>CM061539.1:180355968-185543468 GCA_030864215.1 Capsicum pubescens | reverse complement strand
ACTAGTGTTATAGCTCGCTCTCCCTTAGTTGAGTAAAGGAATTAGTAGTTTGATAAATGTATAGGCCCTGATTGTTGACTCAGTATGATACTTATTCCCGAAGCCCTCAAAAGGAGTGTGAGTGGGTCAGTCTTTAGTTCATAGGAGGGTGGATTAATGAATGACTGCTTTAGCTCTATCGACAGAGGAAATAGGTTCCTAAAGAAAGAAAAGCCACCCCTGATCGATCTTTCTTATGCTTATGACTGGAATTCTTGAGGACACCTACAAAAAGGAGTCTATTGGGGGAGATCCAGCCAGAAAGACTTATTGGATTGGTTATTCGCCCTCGGAAATAAGAAGTTTTGGTCCGGGAGGGATAATATCAAGCACTTGACGCCCATCCGATGCATCCGTTATGGTTATCTCATATCCCCCTTTGTCTTTTCGTATGATTTTGCTTACTATACTTGTTGTTGTAGCATTAGAAATTGTATTCTTACTCTTGCTGCCGTCGGGATAAATCTGACCCCTTCCCCTGTTCCTACCTACGTATATAGGATATTTTGAGAAGTGAACATCCTTCTTAGTAGCAGGGTCCGGGGAAAGAATAGGGAAGGTTATTTCACTATATTTTTTAGTAGGGACAGGGCCTACCACAAGAATCTTTTTTTTATTAGGGCGATAGCTCTGAAAAGACAAATTGCCAATCTTTTCTTTCATCTCGGGAGAGATACGATCGGGAGGAGCTAATTCAAACCCCTCCAATAAAATAAGAACAAACCCCCACGTTCAACCCCCCTTTTTCCCTCTAAATCCCCTTGCTCCACTTATTTTGGAACTTCTAATCAGACCTGGCTGAACTTGGAACGACATAGATCAAAGGGTCATTCATTAGCCCTACTAGTCAAATACAGGAAAAAGAGGGATAGATTTCGACCTTGCTTTTTTAGGTCTCAGGCTAGCCTTTGACTTATATGGAGCTTAGACTTAGATCATCAAACAAGTGCGCCAAAAGTGGGGGATGGTATCATATTCTCTTAAAAGAGAGGCACGCCTGCTTTTAGCTCGTAGTTTCACTCTTGCTTTTGCCTTACTTTCTATTATATTAGTAAAGGGCGAATGGGGGGCGTGTGCAATAGTTTTATTACTTTCTCTCGATCACTTCAACGCCTATAATTTGAGAGATAAGAGGAAAGCCCTCTCTCAAATTCGAAGATGTAACACAAATAATGACTCTCTTCGCTGGGATGTCAGCAGGTTAGGCAGCTCTAAGGTTTTTGATATTCGGTGAAAGGCAGGCTGAAACTCTACCCCAACCAAGTGAAACTAAGGGTCTGAAAAAGTTTATGATCTGATCTATGGGGCCCTCGGAGAACGACTAAGAATGTCCATTAAAAGGAACGGACCAATGGGGTTGATTTTCAAGCACGAATAGAACGATCTAAAGGGGTTGTGCAACCTAGAGAGTGGCCATATCTTTTTGATGAATGTGGTATCGAGGTTCGGTTTATTTGGAAAAGAGGTCAATCTTAGGGGAGACCATTCGAATGGTTTAATTGATGACTTCGCTTCGATCTCTTCGACTGAACCTAAAGGAGACTTCGATCATTCAACTTTAGCTTCTGAAGGAGGAATCATGTCACTTGGAATTTTGGAAAGTGAATCCTCTCTTTCATATCCTGGCCTTGGTAGAACTTGTCTTTGATTGGGATTTCGATTGAAAAGATGTTAGGCCGGTTCCTCATGTGCCTAAGAAGCCGAGGCAATCTCGATTGAAGCCAATTCAACATTTTCCTACTCAATCTTATTTATAGAAATAGCACTCGATCAAAAGAGAGAAAAAGCAAGTTCAGTGGTAGAAACCTCTGTAATCGATGGGAACCTCGAAAGCTGTCTGGGGTAGGAGAAAACTCATATTAAGCACTTCCCCAACATCAACTTGTACAAGGAGGAGGCACGATAAATAATATCAATCCATCTCAATCTACAAAAAGCATTGCCTTGGGTATGCAACCCAAAAAGATAGAAAGACCGCTCGCTCAAAGAAAACTCTTTTAGAGCCTGGTACCAGCCAATCCCCCTCTCCTTACAGTGGATGAACACCCCCTCGACTCGGCAACAAGAGTCGGTTATGGAATAGCCTTTTAGTCGGCTTTCTCGTTCTTAAGGACTTTCTGGCCGGCCGGTAGGCTTTATAGCGGACCTGTCTTGATGACATCTAGGATATTACATATATAGCTGAGCTTTCCTTCACTTAAAAACTCTACGCCCCCTATTAGAGTAAGACATGCTCTCGAAACTAGATTTACTTGTTCTTGTCTCCAGCTATTAACCTATTCCAGAGCAGTCTGGTGATTAGCCTATCCCGCACTACTCGAAGCCTTCGTAAACTCATTGTCGGTTTCTATCATAGTGGAGGTTGTTGTGAGGAGATCCTTGTGACAGAGAAGATTGCTTCCAATGATCAGGAAATCCAAAATACAAAAAACATTGCTATATTTCCAACACTCCGGATAGGCAGAAAGATCTATGTACATCCCCAACTTCCTTTCAATCCACATCAGAAAATTTAGGCTTTCTCTACTGGGAGTCATCAAAGGAGGAATGGGCATACGCTGGTTCGATAAGCCAAGGAAAAACAACCACCGCTTGGTTTTGTTTTGACACTCAAGCGACCCGCCCTGCTAAAGAAGATCGATGCAAAGGTTAGATTTCACCACCTCTATCTACCCAACTAGTACTATTTTATCTAAAAAATCCAACCTGGAAACTTTCTCTCCCCCAGAAAACCCTCTATCCCCAAGCCCTTTTACTAGGTTGGGCAAGCTTTGGTGCCCCTACTCCCAAGAAGTTGCTGGTCGGGATGGTGGAACTATCGCTCGAGAAGTAAGAATTTGATCCTTGTTTAGTCATAAGGATAATAGTTCTTCTTAGGATAGGGACGACCGGACCGGGGGTTACCCGCGATTGGTAATGGCACAACCAAAAGAGAAGTAGAGGAGACAAGTTTAGGTGTTGGGTAGCGCAGCGCATCTGTTTTGGGTACAGAGGTGATAAGGGGTGCTAATCCGGCCACCCAACCCAGCAGGTCAGGGGCAGGACGGCCATAGGTTCGAATCCTGCCACCTTTCTTGTGGATCATCTTGTGGTTACTGGATGATGGGAATAACAAAGCATAAATTTAGAAATGAGCACGAAATGTCAATATATGAATTGTTTCATTATTCGTTATTTCCGAGTATTTTTGTTGCATTCACTTACAACAAGAAACAACCACCAGTGTTTGGTGCAGCACTTGCATTTTGGTGTATTCTTCTTTCTTTCCTTGGTCTTTCGTTCCATCATATTCCTAATAACTTATCCAATTACAACGTATTAACCACTAATGCACCTTTCTTTTATCAAATCTCAGGGACATGGTCTAATCATGAGGGTAGTATTTTATCATGGTGTCGAATCCTAAGTTTTTATGGATTCCTTCTTTGTTACCGGGGTCGACCCCTAAGCCATAATGTCTCAAAATGAGGAGCGGTCAGCCACTTGATTGTAAGTAGAGGAGGCCATAGAGAAAGTTTTTTTTATTCTTTTGTTTCGAACTTCGTGAAGAACTCCATTCTATCTTTCCCTCATTACGAACAAAAAAGTGGAATGAAATCCCAGTTATACACTCCTTTCATTCTACGAACCCTTGTTGATTCTGAACTTTGTTCCCGAAGGAACCGGACTTTTGACGGGCCAGCCCTTTTTTATGCGCCACTTTACCCTGAAAGAAAAATGAGCTTTGCTCCTCTAGGCGCTCTCGTGGTTCGCGAGAAGGAAAAAGAATGTTGCATATGGCATGAGATGATAAAGAGAGAGCTTTGTTTATCGATGAACAGCAGATTGACGGACCTCTTTCCATTGCTTTGTTTTTATCCCCTTTCCTATCAGCGAGTTCTGACCCTTTTGTTCAAAATTTCTTCATTTGTACTGAACCGCTTGCAGAATCAAATCCTGTTCCACAAGATCCTATATCAACTATACATCATCCTTGCATTTATGCCGGAGACGTCGCCAGTGCTATGGGCTTTGGCTTATGTAGATAAAAAATGATGAATGGGATTGTGGCACTACACTTGCTGCCAATGCGGAAGGATGCCGCCGAAAAGAATGGAACACTGTTTCGCTCTATTGGATGCGTCGGATCCCGTATAACAAGTGAGCTCTTTACCCTAAAATTTAAATATGTCGGCGCAAAATGCTATCCTGCTAATTGTTACGTAGCAATAGAAGCTTGCTTATGCTGCTACGGCGGTGCTTTTTCTCCCTCTCTTCACTCTGGACAGGAGCGCTAGTGGACACGGGGAGGGAGCAGGCGAAGCGTGTCATTCGTAAGGGACCAGGACCAGGAACCAATTCGAATTTGGATCTTTACATGTCGGTGGTTTTAAACCATAGGCATTTTACCAGGAATTTAGTGGGCTTATCATGAATTAGGTCGGGGTGGTTGGTGGTTTCGGGATCCCGTAGAAAATGCTTCTTTTCTGCCTCGGGTATTTGCCACAGCTCGTATTCATTCAGTAATTCTACCCCTTCTTCATTTTTGGACCTTGTTTCTTAATATTGTTACTTTTCCATGTTGTGTCTCAGGAACCTTTTCAATACAGTTCGGATTGCTAGCTCCCGTTCATAGTTTTGCTATAAATGATACACGAGGAATCTTTTTATGGTGGTTCTTCCTTCTAATGACCGGCATATCTATGATTCTTTTCTCCCAGATGAAGCAGCAGGTATCGGTCTGTAGAACCTATAAAAAGGAGATGGTTGTGGCGCGTACTCTTGTGCACCTACATCATTCGGGTCGCACGCAAAAGGTGGGACTCATAGTCTTCCAAGCCTGCTCTGGGGGTTTCTAGTACTGATATGAGCAGTGCGCGTGTTCGAATATGTTCTTGCAGGGCCGGAAGGAGTGCACGCTGAGTTAGATAGAGAAAAGGAGGGTCCTATCAAGGTTGTCCGCTAACGCCTTATCTTTCTATTTATAAGCCACAACCTACTTTGATGTTTCCAATTTTCTATAGAGGAACTGCTTTCTGCGTCTGCGGCCGTTGCAACTAAACTAATGGAGGAAGGAGGAGGGGAAGGGTGGCAGACATCAAATGGATTAGAGTTTTCAAAAAACTAGAAGAGGTTCAATTCCTCTTTGATGTGGTTAAGGCAAAAGATAGATATCAGAGAATAAATTCTAAGGTAAGACTGGTTTTTTCTTAGGTCATCGAGTAAAGTTTAATAGTTCCAAGCTAAACGTACTAAATCAATTAGCTTATTACTATTGGAAAATTCAATTCATTTCTTGAAAATATTTCCTACTCATATTAGCTATCTACGATAAAAGTAGAAGCAAGGTCTCCGCTTTTTTCAAGGAAAGTCTCAGTGCGTAAAGAGTCCTCATACAAGAAAAAACCCAGTGTCGTAGTAAGCCAGGTGAGTAACGAATAGGCCGTAGGAAGAGGAGGCCCCTTTCCCAATCAAAGTCTTTCCCTCTTAATCTGACTTAATCTGCATCCGAATATGGAGTAAGGATGAAATGAAATAAAGGAGTGGAGTAGTTAAGAAACTATGATGAAGTGTGTCAACAACATATTCCAAAATATGCTTAACAACAACAAGATGAATGCCAAGGTCATACATGACGCGCTTAAATCGCTCTTTGCTATAGCTTGGAAAAAGGCCAAACCAACCCATGAAAGTAAGAAAGAAGGAAAGAACTAAATCCAATGCTATTAATTTACCGCGTAAGGATTTGCGCTCTCCAAGAAAGCATTAAGATCCTCTATTCAATGGCAATAAGATCAAACATATAAGACGCACCAACAGATATTGTCATAGCTAATTTAAGTGCTAGTCTAGTAACTACGATTATTGATTCAATTACCGGTCCATTATCTTCAGTTAGAAGACCCTCAAGGCTGACTTCTTTTTGTTACCATGCTTCTACCCAAAGGTGATTAGTTACCAATGAAGACATGAATCGTCAAATTGAATCTATACAATTTCTCAATTTTGACTGCTGGCGGACGTATAACTATCGTCTGCAGTCAACCTTACTTCGGTACAAAGGATTGATGTGTCATGTTCCTAACCATAGGATTGCTCCACTAGAAAGGTCGGGCATTCATTACTACGTATATAATTACCAGCATCTCCACTTTCCCTGCTCTAATATAAGTTAAAATTCTCAAAGTTGAGAGTAAGGTATAAGTAAAATGTCAGAGATTGCCTCCTCTTCTAGGGTCATTTTCTTCATTTATTCAATGTTTTGGAAGAAAAGGAGCAGCAAACAAAGAGAGCACTTGGCATTGGCTCATTTCATGCTACGATGTTGTCTCCCTATCTCTTGGTTAAAGTAGGGATGAGACCCTATAGTCTCTATCCAGTGCTCTTTCAGCTTGATATCAGTATAAGTATCAATCTCTTTCCTTTTTTGTGTATGAGTTGAATTTTGAGTAATCGATGAGACTAGTAAGGATTCTCCAATAGGTATAACCCTTGTATTTGTTCTTTTTTAAATTCTTGAGGGACTTCTTTCAATGTCAATGCTTTGGGTACTACTAGGCACAACATAGCGAGAAGTCGTTCTGCTCTGTTCATCAATCCCTAACAATAACAAGCAAGAGGGGGTTCTAAAATTCAAATCTGTAGTGATCTCTGCTGATGTATATAGTGTGTCACGTTAGGTAACTTACTCATTTCCATCGATAAAATGAATCAATCTCGGTATGTCATGAATTCATGTTGTCCACGACTCTATCTGGGTTAGTCCAGGTTCGTTATCAAGTTCCAGTTTCAATTTTGATTTTTGTGTATATTGATGTGATTGTTCCGCAAGTCGACATAAAACTAACTTGCTAGCACGGAATTGCAACAATAAGGAATGAAGGTTCCGATTGCAGTAACTGTCTCAAAGCTAGACTTGAAACATGCTTCAAGTGGGAACTGTCTTATCCATCTGAACAGGACAACTGAATGAATGTCGCTGACCAGTGTGACCAGTCGATTAGTGGCCATGATTAATACGCATATAAACCGAGCTATTCACGGGAAAAAAGGTCAGAGGGCCATATTGGAATCGTGGCCATCAACAAGCACTATGTCTTCCTTATTATAGGGATAATTGAAAGGAAGCTTAGTGAATATTGTTACTCTTACTTGATTACGGTAGGCAGGTTATTGTATTCACAAGTGGATGGCGCTTGGACATACAGAGGGAATGGGTAATTCATCGAGCTGGAACTCTCGTCACTATGGTGAGACCAACTCCAGCCAGTATCCTAGCGGAATATGGAACCGGTTCGTTTCATGGGAACACCTACATCCACAGCGGCGAGCCAGTACTCTCTTGCTCCAATGTATGCGACCCAATTCACTGGTATAAGAGGACCAATCCTCTTATTACTAAGGGTGAATCAAATCCACATATCGCACGTTGTTGGACCTTCTTTAGCCCCGATTAGCCTGTAACGAATATGAAATACATACTCACATCAAACAACACGTGTTAGAACATGTTGATTCACCAGGCAAGAGATGTCATCTACCTGTTAGAAAGAAGTCGGGACTCATTCAAACAAAAAAGCGCCCTTACGCTCTATTTTGATCGGGGGGCCGCAACTAAGATCAGAGGGATAAGCTTTCCCATTATCGAAACAAACATTTTATTTCCAGGGTTCCTCACTTGTTTTTTACTTTCGTTTTTACGAAATGCAATTCCGGACGACCGGAGCGGAAAACCTCTCCCTACAATTGGAGAAGGAGAAAGCCATTCCTACGGGCCTGGAACTGTGATGAATGGAGTAAGAATTTTGGGCTAGGGCCTAAGAATTTACATCTAGGTGCTTGTCTAGTTCCCGGTGAGACCGTTTACTTTGCGAAGGCCCGAGGTCCCCGCCTTCTTTGCTTGAAGCTCAGGTATTCTTCCTTCACCCACTTATGAAATTGAAGCATGTAGTCTCGCCGCTAGTAGCCATGCTACCTTTTTGGCCGTGCCTTACACACCTTATTTATCCTACCTGCCACCCTTGGAAATAGCCTTCCTTAGCTTTCTCCCTCCCACAGGAAATAGAGTTCTTTAATTTGAAGCTCCGTACTCTTGTGAAAACGGACTACACTGTCTCAACCACCTGCCTTTTCCTTCTTTTGTTTGTTCTGTACCCTAAAATTCCCATTCGCTTGTCATTGGGGATCCCAATTTGACTTGCTCGTGGTTTATTAATGTTGGGGTTGTTTTTACTTAGTTTTCTGTCTATGAAAGAAATGAATCAAAAATCAAAATGTCGATGAAAATGTATTTTATCCTCTATCACACGGAAAGGGAAACCTATAGTTTGTTTGATAGGCCCGGAAATGCTTCTTATTGGTTCCCTACCCCCTATCGATGTGAATGGATTTTTAGACTAAACCCAATACCAAGCTCTTCCTTTTTGAGTCTGCTCTTAGGTGCCTATCCCGAAGAAGGAAAGACGAGGCATAGCAAAGGCTAAGGCGATGGAAGCAAGACTGAGTCCCTGTGGGAAAGGCCTATTTTGCTTTGATACGAAGGAGTTCATTAGCTGCTTGGTAGGATGCTTCTTGATTTAGTATTTGTATTGTATTTCTCTTCTCATTTAATATACTTACACATAGAAAATGTGACATAGATCCATACCGGCCAACCCCTCTCTCCGTTTCAAAAACTGGACATCAAAATGCCTTGCGCTCACGGCCCCTTCTTCACGTTGAAGTGAACCATGGTAGCAGCCCGAGGTGGGAATGAATCCTTCTTGTGCGCTTTCAAATCTTTCATCAACTGTTGGGTTCTCCCGAGGGACTCGCCCTTGGGATTCAGAAATATTTGCTTCTTCTTTTGAGGCACTACCTGTCCACCATTTCACTCATCCTATCCATCATTTCCGTGTAATCCATCTTCGAGCCGCGGCCGAAAGAACTACCTTTCATATCCAAACTCGGGGTCCTACCCCTGTCTTTCGCCTTATCACCCTTACGCTCCTTCCCTTGCCAATGGATCAGAATCTTTTTCAACAACGTCCAGGACTCTATCATCCCAACCCCCCTACGACTGAGGAATCAAACATCAAGAGATAGAATAAGGCAAAAGGCGCTCTAGTTAACTGATAGATAAGGTACCCGCAAGCAGGGACCGAAGAGATAGAAAAAAGGAAGACACGACAATCAACCCGAATAGATAGCCTGTGGGAGAATCGGTGCACCCAACCTCAAGATAAGAAAAAAAGGCCACTTTGGATGCCTTTCCTTTCGTTCGCCTCTTCTCACAAGAAATGACGTAAGTAGTGGTGCCCTTTTTGGCTAGTTACGAGAACTCAACAGTTGAGATAAATTGACTCATATCAAGAGTAAGAGCTCCTAACTAGATTTAGAGCACACGGCAATTAGTACTACTTCGCTATCGGTCACCGTTAAGGACGATTCGGCTTGTGTTCATCGAATTGACTCCAGAGAAGAAAAGCAAAGAAAGAGCTTTCTATTTAGGTCCACTCGATGAGTATCCCTTGAATTTACGTTCCACAAGTGCAAAGCCTTCCATTTCGGCGGGTTGAAAGCGCCATAAAGGACTATGATCTGTTTCATCAGAAAAGCATAAATTCTGCCTTTTTTATCCCAATTTCCCACTCTTTCTGTGAGGCAAAACCTCACCACACTACACTGAACTTCGACACAAGAGAAGAGGACCGGGCGCTTTGTATCTTTGGGATAGGAGTTGGCGGTCTTCATTAAGAGAACTTCAATCTAATACTCATTATGGATCAACTCATGTTTCCACTCTATTTTCATTACGAGGATGTATCACGTCAGGATCCGTTGCTCAAACCGAATCACGCCAACGTTATGGAAGTTACTGGATCGTGTAAAATAATAGTAGTACCAAAGACAACACCTTCTATCAAAAATGGAAAATTGGCTATGGAGATTTCGTACGGTCAAAAATTAATACAGACACAAAGGGCTTCAACAGGAAAGTCGTTTCGATCCAATCCATTCTTGGGGTCAAATAAAGACAAAAAAGGATATGTCAGTGACCGATCACGACAAAGCACTCTCCGAGGGCATGGAATGTCACATTTTTTGGTTAGAATATCCACAGTAATGTCTCTGTTATATTCTCCGCTCAAAATAAGGGAAAGGTCAATTCAATTCTCGATGGAAACGGAATTTTGCGAATTCTCCCCCGAACTGGAAGATCATTTCGAGATCTTCGAACATATTCGAGGGTTCAATGTTACTATTATAACTTCGGCCAACACACAAGATGATACTTTACCACCGTGGAGCGGCTTTTTGCAAAAAGATGAGAGGGAAACTCAGTAAGATGTCGGAGAAGCAAAATATACGAGATCACAAATGAAGATTGCTCGCGGCTAGGCTAAATATGAATTGAGACGAAAGCTTTACAAAGCCCTTTGTAAATATCCCAATCTTCCTAGTGATATGCGGGACAAACATCGTTAGTTGTCCAAGTTGCCAAGAAATAGTGTCTTTGCACGAGTCAGAAACCGATGTATTTACACGGGTCGCCCTCGTTCCGTATATGAGTTCTTCCAAATTTCTCGTATCCTTTTTAATGGATTAGCATCTCGAGGTCCTTTGATTGGCATAAAGAAATCGTCTTGGTAGCAACCACCAAACCAATAGAACAAGGGTTAGCTTCGCAGCAGGTCTACAAGCAAGGTAAGTAGGTCCATTACCAGCCGGCTTCGGATAAAAAAAAACTAACGGACTAATCCCTTATCTAGGATCGTAGATGCTAACGGGGCGGGAATCGAAGTGGGGGACCCCTCTACCTCCTGTTTCTATCTCCTATCAAGTATGCTCCCCAGACATAGACTACGTACAGGGTAGTACTCTTGGAAAGATAGAATATCACCACGTGAACATAACATTACATTAAGATACGAATGTAACTCCCGAAGGATCAACCACTATTCTAAATATAGTAAGGCGGAGAACTGTTGTTCAGTGGAGCGCCGGAGTGCGGAGGTTGTTCTCATTATTGAAGTCAGGGTGTGGTACTGAGCCTTCCGAATGAGAAAGAAGAAAAGTGCAACGTTTCGTTGGAAAAACCAACGCAAATATCATATTGACTTTCTCTCGCCCTACTTCTAAATATAGATAGAAAAGGTTGGAGAGAATTTCATAAAGTCATTCTCTCCTTTCTAAATCTACACAAGGCGGCCCCCCAGAACAAAGCCCCACCCCTCTTTTCCCCCTTTTAATGAAGGACCCTCGCCTCGCTTCCTATTCATTTGTGGGTCTGGACCTGAATTTTTTTTTTCAATTTCGAGAATCAACCAACGGAAAAATTTGTAGCCCAGGTGACTCTCAGCCTCTCTCTCGGCCCAAATAAATGAAATGGGATGAATTAAATCAATAAGCTTTTTGATTGATTCAGGGCGCAGCGAAACCAAATTCAATCAAGGAAAGGGGGCTTACTTTTCCTGAGGCTGATTCATCCTATTCAAATTTAGCTATGCTAATAGAAGAGGAAAAGTTTTCAGATGAGATGGACCCCCAAGAGATGAGCGAGAACCCCCAATCCTTAGGGGTCACACTCTGTCCCGCTTGGTGGACGAAATCTTCTCTCCTTTTAGAATTTTTTCTCCCACATACCTTTTTTGCCCTCTTTTGCCGATGAGGAAAGAATAATCTAAAAAGCGGATAGAGACCTAAATTTCCATTAGATTCATTCATAATCTTGCTTTGTTGCAGCAAGATGATCAGTCCGAGAGTGTTGGAGAGAAGAGAAAGCTGTAAAAACCTCTCTTATTCGGTCACTGAGAAGTCGGACGACTCTTCAATAACCCAGGGTGATCCGACCCCTTCGACGCTTTTTTCGATGTATACCCCCTCCATCCTTCGGAGGTGGAAGAAAGGGTACTCACATTTTAATACATAGTAGGGCCCCAAAACGCTAAAAGGTGGGGGAACAAGAGTTGTCATAATAGAAAAGAGAAATAAATAAATGACTATAAGGAACCAATGACTCTCTCTTCTTAAACAACCTATATCCTCCACACTTAATCAGCATTTGATAGATTATCCAACCCCGAGCAATCTTAGTTATTGGTGGGGTTTTGGTTCGTTAGCTGGTATTTATTTAGTCATTCAGATAGTGACTGGCATTTTTTTAGCTATGCATTACACACCTCATGTGGATCTATCTTTCAACAGCGTAGAACACATTATGAGAGATGTTGAAGGGGGATGGTTGCTCTGTTATATGCATGCTAATAGGGCAAGTATGTTTTTCATTGTGGTTCACCTTCATATTTTTTGTGGTCTATATCATGCCAGTTATAGCAGTCCTAGGGAATTTGTTCGGTGTCTCGGAGTTGTAATCTTCCTATTAATGATTGTGACAGCTTTTATAGGATATGTACTACCTTGGGGTCAGATGAGCTTTTGGGGATCTACAGTAATTACAAGCTTAGCTAGCGCCATACCTGTAGTAGGATATACCATAGTGACTTGGCTTTGGGGTGGGTTCTCCGTGGACAATGCCACCTTAAATTATTTTTTTAGTCTTCATCCTTTACTCCCCTTTATTTTAGTTGGTGCCAGTCTTCTTCATCTGGCCTCATTGCATCAATATGGATCCAATAATCCATTGGGTGTACATTTAGAGATGGATAAAATTGCTTCTTACCCTTATTTTTATGTAAAGGATCTAGTAGGTTGGGTAGCTTTTGCTATCTTTTTTCCATTTGGATTATTTATGCTCCTAATGTTTTGGGGCATCCCGACAATTATATACCTGCTAATCCGATGTCTACCCTACCTCATATTGTGCAGAATGGTATTTCCTACTGATCCATGCCATCCTTCATAGTATACCTGACAAATCGGGAGGTGTAGCCGCAATAGCATCAGTTTTTATATGTTTGTTGGCTTTACCCTTTTTTAAAAGTATGTATGTACGTAGTTCAAGTTTTCGCTCGATTCACCAAGGAATATTTTGGTTGCTTTTGGCGGATTGCTTACTACTAGGTTGGATCGGATGTGAACCTGTGGAGGCACCCTTTGTTACTATTGGAAAAATTTCTCCTTTAGTTTTTTTCTTGTTCTTGCCATAACGCCCATTCTAGGATGAGTTGGAAGAGGAATTCCTAATTCTTACACGGATGAGACTGATCACACCTGATTAGTGAGAAATTCTGACACCAATCATTTATGAGTGAGTATTACACCAAGAATTTACAAGCGGATCGAGAAATGAAGGGAGAGAAATTAGAAAAGAAAGAGACGGATTTCAAATTAGAGTAAGGGCACGCTAAGACATTCCTTTTCGTGCTTTCGATCTGCTTACTTTGAATAAAGAGAAAAAAATAGATAGGTGGAAAGGCTTTACACAAGACCATAAAGCGAGAGAGAGAGCCTTCGCTTACCTGCTTAACCGTACCCTCCTATCGTACCTATATAGCTTTTTCTTCATTTATATCCAGTTTCAGTTCTGCTTCCAACTACCGATGGGAGAAGGCTTTTTCCTTACATCCAGTGCTACATCTAGAGGTCCAGTCCCCTAGGTCATTTGATATCTCTAGTCTGAGTCTGAGTTCCGTTCAACAAGCCAGTTCTGTTAGATCGCTTACAGTCCTCGTAGTGTCCAGTAGCTCTCTCTTTTTCTTACCTAAACCTTAGGCAAGCGAAATACATAGGCTTGAAATTCAAGTGTTGGTATATCTATCCCAGATTACTCTCTCTGATGTTGTTGTTATAGCTCAAACTTATACAAATAACACTGGAGGTACATGCTCAATTGGGGAGCAGCCAATAAAAGGTCTTTTCCAGAAATAAAGGATTGCTACCCTTGTCCCTCACAACACCCTTAAAGATGAACCAAATTCTTGTGCCGCAAGTGACAACCGTTTTGGTACCTTACTATATGTTTGGCCTCTATTTTCTCTTCTCTCGTATCTGTGCATCTTTCTGATGGTGAAGGAAGAAATTTTGACAATAATGGTGATAATGAAAACAAAGCATGCGGCAAGGCCTCCCAATCCAAGAACCCAATCAGGAATCTTCGTTCCTCTTTTATGATGATGAATGGAACTGCTGTCCTGCGTAAGCCTTTGGAAGCAAACAATCGTAAAAAGGAAAAATAGAGAAGTAGTCTAAGTAGAGCTAAGGTAAAAACATGGGCAATCCTGTGTATTCGATCTAGTGCTCTCACTTGCCCCTAAAAGAAGCATGATGGATCATTGCGACTGTGCATCGACTATCGCGCACTAAACAAGATAACTGTGAAGAAGAAATACCCTATTCCCTTGATCACCAACTTGTTTGATAGATTGGGGAAGGCCAAGTTCTTCACGAAGGTAGATTTGCGCAAAGGATATTACCAAGTGCGCATAGCCGAAAGAGATGAGCCCAAGACCACGTGCATAAGAAGGTATGGAGCGTTTGAGTGTCTCGTAATGCCGTTCGGTAAGGCACCAGCCACGTTTTGCACTCTTATGAATAAGATTTTCCAGCCATACCTTGATGAGTTCATGGTGATATACTTGGATGACATAGTCATTTATAGTAATACCCCGGAGGAGCACGTGGAGCATCTACATAAAATCTTCCAACTACTTAATTTTACATCAATAAAGAGAAGTGTTCATTCGTTAAGAAGGAGGTAGACTTCTTGGGGCATGTTATAAGCCAAATCAAGATGGACGAGGCCAAGGTGTCTGCCATAAGGGAGTGGGAGGTCCCTACTTTCGAACCCGAGTTGCGGTCATTTTTAGGGCTCGTTAACAACTATCATCGGTTTATTTAGAAAGAGGTATTCCGCCATTGCTGCACCCAAAGAAGAACCGTCCTTGGGAGTGGACAGAGAGATGCCAAAGAGCCTTTGAAGAGTTGAAGGCCTCCTCTATGTGCCAAAATGGGGGAACTTAAGGCGCACTCTTCTAAAAGGAATGCCATGATACAAAATGGGCTGGTCATCCGGGGAAACAAGGCACGCGAGCACTCTTGGAGTCGGCATATTATTGGCCGCAAATGAGAGAGGAGATCGAAGGCTACATGCGGACTTGTCTTATTTGCCAACAAGATAAAGTAGAGAACAAGGATCCCGGTGGACTTTTGGAACCTCTACCAGTGGCGGAGCGACCATGGGATAGTGTCACGATGGACTTCATCACGACACTACCATTGTCCGATTCCATTATGGTCGTGGTTGATAGATTCTCGAAGTATGCAACCTTCATTCCCACATCACCAGATTGCAAGGCCGAAGAAGTAGCTCCTTTCTTCTTTAAGAATGTGGTAAAGTATTGGGGACTACCACGGACTATCATAAGTGACCGAGACCCGCGCTTCATGGGTCAATTTTGGACGGAGCTCTTTCCACTCTTGGGTTCGGAGTTGCACTTCTCCACGAGTTTCCACCCGGCCGGGTAAATGCCATACTTGAGTCTTACTTGAGGCACTTTATGAGTGCAAACCAGCGGGATTGGGCTAGGCTTCTTGATGTTGCACAATTCTCCTATAACTTGCAAAGGAGCGAAGCTACGGGGCATACACCGTTCGAGTTAGCAGCGGGGAAACAATCACATACTCCTCATACTTTGGTGAGTTCTTACAAAGGCAGAAGTACCGGAGCATATCGCTTGGCAAAGACTTGGGAAGAATATACCGACACCGCCCGCTCATACTTAGAGAAGGCTGCATAGAAAATGAAGAGGTTCGCGAATAAGAAATCAAGGACTTGTTGGTAGATCAGCTAGCTCGTGCTCTAGTCTTTCATTGATCTTTTCTGCCCCTCGCTCTATGAGGATACGCGCCTATCCAGAATGTGCAAAGTAAAATCGCGGCAGATCAACTGGATAGTATGGCAAGAATTCAAGCCTAATTGTTGTATTTTGTGAAAAAGGATCTCCTTCTAACCCTAGTGAACATTCAAATATTTGTCCTACATTCATTCGTGAAGGTACTCCTAATGGGTCAAAGACCATATCAATGGATCTTCCATCTTGTAAATAAGCCATATCTTGTCTAGGCAAAATTTGGGAAATGATACCCTTATTTCCGTGTCTTCCGGCTACTTTATCTCCTACTTTGATTTCACGTTTCTGTGAAATATATACATGAATCATTTAGGAATTCTAACTAGAACCACCCCTTTTTCTGGATCCACCTCACATAAATAACCAGCCCCCTGCCACCTATAGGTAATTTGTGACAAGTTTCTTTTGAAGTAGATACCTGAATACCAAGTATAGCTCGTAACAATCTATCTTCCGGGGCATACGACGATTCTTTCACGACCTGGGGTTTAAATTTCCCTACTAAAATATCACCCGTGTCTACCCAAGATCCCAGCATCACAATTCTATTTTTGTCTAAATTGCGGAGTAAATGGGCTTCTAAATGCGGTATTTCATTAGTGACTTTTTCAGGGCCTTGACTTGTCACATGAGTTTGAATTTCATATTTTTGTATATGAAAAGAAGTATAAATATCTTCATATACCAAACGCTCTCTAATAAGTACTGCATCTTCAGAATTGTAACCCTCCCACGGCATATAAGCTACTAATACGTTTTTCCCCAAAGCAAGTTCGCCACCAACCGTAGCAGCACCATCCGCTAAAATTTGTACCTTTTTAATGCATTTACCCTGAGGAACCTGGAGTTTTTTATGCATACAAGTTTTTTTATTGGAACGATGAGATATAACTAATGGAATGCTTAGAATATCTCCATTACCCGCTAAAAGAATCTTGTCAGTATTGGTATAAACGACCCTTCCCTCGCGTTCGGCTATAGCAAGAGCCCCCTAATATAGAGATTCTTGTCATTCCAACCCAATTCCAACAATGCATTTCTCGGAGCGAGAAAGAGCAACTGCTTGACGTTGCATATTAGAACTCATTAAAGATCGATTCGCATCATTATGTTCGATAAAAGGAATGAGGGAAGCTCCAATAGAAAAATATTGAAAAGGAAAAATACTTCGAAGATGAACCTGTTCCCATGCAATAGTCAAGAATTCTGGACGGTATCGAGCTGGAACAACCTGTTCTTCCTGAATATCCTGATTTAAGGCTAAAGAATTTCCTGCTGCTACCATATAGTATTCATCTCTACTTGGTGATAAATAAAGCATCCGTACCCCGGTTGACCTCTCAGAAATTTTATAAAAAGGGCTTTCTAGAGACCCCCAATAACCAATCCTCACATGAATTGTTAAGGATCCAATAAGTCCAACATTGATTCCTTCAGATGTGTCAATTGGTCAAATACGTCCATAGTTACTAGGATGGATATCTCGTATCCGAAAACTAGCAGTGCGACCTGTCAGTCCTCCACGTACCAAATAACAACATTTTCTCCCATGAACTATTTGTGTTAATGGATTAGTTCAATCCAAAACTTGAGATAATGAGTGTAAACCGAAAAAGGATTCATAAGTAGTTGTTAATGGAGTTGAGGTTACCAAATTCTGAGGTGTTGGTATCAATTTATGCCGAATTGCTCCACATATAGTCCCCCGAACCACATTTTCTAAATGAACCAGAGCCAATCCGAACTGATCTTGTAAAAGATCTGCTACAGAACGAATACATTTATTTTTCAAATGATTCATATCGTCAAGTGCACCCATTTCAAATTTCAGCCCAATCAAATGATCGGCAGCTGCCAATATATCTCGCGGTAACAAAAATGTATTGTTCTGGGGTATATCAAGGTTCAGTCTTAGGTTTATATTTCGTCGACCAATCCTTCCTAATTCACATCTTTGTTGAAAGAATTTCTTTTGTAATTCGTGGTCTAATTAGACAACATCTTGCTTCGAACATAGGAGTTGCTAAGAGTCAAATTCGAGAAAAAGAGCTGATTGTATGGGAAATCCTTCAAGAAGTTATCCAGGGACATCCTGTATTGCTGAATAGAGCACCCACTCTGCATAGATTAGGCATACAGACATTCCAGCCCGTTTTAGTGGAGGGGCGCTCTATTTGTTTATATCCATTAGTTTGCAAGGGATTCAATGCCGATTTTGATGGAGATCAAATGGTTGTTCATGTACCTTTATCCTTGGAGGCTCAAGTAGAGGCCCGTTTACTTATGTTTTCTCATATGAATCTTTTGTCTCCGGCTATTGGGGATCCCATTTCCTTACCAACGCAAGATATGCTTATTGGACTCTATGTATTTTCGAGCGGAAATCATCGAGGTATTTGTGTAAATAGATATAATCCATGTAATCACAGAAACTATCAAAATCAAAAAAGAAGTGACAATAGTTACTATAAGTATACGAAAGAACTCTTTTTTTCGAATTCCTATGATGCAATTGGGGCTTATCGGCATAAACGAATCAATTTAGATAGTCCTTTGTGGCTTCGGTGGCGACTAGATCAACGCGTTATTGCTTCAAGAGAAACTCCCATCGAAGTTCACTATGAATCTTTAGGTACTTTTTATGAGATTTATGGACACTATCTAATAGTAAGAAGTCTAAAAAAACAAATCCTTTTTATATACATTCGAACCACTGTTGGTCATATTTCTCTTTATCGAGAAATCGAAGAAGCTATACAGGGGTTTTCTCGGGCCTATTCATATGGTACCTAATGTAATTCTATGATACCGTGGGACTTCGGGGGTCTCTGGTTCAGCTAGGTACATAGTTTCGGAATTTATACGCGAATCAAGATTGATAAAAGAAAGTTTTACAATCACCGACTCAAACCCATTGTCGAATCCTACTCAGCGGAATATGGAGGTACTTATGGCGGAACGGGCCAATCTGGTCTTTTACAATTAAGCGATACACGAAACTGCCATGAAATGACTTATTAGTAGATTAATAGAGCACTTCAAAATGGCATATACATCACATATCCTGGATCAAGTAAAAACTCTGAGGTTCCAACAAGCTACTCCTACATCCATTTCATTAGGAATTGATGACCTTTTAACAATACCTTTTAAGGGATGGCTCGTTCAAGATGCTGAACAACAAAGTTTGATTTTGGAAAAAACACCATCATTATGGGAATGTACACGCGGTAGAAAAATTACGTCAATCCATTGAAATATGGTATGCTACAAGTGAATATTTGCGACAAGAAATAAATCCGAAATTTAGGATGACTGACCTTTTAATCCAGTTCATATAATGTCTTTCTCGAGAGCTAGAGGAAATGCATCTCAGGTACATCAATTAGTAGGTATGAGAGGATTAATGTCGGATCCTCAAGGATAAATGATTGAGTTACCTATTCAAAGCAATTTACGCGAAGGACTCTCTTTAACAGAATACATCATTTCTTACTACGGAGCCCGTAAAGGAGTTGTGGATACTGTTGTATGAACATCAGACATTGGATATCTCACTCGCAAACATGTTGAAGTAGTTCAACACATTGTTGTACGTCGAACATATTGTGGCACCGCCCGGTGTATTTCTGTGAGTCCTCGAAATGGGATGATGCCGGAAAGGATTTTTAGTCAAACATTAATTGGTCGTGTATTAGCAGATGATATATACATGGGTTCGCGATGTATTGCCACTAGAAATCAAGACATTGGCATTGGACTTGTAAATCGATTCATAACCTTTCGGGCACAACCTATCTCTATTCGAACTCTCTTTACTTATAGGAGAACATCTTGGATTTGTCGATTATGTTATGGCCGGAGTCCTACTCATGGCGACTTGGTTGAGTTGGGGGAAGCTGTCTTTGATAAGAATAATGTTTGGGTTGATACAAAAGCATTCGTAGTGAAAGACTACGCTGGACAAGATAAAAGAGTACTAGAATATCAAAATAGATATCTTAAAAGAGAGGTTAAGCATTTAAGAGAAATAATAGCTAATAAGGGTTTGAGTCTAAACTCTTCAGAGACTCCATCTTCAGATCCTAAAGAGACTCCATCTAATAAAGAGACTACATCTAATAAAGAGACTACATCTTCATAGGATCAGAGTCAATCTTCACCTACTTTATACCACTATCCACCGAAGAAAAAGAAGTGTGGAGGAGGCGATGCGACAATACTCACCTCAGCCTCTCTGGCGGCATTAGTTACCAGATTCATTCAGTGACAGACTTAGGATAAGGAAGTCCTTTATTTTCATTGTTGAAATAGGCGGCCACTCTCTCTCTTACTTTCTTTCATTTAGTTAGGCGTGGTAAAGGATCTCGTTCGAAAGAGACTCTTCACCTACTCAATTGGAATGACTCTTACCCTTACTTATCTCTTTACTCAAATAAGTCCCTCTCGGAGGTTCCATAAGATTCACCTTGTTAAGAGGTGTAGACATATAAGCTGGGAACGGCAGTAAGGCCCCTATTGAGATGAGATTTTTGCACTTCTTGATTTCCCTGAGACGGGGGAACGGGCGCATCAGAATAGGTTGTCGTTTGGCTGTCAATGAACATTGCTTCTTCTGCCAAGTCTGGAAACTAAGACTTAGATACGCTAATCCCATCTCTCTCTCTTATCGTAGGAGTTGAGAATCCACTTTTTTTATCAATGGCACTAGCTTAGCCGGCTTGCGCTACTCCTTTTTCTTTCTCCCTTGTACGCTGCTCTGCTTTAAGCCAAAACAAGGCCAGACGCAGGCCTAAAACTCAATCTATCTGCTATGGACTATTTGCTAAAGTTCAATTGATCGAAGCCCTTCTTTTATTCTATTCCGCTTCTTACAACCGGAAGTCACTCCTTCTCTGAGGCAGCTCGCCCATTTCTTCTTAAGAGGTTAGAGGAGGGTCTAGACAAAGAGATGGTAAGAACGTCACCAAGATGTAGCCTTTCCATATAGGAATTCTTCCCTAGGCAAGGGTTTTATTAATGCTTTTGTGGAAGGTTTAACCCAATGAGCAAAATGAAATAGAGCGAGTAGTATGAAGCTACGTCTTCCTATTCATTGGTCTTTTCCGCTTGATATAGCTCTTATGGGGGCATCCGAGCGTAGGGATCAATTCTTATAGGTCTTTTCCTCATTCATTCTATAGGAAGGTCGACCTTTTACTTAAGCGTCAAGGGACTTTGCTTCTTCTTAACGACCAGATGACTATAGAGATTCGGAAGACTCCAACCAAAGGACAATTGGACTAAGGCTTTTATATAGAATAGGCTCCTCCCACTGCTAACTTCTAAGCTAATTTTACTGCTAAACTAGAAGAGCTTCTCACTCGGGTCACTAAAGACCAAGAGTCTAGACTCGTTGTGTCATTCTAAAAGATGCGAAATAGCTTTTTAGCAGCTATAACATGAGTCAAAAAACGTACCCACTAGAACAGCAAATGGTAAGTCCATGTCTCTGGCGGATTGCCCAGGAAAGTCAAAAAGGAATGGACATCATAGTAGAGAACGTGAGCCGGGAGGGATGCTCGCATTTCCTTCTCACCGAGGCTAGACTAAACCAAAGATTGCAGCTAGACAGCCACCACTGCATTCCTATGTTTTACGTCCTTTATCGACTATAGCCGATTAACAGAAGCCATCTCTGATCCACTGACTCACCACTGAACGGCTTTGGCTTTTTTTTTTACTCGACCGATGAGGACTTGAAAGAGAGCTTCCTGGACCGCTAACCACTTCTTGCTAACAAAGGGAGGGGCGCACCCTCACTTACATTACACTCCCTTTTGAATTTGCACCTGACAAGCAAAGGTTCTCGAGACCGCTTTTACGACTACCAAGTAATCAATCCTCCTCATTCCCACTAAAGCACTTAAGACGGCATTTCCGTACTAAGATATAGAATGTTAAAAGCACGCATAGACGCACTAATGCTAAGGGCTGGTGCACATAGCTCTTTCTACTGTGGAATTCTAGTCCGTTGTACCTAACCTCTATTCACATCGCAAAAAATGGATAAGGCGCATCTGATCTTTCTTCTTCAGTGCCAGGCATAAAAAGAGCTAGCAATAAGAGCAAAATCTTGGAGCTAGAGCATACGTTGAGCCATCTTTGCCAGATTGGACCGCGTTCATCTTAGAGTACCAGTCAAACTCATCACTAGGTGCAGTTTCTTTTGTTCTTTGGTCATTTCCGGTAACCTGGTAGATCTACTGAACCTTTTCCAGAAGGGAGTTTTGAAGGGCTGCGAAACTGGTAACATTAGCCCAGAACTCGATCTACGGCCCCCTCAAGGTTAGGGGCACTCAAAAGCACCGTTGCCAAGGCATCCAGCCGATCCTTACCCTTCCAAGTGAGAAAAAGTACACCACACTTTTTGATCAGCTTTGCTCACGAATTCACATTCGACGAATCCTATATTTATTGGGGAAGGTTTTGATTCTTTGCTCAGTTTGGATCGCATAAGCTCAATGCTTATGGATTTACCCAGCATTGCCACTCTTCTTACTATGTTATGGGACCGCGAAGACAACACACCACTGGAACTTGCTTTGCTCTCACTCCGCTCGCTCCCACCTATCTTCTTCCTACTATAGTGAAAGATCTTTCACCATAGAAGGAACCTCACTGACCTTCTCGGGCAGTTACTGATTTTTAGTTGGGGATCCCTTCCTGCTTATCCACCCACCGTAAACAATTACTAAAGGACTTGGAATATGAATGAGATAAAAAAGGCCATCATTGGGGCAAACGATGCAATAGCTTCGGTTAGAGAAAAGCCCAAAATGGCATAACCAAATAATTGTTTTGCCAATGATGGATTTAGCACCACAGAATAAATCGAGGAACTAAGGACGTTTCCAATACCGATAGCAGCTCCCGCTGAAGCAATTGTAGCAGCTCTTGCACCCATTGATTTAGCATCTTCTAACATCTCGACTTGAGAATTCTCCTCACGTTTTTTCCATTATGATTTTCTCTTCGAGAACACTCGCCTCATCGATTCTTCCCCTCGTTCCTTTTATCTTGGATATTGAGATATTTATGCAAAGCATAGGCGTCACAAGCGGTACACTGAACACCAACCCAATCTCGAAAAATAAAGAGAAGTACAAGCAAGGACATTTTCTCGATCAAGAAGGTATTGAACTTCTCGACGCACCTCTATCAATTCCTTCTTTGCCTCATCTTCTTCTCTTATGAAATTTCTTTTGAAATTAATTTTTTTAACATTTATATTGACAATAGTGTATCAAACAAATAGAATTCATTGTGATAAATGAAGTAGATCTATTTCATTTTCTTTTTATTGATTGAGACCTAGCCTCTCTCCTTTGGTTCGTAGCCTTGAGTTATACACTTTTCCTTAAGGCAGAGATTTTGCCCACTTCAAAAACATGTACTCCGTCGAAGGCAAAGAGGTTTTCAGCAACCCTAGAGCTAGTTCAACTTGAAGACTCTCTTTTTCTCTATACGGAATTCCTAGGAGTCCACAAAAGAAGGCAGTACCAAATAACCTAGAATAAGGAAGTTTTATACCTACTCAAGGGAACTAGAAAAAAAGCAATATGTCCAGTCACCTGGTCTTTAGGATTCTTACGATAGCAGGCGAGACTAAGCAGAAATACAAAGTCTAGGTAATTCTTTATCTACTCTGCCGGATCAATCACATTTGAGACCTAAGGAAGGTAAATTAGCGGCATCTCCTTCGAATAAGAGCCCATATTCTTTCAGTAATACTATGAGATAGATTAGGAAAGACTTTGTTTTTCGGGTCAAGGTTTGTATTTAGCTGAGGTAGAAGTTTGTTAGCAAGTGGAAAGTCAAAAAGGGGGTCATTCTTTTCTAATTGAACTTCCCCCTGCTTACTTGAATTTCTTCTAATTCAAGGGTTATAGGTGCATCCCCATTTCACCCTTCGGTCTCTCTCTCTTCGAGTCGTCTTCACTTCTTCAATCCTATTTCTCTTCTCCCTCTATATAGCATGGGTAGTTTGCTTCCAAACCACTGGCAGGAACCAGATAAGGAACAAGAGAGAGAAGCAACTCAATTTCAAAGGTTAGGTGCGATAGCCACTCGTGCAGAAGGAGATGTTTGGGATAAAAGCCCCGTCTCATGGTGCTTTTGTTAGGATTTCCCCCTCTCCGGTATATTTTACTGTGGCAATCCTGATGGAGGAGATTGTTGGCCCCCTCTCTGCTGGTTCTCTCAGACTAGCATCAACTGATGTTAAGGTTAACCCAATAGTCAGGTTTCATTACTTCCAAAATCCTGGTGATAGATGTGGAGAGGTGTGTGAACAAAAAGATTCATGATGTACAAAAAATCCGCTCCATATAGGAATTCAAGTACCAACAAGAGTTTGGTCCTATATATTTCAGGTATGTTGGACCTTCATTATCTGCTGATCTATCTAATGATTTTCTGATGGGATAGTTCTGTCGTTGTGACCACAATATCTCATTACCATGGTGGCTACCTTGTTGGGAAAGTGGTTGATAGGAACTTAAGACTTTTTGGGGCACTCAGAGTTGTTGATGGTTTAACCTTTACCATGTCACCGGGCACCAATCCGCAGGCTACTCTGTTGATGTTTGGCCGATAAGTTCTTTAATATGCGTTAGATATTGTATAGAAGTGCGATTGTGACTAATCGGGAGCTTGCGTATGTAAACGAAAGAGTAGACATCCCCCTTGATAACTGAATGCAAGAGAGGCTGGACCTAGATTCGCGTATGTAAGTGAAAACGAAAAGAAAGAAGAAGGGGAACTCCTTACTTGTCTAGAAAGGGGAAGAGGAGCTCAAACAAGGTTCAAAGATCCCCTCCCTAAAGTATTGTTTAAAGAAAGCCTTTAGGGTTAGTGAGGAACACGATAGTGAAAGAGAGAAGAAAAGAAATCCATTTATGGTGGCTTACCTTCGTAAATTCAAGAACAGTTGTGACTCCTTGGCATCTATCAATGCACCGATGTCCCAATCCGATATGTTTACATTCCTTCTTCCTAGACTGCCTTCGGAGTATGAAAGCTTTGTCACTACGGCGAAGCTTCAACGACCAAAACCAACTATGGCTGAGCTTCGGTCCAGCTTGTTGTTACATGAGTCTTGGCTTCAGCAGATGCATCCTATTACTATGTTGATGATCTTGTATACTAACCGAGTCCGCACTCGCCCGAGAACACGTACGTCCTCCCTATAATTGTCTTATCTTTGTTATGGTTTCAGGGCCTACATCTACCCATATGGATCCACCATCATTCTCAAGGCTTGCTTTACATTGGACCCGATGTTGAGCCTCTCATAGCCTAGTACTGGTGAACTAGGTAAGCGACCCTGCAAGGCAGCCAGCCTTTCTGCAAAATCAATGTCTGCCTCGCCACTGCTTTCGGGTAGAGGTAGGCTCTTACTTAATGCTTAATGCTTAAAGCGGTTCGAGCTTCTCTCGCTCATTCTTTCGTTGTTGCTAGCTTGCGGTCACTACGATGGTCACAAGATCTCACTAGAAGGATCGAAACACACAACAGTATCCCAGGCTTAGGTTAGGGCGCATTATCTCATTGCAGGTCTTGACCACTCATGTTTATTTCGATAAGAAGACTAGACTTCGTTCTCTAGGGCAGCTGATAGCTAGCTTAGGCTTCTCGGCCAGTTTCCCCTGTTTTGATCCATTGTGTTAGCCGGCGAAAGTGGGCATGCGTTCATCGCTTCCGTGCTCCTAGTTTTCCATTGCATTGAGGAAGGTGATGTCCTACGGTCAAGTCAAATGGAATCTTTGTTAGGAATATTATCACATAAGTGTTTGTAAATGAAGAAAGGATTTTAGATTGTTGAAAGAAGAACCCCAAGGCCAGAGTGAGAAGAGTTATGACTCGATAGCTCTATGCCTACGGTTCTTTGTTAGGGGTTCATATAACATCTAAAGCTAAAGAGTTTTTGGCCTATACTTTTCCTTCTAAGGCTTCATCCCGGAAGAAGGGAGTTAAGGTAACAAGGATCGTTGAGTAATCCTACCTCAGGTATTTTCAAATCGAGATTCTTGTATTGCTAACCCTACGAAACCTAATGTAGCTCATGTAGCTATGAGGCTACTAGTTCCTTCGAGGAGTAAGGATCAGAAAGTGACTCATTCGTCTTAGGGAGTTTGCTTTCTGTAGCTGGGATTGCGTTGCAAGAGTTCCTACGGCTTCGTCTAACTATACTTTGGCTTCGTCTACGTCTAACCAACAGCTTTGCCTTTCGACTTTGATCCGCCTATGAACCTTGGTTCATGCTCTACGTATCTTATTCTTTCAAGCCCTCAACATTCTGTCCGAATTTTTTGCTTTCTTTAGAAAGCGGTCACTCCTGTCAATGAATACCATTCATAGTTGTCTATGTTAGTAACATAGCCATAACGACTTTGTTTTACTGCTTGAGGTGGTGATAGCTTTTATATATCTGCCTAATTATAAGCTTGCATAGTGCTCTTCCTATTTGTTTCTTTTCTTGGCTTTCTTCTGTCGAACCGAACGAAGACAGTTTCTCCTATCTCTGTACCTATTGTACTAATATCTTCTCTTTCGCTCTCTTTCTTCATTCAGGAAAGGTGAAGATTGAATCGGGAATCGAAAACGAAGTAGGAACAGACTTGTCCTTTAATCGAGTTTGCTTCACTTCCTGATCCCTCACCACTTCCTGCGACAGCTAACAAGGGGCATTTAGGAAAACTCATTCATTTAGCACAACTTCATTCCGCTCGGGCCTCTCTTTGGAGAGTCCCTTCTTTCCAATCTATAAATATAGTTCTGGCTCGCTATTCACATTATTTCTGCTTGACCGGTACCAAGAACTCCATTTTCACTGAATTCTGGGTCTGGGCGCTTAGCAGCCCCTACTTTCACATTTCTTCCTATGTTGGTCTACTTCCATTTAGACTGACCTGGCAATTATCTTCCTATAGATATCTCCTTGCTTATAAAAAGATTTAGTTTGAGAATCAACTGAAGCTTATTCAGGATTGATCTTTCTTATCCGAGAGTCTTATCAAACTCTCTGCCACTGTAGGTGCGACACAGGTAGTAGTGACTGAAAGAGCTGATGCGGCATGATCACGATTATAAGCGTCCTATTCAGTTTAGGGATTTAGGGACTAGGCCTGTTGAGGGACTGAGATGATTCATCTTAGTCTTAGTATGTCGGGTATGTCTTTGGCCAAGCCCAGGGATTGACTTTATATAGTGGCCGGTCTATCTTCTTCTGGGTGAGCTACGGAGCTACTTTTTCTTTCTTTCATTCCATCTGTTTTGGTTGATTGGTTAAAGAGAGCGCTTTGATAAGACTGTTCCGCAGAGAGTGTGGCTAAACACTTCTTCACCTTTCGGCCTTCAAAGGAATGGTCGGAACTGTGATCCCGATTAGATAGTTGCATTCTTCTCCTCTCTCTATTTTGGCTTGGGGCACTGTTAGGCTCATCTCTCTGAGTTCGAGCGGTTGAACTCCTCCCAGGCGAATCAATAATGATTGTGGCTGGACTCCTCTATTCATCTATCAATCTAGTTTATGAATGTTATGATGGCCAGGCATAGCCGAAACTCTTTCGTAGGCAGCTCTCAAGGCAGTGGCTTGAAACTAATCTCCCCCAGTCACCCACCATGATCGGAGTTGAGATGATTCATACTAGCTTGGTTAGGTCAATATCTGTACCATCGCTTCTATTTGATGTAATATAGTATAGAGGCTGAAGGCGAGAAATCATCAATTAAAGTAGATGCAGCTTCCCTGGCTTAAAGGATGGAACTCCAGCAAGAAATCTATTGAAGACTTGGTGCTGGGTTAGCCAAAAATCAAAGTTTATCCGGTCCCTGAAAAATTCGCTTTTTATGATTACATCGGCAATAATCTAGAAAGTGGATCTATTTCGTTTTTTTCTCTTTTAAGAAAAGGAAAATCTTATTTCCCGGATCATTGTACATTTCAATTTGAATTAGGCATGTATCCAACTCTAAGCAGTCCTTACCTACATATGCATCTGATCATATATGTAATCTATTCCGACAAATAATACAAAAGAACGAGGTTTGGATACGCTTCTGTAAGACAGGGAGTCTCTTCTGAGATGTAAGGTTGAAAAATACTGCGATGAGATCAATTCCTTCCACACCTTGCAATCCCTTTAAGAAGACAATCTGCTAGAAATCTACTAAGGATATCACAATGAGGAGACAATCAGGCAAACGCGCAAGAATTTCCTCAAGACCCCATCATCATCACTGGCAGTCAGAGACCACCCAAATAGTTCAATTTATTAATATCCAACTTCAATTGTCCAAATCAGAAAAGAACCAAAAAAGGAGAAAAAGGAACACAATATAGCAACAGCAATAGAGAACTTTCAGATACTTTGGAAAGAGATGCTTTTAAAATATTTCAATTTGACAGCCAAATTTCAATGGTCCAAATCAGATATGAACCAAAAGAATACACAATATAGCATCAGCTAACTAAAAAGGACAAAACATTAATAGAAATTTGAATATAAGAGACCACAGAGCATGTGTCTATCAAGAACCAAAACATCAATAGAAATTTGTTCATTCAGAGAGTTCTTCAGTGAAGCGAAGATGCTTCCCTTTTGGAGTTGGCAAGCCCTTCAAATGCAAGACACCTGGTGATGATGCAACAGCAGCAGCAGCCTCAACAATACTGCACTTCTCTTCAGTTCCTTCAAGCTCATCATCACTGTTGTACAAGAAACGCGTGTGCTTGCCTTCAAATTTCGCCATCATCACTTTGTTGTGCCCTTCATTCACATCCATCTTGCTAATTGCTTCACACAGTTCATCAACTACACCCCCATCGTCTTCAATTTCATCATAGTTGTCATCGTCATATTCTTCTTCAATTTCATCATAGTTGTCATCGTCATATTCTCCTTCAAGTCCATCTTCTTCATCATCTTTAGTACTTGCATTCACCTGAATCGACCACATGGATGCGTTGTCGTCATCTGAAGATGTCTTCTCCTTGCTTTCAATCTCACATCCTTGGTCTGTCAGCACAGAGGAACACACTGAAGATGATTCTGACCCTTCTGTCTTTTCATAAAAATCCACTAGCAGAGATCTTGTTGGGTAACTCTTCTCAGATTCACGATTGTCCTCCTTCTTTTCCCCTTCAAACATCTCATTGATCATCTGTAACATTAAAACACGAATTCAAATCTTCAATTTCTATGCAAAATACCTAAAAGTAGGAAAGAATAGTACAGAAGCAGATCACATCTTTAATATCGACGATAGAAAATTTTTTTAAAAAAAAAAGTACTACTAATTGATTCAGCCAAATAGGTGATGGAATTTATACCTGAGAAATGTTAAACTTGTCTTCAACCGGGGAAGCCGTGACAGCAAGCAACTCATTGTCAGAGAAATTCATAAGAGGTGTATTTGCAGGAGTTGGGGCAAGAAGGCCCATGGGAGAGTTCACAATTCCTTTAAGGTGAAGAAAAGGCCTATTATTTTCCAGTGAAATTTTCGAGAGCCCGGCTTCTTCTTCAACCTTTTGCAACAATGTCTTCACTTGGCCCCTCAATAATGCCTCACCAGATCCAGGAGTAGTAAATTGTTTTCCCTGACCATAAGTCCTTTTCTTGGACATTTCTGAAGATGGGGTCTCTAAATTCCCCATAGCAAGACCAACAATGGGAGAATCATTCGTTATATCGATCAATGCTGATTGTCTCCCAGTTCTTGTTCTTGATTTTTCCACTGTTTTCT
The DNA here is from genome assembly GCA_030864215.1 of Capsicum pubescens. Lineage (NCBI taxonomy): Eukaryota > Viridiplantae > Streptophyta > Magnoliopsida > Solanales > Solanaceae > Capsicum > Capsicum pubescens. The sequence continues at coordinate 185,513,871 of CM061539.1, read as the reverse complement.
TCTCAGATTCTTCAACTTTCTCTGAACAAGAAAAGAGAAATAACTCTTCAGAAATCAAATAACTTTTTCATAAATGAAACACGCAAAGAGTAAACGAAACTCACCAGTCGATACGGAGATCTTGTTAGCACTGTTGGAAGAAGCCAAGGTTTGTGATCTAGTCACCCTTCTTGTTGATGATGGAGTCTCCATTGAAGAAAATTGCAAGCAATATTGAGATTTCGAGTAACCGAAGAGTCGAAATTCCTAATAAGATGAAGAAATGGAGAGAGTAATACAATGAGATGTAATTTTGGCAAAGAGAGAACGACTTTATAGTTGTGGAAAATAGGGTTTCACGACGAGCAAACATAAAATTGACCGTTAGAATGTTGTATAGAGGCAGCGGGTGAGCAAACTAGCCGTTGGGGATTTGAAAAATGGGCTTGGGCTTCTTAGGTGCGTTTTAAGCCCACCTCTGTGCTGGGGGATCAACCCGGTATGAAAGTTGGGCAAATCACATAAACATACAATTTAAGAGTAAATATTACAAAATATACCCCTAGTTTCATTTTTTCAAAATATTTCAAAATGGCATATATTTGATAATAAATTCAAAGTTAAGGGTATTAAGGTCTTTAAAGAAAATTGTTAGCTCATATTGAAAAATTTTTGAGTTTCTCTTGATGGACGGACCTATCAAAAGTCTTAAAACAAAGTCCACATTTTTTTTTATTAATAACGGATAATGCCATTTAAAAAATTTACATAAGTGTCATCACTAGCCTTGCATTCATTTCCACATGTGGGCCTTCTATTTGTCATCTATTTTTCATTTTTAATAATTAATATGATAAATATAATTTAATACATTTTATTCTTTATTTACATTTCATATCAAACATATAATTTGTTTTCTTCCTTATTTGTTTCATGAAATACAAGTTTGCCTAATTTAAATTTTTAATTTATAATTAATAAAGCTAATTTAAAAAAATAAATTTTTAATAAATATTTTTTTTAGATTTGTGTCAAGTCAATATATACCAATAAAAAGAAATTAAAGAAAAATACCTAACAAGATTTTATTTATATAAGGTTAAACATAATTTGTTACTAAATAATAATAATAATTAGTTATTTTTATATATGTAAATCATATTATCCGTATTGGATTAAGCATACTATCCCTACGAGTTAATGAATTTTTTAATTAAAACTTTGAACATTAATTACTTGTTGGATTGTAGTTATTTTAATCACCTCAAACTCAAACCAAAAGTTTTAATATTTTATTTTTTAAAAACTTAATATATAAAATGTATTTTACTCATATAACTTATTTAATTAATTTGATATTTTCTCGATTTATCTGAAACCTACTGAATTATGATTTTAATGAAATAAATCTAATAATTAGTGTTTCTTCGATTTTTAAAAATTCACCAACATTCCTGTATCACCCTTGATTAATTATTATTATAATTTATTTTAATATTTAAAAATTAATAATATTTAATTAAAAATAAAATAGACATTTATGACATGTCTACTTCAATCGTAATTTTACTGTATAACCTCTAATTAATTATTATAAATTATTTATATATTAAACATTTAATAATATCCAATTCGTAATTTTATTATATCACCCCTAGTTAATTTTTATAAGTCATTTATATATTAAAAAATTAGTGTTTCCTCCTTTTAAAAAAGAATGGCTTACTTTCCTTTTTAGTCTGTTTAAAAAAATGACTCATTTTCTTTTTTGAAAATACTTTAATTTCAACTTTTCATATAACATGTTTAAGACCACTGGATTAACGGGCATTTTGGTATGTTTCACTCAACTTTAATTTAAGGTCACACGATTCAAAAGTTTTTTTTATTCTTTTAAACTTTGTGTCAAGTCAAAATATGTCATTCTTTTTTAAACTGAGGGAGTAGTATTTAATTAAAAAGGTAAAATAAACATTTATGGCATATCTGTTTACCCCTAATTAATTATTATAAGTCATATAAATACTCAAAAATTAATAATATTTAATAAAAAGTTAAAATAGATACAAAAATGACAAACTAACTCTCGATGTTTTAAATTAACTTGACGTCTTATATGAGATCCACTTAATTTTTATCCACGGGTATTTTTATAGTAATTTTTCTATGTTGCTTCTAATTAGTCGTTGTAAGTCATTTAATACATTTATGCTTCGCTGCTCAATCGTGATTTAATTATATCACCCCTAATTAATTATTATGGCCATATAAGCATTGTTCCCCTTGAATTTAAATAGAAGAAATATTATAAAGTACAATAACTAAAAATTTAAATTATTTAAAAAATATAATTGGCTATCAACGACACCAAACTCTGGACAAGGAGAGTAACATATATTATTCATAAAAAGTATTATAAATTACAATAGTTAACTATATGTTTTAAAAAAATATGTAAAAAAAATACGATAAATCATAATAATTAACAACTTAAAAACTTTAAAAAAAATATAAATATTTGATTGACTCTCGAAATTATATTAGTGTCACTTAAATTGGAATAGAAGAAAAGTATTATAAATCACAATAATTAAAAGCTTAAATTATTTTTAAAATATAATTGACTATCAATGCCACAAAAGTTTGGACAAGAAAAGTAATGTATATTATTTGAAAATTAAATAAAAAATATTATAAATTACAATAATTAACAACTTAAATTGTCTAAATACATATTAAAAGTATGATTGATTTTCTAAATTCTATTTGTGTCACCTAAATTGAGGCAAAAATAGCATATATTGAATTCGTGCTAGATCCCGGATGAATCTTAGAATGTATATGCAATTCTTTTTTTAAAAAACTTTTATTTAAATATATCAAAATTGAAAAGACAAGTTCTAATACAACACATCAAATAGTGTATAAGAAATAATGTTAGCTTAAATAATATCAACATTACTAATACAAGCATTACTAATGCAAACATTACTAATACATTTTATTCAAAATTATTTTTATACACTCTAACAAATGACTCCTACATTTCAATGGAAGAAACATATACAAAAGCAAAGTTCGATAAAACATTTACTGAAGTATGTTTTATCGTGTTCTCAAAATCAAATAACTTAAATTAATATGACAGATGGTAATTAATAGTTTTTTTTATAGTTTTCAAAACAGTTAAAATTTAAATTTAAAATATTAATTTAATTTATCTTCAAAGAACAAGTTGACAAATCAAAAAGAAGGAGAAATAAAAGAAAATGATGTTTATGTCGGCTTAGTAGGGGAATACATTGCAATTTTGGGCTATTAATTACAACCCACATGTGATGTAATATGCAATGACTAGATAACCCTTTATTTTTTTTAACAATTATTCTCTATTTTACACAACACTAGAGGTGAATGGCCCGTGTCAGCACGGGCCCAACACTATAGACATCTTTTAGCACCAATATTCGATATTGATGAGATACAAACATAAATGTACATTAATTTAAAACAATAATTTTTTAAATAATAACTATTTGACGGTACTCGCTAAGGAGTTAAGTTTTATAAGATAGTTTTTTTTCACATGATAAAAAAGTCTGATGTGTCGTGTAGTCGGGTTATTTTAATTGTTTGATGATAAGATTGAAACCTGTTACAAAATATAAAAAAGATGTAGAACTAATATTCATAGGATTATTTCATATAAAAACTGGAACAAAAGATACTTCAATTAACAACAAAGTCTTGGATCATCTTCTCAAAGATGATTATGGTTGAAGCAGCTGCAACAAACATGTCATAAAAGCATATTTTTCTTGTTTTAATTAAATACTATTAATTTTCTAATACATAAATGACTTATAATAATTAATTAAGGGTGATATAGTAAAATCACGGCGCAACTCTTGAAGCAGCCATGTCGAAACCAATGTTTTAATTAAATATTATGAATTTTTTAATACATAAATGACTTATAATAATTAATTAGGGGTGTTACGATAAAATCACGGTTGAAGGAGGTCAACTTAATTTAATACATCAAAAGTTAATTTATCATTTATGTCTATTTTATTTTTAAAAAAATATAATTAAATTTTTAACACTTAGATGACTCATAATAATTAACTATAAGCGATATTTAGCAAAATTATGGTTGAAGCAGCTGCAGCAGACATGTCATCTATTTTTTTAATTAAATATTATCATTTTTTTAATACATAAATGACTTATAATGATTAATTAGGGATGATATAGTAAAATCACTATTAAAGCAGCTGAAACAAACGTCATAAATATCTATTTTCTTAATTAAATATTATTAATTCTAATATATAAATGAATTATAATAATTAATTAGGGGTAATATAGTAAAAAAAATTATTAATTCTAATATATAAATAACTTATAATAATTAATTTGGGGTAATATAGTAAATCACGGAGTAATTAGGGATAATATAGGCAGACATGTCATCTATTTTTTAATTAAATATTATTAATTTTTTAATACATAAATAACTTATAATAATTAGGGATGATATAGTAAAATCACGGTTAATGCAGATAAAACAAAAGTCATAAATATCTATTTTTAATTAAATATTATTAATTCTAATATGTAAATGACTTATAATAATTAATTAGGGGTAATATAATAAAAAAATATTATTAATTCTAATATATAAATGACTTATGATAATTAATTAGGGGTAATATAATAAAAAATATTATTAATTCTAATATATAAATGACTTATGATAATTAATTAGGGGTAATATAATAAATCACTGAGCAATTAGGGTAATATAGTAAATGAAGAAGTAGCTAATTTTTTTAATTAAATATTATTAATTTTTAATACATAAATGACTTATAATAATTAATTAGGGATGATATAGTAAAATTACGGTTAAAGCAGCTGAAACAAACGTCATAAATATCTATTTTTTTATTTAAATATTATTAATTCTAATATATAAATGACTTATAATAATTAATTAGGGGTAATATAGTAAAAAAATATTATTAATTCTCATATATAAATGACTTATGATAATTAATTAGGGATAATATAATAAATCACGGAGCAATTAGGGGTAATATAGGCAGACATGTCATTAATTTTTTTAATTAAATATTATTAATTTTTTAATACATAAATGACTTATAGTAATTAATCAAGAATAATATAGTAAAATCATGGTTAAAGCAGTTGAAACAAACGTCATAAATATCTATTTTTAATTAAATATTATTAATTCTAATATATAAATGACTTATAATAATTAATTAGGGATGATATAGTAAAATCACGACTAAAGCAGCTGAAACAAACGTTATAAATATCTTTTTTTAATTAAATACTATTAATTCGAATATATAAATGACTTATAATAATTAATTAGGGGTAATATAAAAAATCATGGAGAAATTAGGAGTAATATAGGCAGACATGTCATCTATTTTTTTAATTAAATATTATTAATTTTTTAATACATAAATAACTTATAATAATTAATTGGGGATGATCTAGTAAAATCACGGTTAAAGCAACTGAAACAAACGTCATAAATATCTATATTTTTAATTAAATATTATTAATTCTAATATATAAATGACTTATAATAATTAATCAGGGGTAATATAATAAAAAAATACTATTAATTCTAATATATAAATAAATTATAATAATTAATTAGGGGTAATATAGTAAATCATGGAATATTTAGGGGTAGTATAGTAATTGATGAAGCACTGGTCGAAACCAGTGCTTCTATTACATAGAAAAATTAGTTTTTAACATGATAGACAATTAGATAAATAAAAAAAATTGCTTTCAATATGTAGTTATAGTTAATTAATATAAATTAATAGAATATATTAAATATTTAAACCATTATGATGAAACAATAAAATTATTATATATTGGGACATGATATGTAATTAAGTGAAAATAATTGAATTTTTTGGTAATTAGATGAGGTGGTCGAAACCACCTCTTCTATATAATAGAAATGTGTCAAGTCTTATATATCAATTTTAATCTCACATTTTATACTTAATTTATCAAATTTGAGTCATATGATTAAAGATCTACACTTCAAAATGCATCGAATTTTGTTATTTATATGAGTAAGTCATACATAATTATCTTATGAAATAATTTGGCTCCTTAAAAAATTACTATCAAGTAGTTAATATGTTTTGCTATTCATGTTTTATAATTGGCTAAAGTCATCGAAAGACACTCAAACTTGTTGCCAAAATTTACTTAGACCCCTAAACTATGACTTGTTCCTATCAGACCCCTAAACCCCCCGAATTTTGTTCGAATTGGACATGTTTTTCCTATCAGCTAAAAGCTAAAGTGTGTGTTGCACACGCGCTGATGTGGCAAAAAAACGACGTATCGAAAGCTGACATATGGCATTGTGGGTCCAATATATTAAAAAATAATTATAAAATTATTTAAAAATAAAAAATTGATTATTAAAAAAGAAATTATAAAATATAAAAAAACAAATTATTAAAAAATAATTATAAACTTATTTAAAAGTAAAAATAATATTCTAAAAAAATTTAAAAAATAAAAATAAAAAATGGCATTGAGGATCCAAATTATGAAAAAATAATTATAAAATTATTTAAAAATAAAAATAAAAAACTGATTATTAAAAAGAAATTTTAAAATTTTTAAAAATAAAAATAAAAAATTGCATTGAGGATCCAAATTATTAAAAGATAATTATAAAATTATCTCAAAATAAAAATAAAAACCTGATTATAAAAAAGAAATTATAAAATTTTAAAAAATGAAAATAAAAAATGGCATTGAGAATCCAAATTATTAAAAAATAATTATATTTAAAAAATATAAATAAAAAAAAACTAATTATTAAGAAGAAATTATAAAAAAATTTAAAAACTGAAAATAAAACTCCCCCACCTACCCCCAGTCCCCCAGCGTTCATCTGCTTTCTCCCCCCCCCCAGCGTTCATCGTCTTCCTCCCCCCCCCACGTTCCTCTTCTTCTCCATGAAATAATTTTATAATTTCTCAAACTTTACACTAACACACATCACAACAAAGTGGGGTGGGGTACTGTGAAGAAGATGACATAGGGGGTGGGGTGTTTTAAAAAAAAAAAAGAAATTATAATAAATAAAAATTATATTATTAAAATAATTTAAATATAAATTTTGTAATTAATTTTTTGGGGGCCCCTCAGTGGCACTTGGCATATTTCAATTCTTAATTTAGTGGGGAAAAAAAAATCTCACACGCCTAAAGCAATTACATTGCACACACAGTGCCATGTAGGCAAAAAATGCCCAATTGGAACAAAATTCGGGGGGGGTTAGGGGTCTGATAGGAACAGGCCATAGTTTAGAGGTCTAAGTGAATTTTGGCAACAAGTTTGAGTGCCTATCGATGACTTTGACCTTTATAATTCATATTGACATCAATCTAATTTATCATACATAATCAAAATATTTTAATGTTGGACCCGTGCTGACACGGGCCATGCTATTCTAGTACTACTAGAAAACTAACAAAAATTATCAAATAAGATAAAAAGAAGAAAAGAAATAGTTAAAAGTATCTTTCGTATAATTTCTCCTAATATATTTTTCAATTTCATACCCACCTCCATAACAAAATTATTTTGGGGAAAATTTTAAAATCATTACTATAAAATTAGCATACACAAAAACACATGAAATTTGAACTGTTACTTTTCATTCAACAATTTCTTCCTCCTATTCTTTCCCTTCTATTTTATATTGGATTTATTTTTGTTTTTATCTTTTCTATTTGTTCTTCTTATTATTAATTATGTACCTCGTTTTTATTTATTTTTATTTTCTTCGTGTGTTCTTAATTATCACAAGAAGAATATATAGTTACCCATATGTAAGGATTGAATTTTTAGGATTTCTTTTGAAGAAAGATATGGGGAAAATTGTAACACCCCGTATTCAAGTACGTGTATTGGCGTATTCAAGTACGTGTATTGGTCTTATTTATATGGAATTAATTTTTTATTTTATTTATACCGGAATTTGCCCGTCGATGGTTCCATGCGAAGGTTATTGAATAAGCTTTCCAATGATATAAAGATTTTCAAAAACGGATAGGTTTCGGATATAATCGAGCACGTTCGAAACTATAAAATGGTGACCGGGATATTTGGGAATAGTTTCCTGCACACAAACTACTAAGGCCAGCCGAATTTTTGGGTCAACTTCGAATGATCATAACTCCCTTAATATAATGAACTGGGAGAGTTGCAACCTATGAAAAGAAAGATCTTTGAGTCTTCTTTCCAATGCAATTGGTTTCATCCAAATCCAACGTCTAAGTAAAGAGTTATACTCGTTTTACTTCAGCCTATCAAAATAACAACTTCAAACAACCATAACTCCTTGTACAGGACTAACTGGGTGGCCTACTTTATATGAAATGAAAGCCCTTTGAATTATCCTTCCAACTATACCAATTTCACCCAAATCCGATATCGGAGCAAAGAGTTATGGTTGATCTACTTTAACTTATCAAAACAGTCCACCAAAGGACAGATTTGACATTATTTAAATTTTAAAGGCATTTTGGTCATTTTCTATTATATTATGGACGGGAATATGTGTATAAATACATGTATATGAGTTCAAAAACCCATTTTCATCATCAATCATTGAGAAAGAACAAACCCTAGCAAAATTTGACCTTTAAATTACTTTTGATTCAACCGTAGAAATTCCAAAGTAATCTGATAACTGTGTTTGTCATCTCGAGAGCTTCGAACGGCACCTATTATTTGTGCAAACAGGATTGCATAATCAAGAGGTGAATTCTAAGGTACGAATATTGTTTGCCTTTGTTCTTTTTCATATGTATATGTATGATAGATGATTATATGTATTGGTTGTTATTGAAAGGTGATGGAAATAGGGTTATGGACCATTTTGCATGGTTTGGTTGTATTGAATTGTGGAAGGTGGATATGATAATTGAGTTATGGAAGGTGGATATGGTGATATACTATTGAATTGATGATTATTTATGTCTATGGCTCAATTTGGTTTAATGGATTGGTTGGAAGGATAAATGAATCCAAACTTGATATTGGAGGATGTTGTATGAATATGCATGGCATGAGAATGTAATTGGAGTATAAGAGGGTTAAAGTGACACCCTTTATGGTGAAATTAAGGCTTACTACTTAACCACTAGTTTGGTGAATTCAAATAATTGAATTGTGACGTTTGGTTGCTACTACTAGATTGCTATATATGTTCATTGTAGATAAGTAATCCGAAAAGACGGGAAGTCCATTTGGGACTAGTATTGAAGGTTGACAGTCAGGTATGTAAAGCATACTCTATACCATATCTTTGGCATGAAAGTGAACAATTGTTTTATTAAGAAAATTTCCAAAGTTATTCAATAACATGTGATCCATAATGGTTTTGTATGATGTCCTACGTTACCAATGAACTTGTTTCCACCCTACAAGATGTCAAGACATTCCAATACTTACTTGTTTTCCAAATCTTACATGTTTATTGCACTAATGAATATCAGAAGGTATCCAGTTACTCAAACAAGATCCATGTACTATTAATGACTCCAAAATATTTCATTGATATACCAATAAGTTCCTACTTCATTGTTATGGCATTGATGACTCCAAAACACTTCATTGATGTGCCAATGAGTTCTTACTTCATTGTTATTTCATTGATGGTCTATTTATATGTCTCTTATTGATGTATCATTGTTTCAAAGTATCAAAAATGCGGTGGCGACCGAAATAACAATCTCAAAGATTAATTGAACTAAGTGATGAAAGTTCTTTATTATCGGGTGGTATCCCGGGGGCATAAGCCTATCATGGGTCGATCTCTATTTATCTGTTTATGGGTGGTATCTCAGGGGCATAAGCCTATCATGGGTCGATCCCAGTTGATATGTACTGGAGGCAGCCTAATGGTCACAGTACAGTACAGTAATGATTACAAAGATGATAAGAACGAAGGTAAAGTGATTGAATAAATACAATGTACAGGTTGTCACAAGTTCTAGTAAGTGTGGTCCACTCCTATTACGATTTATTCACTTGTTTCTGATTTCTATTGAGCTCCTATATCATATGTGATTATCTACAGCTTTACATACTCAGTACATATTTCATACTGACGTCCCCCACGGGGGACCTGCATTTCATGCTGCAGGCACAGGTACCTCAGCTCATACACCGCACAAGTAGGAGTCAGGATATCCAGCTGCTTTTGGTGAGCTCCAGTTTGCTTCGGGGCTTTTCGTGTCATATCCAGTCACTTTTGGAATTGTATAGAAGTTAGTTATATGGCGGGGTGTGTCCTGACCTTAGTTAAACTCTGTGTATTGTCTAGAGGCTTTGTAGACCTAATGTACAGTCAATGTGGTGTTTTGTTAATAGACGTGATGGCTCTAACGGCCAAGTATTGTATATACATATATATGTGTGCTCGAGCTTATACAGGAGATTATTTCCTTTTATATGCGACATGATGCTGTCCGAATTTCGGGTTGTCATAGAGGTATGCATGGGATGTATAAGGTTATGAGTTGGTTCTCCCGTGCCTCCTCGGTTACGGGTGCCGGTCCGCCCCAATAGGATTTGAGGCGTGACAAAAATATATAGTTATCCATCTTTACATCAATTTCTATATATTTCAGCTACCATAAAATTATTAATACACCTATTTCTATACATTTTAGACACCATAAAATTATTGATAAACCAATTTCTATATATTTCAAACACTATAAAATAATAATAATTATTGATAACCAATTTCTATATATTTCAGACACCATAAAATTATTATTATTGATAGACCAATTTCTAACTATTTCACAAGCCATAAAATTATTGATACACCAATCTCTATATAATTTAAACAACATAAAATTATCCATACATCAATTTCTAAGTATTTCAAGACACTATAAATTATTGATACAAATACACCAACTTTTATACAATTCATGCACCATAAAATTATAGATTCACCAATTTCTATACAATTCATACACCATAAAAATCATTGATATCCTTCCTCCGCCATTGTCATCGGATAAACATCAATTTCTAAGTATTTCAAGACACTATAAAATTATGGATACACATACACCAACTTTTATACAATTCATGCACCATAAAATTATAGATTCACCAATTTCTATACAATTCATGCACCATAAAAATCATTGATATCCTTCCTCCGCCATTGTCATAGAACAATTACCAGAAGACAGCAGCAACAAATATTTTTTAAAAAAAATCTCCACCGAAAATCATATCCACCGCTGCCATCGCCATACCGGCTTCCTCCACCGTATCTAAAACCCCAAAATTCAAAATCATATTGACTGATGAACAAATAAATCTTCGCTAAAAAAGAAAAAAATCATTCAAAATCATAAATGATCAATGAAGACTGTCAACGTTTTAACCAAAAAAAGAAAAAAAACCTGCAAAAAATTTCCAAGATGTTGTTACAGTACATTATAGAGGAAAGAAGATCAGGTGGAGTTTTTCCTTTTATGAATGTACACCACTAATTTTGATAATTTCTCTTTCCATCGATGGAAAAAATTTAAAAAGCCATAAATTATGATAGAGAAAGAGAGGAGAGAAAAAAGGAAGAAGAGTAAGGGTTTTTGGATTAAATTTTTTAAAGAAAAAAAAGAAACTAAATAGTTGGTAGATTTTGTAAATAAAAATTAGATTTTGTAAATAAAAAAAACTAGTGGTAGATTTTGTAATATTGACTCTTAAAGTGTATATTTATGTGATTTTTTCATTTTTTTCATTGGCAACTGATTAGCCCATGTATTATAGTGGTATTACATAAAGGAAAAATAACATAAATATACACCTTAACTTATCATATTTATACAAATATCCATCCGTGCAAAGTAATTACAAAAATTTTAACTAATTATGTATCTTCGTTCGATGTATCGGGGAGCTAATTATGTATCTTGATAAATCTAAAATTGAAAAAAATGTATCGGGAGTTAATTATATATCTTTACAAGGAAAAAATGTATTTTCGTTGGATGTACCGTAAACCTCGATACACCTAAAATAAAAAAAGATATATTGGGAACTAATTATGTATTTGTATCTTCATTGGATGTATCGGGAGATAATTATGTATCTCGACAAACTCAAAATCGGGATTTACCCTAATTAAGCCTCAAACTATTGAAATTTATGTTGTTTTCCCTTGCATAAAACGTAGCAAGATTGTATATATTTTATAGCACATATACACTTATACATGTATCTAAAAACCGTAGCCACTACTGCCAACCCCAATCTCACTCGTTTCTGTCATCGCAGTTCGTTGTAGTTTCAGTTGGCCGCTGAAAAATCGATGTTACTTCTTCAGAGATTGTCATCTATCGGTATTTTAGATGATGGATTCCCATAGATACATACATACATAATATGGCATACGTTTCACATACACTTGGCCTCCCGTGCAGTTTGCCAATGTTGTGAACATATATCGGATCCGGTTGGTCGCTCATACGATTGTTGTCTTCATATACATACACATACATTGTATATATCTGCATGTTTTCAGTTCGAATTAAATTTTGTATGCTTGCACGCAGAGATAATATATTTTGCTATGTATCAAAGGAACATGTTACTATAATTTTTTCTATACAAATTTCTGCGTACCCGAATATATTGTGGGAGATAACAAGAATGAGGAACTTTGTGGGGCAATGGAGCTACAACTGTCAATTACATTTTCCAGTTGGTTCATGCATGGAGACATGGAGTATGAATTACGACAAGCTACTAGATATATCGCACTTTCATAGTTTCACTTGGTTTTGAGTAGACTTGGTAGGATCAGAACTCACTTTGTTACAACGAGATGACCGGTTTAAGTTTTGTGCATCGTTAAAATTAATTTTTTATATTATCAAATTAAAGTTAGAATTGTAATAAAATATAACGTTTCATAATATGAGAAATATGTTAATCTATTATTTTAAATTATACTGATAGCATTCTTTAATTGTATATATAATTTATACCCAATTTCTTTTATTATTATTTTTTTTCTAAAAAAAAAAAGCACCGGCGTTACAAAGCAGGCAGCCAGCTGTGGGTGAGTAGGCTTTGATCTGTACTTGCATAAGAGGAAGCAAGTAGGTCAATGTGTACGATATGGTGCATTGATTGGAGTGACCACAACTTGGATACTATTCCCTCACCTAACTCACTAATCACTTTTGACTTATCAAGATTCCATCTCTCTTTCAACTTGCTACTTTTATTTTTCTTTACTAAAATTCAGTGGCGGATCAAAGTTTTCACTAAGGAGATCTACAGGAAAAAAAAAAGCAAACACACAAATTAGCTGAAAGGATTTAACATTAACTATATATACAACAATAACAATAAACTCAGTGTATTCTCACTAAATTAAATCAAATATAGCCTTTATGTTTTCGATTAGTCTTTAAGTAATGAACTAAAGCTACACTAAATTAAACAATTAAAAAGAAAAGAACACTCATAATATGTCCAAAGTGTACTTTGCTTCAGGGCTTGTTTAGCAAGGGACAATATAATATTAATAGTTGGCACTCGTCAACTTTACTTCATTCCAAATAATTGAGGAAAAAGGGTGTCTTAAACTTTACTACTTTCTCGTTTCATAACAAATGAATTGTTGAATTTTGACATATTTATTAAGAAAAAAATATTAAAGACATAAATTTAACACAACTTTTCATTTTTACTCCAAAAAAAGAAAAAACTGACTTTGTAATATCTTTTCAAAAGTTAATTGGTTGTCAAATCATAAGGACAAATTTGAAAAAAAATAAAAATGATTCACTTATTTTGAAACATCAATAAATACTCCCAACAATTCACTTATTCCGAAACGAAGGGAGTATTATACTATTCTCTGCCATATTTTATAGGATCAAATTGTATTATTTGTGAGTTGAAAAAAAAAATTGTATTATTTGTGAAGCTTTTGGTTATTGTACATTACTGGTTTGATTTTTGCTTTTACTTTGTAAAAATATTTTGAGTTAATAACTCATATGGTCACTCAATTTTTAAATTTTTATCCCAGAAAGTCACTCAACTTTAATCTTTACTTCAAAAGTTACTTAACTTTCACATTTTTACTAATAAAGTCACTCAAACTATTTAATCATCTTTTTAAATAACATTTGCTTATGTAGAATTATTATTTAAATACAAAATTCAGAAAAATAAAAAATTATCTCTTAATGACTATTTTATCCTTATTCCCATAAATTTAGTATCTCCCCTCCCCTTTCTCATTTTTCTTCTCCTTCTAGCATATTGTAATTAATTCAACATTAAATATGTTTAATAAAATATCAAAGGATCACATTAAAATTTAATAATAACCAAAGAATTAAAATTATAATTATTTTGCTCAACCTTTTCAATCTTTGTTTCAACTTCTTTTTTCCCATATGATATTGATGTTCGTATTGAAATCTAATTAAATGTAAATTTGCACATTATATAGCTTATTATAAATGTGACGCTCTCAACGATACAACCCCTCTCTTCCCCCTTCCTGTTTTCACTCTAAAGATGCCCTTTTTTTTTTATAAATGTTTGTACTATATGTATGGAAAAAAATCTGTACTACCATAACTAGGGATTTTATATAAATGCCATTTTTTATATGTATGATGAATTAGGGATTTTATATCCATAACTAATATTATGCATAATATACCTACGTTATAGGGATTCACTATATGTATGTAATAACTACGTACACGTGACTGTTAGTAATAAATGAGTTAAATTACGTATTATTTAGTTATATTTCATCGTATTAATATAGCTTATATTAATAATTTTTTATCCTTCTATTATTGTTAAATTTGATTTGATCTTTTAATATTTTACTAAGCATATTTAATGTTGAATCGATTACTATGTGAGAAGGAGAAGAAAAATTAGAAAGGAAAATTAATTTATGGAAATAAGGATAAAAGGGTTATTAAGAGATAATTTATTATTTTTCGAAATTTTGCCTTTAAATAATAATTCCACATAAGTAAATGTTATTTAAAAAGATAATTAAATAGTTTGAGTAACTTACTGGGTAAAAATGTGAAAGTTGAGTGACTTTTGAAATAAAGATCAAAGTTGAGTGACTTTCTAGAATATAAGTCTAAAGTTGAGTGACCATTTGAGTTATTAACTCTAAATATTTTTTTTACTTAGTTCAATTCAACAATATATTTCCAACTTTACCAATATCATTGAATTAACTATTTCTCAAACTAATTTGAGTACTACTCCCTTTGTTACATATTAGTTGATCATCTTTCTAAAAATATTTGTTTCAATTTAGTTGTCCCTCTTATGAATCAAGAGAATATTATTATGTTCTTCCGATAGCACCTCTATTATTAATGACTAAATAAAGTGTATAAACTTAAATTTATATTTTCAAAGCATAATTAATAAGGCTAATTTAATAAAATAAATCCTTAATAAATTTTTCCTTAATAAGTGTGTCAAGTTCATAGAAACCAATAAATATGAAACGGAAGAAGTAGTAGCTAATTTTGAATCTCTAAAGTAAGATTAATAAAGATAATTTCATAAAATAAATATTTAATCAATATTTGTTAAGGGAGGTCCAAAATACAGACCGGACTACTAAAATGGAACTAAGAGAGGTACACTTTTGGGTTCAATTATTATATACTTATAAAAATGTGTAAAAATCATTCACCAAGGTTATTTAAAAGTAAATACAAAAACTACTTTTCTGAAAAACATGGATCGATAAACTGAAAAGAAAATGGTAAGTAAAGGTATGTATACAGTAGGTCCTGGTTGATCGAGATTGTTTACAAATGGGCTATATATAGCATGCATATATTACTTCGTCGTCTCTAATTATGTTGGTTAGTAAAATTAGATTTCTCAAATTATTTCTCTTCTCTCATATTAGTTGTCAACAAGATTACTGAAATCCTTATCTCAATTTACTTATCATTTTATGAAATTAATTATTTTTATCTTATTTTACAGTTAGTATAAAATATTCTAGAAATAAGATTAGCTTAGTATTGTTCTTAAATTAGGAGCAACTTATTAGAGAGAAATAACGGTAAAGTGGTAAAGATACTTTTTAATTTTTGATTTCTCAAGGGACATAAAAAAGAAAAATGTAAGCAACTAATATGGATGGGAGGAATATTATGTAAAATATCTATATCATCGAATAAAGACCCACTTGTTTATTTTTTTTTACAATAAAATGAACGACCAGAATCATAATCATATCCATCAAATTAATACTTAATAGTACTCCATCCATTAATATTGCATTGAAAACTCTGAACCTTTCTTACACAATATAGTACTATTGAATTAAATTTCAAAATAAACAACTGCATACTTATCGGTACACAACATATAGTAATATTCAATACTACATTTTATAAATTTGGGAAAACATAAGCAGATGAATTTTAAGGACATTTGCGGGTGCTGTTATGAGTAGTAAGGTTGAAATAGCAAGGGCATGCTTCATAATTTCCAGAGGTCCCTGGTGGTACGCAGTGGCATCTGTTGCAGCAGCTTCCACATGCTCTGTTGCATAGATTTTGCCTGGATGACTTGCTGCACCTATACTTACAAGCTCCTATGCAATCTATACCAGACGCGAATTCAAAATTTAGAGTTAGTTCAAACGTGATCCTGATGGAACTGATCTATTATATATATAGTGAGTAGGAAATGAAATATGCAAAATGTTACAATACCTATTGGCTTTGGAGGTTGAGGGCTTGGTGCTGGTGGCTTAACGCCCTGGAACAACATTACAAAATCAAATGTTATTTCTAAGATGAAAGAGATTAATTAATTACTACTACTACTACTACTACTAATTAACATGAGTGTACTGCTGTTCTGAGAAAAAGAGGAACCTGTTGAAGGGCATAAGTGAAATGGACAAGCACAAATGATGCAATGAGCAAAGCTGCAAATGCCTTTGGGAATGCCATTTTTTTTTTAAGAAAAGAGAAGGAAAGGTGAGAACTCTGAAATCTGAGCTGTTTTTCACTAAGGATGTGAAGTAGGAAGCAGAGTGAGAGTGGTATTTATAGCACGAGAAAAGAACCACCCATCCAACTCACGTTTTCTTTGGGTGTCGACATCAGTGGGTCAAGGCAAAGGCCTAACTAATAAGTATTTTTACCTCTTGTTTTACTGTTTACAAATTCCGTATTCATTATCCGATTTTCATCTGGACTACGCTGAATTCGCATAAAATTAATGGAGTACTTTATAATAAAAGTAATTTTATTTTCAAAGTCGAAAGTCAAAATCACTGATGACTGATCGTAAGTTTTCTTTCCATTAAAATTTTTCACATAAAAATTGTGTGTCATTTTTGTTTTTTTGTTGTTATGTTTATTAAGTACTACTTTCATTAGCTGTCGTCTACTAACATCCACTTGTACTAGTGCAAATAGCTGATGAATTTGGACTGGAAAAGAATTTTCACAGAAGTGATAGTGTTTTGTTTGTGGAGGGGACTTCAAAATTGTTGAAGCTTTTGATTGGAGTGAAGTTACACGAAAGTCAAAATAAAGGTGCTGATCCTATTTTAGCCTCAAACATCTTCTTTTTTTCTCTTCTAATTACTCATTTTCTATTTCAATAATAATTTTTTCTTTTCTTTTATCATTTTAACATGTTAACAAAAAATAATTTATTTTTTTTCATATTTTACTCTCACTATTAATTTCTTATTTCTCAAGATCTAACACGACACCTCAAATGAATATGTGTACTATAAAAAATTCTCATATCAATCGTTATAAGGGTGTTAAAGTAAAAAATGGACAAGTAATTTCTTTAGTTCTATCTTTTTACATCCTCCACTTGTTATCTAAATCCAACATTTTGCAGAATTATTATGGTTTGAAAAGATAATTAGATCAAATTCGAGACCGTTGAGAAGTACTCCCTAGTTTCTAAAAGTTTACTTTGTGGCCTAAGATGTAGGTACAAATTAATTTGCGAAAGTACGGTCATCAGTTATCACTCTTCGATAATTTGATATTAACATCATTTTCATGTTTCCACAGAATCAACGTGTTGATGATAATGACAAGAAATAGGAAGTAACTTTGCAAGTCACACTGCCAGCCTAGCTTCCCACCACTATTCTTGGAAAAAGAGTTTAGTCCAAAATAAAAAATATTTTATACTACTATTTTGTTATTTTAAAAAATAATTATAGATGATTACTGTTTATAAAAAGAAGTTAAATTACTAAAAAATAACATAGGTTTCATGTTTGTTTTTTTGTACAGTTTGTATAGATGAAAAATCCTAGTGAAATACAGTCTTAAAATAGCAGGATTTGCTATCAAAGCATAGATTACAAGCACATAATTTATTAGAGATTCTCCCAAGTTGGATTAAACAATTATACTAAACTCGTGGTTTTGCAAAATTATTATTTATTCATATTGATAAAATTTGTGATTTTGGTTGGTCCGTACTTGAATTATTGTTTTGACCATTTGGTGGAAACTCGTAAATATTTTATCTGAAGTACTTGAATTGTTACTGATACACTCTTAGTTCCTAAATAAGTTGTCCTTTTTGTTTAGGCACACAAATTTCTTACTTCTAAAAAAATTGAAGATAACTTTACCAACTTGTCTCAAATTAAATTTATTTCTTTTCAAATTAACATTGATAATTATATTTAAATTTAAGGACATATTAAAAAAATTATGATTAAAATATTATTGAAAACTTAAACATACACTTACGTAGTAATAAAATCTCAATCCAATAAAACACTTACTCCGTATAAAAAAAATGAATGGAGTAAGATTTTAGTAACAATAGAAAAGTGTAATACTTTGTCCACTATATCAACATAACTCCATGACTTTTTGTGCCAAAAGTTGATCGGAATGGGAGTAAGAAACAACCGGAAAGTTACCAACATGGGTTGTGGTGCAGTGGATGGTGTCATATCCCTTTTTCACTCGAGGAACGAGCTGAATCGAAGGGTTTTTTCAA
The DNA here is from genome assembly GCA_030864215.1 of Capsicum pubescens. Taxonomy (NCBI): domain Eukaryota; kingdom Viridiplantae; phylum Streptophyta; class Magnoliopsida; order Solanales; family Solanaceae; genus Capsicum; species Capsicum pubescens. Next base: position 185,494,743 of record CM061539.1, on the reverse strand, counting down.
TTAAAGTGATGGTATTGAATAGAGATTGATTTTTTATCATTTTTAGAGTCGTCACTTAAAATTGAGTTATGGTGTTGCAAGTCACCTTATTGAATCTTTAATAAAAAAGAAATGACTCTTTATTGGTCTGCAAAAAGAGAAGATTGGGTAAGGAATTCTGTTGATCGAGGAGAAGGTGTGAGGCACCCCTCGAGTCCCGTGGTTCTAGCACGATCGCTTTTATTGACTTATCTTAACTTAAACTATTTTGAATAAATTATGTTAAGGCCTAGGTTCGCTCCTTTTTTTAATATACTAAAACTATTTAATACTCTCGTGTTAACTCAGTGAAAAAAAATAATTTTTAGAAAAATATTTATCGAGGCGCATTATTGCATCCTTAAATTTTTAAATGTCTCAGAAAGATGCGTATGCCGCATTCTTAATTGAGACGAATATTTTAACGTGTCTAAAAATTATCTGGCATTAAAGACTTTAATTTATTTTTTTGTAAATTAATACAATTTATCTTTTCAAAATACTATTTAACCTTGACAATAAATTAAAACAATATTCAATTAAAGCATATAATTAATTTAATAAATAATTATTAAGTTTTAATAATTAAGTTTAATAATAAAATAATAAAATATATATAATATATGTATATATAATATTTAAAAAACTTCTTTATTTAAAAATAAAATTTTTCTTTCAAAAATGATTAACTAAATTTGAGGATAAATTAATCTTTCGCATTTTAATTTTTTTTGAAGCCGGTCAACAAATAAATAGTCTTCCAAGCAAATGTCAAAGAACACGTAGGATGCACATGTTGGTCTTTATAAATTAGGTCACCTGTCCTAGATAGATCCGACCCCTGTGCCGAGTCCCGCTAAGTCAAATGCATATGATGCAAATAAAGCGGTACTTAATAAGGATAACCAGATTCTGAGTTTTCAGTTCTTCTAAGTTGAAACCTAATAGGGATAGGTGTCTAGACTGGCTTACTCGAGAGGACACTCGAGCCGGGGAGGGGCAACTTGGTCGGTAGCAGGGTAACACCGCCTTCATTGTCGATCCGAACCCCGCCTAACATGTGTGATTATATCCTTCACCAGGTGCCTTGACACTTCGGCTATCTTAAAAAGAAAGTAGGATGCATGCACTCCATTTCTTCTATCCTATTTCACAGACTCAGAGAGAGTGCGCAAGTGAAGACAGTATATAATACAGTTCAATCAATATCAAAGCCGTAAATAAGCGATAAGTAGCACATAAGACCAACAAACACAATATTAATAATAATTAAAGAAAGTATAAGTCAATATAAAAAGCTCAAATTATTATTATTCCCCAGCAAAGTCGCCAGAGATGTCACACCCCTTTTTCGCTCGAGGAACGAGCCGAATCGAAGGATCTTTCCAATTAAAGTGACGGTATTGAATAGGAATTGATTTTTTATCATTTTCAGAGTCGACACTTGGAATTGAGTTATGGTGTTCCAAGTCACCTTATTGAATCCGTAATAAAAAGGAAATGACTCTTTATTGGTATGCAAAAACAGAAGACCGGGTAAGAAATTCTGTTGATCGAGGGGAAGGTGTAGGCACCCCTCGAGTCCCGTGGTTCTAGCACGGTCGCTTTTATTGACTTATCTTAACTTAAAATATTTTGAATAAATTATGTTAAGGCCTAGGTTCGCTCTTTTTTTTAATATACTAAAACTATTTAATACTCTCGTGTTAACTCACTGGAAAAAAAAACTTTTAGAAAAATATTTATCGAAGTGCATTATTGCATCCTTAAATTTTTAAATGTCTCAGAAAGGTGCGTATGCCGCATTCTTAATTGAAACGAATATTTTAACGTATCTAAAAATTATCTGGCATTAAAGACTTTAATTTATTTTTTGTAAATTCATACAATTTATCTTTTTGAAATACTATTTAACCTTGACAATAAATTAAAACAATATTCAATTAAAGCATATAATTAATTTAATAAATAATTATTAAGTTTTAATAATTAAGTTTAATAATAAAATATAATATATATATATATATATATATATATATATATATATATATATATATATATATATATAAACGTGAAGCCTTTTCATTTAAATCTTTAAACAACAAAATAGAATATAAGTTGAACATAAACTTCATTTAAATATTCAAAAATATATATACAATAGTACATTAAATAATCTTTAACAGCTTATTTTGTACGTACAACCAAACTAGCCAAATCTGCTATTGGGGTTAAGATTTTTCAGCGTGTGGATGACGGGAATTAACCGGAATTTTGCTGGCGACAGTGATAAGGAGGTTCGTTGGTGTCAGAAGAAAGGAAAGAGGAGGAGCAGTGCCGTTTGGGCTTTCCGGTAAACGATTTCGGCTAGATCTAGCCCTTCCATGGCGCGACAAGGGCGGGAGAAGAGGAGAAAGAACAGCGGCGACGATCCTGCGCCTGGGTCGCCGGCCACTGATGGACAGTGACGGCTGAACGGAGAGAGAGATCCAGCGTTTTTGGGTTGTTTTCCGGCAGGTTTTCGATGAGAACTCGTCGGAATCAAGAAATCAATTCTTCTCTGTTCACTCCTCTATTTTCTGATCTTTCTCTCATTTGTCACTGATTTTCTTCTCCATTTTGCTAATTTTCCGTCAATTATTATTACTGTGTTTGTGCGTGCTACAGTATATGCATGTGTCGGAGGTGTGTGTGTATGGAAGTAGAAAATTAAAATATCAGTGATGTAGTGTGCTGTGAATATACAGTGTAAAAAATGGATTCTGTTGATACATTGTGTGAAATATCAAGCATAAATTATCTCATTATATGTATTCATCCACAGAGAACATTGAATATTTCATTCATTTTTTTTTCACCACAAAATTGATAACATAAATGTTTGAATATGAACTTGTAATGAATAAATTGAGTGATGAAATAAAAGATTGTCACCGAAAACTTCAACGAAATCTTAAAATTTGATTTTTTACTCTTTCTTTTCTTTGTTTTCTCCTCCAGAGTTTTTCCTTACTGTGTTTTTCTCTCTGTATCTCTCTGGTTTTCTTTCTTTCTATCTGATATTGTAGAGTTCAAGTACGTAGTCTCTGCCTTTTTTTTTTTTTTTAACTAAATAGGGAGTCCTTTTATAAAAGCACTTTTGGGAGAGAACGGTTAAAAGTCAGATAAGGGGAAGGGGGGAAAAATTTAAAATTTAAAAATCAAAATCAAAATCTATATATTATATATTATTTCATTAATAATAATAAATAAAGATAAATAATAAATAGAAGTAAATGAATAAATAAATAAGACAATAGAAAAATAAACAAGTGAGATAATAAAATATTAATATAATAATAATTAATTAATTTTATATTTAATAAAACATAATAACAATTTATAAATAGACAAATATAAATATAATAAAATAGTATTTAAACTACTAATTTATTTATTAAAATTTATAAAAGAAAACATATATTTTTAATTTTTATATATTTTTTAAATTAGAATAAAAATAAAAATAATATATGATTAAATATAAATATAAATATTTAATATTGATAGACAAGTTAAAATTTAGGGAGGATAAAAAATCACGTGTCTACAGATGGCGCTGCTTCACCCTTAACCAGAGATCGAGGGTTCAACCTTGGGTATGGAGAAAACTCTGTTGGGAGCGCTGCCACCTTAATGGGCCCTGCAACGCGCAATCCGGATTAGTCGGGGCTCCAATGCGGGCACCGAACACCGAATGCGAAACCAAAAAAAAAAAAACCGGAAAGTTAAATGAGTTTAACTTATTAAGATAAATTTGCTAAGATAATTTTTCATAATTGTACATTATGAAAATGAAACTTGTACCTTAAAATATAAAATAGAGTATATAAACATGTTAAATTGAACTGTCTAAAAATTCTCATATTAAAAGAGTAGGAGGAATCCATTTTTCTACTTTAAAAGAGTTTGCATTATCAAAAAATGATTAACATATATTAAATGGTAGTGCACAGCTGGGGAGTGCTTAGACAGCGTCTCTCTTTACTCCAAAGGATTATATGTAGCTGGCACTCGTCCACTTCATTATCATTTTTTATAAAAATGATTTTTTAAACATATAACTGATCCTTGTTAAATTATTTTCACTTAGATAAAGACAAATTATTCGTCCAAGTTGTTCATTTACTGTTGAATTATTTATTTGTGAGATGATCGATCACTCGACTAATGATAGTGAAAAAACTTGATGTGAAAGTCACAGGTTTACCAATATATGCAACATTTTCTGAGGGTATATTTGTGTAATATATCTCAGTGGGCAACATGCATCACACAGAATACAGCAGAGCCAAATAATTTTTGGGGGTCGGTCGTGGTATGGACCTGTATGCTTTTGGGTTTAGGATTTATTTGTACGAACGTATTATATAAGTGCGATCTAGTGGGTTGTTTTTGGTGGTTTTCATAAATATGTCATTGAGACTTTCGTCTTCTACTTGTATTTCTCTCCATTATAGTGAATTTCCTCCTCATCTGCTGTAGTTTTGCCCGTCAAGAGTTTCCACGTAAAATCTGTTTTATTTATTTATTTATTTATTTATTTATGGTATTGCTTATTCCTTTCCGTTCTATAACAATCCCAATAATAATGTAAAAAAAAAAAAGAAAAAAAAAAGAGGGGAAGTAGCTAGGTATATATCGTGTGCTTCTACATGTCTGTTATTGCAGCACTTTCTGAGGAATATTACAGTATATCTGTGAGTTGGAGTTTGGAATACAGTCCATAGATAATGTTATTAATAACAACTTTCCTAAAATCTGCAAAAAGTAATGAAGAATAAAATTACCAACAGCCGGTCGTCATGCATTATGCAAAGTACCCTCCAAAAAGTCTATTTCTTACCTTTTTCTTCTTGTCGATCGGTTTTCCTATTTCATTTTTATTGCTATTTTCTTGTTGTTTTAAACCATGTCATTTTTATTGCTATTTCCTTGTACTTCTATTTAGTAAAATTCCGTTTGAATTGACTTATTTTAAATACTTTAAGTCAAAATAATTTTTAAGCACTTTTGTAGGGATAAGTTATAAGGGCGTCCAGCAGGCTCTAATTGCATTACTATACTAGTGTCCTTTGTGTATGAACTGGTGATATGAGTTTGTTTCAAGTACCATCAGCTAAATCCACATATATGGTATTGTTCTTTAATTCAAGTTCGGCAACTCCACTTCTATTAATTACTACAAATATATGTCACATATGTTGTAAAGATTAGCAATGGATTGCACTCGATACAAACGCGATTATAAAAAGTACAACCAAGTTGAGCACTATATATTTGCAAAAAGTATTAACAAAAAAAATGGAAGTAGTGTGCTCCTTTTTACAGACATTATATACTTAGATATTTTAGCGTAATTTCCTTCACATGTATCATTGTTTTAATCACTATCAGCCAGATTATATTAAAAGACTGGCCTACGTTTTGTATATGAAATGGAAAAACAATAGTCTAGAAAAGAATCAAATCAAATAAATAATAGTATCAATTATTACTTCACAAACTTCGTACATATATAGAGAAAACAAAAGCACCATTGAATTAAACCTCAGAATGAACAACTAGCTTGCTTAAATTATTGAGATACAACGATAGTTTAAAGGTACATTTGTTTTGAAAATGGACTCCCTTTGTAGAACAAAAAACAGCTAGAAAAAAACGACGAATAGTTAATTAAGGACACTTGCGGGTGTTGTTATGAGCAGTAAGGTTGAAATAGCAAGGGCATGCTTCATAATTTCCAGAGGTCCCTGGTGGTACGCAGTGGCATCTGTTGCAGCAGCTTCCACATGCTCTGTTGCATAGATTTTGCCTCGATGACTTGCTGCACCTATACTTACAAGCTCCTATGCAATCTGTATAATCATGTGTAACAAAGCTTTTACAAGTCTATACATATAAAAAGAACTGTACCCCTTAGTAGGACTAATTGATTCGTAATTTGATGTGGATGAAATATCAGAAATATGTACGTAATTGATAGATTACCCAGTGGCTGTGGAGCTTGAGGGGCTGGTGTTGGTGGCTTGCTGTAGTCAACCTGCGCCCAAATTCCAAAATCAAAAAAATATTAGTATGTTATTTCTAACGAGTTAAAATAAAACATGATGTGAGTGACATGGTCTTTGGTTAGAGTAGTATGTGAGCTTTGAAATGAAAGAAAAAAAAAACGGAACCTTCTGGGTACTAGCAAAATGGACGAGCAGAAAGGATGCAATTAGCATAGCAGCAAATGCCTTTTGGAATGTCATTGTTTTAGAATCAGAAAAGCAAAATAAAATGGTGTAAATATGAAGGAGAAAATTAACAGAGAGCTTTTAAGAACTGAGCAGGCCTTCTATTTGGATGTGAAGCAAAAAGAAGTGTGTTGTATCAGAATTTATAGCACGAGGAAAGAAAGTTCACGAATGGGCATATGATGTAAGTATATGATGCAATTTAACTTGAGAAAGTAATTAAGTGATTTAAGTGAGTATCTTTTTGCTCGTTTATCCGTACTTCCTTTGTGTCGTACTCCCTCCATCCCATTTTACCCATCCCAAATTTTCTAATTTAGTGTCCCATTTTACTTGTCCTTTTTTACTTATCAAGATAAGACAAATTTATTTTTTCATATTTTACCCTTTGCATTAATTACTTTTCCTTTAAATTAAAATGTAAACATCATTTAATAGGACTACTATGGTAAACTAGCTATGCTATTTATTATTTTTCTTAAAATTGTGTCATCCCAATTTGGGACGAGTAAAATGGGACGGAGGAAGTATTAGTTGATCACTTTCATTTTTGCACACTATTAAAAATTATAAATAAAAAAAGATAGTTTTACTAATTTACTCTAAAGATACTTTCTTGAAACTTTACAAACATACTTTGCACTTCCAAAGAGTATTAGTTGTAGGAGCAAAATGAGAAATTTTAATTAATTAGATTTTATTAAGTGGACAAATAATTAGGAACATGTATTTTTAATAAGGTGATCAACTAATATGAAACGGAGTAACTAATAACCTCACAAATAATCTGCATCTGGGGAACATGCCTACTTGTCTAAGTGATGATGCTGGAACCAAATGGGAAAAAGCACAGAAAGCCACACTGCCAGCCTAACTTCACATTGCACTAGCGTTTCGAGAACAGAGTTTCATTAAAATATTAGTCTTAGAAAAAGCATCAGTCAGACCACTAAAAGTTTTGATACTCCTAACTAAGATTACATGCACATATAATTTTACAAGTTGCACCAAATTATCAAAGGAAGCTCGTAAATTTTGCAGAATGAGTACAAGTTTATTGCTTTTGGAGGAGCTTTCTATTCAGTGTTTGATATCCACATTGAAGATCAACTCATGTGAATTAGCGTCAAGAAGCCCCGTTACTAGAATAAAATGCTTCTCGACAAAAATGGCTCTATATTTAAGACTCGAACGCTAGACCTTTGAATTGTTATTTTACTATTAGCTGGCAAACTTGTCCGAGGCTGGTTTATTTTATTTTCATAAATACCGTAGATACGGAACCTGCTTCAAGGATAATAAATAATAATAATAAGCACTAAGTTATACTTCCTCCGTCCCATTTTATCCGTCCTAAATTAGGATGACATAACTATTAAGAAAATAATGATAGATAATATAATTTTACCATTTTGCCCCTCTTAATTGTGTCTTGTTGTTAGTTCCAATATTGATGGATGGTTAATATCAAAGCACCATTTATATTCTTAATGGTGTACTCTTAATGGTACTCCTCTTTGCAACATTTTTTAAGAATGTTAATAATAAGGAGTAATCAATTACACTAGGGGTAAAATGAAAAAAAAAATATTTTATCTTGATAAGTAAAAAATGACAAGTAAAATGGGACAACAAATTAAGAAATTTGGGACGAGTAAAATGGGACGAGTAAAATGGGACGAAGGAAGTACCTTAATTTAATCTACTTTTTTTTTATCAGTTCCAAAATAATGACCACAATCCACTTTGGTTTACTGGGTAAATGTTTAAGACCCGTTATAATCCAGGAGAAATTATATGTGATCAAATTTTTATTTCGTCGATGATTAACATGTAACATGTTCCTTTAACAAAAATACACAATTTCTAATCTCTTCTTGTGATATCATCAATGCAAAAATATTTACGATGCTAGTGATATAATCTATATAAATAGAATAAGAAAGAACAAATAGAGAGAAGAATTCTCATTACTCTTGAGAGATTATTATATTACAACCAAGGAAAACCATTTTTTTACTTCACTGGGAAAAACTTATAACTTGGTACCAAAGTTAGTTCCTATTTTTTCTTCAAAAAAAATATCTAAGATAATACAAATATTTTTATTACAGGGAAACTTACCTAAATATATCATATTTAAAAAATATTTATCATTTATAGCTATACAATTTTAATACATATATAACTTACTTTTAATACATAATGTAGATTTTTTTACCAAAACAAGCATAATACATTTAAAATACTTATAATACATCTATATACATGTATAATTCAGTTTTAGTACATAGTGTAATACATTTATGTTGCATGCATAATTCTTTTTTAATATATAGTGCACTTGTTTATTAAAACACATATAATACATTTTAACACGCTTCTAATACGTCTGTATTGTATGCATAATTCACTTTTAATACACAATACAGCTGCTATAGAAGATAAATATTTTTAAATATGATATATATCTAGATAATAAATAAAAACATATTTAAAAGCACAATATTTTATAGAAAGCACTCAAATAAATAATTTTTTCTTTGTAATACTCGTTGTTGAATATCTATCCGGTAGATAATGTGGGGAAAATTTCAGAAGTAGCAACTCTGTAGCCTTAATTATAACTTTTATAGCAACAGTTTCATAATTACGAAAAATAGCAAATTGTATGTTGTATTTAAGTAAAATGTTGCTATATAAATACATATACAAATTAATAGTAGTTTCTATTTTAACTCCCATCAGTTAGAGTTAAATAAGGAAGTAACCGTCCTAAATTCATTCTACATTTAATTATAAAGATTTCTTTTCCTAATATGACTCTTCTATTTGTCTTCTTTATTTATCCTTTTTCTGTTATAAAACAAGAAAGAATAAAGAAGAAGAGTAGAGAAAATAGAAAGAGTAATTCTTATTTCTTCTCTTGAGGGATGAGAGATCATAAGATTGTAAATACAATGAATAAAATCCCTCTATTTATAGGGAAAATTTACTCCTAGTCTGAGTAAAAGACAGATGCTTCAAATCCTAATAGATATCAAAGTAGATCTTGATAGATCTTGATAGACATTTACTATAATGTAAATACATTTATAACACCCCTTGAATGTCTAATTGGTAGATAATGTGCCTCGTTAAAACCTTACTAGAAAAAACTCAATAAGAAAAAAATCTAGTGAAGGAAAAAGAGTACACATCTCTAATAATACGCATTTCGGTTGCCTCATTAAAAACCTTACAAGGAAAACCCAGTGGGACAAAACCTCGTAAGGAAAAAAGAGTACAACGCGTATTAACTCCCCCTAATGAGAACATCCTTGACCTTTGCATCTCGATCTTATGCAGCATCTTCTTGAAAGTTGCAATTGGAGAAGATTTGGTGAATAAATCAGTTACATTGTCAGTTGAATGAATTTGTTGCACATTAATATCATCATTCTTTTGAAGCTCATATATGTAGAAAAGCTTTGGAAAAAAGTGCTTCGTTCTATCTCGATTTATGAATCCTCCCTTAAGATGTGCTATGTATGCTGAATTATCTCTGTATAAAATTGTGGGTAGATTGTCATATTTCACACCACATTTTTTTCGAATGAGATGTATCATGGACCTCAACCATACACATTCTCGGCTTGTTTCATGAATAGCTATTATCTTAGCATGATTCGATGAAGTGGCTACGATAGACTGCTTTGCATATCTCCAAGATATGGCAGTACCACCACATATGAACACATAGCCACTACAAAAAAACTGTGTTTAGCGACGAAATTTACTGACAGATCAAATTTCGTCACTATGTAGCGACGGATTAGCAACGGAACATTCAATTTGGTCGCAGACATTGCAGTCTAATTTTTTGATATGTTCTTAGCAACGAATCAGTGACGGAATTTGATTTTCATCACTAAATAATAGTGGGAAAAATTGGCGCCCAAATTTAGTGACGGATTAGCAACGAATTTTTTGGTCGCTATGTTAATTATTTCGTAGCAACGGATTTAGCAACAAACTTTCGTCGGTGCCCTTCATTTTTTTTTTTAAAAAAAGTTTTTTATTTAGCGACCAACTATGCCGTCGTAAAATATTAGTTATAGTTTTCTAATTAATTATTTTTACTATAGAAAAGGGGGGGCCTCTAGGATTTTATTCATTTCCACCCGCCCCCCATCTCTTCCTCTCTAAAATGAGATACTTTCCCCTCTATACTGATGTGTCTCTTCAATTCTAGATCAAAATTCTTCACTACTCTTGCTTCACTTGTCTTCCTTTTTACTGAATCAGCTTCCGATCTTCAAGTTCTTGGATACGTGCTTCCAATTTGACCTCTATTCAACTAATTAATTCCATTTGCATGTTATTTCTGAACTGATCTGCAAGGAAAGATTCTTGATTCGCGACTACTTTCTTTTGGCTTTGATGGAACCAGTTATTTGAGGTATTTTCCTCTTTCTGTTCTTTGTAAGTGCTGTTATGATGTGTGACACTACTACCCTGTCTTGGCCTTTATTTTCCATTTAATCCGTCCAGTGAGGTGGTTTAGGAAGAAGGACATCAACCAATAATATAGAAAGTTTGACTTCTCGTAAAGAATCAACAACTTTGGTTTATTGAGTCATCCTGCTGGTTTTTAATCCCCCGCTACATGTTGAAATATTTCTATAATGGGTTGTGTTATTTTAATCTTACTTCAACAAAATCTTGTCTATTTGTATGTTCTGTGACGTAGAGCTATCCTCTGAGGCATTTAACTTTGCCTAGTCCTATGGTAGAAATCCATCTTTGGTAGTTGGAATATGCTTTAGCACTTTTGAGTATTTATTCATCCAGGGAGGGAAAGATTAGCTTCTTCACATTGTAAGTCTAAAAACATGCTGAGCATCATAATAATTCTTTTGGACTATGGCTATTGAAGCAATATAAACTTTTGTCTTATGTGGTCGGTTTATTATTTGAATGGCGAAGTTAGAAGTTGAAACTGAATTATTTTGAAATATACCCTTGTCCTTTATATATCGGGTATCGATGTGTATGGTTTGAATCATATGTATCAATTTTGTAATTAAAGTTAAACAAGTGGTTTTCTTCTTAGGGTAGTCTCTAGCAACTAATGCCTCCAAAGTGATGCATTAACTTCTTCTCTAATTATAAGAGGAGCTTTTTGAATCCTTAAGTTAGTCCTGCAATTGTATGAAAATTTAGAGGTACTTCACAAAACACATAATAAAATTATCCAACTGTACTGAAGATAAAAAGTTTTTCCATGTTATTTAGCCATCATATGTACATCATATGTTATTTATCCAACTGTACTGAAGGAAAAAAAGTTATTCCATAATACTTCTATATTCCACGGAAGCTCTAAAATATATAAGGGAAATAGTTTTAACGAATAAACCGATAATCGATTCTTTACAAATGTTTTGTATGTACATCAATGTTGCTTGGATTCTGCAAAAATGTTAACGGGGTGTGTCATATATTCAAATACTTATTTGATACACTTATCTTTCAGGTGTCTTTTTACTGGAATTGGTGTAGTGCAGTTGTAGATTGGTGGTAAAATAAGTGGAGTATTGTATTCAATCAGTTGTGCTTTAAAACTTTCTTTCAACTTTTTAATTTTTCTTGGTAAGCTTGTTGGCTTCTTGATTATGTTTGTAACTTAAAATAGAAGTATGTATCACTTTTATCTTATTTTAAAGGTAAACTAGTTTTGTTTTCTACTTTAAGAGCATAAGTTTGAATAATTTAGTGAAACTATTTAACTGTCAATAGATCAACTTAATTATGCTTTCTTTGCTAAGTAGTTCTTTTATAGAGCCTGATCATACATTATCGTATTTGTTAATAAACATTTCCAACAAGGTTAATTATTAATTAAGACTAATTGTCGTATTTCTTATTAAGCTGGTTAATTAGCACTGATTATCCTTTTTTTTTTTTTTTTTTAATTTCAACCTTAATAGGAACATGCATAATCTAGAGCGTAGTTGGATGTATGAGAGGTTAGATGGCCGAGCGGGTTTATACTCTAGATTTGTAACCGGGGTGGATGAATTTATTCAATTTTCATGTTCTCAACCAAATCGTATGAGTGGTGAAAAAGTTAGATGTCCATGTGCAAAATGTCAGAACTATAAATTCATGGACGTTGAAACTGTTAAATGTTACCTTTATCAATCTGGATTTATTGAGAACTATTTTATTTGGAAGCATCAAGGGGAAAGATATGATATAAGTGGGACTTCTTATGGTAATGCATTGCATGGTGGTGGTCAACCAATATTCAAAGAGAATCCATACCGACAAATGATTTTGGATGCAGCTGGTCCCAACTTTTCTCAGGGTTCAAGATGGCAATCTTATAGCAATAGTGAACCCGAGTCATCTCATCCTTTTCAACATTCAATGAAGGAAGATCCTAATCCCGTTTCCAAAAAAAATTATGATTTGTTAGATGCTGCTGATGCAGAATTATATCCCGGTTCATCCCTCTCTCAACTTGCAGTTGTCTCTCGAATGTTGAATATTAAAATGGAGAACAATATGTCACAGAGAGGCTATAACCAAATGATGCAATTGCTTAAGGAGTCTTTACCTGAAGATAACATCGTGCTTGATAACTATTATCAGACGAAGAAGTTAGTGCGTAGCTTGGGTTTGCCAGTTGAAAAGATTGATTGTTGTGAATCAAGATGTATGTTGTATTGGGGTGATGATGATGAACACCTTACATCTTGTAAATTTTGTAGCAAGCCAAGGTATAAGCGTTGTGTTGGCCAGTGATTGTTACTCCATACAATTTACCTCCAGGAATGTGCATGAAAGAGGCTTATATGTTCTTAACTATCATTGTTCCAGGTCCTAGCAATCCCAAACATAAAATTGATGTTTATCTGTAACCCCTAATTAAGGAGTTGACCTTGTTGTGGGAGACAGGTGTGGAAGCATTTGACATCTCAAAAAGGCAAAACTTTCAATTAAGGGCAGCTTTGATGTGGACAATTAGTGACTTTCCTGCATATTCTATGTTATCGGGATAGAGTACTGCAGGTAAATTAGCATGTCCTTATTGTATGGAGGAAACACAATCTTTTAGATTGTAGCATGGAAGAAAAAAATCCTGGTTTGATTGCCACAGAATGTTCCTTGACCAGCACCACCCATTTAGGAGAGATCGAAAGAACTTTCTTAAAGGCCAGACTGTCAGAAGACCTCCCCCACCAAATAGAATAGGAGAGGAAATTTTGGACCAGATTTGTAATTTAGGGATAATAAATGTAACAGAGTTAGATGCAGAACAAGTTAATAAAATAATATGTAAGACATGTGGGTGGAAAAAGCGAAGCATCTTTTGGGATTTGCCATACTGGAGTTCTAACATGATTCAACATAATCTTGATGTTATGCATATTGAGAAAAACTTCTTTGATAATGTATTTAACACTTTTCTTAATTTTGATGACAAAACTAAAGATAATCCACAGTCACGGTTAGATACGGCAAAATATTGTGATCGACCTCAATTGGGAAAGGATAGTAATGGCCAATATCCAAAAGTTGTCTATACATTAGACAAGGAAGCAAGAGCGATCTTGTTTAATTGGGTGAAATGCTTAAAGTTTCCAGATGGGTATGTTTCAAATTTGGGTAGGTTGCCAGACACAAATGCGAAAAGGTTATTTGGAATGAAGAGTCACGATTGTCATGTGTTCATGCAACAACTAATGCCTATTGCTTTTCGTGAACTATTTCCTAGTAATGTGTGGCAGGCACTTACAAAATTGAGCTTATTTTTTAAGGATCTTACTTCGACCACTCTACGAGTGGATGATATGGTGCGATTAGAGAGAGATATTCCACAAATTTTGTGCAAGTTGGAACGTATATTTCCTCATGGGTTCTTTGACTCAATGGAACATCTTCCTGTGCACCTTCCATATGAAGCAAGGGTTGCTGGACCTGTGCAATATCGATGGATGTATCCTTTTGAAAGGTAAATATGTAGCTCTATGTCAAACTTGTGACAGTTAATTAATACATAACCTTTCAAAACATAATGTTACATCTTTTTCTGTATATAGGTATTTGGGAACTCTTAAAAAGATGATTGGGAATACAACTAGTGTTGAGGGTTCCATTTGTGAAGCGTACTTGATCATGGAGTCAACACAACTATTTTCTCATTATTTTGAACCTCATGTCATGTCACGAAATCATAATGTGGATCGTAATGACGATGGTGGTTTTGTGGAAGATCTTAAAGGAAATCTTTCAATATTCTCCCATCCAGGTCGACTTTGGGGAGAAGCAAAGAAAAGAGATTTAACCTTAGATGAAATCAAGGCGGCTCAAACTTATATTTTACTAAATTGTGAGGAGGTTGAGCCATTTGTGAGGTAACCAAATTCTCTTAATTAATAATAATAAAATCTATTCTTATATCGTGACTTCTCATATATAAATTAAATTGTTGCAATGAAGTATGTACCTGCAACGTTTGAAAGAAGAATTTCTGAATCTCTCTCAAAGCGAAATAGACGAGAGCCTTGAAGAAAATTTTGCTATATGGTTCAAGGGATATGTAAGATTTAAATAAATATTAACTTTCATATAATGATGCATGTACTTAAATTGGGCTTCTCATGTTTAACTAGATCTTTGTTTTTTTTTAAAATAGGCTCGGTGCAATCCCATTGAAAATGAATACTTGCGTAGTCTTGCTCGTGGACCATTAATAGGGGCTACATCCCATTCAGTTTATTTTGTTAACGGATATAAATTTCACACAGAATATCATTGAAGCATGAGATCAACAATGAATAGTGGAGTTTGTATCTCAGATCCAAATTTTGGGGATTATTACGGGTGAATAAAAGAGATCATACAAGTGGAATACCGTGAAGCACCTTTAAAGAAAACTGTGTTATTCAAATACGAATGGTTTGACACAACAATAGATGTCGGTGTTAAGAAGCATGATCGGTACAAATTGGTTGATATTAACCATCGTCGTCGATATAAAAAGTATGAGCCTTTTATTCTTTCAATGCAAGCAACGCAAGTATGTTATGTACCTTATCCAAGCAAGAAAAAGGACAAAGAAGATTGGCTAGCTGTATTGAAGGTCAAACCTCAAAATGTTATTGAATTACCAATTGAGGAAGTTGTCACGCCCCAAATCCCATTGGAGCGGACTGGCACCCGTAGCCGAGGAGGCCCGGGAGAACCCGTTCATAACCTATACTTTCACATTTACATTACTTATGAAAATTAGAAATTTGGGCAGCACGTCGTTGTAAATAGAAGAAAACAGTACCTGTATCAGCCCAGCAGACACGCATATATATATATATATATATAAACAGTAATTGGCCGTCAGAGCCATCACGTCTATCAACCAAACACTCCTATGGCTGTACAATATGTCTACAAAAGCCTCTACATAGATACACAACTGAGTTAGGGTCGGGACAAACTCCCGCCCACAAAAGACTTTTATACAAATACCAAAAATACATATAGAAATGACTTGGGATGCCCCGAAACAACTGGAGCTCACCACTAACAACAGAATATCCTGGCTCTTACTGCGGAGGTGTACGACCTGAAGTACCTGTTCCTGCAGGCATGAATACAGGTCCCCCGTGAAGGACGTCAGTACGGAAATATGTACTGAGTATGTAAGACAGTGAGTATCAAGATGAGATACAAAAGATCAACAGAACCCATATACCAGTGAATAAACAGTATGAGTAGACCACACTTAAAAGAGCTGATGGGATACCTGCACATTACTTTCATATCATTACTTCCCGTATTCCTTATCAATACATAACATATGTCATACAATGGCCAACTGATCAGTGGTACTAATACAATACATCAGGGACCACCCCTGGAATAACATATATACATAATCTTTATAATACAATGGCCAACTGATCAGTGGTACTAATACAATACATCATATCATCAATTTAAAATAAAGACATTCCATTTCTTAATTCAATTAATCTTTGAGATTGGTTACTTTGTGGTCACACCTTATGGAACTTGAAACCATGATACCTCAATAGGAAAAACATGTAAATAGGTAATCAATATCATGAAAATGAAGTAGAGAATCATGGATACCTCATTAAACCATTTCGGAGTCAACAATAGTATATGAAAATTGTTTTGACTAGCCGGACATCTTAAAAGTGAAAACAAGTTCAATTGGTAGTGTCGAAGATCATATGATGTTATTATGTGTCATGTGTCGTAGGACAATGTTGGAAGCTTACTTGAGAGTGCCATGGGTCATTATTCATGCCAAAGATTAGATAGAGTATGTCTTACATACCTTGATATAACCACTTCAATACAAGTCCAACTTGACTTCCCGTACTCTTCGAACACTTATCTACAATAAGTCATTTGTGGCAAACTAGTATTAGCAACCAAACCTTACCATTTAGGTATTAACTTCACCAAATAATGTCTAGGAAGTAATCCTTTAACTCATCAATAAGAGTGCTACATACATCCTCTTATACTCTTATTACATTCACATATCATGCATTTTCATGCAATATCCCTCAACATCACTCTTAGCCTTTATTTCCCCTCTTAATCACCATTCAATACCAACATGATCACTAGGCATACATAACCACTAATATAATGATATATCACCACAATTCATCCTCCATAATCCAATACAAAAACTTCCATAATTTACTACTAACAATTTATACAAAACAATTCATAACTATGTTTCTAGTTATCTTCCAACATCAAGACAATACTCATAATCCTTTATCAATACTTATTCATGGATAAGAATCAAGAATAAACAATATTCATACCTTAACAATGAACTCTTGTATTTAGAATCCTCCTTACATAACCATGGGGTGCTTCTCGAAGCTTTCGAGATGGTGAACACAACTACGGAACCAATTCGAATTTTCTACGGTTGAATCACAAGATATTTGAAGTTGAAATTAGGCTAGGGTTTTACCTTCTCTTAATAATTGGATGATATATGATATATATGAGGCTAAGTGTATGTTTATAAAGACCAATTTTCGTCCAAGAGGTAATAGAAAATGACCATTTTGCCCTAAAAATTTAAATAAATCCGAATCTGTCCCCAGTGGACAGTTTTGGCAGGCTGAAGTAAATCGATCATAATTCTTTTCTCCGGTATCATATTTGGGTGAAACCAATTGCATTGGAAATATAATTCAAAGGGATTTCATTTTAATATAAAGTATACCACCCAGTTCTTCCTGTACAAGGAGTTATGGTCGTTTAAAGTTGACCCAAAAATCTGTCCCAAAATTCTGTTTTTTTTTTGATAGGCTGCAGTAAAACGGGTATAGCTCCTTACCCAGACATTGGATTTGGATGAAACCAATTTCATAGGAAATAAGACTCTCGGAGCTTTTCGTCAATATATAGCATCTCACACAGTTCTTTTTTTACAAGGAGTTATGATCGTCTAAAGTTGATCCAAGAAAAATTGCCTAGCTGCAGTAATTTTCCTGCAGATTTACTGTTCACAGGCTTCCCGGCCACCGTTTTGAAATTTCGAATGTGCTCGCTTATATGAAATACTCCTCTGTTTTGGGCAAACTTTATATCGTTGGAAAGCTTATTCCAATACCTACACATACAACTATTGACGGGATACTTCCGAACACCATAAACTTAATTTAACCCATACGCAAGCCTTTAGGACTCCATATAATCGCGATAAGTGTACGGAATTTTTTTATGGGGTGTTATAGAAGTGGTGATAACTTCAGAACTAAATGCTCCTTTTCAAGTTGAAGAAGTTGAAGTCCATGAGATAGATATGTCTGTTTCTATAGATGAAGATATTCTATTGCATGATCCAAATGGGGGTGTACTTGAAACGAATGAACCTCTTAATGATGGTTTATTTGAAGAGCATCATGAAATTCAAGATGGATGTATAGAAGAAGAATATGAAACCGAGGAAACTGAGGAGGAGGATGAAGAGGAAGAGATTGAAGAGGAAGAGTTTGAAGAAGACATAGATAGTGAATAGAACTTGATAAATATCTTCTATTTTAGCTTTGTTGTATTTTGTTTTTAGTAAGAAACTACGAAATCTGCTATTTTAGCTTTGTTGTAGTTTGCTTTTAGTTCAAAACATAGACTGTACCAAGTGCTTCAAAAAAACGTGTTGTTTTAGCTTTGTTGTATGTTGTTTTTACTAATTTTTCTCTAAGATAGCATCATTTTATAAGTTTTTGGTTTCCTTTTAATAATTTGCTAATTTTTCATATTGCATCATTTTAATTTGATTTTTAATAGTGATAATCTAATGACACCGTTATTTTTTCAGATATGACTCGAGGTGGATATCGTGCCGGCAAGTCCATAGGCAGGAGTAAGGCTGCTAATCGTGCAAAAATTCCTTCTATTCTAGCTCCAGTGATCGAACAGGATGATACAAGTTCCATTCCAACCATGCCACCCGATCAAACACCGGTCATTCCTGAGACATCTCCTGTTTCACCTAACCAAAGCAGACCAACAGGCCAGAATATGAATGCTCAAAGCAACACAGCAGCTGAGGCAACATCTAGTCAGAGAAATGTATCTGCTTCAGGATATTCCAGTTGTAACAATGGCCGGACCCTTATTTTTCTGACTTCTTCAGGGTTAGTACCTACTACTTATATGTTTACTATTTTTGTACATAGATGTTGTGTAGTGTTATTGATTTTGAATTTGATGTTGTACAGGTTGGAACCATCTTCCAAATGCTCCAGTTCCATTACATTGTCTTTCAAAAGTGAAGTTGATCCTAATAGGATCAACTGGAAAAGTGTTTCACAAGATGTCAAAGATGGTTATTTTGGAGAATTCAAGTTATGTTTTTTAAGATCATAATCAATAGAAGTTGTTTGAGTTTGTAGCTAACACTTAATTATATTACTTTAAACTGAATTTCAGAAGAATTTCTATTGGGATGCTTCCGTTAGTGAAGTTCTGGTGAACCAACAATGGATGAAGAAGGCTGCATTATGCTACAAGAATTTCATTTCCAATATAAAGAAGCATAGAGCTACAGTTTAATCGGAATTTGTAAATGACCATGTGTGGGAAAAATGGAAGGAACTTTGGCAAAGTGATGACTGTGTTAAGAAGTCCGAGATAAATTCAAAGAATCATTGTGGTGGACATGAAGTAGCTACTGAGACACACACTGGTGGCTCTATCACAGCTGGAGAGCACCGAAAAAAACTTGTAAGTATATATTTTATGAAAATTGTTCATCAACTCGGAAAGTTATTTTGTTTGGGCTGCTGCTATGTTCTTTTGGCTGTTGACATGCTAGTTTTTCCACTTTATTTTGGTGCTATATGTGATGCTCTGGTATGCTGCTACGTACCTTGAAATAGCTGATTAGTTTTAAGTCGTTACTTCGTTGTTTTAGTAGCTATGGTTATGTCTAAAGTGCGTAGCAAGCAGCTGTAGTGGTGCTACCTTGTTTGGGCTGCAAAACAAGGATATTAAGGCAGATATTTTAACCCTAAAATATCTGCCTTAATATCCTTTACTTCTATTTAAATGCTATCTATTATTTATATTAATGATGTTTCTTCAATCATCGACTTTTTTTTTATTAATTTTATTGGCAAATCTTTTCAATGAAACATATCCTCATTTTGTTCCTAACTGTACTTCATGGTTCCAACCAACAACGTAGCTAGTGTAATCTCACCGTGTACGTGAGGGTAGTGTATTTGCAATCTTACCTCTATCTATCTTACAATAAAAAGAGTATTTTCTCTGTGGAACATATCTGTTGTTTTCTATTATTGCAGCTGCTGCTGGTTTTATGCTACTTTTCCAGCAAGCAGCTGTTTTCCAGAACTGCAACATACTGCCCAAGAAACCAATAGTTGCTGTTTTCCAGAACTGCAGCAGCAGTTTTCTACATGTGCATTCTTATTTGTTACACTAATAGTTGCTGGAAATTGTTACTGCTGTTGTTTTCTGTTATTGCAGCTGCTACTGGTTTTATGCTATTTTTTCAGCAAGCAGTTGCTGCAGTTTCTCTTGTTTTTCCTCTTTGTTTTGCAACAATTCTTTCCTGCTGCTCTCTTCTTTTTCCTCTTTATTTTGCTGCTATACCAACATGTTTGGTGATATTTTTTTTTCTTAGAATAGGGCAAAGAAACTTGGTGGTGTGTCATGATTCTCTTTTGGTATACTACTAATGTACGTTGGTCTCATTCTAAATACCTGAAAATTCTGTAGAGGCTCTTAAAATAGGTCGAGATCCAACTCCAAGTGAGTTACATTTGCACGTCCATACACATAATCATGATGGAAAATCTTTTGTTGGCGAGCGTTCCCGACTTTTACATGTAAGTCCATAACTTACATCTAACGATATGATACTCATCTCTTATTTTTCTTTTGTGTCGACATGAACTTGAGTCTATTTTAATAACTTCACTTGTTACAGGAAAGGTATGAAGAAATTATACAGGAAAAAGTACAATGTGAATCTGAAATAGATCAATTCGAGACATATTATGAAGCTGCGGGAGGAGCAAAGAAGAAAAGATTGTTTGGTCTTGGATCTGAAGCTACAAGTTACTTTGAGAAAAAACTGTGTGCCTGCAATGCTTCCACATCATCAGTACCACCTTCAATTTCTTTACCGACAACAAATATGGAGGAGTTGGTGAAGCAATTGATTCCGGCCCTTACTACTCATTTTCTTCCGATAGTTATTAAGCGTGTTGGTGGTACTAGGGTACAAGATGGGGCCGTACTTGATCCTCCTCCTACTCATGATGATGATGACGACTTTGATTCGTAGCTTCATATTATTCATAGTCCATGATCGTTGCACTAATTTTTGATAGACCATTTTGACATTAGTTTATGTTTGATAAAATACTTGAAATTGTGGGTGTTGGACACAATTATTGTGAATTTTGCTATCTATTTGAATGTTGGATATTTAATCATTTTATAATTAACGTGTTTCAACTATTTTCTTATAAAATTATTAGCGACAAAAAGTTAGTGACTAACTTTTGTCGTTGCTACTGAAAAACTTTTGAGACGGATTAATTTAGTTGCTAAAGACGGTTATAATTAGCGACAAAAAATTAGCGACTAACATCAGTCGTAAATACTAAAAAACTTTAGCGATGGATAAATTTGGTTGCTAAATAAGTAGACCAAATTATGTTGCAACGGATCAACGATAAAATATTCTATCATAAATTAAGCCACGACCAAAATAAATTTTGGGAATAGCAACGCTATAGCAACGGAAATGTACGTTAGTAATATCAACAACCAAACTGTTTCGTCGCTAATTGGTCACAAATTTTGCGACGAAATTTAAATTTTTGTCGCTATGAGGTTAGCAACGAGCAATATAACGACAGAAAAAATTCCGTTGCTATTCCGTTGCTATTTCTATTTAGCGACGGATTTTCATATGATAGCGACGAATATGGCGTGTCGCTAAATGCTATTTTTTTGTAGTGTAGCCTATTTGAGACCGAGCTTTATGCGGGTCAGATAAGTACCCAACATCAGCATGACCAATAAGATCGGGACTGCAATCTTTAAAATAAAACAAGCTCATGTGTTTTATCCCATTTTGATGTCTCATAGTAGGAGCAGAAATATACCTTGCTAACAAATTGACTGAAAAGGCTATAGGCCTTGTAGTATTTGCAAGGTACATGAGTGGATCAATTGCACTAAGATATGATATTTCATAACCAATCCAATTCGATATATTTCGAATTTCAGCAAATAATCTATTGCTTTGAAAACTCTCCAAGAGTTCCAATGATGTTCAAGCAATAAACTTATACAATATAAGGATTATAAATAAGTTTCCCAGAAACTTTTATATGCTTCAAGCAGTTTGAATCCTTAAAAGTTTTTACATAAGTTTTGTTAAGTGACAATATTCAACATTTCATGAGTGACATCTTCATGTGTCTGGACTGCAAATCAAATAAATTTTACGCATATTAAAATGCATCATTTCATGTCAATTGATAAATGTTTCTATGTCAGCATGCTTAAATAAACGTAGAATTCAGATCCTCGTAATCTTTCACAATATTGCGCCAATATTGTGTCAAAGGTATTGATGATATATCATTTTGTATCGGTTCACAATGCGACATAACATTTGAGATCTCATCACTTCATTATTTTCAGGTACATGAACCTCTCATAAGGTTTCATGAAGTGGTATGTCGTAGGCTCTTCAAGAGCTCATTGTCTTCTTATTATGATTATTTTCTCCTTATTTGTCAAGGACTATTTCATTTGGAACCGATCAGTCTACCACGCTTCACGCATGCATAGACTTTGTCTTTTAGAAACACAAAATAAGAGCACTTGCGCTTAATATGAGATGCTTTCAGCATTTGACTTGAATTATCTTTTGGATGAGGCTATGGTGATAATTCCTAACATATTTTATAGCGCTTATAATCTCTCTCTTATGTTAGTAAAACTAACATACATCCTCTACTTCTTTGAGAAATCCATCGTCGTGCATTATGGTATATTCATTAATCGTTTACCGCACATCAAACTTATTAGATGGAATAATTGGTTTCCGACCTTGAACCAATTGAGGGGGAAGAAATAATCATAATTTATTGGTCTAATGCATACAAATGCTATTGTAATATATCATATTTCAGACCAATACATTAAATTTTGTTCTCATTAACAATGGTTTAGATATTTATCGAAGACATTCAATGCTAAACCATCATCATCAAGATGAATTATCTTGATTACACAATCTAAAAATTATGCTCAATTTATATTGAACAAGTAACTTTATGAATGTCAAACGTAGGTTGACCATGAATGTACATGTGATCATCTTATTGATGCATCTTTTCAACATATCACATGATAAGTGAACGGACCCTTATTCACCTTTTATAATTTTTAGATTTGAAGGGATCCAATCCCAATATTAGTTGGTCCAACCAACTTGTCATGAGAACAAACGACATAAGCAATTCTTGAAGAATCTTCTAGTTCTTCAATACATGCACATCTTCGAGATGTCACAATCGTTCATACAAATTTATGAACTTTTATTCTAGTAAACTCCAAGTTTACTATGACATGTACTTTTTCTTTAGTAAGTTTTAGATTTATTATTACATGAATGAATTTCAGATTTACTACTTCAGAAGTAGATTTCAAAATTATTCAACCTCTTTAGTTGTGATACAATCACAATCAAGTGCACGTTTGCATTAATAAGTTTCTCATTCCCCAGGAATAGAATATAATCGTGCCTTAAGCCTATAAAATTATGATAGCTTATAACCTCTTTCAAGATTTTGCTACTTCAGAAGCAAATCGAGGCATACATATGATGTAGAGAATTTTTCTCTAGCATATCTTATAATCATATAAGCGTGTGAAAATATCATCACTTTTGATGATCATTATTATATTCGTGCATTCAATCACTTGTCTTCTTTCAGACATATTATGCACTGCTACCACATACACCTCAAGAATGAAGTAAGTTGTCATATCTCAGACTTATCATATATTGCTACCACATTCACTTCATGGAATGGAGCATATTCAATGGATCGAATTTCATGACTTTTCACCCAATACCCATTATTTTGCCTTAGCCATCACAATATCATCAATATGGTGTATTGAGATTCAAACTCAATATTTTATCCATATAAAGGTGTCTTAGGCATAAATCGATGGGACTTGAACCCAAATATTATCATCTCTTTTGATAATATTGTTCTTGAGGAATGAATTTAAAACATAAATGGTTCCAAACTAATTGTTTTTCCTCAAATCCAACGATAATTATATCATTAATAGAAAAATACAAATAACATAAGGAATTACTAACCTTGACCTTTAGATTTATAATCTCACCTTATTTGACAGTCTCGTGCTCTACCACTGAAATTAGTTAGAGACTCGAAAACTTGTGTAGCCACGTACGAACAAATCTCAATTGGTAAGAGACTTCGTGCTGATAACGTGTTATAAAACAAGAAAGAATAAAGAAGAAGAGTAGAGAGAATAGAGAGAGTAATTCTTATTTCTTTTCTTGAGGGATGAGAGATCATAAGATTGTAAATACAATGAATAAAACCCCTCTATTTATAGGAAAAATTTACTCCTAGTCTGAGTAAAAGACAGATGCTTCAAATCCTAATAGATATCAAAGTAGATCTTGATAGACATTCACTATAATGTAAATACATTTATAACATTTTCATTTTTTTTCTTTTTTTTTTTCTAATTTTTTGTTTTCTTATTTTTTTACTTTCTCATATTTTTCTTTTCCTATTTTCATTTCTTTTTTCATCGTTTTATACATTTATTTTGATTTCTTTTTCATTTTCTTTTTTTTCTTGCCACTTTATTTTGACTCTTCTATTTCTCTTCTTTTTTTATCCCTATTCATATTTTTTTATATTTTTTTTCCGTTTTCTTATTTTTTTTCTTTCTCATATTTTTCCTTTTCTTTTCCTATTTTTGTTTTTTTTATTTCTTTTCTTTTTGGTTTTATTTTTAAACTTATATTTCGAGCTTTTATTTCTGTTTCTTCTTTTTTTCGATTTTCAATTGTTTTTCTTTGGATTTTTCTTTTTTTGCTTTTTTTTTATTCTTCTATCTCTTGCTTTTATTTTTAAAAGACACATATCTATATCACATATACATAATTCAAAAAATATACAAAATACATAGACATACAGATCTACGTATGTATTTAAAGTACAAAACATACATACATACATATATATATATATATATGTATATATATGCATATGTATTTACACAAATACATATCTGACTCATATGTATGTATAAACATATAAGACACAAAATCTCTATAACAAAATGTGACATAATACATTTGCCTATTTGCACTTGAACTACACATTTCTTCTTCATGATGTAGACATCAAAAATATTATTATGACGAAAAATATGCATCATTCATAAATACATACGCATTAATCATAAATATATATACGTTATTCATAAATAGATATGTGTAACTGAAAAAAATACATATGCATTAGTCATAAATACATATGCACACTGAAAAAGTACATATGTATTATTCATAAATACATATGCATCTATAAAAACCTATGCAGAACTAAAAATATATTTTCAAATCAATAAATATAGCATCCAGCCCCATAAAAACGTATGAAATACATATGTATTATTCAAAAATACATATGCATATCTAGAAAAATACATATGCATTACTCATAAATACATATGCACAACTGAAAAAATACATATTCTTTCTTTTCGTTTGGCTTCCTTTTTTCACATATTTTTGCACTTTTTGGGATTTTGAAGATGAATGTTTTCTCAATGTTTTCCGTTTCACGATTTCTCCAATATTTTTTTGGCTCGTCACAATGCTTCGATCTCACCTCTTCTATGCCAACTTGTCTGTTCAACTGAATAGGAGTAGAAATCAACTTAACACAAAAACTCACAATCTTTCAAAAAAATAATAATCACAAAAAGTCCATCAAACAATGTAGGAAAATTACAGCAGATCTCCATCAAATAACGTATCCCTCCATTATAGAAGACCTCCACAGTCTTTCAACAAAAAAAAATCTCCTCCCCCCTCAAAAAAAAAAAAGAAGACGGATGAAGAAAAAATATATGAAAAAATAAAAAAATATAAATTATATGAAAAGATAACATGAAAATACTGTAAATATCAACTTACCTTATTTGATGGATCAAAATTTTGAAAAAAGAAAAACGAATTGAAAAAAGTGGAGTGCATTATGGGAGGGAATTGAAAAAAGTGGAGTGAAAATAGGAAAAGGTAAAAAAGTGGGTGAAACCCATGTGCTTTTCAATATAATGGTTAAAATATTGTTACTTCTATTATAACTTGTAATTTTAAGAAAATATTGCTATTTATTATAATAAAGTCTTAAGTATGCTAGTTTATGTAATTTTTCCATAATGTGCCTCGAAAAATTTTCATAAGGAAGGCCCACGAACCAAATCCTTCATAAAAACTGGTAAGGTCCACGAGCAAAATCCTTAAAACATCCCTTTCTTGAAAACAAAAGCCCTGCATCCTCCGTAGAAAGGAGGGCGATTGGCAAAAATAATACCATTTAAGATATTTATATGAAAATAGCCTCTTTAATACACATTCACACACAAAAAGGATAAATTTTGTTTTCACAAGTTTTATAGCTCGACTAACTTTAATACCATCTTAATTCTACCAATCTTGTTAAATTGTTCCTGTGAAATTGACAAAATATACATTGTCAACAAGTTATGTCGGGCATGTATGTATTGTTCTGAACTTTGATAATTGCATGTGTCACACCCCTTTTTCGCTCGAAGGGATCAAGTCGAAGGGTTTTTCCAATTAAAGTGACGGTATTGAATAGGGATTAATTTATCATAGAGTCGTCACTTGAAATTGAGTTATGGTGTTTCAAGTCACCTTTTTGAATCCCTAATCAAAAGGAAATGACTCTTTATTATAGTCTGCGGAAACAGAAGATCGGGTAAGGAATTCTGTTGACCGAGGGGAAGGTGTGAGGCACCCCTCGAGTCCCTTGGTTTTAGCACGATTGCTTTCATTGACTTATCTTAACTTAAATTATTTTGATAATTATGTTTGTAGGCCTAGACTCGCTCATTTTTTATTATACCGAAAACTTGTCTATTATTTTATATTTAAATAAATCAGTGAAAGTTAAAAAGTATTTATCAAGTTAATTTTAGAAAATATTTACCAAGGTGCGTTATTGTATCCTTGCTCGGAAAGATGCGTACGCTGCATTCTTACTTAAGACGAATATCTTGAATATGACTAAAATTTATTTAGTGTTAAAAAGTTTTGATTCATCATTTATAAAATTCATAACAATTTTATCTATTAGAAATACTATTCAACTTTAATAATAAACTTAAACAATGTTTAATTAAAATAATTAACTAATTTAACAAACAATTATCAAGCTTTGTTAATGAAAATAAAATAAATCGAATATAAAATAAAAATAATATAAATACACAAAAATTAATTATATTATATTAATTTTATTATAAATTCCTTATATTAATAATTTCAATAATAAGTGGAACAATTACATAACTCATTAAATATTAATACAGTCCAATATATAAAACTATTTTAATAATAAATTAAGGAAAAGAAAAACGGACCTTAAATACTTATTTTATAACTTAGGCTAAAACAAAGAAATTTATAATTTGAATTAATAAATATTCTAGAATGCAAACTACTGCATCAAAGGTAGAAAAACAAGAACAGAATAATGCGGCAGTGACAGTGGTGGTGTCATCGACACCGACCATGGTTTTCGACGACCATGAAGAGGAAAAAGGGAAGGGAGACAATGTCAATGGCAATTAATGGAGATGCGCCTGCCGGTTATTCATTCCGGCTAGTTTTCGCCGCTTTTCGGCGGCAGGTGCAATGGGTTGACGGGAAAAAGGGCAGGCTGGTACGACGGCGAGGATGGTTCGCCGACGGAGTTGTTTCCGCCGTTGTGGTCTTAATTTCGGCCAGATCTGGCCAGTTGGTAGATGGACGGCGACGGGAAAGGAATAAAGGGGGCGGTCCGGCGCGGGGAAGGGGAAGAAAGGGGATGGTCCAGTTGGTTTTGGGTAGGTTTTCGGTCACTTTCCGACGAGTTTTCGCCGGAAAATTCATAAACTATGAATCTTATTTTTTTTTTTCGATCACTCTTTCTCAACCTCCCTTCTTTTCGTCCTTTTTCTCCTTTTTCCTCTCACTGCTTTCTTTTTGGTTATGTGTGAATGAATATATTGTACTGCTATGCATATTATTCTGATCAGATATGTTCAATACGCCTTTGTTAATGATATCGACGGAATAGTCAATGTTATTTTATGTATGTTATGCATGAATATGTATTGCTACCTATATTCTGAAAATTGTATGCGTAATATTGTAAGTGAAGTGAATATGGTGATAAGTGTATGAACTGTGTACAGTGTTTTTTTTTCAGTTTTCCTCTTTTTTTTTTATCCATATCTTTTAGACTTAGCAATATCTCATGTCATATTTCTATATTTAATACACATATAATTATCAAGAATTCACATAATCAATTAATTACACATACTCTGAATAATGCATAAAATTATTTGAACATTTTTCATTCATGCTAGTTTATAATAAAGTTTACAAAATGAATGACACATGATTGGATAAAACTTATGATGAAGCCAGAAATTATCACCGAAAACTCAAACAAAATCCGAATTTCAAACTCCAATTTTTCTTCTCTTCTACTTTTCTTTGTTTTCTTCTCACTCTTTGTTTGATATTTTTCACTGTGGTTTTTTTAATCAGTGTCTCTGATGCCTGGTTTCTGATGATGATTTTCAGTCAAAGTGTTGATTGTGTTTTTGATACAGTGTCTGATGTCAAAAGTATGTAGTCTCTGATTTTTGTCTGGGTAGGGAGTCCTTTAAGTAGAATGATTTTGGGGGGAACAATTACCTTTTTTTTTTTTTGGGGGGGGGGGGGGGGAAGTAATTACCAGATAAAGGGGAAGGATGTTCAAAATTTAAAATAATTTATTTTTATTTTATTTATTTTAATAAAAGATAATATTACTAATAAATAAAAATAAATAATATAATATAATAAATATAAATAAAATAATAATTAATTAATTTTATATTTTAAAAAAAGATAATAACAATTTGTAAATAAATAAATGAATAAATAAAAAAAAACAAATATAATAAAATAATATTAAAACTATTAATTTATTTATTAACATTTATAAAAGAAAACATATATTTAATTTTTGTATTATTTTTAAAATTAGAATAAAAATAAAAATAAAGATCAAAAATATAATTGATTACATATAAATATAAATATTTAATATCGATAGACAAATTAAAATTTAGGGAGGATAAAAAATCACGTGTCTACATTTTTGCCCCTCTTTGTGTGAAATCTCGAAGAGTTTTCATACAAAGAAGTAGACAAGATATGATTTTTGACCCTCCAATTATTTGAAAGGTAAGGATAAAGTAAGATAAAATAAAATTAAAAATGTGACCGAGTCCTGGTTTTGGACTTCCTACCTATCCCGGGTTATAAGAAAATCAGGTCACGAGTAGTTCAAAGGTGATATTGATAACGCTCAATCTACAGCTCTCGTTTGAGTGTAAAGCGGTCGTTAGCAAATATAGAACCCAACCTGGGTTGGGTGTCGATCCCACAGGGAATAGCTTGGCCAACAAGTAAGTAAAATTACTAAACTTTTGGTGCAAGTCTCGTAAGAAGGGGGGATTCTTGTTTTGCAAGTAATGTAAACAAAAGCTGAAAATAATAAAGTAAAAAGAGAGAGATTGTTACGTTGGTTGTAAACAATGAGAATTGAAGCGTTGGGGTTATGTCCACCTTCTGAGGTATACGTCTCTATTGGCTATGAGTGTGTAGAATTCTGACATGCAATTGCTTATAGAGGATTGTAGTCGATGGTAAATCCAAGCGTCTCTCGACCTAAACAAGGACTATTTCACTTTAACTCTCTCGAGCTTAAAGCGTATCTAACGGTACGAATTCTCCAAGAGGTTAGTCCAGTTACGGCACCAGCTTTTTAATAGGAAAGGGTGTCCTACTACCTTGACATTATCTCTTTTCCAGACAAATAACTTTTCTCTCGAACAAGTTAAATGTTAGACTGGCGTATTCTTGCGTTTTCAACCGCAAAGAATATAGATTAAGATGAAGAGAATAATGATATAAGCAATATACGTGCCTCGAACTCACAAACTCACAGCAATAGATAGTATCTCATACGGCTTCCATAACCCCAACAGAGAAGTTTAGTTACCCATGAATGCGAAGGAGATCACGATTGACATTGTTGTTATACCACAAGATTGAGTAATTTCGTGTAGCTTAGGTGGTAGGCGTGAGGCGTGAATTCCTAGGCAAAGTAACGATTCTCTTGTTGTGGAATTTAAGAATGGAAGAGTAGAAGAAGAAAAATAGAATTAATGGAAAGATTAGAAGAGTTGTAGAGTAATGGAATTGAATTGTAAGATGAGAAGTAATAAAATCTCTAGCATGATAGGGTATTTATAATACCCATATCCTAATCCTACTAGATAAATAAAATATCTAACCAAATCCTACTAGGCTAATGTAATACTTAACCCAATTGTACTAGGTTAATGTAACATTACCATAATCCAAATAAACTAATGAAATACATAACCCAATTGTACTAGGTTAATGTATCATTGTCCAAATCCAACTAAGTTACTACAGATCCCCAAAGTCTTCAGAAATGCTGTTTTAGCCCGGGACAGATTTTCCATGCAGCAGTTTTGGTCCTTAGGCGTGTAAACTCCCTTCCCTTCCTTCGTGAGCTTTCTTTTGCGTCAAGTAAGCCATAAAATGCTGAATTCTGCATCATTTATACCTGAAACTTTACTAATCGTGTTCGTTAGCTCATTTACAGGAAAAAGGACTAAAAGTGCATGAAATATATAATTTGTTCTCAAAACTAGGCTAAAATATGGGCAAAATATATTGATATAGGCGTGTAAATTCTCCTATCATCAACACCCCACACTTGAAGCTTTGTTCGTCCTCGAACGAAACACCATGTCCTTCTAAACATCAACTTAGGGTTTCACAGCAACAACACAAAACATTTGTCCAGACAGGCACAACAATTATCAACAAAGAGTAGCTTTTCGATTATAGGTAGAAACAATTTAACCTCTAGCATAGACTCGTGATGGTGATCAACTCGCATGCAAACGTTAAGGTACAAGGAATCATATATAACTACCCAAAACTCATCAACCATGTGTGTCTCACACTATAGTACCCATAATCACTCACAAGTATAGCATATTTTTCAAACATGGGTATCAAAATATCCTTGCTCTCGCTCTCACAAAGAATTCATATGAAGCAACTGATGACCATAGGCTTGCCCTTAATGTAATACTCTACTAAATGTCAGAATGCTAAGCTTAGGATCAAGTAGGTCTTTTGATGGTTGTAATGTAGGCTAAGGGACGGGTAGGACTATTTTGGCCAGGAATAGTGACTAAGTTCCTAAGCGCTTTAATACATCACTTTGTATCATTAACACTTTTCTTTCAAACAACCTTTCTACTTTCTTTTATTCTACCACTCTTTTTCTCCTCTTTTGTTTTTTCAATTTCAAACATAACTAACTTTTCAGTTTTCCTTTCCTTTTTCTTTTGATAACATACCTCTTATGATAGCACTTTCTTTTTCATAACTCATTCAAGCACCAATGCATTCTAAAGCATCATACTCACCCAATTTCCTCTTATTTTGTCACATGACTTTTTCACTTTAAAGCACTTAGGAATTTGGATCAAATTATGGTCTTGAAAAAAATGGATTAGGCTTACATACAAGGTTGTCAAAGAAATAGGCTAAAGGCTCAAAAGGGTTTAACTAGGATGATGTCCATGGGTAGGTAAAACTGAAGGTAAACAAATATGGGTTGCCAAAGAAATGCCTAAATCATATCCTAAACTTACACTCCTTATTTTCGCTTTGCATACATACCGGGCAAGTTCTAGCATCAACCACAATCATAGAATATACGATTATCTCACACACACAAGGCACATGGTCGACTTTCTTGGAAGTAATATAGACTCTCGACCCAACAAGTGAAGGAATTGAACCACACAATATCACATAATGAGTCACAACTAGAGCCTAAACGTCTCAATAGTCACAATTGTAGCACATACTCTTGTTATAATCTCATGCTGCCTATCAAAATAATTTCATGCGAATCTAGAAAAAAAACAACAAAAACAAAAAACTAAAACACGAAAAACAACAACAAAAAAACAACAAAATAAACAAACATAGATGCGATAGAGAAGTATAGCATACGATACCGCCACCCCACACTTAAACGGGACACTGCCCTCAGTGGAAAATAAATACGAGGAACCTGGTTAGTCGGACTCTTCCTCAATGTCGGGGGTCATACCCCCTTCTTCGGAATCATCATAAGAGTCGTCGTCAGAGTTCTCCTCCTCGTCAGAGTCTGGCAAGCGTCGATCGTCATCAGTCGGCACATCATCATCTAGAGGTTCCTCAAAGTATGTACCTACTCCACACATCTCCCGTGCATGAATATTCATTGGATAGTCATGGTCCAGCTGTTGGAGCTCTACAGCAGTGGGAACACGACCTCCGCTCATCATTGTAAACTTCATCATGCCGTACATATAGCGGGAGAAACTCTCATCCAGAGCATTTCTCTCTGCCATAGTAAGGTTGATGCCATGTGTTGATTCAACATCTTTGACCTTTGTGAGGTCAACCTTCTTCGGATTGTGTGGGAGTTTATGATCAGCTGGTTCCTCTTCGATATCCTCCTTCCGCAAGATTGCTGTCAACAAATTGCCAAATGTGAAATGGGACCTTTTGTGGAGTTTGGCCTTCCTCATGGTAGATCGAATGATTGCCCCAAAGTTGATAGGGACATTCGTCATCAAAGCATAGACCAAACACACTCTATCTCTCGATATCTTGGTGTATTGAGTCCCAGGAATAAGACATGAGTTGACAATGCGCATCCAGATTCTTGCTTCCCTATTTAGTGGAGCATAGGGGAAGGTGTTGTGTCGGCCGGTTTCTTTATGTCTGCCCCACCTTGCCATCGATCTTCTTCCACAAAGCGTGTGTCGTATTGCTCTATAAGGAGGCCTGCTGTACAGCTCTTTGAATGGTGCTGTGTCGACCGAAGGTAAGCCAAGAAAAGAGTTGATCCAGTCCGCGGTGAGCTGTAACACTTGGCCCCGAATTTTGACTTCATTGCCTGTTGTGTTCGGCGACCAGTTGGCATAAAACTCTCTTGTTAGATCAAGATTACACTCTCCCATGTCGCGGAAGATGAAATCCAACTTCAAAGCCATTATTTTTGCCAACATACGCGGCTCCTTCTTTGCTAAGGTATCCTTGTTGATCAAGTCGACGTGCACATATTTTCTTTCTTTGTTGCTGCTGTACCATGCTTTGGCTTCTTCCTCAAGAACCCATTTTATTCCGAACATTCTGCGTGGTAGTTGTGCTGAGGATGATTCTCCTTGGTCTTTTCGACTTCTCTTCTTGCCCTTTTGGGAAGTGGTCGCCTTCTCCTTGCCTTGCCTCGCTTTAGGTGCCATTGTACCTGAGACTAGAAATAGTGTTAGTTGCAGCACAGTCTCACTTGATACAATCTATAAGCAAGCATTAGGGGTACCACCCCACACTTAGTTTTGTTAACACAAATCAGTGAGGTGAAAGTAGTCGATTTACTCAGATTTCATCGAGATACGTTTTAGGATTGTATTTCGACAAGAAAATCAGCAATGCATCACTTACTTGCAGCCATTGGACTACTTTCATGGTAGATATAGCAACACTACTACATAGGGGTTACCACATTGAATTGTTATTCTTACAACAATCACAACCTCCTAAGTCGGTAGGCACTATAAGTCTTATCCCGATGGCCGGGATAGTCTAACATGTAAGTATCCAAACAACAATCTTAAGCAATATTCATAGCCATAGAAATTCCGCAAATATCATAACAATGCTATTGAAACCAAATTCAAGTCGGAAACAAGTCAAGATTTTCCTACGTATATGTTCACTCACATGATTTTGCAACAACAATCCAAACACATGAACATCACCAACAATCTTATATAATTTAGCAATTCATAATAGCCATAGCAACGTAGTACTTACGAGAAATAAATGAAGAATAAGAGAGTACTTACTTGCTTGAAACTTGTGGAGATGGTTTTGTGAATTGGAAGAGCAAAAGAAGAAAATTTTGAGAAGATTTGGAAGAGTATGCGGCGCCTTTAGGGTATTTTCTATTGTGGTTGTGTTATAAAACTAAGTCCCCTTTATATAGGAAGAGTATGGGTCGGGTTATGACCCATTTACACTCGGTTTTGGAGACAAAAATCCTACATATGCGGCGCATAATACTCGGCATATCAATGACATATGCGGCGCATTGTCTATGGCATAATGGGACATATGCGCCGCATAGTCTATGGCATTTGTAGACATATGCGCCGCATAGTCTATGGCATATGAGATACTGAGACCAAATGCCATAGCATAGGCGGCGCATAGTCAAAAGCATACCTAGGAATAGGCGGCGCATAGTGTATAGCACACTAGATTCCGAGACCTTAGGCTATAGGATAGGTTGTGCATCGTTCGTGGCCTAGTTTTACCAAGGCCTAGCCTTCCTCGAAGCCTATTTTGGCGTGAGAAAGTCTCAATCCATAGCCTTATGCATCACCCTTCCTAACTTACCAACTTTACCATACAATGCGTCCAAATCGTCAATTGAAATCAATCTCCTCGTTGACTACTTCTTGCACCTATATTCGCTCAAACAAATGAAAACGATTAGTACGATGGGTTGCCTCCCACCAAGCGCCTTAGTTTTGGTCGTGGCACGACTCTTATTTTTGGATTTTTCATTTATCAAAATCAAATCAAGTACTAGAATTAAAGAAAACGATAAACGATAAATGAAAAATGATAAACGATGGGTTGCCTCCCATCTAGCGCCTTATTTATTGTCGTGGCACGACGTAGTAATCTCGAGTACTTAGACTTCGTCGAGATAAGTGATGGCCATGTCATTCATCGAGTCAAGAGGACCGATATAAGGCTTAACACGTTGGCCATTCACTTTGAAGACAACACCCTTATTGCCTTCCAATTCGACTACTCCAGACGAGTAGACTTGGATAACTTTAAATGGACCAGACCACTTAGATTTTAACTTACCTGGGAAGAGCTTAAATCTGGAGTTGAAGAGTAGTACCATATCACCCTTTTGGAAGTTTCGTCGAACAATCCGCTGATCATGATACTTCTTCATCCGCTCCTTGTATAAATACGATCTTTCATATGCATGGAGACGGAACTCATCTAATTCGTTCAGCTGCTCCAACCTCAGATTCTTCACATCATCCCAATTCAGATTCAAGTGCTTCAATGCCCACAATGCCTTGTATTCAAGCTCGATGGGTAGATGACAAGCCTTCCCATAAACTAGTTGATAAGGAGACATGCCAATGGGTGTCTTGAATGCAGTCCTATATGCCCATAGTGCATCATCTAGCTTTCGAGACCAATCCTTCCTATTTGCATTAACCGTCTTTGCAAGGATTTGCTTAATCTCGCGATTGGAAACCTCTACTTGTCCACTAGTTTGGGGATGATAAGGCGTAGCTACCTTGTGTTGCTTGACACCATACTTGGCCAATACTGATTTGAATAGCTTGTTGCAAAAGTGAGATCCTCCATCACTTATGATAGTACGAGGTACTCCAAAGCGAGAGAAGATATTCTTCTTTAAGAACGCTACAACACGCTTTCCTTCGTTGTCGGCCAATGCTACAGCTTCAACCCATTTCGAAACATAATCCAAAGCAACCAAGATGTACTTCATTCCAAACGAATTCACGAATGGACCCATGAAATCAATACCCCACTCATCAAAGAGTTCTACCTCCAGAATTTTGGACATGGGCATTTTATGGTGTTTTGAAATAGCACCTTGACGTTGGCATTGGTCACACCTTCTCACATAGTCGTATGCATCTCTGAATATCGAAGGCCAATAATAACCACTTTGCAATACTTTTCTTGCCGTTCGATTGCCTGCATGATGTCCTCCAACTTGCGAAGTGTGGCATGCTTTCAATATAGTAGGCACTTCTTCATGGGATATACATCGTCGAATGATCCCATCCGCGCATCTTCGAAACAAATAAGGTTCATCCCAATAGTAGTGCTGAACGTCATGCATAAACTTCCTCCTTTGGTGGTAAGATAAATTGGCAGGTAGCACATTACTCACCACGAAATTTGCAAAGTCGGCATACCATGGTAATTTCTCCATTTTTGTCGCTAATATCTCCTCGTCAGGGAATGCATCATCAATCTGAATTTCAGGTTGCGCCACATGTTCATTCTCAAGTCTAGATAGGTGATCAGCCACTTGGTTCTCGCAACCTCTTCTATCTTTGACTTCGAAATCAAACTCTTGCAGCAGCAATACCCATCGAATCAACCTTGGTTTTGCATCCTTCTTCGTCATTAGATACCTAAGAGCTGCATGGTCTGTATGGACGATCACCTTAGTACCCAATAGATAGGCACGAAACTTCTCAAACGCATACACAACCGCTAGGAGCTCTTGTTCAGTAACAGTGTAGTTCCTTTGGGCTTCATTTAGGACCTTACTCGCATAGTAGATAGGATGAAATAATTTCTCCTTTCTTTGTCCAAGAACAGCACCAACGGCTACACCACTAGCATCGCACATGACCTCAAACGGGAGCGTCCAATCTGGTGCTACCATGATAGGGGCTTCAATGAGTTTTCCTTTAAGGCATTCGAATGCCTTTAAGCAATCGTCATTAAAGTCAAACTTCGCATCTTTCTCCAATAGTTTGCACAATGGACTAGAAATTTTGGAAAAGTCTTTGATGAATCTACGATAGAAACCAGCATGGCCAAGAAAACTACGAACTCCCTTCACCGAAATTGGAGGCGGTAGCTTCTCAATTACCTCTATTTTTGCTCGATCAACCTCTATTCCTCTTTCAGAGATCTTGTGCCCAAGAACGATTCCTTTTTTTACCATGAAGTGGCACTTCTCCCAATTCAGCACAAGGTTGAACTCTACACATCTTTGCAATGCCATGCTCAAGTTTGCCAAACATGCTTCAAAAGACTCACCGACAACTGAAAAGTCGTCCATAAATACCTCCAAAGTGTCTTCAACCATATCAGAGAAAATAGACATCATACAACGTTAAAAGGTAGCTGGTGCATTACACAACCCGAATGGCATGCGTTTGAAGGCAAACGTACCATATGGGCATGTAAACGTTGTCTTCTCTTGGTCTTCGGGAGCAATACAAATCTGATTATAACCTGAATAACCATCCAAGAAGCAAAACCATCATTTCCCTGCTAATCGATCTAGCATTTGGTCCATAAATGGCATGGGGAAGTGATCCTTGAGTGTCCAAGAATTCAGCTTGCGGTAGTCCATGCATACTCTCCATCCAGTAACGGGCCTGAGAGGAATAAGCTCATTCTTTGCATTCGCGACCACCGTAATTCCTTCTTTCTTGGGAACACATTGTACAGGACTTACCCATGTACTATCAGAGATAGGATATACAACTCCTGCGTCTAACCACTTGATAATCTCCTTCTTCACCACTTCTTGCATAGGTGGGTTTAAACGCCTTTGATGTTCAATGGTGGGTGTGCACTTTTCTTGAAGCTGAATTTTATGTGTGCAAATCCCGGGTGAAATACCAATAATATCCGCAATGGTCCATCCAATGGCTCTAATATACTTGCGTAAGATCGCAATAAGAGCTGCAACTTGTTGTTCACCCAAATCGGCTGCCACTATGACTGGAAGTGTGTTTCCGCTTCCTAAGAATGCGTACTTCAAATGACTTGGCAGCTCCTTCAATTCTAGTGTGGGTGGTTCTTCAATAGATGGCTTGGCTGGTGGTGTGGGTTGATTCTTGAGATCAAGATCCAGCTTCTTGGGAGTATAGCGATATGTCCCTAATCCCGATAGAGCACAAATAGCTTCTTCAGAAATTTCAGCATCCTCATTCTCTCCTTTCATGAGCAAAACCTCCAAAGGATCATCAAGAAGTTGCTCTTCTTCAAGTCGTTCTTTCTCATCATCAAAGACAACATCAGCCACAGAAAATACACTCAGATTTTTGGGTTGCTTCATTGATTTGCAAACATCAAATCGAACCACTTCATCATTTATTCGGAATGAAAGTTCATTAGCTCTCAAATCAATGAGCACACTTCCTGTAGCAAGGAAAGGGCGTCCCAAGATTATGGGAACCTCTGAATCTGCTTCACAATCCAAGATGACAAAGTCTGCTGGAAAGATAAATGAAGAAACCTTTACCAAGACATCGCATAGAATACCAACCGGTCGTTTTACCGACCTATCCGCCATAACAAGCCTCATATTAGTTGGTGTAGGATCTCCTAACCCCAACTTCTTGTAGATCGATAATGGCATCAAGTTGATGCTGGCTCCTAGGTCACATAATGCTTTGGCAAAGTTCAAAGATCCGACGGTGCAAGGAATAGTGAAAGCTCCGGGGTCGGCCTTCTTCTGAACTATCGATCAGGTAGCAATTGCACTACAATGATGCACATCATCCTTCAGCTCATAACTTGCTGCCCTCTTCTTAGTCAAAAGATCTTTCATAAACTTCGCATACCCAGGCATTTGTTTAAGTGCCTCTACCAATGGAACATTAATGGTCAGCTGCTTTAACATAGTCATAAATTTGCTGAACTTAGTGTCATCCGCCACCTTCTTCAATCTTTGGGGAAAAGGTGGTGGTGGGTATGGAAGTGTTCTCTCCATGGATTTCTTCTCCTCTTGCTTCCGTTTTTCTATTTTTTCAGGCTGCACGTCACTGGGCGTGACATCCTTGACGTCAGGACTGGTTGTTGCGGCATCTTCTCCTTTTACGTTATCATCCATGTCCGCAACTTTGTCAACCACTTTCTTGCCTTTTTCTGAAGGTTCCAGCACCTTACCGCTTCTGGTAGTGATGGCCATGCATGGCCCATCATTCCTTGGGTTTTGCACAGTATCGCTAGGTAAAGTGCCAGCCTTTCTTTGATTGAGTGCTGCTGAAAGTTGGCTCAGTTGCTGCTCTCTTTGCTTGATTGAAGTGGAATGAGAATCAACTAGTTGTTTCATGGAGGACAAATCATTAATTACCTCAGTAACTCCCGCGCTCGTTGCTTTCACTCCTTTCAATAATTTAGCCATCATGTCTTCCATACTTCCAGAATTAGATGTGGTGGTATCACATCTACCAGGGGGAACGTACAAACCACTCTTTTCATTGTTTTTATTCCAACTACCTTGGTCTTTGCTTCCAGATTTATCATAATAGTTCCGACCTTGGTTTCCTTGGGTATTCCCACGGAAACCCCCCTGATTGTTCAAGTAGTTGGCCTCCTCTTCCGAATCAGATTCGTCTCTTTCTTTTAGCGCCACAACTTTCACTTTTTCGGTCTTCCCTGATAATAAATGCTTTGTCAGAAGATCCACTTGTGTTTTCATGTGCGCTAAATCTTGATCACGTTCTTCTTGTCTTCTTCTTTGGTCTGCAGTCATGCCTATAGATAAAGTGGGGCTTGCTACCTCGGAATCCCTGGTATGCCAAGCTCTACTTTGTTTCGTCATGTGATCTAGCATATTGCTTGCTTGACCAAAGGTGAGGTCCATAAAAGATCCTCCAGCCGCATTATCCACCACTGGTTTAGTTATTGAATTCAAGGCTCTGTAAAGTATCTCCATTAGGTGAACATTAGTCATGTGATGGTTTGGGCACCTCATTAGCTTCGTCTTGAACCTCTCCCATGTTTCATGAAGGGCTTCAGTTGGAAGCTGACGAAAGTTGCTGATTTCATCTCTCAATTGTGCTCTTTTGGATGGCGGAAAGAATCTTTCGAGGAAAGCGTCTCTCAATTGCCTCCAATTTATAATAGAATCAGGAGTCAGCCCATTCAACCATAGAGTTGCCTCCCCAGACAGAGACAATGGAAATAAGCGTAACCGAATTGCATTCTGACCAACTCCAGGATTGTCAAACGACTTGCATGTAGAAATAAAGTTGATGAGATGCATATTCGGATCATCGCCTGCTAGTCCACCAAATAATCCCTTGAGTTGCAATAACTGAATCATGGTGCTCGTGATGTTGAACTTGGCTCCGGGGGCTAATGGCGGAAGAATAATGGCTCCAGTGGCACCAGCTCCATCAAGATCATCATCATCATCATCGAATGGTATTTCACGTTGTGCATCCATTGATGTACTGAACAAAAAACCTGCAGTAAAGAAAAACGAAAACTAAAAGTAAAAGTACGAGAGTCTTTGACCAAAGGGTCTAGTAATTATTACGAACTTAATTGACACTTGTATTCCCCGGCAACGACGCCAATTTTTGATAACGCTCAATCTACAGCTCTCGTTTGAGTGTAAAGCGGTCGTTAGCAAATATAGAACCCAACCTGGGTTGGGTGTCGATCCCACAGGGAATAGCTTGGCCAACAAGTAAGTAAAATTACTAAACTTTTGGTGCAAGTCTCGTAAGAAGGGGGGATTCTTGTTTTGCAAGTAATGTAAACAAAAGCTGAAAATAATAAAGTAAAAAGAGAGAGATTGTTACGTTGGTTGTAAACAATGAGAATTGAAGCGTTGGGGTTATGTCCACCTTCTGAGGTATACGTCTCTATTGGCTATGAGTGTGTAGAATTCTGACATGCAATTGCTTATAGAGGATTGTAGTCGATGGTAAATCCAAGCGTCTCTCGACCTAAACAAGGACTATTTCACTTTAACTCTCTCGAGCTTAAAGCGTATCTAACGGTACGAATTCTCCAAGAGGTTAGTCCAGTTACGGCACCAGTTTTTTAATAGGAAAGGGTGTCCTACTACCTTGACATTATCTCTTTTTCAGACAAATAACTTTTCTCTCGAACAAGTTAAATTTTAGACTGGCGTATTCTTGCGTTTGCAACCGCAAAGAATATAGATTAAGATGAAGAGAATAATGATATAAGCAATATACGTGCCTCAAACTCACAAACTCACAGCCATAGATAGTATCTCATACGGCTTCCATAACCCCAACAGAGAAGTTTAGTTACCCATGAATGCGAAGGAGATCACGATTGACATTGTTGTTATACCACAAGATTGAGTAATTTCGTGTAGCTTAGGTGGTAGGCGTGAGGCGTGAATTCCTAGGCAAAGTAACGATTCTCTTGTTGTGGAATTTAAGAATGGAAGAGTAGAAGAAGAAAAATAGAATTAATGGAAAGATTAGAAGAGTTGTAGAGTAATAGAATTGAATTGTAAGATGAGAAGTAATAAAATCTCTAGCATGATAGGGTATTTATAATACCCATATCCTAATCCTACTAGATAAATAAAATATCTAACCAAATCCTACTAGGCTAATGTAATACTTAACCCAATTGTACTAGGTTAATGTAACATTATCATAATCCAAATAAACTAATGAAATACATAACCCAATTGTACTAGCTTAATGTATCATTGTCCAAATCTAACTAAGTTACTGCAGATCCCCAAAGTCTTCAGAAATGCTGTTTTAGCCCGGGACAGATTTTCCATGCAGCAGTTTTGGTCCTTAGGCGTGTAAACTCCCTTCCCTTCCTTCGTGAGCTTTCTTTTGCGTCAAGTAAGCCATAAAATGCTGAATTCTGCATCATTTATACCTGAAACTTTACTAATCATGTTCGTTAGCTCATTTATAGGAAAAAGGACTAAAAGTGCATGAAATATATAATTTGTTCTCAAAACTAGGCTAAAATATGGGCAAAATATATTGATATAGGCGTGTAAATTCGCCTATCATCATATATGGAGGGAGAAAGTGTTAAAAGTCGAATGAGATTCCATCGAATTTTCGGTTAACGACTTTTGCCTTTTACATTCAAAGGACTATCAAAAATAAAAGAAGAAATGAAAATTGCAATCTCTAGAATCTTGATTCAAATCTTCATGACTTGAACTTGAAAATTTACCCTATTCTTCAGGCGGGCTCCTGATTTCCTATTTCTTCACCCTATTCTTCAGGCGGGCTCCTGGACTTCTTTTTTCTTTACCCTATTCTTCAGGCGGGCTCCTGGACTTACAATTTCTTCACCCTGTTCTTCAGGCGGGCTCCTGGATTTATAATTTCTTCACCCTGTTCTTCAGGCGGACTCCTGACTTATAATTTCTTCACCCTGTTCTTCAGGCGGAATCCTGGACTTGCAATTTCTTCACCCTGTTCTTCAGGCGGGCTCCTGGACTTATAATTTCTTCACCCTGTTCTTCAGGCGGGCTCCTGGACTTGCAATTTCTTTACCCTGTTCTTCAGGCGGACTCGTAGACTTACAATTTCTTCACCCTGTTCTTCAGGCGGGCTCCTAAACTTGCAATTTCTTCACCCTGTTCTTCAGGCGAGCTCCTGGACTTACAATTTCTTCATCCTGTTCTTCAGGCGGGCTCCTGGACTTACAATTTCTTCAAAATATATTCCTGAACTCAAAATAAAAGGTGAAACAGAAAAATAACATCCCATTTTTCAGGCGGGTCCTGTGCACAAACTAAATTCCCATTGTTCAGGAGGGTCCTGAGCAAAAATAAATTCCCATTCTTCAGGAGGGTCCTGTTCAAAAAGTAAATTTCCATTCTTCAGGAGGGTCCTGTTCAAAAAGTAAATT
This sequence comes from Capsicum pubescens, assembly GCA_030864215.1. Lineage (NCBI taxonomy): Eukaryota > Viridiplantae > Streptophyta > Magnoliopsida > Solanales > Solanaceae > Capsicum > Capsicum pubescens. The sequence continues at coordinate 185,451,969 of CM061539.1, read as the reverse complement.
TCCATTCTTCAGGAGGGTCCTGTTCAAAAGTAAATTCCCATTCTTCAGGAGGGTCCTGTTCAAAAGTAAATTCTCATTCTTCAGGAGGGTCCTGTTCAAAAAGTAAATTCCCATACAACACACATAAATTTTTTTGCCCAGTTTGTACTGGGAAAATTTGTGCATCATCAGATCTTAATGTTTTGAGAAATATAGTGAAAGAATAAATCAACGCCTGGAATAGCTTTAATAAATTCATCTCTCAAAGAATAAAATTTACCATAATTGAGATCCAGCATCGTATGCTGTAATCATGACTCTTGCATTGATAGAAGTATGAAATTGCATCCTTCATTTGAAAACCTTCTATCTCTGTTTCAAACAAAACAAAGACAAATTGTGAGTTTTTAAAAAAATATGTGGTGGTTGGTTTGTGGTATTTGGCTCTTGAACTGACTGTTTTTGCACTTTCCATGCTCAACTCCTTTTCATTCCTTGATTGATATCCATTGACTTGTCATACTTCTGACCCAAAATTCTGACTACTGATACTCTCGACTCAAAATATATTTCTCTTGTATAATATCTCAGGATTTAACTTTCCATACACCTTTTATCTTTCAGTGAGTTAAAAATTGTCAAATCACGATCATTCTGAGTATTTTATTATACTTCGAAGTATTGTCTTTGTGCATCGCCCCTTTGTCTTGCTCTGTACCATTGTAGAAGTTGGTAGCAAATTTGGAGTCATTTCTCATTTGACCTGACGTGAATTTGACTCAAAAACACACAAAAGACAACAAAAATTTTCGTTTGATGACAAGAACATAAAAAATCAAAAATCAAAATAAAACAAAATGAAAAAGAAAAGATAATAAGCATCTCTTTTTAAAAAGAAAAACTTATCTGAATGTGGAAAATGATTCTGGTGATTATGACATGAATTTTGAATCCAACAACTAGATCTACCCACACCAATCATTACAACTTTTGTCCATCTATTGAGATTGAAATTAAGCCAATCTTGAACTTGTTCCTTCTGAATAACAACCCTCCTTCGTCTAGTGGCACCTCAATGGGTTTTTGCGAATGAGCCTATCTCATTTTCATATCTTTCTCCGCTCACAGTCATCTTATGGTGCCCAAAAGGGTTTTCACCAATAAGACTCTCTCAATTTCATTTTTTTTTATATAGAGAGAGAAAATAACACTCAAGATATGAAATATCATGCACCCATAACATGTTTAGCCTTGACATCCTTAAAAATTGATCTGAAGGTCTTTCTTTGGTTGTAACTTGGCTTTTGGACTTGGGTTAGAAAGAAAGGTCGGCATGAGGCTCAAAATTTACACAACATTGGGTAAAACATTTAACTTTTGGAATCGATTTTTTTAAGAAAATAAACTTTTGCCCCAGTTTTCTTTCATTCTGGGTAATTTGAATTTCTTTGGTTGGAACGAACCTCGGAGTAGGGCTGCCTACGTATCTTGTCATAGCAAGAATCAGGTCAAACGTAGTTCAGGCTCGTCATTCTTTTGCTTGATTTTGAATTTTTGATTAAAAAAAAATTTTCAACTTTTTTTTTTCACTTTAATTTGATTCCAAAAGAGGGGTACGAAGAAAGATAAAAACTCAAAAGGGGGTAAGCAAAGGTTGATACATTATTCGGATAGTAGAACAAAATGCCTTCATCATTTCAATTTTTTAAAATGCAAGTACAAAACGTACATAATGTAATTGTACATTAATATCATACATAATATCTTTTAACTGCATCAGCATTGACCAGCATTCCTTTCATTTTGCCTTCTATATCAGTCAGATATAACGCGCCATTAGGTAACTCTGTATCATCATCATTCACTGACTCTGCAGCAGGTAACATAGAGGACCCAACAACGTTGACTTTGATGAAGGATTCATGAAGTGGCGGGATCATCTTGGTAAGTGACTATGACTCTTTCTTACACTTTTTAGCCTTGTTTATATATTCAGCAGTGGGTTCGTATCCCAAACCAAAAGTACCAAGGTTCTCATAGAGGTTTACTGGATGAACTATGCCTTGCAAAAACATCCCTAAACCTTTTCCTGGTTCGAAACCATGTTTCAACATTTCATTCACTACCATAACAAATGCAGAGGATAATTGTGGTTTTGCCATGAGATTCCCCTCGAGGATATGCTCAACAGCCACTATATCAAAAGTTTGATGAATCAATACTCCATTTGCAGTATCTTCTTCGATGGATAAAACAGAGTAATCTTTATACATGGATAAGTCTCCTTTACCATGAACGACTATCTCTTGCCTGTCACATTCAAATTTGACCATTTGATGCAAGGTTGATGTGACTGCTTTAGTCCTATGAATCCATGGCATTCCCAATAACATATTATATGAAGCATCAATTTTCAACACTTGGAAATCCATAGCAAAATTCACAGGCCCGATTGTCAATATGAGTTCTATTTCACCAATGGCATCAGTTTTTCATCCGTCAAAACCTTTGACGCATACATTGTTAGGTCGGATTCTTTCTACATTAACATTCAACTTTTGTAAAGTTGACATAGGACAAATGTTAGCGCCTAATTCTCCATTAATTAACACTCGAGTGATGATGAAATGCTCATATTTCACAGTAATGTAGAGACCCCTATTATGTCCAGTACCTTCCACAGGAAATTCATCATCTGAGAAAGTAATCTTATTTGCTTCAAAGATCCTTTCAACAAATTTTTCCAGCTGATTCGCTTTAATCTCACTGGGAACACATGCTTCATTAAGAATCTTCATTATAGCCTTACGGTGTTCTTCAGAATGTATTAATAAAGACAACAAAGAAATCAGTGCTAGTGTCTTCTTTAACTGTTCTACAACAAAATATTCTGGTAATTTCATTTTCTTTAAGAATTCTTCAGCTTCTTCATAGTAACAGGCTTCTTGACCGTCATTCATTCTTCATTGCCTTGTTTATTCTTTCTTAACTCTACTAGGGCATAACATCTTCCAGATCGAGTTAATCCCCCTACTTCGTCCACATCTTCAATCACTTCTTTCCCCTTGTGCATCACCACAACGCGATCATAGTTCCAAGGATCTGCCTTAGTATTAACCATAGGCAACTGTGACACTGGTTTAATAACAATGAGAGCTATGGGAGTTTCTTTTATGATTAAGAGAGGCTTAGGGGATCTTCCAGGAACAATGAGTTTTGGCTTTACTTGACTTGACCCAACATTTTCTGAAATCTCTTTCCCTACCACCAAGGGAACATTCAATGATTCGGGTTTTGTTAACACCTCCGCTTCTGCAGGTTTTTCTTTTGTCAGATCTACAAGATTTGCTGATTTTTTCGAATTAGATTTAATTTTAATGATCGGCTTACATGGATATTGCAGCATCTTCACCACTGGATATCACTTCGAGCATATTTGTTTCATTATGATCTGGCAACGAATTTTGATTGACATTTGGAGCGTCTGGACTTTGTACCATGATCTGTTGGGTGTCAATCAACTCTTGAATGGCTCTTTTCAGATACCAACACTTCTTTGTGTCGTGCCCTAGGGTATCGGAACAGTATTCACATCTTCTAGAATAATTCAAATTCTTCGGAGGAGGATTCGGGATTCTTCTCTCAATTGGGTTTAGAACATTCATTTTCCTCAGCCTATGAAATAAACTGGTGTAAGATATTCCAATAGGAGTGAAATTATCTTTGCCCATGTTATCCCTTTTTTAGTCTTCTCTAGGCCGAAAATTAAACCTAGGAGGGCCTCTTTGAACTTGCGAGACCGATGGATGATTTTGGATGGATGGTGTACGCCATTACAGGTAAGAAAGAGTCCGAGCATATGGTTGTGCATTGTAAATAGGATATTGAGGGGATGGAATGAAATATAATGGATTTTGTGCATATGGTTGACCCACACCTCTCTAATTTTGTCGTGGACTTGGTACGACAGTTGCTACATCCTCTTTTCTTTTCTTTCCCCCAAAACTTCCTGCACCACTTTGAATTGCCTGTGTTGTAGCTTTCAACGCGGCCTGGCTGATAATCTTTCCCGACTTTATTCCATTCTCTACCATCTCTCCAACTTTGATAACTTCAGCAAATGTGCTTCCAATAGTAGAAAGTAAGTGATGGAAATAATTGGGTTCTTGTGATTGCAGAAAGATATCGATCATTTCAGATTCCTTTATCGATGGTCTGACTCTTGAAGCTTGCTCTCTCCATCTGATAGCATATTCTCCAAAACTTTCAGTCATCTTTTGTAACACCCCGTATTCAAGTACGTGTATTGGCGTATTCAAGTACGTGTATTGGTCTTATTTATATGGAATTAATTTAATTTTATTTTATTTATACCAGAATTTGCCCGTCGATGGTTCCATACGAAAGTTATTGGATAATCTTTCCAACGATATAAAGATTTCCAAAAATGGATAGGTTTCGGATATAATCGAGCACGTTCGAAACTATAAAACGGTGGCCGGGATATTAGGAATAGTAAATGTGCAGGAAAATTTCCTGCACACAAACTACTGAGGCCAGCCAATTTTTTTGGGTCAACTTTGAACGATCATAACTCCCTTAATATAATGAAATGGGAGAGATACGACCTATAAAAAGAAATATCTTTGAGTCTTCTTTCCAATGCAATTGGTTTCATCCAAATCCAACGTCTGAGTAAGGAGTTATACTCGTTTTACTTCAGCCTCTCAAAACAGATTTTTAGGGTCAACTTCAAACGATCATAACTCCTTGTACAGGACGAACTGGGGGTCCTACTTTATATGAAATGAAATACCTTTGAATTATCTTTCCAACGATACCAATTTCACCCAAATACGATATCGGAGCAAAGAGTTATGGTCGATCTACTTTAGCTTATCAAAACAGTCCACCAAAGGACAGATTTGACATTATTTAAATTTTAAAGGCACTTTGGTCATTCCCTATGATATTATGGATGGGAATATGTGTACATATACATGTATATGAGTTCAAAAACTCATTTTCATCATCAATCATTGAGAAAGAACAAACACTAGCCAAATTTGACCTTTAAATTACTTTTGATTCAACCGTAGAAATTCCAAAGTAATCCGATAACTGCGTTTGTCATCTCGAGAGCTTCGAACGGCACCTATTATTTGTGCAAACAGGATTGCATAATCAAGAGGTGAATTCTAAGGTATGAATATTGTTTGCCTTTGTTCTCTTCCATATGTATATGTGTGATAGAGGATTATATGTATTGGTTGTTATTGAAAGGTGATGAAAATAGGGTTATGGACTATTTTGCATGGTTTAGTTGTATTGAATTGTGGAGGGTGGATATGGTGATTGAGTTATGGAAGGTGGATATGGTGATATACTATTGAATTGATGATTATTTATGTCTATGGCTCAATTTGGTTTAATGGATTGGTTGGAAGGATAAATGAATCCAAACTTGATATTTGAGGATGTTGTATGAATATGCATGGCATGTGAATGTGATTGGAGTATAAGAGGGTTAAAGTGACACCCTTTATGGTGTAATTAAGGCTTACTACTTAACCACTAGTTTGGTGAATTCAAATAATTGAATTGTGACGTTTGGTCGCTAATACAAGTTTGCTATATATGTTCATTGTAGATAAGTAATCCGAAAAAACGAGAAGTCCATTTGGGAATAGTATTGAAGGTTGACAGTCAGGTATGTAAAGCATACTCTATACCATATCTTTGGCATAAAAGTGAACAATTGTTCTATTAAGAAAGTTTCCAAAGTTATTCAGTAACATGTGATCCATAATGATTTTGTATGATGTCCTACGTTACCAATGAATTTATTTCCACCCTACAAGATGTCAAGACATTCCAATACTTACTTGTCTTCCAAATCTTACATGTTTATTGCACTAATGAATGTCAGAAGGTATCCGGTTACTCAAACAAGATCCATGTGCTATTAATGACTCCAAAACGTTTCATTGATATACCAATAAGTTCCTACTTCATTGTTATGGCATTGATGACTCCAAAACACTTTATTGATGTGCCGATGAGTTCTTACTTCATTGTTATTGCATTGATGGTCTATTTATATGTCTCTTATTGATGTATCATTGTTTCAAAATATCAGAAATGTGGTGGCGACCGAAATAACAATCTCAAGGATTAATTGAACTAAGTGATGGAAGTTCTCTCTTATCGGGTGGTATCCCAGAGGCATAAGCCTATCATGGATCGATCCCTATTTATGTGTTTATGGGTGGTATCCCAGGGGCATAAGCCTAGCATGGGTCGATCCCAGTTGATATGTACTGGAGGCAGCCTAATGGTCACAGTACAGTACAGTAATGATTACAAAGATGATAAGACCGCAGGTAAAGTGATTAAATAAATACAATGTACAGGTTGTCACAAGTTCTAGTAAGTGTGGTCCACTCCTATTACGATTTATTCACTTGTTTCTGATTTCTATTGAACTCCTATATCATAGGTGATTATCTACAACTTTACATACTCAGTACATATTTCATACTGACGTTCCCCACGGGGGACCTGCATTTCATGCTGCAGGCACAGGTACCTCAGCTCATACACCGCACAAGTAGAAGCCAGGATACCCAGCTGCTTTTGGTGAGCTCCAGTTTGCTTCGGGGCTTTCCGTATCATATCCAGTCACTTTTGGTATTGTATAGAAGTTAGTTATATGGCGGGGTGTGTCCCGACCTTAGTTAAACTCTGTGTATTGTCTAGAGGCTTTGTAGACCTAATGTACAGTCAAGGTGGTATTTTGTTAATAGACGTGATGGATCCAACGGCCAAGTATTGTATATACATATATATGTGTGCTCGAGCTTATACAGGTGATTACTTCCTTTTATATGCGACATGATGCTGTCCGAATTTTGGGTTGTCATAGAGGTATGCATGGGAAGTATAAGGTTATGAGCTGGTTCTCCCGGGCCTCCTCGGTTACGGGTGCCAGTCCGCCCCAATAGGATTTGAGGCGTGACATCTTTTTTCTTATGTTAGCAAGCGTAGTGCGATTTGGCACTATTTCAATGTTATATTGAAATTGCTGAACGAAATCTCGAGTCATGTCATCCCACACGTGCCAACGAGAAATGTCTTGGTCAATAAACCATTCAGAAGTTATTTCTCCAAAGTAAGCCATGAATAATTCTTCTTTTCCTCCTGCTCTCCTTGATTGGTTGCAGAACTTTTTCAAGTGAGCAACAGGATCTCCATGACCTTTGTATTTGTCAAACTTTGGCATTTTGAACCCTAGCGGCAAATGGACGTCAGGAAACATACATAAACCTTTGAATGAAACACTTTTTGGTCCACCTAATCCTTGCATATTTCCCATACTCTGCTCCAAGCTTCTTACTTTCCTAGCCATTTCCTCTTGTTCCTCATTTTTAATAATCTTCTCAATCATGAATGGAGAATCGTGTTGATAATTATGATAATGAAGATTTTGGGATTTGAAAGTTATTTCAGGAGGATATAACAGATCATAACTTGGTTCCCCGATATTCTTCGGTACTGTCGGTTGAGTACCCACAGTAGCTGGTGCCTTAGAAGTAAAAAACAGATTATTTGTGACAGTCGGATTTGGTGGGCGCATGATAGAAGTACCAGCAATACCAGATATATTAGCAAATTGGCCGAATCCTGGTGGGTAAAATGGATCACTAGTTTGACCTGGAGCAGGATTTGGATCATTCGAAGTCAAAAGTTCAGGTATTGAAGAAGGCGGGGCTTGTCCATTCAACCAATCTTGGTATATCTGTGTCATCTGTTGTTTCAATAACTTAAGTTCTTCCATTGATGCTACTTCCTGTGAAATCAACTGATTTTGCTCTTCTTCACTGTCAGACTCTATACCTTTTCTACGGGTCATTTTTCTTTTTTTCTTTGTATCTGGTGTTGTACAGATGTGATGCCAGTTTTAACTACAAACTAACCACCAATTTATTTATCTTTCTGTTATCAAGTAGTAAACAAGTGAGTGTTATATATTTAACACATTATAATGTCACGTTGTATGTCATGCTTCTATATGTATTTTCCTACCTATTATGGAAGGCTTTGTGTTTCATCCCGGCTTTTCTAGGCATACTTTTTCAAAAGTTATGATCGAACCCTTTGGAGGGTTTCCTACGTATCATGCCAGAACATGAATCAGATCTTGATAGCCTAAAGACTACCAAACACACGAAATTGGCTACTAAGATGCAAATTCCAGCAACCAAACAAAGAGAAAACAACACATAGAATAGAGATGAAGAAGAAGATTACTTGAAATTGAAAGATAGATAGAAAGACCCTTACCCTTATTAAGTGATTAACACTAGAAGATGTTTCAAATCTTCAAACACACTTCATAAATAAGAGTTCAAACCTTCCTCTTAGGTGACCCAAAGGAAACACTCTTTCTCAAACCACCTTTCTTGCCAAATTATCCAAAATAAGTGAAACCCTCACTTCAAATGTTCTTGGACCACTTTCGGATTCTAAGAGATAAAACTAGAGACTAAAAACTACAATATAGAGTAATATCCAATTTCATCAAAGTCTAATGAAAAGAGAAGTAAAATGGTCTATTTATACTATTACATTTAATGGACAAAAATGCCCTTAATGAGGGAGGGAATTTGGGGCGCCTCTTGAGTGCTGTTTTGGAGTGCATAATGAATTCAATGCTCTTCACTTGAGGTGACTCTTGAGTGTATAAGTTACCTTGCTTCCTTCTCTTGACCAAGGCTTCAAAATACTTCGAAAAGTCTTCAATTGCTTACTAATTCCAAAACCTTGACCCTTAGACCATACTTTGTGCTTTTGATGCTCCTTGTGCTTGTATCAGATCTTGCGTAGTTCGGGAGGAATTTAACAAAATGATTGTTTTTTTTATTAAAGAAAATAAATAAAGTAAATGAAGTAAAATATATGTAATATATATAGAAATAAACAGTCAACTTCATTACATTCCATAATATAAATGCGACAAAATAACTGACCCAACTCTTAAAATAAAACCTACTAATTGACACCTAAAAACTAAAAGACATAACATTTAAACAAGAAGTTTTAAAACTGAAAATGAAAAACTACGACAAAGAAAACAACTATCCATTCAAGGAGACTTCAGCTTGATATGTCCTCCCAAACCCAAGTATATGTCCTCCAATAAAGAAGTGAGACGTTGCGCAAAAACTGGTACTTGTGCCAAAAAGTCTTCACAATCCAACTGCTGATAATCCAAACCCATTCTGGCAGTATCCTGTGCTACACGACGGAACTTCCCACGAAGGGAACTGAAGGCCTGATCCCATTAATGGGCCTGACGATCTCGAAAATCAACCATCTCTCTTGCACGTTGTTCACAAGAAGAAGCAACCTCCAACTATTCTCGCAATATCCCTCTTTCACGGATCCACTGAGATCTCTCTCGATCAAATTTATCTTGCATATTCTTTTCAACTTCTTGCAGTTGTTGTCGGCGAGATGCGGCAAGTTCCGCAACGTGTGACCCCCTAGTGGTAGCCAGTTTGATTTGTCCACGAAGAGCAACCTCAATATCTGTTGATTTAGCTTTCTCTTCAGCAAATTCCCTTTGTTGTTTGACTATTTTTGCCCTGGCATGCTCTAATTCTGCTCTCAAAGCTTGGTTGGCCTCATGATGTTCTCGCATGGCTCTCTCAATCCCTAGCCTGATTGCAGCTTCCTGATCTAAAGGGCCCATAACCGATCTTTCTGGTCTGACTGGCGGACTCTACTATTCTTCAAACCATTCACTGTAATCTGGGTGAATTTCCCCTTTCTCACGCTCTATGACCATTGTTTCAATCCCCATGATACGACAACCCTCCCAAATCTGCTGGGCCAATTTCTCCGGAAGATGGATCTCTGGTCTAATCTCAAATACAAATTCGGTCATATTTTCCGTTATGAGAATTATTTAACGTCTTCCTAGCTGACATAGAACTCTCAATGGAACATATGGTTGAACACCCCTAATACCCATTAATAACAAGAACGGACGAATGACAGAACTATGTATGACTTGCCTCCAAGGGAACCAAGGGAGATTACAAGTGAATTTATCTGATGTCAGAAAATGAAAAAGCTTATCCCAATCTCTAACTCCTTCTGGGCATTTATATTTCTCTAACCTCTCTTCGTAATCTTTGATGCGATTGAATCTTTCAAGATTAAATCTTGCCATTGCAGGACGTCGGTAGAGATGCTCCACAATCCACATCTGTAACAAGATATTACATCCCTCGAAAAACCTCTTTCCTTTCGGACAAACGATCAAAGCACGGTAGATATATGCCAGGATCATTGGTACCATAGTGTAATCTTTCTTAATCAGTATTTGTACCACCCCCGCTAAACGAATATTAATTTTTTCTTCTCTCCTCGGGAAAATCATAGTGCCTAGAAAGGCTACCATGAATGCAAATGGTCTGTGAACTTTTCAAGCCTCAAAACTTCCCTTATTACAAAGCTGTTTACCGTACTTTTCAAACCCCTCCTGTCTTCCATATCCGTCATACAAAAATTGCAAGGAAACCCAACCTTTTTTCATTGATTCTTCTTTTGAGTTTTGTATGTTCATGAGCTTGCAGAATCTGTTTATCGAAATGAGTCTTGGGGCTATAAGTTTCTTCCGATGCATATCCCCATATCCAACATACGCCGCTATCTCCTCTACAGTAGGAGTCAACTCAAAAACCGAAAAACGAAACACATTGTTCTTCAGGTCCCAAAAGGTTAGTAATGTATCAATCACCTCCCTATTAGGCTTGATTGACATAATACTCGTCAAAAAAAAAAATACTTATGTATCTCATCATAATCGAATGTATCTATTTCGTTCCACCACAACCAAAGCTGCAAAGGGGTACAATCCACAACCTGAAGCGGTATACTCCCATCCCTCTTCCTCTTTGGACGTTTTCCACGAATAGGAGGAGACATTTTATATCTATTGACAAGGACATAAGATTAATAAATGTCTAGACTTAGGAAAGACTTAATTCATTAATTTTTGAGAAAAAAATTTAACTTGACTCGTGAGAACTAGTGCGACCATTAAATTAGGGTCTAGATGTAAAGAACGATTTTATTAAAAATTAAAGTGAGAGAAACATGACTGATAATATTGTTAGGAGAAACACTTATTTAAATTGACTCTATCAAAAATTTTGCAATAACAGACCTCTAGACGATTTCAAATATATGTTTGGAGACAACACCCCCTAAGTTCACTTAAAAGAACAAAAGGATATTAACATAAAATGACTTAGAAAATAAGAAAGAAAAAAAAATTATTGTTTTATGTATAAAGTTGTATAAAATTTTCAGCATCACGACCCCTAAAGGTTCAGGGTTGTTAAAATATATGTTTACATATTTTATTATTTTACAAAAAATTCAGCTCACGACCCCTAAAGGTTCAGGCTACTAAGATTTGTATTAAAATTAATTCTAATGATAAAAAGGAGAAAATAAAATAAAGATAATAATATTCATGAAAATGATTAATATTTTAATTTTTTTTTAATTTTTTTTATTATTTTTCAAAAATATCCTTGAGTAAATTTGTGAAATTATATATTTTTTTTCAAAATACAGGGTCGTATCCCGAATAGGATTTCCTCGTATCTCACTAAAGAATGAAAATCAGACCCTCGTAGTTCATAAAAACCATAAAACTATGTTACTAAAAAAAATTTCTTTTAAAAATAATTTTTTTCTTTAAAAAATGATTCACTAAATGTGACGATAATTTAATCTCTTGCATTTTAATGTTGTTTAAAGGCCGGTCAACACACAAATAGCCTTCCAAACAAATGTCAAAGAGCACGTAGGATGCACATGTTGGTCTTTATAAAGTAGGTTACCTGTCCTAGACAGACCCGACCTCTGTGCCGAGTCCCGCAAAGTCAAATGCATATGATGCAAATAAAGCGACACCTAATAGGGATAACCAGATTCTGAGTTTTCAGTTCTTCTAAGTTTAAACCTAATAGGGATAGGTGTCTAGACTGGCTTACCCGAGCGGACACTCGAGCCGGGGAAGGACAACTTGGTCGGTAGCAGGGCAACACCGCCTTCGTTGTCGATCCGAACCCCGCCTAACATGTGTGACTATATCCTTCACCAGGAGCCTTGACACTCCGGCTATCTCAAAAAGAAGGTGGGATGCATATGTTGCATTCCCTCTATCCTATTTCAGAGACTCATAGGGGGTACGCGAGAGAAGACAATATATAATATAGTTCAAATAATATCAAAGTAGTAAATGAGCGACAAGTAGCACATAAGGCCAATAAACACATTATTAAAGCAAGTAAAGTCAATATCAAAAGCTCGAATTCTTATTTATCCCCAGCGGAGTCGCCAGAGATGTCACACCCCTTTTTCGCTCGAGGAGATCGAGTCGAAGGGTTTTTTTCAATTAAAGTGACGGTATTGAATAGGGATTAGTTTATTTACAAAGTCGCCACTTGGAATTGAGTTATGATGTTCCAAGTCACCTTTTTAAATTCCTAATCAAAAGGAAATGACTCTTTATTGTGATCTGCGAAAATAGAAGACCGGGTAAGGAATTCTGTTAACCGAAGGGAAGGTGTGAGGCACCCCTCGAGTCCCGTGGTTCTACACGGTCGCTTTCATTGACTTATACTTAACTTTAACTACATTGACTAAATTATGTTAAAGCCTAAATCGCTCATTTTTAATATCTAAAAATTTGTCTAAAACTCTCGTATATTATTTCATATTAAATAAATCGGTGAAAGTTGAAAAATATTTATCAAGTTAATTTTAGTAAAATATTTACTAAGGTGTATTTTTTTTACATCCTTGTATTTTAAAATGTCTCGAAAAGATGGGTATGCCGCATTCTTTATTGAGACGAAATTTTTTTTAAACATGTTTAAAAAAAATTATTTAGCATTTATAGGCTTTAATAATAAATCTGAGAAAAATTCATTTTAAAATAATTAATTAATTAGTTTAATAAAATAATTTTTAAATTTATCAATGACATTGAATAAAACAAAAATAAAAAATAAATAATAAACTATAAACTAATAAAATAAGATATAAGACTATCTATACTATGCCAGTTTTATTATAACCATTTTGAAGCATGAAGTTTTTTCCGTTTTAAAATTTAAATTTATCAATGACATTGAATAAAACAAAAATAAAAAATAAAAAATAAATAATAAACTATAAACTAATAAAATAAGATATAAGACTATCTATACTATGCCAGTTTTATTATAACCCTTAATTTATTATTTAAACAATTTTGAAGCATGAAGTTTTTTCCGTTTTTTTTTTAAATATATATATATATATATATATATATATATAAAATAATAAAGTTAATCCTTTCACTTAAAATACTAAAATATAAATAGATCTCAAAAAAGAATAAAAAGCACAGTTTGTACATGACTATATATATGGACAGTAAAGTGATGCCGGCAACGGAGCAACGATTTTCAACGAAAAATGGGACGGGAAAAAGGGTTTCGCCGGCGGCGAGGCTAGTTCTTCGATGGGGTTGTTGTCGCCGGTGAGTTTTTCATCATTTTTAGTGACGAAAGTCGCCGGAATAGCGACGGGAGGAAGAGGTTAACGACGGCGAAGGAAAGAGGACGGCGGCGACGCGGAGGCGGCGCTGGATCTGTTGGTTAACGGTGTGGTGCGCCGCCGTTTTGATGGTGAGTTTTCCGACGAGGGTTGATGGAGGCGTGATTGGCGGCACATGGAGGTTGTTGTCGTGACGGGAAAGGGAGGAGGGATACAGCGACATCATGGATGGCGTTCCGTATACTGGTTCACCGGTTTCTTTGGCGATTCCGGTGAAAAATTTCGCCGGAAAATTCTATATATTTTATTATTATGCTGATTCTTTGATTTTATGCTACTCTCAGTCTATTACTACTTCTTCTTTCTATTTCTTCATTATTATTATTTTTCTGATCTCTCACTGTGTGCGCAGATGTGTGTTAATGATATACAGATATCAGATTTCAACATAAATGTTCAACAAAACGTAAATTCTATAACACATAATAATAAAAGTTCATATAACTGATCAATCATATAATGATGAATAACACAATGAAACATATTTAAACATTCTTTATTCATGTTTTTCACAACAACATCTCTAAAATGCATAATACATGATTAAATAAGAACCTGTTATGAACTAAAACAGAAACTCCAACGTCGTCAGCGAAATCCTCAGATGAAATTCTCAATTTTCTTTGAATCTTCACTCTCTTTTCTTTTAAATCTTTTTTTTTTTTGTTTTCTCACTTTTTGCTCTCTGTTTTTCTCTCTCATTTTCTTTATGTCTGATATTGTAAGTTCAAGTAAGTAGAAAAAAATTTCTCCTTTTTTTATTTGGGTGGAGAGTCTTTATATAATAGGACTATTGGGAGGGAACGGTTAAAAACAGATAATGGGAGGGGGGGGATTTAAAATTTAAAAATCTTTTCCCTCTTTTTTTTTTTTAAAAAAATAAAATATTATTATTATTTTATTAGTTATAATAATAATAATAATAATAATAGTAAAATAAAATCACATCAAATAAAATAATAATAATAATAATAGTAAAATAAAATCACAACAAATAAAATCACATCAAATAATAATAATAATAATGATAAATATAATAATAATTAATTAATTTTATATTTAACAAAATATAATAATAATTTATAAATAGACAAAAACAAATATAATAAAATAATATTAATTTGTTTATTAAAATTTATAAAAGAAAACATATATTTTTATATTATTTAAAATTAGAAAAAAAAATAAAAACAAAAATCAAAATAATATGTGATTAAATATAAAAATATAATATATTTAATATCGATAAACAAGTTAAAATTTAGGAGGGATAAAAAATCACGTGTCTACAATAACTACCCAAAAGACAAGTTAATGAATTATTTTGTAGCTTTAGAAGTTGGAGTACAAGTCTTGTGATTTGGCTAGGATCGGAAAATCTAAAACTAAATAAAAGCTACCTAACCGAAAAAACGGTCATCACTAATGTAATAGGTTGGGCAACTGGGCCACGATCTACTTTGGGGCTCAATTATACTTCTTCTTTTATAGGAAACGCCGCCATGTACCATCTGAGAGACATAATTTACATGAAAATAACACTAATTATTGTAAACATTAATTGACTGGATTCCTTCGGCAAAAAATTGTAAACTAATATCCCTGATTTCCCTATATGCAACACGGGTGAGCATCTCCCCGGGCACCAGCTCCATTGTTCGGTACCATTTGAGAAGCTAAAAATTTATCAGTTCATGCATATAGGTAATGGTTTAATACCAAGATAGAGAGCGAAAACTAGGGACGAAGCCATACGAAGCAGAAGTCTCACGTATATATAGTTCACTGAGACGACAGTTATACAATTTTTTACATGAACATTATACATGATATTTTCAAATATTTGGTCCACCTCTCCTTTTCTCATGTTGTAGCAACCGCTACAACAAATTGGAGTGAATTTAAGCTAAGCCTATTGGCAATGCGAAACTGAAAACACAATAAATAAAAGAATACGACTGAAAACCAATCAAATCGTAACAATAAAATTATTTTGACAAAGCGTTTGCACTTTCTTATATATTACCATATGATATATGGTTTATTGATGATAGAGGACAGTAGTGATAAAGGAAAGTACACGAATAGCATCTTTTTCCAACACCCGATATAATTGTCTATAACTGTAAAAATTTAAGCAAGAATTTCCTCAATGGGCATGGATTCCAACTTGGCCTTTTCAGCAACCTCTTCAGCTTGTATCTGTTGCTCCTTGGCCAGCTTTTTGAATCTAGCAGCCTCAAGATCCTTACTCATTTTCCTCCTATACATTTCTGCAAATGTAATGGGCTCATCCATTACTGCCTTCTCTCCTTCTCGTATTTTTAATGGATACACTATTGCCTCCGGTGCCGGATTCTGAAATGTGGCTATCGATAATCTGCTGCTATTCGAGTTCACCACTGCTTGATGATCAGCGTTCTTGAACCTCCCGTTGCTCAAATACTGTCCAAAATCACATAATTAAGTGCCAGTTGGTATAATTTCGAATATTGAACACAAAACGAAGGCAGACTCTAAGGATCTATGTTGCTTAGATTCTCAAAAATTATGGTCGAGTCCAATGGGAACCCTAAAGAACTACTCTATATTTTTGGAAGATCTAACATGACCAGAAATATTCTTGAAGGATCTAAACAACATGGATAAGAAATATCGTTCATTGTCCATCTTCAAGCACTATCTTTGAGAAATAGCCAGGAGATTTCACCTATAAAACTTAAAATTTCATGACAATTCCTACCTTTCAATTATAGAAATAGAAAAGTGGCTATTTGCAATACCAAGTGTAGAGAACTTACATGACCATGATCACCAAGATTAACAACAAAAGCGCCTTCAATGGGCTTAACCGTGATCCAAGTTTTGCCATTATCTTTAGTGGCTTGAAGACCACCAACTTGGTCTTGTAACAAGAGGGTGATGGTTCCAGGATCAGTGTGCCTTTTCAACCCGAGGGTAAGATCAGGCTGTGGACACTTTGGGTAAAAATTGACAACAACTTTTTGGTCCATATCCACACATGCCTTGGTTAAGGCCTCCTTCTCCAAACCCATTGCTTCTGATAGTACTTCTAATAATTTGCAAGCCAACTCCATTAACTTTTCACTGTACTTCTCAGTTACAGCTATCCATCCGTGTGGTTTGTCTGGCCATCTAGAGTAATCTCTAGCTCGAATTGGGTATGAGAAATAGGTCACTATTTCACGCCAATCTTGGACCACTTCACCCTTCAAAACAATATTTGTTAGCAGTTGAATAGTTGTACTTTATATAATGCTAAAGCAACTGTCAATTTAATGGTCATCCCTTTCCGATCCGTACCATATTAATTACTAGAGGTTTCACTTATTTACTGAATTAGAATATTTCGTAAGAAAGATTTAAATAGAGGTTTTCGAAAACCTAAATTTGTCGACTATGTTATTTTATATAGTTATTTAGTAGTGTGTAGTTATTTAATAATAAAGATAGTAAAAAAAAGAAGTAATAAAATTGACCTTAGTAACATGAAACTAAAGAGTTCTAAAAGTCAAATTGATTTGCCAAAAATACTTTAAGTGGAATACCTATATGTAGAATTTAAAATCTACATCAAAAAGTTCTATTTAAGATGTTTTATCAAAATTTATTTATAATTTAAATATACTATTTCAGATGTACGTAACTATTTTATGTGGTAATCTTTAAATTTATTTTTCTTTTAGAATGAATTGTTATTGCTTTTTTTTTTCTTTTGAATGAATCATTTCTATTATATTTGTGTTTGATTTGAATATAATAATTTTAAAATCAATTATATTGAGTTTATTTTTATTTAAATCGATAGCCGATCCAAACCGACTAGTTAACACCCCTAAATGATAGTTGCAATATCAGGTCAATTGATGCAACTCCTTATAGTTGGCATGGATTGAACCTGCAAAAGATGGTAAGTACCTTATCCTTATCATATTTTTAACTCTGTAGAAATGTCATATATATATACTTATACGTACATGTATACACATATATGTTATTCTGAAACTTTATTTTTTAGGACGTATAATCCAAAGAAAATGAGAATATTTTTTTATAGTAAGTTGTTACAATACTTTTGATACGTGCTAAAAGGTTGGTTACCTGAAGATGGCTAGAGACTATGAAACCACCTTTCTTACCGCCGGACATGTCAAATCGAAGCTTTTCCTCAGAGGGCAACACGAAGAATTCTTTAGCAAATTTTGTCATTTGTGAGATTAATTGTGGGTCTACCCCATGATCAACTACCTGATAAAATGAAAAAATTTAAGTAGCTCAATTATTTAGCTATATATTAGAATTTTCACGTAATTGATAAGCATTTGATTTATCACTTTATAATCATTTCTCCATAAATAATTTAAAAAAAAACTACCTGGAAAATGCCCCAATCTTCGCATGCCTTTACAATTTTTTCACATATTTCACCTCTTGTTCCAATCTCATCAATATCCTTCAACGATATGACTGGAATGTCATCACTGAATTTGTTGTAAGCCACTTTAGAACGCTCTTCTTCATCCCTAATGAAACTTGTTGGAACGGTAGTTTCGTTCGCCAGAGACGTTAGGGATGAAGGTGGCATTTCTATTTTCTTTTATTTTATGTTTGGGAGGGAGAATGGTAAGTAGTGAATATAGGGGAAATAAATATATAGAGGGGCTGAGTGAATTCATTGATAACGTGGACAGCTAAATACCTCTCGTGGGCTCCAACTTTTCACGTGCTTTCTCTCTAGAGTTGAAGGGTAGATACCAATGTTGGCAAATAGTAATACGAAAGACTTCCTAAAGAAGTACTCACTCCGTCACAAATTATGTATCGTCATTTGATCGGGCACAATATTTAAGAAATAAATATTGACTTTATTAAAATTACTTCTTAAAGAAAGAAGTAATAGTATTTAAAATCAAGTAGAATCATTTTTAATTGAAAAGACAAATAAAAAAAAGAGTAATAATATTTAAAATTAAATGGGATCACCAAAGGTAAAATTATAATTGTGTCTTTAAAAACTTATCAAATAAAGAAAGACGACATTCTTTTTTGATACGAACCAAAAAAAAATGGTGACACATAATTTGAGACGGAGGAAATAGTGTTCTAGATAACACTTCTTTAAATTGCCTTTTTTGGTTTTATGCCTCCTTTTATAAATTGCTCTGTCTTAGAATAATGAGTGTTTTTATTAATTTATTCTTAATACATACGTTTAAAAAGATCAAATATCCTTTTAAAAATAATTTCTTAATCAAATAAAACTCCTAAGGATAAAAATAAAAGAATCTTTTTATTAATGTTTCCAGATAATCTAAAACACTACTTATTTAAGAACAAAATTAAAAAAATTAAAATATTATTTATTTAATTTTGTGTTTAAGAAAAACACACTCAACCAAAAAGCTGCTTTGTTGTTTTCCCATCCATATCGAATATAAAATTAATCAATTTAAATTTAAATATAGTATATCATATAAGAATTTTTTATATCGTCAGATTTATTTGTCTTTTATATAGGTAAGTAGATATGAGGTCCGTGCAATGTTATTTTATCTGTTTCAATTTATAGTATTTTTTATATCATTTCAATTTATATATGTTATTTCTTTCATCACAATGTCTATATATGACATAAATAAAATTTGGAGAGTCAATTGAAATTTTATATATATGATTTTAAATATCTTAAGTTGTTATTTATTGTAATTTATGATTTTTTGACGTAACTTTTAAATACTACTATATATTACTCTTTTTATCTCAATTTATGTGACAGTTATAAAATTTTTATAGCCGATCTATTTTTGTATATGTTTCTTTTATGATATATACTCCCTCCGTTTAAAAAAGAATGACCTACTTTGACTTGACACAAAGTTTAAGAAAATAAAGAAGACTTTTGAATCTTGTGTCCTTAAATTAAAGTAGTGTCAAATGTATCAAAATGCCCTTTAATCTTGTGGTCATAAACATGCCATGTGGAAAGTTGAAATTAAAGTATTGCCAAAAAAGGAAAGAAATCATTCTTTTTTAAACGGACTAAAACACTATTTATTATTGACAAATAATTTCTTAATCAAATAAAACTCCTAAGGATAAAAATAAAAGAATCTTTTTATTAATGTTTTCTAGATAATCTAAAACACTATTTATTTAAGAACAAAATTTAAAAAATTAAAATATTATTTATTTAATTTCGTGTTTAAGAAAAACACACTCAACCAAAAAGCTGCTTTGTTGTTTTCCCATCCATATCGAATATAAAATTAATCAATTTAAATTTAAATATAGTATATCATATAAGAATTTTTTATATCGTCAGATTTATTTGTCTTTTAAATAGGTAAGTAGATATGAGGTCCGTGCAATGTTATTTTATCTGTTTCAATTTATAGTATTTTTTATATCATTTCAATTTATATATGTTATTTCTTTTATCACAATGTCTATATATGACATAAATAAAATTTGGAGAGTCAATTGAAATTTTATATATATGATTTTAAATATCTTAAGTTGTTATTTATCGTAATTTATGATTTTTTGACGTAACTTTTAAATACTACTATATATTACTCTTTTTATCTCAATTTATGTGACAGTTATAAAAATTTTATAGCCGATCTATTTTTGTATATGTTTCTTTTATGATATATACTCCCTCCGTTTAAAAAAGAATGACCTACTTTGACTTGACACAAAGTTTAAGAAAATAAAGAAGACTTTTGAATCTTGTGTCCTTAAATTAAAGTAGTGTCAAATGTATCAAAATGCCCTTTAATCTTGTGGTCATAAACATGCCATGTGGAAAGTTGAAATTAAAGTATTGCCAAAAAAGGAAAGGAATCATTCTTTTTTAAACGGACTAAAAAAAAAATAGATTATTCTTTTTTAAACGGAGGAAGTAGTACTTTTAACTAACTTTCAAAATATAGTAAAGAAAAATGAAAATAAACTAAAACAATAAGAGCAGTACATATTAATTTACATCTAATTGAAATGGAGTAAATCATAGGAGTAGTACTATTACTTAGTTTATCAGAAATGTAAAAGAACGTTCATTGGTAGGTCTAAAAATAGCGACGAAGTCACTGAAATGCGAAATGAATATTGAAGTGGGACGCATTACTAAGAAAAATTGGGAACATCTTTAATGAAATTATGACAAAATGTCCTGATATTTTAGTCCAAAAATATAATATAAAAGTAACTTAAAACCAACGAATACATCAGTAGCAAAGCACAAGAAAAATTGAATGCCTCATATCGATAAGAAGGATGACGGAAGGCTCCTCAACAATCCCTCTTATTATATCTAGTAATTTCTTTATTTTAATTTTGAAATTACAAATTTAACATTTTGAGAAGATTTACCCACATAGTATCTTTTAGATTAAAAAGACTTGTTTAACTTTTTTTGTTAGTAATATGGAAAATTCAAAGAATGTTGGTTAGGTTAGGACAAATCACGTGACCGGTACCAACCAGCGCTACCTAGCTAAAAAGAACATATCAATATTAATTAACCATCTTGTGTTTAATTGTCTATCACTCCTCTCTTGAATTAATAAAAAATTGTCTTGCTAGCTGCTGCTGTTTCGATTTAGCTAAAATTGAACTCAATCTTTTAAAAATGGAAACGAAACAGATTAAATTTATCTTTTAAGCTGTGCAAAATGAAGTAGATTTGTCCTTCATTAATAATTAAGGTTAAATATGTCTTTGACACTACTAAAAATAATCTAAATTTTCCCTAATATATTTCAAGTCATATTATATGTACATGTGATCATTTTATTGATGCATCTTTTCAACATATCACATGACAGGTGAATGTTATAAATTGTTATAAATGTATTTACATTATAGTGAATGTCTATCAAGATCTACTTTGATATCTATTAGGATTTGAAGCATCCGTGTTTTTACTCGACTAGGAGTAAATTTTCCCTATAAATAGAGGGGTTTTGTTCATTGTATTTACAATCTTATGATCTCTCATCCCTCAAGAAGTAATAAGAATTACTCTCTCTACTCTTCTTCTTCTTTGTTCTTTCTTACTTTATAACACGTTATCAACACGAGATTCTGCCAAATAAGGTGAGATTATAAATCTAAAGGTCAAGGTTAGTAATTCCTTATGTTATTTGCATTTTTCTATTAATGATATAATTATTGTTGGATTTGAGGAAAAATAATTGGTTTGGAACCATTTATATTTTAAAATTAATCCTCAAGAACAATATTATAAAAAATGATGATAATATGTTGGGTTCAAATCTCATCGATTCATGCCTAAGACGCCTTTATATGGATCAAATATTGAGTTTCAATCTCAATACACCATATTGATGATATTGTGATGGCTAAGGCAAAATAATGGGTGTTTGATGAAAAGTTTGAAATTCGGCCCATTGAATATGCTCCATTCCATGAAGTGAATGTGGTAGCAATATATGATAAGTCTGAAATATGACAACTTACTTCATTCTTGATGTGTATGTGGTAGCAGTGCATAATATGTCTGAAAGAAGGCAAGTGATTGAATGCACGAATATACGCGTGGAGGGACAATATGATAATGATCATCAAAAGTGATGATATTTTCACACGCTTATATGATTATAAGATATGCTAAAGAAAAATTCTCTACATTATATGTATGCCTCAATTTGTTTCTGAAGTAGCAAAATCTTGAAAGAGGTTATAAGCTATCATAATTTGATAGGCTTAAGACACGATTATATTCCATTCCTGGGGAATGAGAAACTTATTAATGCAAACGTGCACTTGATTGTGATTGTATCACAACTCACCTCCGAAAGAGGTTGAATAATTTTGAAATCTACTTCTAAAGTAGTAAATCTGAAATTTATTCATGTAATAGTAAATCTGAAATTTACTAAAGAAAAAGTACATGTCATGGTAAACTTGGAGTTTACTAGAATAAAAATTCATAAATTGATATGAACGATTGTGAAGATGTGCATGTATTGAAGAACTAGAAGATTCTTCAAGAATTGTTTATGTCGTTTGTTCTCATGACAAGTTGGTTGGACCAACTAATATTGGGATTGGATCCCTTCAAATCTGAAAATTATAAAAGGTGAATAAGGGCCCGTTCACCTGTCATGTGATATGTTGAAAATAACTATATTTTGAAAGTTAGTTAAAAGTACTACTTCCTCCGTTTAAAAAAGAATAATCTATTTTTTTTTTAGTCCGTTTAAAAAAGAATGATTCCTTTCCTTTTTTGGCAATACTTTAATTTCAACTTTCCACATGGCATGTTTATGACCACAAGATTAAAGGGCATTTTGATACATTTGACACTACTTTAATTTAAGGACACAAGATTCAAAAGTCTTCTTTATTTTCTTAAACTTTGTGTCAAGTCAAAGTAGGTCATTCTTTTTTAAACGGAGGGAGTATATATCATAAAAGAAACATATACAAAAATAGATCGGCTATAAAATTTTTATAACTGTCACATAAATTGAGATAAAAAGAGTAATATATAGTAGTATTTAAAAGTTACGTCAAAAAATCATAAATTACGATAAATAACAACTTAAGATATTTAAAATCATATATATAAAATTTCAATTGACTCTCCAAATTTTATTTATGTCATATATAGACATTGTGATAAAAGAAATAACATATATAAATTGAAATGATATAAAAAATACTATAAATTGAAACAGATAAAATAACATTGCACGGACCTCATATCTACTTACCTATTTAAAAGACAAATAAATCTGACGATATAAAAAATTCTTATATGATATACTATATTTAAATTTAAATTGATTAATTTTATATTCGATATGGATGGGAAAACAACAAAGCAGCTTTTTGGTTGAGTGTGTTTTTCTTAAACACGAAATTAAATAAATAATATTTTAATTTTTTAAATTTTGTTCTTAAATAAATAGTGTTTTAGATTATCTAGAAAACATTAATAAAAAGATTCTTTTATTTTTATCCTTAGGAGTTTTATTTGATTAAGAAATTATTTGTCAATAATAAATAGTGTTTTAGTCCGTTTAAAAAAGAATGATTTCTTTCCTTTTTTGGCAATACTTTAATTTCAACTTTCCACATGGCATGTTTATGACCACAAGATTAAAGGGCATTTTGATACATTTGACACTACTTTAATTTAAGGACACAAGATTCAAAAGTCTTCTTTATTTTCTTAAACTTTGTGTCAAGTCAAAGTAGGTCATTCTTTTTTAAACGGAGGGAGTATATATCATAAAAGAAACATATACAAAAATAGATCGGCTATAAAAATTTTATAACTGTCACATAAATTGAGATAAAAAGAGTAATATATAGTAGTATTTAAAAGTTACGTCAAAAAATCATAAATTACAATAAATAACAACTTAAGATATTTAAAATCATATATATAAAATTTCAATTGACTCTCCAAATTTTATTTATGTCATATATAGACATTGTGATGAAAGAAATAACATATATAAATTGAAATGATATAAAAAATACTATAAATTGATACAGATAAAATAACATTGCACGGACCTCATATCTACTTACCTATATAAAAGACAAATAAATCTGACGATATAAAAAATTCTTATATGATATACTATATTTAAATTTAAATTGATTAATTTTATATTCGATATGGATGGGAAAACAACAAAGCAGCTTTTTGGTTGAGTGTGTTTTTCTTAAACACAAAATTAAATAAATAATATTTTAATTTTTTTAATTTTGTTCTTAAATAAGTAGTGTTTTAGATTATCTGGAAACATTAATAAAAAGATTCTTTTATTTTTATCCTTAGGAGTTTTATTTGATTAAGAAATTATTTTTAAAAGGATATTTGATCTTTTTAAACGTATGTATTAAGAATAAATTAATAAAAACACTCATTATTCTAAGACAGAGCAATTTATAAAAGGAGGCATAAAACCAAAAAAGGCAATTTAAAGAAGTGTTATCTAGAACACTATTTCCTCCGTCTCAAATTATGTGTCACCATTTTTTTTTGGTTCGTATCAAAAAAGAATGTCGTCTTTCTTTATTTGATAAGTTTTTAAAGACACAATTATAATTTTACCTTTGGTGATCCCATTTAATTTTAAATATTATTACTCTTTTTTTTATTTGTCTTTTCAATTAAAAATGATTCTACTTGATTTTAAATACTATTACTTCTTTCTTTAAGAAGTAATTTTAATAAAGTCAATATTTATTTCTTAAATATTGTGCCCGATCAAATGACGATACATAATTTGTGACGGAGTGAGTACTTCTTTAGGAAGTCTTTCGTATTACTATTTGCCAACATTGGTATCTACCCTTCAACTCTAGAGAGAAAGCACGTGAAAAGTTGGAGCCCACGAGAGGTATTTAGCTGTCCACGTTATCAATGAATTCACTCAGCCCCTCTATATATTTATTTCCCCTATATTCACTACTTACCATTCTCCCTCCCAAACATAAAATAAAAGAAAATAGAAATGCCACCTTCATCCCTAACGTCTCTGGCGAACGAAACTACCGTTCCAACAAGTTTCATTAGGGATGAAGAAGAGCGTTCCAACAATATTTAACTTGTTTATCGATATTAAATATATTATATTTTTATATTTAATCACATATTATTTTGATTTTTGTTTTTATTTTTTTTTCTAATTTTAAATAATATAAAAATATATGTTTTCTTTTATAAATTTTAATAAACAAATTAATATTATTTTATTATATTTGTTTTTGTCTATTTATAAATTATTATTATATTTTGTTAACTATAAAATTAATTAATTATTATTATATTTATCATTATTATTATTATTATTTGATGTGATTTTCTTTGATGTGATTTTATTTTACTATTATTATTATTATAACTAATATTTTCTCTCTCTCTCTCTATATAAAATAATAATAATATTTTAAAAAAAAAGAGGGAAAAGATTTTTAAATTTTAAATTTCCCCCCTCCCATTATCTGTTTTTAACCGTTCCTTCCCAATAGTCCTATTATATAAAGACTCTCCACCCAGATAAAAAAAGGAGAAATTTTTTTCTACTTACATAAACTTACAATATCAGACATAAAGAAAATCAGAGAGAAAAACAGAGAGCAAAAAGTGAGAAAACAAAAAAAAAAGATTTAAAAGAAAAGAGAGTGAAGATTCAAAGAAAATTGAGAATTTCATCTGAGGATTCCGCCGATGACGTTGGAGTTTCTGTTTTAGTTCATAACAGGTTCTTATTTAATCATGTATTATGCATTTTAGAGATGTTGTGAAAAACATGAATAAAGAATGTTTAAATATGTTTCATTGTGTTATTCATCATTATATGATTGATCAGTTATATGAACTTTTATTATTATGTGTTATAGAATTTACGTTTTGTTGAACATTTATGTTGAAATCTGATATCTGTATATCATTAACACACATCTGCGCACACAGTGAGAGATCGAAAAAAAAATAATAATGAAGAAATAGAAAGAAGAAGTAGTAATAAACTGAGAGTAGCATAAAATCAAAGAATCGGCATAATAATAAAATATATAGAATTTTCCGGCAAAATTTTTCACCGGAATCGCCAAAGAAACCGGTGAACCAGTATACGGAACACCATCCATGATGTCGCTGCATCCCTCCTCCCTTTCCCGTCACGACAACAACCTCCATGTGCCGCCAATCGCGCCTCCATCAACCCTCGTCGGAAAACTCACCATCAAAACGGCGGCGCACCACACCGTTAACCAACAGATCCAGCGCCGCCTCCGCGTCGCCGCCGTCCTCTTTCCTTCGCCGTCGTTAACCTCTTCCTTCCGTCGCTATTCCGGCGACTTTCGTCACTAAAACTGATGAAAAACTCACCGACGACAACAACCCCATCGAAGAACTAGCCTCACCGCTGGCGAAACCCTTTTTCCCGTCCCATTTTTCGTTGAAAATCGTTGCTCCGTCGCCGGCATCACTTTACTGTCCATATATATAGTCACATACAAACTGTGTTTTTTATTCTTTTTTGAGATCTATTTATATTTTAGTATTTTAAGTGAAAGGATTAACTTTATTATTTTATATATATATATATATATATATATATATTAAAAAAAAAAAACGGAAAAAACTTCATGCTTCAAAATTGTTTAAATAATAAATTAAGGGTTATAATAAAACTGGCATAGTATAGATAGTCTTATATCTTATTTTATTAGTTTATAGTTTATTATTTATTTTTTATTTTTGTTTTATTCAATGTCATTGATAAATTTAAAAATTATTTTATTAAACTAATTAATTAATTATTTTAAAATGAATTTTTCTTAGATTTATTATTAAAGCCTATAAATGCTAAATAATTTTTTTAAAACATGTTTAAAAAAAAATTTGTCTCAATAAAGAATACGGCATACCCATCTTTTCGAGACATTTTAAAATACAAGGATGTAAAATAAATACACCTTAGTAAATATTTTACTAAAATTAACTCGATAAATATTTTTCAACTTTCACCGATTTATTTAATATGAAATAATATACGAGAGTTTTAGACAAATTTTTAGATATTAAAAATGAGCGATTTAGGCTTTAACATAATTTAGTCAAAGTAGTTTAAGTTAAGTATAAGTCAATGAAAGCGACCGTGTAGAACCACGGGACTCGAGGGGTGCCTCACACTTTCCCTTCAGTTAACAGAATTCCTTACCCGGTCTTCTGTTTTCGCAGATCACAATAAAGAGTCATTTCCTTTTGATTAGGAATTTAAAAAGGTGACTTGGAACATCATAACTCAATTCCAAGTGGCGACTTTGTAAATAAACTAATCCTTATTCAATACCGTCACTTTAATTGAAAAAAACCCTTCGACTCGATCTCCTCGAGCGAAAAAGGGGTGTGACATCTCTGGCGACTCCGATGGGGATAAATAAGAATTCGAGCTTTTGATATTGACTTTACTTGCTTTAATAATGTGTTTATTGGCCTTATGTGCTACTTGTCGCTCATTTACTACTTTGATATTATTTGAACTATATTATATATTGTCTTCTCTCGCGTACCCCCTATGAGTCTCTGAAATAGGATAGAGGGAATGCAACATATGCATCCCACCTTCTTTTTGAGATAGCCGGAGTGTCAAGGCATCTGGTGAAGGATATAGTCACACATGTTAGGCGGGGTTCGGATCGACAACGAAGGAGGTGTTGCCCTGCTACCGACCAAGTTGTCCCTCCCCGGCTCGAGTGTCCGCTTGGGTAAGCCAGTCTAGACACCTATCCCTATTAGGTTTAAACTTAGAAGAACTGAAAACTCAGAATATGGTTATCCCTATTAGGTGCCGCTTTATTTGCATCATATGCATTTGACTTTGCGGGACTCGGCACAGAGGTCGGGTCTGTCTAGGACAGGTAACCTACTTTATAAAGACCAACATGTGCATCCTACGTGCTCTTTGACATTTGTTTGGAAGGCTATTTGTGTGTTGACCGGCTTTTAAACAACATTAAAATGCAAGAGATTAAATTATCGTCACATTTTTTAAAGAAATTTTTTTTAGTAACATAGTTTTACGGTTTTCATGAACTACGAGGGTCTAATTCTCACTTTTTGTGAGATACGTAGGAAGTCCTACCCAGGATACGACCATTTATTTGAAAAATAATAATATATTTATTCACAGATTTATCGAAGGATATTTTTAGAAAAAATAATAAAAATAATAATAATAAGAAGAAGAAAAATGATTGTTTTCATGAATATTATTATCTTTATTTTACTTTTCATTCTTATTTTCAAAATTAATTTTAACATAAAAATCATAATAGCCTGAACCTTTAGGGGTCGTGAGCTGACATTTTGCAAAGTAATAAAATATGTAAACATATATTTTAACAGTCCTGAACCTTTAGAGGTTGTGAGGCTGAAATTTTTATACAACTTCATGCATAAAACAATCATTCTTCTTTTTCTTTATTTCTAAGTTATGTTATTTTTGTTCTTTTAAGTATATTAGGAGTATTGTCTTCAAACATATAGTTTAAATCTGTCTAGAGGTCTGTTATTGCAAAAATTTTAAAAGAGTCAATTTAAATAAATAATTTTTCTAAAAATATTATCAGTCATATTTCTCTCACTTTGATAAAATTGTTCTTTACAACTAAGTCCCAATAATGGTCGCATTAGGTCTCACGAGTCAAGATTAAATTCTTTCAAAATTAATAAATCAAGTTTTGCCTAAGTCTAGACATTTATTAATCTCACGTCCTTATCAATAGGTATAAAATGTCTCCTCCAGTTCGTGAAAAGCGTCAAAAAAGAAAGAGGGATGAGAGTGTACCACTTCAGGTTGTTGATGAAATCCCTCTGCAACTTTGGTTATGGTGGAATGCAATGGATACATTCGATTATGGAGAGATACATAAGTATTTGGGTTTTTTGACGAGTATCATGAGAATCCACCCTAATAGGGAGGTGATTGTTGCATTACTGAATTTCTGGGACCCGAAGAATAATGTATTCCGCTTTTCAGATTTTGAGTTGACACCTACTTTAGAAGAGATAGCAAACTATGTTGGATATGGTGATATGCATCGGAAGAAACTTATAGCCCCAAGACTTATTTCGATAAACAAATTTTGCAAGCTCATGAACATACGGAACACAAAAGAAGAATCAATGAAAAAAGGTTGTGTTTCCTTGCAGTTTTTGTATGATAGATACGGAAGGCAAGAGGGGTTTGAAAAGTATGGTAAACAACTTTGTAATAAGAGAAGTTTTGAGGCTTGAAAAATTCACAGACGATTTGCATTCATGGTAGCCTTTTTAGGCACTATGGTCTTCCCGAGAAGAGAAGAAAAAATTAATATTCATTTAGCGGGAGTGGTACAGATACTGATTAAGAAAGATTACACTATGGTACCAATGATCCTAGCTAATATTTACCGTGCTCTGACTGTTTGTCAGAAGGGAAGGAGTTTTTTCAAGGGATGTAATATTTTGTTACAGATGTGGATTGTGGAGCATCTTTATCAACGTCCTACATTGACAAGGTTCGATCCTGAGCGATTTAATCGCATCAACGATTACGAGAAAAGGGTGGAGAAATATAAATGTCCAAAAGAAATTGGAGATTGGGTTAAGCTTTTTCGTTCTTTAACAGCAGATAAAATCACTTGAAATCTCCATTGGTTCCCTTGGAAGCAAGTCATACATAGTTCTGTCATTCTTCCGTTCTTGTTATTAATAGGTATTAGAGGTGTTCAACTGTATGTTCCATTGAGGGTTCTACGTCAGCTAGGCAGGCGTCAAATAATTCCCATAACGAAAAACATGACTGAGTTTGTGTTTGAGGTCAGACCAGAGATTCCACTTCCAGAAGATTTGGTCCAGCAGATTTGGGAGGGTTGCCGTATTATGGGAATTGAAACAATGGTCATAGAGCGTGAGAAAGGAGAAGTGCACCCAGATTACCGTGAATGGTTTGAAGAACAGTCGAGTACGCCAGTCAGACCAGAAAGATCGGTTAGGGGACCTATAGATCAGGAAGCTGCAATCAGGATAGGAATTGAGAGAGCCATACGAGAACATCATGAGGCCAATCAAGCTTTGAGAGCAGAATTAGAGGATTCCAGGGCAAAAATAGATGAACAACAAAGGGAATTTGCTGAAGAGAAAGCTAAGTCAGCAGATATTGAGGTTGCACTTCGGGGACAAATCAAGCTTGCTACCACTAGGGGTCACACGTTGCAGAACTTGCCGCATTTCGCCGACAACAACTTCAAAATGTTGAAAAGAACATGCAAGAAGAATTTGATAGAGAGAGATCTCAATGGATCCGTGAAAGAGGAATATTACGCGAACAGTTGGAGGTTGCTTCTGCTCGTGAACAACGCGCAAGAGAGATGGTTGATTTCCGAGATCGACAAGCCCAAGAATGGGATCAGGCTTTCAGTTCCCTTCGAGGGAAGGTCCGCCGTGTAGCACAGGATATTGCCAGAATGGGTTTGGATTATCAACAGTTGGATTGCGAGGACTTTTTGGCACAAGTACCAGCTTTCGCACAGCGACTCACTACTTCATTGGAGGACATATATTTGAGTTTGGGAGGACATATTAAAACGAAGTCTCCTTGAATGGATCGTTGTTTTCTTTGTCATAGTTTTTCATTTTCAGTTTTAAAACTTCTTGTTTAGATATTATGTCTTTTAGTTTTCAGATGTCAGTTAGTAGGTTTTATTTTAGGAGTTGGGTCAGTTATTTTGTCGTATTTGTATGATAGAATGTAATGAAGTTGACTGTTTATTTCTATATATATTACATATGTTTTACCTCACTTACTTTATTTATTTTCTTAAAAAGAAAAAAGAAAAAAGAGACAACAATTTTGTTAAATTCCTCCCGAACTATGCAAGATCTGATTCATGTCCTGGCATGATACGTAGGCAACCCTCCAAAGGGTTCGATCATAACTTTTGAAAATATGACTAGAAAAGCCCCGATGAAACACAAAGCTTCCATGATAGGTTGGGAAATGCATATAGAAACATGACATATAACGTGGCATTATAATGTGTTAAATATATAACACTCACCCGTTTGCTACTTGGTCACAGAAAGATAAAGTAATTGGTGGTTGGTTTGTGGTTTAAACTGGCATCACATCCGTATAACACCAGATACAAGGGTAAAAGAAGAATGACCCGCAGAGAAGGTATAGGGTCTGATAGTGAAGAAGAGCAGAATCGGTTGATTTCGCAAGAAGTAGCATCAATGGAAGAAATAAAGTCATTAAAATAACAGATGACAGAGATGTACCATGCTTGGTTGAATGGACAAGCCCCGCCTTCTTCAATCCCTGGACTTTCAACTTCAAATGATCCAAATTCTGACCCAGCTCAAACTAGTGATCCATTTTACCCACCAGGATTTGGCCCATTTGCTAATATGTCTGGAGTTGCTGGTACTTCTACCATGCGCCCACCAAATCCATCTGTCGCAAATAACCCACTTTTTACTTCTGTAGCGCCAGCTACTGCGGGTACTCAACCGACAGTACCGAAGAATATGGGAAAACCAAATCATGATATGTTATATCCTCCTGAAATAACTTTCAAATCCCAAAATCCACCTTATCATGTTCATCAACACGATACACCTATCGTGATTGAGAAGATTGCTAAGAATGAGGAACATGAGGAGATAGCTAGAAAAGTTAGAAGCCTGGAACAGAGTATGAGAAATATGCAAGGAGTAGGTGGACCAAAAAGTGTTTCATACAAGGATTTATATATGTTTCCTGATGTCCATTTGCCGATAGGGTTCAAAATGCCAAAATTTGACAAATATGAAGGACACGACGATCCTGTAGCTCATTTGAAAAAGTTTTGCAATCAATTAAGGGGAGCAGGAGGAAAAAAAGAATTATTGATGGCTTACTTTGGAGAAATCCTTACAGGGATAACTTCTGAATGGTTCATTGACCAAGATATTTCCCGTTGGCACATGTGGGACGACATGGCTCGAGATTTCGTTCAACAATTTCAGTATAACATTGAGATAGTGCTAGATTGCACTACGCTTGCCAACATGAGAAAAAAAATAACCGAAAGTTTTCGAGAATATCTCGTTAGATGGAGAGAGCAGGCTTCAAGAGTCAGAACATCAATAAAAGAATCTGAAATGATTGATTTTTTTCTGCAAGCACAAGAACCTGATTATTTCCATCATTTGCTCTCTACTATCGGAAACACATTTGTCGAAGTTATCAAAGTTGGAGAGATGGTAGAAAATGGAATCAAATCAGGAAAGATCATCAGCCAGGCCGCTTTGAAAGCAACAACACAAGCAATTCAAAGTGGTGCAGGAAGTTTTGGGGGAAAGAAAAGAAAAGAGGATGTAGCAACTGTCGTGGCAGGTCCACGACAAAATTGGAGAGGTGCGTGTCAACCATACTCACGGAATCCATTATATTTCGCTTCATCCCCTCAATACCCTATTTACAATACACAACCATATGTTCGGGTTCCTTCTTACCCGCAGTGGCGTGCACCAGCAATCCAAAATCATCCAATGGCCCCGCAAGTTCAAAGAGGCCCTTCGAGGTCTAATTTTCGGCCCAGAGCAGAATTCAAAAGGGATAACATGGTAAAAGATAATTTCACTCCAATTTGAATATCTTACACCAGTTTATTTTATAGGCTGAGAAAAATAAATGTTCTAAACCCAATTGAGAGAAGGATCCCGAATCCTTCTCCGAAGAATTTGGACTATTCTAGAAGATGTGAATACTGTTCTGATGCCCCAGGGCACGAAACAGAGAAATGTTGGTATCTGAAAAGAGCCATTCAAGAGTTGATTAATACCCAACAAATTATGATAGAAAGTCCAAGCACTCCAAATGTCAATCAAAATCCGTTGCCAGATCATAATGAAACAAACATGCTCGAAGTGATACTCAGTGGTGAAGATTCTATGATTTCCTTTAAGCCGATCATTAAAATTAAAATTGATTCGGAAAAATCAGCAAATGTTGTGGATTTGACGAAAGAAAAGCCTGCAGAAACGGAGGTGGTGATAGAAAAAACCGAATCATCGAATGATCCCTTGGTGATGGGAAAAGAGATTTCAGAAAATATTGGGTCAAGTCAAATAAAGACGAAACTCATTATTCCCGGAAGATCCAATAAACCTCTTTTAATCATAAAAGGAGCTCCCGTAGCACCTATTGTTATTAAACCAGTGTCACAGCTACCTATGGTTGATACCAAGGCAGTCCCTTGGAATTATGATCGCGTTGTGGTGACGCACAAGGGGAAAGATGTAGATGAAGTAGGGGGATAAACTCGATCTGGAAGATGTTATGCTCCAGTAGAGTTAAGAAAGAATAAACAAGGCGGTGAAGAACGAATGACATTCAAGAAACCTGTTACTGATGAAGAAGCTGAAGAATTTTTAAAGAAAATGAAATTGCCAGAATATTCTGTTATAGAACAATTGAAGAAGACACCAGCACAAATTTCTTTGTTGTCTTTATTGATACATTCAGAGGAACACCGCAAGGCTATAATGAAGAATCTTAACGAAGCATGTGTTCCGAGTGAGATTAAAGTGAATCAACTGGAAAAAGTTGTTGAAAGGATCCTTGAAGCAAATAAAATTACTTTCTCCGACGAAGAATTGCCTGTGGAAGGTATTGGACATAATAATGGTCTCTACATTTTTGTGAAATGTGAATATTCCATCGTCACTCGAGTGTTAATTGACGGAGGATCAGGCGCTAACATTTGTCCTATGTCAACTTTGCAAAAATTGAATGTTAATGTGGAAAGAATTCGACCTAACAATGTGTGCGTCAAAGGTTTTGACGAATAAAAAACTAATGCCATTAGTGAAATAGAAATCATATTGACAATCGAGCCTGTGGATTTTTCTATGGATTTTCAAGTGCTGAACATTGATGCTTCGTATAATATGTGTCACACCCTTTTTTTTCGCTCGAGAGCTGAGTCGAAGGGTTTTTCCAATTAAAGTGACGATATTGAATAGGGATTAAATTATTTATAGAGTCGCCACTTGGAATTGAGTTTTGATGTTCCAAGTCACCATTTTTGAATCCCTAATCAAAAGGAAATGACTCTTATTTGGTCTGCGAAAACAGAAAATGGGTAAGGAATTCTGTTGATCGAGGGGAAGGTGTGAGGCACCCCTCGAATCCCGTGGTTCTAGCACGGTCGCTTTTATTGACTTATCTTAACTTAAATTAATTTTTTTTTAAAAAAATAAAAATAAATTATGTTAAGGCCTAAATCGCTCATTTTATATATCTAAAATGTCATTCATTATTAAATAAATCGGTGACAAGTTGAAAAATATTTGTCAAATAAATTTTAGAAAAATATTTACCAAGGTGTATTTTTACATCCTTGAATTATTTTTAAATGTCTCAGGAAGATGCGTGCGCCGCACTCTTAGTTGAAACAAAAATAAAATAAAATTTACACGTGCCTAAAATTTGTCTGGCGTTAAAGGAATTTGTTTTGTCTCTTGTAAACTTGAGACGATTTTTTTTCTTTTCATTTATTTCGTTTTTTTTTTTTTTTTTTTACATCCCAATCATTAAAAGGATACTTAGATATACCAGTTTTCAATCACAAGATCAATCAAAGGAGGTAAAAAGAAAAGTATAAGCGCATTTAACACGGTGGTCATGCAACAACATAGTAATTCAAAGACCAACTTTTCTTGAACAAATTTCTTCAAAGGAACGAACTTTAGTGTCTAACGAAAGGCTACCAAAAATCCTAAACAGAACAAATGTGAAGTCCCGGATGTGATCTAAAAAATCTCCAATAACACAATAAGCTTTTTCGAAAAATAGTTAACGAACAAGCACCTGTCAACTTGAAGTTTACTAAGAAGACATAACTTTCACCCTTTTCAGTCGCTATAATTTCGCAACTCGCCTCATTTCTTCACACTAATAAATAATTTAGCCTTAAAAAAAAATCTAGGCCGATAATCTAAATACTAAGAACATAGAGTGATTAAATAGTCAACCTCTTTAAGTTGCTTTTCAAAAACAATCAGAAACAAAGTATAACAAGATGATAATATGATAACCAATTTTAATTAGATATGTGAAGAAAAAGAGAATGGAACCTTAAGTAAAATTTGGTTTAAAAATGAATATGTCATGACAAAAACTACTTTCTTTAGTTCCCAATTTTAATTTAGTTAAAGACTTATTGCTATTTTTTTTTTATTTTTTTTAACGCATTTTGGGACTCAAAATAGGTTTACTAATCGATTAATCTTTTATAGTAACTATTGATTTCCTAAACATGCCAAGAATCAACTTTTATAAGACAACTTTCTTCTTCAATGGCAAATAAACAAAATTCACACCACACTACTCAACTTTTATTTCATCATGCTATGTACCAAAAGAATTCATTGACAAATAGAGAACAATATGAGAGAATACCCAGTACTGCTACTAAACCAAAACAATCAGTTTAAGAACATGAGAACGCCAAGAAAAATTGATTAACAAACGTCGTGGAACGATATTATAATGATTACGTTAAATATTTTCATAACCAAACATACCATTCATGATAACAACCTCATATAATAATTGACTTTACATATTAAATAGTGCTTGGAATCATTGAAATAACTTCACTCATGCTTCTATTAACAATGAAATTTATAAAAATAAATAATACGGAAGTGATAAGAACCTGGATGATGAATTATACTGAGTAAAGAAGCAAAACGTCGTCACCGAAAAACTCAAAACGGAAAAACCTCGAACTCCACTTTTCACCAGTGTATTACTTCTTCCTCCTCTCTACTGTTTTTTTTTCTTTTTTTTCTTTTTGTTTTCACTTTTCTACAAAAAAAAAATCTTCCACCTCTTGCTTTCTTAAGATTTTATAAGTGTTCCGTTTTTCTTCTTAGTGTGTGTTGTTCTCCTCCTTTTTTCTAAGCTTTTCTTTCACAGTTTTCTTTGTTTTCTTCTTCCTCTCAGTTCGTTCTTTTCTTATCTTCTCTTTTTATTCTTTTTGTCCTCTCCTTTCCACCTTTTTTGTTTTTATATCATGGTATGTCTGTGTATAGAAGGTTGAAGTGTGAGGGAATAGTGGGGAAAGTGGGGGAAGACGTGGGGTTGGGTAATAAGGATAATGGGGTTGAGGGAAATTAGGGATGGGTTGAGGTAGTTTTTCCTTTTTAGGACAAGATTCCTTTTCTTTCTTTTTTAAATTTTTGTATTATAATTATTATTATTATTTTTATTTTTTATTATTATTATTTTTAAAAAAAATAATATCCTAAAATTAACTTCATTTAATTATTTTTATAAATTAAAAATAAAATAATAGTCAAAATAATATATGATTAAATATAAATATTTAATATCGATGAACAAGTTAAAATTTAGGGAGGATCAAAAATCACGTGTCTACAATATGTTATCGGGAAGGCCATGGATTCATAGGGCTAAAGCAGTCGCATCAACGTTGCATCAAATGGTCAAATTCGAATGTGACAGGCAAGAGATAGTTGTTCATGGTGAAGGAGACTTATCAATATATAAAGAGTACTCTGTTTCTTCCATCGAAGCAGATACTACCAATATGTTAATTCATCAAGCTTCTGAGGTAGTGGTTGTTGAGCATATCCTCGAAGGGAATCTCATCGCAAGACCACAATTGTCCTCTGCATCTGTTATGGTAGTGATTGAAATGTTGAAGTATGGTTTCGAACCAGGAAAAGGTCTAGGGATGTTTTTGCAAAGCATAGTTCATCCGGTAAACTTCTGTGAGAACTTTGGTACTTTTGGTTTGGGATACGAGCCTACTGCTGAAGATATAAAGAAGGCTAAAAAGCATAATAAAGAGTCATAGTCACTTACCAAGCCGATACCGCCACTTCACGATTCTTTCATCAAATTCAGTGTTGTTGGATCCTCCAGGTTACCTGCTGCAAAATCAACGAATGATGATGATACAGAGTTGATTGGCCTTTTTCAGAATTTGTTCATTGAGGCTGATATGGTTGAAATTGGGGAAGGTACCAGCAATGCAGATGTGCAGATTGTCGGCCCTGATGTCCAGCTTAACAATTGGGAGGCCACTCCTCTCCCTATTATAAAGGAGTCTTGATAGTTTGTTTGTTTTTCTTACAGTCTTAGTAATTTGTTTGTTTTACTCCTGCACTTTAAATCATTCTAGGATTGTAATTCAGAACTTTAAATTTGGTATTTTAGGTTAAAACTCTTTCTATCTATGTTTCTAATAAAGCGTAGTTTCCCTTCATTTTTATTTTGAGTCTGATTTTTATTTATTTATTTTCTATCATACAGTTCTTTCTATGCCGATTCTAATGAAATGACATGCATGAAGAATTGTCAACCATATTAAAAAACCCAATCTAATTTTGAAATAATGAATAAGGAAGTTGAATACGATGAAGAGGAAACATTTGAGGATATAAGCAAAGATTTCAAACAGTTTGAGAATAAATCAAATCCTAATTTGGAGGAAACTGAAGCAATCAATTTAGGAGATCATGACAATATTAGGGAGACTAAGATAAGTGTACATGCTCAACCACAACAAAAGAAAGCTATAATTGGAGATTTGTGTGAGTATAAAGACATCTTTGCGTGGTCTTATGATGATATGCCAGGTTTGAGCACTGATTTGGTAGTTCACAAGTTGCCAATTGATCCTGCTTTTCCTCCTGTCAAGCAAAAGCTAAGAAAGTTCAAAACTGACATGAGTGTAAAGATCAAAGAGGAAATCACGAAGCAACTCGAGGCTAAAGTCATTCGAGTGGCCCAATATCCTACTTGGTTAGCAAATATTATCCCTATTCCAAAGAAGAACGGCAAAGTTTGGATGTGTGCTGATTATCGTGATCTAAATAAAGCAAGTCCGAAAGATAATTTTCCACTTTCCAATATTCATATTTTGTTGGAAAATTGTGTCAAACTAAATCTTGCTTCTTTTGTGGATTATTATGCGGGGTATCACCAGATCATTATGGATCCAGAAGATGTGGAAAAGACATCATACTCCATGGGAGACATATTGTTATAGAGTTATGCCTTTTGGATTAAAGAATGCTGGGGCAACTTACATGAGGACAATAACCACAATGTTTCATGACATGATGCATAAAGAAATTGAAATTTATGTGGATGACGTGATCATTAAGTCGAGAGAGCAATCTGATCATGTCAAAGATTTGAGAAAATTCTTTGAAAGGCTTCGGAGGTATGATCTCAAACTTAACCCAGCAAAATGTGTATTTGGAGTTCCATCAGGAAAACTCTTGAGTTTTATAGTCAGTCGGTGTGGTATTGAGTTAGATCCTTAAAAAATAAAAGCTATTCAAGATTTGCCTCCGCCAAAAAATAAAACGGAGGTGATGAGCTTACTTGGAAGGTTGAATTATATCAGTAGATTCATTGCTCAGCTTACAACAACCTGCAAGCCAATATTCAAGTTGTTGAAGAAGAATGCTAAAGTTGAATGGACTGAAGAATGTTAAGAGGCATTTGAGAGAATTAAGAAGTACTTGTCGAATCCGCCTATTTTGGTTCCTCCAGAGCCAGGCAGACCTTTGATATTGTACATGTCTGTATTAGACAATTCTTTTGGCTGTATATTGGGTCAACATGATGTCACGGGTAGAAAAGAACAAGCCATCTACTACCTCAGCAAAAAGTTTACCACTTATGAGGCTAAGTACACTCTTCTTGAGAAGACGTGCTGCGCCTTAACTTGGGTAACCCAAAAGTTGAAACATTACTTGTCATCTTATACTACTTACCTCATCTCTCGTATGGATCCTTTAAAGTATATTTTTCAGAAGCCTATGCCCACAGGCAGACTCGCGAAATGGCAGATGTTGCTCACAGAGTTTGATATTGTTTATGTGACATGAACTGCAATGAAAGCTCAAGCCTTAGCGGATCATTTGGCTGAAAGTCCTATTAATGAGGAGTATGAGCCACTGAAGACTTATTTTCCAGATAAAGAGGTATTGTATGTTAATGAGTTTGTTTCTGATGATTGCCATTCGGGCTGGAAGTTGTTCTTTGATGGAGCTGCTAATATAAAAAGAGTGGGATAGGAGCGGTTCTTATTTCTGAATCAGGAAAATATTATCCTATAACAGCCCAACTTCGATTCTACTGTACCAATAATATGGCAAAATATGAAGCTTGTATCCTGGGATTGAGATTATCCATTGACATGGAGGTCGAAGAATTGTTGGTATTAGGAGATTCTGATTTATTAGTCCACCAAATCCAAGGAGATTGGGAGACTAGTGATTCGAAACTTCTACCATATAGAAGTTGTTTGCAAGATCTTTGTCAATGATTTGTATTAGTAAAGTTCAAACACATTCCCAGAGCTCATAATGAGATTGCTGATGCTTTGGCGACCTTATCTTCGATGCTTCAACATCCCGATAAAACTTATATTGACCCTTTGCATATACAGATTTATGATCAGCATGCATATTGCAATGTGGTTGAAGAAGAATTTGATGGGGAGCCGTGGTTCTATGATATCAAAGAATATATTCAGACTGGGAAATATCCTGTACATGCTGATGGTAATCAAAAGAGAACCATTCGACGTTTGTCTAGTGGATTTTTCTTAAGTGGAGGAATCTTGTATAAGAGGACTCCTGATTTGGGACTTCTGAGGTGTGTAGATGCTAAAGAAGCTTCAAAAATCATGACTGAAGTACATTCTGAGATTTGTGGACCACACATGAGTGGGTATGTTTTGGCAAAGAAAATACTCCGAGCAGGTTATTATTGGCTCTCCATGGAGCGAGATTCTATCAATTTCGATCGTAAATGTCATGAATGCCAGGTACATGGAGACTTGATACATTCCCCTCCATCTGAGTTGCATACAATGACTGCTCCATGGCCTTTTGTGGCTTGGGGAATGGACGTATTTGTACCAATTGAACCAAAGGCCTCGAATGTACATAGGTTCATCTTGGTAGCCATTGATTATTTCACGAAGTGGGCAGAAGCAGCGATTTTCAAGTCAGTGACCAAGAAAGTGGTGGTCGATTTTATTCACTCCAACATCATTTGTCGTTTCGGCATTCCAAAGATAATTGTCACAGATAATGCTGCGAATCTCAATAGCCATCTGATGCAAGAAGTGTGGCAGCAATTTAAGATTATGCATCAGAATTCAACTTCTTATCGTCCAAAGGCGAATGGAGCTGTAGAAGCTGCCAACAAGAATTTAAAGAAAATACTCCGTAAGATGGTGCAGGGTTCCCGACAATGGCATGAAAAGTTACCTTTTTCTCTGTTGGGTTATCGTACTACAGTTCGAACTTCAATTGGTGCAACTCCTTACTTGTTAGTGTACGGAACTGAAGCAGTTATACCTGCAGAAATTGAAATTCCATCTCTTCGAGTAGTTGTAGAAGTTGAAATTGATGATGACCAATGGGTCAAGACTCGTTTGGAGAAATTAAGCTTGATTGATGAGAAAAGATTAACATCATTATGTCATGGAAAACTATATCAGAAGATAATGGCACGAGCATATAACAAAAAGGTACGTCACAGACATTTTAAAGTTGGTCAGTTAGTACTAAGACGCATCCTACCCCATCAGATTGAAGCCAAAGGCAAATTTTCTCCTAATTGGCATGGGCCATTCATGGTGAAGAAAGTGTTACCTAATGACGCGTTATATCTGACTGATGTAGAAGGCAAAATGGAAGGAATGTCGGTCAATGCTGATGCAGTTAAAAGATATTATGTATGATATTCATGTACAATTATGTTATGTATGTTTTGTACTTACATTTTTAAAGATTTGAAATGATGAAGGCATTTTGTTCTACTATCTTACTAATATATCAACCTTTGCTTACCCCTTTGAGCTTTTATTTTTCTTCATACCCCTCTTTTGGAATCAAATTAAAAAAAAAAAGTTGAAAAAAAAAAATCAATCAAAAATTTAAAATCAAACAAAAGAATGATCTTTCCTGAACTACGTTTGACCTGATTCTTGCCATGACAAGATACATAGGCAGCCCTATTTCGGGGTTCGGTCTAACCAGAAGAAAATTTAAATTACCCAGAATGAAATGAAACTGGGGCAAAAAAATTAATTTTCTTAAAAGAATCGATCCCAAAGTTGTATGTTTCACCCAATGTTGTATAAAGTTTTGAGTCTCATGCCGACCTTTCTTTCTAACCCTATCCAAAAGACAAGTTACAACCAAAGAAAGACCTTTGGATCAATCTTTGAGAATGTCAAGGCTAAACATGTTATGAGTACATGATATTTCATATTTTGGGTGTTTATCTAAAAAATTAAAAAAAATGATGAAAAATAAAATGAGAGAGACTTATTGGTGAAAACCCTTTCGGGCACCATAAGACGACTGTGAGCTAAGGCAAAAATGAAAAAGAGATAGGCTCGTTGGCAAAAAATCCATTGAGGTGCCACTAGCCGAAAAAAGGTTGTTATCAAGAAGGAACAAGTTCAAGATTGACTTAATTTCAAGCTCAATAAGTGGACAAAAGTTGTAATGATTGGTGTGGGTAGATCTGGTTGTTTGATTCAAAATGCATGTCATAATCACCAGAATCGGTTTCCACATTCAGATAAAATTTTGTCATTAAACAAAAAAATTTTGTGGTTTTTTAAGTCAAATTCACGTCAGGTCGAGTGAGAAAAGACTCCAAACTCGCTACCAACTCCTTTAAGGGTACAAAGCAAGACAAAGGGTCGATGTACAGAGACAATATTTCAAAGTAAAAGTAAGGTACTCAAGATGATTGTGATTTGACCATTTCAAACTGGTGAAAATCTAAGGGATGTATTGGAAGCTAAACTCAGAAGCATCATACAACAGAAATATGATTTGAGTTGAGGATCTCAGTAGTCAGAATTCTGAGTTAGAGGTATAACAATTCAATGGATATTATCATGGATTGGAAAAGAGTTGAGCATGACAAGTGCGAGAGCGGCCACTTCAAAAGTCAAATGCCACAAACCAACCACCACATGTTTTCAAACTCACAAATTTTCTTTATTTGGAACAAAGATGAAATAATTGTTTTCAGATAAAGGATGTAATTTCACACTTCTCTCAATGCAAGAAGCATGGTTACAACATCTGATACTGGATCTCAGTCATGATAAACTTTATTCTTAGCGAGGACCCTCCTGAAGAATGGGACGAAACCCTCCTGAAGAATGAGAATTTATTTTTATGTTCAAGACGACCCTCCTGAAGAATGGGACAGGTACCTCCACAGGACCCTTCTGAAGAATGAGAATTTATTTTTATGCTCAGGACCCTCCTGAAGAATGGGAATTTATTTTATATCCAGGACCCTCCTGAAGAATTGGATGTTATTTTTCTGTTTCACTCATTGCTTTGAGTCTAGGAGCCCGCCTGAAGAACAAGGTAAAGAAAAAGAAAGTTCAGGAGTCCGCCTGAAGAACAGGGTGAAGAAAAAGAAAGTTCAGGAGCCCGCCTGAAGAACAGGGTAAAGAAAAAAGAAGTTCAGGAGCCCGCCTGAAGAACAGGGTGCAGAAGTTGTAACTCCAGGAGCCCGCCTGAAGAACAGGGTAAAAAAAAAAAGTCCAGGATCCCGCCTGAAGAACAGGGTGAAGAAGTTGCAAGTCTAGAAGCCCGCCTGAAAAACAGGGTGAAGAAAAAGAAAGTCCAGGAGCCCGCCTGAAGAATAGGGTGAATTTTCAAATTCAAGCCGCGAAGGCTTGAATCAAGATTCTAGATATTGTAATTTTTACTTGTATTTTTTCATTTTTGTTTTTTATTAGTCAGTTGAATGTAAAGGCAGAAGTTGTTAATCGAAAACTCGACGGAATCCCACTCGACTTTATCTTTTTCTCTCACCAAATTACTTTTGAACTACTCGTGACCTGATTCCCTTATAACCCGAGATAGGTAGGATGTCCAAAACAAGGACTCGATCACATTTTTCTTTTCTTTTAATTTTAAGTTTATTTTATTCTTATTATTCAAATAATTGAAGGATTAAAAATCATATCTTGTCTACTTCTTTGTATGAAAACTCTTCGAGATTTCACAAAAAGAGGGGCAAAAATCTAGACACGTGATTTTTTATCCTCCCTAAATTTTAACTTGTTTATCGATATTAAATATATTATATTTTTATATTTAATCATATATTATTTTGATTTTTGTTTTTATTTTTTTTCTAATTTTAAATAATATAAAAATTAAAAATATATGTTTTCTTTTATAAATTTAATAAATAAATTAATAGTTTTAATATTATTTTATTATATTTGTTTTTGTCTATTTATAAATTATTATTATATTTTGTTAAATATAAAATTAATTAATTATTATTATATTTATCATTATTATTATTTTATTTTATTATTATTATTATTATTATCACTAATATTTTTTCTCTCTCTCTATATATATATATCTATATATATAAAATAATAATATTATTTTAAAAAAAAAAAAAAAGAGGGAAAAGTTTTTTAAATTTTAATTTTTTTCCACTCCCATTATCTGCTTTTAACCGTTCCCTCCCAATAGTCCTATTATATAAAGACTCTCTACCCAAATAAAAAAAGGAGAAAAAATTTTCTACGTACTTGAACTTACAATATCATAATATCATACATAAAGAAAATCAGAAAGAAAAACAGAGAGCAAAAGGTGAGAAAACAAAAAAAAAGATTTAAAAGAAGAGAGAGTGAAGATTCAAAGAAAATTGAGAATTTCATCTGAGGATTCCGCTGACGACGTTGGAGTTTCTGTTTTTGTTCATAACAGGTTCTTATTTAATCATGTATTATGCATTTTAGAGATGTTATTGTGAAAAACATGAATAAAGAATGTTTAAATATGTTTCATTGTGTTATTCATCATTATATGATTGATCAGTTATATGAACTTTTATGATTATGTGTTATAGAATTTACTTTTTGTTGAACATTTATGTTGAAGTCTGATATCTGTATATCATTAACACACATCTGCGCACACAGTGAGAGATTGGAAAAAAAATAATAATGAAGAAATAGAAAGAAGAAGTAGTAATAGACTGAGAATAGCATAAAATCAGAGAATCAGCATAATAATAAAATATATAGAAATTTTCCACCGAAATCGCCAAATAAACCGGTGAACCAGTATACGGAACGCCATCCATGATGTCGCTGCATCCCTCCTCCCTTTCCCGTCACGACAACAACCTCCATATGCCGCCAA
Source organism: Capsicum pubescens (assembly GCA_030864215.1). Taxonomy (NCBI): domain Eukaryota; kingdom Viridiplantae; phylum Streptophyta; class Magnoliopsida; order Solanales; family Solanaceae; genus Capsicum; species Capsicum pubescens. Next base: position 185,407,484 of record CM061539.1, on the reverse strand, counting down.
TCGCGCCTCCATCAACCCTCGTCGGAAAACTCACCATCAAAACGGCGGCGCCCCACAACGAACAGATCCAGCGCCGCCTCCGCGTTGCCGCCGTCCTCTTTCCTTCGCCGTCGTTAACCTCTTCCTCCCGTCGCTATTCCGGCGACTTTCGTCACTAAAAATGATGAAAAACTCACCGGCGACAATAACCCCATCGAAGAACTAACCTCGCCGCCGGCGAAACCCTTTTTCCCGTCCCATTTTTTGTTGAAAATCGTTGCTCCGTCGCCGGCATCACTTTACTGTCCATATATATAGTCACGTACAAACTGTGTCTTTTATTATTTTTTGAGATCTATCTATATTTTAGTATTTTAAGTGAAAGGATTAACTTTATTATTTTATATATATATATATATATATATATATTTAAAAAAAAAAAAGGGAAAAACTTCATGCTTCAAAATTGTTTAAATGATAAATTAAGGGTTATAATAAAACTGACATAGTATAGATAGTCTTATATCTTATTTTATTAGTTTATAATTTATTATTTATTATTTATTTTTGTTTTATTCAATGTCATTGATAAATTTAAAAATTATTTTATTAAACTAATTAATTAATTATTTTAAAATATTTTTTTCTCAGATTTATTATTAAAGCCTATAAATGCTAAATATTTTTTCTTAAACATGTTTTAAAAAAAAATCATGTCAATAAAGAATGCGGCATACCCATCTTTTCGAGACATTTTAAAATACAAGGATGTAAAAAAACTACACCTTAGTAAATATTTTACTAAAATTAACTTGATAAATATTTTTCAACTTTCACTGATTTATTTAATATGAAATAATATACGAGAGTTTTAGACAAATTTTTAGATATTAAAAATGAGCGATTTAGGCTTTAACATAATTTAGTCAAAGTAGTTTAAGTTAAGTATAAGTCAATGAAAGTGACCGTGTAGAACCACGGGACTCGAGGGGTGCCTCACACCTTCCCTTCGGTCAACAGAATTCCTTACCCGGCCTTCTGTTTTTGCAGATCACAATAAAAAGTCATTTCCTTTTGATTAAGAATTTAAAAAGGTGACTTGGAACACCATAACTCAATTCCAAGTGACGACTTTGTAAATAAACTAATCTCTATTCAATACCGTCACTTTAATTGAAAAAAACCCTTCGACTCGATCTCCTCGAGCGAAAAAGGGGTGTGACAGTTATTGTCAATGGACCTTCAAATATTAGATGGATTTGTTTTTCCCTAAGATCAATAAACAAAATGAAATTGACGGGGAAGATCAAATATGTTGTCGACCTGTTGATGCTGGTTGCATCACATTTTCTTAAAGTTAGAAAACAACTTAATACGGTATTGTAAGAAATTAAATTTAAAAACCCAAGAGGGAAAGTGGAGGTGAATTTTTCTTATTCTTTCTTCAATATATTTACTACTCTATACGAAAAAGAGATTTAATAGATTATCTCTTGGGGTAGTATGAGCTACCATCACGTTGTAATTATATTGACTAAACAATCAAGTTACTGTTAAATTCTCTTTGATCATGTGGAAAATATTTAGGTAATAGGTTCATATAAATGCTAATTACATGCAATTTCATACAATAAGAATTCATTTATAGATCAATTGAAATAAATGGAAAGTGTCATACATTACCCGTTAATCTACATAAAAATACTTTATACCGTTTGCGAATATAACTTTAACGAAAATCATAGTCTAGACTGACCAAATTTGCTTTCAATTTTTTAGTTATATGAGGAAATGAGAGGAGCTTAGGGTCAAAAGGTGAACTGACCAAATTTGCTTTCAATTTTTTGAAAAGTTACTAATATTTTACTTACTAAATATATATAATATATCAGTTATTAATTTACTAAAAGTGAATTGACCAATTTGCTTCCACTTTTGGAAAATTACTAATATTTTACTAATACTTATTTTACTTGTTAGATATATATATATCGAGTAATATATCAGTTATTAGTTTACTAAAAATGGATTGATCAATTTGCCTTCCGTTTTTGTAAAATTATTAATATTTTACATACTAAATATATGTATATATATATATATGTATATATAATAATAATAATATATCAGTTATAGTATACTAAAAGTGAGTGGACCGATTTGCCTTCCATTTTTGGAAAATTACTAATATTTTACTAAAAATTATTTTACTTACTACTAATAAATATTTATATATATACATTTTAGTTATCATAAAAAGTGTGTAAGGCATTTGTACAAACAAGAAAAAAGAGCGTTGTTTTCCCCCAAAAATGTCACCTTCAACGCTAACAGCTCTGGCGGACGAAACTACCCTTCCAACAAGTTTCATTAGGGATGAAGAAGAGCGCCCTAAAGTGGCTTACAACAAATTCAGTGATGAGATTTCAGTCATATCGTTGAAGGGTATTGTTGAGAGTGGAACAAGAGGTGAAATATGTGAAAAGATTGTAAAGGCATGTGAAGACTGGGGCATTTTTCAGGTATTTTTTTTTTTAAAAAAAAAAATTATTTACCAAGAGGAGATTACAAAGTGAAAAAACGATTCGTTATTAAGTAGGTGAAAATTCAGATAGCCCAATTAATTAAGCTATTAAATTTTTTCATTTTTACAGGTAGTTGATCATGGGGTGGATGCTGAATTGATCTCCCAAATGACAAAATTTGCTAAAGAATTCTTCGCATTGCCCTCTGAGGAGAAGGTTCGGTTTGATATGTCTGGTGGCAAGAAAGGTGGCTTCATCGTCTCTAGTCATCTACAGGTAACCAACCTTTCGACATGTATCAAAAAGTATTTTAAGAACTTATGACATGAAAAGAAGATATTCTCATTTATTTCTGAATTATACGTCTAAAAAGAAGAAAATAACAATATAACATACTGGAGTTAATATAGTAAAAGTTACATAAATTTCAATCCGTTTTGATCTAATTACTCCCTCTCAAAGGATAAGTTACTTACCATCTTTTACAGCTTCAATCTATGCCAACTATAAGGTGTGACGTCAATTGACCAGATATCGTAACTTCCATCTTTTGCAACAAATGGATAAAAGTTTAAATTAACAAATATAACTTTTGAGTTTTGATGTAGATTTTAGCTTTCTGCATATAGGTACTCCCCTCAACAATCTTGTTAAATCAATTTAACTTTTAGAAGGTACACCCTTAGTTTCATTTTATTAAGGATCTTAACAAATTAAAATTTTATTAATTTTTCTCATACTATCCTTATATTTAACTGAAATAGTTTAGAACTTCGAACTAAACAACTCAAACGTCATATTAATAAATGAAGTTTTAACAACAACATCCAAGTTAATGTGTTGCAAACAAATGTCTTACATTTTATTCACAAGAATTAATTCTTACTTTTATTAATAATCGTATTAATATATGAAGTTAAATATTATATGTCTTTTAAAAATACTACACCAAAAATAACTAATACGCATAAAAAAAAAACAGTATTATTTTTGTAGAGTCAATTCCCAAACGGTGACTGAACTTTATGCAATTATCCTACTAATATAACTTTTGTTTCTTCTTAAAAAAATATAGTCACTAAACTATGTATATTCTTCCGAATATAAAAAAACTAACAAGAATTGTTAATCTTTTTAACAGATCCATTTATTTTTAAACGCATACCCATTAAACCATGACCTATTTAGCGGATGAAATAAGTTCTTCATTTTACTTATTGCATCAATTTTAAAACTTACAAATGAGAAAGTTTGTAGGAGCAATATTTAGTCTAATTACATTGCTTATTAACAATCAGTTAGCCGTTATTGAAATAAAATATGATGTCTTTTGCTATATATGTTTGTTTTGTTCCTGTTTAAGTTGCTAGATATTTTTCCCAATTAATTTGATGTTTTCAGATTTTAGAAATGTTGTCGATTCAGAAATTGACATTTATTGTTGACATAATAAATCCCGATATTCATGAGGAGCCCATTTATATCATAGCAATCTAGAGAAATTACAATTAATTTACGCCTCCTTAGCTTGGGATATTTGCCATTAACATTGTCCTTTTTTGTCACCCTCAATCTCTCGTTTAACTCATTTGGGAGCAACTAAATTAAGATATGGTGGTTTCTCCAAGTAAAGTTCAACGGGTTAGTAAAGGTGGTCTTATTACTTAAGAAAAATTCAAGATTTGAATATTGTGCATTTAATTTACTAGGTTCGCAATTTATAATTATATTTGTTATAGTCGATTTTCTAACACATACATAAAGTTCAGCTAAACTTATTGGATTCGAAATAAATACATACGAGTATGCTAGGTCCGTCCATGTTTATTTCGGCACTGGGCAAATAATAGAAAGTAACCTTGCTGACCAATGTTCTTGGACTGCATACATGCCCTATTGTCCTTACTTTTATGTTTTAGAACTGACGAAGCAATTTTAAAGGGAGAAATTTATTTCATCAGCTAAATGGGTTACGGGTTAATGGGCATGAGTTTGAAGATGGATGGATGGAAAAGTTAATAATTTTATTAGTTTTTGTAAAAGTTATATTAGTTGGATATTTGCATAAGTTCAATGACCATTTGCGAATTGCTTCATTTTTGTACATATGTGTATATATTTAAGATTTTTTTATTAAAATTTGATTTTAGACCGCTAATTTTACTGACACGTCTTGATTAAATCAATTTGATTTTTAGAAATTACATCCTTAATTTCATTTTACTAAGGTCAGCTTAACAAATTAAGAAAAAATTATTAATTTTTCTCATATTCAAATTAATTAGTTGTTTCAATTTCTTTGTCCTATTTATGAAAAAGAGATGTTTAGCATGTTCTTCTAATATTCCTTCTATCATTTAATCACTACATAAAGTATCATTAGGCAAATTTAAAATTTCAGAATAATTATTAAGATTAATTTAATAAATTAAACCTCTAATAAATATTTTTTTAAAGAGGAATTTTAAATCAACCCGGGCTAAGAAAAAATGAAATGGAGAAAGTATATATCTTTGATGCTCTTATTCTTTTCCACGTGTCACGCCTATTTTAACTCTCACACATTAATATGACCAAGCTCGAGAGCAGATTATTAAGGCGACAGAACTTGATCATATTACTTGGATATATTATAAATATAATTAAGTGGTATACTCCTTTTACTAGACATAATGAGACACGTATATATGATGTTACTCCAACTCCCATAGACATTACTTAGCTTGCAGCATAACAGAATGTTTTGATTAGGTATTGAACTTCGATGATGTTTTTCATCTTAGATTTATCCATTTTGTAGCCCAAGTAAAGTCATTGTGACTCACGATCATCTGGAACTTTGCAATTTTGTGAGATGTGAAATTTTTTGGGAGTTGATTGAATTAGTAAAATAAAAATTGAGCGCTGCTTTTTGATCGGATATCTGGTGCATTTTCTGTAGTATGCACTTAAAAATGATGAAAGTACTAAAAGAAAAGAAAGACAAAGCAACATGCGTTAGTTTCAAATGGATGTCGTTAGCAAATTAGCATTACTTTTATTATTTTTGGTTCTTTTGTTTGTTACGTATAACATTGAAATAAATCTCTATTATAAATTATTTTGTGGTCCACGTGGCATGAATCTAATAGTCCATTGGACATTATTTGAGGCTATAGTACGTGACTGAATCTTTTTCCGAGTCAATAAGTAACATATACCACTTAATGAATATGGAACGGAATGGGATTAGCATTAAATTGACATTAACTATTGTTTTGAAGGGTGAAGTGGTCCAAGATTGGCGTGAAATAGTGACCTACTTCTCATACCCAATTCTAGCTAGAGATTATTCTAGATGGCCAAACAAACCACAAGGATGGATAGCAGTCACTGAGAAGTACAGTGTAAAGTTAATGGAGTTGGCTTGCAAATTATTAGAAATACTATCAGAGGCAATGGGCTTAGAGAAGGAGGCCTTAACCAAGGCATGTGTGGATATGGACCAAAAAGTTGTTGTCAATTTCTACCCAAAGTGTCCACAACCAGATCTTACCCTTGGGCTGAAACGACACACTGATCCAGGAACCATCACCCTCTTGTTACAAGACCAAGTTGGTGGGCTTCAAGCTACTAAGGATAATGGCAAAACTTGGATCACTGTTCAGCCCGTTGAAGGGGCTTTTGTTGTTAATCTTGGTGATCATGGTCAGGTAAGTTCTCTACACACTGGGTACTACTACTACTATTACATATTAAAATCCGCAAATATTATAGCCACTTTTCAATTCTTATGATGGATTAATAGGAATTGTCAGGTGAAATTCCAGGACATTAACATGGAGCTTTATGTTTGAAATTTGGAAACTTATGATAGTGCTGGAACGTGACCATTGAATACATATTCCATAGGTCTGCTGTGTGGATTCGCAAGAATGCCACTGCCCATGTCGGATCCTCCAAAAGTATACTTTTTTAGGATTTGAGATGAGCGGTGTTACATTTTTGGAGAATCTGAACAACATAGTACATTGTTCCTTAGACTCTACCATCATTTGTGTTCAATATTGTTTGAAATTATAACAATTGGCACTTAATTATGTGATTTTGGACAGTATTTGAGTAACGGGAGGTTCAAGAATGCTGATCATCAAGTAGTGGTTAACTCGAATAGCAGCAGATTATCGGTAGCCACTTTCCAGAATCCAGCACCGGAGGCAATAGTGTATCCATTAAAAATAAGGGAAGGAGAGAAGGCGGTAATGGATGAGCCCATTACATTTGCAGAAATGTATAGGAGGAAAATGAGTAAGGATCTTGAGCTTGCTAGGCTCAAGAAACTGGCCAAGGAGCAACAGATTCAAGCTGAAGAAGCTGCTGAAAAGGCCAAGTTGGAATCCAAGTCCATTGAGGAAATTCTTGCTTAAGTTTTTACAATTTTAGCAGTTATATTGGATTTGAGAAAGATGCTAGCTATTAGTATGATTTTTTTAATCACTACTCTCTTCAATAACCATAAATCATGTTCTTGACAATTGGTGATCGATGTATGCCAATGAGAAAGTCCGAAAGTCGCTTCTACAATGATTTAATTGGTTTTCAGTCGTTTTTTCTTCTTAATGCTCTCTCAATTTTGCATAGTCAACAGGCTAAAATGAGCTCCAACTTATAGTAGTGGTTGGAATTTCAAATACAATGTTCAATGTGAAATTGTACTTGAAACTTCTGCTTCATATGGCTTCGCTCCGAGTTTTCCTTCTCGATCCGGCTTGACACTAAACCATTATCCATACATGCATTTTCAGTGTGAACTGATCGACCATCATTTAATTCTCGATTAATGTTGCTTGCGTCGCGGAAGATGCCATTAATTTGTGTTGCATGCACTGAAATTGGGGATTCTCGGACAATCCAATCAATTTTGGCGAAAGGAACTGTATTTAATGCCAATATTACAAACTAGTGTAATTTTATGCCAATTAAGTCTCTCAATAGTACATGGTGCCGCTCCTACTAAAGAAGATTGTTAATTGAGCATAAGTATATACTAGTAATATTTTCGTTGGAACAATAAATGAACATATTAGATTAGTTCTGACTTTTTTTGTTTAATTGATTTAGATTTTTGATTTTTTCTAGAAAATCAAAAGAGTTGATTCCATCTTCTAAAGTTACCTAACAATTCTTTTGTAACTTGTCTAGTGGGTACGTGGCTATTGTCAATGACCCACAAATGTAGATGGATTTGTTTAATTATTTTCTCTTGAGATCAATAAACAAAGTGAAAATGGACGGAGAAGATCAAATCTGTTGTCCAATATTCTGCTGATGCAGGCTCCATCACGTTTTCTTGAAGTTATAGTATATGGTATTGTAAGAAATTAAATTTAAAAATCCAGGAGGGGAGGTGATGCTTTTTCCTTTCTTAATTTACAACTCTACAAGAAAAAAGAGATATGGTATTTTATCTCTTGGCGCATACGTATGAGCTATTACCACTTTGTAATTGACCAAAAAATAAAGTGTTTAATTCTCTTGATGCTGAAGAAAATATTTAGGGAATCGGTTTAGTTAAAAGGTAATTACATGTATTTTATATAATAAGCATTAATTTGTAACTTAAAATAAATGGGAGTGTCATGCATATATAACCGTTAATTTACATAAAATATTTTTTACACTATTCGTACATATAACTTCAACAGAAATTATAGCGCAGAATATCGTATTTGCTGAAAGAAGGGATTTCTTATCTTTTGGCCTACGTTTGAACTGGCAAAATGCATGCAAGGTAGGAATTTGTGCGTTGTATGAAGAGAATAATATGAAAACATTGTAGAACTCTATAGCTGACAGCTAGTATACACCAGAAATATGGTAGTAATATCATCTATAGAGAACATTAATCAAAGTTGTAACTAATAGACGCGTGAACCTTTCTTGCAAGAAACACAATTGGCCTTTGCTGTCTCACTTTGGAAAGCTAATGGATATTTCTCGTTTATTTATCTGTTTGTTTATTCATTTGAATAGTAGTGCTCAACTATTTTCACCAGATATTAACTATTGATCAGTAAAGAGTCTAAGGACACAGAGACAAATCTACACACTGTAGCTTAGGGAAGATAAAAGAAATCACTTTCTTTCTATGTTTTATTGCGATCTTAAATTAAAGTTATATAAAATGTATTAAAATATCGTTTAATCTTGTGCTCTAAACATAACATGTGGATATAGTTGGAATTTAGGAGTTGCTAAAAGGAGAAAGGGTCATTATTTTTTAAACGAGAGAGTAATATACCTTGGGTTCCCTAGTCCCTACTTCCCTTTTCTTTTGTTTAGTATTGGTATAAGACTTCTGAATTTTTGTCGGAGTACAATTAGAACATGCATGGATTAAACTAGTTCAAACTTAATTAAAAAAAAGAAGTTCAAACTACTGTGGCAATTTCAGCTATATATATGTGTGGATGATTTTTTTGTCATCTAGTTTATAGACTAGTCATCACATGCTTGGGATACTCTAGTGGACTAGGCAGTGGGCGTTTGGCTCCATTCTAACACCGACATGCAGCTAGCACCCAAATGTATGTTTGGACCACATGCAGTAATGGGGCATGTTTTTTTCTTTTAATTAACCCTAAATTATGTAATAGTTGAGAAATAATGTGGCTAATGGGTTCGTATGCGTAAGGCATCAAAATTTGTCGAATAATGTAAAAAGTCGGGCAAGCAACAATATACCCGGTATATTTTCATAAGTCGGATTTGGCATAATGAATATACACAAATCTTACTATCACTTTGTGGGGGGTAGAGAGCATATTTTCAGTAGATTCTCGACTCGAACTACTCGGGCTAAATCCAAAAAAAAAACGTTTCATAAGTTTGTGTATAAAATTTTCATACTATTCTAAGATGGTCAAATAACGCGCCATTGTTTAAATGGAAGCACAAAAAACTTGTAAGATTTGGTCTTCATACGTGTTTCTATGATGTAAATTTCTAGTGCTACCCTCATTTGTTTTGTAATTATATCATCTAAACGATAAACATGAAAATAAAGGGCAAATGTGTATCAAGTGTATGCAGTCAAGTCAAGTCTACTACTGTTGTCATTTAAGAGGTCTTTTTGGTTTACTTTGAATTTTGAGGAATACAGCCAAATAATATATTAACCAAAAGGCTTTGGAATATTCTGGCAAAAGTGCTATTTTCTGCAGTTTTGTTTTTTTCTAAATGTGAACACTTCTTCAGTTAAGTAAGATCCCCATGGTAGCAGCTTGAGATTAGTGAAAAGATACTCTTAAATATTCGATTTGTTTTATTTAGTTCATTATTCTAATTTTTTCTAAAAGTGCTATTTTTGTTAGTTGGACCTACTTTGTTTAATCCTTATTGTCCGTTTCTCATAATTTAGACATAGCTAACGTCCATTGATACTCCAAATTCACGTTATTTAATAATTTGTTCACACGTATAACATCCTTTGAACTCATAAGACAACACATGTTCTATATTCAATTGTGAAATTCACAGACTTTGTTCTATATTCAATTTGCTAGTGTCTAGTACTACTCAAGTTAGAGCCTTCACTAATTCTATTTTTACACTGTGTAAGACCATTAAAGGGGAAGCACTTGCTATCCAATTTTTTTTATTCTCGTGCTCGAACCCGAGATCTTTAAATAAATGTGGAGGTAATCTGAGAAAGATATTAGCGATATACTTCCTGTGCTTCGGATTACTTTTCGAGAAAATGTTTCTGAAAACTCCATAACCCGTACAAGTTGGTTTTTGGATTTCTAGAAAAAAGAAATTAATGTATTGGTTGTTGAAATGTACACTTAAAACCAATAATCCATTTATGTTGAATAAAGAAATCGTCGTGTTTCGAATTTTGGAAAAGTTTCCAAGACCTAATTAGCCATATATAGCCCAATTAACTAGAATAAATCTTCATTATAATAGTTTTACGATCGACCAGGCTTTTTTAATTTGTATCAACTAGCTAGAATGGGGCAATCCCAGTAACCAGCAGAATATAGAAGTTAATTAATCACTCATTAAGTTCAAGTTTGAAAGTTTTTAGAGATGATCACTTGTACGTACTTGTAAAAACAAGTGGAAAGTTGAACTTTTCAAAAAGACTAGGTCAATACTTGTGCCTAAGACAGGGACTTTGATGCATAATTCACTCAAAACTTTGATCATGTATACACTCATAAGCAAGTCTAAATGTGGAAAAGTAGGAATGGACAGATCGACCCCTCAGACTTGTTGGTTCATTATTTAAAAAAACAAAAATTATAAGTGATAGATAAATTTAAAATGCATGCAGTTAAACAATTCAACTAATCCTAGCAAAAGATTATAAAAAATTATGTAAGCCACAAACAATTTATCAACGCAGTTCGTACCTAATTTCTATTTTTTTAATAGTGGTCATGGCTTGAGAAAAAATCAATTTAATTTGATGGTGACTCTTTTCAATTATTAAGATATTTGATCATTCAACCCTATGGGAGTCCCGTTGATATATCTATTTTCTTTAGTGTATTGGAAGATTAGAGGACATTTGTGAGATGTTTGAGAATTTGACGAATAACTAGCTAGGGGGAAAAAAAAAAAAAAAAAGCCCTATCTGTTGTATTATTTACTTTATTTTTTATAGTTTAATAGATGATATTCCACATTCTAATAGTTAAAAGTGGTTGTTAAACCACTTCAAGCACCTTTATTTAGCTAACTTTTCATCACCTTATTACATCTCTTATCTAATACCTCTTGTCGATAGACTATATAATTGAGCAAATGGACAATTTTGTTTTCTTTAATATAATTTCCTCAGCATATATATACAGACTGTCCTTGTTTAAAAGATCTTAGTTAACTAAGTACGCTGCGTATTTAGTTAGCATTAGTTAGGCAAACTTCATATAGAATATTATTTTAATATGTTCTACTTGAGCCGAGAGTCTACCGAAAATAACTTTTTTATCTTGATAAGATAAGAGATACGACTGTGTAAACATACACGAGATATGTTATTGTTGTATTAGTTGGGCAAACTTCTTAATTTGCATATTAATGATCCCCTCTTCCTCCTTTTAAAACTTTTCAAATAAGTAAATTACAAATTAAGATGTTAGCACTGAATTCATTATAATTTATGATCAACTAAAAATGGGATTGTATGATATGATTGCCAATGTTTTTGTTTCATTTTTTAAAAAAATAAAAAATAAAAAATTTCCTCTGGTGGACGGCGAAGCATTTTCCAACTATGTACTCTGCAAAATGCTTATTTATTTTATATGTATTTGCAATTTGCATATGATGTTTTAAAACTTTTTATACTTTATTCACCATGAGTTTCTTCTTGATTCTGATGCATTAAAATGTGGCATATACTGGTGTGAGTGTCCCACTAAAATAAAACTCAATATTAACTTAGCCGCTAATGCTGAACTACTGATTGCCCCTTCCATCCCATTATAGAAAAGAGAACTACTTCACTACTTCCTTACGTTAATGTTAGTTACGGGTATAATTGAAAACCATTGTCAAGTTTAGTTTTAAATTCCTAAAATGACAATTATTTGGAGATAGTTTTTTGTGTGCTAAAGCAATAGTTAAAATAGGATAAAAGGAGTACCTTTTTAATATTAAGAGTATTCTTGAAAATAATTACTACTATTTAAAGCGATAGTTAAAAGCGGGCGAAAGGAGTTAACTTGGTTCATTTTCATTCTACAATGGCACTTCATTGGATGCACTTTAATAACTTGATGTCATTAATGCTAAAAACACAAAACAATGTGCATTAATTTTGGTCTTTTGAAAACGAGTGGACTAATCATTTTACATCCGTTTATATTTGGATTTATAGATATTAGTCATATCAATATGATTCTTCAAATTAAAACTGTACGTACTTGCAGGAGAATAGTTTGAGTAGAAATTATTTGGGGTCAAAAATACTTTGGGATGTACATAAAAAGAGGGTATTATCATAGACCTATGAAGTGCATGCATGCGAAAAATGTTTTCTAATTTCTACCAAATTGATTAGGCTTGTGTCATTTTACTGGTTGTCAAATTTTTGCTTATGACCAACAGGCTAAATTCTTTATGCTCAACCTTTTGGAATGTTGACAAATTAGTGTTATGTATGTATTGGCATGTTTTGTAGCACATCTTTTAGGAACTTCTTCTAGATTATGGATTCGTATCTTGGTTGACAACTAGACGGAAGGGCGAATCTATAGTATTGGATAAAAAATTTAAAAATTTAATAGCTTTGACGTGAATTCTATATTTGTTATTGAAAAATTCATTGACTATATCATAAATATGATTTGTGAACCCATTATGTATTATTGGTCCAAACTCCAAATTGCACAAAGATCACCGGGTAAGCATTTTGTGGATAAAGAATCATTCTATCTAAATAAAATATAGTATAAAACTGAAAACTTACTCCAAATTTTGATTTTTTTTGGATGCATTTTGTAACTGATTGTAATTTTATACGTACATACTATATATATTCCCACGTTTTATTGGTCTGAGCTTGCCTTTCCTAGTAGTTGTCGTACCAAATTTATCCACGTGCGTGTGAATTACGTATCTGAAGATAACTTTCCACAAGAAAACACCAAAAACATCATTTTATTTTCTTTTTCTTTTTCATTTTCCACGAGTAACGTAATTCCTAAAGCAATAAATTTTATTTTATTTTATTTTTTATTACAAAGAAAATGTAAGATGCAGAAAATTAAAAGAACAAAACAACAAAGTGTGTAGATTTTGAGTTTAGTTTCTCCCTCCATTCTCCCAACAAAAACTAAAAATAAGAAATAAGAGGGAGGGGGGGCTTATTGTTTTCTTCAAAAAAGTGTCTTTTTGACCATAAACATCCATGGTCCATCATCACCTCCTCTCTCTTTCTTCCTCTCTTCCTCCTCCTCCTCCTTCTATCTTTCCTCTTATATCTCATCCTCTCTCATTTAAATTTTCTTTCCTCCCTATATTATTATCCATAATCTTTGTTATTTGAAAAACATCATCAACTTTTGAGGATTATATTCATATTGCCATAATGGGCAATATATGTTTTGCTAGCTCAAAAGTTAGTGGTTCTAACAGCAACACCCCTTCCACCACAACCACCTCCGTGAATGGACACCGTAACCGGAAGAATTCATCCAATACATCAAGAAAACAAGAGGGGTCTCATTGCAATAAACAGAAAGCTAAGGACAAGCAACAAACGAAGAATGCTCAGAAAAATGTTAAGCACAATTCAAGAAAGCAAAGTGGGGTTATTCCTTGTGGGAAAAGAACAGATTTTGGGTATGATAAAGATTTTGATAACAAGTTTACCATTGGCAAGTTGTTGGGTCATGGCCAATTTGGATATACATATGTTGCCACAGATAAGTCTAACGGAAATCGCGTGGCTGTCAAGAGAATTGAGAAGAAAAAGGTTTTTCGTTTTACCTTCTTGTTACCCCCCCCCCCCCCACCCCCCCAAAGAATTGGTAATATTGTCTGACATATATGTCAGGGTTGTTCAAGTCTTTTTTGTGAATCATTTTTATATGTCTTGATTGACTTTGGTTGACTGATGCTTTGGAGTTATTTTTATAGGATTGCTAACAGGTAAAGCTACACTTTTTAAGAGATGTAAATATCACGAAAACTATAGGTGTATGGAAGCTGTTAGACTAATAATGATGGTTGTTGTTCTGAACATGACATATATAGAGAAACACCTATGGCACTGGACCTTAGCCTTACATGATTAGTGCTGTTGTTGTTATAATGTACAGTTAAATGGAAAATAGCTTCTGTGACCTGGTTTGAAGAGAGCTGGTTTTTAGTCAATAAGCATAGCTTCTTGGGTTTCTGAGGAATGGACTTATCTGTGACTATCTTCCGGCTACTTTATCGCCTACTTTGATTTCACGTTTCTGTGAAATATATACATGAATCCTTCTAACTAGAACCACCCCTTTAGTCGCACAAGTCTTGGTTATTGATGCAACTATTTTTTTCGCCATTGCTTTTGTCTCCTATAATCTCTTCACACCGGTTAAGATGTGATCACCCTTCTGGAATGATGGGACTATTCACGCAAATTCAAATACATGCAGAAGTTTCTCTTTTAGAATCTTGTCAAGTTTTAGTGCAATTGAGTGATCAATTACCTTGTCTTGAACTAATTCTTGTTCCAATTTATTACAGTACTACTATAAACTCACTCTACTGAATTGTTGCAGATGGTTGCTCCAATTGCAGTTGAGGATGTAAAACGAGAAGTCAAGATATTGAAGGCCTTAGCCGGTCATGAGAATGTGGTTGAATTCTATAATGCATTTGAGGATGATAACTATGTTTACATAGTAATGGAGTAAGTTTCGTTATTAAGAGCGCTGTTTGGGTTCGTCCAATCCTAGTTCTTTCCTTACTAGTATGGATTATGCTATCTGATGGTAAGTTAATAGATTACAAATTTGTTTGTCTCTAGGTTATGTGAGGGCGGAGAACTCTTGGACCGCATTTTGGCCAAGTAAGTTGTATTAACCGGGCTTAGTTAATCAGTCATGTGCTGTGGTGACTGCTCTATAATTTATTTCTTGTTAAGAAGAATACTTATATAAGTTACTGATAATTTCCCTTGATCAGAAAGGACAGCCGTTATACCGAGAAAGATGCAGCTATAGTTGTGTGTCAGATGCTAAAGGTTGCCGCTCAATGTCATTTACATGGTTTGGTGCATCGTGATATGAAACCTGAGGTCTGCAAGAAGTTATGTACTTCCTTTGGCTTATTAATGCTGCTTCATGTTGCTATTCTTACACACATTTCTTTCTTGTAGAATTTTCTATTTAAATCTCCAAAGGAGGACTCAGCGTTAAAGGCCACGGATTTTGGTCTTTCAGACTTCATAAGACCAGGTGGTGATTGGATGTCTGCAAATCTACTCAATGACGTATTTTACTTTTAATGCATTTTGCTTATTTGAAAATGAAGAACTCTTTTTGCTATGGTGTATGAACTTCAATTATTCATAAATTTGTTCAAGCCATCAAAGATGCTTTGTGGTTCTTCCTCAAATAGTAAAAAATTATAACTGGAAATTAACTAATGCAGGGAAGAAATTCCAAGATATAGTTGGAAGTGCATATTACGTAGCCCCAGAGGTACTAAAGCGTAGATCTGGACCTGAATCAGATGTGTGGAGCATTGGTGTAATTACATTCATCTTGCTCTGTGGTCGTCGGCCCTTCTGGGATAAAACGGAGGATGGCATATTCAAGGAGGTGAGTTGATACCATTTTATTCTTATAGCTCTGCCGTTGGACAACATTTTAAGTTGTGTTTCTTCTTGGAAAGTTATGTGAAGACATTATGATCTTTAAGCTCTACTAGAAAATGAACTTTATACTCTGTCGAAGTGTCATGTTTATCATTGGTTACTTTGCATAATATGTTTCATGTTTACTTGCCTTTCTTTGGAAGATTGAAATTTCTCTTTCTGATTAGCCATTTTTACATTTAAAATTTCGGAATTCCATTCGCAGTATGGTACTGGTGATGAATCTCTTGTATAGTTTTGCTGTATTTATTTTGGTTCTTGAGTAGCTTGCTCTGCAGTTTACTCAAAATTGTTAGTTTATATTTCTTTATGAGATTTAACTCGTTCTTTTTCATGTTTGGTGGATTCTTTCTGATTCATTATGTCTTCTAACTCTGGTTCTACTATACTAAGGTCCTGCGAAACAAGCCTGATTTTCGTCGCAAGCCATGGCCAACTATAAGCAACAGTGCTAAAGATTTTGTTAAGAAATTATTGGTTAAAGATCCTCGTGCTAGACTTACTGCTGCACAAGCCTTATGTAAGTAATAGTATTCTGATTTAGTACAATTTAACGTGATTTTTAAGTTTTACAATGACCAATCATCCCACTTGTGGGATCACAGTGGGTATGTTGCTGTTAAATGACCAAGCAAGATTAATCAAAGAAGTAGCTCAATGTCCAAAAGATTCATAAAACTGAATTTTCAGTTTTGAGTCACCTACTTCATTTGCAATGGTCAGTGTTGGATGTCCATTAAATCTATCAGTCCTGCCTAAGTAGCTTCCACGTTCTTGATAACTCATCAGACAACTTTCAGATACGACTATTTTCATAGTTTTTTCACTCAATTAGAGGTTACTGGTGTTCTCATCACCTTTAAGATGTTGATACAATGAAGCGTGTTTCTCAAACTGATATATTTGAACATGTCAGCACACCCATGGGTCCGTGAAGGAGGTGATGCATCTGAGATTCCTCTGGACATTTCCGTCTTATCCAACATGCGACAGTTTGTAAAATACAGTCGATTAAAACAATTTGCTTTACGGGTAACTTCATAGCTTTCTTATTTTCTTAGACTGACCTGTGGCTAGGTCAAAATAAAATATACAGAACATTAACTTCATGCAATTTCACTATCCGGTAGGCATTAGCTAGCACACTTGATGAGGAGGAACTGGCAGATGCACGGGATCAGTTTTCTGCAATTGACGTGGATAAAAATGGTGTCATTAGCCTTGAAGAAATGAGACAGGTATTTCCCATTTTGACCGTCTAATTAGTTTCTTTCTGTACAGTTCTCTAAGTTTCTGGCTGACATCGCAAGCACTTATATTCCTGTCTTGTAACAAAGCATTGTATAATATGTTATGGCTGATGACATTCCATTTTAATGCAGGCCCTTGCTAAGGATCTCCCTTGGAAGATGAAAGAATCACGGGTTCTTGAGATTCTTCAAGCGGTAAGTTCATTATCTAGGTAATGAACGAATGTGATGGCACATAGCAGTTCTGTAGATCCGGCTCATAAATTCATGTGATAATCTGAGGGATTACTCAACAATTGTCAACCCTTCTTTTCTCCATATACTTGATTTTACTGCAGTTCAAAATCCTGAAGCATTTTGCTCATTGATTGGCAGATTGATAGTAACACAGATGGGCTTGTTGATTTCCCAGAGTTTGTTGCAGCGACTCTACATGTCCATCAGTTGGAGGAGCATAATTCTATAAAATGGCAGCAAAGATCGCAAGCTGCTTTTGAGAAATTTGACATTGACAGAGACGGATTCATCACTCCAGAAGAACTTAGAATGGTTAGTATGTCGTATCTTCTGCTTCAAGTGGCCAACACTGTTGCATATACTTGCTTCTTCCAAAAGCTTATAGCTATTTTATCCCTAATCCTGTTCCTCAACCTTGCAATAAATACTAAGAGTTGCTAAGCTACATGGTTATACTATACTAATAAGAAGATAAATATTTCAGTGCATCTTTGGAAGTGTGGATCGATCCTCCATATAGACAGTTTCATATTCTGTTAGCCCCAAAATTCTAACAATGCTCATGTCTGCCTTTTACACACATGCAGCATACCGGCTTAAAAGGCTCCATAGCCCCACTGCTAGAAGAAGCAGATGTCGACAAAGATGGTAAGATAAGCTTGTCAGAATTTCGTAGGCTTCTAAGAACTGCAAGTATAAGTTCACGTATGGTCAACAGTCCAAGATTCAGAGGCTCTCGGAAAAGCTAGCTTCATAAAGAGATGCGTAGAAGTGAGTGTTTAGAGACATGAAAGTTATCCATGAGAAAATTTTGTTGGAAAATCATGTTCATGAAGTTTACGCGGATCTCATGTGCTGTTTCTCTGCTGCAATTCTGTATATAGAAGTCTCTAAAATGAATGGTAGTTTAGAGACATTTGGTCTTGTGTAGACAGTGGCCGGTGCCACACAGTTCCCAACAGAGTTTGCAGATAGAGCATTTGGCATGAGGTTGCTTTCTCCTATACAACCAGCACCAATCAATGTATGTATCTGGTCGTTTAAGTGTACATTACTGATGCGTTTTTCTGGGCTTCCCTTTGAGTATGTAGCTACGTCCTTGTATATTATTATATCATCAATGATGAACATGTCAATGTTTTTCAATTAGCTTGTTGTCATTATGTTATAAATCAAACGGGAGAGCCCAATCCAAAAGACTAATCTAATAGGTGATTCTCAGAGCCCACGGCTACGCCCAGTTGGTCACGGCTGGCAACCCTCTTGGGTCCAGGCCACCACTCCTAGCGCGCTGGCCGCCACGAGGCCACCACTCCTAGCGCGCAGGACACCACTCCGAGTCGTGGCTCCACGCGTGGATCGATCCTCGTTGGTCACGGCTATGCCAAGTTGGTCACGGCTGTCATTATGTTATAAACCAAATGGGAGAGCCCAACCCAAAAGACTAGTCTAATAGGTGATTCTCAGAGCCCATGGCTACGCCCAGTTGGTCACGGCTGGCACCCCTCTTGGATCCAGGCCACCACTCCTAGCGCGCAGGCCACCACTTCGAGTCGTGGCTCCATGCGTGGATCGATCCTCGTTGGTCACGGCTATGCCCAGTTGGTCACGGTTGGCCACCACTCCAAGCGCGCAGGCCGCCACGAGGCCACCACTCCGAGTCGTGGCTCCACGCGTGGATCGATCCTCGTTGGTCACGGCTATGCCCAGTTGGTCACGACTGTCATTATGTTATAAACCAAACGGGAGAGCCAAACCCAAAAGACTAGTCTAATAGGTGATTCTCAGAGCCCACGGCTACACCCAGTTGGTCACGGCTGGCACCACTCTTGGGTCCAGGCCACCGCTCCTAGCGCACAGGCCACCACTCCGAGTCGTGGCTCCACGCGTGGATCGATCCTCGTTGGTCACGGCTATGCCCAGTTGGTCACGGTTGGCCATCACTCCTAGCGCGTAGGCCGCCACGAGGCCACCACTCCGAGTCGTAGCTCCACGCGTGGATCGATCCTCGTTGGTCACGGCTATGCCCAGTTGGTCACGACTGTCATTATGTTATAAACCAAACGGGAGAGCCCAACCCAAAAGACTAATCTAATAGGTGATTCTCAGAGCCCACGACTACGTCCAGTTGGTCACGACTGGCACCCCTCTTGGATCCAGGCCACCACTCTGAGTCGTGACTCCACGCGTGGATCGATCTTCATTGGTCACGGCTATGCCCAGTTGGTCACGATTGGCTACCACTCCTAGCGCGCAGGCCGCCACGAGACCACCACTCCGAGTCGTGGCTCCACGCGTGGATCGATCCTTGTTGGTCACGGCTATGCCCAGTTGGTCACGGCTGTCATTATGTTATAAACCAAACGGGAGAGCCCAACCCAAAAGACTAGTCTAATAGGTGATTCTCAGAGCCCACGGCTACGCCCAGTTGGTCACGGCTATGCCCAGTTGGTCACGGTTGTCATTATGTTATAAACCAAACGGGAGAACCCAATCCAAAAGACTAGTCTAATAGGTGATTCTCAAAGCCCACGACTACGCCTAGTTGGTCACGGCTAGCACCCCTCTTGGGTCCAGGCCACCACTCCGAGTCATGGCTCCACGCGTGGATCGATCCTCGTTGGTCACGGCTATGTCTAGTTGGTTACGACTGGCACCCCTCTTGGGTCCAGGCCACTACTACTGGCATACAGGCCATCCACAGGCTGGCACGCGTGGATCGATCCTCGTTCGTAACGGCTATGCCCAGTTGGTCACAGCTGTCATTATGTTATAAACCAAACGGGAGAACCCAATCCAAAAGACTAGTCTAATAGGTGATTCTCAAAGCCCACGGCTACGCCCAGTTGGTCACGGCTGGCACCCCTCTTGGGTGGGCCACCACTCCGAGTCGTGGCTCCACGCGTGGATCGATCCTCGTTGGTCACGGCTTGCACCCCTCTTGGGTCCAGGCCACTACTACTGGCCCAACGCGCGGCTCCCCCCACACGTGGATCGATCCTCGTTGATCACGGCTACGCCCAGTTAGTTGGTCACGGCTGGCACACCCTACTCCGAGTCGTGGCTCCACGCGTGGATCGATCCTCGTTGGTCACGGCTTGCACGGCTCCCCCCATACGTGGATCGATCCTCGTTGATCACGGCTACGCCCAGTTAGTTGGTCACGGCTGGCACACCCTTCTTAGGTTCGGGCCATCACTCCGAGTCACGGCCACTACTACTGGCACACAGGTCATCACTCCGAGTCACGGCCCAACGTTGCACCCCTCTTGGGTCTAGGCCACTACTACTGGCCCAACGCGCGGCTCCCCCCACACGTGGATCGATCCTCGTTGATCACGGCTACGCCCAGTTAGTTGGTCACGGCTGGCACACCCTACTCCGAGTCGTGGCTCCACGCGTGGATCGATCCTCGTTGGTCACGGCTTGCACCCCTCTTGGGTCCAGGCCACTACTACTGGCACACAGGTCATCACTCCGAGTCACGGCCCAACGTTGCACCCCTCTTGGGTCCAGGCCACTATACTACTGGCACACAGGTCATCACTCCGAGTCACGGCCCAACGCGCGGCTCCCCCCACACGTGGATCGATCCTCGTTGATCACGGCTACGCCCAGTTAGTTGGTCACGGCTGGCACACCCTTCTTAGGTTCGGGCCATCACTCCGAGTCACGGCCACTACTACTGGCACACAGGTCATCACTCCGAGTCACGGCCCAACGCGCGACTCCCCCCACACGTGGATCGATCCTCGTTGATCACGGCTACGCCCAGTTAGTTGGTCACGGCTGGCACACCCTACTCCGAGTCGTGGCTCCACGCGTGGATCGATCCTCGTTGGTCACGGCTTGCACCCCTCTTGGGTCTAGGCCACTACTACTGGCACACAGGTCATCACTCCGAGTCGCGGCCCAACGTTGCACCCCTCTTGGGTCCAGGCCACTACTACTGGCACACAGGTCATCACTCCGAGTCACGGCCTAACGCACGGCTCCCCCCACACGTGGATCGATCCTCGTTGATCACGGCTACGCCCAGTTAGTTGGTCACGGCTGGCACACCCTTCTTAGGTTCGGGCCACCACTCCGAGTCACGGCCCAACGCTTGGGACTCTCAATGAAAGCATCAATGTTATAAACCAAACGGGAGAACCTAACCCAAAAGACTAGTCTAATAGGTGGGAGCCCATTTGACTTATAACCTCCTTAGTATTTCTTTATTTTTTCAATGTGGGACAATTGGTTTTATAACACATTACGTCAAAAAATGATCTTGCCGAGAAGTACATATAACTTTGAGGGTTCCATTATCTGAAAAAGAAAGGTTCAGTTTAACTTCGTCATGATTTGTCTGAATACATTCAAGAGTGGAGGGCCTTGTAGCACCTCAATAAATAATTTTTCTTTTTAAGGAAATAGTAGTAGCACTTAATAAGGTGCATATAACGAACATTATGAAATTATGTTTTGAAAGCAAGCACTATCAAAGAGGTTAAAAGTACTTCTTTAAGTTAAAGAGAACTTCACGTTGATACTCACTCCACTCTATAGTTGCTGTTAGCTGTGGTTAACACGGTAATGAATTGGAAAAAGAAAAATCGGAGTTAAATAATTGGCCCATGCAGGTCTCGAACCTGCGACCTTCGCGTTATTAGCACGACGCTCTAACCAACTGAGCTAATGGGCCTTATGCTTCAGAATCGGACAATTGAATTTTACCTATATTTGGCGACCGTATGAACACCTTATGTATCCTCCAGTATTAATGACCTGTTGTTATCATAAAACGATCATGGTAACTATTTCCGATATGTTTAATTCAATAAATAAAGTATTATTGTATATTCTGATAAACACTTCTTCGAGGCTAGCACTTGATATCCAAGTAAATCAAAGTGGATCATTGTTTATTATGAAATCGATAGTTAGGGTATTAAGTTAATGGCGCACCTGTGTGATATTCAATTTTACTAACAACATCCTTTAGATCTTAAGTACATAATATATTCTAAATACTCCCTCTTGTAATTGATTCTTAATAATTTGGAAAATAGTATGTTCCAATTGCTAGAACGTATTGATATTTATTTTAAATACTACGCCTTTTTAAGCAGAGGATATTTTTAAGAAGAATTTAAATAAAATATTGAAAGAAGTAGAGTCATTAAAAAATGTAATACAAATACTTACTATTGCAAAAGACGTGGGGCAAAATTGCAGAAATACAAGTCTAGTATGTCAGGCTGAAAACTCTAGAAGAAATAATTAAACAATTAGTGGATGCCTCACTATGTAAGTACAGTATTTGTTTTTGTTTTTTGTTAAAGTGAAAGCCAATTGGGACCAATTACGTAAGCCAATTGGGATTTCGTAAAAGCATAGTATTGGAGCTGGTATTGACCTTAAAATTAATTTAGTTCTGGATGAATTGGTGTTTATGCTTTCATAGTAACTCTCCATATTTGCAAATGGCAACAATAAGTCCTTTAAAATATTACAAAATGGTCTATTTTCACTGTAAGTTGCTTCATTAATTTGCCCAATAGTAGCTGCAAACTCTATGACTATTTTGTTGGATTGTGTTTATCTATAACACCTACGTGTGTCCACGAATTCTAGAACCTTTTTTTTCTTGAGCTGATTTGATATGTGTTAGAGTACGAGCCCTACTAATTGGCTATTTGTGGAACAAGTAAATAAACGTGATTCGCAGAAGTAAAAGCTGAACACAGTGGTTTTACGTGGAAAACACCCGACTCAAGAAAGGTGTAAAAAATCACGATCGGTACCTCTACGAGATTTAACCCCAACTTCACTATAACACTTGAGCCTTAACAATCAACAAAATTACAAGACTTCTTGTAAACTAGGAATTAAAACTTCTAACTCCTATCACTACAAAAACACAAATCTTCCCAAGATAAGTGTTCCCAAGTCTTCGAGTTCCCTAACTTGAAGACATAACTCCTAACTCAGTTTATAGATCACTGAGACTAGAACAATGGCTCATTACAACTCAAAGAACCTACCTACTACAAACAGTCTATGACTTGCTAAGTAAGGGACCGGGTTCTTCTTCAAGTATATGAATTGTTTTGCTGATTGTTGATTATCTTTTCAGTGCATTGAGTGAGTGCTTTTGAATTCTTTTCTTGTATTTAAGCACACACTTCATAGAGTCCTTCAATTGATGTGATCTTCTGTGTTCAATAGGACTCTAGATAGTTTTACTCTTCTTGTTGCTGCCCCCTTTCTCACTTCTTCTTTGAATAGGATTCTTCTTTCAATAGGATTCTTCTCTTATCTCTGCAAGACTTCTTGTTCAACTCAACTCCTGCACGAACCCTTGTTCAACTCAACTTCTGCAAGACTTCTTGTTCAGCTCAACTTCTAATGTGATAAATGTTATCCACTTCTGTTTGTACGCAGAATCATCTTATCCATAACTTGTCTGCAACTGAGCTTTGTTCACTTGGATGGACCAGCTTTCACAACATGTTTCATTCACATATCTATCATCAAAACTCCACATGCCCTAACAAATTTTCCCTTTTTGATGTTGACAAACATAGCAGCACAACACCACAAAAAACCTGACATTCTCACTAAAGAAGTTAAGTAAAAGAATCAGAATGAAACACAGGTTAGTCAATTGGGTTATAAACACTGTATAATCTATTCTTCCCCTTTTTGACATCATCGAAAAGCTGGACCAATAAGTGAAAAGAGTTTAATAATTCATGGCCACTGGGGCTATCACTAAAACAACGAAGACTTTAGAGCAAAAAAAACAAGCAATGCATTAATAACACAGAAGTGAACCACATAAAGCAAAAAATCCATTTCATTGATAGATCGGAATACAATGATCACAGCCAATTAAAAGCAATAAGAGAGAAACAGCTTGAACCAAAAACAGGAAGGAAAGGTGCCAAAGACACTAAGAGGGGCTTAAGTGGATGAGGAAGAAGGAATAAGGGAGGTCAGCTTCCTAATGATATCAGCATTGTCGTCTCTTTCCTTTTCCAAAATGGCTGTGAGGGAGGCAATTTGAGCTTGAAGGACCTATTTCTCCTCCTCATGAGCAGCCTAGGCAGCTTCTAATGTAGCTTGTGCCACTTCCACCTCACTTTGTTTGGCAGTAAGAGCATTCCTTAACCTTTGTACAGGGTTGTCAATGATGATAGGCGAATTTAAACGCCTATAGTACTATATTTTGCCCATATTTTAGCTAAGTTTTGAGGACAAATTATATAATTCATGCACTTTTAGTCCTTCTCCCTGTAAGTGAGCTAACGAACATGATTAGCAAGTTTTCAGGTATAAATGATGCAGAATTCAGCATTTTATGGATAACTTGACGCCAAAGAAAGCTTCACGAAAGGAGGAAAGCAAAGCTTGGACGCCAAGGACCAAAAGTGGCGCATGGAAAATCTGTCCCGGGCAAAAACAACAATTCTAAAGACTTTGGGGACTAGCAGTAACTTATTAGGATTAGGATAATAATGCAGTAATTTATTAGGATTAGGATAATGATGCAGTAACCCAGTAGGATTGGGTTAAGTAATGCAGTAGCTTAGTAGGAATAGGATAGGAGTATTATAAATACCCTATTCAGCTAGAGATTTTTATCATTCTTCCATTACTTTTAACTCTGAAAACAATTCTTCTACTTTTAATTCAACTTTTTATTCATCTATTCAATTCTTAATTTCCACAATAAGAGAAACGTTACTCTGCAAGGGAGTTCACGCCTAAAACGCCACACCACACCTTACTACACGAGATTTTTATTGTGGTTTATTAATAATGTCTATTGTGATTTCCTTCGCACTCATGGGTAACTAAACTTCTCTGTTGGGGTTATGGAAGCCATATGAGATACTATCTATTGCTATGAGTTTGTGAATTCGTGACACGTATGCTGCTTATATCATTATTCTCTTCATCTTAATCTAAATTATTTGTGGTTGCAAACGCATAGAATACGCCAGATAGCATTAACTTGTTCGAAAGAAAAGTTATATGTCTGGAAAAGAGATAATGTCAAGGTAATAGGGCACCAACCCCTGTTAAAAAAATTAGTGCCGTAACTGGATTAACCTCTTGGAGAATTCGTACTGTTAGATACGCTTTAAGCTCGAAAGAGTTAAAGTGAAATAGTCCTGGTTAAGGTCGAAAGACGCCTGGATTTACCATTGAATACAATTCTCTATAAGCACATGCATGTCTGAATTCCGCACAACTCATAGCCAATAGAGACGTATAACTCATAAGGTGGACATAACCCCAACTTCTCAATTCTCATTGATCAAAAACCAACCAAGCAAACCATTTTTACTCCTTTATTTGTTGTTTTTATTACTTTGTTTACATTACTTGCACGTTAAAATCCCCCCTTTTTTACGAGGCTTGCACCAAAAGTCTAATAATCTTTGCTTACTTAGTGACCAAGTATTCTCTGTGGGATCGATACCCAACCCAGTTGGGTTCTATATTTGACAACGACCGCTTTACACTCTTACGAGAGCTGTAGATTGAGCGTTATCAAAAATTGGCGCCGTTGCCGGGGAATACAGTTGTCAACTAAGTTTGTGATAGTTACTAGACCCTTTGGTCAAAAGTTCTCAGATTTTACTTTTAGCTGTTGTTTTTGTTCTATTCAGGTTTTATTGGCAGGATGGATGCACAACGTGACATTGACAGAAGGGCGGCTCAACAGGAGAAGGCTAGACTAGCTGCACTGGCAGCTGCTCAAGTGCATCAACAGAATATTGATAACCCAGGTCGGGCAACAAATCCTGATGATGAGGACCTGGGTGATGAGGAGCTACTAAATCCTAGGCGTACTGATGAGGTGGCGACACCTGCGAACAGAAGAGATCGTCAAGCCAGATTTAGGCCTGAACGCCGAGCTATACAGATGCCTTTCGATGATGATGATGATGAGCTGGACGGAGCTGGTGCCACAGGAGCTATTATTCCTCCACCCTTGGCACCTGGAGCAAAGTTCAATATCACTAGCACCATGATTCAACTATTGCAGCTCAAGGGCTTATTTGGTGGACTTGCAGGCGATGATCCGAATATGCATCTGATCAATTTTATCTCTACATGCAAATCATTCGACAATCCAGGCGTTGGACAGAATGCAATTCGGCTGCGCTTATTTCCATTGTCTCTGTCTGGGGAGGCAACTCTATGGTTGAATGGGCTGACTCCTGATTCTATTATAAATTGGAGGCAATTGAGAGACGCTTTCCTAGAAAGATTCTTTCTGTCATCCAAAAGAGCACAAATGAGAGATGAAATCAGCAACTTTCGTCAGCTTCCAACTGAAGCCCTTCATGAAACATGGGAGAGGTTCAAGACGAATCTAATGAGGTGCCCAAACCATCACATGACTAATGTTCACCTAATGGAGATACTTTACAGTGCCTTGAATTCAATAACTAAACCAGTTGTGGATAATGCGGCTGGAGGATCATTCATGGATCTCACCTTTGGTCAGGCAAGCAATATGCTAGACCGGATGATGAAGCAAAGTAGAGCTTGGCATACCAGGGATTCTGAGGTAGCAAGCCCCACTTTATCTATAGGCATAATTGCAGACCAAAGGAGAAGAGAAGAAGAACGTGACCAAGATATGGCCCACATGAAAACGCAGATGGATCTTCTTACAAAGCATCTATTATCAGGGAAGACCGAAAAAGTCAAAGCAGTTGCGTCAAAAGGAAAAAACGAATCAGATTCAGAGGAAGAAGCCAACTACTTGAATAATCAGGGGGGTTTCCGAGGCAATGCCCAAGGAAACCAAGGTCGGAACTATTATGATAAATCTGGATACAAGGACCGCGATCAAGGTAGTTGAAAAAACAATACCGACAGGAGTGGTTTGTATGTTCCTCCTGGAAGACATGACGCCACTGCATCTGGTTCTGGAAATATGTCCATGGAAGATATGATGGCTAAGCTGCTGAACGGAGTAGAGGCAACCAGCACAGGAGTAACTGAGGTAATAAATGATCTGTCCTCAATGAAGCAATTGGTTGACTCGCATTCCACTTCAATAAAACAGCTGGAGCAACAATTGAGTCAATTATCTGCGATATTTAACCAAAGAAAGGCTGGAACACTACCCAGCGATACGGTGCAAAACCCAAGGAACGACGGATCATGCATGGCTATTACTACCCGGAGTGGTAAAGTGTTGGAAAATCCATCCAAGGACAAGCAGGTGGTTGATGATATAGCGAATAATGTTATTGATGCAGAATGTAAAGAGGCCGAAGAAGCTGAAGAGTGTGTTCATGACGTCACCCCTAGACGTTTTCAGCCTGAAAAGATTGATAGTTGGAAGCAAGGTAAAAAGAAAGTGGTGGAGAAAACTATTCCCCTTCCACCACCACCTTTTCCTCAGAGACTGAAGAAGAAGGCTGACGACACTCCTGAAAAGGTTGATAATTGGAAGCAAGATAAAAAGGAAGTGGTGGAGAAAAAAATTCCCCTTCCACCACCACCTTTTCCGCAAAGACTGAAGAAGAAAGCTGATGATACCAGGTTCAGTAAATTCATGACTATGTTGAAGCAGCTGACTATTAATGTTCCTTTGGTCGAGGCGCTGGAACAAATGCCTGGGTATGCTAAATTCATGAAGGACCTGTTGACAAAGAAGCGGGCAGTAAGCTATGAGCCGGCAGATAATATTCATCATTGCAGTGCAATTGCCACAAGGTCCTTAGTACAGAAGAAGGCAGACCCTGGTGCTTTCACTATTCCTTGCACGGTTGGATCTATGAATTTTGCTAAGGCATTGTGCGATTTGGGAGCTAGCATCAATTTGATGCCACTATCCGTCTACAGAAAGTTGGGGTTGGGCGACCCTACACCAACCAATATGCAGCTCGTGATGGCAAATAGGTCGGTAAAACGACCTGTGGGTATCTTGAATGATGTGTTGGTGAAGGTGTCTACCTTCATTTTTCCTGCAGACTTTGTGATTTTGGATTGCGAGGTGGATTCTGAAGTTCCCATAATCTTGGGACGTCTTTTCCTTGCAACAGGAAGTGTGCTTATTGACATGAGAGCTAATGAGCTTTTATTTCGGTTGAATGACGAAGTGGTCCGCTTTGATATATGCAAAGCAATGAAGCAACCCAGCGATATGAATGTGTTCTCTGTAGCTGATGTTCATTATGAGGATAAGAAAGCATTATCTGTAGAGAAACGGCTTACTGTTGAGCCATTGTCT
Organism: Capsicum pubescens; assembly: GCA_030864215.1. Classification (NCBI taxonomy): domain Eukaryota; kingdom Viridiplantae; phylum Streptophyta; class Magnoliopsida; order Solanales; family Solanaceae; genus Capsicum; species Capsicum pubescens. The sequence continues at coordinate 185,378,876 of CM061539.1, read as the reverse complement.
ACTGCGCTGCTGAATGTTGAGCATGAGGAAGATGAAGATTATGAAGAAACTATGTGTGCTCTAACAGAAATAGGGTCATATTCTCATACTCCTAAGCAGCCGGACCTTGATCTTAAGAATCAACCATCACCAACAGCGAAGACTTCCATTGAAGAGCCCACAGTGCTAGAATCGAAAGAGCTCCCCAATTATCTAAGGTATGCATGCTTGGGAAGTAGAAATACACTTCCGGTGAGTGTGACGGATGATTTAAGTGAACAGCACGTAGAGGCTCTCATCTCTGCTCTAAAGAGGTACAAGAGAGCCATTGGTTGGTCTATTGATGATATAATTGGTATCCCACCTGGGATATGTATGCACAAGATGCATCTCGAAGAAGATTGCATGCCCACAATGAAGCATCAGCGTCGTCTGAATCCATTCAAAAAATGATGCACCAAATATCTCGATGAAGTCTAAGTAATCGAGATAGCTATGTCGTGCCGCGACAATAAATCAAGCGCTTGGTGGGAGGCAACCCATCGTTTTTAATTGTTTTGTTTACTTAAGATTTTGTCGAGCCGCGACCAAAACTAAGGCGCTTGATGGGAGGCAACCCATCTTTCTAATCGTTTTTGTTGTTTTTGAGTAAATGTAGGTGCAAGAGGTAAAAGAGGAGATTGAGTTCAAATTTTGATTTGGAAGAATTGCATGTTGAAGGTGGTAAGTTAGGATTGAAGGAGCAAAAGGCAATGGGTTGGGCATTGCCTATGAAAATATAGGCAAAGAACAAGGCAAGGCCTATGTAAATCTAGGCCACGAACAAGGCAAGGCCTATACTATGGCCTAAGCTCTCGGAATCTAATGTGCCATAGCATAGGTGTCGCCCATGCCTAAGTGTGCCATAGCATAGGCGTCGCCCATGCCTAAGTGTGCCATAGCATAGGCGCCGCCTATGCAAAAGCATTTTGCCTCTGAATCTCATATGCTATGGCATAGGCGCCGCCTATGCCTATGAATGCCATGGCATAGGCGCCGCCTATGCTCAACAATGCTATGCAAAAGGCGCCGCCTATGCCAAGCATAGGCAAAGCAAAAGGCGCCGCCTATGGTCACTTCTTGTCTCCAAATCCGATTTTAAATGGGTCAAAACCCGACCCAAGCTTGTCCTATAAATAAGAGACTTAGTCTTGGACCAAAAACACATTGCAAACCTAGCATAAGCGCCGCCTACATATCCAAATCTTCTCAAAAATTTTCCTTTTGCTCTTTTACTTCACAAGAACATCATCCAAAGGCATCAATCAAGTAAGTACTTCTTTGTTCTTCATTTATATTTCGTAAGTACTACATTACTACTCCTATTATGAATTGTTAAATCTTGAAGTAGTATTGGTGATTTGAATGTGATTGAATTGTTGTGACACAACTACGTGAGTGAACGAATATGTAAGGATGATCTTAACTTGTTTCCAACTTGTATTTGATTTTGATGCACTGTCATACTCTTGCAGAATTGGCATGGTCACGAAAATTGCATATTCTTGTCAATAGAAATCTTACATGTTGGAATGACTTGTGTCTAAAGATGAAATTCATGGTGGACTACCAACCTATGAGGTTGTGATTATTCTTAGATGCTATACCTTGATTCAATCCCTATGTAGTAGTCTTGATATTTCAAACATGAAAGTATTGCCAAGATTTCAAGAAGTATGACTGCACTGATTATATTGTTGGACTATAGCACCCTAAATGTATGTCGATGAAGTCTGAGTAATCGACAGCATTCACTTAATTAGTTTGTGTCAACAAATTAAGTGTGGGGTGGTGCCACTATTGTCTGTTTGTCGATTGAATCTTCCGAGATGAAGCTAACATGACTCTATTGAGATCTCAGGTAGAATGGCACAAAAAGGACGACAAGGAAAAGAAAAAGCACCCACCTCACAGAAAGGTAAGAAAAGAGGAAGAAAAGAGCAAGCTGAATCCTCCGTGCTGCAAATACCTTGACGCACTCTTGGAATTAAGTGGGGTACTTATGAGGAACTTCTGAGGATGACAAGTCTGATGATGATTCCGATGCAGGGGGTATGACCCCAGACATAGAGGATGAGTCCGACTAACCAGGTTCTTCTTATTTATTTTTCACTGAGGGCAGTGTGTCCCGTCAAAGTGTGGGGTGCTGGTATTTGTATGCTATACTTCTTTATCTACATGTGCTTATTTATGTTTGTTTTGTTTTTTTTAGTTAAATTTTTTTCTTAGTAGTCAAAATTTTTTACTTTGCATGAAATTGTTCTGATAGGCAGCATGGTATTATGACAAGAGTTTGTGCTAAAATCATTACTATTGAGATGTTTAGGCTCTAATTATGACTCACTACGTGATAATTGTGTGGTTTAATTCCTTCATCTGTTGGGTCAAGAGTCTATACTACTCCCAATAAAGTCGACCATGTGCCTTGTGTGTGTGAGGAAATAGTATATTCTGTGTTTGTGGCTGATGCTAGAACTTGCCTGGTGTGTATGTAAAGCGAAATAAAGAGTGTGAGTTTAGGAGATGATTTAGGCATTTCTTTGGCAACCTATACTTGTTTACCTTCGTTTTACCTACCCATAGACATCATCCTAGATAGCCCCATTTGAGCCTTTTAGCCTATTTTCTTTGACAGCCTCATATGTAAGCCGAATCCATTTTTTTTCAAGACCATAATTTGATCCAAATTCCTAAAGCGCTTTAAATTGTAAAGTCATGTGACAAAATAAGAGGAAATTGGATGAGTGTGATGCCTTAGAATGTATTGGTGCTTGAAGTTGTTATGAAAAAAAAAATTGCTATCATAAGAGGTGTGTTATGAAAAGAAAAAGGAAAAAAAACTAAAAAGTTAGTTATGTGTAAAATTGAAAAACAAAAGAGGAGAGAAGGAGTGGTAGAATAAAAGAAAGTAGAAAGGTTGTGTGAAAGAAAGTGTTAATGACATAATGTGATGTATTAAAGCGCTTAGGAACATAGTCACTATTTCTGGCCAAAATAGTCCTACCAGTCCCTTAGCCTACATTACAACCTATAGAAGACCTATTTGATCCTAAGCTTAGCATTCTGATATTTAGTGGAGCATTACACTAAGGGCAAGCCTATGGTCATCAGTTGCAGCATATGAATTCTTTGTGAGAGCGAGAGCAAGGATAATCATATACCCATTCTTCGATAGATGAAAATACTTGTGAGTGATTATGGGTGATATATTGTGAGACACACATGGTTGATGAGTTTTGGGTGGTTGTGTATGATTCTCTGTGCCTTAACTTTTGGATACAAATTAGCCATCATCACGAGTCTAAATTGGAGGTTAAATGGTTTCTAGTAGTGATCAGAAAACTACTCTTTGTTAATAATTGTTATGCTTGTCTTGACGAATATTTTGTGTGGTTACTGTGAAACCCTAAGTAAATGTTTAGATGGACATGATAGTTTGTTCGAGGACGAACAAAGCTTTAAGTGTGGGGTGTTGATGATAGGCGAATTTACACGCCTATAGTACTATATTTTGCTCATATTTTAGCTAAGTTTTGAGGACAAATTATATAATTCATGCACTTTTAGTCCTTTTTCCTGTAAGTGAGCTAACGAATATGATTAGCAAGTTTTCAGGTATAAATGATGCAGAATTCAGCATTTTATGGATAACTTGACGCCAAAGAAAGCTTCACGAAAGGAGGAAAGCAAAGCTTGGACGCCAAGGACCAAAAGTGGCGCATGGAAAATCTGTCCCGGGCAAAAACAGTAATTCTAAAGACTTTGGGGACTAGCAGTAACTTATTAGGATTAGGATAATAATGCAGTAATTTATTAGGATTAGGATAATGATGCAGTAACCCAGTAGGATTGGGTTAAGTAATGCAGTAGCTTAGTAGGAATAGGATAGGAGTATTATAAATACCCTATTCTGCTAGAGATTTTTATCATTCTTCCATTACTTTTAACTCTGAAAACAATTCTTCTACTTTTAATTCTACTTTTTATTCATCTAGTCAATTCTTAATTTCCACAACAAGAGAAACGTTACTCTGCAAGGGAGTTCACGCCTAAAACGCCACACCACACCTTACTCCACGAGATTTTTATTGTGGTATATTAATAATGTCTATTGTGATTTCCTTCGCACTCATGGGTAACTAAACTTCTCTGTTGGGGTTATGGAAGCCATATGAGATACTATCTATTGCTATGAGTTTGTGAATTCGTGACACGTATGCTGCTTATATCATTATTCTCTTCATCTTAATCTAAATTCTTTGTGGTTGCAAACACATAGAATACGCCAGTATAGCATTAACTTGTTCGAAAGAAAAGTTATATGTCAGGAAAAGAGATAATGTCAAGGTAATAGGGCACCAACCCCTGTTAAAAAGTTAGTGTCGTAACTGGATTAACCTCTTGGAGAATTCGTACTGTTAGATACGCTTTAAGCTCGAAAGAGTTAAAGTGAAATAGTCCTGGTTAAGGTCGAAAGACGCCTGGATTTACCATCGAATACAATTCTCTATAAGCACATGCATGTCTGAATTCCGCACAACTCATAGCCAATAGAGACGTATAACTCATAAGGTGGACATAACCCCAACTTCTCAATTCTTATTGATCAAAAACCAACCAAGCAAACCGTTTTTACTCCTTTATTTGCTGTTTTTATTACTTTGTTTACATTACTTGCACGTTAAAATCCCCCCTTTTTTACGAGACTTGCACCAAAAGTCTAATAATCTTTGCTTACTTAGTGACCAAGTATTCTCTGTGGGATCGATACCCAACCCAGTTGGGTTCTATATTTGACAACGACCGCTTTACACTCTTACGAGAGCTGTAGATTGAGCGTTATCAGTCAACACTCCTCATAGCAGCAGGTAACATAGCATGGTTCACAGAGCCAATAACATCCTTTGTGGTCTATAGTGACCACACTTTGACAGGAACATAAAAATCCTCAAAAACAGAGGCAAGCCAGAACTCATTGGGCAAAGCATGCCCATTTGCATCTTAGATTAAGACCCTTTTCACATGTTCTTGATGATGAGTCTAGGAAGATCAATTGGAGTCTGAGAGTCTAGTAATTCAATCAGGGTGAGATCAAGAAAATTGGCTACTGTTCTCATTTCCTGTCAAGGAAGGATCATCTTGTGAACCATATCAAAATAGAACTGGTGAAGAGGAGACATCTCATTCTTGAGGACTATTCTATGAGTTAAAAGAAAAGGATTTCCAGAGAATTTTCTAGAAATATTAAGAGCTGAAGGGAGGTTATCAATAGAGGTTATATTTGGGTGAATGATAATGGAGGTGAAGGTGTTTGTGGCAGAGTCAGGTGGGGAGATTGAAGAAGATGACGAAGAAGCCATGGCTAGTGAAACAGAAGGTTAGTGATTTATCGTAGATAAGGTTTAGAAGAAATGAGAAAGAGAGAAGAAAGATGATATGTATTTAAGAGGTATTGAGGGAAGATGAACCGTGTGAGGAAAGGATTAGATAGAAACATAATGATGAAGGGGTCTGTACTGATGGGAAAGGGCTGGCAGCTTTTTGAAGGAGATGGCTTTTGGATTTTTGGCGGTTTTAATGTAACGGAAGGGGCCAAGTGAATAACTTGTTTCTCTCTTATGCTATTATGAACAAGTGAAAATCATACCTGAACTATGGAAAAACAATGGACAAAATTTGCCTTGATGGTTCAGCCTATCTGCAAAATCAACACATAACTGAGTTAATTTACTATAAAACCTTGGAATTAGGATACACAACTAAATATGTAAGACTGAATTACTCAACAATCACTTAAGTACAATCTTTTCTAATCAATCATTGAGGGAGATTTATACAATTTTAATCATCCCCAAGGCTAACATGTTCCTTTCAAAGTGTTCTCTACTCAAGGCCTTGGTAAATATGTCAGCAATTTGTTCCTCAGTTGAACAAAACATAATTGATATATGACTTTTTTCAATATTATCTCTAAGAAAGTGATGTCTAATATCAATATGCTTGGTTCTTTTATGTTGAACAGAATTTTTAGCTATGTTAATAGCACTCGTATTATCACAAAAAATGGGAACACAACCAACATCTATACCAAAATCCATAAGTTGTTGCTTAATCCATAGCAATTGAGCACAACAAGAACTTGCAACAACATATTCAGCTTCAGCAGTAGATAATGCTACTGAATTTTGCTTCTTAGTGGACCAGGTAATTAAACATGATCCAAGGAAGTGAGCCATGCCTGTAGTATTTTTCCTGTCTACCAAATATTCTGCATAATCAGCATTAGAGTAACCTACCAGATTAAAGTTACTACCTTTGGGATACCATAAGCCAAGATCACTGGTTCCCTTCAAGTATCTGAAGATCCTTTTCACTGATTTTTGATGTGATTCTTTAGGCTTTGCTTGAAATCTAGCACATAGCCCTACACTAAATACAATGTCAGGCCTGCTTGCTGTGAGATACAATAATGATCCTATCATACCTCTATATATCTTTTACTCCACATCAGGACCTGTTTCATCTAAATCAAGCTTTGTGGCAGTGGCAATGGGAGCACTAATCTCTTTACCCTCTTCCATGGAGAATCTCTTGAGAAGTTTTTTGACATACTTCTGTTGATGGATCATTGTCCCAAATGTTATTTGTTTTATTTGCAACCCCAAAAAGTAATTTAGCTCCCCCATCATGCTCATCTCAAACTCACAGCTCATGAGTTTGGCAAACTCATGAGTCATATTCATGTTGGTTGAACCAAAAATAATGTCATCCACATATACCTGCACAACTAACAAATCTTTTCCATTAGTTTTTAAGAAAAGAGTATTGTCAATTTTACCTCTGGAATAACCATTCTCCAGTAGAAACTTTGACAATCTCTCATACCAAGCTCTGGGTGCTTGTTTTAACCCATACAATGTTTTATCCAATTTATACACATGATTAGGAAACTCCTTGCTTTCAAATCCTGGAGGTTTCTTGACATACACCTTCTCTTTGAGAATACCATTTAGAAATGCACTATTCACATCCATCTGGTAGAGTATAAACTCCTTGTAGGCAGCAAAAGCAACAAATAATCTTATAGCTTCAAGTCTTGCTACAGGAGAAAAAGTCTCATCAAAGTCAATTCCTTCCTTTTGGTTGTATCCTTGGACCACTAACCTTGCCTTATTTCTTATGACTGTTCCATGCTCATCAACTTTATTCTTGTACACCCACTTAGTTCCAATCACTGATCTATCTTTTAGAAGAGGAACTAAGTGTCATACTTTGCTTCTTTCAAACTGATTCAGCTCTTCTTCTCAGTCCAGATCTGGTAGTGATCCCAGAGTTGAGCTCAGTGAGAACATTCTCTATGGGATATGATCCTTGATACTTGTATCCCTTTAGAATCAAGCCTAGTGAGCTACTAGGATCACTGATGGCATTCTGATCTGGGGTAGTTGGTGGCTCAGTTCCCCCTGTTGAGGTGCCTCCAGGTTTGGTAGTTCCAGTCAATGAATCAGGTTGTGTAACCTGTTCCTCAGCATCATTTCCTTCCTGCAGTTTAGTCTTAACACAGGAGTCATCAAAGATCGCATGCATGCTTTCTTCAACACAGTTAGTTTTGTTGTTTAAAACCCTATAGGCTTTACTTTAAAGTGAATAACCTAAGAAGATTCCCTCATCACTTTTAGCATCAAATTATCCTTCCCATTATTATGTATGAAACATTTGCATCCAAAGGTTCTAAAGTGAGAGATGTTAGGCTTTCTTCCTTCTAGTAATTCATAATGAGTCTTCTCTAACATAGGTCTGATCATGCATCTATTTATGATATATGTTGCAATACTTATTGCCTCAGCTCAAAGGTTTTTAGCAACATTTGCTGCAAGCATCATTGTTCTAGCCATATCCTCCAAGGTTCTATTTTTCCTTTCCACCACTCCATTTTGTTGTGGTGTTCTAGGAGCTGAGAAGTTATGATCTATACTATTTTCGGAACAAAATTCCAAGAATTTTACATTCTCAAATTCTGTACCATGGTCAGACCTTATGGAGACTAAGGAAGTACCTAGTTTCTTTTCAATTTTCTTAATAAAAAATTTAAAGACATCAAAGGCATCTTCTTTAGAGAATAGAAACAATGTCCAGGTGAACCTGGAATAATCATAAACAATTACGAACACATACCTCTTTCCACCTCTGCTCTGAAGTCTCATGGGTCCACACAAGTCCACATGAACCAGGTCAATCCACTTGGATGTGCTAACATGGTTCTTTGACTTAAAAGAAGACCTTATCTGCTTCCCTCTTACACAAGCACTACATAACTTTTCTTCCTTAAACTTGGTCTTGCATAATCCCAATACCATGTCTTTGGAGTAAAGTATGTTAAGTTGTTTCAGACTTGCATGTCCAAGTCTTCTGTGCCAAAGGAGGGGATCAGTTTCTATTGAACTTAGACAAGTCAGATCAGGTCCTAGTATTGCCATTATGTCTGCTTTATATACATTTTTGTATCTCCTTGCAGTGAGCAAAATTTCTTTGGTGTCCATCATTTTGACTTTAACCCCTGCAGCAGTGAAAATTACTTTATTACCTTTGTCACATAATTGTGAGATGCTCAGCAGATTATGCTTCAATCCTTCCACAAGATAGACATCCTCCAATGATTTTGACTCAGATGAGCCAATTCTTCCAACTCCAGTAATTTTTCCCTTTTTTCCATCACCAAAAGAAACTTCTCTTCCATCTATTTTGAAGAGTGAAAGGAACTTTTTCTTATCACCAGTCATGTGTCTTGAGCAAGTATTATCTAAGTACCAGTGCCTCTTATTTCCTTTCACTTTCTCCTGTAAAAAAATCAATGGTTAGACTTAGGAACCCAGACAAACTTGGGTCCTATTTTATAAGTGAAGGGATAAATTAGATTTCTTCTAGTCCATGCAGGCAATATGTAGTGCAACCTGTTTCTCTGACCAGAATTGGTTTTGTTTCTTTTGGTTTGAAAAAATCTGTTAGGCAGGTTTTGACTGTTTGTCCTGCTTTTTCCAGCCACTGGACATTCAGTGGTGGGATGTCCAAGGTTTCCATAAATATAACATATATCTTTAGGATCATCAAAACTTTTGTGGAATCCCAAGCCAGCCTTTTCATTATAATTTCTTTCACTTAATTTGTGAACCATTCTTGAGGAGTTTGTCCACCTATTTGCCCTTTCAAGATCCAGTTTTAGTTTAGAAACTTCTTGACTAAACTTCGTCACTTTTTCAATTAAGTCATGGCATTCTTGTTTGTATTTACCAAGCTCAAATTCAGCATTTTCTTGTTCTTTACTCATGGTCTTTTTCCTATTTTCAGTGAGAGTTAATTTGAGAACTTCAGACTTAAGATCATTATTTGAAATCACAAGTTCTGCAACCTGTTTCTTGAGAGTGCAATTTTTCTTGTAGACTGTACCTGAGCAAACCTTTAGATCAATGAGATCAAATTTGAGGCTTGCAAGACTGTTGAACAATTCATCCCTATCATAGGTTAACTCTTGGAAATCATCAATCAATGCACTCATCAAGGAAATAAGTTTTGGTTTTGAAAACAATTGCAATTTTTCTTTGAGTTCAAGAATACTTACTTCAGAACCCTCATCTTCTTCATCTAAATCTAAATCTAAATCTCCAAGAGCCATGAATGCAGTTTCATTAACTTCATCTTCATCTGAATCAGATCCCCAAACTGCTATCATTGCATGCTCCTCCTTCTTTTTTGCCTTCAGTTCCTTTTCAGCCCTTTCTTTTATCCATTTTATTTCCCAAACTGGACAGTCTCTGATCTGATGATCAGTTTTTCCACATTTGTAGCACCCATTTGGATTTTCATTGGAATATTTCTTAGTACATGGTTTCTTCTTCTTCTTAAAGAATTTGCTGAAATTCTTAGTTATGAAGGCAATTTGCTCCTTGTCAAGTTCAAATTCCTCATCACTATCAGAAGCTTTCAATGCCAAGATTTTTCCAGGAGCTTCTTGTTATTTGGTTCCATCAATTTCCATTTCATAAATCCTTAAGTTCCCTACTAGTTCATCTAGGGTCATGCCTTCAAGATCCTTATTTGCCTCCCTGATTGTAGTCACCTTAACATTCCATTTTGATTTAGGTAATACCCTCAGTACCTTTTCAACTTGTTCTTCCTCAGAGATGACTTTTCCTAAAGAAGTCAACTCATTTGTTAAAGTGGTGAGTAGAGTCATCATCTCATGTAGGGTTTCATTTTCCTTTATTTTGAATGCCTCATACTCAGTGAAAAGGAGAGAGATCCTAAATTTTCTTACTTGAGAGGTACTTTCATGAGCATTCACCAGTGCATCCCAAATTTTCTTAGCAGTAGTGCATGTTGATACCATGTTGTATTCAACAGGTCCTAATCCACAAACCAAGATGTTTTTAGCCTTTGCATTCTTCTTCAAAGCCAACAAGTCATCAGGAGTAAATTCACTTCTTACTTTCTTGAATTGTACACCATCAACCAAATTCATTGGAATAGTGGGTCCATCAGTAATATTGTACCATAATTCATAATCTTCACCTTGGATGGACATCTCCATTCTTTCCTTCCACCAATAAAGCGAGAGCCATAAAAAAAGTGGAGGTCTAGTAGTTGACTGACCTTCACTGTGACCAGTAGGAGGTGTGGAATTCATCATATTGATCTTTTCTTAGGTGTTAGCCTTATTTAAGACAACCTCTCTCTGATACCACTTGTTAGAGTACGAGCCCTCCTAATTGCCTATCTGTGGAACAAGTAAGTAAACGTGATTCACAGAAGTAAAAGTTGAACACAGTATTTTTATGTGAAAACACCCGGCTCAAGAAAGGTGTAAAAAACCACGACCTGTACCTCTACAGGATTTAACCCCAACTTTACTATAACACTTGAGCCTCAACAATCAACAAAATTACAAGACTTCTTGTAAATTAGGAATTGAAACTTCTAACTCTTATCACTACAAAAATACAAATCTTTCCAAGATAAGTGTTCCCAAGTCTTCGAGTTCCCTAACTTGAAGACATAACTCCTAACTCAGTTTATAGATCACTGAGACTAGAACAATGACTCATTACAACTCAAAGAACTTACCTACTACAAACAGTCTATGACTTGCTAAGTAAGGGGCCAGGTTCTTCTTCAAGTATGTGAACTGTTTTGCTGATTGTTGATTATCTTTTCAGTGCATTGAGTGAGTGTTTTTGAAATCGTTTCTTTTATTTAAGCACACACTTAATAGAGTCCTTCAATTGATGTGATCTTCTGTGTTCAATAGGACTCTAGATAGTTTTACTCTTCTTGTTGCTGCCCCCTTTCTCACTTCTTCTTTGAATAGGATTCTTCTTTCAATAGTATTCTTCTCTTATCTCTGTAAGACTTCTTGTCCAACTCAACTCCTGCACGACCTCTTGTTCAACTCAACTTCTGCAAGACTTTTTGTTCAACTTAACTTCTGATGTGATAAATGTTATCCACTTCTATTTGTACGCAGAATCATCTTATCCGTAACTTGTCTAAAGCTGATCTTTGTTCACTTGGATAGACCATCTTTCACAACATATTTCATTCACACGTCTATCTTCAAAACTCCACATCCCCTAACAATATGTTTTTCTGGAAACAAACAGAGAGTTTGTCATGTATGCAAACAAATTCAATGTTCTTCTTCGGGGCAAGGTGGTTTAAATGGTGGCTCGCTTCGGGAGTTTTATATGATAAGAAGGTGTCCCGAAGCTTAAAGAAAAGTTCTACAGAGTGGCAGTCCGATCGGCTATGTTTTATGGAGCGGAGTGTTGGCCAGTTAAGAACGAAAGTGGCGGAGATGAGGATGTTGCGATGGATGTGTGGACATACCAGGAAAGATATGGTGAGGAATGAGATTATTCGGGAGAAGGTGAGAGTGGCTTCGGTGGAGGACAAGATGCAAGAAGTAAGGTTACGTTGGTTCGGGCATGTGATGAGGAGGGGCTCTGATGCTCCAGTGCGGAGGTGTTAGACACTGGCTATGGATACTTTTAGATGGGGTAGAGGTAGGCCAAAGAAGTATTGGAAGGAGGTGATTAGGCATGATATGGAGCAGTTACAGCTTATGAAGGACATAAGAAGGTGCATGTGGAGGACGTGGATTAGGGTAGAAGGTTAGGGGGTGGGAGTGCGTCGGTAATAGTAGGGGAGCATTCTTTATTTGTCTTTATTTGTGTCTAAAGTTTCTTGTTCATGGTGTTCGGTGATGTCTATTATTTCGGATAGATATTTTTAGTATTATCTTGTGGCTAGCAGTGTTAGTTATTTTTTCAAACTGAACTACTTTATATGCATTTATGTTTTGGGTTTGTTATACTGTTATCGGTCCTAAGCCGGGAGTCTATCGGGAACAACCTTTCTACTTCATCTGAGGTAGTGGTATGGTCTGCGTACACTCTACCCCAGGTGCGGACCTACCTTGTATTTTGGGGTGCTCTAGCACCCACTAAACTCGACGCAGAATAGGTATAATTACATAGAAAATATATGAAAATAAGTATAAAACATACAAAAACACCCAATGAAAAAAAATTGGTTGGGTGCATTGGCATTTAAGTTGATTTTAAGGTGCTTCATTGGAAGGAGGTCCTAGGTTCGAACCTCATTGAGGTTTTTTTTTACTTTTTTCAGTTTTTAAATTTTTTAAGCACCCACTAGCCTTAAATCCTGGGTCTGTCACTGCTCTACCCTACCCAGACCCTACTATGTGGGAATAAACTGGGTATGTTGTTGTTGTTGATCTTCTTCTTATTCTATAACACAATACATCAAGATTTTGGTTTAGAGGAGATTTCTCCAAATAGGTTTATACTTTTCAATATTAATTTTAATATATAAGTCGTTTGACCAAACAATATTAATAATATATTCTTTTATTATATTTTTCTTTTTCGTTTGAATTATTGACTACATAATTTGCAACTATAAGCATCCGCATGACGCCTACTCAATTTCTAACCCAATGCAAAGATAATTTTGGATCAAGCTCTCATAATTTTCCTAAAAAGTCTCACATCATTAAGAGATTCTAATAAAATTTCACGTGGCTGATCACCACGAGCCACGAGTTAATTTTCGAAGTTCATTGTGTGCCACTGTCATGCACCCTCATCGTTTGGAGTATTTTTACCGCAACTAGCGCTTTTCTTGTATGTGCATTTTCAAGTTCATGAGAATAAGTAAACCGATCTCGCGCTCATCACTTTGCCACATTCTTAAATTCATCTGTTCAAATCTAAGCTTTCATACCAATTATTCGACCAAATCAGTCTAAAAATACTCTTAACATTGTATGATATTACCCACATGAACCAAGCCCATACTATTTTCTATAAAAGACCTCATATCATTAAAATCTTACTCTTAACTTTTATCGTTTCAGCTACAGCGTGGGACTCGTTCGCGTGAGCAATAATTTGTGTGTTGTATGATTAATTATAGTAAATTGTAATCACTAAAGGATGTGGTGCAGTGGATGAGGCTGTCTGCTCCTCCCTTAATTAGAGTTTTCAAGTTTGAATCTTAAATATGGAAAAATCTTTGATAGAAAGCACTATCCTTCGAATGAGGTATTAGTCGAATTTCAATGCGGGTATCAAATGAAAAAAAAAATAAAAAATTATAGTAAATTGTACAATTTAAGTGACTGAAGAAAAAGTCTTGGGCACGAGAATCAGCGGACACTCAACGACTATGTATTTGTCCATCATGGGTTCGAATATTAAGCTGATAGGGATCTATGATAGATGTGTTGTCAATAAAATAAAATTCTAAGTGCGGGAAGTTCCGTTTGGATTGGGGCATGTATATGATCTTATCATTTTTTTTCTTAAGAGATAAGAATAGAATACAAATGCAAATATTACTATTCTATTTTAGGGTGTGCAAAAATCAAACCGACCGATAAATCAAATCGATAAAAATATTATTGGATTATTGGTATTGGGTTATTGGATTAACGGTTTTTTATTAATTTTATAAAAAAATTTATTGGGTAAACGGTTCGATTTCGATTTTAGCTTATTAGGTTATCGGTTTAACCAATAACCCAATAAGGATACACTATATTATTATTTTATCTATATTTATGTTATATATATAAATATCTCTATATATATCTATCTATCTATATATAGAGATAGATAGATATGTGTATGTATATATATTATATGCACTGCTTATTCACAATTCAGTGATTCACAAAGTATTAACATATTCAGGGCAACAAAGGCACAATATAAAACTCAATTATTATCGTATTGAAAAGCTTAAAGTATTTATAGCTTCCATCAATTAGGATTTAATATTTTTTTCTAACTAACATTCAATTCAAGTTTGAAGATTCTTGTAAACTAAAATGCATTGCGTAGGATTTTGGCGGTAACTAAGATTTCATTTTTTTTATGTTAGTTGTTACTATTTCTATTTTATAAGTATTTTCTTATTGGTTAAACCGAAAATCGAACCGTTAAGGACCAAAAATCGATAAACCGAAACCGATAAGAAAATATCTTATTGGTTGGTTATTGGTTTTACATATTTAAAAATCGATAAATCGAATCAATAACACAAAAAACTGAACCGAACCAACCGATGCACACCCCTAGTTCCACTGACACAAATCTCCAAAGGTGATTTTTATCCATATATTTAAATAAAATCAGATAGTAGTATATTACTGAAAGAATTTAAGTTTTGTGCATCATCAGTGTACAAAATATTCTACACTTTCAAGTAAACTTAACTTGTTATTACAGGTTACTTAATTCTTTTTTAAATTTTTTATGAAAATAATTAGGCAACCTGTAATAGCAGATCAAATTAATTGACAGTGTAAAATATTTTTCACACTTAACTTGGACTCTTACTGAAATATATAGATATTTTTCCTTAACTTTTGGTTTGAAACAACTAATTGTTGAATAATCGATTTATTTATGCTTTTGATGTATTTTGGATCTTGCCCTCTCCAATAGTTTCTTCTGTCTTTATTGTCATTAGGTTGGAAAAAATTCATATGTTAATTTACGTACAGTTAAAAATGAAAAATGAACGAAATTACTTTGCAATAGTTATTAATGTAAAACTAGAAAATATAATTAAATAAAAACTAAAAGAATTACAAGACATAGTGTATTGAATAAAGTGGTAGAACGTTTAAGGGACTTTGAATAAAACATTTAAGTATCTTGAGTTAAATTTGAACCGTATATCAGTCCTAATTCGTTGATAATGTGCTATGACAGTTAATTAAAAAGGAGTTAATTACATCGCCAATATTAACTTCAAATTATCTTATTTAGCCTAATTTCAATTAATTACAATTCATAGTCTACTCTTGCCTATTAATTTTTCATAATTACAATTCATATCCTCTCTCATGTATTTTTTTTTCTCTCTATTTTCTATTACTTTCCTTCTTTTTTTTCTTTTTCAGCTTGTTCCTTCTTTTTTTCTTTTCTTTTTTCAATTTTTTCTTTTGTATTTTTTTTCTTTTTTCCTTTTTATTTTTTCTCTATTTTCTATTACTCTTTTTTTTTCAGTTTTTTTCTTCATTTTTTCTTTTCCTTTTTTTATTTTCTCTTTCTTCTTTCTTCTTTCAATTTTATCTTTTTCGTTGTCTTTTTTCATTTTGTCGTTTTTTTTTCTTCTTTTTATTTTTATTTTTTCTCCTTCTATTTTTTTCTTTTGTTTTTTTCTCTATTTTCTATTACTCTCCTTCTTCTTTTTTGTATTTTTTCTCACATTTTTTTTCTTTTTATTTTTCTCCTTCTTTTCATTTGTGCGAACTAGCAAACATAAATACAAGTGCGAATTATAAAATATAAATATAAATATAAAGACGAATTATAACATACAAATACAAGTGGAACTATAAAATACAAATGCGAACTATAACATATAAATACAAGTGTGAATTATCATTTGTATTTTTTAATTATTGAAAAGGAACTATTGATTTTCTTTTTACGAATATTTGTTTGTATTTATTATACGAGTTGTATTTATTTATACAAGTAAATACAATTCAAATTTTTATAAAAATACAATATGTATTTGTATTTTTAAAATCATTGGTTTCATTTGTTTGTAATTATATTTGTATTAAGTGATATTTATTTATTAACAAATATGAATAATAATTTTGACATACAAATACAAAATGGTACATTTGTATCAAATGATACATTGCATATTTATATATTTTAGAATCAAGAAAATACAATTAATGCATTTACTTGTTTGTATACAAATGATAAATTGTACATAATCACGGCTAAATACAATATGCAATCAACTTACAAATACAAATACAAAACAATTCTTTAAAAATAAAAAGACATCGACGAAAATAGAATACAAATATAAATATAATCGAAATATACAAATACAATAAAATCATAATACAAATGTAATCCAATATAATATACAGTCAATTATAAAATACAAATACAAAATAATTCTTTAAAATACAAGTACGAATTATATAAAATATAAATGATGATGCAAACTAGCAGATACAAATACAAGTGTGAATTATAAAATATAAATATAAACGCGAACTACAAAATACAAATACAAGCGCGAACTTTAAAATACAAATACAAATATAGTTGTATCAATGAATACAAAAATATAAATGACGGTGTGACTAAAAATAGATAAACAATTATGATATTTACGTTATCATCAATGACTTGTGCTCGAGTAGTTATATTTTTTAAAAGTACAAAAAATATAAAATAGAACAAAAAAAATGATAAAAAAAATAAGTAAAAAAAAAAACAAAAGAAAAAAAGAAAGAAAGAGAGATAGAAGCAAGAAAAAAATATATAAAAAACGAAAAAAAATAAAAATAGGAAAAATTAGAAAAAACATAAGAAAAAATGAGGAAAACATGAAAAAGCAAAAATATAACAAAAATAAAAAGAAAAAAATGGTAGTTTTTTTGCAAGACTAAATATATAGTGTATTTATGTTTTTATGAATACAGGTCACTAAGTAAAAGTGAATACAACAGCTGTGAATCGAATACAGCAGCTAAATGGTACTGTATTTATATTTTATATGAATACAGACTATTGATAAAATCGAATACAACGAGCGTAAATTAAATACAACAGCTATAAATAGTAATTATATAAAATATGACTATGAAAGATGAGTTTTTCAATAAAATATAACTATTTTTGTAAGATCCCCGTTAAAAAACCGTTTAATTGTCCATGCTTAGAATATAAATCCATCCAAAATTAAAGAAAGGAGAATTTATACAGATAGATACAATATGATGGTGGGGCCCAAATTAGGGGAAGACAGGTTTGGCATATCAGGCTGGAGATTCTAGAAGAAAATGATCCCTCAGTAATTCAAGAAACTAAAGCTTAAACTGTTTGTCATGTGACTCTTGGAAGCTCTTAAAGCATATTGCTACCTTTAGTATAAAGTTATAATTAATTAAATGTTGATAATCTAGACTTAGGGTCTTCATTTAACATGTTATGAGACGACGACTAATAAAAGAATTATAATAATTAAAAGAAAATGAATACACAACTTCACGTACGAAACTTTTAAGGAGGAAAAAAAAATCACCATCTGTTTTAAACTTTTATTATTTTTTAATGAAAGATGATTATACTACATACAGCAATAAAGTCATGTTTATCTAATAATCTGATAAAATTCTGATTCTAATTTTTGGATTATGTTAGAAAATTTCATGCGAGACGATGTGGCCTCATGCTCTTCCATTGCAGGGGCCGCCACCCTGCAGTTAGACCTACAAACATGACATAACGTACTAGAGTTAAACAATATGTTTATTGTACATGAAGATATCATCATCGCATAATTTAATATAATAATTTATAACACTTTTATTGCGAATACCCTCGTACATTAATTAATTATGTGAAATGGATGTATGTATGATTTTGTGTGAAATCCTATGTGGAATAAAAATGCATATAGTAGCAATATGGAGTAATATATAACCAAAAAATAATTTAATTTAGGGCCAAGAAGCTCGAAAAATAATCAAATACTCATGCAATAATTGGCATTTGGACATGAATCAAGGAATATCTTTTGAAAAACATTCTAATTGGAAGTTAAATGACATTTGCCTAGGCTCAGTTTAGAAGTTTTATATGGTCAGGGGTCAAGACTATAAACAAAAAGGCTCTAATCAAGTGGGATAGAATGTGTCTCCAAAGGCAGCAAGTGGCATGAAATTATTCAATCTAAAATAAGGTTGCTGTCACAAACTCAATTGGATCCTAGGATTTGGCTAGAAAACAGGATAAGTTGTGAATAAGATTAGATATACAAATATTATACACTTATTATACATGGTCATACACATATTATACGTAGAATATACATCCGCCAGCTATTTTTAGTCATGTTTTATTTAATTAACTAGGTTAACTCTTCTAAGATTTGATTCATACACATTGTATCAAAGGAGAAGCTGGAACATATTATTTGACCATCTTGAAACACAGTTTTGTTAGATAATATTTGATCCCTCTTGAGTAGCAAGCAGGTTGTGTAACTACTTTGTCTGAACATGCTTCACTTGATATTTATTTTAATACATATATATATATTTTGTGAGTGGCAAAAATTTTATTTTTTTCATAAAAGAAACAATTATGAACAAATGGCCTGCTCTATGATCCACCGTGCAATAACTCTCCAATTCAAGTTGGTCGGCAGTTTGCAAAAAGTCTTTTAAATAGTATTACAAAATGGTCTATTTTCATGGGAAATTGCATCATCTATTAGCCAATTATAATAGTTACAGGCTTACAGCATACTATGACTTTTTATTCTTAATTTTTTGGTGCTTGAGAGTTGTCCATATATATTTCTAGAACGATTTTTACTTGAGCTGATGTGACGGGTTTAATTTCTCGAAACAAATGGTGAGTTGATGACTAATGCATGCATATGTTAATAATTGATGATAGTTCAAAATTTGTTCTTTACCTTAATTTGTGATTTCTGTCTTGTTTGATTTGTTCAAAGATGTTTTATTAATTATAATAGTATGTATCATCGTTGAAGAACTCTTCTTGGTCCTTGTTATGAATCAGCAGAAGACAAGATAAATTAAAAATAAAGGGTT
This sequence comes from Capsicum pubescens, assembly GCA_030864215.1. Classification (NCBI taxonomy): domain Eukaryota; kingdom Viridiplantae; phylum Streptophyta; class Magnoliopsida; order Solanales; family Solanaceae; genus Capsicum; species Capsicum pubescens. The sequence goes on along the minus strand of CM061539.1, from coordinate 185,359,672 downwards.
GATTTGTTGAACAAGCATAGATAGTTTTTGAAACAAAAAATAAATAAATTGTATTGTCTTATTCTTTGCTTGGTTACTAATTTTGAAATCATAACTTATATGAGGAGTAGTAATTATTACTGGGAAGATAACTTATCCGAGTGAGAAGGGAAAATAATAGTAATACAATATCACGAATAATTATTCAAAATAAAATAATGAAAATGATAAAAAGATTCTGAAGTCCCTCGAACCTTTTTTCTATTAAATAAGCTGAAGGCTATTTGATATGTAATACATTTTTTTTAACACAACAGATCACATAATCAATTTAAAATAATATCAAAATAACTAATATCAGCATTACTAATTTCAACACTGATCTTCAAACCAAACAACTCCTAAGAATAATACATGTCCATTAATGTTTTATAGGGATATGGCTCTGTCTTATATTTAACCTACAATATCTTCTTAATTAGTGGCGTTCCGTTTCAGGCATGACTTAGAGCTTGATTGGATAGAATTAATAGGCTGGTCAAATTTGCTTTGAATTTCTTTTTTAGTTTTTCTAGTTTATTTGATAAAATTGTGGAAAAATACTAATCTCCTTAATTTATAAACGCTTATCTTCAATTTATAAGCATTTAAGCTAAAAAAAAATATTTTTTAATGCTATTAAAACGGGCTCTTAGTAGTTACTACTATATTATTTTGAAGATAAAATGAATTATTGGTTAATCACAGTGGAGCCGAAGTAAGTCAATAACCATACGATTAGGTAACGTTTTTTGAGTTACATATACTAATAATTTTTTTTTTAGTAAATCTTAATGATAAATCATATTAGTTATTTCGGATAATTAATTCTGAAATAACTTATTCTGGGATTAGTCATTCCACCATGTATATGAGATAACTTATCTCATCGCTATGGTGTAAATGATGGATAAATAATGCCGGTACTAACTAATACTTCACACCAAACATGAAATAAAATAGTGCTTCATTTTATCCCGAAACTATTTATCCCTTATATCTCACACCAAACGACCCTTCAATATTGTATTTGTTCAATGCACCAATTGTCACCATCAATAATCCACTCCGTTCCTCGTAGAAGGAAACTATTTTTGTTTCTAAAATCGTATTGAGTATTCATGCATACCCAAGTATAATTTCGAGTTCATAATTCTACCACAAATTAACTCATTTAATTTACAATTTCGAACCTATATATTTATAAGTTATTTGAGCCAAAACTGCTAAGTTTGAACGAAATCACTAACACTAATACTATATTCACCCTTGCCTAAATTTGTCAGAGTATATTTTTCCTTTTTTTTTTATTCATAGCATTCCCTCCGTTTCATATTAATTAGTCATTTTTCTTTTTTAACGCATGTTAAGAAAAATGGTACTCTTTACGATAATAATAACATACTCAATATGACAGCAGTTTGGAGAGAATGTTGTGTAACGCAACTCCCTATCTTTTGAGTTAGAGAGATTATTTATAAATTACGATTAAGTAAAGCATATACAAATTAGTAAGGAAAGAAAACATAATGATGAACCATAAAAATGAGAATACTAGTAGCTATAACAAATGGTACTCCTTGCGATGGATTGACAAAAGCATTCAAATACTTCAAGAGTAAAATTAAATCATTTTTTCTTATTTTTATACAAAGGTTACTAGTAAGAAGAAATTTTCGAGCTATTTTGCTTCTTCGGAAGCATATCTAAAATAAAAAGATAAAAGATAAATTAACTCATTTTAAATAGTTTAGAAATATATTTAACTATTTTCTGTTGATATATTGATGTGAACGGCGGTGGATTAATATATAATTGTGGCCAACTTCATTCAATCGAAAGCATGTGGCCCCGGTTCTTTTTTTGGTTTCTCATTCCGTGTTCGGTATCCATATTGGAGTCCGATTAATCTGAATTTATGCCGCATAGGGTCTTATTCGGAGGAAAACACTCCCTATCAAAAAAAAATTCATATTCAAGGCTTGAACCCGAGACCTCTGGTTAAGGAAGGATCAGCCTCATCTGTTGCACCACATCGGTGGTTATGGCCCCCGGTTCTGCTTTCAACGGTTTACAACCATTCCAACTTTAAGCTTTTAATATCTACTCCTCGTTTAATTGTGATGATTTCTATAAAAAAATTGTATGTTATTTATTTAAATTTTCTTCAATAAAGTCATTTTTATTCATGCTAAAGAGTAATTATTCTCAACTATTAGAAATATCTCAATATAATAAATGTTTGAAATTTGAGTATGCACATATATTTTATTACTTTCTTGTTTGATATTTCGAGAACGACGTCCACGTACGAGCAACATTAGCTTAATCTTATTTGGAAAACAAAAAACAAGTAATTTTAAATATCGAATCAAAACATTTTCAAGTTACATAATACAATCTTAGAGCTCATATACAATCTTAGAGCTCATGTCTTATGATTAAAAAAAATAGATTTAATATTAAAATAATAATTCTCAAAAACTCCAAAAAGTAATTTTCAAAAATAGACCAAGCAAAGTATTAACATATTTTTTAAATGCATATAAATTCTTGTGCTTCTGTTCTCTACCGAATTTATAGTATAACGATCGTTTTAGTGCATTGTGCTGTTATTTTTAGTCTCAGCATTGTCAGAGTAATAGTTTTCAAGGTTAATTTCATATATGATGATTACTAAATTATATAAATCGTACAGTAAAGTCATAATATGTCACTTTTGTCCTACTTTGAAAACTCAATACTCTATATTTTGCGACAAAGTAAATGTTTACATAAGATAGATGAATCTCTAACTCTAACGAGTCGTTTGGTTGGGAAATAAGTTATGCTAGATAAGTTATGATGAAATAAATTATATTGAGATTAATTATGATGAGATTATTTTTTATTGAGTGTTTGGTTTGTTGTATTCAAAGTAATATGCATATTATAATTTCTAAGAATAAATTAAGTGACTACAAAAATACCCTCCATCTTTTTCTTTTTTTTTTATATATAATTTCTTTTCAAGCTTTAAATATTTATTCTTAAAAATAAAACTTTTATCTTATTTAGCTTAATTTTTTTTGTGTGTGCATTTTCATGATTATATCGTGTGTATTTTAAAAATAAAACGTTTATCTTATTTAGCTTTAATTTTTTTACGTGTGTCTTTCCATGATTATGCCGTATGTGTTTAAAAAAAAATCTTACTACATCTTATTTAGTTTGAAATAAAAACTTCCAACTTAAGTTTGTTAAAGTAAAAGAGGATTTATTGTTTATTCATTTCATTTAAACGCATATCTCTCATATAATTTATTAAAATTCATTTTAATTGATATATAACATATCAATTTTCAAGTGATTAAAAACCTATTTAATTTAAAATATGTAATTCAACAATGGTGTTGATATTTTAATTATTTTTTAGAGAATAATTATTCAAATAAATTTAACGTATAATATATTTATAAATAAAATATATATATATGGGTGAAATTAAATGAAAATATATATTGAACTGAAATAATACCTTAATCTATCATTTCTTTCTTTGAATTGAAATATACTCGGACGACAAACATATATATATAAAAATAAGTATTCACTCTACTTTTGTCCTACTTCGGGAAATAAAATCAGTTTGACTTTGCAAATTTTTCCTTTTCTGCGAATTAAAAAAAATACTTTATTTGAGGCGGGTCAATGAAAGCGAATAATTGGAGATAATGATGGAATAAAAATTTTAAATTTTAGATTTAAATTTTTGATAAATTATTATATATTACTAATAAGTTTTAAATGTAAATATAAAATTTATGTCAAAATTATTAAGTATTTAACTTTTATTAAATTTCATAATTAAAATACTAGTATATATATAGATGTGTGAAATGAAATCATAGGTTTTGAGAGTATTTTAGTCATTGTATAATTTTATACCAAAGAAAAATAATCTTGGGATTGTTATCCCACCAATTAGATGGATAACTTATTTCGGGACTAATTATTAATCACGGAATAAGTTATCCCAAATATTTACAACCAAATAAGTGATTAAAATTTTTATCCCAAAATTATTATTTTATTCCGAAATTATTGATTTTAATACCGCAAACCAAACTGCCCCTAAGGTGTTTGATATAAAATTATATTTTTTTTTCTTTAAACCCGCCCCCACTAATCCCAAGTAGTTAATATTGTCTCCACTGGATTGATTGCTGATCTCATTTTGTTCATTTCATATTAACCACTTCCTCCGTTTCATTTTTTGTGTCATTATTTTTTTTTTTTAATTCGTCCTAAAAAAATATCATCTTTCCTTATTTGTTAACTATTTAAAGACACAATTCCACTCTTATTCTTGTTGGTACAACTTAATTAAAAAATAAGACAGTAGCACATTTTTTAATAAATGAACAATTTGGTAAACATAATCAAGTTTTCTCTTATTTCTTAAATTCCGTACCCGATCAAATAACGATACATAAAATGAGACGGAGGGAGTATTTGGCATGGACTCAATAAGATTAACAAAAGTCATTTGAGACAATTCCAAGCATTTTATTTTGAATCTATGCATTGTACATTATCCCTTTTTACAATTATCCTTTAACTTTGTTGATTTAAATGTTTAATAAATGAATAAAATTAGTTTAGTTTTTCCTTCTTAAAGACATAAACAGATTAAATCCGAATCAAGAACTACTTTTTTAATAATTGAAAGAAGTTTGGGTGCAACAAGTACTGACACATCTTACTCATTGATGAATTGGATAAGCAGAAGTGCTGACTCACTCACCAAATCATATGAGCATAACGGATAAGACTTCTTTTTTTTTTCGTCATCCAAGTTCTCATAATTATACATTGACCCCTCCAATATTTACCCCTCTTTTTGTCCCCAACTCTTTACATTTCACTTTCAATTTAGGGATCGTTTGGTAGAATGTATAAAAATAATGCTGAATAAAGTGTATTAGTAATGCTTGTATTAACAATGCTGATATTAGTTATGTTAACATTATTTGTAATACACCATTTGATTTGATGTATTAGAAATAATATATCTTGTATAATTTTTATAAAAAAGTATTTGTTTACAAAAATACTCTTCACACTCTTTAATTTTGTATATATTTCTTTTATAAAATACCATCTTCCTTTCTATTTTCATTAAACTTCATTGGTTCATTTTCTCTTCTCAAACTGAACATAAATAATCGTTAACATTGCTACGTAATATTCTTGAGGAAAAATTAGCAAAGGAGTTTCTTTTATCATACAAGATAAAAAAAATAATTAAAATGAATAGTTTCATTTTAAGTTGTAAAACGAAACGAAAGTAAAACCAAATTTTTCATTGATTAGTTTCAGCAAAGAAAAAAAAAGTAAAATTATTTTCCATTTTCAGATTTATAACTGATATTTTTTTTAAAGGCTATAATTTTATTTTATTTTAATGCTAAAATGTTGTGTTCTTTTATTTACGTAAATTATTTTTATTTTTAATTCTAAACCATCTTCTTCTTCTCAAGTAAAACGTCCTTTTCTATTTTCACGCTAAAACGCAAAACCCAAACTTAAAATTTCATTATGCCATTTTTAATATATAAAAATTCAGAATTTGTTTTTAGTCCAATTATTTTGCATATTTATTTATTCTATTGGGAACCTACAATAATTTATTTATTGTGAATCTACGTATTAATTTTTTTTGTCCAATTAATTTACTTTAGCTTACAGATGAAAAAGGCAAAGTAACTGAAAAAAGACTTGAAAAATGTTTGAGGAATTTGAAGGGTAAGTTTGTCATTAATTAAGTTAATACATGTGTTGGCACCCTTTATATTATTAATACATAAAAAATAAAATGTATTAATAATACATAAGTCAATGCACAATAAAGTGTATAATTAATGCAAACAATTGTTATATATAAACTAAAAAATATAAAATATTAATAATATACATTAATTAATGTATGCATTATTTTTTTTCAATACACTCTACCAAACGATCCCTTACTATATAACCATCTCAATGTCTTAACTTTTTCTACCCATTTACTCCCTGGATAGACTGGCGGAGGAAGAAATTTGATGAAAAATATATAAAATTAAATATATTTTAATATTTATATATTACATAATTTTCTAACACACAGAGTACATCCAATCACGCTCCGCCTAAGATGCCTTCATTCATATCCAACTTGATAGATCAAATAAAAAAAAAACTAAATTAGTAATTTCTCTATACCATTCATTATTATTACGTGATCCCACTCATTTAAGAAACAATTGAAATGAATCGCTAACTAATTTATCTGTCTCAATTTATGCGACACTTTTTATTATTTAAGAATTAAATAATTTATATTTAATTATAAATTTGAACACAAAATTTTCCAAAATAAAATTTATATATATTAAGAAATTATATAAAAAATATTATAAATTATAATTATTACTATAATATTAAATTTTAAAAAAACATATAAGAAATTATGATAAAAATAAATTTATTTTACTCTTAAAATCTGAAAAATAACACATAAAATAGAATATAAAACTTAATAAATTATCTCCTCATATTCTAAACGGAGTATGGGAGTAAAGTTCATCCCATTCTTCTATATAACCTTATGCTTCCTTTCTAATTTGACTCATTACACTCCACAAAAAAGTTAAAACTAACCATGCCCATGATATCTACTTCCACTCATTCATTTCTTCAAATCCCCCCGCCGCCGGTGAATCTATTTTCCTCCGGCGACAATTCTATTATATCACCGTCTTCCGTCAGATTCCGGCAGTCCGGTTACTTCACCGCCGCCGCCGCCGCCGCTGCGACCTGCGCTTCCGTCGAAACCGAATCTGCCACGTCACCGGATTCAAGGTACTCGCCGTTGCCTTCTAACCTTGTCCATGCTTCTCCGTCGTGTTTTTACGAGATTCTCGGAATTCCGATGGGCGCTACGATCCAGGAGATCAAGGCAGCTTACCGGAGACTAGCTAGAGTTTGTCATCCCGATGTGGCGGCGATTGATCAGAAAGACTCGTCAGCGGACGATTTTATGAAGATTCATGCTGCTTATTCCACGCTATCGGATCCGGGGAAACGTGCTGATTATGATCGCCGCCGCCTTTACCGGCTGCGCTGCCGGAGCGTTAATTTGTACTCCGGCGGATGTTCTCCTTCAGCTCCTTCAGTAATGTCGGGATTTACCGGGTATACTCCCCGGAACTGGGAGACAGATCAGTGCTGGTAGCTCTCTCCGTCGTTGGATTTATAATTCGAAGCCGCCTGTTGTACATTTTGTGAGGCTAGAAAAGTCGGTTGGATGCACTAAAACTGCTTGCATTACGTGAAGAAGGATCGAATTACAAAGATTTTATTATATGCCTGAATTTGTGACCTTCGGATCACGACTCTAATTTGCGAGGCACAGAGAGATTAAAAAAAGGAAAAAACAAAAAAGAGAAAAATTAGTTAGATTTTCTTTGTTAACCCTATTTGATTAGGGTATCTACGTTGTATTTGTACATGCTGATTATTATTACTGAATTACTAACATGAATTTCAATTTTCATAATTGCAGTACTCGACAAATATCTTTTTTCTATGCATGTGGTACTCTTTTCTTCCTTTGATTTTTATTTTAAAGTAAAATAAAGAGTGGCCAGGAAATCTTTACTTTTTCCTATGGTTGAAATTGTATGATTTAGATTTTTACATTATGGATTTAAAAGATTCAAATTTTGAGATCACTTCATTAATTTCACTGAAGGTTGGATTCGCTAAATTGTTTGGTTGATCTAGCTTTTGAATCGAACTTGTCAGACATTTTAACATAGTATAAGAAATTGAGAGAATTTCTACTCTAACCAATCGCAATTTAAATGGAAGGAAGCACTCTGCAAAAATCTTATGTGGTATTTGGGTTCTTGAAAGTCCAAAATTCTTTATGACCAATATAAAAGTGATGGTATTGTTGTTTCAGAAAGTTTAACATTTTTTAAATTGATTTCAACGATTGTTACGGAATTAAATATTGTCACACTCCTTTTTCATCAACTCCGAAAAGATTTGATTTTAAGTTCGAAAGGATTTTTATTATCAAAGTGACGAAAAATAAAAATTTATTTCAAAAAAAATATTATTTACATTTTTTTATTCAGAGTCACCACTTGGCATAATCCGGTGTGTCAAGTCACCTTTGAAAAATCTTTTTCAAAACAATTTGACTCTTTAAGATTGGTTTGCGTACAGAGATTCCGGCTAAGGAATTCTGTTGACCGAGGGGAAGGTGTTAGGCACCCGTCGATCCCGTGTTCGACCACGGTCGCTTGGTGGAACGTATCGGCTAACTTTGACACTAAGAATGTATAAACCACATAAAACACATAAACAAGCAACAAACACGTCAAACAACAATCCAAAACCAAAATAATAATGTTCAGTCCAATTATACAGTCCAAAAATAAAAACATACGGAAAGGTAAAAACCTATTCTATTCTAAGCTAGTCCTAAACTAAACTCCAACCCGCTGCCTCGGGCCTTCTTCACGAACGTCCTCCGGGTTCTGATCATAAAGTAAAATCCTATTTTTCAGGAGGGTCCTGATCATAAAGTGAATTTCCATTTTTCAGGAGGGTCCTGAATAGAAAGTAAATTTCATTTTTCAGCAGGGTCCTGAACGTAAAGTAAAATCCCATTTTCAGGAGGGTCCTGAACATAAAGTAAAATCCCATTTTTCAGGAGGGTCCTGAACATAAAGTAAAATCCTATTTTTTAGGAGGGTCCTGATCATAAAGTAAAATCTCATTTTTCAGGAGGGTCCTGATCACAAAGTAAAATCCCATTTTTCAGGAGGGTCCTGAACATAAAGTAAAATCTCATTTTTCAGGAGGGTCCTGAACAGAAAGTAGAGTCCCATTTTTCAGGAGGGTCCTGAACAGAAAGTAAGATCCCATTTTTCAGGAGGGTTCTGAACAGAAAGTAAAATCCCATTTTTCAGTAGGGTCCTGAACAGAAAGTAGAGTTCCATTTTTCAGGAGGGTCCTGAACAGAAAGTAAGATTCCATTTTTCAGGAAGGTCTTGAACAGAAAGTAGAGTCCCATTTTTCAGGAGGGTCCTGAACAGAAAGTAAAATCCCATTTTTCAGGAGGGTCCTGAACATAAAATAAAATCCCACGGATGTACATTTCCAATGGTATTTGAATTAAGTGAAAGTGAATTTGCCCCTACTTCAACAAAGAAAATTTGTCAGTTAAAAACTTAGTGGTGGCTTGCAGCTCTTGGCTTCTCAGGTATCTGCCCCAACACTCGTTCCTTTTATCTCTGTTCCAAATCACTGACACTTGCCCTGTCTTGCCGCATCATTGACTCGGATCCAGATTGAGGGAAATGAGTTCTGACTCGAACAATGGGTTTCCATTTTACCATGCCTCTGAGGTGCACCCTTTTCCCAAATCTGAATGCTTCCACGAATCCAACAACCTGTCGATTGATAGACTTCCTTTGCTTCGTGTTGAATTACGATCATATTTATTTCATGTGCTGGTCCTGGGCTTTTCCTCATATAATTGGAAAAACTGATAGTAAATTTTGAAATCCTTTCTCGCTTGTTTTGACACAGACTTGACTTAAAATGTACAGAAATGATGACGACTTTTATTTTTATAAATGACATAAAAAGATAAAAAGCATGAATATGTAAATGAAAGAAAAGGGGAATGTCCCATATTCAAAAGAAAACTTATCTGAATACGACAAACAACTCCAATGAGTATGACATGCATTTTGGATTAAGCTGTTTGATCTTCCTATCCAAACTCCCCATTTGTTGTTGAGTTCGTACCTTTGCCGCTGAGCCGTTTCTTCAAAAGAAGACTCGTACATCACATTCAATTGACGACATCTTAAAAGACTTTCGCCAACAAATCTCTTTCTTTTCACTTTTCACTTTTCTCTTGAACTCGTCATCGCCTTACGTTGCCCGTGAGGGTTTTCACCAATAAGATTCTCTCATTTTTATTTCTCTCCACTCAACATCGCCTTATGGTGCCTGCGAGGGTTTTCACCAATAAGACTCTCTCATTTTCATTTCTCTCAACTCACCATCGTCTTATGATGCCCACGGGGGTTTTCACCAATAAGACTCTCTCATTTTTGTATTTCTTTCCTGATTTCTTATGCTGAGGGAGACAAGTGGTACCTCACAATGTATCATCATATCCATTTCATGCTTAGCCTTAACATTATCAAAAATTGATCTGAAGTACTTTTTTTGGTTGTAACTTGGCTTTCGGATAAGGTTAGAAAAAGATGGCAAGAGGTTCAAACGACGCTTGAAGAGGGGGTGGGACTTACAACTTTTGGAATCGACTCAAACAACACATTAACTCATGCCCCAGTTTTTGTTGACTGGATGACTCTAAAATCTTTATTTGGTTGGACCGAGCCCAAAATAGGACAGCCTACGTATCTCACTCCCGAGAGAGGAGAATCAGGTCGCACGTAGTTCCATCAGCTTGTTCTTTGTTTTGATTTTTTTTCTTTTATTTTCGAACTCTTTCTTTTATTCTTATTTTCTTGACATTTATCTTTGACTCTATTTTGATTCCAAAAGAGGGATATGAAAGAAAAATAAAACGAAGCTCAAACGGGTAACAAAGGATGACACAATGTTTGGATAGAAGAATAAAATGTCTTCATCATATCAATCTTCAAAAATGCAAGTACTAAGTATGCAATAAAATCAACAAAGGACAAAATATCATTCATAATATCTTTTGACCACATCAGCATTGATAGCCATTTCTGCCATTTTGCCTTTAATATCTGTCAAATATAAGGCTCCATTGGGCAACACTTTCTTCACAACAAAGGGACCTTGCCAGTTAGGGGAGAACTTGCCTTTCGCTTCAACCTGGTGAGGAAGAATACGTTTCAATACCAACTGACCAACCTCAAAATTCCTGGGACAAACCTTTTTGTTATACGCTCGAGCCATTCTCCTCTGATACAACTGGCCATGACACACAAACGTTAGCCTTTTTTCCTCAATCAAACTCAAATGTTCTAGCTGGGTTTTGACCCATTCGTCATCATCAATCTCTGCTTCTCTAATGACTCGAAGAGAGGGAATTTCAACTTCTGCAGGGATGACTTCTTCTGTCCCATACACCAATAAATATGGAGTTGCCCCTGTTGAAGTGCGAACAGTGGTGCGATAACCTAGCAATGCAAACAACAACTTTTCATGCCACATTCTTCAGTCAATTTTACCGCAACACTCTTTTTCAGCAACTTGAATATGGGCTCACAAGTGGTTGTGAGTTGAGCAATAAACCTGCTAATGTAGTTCAGTCTACCAAGAAAACTCATCACCTCCGTCCTATTCTTGGGCGGGGGCAAATCCTAAATGGCTTTGATTTTCGAGGGATCCAATTCAATCCCATGACTGCTGACCACAAACCCCAACAGCTTTCCAGACGGAACTCCAAATACACATTTTGCCGGGTTGAGTTTGAGATTATATCTGCGAAGTCTTTCAAAGAACTTTCTTTAATCTTTAACATGGTCGGCCCGACTTTTTCACTTAATAATCACATCATCCACGTATACCTCAATCTCCTTATGCATCATATCATGAAACATAGTGGTCATGGCTCTCGTGTATGTTGCTCCAGCATTCTTCAAACCGAACGGCATCACTCGATAACAATAGGGCCCCCATGGTGTGATAAAAGACGTCTATTCCACGTCTTCATCATCCATAATGATCTGGTGATATCCGGCATAGCAATCCACAAAAGAGGCAACCTGTGTTTAGCAAAGTTGTCTAACAAAATATGGATGTTGGGCAGTGGAAAATCATCTTTTGGACTTGCTCTGTTCAAATCACGGTAATCAACACACACTCAAATTTTTCCATCTTTCTTTGGTACGGGAACAACATTGGATAATCACATGGGATAACGAGCCACTCGAATTACTTTGGCTTCAAGTTGTTTCATGATTTTCTCTTTGATTTTAATACTTACATCAATTTTAAACTTCCTCAACTTCTGTTTGACAGGTGGGAACGCGGGATCAGTTGGAAATTTTTGAGCCACTAATTCAGTTCTTAAACCAGGCATATCATCATAAGACCATGCAAAAACATCCTTATAGTCAATTAATGCTTGAATCATTCCATCTTTTAGCTGTGGCAAAACATGTACACTGATTTTAGTTTCCCTAACATCTTCTTGATCCCCTAGATTTATTGGCTCAGTCTCATTCAAATTAGGATCCAGTTTGTCTTCAAACTGTTCTAACTCTTTGCTTATTTCTTCTAGTGTTTCTTCTTCATCATATTCCCCATCCTGCTTCATTACATCTTGATTAGTTTGGATTTTAAGATCAGGCTGAAAATTCCGCATGTATGTCATGTCATTAGAATCAGCATAAAGAGAACTGTATATAAAAAAAAAGAAAAACAAAATATATTAGGCACGAATCAAAAGGGACATTGCATTTCATTAAATAAAAAGATAGAAGGGTTTAAACATAGATGCCAACATAATATAAACAAACTAAAATCTGAATTACAACCCTGAAATAACTCGGATAAACAGAAAGAAAAACAAAATAAACTACCAAAACTCCCTCCTGACGGGGAGAGAAGTGACTTCCCAATTATTGAGCCGGACAGGTGGACCTATGAATTGCACGTCTGCCATACTAGTACTTTCTCCTGCTTCGACCATATCAACTTCAATAAAAAGGTTCTGGCAGTCATCAACCAATTCAACTTCAAATTCCACATGCTTCGTGACACCGCTCTTAATAAATGATTCACTGAGTAGTGGCATTGGGAGAGGGAGTGACCATGTTTCCTTTTTCCTTCCCTTGGCTTTCTTCAGATTTTCAGCCGTAGGCTCAAATCCCAGACCAAACGTGCCCATATTCTCACTCGGACATATGGGACAAACTATACCGTGCAGAGACGCTCTCAAACCCTTTCCTGGCTCAAATCCGTATTTCCAAAGTTCACTCACCATCATGATAGAAGCGGAAGACAATTGTGGTCCCGGTATAACCTGTTATTCAAGGATACGATTCACTGGCACTGTATCAAAAATTTGATAGACGAATGTCTCCTCTACGTTATTTGCTTCAATAAAAGACAAGGGAGAATCTTCGCCGGCGGACAAATCTCCTTCACCGTGAATAACCACTTCTTGCCTATCATGCTCAAACTTAATCATTTGGTTCAGTGTAGATGCAACCGCCTTGGCCTTGTGGATCCACGGCCTTCCCAACAACAGATTGTCAGAGGAGTCTATATTCAATACTTGAAACTCTATGGCGAACTCAACAGGCCCTATGGTCAACATTAGTTCTATTTCGCCAATGGAGTTTGATTTTGCACCATCGAAAGCCCTGACACATACATTGTTGGGCCTGATCCTCTCAGCACCAATATTCAACTTGTGCAAAGTAGAAATAGGGCAGATATTTGCACCTGAACCTCCGTCAATCATGACATGAGTGACGTAGAACTTTTTGCACTTCACTGTAATGTAAAGGCCCCGGTTATGCCCTATACCTTCAACAGGCAATTCATCGTCAGAAAAGATGATCTGATTCATCTCAAAGATTTTTCCAACTATTTTCTCAAGCTGATTTACTGTAATCTCCCTAGGAACATATACTTCATTTAATACCTTCAGTAAAATATCACGATGCTCCTTGGAGTGCAACAACAAAGATAAGAGGGAAATTTGAGCAGGGGTTTTCTTCAACTGGTCTATTATTGAATACTCTGGCAATTTCATCTTTTTCAAAAATTCTTCGGTTTCTTCTTCGGTGATAAGCTTTTTGATAGATGACGGTTCACTCACCATTGGCTTGGACTTTCTTAAGCTTTCAGGCACGAAGCATCTTCCTGACCGAATCACACCCCTACCTCGTCTACATTTTCCACTACTTCCTTCCCGTGATAGGTCATCACAGTCCTCTCATAATTCCAGGAAACCCTTTTCGTATCAACTATCGGAGGTTAGGTCACCGATTTGAGGACAATAGGCGCTGCCAGTGCTCCTTTCACCGTCAAGATGGGCTGACTCAGAGCTTCTACCACTGTCAACTTAGGTTTATCCTGATTTAAATCAACATACCTTCTGACACCTTGTACTGTGATCAGGGGTTTCTTTGTGCTTTCTTGGGCTTTATCTTCTCTCATTCCTTCCTAGCTCAATGACGTTGCTTTCAAAGACTCTTCTACATTCACCGATTTCTCCTCAATGGTCTGTATCTTGACAATAGGCTTATAACACCTTGAAGACTCTTTCCCATCATATATCAATTCTAACATATTTGTTTCAGCATGGGTTGGCAGCGGATTTTGGTTAATGTTTGGACCCTCCGGGGCCTGGACCAGCATCTGATTTATGTTAATTAAATCTTGGACAACTCTCTTTAAATGCCAGCATTTCTCAATATCATGTCCTGGCATGTCAGAACAGTACGCACACCTTAAAGAATAATCGAGATTCTTCAGCGGTGGATTTGAAAACCTTTCTTGAATTGGGCTTAAGACCTTCAACTTTCTCAACCTATCAAATAAGCTAGCATATGCTTCCCCAAGAGGTGTGAATTGATTTTTGACCGCCTTCTCTTTCTTATACTCGGGCCTAGGTAAAAAACCGAGTCTGGAGGGGTTTTGGTAATTCGGTGGAGCGGATGGGCGATTTTGTGGAGCTTGCACGCGCCATTGCGGGTAAGAAGGGGTTTGGGCATATGGCTGCGCGCTATATACTAGGTACGGAGGTGGTGGAATGGAATATAAAGGATTTTGTGGAGGGCAGTAATGGTGGGGAGGAATATATGGAACTTGGGTGTAGACTTGGGCCTGGGATTGGGGATAGGGGCGAGGTGGTCTTTTGGGATAGGAATGGGTTCCAGCTACGACAGTCGCCACGTCCTCTTTCTTCTTTTTACCTCCGAATGCGCCAGATCCACCTTGAATCGCTTGTGTGGTGGCTTTTAATGCGGCAAAACTCACTATTCGACCGGTCTTGATTCCGTCCTCTATCATCTCCCCCATTTTGAGGACTTCAATAAAAGACTTTCCCATTGCCGGAAGTAAATGTTGAAAATAGGTCTCATCCTGTGCCTGAATAAAAACCTCTACCAACTTACTTTCTTTCATTGGAGGTTTTACCCTGGCGGCCTGTTCACGCCACCTTATCGCGTATTCCCTAAAACTTTCAGTGTTTTTCTTCTTCATGTTGACCAAGGATTTTTCGTCCGGAATCAGGTCGATGTTATACTGAAAATATTGCATGAACTCAGAAGCTAAGTCATCCCAGTTGTTCCACTTGTTGATATCTTGATCGATAAACCATTCTGAAGCCAGATCAGAAAGACTCTCGCCAAAGAAAGCCATGAGCAGCTCTTCCCTTCCTCCTGTAGCCCTCAATTGGTTGCAATAACGTCTCAAGTGTGCCACGAGATCACCGTGCCCTGCATACTTCTCGAACTTGGGCATTTTAAAACTGAGGGGAAGGTTGATGTCTGGGAACATGCAAAGATCTTTATAGGAAACACTCTTATAACCTACGATTCCCTGCAAATTCCTCATGGCCTGTTCTAAACTTTTCAACTTCCGTGCTATGACTTTCTGTTCCTCTGTTGCGACAGGTTTCTCCATATCAAATGGAAATGCAGGTAGCTGAGTGTACCCATACGGTTTATTCATTCTCAAAGTAGGCTCCGAGGCATAATACTGACTATCTGGAACCTTCAATACTTGGACACTGGCAGACCTAGGAAGCCCCATTATCGGACGCACATCATATGTGGGAGCTTCAGGTGGTGGCGGAGCCACGAATACCGGTGTGATCGGTGGCGCCGGATGAGCAGCGTGTCTTGATTGGGGAGCTGCCAAGGGCACACCTGAACTGCCAGGATAATAATGTTGCGGAGTGAATCCTGACGCGTGCTCAGGTGACTCAGTAGGAGCAGAGAATTGCGCCTGAGAGAGCGGTGGGCAATTAGAGATATTCCCAAGACTTTCAGGGAGCGGAGGAGGAGACATTTCACTGGCCCATGCCCGGTGCAAATCTATCAATTGTTGCCTGAGTCTTACTACCTCATCATTGTGTTCTGAACTTTCTTCCCTGTGATCCTGATCCGAGTCAATGAGCGAATTTTCAATCTCCCTGCTAGTCATGGCGAGCTTTGCTTTGGATTTAGTGAAGTACTAGCCGAAGTGTTGCAAACCTACCACTGTTATCTGAAAGAACATGCTCATCAAAGACGACATCCGTTAGGATTAGGGCACACAACAAGATGGGAATCACATTGGTAAAATTGTCCTAAATTCATGTTCATTTCTACCAGCTTTTGAGGATAGCGAGGTCATTTTAACATTATCCCGATTTTTATCTACACTTTTTTTTGTATTTTTTTTTGTATCAATCTCTGTTCTTTCCCTTTATTGTCTCATCATCCTTTCTTTCTTTTCTTCTCTCGCTATCTACCTTCATTTTATCATTCTTTATGGCTTTTTTTTCTTTAAAAGAGGAAAAATAATAAAAAACAAACGAAACAAAATGCTTAGATCGAACCCCAAAGTAGGTTGCCTACGTATCATGTTGTACATAAATCAGATCTTGCGTAGTTCGGGCAGCAGATGCATAAACATCACATAATTGAAGTTTTTTTTTCTTTTTTTTTTCCGCGAAAACGAAAACAAACAAACAAATGAAAGACGTAACCTCATAACATTTTGATGAAAGAAAGAAACAAAACATGCAACGAATTTAGGACCGCTTTAAAAACTAAACAACAAATACAAAATAACATCCTAGACCCCTAAGACGACATACATGAAATTACTGATAAAGACCCTAATACCAAAAACAACTTGACTCCGACTTAAAACTGACGCCACCCTACAATGACAGAACATAAAAGACTCAAATTGAATAAAGATAAGAAATTCTCTTTCAGACTGGTGCTCTACATGATGACCCAGGTTGAGATGGACCTGCATGTGAAGTTCTGTTTCTCTTATTCAAACTTTGTAGCATGTCCTGCAAAGACACCCTGATATTGGGGAGGAAGCTTCGGGCCCGTATTCCTGCCTCATGAGGAGTGCAATTAGAAAGATTGTTCTGACACCTTTCTACAATCTTGAACAAATCTGCTAACTGAACTCTCAGTGTCTCTACTTTGGACCCCGCACTTTCAACCTGATGGTCTTCAACTATGCATTCTTCCTGTATTCTCCCTCTAAGCTGCGCTGGTAAGGGTTGGCTGATACCTCGAGGGATAGATTGAAGCCAGACCCCATATCCTTGAGTGTATCCCGGATTATCCAAACTTTCTTTGAGAGTGTCCACACCTAGCTCTGTTGCATGCTTCCAGAACTGCTCATATCTGCTCTTACCTAAGGCTTGGTCCTTGAAGTACTCAACATCTTTTAGAAGATACACTACTGGTGGCACGTCCTGCGGCCTACCCAACTGGCGCATAACCCTAGAAGGACTGTATGGTCTAGTGCAATTGAGCCCTAACATAACTAGAAGGAGCTACATCTGACAACCAAATAAGGTTATCTTTGGTCGAAGCCACAGATAAGTCCACAAAATGTTATCCTCGGTTCTTGACTCAAGAAATTCAATCCAAGCGTCGACTCCCATGGGTAGCGAGAATTTATCCAAACGCAACCTAAAGTCCATGACTTTCACTCGATTGGGAATACAACGATCAACCACGTCTAGTCTAACTAAAGAAGGGGTATGCATATGCTCTATCATCCATAACTGTAATATCAGGTTACTGCCCTAAAAAAATCTAATCCCCCCTTCACTTCGGTTAAAGCCTTATATATTTCTGTTAAGATCATGAGTATGAGAGTGAACCTGCCCTTTTGATCAACGACTTTCCCCTTTTGAATAGTGCCCTTATCATTTTGATCCTTATGAAATAGAGCCATCACCACAGATTGCAAACGGGTATTAATACGTCTTTCTTCTAGTGGAAACACTAAAATACCTAACAAAGCGAGGGTGAAGACTTCAAGACGCTTTCTCTACCACTTCTCCTTAGTCATATGAAATTTATCCCAAAAGCAATCAAAACCTTCCGAGGACCCAAATCTAGCGAATAAAAAGTCTAAAGAAATCCATGATTGATTCAGACAACCCAAATGTCCGTTATTACTCTTCAAACCACACCCTTGTAGAAACCTATTTCCCGAGTGATTCCGAGCTCGGATCATACTTTTGTCAATATAAGGCAAATGAAGCAGACCAGATAATTCTGTCAACGTAGGCATCATTTCACACTTTCCAAACCTAAACACCAAATTACTAGGATCCCAAAAGGTCAGGACAACATCTATTAGGTCTGGACGGGGTGGGATATGCAGAAGTTCCGTAAGATCACCTAATATCTTAAATAGCTCTTGCTGGTCAGTGTAGTTGAACGTGCTCCACCACTTTATTAACTTTTTGGGCACTTTGGAAACCATCAAGACTCTAGACCCTGTAGGCTTCATCCTGTAATAACAAGCCAAACTTACAACTCAAAAATTCAAAACAAGACAAGAAATTCCCGACCCTCGGGATTTTATCTTAGAAAAAATATCGTGTGACATAGAGGGACAGACCGACATATAACTCAAATTCACCGAACAGTATCGCCGAATGAAATCAGCCTACTTGACAAGAATTAATTGACAACACTAGATTACGAGAAGGAAAATCCAGGCTAAGACTAAGACAAAGGCCAAAAAATGAAAATTAAAATTACCGGACCCCCCGAGGGTTGCCTACGTATCCCGCCCCAAGGGACGGGAATCAGGTACGCGTAGTTCGTCCAGATTGGTCAATTAATGATTAAATAACAGGTTAGACCCTGACTTAAGAGATACGACCAAAGACAGACGATGAACCATGTTAATAAAATCTTTTGAGTTTTCATTTTGATACTTCACAGAAAAATGACATCAACAACTATGAAAGAAAAAAAATCTTTTTGGTATTTTCATTATACGAAATGTAAAAGATTTCCAACACCTCTTTTTTTGCATTTTCTTTTATAAACACATCCTATGAATGAAAAAAAAATCGTTTTTTTGAAGTTTTAGAATTGTGAATGCATGCTAAACGAGACAAAGAAAAATCTTTTTGATGTTTTTGAGAAAATAAGTGCGAAAGGTAAAAAAAGTCCTTTTGAATTTTGGAATTGTGTAAAATAAAAGCCATAAAAAACTCTAAAACTACGAAACTCTTTTTTTTTTGTTCTTGTTTTTTTTTTCTCTATTTTTTCATTACCCACACACTTTACTTCTAACACATGTTTTTTTCCAAATCAGTCCGTCAAATGACCACGTTATCCTCAAACATGCAACATTTAGCACGTATGGATGCTTTAGAGGTGAGTCTCCTACAAAGGACTAAGTGGGCCCCCCTAGGTCTCAATATGATGCACATAAGCATGACCTAAAGGCTGACCTACGTTGGGGTTCACTAACAAGGCTGTTCGGGGGAGCATATGGTCGATAGTGGATGCGACAGCTTTCCACCCACTCCATAACACCGACTGCTCCCCCCCTAAAATAAGGGTGACTCAACTAGAGGTCGTGTATAACACGTGTACTACGGACTTGTTGCAGAAAGAAGGCCGGGGGGTAGACACACATGATGCCAGATATAAAAACGGTAACACATAGGATAAATACTGTACAGAAAGAGCACAAAAATATTCCAAAATGATAAAACAATAACACAAAACAACACACAAAAAAAATAATTATACACCTATAGTACCAAACATAGCCGATACGACTCCAAAATAAGCTTGAATTCTGAACAGTTAATCCCCAGCAGAGTCGCCAGAGTTGTCAACCCCTTTTTCATCAACTCCGAAAAGATTTGATTTTAAGTTCGAAAGGGTTTTTATTATCAAAGTGACGAAAAATAAAAAAAAATTGAAAAAAGAATTATTTATATTTTTTTATTCAGAGTCGCCACTTGGCATAATTCGGTGTGTCAAGTCACCTTTGAAAAATCCTTTTCAAAAAAATTTGACTCTTTAAGACTGGTTTGCGAACAGAGATTCCGGCTAAGGATTTCTATTGACCGAGGGGAAGGTGTTAGGCACCCCTCGATCCCGTGTTCGACCACGATCGCTTGGTGGAACGTATCGGCTAACTTTGACACTAAGAATGTATAAACCACATAAAACACATAAACAAGCAACAAACACGTCAAACAACAATCCAAAACCAAAATAATAATGTTCAGTCCAATTAGACAGTCCAAAAATAAAACATACGGAAAGGTAAAAACCTATTCTATTCTAAGCTAGTCCTAAACTAAACTCCAACCTGCTGCCTCGGGCCTTCGTCACGAACGTCCTCCGGGTACAAAATACTTTGGGGCATTCCCCGGATAAAAATAATACAAGTACTTTGGGGCATTCCCCGGCCAAATGATACAAGTGATCCCAAAGCACATATAGCCAAAAACTATTCAATCACACAAATCAAATATCCCATCAATCCACAATCCCTAAATTCGCCTACCCGACCTATGTTGCCTATCAAGTTTTTGATTTTAAAATGATTCTATCAAATTCATGCTTAATCCGAATTAAATAAAATGACAATAGTTCAAAATTTAACTACATTCAACTTTTAACAACTTTTTATTCCCACCCCAAAATCCTTTTTCAACCACATGACTAAACCAATTAGATCATCAAATCCCTTTTCAACATTCGAAACCAACATCAAACATATACGTCCAACAGAGATTCAACATTTCATGCACATGAGTAATTCATACTCGCAACAATAATTAATACGACAAAAATATCCAAACCCAAATCGCAAAATCACAACAAAACCACATTTGAAATAATGGAAAGATAAAGTTAAGGAATGGACCTTCCGATATCGAATTTTTGATGACAATAAGAGTCCAAAGAAGTCCGAATCCGAAAGATCAAATAGAAAACCTCAACAACGATGAAACCCCCAACTCGGTATCGATAAATAGTAACCCAAAACTGCCTCAATAGATTTTACTCTCATCGATAATAAAGAAAATCCAAACTTGAAATTTCGAATAGAACCTCGACAGCGACGAATTCGACCCGAATAGCGGAACAACGATCCAAAACTGATCACAATATTTCAATTAAGACCCAAACAGTATCCAAATTTTGAGAAACAGTATGAAAACCAATGAGTCCCAAAATCCCCGAAATCCAACAAAGAACTGAAACTAATTAAAATCGAGCTCCGATGAACGGACAACGACAAAGACGACCAAAACAGTGGATGCCGACCAGATTTCGTCCAAATATCAAAGAAAAATAAGAAGGTTTTGGCGATTTTGAGATGGTATCGATCAAACAACGAGAAGGAAAACCAATCGGCGAGCTTGAGGCCGATTTCGGCGAGCTTGATACCGATTCCTGTGAAAGTTTCGCTAGAAAAAGCTTGATAAGATCGAACTTCTCCCGGTTTCACTGTTTCTGGCTGAAAATCTCAAGCTCCTTCCATTTTTCTCGACCCTTCCTCACTGATATCCGTGTGTACGTGTTTCCTGATGGGAGAGAGTGTTTTCCGGCGACCTGAATGTGTGCGCGCGAGATTCGTGAGGATCTGAAAAAGGTGAGTGTGTGCGTATGTATCGTGAATATGGTGGAGAAGAGAATGGTGTCTGTTCTTCTTGTGAGGTGAGTATCATTTTTTCTCTCCGTGTTTTGATCTGGTGGAGCCTCCAAAAAAAATGGAAAAGATCCAGTGTATATGCTCTTTTCTTTGTGGAAAAAAAATGTGGGGGAGGGGTGGTTACGTGGAGTAGGGGTAGGAGGGGTAGGGGTTAGGATGTGTTGTCAATTTTTAGTTGGGTGGGTTTTTAGAATATTAGGATAAGACAAAGTTTGTTATTTTTTGTATTTTGTGAAGGTATAATAACATGGATGAGGGTACACGGTAGGATAAGGTAAAATTGGGTAAATTAATCTTTCGGAGGGACAAAATTACGTGTCTACAAATATCGATGAAGGTCGGAAAAAAATTGAATTGAAGTACATCGTTGAAGGTAATTCGTCTCCTATTATTATAAGGAACGATAATGGAGTTACAGTTTGCATTGAGTTGAAGCAAAGTTTTTCAGGATTTGTGAACTATTCTTTGTGTGTTTCAACGTTTAACAAGTCAAATAAGAGATAGAGTTCGATCGTGAAACCAGTGCTGTTATTTGAATTGAAGGAACTGATTCTGATGCGCGTGCGTTAACAGTAGTTGAAACGCAAAATCAGTATTCCTTATACGTTTCAGAATTTCAAGTGAAAAACTTCATTACTGATTGCAAGAACACCGAAATAAAGGTTTATCAGCTTTATAAAGACAAAGGTACTCTTGCTGCGGTAATGGCGAAATATCATCATAATATAATCTTATACAATTTAAGGTGTATGTGTACACCTTATACAATTCACTACATAATCTAAACAAATGTATAATGAAATCTTATAAATAGAAGAAGACTGCCAAGACAAAATAAAAGAGAACATGATACAACAATTTCACATGTATGTGTAAACCTTATACAAGTCATAAATATAATCTTATACAGTTTCACATGTATGTGTTCACTTTATACTATTCACTATATAATCCTAATAAATGTATAATGAAATCTTATACATAGAAGCAAGTTGTCAAAAGAAATAAAAGACAACCTGATGCAACAGTTTCATATGTATGTGTAAACCTTATACAAGTCATAATATAATCTTATACTATTTCACATGTATGTGTAAACCTTATATAATTCACTATATAATCTTAACAAATGTATAATGAAATCTTATACATAGAATCAACCTGCCAAAACAAAAAAAAAAGACAACATGAAACGAGTCATAATATAATCTTATACAGTTTCACATGTATGTGTAAACTTTATACAATTCCGAACATATCTTAACAAGTGTATAATGAAATCTTATACATAGAATAGTGTTGCTTATACATATTATAATGAAAACTATACCTTCGGCAGACGTGGTCGTTCAGAATCATAAACCTCTTCTTACTTGACGATTTTGGAGTTTTCTTGTTTAAACTTGAATCGGCAACTTCCCTGAATTTCTTCATTGTTACTCGGTGCTTCGATCAATTCTCCGCGAATTTGGGTTCTTCATAATCAAAAGAATTAGGAACAAAACCAACAACAAAAATAGTTTGTTCTTGAGGATCTAACTGACTATATTCTAAACTAAAGGTAGGATCAGACTCCATTGCAAAGTTTATACTTTACGGATTAACCAATTTTAAAAAATATGAAAAAGTTCAACTCTCACTGTGATATTGACTTACAAAAGTGGATACTTTGATAAGTACATACATACAACAAAGAAAAAATCGAATCCAAATTTAATTTGGTAAAGTTAAAAAAAATAATCCTTAAATTAAATGAAGAAAGTGAACTTTGTTCAGTTAATGGTTGATAACTGAAAAATTTGAAACTCCCCAGATCACGTTAGCTTGATTCAAGATGTAAATAAAGGAGCCCAGATATGAAGTAAAAAACGGAACACAAAAATGAAGCAAAATACAGTAGTTTACAATGTATGAGGAGCACAATATGGTAGTTTACAATGTATGAGGCGGATGAGAGAGAAAGCGTAAAGGTAAGGGATTTTATGTAATTAATATGGAATTTCTCTAATTACTTTTCAAAATAGGAATTTTATGTACTAATGTATAGTTAACTTGTGTATATATGTAACGTTTCCTTAAATTAGCGAATGTTTGATGTAAATTAAAGCATGAAACTTCTATTTTTTGATATCAAATTTACAGATCCTTCATTTTAGCATCCACTCTGGTGAATTTTGTTTTATTAAAAAAGTAAAAACTACATAAAAGGTTATGATAAAATTATAAAATATTCTTTGGCTTTTTAAAAGTAATTAAAATGCATAAATTAAAACCGACAGAGTATAATTTATTTGTCATGTGCTGCTTCACGGAAGTTAATTTAATTAATCCTTAAAACTAAATTAAATTAGATAATTTTAATATTATAAATTTGAAATTTAAATATTTGAAAACTAAATAAAGAACCACATAGGGGCAAAGAAAGTGTTATTCGACAGCTTTATCTTAAATTATTAGGAGAACACTATAAAGTACCTTGATTAATGTTTCACAACGTAGAAAAATCAAAAGTTACATTCACTCTATGATTCCAAGTACAAGGTTGATTGCTTACAGTGGACATATTGTTGAAATGGGAAATGGTGATGGATACTGTGTGTTTGTTGTGCAAACATGACCTAGAAACAAGAAATCATATACAGTATAACCTCGATAAATTAATACTGTTGGGATCGTCAAATTTTATTAATTTAGCGAGGTATTAATTAATCGTATAAATTAATAATTATTAATTTATAAATTATATACTTTTTGGGTCCATATTATGAATGTACCTAGGTGTACGTGAAAACTAATTTCTACATTGACTATTAATTATGCATACTTAACCAAATTCATGTATTTTTGCTGATACATTTTCAATATTCTATGTATATCTTAATAAAATATATAAATCTACTTAATTATTAATGTAGTTACATGTACCTACATTCATTAAAATGTATAAATCCACTCAATTATTAATGTAGTTACACGTACATACATTAACTAAGTTACTATATAAATAGATGTATTATGCAAGTCTTCAAATCAAAAAACAAAAAAAATGGTTTCTCATCTCAAAGGTGTTAAAAAATCAACCATGACTAATGGTATACGTAGAGAACTGTGTGAGTATAAACAACAAAATCTAGCATGCACTCAAAAGCAATTGCAACAATGGGTGTTAGAGAAGTTTAATTTGCAAGTGAGTCAAGCCACAATATCAAACACGATCAAGAGGTCAGCAGAGTATCTATCAGCAGCCGACATTCCAAAAGATGAGGCTAAAAGACATAAAGCTGCCAAATTTCCAGAATTAGAGAAGGCTCTGTTCGAGTGGTTTATTCATTACCAAGAGCGTGTTAATATGAATGGGGAACTAATTGTAACGAAGGGAAAAGAGCTTCTAAAAAAGATGTATCCCATCGATACACCTGATTTTCATTTTTCTCAAGGCTAGCTAGAGCGTTTCAAATCAAGACACGGTATCAAACAATATCGTCGTTTTGGAGAAAGTGGATCAGTTAATATGGAGGCCATGGAGAGCAATTTACAATCCATCAGAGAGAAACTTGATCAGTTTACTAAGAAAGATGTTTTCAATATGGATGAAACTGGATTGTTCTTTAGGCTACAACCAGACCATTCTCTTGCAACGAAGCAACTTGAAGGTAAGAAACAAGATAAAGAAAGACTTACAGTTGTTATTTGCTGTAATGAGGATGGTTCTGAGAAAATTCCTTTATGGATCATTGGGAAGTATTTAAAACCACGTTGTTTCAAGAATGTGAATTTGGGAAGCATGGATTGTGAATATCGAGCCAATAAAAGAGCATGGATGACTGGGATTCTATTCCAAGAATATGTTCAACAACTTGATGCAAAAATGGACGGCAGGAAAATTCTTTTAATTGTTGATAATTGTCCTGCTCATCCAAAAAATGTCGAAGGTTTGAGAAATGTTGAATTGTTTTTTTTACCACCTAACACAACATCAAAGATTCAGCCTTGTGATGCAGGGATCATAAGAGCTTTTAAGATGCATTATCGTAGGCGATTTTATCGAAATCTTTTGGAGGGTTATGAAATTGGGATCTCAAATCCAGAAAAGATTAATGTTTTAGATGCAATGAATCTTGCAATCTCGGCATGGAAAATGGATGTCAACTCAAGTACAATTGCAAATTGTTTTAAGCATTGTAAACTTAGGTTGTTAGATGATGAATCCTCGGAAAATCAAGAACAGTTGAATAATGATGGCTTACAACAATTGCAGAATCTAATCAATGGATTGAAGTATCGAAATGCAATGAATGCTGAAGATGTTTTGAATTATCCGGGAGAAAATGATACGAGTTTTGAGCTACCTACGGATGAACAAATAATTGAGAGTGTTATGGAAACACATAAAGAAGATGAAGTGGAAGATGATAGTGTGGAATTAGAACAAGTTTCGCGCAAAGATGCTCTGAAAGCAACAATCACCTTACATCACTTCCTTTTGCAATATGAGAAGACTACACCTGATATTCTTAATGCAGTAAGAAGGGTTAGAGATGAGATTCAAGGTGATATTGATTTCAAGAAGAAACAAACAACATTAGATTCATATTTTCAGAAACCTGTTTAGTTTACTTATGTATTATGTATGAAATATTTTGATACAGATGAATTATTAATTTATATATCAAATGGGACCTATATGAATTTTTTTTTTGTATTATCTTATAAATTTAGCGAATTATTAATTTACCACGTTGATCCCGACTCGGGACCGAAGAAAATTATTATTTTAGCGAGGTTATTAATTTATCGAGTATTAATTTATCGAGGTTATATGTAGTTAGTTGCTAATGCCCTTTCACATGGGCAATTTGGACTACAAATTACAATTCCGCCAGTACAGTCTTGGATGAAATGCATCAGTGAATATTGCTAAAGACAAAAGACAAGACTCACTTGGCAAAAACTTTGAAGCTGATATATACTAAGTTCATTTATGCTATATGAAAGGAAAGAAACTCGAGAGTACTTGAGAATACGAAAACACCTGAGATTAGTATTGCAAAAAGTTTGGCATGTGCTTGCACTATGCGAGCCTCGCCGACAATTAGATTGAAATTAGTAGGATGCAGATTTTAGAATTATTACATTTGTAGGAGTCATAACACTAGTAATTTTCAAAGTAGAAAATAGACTGTGTTAGCCTGACTTTAACTTTGTAAATATACACTTGGTGATTAATAAAATGTCAATAATTATCAAAAGAAAAATTAAATAAAGAAAAATACTATGAATTTTTTTTTTATATTAATATAAAAAAAATACATATTATAAAATCATTGTAAAAAATGTCACTTGAGTCTCACTCTCACATCAGCTAAATGGGAGGTTGATATATATGGGGCATATTTAATTTTTAACTTTTCAACCTCAATAGCTAGCTTCTTTTAGGTGTGGTTTCTTCGAGTTATATCAACGATATCAAAGCAACCCACTACACTTTATGCCTCCATGCCATTTTTATATTTATATTTTTAAATATGTCATATAAAAAAATTAAAATTAAAGTATTACAAAAAAAATATATTTTTTAAAATGAATTAAAAAGAACATATCTTTTTACCCTATACAATAAGTCACAATAAGTAGCTGAAGTGGCTGCTCATGGTCGACATGTCTGCTTCAGTTACTTCAATCGTGATTTTATTATATTACTCCTAAGTAATTATTATAAGTCATTTACATGTCTGTTTCAGCTGCTTCAATCGCGATTTTACTATATTACCCCGAAGTAATTATTATAAGTTATTTACGTATTAAAAAATTAATAATATTTAATAAAAAACAAAAGTATATATTTATGACATGACTGTTTCAACCGTAATTTTATTATATTATCCATAATTAATTATTATAAGTCATTTAAATATTAAAAAATTAATAATATTTAATAAAAAAGATAAAATAGACATAAAATGATAAATTAATTTTTGATATTTTAAATCGACTTGACATCTTATATGTGATCACTTAAAAAAAAATTCACAAGTATATTTTATAATAATTTTACTATGTCACTTCTAATTAGTAGAATAGAAGAAAAAATATTGTAAATCACAATAATTAAAAACTTAAATTATTTTAAAAATATAATTGATTATCAATGTCATAAAAGTTTGAACAACTTAAAATATTGCTATATAAATTTCATCAATTTAAATATAATAATATATGTCTAACTTAAAATTTATCAATTAAATAAATAAAAAATTTAATTAAATAATAAAATTATACATAAAAATTTTAAGGATCAATATTGAATCGGGTGGAGCCAACTAGTTTTAAAGAGAGTATCAAATCTGAAGGTGCTAGGGGTAACGGATTGCACTAAAAGCTGTTGGTACTGGAGGATGCAGTCATTGTTTCTTTCAAGTAACTAAAAAGTGGGGCCAAGTGCCTGACTTTTACTATACATACACACACTTTGGATGTACCTAGCCTACCAATTGGTTAACATAATTAACCCCATTTTATATTTGTCAACATACTTTTATTTGGTGCATCTACAAATTTAATTTGCTTAGTAGGGTAGCTTTATGTTTGTCCCTTTGTATGATCTTTACTAATTAATGTTTGGCCGAAGTGAAAAGACAACGTTTAGGTACTTTCTGCCCTGATTAATTAGATTTGGTATTGTGTACGATCTATTCAAGTAGAAGCATGTCTTATCAGAAATTTATATTTTTACAATATTTGAATAAAATTAAATAATTTCCATCTATCTAATCGCATCCTTAATTAAGGATCGGATTTTATATTGGCTATTTCGATCTAGCAAATTTAATTAAGTGGAAATAATACGAAGAAATATATATCTCTTCTACTTGTATGTTGTAAACATCTCTTATACATCTCCGTGGACTATACAAGAAATGTAAACTAAACTAACTTATTTTATTTTTTTTGTGTGTGTAACGAGCTCAATAGAAAAATGCATACAAATAATATCGAATCATAATTTCTCATTTAAGAGATTCCTTACTCGACCAAACTCTGCCACCATTCTCAAAAATAAAAAAGGGGTGTTATTTGTACTTGCTGATTAGTTTTTGGAGCTTATTTGTTTATTTTTCCCTTTCACGTCTTTAGATTTCGTTACTCCTAGACAGCGTAATGTCCCAAAATATCCTTAGGATCTAAACATACTAAAATTTTCTTATGAATTTTCATCAATAATTGCTACATTACTGGTTACAAAACTTATATAATACATTATCCAAGTCGAAGTCGGTCCATGAATTATTAAAAAATATCAGCTTTGTAACCAATGAACATGATAACATAGAGTGTCCATCTCAAACAAAGAATTATGAGGGCCATAACAGACTTGATACAGAATCTAACTGTGACTGGTTCATTTAATATAATAAAAGATTATATATATGTGTGTGTGTGTGGCAGTTCCTGATTCGACCTCCTCATTAAAATATTACCATCATAATTCTATTAATCTAAGCAATTTATACAGATTCCTTTTTGTCCTTTCATGAATAGGATTTTTAACAGATAAACCTGCTTACCAGTTAATTACATTTTATCCATATTTGGTTCATGAATTTTGAAAAGAATTTAAAGTAGATGATTGGTAACATGGGCTGTCTCTAATGGCCGCCGAATTATTAATTTGAGCAGTTGACCTTGATTACTTGCTTAATTATCCAGAAAAGAAACACAAATTTTGATAAAATTCTTAGAAAAAGTGTGTGTATATATATATATATTGAAATATCTTTTTTATTACTTCTTTCGTTGCCCCTGATGACTTGACGGAATTAAGAAAATATTTATTAAGAACTTATTTTATTATATTAATATTTTTAATTATGTGTTGAAAATTAAAATTTGACACTAACTCTTTATGTAACAATTTATTGATAAATGTAATATTACAAAAAAATGATAAGCTTCTCTTGAATTCAAAAATTAGACAAGTGAATTAAAATAATTATTTTTATAAAAGACCGAGTAAATGAGATGGAGAGAGTAGTTTTTTTTTTTTACATAATAATATGATACTCTCTCCGTTCAATAATATTTGTTCACTATTAACTTGACACTTAGCTTAAAAATAATAAATAATAGAAGAAATTTTACTATATCACCTTTTGAGTTACCTCGTTTGGCTGTAAGAATTTTTTACTTTTTTTTTTAACTTTATTCTAAAAATGGTATTTATCCTAAGAATTCAAGTTGTATTTGTAAAAGTAAAAATTAGTGAAACTTCTCTCACAAAAAATTTAAAACAACTCCAACTAATATTCACGGTCAAATACAATTCTAACTCCAAAAAATTGTGATTTTCATGGACAAACGTCTACTAAATTTAATGCTTTAAAAAAGGTATTGGATAAGAAATAATATTTAATACCAAGGACATAACGGACACAAATGGATAAATAATACATTGATTTTTTAAATTAAACAAATATTTTTAGACATTATTTTTAGTACCATGAACAAGTAAAGATGAACGGAGGGTGTAAAATTTAGTCGCAACGTACATGATTAAATAACGAATATGAATAAATAGTATTTTTTCCGTCTCATTTTATGTGACAATATTTTTGATCCGTCCAAAAAGAAGGTTACTTTTCTTTATGGATACAGTGACACTTCCTCCGTTTCATATTAATTAGTCTTTTTTTTTAACGCATGTTAAGAAATTATAAATATAAGTAATTTTACTAATTTACCCCTTACAAAACTTCTTGAAAACTTTACAATAAAGGATAATCACTTTCAATAAGAATTAAATGCAAGTATAATGTGAAAAAATAGTATTAATAATTTTTGATGTAGTAAGATGGACAATTGATAAAAGATAACTATTTTCAGTAAGATGATAAATTAATATGTGACGAATATGTTACCCTAAATGACCCCACTTAGTTTTGAAGATAGCATCCCTTTGTATTTTTTTTTTAAGTTTTATAAAAAGAAAAACTTAATAAACTTCATAAAGTATTATCCTATTTTTAAAATTTGTGTCCAATCAAAAGCGTAAGCATATAAAATAAAACAAAGAGAGTATTAGTAATATTTATCCAAATAACAATGCGTTAGGTCATGTCGACCCCCTAAATATCTAGTTACAATACAAAGATGCAGTCCTCGACACAAAAATATCTTCATAATTAAGCCATTTATGCAGAACAGCTATTATACACTCCCTCATTTCCTAAATATTTTTATTCCTTATTTTCTTAAAAAAGGTCCCACAATATTTGTCAATTTTAAAAAATAAAGACATAATTAGTTGTTTATTTCGTATTTATTCTTAATCATACTGTCACATATAGGAAAATATTAATATGATACAAATTAAATTGATAATAATAATTAATAAAAATAATTTAATTAAATTATTTTTTAATTAATATTTTATTTAAGGAGTGCGAAAGAACGCAACAATACTTACGGAGGGAGTATATGATGCCTTAAACTATTTAGTCCATGTATAACAACAACAAGCATTTCTGCATCTACACTACTCATATTCGCTTTTTGTAGTTCCATGCAAGTTGCTAGATATATAGCACAAGCACTACAAGCTTTCTAGAAGCTCGAAGTCTTAATAAAATAATGAAATAAAAAAAGAAATTGGTAGCTTTTGATTTCACAACCCCCGTTGCCTGTCATGTTAATATCATATAGATTTTATTGTGAAATAAGTATCATTTATTAGGGAAAAATACTCAGAAAAATATCTGAACTTTGATCGAATTTGCAGTTGAACATACTGAACTTTGCGAGGGTCCAATTACCCCCTAGAATTTTTTAAAGTGGATTTAATTTTTTCCCGAAATGCTATACCTAGTTTTGGCGGCTGGCGGTGAATACACGCGTCAATCTCATTTTTACACGTGTTTTTTTTTTTTAAAATAATTTTTATTTACTTTCTTATTCATTCTTATTCTTTTCATCATTTTTTCACCAAAATCTTGACCACCATTCCCAAAATTACCAGCAGCAAAGGCAACATCACTACTAGAAAATATTAAATTTCTGACGGCCAGTGTAGTCGGAAAGTGGTCAGAAATTAAGGTAGTTCCGACTGCTTGAAGGTAGTCGGAATATAGCTTGTCGGAAAAACATTTCCGACTACTGTAGTCGAAATTTTTTGACTACTTTAGTCGGAAACGTAGTCGGATATTTAATAAATATTTATTTAATAATTATAAATATTCCGACTTCTATAGTCGGAAATTTAATAAATAATTATTTAAAAATTATAAATGTTCTGACTACAGTAGTCGGAAATTTAATAAATAATTATTTAATAATTTTAATTATTCCAACTACTATAGTCGGAAAATTAATAAATAATTATTTAATAATTATAATTGTTCCGACTACTGTAGTCGGACAATTAATAAATAAATATTTAATAATTATAATTATTCTGACTACAGTAGTCGGAAATTTAATAAATAAATATTTAATAATTATAATTATTCCGATTACTGTAGTAGGAAATTTAATAAATAATTATTTAATAATTATAATTATTTCGACCACTGTAGTCGTAAATTTAATAAATCATTAATTAATAATTATTATTATTTCAACCACTTAGTCGAAAAATTAGTAAATAATTATTTAATAATTATTATTATTTAATAATTATTATATTGCATTAGCTTACACTACTTTCAGATTATAAACGACATAACTAATGTATTTTTCACAACAGGATCAAAAACGACAAAAATTTATAAATACAACCACTTTAAACCGTTCAAAACAAACATCAAATCAAATAGTTTAAATATCTAAATGTCACAACCAAAAACAAGAACAATAACTACATTCTGATTATCATTAGATTCATTATCTTCTTCGTCATGAAATACTTGCGGCATGTGCTTCTTAACCAACTCCTCCAATTTATCAAATATAGCAAATTTAACATCGTTAGCTGCACATTTCTGCGTCAATTCTACAATTTGCTTTTTCATCGCTTCCATTTCTTCCATAGTTTGTAAAGTAGAAGAGGAACTGGGAAATAACGAAGGACTACTCGAGGGTTGGAGATCCCCTGACCATCTCACTATATCGTGAACTTTCAACATTATTCTCTCTTATTGGACTTTCAACATAATTTTGAAAAGCAAAATTATTAGTAGCACTACTCTCTCCATGAGCTGTCCACACAGTATAATTCAACATAAAACCCTTCCTATAAAGATGTAATGTATAACTTGCAACACTTGCAATTCCAACAAGGACACCTAATTGTCCCTTCAATAAGAAAATCATTAAGTGTCATTGCTTTAGCAATAAATTCAGCTACCCCAGATTTATATTCCTCCCTCAACCCCGCACGATTAGGATAAAGTCTATTATACATCCATGTACGATCTTCATTTTTCATCTACACAAGAACGACGACAATAATAATAGAGAAGAGAAACAAAACAATAACAAGGTTGTTTAGAGATGTTACTACGTTGTGGACACAAGCAGAAAACTAAGAGATTCAATACAACATAGTAAAGCAGCCAGCAATAATAGAATATTTTAATTAAAAGAAGAATTTTTTTATCAGTGAAAGAAATCCAATCCATGTGATAGCTTCACAAACAAGGTAAAAGAAAGGCAAAAAGGGAGACAAGCAGATGAGGTAGCGATGAATTTTGAATAATTAAGTAGTGTCTTAGCCCTTATATGTGCCCTTATATGTGAAAAACAAGCAATCTACCTTTCTAAGATAGTAATCAACCAAATTCTTAAAATCAACTTTAACCATGATATTTAATATTTATTAACAGGCCTTTCTACTTTTCATATGCCACATGAAGCTATAATTTATTTAAGTTTCATCAAGTAGTCACCAGTGCTCTTCAAGTAGTCACCAGTGTTCTTCAACTGATTCCAAACTTTGTGTAACTTTTTTCACAATGTCTAGATAATGGATATGTACTGAAAATCATCTTATTCACAGTTCACAAATGTGCCTCTTAGAAGTTTTCAGAAGCCAGCATAGCATACTCAGGAAAGGAGCAAACTGAACTTATACAATGACAACACTTGTGCTCCACATGATTATATGGTTCATATTTTAACAACTGGCAAAGCTTCTTTCTTTTAAGACTTCAAGTGGTAACCATTTTATCCTTAATGAGAAAGGAGATTACTAAACTTTGTGTAAAGAACTATTTAATAGGAACTTAAATCAAAGGAGTTTGGGACAGACAGAGTTTA
This sequence comes from Capsicum pubescens, assembly GCA_030864215.1. Classification (NCBI taxonomy): domain Eukaryota; kingdom Viridiplantae; phylum Streptophyta; class Magnoliopsida; order Solanales; family Solanaceae; genus Capsicum; species Capsicum pubescens. The sequence continues at coordinate 185,325,667 of CM061539.1, read as the reverse complement.
CTGTATTGTCCACAATAAAAAACGGAGCCAAGATTTGAACTTTATGGATTCTAAATTCTAGGGTAGCGTCATAGAGACACAAGGTGTTAATGACTGCATTATGAATTTAATTTTCATATATATATTTAGTGAATTCTTAATACAAACACACTATTTGAACTAAAATTACTAAATTCGGCCAAACACGTACATCAACTTCTACCTTCACCCCCACAATTGACAAACAACTAGAAAAGGGATTCACATTACTGTAACTAAACGAGGCAAACAAGCATAATGGGCTTACTCATTGTCATTTTGGTAAAGTACTAAATTTGAATCTGAACAGAAACACATACATATGCAGCTTATTTCCAAAGAACTCAACAAATATAACTACACCGAGCTGATGAATCTTCGATACAAGCAGATTGAGATTTACAAAAACAAACTCCAAAATAACAATTTTACAGAAATGCAGGTCACTATATACATTAATACACTAAAAAATACCCCAAAACTAAAGAACCCCAAATAACAAAATCAAAAAACAGATAAACCCAAATTACCTTTTTTATTTTTTTGAAAATAACACTCATGAAGGCAAGAAAAGAATGTCCATATCTCAAGGTAAAAAGAGCAAATGTGACTGAATGTGAAAATTACCTCAAATCAGTGAAATTGATGTCGTTACCACTTTTTGAGAGAGAGAGACGCAGCCTTCACGGCTAATTTTTGAGAGAGAGACGCAGAGAGAACAGAGCCGAGAGCGGGAACTGCGTGCGTGCCCTAGCTTAGAGAGAGAAAGTGAGAGAGTGAATTGGGAAAACTGTATGTTTAGTGTATATTAAATGTGAATTTTCGACTATTTCAGTCGGGGAGAAAATTAATATGTTTAATTATTTAATGTTTCCGACAACTTCGGTCGGTTAGATATTTAATATAATTAAATTATATATTTAAATCAATTATTTATAAGATTTTCGACTACAGTGGTCGAAAATATATATTTAATTATTTAATTTATATTTCCGACCACTGTAGTTCGAACATTTTTATTATATTTAATTATTTAATATTTCTGACTACAGTGGTCGGAAATATATATTTAATCATTTGTTTAAATAATTATTCAATTTTCGTATAAGGGTCTAATTATATATCAAGTAATATATTTATTTAATTATTTATATTTCCGACTAAAGTAGTCGGAAATACACATTTAATTATTTATTTAAATAATTATTTAATTTTCGTGTAAGGGTACGATTATATATATACTAATATATTCATTTAATTATTTTTATTTCCGTCATATATTATAATTTATTTTACTTATTTTGAAAATTCCGTATAAGGGACTGATTATACATTTAGTAATATATTTATTTAATTATTTACATTACGACTACCGTCACATTTTATTATTTATTAATTTTATTTAGTTGTTAGTATTTTCGACTACAGTAGTCAGAAATATGTATTTAATAATCTATTTAAATAATTATTTAATTTTCGTATAAGGAACCTGATTATATATTTAGTATTATATTTATTTAATTATTTATATTTTCGACTACCGTAGTCGGAATATATATTTAAAAATTTAGTTAAATAAATAATTTATTTAATTATTTATATTTTCGACTACTGTAGTTGGAATATATATTCCCAGAATTTGCCGTCAAATATTTTGACTGTTTTTTGTGACAAATAGTATTGGAAAAATATTTTGTAAAAAATAAAAATAAAAAAATAAGATTTCCGATGAAAGTACTCGAAAATTTTTGACTACTGTTTTTAGTCGGAAATTTTCGATCGGAAAATAGCGAATTTCTAGTAGTGAAAAATTTCGATGGCTCAGATTAGTAAAATCAAAGCAAAAGAAACAACGCATCCGCCATGGCTGCAACAGTACCAATAACAACCTCAACATACCAGACTTGAGAACAATTACACACAAAAAGGTGTGATTTTAAGGAATATCACACACAGTAACACGCAGTGAAAGAGTGAGTTGAGAAAAATTAAACACACAAAAAATATGATTCGAGAGAAATTGCACACAGTAATACTAGGTGTGGGCATGGTATGGTATGGTACGGTATTTGAAACTTCGGTACGGTAATTTTGGTATTCGATTTTTAAAAACATTATACCATTACCATACCATATTAATTTGGTATGGTTTAGTATTTTGACGTTTGATTTTGATATTTTGCGGTATGATAATCAGTAACCATAGTTTGTTTCACTTTGACAATATATACTTGTATACTAGAGTATTATTACTTCGACTTTTCAAAAGCATGTCTTTGTTGTATCATAAAAATGCATTACACATGTAGAAATATTGAAAAAGAAGTACAAACAATTCCTTTTATTAGTAAATTACACCAAAATGATATTTCAATCAAGATAGAGTAGCAAAACTTTCAAAATCTAAACATTTTTATACTAATACTAAGTATTTTTTTTTTTTGTATATATATATATATATATATATATATATATAAAAGTTATTTATGTAACTATATCTACTTCGGTATGTCATTTGTATATACCGTATACCTTATCATACACCAAAAAAATTTAAAATGTATACCATATCAAATACCATAATATCAAAAATCACGGTATCAAAAATTTTAGTTCGGTATGATAATTCGGTATATACCATACTATGTGCACCCCTAAGTAATACACAGTGAAGGTGTGATTTGAGATAAATGAGGAGAATGTGGAAGGGAAAGTATAGTGGTGGTGTGTGTATGTGTCGAGTGAAGAAAAAGTGTTCGTGTGTGATGGGTGGGGTGGGAGAATATTGACTGAGTTTGGGGTATAGTTGAGAATATCCTCTTCTTGTGCTTTTTTGTTATTTATTTTTGTTAGTATTTAAATTTATTATATTGTATGATTTAGACCTAAATTGTGGAATTACAATGGATATATTCGAGGTTGTATTTATATCATATCGTTAAACTTTTGTTGTATCATAACGAAAATTATTATAAATTACAAGAATTAACGATTTAAGATATCTGACGAACATAAAAAAGTTTGTTAACTTTCAAAATTCTATCAGCCAAATAAATTGGGACATAGGGATATTATTTAAAAAATAATTAACGTAAAAAAATCATAAATCACAATAATTAATAACTTAAAATATTATTAACATATAAAGTTTGATTAATCGTCCACATACTATCACAATCATGGGATAGGAGTACAGATATTATTTGAAAATTGTAGAAAGTGCTATAAATCACAATAATTAACAACTCAAAATATATAAAACTATATGTAAAAAATTTAATGGACTCTCTAAACTTCATCAGTCTCACATAAAATTAGACAGAGCGAGTAACATAAATTATTTGAAGATTATGTAAATATACTATAAATTGCACTAATTAACAACTTAAAAAGTTTAAAGATTGTACAAACATCTACAAATTATATAAAAAATTTGATTGACTATCTAAATTACATTAATGCCATATAAATTCAAATAATAAAAATAACATGTACTATCTAAAAAGTATATCAAATGTATTGTATATGGGGTCGTTTGGTGTGAGGTATAAGAGATAAGTAGTCTCGGGATAAGATGAAAGATTATTTTATCCCATGTTTGGTTGGAGGTATTAGTTAACACCGGGATGACTTATACCACCATTTACACCATAGTGATGGGATAAGTTATCCCATATGTAGGGCTGTACAGACCAAACCGTCAAGTCAAAACGAACCGACGAACCAAATCAAATCGAGAAAAAAAACTGACTTATGATTTGGTTTGATTGGTTTGGTGTTAGAAAAAAAATCGATCATTCTTGATTTGGTTTGGTGTTGACCCAAAAAAAGTCAAACCGAATCCGAATCAAACCGACATAATATATATATATATATATATATATATATTAGCTTAACCGCACGTGTAACCTTTGATTATTTAAAATTAGACGATTTTGTCTATTGCGAAAGCTTATATAGATATTTATATATAACTTTATTATAAAAAGTTAAATAGTAATATACTCAAATAGAGTGGATTATAAATTTTTACAAAGATATCTAATTATAATAACATTGCTTGCTTACAAATCTTATGCCAAAAAAAGTCTAAAATTGAACACAATAGTAAAATTAAAACCTTATCAATTACATGTACAAAAGATGATAAAAGAAATATTCTTAGAGAAAAAAATACAATATTGTCGAAGGCAAAAATAATTGAGAGAATAATACCTTAAAAATTTGTGATGAAGAATGTTGAATAACGGTCTTTTATATATAAGCGTTCGGATCCTCCCCCTTACATAAATATCAGTCGAATTTTCATGTTCATATCTCAAATCTATATAGTCAGATTTTTTAAGTAGATATTTGAATTATATTTAGTCGAATTCCTACATCTACATTTGTATGTGGCTCCATATCATCAAATCTTTAAATTTAGATTATGAAGATCAAATATCCACATGTGATTACAAGCAACCAAGACATTCACATATAAACTAAAACCAACTCAATCAAACCCAACCTTCGATAGAGGAGGGTACTATGCATAATGTGATATTGGTGAAAATGACTATACTACAAATAACTTTTTTGCTTCGATTTTATTTTGTTCTTTGAAATTTCATAGCCGCATTTTTTATGTTATTCTCATAAATTAGTATTACGATTTTCTTTAACATAAATAACAGTTAATATGTCTCACTTACAAATAATATGGATTTCTATAGTGGTTGAATTGTACATAAAAGTTACGATATTACAAAAAATATGACTCATAAATAAAAAAGAATTTAACCTCCTATCCTAATTCGTGACCTTGATATATATTTTTTTTAAAAGAAAAATGAGATTGGAGCCCTTTTTATGTCACAATAATCAAAATTATGTCACGATTACGCAAAGAAAGTAAAAGAAAAAAAGAGCAATAAACCTTTGATTTTTGACAACTTCATTCAGCGGCAACATACTTATCCAATTTTTCGATCAGAAACTTTCAACTAAAAGAGAAACACAAGAAATTGTCAAAAAAGAGAATCAATTTCAATTGTTGATTATTATTCTTCATATGTAGTCTTTAAAGGTATGATTTAAAAGAAATAAATAAAGGCAAAAGGGATGATGACAATGATAGTAAGAAAACACATAAATCAAAACTAAAATAAAAAGCAAAAGTACAATATAGGAATTTATTTCGTATAAATTTTAATACAAAATATTACTTAAATAGAATTATAAAGAATATTTTTTATATTAGGTAAAATTCTATTTTTAGAAGTACTAAATATTACCTAGATTAAATAATCAAAATCAACAAATATATGTTATTAAATCCTAAAACTCATACGTAGGAACAATAAATTAAATTTATTCTATTTATCAAGTTTTCCTTTTATAAATCATATAATTAAATATAAATTTTTTCGCCTCTTTTTTTTTTACGTGCACAACGATTTCTTTCTTTTTTAACTTTGACTTGTCCTACAATTTTATTCATAATATTCTACTTATTCTTCTTTATAATTTTAAATGATGAAGTACTAGAAGTTTTTAGTTTTTCAGGATTCTTTCTATATATTTTAGGAGTTTTTAATCTAATTAAATAATAAATTGAGGAAAATAGTAAAAAGAAGTTTTTATCTATTGCAGAGGCTTTTAATGAAGGGCAAAAAGTTCAAACGTCATTTTTGAGGCCCTTCACACTTTTAATATAGTATAGATATAATATTCAAACTTTTTTATACATAAAATATTAATTATAATCTACTTTTTAATTTTTTTTTCAACTAGTTTTAGTAATTTTCAACAATTTGAAAGTAGATGTAGATATATATTTAGATTTGGGCCTTTAAGTTGTAATATTTGTCCATTAATTGCTAATTAAATGATTCAAAACCCAATATAAACTTAAAACCTAAACTTTTCACTCTTCATCTCACTTTTTAGTTTCAAGAGAGTTTTTCGCTCCTCATTTTTTCATAATTATGATTTTTCATTAGCACATGAGTGAAAACATATTTGATCTAGTCTTCGATCACAATATAATTGTAAAAACTAAATATTATTTTAAAAAAAAAGGAAAAAACCCAAAAAAAAAATAAAAACCCCGAAAAACCCGACTAAAACCTAAACCAAAAAAATCAATTTTATGTTGGTTTGATTTGGTTTATAGTTTCAACAAACCGACATGATTGGTTTTTTTTTTTTTTTTTTTTATAATAAAAACTGAACCAACCCGACCTATGTACACCCCTACCTATATGAATGCTGGATTTGTTATTCCGGGTAATCACAAGATAACTAATTCTGAAATTAATTATTTCGGGATAACTCTTTTCCAACCAAATGACCCCTTATAAATTTAAAATATTTAAAGATCATACAAAATTTTAATTGACTCTTCAAAATTTATTTATATTATATAAAATAAAATTAAAAAATAATATATGTTGAGTCCGTGCTTGCACGTGCTTTGTGTCTAGTCTAGTATATATACGAGTAAATGAGAAACCCTTTGAAATTTGAATGTGATGATTTTTTCTTATATAAAAATGAAGAAACTTTGAGTAGTCACATTTCTATCTTCATTTTTCAATATAGTACAAGTAAATATGAGCACTAATTAATAAAAACGATTTGGTACCAACAATTTCTCCATTACATTAAAAATACTGCTGCTTATTAATAAGGAAGCACTTTTGGATACAGTTAGATATATCTACAAATTAAGTTCGTCATAACGGCATTTCACTATATCAATTTGATATTTTTCTAAATTAATTTTTCATGTTATATTTTACTTTTCTATAATGACATTCTACCTATAACAATAAAGACGTTTACTATAGAAGTACTCTCTTTGTAAAAATTACCTCTTTATAATAACATAATATTTTGTAAGAAATATATTATGTATAAAATAAAATACTAAAATATTAATGTCAATCATCATTAATGTCATGTACACAATAAATTTCAAGTATAAATACCTAAATTAAAGAAAAAATTATATTTAGATGGTGCACACCAATTATTTTATAACTTTACGATAAAAAAACTACTAATGTTTGTCTTTTTTTATATTCATGCTCTTTTTAGTTTTACATACTTTTATTTATAACATCCAAACGAGATATGAACATCAACTATTAGTATACAAATATAACAATACCTCTCCATAGTAATCATAAAAATTTGAAACAAACGCTATCATTACCGAAAGATTTGATTGTATATCTAATAAACATATGCTATGTTCAGTATACTATATTCAATGAGCAAAACTAAATTTGATTGTCATAGTTTTGTCTTCAATAAAATACAACTATATATCAACAATACTTAATAAAATCAACTTAGTCCCTAAAAATTCTCCATTCTATTACATTCTTTCTTTGACTTTTACTTGTTGCATTTGATTTGACATGTTGGTTAAGAAAATATTACTTCCTCCGCTTTTAAAAAAATAATTTAATTTGACTTGATACGAAGTTTATGAAAATAAAGAAAATTTTTGAAGCTAGTGGTCTTAAATTAAAGTTATGTCAAATATATGAAAATGCCTTTTAATCCCGTGATCTTAAACATGTCACTTAAAAAGTTGAAATTAAAGTATTCCTATGAAAAAAAGAATCATCTTTTTTGAAATGGATTAAAAAAAAAAAGTAAGTTATTCCCTTTTTAAACAGAGAGAGTAATTGAGTTGGTTATCTTAGCACTCATCCCTTGACTTTTTGAACGAAAGGGGTACTTATTAATTTATAAGGAAGCACTGTTGGGTATATCATGTTCTTTTTTTTTTTTTTGGTAACCCTAGTATATCATGTTCATATATATATATATATATATATATATACTAGACATTGAAGGATCCGTGCTAGTATGTGCCCAATATATGTTATTTTTTTATCTCAATTTATATGACATAAATATAATCTAAATAATTTTAATTTTTAATTATTGTGATTTATAATACTTTTTCTTCTATTTCAATTTAAGTGAGACTGATATAATTTCAAAAGTCAGCCTATGTGGCATTAATATAATTTCGATAGTCAATCAAATATTTTATGTTGACATGTCATTTTGTGTCTACTTTATGAAATATTACTAATTATCTAATGCGACCATAATAATTAATTAGAGGTGATATAATAAAATCACAATTGAAGTAACAAAGAAGACATGTCTTAAATGACTTATAATAACTAATTAGAAGTGAAATACGAAAGTCAGTCTATGTGGCACTAATATAATTTCGATTGTCAATCAATTGTTTTATGTTGACATATCATTTTATGTTTATTTTATGAAATATTATTAATTTTCTAATGTAACCATAATAATTAATTAGGGGTGATACATTTAAATCACGATTGAAACAACGAAAAAGACACGTCTTAAATGACTTATAATAACTAATTAGAAGTGATATAGTAAAATTACTATAAAAAATACTTGTGGAAAAGCATAAATGAGCCTCATATAAGACATCAAGTTAATTTAAAAAATCAAAAGTGAATTTATTATTTTATGTCTATTTTATATTTTTTATTAAATATTATAAAAAAAATTTAATACTTAAATAACCTATAGTAATTAATTAGGGGTAATATAGTAAAATTACAATTGAAGAAGCTGAAGCAAGCAACACGACGTGCCTACTTATCACCCTTTATATAATAAAAATTACTATAAAAAATACTGGTGGAAAAAATATAAATAGGCCTCATATAGGACATCGGGTTAATTTAAAAAATCAAAAGTAAATTTATTATTTTATGTCTATGTTATATTTTTTCTTAAATATTATAAAAAAATTTAGTACTTAAATAACCTATAGTAATCAACTAGTGGTAATATCATAAAATTATAATTGAATCAGCTGGAGCAGGCAGCACAAGCAGGCATGTCGAAGACGTGCCTGCTTATCGCCCTTTATTATATATAGTAATATAGTAAAATTATAATTGAAGCAGCTGAAGCAGGCAACACGACGTGCCTACTTATCGCCCTTTATATAATAAAAATTACTATAAAATACTAGTGGAAAAAACATAAATAGGCCTCATATATAGGACATTGGGTTAATTTAAAAAATCAAAAGTGAATTTATTATTTTATGTCTATGTTATATTTTTTATTAAATATTATAAAAAAATTTAGTACTTAAATAACCTATAGTAATTAATTAGGGGTAATGTAGTAAAATTACAATTGAAGCAGCTGAAGCAGGCAACACAAGCAGGCATGTCTTCGACATGCCTGCTTATCGCCCTTATATATATATATATTCTTTTCCTTTTTAAAGGGTTTTTCTCATGACATCCCTATTGTGACGCTGCTTCAGTATCTTCACAGCAAATTTGGGTGTTGATTCTTTTAGCTTTTCTTCTAAGTTTCTATCTCTCCTTTTATAACTGTAAGGAGGGGTAGAAGTACTATTTTATATTTCTTCCGGACCATCCCTTCAAAAGACTTTTTTTTTAGTCCCTTATCTCGATAAGGTTTTATTTACTTTTGAGGCTGCTTTTGGACTGAGAGGTCCACTCTTCTTTTTCTTCTTTGTCGATTTGTGCCGACGAATATTTGACGTAAGTGTTTACGTTTTTTGCTCCATTTTTGTCCTTAGGCTGCTTTTAGCTGTAGATCACATTTCGTCAGAAATTGATGTGTTGTCGCCATCATCTCCTTTGTTGTGTCTATGATTTAGAAATTTACACGCCATAGTAAATATTTCTGGTGTGACATTAAATTGGTGTGTTTTAAATTCTGTAAATTTTTTCCTTAGGACTTCAGATTTTGATCTATTTTCGCTTATTTACCCTGTTTGCGAACAACCCAAGTCAAGTGGTATCAGAGTCAAGTAAACTTGATGGATAAACAACAAATTTTTGAATTACTTTCAGAAAAAAATGAGCTTATTTTTTGAAAAGATCGATACGAATATAATCTATTCGCAGAAGTTTGTGAAAAATCATTATTTTCTCAAAGAAAAATTATATTTCAATTAGAAATTGAGATTTATTATTATGAGCAAAAGCTCAAACATAATTTATAATAATACTCAATGAGTAATAACGAAATTTTGCAAAAACTTGACGACCTTATAGAAATGTAAAAGCATATAGTCGTCAAAATTAATCTAATAGAAAAAGAAATCAAAACTATTAAGGACAGCTCACCTATAAGAATGAATAATCTTATCGATAAAGCTGACGTCTTTGATAAAGAATTAGGAAATAAGTTTTTACTCCTACATTCTCTAATAAAGGCATATACCAAAAGGGAAGCCTTGATGAAAGAATTATATCTAGTTTTCTAGAAAAAAAGGCGAAAAGAAGAATTAGATTCTAGTTCTAAGAATAAATTAGAAGAAAGTTCTAGTTCAAAAAATAAAAAAGAAGAATCAGATATTAAAGAAACAAAAGAAATAGAGAAAATACATCAAATCGCCCCTCAACTTGTTAGCAAAACTTACTTTAGACCCTAAACTAATCGGACAATTATATACCCCCTTTAATAACTTTCAAGGGGGGGTTATGAAGAAGATGGTTTCTTATATATATATATATAAAGAAAATTTGTAAAATTTAAAAGGTGGGCTCCACCTTTTTTCACGTTTTTTTGGCTATTTACGTGCTGATTTTTAAAAAAATTTCCACGTCAGCAATTAGGGTGGTAAAAAATTTATTTGAAAGTTATTAAGGGGTATATAATTACCCCATTAGTTTAGGGTCTAAAATAAGTTTTGCTGACAAGTTGAGGTGGGATTTGATGTATTTTCTCAAAGAAATATCGAGAAAAGATGAATGATATAGATGAGCTAGTATATGCATTAGAAGAACTTGATCTAAAAGATCTAAGTCTGTCAAAGGGGTCGGGCTGGGTCAACCCAAAACCGACCCTTGTTAATTTACCGGATCGTGGGCCGGGCCGGTTCCGGGCCTGTTTAAACAGTCCGGTCCGGTACCGAGCCCAACAGTTTCTTTTTAGAAATAAATTGGGACCGGCCCATTATACGTAGACCGGTCCAACCCAGGTCAATCCGGTCAAAACCGGGTCAAACCTTAAAAAAAAGAAATTAAAATTTAAAAGTTTTTTCTCCAATATACACTATATATACCCACCTATATACATTTTAAATACGTTAAACAATATAGTGATATACACACAATATATATACACTATATAAGTATATATATACTACATTAGAAACATAGAAAACATATACACATACACACATGTATACAACTATACGTTAAATATATATACTACTTTAGAGCCTATAGAAAATATATACACATATATACATATCATGCAATATATGTACTACTTTAAATAATATACATACAATATATACACACTATATCGTATATATATAGTTATTTACTACTAACTACTTTATAAAACATATACACATGTATACATTAAATATATATACTATTTTATAGTGTATACAAAATATGTACACATATATACATACGATTACGATATAATATATGTACTACTTTAAATAATATACATATAACATATACACACTATAAATATACTACTTTATAAAATATATACACATGTATACGTTAAATATATACTACTTTAGAGTGTATACAAAATATGTACACATGTATACATACCATACAATATAATATATGTACTACTTTAAATAATATACATACAATATATACACACTATATAGTATGTATATAGTTATATACTACTTTATAAAAACATATACACCTGTATACGTTAAATATATACACTACTTTAGAGTGTATACAAAATATGTACACATATATACGTACGATTACGATATAATATATGTAACAGTTTAAATAATATACATACAACATATACCCGCTATATATATACTACTTTATAAAACATACACACATGCATACATTAAATATATACTACTTTAGAGTCTATAGAAAATATATATACATATATACGTACCATACAATATATGTACTACTTTAAATAATATACATACAACATATACACACTATATAGTATATATATAGTTATATACTACTTAATAAAAATATATACACATGTATACGTTAAATATATACACTACTTTAGAGTGTATACAAAATATGTACACATATATACGTACGATTACGATATAATATATGTAATACTTTAAATAATATACATACAACATATACACACTATATATATACTATTTTATAAAACATATACACATGTATACATTAAATATATAATACTTTAGAGTCTATAGAAAATATATACACATATATACGTACCATACAATATATGAACTACTTTAAATAATATACATACAACATATATACACTATATATATACTACTTTAGAAAATATATACACATGTATACGTTAAATATATTTACTACTTTAGAGTGTATACAAAATATGTACACAAGTATTACGATTTAGAGACTATAGAAAATATGCTACTTAATATAATAATACTCGAGGTTTTGAACTTAAAAGAAATTAATTTTTTCATTATGTGTATATATGTTTGTTATGTTTAATTGTCTATTACTTAGTGTAAACTGTAAAGCTTGATAGTAATTTAGTAATATATTAAAACTAAGTATTTAATTTAAACTAGAAATTCAATTTAAATGGAAAAAATTACAAAGTAAGGAGTGAATGAATGTTATATTTTATAGATTGCAAAATGCTCCAAAATTTACAATGTACATGAATGAAAAATCTTTTAATTTTGGAGCATTTTTTTCAACTCATCCATGTTAATATTAACGGGATCATCGATGTTAATATTGACGGGAACTGACATAGGATAGTCAAAATCAATGGGAGAAAAACCATGCATTGGACTTGATTGTGTTGAGTTCTCCCTTGAAGTCATAATTTCTTCAAGACTCTGTTCGTCTTTCGGCTCCACCTCCATTCCTTGATTTCTTCATTCCGCTCTTATTCAATCTTTAAGGCAAACTAGAACATTCATAGCATTGCTTCTCAATGAGTGTCGTTTGTCTCCAAGTTGTTGTCGTCTCTGACTAAAAGCATTCTCCAATGCAACGGTTGACACTGGAACATTCAATATATCTCTAGCTAATCTTGAAAGTACAGGATATTGTCTTTTATTATTCTTCTATCAATCCAACGTGTTGATCCGTCGTCTACTATCCTCTATTGGCGTTCGAAGATAATACTTAAGCTCTTCTCGAGAAGTTGTTGTGTAAGTTCCTGTCTCAACACTGTTCTAAACATTTAAATCATAAAAGTGATCAGGAAAACCACTATGTGCCGGCCTTTTAGAAGATGATGGCTCCTCGGGAGGACGAGGAGCTACAGTTGTAGTGATATTTGTCGGTACAGCTAAATCAAGTAAATCACCATAATGGCTATATAATTTTTCTATGTAAATGTTCGCATCACTCATAGCCGTATACAAATCTGGTTGTTCTTGTTCTTCATCTTCAGATCCAGGTTCAGCATTTATCTCTAAGTTAGAATAAATAAAAGAACTAAAGTGACACATAATATTATATTTCATACATGTATTTAGCATAGCACCAACCAAGTAAATAGGGGGAATCAAAAAAAAATATTTTTTAAATTTAGCAAACATAGAACCAACAGCTTCTTTGTAACCTTCTTTATCTTATATTCTTTGAGCAAAGCAGAAATATCGGCTATATATGCTAAAATTTACAAACAGTAGGATAAAAAGCTCCGAAAAATTCAACCGTCGCTATATAATTTTTTTCCAAAAACTTAACAAGATCATTAATTGCAGCCCAATCAGAATCATGTAGCATACATTCAGCCGAATCAGCAAATGAACCACAATATTAGTTAAAAGTTAGTGTAATAGAAACTCTATGTAACGCCCCAAGATCCCATCTCGAGACGTCACACGGTTCTTAAGGCCACACGTGGCCTCAAGCTAACCCTCTAAGCCTGTCATCACTTCTAGAACTCATTTTGACAATAGTCATGCTAAAATAAGAGAGAATGACATATCATGAACATACTGGAATAAGATAAGGAACTAGCATGTACAATCAAACTACTGAAATTCTGTACATACCAACCCTTTAGTCTGACAAAGCCTCTATACATCATAATCAAGGAGACATTGGGACAAACCCCCAACTGACTCAAACAGTACTGAAATTCATAACAATAAAACGGTATCACAAAATACAGACACCGTCCTCGAACCATGAGGACTCACCACTGAGGAGACGAAGAGAGGCACCCGAATATCGCTAACCGGTTGCGGTTGAGTACCTGAACCTACATTACGAGAAAATATAGCCCATAGGAAGATATGTGGGTCAGCACTTTGGAATGTACTGAGTATGTGAGGGTACATGTAACAATGTAAATATCATCATCAATTTCATAAAAATATGCTTATGTACAATGATGGCTCACTTGGCTTGAGTTAGATTGAAATATACTTTTCATGATCTCATCATAAATAAATCATATGATAAAAACCTCATAAATCATCATAAACAACTCAACTCTTTAACTCAAGACTCGGAGTGACTCTGTAATTCAAGAAACTCGACTCTTATGAACATGGGAGGTTCTTATAACCGACATAAATCATATGAGCTACTTGGAGTCCAACGTTTTACCCTCCTAAGGAGAGAACCCCACATTGGAGGGAGCGTCGTACTCTTACCAGGGAGTACAACCTAAATTTAGTGATCACAATCTCATACTCGGCCTCTGGCCCACAATTATCAATATCAATCCTACGATGACACGTAGTTTCAGGGAAAATACCATATTTCTCGTTCGGTGCTAAATACTACTCCCAGACACAAGCTCAGAACGCTTTAGGAAATCCACCACAAACATCACAAGGGAGGATTCCTAACTCGACTCAAATCAAATCAATCTTTCTCAATATCAAAATGTATCAATTCATTAAATCATGGTAACGTCAATAACTTTGAAGAAATATCAAGACTCATTGTACCAACTCAATCTCATGAATCAATATACTCAATAATCCAATTTGTCATAAGGAAGCTTAAAGGTTGACACATATCTTGAAAGCACTTGAAATATCAACTCATGGCAGAAGTATGAAATTCACAATATTAAATATCAAGTCATAACTTGGGAATAGTAAAATAATCATGTATAACAAAGCATGAATAATTTATATTCTCATAATCTCATGATGAAGTAATTTGGGTATAAACCCACTTGAAAAATCATATAAATCCATGATAGAAATCAAAGCTTTGGGCACAAGAACGAAAGGATTGCTCTTGTTAAAAACCCACATACCTTAATCTTTGAAATTGGATGAACTCTAGTGGTTGAGACTCTATCCGCACTTGTAATAATAATTCTTGAAGCCCACACTATGAGGAACTTGATTCTTGAAGGAATCTTGAAGAATTTATGGATGATTTTTGGAAGGTTAAAGTTCTTGATGAAACCCTAGTTATACTCTCTTTAGAGAATTGGAAGAGAAAATGGAGAAATTAGGGTTTGGATGGGGTTTCTCATATTTATAGAGGCTTCCAAAAGATGGGAAAAGACTAAAATACCCTTGCAAAACGTCCCTTAGTTGCTGAAAAAAAATAGTAGACGATATCTGTGACAAGCCGTCAAGCCGGTGATAAATCGTCACGAAATGTCGTCTCAAAAGGGTGAAATTTTGAGTTTTTGGTTAAGGTTGACGACATAGGTGATAGGCCGTAACGGGCGTGACGGATTGTCCCAAAATGTCGTCACCAGAGGTAGAAATCTGCCCAGGAATGACGACATTGGTGATAGGTCGTCACGCTCGTGACAGCTTATCACGAATGTCGTCACTCAATTTCCCAGCCAGATATGCTGGAGTAAAATGGGCACAACTCCTTGCTCTGATATCGATTTTTGACGAAATTGGTACCGTTGGAAAGCTAATTCAATTATATATATTTTGGTAGGTCATGATATCAATAATTCGTGGTACAACGAGATATATGCTCATTTGAAGTTGACTATGACAAAATCCTTCTCAAGAATTCAATCGGTAAAGAATGTTTTGATTCACCCAATTGTTAGGACATCTTTAAGACCTTAATACACATCACTCTTGACCATAAAACAACCAAAACACTATAATTTATTTCTCATGAGCTTGAGTCATGGTTGCACTATTGGTTAGAATCTCGAGGTATTACAATATCTCCTCCTTGGAAATATTCGTCCTCGAATATTGCCAGATAGGCCAAGAACAAGAGAAAAATGAGGACGTATAGCTGGAACGACTCACTCAAAAGACTTACTTTACTCTATACCTTCGTATACTATACAAAATGCACGAATTCGTGATGGAAGAAGAGACACATATCAGGATTAAGAAAGAATGATACCTTCTGCTCGCTCTGAACTCAAAGAAAAGAGGTGAGGGTACTTGGCTCGCATATCAGCTTTGGCTTCCCAAGTATCACTCTCAACAGATTGACTTTGCCAAAGCACTTTAACCAGAGGGACTTCTTTGTTCCTTAGCCTACGGATCTGAAAGTCTAAAATCTCAACAGGAAACTCCTCGAATGAAAGGCTATCCTGAATATCTAAGCTTTCAGAAGAATCAACCACGGAAGAATCACCAATGTACTTCTTAAGCATAGAAACATAAAATACCGAATGAATGCTAGATAACTCCGCGGGTAACTCCACCTCATACGCTACTTTCCCAACACGGCTCAGAATCCTGTATGGACCAACATAACGGGGACTAAGCTTTCCCCTTTTCCCAAATATCTTCACCCCTTTCATGGGTGAAACCTTCAAGTACACCAAATCATTAACATTAAACTCAAGATATTTTCTTCTCGCATCCGCATACGACTTCTGACGACTTTGAGCGTTTTTCAATCTCTCTCGAATCAACTTAACTTTTTCCATAACCTCGAACACAGCATCAGGCCCAATCACAGATGCTTTTCCTACTTCAAACCAACCTATGGGCGATCTACATCTTCTCCTATACAAAACTTCGAACGGGGCCATCTGAATACTAGCATGGAAACTATTATTATACGCAAATTCAATCAATAGAATGTGCTCATCCCAACTACCTTTGAAATCAAGCGCACATGCCCTCAACATGTCCTCCAAAGTCTGAATAGTCCTCTCAGCCTGACCATCGGTCTGCGTATGGAAAGCAGAACTTAGATGAACTTGGGTACCGAGACCCTTCTGAAAAGCCCTCCAAAAATGGGAAGTAAACTGAGTACCCCTATCAGAGATGATCGCCAAAGGAACTCCATGCAATCTGACTAACTCACGAATATACAATCTAGCATAATCCTCAGCTGTATAAGATGAATGCACTGGCAAGAAATGACCTGATTTAGTCAACCGGTCTACAACAACCCAAAATCGAATCACGATGACGACGAGAAAGAGGCAAACCAATTATGAAATCTATATTCACTTCTTCCCACATCCAAGTAGGAATTCTAAACTCTTGCATTACACCACCGGGCCTTTGGTTCTCTACCTTAACTTGTTGACAAGTAGAACACTTTGCCACAAATCCGGCTATGTCTTTCTTTATACCGTTCCACCAATAGATTTCTCGTAAATCACGGTATATCTTGGTAGCACCGGGATGAATAGAATATCGCGCACCATGCGCTTCAGCCATAATTCTCTGTCTTAGATCATCAACATCGGGAACACACAATCTACCCTGCAATCTCAACACACCATTTCTCCCTTGGGAGTAAACCTCTACCTTCTGGTCCTTAACTGACTCCTTCAGCCTGACCAAACTAGGATCCCTGTCCTGCTTCTCCTTTACCTTCGAGACCAAAGAGGACTCAGAACTACTTTAAACTAACATACTTCCTTCAGCGGAATCAAGAAATCTAATACCCAACCTAGCCAAACGATGCACATCACGAGCCAATTCTTTCTTATCATCCTCAACATGCGCCACACTACCCATAGACATCCTGCTAAGGGCATCTGCCACAACATTGGCCTTGCCCGAGTGATACATCACACTCATATCGTAGTCTTTTAGCAACTCTAACCATCTTCTTTGTCTAAGATTCAACTCCCTCTGAGTAAACACATACTGCAGGCTTTTGTAATCGATAAACACATCAACATGAACACCATACAAATAATGTCTCCAGATTTTCAAAGCAAAAACTATAGCTGTTAATTCAAGATCATGGGTTGGGTAATTCTTCTCATGAGGCTTCAACTGTCTAGAGGCATAAGCTATAACTTTTCCCCTCTGCATCAACACACAACTCAAACCAACTCTGGAAGAGTCACAATACACCACAAGACCATCAGTACCATCGGGTAAAGCTAACACTGGGGCTGAAGTGAGTCGAGTCTTCAACTCCTGAAAACTCTTCTCACAGGCATCTGTCCACTGGAGCTTAACTTTTTTTTGGGTCAACCGGGTTATGGGAGACGCTATAAAAGAGAAGCCCTCAACAAAACGACGGTAGTAACCAGCTAGACCCAAGAAACTCCTAATGTCAGATAGGGAGGTAGGTCTAGGCCAATTCTTTACAGCTTTCGTCTTTTGGGGATCGACTCTATTGCCTTCAACGAAAACAATGTGACCCAAAAAAGAAACTTACCTTAACCAAAATTCACACTTGCTAAATTTAGCGAATAATTGATGATCTCTAAGAGTTTGCTAGACACATCTAAGATGGTCGACATGATCATCCTCTCTTCGGGAATACACAAGAATATCGTCTATGGATACAATGACAAACATATTGAGATATTTCTTGAATACTCGGATCATAAGATCCATGAAGGCCGCTGGAGCATTGGTTAACCGAAAGGACATGACCAGAAATTCAAAATGACCATAGCGAGTTCGGAAGGTTGTCTTTGGAATATCACACTCTCTCACTTTAAGCTGATGATAACCGGATCTAAGGTCTATCTTTGAGAAATAACTTGCACCCTGTAGCTGATCAAATAAACCATCGATTCTAGGAAGAGGGTACTTGTTCTTGATAGTTACATAGTCGAGTTGACGGTAGTCAATACACATACGTAATGTACCATCTTTCTTTCGTACAAATAGAATAGGTTCACCCCACAGGGAAACACTGGGCCTGATAAAGCCTTTTTATAAGAGTTCTTTGAGTTGATCCTTCAACTCTTTAAGTTCTGTGGGAGCCATATGGTATGGAGGGATAGAAATAGGCTGAGTGCCGGGAAGGAGATCAATCTCGAATTCTATTTCTCTATCAGGTGGGACCCCTGGGAGGTCTTCCGAGAAAACATCAGGAAACTCATTAACAATGCTAACTGACTGAATAGTCGGAGTCTCGAACTTGAGGTCTTTTACTCGAACTAGATGATAGATGCAACCCTTGGAAATCAACTTCCTAGCTTTGAGATAGGATATGAAATGGCTCTTCGGAGTTACAGAACTCCCAGACCACTCAAAAATGGGCTCGTTAGGGAACTGAAACTTGACCACTTGGGTACGACAATCTATAGACGCATATCACGAGTGAAGCCAATCTATACCCAGAATGACGTCAAAATCAATCATATCTAGCTCAATCAAATTAGCATATATGACCCAATGAAGAAAAATAACAGGACACTTCTTATACACTCGCTTAGCAATAAAAGATTTTCCTACCGGGGTAGAAACCAGAATAGGCTCAGGAATCTGTTCAGTGTCCATCTCAAAATTTACAGCAACCAGAGGTGTCACATAAGAAAAACTCAAACCGGGGTCCATCAATACATACGCATCGAAATGAAAGACACGGAGTATACCAGTGACAACATCTGGAGAATCCTCCTGCTCCTGGCGAGGTGGTATAGCATAGAAGCGATTCTGGCGTGAATCACCAGCAGTACGAGAAGAGACGCCCTGAGGAGGAACTGGGAGAACTACGGGAGTGGGGGAACTGGTAGCCTGACTGTGGGGACGAGCATCTCGACTCCCCTGTCCAGAAAATAGACAATCTCTAAGTCGGTGGCCCAACTTGCCACAACCAAAGCAACCTCTCTGATCAACAAAACACTCATCAAAATGATCTCTACCACACTTGGCACATGAAAGAGGACGAGGTCTGTTACTTACACTTTCCTGGATGGGATAGGCCTGTTCCCTTGCTCTTGCCTGCTTCTGGGTGCAGGAGCACTAACTGAGAAAGGCGCGAGCATAAACGGATGTCTCTGAAATCGAGGGTGGTTCTCTCCATGGAATCTGGACTTACCAAATCCCAGTTGCTCTGATCTAGCTCTTTTATTCTCTCTTACTCTCTTTCTCTCTTTTACCTTATCAGCTTCAATCTGTTGGGCATGTATCATCAACCGAGAAATGTCCATCTCCCTATTAAGCATAGCAGATCTACACTCTTTCACAATGTAACTCGACACACCGGTCACGAACTTGCTCATGATGGTCCTAGAGTCAGCCATCATACTAGGAGCATATTTGGACAACTGATTGAATCTAAGGCAATACTCCTTAACAGTCATGGAGCCTTGTCTCAAATTAATGAATTCCTCTATCTTTGCTTCCCTCATCTCATGAGGAAAGAATCTGTCCAACAACGCATCCTGGAATATCTGCCAAGTCATGCGAGCGGCATCCTCCCCTCAACTTTCCCTCCACATTTCTACCCAATCATATGCAATATCTTTCATTCCATAGGCAGCCAATTCAACACTCTCCTCATTAGTCACGTGTATAATCTGGGTGATCTTTCTCACTTCATATAAGTACATCTGTGGGTCTTCACCTACCTTCGACCCATAGAACTCAGGCGGATTCATCCGTAGAAAGTCACGAACCCGAGCTGCAGCAGAATTATTCTCTTGCGGAGGTGGAACAGTAGCCTGGGTGTTGGCTTGAGCATTGGCAGTAACTGCCTGGGCTAGCGCCTGAAAAGCTGCCCGGAATTCTGCATGTGACACATGCTCGTTCAGGGGATCAACGGGTTGAGGCTGCTCGTTGTTTCTACGAGCTCGACGAGGAGGTATTTTCTGTTATAAGAGAGTACGGGTTAATCGTAGATAAAGAGACAGTTGTAGGCACGATAAACTTTAGAAAGAAAGAAATGACTTTTCCTAAAATGTCCCATAGCCTCTTGGTCATAGATGTGTCGCGCTACACACCAATGATCAAGACTCTACGTAATGCGGCTTGTCAGACTCCCTGGGACTCTTTAAACCTTAGGCTTTGATAACAAGCTTGTAATGCCCCAAGATCCTATCTCGAGATGTCACACGGTGCTTAAGGCCACACACGGCCTCAAGCTAACCCTCTAAGCCTGTCATCACTTCTAGAACTCATTTTGACAATAGTCATGCTAAAATAAGAGAGAGTGACATATCATGAACATATTGGAATAAGATAAGGAACTAGCCTGTACAATCAAAATACTAAAATTTTGTACATACCAACCCTTTAATCTGACAAAGCCTCTGTACATCATAATCAAGGAGACATTGGGACAAACCCCCAACTGACTCAAACAGTACTGAAAGCCATACAACAAAATGGTATCACAAAATATAGACACGATCCTCAAACCATGAGGACTCACCACTGAGGAGACGAAGAGAGGCACCTGAATATCGCTAACGCGGCTGCCGCTGAGTACCTGAACCTACATTACGAGAAAATGTAGCCCATATGAAGATATGTGGGTCAGCACTTTTGAATGTACTGAGTATGTGGGGGTGCATGTAACAAAGTAAATATCATCATCAATTTCATAAAAATATGCATATGTACAATGATGGCTCACTTGGCTTGAGTTAGATTGAAATATACTTTTCATGATCTCATCGTAAATAAATCATATGATAAAAACCTCATAAATCATCATAAAAAACTCAACTCTTCAACTCAAGACTCGGAGTGACTCTGTAATTTAAGAAACTCGACTCTTATGGACATGGGAGGTTCTTATAACCGACATAAAGCATGTGAGCAACATGGAGTCCAACGTTTTGACCTCCTAAGGAGAGAACCCCACATTAGCGGAAGCGTCGTACTCTTGCTAGGGAGTACAACCTAAATTTAGTGATTACAATCTCATACTCGACCTCTAGCCCATAATTATCAATATCAATCCTACGGTGGCACGTAGTTTCAGGGAAAATACCATATTTTTTGCTCGGTGCAAAATACTACTCCCAGACACAAGCTCAGAGCGCGTTAGAAAATCCACCACAAACATCACAAGGGTCTATCATGAAGACAAAATCAAATATCTTTCTCATTTATCAAATCATAATCAATTGGTGGATTCCTAACTCGACTCAAATTAAATCAATCTTTCTCAATATCAAAATGTATCAATTCATTAAATCATGGCAACATCAATAACTTTGAAGAAATATCAAGACTCATTGTACCAACTAAATCTCATGAATCAATATGCTCAATAATCCATTTGTCATAAGAAAGCTTAAAGCTTGACACATATCTTGAAAGCACTGGAAATATCAAATCATGGTAGAAATATGAAATTCACAATATTAAATATCAAGTCAGAACTTGGGAATAGTAAAATAATCACGTATAACAAAGCTTGAACAATTTATATTCTCATAATCTCATGATGAAGTAATTTGGGTATAAACCCACTTGCAAAATCATATAAATCCATGATAGAAATCAAAGCTTTGGGCACAAGAACAAAAGAATTGCTCTTGTTTAAAATCCACATACCTTAATCTTTGAAATTGTATGAACTCTAGTGTTTGAGACTCTATCCACACTTGTAATAATAATTCTTGAAGCCCACACTATGAGGAACTTGATTCTTGAAGGAATCTTGAAGAATTTATGGATGATTTTTGGAAAGTTAAAGTTCTTGATGAAACCCTAGTTATACTCTCTTTAGAGAATTGGAAGAGAAAATAGAGAAATTAGGGTTTGGATAGGGTTTCTCATATTTATAGAGGCTTCCAAAAGATGGGAAAAGACCAACATACCCTTGCAAAACGTTCCTTAGTTGCTGAAAAAAAATAGCTGGCGACATCCGTGACAAGCCGTCAAGCCGGTGATAAGTCATCACGAAATGTCGTCCCAAAAGGGTGAAATTTTGAGTTTCTGGTTAAGGTTGACGACATTGGTGATAGACCGTCACGGGCGTGATGGTTTGTCACAAAATGTCATCACCAGAGGTAGAAATCTTCCTAGGGATGACAACATTGGTGATAGGTCGTCAGGCTCGTGACAGCTTATCACGAATGTCGTCACTCAGTTTTCCAGCCAGACATGCTAGAGTAAAATGGACATAACTCTTTGCTCCGATATCGGTTTTTGACAAAATTGGTACCGTTGGAAAGCTAATTCAATTATCTATATTTTGGTAGGTGGTGATCTCAATAATTCATAGTATAACGAGATATATACTCATTTGAAGTTGACTATGCCAAAATCCTTCTCAAGAATTCAATCGGTAAGGAATGTTTTGATTCACCCAATCGTTAGGACATCTTTAAGGCCTTAATACATATCACCCTTGATCAGAAAACAACCAAAACACTATAATTTATTTCTCATGAGTTTGAGTCATGGTTGCACTATTGGTTAGAATCTTGGGGTATTACACTCTATAAGCATGACAAGTTCTTAAATAATCATTCGTAGCATTTCATCTAGTATCACATTCTTCAGGCATCAATATCGGTCGAAGTCCATTTTGTTCACATTTAACTTTAAATTATCTAAAAAAAATTCCGATTATTTCCTTGAATAAAGTCAACAACAAGCTGAATTTTTTTAATATAAAGCTTAAAAACTTCAAGACCATCTCTTACAATTAAATTATATATATGACAGGCACACTTAACATGAAATATTTCAGGTAACGGCGGAGCGAGACCAATTTTTAACTTTTTAATAGCAGTCTTATTGTTAGAAGCATTATCAAAAGCAATACATAAGTCTTTTCTTTCAATACCATAAAATTCTACAACTTTACTAATCAATTCAGAAATAAATTCTCCAGTATGTCTACGATCTTCATCATACAAAAAAGCTAGAATATGTTTTTGCATAACAAAATTACTATCTATCCAGTGACAAGTAATGGTTAAATAATCATTTTTATTAACAACACGACCAAGATCAGAAGTTAGAGTCATTCTACATTTTTTTTTAACAATGTAGATAAATAATAAACATATTGTGAATGAAGTCTAAAAATATCGGTTCGACAAGTACTTATAAGAATACCATTAAACATAGGATTATAAATTGCTTGAATATAATGAATAAAAGCATTCGAAGAAGGAAAAGTGAAAGACAAACAATCCACAGCTACCATTTTTGCTATTTCTTCTCGGTCTCTCAATTTATTATATTTCTTAATTAACTGAAAGGTTGTTGGGTTCATTCTAGTTTGTGTTGGCCCACCAACAGCCTCACCACCACCTTTTGCAATAAGAAACTCTCTAGCGTGATTATCTTTTATATTTCTCATTAACGAACCCGTACCCCCTTGATTGCCTCCTCTTTTATACTCATATACTTGTTGACAAATATTGCATTGCACCTTAGTTTTTCCTTCTATAGGTGTAAAAAATTCACAAACAATGCTAGTTTTTCTACGGCTTTTAGGGACACTGGAAGAACAGGGAGGAAGATTAACCGATTCAGATCTAAAATTAGCATTTCCTACTGCGGGTGTCTCACCAATATTTTCATCATCTTCATCAAAATTAACCGCATCTACTTCATTTTCTTCTTCTATACCGTAATTTTCCTAAGCTTCTAAATAATTCATATCGTGAGCACCTACACCTACTTCTTCTTCAAAAGGTTGACTAAGTGGTACCTGAGGCACACGGGTATATCTACTACTTGTACTACCTCTACTGCCACTAATTCGCTTTTTACTGCCACTACCACTTCCGGAATAATTTTTTTTGACACTTTTACCGAGGTTTCTTAATTTATACATAGTATAAATCAAACTAAAAAATATTCAAAATACGCAAAAATAATAAAAATAAATATTCAACAATTAATACACTAATTAAAAATTAAAAGTAAGAGATGGAACGACAATATCAAATTTTGAAAGTATCTGAAAGTTCCGACTTTAGAAAACTTCCACTCGTATTTATAATCGCAAAATTAAAAAGTAAAATTGAGCACTTTAAGAGATATATCGAATATTTGAGAGAGAATGAGAATTGTATGGAAAATGATTTGAAAGTATAGGGTATTTATATAAATTTTTTTTTGGATTTTAAAAAATATTTTAAAGTTTTTTTTGTTTTTTTTTTAAAAGTTGGGCCATATGGCCGTTGGAGGCTCCAAATGGCTATATAGCCATTGGGTCCAACGGTTCATTGGCACAAACGACTAGTTTTGCTCAAGAATTAAATAAAAAAAAATTATTACCGGGCAACCGGTGGGCCTGGTCCAAGTTGAGTTCGGGTCGGATCAATCGGGCTCAAAATAAAAAATGGTCCAGCCTTAGACCGTCAGCCCGTGGGCTCACTGGGCCGGACAGGATTAATGGGCCGGGCCGGTTCAACCCGACCCATTTGACAGGTTTTAAAAGATCAAAATTACCATGTTCTCATAAACAGTGGAGATACAGGAGGACCGCAAGGAAACTTTAAGAATCCAAAAGAAGAGGAAAGTTCCTCCACAGGGCCTATGCAAAAAGGTAATTTCTTACCCAAATTTAAGAAAGGAAAAGACTAAGACTATTCGAGTCAGTATCATAACAATAATAAGACTAAATATATGCCAAATAGACTTTCGATAGGAGACGCTGGATATATATATATATATATATATATATATATATATATATATATATTAGATAGGAAGCACTGTTGTATCAATGTAATGCATAACATTATACTCCTCCGTTTAAAAAAGAATAACCTACTTTGATTTGACACAAAGTTTAAAAAAATAAAGAAAACTTTTGAATCCCTTGGCCTTAAATTAAAGTTGTGTCAAATGTATCAAAATGCCCTTTAATTTTGTGGTTCTAAACATGACATATGGAAGGTTAAAATTAAAGTATTGCCAAAAAAGGAAAGGAGTCATTCTTTTTTAAACAGACTAAAAAGGAAAGTAGGTCATTCTTTTTAAAACGGAAGAAGTATTGTATATCGATACATATGTCTAAACTTACTTAAACTTAATTACGCATTAGCTATGAAGTAGTGTTAAATGTACATATCCAACATATTGTATATTTAGTATTTTAAGAGATAAGGTCGCAAATGCAACACTTTACTTGATACGAAGCAAGGCATTGGGCATAAGTCACGTGAATCTTGAAATTCTTAAATATTTTATAATTAATATAATAAAATAGATAAAATTATAAATAAATTTTTAAAATATGTAAAATAAGTTAAAATGTACACAAAATTGTTTCATCTTACAAAATTACTCAAAATCAATAATAAACTAAAATGACTAGAACTGCTCGTTTCAAAAAATAAATCAAACTTTTTAAAACGATTGAGTAGAAGTTTATAAATTAACTTGAAAGAATGAGGGAGAAACCTACAATCAAAAGTATCAAATCAAAAAAATGTGATGAGGGATGAATATTTTCTTATTTATTGTGCATTTAATTAGAAAATATATATTGAAATATAAAAGTTATACACAGTATAATTAAATATTTAAATGATTATATTCATGTAATTTTCATAAAATAATCATAACGCTTTTAAGTACATAGTTGTATCTTTCCGAAAAAAAAAAAAACATAAATCCCCTAGCTTAAGAAAGTAATTACACAAAATCCCCTCTTATTTTCCCTCTCTCGAATTTTGGCAAATATACTCATACAATCGTCTACACATTATACTTTGGTGGAATGTATAATGAAACTGTTATTCCTAAAATTAAGGTAATTGAAATCAGTAATTGTATCATTGTTCCTTAATTAACGGTAATAATTAGATATCATTAACTCATATATGGATAAAACTAGTAACTGAAATTTGAGTTTCAAAAAAAAAAAAATATACAAGTCAAATTTTATTTTATGTATTATTTGATTGAAGATCTGGAAACGAAAAAGGTTCTAGTGCTGAAAAAAAATTCTTCAAAAAAAATCCTAAATAGCAACAAAATTGTTCTACATACGTTCTTCAAAAATTCAAAAAGCAACATGAATATCCCAATATTGCTGCGGCATTCTGGAATTTGGGAGTCAGAAACTAGTTATAAGTCATACAAAAGTGACGCAATAATTGTTTAGGAAAGTATTACTTTCTTGAAATTGATTTCTACTATCGCCATGGAGTTGGATATAGAAGAAGTGCGTAAAAAAATTGAAGTGAAATATGTGGTTGAAGGAAATTCTTCTCCAATTGTAATAAGAAACGACAATGGAGTGAGGGTTTACGTTGAGTTAAAGAAACAACTTGCTGGTTTGGTTAATTTTTTGCTTTGTATTTCAAGTTGCGACAAAGTCAATAGTGAAATAGAGTTTGATAAAGCCACTGGTTCTGTAATGTGTATCGAGTGTAGTGAATATGATTCGGTTGCGTTAACAGTTGTTGAAACGGATAATAAGTATGCTCTATATGTGCCTGAAATGGAAGTTAAAAACTCCATTACTGATTGAAAGAATACTGAAATAATGGTGAGTCAGATATACAAGGATAAGGAAACTCTTGTTTCAGTAATGGCTAGACACGTAATAGTGAATGGATTCAACACAAAAGCAAAACGATCCGATAAAAAAAGGTATAATGTCAATTGTATCTCCTGATCTTATAACATATTGATTTTTTTTATGTTAAGAAATTTATGTTGTGTATTTTTGTTAACTGTTGATATGTAATGCTATCATACGAATGTATAATGTGATATTTTATGAGTTGGGTAATGTATAATTAAATCGTGCCGGGCGAAGAAATGTATGATGCATTGGTTTAATAGATTGTGAACTCGTTTGTCTGTTATTACTGTTTTTTTAAGTAAAAATTTTGAATGTATAATTTAAATTATACATTACAGAGATATGAATAATATAACTGTGGCATTGAAAGTTTTTGTTTTTTTGTTATTAATATTTTAACTTTTAATATTTCTGTTTTATACATTGATTAAGTTTTTATTTGTTGTTGCAGATATCTACTGTTAACATGAATACATACTTTATGAAATTTAATTCTTTGATTAATGTGTTGTATTATTTATTTATTTTTATTTAAAAAAAGTATGTATAATGTAGATTATACATGCAGAGAAATGTATAATATTACTGGGCAGTTGCTGGAATAAATTTATTTTCTTCTTATATTTTCAAGATTAATACTTTTAGTCAATACAATGACTAAGTTTTTATATTTTGATGCAACTATGTACTCATTTGTCGTAACGAAGATTGCCAGTGGGTCATGAAAGCCTCTTGTATGAATGAATCGAAATTGTTTGTGATTAAAACATTTGTTTCGGAGCATAGTTGCAGTCTTAGGGACTGAGTGCTGAATAATGTGGTTGCGAAAAGTAATTTTGTGAGTAAATTTACTGCTCCAAAATTAATCAATCACAAAAGAGTACACACCCCACGGACATTTTCGAAGAGATGAAAGTTGTTTACGAAGTCGACATTAACTACATGAAAGCATGACGCGCAAAAGAGAAGGCGATTGCGATGCTTAGAGGTGGACCATCAGATGGATATAAAAAGATGCCCTGTTATATATATATGTTGAACCAAGTGTATCCCCAATCGCACATTCGGATGCATAAGGCAGCAGATAACGAATTTAAATACTTGTTTATTGCATTGTGTCCGATGATTAGGGGTTTTGAATTTTGTAGACCTATTGTTGTTGTTGACGGGGCGCATTTAAGCGGTCCATATGAAGGAACATTTGTATCGGCAAGCACATTAGATGGTGCAGGTACTGTGCGTTTATTTTTTTGTGTTGTACTTTTTATTTTGTTTTGTTATTTACTATATATTATATTATCTTATACATTGATGTTTTATTTATAATAAATCAAACCTTGAGTTTATTTTTTTTGAAATTATTGACTTTTTTAATTTATATGTAGGTTGTATTCTACCATTAGCTTACGGTGTTGTTGATTCGGAGAATGACAACGCGTGGATTTATTTTTTTCAAAAGTTTCGAGAGGCATTTGGTGAAAGAGACAACATGTGTGTTGTTTCAGACAGAAATGAAAGTATCATAAAAGGTGCAAGCATTGTTTATCCTAATGTCCCTCATCTAGCTTGTATATGGCATTTATGGAAAAACGTTTGCACCCATTTTAGGAAAAACAAAGATAGACTTAGTGACCTTTATTATTCCATGGCTAAATCTTATAAAAAAGAAGATTTTGAATATATTATGTCAAAGGTTGCTAAGGTTGATCAAAGAGTTAAGGAATATCTGGAGGAAGCTGGGTATGAAAAATGGGCTCGGTGTCACTCTCTTGTAAATAGAGGTAGAATGATGACTTCAAATATAGTCGAATGTATTAATGGTTGTTTGGTTGAGGCTAGAAAACTTCCTATTCTAGGTTTCCTAGAAGAAGTTAGAATCTTATTTGCTGCATGAAATTGTAAGAACAACGAAATTGCATCGTACACAAATACAACTCTTGGCATAAGATTTGAAGAAATTCTAACTCATAATGGTGTTAAATCTTTGCGGATGACGGTATGTGTTAAAATAATTATGGAACATAAACTTTGTTTTACATTAAGTGTATATTGATATTTTTGCATCTGAAATATGTTATGTCTTTTGGTAACAGGTTAAACCAGCAGGGAGTTATCTTTATTGTGTTTATGATTCGGGACGGAGGTACATTGTAGATATTGAGCGTGGCACGTGCAATTGTGGACGATATCAAATTGATGAAATACCTTGTCCACATGGAATTACCATATTAAAAAGTAAAAATGTGAATGTAAAGGATTATGGTCGTTATTGCTCTGAATTGTACAGGCCACAAACCATAGTGAAGACATATGAACTTCCGATAGTTTCAATGCCAGACAAGAAGGATTGGAATGTTCCATATTTTGTTGATGATGAAGAAGTTTTGCCGCCCAAATATCGAAGACCTCCTGATAGGCCAAAAAAAGAAAGGCATCTGAAATCAAGTGAATCATTGTCTTCAAATTCAAACCGTTGCGGTAAATACGGAAGAGCCGGTCACAATCGTAGGACTTGTGGTTTCTTTCCAAAGGAATCATCATGAAGATATTATGTTTTTCTACATGTTGATGGTTTGTTTGTTTTTAGTAGTATAATCATATTAATTAGATTTCTTTGGAATGCTGGAACAATTAATTTTAATTTTTTTGGTTGCTATTTGAGTTTCACTTGTTCATTTAATATTTAATAGTATTTGAACAGATTGTGTAATTTTTTGTTTATCTTATTTCGTAATCATATCACTGTAATTTTCAACTGATTGGTGTATGTGTTATGTTGACTGGAAAATATAACATTCACTTAAAAAATAGTTGAAACATAATCTGTATGAACTGTTATACGTTAGTATTTAATGAGTAAGAAATGTATGATTTAGCGTTATACGTTGTGTTGTTGTATTATCTTTCACAGAAAAAAATATCATTCTAATCAATATTAATTGTTACACGTTATACGTTTATATAAAGAATGATTTTGTTCATTTAAGAATGTATAAATTAGATTATACATTTGTATCATTGTATGAAATTGTGTAATGCTTTATAAAAGTGATTCTGGTAAACTATGTTTGAAAATTTTGTTTAAGAAAATATAAAGTGTGACAACGGGAATATATGTTATGTGTAACATATATTTAACGTATTAATTATTAGTGTAATGTAGCTTTACCTTAAAAGAAAATTTACGTTACAGTAAAAATATTATGTGTTCAAATGCAATGGCAATATATTTTTATTTTTGTTTGTACAAGTCGAAAAAAAAAGAATATAAGGCAAACTCAAATTAGAACAAGAAAAAGTTTGTATCATAACAGTATTGTGTAAGAAACTGCTAATCAATTGTTTCAAAATAAAAAAGAAGACATACATAAAATGTTCATTAACCATAAGAAAGTATTACTGGAAATGTATAACATTAAACACCAAAATAAAAAATAGTTCTTTCAATGCCAACAATTAGAAAACATTGCTACTCTAAAGTAACAATTGCATTTGCTTCAATTTCTTCGATAACACTTTTCCTTGGTCGAGGCGGATCTCCACTATAACTCGTGTACCCTTCATTTGCCTTTTTCGCTCCGTAATGCCACAGTAAGGAAGCATAGCGTGCACGTTGACATGCAGAATCAAACCCACATGAATGAACTTGTAGTCCTTCGCTTAATATTTCTACATAGGCACACACAAATACGTCACAGTCCCTACTTTGAAAAATACAAATAATAATAATAATAAATAAATCAATTCTAACATTATTATACATGAAAAATAAACTGTAATTTACTTACAAACTATCAGACGCTTGTTGTGGGATATTTTGCACATAGTCAACATCAAATGGGATTTCATTTACAAGACCAGTTTGCTGAGTAATATTTCCTTTATAAGCTTCAAGTGATGTCCAGTCAGTTCGCTCGGTCTTATCATAAAAGTCATTGTCTGACAAGTAAGTTGGAAGCATAACTGCAAGCTTTTGTATTTCAATTGGAGGTTATTTTTTCCTTTTACTTGACAGTGAGTCATACACACATATTAATCTTTCCTTCAAAACAATCACAGCCAATACCCAATGAAATTCTTTACCTCAGTTAATTGGAACATATACCTCATCAACCATATACCATGGTAATTCAGCAGGCATACAGAATTCCTAAATTATATTAGCAATAGCATCTTCATTCTTAGCCAACACAATTGATTCTGCATAGTCTTGTTGCGTGGATAGGTCAACTGCCGGTTCCGCTGGATAATAGCGAGTATGTGTCTTCTCAACATATGTTTTAAAGAAGCATCTTGTCGTTGTATATCTATAATTATCACCCAGCTAAATCTTTGATTTCTTTCTTAAGTGGTAGAAGATCACATCTAAATGCTACAAGTGAAAACAGGATAAAATAGTAAAAACGAATCAAAGAAATCAGTAGCTTCGACCTTAATTGTTGAGTATATGTATGATATACAGCTATGCTGTAGTTACATGGTATTATACATGACATGTTGGTTAAACTTGAAGAAATTATAATGAAAAATACTCCATGTATGATATGTTATTATACATTGGCTAACATGTATAATATGTTATTATACATACGTTTTCATGTATGCTATGTTATGCTATTGTTGAATATTAAGTATCAGCAAAAGAACTTATGATATGGATAATAGTTAGAATAAGTTACCTCATCGTTCCAGCATATCTTGCATTCGTACATCAAGTAAAATCAATTTTTTGACTGTGGGTATGCAACGACAAAGTTCAATTATCTATAACCTAATCCAGAAGCATTTACTCGATAGTGGTTGTCCGTCTCTTTTCGAAAAAATAATCATTGATTACACATGACAGTAACCCTTAAGATTAAGATGACAAAGTATTGTTAGGCAAAAATATAATACCAAATTTCTTACTTGGCAGAATGAGTTTTCAGCAATCCTACGGCAATCCACTGGGAGAAATCAATCATCAATTCGTTAGGCAAATCTTGGTTAATGTTGTACCCATCAAAAGCATACTTCAACTTCTCCTCTTTATCGATATCAACCGCATCCTTAGAGCCAGAACAATACTTTGAAATGTATGGTGACCTTAAAATCATGGACTTCTTTCTTTCTCATTTGGCAGGTGCTTTTGATTTTAAGGCTTGAAGCTCCCGAACCTAAGCATCAGGGAAGTCAGGTGGAATCTGACTATCTGGAAGGTCCCAGTGTCTTTCGGTCATTTTATTTGAAGCACCAATATCCAATGACTTTGTAGTCGAAGGTGTTGACAGACCAAATAAAAGTGAATCTACAGCTGATTGTATTGAATCAGTTATTGTCCCACCAACTTCATCCTACGTGAACACATAAAGATTTGAAATGTATACATAGAATATCTGAATGTGTAACTATAATAATGCTTACAACTTTTATGTTAGAAATCATGACAGCATCAATATCAGAAAAAAATTGAAATGCAGTAGAGGAAAAAATCAATACATTTCAGTTGGTTCAAATTCACAGAAAAAAATTGATATGCATCAGAGAAATAACATTAAGTCCCAATACGTACTTTTACAAGGTCGAACACGTAGAATGATATTTTTGTGTAAAAAAAAGTAAGTGTTAAGCAAAAAAAAAATACCTGGACATCTGTCACATTAGTAGATTTCTGATCTTTTAAATTCACTTCAGTAACATCTTCTTTAGCGGTTAGATTCACATCCTAAATTAAATAATAATTATCGTGTATTAACATTTATTCAAAGTATAATGCAAAAGTTTGTGATGAAATTTTACACCCGTGATAAGAAATTTCTATCTGTAATGGGTGCATTTGAATATATAAATATATCAGTAGTAAAAAACGATGTAATATTTGATGCACAAACGATTTTATGGCATTAAAAACATAAATATGTATGATGTTAATCATGAACTACAACCTTTATGTTAATGAAAAAGTTTGTATGTTGGATGTATGACTGTTCTTGATACATTCAATTGAATGTTTTATGTAGATTTAACTGTCCTAATATGAAGAAGTTAGAAGAAACTACATGTGTATAGAAACTTATAGTAGTAATAAAATAATATTAGGGACATAAGAATACCGACAAATTTTCTACATCTGGAATGTTCTTTTTTTCCAACTCTTCATCGCTATATTCTTCTTCATATGCCATAATCTCATCCTATTATTTATGTGTTAATTATCATTATCCAAGTTGCATGTAGATAAAAATTTATATTTATTAAGACAACTGTTAAACAATGTGCAAAATATTGAAAGCGTCTAGATCACTAAACTATTAGTCATGTATGATGGATGTTTATACATTGACATAATTAGATAATAGTTACTAATTGTATGATGTTCAGTTATACTTTCATAAAAATAAATCAAACCAACATTAAACAATTGTTAGTTATGTATAAAGGTAACTTATAACTGTGTAAGGTTAATATATACACTACATTAACAAATGTATAAGGTTAACTTATTCATCTGAAAATTAATATAATATGTTAAACAGGTGTAATGGTTACTTATTAAACAACAGTTAGTCATGTATGAGGGTTGTTTAAATGTTTAAATATGGAAAGCGTCAAGATCGATGCAACTACATATTCAGCCGATAAGGTTAATATCCTTTTTTCCAAAGATAAATATAATGTACATAAAGATACCTCCAAAGCTTGCAAATCAGAACAATCCTCATTTTCAAAATTTTCCTCACGACCTGCGTCCTTATCGGCCGCATTCACATCCTAAATTAAATTACAAGTCCCTTTAATTAATAGTTCTTCATAAACTTATTTTCGGTGATTCTTGAATGATGTAGTTTAAGTAAGTGTAAATGACATTATTATTAACGAAGAAATTCATAAATAACATGTGTTTTGCTGAAGGAAAATGTAGAAAGTTTAATGTATAACTGATCATTATACATTCAACTTAATGTATGATGAAAAGTTAAACTGCACAAATTTAGTACGTAACAAGTATTCAGGAAAAAAATACCAGCAATTGTTGCTCTTCAAGAAGGTGTTGCTTATTAGATTCTTCATCACGAGACACTTCCATATCGTTTAGTGATCCCTTATCATAATCTTCATGCTATTTTAAAAAAAATATTTATTTTTGATAAGGTAAGTATGTTGATTTATAGTAAAAGAATAACATAAGTGAGAAAAAGTACCTGCATATCAGATTTATGTTGTCTCTCCTGTTTGTTGGATCCGTCTTCTTGACTTTGTTGTTGTTCATCAATTTTGTCCTCCTGTATAACAACAAAAATCTGAATGTATGAAGATTTCATCAACGCTATGCAAAATATAATGAAATTAAGTTGTTATACCTGTGATTGCTTATTTTGTTCATTCTTCAATGCTTTGACAACCTCAGCAGGTATTTTTGATATTGGTGTAATCAGTTCGGCCATCTTTTCAGCAAACTTATCACGTAAAGAAAAAAAAAGTTAGTAGAAACACATCATGCGATTCTGATAAAATGTACGATGAAGAAACTAAACTTACACATTTGTTGATGTAATTCTTTATTTCATCACCATCTAAACTTGATTTAGAAGTCCTTTCAGGCTGTGTGGATGATGAAGGAACAGACTTGTGCTGGTGACTCTGTGGAGAAACACCAATTTCTACATGATGATGATGTTGAATTTCTGACACACCAATTTCTCCCTTATTTGATGCATCCTTATGCGTTTCACGATACAAATCAGATCCATGATGTACTGCATGACCACATCCAGATGTATCATCATCCATCACCGCTTGCTTTTCTTGATCAAATATGACAGTCTTTCTTTTCTTTAAAGGTTAGTCAGGTGATACAGGCGATTCAAAACCAACCTTCATGAGGATTTTCCGCGGCGATATAGTGCTGAAATCACCAAATTCTTCAGCAATGGTATCAACACGCTGTTGAAGTTCAACTGTTGTCCTTTTTAAATTTTCAGAATCAGATGTCCAAGCATAAGTTGTTGGATCACATATCTCAAAATCTTTTGAAAAGGACAAATTCAATCTGCTAACTTCATCGATTGTAGGTTGTATATTCTTGTAAGAATGCTGGAAAGAATAATAAAAAAATAAAATATTTGCACATAAATGAAACGACGTGAATAAACAAAATAAGTACAAAGTTAAAGAATTACCTTAGTGAACATGCCAGATATAAAAGATTCATACTTAGATCTTATACACTGCACCGACCAGTTTAGTATTCTGAAAATAGCGTTTCTCTGACGGACAATAATTTTTTATTCTACTTTGGAGCAGCACTCAAACATCCAAATATTTAGAACGTGCGGCATTCTACCCAATGAATATAACTGCTTCACAGTGGTTAAATCCTGCTGTCAGGAACTCATTAACTTTTCAAATGTGACCTTCCTCCATGGAAAGTGAATGTACCGACCGTCCTCAACAATCTGAAAGTGCGCAACACTTATTGGTGCTTCCTTATGCTGAGAAAACGTGAATGTATAAACAAAGAACAATATCGCCAGGTTCAGAGCATCTTCAGCGTTATCAAAGTTTTCATTATGTACCCGTGTTATCAGTTTTGAATGAGTTATTGCTCCTTTATTGTCGGGAAAATACCTCAACATCAACGCTAATTTACATGATGAAGTATACATATAATCATCAATATTATCGATACACTTCAGACCGTTTGTAATGGCGAACTCAAGCATTGTGAATTTGAGGATTTCCTCTTGTACCCAAACTTGAAGCTCGTCTTTGTTATCCTGCTGAATTTCAAGCATGAGTAGGCATTTTGAAATCTATCCTATCCAGTTGCACCATGGCAAATTCAGAAATATGTCAAAAATCGTATTTCTAAATGCTCCCAGTACAGTTTCTCCAAAATATTCCTTTATCTCTTCCCCGAAAGCACAGTTACATAAGCTCCCCATATGCAATGGGTGTGGTGGGACTTTATCAGTTCGGTATTTCATGCCCTGAAAAAAAAACATAACATAATTAGCTAACAGTTAAAGATTGTATGATGTTCATTTATACTTTCATAACATAAATTAGACTAACATTAAACAATGGTTAGTCATGTATGATGGGTAAGTTATAGCTGTATAAGATTAAAATATACACCACACTAACACATGTATAATGTTAACTTATACATCTGAAAATTAATATAATCAGTAAAACATGTGTGATGATTACTTATTAAACAACAGTTAGTCATGTATGAGGGTTATTTATACATTGACAATTAAATTGTTAGTCATGTATGAGGGTTAATTATACATTGACAATTAAACAGTTAGTCATGTATGAGGGTTATTTATACATTGACATAATTAGCTAACAGTTAGTGATTGTATGATGTTCATTTATACTTTCATAATATAAATCAAAGAGTATGATGGTTAGTCATGTATGAGGGTTAATTATACATTGACAATTAAACAGTTAGTCATGTATGAGGGTAACTTATACATATAAAATTTCAATGAGTACCCTAATTACACAACATATACAAATGTATGATGGTTATGTATACATCTAACAAATTATGACAGACCAAAACATAAACAGAAAATACACATGTATGAGGTAACTTATACACTTCAAAAATTAATATCAGCTTTATTAGAATGTATAACCTTTACAATAATATTTCAGATCAACTATATTATACATTCCTTTGATGAAACACTAATGTATGGTGTAATATTATACATGTGTCAAATTACACATACACTCATAGTAAATATCTTCGGCAGACGTGGTCGGCCAGAATCGTCAAATTTCTTTTTACTTGCTTTTGAAGCAGACTTCTTCGATTTAGAAGCAGCCTTATCCGTCAATTTCTTCATTGTAATGGGATCGTTTCTGTGCTTTGATCGATTCTCTGCCCAATCAGGATCCTGTTCATCAAATGTAGCAGGAACAAATCCAAGTGGAATATCTTGTACAGTTACATCTAACTGAGTAATTCCTAAACTAAAACTTGGAGGATTATCCATTACCAAATAACACTAATTTAAGTTAACAGTATTGTAAAATCGAACTAAAAAACAAGAAAATCTCAGATCTAACTTGTACCATATGAAAAATAACGAAAAGACGAACTACTTAACTTGAATAAGATTGAACAATACTATAATTTGAACATGCAAAAAAATAAAAAACGGAAAACCCCTGATTTGAAAAAGTTGGAAAAAAAAATCAAAAAAATTAATGAAGTACAATATTAAAAACAAGAATAACTTACAATTTGATAACCACAAGTAGATTTTACTTCAAGTATGCCGTAAAAAAAGGGATTTCAAAAATGGAGTAAATAACGGCTTGATAATGGGAGCATAAGGGAGTAAAAGATGGAAGGATGAAACCTGTTGTTACATGTATAATGTTGATGAGAGAGAAAATACCCAGTAAAGGGATTTTTGTAATTATTATGGAATTTGTGTAATTACTTTATCAATTGGGGATTTTTTGTAATTATGTAACTTAAATTTGTGTATATATGTAATTCTTAGAAAAAAAAAGTACATAAATGTATCTGTGTTAAATAAGGAGCAAATTGTGGCCCAAATATTTTCCTCATCACTAAGCCCAAATACCATGCCCATTTTCATTTTTCCATTTATACTTGCTCAAAATAACCAAACCATATGACCCAAATCAACAATAAACAACGAGAACTATATACAACTATTCAATGTTACAAAACACATTACATTTTTTTGGACACAAATTTCAGTATTTCAGTTATAGCCATTAAAAGTCGGTTCCTTATTTATCTCCAATGAATCATAAATTGTAAACAAAAGGCGTTACAGTGATACAAATTTTGCCCAAACAGACTCTGCATTTCTCAGAGAATGTGATGTTTCTGGCACGGTTGATTTTATCAATGGTAATGGACAGATCTTTTTTCAAAATATTCCATCTGTCCAACAATATTTGTTCACTATTTTAAAAATAGATGTTCAACAATACTTATACAGTTTGAAAAATCAATGCACAATTTATTCTTTTCAACTCATTTTATCTTTGTTTTTTATACTATTCACTACTCAACGCATTTCACATGACAACAAATTTATTATATTCAAAAGTAAAATTATTCTTATTATTTATTGTTGCTTAATATGTATGTCAATTCAATAGTGGACAACTATCATTGGACGACGTAAAGTATTATTGTTAAAGCAAGATCACCAATGAAATGGCAAGGAATCAGAATACTTGCCCCAGGGCTAGTTATTCAGAATTGTAAAATATCCCTTATATCATGTTTTAATAGGTCAGAGTTTTCAAGTTTCTTGGGCTGGCCACGAAAAGGGAGCAATCATGTCAAGTTATATAAGTGGTTTTATTGACCCGTAAGGCTGGTCTCCAAACCCGGGAGTGACAAGTATTTGGCAGAGTATAAACATAGAGGACCAGGTTCCAATACCAAACACGGAGTAAAATGGTCGATAGTCATTGATAAAGAAGAAGCGTTCAAGTTTACTGTACGTAATTTTCTGCAAGGTGATAGATAGATCCCAGAATAATCCCGCACTATATAGATCATCTTCATAACTCTGAGGATTTGCTTACGAATTAATGAGTGTTTAGACGTGCGTGTTTGATTTTGGTTTTTCACAGAATATATATGTCATTTGAAGTGTATCATCGATTCGACAAAATGCTATAAGTCGAGAAAGGATATGTCTCATCACAATAGATTTAGAGCACCTAGCCTCCCATATGCCACTATCCAATTTCCCAATCGTAGAATTATTACCCCCCCCCCCTCCCCCCAAAGTGCCTTGTTGTAACTAGGCTTTGGGCTAGAAACTCATGTAGCATCTTACTTGCAGATTGCAAGCTTTGATAAAAAATGAGATTAACAAATTAAATGCTACATGTATACATGTAGGTTGTTTGATTGGAAATTAGAAGAGTAATGTCATGGTGACGATGGGTAGAGAAAAACATGATAGTTAGCAATTGAAAGGAAAAGAAAATATTAGTAAGTACTCCTTTTCGTTCTATTTTATTTTACCTTCATTCTAAATATGTTTATTTCAAATTAGTTTTTCATTTTCACAAATCAAGAGTGTTTTATTACTTCTTTCTCAAATTATCCTCAAGATTAAATAACTAACTAATATAGTAATAATTATATTTAGAGTTTCAAAACATCATTAATAGAGTTGATTTTGTAAAATATACTTCTAATTAATGTTTTTCGTAATGATTGTGCCAAGTAAAAAAAATCCAAGTAAAATGAAACGGAAGGAATATGAGGGAAAAACTATTAAATTCACATAAAATCATAAAATATGAGGAAAAAGCTATTGAATTCACATAAATTCATAAGGTATGAAAAAAAGCTATTGAATTCACATAAATTCATAAGTTAAGTTAGATTTGTCACTATTTGAAACTTGACGAGGTTATTATATTTAAATTTGCCTATTTTAAATAATGTCAAATATATTCAGAGTGAAGCTACCAAACAAAATTTATTAACTACTCATTCGTTCATTAATAGTTGTCCATTATTGACGTGATACATAGATTAAGAAATAGTAAATGATATAGATAATTTTATCATATTATCCTTTGAATATAATAAATTTAATGTTTTAGAAAATACATTGAATGATGAATCATATTTAATGGTAAAGGCAAATTTTACATCTAAGTAGATACTTTAATGTATGTATTAATACCGGTACATCTATATACCAAGAAATCATTTCATAGGAATCTACATGAAGGCATTTACAGTTTCATATTTTTACTTTCATCAGTTTTCTATAATCACATTTATAGTTGAAGGTTCACAATGTATTATTTAGTTCATGATTAAATAATTATTTGTGTGTCTTGAACATAGATGCCCACTTAAGCATCAAAGTTTATCAATTTTCTTGTAAGTTGATGCTCATGATTTCAGTACGTTAGCCCTAAAATTGCTATACTATTGTTCAGATATATTAGTCATTTAGCTACTTTTTAAAAATAAAAGTCTCTTAGTGAATCTTTGTATTTTATGTGAATTTGTCTTTACTAAACTAGTTATTTACTTTAATGTTTTTCTGTTTTTTGGGGGTAGGAAAAGAGGTGGATCTTTAATTTAATAGATTCAGCTTAAGAGATTTTTATCATTACTATGAATTCAGACTAATATTTAATTTGTTGAGACTTTAGTAAGTTTTTACCTATGTTGGTTGTGACTATACTTCATGTCGAAAGTTATACGGGCAGATGAACGCGTAACGAAAGGGTATGTCAACTAGGGGTGTCAAACGGGCCGGGTCGGGCCCGGAACCGGCCCTTCCTTTTTAACCGGGTTGAGGGTCGGGTTTGGACGCTATCCGGACCGGGCCAAACAGTAAAAAAATTAAAATCCACCCTAATCCGGCCCACTTAACTCAACCCGGTCAAACCCACCAAAACCCGGTCAAACCCGGTTAAAATCCGGTCAAACCCGTTTAAAAAATAAATAAAAAATTCAATATACACTATATACACTCCAATATACACTATATACACTCCAATATACACTATATACACTCCAATATACAATATATATTTTTTAAAAAATATATAAACAATTACACATATATACGTACCATTCAATATATAATTATATATGACTATACGTACTACTTTAAATAAAACATATGCTATAATAGTATAATATATATATATACACTACAATATATATATATATATATATATATATATATATATTTATATACTAATTTATAAAACATATACACATGTATACATTAAATATATACTACTTTAGAAGATATATACACATATATATGCACCATTCAATATATATGTACTACTTTAAATAAAATATATACTACAATATACATATATATATATACAACAATATGTATATATATATAGTTACATACTGATTTATAAAACATATACACTTGTATACATTAAAGATATACGTCTATAGAAGATATATACACATATATACGCACCATTCAATATATATGTACTACTTTAAATAAAGTATATACTACAATATATATATATATACACTTACATACTAATTTATAAAACATATACACTTGTATACGTTAAATGTATACTACTTTAGAAGATATATACACATATATACGCACCATTCAATATATATGTACTGCTTTAAATAAAATATATACTACAATATATATATATATAGTTACATACTAATTTATAGAACATATACACATGTATACGTTAAAGATATACGTCTATAGAAGATATATACACATATATACACACCATTCAATATATATGTACTATTTTAAATAAAATATATACTACAATATACATATATATATACTACAATATGTATATATATATAGTTATATACTTATTTGTAAAACATATACACTTGGATACATTAAATATATACATCTGTAGAAGATATATACACATATATACACACCTTTCAAAATATATGTACTACTTCAAATAAAATATATACTACAATATACATATATATATACTACAATATGTATATATATATATAGTTATATACTAATTTGTAAAACATATACACTTGTATACGTTAAATATATACGTCTAGAGAAGATATATACACATATATACACACCATTCAATATATATGTACTACTTTAAATAAAATATATACTACAATATACATATATATATACTACAATATGTATATATATATAGTTATATACTAATTTGTAAAACATATACACTTGTATATGAAGATATATACACATATATACACACCATTCAATATATATGTACTACTTTAAATAAAATATATACTACAATATACATATATATACACTACAATATGTATATATATATATAGTTATATACTAATTTGTAAAACATATACACTCGTATATGAAGATATATACACATCATTCAATATATATGTACTATTTTAAATAAAATATATACTACAATATACATATATATATACTACAATATGTATATATATATATATAGTTATATACTAATTTGTAAAACATATACACTTGTATACATTAAATATATACATCTGTAGAAGATATATACACATATATACACTTCTATAGAAGATATCCAATTTATAAAACATATACACATGTATACGTTAAATATACACTTCTATAGAAGATATATACACGTGTATACGCACCATTCAATGTATTTATACTACTACTTATAAAATATACTACATTAAATATACATTACAATATATATAGATATACTTATATACTAATTTATAAAACATATACACATGTATACGTTAAATATACACTTCTATAGAAGATATATACACGTGTATACGCACCATTCAATGTATATATACTGCTACTTATAAAATATACTACATTATATATACATTACAATATATATAGATATACTTATATACTAATTTATAAAACATATACACATGTATACGTTAAATATACACTTCTATAGCAGATATATACACAAATATACAAAACATATGCTACTTAATATAATAAATTAATAATATTTGGTAGTAAATTAATAACATATCAGAAGTAAGTTTTTAATTTAAAGTAGAAAACTAGAAATGCAATTTAAAATTTTAAATCGTTAAATGAAAAAATATAAAAAGCAAGGACTAAGGAGTGAATGAATTTGGGGAATTTTATTGATTGCAAAATGATCCAAAATTTATAATTTACATGAATGAAAAATCTATAAATTATGCATCATTTTTTCCAACTCATTCATGTTAATATTAATGGGAACTTGCATAGGATAGTCGAAGTCAACGGGGGCAAACCCATGCATTGGACTTGATTCTGCTGAGTTCTCCCGTGAAGTCATAATTTCTTCAAGTTTCAGCTCGTCGCTCGGCTCCGGTTTCATTCCTTGGTTTCTTCTTTCCGCTCTAATCCAACCTCTGAGGCAAACTAGAACATTCATTGCATTGCTTCCCAATGAGTGTCGGTTGTCTCCAAGCTGTTGTCGTCCCTGATTAAAGGCGCTCTCTGATGCAACGGTTGGCATTGGAACATTCAAGATATCTCTAGCTAATCTTGAAAGCACAGGATATTGTGTTTCATCACTCCTCCACCAATCCAACGTGTTGATCCGTCGTCTGCGATCCTCTGGTGCCGTCCGAAGATAATATTTCAGCTCTTCCTGATAAGTTGATGTGTAAGTTCTCTCATCAACACTGTTCCAACAATTTAAATCATAAAACGAATCAGAAAAACCACTATGTGCCGGCCTTTTAGAAGATGATGGGTCCTCGGGAGGATGAGGAGCGACAGTTGAAGTGATATTTGTAGGTACGGCTAAATCAAATAAATCAGCATAGTGATTATATAATTTTTCTATGTACTCCTTTGCATCAGTCGTAGCCGTCCACAAATCAGGTTGTACTTGTTCAGAATCATGGTTAGTATTTATTTCTAAGTTAGTATAAATAAGAGTACTAAAATGACACATATTATTATATTTCATGCACGGATTTAGCATAGCACCAACCAAGTAAATAGGGGGAATCGGGAAAAAATATTTTTAAAATTTCGTAAACATGGCGCCAACAACTTCTTTATAACCTTCTTTATTTTTATATTCTTTGAGTAAACCAGAAATATCGGCTATATATGCCAAAATATTACAAACAGTAGGATAATAAGCACCGGAAAATTCAACCGTAGCTACATAAAATTTTTCTAAAAACTTAACAAGATCATTAATTACAACCCAATCAGAATTATGTAGCATGCAATCAGCAAATGAAACGCAATGTTGGTTAAAAGTTAGTGTAATAGGAATTCTATATTTATAACAAGTTTTTAAAAATTCATACGTAGAATTCCATCTAGTATCAATTTCCTCAGGCATCAAAATCGGTGTAAGTCCATTTTCTTGACATTTAACTTTAAATTCTCTAATTCTCGATCTACAATTATTTCCTTGAATAAAACCAACAGCAAGACGAATTTTTTCAATATAAAACTCAAAAAACTCAAGACCATCTTTTACAATTAAATTATATATATGACATGCACACTTAA
This sequence comes from Capsicum pubescens, assembly GCA_030864215.1. NCBI lineage: Eukaryota > Viridiplantae > Streptophyta > Magnoliopsida > Solanales > Solanaceae > Capsicum > Capsicum pubescens. The sequence goes on along the minus strand of CM061539.1, from coordinate 185,281,026 downwards.
TATGAAAAATTTCAGTCAAGGGCGGAGATAGCATAGATTTTAATTTTTTTATAGCAGTGTTGTTGTTAGAAGCATTATCAAAAGCAATACATAAAATTTTATTTTCGATACCATAATATCCGGTAATTTTAACAATAGAATCAGCAATAAATTGTCCAGTATGTTTACGATCTTCATCATATAAAAAAGCAAGAATACGTTTTTGCATCACGAAATTACTATCCATCCAATGACAAGTAACGGTTAAATAGTCATTTTTATTTACAGCACGACCAAGATCAGAAGTTAGGGACAATCTACATCGAATATTTTTTAACAATGTTGATAAATAAAAACAATATTGTGAATGAAGTCTAAAAATATTAGGCCGACAAGTAGTTCTAGGAATACCGTTAAACATAGGATTATAAATTGCTTGTATATAACGAATAAAGGCATCAGAAGAAGGAAAATTAAAAGGCAAACAACCCACAGCTACCATTTTAGCTATTTCTTTCCGGTCCCTCAATTTATTATACTTCTTTGCTACGTGACCGGTTGTTGGGTCCATTCTAGTTTGCTTGACCCACCAACATCCCCACCACCTTTTGCAATATTTAACTCTCTTTTGTGATCTTCAGCTACATGTCTCATTAACGTACCCGTACCCCCTTACTTGCCTCTACTTCTATGCTTATATATTTGTTGACAAATATTGCATTGCACCTCACTATCTGATATACGTTCAAAAAATTGCCATGCAATACTAGTTTTTTTACGAGGTTTTGGGGCACTGGGAGGACGGGAAGGGAGATTAACTGATTCAGATCTAACTTAGCATCTCCTACTGCGGGTGTCTCAGCAATATTTTCATTATCTTCGTCTAAATTAACCGCATCTACTTCATTTTCTTCTTCTATACCGTAATTTTCCTGAGCTTCTACATAATCCATATCGTGAGCACCTACACCTATTTCTTCCTCAAAAGGTGTACCAAGCGGTACCGGAGGCGAAGGCACACAGGTATATCTACTACTTGAACTACCTCTACCGCTAGTAATTCGCTTTTTACTACCACTACTGCTTCCGGGACAAAAAAATTTAACACCGTTAGTAGCGAGGTTTCTTAATTTATCCATAATATAAATTAAATTAAACTAAAAATATTCAAAATACACAAATATAATAAAAGTAAATATTAAACAATTAATACAATAAATAAAAATTAAACGTAAGAGATGGAACGACAATACCAAATTTTGGAAGTATCCGAAGGTTGCGACTTTAGAAACTTCCGCTCGTACTTTGTAAACGAAAAATTAAAAAATTAAAGTGAACACTTTAAGAAATTAAATATATTGAATATTTGAGAATTGAGATTTGAGAGAGAATGAGATTTGAGAGAATGAAAAATTGTGTGAAAAATGATTTGAAGTTGTAGGGTATTTATAGACTTTTTTTTGAGATTAAAATTTTTTTTTTTTTCTTTTTTTTAATAAATGGGCTCAAACTAGCCGTTTGGACCCAAAAACGGCTATATAGCCGTTGGGCCAACGGCTAGTTTGGCCCAAAAGCCAAAATCTTTTTTTTTTTTTTAAGTTATCCGGGCCGGGCCGGTTAACCGGCGGGCCTGGACCGGGCTTGATCCGGACCGGGTTAGCCGAGCCCATTTTAAAAAAATAACCGGCCCGAAACCCGAAACCCTAAAGCCCTAGGGCTTACCGGGCCGGGTTAGTTACGCGGGCCGGGTCAGGCTGGGTTGGCCCGGGTCGGCCCGGCCCACTTGACACCCATAATGTCAACTAATGTGGGTTAAGCCTAGGACTAGGTAATGGAAAGGAGAAATGAAAAATCTGTTCAGAATTAAACTTTGCACTTTTGGATGGATTATAGCAATTCTACACTAAGAATGTGTGTTCGATGCTAAAGAAAAATATTTTTAGCTGAAATTTGTTTCATTTAATTTTTTTTAAAACTATTTCAAGCGGGTTAACATAATGAAAACAAATAAGCCAATAAAATCATTTTCCATCTTTAATAAACATTTCTAATGGTGTTTCATTGTTGTTATAAAATTACTTTTCTTTTCTTTTTTCCATGAACTCAGTTCTCCATTTTTTTTATTTTTTTAAAATTTTCTTGACTCTTAATTTTTATTATTTGTTTAATTAATGTAGGAAAAATCGAGATAATGGGAATTTTGTCAATTATGGTGCTGCTTTGGTGGAGTGCAGGGAATTGTTTTATATTCGATACAACAGTTGCAAAAGACGATTCAGGCGAATACAAAACAATCACTGAAGCGTTAAATGCAGCTCCAATAGTGAGCTCAAAACCATACTCTATACATGTCAAACGAGGAACATATAGAGAAAACATCACCATTTCCTATGATAAAACAAATACAACCCTTGTTGGTGATGGTATGGGAGTCACAATAATTACAGCAAGTAAAAGTGGTAAAATATTCCCAACGCCTAACACGGCCACATTAGGTAGTAATCTCTCCCTGTCACAAAATTCATCAATTACTCCACTTCATTGCAATATTACTCACTCTAAACTCTAAAGACCCCTAAAGGATGACTAATATTAGACCAAACGAAACAAGAATTTAGTAAATGACACCTTCTTTTCTATTAATTTTGCAACTTATGCAGCATTTTGATCAGGATATATAACGATTTAAAAATTCTATAAAGTATAGTAAACACTAAACGACCGTCTCATCCGAATAAATCACCTTAAAAGGAGAAGAAATACAATGTCTAATGTTATTAAATTTGATTGAACAGAAGTATACGGAAGTGATTTCGTTGTAATGTCGATGACAATCAGAAATACAGCTGGAGCAGAAGGTGAACAAGCAGCTGCATTGACGAGTGCTCCTTTTCAGGGTGTTGCCTTATATTATCAATGTAGTTTTGAGGGTTATCAGGATACAATTTTTGCCCAAGTTGGTTCTGCATTTTTCGAATCCGGAACCATTCTATGCCACCAAACTAAAAAAAAACACACTAAATTATGTCATATATTTTAAAAAGTACCAAACTATGCTTAATTTTTAACGGAAGACAGCTGACGACATTAAATTTTTTTAAAAATGCATAACTCAAAATTTTTGTGAGTTATTCATTCTTATTTTAACATAACTTACAAAAATTGTATGCATTTTATTTTAACATAACTCACAAAAATTGTGAGTTATGCATTCTTATTTTAACATAACTCACAAAAATTGTTAGTTATGCATTTTATTCTAACATAACTCACAAAAATTGTCAGTTATGCATTTTATTATAACATAACTCACAAAAATTGTGAGTTATGCCTTTTATTTTAATATAACTCAGATAAATTGTGAGTTATCCATAACTCTACATCGCCATTGCCCTCGATTTAGGCGATGTTTGATGTATTTATGAACAAAATCAATAACCATTGCATGTTTAAAGTATATCTTTGTGTTTTATTGAGTATAAAGAAGTAATCAATAACCATAAATGAGCGCGCTTATTTATATTAATATTGCACGTGCTTGTTAATTGAAGTATATGTTTATGTCATATTGAGTACAAAAAAGCAATCTTTTTGTCTTCCTCATGGCAGTCACGCACTTTAGAATCTTTTACAGTTCAACTTAACCTTGCAACTTCAAAAAGAAAATCGGAGACATATTTTTTGTAATAAACTTGATCAAAAATAATTCTTGTAATGAAATCGGTTTTTGGACTGTCCTCTTATGTATTTAATGGTCGAAAAAGGAAAAAAGATCTGACCCCTACTAATTATACGTGTTTTCACACTTCATGTGCTTGTTTTGTTGGAGATGACTTTAGCCATTTTTTTGTCATAATGTTATACAGTTATGTGGTTTTACTTGAACTTGCAATTGTCACACGACGTAATTATCTCACAAATTTCAACTTATTTCCTGATTGTTTCAAGGAAACATGTAGTTCGGGAACAAATTGTTATTCTTGTTGGGTTCGAAATCGAGAGGGCGTCATGCAGAAACTATTAGTTGCAAACTATGAGACGATAAATAAGATGACAACGAAAAACAATATTAAAAGCATTAAATTATTATATGTTTTGGTCAATCGGCCTACATATTATAAAGTCTAATATCAAAACACATTAAACCTATTGGGAGAAATCTCCCCCTAAACAAAGACTCTTTAATGACTACATTGTGGATGCTATTGTGTTATGGTATGAGAAGGGGGTCTTCTATTTATAGATGTCAAAAACTTTTCCTCAAGAGGTTAGTCAAATATGAAAAAGAATTTTACTTTTTCTTTCAGGAAAAGTAAAAGTAATTATGGTAACTTTTATTTTCCTTCTAAGAAAAAATAAAATTTAAATATAGTAAGAAAATCAGGGCAAAAACCCTAACAAATCTCCCCTTTTTGGCTTGATTTTCTTCATTTGATCCATCTTTTTCTTCATATCACGTGCATGAACTTCGTTCTTGATATAATCTTCATAACTGTTGTTTATCATGGTTAAAAATAAGGTTTAAAATATCATGGTTAAAATTGATTTAAAATTAATATTTTATTTTTATTTTTAAAGATGCAGCAGCAGGAGTGTTGAAAATATGGTTGAAACTTGTTCTCCACATGTAGTTCGACAAAAATCTTCATTATCATCCAAATTGTTGCAGCTTGATTTTGAAACCTCTTTGAACCTGTTTAATCTCACCTCACCATACCATTGGACCATTGAACCGTAAGCTTTGATACCACTTGTTGGGTTCAAAATCGAGAGGGCGTCATGCAGAAGCTATTAGTTGCAAACTATGAGACGATAAATAAGATGACAACGAAAAACAATACTAAAAGCATTAAATTATTATATGTTTTGGCCAATCGGCCTACATATTATAAAGTCTAATATCAAAACACATTAAACTTATTGAAAGAAATCTCCCCCTAAACAAAGACTCTTTAATGACTACATTGTGGATGCTATTGTGTTGTGGTATGAGAAGGGGGTCTTCTATTTATAGATGTCAAAAACCTTTCCTCAAGAGGTTAGCCAAATATGGAAAAGAATTTTACTTTTTCTTTCAGGAAAAGTAAAAGTAATTATGGTAACTTTTATTTTCCTTCTAAGAAAAAATAAAATTTAAATATAGTAAGAAAATCAGGGCAAAAACCCTAACAATTCTACGATTTGGATGATATGCCTAAATGATCTGTTAATGAAAATTTCGGTTGCACTTCTTTATACGATTTGTTTACTTTTTACCTGCTAGATAAACTGTCTTGAAGTTCTTTCTAAGCCAGTAATGCTCTCTTAGCAATTTTGGAGTAGATAATTGAGAATCACAATGAACGTATTATCTATGATTCAGCCACTGCACGTATTAACTCACAAAAGAATGGATAACTCACAATTTATCTGAGTTATATTAAAATAAAAGGCATAACTCACAAAAATTGTGAGTTATGTTATAATAAAATGCATAACTCACAATTTTTGTAAGTTATGTTAAAATAAAAATGCATAACTCACAATTTTTGTGAGTTATGTTAAAATAAAATGCATAACTCACAATTTTTGTGAGCTATGTTAAAATAAGAATACATAACTCACAAAAATTATGAGTTATGCACTTTTCAAAAAATTTAACGTCGTCAGCTGCCTTCCGTTAAAAATATTTGTGCATAACTCACAATTTTTGTGAGTTAAGCATAGTTTGGTACTCTTTTAAATATATGGCATAGTTTGGTGCCTTTTTTAATTTGGTGGCATAGAATGGTTCCGGATTCGCATTTTTCAGAGAATGCAATGTTTCTGGCACTGTCGATTTTATCAGAGGCAGTGGACGAGTCATTTTTCAGAATAGTTTTGTTAAAGCAAGATCACCCATGGAAGGGCAAGGAATCAGGATACTTGCCCCAGGTGCAGATCAGAATACTCCGAATCCAGGGGTAGTTCTTCAGAATTGTGAATTATTCCCTGTATCAGGTTTTAATAGGACAGAATTTTCTGGTGTCCTAGGCTGGCCATGGAAAAATCACGGGAAGGGAGTAATCATGTCGAGTTATATAAGTGGTTTTATTGACCCGCAAGGCTGGGCTCCGCACCCGGAAGTGACGGACATATATATATGGCGGAGTGTAATAATAGAGTACCAGGGTTCGATACCAAAGACAGAGTAAAATTGTCGAAAATGATTGATAAAGAAGAAGCGTCCAAGTTCACTGTGCGCAACTTTCTGCAAGGTGATAAATGGATCCCTAAAATAATCCCTCACTATCTAGATCATCTTGATGACTCCGAGGATTCTGTTTAGGAATTAATGAATGTCTAGACATGCATGTTTGGTTTTGAATTTTGATTCTTCATAGAATATGTGTCATTTGAAGTGTATCGATTCGACAAAATGCTATAAGGCGAGAAAGGATATGTCTCATCACAATAGATTAAGAGCACCTATCTTCCTATATGGTACTATTCGAGTTCTCAATCTTAGAATTATCGTTAGACCAAAATATTGTTGCTTTTTTTTTTTAAATCTTTATCCTCGTAATGTTCTGAGTACCCTCCACCATCCCCCTGCTCTCTTGCCAAAATCTTATGAATTCACATAATTCGTAAGATGTGAGGGAAAAAGCTATTGAATTCGTAAGAGTTCGGAACCAAAATATGCCCTAAAACTAGAAAAAATATCAATCTATGCCATATAAAAAAAGAAGTACCAAAATAGGCTTTGTGCACTTATTAAGTGCACAATACCTTTAAATTTTAACGGAAGTCTTACCAACAGCGTTAAAAAAAGTGAAGATCAGATTGTGCACTAAACAACTCGTTACACGTACTACGCTTTCCAAGCAGAAATAGCCCAGAAACATGGAACTAAATGTGTATTTGCCTTCATGCTTTTTGTAAACATAAAAGACCATACAAAGCAGCCAGTCTCCTTATTGCAAGTATACTTCATTGTTGTAGGGTGCTACTAACACAAATAGTTACCAGGCTCACAGATTCAAACACTTGTTACATCATCAAGTATATATTCATACTTACATACATATAACTTAAGCTATTTTTTTGTGTATAAAGACTAAAAATGTAAAAAAATTGTGGAACCCAACAAATTTAATCTTGTGTGAAATAAATACAATCTTTAAAAAAAATTGGCATGTGAAATAAATAAATTGTGCACTAAATAAGTGCACAATATTTTTTTTTTTAATTAAAAAAGAGTTATTTCATAAATAAGTGCACAATGTTGAATAAAAAGAATTGTGCACTTATTAAGTGCACAATCCATAAAAAATGGAATTGAATCCATAAAAAAAATGAATTGTGCACCACTTATTTAGTGCACAATTTGATCTTCTCCTTTATTGACGCCGTTGGTAAGATTTCCGTTAAAATCTAACGGTATTGTGCACTTAATAAGTGCACAAAGCCTATTTTGATAATTCTTTTTATATGGCATAGATTAGTAGCATATTTTGATTGACTCGAAACTTGACGAGGTTATTATATTTAAATTTGCCAATTTTAATGTCAAATATTTTTAGAGTGAAATTACCAAACAAAATTTATTAACTAAATCTGATGCAAATTTGATATTTCCTCCATTCCAAAATAATTTAATTGTTGGGGTATAACACATCCTTTAAAAAATCTTTTAGGACATAAATTATAGTTAAGGTTCTTAAATTACTCTTCTAGTTTGTGTGAAGTACTTAAGAACATCATTAAGTAAAAAAGATAAAATTGAACAATTTATTTATTTTGTACATTAAAAAATAGCTCAACAATTCATTTATTTTGGAATGTAAGGAGTATCTAAGTAGCTACTTAAATGTATGTCTTAATACGGGTACATTTATATACCAAAAATCAATCTATAACTTGTGCCTATATAATGAAGATGAAGGCATTTACAATATCATATTTCACTTTCATGAGTTTTCTATAATCACATTTAGAGTTGAAGGTTCACAATACATTTAGTTCATCATTAAATAATTATTTGTGTCTTGAATACATACGCCCATATAAGCATCAAAGTCTATAAATTTCGTTGTAAGTTGATGTTAATGATTTCAGAACTCTAGTCCTATAATTGATATACTATCGTCCACATATATTAATCCTTTAGTTGTTTTGTTTTTCAATAAAAAGTCTCATGATGAATCTTTATATTTTTTTCTGTGGATTTTTCTTTACTAAGCTAGTTATCTACTTCTAATATTTTTCAGATTTTTGGGGGTGGAAAAGAGGTGGATCTATAATTTAATGGATTCAAATTTTGAGATTTTCACCATTATTATGAATTCAGGTTTAATATTTGTTGAGATTTTATAAGTTTTTACATATATGCAGGCTATAACTATACTTAATGTCGAAAGTTATAAGGTGAGATGAACTTGTAGTTGAATGAGTACTTCAACTAATGTGGGTAAGGGAAAGGACAACTGAAAAATACGTTCAAAATCAAATTTTGCACATTAGGATGTATTATAGCAATTCTACACTAAGAATGCATTTGGTACTAAAGAAAAATATTTTTAGCAGAAATTTTATTTCATTAAATTTTTTAAAAACAATTTTAATCAGATTAACGTAATGAAAATAAATAAGGCAATAAAATCATTTTGTGATGGTGTTTTATTTCTAGAAAATGACTTATTCTTTCAAATAAAATGACTTTTTTTTTTTTTAATGTAGGGAAAAATCGAGATGGAATGCAAATATATGGGAATTTTCACAATCATGGTGATGTTGTGGTGGAGTGAAGGGAATTGTTTTACGTTCGATACAATAGTTGCAACAGATGGTTCAGGCGATTACAAAACCATCGCTGAAGCGTTAGATGCAGCTCCCAAAATGAGTTCACAACAATATTTTATACATGTCAAAGGAGGAATATACAATGAAAACGTCACCATTTCATATGATAAAACAAATATCTCCCTTGTTGGTGATGGTATGGGAGTCACAATAATTACAGCAAATAAAAGTGGCAAAGTATTGCCTACCCCTTTCACAGCTACATTAGGTAAATAATCTCTCCCTGTTGCAAGATTTATCAATTATTCCCTTTCATTGTAATATTAGTAGTTTGGAAAAACTTTTAGATATAGTTTGGTAAGAGGATTGAATCATTCTGGAATTATAGTTTAGTGACTATAATTTTTGAACTAGTTTATACCGTATCCCACTCGTGAGGTGAAATAAACTAATAATCCCAAACAGGAAGAGGGATATTCAGGGTTCAGATTGAAATTAAATTCATACTTTGTTTGATTGAAAATATAAATTTATACTGTTATCCAAAAACATTAAAGGTGTAATTTCAGACATAATTTTGAAATATTTCATCTTATCCCGCCTATCTGAGGCAGGGGCGGACCTACATATAATTTTGGGGTGCTCCGGCATCCAATAAACTCGGCGCGAAATAGATATAATTACATAAAAAATATACGAAAATAGGTATAAAACATATAAATGCACCAACTAAACAAAGTTGTTTGGGTGCACTGACATTTAAGTTGATCTTAAGTTTCTCCACTAAAGGGGGTTCGAACCTTGTTGAGGTGATTTTTTAAAAAAAAAATTCAGCAGCTTTTTAATTTTTAAATCGAGGACCCATTGAAACAAGAATTTAGTAAATGACGTCTTCTTTTCTATTTATATTGCATTCATGAACCATTTAGATCGACCAGGATCTAAAAATTCAAAATCATTAGACCACGATTTAAATATTTTATAAATTATGGTAAACAGTAAACAACAGTCTAATCAAAATAAATCAGGTTAAAGGCAAAGAGTTACGATGTCTAATGTAGTTAAGTTTGATTCATGAACAGAAGTATATGGCAGTGGCTTCATTGGGATGTCGATGACTATCCGAAATACGGCCGGAGCAGAAGGTGCTCAAGCTGCTGCATTGACGAGTGCTCCTTATCATGGTGTTGCTTCATATTATCAATGTAGTTTTGAGGGTTACCAGGATACAATTTTTGCCCTAGACTATGCATTTTTCAGAGAATGCAACATTTCTGGCACGATCGATTTTATCACTGGTAGTGGACGACTCATTGTTCAGAATAGTGCTGTTAATGCAAGATCACCCATGAAATCTCAAGGAATCAGGATACTTGCCCCAGGTGCAGATAACATTACTTCAAATCCAGGGCTAGTTCTTCAGAATTGTACAATACTCCCTGTATCTGATTTTAATAAGGAAGAAATTTCAAGTGTATTAGGCTGGCCCTGGAAAGATCAAGGAAAGGGAGTAATTATGTCGAGTTATATCGGTGATTTTATTGACCCGAAAGGCTTTGCTCCCCACCCGGAAGTGACAGACATATATATGGCGGAGTATGATAATCGAGGACCAGGGTCCAATACCAAAGACAGAGTAAATTGGTCGAAAGTCATTGATGAAGAAGAAGCATCCAAGTTCACTGTGCGCAACTTTCTGCAAGGTGATACATGGATCCCCGAAATAATCCCTTACTATCTAGATCTTTGATGGTGCTAAGGATTCTGTTTAGCGATTCATAAGTGTTGTTTTCTTTTGATTCTTTTTAGAATATATATGTCATTTAAAGTGTATCGATTCGACAACATGCTATCAGTCGAGAAAGGATGTATCATCACAATAAATTAAGAGCACTTGTTTTCTCAATCTTAGAATTATTAGTCTAAAATTTTGTTGCTTTTATCACTAACCTTGTGACGCTTAAGTAGTGGAATTAGAATTTTCACTAAGAAAGTTCAAAATATGAAGAAGTAAACATACGAGAAATGCCTATGATTGTGATTGTAATAACCATGGTTTGGGGCATGAAACTCATCTAGCATTTCACTTGCAGATTGCAAGCTATGGTTAAAGATGAGATTAACAAATGCTACATGTTCTCACGTAGGTTGGTTTATTGGAAATGAAAGAGGGACGGCATGGTGACGATGGGCTTAGCACAGTAGGATAATTAGCAATCAAAAAGAGATTATTATAGGACCTAAACTCATTTAAACCCATAAATTATAAGTTAGATTTGTCACTATTTGAAACTTGAATTGACCTCCTTAAGAAAACACTATTTTCGTTTTTTTTAGTTGTCACGTATTTTCAAGAGTCATTTTAACTTATTTTCAAAGTTAAATTAAGTTTAGATTACATTAAAGTGCTAATATTATGAATTTATTCTTCTTAAAATGGTCAAAGCTCAAGTGTTTGATTTCTAAAAGGAAACGGTGACAAGTAAAAAAAAGGAGATATTCAATATGACATTACCAGACAAAATTGATTAACTAAATCTGAAGAAATTTTGACTTCTTAGTAGCAACTACTTTAATGTATGAGTTAATACCGTTACATCTAAATATCAAAAGTCAGCTCAGAAGTCAGATGTATTTACTCTTTCTATCACTTGTGCCTATATAATGAAGGCCTTTACAATTTCATATTTCACTTTCATCAGTTTTCTATAATCACATTTATTTGTAGGTTCGCAATGTATTGTTTAATTATCACTAAATAATTATTTGCGAGTCTTGCATATATACGTCCACATAATCATCAAAGTTTGTAAATTCGGTGGTGTGTTGATGCTAATGATTTCAGTACACTAGTCCTCAAATTGCTATACTATTGTTCAGATATATTAGCCCTTTAGTATTTTTTTTCCCCAATAAAAGTCTCTTAATAAATCTTTGTATTTTTTTTCCTGTGAATTCTTGTTTACTAAACTAGTTATCTACTTTAATGCTTTTCAGATTTTTGGAGGTTGGGAAAGAGGTGGATCTATAATTTAATGGATTCTACTTTTGTGATTTTCACCATTATTATGAATTAAGATTTGATATTATGAATGAAGACCCTTATAATGGATTCTACTTTTGTGATTTTCACCATTATTATGAATTAAGATCTACTTTTGAGAATGTGTTTGGTACTAAAGAAAAGTCTATTTTATTGCTGGAAAAATGACACAAATTTTGTGAACATTTTTCAGTCAACCCAAACACATCCTAAACTAGCACTCAAATGAGTCAATTCACCAGTTTTTTCCTTTGTATTTTTGTATCTTAATTTTTTAAAATTAATGTAGGAAAAATGGTAATGGAATGGAAAGAGATGGGAATTTTGACAATTATGGTGATGCTATGGTGGAGTGCAGGGAATTGTTTGAAATTCGATTCGACAGTAGCAAAAGATGGGTCGGGGAAATACAAAACTATCGCTGCAGCGATAAATGCAGCTCCAAAAATGAGAACCAAACCATACTATATACATGTCAAACGAGGAATTTACTATGAAAATGTCACAATTCCATATGACAAAACAAATATAGCACTTGTTGGTGATGGTATGGGAGCCACAATAATTTCAGCTAGTAAAAGTGGTAAAAGATTTCCAACGCCTAACACAGCCACATTAGGTATGTAAATTTCTCCCTAATCCTTGTTCATCAATTACTCCCTTCACCAAAATATTTGCCGCTTCGACAAACTAAATTTATTTTTACAAAAATAAGGTCAAAAAGTATTTTTCCTACGTCTCTATTAAATTTGGAACGCTCTTAACAAAAGTTTTGATTTCGTTCGCAGAAGTATACGGCAGTGGTTTCATTGGAATGTTGACGACAATCAGAAATACCGCTGGGGCAAAAAATGGCCAAACGGCTGCATTAACCACTGCTCCATTTCGAGGGTATGCTTCATTTTTTCGATGTCGTTTTGAAGGTTACCAGGATACAATTTTTGCCCTAGACTATGCATTTTTCCGAGGATGCCATATTTCTGGCACGATCGATTTTATCAGTGGTAATGGACGCGCCATTTTTCAAAAGTGTTCTGTGGAAGCAAGAAAACCTATACATGGACAAGAAATCAGAATACTTGCACCAGGTGCAGACAATATTACTTCAAATCCAGGGATAGTTCTTCAGAATTGTAAAATATATCCCGAACCAGGTTTTAATAGGTCAGATGTGGCAAGTTTCTTAGGCTGGCCCTGGAAAAATCAAGGGAAGGCGGTAATTATGTCGAGTTATATTAATGATTTTATTGACCCAAAAGGTTGGCTTTCGAACCCGGAAGTGACCAACATATATTTGGCGGAGTATAAGAATAGAGGACGAGGGTCCAATACAAGAGGTAGAGTGAAATGGTCGAAAGTCATTAGTGGAAATGAAGCATCCAAGTTCACTGTGCGTAACTTTCTGCAAGGAGAGAAATGGATCCCGAAAATAATCCCACACAATCTAGATCAACTTGATGGTGCTGAGGATTCTGTTTAGAGTATATAAGTTGTTTGAAGTGTTGCTATAAGTAGAGGAAGGATGCCTAATCACAATAGATTAAGAGCACTTATCTTCCTATATTCTACTTTCCTAGTCTTAGAATTAGCAGACAAAAGTACTGTTGATGCTTGTATTGTTGATTTTATCTAACTATTTAGCATCTTTACTTGCAGATTGCAAGTTTTGGTAAGAAATGAGATTAACAAATGCTTTTGGAATTGCTTGAATAACTTTCTCATAAGAGTTTTGCGAGGAACTGACATGAAAACATTTAATTTTCTAAATAATGCACCCTTCTTTCGGCATTGAATCTAACTTAACTTCAAAAATTAGCTCATGAATTAAGAATTATTTAAAAATGTATAAGGAGATATCAGATATAGCAACTTATTTCCTCAACTGATGTAGGACAATCTAACATCCTCTTGCATAACCATGACTGTATATTTGGAGTTGGTACAATATAGCATGGGGCTCAACATTGGATAATTAAATCAAGAGTAAGGATGAGTTTTAACTTTTGTACCATGATAAAAATCTATCTCAAACTTAACTCAACCTCAAACAGTAGGTCATGATCAGTTGAGGATCGCCAAAAACAACAACGATCTATTCAACTGATTCTTCCAACTAATAATGTTGGACACTCTAGCGTGCTCACAAGAAAAATAGGGAAATCTAATTTGTTACGATTCAAATACATGGAAATATTCTCATGGTCTCACCATCTCAGGATCTTGTGGTCCTAGTTCTTGTATGAATGTGATCATGAGAATAAGAAAATACAGCTGAACTTTGATTGAGAATTGGTAGATAAAGTTCGAGGAATACAAATAATTTTTCGAGTATAAATCTGTTTTTTTTTTTTTTTTGTCATGGAAGAATTTAATTTGTTTTTATGTACCCTGCAATATCAACTATGTTCAAATGATGTCCTTTCAATTCCTTGAATGGCTCTTCAGCAGCATTCGATTCGAGTATTCATGCTTGCATAATGTATACATCAACACTATATGCCATTGCTTGTGATCCTTCTCGGAAAGATCAGAAGTTGAATGATGTCAAAATTGTACTAATTTCCAATCACTATTACAAGAAGCATTTGCGTGATACATTTGAAACAATTTTGATGAGCATAGACTAATTTTTTCATCCCACAAAAATTTAAAATAACAGTACGGTACTCGAAATCAATTTGCAATAACACTTGGCTGCCATCTTTTCAAACATCAATTTTCTTTCTAGAAGAAAATTGATGAATCTGATTTTATTTTATTCTTTTGTTTAGTTTCCCAGTGTCCAAAGAAGATTTTGGGTGGAAAGAATAGACAAAAGTAAATTACACTTCATCTCGCTTTCACAATCTCCTTCCTTCTTTGTTGCTTAGCCTAATATGAATCTTGTCTTGTGTTTTAATTATGCCTTCCAGAATGGACCATATTGTAAATTTAAAATTTTGATATCACTTCACCAAGCTTTTCATCTATTGTTTTTTGTTGCATTTGCCTCGAGAAAGAAATCCCAGGACAAGTAAGGGTGTCTATGTACTACTCATTCCGTCCGAATCTATGGGGGACAATTTTATTGAGTATATAGTACAAGAAAGGCCAAAGGCATCGATAGGCACTCAAACTTGTTGCGAAAATTCACTTAGACCCATAAACTAAGGCATGTTCCTATCAGACCCCTAAACCCCCGAATTTTGTTCCAATTGGACATTTTTTGCCTATGTGACACTGCGCGTGCAGTGTCATCGTGGGAGGCACGTGAGGAGCATTTTTTTGCACTAATTTACGAATAAAAAGTTGTCAAGTAGCATTGAGGGCCCCAAAATTTTTTTAATAACATTTTTTTTTTTTTTTAAACACAAAAGGCCCCAAAAAACATTAGAGCGCCCCAATTTTTTATTTTTTAATAAAACTGAATTTAAAAAAAATCTGTTTTTTTATTTTCATCTTTTAAAAAAATTTATAATTTCTTTTTAATAATTAGTTTTTTTTATTTTATAATTATTTTTCCATAATTTGGATCCTCAATGCCATTTTTTATTTTCATTTTAAAAAGATTTATAATTTTTTTAATAATTAATTTTTAATTTTTTTTTAAAAAAATCATAATTTATTTCATTTTATAAAAAAAATTATAATTTTTTTTAAATAATCAGTTTTTTATTTTTATTTTTTAAATAATTTTATAATTAGTTTTTCATAATTTATATCCTCAATGTCATTTTTTATTTTCATTTTTCTAAAAAAATTTATAATTTTATAAATAATTATTTATTAAAAACAATAATTTTTTAATAATTTATTTCATTTTTTAAAAAATTTAATATTTTTTTTAAATAATCAGTTTTTTATTTTTATTTTTCAAATAATTTTATAATTATTTTTTCATAATTTGGATCCTCAATGCCATTTTTTATTTTCTTTTTAAAAAGTTTTATAATTTTTTAAAAAAATTAATTTTTTATTTTTAAAAAAATTTCTATTTTTTTTAAATAATTATTTTTATTTTTAAATAATTTTATAATTATTTTTTCATAATTTATATCTGCAATGCCATTTTTAAAAAGTTTTTATAAATTTTTTTAATAATTAATTTTTTTTTAAAAAAATAATTTTTTAATAATTTATTTCATTTTTAAAAAAATTATAATTTTTTAAAATAATCAGTTTTTTATTTTTAAAATAATTTTAGAATTATTTTTTAATAATTTGGATCCTCAATGCCATTTTTTATTTTCATTAAAATTATAAATTTTTTTAATAATAAATTTTTTATTTTTTAAATATTTTTTTAATAATTTATGTCATTTTTTAAAAAAATTTATAATTTTTTTAAATAATCAGTTTTTTATTTTTATTTTTTAAATAATTTAATAATTATTTTTTCATAATTTATATCCTCAATGCCATTTTTAAAAAAAAAATAATCAGTTTTTTATTTTTATTTTTAAATAATTTTAGAATTATTTTTTAATAATTTCCTCAATGCCATTTTTATATACTTTTTTTAAAAAAATTAGAATTAATTTTTAATATTTATTGGACCCACAATGCCACGTGTCAGCTTCCAATTAGCTCGTTTTGCCACGTCATCGCGTGTGTGCAACACACCCTTTGACCTTTTTGCTGATAGGGAAAAAAATGTCCAATTGGAACAAATTCGGGGGGTTTAGGGGTGGGTTTGATAGGAACAGGCCTTCGTTTAGGGGGCCTAAGTGAATTTTCGCAATAAGTTTGAGTGTCTGTCGATGACTTTGGCCTACAAGAAATAAAAGAAGATTTTAAAAATTTGCGGTCTAAAATAGACCTTTAGACATACATTTGTATGGCCTTAAATCATTTTATAAGGGTAAAAGAAAATTTTAAAGTTTTAAGTTATTTTTAATTATAGAAAGATGAAGTTCTTTTAGGGACGAATTAAAAAGAAATATATATCATATAAATTGGATAGTAAAAAGTAATAAATTATACGTAACTTATTTTTGTGAATGCCTTCCTACACTGTCAATTCCCCAAATGAAGCAATATTTGACATTAATCGGGACATATCTAATCCCTAATATCACGTAGAATTATTGCAATTTGTTTCACCCATTTTTCCATCAATGATCAATATAGTCCCTTCTTTAAAAAGAAAATATTTGAGGTTCTCAAGTGGCTCTAATATAGTTGCTCATCATTGAAGAGAATTGTTTATGCGAGAGAGGACACAGTTAGATGCAAACCCATTGTTAACAATTCTATAAAAGCATGCTTACATCTAGACTAACATTTTCCATTTAAAGGAGTGCACTCTTATCCAAACGAACGTATACACTTTATTAATGTTTTATAGGTTAATATTTGAGTGAGAGAAAATTTGACCTTATTAAAGTTGATATAATAAATCACGGTTGAAGCAGCTGAAGCGGGCAGAAGAAGCAGCATGTTGACGAAGTGTTGTGTGCTTCTTCACGTTTCTACAAAAGTACTAATATAAGAATATTTTTTAAACAACTCTTGTGCCAAATAAATAGCCGTAATTAATACAAGTTAATTTTTAAGAAAAGAAAATTAGGAAATTTTATCTTCTTCCTCTTTGTAAAATCCTAAAAGAATTTGCCACAATCCGAGTAATAACTAAGTGGGAGATTTGATATTTTTAAGAATAGTGAGTACGCTATCAAAGCAAATATATTACTTCCCCAATTTATGCAGCTTTTCTAAATATTTTCATCATCCTATAAGCAAAACTTGTAACAATATTCGTTGGAGCTACCACAAATTAATCTCAATTATGTGCGCACACGTCATCATTTAACGCGATATACTCAGATATTTGGGTTAATTTTGTTCATTATGCTTATTTTGCAAGACCATCGTTTTATATTTATTACTTATTTCGTCCAATTTATGTGGCCTTTTCCGTACTTTAAGAGTTAAATAAGTTTTTCGACTACATCTTATTTATATGTCTTATAAATATTTTGAATTGCCAATTATACTATATTTTTAAAAATATATAATTTCCAGAAGCATCAAGATTTTATGTCTTAATTCATGATCACAATTAAAAAGTTTGACTCACGAAATTCGAATGATAGCATATAAAATTGGATAGAGGAAGTAATTAATTCATTTCTTCCATTCCCTTGTAAAGAGACTAGTCAGTTAGGTTGTTGTAGTTTGTTAGAAAAGAGAGTGGTGTACAGCTGTCAAGTTAGTGGAGCTGGATGTTAGTGGAGTCGGTTATTTTTCTCTATAAGTAGCAACTGCATCACTAACAATGTAATTAGAACAGATCACTTTTCAATCAATAAAACTTGTTCATTCCTCTAAGAACCATATCAACGAACTTAGTTCAATAGCTCTAGGGATTTTATCATGGTATCAAAGCGCTGATCCACGAGCTGCTGCAACTACGCACCGGAGTATCGTCAACAATGGCGGACAACACCACATCTTCACTCAATTCGCAGAACCCAGCAGGAATGGCAGCGCAAATTGATTTTCATCATCCTCTATATCTGCAAAATTCCGATACACCTGGATTGGTGTTAGTTGGCATCAAGTTAACAGGACCAGAGAATTACACATTGTGGAGCAAATCGATGCAATTGGCCTTGCTAGGAAAACACAAGCTCGGTTTCGTGGATGGCAGTTGTACAAAATCTCAGTACAGTGGCGATTTGGGAAAACTCTGGGAACGATGTAATACGATTGTTCTGAGTTGGATTGGAGCTACTGTTTCACCGGATTTGGTTTCTAGCATAGTATATGTGTCTGATTCAAAAAAGGTTTGGGACGAATTCAAGGAAAGGTTCGATAAATCAAATCTCACTCGAATATATCAGCTCTGGAAGGATATAGCTACTCTAACTCAAGGTACGGACTCAGTCACTGCTTACTATTCCAAAATGTGAGATTATTGGGATGAGATAGATGCCTTAGTACCAGGGGTAGGCTGTAGTTGTGAAGGATCTAAGGCTTCCACTGAAATGCTGGGAAATCAAAGGTTGTTGCAATTTTTTATGGGGCTAAATGAGAGTTTCAGTCATGTTCGAAGTGATATTTTATTGCGCACCCCTGTCTTGACGGTCAATCAGGCATATGCACTAGTAGTGCAAGAAGAAAGATAAAGAGGCATGGGTGCTGGTAGCAAACAAATGGATTCCATCACCTTAATGACTGGAGGTGGCCACAGATACAAGGGATCAACATTTAACTCTTCTAAACCTACTTCTACTTCAAATCAGACCACCTATAAGAAGCCACTCTTTCCTACAAGTTGTGCTCACTGTGGTTACAGAAACCATTTAACAGAGGATTGCTATAGAGTGGTAGACCTGATTTCAAAAGCAAAAAGAAGGGCCAGTATAGTTCCACTAAAGCCTATGCCCGAGGTAATGCTGTGGATGCAGAAATTGGACCTGTTTCTTCAGGAGAAGAGAGGTACATATCCGAGGAACAATATCAACAATTCATCACAGCAAGTTCCAGTAACACCTCAGGCAGCAACAACACTAACAACACTAACAATACCTCAGGTGATTTTCAGGCTAATATGACAGGTATACTTGTACATTTATCCAGTATTTTTTCGCATGAGTAGATAATTGATTCTGGTGCATCTCACCATATCACAACATATAAAGAGTGCTTGTTTAATCCCTTAAAACTTGAGGGTTATGAGAGAAATAAGGTCCAAGTACCTACAGGTGGTAGATGTGAAGTTATACACAAAGGAACCACTGTCATACTGAGAGATCATAGGCTTAAGAATGTTCTATATGTTCCTGATTTCAAGTACAACTTGTTGTCAGTGTCAAAGATGACAAAAGATCTCTGTTGCTCAGTATTTTTTTACCCAAATTTTTGTGTTTTCCAGGACCTTTACTCTGGCAAGGTCTTGGGGATTGGTAGAGAAAACAATGGTTTATACTTGCTGAAGGATGACGCAGCAAAGCATCCTGTAGTAGGTTCAACAATTCATAAAGAAGTTGATGGTGCAATGTGGCATATGAGATTAGGCCATCCATCCATCAGTATTCCAAGTTGCATTTCCATTGTTCAGAATGAAAGAGAAGCACACAAACTATGTGAGATATGCCCATTATCCAAGCAGGCAAGGTTACAGTTTCCTGTTAGTAACTCACATTCTAATAGCATTTTTTAGTTGATACATGTTGATGTATGGGGTCCTTTTAAGGTTCCCACTTATGACAGAAAACATTACTTTGTTACCATTGTTGATGACTATAGTAGATATACGTGGACATGTTTGGTTCAGTATAAGTCTGAAGTGATTGTTGTTCTGAAAGATTTTTTGTTAAAAGTAAAGAATCAATTTGGTACTACTGTGAAGACATTAAGATCAGACAATGGTAGAGAGTTTTTCAATTCTCAGTGTTCTGATTTACTTTCATCCTTGGGCATTATTCATCAAAGCTCTTGTCCATACACACCCCAACAAAATGGGGTGGTAGAGAGAAAACATAGACACATTCTTGAGGTAGCTAGAGCTCTTAAATTTCAGATTTCCATCCCTAACAGGTTCTGGGGAGACTGTGTTATGACTGCAACATATCTTATAAATAAACTGCCTACACCAATTTTGCAAGGAAAGTCTCCTTATACAATTTTATATAAGAAACCTATAGTATATGATCACTTAAGGGTCTTTGGTTGCTTATGTTTTGCATCTACTTTACCTAAAGGAGATAAGTTTGAACCAAGAGCGTAAAGAGCAGTTTTTATTGGTTATTCTGAGACTCAAAAGGGATACAAATTATTTGATCTTCAGCAAAACACATGTTGGGTCAGTAGATATGTGATATTCAGAGAAGACATCTTTCCTTTCAAGGGAATAACATATGAAGAAACCACTATTTTTTATGTTCCACACTCTGTCAATGATCAGCACCATCCTGACCCTTCTCCAATACCCATGCCTGCATCACATGCCCCTGTATGTGATGATTCTGCTAGCTCTTTTGGTGTGCCAGAAGTTACAGATAATATGCAACATTCCACAGTTGAAGCTGATGAAGTATCACCAGTGGAACATTATTTCCACCTGTTCCACAACCAGCAGACTTGAGAAGGACAACACGGAGTGCCAATCCGCCAATATGGTTAAAGGATTATGTAACCACTAAATCTGGTGGTAAGTCTGGAGGTGTGACCTTTTATTCTATCTCAGATGTGTTGTCTTATGATAATGTCTCACCAGCATACCAAGCCTATCTGTAAGCCTTTTCAGCTCAAATTGAACCACAAAATTTTAAAGAAGCCGCAACAGATGAACACTGGATTAAGGCTATGCAACTTGAAATTCAAGCCCTGGAGAAAAATCAGACTTGGGACCTGGTCCCTCTGCCACCAGGAAAACATGCCATAGGTTCTAAATGGGTATACAAGATTAAATATAAGGTTGATGGGAGCATTGAAAGATACAAGGCCAGATTAGTTGCGAAGGGATACAATCAGCAGAAAGGTTTGGATTATCATGATACCTTCTCACCTGTTGCTAAAATGGTGATAGTCAGAGCTGTGATAAGCCTGGCAGCCTCCAAGAAGTGGGACATCTTCCAAATGGATGTAAATAATGCTTTCCTACAAGGAGATCTTTATGAAGATGTATACATGGAATTGCCTCAAGGCTTTCAGAGACAAGGAAATAAACTGGTATGCAAACTGAAAAAATCATTATATGGACTCAAACAGGCTTCCAGACAATGGAATATTAAGCTCACAAATGCATTAATTGCTGGTGGCTATACACAAAGCAGCTATGATCACTCACTGTTTATTAAGAGATCAGGACATGATATTGTAATGGTCTTGGTTTATGTTGATGATCTGCTTATCATAGGGAGTAACTCTACTCTAATTCAGCATGCAAAAGACACACTGAATAAGGCATTCAAGGTGAAAGACTTGGGCCAGTTAAGATTCTTCTTGGGGATTGAAGTACTCAGGTCTGACAAAGGTGTCTTGCTCGACCAAAGGAAGTATGTGTTGGAATTGATCTCATAAATTGGCCTGAGTGGCTGCAAACCATCTCCAACACCATTAGAGGTCAATAAGAAATAAACTTCTGTAGAGTATGACCTCCAAGTTGGTCCATCTGATGATCCAGAAATAGATGACATACTTGGTTATCAAAAGCTAGTTGGCAAATTGCTTTACCTCACTATTACAAGGCCTGACATTTGCTTTGCAGCACAAACATTAAGCCAATTTATGCAGAGACCTAAACAGTCTCACATGGATGGTGTACTAAGGATGGTGAGGTATCTGAAGGATAATCCTGGACTTGGAATTCTACTTAAAGCAGATGAGATCACATCTATGACTGCCTTCTGTGATTCTGATTGGGCATCTTGTCCCAACACTAGAAGGTCAGTTTCAGGGTATATAGTCATGATGGGTGATTCTTTGGTTTCTTGGAAATCTAAGAAACAACATACAGTGAGCAGAAGCTGAGTATAGGAGCATGGTAGGTGTAACTGCTGAAGTGATATGGCTGACTGGTTTATTGGCAGAGCTTGGAGTGACCTTAACCATGCCTGTGAAGTTGTTTTGTGATAATAAAGCTACACTACAAATTGCTGCTAATCCTATTTTTCATGAGAGAACTAAGCACATATAAATCAATTGTTATTTTGTCAGAGAAAGAATCAAATCAGGTTTACTGCAACCAATTCATGTCCCCTCCAACATGCAACTAGTTGATCTCATGACTAAAGGACTTCCAGCAGCTCAACATCAGTTTCTTCTTTCCAAGCTGAGCGTCCTTGATATTTTCCGGTCACCAGCTTGAGGGGGAGTAAGGAGACTAGTCAGTTAGGTTGTTGTAGTTTGTTAGAAAAGAGAGTGGTGTACAGCTGGTGTGCAGCTGTCAAGTTAGTGGAGTTGGATGTTAGTGGAGTCGGTTATTTTTCTCTATAAGTAGCAATTGCATCACTAACAATGTAATTAGAACAGATCACTTTTCAATCAATAAAGCTTGTTCATTCCTCTAAGAACCATATCAACGAACTTGGTTCAATAGCTCTAGGGATTTTATCACCTTGTTCTTCGTTTCTCTTTATTTATGTGTTTGATCTTGTTATGATTTTGCTAGCATCTGGTCGTTATTTCTGTTAAAATATAACTCATCATACTTTTATATACTGTTGTTTTTCCTCTTCATTTATCCTTTGTAGAGAAAACAAATAAAATTCAACTCGAAGTGCCTTCTTTCATTTTTAAAATGACTAATTCTTCATTTATTCGGCCAAAATTCAACAAAAGAAAAAGAAAATGTCATGGCCGGTTGACATCTAAACACTGTAAAAACAAAATGAAGATAGAACAACTCGTCCAATTTTAATAGCTCGATTGGTTCACTATATGAGTTTCAGGCTAGATCCCCGTCTCCTACCTTTTTAAATTTTTTTATTTAAAAAAAAAAACTCTTCTAACTTTTCATTAGTCAGTGCCAACACTTGACAAGTTCAACATATATATTCGCTCCTAATTCGTGCTTGCCACATCCAATTTATGGTTTGCCAACTAATTAATAATTAAGATTCACCAACGTATTAAACAATACTCTAGTTAGCAGTACCAATAATATACTTGTAGTTGTTTTGTTTCTCCTTTTTGTCCCATATGACTTTCTTCTTTAATTTCCTCTCCTTTTTTTGTATTAAAATACCTATTTTTTTATGTTTTGATTTTGTTGGGGCTAACTAATTATAATGTCCTTTTGCATTACAAGAAACAAAGATAGGAGAGGCATGCATACATGTCTTAATATTCGTATGTCCCTTGCATGATTTCCGTCATTAGTTTCACTTGGTACTTGAAACATTGAAAGAAAAGAAAACTATTATCATCAAGTTTACCTAATAAAGGGAAAATTCCAACAGGAGACAACTCAGTTTTATTCTTTTAACATGGAATTTTGGCTGATATATGTTCTTTTAATAGGAGGGGATTATAAGGTGGTGAATTGATCTCTTGCCAATCAGGGGCGGAGCCCTCTTGTGGCTAAGGGGTTTATCTGAATCTCCTTCGATGGAAAATTATATTATTTATACATGGATAAAATTATTTTTTATGTACTTCGACTAGTTCGTGTGCCTACTTCTTTCAACCTTGAACTCCCTTCGACTTGTTCGTGTGCTTATTTCTTTCGATTTTGAACCCCCTTCGACTAGTTCGTGTGCTTACTTCTTTCGAGTTTGAACCCCCTTAGTCAAAATTCTAGCTCCGCCACTGTCACCAATAAGGTGAAAGTTCAAATAGTCAACTAACTGAGCCACTAAAATTTCCGAGACAACTCAATTTTATTCTTTTAGCATGTCAAATTTTGGTTGATATATATTATATTATGTACAAACTGATTAAATAAAGGTATACCAATTAAAATATAGGAGTTTGAATCGGCAATTCTCCAGCTCAAATTAATAAATCTGGAATCAAAGCGAAAAAACAATAAAAGAACTTGGGTAAGTTGACATGAAGTGATAGTGAAAACGTAGTTGAATCGATATATGCAACATGCATTTTTCTTGGGAATATTTATGATAAATTAGTTCTATGCATCCATCTACTCTCATCTAATTTAATAGGAGAAGTAGATAGAAATTGCCGTCAATTCCATAATTATATGCCAATTGTTTCCCAATTTCTGACCAACTTTGTCAAGAAAGATTATGATAACTGCAACCATACAATGCATTATGAATGATGAAAGCAATAGTTGATGGAGTACCTAAAATGATATCATGGTGTTTCACTGCTATTATAATAAGATTGAAAAATTTACAGCATTTTCGTGTTAATAACTTGGGTTGATTTTATAAATGGTCACTCAACTTTCATTTTATATCTTAAAGTCACTAAATTATCTTTTTCAATAAAAGTATCACCCAATTTTATCTAAATATCATAAAGTTACTCAAGCCATTTTATGCAACAACAAAAAATTACTCAATTTTACCTTAAAATCACACAGAGTTATTAGGAGGAAACATAAAAGATATTTATATGATATATAATTAAATAAAATTGAATTGACTTTTTGGCTAAATATTTATTCAAATGACATGTCTGATCCTTAGCAAAGTTGTAATATTTCTACATAAAATATTTAGTTTAATGACTTCATTGATACTTGAGTAAAGCTGAGTGATTTTCATGTTATAAGAATTTGCAAAAATAAATCTATCTATTATTTTAATGAATTTAAATTGTATGCACCTATATAAGAATTTAAATGCAATATATTTTCCCAAACCATATGAGGTGTTTTACTGTCACAATTGTCTATTGTCACTTTTATTTTAAGAGTTTTTAGTTGTTAACTTTAGTTGCTTGAGTTTATTAGGTATTATTTTCGTAATTTTTCTTTAGTCCCTGGAGTTAGTTATGCTTAATTACTGTTGGACAGTTGTCTATTGGGAATGATTGTGTCATCTATATGTGTATGAATTTTGCCAATAGAGAAGACAATGAAGAATATTTTCTGATTCTTTCTTCTCTTTTTCTCTCTTCACTGAACATTTCTTTCTTCTCTAGTAACAAAAGCATTACTCTTGTTACAAATGATATCTCAGAGCCAGGTTGCTCCTCCACCAACGACGGCTTCTTCACCGGAATTCCAAGCTCTGAAAGATGATGTGCGAGCTGTTCGAAGCCAACTCTCAGTTTTCGTTGACAATGTGTGCAAACGATTTGAAACCCTAGAAGCAAATCAGGATCAATTTCATACCCAGTTATCTGAAATTCGAGAAACTAATAAGAAACTGGAAGTTATTATCTCGAATTTGGGGCTACCAGCGATTCCTTCTTCTCCAATATCGCATTCGGTGGATTCAACTCCTCACGTTACACCTGAAGGAACCCAGGTTCACAGAACAAATTGGATGCGGGTCAACCATCCAACACGAAATCCTCACAGGTTGAAGCTCAAGCTCAGTACACTCCTTCAATCTTCGAGGTAGGTAAGGGTTTTACCTTTCCACCAACTCCACCGTTTTCAAGTCCACCCTTATTTCGAAATCCAGCGTATTCATCTCCACCTCCATTGTTACTCAACCCCATAGTTCACACTTCGGAAAATGCTAGCAATCAGAGAACCTTGAAACCAAAAATCAATTTCCTAGAGTTCGATGGAATTAATCCAAGGAGCTGGCTACGAAAATGTGAGAAGTTTTTTGAATTATATAACATCCCTGAGAAGGAAAAACTTAGCTATGCATCTGTGCACCTGGGTGATAGAGTGGATTTATGGTTTGGTAGCTATGTAGTTAATCAAAGAGGTAGGGTAACTTGGCAACAATTCTGTACTGAAATTTGTAGGAGGTTTGGTAGTATAAGACCACGAGATATTGTGGATGAATTCAACAAGCTTGTACAGGTGGGAACTGTAGATCAATACCAGGAAAAGTTTGAGGAGTTGGTTGGCTATATGATCATCATTAACCCAATGTTGAATGAAGCTCACTATGTAGCAAGCTACATTAGTGGACTTAAACCAGAACTGAAACCACTGGTGAAGTTGGCAAATCCATCTACCAATATGGAAGCTTATGAAGCAGCAAAATTATATGAAGAATCGTTTCAAGCTCTCATCCCATTGATTCCTTCCAGATCTTACCAAAGCCCCAATCCAAAACCATTAACTAACACTGTTTACCAAAAAAATCCACAACTCCACATCACTAAACCACCTGCAAACCTACAAAACCAACCTTTGAGGCTCACTTACCCAAACCAAAAACCACAAGTTAGAGCTCCTTTCAAACCAAATGCATTACCATCTAACCTGGAAGAATTGAGGAAACAAGGTCTTTGCTATAGATGTAAGGAGAGGTACTTTCCTGGACACTAATCTAAACAAAGAACCTTAAATACTATTGAAGGGGTTAAAGTAGAACCTGAGGGAGAACAACCAGAAGAGTTTGTGAATGTACCTGAAACATTGGAAGAGAGAGGGGAGGAACAAGTTGAGATTTCCTTAAATGCCTTATTGGGGCTAAGTTCATACAATGGAAAGAGTTCCACAATTAAAATTGTAGGGTATGCTTGTAAGATGCCAATGACAATACTAATTGATAGTGGTTCAACCCACTCTTTCATCGGCCCTTACATTGTTAAGATGCTTAGGTTACCCGTCCAACCAATGAGGAGGTCTATGAGTGTAATAGTGGCTAATGGTCAAACAATGAGTTGTCAGTATGAGAGTCCCTCCTTTGGGTGGAAAATGTAGGGTGAGCAGTTCAATTTCAAGTTGAGATTGATGAAAGTTGGGAGTTGTGACATGATCCTAGGGATGGATTGGATTGATATGATTGCTCCAGTTATCCTACACACAAGACCACATAGCATAAGTTTCATGGTGGATGGGAGAATGATAACATTGTATGGCATGACAAAAAATCATGTAGTTACACATGTGGATACTGAAGCTTTGAAAAGAATGCTACAATGTGGTACATGTGAGGTGGTGGCTGAGCTATCTATGGTAAATGTTGGTGTGACTAGCAAAAATCAAGAAACAGTGCATCCTGGTATCCAGAAGTTGCTGAAGATTCATGCCCTTATCTTTCTGAAACCCAAAGAACTACCACCAGAAAGACCTTGTGATCATGTGATCAATCTGATTCCAGGAGCTCAGCCTTTCAATCTCAGGCCTTACAGGTATTCTTATGATCAGAAGAATGCCATAGAATTTATAATCAATGATATGTTTAAGGCCTCAACAGTTATACCTAGTCAATCCCCTTTTGCATCCCCAGCCTTGTTGGTTAAAAAGGACTTTACTTGGAGACTGTGCGTTGATTACAGGAGATTGAATAATCTTACTGTTAAGAATAAATACCCTATACCTATGATTGATGATCTGTTAGATGAGTTATTTGGAGCTACTATGTTTTCTAAGGTGGATTTAAGGGCTGGTTACCATCAAGTGAGAATGAAGTCAGGGGAAGAGCATAAACCAGTTTTTAGAACCCATCATGGTTTATGGGAATTCAGAGTCATGCCTTTTGGTTTAACCAATGCCCCTGCTACCTTCCAATCCTTGATGAATACTATTTTTAAGGATCAAATGAGAAAATTCATACTAGTGTTTTTTGATGATATACTAGTATATAGTAAATCTATGGAAGAACATATCAAGCACCTGAAAATTGCGTTGAAACTGTTAAAGTAAAACAAGCTCTTTGCCAGGTTGAACAAATGTAACTTTGGTCAATCTCAGGTTGGGTATTTAGGGTACGTAATTAATGGTGCAGGAGTGAGTACTGATCAGTCTAAAGTTACAGCAATGGTGGACTTGCCACAACCTAAAACAGTGAAGAAGTTAAGAGGTTTCTTGGGGCTCACTGGGTACTACAGAAAATTTGTGAAAGGGTACGCATATTGGAGTAAACCACTAACTAATTTACTGAAGAAAGGAGAATTCCAGTGGACTGAAGAAGCTACTAAAGTTTTTGAGGAATTAAAAAGAGCTATGACCAGTACCCCTGTACTGACACTACCTGATTTTACTAAGGTTTTTATTTTGGAAGTAGATGCTTGCAACACTAGGATTGGAGATGTTTTGATGCAAGATAAAAGACCAGTAGCTTTCATGAGTCAAGCCCTGAGTAAAAAGCATTTGGGCATGTCCACCTATGAGAAAGAGTTGATTGCTCTATTACAAGTTGTGGACAAATGGAGACACTACCTACTACCTCCACACGCAATATTTTATCATAAAAACTGACCCTTTTAGCTTAAAGTTTTTGCAGGAACAGAGAATCACCACCTTTCTACAACACAAAGGCTTGACTAAGCTCATGGGCTTGAGTTTTGAAATTCAGTACAAGAAAGGAGTAGAAAATATTGTTGCCGATGCACTGTCTAGAAAGCTAGATCAACAGGCTGAAAATGATAATCCCAAAGGGTTGAGTCAGACCAAGAGTGATACTTCACAGTGTCTACTAATCTCACAGCTGCAACCCAAATAGATTGAGGAGTTATTAGCCAGTTATGAGGGTGATCAAGAGGTCCTGCAAGCTACTACTATGCTAAGCAGCAATCCAGATCCCACCTTGAACCTATCCATTCAACAAGGAATTTTGAGGTATAAAGGAAAGGCTTGGGTGGGAAAACATGGGATGTTAAGGCAACAATTGGTCACTACAATTCACACCTCAGGTCTAGGAGGTTATTCTGGTGTTTGGGCCACCTATCAAAGGTTAAAAGCTATTTTTTATTGGCCTGCTATGATGGAACAAGTGAAAGTGGTTGTTCAAGAGTGTGATATTTGTTAAAGGTGTAAGGATGAACAAGTGGCTTATCCTGGACTATTACAACCTCTACCAGTACCCGAAAGGGTATGGGAGCACATATCCATGGACTTCATTGAAGGATTACCCAAGTCTGAAGGGAAAGATACTATCCTGGTAGCAGTGGACATGTATAGTAAATATACATACTTCATCACACTATCTCACCCATTCACTGTTTCACAAGTAGCTAGAGCATTCTTGGACACTATTTATAAATTGCATGGGTTGCCTAAAAGTATAGTATCTGATAGAGATAAAGTGTTTATCAATAATTTTTTAAAGGAACTTTTCAAAATGTTACAGGTGCAGTTGATGTATAGTCCAGCATATTACCCACAAACTGATGGGCAAACAGAAAGATTGAATAGGTGCTTGGAGAATTATTTGAGGTGTATGACAGGGCACAAACCAAAAGAGTGGCACAAATGGATTTCCCTAGCAGAATTTTGGTATAACAACAACTATCATAGTGCTCTGAAAATGGCACCATTCAAAGTTATATATGGATATGATCCTCCATAATTAACTTTTGAATTGATAGCTCAATCTAAAGTGGAAACTGTTGATCAAGTTCTCAAAGAAAGACAAATCATGGCCAAGGTGTTGAAAGAGAATCTACTCAAAGCTTAGGACAGGATGAAGTTATATGCTGACAAAAAGAGAACTGAGAGACAATTTGAAGAAAGAGATTGGGTGTTCCTTAAGCTACAACCCTATAGACAAACATCAATAGCTATAAGGAAAAGTCTCAAACTAGCATCTAGATTTTATGGTCCTTATCAGATTGTGCAGAAGATTGGACCAGTTGCTTATAGGTTGGCATTACCACCAACAGCTAAAATACACCCAGTTTTCCATATTTTACAACTGAAGAAGAAAATAGGGAGTCAAGTGATCCCTACTGTTGATCCTCTCATCTGTTCACCTGAAGGGCAACCTCTCGTGCAACCAGTAGCCATATTGGATAGAAGAATCATCAAAAAAGGAAACAAAGCAGCTACTTAAGTCTTGGTGCAGTGGATGAACTTACTACCAGAAGAAGCAACCTGGGAGGATTATCAGTTTATCAAGTCTCAGTTTTCAGATTTTGCAGAATTTTGAAGGGAAGATTTTTCTTAAGGGGGGTGGATTGTCACAATTGTCTATTGTGACTTTTATTTTAAGAGTTTTTAGTTGTTAATTTTAGTCCCTTAAGTTTATTAAGTATTGTTTTAGTAATTTTCCTTTAGTCCCTAGAGTTAGTTATGCTTAATTACTATTGGAATAGTTGTCTATTGGGAATGATTGTGCCATCTATATGTGTATGAATTTTGCCAACAGAGAAGACAATGAAGAATATTTTCTGATTCTCTCTTCTCTTTTTCACTCTTCAGTGAACATTTCTTTCTTCTCTAGTAACAAGAACATTACTCTTGTTACATTTACTTGGCATGATGACTTGATAACCAAAAAATGAGGATCAATAAAGTTCTAGAACCTAAATCTTAGTTTTCTTTTGTATTCCTGTATGACACCTAATGAATAGGAATATAATTCACAAGATATTTTAGGACGAAAAGGTGAGTGGGAATATTAGCATAATTTGTGGAAAAGTAGCCACTATGACTACTCAAAAAATAAAAAAGTATATATATATATATATTTGCCCCTTTCAAGGCATTGATGGCGCAGAGGTAATTAAATGAAACCTGCAAGCAACTAGCAATTCCCATATAGTACTAGTAAGTAAAATTTTGGCTGCCATCATACTTGCGTACATGATTTCGTATGTGTTGCTAGACTTTCTACCTATAGTGGAACCATGCCTCAATTAATTTTATAATATAGTATTCATTAGAATAATCATCTGATTATGTGAGGCTAACACGTTTAACATATTCATACTTATCAAGTCAAACCTCAAACTTATTGTATGCTTCTTGTGATTGAATATTTCCAATCTTATCCCTTTCGCATCGAGTATAGATAGTTTAAATGCTATATTTTTAGAATTTTGTGGTTAGGGTAGAAAAGTAGTGGTGATCGAGGAAAATCTAAGTGAGTTTGAATTCTGAATTATAGAGAAAAAGTTTATTCAGTTTTAAATAAATTATTTATATATATATATATTATGTGATTTTTTAAATAGAATATATTATTAACTAAAGCAATTGAGTTCAGTTAAATTCGTAACTGATAGTCTAGCTCCGCGCCTAAATGATGGTATGGAAGAAGGCAAGAGGTAAACCGAGAGAGAAGCATGTCTTATTTTTGCTCAAAATTTGATGAAATAATTATTTCAATTAAGTTAATAAAAGTTAAACATCAAGATTTCAAAAGTACTTTCAATCGGTCTATTAGATGTCAAAACTACAAAGACAAAATATTCTAAATTCACAAAACCACAAATAGTGCAACTTGGCAAAAGCTCAATATTGGCCCATTACCTTTATAAACAAAAAATATGAGAGAAAAGAAAAAATGGAGAGGAAAATCTAGGGCCATGAAAGAATACTAATTACTAAAATTTATACAAATACACAATTTATGTTTTCAATATTACAAAAAATCTCAACTCCCTAAACATATTACAAAAATCCCAACATATACACATAATGTTATGTATATGTCGATTATGTTAAGTATATTAATAGGAAGAGAGAGTAAAGTAATTAAAAAAATGAGAGAAAGTGTAATTACTTTCAAAAGAATTAATATTTATGTTATTTATACTAATAATTAATCTAAAAAAAGGTTGCCGTTTAATCTGCCATTGAAGGGGGCATGTGATAGATTAGTCCTTAAAGGGACAATAACAAACCCCACATAGCTTATGATATGAATTTGTCATTACAATTTCTTACCCAAATCCCTTTCCCTCCACACCCCTATGCATCAACCTAGACCCTCTTGTTCCTTCATTTTTTTTATTGGTCTATATTTAATGGACCATTTCCAATAGTAGGTAATTAAGGTGACAACTAACAACCCTTCTGTTCATGTATTAATGGGTCATTTGATGTGAGGTAATTTTGAAATAAAATATAAGAGTATATTATTTCATGTTTGATTGAAGTCGTTAGTTAATCAAGAAATTATTTATCTCATTATTTATACCTTAGTGATAGAATAAGTTATCTTATACATGATAGGATAACTAATTTTAAAAATAACTTGTTCCCAATCAAACGACCCGTAATAACGTGATAGGGCCACTTTGTGACAGTTTCAAATGCCTTTTCTTAATCTTTTACTCCAACCCAATAGTTGGCTGGTTAAGTAATTGCAGTATGTTATAACGTAAAAATTTATTCCCATAAGATATTTATTACTATAATTCTTAAACTGTTGGGCAAGATGATAATTTTGGCTAATGGTGATTAGTTAAAGAAAAAATGGATAGAGACAGCTAATTACAACACAGCATCCATAGCCTAACATTATAAAAGTAAGTCGAAAAGGAAAATGAATATAGTAATAAAACACGTATTTGACCTCGTAAAAATCGTAAGACTGTCCAAGTCAGTCACCCAACAGCAACTCCTCCATTGCCAAACCTTCAATACCAGTTAACCTTTTCAAATTTCTATGTAGACAAAATCCCTTTTAAACCCACAAACCCCAAAACCAAATTCTCCTCTCTTCATTCCTTTTTTCTCTCTTTCATTTCTCATTACAGCAAAAGATTATTTTCAAGATTCAGTTTTGTAACTTTTCTGGTCAGTGATTTTTGTGTTGAATTTTCTCAAGATTTTGAGGTGGGTGTTATTCAAGACTCAATTTTCCTCTATATTTTGAAGTGGGTGTGATTCAAGACTCAATTTTTCTCTATATCTTGAGGTGGGTGCTATTCAAGACTCCATTTTCCTCAATATTTTGAAGTGGGTGTGGTTCAAGATTCAATTTTTCTCAATATTTTGAAGTGGGTGTGATTCAAGACTCAATTTTTCTGAACATTTTGAGGTGGGTGTTGTTCAAGACTCATTTTTTCTCAAGATTTTTAGGTGGGGTTTTTTTCAAGAATCAGTTTTTCTCAAGATTTTGAGGTGGGGGGTGATTCAAAGACTCAATTTTTAGGACTTGTGATCTACGGTTTTGTTGTAGTTCAGAGGTTTTTTGAATTTGTGGGAGTTAATTTATGGCGGACCTAGTGAAGCAGATCTTGACAAAGCCGATCCAGTTAGCAGACCAGGTGATAAAGGCTGCCGATGAAGCAAGTTCATTCAAGCAAGAATGTACTGATCTCAGGTCCAAAACTGAGAAACTTGTAGCCCTTCTCCGTCAGGCTGCACGTGCTGGTAACGACCTTTATGAACGGCCAACACGGCGAATCATTGATGACACTGAACAAGTTCTTGAAAAAACTTTAGCCCTTGTGCTAAAGTGCAGAGCCCATGGACTTGTTAAGCGAGTTTTTACCATCATCCCTGCTGCGCAGTTCCGTAAAATGTTTTCTCAGCTGGAGAATTCCATTGGTGATGTTTCTTGGCTTCTCCGTGTATCTGCTTCAGCTGATGAACGAGCTGATGACTGTTTGGGTTTGCCTCCTATTGCTGCTAATGAGCCCATTTTATGCCTTATTTGGGAGCAGATCGCGATTTTGTATACTGGTAGTGTTGATGACAGATCAGATGCTGCTAATTCGCTTGTTTCTTTAGCTAGAGACAATGACCGGTATGGGAAATTGATTATTGAAGAAGGTGGAGTTGGGCCGTTGTTGAAGTTGTTGAAGGAAGGGAAATCAGAGGGTCAGGAGAATGCTGCCAGGGCAATTGGTCTTCTTGGACGTGACCCGGAAAGCGTTGAACACATGATACATGCTGGGGTTTGCTCAGTGTTCGCTAAAATTCTCAAAGAAGGTCCTATGAAGGTTCAAGCAGTGGTGGCTTGGGCAGTATCTGAGCTTGCTGCTCATTATCCCAAATGTCAAGATCTTTTTCACCAGCATAATACTATTCGATTGCTCGTTAGTCATCTTGCTTTCGAGACCGTTCAGGAGCATAGCAAGTATGCTATTGTCAGCAAAGCCACATCGATGCACCACGCTGTTGTCTTGGCTAGTAATAACAATGGTAATGCTGCTGATACTGTGAATAAGGTTATTGAGGATGAAGACAGAAGTCATATTCTTCCACATCCCTTGGGGAATAAGAAGCCTAATCATATGCACAGTGTGGTTGCTACGGCAATGAAGGGTCAAATTAAGCAGCCTCAGCAGAATCCTATCAATGGCTTAAACCAGACTAGTCAGACCAAGGTTAATGGAAATAGCAGTCTGAAGCAAAATCAAGTGCACCACCACAGTCAGCATAGTATTTCGTCATCGGGGATGAGTAACAAAGGGAGAGAATTAGAGGACCCTGCTACCAAGGAATATATGAAGGCAATGGCTGCAAGAGCACTATGGAAACTTGCCAAGGGGAATTCGCCCATTTGTCGTAGTATCACTGAATCAAGAGCATTGCTTTGCTTTGCAGTACTGTTAGAGAAAGGACCTGAGGACGTTCAGTACAATTCTGCTATGGCAATAATGGAAATAACATCGGTTGCAGAGGTAGACGCTGAGTTGAGAAGGTCAGCCTTCAAGCCTAATTCTCCTGCCTGCAAAGCTGTTGTTGATCAATTGCTAAGAATCATTGAACAAGATGATTCAGATCTGCTTGTACCATGTGTTAAAGCTATCGGGAGTTTGGCTAGGACTTTTCGAGCTACAGAGACAAGGATGATTGCTCCACTAGTAAAACTTCTCGATGAGCGAGAAGCAGATATTTCTAAGGAAGCTGCCATTGCCCTCACAAAGTTTGCTAGCTCAACGAATTACCTTCACCTTGATCATTCCAAGGCGATCATAAATGCTGGAGGGGCAAAACATTTGATCCAACTTGTTTACTTTGGTGAACAAATAGTTCAGAGTCCTGCATTGCTTTTGCTATGCTACATTGCATTGCACGTCCCTGATAGCGAAGAGCTTGCTCAAGCTGAGGTTCTTACAGTTCTTGAATGGGCATCAAAGCAGTCATACTTGATTCAAGATGAAGATGTGGAGTCCTTACTGCAGGAAGCTAAAAGCAGGCTGGAACTCTATCAGTCCAGAGGATCAAGGGGATTTCATTAATTGCAATCATCAAAACTCAATTTGCAGAATTTGTAAGTTGTTGGATGAAAATTTCTATTTATGTTTACAGTTTACTATGGTCTTGGGAGTGTACATAAGATAGGTCTTTTTGCCTGATATAGTGGAACACCCTCTTTGCCCCCATACAAAATTACATCATTGTTGCTCCATTGTAATATTGTTCAGTTCTACAAGGTGTAGTATTGTATCTAGGACACAGAATTCCTTATTCTTTTGGTTATATTGATATTCATTTTCTCAACTCGTCGGTTTTTAGTTCACGATGCTTAAGGGCATTTCTCATTTTGCAAGGGAAACTGTTGTGTCTCTCTTGGTGTTGGAAAGACAGTTGCCAACATAATCCTTTATTTTCCTTTGTGTGTAGCTATTGTGACGGCAAAATTCCCGACTGTTTCTAAGGTGTTTGTTATTTGTTAGAAGAGATATTTGAAGAGTGAATTATGATAACTGAAGTTTAAGTAGTGAAGCTTTTTATGAATGGAGTGAAAGTAAACTTAAAAGGTGAATGAGTTATTAGATTCTGGGATGCTAACCAATGTGAATTACTCAAGGCTTCCCTTCTAATTTAACAAAACGAATGGAAACCACTTATGATGCGTATTGCATAACTTATTGTTATTAGAAACTTAGAAGCATTGATGTCATTGACATGGTTTTCTTTAGAATGGCCCTCCCTCCAATTTTCTTTTCTTTTTGTAAGGACTAAAGTGAAGAGATATTACATAGAAATATTGATAAATTATATTTGCTTTAGCTAATTATTGTGAGTGGATTGATTTAGCTCAATAGTTGTATAGTTTATGTTTCTATTTTGATCTAGTTGTTTCTTGAAGAGACATTGGAAAAGTGGCCTGCATATCTTTGTACGAAGAAAGTGGCTTGCTCTGTAATGGTAATTACCCTATTAGAGGAGATGATTAGATTCATCATGGTCCAAGTAATTGGCAATGACCCTCGAGAATTTCTCGGTTATAAAAAGAAAGAGACCAAAAGTCAATATGTCAGTTTAACATATATGTTAGTGTAATATATCTCCCTATGATCTCTAACATCTACTAATGATTTGATTTGGAAAATAATACGAATCTAATTATTTGGTAGATTCAGCATTCTGTGCTGAAATGAGTTAATAGCAGCAGCTGATTTAACCCCGAGTGGCAGATGTGAGTACATGACTTTTTCTTTTCCTTTTGAAAAGGGTGATTTGGTTGAAACTCACCTACTTTTGCTAAGGTGATTGACCCAGCCTAAACAACCCTGAATTTGACAAAATGAAGACTCAATATTGGACTGGTCTAGAAAACTGATTCCAACCTAGAAACACCTTTCTTGACCCATGAAATTTCAACAAAGCAATGGCAGCCTTGTCTGTCACTAACGAACTTTTTCTTTTCTTTTCTTTCTAGACCCCAGTGAATAGGGAGGAATGAGCAATCCATGAATTTGTTACAGCAGGAGTTATTTTCCTTTTATAAGGGGAGCCTTCACGCAACTAGTAAAGTTACTATCATGTTATCAGGAGACTACAGATTCAAACTGAGAAAACAAACCTTTGTAGAAATGCAGGGTAGGGTGAGGTACAATAGACCCCTCCTTGTTGTCCGGCCCTTCCCGGTCCGTGCGCACTGGTAGCATAATGAGAAGACGCCAAAGGCCCCAGGCTGGATACCGGACGTTTGCAATCCGTCCTTTTAATATACAGTTGTTTTTGGTTGGCGAATATACACACATTATGAAAAGGGTACTAAATCCAGCTTTCACAAACAATTCGCAACTGAAAAAAAGTCGGCGTCTAATTATCTCCTCCTAACTAATTATCTCATTGATTAAAAAAGAACATCTATACTTTTGTCATCATCGAAAGATCGTCCTGCGCATGATTATTTTTATTGGCTTGATTAGAGAAAACTTATTGAGAAACTTTTTAAAGTTCCAAATTATGAGGCAGTAAGTAGGAAAATTTAAGGAATATGATAATTAAATCGAATGGTGTGTCTATTCTGCAGGGACATCTTATGTACTTGTATTCTAGGGAAATTATTTGTATACATGAAATGACTTGTGACGATAATTCCAGACTAAGTCCTGAAGTTTCTACACAAAAACTAGTCATGCAAGAGGCAAATGGCATTTTTGTTGTTGTTTTTTCTATTATCATTATTATATATTGGAAGAAGTGGTTTCAACATATCATTTATTTGACATTAAATTAAAAAATAAGGGTATTAAGGTCTTTAAGGAAAATTGTAAGCTCTTATTGAAAAAAATTTGTGCTCTTTTTGTGGACCTATCAAAAATTCTAAAACAAAATACACTCTTTTCTCATTAACTACAGAAAATGTCATTTTAAAAATTTACATAAATACCATCACATGTGGCTTTTAGTCTTGCATTCATGTCCACAGGTGGGCCCTCATCTATCATCTATTTTTTTATAAAAATTATATTTCTCGTTGTATTTAGGATGAATGTGGGTACCTACATGCTACTTTTATTTAGGTTATATAATATAAAATTATTTCAAATATATTATAATTAAATAAATTTATTAATAAGATAATAACTTATTATAATACTTAATATGATAAATATAATTAAAGACACTTTATTCCTTATTTTACATTTCATACCAAACATATAATTTGCTTTCTTCCTTATTTGTTACATGAAATACAAGTTTGCCTAATTTAAACTTTTAATGTATAATTAATAAAGTTAATTTAATAAAATAAATTTTTAATAAATATTTTTTTTAGATTTGTTCCAAGTCAATATATACCAACAACAAAGAGAAATTAAAGAAAAATAACTAACAAGATTTTACTTATATAAGGTTAAATATAATTCGTTACTAAATAATAATGATAATTAGTTATTTTTATATATGCAAATCATATTATCTGTATTGGATTAAGCATACTATTCCTGCGAGTTAATGATGTTTTAAATTAAAACTTTGAACATCAATTACTTGTTGGATTGTAGTTATTTCAACCAGCTCAAACTCAAACCAAAAGTTTTAATATTTTATTTTTAAAAAACTTAATATATAAAATGCATTTTACTCATATAATTTGATATATGTATTTATTAATTTGATATTTTCTCGATTTATCTAAAACCTACCGAATTATGATTTTAGCTAAATAAACCTAATAATTAGTGTTCCTTTGATTTTTAAAATATCACCAACATTCCTATATCACCCTTGACTAATTATTATTATTATTATAATTCATTTATATATTAAAAAATTAATAATATTTAATCAAAAATAAAATAAACAGTTATGACATGTCTGATTTAATCATAATTTTACTATATAACCTCTAATTAATTATTATAAATCATTTATATATTGAACAGTTAATAATATCTAATCCGTAATTTTACTATACCACCTCCGATTAATTATTATAAGTCATTTATGTATTAAAAAATTAGTACACCCTCCGTTTCAAAAAGAATGACATACTTTTCTTTTTAGTCTGTTTTAAAAAAATGTCCCTCTTCTTTTTTTGACAATACTTTAATTTCAACTTTCCACGTGACATGTTTAAGACCACAAGATTAAAGAGCATTTTGGTACACATTTGACTCAACTTTAATTTAAAGCCACATGATTCAAAAGTCTTCTTTATTTTCTTAAACTTTGTAAGGAGTAATATTTAATTAAAAATGTAAAATAAACATCTATGACATTTGTTTCTGCTGCTTCAATCGTTATTTTACTATATCATTCCTAAGTAATTATTACAAGTCATTTATGTATTAAAAAATTAATAATATTTAAGTAAAAAAGTAAAATACACATTTATGACATGTCTGCTTCAGTTGCTTTCACCATAGTTTTACTAAATATCACTCCTAATTAATTATTATAAGTCATTTAAGTATTCAAAAATTAATAATATTTAATAAAAAGGTAAAATAGATATAAAAATAACAAATTAATTCTTGATGTTTAAAATTAATTTGACATCTTATATGAGATCCACTTAAATTTTTTCACGGGTATTTTTACTGTAATTTTGCTATGTCATTTCTGATTAATCGTTGTAAGTCATTTAAGACATTTATGCGTCGCTGCTCAATCGTGATTTTATTATATCACCCCTGATTAATTATTATGATCATATAAGCATTGTGTCACTTAAATTTAAATAAAAGAAATATTATAAAGCATCATAACTAAAAAATTAAATTATTTAAAAAATATAATTGGCTATCAACTACAAAAAACTCTGGACAAAGAGAGTAACATATATTATTCATAAAAAGTATTATAAATTACAATAGTTAACAACTTAAAATATCTAAAAACAATTTAATTTGTTATATATTTTTAAAAACTATGTAAAAAATATGATAAATCGCAATAATCAACAACTTAAATTTTTTTAAAATATAAAATATTTGGTTGACTCTCGAAATTATATTAGTGCCACTTAAATTGGAACAAAAAAAAGTATTATAAATCACAATAATTAAAAAATTAAATTATTTTTAAAATATAATTGACTATCAATTTCACAAAAGTTTGGACAAGAAAAATAATGTACATTATTTGAAAATTAAATAAAAAATATTATAAATTACAATAGTTAACAACTCAAATTATCTAACTACATATTAAAAGTATGATTGATTATCTAAATTATATTTGTTTCACCTAAATTGAGACAAATATAACATATATTGAACCCGTGCTAAATCTCGGATGAATCTTAGAATGTATATGCAATCCTTTTTAAAAAAATCTTTATTTAAATATATCAAGATTGAAAAAACAAGTTCTAATACAACACATCAAATAGTGTATAAGATATACTATTAACATAAATACTACCAGCATTATTAATACAAGCATTATTAATGCTAACATTACTAATACATTCTATTCAAAATTATTTTTATACACTCTAACAAATGACTCTTACATTTCAATGAAAGGAACATTTACAAAAGCAAAGTTCGATAAAACATTTATAGAAGTATGTTTATCGTGTTCTCAAAGTGAAATAACTTAAATTAATACAACAAATTGTAACTTATAGTTTTTTTTTATATATATAATTTACAAAACATTTAAAATTTAAATTTAAAATATTAATTTGATTTATCTTTAAAGAACAAGTTAACAAATAAAAGAAAAGGAGAAATGAAAGCAAATGATGTTTATGTCGGTTTAGTAGGTAATACATTGCAATTTTGGGCTATTAATTGCAACCACACGTGATATAATATGCAATGACTAGATAATCCTTTATCCTTTACAATAATTATTCTCTATTTTATTCAATAGGTGTCAAGTCTTATGTATCAATTTTAATCTCATATTTTATACTTAATGTATCAAATTTCAGTCATATGATTAAAGATCTGAACTTCAAAATGCATTGAATTTTGTTATTTATATGAGTAAGTCATACATAATTATCTTCTGAAATAATTTGGCTCCTTGAAAAATAACTATCAAGTAGTTAATATGTTTTGTGTATTCATGTTTTATAATTCATATTGACATCAATCTAACTTATCGTATATAATCAAAATATCTTAATGTTGGGCCCGTGCTGACACGGGCCATGCTATTCTAGTATTATATAGAAGAGGTGGTCGAAACCACCTCTTGCAATTACAAAAAAAACAACTACTTCCACTTAATTACATACCATGTCTCAATATATAATAATTTCATTATTTCATTATAATGGTTTAAATATTTAATATATTCTATTAATTTATATTAATTAACTATAACTACATATTGGAAGTAATTTTTATTTATTTAGTTAGTTGTTTATCATGTTCAAAACTAATTTGTTACCACAAATCACAATAATTAATAATTTAAAATATTTAAAAGACATATAGAAATTTTATTGACTCTTACCCAAAAAATCCCTCTATTCCCACTTAATTACATACCATGCCCCAATATATAATAATTTCATTTTTTGCATCATAATGATTTAAATATTTAGTATATTCTATTAATTTATATTAATTAACTATAACTACATATTGAAAGTAATTTTTTTTTTTTTTAATTAGCTATCATATACAAAACTAATTTGTTACCACAAATCACAATAATTTGTTACCACATATAGAAATTTTATTAACTCTCATTATTTTAGCAATGCCACATAAATTGAGATAAAAAAAAGTACTGCAAATCATAATAATTAACAACTTAAAATATTTAAAAGATATATAAAAATTTTAGTTGATTCTCAAAATTGTATTGAAGCCACATAAATTGGGACACAAGGAGTAAATATATTATTTGATAATTACGCAAAAAATATTATAAATCACAATAATTAACAAGTTAAAATACTTTTTAAAAAATAGATAAAAGTTCTATTCAACTCTCAAAATTTTATCGGTGCAGCATAAATCATGACAAAATAAAAAATTATCTTAATTAAACTAAATATTTAAAGTAAATCAATTTATTATCTTAATTGACTTTTATATAGAAAATTAATCTTTTTATTTATTTATTTATTTTAGTAAATTTAAATTTTAAAATTATTTTTTTTCTTATATAGAAATACTAATATTTAAACTGAACTTTAAATTTTTAATGTAAAAAATTACTAAATTTAATTTAATAAAATAAATTTCTAATGAAGATTTTCTTAGAAATTGTGTTGGATCAATATGTATCAAGTTAAAAAGAAATAAAAAAATATATAGTAAAATTTTATTATTGTGAAAGATAAATATAATGC
Source organism: Capsicum pubescens (assembly GCA_030864215.1). Lineage (NCBI taxonomy): Eukaryota > Viridiplantae > Streptophyta > Magnoliopsida > Solanales > Solanaceae > Capsicum > Capsicum pubescens. Next base: position 185,239,080 of record CM061539.1, on the reverse strand, counting down.
ACTATCCAATAATGTTTAATAATATCATATTTTGCATATATAAATATAGCATCCCGTATTTAATTAATATACTATTTCGGTGAATTATCGATGATTACTATTGGATATGATAAAATTATATTAATTTTATAGTAACAACATAATCAGTCGCTCTTAATTAATTATTATGAGTCATCTAGGTATTAAGAAAATAAATAATAATTAATGAAAAATAAAATAGACATAAAATGGGAAATTAACTCTTAATGTTTTAAATTAAATTTTCGTCTTTCGAACGATGATTTTACTATATCACTCCTTATTATAAGTCATTTATATATTAGAAAAATAAGAATAACAAATTAATATGTCAACATAAAATATTTGATTGACTATCAAAATTATATTAGTGCCACATAAATTGGGACGGGACAGAAGAAGATATAAAACAACATATATTATTTGAAAATGAAATAAAAAGCACTGTAAATAACAATAATTGACAAATTTTTTTTAAAAAATTGATTGATTTATGCTTCAGCTGCTTCAGTCGTGATTTTACTATATCACCCCTAATTAATTATTATGGTCATTTAAGCATTGTGCCATATAAGTTGAGATAAAAAAAATATTATAAATCACAATGACCAAAAATTTAAATTATTTAAAAAATAGAATTAGCTATCATCAACACAAAACTCTGGATAAGGAGAGTAGCATATATTATTCAAAAATTAGATAAAAAGTATTATAAATTACAATTGTTAACAACTCAAAATATCTAAAAAAAAATAATATGTTATATATTTTTAAAAAATTACATGAAAAATACTAGAAATCACAATAATCAACAACTTAAAAAATTTAAAAGATATAAAATATTTGGTCGGCTCTTGAAATTATATTAGTGTCACTGAAATTGGAATAGAAGAAAAGTATTATAAATCACAATAATTTAAAAATTAAATTATTTTTAAAATATAATTGACTATTAATGACACAAAAATTTGGACAAAAAAAGTAACGTATATTAATTTGAAAAATACATAAATTTTTTTATAAATTATAATAGTTAACAACTTAAATTATCTAAATACATATTAAAATAACATATGTTGAACTCATGCTAGATTTCGGATGAATCTTAGAAAACATATGCAATCCTTTTATTAAATTTTTTTATTTAAATATATCAAGATTGAAAAAATAAATAAATATCTTAATGTTGGCCTGTGCTGACACGGGTCATGCTTCTCTAGTGGTTTAAAAATAAATGCTTAAAAATACTTTATTATCTTATCCAAACTATAAAAATGTTTAAAAACTATTTTGGCTTAAAAATAATAGACTTAAAATAAGTCAGTTCAAACAGACTCTTAGTATTGACTTTAGTGGTTAGTGACTAGTGGATGGAGACATTCGCTTGCAAATCTTGGTTTGCTTAGCTAAAATAGTGGTAAGCTGCAAACTTTTGACAGGATGTATATGCAACTCATGGAAAAATGTGAATTAGGACATCTTGCAAAGAAAGGCATGATATAACTTGTAAGAGTCAGCCTTTGGAACATTTGATTATTGATGGGCCAAAATGATGGCCTTATGAAGTTATGGGCTAGATGAACAAACTCATCATCTTCACTACGATCAGCATGTTATAAGGTCGTCTTGTAGCTTCTTGAGAAAGTTAAACATATGGCGTGAATTGGAAAAAGATGAGGACTAATCGAAGTCTCGAAATTGAGAGAGAGAGAACGACGGACTTGAGGTCGAATGCACTCAGATAGTTTTATGTGACAGAAAAATAAAATTGAGATTGCGAATTCGAGTAGAAAGTGTTTAAAATAAAACTTTCAATATATAAGTACTTAGATTACTTGATTGGAGAAGCTTTGAAAACAAACCAGCCCAAAACTGTGAAACCCCCAAATAGGATATAGGCTGGGCTATCAATTTCAAAACCTTAAATCCCTGGCCAATATTCGTGAATACAAATTACAGTACTAATTTGGAATAGTAAATAATTGATAAATGACCTGACACTTGTTATATCATCGAAGATAGTAGTATAAGTTTTTTATTTAGTGTCACATATTGTGTGCATATATGACTTAATAATTTCAATTCTACAGGAATATCTCGTTTGGTAAGAATCAACAAATATCAAGCACGTCGTTATTGGCCACAGATTAGTTTCAAACTGAGTGCCAAAAGACCAAGAAGCTGAGGCTGTAGAATCATACACTTCTCTTATCCTCACATCTGCCACTGCCTTTCTCCTACCAATCTCCTCCACCCAATTCTTAATCCACTCTCTCAAAAAGATCACAATTCCCCTTCCTCCTTATTTTTTCCTTCTTCACCATTCCCTTACTATCAACTTCTTCATTTTCTTGTTCCATAAACATGGCTACTGCAGTAAGTGCTGCAGTCTCTCTTCCTTCATCCAAGTCCACTTCTTTTCCCACTAGAACATCCATCATCTCCCCTGAAAAAATCAACTTCAACAAGGTACAATTCAGTAAGTCAATTCTCTTTCTTGGAAATTTTTGATGTACTGCAACACTGACTACTGATTTTGTCATGACAGGTGCCTTTGTACTACAGAAATGTGTCCGGTGGTAGTAGATTGGTTACTATTAGAGCCCAAGTGACCACAGAGGCTCCCGCTAAAGTTGAGAAGATTTCAAAGAAACAGGACGAAAGTGTGGTTGTGAACAAGTTCAGGCCAAAGGAACCTTACATTGGTAGATGTCTACTCAACACTAAGATCACTGGTGATGATGCACCTGGTGAAACTTGGCACATGGTCTTTAGCACTGAAGGTATGCTCTTAATCTAACATAATTTGATCTTTTTGGTCTCTTTTTAGTTTTTGTATAATAAAGGCATAATACATAAACGGACGCCCAAACTTGGCCTTAGTGAAAGTGCACGTCTAGACACCTCAACTCGTTTTCAATGTTTCAAGTGAACACTCCAACGTATAAAATGATCATCTAGACGCATCCAAATTTATGTGCTATGTCAGTGTCGGGTGTACACGAGACACAGTGGGAACAAGTTGGAGTGTTTTGTTTCAAGTTGAGGTGTCTAAATGTGCACTCTCAAAGTTGAAGTGCTTACTTGCCGGCTAAGACCAAGTTTGAATGCTTGTATATGTATTATGCCTATAATAAATTGATGATTTTTGTGGGAGCTGAATTATTTTTTATGGGTTGATCAGGAGAGATCCCATATAGAGAAGGCCAATCCATTGGTGTGATTGCTGATGGTGTTGATGCCAATGGGAAGCCTCACAAGCTTCGATTATACTCCATTGCCAGCAGTGCCCTTGGTGACTTCGGCGACTCCAAAACCGTAAGCCTTTAATTCCTATTTATCCCAAAAAAGGAATCACATATTACAGTTCACTCTTTAACAGATTGATAAGCTGATGTCTAGAGAGCGTGATTAATATTAGCAATTATCATTTCTACCAACAACTATAGGTGATACATTCTATAAATTCCAATAATACACATAGTTCTTGTTGGGCCTGCAAGTTTGCCAACAAATTTAACTGTATGAATCTGAGGATTAGACAACAATAGGGTGATACATTAGACTTATTTCTAATAATATTCATAGTTTAGGGGACTGCAAGTTCTGCGGCGAACAAAAGTGTCTGAACTTGAGGTTTTATTCAGGTTTCCCTGTGTGTCAAAAGGCTTGTGTACACCAACGACAAAGGGGAAGAAGTTAAAGGAGTTTGCTCAAACTTCTTGTGTAAGAATCGACGACTCCCTAATTTCATAGACAATGTTAAGCTTTATCTGTTTTATTTTAGTTTGGCGTGTACTTATGTAACTTCAAATGTCACATATTTCAGGTGACTTGAAGCCTGGAGCAGATGTCAAGATTACTGGACCCGTTGGCAAAGAAATGCTCATGCCAAAAGATCCAAACGCCACTGTTATAATGGTGAATTTTACTTGTAGCTATATTATTGTCATATAAGATATTTCTGCTGCCTTTCAATTTGACTATGCATTTTTTCTAATTTGGATTTGTCTCTCAGCTTGGTACTGGAACTGGAATTGCTCCTTTCCGATCATTCTTGTGGAAAATGTTCTTTGAGAAACACGACGATTACAAGGTACACATAATACCATTTGTTTGATTGTTTCTCTTCATTCTTAATTTGATTGGCTTCATGGACATGCTAGAGAAATGAAACGAACAAAGAAGAGCACTGCTTGATTATATGCAAAAGCTTTTACTTGTAGGAACTAAAACTCAAGAAATTATAGCCCTCTCTGATGAGTCTTATAAAGTGTATCAAATGAGATCATGTTAGGCACAAAGTAAGAGTTTTAAATGGATGAAATGGTGAACTATCAAGCGCTATTTGAGTCGATGATGAATGGTTACTAAACATTTAATATTTCGAACATTAGTTTATTCAAAGGTTTAGCAGAATGTCATTGTAGTCATAAGCAGTGGCATTCTTACCTCCGATGATTAACCTGCTGAATGACATGGATTTGGTGTTATGTAGTTCAATGGTTTGGCATGGCTTTTCTTGGGTGTTCCCACCAGCAGCTCCCTACTTTACAAGGAGGTAATTTTCTAGTATTCTCCGCAATTCTTTGATTCTAGTAAAGTTGATTAAGATTTTCAACTTGGGAATTTGGATGTTGCTATGTTGTAGGAATTCGAGAAAATGAAGGAGAAGGCCCCAGAAAACTTCAGATTGGACTTCGCTGTGAGCAGAGAGCAAACAAACGAAAAGGGTGAAAAGATGTACATCCAAACCAGAATGGCTCAATATGCTGAAGAACTATGGACTTTGCTCAAGAAAGACAACACATTTGTGTACATGTGTGGACTCAAGGGCATGGAGCAAGGAATTGATGACATTATGTCTTCACTTGCTGCCAAAGAGGGTAAGATATGTCCAACCTATGTCGTCATTTATTCCACACATGTACACACACACTCATCGACATCATACTTTACTCATCCAGTATAAGTATCGATCCATTGAGCAGTCGGAACTTCTATAATCGACCCTAACTTGCTTGGGACTAGGACATGTTACTGCAATATAACAATCGATCCGAGGCTTATATTTTGTTGTACTTTTGAAGGTATTGACTGGGCAGACTACAAGAAGCAATTGAAGAAGGCAGAGCAATGGAATGTGGAAGTCTACTAAATATTTTTACTTTTATTTGTACAAATATGAGCCAACTTTATGCTTCTCTTCCCTGCATCCATGTAGATAGGTAAAAATTTTCCTTTAATATTTTATTTTCATTTTTTGGGACTTCCCTTTTTTAATCTTTCATCTGTATCTCTTAATGAATCAGTGTATTGGCCTTGCCCTTCTCAAAGTTGAATTTTGAGGGCCTGGATCAATAACATATATAGCTGAATCAACCTCAATCATAGTCTCTTTATCCCTAAGGAACCAACCTGTTTTTTTTTTTAGTTTTCTTATATACAACAATATCCTTTTGTTTCTTGTTGCGGTATGGTCAATTAGTTTTGTAGCTCTTTACAAATTCATTATTACGTTTTTCTTTAAATAAAAAATATTTCTTTTTACGCATAAAAGATCTAAAATAATACACCAAACATCTTTATAATGTCGTTTTTCTTTTACTCAAATTATGAATGACTATAAATTGAAATATTTGCCATTATTAAAAATGATTTTTTGTATAGTTCCTCTATGTGTTTTCTTTTAAAACCTTATTTGTCTAACCTTTATATTTTTATGAGCATTTCGTAATATAGAATCACTATTTCTCTTGTGGGGGGTGGGGGTGGGGGTGGGGGTGGGGGTGGGGGTGTTTGGAGAATTAGAAAGGCATGGCTCTTGGTTATGCATTACTTTCGAAAAGAAGTGGCCAAAATCCCGAAAGAATTATTCAGAACTGTTTGAGGGAAGAAATTTATAGAGCTACAATTCCTTTTTACGGAGTAATATATTTTGACCAAAAATAATTCCGATTTTCCTTATTAGCCAGCCAGAGTAGAATAGTAAATAAATTTAAATCCTTCAAAAAATAAGTCGAAGGTTAAATTCTTGATCTTTTTTTTTTTTAAAATTCATTTCAAATGATAATTGAATTCATTATTTATCTAATATTACTTTTATTCTAAACTTATCAACATTTGAACAATAGTAACATACTTAGTGTAATCCCACGTAGACTTCACCTCCCACTTGACCAAAATAAAATGTGAACATCTTTTTAGTCCGACTTTGCTTACTCTTGATTATAGATGTTGGACTTAATTTTCTATATTTAGATTTTTCTAAGGAAGAAATTCATAATACGAAAATAAACGAATTCTAGAATACAAATTTACAAACATTGGATAAAATTTACCAAGTTTGGATCCAAAACCGAAAAGCGGTAACGTCGCCCTTTAAAACGCTTTAGGCGCCGAAACGCTATTTAGGGTTTCCCCTTTGCCTTCTCAGTTCTCTCTATATAAACAAAAATCTCTGTGAAATCGCTACATTCTCAAGGGTTTGGGACCTTTGAGATCAATCGATTCGGTTAACAATGGCGGTGGAAGCTTCGAGAATGACTGGTACAGTTTCCAAGTTCAATAACCAAAAGGGTTATGGCTTCATCAAACCTGATGATGGATCCGAAGATCTGTTTGTTCATCAATCTGAGATCAAATCTGACGGCTACCGTTCTCTCAACGAAGGCCAGAAGGTGGAGTTTACTATGACTGTGAAGGGCGATAAGTATCAGGCGATTGATGTTACTGGACCTGATGGTGCTCCTTTAAGTAATGGCCGTAATGGAGGCAGGGGAAGCGGTAACATCCGTGGTGGTGGTGGTGGTGGGTATGGGTATGGTGATGGTGGTTATGGTTATAGGAGGAATGGTGGTGCTGGTGAGTGTTATAACTGTGGAAGGACTGGACATTTGGCTAGGGAGTGTAGTCAGATCAGTGGAGGTGGAGGTGGTGGTGGTGGTGGTGGTGGAAGAGGTGGTGCGTGTTATAACTGTGGCGTTCCTGGACATTTAGCTAGGGATTGTGACCGTGCTGCTGTTGGTGGTGGTGTAGGAGGAGGAAGTGGTGGTGGTGGTTGTTACACTTGTGGTGGGTTTGGCCACATGGCTCGAGATTGTCCGAGTGCTGGACGTATTGGTGGCGGTCGTGGTGGTGGAGGTAGCGGGGCTTGCTATACCTGCGGTGCACAAGGACACTTGGCAAGGGAATGTCCCGGTGAGGGAGGTGGTAATTTTGGGAGATATGGTGGACCTGGTAGTGGAGGAAACAAGTGTTACAACTGTGGAGAGCCGGGGCACTTTGCAAGGGAATGCAGTAGCCAATCCGTGAAGTGATCATGTACATGATCTTTCTCTTTTTTACTCTAAATCCTCTTAGTACTATTTTTGTTAGCAATGGACATGTTTTCCTAGTTGTTTGGATTAGCTTTATATGTCTGGATGTTCTTTTGGAATAGCTCTATGTAGCTGTTCGAATTCATGGCTTTGGATGCGAAGTTTTGTTTGATTGGTTTATATGCAGTGAGTATATAGAAATGCTGAAAGTTCAACTCTTGCATTTTAAGCAAATCTCTTATGCGTATCGTTATATATATGTACGTAAAGTAAATACAGTAACACTAGATATACACAACACACACAGACATGTTTGTTCTGCATGGTAAAAACTGAGTCTCTACCTGATCATGTTAAATGACCTCATTGATCCTGATCGCAAGTTTGTCGTCACTATGCACTCTATTCGGAAATCATTGTGGTCTCCGCTTGTGTTTGTATTGCTTGTCGTTTACTGATTTGTTTGTCGTGAATAAGCTGCTTTGTTGGTTCATCTTATCAACTCGTCAAATACTGTTTGTCGTGAATAAGCTGCTTTGTTGGTTCATCTTATCAACTCGTCAAATACTGTTTGTCGTGAATAAGCTGCTTTGTTGGTTCATCTTATCAATCCATCCAATACTGCTTGTCGGGAATAAGCTGCTTTGTTGGTTCATCTCATCAACTGTCAAATATTCTAACCAGTTCTTTCTAGATACTAATTAGAAATAGTTTCCTATTAAATGTAACCAGTCATATTCCAAACTAAACACTAGTTTAATTTCCAAATTTGTATTTTCATTGGCATCTGTTGTGTTGCTTTAGCAGAAAAGTGCTTGTGGTTTTCCCGTTTATATGAAGAGTTTAGTCTTTAAACAGGTAATCTAGAGAAGCATTCCTAAGCGAACAATTCAATTCTTCTTGCTGAAGTTAATGTCTTATTAGAATTTATTTCGCTTTAGATATACCTCATAAAAATACGCCTTGAATCCCACTCCACCCTTCCTTATAGTTGATTACGTTCCCAAACACCTCTCGCTGCACATCCCTTGTACCTCCAATCTCTTTTACACTGACGACTATTACCTATTCAAGACCCTTGTACTTGAACATACTTTGCACAATTCATATTCTTTTATTACTTTCTTTAGCTACTCCAACTTTAAGAAACCAGAGTTCTTAATGGAATTAGAAGCCGTTCATGTTATTGCCGTCTTGTTTTCGGAAATAAAGTTGAAATACCGAACAAATAAACAAGTAAAAAGGATTGAAATGGAAAGATGAGGTAATATACCGGGGCGGAGCTAGAATTTTCAAGAAGGGGGTTCAAAATCGAAAAGTAAGCACACGAACTAGCCAAAGAGGGTTCAACATCAACTATATATACAAAATTTTTCGCTGATGGGGATTCGGAACCTCCTCGCGGCTCCGCCCCTGGTAATATATGGAAACATAATGATTAAGAATGACCTTTTGACAATGCGGCATATGTCGAAGAATAGATTTGATCAAGTATTGTTGGTAGGTACGGTAGGGGATGATTGGCAGGGGAAGGCACCCCACCCCCAGGTTTTGGGAATTCTCGGAAATCATTTAAAGAAAAAATTGGAACATCCTTTTTCTTTATTTTGTCTTTTATTTTCCAGTGTATCGTAGGTGCCAGTTCAAGTGTTAGCTTGGTAATCAGTTTTCCGTGAATGTTAGTTATGGAATAACATCTTATCGTAGCTAGCTTGTGATTGGTGTATAGTTGATTGACTTCTTGAAATAAAACCATGTTTCTCCTTTTAGGCTTTTTGCGAGAGACTTGTGATGTTGGACTGCACTAAAAATGTGGGAGATTGTAATTGAGGCAGTTTGGTTGTGTTTTAGGCAATTGCTATCTTTCTTAAAAATTGTTATGGTTTGCTTGAATAAGTTAGCATTTAGGGGTCATTTGGTTGGAAACAAGTTATCCCACCCTCAAGGCGGTATAAAAATAACACTACAATCCCGGGATAAGTAATCCCGTGAGGAGTTACCTCCTGCATTTTATTCCAGCTAAACATGGGATAAGCTCATCCTAACATTCTTTTTGTCGTTGAATCTCTTGGTCTTTCAAATTCTGTAATAGAAATGGTGCTATGACTCTGTGCATAACGAGAAATTTCCTACTTATAATCCCTTTCCTTTCCAGTTGGCTTATTTAGGTTTGTTTGCTGTATTTTACTTTTGCCTATTTTTCTTAAAATATATAAAGGGGATAGTGGTTCAAGGACTATATGTTGACTGAATGATGTTCGTTAGTGTAGCGAATTCTCAAGATCTTTGGCCATTGGTATTATGAAGCCATTAATTTTGTTTTCTGAGAAGGGAGAGTGGAGTTTGACTTCGCATGCCACTTCTTTAATGCTGATTTGGGCTAGGTCTGTCATCTTCTCCTTGAAGAAATTCACACTGCATTCTTTGTAGGCTGTTTAAGCTCTGTTTGTTTGGTCCTCTGGATTTGAAATGGTTATGTTTTTTGACATTTTCTGGTAATAAATGGCTGACATGGGAAGCTGAGTCTAGTCTTTATGGTGCATGCAATTTGGATCCTTTACTGAATAATTGAACTACTAGTGATGAAATAGTGAGTCGGAAATTAGTTAGTACTAGTACCGACCAGGTTTCTTTGAACAAAATTTTGAAACTTTGCTAGTCGATAAACAGCTAACTGAAATTGGATGTAATGCCAAGCATTTTATGTAGAACTTGTAATTATTTTCCATAGAATTCCCAATTGGAAAGTGGTATCCGGCTTCTCGTACGCCAGCGATTGTCCATCTGATCACTGTCTTGAGGAAATGAGATGAGCCTTTTGTCACTGCCTCTCAGCTTTCTACTCCTTTGGGATTGCCTTTCCTATTACGCATTCTAACCATGCTTTGTTCCTTATTGGGAGGTGGCTCACAACTCGGATCCTTGAATTGTCAGGTGCTCCCATCCTTGAAATATTTCTCGAACGTGATCAGATATTGTTGGGCTGGTGGGTATTGAAATTCTGTGTTAGTAAACTATAGCAGAAAGTTAATTAAACTGGAAGCATGTTGCTAATTTGTTATTCAGTTCATTTCTTGTTCAAGTTTTTCTGAGAAGTATGGCTTTGAGCTAATAATTGGTCTGATTAATGTTACCGGCATAGTCAAGGAACTATCTGCTTAAGCAGAAACTTTTTTCAGCCTTCTGCCTCTTTCCCCCGTCTAGGTAGTTTTTACAGAAACTGAACAAAGGTGAAGCTGAAACTCTTGCACGTTAAAGTTTTGATCCTTCTGCATTTCTGCTGAACGTCTCTGCAGGCCTTCTCGTGGGTGGTTTTTTTTTTTTTTTTTGGGGTGGGGTGGGGTTGGGGGGGGGGGGGGTTATGAGAGTGAGGTGAGTTGGGTATAGTTGAAAGCACGATGCAGCAAACGAATATTTCCTCTTTCCTGTATTTGCTATTTGATCACTTATGCTGCTTTATTGACTTTTTAAGTTTCTCTCTCCCTAACATTTTTTTTGAAAAGAAGTTAAACATGATGGCACTCAAAAAGTCAATATTTTATTAAGCTAGCGTTTGGTCATAAGTTTTGGATTATTGAAGATTTATCTCCAAATTTTTGTTTGGCCATTGAAATTTCATTAGATTTTGAAAACGTGATCTTTAAATATTTCCAACTAAAATGTATGTTCAAATTTGCTATATGGTCAAATGGAAAACTAAGATGCGGAGAACCGTTGAGCTTGCTCTAGCACTCCAATTTGAAGAGAGTTTTGACGGAATCGTGGACTGTAACAGTATATCATTGGAAATTCTTAATGAATAATGGTAAAACTTTTAGTTGAACGGTTTATAGTGATTATTCCCTTGGGCAATTGTGAGGCAAGTATTGTGTGTTGATAGCCAGTCTTTTTTGCTTTGCATCGTACCCAAAAAGTTAACCCATACTTGCACAGAGGAATCAGAATCACATGTGGGTCTTCAAATACTACTTTTTTCATAAATAATTACAGCTTTCAAGTATCAAGTAGCTAAGCTAACGCCTGCACAATTAAACTCCCTACCTTTGCGTCTCCTTAAATTATACGCGCAATTTGAAGTTTAGGCACATCTTTTTAACTTCTATTCCATCTTTTGAGATCGAATTTTTCTTCGCTGCTGTTTAAAGATTCCTGATTTAAATTCCTTAAACATTGATGCGGTGTACCATATTTTGTTACTAAATGATTAGAATAATTTACTTTTTATATATTTTTTTAAATCGGTAAAAATATATACTAATTAAAATAATAATAGACCACTTTTTAATGTTCATATGGTAAATATTCTAATTTGTCGATGGTAGTTACTACTACACTCCATTCAAGTTATGCGACAAAATTTGACTAACTCAAAATTAAAAATAACTTGTGATCTAAGAAGGCTATCATATCAACGTTAGGGCAGAAAGTGTGAAATAATTTAGAAATATCAATTCCATTTTACTTATCGAGAATAGAGAAGGTAAAAGCAATATTAATGTTTTGCCGCCGAGATTCAGTTCACTAGTTTCAACTTGCTTCTGTCAAAGGTCAGGGATCTTGGCTACTAATTGACCTTTTCATAATCATGGGTCCCATCAATCAGCCGTCATTGGGCCTTCATTTTCTGGGACCCATACCTATCTTCCCAAGGCCCATAGGGCCGTTAAATTCAACCGTCATTAACTTCCTCACAGCCCTTCTCCATACCCAAAAGTCCCATTGTCACTTGTCTAATTTAACCTTTCTGTAACTTTTTACTTTTTAAGCACAGTAATTAGTGATTTTCTCTGCTTAATCCAACTTCTATTTAAACTCCCGCAATCCCGCTCTCAAACGCATCCACACTTGGTACTACAAGCATTCTTAAAGTTTAAACTAATACTTGAAAATTACGAATTAACTATCCTAATCCCAATACTCTCTTCCTCCTCAAATAAACTCTAACCCCATTTTAACCGGAGCCGACACAGTTGCCGACCTTACACTGTGGCGGTACTTCATTTCCCCTTCAACGTCGGTCCAAAGTTTTTCCAATAAATATCTAAATCCGACCACGTCAATCCTCCTAAGATTCTCAGTTCCCAACTCCTTTCACATTGTCAACTTATTCTTTCTCATTCTCTTCAAAACAACTTACGCAAAACAGAGTGCCATCATTACAATGGAGAAAGCTCAAGTTTTTCTTCCCCTGCTTGGTTTATGCTTCATATTCCTAATTTCAGGTGAGATTTTTGTTCGCTTTTAGTTTTATTTGTCATGTTGAGAGCCACAAGTTTTGACTAACACTATATTGAATTAACCTGATTCAATTTAGCTTCGATGATTAAAATGTGACAAGTATTGTTTTGGTTAATAATTGTTGTCGTAAAATCTTGAAGTTTTGGGTGTTCATTTTATTTTTGAAAAACAGGGGCGTCATCAGCAACATTCACATTAGTAAACCAGTGCAGTTATACTGTATGGCCTGGGATATTATCCGGTGCAGGAACAACCCAGCTTTCTCCTACTGGATTTCAGCTGAATCCAGGTCAATCCATCCCCGTTTCTGTTCCGGCAGGTTGGTCCGGTCGTTTATGGGGTCGGACTTTCTGCTCCCAAGATTCCACCACTGGTAAATTCACCTGCGTAACAGGTGATTGTGGCTCCGGAGCACTAGAATGCACCGGCGGAGCTGCTCCGCCAGCGACACTAGCTGAGTTCACACTCAACGGCGCCGGTGGACTGGATTTCTACGACGTTAGCCTTGTGGATGGTTATAACTTACCCATGTTAGTAACCCCACAAGGTGGTACCGGCGCCGGAAACTGTTCGGAAACTGGTTGCGTTGTGGACCTTAACGGGACGTGTCCGGCGGAGCTGAAGCTGATGAGTACCGGCACCGGCGGGTCCGGCGGCGGAGGTGGTGATGAGTGCGTGGCGTGCAAAAGCGCGTGTGAAGCGTTTGGAGATCCGAAGTATTGTTGTAGTGGGGCGTTTGCTACGCCGGATACATGCAGGCCGAGTGATTACTCGGAGTTTTTCAAGAGTTCATGCCCACGCGCATACAGCTATGCGTATGATGATGGAACAAGCACCTTCACTTGTGCTTCTGCAGATTATGTCATCACATTTTGTCCTGCACCTTCAACTAGGTACATATATACATTATGATTCTCCAATTTTCCTAATCAAGCATTGGTCATAAATTTTTAAATTCTTCTTTATTTACTTGCTTGGACATGAAATTTGATCAAGATTGTTAAATATTTTCAAATTCTCAAAACCAAGCATAGACCCGTTCTTAGGATTTTTGGAACTTCACTTTAGAAGTTTTTTAAAAAAGGATTCTATTTGTTGTACTTCAAAGAAGTCAAATTTTAAGTTTTAAATCGTTTTACCAAAATGTTAGTTTTAGTATATGTCTCTTCAATTTTTCTCGTTAGTATCCCTTTCCTCTGTAGGAATTTTTTCTTCTTCTAATTAAGGATGATAATAGTTGACATGAGTTGAGATGTGTGATAGAAAACAACTCTGAAGACTTAAATTATATACAATAACTATACTAACATTTTTACAATGCACTTTAATCGATTATAACAAGCTTCTTATTCAAAGTTTCTTATTCTATAGTAAGTATTACTGTATTAGGAGTGCCCATGTGCTTTGTTAAGTAAAGATGTAGTAATATGCATGCAAAAAAGCTATTTTAGGTAGACATTTGTTGAACAAGTAACATGGAATGCAAATATTTGAGAATGACGAAGTTGAAGTTGTCTATCATGGTGTCGGAAATGGGAGCATATGTGATGTCTCATATTACCTTTTGATCAAATATATCTACAACATACATGTCACACCAAAAAAGATTGTTGGTTCCATTTGAAGCAAACTATGAAATCCTAGATTAGTTGAGAGGAAGGAGGGGTTGGGGGTTTTGGGACCCATGTGCGTTGCACCATACATAGGGCTTACATCTTTGGCTTCTAATAGTCGGTTTGTTGTGTCCTACATTTTTTTTTTAATTTTAAATATCTATGGTTTTCACGTTAGGTAGATTCATATTGCTTACTTATGTCTTAACAAATTAATTAAGGCACCGTCCATGCGCTACTATCCATGTTATATCATGTCACCATTATGTTTCTTATTATTATTACTCCTACTTGCTAATAATATAACACTAATGTTGCAGTGTTAAATCACTTGGAGGACAATACGCTGGTGGTGGCAGCAATGTTTCTTCATTGATGAGTAGCAGTGGCATTTCAACCTCTGCTCCATTACCATTCTTAACAAGTTTGATGATCTCCATTGTAGCAGCAGCAGTCCTTTTGCAATAGATGTTGTAATTTTGGTCATTTGAGTATTGAGGTGGGCCACTAGTCAGACAAATTATTTAGCCCACAATACTTCATCAAAGTTATTGTTGCCGGCACAGAGAATATACCAAACTTTTGCATGTGAACACAATAGCCCAACGTCGGCCTATTTTTGGAGTGTTTGAAGAAGTGGTATCCATGTGACGTTGGAATCTTTGATTTCTTGTTTTGATAAACAAAAAGAAGCAGCAGCATGAAGAGAGAGGGCTATAATAGACAAAATGGAACGAAGAAGGACAGGCCAAGTTGTAAATTGCCTATGTAATGGAATTGTTTTACTTTAAAAAGATGGTTGGTTGAGTTTAATTATATTAGCATTCAGAATAGTTCTTGTAAATAAATAAAAGTGTAGACAAGGTTTAGTGGCTTGGAGTTGGAGGGATCAGTTTTATTCAAGTAATGCCTTATTGATGACATTAAAAAGGGTTGAATGTATCTACTCGAGTTTTTTGTCTTTTTAAGTTTTAACTTATCGTGAATCAGTATGGGTGCACAATTTTGACATATTTGTAATCTGGACTAGATGAGTAGTCTAAAATTGACCGCCGTAATTCGTTGGCTTTGATGATGTAAGCACGTACATACTACCTTATCCTATACTCCCTCCGTTTTACAATAAGTTAATTGTTGAATTTTGGCATATATATTAAGAAAAAAAAATAAAGACATAAATTTATCATATTTTTTCATTTTTACCCTTTTCAAAAAGCAAAGACACGTGATAAATCACACCCAATACACATTTAATGAAGAGTAAATTTGAAATTTTTTTCCAACATTTACCTTGAATTGTGAATCATTCACTTATTTTGAAATATAAAAAATACTTCAACAATTCACTTATTATGGAAAGAAGGGAGTAACTAAATGGATCCCACCATAAGCAGTTAAAGGAAAAACAAGTACTCTCTCTGTTTATAAAAGAATGACCTATTTTGACTTGACACAAAATTTAAAAAAATAAAGAAAGACTTTTGAATCTTGTGGCCTTAAATTAACGTAGCGTCAAATATATCAAATTGTGCTTTAATCTTGTGATCATAAACATGTTATGTGGAAGTTGAAATTAAAGTATTGTAAACAAAAGGAAAGAGATCATTCTTTTTTTAACGAACTAAAAGAAAAATAGATCATTCTTTTTTAAACGAAACAAGTACTATACAACATGCCCGCCAAACTTTATAAATTTAAATTTATTTTATACCACCAGGTTATTTTTACACTTTGTAACAAATATTTTAATATGAAAATTCTGAACTCATCTTTTTAAAAAAAATATAATATTTCTTCCGTTCTAAATTATGTGTCGTTATTTTTTTGATTCGGTCCAAAAAAAATATCATCTTTTCTTATTTGGTAAGTTTTTAAAAACACAACTATAATTTTACCTTTGGTGGTCCCACTTAATTTTAGATATTATTACTCCTTTTTTATTTATTTTTTCAATTAAAAGTGGTTCCACTTGATTTTAAATACTATTTTTTTTTTAAGAAGAGTAATTTTGTAACTTTAACAAAGTCAATACTTATTTCTTAAATATCGTGTCCGGTCAAATGACGACACATAATTTGAAATGGAGGGAGTAATATTTTTGTATCATCCAACAATTCAAGATTTTTTTTACACTATTATACTCAAATTATATGACCACCTTCTATTACAGCTTGTTTGGATGGTGGTTTCTCATGGTATGGTATGGTATGATTATCATGAGAATCATGTTTGTTTTCATGGTATTCTAAAAATGATGGTATGGTTTGGTACTATTTCACGGTTTGGGAACCATGGAATTCCCCATTTTTCTTAACCACCAATTTGATGGTATGCCATGGTTTCCCTCTTTTTCTTCCAATTATGTCCCTGTATAATTTTGTTTAATCCTATTTTACCCTCCACCCTATTTTCTTATTCTCTTTTCTACTCTTTGCAGTAATCTCCCAGCAGCTTCAACAGCAACAATGGCGAGGCTTCTGCTAAAAGCTCAAGAAAAGAAAAATAATGGCGAGACTTTTCTTTGCAGTAAGCCCAAGAAAAGAAAAATTTCGGTCCTTCCGATAATTCTGCTAAAAAGTGATCTAAGAGGCTTTGAATTTCAGTTCGAAAGTTCAAACTTGGAAGGGTACCGATGGTGAAGTTTACAAAAATAAGAAGGAAATAGTCAATTTTAGCAATAATCAAATAAGGATACTTTAGTAAATTTACCTGTTATCATACAATATCATACCATCAAATCAAACAAAAAAATTATTATTAAACCACAGTAAAGATACAGTCAATCCAAATATAATATTGTACCATATTGCACTGTACTATATCATATCATACTGTACCATACATTATGAAACCATAGCAAACCACCGTCCAAACAAGCTGTTAGATGGAGTCATGGTTTCATGGACATATATAGGGAAAAAGGAAAGTACTAAAATGGAAATGAATGCAAGAGTAGTGCACCCCATGTGGAAGCTGAAATTCCTTTTTTCCTTGGCAGAGATGTGTTCAGGACAATTAACTTTGGAAATATCGATCGTTCTGAATTTCATAATAAAACAATCGATATAAAATTACACCGCCTTGCAGGAACATTTTCCTCTTCGATAATCAACATAGTGAGAACCCTAATTAATTATAAGACAAGTTAAGATTGGAACGACTGCTCCTGTGAGGATTAACATCACTTATTCTGAATCTGAAAAGTGAAAGGTGAAGAATGGATTGGTCATTTTATTTTATTTTATTTTATTTTATTTTTATATTAAAAACATCTTTTTTACTTGTTTTAGCAAATAAAGAAAAAAACATTATTTTTCTTTGGATACAGCTGTTATCTTAAATAAATACCCAACGTACTAATAGATCAAATTTTGATTTCTTAAAGAAAAATTAATTTAATTTCTCCTCCGTTTTATTTTACTTGGCTCTTTTGCTATTCCAATTTATTTTTTTAATTTATGAAATTAAATAAAGTTTATCATATTATTGAGTATCTCACGTTGAAAAATGGTTGGGTAATTGGTTTCCTTATATGGACTTGGGCAATTCTGCCCTCATGAGTTAACTTTTGAGGTTGACTGAGACTCAAGATCCATCCCAAATCTTTGTTCACCAGTGTTGAGCCCCCATGTTATATTATCCACGCTCTTCCAATATCTCCTCTACCATTAAATGACTACATAAAATTTATAATACACAAATTTATATTTTCAAAAGATATCTAATAAAGTTAATTTAGTAAAATAATTCTTTTCTCAAGTATAGTATCAACAGGGGCGGACTTATGTAGGATTTTGGGGTGCTCCGGCAACCACTGAACTCGATGCGGAATGGGTATAGTTACATAAAAAATATAGAAAAATAGGTAAAAAATATATAAAAGCACCTACTATAACAAAAAGTTGGATGGGTGCATTGACATTTAGGTTGATGTTAAGGTCCTTTACTGGAAGGAGGTCCTGAATTTGAACCTCATCGAGATAATTTTTAAATTTTTTAAGCACCCAATATAAGGTATAAGAGAGCAATACGCTTCTGAAAATTAAGTGTGAAACCAGGCATAATGAATCATGCCTCCATTTATGATCAATGCCTTTCAAACATCATTAATGAATTAGAATTAGTATGATTTCGTGTTAGTTTGGGTTGCCTTGACAATGAAACATATATATATATATTATGCATCGACACCAGAATATGAACTAAATCTATCAGAATCATTCATAGCCGAAACACAGGAAATTAGCACCAAACTAGTAATCATTCAAACCAATCACCCTTCTTATCCAATTATTCAACTTCAAAACAACCACCATTACAAATTTTATCACTTCCTCCGTCCATTTTTATTTATCCATTTTACTTATTAAAATTAGTATATGTCGCACTATTATTTGTTCGCTTTAAATAGTACATGTCACACTATTATTTGTTCGCTTTAATAATCAAGAGATAATTTATCATTTAATTCTTAATTTATATTATCAATTAATATAGTCATTTCGTAATACTCCTTCCGTTCCATTTTACTTGTCCCAAATTTTCTAATTTGATTTCTCATTTTACTTGTCGTTTTTCACAAGAAGAGATAAAAAAAACTTTTTCCATGTTTTACCCTTGCATTAATTATTTTTTCTTCAAATTAAAATGTAAACATCATTTACTAGGGGTACTATGATAAACTAACGATGTTATTAATTATTTTTTTTAATCAATATACCAAGTTAATTTGGAATAAGTAGAACGGGACGGAGGAAGTATATGTTTCAAAATATTAAATTTATTATAAATTCAAAGGATGATATGAGAGAATTTTCTTTCTATTTACTAGAAATAAGTAAAAATTAAATTTGGTTTGAAATACTCCACTACCATGTGGATAAAAAGTGCAAATTTTGTTCTACTAAAACGGTATTATCAAATTCCCATTAAGGGTTAAAAAACCACGAGAAAGTGTCCTCTAAATATAATACT
The DNA here is from genome assembly GCA_030864215.1 of Capsicum pubescens. Taxonomy (NCBI): domain Eukaryota; kingdom Viridiplantae; phylum Streptophyta; class Magnoliopsida; order Solanales; family Solanaceae; genus Capsicum; species Capsicum pubescens. The sequence goes on along the minus strand of CM061539.1, from coordinate 185,219,918 downwards.
AGAAGAAATCCCATTGGAGATTAGTCAGCATTCCCAATTCGATCTTTACGTACTCAGCTAAAGATGACATGAATTAATAGATCCAGAAAAATAATATAGAAAAGCTAATTAATGCCACTTCATAAAGTCATCAAAGTTGCAATATTGCTGATCTGCATCTTTACCGGTTTTTAATCCATGTACCGCTAAGTGGTTATCTGATGAGATAAACATGCAAAAAGATTTTTCTTTTCTTTTTTTTTAAAAAAAAAAGAAGGTGAAAAGGTATACTTCTCAGTTAGTAAAATCAGCCATATAAACTGTTACAGTATTACTCGTATGCCTTAGTTTTGAAGTATATTTAACAATAACGCAAATTTATTTGGCTCAATAACGAAAATTCAGTTATAACCATCATCAATAGGAATACTCCATTGGTGGTGCTCCTGCAGTTCCTATTTTAATTTAACATCGAGTTTAAGAAAAAAACAAAATTAATCTACAAATTAAAGATATGTAGAATCTTATCATTACGAGAAGTTGAAATTAATAAATGAGCTATCAAAAGGAAAGATAATTTTTTACAACGGGCTAGTAAAAATAAAAAGTAGAAGAAGCAAATTAAAATGGAGGAATGCATCATTTTTGTACGCAGGCAAAGTTTCTTCATTGCTTTTTATTTCAAGTTTTCTTATATATTACTATTATTATAGAAAATATTCAATTACGAAAAATTAGCTTCCATTAGATGCTCAGATGCATATAATATCTCGACTTCCTCATAAGTCATAGCTAGTCGGTTAGTTGTGTGTCGTACATTAAAAACAAAACAAAACAAAAACTATGATTTTCACGTTGCGTAGATCCAAATGAAAATGCTAAGGCACCGCCCATGCTCAGCCATTACTATCATACCTAAGTCACATTAATTACTATGCTTCTTGTCCTTAAAAAAATGTAGTAAATTAGTTGTTCTATATTGGTGTTTAATTTGTTATATGATACTCGTAAGTCCAAGTAATGTGGTGTTTCGATATTCATTAAATTTGATACAAAATAAGTATAATTTTATAAGACATGTATAAAAAATGATATAAGATGAAAAAATGCACTTATAAAATTAAAAAATAACTTGGTGCTTTGATTTTCAGGCGAAATCTTAAAATTTTGGGTGTTAATACAAGTGTTCGAACCTAGGGGTGTCTAACGGGCCGGGCCGGGCCAACCCGGAACCGGCCCTCCCATTTTACCCGGGTTCCGGGTCGGTTCCGGGCCGGGTTTGGCGTTAACCGGGCCGGGCCGGGCCAACCCGGAACCGGCCCTCCCATTTTACCCGGGTTCCGGGTCGGTTCCGGGCCGGGTTTGGCGTTAACCGGGCCGGGCCGGGCCGGGCCAAACAGTAAAAAAAATAAAACCCATCCGGACCCGGCCCACTAAACCCAATCCGGTCAAACCCACCAAGACCCGGTCAAACCCGGTTAAAAACCGGTCAAACCCGTTTAAAAAATAAATAAAAAATCCAATATACACTATATACACTCCAATATACAATATATATTTTTAAAAAAATATATAAAGTATAAACAATTACACATATATACGTACCATTCAATATATAATTATATATGACTATACGTACTACTTTAAATAAAACATTTGCTATAATAGTATAATATATATATATATACACTACAATATATATATATACTAATTTATAAAACATATACACATGTATACGTTAAATATATACTACTTTAGAAGATATATACACATATATATGCACCATTCAATATATATGTACTACTTTAAATAAAATATATACTACAATATAGTGATATACATATATATATATATACAATAATATGTATATATATATAGTTACATACTAATTTATAAAACATATACACTTGTATACTTTAAAGATATACGTCTATAGAAGATATATACACATATATACGCACCATTCAATATATATGTACTACTTTAAAAAAAAGTATATACTACAATATATATACTAATTTATAAAACATAAAGTAATGTATACGTTAAATATACACGTCTATAGAAGATCTATTCACATATATACACTCTATTCTATGTATATGTAATACTTTAAATGAGATATATGCAATATATATACATTACAATATATATTTGTATAGTTATATACTAATTTATAAAATATATACACATGTATACGTTAAATATACACGTCTATAGAAGATCCATTCACATATATACTCTCTATTCTATGTATATGTAATACTTTAAATGAAATATACTATAATGTATATACATTACAATATATATTTGTATAGTTATATACTAATTTATAAAACATATACACTTGTATACTTTAAAGATATACGTCTATAGAAGATATATACACATATATACGCACCATTCAATATATATGTACTACTTTAAAAAAAGTATATACTACAATATATATACTAATTTATAAAACATAAAGTAATGTATACATTAAATATACACGTCTATAGAAGATCTATTCACATATATACACTCTATTCTATGTATATGTAATACTTTAAATGAGATATATGCAATATATATACATTACAATATATATTTGTATAGTTATATACTAATTTATAAAATATATACACATGTATACGTTAAATATACACGTCTATAGAAGATCCATTCACATATATACACTCTATTCTATGTATATGTAATACTTTAAATGAAATATACTATAATGTATATACATTACAATATATATTTGTATAGTTATATACTAATTTATAAAACATATACACATGTATACATTAAATATACACTTCTATAGAAGATATATACACGTGTATACGCACCATTAAATGTATATATACTACTACTTATAAAATATACTACATTATATATACATTACAATATGTATAGATATACTTATATACTAATTTATAAAACATATACACATGTATACGTTAAATATACACTTCTATAGAAGATATATGCACAAATATTCAAAATTTATTCAAAAAAATAATAAAAAACAATGACTAAGGACTGAATGAATTTGGGGAATTTTATTGATTGCAAAATGATCCAAAATTTATAATTTACATGAATGAAAAATCTATAAATTATGCATCATTTTTTCCAACTCATTCATGTTAATATTAATGGGAACTTGCATAGGATAATCAAAGTCAACGGGGGCAAAACCATGCATTGGACTTGATTCTGCTGAGTTCTCCCGTGAAGTCATAATTTCTTCTAGTTTCAGCTCGTCGCTCGGCTCCGGTTCCATTCCTTGGTTTCTTCTTTCCGCTCTAATCCAATCTCTGAGGCAAACTAGAACATTCATTGCATTGCTTCCCAATGAGTGCCGGTTGTCTCCAAGCTGCTGTCGTCCCTGACTGAAGGCGCTCTCTGATGCAACGGTTGACATTGGAACATTCAAGATATCTCTAGCTAATCTTGAAAGCACAGGATATTGTGATTCATTATTCCTCCACCAATCCAGCGTGTTGATCCGTCGTCTGCGATCCTCTGGTGCCGTCCGAAGATAATATTTCAGTTCTTCCCGATAAGTTGATGTGTAAGTTCTCTCATCAACACTGTTCCAACAATTTAAATCATAAAACGAATCAGAAAAACCACTATGTGCCGGCCTTTTAGAAGATGATGGCTCCTCGGGAGGATGAGGAGCGACAGTTGGAGTGATATTTGTAGGTACGGCTGAATCAAATAAATCAGCATAGTGATTATATAATTTTTCTATATAATCTTTTGCATCAGCCGTAGCCGTCCACAAATCAAGCTGTACTTGTTCAGAATCATGGTTAGTATTTATTTCTAAGTTAGTATAAATAAGAGTACTAAAGTGACACATATTATTATATTTCATGCACGGATTTAGCATAGCACCAACCAAGTAAATAGGGGGAATCGGGAAAAAATATTTTTTAAATTTTGTAAACATGGCGCCAACAGCTTCTTTATAACCTTCTTTATTTTTATATTGTTGGAGCAAACCAGAAATATCGGCTATATATGCCAAAATATTACAAACAGTAGGATAGTAAGCACCGGAAAATTCAACCGTAGCTACATAAATTTTTTCTAAAAACTTAACAAGATCATTAATTACAACCCAATCAGAATTATGTAGCATGCAAACAGCAGAATCAGCAAATGAACCGCAATGTTGGTTAAAAGCTAGTGTAATAGGAATTCTATATTTATAACAAGTTTTTAAAAATTCATACGTAGAATTCCATCTAGTATCAATTTCCTCAGGCATCAAAATCGGTGTAAGTCCATTTTCTTGACATTTAACTTTAAATTCTCTAATTCTCGATCTACGATTATTTCCTTGAATAAAACCAACGGCAAGACGAATTTTTTCAATATAAAGCTCAAAAAACTCAAGACCATCTTTTACAATTAAATTATATATATGACATGCACACTTAATATGAAAAATTTCAGGCAAGGACGGAGATAGCGTAGATTTTATTTTTGTTATAGCAGTCTTGTTGTTAGAAGCATTATCAAAAGCAATACATAAAATTTTATTTTCTATACCATAGTATCCGGCAATTTTAACAATAGAATCAGCAATAAATTGTCCAGTATGTTTACGATCTTCATCATATAAAAAAGCAAGAATACGTTTTTGCATCACGAAATTACTATCCATCCAATGACAAGTAACGGTTAAATAATCCTTTTTATTTACAGCACGACCAAGATCAGAAGTTAGGGACAATCTACATTGAATATTTTTTAACAATGTTGATAAATAAAAACAATATTGTGAATGGAGTCTAAAAATATCAGACCGACAAGTAGTTCTAGGAATACCATTAAACATAGGATTATAAATTGCTTGTATATAACGAATAAAAGCATCAAAAGAAGGAAAACTAAAAGGCAAACAACCCACAGCTACCATTTTAGCTATTTCTTTCCTGTCCCTCAATTTATTATACTTTTTCGCTACTTGACCGGTTGTTGGGTCCATTCTAGTTTGCGTTGACCCACCAACATCCCCACCACCTTTTGCAATATTTAACTCTCTTTTGTGATCTTCATCTATATGTCTCATTAACGTACCCGTACCCCCTTGCTTGCCTCCACTTCTATGCTTATATATTTGTTGACAAATATTGCACTGCACCTCAATATCTGATATACGTTCAAAAAATTGCCATGCAATACTAGTTCTTTTACGAGGTTTTGGGGCACTGGGAGGACGATAAGGGAGATTAACTGATTCAGATCTAACGTTAGCATCTCCTACTGCGGGTGTTTCAGCAATATTTTCATTATCTTCGTCTAAATTAACTGCATCTACTTCATTTTCTTCTTCTATACCATAATTTTCCTGAGCTTCTACATAATCCATATCGTGAGCACCTACACCTATTTCTTCCTCAAAAGGTGTACCAAGCGGTACCGGAGGCGAAGGCACACGGGTATATCTATTACTTGAACTACCTCTACCGCTAGTAATTCGCTTTTTACTACCACTACCGCTTCCGGGACAAAAAATTTTAACACCTTTAGCAGCGAGATTTTTTAATTTATCCATAATATAAATTAAATTAAACTAAAAATATTCAAAATACACAAATATAATAAAATTAAATATTAAACAATTAATACAATAAATAAAAATTAAACGTAAGAGATGGAACGACAATACCAAATTTTGGAAGTATCCGAAGATTGCGACTTTAGAAACTTCCGCTCGTACTTTGTAAACGAAAATTAAAAAATTAAAGTGAACACTTTAAGAAATTAAATATATTGAATATTAGAGAATTGAGAATTGAGATTTGAGAGAGAATGAGATTTGAGAGAGTGAAAAATTGTGTGAAAAATGATTTGAAGTTGTAGGGTATTTATAGATTTTTTTTGGGGATTAAAATTTTTTTTTTAAGTTTTTTTTTTTTTTTTAATTAAATGGGCCCAAACTAGCCGTTTGGACCCAAAAACGGCTATATAGCCGTTGGGCCAACGGCTAGTTGGCCCAAAATCCATTTTTTTTTTTTTTAATATTCCGGGCCGGGCCGGTTAACCGGCGGGCCTGGACCGGGCTTGGTCCGGGCCGGATTAACCGGGCCCATTTTAACAAAAAAAACCGGCCCGGGACCCGGAACCCTTAAGCCCTAAGGCTTACCGGGCCGGGTCAAACCGGGCCGGGTTACATAATAGGGCCGGGTCGGGCCGGGTCGGGCCGGCCCGTTTGACACCCTTATTCGAACCTTCCCGAACACCCATAACTTCTAAATCCTTAATCCGTCGCTGTATCATCTGGACAATAGCATGGAAGTTGACAATAACTGTTGGGTTCAACAGGATGTGTGAATGGAGGAAATTCTTGGAGGAAAAGTTAGCTCTCATTTAAAATCAAAGTGTACTCACTAAAGGAAAATCTACATCTCCCATATTGGTAGGAGAAAATAACTTTATTGTGTTTTTATTAAGAAACACTCCTTCAAGTGAATAGTGAGAAAAAAATCGAGCAGCGTCTTGCTTTGCCGTCGCCGTTGCTTGCTCGGCCTCAGCTTTGAGATTAAAATTTTAGACAAAGCTCATTTAAACTTGGAAAAAGAAAGTGAAATTTGCAACCTACCCACCCACTCTATTAACAATCTAGTCACTTGACTATCACTAAAAATTTAGTGACTTTACTATTATATGATGATAAGTTTAATTATTCTAATGTGATAGCAATAGTTTTTTGAATTTATTGTTAGAAACAATTAAGTTACTTTAATGCAATGAAAAATAATAATTCATGCAAGTGATGTTGGAAATTCTTTTTGCTTTTTACGTAATTAGTAAAAGAAAAACGATAAAAATGGGAAAAAAGCTGACAGCATCCAGAAGAAGAGCAGCCAAGTTGTAAAGGCTTAGTGCCTACGTATATAGTGGAATATACAATTTATGATAATTGTCATATAAGTAAATTGTTTCGTACTACTTATATAAGAAGGTGTGGACAAGGTTTAATTAGAGGCAAGAAGATATCATTTTTATATTTGTCAACTAATGCCAATAGAGATCATGATGACAATTAGAAAAGGATGGAATGTCTAAGATATCATTCTTGGAGTAATATCAAGTTTCTTCGTTGTAATTAATGTAGGATCAATGTGATTTTTACCACAATTTTTTTATAATCTAGCTGTGTGGGTATGAATAGTCGCCATAATTCCTTTTGGTTTGATTATGACCTTACCTTAAGCAATTAAAAACAAGATTACGAGTGATATATAATATCGGATTACGAGTTCCTTAACAAGATTTAATTTTAATGGAAAGGTTGATCCATCACTTTCCAAAAGAAATTGAACCATTTGTCAGGAAACAAGACACAGTATATGGAAATTTTCTCTATCTGTATATTCCTTGCCAATCATCTTTATTTATACAAGCCAAAGAATCTTCTCCTCTAAGCTAAACAAAGATTAAATATACTAAAATAAAAGAAACTTCTCTTCTAAGCTAAAAAATAAGGAACCTTCTATTCTAATTCTAAGTTGACCCATGGTCTTGTTTGCTGCTGCCCAAATGTTTATCTCGGCCCAAATGTTTATTTCGTCCAACACTCCCCCTCAAGTTGGAGGGGAAAGAAGTGACACCCAATTTGCACAAATTCTGATGGTGAGGAGGTCCGGCAATAGATTTGGTGAAGATGTCAGCGAGTTGATCCTTAGACGGAACAAAAGAAGGAGATATCAAGCCCGAGAGATATTGTTGACGAACAAAGTGGCAGTCAAGTTCGACATGCTTCGTTCGCTCATGGAAAACCGAATTTCGAGGTATATGTAAGGCTGCTTGACTGTCGGAGTGAATTGGAATATGATTTGGTGGAGGGATTGCTAAAGCAGTGAGTAATCTTGTTAACCAAGTCAATTCAGAAACCAATCGCCGCATTAAGCGATATTCTAATTCTACAGATGAAAGAGAGACGGAGGATTGCTTCTTCGACTTTCAAGAAATTGATGAACCACCTAAGCTGATGAAAAACCCACTAACCAATCGGCCTATAGTCCGGCAAGAAGCCCAGTCGGCATCGCAGTAGGCATGAAGAGAAAATGATGAAGAAGCATTAAGGAATATCCCCTGATTTGGGTAAGTTCTCAAGTAACTGAGCACTCTTAGGCCTGCTTTGTAATGGTCAAGACTAGGCTGTTGCATATACTGACTAAGGGTCAATACAACAAAGCATAGATTTGGTCTTGTATGCGTTAAATAATTGATCTTTCTAATGAAATGTCTATAAAGACTGAGATCTGAAATGAGATTGGTTGATTTTGCAGGGAATTTCACTGTAGGATCCATCAGAGAGGAGGCTGGAGGAAGATGGGAAACATCAAACTCATTAAGCAAGTCTAAGGTATACTTCCGTTGGCTCAAAATAATTTCTTGGTCCTCTCTTAAAACTTCCATTCCTAAAAAATAATGCAAAGGACCTAGATTTTTAATCTTGAACTCAGTTTGAAGGAAAGCCTTGAGTTCTTTTATTTCATCAATAGCATCTCCTGTAATTAAGATGTCATCAACGTATACTGCAACAATTGAAATGGAATTCCCTGAGCATTTAAAGAATAACCTTTGAAATTCAAAGCCTCTGCAAGCCGGTACCATTGTCTGGAAGCTTGCTTCAACCCATAAAGAGACTTCTTGAGGCGACAAACCATATTAGGCTTGGGTGGATCTAGACTAGGTGGAAACTTCATATAGACCTCTTCTTGTAAATTTTCTTGCAAAAAGGCATTGTTCACATTAAATTGGGAAATATCCCACCTTTTTGGCTGCAATTGCCAAAAAACATCTGATAGTGGTCATTTTGACCACTAGGGAGAAGGTTTCATTGAAATCAACCCCTTCCTTTTGAATATCACCTCGAATCACCAATCTAGCCTTTAATCTCTCAAGTGTACTATCTGTATGTTGTTTAACTTTATACACCCATTTGCAAGGTAGTGCCTTTCTGCCTTATGGTAAATGAACAACTTCCCAAGTTTGATTAAGTAATATGGCATCAATCTTATTCTTAATTGCTTATACCCAACCAAGATGAGTGCAAGCTTGTGAATAGCTGCTAGGTTCAGTAATAAAGGGAATAGATTTGAGAATAACATGATTGGGAGCTGATAGGGCAGAGACAGACAGACAAATAAGGGCACCAGGCATAGCAAAACATGAGTCAGTAACATCACTTAGATAAACAGTGTTGCAAATGTAATCTCTTAAGTGAGAATGTAAATTTCCAATGTTTGTTCTCTGAGATCTCCTAAGAGGTGGTGAGGGTTGTAAAACAGTCGAATCAAAACTGAAAGGTGTTGGTGTGGATGAATCAGATGATGAACTAACAGGAGAACTGGATGGGTCTTGAGAATTAGAAGGTGGTGAAGTGGAATCACTAGAAGGAGAGGGAATGAAAGAATAATCTTCCCCTGTAGGAATAGGAAAAATAGAAGAGGGGACATGTGAACAATCTTCAGCAAAAGGAAAAACATCTTCAAAGAAATGGACATCTCTGGACACAAAGAACTTCTTAGAAGATAGGTCAACGAGTTTGTATACCCTTTAATCATTGGGATACCCTAAGAATACACACCTAGTGGCTCTAGGACCAAATTTTCCTCTTCCATGTGACAAGGTGTTTGCAAAGCACAAACAACCAAAACATTTTAACAACTGATAAGATGGTGGTTTTCTAAACAAAACTTCATAGAGTGTTTTACCTTGAAGAACCTTAGAAGGTAATCTTTTGATTAAGTAGGTGGCAGTAAGGATACACTCACCCCAATAAATCATAGGAACCTTGGACTAAAACATTAGAGCTCTTGCAGTTTCAAGCAAATGTCTATGTTTTTTTTCAGCAACTCCATTTTGTTGTGGGGTTGCAACACTTGAAGTTTGGTGTATAATTCCTTGAGAGCTAAAAAAATCAGAAGCAGCAAGACTTTTTTCTAATTCCATGGCATTATCAGATCTAATAATATTCACCTTCTCGCCAAATTGTCTCTCAATCATATGTAGGAAACATTGAATGATTGAGAATGCATTGTCTTTGGTGGTTAACAAGTATGTTCAAGTCCCTCTACTATAATCATCCACTATAATCAAGAAATACTTGTAATTATTATAAGTAGTTGATTTATAAGGCCCCCGTGTATCTATGTGAATCAAGTCAATGATGCGTTTGAAACTGATATGATTGATAGGAAAAGATAGCCTAGCTTGTCTGAGGGACAAATTTCACAATGACAATCACAATTAGAAGCAATATTGAGAAAATTGATATTTTTAATTGATGAATAAGGAAAATGCCCAAGTCTTACATGCCATAGCCATACATCAGAAATATCATTGAAACACATAAGATAAGAAGCTGAAACAGGACTAAACATAGAACTACTAAAACTGGAAAGTGTCTCGGAAACTTTGTGAGCATCTTGGGCAGCACTAAACTTCTTAGGGATGAATTGGAGGATATAGAGACCTTCTTTTACTTCACCAAAAGCTTGTGGCATCTTCATTAAAGGGCTCTGCAACAGACAAACATCAGATTTAAAGGACAAAGTGCTTTTGTATTGAACACTGAATTTATGAACAGAGAGCAGGTTATACTTGAAACTAGGAACATAGAGAACATTGTAGTGTGAAATCATAAGGAATTTGAACACTACCTATGAGAGTGACAAGGATGGACTAAGAATTAGGCAAACTGATATTAATAGGAGTTTTAAGAGAAGTCATGAAAATAAAGGAGTTAGAATTGAAACACATGTGCTCTAAAGCACCAGAATCTATTATCTAGGTACTAGTATTAAGAACTGAAAAACAAGACCCTAAGTATTTGAGAATAGTACCAACCATTGTATTGACATTACTTTCAACTGATTTGTTCATGCTTATTCCTTCAGTGGATTTTTGTTTTGCCAGCTGAATGAAGTACTTAAATTGTTCCTTGGTCATGTGTTGATTAATGAAGTCCATGTCAATGTGTTTTCATTCTCACTTTCTTCCACCGTTGTCACATTATTTTCCCTGACTTGTGGCTGATTTTCTTTATTGGTGAACTGAAAATCTTCAGAAAAACTATGTAACCTAAAGCAATCATCATCTACATAACCTGTCTTACCACAATAATCACAAGACACATTAGGATTATACTTTTTCTTAACCTTAAACTTCTGGCCCTACTGATTTGTCTTTGTGAATTTTGGTTGTTGTGGAAAGTTGTTAATTCTTGGATAATTTGACATAGGATTTGGAGATTTCTGAACTTTCCTAGCAAACTTATATTGATTTATGTTGCTTACCATAAAAGAGGAAGAGTCAGCTGGCACCAATGGACTAATATAAGTCTCTCTTTGATTCTCATCTTGTAAAACTAATGAATAAGCAACAATTATATTAGGTAGAGGATTTACCATTAAAATATTTCCTCTTTCCTGAGCATAGACATTATTCAGACCCATCAAGAATTGTATAAGCTTTTCATCTTCTAGAGACTTCTCTAGTTTCAATTTTCCTTCACAAGTGTACACACAATTGCATTTTATTCTAGAATTTAGGGATTCAAGTTCATCCCACTACCTTTTGAGCTTAGTAAAGTATCCTATAATATCATTGTTACCTTGAACTAATTTGTTTAGTTCCTTCTGCAGGTGAAACAACTTAGCTCCATTAGACTACCCAAATCTATGCTCTAGGCTAAGCGATAAATCTTTGGCAGTCCTGGAGTAGATAACACTGTCAGCTATATCCTTGGACAGAGAGTTGAGAAGCCAAGAGATTATCATATCATTGCATCTGTTTCAAAATTGCAGATCTGGAGACTGAGAAGCTGGTGAAGCATCAACACTAGTGATAAAACCAAGCTTGTTCTTGGTTGACAGTGCTATAAGCACTGATCTCTTCCGTGCTTGATAATCTTTTCCATCAAATAGAGCATTAACCAAGTGCATTCCAGGTGAATCCAAAGAGTAAAGATAATAAACATGAGCGGGATCCATAGTTGGTAGAGGTCTGGTGGTAGAACCAAAAGATGCTGAAGAAGTAGTGACTCCATCCGCCATTGTAGAGATAGATCAGATGAAGGAAATTGATAATCGAGAAAATAATTTGTATGCAAGGACCTACCTCTCTGATACCATGCTAGGAAACAAGACACAGTATATGAAAAATTTCTCTATCTGTATATTCCTTGTCAATCATCTTTATTTATACAAGCTAAAGAATCTTCTCCTCTAAGCTAAACAAAGACTAAATATACTAAAATAAAAGAAACTTTTCTTCTAAGCTAAAAAATAAGGAACCTTCTATTCTAATTCTAAGTTGGCCCATGGTCTTGTTTGTTGCTGCCCAAATGTTTATCTCGACCCAAATATTTATTTCGTCTAACACCATTTAATACAAAAGAACTCAAATTGGAAGATATTTTTAGCTCGAGAATAAAGAAATTAAATCAAGTCAAACTAATATGAGTAGCTATTGCTTAAATAATTGGTATTGATTAAGAGAGTGTGTTTAATAAGCATTTGAAGGAGTCCCTAATCACCTTTTCTCCCATTTGCGTGCTACGAAAATGCAAGGCATGACTAGAAGCTATAATTTACTTAAAAATGAGTGTGAAACTAGCCATTAAAAAAATGGCCTCCGTTTATTACTTCAATTGAAGAGGAGTCTTCAAATAACCGATAAAGTTATTGTCATGTGATCTAGAGGTCACAAGTTTAACCCTTGAAAATAACCTCTTGCAGCAAGATAAGGTTGCGTATAATACACCCTTATAGTGAAGCCCTTCCCCCGAACTCTGCGCATAGCGGGAGTTTTAATACACCAGAACTCCGCACATAGCGGGAGTTTTAATACACCAGGCTGATTTTTTTTCTTTTTAATTACTTCAATTCCTTTCGAAATATGGCATCCTTAATTTAAGTGGAGATTCGTGTTAGCTATGATTGCCTGGTTGACGTCTTGATGAAACATTTTAATGGCAATACTATTAGTGATAACAATTCAAACCAGGAACCTTTTTATCCAAATATTAAATCACAAGGCAACTAATGCCAATAGATGTCATGATGACAATTAGAAAAAAGATCGAATGTCTGAATAATCATTCTTGGCTGTAACAACAAATTTTTTCATTGTAATTTACGGAGGATTACTGTGATTTTCACCACAAACTTTTTATAATCCAATAGTGTGGGTGTGAATAGTCGTCTTAGTTCCTTTTGGTTAGATTATGCACTTAACTTGAGCAATGAATTAACTAAATTTACACTACAAATTAACATGATTTGTGCTCTTCAAATCCTAAACCTGCAAGACGACTAAATTAAAAGACCTTGTGTGATATATAATATCGGATTACGAGTTCCTTGACAAGATTTAAGTTTAATGGAAGAAGTTGATCAATCCCTTTCAGAAAGAAATTGAATCATTTAAAACAAAAGAGCTCATATTGGAAGATATTTTTAGCTCGAGAATACAACAACAACAACAAATCCAGTGTATTCCCACAGCGTGGGTCTGGGGAGGGTAAGATGTACGTAGTCCATACCGCTATCTCCGAAGAAGTAGAGAAGGTGTTTCCGATAGACCCCGACTCAAGATAAAGGATAATAAACAAGGGGATGGATGACATAACCGAAATTAAATCAAGTCAGTCTAATAAGAGTAGCTATTGTATTATTGTATTCAGGGGCGGACCCATGTGTAATTTTGGGGTGCTCCGGCACCCACTAAACTCGACGTAGATTAAGTATAATTATATAAGAAACACAGAATAAATGGTATAATTTATTAAAAAGCACCCAAAAAACAAACATATGATTGAATGCAGTGGCTTGAGGATGTGACTCCCATGTCCAGTTTTCTAGGTTCGAATCCTTACAGCTACATGCAATTTGTATAAAAAAATTTTGAGCACCCACAACTTTGAATTCCTGGGTCCATCACTGATTGTATTGGTTAAGAGAATGCGTTTAATAAGCATTCAAAGGAGTTTTAATCACCTGTTCTCTCATTTGCGTACTAGTAGTACGGTACTACGAAAAGGCAAGGTGACTAGAAGCTATTTTACTAAAAAAAAAAATGAGTGTGAAACTAGCCATAAAAAAATTGCCTCCAGTTGAAGAGAAGCAATGAAGTAATTGATAAAATTGTTGTCATGTTATTAGAAAATCACAGGTTCAAATCTTGAAAACAAGTTTTTTTCATATATGCAAGGGAAGGCTAAGTACAATACACACTTGTGCGCATAACAAAAGTTTTAATGCACCGGACTATATTTTTTAAAATACTTCAATTCCTTTCAAAATATGGCATCCTTAATTAATTGGAGATAGAACGATTTCGTGTTAGCTATGATTGCCTAGTTGACGTCTTGACGAAACACTTTAGTGGTAATATTATTAGTGATAACAATTCAAACAAGGAACCTTTTATCCCGATATCAGAATTTAATTTAAAAATATAACACCAAAGCGCTATTGCTTTGACAAACTCCCCCCACCAACGTACAAATTTGCAGATAAAGGTTGTAATTCTTTTTAGCCTCAGCCACTGGCTGAAATTCTTATTGGGAGTTGAAATCTTTTTCTCAACTCTGAAGAAAGAGGGTGTTTGAATAAATTTATTTTTTCATCAAAATGGCTATTAAGTCATTTTTTGCTTTTAAAAATGTTTGGTAATTTTTTAAATTGCTTAAAAAAAGTCAATTTTGATTTTTTAAAAGCCAAAAGCCACAAGTTACCATTCCCTTACTTTTTTTTTTGGAGGGCTTCCATTATAGTTGACCAAGCAAATGACAATTCTGTCCTTTATAATTGTCCATTATTCTAAATTTATCCTTATTGCCTAATTCTCTTTTATTACATAACACATTTTTTTTCTCTCAAAAATAATCCGAAATAAGTGTATCCTTGGCTTGATTAGTATCAAACAAATAGTATCATTTGTGATCAACTATTTATTTATTAATGTAATTATAATGATTAGTAATATATATATTTTGCTTGATAATTTAAACTCTTTTAACCAAGAAAAAAAGTATTTTAGCGCACAAATTTAATAGTCATTCATGAATATATATATATATATATATATATATATATATATATATATATATATATATATTGAAACTAAAGTAAAAATCTATATTAATTTAAATTTAAATCATTTTAGAAATAAAATTAATAATAATCAACTCTACATATTGTTAACAGCTTTAAGGCTATTTCAGACATTTTGACTAAAAAAATGCTTAATAGCAATTGTTTACCAAACACATCAATTATTATTTTTTTCAATCTCAGCACTTTTATGCAAACACGTAACTGCTAATTTTTAAAATAAGTTTCAGCACTTTCAAAAGCACTTTTTAAAAACCATTTTTTTCCAGCCTATCCAAACGGGCTCCAAGCATTCATGAACTGTATCAGATAACAAGATAAACAGATCAAGAAAAACAAGATAGAGAAAAGCTACATATATTGTAGATCAGTGTGCATTAAGTTCAAGTTTTTATATATATTGCTAGCCACTAGGATGTCAGTAGCGGAGACAGAAATTTAGTAAGGAGATTAAAAAATAAATATAAAATTCAGCGAAGAGTGATACCAAAAGTAGCTCCACTGCTGGCCGGAGATAATGCATAACTAAAGAAATTCACCATACCTTTTGCCTCTTCCATAGCCGATATCGTTGATCAAATATCTTAGGAATACCATTTTAGCATAAGATTATCAGTGGCTATCTGATCATAGAAATCAAATTGAATACAAAGTGTACAAACAAACTCAGTCGTTTACTATGGTAAAAAGAAAACGTCAAACTGTAGTTGCTGTAACTCGTGTTATTTTGATCATTTAGCTAGGATTAATACACATATCCTAAGCAATTAAAGGAATATGTACTAGTAAAAATTAGAGGAAATATAACATTCCTGCCAAAATAGAACCCTCCTGCCCCAGTTATAATGGAAATAGAAAACGAAAAGAGATTACAGGAGACCCAATGTGGAAACTGAACTGCTTTTCTCACGTCAGAGAATCGTGGCTTGAGACATGTAATCCCTAGTGTTCATTGCTTTCACATTTTACTGGAAAAAGTTTGCTCCAATTAAGTGGAGGAGAAAACTAGAGCCTAAAGTTACCAATTTATCTCTGTTTTATCATCTCTTCCTATCAAAGCATGGCATCACTAATCAAATGAAAATAGTATGATTTCATGTTAGCTAGGGTTGGAAGTTGGAATACACCTCCACCACAGCCAAAAATGATGAAGCTAATGTTAATATGAGTGACGACGTAACTAGCCAAATCAGGCATCTTTTTATTCCGAAATTAGACTTAAAGGTACAGCTTTATGATCATTACTCTTAACAAAGGACACTTTGCTTTGACAGACTTCACCAATGTGTAGTAAAAAGTCTGTTTTCCTCACGTTGCAAGACTATTTATGAGCAAAATCCACATTAAGCACTTCACCTCTTAAGGAAAAATAGCACATGAAAAAGGTCAAATCTATATAGCATCCACTAGTAGCTAGAATTCTCATTGAGAGTTGCACCTCTCTCAAAAGATAGAAAAGGTACACCTACAATGCCAGATTATAAAATCAAGTTGCAACATATATTTCTGCAGATAAAGCATTAAAGTTTTTCACTATACCTGTCGCCTTCTTCCATTACAAGCCAAAATCGCTGGTATATTTATTCTGCATTGTGTTGTAGTCATTATTTTATAGCCGGTGGTTATCTGATCAGAGTAAGAAAAGTGATTAGACAAGAATATTCTTGAACTCACAGCCGTTCGTTAACTACAAGCAGTTGGGCCACTCCCATGTCTTAGCTGTAACTATTAGCAACGAAGTGGATTGTTTTTGCACAATTAATAGGCAAACAATGAAAGTTCAGTCATGCATGGGCATCAGGCCTCACAAAGCTCCCTTCTTAGTAATGGAGAACCTCAAAGATCTTCTCCAAGAGCTATAGTAAACAGGCATAGTAAATTTTTCTTTGGTACCTAATTTACACTCTTCAACATGCTTCTGGAACCAGGGAAAGCTTCCTTTTTCATTATTACAAGAGCAAACACCCTAAGCTAAGGAAGAATGAAGAACAGATGTTCTGTGCAGAGCTTGAGTTACATGATGATGGACAAAATTAAAGTAATGAGCAATGATAGCACAATTGTGGTTTCATGGATTCAAATTTCTATGGAGATATTCGAACATGTTAACAAGCAGAGAACAAATTAAAGAGAATATGCAATACAAGAAAAATGCATATTAACACAGCTGTGAGAAGATGAGTAAGATCATTTTTCGGGGATAGACAAATAAAAGAAGTTTAAGCAGTAAACTCAAAGCAAAGAGAGTCTGGATATAAGCCTAGATTACATAAGCTGGGATATCCATCTTGTAATGACTGCATACAAATGTAAAAACATTAACATACCAAGACAAATTGCAAAGTTTCTGATTCTGTTTCTAGCCCATATGACACGGATGAAAACCTCCATGAGAAAGAAATTTTCACAGACTTCCTCGAAGTATCATCATAAGCTGATTATGAATAGCATGCTAAAAAATGCCTAGCGTAGTTAAAAAGTACCTCACCTAAAGACGGTGAAAATTGGCCCAAAATGGTGAAACTCGAGACAATGAGTATGTGGGAGATTTGTTACCAAGGAAGAGAATGACACACGTGGAAACAGTTGCAGTTTGGAGCGAAGGCAGTGCAATGGGAAAATACAAGGTGAGGAAAAAGATCATTTCATTGTCAGCTAATTTGTTGAAGAGTTTGTTAGAATTGATCCATCCAATATCAGATTTAGTAAGATGTGAAATAAACATTATATGACAACAGGTACTCGAGGAAAGGGATGGAATTTACAAAATTAAAGTCAAATTGGTACGACTATATAAACTATGTACAAATGGATGGGGGCATGGACAAGCAACTAAATAATGCTAAGTCTAAGATATCAATTAGTTAACTTAGGACTGATCACTCATTCAATTCACTTGTACCTCTTAACAAATCAAGCGAAAAACTCATTGAGCAGGTATCACTCCGTATGGTTCGGAATCGGATCAAACAGAAACACATCCCACATAGCATACATGTACATATAAATGAGAAACCACAAACTCAGCAAAATGACCGTGGAGTTTGGAGGTCCTGCTGCTGCTCTTAAAGAGGCTGGTACATATGGTGGCAAGGAATACATATGTGCATCTCTCCCATTACTTTCAAGTGCCTTAGCTTGGTGTGTTCTCCGATATTTGCATTGTAATGTTTCTTCTGAATGGGCCTAATAGACATTAAATAAACAGAAGGCTGAGTTCATAAGAGACGATATAAAAGGTAAAATTCAAAATAAACCAAATTGAAGTAAATTATGAACCTTATATGATGTCAAGCAGCTAGCTAAGCGAAGCACTCATTTCAAATTGCAGACTGAAAGAACATACAAGTACTGAATGTTCAAGACTTAATACCACATAACCACCCTAATTGAGCAAAATATGAATCAACTAAAAAGATGCAAAATCTATGCGCATTCTTTTATATGTGCTTAGCTAGAAGAACAAATTCAGCTTCAACAAGGTAAAATGTGCTGAGAAAAAAAAACTATTTCATATGTTTAGCGCAGGGAACATATTCTAGATGGATCATTATTATCAATTAGTATCGGTTCCATTGAAGCTTTATCACTTTCTAGCGAGAATAATCTAGCGAAAAAACAAATATATATCCATATATAGAAGCTCTAAATTGATGAATGCAGATATAAGAGATCATCGTTCAGTTAGCAAACCTGCCTCGTATTATCAGAGAAAGAGCTTCATCCATTGTTGTCTTTGTGATATATGTGGGACGGTTGAAATTTTGAAATTCAAACTTCAAAACTTTAACCTGAATTCGGATATAAAAGCTTAAAGTTTTCTGAAACAGAATTTATATACTTCCCATTTTCACAAAGAATTTTTGAATTTGCATTTTTTTGAAAGACTTTTAATTAAAATCAAAAGAAAGAAAGGTTAGGATTTAAGGAAACATAACTACTGAGAGTGGATCGATAGAGTTTTATCCATGGCGAATTCTGAAAAAATTGTAAGCTAATTATTGAAGTAAAACCCAAGTTTAAATTCAGCTAAAGAAACTCAACAACGTGCTGAGAATTCAGCTACAATCCATCAAGGAATTGTCGATTATAATCTGAAAAGTGGGAAGCTTTACCAAGAGAGTTTAAAGGTGGAGAATGTACAAAAAAAAACGTGGGTCTAATTAGAAGGTGATTGAAGAGTAAAAATTGAGGGGAAAAAAAGGACGAATGGAATCTTTCTTCACCCATTAATTGAGACTATCATTGGTAAAACTTCGATGACTACCAATGAGGAGGTCTGAGATTGCCACCGTAGATTGATCCAAACTGCAATACAATGTTAATCAAACCATTTTATCGTCGATTTAGAGACCATTTGTGATTGAAGATACTGATGTCTTTCGTCTGAGCTTGATGGCGGAATCGAATTCACCATTGCCATTGAAGCTCCATTAAAGCTTCGATGTTTAAATTTTAATTTTTTAAAATTTTAAAATTTCGCAAACGAGCTTCCCTGAGAGAGAGTTATTTCAAAAGATTGGGAACATCTCAGAGTTCTCATACATCAAAGCTGAGACAATTTGGTAGAGAATTGATGATTTTTGAGTCAAATTTCAATGTCCAATCGAAGGAAGAAGACCGCTAGAATATGATTTGGGTTTTTGGTTCATGGGTCGGGTCAGTTTTTAGGAGAAAATCAGACAATTTTAACTGAAATTGGATAATAGAAATTGAATTGAAAATTTCTTCCAAACAAGGGGTATTCAATTCTTGAATACTTTATTAAATGAAAATATATCTAATCCTAAAATATAATCAAAGATAAATTTAGCTAATAAATTAAAATACCCTTTAGAAAAATTGGCTGGGTAAGTTGTTATGTGAAATATCAATAATCAATGACTTTTTAAGTAAACTATATATTAAATTGAGTGAATCTCTATAATGTAACAAAGTTGACATTTGCATTTCCAAAACCAAAATTAGAGAGCGGGTTAAAATTCAATTTTATAAAAGTGAGGGGCACGTTTGCTATTTTGACTCAATAGCCTTTAGAATCCTAATTACCAAATGCCGCGCCACGTTACTGCCGTCGTCGTCCTCGTAAAACTTGAGAACAAACAGTGAACCAATCTTCTCCTTCCCCATAACCCAATGCTGATTCCTCCTCCACTCACTCACTGAAAATACTCACACCGAAAAATCAGCTCATTACATTCTCTTTTCCACGCCATGAAACTCCTCCATTCTCCAATCTTCCGTTCATTTTCTTCAAAAACATACATTCCCTCCTCTCGGGGAATGGGGATATCCAATGAAGTCCTCAACATCATCGAAAAAGAAGATCCAATTGAACCAGCACTCGACGAGCTAGTTGATTTCATGTGTCCTAATGTTGTATCTTTTATTCTTGAACAAAAACGAGAGAATCGTGAGCTGAGTTTTCGATTTTTCATCTGGGCTGCTAAAAGGAATCGATTTATCAGCTGGGTTTCAGAGAATATGATCGAGGATATGCTTTTAAGAGATGGTGGTTTCGATTTGTACTGGAGTGTTCTGGATAAACTCAAGTTGTCGGGTATAGATATTACTTCTCGCGCTTTTGGAACTTTGATTTGGGGTTATTGGAAGGTAAATAAGGCGGAAAAGGCGGTTGAGGCTTTTGGGAGAATGAATGATTTTGATTGCAAGCCTAATTTATTTACTTACAATATGATTCTTCATATTACGGTTCAAAAAGATGCGATTTTGTTAGCCTTAGCTGTGTATAATGTGATGTTGAAGTTGAATTCGAAGCCTAATTGTTCCACTTTTAGCATTTTGATTGATGGGTTGTGTAAGAGTGGGAAGACTCAGGATGCTCTCAAACTGTTTGATGAAATGAGTGAAAGGGGTGTATTGCCTAATAAGATTACGTATACAGTTATTTTATCAGGGTTATGTCAGGCTAAGAGGACTGACGATGCACATAGGCTGCTTAATGTGATGAAGAGTAGGGGATGTAAGCCGGATTTTGTTGCTTACAATGCCTTGCTTAATGGATTTTGTAAACTAGGTAGGGTTGATGAAGCATATACACTGCTGAGGTCTTTTGAAAGTGAAGGTTATGTAGCAGATATAAAGGGATTTACATGTCTGGTTGATGGTTTTGTTAGAACTAAGAGAATTGATGAAGCTCAATCTGTCTTTAAAAAATTGTTGGAGATTGATATCGTTCCCGATGTTGTATTGTACACAACTATGATTCGGGGTTTATCTGGAGCAGGTAGAGTGAAAGAGGCGTTGAATTTGTTAAGAGATATGACAGGGAGAGGTGTGCAACCGGACACTCAGTGTTATAATACTCTAATCAAAGGATTTTGTGATATGGACCTATTAGACCAAGCTCAGTCACTTCAACTAGAAATATCAGAAAATGAATGCTTTCCAGATACCTGTACGTACTCCATTCTTATTTGTGGTATGTGCAGAAACGGCCTCGTAGAGGAGGCTAGGAATATTTTCAATGAGATGGAGAATCTAGGATGCTTTCCTTCCGTTGTAACTTTCAATACTCTCATTGATGGACTTTGTAAGGCCGGTGAGCTTGAGGAGGCTCACCTAATGTTTTACAAAATGGAGATAGGTAAAAATCCTTCACTGTTTCTTCGTCTCTCTCAAGGTGCTGATCGAGTCCTTGACAATGTAAGCCTTCAAAAAATGGTTGAGAGATTATGTCAATCGGGTAAGATTCTTAAAGCTTACAAGCTTCTTATGCAGTTGGCTGATTGTGGAGTTGTGCCAAATTTAGTTACATATAATATTTTGATCAATGGATTATGCAAATCAGGAAAAATTAATGGTGCTTTTAAGCTTTTCCAAGAGCTTCAAGTCAAGGGGCATTTACCTGATTCAATTACTTACGGGACACTTATTGACGGTCTACAACGGGTTGACAGGGAAGAGGAAGCTTTTAAACTCCTTGATCAAATGAGCAAGAATGGCTGCATGCCGAGTGCAGAGGTTTACAAGTCCCTTATGACTTGGTCTTGTAGGAGGGGACAGATATCTATTGCGTTTAGCCTTTGGTTGAAGTATTTGAGAAACCAAGCTGTTCGAGATGACGAAGTAATAGGGTTAATTGAGAAACACTTAGAGAAAGGTGAACTGGAAAAAGTTGTTAGAGGATTACTTGAGATGGACCTAAAACTGGAAGACTTTGATTCATCACCTTACAACATTTGGTTGATTGGGATGTGTCAGGAACGCAAGCCAAGCGACGCTTTGAAGATTTTTTCCTTACTTGAGGAGTTTAATGTCATGATTTCAGCACCAAGTTGTGTCATGTTGATTCATAGTCTTTGTGAGGAAGGAAACTTGGATCAGGCAGTCGAGGTTTTCCTATATACCTTGGAGAGAGGTGTCCGCTTGATGCCACGAATTTGCAACAGATTGCTTCAGTCCCTTCTCCGTTCTCAAGATAAAGCACAGCATGCTGTTGGTCTTTTGGAAAGGATGAGGTCTGTGGGCTACAACTTAAATGACTATCTTCATAGCGGTACAAGATCTCTTTTTCGGCGATGGAACAGGAGGGAAACAGAGAATCTATCACCTGGATAAGGTTTCTTCTCAGTTTCACGGTGCACTGATCTTGTTCAGCATTTCTCTGGTATTCCCATAAGCTAAAGTAGTTCTATCTATAGAAAATCCAAATGATCATGATCAAAGAGCAACGAAAGAGTACACATCTGAGGGGATCTTACTGGTAGATCCTTCGTACACTAATCAGTTGAAGCACTAAAATTGATAGATGCAAATGATAAATGCGTTGATTGTGGTGCTCCTGGACCAGAATGGGCTTCTTTATATCTTGAAACTCTTGTATGCATTGAATGTCACAAATAACAAAGCTGAGACGGAGGAACTGAAGTGAGAGCATCCAAATGAGTTTTTCTTGGTTTAGCGAATGCGCCAGGTAAACTTTTGATTGCTGTTAACTGTTTCATTTTTCGTGATAGAACTATCTGAAGCCTCTAGATTGAGTAAAGCTGATTGATTTGTAAGAAACATGTTTTCTCCCATCAAGTAACAACTGACAAAAAATTCTACTTTTTTTAATCTGAACTCAATATGTAAGTGTCCTAAGTGTGTGGGGATCTATCATCTTCGAAACGCTGAACTTTATTTATGTTTTTATGGTAAAAGCTCTCATTTCTATATATTAGAAACAGCTTGTTTCAACATGGCTGTTTTTAGCCAGTTATAACTCAGCTAAGGGCAATACCGACTTTATTTGTAAATCAAGTTCAAATTTATAAAGAAAAAAACAAGAACTTGCCCAATGTTCATGTGATTTATAGCCCACTCAACTGTCGGATCAGGACTTCCCTTATTCCTTTGTGTATTTTTATCATTCTAACATGTGATTGAAACATCTACTTGGTATAAGAGGCTAGAAGCATACTGCTCTTAGACGATATGTCTGCTTCTTGCTAAGGGCAAATTTCTATTTTCCTACCTTGTTCTATTCTAAAATTGCGCTGGCTTTTCCACGGTTATATGATTATTGTCTAATTGGCTGAGCAGCAGCCTGCTTGTGATATAACTATGTGCAATAAGCAGTGATTTAGAGATATTTCTCAAAGTTCTCATGTAGTTTCATCAGGGTTTGCTGTGCTACATCATCTTCCTCTGCTGCATCGTAGTTCTATCTCTCTATGTGGCTTTTTAAATCTAATTCAGCGGTTTTATCTTTCCAAGGGTTGTAACTTTGGCACCCCTGTGATCAACCTTTTCTTCGAGTTCTCTCTTGCAGTCGGTTTATCTGAAGAAATACGCTTCCTATGTTCTGTGTTTAATATCTGTGATTTCTCTGCCTTTGTGTTTCATAGTTTGATTTGAGTTCTCTTCATCTCTTTGATGTTGCCTCTTCCTTGGATTTGGACATTTGGTTATTGAATATATCCGAATAGAATTTTCTGATTATGTCATCCTTATCTCCAGAGTGCTTCAACTTTTTTTGTTTATAATCCCATAGTTTTATATGTGCTTGTTGTTTAATCAGGAATTTTTTCAGTCTAATGTCATAGCTAGAAGATATATTATTATTCTGGTAGAGTTGTGTGGTAGCATCATTGTAATCACACATGTTTTGGAAGCCATTCTTTTTTCTTGTATTATTGATTAGGTTGGAAATAAGGTTGCTATTAGTAGATAAACATGAGGCAATTTAGGGTGTACTCAGACCTTACCCGAGCCATGGAGCTAGAGAGAGACTGTTTCCAGTTGATCCTCGACTCAAAGAAAAACATGATGCAATTTAGTTTCTCAATCATTAGTGCTAACTTGATTTTAGATTGTATGTTTTTCGTTGTATGTATGATAAATTTATTTTGTTATCCTTTAAATTTTCGGCTGTTGGATCCATTTATTTGTGCATCTATTATTATACTCCACTTATGTAGCATACATGAAATCTTACTTCAGTGATATGTTGCTAATTTCATTGTATGCTTATGGCATCGTTCAATAATGTTTATATGTTTTGAGAGGTTTTGAGGTATGCAATTCTGTTACAGGTCTGACTTATTCACAAAAAGGGAAATAGATACAAGATTACGGGAAGGGAAATGGATATTGTTCAATGAGTTTTCAAATGGTTATGTCACACAACCAGACAGCAGCGGAATGTTGTATTACTATCGAAAACAAGAGAGTAACGGAGCAAATGGACTGGATTGAAAAAATAACAGGAGTTATTAGTTGGTTGCTAAGTTTCCAAACACCTGAACGGGTAAACTACAAAATAAGTATGTAAGTTTTCCTTTCATTCTTTTTGTTGTTATCTGATAATATGATTTTTTTTTTCTTCCAGCATTTCTCTGGTAGTCCCACTAGCTAAAGTAGTTCTATGGAAAATCCTAGTGATTATGATCAAAGAGCAATGGAAGAGTACATTGGGAGGTACTGGTAGACCTATCATACACTCATCAGTTGAAGCATTAAAAATGATAACTGCAAATGATAAATGTGTTGATTGTGGTGCTCCTGGACCAGAATTGGCTTCTTTAAATCTTGGAATCCTTATATGCATTGAATGCCACAATTAACAAAGATGAGGAGGAACTGAAGAGAGAGCATCTGCATCAGTTTTTCTTGGTTTAGCGAATATGCCAGGTAAATTTTTGATTGCTATTAACTTCTTCATTTATCGTGATAGAACTATCTGAAGCCTCTATATTGAGTAAAGCTGAACGATTTGTAAGAAACATGTTTTCTCCCATCAAGTATCCACAGATTAAAAATGCTACTCTTTTTTTAAATCTGAATCTCTATATGTAAGTGTCCTAAATGTTTGGGAATTTACCATCTTCGAAACCCAGAACTTTCTTTATCTTTTTACAGTAAAAGCTCTCTTTTTTATATGTAGAAATGGCTTGTTTTGGTGTGGCTGATTTTAGTCAATTATAAAATAGCTAAGGGCAATATCGACTTTATTTGTAAATCAAATCCAAATTTGTAAAGAACAAAACAAGAACTTGCCCAACGTTCATGTGATTTATAGCTCACTCAACTGTCGATCAGGACCCCTTATTCCTTAAGTGTAATTTTATCACTCTAACATGTGATTGAAGTGTACAACTTTTTTGTAGGAACTGAAGTATTGAATTTCAAGCTCTCTCTCCAAAAAATCTTTATTGTGCATTTGATGCAAGTATCTTCCAACTGTAATGGATTCTTCCAAGGTAGGTAGAATTAACCTTTATTAGTTTCATTATAAATGTATTCATAATTTACCTGCTCTGATTTCATCTAGGCCACAGATTCATGCTTTTGTTGATAGATTTTCGCAATGCATTGGCATTCTTCATTTGCTTCTATACCTTCGTGTTGTTGTTATTAGCTTTTTGAATAACATGTGCTAAGAATTAATGGAAAGTTATCTTAGAGAATGACAGTGAAATTGAACATACTCGGAGCATCTACTTAAATAAATATTTATTTAGTTAAATTGACTTATAAGGTTTACGTCAGATTCATTGGAGAAGCGAAAAAGAAAATGACATGAAATGATGAAATAGAGGAAAATAATTTTTAGAATCAGATACAGTTGAGAACTTTGCACAGCTTGGAAAATGCACTGGTTTAATGACAGTCACTCTTGGCTTTTTGTGGCTTGTTGCGATCTTTCTCTCTGCTTCTTGAACTTGCGCATTTCTTTTATCATTATGGGAAAAGATAATCCAAGAGACCAGCATTTGGTACATTGACGTTGCTTAAAGTGCTTAGAATTTAGATTTGTCATATCATGTCTACTTTGGAATGTTTTTTATCAGTTGATGGTTAGAAAGAATGCGTGAAGTGCTTTGCGTTATTTAAAAAATAGGAGCCTTGAACTACTTTACAAGTGAATTTATTACCTGATATTAATATCTTCATGTGTAGGTAGGTATGATGCTGGGATTGGATTTCATATCATGGGAAACTCATACAAGTTATACAAACAAAGAAGCGCAGCGAGACTGGGTAAGGATTTGAATCCATCTCTTCGAAGAGCTGAACAGCATGAAGTCCGCCATTTTAGAGATGAACCTGTAGAGGTGATAGCAATGGGTAAGAAGAGCTGCTGTCCCGATCATATCCCCGCACTGAATTTAATTAAGAAAATAAGGCGTCTGTTTATCGTTGCCTGACATTGAGACTACACTTCATGACACTGTTCATGTTCTGGGTTCTTGATTATGTTCTCAAGGGATTTTGGAATGAATCCGCTTTTACTCTTAATACTTGGCTTATTTTTTTGGTGTATTGACTTTTTTGGACTCTGTTCGCTGTATACTTGAGGCTTAAATGCATGTATTAGCTTATACCTTCTGAATTTTTTTAGACACTATATAATGGTCATGTAATGTTGATATGCAGAACTTATATATGAAAATATGGTAATGCATGTAATATCATTTTGGAAAATCTGAAGATTGAAATGCATGTAATATCATTTGTCAGCCATACAAGATCCATAACCGAATCTTTTGTTCCAAAACATTGTAAATAAGTATCCAACAACTAGCATGCAATGTGAGTATATCTTTTGACTCGATGCTACCCTACAAACATATAGCCGTCTACAATTCCATAACGAAACATGGTTAAATATTGGAATTCTCAAATAAAAGGAAGAGTATTCTTTGTTAAAAGTTTCTCAAAGAGTATTTTTTTAATTTCTTAGAATTCATATATATATTGAAAAAGAGAGAGAATCAGAAAAAGATATGACCACTCCAGATGTATGGTTGACTCTTACGGAATTCTCTGGGATAAGGTGATTAAAAAAAAAAAAAAAAAGAGAGAGAAGATCAGCAATTATAAGGACACTCTCATATTATAATAACCAACCCACTATACAGAAAATAAAAAATAAAATATACACAGCATGGGGATCTATTGAAAAATCGATCAGACTTAAGCCAAGCATTATCGTGACACATTATTGAGATTTTTTTGTTATGCACTGTGCACACGTTTCTGAATTGCAAGCCTGGCAAGCATGTCCTGTGAATCTATATATTCTTCTCGTCTCAATTTATGACACAGTTAAAATTTTAATTATTTTTTTATCAAAACATTTTTATATGTCTTTTAAATATCTTAAGTTGTTGAGATTGTAACTTATAGTACTTTTTACATGCTTTTCAAATATATAAATTTTATGTCAAATACTTAAAGCATCTATATATATATGTATTTACGTTAAAGTTTGAAGTTTAATTTCAACTCTGCTACATAAATCGAGAGAAAAGGGAGTATTTTCTTGTTTCTTTTATGGTTAACGTTGGAATTATTATTACATAAAGCAAGAAGCAATAAGCATACAGCAACAACATACTTAATATGCGAAACATTTTAGAAAGAAGCAATAAGCATGATGTAATAAAATGGGAAGGCGCAACATTAGTGGCCAGTCGGTTTCTTCATCATAAAAGTGTCTGTGTGGTGTTAATAAAGGACAAGCTTATTTAAGGTCAAAACTTAGGTCAAATTCATTTCAGTGTGGTCGATTCAAAAGTTGTCGTGTACCAATTGGATTCAATATATGTGAAGTTTAAATGATGGTACCGTTATTTAAAAATAATAATCCTGTAGGTAATCATATCATATATAGTTGATGGATTAGTCAAAGAAGAACAATATATGTATATTGGTATACAAGCAACTAGACGATAACAACACATTCAATGAAATTGGAGTCTGAGGAGGATAGAGTTTTCGCATATCTTACCTAAAGAGATTAAAAAAAACTGTTTCCGAAAGACCCTCGACT
Source organism: Capsicum pubescens (assembly GCA_030864215.1). NCBI lineage: Eukaryota > Viridiplantae > Streptophyta > Magnoliopsida > Solanales > Solanaceae > Capsicum > Capsicum pubescens. The sequence continues at coordinate 185,191,514 of CM061539.1, read as the reverse complement.
CAAGAGAAGCAAATCAAAGTAGTTATAGAAAGTAAAAAGACAGCGAAGAAAAAGCACAAGTCACTACTTATAAAGTAGATTATACTATTAACTTTTAGGTTAATTCGTGCAGTTTAGGAACTTAACTTTTCGACAATAAAGCAAGTACTTGCAGATAAAGATTATACTATTAGCTTTAACTATAATAAGAACACTAATTACCAGCTAAGGTAAAAGTATTTTCCAGATTCCAAGTCACTGCTTATAAAGCTTAGAGTAGACATTTAATTCCATGCATGCACCCCACTTGTGTCCCCTCCATAAAACTATGTTTCCTCTTTTGAATAATTAACTTATCTCCTCCTCCTTTCTTTTGTTATAGTGTTAAATATCCATCTTAAGCTAATGATATATCTTTCCTTCCACTTTCCGCAATATTGTGGACTGTTTTCCTAACCTTTCTTGACTAAATCAATCAAATTATGAGCATAATCTTATCATCAATTCATCATCATCCTCAACACCAACTTTCCCACCCCTTCTTATCATGATCAATTGATCATAGTATAATACAAGATTATGGGAAGAAAACAAACATGTTTTTTTTTTCTTGTGAACTTTTTTCAGATACCGACATGTTTTTAGTGGGATGACGCCAATGTTGAAGAAAAGTAATTGTAGGAAGGGAAAAGCAGAAAATGAGATAGAGAGATTATGATGCTCATCTGATGAGCCCAAAAGTTTCCGAAGATCATATCTTCAACCTACTTTTTTAGGGCAAAAATGCAGCAATTGACACAAAAAGGATTATGCTGGCTGGCTAAAAGCAATAAATTGAAGTCCAGAAAAGGTAAAAAGAACCATCTAGTTGAGTTCTTGGATAACTTGTCACAAAATACTAACGTTTACTATTTAATTAAGACAAACAAGCAACAAAAGAAAAGGAAAAATTATTTTCATACTGATCGTACATATACTAACTTTAACACCAATTCACAACCTGCGGAGTTTTATTATACTGACAATATATATAACTTGAATTAACACGGAATCCCAAAAGCTCCCAGGATACATTGATCTCGTTGTCATTTGGTGACCCAAACTTCACATGGTTAATTTGTTTGATGCATTTACAGTAACTTCTACGTTCTTATTTTATGAGATACTAGATCGTGATTGAAAAAATGAAAAGGTATAACCATATTTACAGAACTTTATATATTCAAATTAAGCAATAAGATTATTTTGCTACTAAAATATACAACTCAAGCATAGTAACATACTAGTAGTACTGCTGGTAGTCGACAAAGCAACCTAAAAAGATGATTCTTTTACTAAAAGTTCAAAGCAACACTTGATTTGTTAGTTAGGTGCTTAACTGATTGATGGTAAATATGTAGAGGCAGTAAAAAGAAGAGAAAAGACGTCTTTTCCCCTTGAACTTGTCGCCAAAACTTATTTAGACCTTAAACTAAACTTCTGTTTATTTATCCCCTTAACATCTTTAAAGTGTATTAATTTCACCCCTCAAAACTGAATACCACTCTCACAACGAAGAGTGTGTTACACTCGCCTACACATCAACGCCACGTCAATGCCACATCGATGACACGTCATTGCCACGTAAGAAATTACTATTTTTCTAAAAAAAAAATTAACCCCCCACACATTATTTTTAAAAAAATATATATGTACTATTTTATTTATATAAATATATATATATATTTATTTTTTAAAATATATATATATATATTTATTTTTTTAAATATATATATATATATATACACACATTTATACAAAGGCAATGTATACAAAGAAAGCATTGGAAGAGGTTTTAGAAGAAGATCATGGCTGCTATCTGTGGTGCAGTAATCTACCACACATGGAGAGCCCGGAACTGGAGGAAATATAAAGGCAAACATGTAAATACTGATGAGGTGGTAGCACAGATTAGGAAGGAATTAACAGAAAGATTAACTATGTATAGCAAGTCAAAGAAAGCACAAGACTGTAAGCTTTTTATACAACATTTAGGTAGATAGTTTTCCGGTTTGTTGGAGGCTTTTCCTGCACAAAGGAAGGGGCTCTATATTTGTATTGGTTGTTTTGTTGGTTATGGTAATATTTTACAGTTGTTGTCAAAAAAAGAAAAAAAAAAAGCACCCCCCATCTCTATTTTCTTTCTTCTTCACACCCACTCACCCACACTGCCTACCCCGCCCGTCTCTATTTTCTCCTCTTTTAGCCCTTACCCCTACCCCCATCCTACGCAGCCCCCCTCCCCCCTTTTTTTCTTTCTTTTTTTAGATTATCCCTCCAACTCCCACCTCCTACAAACGCCCAACCCCCTCTCCCCCCTTCTCTTCCAGCCCCACTCATTTTTTCTTTCATCTTCGAACCATTCATTTTTGACTAAATCACTGTAACTAAAGTAAGTTTTAACTAATTGTGATTGATTGATGAGGAATAAACGAAAAGGATGTGAGATTTTCTGTTCTAAATAGAGAGAAATATGAAATTCGGGTCATGATTCGGGTTCTTCCATATAGAATTTGAAAATTCATTTTTCATTAGAGGAATGTTCTACAAGGTTGAAAAAAAGGTGTAAGGAAAATAATTATTGATGTTTTTCATTTCCTTGTTTCACCTTTTTTTTTTTTTTACGATTAAATTTGTGTTTTTACGATTGAATTTGTGTTTGTTGTGAAATTAAAATCTTGATGTTTGAAATTTGTATTTGTTGAATTTGTGTTTTCTTTTTTCCTTTTAAAATTATTTTGGGTGTAAGCACTGTACTACAATAATGAATCTCATCTCTCTGTATGTTCAGATTTGTAAGGAAGAAGAAGGAGAAATGGGGATGGTGGGGTGTGAAGAAGAAGGAAAAAAAATAATATTTAAAGATATTAAAATGGATCCCTGCCACTAAAATTTTTTTATACTTTTTTTCACTAAAACGCATTTTTATTTTATTTTTTGTCATGTCAGCCATTAAGGGGAATAAATACACTTTTAAGTTCATAAAGGAATAAATAATTATTTGATTAGTTTAAGATCTAGAGTAAATTTTGTTAATAAGTTGAAGAAAAATTTGATGTCTTTTCACTAAAAAAAAAAATGCAATACATACATACCAAAAGACTAATCTGAGCAAAAATTATGAGATCGTGCTTCAAGTACCAATAATTAAAATGTATTTTTTTCTGTCAAGTACTTTCATTTTCCAAGTCCTAAATTATTTTTCCTTGAGAATGCGACGTACGTCATTGAACATCAACCAACAAGCAACATATGTTATCCATAAGAAAAAAGACGAGCTATATACATGTAATATATAAATTCAAAAAAGAAAAAAATTACACCACACCACAACCTAATTTACCATAACTATATAAACTCTCGACCTTTTTAAATAATTACATAAATTTTTAATTTTACTTAAAAACTCGGATACAAGAATGTGATGTATCCGAAAGAATGTTGGGATAGAAAGTAATTAACTCTAAAAGAGTTAGAAATATCATCTAACTTTTACTTTTAAAAAAAAAAAAACCTAATTTTAACGTGAAAAACAAAGTACTTTTATCAAATTATGTTTTTCTTTTCCTGGGTGGGGGTGAGGGGGTTGGGGTGTGAAATCAAGTTATGTTACACAAACAGTAAGTAAAATTAAGAAAGAAAAAACAAAAAAAAGAAAGAAAACCAAAATAGGAGTTGTAATCTATTGTGTTATCCGCTAAAAATAGAAATAAACGTAGTGTGGGGGAGATAAGATTGTCGGTGATGAGCAACAGGGGTGGTATTATGGAAATCATGTTTATCACATCAGTAGAACTCATCGGATGATCCATCTTAGCTGACAACATTTTCCATCACACAATGGGATGTGGGTGTGGGTGTGGGGTAGGGGATTCCCACTATTTTGGTGTCAACACGTGTCCTGCCACTTCACTCTTTTTACTCCCCCTACCTAATTAAGCTACATTTTGGTTGGTTAAACATACAACAACATTTAAAACTTGTAACTGTAACAATAAAACCTCAAACAAACCTATTTACTCCTTCCATCTTATCTCCATCTTTAATTAAATGCTTGATAGCTATATAAATATCTTGCTTTAGTTGTTTAGATCGATCATAAGTTTTGATTATAAATTTGGACCACAAAAAGTGATTCTTTAATTCAAACAATCGCACATATGTTTAATACCACAATGTTTAAGAGATATTTTGATACATTCACATCTTTTAGTTTAGGATTATAAAATTCATGTCCTTCTTACTTGTTCAACTTCGTGCCGGATCAAGGCACATAAAATGACACGGAGAAAGTATAATTTTTTTTTCCTCTGGCTTGAACTGTTTTATACGTCTAATACAAGCTAGGATAAAGAATTTAGGACGCTGTGTGAGGGGTCGTTTGGTAGAGTGTATAAGATAATACTGAATAGGTTGTATTAATAATATTGGGATTAGTAGTGCAGGGATTAGTAATACTGGGATTATTTTTTATGCAGTGTTTGGTTTGATGTATTGAAAACAATATGTATTGTTACATTTTAAAAACAATATTGTTTGTTTACAAAAATACCCTCGGCGTATTATAACTTTGTGTATTTTCTTTGCAAAAGTTTATTATTCTTTTTTTAAAATAAAAAATGTTAACAATATAACTAATTATTTACTTTAGAATTTTAAGATTTAATCATTCACTTACAAAAATTATTTTTTTAATTATCTTTTTTCTTTATTTGCTTGATGTTCCCACTTTATGATATTTTTAAGTAGGAGGGAGGTATGTGTAACTTTTGGATAAGACAATAAAATCATTATTAACATAAAATTGTATTCTATAGAGTGTTAAACTAAGTAGAAAAATTATTTTTATTTATAAATGTCCTATTTACAAAATTAAATCTTGTATGCAATTTGTTTTTGAATTTTGACCAATAAATATTTTTTAAGTTAATGGACTAGTTTTTTTATAACTAAAATTATTTGGAGGGATATTATTATTTTAATAAATTGAAAAGAAGTAGCTCATATTGAATAAATTAAAAAATATTTAGAAAAAAAATTAAAGAAATTTGAGGACATTTTTGTAAATAATAATAAAATTTGTAAACTAATTTAGTAGTACAAATATAAAAAATAAAATTAAGAAAATAAAAAATGTTTAAAAGAATTTGAGGGATATTTTTGTATTTACACATACTAATCCCATGGTATTAAAACCCATGTATTACTAATACCACCATATGTGATGTATTAGTAATACACTCTATAATACCATGTAGGGTGTATAACTAATACATGGTATTAGTAATACATTGATCCAAAATTCTACCAAACATAATATTAGTTAATACCACACTTAATACATGAACTATTTTTTCTAATACGGCCTACCAAACGACCCCTAAAAGGATTGAATGTTTTTCACGAAAGCAAAGACATGTCGTTTTTTTTTTTTTGCCTTTGCCAGTAACTGAAAGTGTTGGAAGTAGTTGCTGTCGTTTTGGGATCCTAACTCTGATAATAATCGTCTCATCTCATCTTATCTGTACATTACATGAGTAGGATATCAAAAGTTATGTATCCCTCTTTTCCCAAACAGGAAATTTCTTGTTGAAATGTCACATAGTAGGTCATATATTTCTACAATTATATTAAAACTACACAATTGATTTACTTTACTAGAAGTTGCACATACTGTTGCTCTTCCTATCCTTTTCTATGTCCCATCCACTTTCCTTTTAGCTGTCAAGTAAAAATTCTAAAAAGAAATAACGTCTTTTTTTGTGTTCCCCCTCAAAATATAATTAGCTTGTGGAAGTACTGTTAATCTCTTTAAGGACATATAGTTCAGAATTTGGTTTTCAGTATCCTAAAATATTTTAATCTTAAGTAGTAGTCAATAACATAGTTGCAAACATACCTCATTGCAAAACTAAATAGAGCCTTTACTACTAGAAATATAATTGTTCTCTAGCTCGGGACTTCAAATGAACCCGTTGTCATGGAGAAATAATGGCCTGATGAAACACTTATCTAAGAGATCTCTTAACTGTTCTTTCAATTCCTTAAGCTCAGCTGGAGCCGTTCGGTAAGGTGGAATAGAGATAGGCTGGATATCTGAAAGAAAATCTATTCCGAAATTATGTGACTGTATCCGATCCTACGAACAAACAATTAAAAAATTCTTGATCATTTGTGGCAAAGTATTTGGCTAATTAACTTAACTTTATATGTATTTGCAAGGGTATAATTAACAAGGTCACTAAAATGCATTCCAATTGGTGAAAATAACAAGTCCTCCCCACCACGCACCAACACCATCAACCACCCCCCTATGTGCCGACTTTCGCTGTTTATATATACAACTCTATTTCTTTATCTTTCTAAGATTCTTTCTCACACACCCTCATTTCACTGTATCACCCACCCCCCTTAATTTCCCAATTTATAGTGCCTCGAAGCTTCAATTAGGAATTCGTTTATTATGGCCTTGCTGTAATTTCTTCAGTGCTCATTCCTTGTGCATTTCATTCTAGTTGCTACACCATTTCCTATTATATCGTATTAGTACTACTTATACCCCCCCCCCCCCCCCAACCAAGAATCCGTTATCACCATAAGTCCATAACCATTGGCTCTGCTTTCTCCTTAGCTAATTAATCAAGATAATTGTTCAAAACTAAAGATACAGAGACATTACCAATTATGAGAATCTCCATGGCTATCTCCACTTTTGTGATGATTCTGAGCCTTCTTTTGCTCACCATCTGTCAAGGTAAACAATGAATGCACTTTTTAAAATAGACAATTTTGAGATTACTAGGTAGGAATCGATCCAACCCTCACTAATGATAGTGAGGTGAAAGTTCACGTAGCTAACCGATTGAGCTACTGAAAGGAGTGCTCTGTTTTTTGAATTTTCCTTCTCCATAAAAATCCAGTCTTTTATTCAAAGAATTGTTGTGAAATTTTCATTTACTATACATTTACATTGTTTTTTAATTCTTTAATTTGTTGATTCTCATTTTTGGTTATGAAGGTATATTGGGGGCTACATTTACATTTGTGAACAAGTGTGACCAAACTGTATGGCCTGGGATTCTAGGCACACCAAAACTGGACAGCACCGGTTTCGAGCTAACCAAAGACACTTCTCGTTCATTTCAAGCTCCGACCGGTTGGTCAGGCCGGTTCTGGGGTCGAACCGGCTGCAATTTCGACGATTCAGGAACCGGTTCATGTGCTACAGCCGATTGCGGTTCGGGTCAAATGGAGTGCAACGGTGGTGGCGCCGCAACTCCGGCGACACTAGCAGAGTTCACACTCGGGTCGGGTTCACAGGATTTCTATGACGTCAGCTTAGTAGACGGGTACAATTTACCTATGATGGTGGATGTGAGTGGCGGGTCGGGTCCTTGTGCGTCGACGGGTTGCAACGTGGACTTGAACCAAAAGTGCCCGACGGAGCTGAGGGTGGAGGGCGGCGGCGCGTGTAAGAGCGCGTGTGATGCTTTCAAGACTCCACAGTACTGTTGTGCTGGTGCTTATGCTTCGCCGGCGACGTGCTCGCCGTCGGTGTACTCGCAGATGTTTAAGTCGGCGTGTCCAAAATCGTACAGCTATGCATACGATGATGCGACAAGTACATTCACATGTTCTAATGCCAATTACATCATCACATTTTGTCCCTCCTCTCTACCCAGGTAAATGCGAAATGCATTTTATCTTATTAATATTAGAAAAACTATAGTAACTTATATTTTCTCCTTTTTGTGCAGCAAAAGTGCTTCAAGATCAAACGGATCAACAGATGAGTCAGGTTCAGGGTCACTTCCAAATTCTGAGTCGGGATCAGATTCTGGGTCACTTCCTGATTCTGAATCAGGATCAGGGTCAGGGTCAGGGTCAGGGTCAGGGTCGATGAGTCAAACAATGCTAGCCGATGGATCTTGGCTAGCAAGTTTGGCTACAGGGAGCTCAGCTAGTACTCGACCTTCAAGGGTTATTCAATTCACAACGCTAATGATGGCTTTTGTACTTTTTATAGGTTTAGTTTTGTAATTATAGTTTATAACTACTACATTAAAGTTCATTGAGTAGAGTTAGATAAGATTGTTAATTGTTAAATTAAGTAAAAGAAAGATCAAACGAATGTATAAAGCACCAACGTGCTAGCTTCTGTTAAGTCTCACATTGTAAACGATTCCACCAATAACATATTCATGAACTTCATCCTTTTTCTTTTCAAATTTTAATTAATAAATAGTATTAGGCATGAAAATGAAGGGGACTTGGAGTAATCGATAAAGTTGCAACCATGTGATCAGGAGGTCACGGGTTTAAGTCTTGAAAACAGTCTCTGACAGAAATGTAAGGCTGCGTACGATACACCCTTGTGGTGGGGTCCTTCCCAGGACACCGCACATAGCGATAGCTTTAGTGTACCGGGCTACCCTTTCCATTAGTCATGAAAATGACTGGATGTTCCTTTCTCTATGCTTTAGAGCCAAACAAAAAGATAAGAAATCATATTTAATGGGAAGAAGACACAAACAATTATGACGAAAAAGATTGAGAATGAAACAAGTCTTATTATGATTTACATACTGCGACAATAGGAAATTTCTATATGGTACCAGATACTTCATAAATTCTTTTAAAAAAAAAGGGACCATATAATTTGCAACTTTTCCTTATACAAAATACTCTGTGTAGACCTATCCTTTTCCCAAAAGTCCAAAAAAGATTAGAGAAACTAGTTTTGGTGCTCTTCATGATATTTTCCAAAAGGTCAAAATGTAATAACTACTCATTTGCTCTCTCATTGGTTCATTATTACTTAAATATCAATGTGCTTGTACCATGATTGGAACTCCACTTGAACCTACAGCTAGTAAAATGCGTATTTATTGAAATATAATTTTCCCTCTATAAAACAAATAATTAATTAAGTAATTAATCAATTCTATATTAAATACTATTGTATATTCTGATTCTTACTTGACTACGAGATCAATTGGTGCAAAAAAGTAATTCAACGGTAACACATCAAGCATTATACACTGCGTTCCCTTTTATCTAATAGCTCAAGTAATTACTTACTAAACTTATATTATACCGATAAAATGAAAATTACTAGAGTATATAGTTGCTCAAAAAAGTAATTTGATAACATCAAATTAAAGTTTAATGTCGATCAATGAAATTTAACTAAAATAATAATTTAATTTATGGAATGAGCATTTTGACAAAATTGTAAATTGTAATAAAGAAAGGGTTATTTTAGACTTTTACACTTTATACAAATGAAATATTTAAGAATGCATGCTTGTATTGTGGTGCATCGTAATTATTGTCATTGGTGAGAAAAGTAGTAATTCCTTCGTTCGCTTTTACTTATAACAATTTTTTTAATTATATTTTTATTTTTATTTATTATTTTTAATATATTAAAAAATATTATTATTTTTGAGTATTAATTATTTTAAAAAAAATTAATTTCAACACTAAACATTATTATTTAATAGAAATATTATAATAAAATAGTCGTATTATTTTAGAGACTTGATAAACTCCAATTTGAGGGAATCTTCCAAATTTTTTTAGTGGGGAATATTTTTTCGGCTGCCTTTCTGGCTTTATTTTTACCTTTGTGAAATTTCCTACCAACGGTAGATTGAAAGAGCAATATTCTTGTGTGTTCATAATTCTTCCGTTGAAAAAACATTAAACTAAACAAACATAATTATTACTATTACATAGGCAAAAAAATAATTAGTGGACAACGTCTTTTCTTTCTCAACTATTTTAGTACTATTAAGCGTATAAACTTTGTGGGGAGCATTTGTTCCTTTTTTTAATTATTACTATTATTATTATTATTATTTTGAGGCTTAATGTAAGCAAATGGGATGTTATCATGATAAGAAGATATTTTAGTTTTCAAATACACTTTTTGACTAATCAAAGAAAGTACTTACTACTAAATCAAACTGATATTTCCATCTTTCACATAATTTTCTTGATGGATTTCTTGTTGCTAGCAGGTTAGCAGTTACTCTTTTTGTTGAAACGACATTTATAAAAATTAATTTAATGAAGATATTTTCATTTCCTTTTCCAAGATTTTTCCAGCCTCAGGAGACACTTGGAGGAAAATGAACGGTCAGTCACTATTGTTTCAGCTACCAGAAAATAACAGCAATTCAGATTTAGTTTTCAAAAGTGTCTGTGTTTCTTCTTTTTTAAACTTCGTGGGACGGCAGGAGGAAGTAATGAAGTAGTAGTATATCTCTAGACAAATATCCTAGCTAATCATTTCCATGCTAAGACTGATTGTTAGATAGATACTCTCACACCTTAGTCCTTACAATCTAATAGCTGTAACTTTTTTCAAGTTAATTATTTCTGTTTGCCTAATGGCAAAAACTAGCTAGAATTTTGGCCTTCCGTTCCATAATTTTCATAAAATAATGCATCTTTCAACATGGAACAATCATCAACATTTCAACGTCTCTGTTAGTAGTTTCTGATATATGGAGGGCCATTCATGTTAAATGAAAAACAAAAGGAAGTTGTGTGGCTGCTCTTCATTCAGCACTCACATAGCACAAGAGTATTAGGCACTAAAAAACAACAATGATTATTATCACTTGGAATCTTAAATGAAGCTCAATACAAATACTTTGGGACAATGATTAGCCAATGAAAATTGACAGAAAAGACTCGAGGTAGGTTGATGTGTTGAGAAAATATTCTTTAGCCAACTTGGGTACCAATTACCAAGTCGAGAAAACAGAAAGTGGCCATCTTTTTTATGAAGGATAAGGACACAAGCATCTACAGCAGGGGCGGAGCCAGCCTTCTGTTCGGGGTTCGGTCGAAACCCCCCTTCGACGAAAAAATATACTATTTATACATGATTAAAATTATTTTTTATGTGGTTACAGTAGGTGTTGAACCCCCTTTTTCAGTAGCTTCTTCACTCTTTTTCAGTAGTACCACACATTTTCAGCTTTTCTATACATTCCCATGCCACCATCCAAATCTTTTGCCTGTTCAATAAGATGGCTTTAGAATCGTGGAAAGCGTTCTCAAAGTCGTTGATCGATTTTTTTTTTCTTTTCCATCTAGTTCTTGCTCTGAGGCAAGCCACACATTCATTAGCAAGATTCTGGACAACAGTACAATGAAGAAGAGAGATCTTTACTGATATTTCCATACTGATCAGAATCATGATACTAATCATGGAAGTAGTATAATCTCCTCTGCATATTATATTGTATCCGAATGTCCAGCAAACAAGCCACCTTAACAAACAGTGAAGTTCAAGTGTCCTTCAATTAGAATCCAAAAGTTTCTTCCCTGTTAGAGCTTTTGGTTCAACCAACAATAGACGAGCACCAACTAGTAAGCAACGTAGTGCTGCTCAAATAGCAGTTCGACTAAACTAGACACTCAGAACACTTGGAAGTACTTGTTAACTTCTCCAAAGCGGAATACTGCATAGAATATCATCTTGTCTAAAAAAATACTCTACTAAAAATGGAAGTACGGGATGCTGGAAACCTGCACTGTGAATGTTCACCGTGTAATTCTGACCAATAAAGAATAGCAATGATCCACCTCATAGTTTGACCGGGAGTCATCACCATTAACAAATCCCTGATGACGATTTCAAACTTGTGTATCACATGCAGATCTCATCTTATGGTGAAATGCTAGCTGCTATCTTTCACTTTTAGTAGAAACTAGTCCAATGAATCACTTCTTTTGGGGCAGAAAAGTGTGGCTTCAGAGGAGACCTCCTTTTTCAGCAACGATTCGATGGTTCTGGGGAAGTTCTTGATAAAATTCCGTAAAGAAAGTGATGAAAAAATGATTGATGAAAACAACATACAGCAGAAGATCAGAAACTCCTTAACAGAATGAAAGGAAATACTATAGATCAGTTTCTTTTTTTTGTTATTGAGTTTATTATGATGGTGTCTGTGCTAGCTTTGATTCAATTATTGTATCTAAAAATAAAAGGATATCCTCTATATCTATAAATACTGAGGCAAATTGGCAAGTACAATAGAGTGGATATCCTCTATATCTATAAGGGGATTTATCCAACGATGAAAATATAATTAAATGAAGAAATTTACAATATTGATTGTTGTCCTAAAAGTTGGATGAAAATATTATGAGTATGAAGAAATTTACAATATTGATTGTTGTCCTAGAAGCAATTTTCACAGTTTTCCTTCATCACAGGAGCTGGCGGAACAGTGGACACAATCCAAGTTTTATTTTTACAGAGCATTTTCTTGAGTCGTGGTTTTCTTGCCAAAGTTTGTGACATCTTGTACTCATCATAAAACTTGACATAGGGTCCTCTTATTCTTGCTGCTAATGACACGTCGGTAGAGACCCATCAACAAAAGCAAGAGCCATGATCACAAAGAAAAGCCTTGTAACAATGGGGACAGACATAACCAGACGAACTATGTAGAGGGAGGAACTATGGCCATCACCACATGTTCCTGCAGTTGTTATTGGAGACACGGCAAATCCCTTTAAAAGATAGGACACCCGTCAACCATAATCCCTTTCGCAGTTGGACAAGAAGCCAAAGGACATGTATCTGTATGACTTCCCCACCACTGAAGGCTAACATGTTCCTGTCCTAAGCACAAGTACAACAATACACCCATGAATGCTAATCCGGCATCTAATGACCCAGATAAAACATAATTGTGACGACTCCACCAACTCTTGTAGTATCTATATACAACAAATCCTGATAAAAATGCAATAATGATCCAACTGTTGTAGTTGACAGCAGTAGCAGGTGGCATTTTAATTATTCCGGCTAATAATACAGGCACCGAAATCAATCTAATCCATTGTTTTTGCGGGAAAGCTTTCTGTAATAGCCAAACAAATACAGGAGCTACAGCTCCAATTAGAAAAAACCAATTTGTAGCGGCGTAATAGCCAAGATTTCCAAAAATCCTCTGTGACCCGATCAGACCCCAGATGACTGAGGCATCATAGAATACATGATCAGCTGGGCATGTCCATGGACTGTCTTGAGGAAGCAGTGCCCGATCACAAATATTTGGGATGGCGTCCATTAGCCACCATGCTGTTCCCAGATGTGCAAATGCTGATATTAAGGTTCCAACAATCTGATTAAATAGTACACAGCAGAAAAAACACATTTGAGACAGGCCTTTTATACACCTAAGAACTAAGATCAGTGGCAGATACACATTGCTTGAAGTGGTGAGTGGTGACATTGCTGAAATTCTTAATTATTTAATGTGACATGTTTAATATATTTTTCTAAACATTGCTTGAGAAATAATGCAAAATAAACTGCTCGTCTGGGATAGAAGTAAGACCTTATTAAAACACTACAACCTCAAACTCGAACCTGTGTACTAACTCAATAGAGACAGGCCGATGCTACTTGCGTATGCCACTGTAGCAGATCAATCTTTTCCATTTTCTGGATTATGTTACTTCTCTTTGCCAAAAGATATAAAAACTAACCTGAGCCATGAACATTGCCCTAGGAGGGATCTTCATATAGTGTCCAAGTTTTAAGTCTTGCAGGAAGATTAAACCTTGCTTCATGCTGATGTAGCCATATACTTTGAAGCACATATTAGCAACTGGATATCCTGGATACAAGTATCCCATTATATACTCCGTGATAATATTCAAACCAGGTGTCTGAGCAACAAAACAGTTTGGAACATCAGAGTTGCCAAATGAAGATAGCAATTAGTTCACAACACTGACAGTAGGCTAATTTTTTAAAACTCATTTTGCCTATGTCCAGCAGTAACCATATGGACAAATGATTGCAAGCTACTATTTTACTGAACATGGGCTTACTTGGTTTGTGGTAGCAGTAATGATTCCAATCGGGAGGGTGAAAAAGAAGGCAAGGCCACACGCTAACAGAACACCCCACCATGGTAACTGAAGCTGATTTTTGTAATATTCACATACAAATACAGTTGCTGCAATATTTGTTAACAGAATAATCGTGAACCACCATTCAGGAACTTGCTTGTATTTACTCATGAGCTTCGCGTGCACGTCCATTTTCTTCTCCTGTAAAGCAGACTTGCTGAGATGCCATAGATCCCTGCACCACTATAACTAGTCAACTGGTGCTTCCCATTCTATATGTTGAGGGGCAGGGGCTAATTTCCCTTACGGTTATTAAATTTTACCCACTATATATAACGGTAAAGTTTCCAGCTTACCGGCCATGAAAGAGGAGGACATGAACAACCGTGGCAGTGAGGCAGGCAAAGCTGAATCCATAAGTCAGTAATAGGAAAATGCTGAGATAAAGACGACCCTCGTGGTCATACTTCTCTAAATCAATGTGAAAGTTAGGATCCATGATAGCTGAAATGTTGTACTCTTGGCCATTTTCTTTAAACAAGCCATCCGAGAATATCGGAAAGTTCTTGGCCTTGTAAACATTGCACCAGTACATGAGAGGTGTAACAACATACATAATCAGAAAATAACCAACAGCAATGTTTGCAGTAGCAAACCATGGGCTAGCTAATGGGCTTCCAAGATAGGAGGATATACTGGACCAATCGAGCCCAATGGCGCCTATTCCAAGGCCATGAAGCCCTGAACCCAACTGTTGGACTAAGACAGAGGAAGGAAACAACCAACACAGCCAAGAAAGGGAACTTAGCATTGGAAAAAGATAACCTGGAAAGACATAGTAAGCAAAGCTGCAGATAAAGGCAATGAGGAAAAATTGGTTTCTTGTCAACCCATTCTTGGCTCTCTCTTCTTTTTCATGAAGGGCCCTGCCATTGGAAAAGAAAATCTTAAAGCAATGCTGATCGAAAATACAATCAGAGGCTAATGTAGCATGTCCTCGACTGGTTCAACAGAACACAGCTTTTTCAGCATGAATATCTATATAAAAATTACTAAAATTTGAACAAATATTATGATATTATAATCCCAAATGCAATAGGTTTAATACCAAAACCCCATGTATAGTTATGCACGAACACATGTATTATTTTATGTGGAATAGAGTGTGCAATAAGAATGTATGTACTAATATGCATGGATTTTTTTGCCGTATGATATGTATTGATTATTTAAAAAAAAAAAAAAACTGAATGTAATATGCATGGATTAAAATTGCAACATGACAAAATTAACCCTCATAATATATAGTAAGAAATTTTTTATGTTTTTTAAATAGTACACAAGTATTTTAAATTGTACATTGTATATTAATTTGTAATATATTGAACTAGGCATTCTATAAGAAATAATATTTGCATATCCAATTCCCATATTACTAATGTCTAATGCACCTCATCAATTTTTGCATAACTAATCCGTCAACATTACTAATTCCTTTCCAACAAATTCCCACATTAATAATACACCTAATTAATTTCTGCATAATTAATCCGCCAACATTACTAAGTTATGCATAATCCATCTCTGAACCAAACGACACTTACGGTATTGTTTTTGCTAATGGAATATCATTTGACAAATTGTTAATTTGCAAGCATTGGTAGCTACTTTTTCTCTTCAGGGAATGCTACTTATTATTACTCCCTCGGTTTCATAATTGGCTCTATGGACTTGATACACCCATTAAGAAAATATTAATTAGAGATTTATTTTATCAAATTAACCTTATTAATTAGACTTTGAAAATATAAATTTGAGTAAATACATTTTATTTAGTCATTTAATGTTAAGGGTGATATTAGAAGAACGTAATAAAACCCTCTTGATTTCATCAAAGAGACAACTAAATTGAAATAAATATTTTTAGTAAGAGGGTCAACTAAAACGAAACGAAGGGAGTACTATTATTATCCATGTCACACTTTTTGCTAAAAATTGGTTTCAACAAGAGTTATTTTAAAGGTAATTCAATTTATGAACTGTTTAAGAAAGAAAGGAATATTTTCAAAGGAGTATATAATCTAAATAAAATTTAGACATTATTTTTCTGAAATTCATGAAAAATGACTTTCCTTAAATAAAGTAAGAAAATATTTTTTCAAATTCTCTTTTAATCTGATTTGGCTCTTCTCCATTTTCATTCTCTCCATTTTCTCCAAGTTCCTATCTTGATTGATGACATGGCATAGTTCAAATTGAATGGGTAAAATTTAATTATTTTAAAGTAAATCTCTAACCATAATTTAGATAATAAATACATTATATATTTAGTTTAACAACATATTATCTTGTTCATAAAAATAACAACAAAAATCTTTTCTTCCTAAATTTTTTTTCCTACGCATGGTTCATCTTTTAGTTTCTATTTAAATTAATTTTTTTTATTACATTTTAGAAACTTTCTCTTTAATGATTACTAGCTATTTTATTTTCTTTAAAATAGGCGAAATAAAATAAGAGAGTCGATAATTTCCCCTATTTTATTTTATCTATGTCCCCCTATTTTATTTCACCTATTTTAAAGAAAAGAAAATAGACAATTGTTAAAGAAAAAGTTTCAAAAAGAAAAAATGCAATAAAAAAATTAGTTTAGAATACGAAAGACGAATATTTCTTTCAGTTTCTCCCTATTTTATTTCACCTATTTTAAAGAAACTAAAATATCTAATTTTTAAGAAAAAGTTCCAAAAAAAGGTGATAAAAAATTAATCTAAAATAGAAGAGCTGATTATTTCTCCTACTTTATTTCACCTATTTTTTTTTTAAAAAAAGCTAATTATTAAAGAAAAAGTTTTAAAAAAAATTAATTTACAAAGAAATTAAACAATAAAATTCTTGCGTAGGAAAAGAAAACTTTTTGTTGTTTTATTTATGGACATGTTGCTAGGATTGTGGGATTATAATATTTTTTAATTTTAAACTAAATATATAATGTATATATTATCTAAACTATGGTAGAAATTTACTTTAGAATAATTACATCTTACTTATTCAATTTAAATTATGTCATATATCGCCAATCAAAATAGAGATTTGAAGAAAATGGAGAGAGTAGAAATGGAGAGGGGCCGAATCTCTTTCAATCGGACCTTAGTTTGAGGTTCCGACTCTAACTAAGAACCCGACTCCCAATTCCAACCCCAACCTAAGTCTTGGTTCTCCTGTCCCGATTGCAACCTCAATTCCTTCTCCCAAGTACACTCCTACACCGACTCTGCCTGGACTATCGACTAGTACTCGGGTCAGGGTTGAGGCCCAAATCAGAATCGAGGTCAAAAGTCAGGTCCTCATAGAGTAAGGAGGGAGGGGGTGGAGGGTGTTTCAGGATCACATTGTTTGGGACACAAAAATGTACTCATAAAGTTCAAATAAATTTTTTTAAAAAAAATACTCATAGGCAGTTAAGCCCACCATAAAAGTGTCTTTCATTTTATTCGTAAAATCTCTTTCATTATCGTCTAACAATGGGGCATACCTGAATAGAGATACTTGAACAAGATTTTGAGGCCACCACATGGCTGCCGGCTCCACCAAATACCGCCGGAACATCCCAGCCCAACCAAACCCCAACACTTGCGTAGTAATAACAACAACCAACGCCACCCAAAAACTCAACTTCTTCTTATAGAACAACTTCACTGCACTAACCAGAAGAATCGCGTAAGGGTTCCCAGCGCCACAGTTGGCAAATATCGTGATGAGCACGTGCTCTTTCACGTTGAATGGTCCTGGATTCAACGTAAACTCCCACTTGCTTCCTTTGAAGAAAACTGTGTCCGTAATGCCCTTGGCCATTAGGTGACCTAACGGAACCACCGCAATTTGGGCGGAGGTGGAGGTGATGGTGAGGGGCTCACGGCGGTACCAGAAGAACTGGTTGAGGAATGAGAGAAGGAGACAAGCGATAGTGCCGAGAAACCACATGCGGAAAGTGACCACCGGAGAAGTGGGATCGTCGGTGATGGGAACTGTGAGTGCCACTTGCTCGACCGGAGAGTTATCCTCATGATTGAGTTGTTCGTCTCTCTGAACTGCATAAGAAAAAATCTCAACATAACTAATTATACCAGGCACCGTTAACACACTATATTTTGCGCTGTTCAACAGACCCAGGCCGACTTAGGAGTATACATTATTGGAAGAGGAAATGGATGCTTACTTAGTGGAGCTGAGATTTCTGAGTTACTGCCATTCATCGCTGACTTTGGAGTTTGGACCCTTTCTGTTTTTCTTCTCCAAATTAGGTGTTAATATCTTGAGTTACATTGAATTAATAAAGTGGGATGACCAATCTTGTCGGGTTTGACTTCCCTCACAATGTTCCACGAATATTTTATGTTTCGACGGTACAGAATCAAAGTATGTGCTATAACTACAAAAATAAAAATAAAAATAAAAAATAAAATAAAAAGTATAATTTTATACCATATAAAAAAAAAAATACTAAAATAGGTTTGTGCACTTTCTATTTTAACGACAAATCTATTTACAGCATCAGAAAAGATTACACTTAGATTGTGCACCTTTTAAGTGTACAATTCATTTTTTTATGGATTGTGCATAATTTATTTTTTTATGAATTATGCACTAAATAAGTGAACAATTTTTTTTAAAATAGATTGTATACTTATTAAGTGCACAATGTTTTTTAAATAGATTGTGCACTTATTAAGTGCACAATCTCTATTCACTTTTTACGGCTGACATTTAAAATGTTTATTATTATACATATGTATTTGTATATAAAAAAAATTATAGTATGAATACGATAATTTGCTATAAACATATATGATTTTTATTTTATTTTATGTTTTTAAAGGGCAATTTATTTAAAATACAACAACAACAATAATAATAAAAAAAAATTGCCCTTTAAAAATACAAAATAAAATAAAAAACATAAATAATAATAATAATAATAATTGTTATAAGCTTTCAAACTAAACAGTTTCACCATAATACAACCACATAATTTTAATACCACCAAATGATGTGGTACAACGGATGGGGTTGCTCCTCCTTTAACCAGAGGTCTCGGGTTTGAGCCCTAGGTATGAATTTTTTTTTGGTACGGAGCGCTTCCTCCCGAATGGGACCCTACGCGGCGCGAATCAGGATTGGTCGGAATTCAATGCGGGTATCGGACACCGAATGAAAAACCAAAAATAAAAACACATGATTTTAATGTAAACCAAACTAAACTAATAAATAATTTCAATAAATATACTTTTAAACTATTAAATTTGATTATTTAAAGTAGCAAAGACAGCTTGAAAGTCATTCAAGATAAATTCACTGGAGGTATGAATCACTATTGAAAGGCTATTATTTTCTTTCTTAATTCTATTTTTCCCTTTTTTTTGTCTTTGTAACAATTAAAATGAGATTAGTTATAATTTTGTAAGAATTTAATGAGATTTTAAGGGCCAAGTCATAAAAAATAAAATAAAGTGTAATTAAAAAAAATGCACATATATTAAGGATGCTAATTACAAACTATCCTATTTTCTAAGTGTGACTTTTTAATTCTATTGTTACTTTGTAAGATAAATCTATTAATCTAAATAATCTTATTGAATAAAATAATGATAAATAATTTTATTATATCATTTCATTGCTTTTTAAAAATTAGAAAAAAAGATTACTGTGATAATTTAAAAGTGGATGACTTTTTATATGATAAATAAATAAAAGAGTGATTTATGTGTGATAAACTTTAAAGTTAGATAATTTATATTAATAAAAAATAAAAAAATTGTATGATAATTTTTTCACCCTATTTTATTCATGTTATTTGATTTTGTGTAAATAAATTAAAAAATAAAAAAGTATGACATTTCAATAAAAAGTGAAAAGAATAATAATTACACGAAATCTACAATGTGCACTTGTCAAATAATGAAAAGCCTCACACAAATATGACATGGCGCACCTCATCCACCATAAAATTTTTCGCGCTAAGAGTATTTGTACTTTAACAGAGAAATACTATTATATTCGTCAAAATACAACATCATACATAGACGATTCTCTTTCAACGGCACAAAAGGTAAATGAACATCATCAGATTACATATCACATAAAAAGTGAATAGAGATTGTGCACTTAATAAACGCACAATTTATTTTAAAAAGAATTGTGCACTTATTTAGTGCACAATTCATAAAAAAATGGATGACGCCGTGAATGAATTTTGTGCACTTAATAAGTGCACAAAGCCTATTTTAGTTTTTTTTTTTATATGACATAGAATAATTCTTTTTTTAGTTGCAGGGCATACTTTGGTTCCGGACTCATGTTTCGAGAGATATAAGTACTTAAAAAATTACTTCTCTCATTTTCAATAACAACGTACACTTCTCAATCACTTATTCTAAAAGTTGTGATTTTGAACTTACATGCTGAAACTGTCTCGAGGATATATGCACTCGTTAGACTTGCTTCTTCAGCATTTTAAATTTTATATTTTTATACTTAATTTCTCTGTTTCATACTATTTGACTATGTTTATCTAACATATTTCTTTTTAAAAAATTTAACCAAATGTATATTTTATTTAACTTGTAAACCAACCAATAGATGACATGAGACTGCGTTTGTTTAATTTGTTTGACTTTTTTGTAAAATTTATGAATTTGAGCTCTAAAAAATTAGAAGTTCTTGGCATCCCTTCGTGATAAGACCGTCTCACCAAAATAACCTACTTATTTAATAGAACTTCCTTTAGACGTTAGTGCTTGCCAATCAATGACCATTGCTTTTCTTGAAGAAAGACGATTTACAGATTCATCGACAGCGACATACAAGCTACAAAACAGGAAATTATGAAGATTTGTCCTAAATCTCTTATTTTATTTGAATTCAATTTCATCATAATTGCATTTTTTTTTTCTTTTTAGGGGAAACAACTCTTTTATATCTTTCTTTTCATAAAAAAAAAAAAAAAAAAAAGTCTAATAATAGATTTTTTCTTTTCATATAAAAATACATGAGAAATTTACCTAAATCTATCATATTTATCATTTATAACTATATAATTTTAATACATACATAATTCATTTTTAAGAGTCGTTTAATAGAGTGTAAAAGAATAATACCGACTAGTGTATTTTAGTAATAATCATATTAGTCAAGCTGATATTATTTCTTATACACTGTTTGATCTTATAAATTATATGTCTTAGTATAAAAAGATGTTTGTTTACAAAAAATACCCTCTACACTTTTTAATTATACACTTTCTTCTGCAACAATAATCTTTTACTATTAATAGAGAGTCTTCCTGAAGATATATGTTGTCTCTTCAAAAAGTAAAGAGCATTTCAATCCTCTCCAACTACTGAAGTGGTAACATTCCACCTGATTTGTCTAACTGCGCAAAATAGTATGACTTGTCATTGTCATACGGTAATTTCAATGGAGAAAATCAAACAGTGTTTGGATGAAGAAGAAGATTGGAGAAGATGGTCCTTGCTTTTTCATGGCAAAATATAGAGAAGAACGAGCCAAAGTACAGAGAAAAGTGAGGGAAAATACTGTTTGGAAAAGGAGGACTGAAAATATATAAAGAAATTTGAGGGTAATTTTGTCATTAACTAAGCTAATATATGTGCTGAAATCTTTCGTATTAGTAATACATAGAAAATGATGATATTACTGTACACACATAAAATTTATTGGATCAAATTCATATAAAATTTAATTTTAATCCACATTTTATTGGGTTTAAACTTATTTTGGGTTTTAAAAAAAATAATAAGCCTATTGTATTCCTCATCAAGGTTCATCTCACCTTAAAACCCAAACTCATCAAGTGACGTGGCATCCCAGTCAAATCCAAGACCAATGAGACGCCGCCACATGTATAAATGATGTGGAAATCTCATTCAAATTCAACAACCAGTCAAAAGGCGCCAAGTGTCAAAGTGACATGTTTCGGTCAATCACAAACAACTAGGCCTATCCCCTACAACTATAAATAGGGGAGTAACATAACATTCTAAGAGGGGAGGAAAAGGAGGACATTCTGCAAGCATTGGAGGAAGCTTCTGCATTGACTACACAGCTCTTCAACGAATTGACTAACGGAGTTCTGCTCGGAGATTAACTCGACAAGACAAAGTGCTGTCAGACAATTCCTGGAGATCCAAACACATTTCTAGGAGGCTCAAATCATCCTACATTCGAGAATCACGCTGCAAAGGCCCTCGAATCACGAAAAAACTTAGGAGAGAAGAATCGAGAGAATAACGGAATTGTATCCGCAAAATTCATTTATATAAAATTATTCCTTTTGTTTATTTTATTTTTGCTTGCAGTTAATTTTCAGCATCGATGAAAATTTGTTGCGAACAATTACTAATACATGTCTCAATACACAATATAGTGTATAACTAACATATATTGAAAAATGGTACCAAACAAGGTATTAATAGTATACAAAATTAATATATGCATTATTTTTGCCAATACACTGTACCAACACAAACCCTTAATACATAGTGTAATTTTTTTTTTACAAAAGCAAGCATAATATATTTAAAGCACTTATGATACATTTATATTACATGCATAAGTTATGTTTAATACATACTGCAATGAATCCGACTCCTCTCCGTTTCTATTATCTTCATTTTCTCCAAGTGAAAACTTGGATGAGAGACACATGGCATGAGTTAAAATGAATGGTTAAGATTTAATTACTAAATTAAGATTTTAGCCATGATATGAACAATAAATATTTTATTATTTGCTTCCAAAATTTTAGTAATTCAACAATTATTATAGTTACAGAATTATTTTACCCACAAATATACTTTTTTTTAAAAAAAAAATCTCTCTATTTCTACGTTTTCCCCCCTATATTGTGTTCTATTTCCATGTTCACCGTCTATCTTTCAACTTCTTTAAGTTAATTTTTTATTTCATTTTAACCATTAGATACTTTTTCTTTAAAATTAGCTATGAGTATAAATGGTGACACTTCAATATTTTTAATAACCTAATTTATTTTTAAATATGCTAATTCATTATTTTTATTATTATATCGATAATGCTCGTGTTATTGTAATAATTTATTACTCAAAGATTCATATTTATGAGAAAACTTTTACCATCGGCATGATTTTACTTTGCCAATTTTTCTTATAGCTAGTCTTTTTTTCTTTTGGACGAAGAGGAAAAATGATAAGAGTTAAGAAATTTGAAAAAAGGAGAAATAATAAAGTTTTTAAAATGATAAGGGTGTATCTATTATTTTTTTTTTTACCATAGAATATTTTTTTTATAATAAGATAATTTTTTCCCAGTTAAATAATGGTTAAGAAAAAAGTAAGAAGAGAGAGATTTTTTTTTAAAATATATTTATGAATAAAATAATTTTGTAGTTATTATTGTAGAATTATTAAAATTTTTGGAAGCAAATATATAAAATATTTATTATTCAAATCTTAATCATTCATTTTAACTCATGTTATGTGTCTCTCGTCCAAGTAAAAATTTGGAGAAAATTGAGAGAATGAAAATGGAAAGGAGCTCAATCTTACTGCAATACATCTATGTAGCATGCATAATTTCATATTAATATATAGTGCATTTTCCCCCACCAGTATAATATATTTTATTACACTTCTAACACATTTATATTACATACATAATTCAATTTTACTACACAATGAAGTTGCTATAAATGGTAAATACTTTCTAAATATGATATCATGATAATAAATAAAAAATATATTGAAAAATAGTAAATTGAATATTTTATAAAATGCACTCAAACAGATAATTTTAGCATTTACGATGTAAAAGCTAAAATATTTTTTTAGAGAAAGGTTATTCTCTCAATAGATGGTCTTAAGACCCATTTGACCATAAATGTAATTCACTTTTTTCTGGAATAATTTTTCACTTTATTTGAAAATCAAAGTTTGGCTAGTAAAAATCTAAATTCAACTTAAAGTCGAAGTCTAAATTTGAAAAACAACTTATGGAGCATGTTTTGATTAGCTTATAACTTCTAAGTTTTATCTTATTTTTATTACTTTAACTTAAAAATAAGTGCTTAAAACCTTCTTATCGTAAAAATATTTGAAACTTGAAAGTTATTTTGACTTAAAAACACCTAAAGTAAATATATCTAAAATCTAAATAGGCTCATAACCTGTTTTCCTACACCATGTTCATATTTTTTGAATAAATTGCTCTCTTTTTTGTTTTATAAAAAATATAACTAATCACGATTTAATTTTCAACTTCAAATTTTTGGTTATTTCGAATAGAATATTATTTTTTTAAAATAAAATTATGGCCAAGTGCCTACAAACTTTTGATCTGTGAGGGTAAAAAAGTCAAAAAGGTTTGCCAATGGGAAAAAATTATCCTCCTTCAAGCTTTTCCAATTAAGACAGGTGAGATCGACAGTTCAAGATCACATTCTTGCAAAACACCCAAATGGCCAATTTGTTGGTTTTAAAAAGGTAAAAATTTACATATAGAAAAAGTATAAGACCTATAACTAACTTTCTAGTGAAAGCTTAAATAATTACAAATTATAGGCAAAAGTAGTTAATAGTTATTTGTATATATATAAGAATCATACAAATCAGAAGAAACATAATATAACTGAAATAGGAGATAAAAAAGGAAACTTGAAAGCAGTAAATTACCTTAAATTACTACAACTTCCCACTAATTTTTCATCCATTAATGAGCATTAAAGCTCATTATCTGCAAAAATGGTTGTATTAAAGTTAAAAAAAAAAAATTTTTGGGAAGATTTGAGAGAAGAAAGAGGAGTTATTCAACAATAAATTTTAACAGGTATTTTCTCAATTCAAATTTCGTTTAAAAATTCTTGAAAGACGATTTTTTTGAAAATCAAAATTGTGTATTTGCGCTTATATTTGTGTATTTGTTGTTTCGACTAAATTATATAAATTTCAATATGTTTTGATTCACTATTTTTGTTAATGTATACACGATCCATACTTCAATTTTAATTTGTGATCTAACGCAGAAATTTTTATAATTTTTGAAACTTTATAATTGTTAGTTTATTTTGAATTCATAGTTACTGACAATTTGCATATTGTATTTGTTTACAGATTTTTTTTAAAAAATATGGGGCAATTACCAATTGTTTTGAAGCATTCAGGCATATGAAACTGTTATAATGAGTATGAATAGTACGAGTTGGACTCGATTGCAATTGAAGAAACAGAAAAATACGATGGTTTGATTCAATTGATTGGTAAGCAACTTTGTATTGAGTTGAATTTAAAAACATTGAAAGTTGAATATAAAGTTGAATTTAGCAGTAAAAGAATTCAATATGATACAATCAAATGCAGTCGGGTAAGTCTATTTATCGTATTAAAGCATTTGTGTTTTTATTCTGTACATGATTTTGTCTTATGATAAAAATGTATTTATGTATGTATAATATGGATAAGTTTATTAAGTTTATTCATATTATTATCTAACTAGATACATACAGTTGTTATTATATGTATTTGGTAAACAAAATTGTATACGTTAGCAAATCAGTTTTGAAGTTTTTTAAAATACAGTTTTTTTTTATATAAATTACTAATAGATAACTTTTACATCGCAGATATAATTTGGTGTGTAAATCGAAGGGATGTGGTTGGTTGCTAATGACATCTAGTAATAAAAAGACTGACTTCCTTAAGATTCATCGATTTTGTCAGGAGCATACTTGTCCTTTAAAAGATCGAGTGTACGAGCAGAAACATGTTAGTAGTACATTGATTGGCGGCATTGTGAAGAAGAAGTTATCCAACCATAAAAGAGTGTATACGGGGAAACACATATAGGATTTTGTTATGACTTGTGACTGATTGTAGTTCGAATAATGATCAATAACATGACGCATTTTATTATATACTTTGTTTGCATATTAAATTGAAATTATAAATTTTCACGCCATATACTTTGTTATATACTTTGTTTTCATGTTATATACTGGTTGTAAGTTTGCATATATATTTCACTTTACATTATAACTGTATCAATATGCAACCTAATGTAATAATTTGTCAGTTCTAACTATCCTGATGTTTAACATATTATATGCATATGTATTTTTATTTACTCGAAATGTATTGTAACACCCCATATTCAAGTACATGTATTGGCGTATTCAAGTACGTGTATTGGTCTTATTTATATGGAATTAATTTTTTTTATTTTATTTATACCGGAATTTGCCCGTCGATGGTTCCATACGAAGCTTATTGAATAAGCTTTCCAACGATATAAAGATTTCCAAAAACGGATAAGTTTTGGATATAATCAAGCACATTCGAAACTATAAAACGGTGGCCGGGATATGGTGAATAGTAAATGTGCAGGAAAATTTCCTGCACACAAACTACTGAGGCCTGCCAGTTTTTTGGGTCAACTTTGAACGATCATAACTCCCTTAATATAATGAACTGGGAGAGCTACGACCTATCAAAAGAAAGATCTTTGAGTCTTCTTTCCAATACAATTGGTTTCATCCAAATCCAACATCTGAGTAAGGAGTTATACTCGTTTTACTTCAGCCTATCAAAACAATTTTTTAGGGTCAACTTCAAACGATCATAACTCCTTGTACAGGACTAACTGGGGGGCCTACTTTATATGAAATGAAAGCTCTTTGAATTATCTATCCAAAGATACCAATTTCACCCAAATCCGATATTGGAGAAAAGAGTTATGGTCGATTTACTTTAGCCTATCAAAACAGTCCACCATGGACAGATTCGAATTTACTTAAATTTTTAAGGGCAATATGGTCATTTTCCATCACCTCATGGAAGAAAATTGGTCATTATATACATATAATTAGCCTAGTATCCATCATTCATCATCCAATTATTGAAGAATAAGGAACCCTAGCCTAATTTCAACTCCAATTATCTTGTGATTCAACCGTAGAAAGTCCAAATTGATTCCGTAGTTGTGTTCACCGTCTCGAGGGCTTCGAGAAGCACCTCTTATTTGTGCCAACAGGACTTCGAAATCAAAAGGGCCATTTTATGGTAAGGATGTAAATTATGTTGGTGTTATTTATATGGATATGTATATATATGCATGTGAGCATAAGAAGTATGTTATTTGATTGTTGTTGAAAGATGATTGGAAATGATGTTGGATTATTCTTGTGCATGGTTGGATTATGTTGAATTGTGAAGGGATTTGGTGTGATGATGTGGTATTGAAATGATGATTATATATATATATACACATAAACCTATTATTCAAGTTGGTTTTTGGAATGCTTTGCAAATATTGGTTGTATGGAATTATGGAAGAGAATTGTGGTGTTGGGTTGCTAATACTAGATGCCAAACATTTCATTGTAGATAAGTGATTTGTAAAGGCGGAAAGTTGTGTTGAATTGGTATCCGAATCTACGACGAGGTATGTAAAGCATACTCTAACAATGTTCTTTGGCATGAAAACACCAATGTTCCATCAAGTAAGATTCCGAGGTTGTCCAAAAACATGTATTGTTCTACGTTACCAACGAAGTTGTTTCCATCCTATAAAGTGTCAAAATGTTTCATTGATATACCAAAAGGCTCCTATTTCATTGTTGTGATATTGATGATTCTGAAACACATTGTTGATATACCAATAAGTTCCTACTTTATTGTTATGGCATTGATGACTCCAAAACACTTCATTGATGTGCCAATGAGTTCTTACTTCATTGTTATTGCATTGATGGTCTATATATATGTCTCCTATTGATATATCATTGTTTCAAAGTATCAAAAATGTGGTGGCAACCGAAATAACAATCTCAAAGATTAATTGAACTAAGTGATGAAAGTTCTCTCTTCTCGGGTGGTATCCCAGGGGCATAAGCCTAGCATGGGTCGATCCCTATTTATGTGTTTATGGGTGGTATCCCAGGGGCATAAGCCTAGCATGGGTCGATCCCAGTTGATATGTACTGGAGGCAGCCTAATGGTCACAATACAGTACAGTAATGATTACAAAGACGATAAGAACGAAGGTAAAGTGATTGAATAAATGCAATGTACAGGTTGTCACAAGTTCTAGTAAATGTGGTCCACTCCTATTACGCTTTATTCACTTGTTTTTTATTTCTATTGAGCTCCTATATCATATGTGATTATCTACAGCTTTACATACTCAGTACATATTTCGTACTGACGTCCCCCACGGGGACCTGCATTTCATGCTGCAGGCACAGGTACCTCAGCTCATACACCGCACAAGTAGGAGCCAGGTCATACAACTATTGTTGGTGAGCTCCAGTTTGCTTCGGAGCTTTCCGAGTCGGTTCTTTATGTTTTGTTATTGTACAAGAGTCATGTGTGGGCGGGGGTTTGTCCCGACCCTAGTTATGTCATGTATATCCTAGAGGCTTTGTAGACATAAGGAAGGGTAAAGTCATGGAAGTTTATATAGTGATGTTATATTTGTATATGTGGTGGCCCCGACGGCCAAGTATTATATATATATATATATATATATATATATTTGTGCGTGTTGTGCTGATACAGGAAATTAGACCCTTCTATATGTAACGAAGTGCTGCCCAAATTTTTGGTGACATGTAAGTGAAAGTACGGGTATTTGAACGGGTTCTCCCGGGCCTTCTCGGCTTCGGGTGCCAGTCCGGCCCGATGGGATTTTGGGGCGTGACATGTCTATATACATATGTTTATACCTATATAATTTTCAGATTGTATATGTTTCAAATTAAATTATATAAAACGTAATTGTTTAATAATATGAGTAGTACATTTATATGAATATATGTATTTTCAGTTAAATTAACGTATACCAAAAAATGTCAGTTGATATATATGTATGTATATATGTGGGAACGTCATTTGATATGTATATATATATATATAAATATATTTATATAATTGTATACATTTTAATTTGTTTTTGTTTAACTTTTATTTGAATAACTCCAAATGTGCAAATAAAATATCAGTAATGCAGTTGTTAACCATATATGTGGTTTAATGTAATATGCAGTTGGTTTTAACGCTCATTTAATCTATCATATGTATATATGTATATTTGTGTATGTATACCATATTCTACAAGATAGTATATGTGTCGAAATAAATGTCAGTCACAACTTAAGAGATTAAATTTGTGCATTTAAAAACATGGTATTAACCTATAGATAACAATTGAAAAGATTGGTAATATACCATCATGACTTGTTTTATTAGCCTATAGATATACAAAGTTTTATATAAAAAATAAATTCCGTAATAAATGTATAATTATAAACAAACACTAATTAGTCAATAGAGATTTCAATTGCTAAAATGGCAAAGACTACTGTAAATACGTATTACATGGCTCATCTATGAGACATATTCAATTACCTAATATATACACATTATTATGTGTTCTATTAGTATTCTTTAGACAACACACTTATAACAAAGACTTGTTTAGTATTGAAAAAAATATGTCACTGGACAATTTTCAACAAAATGGAATATCATTTTTGATATTAGAATTAAACAAAAAAAAATTGAAGATCAGTTTGTATTTTCAACTAAAATCAATAAAATGGAGGAACATATCTACTGTCAAAGAGATAATTATCATGTCACTACTCTCACACTCAAATTGAGGCCTCACTGACTTATCCGGACTCTCATCATCACTAATTGCGCCAATCTCATTCTTCTGAGTCCCAAGCTTACATAGAAGAGCAGTATAACGGGTACGAAAAGCTTCTGCATCAAAATATTCAGGTGGTATATCTTTTTCATGGCTAAGATACTCCGCATATGCAACAATGAAGATTCCACATAACACGCAATATGTGGGGACTTCTTAGGAAGATCTATGATGACAAAACTACTATCTTGTTGAACCAAACAAAACACAAATGATCAACCAAAAAAAATACAAATGATCAAGAAAAAAATTATAAAATGTATATAAATTAGTTTTCAACTCAAGGGACATAACACACCTAAACAATTGGGACTGAACCCATGATTCCGACATAGTGGCGTATTGACCAAAGCATGTTTCCACAAATCTTCTAAGTTGAACACCGGATAGCTTTTTGTTTTAAAGTATCAAATATCTTCATCTCCACATAAAACGAAACATGCGGGAACTTCTTAGGAAGATCTGTGATGACAAAACTACTCTCCTGTTTAACCAAAAAAAACACAAATGATCAACCACAAAAATACAAATGATCACAAAAAAATTATCAAATGTATATAAAGCCTCATCCATAAACTAATGGTATACAACTACATATCATAAAATAAATAAAAAATTTATATGCTAACCGAATTGAATATATGTATAATTTTATGTATATATATATATGTATGTATATATTTACATACACAGTTATAATTACATAAGTATAACTGTATGGCGTAGATATATGTATATATCTTTACACCAAATACAATCGCACAAATACAAAACTTTAATATTATGAGATTCTACACAACTAAACTACAAAAAAGTCTAATTGATAAATATACAAAAATACCTTATGTTGAATCTCAAATCAAACGATGAAGTACCACAATTAGTCTTATCTGCATGTTCAATACCTCTTGTTACTCTCCTAAAAGGGGTTTCCCCATCCATTTGAAAAACTAAATACTGGTTACTTGCACACCTAATTAACACTGCATATATATGAAAAATCGAATAAAATTAGTGGGTAATGTAGAGAATAACTTAAAAAAATAAAGAAGAACAAACATATATATATATCCATAAAGATATAAAATTTACCGCAAAAATCTTCAAATCAAATCTATGCGGTTTTATAGGGATTTAAAAAGCTTCAACGTAATCTATAATGGACAAATCAACTAATCTGTAGTTGAAGAACACAATATTTGAGAAATTTTGGGAGAAGAAATAGGAAGAAATATATTATATGATATTTCAATTGAAAGAAGTTTGAGATTAGCACAATCTCTTTAGCATAAAAACCTATTGTCGCCTAAAAAGTAAAAAAGCTTCAACATAATCTTCAATGGACAAAAGTCAGCTTATCTGTAGGTGAAGAACACAATATTTGAGAAATTTTGGGAGAAGAAATAGAAAGAAATATATTCTATGATATTTCAATTGAAAGTAGTTTGAGATTAACACAATCTCTTTAGCATAAAAATCTATTGTTGCTTAAAAAGTCCAATCAGAGCAAAGAAGTAACCTATTGCCGCATATTACTCCAATCAGGTAAGAGTGAGAATAAAATATTAATTATGAGAGAGAAAAATTAATTTGTCTTTTTTATATACATTAGAAATTATATTTGTATAAATGGGCCCACATAAAATTGAATTTTAACTAACAAGTACCTATGAATTGTAATAATTTAAATTACCCATACCATGTAATTATAATTTTTTTTTTTTACCTATAAATAGTAATTTTTCCTTGTAGAAACTAAAAGGCCCACTGATACAAGCTGGCACAAAACCCACTTGCATTTTGGGCTTCAAATCATCCCGATGGAGAAGAGACAAAACCGACATTTCAAATTAAATTATTTACATGAAAATGATCATAAAATTTAAATTCCTCTTTATAGTCATTTCAATTTGGTGGCTTGTTCTATACTGTTTCTACACACCTTCTATACAATTTCTTTACATATCTTATACATATCAATATTCTAAACGAAAATTATACTTAAATTTTAACTTTACATGAGCGTGTGGCTCTCTAATTTAAAATATAATATATTTTCTAAAAATATAATATTTAACTACACATTTTTAATCATTAGGTCAGTTTGTATGAGATGTGACATCAACGATTATACATTCATCTGACCAAATTTAAAAAATAATGTAATTTTTTATCACGTATTAATAAAATAAATTTATAATTACGTATTTTTTATTTATTAAAAAGTAACTTCTTAATACGATTTATGAAAGAAAAGTCAAAAAGAGTGAGATAGGTGATACTTGATTTGACAAAACGAAGCAGTACCTTTTTTTAATTTTTTTTGTAAGAAACGTAGTAAAAAGTTATAATTTATAAATTGTAATAAAAAGTTTTAATTTATAAAAGTTTTAATTTATAATTTAAAAAAAAAACTCAGTGTACTATCACATCACTTCTTTATGCCAAATCATGTGAACGTAATAAAATATTATTACGTTTTACTAAAAAAATTTTACTGTACACATTCGCTATCAAAACATTAAAAAAGGTATAAAATGTAATAAATTATTACGTTTAGCCTATATTGATAACTTATTAAAAATTTCCATAAGTCACATCTCAATATTTTCTAGAAAATGACTTTCCTTGGCCCACGAGGGAAGTCATGGAGGAAAATGAATTCCTTTGAAAAATATTTTCCCAAATTATATTATAACCAACATTTCCATCATAACAAACACACCCTTAATTAGTCAAACTTCAACTTGTAAACTATTTTCTAATTTACAAGTTATGACCAAAACTCCTTATTAGTCGTTATTTCAATTGTTGTTATGTATGACATCTCAATAAAATTAATGGTCAAAAGTTAAATTTTAACAAAAGAACTTAAATATATACATATACATATAAAAATAATACTGTAATAATTTAAAGTAGTATTTTTTTTCAACATATTAGTTATTTTTAGAGTAATTTTATAAAAGACACATAACAATTAACTTCACATATTACTACAATTATTAATAAAAGTAAAGATTAATTCTAGTGAATAAAATGTTATACATGTATTTGTAATACATTAATTTGAATGTTGTTGTTAAAACTTTATTTATTAACATAAAATTTGAGTTGTTTAATTCTGAATTCTAAAATATTTGTGGTAAAAATTAGATAGTTTTTTTTTTTTTTAGACGTATTTCACAATTTTCATTATTATTCTAAGTATAATTGAAATTATAAAATTTAATATCAAAATTTTTGAGACTTTAAAATTTGGGGGTTTAAAACAAATATTTTAGTAGTGACCGATTGTTAGACGATAAAAGATACTTTCCGAAGACTGAGTCCTCAAGTAAATTCATTTTCAATAAGATGTTTAAATGTGATGTTTGGTTGGTGAGCCAAAATATTTATAATAAATTAGCTAAAAGAATAATTTTTATGGGGTGTTGAGTATCAAAGATATTTAGTAATCTCTAAATATTGACATCAATTGTAAGTTATGAGTCAGATATTTTTTTCCTGTTCAGACTTAATTGTCACGATTTTCTTAATTTTATTTTGATTTTGATTTTGATTTTTATTTCTTAGCTATGACAAATTAAGAAAGGACAATTTTTTTTACGTTTTATTCTTTACATTAATTATGTACTCTCCAAATCGTTTTTCAATACATATTATGAAACATCAATTAATAAGGATAAAATAATAAAGTCACTATAGCAATCAATATTTTCTTAATAAGTATGTCAACTTAAAATGTGACAAGTAAATTCAAACAAAAAAAAGTAATTATTTACTTATAGAACTTACTTGAGAAAATTGAAGGAAAGGTGTCTTTTAAGTCTTGAATGAAGGATTGGTGACATTGACCAACAGATAGGGTCAAACATTATTAGAAAACTTGATCAAGTTAATTGTGGACTTGATTAATATTTTCAAAACTTTCTAATCTTTTAAAAAATACAAATCAACCCAACCCACACCCCTCTTCAATCCAAATCAACCACTCTCTCCTCTCTTTCGACAGCTTCTCTCAACTCTCTCCCAACAACAGTTCTGCAAAATTTCTCCCTTCAACCCCCGACGACTTCTATCTCCGACGATAAATAGTTGGGCTTCGAGTTCCCTTCTTCAATTCAATCAACCTGTCTCTCATTCCTCTCTCGACATCTTCTCTCAACTCTCTCCCAACCAACTGTTCTGCAAATTTCTCATTTCAATCCTCGGCGACTTCAACATCCAACTACAAATTGTTGGGCTTCGAGTTCCTTTTCGACTTCAATCAACGTGACAACCTTGCTCTCCAGCCACAACAACTTCGAATTCTTCATCGTTCATTTTCTTCTTTCACAGGTAAAAATTTATGGCCTTTTTAGTTTTGAAGAAAACGAGGAACTTGAGCCAACTTCTCTTATTGTATTGGTTAACAATTTCAATATTTGTTGCACTAATTTAAAATGTGGTCTGAATAAAACCCTAATTTCTGGTATTTCTTCTCTTCTCTTTTTGAAGTGAATTATGATATTTTGTTGTTTGTTGCATTTTTTTGAAGTTTGATTTTTATTGTTTGTGTTTATAAAAATAAAAGGACAATTTGGTTTGATTTGTTCTGTTCTTGTTCTTGGTAAAAATGGTGAAATTGCTATTTTTTGTTTAACAAAATCATGCTACTGTTTCCTCCGACAAATTATCCATCTGGTGTAACATATTAACCATTTGATGCAACAGATTTATCATATGATGCAACAGATCGACCATATGATGCACCAGAGGAACCATCAGATTAAAATTCTGATGCAACAGCTTTATCATATGTTGCAACAGATTAATCATCGGATAAAAAATCTGATGCAACTAATTAACCATCTGGTGCAATGGAAGAACCATCAAATTAATGATATGATGCAACAGATGAACCTTTTGTTGGATAAAATCCTACCAACTCTTCCTACAGGAAAAGTCCAAGACTTGATTTTTTCAACTGATCATTCATCTACTGTGATAGACGACCCTATGTTGGAAGAAATCTAAATAATATTGATCGTTGATAACTGTTCCAACAGATCACTCCTGTGTTGCAACAGATGTGTGACCTGTTGCACAGACCATTCATCTTTCTCGACAGATGAGTGATATATTTTGTATTGTCGCAACAAATTACTCCACCGTTGCTACGGATTATTTAACTGTTCCAACAGATCACTCATATGTTGCAACAGATGATGTCACAACAGTTGTGTGATCTGTTGAACAGACCATTCATCTGTCTTAAAAGACGAGTGATATGTTTTGTATTATTGCAACAGATTACTCATCCACTGCAACAATTTGGTTATATGCTGCTACAGATATACTACCTAGTGCAACAGATCGGTGATTTGTTGCAACTATTATTTTACTGTTTTGCTTGTTTGATTTACTGTTATCCTTTTTAATGATGCATTAATCAACAATAATATATTATTTTATGTTCCTGTTAATTTTAGATAATATGGTTTCCAAAAGAACAGAAACCGAATCAAGTCCAAGTAAAGGAACAAGTGAAGCAGCTAGGCTACATCCACCACTCTATGAGCTTGCTTTACAAGCGTTATCTCAATCGGGAGCAGAATACGATGAACACGGGGAGGAGGAATGTTTCAAAAGAGATGATGCAGATGCTAATAGCCCTTCCATCGAAGAGCTGGTCAAAGCCTTCAGCATTGATCATTATCCTGTGAGAATGCAGTGCGATGGTGCTAC
The DNA here is from genome assembly GCA_030864215.1 of Capsicum pubescens. Classification (NCBI taxonomy): domain Eukaryota; kingdom Viridiplantae; phylum Streptophyta; class Magnoliopsida; order Solanales; family Solanaceae; genus Capsicum; species Capsicum pubescens. Next base: position 185,156,117 of record CM061539.1, on the reverse strand, counting down.
AGATTTAACGGGTGATTTCGTGGTTAAGTTAGCCATGGAAAAATCTTTCGACGCCTTCAGAAAAATACATCGAGAACAAAAATTGGATGCTTATTTCAGGGACAGCTGCTTTGGGAAATATCTTGATTTGCCAGAGGACAAAAATGCTCGTTTCCAAATGAAAATGGTAGATGAACTTCTCAAGCGTAAATTTATGTAAGAAAACAAAGATAAAATGGATGAGGTGTGGATAAATTACTGTCGCATGCCTGTTTGTTTTGGTTGGAAGGAGTTTTCCATAGTTACTGGACTAAAATGTTATCCTCCTTCTCAAGTTATACCTATTCTAACCCAAAAAAGTACCCCGCACACCCCAAAAAGGCAAAGGCAAGTCATGTGATCGTGATGACCTGGTGTCCATTGTTGGTCCAAGCTTCAAAAATAAAAATTTGATAGAAGCGTTGAAAGGTAAAGGACTTTCAAAGAAGCACAAGCAGTCATTGTGCTTGGTTTGGTTTGTACATAATATTCTTTGGGCGAGAGACGTTAACAACAACATAAGCCTCGGTTTAATAAAGCTTTCCGAGGATCTTGAGGCGTTTAACAGCTATCCATGGGGGTATGAAAGCTTCAAAATGACTGTCAAATATTTGTTGACTCCGTTAGCGCCAAAGACAGTCAACTTATATGGCTTCCCATGGACTTTCATGGTAAATGTTTCTTTCTTCTATTATGATATCATTCATTTTTTTCGCTCAATAATGGTTTTGATTTATTGGCCTTATTTTATAGGCTTGGGTGTTTGAAACCATTCCTTATTTGAGACAACAAGTGAACTACCAGGAAGGAGTTTTCTGTCCAAGAATCTTGAGATGGTTGTCGGTCAAAACTGATAAAAATGTAAATTTTTTTGATCTCTTCAACCCCCCTAAGGATGCAGTAAGTATAATTATTATTAATTTTTTCTTTTAATTAATGTTTTTTTTGAATGATCTAATCATCATTCTAATATATGTAATGATTTATGTTAGAATGTGCATCCGTCGCTAGTTCCGACCAATCTAGAGTTGAAGATGCCATTTTTTTTTACTTTATGGTCTGTGCAAACTTTATCGGACCCTAAGGTCATCAACAGAATAAAAATGGAATTGTTTGGAGCAACAACCATTACAAGAAAAATAATTTTGGAGGGTGGGATTGTTGTTGTTGATGGAGCTGTTGGTGGTGGTAGTGCTTCTGCTGTTGGGTCTAATGATGCTCCTCTTACAGTATTTAAAGCAAACCATTATGAGTATGATCATACTGGTTATACAGATTTTGCCTCTCCCAGCGAATGTTCTGCATACAAATGTCAAGACTGCAGGACGAAATATGATGTAGTGATTAATGTTATTAATGCATTAACTGCTTCTATAAAGGAATTGACATCTAAGAGGGGTCTCATTCCATCAAAGAAGATTTTATTTTCATCCGCTCCATTAGAGATTAGGGCCAAGAGGAGAAGGAGAGTAATTTCCAGGGCATTATCAGGCATCCAAAAAAGCAAAATTGTATCTCCTCTGTCTATGTGTTGCACTGAACAACGTACAATGTCCAAAGGAGTGCAACACGAGCTAAAGAAGGTGAATATATTATATGTCTTCCAACTGACAAAACAAACAGACACATATCTGTTTCAACAAATGACACATCTACTGAAAATTATCAAACAAATATATACATCTGTTGTAACAGTTGACTAACTTGTTGCCCAGATACTTTATCTGGTGCAACATATGTCTCGTCTATTTTAGCAAATCAAACAGCTCTTCGTACCACTTTTATTTGTACCAACAGATGACCTATCTGCTGCAACAGATGGTTTATATGTTCCAACGAATGGTTCATCCATTGGAAATTATCACACAGGGTCTTTCTCATGTAGAAATTTGTCCCAACAGTTGATTCATTATTGTAACAGAAATATAATATGTTTTGGGATAATTTAAAATTGGAGAAAGACCTGTTTGATTTGCAAGAAGAGATGAGTTATCCTTTTCCATTTTGTTGTATCTCCGTGATTAGCATTGACCAATTCTGGCTTTCCAGGTGGATGTAGAAGAAGCTACTGCTGAATAGCATTGACAATATGCTACTCTTTTTATGGAAATATGGAGAAAAAAAGCGCAGAAACCGTACGCAAGCGACAATAAAGATCCACGACGAGCAAAGCCGAATTTCATAGCACCGGATAAAGAACAACTTGTCCCTACTGCGTAGATCTTTATAGCTTGAGCCTGTCAAAGCAATCCTTGACAGTATACTTAAATTATTGTTAATGTATTTGTTTAGATCTGTACCCATAACATTTTTTTTTACATTTTTTTTATTCATTGAGTTATTTCAGCTAATTTATGAAGGCTTCGATTTATTTTATTTTGTCTACGAATTTTATTTATTCCTTAGATTTGAACTTATTAATTGAAAAGGAATACTAGATTCAAATATTGTAATAGATAATGTATTTGTTGCAACAGACAACACATCTATTAGAAAAATCGAACAGATTTAGACATATGTTTTTTTATCTAAAGTCCATCTGTTGCAACAGTGGGAAGACCTATTTGATAAATTCCAATAGATCACCTACCTGTTGCAATAGATGGACTTTATCTGTTGCAACAGACGACACATCTATTGGAATAATCGAACAAATTTATACATATGTTGTAACAGGTAGGCTATCTGTTGGAATTTATCAAACAGATTTTTCCACTGTTGCAACAGATGGACTTTAGATAAAAACATCGAGATAATGCAACAGATAACCAACCCATTGCAACAGATAAACTATATGTCAGAACAGGTAGGATAACTGTTACAACGGACGGAGAATCTGTTACATTATAAAAATTCAACTTTCATTGGACATAAAAAATTGCCACTACGTGTAAAAAGGTTAAAGTGAATTGAAATAAAAAAGGCGCAACCCATCGACGGTGTTCAGTTCAAACACCTAAAATAAAATAGGCATCAAGTAGACATGTTCATTTTAAACACGTAAAATAAAATAGGCATCAAATGTGTCAGTGTCAGTCTGGCATATTTTGCTGACTTGCCGTCACTTGGCCCCTAACGGTCATTTCCCCCCCCCATTGTCTTATATATTCATATTCCTCCTAAAATTTAACACTAAATTCCCAAATCTTCTTCTTCTTTTATCTATTCAAATTCTTCAAATCATTACTTTCATTTTTTCCAACTGACCTTGACAATGTCGAGCACATCTTTCACTATTTTTTGTGATAAAGATTTTCGATATTATAAGTGCGGTCATGAAGCTCTGTTAAAGACTTCTTGGACTCAACAAAATTTGGATCGTAGGTTTTTTACTTGTAAGATTTCAAAGGTAATATTTTTTTATTTAATTAGTTGATTAATTATTGACTTGTGATTATTTTGTAATTGTGTTTTTTTTTTTATAGAAATTGGGTGGATGCAATTACTTTGATTGGTATGAAGAACGACATCCTTCACAAGCAAATCGTGTAATCTGGGGTTTGTTGAACAAAGTCAAGGCTTATGAAGAGAAACAAAATCGATCAAGAAGATACTACATTGTTGCCGTTATTGCTACAGGTTTGGTGTTGTTGGGCACATGGATATTGAAGCCTAATTGCTAAAAATTTTATGGTGGTGTGTGTATTTGTTACTGGTTTGTTGTCGACGAGCACATGGATATTCAAGCATAATTGTTGGAAAATATCAAAAAGATTTAGGCATATATTAAAAAATTTAGGTCATCTGTTGAAAATTATCAAACAGGTCTTCCCACTGTTGCAATAGATTAGACTTAGATTATTAGATTATTCATACAAATATCATCGGCGCAATGCAACAAATGACCAACCTATTGCAACAGATAAACTATCGGCCAGAACAGATTAAAGATATTTTACAACAGATTGACAAACTAATCTATTGCATTATAAAAAACTCAACTTTCATCAGAAAAAAATTATTGCCACTACATGTACATGTAATAAAGTGAAGGGTGACTTGAAATTAAAAAATTCTATTTCACAAGCTCTTCTATATACACAGGCTTCAAGAATCCAGTTAGTATCCCATAAGCCCAGACCTCTTGCAGGTTTTCCACAGGTTTGTCACACAGAAAAGTCATTGGCTCGGCCATTTCTGTGGCGGTCAGCAAACATTCGATGTGTGCAAGAGCGTGCGAGTCGCTCGCTTTAGCGGCATCATCTTTTGGAAGGATCATTCCCCTGTTTTGACCTTTAAAATCCCATGATTTCTTCATCAACACTTTCTTTGGCAAATGATTCATCAGTTTACTCTCTCTCAGCAAGATGGGCAACAACACCATCAGTGGCTCCACGAGGAGAAAAAGATCAAAATCATCGACGAGAGGTATGTTGGAGTCATTAACATTGATCTTTCCCTCATCGAGTAGTATCTCAACAGCCCGGTAATGCATACCGTTCACGCTAATGACTGCAAGAATCCTTTTTGCCTCGATCTAGCTCTTGCTGTGTGGATTTGGCCTTTCCCCTCTAACATATCTTAACGCTTCTTCTTCATCTAAGACCAATCTAGGAACTAAGAAATCAAGTCCCACACCAAGGGTTAACGCCTCTCCATTGAGTTGATCGTACCTATCCTTGAGCTTCTTGCAGAAGTTGAGGTCCATTATCCTATCGGCAGCGTCATAAGCTTCCCGGTACGTTAATTGACTTTTCCTCATGAGGCAGAGAATTATGTTAACATGCTGTGAGATAAGAAGTTAATTTTTCAATAGGTTAATAATGGTAAAGATGCAACGGATGGTCCATCTGTTGCATAGGGTTCTCTGAATCAATAATCCAACACAACTTATGCAATAGATGGATAATAAGTTGCAACAGAACCACAACCAATTGCACCAGTATACCCAGCTGTTGCAACAGATGTGAAATCTCTTGCGTAGCTTTTTCTTCATGGGGTATATTAGAAGGACTAGGTTAGGAAAAGTAAACTTGCCTTGTCCTCGTACGGCATACGCATATCAGTCATAGTCTGGAAGTCTTGGGGGGAAAGGGAGGCCTGGGGTAATCTGGTGCGCCTGGCATGGCATTCTTGGCCTGTCGCAGATCCCTCTTCTCTTTGGAGCCAATTCCGCATATATGTCCACCTTCTTGACTGGCCCCTGAACTTCAATAGCTTTTGGAGAGGGAGGAATTGCAATTTCTTTTAATTTCCGAGCGAAGAGTACGTCTCTAATTGCTCTTTTCTTTCTCCTAACCAACGTTGTAGGAGTGTGTGTCTCCCTCACCTTCTTGGATGGTATGACACACCTCTTGGATTTGAATTCCTCGATAGCTTTAGAGATATCCTCTACTTTTTTAAAGAGTTTATCTTGTCTGTCCTTGCACTCATCGCATTCGCAACGAGAATACGAGGGTGAAGAGGGGTGAGAGGGACCTGTGTAAGGGCGAAAATAGGTGTTTTCAAATATATTTATCCTTTCTTGAGCATCAACATGCTCATCATCACGACTGGTAGCAGCATCAGCATGCCTGCCACCAACACCAACAACTCCACCAGAAGAAGCACCCGGATCTGCCTTAGTAAAAGGTTGGTCATGAAGAGCCTCGACATTAGGCTGACCTTGCCTAACTGCTCTTCTTATGTCTGTTTCTCCAGCTAATTCCTTCTTTATTAACTCCACCGTTGGGTCTGCAATAGTATCAATATGACCTAGAATAATATAAGAAGTCATCATCGACTCCTCCTCAGTAGGCACGATCCATGGATGTACAACCTATAAAAAGAAAAAAAAGATAGATGCATTTAAATCATATAATATAATAATTTTCACAGTTGGGCTACATTTAAAAAAAAAGACTCATCTATTGCATAGTTTGCAGTATATGGTTAAAATCCATTTGAGTCTGGTTTAGAGAAATAGAGCAACACATGGATAATCTGATGCAAAATATCAATCATCTGTTGCAATAGCTGCACAAGACGGGTAATCTGTTATGCAACAGATGATCTGTACGTTACAACAGATGAACGATATATTATCAGATTAAACATCTGTTGCATAATTTGCAGTAGATGGTTAATCTTTTAGGAGTCGGGTTCAGAGAACTAAAGCAACAGATGGTTAATCTAATACAAGATATACCCCGTCGCAACAGATGTCCCATCTGGTGCATCAGATATAACATCTGTTGCACCAGATATAACATTTGTTCAATATCTTTCTTATCTTTGAGTAGAATTATTTTACTTGAAGAAGACGTACTGCATCATCCGAGGGTTAAAGAGATCAGCCTCCTTAATATTGGTGTTGCTCTTTGCAGCCAACCACCTAAACATCCTTGGATGAGAAACCTCATCCGGGTAATCCATTAACTGCTTTCGGAGGGGAGGAGTGGCTTCAAATGCCCAAGCCTAAAAAATGTAAACGGGAAGCAAGCAAAAAAAATCATAATAACTATATTCAATATAAATTAATGGATGAGTAAAATTAGTGATTAATTTTACCATGAAAGCCCAAGAAAAGCCGTATAATGTGGTAGTCCCTGAGGATAGCTTTGTCAGTAAATATTGGACAGTCAAGTAGAAGCTGTCATATCCCCAGGGATAATTGTTGAATTTATCAAAATCCTCAGCACGCGCCAACAAATCATCTTCTATAACCTTGTTGACGTCTGTTGACACCTATTTTTTTCCCTCCACAACTACGTTTAATCTCGAGTTTCTTCGATTTTCAAATAAAATCGCAACAATTATTTTTTCCAAATAAATGCATTTTAAAATATGTAGTTGGGATAAATTTGTTATTTAAGTGATAATTATATATTTCCGTATTTACATATACGAGATTTTATAAATGATGTCATTTAAATGAACACTTTCATCAATATCAAATTTTAATTAAGAATAATCTTTGAAAATAAATGTGATGATCAAAATCTTGATTTAAATATAATTTATTCTCAAAATAATTTTATTTAGATAAATATGCGTTTGATTTTGCTAAACCAAGAAGCTTGAGAGTAAGTGAGGTATTAATTTGTGTCGAATTTTGATTTGATCTGGTCCATCTATTAAGTTTGGCTATAATCTAATTCAAATTGGCCCCAACTGCAATGCAATCGGCCGATTGATTTTTAAATGGGCCAAAAATAGATTTAGCAAATCCCTATTTTAATTGAGGTTATTTATTAAATAACCCCAATCTTAATCCAATTTCAGCCCATTTCCTTTTAAAAAAAATTTCCAACAGCCCACTAATTATTTGGGCCCAAACCAACCCCTTAACAACTTTAGCCCACACCCCACCTAATCAACCCAACAAAATCAACCAGCAACCTGACAAGACCAAACTCTCCAACCTAATCCATACCGGCTGACCCTGCCCACCTAAGATCCCTCTTCCCCCCTAAAATAGCAACATCATCGATAATTATCAAGAACCCACGAACAGCAACCTCAACAACAACAACCCGATGCCAACTCCAAAACCAAACCCTGACCCGTCGACAATCCGACCTCAACAACAAACAAACGACCGTGTAGGCCTGAGCTCAACCCGCAGCGACCCGACCTTCTCCCTCTTCATCGCGTGTCGATTACATGGATTCATACGAGAATAGCCTCGAACCTTCTAGAATATGGTGAGTTGGCTCCTTCCAACGTCCCAAACCCGCGAATCTCGGGATAATACGTACGAATTCGTACACGGTTGGAGGATTTTCATTGGTTCTCGAAGGAGGTCCATTTTGCCCCATTTTCATTGGTCCATCGGGTGCCATTTTCTCAAGAAATCCCAAAAAGATGGGTACGTTTGTGGATAAAAACGAAGCTGTAGGGAGATTTGAAAGGAAAAATTCCAAAATATCCTCTTTTTTGAAATCCCAAAATACCCGTAATGTCTTCTATATAAGACCCCTTGGGTCACTGTTGTAAGGGGGATTTTTTCCTTTGACTCTGAGGTTCAAAAAAGAAAATTTTTGAAATTGGAAATTCTGAGGTCGGGAAGGAGGGTTGAAAGGGGATGCTAAAATTTTAGGGGTTCTTCTCTCTTCTATTTCGGCCTCGAAGTTTCATTGATTGATTGTGGGTGTGAGGTGACGAAGACGTCATTTTCTGGTGGCTGCGCATCTCGACCTTAGCTCGTTGTCCCGTTTCACTGCCACGAAGGAGGTAAACCTACCCTCTCCCCTTTTAACTTATCGTTTTCTTCTTCATCCCTCTTTCTTCGTAGAAGTCGTTATTTGTTTGTCGATGAATGAGGCTGGGATTGTTTGCTGGTAGATGGATTTGATAGCCGTAGGTAGCTGTTGGTAGATTTTTTGATTTTATACTCTTACTGTTTGTGTACTGTTTAAAGTCTGTATAGATGATCTTGCTCAAATTCCATGCATTGCTAATTTCGGTTGATGATATGTTGTTACGGCTGATTTCATAGTTTGAAGTTGCATGCTTTCGTGGATTCCGGATTAAAGGGGTTTTGTTATAGTTGATTTTATGTCAATGGTTCATGTTTTAGTAAGTGTCGGGCCGATGATGTCTTGAATAAGCTATTTTTTTTCACATTAAAATCGCATGCTTTTATTTTGTTTCGTGCTGCTAGTATCATGCTAAGACTGGTTTCATCATTAAAGTTTCATACTTTGATTTTTGATTAGAAGTCTTGGGCTGCTAGTATCTTGTTATACCTGATGTCATGATTAACGTTTCGTGCTTTGATTTTTATTAACAGTTTTGGGTGGATGGGGACCTGTTGTGCTGATGTTTTGTTAAAGTTTTGTGTTTGGTTAGTTTCGGACTGATGGTATCTAGTTATGGCCGATTTTATGGCTCTAAGTCTCATGTTTCTAATGTCGGACTGATGGTGTCTTGTTCATTGTTCGTATTTGACGTCGTCTTGTTCATCATCACTAGTCAGATGTTCGCAGTATATTGTCTTCCATATCACTAAAGTTGTTTTCTCTCTATTAGGAGTAGACCAGGGATATGGTTTAGACTAGATCAGTTAATTTTTCTTTTCCTGTTTGTAAGAAAGGCATGTAATGTCTAGATTAAATGTTGTTTTCTTGTTCCATAAGCTCGATGCAATTAAACCTATGTTAGTTTAATGAGATTTCTCTAGTCAAATTTTGGTACACTTTGTCTTAATTTGCTCTTAATTGCTGGTTTCATAGCATTGTTATTATACAGATGAATACCAAATGCGTTTTCATGTTCAGTCGAGCACTGCATCTAGATGTTTTTCGTTAAGTAGAAGTTCTCTGCTTGTTGAAAAAAATAGTATTACATTGATATCGATTGAATTATTGGTTGTTATGATGCTGCAGTATTCATGTATCAATTGAAATTCACTCTTAATTATTCACAACTGTATTAATTCAAAATGTCCAGGTTAGATGTTGTTTCCTTGCTTTATAAACTCGGTGCAGTTAGACATATGTTAGATGATTTCTTCTGCCAAATGTGGTTCATTTTGTCTTAATGTCTTCCTTTCTTTTGGTTATATGACATTATTGTTAGACTGATGAATGCCAAATAGGTTTTAATATTCTATCAAGCACTACATCTAGATGGTTTCCTGCACGTCGAATGAAATTACTACTATGTTGATATTGATTGGACTATTGATTGCCATGTTGTAGTGTTCATGTATCGATTAAAATCCCTTTCTAAATTATTATTTTTTAGTTGAATTATTTCCTAATCCTTATATTCCTTCATCTTTTCTTTGCATGAACCCGCCTTTGAGTCCAAATGGACTCTATTCCCATTTTTGCATTATCAATGTGGGCCATTGAGGCCTATCCCTCATGAGTCAATTTTGAAGGTCATAAGGAGACGATCTCATAGTGCGTGGATAAGAAAGTCGGAAGAAGGAAAATGGATTAAAGTCCTATCGTTCGAGCAGGCAACAAGACTCGAGAATCTCATTCTTTTATTTATCTATTGTACTATTTATTTATTTACTGTTGCTTTAGTTATTTATTTCTTCGGTTAGCTATTTTAGGCCTCGAAGCCAAAGTTGTAAACTAATACAGGCGGATCTATATTCGAGCCAAACGCTCGAAAACTAAATAGGACAGGTGAAAGGAGAAATGGGTCGGAAGCCCAACTAGACTAGGACAGGTCTCGTTGATTTGGGCCCAATGGCCTAAATCCTTTACTTTCTCCTCCCTTTTATGTGTTTATTTGTTTACTAGTTTTGTTTAGACTTAGTTAAATAGACTTAGTTAAAATCCCTACTAAGTCGCCTAAATCTATCTTACACAAGTCTTTTTTCTAAAAAATCAATCACTTTTAAACAAATTAATCTTTTTAGTAGTTAATCAAAAGACGTTTTCAAACAGTCCGGATAACCGCAAGTTAGCGGACGTTTTAGGTGCCTAATACCTTCCTAAAGGATTTAATAGGAACCACTTATCTAGAATCTCTAACTTAAAATGATTTTTCTGTTTTGAATCGTTTGAAGTAAAAAGGTTTCTTAATTCCTTTTCAAAATTAAATGGCGACTCTCAAAAGTCAAAATTTCCGCAAAATAACGTCTCTTGCGAATATAACCGAATGGACAAACCAAACTAAGCATAATTTCTCCCTGTACTGCTCTGGTATGGTTTTATCCTCGAGATCTGTCAACAAATCCGATGCTTTGTAGCCACGTCGAGCAATGTCAAACAACCCATCTATTTTTCCCTTGTATTTTCTTGCCTTGGATCTTTTGCGGGGTGATGGTCTTTATGGATGATGGCATCTCAAGCCCGTCACTATGGCAAACTCTTGCAAGCTAAAACAAACAGGCATGCCACAGTAGTTGATCCAGATTTCATCCATCTTCTTTTTACCCCCCTCCTTCGGATCTTTATCATCCCCCGAGTACTTGATCCTGTGCTTGAGAAGACCATATAACATCGTCATAGGGAAATGGATACGGGCAGAGGGGTCCTCAGGCAGCTCAAGAAAGTGTCCAAAGCAGCTCTTCTTAAAAAGTTTGCCTATGTTTTCGTTCTTCATAATTTTCATAAAATGTTGAAAAATTTTCCCCATCGGACATTTAAGTACAATTTGACCAGTTAGTTGTTTTCCTTCTGGGTCATTTATTGGCATCGCAACTTGAAACCTGTCAATACTAAAAGTTTTGACAGGATCATGCTGGGATGTCGATATTAACTCACGCCCCATCGGTGATCCATTATCATTATGTTGATGATCGTCCTCTTTCTCTTTCTGACTCTCCAATTCCTCTTCTTTCTCACTTTTATTTTCTTCATCACCATCTACGGACCCTTGTCCACCTCCCTCAACATTGTTTTCACATCTCTCCTCAGCTTTACTTTTCCCTGACTGAGATTGTTCAGGAAGTTCCTTTGAATCCCTCTGTACTGTAGCCTTTTTTTTTAGTGGTCAGACGTTGATCAACTTTCACTTTCTTTTCTTTTGGGAGACATGTTTTACCTACAGACAAAGAAAAACAAAAAATATTTTACTGTTGATGTATGCATAGATTTTAAAAAATACATTACAAATACCACGAATACCAACACACCAACAGCCACCACCACAAACACCACCAACCAATGCCAACAAACAAACAAACACCATGAATACCAACACCACCACAAACACCACCAACCAATGCCACCACCGGTGCTACCACGACTACCACAAACACCACCACCACCACCACCACCACCACAAACACCATCCAACTATACCACGATAATCAACGAAACACTGCGATGGAAACTAGGGATTTCTAGAGTTTTTCCTATGATTTTACCATCAAAACTCAAAATTGTAAACCCATTCTCGAAGATAATACAACTAAAAGTTTTATTTTTCATCATTAACTTAAAAGCCCTTATTTCTTAGAAAAAAACAAACAAATATAAAGCTCTTCTTGAACTCTGGTGCCTATGAAGACAAAGAAAATGACTGATACAAGCAAGAATGAAGTCAAAAATAACACCTATGTGGTCGGAAATGAGAAGAAAAGTGATCTGTTGTGGAGGGTTGAGCAAATTTATTGAGTAGTTGTTGTCTGTACTGTATTATTGAGTGAGAATGAGAGAGAAAGAGCCATACCTCGAGATTTGAAATGATGAAACATTTTGTATGGGTTGATTTGTATTTTGGAAAAGAACGACAAGTAGTTTTAAAAATGTTAATTTGGTCCAAAATGATCTTAATTATTTTTAAAATCATAAAATATATGCGTAATTTTTAACCCTCTCATCATGCAATTGCCGAAAGGGTAATTCAATTGAAATTGTATAAAAATAATTGAAGTTGTAGTTGACCGAGAGGTAACCCTGTGAAAACTTACCCCTGGTCCTAGATTAATCAACTTAGGTACTATTAGTCTAACATATGAACTCAATTGAAATTGTAAAAAACAAATGTTCAACATGTTACGTCAGATTTCTCATTTGTTGTAAATTATCAATCAGATTAAGTAACAACAGATTACGAATCAGATGTAAATTATCAAATAGATTAAGTCATCTATTGCGACAGATTACCCATCTGTTATAAATTATCAAATGGATTGTCATATGTCGCAACAGATTACCCATATATTGTAAATTATCAAATAGGCGCTGCCATCTGTTGTGGCTGACCCTATGAGAACACACCCCTAGTCCTAGATTAATCGATAGTTTATCCTATGAGAACTCACCCCTAGTCCTAGATTATTCAATTAAGGTATTAGTACACTAGTCCTAGATTAATTAATTAAGGTATTAGTCTAACATATGAGGTAGTAAGAATCGGTTTGGCTCAGAGTGATCGATCACCGACTCTGGTCGGGAGGAACGCAGTACCGTTTCATCATGCAATTGAAAAAAGACTTAATTGAAATTTTAGTTGACCCTATGAGAACTCACATTCAATTAAGGTATTAGTCTAACATATGAACTCAATTGAATTATATATAAACAAATGTTCAACCTGTTGCAACAGATGTCTTTTCTGTTGGATCAAATCAAATAGATTATGTAATCTGTTGCAACATATTACTCATCTGTTGTAAACTATCAAATAGATTAAGCCATTTGTTGAGACAGATCACGAATCTATTGTAAACTATCAACAGATTAAGTGATTTATTACAACAGATTACTCATCTGTTATAAATTATCAAATGGATTAAGTCATATGTTGCAATAGATTACCCATCTGTTGTAAATTATCAAATAGGCGTTGTCATCTATTGTAGTTGACATTATGAGAACTCACCCCTAGTCCTAGATCAATCAATTAAGGTATTAGTTGAACATATGAGGTAGTAAGAATTGGTTCGGCTCAGAGTGATCGATTGATGACTCTTGTCTGGAGAAACGCAGTATCGTCTCATCATGCAATTGACAAAAGACTCGATTGAAGTTGTAGTTGACCCTATATTCAATTCGGGTATTAGTACCCTAGTCCTAGATTAATCAATTAAGGTATTAGTCTAACATATGAGGTAGTAAGAATCGGTTCGACTCAGGGTTATCGATCGACGACTCTAGTCGGGAGGAACGCAGTACCGTCTCATCATGCAATTGCCAAAAGACTCAATTGAAGTTGTAGTTGAACCTATGAGAACTCACCCCTAGTCCTAGATTATTCAATCAAGGTATTAGTACCATAGTCCAAGATTAATCAATTAAGGTATTAGTCTAACATATGAGGTAGTAAGAATCGGCTCGGCTCAGAGTGATCGATCGACGACTCTGGTCGGAGGAATGCAGTACCTTCTCATCATGAAATTGCTAAAAGACTCAATTAAAGTTGTATTTGACCCTATGAGAACTCACATTCAATTTAGGTTTTAGTCTAACATATGAACTCAATTGAAATTATATATAAACAAATGTTCAACCTGTTGCAACAAATGTCTTTTTTGTTGGATCAAATCAAACAGATTAGGTAATATGATGCAACATATTACGCATCTGTTGTAAACTATCAAACAGATTACGTCATTTGTTGCGACAGATCACGAATCTATTGTAAACTATCAAACAGATTAAGTCATCTATTGCACTTAAATATTTTTATATCCTTTTTTTTATAAAGCAATTTAGGTATTTTCTGTCCGAGATAAAATAGTTAAAATACTAAGGAGGTAAAAAATATTACTCGATACTACTTGGATAACTCAAAAATCTCCTGAGTGAGTAGTCTTACCTGATCTTTTCAATGTCGTCGTCTCGTCGTGCCCCTCAAAAGTTATTAATGAATATTTAAAACCCCTCATATCTAGAACTCTCTCTCCTTCAGTCATAAACTAGTCTAGACTCAACTCATAACTCTTCTTTATTCTTTATTCTCAAATATATTTGTTGTTTCCTTTTTTCCTCTTTTTTCTCTCTTCTTTCGGATGAGGATCCTTTGGGATCTCAACCAATCAATATCTTTTCTCAACTGAACTGGATGTTCTGATCCGTTTGCTTTTTTGACATTACAGGTTGGTTCAAAGTTGCTCTTTTCATCTCGTCTTCTTCTTTGCATGTTATTTAAATTAGATATTTACATCTGTTGCTATTAATGATTTACCCATTATCATTTTGCTATTTATTGAGAAAATTGAAATAAAGGTGACTTATAAGTCTTGAATGAACGAACCGTTATTTTTATTAAAATATGCAAAAAATGTCATCTGTTGGGAGAACTTAAATAGCCTTATTATCAGTATAGTTTTTTTTATGTCTTTTGTTTGGTACTTTGGTGGTGCTGTTGTTGGGGGTGGTGGTTGTGTTGGAACATGTGATGTTTGTGTTGTGGATAGTGTTGGAACATATGGTGTTATTTTGTTTGTTTCTTTGTTGTTGATGCTGTTGGTGGTGGTGTTGCAACAGTTTTCTCAACTGTTGCAACTGATGAATCAACTGTTGGAATAGACGAAGCAACTTTTTGAAGAAATCAAACTAGTAGCAAGGCTGGTTTGATTTATTCCAACAGATGGCCCATCTGTTGCAATATGTCATCCATCCTTTGCAAACGATGCCTCATCGATTGAACAGATGGGTAATCTGTTGTATTATATTGGTCATCTGTTGATTCACTCAATTTTGTGTTACCCTTTTGTAATATTTTTTTTGTTCTTCTCTTATTTGACATCAAATGTATTTCTCTTGTTTGCAGACAAAAGGAAGTGAAATTGGATCCATTTTTGCCCGACCAGTATTAAAGGTTAGAGTAAAGATGGGTTTGGAGGAATAAGCTGCTTGAATATGGAACCACTTCATATGTAGGAGGTATGTATTATTGATCAACCTATCATGAAAACACACATTCAGTACAATGATTTTGTGAATGTTTGTTCCTTACCTATTAGGCATTAATTCTTCAAACAAGATATGACATTTTACAGTTAAGATTGTTAGGTTCGAACTGGTAAGGCTGAGGGACCAAGACGGTGGTGTCGATTCCCCGTTACAATTTAATGACGGTTTATGCTAATGTTTTTGTGTCAAGTTTGGGGAAGGGTTCAAGTTTTTGGTGGCAGTGTAAATATCCAATAGTGATTGGACCGGTTTTAATGGCGCAATGGACTTGTTGAAAGGCCTTCAAAGCCTCGCACTGCAACAAACAACGATGGATCTAATAGAAATTTCCCTGGTCCAAATTTATATGAATGAGTTGTTGGAGGAGACTATTATACAACAGAAGGTGTTTGGGAGAAAAATTGTGCAGGAAGAGGAAGGTTGAGAAGGCCATATATTATCTTAGTACTTGTTTAAGAGGATACACAGGGTCGAAAGGAAAGTGTAGCGAAATTAGCTTATGAAATTGACATGAAAAATGAAAAAACTGGATGAGATGCGAATGAGAAAGTGTATCCAAAAATGAAAATCCATCAGTAGTTGAAGAAAAAAATGGTCAAGAGGAATTGAGCTGGTCACTTTGCTAGAGACTGCAACTAGCGAGCACGGCCTCAACGAAGACCCATAAAATATAGGACTAGAACTTTAAGGAAGCAGCTTCGCGAGCATGGAAGGTGGTAAGATTGTCGGTCTGAATTGACATGTAGGTTTCAATTTTGACCGATAATCTTACCACCTTCCGTGCTCGCGAAGCTTTTTCCTTGGAGTTCTTGTCCTGCACTTTGTGAGAGTCTTCATTGAGGCCAGGCTCGCTAGTTGCATTCTCGAGCAAAGTGCTTTGTCCAGTTCCAGTCCTGTTGACCATTCTTCTTTTTTTCATCGACTGACGGATTTTTATATTTTGATACACTTCCACATTTGAAGCTCATCCAGTTTTTCGTTTCTAATGTGAATTTCATTGGCCGATTTTGCTACACTTTCCTTTCTACCCTGTGTTTCCTCTTAAACAAGGTCTGAAATGATATATGGCCTTCTCCACCTCCCCCTTCGTGCATAGGTATTCTCCCAAGCACCTTCTGCTATAAAAAAGTCTACTCCAATAATCCATCCATATAAATTTGAACCAGGGGAATTTCTATTGGTTCTATCATTGTTTGCTACATTGCGAGGCTTTAGAGGGTTTTCAAGAAGTCCATTGTTCCATTAAAACCGGTCTAATCACTATTGGATATTTACACTGCCGCCAAAAATTTGAACCCTTCCCCAAACTTGACACAAAAACATTTGCATAAATCGTGTCATTAAATTGTAATGGGGTATCGACACCACCATTTTGGAACCCTTCGGCCTTATCAGTTCGCACCTATCAAACTAAATTATACAATTCAAAATCTTGTTTGAAGGATCAGTGTCTAATTGGTAAAAAACTGCATTCACAAAATCATTGCACTTTATGTGTGTCTTCACGGTAGCCTGATCAATAATATACATAACTCGCATGCATGAAAATGGGATCCATTACATCATCTTATTCTTCCTACCCCATCAGGACATGTCAGTGTTGTTTATTCATCTGCACGAATGTGATGACTATTAAAATAGAGGTGTGAAGAGTCGTGACTTTTTATCTTAACACATTCAAAAGAGCTGATGAATCGAAATCTCCATCTGTTGCAACTGACGAATCAGCTGTTGGAAGAAATCAAAACATCTCCTCCAACATATGGTCCATCTGTCGCAACAGATAACCTATATGTTGCAACAGATAGTAAATCTGTTATGATAGACCTGACTTTTTTTTTAATTAATGTGCACGCATGTGATTCTTCTTTCTAAAAATGTTTGTTTCAATTTAGTTTTCCTATTTATAAAATCAAGAGAATTTTATTATATTCTTCCAAGATTACCCCTATTATTAAATGACTACATAAAGTATATTATTCACATTTATACTTTCTAATCATAATTAATATGGTCAATTTGGTAAAATAATCACCAAATTTATATTTTTATTAATTGGTGTGCCAAGCCCATAGGGCCCAACTAATACGTAACGGAGGGACTATTAAAAAGAGGTGAAGACTTTTTATCTAACACATTCAAAACAGCTAATGAACCAAATACTTTATCTGTTGAAACTGAAACTGATGAATCAGTTGTCAGAAGATATCAAAACATCTCATTCAACTTATACATACTGTCCATCAATTGCAACAGATAATACATAAGTTGCATCAGATGTCTTATTTGTTGCATATACAAACCATCCATTGCAACAGATGGTAAATCTGTTTTGACAGCCATCTGTTGCACATTCAATCCATTCATCTGTTGCAACATATGCTAAATTTGTTAAAAATGCTGGACGATCTGTTGCAACAGCTCAATAATAATGACTTTTATCGTGTCTCAAGCCGCTATGAAAAGGTGAGAAGTAATTAGTGTAAAAGAAAAAGTCACGACTTTTCACAGAAAACAAAATGTCACCAGTTTGAATGTAATTAATACAATGGAGTTGAACAGTCCTGCCTTTTGGCCTGACACATCTAGATTATATTATAGGTCCCTTCTTAATCTTCATTCAACTCTATTTATTTCTTGCATTTTTTCCTTTCATGTGACATCTTCAACCACTTCTCTTCAAAGATCATATTCCTTTCTCGTAGAGGTAAGTCTGGCGTAAATTTACCAGTTGGTCGTATACGTTGTATTACATTGTGAACATTTTTATTTATATTTGTCAATTTATGCGTCTTCTAGATATGGCTGATCCTTTTTCGAACATTGCTATTCTACGCGACACAGTGCGGGATCTTCAAAGGAAGTTTAATGACCTTGTAACACCCCGTATTCAAGTACATGTATTGGCGTATTCAAGTACGTGTATTGGTCTTATTTATATGGAATTAATTTTTTTATTTTATTTATACCGGAATTTGCCCGTCGATGGTTCCATACGAAGGTTATTGAATAAGCTTTCCAACGATATAAAGATTTCCAAAAATGGATAAGTTTCGGATATAATCGAGCACGTTCGAAACTATAAAACGGTGGCCGGGATATGGTGAATAGTAAATGTGCAGGAAAATTTCCTGCACACAAACTACTGAGGCCTGCCAGTTTTTTGGGTCAACTTTGAACGATCATAACTCCCTTAATATAATGAACTGGGAGAGCTACGACCTATCAAAAGAAATATCTTTGAGTCTTCTTTCCAATTCAATTGGTTTCATCCAAATCCAACGTCTAAGTAAGGAGTTATACTCGTTTAACTTTAGCCTCTCAAAACAAATTTTTAGGGTCAAATTCAAACGATCATAACTCCTTGTACAGGACGAACTGGGTGGCCTACTTTATATTAAATGAAATCCCTTTGAATTATCTTTCCAACGATACCAATTTCACCCAAATCCGATATCGGAGCAAAGAGTTATGGTCGATCTACTTTAGCTTGTCAAAACAGTCCACCATGGACAGATTCGGATTTACTTAAAATTTTAAGGGCAATATGGTCATTTTTCATCACCTCATGAACGAAAATTGGTCATTATATACATATACTTAGCCTCATATCCATTATTTATCATCCATTATTGAAGAATAAGAAACCCTAGCCAAATTTCAACTCCAATTATATTGTGATTCAACCGTAGAAAATCCAAATTGATTCCGTAGTTGTGTTCACCGTCTCGAGGGCTTCGAGAAGCACCCCTTATTTGTGCCAACAGGACTTCGAAATCAAAAGGGCCATTTTATGGTAAGGATGTAAATTATGTTGGTGTTATTTATATGGATATGTATATATATGCATGTAAGCATAAGAAGTGTGTTATTTGATTGTTGTTGAAAGATGATTGGAAATGATGTTGGATTATTCTTGTGCATGGTTGGATTATGTTGAATTGTGAAGGGATTTGGTGTGATGATGTGGTATTGAAATGATGATTATATATATATATATATATATATATACACACACACATAAACCTATTGTTCAAGTTGGTTTTTGGAATGCTATGCAAATATTGGTTGTATGGAATTATGGAAGAGAATTGTGGTGTTGGGTTGCTAATACTAGATGCCAAACATTTCATTGTAGATAAGTGATTTGTAAAGGCGGGAAGTTGTGTTGAATTGGTATCCGAATCTACGACGAGGTATGTAAAGCATACTCTAACAATGTTCTTTGGCATGAAAACACCAATGTTCCATCAAGTAAGATTCCGAGGTTGTCCAAAAACATGTATTGTTCTACGTTACCAACGAAGTTGTTTCCATCCTATAAAGTGTCAAAATGTTTCATTGATATACCAAAAGGCTCCTATTTCATTGTTGTGATATTGATGATTCTGAAACACATTGTTGATGTACCAATGAGTCTTTATTACATCGTTATTGTATAGAAGGTCTATTACTTGGTTCCTATTGATGTATCGTTGTTTCAAAGTATCAAAAATGTGGTGGCGACCGAAATAACAATCTCAAAGATTAATTGAACTAAGTGATGAAAGTTCTCTCTTATCGGGTGGTATCCCAGGGGCATAAGCCTAGCATGGGTCGATCCCTATTTACGTGTTTATGGGTGGTATCCCAGGGGTATAAGCCTAGCATGGGTCGACCCCAGTTGATATGTACTGGAGGCAGCCTAATGGTCATAGTACAGTACAGTAATGATTACAAAGATGGTAAGAACGAAGGTAAAGTGATTGAATAAATTCAATGTACAGGTTGTCACAAGTTCTAGTAAGTGTGGTCCACTCCTATTACGATTTATTCACTTGTTTCGGATTTCTATTGAGCTCCTATATCATATGTGATTATCTACAGCTTTACATACTCAGTACATATTTCGTACTGACGTCCCCTACGGGGACCTGCATTTCATGTTGCAGGCACAGGTACCTCAGCTCATACACCGCACAAGTAGGAGCCAGGTCATACAACTATTGTTGGTGAGCTCCAGTTTGCTTCGGAGCTTTCCGAGTTGGTTCCTTATGTTTTGTTATTGTACAGGAGTCATGTGTGGACGGGGGTTTGTACCGACCCTAGTTATGTCATGTATATCCTAGAGGCTTTGTAGACATAAGGAAGGGTAAAGTCATGGAAGTTTATATAGTGATGTTATATCTGTATATGTGGTGGATCCGACGGCCAAGTATTATATATATATATATTTGTGTGTGTTGTGCTGATACAGGTAATTAGATCCTTCTATATGCAACGAAGTGTTGTCCAAATTTTTGGTGACATGTGATGATAGGCGAATTTACACGCCTATATCAATATATTTTGCCCATATTTTAGCCTAGTTTTGAGAACAAAGTATATATTTCATGCACTTTTAGTCCTTTTTCCTGTAAATGAGCTAACGAACATGATTAGTAAAGTTTCAGGTATAAATGATGCAAAATTCAGCATTTTATGGCTTACTTGACGCAAAAGAAAGCTCACGAAGGAAGGGAAGGGAGTTTACACGCCTAAGGACCAAAACTGCTGCATGGAAAAGCTGTCCCGGGCTAAAACAACATTTTTGAAGACTTTAGGGATTTGCAGTAACTTAGTTGGATTTGGACAATGATACATTAACCTAGTACAATTGGGTTATGTATTTCATTAGTTTATTTGGATTATGATAATGTTACATTAACCTAGTATAATTGGGTTAAGTATTACATTAGCCTAGTAGAATTTGGTTAGATATTTTATTTATCTAGTAGGATTAGGATATGGGTATTATAAATACCCTATCATGCTAGAGATTTGCAAGGAATTTGGAGGGGGAGACCACAATACTTTCTTCCATCCCTCCCATCTTCCACTACAAACAATTCTACAACTCTTCTAATCTTTCCATTAATTCTATTTTTCCTCTTCTACTCTTCTATTCTTAAATTCCACAACAAGAGAATCGTTACTTTGCCTAGGAATTCACGCCTCACGCCTACCACCTAAGCTACACGAAATTACTCAATCTTGTGGTATAACAACAATGTCAATCGTGATCTCCTTCGCATTCATGGGTAACTAAACTTCTCTGTTGGGGTTATGGAAGCCGTATGAGATACTATCTATTGCTGTGAGTTTGTGAGTTCGCGACACGTATACTGCTTATATCATTATTCTCTTCATCTTAGTCTACATTCTTTGTGGTTGCAAACGCAAGAATACGCCAGTATAATATTTAACTTGTTCGAAAGAAAGGTTATCTGTCTGGAAAAGAGATAATGTCAAGGTAGTAGGGTCACCCCCTAAAATTCCCTACTAAAAAGCTAGTTCCATAACTGGACTAACCTCTTGGAGAATTCGTACCGTTAGACACGCTTTAAGCTCGAAAAAGTTAAAGTGAAATAATCCTCGAATAGGTCGAAAGACGCCTGGATTTACCATCGAATACAATTCTCTATACGCAGTTGCATGTCAGAATTCTACACACTCATAGCCAATAGAGACGTATACCTCAGAAGGTGGACATAACCCCAACGCCTCAATTCTCATTGTTTACAACTTACGTAACAATCTTTCTTTTTTACTTTGCTATTTTCAGCTTTTATTTAATTATTTTGGTGACACATTACAAATCCCCCCTTTTAACGAGACTTGCACCAAAAGTTTAGTAATTTTGCTTACTTGTTGGACAAGCTATTCCCTGTGGGATCGACACCCAACCCTGTTGGGTTCTATATTTGCTAACGACCGCTTTACACTCCTACGAGAGCTGTAAATTGAGCGTTATCAACATGTAAGGGAAAGTACAGGTATTTGAACGGGTTCTCCCGGGCCTTCTCGGCTTCGGGTGCCAGTCCAGCCCGATGGGATTTTGGGGCGTGACAAAAGTGGTATCAGAGAGGTTCGTCCTAGTCAGTCTACAATGTCGTGTCTACGTAGAGTCTTGTTTATCGGTGTATTGTGCACCACATCTATAAATAGGAGGCTATGGGCATTTAGGAATTGTTTCTTTTCTTCATGTCTTATATCGTGCGATAGAGCTTATATTGTATATGAAGTCATAGTTGACCACTGAATCAGTTTGTTTCTCTTATTATAGTAATGATGCCGGTTACCAGAAGCAAGAATACCGGTAAGCATGTAGATGTGGCTGCCGGAGAGGGGACTAGTAAGTCACCCACTATACCAGCTAATCAAAGTGAGGCTCCAGATGAGCATGCATCAGAAACTTCCCCCAGTCCGGAAGAAATAAGGGGGAGGAGAACTATATCCCCAGAGCCACCTATTAATGTTGTTGATCAAGATCTTAGAAATACAGTGCAACTTTTGACTCGTATAGTTGTTGGGCAAGCTCAAGGGCAAGCCATTCCTACTGCAGGTCCTAGTGGTATAGATAGGGCGGCTAGCCTTCGAACACAGGATTTTCTTAAGATGGATCCTCCTACTTTTACTAGATCAGATCTTAACGAGGACCCACAAGACTTTATTAATCAGATCCAAAGGTCCCTAGAGATGATGCATGTATCAGGCAGAGAGACAGTGGAGTTAGCCGCGTATAGATTCAAAGGTGAGGCTATATATTGGTATGAAGACTGGAAACGGTCAAGGGGCATTGATGCACCCCCAGCTACTTGGAAAGAGTTCAAAGAGGCATTTATTGATCATTATCTTCCATATGAGACTCGTCAGGCCCGTGCGGATCAGTTCTTAAATCTTTGACAGGGTAATACAAGTGTGAGGGAGTATAATCTTCGATTTAATTCTTTGTCTAGATATGCTCCTAATGTTATAACTACTATGGATGACAGAGTTCATCGGTATGTGGTTGGATTGGATCCGTATTTGGTTAGGGATTGTACTATTGCTGCACTGAATAAAGACATGGATATAGCTAGGATCCAAGCATTTGCACAGAAAATGGAAGATCAAAGGCAAAGAAGAAGAACACAGGAATTTGAAAGCGGATCTTCTAAGAGGGCCAGATCTACAGGGCAGTTTATGGCGCCACAGGGAGGTTTTAGACCTCAATTTTCTGCTAGACCACCTAGGCCATTATTTTCTTAT
Organism: Capsicum pubescens; assembly: GCA_030864215.1. Lineage (NCBI taxonomy): Eukaryota > Viridiplantae > Streptophyta > Magnoliopsida > Solanales > Solanaceae > Capsicum > Capsicum pubescens. Next base: position 185,132,799 of record CM061539.1, on the reverse strand, counting down.
TCTGCAGCTAGTGCTCCACCACAACATCAGGGGTTCAGAGGCAGTCAATTTGGGCAAAGAAGTGAGGGTCATAGTTCGCGATCAGTGGGTTACCAAGGGCAAGGGAATATGAGCCAATCGAGACCTCCTCGAGATCCATGCAATAAATGTGGAAGGTATCATTTGGGCGCATGTCGGCTGGGGACCAATGTTTGCTTTTGGTGCGGTATGTCGGGGCATATGATGAGGGAATGCCCACGAAGGGACATAGGGGGTATGGCACGACCTACGGGGTCATTTGTTGCATCATCATCATCGATGCCTTATTCAGGAAGGGGTGCACAGCCAATGGGTCGTGTTAGAGGTGATAGAGGAGCCACGAGTTCTAGCGGGGCTCAAAATTGTACGTATGCTCTAGCGGATCGACAGAATTTAGAGGCTTCCCCAGATGTGGTTACGGGTACGTTGTCTATATTTTCATTCGATTTATATGCCTTAATTGATCCCGGTTCTACATTATATTATATTACTCCATTGGTTGCTGGAAAGTTCGAAAGAATACCCGAACTGTTAGTTAATCCATTTGAAGTGTCCACACTGGTCGGGGAATCTATTATAGCTAGAAGGGTTTATCGAAACTGCATAGTAACTGTTTGTGATCGTGATACGATGGCTGATCTTGTGGAGTTAGAAATGGTAGATTTTGATGTTATAATGGGTATGGACTGGTTGGTGTCTTGTTATGCCACAATTGATTGCTGCACGAAAAAGGTATATTTCCATTTTCCAAATGAATCAGTCCTTGAATGGAAAGGTGAAATTAGCGCGCCAAGAGGTAGATTTATTTCTTATTTTAAGGCAAGAAGAATGATTTCCAAGGGATATATATATCATTTAGTTAGAGTAAGGGATACAGAAGCGGAGCCACCAACTCTTCACGCTGTTCCGGTGGTAAATGAATTTTCTGATGTATTTCCTGAAGATCTTCCAGGTTTGCCTCCTGAACGAGAAGCAGAGTTTGGTATTGATGTAATACCAGGCACCCAACCAATCTCCATTCCTCCGTATAGAATGGCCCCAGCAGAATTACGAGAATTGAAAGATTTGCTAGAAAAGGGGTTCATTAGGCCTAGTATTTCCCCTTGGGGAGCACCAGTGTTATTTGTACGCAAAAATGATGGCTTGCTGAGGATGTGTATTGATTATCGGCAATTGAATAAGGTGACTATTAAGAATAAATATCCTCTCCCAAGAATTGATGATTTATTTGATCAGTTACAGGGCGCCAAATGCTTTTCTAAGATTGATTTGAGGTCAGGTTACCACCAAGTGAGGGTCAAAGAAAAAGATATACCCAAAATAGCTTTTCGAACAAGGTATGGTCATTATGAGTTTCTAGTTATGTCATTTGTGCTAACAAATGCATCCGCAGCTTTTATGGATTTGATGAATAGGGTTTTTAAGCCATTCATGGATGTATTTGTGATAGTTTTTATAGATGATATTCTAGTTTATTCTAGATCAGAAGAGGACCATGCCAATCACTTACGACAGGCATTGCAGACTCTTCGTGATTGTAAGCTTTATGCAAAGTTCTCTAAATGTGAGTTTTGGTTAAAGTCGGTGGCATTTTTGGGTCATATTGTATCTAGTGAAGGGATAAAGGTTGATTCTCAAAAGATAGAAGCTGTGAAGAACTGGCCAAGGCCCACAACGCCTACGGAGATTCGTAGTTTTCTCGGGTTGGCCGGTTATTATAGAAGGTTTGTTAAAGGCTTTTCTTCCGTTTCAGCACCCTTAACCAAACTAACCCATAAAGCATCCAAATTCCAATGGAATGATGCCTGTGAGAAGAGTTTTCAAGATTTAAAGAACAAGTTGATTTCTACACCCGTGTTGGTACTTCCAGAAGGCACCGAAGGGTATACAGTGTATTGTGATGCTTCCAGAATTGGTTTAGGATGTGTATTGATGCAACATGGTAAGGTAATAGCATATGCTTCTAGACAATTGCGGCCATATGAGAAAAATTATCCTACACACGATCTTGAGCTGGCAACAGTTATTTTTGCTTTAAAGATATGGCGCCACTACTTATATGGGGTTCATGTTGATATATATACTGACCATAAGAGCTTGCAATATATTTTTAATCAGAAGGATCTAAATTTAAGGCAGCGGAGATGGCTTGAACTATTAAAGGACTACGATGTTGATATCTTGTACCATCCAGGGAAAGAAAATATGGTAGCTGATGTGTTAAGTCGTAAGGCTATGATGGCGCCTATAGAAAGGCAAGAGATGGTTAAGGATCTTCACCAGTTAGCTAGTTTGGGAGTTCGCCTTCTTGAAACTCCGAATAAAGAGCTTATCGTACATAATGCTGCGGAATCTTCATTAGTAGCTGAAGTGAAAGAGAAGCAATATGCAGACCCTATTTTATTACAGCTTAAGGAGAACGTTCAGAGTGGTGTGACCAAGGCATTTGAGCTTACGCGAGAAAGAGTACTTCAGTGCCAAAACCGATTGTGTGTGCCGGATATAGACGAGCTAAGAAAGAAGATTATGACAGAGGCACATTTTTCAAGGTATTCTATTCATCCAGGATCAACCAAAATGTATCAAGATTTGAAAGATATGTATTGGTGGAATGACATGAAGAAGAGCATTGCAGAATTTGTAGCTGAATGTCCAAATTGCCAACGAGTTAAAGTGGAACATCAAAATCCCGGAGGCTATATGCAATGCATAGATCTTCCAATTTGGAAGTGGGACATGATCAACATGGATTTTGTTACAGGTTTGCCTCGTACAGCTCAGAAATTTCATTCTATATGGGTGATTGTGGATAGGCTTACTAAATCCGCACATTTCTTACCCGTTAAGACCACTTACACAGTTGAAGAATATTCGAAGTTGTATGTTAAAGAAATAGTTCAATTACATGGGGTGCCAACTTCTATTATATCGGATCGGGGAACTCAATTTACCGCAAACTTTTGGAAGTCTTTCCAACGGAGTTTGGGAACACAAGTGAATCTGAGTACAGCTTTTCACCCTCAGACGGATGGACAAGCAGAGCGCACCATTCAAACACTTGAAGATATGCTACGAGCATGTGTTATAGATTTTAAAGGCAGCTGGGATGATCATTTACCTCTTATTGAGTTTGCCTACAATAATAGCATTCATTCAAGTATCAAAATGGCACCATATGAAGCTTTATATGGGAGGAAGTGTAGATCACCAATAGGATGGTTCGAAGCGGGTGAAACTCTTATGTTCGGACCGGATCTTGTGTATCAAGCCATAGAAAAAGTCAAGGTGATTCAGCAACGGTTGAAAACAGCCCAAAGTCGACACAAGTCATATGCGGATAGTAGAAGAAGAGGGCTAGAATTTTCGTTAGGCGATTGGGTATTTTTGAAGGTATCGCCAATGAAAGGGGTGATAAGATTTGGCAAGAAAGGAAAGTTGAGTCCACGATATATAGGCCCGTATAAGATTATTCGAAGATGTGGGCAAGTTGCTTATGAATTAGAGCTACCCCAGGAACTCTCATCAGTGCATCCAGTATTTCATGTATCGATGCTTCGAAAGTGCATCGGAGATCCGTCCTTTATTACTTCTACTGAAGATGTGCAAGTAACAGAAGATCTTACCTATGAGGAGATGCCTATTGCTATATTAGATCGTCAAGTTAAGAAGATGAGAAATAAAGAAGTAGCATCGGTGAAAGTACATTGGAGAAATCAACAAAGGGAAGAGATTACATGGGAAGCTGAGGAAGCAATGAAATCTAAGTACCCTCATTTGTTCAAAGATGAAGAGGAAGTTCAAGAAACGGAGTTAGAACATTAACAAGTAAGTTTTTGTTTATATATGCATAGTATTTATATGATGATGTGAATGTTAATGGTGGACTTGAACTTGTTTTGGTTGAATAACTACGCTAACATTCGAGGACGAATTTCCTAAAGGGGGGAAGGATGTAACACCCCATATTCAAGTACATGTATTGGCGTATTCAAGTACGTGTATTGGTCTTATTTATATGAAATTAATTTTTTTATTTTATTTATACCGGAATTTGCCCGTCGATGGTTCCATACGAAGGTTATTGAATAAGATTTCCAACGATATAAAGATTTCCAAAAACGGATAAGTTTCGGATATAATCGAGCACGTTCGAAACTATAAAACGGTGGCCGGGATATGGTGAATAGTAAATGTGCAGGAAAATTTCCTGCACACAAACTACTGAGGCCTGCCAGTTTTTTGGGTCAACTTTGAACGATCATAACTACCTTAATATAATGAACTGGGAGAGCTACTACCTATCAAAAGAAAGATCTTTGAGTCTTCTTTCCAATGCAATTGGTTTCATCCAAATCCAATATCTGAGTAAGGAGTTATACTCGTTTAACTTTAGCCTCTCAAAACAGATTTTTAGGGTCAACTTCAAACGATCATAACTCCTTGTACAGGGCGAACTGGGTGGCCTACTTTATATGAAATGAAATCCCTTTGAATTATCTTTCCAACGATACCAATTTCACCCAAATCCGATATCGGAGCAAAGAGTTATGGTCGATCTACTTTAGCTTGTCAAAACAGTCCACCATGGACAGATTCGGATTTACTTAAAATTTTAAGGGCAATATGGTCATTTTCCATCACCTCATGAACGAAAATTGGTCATTATATACATATACTTAGCCTCATATCTATTATTTATTATCCATTATTGAAGAATAAGAAACCCTAGCCAAATTTCAACTCCAATTATCTTGTGATTCAACCGTAGAAAATCCAAATTGATTCCGTAGTTGTGTTCACCGTCTCGAGGGCTTCGAGAAGCACCCCTTATTTGTGCCAACAGGACTTCGAAATCAAAAGGGCCATTTTATGGTAAGGATGCAAATTATGTTGGTGTTATTTATATGGATATGTATATATATGCATGTAAGCATAAGAAGTGTGTTATTTGATTGTTGTTGAAAGATGATTGGAAATGATGTTGGATTATTCTTGTGCATGATTGGATTATGTTGAATTGTGAAGGGATTTGGTGTGATGATGTGGTATTGAAATGATGATTATATATATATATATATATATATATATATATATATACACACATAAACCTATTGTTCAAGTTGGTTTTTGGAATGCTATGCAAATATTGGTTGTATGGAATTATGGAAGAGAATTGTGGTGTTGGGTTGCTAATACTAGATGCCAAACATTTCATTGTAGATAAGTGATTTGTAAAGGCGGGAAGTTGTGTTGAATTGGTATCCGAATCTACGACGAGGTATGTAAAGCATACTCTAACAATGTTCTTTGGCATGAAAACACCAATGTTCCATCAAGTAAGATTCCGAGGTTGTCCAAAAACATGTATTGTTCTATGTTACCAACGAAGTTGTTTCCATCCTATAAAGTGTCAAAATGTTTCATTGATATACCAAAAGGCTCCTATTTCATTGTTGTGATATTGATGATTCTGAAACACATTGTTGATGTACCAATGAGTCTTTATTACATCGTTATTGTATAGAAGGTCTATTACTTGGTTCCTATTGATGTATCATTGTTTCAAAGTATCAAAAATGTGGTGGCGACCGAAATAACAATCTCAAAGATTAATTGAACTAAGTGATGAAAGTTCTCTCTTATCGGGTGGTATCCCAGGGGCATAAGCCTAGCATGGGTCGATCCCTATTTACGTGTTTATGGGTGGTATCCCAGGGGCATAAGCCTAGCATAGGTCGACCCCAGTTGATATGTACTGGAGGCAGCCTAATGGTCACAGTACAGTACAGTAATGATTACAAAGATGTTAAGAACGAAGGTAAAGTGATTGAATAAATACAATGTACAGGTTGTCACAAGTTCTAGTAAGTGTGGTCCACTCCTATTACGATTTATTCACTTGTTTCGGATTTCTATTGAGCTCCTATATCATATGTGATTATCTACAGCTTTACATACTCAGTACATATTTCGTACTGACGTCCCCCACGGGGACCTGCATTTCATGCTGCAGGCACAGGTACCTCAGCTCATACACTGCACAAGTAGGAGCCAGGTCATACACCTATTGTTGGTGAGCTCCAGTTTGCTTCGGAGCTTTCCGAGTCGGTTCCTTATGTTTTGTTATTGTACAGGAGTCATGTGTGGGCGGGGGTTTGTACCGACCCTAGTTATGTCATGTATATCCTAGAGGCTTTGTAGACATAAGGAAGGGTAAAGTCATGGAAGTTTATATAGTGATGTTATATCTGTATATGTGGTGGCCCCGACGGCAGGGTATTATATATATATATTTGTGCGTGTTGTGCTGATACAGGTAATTAGATCCTTCTATATGCAACGAAGTGCTGTCCAAATTTTGGTGACATGTAAGGGAAAGTACAGGTATTTGAACGGGTTCTCCGAGGCCTTCTCGACTTCGGGTGCCAGTCCGGCCCGATGGGATTTTGGGGCGTGACAGACCTGCAGAGCGAGTTGGTCGCTGTGAGAGAGACAATGTTCAGAGAGATGCAGAGGCTGATGAGAGCCCTGCTGTTGCGAGTTGATTGATCGGCTGTCATTAATAATGATGATGATGATGATGATAATAATAATTAGAATGTATTTTTCTTTTAGCGTATGTATTTTAATTTTTCTATATTAGATCTATACCTAATGTATTTTATTTTTCATTTAATGAAAAATTTACTTTTAGTCAGACTTTGGCGTTTTAATACTTATTTAATTTTCATTCTGTCTATTTCTTCTAATCTAATACATGTTAACATGTCGATGGTTGGAGGCAATGTTGAATCCAGTAGCAGTAGCAATTTTGGCTTTTGAGTTCTTTCAACGGATGGACCATGTGTTGGAACCGATTGGTCATCTGTTGGGTTTCAACAGATTATCCATCTGTTTCGACAGATTTTCATCTGTTGGAGGAAAGCATTCCAATTATTTGTGCAACTATTGAGAATAATTGTGGTCTGTTGTATTATTTAGTTCATGTTTTGTCTCATTTTATTGATGCACAAGTTATTTTAAAAAAAGACTTTTTATATATAATAAATGATAACATTAGGTTCACAACAATGAGTTAAATATATAAAAGTCCACAACAAACAAACAAACACCACCACAAGTTTCTGCAATTACAACGATCATGGTGGATTATGATTCGGGCATGTAGTTCTTTTGTGGCCAGCGCACTTACATATGGAGCACTTGTTTCTTCTTGATGAAAATGATTCTCCAACTCCACGCCTCCTTTTATATGGCTTTCTTCCCGATTTGATAGTACTCGGGTCAATATATGGAGGAGGTATTAATCTCTCCAAAAGCTCTACTGGAGCAACCCAAGATTCTTCGGGAGGCACCGAAGTAATATGCCCACTATATGCCATTTCATATTTTTTCACCGAATAATATTGAGAGGAGTGCTCGTAAACTTCAGGTCCATATTTATGGCCGTATTGAGCTCGAAGGGCTGCCATAGCATGTGGACAAGGTATTTTGTCCAAGTTAAAAACTCTACACGTACAAGATCTTATTTGAAGATCAACCGTGGCAGTATCACCATGACCGGTGATATGGAATTTGTAATCTGCTATTTTATGAGAGAATAACCTATTCCCCAAACTGATGTTCGTTGATATTTTCTATTCGATTTCGAGAACAAATCGGGTTCTTTTTTCTGGGCACTTGAACTGCACACGCCTTTCGTTAAAAAAATCGCTATATTTTTTGCTTATTTTTTCAAACATAGCCTTGATGGGAAATTCTCTTTCATCGCCAAACAATGAATTCACCGATTCAGCTATGTTTGATGTCATAATATTGTACCTATAGAAAAGAATCACATAGTACAACATCAAACTAAACTTGTAAATCAAATAAGACATTAAATTCATAAGAATGTACCTATTTGCTGGACAGAATGCTCGGCTCCATCTCTCAAAATCGACACGTGCAAGAAATTCTGCTATCTTGGGATTCACATCCTCTATTTGGTTGAAATGGTCTAAAAATTTCTCCATACTATATGTTTTAGCTGCTCTATAAAAAAGAGTGATGACCCTTTCGTTGTGATAGTTGTTTCGAATGTTCTCTCCAAGATGTCAGATGCAACAACCAAAGTAAGCTGAAGTGAAGAAAAGTGAACCCTTTTTTGAAATACTTGGATGTCTATCCAATACAAAACACAACTCTTCGGTATCTTCGACGCAGCGTCGCAGTTGTTAAAAAAAATCCATAAGAGGCATCACATTCCTTGTCCGCTACACAAAAAGTGACAGGAAAGATGTGATTCTCCGCATCTTGTGCCACCGCCGCAAGCAGAACTTCATTATACCTGTAGACACGTGATTTTTTATCCTCCCTAAATTTTAACTTGTTTATCGATACTAAATATTTATATTTATATTTAGTCATATATTATTTTGACTATTATTTTATTTTAATATAATATAAATAATTAAATGAATTTAATTTTAGGATATTATTCTGTTTTTTTTAAAAAAAAAAAATAGTTTTGTACTATCTTAATTATATAATTTAATTTTGACTATTTTTAGATTGTTATTGTATTTTTTTTTATTTTTTTATTTTAAATATAAAAATCAATTAATTATTATTATTATTATTATTTTATTTGTTACTATTATCTATTTATTTATTTATTAATTATTTTTCGTTATTAAAAAAAAAATGAAAAAAAAAAAATCTTAAAACCTACCCTAACCCCCCACATTCCCCACACTTCCCTCAACCTCCCCCCACTATTCCACAACTACATACCCACTCCCACTACAACTCACACAACACCACACATGCACAATATATATTACATGCACACGGGAGAAGGAAAGAAAGGAAAAAAAAAAAAAACATACGAGAGAAAAACACAAAGAAAAAACAAGAAAGTGGAAAAAGGAAAAATCAAAATTGAAGAAAAGTTAAAGAAGAGAAAAACAAAACAAGAAGAACAAACGAACAACAGCAAGAAAAGGAGAAAAATTGGAAGAAAAGGAAAAAAGCAGAGGTCGAGTTTCCATTTCGAGTTTTTGATAACGCCATTCTTGCTTTCATCTTCGATTAGTGTATTACACAGGTTCTTATTCAATTCTTTTATATTTATTTTATTGTTATAACGTTGTCATCAAAGCATGAAGAAGATATTCAATGACTTCATATACTTTGTTCTTACTATACAATCCCGATCATTTACATGAAATCCTTTTATTTTGATTATAGCCTAATTTGCCAAATTTCCTATGAGCTGATTATTGTCCTTATTGGAAGATTTATTAAGTTCAATAATTTAATATGTTTCTCATTATCATAAAAAAAAAAATACCAATCACTGCTATATTAGTGAATGTGCTAAAGAGATTAGTGCATAATAAAAAAAAATAAAAAATTTAACGCCATTTTGTGACAATAACAAACATTTAAGTTTTAGATAAAAAATAAAAATAAAAATAAAAATTGATGCTATGATTGAGTGATAGAGGATTGTCTAGTTTCGTTTCTTTTCTTTTTGAATTGTTAATGAACTAATATGCATATATATTTCTTACATACTTATGGCTTTTTGTTTAACTGAAATTGTTCCTTTAGACCAAATTCTACTATTAAATGAAAATGCATTTACTAAACAAATGGAAGGTCTCTATTAGTATATATTTAAGAGCATTATTATGGTTTTAAAAGAGTTTTAAAACAATCTGTCCGTCCAGAATTATTACGTAATTGTTGGTTAATATTTGATATCTTTGGGTCTAACTAGTTTATATGTTTTTTTTGTAAAAAATGTTGCTTATTGCTTAAATATAGTAAAGTCGTGAAGCCTTAACTAATAAGATAACGGTTTTTTCGGTTGTTTTAAAACTCATTTCCTATTGGCTTTACAAATTCATTAATTCTCCTTTCCTTATTGAAACATTAATTCTCTTACTGATGAGTATTTGTCATGGTATGTACGAATAATGAGAAACAGTAATACAATAAAAATTAATCTTAGTATAATAAAAATGAGCAAATTTAGGCCTTAACATAATTTATTAAAATAATTTAAGTTAAGATAAGTCAATAAAAGCGACCGTGCTAGAACCACGGGATTCGAGGGGTGCCTCACACCTTCCCCTCGATCAACAGAATTCCTTACCCATTTTCTGTTTTCGCAGACCAAATAAGAGTCATTTCCTTTTGATTAGGGATTCAAAAAAAAAAAAGGTGACTTGGAACACCAAAACTCAATTCCAAGTGGAGACTCTGTAAATAATTTAATCCTTATTCAATATCATCACTTTAATTGGAAAAACCCTTCGACTCGGCTCTCGAGCGGAAAAAAGGGGTGTAACATCTCTGGCGACTCTGCTGGGGACTAAATAAGAATTCGAGCTTTGATATTGACTTTACTTGCTTTAATTATTTTATAATGTGTTTATTGGCCTCATGTGCTACTTATCACTCATTTACTGCTTTGATATTATTTGAACTGTATTATATATTGTCTTCTATCGCGTACCCCTCTGAGTCTCTGAAATAGGATAGAGGGAATGCAGCATATGCATCCCCACCTTCTTTTTGAGATAACCGGAGTGTCAAGGCACCTGGTGAAGGATATAGTCACACATGTTAGGCGGGGTTCGGATCGACAACGAAGGCGGTGTTGCCCTGCTACCGACCAAGTTGTCCCTCCCCGGCTCGAGTGTCCGCTCGAGTAAGCCAGTCTAGACACTTATCCCTATTAGGATTTAACTTAGAAGAACTGAAAACTCAGAATCTGGTTATCCCTATTAGGTACCGCTTTATTTGCATCATATGCATTCGACTTAGCGGGACTCGGCACAGGGGCCGGGTCTGTCTAGGACAGGTCACCTACTTAATAAAAACCAACATGTGCATCCTATGTGCTCTTTGATATTTGTTTGGAAGGCTATTTGTGTGTTGACCGGCTTTTAGGCAACATTGAAATGCAAGAGATTAAATTATCGTCACATTTAGTGAATCATTTTTTAAAGAAAAATTTTATTTTATTTTTTAAAAAAAAAAATAGAAAATTTTTAGTAACATAGTTTTACGGTTTTTATGAACTACGAGGGTCTGATTCTCACATATTTGTGAGATGCGTAGGAAGTCCCTCCCAGGATACGACCTTATCTTTTAAAGAAAAATTTTGTTCATAGATTTATTGGAAAATATTTTGAAAATATGATTATTTTTCATAATTATTTTTCTAATTTTCAAGTCCAATTTTCATATATTTCAACAGCCCGGAATCTTTAGGGATCATGAGGTTGAAAAAATAAAAAAATAAAAAAAATATATAGTATAATAATAATAATAATAACAATAAAATAAAAATATATTTCAAAAGCCCGGAATCTTTAGGGATCATGAGGCTAAGTTTTACAAAATATATATATATATATATATATATATATATATATATATATATATATATATATATATATATATTAATTTTAACAAGTCCTAAACCTTTAGGGTCATGAGACTGAAAATTTTATACAACTTCATACATAAAACGGTCATTCTATTCTTCTTTATTTCTGAGTCCTTTTATTTTATTTTTACTTAGGGAATATTGTCTTCAAACATATAGATAAAATTGTCTAGAAGCCTGTTATAGCAAAATTTTTGATAGGGTCAATTTAAATAAAAAAAAATTACCAATCTTGTTTCTCTCGCTTCAATTTTTGATAAAATTGTTCTTTGTAACTAAGTTTAAATAATGGTCGCACTAAGTTTTACAAGTTAAGTTATAAATTCTTTTCAAAATTAATAAATTAAGTTTTGTCTAAGTCTAGATATTTATTAATTTTATGTCCCTTTCAATAGGTATAAAATGTCCCCCCTTGTTCGTGGAGAGCGTCCAAAGAGAAAGAGAGATGGGAATGTACCGGTTCAGGTTGTGGATTGTACCCCTCTGCAACTCTGGTTATGGTGGAATGCAATGGATACATTTGATTATGACGAAATACATAAGTACTTGGGTTTTTTAACGAGTATCATGAGAATCAACTCTAATAGGGAGGTGATTGATGCATTACTGAATTTCTGGGACCCAAAGAATAATGTATTCCGTTTTTCAGATTTTGAGTTGACGCCTACTTTAGAAGAGATAGCAGGCTATGTTGGATATGGTGATATGCATCGGAAGAAACTTATAGCCCCAAGACTTATTTCAATAAATAAATTTTGCAAGCTCATGAACCTAAGGAACACAAAAGAAGAATCAATGAAAAAAGGTTGGGTTTCCTTGCAGTTTTTGTATGACAGATACGGAAGGCAAGAAGGGTTTCAGAAGTACGGTAAAGAACTTTGTAATAAGGGAAGTTTTGAGACTTGGAAAGTTCACACACGATTTGCATTCATGGTAGCCTTTTTGGGCACTATGGTCTTCCTAAGAAGAGAAGAAAAAATTAATATTCGTTTAGCGGGAGTGGTACAGATACTGATTAAGAAAGATTACACCATGATACCAATGATCCTAGCTGATATTTACCGTGCTCTGACTGTTTGTCAGAAAGGAAAAAGTTTTTTCGAGGGATGTAATATCTTGTTACAGATGTGGATTGTAGAGCATCTTTATCAACGTCCTACATTGACAAGGTTCAATCCCGAGCGATTCAATCGAATCAACGATTACGAGAAAAGGATGGAGAAATATAAATGTCCAAAAGAAATTGGAGATTGGGTTAAACTTTTTCGTTCTTTGACAACAGATAAAATCACTTGGAATCTCCATTGGTTCCCTTGGAGGCAAGTCATATATAGTTCTGTCATCCGTCCATTCTTGTTATTAATGGGTCTTAGAGGTGTTCAACCGTATGTTCCATTGAGAGTTCTACGTCAGCTAGGCAGGCGTCAAATAATTCCCGTAACGGAAGACATGGCTGAGTTCGTATTTGAGGTCAGACCAGAGATTTCACTTCCGGAAGATTTGGCCCAGCAGATTTGGGAGGGTCGCCGTATTATGGGAATCGAAACGATGGCCATAGAGCGTGAGAAAGGAGAAGTGCACCCAGATTATCGGGAATGGTTAGAAGAACAGTCGAGTCCTCCAGTCAGACCAGAAAAATCGGTTAAAGGACCTATAGATCAGGAAGCTGCAATCAGGATAGGAATTGAAAGAGCCATGCGAGAACATCATGAAGCAAACCAAATTTTGAGAGAAGAATTAGAGCATGCCAGGGCAAAAATAGACGAACAACAAAGGGAATTCTCTGAAGAGAAAGCTAAATCAGCAGCTATTGAGGATGCACTTCGGGGACAAATCAAGTTTGCTACCACTAGAGGGTCACACGTTGCAGAACTTGCCGCATCTCGCCGACGACAACTTTAAGAAGTTGAAAAGAATATGCAAGAAGAATTTGATCGAGAGAGATCTCAATGGATTCGTGAAAGAGGAATATTGCGAGAACAGTTGGAGGTTGTTTCCGCTCGTGAACAACGTGCAAGAGAGATGGTTGATTTCCGAGATCGACAGGCTCAGGAATGGGATCAGGCTTTCAGTTCTCTTCGAGGGAAGGTCCACCGTGTAGCACAGGATACTGCCAGAATGGGCTTAGATTATCAGCAGCTGGATTGTGAGGATTTTTTGGCACAAGTACCTGCTTTCGCACAGCGACTCACTACTTCATTGGAGGACATATATCTCAGCTTGGGAGGACATATTAAATCGAAATCTCCTTGAAAGGATCGTTGTTTTCTTTGTCATAGTTTTTTCATTTTTAGTTTTAAAAAATTTTCTTGTTTAGATATTATGTCTTTTAGTTTTCAGATGTCAGTTAGTAGGTTTTATTTTAGGAGTTGGGTCGGTTATTTTATCGTAGAATGTAATGAAGTTGACCGTTTATTTCTATATATATTACATATGTTTTACTTCACTTTATTTATTTTCTTCAATAATAATATTAAAAAAAAAAAGGGACAAAACAATTTTGTTAAATTACACCCGAAATACGCAAGATCTGATTCATGTCCTGACATGATACGTAGGCAACCCTCCAAAGGGTTCGATCATAACTTTTGAAAATATGCCTAGAAAAGCCGGGATGAAACACAAAGCTTCCATGATAGGTTGGGAAATGCATATAGAAACATGACATATAACTTGGCATTATAATGTGTTAAATATATAACACTCACCGTTTGCTACTTGTTTCCAGAAAGATAAAATAATTGGTGGTTGGTTTGTGGTTTAAACTGGCATCACATCCGTATAATACCAGATACAAGGGTAAAAGAAGAATGACTCGCAGAGAAGATATAGAGTCTGATAGTGAAGAAGAGCAGAATCAGTTGACTTCGCAGGAAGTAGCATCAATGGAAGAAATAAAGTCATTAAAACAACAGATGGCGGAGATGTACAAAGCTTGGTTGAATGGACAAGCCCCGCCTTCTTCAATCCCTGGACTTTCAACTTCAAATGATCCAAATTCTGACCCAGCTCAAACTAGTGATCCATTTTACCCACCAGGATTTGGCCCATTTGCTAATATGTCTGGAGTTGCTGGTACTTCTACCGTGCACCCACCAAATCCATCGGTTGCAAATAACCCACTCTTTACTTCTGTAGCGCCAGCTACTGCGGGTGTTCAACCGACAATACCAAAAGATATGGGAAAACCAAATCATGATATGTTATATCCTCCTGAAATGACTTTTAAGTCACAAAATCCACATTATCATGTTCATCAATGCGATACTCCTATCGTGATTGAGAAGATTGCTAAGAATGAGGAACATGAGGAGATGGCTAGAAAAGTTAGAAGCCTGGAACAAAGTATGAGAAATATGCAAGGAGTAGGTGGACCAAAAAGTGTTTCGTACAAGGATTTATGTATGTTTCCTGATGTCCATTTACCGATAGGGTTCAAAATACCAAAATTTGACAAATATGAAGGACACGGCGATCCTGTAGCTCATTTGAAAAAGTTTTGCAATCAATTAAGGGGAGCAGGAGGAAAAGAAGAATTATTGATGGCGTACTTTGGAGAAAGCCTTACAGGGATAGCTTCTGAATGGTTCATTGACCAAGACATTTCCCGTTGGCACGTGTGGAATGACATGGCTCGAGATTTCGTTCAACAATTTCAGTATAACATTGAGATAGTTCCAGATCGCACTACGCTTGCCAACATGCGAAAAAAGTTGACCGAAAGTTTTCGAGAATATGCCGTTAGATGGAGAGAGCAGGCTTCAAGAGTTAGACCATTGATAAAAGAATCTGAAATGATTGATATTTTTCTGCAAGCACAAGAACCTGATTATTTTCATCATTTGCTTTCTACTATCGGAAGCACATTTGCAGAAGTTATCAAAGTTGGAGAGATGGTAGAAAACGGAATCAAATCAGGAAAGATCATCAGCCAGGCCGCTTTGAAAGTAACAACACAAGCAATTCAAAGTGGTACAGGAAGTTTTGGGGGAAAGAAAAGAAAAGAGGATGTAGCAACTGTCATGGCAGGTCCACGACAAAATTGGAGAGGTGCGCGTCAACCATACGAGCAGAATCCATTATATTTTGTTCCATCTCCCCAATATCCTATTTACAATACATAATCATATGCTCGAGGTCCTTCTTACCTGCAGTGGCGTACACCAGCAATCCAAAATCATCCAATGGCCCCGCAAGTTCAAAGAGGTCCTCCGAAGTCTAATTTTCGGCCTAGAGCAGAATTCAAAAGGGATAACATGGTAAAAGATAATTTCACTCCTATTGGAATATCTTACACCAGTTTATTTCATAGACTGAGAAAAATGAATGTTCTAAACCCAATTGAGAGAAGGATCCCGAATCCTCCTCCGAAGAATTTGGACTATTCTAGAAGATGTGAATACTGTTCTGATGCCCCAGGGCACGACACAGAGAAATGTTGGTATCTGAAAAGAGTCATTCAAGAGTTGATTAATACCCAACAGATTATGGTAGAAAGTCCAGGCGCTCCAAATGTCAATCAAAATCCACTGCCAGATCATAATGAAACAAACATGCTCGATGTGATACTCAGTGGTGAAGACACTACGATTCCCTTTAAATCGATCATTAAAATTAAAATTGATTCGGAAAAATCAGCAAATGCTGTAGATTTAACGAAAGAAAAACCTGCAGAAGCAGAGGTGGTGATAGCAAAACCCGAATCATCGAATGATCCCTTGGCGGTGGGGAAAGAGATTTCAGAAAATATTGGGTCAAGTCAAATAAAGCCGAAACTCATTATTCCTGGAAGATCCAATAAGCCTCTTTTAATCATAAAAGAAGCTCTTGTAGTTCCTATTGTTATTAAACCAGTGTCACAGCTGCCTATGGTTGATACCAAGGCAGTCCCTTGGAATTATAATCGCGTTGTGGTGATGCACAAGGGGAAAGAAGTGATTGAAGATGTAGATGAAGTAGGAGGATTAACTCGATCTGGAAGATGTTATGTTCCCGTAGAGTTAAGAAAGAATAAACAAGGCGGTGAAGAACGAATGACAGTCAAGAAGCCTGTCACTGATGAAGAAGCTGAAGAATTCTTAAAGAAAATGAAATTGCCAGAATATTCTGTTATAGAACAGTTGAAGAAGACACCAGCACAGATTTCTTTGTTGTCTTTATTGATACATTCAGAGGAACACCGCAAGGCTGTAATGAAGATTCTTAATGAAGCATGTGTTCCTAGTGAGATTAGAGTAAATCAGCTGGAAAAAGTTGTTGGAAGGATCGTTGAAGCAAATAAAATTGTTTTTTCAGATGATGAACTGCCTATAGAAGGTACGAAGCATAACAAAGGTCTGTACATTTCTGTGAAATGCGAACATTCCATCATCACTCGAGTGTTAATTGATGGAGGATCAGGCGCTAACATTTGTCCTATGTCAACTTTACAAAAGTTGAATGTTAATGTGGAAAGAATCCGACCTAACAATGTGTGGGTCAAAGGTTTTGACGGATCAAAAACTGATGCCATTGGTGAAATAGAACTTATATTGACAATTGGGCCTGTGGATTTTTCTATGGATTTTCAAGTACTGAACCTTGATGCTTCATATAATATGTTATTGGGAAGGCCATGGATTCATAAGGCTAAAGCAGTCGCATCAATGTTGCATCAAATGGTCAAATTCGAATATGACAGGCAAGAGATAGTAGTTCATGGTGAAGGAGACTTATCAATGTATAAAGACTACTCTATTTCTTCCATCGAAACAAATACTGCCAATGTGTTAATTCATCAAGCTTCTGAGGTAGTGGCTGTTGAGCATATCCTCGAGGGGAATCTCATCGCAAGACCACAATTGTCCTCTGCATCTGTTATGGTAGTGAATGAAATGTTGAAGCATGGTTTTGAACCAGGAAAAGGTCTAGGGATGTTTTTGCAAGGCATAGTTCATCTGGTAAACCTCTATGAGAACTTTGGTACTTTTGGTCTGGGATATGAGCCTACTGCTGAAGATATAAAGAAGGCTAAAAAGCATAAGAAAGAGTCGTGGTCACTTGCCAAGCCTATACCGCCACTTTATGAGTCTTTCATCAAATTCAGTGTTGTTGGATCCTCCAAGTTACCTGATGCAAAATCAATGAATGATGATGATACAGAGTTGATTGACCTTTTTCAGAATATGTTCATTGAAGCAGATATGGTTGAAATTGGGGAAGGTACTAGTAATGCAGATGTGCAGTTTGTCGGCCCTGATGTCCAGCTTAACAATTAGGAGGCCACTCCTCTCCCTATTATAAAAGAGTCTTGGTAGTTTGTTTGTTTTCTTACAGTCTTAGTAGTTTGTTTGTTTTCTTACAGTCTTAGTAGTTTGCTTGTTTTTACTTCTGTAATTTAAATTATTCTAGGATTATAATTCAGAACTTTAAATCTGGTATGTTAGGTTAAAACTTTCTATCTATGTTTCTAATTAAGTGCAGTTTCCCTTTGTTTTATTTTAAGTCTAATTTTTATTTATTTATTTTTTATCATACAGTTCTTTCTATGCCGATTCTAATGATATGACATGCATGAAGAATTGTTCACCAGAGTTAAAAAACCAATCT
Source organism: Capsicum pubescens (assembly GCA_030864215.1). Taxonomy (NCBI): domain Eukaryota; kingdom Viridiplantae; phylum Streptophyta; class Magnoliopsida; order Solanales; family Solanaceae; genus Capsicum; species Capsicum pubescens. The sequence continues at coordinate 185,114,747 of CM061539.1, read as the reverse complement.
AATTTTGAAATAATGAATAAGGAGGTTGAATACGATGAAGAAGAAGCATTTGAGGATATAAACAAAGATTTCAAACAGTTTGAGAATAAGACAAATCCCAATTTGGAAGAAACTGAGGTGATCAATTTGGGAGATCAGGAAAATATTAGGGAGACTAAGATAAGTGTACATGTTCAACCACAACAAAAGAAAGCTATAATTGAAGCGTTGCATGAGTATAAAGATATATTTGCGTGGTCTTATGATGATATGCCCGGTTTAAGCACTGATTTGGTAGTTCACAAGTTGCCAATTGATCCTGCTTTTCCTCTTGTCAAGCAGAAGCTAAGAAAGTTCAAAACTGACATGAGTGTAAAAATTAAAGAGGAAATCACGAAGCAACTTGAGGCTAAAGTCATTCGAGTGGCCCAGTATCCTACTTGGTTGGCAAATATTGTCCCTGTTCCAAAGAAGGACGGTAAAGTTCGGATGTGTGTTGATTATCACGATTTAAACAAAGCAAGTCCGAAAGATAATTTTCCACTTCCCAATATTCATATTTTATTGGACAATTGTGCCAAACATGATCTTGCTTCTTTTGTGGATTGTTATGCGGGGTATCACCAGATCATTATGGATCCAGAAGATGCGGAAAAGACATCATTTATTACTCCATGGGGAACATATTGTTATAGAGTTATGCCTTTTGGATTAAAGAATGCTGGGGCAACTTACATGAGGGCAATGACCACAATGTTTCATGACATGATGCACAAAGAAATTGAAGTTTATGTGGATGACGTGATCATTAAGTCGAGAGAGCAATCTGATCATATCAAAGATTTGATAAAATTCTTTGAAAGGCTTCGGAGGTATGATCTCAAACTTAATCCAGCAAAATGTGTATTTGGAGTTCCGTCAGGGAAACTTTTGGGTTTTATAGTCAGTCGACGTGGCATTGAGTTAGATCCTTCAAAAATAAAAGCTATCCAAGATTTACCTCCACCGAAAAATAAAACGGAGGTGATGAGTTTACTTGGAAGGTTGAATTATATCAGTAGATTCATTGCTCAGCTTACGACAACTTGTGAGCCAATATTCAAGTTGTTGAAGAAGAATGTTAAAGTTGAATGGACTGAAGAATGTCAAGAGGCATTTGACAGAATTAAGAGACACTTGTCGAATCCGCCTATTTTGGTTCCTCCAGAGCCAGGCCGACCTTTGATACTGTACATGTCTGTTTTAGATAATTCTTTTGGCTGTGTATTGGGTCAACATGATGTCATAGGAAGAAAAGAACAAGCCATCTACTACCTCAGCAAAAAGTTTACCACTTATGAAGCTAAGTACACTCTTCTTGAGAAAACGTGTTGCGCCTTAACTTGGGTAGCCCAAAAGATGAAACATTACTTGTCATCTTATACTACTTACCTCATATCTCGTATGGATCCTTTAAAGTACATCTTTCAGAAGCCTATGCCCACAGGAAGACTCGCGAAATGGCAGATGTTGCTTACAGAGTTTGATATTGTTTATGTGACACGAACTGCAATGAAAGCTCAAGCCTTGGCGGATCATTTGGCTGAAAATCCTATTGATGAGGAGTATGAGCCATTGAAGACTTATTTTCCAGATGAAGAGGTATTGTATGCTGATGAGTTTGTTTCAGAAGATTGTCATTCAGGCTGGAAGTTGTTCTTTGATGGAGCTGCTAATATAAAAGGAGTGGGGATAGGAGCGGTTCTTATTTCTGAATCAGGACAATATTATCCCATAACAGCCCAACTTCGATTCTACTGTACCAATAATATGGCAGAATACGAAGCTTGCATTCTAGGTTTGAGATTAGACATTGACATTGGGGTCCAAGAATTGTTGGTATTAGGAGATTCAGATTTATTAGTCCACCAAATCCAAGGAGATTGGGAGACTCGTGATTCGAAACTCCAACCGTATAGAAGTTGTTTGCAAGATCTTTGTCAACGATTTGTATTAGTGAAGTTCAAACACATTCCCAGAGCTCATAATGAGATTGCTGATGCTTTGGCAACCTTATCTTCGATGCTTCAACATCCCGATAAAACTTATATTGACCCTTTGCATATACAGATTCATGATCAACATGCATATTGTAATGTGGTTGAAGAAGAATTTGATGGGGAGCCTTGGTTCTATGATATCAAAGAATATATTCAGACTGGGAAGTATCCTGTACATGCTGATGGTAATCAAAAGAGAACCATTCGACGTTTGTCTAGTGGATTTTTCTTAAGTGGAGGAATCTTGTATAAGAGGACTCCTGATTTGGGACTTTTGAGATGTGTAAATGCTAAAGAAGCTTCAAAAATCATGACCGAAGTACATTCTGGTATTTGTGGACCACACATGAGTGGATATGTTTTGGCAAAGAAAATACTCCGAGCCGGTTATTATTGGCTCACCATGGAGCGAGATTCCATAAACTTCGTTCGTAAATGTCATAAATGCCAGGTACATGGAGACTTGATACATTCCCCTCCATCCGAGTTGCATACAATGACTGCTCCATGGCCTTTTATGGCTTGGGGAATGGACGTAATTGGAACAATTAAACCAAAGGCCTCGAATGGACATAGGTTCATCTTGGTAGCCATTGATTATTTCACGAAATGGGTAGAAGCAGTGACTTTCAAGTCAGTGACCAAGAAAGTTGTGGTTGATTTTATTCACTCCAACATCATTTGTCGTTTCGGCATTCCAAAGATAATTGTCACGGATAATGCCGCGAATCTCAATAGTCATCTGATGCAAGAAGTGTGCCAGCAATTTAAGATTATGCATCGAAATTCAACTCCTTATCGTCCAAAGGCGAATGGAGCTGTAGAAGCTGCCAACAAGAACTTAAAGAAAATACTCCGTAAGATGGTACAAGGTTCCCGACAATGGCATGAAAAGTTACCGTTTGCTTTGTTGGGTTATCGTACTACAGTTCGGACTTCAATTGGTGCAACTCCTTACTTGTTAGTGTATGGAACTGAAGCAGTTATACCTGCAGAAATTGAGATTCCATCTCTTCGAGTAGTTGTGGAAGCTGAAATTGATGAAGACCAATGGGTCAAGACTCGTTTGGAGCAATTAAGCTTGATTGATGAAAAAAGATTGGCGTCAGTATGTCACGGACAACTATATCAGAAGAGAATGGCACGAGCATATAATAAAAAGGTGCGCCACAGACATTTTGAAGTTGGTCAGTTAGTACTAAGACGTATCCTTCCTCATCAGATTGAGGCCAAAGGCAAACTTTCTCCAAATTGGCATGGGCCATTCATAGTAAAGAAAGTGTTACCTAATGGCGTGTTATATCTGACTGATGTAGAAGGAAAAATGGAAGGAATGCCGGTCAATGCTGATGCAGTTAAAAGATATTATGTATGATATTCATATACAATTATGTTATGTATGTTTTGTACTTATATTTTTAAAGATTGAAATGATGAAGGCATTTTGTTCTGCTATCTGAATAATATATAAACCTTTGCTTACCCCTTTGAGCCTTTATTTTTCTTCGAACCCCTCTTTTGGAATCAAAATAAAAGGTGTGTTAAAAGAAAAAAAAAGAATGATGTTTCATGAACTACGTTTGACCTGATTCTTGCTATGACAAGATACGTAGGCAGCCCTACTCCGGGGTTCGGTCTAATCAGAAGAAAATTTAAATTACCCAGAATGAAATGAAACTGGGGCAAAATTTATTTTCTTAAAAGGATAGATTCCAAAAGTTGTATGTTTCACCCAATGTTATAAATTTTTTGAGACTCATGCCTACCTTTCTTTCTAACCCTATCCAAAAGCCAAGTTACAACCAAAGAAAGACCTTCGGATTAATCTTTGAGAATGTCAAGGCTAAACATATTATGAGTGCATGATATTTCATATTTTGGATGTTTATTAAATAAAAAAAAAAAGTGATGAAAAATAAAAATGAGAGAGTCTTATTGGTGAAAACCCTTTCGGGCACCGTAAGACGACTGTGAGCTAAGGCAGGAATAAAAGGAGATAGACTCGTTGGCAAAACCCATTGAGGTGCCACTAGTTTAAGAAAGATTGTTATCAAGAAGGAATAAATTCAAGATTGGCTTAATTTAAAGCTCAATATGTGGACAAAAGTTGTAATGATTGGTGTGGGTAGATCTGGTTGTTTTATTCAAAATGCATGTCATAATCACCAGAATCGACTTCCACATTCAGATAAGTTTTCTCTTTGTTTTGGAAAAGAGATATCTATTGTCTTTTTATTTTGTTTTATTTTTATTTTTGATTGTTGTGTCTTTGTCATCAAACAAAAATCTTTGTTGTCTTTTGAGTCAAATTCACATCAGGTCGAGTCAGAAAAGATTTCAAACTCGCTATCAACTCTTTTAAGGGTACAAAGCAAGACAAAGGGTCGATCTACAGAGACAACATTTCAAAGTAAAAGTAAGAAATATGATTTGAGTCGAGGATCTCAGTAGTCAGAATTCTGATTCAGAAATATGACAATTCAAAGAAGATTATCATGGATTGGAAAGGAGTCGAGCATGGCAAGTGCGAGAGTGGCCACTACAAAAGCCAAAAGCCACAAACTAACCACCACATGTTTTAAAACTCACAATTTTTCTTTGTTTGGAACAGAGATGAAATAATGTTTTCAGCTAAAGGATGCAATTTTGACACTTTATTCAATGCAAGAAGCACGATTACAACGTCCGATACTGGAACTCGGTCATGATAAACTTTATTATTTGCGAGATATATTAAGATCCAGTAACACATAAATTTTTTCAGTACAAACTGGGGCAAAATTTTATGTGTGTTATATGGAATTTATTTTATGCACAGGACCCTCCTGAAGAATGGGAATCTGTTTTATGCTCAGAACCCTCCTGAAGAATGGGAATCTATTTTATGCTCAGGACCCTCCTGAATAATAGGAATCTATTTTATGCTCAGGACCCCCCTGAATAATGGGAATTTATTTTATGCTCAGGACTCTCCTGAAGAATGGAAATTTATTTTTATGCTCAAGACCCCCCTAAAGAATGGGAATTTATTTTATATACAGAACCCTCTTGAAGAATAGGATGTTATTTTTCTGTTTCACTATTTGCTTTGAGTTCAGGAGCCCACCTGAAGAACAGGGTGAAAAAGTTGCAAGTCAGGAGCCCGCCTGAAGAACAGGGTGAAAAGTTGCAAGTCAGGAGCCCGCCTGAAGAACAGGGTGAAAAAGTTGCAAGTCCGGAGCCCGCCTGAAGAACAGGGTGAAGAATTGTAAGTCCAGGAGCCCGCCTGAAGAACAGGGTGAAAAGTTGCAAGTCAGGAGCCCGCCTGAAGAACAGGGTGAAAAAGTTGCAAGTCAGGAGCCCGCCTGAAGAACAGGGTGAAGAATTGTAAGTCCAGGAGCCCACCTGAAGAACAGGGTGAAGGAAAAGAAAGTTCAGGAGCCCGCCTGAAGAACAGGGTGAAGAAATTATAAATCCAGGAGCCCGCCTGAAGAACAGGGTGAAGAAAAAGAAAGTTCATGAGCCCGCCTGAAGAATAGGGTAAATTTTCAAGTTCAAGTCAAGAAGATTTGAATCAAGAGATTACAATTTTTACTTGTATTTTTTCATTTTAGATTTTTATTAGTCAGTTGAATGTAAAAGCAGAAGTTGTCAACCGGAAACTCGACGGAATCTCACTCGACTTTCACTTTTTCTCTCACCAAAATACCTTTTGAACTACTCATGACCTGATTCCCTTGTAACCCGGGATAGGTAGGATGTCCAAAAACAGGACTCGGTCATATTTGTCTTTTTATTTTTATTTTTATTCTTACCTTTCAAATAATTGGAGAGTCAAAAATCATATCTTGTCTACTTCTTTGTATGAAAACTCTTCGAGATTTCACACAAAGAGGGGCAAAAATGTAGACACGTGATTTTTGATCCTCCCTAAATTTTAACTTGTTTATCGATACTAAATATTTATATTTATATTTAGTCATATATTATTTTGACTATTATTTTATTTTAATATAATATAAATAATTAAATGAATTTAATTTTAGGATATTATTCTGTTTTAAAAAAAAAAAATAGTTTTGTACTATCTTAATTATATAATTTAATTTTGACTATTTTTAGATTGTTATTTTTTTTTTTTTAAATATAAAAATCAATTAATTATTATTATTATTATTATTATTATTTTATTTGTTACTATTATCTATTTATTTATTTATTTATTAATTATTTTTTATTATTAAAAAAAAATGAAAAAAAAATAAAAATCTTAAAACCTACCCTAACCCCCCACATTCCCCACACTTCCCTCAACCTCCCCCCACTATTCCACAACTACATACCCACTCCCACTACAACTCACACAACACTACACATGCACAATATATATTACATGCACACGGGAGAAGGAAAGAAAGGGAAAAAAAAATACGAGAGAAAAACACAAAGAAAAAACAAGAAAGTGGAAAAAGGAAAAATCAAAATTGAAGAAAAGTTAAAGAAGAGAAAAACAAAACAAGAAGAACAAACGGACAACAGCAAGAAAAGGAGAAAAATTGGAAGAAAAGGAAAAAAGCAGAGGTCGAGTTTCCATTTCGAGTTTTTGATAACGCCATTCTTGCTTTCATCTTCGATTAGTGTATTACACAGGTTTTTATTCAATTCTTTTATATTTATTTTATTGTTATAACGTTGTCATCAAAGCATGAAGAAGATATTCAATGACTTCATATACTTTGTTCTTACTATACAATCCCGATCATTTACGTGAAATCCTTTTATTTTGATTATAGCCTAATTTTCCAAATTTCCTATGAGCTGGTTATTGTCCTTATTGGAAGATTTATTAAGTTCAATAATTTAATATGTTTCTCATTATCATAAAAAAAAAAAATACCAATCACTGCTATATTAGTGAATGTGCTAAAGAGATTAGTGCATAATAAAAAAAATAAAAAAATTTAACGCCATTTTGTGACAATAACAAACATTTAAGTTTTAGATAAAAAATAAAAATAAAAATAAAAATTGATGCTATGATTGAGTGATAGAGGATTGTCTAGTTTCGTTTCTTTTCTTTTTGAATTGTTAATGAACTAATATGCATATATATTTCTTACATACTTATGGCTTTTTGTTTAACTGAAATTGTTCCTTTAGACCAAATTCTACTATTAAATGAAAATGCATTTACTAAACAAATGGAAGGTCTCTATTAGTATATATTTAAGAGCATTATTATGGTTTTAAAAGAGTTTTAAAACAATCTGTCCGTCCAGAATTATTACGTAATTGTTGGTTAATAGTTGATATCTTTGGGTCTAACTAGTTTATATGTTTTTTTTGTAAAAAATGTTGCTTATTGCTTAAATATAGTAAAGTCGTGAAGCCTTAACTAATAAGATAACGGTTTTTTCGGTTGTTTTAAAACTCATTTCCTATTGGCTTTAAAAATTCATTAATTCTTCTTTCCTTATTGAAACATTAATTCTCTTACTGATGAGTATTTGTCATGGTATGTACGAATAATGAGAAACAGTAATACAATAAAAATTAATCTTAGTATAATAAAAATGAGCAAATTTAGGCCTTAACATAATTTATTAAAATAATTTAAGTTAAGATAAGTCAATAAAAGCGACCGTGCTAGAACCACGGGATTCGAGGGGTGCCTCACACCTTCCCCTCGATCAACAGAATTCCTTACCCATTTTCTGTTTTCGCAGACCAAATAAGATTCATTTCCTTTTGATTAGGGATTCAAAAAAAAAAGGTGACTTGGAACACCAAAACTCAATTCCAAGTGGCGACTCTGTAAATAATTTAATCCCTATTCAATATCATCACTTTAATTGGAAAAACCCTTCGACTCGGCTCTCGAGCGGAAAAAAGGGGTGTAACAATACCTGCTCCTCAAGAAGGTACCGTCGACGGCTATGCCTTTTCTCAAATGTCGAATACCTTGAATCCAATCACCATAGGATACAAAAAAGTACATGAACCTTTCATTTTCATCCAGATTCAATGTTGTCTTACTTTCGGGATTTGTGGACTCAATCATGTAACGGTAAGCATCCAAGACTTCATACCCATGCTCGAGTGTCCCTCGAACTAGGTCCTTGGAAATTCCCATGGCCATATATACCTTCCAATAATTGACCAGGACACCCAAATCCGTAAGGAGTTGATTGGCCATAAGCCTTGTTGAAGGGCCTTTGCCATCGGGGAAACTACACCTGAAATATTCACCAAGGACCGTTGCCGTGGCGAGAGGATTTTGGCCCGAGATGTGCTCCGAACCACATGTGTGATGCTTTTCATGTTTATGAATGACGAATCTATCAGAACTTGCGTACTTCACTGCTCTCAACCACCACTTGCAGTTCGAATTAGCACATTTAAAGCAAAAGACACTGCTCGAATTAATCACCTTCTTTATTCTGAAATCTTTTTTCAAGTAAGAAATAAACAAAGTGTTAGATAGTTCATTCTTGTCCTTGAATGACATTCCAATAAAAAAACCAGTCCCGTCGTCTTGAAGATTTCCAGATTATGTCGATTAAGAAGAACTGAACATCGTATTGGTCGCACCAACGGGCGTAGGTGTTTGATCATCATCTGAAATATTCATATCTAGATCATTCAGCCTATCATCAAAGAAGTATTCTTTTTCTTCTTCTTCTTCTTCTTCTTCTTCTTCTTCTACGTTCTGGTTCTCATTCTCTCTCATCTTTTCAACCATGTACACCCTTAACACCGGCATGGTTGAATTACTTAGATAAGAATGCAATCAAACTTGATCAGTTATCTTAAAAGGCAGTACCCTCTGATTTTCAAAGGAGCTGTGCATGTAGCTGATGGCGAATTCTTTCGGTTCACAATTCAGTCCACAAAAGTTGATGATTAAGTTCACAAAATTATCATACGAAATATCACTTTGGACTGTCATAGCTATCGTCTCTAGCATTTCGCCCTCCTTCCAACGCCATACATATCGTTTTCTCTTCTCGACCCATTGACCATGACAATCCACCCCTATTGATATTAATCCCTCCATTAGTGGTACCTAAATAAAGTCATTTGTTAAAACAGTTGATAGTGATTTCATAGTGCCGTGAATGAATCCCAACAGATATGTTATCTGTTGCAACAGGTAGGTGATGAGTCGCAACAGATTCTTACCTGTTGGGATTCATGTTACGGGTCTGAATATCTATTGCAACAGATGAATCGCCTGTTGGAATTGATGTTATAACTAAATCACCTTTGAAGCTAATTCCAATAGATGAGTGATAGTTGCACCAGATAATTAACCTATTGCGACAGATGACTTACCTGTTGCAACAGGTTATTAATCTGTTGTAACCTATGTTGGAATCGTGTTCAGGTTCTGTTGCAACAGGTAACTAATCTGTTGCAACATATATGTCAAATGTTGCAACAGATGACCCATCTGTTTAAACATGAATCTAACATATCAGTCTTCCGTTGAAACAGATATCTCATCTGTCGCAACAGATGATTTATCTATTTAAATAGATGGATTTTATGTTGAATTCATGATTGGGTTCTATCCATTGCTGAAAAACAACAACATAATAGTAGTTACCCAGATGACAAATTCAACTAAAAATCATAATTTGACTTACCAACGTCTCCTATAAAGTAATGCCAAAGTGGAAAGTGATGTTAGAAACAAAATTTGACCTAAGAAATTGGTCAAATAGCCACAGTAGCGGTAACAACAACAACAACAAATGGTCAACAAGAACAAGATGAAGATGATAATAAAGTAGAAGATGATGATAATGAAGCAGAAGATGATGAATGAAGCAGCAGCAAAAATGAACAACAAAAATCTCTAAGAGAGAGAAAACAACAATGGGTGAGAAGAGAGAGAAAGACTTCTTTTTTCCCTCAGCTTTCTGTTATATAGGCTAACATTTGGATCAAAGTATAAATTTAATAACTTGTGGGTTATTTTCAAACTTCCCCAACTTTCTTAATCCATAATAAAGTAATTGTCACCTCCACCTAATAATTAAAACTTGTGTCACCTACACCTCATTTTAAAACTTTTTTGTCACTTGTGGCCCAAACCCCCAACTTACTTGTCTCTTCTATTCAATAAAAATAATTTTCTAATAACTAACACTAAAGATGAGAATGATTAACAATATTACTACTATATTAGAAATGAGCTATAGTTTCAACATGTATACTTCAGCAGATTGCTTGCTGCATAATTTTATTATATCATTTCTAATTAATTATTACAAGACATTTATATATTAAGAAAAATACTATTTAATACAAAAAAAAAAGTAAAATAGACATTTATAACATGTCTTCTTAATCTGCTTCAAATATAATTTGTAATACCCCGAAGTTTCCTAACTAATTTCGTTCCAAGAATGTCAAGTATTAGCTTCTAAATTGAATGATGTTTATTCCATGGGGAATTTTCAAGATTTTCACTTTATGTAATGTGGGAAATTCAATAAGCTTTCCATCGATATAAGATTCGCCTAAATCCGATAACTGGGTAAGAAGTTATGACTATTTCAAGTCCCCGTCGTAAAACAACGTCATATTGGTCAGTGGCGCGCCGCGCCACAAGCAAAAATGGAAATTGTCCTTTTTCCAGTGTCTCAGCATGATTTCTCCGCATCGTGCCAAACTTCCAGGTCGCAAACGAAGTGGCAACGCAATGGCTTCGCGTCGCGCCATTTCTCAATTTCCCAGTTATCAAACTCCAGTGACACGGCGTGATAGCGCTGCGTCGCGCCAGGGGTCCAGGTCGGGAAATTTTCACAATTTAAAACACGCATCCAAGGGTTAAAAGGGTCAATCTCCCACCCCTATTTAAACCCAATAACACGTGATTCAACCCTTTTCCACCCAAAATATAGTGTTTCTCTCAAGAACAAGCTAGGATTTTCAATTGAGGATTCAAGTTCAATACTCAAATTCATGAGTCTCTCTGTCAATCTTCACTAAATCAAGAACTAAGGTATGCATAGTATTCATTCATGGATTCCTTTCGTCCATGAAGCCCAAGAATATCTTTTCAAAGTTCAAGTATATGGATTTTTACGAATTCCATGTTGGGGTTGCTTTTATTCATGTTGATAATGACCAATTAAATTCTAATCCATGTTTGGTGATAAATTTTAAGTGGAATTAACTATTATAGGTGTAGATTCATGTGAACCCATGATTAAACCCTTGAATGGTGAAATTAGAACTGAATCATGATGTTTACTTGTTGCATAATGTTGTCTGCATATATTTTGCTCACTATGTGTTTTATTAAATGCCTATGTGAAAGAAAAGTGTCATACTAGTATGATAAAAATGAAATCTCCATTTATGTACAAGTTCATGCATGTCAAGTGTTTGATGAAATGTCTTAGTCAATGAATTATGGATATATGTGTGGCCATTGTGGTGCTTTAGAACTTGTACTTTATGAATTCTCCAACTTATTGTATTATAGACTGTTGATGTGATCATGTATTCAAGAAAGTCATGCTTTGTCAGTTTCTTTCTATCGAGTCCTGGGGGTGCTTGTACCCGATAAATTAGTTGTATGCCTAGAGCTAGTGTCATGTTTCCACGATATCCTCAGTCAAGCAATGATCCATAGAACTCAGTCAGTCATTTGACTCAGGAAAGTTCAGTAATTTAGTAATCTCAACAGTATTCCGTCAGTTAACGGAACTCCATGAATTCAGTGTAATCCAGTTCAGTTAATCATGTTCAGTGTCTATTCAGATGAGAGTAGGAATTAGCACCGAGTGAACCCAAGGATGGGAACTCACCTGTTATATGAGAGTGTGATTCTTAGAAGCAATCCTTGCATTCCAGAACTATGTAGCCAGCATAGGTTGAGACATCATAGCCTACTATATGAGGGTAGATGAGGTGGCTTAACCTGTTATATGAGGGTTCCCACCATTCTCACTAGAGTTGACTGTTATATGACGGTTACTCACAGCTTATCCTTACCGATGGTGCGGTATTGACACTCTTCCAATTGGGGTTACAGATTGGACCCCAACTCAGCTATAATAGCTTATCAGGGGCATGTCGGTTAGATAACTAGTTCCCACAGTTTCAGTTACAGAATCAGGAATGTCAGATACAATCATTCAGTCTCAGTAATAGAACTTAGATATTTCTACATAATTCAGGACTATCAGATACAGTCAACTCAGAACAGTATAGAACTCAGCTAGTTTCATCAGAACCTAGACTGTCAGATACAGTCCTCAGTATCAGTTATTTCATTTATACAGTAGTCAGTATCTCATGTTATCAGTACTCAGACTCAGTAATCATGTTATCACGAACTCAGTTTCAGTCATTTTGTATTCATGCATGTATTCTCACGTTCATGTTATTCAGTCAGTTAGTGTAGTTCATGCATGTGAACCCTTTTGCATTCAGCCTACCTCACATGCATACTCGTACATTCAATCGTACTAACACATTTGCGCTATGGTGTTTTATACCATAGGTTCAGAGATACGAGCTCCAGAGCATCAGTAGATTCCAAATATCAGCAGTCAGTTAGCAGTGAGACCTCATCCTTCGAGGACGATATGATTAGTTATTTCATTATTTCAGTACTTAGTTATTTCAATAGTCGAAGTTAGTTGGGGACATGTCCCATCAACTCTTTATCTAGACAGTCATGTTTTAGAGTCTTTTCAGACTACAGTATGTTTAGACAGTTTTGTTTTGGGTATTTATACCCCATTCCAGATGTTACGTCCTATGGTGATTTATCAGTTTTGAACCTTATGGCCTTTCAGTTCATGTTTTCGCATTTATACAGTATATCATGCAGTGTTCAGGTACAGATATCAGTCATGGGTTAGCTTATGGTCCTTCGGGGTCATGAGCACCGTGTAGAGTTTCGGGTACCAGATTCGAGGCGTTACATAATTTTACTAAAAATCATCATTAATTAATTATTATAAGTCATTTAAGTATTCAAAAATAATAATATTTAATAAAAAGGATAAAATGGATATAAAATGATAAATTAACTTCGGTGTTTTAAATTTACTTGACGTCTTATATGAGACCCACTTAAATTTTTTCCACAAATGTTTTTTTATAGTAACTTTGTTATATATTTTTTACTAAATATCTTCCCAAATTAATTATTATAAGTCATCTAAGTATTAAAAAATTAATAATATTAGAAATGAGTTATAGTTTCGACATGTCTACTTCAGCAGGATGTTTGCTCCGTATTTTACTATATCATCTCTAATTAATTATTATAATTCATTTATATATTAAAAAATAATATTATTTAATACAAAAAAAGGTAAAATAGACATTTGTGATAAGTCTCATTCAGCTGCTTCAATTATAATTTTACAAAATATCATCATTAATTAATTATTATAAGTCATCTAAGTATTCAAAAATAATAATATTTAATAAAAAGATAAAATAGATATAAAATAATAAATTAACTTCGAAGTTTTAAATTTACTTGACGCCTTATATGAGACCCACTTGAATTTTTCCCACAAATATTTTTTATAGTAATTTTGTTATATCACTTTTTACTAAATATCTCCCCAACTTAATTATTACAAGTCATCTAAGTATTAAAAAATTAATAATATTTTAAAAATAATATATACATAAAATGATAAATTATCTCTTGATGTTTTAATTGAGCAGGCTGCTTGCTTCATGATTTTACTATATCACGCCTAATTAATTATTATAAGTCATTTATATGTTAAAAAAATAATAATATTGTTATAAATGTATTTACATTATAGTGAATGTCTATCAAGATCCAGTATCAAGATTTGAAGTATCTGTCTTTTAGTCAGAAACTAGAAGTATTTTTTCCTATAAATAAAGGAGTTTTGTTCATTGTATGATAAATCTGATGATCCTCAAGATCCCTCAATAATCTCTCAAGAGAAATAAGAATTACTCTCTATTTTTTCTCTACTCTTCTTCTTTGTTCTTTAATATTTTATAACACGTTATCAGCATGAGACTCTGCCAAACAAGGTGATATTATAAATCTAAAGGATTTCATGATTAGTAATTCCTTATCTTATTTGTCTTTTGCTACTAATAATATAATTATTATTGGATTTGAGGAAAAATAATTGGTTTGGAACCATTTATGTTTAAAATTTATTCCTCAAGAACAATATTGTCAAAAGGAATGATAATACGTTGGGTTCAATTCCCATCGATTTATGCCTAAAACGTCTTTATATGAATAAGACGTTGAGTTTGAATCTCAATGCACCATATTGATGATATTATGATGGCTAAGACAAAATAATGAGTATTTGGTGAAACATGTCCCATTAAATATTCTTCATTCCTTCAATTGAATGTGGTAGCAATAAATTATATGTATGCCTCAATTTGCTTTTGTAGTAGCTATCATAATTTGATACGCTTAAGGCATGATTATATTTCATTTCTTGGAAATGAGAAGCTTATTAATGCAAACGTACACTTGATTGTGATGGTATCACAACTCACCTCCGAAAGAGGCTGAATAATTGAGAAAAGTTATTTTGAAATCTACTTCTGAAGTAGTAAATATGAAATTTATTCATGTAATAGTAAATCTGAAATTTACTAAAGAAAAAAGGTACATGTCATGGTAAACTTGGAGTTTACTAGTATAAAAGTTCATAAATTAATATGAACGATTGCGACATCCCAAAGATGTGCGTACTGAGTATGTAACATATATTAAAGAACTAGAAAATTCTTCATTACTTTTAATGTTGCTTGTTCTCATAGTAAGTTGGTTGGACCAACTAATATTGAGATTGAATCCCTTAAAATCTGAAAAGTATAAAAGGTGAATATGGGCCCGTTCACCAGTCATGTAATCTATTAAGATGCATCAATATAAGATGATCACATGTGCGCTTATTTTCAACCTGCAGTTTGACATTCATAAAGTTGTCTGCTCAATAAAATTGAGTTAAGAGCATAACTTTCAGATTATGCAATCAAGACAATTCATCTTGATGATCATGGTTTAGCATCGAATGCCTTCAATAAATAGTTAAACCATTGAGAATAAAAGCTTCATGTGTTGGTTTGAAATACTATATACAAAAGTACTTGTATGCATCAAACCAATAAATTATGATTAATTTTCCCTCAAAGTTGGTTCTATGTCAGGAATCACACGTTGTCCATCTAATAGTTAATGTGTAGTATACGATCAATGAATATACCATGATGCACAAAGATGGATTCCTCAAAGAAGAACGAGGATGTATGTTTGTTTTCCCAACATAAGGGGAAGATTATAAGCAACTAAGAAATATGTTAGGAATTATCATCAGATCCATATTCAAAAGATAATTCAAGTCAAATGCCGAAAGCATCTCATATTTAAGCTGCAAGTGCTCCTATTTTGTGTCCGTAAAGGACAAAATCTATGCATGCGTGAAGCGTGGTAGATCAATCGATTTTCTAAATGAAATAATCCTTGAAAAGGATAAATAGCAGATAATCATAATAAGAAGGCAATGTGCTCTTAGAACCGACGACATAACACTTCATGAAACCTTATGAGAGGTCTAGGTACCTGAAAATAAAGAAGTGATGAGATCTCAAAATATTATGTCGCATTGTGAACCAAAACAAAATAAGAAATCGTCGAAGATATCTTTGATACAATATTGGCGCAATATTGTAAAAGATTACGAGGATCTGAATTCTACGTTAATTTGAGCATGCTGACGTAGAAACATTTATCAAGTGACATGAAAGGATGCATCTTGGTAAGCTTAAAACTTATTTGATTTGCAGTCCAGACACTTGAAGATGTCACACATGAAATGTTGAATATTGTTGCTTGACAAAATTTATATGAAAACTTCTTTAAGGATTCAAAATATAAAAGTTTCTGGGACACTTATTTATAATCCTTATATTGTATAAGCTTATAGCTCGAAAATTATTGAAACTCTTGGAGAGTTTTCAAAGCAATGGATTATTTGCTGAAATGAGAAATACACCGAATTGGATTGGTTATGAAGTACCATATCTTAGTGCAAGTGGTGCACTCATGTATCTTGCAAATACTACAAGGCCCGATATAGTCTTTTCAGTCAATTTGTTAACAAGGTATGTTTTTGCTCCTATTAGGAGACATCAGAATGGGATAAAACGCATGAACTTGTTTTATTCTAAAGATTGCAGTCCCGATCTTATTGGTCATGCTGATGTTGGGTACTTATTATCTGACCCGTATAAAGTTTGGTCTCAAACAGGCTATGTGTTCATATGTGGTGGTACTGTCATATCTTGGAGATATACAAAGCAGTCTATCGTAGCCACTTCATTGAATCATGCTGAGATAATAGCTATTCATGAAGCAAGACGAAAATGTGTATGGTTGAGGTCCATGATACATCTCATTCGAGAAAAATGTGGTGTGAAATATGACAATCTACCCACAGTTTTATACAGAGATAATGCAACATGCATATATAGCACATCTTAAGGGAGGATTCATAAAAGGAGAAAGAACGAAGCACACTTCATCAAAGCTTTTCTATATATAAACTCCAAAAGAATGGTGATATTAACATGCAACAAATTTGTTCAAGTGTCAATATGGCTGATGTATTCACCAAGTCTCCTCCAACTGCAACTTTCAAGAAGATGGTGCACAAGATCGGGATGCAAAGGTTTAAGGATGTTCTCATTAGTGGGAGTTGATACACGTTGTACTCTTTTTTCCTTACGAGGTTTTGTCCCACTGAGTTTTCCTTGTAAGGCTTTTAATGAGGCAACCTATATACGTATTGTTAGAGATGTGTACTTTTTTTCCTTCACTAGATTTTTTCCCCACTAGATTTTTTCTAGTAAGGTTTTAACGAGGCACATTATCTATCTAGACATTCAAGGGGGAGTGTTATAAATTTATTTAGATTATAGTGAATGTCTATCAAGATCTAATAAGATCTATCAAGATTTAGTTGATATCTATCATGATTTGAAGTATCTGTCTTTTAGTCAGAAACTAGGAGTTATTTTTTCTATAAATAGAGGAGTTTTGTTCATTGTATGATAAATTTGATGATCCTCAAGATCCCCCAATAATCTTCCAGGAGAAATAAGAATTACTTTCTATTCTCTCTCTACTCTTCTTCTTTGTTCTTTAATATTTTATAACAAATATGTAATAATAAAAAAAGAAAAATAGACATTTATAACATGTATGCTTAAGATGCTTCAATCATAATTTTACTAAATATCACCACTAATTAATTATATAAGTCATCTAAGTATTAAAAAATAATAATATTTAATAAAAAAAAGAAGGTAAAATAGATATAAAATAATAAATTAACTCTTGATATTTTAAATTAACTTGACGTCCTATATGAGACCCACTTAATTTTTTTTCACACCACTTTTTACGAAATATCTCCCCAAATTAATTATTATAAATCATACACGTATTAAAAAATTAATAATATTTAATAAAAAGTAATATAGACATAAAATGATAAATTAGCTCTTGATGTTTTAAATTAACTTGACGTCTTATATGAGGCTCACTTAAAAAAAAATTCACAAATATTTTTTTATAGTAATTTTGCTATATCACTTCTTACGAAATATCTCCCCTAATTAATTATTATAAGTCATCTAATACAAAAAAATTAATGATATTTAATAAAAGGGTAATATAGACATAAAATGATAAATTAACTCCTGATGTTTTAAATTAACTTGACGTGAGGCTCACTTAAATTTGTTTCACAAATATTTTTTATAGTAATTTTGCTATATCACTTTTAATTAGTTGTTGTAAGTCATTTAAAGCGTGTTTGCTTCGCTGCGTCAATCGTAATTTTACTATATCACATCTCATTAATTATTATGGCCATCTAAGCATTATGTCACTTAAATTAACATTTGTGATTTATTACCTCACTTATAAAGGATGATAAACAGATAGCAGATCAACATGATTGTTTGCGTTGGCTGCTTAAATATTTCCTTTTATACTTTTTTTATTTTACTTTTCTTTTTAATCTGTTATATATTTGAAAATTACGTAAAGGTATTATAAATCATAATAATTAGCAATATAAAATAATTAAAAGGATTTAGTTGACTCTCTAAATTTTATTACTGCCACATAAATTGAAATAAAAGATAAAATACTATAAATCAAAATGATTAATAATTTAAAATATTTTTAAAAATATATAAAAAATCTAGTTTACTCTCAAAATTGTATCAATATCACACAAAATTAGACAGGAAGTGTAATATATATTATTTAAAAAAATTACATAAAAAGTATATAAATCAAAATAGTTAATCTAAAAATATTCTTCACGTTGAGCCCGTGCTGACACGGGTCATACCATGTGAAAAAAATTTACACGCACCCGGTGTATACACCAAGCCAATACATGCATGTCATGTGTTTGAATTTAAAGTTCATGTTACTTAACCATGATTAATTAACATGTATTTTACTTAATTTAATTATATAACCATGGCAAAAAATATTAATTTGATGTATACACCGGATGCGTGTAAATTTTTACCCATATCACACCTAGTGTTCTAAAAAGATACTCCCTCCGTTTCATAATAAATGAATTGTTGAATTTTGACACACAAATTAAGAAAAAAAACATTAAAGACATAAATTTAACACAACTTTTCATTTTTATCTCCAAAAAAAAAGTTGACCTTGTCATATCTTTTCAAAAATTAATTGGTTGTCAAATCATAAGGGTAAATTTAAAAAAAAAATCAATGATTCACTTATTTTAAAACATCAATAAGTACCCTAACAATTTACTTATTTTGAAACGGAGGAAGTAAAGTATATCAAATCTTGCCTCTATTTAAAAGATGAGATAGAAAAATAAGATGAGAATGATTCCATCTAACAAAAAATTTAGAATGATTCATTTAACAAAAAAACTTGGGTCCGTCATTACCAAATAAACAAAGTTAGGAGAATATGGATTTTGGGTCATTATCAAAGTTGGCAAATCCAACGTGGAAGACTTTGGCTTTGTCGCGCAGAAGTACTCCCTTTAAAACAAAACACACTTTCTCCTTTTTAGTTTGTTTTACAAAAACAATTTTTTATGTAATATTTTAATTTTTATTTTCACAAATTATGTTTAAAATTATCAAATTAAAAAATATTTAATAAACTTGATACAATTTTAATTTAGACTTATAATTTATTGAATTTTATATCAAATTAAAATAAGTTACAGTATTTTTTTGGGAGTGAAAGGAGCAGCCGTTTAGGAGATTTTTTTCTAAATATAAGCACAATATTCAACAATACATTTCTCTTGATTATTGTGCGTAACGTCAGCGAGTCTACAGCCTATACACACGAATCATAGTGCTAATCCGGTGCCGAAAACAACTGACTAGCCAAAAGTAAAACACACAAAATCCACTGCTTTTCTTCCTGCCAATCTTTTCACTATCAAAACAATCAAAAACGCCAACAGATCTCCACTGATCCAACACCAACATTTGAAGTCAAAGTTTGATCACATCTTCTATATAGTACACAACTTCCATTTGATTGTCATGGCCAGTCAACTCGGGTACATTAAAAAAGAAAATCCCTTTATACTACTAATCAAATAGACGTAACATATGTTCTAGGTTGTTCAATTAATTTTATGGGTAATGTTTTGTGGAATGGTGTTGTTTCTCTTTTTCTTGTTCTGCTTCTGTTTTGTAGCTCAGGAGCAGAGGTTGTTACTGTAGATGTTCATGCAGCTCGTGAACTCATCCGATCTGGTCACCGTTATCTTGATGTCAGGTAAAAAAATCAACACAAATATAATTGGATTCTTTTTCCTTTTCTTCTATATGCACTTTGATTAAGTTATCTGATTTGATTTTCATTCATTTTGAACAGGACAGAAGAAGAATTCAAGAAAGGGCATGTAGAGAACTCTTTGAATATTCCCTATATGTTTAATACTCCCCAAGGTCCCTCTTTTTTCTTGTTATGGATCTTAATTTCCTGTATTAATTACGTACGCGATAAATGATGTTTCCATTTTTTGTAATTTTAGGTAGGGTGAAGAATCCAAAGTTTTTGGAGCAGGTATCTTCAGCATGTGACAAGGAAGAAAAGCTAATCGTGGTAAATCCAAGAATACATCTATACACTTTCGGATTCTTGATTTCTTAATTTTAATTTTTCACATAAACAATGCGAATTTAATTTCTCTTGTAGTTTGATAAACGGTCTTGTTATTAGTAGTTTACGCAAGATAAATATTCTGCAATTTGATGGTAAATTTTCTATTGTGAAGGGATGTCAAAGTGGTGTGAGGTCCCTCGATGCTACTACTGATCTTCATGCTGCTGTAAGTTGAATTATCTCTCTCTTTTCCCTCTCTCATTATATAACATTATGTCACAATCTTGATTTAGCTTAAAGAAATCCTTTTTCCTTCTAGGAAGAGAAATATAACCAAGTTGACATGATTGAAATTGGCAGGAATTTAAGCATGCCAGCAACATGGGAGGGGGCTATCTGGCTTGGGTGGAGAACGGATTTGCTGTAAACAAACCACAAGATGAGCTTTGATCACCCTTAATTTAACCCACCAAAAAAATAAATTGTTCACTAGATCATCAAACATGTATTTTCTATATTTATTGCTCAATTTAAGGCATATGAGAGTTTATCTTAATGTGCACCAATCAATTTGATGTGATTGTATTGTTATACTATTTTTGTAACCATGATAGAAGTAGGGGCAGAGAGAAGAAGAAGAAAAAGGATTTTGGTCCAATAAAACATTGTCTAAGCTTACTTCTCCACAATGAGAAATGTGTTGCGTGAAAGTTCTTGAAAGAAATTTGCAGTGTGTAACACAATTTTAAATGTAAACAAAAATATAGTATTGCATAAAGTCTTCTTTTGACATCTACATCTTTTTAGATTAAAAATTGAAAATACAAATGATTAAAAATAAGAATTAATCAGGACGGCTAACTAGGAGATCGTTGGATATCAACGGTAGATGGCAAAGCGAATTATAATTTGTTTGGTAAGTTTTTTTAACTTATATTTTAAAAATATTTATATTTTAGAAAGCAAACAACTATATGATCATATTTTAAAGAAAAAAATAAGGGTTTTGAATAGTGCTCTTCCCATCCACTTTTATTTGTTCACAATAAATTTTGCATAATTCTTAATAATGAATAAAAGAACAATTATTGAAGTGTATATATTTACTATTACATTCATACTAATTGGTGTAATTTCTTTAATGGACTTGAGAAATAATTTAGAAATCAATATTTAATGTTAAGAGTAAATAAGGCAACATAATTTGTCTTTCTGTTGGAATACTAAAATGGACTAGTAACAATGTAAATTAATTTTATTATAATGTGCAGATAGAAGCAAATGAACACTTATAATATATATATATATATATATATTACAAAAATAAATCTCCCTAATACATACTGCAAGTACTTTTTACATGGTCAAAGGGACACTCTTAATTCCATAAGAAAATTAACTTTCACCAATATGAACTCCCAACTACTAAAGTCTAAAGCTGTTCCGTTACCTTTCTATAAATTCTCAACTGCCAAAATGGCCCTTCTTCAATGTAAAGTTTAAATTATTGTATTGTAGTAATAAACTAGTGCGGTGTTCAATTTGTCTACTTTCAACTATTTTAAAGTGCTTAGTAAATTTCGCCGGCACAAAAGTACGATAACTTATTAACATATTATAAAACATCATTTAATACAATTAATATGATAAAATAATAATGTCAATTACTAATCTTTTTAATAATAATAAATATATTTATTTTAAATATGACATATAAAAGTGAAATAAAACTTTTTTTACGGAGTAATCCATCTATTCATATTAAGTGGTATCTTTAATTTAAATACACCTCTTAAAAAATCCATTCACTCAAAAAAAAAAAAAAATTAAGTATATCTTAATTAAATAATACCTATTGATTATATAAAAATTCACTTATCTAAATAAAAGTAAAGTCAGCAAAAAATAATTAATATTTTTTCGTTATGTAAAATACACTGTAGTTTATATTGAATCAAAATGAAAAAATAAAATAGAAATAGTATTTAATTTGGACAGGGGGAATAAATTTTTTGTCTATGTTAAAATCGAGGAAAAACTTAAAATATTTTTAACTTCCACAACTAAAATAAAAATATAGCGTCAGAACCAGCATGCCCTGCAACCCCCATAAATAGGCCCGAGGAGCATGTGGGAACTTCAAACAGTATACTTACAATCAGTGGCACGGATCTATGTTTTTTATTTAGTAGTTCCAAAAATAAAATTATTTTGTTTATGATTTCAACTTGAAATCTTAACTGGTAAATTTTAAATTCTCTAAATTATTGCATCAACTTGTTATTTTGGGTTTAGGAGATTCAGAATTTGTTATCTTATATACCACGTAAAGGTTTGGATGGACAACTTTGACCTTCTGGATCCGTTCCTGTGTCAGAATTTCTAAACTGACAAGGATTGATTCATGCAAAAACAAAAAATAATCCCAATATTGTGTTGATGAAGGGTCATAATTATTTGTAAATTTAATAGAGATACACACAAGTTAATCTAACCAGCGCCTGTTTAACAGCAACAACAAAAACAATGACGGTGGACTTCTTTTTTTCGGTTCAGTTACAGATGAAATTGTACTACTAACGAATTTTTTTAGGTATAATAAGAAACTTGATGCTGAGTTAGCTGTGTGTTCTGTCTTAGTATATTTCTATATGGTTCTTCAGAAGTAGTCTGATTTGAGATTTCAATTCCACAACTTCAAGGCTTTACAATGGTTATATCATTCTTTCCTAAGAAATTTTTTAGCACGACGGTTGCTGATGCAATTAAAGGTCTATTGTTTTAATGATGCATTGTGTTACTCCATTATTGGAAGAACATTGAAACCAACCTCCCCAACAATACGACAATTCTTTAGTCAATACAAAAAAAATAAACAAACAATTTTGACAGTAGCGTAATATGAGACTAGGTCAATGTTGACGACAAAATAGCCAAAAGTGCACTCAAACCGAATTTAAAATTTGAAAGTGTATAGGCTATAATAAGTTGAAGTTAATGGTATACATGCAAGTTATATATATATATATATATATGTATGAAGTTTGAACAAAAATTATTGAATTCACGTGAACTCATATGTTACATGGTAGAAGTGGGTTAAAATCTTTGAATACAGGAGTTCAAAATTCAATAGCTACAACCAAGATTTCTTTTATATCTGCCTAAACGTAGCTGATATCCAACACCATTTTTTTTAAAAAAAGTGGAAAAACTGCAACAACTACAACATGGGTGGGCGAGCATTTATAGCATAGCAAGGATGGTCATATTGCCAATTGGTTATACAACATATGGGCAAAAGATTTGCATCAGGCATTTCACATGGGACCATTATGTTTTCATTGTTTGTAACAACCCATGGCCTTAGTTAATGTTCGTGCCTATGAAGTTGCTAACCAAATTCAGCTGACCAATATTAATGACAGTCATTACTGAAGCTTCTGCACTTGAAAAATATTCCATCTTTCAGCTACACATTCTATCTTGAATATTTTTCAAGATGGGGAATTTGGAAGGAGCGTCGTTTTCTGAAACGCCTACATATGCCGTGGCCACAGTGGTCACGGTTTTGGTGAGCATTGGTTTCTTGATCCATGGCAGTTTGAAGAAGTTTGGGAAGGTAAAAAAAAAAAAGACAGTCTTTCTTGGCAGTGGAAATCTTTCTGTTTGATATGTTGAAGTTTATGTATTTGTTTATTTCATAATGAATTCTTTGTTTTCTGTATTTTTTCTTCTGATAGTGGTTGCATAAGACGAAGAGGGAACCACTTTATGCTGCGCTAGAGAAAATAAAGGAAGGTAAGCCGCCTATTAATAATTTGAACCTTTGTGATCACGGACAGTGGCGGATACAGAAGGTTTCTGCAGTTATTTTTTTTACTTCATCCTTGACTATACCATATGGAAATTAGTAAAAGTGGAGTTGAATATATGCTCCAAACAAAGTAGAGCTACGATTTTGAGTTTATGGGTTGTCGATTCTAGAAAACACATCATATTGGACTTCTGATAAAAAATTTAAAACAAATACGATGTTTGAGCTGGAGCTACTGGATTTTGAGTGTCAAACACAACTGGTAAAGTGGAGGGATTCTATCTATTCCACCACAATCCCGCAACAATTTATGATTGCTTGATGAACTCGTTTTTCCTTTTCTCTTCCTCTTCCTCTTTTGGCTGCAAGCAGAGCTTATGGTGTTTGGACTGCTATCACTGTTGATGGGTCATTGGATCATTTATGTTGCAAAGATTTGTGTCAAAGCGTCAGCAGTGAGCAGCCACTTTTATCCATGTTCTCCTCCAAGAAACAAGACGGAGTCAGCAATTACGAGATTTGTTTTATCAGGTTCTTCATACTCCAATTTCTCAACTTCAAGGCTGCTGTTAAGCAGTGGACATGAAGACTATTGTCCTGAGGTACCCCAGTAATGAATGTTCTGCACAAAATTTAATTTGACATTTACTTCAACATTGTTTGGTCCGTATGTCTGTATATTTTTGGTTGACCCTTCACGAGCTATTTCATCTACTGAGAATTTCTAAGCAACTATGGAATCTCTAGTCTATTGTTGTACGCTAAAACATGTCACATTAGATTGTTCAATTAGAGAGTAACTACTTTATGCAAGTCCTAAATGTATCATAATTACTATTCAAATGTTTTCGTTCACTGAAGTTCCATCATATTACTACATCTAATAGTCATCGGTTAAAAGATTGATCACTTTAAGAAGCACAATTTTGTGGAAGTTAAGGTGCCTTGAACTTGAAAATAAGACTCATATGGACAGACACATTTTCCCAGCTTCATTTAATTCTCTTTGCAAGTTTCAAATTGTTTTAGTTGTTGGCTTTAGTAAAGTGGCCAGTGCTAATACTGGATTCACATGAGCAGAGAACACTCATGTTGGTTTTACCAGGGTCTCCAATCATTCGCTTCAAAGGAGAGCCTGGAGCAGCTCCATCGTTTTTTGCTGGTCCTCGGTGTTAGCCATGTATCTTACAGCTTTTTCGCCATTGCCTTGGCAATGATCAAGGTTGTCTATCTTCTTAATTCACGATTAACTTCTTATTACATCTCAAAAATTTCCTTCAAGAAACATGAATTAACCATGCAGATATATAGCTGGAGAACATGGGAAAACAATGCCAAGTCAATGGCTCTTCAAAGACTGGAAGGTACTAAAATTTCCAGCCATACTACTATTTTTCATACTTTATTTGTCATTTCCGGGAAACTTACTTGCAAGCTTAACCTTAGGTTCTGAAGAACCGGTGGCAAACAACACGAGAATGGGGCGTCTATCAACTTTTACTTTTCACCACACCACTCACCCGTGGAGCCAACACAGAGCTCTTGTTTGGCTGGTATTTTCCCAACAAATCTTGTGTATCTGGTTGATTGAATGCTTCTTATGTCCAATGCTTGAGCTATCCCATTTCAAGGGGAATTATCTTAGCCCAATTGTGAGGTGGCTCAGTAGTGGCAAATACAAGATGTCTATTTGAAAGATTGCACATCTGTGTACATTTGTTTTCGACAACATGAACCTCTTGCTTTAATTCATGTATTCAGATTGAATTACTGTAAACCAGTGGACCAAAGCATATCCCTATCTCCTGCTTGTATTTTCATCAGTTAAACTTAACAATTTTCTCTTATGATTATGCACTTGGGAGGAAATTTTCACCTTGAGTCTTGACATGTGCTGCAACGAGTCTAGCGATTCAAGATACTTAATTCAATATTCCCTTTTTAGCTTTGTTTCAGCCGCCAGTTCTGGAGTTCGATAAATGAAGCTGACTACATGGCTTTGCGCTTGGGTTTTATTACTGTAAGTCGTGTATTGTTATGCTCCACAAATGCAAATATTTCACTCAAATCATCATTAAGATTGGAGGTGAAGACTGACTGACTTTCTATGGCGGACATCATGCTTCCCTATTTAGTGTCGCATTTTCACTCAATTTAAACAGCATTATTCAGTAAATTAATCATATTTGGATTTTGTTTATTTTATGAAAACTACTCTTTAAGCTCATAACCACTTACGCAACATTTACTTTGGTAGATGATGTGAATCAGTTTAGAAAAAAGTACCAAGTAGGCCGTATTTTAGCTTCTTTTATCTAGTTCACTGATTAAGTTCTTTCTAATGTGTTGCTGTGGGAAGAGCTACAAAGAGTGGGTCAGATTTTTTAATAGAAGCATTTACTAATCCATGAAACAAAGCGATCACTGTGTAGAATTACATTGTGACATCCAGTAATGGTCTAAACTGCTAAATGTATTAGTTGTGGTCGCTTGGATGGAACCCATGATATCAGGGCTTACACCTCTATGAATCCCTTTGACAGAAAAACAATTCCATGTCTTTATATTGTTCTTGTGTTCTTGCAGAGTCATCAGCTGCCATTAACTTATGACTTCCATAAGTATATGCTTCGAAGCATGGAGGAAGAATTTCGCGATATTGTTGGCATTAGGTACAATGGCATATCCATTTGAAGGTTTAGTTTTCCTTTTGAACATAACTGTTGCACAATTCTATTGTGGATCCAGTCATCTAAGACGATCCTTTTCGTTTTTCTTGTTGCAGTGTTCCACTATGGATTTTCGTCATACTTTGTGTATTTTTAAGCTTTCATGGTAATTCTATCCACTAGATACTCTCCGGAATTCTGCCTCAGCATGCTTTTTTCACTACTATAATTTTGATGTACCCTACAGTTTAATCAAATTTTCTTTTAATCATAACTACTGTATTGTACAATGGATTTAGTTATTTTAGTTCTTTCAGAAAGGTGATGGATAATTTTAATGATCATTGTCTAGGCACAAATATCTACTTTTGGATCTCCTTCTTTCCAGCAATTGTAAGTCCTTGTTATGTTCTCTTTTTCTTTTCTCTTTGCTTCCGAAGAATAACTTGCTCTCATATTTCTGACTTTTCCAATAATGGTTATTGGAAGTTAATCCTATTGGTTGGTACCAAGCTTCATCGCGTGGTGGTCAAGCTGGCAGTTGAAATCATGGACAGCAGTCCATTGGAAGGGTTTCATCAGTTTAACCTCCGAGACGAGCTCTTCTGGTTTGGGAAGCCTAGGTTTCTGTTGCGGATAATACAATTTATATCATTCCAGGTATGAGCAATAACATAAACTTTATCCTCTACTTCATAGGTTAACAAAAAGAGTATTACGATTAGTTTATCTCAATGATATAGTGTCTTCGAATATGCCTTACCGATTGCTCTCCTCGGTTAATCACATGCAGAATGCATTTGAGATGGCAACGTACATATGGTCACTGGTAAGAACTTGAGAACTTAGTGTCCTGATAGAGGTTTTGCTTTTCCTATAATGAATTAAATTCTTCACACATATCCCGTTTGTAGCTGATAATGCAAGGTTCAGGCATTAATTATACATGCCCTCCATTACTCCGCGCCCTTGTGTGATTACCACAGCGAGGGACGTAGATCTCCTGCCTTGTGTTTTTCTTGTTTTGACACTCTTGATTATTTCGCCTTGTTTGGAGCCTCTACAATATAACTCGAGCAAGTTTTCCACCCAGAGAAACAATTAGTTTTGATTGGAAACAGAACTGGTATTAGTTTAAACAGCAGTTATAAAACTATCAACTCTTAGGACAAACTGCATAGTTACATTGAACTATGACAACAGGGAGCAAAACAGATGACGCTAACATATGTCGTCTGTGGCTGTTTTATGTTTTACCTAATCCTTAGACGAGGCAACTTGGAAATTTGTGTTACTGCATGAATACGGGTTCTTTTCTGTATTACGTACATGGGGCTGACAGCTAAATTACCTTTTCTGGTGCAGTGGGAAATTAAGGGAGCTTCATGTTTCACAGAAAATCACACATTTCTCGTGATTCGCTTGTCATTTGGGTACCTATCTCGTGTCTCACTTCCTCGTTAACTTGTTATTGAATACACTCATTTTGGCATGATCCATGTTAACCTGTTGCCATGCACAGGGTTATTTCTCAATTCTGGTGTAGCTTCGTCACATTTCCACTCTATGTTATTGTTGCTCAGGTCACCTAAAAAGACACCAAGTAATCTCTTTCTTTAGTCCTTGCTAAATCCTTCTACACATTTCATTTCAAGTTAGTGCTCGATGTTTAAACAGATGGGTTCGAGATACAAGAAGACCATCGTTTCAGAGAACGTTAGGACTTCATTACATGGATGGCGACACAAGGTAAAAGCCAGACTAGAAGGTTCTGTTGTTTCGCCAGAAACACTATTAGCAGCCCCATCATTAGACTCCATGGAGGAGGACGAGGCAGATCAAATTCATACCATTGTGTCGGACCAACATGTCACTCTTGAACAAAGTTGCATGAATGAAATCTCAGAATTTGATGAGTTACATATTCCACTTTCTCCTCGAATTTAAGGAGAGGTTAGATCAGAAATATGATGATGGATCAAAACAATGATCAGATGATACAGTTTGGCGCCTTATACTACAGGAACCACAGAACCTTAGACATAGTAATCTTGCTCTTGTCCAATTTTTCCCAGCTATAGATGCATCTAATTTTGTCGTCCATCCATTTCTGGCTATCTATTTAAGAAGATCGTTGTATGATCAATTATAAATTATATGAAAACATGAAGACAAACAAATGGACAGACTTGTTCTGGTAAAGTTTTATCGTGTTAGGAAAGACGGGCACACAATCAAAGAGCCCGACAGGGTAGCAGCGGAAAATACCCAAGATTAAACTTTCCCTTTCAACTTGAACCAGGAGGAGACAAATAAACCCAAGCTACAGCAAACAACTCAACCAAATGAAACAAGACAAGAATAAAGGCAATCACACGAGACACAAGATTTACGTGGAAAACCCTGAGTAAAAAACCATGGGACCAAAACCTACACTATAAAAGAGTTACAATATTGTCCACAAAACAAGTGTCAAACAACAAGAAACAATACATAAACCACAGCACCAAACACTAGAGAAATAAAGGAGTGAAAGCACAAAAAACGCAGCTACTGTTCGGGAATGAAGAACATGAGCTACAGGCCACCAAATCAAGCTCCATCAGTTCCTAATCAAAGATTGAGATGAGAGGAACAAGCAGTCCAAAAATCAGCTCAATCGGACAAGAAACAAAGCGGGAATCGCAATTTGAAGTTGACAGTTGTGGCTGAAATTTAGGTACGAAAATCAACTTTGTTTTTCTCTCTTTGGCTGCTTAAAACTCTTTTTTTTGTAACGGTGAATAAGACCTAAAAAGATCAATATATATGTCCCGTAGTAATGAGCCTATGACCAAAAGTGGGTTGGTCCAAATTGGGCTTCGGTAAAACAAACCCAATAACCCAACAGTTGGAACTTCAGTTTGTCAAAAGAATCATCTCATGGAAACAACTTATATGACTACGCCCTCCGTCTAAGTTTTGGCGAGGTACGAAGCCTAAGAAAATAAAGGCAGCTCTTAAATTTTGGTGTTTCTAAACCAAGATCTATATATCAAGATACTCTTTGAATCTTAACAAGTGTGTAAAAGATTGAAATTAGAGACTCAACAAATAAGAAAAGTCTAGACATTTAAATTGAAATGGAGAAACTAATAAATTGAGGCACTTACATGATGAGTGGCCCGTACAAATGACACACAACATTGAAGATCTCTGTCTATAACAAACATTGTGAATAAGATTAATGATCTTTACCCTTTTGTTTCTTTGATGATACAAATCTATTTATCAATTTCTCTCTGTTTTTTTTTTTAAAAAAAGCTTAAATTCCAAAGAAAAAAGAGGAGGACTCAAAGTGAATAACTTTGACTTCTCTTTACTTCAAAAAAGTTAAATATATCTGCTCTCTTTAGAGATGTACCTAATTAGTCATTTCAATTGTCAAATGTCATGGTTTCTGCAGGAAATGTTAACTTATTTCACAAATCGAAAAGTATTGAAAAAAATATAAATTATTAGTATATCATATAAAAATATTTCCTCTTGTCTATTGTGAGAGTTAATAGGGAGAAGAATTTTTTTTGTTTTTGTTTTTGTTAGTAGACTGAAGAGCTAAAAAGGAACAAAGAGAGAATTTCCAAAAACGTTTAAAGCAAAAGTTGAATTAGGAGGCGATACGTTTTAGTTTGGAGGCACATGTGTTAGAGGCTTGAAGCAATACATATCTACATATTTGTTGAAGAATTTAAATGATCATAATATCCCTCTTTTGCAGTTGAAAGTAAGACTGTCTAACGGGCCGGGCCGGTTCAACCCGGAACCGGTCCTCTCATTCTTACCGGGTTCCGGGCCGGTTATGGGCCGGGTTTGGCCTTAACCGGTCCGGGCCGGGCCGGGCTGCACAGTAAAAATATTAAAACCCACCCGGAACCGGCCCACTTAACCCAATCCGGTCAAACCCACTAAAACCCGGTCAAACCCGGTCAAACCCGGTTAAAAACCGGTCAAATATACACTATATACGCTATATACATAATATATACATTAAATATACACTTTTATAGAAGATATATACACGTGTATACATTAAATATACACTTGTATAGAAGATATTAAAATTATAAATCGTTAAATAAAAATAAATAAAAAACAACGACTATACGTTAAATATACACGTCTATAGAAGATCTATTAACATTCATACACTCTATTCTATGTATATGTAATACTTTAAATGAGATATACTACAATATATATACATTACAATATATATTTGTATAGTTATATACTAATTTATAAAACATATACACATGTATACGTTAAATATACATGTCTATAGAAGATCTATTCACATATATACACTCTATTCTATGTATAGGTAATACTTTAAATGAGATATACTACAATATATATACATTACAATATATATTTGTATAGTTATATTCTAATTTATAAAATATATACACATATATACGTTAAATATACACGTCTATAGAAGATCTATTAACATTCATACACTCTATTCTATGTATATGTAATACTTTAAATGAGATATACTACAATATATATACATTACAATATATATTTGTATAGTTATATACTAATTTATAAAACATATACACATGTATACGTTAAATATACATGTCTATAGAAGATCTATTCACATATATACACTCTATTCTATGTATAGGTAATACTTTAAATGAGATATACTACAATATATATACATTACAATATATATTTGTATAGTTATATTCTAATTTATAAAATATATACACATATATACGTTAAATATACACGTCTATAGAAGATCTATTAACATTCATACACTCTATTCTATGTATATGTAATACTTTAAATGAGATATACTACAATATATATACATTACAATATATATTTGTATAGTTATATACTAATTTATAAAACATATACACATGTATACGTTAAATATACATGTCTATAGAAGATCTATTCACATATATACACTATATTCTATGTATAGGTAATACTTTAAATGAGATATACTACAATATATATACATTACAATATATATTTGTATAGTTATATTCTAATTTATAAAATATATACACATATATACGTTAAATATACACTTCTATATAAGATATATAAACATATACACATGTATACATTAAATATACACTTGTATAGAAGATATTAAAATTATAAATCGTTAAATAAAAAAAAATAAAAAACAACGACTAAGGAGTGAATGAATTTGTGGAATTTTATTGATTGCAAAATGATCCAAAATTTATAATTTACATGAATGAAAAATCTATAAATTATGCATCATTTTTTCCAACTCATTCATGTTAATATTAATTGGAACTTGCATAGGGTAGTCGAAGTCAACGGGGGAAAAACCATGCATTGGACTTGATTCTGCTGAGTTCTCCCGTGAAGTCATAATTTCTTCAAGTTTGAGGTCGTCGTTGGGCTCTGGTTCCATTCCTTGGTTTCTTCTTTCTGCTCTAATCCAATCTTTGAGGCAAACTAAAACATTCATTGCGTTGCTTCCCAATGAGTGTCGGTTGTCTCCAAGCTGCTGTCGTCCCTGACTGAAGGCGCTCTCTGATGCAACGGTTGACATAGGAACATTCAAGATATCTCTGGCTAATCTTGAAAGTACAGGATATTGTGATTCATTATTCCTCCACCAATCCAGCGTGTTGATCCGTCGTCTGCGATCCTCTGGTGGCGTCCGCAGATAATATTTCAGCTCTTCCCGATAAGTTGATGTGTAAGCTCTCTCATCCACACTGTTCCAACAAGTTAAATCATAAAACGAATCAGGAAAACCACTATGTGCCGGCCTTTTAGAAGCTGATGGCTCCTCGGGAGGATGAGGAGCGACAGTTGGAGTGATATTTGTAGGTACGGCTGAATCAAATAAATCAGCATAGTGATTATATAATTTTTCTATATAATCTTTTGCATCAGCCGTAGCCGTCCACAAATCAGGTTGTACTTGTTGAGAATCATGGTTAGTATTTATTTCTAAGTTAGTATAAATAAGAGTACTAAAGTGACACATATGATTATATTTCATGCACGGATTTAACATAGCAGCAACCAAGTAAATAGGGGGAATCGGGAAGAAATATTTTTTAAATTTCGTAAACATAGCGCCAACAGCTTCTGTATAACCTTCTTTATCTTTATATTGTCGGAGCAAACCAGAAATATCGGCTATATATGCCAAAATATTACAAACAGTAGGATAGTATGCACCGGAAAATTCAACCGTAGCTACATAAAATTTTTCTAAGAACTTAACAAGATCATTAATTATAACTCAATCAGAATTATGTAGCATGCAATCAGCAGAATCAGCAAATGAACCACAATGTTGGTTAAAAGCTAGTGTAATAGGAATTCTATATTTATAACAAGTTTTTAAAAATTCATACGTAGAATTCCATCTAATATCAATTTCCTCAGGCATCAAAATCGGTGCAAGTCCATTTTCTTGACATTTAACTTTAAATTCTTTAATTCTAGATCTACGATTATTTCCTTGAATAAAACCAACAGCAAGACGAATTTTTTCAATATAAACCTCAAAAAAGTCAAGACCATCTTTTACAATTAAATTATATATATGACATGCACACTTAACATGAAAAATTTCAGGAAAGGGCGGAGATAGCGTAGATTTTATTTTTGTTATAGCAGTCTTGTTGTTAGAAGCATTATCAAAAGCAATACATAAAATTTTATTTTCTATACCATAATATCCGGCAATTTTAATAATAGAATCAGCAATAAATTGTCCAGTATGTTTCCGATCTTCATCATATAAAAAAGCAAGAATACGTTTTTGCATTATGAAATTACTATCCATCCAATGACAAGTAACGGTTAAATAATCATTTTTATTTACAGCACGACCAAGATCGGAAGTTAGGGACAATCTACATTGAATATTTTTTAAGAATGTTGATAAATAAAAACAATATTGTGAATGGAGTCTAAAAATATCAGATCGACAAGTAGTTCTAGGAATACCATTAAACATAGGATTATAAATTGCTTGTATATAACGAATAAAGGCATCAGAAGAAGGAAAACTAAAAGGCAAACAACCCACAGCTACCATTTTAGCTATTTCTTCTCTGTCCCTCAATTTATTATACTTTTTCGCTACTTGACCGGTTGTTGGGTCCATTCTAGTTTGCGTTGACCCACCAACATCCCCACCACCTTTTGCAATATTCAACTCTCTAGTGTGATCTTCAGCTATATGTCTCATTAACGTACCCGTACCCCCTTGCTTACCGCCACTTCTATGCTTATATTTTTGTTGACAAATATTGCACTGCACCTCAATATCTGATATACGTTCAAAAAATTGCCATGCAATACTAGTTCTTTTACGGGGTTTTGGGGCACTGGGAGGACGGGAAGGGAGATTAACTGATTCAGATCTAACGTTAGCATGTCCTACTGCGGGTGTTTCAGCAATATTTTCATCATCTTCGTCTACATTAACTGCATCTACTTCATTTTCTTCTTCTATACCGTAATTTTCCTGAAATTCTACATAATCCATATCGTGAGCACCTACACCTATTTCTTCCTCAAAAGGTGTACCAAGCGGTACCGGAGGCGAAGTCACACGGGTATATCTATTACTTGAACTACCTCTACCGCTAGTAATTCGCTTTTTACTACCACTACCGCTTCCGGGACAAAAATTTCTAACACCTTTAGTAGCGAGGTTTTTTAATTTATCCATAATATAAATTAAATTAAACTAAAAATATTCAAAATACACAAATATAATAAAATTAAATATTAAACAATTAATACAATAAATAAAAATTAAACGTAAGAGATGGAACGACAATACCAAATTTTGGAAGTATCCGAAGATTGCGACTTTAGAAACTTCCGCTCGTACTTTGTAAACGAAAAATTAAAAATTTAAATTGAACACTTTAAGAAATTAAATATATTGAATATTTGAGAATTGAGAATTGAGATTTGAGAGAGAATGAGATTTGAGAGAGTGAAAAATTGTGTGAGAAATGATTTGAAGTTGTAGGGTATTTATAGATTTATTTTGGGGATTAAAAAATATTTTTTTTTTTTTTTTTTTTTTTTAAGTTAATGGGCCCAAACTAGCCGTTTGGACCCAAAAACGGTAATATAGCCGTTGGGCCAACGGCTAGTTTGGCCCAATAATTATTATTTTTTTTTTAATTCCGGGCCGGTTCCGGGCCGGTTAACCGGCGGGCCTGGACCGGGTTGGTCCGGGCCGGGTTAACCGGGCCCAGTTTAAAAAAAAAACCGGACCGGAACCCGGAACCCTAAAGCCCTAGGGCTTACCGGGCCGGGTCAAACCGGTCCGGTTTGATATGTAGGGCCGGTTCGGGCCGGGCCAGCCCGGCCCGTTTGACAGGTTTAGTTGAAAGACAAGCACACATTGAGTGCAGCTCTTCTAATTTATAGGAAAATGAAGCATAAGGTCAATTGATACAATCTTAAAATAAAACTCTGAAAAACATATTTAAGGATAAGGTTAAAATGAATAAAAATAATTAAATTATTTATTAATTTTTTAAATTAATTACTTTTAATATACTGTATAAGTAAAGATGGTCGGAGGAGGGAATAACTTTAATTGATTATTTTAGTTCTAATAAGCATAAATTAAAGGGAGAAGGACAAAAATAGTCTTTCTCATAAAACTTATTCACAAAATAGCCCCTGTTTTTAATTCCCACTTAATAGCCGTTAAAATAATTTCATATTCTAACCATCTTCTAATCACCGCAAAAAAGTCGCAAAAATCGCCTAATATATTTCTTTCCTTTTCAATTGAAACTCACAATTTCCTTCCCCAATTTTACCTTAGGATTCTTTTCCATTAAAACCTCACAATTCCTCTTTCAGATACAACACATTACCTAAAAATACCTCCATAAATTGTATATAAATATACAAAAATCCTCCGTCAATTAGCTTCATAAAGTTTTTTTCATTCACAATTAGCTTCAGTTGATACGAAATTATGGTTTCAAGTTCAGTTTTAGTTTCAATTATGCTATAATATGGAGGAGAGTGGTTAAGTAATGTACAACTACAATCAATGGAGTACTTTTGAATTCGGATTGCAGGTATGAATATTTTGTTGATGAACTGTATAAGCAGTTGAATCTAGAGCGAAATTCTGATTTAATGACTATAAAATACATTGTAAAGAGTGGATCTATGACTATTTACAATGATATGAGCGTTAGACTTTATATGGAGATGAAGAAAAAAATTTGGATATAAATGAATTTCCATTGTGTGTAACACTATAAAACACATTTGAAAATGGAGAATCCTCAATTGGAAATTTGATCGAAACATCTCTGACTGCTATTCAAGTTCATCCGTTACCTATTTTTGATTATACAATTGAAGATAATTTTTCTAAGGAAGAAATGAAAGAACAGCCTGAATCGATAATAAAGGATCCACTTCATAGAGATGTTGAAGAAGGGCAGCTGTACTGGGATAAAAATACAATATCAAGTGTGATGAAACATTATGCAATCCGTGAGAGATTCCAATTTAAGGTGAAAAGGTCATGTATAAACTATATAACTATTTTATATGACTTGTGTCAACAATATGTAAGTTTTATAGTTTGTTGGAATATATGTATAAATTTGCATAAATACTGCATATAATATTGTAACTACTGTATAAGACCTGTATATAAACTGCATATGACCTGTGTATAGACTGTGTAACTACTATATAGAACCTGTGTATAGACTGTGTAACTACTATATAGAACCTGTATATATACTGCATATGAACTGTGTAATTTCTGTATAGCACCTGCATATATATTGGATATTAAACTATATAACTACTTTATATGACCTATGTCAACAATGTGTAAGTTTTATATTTTGTTGGAATATAGGTATAAATTTACACAAATACTGCATATAATATTGTAACTAATGTATAGGACCTGTATGTAAATTGCATACGACCTGTGTACAGACTGTGTAACTACTATATAGGACCTGTATATATACTGCATATGAATTGTGTAATTTCTGTATAGCACCTCCATATATATTGGATATGAACTGTGTGCTGCATATACATTTATTGTATATAAATATATCTAGGTACTATCTTAAGTGTACCAATCAGAGATGTAATTGGACTTTTAAATCTTCAAGTCAATAAAATTCAGAAATTTTCATGGTGACAAAATTTATCGATGATCACACCTGTCCAATTGCGGACAGAATGTTTTCACAACGACATGCTACTTCTTTAACCATCGCTAAAATGGTGAAGCACAACTTTCTAAATCTAAAGTCAACATACACTCCAGCAGAGATCATGGAAGAAATGAGAAACTTGTACGGGATTAGGATGAACTACAAAAAAGCATATAGAGCCAAAGAAAAAACACTTGAATTGATTAGAGGTTCCTTGCGTGAATCTTATGCTAAATTGCCAGCTTACCTATACATGGTAAACACAATAAATCCTGGATCATTCACAAGGCTACACAAAATGAAAGACAATCACTTTTTATATGCTTTTATCGCGTTGAGCACATCAATTAGGGGCTGGAGATACTGTGTGCCTACCATTGTTGTTGATGGAACTTTTCTGAAATCTGCATACAAGGGAACAATGTTGTCTGCTAGTGTGCTGGATGCAGCAGGTCAGTTTTATGAAATTTTTTTAGACAAAATTATGTATATGATGGCATGCACTGATAAACACTTTCCCACTTGTTTAATCAGAACATATTTTTTCATTAGCATATGCTGTTGTTGATTCTGAAAATGACGCTTCATGGGAATGGTATTTTCGTATGTTTAACACTGCTTTTGGTGAAAGAAAAGGCATGTGCATAGTATCTGATAGGCATGACAGCATATTAAAAGTTGCTGCACTTGTATATCCAAATGTGGCTCACTGTATATGCATCTACCATCTATGGAACAACATCAAGGGTAGGTCTAAGAAGAATCAAAAGCAATTAAAGGGGATCTTCTTTACAATGGCCAAAACATACATAAAGGCAGACTTTGATCGGCTTATGGAAGACATAAACAAAATCGATAATAGGGTGAAGGAGTATCTGTTTGATATAGGCTATGAAAAATGGTCCATAACTCATTCCCATGTCAACAGGTCGATGTTCATGACTTCAAACATCGCAGAATCCCTAAATTCAACAAATAGAAAAGCAAGAGTCCTGCCAATTAAAAAATTCCTATAATTTATGATGGATCTGGTCATGAGATGGAATAATGAACATAGACAACATTTAGAAGCAACATTTACAGAACTGGAAAACAAATACAATATAATAATGAGGAAAAATCTCATTCTATCAGATAAAATGAAGGTATTACTTCTTATTTATACTTCACAGACACTTACATATTCTAATATGCACACTATTTACTAATATATTTATACATTGTAGGTGATGGGTTCTACTTACTATTCTTATGTAGTCATTGATGAAACTGAAGAAAAAAACATTGTTTGCATGCGTGAAAAAAATGCTCCTACCTACAATTTCAAGTAGATGGCATACCTTGTCCACATGCTATGGTGGTGCTAACTTACACACATATGGACTTAAAAGCTATTGTGCTCCATATTACACAAGAGAAAACTTCTTGAAAGCATATGAACTTCTAGTTATACCACTTCCTGATGAAATAGTTTGGCACATTCCACCAGAGATATCTGCTAAAATAGTACTGCCACCAACCTGGAAACCAAAATCAGGAAGATAAAAAAAGAACAATCGAGGAAAGGACATTATGGACTACTTTAAGCAACAAATTTCATGTGGGCGCTGTGAAAAAACAGGACACAATTGAAGAACATGTGGAAATGCTCCAACAAGAATCTAATAGGATGCTACTGCAAGAACACTTTTATCTTTCCCATTTTTTTTCTTAAAAAAAGACTATTCTTTTCATAGCAATGTAATAGCAACAATATTATTTTACTTCAAATGCAACACTTTCAGTTTATAAAATATTGCTTTCAATTTCAATTTCATTTCTACTCTTATAGAAATTTGTGCATTATGGTGTTTCATTTAGCCACATTCTTTGGTGAGGTGCACTAATCAACTCCTCTGAGCTGGGGGAGTGTAATTTTTCTGCTACAATGCCTAGAAAAACTGCATATCATCTGTGTCAATCATGTATAATACCTATATACAGTTTGAATATATATAAGAACTGGTATTTGTCTTTTGAATTAATTAGCGAATGCATAGCACCTCTGTATTTTGAATATAACTACTGTTATAAACTATATAACTACTTTATTACAACAATATATAAGTTTTATGTATGATTGACATAAATGTATCAAATTGTAGAAATAGTGCGCTGAAACTGTGTAACAATTGTATAGGAACTGAATAAATATTGCATATATACTGCATATCAACTGTGATCAACATAAACTAACATGTCAGTATCACTTGTACAGAATTGTATCAATTACCAAAACGTATAGTATTCAGCATAACATTTCATGATAAGAATCTCCCAATGTATCAACACAACCCTAAGCATTTCAACACTAAAAACATATTTCACAACTATGCTTCAAAGACATCTCTAACTAAATTTGCTGCACCCCATCATTTTTCTTCAACAATCGACCAGTAGATTCATCTTCACTAACTGCATATTGCCTTTGTTTCTTCTTTCCATAGTCCCACAGTAACACACCATACCGAATACGAATAACATCAATATCATCTAGATGATTAAAAATTTCAAGACCATCAAGCAAATACTCAGCAAAGGCAACAATAAATACACCACAGTCCCTGCAAACATAA
Organism: Capsicum pubescens; assembly: GCA_030864215.1. Taxonomy (NCBI): domain Eukaryota; kingdom Viridiplantae; phylum Streptophyta; class Magnoliopsida; order Solanales; family Solanaceae; genus Capsicum; species Capsicum pubescens. The sequence goes on along the minus strand of CM061539.1, from coordinate 185,075,221 downwards.
TACATCATCAGTATAATTGACAAAAAAATATGTAAAAATGAGCAATTGAATGTGCATTTAATATATTACGTGTTAGCTTGACTTGGAGTCTATCAACAATACGAATATCAAAAGAATTAGCCACTGGAAGTCCATCACTCCTACTTTTCCAAAATTTAATACAAAAAAGAAAGTGTGGAATTAATTTTGAATACGCTGCAACTGATTTCTGAACATGAACGGCATACCTTGCACCATGCATTGAATCATACACATATATGTACTGATCTTTAAAAGACAGCCTCGCCAAAATTCAGTGAAACTCCTCAGCAAGATTAATTGGGAAAAGAACATTGTCAACATTATTTCACGGAACGTTGCATCTCATAAAAATCCAAACATGTACTCAATGATTTGATGTTCTGAGTGATAAGTGTTACATCTTTATTGTTCTCCACAAACTGCTTATACAAAGTCTGAATCAAGCAGTTAAACCAACAATCGGTGGTCTTAAATTTAACTGAATCACAACAAGACCTGAATTTTGACTTTTTCGTAAATAGTAAAAAATAACATCAATATGCTGAAAATACGAACAACAAATTCACGTTAAAATGCTAAAAATGATTACAAAATACTAATTTAAATCTAATAAATACAAACAACTTATATAACATGCATCATATCAACTACTGCATACAACTGTGTACCTACTGTGTAGGACTTGTATATATACTGCATATCAACTACTGCATTTAAACTGTGTACCTACTGTGTAACCACTGCATAGAACCTGTATATACATTGCATACAAAGTGTTGCATATAAACTGCACATAAAGTACTGCATAAATAATGCATAGAACTTATATAACATGCATCATATATAAAAATTCAGTATTCCAATTAGCTTATCATTATCAAGTACAAAAATAAAAGATATATAACCTACTTAACTAACAAATTCATTACTTACTGAAAGGTTAAGGGTACTCCAGAATATGCCAATGTGAAGAACCACTCTTTCATTTTAACGGTATCAACTCCATAGTTAAAATATTTTGGAAGAGCATTGACAGAATCTGAATAAACAGGCCTGTAAAAAAATATTACAAAAATTGTAATATATGACAAAATAAAGTAAAACAAAAAGAAACTACAAACAGACACTTACATCTGTTTAACGCGCCACGATCTCGTAACAAACCTGTTAAACTATAATGTCACTTTCATATCATCAATTCGCTCTGTAATACTCTTCACAAAAGGATGCTTTATAGACAAGGCGCGGTTAATTGGCAGAGCATTCTCTACACGCTTAGATGATTGGCCTTAAACTTTGCCACAACCAGAATCAAATTTTGACAAAAATGGCGATTCACATACTACCGCTGGCTTACGTAATCGGCGAGGAATAGCGGGTGTTTCACCCAACATAACAGACGCAGCCACTATGTTTTCCTCAATCCCTTTAACATTATCACTTGCAATTACATCAACCTTTTTAATATTATCACATACTAAATCAGTTGCATCAGTTGTTGCAACACTCTTATCGGGTTGAGTGAACTTAGAAATTTCAGCGTCTGGAATTTCTGACCAGTCAACTTCATTCTGGCTAAGCACTGCCACATTACCTTCTTTTTGTGTTTTTTTATCACGAAAAGGTTGAGTAAATTTAGACACTTCAGAATCAGTAAAATTAGACCAATCACTATCAACCTGACTATTTCTACCCTCCCCTATATCTTTATTTTCACTGGAGCTTTGTATGAACTTCAAAAAATCAAAATTTGGAAAATTCTTCCAAGCACCATCCTTAAAAGTTTCAGCCGCAGAATCAACAGCAACATGACCAACTATGCAATCACCTATAAAATTAACTTTCTCTCCAACGTCATCCACCAAATGACCAAATACGTCATCACATATACAATCTATTTTTTTTCTACATCATCCATCAAATTGTCACTTATATGATCCACTTCCGGTGCAGTAATATTTTGTTGTCCCACATTAGGTGGATCATCAACTTGATCATCACCTATACCACCAATATTAGGTGTCTCGTCGTCTTTTTCATTTGAGTTATCACCATTGTTATCACCAATTAATGTACCAACCTATACAAAAAACTTTGTAAAATAATTACAATAGTGTATATAAGTTTTGTTAAAAAAATAGAAAAAATTCAGGAAAAGAATACCTTAGGTTCGTTCTTTATATCTAGAGCTCGAAAAATCAATTCAAATGAGGATTTCATAAACTTCTCCATCGAGGAAACCTTTTCCGTTAACTAAACATAAAAGGAAAAAGTCAAAATAACAATTAACAAAAACATACAAATATTAATAAAAACCTTCGACATACCATTTTAACATCACTTCTCAAAAGTGCCCATTCATTATCTGAGCTCGAATTACTACATTTGTGTTTACTGGTGCTAGGTAAATCAACAGAGTGCACAACCGCATCCACAGGTTTGAAATCAGGTAATTGAAGGATTGCTTTTTAAAGAACTGTCGGTGTAATGTTACGCAACACAATCTGCACATACAAAACAACACTCGACATTTAAGAAGCACATAACAATTTAACAAAATATATATATAAATTACATTTTAAAACAACGATATACCTTATCACGCCCCAAAATCCCATCGGGCCGGACTGGCACCCAAAGCCGAGAAGGCCCGGGAGAACCCGTTCAAATACCTGTACTTTCACTTACATGTCACCAAAAATTTGGACAGCACTTCGTTGCATATAGAAGGGTCTAATTACCTGTATCAGCACAACACGCACAAATATATATATATGTAATACTTGGCCGTCGGGGCCACCATATATACAAATATAACATCACTATATAAACTTCCATGACGTTACCCTTCCTTATGTCTACAAAGCCTCTAGGATATACATGACATAACTAGGGTCGGGACAAACCTCCCGCCCACACATGACTCCTGTACAATAACAAAACATAAGGAACCGACTCGGAAAGCTCCGAAGCAAACTGGAGCTCACCAACAATAGCTGTATGACCTGGCTCCTATCTATGCTGTGTATGAGCTGAAGCACCTGTGCCTGCAGCATGAAATGCAGGTCCCCCGTGAGAGACGTCAGTATGAAATATGTACTGAGTATGTAAAGCTGTAAATAATCATATGTGATATGGGGGATCAAGAAAATCAGACACAAGTGAATAAATCATAATAGAAGTGAACCACACTTTATAAACACTTTTAGGATCATGTACATTATCATTAATCTGAATTGGGTTCTTGAATTCAAACACATTTGTGGAACGGTATACATTTGTTCATTTCATTCTTTACAATTATCATTCGCCATTACCTCCCCCTCCCGAACCTCCAACCACCTAACAATAATCAATACTGTACCATACTGTGACCATTAGGCTGCCCCCAGTACATATCAACTGTAATCATATCAAGTATCGGGATCGGCCCATGCTAGGCTTAAGCCCCTGAGCTACCACCCACACGTATATCAAGTAACACACATAAGAGATCTTTCCAATAACTTAGTTCAAAAGCTTTTGAGATTATTACATTAGTGTTCATGCCAATATAGTACCTTTGGAACAATGATACATCAATAGGAACCAAGTAATAGACCTTCTATACAATAACGATGTAATAAAGACTCATTGGTACATCAACAATGTGTTTCAGAATCATCAATATCACAACAATGAAATAGGAGCCTTTTGGTATATCAATGAAATATTTTGACACTTTATAGAATGGAAACAACTTCGTTGGTAACGTAGAACAATACATGTTTTTTTTGGACAACCTCGGAATCTTACTTGATGGAACATTGGTGTTTTCATGCCAAAGAACATCGTTAGAGTATGCTTTACATACCTCGTTGTAGATTCGGATACCAATTCAACACAACTTCCCGCCTTTACAAATCACTTATCTACAATGAAATGTTTGGCATCTAGTATTAGCAGCCCAACACCACAATTCTCTTCCATAATTCCATACAACCAATATTTGCAAAGCATTCCAAAAACCAACTTGAACAGTAGGTTTATGTGTATATATATATATAATAATCATCATTTCAATACCCCATCATCACACCAAATCCCTTCACAATTCAACATAATCCAACCATGCACAAGAATAATCCAACATCATCTCCAATCATCTTTCAACAACAATCAAATAACATACTTCTTATGCTCACATGCATATATATACATATCCATATAAATAACACCAACATAATTTACATCCTTACCATAAAATGGCCCTTTTGATTTTGAAGTCCTGTTGGCACAAATAAAGGGTGCTTCTCGAAGCCCTCGAGACGGTAAACACAACTACGGAACCAATTTGGATTTTCTACGGTTGAATCACAAGATAATTGGAGTTGAAATTAGGCTAGGGTTTCTTATTGTTCAATAATTTGGATGATAAATGATGGATATGAGGCTAAGTATATGTATATAATGACCAATTTTCGTCCATGAGGTGATGGAAAATGACCATATTGCCCTTAAAGTTTAAGTAAATCCGAATCTGTCCATGGTGGACTGTTTTGATAGGCTAAAGTAAATCGACCATAACTCTTTGCTCCGATAATGGATTTGGGTGAAACCAATTGCATTAGAAAGAAGACTCTCGGGTATTCTCATCGATATATAGCAGCTCACACAGTTCATTTTGTACAAGGAGTTATGATCGTTTAAAGTTGACCCAAAAATCTGTTTGGCTGCAGTACTTTTATGTGCAGAAAATTTCTGCACATTTACTGTTCATTGCGTCCACCGTTTTCAAGTTTCGAACATGCTCGCTTATATCCGATACTCATCTGTTTTCAGAAATCTTTATATCGTTGGAAAGCTAACTCGATAAACTTCGCATAGAAACTTCGACGAGCAAATTCCGGTATAAATAAAGTCGATTCCTATACACATATAATCAAACTATACACTTGAAACCATCTCAAAATATTCAATACTCATACTTAAACTCATATATACCTAACTTATGATCAATACATATACTCCAACACATATAACCATGGCTAATGCACGTAATTAAGTACGGGGTATTACATCCTTCCCCCCTTAAGGACATTCGTCCTCGAATGTGAATGTAGTTATTTAGCCGAAACAAGTTCAAATTCATAATTGATATTCACGTCATCATATAGATATTATGCATATGTAAAAACTTACTTGTTAGTGTCCCAGTTCCACTCCTTGCACTTCTTTTTCACCTTTGAACAAATATGGGTATTTGGATTTCATTGCTTCCTCCGCTTCCCATGTAATCTCTTTCCTTTGTTGATTTCTCCAAAGTACTTTCACCGATGCTACTTCTTTATTTCTCATCTTCTTAACTTGACGATCTAATATATCAATAGGCATCTCCTCATAGGTAAGATCTTCTGTTACTTGCACATCTTCAGTAGAAGTAATAAGGGACGGATCTCCGATGCACTTTCAAAGCATCGATACATGAAATACTGGATGCACTGATGAGAGTTCCTGGGGTAGCTCTAATTCATAAGCAACTTGCCCACATCTTCAAATAATCTTATACGGGCCTATATATCGTGGACTCAACTTTCCTTTCTTGCCAAATCTCATCACCCCTTTCATTGGCGATACCTTCAAAAATACCCAATTGCCTAACGAAAACTCTAGCCCTCTTCTTCTACTATCTGCATATGACTTGTGTTGACTTTGTGCTGTTTTCAATCATTGCTGAATCACCTTGACTTTTTCTATGGCTTGATACACAAGATCCGGTCCGAACATAAGAGTTTCACCCGCTTCGAACCATCCTATTGGTGATCTACACTTCCTCCCATATAAAGCTTCATATGGTGCCATTTTGATACTTGAATGATAGCTATTATTGTAGGCAAACTCAATAAGAGGTAAATGGTCATCCCAGCTGCCTTTAAAATCTATAACACATGCTCGTAGCATATCTTCAAGTGTTTGAATGGTGCGCTCTGCTTGTCCATCCGTCTGAGGGTGAAAAGTTGTACTCAGATTCACTTGTGTTCCCAAACTCCGTTGGAAAGACTTCCAAAAGTTTGCGGTAAATTGAGTTCCCCGATCCGATATAATAGAAGTTGGCACTCCATGTAATCGGACTATTTTTTTAACATACAGCTTCGAATATTCTTCAACTGTGTAAGTGGTCTTAACGGGTAAGAAATGTGCGGATTTAGTAAGCCTATCCACAATCACCCACATAAAATCAAATTTTCAAGCTGTACGAGGCAAACCTGTAACAAAATCCATGTTGATCATGTCCCACTTCCAAATTGGAAGATCTATGCATTGCATATAGCCTCCGGGCTTTTGATGTTCCACTTTAACTCGTTGGCAATTTGGACATTCAGCTACAAATTCTGCGATGTTCCTTTTCATGTCATTCCACCAATATACATCCTTCAAATCTTGATACATTTTGGTTGACCCTGGATGAATAGAATACCTTGAGAAATGTGCCTCAATCATAATTCTTTTTCTTAGCTCATCAACAATAGGCACACATAGCCGATTTTGGCATAGAAGTACTCCTTCTTGCGAAAGCTCAAATACCTTCGTCGCACCATTTTGAACATTCTCCTTGAGTTGCAATAAAACAGGATCTGCATCTTGCTTCTCTTTCACCTCAGCTGCAGTGTATTGTGATGCTTTGAGAATTGGTTTAGGATGTGTATTAATGCAGCATGGTAAGGTGATAGCATATGCCTCAAGGCAATTGAGGCCACATGAGAAAAATTACCCCACACATGATCTTGAGGTTGCAGCGGTTATCTTTGCTTTAAAAATATGGCTCCACTATTTATATGGGGTTCATGTTGATATATATACTGATCACAAGAGCTTACAATATATTTTCAGTCAGAAGGATCTAAATCTGAGGCAGCGAAGGTGGATGGAACTATTAAAAGATTATGATGTTGATATTTTGTATCACCCAGGGAAAGCGAATATAGTAGCTGATGCGTTGAGTCGTAAGGCTATGATGGCACCTGTATAAAGGCAAGGGATGATTAAAGATCTTCATCAATTAGCTAGTCTAGGAGTTCGTCTTCTCGAAACTCCGGACGAGGAGCTTATTGTGCATAATGCCGCGGAATCCTCATTAGTAGCTGAGGTGAAAGAGAAGCAAGATGCAGATCCTGTTTTATTGCAACTCAAGGAGAATGTTCAAAATGGTGCAATGAAGGTATTTGAGCTTTCGCAAGAAGGAGTACTTCTATGCCAAAATCGGCTATGTGTGCCTATTGTTGATGAGCTAAGAAAAAGAATTATGACTGAGGCACATTTCTCAAGGTATTTTATTCATCCAGGGTCAACCAAAATGTATCAAGATTTGAAGTATGTATATTGGTGGAATGACATGAAAAGGAACATCGCAGAATTTGTAGCTGAATGTCCAAATTGCCAACGAGTTAAAGTGGAACATCAAAAGCCCGGAGGCTATATGCAATGCATAGATCTTCCAATTTGAAAGTGGGACATGATCAACATGGATTTTGTTACAGGTTTGCCTCGTACAGCTCGGAAATTTGGTTCTATATGGGTGATTGTGGGTAGGCTTACTAAATCCGCACATTTCTTACCCGTTAAGACCACTTACACAGTTGAAGAATATTCGAAGCTGTATGTTAAAGAAATAGTCCAATTACATGGAGTGCCAACTTCTATTATATCGGATCGGGGAACTCAATTTACCGCAAACTTTTGGAAGTCTTTCCAACGGAGTTTGGGAACACAAGTGAATCTGAGTACAGCTTTTCACCCTCAGACGGATGGACAAGCAGAGCGCACCATTCAAACACTTGAAGATATGCTACGAGCACGTGTTATAGATTTTAAAGACAGCTGGGATGATCATTTACCTCTTATTGAGTTTGCCTACAATAATAGCTATCATTTAAGTATCAAAATGGCACCATATGAAGCTTTATATGGGAGGAAGTGTAGATCACCAATAGGATGGTTCGAAGCGGGTGAAACTCTTATGTTCGAACCGGATCTTGTGTAGCAAGCCATAGAAAAAGTCAAGGTGATTCAACAACGGTTGAAAACAGCCCAAAGTCGACACAAGTCATATGCGGATAGTAAAAGAAGAGGGCTAGAGTTTTCGTCAAGCGATTGGGTATTTTTGAAGGTATCGCCAATGAAAGGGGTGATGAGATTTGGAAAGAAAGGAAAGTTGAGTCCACGATATATAGGCCCGTATAAGATTATTCGAAGATGTGGGCAAGTTTCTTATGAATTAGAGCTACCCCAGGAACTCTCATCAGTGCATCCAGTATTTCATGTATCGATGCTTCAAAAGTGCATCGGAGATCCGTCCCTTATTACTTCTACTGAAGATGTGCAAGTAACAGAAGATCTTACCTATGAGGAGATGCCTATTGCTATATTAGATCGTCAAGTTAAGAAGATGAAAAATAAATAAGTAGCATCGGTGAAAGTACTTTGGAGAAATCAACAAAGGGAAGAGATTACATGGGAAGCGGAGGAAGCAATGAAATCCAAATACCCTTATTTGTTCAAAGGTGAAAAAGAAGTACAAGGAGTGGAACTGGGACACTAACAAGTAAGTTTTTACATATGCATAATATCTATATGATGATGTGAATATCAATTATGAATTCGAACTTGTTTCGGCTAAATAACCATATTCACATTCGAGGACGAATGTCCTTAAGGGGGGAAGGATGTAACACCCCGTACTTAATTACGTGCATTAGCCATGGTTATATGTGTTGGAGTCTATGTATTGATCATAAGTTAGGTATATATGAGTTTAAGTATGAGTATTGATTATTTTGAGATGGTTTCAAGGGTATAGTTTGATTATATGTGTATAGGAATCGACTTTATTTATACCGGAATTTGCTCGTCGAAGTTTCTATGCGAAGTTTATCGAGTTAGATTTCCAACGATATAAAGATTTCTGAAAACAGATGAGTATCGGATATAAGCGAGCATGTTCGAAACTTGAAAACGGTGGACGCAATGAACAGTAAATGTGCAGAAATTTTCTGCACACAAAAGTACTGCAGCCAAACAGATTTTTGGGTTGACTTTAAACGATCATAACTCCTTGTACAAAATGAACTGTGTGAGCTGCTATATATCGATGAGAAGACCCGAGAGTCTTCTTTCTAATGAAATTGGTTTCACCCAAATCCATTATCTGAGCAAAGAGTTATGGTCGATTTACTTTAGCCTATCAAAACAGTCCACCATGGACAGATTCGGATTTACTTAAATTTTAAGGGCAATATGGTCATTTTCCATCACCTCATGAACGAAAATTGGTCATTATATACATATACTTAGCCTCATATCCATCATTTATCATCCAAATTATTGAAGAATAAGAAACCCTAGCCTAATTTCAACTCCAATTATCTTGTGATTCAACCGTAGAAAATCCAAATTGGTTCCATAGTTGTGTTTACCGTCTCGAGGGCTTCGAGAAGCACCCCTTATTTGTGCCAACAGGACTTCGAAATCAAAAGGGCCATTTTATGGTAAGGATGTAAATTATGTTGGTGTTATTTATATGGATATGTATATATATGCATGTGAGCATAAGAAGTATGTTATTTGATTGTTGTTGAAAGATGATTGGAGATGATGTTGGATTATTCTTGTGCATGGTTGGATTATGTTGAATTGTGAAGGGATTTGGTGTGATGATGGGGTATTGAAATGATGATTATTATATATATATATACACATAAACCTACTGTTCAAGTTGGTTTTTGGAATGCTTTGCAAATATTGGTTGTATGGAATTATGGAAGAGAATTGTGGTGTTGGGCTGCTAATACTATATGCCAAACATTTCATTGTAGATAAGTGATTTGTAAAGGCGGGAAGTTGTGTTGAATTGGTATCCGAATCTACAACGAGGTATGTAAAGCATACTCTAACGATGTTCTTTGGCATGAAAACACCAATGTTCCATCAAGTAAGATTCCGAGGTTGTCCAAAAAAAACATGTATTGTTCTACGTTACCAACGAAGTTGTTTCCATTCTATAAAGTGTCAAAATATTTCATTGATATACCAAAAGGCTCCTATTTTATTGTTGTGATATTGATGATTCTGAAACACATTGTTGATGTACCAATGAGTCTTTATTACATCGTTATTGTATAGAAGGTCTATTACTTGGTTCCTATTGATGTATCATTGTTCCAAAGGTACTATATTGGCATGAACACTAATGTAATAATCTCAAAAGCTTTTGAACTAAGTTATTGGAAAGATCTCTTATGTGTGTTACTTGATATACGTGTGGGTGGTAGCTCAGGGGCTTAAGCCTAGCATGGGCCGATCCCGATACTTGATATGATTACAGTTGATATGTACTGGGGGCAGCCTAATGGTCACAGTACGGTACAGTATTGATTATTGTTAGGTGGTTGGAGGTTCGGGAGGAGGAGGTAATGGCGAATGATAATTGTAAAGAATGAAATGAACAAATGTATACCGTTCCACAAATGTGTTTGAATTCAAGAACCCAATTCAGATTAATGATAATGTACATGATCCTAAAAGTGTTTATAAAGTGTGGTTCACTTCTATTATGATTTATTCACTTGTGTCTGATTTTCTTGATCCCCCATATCACATATGATTATTTACAGCTTTACATACTCAGTACATATTTCATACTGACGTCCCTCACGGGGGACCTGCATTTCATGCTGCAGGCACAGGTGCTTCAGCTCATACACAACATAGATAGGAGCCAGGTCATACAGCTATTGTTGGTGAGCTCCAGTTTGCTTCGGAGCTTTCCGAGTCGGTTTCTTATGTTTTGTTATTGTACAGGAGTCATGTGTGGGCGGGAGGTTTGTCCCGACCCTAGTTATGTCATGTATATCCTAGAGGCTTTGTAGACATAAGGAAGGGTAACGTCATGGAAGTTTATATAGTGATGTTATATTTGTATATATGGTGGCCCCGACGGCCAAGTATTATAGATATATATATTTGTGCGTGTTGTGCCGATACAGGTAATTAGACCCTTCTATATGCAACGAAGTGTTGTCCAAATTTTTGGTGACATGTAAGTGAAAGTACAGGTATTTGAACGGGTTCTCCCGGGCCTTCTCGGCTTCGGGTGCCAGTCCGGCCCGATGGGATTTTGGGGCGTGATACCCTTGGAAAGAATTAAATCAAAGACTATACTCCCTCACACTTGTATTACCTATTCGAAGATTTAAGAACTGATCCGCACGGGCCTGACGAGTCTCATATGGAAGATAATGATCAATAAATGCCTCTTTGAACTCTTTCCAAGTAGCTGGGGGTGCATCAATGCCCCTTGATCGTTTCCAGTCTTCATACCAATATATAGCCTCACCTTTGAATTTATACGCGGCTAACTCCACTGTCTCTCTGCCCGATACATCCATCACCTCTAGGGCCCTTTGGATCTGATCAATAAAGTCCAACGAATCTTCATTAAGATCGGATCCGGTAAAAGTAGGCGGATCCATCTTAAGAAAATCTTGCGTCCGAAGACTAGCCGCCCTATCAGTACCACTAGAACCCGCGGCAGGAATAACTTGCCCTTGGACTTGACCGGCAACAATCCGGGTCAACAGTTGTACTGCATCCCTCATATCCTGATCAGCAGCATTAACAAGTGGTTCTGTGAATGTGGTTCGCCTCCCACTTATTTCATCTGGAGTGGAAGACATTTCAGATACCCGCTCAGCTTGAGCTTCACTCTGATTAACTTGTAAGGTGGTGACTTACTAGTCCCTTCTCCGGCAGCCACATCTACCCGCTCGCCGGTATTCTTACTTCCGGTATCCGGCATTCTTACTGTAATAAGAGAAACAAATGGATTCAGTGGTCAACTATGACTTCATTTGCTATATAAGCTCTATGGCACGATCTATGATCTGAAGGAAAGAAACAATTTCCTAAATGTCCATAGCCTCTTGTTTATAGATGTGGTGCACAACACACCGATAAACAAGACTCTACGTAGACACGGTTTTGTAGACTCACTAGGACGAACCTCTCTGATACCACTTTTATCATGCCCCAAAATTCCATCGGGCCGGACTGGGACCCGAAGCCGAGAAGGCCCGGGAGAACCCGTTCAAATACCTGTACTTTCACTTACATGTCACCAAAAATTTGGACAGCACTTCGTTGCATATAGAAGGGTCTAATTACCTGTATCAGCACAACACGCAGAAATATATATATATGTAATACTTGGCCGTCGGGGCCACCATATATACAAATATAACATCACTATATAAACTTCCATGACTTTACCCTTCCTTATGTCTAGAAAGCCTCTAGGATATACATGACATAACTAGGGTCGGGACAAACCTCCCGCCCACACATGACTCCTGTACAATAACAAAACATAAGGAACCGACTCGGAAAGCTCCGAAGCAAACTGGAGCTCACCAACAATAGTTGTATGACCTGGCTCCTATCTATGCTGTGTATGAGCTGAAGCACCTGTGCCTGCAGCATGAAATGCAGGTCCCCCGTGAGGGACGTCAGTACGAAATATGTACTGAGTATGTAAAGCTGTAAATAATCATATGTGATATGGGGGATCAAGAAAATCAGACACAAGTGAATAAATCATAATAGAAGTGAACCACACTTCATAAACACTTTTAGGATCATGTACATTATCATTAATCAGAATTGGGTTCTTGAATTCAAACACATTTGTGGAACGGTATACATTTGTTCATTTCATTCTTTACAATTATCATTCGCCATTACCTCCTCCTCCCGAACCTCCAACCACCTAACAATAATCAATACTGTACCGTACTGTGACCATTAGGCTGCCCCCAGTACATATCAACTGTAATCATATCAAGTATCGGGATCGGCCCATGCTAGGCTTAAGCCCCTGAGCTACCACCCACACGTATATCAAGTAACACACATAAGAGATCTTTCCAATAACTTAGTTCAAAAGCTTTTGAGATTATTACATTAGTGTTCATGCCAATATAGTACCTTTGGAACAATGATACATCAATAGGAACCAAGTAATAGACCTTCTATACAATAACGATGTAATAAAGACTCATTGGTACATCAACAATGTGTTTCAGAATCATCAATATCACAACAATGAAATAGGAGCCTTTTGGTATATCAATGAAACATTTTGACACTTTATAGAATGGAAACAACTTCGTTGGTAACGTAGAACAATACATGTTTTTTTTGGACAACCTCGGAATCTTACTTGATGGAACATTGGTGTTTTCATGCCAAAGAACATCATTAGAGTATGCTTTACATACCTCGTTGTAGATTCGGATACCAATTCAACACAACTTCCCGCCTTTACAAATCACTTATCTATAATGAAATGTTTGGCATCTAGTATTAGCAACCCAACACCACAATTCTCTTCCATAATTCCATACAACCAATATTTGCAAAGCATTCCAAAAACCAACTTGAACAGTAGGTTTATGTGTATATATATATATATATAATCATCATTTCAATACCACATCATCCCACCAAATCCCTTCACAATTCAACATAATCCAACCATGCACAAGAATAATCCAACATCATTTCCAATCATCTTTCAACAACAATCAAATAACATACTTCTTATGCTCACATGCATATATATACATATCCATATAAATAACACCAACATAATTTACATCCTTACCATAAAATGGCCCTTTTGATTTCGAAGTCTTGTTGGCACAAATAAGGGGTGCTTCTCGAAGCCCTCGAGACGGTGAACACAACTACAAAACCAATTTGGATTTTCTACGGTTGAATCACAAGATAATTGGAGTTGAAATTAGGCTAGGGTTTCTTATTGTTCAATAATTTGGATGATAAATGATGGATATGAGGCTAAGTATATGTATATAATGACCAATTTTCGTCCATGAGGTGATGGAAAATGACCATATTGCCCTTAAAATTTAAGTAAATCCGAATCTGTCCATGGTGGACTGTTTTGATAGGCTAAAGTAAATCGACCATAACTCTTTGCTCCGATAATGGATTTGGGTGAAACCAATTGCATTAGAAAGAAGACTCTCGGGGCTTCTCATCGATATATAGCAGCTCACACTGTTCATTTTGTACAAGGAGTTATGATCGTTTAAATTCGACCCGAAAATCTGTTTGGATGCAGTACTTCTGTGTGCAGAAAATTTCTGCACATTTACTGTTCATTGCGTCCACCGTTTTCAAGTTTCGAACATGCTCGCTTATATCCGATACTCATCTGTTTTCAGAAATCTTTATATCGTTGGAAATCTAACTCGATAAACTTCGCATAGAAACTTCGACGAGCAAATTACGGTATAAATAAAGTCGATTCCTATACACATATAATCAAACTATACACTTGAAACCATCTCAAAATATTCAATACTCATACTTAAACTCATATATACCTAACTTATGATCAATACATATACTCCAACACATATAACCATGGCTAATGCACGTAATTAAGTACGGGGTGTTACATACCTGCTCTTGCCTAATATAAAAAAATGCAGACTTGACCTCCTTGTATGTTGGTCTATATTTTACAAACTAATTCAGTATACGTGGCACACCATCGCCCACTCGGTCAGCAAGATGGCCATCGGCATAAGGACAACACTCATAAAATCAACACTGAAATGCAAGAGGGAAACCAGCACAACGATACATAATTTTTCGCTGATAAATCTTAGACTTCATTGACTCCAACATCAGACGAAAACATAATTTTCCCCAAAAAAATATTTCATAGTTTCCAGATTCAACCAATAAAAAATTATTCTTAGTTATAACATCACTATATGTGATAGAAAAAAGAAAGGAATGAATGAAGAACAAAATAGAAATTTGTAAAGCATCTTCATCACATCGCCATTTTTTGTCCATGAAACACTCTTCTAAATCAAGCTTTGTGACCTTGGACTTTCCTGGAAAATACAACTCCATCAGCTTACTTTCTTCAGTAACAACAAACTCATTATTGTAATTTTCAGTACATTTTAAGCCGCTAATTACAACAAACTCTTGTAAGCTGAACTGTAACCTAGTATTATTCACTTTAATCCATATCTCATCATCTCTCTCACAAACAAGTTCCCTAAGCAACATTCCATGGATAAGTTGATTTTGAGGAAGAACACTTGGTAAAGATAAGAAATACCCAAAGCAACTATTCTTAAACAAATCAAGTTGTTTTTTGTCCAACTTAGATTTCAAGGCAATCACAATACCACAGTTTGTGTGCACACTGAGCTGACACTTATAATGATCAGATGGACCAAGAAACAAATCTCAAACCTGCAATAAGTAAGTGTACTTTTAGGTATAACTATTTCAAAAAGCTGCATATATTACTCATACAGTATTCATTACAACAGTGTTGCTAATATTACACAGTTACAATATCAATATTCAAACTATACACACTTCTTATACAATGCTGATACACAAATAGTTATACAACCACCGTACACTAAATTTCACAAAAATTACTACCCAATATATTTCATATACAACACTGATACATATTATATACAAAAATAGCACACATATTTCAAACATACACAAATTCTACACAAAAAGTGAACATCTATCAGACATAATTAATGCATAGAAAGCACAAACAATGTACCTCAAAATCAGTTAATTTGAGTATTTTTCTCTTCCAAGGAACTTTTTCACTTTTCTTTTTGGATGATTGAGCATCATCTTCTCCGTCATTTGATCGATTCCTTTTTTCATTTTTTTGGGAGGAACAAGAGTATCTCCTTCATCATTCACACTTATCTTCTCCTTTCCTTTAGATGACTTACCATCATCTTCATCATTTTTTGAATCACTATTTTTTTTTATTCTTTCGCGAATAACAACAAGATCTGAATCATCACTCACATCTGTATGTGCCTTTTTTTAGCTGATTTTTTTGTGTTTTTCCATTGATGGATCACTTACTAATTTACCTTGAGACCTAGTAATTCGACTAGGAGTAGCATGACCATTCTTCAAATCCTTCAATTGAACATCACAATTTGTTAAATCTTCAAAATCATCATCACTAACAACGAAATTAGGATCATATCTTATACCTTTACTAGCTAATTTCCTATCAATATTAACCTTTTTCTTGATTTTCATCATTGCAAACGTCGGAAAATCCTAATCGGAAAGAGCAGTCGAAAAAGGTAACTGTAGGTATCAGTTAATTCTTTTTTTCGGCAAAAAGGACAACTGCAAACCTTTCACCTTTAGCGTGTGCCTTATTAAAATAAAGGGCTAATAAATGACTTTTAAAACATCCGAAGTGTTACTTTTGTCCAAAAGGTGAAACGTGGGCCATTATTTTTCAAACTAAAAATTACATATATACACAAGGTAACTTTACCTTATTACATAAAATCCCATATTGGAAAATAAATTACAAAAATTTCAAATTAATTACTCAAATCCCTACCTTTTTTTACCTTCTCTCTTCCTTCTTATACATCCCAAACCACCATATTTTGCTCCAAACTGTGCTCCTTATTTTCCTCCTAAGATCTTGCTACCTTTTCTCTCCAATTATCTATCTCTATTAAACCTCCTTATTATCTTTCCATACCCACAAATCCTGGCAATCTACAATAATCTCTCTCCAATTTCATCACATATCCACACACACAAAAATATCCTCATCGTTTCAAGTTGACATAGGAAAAGAAAACAAGCTGATCCAGTTATTATATGATAAATTTTTTATCTGAAAATTAATATTTGTTTCTTTTGTTGTTCACTTTAATGAGTCATGTTGTACAAGGAATGGATTCAAACATATATTCTGTTGCTATCACATTTTCCAATTCATAATTGTGGATTTATAGTGTCTCAAATGGATTCGGAAGTTGCACGGAATTCACTGGATCTATTATTTAAGCGTTTTCAAATTTCACCAAGCACCTAGTGATGTTAAACAATTACAACACTTCTTAGTTTTTGATGTTGGTTTGGATTCTTAGATTTTATTATTTTATTGAAACTGCTTATACATACATATGTTATGTATAGTCAGCATCATCGTTTAATAGGGTCATGTTTCGGTTTTAATTCAATGTATTGCAATGACGTAAAATCTATTGTATTGGTACTTCTCAATCATTAGAATGTTAATACTATCTATATTTGCAACGAATACAATAAATTATCGTTTATATCTAACGTATAACAAGCATTTATACACTTAAGTGTTTAGTATTTGTAACGTATGACAAACAATTATACACTAAATTGCATGTCAGATATCACTATATTTTCAACTACTGAAATCTCATACCTTTAAATATATGTATAATAACATTATACATTCATTACGTCATCATACATTTAAATATATATGTATAATAAACCCTAATACAATAAATATTAACGCAAAGTAATAAACAACATTATAATATATAAAACAGTTATGCATGAATCAACTTATATATATATGTAAGTAACAAAACTTAATCTTACCTAACCAATATTTTTTCAGATTTCATACTTCGGATACATTAATAATCTTTTTAACCATTGAATGAGATATGATTATACATTACTATGTCATCATATTTTGCAATACATGTATAATAAACCCTCATACAATATATATTACAACACAAAGCATAAAACAACATTATAATATATAAAACAGTTATGTATGAAACAACTTATACATATGTATGCACCATAATTAAATCTAAATAAGTAATCAATATTTTATTGAACTTCATACTTCAGATGCATTATTAATATTATATAGTAATTACATATGTCATAACATTATATAGTCAGGATATTTTTTGAATTTGAATTTTATCGAATTTCGTACTTCGAATATAAAGAATATCAAATTGCCGAGGCCCCAAATGCCTCAACAATATAGAGATGTTCATATTGATTTTGAAAAATGGAAGAAAACAATCGTTTTTTTTTTTTTCAAATTGAATTTTAAATTGCAATAATAAAAAAAAATTGTGGTGATGTTTCAAGATATTTTTTGAATTTCAATTACAATTACTATTTTTAATCATCTATAAAATCAGAACATTAATTACTGCTCTTATTAAAGTAAGAGAATAATTGAATATGATTTTATTTTCATAATTTTAGGAAAAACAGTTTCCTCATACATTGAAGTTATGTATGAGGTATTTCGACATGTATATGTATATTTTCAAATCTGAGAAAGAGAAAGTCAATTCAGGATCTTATGTAATTAATTTCATTTAAGATGAGATTTATGTGGTTTATACTTTTTCAAAAGTGCTACGTGATGTCTTTTCCCTAAATTAAACTCAAAACTTCATTGCTCTACCACTGGTATAAAATAGGGCCGCTCCCTTAATTGGGCCTGAAATACCTACAGAAAATAACCCGACCCACTTCTAGAACACCCCAATTACAATTGTGCTTTTTCCTCCTTTTAGCTTCAACTCCTTCAGCAAGTAAACCCAAATTCCCTCAAAAGTTTCAGAGAAATCCGACGGACCAAACAATTTCTCAGTGGTTAACTCTTTCTCCAATCGTTAGTCATGGTGCTCGAGGTCAGTATCGTTCTCTTCCATTTCAATTTCAGTTCTATCTTTACATTGTTGTAGCAAAATTAGGGTTAATTTTATCAACAATTTTTTTAATCAGGCGACAATGATCTGTATCGACAATTCGGAATGGATGCGAAACGGTGATTACTCGCCTAATAGGTTTCAAGCTCTAGCTGACGCTGTTAATCTAATCTGTGGTGCCAAAACACAGGTATTATTTTTTCTTAAAAAAAGTTGTAGTCATTCTAGGGTTTGTAGTATATCTGGATGGTGTTTTAGCTATACTAAAAGATAATTGGGTTTCATTTTGCTGTTCCTTTTTGTGTGATCCAGTCTAATCCTGAGAATACAGTTGGAATTTTGACTATGGCTGGTAAAGGGGTGCGAGTGTTAGTTACTCCAACTAGCGATCTCGGAAAAATCTTAGCTTGCATGCACGGTAATCTTCTGTTCCATTATTTTATGTTTTTATGTTTTCTTTTTCCTATAATGTCTGGCATTGCAGATTACAGTTATTACGACTTATCTAGCTTTTGAACTTTTGTTACCTCGGCTTGGATTATATTGGGGCGCTAGTTTTATTTGTGTAATTGAAAGAGAGCAGACATGGAGAGAATTTTTTGGAAGTGTCGTAACACATCATATCTGAAGATGTGGCTAGTTAGGATTATGAGAATCTATTGTTAGAGGTGCTTGAATTAACTGTGACTGCGTGTTTAACTACTTCTTGCATTAGTCCATTTGTTATTACATTGGTTTTGTTAGCGCCCATCTTCTTATTGTGCTTAATCACTTGTTCTATGCCTTCTTCAGAAAGGATTTATTGTAAATAAGGATGATAAGTAACTAAAATCAAATTGGAAAAGGTACTTGTATGCATAAGCTTGAATTCTGGAATATTTAAATGTAAAATTGAAGCTATTTTGTAATTTCAAAGAAATTAAAGATGCTCCGAGTCTGAAACAAAAAAGACGACTGATGACTTGGAGGGAGCTTTGCACCTGCAACTAATGATGCTAGGTTCTATGCCTTCTCCGGTAGTATCCACTGTACTGCATTTACTGTAGGGAAAAGAGGAAACTTTGAAGTGCCAAGTGAAATGAAAAAAAGGTAAGTGTTATCTGCGAAGTGTAATGGAGTATCAAGTGAGGAGATTCAAGGTAGGGGGTTAGGTAGGATGTGAACGAGGTAGTCTGATGGAAAATGTTCTCCAAAGTTTCGCACAAAAAGACATTTAGTCTAATTTACAGTCATCAAAAAAATCTGGAGAATGGCCCTATCAAGTAAATTTTGGTGTCTATTCACTTGAAGAAATTGTACTATGTGTTGATGGAATCTCTACTCCAAACCACTCTTTGAAAGCTAGGAATACTATGAGTCTATTTAGTTGGTGCAAACTGTCCGTTGTAAATAGCATTGATCTTTTTTAGATTTTGTAAGCTCCCGTATTAGCTTAATCCCCATGTACTGGAGCTGTAAGAATCACTTTGTACTCTTCGCATCTTCTTGATGCCATTAATGAATATATTTACTTCACGAAAAAGATGGTTCCAAAACCCATTTGGTGTTTGAGTTCAATGCTACTTGCATGATAGTAGTATCTTTTAGAGTCTTAGGGTGTTCGATAAACTTTTTCTCCAAATTAGCTCTATGTTGCTGAGTGCGCCTTGTCTTCCCTCATTCAGGACTGGAGATAGGTGGTGAGATGAATTTGGCTGCTGGAATTCAGGTAGCCCAGTTGGCTTTGAAGCATCGGCAAAACAAGAAGCAGCAACAAAGGATCATTGTTTTTGCTGGCAGGTGGTTTCCCGATGCTTTTCTCTATATTATCTTTGCTGCTGCAACTCCTGATCCCTCTATTAACATATCATTTGTTTCAGCCCTGTTAAATATGACAAGAAGGTCTTGGAGATGATTGGTAGAAAGTTGAAGAAGAATAGTGTAGCTCTTGATGTCGTTAATTTTGGTGAAGATGATGAAGGGAAAGCTGAGAAACTTGAGGCACTGGTTGCTGCGGTTAATAACAACGAGAGTAGTCACATCATTCATGTTCCCCCTGGTCCTAATGCTCTCTCTGATGTGCTTATAAGGTGACTCATGATATGACCATCTTCTTATCATGAAACGTCTTGTTATCATAACTAATTAAGATTTCGTATCTTGTACTTGTGAAAAGCAATTCCTTAATAAGTTGTATTCCTCACCTGTGATTGGCAGTACTCCTATTTTCACTGGTGAGGGTGAGGGTGGAAGTGGATTTGCTGCTGCAGCTGCAGCGGCTGCCGCTGGTGGAGCATCTGGATATGAATTTGGTGTAGATCCTAATTTGGATCCGGAACTTGCTCTTGCACTTCGAGTTTCAATGGAGGAGGAAAGGGCGAGGCAGGAAGCAGCCGCAAAGAAGGCTGCAGAAGAAGCTGGTAAACAAGAGAAAGGAGAGTCTACTTCCCAAGATGTTGCTATGGCTGAAAATGTCAATGCAGGAACTCCTGAACCTGAAAACAAAGCAGCCGATCTTATGGTTCGTATCTTTTTTTGTTTTCTTCATATCTGACATCTTTAAGTAAAAGCTGGAAAAAAGTAAATTTTTGTTCTTTCAGATTTAACTAAATATGCTACTTCCTATCAACTTTTTAAATTTGAGATTATTTTGGTTTATTTGCATTTCCTCCTTTTTTGGTGGTGGGTGTGGGGGAATAGAAGATTGTACTGGTTAGCTAAACCATGGATAGTTTACATATTGTTTTTCTGGAATCGCATGAATCCTCTATTTTCTTGAGCCTTTGTTAAATACCTTTGTAAGATTTGTTCTGGTATTGCACATTACCAAAGAGGATATGTTTCCTGTAATTTTTATACGTTGAATTTTTCTAAACGGATGTTAGCTTGAAGGTTTTGTGATGTCTGGCCTTTCGGAAGCCAAGACGAAATAACATGTAAATTATCATTGGATCCCTTACAGGATGATGAGAATGCCCTGTTACAGCAAGCCCTTGCAATGTCAATGGATGATTCTTCTTCCAATGTCGCTACACGAGACACTGACATGTCGGAAGCTGCTTCTGAAGATCAAGACTTGGCACTTGGTATGTCATGATCTCTGCAGGCTTAAATAGTTGCTTTGCTGGTATCCTGTCCCAATCTCATAGATGCAAAGTTTTAACTGTTAGCAACATACGTAACTTAGTTTAGTTCATTCACAATTATTCATTGTTTTCTTGCCTTCCTCAGCTTTATAATATGTCGTGATTTATAGACAAATATGTTTGAGTAGAATGTTCCTGACTAATCCTGCATTATTGTATGTATTTTTAAGAATCTGATGGTTGAGATCAATTAGCAGCTATTCTCTCGGTCTCAATTTCTGTGCTTTATGTGGTGTGGATCACTGGCACATCATACTTTTAAAACCTGTGATCTGAAATAAGTCATGGACATAAGTGTGTCTATAAATAATCCCATTAAGCATAAATGAGAAGTTTAAAGTTAAATTATTTCTAAAAAAAGGTGTCATTCATTATGGACAAATTTAAAGGGAGAAGTGTGTCACAAAGCATGGGACAGGAGTATTATATTTTGGACAGATAAAGTTTGAAAGAAAAAGGGTGCCCCAACCCCCATCTGGCCCAAAAGGAAAAAAACCACCTCCATTCATTGTCCGTATATGAATGAATAGGAGAGTGTGCGTAGTAGTTAAGGTTCATTTTGTGAAGAAATGCCTTCAATCCATGCTTTATTTGTCTATTTTTGTCCTAATGGTCCTTCAAAATCTCCATAAGGGTTGGTATTAGAGACTATTACTTAGGTTTTAGATGGCATTGGCTTGGGTTTCTAAAGGCTGACCCCTTGTAGTGTTTACCTTTTAAAGTTCTCTCAGAATTGTTCACTTCTGATTTCTCTGACCCTTCTGGTACTTGCAGCTCTTCAATTGTCTGTGCAGGACAGTACAAATGATCAGTCAAATCAGACAGATATGAGTAAGCTGTTAGCTGATCAATCATTTGTGTCATCAATCCTTGCCTCAGTAAGTCTTCAGTATGCAATGCTGTATTATATCACCGCAGAAAGTATGCGCTTTTCCTAAGGATCACACTTCATATCTTCTTTGACTTTTAACTTAATTTTGCATTTAATTGACAGCTTCCAGGTGTAGATCCAAATGATCCTTCCGTTAAAGATTTGTTTTCTTCCATGCAAGGCCAGTCATCTGAGGTGAGTTAATTAGTTTATTGATTACTATGACTTTATCAAAGAGCCTCTCTATCTCACATCTGAGGTAGTGGTATGGACTGTGTACACTTACCCTCCCCAGACCCCACTTGGTGGGACTATACTGGGTGTGTTGTTGTTGTTGTTGTGTGACTTTATCAAAGAGCATGTTGGGTAAGTTCGGGTTTATTTTCTAATTTTTTTCTCCAGTATTATATGCATATATATTTGTACATTTGGTGGTCATTTTGTTGTCAAACCCTTGCCTGTGCACACAATCTTCAATGTTGTGCAATAGTAGTACTGTCAGAGACTCACTTGAGGTACACTTGATCCCTGGAGCCAGGTGTAACGTAGGGTTTTCGTTTCACCTGGCTTAGGTGGTACTTAAATGTAGATACTAAGGCGCCGAAGCTGTTAATATTAGACTCCTTTCACTTCGTCCCTTAAACAGATGAATCAATATGAAGCGAGAGGTATCACTTAGTGGTTGTTTGGTAGGGTTTATAAGAATAGTGCAAAATATGGTGCATTAGTAATGCTAGCATTAGTTATGCCGAGATTTTTCTTATGCAGTGTTTGGTTTGGTGTATTTAAAATAGCAAGAATTGCATGACTTTTTTTAAAAGTATGTTTACAAAAATACCCTCTACAAGGATGGTGGAGAGGATTTGGAAAGGGTATTGAGGATCAATTGTATCTATAACCATGCTGATGCATGCATTAGAACTCATTGAATTACTAATACTATGGATTTTGACTTTTGAGGCATTAGTTATACACACCTTAATACCAAAGTTATACATAGGTTGAGAAGTGTACCGAACAAGGTACATTATACACAAAGCTTTTGCATGCATTATTTTTTCTAATGCACTCTACCAAACGACTAAATGGCGGAGGCCATGCACTCAGAGAGATGTGGGCTTCAGACTAGAGGGGCAAAACCGACCACATGTACTTAAATTGGTTCACATTCTAGGAGACCTCCATCCAAACAGATCCTAGGGGGTATATATAATTTCTACAAGTAAACGGCAGAAACCAGGGCTGCGGAGACAAACGTATCACAAAGAGGTCCTTCTCAAAAACGTATCCCAAAGAGGAGAATTCTTGTATCTGCAATCATGTTATGCTTGATGCTTCTTCTTTCTTTCTTTCTTTCTTTCTTTCTTTCTTTCTTTCTTTCTTTCTTTCTTTCTTTCTTTCTTTCTTTCTTTCCTCTCTTTGTTTCCTGTTCCTTGATCCCAATACCTTTTGTTTTTTCATTAGTGGTTATATCCTCTTCCTAAAGTGGATGGAAGAAGTCATGTATTACCAAAATAGCATGTTCTCTGTTGTTTTAAAATCTTGAATTTGACAATGTTAATATTTGTCCTAGCAGAAGAAGGACGAGGACAATGATAAGGAACAGAAAGAGGACAAGAAGTAAAGATGCGTACAACTCTTTGCAGCTCAGGTAGATAACTTCTTATTAATTTTATTTGTGAAGGAAGCCTCATTCCTCATAGTTTCTCTGCATTTTTCCAAGATTTGAATACTATTACTGTGCCGCCAATATGAATGCTTTTGTTAATCTCTGTAGGCAAAGAAGTTCAGATGGTAATCAAGTATCGTGCTGCTGAAATTGCTTATTGGGATGTGGCTTTATTATGTCTGTAGGAAAGGACTATGTCTTGTTACACTTGATGGACTAATTGAATCGTACTTCAAAATGTACTGTTATAAGTTCATTCAGTTAGATTCATTTGTGGCTTCCAGATGATTTATATTTCTCTCTCAAAGAATCCCGTGAAGGAACCTAGCAAACAAGAAAATGGTGTTTATCTTTGATTCATAGAAGACTTAACCTTCAACCACACGACCTTTTCTTTTGTGAAAACTTATGCACGTTCAAACGTCTATTTAGTACGAAGCGCTAAAAGTAAAAAGTTTCAAGGTGCAAACATTTTCTTGTTGGCATCCTTTGTTGTCGCCGAGAATGAGGGTCCGGAGTACTCCCCATTTCTGATTTCGTGTGCAAAGCTTTCTCATTGGGGAGTACAATATAGGTGTTAAGAATAGCGTTGGAGAGGTCCAATATTGTTTTCTGTGTTGAATTTTTGTTGGTAGACATATTCGATTAATCATTATGACTTCTATACGAGGAGTTATTGGTGTATGCTAAATTAATAAGGCATTAACTGTAGCATAGCTACCGAAGGACAGACCAATGGCTGGGTCTATTTCTATTATGTAGGACGTAAGTTGCACAAAATGTTATTATCAATGGGTTGGAATGGGGACCCTGATCTCCTAAATGGGCCTATGGACATTGAATATTTCGAGCTAGTTACATCATGGGAGAATGATGTACATATTGCTCAACTCGAAGTGATTGTTGAATAGTGGGAGAAATTCATCACTTGCTGGTTGTTTGGTAGTTCGATAGTATTTGCATGCATAAAATGTTGTTTAATAAGAAGAAAAGTTCATATTCACTAACAGCTATTGAAATTCTTTGTGAATTTATATGGAATTTGGACGTCTCATATCACGTCTTTATTATCTAATCCTAATCAATAATTGCACTATAATGATTGGAACCGTCGAAACCAACCTTTTGGCGTTACGGTACTGGCTCGATTATGACTATTCAATTGGTGAGGTAATGGATGAAATGACCCAATCCCTTGAAAAAAGACTTTTGAATACCCCTCCCCCCACACCCACCCACACACAGAGTATGCTCAATCTGCAACCTTATATACATCAAACAGCTATAATTAACTAATTAAGTATTGTAGAGCCTAAGACTGAAAATAATAATTAACGTAAAGGCCTGTATCACTGTGACTTGTGCTAAAGGTCCTCGTCGCTAGTCGCCTCCTGGGCCCTTGAGCGTGTTGAATTGTTGATGAATGGTTTCTTTGCGGTGAAAAAAATTCTATACAAATTCATTGCTATTCCTTTCCTCCACCGATAAAAGTTCATCCCGAGTAGGAATCGATTTTCTTTCAATTCTTTTTCCTTTTTGTTATGGTAATGCATGGATGTTGTGCCTAATTAAGCTCTGGAACTTAATTAACATGAGATGAGGGTTGTTCAAGATTATATATGAAAAATAAAAAGTTAAAGAGTCGTGGAATACTATATATAATACCTCCTAATCGTCTATGACTAGGCATATATTAAAAATAAATAAATTTTGAGATTAAGAACCTGTTTGAATTACTAATTTTAAGTGATTTTAAGTTAAGGTTGACAAACGAAAAAGTGTTTATAAGCTCTTAATTTTAGGCCAAAATGATAAAAATAAGTCATAAATCATAAGTTAAGATCTCCAACTTAACTTTGGCTTGTAAGTCAAAAAAATAATAGATGATTGTCATATAAGATGACAAGCAGCTCATTCTCTCCTCTTTTCCAGTATTGGTTATAACTGTGTGACTACTTAATTGATCTCGTTTCCTTCTTTTACTCTTTCCAGTAACTTTGATTGATTGCGCAATTTTGTAACTACTTAGTCTTGTTTTCTTTTGCATTTGAGCAACCCATTACTTGTTTTCCTCATGTATGAAATGATCCAATAAAAAGTGTGGTCTTTTTCAATATTCTCTCTCTTTAGTTTTTTTTTTTCTTCTTAAAACGTCACATAATAATATCTAGATATTTCACGGCATATGACCAGGATCTACTGAAGTTTCTACCATAATTTTGGTTATGAAATAGCACAGACATTATTTATGATAGGACCACTTAACGGTAGTTGCAACTCCGTTTAAAGTATTAATGAGGAAATGGAAAAGAGAAATAACAACGAATATTGTACCACACTATTTATAAATGATCTTTTCATTGTTAGTAACAATGAAGAATACAATATTAAGAAATTATAACATAACACTACAATACTATTATGAGGATAAAACCTAACCTAAGGTGAACAAATGTGAAAAAAGAACACTTTCCTAGTAAACTAAACCATCCTTTGTTAAAAGAGATTCTTGTTTGACGTAATTTTTTTCCCATTCCTTATTAGTTTACTTTACGTGCTGTTGTCCCTAGTGTTGAGCTTCATTCGTATTATTTATTTATGCCACCAATTAATACTCGACCTATTCATCTTTCTATTTTATTCTGTTTGGGAATTAGACAAAAATCAGACATGTATTATTATTAAAACACCCATGACCCATACTTGTTCTACCACGTGAAATCCAATATTCCTCCCTCCTAATGTGACGGGACGTCCATGGGAGAAATCAATGCAGTTTTGTCTGTTTTGTGGTGTTTGGAATTTCAAATTGTGATTTTATTTTCGTAAAACGTAAAATTTAATTGTAAGTTTATATTTTATTAGAAAAAGCTCAATTTTTTTAAAAAAATTCATATTTCGGGTGAAAAATTATCAGTATTCTGTGAAAGGATTAACTAGTTATTTTTATTGTTGACCGATAGATCTTTATATAAAATTATGCGTATTTGAAAGTTTGAAATTGTAAACATAACGAACATAGAAATATGTAATCTAGTAATACGATACTTTAGAATATTCCGATGTCTTGTTTATGAACTGTGGTCGGTTCATTTGGTAAGATTGTATATGAATGGAGGAAATTTTGATAGTTTTCACAACTTAAAAGTTTTCATTTTAAAAAAAAATACAACTTGAAAAATTCAAATTACATGTCCAAACAAAACTCCAATTTCAAATCAATCCAATTTCAATCTAGACTTGGAACAAAAGTACATTCTAAAATATTCATATACTAAAAAAGAAAAAATTTAATTCTACATTAATGTACATCATAAAATAGAAGAAAAGTAAATTTCAACAATTCAATTTATATCACTTATTCAATCTTAATAAGTGATATCAAGTATATTAAATATAATTAGTTTTTACTGTGTTTCGCGTGCATCTTGTGTGACACACGTTCATCATATGTGCATCCCATGAAAATTAATAAAAAAAATTAAATTCACATATATATTATCATTAAACACAGTAAAAGAAAATTAATGTATTTGTATTAATTTTAATTTATTGACTTATCTTTTAAATTTTATACTTATATCAAAACTAAAGGTGTTTGATAAAATTTGAGCCTCCAATAAGGCATATGTGCTACTGGCCTAGCCATAAAACTTACATGCACCCGGTGTATACACCAAGTCAATACATGCATACCATGTGTTTGAATTTAGAATTCATGCTACTTAACCAAGATTAATTAACATATATTTTACTTAATTTAATTGCTTAATTGTGATAAAGAACATTAATTTGGTTTGGTGTATATATCGAATGCGCGTAAATTTTTACCTGCTCCTCTTTGTAACTACATCACTGTTTATAAGTCACTATTTAGAATAAAATGAAAATATATATGTTATTTTCCTCACGAATATTAAATTAAAAGAAATTAAATATTATGCAATTAACTATAATCTAATATCGGAAGAAAGGTAAATATTCTACCAAATATGGTGCAATTAATTATAATATAGTATTGGAGGAAAAGTAAATTCTCTACCAACTATAATTCAATTACGTATAATCTAGTATAGGAAGAATAGTAAATATTCTACGATTAATGTAAATCTTAAAGCGCAATAAAAATAATAAATTTTAATAATTCAATCTCTATATAAAAGTGAACTGGTTTATCATAGTTCTAATAGAAAACATATTTGGGTTTGAAAATGGGAACTTTTGTTACTCCAGCTTTAGTTTTTCTGTTCATTTTCTATACTGTTTGTGGTTATGAGGCAATTGGTGTAAATGGTTATCCAAAGTACAATACTGGGAGTGGTATTGTTGAAGGCAAACTGAATGTTCATTTGGTTCCTCATTCACATGATGATGTTGGCTGGTTAAAGACCATTGATCAGTACTATGTTGGATCAAATAATAGCATTCAGGTCATGTATACATGATACATTTTATTTTTAAATTGGAAATTATGTCTGTTTATGTGTTAGCTGCTAACAAAAGTGATTGATGCATTGCAGGGTGCCTGTGTTGAAAATGTGTTGGACTCAGTTGTTATGTCGTTACGTCGTGACAGGAATAGGAAATTTGTCTTTGCTGAAATGGTAACACTGTTTTTCTTATTCATCAAACTGTGTTTTCTTAATTTTGTGTGCATGAACAACTTATTTGGTATCGAGGCGTAGTTGTTGTCATTGTTGTAAGCAGCAAAAGATGCACAATTTACTAGGCATGTTTCTGTTGACCTTCTGTAGGCATTTTTTCATCGATGGTGGATAAGGCAAAGCCCAGAAATTCAAGAAGTGGTGAGAAATCTTGTAGCTTCTGGTCAGCTGGAATTCGTGTATGTTAGCTTACTTGCAAGGGACTTTTAACGTATTTTTCTTCTTCTTGGTAATTTTTGATGAAAAAGCGAATTCTGTAACAGAAATGGTGGTTGGTGTATGCACGATGAAGCGACTTGCCACTACATAGATATGATTGATCAGACAACACTAGGACATCAACTGATAAAGAATGAATTCAATATCACTCCTCGTGCAGGATGGCAGATCGATCCATTTGGGCACTCTGCTGTGCAAGCTTATCTTCTTGGGGCGGAGGTATTTAAGCTTCTCAGTATTGCTGAGCGTGTTCATATGTTGTAGTGTAGAGTTTAATTTCTACGTACTGACAATATTTGCACAGTTAAATCACTTATTAAGTTAATTGAATGTAAATCTGTATTATAATCATCAACTGGTTACTTGATAAAAATGGCAACTAAACTGCTGTCACATCCCGTTTGAAGATCATCATCCTGTTTAGTTTCTAACTCTAAATATTGATCCTTCTTTTGTTTCTCCCTTATAACTTCCACAGGTAGGATTTGATTCTGTTCATTTTGCACGCATTGATTATCAAGACAGAGCAAAACGCAAAGTGGATAAAGCTCTTGAGGTTATATGGCGTGGTTCGAGAACATTTGGCTCTTCCTCCCAGGTAGATGGAGCATTCTTAGCTTTGTTAATTTATTTTATGTCATTTCTCACTTGTGGTTAACACCATTTGTGGGTGCTTTGCAGATATTTACCAATGTATTTCCTGTACATTATAGTCCACCAAATGGTTTCCATTTCGAAGTGAATGATGATTTTGTTCCAGTCCAGGTTCTGTCAAAAGCAAAAATAAGTCTCTCTATGGTTTATTTTAGTATATATCAAGGGAGAACTAATTTCTTACAGTTTGGGATATGAACTGCAGGATGATCCTCTTATCTTTGACGTCAATGTTGACAAACGTGTTAATGACTTCATCGATGCTTCAATCATCCAAGTACACCCTGATTACAGTCCCTTTCAGCTATTCATAACCATTATTATTCATAGAACTATAATTAGTGGCAAGGAAATAGATCCACATGTACATGCAATCATCGAAAAGTTGGATGTTGTGATGTGCAGGCAAATGTGACACGTACGAATCACATCATGTGGACCATGGGAGACGACTTCCAATACCAATATGCTGAATCTTGGTTCAAGGAAATGGATAAATTAATTCACTACGTCAACAAGGTAAATACTTCAGGCTCTACAGAAAACTTAGATAGTGAAATCCTTGACAAAAGTCTTGAACATGTTTCTTCAACTCTATGAGTGGGTTGCTTCAATATGTCTTCTCCTAAGTTATATTTCTAAAGGATATAACGGCTTTATTCAAAAGAGAAATCTTAATCCAAACAAGATTCTTAGCCTGTTTCAATATTGTCCAATATATTTATCAGCTAGCTCGAAGACTTGATAAGGGAATCCTTGTGTAGAACCTAAATAGCTCTATATGGATCAGTTAGCTTCACTGCAGTTGCAGTGAATTTATACATCTTTCCTATGAAGCCCATTTTTTTGAGTTGAACGTCATGTAAGCAAATTACTAGAATGTTATAGTTATGTGATATTTAGATTTCTAATTCTGTCTCCCTGGAAACCAGATATGAGTTTCTCTACTTATAATGGTAGCTGATGTTTTTACAGATCAAATATTTGCGAGATCCTAGACTCACTTGCTTTCATTTTTTGACAGGATGGTCGAGTGAATGCATTGTACTCTACGCCATCACTTTATGTAGATGCAAAACATGCAGCCAATGAATCCTGGCCTCTAAAAACTGATGATTATTTTCCGTGTGTACTTGCTTGATATTCTCTACCTTCTGGTTTATATTGAATATTTTATTGAGTTCATCTAACATCTCTATCTAATTTCAGATATGCAGATGATGAAAATGCTTATTGGACCGGTTTCTTTACCAGTCGACCAGCTTTTAAGAGATATGTTCGTGTGCTAAGTGGATATTATCTGGTGAGCCCGATTAGCTTCTTTCTTCTGGTTCCATGATTCCATATTATAATGTCAATGTCAAAAGGAACCTGAATGTAGTAAAGAAATTGTAAAACTATGATCTCCAAGTTGATAACCTAGTTCTTGACTAATTTCCACCGGTCTACGAAAAGCTAAACAAGATTTTCCCTACCGTTGGAATGTGACCATCTGATCTAATAGTTTAAGCTTTTAGAGAGAATACACTTTCAATTACTTAATTATATTATGTCTCAACACACCCTTCACAAGTAGGCTTAATTTTTTATTGACCTCGTGCTTGTGCTGATACCATATTGGATTGTGCAACTAATCTCATCTTAAAGCTTAAACTGTTAAAGACAGTATACTTTTAAGTGGTTTACTGTATTATGTCTCAACATTTACTATGGCTGTACCTCAATGTACAGGGTAATTGGTGAATTGTTATTACTCTTGCTAACGTTGGAGTCTCTGTGGTTGTTACTTCACTTAATCTAGGATGAGGTCATGCAAAATGACTTTACAACTGATTTGAACCAAAGTAGGCTGTTGCACAAGAACGTAGATATCTATAGTGAAAATTACATATATTTCATCAAATATTAAAATTTGAATCCATATTTGCAAAAGTATAATGGGTTCAATAGTGAGAATATATATTGAAGACATCAAATTTAACCCTTGGATTTTCCATTGACAGGCTGCTCGCCAGCTTGAATTCTTAACTGGGAGGAAATCAAATGGCTTCAACACGTTTAGCTTGGGAGATGCTCTGGGAGTTACGCAACACCATGATGCTGTGACTGGTACTGCTAAACAACATACAACTGATGACTATGCAAAACGCTTGGCTATTGGAGCTTCTGAAGTGTGCTCCTATTCTTCATTTGAACTTGATCTCTTCTGCCTGAACTTTAAGTTTCACGTTTTTGCTTAGGGTGATCTTATTTTTATAGTTCTTTTTGTATGCCTGATTTTCAGTCAGAAGCTGTGGTGAATTCTGCTTTATCATGCCTGGTTAATTCCAAATCAGGTCCTTGTTCTACCACTTCATCATTATTCAATCAGGTAAGTTTTTGGTTACTTGGATCTCCCTTCAGTTCTACAAGCTTAAAAATAAAAGCTTAGAAACTAATTGATGATAAGACCATTAAAATTAGAAACATTTACATGTAGATAAAAGTTACTATTGGAGTTGCGAAAGTTTCTGTTCCTCTAGTTTTTTCTTTCCGAATGATATGTCGATATCTTGTACCTTAGTATACCTGATGAAATGAGGTTTAGGGGAAGTAGGAAATTAGGCGAGAAGTCTTAAATAACTACAGGTTATTTGACATGTCCTTTTCGCTTTCTTTCATGTGGTGAACAGTGTCAACTTCTCAATATAAGTTATTGTCCACCAACTGAAGAAGATATCACTGAGGGGAAGAATTTGGTATATTTGTCTTCTATTCGTTAACCTGCTTCATACCTTATGAATATGCTGGCAAAAATGTTTTTACACCTATACTCCCACTTTCAGGTTGTTGTGGCATACAATCCTCTCGGATGGAATCGAACTGATGTCATCAAGATTCCGGTAAATGAATAATCCTTTCTGTTTCTTTTTTCCTTTGCTCATTTTGTGATTAGTAGAACCTGAACATAGGTAGTTATATATGAATTTGGCTTCTTTTTTAATACAATTGCTGGTTGGAAACTGAATGTTGTGTTTATTCTCGATATATCTCTGACTGGTGACTGCTGTATGATGACCCTATTATCCAATCATCCTTTATAAGGTTCGTTATTCCATATATTTGTTTGGAAATGGAATTATCCAAAAACCATGTCCACTTCAAGTAATCAAATTTTCCTACATTTTAGCTTTGTATCAGTATTCAGTATGTTTACTAGAACTTCCAAATCATTGTAGCTGCTGAATAACCAGTTGAAACTCATTAAACGTTCTGATTAGTGAAGGAAGAATTACATATTGAGAAGTTATTTTGTGGGATGACTGTGTAATTAGATATAATGCATGTCCATGATGATTTTGATCAACCATAAATTATAGAATGGGTATGTCAATGTAATTGTACAAGATAGCAGTAAGCTTCTTGTTTATTCAACAATGGAGGAAGTACAGATGTACAGAGTTTGATAGTAGTAGAAGAAGAGAGGAAGAAAGAGAACTGAGAAAGAAAGAAGTTGAGAGATGAGAGAATCAGTTTGTATTGTATTATTAGTCATTGTGTACATTGTCTATATATAGACTACATTGTGAGCTGTCCAACTAACTAAACTAGCCGTTAGGATTCTCTGTAACTAACTCTGAAAAAAGTTATAACTGTAATTAGGAAACAAGACTTCTCAGCTTTTCCTTTTTAGCTCTTCACTTTCTCTATATCTTCAACACTCCCCCTCAAGCTAGGAAGGTGAGAAAATGTCACAGATTCCTAGCTTGGTATTGAGATGGACTTGTTGAGCTCTTGTTAGTCCTTTAGTTGGCATGTCTGCAGGTTGGTCTGTAGTTGCAATGTAGTGAGTTCTGATTATTCCTTCAACAATCTTTTCCCTTATGAAAAAACAGTCAATATCAATATGTTTAGTCCTCTCATGATATATTGGATTAGCTGCTATTTGTATGGCAGATTTGCTATCACTAAACACATCCACAGGTAGCAATACTTCACTCCCAATCTCCTTCATCAAGCCTAGTATCCATATCAATTCAACTGTTACTGCTGCAAGGCTTCTGAACTCTGCCTCAGCTGAGCTCTTGGATACAGTTGTTTGTTTCTTTGATTTCCAGGACACTACTGATTTCCCAATCTTCACAAAGTAATCAGTCACAGACCTCCTAGTTTGAGGGCAGGATGCACAATCTGCATCACAATAGGCACTTACTCTATTATCTGATTCACTAGACAGCAACACACCCTGACCTGGTTGACCTTTAACATACTTCACCACTCTGAGTGCAGCTTCCATGTGGGACTTCTTAGGATCTTGGAGGAATTGTCTTAGAGTTTGAACACAAAAGGCTATATCTGGTCTTGTCATAGTTAAGTACAATAGCTTGCCAATCAACTTTTGATAAGCTGCTTGATTTACTGGTGGATCATCAGCAGTCTGGTTTTGCTTGACATGCTCATCAAACTGTCTAGATGTCAGCTTAGTGTTGTAGTCCATAGGAGTAGCTGCAGGCTTGGCTGCTGTCAATCCTAGTTCAGATAGTAACTCCAATGCATATTTTCTCTGATGCATCAATATTCCTTTATCAGACCTTGCAAACTCTATTCCAAGGAAATATCTTAGTTCACCTAGATCCTTCATCTTGAAATTGTGATGCAACATTGTCTTGGTTTCTTCTATTAGCTTTAGACTGTCTCCAGTGATCAGCATGTCATCATCATACACGAGCACAGGAGTGATTCCTTCTGTTTTCTTTTTGATATATAAGGATAGATCGTATTTGCTTTGAACAAACTGAGACCTTACTAAAACCTCTGATATCTTAGTGTTCCATTGCCTTGGTGCTTGTTTAAGACAATATAGGGATTTGAGTAGTCTACACGTATGCTCCCTCTCTGAGGTAGATCCATGTATACTTCATCATCTAGATCACCATTTAGGAATGTGTTGTAGACATCCATTTGTTGTATACACCAGTGTTTTGTAGCTGCAGCAGCAAGCACAGTTCTCACTGTCTTCATCTTCACAACAAGTGAGAAAGTTTCTTTGTAATCAATCCCTTCTCTTTGTCCATATCCCTTTTCTACCAGTCTAGATTTAAACCTCTCAACTTCTCCTGAAGCCTTGTACTTTACTTTATATATCCACCTGCAGCCAATAGGTTTCTTTCCTCTAGGCAAGGGAACAATTTCCCAAGTGTGATTGGAATTCAAGGCATCTATTTCATTCTTCATAGCTTCCACCCATCTTGGATCTTTGCAGGCCTCAGAGTAACTTGTAGGTTCAGTCACACATGATGTTTTAAGCACATAGTTCTTGTAGGACTGTGATAGTTTGTCACCTGCAGCCAATAGGTTTCTTTCCTCTAGGCAAGCGAACAATTTCCCAAGTGTGATTGGAATTTAAGGCATCTATTTCATTCTTCATAGCTTTCACCCATCTTGGATCTTTGCAGGCCTCAGAGTAGCTTGTAGGTTTAGTCACACATGATGTTTTAAGCACATAGTTCTTGTAGGACTGTGACAGCTTGTCATATGACACATGATTAGCAAGAGCATGAGGTACTTTCTTTGTGTTTTTGGAAACAAAATCATTAATCCATGCTGGTGATTTTCTTTCTCTAGTGGACTTCCTTTGATACTGAGATGCATAAGGTTGAGCTACAACTTTTGTTCCAGTAGAAACACCCTGCAATTGCTGGTTCTTCTGAACAACTCCTTGACCTCTACTTGATCTCCTTTGATACACCTTGGTTATGGGCTGTCTTGTAGTAGTCACACTTGGTTGCAGCTGCTCTTGCTGATTGACTGAGTTGGGAGCCCCTTGAGATGAGATATTTGTAGGAATCTGCAGTGGTGTCACATCATCACTTGTTACTGATCTTCCAGAGGAAATATATGGTGTGGTGATTGAGGCTGCTTCTTGAGCTCCTTAAAAGGAAATATCTCTTCCCTGAATAATACATCTCTACACACAGAAAAAATGTTAGCAGGCATATCATATACTATATATCCCTTCTGAGTGCTAGAATACCCCATCATAACACCTGCCTTTGCTCTAGTCATGAGCTTATCATTTTCATTCAATACTTTAGCATAGCAAAGACACCCCATTACTCTTAGATGATCACACTTTGGTTGTGTGCCATATAGCATCTCATAAGGATTCATAAAGTGAATGACTGAACTAGACAGTCTATTTATGATATATACTGCAGTTAGGACACAATAGCCCCAAAACCTTATAGAAATTTCAGCTTGAAATCTCACAGCTCTTGTTACCTCAAGTATGTGCCTATGTTTCCTCTCAGCAACACCATTTTGTTGAGGGGAATATGGACATGTAGTCTGATGTACTATGCCATGGTCTTGAAACAGTTTCTTACATCTGATTTGACAAACTCAGTACCATTATCAATCCTTATTACTTTGATAGTCTTCTCAAACTGAGTTTTGACATACACAAGGAAATGTTGTATTTGAATCCAGACATCAGACTTAAGCTTTAACAGAAATATCCAAGTAAATCTTGAGAAATCATCAACCACAGTTAAAAAATATTTGTTTCCATTCATAGTTGGTACTTTGTAAGGTCCCCACACATCCATGTGCACAAGATCAAAACAACATGTACTTTGACTACTAGTAGATAAAAAAAGTAACCTAGTTTGTTTAGCACTAGGACAAATACTACATTGTTTTAGTCTATCTTCTATCACTTGAACTTCCTGAGATATAACTCTCTTCAACACATTTGTTAATGCATGTCCCAACCTTTGATGCCACAAGTCTACTTCAGCCTGAATTCTTTCTACAGCTGGTTTACTAGATACTTTAGTTGCTACTGCAACCTCTTTCCTTGCCTGATCTACAAGCAAATATAGTCCTCCATCAAGCTTACCAATCCCCCTCACCTTTCCAGTACAAAGATCCTGGAAAACACAGAAATGAGGAAAGAAATTCACAGAGCAATTCCACTCCTTAGTCACTTGTGACACTGATAGAAAACTACATGTAAATTGTGGGATGTGATAGACATCTTTGATGTTGTTTCCTTCTGACAAACAACTAGTTCCCACATGAGTGACCATTGTAGTGTCACCATTTGGTAGATATACCTTCTTTGGTTTGTCTAACTCTGTAACACTCTTGTTAAGTAACAAGTTTGAGTCCCCAACCATACGGTTAGTAGCTCCAGTGTCTATGATCCATTTATGAGTATCAAAAGAAGCTAAATAAGCAGAAATACCTGCACTTATTACATTTGCAGAATCACAAGGTGTGTTGCTAGAGTTGCTTTTGTTGATCATTTGCAAGATTTGCTCATACTGTTCCTTAGTGAATGCTGCATTTCCCATCTGACTGAGTTGCTCCAGCTGACCGTCAGATACTAGAGCCTGGCCTGCATCTTTAGTAGCCCATTTCTGCACAGATTTAGAATTAGAATACTGACCTGCACACTGATCATAACCATGCTGATCCATTTACTCCTCATGAAGGCCTACAGACACATTTTAAGCTGTGTTGCTTCCTTCATGTTTGAACTTCTTCTTGGCCTTGTAATCTTGAGGATAGCCAACTATCTTCCAGCAGTTTTCCTTAGTATGTCCCTTCAGTTTGCAGAAATCACACTGCAGATTAAAGATTTTCTTGAACTTCTGACTATTCTTTCCACCTGGACCATTTCTTGCATACATGGCTATCTCAAGATTCTTGGTAGTAATTGTAGGG
This sequence comes from Capsicum pubescens, assembly GCA_030864215.1. Classification (NCBI taxonomy): domain Eukaryota; kingdom Viridiplantae; phylum Streptophyta; class Magnoliopsida; order Solanales; family Solanaceae; genus Capsicum; species Capsicum pubescens. The sequence continues at coordinate 185,037,677 of CM061539.1, read as the reverse complement.
CTCATTCCCAAGATTTCTGCCTGACTTGCAACAGATTTGTGACTCTCATCACTTATGATCATTGCATAAGCCTGGTTCACATTTGGGAGAGGGGTCATAAGCAAGATTTGACTCCTTGCTTGTGTGTAAGTCTCCTTCAGACCCATAAGAAACTGAAACAGTTTCAGTTTCTGCAAGTGCGGTACATACTCTTTGGACTTCTCACATTCACACCTTGGTGCAAGCACAAGAGCCTCAAATTCCTCCCACAAATCCTTAAGTTTTGAGAAGTACACAGACACTGAGGCAGTTCCTTGAGACAATATGGCTATTTCTTTGTGCAGGTTGAAGGTTCTTGCCCCATCAACTTTGTTAAATCTTTCTGATAACTCATTCCAAACTACACTGGCCACAGACGCATACATGATGCCACCAAGTAAACCTTTAGAAACTGCATTTATGATCCAAGATAACACAATTGCGTTGACTCTTTCCCAGTGGTTACTCAACTCATTTGAGAACTTATCCTTAGAACATGTTCCATCAACCATGCCTAGCTTATTCCTTCCTAGTAAAGCTATGCGCATGGACCTAAACCAGATTGAGAAGTTCTCAACTCCTGTCAACTGAAAAGATATGATTTGAATGCCACTTACATCAGAGGGACTGAGAAAGAGAGGATGATTGTAATCCAATGAACTGGGAGTGGCTCTGCTTGTTTCAGCAACATTCACAGGAGCAGTTTGATTATCCATTGCAGTATCTCTGTAATTTTTTATTGTAGAGTTCTTGATCTTGAATCAATACAGTAGAATCGACCTTTCTCTACTAGTATTCTAGTGAGTAATGGCTTTGATATCATGTAATTGTACAAGATAGCAGTAAGCTTCTTGTTTATTCAACAATGGAGGAAGTACAGATGTACAGAGTTTGATAGTAGTAGAAGAAGAGAGGAAGAAAGAGAACTGAGAGAGAGAAGTTGAGAGATGAGAGAATCAGTTTGTATTGTATTATTAGTCATTGTGTACATTGTCCATATATAGACTACATTGTGAGCTGTCCAACTAACTAAACTAGTCGTTAGGATTCTCTGTAACTAACTCTGAAAACAGTTATAACTGTAATCAGGAAACAAGACTTCTCTGCTTTTCCTTTTTAGTTCTTCACTTTCTCTATATCTTCAACAGTCAAGAATGAGTTGGAAATCAAAACAATGATTCTTTGTCTGTCAATTAGAATGACTAGGAAATCAAAACAATGATGGTTTGTTAAGTTAGACCCGTGGAACTAGTCTCGGTCCATAATGGCCATCATAACTTTCGAAGAAGTATGACTTGGATTAAGTGAGGGGACTATTTAAGCACTCAAAAACCACAAAGAAAGTAAAAAGGAAGAAAGCTGCAGCATTATTTGAATTCTGGTGCAAGGACACCCAGCAATAAATAATGTTGTCCATAACACCGGCTAATTTCATTTTATATTTCAGTCTTATACAATTGAGACAAATTATGGAACTGATCTATTTTCCTAATCCTTTTTTCTCTCTCTTGAGCTTTTTTGAAATGGCTTATTCGCTGTTGATGGGTATCTAATCATATTTTCTTTAACAGGTCAATAATGCTAATCTTATTGTAAAAGATTCCATGGGAAATCTGGTTGAGTCACAATTTATAGAGTTGGACAATATTACCAGAAAATTGAGAAAGTTTTATGTTGAGGCGTATCTAGGAATATCGCCCAAAAGTGCTCCCAAATACTGGCTCTACTTTCAAGCGAATGTGTCACCTCTTGGCTGGAATACTTATTTTATTTCTAAAGCATCACAGAAGGGTAATACGATTTGTTACTTCTCTATGCCTTTTTCATCACTAGTATGCTCATAGATGACTCAAAAATCAGAAGGCATTGCCTGTTTTCAAAAAGTAAAATGATAGAACTCCATCCTTCATCTTTTTCAATGTCTGCTGAAACTATTCAGGGAGCTCTGCTAGCTATGTTGATAAGATGGACATTCCACTGAAGGAGACTGTTGAAATTGGATCAGGGAACTTAAAGGCGTCCTTTTCCTCAAAGACCGGTCAACTTAAACGTCTATACAATTCTAAAACCGGGGTAAGCTCTTAGTTATGATAGAATCTCAATATGGAAGCATATTAAATGCATTATGTGTTACGATCTTACTGAGGGAAACAGATAGCAGTCTTTACCATTTTTGTTCTTGCTGAGTTAAGACTTGTAAAAACATACTAGTTATTTACCCAGAGTGGTCTAACAATTACTGTCAAAAGGATATACTCTATTACATGCTATCTAATGCATTATATTCTTTTTTCTTCACAAAAGTATCTGCCTGCTAGCTCTCTCGGATCATCCATCCCATTTCTGTGCAGGGAATAGCTGCGGCAGACATGCTTGATGATTGTAATTGTACACAAAATGATTCATATTATCCCGTATTTTATCTGATTGATCTTTGTTTTTCTTTTGTATGTTGAGGGACGTTTTATTCTCCTAACTAACAAAAGACTATTATTAGGTTGTGTTGGAAGTTGCTTTAAGAATGCAACTGTTTTTTCTGTTTTCTCCGGCAGTTTTTTTTGAGTACAATCCTAGTTAAATTAGGAGTCCTATCTTTGGTAGGAAACTAATTAGTTATTTTAATTTTGGTAGAAGTAGGCTGTTTCTTTGTCCTATTTTTAGTTGTAATAGCAACTATTTAAGTTGTTAATTGATGATCAATAACAAACGACTTTTACAAGAAAAAATAACTGCTTTGCGTATCCTTTTCTTTAAACTCCCATCTCTGTTTCTGTGGCCAGTTTTTCAATTGAATTCCTGCGTTGTTTCCCTTTAACGGTTTTAAACCAACAATTGATATCAAAGCTTTAATCTTAAGGGATCTGTGAGTGTTTGCATCAATCTGATCCAGTGGATACCATGAACGGAGAAGCAAATTTTTCCTCAATGACACCACCAACTTTCGATGGAGAAAGTTATCAAATCTAGGCAGTTAGAATGCGAATATATCTGCAAGCTTTGAATCTCTGGGAAGCTGTTGAAGTTGAATATGAGATAGCTCCCTTGCCGGACAATCCCACGGTGGCGCAGATTAAAACTCACAAGGAGAAGAATACTAGGAAATCAAAGGCAATGACATGCTTATTTACTGCAGTTTCATCTAACATCTGCAGTTTCATCTAGCATCCTTACTTGTATCATGTCTCTGCAATCAGCGAAAGAGGTATGGGATTATCTCAAGACTGAGTATGAAGGAGATGATAGGATTCGAGGGATGCAAGTGTTGAATCTGGTACGTGAGTTTGAGCTGCAAAGGATGAAAGAAAGTGAAACCATAAAGGAGTACTCTGACAGACTTCTTAATTTAGCAAATCGAATCAGATTGTTGGGTTCCACTTTCAATGATTCAAGGATCGTTGAAAAAATCCTAGTAACGGCACCTGAAAGATTTGAGCCTACCATAACAACCTTAGAAAATACTAAGGACTTGTCTAAGATCACACTTGCAGAGCTCTTAAGTGTTTTTCAAGCGCAAGAGCAACGGCGTGTTATGAGACAAGGAGGAGCTGTCGAAGGTGCCTTACCAGCCAAGCATCACGATGATGGACGTTCTAAGAAGAAGAAGAATAAGAAGTACCAACCAACTGATTGAGAAGGTTCAGCGCAAAGCAACAAAAACAAAACAGGTGGTTTCAAAAGAAACTACCCTCCTTGTAAGCATTACGGCAAGCTCGGGCATGCACCTTTCAAGTGTTGGAAGAGGCCTGATGATAAGTGCACTAAGTGCAATCAACTTGGGCATGAAGCGATCATCTGCAAGAAAAAAACACAGCAGCAAGATGCAGAGGCTCGAGTTGTTAATGAGCAGGAAGAAGATCAACTCTTTGTTGCATCATGTTTTACAAGTAGTGTCTCAAGCGAGTCGTGGTTGATCGATAGCGGATGCACAAATCATATGACTTGTGATAAAGATCTTTTTAAAGATTTGAGGCCTACTCAAGTTACAAAAGTTAGAATCGGCCATGGTGGTTATATTCCAGCAAAAGGAATGGGAACCATTACAATTGAAACACAATCAGACACTAAAACAATTTTCAATGTTCTTTATGTACCTGATTTGGACCAGAACTTGTTAAGTGTAGGTCAGTTATTAGAAAAAGGTTTCAAATTGTATTTCAAAGATAAACATTGCTTGATCAAGGAAGCATCTGGACAAGACCTATTTAAAGTCAAAATGAGAGGCAGAAGTTTCTCATTAAATCCATTGGAAGAAGAGCAGATGGTGTATTCAGCAAAAGAAAACATTGTTGAGTTATGGCATAGGAGACTTGGGCACTATCATTATCAAGGGCTTGTCAAAATGCAGAAATTGAATATGGTAGAGAACTTACCCGATTTGGATATTAACGCTACTGAATGTCATGCCTGCCAATTCGGTAAACAACACAGAAAGCCTTTTCCAGAATCAACTTGGAGAGCTTCACAAAAGCTGCAACTAATTCACACTGATGTAGCCGGACCTCAAAGAACTCCATCACTAAAAGGTAGAATCTATAACGTTCTCTTCATTGATGATTTTACAAGAATGTGCTGGATTTTTTTCTTGAAATTCAAGTCAGAAGTTACTGGTGTATTCTGGAAATTCAAGAAACTGGTGGAAAATCAAAGTGGTTGTACGATTCAAGCTTTGAGGTCTGACAATGGAAAGGAATATACCTCAATGGAATTTGATTCATTTTGTGAGTAGGCAGGCATTGTGCATCAACTTACAACTCCATACACACCAGAACAAAATGGTGTCAGTGAAAGAAAAAATAGATGGGTAATGGAGATGGCCAGGTGTATGTTACATGAGATGGAGTTGCCTAAAAAATTCTGGGCAGAGGCAGCAAATACTGCAGTCTTTGTGCAAAATCGACTTCCAACGAAGGCTTTGGAAGATAAAACACCATTTGAAGCTTGGTATGGGTTTAAACCTTCACTAAGTTTGCTTAAAGTGTTTGGTTGTGTGTGTTTTGTTCACATTCCTCAGGTTAAACGCGACAAACTTGACAAGAAGGCGATTCCCGGCATCTTTATAGGCTACAGTAATGTTTCCAAAGAATATAAGTTCTATCAACCTCAAATGGAGAAAATTGTTGTAACTAGAGATGTTCACTTTATTGAAGACCAATATTGGAATTGGGAGAAGCCCGAAAAATATCCAACAGTCATCACTCATTTAGATCCAAAAAATCTAGTAGATGAACCTCCTGTTAGGGGCACGAGGTTGATCACTGATATCTATCAGAGATGCAATACCGCAATTTGTGAGCCCGCAAGTTATGAGGAAGCAGAAGGTGATGAAAAATGGGTGGCTGCAATGAAGGAGGAGATGATGATGATCGAGAAAAATCAAACGTGGGAGCTTGTTGAGAAACCTCCTGACAGAAAGATCATTGGTGTTAAATGGGTCTATAGAACAAAGTTGAATGCAGATGGTTCTATCAACAAACAAAAAGCGAGGCTTGTGGTGAAGGGCTACGCTCAGATCTTCGGAGTGGACTACTCTGAAACTTTCGCACCAGTTGCTCGCCTTGACACAATCAGATTGCTACTAGCCATTGCAGCAGAAAAGAATTGGAAACTTTATCAACTAGATGTTAAGTCGGCCTTTCTCAATGGTCTTCTCCAGGAGGAGATTTATGTTGAGCAACCAGATGGTTTTGTTGTCAACGGACAAGAAAATAAGGTTTATTTGCTAAAGAAAGCTCTCTATGGTTTAAGGCAAGCACCAAGAGCCTGGTATAGCAGGATAGATGATCATCTGTTAGGCTTGGGTTTCGAAAAAAGCTTATCGGAATCCACTCTTTATGTAAAACACAAGATAATGATATTCTTATTGTGTCTCTTTATGTTGATGATCTTCTGTTAACAGGAAATAATTTAAAGTTGATTGACGAGTTTAAATAAGAAATAATGCAAGTTTTTGAAATGAAAAATCTTGGTCTTATGTCCTATTTTCTTGGGATGGAGATCAAGCAAAGCAAAAGTGAAGTGTTCATTTGCCAAAAGAAATACGCAAAGGAAATTCTGAAGAAATTTCAAATGGAGGATTGCAAGCCGATGAGCACACCAATGAATCAAAAAGAGAAATTTTGTAAAGAAGATGGAGCCGATAAAGTTGATAAAGGGTATTACAGAATCTTGATCGGATGCTTAACGTATCTCACTGCGACAAGGCCGGATATTCTATTTGTTGTGAGTCACTTATCCCGTTTTATGCATTGTGCAAGTGAGACGCATTTAAGAGCAGCAAAAAGAATATTAAGATATATCAAAGGGACGGTTGACTATGGTGTAAAGTTTGAGAACTCTCAAAGCTTCAAGTTGCTTGGTTTCTCGGATAGTGATTGGGCTGGATCCGTTGATGATATGAGAAGTACTTCTGGACATTGTTTCAGCCTAGGTTCAGGAATCTTTTCATGGTCATCTAAGAAACAGGAAGTTGTTGCACAATCTACTGCAGAGGCTGAATTCATAGCAGCAACGACAACAGTAAACCAAGCCCTATGGCTCAGAAAGATCATCTGTCATTTACATATGGAACAGAATGACGGTACTGAGATTCTAGTTGACAACCAAGCCACTATTGCGATCTCAAACAATCCGTTGTTTCATAGGAAGACCAAACATTTCAACATCAAGCTCTATTTCTTGAGAGAAGTGCAACAAAAGGGAGAAGTGACTCTAATCTACTGCAAGTCTGAAAACCAGCCAGCAGACCTGTTCACTAAGCCACTTCCAGTCAACAAGTTCGAGCTTCTAAGGCAAAGAATTGGTGTTTGCATTTCATAAAGCAAGGAGGAGTGTTGGAAGTTGCTTTAAGAATGCAACTGTTTTTTCGGTTTTCTCCGGCAGTTTTTTTTAAGTACAATCCTAGTTAAATTAGGAGTCCTATCTTTGGTAGGAAACTAATTAGTTATTTTAATTTTGGTATAAGTAGGTTGTTTCTTTGTCCTATTTTTAGTTGTAATAGCAACTATTTAAGTTGTTAATTGATGATCAATAAGAAACGACTTTTACAAGAAAAAATAACTGCTTCGCATATTCTCTTCTTTAAACTCCCATCTCTGTTTCTGCGGCCAGTTTTTCAATTGAATTCCTGCATTGTTTCCCTTTAACGGTTTTAAACCAACAGGTTGATGTACCTGTACAACAAAGCTATCTTTGGTATCGCTCAAGTTGGAACTTCGGTCAGGTGCTTGCTGATGTTCTTGTTGGTATAATTCAATGTTAGAGCGCATTAATGAAGGGGACACAGTAAGTTTGGATGTTAATTATTGTACTATCCATTGCAGAATTCTGGTGCCTACATTTTCAGACCCGATGATGGATCATCCCCCGTCATAGTTGCGAGATCAGTGAGTAGCCTTTTCTTCCTTTGGTTCCTGTTATTTAACAACTAAAAATGATTAGAGCAGTTGTTTCTATGTCTCTTAATAAATCAATCACTAGTTCTTATTAACTGAAGTTTTGATTAGCATCTCTCACACACTATCTAGTTTTCTTCATAGAAGAAACTAAATTTCCTCTTTGCTAGCAGGTCCCAATAAAGGTTATACGTGGACCCCTGGTCGATGAAATTCACCAGCAATTCAACTCATGGATATCTCAGGTGTGGTGCATGGTTCCTTGATTACCAGTAATAACATTTGGATCTTTTCCTATTTATTGTGTTATAAAATATATGCGTTGGGTTCTACATGTCTTGGTATGCCAATGTTTCAGGTAATTAGGATTTACAAAGACAAGGAACACGTTGAACTCGAATTCACTGTAAGTCAACTCTGCGCAGTATGATTTCTCATTGAAGGATAGTCTATAAGTCTGACGTACCTCTTCAATTGAAGATTGGTTCCATACCGATAGAAGACGGTGTTGGAAAAGAGGTCATTACCAAAATGACAGCGAATATGGCCACTGATAAAGTGTTCTACACTGACTCCAATGGGAGGGACTTTCTTAAAAGAGTAAGTTTGACATTTCATTTCTCTTTGAAGTACAAATACCCCCAGAAAACCTAAGGAGTCAGTAAAATACTCTTTTCATGTGTTTTCCATTAATATAGCCTCTTTTTTCCGCGGGCATATTTATTGTCAATATACTATTTCTCCCTTTTTAGCTCCCATTTACTGTCTTTACATTTCGGCTTTCATTACATTATTCTTGAGCTACATGTCGACCTTTGCCAAGGTTTCTTGGGAATTATATATTTAAAGACTTTGTACTTTGATGATGACACTTCCATAGACAAAGTTACTTCAGCATACGCTAGACTTACTATAAAATAATACTCTTAACAAAATTATAAAATCCTCATATCTTCCTATTCATGCAAGGGCTCCATTTACTAGTAAATAAAACCATACCATGGTCATTGCTTAAAGAATGATGTCCATAATGAAATTCCGCATCATCAGTTCTCACAGTTTTTTTACGTAATTTACCAGTAATCGAGAACTGATGGCTAAAGGTGGTGGAACTTCTACAAAATATTTTAAAGGATGTACTGAATAGAGGCAACACTAACAGGATTTTTATTTAAGGTCGGTTTCAACCATTTTCCAAGTATCAAGATACCATGTTATTCTGAAAGTAAGCAGTATTTCCGTTTCTTTCATGTATCAGACCTCGAATGCATGCATTTGGGAGAGCTATGATCAATATCCACATTATTTCATTGCAGAATATATCTACATCTTGAAGCAAATGTTGCGGAGTTGTATTCCCATCTATTCGCTCTGAAACAGATGTTGGCTATCAAGCTGACCAACTTTTCTGTCTGTTCTATTGGGCTCGATATATACTTGTTGCATGGATAACAATGTTCTTATAAACATTTTTATGTTGGCAAATTTATGAACTAGGAAAACGGTCATCAGGATCTCAATCCTACTTCTTTAAGCTTAATACTGGCTTCATCTTTTATTCACTTGATTCCAAATTTTCTGTTTGAGTTAAAGTTAATTTGAGTGATAATTTGTTTGTTCATCAGGTTAGAGATCACAGAGCTGATTGGGACCTCAACGTTACTCAACCTGTTGCAGGGAACTACTATCCAGTTACTTTCTCAACACAGAGTTTCTTGAATTGAAATTGCAATTTTGTGATCAAGCTCACTGAAGTCTTACATGAAATTTTGTTGACTATCAATTCCGATGGATTTAGTTAACTCAATTTTGTAACTAACCTTAGGTTGAGATTGGAAATGATCCATTGTGCTCGAGTCACAGTAAAAGAGCATCCCGGTGAACTAAAGCCCCCCCAATACGCAGATCTGGGGAAGGGCCGGACCACAAAGGTCTATTGTAAAGCAGCCTTACCTTGCATTTCTGCTAGAGGTTGTTTCCACGGCATGAACCCGTGACCTCCTGATCACTTAGAGGCAACTTTAACAGTTACTTCAAGGTTCCCCTTTGAGTATCTGTTTGAAATAATCTGTTGCTTCTATCCTTGTTCTTTTGGTTGAAAAATTGAATAATCATCATCTTCATCCAGAAAGTCTAACCAGAATGTGCTTAAATAATGTTGGAGTTGACAGATGTTCCTTTTACTGTGAAAACAAGGCCTAGATTTGCTCTCAATCAGTTTATTTTTTTGTATATAATTTGTATGTGTCATTTAAACAATTGCATTTTACTTCAGAATCCAATACATCAAGCTTCTTTCAGTTGTCCATATGATGCGTAGTTTAGATTTGTTCATAATAATTTGTACATTAAGCTGGTGGCATATCTTTTGGACTACTGTGAGTTCTCGCATATGGTTATGTTTTTTTCCCTCAGAAGTTGTTTAATTATTTTCATTTTACAGGTGAATCTTGGAATGTACATAACAGATAACAAATCAGAATTGTCTGTTTTAGTGGATCGTGCAACAGGTGGAGCCAGCATTAAAGATGGAGAAATAGAACTCATGCTGCATAGGTTCAATAGCATCTCGAGTTTTATATTTTAATTTGTTATGAAGATTTAATATAATTGTTGGCCTTACAAAAGGTAATGGCTTTTACGTTTAACCAGGTGCTTGGTCGCTGATGATGGTAGAGGAGTGGGTGAAGACCTTGAAGAGACTGTCTGTGTGGGATCTACTTGTGATGGACTCACGGTACGTTTAATATGGAATTCCATAGCAGTCACAGGCATCTGCAATGAAAGTTGCTGAACATGCAATACTATTCTAAACCATTAAATCTCTAAACTAACGGCTGACTTAAATGTACCTAAGCTGCTAAATACGGAAAGTATCCTTCAGAAATATTGCAATCTCTGACTTGATCGCTTCTTGAATTGCTCTGTTCTCGTATCGCTTGGCCAGGTTCGAGGGAACTACTATATGGGAATTCATAAAAATGGTGATGGTTCACGTTGGCGCAGAACAACTGGCCAAGAAATTTATTCACCACTTGTTTTAGCTTTTGGACATGAGGTAATTTCAACATATTAGAAAAAGGACCAGGACCAAATTCGGCAGGCCCTCCACACCCTATGATATTCCTTTATTTTAAATGATCAATATTACTGCTTGATATCGGGAAATTGTACTACTTGACGTTGCAGAATCAGAAAGAATGGAAAGCTTCGCATACAACCAAAGGGACCATCATGAATCCCAATTATAGTTTACCTCCTAATGTTGCACTGATTACTCTCCAGGTTATGTATAGATCATGCAGTGATTAGAGGGATCCCTTTCCTTTGATGAATTAATGAAGTCATTTCTGTTCTCTCTCTTCCAGGAGTTGGATAACGGAGGTGTAATTATCCGTTTGGCTCATCTATACGAGGTAAAAATAAAATAAAAGCTGTTATTGAATAGATATGAGAATATAAATTGTGGATGAACTGAAAGTTCACCAAGAAACAGCGACTTACTACAGAAAAATCTTTGACTTCTTATATTTACTTGAATTCTGAAACAGAAAATGTCAAATTAAGAGTGTGACACATCACATCATTATAGGTTGGACCTACGTTTGCACCTTGTTAACTGATATCACTACTAATCGTTGTGGTTTTATGTGTTATGGATGTGGATAGGCTGGTGAAGATGCTGATTATTCGACGAAAACTAAAGTCCAGCTGAAGGAGATGTTTGCTGGAAAAAGGGTATGTTTGTTCCACTTTGTTCATCTTGTAGAGACTTTGCACATAATAAACATTTCTAATAGTACACTTTTTTGTGTTGTATTCAGATAAAGGCAATTAAGGAAACAAGCTTATCGGCAAATCAAGGCAAGAATGAGATGAAGAAGATGACTTGGAATGTAGAACATGACAGCTGCTGTGAGGCTACACCAATAAAAGGGGGTCCAGTAAACATGTCTAATCTCATAGTCGAGCTTGGTCCCATGGAGATACGGACTTTCCTTGTTAAATTTTGAGTACAGCATCTCTTACTTTCTACCCAATAAGTTAAAAAGAACTGGTTAGTGATTAACCGTTCTTTTTACTCAATTTCTTCATAAATGTGATGTATGGCAAAGAAAGTAAATGCATTATGTATATTCTGTAAAATAATTGGAGGATAATGTTTTTTTTTCACAATCTTGGACCTTCATTTTGCCAAAACGGGTATTGTAAGTGGCAGTCCTTTGTGATCTGAATCGAATTAGTAAAAGAAAAAGTTAATGCTAAAATTAGAAAAAAAAATAAAAAAAGATTTACTTTTTCTTTTATTTATGATTTCCTTACAGTTATAGCAGTTATTCATGAAAACAACCTCTTCCACGTGTGTCTCCATGTTCCTTCGTATTCCTCCAAACCAAAAAAAAAATAAAAAAAATCCGTTGCTTCTTCGTTTTCCTCCATCAAAATATTTTCTGAGCTTTTCAATGGCTTCTCAGAACCCTAATGCCCATAAAGCCCCATTATATCCAAAGGTCATTAACAACAATCCAAATCTCCAATCAACCTCTTCTTCTCGTACCAATCTTTATCCAACCATAGACGAAAAGGACCTCGCCGATGAAGTGCTCATCCCTGACGATTACAAAATTATTCATTCTGCTCCATGTGAGTCCCGCGAGGAAACACTTCTCGTTATTCCTGGAGTCCTCATCCATTTGATCGATAAAGAGTACTCTGTTGAGCTTGCTTCCGGAGATTTTACTCTGTTTCGTCTCCTCCAAGATAAGGATACCGTTGCTGTAATTGCTCGGGTGGAAGACGACATCCAATGGCCGTTAACTAAGGACCTGACCGCGGTTAAATTGGATGAATCACATTATTTCTTCTCATTTCAAGGTTTGAAAGAGGATGATTCGGATTCTAGTGATGACGATGAGAAAGAAAAGGGTAAAAAAAAGAAAAAGAAAAAGGATAAGGGACCGATGGATGATACGTTGAATTATGGTTTGACAATTGCTTCTAAGGGTCAGGCGGCATTGTTGAAGGAGTTGGATGATATTTTGAAAAGTTACAGCATCTTTTCTGTTCAGAAGGTGGAGGAAAAGGCGGCATTGGCAATGGGGGGATCAGTGGCGAGGGAGTTGTCTCCAGATGACTTGAAATCGGAGAAGAAGAAGGTGTTAGAAGAGAGATGCACTCAATACTGGACCACGTTAGCGCCCAATGTGGAGGAGTATAGTGGATCAGCTGCAAAATTAGTTGCTCAAGGATCAGGGCAGCTGATCAAGGGGATTTTGTGGTGTGGAGATGTGTCAATAGAACAGTTGACGCGCGGAAATGTGGCTTTAAAGCAAAGGATGGTTACAGGGACGAAGGCCGAGATTAGTCCTGAAACATTGAAGAGGATTAAAAGGTAAAATGACGACTTGGTATTTGATTGTATTTGCTTGCTTCATATCATCAAGATTATGTTCACCCTTAATTATATTATCTATGCTATGATGTTACTATTATTCATTTGGATTAGCATGTTTGTGGGTTCTTAATTTTCTGCAATGTGATTGCAATTTATACCAAGGCACCTTGAGTTCTAATGATGACAAAGGAGCTCGAACACTAAGAAAATCTTTCCTTGTTTATTCACATAGACTAGTTCGAAAGAATTTATAGGAGAATTTTTTTTTCCTGTTTTCCCCACATTATTGATTGAATTCCCAAATTTCTTCTATATATGTTTCGAGTTACCTTTTCTCGCTAGGAAGTTTCTATATATATTTTTAAATTCATCAATGGGTTTTTGAAGGAGTACAATAACCGGTTGGATACTAGCGTACTTGTGGTGAAGTTTGTTAAACTGATTATCGCGTAAGTACCATAACTCTTTCACATGTTATTCTCATTTATGAACAAAAATAAGAGGATAAATGGTTGTATGATACTGAATGAGTAAAAGAGGGAGTTTTTTGTCACTAACAAGAAAACTTTTAGGACAAATGCTTGAAGTGTCTAGTACTACTTGAGCTATTGTAGATGATCCCTAGTGAACTGTGAGTATGAAAATTTTGAAATCAGTTTAAACGACATTGCTAAAATGGATTGGAAATGTTCTTCAGTTTGAAACATTAAGGGATCTTCCTTGTTGTCGGTTACTCTTACTGCATAATTTGGTTCACCTCAATGTGTTAGCTATTGTCTTTTACCGGGAAGATGCTTCTAATTCGATAGGAAATGACTATAACTCTGTAAGTCCAGAATTTCATCACTGTTTTGTGAGCAGTTGCCCCTTTCAGATGCGAGTTAGAGTTTATGATACAAGAGAATCCAGAATCTAAGAGCCTCAATGTCTAGCCTTCTGGCATGTTTCCCCACATGGCAAATGGAAGTATACTCATCAAACATGAATTCTTGGTTTAAGCTAGCTGTTACTGGTGTGCATGTGCATTAAATATATTATCATAAGGGATACTGAATTGCCTAGCCGTAAATCATCTAAGAGAAGAATAAACTTTCTACTCAAGTTGTGCTGTATTTTTCAGGGTTAAGAGAGTAACAAAAATGACTGAGAAAGTAGCAGTTGGAGTCCTTTCAGGAGTTCTCCAGGTTTCAGGATTCTTCACTCGTTCAGTGGTAAATTCCGTAGTAGGAAAAAAGTTCTTCAAGATGCTGCCAGGAGAGATGGTCCTCGCTACTCTGGATGGATTTTGTAAGTCAAACTTCTTCCCCTTTTTTTCTGATCGAGTTTGCAGCCTTGTGGAGTCTATATGTCTATATGTGATCCATTTAGCTATTTTTTCTTCTAAATTTTGGAACAAAAAAATATTAGTATCTTTTTTATTGTTTAACGACTCATCTTTCCTGCATTAAAAGTTTATTGGTCCTGCACAATGGCTGTCGAAGAACAAGTTTAACTTGAGGATTTGTTTCCATTTTCTAAGTCCAGGAGAAATGCTCAAAGTAATTCTTGATTTTAGACACTGGGACTCCAAAGATGATTTTTGAGTGCTTTTTCACACGGCATTTGGCATTCACATTTACTATAGCAAATCACTTGTTGTCAACATTTATGATTTCTATTTCAACAGGAGCCTAATATTTGTCTTAATTTGTTATAGGTAGAATATGTGACGCTGTTGAAGTAACTGGAAAGAATGTGATGTCGACATCATCCACTGTGACAACTGAACTTGTTTCGCATAAGTAAAGCTCACTCTGATGAATTCTCCTGGTTATATCCATATACTTGCTTTGTCATGTGTCATCTCATGAAAATTGACTATATTCAGACTCAACTAATTGGATGCACACCATATTAGTTAGGCAGTACAATAAGATGAAGACATGCTGCTTAAATCTTTTGAGACGAACTTAAAAGTGAATTTGATTTGTAGGTATGGAGAAGAGGCAGCAAAAGCGGCAAGCGAAGGGCTTGGTGCAGCCGGGCATGCTGTTGGGACTGCCTGGACTGTGTTTAAGATCAGAAAAGCTCTCAACCCCAAAAGTTCCTTCAGTAAAGTCACCCAACTTAAGTCAAGTGCTAAAGCTGCTACTGTGAAGAAGGCCAAGAGCTCAAAGTATTGAGGCCCTTTTAAAATGTTTCCCATGTCATTTATATTTGTACATGTTATTACATAGAAATCAAAAGGACTTTAGTCTTTGTAAATGATCAAAATTTCCACACTAGACCACCTCAATTTCTACTTTTCACCCTCTAGCATTTTATTGGAAGAGGGAATGTGCACCCGCAAACAATTCTTGCTTTGACAAGACATACATTGTATCCATAGTTGTCTCTGTATGTAGTTGTAATCATGGATATAATGATAATCCAACAAGGAAATCTCTCTGCTTTAATTTTATTCCTTCAAATTTATCCCCAGTGGGAATATTATTATTCAATTGTTCTGAAAGCAGGACACATTCATATGATGGCACAAGAATGTGGGCGATAGGGCACTTATGCAATATTTTGTTGATAACTGCGAATAATAAGAATTAACATCAATAGCATTTACCCTTTAGTAAAAATTAACAAGTGGTGTGGAAAGTGACTTATGCACGCTAAAGGACATGAGTTGGTTTTACCTGTTTGAAGACAATCAAAAGTTGAATAAATCAGGAAAATAATGATCGTAAATCATACCAAACACACCCTAAAAGAAGAACTGTTGCAAATAAGTGGACTTCCCATGGAACACCTTTTTTTCTAATTATTTCTAGCTGTCCAGTTTTATTCTGCACAATAATTTGCTATGCCTAGCTCTTGATTTCATTTAGTTGTATAAGTAAAAACTGCAACTTGATATTAACAAGTTCTTATTTGATTGATTTCTTAGTGATCACCATGGTTATCCAATACAGGGGCCGGCTTAGGACTAGCATTTTAATATTTTGCACCATCACATATTGTTAAAACTACTTTACTGCGCTCGATCTCCTATTTAATTAATATTAGCTTTAGTGCGATTTTGAAGATTTGTGGCTATCTAATGCCAGTCTTGCTCGAAGTAATATTACTTTTTTATTTTAAAAAAGAGCACCTAAGAATATTTTAACACAAGTATCCTGGTCCTTTTTGTGTCTATTGGTTATTAGCTTAATCATCTGGATATTATGTCAGAAATCACTCTCTCCTTTAAGATAAATGTTTCTCATCAGTTAGGTAAACATCGTTTTATGTATTATCATTAGAGACTTCTTACTTGACATGTGGGTACGAAGATATAATATGAAATTACATTAGCTATATATATATATATATTAGTGTCCCATTTGATGTTTTATTTAAAGGATTAAATTGATTGTTTTCCAAATGGTCATTCGGATTTGACAATGTTATGTAATGTTTGGGTCCCATATGACGAAAACCATGTAATGTTGTGTTTGCCAGTGCGGTTAATCGTGTAAAAGGACTCTAAAAACTTTGATCAGCAAAGTCGGTCACTGTCTCCACTCTCCATCTTGTATTGGTATGTTTGGTATGATATATCAAATATTTGGAAAAATGTTTTTATTTATTTTAGAAAAATAAGTTTTCTTAAGAAATAAATGTTTGGTTGTCAGAAAAGAAACTGGAGCATCCTTATGGACGAATAAAATTTTCCTTCACAACCCTTTCAACTCTTTAACATTATATATATATATATATATATATATATATATATATATATTCCTATTCCAATAAGTAAAGGGTGTAATTGACGCTCATGACAGAGGGTGGACCGACAAGGACAGATCACATAAAAAGATTAGTAGACTTCTAAAGAATGAGAAGATTAAGTGAGAAACTTTAAAGACATAGTACAAGTTAACATGATACGCACGCTTTTGAGCTCGATGATGATGTAGCCCAAGAGACAAATTTGTGAGCTTGTCAGGGCAAAGCGGACAATACGCATTATTGAAAAACATTATTTCAGTCTTTCATATACTCTAAAAGTTTTCTCTAGAAACGATATCCAATTCACATTATTATCAATCTCTAATATATACATTTTTAACTCTCTAACCAGAGCCAGACTCTAGAAATATTTTCCAGAAAATCTGTCTTTGTCCAACAAAAATAAATAAATGACTTCCCATTTTATCAAACAGTGGTAATAAATAATACAGTGGAGATAAGCAACTCTTAGTGATGGCCATTGGGCATGCGAAGAGAAAAAGGATGTCCTTAATTTATTCCATCTTTCTCGATCTCTAGATAATGGTACCAACTCACTCACCAGTAGTAAAATGCATGGAATTTAAATTTTCGCACTTCTTTTTCTATTAATATACCACTACTAGCTAAATTCCCAATGGCCACAGAAAGAAATTATAGTGCTTTATCAAACTACTAAAGTAACGAATCAAATACTCAATTAATTTAGTGTCAAAACAATTGACATTGACGTTCTTGCCAAACTTTTATTTTGTCGGTTTCTAAGCTTCCTTTCGGTCCTCTTCTGCGGTAGATTCATTCATGAATTTGGGGGTTCAACAAAATTCAATATCTTTATTTAAATTATATATAATATGAATATAAGTGCAATAAACAGATATAATAACTATAATGTTTTTAAAATGTCCACCATAAAATTTTAAATCCTTATACAAATTTTGAATTAGCAAATGCTTTTCACATCTCTCAAATCTTAAAACTTTGATATACCCGGTCAGTGGTGAAACTTAGGAGCGGACCTCTTCATCGAAAAATTACATTATTTTACTAGCCTTATCTATGTAGCTTGGATATTACTGGAAATGGGACTCAAAAGGGAGATGTTTCGTTGCTTATGGCTAAATATTATAATGTCATTGTACTACAATTTCTAGCAAAGAGTGTCAATTCACCATGCGCACGTTCAACTCCCATGTTTGCCCATAAACGTAATGATCATAACATTGACTACATAATTGGCTCAAAGGGGAATTTTTTTTTTTATTTTTTTTTTAAAAAAAGACAAAAGTGTCACAAGTTTACTCTTTTTTCTCACTTTAGTAAAATCAGAGCTTTTGTAATTTCCAATTGGTTCTATATAGAAGTGAATAATTTGTGCAGCCGACGATGATGCAACTCGGCACTATATAAATTTTGCTGGAGGAGTGGAAACTGATATGTATCAAATGAATTAAGGCCACAAATCAGGTCATGACTATTAGTGAGTGTTAACTAAGAGTGAATGATGATGAATGCACCAAGCGATCAATTACTGTTCTTGAGGATGAGGCGCACAAAATTAATCAAAGTTAAAATAGAAAATAAAGAGCTGAAAGATTATTTTATTAATTTATAGCCACCTGTTACAACTATATTTGAGGAACTTTATTATCATCCAATCACCCACATATAGGACCACTAGGTTATGAGAAAGTCTTAAAATTGTACCATCTTCGTGCGAGACCTTTGACATTTCATGAAAGGCAAAAGTGTACCCCCAGATGTCAACTTCTATACTACTTTCTCTTTTTAAAAATATTTATTTTAATTTAATTATTTCTTTTATGAAAAAAAAAATATATACTACTATTATGTTATTTCATCATTAAATGACTACATAAAGTGTATATACTTAAATTTATATTTTCAAATCACTATAAATAAGACGAATTTGGTAAAATAAATATTTTCTTAAGAAGAGTGTCAAATCAATAGGAGCCAGTTATTCTAAAATGGAGAAAGTAAATTATAAATATAACGTAATAGTAATGGTGGAATGTTAGGCTAACATACTTGGGTCTCGGTATATATAAGGTTAACATGCTTTGTGTTTGTTTATAGACTTTTGTCAATTAATCATCATAAGTTAAATTAGTTAATTAGGGTAAACACTTGATAAAGATAAGTATTTTACCATCTCATAGCATATTTGAGATACGTACAGTACTGAACCAAATCAGATCGTGAATACTCCTGCCTTTACGCATCCGGGCACCATACTTGTGCTGTGTGTTGGACAATAAAATTTTCGAGACCGAAAAATAAATAATCGAAACAAGAAAATATTGTAACAATCGTTTTATTAATTTTAATGCGAGTGTTACAATCTCTATAAATCTGCTGATTCGCCTATTCAAATATAAATTCAAGGGCTTCGATCTTGATCTTGATCTTGAATTTGAACTTGATTTGAGGGACTTGATCTTGACTTGTGCTTGAATTCAAGGGTTTTTGAGCTGCTTGAATTCAAGGGTTTTTGAGCTTATTCTTGACTTGAATTTGAACTTGATTTGAGGGACTTGATCTTGACTTGTGCTTGAATTCAAGGGTTTTTGAGCGGCTTGAATTCAAGGGTTTTTGAGCTTATTCTTGACTTGAATTTGAACTTGATTTGAGGGACTTGATCTTGACTTGTGCTTGAATTCAAGGATTTTTGAGCTGCTTTGAACTTGATTTGAGGGACTTGATCTTGACTTGTGCTTGAATTCAAGGATTTTTGAGTTGCTTGAATTCAAGGGTTTTTGAGCTTATTAGAAAAATTGCGGAGTTTGATCCACGAACTTTCTCTTGCTACTTGTTAGAGTTCTTGGGGTCCCCTTTTCTGAATTATGAGACCCCTATTTATAGTTGTAGGCAAGGAAGAGTCATGATGAATATGAACTTCCTTTGACCAATCAGATTTAAGTGATGTGGTGCCTTTTATGGGCTTTTATATTATGGGTCTGCTGCATTAGTTTGACATGTGGCACGGTCCTATTGGCTCCTTCACTTGACTTGGCATGCCACGTCATTTGACACGTGACGCTTATTTGGGCCTCTAGAATATGACAATATTTTGGGCTTAGTAAAGTGGGTTCATCATTTGTAACCCAAATTAATGGACTAGCCCAATAAATATTGGGTCTTATTTAAATTCATACCTATTTGGACTTAAATAATTAATTCAATTATATTAATCCGTAATATTTATTCGGGAATAATATATTTTAAATTTAATACAATCCAAATTTTATACGGATTTAAATTTAATAAAATTGCATCGCCCACAAATGCCCCCTACTTCAAGACTTGTCGAGACATTTAATATTTTAGAGACTAGCTTTGAAGTATGATTATTTAAACATGTTTCCTTCGTGCTTCAACGATTTTCCATACATAAGAACACCTCATTCAAAAACTTTAAAACCAAATCATATTGACATTGTCTCTCAAAGCTCTCTTATTTTTTTTTCACGAATCTCTATACTTAAGACCCGTTGGTGAGGCATGATATCCAATTTCAAACAGTTTTGGAAGATTTTTTCATTGCCTTACTTAACCAGGAATAAAACTCTTCCGATTTAAACTTAGATTGGAGAAGGAAACAACCTCCAATTTGACTTTGTGTGGGAGAAGGAAACAACCTCCAATTTGAATTTGTATGGAAGAAGAAAATCAACCTCCAATTTGAATTTGTATGGAAGAAGGAAATCAACCTCCAATTTGAATTTGTATGAGAGAAGGAAATAACCTCCAATTTGAATTTGTATGGGAAAAGGAAATAATCTTCAATTTGAATTTGGAGATGTAAGCTATCCCAATCTGAATTTATATTGGAGAAAGAAATAATCTCCAATTTGAATTTGGAGATGAAAGTTATTCCAATCTGAATTTATATTAGAGAAGAAAACATCCATCTTACAACTCTATAAAAGGAGGTAGTTTCCCCACTTTTTAATATCAATTTTGGGGTTTTCAAGCCATCAACAATATTAAGGTAATTTCTTTCCCTCTTACTTTTCTCTTATTTTCGTCACTTTTTTTCAGCACAACATCCTTCATCGATGCACTTATGCAATGGTCTTCTTTAAGTATGGGCCCTTTCACTTGATGCACTTATGCAATGATATTCTTTAAGTATGGGCCCTTAAAGAATATCATTGCTTAAAGTGCAAAGGGACAATTTTTTGTCCACCTTAAGGCATGAAAATTTTGATATCCTTTCAAGGATAAACCCGCGAGAGGCCGGCTTAAGGTGCAAAGGGACAAATTTTGTCCACCTTAAGGCATGGAAATTTTTATATCCTTTTAAGGAAAAACACGTAAGAGGCCAGCTTAAGGTGCAAAGGGACAAATTCCGTCCACCTTAAGGCATGAAAAAATTTATATCCTTTTAAGGATAAACATGTAAGAGGCTAGCTTAAGGTGCAAAGGGGGACAAATTTTGTCCACCTTAAGGCATGAAAATTTTGAGATCCTTTTAAGGATAAACCCGCGAGAGGCCAGCTTAAGGTGCAAAGGGATAAATTTTGTCCACCTTAAGGCATGAAACTTTTGAGACCCTTTTAAGGATAAACCCGCGAGAGGCCAGCTTAAGGTGCAAAGGGACAATTTTTTTCCACCTTAAGGCGTGGAACTTTTGAGATCCTTTTAAGGATAAACCCGCGAGAGGCCAACTTAAGGTGCAAAGGGACAAATCTTGTCCACCTTAAGGCATGGAAATTTCGATATTCTTTAAGGATAAACCCGTAAGAGGTCAGCTTAAGGTACAAAGGAACAAATCTTGTCCATCTTAAGGCATGAAAATTTCAATATCCTTTAAGGATAAACTCGTTAGAGGTCCGCTTAAGGTGAAAACAAACAAATCTTGTCCACCTTAAGGCATGTAAATTTTGAGATCCTTTTAGTTGTAGGCTTGGAGAACTTTGGCATTCCAAATCCCATTGAAGGAACTCTATTTCTTTTCGATGGGTTGCCCCCATTGACTCACAAATATATAGAGTAAGTCCAAAATTTAATTAGAATAGTTTCATGCTTGGTATCCATATGGTAGATACTATATGAACATATTTTTTTTGACACTCGTGCAACTGAACTCAGAAGGAAATTTCAAGCGCCTACGTACCTCAGTAAAGAGGATCAAATCACAACGTAGTTCTGGGTGAGTGTTTTTTTTTCTTGTGTCCTAACTTTTGCCTAGGCCGCCTCTTTTGAGGTTTTCAACCTAGCGAACTTTCATTTTCTTTTTGAGCCGTACATAGTTTATACCCTTGCGGGCCAGGAGTGGACATGCAGTTTATAATCTTGCGGGCCAGGAGTGGACATGCAGTTTATACTCGTGCCTTAAGGAGTGTACATGCAGTTTATACTCGTGCCTTAAAGAGTGTACATGCAGTTTATACTCGTACCTTAAGGAGTGTTATCTTTTAAGGATAGTACTTCTTCAATAACTTGGCGTTGATGGGTCCAATCCTCACTCCATCTCCATCGATAAGCTTGTAAGCACCGTTTGAATATCCCTCTTGTACGACATATGGTCCATCCCACTTTGGGGTGAATTTGCCCCCAGACTTATGAGAAGCGATAATGGGCCTTCTTACTGCAAGGACTTGATCTCCAACTTGGAAGCACCTTAAGCGAACCCTTTTGTTGAAAGAACGAGATAACCGGGCTTGATAACATTCAAGATTTTGTTAAGCCTCCAGCCTCTTCTCGTCAAGAGCTTCTAACTCCGCAAGATGCAACTTAGCATTTTCTTCCTCAGTGAGCCCTTCTAGAATGGCCAGTCTCAAAGAAGGTATTTGACGCTCAAGTAGCAGAACTGCTTCAACTCCAAAATCAAGTGAGTATGGGGTGGCTTGCGTTGGTGTACGGTAAGTTGTCCTATACGCCCACAAAGCTTCTTCCATCCGCTCATACCAGTCTCGTTTGGATTTGGAGACGACTTTCTTCAATAAGTTGCATAAAGTCTTATTGAATGCTTCGGCTGGACCATTGGCGGCAACATTGTACATAGAAGATTTGTGTTGCTTGAAACCAAAGAGGTCACATATTTTGTTCATCAGCTTGTTATAAAATGGCTTTCCATTATCAGTTATTATGTACTGAGGAATTCCAAAGTGGTAGACAATATTCACTCGGATGAAGTTCGCAACCTTTTCTTTCTTTACTTCCTTGAGAGCAACAACTTCGGCCCATTTTGAGAAGTAATCTGTCACAGCCAAGATGTATAAGTGTCCACCAGAAGACTTTGGTAGTGGACCAACAACATCCATTCCCCAAGCATTGAATGGCCAAGACGCTATAATTGGATGTAGCACCTCTGGAGAATGATGTATGAAATTTGCATGGAATTGGCAAGCTTTGCATTTTCAAGCTTAGTCCAAGCAATCTTTCACCATCGTTGGCCAATAATATCCCATCCTTTTAATGTGAAAATGGAGCTTCAGTCCAGACTGATGTGATCCACGAACTCCTGAGTGCGCTTTTTGCAAAGCTTAAATTGTTTATTCCTCTCCCAAACATCGTAAGAGTACTCCTTCAAATGATCTTCTGTGTAGTATGTCTTTGTAGTAAAGGAAGTGAGGTGCACGACAACGAATGTCAGTCTTTCTCCTTTGATCTTTTAGAAGTATCCCACAACATAAGTAATCAATAATAGGTTGTCGACAATCTTCTTTTACAGCTTCATACACGGCAACGAGGTATTCAAACTTGTTTTCTACATCATCATCTGACGACGGTACTACCCATTCTTAGCGGATAGTAACTCGCGTCTGATTTGGAAGAGTTAAGGTTGAAGCCAAAGCAGCTAGAGCATCAGCTTGCTTATTTTCTTTTCTTAGCACATGCTAGAGGGTTACTTCTCCAAGACATCCCATCAACTTCTGTGCATAATCATGATATGGTCTTAACTCAGGCTTCCGGACTTCATAACTTCCCAAAAGCTGCTTAATCACCAATTGGGAGTTACCAAAACCTTGTAACTGCAGTTGTTTCATGTCGCAACCATCTCAAATCTGAGTATGAGCGCTTGATATTCAACAACATTATTGGAGCAACGATTCATCACGGTTAACGAGTAGGGGATGACTTCTTCTTGTGGAGTAACAAATACTACTCCATCACCAGCTTCATCTCGATGTGCAGCACCATCAAAGTACATCTTCCATGGGGATCTAACTTCAAAAACCATTGCATCTTCATCAGGAAGTTCATTGCCCAGTTCCCAGTCATCAGGTATTGGGTGATCTGCCAAAAAGTCAGCCAATGCTTGTCCTTTTACAGCCTTTTGGGGGATGTACGCGATCTCAAACTGCTGAAATTGGAGGTACCACCTTGCAAGTCGGTCATTGAGGACTGGTTTTGATATTACAAACTTGATGGGATTTTCCTTGGACACAAGACGAACAACATGAGCTTGAAAGTAGTGTTTCATCTTTTGGATTGAGAAAGACAATGCCAAACATAATTTTTTGATCGGAGAATACTTCAGCTCATTCGGCGTCATCATTCTGCTCAAATAGTAAAGAGAGTTTTCTTTGCCTTCACTATTTCATTGAGCCAGTAGTGCTCCAACTGACCTCTCTTGTGCCGCGATGTAGAGTATCAATGGTTTCCCAGGTATGGGTGTCGCAAGAACTGGTGGATTCATTAAGTATGATTTAATACTCTCAAAAGCATTACTACAAGCTTGGTCCCATTCGAAGGGAGTATCCTTCTTCATGAGACAACTAAATGGTTGACATTTCCCGGCCAGGTTTGAGATGAACCTCCTTAAATATGTTAGCCTTCCTTGAAGGCTTTTTAACTCATGAATATTTCGAGGCTCGGGCATCTTCAAAATCGCATAAACCTTGTCTTGATCAATTTCAATTCCTCGGTATCGCACAATGAAGCCAAGAAACTTTCCAGAAGTAACTCCAAAGGCACACTTCAATGGA
This sequence comes from Capsicum pubescens, assembly GCA_030864215.1. NCBI lineage: Eukaryota > Viridiplantae > Streptophyta > Magnoliopsida > Solanales > Solanaceae > Capsicum > Capsicum pubescens. The sequence continues at coordinate 185,013,171 of CM061539.1, read as the reverse complement.
TTCATCCTAAGTTGATATCTTCTAAGTAACTCGAATACCATTCTTAGGTCTTTTAAGTGGTCATCTCTCTTTCTTGACTTCACCACTAGATCATCCACATAGAATTCAACATTTTTATGGAGCAGGCCATCAAAGATATTCTGCATAGCCCTTTGATAAGTGGCACCATCGTTCTTCAAACCAAAAGGCATCACCTTGCAGCAATAAATACCTTTGGGCGTATGAAATGTAGTGAGTTCTTCATACTTTGGCGCCATACGGATTTGGTTGTAGCCGGATAACCATCCATGAAGGACATTGTCTCATAACCAGTGGTGGCATCAATCATCAACTCCGGTATAGGGATTGGAAAGTCATCCTTAGGGTAGGCGTTGTTGAGATCCCGAAAGTCGACACAAACTCAAATTTGGCCATTCCTCTTCCATACTGGAACAATACTTGAAATTCATGTGGGATATTTGACTTCACGAATAACGCCCTCTTCAATGATTTTGTTAACTTCATTTTCAATCAAAGGAACCAACTCCGGCCTAAAGCGTCTTTGGGCTTGCTTAACAGGACGAGCACCATTCTTGACCGCCAACTGATTGACCGCTATTTTTGGATCTAAACCCGTCATTTCCTTATAGATCCAAGCAAAGACATTCATATATTCTTTGAGTATGTCCATATAAGCAATTTTCTCTTCCATTTCTAGAAATGCGCTCAGGTAAGTTGGTCTTGGGTCTTCATCGGTTCCAAGATTAACTTCCTTCAAGGGATCTATTGTGGCCTTTACTTCTTCTTCAAGTTGCGATGGAGCATCTCCAGCATTTTCTTCCTCTTGAGGATCATCGTCGTTGACGGATATATAATAACACCAAAAGGCATCTCCTATCTCTTCATCAACCTTCATTTGAGACGAGACATCTTTCTCATTCTGGGTTGTAATATATGAGGAGTCAACACTCTCTTTATCTTCTTGGATTTGCTTGGTATAAACCACAATATGCGCCTTTACTTTTAGCACCTCATTGCATAAAACTACCAGTTCCGTCTGTCGCTTCATTCTAGAAGGAATCAAACTTTGTAAATATTTTTGTATTTTAAGTTAAGAGTACATCATCGTGCTTTGACGACACCTCTGACACTTGTTGTTTTTCCTCTTATTTAGAGGTCCTAACCTTTCAAACACAGAAGTTCTTGCAGTTGATTCTCTAAGTCGGTCAAAGACATAAGCCCTCTTGTTGGATGCAGTAAACTCTTCTTCTACAGTGATGTAATTGCTAACCGCCCTTCTTATGGAGATGCAAATTGGAGGTGGCTACGTATATCCTAGGATTTCACGTGCCTGCCTGGTAGTACCTTCCGACGGAAGTTTGTCCAACCTTGATAGCTCATTTGGATTGTATCTAGCCTTTACAAATAGTTTGTATGCATTTGGATTGAAGCCATCCTTCGTACATTTCGTAGGGAGTGTCATATCTTGTGGCAGATTTTGAGACACAGACTCTTCAAAAAGTCTTGAGGATAGATTTATTACATCAATCTTCCTGATAGGTAAAGTTAGCCCCTTTAGCATATGATCTTGGGAATTCAATGGATGATTTTTTTCTTTCCTTACCTTCGGTACGTAACGAAGAATGGGAGTTGCCTTTTTTTCATAGAAGCGACACCTTATTTATTTGAAGTGGAGAGAGGCTTCTTGGTGGCGACTTTTTTGACAATCACCTTCTTAGATGTAAGATCATCACACTTGGTCTTGGTGGCATCTTCAACCCTTTTCTCATCCACAACATGCTTTTTTAAGTAGAATTTTGCATCGGCAAAATGTGACTCAGCTTCAGTGAATGGCTTGTCATCGGCAACTGTCTTTCTTTCCACTCCGCCTTTGAGGTACTTTAAGCGTTGATAGTAAGAGGATGAGATAATTTTTTTCTTATGCACCCAAGGCCTACCAAGCAATATATTATATGAAGTTTTGGCATCGATCATATGCATCAATGGGTTTGATTGAAAATTATCCATACGAATCCCCAACTTAATACATCCCATGGCCCTCTGGCCCCCTTGATTGAAACCTTGGATCATTATACGGCTTTCGTCCAGTTCGCTAGTAGCGATGCCAAGTTTTTTCATCATGCGGATAGGCAGGATGATGACTCCAGACCCCTCATCTATCAAGATTCTATTGATCTTCTTTCCTAGAATTTGACCCACCATGTATAAGAGACGGTTAAGTAGGGACTCACCAAGCAGAAGATCGTTATTTGTGAATTTGATTTTTGTATCACACACATGTGCCTCTTCGCCAAGAGTTTCAGCAAGCTTTCCGGAAGGTGAAGGAACCTCCATGGGTAGATTCTCACCCTTTGCCCCCTCTTTGGCGGTATTAAAACAAGACCCCTCAAGGTTGACTTGGGAAATCTTTACACGAAACCAACTCGGTAAGAATTTCTCTAAAGTCATTGGACGTCGAGTTTTTTGGTGGTAAAGCTCAGTCACCCTCGTCTTCTTTGGGAATTCAACCAACTTCTGTTTCCTTGATTTTTTTATCATTCTCCTTCTGGTTGGCTGCTCGGATGACTCCTTTTGCAGACTCATCCTCCTGCGTCTACTCCTCGTCACCAGAGTCCAACCTTCATCATTGCCTTCGTCAACTGAAGACTTGTCAGGCTCTAATATTTTCTCATTATACTCTTCTACACATATTTGGACTGGGTCAAGCGAGCCAAAAGTAATAGAGATTTGATGAGAACTGGTCGTCTCATCGTCGAAGAAAATCTTCTTCTCTTTTGCTAGTTTTATAACTTTATCTTTAAAGACAAAACACTTTTCCAGAGGATGACTTATGAGCCAATGATATTTGCAACAATTAGGGTCATTGGTCCTTCCAGCTTCATTGGGACGCTTCATCTCTGGGAGTTCAATGAGCTTATGCTCAAGGAGTTTATCGAAAATCTCAGAAACATCAAAATCAAGGAAGGGATATTCCTTTTCTTGCATCTTCTTTAAAGTTTTTTTATTCAGACGTGCTCCAGAAGTCGTCTTCATATTTTGCTTCTTGCTTACCTTTGTGGTGACCTTCACAGGAAACACATCAACATTCATGGACTCCTTGTTTTCATTTTTGGGAACAAACTTGCCCCATCTTTTGGGTTCCTGCTTTTTCTTTCCCCTTCGAGGGTCATGAATAAGCGCTCTTTCCTTTCCAGCAGAAGACATACTCAACTCCATTTCGTGAGCACGAGTAGAGAAGTCTTCAAAGGATTTTGGTTTAATTCCTTGCAAGATATAGAGAAGTCCTCAGTGCATTCCTTGGACACACATCTCTATTGCAAAAGCTTCACTAAGCCTATCTTTGCAGTTTAGACTCGCATTTCTCTATCGATTGATGAAGTCGATGACTGGCTCATCCTTTCTTTGCCGAGTATTTGTGAGCTCTATCATGCTCACTATACGCCTTGTGCAATAAAACCGATTTAGGAACTCGTGTTCCAATTGCTCCCAACTATCGATGGAGTTAGGCTCGAGGTCTGTATACCAATCAAAGGTATTTCCCTTTAGGGAACGAACAAACTATTTGAAAAGATAGTCACCGTAAGTTCCAGCATTATTACATATTTCGACAAAGTGTGCGACATGTTGTTTTGGGTTACTTTTTTCCTCAAATTGTTGAAATTTGGGGGGTTGATAGCCAACAGATATTTTGAGGCTATCTATTCTTGCAGTGTAAGGCTTGGCATATGCAAGGGAAGACTTGGTGATAACATCATACTTGTCTTTGAGGGTCCCTTCAATAAATTCCCTCAATTGCCCAATCGGGATCATTCGCTCAGTAAAAACTTGCACCTCTTTAGTCGATGGTGTTTGTTTCACAGGATTTTCTATATCATGAACCTCTGGAGCTTTTCCCGGTGCATGAATAGATTCTCCGTCTATCAAGCCTTACACCCTATCCACTATTTTATCAATCCTAGCTTCTTGATTCTGAACATAGTTGGTCAGGCCTTCAATTGCCTTTGTCAAATTCACAAGTTGTTCCTCCATAGACGAGGCATCAGTTACCATTGCTTGCATGATTACCGGATACATTGGAGAGTAACATGGATTATCACATAAGTTGATCCTTGAAGTGCTCAGCTTTTGTGGTGTAAGTGGAGATAACGCATTTGTTGAACGACCATCGCTCTTTGCGCCAGAGTATTTGGAACCGGAATGCTCAAGTAGAGCTAAAGTCTTCTTAAGCGATTCTGCCACACTGATTCCTCCTTTCGAATTACTTTTATTGGACTTCGTTCCTTTTAGGGTTGAAGATCCAAAAACTGGAGCTAGAGCAGACGACACTGGATGTGTTTGTTGTCCTAGCAAGCCTACCTTGCTTTTTGTGACAGCTCCTAGGCTTTCAAAAGTAACACCAAGGATGCTTTCTACTTCAGCAGAGAACTTTGAATCTGCAGCCTTGGAAGCAGTTGATTGAGAATTGACCTTCTTGGAAGTCATTTCGTTGTTCTTAAACTTTAAAGTATGAAAAATTGAGATGAGAGGTAGAGATTATCCCACTAGGCGTGCCAGAATTTGTTGGACAATAAAATTTTCGAGACCGAAAAATAAATAATCGAGACAAGAAAATATTGCAACAATCATTTTATTAATTTCAATGTGACTATTACAATCTCTATGAATCCTCTGATTCGCCTATTCAAATATAAATTCAAGGGCTTCGAGCTTGATCTTGAATTCAAACTTGATTTCTTGATTTGAGAGACTTGATCTTGACTTGTGCTTGAATTCAAGGGCTTTTGAGCTTGTTCTTGAATATTGTGGTCTTGATCTTGAATCTTGATGAACTTGATTTGAATGCTTGAGCTTTTTAGAGAAATTGCGAAGTTTGATCCACGAGCTTTCTCTTGCTACTTGTTAGAGTTCAGGGTGTAGACACGTGATTTTGACCCTCCCCGAGTTTAATATATATATTTTTTGATATTAAATATTTATATTTGATATAATATTATTTAAATTATTATTTTTATTTCAATAAATTTGTAGTTAAAAAATAAAGTTAATTTTTAGATGTTTTATGTTTATTTTATTATAATTTTTTAAAAATAATACAAAAATTTTAAAAAAATATTTTCTTTTTAAATTTTAAACAAACAAGTTAGTAGTTTTAGTACTATCTTAATTATATTTATTTTTAACTATTTTTTAACTTTAATTGTATTTTCTTAAATATAAAAATTAATTAGTTATCATTATATTATTTTTATTATTATTATTTATTTATTTATTGTTTATATTTGTTATTATTACTATCTTCTAGGGGGAAAAAAAGAGAAAAAAAAAAAGAAAGAAAGAAAGAAAAAGAAAAATATTTAAATTTTAAATCTCCCCTTATCTGATCTCTACCCAACTGTTCCCCCAAGACTTCCCCCTATTTAAGGACTCTTCCTATCATACGTACACTATTTTACACATAGTGCATCACACCCTGATCAGATAACAGAGAAAACATCAACACTACATCGAAAAGTAGAGAAAAACAAAGAAAAAAAAACAGTCAGAGAAAATCATCAGTCAAAAGAGATAAATTTGGGTTCCGTTTTTGGTTTTGGTGAAATCATTCTTGCTACTATTTTATCTGTTTCATTACACAGGTTCCTGTTCTATTCTCATACTTTTCGTTTATGTTTCATATAAATTTGAAAAAATGAATGTACGTTCTTATTTTAGTTTTGATGGAATCTAAAAACTTTATATATGATATCATCATGTTCTACTCTTGTACTTTATGTTTCGTTAAGTTTGAAAAAATGTGAATGTCAATTCTTATTTTAGTTTAGATAGAATCTAAAAACTATATATATGATTTTATCATGTCCAAAGTATATTTCTTTTGTTGTATTTAGACGTGTTCTCAAGTGTAAATATTTATCTATATTTAAGTTTAATACCATGATTTCTTAGGCCAAAAAATAATGTGAAGTGATCATATGTCGACTTGAATTTTTTTTTTTGATAAGTTTAACTTTTAATGTGTTTGGATTGAATTTAATAAGATTTTTTTTAATGTGGTTAATTATTATGTTTAATTGTCTTATCTTAGGCCTATTACAATTGAAATATAGCAATGACACAATGAAAATTATATATGGTGGAATTAAATAAATTTAATTGGTCATTTAGATAAAAAGATGTATATAGGCTTCTGTACATTCCTTTTTAAATGTTATATGCAATTCACGATATTGGTGTTTACTTTAAGATACCATTATAATTATCAGATTAATTCTTTTTTAAAAAAAATATATTTTCATAGACATTAAATCACTATTTAAGGCGTAATCAATTAAGTGCATGAAAGAGTAAGTAATGGATTGTGAACTTATCCAAAATTCGTCTTAAATAATGATAGAAAGAGTAAATAGATAAGAAAAATTTGTTACGAGTTTATAAGAGACAAATCAATGTTTTTAATGTAAGGCAAATTTTAGGTACGTTTATAATATTCGTCTCAAATTAAGAATGCGGCATACGCATCTTTCCGAGACATTTTAAAAACTCAATGATGCAATAATGCACTTTGATAAATATTAACTTTCATCAATTTATTTAATATAAGATAATAGACAAGTTTGCGGTATAATTAAAAATGGACGGTTTTAGGCCTTAACATAACTTATTTAAGGCAAGATAAGTCATTAAAATGACCGTGCTAGAATCACGAGACTTGAGGGGTGCCTCACACCTTCCCCTCGGTCAACATAATTTCTTACCCGGTCTTCTATTTCCGCAGACCATAATAAAGAGTTATTTCCTTTTGATTAGGGATTCAAAAAGGTGACTTGGAACACCATAAGTCAATTTCAAGTGGCGACTCTGTAAATAAATTAATCCATATTCAATACTGTCACTTTAATTGGGAAAACCCTTTGACTCGGCCTTCGAGCAAAAAATCAGTGTGACATCTCTGGCGATTCTGTTGGGATTAATAAGAATTCAAGCTTTTTATATTGACTTATACTTGCTTTAATTGTTGTTGATATTGTATTTGTTGGCCTTATGTGCTACTTGTCATTCATTTACCACTTTAATATTGACTGAACTGTATTATATACTGTCTTCTCTTGCGCACCCCATCTGAGTCTCTGAAATAGGATAGAAGGAATGCAGCGCATGCATCCTACTTTCTTTTTGAGATAGCTGGAGTGTCAAGGCACCTGGTAAAGAATTATAGTCACACATGTTAGGCGGGGTTCGGATCGGCAACGAAGACGGTGTTGCCCTGCTACCGACCAAGTTGTCCCTCCCCGGCTCGAGTGTCCGCTTGGGTAAGCCAGTCTAAACACCTATACCTATTAGGCTTAAACTTAGAAGAATTGAAAACTCAGAATCTGGTTATCCCCATTAGGTGCCGCTTTATTTGCATCATATGCATTTGACTTAGCGAGACTCGGCACAGGGACCGGGTCTGTCTAGGACAGGTGACCTACTTATAAAGACCAACATGTGCATCTTACGTGCTCTTTGACATTTGTTTGGAAGACTGTTTATTTGTTGACCGGCTTTAGGCAACTTTAAAATGCAAGAGATTACATTATTCTCAAATTTAGTGAATTATTTTTAAAAAGAAAGAAAATTTTTAAATATACAACAACATAGTTTATCGGTCTTCATGAACTACGAGGGTCTCATTCTCACTCTTTATTGAGATATGTAGGAAGCCCTTTTTCGGGGTACGGCCCTATCTTTTGAAAAATTAGTCATAGATTTATTGGAGAATATTTTAAAAATATGATTACTTTCATAATTATTTTTCTAATCCTCAAGTCCAATTTTTAGGTATCTTAATGGCCCTGAATCTTTAGGGATCATGAGGCTAACTTTTTACAAAGTAAATATATATATTTATCTTAACAGCCCTAAACCTTTAGGGGTCTTGAGGTTGAGTTTTGTACGACATAATTTTCAAGAACTACGCACACCTTATTCTCATTTTATTGAGATACGTAGGCTGTCCTCAATGGATTCGGCAATCTTTTTTAAAATGGTTGTTTTCCCTTTTAAATTTAAAAAAAAAAAACTTTCTCATTTCTCAAATTACAAGAAAATGTGTTTCTTCATATCTCTAGCTTCGAGAACTACGCAATCCTGATTCTCATCTTATTGAGATACGTAGCATCCCTTCTGGGGTTCGGTGATCTTTTCAAAAAAGAAGATAAAAGAAAAAGAGTTTTTGAAAAAAATATTGCATTCTGACGCCTTTGTTATTTCTTACACAGTTAATTTAAGGTGGTTGGTTTGTGGTATTTTGGATGGTCCCTCATATTACACCAAATTCAGAAAAAAGAGTCATGCCCAACAAGAATATAGAAAGTGAAATCATGGATCAAACAAAGAGTCAGGAAAATGAGAGGTTAAAACAAGAGATTGTGAGTTTGAGGAAACAAATGTTGGAAATGTATCGAGTTTGGGCCAGTGGGATGCCTCCTCCGCCATTTTTCACTATTGACCCTACAAATACCTTGAGTTCTTCACCAAAATTGCAAAGTCAGTTTTCTGTTGTTGGTTATGCGCCACAACATGCCCCAGAATCTATTCCAAGCCAAAAGAATCTCAATGTTTCAATCATTCATTCTCTAGATTTTCAGTATAAATCTAGCACATTGATAGCACCACCTATAGTCTCTGCTTCTGTTGCTCCACCTTCTACTGAGGTTTCCACCTTAGCTTTTGATCCGACGATTGTGTCTCCCCAATCTGATAGTAAGTCGATGTTCAACACTCTTGATGATCACTATTATACTCCTGATCCCACATCTATGTTAGTTGGACCACCAAAATTTCTTACTAAGAAGTCTGACATGACAGAAAAGCAAGAAAAAATGGCTAGGAAAATGAAGAGCACAGAAAAGGCTTCGAAAAATTCTTAGGGAATTGCGAATTATGAAGATGTTGCATATAAAGACGGGAACGTTTCTTCAAGTGTTAACCTTCTTCCAAACCTTGAGATATCAAAATTTGAGAAACATGATGTGTACGAGGATTCTGTAAAACACTTGGGATGATATTGCCATCACTTGAGAGGGACAAAAGGGAAGAAAAAAAAATGTATCTATTGTCGTTACAGGGGCAAAACAGAGCTCAAGAGGTCCAACTCAGCAATATTGTCAGTCTCAATCCAGAGCTTGCAAATCAAATTCATATGCTCACATGCAACAAGGTTCCTCTTTGCAAAATCTAAGATATTTCCTTCCACTTCGTCAATATCCTTTAAACAATGCACAGTTGTATGCTCATCCATTTTCTTACCCACAATGGCACACACCAACTCCTCAGAGTTATCCTCCAATTCCATAAATCTACCAAAGCCCTTCTAGGCCCAATTTTCAATCCAAGCCAAATAATAAAATGAGGCAAAAGTTGAGAGATAGTTTCACACCAATTGGAGACTCATATGCCAGTTTATTTCAGAGATTGGTATAGAAAGGAATGATTACTCCTCTACTTGGGCACACTCTTAATCCCCGTTCAAAAAATTTTGATCCTAATGCACGATGTGTGTATCATTCTGATGCTCGAGGTCATAGTATTGAAGATTATCGAGATTTGAAAAGAGAAATTGAAAAGATGATTCAAGATAGATCAATTATGGTACAGAACATTGACAGTGAGAAAAGCTCTAGTCATGTTGATATTCAAACCAGTGGCTAAGATGTCAAGCTCAACAATTGGGAAGTCACTCCTCTTCCCTTACTTGGAAGGAGTTTTGTTAGTCTATTTTATTTTCCTTCTGTTACCCGAATAATTTAAGGATTCTAGTTCGGGATCTATGTTGTCTTATTGTCTTATTATTGTGTTAAAAATCTTTCTATCTTTTTTGTTAACAAAATATGCATCCCTTTTATTTTTCTTATTTAAATATATATTGTTTTTTTTTCTCTATACACATTTTTTCTTCTGTGGCAATTCCAGTGATATGATATGCATGTTGAATTTTCAGCCAAATCTTAAAACCCAATCTAATGCTGAAGCATTCGATTAAGAATCTAGAGATGAAAAAAATGTCAGAAAAATAGTTGAGATGTTTGGAGACCTAGTTACATCCTCACTTGAATGTTTTGAGGCAATCACTTTGCGAATAAAAAATGACTTGATTTTCAGTGAGAAGGTTCAACTCAAGCATTTTTGAATGAGATCAACCAGAGGATATATAGTTTCTATTGTCAGAAGAAGCAAAAGGAAGTTAGCTCAAAAAAAAAAAAAAAAAAAAGATCACCTGTTGTAAAGAAAGTACAATACAAATGGGCATATATATTTCACAAGCTTCAAAGAAGCGACACGTGCACTTGCTCGGTCAAGGTCAATGTTGAAAAGATGTGCATAATTTTTATGTTGCACTCTCTCATTGCATGTTATGTACTTGTATTTTTAAGAATTGATATGACGAAGGCATTTTATTCTTTTATCCAAATGTTGTGTCATCCCTTGTTATCCCCTTTGTGCTTGAATTTTATTTTCTTTCATAAACCTCTTTTGGAATCAAAATAGAAAAAAAAATGTGTCAAGAAAAAGAAAAGAGTCAGAAAAGTGTCAAGAAAAAATAGATTCGGGAAAAATATCTCTCTCTGAAAAAAAAAGAGATAAAAGTCAAAAAAAAAATTGCTTGAACTACATTTGACCTGATTCTTGCTATGACAAGATACGTAGGCAGCTCTACTCTGGGGTTCGGTCCAACCCAAAAAAAATTCAAGTTACCCAAAATGAAATAAAACTGGGGCAAAATTTTATTTCCTTAAAAGAGTCGATTCCAAAAGGTGTATATTTTATCCAATGTTGTGTAAATTTTGAGCCCCATCCCGACCTTTCTTTCTATCCCATTCCAAAACCCAAGTTACAACCAAAGAAAGACCTTTAGATCAATCTTTGAGAATGTCAAGGCTAAACATGTTATGGGTGCATGATGTTTCGTATATTGGGAATTATTTAAAAAAAAAAATTAATGAAAAAAAATGAATGAGTAAAAATGAGAGTCTTATTGGTGAAAACCCTTTTGGGCACCATAAGGCGAAGGTGATCTGAGAAAAAAATAAAAATGAGATAGGCGTTCGCAAAAACCCATTAAGGTGTCACTAGCCAAAGGAGGATTGTGATCTAGAGGGAGCATATTCAAGATTGATTTCATTTCAAACTCAATAAGTGGAAAAAAGTTGTAATGATTAGTGTGGGTAGATCAGGTTATTTAATTCAAAATGCATGTCATGATTGCTGATTCGGTTACCACACCTAAATAAGTTTTCTTTTGTCTTTTCGAAGAAAAAAAAGATACCTATTATTTTTTCCTTTTCTTTTTATTTTTCTATTTTTGATTTTTTTGGTATCTTTGTCATTAGATAAAAATTATTGTCATTTTTCTCGTGTCCTTGAGTCGAGTCCGTGTCATAACAAGTGAGAAATAATCTCAAAACTTACTACCAACTTCTTCAATTGCACAAAGCGAGATAAAAAGCCAACACATGAAAGAGACATGATTGTGAGCTGAAATAAGGCATGCAAAAAGTTTTGTCAACAGACGAGTCTGGAAACTCATGGAAATACCAGGGTTCAAAGGGTTTATTTGAGGAGCATGGCAAAGTAAAAATACTGTGTTTGTTTCAAAGTTACTTTTGATAATATGAGTTTGGGTTAATGATGCATCAAGTTGGTGATGGATGCTAATGGTTGGAAGCAAGGTTAAGTATGACGAGGGCAAGAGTGATTGCCACGAAAGCTAAAGCCACAAACCTGCCACCATGTTTTTGAACTCACAAGTTTTCTTTGATGAAACAGGAAACATGTTACTTTCAAATAAAGAACTCCAAAGCCTAAATAATAAAAGATGCAATTCCTCATTTTTGAAAATGCAAGAGACGATATTACTACACATGTTTAGTAATCACAATCATGGTAAAAACTCGTCATCCATTACTCCTAGAAGACGTACTTTCTAGTTGAGTCATTTAACCCCTAGGAGAGGCACTTCTTAATCTGAATAAGTCAGTTTTTATTTGTTAGGTGAAGCACTTCCTAATTTGAACATTCACTCCTAGAAGACGCACTTTCTAGTCGAGTCATTTCATTTAACTCCTAGGAGACGCACTTCCTAGTCTGAATAAGTCAGTTTTCATTGATTAGGTGAAGCACTTCCTAACTTGAACATTCACTCCTAGAAGACGCACTTTCTAGTCAAGTCCTTCAATTTAACTCTTAGGAGGCACACTTTCTAATTTTGGTCATCAGTTTTACTCTGACGAGACGCATTTCTTTAGCAGGGCTTTGATTCACACTCTTTCTGTACTTTTTAAAAACTATAATCGGATGATGCTCACAAAATTTTCTTGTACAAACTGGGGAAAATAATTTGTTCGTGTTTATTGAATTTTACTTTCTGCTCAGGACCCTCCTGAAGAATGAGACAGGACCCTCCTGAAGAATGAAAATTTATTTTTTATGATCAGGATCCTTTTAAAGAATGGGACAGGACCCTCCTGAAGAATGAGAATTTATTTTATGTTCAGGACCCTCCTGAAGAATGGGATGTTATTTTTCTGTTTCACCTTTTATTTTGAGTTCAGGAACATATTTTCAAAAATCAGAAAAATAAATCCAGGAGATCGCCTGAAGAACAAGATGAAGAAAAGAAAGAGTTGTAAATCGAGTGTTGAAGTAAATTTATATTTGAGTTTTCGGTGACGTCGATCATGCTTCTTGCAGTTAGTTCATTAGTCAGGAACACATGTTACCTTCAAATCAATTATTTCTAAGCCTAAACATCAAAGGCCGTAATTTCTCAAAGCGGCATTTTTAAGGAGATGCACTTCCTTGTTTGGGTAATTAAAGAGATATTTGTAAGGAGACACATATCCTTGTTTGGACAATTCAAGCAACATTTGTAAGGAGACGCACTTCCTGATTTGGGTAATTCAAGCAACATTTATGGGGAGATGCATTTCCTTGTTTGGTAATTCAAGCGACATTTATAAGGAGACGCACTTCCTGGTTTGGGTAATTCAAGCGACATTGGTAAGGAGATGCACTTCCTTGTTTGGGTAATTAAAGAGACATTTGTTAGGAGACGCACTTCAAGTGACATTTGTAAGGAGATGCACTTGTTTTTTTGGTAATTCAAGCAACATTTGTGGGGAGACGCACTTCGTTGTTTGGTAATTCAAGCAACATTTGTAAGGAGACACACTTCCTTGTTTGGTAATTCAAGCAACATTTGCGGGGAGACGCATTTCCTTGTTTGATAATTCAAGCGATATTTGTAAGGAGACGCACTTCCTTGTTTGGTAATTTAAGCAACATTTGTAAGGAGACGCGTAAGGAGACGCACTTCCTTGTTTGGTAATTCAAGCAATATTTGTGGGGAGACGCATTTCCTTGTTTGGTAATTCAAGCGACATTTGTAAAGAGACGCACTTTCTTGTTTGGTAATTCAAGAGACATTTGTAAGGAGACTCACTTCTTTGTTTGGACAATTCAAGCAACACTTGTAAGGAGACGCGCTTCCTGATTTGGGTAATTCAAGAGGCATTTGTAAGGAGACGCACTTTCTAATTTGGATAATTCAAGCGGCATCGGTAAGGAGATGCACTTCCTTGTTTGGGTAATTCAAGCGACATTTGTAAGGAGACGCACTTCCTTGATTGGAAAATTCAAGCAACATTTGTAAGGAGACGCACTTCCTTGTTTGGGTAATTAAAGAGACATTTGTTAGGAGACGCATTTCCTTGTTTTGGGTAATTCAAGAGGTATTTGTAAGGAGACACACTTCCTTGTTTGGTTAATCAAGCAACATCGATAAGGAAACGCACTTCCTAGTTTTGGTAATTCAAGCGACATTGGTAAGGAGACGTATTTTCTTGGTTTGGTAATTCAAGTGGCATTGAGACGTACTTCCTTGTTTTGGTAATTCAAGCGGCATTGGAGCCCGCCTAAAGAATAGAGTGAAGATTTTTAAGTCCAAGCCAGAAGAAAATCTGAAGAATAAACCAATTGTCAAGTTCCATTCTAATGCCAAAAGTCAACGAGGAGGAACATTTCGTGTATCAAGTTCAACTCAGAATAATGGCTATCTCACCATTTGAGAAGTCATGAAGATTCAAGTCAAGATTCCAAAAAAAGCAGCATAGATAGGATTTCTCACTTGTAGCTTCATTTTATTTTATTTTTTTGTTAGTCATTTCAATGTAAAAGCAGAATGTCGTGAACCGAAAACTCGACGGAACCTAACTCGATCTCTAACTCACTACCACATCATTTTACCCCATTTGAACTACATGTGACCTGATTCCCTTAAAATCCGGGATATGTAGGCGGTCCAAAACTAGGACTCGGTCACATCTTTTATTTTATTTTATTTTATTTTATTTTATTTTATTTTATTTTATCTTTACTTTTAGAATAATCGGAGGGTCAAAAGTCATCTCTTTGTCTACTTTTTGTATGAAAACTCTTCGAGATTTCAAACAAAGAGGGACAAAATATAGACACGTGATTTTGACCCTCCCCGAGTTTAATATATATATTTTTCGATATTAAATATTTATATTTGGTCTAATATTATTTAAATTAGTATTTTTATTTCAATAAATTTGTAATTAAAAAATAAATTTAATTTTTAGATGTTTTATGTTTATTTTATTCTAATTTTTAAAAAATAATACAAAAATTTTAAAAAAATATTTTGTTTTAAAATTTTAAACAAACAAGTTAGTAGTTTTAGTACTTATCTTAATTATATTTATTTTTAACTATTTTTTAACTTTAATTGTATTTTCTTAAATATAAAAATTAATTAGTTATTATTATATTATTTTTATTATTATTATTTATTTATTGTTTATATTTGTTATTATTACTATCTTCTAGAAAAAAAAGAGAAAAAAAAAGAAAGAAAAAGAAAAATATTTAAATTTTAAATCTCCCCTTATCTGATCTCTACCCAACTGTTCCCCCCAAGACTTCCCCCTATTTAAGGACTCTTCCTATCATACGTACACTATTCTACACATACTGCATCACACCCTGATCAGATAACAGAGAAAACATCAACACTGCATCGGAAAGCAGAGAAAAACAGAGGAAAAAAAATCAATCAGAGAAAATCATAAGTCAAAAGAGATAAATTTGGGTTCCGTTTTGGTTTTGGTGAAAGCATTCTTGCTACTATTTTATTCGTTTCATTACACAGGTTCTTGTTCTATTCTCATACTTTTCGTTTATGTTTCATATAAATTTGAAAAAATGAATGTACGTTCTTATTTTAGTTTTGATGGAATCTAAAATTTGTATATATGATATCATCATGTTCTACTCTTGTACTTTATGTTTCGTTAAGTTTGAAAAAATGTGAATGTCAATTCTTATTTTAGTTTAGATAGAATCTAAAAACTATATATATGATTTTATCATGTCCAAAGTATATTTCTTTTGTTGTATTTAGACGTGTTCTCAAGTGTAAAGATTTATCGATATTTAAGTTTAATACCATGATTTTTTAGGCCAAAAAATAATGTGAAGTGATCATATGTCGACTTGAATTATTTTTTTTGATAAGTTTAACTTTTTATGTGCTTGGATTGAATTTAATAGGATTTTTTTTTTAATGTGGTTAATTATTATGTTTAATTGTCTTATCTTAGGCCTGTTACAATTGAAATATAGCAATGACACAATGAAAATTATATATGGTGGAATTAAATAAATTTAATTGGTCATTTACATAAAAAGATGTATATAGGCTTCTGTACATTTCTTTTTAAATGTTATATGCAATTCACGATATTGGTGTTTACTTTAAGATACCATTATAATTACCAGATTAATCCTTTTTAAAAAAAAATAATATTTTCATAGACATTAAATCACTATTTAAGGCGTAATCAATTAAGTGCATGAAAGAGTAAGATTGTGAACTTATCCAAAATTTGTATTAAATAATAATAGAAAGAGTAAATAGATAAGAAAAAATTGTTACGAGTTTATAAGAGACAAATCAATATTTTTAATGTAAGGCAAATTTTAGGTACGTTTATAATATTCGTCTCAAATTAAGAATGCGGCATACGCATCTTTCTGAGACATTTTAAAAACTCAAGGATGCTATAATGAACTTTGATAAATATTAACTTTCATCAATTTATTTAATATAAGATAATAGACAAGTTTGCGGTATAATTAAAAATGGGCGATTTTAGGCCTTCACATAACTTATTTAAGGCAAGATAAGTCATTAAAGCGACCGTGCTAGAATCACAGAACTTGAGGGGTGCCTCACACCTTCCCCTCGGTCAACAGAATTCCTTACCCGGTCTTCTGTTTCCGCAGACTATAATAAAGAGTCATTTTCTTTCCGGTCTTCTATTTTCGCAGACCATAATAAAGAGTCATTTTCTTTTGATTAGGGATTCAAAAAGGTGACTTGGAACACCATAACTCAATTCCAAGTGGCGACTCTGTAAATAAATTAATCCCTATTCAATACTGTCAGTTTAATTGGAAAAACTCTTCGACTCGGCCTTCAAGCAAAAAAGAGGTGTGACATTGGGGGTCCCTTTTTCTGAATTATGAGGCCCTATTTATAGTTGTAGGAAAGGAAGAGTCATGATAATATGGACTTCCTTTGACCAATCAGATTTAAGTGATGTAGCGTCTTTTATGGGCTTTTATTTTATGGGTCTGCTGCATCAGTTTGACATGTAGCACAGTCATATTGGTTCCTTCACTTGACTTGGCATGCCACGTCATTTGACACGTGACGCTTATTTGGGCCTCTAGAATATGACAATATTTTGAGCTTAGTAAAGTGGGCTCATCATTTGTAACCCAAATTAATGGACTAACCCAATAAATATCGGGTCTTATTTAAATCTATACCTATTTGGACTTAAATAATTAATTCAATTATATTAATCCGTAATATTTATTTGGGACTAATATATTTTGAATTTAATATAATCCAAATTTTGTACGAATTTAAATTTAATAAAATTGCATCGCCCACAGTGTTAACTTTAGCTTCTTCTTTTTGCAAATAAATTATTATTTGTCCATTTTATTATGTAGACAAAAAGGAGTTGTACCCCAGCGGAGATTGATCATAGAACAACCAAAAAACTTTTGATTCATAAACTATGCTTCAAAAAAGGTACTTATAATAATATTAATTTAGTTCCAAAAAAAAAAAATTATACGGAGTAATATTTAAACTAGTACTACCAAACTTCTAGTTTTTTTTATGTAGTGGGACCTGTAATAAAAGGCAAAAGCAAAACGATAATATAAATATTAAGTGATTTCTAAATATATAAATGTCTCAATTTCTTTTTGTAATGATGAATAAATGATAGCGTAAGACTACTTGTTGGTCACACAATGGGGATAAATTAGAGTATTGTTTACAATATGTTGGTTCGATATATAATACTTTCTGTCTTATTTTATATGTCGTCATTTTCTTTTTTGTTCGTCCCAAAAATAATATCACATTTTCTTATTTGGCAACGATTTAAAGATACAATTACACTTTTATTTTATGCTTATTGGTCTCACTTAATTAAAATAATAATAATAATAAATTTTTTAATAAAGAATTATTTGATAAAGTTCATCAAATCTTTTCTTATTTTTAAAATTTCATGACCCATTAAATTATGACACATAAGATGGAACGAAGGGAGCAGTTATTATCAGCATTGAGCAAATTATATAAAGACGCAGTCTTTAGCAATTAGCACTCCCTTTTAAAATTCAGAGATACCGTTTTTGCCTTTTGCTGGGTGTAATAAAATTCCACAAAAAATACACGTGTTATGCCTCCCATATTTTGCAATCTTGCAAATCCATGGCTTGTCTGCTTCGAATATTTGGGTTCTTCAAAATTTTGATTTCTATGGAGAACCGATCTCTTTCAATTCTCAAATATGGAATCGGCGCCCTAATAATGCTAACTTTAGTATCATCAAAGTAGAGGTTCCTTGGCAAAAAGAAAAGGCAGAGGATCTTTCTGATTTAGGAGAAATATGGTCTTAAACGTGTGGATGTGTAGGATTGGACACCATTTATAACCCCTGAGGGACTATTTTAAAAATACTGTACCTTTCTGAAATAATAAAGTCAAAATTTTCGCGTTCTAAATATAAAGAAATTAGCATACGAAGAAAGTTCGGATGAATCCTCTTACATTAATGCGGCTCCACCCTGGCCTTTATCCAAGTTTTTGAACATGTGGATTTTCTATTTAGTTAACAAAATTACCGAACGATTGATTCACAATGAATGTATCGAGATGCTTAAAGAAAAGCGGCTGGTGGAGTGTTCACTTGTATTTATGTACGTACATGATTTAATATTATTGAATCGAGTCAAATTCGTGCCAACTTCAATAGATTTTATTATAGAGTAGTACTCCTCCGTTTCGGAATAAGTGAATTGTTGGGGTATTTATTGGTGTTTCAAAATAAGTGAATCATTGAATTTTTTTTCAAATTTACTCTTATGATTTGACAACCAATTAACTTTTGAAAATGTATTACAAGGTCAGCTTTTTTTTTTGGGGGTAAAAATAAAAAGTTATGTTAAATTTCTGTCTTCAATACTTTTTTCTTAATCTGAGTGTCAAAATCCAAAAATTCATTTATTATGAAACGGAGAAAGTACCAATTTGAGTCTGAGACTAGCAAGACTGTTTCTATAGTACAGCTAAGCTCGACAGACAAGCCGAGTCACCTAGTTAGAATTTTCTATGAATTTATTTGTATTTAATAACTTATTATATTAAGTTTTAAATTAAGTATTACTCTATTCGTTTTAATTTATATAAAGATATTTGACTCGACACATAATTTAAAAATAAAAAAAATATTTTTAAAACATATGGTCTAAAAGACTAAAACAAGTCATAAGTACATGTGTAACTATATATTGTTACTACAAATAAAAGGGAAAACAATGTTAATACAAACTATGTCGTTCTTATTTGTACGGATTGTAAAGGTAATAGTGTCTCGTGAATTGAGACATGAGGAAGCCTATTGCTGGAGTATTTTCAGGGGTTGTTTGGTTTGAAAATGGTTATCTCGGGATAATTAATATTAGTTATCCCGGGATAACTTATCCCACCATGTATATGGGATAAGTTATCCCGGGACTAAGGGAAAAATGATGGGATAAGTTATCTCGGGTTGAATTAATCCCTCCAACCAAACAAAGGAAAATGTGTTCTTTTATTTTATCTCGGGATAATTAGTTATCCCGAGATAATCATGTTCAAACCAAACGACTCAGGGTACAATCGAGCTAACCAAATTTTGACTGAACTTAGGTGAGAGCTTTTGTCAATTTGAAGTCGGCCTCGGATGACATTATTGAGCAATGGCAAGTGGGATGTTGCACGAGTGTGGCACAAAAGACAGAGACTCCAGTTCAACACAGCAAGGCAGTGTAGTCCATAGAAGGATCCACAAGAGATAATGTCAATGTTCCCCCTTACATTTGGAAACCTTGTGACCTCTAATTTTATTTTATAATATAAATTATAGGTGTCTAAGACAACTACATTTTTGCTTTGCATAGCCAATGCCAGTACAAGGTTTCTATGCTGTCTGCTCACTTGTCACTGATCTCAATCTATTCAATGGTAAGTTTCAACTAAACCTGTCAAACGGGCCGGGCTGGCCCGGCCCGAACCGGCCCGAACCGGCCCTACATATCAAACCGGACCGGTTTGACCCGGCCCGGTAAGCCCTAGGGCTTTAGGGTTCCGGTCCGGTTTTTTTTTTTAAACTGGGTCCGGTTAACCCGGCTCGGACCAACCCGGTCCAGGCCCGCCGGTTAACCGGCCCGGCCCGGCCCGACATTAAAAAAAAAATTAATTATTGGGCCAAACTAGCCGTTGGCCCAACGGCTATATTACCGTTTTTGGGTCCAAACGGCTAGTTTGGGCCCATTAACTTAAAAAAAAAATATATATATATATATATATTTTTTAATCCCCAAAATAAATCTATAAATACCCTACAACTTCAAATCATTTCTCACACAATTTTTCACTCTCTCAAATCTCATTCTCTCTCAAATCTCAATTCTCAATTCTCAAATATTCAATATATTTAATTTCTTAAAGTGTTCAATTTAAATTTTTAATTTTTCGTTTACAAAGTACGAGCGGAAGTTTCTAAAGTCGCAATCTTCGGATACTTCCAAAATTTGGTATTGTCGTTCCATCTCTTACGTTTAATTTTTATTTATTGTATTAATTGTTTAATATTTAATTTTATTATATTTGTGTATTTTGAATATTTTTAGTTTAATTTAATTTATATTATGGATAAATTAAAAAACCTCGTTGCTAAAGGTGTTAAATTTTTTTGTCCCGGAAGCGGTAGTGGTAGTAAAAAGCGAATTACTAGCGGTAGAGGTAGTTCAAGTAATAGATATACCCGTGTGACTTCGCCTCCGGTACCGCTTGGTACACCTTTTGAGGAAGAAATAGGTGTAGGTGCTCACGATATGGATTATGTAGAATTTTAGGAAAATTACGGTATAGAAGAAGAAAATGAAGTAGATGCAGTTAATGTAGACGAAGATGATGAAAATATTGCTGAAACACCCGCAGTAGGACATGCTAACGTTAGATCTGAATCAGTTAATCTCCCTTCCCGTCCTCCCAGTGCCCCAAAAACCCGTAAAAGAACTAGTATTGCATGGCAATTTTTTGAACGTATATCAGATATT
The DNA here is from genome assembly GCA_030864215.1 of Capsicum pubescens. Taxonomy (NCBI): domain Eukaryota; kingdom Viridiplantae; phylum Streptophyta; class Magnoliopsida; order Solanales; family Solanaceae; genus Capsicum; species Capsicum pubescens. Next base: position 184,992,414 of record CM061539.1, on the reverse strand, counting down.
GAGGTGCAGTGCAATATTTGTCAACAAAAATATAAGCATAGAAGTGGCGATAAGCAAGGGGGTACGGGTACGTTAATGAGACATATAGCTGAAGATCACACTAGAGAGTTCAATATTGCAAAAGGTGGTGGGGATGTTGGTGGGTCAACGCAAACTAGAATGGACCCAACAACCGGTCAAGTAGCGAAAAAGTATAATAAATTGAGGGACAGAGAAGAAATAGCTAAAATGGTAGCTGTGGGTTGTTTGCCTTTTAGTTTTCCTTCTTCTGATGCCTTTATTCGTTATATACAAGCAATTTATAATCCTATGTTTAATGGTATTCCTAGAACTACTTGTCGGTCTGATATTTTTAGACTCCATTCACAATATTGTTTTTATTTATCAACATTCTTAAAAAATATTCAATGTAGATTGTCCCTAACTTCCGATCTTGGTCGTGCTGTAAATAAAAATGATTATTTAACCGTTACTTGTCATTGGATGGATAGTAATTTCATAATGCAAAAACGTATTCTTGCTTTTTTATATGATGAAGATCGGAAACATACTGGACAATTTATTGTTGATTCTATTATTAAAATTGTCGGATATTATGGTATAGAAAATAAAATTTTATGTATTGCTTTTGATAATGCTTCTAACAACAAGACTGCTATAACAAAAATAAAATCTACGCTATCTCCGCCCTTTCCTGAAATTTTTCATGTTAAGTGTGCATGTCATATATATAATTTAATTGTAAAAGATGGTCTTGACTTTTTTGAGGTTTATATTGAAAAAATTCGTCTTGCTGTTGGTTTTATTCAAGGAAATAATCGTAGATCTAGAATTAAAGAATTTAAAGTTAAATGTCAAGAAAATGGACTTGCACCGATTTTGATGCCTGAGGAAATTGATATTAGATGGAATTCTACGTATGAATTTTTAAAAACTTGTTATAAATATAGAATTCCTATTACACTAGCTTTTAACCAACATTGTGGTTCATTTGTTGATTCTGCTGATTGCATGCTACATAATTCTGATTGGGTTATAATTAATGATCTTGTTAAGTTCTTAGAAAAATTTTATGTAGCTACGGTTGAATTTTCCGGTGCATACTATCCTACTGTTTGTAATATTTTGGCATATATAGCCGATATTTCTGGTTTGCTCCGACAATATAAAGATAAAGAAGCTGTTGGCGCTATGTTTACGAAATTTAAAAAATATTTCTTCCCGATTCCCCCTATTTACTTGGTTGCTGCTATGTTAAATCCGTGCATGAAATATAATCATATGTGTCACTTTAGTACTCTTATTTATACTAACTTAGAAATAAATACTAACCATGATTCTGAACAAGTACAACCTGATTTGTGGACGGCTACGGCTGATGCAAAGGATTATATAGAAAAATTATATAATCACTATGCTGATTTATTTGATTCAGCCGTACCTACAAATATCACTCCAACTGTCGCTCCTCATCCTCCCGAGGAGCCATCAGCTTCTAAAAGGCCGGCACATAGTGGTTTTCCTGATTCGTTTTATGATTTAACTTGTTGGAACAGTGTGGATGAGAGAGCTTACACATCAACTTATCGGGAAGAGCTGAAATATTATCTGCGGACGCCACCAGAGGATCGCAGACGACGGATCAACACGCTGGATTGGTGGAGGAATAATGAATCACAATATCCTGTACTTTCAAGATTAGCCAGAGATATCTTGAATGTTCCTATGTCAACCGTTGCATCAGAGAGCGCCTTCAGTCAGGGACGACAGCAGCTTGGAGACAACCGACACTCATTGGGAAGCAACGCAATGAATGTTTTAGTTTGCCTCAGAGATTGGATTAGAGCAGAAAGAAGAAACCAAGGAATGGAACCAGAGCCCAACGACGACCTCAAACTTGAAGAAATTATGACTTCACGGGAGAACTCAGCAGAATCAAGTCCAATGCATGGTTTTTCCCCCGTTGACTTCGACTACCCTATGCAAGTTCCAATTAATATTAACATGAATGAGTTGGAAAAAATGATGCATAATTTATAGATTTTTCATTCATGTAAATTATAAATTTTGGATCATTTTGCAATCAATAAAATTCCACAAATTCATTCACTCCTTAGTCGTTGTTTTTTATTTTTTTTTATTTAACGATTTATAATTTTAATATCTTCTATACAAGTGTATATTTAATGTATACATGTGTATATGTTTATATATCTTATATAGAAGTGTATATTTAATGTATACACGTGTATATATCTTCTATAGAAGTGTATATTTAATGTATACATTATGTATATAGCGTATATAGTGTATATTTGACCGGTTTTTAACCGGGTTTGACCGGGTTTTAGTGGGTTTGACCGGGTTTGACCGGGTTTTAGTGGATTTAAAGTATTACATATACATAGAATAGAGTGTATATATGTGAATAGATCTTCTAAAGATGTGTATATTTAACGTATACATGTGTATATTTTTATAAATTAGTATATAACTATACAAATATATGTTGTAATGTATATATATTGTAGTATATCTCATGTAACGTATTACATATACATAGAATAGAGTGTATATATGTGAATAGATCTTCTATAGACGTGTATATTTAACATATACATGTGTATATGTTTTATAAATTAGTATATAACTATACAAATATATATTGTAATGTATATATATTGTAGTATATCTCATTTAAAGTATTACATATACATAGAATAGAGTGTATGAATGTTAATAGATCTTCTATAGACGTGTATATTTAACGTATATATGTGTATATATTTTATAAATTAGAATATAACTATACAAATATATATTGTAATGTATATATATTGTAGTATATCTCATTTAAAGTATTACCTATACATAGAATAGAGTGTATATATGTGAATAGATCTTCTATAGACATGTATATTTAACGTATACATGTGTATATGTTTTATAAATTAGTATATAACTATACAAATATATATTGTAATGTATATATATTGTAGTATATCTCATTTAAAGTATTACATATACATAGAATAGAGTGTATGAATGTTAATAGATCTTCTATAGACGTGTATATTTAACGTATATATGTGTATATATTTTATAAATTAGAATATAACTATACAAATATATATTGTAATGTATATATATTGTAGTATATCTCATTTAAAGTATTACCTATACATAGAATAGAGTGTATATATGTGAATAGATCTTCTATAGACATGTATATTTAACATATACATGTGTATATGTTTTATAAATTAGTATATAACTATACAAATATATATTGTAATGTATATATATTGTAGTATATCTCATTTAAAGTATTACATATACATAGAATAGAGTGTATGAATGTTAATAGATCTTCTATAGACGTGTATATTTAACGTATATATGTGTATATATTTTATAAATTAGAATATAACTATACAAATATATATTGTAATGTATATATATTGTAGTATATCTCATTTAAAGTATTACCTATACATAGAATAGAGTGTATATATGTGAATAGATCTTCTATAGACATGTATATTTAACGTATACATGTGTATATGTTTTATAAATTAGTATATAACTATACAAATATATATTGTAATGTATATATATTGTAGTATATCTCATTTAAAGTATTACATATACATAGAATAGAGTGTATGAATGTTAATAGATCTTCTATAGACGTGTATATTTAACGTATAGTCGTTGTTTTTTATTTATTTTTATTTAACGATTTATAATTTTAATATCTTCTATACAAGTGTATATTTAATGTATACACGTGTATATATCTTCTATAAAAGTGTATATTTAATGTATATATTATGTATATAGCGTATATAGTGTATATTTGACCGGTTTTTAACCGGGTTTGACCGGGTTTGACCGGGTTTTAGTGGGTTTGACCGGATTGGGTTAAGTGGGCCGGTTCCGGGTGGATTTTAATATTTTTACTGTGCACCCCGGCCCGGCCCGGTTAAGGCCAAACCCGGCCCGTAACCGTCCCGGAACCCGGTAAGAATGAGAGGGCCGGTTCCGGGTTGAACCGGCCCGGCCCGTTAGACAGTCTTAGTTTCAACAAAAATATCCAAAAGAGAAAAGAAAAAGAGCCTTAATTACCAAACAATATCAATTCCTAGGGCCAACCTTGGAGATTTGTGTGACTCTTTTCCCTTTATTTGCAATAGCTACAAAATATTGTTCTTTTAATTTCAAGTCACAACTCACAATTGTACAATTAACCGGAAGTTACGTATGATAAAAGTACCAAAAGAAAAAGAAAAAAAGTTTCAAGTGGTGAGTCCAATGATTAAGGATTTCTTGTAAACTCTATTAGCCTAGCTTTCTGATCTACTCCAAAATAGTAGTATTGATTAAAAACATTTGACTAGTCATTTCTGACCCCATTTTAAGTTGTATACTATTCAAGATTTTAAAAGTCCTTTTTTTTGGGGTGGGGTTGGTGGTTGGGGGGTGAAAGGACTTAAATTAAGTAAATTATTTGTTAATTAATTATGGTTAAGTAACATGAACTCTAAATTCAAATATATGTCATGCATGTATTGACTTGGTGTATACACCAAATGCGTGTAAGTTTTAACCGAGGGAAAGGTTTACTATATACTCTTTCTTCCTAATTTATATTGCACTCTATCTATTTGGAATATTTCAAAATATTTGGCTTTATTGTTATACTGATAAAGTTATTCTGGGCGACTCACGTTATATTTAAAAAGACAAAGGATGTACAACTTCTCTGATACTTACGATAGAGCGATACGTACTTCTCACTTAGATATGTTTTGAACCCTATAACAAGAACGAAGCCATCTTTGATTTAAAAAAAAAAAAAAACTTATCCACAACCAATATTTATACCAAATTAATAAATACATGACACATATTTTTCACAAACAATTCTCTTAACCATGATTAAATGATTTGTGTTTTCACTCAACTTTTAAATTACTACAGTTAAATTATTTAGTTAAGAGTAAAAGTAAAAACCAAGTGTGAATAATTAACTATTTGTGGTGTGGAGAATCTTAGTCGCTTAGTTGGTTTGTTACTTGAACTTCCACCTTGTTGGAGAGGGTTCGATTCCCCACATTGTAATCCCCTCTCCCCTTTCCCTACCCCCAATTTTATAAAAAAAAAAAAAAAAAAATATTTGTGGTGTGGTGGGTAAAAGTACTCCATTGTATCACTTTATTTGTCCCATTTTTTATTTACAAGTATCTTGAAAAAAAATTAAGTAAAGAATAATTTAACTATATTATCTGTATTTATTACTCCATCATTTAATACCTCTTTCTTTCGCACTATATAGTATTTACATATTTATGATTAAAAATAATTATGCATTGATTTTCTAAAATGTAAGTATTATGAACCATCTATTTTCATCAATGAACAATGAAAGACGGTTAAGATAGAATAGGAAGGAATTTGGTTTATGTGTATGAGAGGAACTCCAACTATTCAGTGTCACGCTGACATTGGGTCATTTGCACCCTGTATTTTTTGTATATAATAATAACACTGACTGGTCCTTCTTTAAGTCTTTGTCAGTTATACTACCTGTCTGTCTATGGCCTTCCAAAATTCCTCTTCAACTCGTTACTGCCAAGTACTAGTCTTATGATTATTCTTTTTTTACAGCTGAACAAAGAATATTAATGGCACATAATATAGCAGCTCATGCAACTGCTACTACGCCTACTACTCTAAGCATTGAATCTCCATCACCTCCAGTGAAGGAATCATTGTCTGAAAGGCTTCTAAGTAGGATGCTTGGATTTACTGATTTTTCAAAAAGAAACCAATCTCTTTCGCCGAGAAATTTACATAAGGATGTTGAAGTTGATGAAGAACTTCCTTTTGATACTAGTATTTGTCAGTCATCCTATCGAGGTGTTTTCGTTGTTCGCCTTGCTATCATGGTAAGTCAATTTCCACTGCAGGCTGATTGTTGTAAGGCAAGCAACAACTGAGATGAATTTTATTGGTTTCTTTCTTTTGGGGGGTAAATATCAATGATTACTAGTTAGTGTACCAATCAGCTGAACTACTAGTGCTAGCAGCCTATTCTTATCTTCTTGCTAGTTTACTGGAAGCATATCAAAGTAAATGAATCTTGATTTTTGTTTCACCGTCCAATTTCTATCTCAGATAGAAAAAAATGAATCTTGATACTGTACAAGTGTTGCTGGATGGATCACTACAAGAAAATCTCTATTTTCCCATTGAAATTTCCCACCGAAAAATGTTCGGTGGCTATTTTCACAGATATTTTGATTGAATCAGTGAGAAAAGAAAAAAATAGTGGTGTTTCCACACGGAACAATTAGCGAGTGAGAATCTATTTCCCACCATGCGCTTTTTTTTTTTTTTTTCCGGTGAGCTGGTTTGGTGGGAAATGGGTAGGAAAAATCATGTTTGTAACACAAATTTCCCATTGATTTGCGGTGGGAAAAGCCTATGTTTCTAGTGGTGGATGCCATTATATTAAGTTAAATGATGTGGAGATTTATTCAGATTGTTGATTCGGCTTTTTTTCTTTATGATTGGTCGTATGCAGGTGATGCTAGCTATTTTGATTGGAATGCTAACTTTATTAACATGGCATTTTACCAGAGTTTACACAACAAAGTCACTTAACACACTCGCATTTGGTCTTCGTCATGAACTTCTTCAGAGACCAATATTACGGATGTGGAACATTTTGAATTCTACTGTTGAAATAACCACTGCTCAGGTTAAGCTGTGTGAGTATGTAATCAGAAAGTATAGCAACCCTGTCGATCAAGCTCAACAAGTTGAGGTTGTTTCTTTCTCCTCTTTCTCAACTTATTTGGTACTATTCTTACTTTTGATACAGTGGCAAGCTTCTCATTATCTTTTAATAACTTTAATGTTTGCCCCTCAGCAGCTGTACGAATCCATGAAGGATGTAACATGGGCACTGTTTGCAAGTCGGAAAGCTCTTAATTCTTTAACCATCAACTATAAAAATGGTTTTGTTCAGGCTTTCCACAGAGATCACAGGAGTAACAATACATTCTACATATACTCTGATCTTGCCAATTATTCTATAAGTAGTACATATGATGTAAATTTGTTATCGTCTCGTCAAGGATGGAATGACCAAATTATACACAACAACATCTCAGCAATTTGGTACCGAGAACCTTTAGATCCATCAACTGGGGAAAGGAATGGAAAGCGGAGCATAATTCCACCGGATGAGTTGATCAACATTGCTGGTATATCACAAGTACCAGATGGTGCTGCTTCATGGCATGTGGCTGTGAGCAAGTATACAGACTCACCGTTGCTTTCAGCAGCACTGCCAGTTTGGGATCCATCGAACAAAACCATAGTTGCTGTTGTGGGAGTTACTACAGCTCTTTATAGTGTAGGTCAATTGATGAAAGAAATTGTTGAATTCCACAGTGGTCACATTTACTTGACCTCCCAAGAAGGATGGTTGCTTGCTACTTCCACAAATAGCCCTCTCTTGATGAATACTACGAAAGGACCAAAGCTAATGATGGCTATTGATTCTGAAGACCCAGTTATACGAGATGGAGCTGAGTGCTTACAGAAGGAATATGGAAACAGGTTTCCCCCAAGTCAAGAAGTGCACATAGAGAATGCTAAACTTGGGAACCAGCTCTATTATATTGACTCATTTTTCCTGCAGTTAAGGAGACTTCCAATGGTAAATTGTTAGCTTAGCACAGCTCAGTATTATGGTTGATTAAGCGTGTTTTCCTAATTCATCCGTGCTTACTGATCTGCAAACTTTGCAGGTAGGAGTTATCATCATTCCAAGGAAATATATAATGGGAAAGGTAGATGAGAGGGCTATCAAGACGCTGGTAATACTGATCTCAGCATCAATATGCATCCTAATCATAGGATGTGTCTGCATCTTCGTACTAACAGATGGAGTGTCGAAGGAAATGAAACTAAGAGCGGAGCTGATAAGCCAGTTAGATGCAAGAAGAAAAGCGGAGGCATCAAGCAATTACAAAAGCCAATTTCTAGCGAACATGAGGTAAATATTCACCAGTCCTCTATTATTAGCTTAATACAATTGTACCTGCATTTGGGATGTTAGTGCATTAAAAATGAGTTAAATTCTAGCAGTTCTTCCAAGAGAAATATTTGCGTAGTTTTATGTTTACACAGCTCATATTAGCAAGTAAAAGCCCCTTTATGAAAATAAATTATCTGAAATAAAGCTCTCAGATGTTTCGCCAGTGTCAATCCTGTCTCTGGTCTAGTTTCTGCTGGCCATATGGCTAATTACATCAAACCAAAACTTTTTTTGCTTTTAATGATCCTCAGAATCTAGTAACTGTGTTGTTCAGTGGTGGTGACGAAGAGGTTATACTGTAAAGGAGAGAAAGAAACTTCTTCAGTCTTAGTCACTTTTTGTCGCCATAAGACTAGATCGATCAATTTCAGTATGTCACTGACTTCGACCACTAAAGGATTCTCCAGGATAGAAACACAGATCCTTTCATTGGCTTTACGTTGCTAAATGCAAATTTAATTAGATTGGAATAGGTATAATAATGTACCTGAAATCTTACGTGCCAAATTAATGTTCAACATGTGCACCAAGAAATATTAACCAACTGGTACTCTCTTCAGGTTGAGCAGAAGTTGCATTAACATTTTTACTTGCTCAATGAAGCACACTATTTTGAGCTTTTAGCTTTTTGTTTGTATTTCCTTTTTTTGGACTGTTTTCTACTTTTAACTCTGATATAGACAATAAGTAGCTAACTTTCGCTCTTCTTCTCTAGATCTTGCCTCAGCGAAAGATTCATTGTCAATTTAAATTTTTAGTTTCTCAAATGCTCAAGCTGTACATTTCTACAGTTACTTCATGCTTTGTTTTTTCACAGTCATGAATTACGAACACCTATGGCTGCAGTTATTGGCTTGCTGGACATTCTTATAAGTGATGGTTATCTTACAAATGAACAGTATGCAACTATTACTCAGATTCGTAAATGCTCCACCGCCTTGCTTCGGCTTCTGAACAACATTTTGGATCTCAGCAAGGTAAGATGCAAAAGCAAACTAAGCAATCAAAGAATTTGTGAATATTGATATAGTAGAGCGTGCTAACAACTCTTTTGATGATACTATTGGAAAGAGTGTACTCTTTGTTTGACTGAAGTCAGCCTACTGTTCCTTGAAGAAATTATAGTAGTAATAAAGATTTTAATGGACTATTTTGGGTGACGTTGCAGCTGGTTTAAGCTCATTCCTCAAAAGAGCTGTTTTAATTAGACCTAAGAAGAATTGTATTCATTGTCTTGTACTTTTTTATCAGGTAGAATCTGGAAAATTGGTGTTGGAAGAAACAGAATTTGACTTGGATCGAGAACTTGAAGGACTTGTTGATATGTTTTCTGTCCAGTGCATTAATCATAATGTTGAGACAGTTCTAGATCTCTCTGGTACATCCGCAGTTCTCCTTACAACTATAGAAAGTGACAAAGAATTATTATTAAGAGTTGAATTTGAGACGCTTCATATTGTTTTCTGAATGCATATTATTTTGTCATATTTCTATCTGCAGATGATATGCCAAAATTAGTTAAAGGAGACTCTGCCAGAGTTGTTCAAATTTTCGCAAATCTAATTAGCAATTCTCTCAAGTTTACAACCTGTAAGTGCAACTTTTAATAGATACATTTTCACGTCCTTCGACTTTTCCTCATAAACTCTGAAAAAATGAAGAGATTGGGGTCTTGATAAGAAAATTTCTGGCAATAAAAGTGCATTTGGTGATTTTACAATTTGGAGTACCTTACAGCGGGCTACATCATTCTTCGGGGATGGTGTGGGAGTGCGCGTGGAGGGAATTTTTCACTTAATCAGAAAGACTCTTGGGCTGCTCCTAAAGTGAAGTTGAAGCGACAAGAAAGCCAGGGGAAAAAATTCTCCAAGAAAGATAACAAAATGATCCTGTGGTTTGAAGTTGAGGATTCTGGTTGTGGTAAGATCACAACTCCCTAAATAACCATAAAGTTCACCAGTTAACTTATTTTTCCCACTTTCTGCTACTGCATATTAACTCTCATCCTCTCTATATCTGGATTTCGCTTTTTGTTGCTCCAGGAATTGATCCAAGTAAATGGGAATCTGTATTTGAAAGTTTCGAGCAAGCTGATCCTTCGACAACTCGCTTGTAAGAAGTTTTCACATCATTGTCCTATATGGGTAAACTTTGTTAGTTAGATAACAGAATACATGCATGAATGAATGAATGAATTTACTTCCTGCACACCTTAAAGCTAGTTAGTACCTGAAAAAAGAAATCTCATTGTTTGACTATGCTCATACTCAGGCATGGTGGGACTGGCCTTGGACTATGCATTGTACGTACCCTGGTGAGTTCAAATATCTTTTTTTTTTTCATGTTTCAAAAGAATAAATTTCAAGAATTGAGATTTTGAATTCGCAAGAAAAACATTTCTGTGGGGATGTGGCTTGAAAAAAGAATTCCGCATTCCACATCCCTTACAAGATGAACAATGGAGTGAACAACTCTCCAAGCAAAGTTCCACGTTGTCCATCATTTTTGAAAATTCCCCTTGGAAAATAAAAGTGAAGTTTGGCAGTTTCTAATGATTATAGGATGATATACATACAGGTTAACAAAATGGGTGGAGACATTAAAGTTGTAAAGAAAAATGGACCAGGGACGGTGATGCAACTATACCTTCAGCTAAACTGTCCTGCAGAAGTCGCTGGGCACCAATGCCAGTTTAGTTTTGAGGAACATAAAATAAGGGTAAGTAGAACTTCATGGACTAAATGTATTCATGAGTTCATGAATTCATTTGAATGCTAGAATGTTACAGGTTTTCAGACTGCTGCTATTCTTGGACATGACTTGAGAATAAAAGCATGATGGATTACTCAATCAGCTAACTCAAGCCCTAAGTAGTTGGGTCAGCTATATGAATAATGTATATTTGTTCCACTTTATTTGAGCCAATTCAGTCTACACTAGATAATTTTTATTTTGAGTAAATTAGGGGTTTTCTAATTTCACTATGCGTCACAGTTACCCCTAAACTGATAAACCACACCAATAAGAAGACTCCTAGAGAAGCTGGAAAATTGAAGTTGACAACAACTAATTCAGTAATTCTTAATTCCACTAGTTAGTATAGCCCATATGGATTCCTTACTTCCATTAGGTATATTCTTAGCTAAGTTCATTGATTGCGAAAGAATGTAGGTACTCTAGGTAACTAGATTTACCTCCCCATTAACACCTTAATCCTTATAGTGCTGCACCTGGATGCATTTGCAGGAATATTAGAATATGACCAGCCCATCTTAGCTAAGTTCACTCGTTTTATCATCTGTGAGTTAGTATCATTCTCTGTGGATTCAGTCATCCTTTCTCAATCACCCATCGAAGTACTTTTCTTAGCACTTCATCATATGATATCCCCACTTGATTATCTTATCATGATTCCATCCTCAACTAGACCTTACGATCCCCGGCCTCATTAAAAATATATAATTACTTTGAACTTGTGAAACACCCTCATGTACCTTGAATTAAAATGATTATAGTTTTGAAAGTTTGAGCAATTCGTTCACGATGGAACTTGAATGCAGGTGCTGCTTGCACTCAATGGCAGAATGGGTAGAGTAATAATGTCCCAGTGGTTAGAGAGAAATGGGGTGCATACTTGCGGAGCATCTGACTGGAATGAGCTCACTCAAATTCTTCAGGGAATTTCTATATCCAAAAGCCATTTGCAAGACACGCCTTGTGAATGTTTAGAACCTGAAGATTTGAGGATTCAAGATCCTAGCGCCTCATCACCTTTTGTCATAGTGGTTGACATTGGCATCCTTGACTTGAGCACAAGTATATGGAAGGAGCAGCTAAATTTTCTTGATAAATACCATGGCAAAGCCAAGTTTGCATGGATTCTTTACCATGATACATCAAGTACCGTTAAGATGGAACTCCGGAGAAGGAGACACCTACTTATGGTCAATAGACCACTATATAAGGGGAAAATGATTCAGATTTTGGAAGCTATTATAAAAGAGAAAACTCCTGAGCTGCAGTCTTTTGACAATGCAACAGTAGAAGGAGATTTGCATGAATGTCTTGAAATTGATCCTAACCACTCTGATATCGCCTGCTCAGATGATTCTGACAAGTCAGATAATGGAAATGATAAATGTGCAAGTGCATTCCTTTCTGAAAAAAAGAGGGACGAAAATTTTGTCAAAGCCTCTCTCTCACATTATGGGACTTTAAACAACTACTTCATTGACTTCAATAGCGTAGATCTAGAAGAAAATGCTTCTGACAGGAACCACTTGGGGCAGACGAGGGACGGAGAACATGATAATTTAACAAGCACCTCCACCAAAGAGGTCACTAATTCCTCCTCAGACAAGGTAGCAGGACAGAAATCTCTAGCAGGTCTATGTATACTGCTTGCTGAGGATACTCCGGTGCTGCAAAGAGTCGCTACAATAATGCTGGAAAAATTGGGAGCTAAAGTGGTTGTTGTAGGAGATGGACTGCAGGCCGTGGATGCACTGAAACCTGAGTCTAATTCAGATGAATGTACAAATGAATCTCCTCAGGAAGACGATAATTCAATTACCTCCCAAGCTGAAGGCTCTTATCCCCTTCCTTATGACTTGATCCTCATGGATTGTCAAGTAAGTGTAGCATGAATTTACGGTTATAAGAAATTGCTGTGTATTTGACTCTTAACTGTCACCACATGATCATTTTGAAAATATAATTGCTTGTTAACAGATGCCAAAGATGGATGGTTATGAAGCAACAAAGGCAATAAGAAGATCGGAAATGGGGACAGGAACACACATTCCTATTGTTGCACTGACAGCTCATGCAATGTCCTCAGATGAAGCAAAATGCTTACAGGTTGGTATGGATGCTTATTTAACCAAGCCCATAGACAGCAAGTTGATGGTTTCCACCATTCTCTCCCTGACTAAAAAGAAAAGCTTAACCATCATATCTCTCGATACTGAAAACAACAACGGAAGAAAGAAATAAAATGCAGGAGGCTCAGAAAACTCATGAGCTCAAGCAGAGTTTTGATTAGCAAAAGTTTTGCAATCTGTACAGGAAATTTCTGCACGTCGAATGCTAATTTCGTATCTGTTTTGTAGTTTATGCAAAAGTTTTAATAAGCATACGCTGGCTGTTTTTTCACCCACTTTTTATGGTTAGCTTAAGCAGATTTTTGATTAGCAAAAGTATGGCAATCTGTACAGGAAATGTTTGTACACCACATGGAACACTAACTTTGTATTTGTTACAGTTATTGAGAAGTTTGTAATAAGCATCTTTAATATTACGCTGGTTTTTTTTTTTTTTTCAAGTTAATCTGTTCCAACTTTAATTTTGTGTCTCGTTTCTGCTACTGCTGTGTCGTGCGATAATTAACTTAACTTCTAATTTCTGAACACTTTAAGATCCCAATCTCCCTAAGTCACAAACCACGGGAATTTTATTATTTGAAAGAAAAGTCAGATAAAAGGGAAAGAAATATATAGCAAGCCTGAAAATTTTATTGTTGAACGGATAAATAAGAATAAAAAAGGACTCATAAGAGAGTGAGTGTATCCCAGAGACAAATAAGAAGGAAAACAGTATGTGTGGTAGTAAAACATGACGAGCCTGGGATATTTTTTAATGTAAAAGAAAATAAAACTTTGGCCCATGCAGGTCTCGAACCTGCGACCTTCGCGTTATTAGCACGACGCTCTAACCAACTGAGATAATGGGCCATTGTTATTTCTGTTGTCAATTTTTCTATATCACCAAGAATTCTACAATCCATTGTTTTATTACAAGCAAAATTGAGGTCTCTTAATTGAGGGGCAGAAGCAGGAGGGCGGAGAAACCCATATTTCCCAGGCATGAAGGACGATTACGAGGTACAGCTTTCTGCTTTATGCCATTTCCATTTCCATTTCCATTTCCTGTTGAGTCTGATATTCTTTTGCTTTGTAACGCTAGGGGTATTCCTTTTTGAGTTTTTTGTTGCGACTTTAGACCTTCTGCTTTTGGCTTTCACGGATGCAGTTGAACAATTCTAAACAAAAAAATGTGGAAGAAGTGATAAAGTGGGTACCTTTGATCAATTAGAACCAGTATTACCAAACACTAAGTAGATTTAAGAATGGAAGAAAGAGAATTGAACCTTTGCCCTTAGTAGTATTTGAGTCTGGAATGAATATAAAAATTGGGTAGAAAACAAATATATCGAAACTTAGTTAATCATTTCAAATGGTGAAATTCAGAATATTGTTTAGTGATGTCTCAATTGGTCAAATATGTAGACTGTAATCAATCAATTCTTTGAGTAATTAAGGAGCTTCTTCTTCCATCTCTTTCTAGGAATTTTTTTTCCTAATATTTGTTTAATTACGCTGGTGTCACGGCCAGATTGGCACACCTCTATTATTCCACCGGATACCTGGTACCTCTCACAAACACAGTTTTGGGTAATTCTGCCTATCTAGGCTTAGACGAATGTGAAGAAATCACCAGGTGTTTTTAAGCAAGTAGTGAGTATTGATTTCTACTCTCTAGTTTTGCATTATCTGTCAGCAATCGGGAAGGCTTAAGAGGTGGCAATGCTACCCTTAATCTTTCTTTAAATCAGGAATAAAAAGATAAGGAGGTCTTCCTCGGATTGAAACTTGGACCAAGTTTGGTGAAATTCTAGCTAAAGAACGATGAAAGGAACCGGTAATCAAAGTGAAAAATGATAATCAAGAGTGAACCTTTTTGGTCCATGAAATAATTTTATATAGGAAATTTCGATTGTTAATAATGTTGAAGGGGAGCCTTGAAGTAACGAGTAAAGTTGTTGTCATGTGATCAGGAGGTCACGGGTTCAAGCCTCGGAAACAACCCCTTGAAGAAATGTAAGGTGAGGCTGCGTACAATAGACCCTTGTGATCGGACCCTTCCTCGACCCTGTGCATAGTGGAAGCTTAGTGCACCGGGCTGCCCTTCTTAGAAATCCTCACTAAATGAGAGAGTTTTCATCTCTCCGGGGATTGATGGAAGAGTTTAACTGCGAAATATAGAGATATAGGCATATATTTTTCTTTTCCGAAATAGTCTCTTGTTCTTAGTTTTTGGTGTACCATGAAGTTCTTGTCAGTACAGAAGGTTGTGTGACATTCAAAGAGAACCATATTACTGTGTAGGTTGTCTGCTTGTACATGGGAGTTTTTCACATTAATTAAATTATTTACAGTATCGAAAAAAAAAAGCCCTAGAATTGGTTTGATGATTATCGTTCTCTTAAGCATTTGTAGTCATTGATATTTCTTATACATGTATTTCCTTAAGAATGAAAACAAGCATGGTTAGAAACATGTCATAAGATATTATGCTGACCTCAATGAACTGTAAATGTTCTCCTTATTTTAGGATTGACCACCGAATGCTGGAACGTTAATGTTTGATTACCATCCAATGTGCATGAGACACCTTTGCAGTTTTTATTTCTATATTGTGTTATTAGCTTTAACTCTCATATACAATTCCAGGTTGAAGAAAAGAAGCAAGCCGCTGCAGATGTTTTGTTCCAATATTCAAATTTTGTTATGGCCTGTATTGGTAATCAAGTTCGGCCTTGTGACTTGAGACTGCATTTGATGAAGGTAAGGTGCATGAATGATTTTTCTTGCTGCATTAGTGTCACATGGGAACATTCTCATGAGTTTGTGTGATAACCACTCAAGTTTGAGGATCTCAGCCATGTTATCTTACTCTTCCCTTTCCTACTTGTATTCTTCTGTAAGTTGCCATCTTTTTCTTAATGGAGACTGTTGCATGAAATCTAACAACAAAAAAGACCTCTGTATGAAGCCCTGTGCTAAAGTTTCATTCCAACTTAGAATGAAACTGAATAAAACCTTAAAAATAAAGGTCATTGTTCTTACCAATAAGATTTTCTTTGTGATCCAAGTTTTTGTAAGAACTGCTTGATCGGTCTAATAAGTGGTGCATCCTAAATATGTTCCTTTATCTAGGGTTTGTAGCTCATGATGCAACTTCATTCTCTATGTTGATACTTTATGTCGCAATTAAATTTTAAACTGTCCTTAATGAAATAAAAAGATCGGGGTCTGACTAACTGGAAACAGCTATTGCTACTGATACATATTAAACTAAACACAGCTCGGGTCAAGGGCCACCTGTATTGCATTGTGTCTGTAACAATTGAATTGAAGCATTTACCTTTTTCTTCTTAAAACCCCTAAATGAGATATAACTTCAGAGGAAATGATTATGACGGTCTCATATGCTGGGAATGCTTCATCAGAGCGCGCATACATGCCTTTAAGATTAAAAGAGTGCAGTCACTGCATTATGAAGGAAAGAGAACATTCTGCACCTGATATTTCTGTCTGAAGGAATAATAGCAATAATATTTATCCAAGGCCTGCATTTCCAGTGGCAACTAGTTTGATTTGGCTAGAGTTGTTGATTTGCTCAGCTTTTGAAACATTAATGGTATAATTGCTTGCTATTGAATATTGAGTGGGGAATCAGTCATCTCAATTCTTATGGTGGTTGGTAATGTTGTGCAAAAGAAATGGAGCAAACAATTCAAAATGGCATTCTCTCTCCTGATCATGGAATTGTGTAAATTTAGCCTAAAGAACTGTTAGTCCTTTAAATTTTTTTCAGGAAGTTTCAGGATTGCCAAGTTCTTTGAAGCGTGAAACTCGTCCAGCATCTTCTCCTGATGTTATGGGAGAATCCTCGAGCTCAGGCACCTCAAGACTGGATAAAGCAGACAGTTTTCGAGGTCCTTAGATTTAGAAACTGCATTCATTGCTCTCTGTATCATCCATTGATGTACTCTCTCAGAGGCATGTAGGAGGATCTTCTTCTATCGGTGTCTGCATTTAAGTTGTGTCTGTTGCACCTGTGTTTATTATGACAAATATTTCTTGCACTATTCCTTCATGCTATGAGAGCATCTTGATCACTAGTCGAACTTTCGATTGCAAACTTAGCAGGGAAAATATTCTCGTGTCTTTTCAAACAAAAAGGGAAAATGAATGTATGAGTATAGTTTAGCTCATTAGAGGGAAATTTTAGTGAAATAAGTATATTACTAACAAGTAACTGGTATATTTCCACCAAGTGGGGTCTGAGAGGGTAAGTAGGGTAAATGTACACAGTCCATATACCTTAAATGTGAGATAGGGAGACTGTTTCTGATAGACTAATGGAAAAAATATTAATACATGTGTCCCAATTTATGACACTATCTTCTTTTTAGTTCGACTCAAAAGGATGTCATATTTTATAAGTATAAATAACATAAATACCAACTCTTTTGAAAGTAATTATACTCTCTCTCATTTTTTTAATTACTTTACTCTCTCTCCCTGTTAATATACATAACATAGCCGATATATACATAACATTCTGTGTATATGTTGGGATTTTTGTAATATGTTTAGGGAGTTGGATTTTTTATAATATTGAAAACATAAGTTGTGTATTTGTGTAATTTTCAGATTTTATAATTAAAAATAATTTAAATTTTAAATTTTTCCTTTTACAAGATGAAATGATTTATAGTCACACAAAGAAGAAAAAAAGGTGGCATGGTGCACTGAAGCTTTCGCTATGCGTAGGGTCCGGAGAAGGGCCCTACCACAAGGGTATATTGTACGCAGCTTACCTTGTAATTCTGTCAGAGGTTGTTTCCAAGACTTAAATCCGGGCAACTTTACTAGTTACTCTTTTCTTCTTTTTTTTCCTTTTTTTTTTAGTCATACAAAGAGAAATTGTATTTAAATGGCGCACATCAGTTATTTCATAACTTCATAACGAAAAATCTACTAATGTTTTTTTTTTTTTTATATTCATGCTCTTTCTTATTTTGCATTCTTTTGTTTAGACCAGTTTAATAAGATGTAAACGTCAAATATGAGTATTCATATATAATAACACCTCCTCATAGCAATCATGAACTTTTCGAACAAACACTGTCACTCTAAAGAAGTTTGACTGTATACACTTACTATAGTCATTTAATGATAAGAATATTATTGGAAGAACATAATAAATTTTTCTTGATTTTATAAATTGAACAACTAAATTGAAATAAGTATTTCTAGTAAGAGGCAACTAAAATGAAATGGGGGAGTAAATTAAAGAAAAAATAACTTAAATATATATCTTTTAACTTATTATATTTACATAAATTTTCACTCTTATAAAGTAATTACACTGGGTTTGTTGTTGTTATTGTTCACCCTTATAAATTAATTACAATATTTCAACGAATTATGTGTCTTCATTGGATATAGCGGGGAGCTAATTATGTATGTGGACAGACCTACAATCGAAAAAAATGTATCTAAAGCTAATTATTTATCTTTACAAGAAAAAATTATATCTCGTTGGATGTATCGGGAGCTAATTATGTATCTCGATGGATCCAAATTAAAAATTTTAGTAATTATATAAATATCAATTTTTTTTGTAATTAAGCTTGTTACTGTCGAAATTTATGTTGTTTTTACTAAATTAAAACCACTATTTTTTTAGTGAGGAGCCCAAGTAAAATGAGTGAATGTAGAAGGGCATTTTTGAACTTTACCCAAAAACAAATAAAAAAGAGAGAGAGAGAGAGAGAAACGTAACGGCTATATCGCTGTAAGGCTGCAACGTACCTACAACGGTAACATTTTCAAACTCTGTCCCTAAATAAAACCCAACTCGTCACTTTGTCACTCTGTCTCTTTCCTTTCCTTTCTTCTCTATTTTTATTTTTGTTTGTACTATTCTGCTTCTACCACATCTCAACTCTCCCCTCCATTTTCTCTTTCACATTCCACATATTCTTGTCAATTTTCTGCTCGCATTTCGCATTTACGAAGATGTTGCAAGATATGTGGAACGCACCCCCAGGTTTCAGGCCCACTAAATCGGCCCCATCTTCTCCGGCCAAGCCACTTGGAGTCTCAAGAACTCGTTCCGAATCGTTTCACGTTGCCCATAAAGTCCCCGTTGGTGACAGCCCTTATGTCAGAGCCAAAAATGTTCAAGTAAGCTTCTTGCACCCTACCCCATTTATTTTTTCTGAATGTAAGAATATGGGTTTATTCGAGCCCATAAAGTTCAAATCCTGGATCCGCTTGTGTTTTGATGCATCTTTTGTTATCTTGGAAAGGAAAAGTCCAAATGATTTTTATAAGTTGTGTTGTCCTGATTGGTTGGTTTTACAGTGAATTGATGTGTTGTTTCTCCATATTCCAGTTGGTTGAAAAGGATCCGGAAAGGGCAATCCCATTGTTCTGGGCAGCGATAAACGCAGGAGATAGAGTGGATAGTGCTCTCAAAGATATGGCAATAGTAATGAAGCAACAAAATAGGGCTGAAGAAGCCATTGAAGCTGTTAAATCTTTGAGAAGTAGGTGTTCAGATCAAGCACAGGAAGCTCTTGACAACATCCTGTTAGATCTATATAAGGTCTGCTACAATTTCAAATCTGAGAAGCGTATTACTGTTTAAGTAACTGCAAAAAGCTTTCGTTTTTCTTGTTTAATTAGGCTTTTAAAGATCTGCAAAATTTGTGATATCTGCAGAGATGTGGAAGATTGGATGACCAAATAGTTTTGCTGAGGCACAAATTGTTTTTGATACAACAAGGTTTGGCCTTTAATGGAAAGCGCACGAAAACAGCGAGATCCCAGGGGAAGAAGTTTCAGGTTTCTGTGGAGCAAGAAGCAACTAGATTACTGGTAAATATTACACAATTTGTGTGAGACTTGTGCTACATTGGTTTTGGTCTTGGTATATAATATAAGATGAAAATCATTTAAAGGCAATTATTTATCAATCTTCCAGGGGAACTTAGGATGGGCGTTGATGCAGCAAAATAACTACATTGAAGCGGAGGATGCTTATCGTAGGGCACTAGTGATTGCACCAGACAATAACAAGATGTGCAATTTGGGTATTTGCTTGATGAAACAAGGGAGAGTTGGTGAGGCGAAAGAGACACTTCGGAGAGTTAAACCAGCGGTGGTAGACGGCCCCAGAGGTGTAGATTCACATCTCAAGGCCTACGAGAGAGCACAGCAGATGCTCGGGGACCTCGAGTCTGAGATGATGAATAAAGGTGGTGATAGAATTGAACAAAGCAAGCTGTTTGATGCCTTCTTGGGCTCTTCTGCTATCTGGCAGCCTCAGCCTTGCAAGGAACATAATACTAGTCAAGCCAGCACTTTGAGTAAACCTATCAAGTCAAGCCAGCCTCAGCCTCAAGATGAATTTGCTAATGAGAACATCAATTCTACTAACATCATCAGAAACCAGACAGTACCTTCTCTGCAGAAGAGTATGATGCCAAATATTTCATACGGGAACATACTCAATATCGATGCTCCACCATTTTATTCGTCCAAGACAGCAAATGCCCCGTTACCAGAAAGTCTTAAAAGAACAAGGTCTGTAAATGCAGATCACTTAATGAGAAAAGAGTCTCAGGGAGCAATCATTGAACCGGAAAATAAGATGAGAAAGCAGTCAATTTCACCAGAGAAAACAGAGGATAGATGGGCCGGGTTGCTGCCAGATAGCAAAGATTTTGAAGATGCTATAATTGCTGCTGCTTTGGGCTCAACTCAGGAAACATTCAAGCTGGGAGAAAGCAAAGATACTGGAATTCTTCTGCCAAGGAAAGTTGACAAACGATTGAGGGTTTTTCAAGACATTACCTTGTCTATGAGTCCACGAGCACGAGCCTGACTAACTTTATTTATTTAACTATGATTAGTATAATTGCATTTTTAAATTATGTTAACCTCATTGATTTTAACTATCATCGGAGATAAACTTGTTCTCCCTTACTCCATACTTCCTCAAGGAGGAGGTCGTATGTGGTAACACCCTGATGTCCTTAGGTGGCGGCTAATTATTGATATTGTTGGTGCCCTCGCCCTCCTTTGGCAATTAATTAATCTTCAATAAAAAGTTGTTTCTTCTTTCTCATGGAATAGATAGTAATTTTCGATCTTTCAATACCAGGTTTGTCTTGTTTCTCCAAGTAAGCAATGCACAAAATGTGATGATGCAATCTATTTAAACCTTTTGTAGAATTGAGACCTTTTGGTAGAACTTTGGATATTTAAAAGTTACCAAAAGACATATGATGGAGACCGGGGTTATTTTATTGATGGAGATATCCCCAAGATCTATTACATGATAAATCTATAAAAAAATAAGTGATTGGATTTTGGTTCTATATTGAGACCTTTTGTAGAACTTTGAATATTTAAAAGTTACCAAAGACATATATGATGGAGACTCGGGTTATTTTATTGATGTAGATCCCCAAGATCTTACATGATAAAACTATAAAAAAAATAAGTGATTGGATTTTGGTTCTATATTGAGACCATGTTAATGGAACTGTTGTGAATGCTTAGCTCTCCTCCTGTTGATCAGATAGAAAACACCAAATATTACAACAGCGGCAGCGGCTGCAACAGCCCTTTGTGTCGCCGTGCTGCTATTCACAAGTTCCATGCTTTTTTCCAATGCTGATCTAATAAATGATGAATGTGGTAATCCATACTCAGAGAGCTTCTTGTGTGCCTCTTCGTAGTCCTTGAAAAAAGCCTCTTTATTCTGTCACAGGGAAAAAACTTTTGAGTCGGCTTGGCTAGAAAGTTGTAGATAATGCGATGCTTTTGGCCGCAGTAGATATGTGCATAGTGTTAAATCTGAAGAAAGTTCTCAAACAATATCATTGATTTCTCGTGACAAACAATTCCATCCATTTTGCTCACACATTATCTGAGAGAGTAACGATAGAGCTTAATGTAAGAAGTCTCACAGTAAGACGCACCTACCCTAAGCTGTAACATATTTCAGTGGCATAACTTAACCTTTATCCAAAAAGAAAAAAAAAACAGCGGCGCTCCCATAATGTGGGTTTTATGCTAGTCAATTCCTAGTAATCGACATCGAGATATGCTGGAATTTATCATCCATGAGTTATGCAGTTCTTATATGAGACCAAAAGTTGCAGGATGGCAGATGTCGCATGTAAGAAAAGAAAAGACGGTGACAAACAAAAGCAGATAAATTTCCAGTCATTTTACCCCAGTCTTGATGTTTTTTCAATGTTATTTTCCTTCTTAAATGATGCAAGTTGTGTGGCAACAAAGTTATATGATGCTTGTGTTGCAACATGAACTATCATAATACCGTTGCATAACTCTGCACACGCTCGCGAAATTTCGGACCATCAAGCCGAGTGTTATCAGTGGGACCTGAATCCTCCTTCTTGTCAAGGAGAGGTTTATCAGTGGGACTTGAATCCTTCTTGTTGTCAAGGAGAGGTTTATCAGTGGGACTTGAATCCTCCTTCTCGCCGGGCTCCCTAAGATATCATTGAAGATGAGAATTTTTTGTTTTAAGCAATGGTGAATATAAAACACGTACGTCTGGATGTATAGTAATCATACATAATGTATGGCTCGTCAAATTTCAAAATCGGGCCCTGAACTGGTCCAGATCTGGCCTGCAGCAGAAAACCCAAAAGAGAAACCTCAACACAAAACAGCATTTTATGTGCAAGAATAATTAATCAGTATATTGATGCACATCCATACTATATAATACCAGTTTGAGACCTCCACATAATGCTGCTATATGCTTGGGCTCAGAGATTCCCACTTTACCAAAGACTTCTCTTAAATCTGACGGACCTAAAAAAACAGTATTGAAAAAAAGGAACACAGTAAGCACGCGACGACGCAAGACAGAAATTCAAAATTGCTCCAAGGTTGCTGAAAACAGTTTTCAATATTGACAATATTAGACAGCAGTAGGATGTAACCAAGCCAGGTCAGTTCATGGTCACTGTCCATGTCCATGATATTCAAGGGCTTCACAAGTTGCATCACTAATAATAAATTTTTAGCCTAGTGGATTTCAAAATGACAGATAAATCAGGTAGCTAAGTTAATTGACCGACTTTGTTTGACATCAGGAAGGCAGCTTTCATCTGGTAAAATTGATGAATCCTGGAAGTAGGAAGGTAAAATAATTAGTGATGGATTTAAAATAAACAAAAGTTAGGAGTACTATATTTTTCATCCTTCTTTAGCGTACCGTTCTACCAGGGACAAACTCCACTTTTGGACCATCAAGTACTTCAACAGCAACAATCCCAGCAAGCTGCAGTCCCAAATTAAATTAATACTACTAATTAATTAAGCACAATGTCTGTAAGAACCAGTACATTATCACAAAATGGACAACAATTATTGATCATTGATACAGGTAGGGGCGCACGTTCGGTTTGTACGGTTTGATTGTTGAATATTGGTTTAGTTTTTTCGATTTTCGAATTGAAGAAAATGACAACCACAATCAAACCAAAATTATTTCGGTTTGGTTCAATTTTTACGAATCCGGTTAAGTTATTTTGGATTTTTATTTTGGTTTTAAAGATTAAAGTAGTGATCATTTAAAATTAGTGATTTTTTTAGAAAAATAATCTTTTTTTCAAACCTATTTCTCATTCCAAAATATAATTAATTCAACACGCATAAAATAATCATAAATATCGACCTCGCTGAGTTAGCGCCGTTGGCGTAACGGCAGTCGCCGCACTCGGCAGCGACTGCCGATGGTAGTGACGAACTGAGCAAACAAACTAAGCAAACGACTGTCAACTGTCGTCGGCGATGTTGGAATTTCAAATGAACTGACGAACTAAGGATGGTTGAGCGTCGCTGCAGCCTTCGCGTTAATATTAGGGTCTAAAGCAAAGCAGTACATTAGGATTTAGGGTTAATAAATAATTATAATTTATATATTTATATGTTATATCAAATTATATTATATTTTTAGGATATTTACATATATGATAAAAAAATATATATATATATATATATATATATATATATAAATTATAATATATTATTTATATAATTTCAGTTTTTCGATTTATCCGAATTTTTTTTTTGAAATTTTAAAAACCAAACCGTTTAACCAAATTTCTAAAATTTAAAACCGAAATCAAGCCGAAAAACCCAAAAACCAAACTAAAATTAAATTTCGATTTGATTTTTCGATTTAAACCAAGTTGTGCCCAGCCCTAGATACAAGTACATATATATATATATATATACATCTCACCTGATATAGGTCAGGATGCGTTATTATGGGATGATCGACCTTGATTTTTTCTGCAATAAAAAGTATGTATGCATTGATTAGAAGGTGCATAGCAGTATTTACTATTGTAAAAGAACACTTGATAGTAAAGGCAAAAAAATATAACACTTGATAGTATAAACAAAAAAATATAGGCATTTTTGGTGTATGTTTGACTAAATATTTCATGTATTTTACGATGAAATCAATAATTAAAGCATTAATTAACCATTGCACTAACAATCAATTTATCAATGAGAATATATGCGAAAATGAAGCTCACGAATTTTTGTGAGAATACTAATAGTATCGTCAGATGGTGTTGGCTTTGTTTGTGTTGGCTTTGTTGCTGCATCATCAACATGAGAATTGGCAATTGAGAATTGGGATGCGTAAGCTAAACGAAGCAAATGAGGAGCATTGGACTTGTCGTTCGACATTGCAATATTATGAAGTTCTGTCCGTGCTTTTTCTATCTCATCCCGATACTTTTTATCTACTCGTGGTGCCATCGATAGTAACTAATATGACAACGTTGTAATTGTACACCTAAACTATATATTATGCAACCAAGTGATCGTCACCTTTTGGTTTAACGTTGATTTGATGAAAGAAGTTATCAAACGAGGATTATATAGAGAGAGAGAGAGAGCAATGGGAGGGGAACTTTATGAGGGTAATGTAAAGAAGCAATGAATATGGAACAACAAAAGAAACGAATTGGTTATTTTGCTTCGTCGTATGACACTTGTGATTATGAGTCGTGAATAACATTGAGGGAAAAAGGATTGGAGGAAAAAGAAAAGAATCATTTGGAATTTTGTAAATTGAAAATTATTCCTCAAATAATTTGAAGGAAAAAATTTCGGACTTTTATAAATTAAAAGTTATTCCTTTCTACAATAATACATCCACAATAACTCTCGAATAAATTTTTTCTTTATCATCATTCAAGGTTTCTTTCTTGAAATGTGCAACATATGGAATTTGAACTGTCACATTATTGACCTTCGTGCCAAATGACAATGTCATATTTCCATGAGTTCCACTTACTCTATTTTAAACTAGCGTTCGGAAATGTACCATGAATTGATCCTTTTAACATTATTTGATAAACCTAATTATTTCCTTTCTCCAACAATAATTTATCCATTTCTATGTATTTTATTCTTACTCTTAAATATACTATTCATTACTCAGTACAGGTTTCAAATTATTAAAGTTGTTATAATTAAAAGGTGATATAGTAAAATATTATCTTATTATCATTATTTTTAATATGTGTATTGGTGGACAAGTATTATTGGACCGATGAGTAATATATTAGGAGGTACCATGAGTAATATAATCCTTTAAAATTATTCCATTGTCGATATTTGTTTCAACACTTATACTATATTTTATTGTAAGGTTAGACGCTTAACAAATTCTATTATCCTATTAGTTTTAATATGTGTATCAGGTCAATGATGGACAAGTATTGTTGGACCGATGAGTAATATTTAGGAGGTGCCATGAGTAATATAATCCTTTAAACTTATTTCACCGTCGATACCTATTTCAAAACTTATACTATATTTTATTGTGAGGTTAGACGCTTAACAAATTCCTCGAGTTTGAACGAAAAATTCCTGAATTTTGAACGGTGGCAATCAAACTCCAGGATGAAATGTTGGAATTTGAACTATCACAGCTCAATTCCAACATATGTCGGGGGATAATTTTTATCCAAATTTACTTCTATCTTAAAAGATTGGTATTATTTTTAACCTGAAGAACGTAAAAGTAAACTGCGAACTCAGTAGTATAAATATTGTGGTTTTGGTGGCAAGCTAGCTAAGGATGACCAAATTCTTACGCTTCAAATTTTTAATTTTAACTCGTATTTTTATAAATTCTCACGCATCTTATGCAAATATTAATAATATATCATTTATTATTGCAAATCGACTGTGCGTCAGTTGCACATAGATTTATACTCTAGAAAAGAAAACTTTGATGGATATTTTGGTAATTGAAGTTTGCATTTTGGAGCTTCCCACTTTTAGTATAATAGCACAAATGTGATGCCAATCTGAACACTACTTCGTCAATCAGGAATATATTTGAACTATGAGTTGACCTATGATATTTCAAAGGCACCAAAGACATTTTATTTTACACTTTGAGTAGCTACAAGCAGCACATCCCAAGATTTATTGATGAAACATAAAGAAATAGTACTAGCTTCAGTCTTTGAGGTGCCAACAACAATCCCAATTTTGATGCCATTGAATTATGGAGCTATTCGATCAATATCTTGGAACATGTGTGCATGCTAATACTTGATTCTCCTGTTGACTTCATAAAAGTAACTGAATATTACAACAGCTGCTGCAACAGCAACTCCAACGACACCTTGTGCCAACACTGTGCTGTTCTTTACTGCTAACTTGAAGCAAGATGAAGGAGGTGTGAATCCAAGCTCTGAGAGATTCTTGTGCGACACCGCATAGTCTCTGAAGAAAGCTTCTTCGTCCTGTCACAGAAATAAGTAGATATAAGCGATTACAGAAAATTTTGAGATCACCAGAAATTTTGAAGAATAGTGCAGCTCATAAGCCAAATGGATATATGCATAGTGGTTAAGTTGGAAGAAAGATCCTAATAGATAGTTATGCATTTATTCGTTTACAAATTAAACATATATGGGAGTGACAGACCTTGGTGTTGGGTGGACTAGACAAGGATTGTACCATAGGCTTAAATACCAGGTACCTCACAGCAAACCAGAAGTACTTAAGGTTGCAAAATATTCCAGTACCCTTCCCATAGTTTTATGCTTGTCAAACCATCAATAGGAAATAGTGGTCTAGCACGCAATTCTTAGTAATCATCAATGTATAATTATATTGACAGAGTGACAAATGAGTGGAGACAAATTTCCTGCAATTAGTCAGCCTTGCAGGGTTTTTTTAATGTTATTTTCCTTTTAGCGTTATGCAATTTAGTGTGGCAACAAATTTAAACGATGTGTTGCGACAGTTGATCATTAGAACTATGCACGGTAATACGGGAGCAATACCTTTGCATAAAGTTCCACATAATGGCGGAATTGTGGATCTTCAACCAAAGCTTTGTCAGTGGGAAGTTTCAAGAGATCTTCTGAATCCTCCTTGAGGAGCTCCCTAAGAGATCAGTATCATTTGGGAAAGTCGTCATGAAAAATTTCTTCTAACATTAGACAAATATAAAAGAGGTTCCAACATATACTAATCTTACACAAAGTATGAGTTGTCAAATTTCAAAGGCTCTTTAGTCCAAGGGCCCTCAAAGCCAGATCTCTCTGGATGTGCTCTTCCCTGCAACAGTGAATACAACAGAGGAGCTATAACACTAACAGCATTATCATGTGAGAGAACTGTAATCAACATCCAAATGCAGATTCAAGTCTCATAATACCAGTGTGTGGCCTCCAGACAATGCCACTATATCTTTGTCAGAGAGTCCCATTCTGTAAAAGACATCCCTCAAGTGTGGTGAACCTAAAAAGGCATTAAAATGTGGAACAGAGTAAGTGATAAGAAACATGCTGAGAATATGTTTCAACATCAGAGGGTTTTGTAGATCCCTCTCAGATAATCAGACCATTTGTTCTAATTATTGCAAGGTAGCTGGCAGCAATTTTAGCAATATTTACAATTTTCGCAATAGGATTTCACCAAGTCCAGTTCAATGTCACTGTTCATAATATTCAAGAGCTCCCACCAATTGGAATATACTTTCCCTTACAAAATTTTCTTTGGAAATAAAGAAAACCACAGATAAAACATGTTTAAGAGGCAACTAGTGCAAATTAGCAAAAGATCATCTCCAAGATTATTGACATCACTTCTACATAGATGCAGAACCAAGTAAAAAATTCTTATATTCAAGTTGTTCAAAACAACAACAATAATCACGTACATATATGGCACAATGAGGATAACTGAAGCACAAAGGATAGATGAGCTCCACTTGATTTTATGCACTGAATCAAGTTTAACTTAATTTTTTGTTGGCACCTCAGGTGCTATATTTAAAATTTGTCTGTTTTGTTTCTGTTGTTATAAGGTTAATCTTAAACAAGCTAGCTATTTTGCATTATTTTTATCCTGTATTCTCGTGGAACCTTCGCTACCAGAATGTGAGGATATCTTCCCCTTGTCAGTTGTGATACTGTAGAGTAAGCTGCCTGTTCAATCAAATGAGAAGAATCCCAGAAGGTAATTTCACATTTAAATTAGAGAAATTGAGTTTTTTACCTTTTATCTATTACCTTAATTTCAAATAATTGTTCGCCTAAGCCAACCCTTTCAGAAGACTAACCTTGCTTGGCATCAGGAAGGCGCCCTTCTTCTGGTGAACTTGATGAATCCTGATAGAAAGGTGGAAGTTACTAATTAAAGACATGTCCATCATTTGTATCTAAAGTTAAATAACAGAAAAAGAAGGCATGTCTTCATCCTTCTGTACCTTTCTACCAGGGACGAAATCAATGGTAGGACCTCCAGTTACTTCAACAGCAACAACTCCAGCAAGCTGCAGTCCCGAATAAAAAAAAGTAACAAGGAATAACATTAAATTCTAAAAACCAGAATATTTTTGTTCCCCTGCATTACTACTACTAATACCAACTGACATTGAGCAGAACCATCCCAACATGATCTTCACACAAGTATTCTCACCTGATAGAGGTCAGCATACGTAATTTTAGGATGTCTGGCCTTAATTTCTTCTGCACTCCATTTAAAGAAAAGAAATTAGAAGATAAGATTTAGTATCGCTGGCTTCAAAGTTGATTAAACTGACGAAAGAAGCACTTAATGTAGGCAAAATACGGGCACCGGAGGATGTCTATTCAGAAGATTGTGACCTGTCTCGTCTTAATTTAGAAATTAGGTCTTATTCTCCAAAATGCTTTCAACTGAAAAACGGTAACAGTGCGAAAAAAAAAGTTCACTTCCGATACTAGTAAAGAAAAAAGAGGCATAAGAAACTGTTCAACATAAAGCAAGACTCCAATTATATGCAGAACAAATTGACTTAATCACTAAACATATAAACAAGATAATCCTTGACAGAATTCATTAAAGTGATATGATCAACTTTTCCAGTGAAAACTCAAAAACGGTATGCAGAGAGATAATACTAAATCAAAAACAATAAAAGCATTCATGATTAGCTGCTAAAATACAAATCAATCAAAAGCATTCATGTACTTTAACTAAAATCACTCATCAATAACCATCGCACTGACAATCATTGTCAATGAATACAAATATACTTCCAGTAGATCACCAATAATAGCTCTTCTGAGGTATCGGGTATCATCTCTTATGCGAACCGACTGCTCCAGAAAAGCAAAAGGCTAAAAAGCTTACCGCAAAGATCAATTGCGATTTTTAGACCGTTGTTAGCGGCATGCTTATACTCGACCTCATTCCTAATTGATCCATCAGGTCCTCCAGTCTTTGTTGCAGAATCATAGGTTCCTGCATCATGCCACCTGCATGCAAAAAATAATATATCCTTATTATAGCACATCAAAAAAAATTCCACACAACATTTGATAATTTTGCATAACATACGCTAGACGAAGAATAATAGGAGCACAGTTTTTGCCGGAGATAAGAGCTCGGAGATCTCTTCGTGCCTTCTCTATCTCCTTCAAATACTCTGTGTCCACTATTGGTGCTGACATTGATGAAACAATATTTAGATTCTACTACAAACTTTTACGAATGATTAAATTATGGAACTAAGGATTATATTTTATATTGAAGAACAGAGATGAAGAGGGAATTTTTTTCGTATGAGTGGAGAGAAGAAGCAATGAATATGGAAGAACAAAAGAAACGAATTGTTCTTTTTGCTGCTTCTAGTCATGAATAATATGGAGGGAAAATCCAAAAAAAAAACGATTCAGTCGCTTTCAACAAGCGCGTTTAGTACCACTCGACATTGTTGGGAAGATGATTGGCGCGTGCATGAAAGTGGGAGTTGAAAAGCGTGGGGTTGGAGAATGTTGTTGATTTGCGTGCTATGGCGTGGGCATTTTCTTATCTATTGGCTGCCCGACCGATGAGGCTCGGCTCGTGTGTGCTGGCTGATTTAACGAACCTTCATTTTTTTGGCGTCAGCTTATTTTGTTGGTCACTGCACCAGTCATGGTTCAAAGTATCAGAAACACGCAAAAATACAAGATAAGATTGAGTAAAATAAATAAAGTTTTGTGTGCATAGTGGAAGATCAAGCTATTCTTTTTACTGGACCAGACATGGTTTATGGGCTTTTTTAGAATTCGGACTCTGCCAGACTAAGAAGGAAAGCCCGTGAGGTCTACAGTCTTTTTAGCCCCATATTTTCATCATATAAAATGAATAAATTACACAAATCTCATACTTAAGAGATTATATTATTTAATATCTTTTACTTTTTAAAAATTTACATAAAATTTTATTTTTTTAACTTTACTCTTGATACATATCAAGAAAAAATTCAACATCCTATTTTTACTCCACCATTAACTCATTCAAGATTTTCTTCCCTAAAATATCTTCATAATTATCAATAATTAAATTATCTTCCTTCCTTATTTTTTCTCTTCCATTAACACTTAAATCATTTTCCTTCCTGATTTTTTCTCTTTCATTAATGCATGAAACTTTTTTTCCCTCTCCTAAAATCTCTTTCATTTAAAAAAAATAAAAAATCTATTGATACATATTTAAATTTATTCAGTTATTCATACATGTTTATTCTTTTAATGGTGATTCATATGAATGATAAATATGATATCATTATATGGGTATTATGGTAATTAATATGATAGATACATTTTGTATGATTTTAACGGGTGATACATATGATATTAATGAGTGATAAATATTGATGGTATTATGATGATTCATATGGTAGATACAATTATCTATTTCAATTATTGGGTGATTCATATAGATGGTATTATGGTGATTCATATGGTAGATACAATTATTTATTTCAATTATTGGGTGATTCATATAGATGGTATTATGGTGATTCATATGGTAGATACAATTATTTATTTCAATTATTGGGTGATTCATATGATATTAATGAGTGATATATATGGTATTATGGTGATTCATATGGTAGATATAATTATTTATTTCAATTATTGGGTGATTCATAAAATATTAATGGGTGATATATATGGTATTATGGTGATTCATATGTTATTAATGAAAGATAATGGTGTAGTCCGTGTAGAAAGCAACTAAAAGCAAAATTGAAACATAATTAAAATTAAATTAAAAAAAAAATAGACTAAAATTAAAGACGGAAAAAAGAGAAAAAAGACCAAAAAAAAACATATCTTTCATAATTAAAGACGGAAAAAGAGAAACATAATTAAAACACCTAAATTAAATCTAAAAAAAATAAATTAGATATCTTTCCTTAAATAAAAGAATACAATGAATAAAAGAGAATCTATTATTTCCTTAAATAAATATCTTGTTAGTTTCAATTATATCACTTTTTTATATATATCACCATTTCAAAAAATCGGGATAAAATGTAATTAATAAAATAATCGGGATTTTATGTAATATCATTTAAAGATTCAGAGATTTATGTAAGTTACCCATATAAAATTGATGGCAAGTCTATTTTGACACCGTTCTTTGATCCTTATTCACCTTTTTGTGTGTTTTTGTATGTATACACTTTGAATTAGGATTGACAAAATTAAACTTTTATCATATAGTCTGAAATTATATATGAGTGAAGTTCAGTCATTTTTGTCTGACTTAAATTATTCAATATCTGAAATTATATATGAGTGAAGTTCAATCATTTTTTCCTGACTTTAATCGTGCAATGCTTGAAGTTACAGACCAATAAGGTTCACGCATTATGACCGAAACACCGAGCTCCATTTATGTATGGCTCAAGTTCGGGAAAAAAACAACTGAAGTCACGCAAAACTTCAATCGTATAGAACTTCAGATATTTGTCAAGGCCAAAATCAGACATCATGAATTTAAAATTATCCGAAAATTGGTACACATACAAAAAAGATTTTAAAAATAAGTGTAAGTTAAATGACAATATCAAAATCGGACTCCCTTATATTTTCTGGTTTTCACATGATGATTAACAAATAGGTGGGGAAAACACAACTAGGGTCTAGGTTAGAGTGAGAAGGACATTGGGTTCCAATTTTAGCATCTCAAAATCATCGACTTGCATTTCCTAAACAAGGCCATCAAATTGTCGAATTGTGATTCCACCTTTCGGCTCAGATCTCAGATTTATTTGCTATAACTATATAGGTCATACCACAACACTAACTTGAATAAGTTTAAAGTAACTCCACAACAACACAAGCTTATGTAGGGCCGCCAATCCCCTTTAATAATTGAGTGTTTTGAATAAAATTACCTCATTTTAAATATTAAACATACATTTAAACTTTAATCTAGGGCCAATTAGGAAATCTCCTTCTATAAGATGAAATACTGCATTAGTATATTTTCACTTCTCTGTGCAGCAACTTTTAATTTAGTTTAAAGTAGTGAGCATGGAGACAAAATTGACATTATTATAAGGAAGAAAAAAACGAAAAGTACTTTGCTTTCTCTTGTTTGGCCAGAGAACAAGTAATAAAAAAATAATAAAAATAGTAAAGACAATGGTAAAAATAGTAAAAACAAAAATGAAACATTTTGCTACTTTTCAATTTCGAAAAGGAAACGTGAATCTGGTAAAAATATCGGAAAGAAGAATAAAAATAGGACGAGGAGGAAGACAGAAAGAAGAAAAAGCAAGTTACGCAGATTCTCTTATACAATAACCAATTAAGGAAAAAACAAAAATAAGTACAGTACTATTTTCTTTATTTAAAATTCGAGCTTCATCAATATAACTTGTAAATGACTTCTAACAATGATTGGAGTTAATAATTCAAATTCTCACTCAATTTATAATTTTATTTTTCAGAAAGTAACTCAATTTTGATTTTTACTCTAAAAGTCACTCAATTATGAGTTCTTTTTCTAAGAAAGTCACTCAACTTTACTTTTTACTTCAAAAGTCACTCAACTATGAGTGTCTTATTTACAAAGTCACTCAAACAATTTAATTAATTTTTTTCATTAAATTTTGCTAACATGTAATTTTTATTTAAAATAAAAAATTTCAGAAATAAAAAAAATCATTTAAACAATCAATTTAATGACCCCCCTCCCCCCCCCATCCAAAATTCATTTAAATGATTTAAAAAAATATCTCTTTATTTCTTAAAATTTTGATTTTACTACTATTTTTTGTAATTTTCTTATCCAATAATTACTTTATACTCTAAAGTATATATAATCATACAAATCATCAATTAGTATCCTAAAATCAGAATCATTTAATTGTATAAGTTTTGCTGCTAATTTTACCTCATTGTAGTGTATATATTATAATGTTACTAATGCTTAATAACATTTGCTAATGTTTTATATCATATATATCATTTTAGTTTAAAATCTACAACGTTACCTTTTGTCAACTTATTAGGAATAAAATTCATTGTATTTATTTGATGCATCTGTATATTATACAAGTGATAATACAAAAAATTACATTATGATTGAAAAATCAATTCCATAAATAAGTATCACGTTGAAAGTTAATTAAATCTAATCAGCTAAATTAATATGATTCTGAAAATCTTAAAAATTAGTATTAACATTATAAGTGAATTGATATAAACTATTTATGATATTTTAAAATTTCAGCTGGTTACAAAGTAAACATGAGAATATAATAATATAGTTCAAATGATTTTTTAGAATTTTGATTTTAAATAAAATCTCATGTTAGCAAATTTTAATTAATAGTTAATTAATTAAATTGGTTGAGTGACTTTATAAGTAAAATATTCATAGTTAAGTGACTTTTGAAGTAACGATTAAAGTTGGGTGACTTTCTGAGAGAAGAATCCTAAGTTGAGTGACTTTTGGAGTAAGAAACAAAGTTAAGTAATTTTATGAAAGAAAAGTCATAAGTTGAGTGGTCATTTGAGTTATTAACTTCAATGATTGAGTTGGTGCAACAAAGACAGTATTCCAACAGCCAGATCAGGAACATATTCCTCCTCCCCCTGCCTTACTTAAGCTCCCCGCATCAAAACCTATCTAGATCTTAATCCAATTTATATCTCTTGTGTTGTTCATAAGCTATTACATAAAATGAATTTAATTATTATATATTTGAGACTCATCACATTAAATTTATCTAAATTTTAATATAATTTATATATTTTGTGTGGTTTACAAGCTATTATTTATGAGCGAATCATTTACTCGTTGCACATCCAGAAAAATAATGACTACGAATTTTCAGGAAAAAATATCTGTAAAAATGAATTGTGTAAGGGCAAAAGTGTCAGGAAAGTGGAGCTGTGTAAGCCCGGCAACGGATCGGAACGAAACAACCGGAACGGTTTTACCGAAATCGGATCCGGTACCGAAAAGAATGTCCGGTGTATTATACCGGAATTGGTACAACCGGAAGCGGTACCATCGAAAAATATGGTCCTTCCACCCCGGTCCGATTGTCACCGGTGCGGTACCATGTCAGACCGATACAGAAACCGGAGTTCTGACGTTTTACTGTTTGCATCTCACTGTTTGTTTAATTTTTTATTAATGTTATGACTTTTATAATAAAAGAATGTATGTATAGTTATAACATTTACTTTTTAACTTTAAAAAAATTAAAAGTATATAACTATTTTAATAATTTAAATTATTTTATTAATATAATTATAAAGTTATGCTAAAAACAGTTAACATCAACTTGATAAATAATTTTTAAAATAGTTATAAGTTTAACTCATAACATTAACTTTTTATTACATAACCTTAGAAAAATTTATATTTATTCAAATTTAATACATTACGTTGTACATTTATTATAAATATTAAAAGAGAATCTAATCTACGCAGCCACCTTCTAGGAAGGGTTCTGTTTGAATTAGATCTGTACTCTAGAATCTTAATATCTATAATGTCCATAATATTCTATACGTAAGTTATCTATTTCTATATTTTTCGGAATTGGTCTTTTTCCTTGTTCTTCCATTGCTTCCATTCCATCATCACTATTCTCCTCAAATATTTCATCTATTTCGCCTTCAATCTGGGGCGGTAATTTTGGGAGCCCAAAATTTCTTCTTTTGGCATTTATCCAATCTCTAAATAATACCGAAATTTCCAAACTATCCTTTGCCAAAGAATATCGATGATCTCCAATCGTAAATCTTCCTGCACTAAAAGCTTGCTCCGATGCGACTGAAGAAGCTTGACTTGCTAGCAAATCTCGAACCACCCTTGATAGTTTTGAAAATTGTCTGGTACGGGTCTTCCACCATCCTAAAAGTTGTTGTTGTCCATTTGCATCTCTAATACATTCCCGATCCTGAGAAATATATGAATCAAAATCATTACTGCTACAACATTGAAGACCAAGTTCTTCACCCATCTCATCATCTAAATCATCATATCTATGTCTAAAAGTAGGAGGTTCGACTGGCGCAATATTATGTTCCATAACTTGATACATATTATATAAACTCCTGGCTTTAGGTACTATGCTAGCACAACGCGTTTCAACCGATGGCCTTTCATGAGGTTCAATTTCTAAATTGGTGTAAATTTTTTGAACCATCATAATTACACCATGTTCTTTGTAAAATGAGTTGAATAAATTAGCTGTCAAATAAATTTGTGGAATCGGAAAAAATATTTTTTAAATTTATCAACCATAGCGCCAATTGCCTCCTTATAAGGATAATTTTTTTTATAATTAGCAAGTACTTTAGAAATAACAGTAATATTTACTAAAACGGAAGAAATAGTTGGAGTATATTGTGCAGATACTATGTTCGCAGCTTGATAAAAAGTTTTCAAAAATTTACAAAGTTCTTCTACTTCAATCCAATCATCAGAACCTAGCCTTAAATCATTAATCGTATTAAACGAATTATAAACTAATTGTATAGGTTCACGATACACACTAGCAACTTCAAGCATTTGATACAAAGAATTCCATCTAGTAGGAATTTCTTTTGGAACTTTTCTATATGGAAGGTCACATTTTTTATATTGATATTTAAAATCATCTATTATAGTTTTTTTTTTTAAAAAAATAAAATAAAACTACATGCAATGCGAACCTTATAACAACCATCTCCAAATAACTCAACACCATCATGTACTATCAAATTTAAAATATGTGCAGTACATCTAACATGAAAATAATCATTATCCATGGGACATAGTCTAGTATTTAAAAAATCAATGGCTTTCAAATTATTAGAAGCATTATCTAATGTACATGTCATAATTTTATCAATAAGTCTAAAATATTTTAAGCATTCCGCTATTGTAAAAGATATATATTTACCGGTTTTAATTTCGTCAACATATTTATAAGCAATAATTCTTTTTTGCATGTTCCAATGGTGATCAATCCAATGAATCGTGATAGTAAAATAATCATTACCGGTAATACTACAACCCATATCAGAAGTAATAGATACTCTACCATCAAATTTACTAAATAAGCAACGAAGAAAATGACAATGTTCACCTTGAAATTTAAAAATATCATTTTTAATTGTATTTCGTGAAAAACCTTTGAAAGAAGGATTATATACTCGTTGAATATAATGAATAAAATCGGGATGCGAAGGAAAACTGAATGACAATCCCATAACAACAACCATTTTCGCTAGTTCTTCTCTATCTACATCTTCATTATATGTCAATGTAGAACTTGAGCTAGCTGGGTTAAACCTATCTAAACGCGTTTGAACCATATTACCTCCCACAGATTCTTCCGTCAATGGTGTACCACCTTTTTTTGCCTTAGCCTCATTTTCTAGACGAGTAAATTTTGTATTACATTTCCTCAAATGCGTAGTAAGCAACCCTGTCCCACCATTTTTTCCCCCAGTCAAATGTTTCATAACTCTCTTACATTTATTGCAAGTAGCAGTATTTTTTTCCTTATCTTGACTCATAAATTGCCAAACTAAAGACCGTTTAGGACGTTCAGTACCTTTGGCCCTACTAAATTCCGGTAAAGGAGGAAGTACATCATCTTCTTTTGGTATTTCCGTAACCGAACTAGTAGGGGTAGGGGTTTCACCTAACTCTTGTACTTCTATATCATCTTCTTCTGATAAGTCTTCCTCAAAATTATTATAACGCCTACTTAGTGTCTCATGGTTTAATTCCATACCGGCACCAACATCAAAACCATTAGGTTGTGATAAAGAATTTTCATTAAATCTAGGCGATAATGAACTAGTAGTAGCATTATTTTTTTTATTTCTACGAAAAATCTTACCAAAGATTGGTCTCTTACCACTACTTTTATTTGCATCCATAATTAAATTTAAATTTAATTAAAATGTTAAAACAAGCAATATAAATATTATAAATAAATAAAATAAACGTAAGACTGTAAGTAAACAAATATAGATATTAAAAATAAAAAATATGGAGATTAAAGTTGGAACGAATATACCGAACGTCTGCATAAAAGCAGACGTATACCAAATGTCGTAATTGAAATATGATTATTGAAGCTGGTAGTATCTTTAAAAAAATTCACAACTCCAATTAATACAAAAATTATAACTATTGAGTAGGAGAATTAAGATTTAAGATTTAGAGAGTATGAGAAATTGAGAAATTTGAGAGAAAAACAAATTGATTTAAAAGAATATTTATAGTAGAAAATTAATGGTGTAGTCGACTAATTGGGAGGGGGAGGCACAAAATAGTCGTTGCCCCCTCCAACAGCTATTTTACAACGGTCAATAACGGCCAAAATCTTTTTTTTTTTTTTTTAAATTAACATGCACCGATCGGCACCGGAGAGGATCCGGCCAACCGGCACTGACACCGATAAACCGGAATCGAAACTACCGGAAAAAAATACCCCTCCGCACCGGTACCGTATTTCGGATGTTTGGTACCGGTATACCGGTACCGTTGCGTTATTGGACCGGACCATGACCGGAAATGGACCGGAACCGGATTAACTCCGGTCCGCTGCCACCCTTAGAGCTGTGCAATTTGTAGTAGCCTCTTGTATATTCCACTGTCGCGGTTCTTTATGAAAAGCAAAACAAACATAATTTTTCATAAAAATTCAGAAATAACATATTTATCCCCTTAATTATGAATTTTATAGAAACAGTTTTATAATTACATAATATAACAAATTGTATTTTGTATTTTTGCAAACTGTTGCTATAAAAATATAAATACATATGATTTTTACTGCCCTTATGATCGATATGTATTTTGTATTTTTGCAAATTGTTACTATAAAAATACAAATACATATAAATACATATACTATAAAATATAATTTGATAAAAGTATTACTATTTTTTATAATTTAATATTTAAATATACTACTTTAGGTATTTTTTCCTTAAATAATTAACCTCTACTTAATCCCTCCACCGTATTGTCTCATGCAAATGGCAAACCACCTGTTAATTCGTGAGCGGCAAAAGGGATACTATCGTATAAAAGGCAAATCTTCATTCACAATTAGAGCTACAGAATGAGCCGGTCCAACCCAACTCAATTTAATTTTAGTATATTAGAGAGTTAAATGAGTTAGAATGAATTAACTTTTTTAATTAGATGATCTTTAAAATAACAGTCCAACTCAGTCTCAAACGACGACGAATTGAGACAGATTGACCCTTCACAAAAAATAAATGTAATATAAAACATGATAAATGAAAATATTATAAATACTAGATAATTGTTAACTTTTATGTTTTTACTTTAATATGTCATCTACTAATTTTTTAGCATGTTATAGACATTTTACTAATTTCTTTAGTAATTAGCTAGTGACATTTACTTTAATTATTAGGAAAAAGATGATTAGCTACAAATTTCATAAGAAAATTTTAATATGGTTAAGATAATAAAAAATATAGATATACACAAAGTATATATATATAAAAACAGTAAAATCATAATAGGAGAGAACCAAAATTTAATAAAATATAAACTTCAACCACAAATAAAAATATGAAGAAACAACAGTGTTATTGATAAACGATGGGAGTACAAATCTGTTCCTCCCTTAATTCTTCTCTCTTGATTTTCTCCGTAATTCGAGGGCCGTCAGTAACATATTTCTCGAATGTATGAAGATTTTGATATGAATTTCTCCGTAATTCGAGGACCGTTAGTGGTGTATTTGTCGAATGTAGGAACATTTTGATTTGATCTCCATGAAAAGGAGGGTTTGTCTTCTTGAGGTATTTGGTTATCAAGAAGAGAAGGTTTTGATTTGTATGAATATCCATGAATTTATTGAGATTTTTCAGACCTTTGATCTCTTTGTGAATTTGTGGGATACTGAAAATGCAAGGAATATTTGCCTCCTTTATATAAGCATAATTTAGAATTTAGGTTGAGTAACCATTAAACTAGATTTAGAATAAAAGAACCCTCAAGAACTCTAACCAAAATTTAACTCTTTTTATAGGGTGCACAAAATTTCAATATCTACACATATATTTCGTAGAAATTAAATTATGCAACATAAGACGCACAGTACATTTTTACACATTATTATAGTGTTAGAAAGTGATCAAATTATATGGGAATGTCGTCTTTTATCTTTCTTAAGTTGAAAACATTGATAGTTAAACGTGAGATGGTGAAGTATATGCGTGCGTTTATGTGTTATTATGTTTAAATTTTTTTTAAGTAAATTATGCTCTACCGTCATACCGCATACGACATAAATTTTGAGATACTATGACATGAAGACATAAACTTAAGCTCTAAGAAATTATTTACTATTATTTTGGTATGAGGGATATTACTTGTTATGTCTTTTAACGACATAGCTTATGAAATATTATAATTTAAAAATATTAATTTATATTCCACGAAAAGTTATTTATTAGTATTTCAATGTCAAGAATATTTTTAGCTACTTATTTATTACTTTAAAGTATAAGAGTAAAACATTAAAGATCGTCAGATTTTAAAAGACAAAAATTAAATTAGTATTTGACTATAAATTTTAAATTAAATTTTAATTTTTTTTATATAAATATCTATTTAATCATAAAATTTTATCAGACTTTAAAATTTTAATTTTAAAAAGTTTCAGATTCCTAAAAAT
Organism: Capsicum pubescens; assembly: GCA_030864215.1. Lineage (NCBI taxonomy): Eukaryota > Viridiplantae > Streptophyta > Magnoliopsida > Solanales > Solanaceae > Capsicum > Capsicum pubescens. Next base: position 184,951,901 of record CM061539.1, on the reverse strand, counting down.
CATTTTTAAAAAATCACTTTTTTTTAAAGAAAAAAAATCATTTTCAGTTACTTAAAAATTCTAATAATGCATTTTAGTTAGAAAATGACTTTATCAGAGAGAGAGAGAGAGAGCATAAGATTACTGAGATTACTATGGTTCGTAAATGTAAAATCCTTAGCCAGAGTGACCTCGTAACCGCTGCATTGGCTCTATCAATACTATCTTCATTCTTTCTCTTATAACCATTTCACCCTTTGGAATTTAAATTCAATTTATTAACTACCTTAAATTGACTCATGTCCGTTGAAATTTCTTTATTACCCAAACTACCCATCACTTCCTCAAACAGAGAATGCTTTCATGCATGTGACAACACAATGCATTATTTGGTAAATATTTCGCCATTTTTACTTATTCGTTATTGATTTGATACATCTCTTAAAATATACTCCATATATAATAATTTTTTAAATTATATTACTATTTAAATATAATAAATTTATTTCTTTAAAAAAAAATATATTAGGTACCAAATCAGTAATTTTATTATTTTCCAGATTATAGGTAATTTTGGTTCACCGTGTTAGGATTATAAAAATTCGGCACTCTGTCCAACACCTATTACCTCAGTATAAATCCAAATTTATGTCTCTTCCTCACCCCATTCTCTCACACATCCCCTTTTCACCTTATTAAATTTTGAAATGCTGATGTTGTTGTTGGTGCTCTCAAAATGGGGATAGATTACCTGGTGTAAAGATGCAAATCTAATATTGTGTTTTTTTGAGTGTGCCTGGTGTAAAGATCATAAAGATTCAATTTTTGATCTGTCAGTGTAAGCAAATAAAAAAAAAAAAAAAAACAGGAAGAGTACTTTAATTTTTTATTTTTTTTAAATTATTCTTTTTGATCTGAAAATGCTGTGTCAGTCTTTGGAGTACAACACACATGGAACATGGTTGATAATTCAAGAAAGGAAAAAAGTTTAAAGTGAGGGTTGGTTTAGCTATCTTTGCACTTTTGAGTTTTGTTTAAGTTGTGTTTGGCAGAGAAGAAGAGAAGTGAAAAATAAAAAAAAATGGGTTGCTGGTATTCAAGATTAGAGAGAGAAGAGTTGGTGTCCAGATGCAAAGCTCGAAAGAAATACATGAAACAGTTAGTTAAATCAAGACAAGCTTTTTCTGCTTCTCATTCTATGTACTTACGTTCACTAAGGAACACTGGCTCTGCTTTGCTTCAGTTCGCCACCGGAGAAACTGATCTCCACCCACACAACCACCACCTTCCACCACTCCCGCCGTCGCCACCACGGCGAGTCACCGCCCCTCAACCGCCGCCCCCGCCTCCACCGATGAGTCCCACATCCTGGACGACCTCCACCAACACTACCACATCCTCTGCCCTCCCGCCGCCGCCTCCTCCTCCTCCGGCGGCATCAAACTGGGATTTCTGGGACCCGTTTGTGCCGCCTCCGTCATCTTCGAGGTCGGTGACGGAGGAGGAATGGGACGAGGCGACGGTTACGTCGGAGGTGGCGGTGACCGCCACCGTTGGGGCGGCGAGCGTGGCGGCTCCGCCGTCTGTGGTGAGCCAGTTTTCGAAAGAGACGACATCTACTAGTGAGCTAGCGGTGGTTGTTTCTACGAAGGGAAAAGACTTGGTGGAGATCCTCAAAGAGCTTGATGAGTACTTTCTTAATGCTGCTGATGCAGGTGGACAACTCTCATTGCTCTTGGAAGTTCCCAATTGTGCTTTTTCTGAACAAAGATCTTCAGGTATGTAGCAATTGCATGCGTAACGTACACACATAACCGCATAGAGTACAACATGCCTGACCCAAAATTACGATACTTTATTTTGTTTAAAAAAATTGGTTCTTTGGGGGGTTTTGTAGATAAGTTGATGAGTCCTTTTTCATGGTCATTTGGTGGAAGTTCAAGATGGAATGGAATTGGAAGATTTTGTGATGATCCAATGAACAAATCTATCAATGGGGCAAATGGTACCAAAGCAGCTTCGCACTGTTCCACTGTGGAGAGGTTATATGCTTGGGAGAAGAAGCTCTATCTGGAGGTCAAGGTAAAATTAACTAGACCCAATTTTCCATGTGACCCATAGGCCACGAGTTCAAGACAGCCTCTTGTAGGAATGCAGGGTAAGGCTACACAGCGCGGGCTTCTCTTTTTGTGAAAATTCTGGGTCCTAAGCCAATTATGCATTCTTTTATTCTTCTTATGGGTGGTATGTAGCACGCCGAGGCACTAAAGTTGGAGCATGAGAAAAGGGGAGCAAACGCAAGGAAGCTAGAGATGAAGAGGGCTGCTGATTACGTGAAGACAGAGAAAGCCAAGAAGGAAGTAGAGAAGTTGGATTCACAAATGATGGTGGCTTCACAAGCCATTGAGACCACATCAGCTGAAATCATCAAATTAAGGGAGTCAGAGCTCTATCCACAACTCGTTGAACTGGTCAAAGGGTTAGTCCTATTCACTCCCTTTATGTGTTCCTTCATCCTTAGAATTTTTTTTTATTTTTCAATAGTAGCAGTATTATTTTCTCTGTCCAAAATATTTATTTTCCTAGTGAATAAATGAGCAAAGGGATATGGTCAAAGTCAGCTCTAGCAATTTGTACTAAAAAGCAACGAATGGGTTCTCCGTACAGTGAGAAAACTTTTGACTCCTTTAACTGCTACGGTCTATGGCTTTGATTTGCCCTTTTTGTCACCTAAAAATATACGAAAGCAGTACACAACAGTCTGCTCCACTGTTAGCAAAAACCGTGAACTAATTGCTACAGTAATTTTTTTTTTCTTTCCATACTGGGTTTTCATTTATTTACACTGAAAAGCTAGGGAGGGAAGATGCCCTTCCAATCCCTGGGATATTTATCTGTTAAAGGGAAAAGGGTCAAATATGCCCCCTCAACTTTGCGAAAAGGTTCAAATGTACCCTCCGTTACAAGTTTGGTTCAAATATGCCCTCGTTGTTAAAGTTTAGGAGCAGATATACCCCTAAACTTTGCGAAAAGGTCCAAATATACCCTCCGTTACAAGTTTGGTCCAAATATGCCCTCGTTGTTAAAGTTTAGGAGCAGATATACCCCTAAACTTTGCGAAAAGGTCCAAATATACCCTCCGTTACAAGTTTGGCCCAAATATGCCCTCGCTCTTAAAGTTTAAGAGCAAATATACCCCTTAACTTTGCGAAAAGGTTCAAATATACCCTCCGTTACAACCCATAACGCAACCCAGCAATTTGGACCAACCCATAACCCGACCCACATTTTGTTTATCAAATTTTCAATCTTATAATGTTATCGAAATATTTCATCAGTTCAATGACTCTTCAAATATTATGTTAATGTTGCATTTTTCTTATTACCAGTGTGTTCTACTTAAATATTGTGTTGATATTGCATTTTTCAAAGTTTGGTTTGTTTTCATGTTGTTTGATTTTATCGCGAAGGACTCTAATCTACTAAAATATTTCAAAATAGTTGTAAAATGTGGAAGAATCAGGGTCATGGCTTCTCCAGCTGTTTCAGCTCCTAAGAGAGAGACATACCCCAAAAAAGGATTGTCATATCCGAAATAGGCCTTGTTTCAATCTTTGGAAGTAATACGATAATTTTTACAACAAACTTCTCGAGGGGCAGAGTATAATCACTTTAATATACAGATTTGATGCCTCAAGTTACACAGTTAGGTTCGCGGAACAAATTCGTAATTTCTCCTCCGAAGGCTAGATAAACGGAAAAAATGATCCTCGTTTAGATGACTACTAGAGATATGGGTTGTGGGTTGGTCCAAATTGGTGGGTCGGGTTATAGGTTGTAACGGAGGGTATATTTGGATCTTTTTGCAAAGTTAAAGGGTATATTTGCTCCTAAACTTTAACAGCGAGGGCATATTTGGGCCAAACTTGTAAGGGAGGGTATATTTGGACCTTTTCACAAAGTTTAGGGGTATATTTGCTCCTAAACTTTAACAAAGAGGGCATATTTGGACCAAACTTGTAACGGAAGGTTTATTTGGACCTTTTGCAAAATTGAGGGGTATATTTGACCCTTTTCCCTCTTTTAAATGTGGCAAATTGACTCTCAAGATTTTAATCATCAGTTCTAACATGATCACCTATATTAGGCTATGGCTAAGAGTTGTGAGGTAAAAGATATAATAATCCCAGAATAAAATTAAGGTTGTTTTATCCTGTGTTTGGTTGGAGGTATTAGTTAGTCCCAGAATTATTTGTTACACAATTTTTGTGTTTGGTTGGAGGTATTAGTTAGTCCCAGAATTATTTGTTCCACAATTTTTACCATACTGATGGAGTAAGTTTGGTCAGGATAACTAGTTCCCAACCAAACGAGTATAGTATTAATTGGGTCTTAATCCCTGTCCTTTGTGTCAAGATCGTGGAAGAACTCTTTGCTTATATACTCCCTCCATAACGTGTTGTTTTGGGTTGGACACACCTTTTAACAAATTATCACTTCATCTGTTCATTTTTACTTGTCACAGTTTGACTTGGCACATCTACTAAGATAATTATTAACATGACTGTTTTTATCATAGTGCCCCTATTAATCGATGGTTATTATTGTGTCTTGAAATTAGTTTGGAGAATAAACAATTAATGTTAAGATTAAAATAATAAAAGTGGAAATACAATTAGGAAATTAGTTACAAGTAATTTTGAATGGAGGGTGTAACTCCTAGAAAATAAAAGGTACTCCCTCCATTTCATTTTAGTTGGCCCTCTTATTAAGTGTCCAATTTATAAATTTAAGAAAAAACTATTATGTCAAATTTAGGAGTTCAATGCATCACTATAATGAGGTTAATTTAGTAAAATAAACCCCTATTTGAAGTTTTCTTAAAGGTGTGTCAAGTCAACAAGGTTCAACTAAAATGAAATGGAGGCAGTACTTAATCCTCGATCTCTTATTCCTCACTCCATTTTTGCTGGTCCAATATTGACTTGCACACCCCTTAAAGAGTTAATAAATAGAATGACAATTCTGCTATTTCACCCGTTGAATATGATAAAAGTGGAGGGAAATAGCACCTTGTGAGCATGGGAAACCATTTTTCAAGTTTCAGGAAAAAGGATAATATTGCAAGAATCATTTAACAGGTCTCCTTCCCTCTCCTTATTTTGTGTGGTTAACAGGTTGATGTATATGTGGAGAAGCATGTATGAATGTCATCACGTTCAAACGCATATAGTCCAGCAGCTGAAGTATCTCAATACCGTGCCATCAACTTATCCTACCTCTGAGCTTCATCGACAATCAACACTACAACTTGAGCTTGAACTTGAACAATGGCACCTATCTTTTTGCAACCTAGTGAAATCTCACCGGGATTATATTCAGTCTCTTACCGGCTGGCTCCGTCTTAGCCTCTTCCAACTTGGCTGCAATCCTGTCCATAAGACCGATCAGGACAATGCAGTTTACTCCCTTTGTGAAGAGTGGCATCTTGCTGTCAACAATGCTCCAGACAAAGTAGCGTCGGAAGGAATCAACAGTCTACTAACTGTTATCCATGCCATTGTGGTGCAGCAATCAGAAGAGCTCAAACAAAAGAAGAAGTCAGAGATGGCATTTAAAGAGCTCGACAAGAAGTCTTCTGAGCTTCGGTCATTAGAGTCCAAGTATGGTCCTTATTCTGTACCTGATTCCTCTGGCAATACTAGGAGCAAGAACCCTGTGACCGAGAAACGAGCTAAGGTGGATGCAATAAGAACAAAAGCTGAGGACGAGAAGGCAAAGTATGACAAAGCAGTGAGTGTAACTAGGGCAATGACGTTGAACAATCTACAGATGGGTTTACCGCATGTTTTTCAGGCTGTGACGGGTTTCGCCAATGTATGGACACATGCATTTGAGTCGGTATATAATCAAGCTAAAAATACTGATCAGGTGAATGAAATGAAGAGGATTTTGCCTTAAGATACCGAGCGTTTACCTGTAGTCCATGCAGCCAGCAGGAAAAATGTATATATGTGTTCTTGAATTTCCCCTTCCTGGAACCTAGAGGGTTTCCCAGTATGTGCCATAATTTATTGGGGAACTTAGAAATGCAGATTTTCTTGAAAGTGAGAAAAAGAGATGATTATGTTAAGCAATCATCGACAATGTAGGTATGGCTGGCTGATCGAGGTAGATGATATATGTTGCTAGCGTTTCGCATTAGAGGATGTTAGGATTTTTGAAGTATGTTCTAGCTTTGCTCGGAAAACAGTTACTAGTGTTTTCCATTTTTCCTTTTGGGTTAGATGTTGGGAAAAGTGGTTTAAAGAAAGTTGCATTTATATGTACTTCTGTGGTGTTTTCAATCGTGTATTCACTGGTGTCACTTATTACTTTCTTGTCATAAATGAGTGTAAATTCCAGATCATTGAAGAGGAATAAAAAATGTCCCGAAAGAGAGGTCTTTCTTTATGGTTATGAAATCGCTTTGATAGTTGATGATGCCATAAGTCAAACGGGCAGGAGAGGCGAGAGTCCTTCACTGCACTCACTGGAGAGAGGGTAACGTATCATATATAGTAGTAAGGTCTTATCCCATTATTAGTAGCCTTGGTTGTGGGCTAAATGTAGTGGTAGGATCAAGAGGAGAGTAGGATGTATGCATATATAGTAGCAAGGTCTTATCCCATTATTAGTAGCCTTGGTTGTGGGCTAAATGTAGTGGTAGGATCACGAAGAGGGTAGGATGTATGCAAGTGAGGTGATTTCCAATAGGACCCTCGACTCAAGAATTTATTAGTTTTAATAAACAAGTTAGATTTACCTTCTGAGAAAAAATAAATAAGCAAGTACTAATATCTTTTCTTTCTTTCTTGGAATATGATTTTTGTGAGATTTACTAAAACAAAATTGCAGATTCAAATGTTCAATGCCAACTGGGGAAGTATCGAAACGGTACTTTTGTGTCAACTTCTGTTTTGCTATTTAAGTTCCACAGGGGAGTCTGATGCTAGCACACGAGGAAGAACAAAAGAGACATTAAATTGACACGAGACTGAGATTAAAACGTGGGTCCCAGGAAACGTGATTTTTTCCAAAAGAATTACCTACTAGTAAGTAGTTTTGATAAAGCAGTAACTTGGTTTTCCATAATGGATCGTCTTCTCTTTATTGCGAAGTGATAGGTAAGTAAACTAGATCAGTTTAGTGCACAGTTCCTCCCAAGTATAAATCAAGGTCTTTCATCACAAAATTCCTACACTGTTCAAAACTTACTTCAATTTGTATGAACTCAACTGTGTTTTCCTCAAGAAAATTTACATGATTTCAGGCATGTACAGAATTTACAGGTGAAAAAGAGATACACTGCTTCCAATTACCAGTCTTCTATCTCTTCGTCTGACAAATCCAGGTGATTCTCATGCAAAGAGGTGCCATCTGAGTCATCTTCAACCATGCTGTCGGCTTGGAAAGTTTCAGATGCTCTGCATCCAAGCCATTTAAGTGAAGGCCTAAACTCGGTTGCCATTACTGTCTGATTTGATATGGCTATGCTATTATACAAGTCACTTCTCTGACTAAACATTTGACACTGTAAGCACATCAACTTGATTAGGATGAAATCAAAATCCAAATCAGTGGACAACATCAGGTTGTGTGGTTTAAAGACAAATAATGCAGTTTAGTTATGTAGGGAATTATGCTATGTTGGATGTATGGTTTGATATAATTAGAGATTAGTTTACAATTACAATGTATAGCTTAAAATATAAGTTCACATATTTAACCAAAGAAAGGTCTTTTACTATTATGAGGGTTACTTTTGTCATTTTAATATTCTTAATCCATGTATTACTACTACCCGCATTCTTATTCTATATTATGACCCACGAAAAATATTACTTAGATTCCTCACATACATAAGTACTCAACTAAACATTACAAAACATAATGTTGGATTTTATGTGGACCAACTAAAGGACCAAGCTACCTATTACGGTGTTCTTTTAAGGGGGTCTTCGAGTTGGCTTTTAGAAGATCTCTCGAATTTTCCAGATTTAACCTACGATGTCCTCTAGTATGAGGGTACTTAGTGTATCGCTACACCACTTTCTTTCTATTCTATAACGGAGGGTCCACGTTAACCACTGCAAAATTATAGTAGGGCGCTAGTGCTTCCTAAGCAACTACTTTAATGGGGAACAGTATGTTTCAGGACCTGATCCACATAAATCATGTTATAAGAAGCTATGTGAGCAAGATCAGGAGCAAAGTCCAGAGAACGTCATAGCAAGAAACTTACCTTATTGCGGCGTGATGATTTTTCAACCTCCCACAGTTTAGGACGTCGAATTGCATGCCACCTGATTTCTCACGGGAATTTGTAATAAATGATTTTTAGGTACTTTTATATAAACAAAACATATAATGAACCAGGTAGTGTCTCTATACCTGGAAGGCACTGGGTGAGCATTCCCAAATAATACTCCTCTGGCAGCAACTGAAGCAGCAGCTGACTGTATGATGTTCTCGGCTCCAACGTCCCTAGATAGACGTCCATTAAGTGAAGATAGAAGAAAATCGGCATCGCTTAAATATGATGCCACAAGCCACGCATCATCTATTTCTTCTTCACTCAGAAAGTCTAAAACTGCAAGAACTTTGAAATCAGTAGTTGAATAAGACAAACACAAGGATCATTCATCAAATACATCAGCTAAGTTTCTAGAGAAATAGTTCTGCAAACCAATGAAAAATGCATTATCAGTTTAGGTTGTAAATGCAAGCTGAACAAAAGAAACAGTTATTTCTCCTCTAATCTAGGAAACTGGAAAGAAGATTAAAAAACACAATGCTCTGTCAACATTTAGTTTGCCGGTAAAATTCACCACAAAGGCAAATGAAAAACTAAGAAGACCAGAAGAAGTTCACGCTATCAGACTTGTGCTGAATCTAATGTTGTTTGATATAGCTCACGAGCAGGTCAATGTGATCCAAAAATAGCATTATGCCACAGAATTGCAGATTTTGGTGCTTGAATTAAAAAAAAAAAAAAAGAGACGTATCCCTGAGTCAAGCATCTCCACCATTGAAGTTCATTCCAAAAGAACATTCAAAAAAATCAAGGAATAGGACCAAATTAGTTGAAAACCACATCCACCTTAAGGAAAAGATTTACCATTTTCATGCAGAAATTCAGAAAGAGACGTTGCTTGCCCATGTGCTTGACGAAGAACAACTTCTGGAGAATCCATTTTAAGAGGAAATCTCACAAATTTTTCCTTCAGAAGGAATGTGTATCCATCTACAAGAAAATGAGTCTGTATCAGACTCTGCCAAAGAAGGTTCTCTCAATTATTCACTTGGCAGAGAACTCTCACATCTTACTCTAAAAGTGCATGAGATAACATGGTCAAAGAAGAGTTCTTGTTTTGTAATAGAAAAAACCTCACATATAACTGGTAAGTTCATACCTATGGCAGTAATTCACACCAGGTGAAAAAGTTAATCTTCTATATCCTTCTAATTACCATCACTACGGAGACGACACCATGGATAATCACCAATTCTCATATCTTTCATTCTTAAAACAATGTTCATCATTACATCTCAGGGAATCTGCTTAACAACTTTATTTGAGCAGTGTCTACAAGCAATGAAACCGCATTTAGCAATTGAAGAACTCTTCGAGATACAGTATTGCAATGAAGATCATAAATGACAACCCTAGATTGCAAGATTAGATCATTCAAGCAGATGCTAAGATATGCATTCCTCATGAGGAAGCATTACTTGCAAAGATGGAGTAAGTTGTTGCTACTGTAGAAGAGGTACGGAAGCACACAGTTAAAAAATTCTGTAAGCACTTGCAACTCACTGAATTATAATGTACCTGATGCAATTGTGTGCTCGCTTTCTCTTTTGTTGTGTAGAAATTTGCCTAATGCATGGAATAGAGAGAGAGTTTCATCTTTTCCAAATGGCAAACAAAGCATATCATCCAAACAACTAATGTTATCCTGTCTTTCTTTCAGACAGAGATACTGCAGAGAATTAATGGCATGTCTGATGTCACCTCCACTTGCTTTGGCTATTAGCTCAATCGTATCAGCACCAACTACATGCTGCTCCTTTCTGCATATAGTGTTAAGTGTTCTCTTGATTGAATTGACTGTGACAGGGTTGAAGTTGACCTGAAAACCATGAACTCAACTTAAAAAAAATAGTTGACATACTTTAGTAAGTTAGAATCTAATGTTGAATAACTGCCTCCTCTGCTGCTTATGAAAATTGATAAATTTTCCCTGGGATTCTACTCCCAAAGGCAAGAAAAGATCCTCAAACTCAATTTGCAGATTATGTTGTCATACTCATAGTGGGATGTTTGACATTTGATTCAAGATAAACAGATGAAAAGAATTCAAATCCAAAGCAAATCTATCAAGGAACGCAACCTTACAAGCACCAGCACTATGAAGAGATACAAGGAGTTCTTCCCAGCAGCGTGCGCTATAGTCAGCAGAATCATTCTTGTCATAGTTGGTGATCACTATGGCAGTTGGAATGCGGACTAATTGCACAAGAAGCGTCAAACACCTTTCAAGCCTTCCATACGCATCTCTTCTATTTACCACAGGAAGATCATCAACTAAGAGTATGGTTGAAGCCTGTGATCCCATTAACGTTGGAGAAGTCAATCCATACTTTCTCACCCTCTCGACAAAGCCTTCAAACTCATCAAGTTTTGACATGTATTGTAACCCTAGATCAACATAAAAAGAAATATGAAATGATAATATGAAGAAAACAATTTTCTGAACAAGCACTTGATAGTCTGAAGAAGTTCCGTTTTCCATTAATTCAAACATGAATAAGTACCTGAATTAGAATTATGCAAATGTTCTGCCCAAACTGTTGGAGTAGGCGTGGTCCACTCCCATATTGTGACACCAAGATGTGAAGCAATAGCATGGATAGTTGCCTAAAAGATGACAAGCACACAATGATCATACAAGGTTTACGAACCTCGAAGGAGTAAGACGAGATTCAAACATGGAACTCCTGATTCAGAATTCTTAAATAAACTAAATTGTCTCATAACACTCATGTTAAGATTAAATAAAGAGTAAAAAAACAGTGGCATACAGTTTTTCCAACACCAGAAGGTCCAGCAACAAGAAGAACATTACTATGACCATCCTGCATCCAGCAGAGGAAAAATCTCAGTTCTGATGATGTTAAGTCTTAAAACATTGCAGAAAAGACTTGTCAAGTCAAAAATACCGTAAAACCATGTGCACATGGAAGGAGTAAACACTCAATTAGGGATGTTAAATGTCAGACCTCACCAATACTATCATATAACAATTTCCTGGATCAAACTCTATTCCTTTTAGCCCCATAACTATTCATCATTTCCAGTTACACATCTAAACAATGACCAGGGCAAGCGCAAACTTTTTTGGATCAAGCCAAAGCAAACTATGATACAAAATTTTTTCATGATTTTCTAAACAAACAAAGCATGGTAACCAAGACACACCTGACAACCATACGTTGCTCTAAAATCCCAACTACACCCCCCAAAAATCCCCAGGCAACACATTGCAAACAGGAAAACAAGAAAAAGGACTTTATTCTGAGCATGTGTATGCTTAATCTCTCTTCACACTGCTTTGTGTGTGCACCGACAAGCACTCTTTTCCAAAGGAGCATAATAAGACAACAAACCAAAAAGGTGTGGATTTTAATACAGAAGCGGATGTAGGAGTATTAGTGTCGGGTTCATCTGAACCCAGTAGTTTCAATGCAGGATAAAATTTATGCGTAAATATTCACAAAAATTGCAACAAATAGTATATATGAACCCATAACTTCAAACAAATTATGGGTTCCTTAAATGTTGAACTCATAAAATTTAAATTCTGGATCCGCCTATGTTTAATAGAATATGCACCAATGTTGAGCGAGAAACAATAAGATTGAAGGTCAAAAACCAGGATAGATAGATGAAATTTCACACGGGCGTTCTGGCAAGATTCTTATAATCTCTGAGAGTTACTGCAGCCTTGGCTATGAACAAATTATAATAGAAGCAAAGGATTCATATAGGTGATACTAACTTTTCAGACTAATTCTTATTTGTTATTACACAATAATATCTTAAGTTTGTCAAGAGTTTTTAGTTCTGGTTAAAGATGTGTATCCCTATGCAAAGATAGGCATAAGAACCTCTAGTTTTTGAAAAATCGCACTTCAGAAGACAAATTGTTTTAGTATGAGAATGAAATGAAGCTGAATAAAGCAAAATGGATAAAGAAGATTTATGTGCCATGCCCTACTGATTTGATTTAGCCTTGGTTCATTGATTAATTATAGTTAATGCTCCACTCAACCTTCATTCTAAGACAACGTTCCCCAGCAGGAGCAACAATAAGTAATTATTTCTAATACCTTTAAAAACAATTTTAAGAACACTACCGAAGAAAAAGAAACAATGAACTTTTTTGAGATTTTAGGGAAAAGGAAGATAGAAAAGCAACATTTACCGGATGATCCAGAAATTAGTGACCATGTCTTGTCACAGTAGTAGAAGTCTACGAAAAGAAAGAAACTGATATGGTTTTTTAAACATTCTTAATTAATTACCATTGCAGCTTTTTGTCTTTGTTCAACCCATGTTTTCACTTCGTCAACCTGCAAATCAAGCACATGAAACAATCATTAAAACCTTCACACCTGGGAAGATTTAAGGAAAAAAAAACACAGCTCTTTACCTTCTTCTTTTGAACAGCAAGCTCTTCCAGCAAATGAGGCTTATGTTTGTCAATCCACGTCTCATTGCTGCATTGAAGTCCTGATTCATTTTCATACAATTTAGTCTTTTGGAAATTATGAATTGAAGATGAGAGGTCGGGAGGACTGCCAAAATAAATATATCGATGGAGAAAACGTGCTGACAATCAAAACATCACGATATCAGGAGCTGTGGGAAGAGGAATGACTTTAAATGCAGGTCAATAAGATTTGCCAAGTGAATTGTCGACAGGAAGTCTGAGGACCTTGCATACTTAGATTATATTTGTGCCATGGTTCTACTCCAATATTTTAACATGTGAAGCCCATATCCGACACACCAAAAGTGAAGTAGAAATAAAACGGCGAGTAAAAAATTTTCTAAACCACACATCTAAGGTTGTGTTTACATTCAAGGATTGGTGAGGAATAGCAAGTACCATACTGTTAATTTGACAGACCAAAGCATCATGCGCAAGAATATAATATCATGACTGAAGCTTGCACTGCATGCAGAACCTAATGAATGCAGTCTGCAAAAAGAAGTGATAAAACTAGGACATCCAACTTCAGCAGAATATTTTAATGAGATCAAAAAGTGACAACATGGACGTATAAGAAAGGTGCAAAAATTGCTAAATGTTTTGATAAGTAAATAAGGGTGTAGCCTATGACAAACTAATGTTTATACTGACAAAGATACTGTCACCAACACGGTCAGAAGCCTTCAAAAAACGGAGAGGCAAAACCAAATGCCAGTTCATTATTTACAATTTTACATTAATACAAATAAATACAAAATCCAAATCCTTTGAAACTAGCATACCAGTAGATACCTTGATGCCTGTGAAATTTTCATCAAACTCATCACAAAATCGTTTCATCTGCAATCAGTTATAGCATACGTTGTTAATGCTCTGAGGTACTCAAAAGCAAGAAGTAGAACAGTGTGTATCTCAGAAACAACAGAGAATATAGTTAATGAAACACCAACACAATCAGTTTAGTCGAGATATGAGAACCTAGTCGATGAAGCAAACGTCACCCAAGGTTCCTAAATAAGACTGTTGAATAATTACGTTCCGTAAAGCCGAGGAGTTTTCTACTTGAGCTTGCATAGGTTCAAGGTACATTTGAAACCAACTCCTATAAGTTCTCTGGGTAACATACATTCTTTCACCTCTGTGAAACAAGATATTAGGGGGAAAGTTTGTTCTATAGTTGTTAAACTTAGCAACTGAGTCTATTTATGCTTGTTCCTATTCATGGGAACTCGATGTGAAATCCTTCTTAAGCATCCATTGATTGAAGGTAAAATATAATTTGATAAGTAAGGGGACATATGGTTGGCTGGCTAAGTAAAGATATTCCAGCATATAACTTTGCATAAGTAATAGTACAATGTTCGTTTTGGCCACATAAGAAAAATTGATCTCCACATAATTAATGCAGGCTTTGCTTGGCTGCACAACAAGAAACAATTTCCAAGCAATGGATGCACCCGCACCAACTGGCAACTGCCACTACTTTAATCCACCAGGGCGGAGCCAGATTGAAGCTAAAAGTCCACGGAAAATTACACTATTTATACATGGTTATAATTATTTTATACATATAGTAAATGTTAACCTCCTACGCTAGTTTGTGTGTTTACTTCTTCATATTTTGAACCCTCTTATTTAAAATTTCGGCTCAGCGCTACTGTTTGCATCTGGTATAGACCAAGCTTGGTTTCCCGTTTACACAAATAACGTTCTTACTCAAATGCAAAAGCATGATGAAACAGTAACCCTATTTACTAAGCTAATACTATTAACTAAATCCAAGGAATCCTATGTTTTACCTCATCGAAGGCACTAGCCTCTTTAGAAGGGCGTGGACATGACGCCGAAAGTAGAGCCGTTTTAGCCCTTTTAGGGTTCTTCCTCGGGACTGATGCCGATTCATATTTCGGTTTCGTTTTTGTGAAATTCGACGTCACTTTGAAGTCTTCATCGTCATCGGACGACGAAATTACAATGGCCGCATTCCTCTTGGCTTTCTTCATCACCGCAACCGCAACAACTGTTATCAATGTTGTTTTTCAAAATACCAAAAACTTTGAAATGTTTCAAAAGCAGGAAATTTGCAATATTACTGTGACGATACGAGAATGAGATTATTGAACCCTAGATAAAACTGAGCCAAATGCACAACTGCAGACAGCAATGGGCAAATTTTCCAGTAGAAATAGGTGTGTTTTGAAAGCCAAAAAACGGCGGGTAGCGTGGCTGAGAAGCTGATGCCCGCGTTCTATTTGGAGAAAATGACAATGGTCTCTTACGTTTGAGAAAAATGAGTCATTTGGTTTGAAAGCAAGTTATACTGGCATTAGTTATGTTGAGATAAGTTATATTGAAATTAGTTATGATAAATTATCTTTTATTGAGTGTTTGGTTTGTTGTATTTAAAATAATATGCATGGTATAATTTTTAGGAATAAATTGATTGATTACTAAAATACCCTCAATTTTATAATATAATTGATATATTATACATTAATTAAATATAATTTATTATTTATGAATATATATATAATATATATATATATATAAATAATAGAGTTTGAGGGTATTTTTATTCTTTCATACATTTATCCCAATAATAAATTATGATGGGATTGTTATCCCACCAATTGAGTGGATAACTTATCCCGAGATTATTTATTAGTCTCGACATAAGTTATTCCGAATATTGCCAACCAAACATACTATAAAAAAAATTTATCCCGAGATTATTATTTTATCTCGGGATTATTTGTTTTAACACCTCAAACCAAACGATCCCTAAGTTTTTAATTAAAAAAGGTGACAAGTGGAAACACTTGGGATAAAGTGATTTAAGTAATTAGGACAATCACATGACTGCATTAGTTGTCTCAATAATTTTACATGATTATCGAACAACTTTTTACAATTATTGAACAACTTAATTTACGTTTGATGCTAAGTTCACATTAGTCTCCTAAATATTCTTTTGATCCTTTTAAGTTTGTAACATTTTCTTTTATTTTATCGTTCACTTCTCAATTCATTTCTCAAAACTTTAGATTGCGTCATTGAGTTCAATTTTTTTCCAGTGAATTTCACGAAATTATATCCTTCAATTAAGCTTTTTCATTTAAAAACGTCAAGATTTCAATTTTATAATTTAAACTTCATCAACTTTGTGTAAAGAAGTTTTAAATGTGTAATTTTAATTGAAGTTGGTGTTTACAAATTCAATTGTCATTGGAGAATAAGTAACAAAATAATGACCAATTTGCTTTTTATTTTATTTTTTATTACAATTTAGTTAGCTAAAAAATTGAACCATGTAGTTCAAACTTAAATTGACACTCATGCAAGGATAAAGTGATGAAATCAACATGACTTGAAAGTCATGCTTGATTGTGATATGAAAATCTCCGTTTATAAAAAATGAGCAGCTTCACTTAAAAATTTAGCTGGATCAGAAAAAAGATTCTTTTCAAACTTGATATCTAAGATTTTTTTTTTCTTTTCTAGTTCATAATAATACAAATTTTGATTGTAGACGAATAATTTTATAAATTTCAACTTTACTTGAAATAAAGATAGCAAAGAGGAATATTTATGCATTTTGTCTTAATTTAAGGATTGTTTGTTTAGTGGGATAGAAATAATATCTAAGGATAAAATATGAAGTTATATTTATTTATTTGGTTACAAATATTTATTATTGGTGAGATTAGCTATTCCATATATAAAAGGTGGGATAGATAATCACATGACATATCTCATCTTACCAATCGATCAATTTACTTTTCGTTTGTTTGAATGCATAAATTTATGACTTCAATCAAGTAAATTACAAAATGTAAATTTATTTTAAAACTTAATAAATAACTTTCGGTAAATTTAATAAAGATATATAATTAATTAAAAAATTTATAATTACTGTATAAGAGTGAAAAGTTAGTAAATATGATGTGGATGCTTATGTTATTTTTCAATTCTTAATCTTAACGTTAATTCAGTGAATACTCTCTTCAAACAAAATAAGGCAATAGAGTAGTAGGGCCTCGAAAGACTAATACCAGAAAAGCATTTTCCAAATTTGCACCTACCACGCCCTCCATCGCTATTCCCACCTAAACAACCTTTTTACAAATGAAAGTCCCATAACCACCAAACCCGCCCGCCCATTCACAAACCATCATCGACGCCACAATTTTTCTCCTCTCCCTCCGCCACACCAACTTCCATGGCGTCATCTATTTCCCCTAAACAGGCTTTATCATTCACCAGTTCTGCCCACCAACGCCACCAACCCAGAGCAATTCCACGTGAGTTCCACGTGCGTTTCCCTGCTTCTGCCTCTCTACCTTCTTCCAGGTGTGCGGTGAAGTCGAAAGCCGCGAAATTGAAGGTGTTGGCAGCTTCTGCGGCGAAGGTGATGGATCAGTCCCCGAGTAAAGCGAGTCCTCAGGCTCCTACTGTTGTTGAAGTGGATCTGGGTAATCGGAGCTACCCGATTTATATTGGAGCTGGACTCCTTGATCGACCCGACCTCCTTCAAAGGTACTTTTGCTATGCTTTCTGCTCCTTGAATTTCATTCAGTCTTCGTCCACGCTTACTGGTCCAGTTGCTAAGCATAAATGTTCACTTTTACTTGACCAGTTCAGAAAACTAAGAGATAATTAATGTCTTCGCTCCTAATTTACTTTAGTATTAACATAGGCATTTCTCAAAGCATTGCATTGAATTTATTATATTTAAAGGGCGATGTAGTAAGTTGTCATTTTATTTATTGTTCATCAAGTAAAAAATGGACAGTGTGAGTAATTGAGTTGAAAGCTCTTCTTAGTATAAAGGAATAGAAAACGTTTGCATTCTTTAGTACCAGTTTGACTGACAGGGAGAACATAACTACTTCTAATTAAATATGTGGATGATGTTAAGTGCAATTAGGAACTTAATTCTTTAGCTGAAAAGCCTGTGGGGAGAAAGGATAATTCTTAACATCTGCAGGAAAAAGATATACCTGGTGAATTAGGATACATTATGGAATAAGAATACTTGATTGTTCTGAATTTGGTTGTTTCTGAAGGCAAAAAGCAGTTTTTTATGATGTTATGAATCATCATTCTCCTGATGTCCTAGGTGGTGTTATAGAGGGTAGAATCTTATGTCTGGCTCAATTACAGTGTTTGGTAATGTGCACTATGTCTTATGCTTTTAGGAGTTAGCTCATCATTGCCAATATCTTTCAGTTTTTATAAGCTGTGGCCCGTACCGAGGGAAGTTCTTTTGGTGGTAGTGGTTGAGTGTGCAAAACTTTCTTTTTTGGATAAGTGAAATATCCTTTCATTAATTGACCAAGATTACATAAATAAACAAGTACCAAACGGAAATGTAGGCTGATCTTGATCTCTTATCAAGCCTATAGAACCATACAAATGTCGTTCTTTCTTCACACCAAAATATAAATTATACAAATGTGTTATTTAAGCTTTTCTTGTTGCTTCAAAACATCCTCCTATTCCTCTCATTTCATGTAGACCAAAAGGCATAGTGGACTAGTCTTCCATTGTGCTTTCCCCAACTCCCTTATACTTCAACTTGCCATATCCTCCGACACAGTCTATGGATGCACCCCCACTGATGGCAAACAAAGAGAACTACTGCCGAAAACTGTGAGGGCACTTTGCAGTGTGACAGCAACTGATCACCATGCTTTTCGTACTCCCGCGGTGATCCTTTTCATACTCCCGCCACAGGCAACACCAGCTTACAAATAAAGCAGGGAGAGTAGGGTCTACTCACTGGGCAATGAGTTCTGTACCTCCTAATGTTTCTTCATTTTTCTGTTTCCTATAGTTCGGTTCAAACTAAATGTATTTTCACAACAGACTGATAGTGTTATCAGAACTCATGAGTATTGGATTTCCTAAATCTTCTATCACATAGTGCTAGTATGTTACAACTGACAAACCTAAGCAGGGATTAAAGTGCACATGTTACGCTAGTTACATGGATGGATTTCCTATCAAAAAGAAGTTAGAAATGATGAGTTAGCTTGACTTATTAATAGTCTTCGTTGTATGTAAAAGTGTATTTAACGATGCATATAAATGAACATTAACAAGTTCTGCGCAAACCACCTCTATTTGAACCAATGATTTTCACGAAACATAGTCCTTACAATCTGTTACAGTTTGAAAGTGAGTAACAATTAGTTAATCTGCCACTTTGCAACATGAGATGTATACAAATCAGTTTATTGACAACCAAGCAGCAAATCCTTGGATGTTGTTATAGCAATAGGTTTTGTTTTTTGTAGTAAAAAATGACCAAGTATAAATGGACATAGACAACAACAAATTAAAAATGCAGTGAGGTGAACGACTGTTACTGTTGCCAGTCAGGTGAGCCACTTCCATGTAAAAGAGGGCCAAACTGGTTAGGAGGACCAAATAAGATTGGATTGTGCAAGTCCGGGTTGCTCAGCACTAATACAAGTATTTCTCACTCTCAAGATTATGGTTTCTTTTGCTGATTTATGTGGATATTGATTTATAAGGTTTCAGAAAGAAATATGAAAATCTCGAGGTTTGATTTCATTTGTTTGTTGATGGGTTGTTCTAACTTGTTCAAGAGGAAATCAAGAAATCAATTTGATCAAGCATGATAACATTTTTTGCCCAACTTGGAGTTGTTTCTAGTTTTATTATAACTTCTTTTATTTTGTTTTTTCTGTGTGTCTGTTTGTGTTTATATTGGTTTATGACTTCTTGTGAATTTCCATGTTTAATTTCCTCTCGTTTTATTTGCAGACATATTCATGGGAAGAGAGTCCTTGTAGTTACTAACACTACAGTTGCCCCTCTATATCTTGATAAAACAATAAGCGCCTTGACAGATGGAAACCCTAATGTTACCGTAGAAAGTGTCATTTTGCCAGATGGTGAGCAATTTAAAAATATGGTAAGCAGCTTTGGGATTCAAGAATGTGAGTTTCAAGAGAAACATTTTATCTTTAAGGTTTATGTGACATTGTCATTTTGCTATTTCAGGAAACTCTTATGAAAGTCTTTGATAAAGCCATTGAATCAAGGATGGATCGTCGTTGTACATTCGTTGCTCTCGGTGGTGGAGTCATAGGTGACATGTGTGGATATGCCGCCGCTTCCTACCTCCGCGGAGTTAATTTTATTCAGATTCCTACCACTGTTATGGCACAGGTTTTATGAGTTTTTCTCTTTTCTATAATCAATTACATGTGACTTGAAATGTGCATTATCTTACCTAGTTTGATGAGTATGGATTCTTCACTTAGTGATGTTAACTTTTGTATCCTGTTCTTTTGGCCATAGGTTCTCTGAGTCTTTCTTTTCTATTATCAATTCCATGCGACATGAGATGTGCATTACAGTTACACAGTATCCTTTTTTAGTTTGCCATGACTATGGATTCTTCTCTCTAGTGATGCTAACTTTTGTATCCTGTTCTTTGGCCCACTGTCTTTAGGTAGATTCTTCAGTTGGAGGCAAAACTGGAATAAACCATCCACTTGGTAAAAATATGATTGGAGCATTCTACCAACCACAGTGTGTGCTTGTAGACACGGACACCCTGAATACTTTACCAGATAGAGAATTAGCATCCGGCCTTGCAGAGGTGATAAAATATGGACTCATTAGAGATGCTGAGTTTTTTGAGTGGCAAGAACAGAATATGCCGTTATTATTAGCAAGGTAAACAATAGCAATCATTTGTATGTCATTGAGTAGTTGATTGCCAACTTATACTTTTTTCCAGCTTTCATCTCTAGAAAGAGACTTACATAGGCACAAAGTTTAAGTTTTCTACCATCTTATATGGCCCATTAAGAATGTAAGAGAACCCTGATTAGAAATAGAGGACTCCAAGTGGAGGAGTTATGTGTCCCACCCATTTTTAGGAGATGCTTTCATACTTGCTAAGACTAATGTAAGCTGACTATCTGATGCAATTCACACGTTACTGAAAATGGTTTTCCTTTTTCAGGGACCCCGCTGCATTTACCTATGCTATCAAGCGTTCCTGTGAAAACAAAGCAGAGGTTGTTTCTCAAGATGAGAAGGAAAGCGGGTTGAGGGCAACTTTGAACTTGGGTCATACCTTTGGTCATGTAAGTGATTTGACGTTGTGCATTCCTTTTGCTGATATTTTACATGAGCCCGATAACCATCTCATGGTGTCTCATCAGTTAATTGTTTGTTTGCCTGTTAAGACTGTCATAGTTAACTGAAGCTTGATAGATTTGTGTCATTACAACTTTATGTGCAGTTCGTAAGTTTCAATCTTGTTTTATTTCTCTTTATCTTAAAATGCTCAAGAGACTTTGACACTTGTCCCCACTTGTGGGAATATACTTGTTGTTTTTGACTTTGAAACTTGTCTGTTTGTGTCTACTTCCTTGTTCGGAAAATAATGGTTTTGTTGATGGTGGACCATTCAAATCTTCGTATCTTAAGGAAAATATCAAATGTTACATAGGGTTGTTAAAGTCATTTTCTGAGATAATGTCCTCTCACTAGATGAGCTATTATTTTTGCAGGCAGTTGAGACTGGCTTTGGCTATGGGCAGTGGCTTCACGGGGAAGCAGTTGCTGCTGGAACGGTATAAGTTTCTTACTTTCATCACCTTCAGTGCTAGTGGTCTCTTCCCCTACTGGACAGCTCTTCAGAGAAACGTGAAAGACGGAAAAACATAAGAAAATAATAAATTCATATTAGTATATGTGATGCATAAACTAGGTACAATTTTGTTTCAGGTCATGGCTGTTGACATGTCACGCCGCCTTGGTTGGATTGATGATTCACTGGTACAGAGGGTGCAGAAGATCTTACAACAGGCAAAGCTGCCGACTTCACCTCCAGAAACTATGACAGTGGAGATGTTCAAGTCTATCATGGCTGTAAGAGTCAATAATTTTTTTGAGCTCCAAATAGCTAGAAGTCATTGCTTCAAGCCTTCAACCATTGATTCTGTTGTTTTTGATGTCAGGTTGATAAAAAAGTGGCAGATGGAAAGCTAAGACTTATCCTTCTAAAAGGTCCACTAGGTAGCTGTGTGTTTACAGGTGATTATGACCAGAAGGCCCTCGATGAAACACTCCGTGCATTTTCCAAGTCTTAATCAATCGTGGTTGTAACATAGAAGTAAATGTTCAACTAAAATACAAGTCCTGATTATCTGCTAAAACTCTTTGTCCTACTCTAAAAATGTTGGTCAAGGTTGTGGGCAGTTCAGTTTCCAGCTGGAGGTATGCTCATACCCTCCATGAAATACTAGATGGAGTTGTTACCCTTGGTTAGTGTAATATTATCTCGAGCTTTCTTGTTTGTATACAGCATGTGTGTGTATTTTTACGCAGTCAAAGCTTCTTTATACTTGTAGCATGCATGTAGGGCCTTATTGATTGGGACATTGGCTTAACAGTGGAGCCCCATTAACTGCTAATAATATTCATAATGGATGAGTTGTCTCTTTTAACTAATGTACTTGTTGAATCGAATGATGCTCTTCTTTAGCTGTTTATTCCGCAAATGCGAGAGAACTAGTAGTCCCCATGTTAATGTACTTGTTATGTTTGGTCAAAAATGTTTTACTTATTGCTCATACAGCTAACTAATTAAAGAGGGAGGGGGTCAGTCAGCTGGCGACGTAGAAATAAAATTGTTTGGGCAGGAGTTTGCCATTTTGGCCACTTTAATTAGACAACTGATTCTTTTCAATTATTGCGAACCCCATTTAAACAGCTGGAATGTGGCCACGTAATTAAGCAAACAAATCCGTGAGAACATGGTTGTAGTTGTTGCACCAAATTGTCATTCTAAAAAAGTGTTACCTAACAAAAAATGATTAATTATGGACACCTAATTGTAGTGCATGTCAATTTTTGTATTATTGCCGTGCTCACAATCGTCATAAAAGTCGCGTCGCCGTATCTCTTGTTACATCATTTGTACACATTAATTTGTTTGGTCATTTGTTTATGTTAGTCATTTACTATACGCCATTGTCAATCATGTCCTCATAATTTGGAAATGTTTTTTGGTATAGAACTGTGTACTAATGAAAGTATGATTACAAAAAATTGATGTATGCTAGTAACCTTTTTGATAAAATAAAATTTTATTACTCCTACATGTGCTAGTTTGTTTTGACGGACAAAATTACTTGTGTTGATTGAAGATGATAAGTGTTTTGTGGAAATAATCGGAGAGTGAACAAAATGGTTCGAACATCAAATTTTTAAAAGAAATTATTACTCTTATTTTCAGTCAATGGTATCATTTTTTTTTATACATAGAAGAACAATCCGTGAGGGGAAAAATGAAAAGAAAAGGGTAGGTGCACATCTTTCATTGAAATTCCACATACTAAACTCCAATTTATGATTAGGTAGTGCAAATCAATTTTATAATGTTGCAATGATTATTTGGAATTTCAACAAAATACGTTGAATCATACAGTAGATAGTAGATACATCATACATTCCGTATGTAGCTATATAAAAATGCTGGTCAATACAATTTCCATATTACCACTCTTACTTTGATACAAGGCACTAAACTAGTTAGTGGAAATTAATTACTCCACTGTCACCATGATAGTTATATATACTATACTACTACTTGTGTCTATAAAAAGATATGGTGGGACCTTTGTAAAAAAGAATGAAAATAGGATTTTTCTCTTTTGAGGAATATATGTTGGAAATATGCAGAAATATTTCTCCTTGGCACACCTCGATATGTAAGAATTAAGAAAAAAAAAAAGGTCCAGAAATTTTTTAAAAGTGAGAGGCACCCAATTTGAAAATTTAAAGAGGCAAACATGAACATGGCCTAGCAAGATTTGACTCGAGATTTAAAAATTGAAAGAGGCATAAATTTTGAATTTCTATTGTAACCTAAGATTGTTTATTCTCGGTATTAACTACATAGAGATTATTTTATCATTTCAGAAAAAAAGTTATGATAAAAAGAGTTGTTGAATCGAGTAAAATTTAAATTTATGGCAATAAATTTGTATGTGATCATACATCCAAATTTCGATATAACAATAATGAAATCAAAATTATCTCTAAATATTATCTAAAAATGATCAAATATACTTTTAATATGAATATAAGAGTTAAGTTCATCGTAGAGATATTTGAGAAATCATTCGAATCTCAATTACATTTTTGTTTCTTTCATTGAATTACTAAAGCCTTAAAAAAATTTATTTACAGTCGATATTTAGATCAAATGCAATTCAAATATGTGATATGTATGATGAATACTTTACAAACGCCGGACTCTGCAACGATTAATTAATATATATTCTCAATATAAACAAGCCAAAATAGTAACCACAAAAAGATATGCTCCCTTCATTTGGATTACTTTCTTTTTTAATTCATTTTTAAAATAATGATATTTTTTCTGCTTTGGTAATACTTTAATTTCAACTTTTCATATCACATATTTAATACCACAATATTCAAATGTATTTTGATATATTTAACATAACTTTAATTTAGAATTACAAAATTCAATATCATCTTTATTTTCTCAAACATTCCTTTTTAAAAAATGGAGGAGGTTTTAAGTATGTGGACTAGCGATCAATGAAATGAGTTGAGAAAGTTCGAATTACAACATAGACAAAATACATTAAGTGATTCTCTCAATTTATCCTAAATTTGGTGGATAAAATTTTCCGAACACCATCATTATCAAAAAAAAAAAAAAAAAGAAGGAGGAGGGAGTAATTGAAATGAACACTTCAACGGCATTGTTTCCCGGCTAAAAGAAAGGGTTACTTTATAATCCTCGGAAAAATAAATACAAACACCCAATTTTAATTTCACCCTTTCTCTCTCTACAACTCTACCTCTAATTCTCTCTCTCTCTCCCTCTCTTGTACATCCCAGATCCCCAATTTTTTCTCTTTACCCATTTCGCCCTTTTTTCATTCACCCTACCCCTACTCCCTTTCCCCTCTTCTACAATTTCTCTCTCTAAATTCCCCCCATTTTCGTAGAATTAGGGTTAGGGTTTCACCAACAAGAAACACCATTAGCATGACTCCGTTTTCTTCTCTAATGGGTTTTCATGCTATTCAAAAAAATTGGAGAAATTAGAAGAGAAGAAAACAAGAAACCCCAAGATACCAGATTTTTAATTTTTTTTTTTTTTTTGGGGGGGGGGGGGGGGGGAATCAGGTCTTCTTAAGAAGATCTGAGAAGAGGAGAGTTGTTGTTGGGTTTCTTGAAAGAGAAAATGAGTGCTTCAAGGTTTATTAAATGTGTTACCGTGGGTGATGGTGCCGTTGGAAAGACATGTCTCTTGATTTCTTACACCAGCAATACCTTCCCCACGGTTTGTATTTTTTTTTATTATAATGACCAGCTTCTTAACTTTTGTGTCTTTTTGCTTAATGTGGTTCTTGTTTTACGAATGGATTGATCGATAATCGCGTGTTTATTTGTATGGTATTCATTGTGGAAGAAATGCTGGCTTTTAGATTAAGGATTATATAACTGATTCCAGCTGTTTTTAGAACGAGACTTGATTGTTGTTTGTTTATTTTGCTAGGGATTGGTTAGATGGTGGGGTTTGGTTTCGTTGTTTTGTTATTCGAGGGTTATATGGGATATCAAAATGGTATCTTGGAGAAATTTCTAGGTTTACAAATTTGTTAACTTGTAGTACAAATTTGTTACGTAGTATAAAACGTATCTTCTTTGTTTTCTTGGAGAAAGCTTCTTCGTTCGTAAAATTTGTTTGCTTTAATGCCACCTTTGTGTAATTATATGCTTAGCTATTCCATTGTTACAGTTATTACGTGCCGCTTTTTCAATCTAGCTGTGATAATTAGCTCTAGATGTGAGAAAATCAAGGATTATAACGTGCTCTTATGTGAAATTGATGATTTTTGGATCATTTCGTGGCTTTGGATAAAGTTGTGGTGTTATTGTGTCAAGAATTTTATATGTTTTGTGTATTCTGAGAAGGTTTCCGGTAATGTTCTTTAAGACTTGACATCAATTGTTTTCCTCTTGTTTATGAAATGTTTGGCAGGATTATGTGCCCACCGTCTTCGACAATTTCAGTGCAAATGTGGTCGTCAATGGGAGTACTGTCAACCTAGGATTGTGGGATACTGCTGGTAATTATTTCAGACATCATTTACTATGCATTTGCTGCTGAGCTTCTGATTCAATGCATATATCTCTAGTGTTAGAAGTTCTGTATACACATTTATTGAGCCTGATGAATTTTATATGGATTGCAGGACAGGAGGATTACAATAGGTTAAGACCTCTGAGTTACCGTGGAGCTGATGTTTTCATTTTGGCATTCTCTCTCATCAGTAAAGCCAGTTATGAAAATGTTTCCAAGAAGGTGTTTTTCTCATTCTCTTTCTTTTGTGTTGATGAGTTTTCTGATTATCCTGTATTAAACTTCTTTTGTTTATATATTTCCAGTGGATTCCTGAGTTGAAGCATTATGCCCCCGGTGTCCCAATAGTGCTTGTTGGAACAAAACTTGGTGAGAATTCCATTAAACATAATCTGATCTTATTTTTTATTGTTTTATATATCTGCATATGGTGATAATCAAGCTGGTCTCTTCAAGCACTTCTATATATTCTTCAATTCTGAGAGATAAAAAGAACTAAGTCAGAGGGAAAAGACCATGTAAAATATAGGGATGTCTCAGCACTATGACCTAATTTGCTTGATTAAGTGAACTTAGAAACCTTGTAGCTGTGAATGAACCTAAATAGAGTGGAATAAAATCTGCATGGTTCATATAGCCGGATCCCAATGGATTTGGGATTAAGGTATAGTTAATTGATCGATTGATCTAAGTGTTCTTAGTAACTGATAGAAAATTTATGTAAACTGCTGAAGAGAAGACAAAGAGAATGGTGGGCCTTCTATCTTGTAGGACTTGTGAATGGTTGGTGGGGATAGTTGATACGAGTAATCTTGTTGCTTTTGCTCAATTTACTCGTTTATGATTGAGTTGAAAGAATTGACTCTTCCTGTAGGTTTCTTAAAGAACATTACCAGAAACCTTCTCAGAATACACAAAACATATGAAATTCTTGATACAATGATACCACAACTTTAATTATCAAAAAAAAAAAAATTGACTCTTCCTGTAGGTATCAATGCAGTGCTTAATTAATATATAAGAATTAATCTCTTTTTTAAATGATATAGTAAAATTGAGGAGCCTGGCAGTTGAATTTGAATCTGAATGCAAGTACCTTGTGTAGAGTAGTGCAATCTCTACGCACCAACCCTGCAAGTTTGAATTGGCATGATTTGCCATACATATATGTTTCTCTTTTTGTTCTCTTTATGCTCTTTCTCCATATGTTATGGCGTGGTGTGTGTTAGTCAGCTCATTTTTCATTTTTGTTGTGGTTTTGTTTCTCTTTTTTTATATTGCTTTTCTTTTCAGATTTCTTAGCTTACTTAGTATTTTGTTTTACCGCTGATGATTTTTAAGAATCAAGGCCTAATTATTCTACTTTCCACCTGTTTTGGACACAGATCTTCGGGATGATAAGCAGTTCTTCGTAGACCATCCTGGTGCTGTGCCAATTACTACTGCTCAGGTAAGGATCACCAGAACTCTTCCTCTCTTTGATGCTTTTGCTGGATATTAATACCTTGCTTGCTCTTTTTCCTATTATTGATCCTCATGTTTCAACTTTTAGGGAGAGGAGTTGAGGAAAACAATTGGTGCACCTTCTTACATTGAATGTAGTTCCAAAACACAGCAGGTATGTTTTCTGTGGAGCATCTTATTTTTCGCACTGAAGTTTTGTTTAGATGCTTCTTGTTAAGCGTGTATGGTTGAAATGTCCTTGCTGCAGAACGTGAAAGCGGTCTTTGATGCGGCTATCAAGGTCGTGCTCCAGCCACCCAAGCAGAAGAAAAAGAAGGGAAAGTCCCAAAAGGCATGTTCTATATTGTGATCAACAGTAGGTCCAATGTTTATTACTGGTCACAGTTCTCCTTGTAATCTCTCCCTCATATTCCGTTGTCATTTGTCTCGGAGGAAGTAGTAGGAGGTCCATGTCTTTCTCATTTGAAATTACTATTGACCTCTTGAATTGTAAGGTGGCTCGGTTTTCTGTATTGCTGTGATCACTAATTGCTTTTGTCACAGCACCTTGTCGTAGGCCACTGTATTGTGCCCTCTCTATTTTGATTTGCTTTATGTATTAATGACCAAATGATCTCGGTTAGAAGAAAAAAAAGGAAATTTTCTCGACAACGTTGACGACATATTTCTGTGTTTGCTTTTTGGAACTTTTGAACATATTAGACCTTAGATATATTGCATTCAAATATATTATTACTCTCTTTCAAGTATCACATTCTTCTCTTGCATCTGCGTTTTTCTTTCAGCTGTTCGTTACTTTTATTGTAAATGGTATGAATGATTCTTACGATTTTTTTTTTCCTTTCTGACTTCAGTTTATTTTCTTGGCCCGATCATGAAGCTCTACCCTTAGCCTTTTTCAGTTGACTTTCTATTCTACGTTAGAAGGGAAAAAGAATAAGTTTGTGAAGAAAAAATCTGAAAAGAAAAGATAAATCGAGGTGATCCCCACTACTAGGTTGTGCTTCATGATACTAGTTGACCCTAGTGGTCGTGGACAACAAATACATTGCATAATACTAGTTGACCTTAGTCCTGTGATATTTTCATTTCATAATTCAAATCAAAAAGGGACTGTTGACTCTACAACATGGCAACTTGATTGCCAGATAGTATCAAATTACAGTTTGATTAGATGAGTCTTTGTCATATCTTAGCTGGCCAGGTACAATTCCTATTTTAATTGACAAACAATGTGTCGATCCTATGACTTTGTAGTCATATTTTATAATGGAGTACGAGATTCTGCTAATATATTACTCCTTCCGTCTAATTTTATAATTTTATGTGTCATCATTTTCTTTCTGGTCCGTTTCTAAAAAAAAGGTCATCTTTCCTTATTTGGTAATTATTTAAAGACACAATTTCATTTTATCCTTATTGGTCCTACTTATAAGGTCTCATTTAATTGAAGGTATAGTAGCACATTTTTTAATAAAGGACAATTTGTTTAAACATCATCAAGTCTTTTGTTATTTCTTAAACACCGTGTCCGATCAAAATATGCCACATAAAATGGAACGGAACGGAACGAAGGGAAACTGCTGTACAATTAAATCACACGTAAAGTAATATTACCCAAACACTCGTCCTGAGCAATCTCTTTCGGTTTCAAGTCATTTTCTATGGTTAGCGTTAATTTACTATGACATGTTAAATCACGCCTAACGGTACATTGTCCGTATATATATGTGCAAATCATATCTGGTAACAACAAATAATAGTAGTGCAATACATGCATGCTGTCCGTATATAAAGTTGATTGATCTCAAGCACTTGTATTTTATTTTATTTTTGGTTCTTTCCAAAATTCGAAGGCAAGTGGTACAGAAAGGTGTATATTCACTCAAATGGAGGGGAATTGGTAGCCTCACAATATTTGAATAATGTATACCGTCCATTTAGTAATTTATGCCTCTCCCACCCACATCCTTCGTAAAAAGAATGTCATTGAGTCTCTTATCTGGAGTATTTCTTAAGTAGTAAGTAAATATTTTAAGCATCCAACCAATAAAGGTGCAATAGTGTTAAAACTTCATTCCTTTATGGCTGAGAAGATCAATTCTAATGAGCAATATAAGCAAACAAATCTTGTAAATATCTATGAAATAGTAACACTAAGAAGAACTTGGGGTGAATTTGATTCGATTTTGGGATTTAGTGCAATTTAAAGTTTGGTTTGAACACTTGTATAGGATATGAATCAAAGAAGGAATATATAAAATGATGCTGAATGAGGAAAGTTGAAATTAATACGGAAAATTTTCTTCTTTTCAAATTGGAAAGGCTGTTTGGAAAGCTGCACATGAGAAAAGTTATGATGGAGAATAATCTTTTTGTGTAGATTTCACAAGGCTGAGAATCATCTGTGATTCTTTTTAAAGTTGAAGGAATGGATGAATTGCTTTCTGCTACAGAATCTAATACCAATGTCAATGTGTGGACGGACAGCTGGAAGAAAAGAAAGTTGTGTTTCTTCTGTTAGCTAGCTCCTTTATATATACCCTTCCATTTTATTACTTATGAGGATATCTAAAAACTCACACAAAATCAACATCTTCATCAAGTTGATCTTTCTCTCCTTTTAACTTTGAAAATCTTCTCATTATCATTCTTTATTTAACTTAAGTGGTGGTGGTACTAATGGCATCCAGGAGAATTCTCAAGGAGCTAAGAGACTTGCAAAGAGACCCTCCTACTTCATGCAGTGCAGGTACACTAAATATTGCTAGTACTATTTTTTTTTTTTTTTTATGACCGGAAAATTTGTTTGGAGTCGATCTTTGAACCAATCGTAGTTCACCTGGCATAGGACTCGAACTAGTGAACTAAGATACAAGTCTCTCAACCTTTACCAATTGAGCTAACCCTATGACTTACTAGTAGTAGTATTTGCTAAGTGCAAACTATAGTATTAAGGAGTTCTTGTCAAATTTAAAGCTAGTTTCAAGTATAAACCAGTTTTCAAGATCTGTTATACTAATATTTTTCAGGTCCAGTAGCTCAAGATATGTTTCATTGGCAAGCAACTATAATTGGTCCAAATGACAGCCCTTATGCTGGTGGTGTTTTCCAAGTCACCATCCATTTCCCCCCTGATTACCCTTTCAAACCTCCCAAGGTATGGTTTTTAATATCATAAGCGCCCACCCCCCTTAAAAAGGAAAGAAAAGAAGGGGAAATAACAAAGTACTGATGATATCAAGTTCCACATATATTGACAGGTGGCTTTCAGGACCAGAGTTTTCCATCCAAATATAAATAATAATGGAAATATTTGTTTGGACATTCTTAAGGATCAGTGGAGTCCTGCCCTCACCATATCCAAGGTGCTACTGCTTTCTAGCTCTCTCCTTGAATGAATTACTACTTCAGGAATCAAAAGGATGATAAGTCAGTCCACTTCCTTTGACAATAAAAAGTTGGAATACACTACTGTTAGTATTTGTTTGCTATGTTCTCTTTTGGTCATGATTAAAAAAAAGTCTTCGCTGCGTAAAAGATAACTAGAAGTAATTGTTAATAATAAGCGGTACTAGTTATCTGGAAAAAAAAACATAAGCAACTTCCAAAACCAGGTTAATTAAGTTATTTAGACGGGCACTGTATATAAGCTAAATCCACTCTTTAACGGTTGGCATTTAAACAAGCAACCATAGTAGTTTTGAGCATAATATAGTATAAACTTCTACAATTGTGCTAATTTTTGATATATTTGCTATTGTTTTTGTGGATGCAGGTTTTGCTGTCCATATGTTCACTGCTAACAGATCCAAATCCAGATGATCCACTGGTTCCAGAAATTGCTCATATGTGCAAGACTGATAGGATCAAGTATGAATCAATGGCTCGAAGCTGGACTCAAAAGTATGCCATGAACTAAGTCTGAAGGTCCTCTAGAAAAAGTTCTGTTTTGTGACAAACATGAATTTCTTGCCCTGAAGCAATATATAATATATTCAGGAGAACTGTTGCTTTATGAAAATGAGAATTCAGTGACAGTTGGATGTATTTAAATCTCGAGATTTATTTTGAATAAATGGGCGATTTTATTTTCTTCTTTTATCAAACAAGAGAATTGTAATTAAGTTAATGATGCATGCAATCCTTCCTTCAAGTCATATGTACAGGATCGAGTTTGGAATGTGTTAAGATTATATCACAAGAATTCCTTGTTAAATATTTAAATGTTGTTAAACCATACTGTCTGTCTGTTTCTTCTTATGGGTTAAATTATGCTATTCTTTAAATAATGATTTCGTTATAGCTGAATGATCTTAAGGTCATGGAGAGAACCGTGTACTATGCTTTTTTGGACGAACATGTTCATAGAGAAAACATGCATACCAGTAGAAAACCTCTTTAATAAGGTACTCCTATTGTCCAAGACAATTGCGTTATGCTCTCTGGGCGAACATGTTGGTATTCGGAGAAACTAGAAAGCACGTATAGCAGTAAAATATTTGCGGTAAAACAGAAGTTTTGATAATTTGAAATTTGTAGGATGTTTTCCAAGGGATAGTAAGCTCGATAGAATCCAAATTGGCTTCGTAGTGCAGTCATAAAGCTTTACCACACACATTAGCATTTTAAATTTAACAAAATAAACGAATCATGGTTAAATCATAATTCATAAGTCAAGAAGGAAACAAACTGAATGCCTTTAAGGTCAACAAAATCTCGATATATCAGGGCAGCCTGGAATTCTTTATCCAACTGTGGGGTTTCTCCCCTAAAAGTGCATCTTTCAGAAACTTTAAACTAGGATTTACATAAAACCTTTTGCTAGCCTAATATTAACACTCAAAATCTCATTGATAACCAGTGAACCCAAAAAAATCAATCAGGATATTTGCCAACCTGTATGTTCCAGCAGCAACAGAAGCTGCAATAATGAAATGATCACGCTTATGATTCGTGCTGACCTAAAGGCATTCGATTGACCCAAAATTGAGAGAGAAAACCCAAATAGTCTAGCAGGACTTCTTTTGTTCTTCATAACAAAACAGATGAAGAGTCGTACAAAAATTGATTGGTTCAAATGAAGACTCCTGATACCATATTTTCCACCAAAAGATTGCTCCAATTTCATTAGAGCAATACATATTTAAAAGTCATTGGTAATCTGTGACATGTTTAAGCAAGGTCAAATGGGATAGCATGATACATAAAATACAGGACAAATTATTCCCACTACTTACCATAATCACATATTTGAGCTAGATATTCACGGACCTACCTCCCCACTCCTCGCCACCTCAAAAGAAAATCAACACTCCACCCCCCCAAAAAAAAAAACTAAAACGAATACCAGCTGCACGCACTCGAAGTCATAGCTGGAGCGAAAATTGTTTTAACAATCACAATATTTATTAGGATATACAACGAAGGATGATCAGCACATATGCATCTTGACTCTACTAGTCCGTTGTCAAATGCATTTTTCTATAGAACAGGTTGAAAAGGAATCAATTCTGTACCTGTAAGAAAAATATTCTGCTTCTGTGACACCAGGAGTGCAAATTCTAAAGCAATGCTTTATTTGATTATGAGTTGATGGGATCATATTTCTCGCCAACTGCACCACCTTTATCCTTCTGGAACTGGATATATCGCAGGGTGCTTGCAAAGAAGGCATCTGCTGCAGGATCTGCTAATGTATTTTCGCTTTGCATTTCAGTTGTGATTAGTTCAATCAGGCTCTGAATGGAGGCAACATTAATCTGTGAGACCCCCTTCTCAAAGAAATACAGATACCTGTTATAAAATTGGTCTATTGTGATCGACTTCCAAAAGAACAGTAGTTGAGAAGATAAAAAACAAGAACAGAGATTTGGTTATACTTGTTTAGAATTTCTATAAAGAGCAAGACAGATCCACTGCTGCCTCGGGTTGCATTGGACATTTGTTGAGCAGCATTTGCGATTCTTAAGGCCCGCTTTAAGCAAAGCAAAACCCTGGATCAAAAGAAAAAAGAGTAACACATAAGATGGCAACGAAAAGGCATGAAACCAAAAGGAACTCAAAAGATCCTTAGCGGATTTGAATATATATTTTCTCCCCTAAATATGTATGGCATAGCAATGAACCTTTCTCCATCCTGGATATTGTTCTGATCGTCAACCCAGAAAAGATGTGAACAAGCATACACAGCTCTACATTGATCAGGTTTCTTCAAGAGCTTCGCAGAGTACTTGAGGGTAAAAAAAAAAAAAAGGAAAAGAGTGGTCAGAATTTATTTGTAATAAGATAAAAATAGGCAAAAGGAAATAGGAGATGCTAAATTAATTACCCCCGTAGCCTTGTGGGTTAATGTGTCCCTGTTCTCAACACCAAAGATGTGCATTCTCTGAAGAGTCCCTATTATCAAGTGTAATGCAGTCACCTGTGCTTTGGAGTCCTGACAAACAATTGAATTAACATTAGAAAAATCAACTAAAGCGTTCATGCAAACATGTAGCACGTCAGGAATTCCAGAATATAAAACTGAGACACTAAAAAATTAATACTACCGAGATTTCTTCTTCATATAGTATGTAAGCTTGCGTGAAAAATTCATAGGCAACAGGCTCTAGATCAGAGTCATTGGCGGCCTGAGCAACAAAGACAACTGCTTGTCAGTAAAAAGCACACACGAACAATCTTCCACAGTTTAAAGGGAAATCTCGTACCTCAGCACACTCCAAGTACAACTTCAATGCTAGATCAGGTACTGGAACAATTGAGAGAGACTCAATAATCTAGACCAAAAGGTAGCTTATAAGTAACAGAATTACCTCAGAACATTTATAAGTATGTTAAAATTGTGCGAATTGCTGCAAATGAAGGCAGGCAATCTAAAGAAAGGAGGAATAGAAGAATAAGAAAAGCATAAACTTTCTCATCTTCTTCTGCAGATAATAGAGGTGTCTTAACAGCTTTAACTGCAATAGGTTACCAGTCTGACAACAGAACTCACATAACTAGATTTACACTGATAACGTAACAGCCCATTATGTTAAAATACCTGATTCAGAATCTGAAAAAAGTTCTTAGGCATAGCAGATGCCTCATCCTCAGAAGCATTGTCATCATGACTATGTAGTCGCCTAACAAACTAGAAACAAAAGAAAGCACATCAACCGAGCAACAAAAGTAGGTCAATCCTATTTGCGAAGAAATTCAATCCTCTCTTTCTTCTCTTTAATGGGGACCATCGGAGGATAATATATAATTTTTGTTGTTCTTAGATGAACAGTTCCATAGGTGAAGGAATATTAGCACCACATGCTACATATGAACAAGTCTCCTTCAGTTAGCTTAGCACATAGAAAAATCAAGGAAAATTGAGCACCAGACTCCTCTTATAGCCCTTTAGTTGCTGATTCAAACCTTAAGTGAGTTGAAAATAAGGGGAGGGATGGTGAAAGGAAGTCTCTTTGGCCCTCCTGTCAAAATGTGCTTCTTCACAGCACAAATTATCTGCAATTCAATAAAGTAGCAAACCATATAAACTCTTGAGAGAAAGAAAACAACACTAGCAGCTAGGAAATACGCATTGGAACCACATAGAAACAAACATACGACAATACCATTAGATGCTTGCCCTGCTTGAGCATAAACAATCAACAACAACAACAAACCCAGTGTATTCCCACAGAGCTGGGAATATAAAAGAAAATAGGAACAACCCAAGAGAGAGGAGATATGAGCTCTTCATTTTAGTTACAAGCTGGGCTGAAGGCTGAAGTAGTGAACTCTTCCACACGAGATGGACGTCTTGGAGACAGCCCACACACAATAACCATGTGTTACAGCAATTGATTCATACTTCTAATATTGTTTCCTTCCATTTTAATCAAATGGAAATGCCAGTGTTTTCATTTTATTATTTTTTACACTTACTATTATGTGTTTACTATACAAACTGATCGGGGACAAATAACAAAGGCTATCATGTATTTACATCTTTTTTCTTTCCAATTTCTGTAAAACTATTCCCAATTGAAAATCTCTGACTAGCTAATCATGATCATCTTAAAGTCCTGTCTTGGCATTGATTGATTTTTTCATCATTTTCTATTTCGTCTTTTTCTCCTCAACAATAAAGTGAACACATTAACACTACAGTAGATCATTTATATATACATCAAAATCAGGACATCCAATTCATCACTTACAAGTTGCAACTAGTGTCAAGAGTCAAGACTCAAGAGCTAATTCCCATTCA
Source organism: Capsicum pubescens (assembly GCA_030864215.1). Classification (NCBI taxonomy): domain Eukaryota; kingdom Viridiplantae; phylum Streptophyta; class Magnoliopsida; order Solanales; family Solanaceae; genus Capsicum; species Capsicum pubescens. The sequence goes on along the minus strand of CM061539.1, from coordinate 184,916,209 downwards.
TCTTAGAAACTTAAGAGGATAATAGGGAATATTACTGTATTCTCTTGTAAGAGGTAGTGATTACCTAATCTAGACAAGAAATTTTCAGCACTTTTCTTTATCCCTGTGACTCTGCGTGTGCGCGACTGTGCCCAATCAAATATTAATCTTTGTTTGATATTGCAGAAGCATGTAGAAGAAAATGACTTTAAATAAAGATGATACATAGTATTCTATCCCAAATTTATATTACTGGTTACTTCTTTGGGATGTCAAACAACAATTCCCATAATTACCTTCAGCATCTCTTCAGGGTCGTCATTGTGAAGCATTTGAATAAGCTGTGCAACTGAATTTTGCTCTTCCTGGAAATCATCTTCATCAAGCTGAAAATGGAGGATGAAGAATTTAAGGCACAACACAGACTAATTTAAAAAGTATGCGAGTGCGGACGCAAGGAAAAATATAAGAAAGGAATAAGGTAACTGTTAAGCAAGTAGAGAGTTTCCAGTCCACCTCATCATTAACATCCTCATCCAAATCTTGAATCAGAGCTTTCATTAACTCAAAAAGTGCCTCAACCTGACAAGACCAGTAATTTCTAGTAACGAATAGGAAAATTTGTAAGCAATAAATTCAAGTGCACAAAATTAACTAGAATCAAACCTTTTCGGCAGTTGAAATGCTAGTCTTGTTTTTCAGAATATTTTGAACTAAAACATTAGCCATCTCTTTACTAGTCGCATCATCAAGATGCTCCATAAGACTAGGATAATTTGACAGCTTTAGCACAGTATCTATATCCTTATACTTCTCCAGAGGAGCACTTAGAAAGGCCACAATCTGTTTTCTTGCTTTGTTGTCTTTGAGCTTTCCTTTTCCAGAAAGTTTCTGTACACATGCACCCTGCAAGTGAATAAGAGTGTGTCAGTACAGGCTCCTCATGAACCAGGAGGGCTAAGCCGTCTAAATTGGCATAGCTTTCAAAGGATGAAAATTTTCAACTTCAACATATCTTTTTTCAGTGTTCTAACTTGTAAATTTTACATGATCATTTTGGATCCAGAAAAAGCAACAGACTAATAAACTTATCTGGAAAACATAAAACGTAAAACCATAGAGCCTATGGCAACTAGAAAGAGAGAGAGAGAGAGAATTACCAGAATCTGATCTACATAATCAAGGCGATCAGGGTGGACATGAAGAGTAAATGTCAAAAGGGATGAATACAAAGTCACCACTCCGGCAATAGGCATGTCTTCTTGAGCCTCTATCACCTGCCAGAGGGACATGCATGACGAGGCCCATCATCATAATCAAAGAAAGCATACATAACTAAAATTCATTACAGATCAGGAGAAAAACTTAAGTGCAAGGACTTTAAAGTCGTGTTAATCTAGAAAACAATGTTTGTCATTCAGTATGATTATGTAAGTGTTGGTTTATTGTGCACTAGTAACAGCCTTTTCGTTAAGTTTTTGTTTTCTGAAATCCAGATAATTCCTTCAGAAAACAACAGTATCTGTTCAGTATTCTAGCAAGACGAAACAACCAAGAATGTCTTGTCTTGGAAAACTTTCTGGTCAAATAGCTCAAATGGAGAACAGATCAGAATCATCTCGTCATGACTAAAGTCCAATGTTATCAATCTATATTGTGACAAACAATATTCTCTCTGAATGGAACTTTCTGCTATGAAGCTATGAAAATACTTCTTTCCAAGATTTATCTGAATCTCCAACAAGGGAGAACACAAGGGTTGCTGGTCAATAACTATCTCTTGTTGAAATTCTAAAACTTCAGCAATATCCACTAAATCTCTACAGGTGGAGGTAGAAAGCCCACGATGTAAAAAAGGTGTCTACTCAAAGCATTTCAGAACCCATATATAGCTGTTTCAATATATTTAAAAATAGTAATCTCAATTACCTTGCCTATGGCACTATTTAGTTTTGCGAAAGCTTCAACCTGGAAAAACTCAGGTAATACCTGCAGGACGAGATTATTCAGAAACCAGAAGGTATTATCTTATTCCAGAGAAGTTTGAATTTGGGTACTAACTTCTGCACTTAAAGCAGCATAGTTTGAAAGCCTATCCATCAGACGAGCAAGCACCATCTTGATATCAACAGATGGCTGAAAACACAAAGACATAAGTTTTTCATAATGACATATATGACATAGGAAATGATCTGATAACACAAATGACAAAGCAAATAGTAAGTTCTGATAGAAAAGAACCACTGATTGTCCAGTATTTGGAACTGTCACGGAGATAGTTTACAAGTAGCAAGAATTCACTTCACTATGGATTCCATCAGTGATGCAGATTTAATCTTAGATTTTCTTTTGATTGGTATAAAAATATTGAACTTTTGCATACCTAATCTCTCAAGTAGCCAGCCAATCTTCCAGCATTAGAAACAAAGTGCATTATTCATTGGACTCCATAACCAATATTTTGGTTTGATAATGCGAAGGTTAGCATTTTCTTATTTTAACATTCTTGCAGACCGTAAACCAACCTCATATCCCTGGGATCCCACCAGGCATGACATTTTTGCTTCTACTGTTTGATATTGCAGTTAAAGAAAATTCAATTTTATGATTGAACAATTGGACAAACCTGAAATTGTGGGCAAGCACCTAGTAATGTTTCAAGAGTTTGTAAGTGGTACTCATCAGGGAAGACTTGAATAATGCAATCCATCAAATATCCTTGTGCAATCTCATCTTTACAATTGACAACCTAAACATAACATGAGGTACACCACAAGTTAGAGTATTGTAAAAATTTTGGCTTGACTAAGTAAGATAAACTGGACGGCACCAGAGGTAATACCTGCTCTAAAACTCTTGGAAGCACCGTGTCTTTGTACAAATCAAGGTCAATGCCCTCAATTTGACTTAGAACATGCAGGTTCTTCCCCACCTACCACATATAAGAGAAAAATGAGAATCCTCACATAAGTGCACACATCCGTTGCTTATTTCAGTTGCTAGCAATCATGCCAAAATAACAGCTCATTACAAGATCACGAAGCTCGCTCCTTTCTTTTTCACGTTTTTCCTTTTCCCTTGCAAGTCCCTGCAGACCAGAAAGCCCGATGCAACCCTCAACTCATGATCAGCAAAGAGTATGTATCATTCAGAAGCATTAAAACACCTGCATGACCATAAAGTATGCCCTCATGATTTTCTTTTACCTTCATGACATGCAGGTGTTGTGGCATTATTCATGTCAAAGTATGAGAGCAATAACAACATTCACAGACATTTGAACAAACCTGATGTTGCATTCGCACCCAAAGTTTGTTCATTTCTGTGAAATTTTGGAGCACGAATTCTACTGCATCCATGACAGTGTCGGCATCCCTGTGGGAACAGCATGTCAGGGGTATCTAACTAAACGTTCATTTTTGTGAATTTTCTTCCATAGCGCATAAAATTTGCAACTCGACCATTGCTAGGTGATTTATCTAATTCGGGCATCTGACACATACTAATTTACCTAAATTGATGATAAAGCAGCTGGGTGATGCCCTTACCCTTCATATTCAGATCCTATATCAGGCAATTTATCCCTACTGACTTGGGAAAGGTAACTTCTTAGGAAGAGCCCACGTAATGGATGTTGTATGCTATGGCACATTTCCACCAGATCTTTCAGAATATCCTTGGCAGGAGCCTCCTTTGATTTAATGTACACCGAACCCACAGTACAAAGGAGATACCTAAGGAAGAAAAAGCAGGTATGAGAACCATGAAAATATTTACATGCAAATTATATACGAACAGAATTAGCACAAGCTTAAAAGGCAATCAGTGGCCTGTATACTAGTAGCACAAATCTGAGTGTGTTACATTCCTCTTAACTGAAGATCACAGGAATAATCAAATCAAGTGTCCTTATAACAGTATTAGCATTTCTTTTTGTTCAATATTCTCCCCGCCTAGAATATTGGGTGACTAAGATCCTTCACCAGGAGCCAGTTGGCACACTGACTTTATCTCAGACAAAAAGTTTGTGGAGCTGGTGAGCACACACAACATAACTACCTATCAGGAGACTCGCGGGGGGGGAGGGGGAGAAAACAGTATATATACAGTTCAAAACAAGATCAGAGCAGTAAATGGGCGGACAAAGAGCACATTGGGGTAGCACATAATATAGCAAAAATAAATAAAGCCAATATTTACAAAGCTCTATGTCCACTGATTCTGTTTTTATAGGAAGCCCTTGTTTGAGTGAGAGCTTCTAGAATGCCATTCATTCGGCCATAAGAAACTTCTCCACATAGAGGTTTCATCTACTTAAAGCGAGAGTGCATCCAAAAATTCGACAAGAGTGCTCGGCTTTGGTTGAAACAATTATAGTGTCAATGGACTGATCTCATTAGCGGCACATTTTCTCCAATGTGCACAAAGCCGCAAAGAGAGATGCCACTTTCAATGATGATGGACACCGGCCCTTGTGTTAAAAATGGCATCCAGTTTCGCACCTTCCGAGGTTTAGTCAAATGTGGTAACTTCTTTGCTTAATGTGAAAGTGTTGCCTGTGGACTTCTTTTTTCCCAACTAGTCCATTTATACTCTGAGTTGTAAGGACTGAAACGTCCAAGTGGTAGCCTCTTCCTGGGTCCATGTAATACGAAACCCAATTGCACTAACCCATTTTGGTGCTAAACTCTTGGTGTTAGCCGATAGTATAGTCTGGGAAGGTAAAGTGTATTTACTTCTACCTCACAGTTAGATTTTAAATTCGAAACTGGATTAGAACTCCCTACTAAACATCCTAAGTTTCTTTCCATCCATAATTAAGCTATCAGAAAACGGAGAAACAGAGGAACAAGTGGAACTCCATGGCAACTTACAATCTGGGCAAAATATTGCCAGCATGCTGCACAAGCTCATACAACTCAACAATGGAGCAGCCACGCTTTGTCTCCTCCCTGAAAAAGATCTCTAACTTCCTCAATTCATCAAATGCCCGCATATCTAACAAATCAAAGCGCACAATCTTCAAGTTCCAATTTATACACTAAAAGCAGATCGGATCAGCGAAAATCACTCACATAGCTCATAGTATTTGTGAGGAGAAAGATTGGAAGTTCGAAGCTCCGAGAGCATCTGCGCCGAGTACTTCAACGCATCTTTCAGATTGTTCGAGTCCTGTAAACTCAAAATTAGTGGTTTTGAACACCAAAAATATCCTAATTTTACAATAAAGGCTTTGAGGATATACAAGAGCGCGATGCATGTAAAATGCGTTCTGCTGAAGGCCGGCGATCCCGGCGGCAAGCCATTTCTCTTCGTCTTTGACTCCGGTAGTAATCATATTGGATCGTTACTTGAAAATTTGGGTGATTCGGAGTTTGCTTATTATTGCTGCAACTGCTTTCTGTATTGGAGTGGTCGTGCAATTCGAAGTTTGATTGCAAAACTCTGTTAAACGTTAAAACCCCATTTCTAGTTTTCCTTATTCCGGGTCAGGAATCGAATTTCCCATTTTGATTGGAGTATTTGCATTTTTACAATGTCAGATTCCCTTTTTTTCATGGCATACTTTTTTGAAAAAAAAAAACAGTACATTAGAAAGTGAGTACTATTATAAACTATTACAACTACTTTCTAAAATGAAAATATAACTAAAATTCGTTAATATTAGTACTTATTAAATTCTCTTAATATTGCCTCCACCGTAACATTTTATGTCGATTGAATATGAGTACTAAGAAACGAAATAAATTTTTGATTACAAGTCAAATATATTGAAATTGAAACTACTAAAATGAGTGATTGGAAATTTTCAAATCTCTCTTTTCATTTTAGATGAATGGTTTAGAATTTCAAAAAATTATACTTTATTTGCCAACTTACTATTAAAATAATTGTAGAAAAATGCACATCTTTTTCTAGCAGATTAAATGTAAAGAATGTCCAAATAGGTGAAATAATACAATGGAATTATAATGTCAATCATTTATGTAGGGATAAAGAAATATTAATCCATTGGTATGATGACGTAAATTTACATACTAATATGTAGATTTATTTGTTTGGTCATAGTTTAAAGTACGTGTATTCAAAAGCTATGATATTGTAAAGGAGATCAATGGATGATGGACGATGAAGAAATTCATGGATGATAACGAAAATTCAATTACTTAGAATTGCTAATAATTTTCATTAAAAAAAAAAAAAATAGCCCGGTGCACTAAGCTATCACTATGCATGGTGTCCAGGGAAGAGGGGTATATTGTACGCAGTCTTACCTTGCATTTCTGCCAGAGGCTGTTTTCAAGGCTTTAACCCACGACCTCCTGATCACACGGCAACAACTTTACCACTCTATACATCTATGTTTATGATTCCTCCCTTATAAAAGAGATCAATATAGATTAGTTAAATCTTTTACTCTAAATTTAATTTAGTTATTATTCTCACAGCTATACTAATTAAATTGAATATCATTTGCAAAATTGATTTGTACGAGAGAGGAAATCAAATATATTAGACCACGTAGAAAAGTTCGACGTTAATCAATGACTTATACTACTGCTTGCCAGAAATTGACAAGTGTTCTTTTAAATGGTGATACGTTTTGACATTAATCAATAACTTAATAGTATTACTTGCCAGAAGTTTGACATTAATTAATCAATAACTTAGTAGTACTACTACTCAGAAATTGATCGATAAGCGTTCTTTTCACATGGTGATCAATCATCTATTGAACGTACATTTGAATCCCATGCTAACTTGTGAATTGGCCGTACGTTTTCCAAACCATGGCCGTCTTGTAACTTCATCTCCTATATTTATTGATTTTAGTAGATCGGATAATACCAAAACAGTCGCCAAGCTAAGTAGCACTGTCAATGTTCATTACATGTGCATAATTCGAAAATGGAACACACCTTGCAGAGGTACCAGAGATTTAGCAATACACATAAAATCATACTGACATATATGTACAACTGTCGTCATATTTACCAGTACTACAGAATAAGCTCAGCTCACCTTAATTAATACAACAACAAATTACATATATCGCGTCTAGTTAAATTATTGCACGCATCACTTGCAGGCTGCAGCTGCAAGGGTTCAAAATCCATATAGAAATTCCCTAATCCACAGTAAGAAATCAAACAACTAGCTTAGCATTTGTACCACCTCCTATATTACTCAAATGTTCCTCACATAATCGTGCATGCCTGAGGATTTTCATCACTAAAGGCAGTAATATAGTTCACTTCAGTGGAGCTCGCCCTCGCAAGACTCGGAGCCTGCGGGTTATCATAGACGTTGCGGACATATCCAGCCGGAGCCTTCTTATCATACACGCCACGCACGTAAGGATGATCCACCAGATCGTATGGAACGTATGGCCAAAACTCAGCCCTCTTTCCTGTACGATGTCTTACTCGTCGCAACACTTTATCTGGATCAACATAACCGGTTACTATCAGCCTGTGCTTCTTTGGCTCCACTTCTACTTTCGTCACCCCTTTCATCCCTTCTACTGACTTCCTCACCCTCCTTTCGCATCCTTCGCAGTCCATTTTCACTCTTATCTCCACTGTCTACACATTTAATTTAATATAACATCAGGAGTCAAGATACTTTGACCAAGTTTCAAAACCTGCTAATTTTAAAAGAAGAAAAGAACTCTTCAAGAGACGAAAAGTAATTTGAATTTGGCTAATCAAATACTATTAAATTAACAATTTACGTTTAAGAAAATTTGCAAGTAGTACTTGCAGTGAGATATACTACTTTAAAAAAAAAATTCTTTTGCTGCTACCTAAATGATCAGTGCGTATAAAAGTTCAATTTAAAATAACCTTCCTTTAAAAAAAAAAAACCTTTCTTTAAAAAAGAAAAAAAAAAAAAACTAGTACAGTTTTTTTATAACTTTTTCATATAGACTTGATCAAACAGGCAATATATAGTAATATAAAGTATATAAACAATTAAGGCATGCACGTAATTAGGGAGCATAATATATACCTCAAGTTGATTTCTCCTAACTTTGCTGAGCTTCCTTCGGCTGGTGCCTCGATGGAACTCGAAGAGTTCAAAAAGAGGATCTAGAAAACCCATTTCCGTTTAACAAATGAGCAAGTGCTTAATTTTGAGTTAATTGGTTTTTAGCTAAGTAGCAAAATAATAGTATGGTCTGGATGTTGACAATTACCTAGACGGTGTATGCATAAGAATAAGAATAAGCAGCTAGCTTAGCAATATATAGCAGTTGATTTGTACGTGCAGCTTGAACAAATAAGCCACGGGTTGAGGGCCATAAGTAGTGACGTGGTGGAACCATGTGGCAAAACACTCTTGGGATTCCTATGCCTTCTTCATCTAGTGGGAATCTTGAGCCTTATCCTTTTATTGCGATTCATAGAATTTAAGTTTTGTGCATCGTCAGTTAATTAAATATTTTACACTATCAAGTAAAGTTGATTTGTTATTGCAGGTTATTTAATTTTTAAATTTTTTTATTTTTTTATGTAAATAATTAGATAATCTGCAATACCAAATAAAGTTAACTTATAGTATAGCATATTTTGTGCACTACAATGCATAAAACTTAAACTCAAAATAAAATAGAGGGCTATAATTAATGTCATTTCCGTGATTAACTAATGATGAGATCAGATATATATTCGTGTGTGATCTCAGTCTTAACAACCTACGACTTGCTCTACTCATCCTAACTGTCGGTTTGATTAAACATCAGTATTTTTTTTTCCCTACCAGCTCCGCATATAAATTATGGTCAAAGCTTGATATAGATTTATCTTACTAACTAGATACACGAGCTCGTATTAGTACGGTTAATATATTAGTATCTTTTATCTCAATTTATGTGACACATATGAAATATGAAGTTAATCAATTTTTCTTCTATTTTCTCAATTACTTACATTGTTAATTAGTAATTTATAGCATTTTTTTAATGTAATTTTTGCATAATATATATTACTCTCATTGTCCTTAATTTATTTGCTAAAGATAAAATTTTAAAAGTCTGTCAAATTTATTATATATCTTTTTAAATATTTTAATTTATCTTACACAATTAATAAATAAATAACAGATGAAAAAAGGTAAGATAAAAAGATTACAACAAAGAGTAATAAAATACGCAATATAAGCTTGGGTCAAAAACCGTCCACAAAATTATACTATCAAAGATACAGTAAAATTCAATTCTGATCAATAATATTTTGTAATTATTAGCAAAGGGCCATAGCCATACTATAAAAGATAAGAGTTTATGATAATTTAATCATTTGATGCCCCAATGAAACAGAAGGTCCAACTGTTCAAGCAACACATTGCATCAAAACTAACCATAATGACTACTTTCCTAGAAGAAAAAACTAAATTTTGTTCTTCACTTATTATATAGTAGAATATTATTACATCTTTTATTTGTATGTTCTTTAATTAATATTATGAGGATTTCTTTAATTATAAGATTAAAGGTTTAGATGTTCAATATTTAGTTTCTACTAATATATAAGAATCATTTACTTGTAATAGCTAGAAATAATAAATCCAGATTTGATTAAATATAGTGCATGGTTTATCTTCGTCGTAACTTCTGCTTAAGTTTTGATGTCAATATAGTAATGAAGAGAACGAGTCCAGCAAGAATTTTAGTTTGCAACGTAACTGATCAAAGTCTCAAAGAGGCTTGAATATTCTTATAGTATAATCTAAGCCAAATATCCTTTAAATTAAAGCGGTAATTATTACAAATCCAACTACATGGAAGGACTAGTGTGTCTTATTACTTAATCAACACGTACGTTCATCTCCATATCTTAATTAGTGTTTTCTATATGGATAGCCAGCTTTGGTTGAGTTAAGTAAAACCGTTGAATTTATTCAACAACGTATTGATGGGCTCGAAGACTATAATGAAGCCGCTCCAAAGATAATTACCATGTCTAATCAACCAATTTTGGCAAATCATATGAAGTTAATATTTATTGATTATTCTCTTTATTCTTGTAGCAAAAACCATATAAAACTCTTTTTTTTTTTTTTCAATTAGGTCTTTAGTATCCACATTTATATATAGGGCCGATAGGAGATAACATTCCCTATCAAGAATTTTTCTATATTTAAAACTCAAAATTAAAACATCTTATTAAGGGGAGAGAAACGTCATTCATTGCATCATATCCTTCATTTACTTGAGCACCCATATTATAACTGTTAGTAACAATGTATTATAATAGCACTAGTAGGATAATATACTTCCAATTTAATTAATTAGCATGCGCTAATGAAGCACTCTCCTCATCCTTAATTAGCTCTATCTAACAACTGTTCTTGTAACCTGCTAGTCTGCTACACCACATTTCTAAAGAAAACACAAGAATCTTTAGGTCCACAGGCAGCAAAATTGAATCAACTTTAGTTTTTATTCCTGGTCCCCTTAAATAGAAATGTAGATTCATGTCAAAGTAATGAAGATATATCTTATCATATCCATATAGCTTAGGATATATACGCGCGTGGACTGTTGGGTTTATTACAAAAAGTTGACTATTGGAACGTTAACATGGCTGCCAAACTTATACCCCAATAATTACAAATATTCCACAACTAATTAGGATAAGTAATCAAGAGATTTCATATTGTAGATGGATATTCTAAATGTATATACATTTTCTCAGTATGATTTCTATTCACTTGCGACTAGAAGATCACGGTGTTTGCAACATAATTTAAATTCATGGAAAATAAATTTTAACCACAAATAAAAATATGAAGAAATAAGAATTTTTTATTGATAAACGATTGTGGTTACAAACCTGTTCCTCCCTTCTCTTGATTTTCTTCGTATTCTCCGTAATTCGAGGGCCGTTAGTGGCTTATTCTCGGACATAGGATGATCTCTTTATGAATATCCCATGATTTTGTGGGATATTGGAGATCCCGATCTTTTTACGAATACCCATCAGCTTATGGGATATTCAAGATGTCTGTTTCAGGGAACATATTATCCTTTAAATAGGCGAGATTTAGGGTAAAGTACTCTTCTAGAACTCTAACAGAATTTGGATTCTTATTGAAGAGTCCACAAATTTTAGATGTCTACAAATGCCCCATACTTCAACGCTTGTCGAAGTGTAGATTTGATGACGCTCAAAGACGAGTCTTGAAGTACCGCTTCCATCTTTACGATCCTGCGGCTACAGATTTGCATATTTGATTTATGAGAGAAGAGATGAAGAACAGATTTGATCCCACTGGACGTGCCAATTTGTTTCCAACATAATTTAATTCATGGGAAATAAACTTCAACCACAAATAAAAATATGAAGAAACAACAGTTTTATTGATAAACGATGGAGGTACAAATTTGTTCCTCCCTTGATTTTCTCTCTTGATTTTCTCCGTAATTCGAGGGCCTAGCATATTTCCTCCCTTGATTTTCTCTCTTGATTTTCTCCGTAATTCGATGACCGTCAGTAGCATATTTCTCGAATGTATGAAGATTTGGATATGAATTTATCCGTAATTCGAGGGTCATTAGTGGCGTATTTCTCAACGTAGAAACATTTGGATTTGATCTTCATGGAAGGAGGGTTTGTCTTCTTGATGTATTTGATTATCAAGAAGAGAGGTTTTGATCTTTATGAATATGATCTCCATGAAAGGAGGAGGGTTTGTCTTCTTGATGTATTTGATTATCAAGAAGAGAGGTTTTGATCTTTATGAATATGATCTCCATGAAAGGAGGGTTTGTCTTCTTCTTGTATTTGATTATCAAGAAGAGAGGTTTTGATCTTTATGAATCTCCCATGAATTTATTGAGATTTTTTAGATCTTTGATCTCTTTGTGAATATCTCGTGCATTTGTGGGACTGGAGATGCCTCTTTAAAGGATATTTGCCCTTTATATAAGCATAATTTAGGGTTTAGATTGAGTAGTCATCAAGCTAGATTTAGGATAAAATAACCCAAGAACTCTAACCAAAATTGAACTCTTTTTGTAGAGTCCACAAAATTTCAATGTCTACAATGGATTTAAACCTTGAAAAGAAATGTAAGGTAAAATCTGCGAGCTTTAATGCACGGAACTTCTTTTTTTTCTTTTTCGATTCTTAGTTCTATATATCTTAACCATTAAGATATTAGTGTCGTGTCAGAAAAGACGAAAAAGGAAAAAAAGGTGAAAGAATCCATGAACTCAAATTGCAACTCCTTATCAAATAAGAGAACACCTATTTGCTTTGCTGTTTGAATTTCGTTTGGCATAAATAAATGTTCCCTGACAACACCCATTACTGTTGGCTCATATATTGTAACAAAACTATTTATGATTCGGCAATACTTAAAAAGTGTAACTTCACGTTTAAAGCGCAACCTTTAGACAAATGACAAACTATGTAATGACTAAAATAAAATTTTGTATTGTATGCAGTAAATACTGAAATTAGTAATTTATGCCGAAACGGGCCCTTAATGAAGAGTGTGAATGCTCAGAATGACCCTCTGCATAGGGCTGACAACGGAACCGGAACTTTCTGTTCCGTTTTGATAGTGTCGTTTTCGATTAATTTTTAGTACCGGTAACGATACGGTTCGGTTGGTTCCGGTTTACCGGTATCCAATGGTCCGGAAAACGATATCGGTCTGGACCTACGAAAAATTCCGGTATTTCCGGTTTCGGTTGACCGGTTCCGGTTGACCGATTTCCGGTCCGTAACTTTTAAAGATTTGGCCTTTTTTTTTTCCTTGACCGTTGCATTTCAACCGTTATTCCCCACCACCACCACCATCCTTTAAAATTTTTACTATAAATATACTTCATTTCAATTATTTTTTTCACACAAATATTATCAATTTTCATACTCTCTCTTAATATTCTCTCAAATTCTCTCTAAATATTTCTAGTTTTATTATATTAGTTGAACACTTGAAGTTGAGGATTCATTTATTATATTAGTTGGAGTTGAAGATTTTTTGAAGATATTACAAGCTTCAATTATCATCTTTTAATTCCGACATTTGTTATACGTCTGCTTTTACGCAGACGTTCGGTATATTCGTTCCAACTTTAATCTCTTTTTATTTACGTTAATTATCTATATTTTTTTTATTTACGAACATCAATTTGTATTTGTATTGCTTGTTTTAATATTTTATTTTGAAATATGGATTTTGAAAAAAATAGTAGTGGTAAAAAATCAAATTTTGGTAAGGTCTTTCGTAGAAATAAAAAAAGTAAGGCTAGTACTAGTTCATTACCGGGTAGATTTAATGAAACTTCATTATCACAACCTAATGGTTTCGATGTTGGTATCGGTATGGAATTAGATAATGAGACCCTGAATAAGCGTTATAATAATTTTGAGGAAGACTTACCAGAGGAAGATGATATAGAAGAACAAGAATTATGTGATACTCCTACCCCTACCCCTACTAGTCCGGTTACGGAATTACCGGAACACGATGAAGAACTGTCCCTTTTACCGGAATTTACTAGGGCCAAAGGTACCGAACGTACTAAAAGGTCTTTAGTTTGGAAATTTATGGAGCATGATAGGGTAAAAAGTACTGCTACTTGCAATAAATGCAAGGATGTTTTTAAACATTTGACTGGGGGGAAATGGCGGGACAGGATTGCTAACTTCGCATTTGATGAGATGTAATAAAGAATTTATTCGTCTAAAAAACGAGGTTAAGGCAAAAAAAGATGGTACAACATTTGTACATGAATCTGTAGGAGGTAATATGGTTCAAACACGTTTAGACATGTTTAACCCGGCTGAAGCAAGTTCATCCTCGACATATAGTGAAGATGTAGATAGAGAAGAACTAGCGAAAATGGTTGTTGTTATGGGTTTGTCTTTTAGTTTTCCTTCGCATCCCGGTTTTATTCATTATATTCAACGAGTATATAATCCCCCTTTTAAAGGTTTTTCACGAAATACAATTAAAAATGATATTTTTAAATTTCAAGCTGAACATTATCATTTTCTTCGTTACTTATTTGATAAATTTGATGGTAGAATATCTGTTACTTCTGATATGGGTACTAGTGTTGTCGGTAATGATTATTTTACTCTCACGGCTCATTGGATTGATCACGATTGGAACATGCAAAAAAAAATTATTGCTTATAAATATGTCGATGAGTCTAAAATCGGTATGTATATAGCTAATACAATAGCGGAGAGCATGAAATATTTTAGATTTATTGGTAAACCTATGGCATGCACATTAGATAATGCTTCTAATAATTTGAAAGCTATTGACGAGTTAAAAACTAGATTATGTTTAATGTATCAAGATCATTTTTCATGTTAGATGTTCTGCACATATTTTAAATTTGATAGTACATGATGGTATTCATTTGTTTGGAAATGGTTGTCTTAAAGTGCGAATTGCTTGTGGTTCTATGTTTAAAAATTAAAAAAAGGCTGTAATGGATGATTTTAAACGTAAATGTGAACAATCTGACCTTCCATATAGAAAAATTCCAAAAGAAATTCCTACTAGATGGAATTCTTTGTTTCAAATGTTTGAAGTTGCTGTTATATATCGTAAACCTATACAATTAGTTTATAATTCTTATAATGAGAATGTTAATTTAATGCTAGATGAAGATGATTGGACTGAAGTAGAAGAACTTTGTAAATTTTTGAAAACTTTTTATCAAGCTACGAACACAGTATCTGCTCAATATACTCCAACTATTTGTTCTGTTTTAGTAACTATTACTGTTATTTCTAAAGTACTTGTTGAATATAAAAAAATATGTCCTAACAAAGAGGCAATTGAAGCTATGATTGAAAAATTTTAAAAATATTATTTTCCAATTCCACAAATTCTTTTAACAACTAATTTATTAAACTCATTTTATAAAGAACATGGTACAGTGATGTTGGTTAGAAAATTATACAACAATTTAGAAATTGGACTTCATCAAAAGCCATCAGTTGAAACTTGTTGTGCTAGCATAGTACCTACAACTAGGAGTTTATATAACTTGTATCAAGTTATGGAACAAAATATTGGGCCGATTGAACCTCCTAGTTCTAGACGTAGATATGATGATTTAGATGACGAGATGGGCGAAGAACTTGGTCTTCAATGTTGTAGGAGTAATGATTTTGATTCGTATCTTTCGCAGGACCGAGAAAATATTAGAGATGAAACTGGAAAACAACAATTTTTATTGTGGTGGAAGACCCGGATCAGACAATTTCCAAAACTTTCAAGGATGGTTCGAGATTTGTTATCAGCTCAAGCTTCTTCAGTTGCTTCGGAGCAAGCTTTCAGCGCAGGAAGATTTATAATAGGAGATCATCGGTATTCGTTAGCAAGGGATAGTTTAGAGATTTCGGTATTATTTAGAGATTGGATCAATGCCGAACGAAGAAATTTTGGGCTTCCCAAATTACCGCTCCATATTGAAGACGAAATAGATGAAATTTTTGAGGAAAATAGTGATGATGGAATGGAAGCAATGGAGGAACAAGGAAATAGACCAATTCCGGAGGATTTATCCGTCGAAGAATTAGAAAAGTTGACAAAAAAATTATAGACAATTTAGATATTAATAAGATTCTACAGTAGAAATCTAATTCATACAGAACCCTTCCTAGGAGGTGGCTGTGTAGATTAGATTTACATTTAATATCTTTGTAATAAATGTACAACATACGAAATTTGAATAAATATAACGGCTATTCGCCTAATTTTGTTTTAAATTTTCTCTTTTGTTTGTTGCAATTATGAAAAAAAATATATATTATATTAAGTATTTAAGTTTATAAAGTTAGAAATTTTTTTAAAAAATATATATATATAACTTATATATTAATCTCATTAAGTTATAATTTAAATTAAAACTTAAAAAAAAAAAAAAAAAAACTGGTACCAGCGGCGATATTTCGGTAACGTTCCGGTATCGCTCCGGTCCGTCCCGGTTCCACACCGGTAGCTAGCGGACCAGTCCGAACAAGGAAAATTTTTCGGTATTCCGGTTTCGATAACTCCGGTTCCGGCGATATAAAACGGTAATGAGGTTCCGGTACCGTTTCGGATCCGATCAAACCGGTCCGGCGGTTCCGATTCCGGTCCGTTGACAGCCCTACCTCTGCACGGTATATGCAGTCGGGGACTCGGGATCCTAAAAGGCTATTTTTTTTATTTTTTTTTTGAAGAAAAAGTCTTTTTGGCCATAAAATTTTAACTTAAATTTGACCACAATAGAAAATACACATGTTCATAATATAAACTAGTTTTGTTTTGGACATTTTTATCCTTTTATCTTGAAAGTTGAATATATTTTTTATTCAATTTCCAATACATTGATTATGCTAATGAGATTAATTATGATTAATTCAAATATGAAAAAGTGTTTGTTTCATGATTTATATTCATTGTTAATTGGGCAAATACGTTTTCAATAATCCTTTTTCTTAGGTAAATATATTTATTTAAGTATTATTTATATTTAATATGTGTATTTCTGAAAAATATATTAGCTAGAAATCTCTAATTTTAATTAGTATGATTTTACACCTTTTCAGGTTAAGAAAAAAATAATTAGGTAGGGATATCAATATTTCAGTGTAACCTTAGTCAATGTTTATTCTTTCATAGTAAGAATTTTATTTGTGACAGTAAAAAACAACCAGTACTTTAATTCACATTTTTAAAGTTTGAACATAACACCCTTGACTCTAGCTACGACTGTTCAAAATCAAATCGAAACCAATAATCTTTAATGATAATTTGATTATTGGATTAATGGTTCGACTTATTGGATTACCAGATGTAAAGTATGACGAATTGTTGTTACTGTAATATTTTATAAATTATGCTTGAAAATTACTTAAATATATACGTTAATTTTATTTAAGCGTAACAATTTAAAAAATAATTAATTAGAGATCATTTTAGTAACAAATATAAGTAATAATTCACGATTTATCAAATCGGCATAATATAGAGGCGAATGAATTGTATAACACTTATTGGTTCGACATATGTGAACTATATGCATGATTTCTATAAGTGTCGATGTTTACCAAATCTAAAGTGTGGTGAGTTGTCGTTATTGCAATATCTTACAAATTATGAATGAGAATTATTTAAATATATCTTTTAATTTTATATAAATATAATACTTAAAAATAAATAATTAAAGGTCATTTTAGAAACAAATATAAGTAATGATTCACAATTTATTAAATCGGCGTAACATATGGGCAAAAGACTTGTACCATCAATATTTATGTCTCACTCTCTTTAGTTCGACATATATGAACTATATGCATGATTTTTATATATGCCGAGATTTACCAGGTCTAAAATTTGTTGAGTTGTCATTATTGAAATATTTCACAAATTATGTGTAAAAATATTCAAATATATAGTTTGATTTTTATTTAACATAATAATTAAAAATAATTAATTAAAAGTCACTTTAGTAATAAATATAAGAAATGATTCACAATTTATCAAATCGACATAGCATAAAGGCGAAAGACAATCAACACTTTTGTCTCACTCTTTTTGGTTCAACATATATGAACTATATGCATAATTTATATAATGTGTCGACATTTATCAGTTCTAGAGTGTGTTGAGCTGTCGTTATTGAAATGTTTCACAAATTATATTTAAAAATTATTTAAATGTACAATTTATATTTATTTAAATATAACAATTAAAAATAATTAATTGGTGGTTAATATATATATATATAACAACAATAACAAACCCAGTGTATTCCCACATAGTGAGGCCTGGGGAGGGTAATATGTACGCAGTCCATACCACTACTCCCGGGGAAGTAGCAAGACTGTTTCCGATAGACCCCCGACTTAAGACTTATATATATATATATAAGTAGCGATCCACAATTTATCAAATTGGCGTTACATAAAGGCGAAAGACTTGTACAGTCAACACTTATATCTCACTCTTTTTAGTTCGACACATATGAAGTATGAACTATGTGATTTCTATAATATGTCAACATTTACAATGTCTAAAGTATTTGAGTTGTCGTTATTGAAATATTTCACAAATTATGGTAGAAATTATTTAAATATGCAATTTTATTTTATTTAAATATAATAATTAAAAAATAATTAATTATAGATTAATTTGATAATATATAAGTAACTATCCGCAATTTATCATATCGGCGTAACATAAAGGTGAAAGACTTGTGCGATCAACACTTATGTCTCACTCTTTTTGATTTAACATATATGAGTAATCAATTCTTATTTTTAAAAATAATTAAGGTAAGTGAAAATTGTGGGATTACATTGGGTATATTATTGTAGGTAAAAATTGAAAGAATTAAAAAATTAAATATTTAAACTAAAGTTTATTTTGGTCAAAATTTATTGATGATCATCTAACATTGAGTTTGTTACACAAAAAATTACTTTCAATCCTTTTTTTATTACGTAAAATCACATAATTTTAATAATTATACAAAAATATTTTGCTATTTTATCACATAAAAGTATTCCATCTTTAAAATTTATCACACACAATTTATTTTATTATTTTTGCAAAATTTACAACAAAATGAGTATAGCAGGATAGAAAAATAGTTAAATTATATTTTTTAAAATTTTATTGATACTACGTTAAAAATAGAAAAACAAATTTATCCTAATAAATTAATACGACGATAAATTTCTAAAATATATTAATTTATACTATAAATTTTATCCTAATAAATTCAGTATTTGAAAATCAATTTATAATAAACGGTTTATACTATATAAACGGCTTAAACGGCTAATTGTGTAACTTTGGGAATTATTAATATTATTTCTTGTATAATAATAATAGCCGTTTATTATACTATATATTTAACTATAATTTAAATAATATTTTCTTAATACATAATATATGTACCTTAAATTCATTAATCATTCTTGTATAAATCAATTTTAGTTGTTCAATGAATTTGGGGAATAGAAAAAAGTTATTGCATTGATTAAGAAAATTTGGAGGAAATTTATTTAAGAAAAGACTCACAAGGTTATCTAAGTCTTTTCACAATAATTTGATTAACAATAGCTCTTTATAATAATTGTTAATTAATAATTTGTTCTTGTAAAATTGATACTCCCTCCGTCCCATTTTATCCGTCCCAAATTTTTTAATTTGATGTTCCATTTTACTTGACCTATTTTACATATCAAGACAATTTTTTTTTCCCCATTATACCATTAGTGTAATTGACTACTTCTTGTTATTAGCATTCTTGAAAAATGTTGCAAAAAGGAGTACCACTAAAAATACACTATTAAAAATATAAATGGTGTTTTGGTATTAGTCATCCATCAATATTGGAACTAACAACAAGACACAATTAAGAGGGACAAAATGATAAAGTTACATTACCAATCATTGTTTTCTTAATAGCTGTGTTATCCCAATTTGGGATGGGTAAAATGGAACGGAGGGAGTATTTTTTTAGTTTCTTAATTATTCAGTATTGAGTACCTTTATTATATTGAATGCTCAATCAATCCAGATCGTGCACCTCAGGACCCATTTTGAGGGTGACGCTCTCAACAAGATTTTCTTTATATTGAGGATTCAAACCCGAGACCTTTAATCAAGAGTGAAGCAATTTCACTATTTCACCACAATACATGTTGGCGTGAAAATGATATCTTACTTGCACATTAGAAATTAAAAGTGCAAAATATTTTTCAACTGCCAATACAGATAATTAATATTCAGAGACGAATTAAAATTTAAAATTTAGCAATTTTTATAATGATATTAAATTAACATAGAATAATAATAGTATATGGCATGCAATTGTTAAGATTGTTGTTCGGTCATATTTAATCAAAAATTACAATTTATAAGTGAATGAATGAATTAAATGGCTGACTTTTTCTTTGATTTTCGTGATTGGCTTTGCCTTGCTTATATTTTGGAAGTCTTGGTGAAAAATGAATTTGGAAGTCGCCTGCAAGGACCCTCTCCGCCTCATTACAGAGCCGGAGCTAGAATTTCAAGTAAGGGGGTTCAATATTCAAAGAAAACTAAGTTGAAGGGGGTTCAACACCTACTATAATCAAATAAAAAATAATTTTAATCATGCATAAATAGTATATTTTTCCGTCGAAGGGATTTGTTCGAACCCCCTGGCTCCGCCTCTGCGCCTCAAGGTGAAAAAATATAGCAACTGACAAGGAGTAGCTGTATAGGTATCAGTTAGGGTGCATACACATCTGTGAATAGAGCACAAGAGAATGCACTTAAAAATACAAGACTGGGTTGAGGTTATAGCTACTACTTTCATTTCGAGGATTTACAAAAATTTACAATAGTCAAATAGGATTTTTTTTTTCCTTTTTTGATTTTTCTAAAGCTTAATAGGCAAAGAAACTTCAAATATTAATTGCAAGCTGAAAAAATAGACAAAAGTAGATAGCAAGGGGACCAAATGATATTTGGTTGCATGCATCTCCTAACCTTTCTTGTGGCATGTATTCTTTCAAATGTTTGATCATGTATATTACTATACATTCTATTCACAACAAATTGTTTGAAACTCTACCACCTTTTATGTAATTATTTTTTTTTGAAAAATGAGATTCTAAGTTGTTACGTAATTTTGCAGCGAATTAATAAGATATTTCAATATTTTGTTTATACACGCTGGCTTGCTTACCCTTGGAGGTTCATTAAAACATAAAGTTTTAACAACACAAGTGGGGTCTGGGAGGGTAGAGCGTACACAAACTTTACCCCTACCTTGAAAAGTAGAGAAATTGTTTCCGATAGACCCTCGACGAGAAGCAAAATTTTACTTTTAATAAAAGAACATAAAAAGAATTATACCCACCAGAAATCACACATTAAAGATATACACTCGCGAATGCAGTATCAAAACAGGCCGACGCACTGAGGTACCTAGAGGTCCATTTTAGTATATAATGGTCCTACAAGAGAAGGCACTTTACCTTTCTTAAGTTGTTGTGCTGCAAATTCTGATCATATTGAATAGAGATGACTGAATTATATTAAAAAATTGCCCGCCCACAACAGTTTTTCTCAAGTAGATTAAGTCTTTATTGAAATAGAATTTTCAAGTGATCACCGATTTTGTTTTATAATGAATTTTCTCCTGTAGGTGAGACCCTAACAAAGTGCATTTATTAAGAACACAATTAATTCAAAAAGTCATTACTTTACCTTTTCATGGTACTGCCTGCTGCTCTAAATTGTTATAATACTACTAGCTCGTATACTTAAACTTGACTAGGATGTGCAGAAAACAAAGCCATATAAGAGAACATCATGGTTGGTAATCAAGAATCATACATCACGTATTCATGACTAACAGAAAAGCTTCATTCTAAAGCATAAGAAATTCATGTTCACGGATTCCATCTCAGAAATGTAAATGTGACTCTCTTCAGAAGAAATAAGCGAACACATAACTCTCATCAGATACAGAATAGCATATCCAGCAACAAACAGATAAATGTTAACTGAATTGTTTTTTAATATGTAAATTGTTTATAATAATTAATTAGAAAATTTTAAGTTATTAATTATTGTGATGTATAATTTTTTTGTAGATAATATGTGTTACTCTTATCGTTTCAATTTATGTGATACTGATAGAATTTGAAGAGTCCAACAATTTTTTTTTAATATAATTTTTAGATTGTTGTATTGTTTTAAAATTAAAATTTGAAGAGTCTAACAAATTTTTTAATATAATTTATTATTTAAAAATATTTTAAGTTGTTAATTGTTGTAATTTATAATACTTTTACATATTTTTTAGATAATATATGCCGCTCTATCTATTTTAATTCACGTAGTACAGAGAGAATTTAGAGAGGCAACCAAATTTTTTATTTATAATTTTTATATATTTTAAATTGTTAATTATTTTAATTTATAATACTTTCTACTATTTTTCAAATACTATATGTTACTATCTCTGTCCCAACTTAATGTTAATAAATTTTATTAATATATATTTGATATAAATTATATTTACCGTAGGCAAAATCTATTAGCTATTTAAGCCAACGTAATAAATATTATTTTCATTTTATTACTTGATCCATGTCGATTTGACATGATTCCAAAAATATGTATTAGAAATTTATTTTACTAAATTAATTTTATTAATAATTTTTAAAAATATAAATTTAACATAATATTAGATGAAAATAATATTTTTTCTTAATTTTTAAAAATAAATAAGCATAAATAAATTTTATTTGTAGTATAAGATCCAAATAAAAAGAAATATATAGCCTTTTACTTAATCATTTTCTTAATAGTTAAAGATTTTAAAAAGTTCATAGCCCCACTACATTTAATGCCATAGGGACATGAGTTGTAATTTGGAAGAAAAAGGTTGGCATTTCATCATGGTTTGACTTGTAATTTGATGGAAAAGACTGGCTACATGAGTAGACATAAAGAAACACAAAAGACAATTTAGTTCAAGCAATCTTATCTTGTAAATTATGTAAAAAGACCATAATGCCCTCAATCCTTTGTCCAATGACATTAAACTGCCATGTTGAAGGCAGCTCTTCTTATATGCAGCTAGGGAGGGGTCTGCGTTAGCACGGGCCAAAATGGTGCCTGTGAAGAAGAATTAATTGCAATGCATAAATGCATAAAACAAACTATTTACTTATTTATCAAGGAGACAAATTTTACAAAGGGTTTCTCCAGTTCTGATATCGGCCAAGACCATCTGTTCTTCCCCTGCCATGTTAAAGGCAGCTCTTCTTATAGGTAACTAGAGGAAAGGGACCGTGTTAGTACGAGCCCAACATGGTGCCTGTAAAGAAGAATTAGCTGCAATGCATAAATGCATAAAACAAACTATTTACTTGTTTGTTAAGGAGATAAGTTTTACAAAGGGTTTCTCCAGTTCCGATGTCGACCAAGACCATTTGTTCCTCCCCTCATAAGACTATTTTGAAGTATCACAATCCGCAATCACATCCTACAAAGACCAGGTATATTATATCCTTAAGATTGGTTCACCTTATTCCATGGCTGCCACACACAATTCAGGAGACAACAGTGACAAAATGTGGCAAACAATTACCAAATTTTCACAATCCTAAGCAAAAAGCATACTAAACTCATGATATCAGTTAGACACAAATCAATAAAGTGAAGCATTCTATAAGAACAAAGGCTTATTGACTCTAGTTTCTCAAATTATGCCAACATCAAACTTTGACAGCATTAAGTGAATAATGCTCAAGAGTATCAACTTATTCATGTGATTCAAGGCGCTCAAGCATTTTCTTCGGCTAAGTATGACCTCTCACATAGGAACAACTTCACATGGCTTTGTCAAACCAGATATAGAGTAATTCTCCAAAAAGGCTACCATAAGTTTTATCTTTAGTTCATATTAGATAAAGGAAATAGCATGTGTCCTTATTTGTCCTTTCTTCTCAATAAATTTCTCAGAAAATTGACTTTCTGTCGAGCAAAGGTAGAACAAGTGTTTTCAATAGACCCTCAGCTCAGAAGAAAAGTTTTCAAAGCATCATGATTACGTTACCTGATAATTGGTAATTGTGACAGGAGTATCTTTTATGTGAGTTATGAATTTACTTCCTTGTTATTTATTTCTCTTTAGACACAATATTCGAGGATTTCACAGCCTCCATCTGCTTCTCAATAGCTTGCTATTTATAATCCTTCTTCTCAATAGCTTTTGTCATGATTTCATAGCCTCCAGCTGCCCTCATAGACTTGGTGCTGAAAGAAATATTCCGCGTCAATATTCTCACGTAGACAAAGGGCGAGCCGAGAGAGAGCAGGGGAAGGGTAGTTTGATGAAATATATAAGAACTTCTATACAAACAAAATAACTAATTAATCATAAAATCCGTTTCAATACTTGATACTTATTAGCTATATTTAATCATTTTATCCAGACGGGCTAATATTCTATAGAAGAATAAAAAGACCACTCAATACCTGTAGTTTAAGCGAGCACCAGCACCATTCCAATTGCACTAACAGTAACCAGGAAACAACATGACGTAAATGCAAAGCTTCACTCGAGAATAATCAGCATGTGGCAAGTACTATTAAACTATCAATGAGCAGAACAGCCGACATAGAAGATATGTAGCAGAAAGCTCACAGGAATAGGTTTTGAGTCGAATGAAGCGACAACTCCAGCAGCCTCAGCAATCCTCTGTTAAACATCAATACAAATGAGCAAGTGTAACAATCAAACTCCACTTTAGAGTTAGATTGAAGATTGAAATGCTAAAAGTTTATAATAGTCAGGTATATTGTACCTCGAGAATGTAACGGGCAAAGATCTCAACTTCAAAATGTACCGAATTTTATTATTTATATGAATATGTTGTACATAATCATCTTGTGAGGCTTTGCTTCTTGGAAAATGCTAGATGCAAATAACTCTACTTGGGAGTGTGGTATACCAAGGTTATTTTCTATATCCAGAAAAGGGTTGTCTTCACTCACCATTCTTCGTATAGGACAGGTAGATCGCTGTACGAAAAGGAAGGGAAACAGCTACCTTTCCCATTAATTAAAACACTATCTGGTTTGCCCAGATCTTTTCTGGCAAGAAGGGTGCTCCTCAAAGACTACATCCAACAACAACCAAACGTATGCATTACACACTAAACTACACAATTTCAAGCTTCCACAAAAAAGGTGCATGGACGAAAAGACAGCACATGAGTAAAAAACTTCCTGAAAAACTAAGTACTCCATATGAGAATAGGATCAAAAGGTTAATAATTTAGAAAAATGCCTTAGCAGGTACATATGAGTTGGACAACTACAGAGGTCACTAAATTACGGAAGAATAAAACACAAAGAAAGGAAAGTAGACAGTGCAAAGAGGAAGAAGGGATTAGGTCAAGCTTATGTTAATACTTAACCTCGTTACCGCTTCAACATGCTTAATATATTTAACCTCGTTATACCTTCAACATGCTTAATAACATTTTCCTTGCTAATCAAAGTTTATACATAATATAATAGGGAAAATGAGGAACACACACGCTCATAGTCATGGCTAGTCCAAGTCGGGCTGCGGGAATGTTCCGACAAAAGTTGCTACCAATTTTGACTATTTTTGGCTACCCCTTTGCAATTATCTCATTCCAAATCAAGGCAAATTTGTTCGCCTCTACCTGGTTCGATTCAAGCTTTTTGAATGGTAGACCAAACCCATATCTAAGTTTCAAACGGAGGATGGCGTCCTTGATCTTGCCTTTTAGTGTTCCTTGAGCATTCAACAACTGCTATTCTGGCATCAGATTAAATTGAATTGCACTTGCAAAAAATCGGAATCTCAACCTTAACTGTGTCATGTTCCGTATCTCTCCCAAGTGATCAAATAAGCCAACTGTTGCCCCTACAAAAGAAGAGTAGATTGAGTACCCAATCTGAATATCCATAAGATATATTAGCACAACGGGAAGCCAGAGCAAGGGCAATCCTACTGAGAACCTGTTGCTATAGTTAAAGAACTCGTGCCATTCGTACTTGACATCTTTGAGGCGCAACAGTGCTCTTGTTGGAACAATCATAGGTTTGATCTGTAGGAAGTAATTGATCGGACCACC
The DNA here is from genome assembly GCA_030864215.1 of Capsicum pubescens. Classification (NCBI taxonomy): domain Eukaryota; kingdom Viridiplantae; phylum Streptophyta; class Magnoliopsida; order Solanales; family Solanaceae; genus Capsicum; species Capsicum pubescens. The sequence continues at coordinate 184,890,578 of CM061539.1, read as the reverse complement.
AGAAATTTCGAGTATCTTTTCATTCTACCAAGTAAAAAAATACAAAAAAAATTTCATCCATAGGGGCCAGACCCATATTAATCCCCATCAGAAGTCAATCCCCATCAGCAGTCAAAAAGATTAGACCTTCAAAAACATGACAAATAAAGTACAAAAAGAACATCATAATCATTAACAAATCGAGATCAATACAATGTTTCGTGTTTTACCTGATGAAGCTTTTCCCATTCTTTTTTCTAGAATGACGGGATAGTCTTTCACCTTTTTCAGGAAGTTTATTTCCATAATATTCGATAAATTGACAACTTTTTTTGGCTTTTTCCGATGAAGCAAAGGAAACTGTCATCGAAATGATATGTTAAATAAAACTGTGGATGAAAAAATTTTTGCTTCACAACACACAGATTATTAGTTGGTTACTGACCTGTGATCATCTGCCGTCCAAGTAATATATCCTTTTGCAGTGCTTCTGATCTGACCTTGTACATTTACCTCCATCATCTGAATCATTGTACAAGAGTTTATATTACCTGAATTTGTTCCAATACTATGATAAGCATCGTATGTGTTCGATAAACCCTGTGCAACCATTATCAAATTGATATTAGCTTAGAAAGCAATATGGTATTCCGTGAAATTAGTTGAGGTGCCGCAATATGGTGTTGTAACAAACATGCGGGAAGATGATCCAGCAGAGCAAACCCAACTGAAGAACCATGAAAGTTTATACATAGGATCTAAAAAACAGTCAATAAGGAGACGTGTGAATCCAAGAATAACAAAGAAACAAAGAAACAGGCAAATTGTAAAACCTAAACTATGATAATCAAAGCAAGCAAAAGAGTGGTACTTACCAATGTTCAGGAGCCTGAATTACTTGGGGAACGACACAGACGAAAACCTAAAAGGAAGCAGTCAGAATTAATAGTTTGGCTAACTTCTTAAGCGTCTTAACATGTATATAACGTTTTACTGCTCTTTTAATCATACTTTAGGCATATGTAATTCAATAACCATTATTTTTAAAACTTCAAAGTTATTCGTAAACAAATTTAAGTGTACCATACAAACATTTGAAAAACTTATAACTTCTTAGATGTGGTTATGAGAACGTCATGATTAGCATTTCAGGTTCAATGAGCAACTTTGATAACTCTCTACTTCCATTTAAAAACTCTCTTCCCCCAATTTAAGGATTGAAAAAGATGCTTACAAAATCTGAACAACAGTCTGTCTAGTCATGTAAAATGAAGAATCTAAAAGTAGGTTGAGAAGATTGAAGTATTAAAACAATGTAAGAGTTATTTTATCTAGGTTTTACAATTTTTAATAAGCTTTTAATCTCAATTTTTTCCATAATTTCTATTCTTCTCAGAGTTTAAATCGTGGAACTAAATGAAAGACCAAAACTTAATAGTTGACACATTAGTTAAAAATAAATAACATAATATTATAACGGCAACCAATACACATATGCTTTTATAACTATCTTTACTATCTGTAAGTGATAATCAAGTTGTGTCTCACCTGTTACAACAACAAGCAATGCATAGGTTGCATACCAAGAGAACTCTGCTCAGTAGGGAGACCCGAATAGCCTCAAAGGAACATTGTATCACCTGTTTGGACAATATCTGAATCATCAAAATTGTCAAAAGGACGACGCCCACTAATTTCAGTAGTGTTTGCTCGAGCTTGCGCTAAAAAAGGCCTCATTTTGTCAAGAGGCTTCAGTTTATATAATTCACATTGTGTCCTCCTTTCATCCGAGCAGTAGAAATCCGGCTTCATAAGGAGTGAACTGATGAATTCTACTAAAACCAATTGATAAAAATATTATTTAATATGAATATACAATATCCAAGTAGAATCTTATTGGCAACTGAAATAACATGTACCTAAATAATCAAAAATAGGCAGAGTTATACCATTTATGAAAAGTGCACCTAAATATGATTAAGAAGACTCGAAATGAATAAAGTAGTTATCATTCAACAGACGAAGATTGACTTTGAGACGTCGACCCTTCTCATTAATAAGAAGCTAAGAGATAAACATAAGCCAATAGAATACTGATACTAATCGAACTCGAGACTGCTATTCAGAGCAACAACAAAAAATGTATATATGACTGACTAATTTTAGCGATCACTTATGTAGAAGCGTGTAGAAGCTGAATCGACATATCTGCTTTCCAGAATACGAATTTATTATGATGGTATATTAGTTTTTGAATAATGCATGTGCGATGTTTACCCTGAAATTGAGCACCAAGGTTGCCAGTAGGGTATATTAAAATTTGAGACCAAAATTATCATATATCAAAGAAAGAACATGAAATTTACAATTGAAAAAAAATTAAAAAATCTAACCTCCATATGTTCACAGAAATAAAAAATTTATGCATCCATAGAACAAATACCAAATTTCTCAGATGTGTAACATAATTAACGATTTCACAAAGATGAATTAAAAGTCTCCCTAGTTTTCTTTAATTCGTCATATTATGTGCAAATAAGAACTGATAAAGAAGAAAAGATGAAGAGTAAAAATAGAAAAAAGTGCCTTGAAATTTCAGAAACTTCTTGAGAAGCTGAGGAAAATACAAAAAGATGAAGTGAGCTCTGAAGGGTCATCATAGCCATAGGGAGCAATTTGGTTCTCAGATCTTTTGATACTAGTTCATTGAACGATGGCGAAGAGGAAAATGAAGTGGGGCAAACGTGGGAAACTCACTAGCCGTTTACAGGACACGTAGCCTTAATTAGTGTTCAAAAGTCTAAAATACCCTCAAGTAGAATTTAAATAACATAGAACAGACATGTCGAAACCTCATCTTTAACTCACACTTCTAATAAGTAGTACTAGCTGTTGGAAGATTAAAGGTTTAGATGATCGATATTTAGTTTGTACTTATATATCGATAACTAAAAATAATATGTGAAATTACCTATAATTGGTACTAGTTCGATTTCATTGTACATATAGTTTAAGTCAAAAGCAATAAATTTAATTGAACCAGTAGAATTAATTAATTTATCATAAATCCAGATTTGACTAAATATAGTGCATGTTTTATCTTCGTCGCAGCTTGTGCTTAAGCTTTAATGTCAGTATAGCAATGAAGAGAACGAATCCAGTAAGAATTTTAGTTTGCAACGTAACTGATCAAAGTCTCAAAGAGGCTTGAATATTCTTAGTATAATCTATAGCCAAATATCCTTTAAATTAAAGCGGTAATTATTACAAATCCAACTACATGGAAGGACTAGTGTGTCTTATTACTTAATCAACACATATGGATAGCCAGCTTTGATTGAGTTAAGGTTAATGGGCTCCAAGACTATAATGAAGCCCCTCCAAAGATAATCACCATGTCTAATCAACCAATTTTGCCAAATCATATGAAGTTCATATTTATTGATTATTCTCTTTATTCTTTTAGCAAAAAACATATAAAACTCTTTTTTTTTTTTCCAATTAGGTGTTTAATATTCACATTATAATCCGATTAATTTAAATTCACATTAGATAAGGCATCACATCCTTTATATACTTAAGCACCCATATTATGAGTGTTAGTTAACAATTTATTATAGAGAAAAGACATAATTTTCCCTCTGAACTTGTCGTCTTAACTCACTTTAGCACTTAAACTAAGCTTTCATTTATTTACCCCCTTAACATCTTTAAAGTGTATTTGTTTCACCCCTAATGCTGACCTGATATTTTTTTTAAAAAGGATGTGTTTATTATTTAAAAAATTATATGATCCCACTTATTTTACACACACACACACACACACACACATATATATATATACATACATATAAATCAACCTTTTCTTCTTCAATGCCCCCCACCCACCCTCCCTCACCTCTCACCCCATACCCACACCCGTACCCCACACCCTTTTCTTCTCCAGTACATCATCAAACAACAATATTCATTTTCTTCAACCATTACCAAAATGTCAAAATTGTTTGAGTTTGATCAGATTAGAGCCGGGGATACTGTTTCGCTACGCCGGAGATCAGGCGAGCTCGGCAATGACGAATATCAGGGAAAATGGACAATCATGCCGCCGTTTTCCGACGAGAACTCGCCGGAACAACCTGTTCCCGCCTCCCTCTCTCTTTTCACTGTGTTTTCTCAACTCTCTCTTGTTTTTTATCTTCGATCTCTCTCCCCTCAAATCTCTCTCCCTCGATCCCTCTGATGCGTTACTTGTGTATTGATGGTGGGAGGTTTTCCGTCAATCCACAAAAATGGGAGAGAATCCATGTAGTATATGTGTTTTTCGGTCAGCTCCCCATTGTATGTTTGAGTTTCTGTTGTGTATGAATCCGTTAATGGAGTTTCCAACGGTTATATATGTGGAGAAGGTAAGGGGAGCGGGTGAGGGGAAATGATCAAGAAAAAATGGATGGGGTGGGGGGTTCTGGAGGAGAAGGGAGGGGGAAATCTAAAGAAGGGTGCAGGGAAGGAGGGCGCAAAGGGGTGGGGGGGCTGTGTTAATTGCAGGGTAGGGGTGGGGATGGTGGGTGGGGGTGTGAAGAAGAAAGAAAATAGGGGTGGGGGGTGTCTTTTTTATTTAATAAATAAATATATATATATATATTTATATAAATAAAATAGTATATATATAGATTTTATTTTTTAAAAAAGAAATATATAAAAATAATATGTGGGGGATTAATTTTTTTTAGAAAAATAATAATTTCTTACGTGGCAATGACGTGGCTCCGACATGGCGGTGATGTGTAGGCGAGTGTAACACACTTTCCGTTGTGAGAGTGGTATTCAGTTTTGAGGGGTGAAATTTAATACACTTTATGTTAAGGATGATAAATAAACAGAAGTTTAGTTTAAGTGCTAAAGTGAGGTGAGGCGACAATTTTAGGGCACTAGTAGGATAATATACTTCCAATTTAATTAGCATGCGCTAATTAAGCACTCTCCTCACCCGTTGTACCCTTAGCTCTATCTAACATACAACTGTTCTTGTAACCTGCTCCACCACACTTCTAAAGCCAACACAAGAATCTTTAGGTCCACAGGCAGCAAAATTGAATCAACTTTAGTTTTTATTCCTGGTCCCCTTAAATAGAAATCTAGATTCATATCAAAGTAATGAAGATATACCTTATCATATCCATCCAGCTTAGGATATATACGCGCGTGGACTGTTGAGTTTATCACAGAAAGAGGACTATTGGAATGTTAACATGGCTTCCAAATTTATATCCCAATAATTTCAAATATCCCACAACTAATTAGGATAAGTGATCAAGAGATTTCACATAGTAAATGGATATTCTAAATGTATATACATTTTCTCTATTTGATTTGATGTAAAACTATTCATCATTCTCTGTTTCGAGCAATTTATCTACATCTTCCCCTAGCTCTCTCAGTCTCCTGCTGAGTTTTTCCACTTTCTGCTCCTCTACACCAAGACACTCCAGCAAATCATTCAACTCAGCTTCATCCGCCTGGCTTTTTTTCTTCAATTCCTCCACTTCTTGACACTTCAAGGTTCATTCAAAAGCAAAGTTTTAACAACATACCCAGCGTAATACCACAAGTGGGAAGCAAAGTTTTAACAACATACCCAACGTAATACCACAAGTGGGATTCGGGGAGGGTAGAGCGTACACAAACCTTACCCCTACCTTGGGAAGTAGAGAGGTTGTTTTCGCTAGACCCATGACAAGAAGCAAAGTTTTACCTTTAGTAAAAGGATATAAAAAGAATCATACCAGTCAGAAATCACACATGTAAGATATACTCTCGTAAATTCAGTATCAATACAGACCAACTCACTGAGGTACCTAGAGGTCCATTTTAGTATATAATGGTTCTACAAGTAACTTGAGCTTTCTTAACCTTATCAAAAGAGAAGGCACGTTACCTTTCTTAAGTTGTTGCACTGCAAATTCTAATCATATTGAATAAAGATGACTGAATTATTTTTAAAATTTGTCATGACAGTTTTTCTCAAGTAGATTAAGTTTTCGTTGAAATAGAATTTTCAAGTGGATTAAGTATCACCAGCTTTGTTGTATAACGATTTTTCTCATGCAGCTAAGACCCTAACTGTATATTCAGCGTAAACGTAGCGAGACAAATAATTCTAAGCTTGTACTAAATGGACAAAGTGGAACACAATTAATCCAAAAAGACATCACTTACCTTCTCATGGTATTGCATCTCCAAAGTCTTCGTATCTTGCTGTATCTATAAAACATAAATGAATTCCAGTTTCACAAAGTATTTATAAGACATAAACGAATTACAGTTTCACAAAGGATTTATAAAACATAAATGAATTCCAGCTTCACAAAACATAATATAGTGTAAGACCCCGAAAAATTTCAACGAATTTATTTTTGACCCTCCCGCAAGCGTAACGTCAATTTTTGACTTGAAATATGATTAGGGGTGTTAAAAGGGTATTTTGAAAAAAAATTGAAATTTTCAGAAGGGGTTTAGGGACCCCGAGGCAGTAAGCCTCCGCGATAGTGGCGTGCCACGCCACTTAGCCTCTGGGATAAGGGCGTGGCACAGAGGCTAACCTCCGCGATGTTGTTTTTGTTTTTCTTCACTTGGGCTGAGGGGCTTTTGGTCCTTTTATCCCTTAAACGACTTATAAACATCAAATTGACCCTTTTCCTTCAGTTTTCAAAGATCAAACTTCATTCTTTCTTCTTTACCTCCCAACTCAAGAAATCTCAAGGATTTTACAGAGAATTCATCATTCAAGCTCCAAACTTCGATTTCTCTTCAATTTTTTCTATATTTCAGGTATGTTTCTCATTCCTTAACTTGAATTTTACATTGTGACAACTATTTAATCAATATACATGTGTTTTAAATTGTTGGGTTTGAAACTGTGATAGCATCTAGGCTGGCCCACTTGCATTAAGATTGACGGGCTTCAATGTGAATCAAGAAGATGTTTATTATGGAAGAAGAACCCAAGAACGAGTCCAAGAATTATGGAGAAGAGTGGGCAAAGTGCTACACAAATTTCATGATTCAAGTCCAAACCCAAAAGGAAGAAGATTTGGCTCATATGAGCTTTGATTGAATTCAAAAACTTTTGCTTTCCTAGTTTAAAGTTTCCTAGATTTATTTATTTCCATAAAAGTAGAATTCGAATTTCATGCTATTTGGGATAGGTTTTTCCCCTATATATAGGGATGAGTTTTATTATTTTCAATCAAACATTATTATTGAGAAAGAAATGAACCTTGGGCCTAACTCAACCACAAAAGCTAGCTCATGAGGAGAGGATTGCCCAAGGCCATATAAGGAGACCAAGGACCCTTTAACCCACCGATGTGGGACTCCAACATCCCCGCACGCCCAGGGCTGGACATCTGGTGCGTGGACAATATAAGACGGGGGATCCAACATCGAAAACAATGAACTGGGTGGGCCTGACTCTGATACCATGTGAAATTGAAAAATATTATTGAATGATGTGTTGACATAATTACATCAAGACCCTATTTATAGACATTATAGTACAATCCTTTTCCAAGTAGGATTTTGTATATAATATTCCTATTTCTATACATATTCTAACAAATTGAATTCAGAAACTTTTGCTCTCTTAGTTTAAAGCTTTCCATAAAAATAAAATTTGAATCTCATGCTATTTGGGATAGGTTTTTTCCCTATATATATAGGGATGAATTTTGTTATTTTCAATTAGACAACATTATTATTAATTGAGAGTTTCTCTTATTTACACCTTTGTGTGTGGCTACTTGGAATTTATCTTGCAACCTTATAAGAATAATTCTTTAGGAGGTAAGATTAATTCTTAACTTGATATCTTTGGTTTCTATTAAAGTTAATTAAAGAAGGTGATCAGTCTTATACTAACTGCTGGCTTTAATTTCTTCGAAATAGAGGTCTAGATCAACTTTGAATCTAAGTTCTTGAATTAACTCTATTAGTATCAAATTAGACTTAATCTACTAATTTTAAATACTAAGATCTATTAGGGTTCTTAGCACTTAACCTCGAAATTGAGGATTTATTTTCAAATTTCATCTATCTTTAATTTCTTGTCTTGAATCTTAAGAGTTTTCGCTTCCACATTATTTTTCTTGTTTATTAACGTAATCTGATTCTTATCAAATTGGGTTGAGGGATTTTACTTGTTATTACTTGAATTACTTTTCCCATGTTTTAAATGGATTATTCATGCTTTAATTGATGGTTTTTGAGAGTGAATTGTTGCATTGTTATAATGATTGGAATAGGTGACATAGGTTTCCCCAAATTGATGTAATTTTTGCTTGGTAATGACATTAATCTCAACCCACCTTGCAAACTTGATTTTGAAATATGAATAGTTGCATAATTTAACTTATCTTTGAGAACATTGCATTGCGTTAAAAGATAAATGGATAAAAATGGTTATGGAATTCCCTTGGTTGCCATGGTTTTTGATTTTAAACAGAACTTGGGAGTCAAATGGTTAAACGGATTGATCTGGCATAATTGAATTAGTTTGCAAGCATATTGGTATGACTTGAAAAATGCCTTAATAAAGACTCCTTGGTTAATGGTTAGGTTTATGTGCAAACTGTTTTAATTTGGGCTTACGGGGAATTGTGTAGCTTACCGTGAAGGTGTAGTCTCTTTGGATCCAACATTGGAAATCACATTTGTCGGTGTGGGGGTCTATATGACCATGTGTCTGGATACACATTATATTTTGGATAGCTATCGCCTTGGTGTCTTTAGCCTCTTCTCGGTTCGTGCGGTTAAAACGCACTGGGGCTCTTTCGATAGGAGGAGTCAGACTCATATAGCCCATGTAGACAGTTTAGGCTAATGGTTTAAACTCTCATGTTCATGACCCTTATCCCTATCCCGACATCCTATTTATGTATACATGTTGTACATATGGTTTTGATTGCTTTTTTGGCAATGCCATTATTTTATCCCTTTTCCCTGAGTTATATGTCAGTGCTCGCCCCACTGACCGTCCCTAGACGCTGCATAGTTTCATGATGTAGGATCTGAGGGCTTTACTGTTACCCCTGTGCAGCGTTAGGTGGTGTGGTACGTCTGTTGATCTGCTGTGAAGTGGTGCGCCTCCATCTTCCGAAAATCCTGATCATTTCATTGGTGTCATTATTGTCATAGTATTTCTTTTTGAATTCTTTTTGTCATATTTGAGGGCATATCCCGACTTAGTTGGTATTCTTAGATTAGAGGCTTTCGTGGATAGGATTGGGATGTTTTAGTTGTGTTGTTTTGACTCTCGTACTTTTTTAGGGCTTTTATGTATCTCCTTACTGTTTTGGTTGGCTTCCGCGATTTACATTTATGTGCTCTTGAGATAAGGCTAAAAGGGCTGTCTCCAGCCCATGATGGGCTTGGAATTGCCTGTCAGGGCTAGGCTCGGGTCCGGGTCGTGACATATAGGATGCTGGAAAAACTATTGACAATAACACATGAATACTGAAAGCAACAATAACAATATAGGGTGCTGAAAAAACTATTAACAACAACACTCCAAAACGATATTATTTTAATGGGTAAAGTTTTTTAAATATGGCACCAAGATGGTACAAGACAAAGCTACAACATCTCCATACTACATCCAAAGATCCAAAAATCCAAATATCTTTCTATTCATGTGTAAAAAACTTATTTTACTCGAATCAAGGAAAACATCTTTGGATGGTGGAAAGAACATAGCATCCCTTTTCCTTGCATTGAGTATTACCCTCGATGACATGCGAAAGAGCATCGACAGCTCTATGTAATGAACTAGCTAAGTAAAGAATTAATTTGGAAGGAGCTGGAAAATCAAAACTCGTGGATGATCAGGATTAATTGCTACAGTAGCAATTAACTACCGGTATTTTTCTCACCTCCTCTCTTCTTCTCTCTCTCCTCTCTCATAATCTTCTCTCTTCTATTCTTTCCTTTTTTTTCTCACCTCTATTCTAAATCTCAATTGCAGGTTATTATAATGGAGTCTGCAATGTCGTGAACTATTCTTTTTCTTCTATTCTGTTCTTTTTAATTCCGGTTTCATTTAAGTATTTCTCCCGTATTTTCCATTTGAATCAATATAAATAGAAAATTGTCCCAAAAAATCTTATCTTATTTCCTTATTTCCTTAGTGTTACAAAGTGGTATCAGAGCCTTCAATCCTGCGACCTACTTCCACTATGACTGTCAATGAAGGTACTCGATTAACAATCCTTAATGACAGGGTCACGAAGAATGAGGAAGCCATGGTAAAGCACGGTGAATTGCTTGAACAGTTGGCGGGTCAAATAGGGGAAATGACATCTGCACATATAACTCTGGCGCGTGATCATACGAAGGTTGGCCAGTCATTCGATCTCATCATGGACACTTACAACCACTGAGATGCACCAGCAACGTGAAAACAGAGACGGAGTCGGGGTAATGGACTACTGCCGGTTCCCGACCCCGTGATGCCAGGACTTAGACCATATGGACGAGATCCAAAGCTTGGGGTGCAACTCAATCTAGCTCCTGAAGGACAAGGGAATCGACAACCAGGTTGGCAACTTCCTATTCCTAAATTAGAATTTCCTTTGTTCGATGGTACTGATCCCAAACTATGGGTTAGAAGGTGTGAAAAATTCTTTCAAGTTTTTCATATAAGTGAGAAGCAGAAGGTCGAAATTGCAATAGTGCATCTTATTGGTATAACTGAATCTTGGTACCAATCATATTTTTTGGACAGAGGACTGACTGAATAATTGGGAGGGATTTAGTAAAGAGATATGTGATAGATTTAATACTGAGTCATCTGAAGATGTAGTCAAAAGTTTTAATGGTCTTCGGCAGACTGGATCTGTGGATGAATTTCTGGAACAATTTGAAATTATGAAAGCTCAAATGTTTGATCAGGAACCCTGGCTTAACGAGTCACATTTTCTCTCTAGTTTTATTGGTTTCCTTAAAGATGAAATTAAGATGACTGTGAAGTTATTTAAGCCACAAACCTTGAGGGCAGCTATTGAGCAAGGCTAAGATGCAAGAGAAAACCTTGGAAGCTCTGGCGAAGAAGGGAAAATGGAGTAGCAGATCAGTCATGACTCCTGGGGTTCAGGTAGTTTGCACACCCAATCCAACTGTACCTGCTGCTAGAGTTGGAGCTGGTAAACCTCCACCCACTTACAGGGTGAGCAGAGAAGTGTATGAATGCAGGAAAGCCAACTGCCTTTGTTACAAGTGTGGGGAAAAGTACAACCCAAGTCATCAGTGCAAGTATCAACAGCTAAACTGCATCATAAGAGACACAGGTGAAGTAATTACTGAGTCTGAGGATGGTCTGGATGAGATTGAAATTGAAGCAAATAGTGATGATTCAACTCAAGAGGTGGCAGAAGCAGTATGCCTGAATGCTTTATCAGGTGGTACACAAGGGGTGAATACTATTATGATGAAAGGTTCTCTGAAGAATAAATTCCGGACAGTTATGGTAGACTATGGGAGTACCCATAGTTTTATTGATGCTCAAACTGTCAAAGAAACTGGGTTCAAGCCTACTTTCACTCCACCTATCAGGGTAACAACAGCTGATGGAAATTATATGTACTGGACATCTCATTGTTTGGACATAACTTGGACCATGCAAGGTAAGACCTTTAAGGAAGATTTAGGAATAATCAACTTGGGTGGGTGTGATATAGTTTTGGGAAATGATTGGATGAAGAAATACAACCCAGTCAAGTTTGACCATGAGAAGAATTGTGTCACTATAGGTAAGAAGGGAGCTAAAGTAGTGCTGAAAGGAATTTCCAAGAATGGGAAGTTAAATGTGATCAGTTGCAACTCTATGGAGAAGTTTTTGAAGAAAGGGCATATTATCATGGCTCATCTTCTCTTGGTCTCTACCAATGTCTACAGGTTCACAAGATGTGGACCCTTCTCTCCTCAAGTTGTTGCAAAAGTACGAGACAGTGTTTGAAGAGCCTAGAACTTTACCACCAATCAGGCCAGGATCATGTCGTTCCTTTGAAACCAGGAGCATTACCAGTAAGTTTAAGAGCCTATAGGTACAACCATTTTCAGAAAGAAGAATTGGAGAAGCAAGTCAAGGAAATGTTACACTCTCATACAACATAGTCAATCTCCTTTTTCTTCTCGTGCTTTGTTGGTGAAAAAGAAGGATGAGACTTGGAGATTTTGTGTAGAGTTCAGGGGGTAAAATCCTATTCCAGTTGTAGATGATTTGTTAGATGAACTTCATGGTGCAACAATTTTTTCGAAGGTGGATTTGAGGGCAGGCTATCATCAGATAAGAATGAAGCTTGAGGATGTACACAGTACAACATTTCGAACTCACATTGGCCATTATGAGTTCAAAGTCATGCCATTTGGTCTCACTAATGCACCAGCTACCTTCCAAGCACTTACGAACCATGTTTTCCAAGCTTACCTCAGAAAATTTGTTCTAGTACTCTTTGATGACATTTTAATTTATAGTTCAAATCTTACTGATCATTTGCAACTCTTGGAAGCTGTATTTCAGGTTCTACAGGCTCAAGCATTACTAGCCAAGAGGTCAAAGTGCTCATTTGGCCAATCTAGAGTAGAATACTTGGGCCATGTTATCACTGTGGGAGGGGTGTCCGCGGACCCTGATAAGGTACAAGCTATGCTCGATTGGCCTACACCTAAGACATTGAAGGTCCTACGAGGTCTTCTAGGTCTCACGGGGTATTACAAAAGTATGTTGCAAACTATGGCTTGATCTGCAGACCATTAGCCAGCTTGCTCAAGAAGGATGCTTTCCAATGGGATAATGCAGCTGATGAAGCAGTTCAATTCAAGAAAGGAACTGAGAATAGGGTAGCTGATGCCCTATCTAGAAGAGATGAAAATGTTGATATGAATGTCAGGCCTACTGCTACATTCTTAGCAATCAGCACCAACTTGCCAGTTTGGATGCAAGAAATTCATAACAGTTATTAAGTAGCACAAGAGTTTCATGATCTCATTGCTCAGCGTGTAGTGAGCACTGTGGGACCCAGTTTGTTTAGCTACACTTCTGGGGTTTTGAGGAGGAAAGGAAAAATAACGATAGGCCCTTCTGGGAATCTCAAGAAACAATTGATCAGAACCTTTCATAACTCAGCTATTGGAGGCCATTCTGGTCAGCAAGGTACATTGAGAAGGTTGTCTCAGTTTTTTTTTTTGGCCGGGAATGAAGGATATGGTGGTTTCTTATGTGTCCAGTTCTGAGATATTCCAAAGAAATAAAACTGAAAATGTACATTATCTGGGACTATTGCAGCCCTTGCCAACACCAGACCAAGCTTGGAGGCACATCAGTTAAGACTTTATAGAAGGACTTCCAAAATCTAGAGGGAAGGATGTTACTTTTGTTGTGGTGGACAGAATGACAAAGTTTGCCCATTTCATGACACACTCACACCCTTTTACTGCATTACAGGTGGCTCAAAAATTTCTCAAGAGAGTCCATACACTACATGGGTTTCCTGGATCAATTGTATCAGATAGACACAAGATCATTCTCAGCAATTTTTGGCAAGAGTTTTTCAAGTTGGTGGGAACTCAGTTGAAGTTCAGTACTGCCTATCATCCCCAGACTAATGGCCAGACTGAAAGAGTTAATAGACGTATTGAAACTTATCTAAGATGTATGACATCTAGCAGGCCAGTTCAATGGAAACAATAGTTGCCCTTAGCAGAATTTTGGTACAACACTATCACTGCAGCTTGCAGTGTTCTCCTTTTGAGGCCCTCTATGGATATTCACCCCCTCATATATCTCTTGGACCCATGGTTGATTCTATAGTACCAGCTGCAGATGATATGATTATGCAGAGGCCACAATTTCAACAATTGCTTAAAGACCATCTCTTGCAAGCTCAAAATAGGATGAAGGTTTATGCTGATCAGAACAGAACTGAGAGAGAATTTGTGGTGGGAGATCAAGTGTTCCTCAAGCTCCACCCGTGTAGTCAGACTTCCATAGCTTTGAAAAGAAACCTCAAGCTCAGTTCCAAATATTATGGTCCTTTCACAGTGTTAGCTAAGGTCGGTCCTGTGGCTTATAAATTGGATCTACGTGCCCCTTCTCGTGTACATCTTGTGTTCCATGTTTCTTTACTCAAGAAGAAAGTGGGGTCTCGCGTTATGGTACAGACTAATCCACCAACCACCAGCACAGATGGCCAGTTCTTGGTGAAACCACTAACTATATTACAGCGCCAATTGGTGAAAAAAGGCAATGTTGCAGCTGTCAAGGTGCTGAGGGAGTAAGTTGTTAACCTTTTAAGTGGAAAATAAATAAAAACACTACCACTTTTAACTCAAATGGGCATCCAATAGTTGATTTTTTATATGATTTTTCGTGGCTTTATGGAATAAGAAATTGATTAAGGTTTGTTGAAAACTCAATTATAGTTCAGTGGCTTTTAATGAGCAGTTGTTAGGAGTTGCGGATGAGTCTAAATGGGTATCCATATTTTACCCATTTTGTCCATATATTTTTATGGGTTTAAATAGGCTATTTGATCCAGCTCATTGAATATGGATTAAAAGGCTGAAATTGCCAACCCTATCCCCAACTTATGGCTTTTAGGGGGGGGGGGGGTTGGATTAGCTTTTTTTTTAAGTGACTTTTTAGCTAAAAGCCGAAGACTTTTTCTTTTTTTTGGTACTTTTTAAGCCTCAAGTAAAAAATTGCAACCCTATCCCCAACTTATGTCTTTGTCAAACGCTTCCAAAATTAAAAAGTGCTTAAAAGCCAAAAGCACCTAAAAATAAGTCAATCCAAACACCTTCTTAGCTTTTAAGCTACTTAGAAGGTGTTTGGATAGACTTATTTTTAAGTGCTTTTCGCTTTTAAGCACTTTTTTTAGTTAAAAAAAGTCAATCCAAACACCGTCTTAGTTGAGGAGAGAAAATGAATTTGTTGCCTTAGAGAGCATTACATCAAGATTAAAATAATATATCCCTCACAAAATTTTATAAACTAAATTACTATCCTTATGGTTTTCAATCTGATATAAGTTTTTTTCTAATAAGTATTGATATAATCTTTTTCCTACATACAACTCCGTAAAAATGATTTCTAGAATTAGTGTACCATGTTTAATCTTCTACAACTTAAGAAGTACAATGCAAGCAAATTACATCCGTAGGTTAGGTAACCCTTGTCAATTGTTTCTCTTCCATGAACTGAAGGATTATGTATCCGGAATCAAGTGTAGTGGACGAGTCTAGAGCCTCAAATAGTCTTGTAGATGTGAAAACTACAAACTTCTAATAAAGATCAAGCATTAAAGTGTATTTTGAAACTTTTTCAATAAAAAATGTCCATTCAAAATTTTCAGAGAATAATCAAGAAAGCGTATAAAACCTGTGACATTACCTCAAGATCACCTTCATTTTCACCTGTGGTAAGACCATGTAGAAGCACGCTGCCAAAAAAATAAAAAATGAGAGAAAAATATAGATGGGGGCCCAGAGATGTGAGTGTCATTTTGAAGCAAATTAAAGTGTTCCTTTTATTTTTTGCTTTTTATTTCTAATTTTGGATGCACTACATGTATTTATGGGGTGATGGGGGTAATTAGTGGACATCTTATTCAATGAGAAGACATTTCGAATACTCTAAAAGCAAAACTAGGAAGTAAAACTTTCAATAGCATAGATTACCTCCCAAATGACATGTTAATGTGCTTCTCAGAAGGGGCATGAATCATTGAATGTGGCTCCAGAATTAGAGTAGATGCCAACATGGTCTCGCCACCCGGATTTCGCTGCAGCAATCATACAGAACATGCTGTAAAAACTGGTACTCCCTCCGTCCCATTTTATGTGGCACACTTTACTTTTTAGTCCGTTCCAAAAAGAATGTCACCTTTCCTTATTTGGTAACTATTTAAAGGCACATTTCATCTTTTATCCTTATTGGTCCCACCTAATTTTAAAGATAGTACTCCTTTTTCCTTTTTCCTTTTTTACTTTTCTAAGAAGGACGATTTGGTAAACTTCACAAAGTCCTTGCTTATTTCTTAAACTCCATGCCCGGTAAAAGGTCACATAAAATAGGATGGAGGGAGTAAATTTCAAGTAAGCATAACACAAAACTATATACCCAACAAAGAAGGTAGTAAAGGAAGCTCTGTTGAACAATATCTAAAATCATTCTGAAAGCACAATATAAAACACCTTGAAATATCTCACCAGTAAGCAAGAACTCAGTTAAGATGCCAACCTGACAGTTCTTAAAAAGATAGTCAACTGCCATGGATTCTTGCTCACTAGAAGGGTGCGAAAGTATCCGGAGGACAGAATTCAAAGCAGGCTCCTCTCCGAGCCTTTTGTTTGTGAGTTCTTCGAGATTCTTGGGATGATCCGCAATCAGATCACCAATGCACTGAAGTGCCTGACATCGATTAAAGCCGTTTTGAAGATAAAGGTACAAGAATCAATTTCACTTTGCCAGCATCTATACTGAACAATGTTCACTACATTATAATGTAAAGGCATTCGAAGTAGAGAAATCGTAGTAACCAGCATATCTCCTCATACCCTTATACTATCTTTTTTTATTTTGCCTAACCAACTATTAAGAATGCAGAAAGAAATTATGAAAATTGATTAATTAGAAAAGAAAGTCATCTACTTGAAGGCATCAAGAAATAGTCAACTCACCCTACAACGCACTTGTATTGGAGCACGTTGACTTTCAACTCCTAACATTAAGAGATGGTCCAATACCTTTTTCTATAATATCAAACAGATAAGTTAGGGAAGTGATGTGATAATCCAAACATAAGCAGTTCTCACATTGAGGGAAAGAACAAACCTGAACCAAGACTGTTTTATTAGCCACCTTTTCTGAATCTCTCTCAGGATCAATTTCTGGGCCACCCTTGATTAGCAAATTGATGATGTCTAGTACACTGAGTAGATTTATTGTCTATTGGCAATCATTAACGGCAAAGATATGAGAAAAGACCAATAAGGCTTAGGCATATGAGAAATCATATCAGCAGCACATTAAATATATTTAAAAAATGAAAGAACGGAACAAATGGATTATGGGCTTAACCTTCGCTTGTGAAAATTTGTAGGTCGTCCCCCTAATGTTCAGAACTGATAGCAACTGATCAAAGCCCGGAATCGTTGTAAGCAATGCCTGCACAAGATTCACGATAAGTACTAGGAGAATTAAAATTATATGAGTAATGAACACAGAGGAGGCACTCAAGAAGCAACCTGATCTGATGCACTATTACGGAGGAGAATGTTCAGCAGTTCAAGACATACCTGAAGAATTCCCAAAGTAAAAGCAACAGAAGGTTTCAGTCTTTCAGATACGTGTTCAATAACAACGCACAGATACGAAGTAATCTGCTTTGATATGCTTTTCCTTGAGACGAGGGCCTATCGCAAACAGACTCTATACCTCCCCAAGGTAGAAGTGAGGTCAGGTACACTCTGCCCTCTGCAGAACCCCACTTGTGGGATTACACTGGGGATGTTGTTGTTGTTGTACCCACGTTTTCTAGGAACCCAGATGCAAGTGTGCTAGTAACACATATAGGCAATATATAGAAACCATGAATTACAAATATTTACAATAAAGAATGATGGTGATTGAATGCCAGAAATAAGAACAAGATAAAAGTTCTGCTCAGATAATCAATGGAAAAGGTAAAAAGGCAAGATAATGACAGACTACACAAGTTCAAAACCTTTGAACAAACTCCAGCATGATTAGCCAATAATAAGAGTTGCTTAGTTACAAAGTATTTATATCAAAATCAGCATGAATTTAAGTGAAGAGCCCAAAAAATTTCAACGACACTTGAAGTGAATTGAGCATGTGATGACTGAAAAATCACTCATTGCAGCTCCCTCCAGAAAATTTGCTGGATTGTTTTGTTAACGAGGTTGAGCAATGCAACATCAGAGTCATCCAAGTTTTCCAATCTCTACTATTCTAAAAAACATTTTAGACTTAAGCTTAAGATCACTTGTCCAAACCTGCACAGCTTCTCCTTCTGAACCTCCCTCTTTTATAATGCTGAATATCATTTCAAAAGCACCTTGACTAACCAGAATTTTTTGAATTTCCTGTAGATTTCAAGAGAGTTAAGCCAAATGCTATGCCCAAAGTACGTAAAATTTGAAGATTACAGCAGGGGGAGGCAGCCACCAAGGAAAGGAAGCAGCACTCACTTCAGCCTGGCTCACTTCAGCCTCACGGTTCAAGGAAAACAGAAGGAAAAGTGCCTCATATCGTATGACCTTCAAGACATGCCAAAGTTAGAAACCCACGAAGACAAAGAGCATAATCATTTTATCATTTCCGGTTCATACCTCATGACAATCCGCACACATATTCATCAGTTGTTGTATCCGGAAAATGTCAAGCATAGCTACCATTAACCTGAATATTATTTCAGCACGCCGTCTCCTCAAAATGGGTTTAAAGAAGTAATTGAAAGTTGAAACAATATGCAGTGAAAGTAATAGACATACTTTTGTGGAGAATTAGTTAGGAGGGCCTTCAAAACTTTAAGTGTATAGTATCGTACATAGAAATCCTCATGTGACTGGCAGAGTAATTAGATCAGCCAATTGCAAAGAGATAATTCACTATACAACTAAAAGTCTAAAACAAGCAAGAATAATAGCAACAACATGCTTACCGACAAACCTAAGAGAAGAGAGATACTATTTTCTTCTTGAAAGAGCAAGTCACTATTCATCACATGTGGCTGAACCTCATCCGCAGACCCTTTTTCATGATTTATTGGAGTTAAAGTGTCCAAAAGAGTTAGCAAAGCCTCCGTGACCTTCAAGCACCAAATACCTCTTCTTTACTCAATCAATTCAATTCTCAATATCTCTTCTCTTTTTTTTTTTTTCTAATTTAACAGTATTGATTTCACTCCAACCATCAATATGTTCAATTAAGTCAAATTTAGAGTGATCATTGGTACCACATAAGCAATAAAGAATCCAATCAACTAGAACAATATAAGAAATCATAAAAAGACAAGAAACATATAGCTTGAACGTTCATGACAATAATACATAGAATGCATAAGCACCACTAAAATACATTAACATATCTTAGTTTTAAAATTGGCAACAAAGCAATTGTACCATGCTAACATTATCGCTCTCCTTTAAGATGTTCAATATCACTTGGAATCCTGTAAAAAATAAAAGATTTAAATAAACATCATCATATGATGGCGAAGAAAAATAGGAACAGAATTTGTGTGCAGATAACAAGATATCAATACTAACCCACTGCTCCGAAGTTCTTTTGTCCAGCAGAACTTTTAGAGACAACCTCCTGTATTTCCACCATAGCAATGTTCCTGTCCTCAGTCAGCTCACCGTTTCTAACCCGGTCAAGCAAACATTTGATATTCCTACCAGTAAAGACAACAAACTAGATTAATCAACATGCTAGACAAGTTAGACTAAAATGCAACATGGAAATTGTGTTGTCCTATCTTAAAAAAGCAAATAGCAGCACAAGATAATCAACTGGACAACCTAAGGGAAGAACTTAATTTCCAGGATCATAATGTCTTAAACAATTCCCAATTCTAGCAAGAAGAGATCTCTTCTAACCATACTGGAAACAGAAGTATCTGTACCAAGGGTTCACAGATGGATGCTACAAATACTTAAGTCTTAACCCATCAAAAGATATGATTAGAAGAGGTGTTTTTTGAATTCAAAGTGAGTAAATATAGACCAGAATCTGTTTCATGTGAGGAAGTGGATCATTTTTGTCATTATCTTTTCTTTAAGATTATTAGTTTTAAAAGGGTTTTCTTGATAACCGAGAAGTCCTCGAAGATGAGTGACAACTTGAAACTTGAAGGATAATGGGCCCGTCCCTCAACCTTTTTTCACTTATATACCAAGCATCCGTCAGAGGGTCTCTTACCACTAAACCATAAGTCCTGGAGGTTTATTTTTATTATTATTATTATTTTATTTATTTATTTATTTATTTATTTATTTTGGGGGGGGGGGGGGGGGAGGGGGGGAGGAAATCCTCATAAAAACATGCCTTATTTTCAACACTTAATGACAAAGAAATTCTCCCACATGTGGAGTCATCAATTAAGGGGATAATGTTGCTTCAAGCCCAAGGGATTCTGCTGGTTTTTAGCTTTGAAATTGGAGAAATAACAGAGAAAGAGTTGGAGAAAAATAAAATACGGCAGTAGTATTGTCAAAGAGAATTATTTTATTAATAAATCAAAACATATATTTATAGCTAAATTTTTAACTAAACTCCAATTTAAATTAGGATAACTAATTTCTATTCAAATAATAAAGGGACAACTAATTCCTAAGTCACATAGGACTCTAATAATTAAAAACTACTAAAAATATTTATTCCTACTTTATTTCTGAGACATATTTTCACCACTCCTCCTTGGATCAGAAATTGTCTCGGCTTCGGTTGAATTTGACCTCTTGAATAAATCCGCCAATTCGTCTTTGTTCTTGCATGACTTATGTGCATCTTCTGTTGTATTAAATAAGAAACTTTTTCCTCTCATATCAATTTGTAAAATCTCAAAATTAATAGAATCAAAGATTCGATCTCCAAACAATAGTTTAAATCCTTCTTCCATTAGTTGACCAACACTTCACAAACTTTTATCAATATCGGGCACGTAAAGGACATTTGAAATTATTTTTGTACCTGAAATTATTTTGATTGCAACATTCCCTTTTCCTTCTGTAGGAATATAGTCACCATTTCCAATTCTGATTTTCTTATTTTCCAAAGGCAAAAACTGTTTAAAAAGAGTTTTGTCATATGTCATGTGATTTGTACAATCACTATCAATCATCCAAAAATCAGATTTCTTGGTTAAAGAATATGTTGTCACAAATAAGTGATCTTCTTCTTCTTCGGTGACTTGGGCATCTGCTTCATACTTTTGAGATTTGTTTTTGCAAATCACGGCTTCATGGCCAAGTTGATTACAAATCTAGCATTGTGCATCTGGTCTCTTCCAACATTTAAACGGAGGATGACCTATTTTGCCACAGTGCTGGCAAGGTGAGTATTTTTTTCTTGAATTATTACTCTTGCTTTGAGTCTTGTGGTTGGCTGCCAAAGCTACTTCAACCATACCATCCTGCCTTATAAGCCTCCTTTGCTCTTGCGCCTGCAACGTATTTAACAATTTTGCCAAGGTGATCTTGGACAGGTCTTTTGTGTTTTCCAAGGTAATTATTGATACTTCGTATCTTTCAAGTACTGTAACAAGAATTTTTTCAACAATTCTCGAATCTTTAAATTTTGTGCCAAGTAATCTTACCTTGTTAACAATGCCAAGAAGACGATCTGAGTACTCTTTGACGGTCTCAGATTCCTTCATCTATTGCAATTCGAATTCCCTGATTAGATTTAACACCTCCATACCTCGTGTCTTTCATCTCTTGTATATTCTTCTTTAAGATAATCTCAAATTTCTTTTGCTGATTTAAAGGCCATAATTCTCGTGAAAATTGTTGGAGAAACACTAACAAACAAAGTCGCTTTTGCTTTTGATTTTCTGATTTTCTTTTTCTTTTGGCTTTTGATCTGGGCCACCGTGGGATTATCGGGTAGCGGAACATCATAATCCTCTTCCACGGCCACCCAAAGATCTAAAGCCTCAAGATAAGATTCCATTCTTACTGCCCAAAGATGGTAATTCTCACCATCAAAGACAGGAGGAGTTATTTGGGAAAAGTTGTTTTCAGAATTCATCTCTCTCACAGATCCCTCAAGAATTTGGCTCTTGACACCAATTGTTGGTTTTTAGATTTGAAATTGGGGAAATAACAGAGAAAGTTGGAGGAAAATAAAATACGGTAATAGTATTGTCAAAGGAAATTATTTTATTAATAACTCAAAACATTTATTAATAGTGTGTCTTCCTTGGTTACTCTCGAGTTCAAAAAGGGTATCGTTGTTATTCACCATATCTTTGTCGCTACTGTATGTTCGCCGATGTCAGCTTTTTTGAATCTCGACCTTACTATATATCATTTGATCATCCTGATATCTCTGAGATTTTACCCGTATCTCCAGTCTTAGCCACACCATCCTTGGTCTTACCCATATCTCCAGACTTACCCGAACCAACCTTTAAGGAATCAACGGTTACTTCTACGTCTCCTACTACAGTGCCACCATTTCTGACTTATCATCGTCGTCCGCGTCCACTAGTAGTCCCATATGATTCATGTCATGCGTCGGACGTTGCTCCTACTACGGGCTTACCTTCTCCTAGCCAATCAGTTGCACTTCAAAAAGGTATGCGTTCCACTCGTAATGCTAACCCACACTATACTTTCTTGAGTTATCATCGTTTATCATTACCCCATTATGCTTTTATATTATCTTTGTCATCTATTTCTATCCCTAAGACTATAGGTGAAGCACTTTCTCATTCGGGATGGAAGCGGGCTATGATAGATGAGATGTCTGCATTACATGCGAGTGGTACTTGGGAGCTTGTTTCCCTTCCTGCAGGTAAATCTACTGTTGGTTGCCGTTGGGTTTATGCAGTTAAAGTTAGTCTAGACGGTCAGGTTGATCGGCTTAAGGCTCGTCTTGTTGCCAAAAGATACACACAAATATTTGGGCTTGTGGTGACACTTTTTCTCCAGTGGCTAAAATAGCATTTGTCCGTCTTTTCTTATCCATTGTTGCCGTTCGTCATTGGCCTCTTTATCAGTTGGATATTAAGAATGTTTTTCTGCATGGTGATCTTGAAGAAGAAGTCTATATGGAGCAACCACCTGGTTTTGTTGCACAGAGGGAGTCTAGTAGCCTTGTATGTCGATTGCGCAGGTCACTCTATGGTCTGAAACAGTCTCCCAGGGCTTGGTTTGGAAAATTCAGCACAGTAATTCAGCAGTTTGGCATGATTCGTAGTAGAGTTGATCACTCAGTGTTTTATCGACATTCTCAACCAAATCTGTGTATTTATCTAGTGGCCGACAATGATGAAGATGGTATTTCTAAATTGAAGCAACATCTCTTTCAGCATTTTCAGACCAAAGACCTCGGCAGACTGAAATATTTTCTAAGTATCGAGGTTGCTCAGTCCAGATCAGGTATTGCTATTTCTCAACGCAAGTATGCCTTAGACATTCTTGAGGAAACAGGAATGATGGGATGTAGACCCATTGACACTCTTATGGATCCAAATGCCAAACTTCTACCAAGACAGGGGGAGCCACTCAGTGATCCTAAAAGGTATAGGCGGTTGGTCGAAAAGTTGAATTATCTCACCGTGACTAAACCTGACATATCTTTTCCTGTAGGTGTTGTAAGTCAGTTTATGACTCCCCCTGTGATAGTCATTGGGATACAGTTGTTCGTATTCTGCGATATATAAAGTCAGCTCCAGGTAAAGGACTACTCTTTAAGGATCGGGGTCACGAGCATATCATTTGATACACAGATGTTGATTGGGCAGGCTCACTCTCTGATAGACGTTCTACCTTCAGATATTGTATTTTAGTAGGAGGTAATTTGATGTCTTGGAAGAGTAAGAAACAGAGTGTGGTTGCTCGATCTAGTGCAGAACAGAATATCGAGCAATGGTTGTAGCAACTTATGAGCTAGTTTGGATCAAACAGTTGCTGAGAGAATTAAAATTTGGAGAAACCGGTAAGATGGAACTTGTGTGTGATAATCAAGCAGCCTTTCATATCACATCAAATCCAGCGTTTCATGAGAGGACTAAACACATAGAGATTAATTGTCACTTTGTCAGAAAAAGATACTCTCAGGAGATACTGTTATAAAATTTGTGTGAAGTCAAGTGATCAACTTGCAGATATCTTCACCAAGTCCCTCGTCGGTACTCGTATTAATTACATTTGTAACAAGCTAAGTACATATGATTTGTATTCACCAGCTTGAGGGGGAGTGTTAGAATATGATTAGAAATATGAATAGTATATACCAAATCCCACTTGAAAAAGGATTGTACTACAGTGTCTATAAATAGGGTCTCGATGTAATTGTATTAACACAATTTTTCAATAATATTTTCTTCATTGATTCTCACAGTCTGTATTTTAGATATTTTGAGATACAAAGTTCTAATATTTTCTTATAGTCGATTTCTTCTAATAATTCTATTTCCGTTAATATAATTAATGCATTTAATCTTTCTTGAGACATAGTACTTTAAAGTTTAAATACACCAAACTTCTAATAATTCTTTTACTATTATATAAGAAGTTTATTTTTTCTACATATAGTACTTAATAATTTCTTTTAATATAAAAAACCTATAATCTATTATTAGAAATAATGAGGCCCCTCAAATTTGGGGGCGATTGCCAATTTTTTCAATATATAGAGCCGGACATGGGTTTAATCATATTGTTTTGTTATAGTTTCTAATCAATTACTATCTAATTTTTTTTATTATTGTTATGTGATAGTACATGTCGTAGGAGACGGTCAAGTTACTGATACGTCGTGCATGCCTGATGCATAAATTTGCCTATCGTTGATCTTTAAATCGATTGATGGTTTGACATGAAGCACACGTGCAACACACGTACACTTGATTAGTATTTATATATATATATATATATATATATATGGGGTGTAAAATAATAATTTAGCATAAACTTATGGGTTGTCGGTTTACCCAATAACCAACAACAACAACAAACCCAGTATATTCCCACATAGTGGGGTCTGGGGAGGGTAGAATGTACGCAGTCCATACCACTAAATCTGAAGAAGTAGAGAGGCTGTTTCCGATAGACCCCCGGCTCAAGAAAAGGACCGAGACCGTTTACCCAATAACCCAATAAAAAATATCAAAATCAAATCAATAACCCAATAATTTTGTTTGTAAAATTATTAAAAAATCGTTAACCCAATAACGATAAATCAGTAACATTTTTATCGGTTCGATCTTTGTCACTCCTAACTTAAATTGCAATTTCTTACTCCATTAATTATAATAAGAAACGTATTTGTGCATGTAAGTCTCCTCAAAATCCTAATCGGAAACTACTATGAAACACTAACTGGAAAAAATAATTTCATATTTTTAACACACGAAAAAAAATATAATTACTTACTTGATCGACGAAAATTCAATCTTTCACTATTTGGAGTAGAGGAAAACTGAAAAATATAATTTTTTTAGAGAGAAATCGGATAATTAAGGGTAGAAATGGGTTATTTTTTAATTTAAGATCAATATAAGGGAAGTGGATGGTATTTATCCATGTGGACAGCCATGTAGGCATTTTTTTCCACGTGTACGCGCGTGTTTTACACCCTTTGGTCCTTCAACTGAAAAGGGTCACGCGACGTACTAAAAGAACAAGTTCGGGGGTACTTAGGACTAGTCAAAGTTCATGTGTACCATGAATAAAACGTGATAAGTTCAGTGGGTAATTGATACTTCTCTCTAATAATAAAAATAAAAGTCTCATACAAGTCTAAAGCCTATCGACGAGTAGCTATCACCTATACGGGTTTTTTCCCTTCCCATGTGCCCTATGTTTAGCCAAGTTTGACTGATGCCAAGCATTTGGAGGTCTTTTGAGATCAATTCCTTCCATGTGATTTTAGGTCTACTCTGCAACTTTTAACACATTGACTTATCATAGTTTTAGACCTACAAACTAGTACATCTATAGGTCAACGCAAAACATGTTCAAACCATCTCAAGCGACCTCACATTTTATCCTCAAATTGTGCTACTTGCACCTTCTGGCGAATGTGGTCATTTCTAATTTTATCTAATCTGGCATGACTGCACATCCACCTAAGCATCCGCAACACAATCTTGTGGATATGCTAGACTTTAACATTCCTATATCATATAATATAGTCCGTCTTATAACTGCTCTTAGAATGAGACATTATCAAAGCGATAAATTTCTCTCTTAAAAGCTCTCAGGCACGACAATTGCGAGACGCTCTCTCTTACTTACTAGGAGGGTAGAGTCTCCCTTTTTGGTGGCTTGACGATGGGAATCTTCCTCCCATTTCACCAGTTATCACCTCACATGATAACTAAAAACCCCAAACACCCTTTTCTTTCTTAACCTCTGGGCTATGGATAACGATATGATATTCTTCGCGATGGGTTCCAAATCTTACGACATTTCAAGGAGCTTATATCGAGCAGAAACATGGAATGAGTACTGGACAGAGCGGGGGAGGAATATGATGAGCAGATCTTGTTTCAACTTAGAAAACCATGGAATGGATCTGTGATACTCTTAAAGAAACTTCAAGGGACAAAGGAAACATTGTACAAAGATGAAGACGCCAAGAACTTTCATCTCTGTTTTTCTGTGCAAGGAATTTTATCAGTTAGGGGAAATTCATAAGTATTAAGCATTAAGGGAAAAACAGAGCTGTTTTAATTATCCCTAAAGTAAACATTCAATGCTGGTGGGGTGGAACTTGGCCATTAAAATCGAAAGGTTCATTTATTGCAAAAGATCAAGGATATTTAAAAGCAGACCCAGATTGACCTTCTGATGATATCATCAAAAGAAGTAAATGGGGGTTTCTAAAGAAACTTATACAGCAGACATAAAGGAGGGAGACACTATCCACGTTGAAGGATGACTTAACACTTTACAGTCTGAACTACTTCTATAAAGGAGCATCTTTGATCAGTTCTGAAATTGCGACCTTTTCGGAGATTATTATTAGATGGGCTAGCATGAATTGGAATCAAAACGGCCGACTGATTATCTATGAAATGACTAACAACTGCTTGCTCTTCAAGTTCGCATCTGTAAAGGCTGCCGAATACATCCTAAAGGGCAGTTGGTCATGGAAGAACAGCCGTGGATCAGGCTTTGATTGCATCTGCGGTCACATAAGGTGTTCAAGGCAATAGGGGATCATTGTGGAGGTTGGATAAGTACCGAGGAGCACCTAAAGTGGGCAAGAATTCTCGTGAAGGGAGGAGGAGATCTCATACCCAAGGAAGTAAAATTCGAATTAGCAGGTGTTGGGTACGTTATCCAAATCTGGGACGAAACTCCGACAAAATTCTTCGACAGAGAAGACATGGGCGATGCCGGAAGTGGTGAGAGTTTCAAATCTTTGAACCAGAGGATAATAGAAAGACCCGGTGTTTCTTTCAAGCCATCGACAGCTGTCAACTCTGACGAGCATGTGCACTGTACAAAGTTTTTTTGAATTCCCTTTAGCGATATGTGGGGCATGTGACTGCTCACTAAGGAAAGAAAAAGGAAAAGATGAGTTAAGGCTTCAACACACTGGCCCAACTCAGCAAATCTTTTAATGAAACCTCCTCTTTCAACTTAACAAAGCTCACAGACCCACTAAGAGCTGAAGTAGAAGCAATCAAAATTGTGACTTTGGCGAGGCAGTTGGAATTTGATCTTTACCCAGAAAATACCAAAGGAGTGTGCAAGAATCTTGACTTGGCCATACCGCAGTCAGAAGATGATGTGATGTCAATCATCAATTCAGATGACATAGAAACTCTAAAGGAGCATGTAGGGGAATTATAACCGGAAGAGAAGGGGTTTGGGGATAACACAGCAGAAGATATTCTACCACTCAACTCGACAGAGAACGTTAACACCACGGAATCAGCTAAGGCAATTCCTACTTGGGTTCAACATAACCTTATCTTCATGACTTTTGATGGGAAGAGACAAGCAACAGAGGAAGCTACCGGGGCATTAGTTCCAATGACCCCAAAAAGAAGGTTACAAAGGAGCTTTAAGAACTGGAGCCTAGCAGCAATATATCAGCTTTGTGATGAGATGCAGGGGGGATGTTTTATCAATGATCTTAATGAAGGTTAACCATTAACATAGTTTCATGGAATAGAGGCCTCAATGATCCGGGGAAGAGGCTGAAAATCAAGAACATGATTCATAAATGGAGGGCTGATGTTTACTGTTTTCAAGAGTCAAAATAAAAGGTAGGGAAGATCTAGAGTTAATAACTTAAACGGTCACTTAACTTTGGACTTTTATCCCAGAAAGTCACTTAACTTTGAACTTTACTCAGAAAGTCACTCAACTTTGGATGTTTTACTCAGAAAGTCACCCAACCCATTTTATTATATTTTTAACTAATTTTGCTTATGTGGAATTTTTTTTTAATAACGAAATTCTGAAAAATATAAAATATCCATTTAATGACCTTTTTACCCTTTCTTTCATTTGATACCTACATTTAAATGCTTATGTGGATATTTAAATACCTACAGTACTGTTACTGCTTCACTTGGAGAAGTTTTCTTGTCTGCTAATGAATTAGTTACAAGAGTTTTCAAGAGTTTCTAATGATGTTGTTGTTGTTGTTGTTGGCGTCATTTAATTAATTTGTAGGTTAAATTTTTTTAGGAGATATATAAATCAAGAAATGAAGGTATCAAATGAAAGAAAGGGGAATGAAAAAAAGGGGTAAATGTAGGTATCAAATGAAAGAAAGGGTAAAAATAGTGGGACAATTTTAACATAATAAACAACAGACTATGATAGTATCACAAGCAGGGACCATAATACTATGGCTAGTCAACGATAAATACCAACAAGTCTAAACCTTAGAGACGCAAGACAATACTCCTACACGACTGACCTTCTATCCTCGAGATGCAAGACAAAAATTGATATTTAAATTTAGTATAGATTTCATAAACAAATGATTTCAAATCATAACTTGAAACTAGGGTCTCAACACCTATGGACAAGTACATATTAAAAATAGGATTGAAATTATAGGGCCAGAAGTTGAATACGTACATTGTGCGCGTATTTATATCAATGAGTACAATATATTTTAAAAATAGTCATTTTAACTACAGATAAAGAGAACATAAAACATTTATTATTTATTAAAAGAGGATTTAATAAATAAATTTATAGTCGATTTTAAAAGTCTAAATATTAGGAAAATTAACATAGAAGTGTACTATTATTTACATGCATAGTTCAAATAAGAAAAATATCTTGACCGGGTAAATTTCTAATATTAGGAAATAAAAAACATACAATAATAAAAATGAAGTTGATTTATTATCTTAAATATTAAGACTATAATTAAATTACAAATTTCTCTAATATGTCTTTCTTTTGGAGGGTAAAAAAGTTGCTAGCATATGGTGTTAGAAGTTTCGTACTTCTATAATAGTAATACAAAATAATACCCCTTTCTTTAAATGTAGGTATCAAATGAAAGAAAGGGTTAAAAGGTCATTAAATGGATATTTTATATTTTTCAGAATTTTGTTATTAAAAAAAATTCCACATAAGCAAAAATTAGTTAAAAAAAAAATAAAATGGGTTGGGTGACTTTCTGAGTAAAACATTTGAAGTTGAGTGACTTTCCGAGTAAAGTTCAAAGTTAAGTGACTTTCTAGAATAAAAGTTCAAAGTTGAGTGACCGTTTAAGTTATTAACTGGGGAGATCTATTAGGTTTCTAGAGAAGGATCGTGTCATGAGAAATTAAATAAATACAGCTTGTTAA
Source organism: Capsicum pubescens (assembly GCA_030864215.1). NCBI lineage: Eukaryota > Viridiplantae > Streptophyta > Magnoliopsida > Solanales > Solanaceae > Capsicum > Capsicum pubescens. Next base: position 184,861,017 of record CM061539.1, on the reverse strand, counting down.
AAGGAGGTTGAAACCTTAGAGTTCAATGAAAGAGAGAACCCCGATCTCTTTTCTTGGGATAAACTTCGACTTACTGATTTATTACTCCAAAACCCATTTAAATCGAAGGATCATTAGAACAATAGGAAGTCTATCCTTATAGAAGTAGGAAACATAAACCTTATTGAGTAGCACCGTGCAACTTACCGGTGACTTACTTTCTCATATCTGATTTGCATTGCGTTGTGCATCTTTCCGATGACTACTTTTTCATATCTGATTTGTATAGCACCGTGTATCTTTCCGGACTACTTTCTCATATCTGAGTTGCATAGCATCATGCGTCTTTACGCTGACTTTCTCATATCTGAGTTGCATAGCACCGTGCATCTTTCCGTTGACTCTTTAGATCAGATTTGCATAATTCCATGCGTCTTACCAGTGACTCCTCAAATCTAACTTACGTAGTTTCACTTTTCATCAATTTTGTGCGAAAACCACCACCTCCAAGAGGCACAGTGTTTCCTTGTGACCAAACCCTAACCAGCGCCACTGTGATTCGACCTCCACACGCTTCCCAACGCCACCCTCATTACCTTCAACAAGATCTAATAATACGAATCAAAATACAAAAGGGAAAGCTAATACCCAAAAATCGAAAATAGAACAATGAAAGGAATAGAATTAAACAAGCAGTAAAAGAAAAGCAACCTAAAGGCATTCCAAACCCAAAGACCTCTATTCGAATCACACTACAAGCACTAAATTCTTACGATGACCAACGAAGGAATCAATCTCCAACGCAACAAACGTTGCAAAACAATAATTCAACACAAGCTAATCCAAAATCTCACACTCTCAAGTGTATAATTCAGAATTCAATGCCAAAAAACTAAAGGAATGAAAGTAAAGACTAGTTATTTATAGTCTTGGGCCTAAAGTGACCCCAAAGAGATAAATTGGGCACAAAAGTGACCTAACGCTGGACTAGTTCAACAACATACTCAGTGTATTCCCACAAAGTGGGGTCGAGGGAGGGTAAAGTGTACGTAGTTCATACCACTACCTTAGATGAAGTAGAGAGGTTGTTTTCGAAAGTTGGACTAGTTCATAGTAAAGACTAGTTATTTATAGTCTTGGCCCAAAAATGACCCAAAGTTGGATTGCTTCATAGGCCGATGTGTTGCCTATCGCCAATGTGGTTCGCGATCCGCCAATTGGGGTTAGTCATCGCCAATTTGGACAGTTTGGACTAGCTCCCCTTTGGTGAATTCCTTGCTTGTTCTCGCTTCTTCCAATGCATTTCCGCTTTCCCTCCAAGTGATCTTCAATGTATGGAAACTTTGTTTAGCCATCAACACATGATCAAGCACCTCTGACTTGATAAACATGGTTGTGTCTTTCGGAGATCCCTTGTTTTGACTTCGTGTGAAAGGTCTTAAGGCCACCCAGATTAGATAATCTAATCACGCGCCAGCGCGTGAGCCTTTTCCGAGGCGCCTTTCTTGTTCAAGATCTACCTGTCTCTTATTTTAAAGACGACCCATATATTTTATACCAATTCTCGACTATTTTTTAGTTTGTTCTTTTTCAACTAAGGTCGTCCAGATATCCAAAGCAATCCTTACCAGTTTTCTGGCAGATTTCTTCACCAAGTCTTCCACAGGTCCTCGTATTAATTTCATCTATAACAAGCTTGGTACATATTAACCTCTATGCACCAGCTTGAGGATGAGTGTTAGAATTAGAGTGGAAATAGGAATAGTGTATCGAATCCTAATTGGAAAAGAATTTTAATGTAGTGTCCTACTTGGAAAAGGAATGGAATGTAGTATCTATAAATAGGGTCTTAGTGTAATAATGAGATACAACAATTCAATAATATTCCTCTCTTATATTTCTCGCAAATCTCATCACCCATTGTGTCAGGCTCTAATACCAAATTGTTAGGATTTTCAGCGAGAAGGATCGAGACACAAGGCGATATATAAATTTAGTTCGTTAAAGGGACACTGAAACCTCAGAGTTCAGTGGAAGGGAGAACTTTGATCTCTTGTTTTTTGTTAAACTATGACCACTGATTATTCTTTCAAAACCCCTTCAAATAGGAGTATTATTACAATAATAGGAAGTCTAATCCTTATAGAAGAAGAAAACATAAACCTCTACTCTAAACTAATAACTATATCTAACCAAATCCTTACGAAACTATAAACCATAAATCTATTCCAGAATAATAAAAAAAGGTACCTAAAAATTCTAGTTCTCAATTAGAAAGGTACCTAAAATATAATTAAATACTTAACTATAACTTTCACGTATCCATAACCAAGATCATCAAAGCACTTTGGGCCAACGGAAGAGTAAAATATGCACAACTAGAAGCAAGAGGCACTAAAGGGGGGAATCATTATCCCATGGGATAATAGTGGCTGAGAGGGTGAAGCTTGTGAGATAGGGGCCTATTGTATCACCTGAAAATTCATAGACAAATCACAAGATTTCAGTTGACATATGTCAGGTGCATATGCCCCAAACAACCGAGAAGAGAAGAGAAGAAGGAGGTGCAGCAAGGATTGGGGGCAATCAAAAGCTTATTCAAGGGTCCTTGAGTGGTTGTTGTGGATTTCAATGTCGTGAGATTTCCATTAGAAAATCAAAACTGTATAGATCCATAAAAGCCATGGAAAAATTCTCAAAGTTCACAGAGGAATGGAATTAGAAGATTGTTATAGACTCGTTCGTGGGTAAGGTTTATGCAAGGCGGGGCCCTCAAGCTGAGAAGGAAAGAAACGGCAAAGAGAATCTGTAGATTTATGCAACCTTCAGATTTTGTGCGCATTAAAAATAGATAGTAGTTTAGTTTTACTAGAATTCTTATTTTAAATAAATTTTCTATATTAGTAGTTTCTTAGTTTCCTTAAATATCTTGTAATAGGATTCTATATAAGGAGGGGAAGTAATAGACGAAAGGCAGGAATTTACATCAAAAATAACAAGAGATCTGGGTCTCTCTAACGATTCCTAAGGTTGTAGGCTCCCTTTTAAGCCTATTATTTATTAAAAATTGGTCGCTCACGAAATAAGAATAAGGAGAAGGATCTATTAAGCACAGACTTCTCAATGAATCGCCCGGTGACAAGATCCATATCACGTGGTCGTAACAACTTGGTACCAGAGCCAAACACCATGGGCGATGCAAGTAAACATGAAGGGTTACAGACTCTCCTTCAACAGGCGCAGGTTGCAAATGAAGCACAGATTGTGGAAGCAGTGGCACAATCTGAATCAAGGATGGTTGCTCAATTGGAACAATTTGAATCAAGGATGGTTTCTCAATTGGAACAGTTATTGTTACAATTGCAGGAGTTCATTGTGGGGTTTAGCAAGAATCAAGGAAGAGATTCTGAGGCGGGAGTGAGTAGCAATATAGGTAAACAACCCTACAAACTCGAAAATAAATCCAATCAATTGACAGGAAATAATCTGGTGCCAAGATACACAAAGTTGGATTTCCCAACCTTTGATGGATCCGAGGACCCATTAACTTGGCTACATCGATGTGAGAAATTCTTCTCCAATCAGAGAACAAATGAAGATGATAAGGTGGGATTTGCCGCATTCCATCTTCTAAGTGAGGCACAATTATGGTATCATTAGGTTGAACAAGATAGACAGTCAGTTTACTAGTCGAAATTCAAAGAATATTGTACTCTCAGGTTTGGGCCTCCGTTGGGAAGTAATTCATTAGGCAATTTGGTTAACTTGAAGCAAAAGGGCTCAGTTGAAGAATACCAGCACCAATTTCAAGAACTGTTAGCCAGGGCAAGCAAGTATGTTCGCATAGACCAACAAGTTAGTCTCTTCACTGCCGGCTTGATTGATTCTATTCGTCTTGATGTTGAGATGCAGATTCTACCAGATTGGTTCATGCCATGAATTTAGCCCGGGTATTTGAGAAGAAACAGAAGGTAATTTGGGTAACATCCTCTCGAAAAAAGAATTGGCAAGGAACTAAAGGCTATTTGAATATTGTTGCAACTTCAACAGTTCCATCTCCTAAGAGCAGCAACACGCTAAGTGGTATTAGTGAATTGAAATTTGTAAGTTCCTCCGCTCCCTTTACAAAAAAATTGACAAAGGTTGAAATGGCGGAGAGAAGAGCGAAGGGATTGTGTTATAATTGTGATGAACTATATTCAATTGGGCATCAATGTAAGAAGTTTTTGTTGGAAGTAGTTGATCCAGATGATGAAAATCCTAACCAAAAAGATATGCAAGAACCTGAAATTTCCTTGCATCCCATCACGGGACAGAAGAGTGCAAAAACAATGCAGTTACGAGCACTCATGAAGGGTCAAGCATTGTTGAGTTTGGTTGATTTGGGCAGCACACACAATTTCATCAGTTGCACAGCAGCCCAACGCTTGGGGATGCAAGTACCACCGGTGCCAATGTTTCAGTTGCTAATGAAGAAAACGTTTACAGCAAAGGGATTTGCCCTGCAATGTATTTTGATACTGATAATCAGAATTTTAAAGTCAACTTATTCGTTATTCCCTTAGATGGCTTTGACATTGTTCTAGGGGTAATACAGTTACAAGCTTTGGGCCCCATCCTCTGCGACTTTGTTTCACTCACAATGAGTTTTACTTCAGATGTTGTAGGTCATCTTTCATAGACAACAAACCAGCTCAAAATTTAGGTTCATTTATTGCATGATTCAGATGAGCACCACTCCAAATTGGAACAACTCTTGGCTAAATTTTTTGATTTATTCCAAGAACCTACGGGGCTGCCTCTTGTGAGAACTTGTGACCAACGCATTTGTTTGTTACTGGTTCCAACCCAGTGGTGGTCCGGCCATACCGCTATCCTCACTTACAAAAGGAAGAGATAGAAAAACGGTGTGAAGAGATGTTACAATGAGGGTTCATTTGGCTGAGTAAATCACCATTCTCATCCCCAGTTTTATTGGTCCGTAAACATGATGGAACTTGGCGTTTTTGTGTTCATTATCGCGAGCTCAATGCCAAGACGGTGAAGGATAAATTTCCAATTCCCGTGGTGGATGAATTATTAGATGAATTATTGGATTTGAAGTCTGGCTATCATTAGGTCTGTATGGATCCTCTAGATATTGAGAAGACAACTTTTCGTATGCGTCATAGCCACTTTGAATTCTTGGTTATGCCATTCGAATTGTCAAACGCACAGTCAGCGTTTCAGGCACTTATGAACGAGGTATTTAAACCCTATTTGCGTTAGTTTGTGTCGGTTTTCTTTGACGACATTTTAATATTTTGCAAGACATGGGACAATTATCTCTCACATGTGCGTATAATTTTTGAGTTATTATGTGCTCATAACCTATATCTCAAGAAATCCAAATGCACTTTTGGTGAGAGACAAGTAGCATATCTTGGCCATGTGGTGTCTGAAACAGGCGTGGCAGTAGATGCAAGCAAAGTTCAGGCCATCACTGATTGGCCTTAACCACAGTCCATCACTACCTTACGTGGATTCTTGGGCTTAGCAGGTTATTACCGTAAGTTCATAAAGAATTACAGTCAATTATCAGCCCCTTTAAACAACATGCTTAAAAAGAACTTGTTTCAGTGGGATGATGTAGCCTTTGTTTCTTTCTGCACTCTCAAAGAAGCACTTGCAACTGCTCCTGTTTTACAACTGCCAAATTTTGATGAGCAATTTATAATTGAGTGTGATGCCTTCGGGAGTGGTATAGGAGCAGTGTTGCAACAGGATGGCCATCCTATTGCCTTTTTCAGTAGACAATTGGCCATGCAACACTTTAAATTGGCTGCCTATGAGCGTGAATTGATTGGCTTAGCCAAGGCAGTTCAACATTAGCGTCCTTATCATGCGGCAGAGCCTTCTTGATTCGGACAGACCATTATAGCCTTAAATACTTGTTGAAGCAACGACTTACCACTTCACCCCAACAATATTGGATTAGCAAGCTTATGGGGTTTGACTTTTTGTGTGGAGTATAGGACTGGACACTTGAATAAGGTTGTTGATGCCTTGTCCCGTCGCTCTACTACAGAGGAATTGGTGTATGCTATTAGTCACCCACGTGTTTTATTACTTGATAAAATTAGACAAGAGGTATCTAATAATGCTTCCTTGAAAGAATTAGTCCAACAAGTGCTCCACCATGAGCGTGATGTTTCCTGGTCAATCAAGGACGATCTACTCCTTTATAAAAGTCGTATCTACTTGTTACCCTCTTCCCATTTGATCTCCACAATTCTGTCAGGATACCATGATAATTCCCATGAAGGGGTACAGAAAACATTGCATCGTATACGACAAAATTTCTACTCAAAGGGGATGAAGTCTGTTATTGAGGATTATGTGGTTGCTTGTCCAGTTTACCAACGCAACAAGGCTGAACACCTAAGCCCAGCAAGGTTACTACAACCACTTGCACTCCCTGAGCAGGTCTGGGCTGATATTAGAATGGACTTTATTGATGGCTTACCAAAGGCATGGGGCAAAACAGTATTGTTTGTGGTAGTAGATCGATTTTCCAAATATGCACACTTCATACCCATGTCCCATCCTTACAATGCAGCTCGTGTTGCTCACGTTTTCTTTGAGCATATTGTTCGACTGCATGGGATACTCGAATCAATTACTTGTGACAGAGATGTGGTTTTTACAAGCACTTTTTGGAGTGAACTATTTCGTCTAAGTGGCACAAAGTTGGCATTCTTGTCCGCGTATCATCCTCAAACTGACGGTCAAATGGAAGTTGTGAATCTTACTATTGAAATGTATTTGCGTTGCTTGATCGGAGATTATCTGAAGAAATGGGTTGACTGGTTGCCTTGGGCAGAATATTGGTATAATACTTCCTTTCATACTGCACTACAAACAACTCTTTTTAAGGTTGTCTATGGTCAAGATCCTCCTCATTTATTGTCCTATGAAGCTGGTTCTTCACGGGTAGAGGCTGTTGACAATGCCTGCCTTGATCGTGATTCATTTTTGTGTGACATTCGCAGCAAGTTGCAACAAGCTCAGGTTAGAATGAAAGAATATTATGACAAAGGTCACCGGGAGGTTGCATTTGAACCGGGTTCACTAGTTTGGCTGCGTTTACATCCTTATCGTCAAAAATCTGTTGGGGGTCAATTACACCATAAGCTTGCACCTCAGTTCTTTGGGCCTTTTCCTGTGTTACGTCGAATAGGGGAAGTTGTGTATCGGTACAACTGCCCAGCGAGAGTAAGTTGCATAACGTGTTTCATGTATCCCTCCTCAAGGCTTTTAAGGGTGTGGCTCCAACAGTTCCTCGGACTCTGCCACCAGTAGAGGATGGCCGTGTGGTTCATATGCCTATTTTGTTCTACGTGCTCGACTTAATCGAGGAACTTGGGAACTTTTAGTACACTAGTGTGGATTTGAATTGTCAGATGCTACGTGGGAGGATGTTGCACATTTTTGTGATGCCTATCCAGACTTTGAGCTTGAGGACAAGCTCTTCTTAGAGGAAGAGGGTAATGTTATAGACTCACTTGTGGGTAAGGTTTATGCAAGGCGGGGCCCTCAAGATGAGAAGAAAAGAAACAACAAAGAGGATCTGTAGATTTATGCAACCTTCAGATTTTGTGGGCATTAAAAATAGACAGTAGTTTAGTTTTACTAGAATTCTTATCTTAAATAGAGTTTCTATGTTAGTAGTTTCTTAGTTTCCTGAAATATCTTGTAATAGAATTCTATATAAGGAGGGGAAGTAATAAAAGGAGGGGAAGTAATAAACGAAAGGCAGGAATTTACATCAAAAATAACAAGAGATTTGGGTCTCTCTCTAACGAGTCCTAAGGTTGTAGGCTCCCTTTTAACGAGCGTATTGTTTATTAAAAATTGGTCGCTCACGAAATAAGAATAAGGAGAAGGATCTATTAAGCACAGACTTCTCAATGAATCGCCTGGTGACAAGATCCTTATCGCGTGGTCATAACAAAGATCCACCTCTCACAGGTGGTATTTTCACATGGAGAAAAGGGGGATAGTCATGAAGTAGCAGCAAGGCTAGATAGGATTGCTCTATCAGAAGAGGGGGAGATCTCTTTCAGGAAAATAAAATAATCAGTTTTGCCTAGAGTTACCTCAGATCACAGTCCTCTGATGTTAAAATGTGGTAACTGGGAGAGGTCACAATCCGGTTTTAAGTTTGAAATCGGTTACAAGCTGAGAGCTTCAATGACTGAATCAAGATGTGAGATTCTAAGACGTTTGAGGGAAGGCCTGATTATATTCTAGCATGTAAGCTGAAGTTCCTAAAAGCAAAGCTAAAAAAGAATGGAGTAAATTAGCACAGGGCAATCTAGGCCCATTGAAACATAACATCCTCAATCAGTTGGTTAATTTGGACGTGATTCAGGAATAGAGAAGCTTATCAGATGATGAATCATACTTGAGAGTTGTCCTTACAATGGAATTTGAGGAGATTGCAAAAAAGGAGGAAGTGGCTTAGAGGCAAAGGTTCAAGGCCTTACGGTTTAAGGACTTCCATAGAACAGCAGTCATAAGAGGTATAATAACATTGATAATTTATAAATCAATGAGGTTAAGGTATCTGAACCAACAGAAAGTGATGCACAAGTTGGTAGCTGCCATCAAATGCAAGCTCAGAATGTATAGGTCTGGGAATAAAGTTTTTAGGTTCCTTGTCTGCTATCCAGTTTTCATTCCAGAAACTAGTTTTTATCCCATCTCCAATCTTGAATGACAAATTGGAGGTAAAAGGAGGCCATAGTCTTCTGGTAGTTTTCCAGACAGAGTACCCAATCCAGCGACTTCGGTGCTCCAGTTATTCTAGAGAACATACTTTTGGGAGATGAATCTTCTCCATAAAGACAAATCTTCATTATATAACCTCCAAAGCCACTTCTTCAACAAACTCACATTCTGCACAATCAACTTCTTTAACCCCATACCACCCAGTGTTATCAAAAGGAAAAAAGCTTTAAGGTCCATTGAGGTTTTAAGCGCAAAAAGTGAATAAAGCGAGAGCTTTAATGAGAAAAAGCACAAAGGGAGAAAAAATAAAAATGTAGATGTTTAGTCCAAGAAAATAATAATAAACATGAATGACAATTTTTTTTTAAACCAGTAACTTTAGCATGAATGACAAATTATGAACAAAGAAATTTAAAAAATTACGATAAAATGAAATATCAATTGTTTAGTGTCGCCTCTTCTGAAGAGATTCATTGACAAGGAAAAGTATCCTTTAGAAAAATGATGACGACGCTGAAGTACACATTAAGTGAGGTGAAGGCTCAACATGTTTTAAGCCTCGTTTTAGGGCTTAAGTGCGCCTTTGATATGATACCAACGTGGATATTGTCAAGAGTCACCTCATCCCATTTGACAAAATTTTGCCCAAGCTTCTTTCATCTCCCCGCCACAGGAAGACACTCCTAAGTTTGTCAATTTTCTTCTCTATGCTTCTTGGAATTGGGAAAAGATTCATCATGTAAGTGGGAAGAGCATCCATTACTGATTTTATGAGTGTTAATCTGCCTCCTAGAGACAGATATTGGCTATTCCATCTTGTCAGCTTTCTCTCACTTCTTTCCACCACTTCACTTCATGCTTCCACCTCTTTATTCTTAGCACCAAGAGGCATTCCAAGATATTTAGTTGGAAGGAAAGCTACTTGGCACCCTAAGGTGAAAACTAGTATCTCCATATTGGTAACTTGATTAACTGGGTATAAGCAACTCTGATGCAAATTGATGACATGGAGTCCTGAAATGCCCTAAAAAGTTGTTAGGATGGCCCTCAAGTGTATAATCTGAGTTACGCTTCACAAATACCAAGAATCATCTACATATAGCAGATGTGTGGTTTCCATATTATTTCCCCTTCTAACGTTTGCAGGAAAACCATTTATCCATCCATTCCCACTTGTTTTTTTAATCATAAGGTTGAGGCTCTCCATAGCTAATATAAACGGGAAAGGTGACATGGGGTCACCATGCATCAAACCTCTATGTGACTGAAAGAAATCTTCTGGACTGCCGTTGATGATAAGAGAAAATTTCACAGTAGATATAGAGAATTTGATCCAATTGATCCACTTGCTTCCAAAGCCCATAGCTCTCAAAAATTTTAGGAAGAACAATCAATTGACTAGGTCATAAGCCTTTTCAATATCAAGTTTGCATAGTGTTGCATCCGTTATTTGTCTTCTTTCAACAAAGCCATTTTGTGTTCACCTATCAAATCTCCCATGACAGTCTTCAAGCTTTCATCAATCTTTCTGTAAGGAGCTTGGCTATAATTTTGTAAACAGAAAATGGACAAATACTCCCTTGAACTATAGCTGAATTTTCAAATACGCACTTCATCTTTGTGGAAACCTGAACTTTATTAAAATGAAATAAAAACATCCTTGAATGCTGAGGTGGCGTAAAGAGTGTGTTCACTCTCTTGGAGGAGGATTAAAAAAGTTAAAATCTGACAAATATAAACACATGTCAGCTTTTAATCGGAACTTAATTACACTTAATATTTAGTAATATTATAATGTAAATTAATATTTTAAAAATTTTTCTTTTAATATGAAATAGAGTCTGCAGCCGCAACATAAAAATAAAAATCAACAACCCCCTCCACCTCCCTTCCGCCATTTTCTCTGACTAGCAGCTACCGCGCCTCCACCCATAAACCACCAGACCACCCCACATCAACCACAAAAAGAAATGGTAATAAAACCGCCATAAAGTGCTACCCAGAACCTCCATAAAACCCATCCCCTCCTTCACAATCCACTATTGCCAATTCATCAAAAAAAAAAACCATTGAAACACTTTAACATCTAACTTGGGTCTTGTTGATTTTTATTAGATGCCAGGGGTTGTTGCTTCTGAACAAAGGAGCTACATTTGATCACCTCAATCAGATTTTTGTTGGTCAATTCATGCAGAGGATGTGACTTTCTTCTGTCTCGGTCATTGAACCCACCATTGTTGTAAGCTGACAGAGATAGCCCTTTGACATATCGAAACCCCCAAAAAATATCGGAAATTTTGGCCGACGGCAGCAAAGATTTAATAATGGGAGATTTTTTGGGGTCACTAATATAAGAATGGCGATGCCATTGATGAGTAGAGCTGCTTGTTCTTTGATCTTAAAGAGAAGAACAAGAAGAAATTAAAAAAAACGAATAATAATGAAATGAAAACTATAAAATATTTTTAAAAAATGAAATACACACGTCGACAGCACATATGTTTCAATACTTTGGTACAGATCTGGGCATGACTTTTTATGGAGGTATTTTCTACATATTGTATGATTAATGTGCATGACTGTCAGATAGAGATGAGCGCTCGGATCCTCACAGTTCGGGATGCTCGTCGCGGCCAGGGTCTCCGCTTGGGTCGTGACATAAGGGTAGCATTAAAAGAATTCTCAAACACTTCATACCGATGGAAATTGTGAATTGCCTTCAGAGTTTCCCAACAGACCTTGAAGAATCTCATAGCATAGCCATCAGGACTAGGGGCCTTATCACCATCACATTGTTTGATAATATTCAGCACTTTCTTCTTCAATGAAAGGCCTTTGCAGCCACTCTTGTTCCTCTTGAGGAATTCTTGGACAATTTACAAGCTCAAAAGTAGGCCTCCACATCTTAGATTCAGTGTAGAGTTTCTTATAAAACTCAATCATATTAACTTAATACAGTGTTATCATAGACATAATTAAGCCCTGAAACAAGGCTCAAGACGTGTTGAGCGCTTCCTCTCGCTTTATGTGCCTTTCACTATTGTCATCAAGTTTCTAAGGCATACTTGTCCTTGCCAATGAGTCTCTTCTGAAGAGGCGACACTAAACAATTGATATTTCACTTTATCGTAATTGTTTTTTAAATTTCTTTGTTAATATCTTTGTCATTAATGCTTATAATTATTAGTCTTGGACTAAATATAGATATTTATATTTTCCTCACTTTGAGCCTTTTTTCATTGAAGCCCACGCATTTTTATGTGCTTTAAGCCCCAATAGATCTTAGAGCCTTTTTGTGCTTTTGGCTTTTGATAACACTGCCTTAATAGCTTCTGGATCTTTGATTTCCTCTCCATTGATTATCAGTCTATAAATGTTATGTATCTAAGGAGGGATGTTGTCATTTTCTTTAAGAACTTAGTATTGTTATCTCCCTGTTTCAGCTAGAGGATTCTGGACTTTTGCCTCCACCTAGAATCCTAGATCAAGATTTTGTAAAGCTACAAAATAGTCTTTTGTTTCTAATTTGCTTTTGATGTTGTTCCCATGAGACCCCGATTTGTATAGAAGATCGGGTCTCCTTTATTGAGAATCATGTTTTGATGTAGGTTTTCAACAATAGTATTTTTTGTATATGGGGAATTTTCCCCAATTGTTGATAAAATAAATTATTTACCTTATCAAAAAATGGGGTTTCGAGGTGGATGGATTAAATGGTTGAGATTTTGTGCGAGACGGCCAAGTTCTCAGTTTTGATCGATGGTACACCTTCTAGCTTTTTTCAATCCAAAAGAGGAATGAGGCAAAGGGGATCCTCATTCCGTTTTTGGTTTATCCTAGCAATGGGTAGGCTTAGTGACATGCTAAGAACATTTTAGATTAACAACTAGAATAGGGGTTTCAAGCTGAATGACAATGATCCCTTAAGCTGAACAATTTTAGATTTACAATATGTTGATAACACATTGGTGTTTTTCGGTGTAGAGGAAGAACTGAAATATTTGAGGATCATTTCCATACTCTTTGAAGCTATTTCAGGCCTTCACATAAATTGGGGCAAGTGCTTTGTCTACCCAGTCAATGAAGTTCCAAGTGTCAGATATTTATTATCCCTAGGTGGCAGGGTAACCCTTATAAACAGTGTATTGGATGTGCTATGCCAACCTACATGATGTCGCTATTCCCCATTCCTGGCAATGTGATCAAGAGGCTAGACTCAAAAGAAAATTTCTTGAGACAAGAAAATGGTGAGGGTGAAAAAAGAAATATCATTTAGTGAAATGGGATGCAGTCATCACCAACAAAAGAGAAGGGGGACTGGGCATAAAGAATCTGAAAGTACAAAATCAGAGCCTCTAATTGAAGTGGCTATAGAGATTTGCATCAGAGGAAAAAGTCAGTGGAAAGAAGCCATAACATCCGGATATAGAATATAGGATCACTGGATAATTACGACACCTAATAATCCATATGGTGTTGGAGTTTTGAGATTCATCATAAACCAATGGCCTAAAGTATAGGGGAACTCCCAAACTGATCTGGATAATAGAAGGAAAATATCTTTTTGGCATGATGTGTGAGTGGGCCAACAAGCTTTGAAACAACAAGTCAATACTACATACAGTCTTAACCAACAGAAATGGAGAACGGTCAAAGGCGGAGCCAGGATTTTTTCTTAGGGGGTTAAAAATCTGAAGAAAAAATCATCGGAGGGGGGTCAACATCTAGACTATATAAATAAAAATCATTTTAAGCATGTATTAATATTATAATTTTTCATCGAAGGGGGTTCGTCCGAACTCCGCTTTAATAGGCTAGCTCCGCCTCTGAGAACGGTCTTTGAAGTTAGTGATACCCAAGGCTGGAATCTCACCTTCAGACTTCTAAATGATTACTCTTGAACAGTCCAAGGACCTTACTACAGAAGAAAACAGCTTATCATGGTTAAAGACCAAAAATGGGATCTTCACTGTGAAGTGTGCATATAAATTCCTGGACAATTTGACAACAGTTCATGTGATATGGCTATGGAAGATGATATGGAAAGTCAAGATTCCTTTTAAGGTGGCCTGTTCCCCACTTGGTTAGTGCCCAAGCAAGCGGCTCTAGCACAGGACAACCTTATGAAAAGGAGAAGACAGATATGCTCCAGATGGTTTCTTTGTGAAACTGAAACAGAACAAACCATCTTTTTTTTTGCATTGTAAGGTGACAACTCAACGTTAGCAGATTTTTTGGCAACCTCAGGGGTATCAGATGGGCTATGCCAAGAGATACCTCAAACATGCTATGGGCTATGCCAAGAGATACCTCAAACATGCTAGCATGCTGGAACAGATATGGGAACATGTTAGGACATAAGGAGAGATGGAAGATTGTCCTTACACGTATCTGGTGGACTATTTGGAGGGAAAGGAATCAACGATGCTCTGCGAAAAAGAGTATCTTTTTTAGAGCTTGAAGATTAACTGCTTAAATATACATACATATATATATATATATACATATATATATATATGTATGTATACATATATATATATACATATATATATATATATATGTATACATACATATATATATATATGTATGTATGTCCTTGCACGTATCTGGTGGACTATTTGGAGGGAAAGGAAGCAACGATGCTCTGCGAAAAAGAGTATCTTTTTTAGAGCTTGAAGATTAACTGCTGGGTGTAGGTGATAAAAGTTTTTGGTGTTTCCCTCTATACCTTGTTTATGAAACTGTAAACTTCCTCCCAAAAAAATATTTAACTGCTCTATAGAACTTACCTTCACTGTGGCAGGTATCCTTCTACCACATAACACTCCCATAGTGTTCTCTATTTCAATAATCCGACTTTAATCATATGAGTTACGTCATCTATCATTCCATTTATATATATATATATATATACTAGTCACCAATAGTCCATGCAAGGCACGGGCCCAACGAATATTTTTTTAAAATTTATTTTAATTATTGTGATTTAATATTTTTTTTAAATATAAATATTTTTTTAAAATATATAATAATATTTTTAATAGATATTTTAAGTTGTTAACTATTGTTAACTATTTTTAATAGATATTCCGGTCTTGACAGGGTTGCACCAGGGATCAACTCTTAGTCCATTTTTATTCGTCGTGGTGATGGATGTGTTGACACGGAGTATTCAAGGTGAGGTGACTTGGTGTAAGCTTTTTGCGGATAATGTAGTTTTGATTGATGAGTCGCGTCGAGGTATTAATGATAAGTTGGAGGTTTGGAGATAAACCCTAGAAACTAAAGGATTCAAGTTGAGTAGGACCAAGACGGAGTACTCGGAGTACAAGTTTAGTGACTCGAGGCAAGAGGACGAGGTCATAGTGAAGTTGGAGTCTCAGGTGGTTTGTAAGAGGGATAGTTTTAAGTACCTTGGGTCTATGATTCAGGGAATGGAGAGATTGATGAGGATGTTTTTCACCGTATTGGGGCAGGTTGGTTGAAATAGCGGCTCGCCTCGGGAATTTTATGCGATAAGAAGGTGTCTCCCAAGCTTAAAAGCAAATTCTACAAAGTTGCAGTCCGGCCGGCTATATTGTATGGAGCAGAGTGTTGGCCTGTTAGGAATTCTCACGTCCAGAAGTTGAAGGTGGCTGAAATGAGGATGTTGTGTTGGATGTGTGGATTCACGAGGGCTGACAGGGTTAGGAATGAGATAATTCGGGAGAAAGTGGGAGTGGCGTCGGTGGAGGATAAGATACGGGAGTGAGGTCGAGATGGTTTGGGCATGTGATGAGAAGGGGCACGGATGCCCCAGTTCGTATGTGTGAGAGGTTGGCCTTGGATGGTTTCAAGCGGGGTACGGGTAGACCGAAGAAATACTGGAGAGAAGTGATTAGACGTGACATGGAGCAGTTACGGCTCACTGAGGACATGACCCTCGATAGGAAGGTTTGGAGGAAGAGTATCACGGTAGTGTATGGTCAAGTCATAGTAGGAGAGTTTGATGTAGCTTGGTTGGTAATGCTAGGGTTGGGGGAGGGGGATGTCCTTTGTTGGTTAATGTACTTTATTTTTGTGGATGTTGTATCGCTATTTTTTATCATGTTGTATGCTTGCGACGTTTGTCTACGGTCCTTTGTCTTGAGACGGGGATCTATCGGAAATAGCCTCTCTACTTCTTCGGAGGTAATGGTATGGACTGCCTACATTCTACCCTCCCCAGACCCCACTGGAATATACTGGATTTGTTGTTGTTGTTGTTGTATTTATGTAATTTTCAAATAATATTTATCGATATCGTTGTTCAAATTTTGTGGCTTTGATAGTCAATTATATTTTTTAAATAATTTAAGTTTTACATTATTGTGATGTATAAATTTTTTCTTCTATTCCAATTTAAGTGTCATGATGCTTAGATGAACATAAAAATTAATTATGGGTGATATAGTAAAGTTAGGTGTTTTAGTGATTCACAACAACTAATTAGAAGTGATATAGCAAAAATACTATAAAAATACGTGTGAAATTTTTTGATTAACTTATCATTTTTATATCTATATTACCTTTTTTATCCAATATTATTAATTGACATAATGCTTAAATGGCCATAATAATTAATTAGGAGTGACATAGCAAAATCACGACTAAAACAGCACAGCAGACACGTCTAATTAGAACTGATATAACAAAATTAATATACAAAAATACTTGCGGGAAAAAATTAAATAGATCTCATATAAAACGTCGAGTAAATTTAACATTAAATATTATTAACTTTTTAATACTTAGATGACTTTATAATAATTTTTAATAATTAATTAGAGATGAGATAATAAAATTACGAAGGAAGCAGCTGATGAAGTAGGCAGGAGAAACAGGCACGTTGACGGAGAGGTGCCTACTTCTCCCACTCATTCCCTCTTATTAGATAGTAATATATACATATACATATATATATATTTGCTTAGGTAAACGTATTTTCATTCATAAACATGGCCAAAAAGTTGGTTGTATACAAGGGGTAGACCAAAAGGTAAAGAATCTACAATAATAAATGATTCTCTATGAACTCCACCCAATCTCCTATAAGTAGATAGTTTATATGGGTGTAGATGATAAAATTTTTTGGTTTTTCCCTCTATACCTTGTTTATGGAACTGTTAAGTGTTAACTTCCTCCCAAAAAAACACTTAACTGCTCTATAGAACTTACCTTCACTGTGGCAGGTATCCTTCTACCACATAACACTCCGATAGTGTTCTCTATTTCAATAATCCGACTTTAATCATATGAGTTACATCATCTATCATTCCATTGTCTTGAAACAACGAGCCTAGATATCTAAATTATTTGCATATTGGCACGGCAATCCCATCTAGTTTCACCTCAAATTCCCTCATAATGACTAAACCTGCAAAGCATGCATTCGGTCTTACTTCTACTTATCCGAAAACCCTTACTATCTACCATGCTTCTCCATAATTCAAGCTTGACACCCTCACTAGTTTCATCAATTAACACAAGCATACATTATGGGACCTTATTTTGCATGTTGGTAAGCTCGTCCATAATTAAGGTAAACAAGTAAGGTCTCAATGTTGATCCCTGATGTAAACCCATGATTATGGGGAACTCCTTTGTATCACCTACTAGTGTTTTCATGCTAGTGGTTGCTCTTTCATACATAACATTTATATATTTAATATGGGTCCCTTTCTTCTTCAACACCCACTGAAGGACATTGCATCGTACTTTATCAGATCCTTTCTCTAGATCAATAAACAACATGTGTAGATCTTTCTTATTTGAACGACAGATTTCCATCAATCTTCTTAATAAGAATATAGCCTCCATTGTAGTGTTACTAAGTCACTCTATCACTCTTCCCAATGTTTCATCTCATGAGGTTAATGCCACGATAGTTTGCACAATTTTGAACCTCTACTTTGTTCTTACAAATTGAAAGCAGGGAAATCTTACTCCACTCATTGGGCATCCTACGACTTCTTAGTATAACATTGAATAGCTTGGTAAAGCCATTTCACTCCTACATCTCCAACGCAACTTCATACCTCTATACAGATACTATCAAGGCCGCATGCTTTTATAATCCACGTATATTTCATGGCATCCTTTACCTCTGAAATCCTAATTCTACAGGTGTAGCTAAAAAGTTACACAAAAAGTTTCTGCCGTTTGCAGATGTGTGTAGATCAACATATACATAACCTTCTTGCGCGCACCTCAACTAATTCCATGGGATACTCGTCACCTCCCATCATCAACAGGTACCAGATAACTCTGTCCTCTGTCCACCAGGACTA
Source organism: Capsicum pubescens (assembly GCA_030864215.1). NCBI lineage: Eukaryota > Viridiplantae > Streptophyta > Magnoliopsida > Solanales > Solanaceae > Capsicum > Capsicum pubescens. The sequence continues at coordinate 184,842,958 of CM061539.1, read as the reverse complement.
GGACAAATGGAAAGAAATCACCTAGTGTTTGTCTTTATCTAGATAAATAAAGTTCCTTTAGGCCTATCAAAGTAATTTGACAGCACTAGTTACAATTACTTTCATTTATATACTTCAGGAAGACTAGTCCCCTTTATGTACTCTTCTACAAATCATCTAAATACTATGTTTTCTCACCGCATTAAGACTAACAGATGAACAAGAATTCAGAGGAAACAAATAACAAGCTACCACAAACATACACAAGTGAGTGACATGCATAGGATGAAGATAGGCAGGAAATTTCCTGTATAGATTTTGTTTCCATTTCAACACATTATTCTTTTATAATTTCTCACGCAAGGGGAACACATTTACAGAAGTTACCACTTGGCTAAGGGCCACAGTGGCCCATCTTGGGAATTTGCTCTGTACTAGACATTCATTCTCCATAATACAGAACACAACATACCCAATGTAATCCCACAAAGTAGGGTCTGGGGAGGGTAAAGTATACGCAGTCCACCACTACCACAGATGAAGTAGAGAGGTTGTTTCCGATAGACCCCGGCTCATTCTCCATGATAATTTTACTAATATAGTTTAAATCAAATTATTTTTTTAGTTGATGTCAGGAGTACATATTTTTCAATTGATTAAGTACCATTCAAATGAGTGAGGATTCATATAGCCGACCTCAACTGATTTTAGATTGATTAGGCAGTTATTTTTGTTTTCAGGTGCACCAATTGTTCATCGCATGAACAACAGCAATTGATAAATGCACATTGGAATTTAGCCTACTAGAGCTATCGATATGGGAATTGATTAAATAAAACCTTACCTCTCTTCATCACAGGACACCATTTCATCTACACTCTGCAAAACAAAACATTTCAACCAAGTCAATCACACCGAGCTACACATTATCAAAACATTGTTCATCAGCCATCCATACTATATTTTCCATGGAAAAATAAAAAAGCACCCATTTTAGGAAGCCAGAATATACCTGGCAAATTGAATCCATCAGCTTAAAGCCTTTGTGTTGTGGGTTTACCTTACCTGAGACAAAATATCAGGGCGCAGCGACTACTGAAGATGGGGAATAAGAAACAGTTCGGGTCAAGACGCAAAAGGGTGTGGGCTGCGCGTGTTTGGATCGAATTTTTAAGTGTTTTTGGCCTTTAATCGATTTTTTTAAAATAGATGGAGTGTTTTTAAATGTAAATTATTTTTAAAAAAAAATATAGCAAAAATATGATATTTATACATAGCAATTTTATATTATTCCTTTACAAAAATTTGTTTGTATTGAACATTTAACTGTAAATGATCTTTTGATGATTTAACAACTCTAAGTATTCATTTTCATTTAGAAAAAAAAAAGAAAATATGGTATTTATATACATTACAATTCTATTATTTCCTTAATCGATATGGTCACATTTATATTGATTAGTTCTTATATTAGGTAAAAAAAAAAAAGACAATATTTTTTCTTGAAAGAAGAACTCAAGATACATATAATTTATATAAATCTACGATTAATATTTAGTCTACTATTTCAAATTAATATGATCTTATGCGAATTTTGAAATTTCAATTGCTGAATGGAGTTGCAATTCGTATAACCTAATTTATTTGACAATTATTCAATATACTTGATAAAATTAGCTAAAACATATACAAAATATTGTTACAAGTTTTTCTTTTTCTTGAAAAATAAAGTTAAACTTTTCTCTATTTAAAACACTATTTGAAGATAATTTGAATGAAAATATAAAATAATTTGGGAAAGATATAGTCATTACGTATTTGTCACCACAAGAACTATCATTGTATAGACTTTTCCGTCTATGATCAAACTTAGTTGGGTATACTAGTTGACACCTAATTTTTGTCCTCCACGACTAAGTTGAATTCTGAGTTTCTTCAATTTAAAATAAAATTATAATATTTATTTTCTCCGAATTAAAACTTTTCAAAATATTTATCCAGATAAGTTTGTAATTTCAAGTTTCTTTTATATATTCTCGTATTCGTACTTACAAGATTGTATAATTTAGTTACTTAAAAAGTTATTTTTACAAAAAAAATGAATTTTAACCAAGGGTTATCTAAAAAATTAATTCAAATGGATAAAATCTTTATTTAAAAATAAGTTGTCCTCAAAAATGATTTATTCAAAAAATATTTATTTGATTATTTAATCAAAAAATTCAGGATTAAATTGGCCATTAATTCATGTCGAATCATGATTTAATTTAGCCAACTTATTAAGGTTGTTCATGATTGAAATCAAATTGGCCAAAATTGCAATGCAATTGGCCAATTAATTGTTCAATTTAACCAAAAATTAAATGAGATGACTAAATCCTAATCTAATTGGGGTTATTTTTTAATAAACCCAAAACCTTCCTAATCTATCCACCCCTGACCCATCCAGCCCAACAGTTGTAGCAACAGAAACAGGCCAGACTCGATCAAAATAACAACACCAACCCATTTCCATCAGCCCATCTAACACCCCTACCCTTTTTTTCAATTTTCTGCTCCAGGTTATCCCATCAACCCCAAACCCAGCCCACTACTCTCTTTCTCAAACCCACCAGCAAAACAACAACAACCTTTAACATCAGTAACACATCTAACAATAGCTTCATCATGAAAACAATAATTTCAACACAACAGTGATCCCGAACAAACTCGTTTACAATAACGTCAGCCAACACACCAATAAATTGACGGCTTCAACAACAAAAATTGACAACACAACAAAATCAGTGAACCCTAGTCAAACTAGTTGTTCCCCTCCATTTACCGATTTACCCTCCCGTACAGCCATTTATGGCTAAAACTTAGATGTTTTTTTTTCTTTTCAGTCTATGATTCACTATTTCGAGCAAAAAATTAATTTCCAACGTCTCGCTTCGACTCAGTCTTTGTCTCACTATGGATTTCAAACACTCAAGAAAAGTATTTCAAATTTGGATTTGAAATCCATCAGAAACCCAAATCCCTCTCCCCCTAACTTTTCCCTATAAATAGATATTAAGAGATAGAGGGACGGGAGAGTATTTTGGAGGAAAATTTAAGAGTTTTGGAGGCGCATGCTAACCTCACGCAATCAAAATTCTCAAAGAACACACTCAAAAAAATCAACTCCGATGAAAAGTTGAATTCCGATAAATTTGAATTGAAGTTCGGTGGTGGAAGTTCGTCGCCAAGGTTCGTTTCTCCTAGTTTGCTGACCTCAAAATGGTGAAAACTCCACCCCTTTTGCTTTGTTATTTTTTCTGTTTATGATAAGAAAAAATGGAAATATTAAACGTGTTTTAAAAAATTGTCCTATTTTAGATACGTGTTCAATTTTGGGCGAATTTAAAAGTTGGTTTATGACTATTGATGAAAAGCTCTGAGCTTTATTACTGAATTTATGTGTGTGCTTGTTGGTTTTTTGGATGCCTGATGTCGCCATCTAGTTGAATCTTACCCTTAGCAATTTCAAATTTTATTTTTATTTCAGTAAATGGATTCAAGTTTGTTTTATGAGGCTAAGCTAAAGAACCACATGCCCTCTCTTTTGGTTAATTTTTTTTAGAAAAAATGTCATTGTCTTTTCTTACAATATTGGTCATAATGTTTTCTTGATATACGAACAAAGTACAAAATCAAAAACTAAACTACGATATGAAAACAAAAGATAAAGATAGATAAAAAAACAAGTAATAGATAGACACAATGGATGAATGAACAACAAACTAAGGGTGTATCAAACCCCTAACTCTCTATTCAATGTCAAACAAAGCACCTAACTCTTATGTAGACCTTAAGGGAATTGGATTCCACAGCAACCCACGTTTCTAAACGATAACCAACACAAGCGATTCCACGCTTACCACAAGCTAATTCAAGTTTTCCTCATGCTTTTATAAGTGTTTGCATTCATAATTCATCAATAACTACTTATTAAAATGAAAGAAGTCTTGTTTATAGTCTAGGCTAAGTTTTTACGTCATATGGGCCCAAAGTGACCCATTTAGGAAAGACAAAACATAGAAGCCCATTAAGCACATGCTTGAGCATTTATGGAGCATATGGGGCGCATCCCAAGGGTATAGTGGGTTGTTTTGACCCTCTCTAGCGGATCTAGAGCGAGTTGGGCTCACCTCCAAAGCAGAAGGGGCGCATGTCTTCTTTCGGGGGGTATTCTAGCCCCGTTTTGCCTTCTCTTGGCCTCTCTAACGTCCCTTGATCCTCCTTGATAATCATAATCATCCAATGGACACCCTTTTATAGCCATCAATAAGTCATCAAGTGTTTTTTGACTCGTAAGCATCCTCTCTAGCAATTCGGAGGCCATTTGAATTGTATCATCTCCTTCTTTAAGAAGATTCGTCCTCGAATGTACAACCTTTATAAACAAGAGAAGAAAACACAACTAAAATTTCCTTGTGGTACGAGGGTTACCACAAGGGTTAAAATCAAAACTTTCATGCCAATGAGACACCCATTGTACATATAATCAAACACCCTTTAAGACAATAGAAGAGAAGTTCTTATTTAAAGTGCAAAAGAGTTGTCTATGATAAGCATCACGAAATTCTCCTAAGTTAGTTCCATTAATAAGATTGCCCAACAACCTCAACATGAGAAAAATATCACCATGCCAAAGTTGCTCACACTTAAGATATAACCAATCATCAAAATTATCAATCAAAGGTGTGTAACCCCATGTTATAGAAGTTACTTGGCCATTAAAGATATTTGGAAAATAGGGAAGGCTAAAGGAACCATGGTAATCAATCAACCACTCATGAAATTTCACATGGGTTCTATGTCTCATTAGGAACATAACCTCTTTAAAACACTCATCTTTGTTGGAGATCTTCCCCTTACATAATATGGGCCCATCAAGTGGATTATGAATCCCCACGAAAGACTTTCCATTATAGGGAAGGATGTCAATAGTCTCAATCAAACTTTGCTTGTCATCTTGACCAATCACCAAGTCGGGTGTAGAACAATTACCACAATCTAAACAGTCATCTACGTCAAATGGGTAGAGTGCCCGCAGATATGGGTTTAGACCCCCCCCAAAGAGTTTCACCAATACAAAGAATTATACCCTCTACACTAGCATGAACATCATCAAAGGCAAATAGATGGTCACTCTTATTCGATTGACCAACATTTTTAACATTATCCCTCATCTAAGGTTCATTAACCACATCATAAATATTTTTATGTGGTAGACTAGGTTCACACACCAGTTGGCCCACATAATTTCCACAAGATAATGTACTATCGCTTATCACAATGGCTTCAACACTAGGTAGACACATATCGATATTACAAGAAGATTCAATTTGGTCATCATTAGGATCAACTAGTGCATCCACACTCTTAATTTGTACATTATCATCATGAAGTAAAGAGACATTAGGCTCATCTAAATACAAGCTATCGCTCACACTTAGTTGGCTATTAGCCTTACAATGATCTTTCACATTTACTAGAGTGCAAGATTTAGATTGGTTACTTTGAAGTTCTTTTGGAGCATGTCTACTCAAGGGAGCTTGAAGGTTGGAGTTATGATAGTTTAAACGATCTATCATGTTATCCATCCTCCCACGCATGTTTTTTATCGTACGGTTGATTGCTTCAAGTGACTCTAAGATAATATTTGAGGTATTGTTATCCATGGTACCTAATTAAATAAATACTAGACAAAAAAAAAAGAGTTAAAGTTAAGAAATCAACCTCATAAGCTCTCAAAGCTTCCACAAGTTTATCTCTCAATTGGCATCGCAAACATTGATAAATCATTTGTACTCCAATGAGAATGCTTGGTGCCAACTGTGGCTTATGATTGGAATAGGTTCTTGTTTGAAATGACTCAGATATTAGGTACATACTTGAGCCAACAAGTAACAACGAATTCGAAAGAGAAAAGCTTGAATGAAATAAAACGATGAAAGAAGTAGGACTCAAGAACTAATCGATCAACTTAGTAGATGAATTACTAGTTGATGAGTAGCTTAAGAATAAAAAAAGAGATTATGAATCTAAAATAAGAAACTTAGGAATCAAACCTTGAGCAAAATAAAACCTGAAAGCCTTAAATGCATTTGGGAGCTTGATTTGCGGTGGTGTAGTGTTGATCTGCGTTTGGGGCTGTTTTGGGACCTTCTCTAGTAGGTGTGGAGCATATGCAAGGTAGCTTGGACGCAACTTAGACAGACAGTTGCTGTTTTGAGGCGTTGCAGCACCTTGGGCGCACCTCCAAGACACTTGCAAGTTGGCCAAAAAAACAGCTTGCACCAACACTTGTACTTCCAAATGCCCCCCCTCCCCCCTCTTTTGTCCTCTCCTTGGAATATTTTTTTGGATCTTTAAAAGGTGACTTGGACCAAAACTTTTGTACATTTTTTATTTCTCTTTTTATTATCAAACAACCAATTGTAGCTGAAAATCCTTCTTGAAGATAACAGTTTCTTCAAGAACACCAAAAATTTTCAAGTTTTGCTCCTTAGCTCGGAATGAGTTGAAATTTTGAACCTTAGAACTTTTCAATATTCTAAACTCATTCCCAATCTACGCATCAATTTAGATTCTAGGTAAGGGTTCAAATTACTTCGAAGGAAAGAGGTTAGGCACCCTTCAGAATTCACAAGTGTGGTTCTCGACCAGACTTAGGTTTATTTAAAAAGAAAGAGGAAAAATTGAGGTTTGTAAGCAAAAATAAAAAAATGCGTATTAAAACGATACTATTAAATATCTAAATCAATTTAATTCTTTTATATAAGTAGTAACGACCTAAATTTGCCTAACGTGTGGTGAAAATTGCGTAAATAAATAATATCCCTCCCAATTAAAGCCTTCTTTGAATGTTATTCCTGGTGAGTATTTTTGAGAACCTGTACAAAAACTTGTAAAAAATGTTAGTAACAAATAAATAATTAAAAAAGGGCATGTGCACATATATGTATTTTTAAAAAAATATAATTTTTATTAAAAGGCGGGCTCAGGTAAAGCTTTCAAAAAGAAAAAAAAATATAAAAATTTCATCATTGTCAAAAATACTTATTTTATTACGTATTTATATACATAATATCTGTATTTTATTTGTGAAGGCGTCGAAAATCGATGGAGAATTTTTTCATCGGCCAATGTTGATACTAGAGTGTAACTGTTCTACAAAAGCACTAAAAATAGCCATCAACATTAACTAGTCAAAAAACACATTAATAGCAACTATAATGAAAACAATAATGTAAACAAAACAAATAAAAATAATCAAACCAACATGGATAACAAAATAATAATATATCTATAAGAAAAGTGGAGAACAAAAAGTAGTAAAGTAAAAATAATAACGTGTAAACATTAGATAATAATGAATCATCAATCAAAAAGTAACAAAAAGAAAACTACTTTAATAGCATGATAATAGCATATTCAACGAAATCAAAGGCTATCGGAGTCCAAACTCCTCCAAAAAATAACTAAACTGAAAAAATAAAATCCGTCTTTTATAACGGGGTGCCCTCAAATATCCACACGGAGAGATAATTTCATTAGCCAATGTTGATACTAGAGTGTAACTGTTCTAGAAAAGCACTAAAAATAGCCAACAACATTAACTAGTCAAAAAACACATTAATAGCAACTATAATGAAAACAATAATGTAAACAAAACAAATAAAAATAATCAAACCAACATGGATAACAAAATAACAATATATCTATAAGAAAAGTGGAGAACAAAAAGTAGTAAAGTAAAAATAATAACGTGTAAACATTAGATAATAATGAATCATCAATCAAAAAGTATCAATAAGACAACTATTTTAATAGCATATTCAACGAAATTAAAGGCTATCGGAGTCCAAAATCCTCCAAGAAAATAAATAAACTGGAAAAAAAACGTCTTTTATAACGGGGTGGCCTCAAATATCCAGACGAGAGATAATTTCACTGGCCAAAAAAAAAATTTAACACAGATAAAACAATACCAATATATCACAAAGAAAATAAAATCATTAAGAAAATTAAACAAAATAATATTACTTTCAGTGGTGGTAGCGGGCTACCGGATCTGGAGTGTGTTTGTCGTGGAGGTCGCCGGATCTGGTTTGACAGTGATGGTTGGATCTGATGGATGACGGGATCTGGAGATTAATGGAGGAAGTAGTTGTTGTTTATGAAAATGAAAGAAATGGACGAGATGTTTAGTGAAGTAAGTGAATTAGAGTGAGAGAGAGAGATTTTCCCTTTTTTTGTGTTGTACGTGTAGTGTTTAAAAGGAAAAGAAAAATGATGAAAAGTGTGGGTCCATCCAATAAATGCTTGGCCAATGTTTCAAATTTTTTGGCAAGTTTTTTCAATCTTTCGGCAGAAGAAAATCTGAACAAATATTCCTCAGCTGCCAATGTTGAATTGCAACCTCAATATAGGTAAGCAATGACATCTACGAAGATAATTTTTTGCCTATAAATAGAGACATTATTCTGTGTATTAAGATAATTAAATTAGCTCACATTTATGAGTCATATTAAATAATATATAAAAATATGAATACCGATATATAAATATAGTAGAATATAAACAACAACAAAAAAAATAATTATCTTTGAAAAAATATATAATGTTATAAATAATTAAAATTATACTGTGCAGTAAAAAATTATGGTGCTATGTTGTGTACGTATGCAAATGACTGTGCAAAAATATTAAAATAACAATATATTGATAAAAATTCTAAAGTTTTGACAAAAATTTAAAATATGACGATAAATGCGTAAAAATCCTTAAATAATGATGATTATTAACAATTTATTAACAATTGCAAAAAATATGTGAAAAAATTGCATTTTATGCCATTTATGGAGAGCCAAAATTGGGTGTCAACAGACACAATGGATGAATGAATAGCAAACTAAGGGTGTATCAAACCCCTAACTCTCTATTCAATGTCAATCAAAGCACCTAACTCTTATGTCGACCTCAAGGGAATTGGATTCCCGAGCAACCCACGTTTCTAAACGATAATTAACACAAGCTATTCCATGCTTGCCACAAGCTAATTCAAGCTTACCTCACACTTTCATAAGTGTTTACATTCATAATTCATCAATAACTACTTATTAAAACGAAAGAAGTTCTATTTATAGGATAGGCTAAGTTTTTACATCATATGGGCCCAAAAGTGACCCATTTAGAAAAGACAAAACATAGAAGCCCATTAAGCATATGCTTGAGCATTTGTGGAGCATATGGGGTGCATCCCAAGGGTATAGTGGGTTGTTTTGACCCGGTCTAGCGGATCTAGAGTGGGATGGGCATGCCTCCAAAGCGGATGGGGCACATGTGTTCTTTTGAGGGCTTTCTAGCCCCGTTTTGCCTTCCCTTGGCCTCTCTAATGTCTCTTGATCCGCCTTGGTCATCATAACCATCCAATGGACGCCCTTTGATAGCATTAAGAAGTCATCAAGTGTCTCTTGACCCGTAAGCATCCTCTCAAGCAATTCAGAGGTCATGTGGATTATATCATCTCTCAAAGTTAACCTTCCCCTGATTGTTGCGATTGTTCACAAGGCATAAAAGGATTTTGAACTAGAATATTGTGCCTTCTATATTTGTCAACCATTTTGTGTAATTTGCCTGGTGTAGGCATTTAAGTTTATACGAAGTTGACCGTCTAATATATCATTGGTTAAGAAAAATGTGTAGTTTATATCCTCCATAGTTGCCTATGTAGGATATTGTAATACCTCATATTTTCCTAGCATAATCTAAGTCCTATTACATGAGTATTTGCATATAAAATTTTTGAAACACTCATTATTTTCCAGTTTAGAGCTTGCCATTGCATAGGAAATTGAATTAGCTTTTCAACGATATAAAATTCTCCCAAATTCGATAACCAGGTAAGGAGTTATGACGATTCTAAGTTTCAGTAGTTAAACATCGTCATTTTAACCATTGGCGCATCGCGGAGCAGGCCAATTTATCATTTGGCAAATTCCAGTGAGGGTCCGCAATCCTGTCGCGTCGCGCCATTGGCCAAATTGGCATTTGGCAGTTTCCAGTATCTCTCCACGATTTCACCGAGTTGTGGAGAACTTTCAGGCCCTAATCAGTGAGGACCGCCATTTTCCCACATCGCGCCATCGCCCAGTTTTCCAATTGTCCCTTTTCCAGTAGCTTGGCGTGATAGTGGCACGTCACGCCAAGGCCAAAAATTGGGATGGTCAGTTTCCAACTTGGGTTTTTAAATTCATTTAGGGGTATTTGGGTCTTTTTTCTAAGCCCTAAACTCGTCCTAAACACGAAATTTAACCCCTAATTGACCTAACTAATCATTCATTATTCAATTCCTCTCAAATTAAAGATCCTTTTTTCAAGACCAATCCTCAATAACTCACCAAGAACTTCAAGAAATTCATTATCCCAGGTATGTTAGATGTTCATCCATGGATTCTTTTCATCCATGGAGTCCAAATATCCTATTTAAATTACAAAATTGTGATATTTTCAAGTTGATTGATTTTAAATTATGATTTCACCCATGAATTTCCATAAACTTAGATTTTATACCATGTTTCAACGAAATTATTGTTGTTATTCGATTCTCCATGTTTTAATGTTACCATTTATTTAATTAAACCATGACTTAGTGATTTTCATGTTAAATTCATGTTATTTATACAAGTCCTATAGTATTCCATGATTTGACTAAGCTATGAACTACAAGTGTTTGATAAAATGTCTACAAGAGTAAATATTTCATGAAAGCCTTCATGCTTTGTTCCCAAAGCTTTAGTGTCATTTTACTATTGTTGTTTTTGATTCCTGGGGGTATTGAATACCCAAAAACCATAGCTGTTTATTTGGTCTAGTCTCAGTACATTATAGAGTAGTCTTCAGAACATACTATGAGTATTATCAGAACAATCAGTTATCAGTCAGATGAACTCAGAACAGTCTAGTACTTTAGTGTCTTTCAGTTGGGAGTAGGATTTAGCCCTGAGCGAGTGTAGGGATGACGACTTCCCCGTCAGATAGGCAAAGTCGTTAGTAGCAGTCTTTATACTCCAAAACTACGTAGCCACCGTAGGATACGAGTAGTCACCCGTCAGATTAGGCTTGACTATCTCGCAGGGGTCACCCGTCAGTCAGACTTGACACCCTTAGTCCTTTGGACATTATATTAGTTTAATTGATCTACACAGCCAGTGTTAGTACCCGTGGCACGGTACTGACACCTTTCCAACTGGAGTTACAGGTTGGACCCCGATTAGCTTATATTAGGGCATATCGGTCAGTGATACCTCCCACAGTCTCAGATATAGTCTCAGTGATAGTCCCAGTTCAGTTATTTAGTCTTAGTGTTGTTTGACCACAGCATACAAATATCAGTTATTTCAATATTTCAGTTTACAGATTTTACTTAGTTCTATGTTATATGCTTGGTCATGCATCCTTGGTGTCTACAATTTCATGTATTTTTAGTATTTACAAACTCTCATACATACGCAGTATTTACATGCTTCACATATTTTCAGTATCTACATATTTCATGTTCTCTATTCAATACTCCATGCTTTACATGTATATTCAGATCGTTTATAATTTCTATTCATGAAACCTTGCATGTCAGCCTACCTCATTTAGCATACCGGTACATTCAAAGTACTGATCGCATACCTTTTATTATGCTATGATGTATTATATCATAGGTTCAGATGCCTAGTTCCTGGATCATGCTTAGACGTCACTTCTGAGGCTATCAGCAGTATAATAGTAGTGGTGAGTCCTCATCATTCCAGGACAAATTATTTTATTTCATGTCTCGATTTAGTAGTTAGTTAGAGTTAGTTGAGGCTTGTCCCATCAACTCATAGTCTTACAGTTTAGAGGCTTTTCAGACATTAGAGTCAGTTATTCAGTATTCAGATTTCCAGTTGGCATGTAAGTTGATCAGTATTCTGTTAGATTCAGATAGTTTCTTTCTAGATTCAAATTTCAGTATTGATTCAGTAATAAAACATTATGGCTATATCAATTGTTTTTCCGTGTTTTTGACTATATTATTCAGTGCTCACAACAGGTACCAGCTAATGGATTAGCTTGTGGTCCCTCGGGACTGTAAGCACCGTGTGACGCCCAGGGTGTACTCTTGGGGAGTTACAGATATGATTTTTACAACAACTTGTTTCGTTGACCGTTTATGCATCATTTGAGTGTTCAAATCAATTTTACCATCTGTCTTACTATGCATTACTTATATATGGGATTGTAAAAATTCTACATAGTAGATGTAAAGTGTTAGGGTGCTGAATTGGTTATAAGAATGAATCACATAATATTGTCCTCTACTTGTGTACAAGTGCTTGTGGACAACCACACTATGTTGAAAATATTTAGTTGATATCAAATTTTATATCATAAATGTCTAATACTTATCTCATCATTCTCTATGCACGAAATCTAATGATATTTAGTTAGAATAGACTCCATACCTTACATATTCATGGGCTAAGCAGGCCCGAGCTGTCGAGTCTAGATTCACACCAAAGTTCCAAATGGACTGATACAGTGTTGATATACAACAGATATACACAAATATACAGGTTCAAAAAAATGGGAAGTGGAAATGGAAGCTGATTTTACAATTTAAGGACTAAATTTATGTATACATCACTGAAATACAATCATATATACATTGGATATATGAAAAAATCAAGAAAAAGAGCTATGATATACAATTTATATACAAAATGAAAAATGGACCCAAAGTCCCTAAAATTTGAAGCCCAAAAGCAGGACAGCTTTATTGATGAGCCAAGGAAGGGCCCAACTTAAATTCTTGTCTTTCTTTTTTTTGGGAGTTAAATTTTCTTGTCTTTCATGCCTTGTAGTTTGTAATTTATCCTTGTTTATTTGTATTAACTAACACTTTAATCAATTGATCTAGCCAAGTTTTCTAAAAGATTGTCATTTTATTTTATCTTAGTTTTCTTTTACTTAATTCATAATTTTTTCACGTGATTTATCTTGTCTAAAACTAATTAAATTGGCTTCTTCAGTTTTTTTTCCTTAAAATGAGTCTTTTAAAAATTAAGTATTTTATTTCAAAATGACATTTTTTTTGTTCATGTAACTAATAATTTATTTTAGATTAAAATAATGTTATCCAAACCTAAGGAACTAATTTGTTTGAAAATTAACTTTTCAAAAATTAGCAAAGCACTAATAATTTGATACCCTTTTTACATTTTTTCTAAGGTATTATCTACAATAAGATTGATTTTTCTATAATAATTAATAATAATAAAATAATTCTATACTCTTCTTATTTTTTCATAAAAACAAAAATTATTTTCCTCTTAAATATCCAAAGAAAATTGCAATTTAGTTTAATTCAAGTAGAATATTCCTCGTTTGAATAAATAAATATTCTTTTTAAATGTATAAATAAATAATTTTTGTATTTTTACAACATCAAGTCTTTGCGAGAATCAACCACTTTTAGTTAGTCAAATTAATTATTTTTGGTAAACCGTTTTAATGGACGCTCCTAAGTGTCTTAAAAACCTTCTTAGATTGTTAATTGAATCCTTACCCATTTTATCTAACTTTAAAGATTCATTTATGTTTTTGAACCTTTGAAACTCCTTTAAGTTATTCTTGATTTTTATATAAAAATTAAGTGGTGACTGTGTAATTTTTTTTATTTTTTTTTTGATTTTCTTGAAACAGTTTTAACAACAACAACAAAAACAAAAACAACATACCCAGTTTGTTCCCACATAGTGGGGTTTGGGGAGAGTAGAGTGTACGCAGACCATACCACTACCTCGGGTGAAGTAAAGAGGCTGTTTCCGATAGATCCCTGGCTTAGAACCGATAACAGACTAACAAACACAAAAGCTAAGTGCAAAATAAACTAACACCGCTAGCCACAAGATAATACTGCAACTACAAGATAAAATAAGAATTATCCAACTGAAATCAAAGACATCACATAGCACCATGAATAAAAACTACAGACACAAAAGAACGCATCCTTAATGTCATCAACGTAGTCCCACCCCTAACCCTCTACCCTAATCTGCGTCCTCCACCCTTTTCTATCAAGGGTCATGTCCTCCGTAAGTCGTAACTGCTCCATATCATGCATAATCACCTTCCTCCAACACTTCTTTGGTCTACCTCTACCCCACCTAAAATCATCCCTAGCTAGTGTCTCACACCTCCGCACTGCAGCATCCGTGCCCCTCCTCATCACGTGCCCGAACCAATGCAACCTCGCTTCTGGCATCTTATCCTCCACCGAAGCAACTCCCACCTTCTCCCGAATAATCTCATTCCTCACCCTAGCTTTCTGGTAATTCCACACATCCATCGCAACATTCGCATCTCTGCCACCTTCAACTTTTGGATGTGGGAGTTCTTAACTGGCCAACATTCTGCTCCATACAACATATTCGGCCGGACTGCCACTCTGTAGAACTTACCTTTAAGCTTCGGGGGCATCTTCTTATCACGCAAAACTCCTGAAGCGAGCCTCCATTTCAACCACCTTGTCCCAATATGATGCGTGACATCCTCGTCAATTTCGCCATTGGCCTGAATCATAAACCCCTAATACTTGAAACTCTCCCTCTGCTGAATGACCTGCGAGTCCAGCTTCACCACCACTCCATCCTCTCGCGACTCCTCACTAAACTTACACTCCAAGTACTCTGTCTTGGTTATGCTCAACCGAAATTCTTTAGACTCAAGTGTTTGTCTCCAAATTTTTAACTTATCGTTAACTCCTCCCCGAGTTTCGTCAATCAGTACCACATCATCTGCAAATAACATACACCAAGACAACTGCCCTTGAATATGTCGCGTCAAAACATCTATCACCAAGGCAACTGCCCTTGAATATATGATTAGTGATATTTTTCAAAAATAAAGACAAAAAGACAAGAAAAAAGTATTAAAGAAAAAGAAAAATCAATTTATTTTCTTGAATAATATCTCATAACGGATAAATTTATTTAAAAAATTAAAAATACTAATAGAGCGCCACTATGTGGTATATGTTTTAAATTGAATAGGAACTTACACCACAATTTCTTTTTGGGTCAATTTAATAAACATATTTAAGTTTGATGATGTAAAACTCTTTTTAAAAATAAAATAAACAATTAGAACCTATATAAACAATATATAGAGTAAATCTAATAACAAAGTATCAATCTTTGATATATATTATGAAGTAATTGAAATTTTTGAGATAGTAATAAGATCTAAAAAAATCATAATGTAAAGGTGAGCTCAAGGACGAGCAAGTGCATCATAGTTTTTTTAAAACTTGTGCATTGCTGACTTTATGCTTTAAGCTTTAAATCTTGGCCTTAAAACATGGAATGACAAAAGAGCCAAGTCTTTTTCTGAGGGATCGTTTGGTGTGAGGTATTAAATCATATAATTTCGGAATAAAATAATAGTTTCGGGATAAATTTTTTGATGCTATGTTTAGTTGTCAAATTCGGAATAACTTATTTCGGGATTAATAAATAGTACCGGGATAAGTTATTCCACCTAAGGGGTGATATAAATAATTCCACCATATTTTAGCTTGGGATAAAGTCATAAAATGATAAAATTGCCCTCCAAATCCTTTAATTATCGCTTTTCACATATATATACACACACACATATATGTATTACTTTACTACTATATATAAGAGAGAACGTGAGATTTTGGTCCTTACATTATTTTTTTTGATAATTTTATCCCTAATTTAAATTTTAATTACTCTACGAAATTTTGTTCATTTTGGTAAATTTAAACAACTATATGGACTTAACTATTTATACAATCAAATTCAAAATTGATCCAAGGGTTTATTGTGTTTATATTTTGTAATTATTAATCTTACTTCAAATTTTAAGTTTTTCTAACAAATTTATCATGGACAAGTAATTAAAGTATGTTGACATTCCCTTTCTAACTTAGTACATGCTTAATTATTAAATAAAAAATATTTTTAATATATAGTTAAACATGTTTGAATTTTTTTATTTTTTTTAAAAAGATACAATTCAACTTTCCAAATATTAATTATACTAAATAACGTAAGACGAGAGTAATTATTTTTCACATTTTTTTTATGAAGATTTTTTTTAAATTGGATTATTAATATTTTATAGAATTTAGAATAAAATAAGTAATTTAACATGAAATATTAAGCTAAATAAGGCGAAGGGTATTTCTGTAAACAAACTATCTATTCTTAGAAAGGATGTAATGCCTATCATTTTCAGTACCACAAACCAAATAATCACTAATAAATAATACCTTGTTATAAATGTACCATATATAATGAATGTCTACTTTACCATATATAGTGACTACCAACCTTACCATATATCGTGTATGTCTATTTATGAAAAAATTACAAACCCAAGGTTAATTTTTTCTTATAAATAAAGGAGTTTTCCTTCATTATAATTCATCACTCAAGAGAAATAAGAATTACTCTCTATTATCTCTACTTTTCTTCTTTATTCTTTATTAGTTTATAACACGTTATCAGCACGAGAATCTACCGTCTCAAATTTGAAGGCTAAGGTATTATTTTTCTTTCCTTTTTCATATGACTAACAATCTTACAAAGTGTGAGTTCGTTGCCCTTCAAAGTTCGGGAAAGAACTATATTTCATGGGTGATGTATGCTGAAATCCACCTAGATGCTATGGGTCTTGGAGACGCCATAAAGAAAGAAAATACAACATCTAGTCAAAATCGTGCTAAGGCTATGATTTTCTTGCGTCATCATCTTGATGAAATTCTGAAAATTGAATACCTTATTAAGGATCCACTAGTATTATGAAATAGTCTAAAAGAAAGGTTTGACCACTTAAAGATGGTCATCCCTCCAAAAGCATAATATGAATGGATGCATCTAAGGTTTCAAGACTATGATTCTGTTCATGAGTACAATTCTGCCACGTTCATAATTTCTTCTTAATTGAAATTATGTGGAGAGACTGTCAATGATGACGATATGTTGGAAAAGACGCTCTCCACTTTTCATGCCTCATATATGCTCTTACAACAACAATATCAAGAGAAAAATTTCAAGAAGTATACTGAACTGAGTTTTCATTTTCTCGTGGCTGAACAAAATAATGATTTGTTGATGAAAAATCAGAATCGACCTACTAGATCTGCACCATTCCCTGAGGTAAATGATGTGCATGCTCACCATGCTAGGCGTGAAAAAGGTAGCAACCCTGGACGTGGTCGTGGTTGTGTTGACCAAGAAAGAAGCCCTGTTCCTGATGTTAATCATTCATCGAACAAAAAGAGAAAAAATAAGAAACGTAAAGAAATTACTTGTTTCCGATGTGGTGGAAAAGGACAATATTCACATGACTGTCGTGCTCTCAAGCACTTGGTTGACATTTATCAAGCATCACTAAAGAAGAGAAAAATCCTGAGGCTAACTTTCTCTCTGGAAATAATGTTGACATCACATGCTTGGATGTAGCAGACTTTTTCGAGCACCCTGAAGGAAAGATTGATCACTTGATTAGTGATGGTTCCGTAAACATAGAAGAATGAATGAATTTTTTTTATTGGTAAGATTTAGTGAATAGAAAATCATATAAAAGTAGTTGATTGCATGAGTATTAGTTTTTAATTAGTATTGATTAGTTTAATTATATTATTGTTGTTTATTCTAGATTTTAATTGAATTTGTTTTTTTATTTTATTATTTAATGAAAAAAAAGGGAAAACAACGATTCATTAATGAAAAGTAAATGGTAGGCTGTAAGGAACGATACTACTGAATCATCACATAATCCATTACTCTATCTTATTATAGAAAGAAACAGTAGCAATGCTGCAAAAGGCCATATACCGAATCATTAAATTGTTACATTCTTTATGAAATATAATATAATAATATTATATTGTTTGCATGTTAAAGTTCTGATAAAAAAATACTTCAAATACACGTGTTTTTCTTTTTCAATTATTGAAAAATAAAATGCATTTTTTTCTTAGTAAGCTATTAAAACTATTGAAAAATAAAATGATAAGCTAAGCTAATCACATATTAATTGGACATATTTTTTATTATTGCTTACCAAAGTATGATTAACAATTCCTTATAGTATAAGTTTTCTCTTTGTACAAAGATTTAATATATATTTTATTTGGTGTATGTCATTTTATTTGAAGATATGGATAATTTTCAAAGTAAGTTGTCCAATTGTGAAGATATTTGTTTGATTGATTCTGACACTACACATACTATATTCAAAGACAAGAAATATTTCTCTCATCTAAACATGGGGAAGATTAATGTTGCTACATTTGCTGGTAGTGCTAATTTGATTGAAGGCTTCGGAAAAACCATTATAATCTTGCCCAAGGAAACTAAACTCATCATATATAATACTATGTTTTCTCCTAAGTGTTGGAGAAACTTGTTGAGTTTTAAAGATATCCATGAAAATAGTTGTCATATCAACACAATTGATAAGATGAATCTTGAATATCTTGGTATCACCAAGAATGTCTCTAGTGTGTTATAGAAAAGTTTTCTGCTTTATCTTTTGGCCTGTATTGGACAAAGATTTTTGTACAATTAAGGCACACTCTATAGTAAATAAGAATTTTATTAATTTCAATACTTTTGTACTTTGGCATGATCGTCTGGGATATCCTGGATCTATAATGATGAGACGAATTATAGAAAATTCAAATGGGCATCCATTAAAGAACTTGAAGGTTCTTTCAAATGGTGAATTTTCATGTAATGCTTGTTATCAAGGCAAGCTAATTGTGAGTCCATTACCAACAAAAGTTGGGATTGAGTCCCCCGCATTCTTGGAACGCATACATGGGGATATTTGTGGACCCATTCACCACCTAGTGGATCGTTTAGATATTTTATGGTCCTAATAGATGCTTCTTCTAGATTGTCTCATGTATGCCTATTGTCATCTCGCAACTTGGCATTTACAAAATTTTTGGCATAAATAATACAATTACGAGTACAATTTTCTGATAATTAGATTAAGTCTATTCGCCTTGATAATGCCACAGAACTTTCATCTCGAGCATTTAATGACTATTGCTTATCGATTGGGATAAGAGCGAAACATCCTGTAGCTCATGTTCATACTTAAAATGGCTTTGCCGAGTCATTAATTAAACGTCTGCAATTGATAGTAAGACAATTACTTATGAAAACTAAGTTGCCCACTTCTGTTGGGGTCATGCGATTTTTATGCTGCAACACTTGTTCATCTTAAACTGATAAATTATGATAAATTTTCTTCCGTTGCAATTAATTTTAGGTCAAGAGCCTAATATATCTCATTTGAGAATTTTTGGATGCGGTGTTTGTGTGCCTGTAGAACCACCAAATCGCACCAAGATGGCCCCCCAAAGAAGGTTAAGAATTTATGTTGAGTTTGAATCACCCTTCATTATTTGCTATCTTGAACCATTAACGGAAGATATGTTCATTGATTGATTTGCAGATTATTGGTTTGATGAGATAGTTTTTTCAAAATTAAAGGGAGAAGATAGTGACATCAAAAGAGAAATTTTATGGAAAAATCCATCATTATCTCATCTTGATCCACGTGCTTCTATTTATGAGCAAGAAGTACAAAAGATTATTCATTTGCAGAAAATTGCAAATCAAATACCAAACAATTTTACAGATTTGAAAAAGATCGCCAAATCACACATTCTTGCAGAGAATATCCCAATTCAAATTGATGTCCCTAAAGGACCATCCACTAGTGGCATAGCTAATGAATCTAAAGCACACTTGAAACGTGGTAGACCATTAAGTTCTAAGGATCGAAATACTAGAAAAAGAAAATCAAATGGTCAAGATTTATTACGAAAGATCCACATATGGAAGTTCAAGATTTGAGCAATGTTGATATCCCTGAAAGAATCAATGAGCCCGAGACTCAAAAAAATGAGGAATTATCCATAAATTCAATTGATGTTGGAACTAATTTGATTCGATCTGAAATAGTAGTAAATTATGTCTTAAACCTCAATCTGTCATAGAATGTCGATAAAAAATGACTGACCAAAATGGCAAGAAGCAATTCAATCTGAATTGAATTCACTTGTCAAATATAAAGTTTTTGGACCTATATCTCAAACACCTAGTGGTGTTAAGCCTGTTGTCTATAAATGAGTTTTTGTGCGAAAAAGAAATGAGAAAAATAAAATACAAAGGTATAAGGCACGCCTTGTTGCACAAGGATTTTCACAATGGCCTGGTGTCGATTATAATGAGACATATTTATCATTTATGAATGCAATAACATTGCGTTATCTTATTAGTTTCACTATCCATGAGAGACTTGAAATGCATTTGATAGATGTAGTAACAACTTATCTATATGTATCACTTGATAATGAGATATACATGAAAATTCCTGAAGGATTTAAAATGCCAAAAACATATAGTTCAAAACCTCGAAAAATGTATTCCATTAGATTGCAAAGATCATTGTATGATTTGAAACAATCAAAACGCATGTGATATAACTATCTTAGTGAATATTTATCTAAGGTTGATGAAATTTTCCCATGTATTTTTATAAAACATCGGAGTTTTTTATACTTGCTATCTATGTCGATGATATAAACCTTATTGAAACTCCAATCGAGCTTCAAAAGGCAATTTATTACCTAAAGAAAGAATTTAAGATGAAAGATCTCAAAAAGACAATTATGCCTTGGTTTGAAAATTGAACATTTGAAAAATGGTATCTTTGTCCATCAGTTTTCCTACACAGAAAAGGTGTTGAAAAGATTCTATATGGATGGAGAATATCCATTAAGTACTTCGATGGTTGTTCGATCACTTGATGTGAATAAGGATCCATTCTGACCTCAAGAAAAGAATGAGGAACTCCTTAGTCCTGAAGTGCCATATCTTAGTGCAATTAGTGCACTAATGTATCTTACAAATGCTACAAAACCCGATATAGCTTTTTTATTTATTTTGTTAGCAATATATAGTTTTGATCCTACTAGGAGACATTGGAATGAGATCAAACATATATTACAGTATCTAAAAGAGACTATCGATATGTGCTTCTTTTATTCTAAAGATTACAGTCCCGATCTTGTTGGTTATGCTGAGCTGGGTATTTATCTGACCTGTATAAATCTCGGTCTCAAACAAGTTAAGTATTCATATATGGGGATACTTCCATATCTTGGAGATCTACAAAGTAGTCTATCGTAGCCACCTCATCGAACCATGCTGAGATTATAGCTATTCATGAAGCAAGGTGAGAATGTGTATGGTTGAGGTTCATACTACATCTCATTCGAGAAAAATATGGTTTGAAATGTGACAAAGTATCCACAATTTTATATGAAGATAATGCAACATGCATAGCACAACTTAAGGGAGGATTCATAAAAGGAGATAGAACGAAACACATTTCGCTAAAACTTTTGCACAAAATCGGGATGCAAAGGTGGATGTTATCATTAGGGGGAGTCAATACGCGCTGTACTCTTTTTCCCTTATGAGGTTTTGTCCCACTGAATTTTTCTTGTAAGATTTTTAATGAGATAACATATATGCGTATTATCTATCAAATAGACATTCAAGGGGGAGTGTTACAAAATGTACCATATATAGTGAATGTCTACTTTACCATATATAGTGAATACCTACTGTACCATATATTGTGTATGTTTATTTATAGAAAATTTATAAACTCCAAGGTTAGTTTTTCCTATAAATAAAAGGGATTTTTCTTATTGTAAGTCATCCCTTATTACTCTCTATTCTCTATACTCTTCTTCTTTATTATTTATTAGTTTATAGCATACCTGAATAACTAATCCCAAGACAACTAATTCCAGCATAACTTGTTTCCCAACCAAACAACACCTAAATGTCAACTATTTCCAAATGATGTCACATGAACCGACATTTTTTCAATTGCAGGTCTCGTAATTGCTTGGACCCGCATTTCCCTGCTGCTACTCTATTTCTATTCCATTTTTATGGGATGAAAAATGTTTTGTTTGGTTTATTTCAATGTCAAGAGAAAATTAGAAAAAGTATAACAAATTTTTATTTACTCATTTAACTACTCCTAAAAAAAATCATTGTAATAAATAATAATAATAAATATTATAAATACTCAAATTGAAAACTTCCTATATTTAGAGGTTATTTTAGAATATATATAATTTGTATTCACAGAAACTATTCAATAAATGTAACACCCTGCATTATTTGGGCTAGAATTCAAACCGTCGCTCCTATGTGTATAGACCCGAACCTAATTGTTCCTTGTTAATATATGTATGATAATTAATTATCTAGTGTGGGAATACCTTTGGATATGAATTGAGGTCACAAATATCTCTTAACTCAGAGATGAGTTGAGAACATTTCTGTAACGCCCCGAGAATACACCTTGGGCGTCACATGGTGCTTACAGTCCCGAGGGACCACAAGCTAACCCATGAGCTGGTACCTACTGTGAGCACTGAATAACATAACCATAAATGTGGAAGAATAACTGATATGCCATAAGATTCTAATAACTGAAACAAATACTGAATTATGAATCTGAAGAAATAACTATCCAAGTTTGAATAAATACTAAAATCTGAGATAAACTGAATAACTAACTGATACATCAACTGAAGTCTGAATACTGAATAACTAACTCTAATATCTGAAAAGCCTCTAAACTGAATGACTGGGAGTTGATGGGACAGACCCCAACTAACTCCAACTAACTACTAGACTGAAAACATGAAATAGAAATACTCCATCCTGCAAAATATGAGGACTCACCACTGCTACTGCTAAGATGTCTGAAAAGTCTAAACGCAATTCGGGAACTGAGCGTCAACACCTATGATATAATACATCATAGCGCAAAAAAAATATATGCGATCAGTACTTTGAATATACTGGTATGCTATGAGGTAGGCTGATATGCATGGTTTCATGAATAGGAATCATAAATTATCTGAATATACATGTAAAGCATGGAGTACTGTTGTAACACCCCAAATCTGGTACCCGGAATGCTACACGATGCTCATGGCTCCGAAGGACCACAAACTAACCCATGACTGATATCTGTACCTGTATACTGCATAATCTACTGTATAATGTGGAAACATAAATTGAAAGGCCATAAGGTTCAAACCTGATAAATCACCATAGGACATAACATCTGGAATGAGGTATAAATACCCAAAACAAAACTGTCTAAATATACTATAGTCTGAAAAGCCTCTAAAACATGACTGTTTGAATAAGGAGTTGATAAGACATGTACCCAACTAACTCTAACTAATAAATTAATTAATGGGATAATAAAATAATGGTCATGTCCTTGAAGGATGAAGACTCACTACTAACTCTGATTGCTGAGACTGGAATGCTACTGATGCTCTAGAGCTCGTGTCTCTGAACCTATGATATAAAAATACCATAGCGCAAATGCGTCAGTACGATTGAATGTACTAGTATGCATGTGAGGTAGGCTGAATACAAAGGGTTCACATGCATGAACTATACTAACTGACTGGATAAAATTAACGTGAGAATACATGCATGAATACATAATAACTGTAACTAAGTTCGTGATAACATGATTACTGAATCTGGTTACTGATAATATGAGATACTGATAACTGTATAACTAAAATAACTGATACTGAGCGACTGTATCTGACAGTCTAGTTTTTAATGAAATTAGCCGAGTTTCATACTGTTCTGAGTTGACTGTATCTGACAGTCCTGAATTCTTTAGAACTATATGAGTTCTATTACTGAGACTAAATGACTATATCTGACAGTCCTAAATTCTGTAACTGAAACTGTGGAAAGTAGTAATCTAACCGACATGTCCCGAATATACCATTATAGCTGAGTTGGGGTCCAATCTGTAACCCCAATTAAAAGGGTTCAATACCACGCCACTGGTAAGGACAATTTGTGAGTAACCCTCATATAACAGGTAACTCTAGTAAGAATGGTGGGAACCCTCAAATAAAAGGTTAAGCCACCATATCTTCCCTCATATAGCAGGCTATGATGTCTCAACCTATGCTGGCTACATAGTTCTGGAATGTAAGGATTACTTCTAAGAATCACGCCCTCATATAACAGGTGAGTTTCCATCCTTGGGTTCACTCGGTGCTAATTCCTACTCCCATCTAAATAGACACTGAACATGATTAACTAAACTGACTGGACTGAGTTAACTGAGTTTCGTTGACTGACGAAATATTACTGAGATAACTCAATTTTCCTGAATCATGAGATTGACTGAATTCTACTGAACATGGCTTGACTAAGAGTATCTTGAAAACATGACACTGGCTCTAGGCATACAACTAAATTGTCGGGTACAAGTACCCCCATGACTCAATGAAAAGAAACCGACAAAGCATGACTTTCTTGAATACATAATCATATCAACAGTACATAATATAATAAGTTGGAGAATTCATAAAGTACAAGTTCTAAAGCATCACCATGGCCACACATATATCCACAATTCATTGACTAAGACATTTTATCAAACACTTGACATGCATGAGCTTGTACATGAATAGGTATTTTATATTTTAGTTCTAGTATGTCATTTTTCCGTCTCATAGGCAATTAATCAAACACATGCTGAGCATAGTATATGTAGACAATATTGTGCAACAAGTAAACATCATGATTCAATTCTAATTTCATCATTCAAGGGTTTAATCATAGGTTCACATAAATCTATACCTATAATAATAAATTCCACTTAAAATTTATCACCAAACATGGATTACAATTCAATTGGTCAATATCAACATGAACAAAAATAAACCCAACATGGAATTCATAAAAATCCATATACTTGAACTTTGAAAAGTGATTCTTGGGATTCATAGACGAAAGGAGTCCATGAATGAACACTATGCGTACCTGGGCTGTGAGTTTCTTGAAGTTCTTGAACTTGAAGAACTTGAATCTCTTAGTTTCTTGAAGAAGATTTGGATTTTGTAGCTTAAGTGATTGGCTACATGCAGGTCTCTTACTATGCGACCATGCAATGCCTGTCGTAAGTGATTGACATGGTCCTCTTTTGATGTAGAATAAACTAGAATATCATCTATAAAAACTATCACAAATACATCCAGGAATGGCTTAAACACCCTATTCATCAAATCCATAAAAGCTGCGGGTGCATTTGTTAGCCCAAATGACATAACTAGAAACTCATAATGACCATATCGTGTTCGGAAAGCTGTCTTGGGTATATCCTTCTCTTTGACCCTCACTTGGTGGTAACTTGACCTCAAATCAATCTTAGAAAAACACTTGGTGCCCTGTAACTGATCAAATAAATCATCAATTCTTGGGAGAGGATATTTATTCTTAATAGTCACCTTATTCAATTGCCGATAATCAATACACATCCTCAGCGAGCCATCATACAAATAACACTGGTGCTCCCCAGGGGGACATACTAGGCCTTATGAATCCCTTCTCTAGCAAATCATTCAATTGCTCTTTCAATTCTCGTAATTCTGCTGGGGCCATTCTATACGGAGAAATGGAGATTGGTTGGGTGCCTGGTATTACATCAATACCAAACTCTACTTCTCGTTCAGGAGGCAAACCTGGAAAATCTTCAGAAAATACATCAGAAAATTCATTTACCACCAGAATAACGTGAAGAGTTGGTGGCTCCGCTTCTGTATCCCTTACTCTAACTAAATGATATATGTATCCCTTGGAAATCATTCTTCTTGCCTTAAAATAAGAAATACATCTACCTCTTGGCGCGCCAATTTCACCTTTCCATTCAAGGACTGATTCATTTGGAAAATGGAAATATACCTTTTTCGTACAGCAATCAATTGTGGCATAACAAGATGTCAACCAGTCCATACCCATTATAACATCAAAATCTACCATTTCTAACTCCACAAGATCAGCCTTCATATCACAACCACAAACAGTTACTATGCAATTTTGATAAACCCTTCTAGCTATAATAAATTCTCCAACCGGTGTGGACACTTAAAATGGCTTAACTAGCAGTTCGGGTATTCTTTCGAACTTTCCAGCAACTAATGGAGTATCAGAAGATAATGTAGAACCAGGATCAATTAAGGCATATGCATCGAATGAAAAGATAGACAATAGACCCCTAACCACATTTGGGGAAGCCTTTAAATTCTGTCGATCCGCTAGAGCATACGTATAATTTTGAGCCCCACTAGAACTCGTGACTCCTCTATCACCTATAACACAACCCATTGGTTGTGTACCCCTTCCTGAATAAGGCATCAATGATGATGATGCAACAAATGACCCCATAGGTCGTGCCATACCCTCTATGCCCCTTCATAGGCATTCTCTTATTATATGCCCCGACATACCGCACCAAAAGCAAACATTAGTCCCCAGCCGACATGCGCCCAAATGATACCTTCCACATTTATTACATGGCTCTCGAGGAGGTCTCGATTGGCTCATATTCCCTTGCCCTTGGTACCCCACTGTTCGCGAACTCTGACTCTCACTTTTGTGCCCAAATTGATTTCCTCTGGACCCTTGGAACTGTGGTGGGGCACTAGCTGCAGAATAAGAAGATAATGTCCTAGGTGGTCTAGTAGAAAACTATGGTCTGAACCCTCCTTGGGATGCCATGAACTGCCCTGTAGATCTGGCCCTCTTAGAATATCCTCTTTCTAATTCCTGTGTTCTTCTCCTCTGCCTCTGATCTTCCATTTTCAATGCAAAAGCTTGGATCCTCGCTATGTCCATATCTTTGTTCAAAGCGGCAATAGTACAATCTCTAACCAGTATGGATCTAGCCTATACATATATTGATGAACTCCGTCATCCATAGTAGATACAACATTAGGAGCATATCTCGACAAGAAATTAAATCGGAGACTATACTCCTCCACGCTCATATTCCCCTGATGAAGATTTAAAAACTGATCTGCACGGGCCTGACGAATCTCGAATGGAAGATAATGACCAAGAAATGCCTTTTTGAACTCTTTCCAAGTAGCTGGGGGTGCATCAATACCCCTAGATCGTTTCCAGTCCTCGTACCAATATATAGCCACCTCTTTAAATCTATACGCCGCTAACTCCACTGTCTCTGTACCCGTTACATGCATAACATCTAAGGCCCTTTGAATTTGATCAATAAAGTCCTGTGGGTTCTCGTTAAGATCTGATCTAGTAAAAGTGGGAGGATCCATCTTAAGAAAATCCTGTGTTCGAAGGTTAGCCGCCCTATCTATACCACTAGGAACCGTGGTAGGAATGGCTTGCCCTTGAGCTTGTCTAGCAACTATACGAGTCAAAAGTTGTACTACATTTCTAAGATCTTGATCAACAACATTAATAGGTGGCTCTGGGGATATAGTTCTCCTCCCCCTTATTTCTTTCGGAGTGGAGGAAGTTTCTGATGCATGCTCAGCTGGAGCCTCACTTTGTGGGTGACTTACTAGTACCCTCTCCGGCAGCCACATCTACTTGGTTACCGGTATTCTTGCTTCTAGTAACCGGCATCATTACTATAATAAGAGAAACAAACGGATTCAGTGGTCAACTATGACTTCATATACAATATAGGCTCTATCGCACGATCTAAGACATGAAGAAAAAAAATAATTCCTAAATGTCCATAGCCTCCTATTTATAGATGCGGTGCACGACACATCGATAAACAAAACTCTACGTAGACACGGCTTTGTAGACTCACTAGGACGAACTTCTCTGATACCACTTTTGTCACACCTCAAATCCTATTGGGGCGGACTAGCACCCGTAACCGAGGAGGCCCGGGAGAACCAACTCATAACCTTATACTTCCTATGCATACCACTATGACAACCCAAAATTCGGACAACATCATGTCGCATATATTAGGAAATAATCACCTGTATAAGCTCGAGCACACATATATATGTATATACAATACTTGGCCGTTGGAGCCATCACGTCTATTAACAAAACACCACCTTGACTGTACATTAGGTCTACAAAGCCTCTAGACAATATGCAAAGTTTAACTAAGGTCGGGACACACCCCGCCATATAACTAACTTCTAGACAATACCAAAAGTGACTGGATATGACACGGAAATCCCCAAAGCAAACTGGAGCTCACCAAAAGCAGCTGGATATCTTGGCTCCTACTTGTGCGGTTTATGAGCTGAGGTACCTGTGCCTGCAGCATGAAATGCAGGTCCCCCGTAAGGGACGTCAGTACGAAATATGTACTGAGTATTTAAAGCTATAGATAATAACATATGATATAGGAGCTCAATAAAAATCATAAACAAGTGAATAAATCATAATAAGAGTGGACCACACTTACTAGAACTTGTGACAACCTGTACATTGTATTTATTCAATCACTTTACCTTCGTTCTTAGCATCTTTGTAATCATTACTGTATTGTACTGTGACCATTAGGCTGCCTCCAGTACATATCAACTGGGATCGACCCATGATAGGCTTATGCCCCTGGGATACCACCCATAAACACATAAATAGGGATCGACCCATGATAGGCTTATGCCCCTGGGATACCACCCGATAAGAGAGAACTTCCATCACTTAGTTCAATTAATCTTTAAGATTGTTATTTCGGTCGCCATCGCATTTTTGATACTTTAAAATAATGATACATCAATAAAAGAAATATAAATAGACCATCAATGCAATAACAATGAAGTAAGAACTCATTGGCACATCAATGAAGTGTTTTGGAGTCATCAATGCCATAACAATGAAGTAGGAACTTATTGGTATATCAATGAAACGTTTTGGAGTCATTAATAGCACATGGATCTGATTTGAGTAACCAGATACCTTCTGACATTCATTAGTGCAATAAACATGTAAGATTTGGAAAACAAGTAAGTATTGGAATGTCTTGACATCTTGTAGGGTGGAAACAATTTCATTGGTCACGTAGGACATCATACAAAACCATTATGGATCACATGTTACTGAATAACTTTGGAAACTTTCTTAATAGAACAATTGTTCACTTTCATGCCAAATATATGGTATAGAGTATGCTTTACATACCTGACTATCAACCTTCAATACTAGTCCCAAATGGACTTCCCGTCTTTTCGGATTACTTATCTACAATGAACATATATAGCAATCTAGTATTAGCGACCAAACGTCACAATTGAATTATTTGAATTCACCAAACTAGTGGTTAAGTAGTAAGCCTTAATTACACCATAAAGGGTGTCACTTTAACCCTCTTATACTCCAATTACATTCACATGCCATGCATATTCATACAACATCCTCCTATATCAAGTTTGGATTCATTTATCCTTCCAACCAATCCATTAAACCAAATTGAGCCATAGACATAAATAATCATCAATTCAATAGTATATCACCATATCCACCTTCCATAACTCAATTACCATATCCACCTTCCACAATTCAATACAACCAAACCATGCAAAATAGTCCATAACCCTATTTTCATCACCTTTCAATAACAACCAATACATATAATCCTCTATCACACATATACATATGGAAAAGAACAAAGGCAAACAATATTCATTCCTTAGAATTCACCTCTTGATTATGCAATCTTGTTTGCACAAATAATAGGTGCCGTTCAAAGCTCTCGAGATGACAAACGCAGTTATCGGATTACTTTGGAATTTCTACGGTTGAATCAAAAGTAATTTAAAGGTCAAATTTGGCTAGGGTTTATTCTTTCTCAATGATTGATGATGAAAATGAGTTTTTGAACTCATATACATGTATATATACACATATTCCCGTCCATAATATAATAGGAAATGACCAAAATGCCTTTAAAATTTAAATAATGTCAAATCTGTCCTTTGGTGGACTGTTTTGGTAAGCTAAAGTAGATCGACCATAACTCTTTGATCCGATATCGTATTTGGGTGAAATTGGTATCGTTGGAAGGATAATTCAAAGGGATTTCATTTCATATAAAGTAGGCCACCCAGTTCGTCCTGTACAAGGAGTTATGTTCGTTTGAAGTTGACCCAAAAATTCAACTGGCCTCAGTAGTTTGTGTGCAGGAAATTTACTGCACATTTACTATTCCCAAATATACCGGCCACCGTTTTATAGTTTCGAACGTGCTCGATTATATCCGAAACCTATCCGTTTTTGAAAATCTTTATATCGTTGGAAAGCTTATTCAATAAACTTCGCATGGAACCATCAACGGGAAAATTCTGATATAAATAAAATAAAAAAATTAATTCCATATAAATAAGATCAATACACGTACTTGAATACACATTTACACGTTCTTGAATACACGGTATTACATTTGGTAAGCTAAAGTAGATCGACCATAACTCTTTTCTCTGATATCGGATTTGGATGAAATTAGTATCGTTGGAAGTATAATTCAAAGGGCTTTCATTTCATATAAAGTAGGCCACCCAGTTCGTCCTGTACAAGGAGTTATGGTCGTTTGAAGTTGACCCTAAAGATCTGTTTTGATAGGCTGAAGTAAAACAAGTATAACTCCTTACTCAGACGTTGGATTTGGATGAAACCAATTGCATTGGAAAGTAGACTCAAAGGTCTTTCTTTTCATAGGTCGCATCTCTCTTAGTTAATTATATTAAGGGATTTATGATCGTTCTAAGTTGACCCAAAAATTCGGCTAGCCTCAGTAGTTTTTGTGCAGGAAATTTTCCTGCACATTTACTATTCCCAAATATACCGGCCACCGTTTTATAGTTTCGAACGTGCTCGATTATATCCGAAACCCATCCTTTTACCTATCCGTTTTTGGAAATCTTTATATCGTTTGAAAGCTTATTCAATAACCTTCGCATGGAACCATCGACGGACAAATTTCGGTATAAATAAAATAAAACAATTAATTCCATATAAATAATATCAATACACGTACTTGAATACGCCAATACACGTAATTGAATATGGGGTGTTACAACATAAATGTGGCGCACAATACACCCATGCACAAGACTCTACTAGATGAGACTTTCAAACTTCCTAGGATACTAGTGAACCTTAGGATCTGATATCAAGTTTGTAACGTTGCGAATCTGGTACCCGAACACATAGTGCTCATGACCTCGAAAGACCACAAGCTAACCCATGACTAGTATCTGTAACTGAGCACTATATAATATGCTGTATAAATACAGAATAAAAGGCTGAAAGGCCATAAGGTTCAAAACTGAATAATAATAATAATACTGAATGTAGTATAACAATACCAAAGCAACTGAAATAACTGAAAATACTGAAGTCTGAATACCTAGTTTGAAAGCCTCTAAACTGCCTGAATAAGGAGTTGATGGTACATGTCCCTAACTAACTCCAACTACTGAAATAAACTAAGTACTGAAAGAATAAAATAATTAAATAATAACATCCTCGAATGATGAGGACTCACTTCTAGTCTGTCAGCTGAACGGCTGATCTACTAAGGATGCTTTGAAGCTTGTGCTTCTGAACCTATGGTATAAAACACCATAGTACAAAAGAAAAGTATGCATCATTACGTAATAATGAACTGGTACGCAAGTAAGGTAAGCTGAATACAAGGGTTCATATGCATGAACTATAACTGACTGACATGAACATGAGCTTGACTACATGAGAATACATGCATGAATACGTGAACTGTAACTGAAATCATGGTAATACTGAATCTAAATACTGATAACCTGAGTTTCGTGTTAACTGAGTGACTTTTTCTGACAGTCCTGATTCTAATGGAACTAGATGTGTTTTGTACTAAACTGTGTGAATGTATCTGACAGTCATGTATCTGAAGAACTATCTGAGTTGTTTTACTGAGATTGAGACTGTGGGAAGTAGTTATCTAACCGACATACCCTAAAAAAAGCAATATAGCTAGGTTGGGGTCCAATCTGTAACCCCAACTAGAAGGGCATCAATATCGCGCCACTGGTAAGGACAAGATGCGAGTGACCTTCATCTGGAAGTGTCCCCATATGAGAATGGTGGAACCCTCATCTGACAGTGTTCATCCACCTTATCAACCCTCAACTGTCAGTGTTGATGTCTCGACCTATGTTGGCTACATAGTTCTGGAACACATGGATTGCTTCTAAGAGTCACACCCTCATCTTGCAGTGTGTGTTCCCATCTTTGGGTTCACTCAGTGCTGAATCCTACTATCATCTGAATAGACACTAATCTGATTACACTGGACTAAAATGGACTGAGTTCACTAAGATTACTGGATTGATACTGAATTTACTAAGTTTTTCCTGAGTCTTGTGACTGACTGAATTTTACAGATCATGGCTTGACTGAGAATATCATGAAAACTGACACTGACTTTAGTCACACAGCTAAATTGGTGGGTACAAGTACCTAGGACTCGATAGCGTGAAACTGACAAAACATGACACTTCATGAAACATGACCATAGTCAACAATTTATAGTACTATCATTGGGGATTATCATGAAGTATTTGCATACCATAAGCTTATATATGAATAAGAATGCACATAAACATATCATCATTTCATAAGCATAATCTCACGAGCATTACATCAATCCATTATAATGCACAACAATATCATGGGAGTTATTTTGAACATAAGAGTAAAACATGGATTCATCATTTAGGTTCTGTTGAGTCATAAGGCATAATTCTTTTTCTCTTAGGCATTTTATCAAACACCTAGGATGTATAACTTAGGGCATAGGCATGATCATCAAATTAGCACATCATAATTCCATGCAACAGCTTAATTGATAGGTTTTCAAGTCACATACTAACATATTTTCATGATATTTATTAAGGACTTCAACTTCGAAATCAAACATCAATATAAACATGGATATAATTCAATTCATACCATGGAATTCAAAGTTTATATTTCTAAAAGGATTTCTTGAGCTTCATGGGTGAAAGGAACCCATGAATCAACACTTGACATACCTTGGATGGAAATTTCTTAAAAATTAGCGGTGGAATCTCCTGGATTACGACCTTTAATTGAAAACCCTAGACTTGTTCTTGAGGGAATTTGAGAGAAACAACTATATTTTGGTGAAAACCTAGTTGAATATCGTGTTATAGGCTTATATAGGGGTGGAAAATTGACCCTTTTTCCCTTAAAAACACGAACCTTTAATGACTAAAAACTGGGCATCGACGCGATTGGCGACGCGATGCCTCGATGGCATCGACGCGATACCCGACGCATCGCGCCATGATCGCACCAAGCCTCAGTTGTTTTACTATCAATCCCTGCAACAATGTTAACCAACGCGATAGGTGATGCGGCGCACCAAGATCGCGTTGGTCCACTATTTGGGACACCGAATGTGGTCTAAACGAGGTTCAAAAAATCCAAAACTTGTCCGGGAACACCTACTGACCTCTCAGATCATGAATTAACAAAAATACGGACCCTTAAAGGACATTAAGGTCGATGCCTTATTCAGGAAGGGGTGCACAACCAATGGGTCATGTTAGAGGTGATAGAGGAGCCACGAGTTCTAGCGGGGCTCAAAATCATACGTATGCTCTAGCGGATCGATAGAATTTAGAGGCTTCCCCAGATGTGGTTACGGGTACGTTGTCTATCTTTTCATTCGATGTATATGCATTAATTGATCCCGGTTCTACATTATCTTATGTTACTCCATTGGTTGCTGGAAAGTTCAAAATAATACCCGAACTGTTAGTTAAGCTATTTGAAGTGTCCACACCGGTTGGGGAATCTATTATAGCTAGAAGGGTTTACCAAAACTGCATAGTAACTGTTTGTGGTCGTGATACGATGGCTGATCTTGTGGAGTTAGAAATGGTAGATTTTGATATTATAATGGGTATGGATTGGTTGGCGTCTTGTTATGCCACAATTGATTGCTGCACAAAAAAGGTATATTTCCATTTTCCAAATGAATCAGTCCTTGAATGCAAAAGGTGAAATTGGCGCGCCAAGAGGTAGATTTATTTCTTATTTTATGGCAAGAAGAATGATCTCCAAGGAATACATATATCATTTAGTTAGAGTAAGGGATACAGAAGTGGATCCACCAACTCTTCACGCTGTTCCGGTGGTAAATGAATTTTTTGATGTATTTCCTGAAGATCTTCCAGGTTTACCTCCTGAACGAGAAGTAGAGTTTGGTATTGATGTAATATCAGGCACCCAACCAATCTCCATTCCTCCGTATAGTATGGCCCCAACAGAATTATGAGAATTGAAAGAGCAATTGAAAGATTTGCTAGAGAAGGGATTCATAAGGCCTAGTATGTCCCGCCGGGGAGCACCAGTGTTATTTGTGCGCAAAAAGGATGGCTCGCTGAGGATGTGTATTGATTATCGGCAATTGAATAAGGTGACTATTAAGAATTAATATCCTCTCCCAAGAATTGATGATTTATTTGATCAGTTACAGGGCGCCAAGTGCTTTTCTAAGATTGATTTGAGGTCAGGTTACCACCAAGTGAGGGTCAAAGAGAAGGATATACCTAAGACAGCTTTCTGAACATGGTATGGTCATTATGAGTTTCTAGTTATGTCATTTGGGCTAACAAATTCACCCGCAACTTTTATGGATTTGATGAATAGGGTGTTTAAGCTATTCCTGGATGTATTTGCGATAGTTTTTATAGATGATATTCTAGTTTATTCTAGATCAGAAGAGGACCATGCCAATCACTTACGACAGGCATTGCAGACTCTTTATGATTGTAAGCTTTATGCAAAGTTCTCTAAATGTGAGTTTTGGTTAAAGTCGGTGGCATTTTTGGGTCATATTGTATCTAGTAAAGGGATAAAGGTTGATGCTCAAAAGATAGAAGCTGTGAAGAACTGGCCAAGGCCCACAACACCTACGGAGATTCGTAGTTTTCTCGGGTCGGCCGGTTATTACAGAAGGTTTGTTAAAGGCTTTTCTTCCATTTCAGCACCCTTAACCAAGCTCACCCATAAAGTATCCAAATTCTAATAGAATGATGCCTGTGAGAAGAGTTTTCAAGATTTAAAGAATAAGTTGATTTCTACACCCGTGTTGGTACTTCCAGAAGGCACCGAAGGGTATACAGTGTATTGTGATGCTTCCAAAATTAGTTTAGGATGTGTATTGATGCAGCATGGTAAGGTAATAACAAATGCTTCTAGACAATTGCGGCCACATGAGAAAAATTATCCTACACTCGATCTTGAGCTGGCAGCAGTTATTTTTGCTTTGAAGATATGGTGACACTACTTATATGGGGTTCATATTGATATATATACTGACCATAAGAGCCCGCAATATATTTTTAATTAGAAGGATCTAAATATAAGGCAAAGGAGATAGCTTAAACTATTAAAGGACTACGATGTTAATATCTTATACCATCCAGGGAAAGCAAATGTAGTAGCTGATGCGTTAAGTCGTAATGCTATGATGGAGCCTATAGAAAGTCAAGGGATGATTAAAGATCTTCACCAGTTAGCTAGTTTGGGAGTTCGCCTTCATGAAACTCCGGATAAAGAGCTTATCGTACATAATGCTGCGGAATCTTCATTAGTAGATGAAGTGAAAGAGAAGCAATATACAAATCCTATTTTATTACAGCTTAAGGAGAACGTTCAGAGTGGTGCGACCAAGGCATTTGAGCTTACGCGAGAAGGAGTACTTCAGTGCCAAAACTAATTATGTCCGGATGTAGACGGGCTAAGAAAGAAGATTATGAAAGAGGCACATTGTTCAAGGTATTCCATTCATCCAGGATCAACCAAAATGTATCATGATTTGAAAGATATGTATTGGTGGAATGTGGTGATGGATGTCAACAATGAGATTATTAAATTACCTCCTATATATGCATCACATAATCCAACGATCCAATCAACTTAATCGCCGAGGTAGTTCACCCATCTCTCTTGTAGAATTACAATAACCCAACATATTTGAAAGAAAGAGCAATACTAACAATTAAAAATAAAATGGCGCATGAGTTGAATGATATAATTATGAAAATGATACCAGGTGAAGGAAGAACATATTTTAGCTCCGACAATGTGTGTAAAGCCAGTGTAAACACTAATGATGAAGATCTATTGTACCCACCAGAATTCTTAAACAACCTAAGATTTTTTGGCATCCCTAATCATGACATACACTTAAAAGTAGGAACTCCAGTTATGCTTCTCAGAAATCTAAATCAAAGTGAAGGCTTTTGCTATGAAACAAGATTGATTGTAACACATCTTGGTAATTGGTCCGTTAGCGCAAATATCATCACCGAAAAGAACATTGGCTCAAGAGTAACAATAACAAGAATTACTATGTCTCCGAATGATTTGAAGTGGCCATTCAAGTTGAAGATACGACAACTACCTTTAGCACCATGTCTCGCCAACAATTAATAAAAGTCAAGGACAATCGCTTAACCATGTTGGATTATATCTTCCAAAAAAAGTATTCATCCATGGCCAGTTATATATAGTGGTATCCCGAGTAACAAAAAGACAAGGATTAATCATACTAAATGTTGACGACGACATGAAAGACCCTGCATTCATTAAAAGTATTGTTTACAAAGAAGTATTTCAAAATATATACCCACAAGTTGAAACAAGTACAAGGTATTTCTTCTTTTCTCTCTGTAATATTATTTTATTGTACGAATCATCAATTGATTACGCTCATCTAGCATTCACTCTATTTTGGGATAAGTAGTGTAACACCCCGCATTTTGGGCTAGAACAAAAACCGTCATTTCTACGCGTAGATGATCCAAAAATCATAAATCCTATGAAAATTTGGAATGGTAATCAATTATATAGTGTGAGAAACTATTTGAGTATTAATTTAGATCATAGAGGTCCCCTAACTTAAGGACAAGTTGAAAGCTTTCGTATCGTTCGAGTTTGAGTGAGCGTCGAAACTTGGGTTAACTTCAATCAACCATAAATCTTTGTATATAATGAATTAAAGGGCCTACTATATATGAAATAAAAGATCTTCGAATTATATTTCCAACGATATCAATTTTGCCAAAATCAGATACCCGAGAAAAAATTTGTGGCCATTTTCGTGACTGCGACGCACTCTCTATCACACGCACACAATTTACAGATCTTGTTTTCGCATTTTAAGGAAAAAGTGGTATTTTCACCCCCTATTCAGCCATAACACAGGATTAAATCCCCCAAACCCCAAAATAAGGTCATTCTCTCTCAAAATCACCAAGAACACTTCTTAGGATTTCAACCCAAAGATCAAAATATCTTAAGTTTCACCTTGGGTTTTCAATAATTCTTTGAGATTCGGAATCCCCATTGCGAGGGATACAAGAAGCACCCATCAATTGTTCGAATAACATCCCTAAAGCACAAGTTCATTCAAGAGTCATAAATTAAGGTATGTGGGGTTTTCCTAAAATTTCATGGGCAAAGAAACCATCTTTAATACATGCTAACGGTTTAGAAATCATGATTTTTAAGAAAGGGGTTTTGAATTTATGATTACTAGCATGTTTTAGAAGCCTTGATCAGTATTGTTTTGGTCTTTGGGCCTTTCCCCAAATTGATTTGAAACTCTATATATATATGTATGCATGTGTTTAAGGATGAATATACAATTGAGAGAATGAATCCTAAAGAATCCCTCTCTTTATATGATTTTCCCATCCTTTATATGATATGAATTGTGTTTGAAATATTTTGATTATTGCTATGACTTGAATATGATTTTGAATCCAAAAGAGAAGGTTGTGCATATTGATCGTTGAATACACTTTTAATGAAAGAATTGCATATTTGCCAAAAATACATGACCACCACATGGTTATTAAAAGAATGAGAATCGTAGCATGGTTTTGACTTGTGGTTTCGGAACATGAAATTTTCTATACTACTTGCATGCTTGGGTGGTCTGAATTATGTTTGAATGAAATAATCATGCATGGTACAATATGAATCAGAAATAGGACTTGCAAGTCTTGGTGTGACGACACCAACTCAGTTAAAGCCATTGTGATTCAGAACAAAATATAACACATGTTTGAAATCAGATTTTCAGATTATGAATTTAGAAAGATTCATCTTTAGAAAAGATTTAAAAATGGGCTTAAAGAGAGTTAGATGGTTACCCTAAGAAAGTACAAGTTGAAAGACTCTATGCTATAAATCGTGATTTGCCAACATGGGATTATGGTACCATGCTTTGTGATCTTGTTTACCTTGATTCATTTCATCCAAAATTAGGACTATGGTTAGGAGCCCTGCTTTGTGATCTTGTGCACTACCATGAAATGTTGATTTGATTGGAGATTTTGGCACCCTGATGTGTGATCTTGCATGTCCCCCTTATAGATACTCCAATCCTTGCGACAAACTTGGATTGGGGGCCTGGCTACCGAGTCAAGGGTAGATTCCATATAGCTTATGGAATTACATATTGTAGGGTGTACCATCTAGCTCACAAGTAAGACAAAGGGTGAGTCATGGTTTCAAAGAAATGTTTCAAAGTCTTTAAAATGTGCCTATGTGTTTTCATCTATTATATGTAAAATGTTTTATGAATTGCTCTCACTTATGATATATGTATATATAAATATATTATTTTGGATTGCTCTGCGTACCAGTACATCTGTATTGACCCTCCTCTTTTCTAGGTTTTGAGGCTCAATCTAAGGGGTCTCGTTAAGGAGTAGGTTTTCTCCAGACAGAAGAGTAGAGTCTATGGTGAGCCTTCTAAATTTCAGAAGGCCTAGTTTACTTCAGTCATTTATCATTAATATGTTTTGGTCTACTGGGGTCCTTGTCCCAATTTTCAGACAGTTGGGTTTATACATATAGTAGAGATTTCATAGACTGAGTCAGATATAACTCAGATGTTTTGAATTACAGTTTTCATTAAGATTTGAATTCATATTTAATGACCATGATTCCGTTTCATTATGTATTTCTGCATTATCTTTTTCATATGAGGACAGTGTATGTGATTACAAGTTAGAAGGGCGTTCGGGCCTTCATGGTTTGGGATGCTCGTCATGACTAAGGCCCCAGTTCGGGTCATGACAAACTTGGTATCAGAGCACAGTTCATGGTCCCAGGGTGTCTGCAAAATCACGTCGGTTAGAGTCTTATTTATGGGTATGTAGTGCGCCACACTTATAGGCAAGAGGCTACTAGGCGTTTAGGAATGTCTCTCTTTCTTCATGTTCTAGTTCATGCTATGGAGTTAGAATGTTCCTCTTACATACTCTAATTTGTGCAATGGTATCGCCCATACAGAAGTAAAGTCATCCCAATTCTTTTGTTTCTTTGATGTGCTCAGATATGTCTTATTATTGGGGTGATTCAAGAGTAGAAGTTTAGAGTCCAAATGGTATGGTCCTTTTTTATTAAGTCATATAAGAGTTTAAAATTTGTGCAAGGACTTGAGAAGAGTCCATTAGTGCTCCAAGGTGTATTGATTCTAGTGTGAACTTTGATTCTGATGAAATCGTGCTTTTTAGCCTACAGTATTAAGTGTATTCAGTCCTTTTCAAAATTTATGTTGCAGATGCCATGCCTCAGGGGGAATGATGTGTAGTAGAATGTTGGAACTGTATTTCCACCTGAGTAGTAGTATAAGTTAAAGTGATGGTGTCATGACCTATTGGTAGTGATATTGGACCAAGAAGTTGGTGATATGAAGTCGCAAGGTTAGAAATCAGAGTGAGGGTGACTTTTATGTAGATAAATATGTTTAGTTGAATGACCAATATTTAAGAATGATTTACCATTTTATAGCGATAGACTAATGTGGTAGCTAGTAACATGTGTGGATTGTATGGTAATCTATGGGGGGAGTGTTTAACTAAGATTTTTTTTATTTATACAGAGTAAGATGTGTATTCTTAGATCATTGAATATTGTGTGTCAAGTTTCTATATCTTGTAATCTTGTTATCATTGTGTTGTTAAAACTGCAAGTCTAGTGAAGCCGTATGGGTCTCTTTCAATTCACTAGCATAGTTGCCTTGTCATTCATCTCATTTCTTGTTCAAAACACAAAATCAAAGTCTAGTCGAGCCGTGTGGGGCCTATTTCTATTCACTAGCAATTTGTTGTTCATCTTGTTGTTTTTGTGTTAGTTGGAACTGCGGTTTAGTGGCGTAATGGCAAGAAAAGTGGTAGGGCGATTTATTGAATATATGTATAGCCGAATCATTTTGCATGAGATTGAATTGGTAATGAAGTGATACGTCCTTGTGTGTTAGTTTAGTAGAAGGTAGAGAAAGAGTTATTTGTTAAGGTGAATTGTTGTTTGTTTGAAGTATGAAAAGAGTTGTTGACGGTGTTTGTTGTGCAAGAAGAGTATAGGTTATTGATGAAGGTACTTGGTGGATGAGCGTAGTTAATTTAGGCTTCCCTGAGATTGCAAGAGGGAGTTTAATTGAAAGTTATAGAGTTATGGACTAAGTTTAGCTGTAAAAAAAGGGGTAGATAGTAATGGTGTGTAGAAAGAGGATGTGTTAATGGATTGTGAATAGGGTAGGCCATATGATTATGATCGATTTTTGTTGTTATGAAGTTCTAGTGTACTAGTGTTTCTTGATGTTTTATTTCATATTTTTTTTCCAAGTGAGAATTGTGTGTAAGGTTGGATTGTAAACCATATTTAGCACTAGACATTAAGTTTGAACAGTTGATGGCCATGAAGGTAGATGTGATGATTTCTTGGTTAATGATACTAGTTATAGGGAAGTGATCTAATAGGCTTGAACAACGTACGCAAGAGCTTAAGTTTATTTGAGTCGTAGTGAAGTATGATGTTGTATGTATGATGTAGAAATATACCCAAAGTGATATGGAGTTGTGGCATTTTCTAAGGCTATTGCATGTTACGTGTGGCTAGTAGTACCGTTAAGTTGCTAGATGGATAAAGACTAGTTAGATGGTACATGGTGTTCTAAATGTCCAAGTTAAGAAGTTTTGATTGATAATGTTGAGTCTTTTGATATGATCTTGATTCTCATGGTAGAGAGATGTAAGTTTGGAGTCGCGATATTGGTGGGCTATGACGGATGTAGAATTGGTTCATCAAAGACTTGGTGATATCCATGTTAAGTGTTAGAATCTAAGTTGAGTTTTTTTTTAAGGTTGAACTAATAGAAATAAGAGTTGAAGTGCTAGAGGGTGTGCACCCCGACTAATATCCTAAGGCCTCACTTAAGTGTTAAGTCTTCTATAATATCCTTCCATGCTTCAAGGTTTTATGTTCTAACCTTTTAGTGACTTCTCCTTATGCAATGATAGTGGTGGTGAGTAAATGTTTCTTGTTGGTAAAAGATCATTGTATACTTGTTTAGATAAGGCCATAAGTGTGAAGTAAGATTGGGGCCAAGTCTTTGATGTATGTGATGGTTAGTTGAAATTTGTGTGTGTATGTTCTTAAGGTAGCGCATGGGAGTTGTATCGATAGTGGTTTAGAGAATATATGAAGTATGCCTTTATGGGTGTTTACCTTGAAGTTCATATGTGGTTATAAAGATAGGTTTGAATGACATGTTGGGATTTAAGTGGAGTTACACAATATGCGCTAGTGAATCTATAGTAAGAGTTCAGAGTTGGTCATTGAAGTGGTAAGGCACGTTATGCTTAGGGTGTAAACTTTAAAAAGATACAGAAAGATTTAGCAATGCCCCTATGAGAATTATAAGTTGAATCGAATGAGTATGATATTTAAGGGGAAATGATAGTTGAGGGAGTATTCAAGAAGTGTACTAAGCTTGAAAGTAAGAAGTTGCATTGCCTAAGGCCTTGTAATTTTGTCCTAGTTTACGAGTTATATGTCTATATTCCATGCTATAGAGTAGTGTCATGATAACACTCAAATTACACTCTTGAATGGGTGTAAGTGATCGTTGTCAATATAAAACCCAACTAGGTTGGGGTCGAATCCCACAGGGAATAGGGTGTGAACTTCAATTTGTTTACGAAATTCTTTACTGGTAGTTTACTGTTTCTGAAAATGGGGGTTTAAGTTTTACAGAGAGTCAATTGTCACTTTCAATATTTTAGTGTTTGTAACCAAGATAAATGGGAAACCAGAGTTATGTTCACCATGGATTTTGGGAATTGACAGATACTAGGTAATGCTTAAGACTCTTGAAGTAAGTAGAAACAACAGAATATCCCTGACGATACTATCTGACTTATCTCTCGACCTCACCAGACAATTTATTATCTAATTCTCTCGAACTTAGATAACTTATCTATTTCCAATAGTATTTT
The DNA here is from genome assembly GCA_030864215.1 of Capsicum pubescens. Taxonomy (NCBI): domain Eukaryota; kingdom Viridiplantae; phylum Streptophyta; class Magnoliopsida; order Solanales; family Solanaceae; genus Capsicum; species Capsicum pubescens. Next base: position 184,800,633 of record CM061539.1, on the reverse strand, counting down.
ATCTCAGGTAGATTAATCCAGTTACGACATCAATCATTAAATAGAAGGTTGGTAGCTTCCGAGTCCCTGTTGATAATTCACGTTCTCTAGTTTATTTCTCTGTTAAAAGTAAATACACCTAAGGCATAACCTATTGTTTGCAACCAATAGAGTCAAGTTAAAGTAACAGAATTTCAAGACGTCCTACTACTCTTTGAACCCTTAAAATACCTAGCATCATATCAAACCCTAATCCATGGATCCTATAACTCGGGCTAATAGAATTAGCCGCTCATGATTTGATGAACGAAATAACAAGTTGAATTCATGATAATATGGATAAACTTACTAATGGATGAAACCCAACAAGTCTTTCTTCAATTCAATCAGAAGATAGAAACCCACAATATTTGATAAGTGTTTTGAAGAGAGAACAAGAAATATACTTGATAAAAGAGAGCAAGCAATTCCCCGTCCTCTCCCCCTGGATTAATTGTCTGATAGATGTTTAATAAAACCCTAAAACAAGTCTTTAAATAGTCAACTTTAAATAAGGAAATAAAATTAAAATTTGTGATTTTCTTCGGGATAGGTGACGGCAATCTTGATGGCGTGTGAGACGTCTGACGGCGTGTGCAAGATGTCGTCAAAGTTTCCAGTGAACTGCTATCTTCTGATTCTTCAAACGTCAAATATGATGGCGTGTCAAAAAAAATGTGATTGCGCATGAAAACTGTCTTCACATCTTCACTGGAACTCAGCATAATCTGCCTCTGGTTGACGACGATTTTTGACGCCCTGTCACAGATTTGATGGCGCTTCCGAAACGTCGTCACATTTCATCTCAACTCCTCAGGTTCTGTCTAAGCTTGACGGTAACTTTGACATTCTGTTCCATGTCTGACAGCACGTCAGAAATGGCATCAACTACACTTCAACTTATTTACACCAGATTTCAGCTGATTTATTCTTCTTTCCTTTGGTTTCCTCCCCGATCACTTGTATCTACATTAAAACACTAAAAACAATAAAAAACAACAAAAGTTGCTTAAGACTTCGTAATTATTCAGAGTTAAAAGCTTCAAATGTGTTAGCGTAGGCTCACACATCAACACCCTCAACTTAAACAATTGCTTGTCCTCAAGCAACCAACACATAACTAGGAGTATACAAAGTACAATTCGGCAGCTAACTACTCCTATCAGGTTAGAATACATGCACCATCTCCATGATCAATCAACCATGTACCTCACAAGTATCTAGATATGGAAAAAATCTCAACAATAACAACCTAGCACATACCCAAATTATATTATCCGAACAAAGTAGTTATTAGCAACATACCTAGTGGGCCCTCACAACAAAGAATTCCCCTTTTCACTCAGATTCACATGTATAGACATAGGGATGAACATAAGACTCTCTCTCAGAATGAAGTTCTAACATTGCGCATCAAATGCCATAGGCTTGCCCCTATAGTCAGTACCTAAGTCTTCAGACAAGTTAGTTAGGATCACTATAGGGCTTTTCTTAAGCTTGTAACGTAGGTTAGGGGCTGGTATAATATTCATGGGTATTTCATAGTGACTACACCTCCTTGGTACTACATTAACTCTCGAGGTTTCAACTTTTGACCTTCTTTTCTTCCTTATTTTATTTGTCAAGCATGATCAAGATGGGTGCTGTATGTTCAAGCATCAGATTATCTTTTATCAACTTTTTTTAGTTTTCTTCTTTCCTATTTCCTCTTCAATGCACCCAATTTATTATTCATTTTCTTTCTTTTACCTCTCTACATACTCATAAATCATCACGAACCCCTATAGTAGCGACCCTCAACTTAGGTTATTTGCCTAAGTCAAGGTGCACAGTTCCCAAGGAGGACCAGGGCCAAAACATGTTCATTGTGATGTCATGGGAAGGTGATAGGTGTACAAGAAAGAACTAGGCTATTTAGGCTTAAAAAGGAATCAAGGGATATTATTCACATTTGGATGGTCATTTAAGCTAAAGTTGGTTAACATGCAAAAATGGCCTATGATCCTTTCCTGACGCTTACCCTATGACTATGGCACGACTAACTGGGCAAGTTCTAGATTCAATACACAACGGGAACTGAGTAAGACCTTACACACACATGGAACATAAGTATATCACATATCACTACTCATCCATTTCATGCTTTTTTTACAGGTTATTTATTTTCCATACTAATGCCACAAACAGATACATAGTGGTCACAATGGATACAATTATCACAGTACACAACGGATTCGACCACTGGAGAGGTACTCAAAAATCACAAAATAAGCTAACTGCCACAAGTACTTGTACTACTCCTAATTATCTACAGAATATGTTACAACAACAGTTTACCCTACACCCTCAACTTAAACTCAAAAATAAAATGCACTAAGGGTTAGGATATACCTGAAGACAGTCAAGCATGTGGATCCTGGGTATTTGAATCTTTTACTGTATCATCTGCTGTCTTCTCCCCATCAGTAGCATCTGGTCTGGTGATGGTCTGAGCCTAGCTAGAGGACGCACCTGTAGCCATAGCAGAATGGCTACTTCCCATTTCTCATTATCAGTCATGGACTCCAACCTTGCCCTTTTCAGCTCTTTTTTGTTTTCTACCCTTTTCCTTGCTTTCTTCTTCACTTTTCTATCTTTTTAACTGTCGTGTTATTCTCTCTTATTCTTGCCTTTCTTTTCCCCCATTTTCTCCTTTTTCTTTGGGGAGTCCGCAGTGAGATCAAGTATGGGGATTTCTTCCTCCACATCATGCATAGATGAACCTATTGGCACCATAATATGGTGCTGTTGTAGCATACCAACCTCAGCCTTCACCTTATCCAATGCATCCCTGAACGTAGCCAGATCAACATCTATCATCTCTTTTGCCCAGGCCTCGAATCTGTTCTCTAAATCTTCTACCCGCCCGGGCAAAGTCATAAAAGGTTCAAGTGCAGCCTTGATTATTTTCTCCACAACAACAATAAACTATTTGGCGAAGGCATTTAGTTGTGCCCTGCACCAATTGGCTTGCCTAGCCACTTTCCTGATATCAATCAGCTGAAATACAAAACCTGTTGCTGCTAGAGGAACTAAAGTAGTCGACTCACTTTGAGGCACTAAGCCTGCCTGAGCTGAATATACTGGTGGTGGTGGTACAGCTTCAGAGCTTTGCACCCCCACATCTGGTGCTGAAACAGTCTCAGTGACTGAAGGATCTGTTGTGCCAACTGCATCTCGATCAAGTCGCAAGCCTGGCTGAAGTTCATCTTTTCTAACAGGGTTGTGGGTCTTCTTGGTATGTAACTCATCATCAATACCTAAAATCTTAGGTACATCAGCTGCTTCACAAAACCTAGTAATCATACATGGGAATGGATATGCAGCATCAGGTCTTGCGAGCCGAATCTTGATCTATTCCGCTATAATTTCTCCGAAATCCAGGGGAGTTCTATCCATCAAGCTTGCAACCAATATTGCTCGATCATCCCCTAATATTTTGTCTCCCTAGGTGGGTATCAGATGAATCCATACTAACCCCCACCAAAATCTTGCCTCTGAATTTAGAGATGTTTTAGTTATCTTTTCTACAGTATTATTCAGCCACTCAGGTTCCCCATCTGCTATGAGAGTCGCTAGCCATTTGCACTAATTTTTCCAATGCTATAACGGGGCATAGAAGGTAGGAAAAGTGGCTCGTGGGACTAAGGCTGACCCATGAAGAAACCTGTTTCTGGTGGTGTCTGATACATCCACCCTCACCTCATGTATTGCAACTTTGGTCAATAGAGGTTTATCTAAATTTCTATCCCCATCTTTGCACATATTTTCCACCATAGCCTGGTAGTTCGAGTAGAACTCCTGGACTAACGAAGGACAGTAAGCACCGCTTCCCTTAGTAGTCCACTCCAGGCCATAATCTTTGAGTTTTTGCATCACCTCAGGGTATCTGATTAACCCTGCAGTGATAATCTGCTTCTCCTCTAAAATTGGCCTTCTAACACTTCTTCGATCAGTTCTGCGAAGTCCGTCCCAAAATATCTTTAAAGCCCTAGGGATTTGCCATCTCACATTATTTCTAATTTTGGGGTTTTTGCATTTCACTAAAGTTCCCCGTACTAGAGAATCCTTATCACCTTGATTCTCCGATGATGGTGATTCAGACTTAGTTTCTTCAGCTGCAGGCCTTTCAGAGTCCTTATTTTCAACTTCTTATTCAGTGTCCTCAGACGTCTGCTCAGTGTGTTCTGATCTTTGTTCCTCCGATGCTTGATCAGATGAGGTTGTTACCTCAGTATCATCATTATCCTCCACCTTAATAGGCTTAGGAGGAGGTGGTGTCTTTGGACTAGACCTCTTTCTTGTCCATTTGAGTAATGGTTCGTCGTCTTCATAATCAGAGTCCTCATCGACAAATTTTCGAGGTACACTCTCTTTAGCTGCTTTCTTTGGTGTGATTGGATTCTTTTTCTTGGGTTCCATGCTCAGTTCTGCAACAACATAGAAATCCTCAATTAGTGTCCACAATCAAACAAGATAAGAAGAAGGATCACCTCAGTTTAACATCATTACTATTTTTTTTTAGTTCGGAGGTTTGACGGCCTATCTGATTTGCCGTCACAGGTGTGACGGCGCTTCAAAGCATCAGCCACCTTATCAAGAATCTACAATATTTCTCAACTTTTGATGGCATTTTTGAATAGCCGTCACACAGGTGCAAGGCCATAAAAATTGTCGTCAGACAAAATTTCAACTTCCAATTCCTTTTTACTTGATTTTTCATCTACCATTATTCTTAATTTCAACTTAGGTCATGTTATTTAACTGAAATTTCAATGAAGTTGTACAGCATAACCCTACAAACCCTAGTTTTCGAAGGAGCTTGAAATATGTTAATGGGTTCAGCTCATTCCTTTGAAACTAAGGTTTCTTGTAGTTCACAATTTCTCCAAAGAAAGATGAAGTTGAAGTTTTTCTCATACCTGGATGTCGACACTTAGTGGGTGTACCTTGAGCACTTAGAATTGGGAGTGAGAGATGATTGAGATGAGAGAGAGGGAAGGTTTCTTGATTTAACTCACAAGCTTCAACTTACAAGGAAAGTTTAAAAATTGCCTTAGATGGAAATAAATTTGAAAAGTAAGGGAAATAACTCACTAAGGAAAGAAAACCAAAACTAAAAGAAGAAATTCTATAGTACGCGGGAATGTGAATAGCTATTGCTGGGCCGGGTTAGCTTGAAATTTTTAAACTGGGCCCAACTAGCTTGACGTCATTTTTAACGGTGCGTCTGAGGTTGGACGACGCTTCAAAGTTGTCGTCAGCCTTAACAGTATAAGGCTTTGATTTGATTGTTTTGATGACATTTCTCACGGCTTGTCATACTTGTTACATCCCATCAAAATTATCGTCAACCTTCTTAAGCGGACTGCACCCAGTTTACCTCCTTTGTGCAACTCTTAGCTACAAAAATTAAAAACGCTAGTGCAATAAAATTAAAAATTTGGGTTGCCTCCCAAATAGCGCCTGATTTAATGTTGCGGCACGACTTGATTATCTAGACTACTCAGACTTCTTCAAGATACCGTATCGATACCTCATTACCATTTTCATGGAATACATCCACAACCGAGAAGATATTCATCTCCTCCAATTGCTTTATAGGAGGATGCATTTTGAATATGGCCTCTCTTTTTCCATACCTGAACTTTAGCTCATTGAGCTCCATACCAACCAATACTCTTCCCATGGCTAATAGTGGTCTACCCAAAATGATGGGTACCTTAAAATCAACATCACAATCAATATCACAAAATCTGCAGGTAGAATAAATTCATCCACCTTTACCGGCACATCATGCAATATACCAACTGGTCGTTTCATCGATCTGTCTGCCATCACAAGATGCATCATTGTGGGGGTAGGTTCCCCCAATCCAAGCTTCTTGTATATATCAAGTGGCATCAGATTAATACTTGCTCCTAAGTCACATAAAGCTTTGGTAAACTTCATGGACCCAACTGTGCACGATATGGTAAATGCTCCAGGATTCGGCCTTTTCTGCACTAAGGATTGTGAAGAAATAGCACTACAGTGGTGGATGTTGTCCACCGGCTCACAGCTTACCTTCTGCTTCTTTGTCAACAATTCCGTTATAAATTTAGCATAGTTTGGCATCTTCTCAGGTGCCTCCATCAATGGCACATTCACTGTCAGTTGTTTCAGTATTTCCATGAATTTGCTAAATTTTTTATCATCGACCTTTTTCTTCAATCATTGAAGAAAATGAGGTGGTGGTCTCTGGATAGTCTTTAATACCACTTCCTCTTCCTTTTCATCTTCCTGCTCTGAAATATCAACAAAACTATACAGCTTCTCAGGCTCCACTAGATTGCTTCTTTCTGGTTCATCAACACTTACCTCATTGTCCACTGATTTTCCCACAGAAGGTCCACATAACATCTTACCACTCTGAGTGGTAATCGCCATACAAGAGCCATCAGACCAAGGGTTCTGAACTGTATCACTGGGTAAAGTACCAACTTTTCTCTGGTTTAATGTAGCAGAAAGTTGGCTGATCTGTTGCTCCAACTTCTTAATAAAAGCAGAGTGTGAGCTAACCAACTGACTGAGGGTAGAAAATTCACTCTTCATAGTAGGTACCCCTGATTTGGTAGCTTCAACGCCCTTCAACAACTTTTTTATCATGTCCTCCATAGACATCTTGCCAGAACTGGTTGTCGCAGCATCTCGACTTCCAAGAGGAACATACAAAATACTCTTGTCGTTATTATTTCTCCAGTGTCCCTGCTCCCTATCTTTATAACCAGGCTTGTCATAGAAATTCCGACCTTGGTTCCCTTGTTTATTGCCTCAAAACCCCCCTGATTACTCATATAGTTTGCCTCTATATCATAACCTTTGGAAACAGTACCCTGAGATTCCATAGCTTTAACCATTTCAGTCTTTTCGAATAGTAAGTGCTTGGCCAACAAGTCTATCTGCATCTTCAAATGGGCCATGTCCTGATCTCACTCCTCATCCCTTCTATGCTGCTCTGCAGTTATACCACCAGCAACAGTTGGGCTATCAACTATAGAATCCCTAGTGTACCAAGCCCGACTCTGTTTGGTCATTCTATTCAACATGTCAGAAGCATCTAGAAAAGAGAGGTCAATGAACGAACCACCTAAAGCGTTGTCAACAATTGGCTTTGTCACAGAGTTGAAAGTCTCCATCAGGTGCAAGTCCATCATGTTATGATTCGGACATTGTGCAAGTTTCTTCTTAAATCTTTCCCAGGTTTTGTGCAATGCTTCAGTCGGGAGCTGTCTGAAGTTACTAATTTCGTCCCTCAACTGTACCCTTCTGGAGGGTGGAAAGAACCATTCTAGGAATGCATCTTTCAACTGTCTTTAGTTGGTTATAGAATTAGGCTCTAGTTCATTCAACCACATTATTGCCTCTCCAGACAGAGACAACAGAAACAACCTCAACCTGATCGCATTCTGGCTCACTCCCGAATTGTCAAAGGATTTACAAATGGTGATGAAGTTAACCAAATGCATATTCGGATCATCACCAGGTAAGCCTCCAAATAACCCCTTCAGATTCAGGAGTTGGATCATGGTACTTGTTATGCTGAATTTTGCACCTAGTGCTAACGATGGAGAAATGATGGCATCCGTTGCACCAGCTCTATCTATTCCTTCATCATCCTCATCAGCCTCGTATTGAATAGGCTGTTGACCATACCTTCCTTGGACTGGACGGTTTCTATTGCCATTTCGCTGCACTGGTGCAGCGATCTGCTCAACTCGCCTTGGGTTTTGATAATTCAGTAATTCCTCATCACCCAAGTCTTCATCATCAGGGTTCTGGTGACGTGCTTGTTGACCCAATTTTGCACATTCACCTGAGCCCTGGCCAAAGCAGCTAGTCTTTCTGCTTCTTTTTGTTCAGCCATTCTCCCTATCAGCTGAGGTTCCGAGTTGATTGGTAATAGCGGTTCTTCGAAACTTATTGTTTTTGGCATAAACAACACAGTACCTAAATTAGACAAAAACAACAAATAAATGTAAATCAAGGAAACTTAACTATCAGCAAATTTTATGCACAAATTTTAGTCTACAACCGTATTCCCCGGCAACGGCGCCATTTTTGATAACGCTCAAATTAACTCTTGAATGGGTGTAAGAGATCGTTGTCAATATAAAACCCAACTAGGTTGGGGCCGAATACCACAGGGAATAGGGTGTGAACTTTGATTTGTTTATGAAATACTTTACTGGTAGCTTACTGTTTCCAAAAATGGGGGTTTAAGTTTCACAGAGAGTCAATTGTCACTTTCAATATTTTAGTATTTATAACCAATATAAATAGAAAACCAGAGTTATGTTCACCATGGATTTTGGGAATTGACAGATACTAGGTAATGCTTAAGACTCTTGAAGTAAGTAGACACAACAAAATATCCCTGATGACGATACTATCTGACTTAACTCTCGACCTCACCAGACAATTTATTATCTAATTCTCTTGAACTTAGATAACTTATCTATTTCCAATAGGATTTTATCTCAGGTAGATTAATCCATTTACGACATCAATCAATAAACAAAAGGTTGGTAGCTTCCGAATCCCTGTTGATAATTCACGTCCTCTAGTTTATTTCTCTGTTAAAAGCAAATTCACCTAAGGCATAACCTATTGTTTGCAACCAATAGATTCAAGTTAAAGCAACAAAATTTCAAGACGTCCTACTACTCTTTGAACCCTTTAAATACCTAGCATCATATCAAACCCTAATCCATGGATCCCATAACTCGGGCTAATAGAATTAGCCGCTCAAGATTTAATGAACGAAATAACAAGTTGAATTCATGATAATATGGATAAACTTACTAATGGATGAAACCCAAGAATTCTTTCTTCAATTGAATCATAAGATAGAAACCCACAATAATTGATAAGTGTTTTGAAGAGAGAACAAGAAATATACTTGATAAAAGAGAGCAAGCAATTCCCCGTCCACTCCCCCTAGATTAATTATCTGATAGATGTCTAATAAAACCCTAAAACAAGTCTTTAAATAGTCAACTTTAAATAAGGAAATAAAATTAAAATTTTATGATTTTCTTCGAGATAGGTGACGGCAATCTTGACGGCCTGTTAGACGTCTGACGGCGTGTGCAAGATGTCGTTAAAGTTTCCAGTGCTATCTTCTGATTCTTCTAAAGGTAAATATGACGGCATGTCAAAAAGAATGTGATGGCGCATGAAAACTGTCATCACTATTTCACTGGAACTCAACATAATCTGCCTCTGGTTGACGGTGATTTTTGACGCCCTATCACAGATTGACGGTGCTTCCAAAACGTCTTGACATTTCATCTCAACTCCTCAGGTTCTGTCTAAGCTTAACGGCAACTTTGACAGTCTGTCCCATGTCTGACGGCACGTCAGAAATGGCGTCAACTACACTTCAACTTATTTACATCAGATTTTAGCTAATTTATTCTTCTTTCCTTTGGTTTCCTCCCCGATCACTTGTATTTGCATTAAAACACTAAAAACAATCAAAAACAACAAAAGTTGCTTAAGACTTCGCAATTATTCAGAGTTAAAAGCTTCAAATGTGTTAGCATCGGCTCACACATCATGTCATTGTTGTGATTCATTAGTTGGATGTCTTGTGTAACTCATATCAGAGATTCTTTGCTCCCTAATGCTACTAGGACTTTTTTAGAAAGAGTGTTGAAGAGATACTCCAGTTAAGTATAAGTGTCCAGTATAATTCAGTTTAACAGTCAGGCAGACAAGTTACTATGGTTTTCCACCTTTTCACCCAGTCCTACTATCCTAAGTCCAATGTGTATGACCATCCCTAAAGATGATCTATTCCATCCGTGTAAGTTGCGAACTCAGTTCAATCCAAGCATCATGTTTCAGATTTAGTTATTTAGTCATGACTTAGTTCATAAGAGTTCAACGCATAATCTTAAATTTTTCCAGCTATTTTAGCTCAGACAGTGTAATACCTTTGTACAATCTAAATCTTGTTGCCTCATGATTCGTACTTACATAAGTTATCACTTCCAAATCCAATGTGTGTGATTGGAGCATAAGCACTTCAGGGGGAATCCTAAACTCTCAGCATGAATCAGCTCCTTAAAACAAGTAAGGGCAAGTCAGCTCAGAATTTAGTTTTATGATAGAAGTTTAAATGTTTCAGATCAATTACATCCTTTCTTAGAAGACACATCATGTCTATGTTAGTCCATACCTTTAAGCTTCAACGTTCCTACCCATTATTTGGGGATGAATGATCCCAAGGGGGAGATAATGTAACACCCCGCATTTTGGGCTAGAACGAAAACCATCATGTATATGTGTAGATGATTCAAAAGCCATAAATCCTATGCAAATTTGGCATGTTAATCAATTATATAGTGGGGGAACCTATTTGAGTATGAATTAAGATCATAGAGGTCCCCTAACTCAAGGACGATTTGAATGCTTTTCTATCGTTCGAGTTTGAGTGAGCGTAGAAACTTGGGTCAACTTAAATCGACCATAACTCTTTGTATATAATGAATTAGAGGGACTACTATATATCAAATCAAATCTCTTGAAATTATCTTTCTAACGATACTAATTTCGCTAAAATCCGATACCTGAGCGAAAAGTTATGGCCATTTTCATGACTGAGACAGTAGCATCACGCGATTAGCATGGGACGCACGCTCTGTCGCATGCACTCAATTTTCAGGTCCTGTTTTCACATTTTTAAGGGAAAAAGTGGTATTTTTCACCCTCCTATTCAGCCATAACACGACATTAAATTTCCAAACACCAAATAAGGTCATTCTCTCTCAAAATCACCAAGAACACTTCTTAGGGTTTCAACCTAAAGATCAAAATATCTTAAGATTCACCATGGGTTTTCAATAATTCTTTGAGATTCAGAATCTCCATTGCGAGGGCTACAAGAAGCACCCATCAATTGTTTGAATAATATCTTTAAAGCACGAGTTCATTCAAGAGTCATAAATTAAGATACATGGGGTTTTCCTAAAATTTCATGGGTAAAGAAACCATCTTTAATTCATGCTAACAGTTTAGAAATCATGATTTTTACGAAAGGGGTTTTGAATTTACGATTACTAGCATGTTTTAGAAGTATTGATCAGTATTGTTTTGGTCTTTTGGGCCTTCCCCCAAATTGATTTGAAGCTCTATATATATGTATACATGTGTTTAAGGATGAATATACAATTGAGAGTATGAATCCTAAAGAATCCCTCTTGTTATGATTTTTCTCATCTTTTATATGATATGAATTGTGTTTTAAATGTCTTGATTATTGCTATGACTTGAATATGATTTTGAATCCAAAAAAGAGGTTTGTGCATGTTGATAAATGTTGAATACACTTTTAATGAAAGAATTGCATGTTTTCCAAAAATACATGTCCACCATATGTTTATTGAAAGAATGAGAATCTTAGCATGGTTTTGACTTGTGCTTTCGGAACATGAAATTTTATATACTATTTGAATGCTTGGGTGGTCTGAATTATTTTTTAATGAAAGAATCATGCATGGTACAATATGGCTTAGAAATAGGAGTTGCAAGTCTTGGTGTGACGACACCAACTCAGTTAAAGCCATAGTGATTCAGAACAGAATAGAACACATGTTTCAAATCATATTTTCAGATTATGAATTCAGAAAGATGCATGTTTAGAAAAGGTTTAAAAATGGGCTTAAAGAGAGTTAGATGGGTTACCCAAAGAAAGTACGAGTTGAAAGACTCTATGCTAGAAATCGTGATTTACCGACACCGGACTATGGTACCATGCTTTGTGATCTTGTGTACCTTGATTCATGTTATCCCAAATTAGGACTATGGTTAGGAGCCCTACTTTGTGATATTGTGCACTACCATGACATGTTGATTTGATTGGGGATTTTAGCACCCTGCTGTGTGATCTTGTGTGTCCCCCTTATAGATACTCCAATCCTTGCGGAAAACTTGGATTGGGGGCTTGGCCGCCGAGTCAAGGGCGGATTCCATATAGCCCGTGGAATTATAGATTGTAGGGTGTACCATCTAGCTCAGAAGTAAGACAAAGAGTGAGTCATGATTTCAAAGAAATGTTTCAAAGTCTTTAAAATGTGCCCATGTGTTTTCATCTATTATATGTAAAATATTTTATGAATTTCTCTCACTTATGATATATATAAATACATTATTTTGGATTGCTTTGCGTACCAGTATATTTGTATTGACCCCCCTCCTTTTCAGGTTCTGAGGCTCAATCTAAGGGGTCTCGATAAGCAATAGGTTTTCTCCAGACAGAAGTATAGAGTTCTGTGTTGAGCCTTCTAAATTTCAGAAGGCCTAATTTACTTCAGTTATTTATCATTATTATGTTTTGGTCTAATGGGGGCCTTGTCCCAGTTTTCAAATAGTTGAATTTATACATGTAGTAGAGATTTTGTAGACATAGTCAGATATAACTCAGATGTTTTCAATTATATTTTTCATTAAGATTTGAATTCAGATTTAATGATCATGATTCCGTTTCATTATGTATTTCATATGAGGACAGTGTATGTGATTACAAATTAGAAGGGTGTCCATGCCTTCATAGTTCGAGATGATCGTCACGGCTAGTGTAACACCCCGTAAAAATCGTGCATGGATTATCCTTTAATAGAGTGTTCTTAGACATAAAAACTTGAAAATTTTTGTAAGTGTAACGAGGACTTAGAGTCATTTTAGCTGGCAATCTTCGGGATATGACTTTTAAACCTTATCGACCTCCGTTTTTAGATTTTCAAGTTGAGTTACGATCGCGCAAGCTCATAGTACATCTCGGATAAGTTTCGGAATTTTGCGCAATGCATAAGGCTGCGTTTGGATTTCAAAACAGTAGCAAAACGCATAGCCTATTGCCCAGTTTTCAGTATTTTAGGGTCAACTTCAAACGATCATAACTCTCTGAATATAATGAACTGGGAGAGGTGCTACCTATTAAATAAAAGATCTTTGAGTATTCTTTCCAATGGAACTATTTTCATACAAATCCAACATCTGAGTAAGGAGTTATAACCATTTTACTTCAGCCTGTCAGCTTGTCAACTGAGGGACAATTTCGACTTTGTTTATTTTCTTAGGGGCATTTTAGTCATTTCACCTCACTCAAATTTCGTCTATACCACCATATTTAGCCCCCAATTCATCACAATATAATCCTTTTCCCAAATTTTCTCTCAAGAACACCCCTTAAGGTTTCAAACAAAAATCCCAAATAACTCAAGATTCAACCGTGGGTTTTGGAAGATAATTGGAAATTTGGAATCCCCACATCGTAGGCTTCAAGGATCGTCCCTCAATTTCTGAAATACAGGTACGCGGGGTTTTCCTAAATTCTCATGGGCATAGAAAAATCATGTTTTAGAATGGGGTTTTTGAATTATGAACATATAATGATATGATACGAATTGTTTTGAATGCATTTTGAAAAGAATGATATGATTTTTGAACACGCAAGAGTGTTGTGAATGTTGAATATGCATATAATGAAAGAGTGCATGGATTTTCCAAAAGCACATGACCACCATATGTTTGATGAAAGTTTTGCATGATTTTGACTTGAGTTTTGGAACATGAAATCTCTTCTGCAAATTACAAGTTTGGGTGGTCTGAAAACTATATTTTTATGAAAGATCATGCTTACGATATTATGGCTCAAAAATAGGACTTGCAAGTCTTGGTGTGACAACACCAACTCAGATTTTGCCATGATAATTTAGAACAGATTTAAATGCATGTTTGAAATCAGACTTTCCAGATGTTGAAACTAGAAACATGCATGTTTCAGAACAAGATAAAAATTGGGCATTAAGAGAGCTTAGGTGGTTCCCCGAAGAAGGCATGAGTTCAGATAACTCATTACCCAAAACTGTGATTTGTTGATCCGGGTTTATATATTACACTGGCCTAGAGCCCTGTGGCGTATCAGATTCAGGAACTCCAACCCTTGCAGCACACTCGGGTTGGAGGCCTCCCCACCGAGTCAATGGAGGATTTCATACCGCCCATGGAATATCAGATTTGTAGGGGATGCCACCTAACTCAGAAGTAATACACAGATCAAAATTTGAAATTTTCAGACAAGTTACATGTTTTCAAAAAGTGCCCATGTGTTTTCAGAAACTATTTTACTCATGATGTGTTGATGAAAATTGCTCTCATCTATTATATATATGTTCAAATACTTTATTTTGGATTGCTTTGCATGCCAGTACTTTTGTGCTGACCCCCCTTCCTTCCAGGTTCTGAGGCACAGTCTAGGGGTCCAGATAAACAGTAAAGATTTCAAATCACTGACCGGAGTTTGCAGTGGTGAGCCTTCTATGATTCAGAAGGCCTGGTTATTTCATATTACTACTATTAGTTAGGTTTTGGTTTACTGGGGGCCTTGTCCCAGCTTTCAGACAGTTTGTTTAGTTCATAGTAGAGATTTCGCAGATTGAGTCAGATATTATTATTCAGTTACATTTTCAGTTTTAGTATTATGATCTTATTTAGATTGACCATGTTTCCATTTCAGATTTCTATTTCCGCATTTTCTTTTGTTTTATGAATATTGTGCATGATTACCGTATAGACAAAAGGCATCCCAGGCCTTACGGTTCGGGAATGCTCATCACGGCCAGGACCCCAGTTCAGGTCATGAAAAACTTAGTATCAAAGCATGGTTCATGGTCCCAGGGTATCTGCGAAATCACATCGGGTAGAGTCTTGTTTATGGGTGTGTAGCGCGCCACACTTATAAGAAGGAGACTACTAGGTATTTAAGAATATATCTCTTTCTTCATGTTTTAGTTCGTGCAATAGAGTCAGAATGTTCCTCTTTCATACTCTAATTCGTGCTATGGTGTCTCCCATACGAAAGTAAAAAGTCATCCAAAATTCTTTCCTTACTCTAATATCCTCAAATATGTCTCATTATTAAGGTGATTCAAGTGCAGAAGTTTAGAATCTAAATGGTATGGTCCTTTCTGATTGAACCATATAAGAGTTAAAATTTGTGCAAGGACTTGAGAAGAGTCCGTTAGTACTTCAATGTGTATTGATTCTGATGTAAACATTGATCCTGATGGAATCGTGCTTTTTAGCTTGAGGTATTAATTGCATTTAGTCTTCAAATTTATGTTACAAATGTCTTGCTTAAGGGGGGATGATACTGTATTTCCAACCAAATAGTAGTATGCGTTAAAGTGTTGTTGTCATGACCTATTGGTAGTGAAATTAGACCAAGAAGTTGGTGATGTGAAGTCACAAAGTTAGAAGTCAGAGTGAGGGTGACTTTTGTGTAAATGAATATTTTAGTTGAATAACCGATGTTCGAAAATGATTTACCCCCTTATGGTGATAGACTAATGTGGTAACTAGTAGCATGTGTGGATGGTATGGTAGTCCGTGGAGGAAGTGTTTGACTCCGATTTTATTTATACAGAGTAAGATGTGTATTCTTAGTTCAGTGGATATTGTGTATTAAATTTCTATGTCATGTAATCTTGTTATCAAGGTGTTGTTGAAAATAAATAAATTCTAGTGAAGCCGTGTGGGGCTCTTTCGAGTCACTAGCATAGTTGACTTGTCATTCATTTCATTTTCTTGTTCAAAATATAAGATCAAAGTCTAGTGAAGCCGTGTGAGGCCTATTTAGATTCACTAGCAACTTGTTGTCCAACTTTTTGTTCTTGTGTTGGTTTAATATACGTATAATTGAATTTGTTTGCATGATATTGAGTTGGTAAAGAGGTGATTCATCCTTGTGTGTTAGTTTAGTAGAAGGTAGAGAAGGAGTTGTTGGTTAGGGTGATTTGTCGGTTGCTTGAAGTGTGAAAATGGCTATATTATCTACTAAGTTGTAAGTATAGACTCATGGTTGTTTGTGGAATTTGAAGGTAGTCTAAATGTATGCTTGGGTAAGTAAGCGTGATGTGAGAAGCCATATAAGTAGATAAGATTGTATGGGGTTATAGTATAAGATTAATGTCGATCATGTCTATTATGTGACTTTACCCCTTGACCTTCTTTTCCTTCGTAGTTGTAAACTAGTACTACTTGTGAGAAGGTATGTAGTAGATTTTTGATATATAGTAGTAATGTCATAAAGGTGTTTTGGTCGTGGATAGTATCTAGATAAAATGAGGTATTTGGGGGTAGAATGTCCCAATTTAATGGACTAGTAAATTATGTTGTATTCTTCATGGGTGGTATTTACTGAATAAAACAAGTATGAGCTGATGACTATGATGCCTTACAACATGTATTTATAATATCTAAAAGTCCCTAAGTCAACAAGGTACAACAATGCAAGCTATACAATTATCAACTACAAGCTGAAAATCTGAAAATCCTGCACATGCATGCTGAAATTTCTGCACATGCATGCCAACCTTTGTGGACCTTTTAAAGCCGGAAAATATGCACTTTCATACCAGCCCATGTGAACTTCCTAAAGTCTAATAAATGTTCTTCCAGCCTATTTTTACCATCTAGAAGGTGTTGGAACGTTGACAGCAATGCGGGGCATTTATCGAAGCCCCGTCAAGCTCGAAAATGCACCCGAATAGTCCGAAACATGCCCAAAACGTGAGGATTTTAATGGGTTGTGACGTTGAGCGTCACAATGTGGTTGTAAAAATAGTGACTTAAGATTAATGATGTATGTTTTGTACGAATTATGCATAAGGTTGGGTTGTAAATCATGTTTAGCACTAGACATTAAGTTTGAACAATTGATGTCCATGAAGGTGGATGTGATGATTTCTTGGTTAATGATACTAGTTTTATGAAATTAATCTAATAGGCTTGAACGGTATATGCAAGAGTTTAATTTTATTTGATTCGTAGTGAATTATGATGTTGCATATATAATGTAGAAGTATGCCCAAGGTAATCTGAGGTTGCGGTATTTTCTAAGACTATTACACGTTTTGTGTGACGAGTGGTACCGTTGAGTTACTAGGTGAAGAAAGACTAGTTAGATGGTATATGGTGTTCTAAATAGCCAAGTTAAGGAGTTTTGATTGATAGTGTTGAGCCTTTTTATATGATCTTGATTCTCAGAGTAGAGAGATGTAAGTTTAGAGTCGCGATATTGGTAGGCTATGTCGGAAGTAGTATGATTCATTGAAGGCTTGGTGATATCCATGTTGAGTGCTAGATTCTAAGTTTGAGTTTTTGAAGGTTGAACTAATAGAAATAAGAGTTAAAGCACTAGAGGGTGTGCACTCCGACTATGGGGATACTCATGAAGACCCGAAGTTAGTAAGTGTGCAAGTTTTATATGATGACTATTGGGTCTATAGAATGATAAAGTGTATCTCAGAAGGTAGTATTAACAGTGGGTTTTCCACTTTCAGGTGTAGTCATTCGGGTTAAGTGCCATGATATGCGTGTATAGTAGTTTTCCAGACCCCAGAGTGCAGTGAGTGTACTTTAGTTTAGAGTCTAGTAAGGGATCTCCCAAACTTAATATAATGGCTTGAAGCTAAGAGAGAGATGATAGAACAAATGACCAAGTAAGGCTCTCAGATTCTAGTAATGACACAGTATGATTTAGAACATCAAAAAGTGACGGTGAATCTCAACCCATTCCTACCTTAGTATATTTTTTTTGTTATCCGGATGCTTACTCATGCCTTACGATTCAGTTCCGTGATCATAGTTCATGATTCCTGTATATGATAGAGAGTCACGTACTCTTCCAGTTCTAAGATAATGAGTTCTAGTTCATTCAAGTAGTCGGAATCACATTCCTTATGTTATGAACTCTAGTTGAGGTCATGCAACTCATGACGCATGTACTCACTCCTTATAGTGTGCTCAGTCCCGTATAAAAAAAAATCTTTTCATGCTTCTGGGTCTTATGTTTTAACCTTTTAGTGACCCTCCCTATGCAATGATAGTGGTGATGATGTAAATGTTCTTGTTGATGGAAGATCATAGTATGCTTGTTTTAGATAAGGCCATAAGTATGAAGTAAGATTTGGGGCCAAGTCTTTGATACATGTGATGGTTAGTGGAAAAGTTTGTGTGTGTATGTTTTTAGGGTAGCGCGTGGGAGTTATATTGAAAATAGTCTAGAAACTATGTGAAGTATGTATTTATGGGTGGTTGCCTTGAAGTTAACATGTGGTTATAAAATAGGCTTGAATGACGTTTTGGGATTGTAGTGGAAGGTCGCAATATGCATTAGCGACTTGATATTAAGAGTTCAGAGTAGTCATTGAAGTGGTAAGGCATGTTATGCTTTGGATGTGATCTTTAAAAGAGGTATAGAAGGTGGCATCATATGGTTTAGAATAATAGTGTGGTGTAGCATGTTGTATTTTTGTGACTTAGAGTTAGGCTTGATCGCAGTGAAAGGATTTAAGCTACTACAAACATTGTAGAAAGAACTATCAATGCCCATATGAGAATTATAAGTTGAATGGAATGAATATGGTATTCAAGGGAAATAGTATAGTTAAGGGAGTATTAAAGAAGTGTGCTAAGCTTGAAAAACAAGAAGTTTCATTGTCCAAGATCTTTTGCTCCATAATGCTACTAGAATTTCTTTAGACAGAGTGTTGAAGAGATACTCCCATTGAATATAAGTTTCCGGTGTAATTCAGATTAGCAGTCAGGCGGACAAGTTACGGTGGTTTTCCACCTTTTCACCCAATCCTTCTATCCGAAATATCATGCGTATGACCATACCAAGAGATAATATATTTCATCCTAAGTTACAAATTCAGTTCAGTCAAAGCATCATGTTTCAGATTCAGCTATTTAGTTATGACTCAGTTCATAAGTGTTCAGTGCATAATCTCAAATACTTCCAAGTATTTTAGCCCAGTTAGTATAATACCCTAGTACGATCTAAGTCTTGATGCCTCATGATTAGTAATTGCATAATTTATCACTTCTCAATTCAATATGTATGATTGGATCATGAACACTTCAAGGGAATCCTAAACTCTTAGCATGAATCAGCTTCTTGAAGTAAGTAAGGGCAAGTCAACTCAGAATTCAGTTTCGTGATAGAAGTTTAAATGTTTCAGATCAGTTATATACTTTCTTAGAAGACACATCATGTCAGCGTTATTCTATACCTTTGAGCTTCAACATTTCCAATCCATCATTCGGGGACGAATGATCCCAAAGGGGAGATAATGTAACACTCCGTAAAAATCGTGAATGGATTAGCCTTTAATAGAGTGCTCTTAGACTTAAAAACTTGAATTTTTTTGTAAGTGTAACGAGGACTTAGAGTCATTTTAGCTGGCAATCTTTGGGATACAACTTTTCAACCTTCTCGACATCCGTTTTTAGATTTTCAAGTTGAGTTATGATCGTACAAGCTCATAGTACATCTCGGATAAGTTTTGGAATTTTTTGGAATGCATAAGGCTGCGTTTGGATTTCAAAACAGTAGCAAAACGCATAGCCTATTGCCCAGTTTTCAGTATTTCAGGGTCAACTTCAAACGATCATAACTCTCTGAATATAATGAAATGGGAGAGGGGCTACCTATTAAGTGAAAGATCTTTGAGTATTCTTTTCAATGCAACTATTTTCATACAAATTCAATATTTGAGTAAGGAGTTATACCCGTTTTACTTCAGCCTGTCAGCTTGTCAACTGAGGGATAGTTTCGACTTTGTTTATTTTCTTAAGGGCCTTTTAGTCATTTCACCTCACTCAAATTTCGTCTATAACACCATATTTAGCCCCCAATTAATCAAAATATAATCCTTTTCTCAATTTTTTTCTCAAGAACACTCCTTAGGGTTTCAAAAAAAAATCCCAAATAACTCAAGATTCAACCGTGGGTTTTGGAAGATAATTGGAGATTTGGAATCCCCACATCGTAGGCTTCAAGGATCATCTCTCAATTTCTTAAATAGAAGTACGCGGGGTTTTCCTAAATTCTCATGGGCATAGAAAAATCATGTTTTAGAATGGGGTTTTTGAATTATGAACATATTTATGTTTTTAGAAGCTTTAATGACATTGTTTTGGTCTTTTGTCCCTCCCCAAAGTGATTTGACAATTTATATGTACATGTATGCATGTGTTTCAGTCTTGAGAGCATGAATTATAATGAATCCCTCTTGTGTTGTGAGCTTTCCCATTATCATATGATACGAATTGTTTTGAATGCATTTTGAAAAGAATGATATGATTTTTGAACACACAAGAGAGTGTTGTGAATGTTGAATATGCATATAATGAAAGAGTGCATGGATTTTCCAAAAGCACATGACCACCATATGTTTGATGAAAGTTTTGCATGGTTTTGACTTGAGTTTAGGAACATCAAATCTCTTCTGTAAATTACATGTTTGGGTGGTCTGAAAACTATATTTTTATGAAAGATCATGCTTACGATATTATGGCTCAGAAATAGGACTTGCAAGTCTTGGTGTGACGACACCAACTCAGATTTTTCCATGATAATTTAAAATAGATTTAAATGCATGTTTGAAATAAGACTTTCCAGATGTTGAAACTAGAAACATGCATGTTTTAGAACAGGATAAAAATTGGGCATAAAGAGAGCTTAGGTGGTTCCCCGAAGAAGGCATGAGTTCAGACAACTCGTTGCCCAAAATCGTGATTTGCCGATCCAAGTTTATATATTACGCTGGCCTAGAGCCCTATGGTGTATAAGATTCAGGAACTCCAACCCTTACGGCACACTCAGGTTAGAGGCTTCCCCGTCGAGTCAATGGCGGATTCCATACCGCCCGTGGAATATCAGATTTGTAGGGGATACCACCTAACTCAGAAGTAATACACAGATCAGAATTTAAAATTTTCAGACAGGTTACATATTTTCAGAAAGTGCCCATGTGTTTTCAGAAACTATTTTATTCATGATGTGTTGATGAAAATTGCTCTCATCTATTATATATATGTTCAAATACTTTATTTTGGATTGCTTCGCATGCCAGTACTTTTGTGCTGACCCCCCCTCCTTCCAGGTTCTGAGGCACAGTCTAGGGGTCCAGATAAACAATAGAGATTTTAGATCACAGACCGGAGTTTGCAGTAGTGAGCCTTCTATGATTCAGGAGGCCTGGTTATTTCATATTACTACTATTAGTTAGGTTTTGGTCTACTGAGGGCCTTGTCCCAGCTTTCAGACAGTTTGTTTAGTTCATAGTAGAGATTTCGCAGACTGAGTCAGATATTATTATTCAGTTACATTTTCAGTTTCAGTATTATAATCTTATTTAGATTGACCATGTTTCCATTTCAGATTTCTATTTCCGCATTTTCTTTTGTTTTATGAATATTGTGCATGATTACCAGATAGACAGAGGGTGTCCCGGGCCTTCACGGTTCGAGAATGCTCATCACGGCTAGGGCCCTGGTTCAGGTCATGACAGCTAGGGCCCCGGTTCGGGTTGTGAGAAGTAGGTATACACTTGACCGATGATGGTGTAGATAAAGTAACACAAGTCACCGAAATGATATACAACCAAAGGTATTAGAGATAAGCACCAATTCACACTATTTCATTTGAACCTATATTCTACTTATTATAAATGTTTGGCTCTATCAATAGAACTTTGCAGAGGGTTGGCTTTCTATTGATGTTGATTGATCTGATAAAATGGATTGTGATGATAATTTGCTTCTTTATGGACTATAATCTACTTTATTGTATTGATGAAATGATATCTTTGACGCTTAAATTTGAAAAATATTTTAGCATAAACTACGAAATAGACCTGAGATAGCAGTGAAGAGGCAAAAAAATTTCCACTATGTCCATGGGAATACAACTTATTGAAATCTTTAACATTAATAGTATCCCGATAGAGGAAGATATATTTACGAACGGAATGAACATTAAGAATTCCTTCGATTATTGTAACTGTTTGGTTATTATTTTCAAGTTCGACACTTCATTTGGATCGTGGTCAAGTGAGGTCAATTTAGCCGTGTGAAGCCTCATTGTTTGCCGATTAGCCAACTATTGTAAGTGTTTGGTTATTATTTTAAGTTCCCACTTGTATTTTCAGAGGTCTCCATTTGGATAAAGTTGTCGTGGTTGTGTGAGGTCAAGTTGTTTCATTAATAATAATGGTTTCTGTTCCTCTTAATACCATTTTCAGGATTGCTTATACAAAGGGATTCAAAACGAAATTGTAACTCTTAATTTGTCGCTTCACTTGTACTGCATAAATGTGTCAATTTTCTGGTAAATGTAGGACACAAGCATGTTGAAGATTTGATAATATGAAAAAACTAATAGGGAACTGTCTTCCCCTTGGAAAATTGGCATCAACTTCTATTCAACTGAAGATGACTGATTCATCATCAAAACCTTGAAAAAGTCTGAAGTCAGTGACTGCAAGTAGCTCAATACCTTCTGGGGTAGGAAGAAAGAGAAACAACTGTTAGTTATTCAAATGAGGCATGCCATTTAATATATCACTTACACTCTTGTTTTACTCTTTAGAAACATATTAATGGTTGAGAAAATAGGATTGTTTTTACTGATTTTCAATATTTCTCAGATGCTCATTAGAATGCTTCAAAGTTATTATAGACATGTTTTTCAATACCGAAGCTCCTTGGTTACATAATTTTGTTGGTGTACATTGTATTAAACTGGTTGGATGTCAAAAGGTATGTTTGAAATTCCTTTAGTGCAATTACATATCTAGATTTCTGAAGAAGATCATGTATAGTTCCTTGTGCAGTTATTTCTCTACGAGTTCTTGTTGGCTTTAATTGGTGTGAATGGAAAATGGAGGGACACAACCTTTGAGCAAAAGACATATTATTTTGGAAAAGGTGCGACTGTTCAGATAGTTGTGTCTGTTCATAAAAAGACACAACATTTCGAATGAACAGACATGACTCTTCCAAAGGATACACCTTTTAAGTGAACCATTGCCACCTTTCAGAAGAGGCATCTGATGGCTATATAAACCTGCTTTCATCCACAGGTTTAGAAATGAATGAAAAATTTTCTGAAATAAAAACTCTTCTTGTCTTCAAAACATTCTTTGTGATCAATCAAATCTTTGAGTGAGTTTGACGAATTCAATTATTTGAGGTATCACTATAGTTGGATTGAAAACCATTTTATCTAGGGAGAAAGATTCCAAAACCTCGGGTACAGTGAGGGGAATTATTCCTTAAGGACACTCCGTGAAGTCGGGGGACTTGGCTTTATATTTCTGTTTCATCTTAATTTCTGAAAAAATAAAAAACACTTCTTAGAATGATCAGTTTGATCTTGTTTTGAGGGTGTTTTTGTACTTCATAGTGTTCTTGTTTTGAACTTGAACTAGTGTTGAAGTTGTTATGCCTAAATACAGATTTTTGTACCCGAATACAACATAAAATAACAATCCTGCAGAATCTGTATTGCTTGTTATTGGAGATTAAAGTTTTAAGCTTTCTACTTCGTTTGAACTTAACTAATGATTCGAATACATAAAATCTTCATCACAAGTTAAAGATCATTCGGTTGACGATTGGAAGTCATAAAAACTTCATCGTTAACTAGAAACAAGAAGAAGTGTTTAAAGTTGCTTAACTTTATAAGTGTATTCTGAAAATACTAAATTTTATTATCTTGTGTTGACAAAAAAAATGAATAACGAAAGTCAAATGCAAGATATTGCTATGACTGTGGGAGCAACTGGTATTGCCTCAACAAGTCGAGCAAATGCTCCAAAACCAATGGCACCTGCGGAAAAACTCAGAAAATTTGTGGGCATTGACTTTAAGCGATGGTAGCAAAAGATGTTCTTTTACCTCACCACTCTATGCCTTCAAAGGTTCACTAGTGGGGATTCTCCTAAGGTGCCCGAGGGAACCTCGGACAAAGAGCATTTCATGATTGTAGAAGTTTGGAAACACTCATACTTCCTTTGTAGGAATTATATATTGAGTGGTCTCCAAGACAACCTCTACAATGTTTACAGTGGAACTAAGACATCGAAAGAATTGTGGGGGGCACTAGAAAAAAAATACAAGACAAAGGATGCGGGAATGAAGAAATTCTTTGTTGCAAGGTTCTTGGACTTTAAAATGATAGATAGCAAATCGGTTGTCTCTCAAGTACAGGAATTGCAAGTAATCATTCACGATTCATAGAAGAAGGTATATCTTTGAAACATACCTTAGTTGAACAAATTGAAAATGTTCTTAGTACTCACATAAACTCTTTTGTAGGTTTGATTGTGAATGATTCATTTCAAGTAGTAGGATCATTGAGAAGCTACCAACTATGTTGAAAGACTTCAAAAACTACTCGAAGCACAAACGCAAGGAGATGACTGTCGAAGAACTTATTGTCCGACTACGTATTGAAGAGGATAATAAGGCTGTCGAGAGATAGTCAAAAGGGAATTCTGCAATTAATGGAGCACATATTGTGGAAGATGACCAAATCAATTCTAAGAAAAGGAATAAAGTTGAACAAGGAAGAAATCAACCCAAGAAGAAATTCAAGGAAAAGTGCTTCAACTGTGGCAAAATTGCCATAAGTCCAAGGATTGTCGTGCCCCTATGAAAGGCAAGAAAAAGGACCAAGCTAATATGGTTGAGTCCAGCAAAGAATGTGATGATTTGTGTGTTATGTTCTCATAATGCAACTTGGTGGGGAATCCTCGTGAGTGGTGGATGGATTCTGGTGCCACCCGTCATGTTTGTGCCAACAAAGAGTTGTTTTTGTCATTCGCTCCTCTTCAAATGGAAGAAATGATCTATATGGCTAACTCTGCTACAACTAAGGTAGAAGGAATAGGAAAAGTGGGCTTGAAAATGACATTAGGAAAGCTCTTGAGACTTAACAATGTCTTGTATGTTCCGGTGTTACGTAGGAACTTAATTTTTTTTTACTTCTAGACAAGAACGGATGCAAATATGTAACCGTTTCTAGAAAAATTATACTTAGCAAAGGAGAAGTGTATGTAGGAAAAGGTTATCTCATCGAGGGACTTTATAAGATGAGTGTAATGAATGTTGAAATAAATAAAAGTTCAAATTCTTCTTACTTGCTTGAGTCTTATAATTTATGTCATGAACATTTAGGCCATGTTAATTACAAAACATTACGAAAACTGATTAACTTAGAAGATTTGCAAAACTTTGAGTGCAATAAATCAAAGTATCAAACGTGTGTGGAATCAAAGTATGCAAAGCATCCTTATAAGTCCATTGAAAGGAATTCCAATCCTTTAGACTTAATACACACTAACATTTGTGATATGAAGTCAACACCATCACATGGTGGAAAAAAGTATTTCATAACTTTTATTGACGATTGAACTAGATACTATTCCATCTACTGTCTAAACAGTAAGGATGAAGCAATAGATGCGTTTAGGCAATACAAAACTGAAGTTGAAAATCCATTAGAGAAAAAAGATAGAAATGATAAGAAGTGATAGGGTCGGAGAATATGAATCTCCCTTTGCCAAAATATGTGTAGAGAATGGAATCATCCATCAAACTACGGCCCCATATTCACCTCAATCTAATGGAATTGTGGAAAGGAAAATCAAACGTTAAAGAAAATGATGAATGCCCTACTTATAAGTTCAGGTTTACCGTAAAACTTGTGGGGGAAGGCTATCCTTATAGCCAACTGTATACTCAATAGATTTCCCCATAGTAAGACACAATCAATTCCTTATGAAAAATGGAAAGGAAGGAAACCCAACTTGAAATATTTTAAAGTGTAGGGGTGTCTAGCAAAGGTCCAAGTTCCTATGCCCAAAAGGGTTAAGATAGGACCTAAAACGGTGGACTGTGTGTTCATAGTATATGCTAAAATTAGTAAATCATGTCGACTTTTAGTTCATAAATTCGAACATCCGTATATTAATGAAAATACGATAATTAAATCAGATAATGCTGAATTCTTTAAAAATATTTATCCATATAAAACAAGACATGAATAGTCTAGTGGGGGGTCTAAACGATCTCGAGATGAATCAAGTGAGAATGTACATAATGAAGAGCATCCAAGACGTAGTATACGTCAAAGAACGTCTACTTCGTTTGGATCAGATTTTGTAACATTTCTCTTGGAAAATGAGCCTCAAACGTTTAAAGAAGCGATGTCGTGGTCAGACTCATCCTTTTGGAAAGAGGCAGTCAACAGTGAGATTGATTCAATATTAAGCAACCATACGTGGAAATTGGTTGATCTTCCTCTAGGAAATAAACCTTTAGGTTCTAAATGAAT
This sequence comes from Capsicum pubescens, assembly GCA_030864215.1. Lineage (NCBI taxonomy): Eukaryota > Viridiplantae > Streptophyta > Magnoliopsida > Solanales > Solanaceae > Capsicum > Capsicum pubescens. The sequence continues at coordinate 184,774,340 of CM061539.1, read as the reverse complement.
CTTCAAAAGAAAAATAAAGACGGATGGTACTATTGACAAATACAAGGCAAGACTTGTAGTAAAAGGCTTCAAACAAAAAGAAGGCCTTGATTACTTTGATACATACTCTCCAGTAACAAGGATAACATCGATTCGAATGTTAATTGCCTTGGCGGCGGTATATGGTCTTGAAATCCATCAAATGGATGTAAAAACCGCATTCCTAAATGGAAAATTGTATGGACTAAAGCAAGCACCTAAACAATGGCATGCAAAGTTTTACCAAACCATGTTGGCAAACGAGTTCAAAATAAATGAATGTGATAAATGTGTTTATATTAAAGACACTCCAAATCACTAAGTCATTGTGTGTTTATATGTGGATGATATGTTGATCATTAGTAGAGACATTTCTGACATAAATATAACTAAACGAATGCTCGAGAGTAAGTTTGATGTGAAAGACCTTAGAGTTGTAGATGTGATCTTAGGTATAAGAATCCATAGAACTCCATAAGGGTTGGCATTGTCACAGTCTCATTATATCAAAAAAGTACTTGACAAATTCAAGTATATGGAGTTCGGTATTGCCAAGACTCCATTGGATGTGAGCTTTGCACTTCAAAAAAATGAAGGTGAAAGTGACTCACAATTGGAGTATGCAAGAGTATTGGGAAGTTTAATGTATATAATGAACTGTACACGACCAGATATAGCATGCACTATTAGTAAATTGAGTCGGTACATGAGTAATCCCAACAAAACTCATTGGCTGGCAATGAAAAGAGTTTTGGGGTATCTTAAATACACTCAAGACTATGCCTTGCATTATAATAAGTATCCTGCGGTACTCGAAGGATATAGTGATGCAAATTGGATCACCGGATCGAACGAAGTAAAATCCACAAGTGGATATGTATTTACTATCGGTGGAGTAGCAGTCTCTTGGAAATCATCCAAACAGACTTGTATTGCTCGCTCTACAATGAAATCTGAATTTATCGCATTGGATAAAGCCAGTGAAGAAGCAGAATGGCTCCAGAATTTATTAGAAGATATTCCTTATTGGCCCAAACCAGTGGCACCAGTATGTATACACTGTGATAGCCAACCAGCAATAGGTAAGGCAGGGAGCATGATGTACAATGGTAAATCTCGTCACATACGACGGAGACATAATACCGTTAGGGAACTTCTCTCTAGTGGAATTATCAATGTTGACTATGTTAAGTCAAAGGATAATGTATCGGATCCACTTACAAAAGGTCTATCTAGAGAAGGAGTGGAAAGGACATCCAAGGGAATTGGCTTAAGGTCTAAGACAAGTCAACATCGCGGTAACTCTACCTAGCAGACTCGAGATCCCAAGAGCTAGGTTCAAGGAGATCAAACAAAGTTGTGTCTGACAGGTTCAACATTGTCAATTACCCAACCCATTCTTATGATATAGACAATGTGTAGTAAACAAGGATAAAACTTAAGGTGAAAAGTCTTTTAATGATTATCTAAATTTGGCAGATTTGATCAAATAGTTTAATCTATAGGATTGAACGTATAGAAATCACCTATGTGAGGGTGAAGTGGAAGCCACTTCAAGGAGAATGTTAGTAAAGGCCTATTCTCTAAGCTCTCATGAAACCGGGACGTGTTCATGGCTAAAAAGAATAAAACCGTGAGAACCATAAATGGTAAAAGGCTGGTTATGTGACATGTGTTGTCTAGGTGTACATTAAAGCTCGACGGTTTAAAGATATCAAATCTACCGATTGACCGAGTGCATCTGATGTATGTTCACTACGGAAAGTTCAAAAGGGAAATCCACTTATCCAGATGCAATCAGTCTTTGCTTGATGATCACATACTTGTCCGTAAAGTTTTACAAAGAAAAGTCATTCCTCATTCATGTGGGGGATTGTTGGGTTTAATTGGTGTGAATGGAAAATTGAGGGACACAACCTTTGAGAAAAAGACATATTGTTTCGGAAAAGGTGTGACTGTTCAGATAGTTGTGTCTGTTCAGAAAAAGACACAATGTTTCGAATGAACAGACATGACTCTTCCAAAGGATACACCTTTTAAGTGAACCATTGCCACCTTTCAGAAGAGGCATTTGATGGCTATATAAACCTGCTTTCATCCACAGGTTTAGAAATGAATGAAAAATTTTCTGAAAAAAAACTCTTCTTGTCTTCAAAACATTCTTTGTGATCAATCAAATCGTTGAGTGAGTTCGACGAATCCAATTATTTGAGGTACCACGATAGTTGGATTGAAAGTCATTTTATCCGGGGAGGAAGATTCCAAAACCTCGGGTACAGTGAGGGAAATTATTCCTTAAGGACACTCCGTGAAGTCGGGGGACTTGGCTTTATATTTCTGGTTCATCTTAATTTCTGAAAAAATAAAACACACTTCTTAAAAAGATCAGTTTGATCTTGTGTTGAGGGTGTTTTTGTACTTCATAGTGTTCTTGTTTTGAACTTGAACTAGTGTTGAAGTTATTATGCCTAAATACAGATTCTTGTACCCGAATACATCATAAAATAACAGTTCTTACATTCTCTTATTCAATGTATAAACCCGACGCGTTTTGTTATGGGAAACCTGTTCTACTCTGAATGCGTGATCCATAAGCGCTTTGATTTAAAGGGGTCCTCTTATGGTCGTACAACTGATAAGCCAGGAGGATAGGCCAATGAAACTACCACGTTTAAAGACCTCGATCTCAACTTTGTCTTTCAATTACGTCAATCTTGGCATAAAGAGTTTATAAGGTGATAAAATCTTTGTCCAGTTCTTTTTATCGTTTTCTTTATATTCGTAGAATGACCTGACTTTATTCTCGTGGTTCTCAGACAAATTGATATAGATTGTCAGTGAACCATAGTAGAACATGTGACAATGTATGCAATTCCAGCTTACATAACTCTTTCTAAATAAAGTAGTTTCATTTTGAAAGACAATCATCAATATTGCCATCTCCAAATTCCAATCTCCAGTAATCAAACAGGAAAGAATAAACTAAAGTTTATGAAGAAGGAAACAATATTTAGTGGAAATATAAGAATACAGTAGGTTATTCTGATACAGTTTACATTTTGACAAGGCATTTTACTAGCTTCCCTAATGTTTTCTTTTTCTGGAAAGTGGTTACATTTTCATCAGTTTTGCATGATGATATTCTGAAATGTTTGCACTTTCTGTCTGCACGTTTGTTAACCTATCCTTCACTTATCTACTCAATTGAGGCGATAAATTATCCTGAAAATCTGTGGATTACATTGTTTTTTGAATGCCTTTGGATTTCCGGCAATGTACTGAATTCATACTTAATACTCTTGATGAATACTAAGAACTAAAAACTGTCATCTGCAACTCTGCTACACCCATCCCAAGTGTGTCAGGTTTTCTTAAAATCTTTTGCTTGGACTGTATGTTCGTTTCCATAAATGAGTGTGCTTTAGGTTTTTGATCAGACATTCTGATTAAAATACTTTTTGACATATTCAAATGATTTCGCTTGGCTCATACCTTGGTTTTGTAGTTAAATTTTCCACTAGACTTGTAAGAGAAGATTGTCCTTTGTCTCCTAGCTAGCACATATTTTGGTCTCTGCCTCTTGAGGTAGATTCTGATTAATTTTTGTTCTGCCATGTGAGTATAATCAATGAGTGCACGTGGTGACAAGGGAGGATAATATAGTACCTGAAAGCTCAGCCACTGCAGGTTTCACCCTATATTCATCTAATGTATTTTCAATATCTTTTTGCAGAAGCTACACCATCATGTACAGTACTTCTGGACATTCTTGAATCTTCATTGCGAGCACGCTTGCCTGAAACCTTTGCTGCTGATTGTAAATTGCAGGATACTCTCAGCAAGGCTGTTGACCTGCTTCCTGAATTATGCAAACTTGCAGATGCTCCTCGAGAAGCAATTATATCATACCGTCGACCTCTTCTGCATCAGTGGAACCTTGACATCCAAACTACTGCAAGGATTCAGAGAGATTTGCCATCTTTCTTCTCTATAGTGGAGCTGAATCATGTCCGCCTGATCTCCGATCCCAAAAAGGAAACAATAATATATAGTGGAAATATAAGAATACAATAATTTATCCTGATACCATTTACATTTTGACAAGGCGAAATTTCTGTTTGTAGTGACAAAACTGGCATGCTAACAACCAACCGTATGACTGTAGTGAAAACATGCTTCTGTATGAATGTCAAGGATGTGAATGAGCCGAGTGATGCATCAGACCTTTGTTCTGAGATCCGAAATTTGTACTCAAAACTTTGCTGCAGTCAATTTTTAACAATACCGGAGGAGAAGTTGTAGCTTCCAAGCATGGGAAACCAGACATATTGGGAACACCTATTGAGACTGCTTCATTGCAGTTTGGTTTAGCACTTGGTGGCGATTTACCGGCGGAACGACAAGCTGGGAAACTTATAAAAGTTGAGCCATTTAACTATACAAACAAACGCATGGGTGTGGTGTTGGACCTCGCTGAAGGAGGTTTAAGGGCTCGTACTAAAGGCGCTTCAGAAATAATTCTAGCTGCTTGTGACGAGTTAATTAATTCCAGTGGAGAGGTTGTTCCCTTGGATGAAACATCAACTAACCATCTGAATACCACAATCGATCAGCTTGCCAATGAACCTCTCCGCACTTTGTGTCTTTGATGAGTTGGAAAAAGGATTCTCCCCTGCTGCTGATATTCCAGTTTCTGGTTATACTTGTATGGGTATTGTAGATATAAAGGAGCCTGTTCGTCCTGAAGTCAGGGAGTCTGTTGCACTTAGTCGTTCAGCTGGGGATAATGTATGAATGGTTACTGGTGATAACATCAATACTGCAACAGCCATAGCTAGGGAATGTGGTATACTGATCGATGCAGGTATTGCAATTGAAGGTACAGTTTTCTGGTATAAGAGTCAAGAGGAAATGCTAAATCTGATTCCCAGAATTCAGGTACAATCATTTTGATTTACAAACGAGAGTGAGGAGATTTTAACAAATTATTCGTATAAAAAGGCCCCTGCTCATTCATTATGATATGTAATTATTTTACTATATCCTCTTTACTTTTTCAGGTGACGGCTAGGTGACGGATCATTGCAGCAATAGGCACAAAATGGAGTTTACTACTCTCATAATTCGTTTGTCTCGCGTAAAGATTCAAAGACATCACTTTCTGGTTTCCAGAGAAAAGGAAAAATGGCTTTCCTCTATCCGTTTCCTGAAGTCTTTTTGGGTTTCTTTCTTGTGGAATATCATTTGGAATAGGGATCTATTTATGTTTAAACTTTAGTACCTTTATCTATCTTGGGTGTGTTGCGAGCAGGGCTGGCTGTATTACCTTTTCTTAAAAGGACCAAATACATATTGTGGATAGATGAAGGAAGCGACCAATAAAAATGAAAATGACTGTTTTAAGTTTAAACACACCTGAACGATATACATACTATGCAACCCACTGTGAAAGGAATTAGAGTCACAAGTTATGAGTAATTGTTAGGAATAGAATAAAGTTAATGTCATTTTCTAGACTATATTACGAGAGCAGTGGAGTTTTATTATATGTTGACTTCTGGTGTTGTAACGGCTAATGTATTGAAGAGAAGTGTGAAGGTTTGTCCTTAACCACCATCTCTATTGGTGTAACCTAATACCAATGTGAAATTTTGGTGAAATAATAAAACAAATACAGAACAACATGGATTGTTTAATGTGTCATTTGACTACACCTCAGCTCTTAGTTAGTAGAGAAGATCACAATAGAAAAGAATAATTTCCAGGTGTACTTGCAGTACAATATGTAAAGTTTGGATCATGAAAGTGGAGCTTACAACACCTACGAACTTATAGTAAGCACAAAAATAATCTCAACGGCCTTCTATTTAGGTATGTAGAGATCAAAGCTTTTAGCAAATTGTCTTTTTCGGATGGGTGCATTCAAGATTTCCCGGTCCTCCCTCATTTGGATGTTTATATGTATCTTAAACAGTATATAATGGTCAATAATCGAAATCGTAAAACACAATTAATATTGCTTTAGTATATATATTTTGCAACAAATATATGTATAAGTGACATGCTTGATTGGTTCTCAGGAAATAAAATTAGCATATGTGATATTGAAAGTCTGAAGTTTCAATCATCTAAAGCTTAAATCTCCAATAACTAAGCATTAACTATCACATCCACTGAAGTACAACTTACAGTTACACAGGGTCTGTTGTTAATAGCATTCCAATTGAGGAGATGTTTTTTAGCAACCTTCGTATTGAGTTTCTTCAATTTATACTAAGTATTGTTAAATATACGATTCCTATAATAGAAATGAAATAAAATTGATTTTATACAATATAAATTGATTTTATACAATATTTCTATATTTATTAATTACCAATATACTACTATCCATTATGCTAAACTTGATAACCTTCCTTCTCCTACAATTATAATCTACATCAAAATAACATATAATTATATTATCAAACAATATAAAAAATGTTTAAATAATCAAAAATAATATTTATTCAAACACATGTACTTAAAAGCACGCGTAAAGTGCGGCCATATTCCCTAGTATAGATAATAAAACAAAAACTACAAAACAGAAAGGTTAATTTGGGTTTGTGATTGCCTAATTGGGACTTGAGAACACGTGACTCACGTGGAGGCCATAAACTGTAAAATGGAAGTGCCTACAAATTAAAGGTTTAGATTAAAAGAAAAAAGCAACGGTGTAGATTAATTTGGTTCACCCATATAAATATTTCAACTGAATTTCTAAACGGCAGTTAATGAGTTTACCGGTACACGCACATACACACATAAGGGAAAGGAGAGAAAAGAATTCGGAAGGGATTCGTCTCTTCTCACCCAATTTCCAGGCTATATTTCTACTTAGTTCTGTTCGAGTCATTTTCCAACCGGATTCAAATTGTTCGAGTTTCTTGTCAAGGATTCTTAGTGGCAACGCTTTCTCTACTTAGTTCAATTCGAGTCATCTTCCGCTGGGTTCAAATTGTTCGAGTTTCTTGTCAATGATTCTTAGTCGCAGGGCTTTCTCTACTTAGTTCAGTTCGAGTCATCTTCTGGCCAGTTTCAAATCGTTCCTGTCAAGGATTCTTAGTGCTGGGTTCAAATCTTGGAGTTTCTTGTCAAGGATTCTTAGTGCAAGTCTTTCTCTGAGTTTGAGGTGCGTTTTTTGTTGGGTTCAAGCTTGCTTCAGTTTTTGTTGTGGTTTGATTCACTATTTTGACTTTAACATTTCTTGTCTTAGCTTTCAACTCACAGTGTTGTCGCTTGAATATTGCTTGTTGTAATCTTTTTTCCACTGTTTTAGTCGTCGTATGGTAGTGAGACTACTTCTTGAGTTTCTTTGGTTCTCAATTCCAAAAGGAATGATAGACAAATGTCCAATAGTAAGATCGTTAGTCCTATGAATCCTCAAGGATCACCTTGACCCATAAAAGCTCATTTTGAGCTTGTCAAGGAGAGGATGAAGATGAAAGTGCTGGTATGACATTGTAGTTCTTTTTATGGGATTTGGTTGATTCGTTTGTGTAAGATCAGTACTTGTTCATTTGATGAAATCTTATTCATGATGGTGAGTCTGCAGCCGAATCTTATTGTAATAGAGAAGTGTTGCTTGTGTACATGCTGAAATCATATTTATAGTTGAGAAGTACTAAATTTCGTGAATATTCAATAGGGACTTTCTAATAGAACCTGCTTTCATCCCAAAAAATAGAAAGTGAACTCATAAGTGCATAAACATCTCAGAGAAGTGATTTGGAGATGACCGCTTTAGCTCGCAGGCATATGACAAAATAAAATTAAAAGAACAACTCTGGTACTTTGAGAAACTTTGGTAAGCATTGGTATAAGAGATTTAGATGTTTTCTGAAACTAAATAAAAGGATACCTGAAAATATTTGGGTTAATTTCTATAGATATCCTTGATGCCTAAGTCTGAAAGTAATTATTGTTTGACACAGGACCTTAAGTGCCAATACTGAGGTCGCTGCATCATGGATACAGATCTTCGAGCCGGGTTCGCATCGTACACCTTTTCCATCCTCTTTGCGAATTTCACTAAACTCGTAAAGGATGAAATAATGAAGGTTTTTGGAGTTAGTAATGAGATGCGGAAGTTAGATAGATTGATCCTTAAAGTCAACGATGTGATCGATACCTTAGAGACAAGCTACGCAGCCTCTCCTACAAATATACTCAAGAAGCATGCTTGGGTTGAAGAAGCCAATAGGCTTAAGTATGATGTGGATGAGTATTTGGAAGATATTTCAATACAATTAGGTGTTTGCAAAGGTGACTCAAACATACTTAATGCACTGTTATCTAATTTCAAGTTAGATGCCCCACATAAAATTAGTCAGCATGTGAAAAAGTTAGAGGAGCTTATTGCGGAAATTGACAACACGTTTGTGATTGAATTGCTTAACCTAAAAGTAGCTAAGCCGAATCTTAGAAAGCACTCCTCTTACATGATTTCCAGTCCCAGATATGAAGAACTAATGATCTCAAGAGTGGATCAAAGGGAAAAAATCATAAAGATTCTGTTTCGAGAGGATGTATCTGCTATTTGCGTAGCAGGCATGGCCGGAATTGGAAAAACTGCATTTGCTGAGTCTATTCTCAATAACAAGGAAGTGATGGATGCATACCCATTGAGAATATGGGTTTCCGTTATGGAAGGATTTGACGTGGTCAGAATAATTAGAGCCATAATTGAGTCCATCTCAGCAACAAACTGCAAGTTAACTGAATTATGGACATTACAGTCGATGCTACGATGCATGGTCGAGGGAAAAACAATTATAGTGGTACTGGATGATTTCTGTACTGAGGACTATGATGATTGGGAGAAACTTTCAGCGCCGTTTGAGAAGTCTGAGAAAAGTAAATTCATCATTACCACACGAAATTCTAAAGTTGGACTTGTTGTTGGTGCTGAAATATTTCAGCTTCCAGTTCTCTTGGATGAGGAATGTTATAAGATTCTGAGTGAACGACCCTTTGTCAAGAACCAGTTGCAGAATTTAAAAGGGTTCGGAATTCAGCTTGCTAAAAAATGTAAAGGGATTGCACTGGTGGCAAAAATAATGGGGGACTTGCTTCAGTGTTTACCCGACGAGGACTGGGAGTGGATCCTTAAATGTGAGCTGTGGGATTTGCCACAATATAAAGATTTTATAATCCCCGTTCTCCTGGAAAGTTATTGTTCTCTACCGTCGCATTTAAAGAAGTGCTTTTGCTATTGTTCGTTATTTCCACCTGGTTACGGATTTGAGATGAATAGTCTGGTTTTGTTATGGCTAGCAGAAGGTTTGATTCAACCGGTACAAAATAGGCGGTTAGAGGATCTTGGAAAAGACTACTTCAATGAACTTGTGAGTAGATCTTTTTTCAATTTGGCTGATGAAAATCATGTTCAAATCAAATTGTACAAGATTCATGAATTTACCCTAAACTTGGCACTATACATTACGTCTGGTATATATAAGCGAGTTGAAGGGGACTTCTATTCATCACTTGACAAGGTTAGACATTTGTCGGTTTGTTATGATTCTGCTCACTCTTCCATGAATCTGAAGGTATTCCCCAGTTGTGAAAGGTTGAAAACTTTTTTGTTATGTCCTGCAAGAAATGCTTTTGTTTGCGAACAAATATCAGATCTCCTTGGAAAGTTCAAAATCTTAAGGGTTCTAAACTTGAATTCCGGAGGTATTACTGAAGTACCGGACAAAATTAGTGACTTAAAACATCTGCGTTATTTGAATCTGGCCAACAATAACATCAGTTCTTTACCTTTATCACTCTGTGAGCTTTCTTGGTTACAAACATTAGTTTTAACGAACTGTCCATCACTTGATTGTTTGCCTGAAAATTTTAGTAGATTGTCTGAGCTCCGTCACCTTGTATTTGACGTAAGAGGCCAACTCCGTCGAATGCCAATACATTTCGGATTTTTGGTCAATCTTCAGACTCTCGATGCTTTTATTGTGGAAGAAGATGAAGGATATACAATTGAGGAACTTAAGGACCTGACATCTCTTGGAGGATCAATTTGCATAACAGCACTAGAGAATGTAAACGGTAAATCAGCTGCTGATAGTGCCTTATTAAAGATGAAACAATGGATTAGTAAACTTGAGCTGGAATGGAGAGGTTGTAAGAATGGAAATGACCAGGATGAAGTCTTAACTGGTCTTCAGCCGCATGAGAATTTGAAAGAGCTCTGATTGTAAGGAACTACAGTGGTACAAGTTTTCCTCCCTGGTTTACTGATAGAACAACCTGCTTTCTGAAAGTTATTCACCTCCGAAGGTGTCATGAATGCACCATTCTCCCACCTCTTGGAAAACTTCAGTTCCTTGAACATCTTTCTGTTGAATCCATACCTAAGTTGAAAAAGATACATGCTGATTTCGCAGGAGTAGATGACTTTCAATCACTCAAGTCACTATCATTTATTGATATGGTTCAACTGGATGGCTGGGACTGTCTAGGATCTCTTGCAATGTATCAACTACGTGATCTTACGTTTAGTCGTTGTCCCAAGCTAATGGCCATACCCTTTTTAGGCAGACTCAACTCACTTCAGAACTTAAAAGTTTCAGGATGTGATACCCTTGGCATTTTGCCACATTTTTCAGGGAATTTGGCATCTATTCAATCACTCATCATTCATGGTTGTCCAATTTTGATATCGCGATATACGAATTGGGAATGGTACAAGGTCAAAACAATACCGGTGGTAGAGTTTGACGGGAAGAAAATGTCAACACAAAAAGATGAAAGTTGAGAGGATCCAAGCAAGTAAGTAAATGATTTTAATCCCAGCTATCTTTCTTACATTGACTTCTTTCTGCTGCTAACTGGAGTGTACTAAGAGGGAGATAAATGTGGTGTCTCTTATGTTGTTGCTTTGAGCTAGTCTTCTGGACTATATAGCTACTGTCATGATGAATCCTGCAATATATTTGGTTAAAATCTTTGAGTGATTTAAATGATATATCAAAAGCAATCAAACACGTATTCTAATCAGGAAGTTTTCTCATGCTTAGGGCCAAGTTAAACTTACTTTGATTTGCAGGAGCATGCAGAAATTTGAGTTTCGATGTGCCAACGGTAGGCGGTAGCGACTAGAGGATGGAACCATGCCAACAACAAGAGCTTGAAGAGTGTTTGAGTTTTCCCTATTCTTTACGCTTGTAAAAAAATCTAGGATAGCCATTTATTTGTACTTGTCAACTTTATACCTTGCAGAGACATCCAATTAGGCATCTCTACGTGATTTCAGAGTTATGGTGACACTTGTTGTGCTAATTTCATTCCATTGAAGATCTCTGACATAGGCATAGACACATTTGTAAGTTGGCTCTACAAAGTCTAGCAGGCCCATCCATGGCACTATGCACTTATAATCTAGCTGTGGGGTGCCGTGAAGCACAGCCAATGGGTTAAAGGGAAGGCTGTTAAGCTTCCTCTGAACATTTTATATGTGAAAACTAACTAGCCAACTTCACATTTGTGCAATAAAAGTTTCGATTAGCAATTGAAGTTTTAGTAGAGAAATCCATTATCTCAGAGGACATATAATGAAATCAAGATTGTCATAGTTATAGTGGTCACCATATCTAGTTGGACTATGAACTATGATAAACAGATCATAAACTATATTTCTACTTTATCAGTGATGCATAAAAATGTGGTGGATAGTTAGAATAGCGAAGAAGCTATTCAGGCTCATTATGGCCCTTTATTAGTTTGATTTTTGGAGCCGATTATGTAAAGCAAGTATGTAATGAATCTGCTATATATGCAAGAGGACCATTTCAATGATTATGAGCTCCACAAACTTAACCTGATGTCAGGTACGTAGATGTATTGCTAAGTTCATTTTTTGTGCTGATACTCACAGGCATAACCTTTTAAAAAAATTTCACTTTGAAGTTTATGTATACGAATTACAGTTATGGAATAACAACTGCCAGATTAGCTGTCACAATGTGCAGAACTACAAAAATTCTTTATGCACCAAATAAAGAAAAAAAAATTGACATATCGGAAACAAGTACTACAATAAAGGCTCTCCCTTGTGGTAGAGCACAATATGGAGTGCAATGTTTAATTTGTTTGCCATTGCCTGAAATTGAAGGGATAACGCAAGAAATTGGAAACTTCACTAATACTCTCTAATCTATCATTAGTTTCTAATTTACGTTATTAATTATAATCATTTTTTGATATATATTTTACTGATATAATAAAATTATTGTTCTATTTATTGCTAGAGTATAAAACTTCAAGTTTTTTCTTGCCGGGAATTAAGATCCGAATAGAGATAAAGGTCAAAACAAACCTCATCAAACTTTACCCCTAGTAGATGGAATGCATTAATGGGGCTGATTTCCTCAAATTACTTTCTTTTCTTTCTTTTTTTGCTTGTCCCTGAGGCTGTCATTTAGATTTTATTTTTATTTTTTAAAGTTATGTAAAATTATAGTTCTTTCCGAATAATGTTAAATTTGAGTTTATTGTTTTGCTCGTATGTTTCTCGGTTTCCCGTGAAAAATTATTAGAATACCATTTGATAGTTTGCAATAATTTATCAAATTTTAGACTGTGATTTAATATTTTTTCACAAAATTCCTAAATTATTTAAAATAAATTTTTAGACCATTATTCTTTTGGAAGTCAAACCGGATAAAGAAATTAAAAAAAGGAATCATTTACTAAGTTTTTCCTAAAATTTATGGTTAAAGGAAATGCAACCTAATAATAAAGGGAAAAGGGCTCAATGGAAAAGTATCAAAGCAAGGCCGGTTGTTTGGCAATTCTTCATTGGTCTTTTCTCTCCGTTGCAATTTATTTATTTTATTTGTTTAATTTGATATATATATATTTTATAAAATTACGTAAAAATATTATAAATCAAAATAATTAAAAATTTAAAAGTTATAAAATATTTGACTGACTCTAGAAATTATATCAGTGTCACTTAAATTGAAATAGAAAAAAAGTATTAAAAATCACGATAATTCAAAACTTAAATTATTTTTAAAATATAATTCGCTTTCAATTCCACCAAATTGTGTTTAATGTGTTATATATTTCAAAAAAAAAAATACGCAAAAAATAGTATAAATCACAATAATTAACAACTTAAAAATTTAAAAGATATAAAATATTTGAGTGACTCTCCAATTATATCAATGTCACTTAAATTGAGACAGAAGAAAAAAATATTATAAATCACAATAATTTAAAACTTAAATTATTTTTAAAATATAACTATCAGTGCCGCAAAAATTTAGACAAGGAGAGTAACATATATTATTTAAAAATTTATAAAATATATTATAAATTACAATTAGGTAACAACTTAAAATATCTAAAAATATATAAGAAGAATATGATTGATTATCTAACTTCTATTTGTGTCTCATAAATTAATATAAAAAATAGCATAGCACAGACTCTCGATATCTAGTATAAAAGAATATAATTGGAAAATAATTGAATGATTTATGTAAATTTTGTCAACTCAATAAAGTTTGTCAATGTTTTAAGAAAATGGATTTTATGAAAATAGTAACTAATTTTGTCATTTCATCCGATTTGTGAATAAGTGAGCGATATATGCTAGTTTATTAATGCAAAAAAATCTGCGAATAATTTCAGAACAAAGGTCAAATGAAGATAATATTATATAGAAAAACTAGAAAGAAAATTTGTTATTGGAAAATTTCTAATTAATTGCAAAATAACCAAGTTGAGAGTGGTTATCTACATGTCTATGGAGGCTGCTCTTAGCTGCAGCCGTCAAGTGTCAGCTGGCACAACAATCAACTAACTAAAACACTAACTACTTATTAACTATATAATTAACTATATAATTAACATTTAACTAACTACCAATTCAAAGACTCCCCCTCAAGCTCGATGTACTGAAGAGATTCAGGACACCAAGCTTGGATAGCAAGAGATCATATTGTGTGCGACCAAGAGCCTTAGTCAGCAGATCTGTCAATTGATCTTTAGTGTTGATGTAAGTGGTCTTGATCAACCCTAGTTGCACTCTTTCACGAATAAAGTGACAATTGATTTCAATATGCTAAGTATGTTCATGAAATATCGGATTAAACACTACTTATTAACAAACTGCAATTAACTACATAATTAACATTTTACTAACTACCAATTCAAATACTCCCCCTCAAGATGGATGTACTGAAGAGATTCAGGACACTAAGCTTGGATAGCAAGAGATCATATTGTGTGCGACCAAGAGCCTTAGTCAGTAGATCTGCCAATTGATCTTTAGCGTTGATGTAAGTGGTCTTGATCAACCCCAGTTGCACTCGTTCACGAATAAAGTGACAATCGATTTCAATATGCTAAGTACGTTCGTGAAATATCGGATTAGCAACAGTCTGGATAGCAGCTTTACTATCACAGTGAATAAGAATAGGTGTGTGAAGAGCTACCCCCAATTCCTTAAACAAGCTAGTGATCCAAACAATTTCAGTTGTCAAAATGGCAAAACTCTTGTACTCGGCCTCTGTAGAACTCCTAGATACAATGTTCTGTTTCTTGAATTTTCAAGAAATCAAAGAATCACCAAATTTCAACAAATAACCAGTGACTGACCTTTTGGTACTTGGACCAGCAGCCTAGTCTGCATCACAGTAACCGAAAAAAAAAGAGAAATATTTGTTGGAACTCATGAGTAATCCCAGACCTGGATTAAGTTTTATGTAGTTGAGTACTCACAAGGCTGCATTCCAGTTTAGGCTGTTGCATGTATTGACTCAAGGTCTGAACAACATAAGTATGTCAGGCCTTGTATTGGTCAAGTATAATAATTTTTCAACCCTCCTTTAATACCTCCGAACGACAGGAAATAGCATATCATTGGTAGAAGTATCATAAGTTGCAGAAGTTAACTTAACATTACATTGTAATGGTGTAAAGGAAAGCTTTGCACCTGCTAAACCTGCTTCAAAAATTAACTGCAATGCATATTTTCTCTGGTTCATGACTATGCCAGTGTTGGATCTGCAAAACTCTATTCCTAAGAAATATCTCAACATCCCTAAATCTTTGATCTTGAAGTGTTTGTGTAACACTTGTTTGGTATCTAGGTCAGGATCATTTCCTGCAATTAACAAATCATCCACATACACTAACACAATAAGCAACCTCTTTCTGTTTTTCTTGGTAAGCAAAGAATAATCCAAATGACTTTGGACATAACCTGAATGACTAAGAGCACCAGTCAGCTTGGCATTTCATTGTCTGGGAGCTTATGTAAGTCCATACAAAGACTTGACAAGCTCAAAAACTTAGTGCTTTTCTGTACTGGTAAAGTCTTGTGGTAACTTCATATATACCTCTTTAGATAAATATCCTTATAAAAATGCACTGAAAATATCCATTTGGTAGATGGTTCAATTATCAACTGGATCGAAGCAATAATAAACCTTATTGTTACCATTTTGACCACTGGAGCAAATATTTTTTGATAATCAACTCCCTCTGTTTGACTGTGACCTTTTGCAACCAATCTTGCTTTGAATCTATCTATCTGGCCATCTGCTTTGTATTTGATCTTAAAGACCCATTTGCAACCTATGGAATGCTTCTTCTCAGGTAATTGAACTATCTTTCAAGTGTTATTCTCCTTCAAGGCTTTGATTTCCTGTTGCATGGCTGCTACCCATCTTGGATCCTTAACTGACTTTTCACAGTTTCTAGGTTCCACTTCCTAAGAAATATTGCTTAGATAAGCCTGATATTTGTGTGACAATGCATCATAAGTAATGTAATTGGTCATAGAAAAAGGGTGTTCAAGATTGGTGACACTAGTCACATAATCTTTCTTCCATACGGGAGGAGTAGAATTCCTTGTAGAGTGTCTGAAAGGTCTCTCAACTGGAACCACATTAGGAGCTATAGGTTGTATTATATCTTGATGAACCATAGGTAAAGAATGAAGATCATTTTCAAATAAGTCTTGCTCAGGAGCATCAACAAGCTCTTGAACATAATCATAAACAGGTTATTGCCCTTGTAGTGGAGCATCAACCTGCTCTTGTACATGGTCAAACTCAAGAATATCATTCAATTCTTGAATCATCTGCACATTTATCAGTGCCATACCAAGAACTAAATATATGAAGGAATAATGGAGCATGAGTTATTTCCATTTCAGCAAAAGGGAACACATCCCCCTTGAATGAAATATCTCTATTTATCAAAAATTTCTTGTGAGCAATATCATATAACAAATATCCCTTTTTTGTAGTTGAGTATCCTAACAGGACACATGCATCAGCTCTCGGTGAAAAATTATAAGTTTTCACAAGATTAGTAGCATAGCATAAACATCCAATTGTTCTGAGATGATCAAAGTTAGATTGATGGCCATGAAATACAACATAAGGTGATTGAACCTATAATACCTCAGTAGGCAGTCTATTAATTAAGTAAACAGCTGCTAGAAAACATTTTTCCCAAAATCTGATTGGGCTAGATCCTTGAAACCTAATTGCTCTATCTACTTTAAGAACATGTCTGTGCTTTCTTTCCACTACTCCATTTTATTATGAAATATGTGGACAACTACTCTTATGAATAGTACCGAAATCTACAAATAATGTTTTATACTATTTATTAAAGAACTCGGTTCTATTGTCTGACCTTACCTTTTTAACAAACTAATTGAACCGAGTTAGAACTAGAGGAAAGAAAAATTTTAGGAGCAGAAACACATCACTTTTAAACTTCATCAAGAATAACCAAGTCATTCTGGACTTGTTATCAACAATTGTTAAGAAGAATCTACAACCAGCATGAGTAGTAATTATATTAGGTCCCCACATATCTATGTGAATCAAATAAAAAACATTGTTAGCTCTATACATGCTAGAAGGAAATGAAAATCCAGTTTATTTAGCAAGAGGAAAAACTGGACATTTAGTACAAATATCTATATATTTGACTTCTTTAATCAATGATAATTATTTCAACACCTTTAATGACAGATGACCAAGCCTATTATGCCACCTTATTCCTTGCAAAGCCACAACATCATGCACTATCAAACCTTTATTTTCATTTGTAAAATTTTATGAGAGGTGTTTGGGAAAGTAGTAGAGACATTCCTTCTCCTTATCAATTTCCTTCACCCTTCCAGTGAAGAGGTCCTGGAAAACAAAGAACTCAGGAAAAAAGTTCACATAACACTTCAGTTGTCTAGTCACATGTGAAACTGACAGTAAATCAAATGTACAGTTTGGTAACACTAGAATATTGTTCAGAATATCACCACCTGATAATGTACAACTACTAGTACGAGAAATAGATTTGGTCTGACCATTTGATAAATGTACTTTCCTTCCTATACTTTTATTAGAACTAGACACTTCATTCAAGGTGCTGATATTAGGTGTCATATGAGAAGTTGCTCCTGAATCAACTATTTATTCCCTTTGTTTATCATTAAAATGATTGAAACTCAATGTCTCAGTGATTAGAATATGTTCTACATTTTTCTTTGATAAAGTAGTAACATGATTACCTGTTGCGGTGTTAACCACGGCATTATCAACTGAATCTTCTTTATCAAGGATTCTGATATTGACTGGGAGTAAATGTAGGTTGTATACCTAACATTTGAGATATCTGTGTGTCCTTTTGCATTTGCAGGGATTCATCAGAATATAGGAAACCATTAGTTAGTCCAAAGGTTCCCTGCCATGTTTGTCTAGCATTGGTATGCGCCGAACTAAAGATATCACTAGTGTCAGCATAAGCATGATTTGTCATTACTCTATCTGCATTCACCATTGTTGAACCTGATCTAATTTCTTCTTAAGCTTCCAATCAAGTGGGTAACCTACAATCTGTAACAAACTTCTTTAGTGTGGCCACGTATTTTACAATAATCACAGATCAAATGTCAATTCTTCTTTCGTTTGGGAGCATATCCACTACCTCTTGTTATGTGATTGTTATAACCAACATTATTGCACTAACTACCTTTGCCACTATACTTGGTCATATATCCATGTAAAACATTCCCTGTAGGATTACAAACATCTTTGCCTTTACCATCATATAGGTCAGAACTACCTCTTACAACATTATATTCACCTTTCCCAGCATACAATGACATAAATTCAGGAACATCCCCATTAATCCTAATTCCAACATTCATACGTTGGACTTTCTTCAGATGTTAGAATAAAATAAGCCTTATTAACACTAGGTAGAGAATTCATCACTAAGATTTGACTACAGGCATGACTATACACCTCATTTAATCCCATCAGAAAAGTAAATAGCCTCAGAAATTGTAAATAATCCACATACACCTCGGATTTGTTACAATGACATGAAGGTGAAGGCACTAATGCATCAAATTCATCCCATAAGAATCGCAATTTGGTAAAGTAGGCTGAAACTGTCAAATTACCTTGATAAAGAGTACAAATTTCTCGATGAAGCTGATAACTTCTAAATCTATCCACTTTATTAAAACATTCCTTTAAATCAGCCCATACAATAGCTGCATTTGAAGCATACACTACACCACTCAATAATTTCTTGGATGCAGTGTTCATAATTCATGCAAGCACAAACGTATTGTATTTCTCCCATTGCTCTTCTAATTCCGGCTGATAATCACCTTTGCGACACGTTCCAAGCACAAATTCTAACTCACTTTTTGCACGGAGATTAATCATCATAGATTTGCTCCAAAGTGAGTAATTGTCAGTTCCTGTGAGTTGCACCGAAGTCAGAACACTTCCTAGAGTGTCCGGTGGATGAAGATACAAGGGATGATTGTGATTGTTCTCAACTTCTTTATGGTTATCAGTCGAAGTTTCAACTGCATCTCCTACTTCAGATGAATTCTCAATTGTTGCTCAAGCTTCGTCAATTCACGACTCTGGTACCATATAGAAAAACTAGAGAGAAGATTTGTTATTGATAAATTCTTATTAATTACAAAATAACCAAGTTCAAAGTGGCTACATACATGTATGTGGAGGCTGCTCTTAGCTGCAGCTGTCAAGTTTCAGCTGGCACAACAACCAACTCACTAACTACTTATTAACAAAATGCAACTAATTACATAATTAACCTTTAGCTAACTATCAATTCCAATATATTAATTCTTGTTTGTTCGTCAAAATTTAGAAACATTTGAATAACACGTTCAAATTTTAATCATTCGATATAGCTCGTAGATAAGTTGTACAAAAATTATGCATTCCCGCAATAATTTATAACAAGGCAACTTTTGTTTATTTTATAGAAATTGTAAATAGTTCACAACAAAATTTATGATTTATGTAACATCATCTATGAGAATACAATTTCATAATTTTACTCACAATATTAATATTAATTTTGTACAAAATAATTTTGTGTCACGACCCAATTTCTCAAGTCGTAATGACGTCTACCCCAACCCATCAATAGGCAAGCCACTCATAGCCCGAAATGATAGGTAACGGGTTAACATGCAAATATCAAAAAAAAAAAATCACGTATAATGATAACAACAACAACAACAATAAGTGATAACTAAGAAAGGAGCATATATAATATATCAAAACGAGAGGAGGAAAAAGGACCAAATATATAAAAATGGATCAAAAAAATGAGATAATTTCGTAAAATACTCAGTAGCCTCCCAAGGATAGAATACAGACGTCTTCGTACCGATCCGCGGACTCTACTAAACATCTACTAAACATCGGCTCCAATACTAGCAATATCAATGAGACCTAAGCTCAGATACCAAGCTTGAATATGTATATCTAGCAATCCAAAATGTTTACTTTATGATTTGAAAAGTTGATAGAATTATATAAGATAGAGGAGAGAGTAGTGCACTTTAAAATGGAAAATACCAAACATTTAAGAAAAAAAAAAAAAAACTTTTTTTTTAAAAGGTCAACTAAGACTATAAAGATATATGTATATAGAAAAGTCACACAATTGCTGGCCACAAATGAAAGTTTAAAGCATAGCCACATATATATATATATATATATATATATAATTAACTTTTAATTACCCCGTTATATATATTCAGATATTGCATAAGCTCGTGATAAAATAATTATAATATTTTGAATATACCACAATTAATAGAAAAATATTTCTAGTAAAACCTCTATTATATAATAATAATATTTTAACATTTCTATATTTATTATCTCTGCTTGAAATATTAATCGACCATAAAGAACGATTATAAGTAATATAAATATAGCATAAAGTAATAAATTTTATCAATATCAAAAATATTTTAAAGAATGACAAATTGTATTTCTACTAAATGCCAATTTAAATTAAGTATTCCACAATATATTAAATATCACTAAACTAATCAAACGAGCTGCCTGAAACCGCCTATCAATCCTAGCAAATCATAAATAACTTGGGGCAGTGATAGAAAAAGCCCTGAATACCGATTTCTGTATGAAAATATAGACTGATGACCATGAGGATCATTACATTTTGAATGATAAAGTAAAGAAGAATTTGTCATCAACTCATCATTCTCTAATTCAAATGATTTGAAACCAGCAAACAGTAAGAAAAAGCATCAACAGAAGAATGAGGATCAAGATGACAGTTAGATACTTACTTACCTATCAATTTGGAGAGGAAGGGTTTAGTTGTTCAGTCCCTTATGGATAAAATCTGACCAGCTGAAAAAACAAATGATATATCAATATTTCGAATTATGAAAAAAAAAAGAGGGAGAAAACTTATCAGGCGTAAGTGAAGTTGATAAACAGAGCACACAACAAGCAGGGCACGACGAGAGCACAAAAATGATCCACAGAAGAAGCCATTTGAAAGTTGAGCTCATCCGATAAAAAGCAAGCAACATTCTTCAGACGCGATGGAACACAAAAGAAATGAGTATGAAATACTCAACAAAGAGAGAGGATGTACATATTAGGAAAACTAACTTGTTTTGAGTCGGATCATTCTTGAGCCTCATCGATTTTCTGGTTTCTTTTTTGTTTTGGGTCCTTCACCTTTTTGAATTCTCTCTAATTATTAATAAAATTGATTACCAGACCTAAAACTTTTTTTTTAAAAAAAAAGAAGTTAATTTTGCACATTTTTCTTAAAAATACAATAATT
Organism: Capsicum pubescens; assembly: GCA_030864215.1. Lineage (NCBI taxonomy): Eukaryota > Viridiplantae > Streptophyta > Magnoliopsida > Solanales > Solanaceae > Capsicum > Capsicum pubescens. The sequence goes on along the minus strand of CM061539.1, from coordinate 184,753,139 downwards.
TAAATTGTGATTTTGCAAACTAGAAAGTTACGCATCTAGCTGAGTGATTAAAAGTAATTATACTCTTGACTCATATATATATATATATATATATATATATATATATATATATATATAAACGACTATTTATAAGTGAAAATAAAAATTCAATTTAGATTTTCGAAGAAGGAGGACCACCTTATTACCTTCCGAAGCGCATCAGCCAAGACTCAGATTGAGTTTCTGCTGCTTAGGAAGGGGGATAGGATTCTCTGTAAGGATTGTAACGTCATTCCGAGTGAACATCTGTCGACTCAGCACAGGCTGCTGGTGATAGACTTGTGTATCAGAAAGAGCAAGAAGAGTAGGGCTGGAGAGGGGCGACCTAGAATTAAGTGGGGAAGCTTGACGCTAGTTAGTGCGCTGGAGATAGAGACGAAAGTGACGGTTTTAGGGTTGTGGGAGAGTAAGGGAGACGTGGATGTCATGTGGGATAAGGCGGCCAGCTGCATTCGGGAGACGGCTAGAGAGGTATGGTATTTTGAGGGGTTGGGCAGGTTGACATAAGGGGGACTGGTGGTGGAATGAAGAAGTTAAGAAGAAAGTGGAGAGTAAGAAGGGGGCGTATGTTAAGTTGATTGAGAGTAAGGATGAAGAGGAGAAGCGGGTGAATAGAAAGGCTTACAAAGTTGCAAAGAGTAAGGCTAAGTTATCTGTTACGGCTGCTAAGACAGCGGCGTTTGAGAGCTTGTACGCGGGGTTGAAGGAGAAAGAGGGGAAAATAGGTTGTATAGGGTTGCTAAGGCTAGGGAGAGGAAGGGGCGTGACCTCGATCAAGTGAAGTGCATTAAGGGAGAGGACGGTAGAGTTTTGGCGGAACATGGGCACATTAAGAAGAGATAGCAGGAGTATTTTCATAGACTTTTAAATGAGGAGGGGGATAGAGGCATTGTGTTAGGGGAGTTGGAAAGCTCGGAGGAGAGCCGTGATTTCAGTTACTATAGATGTTTTAAGGTAGAGGAGGTCAGAGAGGCTATTCGTAAGATGCGGAGAGGTAGGGCGACGGGGACTGACGAAATTCCGATGGATTTTTGGAAGTATGCTAGTGGGGTAGGCTTAAGGTGGTTGACTGATTTATTCAATGCCATTTTCAAGACAGGGAGAATGCCTGAGGCTTGGAGATGAAGTACGTTGATTCCGTTATATAAAAACAAGGGTGACGTTCAGAGTTGCAATAACTATAGGGGTATTAAGCTGTTGAGCCACACTATGAAGATTTGGGAGAGGGTGGTTGAGCGGAGGTTGAGGAGGGTAGTGTCCATTTCAGAGAATTAATTTGGTTTTATGCCTGGACGCTCGACGACAGAGGCAATCCACCTGGTGAGAAGATTGGTGGAGCAGTTTAGGGAAAGGAAGAGAGATTTGCATATGGTGTTCATCGATCTAGAGAAGACGTACGACAAAGTCCCTAGGGAGGTTCTTTGGAGATGCTTAGAGGTGAGAGGAGTTTCGGTGGAGTACATCAGAGCAATTAAGGACATATACGATGGAGGAAAGACTCGGGTGAGGACGGCGGGAGGAGACTCAGGGCATTTTTCGGTCAAGACAGGTTTGCATCAGGGATCAACTCTTAGCCCATCCCTTTTTGCGTTGGTGATGGACGTATTGACGCGGAGTATTCAAGGTGAGGTACCGTGGTGTATGTTATTTGCGGATGATGTAGTGTTGATTGATGATACACGCGCGGGGGGAATGAGAAATTGGAGGTTTGGAGGTAAACTCTGGAATCTAAGAGGTTCAGGTTGAGTAGGTCCAAGACGGAGTATTTGAAATGCAAGTCTAGTGACTCGAGTCAGGAGGATGGTGTGGTGGTGGTGTTGGATTCTCAGGATGTTTGTAAGAAGGATAGTTTTAAGTATCTGGGGTCTGTGATTCAGGGGAATGGCGAGATTGATGAGGTCACTAAACGTATTGGCGTAGGTTGGACGAAGTGGAGGCTCACCTCGGGAGTGTTGTGTGATAAAAAGGTGTCACTTAAGCTTAAAGGAAAATTCTACAGAGTGGCAGTCCGTCCGACCATGCTGTATGGAGCGGAGTGTTGGCCAGTCAAGAACTCCCATATTCAAAGATTGAAGGTGGCGGAAATGAGAATGTTGTGTTGGATGTGTGGACTAACTAGAGAGGATAAAGTTAGGAATGAGATTATCCGAGAAAAGATAGGAGTGGCTTCGGTGGAGGACAAGATGCGAGAAGGAAGGTTGAGATGGTTTGGGCATGTGATGAGGAAGGGCACGGATACCCCTGTTCGGAGGTGTGAGAGGCTAGCTTTGGATGGCTTCAAGAGGAGTAGAGATAGGCCTAAGAAATACTGGAGGGAGGTGATTAGGCATGACATGGAACTGCTTCAGATTACTGAGGACATGACCCTAGACAGGAAGGTGTGGAGGTCGCGGATTAGGGTAGACGGCTAGGGTGAGTGTGTAGGTAATCGCTAGGTGATAGGGGAGTTTGGGTGTGGTGGGTGTTTAGGCCTGTGAGGGCATGTTACTACCACATGGGTATCTATGTTCTTATTTCATATTTCGTATTGTTTGTATTTCTCTTATTTCTCATTTCTCTGAGACTTAGTGTTCTTATTTTTTATCTCTTATTTCTGTTATGCTAAACAGCTTGTTTTATGTCTCATTACGACCTTGGTATACTATTCTCTATCTTGAGCTGAGGGATTATCGAAAACAACCTCTCTACTTCCTCGGACATAGTGGTATGAACTGCGTATATTTTACCCTCCCAAAACATCACTTTGTAGGAATATACTGTTGTTGTTGTTGTTGTTGCATCCTAACCGAAGGTACCCAATTTCCTTGGGTTCTTACACCGGGCAAAGCATTGTCCATCAACAAGGCCTTTTCCAGATTCCTCTTTCACTGTCAAGGAACTTTCCTTTTCTTCCACACACATATTTTTTATCTAAACTCCCCTTAAATCACAAATTAAACATCTTAAAATACATAATAATTTTCTCTAAACCGATCAATCAATCACCGTTCAAATCTTTCTCCTTCTCCGATCAATCATATAAATTCCGATATGCAGCACGGTGACGTTAGCTCTACCTATTACCAATATTACCAGCCTCCCTTTCCCAACCCTAACCCTAATCCTAACCCCAGCTCTACTCCGGCCGATCAACCCTACACTCCGGCGGCTGCCGTCCCCAGCCAATTCGCATCTGCTCCGCCGGTTGCTTCCGGTGATTACTCCAATTACGCCTCCGCATATCCGCCGTATGCTCAGCCCTCTGCCGATCATGCCCCTAATCCACCTGCTCCCTTCCCTTCAAATCCCACCTCTCAATCGTCATACGGTTTCCCTCACCTCGAGGCTCCGCAGCCAAGTTATTATCCGTATGATCAAAATCAAGCACCTGTGAGTTATGATTATGCTGCTCCTGCTGCTAATTATCAGGAACCGAATCCGCCTAATTATAATTCAGTGAATTCGCCAGCTCCTTATTCATCGACGTCATTTGGTGGCTCGGCAGGGACTAATTATGGTAATTCGTATGAGAATAGCTCTAATTATCGTTCGTATGGAGATCAGGGATTGTATGAGAGTGGTGTTTACAAGTACAATGGGAAGAAAGAGGAGACGTATAGTGGAAATCGATCACAATCAAATGCGGGTATGATGTTTGATGATTATGGAAGACCAATCAATGTTCATAGTGGGAGGGAGCAGCAGAGACCTGTGAGTACTCCTAAAGTTGTGAAAGCAGCACCTAAGATCGAGGACCAACAAGATGCCACAGGTGGTGTTTTGAAGTTTCGTGTCAAGCTTTTATCCGAAGGCTTTGGTCAGAGTGACATGGATGTGCTTTGTCAGGTTAGAATATAGCATTGTTGATGTCTTTATATCGGAGGCCTAACTTCGTATTTTCTAATTTTCAGTTTGCCTGCTTATTTATGTTGATTTAACATACCATTTGGAAATTGCTCCTACTGTTATCTATGAGTTTCGATTGAGAAGGAATTTTGTTTCAGATTGGTCTAGATGGGATTCGCTTACTTGATCCTGCTAGTAGCCGAACTCAGAGGATATATTCACTCGAGAACGTGACAAGATGGGAGGTAAGTTTGTTTAGTTGAGCTTATTAGGTCTGTTAGGCATCTTTATCTGTGAATTAAGTTAATTTCTTTTATTTTTTGTTAGGTGTTGGATTCACATATATTTGCATTTTGGGCCAAAACTTCTGTTGACATTGAAGCTAAACGTATCAGGCTGAAATCAAATAGCTATACCACCAACAATATTCTTGATGCAGTGACAGCAGCAAGTATTCAGGTTAAGCAATCAGTATTTAATTTTTTTTTGCATCCCTGTGTATGTCTTTTAATTTGTTTCGTCCCAGAGACCAAGGCCTAATCAAATGCAACCAATATAAGTAATCCAGCATCTCGGATACAATGTGCCGACACTGATCCAACTTCTCAAAGTTGGGATTCAAAGAACTAACCACTTCCTTTTGAGATCAGTTTGTGCATCATCATTTGAATCACTCACTTCTTTGTGGCTTACTACGGTTTGATGTGGGATGGGAATGTCAACCAACCTAGCTAATAGCTAGTGCCTGCCTCTGTAAGTCCAATAGGTGGTAGACAGGGCCAGTGTTATATGAGAAAGCAGCTATATGCCCCGTTTTTTCACGTTTATGTAATATACTAGTTTCTGGATATGTGCATTGAACGTGTCTTCCAATTCAATTAGTATAGATTTTTAAAAGACATAAATAATATTAAAATATGTGTGTAAAGAGTAACTGAAATATTGAAGGAAAAAAAAAAAGAAAGATACAAGTTGAATTTGATAGATAGTTAAGGTTAACCAAAGTAGATGTTGAGTTTTCTCTTTCGTTTGATTTTGTTTTAGTTTCACTTTTTCTTGAGTGATTCTATATTTATTTATGAAAACAAAAAAGGGCTATACATTTTAAAAGTAAACGGAAGAGAATTATTGTAATATTCACATCATTAAAGTTATAGGAGACACGCACAAATATCCTTTGACCACACACGTGATAAATATAGTAATATAGCCAGTGGCAGGTCTAGGGGTTTCATTTAGTTAGGGGGTTCAAAAAATAAAAATGTAGTGCTTGGGACTTGAACTCGGAACCTCACGGTGAATTTTGAACCCCTTCAACCGCTAAGCCAACCTATAATCTTATATTCAGGGGATTCAAAATCTCTACATATACATTAAAAAAACACCTTATATAATATCCAATGTAATTGTTGCAAAGGGGATTCGGGTGAATTCCCTCAAATAACTATAGATCTGCCCCTGATTATAGCAACTTATTAAGAATCATGTAAAAATAAAGCAATTCACGTTAATTGGAGTAATAAAGCAATCTACTATAAACTAAGTTCACTCGGAATCTTTCGACAAAAAATTAAGGATTATATTATAGGTTATCTCATAAATACAAGTTCCAAAATGGTAGGGAATAAGATGAAAAAAAGCTTCTCTAACATGAAAGAAAAAAAGTTGCCTAAGCATCGTAGTTGCCGCTGAGCTGAATATACCAAACAAAAAAATCTACAGGAACATGGGACAGAAGAAGATAAAATTGACAAAGGATAAAGTGATTTGACACTATGGTATCTACTTTTGTAAAGTGTTGTATAATATAAGTATAACAGTAAATGTTATGCATAAATGTTAATAACCGGTGGAAGCTAGAGGTCCAAACAATAAAATTTGGAATGTGAAACGATGAATTAAACTAAATCCTCCACTAATTACCAGTTCAATGTAGCTGCTTTTATTTTTATTAATTATTTAAAGAATTTGTTTTTTCAACAATAAAATTGCTACTTCATCTTGATGAGTAAATTTGTAAATCAACATTGCAAGGCATTGGGGATTCTGAAAGTGTCCCGATGAGAAAAGGGTTGAACTCATACGCGCCTTAACCTAATCCGGCTTACTTGGGTCAACATCCATAAAGTGTTAAATATCATTTTATAATGTTTTCATATATATCTCTAACTTAGTGTTATTACTTTTAGTATAGTATGGTATGACGAAGATATGATTTATATTCATATTGACAAAGATTACTCTAATTTCCTTTTTGTGTGCTCATAGCGTTAGTTTTCTTGTTCCTGGATATCTTTCTTGAAATGTGTGACTTTTTGGATTTTGTCGAGTTGCACATGCCAAAGTATCAAGTTTTATATTAGTTTATTGAAGGCTGAATATATATATGTGGCCCCTTTAACTTGTCCTTTTTTTTTTTTTTTGGTTATCAAAAAAAACTTGTGCGATTTTTTCATTTAGCCACTTATATTAAGACTTGTACCTATTGAAAGACCCTTTCATCTTCTCTCTTAATATCATTCTTCCTCAGTTTTTTAATTTTGTTTCCGTTAGCAATCAATTCTCTCAGGCTTCATCACCACTTTCATGTGGATTGGAATGGAAGGGTTTAGAGTTGGACTAGTTTCAGTAGGAGAAAGTAGAAATTGATTTTATGAGTGGGTGGTTGGTGGATGTTACCATGTACACCACCACCCCTGACCCATATATATGTTTTCCCCCCTTCTTGGGTTTGACGATCTCACATGTTATATTAGATGAACTATGGAGTTCTACTCTCTGCTTATTCTAATCTTTTCCATCCATGACGAGAAAAGAGGACTACCAGGGTTTTAATCTGAAGAATTCAGTATAACAAAATATATCGTTAGTAGCCACTTTTTCTTGTAAAGGTAACAGTTTTATCGCTGGTAGCCACTTGCCTCGTTACTGATTTTTTATAAGACTGGTAGTTGATTCATATCCTTCTATCAAGCAACCGCTACTTACAAACATTAAGCTTAAAAGGTCTTTAACGATTATTCTGTTTTAATTTTAGTTGGTGTCCTTATCTTGTTGGCTTAGGGTTTAGATACAATCATGATTTTGAGACCCTGAAAGTGGTTTTTATGATCCTTTCTTTGCTGTCAACCATATATTGGGTATATTTCTTCATTGTTTTACTAATATTTCTTCTCAAACTAGTCATAAGCATGTACTCAGGCTGGTGTGATGGTGTTTAGGTCAAAGAGATGGGCGAGAGTAGTATGCCGTCAGATGCAATCAAGGGATCTGAGTCAGCTGCTGAGAAGAAGAAAGGTTTTGATTGGATGAAGTTGATGAGGCCACTCAATGAAGAGAAAGATCACTGGGTTAGATTATAATCCAACGACTATCTGTTTCCTTACTCATTGCCACATTTTCTTCTATTTTTTCCGAACGAAACTTGTGCAAGGATGTAAAGTTAGTAACTTGTCTATTTTTCTTACGCTCCTATTTTCTCATACAGGTTCCCGATGAAGCTGTTCGAAAGTGCACTGCTTGTGGGACAGATTTTGGTGCTTTTATACGAAGAGTAAGCATTAATTCCAACATTTTTAGGTGGTTTGAATTTCTCATTTGCATCTTGTATTGCCTGTTTTAATTTTTTCACTCATACTCTTATAAATTTGTTACAGCACCACTGCAGAAATTGTGGGGATATTTTCTGTGACAAATGTACTCAAGGTAGAACTGCTTTGACTGCAGATGAAGATGCCCAACCAGTTCGAGTTTGTGACCGATGCATGGTATGCCTGCATCTAATTATATCCACTTATGACTTTCTCTAAGTGGCTTTGTTATTTTCATCTTTACACTATCTTCTAGCACATAGGATTGGATCTTGCTTTTTTCCCAGTAGTTTTCTGCGATAACTATTCTTTATTTTCTCATGATTTTGGTGAAATGATCTCTCAATTTGACTAATCGGTATCAAGTATTTTGGTTCTGTTTGCGGGAAGCCTGAATGTGAGCTTTGATATTATTGTCCTTTGCGATCGACGAATTCTTCTTTTGCAGAAAAAAACTCGGCCTCCTGCTGATCATGTTTGGTTGTAGGATTTTCCCCATATTATTCCGAAGTGATTATATTCTTTCATGCTCATTCTTCATCCCTCAGCCTTAACATGGTTAGTGAGGAAGTCATTAAGGTCATTCACTCTGGGGCTGAGTGGCCCGCACCTGAAGCGGGACAAATATGATGTCTAGTGTCAGGTGTACATGTACTATGCTTCATAACTATTGGCTGCTAACCAGTTTGTTAGTTTAATCGGAAGACAATTGAAAGAGTATAATTTGTCAAACATGTAGAGGTGTAGAAAGTGTTGTTGAAGGGTCATTATAAGCGTTTTTAACCACTGAAGCTAGGTGCAAAACAATCTTTGCGCTTTGCCCATGATCATCAATTCAGGCGACAAGGTGCTAAAGAGGTGAACTGCTTTTATGCAATATGGCATTAAAGAAATTTTCACCCCCAAGAATTATAGAAAATTATAATTCATGTGCATAAGATTTTCTGCCCAAAAGAACCCTTTGGTTAATCATTGAAAAATTGGAACTCGTCAAAAAAGTTCATTGAGAAATTAGAGATGTAATGCTCATCGACGTTGTTGAGGTCATTGAGGATGTAAGTGCATGTGTTTCTATCTATCTAAACTTGTCAGAACATGCTTTACAGAAGACTTTAGATTAAAAAGTGGTGGTTGCTCGTTGACAATTTTTGACAAGGTAAATATCGTTAATGATATTTATGGATATCTCTTGTACACAAGAAGTATACCAAAAGTAGAGTCAAGAGGGATAAAAGGCTATTCCCCTTATGTACATTGTGGTTTTCTTGCACCATCAAATGTTTTCTATTCCTCTCTTTGCAAGAAGACCCACATAAGAACTAGTGGAGAACACTATACCTGACATCATCTACTGTACATTAAACTGACTAAATTTTCTATCACAACCATGCTGCCACCCTGTAATGTAATAGAAGGTGGTCCTTGTGTTTGCTTGAGCATTATATGTAATCTTCCTCTATCGTAGATTCTCATCTGTTAAAATCAATCCCCTCGCTGCCACCCTTGCTCATTGATGACATCTACTAGAGTCTTTGGTGATAATATCACATGTAATTTGTGGGAGAATTGCTGAAACCCTTTTCATCAGCCAGCTTAGTTGTAAAGAAATCTCCTTCTGAGAAAAATTGAGGCGTCAAAACCTTTCAGCTTTTTATAAATTTTACTATCTTGATATGGTGTTCATTGTACTATCCAAAGCTTTGCCACTCTTTCATGATGCTGATTTTCAATGTTTACTTTCTTTATTGTTATTATTTTTCAACATGTTGATCTTCTGTATGTTTTCATTCTTTAACGTTATTGCCGATATCAACTTTTAAGCAGAGTACCTTCACAAGATGTGCTGAGCGCAAATAGTTTCTAGTGTTTTAAATATTGCTTCTCATTTTGTAGGCTGAGGTAACTCAAAGGCTCAGCAATGCTAAATCAGCGGTCAGAGTTGCTGCATTGCCAAGTCATGTAGATCTTGCAAAAAAACTCCAGGTGGATATGTACTTCCGAGTTTCCATCATTATTTTTTTTCTGAGATAGATTTTCGAAGCGGTAGTTTGATGACCCGTAGTAGTACTATTGCATCAGTTTTTTTCTTCTTTTTTTTTCTTTTTTTGAGAATTATTGCATCTGCTTTTTCTGAGGTTGTAGAAAGTTAAACTATTTTTAGTCAACTTAATTGTAAAAATAGGATATACGATATGAGCCAGCAGAATCACGAGTTTTTATGTTTATATAGCTTGAGTTGCATCTTTTGGCTGATGGTTCTTTTAAAGTAATCTTTGTGGTTGCATCTTAAGCATTTAATGTAAATATCTCTGATTTGAATTTCATCGACAGGAGGAGATGGACAAAAAAAGGAAGACGTCAACAGGTATTAGCCATCAATATCTTGTTCAATTCAACATACATAGTTTTGCAATGGATTGCTGTCTGGAATTTGCGTGCAAAGTTCTAAGGCGGCTTCAATTTGCTTTTTTTTTTTCTTTCCCTGAACTGAACATATATATTATTTTTAGGTCATACATCCCAAGGATCAAGGAGGATGAGAGAGGTTGCATGTCCAACTTGCACAGTCCATTTGCAGGTTTAGTATTATAAGCGAGAACTCTTTTTTCCCATTTGTTTTATGGTTGAACATAGATGATTGATTTTCGTACTACATAACTTCATTGCTCTATTCCGTTGAATGAAATTGCCTATTTTCCCTTTCAAACGTACTTTGATCTGCTATAATTAAGGGCACGCTCATGTTGCGCTGTTGTGTCTAGGTTCCTATGAAAGTAATTCATCTTTTGAAACACAAAATTTAGTAGTTTCAGCAGTTGACCAGGAGGAGGGGAAAAGGAACAAAGAAAGGACTGCACTGTTGTGTCTAGGTTCCTATGAAAGTAATTCATCTTTTGAAACACAAAATTTACTAGTTTCAGCAGTTGACCAGGAGGAGGGGAAAAAGAACAAAGAAAGGACTGCTGCCTGGATTAGCAGACCTTATACTTTGAAATGATTGGATAAGTTTTGGGACCTATTATATAGAATAAAACGTGAGCCAAACCGTTTAGAACTTTTTAAGAAATGGAAAAAGATGTTGAGAGAATGGTGAAATATGCATTTTCATATTACATGGTCGTGGTAAAATATAAAATGCACACAGCTGTTGCCGTCTACCTATTGCTGAGACTTATTATAATGTCAACACAACAACTTCCGCTAGGTGAGTATCCTAATGCAATTAAGTTTTCAGGTTGAAGTTCCAGCTTCTGGATCAGAAACGATAGAGTGCAGCGTCTGCCAGCATCCATTCCTTGTTAGTGCTCATTGACAGGCTGGGTTGGTGTGGTTTGGTTTGCAATTATCCTATATCCAGGGATTGATTAGAAGTCACCATGATGGGTCCTTCCAACTTCATATGATTGTTTTTAGGGATATCAAGATCTGTATTTATTGGTGTTTGTGTTGGTCTCTCTTTCAATAATGTAGATTTATTAACAGTAGTCAGTTCTATGATCTTCTTTTCTGCTGTGCATGTATAGTACACATGCTTTATGTCGTGAAGCACATGCAAAAGTGATTCACACACGATATGATGCGAGAGGGGCATGAAACTAGTTCTGGTCATTGTGCAAATTCATCAGTTTCTGCATTTTGAATCCTTGATATATATTGTTTTTTATTTGTACCTTATCCTGTTATTCTGAGCCCATTCATATCCTTGTGAAACCATGGAAGAACTCATCTGCTGATGAGCAATTAGGAATTACATGATGGAGGTGGGGGTTACTCCCGGTTGGTCATTTTTCCACATTTTCCAATCAAAGAATGAAAATGTTAACAGCTGATAGGTTATTTCTTGATGCCAATCGAAGGCACTAAGTTCGTGTGATAGATCCTTGGCACGGGAGCTGTATTTGTTTTCACCAGAGTTGTGTGTTCGGGGAGCAAGCCTCCCTAAATGTCCTCCTTGCAGACCCATTTTATTCTTTTTTCTTTTCTCTTAATCATTGCTCCCTGTTTTGCCTCTTAAAAAGTTCAACTCTTGTATGAATCATCGACATACTTAGTAAAATCCCACAAGTGAGGTCTGGAAAGGGTGAAGTGTACGTAGATTTTACCACTACACAGAGAAATAAATGCATTATTGAGCAGGGGTTAATGTAAAGGTCGAAACGATGTTGGATACAATAGGGACACGGTACTAAAGCTTAAATTACTTTGTTTACCCTCTCTTCAATGAACACAAATGGAGCTAGTTGGTTTTAAACTAATAGGTTGATAGATTCAACAAAAACTACATTTATACTTTTTAGAGTGGCACTATCTAGAGAATGCAATTGTCATTGCAGACATGCCAGCACTGCTCGTTTGAGATTAAAATGTGTGTTGCACGGCAATTGTAGAGCTACTATGAAATTGTTGATACATTGCAGTCCAGAGATCTTAATCTCGCTTTGTAAATTTGCAATGTTTATGCAATATCGCTTGAAATTGTGCTGTAAAAAGAACCAATATCATCCTCACAATTAACTACTCTAAAACATAACATATATTGTCCTCACTTAATTGCTACAGATAAGAGAAACAATCACTGCCACTCCAAAACCTAATACAAGGAAATTATATAGGACTATACACAAGACCAGTATAAATGTATTATTTGCATCACAACCTTCAAATCTTTATAACCTACTGCAATCTTCAAACACCACAACTTTCATGAGCCCTGATAATATTACAAAACTCCAGCATAGCTGTATTTTACTGTCAAGATTCCTACTATACACATACTAGGAGATGAGAAACTAATGCAGAAGCTAACGAAGCTTATTCTGACAAACAGCCTGGCATAATTCATCCTCATAAAATAGAACTCTATTAGAACCCAAGGGCTTGCAAAGGGGTTTTGGTATAACAGATGGCACCAAACACCTTGAAGGAAATGCAGATTCCTGGAAAAGAACAGCTGCAATTTGCTCCATCTCTATAAACTTGAGCCGAGATGGGGGCTTGGGACCATGCTTAGGAGCCTGAGGAGTACGAGGACTGTGAACACATGCACCTTTCCCATCCCCCTTACTGCAAAGTGAGAGCTATATTAGATAATTTAACACATACATCCCATAACCATCTAAAGGATGGTCAACAAATCATAGTATATTACCTTGCAAAAGGCCAGTGATCAGTGGGGAGAGGAGTCATGGTTCCTAACATATCTTGCTGCGTTCTATTTGGAGTAGTATAATTGAAATAGAATTGTTTTGCCAGAATCACCTGTCCCATTTTCACCAGCAATTAGACATCAAATCTTCTTATGTGGTTTAAAAGAGAAAAATGGAGAGACGGAGAGAAAGAATGACTTACTGCCCTCCTGATCTTCTGAGAGACATGGAAAACTGCTTTAAGTTGATCATGTTGCATGTGGCAAAGTATGTTAACCTTTAAGTAACATATGAAACTATTAGCTAATCAGCCTTAGACAATTAGATGACTAAAAACAAATGTAGTCCTTTAAACAACTAATTTTCCCAAATCACCCAAAGACTCAACTCATGTGGCAAATAAATTGGATTCTGCCCTCAGTGACAGAAGGGTTAGTTTGCATAATTCTTCCCAAATGTTGGATATCATACTATCTCTATTTCAGAAGAAAAAACATATACTACAAATAAGAAAACACACCAATTGTCATGTTACACAATGCCCCCTTTGTCCTTGTAATATAGGTCATACCATTCTCCAAACAACTATTTCAGCTTATCAGCTCATCCTTTCAGCTTATCTCTCTCGCAAAATTTTGCCTTTTTCGTTTTTTCAAGAACTCAAGTCTTCTACATTAATATTCAATTAAGTGGCCAGGTACCAGGTTATGCTAATGAGGAAGCTAGGAGGAAAGAGGGGAAGAGAAACCAAGATTTACTTGAGAGGTAATAACATTCACAAATAGCTTCAAATTGTGGAGAACCTGATGACATTAATCATGCTAATAGAGGAATTCAGAACAGAAATGCAACTGATGTGTTGTAATGGGACGAGAGAAGCTAAGAGCTTCCATCCATATAGGTGGTCAAATTAAATTAATCAGATCAGAATAAAACCATGATAAAATTGAACTTACAAAGGTTAACAAGCAACTGAAAACTTGACAGAAGAACTGACATTTTAATGATGACAACAGTTGTTGGACAGCAATATTTATTTAGACCAAAGATTATATACTCAACAGGAATTTTCTTGCACTAATGAGATAACTGTTTGATTGACATGAAAGAAAAGATTATGGGAGGTTGAGAAAATCAACAAAGAGGGAAAAGATATGCTGGAAACAGCACACAAATCAGGGCACAATCAGTGGGTCAGAATCTATGCATGCAAAGGGAAGATATAACTATGAAGATTTGCAATCACGGAGATTCCTTAGGGCTCACGTCTGATAGTTGGAGAAGAAAGTTCAAGGATTCTGCAAGGGGGCAAGGAAACGTCTGAAATGGCTATAATCCCAGAAACATTTGAAGTTGAATCATGCTCCATAATTAAGTGCAGATCACTGAAATTCGAAGCTCACGAGTATTGCTACAAAAGATGACCGAGAGGCACACAAAAACAAGACACAGCTTCCTGAAGAACATCTAAAATGAAACCATTCTTTGTACAGGACAATAGACAGCGGCCTCCTTTTATTGTATAGAGTGAACTGAAAAAATCAGTGGTGTATGATCTCATTGTTGGCGTGCAAGTATGAAAACCCACCTCCAAAACATCGGTGGTGAGCGTGAAAATCACTAGAAATTGTATCATGATCATAAACTCAAATATAACTCCCTTTAATCCCAAGACACAAGAAGACAGAATAATGGCTTGCTGAACCACTATAAAATATCACATGTCAACTTTCGCTTCCGCATTTTATTGCTTACTGTTGAACTTGTCAAACTCATAGACACTAATCTTTCTGTTCAAATTCTGAATATGATCAAGCCAATTCAATTGATTCAACTGTAACACTTCCAACCAACCAACAATTTAAAAGTAGATTCAATCCTTTAATTCTTCTCATTATCTGACCTAAAGTTCAACCAAGACTCTCAACATATACATCAAGAGAATGCAAATCAGCCTAATTGATATATACAAAGATGTTAGTGAACAAAACTTGAACTGGATTATTAGGTGGAATAAAATAAGAAAGAGAGCATTCTGTACCAACAAATCCAATGGAAGTGACTCAAACCTAGACTCCGACATGCCTTCTACATCTCCGGGTGTCTTTGGTGTCATTTGCAAATTATTCTGCTTGGCTAAATCCAAGGGTGAAGTTACGGCACCCAAACGAGATCTCACGGGAGATAGAAATATGGGACTCTCAACCTTAACATCATTTGGAAGCACAACTTCCTCCTTAACATCATCTGCATTTCTTACAACCACTCTTTTCTTCCAAAGATCAGTACTCGATTTAGCAGCAGAAATCTTCGTGTTCCGAAGTTGTGCAAGAGCACCTGGTCTCAGATACTTGCTCTTTATACACTTCGATCGCTTTTTCTGTTTCGGAGTCTTGGATTGCCCATCTTTAGGAGACACTTTCCCCATAATACCTTTTTCTCCTTTCTCTACTTGGCAGAAAATTGAGGTTTTCCCTTCACTCCCACACTTACGTATCAAACATAAAAGTAAATCTAACCCAGATTCCTTTCCATGTTAACCTGAAAAAGTAAAAAGGAGTAGATGAAATAATTTATCAAAACAGGAAACATTCATACAGAGCTATTGGCATTAAAAGAAAATGTTTCAATAAGAAATGATTTAACAATGCTTCAATTCCCTTGAAATTAACAGTCTAAAAAAAATTCCACAAGGAAATTACAGTCCACTATAAAGTAAAAGGGAAAACTGACTTCAATTATTTGTTGTAAGAAGTCATTTTCCTTTTAAAATACCTCCAAAGAGTCCACACTGGTTTTTTCAATCAACATTCGGACATACAAAATATTGCCAGAAGCTATATTATACCATATCATACGCCTCTGTTGACTTACTTAATAACAACCCAAGCATGAAAACAGGTACACAACACGTCATACAAAGCAAAATGTCTACTCTTTAATAGCATTTCTCTAGAAAACATTAACCAGTACCAAAAGCAACCTAATTTCACATGAAGCAGCAAACTATGGGAATTGCAAGAAATTTGATGGTTTCAAAGAACTAACTGAAGAATTCTCACAAAAGCCAGACACGAATATCTCGCTAATTACCTCGATATCCGAACAGCCTTTAAAAAACTGCCGCGATTATTATCGCTACAGAAAAATAAACAAAAATTAACAGCTGAACCCTACAATTCAAGCATACAGTAGCGCGCGCACAAACAATAACTAACTTCATATCCGATAAAATATGCAACAATTAACGAAATCCAGAAACGAGACAAAAATTGGAACCTCCTAGATTAAAAAGGGCAGTCCAATGCACTAAATCTCCCGGGTCCGGAGAAGCACCTACCCACAAAGAGTCTATTGTGCACAGCCTTATATTTCACTTCTACAAAAGGTTGTTTTCACGGTTTGAAACCGTAAACTTCCCAGACAAGTACAATAAATTTATGAAAACACACACACAAAATCAAACAAAACGAAAAGGAGGATAAAAAATTACGTACCTGAAAATTCAGAGAGAAGCATAAACCCTAGCCAATTGGGGGGGGGGGGGAGAGAAGGAAGGAGTGCTTGGAGGGAAAGGATTTTTGGGGGCGGGATGACCTAGGGATTTGATAAAGACTGCTAATTTGAATTTGTTGTTGTAAATGACCCGCCAAAAAACTTTTGTAGGGCCAGCTTGGGCCGAGTATTTCGTGAGTTGTGTCGTAATACTACACGTGTTGCATTGTTATTGGAAGTACTTTCTGTGCTCGATGTAGAATCCTATGTTGGGGCCTTCTGACGTGGACTCCCGCTGATGGAGGAGTTTACTTGTACTTGTTTAGATTTTGTTGCACTTTTTCATGTGCACTTCCAATTTAGGGGATGATATTTTATGATCACTTATTTAAATCGCTTATATGTAAAATATTATTTTTTTGTAACAAAAAAATGATTTGTAAAAGGTTCCAAATTAAATTTCCCTCCAACTTCCTTCACATTAATTAATAATGAATGGGAAAATAGATTTAAAATTTATACGATTTCAAGTATGTCATAATATCATTACATTTGTGCCGCTATAAAAAACTAAATAAGAATAAATTTTAAAAATTGTATACAACTTCTTTTCATATATAAAAATATATCATTATTTTAAAATGAATTAATAAGAAAATAATGCCATGTGAATTTGAAACGAGGGATTATTGTTTAATTACTAAGAGGTTAGTCTGGTCATTCTTTTTTCAAATTTATTTTGAGAGGTAAAATGATAAAAATCGGGTTACGTTAATGAACAAAAAAAATAATGCGAAAGCGAAAATACTAAGATTAAAGGTAAGAAATTAAAGATAGGCAAAATTAGAGAATAAAATTCTCAATTTCGAGTTAAGTGCTAAGAACCCCAATTGATTTTAGTATTCAAAATTAGCGAATTAAGACTAATTATGATACAAATAGAGTCAATTCAAGAACTTAAATCAAAAGTGATCTAGACCCCTATTTCATAGAAACTAAAGACAACAATTAATACAAGACTAATCACCTTCTTTAATTAACTTTAATAAAAAACAAAGATATCAAATTAAGAATTAATCTTACCTCCTAAAAAATTATTTTTGTAGGGTTGCAAGATAAATCTCAAATAGCCACACACAAAGGTGTAAATAAGAGAAACTTTCAACTAATAATAATATTGTCCGATTGAAAATAACAAAATTCATCCTTATACATAGGAAAAAAGTCTATTCCAAATAGCATGGATTGGGATCTACTTTTATCAAATCTAATTAGGACTAGTAAAAAACTATCCCAAATAACATGAGATTATTTGAATAAGTAATAAATAAAATCCTACTAGGACTAGGAAAACATATAAACATAATACAAAAAATTCTTGCCTAAGAAAATAAGGAAAAGTTTTCAAATTTACTCACAACTCATATGGGCCCAATCTTCTTCCGTTTGAGCTTGGACTTGAATCATAAATATGTGTAGTATTTTGCCCATTCTTCTCCATAATTCTTGAACTCGTTCTTGGGCTCTGCTTCCAGCGTAAGCATCTTTTTTATTTCACATTGAAGCCCAATAATATGAGTTTGAGGCTTTGACGAAGGCTTCAATAGCATCATCATTGCCCGTGAAGCTATCAGAAAATAACCATTTATACGATTTTGGTGCTTTTATCAGCACTATTATGTTTAACATTTTAAGTTCTATGCACTTTAGTTTTCAAACATTTACAATTAAGTTATATGAAAAAATAATCATAGACAATTCATATCCTTTTTATTGAAAATAACCAAACAAGACCTCAATAACATCCCCTACAACATGAGAAACACATGCTAGAAGGCATGAGTGAATACTAATAGATGATACCAAGTTAGCAACTCTAGATAGTAAAGAAACAGTAATAGAATTCAATTTACAGCAGTGATGAATTTGAATAAATTATTCTTTTACAAAAAAAAAATTTCATTCTCTTAAAAATAAAAACTAATAATTAAAGAGTTCTAATAGATATATACTACTTCAAATTTATCTTTTATAAAATTTAACTGTTATAAAATCTCTCTATATATAAAAGCAAAACACAAGCAAGACAAGATGTCACGTGTCAAGTTATTAAAATAGCCACGTGACAATTTTTAAGACAATATTAAAAAATATTTTAAGACAAAGTTAAAAATATTGTAATAAAAAATTTGAATTGAAAAATTAAGTATTTGAATTTGAATAAATTATTCTTTTACGAAAAAGATTTTCATTATCTTAAAAATAAAAACATGTTACTAGATAAAGACATGTTATATTTAAAAGTAAGGATAAATAAACAACAAACTAATCTTCTTTTTTCAAATTTATAATATTTGAATTTGAATTTAAATGAAATTTGAATTGGACTACCTTCTTAGCCTCTCTTGTATAGAATTTGAAGTACATTATTTTTTTTTATAAAAAATATCATCATTATCTTAAAACTAAAAACTCATAACTAAAGAGTCCTAACCGAAATTTATTATTTCAGGCTTATCTATTTTAATATTTAAATGTTATAAGATATATTTAAATATAAAAATATTATTAAATAAAAGTAATAATTAGTGGTAGTGGTAAAAGCAATAGTAGTAGTAGTACGTTTGTAGTATGTATTTAATAATAATAATAATAATAATAATAATAATAATAATAATAATAATAATAATAATAATAGTAATAATAATAATAATAATTTAAAAAATAATAAGAGTAATAATACGTTATTAACTATAACGAAATATGTCATATGTTGCTTGATTTCAAATCATTTTTTCAATTCAAACATAATATTATAAGATAAATATATATTGATTTTGAAAAAGACAAAAAATAATATCTTATCTTCTTTCAACAAATTGATATATTATTTGAATTTGAATGAAAGTTGAAATGAAATGAAATTCTAAAAGTTGAAATGACATGAAATTCTAACTTTTTATTCTCTCTTATATATACTCCTACAACAACATATAATATTAATTTTTAAATATTTTAATAATAATAACTATTAAATTTAAATAAGTTAAACTATCAAAGATAATTCAGACTAATAAATTATTAATTTTAAATTAAAAATAATTATAAAATAAAATTACTTATTAGAAATAGTTATTTATCACATTAGAATGTTCTAATTGGACTCTTATCAAGTTTTGAATTGAAAGATTAAATATTTGAATTTGAAATACATTATCTTTTTGATAAAAAGATTTTCATTATCTTAAAAATAGAAACTCATAATTGAAGAGTTCTAATAGGTATTTTACTATTTCAAACTTATCTCGTTAAAATTTAAATGTTATGAAATATATTTAAATATAATTTATTTATATATTAATAAAAGATGAAAATTTTATCCAAATAATATTAATAACAATAAAAATAATATAAATTAATATTAATAATTAAAACAAATTATTATTACGATTATTTGTGATTAACATTATTATGA
The DNA here is from genome assembly GCA_030864215.1 of Capsicum pubescens. NCBI lineage: Eukaryota > Viridiplantae > Streptophyta > Magnoliopsida > Solanales > Solanaceae > Capsicum > Capsicum pubescens. Next base: position 184,733,568 of record CM061539.1, on the reverse strand, counting down.
TTTTTTAAAAGAAATAATTAAATACAAGAACACGTTTGAACAAATGTCCTCTTTTTTATTCATTTTTTATTTAAATCAATTAAATAAGGTAGAGTTCCTAATAAAATGCTAACTATGTAGTTTTCAAGTTTGAATGTAACTTCTCAAATAATTTTTAAAAATTATAAATTATTAGATAATGATAATTTAGAATCTTATCTTTTCCAACAAATTGATATATTTAAATTTTGAATTTGACTGAAATTTTGGTTGACATAAATATCCGTATTTGTAACCTCTTATATATATCCCCTTGAATACATATATCATTTAAGTTTTCTTCATTTCTTCTTCTTTTTTTTCTTGACATAAATACCTGTATTTGTAACCTCCTATATATATCCTCTTGAATACATATATCATTTATGTTTTTTTCATTCCTTCATCTTCTTTTTTTCTGTCAGTTACAATTATTTTCATATTTAAATTGTGTTTATTTCAAAAAAAGTTATATGATCATTTTATTCACAGGATATTGGTATAATATTATCAGAATTTTTTTTTTTACATTATTGTTGTTAAAATACAACTATCAAAGTATGTTGATACTTAACTTAGCTTTTAAATTTTTTTATTGTTATTTATGATTAACATTATATCTAAATTTTTTACAGATATGTCTACCGTCGTTAAAAAGATTACAGGTAATTCTCACTGAATTTGTTTGATTAATTATCAATATATATTATTCATGGTTAATTTAATTTTGAATTATTTTATTATTATTTATGATTAATAGTATATTTATTTTTTTGAAACAATGTACCTACCATGGATTAAAAAATTATAGGCAATGCTCATAAAGTTTATCTGAATAAATTAGAAAGGTATGTCCTCATGCTTGATTTAATTTTATAGTAATTTTTTTTTTCTAATTAACACAATATTTATCTTTTGTCACAGATGTATCTAAGGAAGATAAAAAGAAAATTAATCAGATCATACAAATATTTTTGTGTGTTCAAATGTAATATATTTATCTATCACATTTACATATCCACTTTATTCTAAGAAGGTTATAAAAAAGATTTATATGCACTTAAATATTGCAATTGATTTATTCTTTTCATGATTTTACTTGCAAATTTATATTTATACATAAAAAATATTTACTAATTTTGTTTGTTGTTTATATTTTTTAAAATAGCACAACTAAAATCTCGATAAACAACAAGTCATATGAGCATTAAAATATAAAAATCAACTTAAATTTAAAATCGGTATTTTATATTTTAAAATATAAGAGAAGAATTCAGTATTTAATATTTAAAATATAAGAGAAGAAGAGTTAATTACTTATAAAGTGTAACTTTGAAAAAGTTAATTAAAAAATATACTAGAGTAGTGATAGTTTTAGTAGTAGCAGTAGTAGTAACAACAACAACATAAAAACAACAACTACTATTACTACTACTACATTATTATTATCATTATCACTTATCTTAAATATTTATCTCAATTCAATTATATAACTTATAAGGTAAATATACACATTTTAAAGAAAAATAAGAATAAAGAGAATAATAAATTAATCTTCTTTGCATTTGAATTTAAAAAATTAGAAATAATTAAATTTAAATTTAACAGTTTAAAAAAGAATAGAAAATATTTTATTTTAATTTATTTTTGGTGGGTTTTCAGCGTGATTGGGGGTGGGGGATATGAGGAGAGGGAGACAAATAGTTTTTTATTTTATTTTATTATCAAATATGTAAATAAAATTTTTGTATTATTAATACTATTGTCAAAATTACTTATACAAAGAAATCATTCCGACTAAAATATTATTGTAATCACTTATTTTATCTTTCTAACATTTAATATGTTTGAAAAATTATGTATCTCATATATATTTAATAAGTAAAATTTATTTATTCTATATATATATATATGTAAGTCCATAATATATATTAAAAGAGAAGAACATTATATAATATTAAAAATAATAAAAAAATTGATAAGTAGAAAAAAGATATCTAAAATATTCAATTGAGATGAGTAGGGGAGGAGAGGACGTAGAATATTCAAGTTAAGAGAGTTATTTGGTTTAAAACAAGATTAAAGATAAATTAAAAGTCTATGAAATTACATATTAAAAGTAGTTAGCTATCATACTAAAGAGTTCTAATTGAATTCTTATTGTTGTCTATTCCTTTTTTTAATTTGAATTGGAGATATAATATCTTCTCAAAGATAAACTTAAAATTTTTTTAAAAAAATTATAGGTACATTTAATTATTAAATATATTAAAAATACATCTAAATGTAATCTATTAAAATATTAAATGAAGTATAAGAAACTAATACTACTAATAACAATAAATAGTAGTAGTAGTTGTAGCACATAGTATATATGTGTATTAATAGTAATACTTAGTATGTGACCAACAACAGCGGTGGCGCAGCGGAAAGGGGCTGCCCCAACCTACCCAGAGGTCGAGGGTTCGACCCTGGGTATGGACAAACACTCTGTTGGGAGCTCTACTCCCAAATGGGTCCCGACGCGTGGCGAATTCGAATATAGTCGGACTCCTAAAAAGCGGGTACCGAACACCGGGTGGTTTAAACCCAAAAAAAATACTTAGTATGTGTAGCAGTAGTGTAATACAATTAATATGTTAAATGAGAAAGTAATTTTTAAATCATAACAAGTAAAAATTTAAATTTTGTATGTCATGTATAGCAACAATAAACAATGAATTAAATGAATATTAGAGTATAAGAATTTAAGTGATCTAGATTTAAATTTAATATCTTATATTTTGAAATGTAAGAGAAAAAAGCTCATCTGCCTATGAAATGTAACTAAAAAAACAATTCATCGTATTCTGAAGAAAATAATTAAAACAAAGTATTTTTTTTACAAGTATTGGGGGTTGGGGTGAGGGATAAGACTTTTGAATTAACTTTGAGAATATAATGAATAAATTAAATAGAAGAATTTAAGTAAAGAAATTAACTGAAATTAGATAATAGACAAATTACTATCCATACATTTTATTAAAAAAATAAAAAATATATGATTAAATAAAATAAATATATAATTTTATATTAACGAAAAAGGCACTTGATAATTATATTAAGCAATTCGATAAGTTAATAAAAGTCAAATGTTAACAATCAAATACTTAGATAGCGAACAATGCAATAAAGAAAATTATTGATCAATTCTTTTCTTTTGATAATTACATGATTCATTTTTTTTCATATGATTTGATTATGGGATTGTCTGGAGGAGGTTGAGAGAGTTGAAGACGGGTGGGGGTGACGCGGTGGTGTGATGGCGGAGAAGGGAGAATACATAGTTTAACTAAATTAATTGAAGTATGTATTTTTATGAATTATTTATTATAAAATATATTCAACATATTAATGTGATACATAAAAGTTAATTTATTATTTCAAACTAATAAGATAACATTTCTAATGATTTATTTCTTAAAAAATATTCCGTGCATCGCGCGAGTACCTATATTAGTATATTATAAAGCAGAAGACGAACATATAGCAGAAGCCACGTGGCAAGATATTGTTAAGCCATGTGGCAATTCTTAGGACAACAATTAAGATTTGTAATAAAAACTTTGTATTAAAGAATATTATAAATTTGAATTTGAAAATAAAAGAGGGAAAAAAAAAAGTCCTAACTAAGCTTTTAACTTACCCGTGCAACACACATTCTGCAAGTAAAAGAGGCGTAACTTTCAACAATTTACAAAAAACTTTTTAACCCAAATAACCCCTAACTTTAAGCAACTAAAAATATATATCAAAAAACATTATGTTCAAATATTGACAAACATTTTATAATTGGGACAATAAATTTATGTTATATGAAGAATTAAAAAGACAAAGCTAATGGGACAATGCAATTGTCATCAATTATCAAATTAAATTAAAAACTGACAATAATAATAATAATAATAATTATTGTTATTATTATTATTATTTAAAAAGTTACACAGGTCCTATTATACATTTTGTCATCAGTTATCAAATTAAATTAAAATTTACCAATAATAATAATTATAATAATAATTTAAAAAGTTACACATTTTGAGGTCTGATATGTATAAACATATCCTATTACGCGTTTCGTCTTATTAAATTAAATTAAAAACTGTCAATAATAATAATAATAATAATAATAATAACAATAATAATAATAATAATAATAATAATAATAAGCTACACGTTTTGATATCTAATGTTTTGACTACACAAATCCTATTATAAAACTAAAAGCACATCCAATCCACAATAAATTTGAATTTAATTTTATTATAACTTTCTCCCTGATTTTAAATTTTTATGATTATCTCAACTCTTAATGTTTATCCACAATAATTTGAATTTGAATTTTAAATTATTCTATTCAACTCATTATCTTAACTATGTAGTTCAAAACGCTAATTATAAATACATACGATAGTTGCAAATTTAGTCAAGAAATACACAGTTGTCAATATCCAGTAAAAAAATGTTACACAGATCCTATTACACATTTTTTCATCAATTATCAAATTAAATTAAAAACTGACAATAATAATAATAATAATAATAATAATAATAAATTAAAAAGTTACATGTTTTGAGGTCTGATATGTTTTATTTACACAAATCCTATTACACGTTTTGTCATCAATTATCAAATTAAATTAAAAACTGTCACTAATAATAATAATAACAATAATAATAATTTAAAAAGTTACACGTTTTGAGCTCTATAAATTTTTATGGTTATCTCATTTCTTAATATTTATCCACAATAATTTGAATTTGAATTTTAAATTATGCTATTCAACTCATTAACTCAACTATGCAATTCAAAACGCTAACTATAAATACATACACGATAGTTGCAAATTCATCTCAAGAAATACACAGTTGTCAACATCCAGTAAAAAATATCTACAAAAATTAACTTCATTCATGAAATTTCAAATACTAAAATGCAATGGACCTTGAAAGTTCGCATAGTACGATTGTGGCATATTTCCGAACACAAAAATCCCGATAAGCTGTTATCAATAGAAATGCTTTTGCAAGATGAAAAGGTATACATACGTTATGCATATTTTATTATAATATTTTATTTACTTTAGAATACGCTAATTATGGATGATTATTTGTTTGTAGGGTGATCATATTCAAGCATCCGTTGGAACCTTCATTTTCACTAAGCTTACCGAGGAAATTCAGGAACAAGGATTATATTTTATAAGAAATTTTATTGTTGTACCAAACAAGTCGAAAATCAAAACCAACAATCACACAATGAAATTGTTGTTTACCCACCGAACAAGCATCCAGAAAATAGATGATCCACGATTTGATCAAACAATCTTTAAATTTCGTCCATTTGAAGATTTGATCAACCAAATCGATGTTGATGAGAATAAATTATTCGGTAATTATTCTTCTCAAAAATTATATAATCAAAACATTTCATCAACTCTATCTCATACCATCTTTTATTTTTGAAAATATGTCATTGGGGAGATCGCTGCTTATGTGCTTGTACAAGAATACAAGCAAGGCGATAAGTCGAGTGTCTTCATGAATGTGGAACTACAGGATTACGAGTAAGATAACAAGCATAATTATATGAGTTGGTGATATGTGAAGCTGTCTAATTTTTATATTATTAAATTATATATATTTTTTTACAGGAATAAAATGATTGAAGCTACATTCTGGAGGGAGTTTGTTCTTCAAAGTCGTCCGCACTTGGAGGGATCTACTAATAAACCTATCATTGTGGTGATGCAATTGGTACAGACACATAAATTTAAAGGTTTTCAACCTTTTCTGTACCCTTGAAATATTTATAACGAATATATTTATCATCATGTAATAACACATATACTCACAAATACCACAAATGTAGGCAAATATTATGTGCGCAATTCTTGGACTGCTTCAAAATTATGGATTAATCCAGAACTGCCTGAAGTCGCCGAATTTATCTCTAAGTTTATATAATCCTATACTCCATTTCTTTTTATTAAGTTGGATAATTTATTATATGATATAGATTTTAACAAATTTCAACACATATAGAATGAAAGATGTGCGTAGAGATAGATCCGAGAGGATTAGTCAAATGTCCTCCCAAAATAACTCTTCTATTTCAGATAAGTTATCTTCTGGATCAATTGAAGTCAAGACTATCAAGAAATTAATTGAGTGCATGGATGTGAGTTGAACTATTTCATTAATAATTTATATTTTGACAAGATATTTTTTAAACTATGTTATTTTATATATTAATAAAATATAGGAAGAGAGCTTCTGTGTTGTTGCCACCATAATACACTTAGACCTTGATAAAAAGTGGTCATACCTGAGTTGCAAGGACTGTAATAGAAAGGTTGAAAAACTTGGCAATAAATTTTACTGTAAAATGTGTCAAAACCTTGAGAATTCTGCAAATCATAGATATGATGAATATCATAGTTACATTTGATTATAACTGCAACATGAAATATAAAAAAAATAAAAATTGCCTTGCAGGTATAAATTATTCCTGAGAATCACAGATGACACTGACTTTATTTCTTTGTTGCTTTGGGATCAACATGCAATGAAATTTATAGGTAAAACAACCAATGAATTAATCAAAGAATTACTCAAGGTAAAAAATATATATATTTAAATCTTTTTATTTATTATGTCATTTCTAATATCACCACTTATTTTAGAATGTTGGTGTTGTTGGTGCGCCCTCATATCCATTGGAGTTGGATTACATTTAAAGTGGACGTCAAGAAAGACAACATCGACAAACATGACGAGGTTTACACTGTTCTTAAATTTAGTGATGATAAAAATCTCATCAAGTAATATCGTCCTCCACCAAGTGAAGATACATGCATTGTATGTTATATTATTCACATGGATTTCAAACAAACTTAAATTATTTTATTAATGTTTAAATTTATCACCTTGAAATATAAACTGTTGTTGACATTATTATTTTTCTTACGTAGTTTCCAAAGTTCAACCATGAACATGTTGCATCTGGAGATGACGAATTAACGGTGATATCATGCACTTATTATATATATATATATATATAAACTCAAATATAACTGATTTCAACCTTTTTTAAAACTGAATTTTTAGAACTCTGTAGCTGAGAACGATGTGATCTCTATTTCAAATACCCCAGCAAAGAGAAGTATATCCAAGAGTGAATCATCTGTTGTAAAAGTTGCTGATGATCCCAAGGCACAACTTTCAAGCAGTAAGGTCCAAAAAGTCGTAAAAAACGAGAAAATCACATAAGTCTCAGCTCATTTAGGAGACTTGAATAAGATACATTCAGTGGGATGTCTTATTTTCTATTTTAATTCCAGTATTTGAGTTTTATTATGGACTAAATGCTCTGAAGGTGACAATTACGAGTTATTCAAGTTTTCATGTTTTAATATTCTCTTATTGCGATGCATTTTCTCTATTCAATAATCATAATATTTTATTGCAATAATTTTCAACCAAGACACTACTTAAAGCTTATGGTTCAGTATCAGTCTCCCAGATAGTGGACACCAAGAATAGTAATATAGACTAAGGTCTCATTTGTTTGCACTTATTGGAGGTCTGAATCTGAATAGTTCAAACTTCAGACCATTAAGTGCATTTGTTTTCTATTAAGGTTTTAACTCTTAATAGGTCTGAATAAGTCTTAATCATTCAGATCTAGAACCAAGTCTTAATAGGTCTGAAGGGATATTCTGGTGTTGGATAATATTCACCACTCTATTCATATTCAGCAGTCACCACCACTAACCACCTCTGCCACCGTCACCGTCAACCACCACCCACCACCACCAACCACCTCCACCATCACAATTACCATCGACAAAAAATACCGCTACCAACCACAATTGTCAACCGCTACCACACCTACTACCTCTTTTATTCTAATTATATTCACCGCCACCACTGTCGTCAACAACACCACAATCAGCAGCCACTACCGGCCAATCCCTACTACCAACCAACTCATCTATACAACTAGCACCACCACTAACTACCAGTAATACATCACAACCTCTACATATTCTTTGGCCACCACCACCACCATCACTAGTAACACCACCTCTACCACCACTTCAATCAGTACCATCGCTATAATTTATCTCTACTAAAAACCATCTCTACCATCACAACAAATAACATCTCCAACTAGAACCAACACATCGTCAATCATCATGCATTCATGTTTCAGCCAACACAATCAACACCTTAAACTACTAATATCAAGCAACGTCACATCACAACAACCATCACCACCATCATAACAGTCACTACAATACCAGCCATCACAATTAATACCAACAATATTATTAATCACTAACATCAATCATCGTCACCGCAACCACCATTATAAGTCATCTCCACTATCACTAACAAACATAAATATTTTTTCTCAATCAAATACTAATAATCTTGTTGTATTAAATTACATACTTTTTTAAATATATAATTAATTTTTTATTTGAATTGTATTTTTAATTTTATTATGTATACAAATAATTTTTTTTATACATTCAGATGTTGAAAAACAAATAATCTTAATCATTCAGTTTTCAGATCTAGAGACAACATCTTAATCATTCAGATCTGCATTCAAATTCAGACGTCTGAATCTTAAAAAAAATAAATGGAACCTAATATTACCGTTTGAAATAAATAAATATTAAACTTACAAGTTCAAGCTCTTGAATGCTGCGAATATATGTCAGAGGATCTAAAACTTCATAATCCAAATTGTTCTTTTACTATTTGCAAATCTTCAATCATGAATGTTGTATCTACTAACCAGCAGGTTCATCGACAACCTGCAAAATATCAGAATTTAGGGGTAAAAGGTATCAATAGGCAGCCAGAAATGCTTTAGGATCATCAAAGTAGCAAGATAATTCAACTCACCTTCGCAGCAGGATTAGAAACATAGGCTGATCTTCTTACACAACCTGCTCTTACCAGTTCCTGCAAGTACATCATCACCAGAGAAACAAAGGAAGAAGAATATAATCCAACTGCATATTGAAACATGAGAACTGAAAATAGATTTTATAAGAAGATTCAAATCATGAACTGGAAGCATGTAAAAGGTATTGATATTGACAAAGATCCATGCGCCTAAATTTTTAACCCACGGTGAAAATATATGATGGAATAGGGTATTAACATGTTAGCATAAGATTTCTTGGGTTTCCCTTATGTAAGGGATACACAAATAATATCCAATTATTTCAGACTTTTAGAAAGAAAATTAACAAAAAGAGTGGAATAGTCAAGGTGTGCACAAGTTGGACACCATTGTAAATTTTAAAAAATAGGGTGCAGGGATAAATCCAGGTTGCATTATTTATACATCGGAGGAAAGATGCCAGAGGTGCTTTGAAGGCAGAATACAACTCCAACATAACTTGAAATACTTTTGTCTTTACACTTTAGCTCTCCGGCATGGTCAAAGTTTGTAAATGATAAAAATAGAGTGTTATACTCCATCAGGTGAACAAAGAAGGATATCTGTGTGTGGAGGAAGGATTTTTTACAGTTCGTAAATTGATGCATCAGTAAAATTTCACTTACTGATTCAAACATGAAGGAGCTTCATCACATATTTAAGCAATCGTTTAAGACTAAGATCTTAAACGTCAATCATATTCAATGTGCATTTTTTTCACAAGTTAAATTATTTTATTAATGAGTAGACCATCCAAAAGAAAATTATTGGCACAATAGAGAGGAGAAACCACCCTTAACAGAAAACCCCTTCTCTCCATTAACCTCATTTATCCGTCTAGGATAATACTTTTTTTAGGAAAATACTTGGCTCTCACCTGAAAAATTTCCAACTTGAGACACCCTTTTAGAATATCAATACAATACAATAGGTAACAACTATTTCTAAAGAAGAGCTGCAAGAGTGAAATATAATCTCTAATGTGTCGAAAAAATAAAGAGATTGAAGATAACGCCATGGCCGCAAACCTGAGATTACTTTGTGTGTTACCCCACCAAGATACAGGTCAGTTAATTTTTCTTTCCAGGTATAAATTGCTATTTTCCACCTCAGATTATCTCAATCACTCTTCTTTGTGAGATGAACTTAGTTCAACCCCAAAAAAGGCATGCATATGCAGGATGAATATAGGATTCTGTTAGCCTCCGACAGCATGTAAAACCACTCTATATTGTTATTGATGGAAACAATCTTAAAATTTCTCAGTGAGTCTTCTTTAATACTTGATGAAAAGGCAAATAACTTTTGCAAGATAATGACGATGGAATGATGATTACCGAGAATTCATTCCACACCAATTGATGATTCATGTACTCAAAGCTCACCGTTTTGTTCTTATTTGGGCTCCCATAAACAAGTCTAGCTCTTAAAACTCTTTCAATAAGATTCTTGTACCTGTACGTAGTTGATACATATAGAAAAATATTAATTTAAGAAGTTTTCATGTGTTAATTTGTTGGCAAGATCACATACAAGTGACATTTATTAGAATCAAGTAATGCTCTGTTCATATAAAGAAACTATACAGAGTTGTTGGGTTGCGTGCATTGATGAAAAAGGGAACAATAATTAGTGATTGAGGAAGACTTAAGCACACATACATAACATTGAGAAGAATAACATTAAGACTGAAGATAAGAAGGTGCCAACTTTATGGTACTTAACTGAACTTCGGGCAATATAACATATCAATATTTTAGGGATTACCAATAGCAGTGAAGTGATACGTCAGTATACAAGCAAACATACAGATAAACAATATGGAAAAACCTATACTCCAAAATATGGGGATACCTTAGTCTTGCAAAATCCAGTCATGCGCAAGAAACCCTTATAATTGTTAATGGGCATTATACCCGGAACAATGGGGCAATTAATTTCAATTTGGCGACAATCATTGGCAAATTTGAGAAAAATATCAGTATCATAGAAGAGTTGAGTTATAATAAGATGAAGAATAGAATTCAATAGAGAAACTGTAGTATTATTCCATAACAAATCACTTCATATTATTCTATTGAACACTTGAGATACAAGTACATGCAGCAGATATATGAAATACAATAAAAGCAAAATGAAATATAGGCATATGTGTACTTTCCGCTTAATTATAGGTGCAATACAACAACAACAACATCATACCCAGTGTATTCCCACAAAGTGGGGTCTGGGGAGGGTAAAGTATACGCAGTTCATACCACTACCTCAGATGAAGTAGAGAGACTATATCCGATAGGCCCCCGGCTCAGGATAGATAACAACAGTATAACGAATAAAAAAAATATAAAAGCACAAAATAAAATGGGATAACACACTGCTAGATAATAAAGGAAACAAGACACCCACAAGGTAATACTATAAACTAATCTATTCAACATCATATACATCACCGAAACACCTCGAACAAGAAACTCCAGGTGAGTATATAGAAATCCAACATTTCATTCAAATGGCTCATTTTACTGGCAAAAAAAATGGCGATACATTATGAGTGAAAAACATTGAAACTGCATATCAAAAGGGCGTTGGTTAAATATCTCTCATATTAATCATGGATAAGATATTGCCCCTTATTCATATAAAGGGATAAAATTACACTTTTCCCTATTTTCTTTAGAAAATTGAGGCTCAAATTTATGTTATCATAAGGCAAAGGAGAAGCCAACCACGTCATTGCTGCAATACGCGATTGCAGGTGTGAGAATGCATCTGAATCACTGGCCATATAGGGTTGCCAAACCAAAATACGGGTTGGTTATCTCCATGCCCAAATCAGTTAGCCCAAAAATAGACAAAAAATTATCATTACTGCCACTTTGATAATTTTCAAAGCCATGATAGAGACACGGATTAGAAATTAGAAGGTCAAGTAGTTGTCGTTGTAGTATAGCTGTGTGTATTGCGTTTTGAGCATACATTTGAGGGTGCAAAAATGCAAAGAATACCAAAAACTCAAATGTACTCTCTGTCACTTTCTTTTTAAGGGCTGCTGGTTTGTTAGAAGACAGAGAATTACAGGCAAAGCAGAGAGAAGGGCAATCACCTTTGAAAGAAATCTCATAGTCTCTCTGCTGCCTCATTCTTGCCATTTCTGGGCTAATCTAACAAAAGGAAACTTGCAAAACTTGAAGGGTTTATTTGGACATGAATTATTTTTAATTTTTTTCGGAGTTGAACTCTGGAAAACACGTTTGGCCATAATTTAAAAAAAAAAACTATTTTTACATTTATCAAGAATTTTCAAAAATTCAAAAGAACAAGAAAAAGTTGTTTTCAATTTTCACTCCAAATTACACAAAAAAATAATTAAAAACAACTTCAATTTATTATGTGGTCAAACACAACTCCAACATCCGAATATCATTTTCCACTTTTAAAATAAATACAATTTTTTTTATCTATTTTCACAAAGAAATATGGCCAACTGCTTACAAAGGTTCTTCTCACCCAATTCTTTGGTCTTGAGCTCAGATCCATGAGAGAAAATCACGCAAAAAGAAGCAAACAAACCACCATGGCTTCAGACCGTGGTAGCAAGATGAGATGCCCTATCGGGTACCCCTGCTAAGATTCGGGAAGCTCCAATACCCTGCGTCCCGACCAACTCTAGAACTTCATTTGTCATCATCACAACCTCATTATGTAACTAAAAGGTAGTATATCAGAATATATTTTCCATTAACAAATCTGAGTTCAAACACCTGTAAAATAATAAGCACAACTTGGAGATAGCTCCATTCGAACATAAATACATAACATCTGGTAAGAGTTTAAGATGACTTGAGTTGTATTTGGTTTAAAGCAGTTTATTTTAAAGTTTTGATTGTTTGAAGCTCAAGATCGAACAGGAGAGAAAAACAACAAGATAACTCAGAAATGATGAAATATTACCTGATTAGATACGAAAGTTGACGAAATCAGAACAATATAGAGTGATGATAACAGATCGAAGATGTGAAGAAGAAGAAGAAGAAGAAGAAGAAGAAGAAGAAGAAGAACAGTGTACACTTTCCATTTTTCACTTTTGCCTTTAGGATTAGAAAGAAGAGACTTGCCATTTTATTTCTAGATATTTCTTACACTAAAAATTGGGCTTGGGTCTTTAACATTGATAATTGGCTTGGGTCTTGCTGTCTAAGTGCTTTGAATAATTATTTGATTTTTAATGGCCCAAATGGTTGCATTAATTATTGAAAAAAATTCAGAAGTAGCATACTTAAGAGCCAAATTATTAGTTTTATAGCAACAGTTTCATAATTACATTTTATAACAACTTATATTTTGTATTTTTTTAAAATATTGCTGAAAAAATACATCTATAAAAAGTTACTGCACTTAATTAACTGAAATTAGTTGAGCTATAGATGGTATAATTACCAATCAAGTAACTATGTAGATTCCTTTTCCATTTAAAACTCTTAAAAAACGTGACATCCGCTATAACTTGCAGAATTCAAATTTTAGTTTTTCTCCATTAACAGCTGCATCTTTTCTTAGCAATTTATTCTAAACCAACCCTGTTGCTGTTGCTGAATCAAATTGGACAAATTCTTCTTCGAAATCAACAACAATTGCAAAATGATGCAGTAATTTGATTGAATCAAATTCAATTGTTGATTCATATGTTCCATTTGTTTGAATTCAACTGTCAGTTGAAAATTCAACCATTACTACTGTTTAAGGTACATAATCATTATTGTTATCCAGTTCATTTTTTTTAACCATTACTGATGTGCCTATCAAGTTTTGGTTGTCGTCGTTAATTTGTATGTGAAAAAATTGTAAAACAAATTCGAGTTAGAATCAAGGCAGCAGTAAAATTGGAATTCAATTATCTGTTGCAAATTTCATCTTTAAACTTGTTTCAAGGGGAAAAAATCAGTATTCAACTATTGTTTTGAGGATTGTTTGTTGTTATTTTGATTGTTTTAGTAATAGAACAAATTGTAAACAACTTTCGAATTGAAGTTTATTCAATTATTTTCTGAAATAGTAGATAAAAAAATGCATATGTATTTTTGATATGGTTAATGTTAACAGTGCATATGTATTTTTGTTTTGTTGTCGGAATTTTATAGTATAAATGTATATTTGAAAAGATATTTTACTTTAAGTAAATATTGTGTAAATGTATTTTTTAAATTGAGATGTTGGTTGTGTATCTTTCTTTGCACTTAAATCTGAAAAAGCGTGTTATAACAATTGACATTTGACAAATATGTATAAAACATATCAAATTACAAATTAGGTATGCTCCAGATGTATTTTTTGATATGTTTAATGTTAACACTACATAGGTATTTTTGTTTTGCTTGTCGGAATTTGAGAGTATAAGTATATATGTGCTAATATATGTCGTACCTGTTTTACTTCCGTTTGATTAAGTAGTTTCTGTATTTTTTTGAACACTTTTGCTTTGTTTGTATTTTAATTTAAATAAATACTGTTTAAGTGTATTTTTTTAAATGGAGATGTTGGCTGTGTAACTTTGCCTGCACTTAAAGCTGTATATTTGTTTATTTATTGGTTAAATCTAGTAGAAATGGGAAGCATACCAGTCCTTGTGAAGCACTCTGGTCGATGGACGTACGAAAAGAACTTCGAAGAATATGTCACTGATGCAATATTGTTGAGCACATCAACAACATTCGTTGAGCTCCACGATATTTTGGCATCTCACTTAAGTGTGGATTTAACCAACAAACGTATTCTAGTGGAATATCAAATCACTGCTAATGCAGGGCAGATAGAAATACATAATAATATGGGTTTAAAGGTGTTTATATTGCAGAAGAAGCTGATACAAGACATGAATTGTCTTCCTTTATGTAACATCCCATACTTAATTACGTGCATTAGCCATGGTTATATGTGTTGGAGTATAGGTATTGATCATAAGTTAGGTATATATGAGTTTAAGTATGAGTATTGATTATTTTGAGATGGTTTCAAGTGTATAGTTTGATTATATGTGTATAGAAATCGACTTTATTTATACCAAAATTTGCTCGTCGAAGTTTCTATGCGAAGTTTATCGAGTTAGCTTTCCAACGATATAAAGATTTCTGAAAACAGATGAGTATCGGATATAAGCGAGCATGTTCAAAACTTGAAAACGGTGGACGCAATGAACAGTAAATGTGCAGAAATTTTCTGCTCACAAAAGTACTGCAGCCAAACAGATTTTTGGGTCGACTTTAAACGATCATAACTCCTTGTACAAAATAAACTGTGTGAGCTTCTATATATCGATGAGAAGCCCCGAGAGTCTTATTTCTAATGCAATTGGTTTCACCCAAATCCATTATCGGAGCAAAGAGTTATGGTCGATTTACTTTAGCCTATCAAAATAGTCCACCATGGACAGATTGGATTTACTTAAATTTTAAGGGCAATATGGTCATTTTCCATCACCTCATGGACGAAAATTGATCATTATATACATATACTTAGCCTCATATCCATCATTTATCATCCAAATTATTGAAGAATAAGAAACCCTAGCCTAATTTCAACTCCAATTATCTTGTGATTCAACCGTAGAAAATCCAAATTGATTCCGTAGTTGTGTTCACCGTCTCGAGGGATTCGAGAAGCACCCCTTATTTATGCCAATAGGACTTCGAAATCAAAAGGACCATTTTATGGTAAGGATGTAAATTATGTTGGTGTTATTTATATGGATATGTATATATATGCATGTGAGCATAAGAAGTATGTTATTTGATTGTTGTTGAAAGATGATTGGAAATGATGTTGGATTATTCTTGTGCATGGTTGGATTATGTTGAATTGTGAAGGGATTTGGTGTGATGATGTGGTATTTAAATAATTATATATATATATATATACACACACATAAACCTATTGTTCAAGTTGGTTTTTGGAATGCTTTGCAAATATTGGTTGTATGTATTATGGAAGAGAATTGTGGTGTTGGGTTGCTAATACTAGATGCCAAACATTTCATTGTAGATAAGTGATTTGTAAAGGCGGGAAGTTGTGTTGAATTGGTATCCGAATCTACAACGAGGTATGTAAAGCATACTCTAACGATGTTCTTTGGCATGAAAACACCAATGTTCCATCAAGTAAGATTCCGAGGTTGTCCAAAAAACATGTATTGTTCTACGTTACCAACGAAGTTGTTTCCATTCTATAAAGTGTCAAAATGTTTCATTGATATACCAAAAGGCTCCTATTTCATTGTTGTGATATTGATGATTCTGAAACACATTGTTGATGTACCAATGAGTCTTTATTACATCGTTATTGTATAGAAGGTCTATTACTTGGTTCCTATTGATGTATCATTGTTCCAAAGGTACTATATTGGCATGAACACTAATGTAATAATCTCAAAAGCTTTTGAACTAAGTTATTGGAAAGATATCCTATGTATGTTACTTGATATACGTGTGGGTGGTAGCTCAGGGGCTTAAGCCTAGCATGGGCCGATCCCGATACTTGATATGATTACAGTTGATATGTACTGGGGGAAGCCTAATGGTCACAGTACGGTACAATATTGATTATTGTTAGGTGGTTGCAGGTTCGGGAGGAGGAGGTAATGACGAATGATAATTGTAAAGAATGAAATGAACGAATGTATACCGTTCCACAAATGTGTTTGAATTCAAGAACCCAATTCAGATTAATGATAATGTACATGATCCTAAAAGTGTTTATGAAGTGTGGTTCACTTCTACTATGATTTATTCACTTGTGTCTGATTTTCTTGATCCCCCATATCACATATGATTATTTACAGCTTTACATACTCAGTACATATTTCGTACTGATGTCCCTCACGGGGGACCTGCATTTCATGTTGCAGGCACAGGTGCTTCAGCTCATACACAGCATAGATAGGAGCCAGGTCAGACAACTATTGTTGGTGAGCTCCAGTTTGCTTCGGAGCTTTCCGAGTCGGTTCCTTATATTTTGTTATTGTACAGGAGTCATGTGTGGGCGGGAGGTTTGTCCCGACCCTAGTTATGCCATGTATATCCTAGAGGCTTTGTAGACATAAGGAAGGGTAAAGTCATAGAAGTTTATATAGTGATGTTATATTTGTATATGTGGTGGCCCCGACGGCCAAGTATTATATATATATATATATATTTGTGCGTGTTGTGCTGATACAGGTAATTAGACCCTTCTATATGCAATGAAGTGCTGTCCAAATTTTTGGTGACATGTAAGTGAAAGTACAGGTATTTGAACGGGTTCTCCCGGGCCTTCTCGGCTTCGGGTGCCAGTCCGGCCCGATGGGATTTTGGGGCGTGATAAAAGTGGTATCAGAGCGGTTCGTCCTAGTGAGTCTACAAAGCCGTGTCTACGTAGAGTCTTGTTTATCGGTGTGTTGTGCATCACATCTATAAACAGGAGGCTATGGACATTTAGGAATTTGTTTCTTTCCTTCAGATCATAGATCGTGCCATATAGCTTATATAGCAAATGAAGTCATAGTTGACCACTGAATCCATTTGTTTCTCTTATTACAGTAAGAATGTCGGATACCGGAAGTAAGAATACGGGCGAGCGGGTAGATGTGGCTGCCAGAGAAGGGACTAGTAAGTCACCACCTGTACAAGTTAATCAGAGTGAAGCTCAAACTGAGCGAGTATCTGAAATGTCTTCCACTCCAGATGAAATAAGTGAGAGGCGAACCACATTCACAGAACCACTTGTGAATGCTGCTGATCAGTATATGAGGGATGCAGTACAACTATTGACCCGGATTGTTGCCGGTCAAGTCCAAGGGCAAGCTATTCCTGCCGCGGGTTCTAGCGGTACTGATAGGGCGGCTAGTCTTCGGACGCAAGATTTTCTTAAGATGGATCCGCCTACTTTTACCAGATCCGATCTTAATGAAGATCCGCAGGACTTTATTGATCAGATCCAAAGGGCCCTAGAGGTGATGCATGTATCGGGCAGAGAGACAATGGAGTTAGTCGCGTATAGATTCAAAGGTGAGGCTATATATTGGTATGAAGACTGGAAATGATCAAGGGGCATTGATGCACCCCCATCTACTTGGAAAGAGTTCAAAGAGGCATTTATTGATCCTTATCTTCCATATGAGACTCGTCAGGCCCGTGCGGATCAGTTCTTAAATCTTCGACAGGGTAATACAAGTGTGAGGGAGTATAGTTTTCGATTTAATTCTTTGTCCAGATATGCTCCTAATGTTATAGCTACTATGGATGACAGAGTTCATCGGTATGTGGATGGATTGGATTCGTATTTGGTTAGGGATTGTACTATTACTACACTGAATAAAGACATGGATATATCTAGGATCCAAGCATTTACACAGAAAATGGAAGATCAGAGGCAAAGAAAAAGAACACAGGAATTTGAAAGTGGATCTTCTAAGAGGGCCAGATCTACAGGGCAGTTTATGGCGCCACAGGGAGGTTTTAGACCTCAATTTTCTGCTAGACCACCTAGGCCATTATTTTCTTATTCTGCAGCTAGTGCTCCACCACAGCATCAGGGGTTCAGAGGCAGTCAATTTGGGCAAAGAAGTGAGGGTCATAGTTCGCGATCAGTGGGTTATCATGGGCAAGGGAACATGAGCCAATCGAGACCTTCTCGAGAGCTATGTAATCGATGCGGAAAGCATCATATGGGCGTATGTCGAATGGGAACAAATGTTTGTTTTTGGTGCGGTATGACGGGACATATGATGAGAGAATGCCCACGAAGGGGCGCAGGTGGTGTAGCACGACCTTCGGGATCAGCTGTTGCATCATCATCACCGGTATCTTATTCTGGTAGGGGCGCACAACCTGCGGGTCACGCTAGAAATGAAAAAAAAGTCGCCAGTTCCAGCGGGACTCAGAATCGCACTTATGCTTTAGCGAATCGACAGAATCTAGAGGCTTCCCCAGATGTGGTCACGGGTACGTTGTCCACATTTTCATTTGATGTATATGCTCTAATTGATCCCGGTTCTACATTATCATATGTTACTCCTTTGGTTGCTGGAAAGTTCAAAAGAACCCCCGAATTGTTAGATAAGCCGTTGGAAGTGTCTACCCCGATTGGGGAATCTATTATTGCTAGAAGAGTTTATAAAGATTGTGTAGTAACTGTGTGTAGTCGAGACACGATGGCCAATTTTGTGGAACTAAAAATGGTAGATTTTGATGTTATAATGGGTATGGATTGGTTGGCGTCTTGTTATGCCAAAATTGACTGTTGTACGAAAAAGATGTATTTACATTTTCCTAATGAAGCAGTTATTGAATGGCAAGGTAAGATTGGCGCACCAAGAGGTAGATTTATTTCTTATTTCAAAGCGAGAAAAATGATTTCCAAGGGCTACATATGTCATTTAGTTAGAGTAAAGGATACAAAATCGGAATCACCAGATCTTCACACTGTACCAGTAGTAAGTGAATTTCTTGATGTATTCCCTGAAGATCTTCCAGGTTTACCTCCTGAACGAGAAGTAGAATTTGGTATTGATGTGATACCAGGCACTAAGCCAATCTCAATTCCTCCGTATAGAGTGGCCCCAACAGAATTACGAGAATTGAAAGGGCAATTGAAAGATTTGCTAGAAAAGGGGTTCATTAGGCCTAGTATTTCCCCTTGGGGAGCACCAGTGTTGTTTGTGCGCAAGAAAGATGGCACATTGAGAATGTGTATTGATTATAGGCAACTGAATAAAGTGACTCTTAAAAATAAATATCCTCTTCCAAGAATTGATGATTTATTTGATCAGTTACAAGGTGCCAAATATTTTTCTAAGATTGATTTGAGGTCAGGTTATCATCAAGTGAGAGTCAAAGAAAAAGATATACCCAAGACAACTTTTCGAACAAGGTATGGTCATTATGAGTTTCTAGTTATGTCATTTGGGCTAACTAATGCACCTGCAGCTTTCATGGATTTAATGAATAAGGTGTTTAAGCCATTTCTAGATGTATCTGTAATAGTTTTCATTGATGATATTCTAGTTTATTCTAGATCAGAAGAGGATCATGCTAATCATTTGCGACAGGCATTGCAAACTCTTCGTGATTGCAAGTTGTATGCAAAATTTTCTAAATGTGATTTTTGGCTAAAGTCAGTGGCATTTCCTGGCCATATTATATCAAATGAAGGCATACAGGTTGATACTCAAAAGATAGAAGCTGTGAAGAATTGGCCAAGGCCCACAACGCCTACGGAGATTCGTAGTTTTCTTGGGTTGGCTGGTTATTATAGAAAGTTTGTTGAGGGTTTTTCTTCTATTTCAACACCCTTAACTAAGCTAACGCATAAAGCATCCAAGTTCCAATGGAATGATGCGTGTGAGGAGAGTTTCCAAGAATTGAAGAATAAGTTGACTTCTACACCTGTGTTGGTACTTCCAGAAGGTACAAAAGGGTATACAGTGTATTGTGATGCTTTGAGAATTGGTTTAGAATGTGTATTAATGCAGCATGGTAAGGTGATAGCATATGCCTCAAGGCAATTGAGGCCACATGAGAAAAATTACCCCACACATGATCTTGAGCTGGCAGCGGTTATCTTTGCTTTAAAAATATGGCGCCACTATTTATATGGGGTTCATGTTGATATATATACTGATCACAAGAGCTTACAATATATTTTCAGTCAGAAGGATCTAGATCTGAGGCAGTGAAGGTGGATGGAACTATTAAAAGATTATGATGTTGATATTTTGTATCACCCAGGGAAAGCGAATATAGTAGCTGATGCATTGAGTCGTAAGGCTATGATGGCACCTGTAGAAAGGCAAGGGATGATTAAAGATCTTCATCAATTAGCTAGTCTAGGAGTTCGTCTTCTCGAAACTCCGGACGAGGAGCTTATTGTACATAATGCCGCGGAATCCTCATTAGTAGCTAAGGTGAAAGAGAAGCAAGATGCAGATCCTGTTTTATTGCAACTCAAGGAGAATGTTCAAAACGGTGCGATGAAGGTATTTGAGCTTTCGCAAGAAGGAGTACTTCTATGCCAAAATCGGCTATGTGTGCCTATTGTTGATGAGCTAAGAAAAAAAATTATGACTGAGGCACATTTCTCAAGGTATTCTATTCATCCAGGGTCAACCAAAATGTATCAAGATTTGAAGGATGTATATTGGTTGAATCACATGAAAAGGAACATCGCAGAATTTGTAGCTGAATGTCCAAATTGCCAACGAATTAAAGTGGAACATCAAAAGCCCGGAGGCTATATGCAATGCATAGATCTTCCAATTTGGAAGTGGGACATGATCAACATGGATTTTGTTACAGGTTTGCCTCGTACAACTCGGAAATTTGATTCTATATGGGTGATTGTGGATAGGCTTACTAAATCCGCACATTTCTTACCCGTTAAGACCACTTACACAGTTGAAGAATATTCGAAGCTGTATGTTAAAGAAATAGTCCGATTACATGGAGTGCCAACTTCTATTATATCGTATCGGGGAACTCAATTTACCGCAAACTTTTGGAAGTCTTTCCAACGGAGTTTGGGAACACAAGTGAATCTGAGTACAACTTTTCACCCTCAGACGGATGGATAAGCAGAACGCACCATTCAAACACTTGAAGATATGCTACGAGCATGTGTTATAGATTTTAAAGGCAGCTGGGATGATCATTTACCTCTTATTGAGTTTGCCTACAATAATAGCTATTATTCAAGTATCAAAATGGCACCATATGAACCTTTATATGGTAGGAAGTGTAGATCACCAATAGGATGGTTCGAAGTGGGTGAAACTCTTATGTTCGGACCGGATCTTGTGTATCAAGCCATAGAAAAAGTCAAGCTGATTCAACAACAGTTGAAAACAGCCCAAAGTCGACACAAGTCATATGCGGATAGTAGAAGAAGAGGGCTAGAGTTTTTGTTAGGCGATTGGGTATTTTTGAAGGTATCGCCAATGAAAGGGTTGATGAGATTTGGCAAGAAAGAAAAGTTGAGTCCACGATATATAGGCCCGTATAAGATTATTCGAAGATGTGGGCAAGTTGCTTATGAATTAGAGCTACCCCAGGAACTCTCATCAGTGCATCCAGTATTTCATGTATCGATGCTTCAAAAGTGCATCGGAGATCTGTCCCTTATTACTTCTACTGAAGATGTACAAGTAATAGAAGATCTTACCTATGAGGAGATGCCTATTGCTATATTAGATCGTCAAGTTAAGAAGATGGGAAATAAAGAAGTAGCATCGGTGAAAGTACTTTGTAGAAATCAACAAAGGGAAGAGATTACATGGGAAGCGGAGGAAGCAATGAAATCCAAATACCCTTATTTGTTCAAAGGTGAAAAAGAAGTGCAAGGAGTGGAACTGGGACACTAACAAGTAAGTTTTTACATATGCATAATATCTATATGATGACGTGAATATCAATTATGAATTCGAACTTGTTTCGGCTAAATAAGTACATTCACATTCGAGGATGAATGTCCTTAAGGGGGGAAGGATGTAACACCCCGTACTTAATTACGTGCATTAGCCATGGTTATATGTGTTGGAGCATAGCTATTGATCATAAGTTAGGTATATATGAGTTTAAGTATGAGTATTGATTATTTTGAGATGGTTTCAAATGTATAGTTTGATTATATGTGTATAGGAATTGACTTTATTTATACCGAAATTTGCTCGTCGAAGTTTCTATGCGAAGTTAATCGAGTTAGATTTCCAACGATATAAAGATTTCTGAAAATAGATGAGTATCGAATATAAGCGAGCATGTTCGAAACTTGAAAATGGTGGACGCAATGAACAGTAAATGTGCAGAAATTTTCTGCACACAAAAGTACTGCAGCCAAATAGATTTTTGGGTCGACTTTAAACGATCATAACTCCTTGTAAAAAATGAACTGTGTGAGCTTCTATATATCGATGAGAAGCCCCGAGAGTCTTATTTCTAATGCAATTGGTTTCACCCAAATCCATTATCAGAGCAAAGAGTTACGGTCGATTTACTTTAGCGTATCAAAACAGTCCACCATGGACAGATTGGATTTACTTAAATTTTAAGGGCAATATGGTCATTTTCCGTCACCTCATGGACGAAAATTGGTCATTATATACATATACTTAGCCTCATATCCATCATTTATCATCCAAATTATTGAAGAATAAGAAACCCTAGCCTAATTTCAACTCTAATTATCTTGTGATTCAACCGTAGAAAATCCAAATTGATTCCGTAGTTGTGTTCACCGTCTCGAGGGCTTCGAGAAGCACCCCTTATTTGTGCCAACAGGACTTCGAAATTAAAAGGGCCATTTTATGGTAAGGATGTAAATTATGTTGGTGTTATTTATATGGATATGTATATATATGCATGTGAGCATAAGAAGTATGTTATTTGATTGTTGTTGAAAGATGATTGGAAATGATGTTGGATTATTCTTGTGCATGGTTGGATTATGTTGAATTGTGAAAGGATTTGGTGTGATGATGTGGTATTGAAATGATGATTATATATATATATATACACATAAACCTATTTTTCAAGTTGGTTTTTGGAATGCTTTGCAAATATTGGTTGTATGGAATTATGGAAGAGAATTGTGGTGTTGGGTTGCTAATACTAGATGCCAAACATTTTATTGTAGATAAGTGATTTGTAAAGGCGGGAAGTTGTGTTGAATTGGTATCCGAATCTACGACGAGGTATGTAAAGCATACTCTAACGATGTTCTTTGGCATGAAAACACCAATGTTCCATCAAGTAAGATTCCGAGGTTGTCCAAAAAACATGTATTGTTCTACGTTACCAACGAAGTTGTTTCCATTCTATAAAGTGTCAAAATGTTTCATTGATATACCAAAAGGCTCCTATTTCATTGTTGTGATATTGATGATTCTGAAACACATTGTTGATGTACCAATGAGTCTTCATTACATTGTTATTGTATAGAAGGTCTATTTCTTGGTTCCTATTGATGTATCATTGTTCCAAAGGTACTATATTGGCATGAACACTAATGTAATAATCTCAAAAGCTTTTGAACTAAGTTATTGGAAAGATCTCCTATGTATGTTACTTGATATACGTGTGGGTGGTAGCTCAGGGGCTTAAGCCTAGCATGGGCCGATCCCGATACTTGATATGATTACAGTTGATATGTACTGGGGGAAGCCTAATGGTCACAGTACGGTACAATATTGATTATTGTTAGGTGGTTGGAGGTTCGGGAGGAGGAGGTAATGGCGAATGATAATTGTAAAGAATGAAATGAACGAATGTATACCGTTCCACAAATGTGTTTGAATTCAAGAACCCAATTCAGATTAATGATAATGTACATGATCCTAAAAGTGTTTATGAAGTGTGAATCATTTCTACTATGATTTATTCACTTGTGTCTGATTTTCTTGACCCCCATATCACATATGATTATTTACAGCTTTACATACTCAGTACATATTTCGTACTGATGTCCCTCACGGGGGACCTGCATTTCATGCTGCAGGCACAGGTGCTTCAGCTCATACACAACATAGATATGAGCCAGGTCATACAACTATTGTTGGTGAGCTCCAGTTTGCTTCGGAACTTTCCAAGTCAGTTCCTTATGTTTTGTTATTGTACAGGAGTCATGTGTGGGCGGGAGGTTTGTCCCGACCCTAGTTATGCCATGTATATCCTAGAGGCTTTGTAGACATAAGGAAGGGTAAAGTCATGGAAGTTTATATAGTGATGTTATATTTGTATATGTGGTGGCCCCGACGGCCAAGTATTATATATATATATATTTGTGTGTGTTGTGTTGATACAGGTAATTAGACCCTTCTATATGCAACGAAGTGCTGTCCAAAATTTTGGTGACATGTAAGTGAAAGTACAGGTATTTGAACGGGTTCTCCCGGGCCTTCTCGGCTTCGGGTGCCAGTCCGGCCCGATGGGATTTTGGGGCGTGATACTTTATATGTAAGCATTTTGGATAAAGTTGTAGGGAGCATCTTGGCAAGTTCATCTATATGTGTTGCTGAAAGAGTAATCACCTGTAACAACTTTCAAATAGGGTTAAATACAACAAAAGAAGGATCTTTGGTGGTTTTTGAAGATACACAAGCATTAAATTTTTTTGATATGGATATTGTTGAGGTGATTATCACAGATTCACATCATAAGTATGTTGAGGACGACCGGGTTTACTTGACAATTTTTTTTAAAGTCAGTCATGAAGGACTATGCAATTAGGGAGAAGTTTCAAACGCGCAGTAAAAGGTCTAGTAAGAAAACGTACGTACATTCTATATCACTTTGATTTTGTTTAATATTATTTTGTATATGTATTTTGAATGTATTTAATCATGTTTGATGCAGTAATACATTGTTTTGCGAATCAAGAAACTGTGAGTTCTTAATGCGTGCATCAGTCATGGGAGACACTGAATGTTTAGAATTAGAAGATTCATACCTAAACATACTTGCCCAGTGAAGGACAAGATCTATCCAAAGGTTCATGCTACTAGTATGTTGATAGCTGGTATGGTTAAACGAAAATTTAAAAATCACAAACGAAAATACAGTGTGACGAAAATAAAAAATGACATGAAGGAAGATTTTGGTATGGATTTGACATACACTTTATATTGGAGGGCCAATGATAGAGCGTTAGAAGAGTTGAGGGAAAAGCCATCAGCATCTTATGGGGAACTTCCATCATACTTATATGTGCTGAATACTACTTATCCTGAGTCACATATAAAAATGAAGAAGACAACTGAGAATGAGTTCTTGTATGTATTTATCGCTCTACGTGCATTCATTTAGGAATTCGATCATTGTAGATCAGTCGTAGTTGTTGATGCTAGTCATCTAAGAGGAATGTATACTAGGGTATTTGTAACAGCATGTACGACGGACGGAGTAGGTTAGTATCATTTAATAATAATTATATTGTATAACTGATTGTATTTTTTTGTATTTCTATTGTTGACTTGAAAAATACATATGTCCAATTCATATATACATTTGTATGTAATTACATATATTTTCAAAGTTTCCTGAATGAAACATGTAAAATTGATTATGTTTGATAGTTAGGTGCATGTAGATTTTATTATATGTAATTGATACCATTTCTGGTAGATAAAATATATACCATTTCTGGTAGATAAAATATACATTTTAATAGACCTATATTTGTAATAAATACATATGCAGTTCCGAACTGTATTTAAATCGGCTTGCGAAGATTTTTTTTATATGTGCAGTTCATATATTTTCTTTGGTATATGGTGTGCTTGATTCTGAAAATCATAAATTATGTATACAGGTCATATATTTCCTTTGGCATATGGTGTGCTTGATTTTGAAAATGATGCATCCTGGACGTGATTCTTCGAAAATCTAAAGGAAGCGTACGGGGTAAGATAAAACATGTGTGTTGTGTCTGATAGGAATTCAAGCATCATAAAAGTTGTTGGTGATGTGTACAAAGATATTCCACATTATGCATATATGTGGCATCTATGGGAAAATGTGAAAAAACTTTACAGAAAGTCACACGATGCATTGTCGGAGATCTTTTATACAATGGCCAAATCATATTCAAAGTTAGAATTCCACATGTTAATGAAAAAAGTTGAGGCAACTGATATTAGGGTGAAGAAATATTTGGAATTGGCGAGTTACGAAAAGTGGGCTAGGTCTTATGCAACAGTTTACCGAGGATGGACTTTAACTTCAAACATTGCGGAGTCAATAAATAGAGTGCTTGTATCAGCTAGAGAACTTCCAATTTATGACTTTCTTGAGGAAGTTCGATTACTGTTTGCAAAATAGAATTGTGCTAATAGGTAGGAGGCTTCATATACCTTCAGAACACTCATTGAAAAGTTTAATGGTATACTCAGTGAGAACGAGGCTTTGTGTACCCGTGTGACGGTATGACCTTTTAGATTTGTTGAAATTATAATTATGGAAACATAAATATGAAAATACTTTCCATGAAGTTGTAAATTAATGAAAAGATATACAACATAAAAAATATGAACATTTAAAAACATAATATGTATTTTGTAGATGAATTTTGTTGTAGTGAAAATTATTAACAACTGCATATGTATTTGGCTGCTCTGTATAAATGTACTCTGCATATGTATTTTTATTGCATAAGTATTTTTTTTTTCAAAAATGCTGGTGTGCTTATAACATATCATGGAATATGGAATTCATCTTTTTGTATTAGTGCGTTAATTTTTTATTTTTATGTCAGGTTGTACCAATCACAGAATATGTGTATACGGTACATGACAAATAAAAACACTTCATTGTTTGCATCAAGGAAAAAAAGTGCTCATGTAATGCTTTTTAAATAGATGAGATACCATGTGCACATGCTTGTGCGGTATTGGAGAAAAAGAATTTTGAGAAAGGGCCATACTTTTCTGATTTGTTTAAACCATAAACTGTTTTGAAGACATATGATGTTCCAATCTACCCGTTGCCACACAACGATGACTGAATAATTTCAGAGAGCATACTTGATGAAATAGTAATGCCTTCAAAATTCAAAAGACCTCCAGGAAGACCTGCAAAGAAAAATCGTGAAAAATCAGGCCGGGATATATTTGGAAAGAAGAATATAAACTCATGCGATGGTTTTGGGGCTAAGGGTCACAATAGGCGTTCTTGTAGGAAATATCGCAAATGATACATTTCTTCTTCTGTATTATTTCTTAAATTTTTTTTTTTCATTTTTTATAATGATGAACTAAGTCAGTTTAGTTAATGCATTTATGAATCATTTGACAATTGAAGACAATAATATCTGAATAATGGAGCTTTATATGTTTCAAAATATGTACATTACACATGTATTTTCAAGTAACAGTTCATATGTATTTTTGACATAGTACATATATTTTAGGTTAAAGGTGGTAACTTTGATTAACCAAACAAGTATATGATTCCTAATTGTTCAAAGGTTTAAATATATGTGACATATTCTGCACTTATATGTTTGAATTGCATAATGTTATTACTGCATATGTATTTATATTGTAAAAATACATTTGATGTATAATCCATATGTATTTTTAATAAAAATATCATCACTGCATATGTATTTTGTAACTAAAATCAAATCTATAACTGCATTAAAAAGTCAAATTACCTCTAATTCAAATTCTCTTGTATAATGATTTTAAATGAACACATATCAAAATTACATATTAGGTTTGATCTATATGTATTTTTCAATAACTTTATATTAACATGGCATATGTATTTTTTTGAAAAATATTTTTAATGTATAATCCATATGTATTTTGTAGCAAAATATCAACACTGCATATATATTTTGTAAATAACTGCAATAAAATCTCAAATTTCACTTTAATTTAAATCCTAATTTATAATTATAGGTAACGAAAACATCCTAAAAATGCATATTAGGTATGTTGCAGTTGTATTTTTGTAATGTTTGATTCTAACATTTCATATGTATTTTTATGCTGAAAATAATTGATTTATATAACATATGTATTTTTAAGCATAATATGAAAACTACATATGTATTTTTTAACTAAATCTCACAGTAAAAAGTAGAACTCCATAAATCTCACACTACATGGTATATTTTACAATATAGGAAGGTGGTGAAAAACTTTAAAGAACAACAATAACATACTAAAATACATATTAGGAATGTTCCATATGTATTTTTTCAATATTTGATTTTAACACTGCATATGTATTTTTAGGCTAAATACAATTGATTTATACGATATATGTGTTTTTATACATAATATAAAAACTACGTAAGTATTTTTTAACAAAATCTCAAAGTAAAAGGTAGAACTCCATGAAATAGAACCAATTCAAAACATAAAAATTAGTCTGTACAATCAAAACCTACATCCATAAACTAGTTTCTAAAATACAAAAAGTCAAAAATCCATCAACCATCATACATCAACAACTTCAGTGACACTAGTTATTCTACTTTGCCTTGCAGGCCTCAAGGGTGCTTCGACGTCACTAATGGCATTTGCATCTTATTTTCAGATCCCATAGTCCCACAAAAGTGCAGCATATCTTGTACTGAGTGCGTTGGGGTTGAACTCAGTCGCAATAACTTTGTGACCATAAGAAAGGCACTTTGCATACATAACCATAAAGATACCACAATCCCTACAAATAAAAGATAACAAATTTGATTAAATAGTAAAATATATTTTGTACAAACATACAATTTTGATATATGTAAATTCAAAACTTACAAGCTTCCACTCGGTTGTTGAGGCAAATCATCTTCAAATAAAACATCAAACATATCTGAGGATTCTTTGTCTTTTTATCTTGGATGGTTTTGAAGACCAATTCCTTTCTTAACATAGAAATCACAAGCTTGGAGACACACTGAAATAATCTTTGCTATTTTCTCGATCTCAGCAAGAACAGCCGCATAATGACCATTGAATTCATATGAATCATACAAGAATATACACCTCTCTGAAAATGATAAAACCGCGAGAATCCAGTGATGTTTTTTCTTTATATTGACCGGAATAAAAATGTCTTCCACTGTATGTCATGGCACTGCAGCATGCATACGGAACCCATTGATCTATTCAATAAGATGGTTCTCCTGTCCTCCAACATTAAGGTTTTGATGATCCATAGAATATACATCAATCAAAAATCTAATTACGTTCATAAAGTTGCAGTCAACTGTACTGTATTTGTATGATTTGTTTGCCTCATTTTTGTGCGAATTGTGTGGCCCATACTTTGACTTCTTCCTCAAGTAGTATAAGCAGACATCAATATGCCGCATTAGTGAATACCACACAATTAGAGCATTCAAAAAAATTATATTCTAAATATTATAGTGTATGCAAGTAAAAAATACATATGCATTTTTTAATATTAATGTAGAAGACTTGTGTATCTAAAATTGCATTCTTAAAGTTCAGTTACATGCAAACAATGTTATCTAATAGTATATGCAACAATATGTGATGTAGTATACTATATCAGACTTTGAATTCTTAAAAATACATATATGTTAAACCATATGTATTTCAATGTAACCTAATTGTATTTTTAAGTATTGTAATATACGAAATGGAAAAAACTTCAAAATAATATTCTAACCGAGTCTGTTCATGTCTGATATGCAAACGCCATCGTATAGAATCAATTTTTGTCTTCAACAGTCTCAACACCAAAATGCATCTTTGGAATTTCTGATTTTCCCCTCTTGTAATGATTCACTTTTCCATTCCTAGGTATTTTAAAGAGATGGTAAACCATGAAAACATGTATTGATACAAAAAAATAATTTCAAGCAATTCAAAAGAAATACCTCTTGGCAGTAGCTTTTAATAGGTCGACAGAAATCCAGTCCTTGAAGTTCTTGACAATCTTCGTATCTATTATCCCATTAATCGGGTGATATAAAAATAGATGTTTCTGGGGGAATATGTGTATTAGCCCTGCTGAGCTTCCTATATAATTATAGAATACAAAAACTTAATAAATACAAACGTATTTGCAAGACATAATACATAAAAAAATTATATATATCTTATTGTACTTACCAGCTGTTGAACCAAATTTTTCGATGTATGGCGATTCCTTGAATTTTGATGGTCGCCTAATCCTTAATTTTGTTCTGGGAGTTTTAACTTCACGATTAGCGGATGGATGAATCATGATGCTTGTTTGATCGTAGACATTCAAGCTAGGTAGAAACTCATCAGGGATTGTGTTTTGTGAATCAGGCCACAATTGTTCATCCCTCTGTTTATCATTGGTTACTTCTTGTGTATTCGGAGGTGTCCTAACTTGCTCCTCTGTAGCAAGTTCGACCTCTGAATTCACCAGTGAATTTGAACTCAAATCAGTGATCCCTCTGTTCATCTAACAAAAAAATTGAAAAACGAATATTACTTTTTTTCTATCAAATTGAACCTAAATAAACTCTAAATATATTATAGTAAGATACATACTTGAGCATGATCTTCAATAATAGTCTCAGAAGTTTTTGCATCCAAAATTTCATGTTCTTCTTGACGGTTTGCCTATGGATGTATGATGATTCTTTTTATTTGATAGGAATTTAGGCTCGGTAATATTTCATCAGAGATTGTGAATTACGAATCAGACAAAATTGTTTCATCAATTTTCTCATTGCTGGTCTGCAAAAAAATAAAATAAAAAATTTAATTATCCTCTGGATTATTAAATGACATGAAGACAAAGTTAACATCACTATACATACTCGACAATCATGTTGAACAACCTTCTCATAATGTAAGTAATCCAAATTTATACTTCGGAGAAGCTCATCAGAGATTAATTGTTGAGAATCAATTTCAACATTTATTTTTTCGGAATGTAAATCAGTACACCCCTTGAAAACAAGTAAAAAAAATCTAAACATCAAACAAACATGTACTTGTATCTATTTATATATGTGAATTCAAATGAATATATATATGAAACTTAATTATTTACCTTTTTACCAAGCAAATTTGACTCCAATTCATGATCAACCTCCGAACTTAATCGTTGTGGTGATCTTTCGGTACCAAATAACTCATATTCTGGAGGTCGAGATCTTTATCTGCATGTTGTTGCTACAAATACATATACAAATTCAAATAACCTATTAATAGTTGAGTCAAACAAAATATATTTTTTTTATGAAAATGAATATATGTATATACAAATACACTAAAAATATATATTGATATATAACATCAAACCCAAAAATACATATTAAATAACATAACAAAAAAAATCACTCTTTGTTAAAATACATATGAGTAAAACTAAAAATACATATGCAGTGTATAGAACACATAAAAAATACATATTGATATATAACATAAAACTCAAAAATACATATTTATGAACATAACAAAAAAACACTCAGTGTTAAAATACATATGTAGTGTTAAAAAAATATATATGAATAAAACTAAAAATACATATGCAGTGTGTAGAACACATTAAAAATACATATTGATATATAACATCAACCTGAAAATACATATATTTGAACAAAACTAAAAATACACTGTGTTGCATGTTATAATGTTTTTAATAAACCAAATTATATGTATTGTTATGTGAGCATCATCAAAAATGTGTATATACACTACATGTGATGTAAAAAATAATTGTATTTAATGAACAATGCATATGTATTTAATAAGTAAACAACACATACAAAATTAAAACTTGCATATCATAC
Organism: Capsicum pubescens; assembly: GCA_030864215.1. Classification (NCBI taxonomy): domain Eukaryota; kingdom Viridiplantae; phylum Streptophyta; class Magnoliopsida; order Solanales; family Solanaceae; genus Capsicum; species Capsicum pubescens. The sequence continues at coordinate 184,701,284 of CM061539.1, read as the reverse complement.
TAAAGTCAATCTTCAATTCAATTTCAAATTTGAAAGTTCTATTAACCTCAAATGTACTTTGAATATAAACTTTAAAAGTACAAGTAAATATGTATTTGGAACTTTAATATTTACCTTTGTACCGTCAGAAATATTATCTGAAGATTGAACAACATCAGGACTGAAATGTTGTCCAGATTGCTCTAACCCTCCATCATCAACATTTGATTTATCAGCTTCTATATCTACAACCTGATCCTGGAAAAATTAAGTCCAATAACATAATGAGTTATTTTATAAATATGTTGTATTTGTATAAGGCAGTCCAATAAGTATACCTATTCAAATCAACTAAGATTTTCAAAGAAAAAATTTACCTTGATTTGAGCAAATGCTTTCTTCATGTCTTTGAATTTTTTTCTCATTAGTCCATGAATTTCTTTAAACTCGCGACAAATCTGTTTTGAAACAAAATCAATAAATAAATTTTTTTCCATGTAAAACAAATATTTGCCAAAAAATAATTACCTCATCGCAGAATGCATCAAAATCTTTCTTAGAAATAAAAGCTTCTTTCTCAACATGACTCTCAGGCTTTGACAAGGCTACTTCCTCTACATGAATATCTCGCTTTGACTGTACCTGAGGAAAAATAACCTGAGTTGTTTGCTTTTCTTTCTTCGTTTTTGAAGAAGATGCCTGTCGTGTTGGAATTGGCTTGAAAACTGGTGTCTTCATTCCATCAGACTTTGTAGCACGAGGAGCTGGTGTCCCTGTTTGGGTATGCTCGTTTACTTATTTTTTCCTTAAAGGTTTCTTTGCTACTGATGTTGATGAATCAACCTTTTGTTTCTTCTTTGAATGTTCGTTGATCTTTCTTGGTGGTGGATCCTGAAAGTCGTCATCAGAATCAACAGAGCGTTCATGTTGTATTGCATTCTTCTTTGGTATTTGCAATTTTGCCAGCTCTTTTTTCGTTGGCTCTATGTTCTTAAAGACAACCTAGAATAATAGGTAAATAGTATATGTTAAAGAATCAGTTAAACAATTGTAAATGAAAATGTATATATGTATACTATAAATTACATATTAATACATATGTATTTAGTAACAACAAACCTTGCCATTGTCATTGAACATAGCATTCATCAAAAACTCAAAGCGTGGACGAGGTGCAATCGTCTTTCAATTTAATAATCGGAAAATTCGATTATCAACCTTCGATGCAATTTTTGGTGGGACATTTGAACAATACTCATAAACCCATACTTAAATAGCCAGTGGCATTCCCTGAATCAAATAAAATTGACCACCAACTTTCAACCTGTTGTTCAAACTTCTGGCCAGATCTTCAAAAGATAAAGAACCCCATGAAAAATCCTTATATCTTTCACTATCGACCAAATCGAAATGAAGACGGGGTATAACCACAGTTTTAACATTAGATAACACAAATGAATCCAGGAAATACAGGATTGCAAATTTCTCAGCATCCTCATCATTGTTCTCCCCCCATACTTTCTCCGTGAATGCTAGAAATAGTTGTTTTTTCTGTATAATTTCTGCCCCATTGAAATACTTCTCAACCATCCTATTTGGTACACCCTCGTAAAAAATAAAGTCATATCTATTTGACACACAATTCAATCCAGCTATGATAGCAAATTTCCTGGGAGTAAAATTAATAAAGGTTCCATTAGCACAAATCAAAATCCCAGAAGAAGAACTACCCTTCACCTCAAGAGTCATAACGCATCTGCACAACTGTGCTTGCACTACACATTACTGTTTTTTCATAAAATAACCAAAAATGTTATTGTCGCAAAAGTTTTTAAACTGTTCCTTGTTTAAAATTGCGCGTATACTTTCATAAATATCTTTGTCACTGTACGAGCACATGTGTGGTGCAAATCTTGAAAGTTTTCTGACTATGAATATTTCGTCCCGCATCATCTATACAAAGTAAAACTACCACTTCTTAATCTGTAAACAAAATTCAAGCATACAAAAAAAAAAATATAACATGCAAGCAACACTGAAAAAAACATATCAAATATAATCAAAATTACAAGCAACACTAAAAAATACAAATCAAGTATGCAAAAAATACAACCAACACTGAAAAATATAAATTAATATATGATAAAAATACAACCAAGACTGAAAAATATATATCAAGTAAGTCAAAAATACATATAAAAATACATATGTATTTTATCAGTTCAAAATATAAAAAATTCTTAAAAAAATACATAATAAATATAGAAAAATACATTTAGCAAAAAAAACTTGTTCATGAGTATTAACCTATTTATTAATAGTAAATTTTCACAATTATCCTATCATCTTCACAAATATGTTTTCTACTAAATTTGCCCTCCACATATCATGAAAAACATAAAATACACATTCAGTATTTCAAAAAATACATATAACTTACAACTTTAGTAACATCTAAACTTATAGCAAAATACATTTACTTAAAAAATACATTTACACCAAAAAAAAAAAAAAACTATACCTCTTCATCACTATCTTCTTGAGAATCGTCAGCAAAAGAATTTTGTACTTCCTCATCAACCTTACTACTCAAAACTTCAATTTCTTGAGCTTTTCTTTTCTTCTCTGTCCCTTTTTTAATTTTTGTTTCCTTTGGAAAATGCTTTTTCTGCAACTTTTTTTTTTTTTTTTTAATTTCTGTCATCTTAATCGGATCGTTGCAAAATTTTGACCTAATCTCCTTCGATCTGTGAGATTTCTTAAACTGTATAGAAGATGAAACAACTTTAACAACTTCTTCTTGAGTTAAGCCGATACTAAAAGACGGTCCACAATCTAACACCAAATTTAAATTTCGTATGCCAGTAGTTTTATTTTGTGATTCTAGTGTTTGTTCATCCATTAAAATAAAAAAAATTAAAATATGATTTTGAGATGTGTTAGAGTCGAAAATCCCCCCCCCCCCAAAATAAAAATAAAAATATGCAATAGCTAAATTAAGTGGTACCTGAAATAGATGAAGATTTGATATAGCTAAAATCGTGCAAAAGAAAGTAAAATTGAAGCTGGAAGATTTTGTTAATGACGGAAAAAATGGGAAAATATCTTTTAAAAATGGAGAGAGAAGGAATATGGCGTGAAAATAGGGATAACTGAAGGTTAGTTTTCCAATGCGGTAAAAATAAGAGAAACACAATAAAAATACGCCATAAATGCTATAAAATGTAATTTCATAAAACTAGTGTTATTTTTTAAAATTTAATACATAGATATGTTACTTTATGTATTTTTTCCTTAATTAATACATATAAAATTTGATTTTTAATAAATTATTTCCTATAATTTTTATTCACTTCTTTTCAATTTATTATATGAAATATTTGAAATAGGTATGAATTTTAAATATTTAAGAATACTTTCAAAATTTATGATATAAATAGTTATACACATTTATACTCGCACTAAATAATTTTTTTGTAGGTGAAATTATCATTTTATAGTTGTTTTTACTTAATATATAAATGTTTCATTCTTTTGGTGACTTGCTAAATTGAAAAGTATATTATATAAATTAAAATAAAAATAGTTTAATATTATAGACCAAAATTTCAGTGAGAAACGAGATATTTTAATTTGAAATAATTAGAAATAATATTTTAATATTATTCGCGCATTAGAGTGTATTAGAATTAGAAGTTTTGTAATTGACAAAGTTAAGTACTTTTAGTGTTTAAAATGAAATTGAAAGATGACATTTTATTTTAAAAAGTGCAGATGAAGTTGAATTAATAGATTAAGAAAATGAAATGGATGGTAAGGGATATAATTAAAACTTTTAATGATTAAAAATATAAAGTTGAAAGTCCAACAACAGAATTAATGATTACTTAATACATTAAAATTTATTATTTTTGTAAAAATTAATCAATACTGATATTGTTCTTTTTATATCAAAACATGTAAATAATTAAAATTATAGTTTGTTATTAAGTATGAACTGTAATTTCACTATTAATAATCATTTTTAATATTTCTTTGACTTTGAACTATGTTAATTTTATCCACTAGAAATTAATTAATTTTATATGAACAAGTTAGTATTTTTTTAATCATAAAAAATCATAAAAAAATATCTAAAAATTACACAAATATACAACTTATGTTTTAAATATTACAAAAAATCCAACTCCCTAAATATATTACAAAAATCCAACATATACACGGAATGTTATGTATATGTCGGCTATATTATGTATATTAATAGGGAGAGAGAGTAAAGTAATTAAAATAGTGGGAGATAGTGTAATTATTTTCAAAAGGGATTGATATTTATGTTATTTATACAAAAAAAATCCGCACATCGCGCGAATACGTATACTAGTCATGCTTAATATGCCCAATAAAAGCCCGTAACAAGACCCAAAAATAGGCAGCCCACTTTTCCCTATAATCTGTCCAAGTCAGTATAATAACTAAGTGGGCTTAACAACCCTCATCAGTTTGTAATTGACTTAAGACTGTCGTTACACGTGTAGTTGGAGTTTTATGGGCTGATGACTGATCTATGCAAATAGTTAACTATTTAAGTTTTGTTTCTAAGGAGTTGTGCAAAATAGCTCTTGGAACTGATAAAGCATTGTTTTTGCGTCTACAAAATTTTAAAACATGGTCTTGTGTTTCCTCATAAGATTTGTAGCTTGTTCAGATAAAGGGCTGTTTTTGATACCAGTCCAAAAGGAAAGGACCATTGATGTGATGTGCCAGAAAAATAAAAAGAAAGTCATTTACCGTAAAACTATTTCAAAAAAGGAATACCCTTCTCGTGTTAATTTTCATCTTATGCCATATATTATCTAGGTCAAATATTTCCAAAATAAAATAAAATGTAGGCTTTTTATATTTTGTCGTGGATGGTACTTCACAAAACTTGGTTAATAAGGCAATTAGTGACAAAATTGGAGCACTAAGGGTCCACTGGCGTACGAAGGGAATGATCCCAAATGGAATCATGATCTGGAATTTTTTGTTTTCATTGCCATATGTTTGACATGATTGGTTCAGTCACAATCACGCCTAAAAAAAAGTGAAATTATATCTTTTACCAAACAAAGTTAAAATTCATTGCCTCTTACTTGATGGAATCAGCGCCAAATTTAGCGGAATGATATAGCCTTTTAAAAAGAGCATCTTATTCTCTACATATATGTTGAGTCCCACCCACGGAGTAATCTCTTGGTGTGCCATCTTAGACTCACTTTATAAGCCAGCGTTCGAGTAGAGTTAGTCTCAAGATTCATTTTCTTTGTTACGGTATCATATTCAAACGTGCTCTAATTCATTATTATTTGATCATAGGTCTCCATACACGCTTAAGATATTTATTTTGAAATTCTATTTGAATTGGAAACTTGATGATTTTTTTTTTAATTTGGAATCATTTATTATGATATCTTCTTTAACTTTATTTTTTTATTTTTAAAATCGATAAATCATGAGAGAGAAGAAAATATAGGCGGCTGAAAGGGGATATTTTTTAAAAAAAATACTATGGTGGAAGTGTAGAATAAGACAATGATTGTTGAGCTGCAAGCAGAATATATTTAAAGGCGTGCAACTTTGGTTACGTTAATTCCACTATATCTCTCTATATATATGCCATTTGTGGAATCGCACCCGTGATACTCCACTACCTGAGAAGTCCCCTCCCTCAAGTCTTAAAATTTGAGAAAAAGTACTTGGAGTATAAAACAGCCTGCAGAAAAAGCCATACTTTCGTAGGCTTAAATATAGGTACTATGATATAATTTGTCGACTGTATTCCCAGTATTAAAGTCAAAAAACTTAAAATAAGCCTAATCACTCCTTGTATTTGTTGTTCATTTTGTTCGTTTGCTGGAGATATAGAACAATGGGCTGTATGTCGTCTGAGCATCTTCCTTTTTTTTATTGTTAAGAAAAAAATTATTTTCTTTTATTCCATGGCACAAGATGTGCAAAGTTACGTTATTGAAGTCTATCACATATAGTGGTTTGCAATTGTTGACAGAGACTGTCTTACTAAATTGCTGAATTGTCGCACGATGGGTTTGTAGTTAAGCTACCAAACTTTGGTCACAAGTCCCATTAAAATCATCTAGAAGAAAATGACTGTTTATTGAGAGAACAAAGATTGGTGCCTGCTAGTGATGTTTTTGTTGGGTTCGAAATCGAAAGAGCGTCATGCGGAAGTTATTAGTTGCAAACTATGAGACGATAAATAAGATGACAACGAAAAACAATACTAAAAATATAATTTTATTATATGATTTGGCCAATTGACTTACATTTAAAACCTAATATTAAAAACAGACTACATTGTGAATGTTATTGTGTTATGATATGAGAAGGAGGTCTTCTCTATTTATAGATGTACAAAACCTTTTCTCTAAAAAAGAGGTTAATCAAATATAAAAAAAAATATATTTTTTCTTTTAGGAAAAGTAAAAATAATTATGGTAATATAAATATAGTAAGAAAATTAGGGCAAAATTCCTAACAATTTTCTCGCCCAACATTTTGTTATCTGTTACCTAGGACCTTGAATTCATGTTGTATAAGACTCGTTAGAAATTGAATCGTTTTTTATCAGATATTTATCCATTATAAATCTTGTTGCATCTGTCAAAGTGTCAATTACCTATATATCTGTCGGCACACTTTCGAGACCCCACGCTTTCTGTGCTTCAAAGACCGTAACCAATTGTAACCTATTTTGAGAAACCACGAGAAAGATGGAGAAAATTTTATTAGGATCAATTATTATTATTGAACATTTCCGTTTCTCCACAATAAATTGATTCCTTATGAGTTTTTCTTATTTCATGTTCATTATTTGTTTTCAGTGGCTGGTGGAGCCAACATCTTAAGTTAACAAAGCGGGTTCAAAATAAAAAAAAAATGTGGAAAAAAAAAAAATTAGTCGAAGAGGGGTTCAACGTCTGCTATATATACATCAAAAATAATTTTAAGCTTATTATATAAATAGTATAATTTTTCACCAAAAAATCAATTTCGGCCACTGTTTATTCTGCTGCCCATCATGCCATACAAAATAACTATTTTCCTTTTACGAGATATATATTCTGGTTTTTTATTACTAGGAGGCTCGTCTTATAAGATTATAGATGATCAATCATCTTCTAAACCACAGTCCATATATAGATGAGCATGTATCACAATCAAGTTTGGCGTTTGGAAATGACATATAAGTGATAAATTCCTCAACACCTAACATTCTGCAGGGGTAAACAATCATCATTAGTTAATTAAGTTGTAATTCAATTAGCTGGCAGACGATTAATTTTTTGCTATAATAATTAAGTTGATTCCTTATTTTATCCATAAAATCATGCATGAGTTTATCGTAAATTTTAATATATCAAACTCTCGAATACATAAAAGTTTGTGTTAGATTCTTAGCATTCGTGGAATTGGACAAACTATAGAATACTTCACTTAGTTTTCTCTATCATGGACAACGCTCCCTTAATGCATGGATTATTTCTAATAATACATCCTGCCAAACGCCCCCTAATAGATTTCTCTATCATGGATTAATTCCTTCTAAAAATGTATTCCCGTTGAAATCGAAAACCTTCCTACTTTCCCTGGATTATGTTTCTAGCTAGATTTTATTCTTTTGTGAGTTTTCAATCTATTAATTGCTTACTATATATTGCTATTATCTTGGTTCTTAGTCAATATAATATTCCTGTGTTGTCAATTCATATTTATATGGTGGTATTTAAATGAACAAAATTAAAAATAGTGTTTAATTTGTTGATTAAAATTAAAAATTATGGTCAACGTCGATTATGAAAAAAAAAAATATTGATATTAGGTTCAAGGATATGATGCATGGCTTGAGTATTCCATAATTATGTCGGGTATCCTTTCTGGTATTTTTAACTAAGGAGTAATTTTTTTTCGTAAACATGTTCTTCTATAATTATGTCGGGTATCAGAATTTATTTTTTCTTCCTTAGATTGATAAAGAGAATGTTCTCATTATTAATAATAAGTACAATGAATGAGATTTAGGTACGAGTAATAATGGATAGGAAGTATATTGTATGCAACTATGCAGTAATAGCCTACAATTTTTTCCAAATAATAGTTTAACAACTATAGAGCATAAAGTGTCTTTTGAAATTAAGTTTTCTTATTCTTAATTATTTCTCCAGTAATATTGAAGAGGAAATTGGTCATAAAAGGCAATATCGTAATTCTTAAAGCTGTCAGCTGAGTGAATATCATCATGTGATTTTATGTTACTTTTTCTATATATAATAACTAAAATTATATGCACTTTGGAAAAATGTCAAGGGAGCGTTTGTTGGGATGTATTAGAAAAAATAATGCACTTTAATACATGGGAGATCCTTGGTATTAGCAATGCAATGCACTTTAATGCATGCATTAACATGAATAGAGATATAATATTCCATCAAAATCTTTTTCACATAAAAAATACACTGCATAAATAATCTCAACATAACAAATACAAGTATAACTAATATTTACATTATTAATACAAGCATAACTAATATTTACATTATTAATGCAAATATTATTAATAAATTATATTTTACATTATTCTTATACACTCTACCAAACGACCCCGTTAATGCATCGAATTGATCATGTGTCTTATATAGTCTCTTCTTCTCATTCAAATAGGTTGGGAAGAACAAAAATTGAACAATTAAAGAGCAAGAACAATGGGCACATAGAATTGATGAAAACAACAGAGCAACAGATTAACGGATGTGGTGAAGTGTTATATACTCCGTTAACTTTAACTAGAAATCTTTTAAGCTCTAAATATTAAAATCATTTTTGATGGAAAATATTTTATCCTTTATAATAAATTTTTTACAAATTTAAATTAACTGAGCTACTAAATAACGAGTGAAAAGAAAAGGAAAACAACCAAGCGGCCAAAAGGTAAGGGAACGTGTCCTAGAACGCATGTGCCCCTTGTATCAAAGGTTATCGATTGGTCCCATTTTGGAGAATTGCATTTGATAATAATCCTATTAATGGATATCCCTAACTGGATCATGTCCCTTCCTGTTTATGGTTGCTTCCCCAAATGACACAAATGCCCTTTTCGTTCCCAATTCCACCCCTCCTTTAATATTTTTCTTCAATCTTATTATAGAAAAAAATATCTTCGCAAAGATAAAGGACTTCAACACTAATAAAATGGCTCATGAAGCTAGGCAAATGCATTTTGAGTCCCAATTTTTCTACTTGAAGCAAATGCTGGAACGTTCAGAAGGCTAAAAGGTAGAGGGAAAGGAAACCGAACTTCGAGTCAATTTGGATGTATAGATAATTTCGGTGTCAAAAGAAATTTGAAATTTAGAGAGAGCATACTTTGATAAATATCAAATTATCGTATTAAAATTGAAATGTTCATTCATTTTGAAAAATTACGTATGGAAAATACCACGGAAAGCAAGTTGTTCATATCAACATTTATAATTACAATAGAACGAGTATTTGGTAACTGATTCAAAAAAGTGTTACACGTATAATTTGATCAATCTTATTAATTTAAATCTGTTTTCGGATCTCTTTTGCCATATTAAACTAGAATATTCGCTTATAATGAAATTCAATAAATATTGTAGTATTATTTTTAAAAATAATTCCTATTTATACAGAATATTTCTCCATCTATTACAATTTTGTTTGGCTGCTTTCCTTATATTCTGTTTCCATTCAGTTTTTTTTTTAGCAATTCTTTAATTTCAACTTTGCACGTGATATATTTAAAATCATAATATAAAATAATAATTTAAATATTTAACATATTTTAAATTATAAAATTTAAAGATATTTTTTACTTTCTCAAACATCGTATTAAATGAATCAAATAAATTGAATCGATTTTTTTTTTTCATAAACAAATTCAATACAGAAGCGTGGAGCAAGCTAGCTTCACCGTTGGGCAGTGCAGACTGCAGAGGTAGTTGGGTGAGACACCGCTTAACTAAAAGCAAACTGAAAATGGTTGGGGCAATTATCGAAACATTTACTACCTGTCTTACGGTAAACAACAATGTGGAATGGAATCAATAAACAAATACTGCTCTAGTCAGAACCCCCATCTTTATTTGTCTTATTTTAAGTAGGTTCAATTTTTTTTTTTTGAGGTAATATATGTAAGAATACAAATTTAAGGATTATTTTGATATATTTTAAATTTAGGAATATATGATTTAAATTTTTTTTTTATTAAATTTTATATTAAATTAAAATCATACCAAAAAATTAAAGTAGGGAGAGTAGTGTGTACTCTGGTACCTAGATCATAGTATTACGCAGACCAAAAAACAGTGTCATATTGCAACTAGCATAAACGTTAGAATTTAAGTTTTGTGTACTATCAATAAACTTAATTTATTAGTATTACAGATTACTCAATTCTGTCACTTACAAAACTCATACCCAATTATTGCAGGATCATTATTTAATTATTATTTCTCGATGTTGAGCCCTCGTATTAAATTGTTAGGCTCCAGTTGTCCCGAGCACGAAGAGAGTGAGAAAATTCCACTTCCGTTGCAAGAAGAGTTCCACTTCCATTGCTTATGTGATTTCTCTATGATTTAAACAATTCTCATATCTTAGAACTAACATTTAGGAAAGAGGTCCAAATTCTATAACAACAATAATACAATTAACAGATCAACGAAATGTTTGTCACTATCATATCTAACTTTACAAAAAGAAAATACAGAGAAATAAATAAAGAACAGTATCTGAGCACATCATGTGAGTTTCACCGTTTGTTGTCTGTTAAAAGAAATAAGTCAAAGATGCACTGTGACCAAAAAGCATTCTTCAGTAAAGAAAAATTCCGCATCCAGTTTGACGAAAAAAGAAAAATAAATTCAGAAAACCCGTGAAGGCAGTGACACGTTTGGAAAAACAAGAAAATACTAAGGGCATTTCAGTCAATAAATAATAACAACAAAGTGAAGTGTATGCACTCTCGGCCAAATAAAAATCACACATGTAGCCATTCTGTGAGTGTGTAAAACAGTGCAGATAACGGAGCTCCCAGACAAGATACACCGAAGAGCACCGTGAGTCGTGTGTCTTCATCTCTCTCTTCTCTGGAAATTAACAGTCATTCCAAAACTGAAGCTTCTTCTCGCAAACTTATGACTGTAAATCACAGAAAATCATGTCCATTTTCCTTTTTGTCAATTTTCAATGTAGTACTAGTATTTCAGTTCATAGGAAATTGCATTAACGATTTTTTATTAGTACTAGTCTGCATCGAAACTAAAAATCACGGAAATTTTAGTGATTCGAGTTTGAGAAACTTGTATATTTGCGAATATCGTGTGTATCGTTAGTGTGAATATATGCATGGAGATATGTGCAGTTTTTTTTTTTTTTTTTTGGTTATTGTTGTTGTTGTGTAAATGGTGAATTGAATTCCATTATTGGTTTTAGCTTGGAAGGAATGGTGAAAGGACCAAAGGATTGCGGTGGAGTACAGTGAGGTTAACGGCGTCACCGTTAATTCAGGTGATGTTTATTGCTATTTTGATGGCGGTTTATTGGAAAGTGTGTCAGTTTCTTTCCTTTTTCAAGCGACATATTAATTCCTTTATTATTTACTCTTTTTTTCCCCATTGCCTTTTATCGTTTTTGTGTAAAGAAAAAGTGAATATTGGTATATAGAATCTTAGGCTATTTTTGATATCTCGTTGACTCATTGTTTTGAGCTACCACTGCAGCTGAAATACTGATAGCTGCATGTCAATTACTGGATCTTGATGCATTCTGATCACATACGGTGCTTTTGAGTGTATTTTGATGGTACTGCATGTCTGCGACATCGACTGGAACTTGAATCTGATGAATTATGCAGAACGGATGTTTATAGAGGTCTATATTAAGTCAGCAATGTTGTTCTCTTTGAGTTTTTCTTAATGCATTCGATTTTGCCGGATTAAAAGGCCTGGTGGAGAAAGCTTTATTTTTGGTGAAAAGTGCTGCTGTTATAGTTCATTCTGTTGATTTGGAGATGTGCTTCGCATTGAATTGAAAATAAGAGTGATTTGAGGGAATAATCTGGAATTTACATATGGCTTCATTGGATCATTTTGGTGAAGTTGCAAATATCGCCCAGCTTACTGGCATAGATGCAGTGAGGCTAATTGGGATGATTGTCAAAGCTGCTAACACTGCCCGGATGCACAAGACAAATTGCAGGCAGTTTGCACAGCATCTTAAGTTAATTGGGAACTTATTGGAGCAGCTCAAGATTACTGAACTTAAGAGGTATCCGGAAACCCGAGAGCCATTAGAACACCTTGAAGATGCATTAAGGAGGTCTTATATATTGGTCAAGAGCTGCCAGGACAGGAGCTATCTTTATCTGTTGGCTATGGGGTGGAACATTGTATACCAGTTCCGCAGGGCTCAGAATGAGATTGACCAATACTTGAAGATTATTCCTCTTATCACTTTGGTGGATAATGCTCGAGTCAGGGTATGGGGACCTTGCACTTCTAGTCCATAGTGTTTGCCCTTCAGCTTTATCTGCTTTCATTATCTGTTTGTTTCATGGCTCTTCCATCTTAAGATCTACATCTGTTCTTTCTGATTTTTGTTGGTGACATGGTAAGGATATATTCGAGTTTGATAAGTTCATGTTTTGAAGCCAGAATAGTTGGTCAATGTTCAACTCTTGGTTAGGTAGTCTTGCTGGACTTTTGGAAAGTGAGGATATTTTAGATCTATTGTTTTTCATTTTCTTAATAGTGGTGGTGTCTGGCTAGCTTGAATTAGGTACCTTCTCTCTCCCACCAGTGCACATCTATCTTGTAACTCTTCCCATGTAGGCTTAGGCTGATGGGAATCAATCACATAGAGTTTTTTCTTCCACTAGGATCCTTGCCCTGGTATCCAACGTTTCACACAAACTACATTGATCATTTAACCGCATCGTAAAACCTTGACTATTTTGAGTTTATTACAATGACGTATAGGCAGTAGTGTTGTTTTGCTATTTCAACCATCTAGGTAGAATCACTTTCCTCTAACGGTGAGAACTTCTTTATCACCTTTGAGTTGGAGAAAATTGCACTGGTTATAAGACAGTGCATCTGTTACAGTAAGAGTAACCTGCTGCTTAACCTAATATTTTTGTTCTTCTAATATCAACTCAAGATTGTTTAAGCTTATTTGACGGCAATCTCTCACAATTGGAAAGAGTATATACATACATACACTTTGTGTCCACAATAACCTGTATCTATTTTATCTTCCAAGTTGATAGATCTTGCTTTCCATATGTTGACAGGAAAGATTGGAATATATTGAAATGGACCAGCGGGAATACACACTGGCGGTTGAAGACATGAAGGTGCAAGAAGTGATTATGAAACCAGAGCCTTCTAAAGATGATACAATCATATTAACGAAGAATCTTTCCTGTTCTTACCCAAGAGTGCCTATCAATGAAGCAATTCAAAAAGAAAATGAAAAACTCCAACTAGAATTACAGCGCTCACAGGCTAATTTAGATGTAGGTCAGTGTGAATTCATTCAGCATCTTCTGGATGTCACAGAAGTAGTTGCCACCAACTCTTTAGCAATGAAAAGTTCACCTGCCAAAGCTCTCAAAAAGTTGGATCAGAGTTACTCAAATGTTGATAATGAGAAGGCATATTATGACGATTATGCTAAAAGTGATGAGAAACGGTCAACTTCAAGGTCAGTTGCTAACATATATGGTAGCTAAACTTTAATTTTCTGCTGGAAGCTATAGTATATCTTAGTTTCATAAATCAAGTGTGAGGTTATGTCTGCAGCCTAGCTTTCAAAAGATTCTTTTAAATGCTTAAATATACTTACAGAAACACTACATCAGTTACGTCAAAACGTGATTTACTGTCCTCGAAGGGTTCACATCGATATGAAGAGTGGCATTCAGATCTGCTGGGCTGCTGTTCAGAACCTCTCTTGTGTATGTTCCAGAACACTGTTTTATATTCGCCACACCATGTTTTTTGTGATTTTTCATTTCCATTATGCTAATGCGCTTGATAACATACATTAGCGTCCTTTTTAAGATAGTATTTTAGATCTGCATTGACAAATACAGATTATCTTCTGCAAGTGAATGAATCATGGCCAATAACCTCTAAATTGATCAACGAGGTGACATACCTTTGAAGTAGAATGAGATTTGTGAGAGTGCATAGAATGAGACAGGACACAAGGTTGTTAAACTTATGTATTGGAAGTAGTTGCGAAATCTTACTTGAACTAAAGGAACGTGGGGATACCGGTAGAGTTTTCTCCTGTTTCAGGGTATAGTAAATTGAATTTGATGTTTATTGCAAAAAGAGAGAGAATGATAAGCATATGATCCTTAAGTGACCTCTACTCTTGCATAGACTATTTCTACTACCATTTGAGTGCATCATTTGACCTGGTGACTTTTCCAGTTCTCCTTTCTGACCTCAAAAAATAAATTAAGTCTCCCGTCTTGGTGCCACTTTGATCATCTGAGTCACCCTAACCAGGGGTCCAGTAATTGCTCTTATTCCTTTTTTTCCTACAAAAACTACGAGCTTTGACTGGAATGTTGATATTTGGCACATTCTAACACATGATAATCATTTAGTTAGTTAAGACACACTTCACAAATGATGCTGTCATCTGAAGATCAGCGAGAACAGATACTGCATCCTGAATTTGGTGTCCGTGCCTGTCATTCCATGTCTAATAACCTTTGCTTTCAATTACAATACTTAAATCAGTTAGATGCATGACTCATATGTTTTCATATGAACACGGTCATGAAGGGAGGATGATTTGTTATGACACCAAATTAGAGCTTCCTTGAAATTACAAAATTATTTGTTTCATCATTTTGGAATGATATCATTTTATTAGGTGCTATATTGAGATCATCCCAGTTAATGACAGATTTACTATGCAGGTATTAAAACTCTTTTCTTTCCTTGTGGTACATTTTCTAGAGTTGCCAGTGTTGCTGTGGACAGGGATATATGTAAGTGGCTTTATATTCCATGTAAAACTTTCTTGTCTATTATTCCTCTAGTTGTGAGTAATTTGGAATAAAAACTGATCCATCCTTTCTGTAATATCAATATTCTTTTTCTTTCTTAAGAAATGATCGAACTGGTACTATTAGTAACTCTTGCTATTTTTTCTTTCTCTAGAAGTTTGCGTTTAAAGCTTACCATTACACTCTACTGTACAGTCAGATATTATTAAACTTATGTTCCTTGGTTATCTTTTTTCTGATCTTTGGTAATCAAATAGAACTAGGTATAAGCAGCCTTGTCAACTAATTTCAACTCTAGGAACTAGATGAACTAGCTCTTTGAGGTTTGATTTTAAAGTCATAGGACCATCAAAGGTTGGTCAATAGCTCCTTCTAAACTAGCATCACATTGATCCTGCAAGAAAAAGAATTTCAAGACCATCTTTATGTCTTTTAAGTTGAATCACCATAAAATCTTGAACCTTAAATTGAATTCTCAGCGTTATAATTCAAATTCTATGGGCATAATCAGATATCTTATTGCAATCTTCTTTAATTGAAAATTTAAGAACTGTTTCCTTTCCTTCTGTATCAACTGCTGTAGTTCTGCTTGGGTTCTACAGTTTATTCCTTTTGATACGTCGAACCTAACAAAAGAACTTTTGAATGTGTGAGATGCAGCTTCAGCGGATGCTTGTAATGAATTAATGGCTTATTCATTGATACTATCCTGCTGTTGTTACACATGTTGCGTCAGAGGGAAGCTTCGGAAAAAGCTAAACATCAGGGTAAAGAGAGAGTAATTTAAAAATAAGTGCCTGATCATGCATGCTGTGTCACTAATTTTTTTTCTTATTTTTGACATAATGAATTGAATATCCTTGATATCTCATGTGCCATCCTGATTTTCATTTTCTTTTCTTTTCAGGGAGGCTGTGTGGATGATTTTCTTTCTCATTTAATGTGCTGTTGCTGTGCTCTTGTCCAAGAATTGCGTGAAGTCAAGATACGTGGGGCACATGGTATGCTTCCGAGTAAAATTCCACTTTCTATTTCATATGTTTATGGTACTTTTCTGTGTTAACGAGATTTGGCTGGGAATTGCATTGTAATTTCTTGACTTGACATTATGGACATTTAGCAGCGTGGATTCCTAGTCTGATTTCCTTTGTCATTGTATTAAGTTCATATTTTTAGTCAAATAATTGACAAAATTAATGATGCAGATGTATATTTACGACATGCAGGTGTAGAGAAGACGAAAATAAGCCCCCCAACCACTCAATTCATGGAATCCTAAGAAGCTAGAGTTGGCGTTTTAGCATTAAAACTATTAGAAAGCAAAGGTAATGTTTCATTACGTTTGTACTTGATACGTGAGAGTTTCTTTGTATGTTTAAATCTTCTCTGTCATAACGTAATTCTTTGATGCACAGGTTCAGTGTGTATAAATGATCCAGAGTTCATTATTCGTTTGTTTACATGGTGTTACTAGGGACTGTACATGTATGTGATGTAAGAAACTGTTTTGTGATGGTTGTACAGTACATACAGGGAATATTATGGTGGAGGGATGATGAGTATATGACCTGTTTCTAGTAAAAATAAAGGATACCAATTAACAACTATTAGGCTGTTAATGTTCTAATCTTAGTCAGACAATGTGAATATGTTATCGCCCCCACCCCCACCCCAGCTGCGTGGCTGCCCCAAAAGAAGAAGAAAGAACACCCCTCTTTTTCTGTTGTTGAGTGAAGCCAGGAAGCATAAACCAAAGGCTAAATTGCTCAAACTATTCAAAAATAATGCGGACAGGGAAACTACCCTGTATATATAGATCAAATTTTGGTTTATACGTATTAATTAAATAAAATAAGAAAAAAATATATCATAGCACAACTTAACTTATCATAACTATTTAATATCCCAATCCTTTTAAATAATTATCCGGATAAAATTAAGTGATGTATCCGGAAGAATATGATGTATTCGTGTATAATTAAGTGATGTATTTGGAAAAATATGATAAAATTAGGTGATGTATCCGTGCAAATTAAATCAAAGATTTTTAATAATTTTAAAAAATATTGAAATGGAGAGTAATCAGCTTCAACAGATTTGAGATTTATGCAACTTTTATTTAAACAACTCAAACATACTTTTTTTTTTTCTTTTTTTTTGTACTATGTCGGTTTTGTAAGTTAGATACTTCTACTTACATATTTGTTATCTGGACTCTTGAACCCATTAAAAAACAACATTTTGCATCTTTTGACCGTTGACCTTGCCTATGTGGCATTGAAATGGTGACTAGGACAAAGAAAGAGTAGTCACTCACGAGTGCGAGTGGGGATCAATTTTTGATCAATTTTACATTAAAATATTTAAAAAAATAAAAAACATATAAAAAATAAAATAAAATAGGGTCTTTTTTTTTTCCTCCATCTTTTTAAATTTAAAAACATTTTTAAAAATTTAAAAATAATTTAAAAATATTTTTTAAAAAAATAAAAAAAATTCCCTCCCCCACCCCACCCCAACCCGTCCCCACCCCCACACCCCCACCATCCCCGTCCCACCCCACTCCCAGCCCCCACCCCACCCTAACACCCGTCCAGCCCTTCCCCACCCCCACCCCAGCCCGTCCCCATCCCCCACACCCTACCAACCCCATCCCACCACACCCCCAACCCTTTCCACCCCACCCCAGCCCCGTCCCCACCCCCCACATCTCACCAGCCTCGTCCAGCCCTTCCTCACCCAGCCCCCCACATCCCTTCCAGCCCCCACACCCCACCCCCAGCCCCCACACCCCACCCCAACACTCTTCCAGCCCCCCTCCCCCCTCCGCACCACCTTCACTTTTTATTTTTTATTTTAATTTTTTCTCAATTCAATTCTTTTCATTTTTCTTTGAATAAAAATTTAAATTGAAATTGAAATCTTTTTTGGGGATTAAAATTTAAATTTAAATTGAAAGTGAGTGATAGTGAATATTGAAAAAAATTAGTAAATTTCGTTTGAAAAAAATAAACCTTTTGTGAATTTTTTAAAGATATTCAAATTTAAAAATTGAAAATTTATTATGTTTGTATATATGAATTTGTAGTTAAAAATTTAAATTAGTTGGAGAAGAATTTTAATTATTTGGAATGAATTTGATGTTTAATTTGTGAGCAAAAATAAAAACATGATTATTCAAAAAAATTTACAATTATAAATTTTTCTTATTTAATTAAATTAATTTTAATATTTAATTTGTTATTTAGAATTTTAAAAATGACTTGGATTTAATGTAATACTTTTTTTAGATGACGTGGCAGATGATGCAGACGTGGCAACTGACATGGCAGCTGGCATGGGGAGAGTGTGTTACACTCACCAAAAAAAGTTTTAAAATATTGTTTTTTAGTGGATTCAGGGGTCCAGCTGACAAATATGTAAGTAGAAGTATTAACTTACAAAACCGACATAGTACAAGGGTGCAGAAGGTCATTTTGCCTTTTGGTTAATATGGTTGTTGGGCCACTTTTATTAGTAGAATTCATTTTGTTGGTTTCTTATTTGTGTGTGCGTGCGCGTTTATATCTTTATATTTTAATACTCCTCAATGAATATTCTGACCCACCATTGATGGTGAGTATGTGTCGGATCTTTAAAAGTGTGCATTCTTAAAGGATTCCACATGGCAACATATTTGGAGAGTTACGATTTGCTAAAGAAAAATGTATGAATAGGCCACAAGTTTTGCAGAAAGCAAGTTTGAGCAATTTTAAATACTACAAGAGCAATTTTTGATCTTTTTCTCTTTGAACAAAACCAAACTCGCTAGAAACACTCAACAGGCACAAGTTAATCACCCAACATATTTGAATTCATGCATGTGATAGTAGTGTTTCACCTCTCTAATCACTTAACTAATACTAACACATTTAAACATATGCACAAAGTATTCACCACATTAATGTAACTATCATTATTACTATTTTCTTCGTCCATTCTTCTATTTTGAGACGTTCAACAATACTTGTCCAGTTTATAAAATCAATAGATAATTCACTTATTTTTACCCGTTTTACCTTTGGTATTAAATAAAATACATCATTCATTGCATTATTCAAAACAAATAATTTATTATATTCAAACAATTGATATAGTAAAATTACCTCTCTATTTATTATTTCCTACGATATATGCCAAGTCAAAAGTGGACAAGTATTTATAGACGGAGGGAGTAGCATTTCTTGGATTCTCAATGGACCAAAGAGATGAATTGGATTCCTGAACATATTTTTTTATAAAATCATATACTCATGAAAAATATACATCAGGTCTTGCGAAGAAGTTAGTTAGAGTTTGTTATTTACAGATAGACACTCGTACATTCTATTTTTCGTCTTGTAGCTCAACCATATTTGTATTTAGCCATTCATGATCAATAAAAGAAATCACTCAATTAATCTTCCCAATAATTGTTCTTCTAATTCTACTACTGAAAGTATGTGTATATATATCTCTGCCTCACAAAGAACTGATTGGTGCAAATTTTGAAATGGTTTTTATTTTTTTAAATGTGACTTAGTATATTGGGAGTAGGATTAATTGTTGTAGGATTCAGTAATTGGGTGTATAGATGGAGAAATCCTAAATGTGAAGGTTTTTGCCTCCTGGTTCTATGGGCCTGCCCATTATTGGAGAGCCCATTATTAGTACAAAGTATACACCACCTGTACACTGTATACATATTTTGTAAACTAGATGACCCTAATGTATTGGACTGTAATTTTCTCTTAGAATTACTATATATGGTGTCACCAGTGTGGGTGCAAATAAGTCGCACATTACGAAGAGACAAACTGTATATATATATTCTCCAAAATTTTCTTAGTATGAATCATGGTTTAATTTCTTGAAATGAATTTAAATGCAAAACATGGTCAGTGAATTGATATATACGGTCGACCCAAACTTGTTTAGAACTGACTTACATACTGATTCTTGTTTAATCATGGTATAATTCACAACTAAAAGAAGAAATAGATTTCCAAGGGACTTTTCATGTGAAATCCCTTAACGCGGTGGTGAATTTAGAGCATCCCATTGAACAAGCTTTGTTGATTTTGCAGATATGGGAAGCTTTTCAAGACTAGTTTAGTTGGGCATCCAGTGGTTGTATCTACTGATCCAGAAGTGAATAATTACTATGTGTTCCAACAAGAGGAGGTACACAAAGAGTTCTAGCGATATAACTGGAAAAGATGCCGGATGGTTTTATTGACAATAAAGGAACTGTTCATAAGTACCTTAGAAATTTAGTTCTAAGCCTCATTGGCTCTCATAAGCTAAAGAACAACCATATTTCTGAAATTGACCTTAACGTTCGTACACACTTGCATCGATGGGCTGTCCAGGACGAGGTTGACGCCAAAGAAGCATCTGAAATTGTGATAATCCATCTCTCATTCATTTCGAAACAACACATTTTTGTTTTTTTAATTATATGTTGTGTCTCAAAAAGCTACAAGTTGATTTTGATATGTACGTATAAATAATCCAGATGCTAATCACATTTATGGCCAAAAAGATGCTGGGATGTGATGAACAAAAAGCATTGGAATTCAGGAAGCACTACAAAGCTTTCCTGTATGGATTCGTGTGTTTTCCCATTTATCTCCCTACTGGTACAGCTTATCATGCCTCTCTACAGGTAAACTATCCAAATTTGTTAAGTGGTGATTCAGGGGCGTAAAAAAGCGATGAAGATGATCAAAGATATTTTGGAGGAGAGAAAATCATCAACGGGAAAAGGAAAGAAAGAAGATTTCTTGGATGACATCCTTGGTGAAGTAGTAGGAAAGAAGATTCATGTGTGTATATATATATATATATATGTAATCTTCTTTTCTGCTTATTTCATCCAAGTTGTCCTCCAGGAAGAACACGACAACATTCTTAGAAACCGAGAGGACAAAGAGTCTGCCATTTCATCAGCAGAATACGAATCCACGACTTTCGCGCATAAGGTGCACATTATTTTCCATATGTTACTATCTGTCTTCTTATACTGTTAGAACAAACTTATCTTTTTCTTTCTTGTTACTAATGATTAAGAACTGAGCTGGATGCAGGTTGTCAATGAAATAGTAAGGCTATCCAATATCGTGCCAGGAATTTTCGGAAAAGTACTCAATGATGTCAAAATAGAAGGTCATACCATATCCTGTCTATTTGGTTTTAACTGTCATGCATCTACTCATGCCACTGGTAGTTGCTAATTTGTTATACTACTACTACTACTACCAGTTTTATCTTTCTTATTCGCTTGCTTCATAATACTGAAGTCGTTAAATAATTGGGTGCAGGATTCACAATTCCAGCAGGCTGGATAGTGCTAGTGTGTCCGCCATCAGTTCATCTTGATTCAAATAACTACGAGGACCCTCATGTCTTCAATCCATGGCGTTGGAAGGCAAGTGACTGCATACTAATAACCTATTATATTTCACATCTCATTTTCTTTTCATGTACTAATAACATTATAGAATGGATTTGCGGGAATCCACAAGTGCATCCAAAAAGTTCATGGCATTTGGTGGTGCATCCAAAAAGTTCATGGCATTTGGTGGGGGTCTCAGACTATGTGCTGGAGCTGATCTCTCCAAGCTGCAAATATCACTTTTTCTCCATTACTTGGTCACTAAGTTCAGGTAAAACGTGCGTGCTATTTCAAAATAAAACAGTTCAATATTAAACTCACTATATTATTGCGTTGTCAAAGTATCATTACCAGTAAATGTCTTTAGTGACAGCAAATTTGCCTTGCAAATTGCAGCCAACCCAGTGTTTCATGAAAGGACAAAACACATTGAAATCGACTGTCATTTCATTAGGGAAAAAATTCAAGAAGGAGGGGTCAAGGCTCAATACATCTCGACAAAAAATCAACCTGCAGATGTTCTTACAAAAGGTTTGAACAAGGTGCAACATGATTATCTGACTTCCAAGTTAGGCATACTCAACATATTCCAGAGCGCCTAACTTGAGGGGGAATGTTATGACAGTAACTCTAATAAGTAGTTGAGTAACTAACTTCCATTAGTTAGTTACTAATTATTAAGTCACAAAAGTTAGTTAATGAGATTAGGCCTTGGTTCTATATATACTCACTACTCTTGTACTCTTAAATACACTTTTTGATGATCAATAATACTCGATAAACTTTTCTCTTCTTCCCTCTCAATCTCTCTGTGTTTCTCTGTTCTTAATGAAATCACTGCTATGGTGATTTAGTTCACATCCAAATTGTCCTCCAGGAGGAACACGACAACATTCTTAGAAACCGAGAGGACAAAGAGTCTGCCATTTCATGGGCAGAATACAAATCAATGTCTTTCACGCACAAGGTGCACGTTATTTTCCATAGGGTACTATCTGTCTTCTTATCTTTTTCTTTCTTGTTACTAATGGTTAAGAACTGAGCTGGATGCAGCATGTTAATGAAATAGTACGGCTAGCCAATCTCGTGCCAGGAATTTTCAGAAAAGTACTCAAAGATGTCAAAATAGAAGGTCATACCATATCCTGTCTATTTGGTTTTAACTGTCATGCATCTACTCATGCCACTGGTAGTTGCTAATTTGTTATACTACTACTACTACTACCAGTTTATCTTTCTTATTCGCTTGCTTCATAATACTGAAGTCGTTAAATAATTGGTTGCAGGATTCACAATTTCAGCAGGCTGGATAGTGCTAGTGTGTCCGCCATCAGTTCATCTTGATTCAAATAACTATGAGGACCCTCATGTCTTCAATCCATGGCGTTGGAAGGCAAGTGACTGCATACTAATTTCATGTACTAATTAACATTATATAATGGACTTGTGGGAATATATATAAAGGAGGAAGAACTACATAGTGCATCGAAGAAGTTCATGGCATTTGGTGGGGGTCTCAGACTATGTACTGGAGCTGATCTCTCCAAGCTGCAAATATCATTTTTTTCTCCATTACTTGGTCACTAAGTTCAGGTAAGACGCACGCGCTATTTCAAAATAAAATAGTTCAATATTAAACTCACTATATTATTTCGTTATCAAACATTTTTCAGATGGATCATGAAAAAAGAAGGGAACATTGTGCGGAAACCGGGTTTATGTTTCCGGATGGATTGCACATCCAAGTCTCTGAAAGAAACAAACAAGAAGATGATCAAAGCAAGTGCTTATGAGCAGTTGATAGTATTTAATTTTATGTTATAATAGTTGTTATCTATGTGTGAGACAATTTGTATGGAGACCAATTACGAGTTAGAGTTCCCTGAATATCTGTACTTGGCTATTTTTCTTTGGTTTTCGCATTCCAGTATCAAAATCTCCCAGTATTCTGTCACATTGTAATTAACTTATTAAATGAAATTAAAGAGTGAAACTTTCTTCATAGGAATGGTTGCCCCTGCCTATGTGAATTGTTTTTCATTTTGATTCACTGGATTCTCTAGAAACTAGCTTGACATTTTGAAAAGCGAGGGATCTTTAAAGATTTGGTAAAAAAAAAAAGAGGATGGTTTTAAAGGTGAAATATAGTGACCGCCAAAGGTTGTGGTGGGGTGGTGACTCGTAAGTACCATTCCAGTCTTCACTGAAATTTTCAGGCAGGATGAAAATCAAAATCAAAATCAAAAGAAAAGGTTGAAACAGTGATGATGTCGTTTTCAAGCAACAAAAAATTTTGATGCTTCTAATTAACTGCTAGTTAGGTTTGGTGGGAGATATGAATAGAAAACATTTACCAATAAATATTCAAATAGTTCGGAATGCCTTTTCGCATGTCTAAATAAGAATACAAGTGTGACGGTTAAAGCAACCTTATCAATGCATAATTTCTAAGTAACTTGGAACAATTTTAGGGTTCAAAGATACATATTCATGTGAAACATAACGGAATAATTAAGTCAAAAGTTGGAACTCAACAATTGCATGCCTAAAATAATGGTTAGAAGTTGCAGTCTTTGTTGGTGTTACTTCTTTTTTGTTGAAAACAAAAAAATCCTTATTTCTAAGTTCTAACCACCCTTCCAACCTACGTAAATTAACATAGCAACCACTATTTCCTTGACCATTCTCCTATATAAAATCAATCACACGTTGAAATATCTCTGCTCTCTTCTCTTACACCCAAATGGCTTTCAAGAAATTGCTTATCGCACTTTATACTTTCAAGGATGTGTTGATGTTAAAGGTGATTCAGTCCAGTAATAATAAGAAGAAATCAAGAGTTCATCATGAAGTGGCTAGGGAAAGGTGTTGTGTGTGTTTATCGAGATTGAAGGATGGAGATGATAAAAGAGTGTTGCCTTGCCTACACGAATTTCATCGTGAATGTGTCGATAGGTGGCTAAATGGTGCCCAGAGAACGTGTCCGGTTTGTCGATTTTCGATGGAGGATGGTAAGAAGCTGTCTATCAAAACAGAGGATTTAACAGATGAGATGGTCATTTGGTTTTCCTCTTTTCATGTGGCTGGATATTGATCAACTCAACTGTACATAGTGTGATAACATGTTGACAATGTAGCGGTGGGAAACATTTCCTACTCAATACCGCATGGCACTATATCTGGTCACATAAATGTTGGAATCAGAAAAGACAAGGCACAAATGCTTCTGTAGTTCTCCATTTGTTTTGGGGTGGCATTGATTCCTAATTTTCATTGTACACCTTTGATTGAAACTTTAAATTGTCAATAGTCTTGTCAAAAGGTTTCTCCATTGTTAGTATCATCATTCACTTCCCAACACTTGGCCATTCAAGAACATATCGACTTATTCTAATTTCAGGACCCAAATATCATCAATTTCGACAATAACTTAGCTGAGTCGCTTGCTTTAACTCATTATTATAAAATGTCAGACCAATTTCAGGACGAACAAACAATTTACAAAGCAAAAAGAAAAAGAAAAAAAATTCCATTGCCGGGAATCGAACCCGGGTCTCCTGGGTGAAAGCCAGATATCCTAACCGCTGGACGACAATGGAATTTATTGTTGCAATTAGCTCGGGAATAAACTATTACTAAGAAATATCTTCTCTTTCGTTATACACTTTTTCTTGGACCCAATTTCTTTACGAATCATATTGACGATAAGAGTTGTAAGCGAGTCGTATACTCATGTGAAGCTACACTTAATTTGCTCAATAACAACTCTACACCAACCGAGTTGAGCTCTGACTCTAACTTGTACGTCAAAATTTTTGAATTCGAATTGTTTATGAACTTGCTTCCGGGTTCATATGAAGTCAAAATTTTCTTAAAATGTTTCTCCTCATGAATCAAACCAAAAGCATACTATTATGAAGGAACAATTTGCGTATTGTTCATGTACAGTTTATATTTAAAAAAGAATTTCAACACGAAAAAACGTGAAAAAATATATGGAAATGGGGTAATAGTTTCCTTGTATAGACACTTGCAACTTCTTTGCCACATCACTTTCCACTGTAATGCAATATTGAACTCCAACCTAAACATGGTACCACTAAAGCAGTCCATTGGATAATGAATTCATTGACTGGACCCATACCCTTCTATCATTTCAACCAAAAAAATTGTTGTCGTATATGGGTGATGATGACTATTTAATAAAGTTGGAACCTAGTAAAAAGACTTGGCCCACATTAACATAGGAGTAGAACTTGAACCTAAACTATGATATCAAATTATGTCATATATTTAAAAAAATATTAAATTATGTCTAATTCATAAAAATTGTGAGTTATGTATAAAAATTTTTAATGGAAGGTAATTAACAATATTAAATTTTTTGAAAAGTGCATAACTCATAATTTTTGTGAGTTATGAATTCTTATTTTAACATAACTCACAAAAAAATTTTAACATAACTCATAAAAAATTTTGTGAGTTATGCATTCTTATTTTAATATAACTCACAAAAATTATGAGTTTTGCATTTTTATTTTAACATAACTCACAAAAATTGTGAGTTATGCATTCTTATTTTAACATATCTCGCAATTTTTGTGAGTTATGTGTTAAAGAATAAAGTCTTTCCCTTTCCCAATCTTTATTTTACCGATTGAGATTAAAAATTTCAAAGAACCCTACCCAGTTTCAACTGGTCCCCCGTCCTTGTCCATCGATTGTACTTCAAAACAAGAAAAAGCGACTATTTTCCATTGGTCCAACATTATGCATCCATCCAGCATTAGCAATGATATTTTAGACCTACCGATAATAATCGGTAGTATCCAAGCTTAGTGACAAATGAACATTTGCAGATGTTCCAGCATTATGCATCCACTCAAGTTGAGATGATTGGTCATAATTATAATTATTTTCAAAAAAATCAACATCATTCGAGTCACGCAGAGTTAAGCCCCTAAATAAAATATAATATATGACATAAGAAATAGACAAAAAAATTATTTAAAATATAAAATATTAATAATGACACAAATTAAGAGAAATTACCGATCACTTTCATTCAAAGTTTCATTCAAATCAGGTATTGAGAATTGTGTTGGCATATTACTCGGCATGATGTATTGGGGAGCATTCTTGTCAAAAAAAGTATTATACTGAGTTAAATGAGCATTAACATCACTTGTTGGATCATCAAATTGTGCATGCACATTTGTTTGTATTGAAAACTACATAAGATGATTGTTGCGCTCCTTCTTAACATAAACTTGAAGAATGTTTAATTTTATTTGACTAACATAGTCACAAGGAGCCCTCAGAAATTCAGTCAATGACTCATCATCGCTAATAATCCATTCTCCATAATTTACCATTCCTTGAGATGAGAAGGAATTTGAATACTGTCCGACTATAAATAAATTAAAATCATTACTTTTTATTTTCATTCTTCTAAAAATTGATTCTACAAATTCTCTGTAACCAATTGAAATTGGGTACTTCGCGTTGGACTTGGGGGATATACTATAATATATTGTATTTTTCTCGTGAATAATTTCGTCATCCCAAAAAAGTGCAACTTTAACACTATCAGAATTCATTCTCTAAAATTTGATAAAGTTTTGATAAGATAAATTGAGTTTGAAGATAATTAATAAAAGAAGAATTGGAGTTGAAGAAGAGGAAGAATTTGAAAACCATATATAAAGAATGAATGTATACAGACATTTAAATAGGAGAATTTAAAAAGTATAGATCTCACTTTTTTTGTGAGTTATGATAAAATAGATGTATAACTCACAAAAAGGGTGAGTTATTTACTTTTCCGAGTTAAATAGAATTTCGGAAACTTTTTCATTATTTAAATAACTTACAAAAGAATGAATAACTCACAATTTATCTGAGGTATGTTAAAATAAGAATGCATAACTCACAATTTTTGTGAGTTATGTTAAAATAAGAATGCATAACTCACAATTTTTGTGAGTTATGTTAAAATAAGAATGCATAACTCACAATTTTTATGAGTTATGTTAAAATAAGAATGTATAACTCACAAAAATTGTAAGTTATGCACTTTTCAAAAAATTTGACGTCGTTCGCTGCCTTCCGTTAAAAAGTTTGTGCATAACTCACAATTTTTGTGAGTTAAGCATAGTTTGGTATTTTTTTTAAATATATGGCATAGTTTGGTGTTTTTCTTAGTTTGATAGCATAGTTTTTTTCCAAGTTCCATAGGAGTATTACTTTACATTTCTTTTTATTTATTTATTTAATTTATTTTTTATGAATCAATTTACTTAAGTTTCAAAATTAAACTAAATTAAATTAAATTAATATTTTAAAATTAAATTTAGATATTTAAAAATTATTATAAATTGTAAAATTTTTTTAATTTGATTACAAAAATATGTTCTTCAAGATTTATATCCTTTTTCTAAAAAGAAAAAGAAGCAAATAAAAAAAAAGAAAAGGTATCTGTCGGCGACATGGTTTCAATAGACATGGACGAGGATGATTCCTCTTCTCCATTCTTTATGTGTTTTCTATAAGAGTAAATACATACATAATTACACCACTGATCTTGTCCGAGTTTTGCAAAAAGACACCTAAACTTTAATTTCGACCTATTACCCCACGATTCTTCTTTATTTCGTTGCAAATACACTATTTTTCATTGAATCTCAGTCACAATAAAAAGAGTGAATGCACGCACCAATCAGGTGCTGACACGTGTCAAATATTTTTAATTTCATATTTTATTTATTTTTTTAATAATTTTTTTCCTTTTTATTTAATTTATCACCTCCCTCTTCACCCACCCCACCCCACCCCACATCTAACAGCTCCCCCCTTCCCCCACGCGTCCAGGTCAACAGCTCCCCCCACCCCCACCCCCCGCATCCAGTTTTCTCCATTAAAATGGAGCTTAAAGCTCCTATACAATCTCCATCTTAATGGAGCTTTAAACTCCATTTTTATTTATGACCCTGTTTGCAACATAATTTAATTCATGGAAAATAAACTTTAACCACAAAAAAAAATATGAAGAAACAACAACTTTATTGATAAACGGTGGAGGTATAAATTTGTTCCTCCCTTGATTCTTCTCTCATAATTTTCTCCGTAATTCAAGGGCCGTTAGTGGCTTATTCTCGAACATAGGATGATCTCCTTATGAATATCCCATGATTTTGTGGGATATTGGAGATCCCGATCTTTTTACGAATACCCAGCGAAATATTCAAGATGTCTGTTTCAGGGAACATGTTACCCATTAAATAGGCGAGATTTAGGGTAAAGTAGCCTTCTAGAACTCTAACAGAATTTGAATTCTTATTATAGAGTCCACAAATTTTAGATGTCTACAAATGCCCCCTACTTCAAGGCTTGTCGAAGTGTAGATTTGATGACGAGTCTTGAAGTACCAATAGAACTTCCATCTTTATGCGGTGGCTACAGATTTGCAGATCTGATTTATGAGAGGAGATGAAGGGCAAATTTGGTCCCACTGAGCGTGCCAATTTGTTTCCAACATAATTTAAATTTATGAAAAATAAATTTTAACCACAAACAAAAATATGAAGAAACAAGAATTTTTTATTGATAAACGACGTAGGTACAAATCTGTTCCTTCCTTGATTCTTCTCTCTTGATTTTCTCCATAATTTGAGGGTCGTTAGTGGCGTATTTCTCGAACGTAGGAACATTTGGATTTGATCTCCAGGGAGGGAGGTTTTGTCTTCTTGATGTATTTGATTATCAAGAAGGAAGGGTTTTGATCTATAAATATCTCATGAATTTATTGGGACTTTGAAGATTGTTGAGCTCTTTGTGAATATCCCGTGATTTTGTGGGATACTAGAGATGCCTCTTTAAAGGGATATTTGCCCCCTTTATATAGGCATTATTTAGGGTTTAGATTGAGTAGCCATCAAGCTAGATTTAGGGTAAAGTAACACCCCAAGAACTCTAAGCAAAATTAAACTTTTTTTGTAGAGTCCACAAAATTTCGATGTCTACAGACCCCACCCCACCTCCCCACCCCCACCCCGTCCAACACCTTCCTCCCCCATTCCCGTCCAATTTCCTCCATTAAAATGGAGCTTAAAGCTCTATTTAAATGGAGATTGTACATCATATTTTCTTTTTAAAATTATGGTGATGATGATGATGTTGTTGTTGTTGCTTTAATTGATGTTGTTGTTGTTGTAATTGATGTTGTTGTTGAGTTATGGTAATGAAAAAGAAGTTGGGGAAGAAGACAATGGTGGATGAGTGGGGTTGGGGGGTGGGGTGAGTGGGGGGGAGGGTTATGAAATAATTTTTAAAAATAAATAAATATTAGTTAAAAAAAAATATAAATTATTTACACGTGACAGCTTCTAATTAGTCAAAAAAGTCAATTTTTGTCTTTCCACGCGCTTGTGGCGCGTGTATACACGTAGAGGGTCAAAATGGAGTATTTGCAACGAAATAAAGAAGATTTGTGGGGTAATAGGTCGAAGTTAAAGTTTAAGTGTCTTTTTGAAAATTTCGAACAAAATCAGTGGTGTAATTATGTATTTACTCTTCCTATAACGCACTCGTGGATACATTGTTTACTTCAAATTAAGGTTATTTCAAAAAAGCATACACACTTATGTCATGTGACATAATTGGTGATCGTGAATTTTGACATAGAAGTTTAGTGTTTGTCGAAATAAAATATAATATAAAAATATAATAAATTATAGTAATTAATAATTTAAAATATCTAACACGTAAAAATAATAATTTAATCAATAAAAAACTTGATTGACTCTCAAAATTTCAATGGTGCTGCATAAATTGGGACGCCATTAATTAGAATATTACATGAGTTCACTTTCATATGGAATAGGTAGTTATATGATTTTAATTGTTATGTAAAATCAAATAGTATTAAACAAATTAAATCCCAATACTTTATATTGGAACCACTACACTTTATAGACCATATCACACGTAAACTAGGTTTTAAAAATATAAATTACACATTGCAAAGATTCTTAAAAATAAAAATCCAATTTCACATTAAAAATTAGATGATATTTTTACAAGAAGACCATCATTGTATGTTGAAAGTAGTACGTCAAAATGCAACAAAAAGGGCATCAAGCATCACCATCAAGGAGCAACAGTCCTTATAATATGGAGCAAAGAAAGAAAAATAATACTGCTTGCAAAACGTTGGGCCTTAAATTAGTGAGAGTGATGGCACAGCAGAACTAATGAAAATTAGTACAAGTGATAGCCAACAAAAGAAGAAATTTCAACCCTCCTCCCCACCCCTCTCATCACACCAAATAACATATGATTCCAAACTTTTGACTGTACTGTGATGCAACTTCACATATTCCCTATTCCACCACAGCCTATGGAAAAAGAAAGTACGACAATACACGAGGCCTCACCTTCTCCCAACCACTCACTTTACTTTTTTCTCATGCAGTCAATTCAATATTCAAAATTCACTTGTCTCATTATTCTAAATTCCCATTGTGTAGGGTTTACTAAGGCCGAAAATACCATTCTTGGCCAAATTTATTTTACTGTTTGAGCTCAAACTTGGAATTTCGTATGACGAAATCATATTTACCGCACAACTTTTGGTGGTGACTAACATCGGTGGAGCTACCAACGATGAATTAAGAGGGTTTAATTGAATTTCCTTTTGTTAAAAGAATCTATACTTTCGCAAAAAAGTATAAAAACCAAATTTTCATAAATCCATAAACTATGGATGATGGATCATTTGATTGTTGGCTAGCGGTATTCAAGGTCTAGAAATATAACAACAAGTTATGCCGTTTGAAAAGTCTTTCTATCGTCCTTAAACTTCGTCTAATGTTAGACCAACTCTTACAAATTAGGACAAATGGACTTTTTTTTATCTTGCATGAAATAAAACATAAGTTGACTTGCAATTTATATGTACTTTTCTTATGTGAGGTTATAAAATGATAAGTAAACAATGTATTAGTTATGTTAGTTGCTCAATTTTTGAGTCTCAATTTACTTTTGAAGAAAAAGACTAGGTAGTAGGCACAAATAACCA
Organism: Capsicum pubescens; assembly: GCA_030864215.1. Taxonomy (NCBI): domain Eukaryota; kingdom Viridiplantae; phylum Streptophyta; class Magnoliopsida; order Solanales; family Solanaceae; genus Capsicum; species Capsicum pubescens. The sequence goes on along the minus strand of CM061539.1, from coordinate 184,669,703 downwards.
GCCAACCCAATTTTAGAAAGAAAAGGGTGGTTGGAAAAAATGAATACAGAAGGACAGAAATAGTCCAAACTACAAAAGAAGGAAATAGGAATTCCAGCTTGCTTGCTGGTGATTTGTTTTCATTGCCATAAAAGACTACACCGACCTCCTATTTGATAAGGCCCTACACTTTCCTTAAATCACAACTTACCTTTCCCTAGTGACCATATTCATCGGCCCACATCTAACAATAGTGACGAGATATTACAAAACAAAAAGCAGCAAATGGGAAGAGCAACACAAATTGACCTTTGTTTTTAATAGTAAGTAGAAGTAGTAGCATCACTAAGACAAATTTTACTAAGAGATCTCTCCCCCCCCCCCTCAAAATGGGGCGGTTGACGCCCGATAGAGAGAGTTGTTTCTTGGAACTTGAGCAGCTGCAGCTAAGCGTAACTGGCCAAATTAAGAAAAGCACAAATAAAATTATGAGTCTATTATCCTCTTCTTTTTTTCTAATTAAAGAAAGCATTAGTTATAAAACCCAAGAAATGGCAATAATAAAAGATTTAAGACCTGTTGTTGCTGCTTCTTGAGCCTGGCATTCTCTTCAACTAAATGGGCCACTTCCATCTCCAACTCATTCATATAAGCCTGCACGTCGTCAATTAATAGAGAAAATCAGCATATTGTACAAATCAAGAACAGAAGCAGCAAAGAGTAGCAATAATATAATACTAGCAAGATTTATTCACGTGTATTATTATACTACTATCTCATGCCTTGTCCTTTTCAGTTTTTTTTAATACTAATTAATTTGGTAAAAGGAGAAATGAGTGAGACCATAACAAACATAATTTATTTCTAAAAATTGAGAGGGCCAACAGAAAACATTTAGTATAAAACAATGAATATGAAAAAATGAATGGCACTTTCCTGCTTTCTAGCTCTTGATCTAGCAGCAGACTCACGGTTCTTGATCATCCTCTGATTCTTCCTATCCCCTCCTGAATTGTTGTCGGTTTCAGGTACAACCCTCTTTCTTCCACTAACATTTGGTACTACTTGACAACTATCAGTTGATGGGCGCAAGATTGAGTTTTGCATTAAAGGGTTATCAAAGAAGTGAAACTCCGGAACAGAGTTCAAATTCAGCATAGTTGAAGCTGGAACAGGAGAGGCTGTTGCTGCAGCAGCCGCTGGTGGTGAAGGTTCATTAGCAAAAGGTCTAGCCAAGAAATCTAGTAAAATGGTTCCACCAAAATTAGCACCTTGATGACGATCATGATCTGTAGAGTAATTATTAGTAGTGTGGTCTTGAAGAGAAGAAAGATTAATGTCTTTCCACACTTCTTCCATAGTTTTAAGTCTTGGAGAAAATGGGGAATGAGATGAAGAAGAAGCAGATGATGATGTTGATTTAGAAGAAGCTGATAGCCCCCTATTGTCACTGCTTGATGACCACATAACTGTGGATTCTTGGAGTGGTGGAAAGAAAGGAAACAAGAAGGTACTCTTTTATCTTCTATTATTACTGCTTGTTTCTAGTGCTGCTAAGTCTACTACCACTAACCAAGGAGAGAGGAAAAAAGATAGAGAAATCTCTTCAAAAGTAATTATCCTTTGGGTGTACAGTAATCTGGACAAGAGAAGTAGTCTGTGTGTTTGTGTTGTCATGTCAGAGTGGTAAGTACGATGATCCACGCGCCCAAATATGTGACGCTGATACCATTTCTCTACAAGTCACCTTAAAAAGTACCCAAGTTGGGATGGATACCAAAGACATATGGATTTGGTTTTAGGTTGGATTTAGGTAACTAGGAAGCAACTTTAGTATTAAAGGCATTTGATTTGAACTGGTAAAACTGTAGGCCAAATCTTAAAAAGAAGGAATTCATATAATGTAGCAATGTCTCCGTTTCAATTTGGCTCTTATATTTTATTTTTTGTTTTGAAAAGATAATTTTTTTCTTTTTATAATTCTTTCATTTTTCATGTGACATGTTTAAAATTATAAAATTTAAAAATAATTTAGTACATTCTTAAATTTCGTATCAAATCAAAATCAATTAAGACAAATTAAAATGTAGGAAGAAAACTTTAGTTCCTTCTATCAAATGCAACTACCTGGTTCTTAAAAAAGTTTATAATAATTTTTTTTAAAAAAACATGCCTAGGCATTTTGAGCAGTATAGAAAAGACCAAAATCATTCTTGATCTATTGGATCTGATATAAAAATATCCTCTGCCCATGTATTGAGCAAAAAATGACCATGCCATTTTCTTTTTGCTCAAATGTGCCTTAAAGAACTAATTGAGCAAAAAATGACCATGCCATTTTCTTTTTGCTCAAAAATGGGAAGGGGCCAAAATTATTCTTGATCTATTGAATTTAGTTTAAAATGTCTGCTCGTTAAGCCATATCAAATTAATACTTTGTTTGACTAAACTTTTAAAATCATCTTAGTTTAAAATTTATTTTCTCGCACGGTGAGGATTTGAGAAACATAAAGTGTACGGAGATGTTATTTACATCCTAGAGGTGGAGATCCAATATACCCGGTTCAACAGGAAAATAATCCAGGTTTTTTAAGTTACTTTTTTTTGAAAAAAATATTTGTGAGATATTTGGTCAATCAATTTTAAAATATTTGAACAACAATTAGTGTCTAGCCAACCTTTTAAAAAAACACCTTTAAATATGTTTTCTCAAAAGTAATTTCTTTTAAAAAATATTTATGGGAAAACCCTATTTTTAGTAGCTTTAACTATTTGGAGAGCATCTATTTTTTCCAAAAAACTTGAAAAGCATTTTACTATCTAAATAATAAACACACTTTTTATCCTTTCAAAAAGTAGGCCAAACAAGCTATATATAAATCACCTCTACAAGGAACTAGTAATATAATAGAGAGAGATCAAAGGTCATCTCATAAGAATGGTTGAGTAGGGTTAGCTCCAACAGTAAGAAGATTGATGAAATTATTAATAGCTCACTATTTTAAAGACAAATTTAAGTCTACTGCTACTATTAAAAAGAGGGAATTAAAGGAAACTCGTTACCAAATTATTTTCCCTTTTTAAAATTTGAAGCACCAATCATTTAGTATATGAATTCATCTGCTGCTATCAAACAAAGATACGGACTGACTTATCATTTGTGGATTTTCTATAGTTGGATTCATCATAATTCATTGGTGTCCATGGTGCTTTTGTTTGAGTGAATCTCATACGTCATAATTTATAGGTGACTTTGTATTTTTGCCACGTACTGCGTTTTTTTTTTGCCCTTTTTTTTGTTCTTTTACTCTACGAGAAGGGATATTATAATTTTCAGTTTTTTCCCAAGTCCCCAAAAAAGTATTTTTTTTTACAATAACTAAAGCTAAACAAGTGTAACACTGCCAACAAAGGAGTAATCACTTCTCTTTCCCTCTTTTTTAATGAAGAACAAACAATTATAACTTGTCAAAAAATTTGACCAAAAATACTATGAAGAACCTAGGACTACTCCAATTTAAATCACTTATCTTAACTTTTGCCATTGGATGAGCTCATGAAGAAAATATCGTTGAGAGCATCACTCCAAATATGAGCCCCATCATATGTATGTGTTTCAGATCAATAGAAGTGTACTTAAAAAAAAATAAAAAATTAAATAAATGGAGAGAACATACTTAAGTATGCTACTTTATGTATTTTTTCGTAATAATAACCATCCAGAATGCAAAGAAGCACCTGTCAACTCTATTAAGCCTTTTTTTCTCCAATAACGTAACCGCACCCCAACTGCCGCCTGTTTTCTCTTTAGCAGAAAATCATCCAACCCAGTCACCTTCTTGGGTTGCAATTTAGTCAGCTACATATCCTGGTCATCCCAACAGTATGTCTCAATTTCAAGTAAATTACCAATAAAGTTCAATTGTGTCACTTTATAATTATGTTTATCCTGAATTTATTAATTTTATACTTCCTCCGTTCCAATTTGTTCCTTGTTTGACTTAACCTATTTTTTCTTTTTAATTTGTTTAAAAAATAATTTTTTTCTCCAGACAATTCTTTAATTTTAATTTTTTTATAAGAGATGTTTAAAATCACAAGATTAAAGAATATTTTGATACATTTATTTTATTTTTAATTTAAGACAATAAGTTTAAGAATTCTTCTATATTTTTAAAAAATTTATATCTAGTCAAAATAGGTCAATTAATTTAAAATGAAAGCGGTACCAATTAGTTATTGAAAATAATTATTTCTAACGGAAGGTTGATTGAAGTCATACGATACACTAACGTATAATTTTGTAAATATATCCAAGTGTGGCAGCTAGATAGAAACACAGAAATGATGGTCAAAAATCGAATCTGTACTTTACTACTACTGTATATAGTATTCAATTTTTTGTACTATTTTGAATGGTTGGATTCCCTATTATTGAAAATAATACTGTAGCCTGTTTCGCTAATTTTTTTTTTATTTCTTTTCAAAATGCTTATTTTAAAAAATTGAGGTATAAGTGATTTTTAAAATTTATTTATCAAATACAAATTATTTCTCATCAATAATATTTTTTTTTTAAATACTTCATAAAATAAATTGATTTAAAAGTTTACCAACTCATGCTATAAATAATAGTATACAAATTTGGTTTGACGTATGATTAATTTAGCGACTCATGTTATAAATTTGCTTTCAGCTGCCACTCACGCTTATATATAGTAGTAATTTACGTATTAAAAAAATAATAATATTTAATAAAAAAATATTATAAATATTTATGAAATAAAATAGACATTTATGACATGATTGTTTCCGCTGTTTCAACTGTAATTTTACTATATAATCCATAATTAATTATTATGAGTTATCCAAGTATTTAAAAATTAATAATATATATTCTAAAAAAGGTAAAATAAATATAAAATGATAAATTAACTATTGGTGTTTTAAATTAATTTAACATCTTATATCAGGCCCAATTAATTTTTTTTTCACAAGTATTTTTATAGCAATTTTGTTTTATCACTTCTAATTAGTTATTATGAGTCATTCAAGACGTGCCAGTTTTGTTATTTCAATCGTAATATTTGATTGTCTCTCGAAATTATATCAGTATCACTTAAATTGAAATATAAAAAATTATTATAAATCAAAATAATTAAAAATTTATATTTCTTTTAAAATATAAATTGACTATCAATACAATTACAATTGCAAACAGCTTAAAATAGTAAAGTACAACGGCGAAAAAGTATTATAGATTACAATAGCTAACAACTTAAATTTTTTTAAAACATATTAAAAATATAATTATTTATTTTATTTTATTTTATTTTATTTTATTTTATTTTATTTTATTTTATTTTATTTTATTTGTATCACATAAATTGAGATAAAAAATAACATATATTGTGTCCGTGCTGGCACGAGCCTTCCACATCTAGTATCATATAGTAATAATTAATTAGGAGTGGAATAATAAAATTACGGATTAAGCAGGCAGCTGGAAGCAGACATGTCACCATCAACTGCCTGCTTTCAGCTGCTACTCACGCTTATATATATATATATAGTAGTAATACTGTAAATATATTTGTTGTGTGTGTGTTGGGTGGAGGGGGGGTTGAGGGGGTTGTGTTGTGTCAGATATCAGTGTTAATTCCATTGGGTATTAGACTGCTTTTGACTCATTGGATTGTGACATCAACTCTTTGAACATTGAAGGTAGGATTATGGGAAAGATCCTTTGACAGAAATCTTTCAGATTTTAATGGGATTCAACTTAATTATAGTTGATGAATTTGAAAGGGAAAAAAAAAGGGAAGGGGAATTTGATTGGAAACAAAGTAGTATACGATTGTTAGAGTTTGTGACCCGAACTTTGATGATCCGATCCTGAAAAGTTCGCAATGCGATTCAAATTTGTGATTTTTCATGGGGCTATGGTGATAGCGTAGGAATCGGAATGAATCTGAATGTTTTTGGGCCTAGGACTTATTTGTATGCACGTATTATATAAGTACGTTTAGTGAACTGTTTCGGATTGTTCTTATATACACGAAATTGAGACTATCGTCTCCACACAATGTACTCCTCTCCATTATAGTGAATCTTGTGCCTCTGTCCGTGATTTTTCCCGCAAGAATTTCTACGTAAATGTGTGTATTTTTATTTTTTATTTTGCTTGTGGATAACTTATTCTGTCCAATTCATGACAATGATTTAAACATTATATTATTAATTGGTTCAACGTTAATTAATAGATGGAAAAAAGAAAAAAAAAAGATGAAACAGAGAATTGTATCTACTTTTTTTTTCTTCGATGGTAATTAGTATCTAATAGTATAGTATGAAACCGTTTTTACAATATGTAAACCTTCTATTCACTTATTATTACCACAGCTATTGTCTTCCTTATTATACCTGTCACTTGCCGCTTATCAATAAGTTGAAGAAAATAATGCATATACCAAATTAATTTGCTTCAGTATACTCAGACACAGTCTTTACATCCGAATAATGAGAGATCATAGTTTTCCTAATAATAGATTATTCACATTATGGCTTGTTTGTTTGAGTGTGTCTGTCAGCTGTCTGGTGATGGGTGGATTTTGGACAGTTGATCACTTGTTTTTGCTTTTTGCTAAGACGATTAAAGAAACTCAAGATAGCCGGAACGAAGTGATTCCTGACCCATTTGAAACCAGTTGTGATGCTTACTGTTGGGGTAAGATTCAAAGGACTTAACATTCAGGTCTTTGGAACTTGCGGTGTGGATGGATTGGAGAAACAGCAACTTACTTAGACTTCGACTGTTGGAGAGTCCCATAATGGTGGATTTAAAAATCCCTGATATCGTTATATGGTCCCAATAACACTCCCATCATGAGCTATCTTATGGTTGTTAGTCAAGAGTGTTGTGTAGACTGAGAACAGTTTGTTTACTGCTACCACTTTTACAAATACATACTTTTCCGTAGTGACTGGACTTCGAACTATAATAGATGGAACTCTCTTCAAAGACCGGTTTTCAAACCTATCAAATAGAAGAATTAACTTTCTTCAAAGAATAAGAGAGTGCTGAAGTTATGAATCTTTTAAGATAAAGAAAAAAATTGAACTAGAATTGGAGGGCCTTTTACCCAGAGGGAAAAGCCCTTTCAAAAATTCTCAATGGCCAAGGAATTCACCAAGGCCAAAGAGGGGGTTTGGAAATAGTTTTCAACCAGCAATAGACGCGCCTCGGTTAGAACCTCACTAGCTGCGTCATTGCCCCAAGCGCAAAGATGAGCTTTCTCTGTTCTCTGCCATCTCCTTTTATATCGCCTCTTCCCTCTAATATTGTGTTGATGTTGCCGATGTGGGACGAAATTAATAACCGACTCATTGCTCCCATACGGCCAACCACGTACCAAAGTGGATAGAAAAGGTTGCTAACCCCATGACTGTTTGCTGTAAAAATGAACCTTTTTTTCCAATGCAAAACTAACCGTAAATCTGTATACTCTAAGCTCAAATTTGAAATACTATAAGTTCTATGTATTATAGCAAATAAAACATAATTAATAATTTATAAAAATAGAATAAATCTAAAAATTTCATTTAACACCCTTTAAAAAATAGGTTGAACTATCAGGCACCTGAGCCTGAAAGTTACGTTTTTGTCAGAAAAAAAATAATTACACACAAAGAACTTTATCACCAAATCTTCTTTAAGATGGCTGACATTGAGCACGTAGTTTCTCTTTTTTTCTTTTCTTTTCATTCACAATTTTCTTTCCATTCAAACTCTTAAACCTCCATTCCTTTACCTTTTTCTATACTCCAATTTAACTTTCTCATTCTACAAATTTTGTATAAAATATTCAAAAATCTGCATTCAATTAGCTTTCCATAATTTTTTTCATTACACACTTGCTTAAAATTGATACAAAATAATGACTTTAGCTTCAATTTTAATTTCCATAATGATAAAATATGAAGGTGCATGAATGTACTGTATGTACACAAAAACATGCACAGATTTCTATCCATCCATTTGAAGAGGTGTATAAGTATGCTATATGTACCGTAGCAATTTGGTATAGCTACTGTATATGCTTGCACAGATTTCCTCTATAAAAGGTATATTTATGTAGTATATATACTGTATCAATGTGGTATAAAAGAATATCAATTGGGTATATGGACACTGCATATGCATGTATAGGTTTTCCTTCTCTTTTGTTATAAATGTGTATCAATGTGGTATAAAAGAATATCAATTGGGTATATGGACACTGCATATGCATGTATAGGTTTTCCTTCTCTTTTGTTATAAATGTGTATCAATGTGGTATAAAAGAGTATCTATTGGGTATAAGGATCCCCCTCTCTCTTTTTTAGAAATTGTATCAATGTAATATAAGAGTGTATCAATATGGTATAAAAGTGTATCATTGGGTATAGAGACTACATGCGATCGACTGACTCCAATTGTTATAAATTGGGCCAAATGGCTAAAAAAGGAAAATAAATTGGATTGACTGACTCCAATTGTCCATATTTTTAAATTGCGGGTCATTTCTTTTCAAAATGGTCAACTCATATCCTTTCCAGAGGTGGATCTAAAATTTAAAGGTTGTGGGTTCTCAACTTATAATTCTTTACCACTAGACCAATAACACACTTTGTTTGTGGGTTTTCAACTTATAATTCTTATATATTTACTAGTTTTTTCAATATAAATTCAAGAACCGTACGAAAGTTACTGGGTTCCCGAGAACCCGCACGTAATACTCTACATCCGCCCCTGATCCTTTCTCCTGTTTTTTTTTTAGAAAAATTACATAAAACAATAATTTAACTTTCATTTATCACACAATATTTCAATTCTCAAAACTTATTACAGCTATCGCATTTTTAAAATTTTCTCTCCAAAAATCATATACATTACTTAGCATTACTTTGCATTTTTTTTTACGCATTTTAATCCTTATATGATGCTACAATTAAGGAGTCATTATCTAGCAGTTACCAATTTTGAATACTTAATCATGTTTGATTCAAACTCTTCCTCATCGTCATTCAAGATTTTCAGAAACTTCATTAACAACCATTCTGAAATTTAAGATTGGAGGTTAGTAAGATTTTACTTCTTCTTTTTTTCAACTTTTCCAAATCAAAAATTGACGGAGTAAGTTATTGCATGTGTTTCATTCATTAATTCTTACTTAGTAATAGATGATTCTCCGTCTTTTAGTTTAGGATTAACTTACTTAGAGCATATTGAACCAACAAATTGGGTTATTGAGTTAGTTCCTGATAATTTTAATTACGAGAATTTTAATTTTAGTGAAAACAGATCAAAACATCGCAACGACCTCAAAAGATGAAAAATTGAGCAAAGTTTTTGCTCGAAGTTTAAAAAATCAAGTTGGAGAATCGTCAAGGAAGAATAAAAAGGAGTCTACATCACGGCCTCGTCTACCTACGGTAATTGAATTTTCTCTTTGAATCTTTTTGTTTGTTTTTCTTCGAAATTTTATTGTTATCTTCAGTCATGTGAAAATTGTTGATATTATTCAGACCACATGCATAACAATAGTTATATATATACATAACAATGTTGTTATGCATATGCTGTTATATACATACCAGTACTTATGAATATGATTCTTAAATACATAAGTACTGCTATGTATATAGTCTACTTTGTTATTTTCAATGCATATACATAATAAACGTTATGTACGTGGATTAATCTATTATTTTTTGTCCATATGGATCAACATACATAATGTTGCTATGTATTAAAGCAACCTAATGATTTTTATTGGTATGTGTTTTGGAGGCATATACATTATGATAAATGAAACTATCATATATTTTTATTTATTAAAGGTCATATGTTTTATGAACAACTTTCCTTATTTTCTTGCACATTCAATGTTTAAGTGAGGATCAAGTTTAAATTACAATTGATAAGCATTCTTTTGTGTTATTTCAACCATATATTGCTATATAAGATTGTTTTGTTGGATATTTTATTTCAACTCATATACACTTTATGTATATGTATTGAAACAGACGCTGCTGGGTAGTTTAATTTCAGGTCTTTTATATTACGAAATTATGTATATGATATGCATCAACATCGTTTTACACAACACAAATATGTATATGATTCTGTTAGATAAGATGAACTGTGTGTATTTCAGCCTATATACTTAACAATGTTTTGTATCTGAAAGAATGTTAGGTATGTATATGATGTGTTATTTTTATATTTTTCATGTTTTGTTTTCTATTGTTATTTATATGTAATGTTTGGTATGTATATTTTGCAAACCATATACATAACTCTGTTATGTATCTTTTCTATTTGAATCATGTAAGTATCATTTTTATTTAATCATGTACGAACAATGTGTATATCCTTATATCATTGTTGAACAATTTTTGTGAACTCAAGATACTTTACTATTCAGGGACCGTGGAGTGTTCGTAGCTAGCTATGCAAAGTATTTGAGTAAAGAAATTACACTGTATTCAAATGAGTTTGGATCAAAATCTCATCGATTGCGATATGCTTCACTCCTACAGTTTACGAAGATCCTCCAAGATCAAGAACAAATTATGGTCCACCACTTAATGAATTAGTGATAGTTAGCATAGAATAGATTTAAAGATCCTCTGTTCAAGAATAATCTTTTTGTGCAAATATTTTTTGTAAAATATTGGTGATGGTGTGTTTTGAAGCTGAAAATTTAAAGAATTTATGTCTTGTGTTGTACAAACTGATCATAACATATTAACTTATTTTTTTTGTATAATCACATTTAGTGATATATGTTATACTTTGGTGTGCCTGACATATACTAAGTTATGTACATGGATGGATTATAGATAGCATTGTTATGCATATGTGTTGTCTGAAATGTGTATTTGTAAATTCATAACACATCTAACTTTGTTATGTATATGTTTGTCTAATTATGTAGTCAACACACCATATGTCGTTAATTAGTGCTATTTTTTGTACATAAAATATTATTCTTATACATTTATCTTTTGTGTAGAATGTTTAGTACCATCTCAATAATAAGATATGCATGACCTACTAATAGCATAGTTTTTTAGTTCACAATATATACATAAAATAATTGCGTATATAATTTAAGATTTATATTTCTCAACTGTTTTAGTTCAACACATATCATAATGTTGTTCTCCTAAAATACTATATAACATAGTTATTTATACAGTATACTAAAATGTGTATGTGACACAATTATTTTAGCTTAATTATGCCGTAATTAGCATAGAGTACAGTGTATAATTGTTGAGGATTGTATATGTAGATAACACTCAATTATTTGTTTAAGCAATAGAAAACTGTGAAAAATGCATCTCATAAGTTAATTGAATAAAATATCAGAAATTATTATTATAGTCATTACATGAAACATCGTTAAATAAGATTTAACAAATATAGAAATTATGCTAAATAAAATTAATTAGTAAGTACTGCAAGTGAAAAATGCTATGTATGATTCGTACGGTCACACTTTCCACAACAGTTTGTTCTTGATGACAGTGTTTCACTTGATTTCTTATGTCTCCCTTTCTTCGGCCTTTCAGGTATTTTTGGATATTTAGGTGGTAATCAGGGGCGGATCTATGTGTATGGGTGAGAGTGCCACAACACCCGATAACCTCAATTGAAACTTTGTATATATATGTATACACATAAAAGAAATGAGATATACATTAAGTTTGCCACCCTTAATATCAAATAGTTAGATAGCGCCAGTGGCAAAGGGAGCTTCCTGCCACCCAACTGATCTGAGTTCAAATCTCTCCAGACACATGCTCTTTCTTCACTGTTTCGCCTTTCCCATTGCTTTTTTTTTTTTTAGTTCTATTCTTTACTAATCCAAATTTTTGTTTTAATTAATTCTTAATTTTTTAACTTTCTCTTTTGCTAATTACTATTAATTTCTTGATACGAGTATTAAGTGTATTCCATATCAATGAACAAATAAAAATATATATAAATAGTAAATTGTTTTAAAAATTTAAGTTTTTAAAAATGATTTATTATCATGCTAATTTTATTTTTTTATTTAAAGATTTGTTTAATCATTCATCAAAGTTCACGCTAAGTGAAAATAACTATATTGAAACTAGATTTTTACTCCTTCTCAATTATATATCTATAACAACATATAAAGATAATGGAATATGAATATGTTGAAGTAACGATATTAGATGGTTTATGCAAAGTTTGATTTTTTAACATGATTTTTTTTCTTTCTGTTTTAGAGTAAATTTCTCTTATTCGTAAAAAGAAGTTGGACTAATTAGGTATCTTGAATCTCAGAATATTTTGAAATACAGTATAACTAAATATCCATATTCGATTAATTTGTATATAAAAATAATTTAAAAAAAGATTAATAAATTAAAATGTAACTCAAAATTTTAAAAAATCGACTCGTTTATCTTAGTGAACAATTTGACACCCGAAACATAAGAATCCTGGATCCACCTCTGGTGATAATACTTCTTCCTCGTCTACAAATTTAGGCGCATGTCAATCTTTCACATCTGATATTGAAATGATTGATACTTCATACGTCTTCATTAAAGAACTGATCAATCTGAATGTACAATCATGTTATGTACAAGAACTAATCAATCTGAAGTAGATACATAGCAGATTAACAAATCATATCATGTAGTAATAACAGAATAATAAAGTCTATCAGTTTTACAACAAACACATACATAAGACACTTATGTATTAGATTCAAAAAAATTCAAGTCAACCTATTTTGAAACACACACACACACTTATAAGATCATTATGTATATGCGGAAAAATAAACAATGACCTTTCAACACTTACATATATATTGTAAAAAAAATAGCAACATACTTAAATTAACTCGTGTATATGCAGTTCTGCAAAAAAAAAAAAAAAAACTCACATCATATTTAAACATATATAACAATATTTAAATATTCATAAATTTCTTATGTATATGACTGATAAATAAAACAGTCTACCTGTCATATACATAAGACATATATGTATTTGGCTGGTCAGAACATACATATTCACAAGACAATTATGTATATGACTGGTAAATTGGCCTAACAATTATAAAATGTATATATACAACATACACTAATGTATATATAATGAAATAAACATACTTTCATCACTATCATCAATGATATACACAACTCAAACTTAAACATTCATCAACATAACAAACATAAATAGATAATCTGATAATCGAGATGGTACTCAACATTATACACAAAACATAAATGTATAAGAATAATATTTTATGCAAAAAAAATAGCAACTCACCAATCAACGACATATCAGACATCAATTGGCGAAGAATTACCTTCAACGACATATCTAACATCAAATTTTTTTTTGAGATTCTTCAATCTCTAATTTGACCACAATTGCATATATCAACCTCAAATGCGAAATATTCTCTGCAATAACAATTTCGTCACTTTTATATCGTTCTTATTGTATTTTGAATTATCAGACACCTGATGTCTTCAAAGAATTGTTATGTTCATCTTCTAGAAGAGATCTGCTACAAAATAGAATTTCTGAAATTCTGATTTTTTTTCCAGAAAAACAGAGATTGAAAGATTCAAACTGATAATTTTTGGTTCTAAGAATTCATTAGGTATTTCAAATTTTTGAAATTGAAAAGTTATTACTGAAATTAGGGGATTCAATAATCTAATATTAAAAACATTGCGTTAATTACGTTCCATAATAAAGGAACAATCTTTTTTTCCCTTTTTAACGTTGTCATAATATGGTCGGCAACTTATGCATAAGATTCAAAAGAGAGAAATTTTAATTGAAAAAATAAGAGAGAAGATGATTAAGTTTCAAGAAAGTGAAATTTATGTTATTTATACTTTTTTTTTTATGAAAAAAATAAAATGAACAACTTTTTTTTTTGAAACAATGTTTGTTATGCATCTACCAAGAGGTTTTTATTACTTTAGTAGTATGAGAACCTACCTTTGGGTAATTCTGTTTTTTTTTAGTATGCCATAATTTTGATTGATTTCAGAGAACAAATATCGTTTCCTTAACCAAACGGAATATGAATAGGATAATTATAATTTTGGGCCCCTATTATATTCCTCACTCAATTAAGGCCCATTAAATTACAACAGGTTGGTTGCCACACAATTAAGTTTTAGTTGTCCATCCTCACATGTAGTTAATTAACTTTTTTTTTTATTTATTTAATGCGTATTTAATTAACTATATTTATCCACCCATGGGTTTTTGCTTCAAGCAGCTTGAACGTAACAAATTAATTTGTTGACGTGATTGCAGTCGATCGATGCTGGATACATAAGGGATGCCAGCTTGAAAAGCCATTTATCGTGGTAACCAAAATAGAATAATCTTGGATTTGAGGAAAAGAACCTGTCCGCCCCAAAACATCTTTTTCAATGGAGTGTGACTATTCTATTTTCCTTTAAAAAAAATTGGGAGGGGAGGGTGAATAATTCTATTAGATCATATGGAAAAAGAAAGGTCATATAATATACAAATATATATATATATGTGACATACAGAATATAGCTAGGTTCATCTATCAAATACTGAAATATATTTAATTATTTGAGTACTATAATAAAGCTTAATGTGAAAGAAGATAGAGTGACGTTGAATTCTAGATGCACCAATCGATTTGTGGACCAATGAGGATCCTATCCTAAATGAGGAGGAGGAGGAGCTATCACAATTCAATTACTTATTACAATCGCATAAAGTTATAACTACCTGAAACTAAAGAGAAAAAGCAACTAAGAAAAGGTTGTAACTACGTACTATAATGTCAAAAATTGAGAAAATGCTAAAGTAGGAATTGATCTCAGGTGAGAGCTCATTAAAATTAAATGTCCACTTGCACACCCAAATCAACCATTGGAATCACTATATGATCAATATTATTAGACGACGTGTCAATGCAAAAATGTATACACTATTTAAGATATATAAGCATAAATATAATTTTTGTGAGATTATCGGATGCCAATGATCCTAGCTAACCTAAGGTTATGTCCGCATCTTGGCATCCATAGGTGATACGGATACCTATTAGTTGTTGCCCATATATATGGCAGTTTGAAAACCACTTTTTAAAATTGTAGTAACAAAAATAGAAAAATCTTGGAGTTGAGGAAACGAACCGGCAAGTGTGCTCAACATCTTTTACTATGGAGTGTACACCTATATTTTCCTTAAAAGAATTTGGGAGGAGAGGGTGATGAGTGCTCATATTTTCAAAGAAACTTACTAGTCACATGGAAAAGAAAGGTGAACATGACTCATGAGATATACATAATTGGTTCAACAAGCTCAGAATAAGCCATCGAGAGATGGTCACTGTGATTACTTGACAAAGACTTTTAGATGTGCAAGCGTGTGACTTTATAATGATTGAAAGGAAGTGTGTGAAATTAAAATTCCAGAAAGGAAAGGAAATCGTCTCTAGAGACCTAAAACCTCTTGGAATATATACATGCATACCTAACGTCGAAAAAAAGATCTACTTATATAAGTAATATCAGTTGAGATTAAGTTTTACTGTGTTAGCAAGTTTGTAAAAAATTAGTTCCACATCTCCTCCCTTCGAAAATAGGGTTTGGAATCGTATTATTCACGTTATTATTGTAGAGTCTCATTTTGGTAACAAATTAACGTCGGACTAAAACTTTGGAGGTTACGTAAATGACCACGTCTGGAATAGTGTCCAAATATAGATGCATGTGTACTTATTGTTAGCATCACTATATTCACACCTTTAACTTGTAAGGTGTAACCAGTACACAACCTCTCTTGCATCTTGTATACATATTTGCTGCTAGCTAGCTATATTTTATTACCCACCATCACTCTACTTTTATAACTAGGAAGATATGGTGAAAGATTATGTTGATCCGCCTTCAGATCCGCTGTTTGATACGGCGGAGCTGAAGAAGTGGTCTTTTTACAGAGCATTAGTTGCTGAATTTGTTGCGACGCTTCTGTTCCTCTATGTTACAGTGGCTACTGTTATCGGCCACAAGAAGCAAGCTGATCCCTGCGAAGGCGTTGGACTTCTTGGCATTGCATGGGCTTTTGGCGGCATGATTTTCGTTCTCGTCTATTGCACTGCTGGAATTTCTGGTACGTACGTACTCATTTTCTTCTTTTACTCTATATATTCTCTTGCCACTAATTAGAGCAGAGCCAGGATTTGAGCTTTAATTTAACTCTAAAGTTAGTGATTCGTTCGAATTCGTAGATAAACTTCTAAGGAATAAATTAAGTTCAATATTTTCCCTCAGAATTTCATCTCATGCTTTGCATGTTGCAGAATAAATAGAGATGCGAATGAGAAGCTCAACAAGCTGCAGGCTGAAAAACTTAGAACTAGTTTTGGAATATTCCCGTCAAAAGGAAAAGAAAAGACAATTAATCTTCTTAATTGTATTAATTAATTCCCCTGATCACCATCTCTCTCAGTCCAACTATTTTATTAATTAGCTCAATCAGACTTTTTTCTTTCCTCTGTGACTCAAATATCCACATTTTAACAATCTTCACCTCTTGAGCAACTCTACGTCAACTTTTCACCTCTTGAGCAACTCTACGTCAACTTTTCACCTCTTGAGCTAGTTTTGATTTTTAGTTCATACATCAAAACTAGTTGATGTATGAATTGAAGATTTTAGACAATCTTCAGTTCATACTAAATATACTGTCGTCATAGTACATGAGCAAATCAAATTAAAAATTGGACAAATTTTCAGTTCATACATCAACTCTACGTCAACAAGCACACAACATGAAGAAATAGGAATTACTTAGTAGTACATGTACAGGGGCAGTTTAGTAATTAGTTGAGTCTGTTAGTTTTAATTAATAAGTTAGTTAATTGTCTTAGTCAGTTAGTTAGTGGAACCCCATTATATATAGTACTGAGTTTGTTACTACTCAATTGAATTCATTCTCTCAGATGAGATAATTTTCTCTCAATAATCTCTTATCAGTTTTCTCTCAACATGAACTAAGATTCATA
Organism: Capsicum pubescens; assembly: GCA_030864215.1. Classification (NCBI taxonomy): domain Eukaryota; kingdom Viridiplantae; phylum Streptophyta; class Magnoliopsida; order Solanales; family Solanaceae; genus Capsicum; species Capsicum pubescens. The sequence continues at coordinate 184,652,613 of CM061539.1, read as the reverse complement.
TATCTGCAAAAATTTATATGGTATCAGAGCATAGCAACCACAATTGTGTGTTGGTTTTACGATCCAATTGAGAGGACATCTTCGGAATTCAATTCACTGTTGACAGTTAACAATGGCGACGGACTCATCAATGGCGAAGCCAGATTTCGATCACGATCATCCACTGTATCTTCATCCTGCAGATACTACGGGAGCTCCGATCATCTCGATTCAGTTGAAAGGATAGGAGAATTACTCTATTTGGAGCCGAGCTATGCGAATCCAATTGTTAGGGAAAAATAAATTGGGATAGTTGACGACACATGGACAAAGGAGAAGTTCAGCAAAGATCTGAGTCACAACTGGGATCGCTGTAATGCGATCGTACAGGGATGGATTATGAGCTCTGTAGCTAAGGCTTTGTGGACAGGAATTGTGTATACGAAGGGCGTGCAGACTATTTGGGATGACTTGAGAGAGCGTTTTGATAAAGTAAATGCTTCCCAAATTTATCAGCTTCATAGAGCAATTGCAACAATTGCACAGGGCACAGACAATATTTCAACCTATTTCTCAAAACTTAGGGATCTATGGGACGAATTTGATAGCATAATACCACCACCATATGGATATCCTGATTCTAAAGATACGACGGAACACAAGCAGAGGCAGAAGTTGATGCAATTTCTAATGGGCTTAGATGAGACATATGATCAAGCACGAAGCCATATTTTGATGACTAATCCGACTCCAAGTGTCAACAAAGCTTATGCTATGTTGATCGAACGTGAAAGTCAGATGAGCATAGCTGGAGCTTATATGAAAGGAGAAAGTTGTGATTTAATTGCGCTTATGGCTGGTGGAGGAGGACACTAGAACAAGCCTAGGAAGAATTGGCACTTATTTTGTAACTATTGCAAGATGAGAGGACATGTTCAAGAGAAATGTCGCAGGCTCATTGGTTATGCTTCAGATGTTAAGCCTTCAAATATTAAACAGAAGAAAATAGAGAATATCACTACTGCTTATAATGCTCAAGCTGAGAGTGTTCATCCTAATGATTTTGATGGATCTGTAGGTCATTTTGATCAATTTAAGGTTGCAAAAGGAGGCCATAGGTCTAGAGCTCCAAAGTTTACACCCGACAAATATGACAAGATTGTGCAGGATCTTAACAGTGATTTACCGCAGGAGGCCATGGCTAATATGGCAGGTATTGCTCAAACCTTTTTGGCTAAAATAGAATAAGATAAGTGGATAGTTGACACCGGAGCAACTAACCTCATGAGTTCTAAATTGAGCATGTTATCGGAAGTGAACACGGTTAATTCTATTAATCTTAGCAGAGTCCATCTACCAAATGGAGGTATTACTAGGGTGTCACATACAGGGAAGTATAAACTCATAGTGAACAAAGAGATCCATGATGTGTTATTTGTTCCGGAGTTTAAATACAACCTCTCCTCGGTGTCTAAATTGACTAAGGAGCTACATTGCTTTGTGTCTTTTTATCCTAATTTTTGTTTATTCCAGGACCTGTCCAATGGGAAGGTCATTAGGATTAGTAAAGAGTTGAAAGGACTGTACTTGTTTGTTTCGAAGGTTAATGTTGAGATATCTACAATAAAGCATCAGGTTGCTAGAACACTTCATGCTCAAATCATCAGGGATGATGTGTTGTTGTGGCATAGAAGATTAGTTCATGCTTCAAGTAGTTCAATAAAGCAACTGTTAGATTACAGTTTGGATGATTGTAAGTCTGTCATTGATAGTTGTGATGTTTTTCCTCTTGCTAGGCATGTAAGACTGTTATTTCTTATCAGTTCGTCTAAATCAAGTAAGATTTTCAACTATTGCACTTGGATGTATGGGGGCCATATCATAAAAAGACTTTTGATGGTAATAGATTTTTCCTCACCATTGTTGATGATTTCTCTAGAATCACCTAGATTTTTCTGTTGAAATTCAAGCATGATGTTTTACTTACTTTAAAATCCTTTTTCCAATTAGTTAAGACACAATTCAATGTTGTTATTCAGTCTATTAGGACAGAAAATGGTGGTGAGTTTGTGAATCAAGAGATGCAAGATCATCTACAACATCTAGGTATTATTCATCAGAAAACTTGTGCCTATACCCCTCAGCAGAATGGGGTGGACGAGAGGAAACACAGACACTTGTTGGAGGTTGCAAGGGCACTCAGATTTCAAGCTAATATCCCCTTGAAATTTTGGGGACATTGCGTTTTAAATGTTGCTTATGTGATTAATAAGTTACCTAGTAGTGTTTTGGGTGGCAATTCACCATATGAAGTTTTTTACAATAGAAGACCTAACCTTGATCATATGAGGACATTTGGTTGTCTTTTTTATGGAAGTGTATTACCTAAACCAAACAAGTTTGCTAGTAGAGCTTTTAAGGTTGTGTTTATGGGATACTCCTCTACTTCCAAAGGCTAATACTACTTGATCTGGAGAGGCATCAATTTTTACTGAATAGGGATGTAATATTCAAAGAAAACATTTTCCCTTTCAAATCAAATCCTGATCCTACTTCTCAACTTGATGATGATGTTGATTTTCTACTTTCTCTACAACATACTCATGATGCAATAGATTTCCATATGTTTCCCACTCTATCTGTTGCTCCTGATGAGATACACTCATCATTCTCTACTGATGAGACACCTTGTTTACATGACACGTCTCCCACAACTTGTTCTCCTAGTGTTATTTCTATTCTAGTTCCATCAACAGATGCTACAAATGTTATTCCTGATCCTCTTCTCACTTTATTTGCTCCTGAATTATCAGTACCTGCTTCATCTATGCCTGTAGCTGTCTCTCCTCAGAGAAGATCTTAAAGGTCTTGTAAAGCACTTTTTTGATTGTCTGATTATGTCACCAAGAAGCATACCAACTCTGTGGTGTATCCCATTGAGGATTATTTGTCCTATGACCATTTATACCCTGCTTATCAAGCTTACTTGAGCAGTTTTTCTTCTATCACTGAGCCCAAGAATTATCTTGAAGCATCTCAGGATCCAGGATGGGTGCAAGCCATGAATGATAAAATTAAGGCTCTGCAGGACAATCACACTTGGGACTTGGTTCCTTTACCTGCTGGTGCACATTCTATTGGTTGTAAATGGGTGTACAAAGTTAAGCTTAAGGCCAACAGAGTTGTGAAGAGGTTGAAGGCTAAGTTGGTAGCTAAGGGTTACAACCAGAAGAAAGGTTTTGACTATAATGAGACATTCTTACTAGTGGTAAAAATTGTCACTATGAGGACTGTTTTATCTCTTGTTGCTCAGTATCATTGGCCCATTCATCAACTTGATGTGTACAACGCATTTTTGCAAGGTGATCTCTATGATGTGGTTTATATGGACCTTCCTCAGGGATTTTCAAGTTAGGGGGAGTCACACCTTGTTTGTAGACTTGTTAAATCCCTTTATGGGCTAAAACAAGCTAGCCGACAGTGGAATTTGAAGCTTACTGAGGCTCTACTAGAATCTAATTTCCATCAAAGCAACATGGATCATTCCGTTTTCATCAAAAGACAAGGTTCAGACATTGTGATGATTTTAGTCTACGTTGATGATATGTTAGTCAAAGAAAACAACCTGGACTTGATCAGAAATACTAAAGAAGATTTACATAGAGCCTTCAAGATAAAAGACTTAGGTGATCTTAAGTTCTTTTTAGGCATGGAGTTCAGCAGATCTAGCAAAGGCATTTTGATCAATCAGAGAAAGTATGCACAGGAGATCATATCTGAATTAGGACTAGGAGCAGCGAAACCTGCCTGGACTCTACTGGAAATGAATGAGAAGCTGACAACAGAAGATCCTGACAAATTGGTTGGAACCTCAGGTGATGACTTAATGGAGGATAAGAGTCAATATCAAAGAGTGATCAAAAAATTATTGTATTTCACATTGACAAGACCAGAAATAGCCTTCTCAGTACAAACTCTCAGTCAATTTTTGCAGCGGCCTAGATACTCTCACTGGAATGCAGCAATGAGGGTAATCAGATACATTAAAAGGCAGCCAGGTCTGAGAATTTTGATGAGCAGCAGTAGATCAAATAACATCACAGTTTATTGTGGTGCAGACTGGACATCTTGCCCAAACACTAGGAGATCAGTGTCAGGATACTTGGTTAAATATGAAGATACACTAATCTCATGGAAATCGAAAAAGTAGACCACAGTGTCAAGAAGTTCAGCAGAAGCTAAATATAAAAGCATGGCAAGTGCAGTTTCGAAAATTATATGGATAACAATCTTAATGAAGGAACTGAGAATTGAGCTTAGACGACCAGTTGAATTGTTCAGTGATAGCAAGGCAGCACTGCAAATTGCAGCAAATCCAGTGTTCCATGAAAGAACAAAACACATTGAGATTGATTGTCATTTTATCAGACAGAAGATTCAAGAAGGATTAGTGGAAACCAAACATGTTAGCACAAAAGAACAAATAGCAGACATACTGACTAAAGGTTTATCAAGAGCTCAACATGAATTCTTGGTTAGCAAGCTGGGAGTGCTCAATGTGTTTGCACCTGCCAGCTTGAGGGGGAGTGAAGAAATAGGAATTACTTAGTAGTAAATGTACAGGGGCAGTTTAGTAATTAGCTGAGTTTGTTAGTTGTAATTAATAAATCTGTTAATTATCTTAGTCAGTTAGTTAGTGAAACCCCATTATATATACAGTTGCACTGAGTTTGTTATTACTCAATTAAATTCATTCTCTCAGATGAGATAATTTTCTCTCAATGATCTCTTATTAGTTTTCTCTCAACATGAACTAAGATTCATATATCTGCAAAAATTTATACAACAGTCTTCTTTCAAAATAAACGTTCAGAATTTTGTTCAAAATCTGGCTTTGCTAACAAAGAATTGTTAGAATTAAATGAGACAACAAAAAACTTAAGGCACCAATATTCAACTCGGATCCACATTATGGTAGAATCATGCCGGTTGACACGAATCCAACACTTTTTGTTCGAATCTTATATATTATTAACTGTGAATCCAGTTATTATCATATATTAACTTAAGATCTTTACAAACCCATATACTTCAAAACCTATACGAAATGTGTACATATAGGTGGGCATATAAACCCAGCAGTGACGTTTGGGCTATTACTAGCGAGGAAAGTTTCATTACCGAGAGCGGCAGCGTACATGGTGGCGCAGTGCTTAGGAGCCATTTGCGGCGTTGGTTTAGTGAAAGGTGTGATGAAGAATGAGTATAACAGGCATGGTGGTGGTGCTAATACCGTCGCAGTTGGCTACTCAAAGGGCGCAGCATTGGGTGCTGAGATCATTGGCACTTTCCTACTCATGTATACCGTCTTCTCCGCCACCGACGCCAAAAGCAAAGCACGTGATTCCCACGTCCCTGTAAGTTAGTTTAAAACTTTAAATTACATGTATATTATTTATTTTGATTGTTACTTAAAGTTTTAAGTTTTATTATATGTGTTAAATTTATCTTTAGATAACGGCGAAAAATCTCATTTTGTAACAATCAATTTGATTCGCGTGATGACCGATTTTGAGTAAAAGAATTCATTGTTTGCTCGTGCACAGGTACTAGCACCATTGCCAATTGGATTCTCGGTGTTTATGGTTCACTTGGCCACCATTCCCATTACTGGCACTGGCATCAATCCTGCTAGGAGTTTTGGAGCTGCTGTCATTTACAATGATAACACGGTTTGGAATGACCAGGTAAGTACAATGATTCTAAGTCGAGCCGCCTAGCTAGTTGTCTAATTAAAGTTGAGCTAATCAATTTCATAATTTTCTAATCTGTTTTCGTACAGTGGATCTTCTGGGTTGGACCCATTCTGGGAGCAATGGCTGCTGCGATCTATCACCAGCAAATTCTGCGAGGTCACGCTGCAAAAGCTTTGAACTCCTTCAACAGCAATCCCACCAACTGAACCAAGTCACATTACTAATATTCATTCCTGTCTACCCAACATAATAATAGCACTAAAGAAGCAGTGCTTGTATTCATTCCTTTTATTTTTACTTTGTGTGGCTTGTAAAATATCCAGCACAACTTGATTTATGAATCGTTTTCATATCAATCTTCATTCCAAGCCCTAACTACTTTGCTACTTCCTAATTCATAGAATTGAAACCAGCAAGGCATGATAATCACGCTGTTAACTGGAAAAACAAAGTTCTTGTTGTGATTAGCTATTATCAATCAAACTCTTATCTGCTTAGACAGCAAATCCTAATATTCAGGAGTAACAGACCATGGAATTCATCATTTAGAGGTAGAGCTGGCCAATTAATCGACTGCAGCTCAAGACAATCATGCCATTATTATAGAAACCATTTTTTCGTTGATTAACTAATTCTTCACAAATATGAGTCATGAGATCAGTATCAAGAAAAAAGTTGAGATACGAATGCAAGGGTTATATCGGTCGGTAATTCAGTATCAAGGTAACAAATCTATTCTACTTTCAAGCTGAGCAAGACTTTTACACTTAAAGAGTAGACAACATCCATATCTCCTTACGATTAAGATGCAATGAATCAGCTTCTTTTTTCTGTTCTGTTACCACTTACCACAAATGTAAAGCTTGCGTTTATGGTCTATGAAGCAGAGAACGATATCAAAAGGTCAGAGACCTGATCATGAAGATAGTAATAAACTTCAAGTGAGGTAACGCCAATATCCCTGATCGTAAAATCGAGCACCACTGGCTTTTCGGATACATTTCTTCTTCATAGGGGCAAAAGCAATACAGGGCAAGGGATGAACTCAGCAAGAAGGTTTGCATCTACATGCTTGGAATGGATAGCTTCCATGCTCATAATTACCATATCCAAGTTCATATCATCGGCAACTTCACCAATAATAGCTGTTGGCTTGCTTCCTTCACCTAGCCGTTCTAACAGCTTGAATTCCTGATATCCACCTGTACAAAGGTTTGTGTATACCAATCAGCAAATATACCAGAAGCATGAAAGTAGGGATGAGGAACGAGTTTACAGTAGTTAGTATTATGAGAAAGTAGACCAAAATAATTTTGCAGCATATATACAACATATAACCAAACAGAACATGTTTTAACTTTCCTATCTCAATGTACCAGGATGCTGTGCTGCATGATCAAATAATTACAGACTAACTCATATAACAGTATCTCCACTCTCATAAAAGATTGAAAATCTGTCTCATAATACAAGCCAAACAAAGTTCCCCAAAATTACTCTGTGCTACAGGTTTGCATGCAAAATGCAAGTTGCTTTTGCAAGTGGTGCACCCCTCCAGGTTGCACTTCTAAATGACGTACATCAAATGGTTCAAGCTTTTTAAATACAGTGAAAACAGTAAATACATACCTTCAGATAAATGCCACCGGATGCTCGCTAGTTGGGTCTCATGCTCTGGGTATGCTTCTTTCTCCTTTTCATCAATAACTGCAAAGACCACAAAGACCTAGATTCCTTGAAATCTACCACTAAAAGTTTCTGTAACAAGGAGGTCATCTCTGTAGTTAAGCTTTTGAAAGAACCAGTAGGACACAACATTTGTGACATCAAGAGACATACCAACAACTGTTATATCAGCTCCATACTTTTTTGCCATAGCAGCGGCAGTTGCTGCAGCCTGATAAATTACAAAGAATAAGTTACTTTTATAAAGCTTTTGAAAAGTATGCATGCCACTTTGAAATCAACTGAGCAAGGTGAAAATGTTCAAATAAGGGGGAGAAAGATGGCAAGAAAATACAATACAGTTTGACAAAAGAAACTAATACACGCTGCTCAATTTGTTCCACGATTAGCCAAAACATATCTTTTCTCAGAACCACAATGTTGAGGAACAAAAGGACCCAACACCTTATTGAAACCTTTATAGTTTACACCTATTTAGATTTGGGGGTTATATCATGCAAATAGATCAAACTGCTGAATTGGAGGTCAACTCCATACAAGGATGGCAACGGAGGCAGGGGGTCTGCCTCACAGTCTAATGCCACTAGAACACCCAATTGAATTTTATTCTGCACTTACAACCCACTACACCTTGTCCTTTCTATAGCTTTCTGTTCCGGCATGTGAAAATGCCTTCTAATTTTCCAACATTAATTTTATGTCAATAGCTTTTCACTGTTGGCTTAACCCACCATGGCCACTATAAAATTTCAAAAGAAGTAGATCTTCCCCCTCCCCCACCGTTTTCCCACTAAGTGTCATCCACCAAACCCTCACCTCTAAAGCTTCCCCCGCCCTATTGCTACAGCTAATATGGAATCAAAACCTGTCACATAAATGTTACGCTGAATGAAGTTCACCATATAAATGAAATATAGAGGATCTCGCAATCTTTCATCAAAGGTGCCATATGATCTACTTCAAATATGACACTAGGAAAATGGAACTAATTCTTTTTTTTTTCCGAAAAAAAGAAGAAGATATGCATGCTAAGTGACTAACAGGCTCAAATAGTTGGAAATCCATAATTCCCATAGAATTAAGAGAAAGGAAGCAAGGATAATTTGTTTAAGCACAGACTCTAAAAAGGAAAATGTAGAAAAGAAGTAGACCTGTCTTGAACCCTCAGAGAGATAAGGATTCCGGTCTGTAATTGGTAGCAGTACATGCTTGAAGTTGGTGAAAGCATCTGCAGCTGCGCTGGCTTCAGATGCTTGAGCCTTAACAGATGCTGGAGCAACGAGCAACAATGAGTTCCCAAAGTCCAAATTTAGAAATATAGAAAGAAAATGCTTCAATAGTGGTATGATTGGATTAGCAACTCTTTCATAATCCTTAGAAAAAGTAGACATCAAGTGGCAAATGAAGTTTATTATTGTTCTCTACATAGCTAATATGTTTAATCAAATACTTCTGATAGGAAGCATTCTCTCGCAAGGAATTCCACAAAGCGACAGAAAATCTTTTTAAAACTAAAGCTCCATGCAACTCTATAGCCAGGGATGGAGCTTTGTATGGTTGAGGGGATTCATCCGAACCCTATTACACTGCCTATACATGATTAAAATTTGTTTATGGATATATAGTAAATGTTGAAACCCCTTCGGCTCTTTCATGTGTTTACTTCTGCATATTTTGAAACCACATGGTATAAATCCTCGCTCAGCCACTGTCTATAGCTTAGACTTGCAGGTTTTAAATTCCTTCCCCACTCCTCCATCCCTACTAACCAAAACAAAAGTAACGATTCATTGGGTTGTATTGATCATTACTTTTCGGTTAGGGGGGATGGAAGAGTTGGGAAGATACATTGTTTACAACCAGAACTGCAGATAATTAATAGGAAAAAGATAGCGAACAGAATCATTCAACTACATTATATATAGACCTTTTATGCCAAATGCCCAAGAAAAACCATAGTTGGCTGTTGAACTTTACACTGGCGCTAACTGGTCATAGCATAACAAAATTCAACTCCATTAGAAGCACAATGAAGCTGCACCCAAGTGTGTGGCCACCATGAGGTCTTAGGTTCAAATTCGAGCAGAAACGAAAAATACTAAGGTGATTTCTTCTCATCTGTCTTAGCCTTGTGGACAGAGTTATCTGGTACCTCTTGCTTGCTCGTGGGAGGAGACAAGTATCACATAAAAATAGTCAAACCCCGAACCCCACGAATATTAAAAAAAAAAAGAAAAAAAAAAGCACAATGAAGTTGGTAAAGGAAACAATTGTTCTTGAACAGTGAAATGCAAGGTTTTCAAATTAACAACCCAAGATTTTTAATTCTTTCAACTCAATAACTACAAACATCACTAAATTGAACATTTCCTCATTGGTAAACGTAGGAAAAAAATTAGCAATCTACTGAAATACCCAATTTATTCAGTCGTAAAAAAGCATTACCTTTGTGGGCGATACTCAAATTCTTGGGGAAATTAGAGAGAGTGCGAGTATACAGATTTGGGGAAGAAAAAGGATTAGTATAACCAGATAAAAAGGGTCGGGTAAAGTTGGAAGTATGAGTTGGGAGTGTAAGGAAACAGTGAGCAAATGCCATGGATGAGTGCTCAGATTTTGGAGAGATTTTATGAAGATGGCTTCCAGAATATACAGGATGATAAGGACTATATAATAAATAGTATGATGATTTTGAGTCGGACCCTTTTTCTACAAATAATTGGATAATTAAATTCAGAAAATATATTTTCAAAACAAAATTCTAGATAAGAAACGTTTACAAATAGTAGATGCCATTTTTAGGATTTTCTTATAATAATATTCTCAACATTTCTTTTTCTTTTCTATTATATAGAAGAGATGGTAAAACTCCTCTATTTCCACTTAATTACATACCATATCCCAATATATAATAATTTCATTATTTTATTATAATAGTTTAAATATTTAATATATTTTATTAATTTATATTAACTTAATATTAGAAGTAAAAAAAAATTTATATTTAATTGGCTATCATGTTTAAAACTAATTTGTTACCACAAATCACAATAATTAATGACTTAAAATATTTAAAAGACATATAGAAATTTTATTGACTCTCATTATTTTAGCAATGCCACATAAATTGAGATAAAAGAAAAAGTACTGCAAATCATAATAATTAATAACTTAAAATATTTAAAAGATATATAAAAAATTTAGTTGACTCTCAAAATTGTATCGAAGCCACATAAATTGGGACACAAGGAGTAAATATATTATTTGATAATTACGCAAAAAAAATTATAAATCACAATAATTAACAAGTTAAATTTTTTTAAAAAAATAGATAAAATTTCTATTCAACTCTTAAAATTTTATCGGTGCGGCATAAATCATGACAAAATAAAAAATTATCTTAATTAATTGCAACTAAATATTTAAAGTAAATCAATTGTATTATTTTAATTGACTTTTATATAGAAAATTAATCTTTTTATTTATTTATTTTAGTAAATTTAAATTTTAAAATTATTTTTTTTATGTAGAAATAAAAATATTTAAACTTAACTTTAAATTTTTAAAGTACAAAATTAATACATTTAATTTAATAAAATAAATTTCTAATGAATATTTTCTTAGAATTTGTGTTGGGTCAATATGTATCAAGTTAAAAAGAAATAAAGAAAAATATATAGTAAAATTTTATTATTGTGAAAGATAAATATAATGCACTATCCAATAATATTTAATAATATCATATTTTGCATATGCACATCCCGTATTTAATTAATATACTACTCCGGTGAGTTATCGATGATTACTATTGGGTATGATAAAATTATATTAATTTTTATAGTAATAACATAATCAATCGCTCTTAATTAATTATTATGAGTCATCTAGGTATTAAGAAAATATATAATATTTAATAAAAAATATAAAATAGACATAAAATACGAAATTAACTCGTGATATTTTAAATTAAATTGTCGTCTTTCAAATGATGATTTTACTATATTACCCCTTATTATAAGTCATTTATGTATTAGAAAATTAAGAATAACAAATTGATATGTCAACATAAAATGTTTGATTGACAATCAAAATTATATTAGTGTCACATAAATTAGGACGGGTCAGAAGAAGATATAAAGCAACATATATTATTTGAAAATGAAATAAAAAGTACTGTAAATAACAATAATTAACAAACAACTTTAAAAAGTTGACTGATTTCTGCTTCAGCTGCTTCAATCGTGATTTTAATGTATCACCCGTAATTAATAATTATAAGTCACTTATGTATTTAAAAATTAATAATATTGAATCCATGATTTTACTATATCACCTATAATTAATTATTATAAGTTATTTATGTATTAAAAAATAAATAATATTGAATTAAAAAATATAAAATAAATATTTATGACATGTCTGATTAAGTTGCTTCAATCGTGATTTTATTATATCACTCCTAATTAATTATTATAAGTCATTTATATATTAAAAATTAATAATATTTAATTAAAAAAAAGAAGTAAAATAGGCGTTTATGACATGTCTGCTTCAGTTGTTTCAACCATAGTTTTACTAAATATCGCCCCTAATTAATTATTATAAGTCATTTAAATATTAAAAAATTAATAATATTTAATAAAAATAAAATAGATATAAAAATGATAAATTAACTCTTGATGATTTAAATTAACTTGACGTCTTATATGAGGTCCACTTAAATTTTTCACAAGTATTTTTTATAGTAATTTCGCTATGTCACTTCTAATTAGTTGTTGTAAGTCATTTAAGACATTTATGTTTCGCTGCTTCAGTCGTGATTTTACTATATCACCCCTAATTAATTATTATGGTCATTTAAGCATTGTGCCACATAAGTTGAAATAGAAAAAATATTATAAATCACAATGATCAAAAATTTAAATTATTTAAAAAATATAATTGACTATCGTCGACACAAAACTGTAAGACCCCGCAAAATTTCTAAGCTTAATTCAGTCCTTTAAGCTTGTCAAGGGCTTCCAAACTTAAGAAAATTCTAGCTAAGTTTCCAAACTTAGTTTATTTTTTGCCTTCGAAAGTTGGCAATCTCATTTCGCGACCTTAATGTCCCTTAAAGGTCTATATATTTGTTGATTCATGATCAGGAAGGTCAATAGGTGTTTCCAGACAAGTTTCAAATTTTTCGAACCTCGTTTAAACCACGTTGGGAAGTCCAAAACAGTGGACCAACGTGATCTTGGCGCGTCGCGTCGCATATCATGTTGGTCGATATTGTTGCAGGAATTGCCAGACAAAAGTACCGAAGCTTGGTGCGATCATGGCACGACGCATCGAGTATCGCGTCGATGCCATCGCCGCGTCGCGTTGCTCAACGCGTCGGTGCCTAATTTTTAGTCATTAAATGATCGTGTCCTTAAGGGTAATTAGGTCATTTTTCCCCGACCTTCAGCCCTCATAACACGAAATTTAGCCCTCTTTTGGCTAAATACATTCATTATTTCTTAATTTCACAAGAGCATGATGTAGACACGTGATTTTTGACCCTCCCCGAGTTTAATATATATATTTTTTTATATTAAATATTTATATTTAATATGATATTATTTAAATTCTTATTTTTAATAAATTTATAGTTAAAAATAAATAACTAAATACAGTTAATTTTAAGATATTTAAAAAAATTTAAAAAATACAAAAATTAAAAATATTTGTCTTTTCTAAATTTTAATAAATAAATTAGTAGTTTTAATACTATTTTATTATATTTATTTTTCTTATTTATAAATTTATGTTATATTTTCTTAAATATAAAAATTAATTAGTTATTATTATATTTATTATTATTATTATTATTATTATTTTCATTTGTTATTATTATTATCTTCTATTAAATAAAGAGAAAATAAAAATAACAATTCAAAATTTTAAAAGTTATCCCTTATCAGATAATAACTACTCCCCCTAATCAACCCCCCCCCCCTAACAGTCCCTGTATTTAAGGACACTTACTCACCCTCAGAAAGAGAGACATACGTATTATTCCTACAGAGACTGAAACTGAGAGAAAACAGAGAAAAGACGTACATTCTACCTATATTATCACACAGAGAAAAAATAAAAAGATAGCAGAAAAAACAAAGAAGAAAACATAAACTGAAAGAAAAACAGAGAGTAAAAATAAAGGGAGAAGGAAAAACAAAGAGAAAATAAAGAAGAGAAAGAGTCAGAATTCGAGTTTTAGAAGTTCCGTTTGAAGTTTTCCGTGACGACGTTCACACTTTTCTTTTAACTAGTTTAGTGTACGTGCTCTGCACGTGTATCTCATATTAATTAATAAAATTATATATATTTTACTGTCGTGTTTTATCCTATAATTAATACTATACATCGATTATGGTTATAGAGAATAATTTATAGATCATGTTTATGTGTTCCATCAAATTTAACTTGTTTAATAGGATTGCAACATCTAAAACTCTCTTTATTTAGGTACTAGAGGTGCATAGCCCGTGTCAGCACGGGCCCAACACTATAAATATTTTTTAGCACTAAAATTCGATATTGATGAGATATAAACATAAATGTACACTGATTTAATTAAATATTATTAATTCTAATATATAAATGACTTATAATAATTAATTAGGGGTAATATAGTAAAAAAAATATTATTAATTCTAATATATAAATGACTTATAATAATTAATTAGGGATAATATAGTAAATCACGAAGCAATTAGGGGTAATATAGGCAGACATGTCATCTATTTTTAATTAAATATTAATATTTTTTTAATAAATAAATGACTTATAATAATTAATTAGGGATGATATAGTAAAATCACGGTTAAAGTAGCTGAAACAAACGTCATAAATATCTATTTTTAAAATTAAATATTATTAATTCTAATATATAAATGACTTATAATAATTAATTAAGGGTAATATAGTAAAAAAATATTATTAATTCTAATATATAAATGACTTATAATAAATAATTAAGGATAATATAGTAAATCATGGAGCAATTATGGGTAATATAGGCAGACATGTCATCTATTTTTTAATTAAATATTATTATTTTTTTAATAAATAAATGACTTATAATAATTAATTAGGGATGATATAGTAAAATCACGGTCAAAGCAGCTGAAACAAACGTCATAAATATCTATTTTTTTAATTAAATATTATTAATTCTAATATATAATGACTTATAATAACTAATTAGGGGTAATATAATAAAAACATATTATTAATTCTAATATATCAATGACTTGTAATAATTAATAAGGGGTAATATAGTAAATCATGGAGCAATTAGGGATAAAATAGTAAATGACGAAGCAGTGGTCGAAACCAAATGACTTATAATACTCCCTCCGTCCCATTTTACTTGTCCAAAATTGGGATGGCACAACAATTAAGAAAAATACTAAATAACATGGCTAGTTTACCAAAGTACCCCTATTGAATGATATTTACATTTTAATTTAAAGAAAAGGTAATTAATACAAAGAGTAAAACATGGAAAAAATATTTTTCTTATCTTGATAAGTAAAATGGGACATCAACTTAGCCAATTTGGGACGGGTAAAATGGGATGGAGGGAGTAATTAATTAGGGGTAATATAGTAAAAAAAAATATTAATTCTAATATATAAATGACTTATAATAATTAATTAGGGGTAATATAGTAAATTACGGAGCAACTAGGGGTAATATAGGCAGACATGTCATCTATTTTTTAATTAAATATTATTAATTCTAATATATAAATGACTTATAATAATTAATTAGGGATAATATAGTAAATCACGAAGCAATTAGGGTTAATATAGTAAATGATAGGGGGTATTATAGTAATCTATTTTTAGTTAAATATTATTAAATTTTTAACAAATAAATGACTTATAATAATTAATTATGGATGATATAGTAAAATCACGGTTAAAGCAGCTGTAACAAACGTTATAAATATCTATTTTTCAATTAAATATTATTAATTCTAATATATAAATGACTTATAATAATTAATTAGGGGTAACATAATAAAAAAATATTATTAATTCTAATATATAAATGACTTGTAATAATTAATTAGGAATAATATAGTAAATTACGGAGTAATTAGGGTGTAATATAGTAAATGATAGGGGTAATATAGTAAATGAAGAGGTGGTTGACTTGTAATAATTAATTAGGGATAATATAATAAAAAATATATTATTAATTCTAATACATAAATGACTTATAATAATTAATTAGGGATAATATAGTAAATCACGGAGCAATTAGGGGTAATATAGTAAATGATAGGGGGTATTATAGTAATCTATTTTTAATTAAATATTATTAAATTTTTAACAAATAAATGACTTATAATAATTAATTAGGGATGATATAGTAAAATCACGGTTAAAGCAGATGAAACAAACGTTATAAATATCTATTTATTTAATTAAATATTATAAATTCTAATACATAAATGACTTATAATAATTAATTAGGGGTAATATAATAAAAAAATCATTAACTCTAATATATAAATGACTTGTAATAATTAATTAGGGATAATATAGTAAATTATGGAGCAATTAGGATGTAATATAGTAAATGATTGGGAGTGGTATGGTAAATGAAGAGGTGGTCGAAACCACCTCACTAGAGGTGCATGGCCTGTGTTAGCACGGGCCGAATACTATAGACATTTTTTAGCACTAATATTTGATATTGATAAAATACAAACATAAATGTACATTGATTTAAAACGATAACTTTTTAAATAATAACTATTTGACGGTACTCGCTAAGAAGTGAAGTTTTATAAGATAGTTTTTTTCCACATGATAAGAAAGTGTGATGTGTCGTGTAGTCGAGTTATTTTAATTGTTTGATGATAAGATTGAGACCTGTTACAAAATATTGAAAAGATGTAGAACTAAATTCATAGGATTATTTTATATAAAAACTGGAACAAAAGATACTTCAATTAACAATAAAGTCTTGAATCATCTTCTCAAAGATGATTATGGTTGAAGCAGCTGCAATAAATATGTCATAAATACATATTTTTCTTGTTTTAATTAAATACTATTAATTTTCTAATGCATAAATGACTTATAATAATTAATTAGGGGTGATATAGTGAAATCACGGTGCAGCTCTTGAAGCAGCCATGTCGAAATCAATATTTTAATTAAATATTATGAATTTTTTAATGCATAAATGACAAATAAAAAAATATTATTAATTATAATATATAAATGACTTATAATAATTAATTAGGGGTAATATAGTAAATCATGGAGCAATTAGAGGTAATATAGTAAAATGACTTATAATAATTAATTAGGGGCAATATAATAAAAAATATTATTAATTCTAATATATAAATGACTTATAATAATTAATTAGGGGTAATATAGTAATTCACAGAGCAATTAGGAGTAATATAGTAATTGATGAAGCGCTGATCGAAACCATAGGCAGATATGCCATCTATTTTTTTTAATTAAATATTATTAATTTTTTAATACATAAATGACTTATAATAATTAATCAGGGATGATATAGTAAAATCACGGTTAAAGCAGCTGAAACAAACGTCATAAATATCTATTTTTTTAATTAAATATTATTAATTCTAATGTATAAATGACTTATAATAATTAATTGGGGGTAATATAATAAAAAAAATAGTATTAATTCTAACATATAAATGACTTACAATAATTAATTAGGGGTAATATAGTAAATCACGGAGCAATCAGAGATAATATAGTAAATGATGAAGCAGCTGGTTTTTTAATTAAATATCATTAATTTTTAATACATAAATGACTTATAATAATTAATTAGGAATGATATAGTAAAATTACGGTTAAAGCAACTGAAACAAACGTCATAAATATCTATTTTTTAATTAAATATTATTAATTCTAATATATAAATGACTTCTAATAATTAATTTCTTTTAATTAGTTCATCACACATGTTCTTATCCTATCTATTTGTTCTATATAATTTTTATCATGAACAGTGACATGAATGAAGCTATTTAAACAACTTGTTGTGTTATTTGGTATATACAGTTAATTGTTCACATGAGTTGAATCTCAATGCTTAGTTCATTAATTCGTTAGATTATGTTTCTCATTAATGTGACTTACGTTTGTGTGTTATTGTATGTAAAAAAAAAAGTGCAACATTTATTAGAGTAAGAGAAAGAGAGAACGTTGTAATTTAGCCCATCTTGTCCAATTATACGAAAGTTTACTCTAGTCTTTTGTAATACTTCATTTTTATGTCACTAGCATTATTTAATATGTTAAAGTGTATTATTTCTTGATTTTCTTACTAATTCCGTTGATATATAGTTTAATTTGCTTGTTGAATGTTTGTGTTCATTTCTTTATATTATATATTTAAAGGTTGATAATGTGGATATTTGAGATCATACGTCGCTGCCTTGCTATTAAATTAGCCAAAGGAGTATTGTTGTTAGTTATGTTAAATGTGAGTTTTTTTTTTTTTTTTTTTTATTAAATGATAATAGTGATTATGATTGGTTATAAAAAAGATCTTTATGAACACTGATACTACAAAATCAGTATAACTTACAACTAGAAAATATATAACACATATAACTTATTATCATTATGTGACATGTGTTTTGACCAAGAAAAATTATTTGAATAATTAATTTAAAAAGAAAGATATATGTTTGGCAGATTGTGCCTAATCTGCTTTTCCCATTAGGCGTCAGTTTAGGGAATGTAAAAAAAAAAAGAGTTTTTTTTTTTTTTTTTTAAAAAAAGATCGAGAAGAAACTATTATTAATTACTTATAAAAAATGATAAAGATTTTTTTTTAGTAGAGTTATTAGTAATCTGTTTTTTTTGGTGTGTAAATAGTTAATTAGTTAAGTAGTAATAGTAATTTTGATTCCATAATCATTGACACACGTAATTTGCCTAAGTATATGCATTCCATGTGTTTGATAAAATGCTTAAGTGAGTAGATTTGTGTTTTATGATCCTTTATTGATCTAAATGATGAACTAGGCTATAACTACATGTTCAAAATGACACCCATGCTAATGCTATGTCTTTTGATAATTTGATGGAGTGTTCATGAGACTAGATTTGTGAACTTATGATATGTTGGAATGTATCCCTATTCATGTACAAGACTATGAGTATCAAGTGCATCATGAAACCCTTCAATGATTGTCTTATGGATTGTTGACAATTGTTATGGGTTCAAGAAGTGTCATGTCCTATTTACTTTCATGCTATCTAGTTCTGGGGGTATTTCATACTCGACAATTTAGCTGTGTGCCTAGAGCCAGTGTCAGTTTCATGATAATCTCAGTCACACCATGATCAGTAGTATTCTCAGTCAGTTTTAGTACTTATTAGAATTAGTCAGCCACATGACTCAGGAAAACTCAGTAATCTCATGAACTCAGTCAGTTAACAGAATTCAGTAATATTCCGTCAGTCCACGGAACTCAGTGAACTCAGTCAATTAACAGAATTCAGTAATATTTCGTAAGTCCACGGAACTCAGTCCAGTTCATCTCAGTATAATCAGTTCAGTGTCTATTCAGTTAGGAGTAGGATTCAACACCGAGCGAACCCAAGGATGAGGACACACACTGACAGTAGAGGATGTGACCCTTAGAAGCAATCCTTGCATTCCAGAACTATGTAGCCAGCATAGGTTAAGACATCAACACTGACAGTTGAGGGTTGATGATGTGGATTAACACTGCCAGATGGGGGTCCCATCGTTCTCCTTTGGAGACACTGCCAGATGAGGGTCACTCATAGCTTGTCCTTACCAGTGGCGCGGTATTGACATCCTTCTAACTGGGGTTACAAGTTGGACCCCAAATCTATTTAGAAAAGGGGCATGTCGGTTAGATGACTACCTTCCACTGTCACAGTCACAGTCTCAGTCTCAGTAATAGAACTCAGATAGTTCTACAGATTTTTGGACTGTCAGATATAGTCACTCAGCTCAGTACGGAACTCAACTAGTTCCTCAAGATCAGGACTGTCATATACAGTCACTCAGCTCAGTACAGAACTCATCTAGTTCCACGAGATCAAGACTGTCAGAAACAATCATTCAATTTTCAGTTATATCAGTTATCAGTAATCCATGTTATCAGTAAAACTCAGTATTCAGAATCCTCATGATTTCAGTTACAGTCTATATAGTCATGCATGTATTCTCAGTTATTCTCATGATATTCAGTCAATTATAGTTCATGCATATGAACCCTTGCATTTAGCCTTACCTCACTTTGCGTACTAGTACATTCACACATACTGATGCATACTTTTCTTTTGTGCTATGGTGTTTTATATCATAGGTTAAGACGTATGAGCTCTAGAACATCCTTGGCAGATCAGACGTTCAACAGACAGATTAGCAGTGAGTCCTCATCATCCGAGGATATTATCTTATTTCATTTATTCATCACATTCAGTTCAGTAGACGGGGTTAGTTGGGGACATATCCCATCAACTCCTTATTCAGACAGTGTAGAGGCTTTCAAACTATAGTATGTTCAGACAGTTATTTCAGTTTCGGTATTGTTATACTGCATTATCAGTTATGTTTCAGTTTTGAACCTTATGACATTTCAGCTCATCATTCCGCATATTTCAGTGTTATTATACAACTATTGCAGCAGGTACCAATCATGGGTTAGCTAGTGGTCCTTCGGGATTGTTAGCATCGTGTAGCGTCCGGGGTACCATACAAAAACTCTGGACAAGGAGAGTAGCATATATTATTCAAAAATTACATAAAAAGTATTATAAATTACAATAGTTAACAACTTAAAATATCTAAAAATAATTTAATATGTTATATATTTCAAAAAAATTACATAAAAAATACTAGAAATCACAATAATTAATGACTTAAAAAATTTAAAAGATATAAAATATTTGGTCGATTCTTGAAATTATATTAGTGTCACTGAAATTGGAATAGAAGAAAAGTATTATAAATCACAATAATTAAAAATTTAAATTATTTTTAAAATATAATTGACTATCAATGCCACAAATATTTAGACAAGAAAAGTAACGTATATTAATTTAAAAATTACATAAAAAATATTATAAATTACAATAGTTAACAACTTAAATTATCTAAATACATATTAAAATAACATATGTTGAACCCATGCTAGACTCCAGATGAATCCTAGAAAACATATGCAATTCTTTCATTAAAAAAAATTATTTAAATATATCAAGATTGAAAAGATAAATAAATATCTTAATGTTGGGCCGGTGCTGGCACGGGCGCTGCTCCTCTAGTTTATATATATATAAAAGAGATTAAGTAGCATGTTGATGTGCCATGTCTAGATTGTCACGAAAGACGTTTATCTTTTACCACATTTTTTTGACTTTTTTTTCACATTTTATATGTTAAAAATCTTTTTTGTTCTTTTAAAAGGAAAAACGTAACGGTAACAGTTTCATTTTCTCCATGTTCATTATGAATTATTGTAATTGTTAACGTTACAGAATTTCAAAAAGCCTCCTTTTAAAACCCCTTAATTACCCTCTCTTTGACATTAATACATAATTTTTCCAAGCACTATATAAGTGTATCCATGGCATTGTCTAAGCAAGTGGTTCCAAATTGGGAACCGTTAATTGTTGTCACTTTCTTTTTCTTTGTTTATCTTCTTTCTTTTTAATTTTCACTCTTAGCATGCACTTATTCATGTTTAATTGTATATCATATTTTTGCTGTTTTTTCTTTATTTTGAGCCTTTTTATTTTTTTCAATACTTCATCTAATTTCTACTAATTTGATTTTTGGTGGTTCGAGTTCTGTAGGAAGAAAAAATGGTAGTTGGAATGATATATATGAGGAGTAAATCAAGGAGAAGTTTTGGGATATTGACAAACTTATGAAAAGAAGAGCAATTTTCTCTTCTACTTTTGCTCAAATAAATAACTCTTATTTTATGTAAATAGTATTAGCTGTAGAATTATTTGTACGGTAAATTTGTATATTTATGATTTTTTGGCCTTTGTTTCCTAATTTCATGTGTAACATATTCTTAAAAAAAAATCTACTATTAACTGTGGATGAATAATTATATTGTTAAATAAAGAAATCATTTTATTCTCTACTATGTATTCTTCCTGAAAGTGTAACTGTATACTATTTACCTTATGAAGTGATTTCAAATCTAATTTCACCAATTGCTTAAGTAAATGTAGAAAATACATATTATATCAATTGCTTACGTAAATGCAAAAATAAAACAAGACAGGACAAGACTTCATATCAAAGGCTATGGAGTGACAAATATTCTACTCACTATAGTTTGGGCTATTTTTATGTTAATGGTAATAGAGTGACAAAGAAATAAAAAAAATTATTACATTTTACTTTAATTTCTAGACAAGATAAACAATTTATAATTTTTTTGGTACTATTAGTCCTATAAATTTAATGATTCAACGTTCATTTTTATGTGTTTGTCAACAAATATATGTATAATTCGTAGTAAGGAATGTCAAAATGTAAAGAAGTAACTACATGAAAAAGTCAAGGAATGTCGATACGTAATTAATATATGTGTGTGTGTGTGTGTGTTAGGAATAGAAAAAAAATGACGTGAAATCTTTTGTTGGCTAAGAAATACAATTTTTTTGATTTTTTCTCTATTTATTTTTAGTTATGTGCTATATTAAAAAAAAAAAAAACTATTTTAACTCTCTTAATTTTATTAAATATGCAATGTTATGAAATTTGAACTCTTTTCTTTAAATTTCTTTAATGTGAAACTTAATGATCATTATTTTCACTACTCCCACAACTTTTTATTATCATAACCTATTAAATAACTAATAATCATATTCATAACATATATTTAGTATTTCATATTACAGTCCTATAAATAAACATTGTAAAACTTTGTACAAATAATCACATTAGTTTTTTAAGTTTCATGTTACATATTCGGTGCTTACGTTTATTTTTGTTATTTGTCTTGAAAAATAAAATGAAGGCTATTGAATGGTGGTGTCGGTTTGTGAAAGATATCGATCAGAGTTTGGAAGAGTGTGTATTGATTTCGTATTTTTTTTCTTTATGTTTAATGATTAAGATTGTAAAAATAATGTTGTATTATTTCTTTATTCTTTATGATTTTTTTTTGTTTGTATATATGAATTTCTTTGTTGTAAGTACATAATTTCTTTTGATTCAAAATAATAACTTATAATTTTGTTCGAAATCTACCAACTACCTTCTTTTTTAATTGCGCGAAGCGTGGATAGATTTACTAGTTATTTTATAAGAGGAGTTCCTTCTTTTGGTTTTCTTGGTACTCCATCCGTTTCAAAAAAATTAGTTCAACCGTAATGTCTGATTATTTAAAATAAAGGAAAAGTCCTTTTTGGCCATAATTTTTTGGCCACAATAGAAAAAAGTTATGTTCACACTGTGAACTAGTTAACTTCTGGGCATTTTTACTCTTTTACTTTAAAAAATAAATAACTTTGTCTATTTGAAAGAAAGGGGTAATATAGTCTTTTTATTATTGTGGCCAAATTTGGGGCAAATTTTTGTGGCCATTTAGCACTATCCTAATTTTATCGATTGCGGAGATTTTTAGTGACGTGTAAAAAGTTCAACTCACTTTTCGAAGATCCTTCACATTTTAATATAATAATGTAAATATAAATCATATATTTTAGTGTAAGCACATATATATTTTACCATCAGAAGTTTCAAATGATTGATCAATCATCACTTTTACGTTTATCATGCAGTACCTTTTTCCCTTGCTGCCGGAGGCTAAGAGAGATACATTAATTTGAACCATATTTGTAATACGATTATTTTTCTCTTTTTTTTTTTCTATATTTAAAATCTTTTCTTGTTTTTAAAGTTAAATCTTTACAAAATCATTGTCTTATTATGTACTTAAAACTTTTAAAATCTAGTACTTCTTAAATTTTTCTTATTCTAACGCTTTTATATTTATTTTTAGATTTTTCAAATTTTCTTAAATCAAAGTTAGTTGATTTAGTATTCTTAAACTAATGAAAAAAGTTTTAGTTGTCATTAATTCTGATGACTTCTAATAAGAAAATATTTTACCATAAATATATTTAATTAATTTTCAACGCTTAAATATTAGGAAAAATCATTAATTCTTATGACTTCTAATAATGAAAGATTTGATCATAAATATATTTAATTAGTTTTCAATACTTAAATATTAGAAAAAATTATTAATTCTGACGACTTCTAATAAGAAAAGGTTTTATCATAGATATATTCAATTAATTTTCAACACTTAAATATTAGAAAAAAATAGTGAAAAATAATTTTGTCTAAAGCAAAGATTTTTAATGAAATTTCAAACTCACTTCACTCCTCTCGTTTATACTGTTTTTCAAGGTCGGATTGGAGTTTCACTCCCTTCCTGAGGGAATTCGACGAAGAAGTCGTCTATCTTCCCTTCCTGAAGGAATTCAACGAAGAAGTCGTCTAGCTTATAGAGCTTTTTCCTCTCTCTTTTGACTTGCACCTGTGTCCAAAGTTTGACTCTTGAGTCAGAATGATAAGGCATTTTGCAAGCTTGAATCCCTAGAAAGCAGAACTGCAGTTCGTAAGTTTGCTCTTACTTCTTTATTCAATTCTTTTTTCACTGGCAAAAAGTTCAAACAATATTTGTAAGACCCTTCACACTTTCAATATATTATAGATATGGATATGGATATAGATATAGATATAGATATAGATATAGATATAGATATAGATATAGATATAGATGAATTACTTTTCTTTTCTTCTTTTTTTCAAAAAAAATTGTTTTTTTCCTTTTTGAAAATATTTTAATTTCAACTTTTTACGAGATATTTGTAAGATCACAAAATTAAAGAATATTTCGATATATCTGACATAATTTTACCACAAGATTTAAAATCTTCTTTATTTTCTTAAATTATGTGACAAGTCAAAATATATCATCCTTTTTGAAACGAAAAAAGTATTTTATTTATCCATTTTAAGAAATCAAGAAATTCTATCGCTTTTTTCTATTATATATTTAGTATTAGAAAACTATAAAATAATAGTAATCTTATTTTGAATTCAAAATATCATCAGTGGAATTAGTTTGATAAAATGCATTTGAATTAAAATTTTCTTTAAAATATGTCGATTAAAATGGGCCAAATAATATGAAACATGAGAGTAAGAACTATTTTTTAGTTATTGATCAAATATTAGTTATTAATTTGCGAAAGTGACATGAATAGTTATAAATTTCGTGACTTTCCTTTTCTCTTAATCAAATAATTTAAGTTTAATAATTGATATAATATAAAAATATACAACAACAATAATAACATCGCCAGTGTATTCCCACCTAGTGGGGTCTGGGGAGGGGTAGAGTGTACGCAGACCATACCCTGTTTTCGATAGACCCCGGCTTAGAACCAATAACAATCTAGCAAACGCAAAACATAAATGCATATAATTTGTAGAGTATACAAAATAAACTAACAACGTTAGCCACAAGATAATACCAAAAACTATATATCTGGAACCATAGACAACACTCAACCCCACGAACAAGAAAATTCAAATACAAATAAAGAACCTCCTCTATTGTTACCAACGCCCACCCACCCCCTAATCCTCTACCCTAATCCGAATCTTCCACACATCATGTTCTTCGTAAGTTGTTACTGCTACTCCATATCATGCCTAATCACCTCCCTCCAATATTTCTTCGGACTGCCTCTACCCGCCTAAAATCATCCATAGTCAGTGTCACACACCTTCGCACTGGAGCATCAGAACCCCTCTTCATCACGTGTCTGAACCAATGTAATCTCACTTCTCACATCTTGTCCTCCGCCGAAGTCACTCTTATCTTCTCCCGAATAATCTCATTCCTCACCCTATCTTTCTTGGTATGACCATATATCCCTCGTAATATTCTCATCTCCGCTACCGTTAACTTTTGGATGTGGGAGTTCTTAATTGGCCAACACTCCGCTTCATACAACATAGTCGGTCGGATTGACACTCTATAGAACTTATCTTTAAGCTTCAGAGGCACCTTCTTGTCACATAAAACTCCCGAAGCAACACTCCATTTCAACCATCCTGCCCCAGTACTTATCAGGTATAAATGTGTATATATTTTATATAAAAGACACACCAATAAGCATGTATGATCAACTCATCCACTGCAAATTTGCAGTTAATAAAATGAAACAAAGATAATAGAGTAGTATAATGTATAAGAAGTGATAGACAACCCATTTTCCTGGATCATCTAATTAGAATTATACAAATATCAAATTGCTAATTAAAGTAGAAGTAATTTATTAGTTTACTACCCTGCAATCTTTTCTAACTTCTTGACCTCCTGTAAGGCTACTCATCTTAATCATAGAATTAGAAAAAGCCTTATGGAAAGCTGCCTTTGAGGTAGCAAACCTATAAACTAGCCTCTTGGTTCTTGGTGTAGTAAGCAAAGCATGATCCGAAGATAACAAACTTTTCTTTTGGAGAATTAGCATGTAATGAGAATTATCAAAAGTTGTTGGTGAAGGATCATTGCTCATTCCTGCGTTTTTAGCCCTGTTTTTGAGTGGACATATGCCCTTCAAGCTTGCTGCAAATGATGGACGTAGAGTAGGATCAATGTCATGTGTGGCGTTGAAGTTGTATATACGGTTCATAAATGATGAACAATGGGTAAAACCTAGAGTATGTGCACCTGCCAAAGAGAATGTATAGTCGCATCAGTTGTAAGTTATGTGACCATTTAAGAAGTTAACTCGTGAAACTTTTGGAGCGCATTTGTGATGCTGACCTAAAAGAGCCACCATGTCATCTATCGATAGACCTCTCTGATGGAAGCTTTGTTGGAGTTGAGAAATGTTGAATGTAGGCTTTGGCAGCAGTGTTGTTTCACTGGCTCTTGATATTCGTCCATCTTTTCTTCCTTTAGGCACGTCCCAGTGAGGTCCGCCTGACTGGAAAACCGATTGCAATGAGCTTGTAGAATATAATACTCGTCACGTCCTAGGCAAACTACAAGAGAGAGATGTTGGCTATATAAAGTAGCACGCCTTAGTTAAAGTCGTGCTGGACTAGGTCCGACTTGGATAGTAGTATTAGTTGTTGGGAGGAACTGTTACAGTACTGATAGCACATTTTTGTCATTGCTAGTCCTCCTTTTTAGAGTCTCTACTTCAGTAAATGTTCAATGGAATTTGGACTTTGTTAACATTTGTACCATACATCCACACTTTTATCCTTTTTTATGTCCTTTTTCCAAAGTATGAGAGGATATATACTTACTAAGACAACAGCATCTCTTGCAGCAAAAGCTAAAATATCAGCACAAGAGACGACGCCAGGACATTTAGCTTCGACTGCTCTCTTTGCTCCATCAATAACATAGAATCCATGCATAGAACCATTAGGAGGCGCGTCCTTTTCTGCAGTGTTTTTACCCTTAGAGCTCAACAAAATTGAAGCATCACATCCCTTCAAGCAAGGTAGAACAGAGGAAGTAAGTAAAGTAAAACTAGTATGCTTAGAAATAATAAGGGGATTTTTTACTGTAAGAAAAATGTATTCTTGTGTATACCCGTAGGAAACAATCATGGAAATGCATCCTTAAAAGTGTCGCTGGTACTGTTCTGTCTTTCTGTGCTTCCTCCTTAACAACCTTCATTACTATGTCTTCAGCTTGAGGGCATGTTTTTGCATAGTAATTTGAACTGAGTGCATTCCCTTGAGAACAGTAGATGGAGAAAAAAAGAAATGTGTTCAACAATGGAACAAAGTATGCCATGGGAAATCTAATAAGGGGTAAGTAACTATTTTGTGGCTTATGTTATGTGAGAACTACAATGCTCTACTTATAGGTAGGTAGAGGACCAAAGCTTTGTGATTATTCTTTGATTTGTAGGTTTGAAATGATTAGCTTGAATAGTATATTTGGTGGCATGCATGTTTGTCATAGATAGTGGAGTGTTTTTTAAGCATCTCTAATTGCTACAAGACTTATGTTGGTACTTTTTTGTCTGTCCGGCAGAAAAATCCAGCTTTATGCCTCATGAAACTTTCAAATGAGTACTGATTGTCATTGCTATGTTGGTTAACAATTTGAAATTTATGAAAAAGAAAAAGTCATTATGAATGTAATTATGACTTGCAAACCAGGTATTATTTGGGTAATTAAGCTAAATTGTCTGGTTCTAAGCATTGGTCATTTCAATTTGAGAAAGGTGCTACCAAGTAGAGCAAGGACTTCACGCATGGCTTATTAATATAAAGCGTAATACCTATTTGTCTGTTTGCAATGATAACACATAATTATGATTTGATCCTGCTGCTTATCTACGTGATGATTCCTCCACCACCATTCACCTCTGGCCACAACCTTCCGCATAAAACCAATATGTGAAAAAGGTGATAGGGAGAATAACCTTTTTAGTTCTTTTTTGGTTAATTTGCCTTGTAAAGATCTCTCGAATAATTACTATACATCTAGTAAGTCGAAGGAAAGTTTTCTAGTAAAAAAGAATTTATAGTTTATGAGACCCAGTTTGTTACCTTGGGCTTCCAATGATTTAGTTATAAACATGATTAGTTCCTCCTTTTCATCCTAACTAAGCAAGAATTAGGTGCTCTTCTTCAGAGGGATGTATATATGTCTACTCCTTTCATCGGGTCTGAGGAATATCTTTATCTTTTTACTTTAGCAAGTTGATAGTTTATTTTTGTGTGTACTTGTTGATTTAAACTGGTTAAAACTTTAAAGTATTAGCCCGGTTAAAAGAAAACACGATAAATCTAAAATCACATATCGGATTGTTGTCTCAAAAGATCTATAACCTATTGAAATTAATATGAATTTTAGCTAATGAGCATTACAATTGAAGCAAGTAATTCATACAGGTCATGTGATCTAATTGGATTAATAGCCTATTTGGATTGACATATTTTAAGTGATTTTGAGTCAAAATAATTTTTAAGCACTTTTGCAAGTGTTTGGGTAAAATAAAAAAGTGTTGTGAAGTCAAAAAGACAAAAATAAGTCAAAAGTCATAAGTTAAGAATTCTAACTTATGGTCAAAAGCTCTAAAGCGTAGATGTTTTTGTTACCGCTTAGGACTAACATTGTTGTTTGAAATGTTTAATTTGGTTCAAGACTTGTATATCAGTGGACATACAAGAGTGAGATCTAAAAAAGTCTAGCTTTAAAGAAACTCTGATGTGGCCCTTAGTTTGACCTATATATGGACGAATTTTCTTGAATTGGATCATTGCTATGTCTAACTTTTTCCCAAATAGTACTACTACTACAAGTCACCAGACTCTAAACTATTGGGCCATTTCAAGGACGACTAACCCTGTCACAAATTCCGTTTGAGTTTGGAATCACTGTCATCATCATGTTCATACCAAAACTTACATTAGCTTACCATGGTTAAGTGACAGATTAGGGTGATAATATCTATCATTTAACTATAGTAAACTAATGTTACGTGTTTATGATTTAGTGTAAAATACCAATTACACTTCCTTGACTTATTTTTAAACCATCAAACAGCAAGAGTGACGAATTTTACAAATACAGAGTTTTCAGTGGTATCTAATGACTTAATTTCAAACCATCAAACAGCAAGAGTTATGAAGTCGTCAATGTTTTAAGTAAAGAAAATGTCATTAGACTAGAATTGGGAGGGCCTTTTACCCAGAGGGAAAAGCCCTTTCAAAAATTCTCGATGGCCAAGGAATTCACCAAGGCCAAAGAGGGGGTTTGGAAATAGTTTTCAACCAGCAATAGACGCGCCTCGGTTAGAACCTCACTAGCTGCGTCATTGCCCCAAGCGCAAAGATGAGCTTCCTCAGTTCTCTGCCATCTCCTTTTATATCCCTCCTCCCTCTAATGTTGTGTTGAAGTTGCCGATGTGGGACGAAATTAACAACCGACTCATTGCTACCATACGGCCAACCACGTACCAAAGTGGATAGAAAAGGTTGCTAATTATAACAAATAAAATGTAATTAGTAATTTATCAAAAACATAATCAATCTAACAAATTCATTTAACATCTTTTAAAAACTAGATTGAACTTTCAGGCACGTGAGCCTGAAAGTTATGTTTTTGTAAAAAAAATAAATAAATTTAAACATCCAAATACATTTAAATAAGCTCAAACCTAAAACAAAAAATGCATGTGTCCTAAAGAATAAACCTCAATTTACTATAGTTAAGTGATAGATTAAGGCGATCATACAATCATACATGTGATGTGATCTAACTGGATTAAGAGTTTATTTGGATTGACTTATTTTAAGTGTTTTTAAGTTAAAATAATTTTAAGCACTTTTGTAAGCATTTGGGTAAAATGAAAAAGTGTTGTTAAGCCAAAAAGACAAAAATAAGTCAAGAGTCATAAATTAGGATTCTTAACTTACGACCAAAAGCTATAAGTCCATCCAAACAGGCTCTAAAGCTTAGATTTTTTTTTGTTACACTTACACTAAAATTGTTGTTTGAAATTTTTAATTTGGTTCAAGACTTGTATATCAGTGGACACACAAGAGTGAGATCTAAAAAGTTCTAGCTTTAAAGAAACTCTAGTGCGGCCCTTAGTTTTGACTGACCCTATACATGGACGAATTTTCTTTGAATTGGATCATTGCTATGTCTTAACTTTTCCCCAAATACTACTACTACTACAAGTCACCAGACTGCAAACTATTGTGCCATCTCAAGGACGACTAACCCAGTCACAAATTCCGTTTGAGCATGGAGTCACTGTCATCGTGTTCATACCAAAAATTACATTAGTTTACTATGGTTAAGTGATAGACTAGAGTGATAATATCTATCACTTAGCTATAGTAAACAAATGTTATGTGTCCATGATTTAGTGTAAAGACCAAGTAAACCTCCTGTGCGACATAAGACTTCTTGCGATGCTCACAAACCAATTTAAATGTCTCCGTCACTAACGTTTGTCAAGTCACCTGGACGGGTCAAGATCTTCTTCAGCTAATAAGTTACTCCCTCCGTTTAAAAAAGAATGATTTACTTCTCTTTTTATTCCGTTTAAAAAAGAATCATCACTTTCCTTTTTTGGCAATACTTTAATTTCAACTTTCCACCTGACATGTTTAGGACCACAAGATTAAAGGGCATTTTGGTACATTTGACACAACTTTAATTTAAGACCACAAGATTTAAAAGTCTTCTTTATTTTCTTAAACTTTGTGTCAAGTCAAAGTATCATTCTTTTTTAAACGGAGGGAGTACTATATATATATAAGGACAACTAAATCAGGTTGAGACACACATGCATTGTCTCAATAAGGGTGTTAAGTGGGCAGAGTCAGGTCAACCCGGAATCGGCCCGTGAATTTTAACCGGGTTGTGGGCCGATCCGGACCTGGTTAAACGGGTTGGGCCGGTTCCAGGCCCACAGTATTTTTTTAAAAAGCAACCCTGAACCGTCCCATTTAACCTAACCCGATTCAACTCACCTAAACCCGATCAAAACCGGTTCAAAATCCGGTCAACCCCCCCCCCCCCCCCCCGAAAAAAAAGGTTTTTTCCAATATACACTATATATACCCACCTATATACATTTTACATACGTTAAACAATATAGATACACTATATGTATATACTACATTAGAATTTAAAAAATATATACACATATACACAATTACACATGTAATCGTATATACGACTATACATTAGTTAAATATATATACTACTCTAAATAAAACATACACTACAATATAATGATATATATAATAATTTATAAAACATATACACATGTATACGTTATAATTTAGAGTCTATAGAAGATATATACACACATATACGTACCATTCAATATATGTACTACTTTAAATAAACATATACATCAATATATATACTACAATATATACACACACTAAATATATAGTTATATACTAATTTATAAAACATATACACAAGTATACATTAAATATATACTACTTTAAAAAATACACACACATATATACGTACCATTCATATATGTACTACTTTAAATAAAACATATACTACAATATATATAATACAATATATACACAAACTAATTATATAGTTATATACTAATTTATAAAACATATACACATGTATACGTTAAATATATACTACTTTAGAAAATATACACACATATATACGTACCATTCAATATATGTACTACTTTGAATAAAACATATACTACAATATATATAATACAATATATACACACACTAAATATATAGTTATATACTAATTTATAAAATATATACACATGTATACGTTAAATATATACTACTTTAGAAAATATATACACATATATACTTACCATTCAATATATGCACTACTTTAAATAAAATATATACTACAATATACACACACACTATATATATAATTATATACTAGTTTATAAAACATATACACATGTATACGTTAAATATATACTACTTTAGAAAATACATACACATATATACGTACCATCCAATATATGTACTTCTTTAAATAAAATATATACTACAATATATACACACACTAAATATATAGCTATATACTAATTTATAAAACATATACACATGTATACGTTAAATATATACTACTTTAGAAAATATATACACATATATACGTATCATTCAATATATGTACTACTTTAAATAAAACATATACTACAATATATATATATATACTACAATATATACACACACTATATATATAGTTATATACTAATTACAGTATATAACTAAATATACTACAATATATACACACACTATATATATAGTTATATACTAATTACAGTATATAACTAAATATACTACAATATATACACACACTATATATATAGTTATATACTAATTACAGTATATAACTAAATATACTACAATATATACACACACTATATATATAGTTATATACTAATTACAATAAATACACACACTAAATATATAGCTATATACTAATTTATAAAACATATACACATGTATACGTTAAATATATACATATATATGCGTACCATTCAATATATGTACTTCTTTAAATAAAATATATACTACAATATATATACACACTAAATATATAGCTATATACTAATTTATAAAACATATACACATGTATACGTTAAATATATACTACTTTAGAAAATATATACACATATATACGTATCATTCAATATATGTACTACTTTAAATAAAACATATACTACAATATATATATATACTACAATATATACACACACTATATATATAGTTATATACTAATTTATAAAACATATACACATGTATACGTTAAATATATACTACTTTAGAAAATATATACACGTATATACGTACCATTCAATATATGTACTTCTTCAAATAAAACATACATTAAAATATATACACACACTATATATATAGTTATATACTAATTTATAAAACATATACACATGTATACGTAAAATCTCATTTTAAAAAAAAAAAATGTTATCTGTGTCGGGCCGGGCCGATTAACCGGCGGGCCTGGACCAGTTTTGGTTCGGACCGGGTTAATCGAACCCCCAAAAAAAATTAACTCAACCCGAGACCCGGTACCCTACAGCCCGTGGGCTGATCTGTCCGGGTCAAATCGGGCAGGATTTGCTTAGCGTGTCGGTTCGACCCGGCCCGTTTGATAGCCTTATCTCAAATTCCACAAGGGAAATAACCATATAGACTTGTCATAAAGCATAGATCGTGCATACTAACAGTGCAAAAGTTTACAATAACTATCGGGAAAAGGCATCATTTCCACCCCATATTATATAAGAAAAGTCTAAACCACACCTAAATTATATAAGTGACCTATTACACCCCTTAACTATATAAAAGTGATATTATTACCTCCCCGCGACCCCCATTCTAAGGCACGTGTGTTACACTTATTTTAGGTGCGTCCAGCCTATTAAATAACAAAAGTAAACGGCTAAAAACATTAAGGGAAAAGACATCGTTTCCACCCCAAACTATAGTCGAAAAGTCGAATCCACACCTAAACTATATAAGTGACCTATTACACACCTTAACTATAAAAAAATGATACTTTTTACTGACGTGGTGCTGACGTGACAGGGCGTGTAAAACACTACACCACATGCAAGTGGTGGTAGCCTGACAGGGTGTAAATAATTTCACTTTTTTATAGTTTAGGTGTGTAATAGGTCACTAGTATAGTTTAGATGTGGCTTCAATTTTTCAGGTATAATTTGGAGTGGAATCGATGCCTTTTCCCATAACTATCGGCTACAATCTTTCGACCACCCAAATTCCCAATATTTAAGAGAAAGAACTAAAGGGCTTTGAACTATTGAAGAAACATATGGGCTTTGTGTGAGGTTTTTTTGCTCTGTTTTTCTTACCAAATCTAAGTTTTACTTTTCTTAAAAGGAAAATAAAAGTAATACTATAATTACTTTTACTTTTACCCAAAGAAAATATAAAACTTTTTCATATTTGACAAATCTCTTTCTTTTGTTAGAATTTTTGTCATGATTTTCTTACCAAATCTAAGTTTATTTTTCTTAAGTAATATCATACTCACTTTTAATTTTTCTGAATGAAAATATAAAACTTTTTCATATTTGACAAACTTTTTCTTGAATGAAAGGTTTTGTATATTTATAAATAGAACACCATTTCTCATACCATAACATAGTATCATCCACAATGTAGTCTTTAAAAAGTCTTGTTTAGGGGGAGATTTTCTCCCAATAGGTTTTAAGTTTTTCATTATTAATTTTTCATATGTTGATCGTTTGACCAAATTATATTAATAATATGTCTTTTTAGTATATTTTTCTTTTTCATCTGATTTATCATCTCTATGTTCGCAAACTATAAGCTTCCGCATGACACCCTATCAATTTCGAACCCGACACTTTGAACCATTGAAGGAATGTAGTCTATAGAACTTAAAGATTTTGACCAAGTGATATAACTAAGCTAGTAATAAAATAGAAGTAACACTAATCAACTTGGTAAAAGTTACTTCTCAATAATGAATTACAAAAAGTTACCAATCTTGTTTCTCTTTACCTAAGATGGTTCAAGAAAACACTGTTCCTTAAACTTGGGCATGTTCCAGTTCCTGGCTGGAAACCATTAATTCGTCTGAATTACATGACCAACAATTGCATCAAAGAGGATTGGATGAATTATTTATAGTAAGTTACATAATACAAACTGATACATGATTTGACATAATTTCTGCTCCTGAAAATACTACTTATAACACTTAAGAGTGCGCCGAATAATATGCTAAAATAAATCTGAAAAATATAAGGAAACAAATAGAGACCACTGCGCCCAGTTTTCTGGGTTATCGCTAATTTGAAAGGATTAATAATTAATTAACCACCCTACAATCCTTTCTGACCTCTTGACCTCCATTTATGCTGCTCATTTTGATCATGGAATTAGCAAAAGCCTTGAAGAAAGCTTCTTTTGAGCTAGCAAAATCAGAAACCAGATTTTTAGTCTTGGGATTACTGAGTAAAGCTTGGTCTGAAGAAAACAGGCCCTTGTTCTGCAGAATTAACTTGTAATATGCATTATCGAACGTTGTCGATGAAGGATCCATGGCAGTTCCAGCATTCTTAGCCCTGGTTTTTAGTGGACAAATGCCCTTTAAGGTAGCAGCCAAGGATGGATGCAATGTTGGGTCAACATCATGGGTTGTATTAAAGTTGTGTATCCTGTTACTGAATGATGAACAATGAGAGAAACCTAAGGTGTGTCCACCTGCAGATTGAGACACATCATTTGTTAGTTATAATTGTCTCACATACAAGAGATACTAATAAGTGAAATTAGTAACCTGGAAAGTAAGACAGATGACCTGTTACAACAAGTTATAATATATATATACTGATAATATTATCTTCTTTTTTGTACGTTTTAAGTGTATATAAGTTAAATACGTTGAATGATGACCTGAGAGTGCGACAAGGTCTTCAAGTGATAATCCTCTTTGAGAGAAGCTTTGTTGAAGTTGGTTTATGTTGAAAGAGGGAGCTGGCAGTTGTCTAGTTTCACTGGCTTCTGATGTTCTTCCATCTTTTCTTCCTTTAGGCACGTCCCAAGAAGGTCCACCGGACTGCCCATGGCAACGTTACAGTGTAAGTTATATGAAGAATTTCAAATCAAAATGAAGTAACGTAGAAGACCCAATTAAGTAAATAAAAGTATACTCTTCGTAACAATTTGAATTTTTAGATGAGATGGTTAGATAACTCGGACTTGGAGAAATGTTTGCTTACAATGACAACAGAATCTCTGGCAGCAAAGGCTAAGATATCAGCACATGAGACTGTGCCAGGGCAAAGGGCTTCAATGACTTTCTTTGCATTATCAATTACATAGAATGCATGCAAAGAAACATTAGGAGGACCATCTTTTTCTGCAGTGTTCTTCTTGGAGTTTAGTAACACCGAAGCATCGCAGCCCTATGTCAAATAAAAAGATCAGAAGGAATTGTATAAATTATATAGTACTAATTAATAATAAGATTTGTACCCAAAAAAGAGGTGCAAAAATGTACCCTTATGAAGCAGTCATGGAAGTGCATCCTTAGAAGGGCAGCAGGGACAGTTTGGTCCTTCTTTGATGCCTCAGTAACAACTTGTGTGACAACATCTTCAACTTGAGGGCATGTTTTCTCATAGTAATTAGAACTAAGTGCATTTCCATGAGAGTAAAATAATGAGAAAATTAGCAATGAGCTGAACAAGATTAATGTAGAAGAGGATGCCATAGCTTCTTCAAGCTTAGCTAAATACTGCAAAGAATGTAGTTACTAAGTGGTAGTAATTAATAATCAGATGATTTGTTCTGAAGAATAAGAAAAATTCAGCAAGGGTATATATAGGGGATGTTCTTGAAAGATTTCTAGAATTATTGTTGGAGCCTGACATTGAAAAATGTTAGTTCTAATAGTGAATTTGGTAACATACATATTCCTTTTCAGTTTTCATAATGGAGTGTTTTTGAAGCATACTAAAACATTTCATTGACATTTGAAGAAAATGGATTTATAATGTTATAATTTTATAATCCTATATTCTGTGGTATATAAAACACTACTGTTTTCAGAAGAAAATAACGAAAATTCTAATTTCTTGGAGCTTTGTATATGAGAACTTTTTCTGAAAAGAAAAAGAAATTAAGGAAAAGCTATTTAACTTTAATTAAAAGACATTACTGGTAAAGTAGTTGAGATTGAAACATCAAAACCGTTTTGCATGTTTTTCTGGCTTGTTATCTAAGGCTAATTTTGATTAGTTATAACAATTTTACGAGCTAGCCTGGAATATTGCATTATTGATGTGATTGGTAGTTAGGAATGCACAGCAGGATGGCTTGTACTGATTGAGAATTTCACGAATGGGATTAGCGACTCTCCTGTTATATTTCACAGTGGATTTAACTTATACTATATATTGATAATAACTAAATTTATTTAATTAAAAAAAAAAAATAGAAAGCGAATCAATTTTATGATTACTTATAGTAAATAGTTCTTTTTTTAACAAAAAAATTGGCTTAAAAAATTTTCTACATCAAACAATATCTATCGAAAATATCACTTGAATAAGCTGAGTAATTTGTAGGTGAAAATGACAATAATTGAATGACTTTCTGAGATACGAGTACTTTTTGACATAAAAATTGATAATTGAGTGATCATGATGAAGTCGAAATATATAGACAACTAGTTGTTTAATAAATACAATCCTTAGTTTGGTGTCTAAAAGAAAAATCAGACTTACCTAATCTTTTATCACTAGTATAGTAGTAGTTGATTAGTTGTATTATCTAAATTTGGCTATTCTTCAAATGGGGGATCTAAAGGGCTATTTGTGCACTTCACCCCTTATCAACTCACCTTTGGGCTGGGCTCGTCAGGTAATGTGATTGGACTTCACTATTGGGCTCTGAATATCCATTGACCCAATTTCACCATCGTCGTCCTCTTCCTCTTCTGATATATGGATATCCAGGGGTTTTAGGGTTTTAGCGACGCACTCATGGGGTCAAAAAACAAGGGTAATAAAGGCAAAAAAGGGAAACGGCCAGCCGATTTCTCCGCCGGAGCTGGAGATGAAAGCGGCGGAGGAAATAGAACTGAGAAAGGTGTCATCAATGATTCTCGATTTGCGGCGTTACATTCGGATCCTAGATTCCGTGAACCACCGCAGAAGAAGTCGAAAGTGACAATTGATTCACGATTTAATCGAATGTTCACTGACAAAAACTTCACATCATCAAAAGCGCCAACTGATATTAGAGGTAGACCCCGTAAAGCCTCCTCTAAAAATCCTCTTGACCATTATTATCATATTGAGAAAGAAGAAGAAGAGGAGGAGGGTGAAAAACAGAGGAAGCAGAAGGAGAAACTAAAGGTGATAGAATCTGAAAGTGGTGAAGAAGAAGAAGAGAAGGGTGGAAAACAGAGGAGGCAGAAGAAGAAATTAAAGGCGATAGAATCTGAAAGTGAAGATGACGATGAAGAAGAAGAAGAAGAAGAAGAAGAAGAAGAAGAGAGTGAGAGTGACAGTGCTACGAGTGAGGAAGAAATTGAGGAGCAGAAAGTGAAGAAATCAAAGGTTGGCGCCGCATTATCAGAGTCCGATGAAGATGAGGAGGTGGAAAGAGACGATTCATCAAGTGCGGAGGATTCTGATTCTGATGATGAAGTGGATGAGGTTTCGTCAGAGGAGGAAGACACTTTCGTGCAGGTATACAACGGAAAAGAGATCATTTTTGTTGGGTATGACGCTTGGATTTATGGAGTCTAATGATTTTTTTTCAAAATTTTTGTTTTGGTGCATGAGTAGAAAGAGGATGTGCCTGGAATTGACAAGGAAACTAAGAGGCTTGCAGTTGTTAACATGGATTGGGGTAGAGTAAAGGTTCGATCTTTGCATTTTTTCAATATGGACAATTGAGTCTTTTTTAATTGAAAGGTTTCAAATTTGGAACTTTTGTTCTTTGAGATGGTAATTATAATTGTTTTTCATGAACAATACTGTAATTAGAATTGCTTAAACCAACCCTATCAAGATAGATTCTAAATTACAGGCTGTTGAATTGGCTGAACTGAGAATATGTTTCGTTCAGTTTTATTCTACCATCGCTGGGTTTGTCTAAATGTCTCATATAACTTTGGAAAAACAGTTTGAGCATTTCTGGATACTGGAGTATAATGTTTAGAGATTGTGTTGGACATTGAATTTTGAACAGGTGCATCCAATAATAAAAAGTTATGAACTGTTGTATTGCGGAGAAGTATTGCTTAGCCTTGAAATCAAGTTGCAGACAGAAGTTTTTTTCTTTTCTGGATGATCTTACAACAGAAATGAAATAGAAGATTGCCCGGGTATACGGAAAAGAAATGAAATAGAAGATTGCCCGAGTATTCGGGAGACCATTTTTGAGTTCCTACATTTGTCTATAATCTATGGTAGTGTTAGCTGTTATTCATCCTGAGAACATAGAAGCTATTTGTACCCTATTGTGGTCATAATATGGATTGTACCTTGATTTTGTTGTTAAATAATGTGGATTGCACCTAAATTTGAACTTATAAAGGGTCATTTAGTTTATAATGTAGATCTTTAACAACTAAAGTGATCTATAGAATGTTGTTGGTAGAAATCTCTGCATAGCTAATATTGTTTAGTTTTCAGTATTCAACTCTGCACAACTTCTTAAGGCATAACTCGTGCAGAAATCTATATACTAATTATTTATGCCGCATAATGTGAAATAATAATATATTTGGTAGTAATGTCTAGATTAGAATATCTAAAGACAAAAAATTACCTTTAAGTAGGGAATCCCCATATAATAATTATTTTTCTCTGCACCCTACATTTTTAGTTACTTCATAACAATCCTGACATTACCATTCTCCTTGTAATAACCCTGTATTATATTCCATAACTAACCATTAACGAAACTACACCTTGATGTATTTAACTTCTATTGCATATTAAGTTCTCTTCTCAGTAACCTCTTATGCTATGTAGGCAGTTGACTTGTATATGCTATTGACCTCCTTTCTCCCCAGAGGGGGTCAAATAATATCTGTTGCTATCTATCCATCTGACTTTGGTCTCAAGCGTATGGAAGAGGAGGCTGTCCATGGTCCAGTTGGCCTATTTGATGATGAAAAGGGAAAAGATGAAGACAGTGATGATGACGAAGATAATGATGAGGTGGACAATGCGAAATTACGTGCTTATGAAATGAGTCGACTCAGGTGACTATATGGTTCTGTGTTTTTTCCTGACTAATATATCTTTTAAGTGATTCTTGCATTTTTGCTGACTAAAAGTGATAACTTGTTGAACCTTTATGAAATTTATTATGCTTCTCCTCTTTTTTCCCTTATTCTCCTCTATCCTATGTTTCTTAATTCTCTGTCTTTCATTATATATCCCATGGGTCTCTTTCTCAAAGGTACTTCGTTTGTACTTTGCAGGTATTATTATGCTGTGGTGGAATGTGATTCAAGTGCTACAGCAGATTACCTTTATAAAACTTGTGATGGGGTTGAATTTGAAAGAACATCAAACAAATTAGATTTGAGGTTTATTCCTGATTCCATGGAATTCAAGCATCAACCACGTGACATTGCAACAGAGGTAATTTATGGCATCACTTTGTCATCACAGGAGCCTTTAGTTTTAACAGTTATTATTTGCTGAAAACATAAAATCTAATCACATTTGCGTATAAGTGTTCTTTGGTTATTGAGTATATTATTGTTTTGCCATGCCGAGTTTTCTGCTTTTTTTCATCAACAAATAAAAGAAGTGATCTAATTTTGTGTGTGCATGCTCTCTTTTTATTCCGAGGCCACTCTTCTGCCGAGGAAAATGATGAATGACCAGCCTTTCTTCTTTACCCCTCTGCACTCTTTGTTTTGCGCGAGGAGTCGACAACTGCATGTTTCTATGGTTAGAATAAAGCATCTTTTCTTCTTGCTCTGCTTTTTGGGATGAGGGGAGGTAACATTACACTTTTTAAGAGCCACTGTTGTTTACAAAATTAATAGTCATTAGGCATTCTTGTTGTTAAAGATGATATTGCATGATTAATTTTTTCATCTTCTCAATTCTGTACTGTGTTATTTCTTAAAAAGACTAACATTTATTTAAATAAGTAAAGATACTAACATTTCTCTTTTGCAACATTTCTCTTTTTCATCTTCAGAGATTTTTTTTTTGTCTGCTCAACTTTACCTGCTAGAGTAGTGTTCTCTTAGGAGGAGGTAAAAACACAAAACGAGCATTTAGGTGATTGATTACTATATTCTTCTGGTACGTAGGCCCCTGCAGATTATGAAGGTCTAGATTTCCACACTCGAGCTCTGCAGCACAGTAACATTGAACTTACATGGGATGAGGATGAGCCACAGCGCATCAGGACCTTGAAGAGACAATTCAATGATGAACAGGTTTACTCATTGTTCGCTATAGTGTGTATATATTTGTGTCTTTTAGTTCAGTATCTCTGTGAAAAACTTGAACTTTGTCGAACCGTTTTTCTTGCTGAGGAGCAAGTGCGAGAAGATTGTCAGGCATCTTACCTCTTTTGCTATTCTTTTTTTTTGTTCCACTTGCCCGTGTTCTCAGTGAGCCTATAAAATGGGATAGTGATATAGTGTGCACATGCTTGCTTGTACGTAAAGGTGTTGCATGTGGTTATCTGTGTGTTAGTATGGTGCTTTCTATTATGGCTGCTGGGAAGGATATTCGTTTTGGGCTTTTAAGATTTCAATGCCTTCCTATTAAAACAATCCTTATGTTTGGCACCTTGTTTCTTTTCCTCAATACAGTTGTGCTCTATAACTCTGCAAATATTAATATTGTTTCTTTGTTGGCAGCTTGCAGATTTGGAGTTGAAAGAGTTTTTGGCTTCTGATGAGAGTGAAAGTGATGATAGTGAGGAAGGTGATGACACAGAAGATAAATCTGCCAAAAGGAAGAAAACACAAGATACCTACCGTGCGTTACTCCAGTCCGGGGAGGGTTCGGATGGAAATAATGAGGACGATGATCAGGATATGGAGGTCACATTTAACACTGGATTGGAAGATCTAAGCAAACGTATCCTAGAAAAGAAGGATAAACAGTCGGAAACTGTATGGGAAGCTCATCTCAGAAAGGAAAGGGAGAAAAAGAAGTCCAGGAAAGGCAACTCCAAGGTCTCATCAGAATATGAGAGCAGCAACAGTGATCAAGAACCTATAGAAGATCCTGAGGACTTCTTCATAGAAGAGCCTTCCACTAAAGGGAACAAGGATTCCCAACATAAAAGCACCAGGAAAGGGAAGCAGAGCCTTGAAGCGTCCGAAGAAGCCGAAGCAAGTAGAGCAGAGCTTGAGCTATTACTTGCAGATGACAAACAAGGAGATGCTAACTTGAAGGGTTACAACATGAAACCTAAAAAGGCAAAAGGGAAGAAGGGTAAAGAAATTCCAGTTGAGGACAAATTACCAAGTATAGATTATGAAGATCCACGGTTTTCATCTCTCTTTAAATCACCACTCTTTGCATTGGACCCCACAGATCCTCAGTTCAAACGGTATTTCCCATCGTCTTGTTCACACCTCCTTCTTTGTGCCTGTACACTAAACTGATCTGGCTTTTTCCCAATTCCAAAACAGAGCCTGCTTGCTATTTTCATTTGCTTATGGTGTCTATTTTGGCTGTTGCAGGAGTGCAGCTTACGCTCGTCAGTTGGCACAAAAGCAGCACAAGGTTGAAGAGGAAGTTGTAAAGGCAAAACAACAGCCTGGAATAGCTGCACCGCTGCAGCCATCCAGAACATTTGAGACAGCAACAAAAGAAAAATTGCAGTCGGATGATTTGCCTTTGAGAAAGGAGAAACATGAGCTATCTTCTTTGGTTAAATCTATAAAGATGAAATCACAACAATTATCATTGTCCTCTCAAGGTAAGGTGGTAGGAAAAAATGGAAAAAAACCGAGCAAGGGCAAAAAGGATCGATGAAGAGCGAGGAAAGGAAGATAATGAAAAATGTTAAGCAAGGGCAAAGAAGAAGTTGAGAAGTGAAGAAAATAAGATATTGAAAAGAAAGGAGGTTATATGATGCTCTATGACTTCTCATGGGAGTAAACACATGGTTTATGAAGATGAATCATGGTTCAGTATTAGGGTGAATAGTGGCTGCAGTGAATCTCAACGTATAGCAACTTCAGCTTTAGTTTTCCCTTATTTTTTGTGGTAAGGTTTAAATTTATGGTCGTGGCGTGGGCTAGAAATTTTGTGAGTATCATCCATTATTTTGTGTGTCAACTTTACACAGTTGGACGTTTTACAATTATTTTTTGTTTTACAGTAATCTACTGTAAACTTGATGTAATTCCTCTGTAATCGTTCAAGATTCTAAATGCAGTGACTTCCTCCTAACTGTCTTTTACTCCTAAAGTCTGGATCATTCTTTCCCCAGTACAGCAGTGTTGATTTAGTTTGCACATACCTTATATATCATCCAAAACACCTGCTACCTCCTCACCAGGGCTTAAGTTGAAAAGAACTCAACGAGCGTTTTGCAGTTTTGCCTTTGGTGGATCCAACCTTGGGCTTCCAAGGTTTTTATTCACTTCATTGATTAATAAGCTACACATTTGACTGCTTTCATTTCAAGTATCATATACAACCAAAAGAAGAAAATACCCTTTACTTACCAGCTATTTTTAATGATGATGAAAGAAAGAAATCAGAGTTATATTTACAGCACATATTTGGCATAAACTGCAATATCAAAAATGCTGTGGAACACTTCAATCTATGCTTTAACAGAGGCTCGATATAATACAAAGGGCAAATAAAAGCCTCATGAAGAAATAATAATCAAATAATAACTAAAAACGGAGAACATAGCCGTCATAAGTTGGCAATAGAAGGAATTGAAATGTGGTGCATGGCTTCCTGTAGGTTTGGATGATGGCATAGATGGAAACGATGTAGCTGGTTCATTTGCACCTGAATTTCCCTTGGTGGCCTCTGGAACCACACTGGTAGGGGAAGGCGCTTCAGTAGAATTACGCTTGTTCACAGGCAGCGTTGTCGATTTGTCATTTGATTGGGAATCATAACCTGCCAGAAAAGGCTTCTAGTTAAAACATGAGCAGAGGTTTACACACCAAAAATGAAATACTCTAGGATTGCAAGCTCACAATCAGATGCTTTCCAACCCAAAATCATCTTCTCCCGATCAAAGATTACGCGATAGCCAGTCATGAAATTTTCTGCAAACAGATCTCTGTATTAGTTTTCATTGTCATATATTCCAAATATAGACAGATAGCTCAAGTTTTTTACTAAATAACAAGTTCTAAGAGTTTGTTATCGGCTTGATTTTTACTCGTCATATTCACATTATATTAAGATGACGTGAACACTCGAGAGATTGATAGGAACTGAGACTTCTAAAACTTGGCAGCTGTGAGATGATTCGTTGGTATTATTGCAAGTTATATTACAGAACTCAATGGAAAGGAACAAAACCTAAGGAGCAACCGGTGGATACTTACGCCCAATGATGTTGACATCCTCACTTTTCACAATAGCT
This sequence comes from Capsicum pubescens, assembly GCA_030864215.1. NCBI lineage: Eukaryota > Viridiplantae > Streptophyta > Magnoliopsida > Solanales > Solanaceae > Capsicum > Capsicum pubescens. The sequence continues at coordinate 184,608,478 of CM061539.1, read as the reverse complement.
AAACAATATGCGCCTGAACCATCCTGAGGATAACAACTGAATATTAGAATTATTTTAAAAGAGAATGCTCTAACATAGGAAGAGCAGAAACCATCTTACCCCGAGTGCGAGCATTATTATCGGATCAAAAAGATAAAGCTGGTGGCCACCTTTCATTGTCAAATTTACATCAGGAACTTCAAACGTAGTTTGATTTGGACTGCTTAAATGGAGCATGTTAATCCAGAGAGTTCAAAGGACATCAAGAAAGTAAAAGGTATAATCCAAAAGCTGGTTCACCTTATCCCGTAGCAGTATTCAAAAGGAATTTGGCCATCAGGTTGAATACGTGGCTGTTTTGCTTGAGAATCGAACTGCAAAAGAAGCAATATTCAGTTATAAATATAAAGGCTGCACTCCACTGAAACATACAGTTAGCTTCTCACTCACGTTTTCTGTAATGACTTTATAAGCTGGGTCGTTCAAGTATGTGAATGAAGTGCCAGAGTCGAAAATGGCCGTTATATCAACATCAGTGATCTTGCTTCCTACTGTTATTCCTGTCAAGCTAACGTTATAAGTTGGGCTGCATTCACAGAGAGAGAGAAGGAGTAAATACACATTCAGTTGAATTCTCACTTCTCTTAACGCTGAAACCAGAAAATCAAAGTGACAGCTTACTGTGTTTGATCAAGATTGAGTGGTGTTTCTCCTTGGTTTAGACTTCCTTTATCTCCAAAAACTATTCTTCCAAGACCATCACTTCCAAAACACATGGAGAAGGAATTTGCAGCAAGACCTTTACTTGCTAACATGCTTGGGATAGATATATTTTCAATACCAAGTCCAAATAGACCATTAGGAGCTGCGCCAGTTAGAAATGCACCCGTTTGTCTTATCCCACATCTGGAAAGAAAGAAATACAAAACAAATATTATGGTGGATGAAGAAATGCATCAGACGGTCCGAATTACACAGCTTTTTACCAATTTTAATATATGGAAACCAGTTATAGAGACTATCATTCGAGTAGTTAAAAGTTCCAAGGACGCTCTAACTAGAGTTTGACAGGATTTTTTATACCACAAGGCAGATACTAGTCAACTGATCTCTTTCAATGATTAAGTAAATATACCCACCCCAAAGCAATTGGAGCATCAATACTGTTTTGTTGAGCATTATTTGTTTCTAAGTGCAAGATGTCTTCCACCAGTACCCCTGTTGATGAGGTATTATTGGAGAGATATGCAACTCCATAAGCACATGCGTTCCGTGAAGCTAAGCACCGATTCCTTTGTCCACACATAGTGCTATTGCAGGAAACAACCTTGCTCGTTGACGATGTATTGGGGCTGTAGATATTAAGATTTATTCTCTGTTTCAAAAGCAAACGAAGGAAGAAGGACGATTATAAGTGTCAACCAAGGAACAATGCAGATATTAAGATTTATTCTCTGTTTCAAAAGCAAACGAAGGAAGAAGGATGATTATAAGTGTCAACCAAGAAACATAAAAAGGGTAAGGAAAACAACCCACATACGATATGAATCAGAAATTTCATTTCATGTCAGTATATATTACATGCATGATACTCACTTGGCAGATATATTCATTTTGTGTCAATTATGCATCTTCATTACCAGGAAAACAATCCCTCAACTTCATTGTCCACCTATATCTTGTTAACTTAGAATATACTATATTACTGTCATAATGACGACAAAGACAGTTGAACAGAAATCAATGTGTGCAGCCACTGTCTTATCAGCAGGTTTCTTAAATACAAAAGGAAGAGAAGTCTACGCATCTTATCCACATCTTCAACGTAGAAGCCAATATAAATAACGAATGATCAACAGAAAAGAAAAACTCTTTTAACTATTCGAAAGAAGAAAGAAAAAGGTACTAGGATGAATTACATACTCTTCCGGAACGTGTCTCTAGGGCATGCACACACTTGCTGCAATCGCACGGTAGCCAAAATAAGTCACTGCCAGTGTCAAGTGCCACTAAAAATGATAGCCCAGGTGTGCCCACAGTGACATTTGCATAATGCAAGCTGAAATTGCCAAAGAGGTTAGTCACACCTTAAGAAGAGAAAATTAGCTACAACACAACTATAGATACTACAGACTTCGCAACTCTATAGTTAACACATATGAATTACAGACATGCTGCTGCCAGAAACACCAAAACAATCCCTCGTCTTGTCAGAGAACTAGAGGCAGCAGAGGTGAGGGAAATCAGAAAAATAAAGAGAAAAAAAAAAAAACCAGAATTCAGCCCTTGGAATTAGAACTAGAATAAAAGTAAATTCAAATTTAGAGTCAGTATTTTATATAGTTAAATTGCCAAAATTCCAGTGCAAGCAAACTGACATAGGGAAGTAAGTTATCTGTCCTGCTTCGTCTAGATTGTTTTATCTTGAGCCGGAGGTCTATCGGAAACAGCCTCTCTGCCTCACCTCTGAGGTAGTGGTATGGACTGCGTACACTTACCCTCCCCAGACCCCACATGGTGGGAATATACCGGGTATGTTGTTGTTGTTTGATTTTCTCCAACCTCAATCTTTGTTAAAACTAAAAACAACACACCTCAATTAATCCAATGGTTCATGTTGCCTCCCACTAGCAGAGACATGAAAATTGTTTACTCTAGGTAACCTATTTTCCTGATATATGATTACTATTCCTACACCCCCCCTAGTCCCCCAACTGCACAGACAAAACTAAACTAAAGCTCAGTCAACTCTGACATCCAACCAAACAGATAAAAGCAAAAGAGACTAAACAACACAATAACAACAAACAGCAATAAATAAGCAACTGCAAGAAAGAACCAGAAAAAAGAATAGAGGGAGCTTACAATCCCAAAGAGCTGAGCCTTGAAGTTTCATTTCCACCAGAAAAAGTGATGGGATTACTTGTATCAGCAAGACGTCGACCCTTAATAAACCGATCACGTTGAGTCCAAGCTGAATAATATTCAACACTGCCCTTCTCAGGCAAACCATGAAGGTCCAAAATACCCTTCACCGGATCCGAATACCGATGATGTATATCAAATCCAAACGTCCCAAACCCATCACTACTGTGCCACTGCAATCCAAGAATCACCAAGAAAAGAATATGGGCAACCACAAAATAACCAATTGTACAAGAATTAGCCATGTCTGTATAAGGAGAAGCAAAAAAGACTGATTCTCTTTATATATATATATAAGAATAAAGAAAAATGAGTAGAAAAAAAGGGGATTTTTGAGAAAGAAAAAATAATTGGGTTGACGAATTCGAAGGTGTTGAAGTTGAGCATTGCTTCCATTTGTAAGTTTTTATATTTTTAGAAAGGTGAGGGTAAAATGGTGGAATTAGAAAGTCGTCGATTACAGTGTGAAAGATGAAAGCGTGGGGGGTTTGGTCACCTAGGACTTGTTTGGGTGGCGGGTCCTAGGGGATTATTACCGACCACTGTACACAACTCTCTAGTAATTGTTGCTGTCAACTGTCAACTGTCAACTGCCAGGTGCAAATAGTTTTGTACTCCTCCTCCGTCTAATAATACTTATTCATCTGACGTACAGATTAAATTATTCGTTGAAGAATGAAGGAGTTGTAAGCTAAGCTACTCCCACCCGTCTCAGAAAAGATAATTAAGAAGCAAACTAGTGAAATTTATGGAAAGTTGCCTGTTTTTTCTTTTTTTTGCCCTTCCTTTGGAAAATCGTTAATTCAAAGAATTGCATAGGGTTCTCTATCTTGTAATGATTTCTTCACTCTACTTTCCCAGATGGGTTTTACTTTTCCAAAGTAATTTGTCATGATGGTTGTTTTTCACATGAAAAGAAAATTATGAAGGTCCTTTTGTTTTTGTTTTTGTTTTTGTTTTTGTTTTCTAATGAAGAAAAAAAGGAGAGCCTTCGATATAATTAGGACTCACCATCCTCTACGTAATAATTGATCGAACTACTGTAAAATGTTATTCTATTTCGTTTAATCTGATTTAACTTTTCCGATTCAAGTTTTATAATGAACTAACGTAGTTTGGATTAACTAAAGAACCCCAACAACAATTAGGAGATCAAATTTATTTTTCATTTTTTCCTTTTAATCGAAAACTTACTGAAAAATATTTTCCTTCGTACCAAACAGTGAACACCCCCTGAGTTCACCAAAAAGTCATTATCACTAAAACAAACTCCGGTCATCTTAGAAAAAACTATCGACAAGCCAAATCTATTTTCGTAATAGAACAACAATAATGTAGCAGCAGACGTGGCGAAAATTCAAGGGTAACCTATTGTGAATAGATTAGAGTAGATCCAGAAAGTAAAAATGAATTAGCCTAATAATCTGTGATAAATGATAGTTTTACCTAAATATAAATATGGGAGAGTTGTTAGATCTGACGTGCATTAGTTTGGTACAAACCGTTTACATTTGTCCATATCTTATTCCTCTATTCGATAATTTCAACAATCAAAACGAAAAAGAATGCCCTCAAATCTTTCATTGAGATTGTTCGTCCATGACTTTTTTTACTTGTTTAATAAAAATATTTCAAGTAGCTGTTTGTTTTAAGTTTCTAGGAGCTGTTTTTTTCTTTTCCGAAGTTCTTATTATTTTAATTAAAAATTACGAATTTCTTTTTCTTTTATTAATTTTCTTTCGAAAAGTCTTTTTTCCTCATGGTTTTGTTGGTTTAATTCCTATTGCTACACACCTGTTTTAATTTTTAATGCATGCATATCACACTTGCTTTAACCAAAAGTTAAAACTTGTCAATGGCATGAATATTGCTAGTGTTTTTTTTCTTTTTTTTCTTTTTTTGAATTGATCAATTCCAAGTTAGAAGGTAAGAAAGCAGAACTGAAAATTATTAAATTAATTTTTGCCAACTACTTCCATATTAGTATTATATTCTAACGTGAGAAAAAAAATACTTTCTCAAAAACCTATATTTCGGAAAACTGATTCCTGTAAACATATACTCACTACATTAAAGTTGACTTTAATATCCAAATACTCCTACTTAATTTCTCCCTTCATTTTTAGTTTTTACTTGTTTATATTTGACTTTTCACATTCTTTAAATATAATAAATAAAATATAATTTTACTATATCAACTTTAATTATTACTCCCTCCGTTTCGTTTTAGTTGGCCCTCTTTCTAAAAAATATTTGTTTCAACTTAGTTGTCCATTTGATGAAATCAAGAGTGTTAAAGTAGAATTATCTCATTACTAGGACTCTTTGTAATTATCTTTTACATTTGTAATTAGCGTATGACTCTTGATAGTTATTCCCTGTATCTATCCTTTGTACTTTGTACAACTATATAAGCTTATATTCATGAATACATCTAGATAAGGAAGAATACCTTGACTTCTTAATCTCCTTATTATTCTTGTTATTTCACATGGTATCAAAGCCTTAAACAAAATTCTCTTCCACGTTTTTCTGCCATGTCTGTCGTTCCCGTCACTTCTTCCTCCTGCACTTCTCCCACTCCTGTCATCACCTCTACCCATTCTTTGGTTGTTAAACTTACACCAAAAAATTATTTGGCATGGAAAACTCAATTTATTCCTCTTCTAAATTATCAAAATCTTTATGGTTTCATCAATGGTACGAATCCCTCTCCCTCTGTCACTGTTGCGTCCTCCACTGATCCCACTCTTTAAGTTCCCAACCCAGAATTTGACATATGGTTTCGCAAGGATCAGATGCTTCATTCGTGGTTGCTTTCTTCTTTAACGGAAGAGATCTATCCTTATGTTATAGGTTTCACCTCTTCCTTTGCAGTTTGGGAGGCTCTTGCCAACGCCTTTGGTTCTGTTTCACAAAATCGTCAATTGCAGCTGCATATAGAATTACAAGAACTAAAGAAATCTGATCTCTCTGTTTCTAGCTATCTCCAAAAGGCCAAGGCTCTTTCTGGTGAACTTAGTGCCGCTGGTAGATCCATTTCTCCTGCTGAATTCAATGCGATTATTTATCGTAACATTGGACCAGAATTTCATGGCCTTATTGTTGCTCTCAATCTCCGTCCAGAACCAGTTACATTCAATGAACTTCATGGACAATTAGTAGCTCATGAAATCTTGCTAAAAAATGCCATGGAACCTGTCGCAAACCTGGTTCTAAAAGGTAATTCTCCCCTTCTGCCTACTCCCCAACACCGTCCACAATACACTCCACCCCCAATAACAACTCCAATAATAATCAGCCACGCCCATCCAACAACTCCAATAAAAATCAAAATCGTGGTCCATGTCAAATTTGCAGTCTAAACAACCACTCTATTGTCACTTGTCGAAAGAGGTATATTCCTCGTAACTTTTGACAATCTCCACACCAACATAATTATGCTGCTCCACTGATGGCTAATTATTCTGTTGTTGCACCCTCTTCACCAAATATGCAGCCTATCACCTGGTTTTCAGATACTGCTGCAAATTACCACATCACTCTGGACCTTCAAAGTTTAAGTGCCATTAATGAATATCCAGGTTCGGATCAGCTTTATGTAGGTAATGGTCAAGGGCTTCAAATCTCTCACACTGGTATGGAAACACTACATTCTCCTTCGAAATCTCTTTACTTGAAAAATGTTTTATGTGTTCCCAAAATAGTTAAGAATCCACTCTCCGTTGATTCTTAACTATCTCTCTCCTTTCCCTAACCCACTGCCTGGATCCTCACCTTTATGCCAATCCCCTCAAATACTAACTAGAACACCTATCTAAAATTCATCTCTGTCTCTTATTTCAAATCCAAATAATACTTCTGGATTATCATTAGCTGTGGATTCTTCAGTTTCTCCCTTAAAACAAAATTCTGAACCACCTCGCACCCATCACATACAACTCCGTCCCACCACCATGCAAAAACGTCAAGTCAATATAGCCTTAACCAAACCAAATTATCTATTAGCGGAAACTAATAACATTTTTCAAGCTAAGAAATTTCAGGAATGGCGTGACGCTATGCAACAAGAATTGAATGCTTTACATCAAACAAAAACATGGAGTTTAGTGCCTCGCCCTAGTAATAAAAATGTAATTGGAAACAAGTGAATTTTTCGCATAAAGAGGAATGCAGATGGCTCAATAGACCGTTACAAGGCGCGTCTTGTTGCTAAGGGTTACACACAACAATCCGGTATTGACTATCTTGAAATATTTTCTCTCGTAGTCAAATTTACCACTGTTCGGACAGTTCTTACGCTTGCCACAGTTCATAATTGGCCCATTCATCAACTTGACATGTAATACCCCGCATGTTTCTAAGCTAGGAAACGAACCATTTTTTTCTACATATGAAATCTCCTATCATGTGATTCATACTTGAGTACATGACTTACAATGAGTATCCTAGCGATAAGATAGATTATGATGCGTTAAGCATGTTCATATGAGTCACTTAAGGCAATACAAGCTAAGAGTTTTTTAATACATCAAATTTTAGTGTTCGATTTCGTAAGGGTCATATTTGAACGAGTATAACTTGATGTTAATGTGGTATTTCTGCATATTTCTACCCACCAAATTATAGAAAATCAAATTAGCTTTCCAATGATACCAATTTCGCCTTAATCCAATACCCGAGCGAAAAGTTATGCCCATTTTCGTGAAAGACAATAAGGGTATGCGATTGGTTAGGCACCGCCCAACCAAACTTAGGAGATTGGTTAGGCGCCGCCCAACCTGGCTTGTACGATTACTTGGGCGCCGCCTAAGTCAGTTCCAAGTGCCAAAAACATTCCATTTTGAGTTATTTTGAGAGTAATTAAGTCTTTTAACACTCCTTACACGTCCCTAAACTTAACCCTACGAAATATATAGCTCCTAATTACATTACAACCCTACTAACATCTTAAGTTCATCATCCAAGAGCACTAAAAGAGAAAAACAACTATGGTTGCATAATTAAGCTTGAAGATCCAATTTCAAGGAAATTCCTCCGTCAATCATCAAGAATCTTCCTTCTAAGGTATGCGTGAGTTGATTCATGGACTCCTTTCGTCTATGAAGCTCAAGAACTATTTTTTAAATTATGTATTATGATGTTTATGTTGTTGATGGTTGATGTTCATGTGGTTGGAGTTTGATGATGCCTAAGATGGGATCTTTGTATGTTTTGTGTGAGGATATGGTGGTATTTAATGTATAAATGTGTGAAGTTGGTGGTTGAATATTTGTAATCTTGATGAATCCACATATGCCTAAGATGTGCATGTAAGGTGTTTGTGAAAATACTTAAGGGAATAGAAATCATGCTTTTATGACATAATAAGTCCTAAATGACTATTCCATGTTCTAAGTTTATGTTCAACGTGATCCCCATGCTATTGTCTTGAATTGAAGATGTTGTATGAGATGCTCATGATATTGTTGTGATATGGAATGACCATGTTATTGAAGCCATGCAAGCATATACATGTTGTGTGCATTCCCGATCATGTGATAGTTTGTTGAGAATCATTCTTATTATGAAATCCTTACTTATGATATTGTGAATTGTGGACTCTACTCTTATGATCAAGTCAGTCATGTGTGTCAGTTTCCTTCCATCGAGTCCTGGGGGTACTTGTACCCGAAAACTAGAGCTAGTGTCATGTTTCAAGACATCCTCAGTAAAGCTATGCTCCATAGATTTCAGTTAGTCACATGACTCAGAAATCTCAATAGTTCAGTAGTCCCAGTAGTTTCAGTACTCTCAGTTAGACCTCAGATCTTAAGAAGCTTTTCCGTCAGTCAACGGAACTCAGTGAATTCAGCTTAGTTCAGCTAAGAAAATGTTATCAACTTGGTTAATCAGTTTATAAATCGGTTCAGTTCAGTTAGTCAGTTCAGCGCAGTTAATCTTTTTAGAGTCTTTCAGTTGGGAGTAAGGACTAGCACCGAGCGAGTGTAGGGATGACGGTTTTCTCGTTATAAAGGCAGAGCCGTTAGCAGCAATCCCTGTACTCCAGAACTGCGTAGCCAGCGCAGGACAGGAGTCACCCGTCAGATTAAGGCTATACTTGACTATTATATTGCCTTAGGCTTGATTTCCTGTTCAGGGTCACCCGCCAGAGAGGCTAGCCCATAGTAGAGGTCTCTACCCGTGGCACGGTATTGACACTCTTCCTATCAGGGCAAATATTGGACCCCCACCAGTACAGTATCGGGGCATGTCGGTTAGGTTACTACCTCCAACAGTCACAGTTACAATTATAGTTTCAGTATCAGTTTTCAGAGTAGAAAACAGGAATCAGGACTATCAGATACAGTCATCGATCTCAGTAAGGAACTCAGATAGTTTCATTGATTCCTGGACCATCCCTTCATATAGGCTTGGTCCCATATTCAGATGCTTATTATTAGATCTAGAGGTCACCCGGCAGACAGGCTTGATCTCAATCTCAGATTCAGTCGAGTATTCTCATTATCGATTTCAGAGATCACTCGTTAGCTAGGACTGATCTCAGACTTAGATATTCAGATACAATTTGAAACTCAGATAGTTTTCCCCAGAATTAGGACTGTTAGATACAGTCATCCATGTTATCAGACATTTAGTATCTCAGTATCACGAAACTCATGTTGTCAGAGTTCAAACTCAAGTAGTAAGTATCTCCACGAGTTCAGTAGCAGTTATGTATGTATGTATGTATTCTCACGTTCATATTAGTCAGCATGTTCATGCATATAAACCCCATGCATTTAGCCTACCCCCACGTATACTCAGTATTTTAGTTGTACTGACACATTTGCGCTATGGTGCTTTCTTTTTATGTTACACCATAGGTTCTGAGGTGTAGATTCCAGATCAGCAGTAGCAGTTCAGTAAGCAGTGAGTCCTCATCTTTCGAGGACATGATCGTTACATTTATTATTCCAGTATTTCAGTTTATTTTCAGTTTAGGGAGTTAGTTAGAGACATGTTCCTTCAACTCCTTATTCAGACAGTTTAGAGGCTTTCAGACGATTATAGAGTTTTCAGATTTAGACTTTAGTATTTTCAGTTTTGTTTTGGTACTGTGATACCACCTTATTTCAGATATTTTATTATTCAACATTGAACCTTACGCCCTATTTGTTCATGTTTCCACATTTTATATGTATATTATGCAGTTACAAGTACAACTATCAGTCATGGGTTAGCTTGTGGTCCTTCGGGGTCATGAGCACCATGTAGCGTTTCGGTTCAGAAAATCGGGGCGTTACATGACATCTCTAATGCGTTCTTACATGGCCATTTAGACAGTGAATTATATATGGAACAGCTGCAGGGGTATGTTGATTCTTCCAAGCCTGACCATGTCTGCCAACTTCATCGCTCTCTTTATGGTTTGAAACAAGCTCCCCGAGCTTGGTTTCAACGCTTGTCAAACTTTTTGGAGGGTCTCGGTTTTCACTCCTCCAAGGCGGACGCGTCATTATTTGTTCTTATTCAAGGTACATTAAAAATCTATGTATTGATTTATGTTGATGACGTAGTTGTTACATGTTCAAATTCCTCAAAGTTGCCATGGTTCCTCGCCAAAATTAAGGAAATATTTCTTGTTCGCGACTTGGGTACCTTGAATTATTTTCTAGGAATTGAAGTAAAAAGGGTCTCAGATGGCCTATTGTTGACACAAAATAACTATGCGGTTGATCTACTGAAAGAGGCAAATATGCAGGATTCTAAGTCGTGTAGCACACCAATGAAAGTGGTCCCAACCTTAAGCAAGACAATGGGTGAGCTGTTGTCAAATTCTGAGCAATATCGCAAAATTGTCGGTTCCCTGCAATACATGACCTTGACTCGCCGAGACATTGCATTTAGTGTCAATAAACTAGCTCAATTTATGCATTGTGCAACAGAGGTTCATTGGCAAGCAGTGAAGCGTCTACTTCGCTATATTCGTGCAACAACCAACATTGGTTTGTTTATCTCCAAGAATTCTACCTTGCAGCTTCAATGTTTTTCAGATAGTGATTGGGTTGGCTGCCCTGATGACCTGCGTTCCACTAGTGGATATCTAGTGTATCTTGGCAACAATTTAATTTCTTGGTCGTCAAAGAAACAACCTACTGTTGCCCGTTCCTCAACGGAGAGTGAATATAAATCACTGGCCAATGCCACAGCTGAAATTGTATGGGTAAGCTCTCTTCTTCGAGAACTTGGCTTCCCATCCGTCATCCCTGCTATCATGTGGTGTGATAACATTGGTGCAATTTACTTGAGTGTCAATCCTGTTTTTCATGCCCGCACCAAACATATTGAATTAGACTATCACTTTGTGCGGGAGCAAATCAAGTTAGGTAGGCTTTCAATTCGCTTCATTTCCGTTGCTGATCAAATCGCAGATATCATGACGAAACCGCTTGGACAACAACTTTTCTCTATTCATTTCAACAAGCTTCGTCTATGTTCCACACCGGCATCAGCTCGAGGGGGACTGTTAAAGTAGAATTATTTCATTACTATGACTCTTTGTAATTATCTTTTACATTTGTAATTAGCGTATGACTCTTGGTAGTTATTCCCTGTATCTATCCTTTTTACTTTGTACAGCTATATAAGCTTATATTCATGAATACATCAAGATAAGGAAGAATACCTTGACTTCTTAATCTCCTTATTATTCTTGTTATTTCACAAAGAGGATTTTATTATGTTTTTCCAATACCACCCTTTACATTAAATGATTAAATAAGTTGTATTTACTCAAATTTATATTTTTAAAACATAATTAATAAGATTAATTTGATAAAATAAACCCCTAATTAATATTTTTTTAATAGGTATGTCAAGTCAATAGGGACCAACTAATATGAAACGGAGGAAGTACAAGTCATCTAGATATCGAGAAGTGAATAGTATACTAAATATAGAAAAAAAACGGATATATAAATAATAAATTATCTCTCAATTTTCTTTAAATTGATAAAAGTAAAAATATAACGACACTTTAATTTTATAGGGCAGTTATATCCGAAGATAGCGTTTGGGTCTAGAAGAAGCCTAACACGTTGCAATAAGCTCGAAGCTTCCTAATATATTGTGGAAATTGTTGCCAACTCTTTTTAATGCTTTGACTAGACTTTGATTAATGGACTTTCAAGTTACATCCATTTACTAAAAACTGCCAAGAAAAATGGTATGACAAGATTATAGTAGGTATAAAAAAAGATAATTTCGTGCACTAACACTTTCATCATGCGCAGGGATTCGGGAAAGGGTCCTCCGTCACAAGGATGTATTGTATGCAATTTTACCTTGCATTTCAAGGCTCAAACCCATGACCTCCTGGTTATTATACGACAACTACTTTATCAATTATTCAAAGCTCACCTCCGAAAAGATTATTGTATAGTTGGAGATTAACATTTCTAATCAGATGGAATTATATTCTTCATTCTTGTGTAAAATATTCAAAGTCAAGGGTTACCAACTTACAAGAAGACGTGTTTTTTTGGTCATTAATATCTCATGAATGAATTGGTCATAGTGTATCCTCTAATTTTTTGTCCTAAAACCACCAATCATGGTACATTGAATAAGAGAAACAACCCCACCCCCCACCCCCCACATAAAGTACCAATCAAGTAGAGAAAGTAAACAACAACCACCAAATTATTCTAACATCATCTATCTAACATTTCCTACTTCCAGAATGGTACGGAACAAACATGGCTGAACAAAATGAATTCAACAACATATATATAGGGATTTCAATTAGGGAAAAAGATGCTTAAAAATATCTATGCTTTGGAGAAATTTGCAGTTACGCATTTTGAACTTTGCGGGGGATCCCTACGACCTCCGAGACTATTTTTTACCCTATTTAACTGGAATAAATTTGACACTTGGACCACTGCATGTATTTCACGCACATTGCGCGCGTAAGGAAAAAATGTTTGATAAGGGGCAAATATATACAAGTTAAATACGGTAAAAAATAGTCTAGGGGGTCATAAGACTCTGCAAAGTTCAGAATGTGTAGGTACATGTATTTTTCGCACATTTTTTCCTTTTAATTATAGAAGCACAATAATAGTGTAAAGATTCTTTATCTCGTTAGTGTAATTTAATTTGTTAGAATTACATGCTACTTACCATTTATTCTAGATTATCAATTACTATCAGTTATGAATTAATGTTAGTATTAAATAAAGTTACTTGTAACTATCTTTTCAATGACATGATTTTTTATGTAAAAAAAAGGCCAGCACTGCATATAATTAACTTCTAATTAGAGAATTGGGATCTATGTAAACTGGATTATGCGGCTTAGTTCCCTAAAATTAAGTGCAAAAAATATTGTTCGATTTTATTCTTTTTCCTGGACCAAGTTCGAATGAATGTTTTTCTGGCAAGACTTGTACCAATTAATGGAAATTATATAACATGATGTTGAAGTGACAGCATGTTAAAGTGTACACCGCATCTAAATATTTATTCTATTAATATAGTGCTTATTTATTTTAAGATTGCAACAAAACATCTTGATGAGTTGAAGAAGATGTTGGGAGGTCACCCTCCTCTGAGAAGAGCATGCTAGATTAAATTTTGTAAAAGCAAATGACCAATAAAAATATTTTAAGTGTGAGAATATATATATTAGTAATTGACATTTTAAAAGTCATAGCTTTAATTGTTTAGGAAAAAAAAAGGGTATTCTTTGCTCAATATCGAACTATATGAGAAAAAGATATTCTATTAAAATCAACCTCTATATATCCGCAGTTTTCTTCTCAAGAGAAAAACTTATAAACATACTTGTTATATTTAAAAAAAAATAACATAAATATACACCTTAACTTTCATTACTGTTTGAAGATTTAAAAAAATTGACCAAGGTAAGTCAGTGGAGAATCAAAGAGCAGAAGGATCAAAACTCTATTTTATAGAAGACAACGTAACAACAAAATATTCCAATAGGCAACTGACCAATAACAACAACAACAAACATAGTGTATTCCCACAAAGTGGGGTCCGGGGAGGGTAAGATGTACGTAGTTCATATCGCTACCTTCGAAGAAGTAGAGAGGTTGTTTCCAATAGATCCCAGCTCAAGATAGAGAATAGTAAACAAGGGGATGGATGACATAACAGAAATAAGGAATAAGAAATAATAAAATAGAAATCAGCGAAATACGAAATACGAGAAATAAGGGCAACACGAAAAGAGAAAATAGGAACTAAGAAATAAGAAATAGGACACCCACCTAGTAGTAACATACACTCACTTACCAAAGATACCTATGTACACAATCCTAAATTACTAACTCGGCTACACAAGATCTCTCCTGACTGCTTGCCACAACCCACACGCTCACACTAGCCTTCTACCCTTATCCGCGACCTCCATACCTTCCTATTTAAGGCCAGTCCTCAGTACGCTAAAAACGACAACAACCAAAAAAAAAAAAAAGAGAGAAGAAAAGGTTGCAAGTACAAATTAGGCGGTCCTGATTTCATTCTTCCTTACTTTTTTCTTAATCTTGAAACCTACCTTTTGCCTACTTTATCAGACTTCCACTAATATTTTTTTAGAATAAAAAAATGCATTTTATTCATCTTTTAATACAAAAAGTTACACTTTGATTCTTGATTTGAGGGAGTTTACATGACTTTACTCCCTAATCATATTTGCAAGATGATAAAACTATCCAAAGAGAGATGAGATGAGTCAAATGCATTGGCCATAATAAGGTCTGTGGCCCTCTGCCTATGACATAACTATATAGGGAGGCAAATAAACTAGTTAGCTGTGGCCTTAAGGACTTTTGAAATGCAGATCTAACAGCTTGTTGACATCTGAAAACTATCACAAGGACCTTTGAATATAAAAATCAGCATCCACCTTCTAACCTTATTATGGTAAGAAACCTAATCCAAAACTTCAAAGCATAACGAATTCTGAGTTTGAAGGAAGAGGAGGAGAGTGTATATATACTACACAAACGCAATCTAGTATATGAGGAAATGGCGCGTACAAGACTCATAATTTACATCCCAGCAAGGGCTGAGCTAGAGGGGCGGGCGCATAGCTAACTGTCATTGCAGCTGTGATTCTGAAATATGGTGGCTCTATACACTGACTGTTCTATCACAATCATAATGTACATAAACTACCATGATGATATGTCTTAGCTACATATAAAAAATAAGGTTTGGCTCGGAAAAAGAATTAACTTTCCTACGCGTATATACATTATATGGAGCTCTGCAAGGTCGATATCTGCACTATATGCTAAGTCCTAAGATGCATAGCTGAATCCCCAGTGTGAGAATGAGCATATGGTAGCTATTATAAAAGTAGCAGTACCAGAGATGCTAGGAAGCAGTTTATGAGGTTCAAATAAGATGTCTGATAAACAGATGATGCAAAAGAACTTTGATGAGTATTTGTGGTCGTTTCATCCGTTTTTTCTGCATTATCATTTCCAGGCACAACAGCAACAGCAGGTGGCACATGGGTGGTATTGACGGTTTGTGATGGGAAATCATCTATTTTCTCAATGTCATAACCTGCATGAAGGCCACAAATCCAAATCAGAAGTATGAAAAAACTACTATTTTTTCCATATTTAAGTTACTGGAGAAAACAATACTCACAATCAAACTTCTTCCAACCGAGGATTATTTTTTCTCGATCAAATACAAAGCGGTATCCGGTCATGAAGTTCTCTGAAAAAGGACCAGTAAGAGAAATAACAGTCAGATATCACAATTTGGAAATGATCAGTGATATACAACCTAACCTTTTAGAGTGCTCACATTAGCTCTAGTGGTTTTATTGCTTGAGTCTTTATTACATGAAGCATCAATTTCACAGGGTTTGGGACTCTTTATGCTACCAAAAGGTTAAAGTACTATTCTCTTCTAATCACAAGCCTAACATAAAGAGAAAACCACTTAATTTCAGGGAATTAAAGCCAAAACGGCTTTTGTCACTAACACCACTATTTTTGGGTTATCCAATGTTACACCCCCATGTTATATTATTCAGCGCTCCAAACTTTCAATGCTTGACGTGGTAGATGGAAGGGAGAGTGTGTGTGTTTGAGATTCCCACATTTGTTGAGAGTATAAGTTGTTGTCTCCTTATATGATCTAGGCCAATCCTCACCTCTCCTTATATTGTCTGGGACAATCCTCATGCTAACTTTCGGAGTTGATTAGAACCAAGGTTTATTTTAACATATTTTTTAAAGCAAGTTTTAACGTATAGTATATCCTGGCTAAATTAGCCAAGTCATATTCCTCCAGTCAATTTTTGGGACCACTAAACCTAAGTCTTTAATGCAAAAAGTGTAATCAACTTTTCCATGTAAACTATGTTGTTCGCTTAGAGTTTACAATACACCTCTCCTTTTGTTACATGCCACAGTATAGACATATACTTCCTTACCATGTTGCATGAAGCTTCAGTTCAATTCAATGAAAATAGAAAATACAAAAACATTGTTGCACTTAGGAAGACTTACGTCCAATTATATTAAGATCTTGACTCTTAACAACGGCCAGGCAATACCTGAGTTGGTTCTGCATAGGAAAAAGTATTTAGTACATATACAGGAAAGGCAATAACAGAAATTAAAAAGAAAATATTGTGCATAATAGCTGAAAGATAGTACCTGCATGGATATGACAATAATTGGATCAATAACAAGAAGTTGTCCTCCCCCATTCATAGTTAGGCTTAAACTAGGAATCAAGCTAGTATTTGCATCAGGACTGTCCAATACAAATCATAAAATGATTAAAGCGAAAAATCAATAAATAATAAATGGTTGAAAGAATAGGGGAGTATGTATATACATACACACTTGTGTGTATTAGCATATATTACCTCATATCATAACAATATTCAAAAGGGATCCTCGGATCAGGTGGGCGCCGTTTGTCTCGTACTTGAGAATGGAACTATTGAGGAGAAGAGGTTTGAATCTTAAACATTGTCTAAGAATGTATACAAATAAATATCATCGGAAAAGGGTTCTTACACTCTCTGAAAGCTTTGTATAGGATAGGTCTGCAAGATATGTAAAGGAGGTTCCGCTATCAAAAAGTGCTGTAAAACCAGAATCAATAAGAGTTGTTCCAACACGTATTTGATCTACAGAAACGTTGTATGTTGGGCTGCAAAATGTTTACCACAAGAGCATATGATTAAGTGAATCTAAAAGATTTGGACGGAGCAGACAAAAATAAATGGACGCGGTGTTTAATTGTGTGATTACCACTTACTGTAATGGGTTTATATTAAAGGGGGTCTCTTCCTGGTCAATGCTACCCTTGTCTCCAAAACTAATCCGTCCTGCCCCATCACGACCAAAGCACATGGAGAAGGAATCTGCCATAAAACCTTCCCGAGACAGAATACTAGGGACTGATATCTTCTCGAGACCAAGCCCAAATAAACCATTCGGTGCTGCAACATCTAGAAAAGAACCAGTTTGCTCCTGTCCACAACTGCACACTTGAAATTGGCATGTATCAGAGAATGAATTTGAGAACTTGGGCTGAAGCAGAAAAACTCCACAGTTAACCAGTTATCCAAAAGGATCTTTCCATACAACACATCTAGCAGTTAAAAATACACTGCCAGGGATCAACCCAATGCCCAAGCAACTTAACATCAATTAGATAAAGGAGGTTCAGGATGCTTACCCAAAGATCACATGCGCCTGTACAAATTTTTCCTCATTGTCTTCTGTTCTCAAGTGCAAAATATCATCCACCAAAATTCCTGAAGTTGAAGTTTCTGAGGAGACATAGGATACTGAATAAGGGCAGTGATTATCTACACCAAGGCAATTACTGTGCTCTGTACACAAGCTATCACTGCAGGTGACCTTCTTGCTAGTTGACGATCTGTTCAGGCTGTATATGCTAAGCTCAAAATCCTGGAGCAAAAAATATAATCCACTTTAGAAGGAGTGAAAAGGAAACAATATAAGAGAACCACAAAAGAAATGCATCTCATTTCTCCAACAGTCTGTCTAACCACCCTTGTAATTTATCTTGCAAATCAAAGTTAACAGTATATTTAATGCTCCTCCCAGGCCATCTTTATATTAGAGGAAGACAATTCCATCAAACCATGGCTGAGGAACTGACAAAATGAACATACAAAGTTTGATGAGCAAGGCTGTGATGGAATCAAACATGTATTAGTAAAATGGTAACCCCAACTGGAAAACTAGGTAATAAAAGTGATATCTTTTCACAGTTGAGAATAATGTAAAAGTGAACTATACAGGAATCTATGATTGTGCATACTCTTGTGAAACTTTGGTTATAAAATTCTCTTTGGCTTGCTTCACAAACTAATCCAAAAATGTGAACCCATAACTAGTATACTCGTATAAGTGGTCATTTTCTAGTTTACCGTACCAACTTCTTATCAGAACATCTAACTACATTCATGAGTCATGGCATGCCACATTCCTAAAGGCACAGAATTTTGTGGATACTATTGCAGGTTTGTAAATGAATCAGTTGCTTTCACTTCTCACGTGAAAATGGAGGTCATCATTTACTACTTTTGTCAAAAGGAAACTCTTATGAAGTTTATAAGCTCCTCACACCTTGTGCCTAAATAGCATAGAATTCATGGATGCAACAAAATGGTCTAGCTGTCAAAGGCACTTTTTAGCTAATCCTTTATGTTACAGCACAAATTTCCACTCATTCATTTCATACCAATATAATAACAACAACAACAACGTACCCAGTGAATTCCCACGAGGGCGGTCTGGGGAAGGACCCTCGACTCAGTACAACAAAAAGGAAAAACGACAGTGAAGAAAACATAGCAACTAATATGGAAACAGTAACAACAACATGAAGATACCCAAAAAGAAAAGGGGGGAGAAGTAAAACATACGGAGCTGTAAAGTGTAGGATCATCAGTAGAAGCACATCTGCCACATTCACAAGGCACCCAAAATAAATCACTCCCAGTATCAAGAGCCACAAGAAACTTCAATCCAGGTGTCCCCAAAGTCACCGTAGTGTAATGCAAGCTACAAAATCCCCAAAAACAAATTCAAGAATCCTTCAATCACAAAAGCAAGAAACTTCAAAATCAAAGAGGGGTTTGGGTCTTTACAATCCAAGAGAGCTGATCCGGAAAGTAGAATTGCCATCAGAGAAAGTAAGTCGTCCATCAAATTTGAAAAGCCTCCTTCCATGTAGCAACCGATCATGGTTAGCCAAATGTATATAATACTGTAAAC
Organism: Capsicum pubescens; assembly: GCA_030864215.1. Classification (NCBI taxonomy): domain Eukaryota; kingdom Viridiplantae; phylum Streptophyta; class Magnoliopsida; order Solanales; family Solanaceae; genus Capsicum; species Capsicum pubescens. The sequence goes on along the minus strand of CM061539.1, from coordinate 184,589,273 downwards.
TTCCCTTGACTGGCCAATCTTGAACTGGACCCGCAACTTTCTGCAATGACCATTTCTTGACAGTTTCAGAGAAACGATGGTGCATTTCAAATGTGAAAACACGGCCATTACATTGTCCAAATGGGGAAATCAAGAACATTGTTAGAAACAAACTAACAAAAGATGACATTTTTAATTTCTTTTTGCTTAGCAACTCAGATCTTGAAGTGTAATGGCACTGCAAATTTATTGGGTTAGGTATAACAGAAGGAGAGTCAAGAAAAGGAAAAAGAGAGTTAATTTTGACAGTTGATAGGGAGGAATGTTGGGGTTGTAGTTCAAGAAAATGGAGAGAAAATTTTCACTTTCTTCATTGTTTTGCTTACTTTTATTGATGAATTTGGCGTTTTATCAATCACCAAATCTGATAATGTAGTGGTCATTTGCATATTTTGCTGTGGTTATTAAACTTTTTTTACTACTTGTAATAATAAAAACAAATTCTTGAAGCATAAGTTAAATACTTTTATACTATCATAATATTTAGAAAGTTATGTTCGATGTGATATTAATTTCTGAATAACCTATCATGTAAATTTATATTCGTTATAATGGACACAGGATGTTGTAATGGATATCTCCGAGGACGTGAGTTTAGGAATTGCTTACGGAACGTCTTATACTTTACTTATCATTCGGTGATTGTTAAAGGACAAAAATTAAAGATCATTCATTTAAATGACAAAAATTAAAAATCTAACATATTTTCTATACTCAGTAGTAATTATGTGACATTGCTCTTTGTTTGTGTGTCAGTTTTTTTTTGTTTTTAAATTTAATAATAAGCTGGCAGACTGGTTTTAAAGTGTTTTAATGAAATGTATAATATTTGTATGTGCATGACAAAGGACGAGACAAACACCTTTAAGCGGCTCCTTTTTTGTTTCTTCTTTTCATGTGGGGGCATGAATATTAAAATAATCTTCAACTTTATAAACTTGTTTGAAAAATAATTACTAGTATATACCAAGGGTGTCAAGTTGGTCGGGCCGATCCGGCCCTCGTAATTAACCCGGCCTGATTTGATCCGATCCGATAAGCCCTGGGGCTTTAGGGTTCTGGATCCCAGCCGATTATTTTTTTAAAATGGGTCCGGCTAATTCAGCCCGGACCAAGCTCAGTCCAGGCCCGCGCAGTTAACCGGCCCGGCCCGAATACCTTTTTAAAAAAGAAATTAAAAAAAAATGGAATTTTGAGCCAAACTAGCCGTTGGCCCAACGGCTAGATAGCCGTTTTGGGGTCCAAACGGCTAGTTTGGGCCCATTTATTAAAAAATATATATATTTTTTTTTAATCCCAAAAAAAAATTTATAAATACCCTACAACTTCAAATCATTTTTCACACAATTTTCCACTCTCTCAAATCTCATTCTCTTCCAAATCTCAATTCTCAATTCTCAAATATTCAATATATTTAATTTCTTAAAGTGTTCATTTTAATTTTTTAATTTTTCGTTTACAAAGTACGAGCGGAAGTTTCTAAAGTCGCAACCTTTGGATACTTCCAAAATTTGGTATTGTCGTTCCATCTCTTACGTTTAATTTTTATTTATTGTATTAATTGTTTAATATTTAATTTTATTATATTTGTGTATTTTGAATATTTTTAGTTTAATTTAATTTATATTATGGATAAATTAAGAAACCTCGCTACTAAAGGTGTTAAAATTTTTTGTTCCGGAAGCGATAGTGGTAGTAAAAAGCGAATTACTAGCGGTAGAGGTAGTTCAAGTGGTAGATATACCCGTGTGCCTTCGCCTCCGGTACCGCTTGGTACACCTTTTGAGGAAGAAATAGGTGTAGGTGCTCACGATATGGATTATGTAGAAGCTCAGGAAAATTACGGTATAGAAAAAGAAAATGAAGTAGATGCGGTTAATTTAGACGAAGATAATGAAAATATTGCTGAGACACCCGCAGTAGGAGATGCTAACGTTAGATCTGAATCGGTTAATCTCCCTCCCCATCCTCCCAGTGCCCCAAGACCTCGTAAAAGAACTAGTGTTGCATGGTAATTTTTTGAACGTATATCAGATATTGAGGTGCAATGCAATATTTGTCAACAAATATATAAGCATAGAAGTAGAGGCAAGCAAGGGGGTACGGGTACGTTAATGAGACATATAGCTGAAGATCACAAAAGAGAGTTAAATATTGCACAAGGTGGTGGGGATGTTGGTGGGCCAACGCAAACTAGAATGGACCCAGCAACCGATCACGTAGCGAAGAAGTATAATAAATTAAAAGACCGGGAAGGAATAGCTAAAATGGTAGATGTGGGTTGTTTGCCTTTTAGTTTTCCTTCTTCTGATGTCTTTATTCGTTATATACAAGCAATTTACAATCCTATGTTTAACGGTATTCCTAGAACTACTTGTCGCTCTGATATTTTTAGACTTCATTCACAATATTGTTTTTATTTATCAACATTGTTAAAAAATATTCAATGTAGATTGTCCTTAACTTCTGATCTTGGTCGTGCTGTAAATAAAAATGATTATTTAACTGTTACTTGTCATTGGATGGATAGTAATTTCGTGATGCAAAAACGTATTCTTGCTTTTTTATATGATGAAGATCGTAAACATACTGAACAATTTATTGTTGATTCTATTGTTAAAATTGCCGGATATTATGGTATCGAAAATAAAAATTTATGTATTGCTTTTGATAATGCGTCTAACAACAAGACTGCTATAAAAAAAAATTAAAATCTACGTTATCTCCGCCCTTGCCTGAAATTTTTCATATTAAGTGTGCATGTCATATATATAATTTAATTGTAAAAGATGATCTTGAGTTTTTTGAGCTTTATATTGAAAAAATCTGTCTTGCCGTTGGTTTTATTCAATGAAATAATCGTAGATCGAGAATTAGAGAATTTAAAGTTAAATGTCAAGAAAATGGACTTACACCGATTTTGATGTCTGAGGAAATTGATACTAGATGGAATTCTACGTATGAATTTTTAAAAACTTGTTATAAATATAGAATTTCTATTACATTAGCTTTTAACCAACATTGCGGTTCATTTGTTGATTCTGTTGATTGCATGCTACATATTTCTTATTGGGTTGTAATTAATGATCTTGTTAAGTTTTTAGAAAAATTTTACGTAGCTACGGTTGAATTTTCCGGTGCTTATTATCCTACTGTTTGTAATATTTTGACATATATAGCCGATATTTCTGGTTTGCTCAAGGAATATAAAAATAAAGAAGGTTATAAATAAGCTGTTGGCGCCATGTTTATGAAATTTTAAAAATATTTTTTACCGATTCCCCCTATTTACTTGGTTGGTGTTATGCTAAATCCGTGCATGAAATATAATAATATGTGCCACTTTAGTACTCTTATTTATACTAACTTAGAAATAAATACTAATCATGATTCTGAACAAGTACAACCTGATTTGTGGACGGCTACGGCTGATGCAAAGGATTACATAGATAAATTATATAATCACTATGCCGATTTATTTGATTTAGCCGTACCTACAAATATCACTCCAACTGTCGCTCCTCATCTTTCCGATGAGCCATCATCTTCTAAAAGGCCGGCACATAGTGTTTTTTCTGATTTGTTTTATGATTTAAATTGTTGGAACAGTATTGATGAGAGAACTTACACATCAACTTATCGGGAGGAGCTGAAATATTATCTTCGGACGACACCAGAGGATCGCAGACGACGGATCAACACGTTGGATTGGTGGAGGAGTAATGAAACACAATATCCTGTGCTTTCAAGATTAGCTAGAGATATCTTGAATGTTCCAATGTCAACCGTTGCATCAGAGAGCGCCTTTAGTCAGGGACGACAACAGCTTGGAGACAATCGACACTCATTGAGAAGCAATGCAATGAATGTTCTAGTTTGCCTCAGAGATTGGATTAGAGCGGAAAGAAGAAACCAAGGAATGAAACCGGAGCCGAGCGACGAGCTGAAACTTGAAGAAATTATGACTTCACGGGAGAACTCAGCAGAATCAAGTCCAATGCATGGTTTTGCCCCCGTTGACTTCGACTATCCTATGCAAGTTCCCGAATGATGCATAATTTGTAGATTTTCCATTCATGTAAATTATAAATTTTGGATCATTTTGCAATCAATAAAATTCCCCAAATTCATTCACTCCTTAGTCCTTACTTTTTATATTTTTTCATTTAACGATTTAAAATTTTAAATTGAATTTCTAGTTTTCTACTTTAAATTAAAAACTTACTTCTAATATATTATTAATTTACTACCAAATATTATTAATTTATTAGATTAAGTAGCATATGTTTTGTATATTTGTGCATATATCTTCTATAGAAGTGTATATTTAACGTATACATGTGTATATGTTTTATAAATTAGTATATAAGTATATCTATATATATTGTAATGTATATATAATGTAGTATATTTTATAAGTAGTAGTATATATACATTGAATGGTGCGTATACACGTGTATATATCTTCTATAGAAGTGTATATTTAACGTATACATGTGTATATGTTTTATAAATTGAATATCTTCTATAGAAGTGTATATTTAATGTATACATGTGTATATATTTTATAAATTAGTATATAAGTATATCTATATATATTGTAATGTATATATAATGTAGTATATTTTATAAGTAGTAGTATATATACATTGAATGGTGCATATACACGTGTATATATCTTCTATAGAAGTGTATATTTAACGTATACATGTGTATATGTTTTATAAATTAGTATATAAGTATATCTATATATATTGTAATGTATATATATTGTAGTATATTTTATAAGTGGTAGTATATATACATTGAATGGTGTGTATACACGTGTATATATCTTCTATAGAAGTGTATATTTAACGTATACATGTGTATATGTTTTATAAATTAGTATATAAGTATATTTATATATATTGTAATGTATATATATTGTAGTATATTTTATAAGTAGTAGTATATATACATTGTATGGTGCATATACACATGTATATATCTTGTATATTTAACGTATACATGTGTATATGTTTTATAAATTAGTATATAAGTATATCTATATATATTGTAATGTATATATATTATAGTATATTTTATAAGTAGTAGTATATATACATTGAATAGTGCGTATACACGTGTATATATCTCCTATAAAAGTGTATATTTAACGTATACATGTGTATATATTTTATAAATTAGTATATAACTATATCTATATATATTGTAGTATATTTTATAAGTAGTAGTATATATACATTGTATGGTGCATATACACATGTATATATCTTGTATATTTAATGTATACATGTGTATATGTTTTATGAATTAGTATATAAGTATATCTATATATATTGTAATGTATATATATTGTAGTATATTTTATAAGTAGTAGTATATATACATTGAATGATGCGTATATATGAGTAATTGACTAATTGTGTATATATTTTTTAAATTGTAATGTAGTATATACTATATATATAGTGTATATATATTATTTAACGTATTTATAATGTATATAGGTGGATATATGTAATGTATATTGAAAGAATTTTTTTTTTTTATATATTTTTGACCGGGTTTGACCGATTTTTTAATCGGATTTGATCGGGTTGGGTTAAGTGGACCGGGTTAGGGTGGGTTTTAATTTTTTTACTGTTTGACTCGGCCCGGCCCGGCCCATCTAGCGCCAAAACCGGCCCTCAACCAGGTTAAAATAGAAGGGTTAGTTCCGGGTTGGCCCGTTTGACACCCATAGTATATACTAGTAGTGTGTTCTTTTGTTATCTATTCCAACTGACACGTTTACTTACATCTTAATTTTAAGGGCCCGTTTGATCATGGATATTTTTTTCATTTTTTCGGAAAATTTTTTCGGAGTTGAAAATTATGGTGTTTGGCCATTAAAATTTTGTAAAACAATTTTGGAATAAAATTTCGAAAATGGATTCTCTTTTTTCCACTTCCAATTTCAACTTCCATTATTATTACATATAACCTCAATCTTTAAATTTTTACACAAACCCCTCTAATTAACTAAATTTCGTAATTTTTTTAAAAAGATCAAATTCAATAAAATAATTAATTCAAGTGAAAATAATTAAGAATTTTCATCAACAAATTTAAGAATATATAAAATATATTTATATCTATCAATCATATTTATCAAAATATATTTTTATCTATTTAATCGATTATGGTTAGATAAACTTATTTAGCTCGTGCTTGTGATATTTTTATTCAAATTTTAGAAGAATAACAATCATAATAATTAGTTTGTTGTTAATTATTTTATCAATTGAAGACATATAAATTATTTTCTCAATATTTGATTGTATGTTAGTAGGTAAATTAGTAGTTGAATGATTTTAATAATTTTTAAAAGTTGAGGACATAAAATTATATTTAAAAAAGATTTATCAAAAATCTAAAAAAAAAATTAAAAAAACATGACCAAACACAATTTCAACTCCCAAAAAAAATATTTTTCATAGCCGCTACTTAAATTTAAATGGCCACGCTAGCTCGAGGGAAATAATTGATCTGCCTGTAAGAGTTGACATCTAAGTCAGAAAGCCCATTTCTTTACGTTTCTTTATTATCTTTGTTTTCATTACAAAATAAGTAAGAAAAAAAGAATTTAGATTCCTACTGATTTTATTGACAACTCAATTGTGTTTGTGATATCTTCATTTGTCTATTCCCCCCCCCCCTCCCCACGCACCCACCCACTCCATTTTCATTTAAGTGTCTTTGGTATGATGGAAAGTATTTTTCGTGAAAAATGTTTTCCTGAAAAAAAATTGATTTTCTACTTATTTTTTCATGTTTGGTTGGTGATTGAAATTTTTTTTATGGTGTTTGATTGGTGAGTAGAGATTATTTTTTAGAAAAATATTTTTTAGTGTTTGATTGGTGAGTGAAAAAATATTTTTTTAGAAAATACTACTAACTGTTAGCTAGTATATCAGTGCCTCCAGCAACTCAACAATTTGTAAGAACTAATTTAAGCATAACAAATAATATCAATATCGAATACTAAAATATTACAATCACTAAATTTAAACAACTATTAATTAGCAAATATAGAAGACACTTTTCACTATTTTGTCAGGACAATCTCAAGATACTACAATCAATAGAAATATAACGGAACGACAAACTTATTCAACCTCGTGAAATAAGTTACATTTTATGCATATGAAAATAACAACACATTCAACGAACGTTGGAAATTAAAAAAATTCGGGCTTCACTATTTTTTATTTCAAGCAGTGAAAAATTGAAGCAAAACACAGTGAAAAATATTTCTGAGTAATGTAAATTTTTTAGAAATATTAATTTTTTGAATCATGTGAATATGAGTGTTGTTGGGGTGGGGAAGATGGGTGAGAGTGGAGTCATAAGTCACATTTGTCATTTTCTTGAAAATGACTTCCCTTGGGCCACGAGGGAAGTCATTTTCCTTCAAATTGAGGAAAATGAATTGGTGTGGAAAACAATGTTTTCCAAACATTTTACTGCAACCAAACAAGGGAAAATATGAAAACATTTTTCAGAAAACATATTCCATCATACCAAACACACCCGCTTTTAGCAATTCTAAAAAAAAAAAAAAGAACCTTGCTCTTCGATCTATTTCTTATAAAATCTTAATGGGTCCATTTTATTTCCATACTGCCGATGGATAACCATCTCTTATTTCCTTTGCTTTCATTATCGTATGATGGTGTTATTATTATTGTTTTATTCTACAAAATTATGTTTTAGTTGAGTCGGGCCTATTAGAGAGGTAAGGCTACGTATAAAATTACGCCAGAGATGTTGTTTAAACATAATTAAATTTGATTTTCTTTCTCAAAATCTAAAAAAAAAAACGAAAAACATATACTATATAACTTTGTCTTGAATTCTCCATTCTAAACAAAATTTCAGGTAATGCACAAAAATTTGGTACAAAAAGAAGAAAAGAACTCGAGGCATTATTTGCTCAAATACGTAAACATTTACGACGGGTCCAAAATCCAAACAACTTGTCACTGAATTGACAATAGGGAATTATCTTAAGTGCTAGTCACTTTCAAAGTTAACACGTACTATCCTAATAATAATAAAATAAAATCGTACTACTAATATTTACATAAAAGTTTGCTCACCTCACAATCTAACCGTACCCACACAAAAAGAAAAAAAAAAAGTAATTCCCTCAAAAAGGGCTCTGGACTTAATTTCCTACATCTTAACAAAATCGTGGAAAATAAAATTTTTGTGATGTTTGTGTATTTTCTCAAGCTGGAGAGACAGAGGTATAACCAAATTTATCAGACAAATTAGTTCTTGTTAAAGGTGAAAAATGTTCCATCTGCTTAATAAATTGTACATCCTGCACCAAAGGATTACTTGTTCTCCCTGGAGGAGATCCTGAGTAACATGATGGTGAATTTCTTCCATCTTTTGTCTGCATTGGAAAATAAATAAATGTTAAATTAATTAAGAAAAGTATAATAGGATAGTGAAGGAGCTAGATATGCGTCAGTTGAAGTATCGTTCATAAAAAAAGATCATATTTTATGTAGTGAAATCATATCGTGTTTCATTTATAGATCAAAAGCTACTCTGCATATATACATAGTACGAACTATTTTGTTTCACCGCTGTCGTAGAGGCACATACAAGATTTAAAAGTCTTTAGATAACCAACCTTTTCAGCAACAATGTTGAGAATCCCACTTCTTCCATCAAAATTCTTCTGGCTGATCAAGTGAAGTTTCCAAATGTTATAACTCAAGACATCTCATTTGATAAAAATATATATAAAATAAAAGTGTGAAAATTGGGAGTTAAAAGTAGTACCTGTTATCATTGGATTTGAGGAATTCAGGAAGAGTATTGGATCCAAGTTTTCTAGGCTTAGGGCAAATAGGTGATACATGATTTTTGTCCTCAACAAAAATGTTGTTCACTGAAGAATGATACATCTGCCTCTCTTAATTTGTTTCTCTCTAATTAATTAACATAGAAAAGTGCATCTGTTCTACTAATTAAATGTCACAAGTACGATAACTTGTGACATTTTCTGTAACTGGTCCTGCTTATTTATACTTTTGTGGGAAACGTTCATCACACATGTTGTTATTACCCTAAGTTAACATGGGCCACATGTTTTTGTCTCAAAGAAGAGGAGAAAGAGAGAGATAAAATAGTGATTAGTTAAGTGTAGTGGGCTTCTTTGTACAAAGTTAGTTGGTTATACTGAAAGGTTGAATGAGGCAATTAATTGCTTGGCCAACACTTTACGTAGGGTAAGGTCTTTTGACTAGACTTTATTTTTCCTATTCCTTCTCACATTTCTCATTTGATCCAAGTATTCAGGTTTCCCAAGACTTACTGCATTCATAATTTCTAATTTTTTAACTCAATTTGAGAAAATTGAACTTCCTTAATCATACAAGTACAATTGTCAAACTTAGATAAGCTATATGCCACTTGTCCAACAAGCACGACTTGGTCAAGTCATATAATTTAGAAAGGCTCATCACCACTTGACAGAACCTAAATTGCAAACTAATGTTTCCTATGGCCCACGAAATAAATTTGAAAAAAAAAAATGAATCCACACAATTTTTCAAATAAAATACCTTTTTTTTTAAAAATAATAATAATAATAATAATGTTTGGGAAGTGGTTTTGAGTGAGTCATGTTTCTGATACACAAAAGCATATTTAACCAAATAAACTATCGACGGATTGGGACATGATCTATATTTTGGCTATAAACTATTTGACTTGGTTCGTTCATTCAAACTTTTTATATATATGCATTCTTCCTTTTTTTTTTCTCCTCTCTCAAGTCCATGGTACGATGAATTTCATTAATTCAAAAAAGAACTTACGATAAGAGCTGATTTTGCTGTGAGGAATTTGCATACTTACTCGCTTTCCTTCAGTTCATAGATGAACGAAAAACTCATTTAGGTGTCACCGTAATAAATATGAATTAGTCATATAGACTTCTGGAACAAATTCCCCAAAAAAATATAAATTTGTATCAAAGAGCCCTTAAGGTTTCATCAAACCAATATATTAACAACTTTTTTGGCATATGATTGACCTACCTGGACAACAATCATATGAGAACGCGAACGCACGAGGAAACATCAAAAAGATCACAAGAACCTTGTTTGTAAAACTAATTTTCTTGGTTGTAAAGCAATAGTTTTAAACTAAAAAAACACACTACAGCTGTTACGACTACTATGAAATGGCCTATCCTGCAATGTGAGGACAAACAAACAGGGCAACATCAATTTGCTGGTACAATGAACAGAAGATTAAAAACTGAAAATTCTAGTCCTTTGAGAAAGCCAAAGGTATATAATGTTTCTCCCCCCAGTGAATGAACCAAACACGAAACGATGCTAAAGTAACTTGAGCACATGTTGGGTAAACATCTATTCGCTCAGTAGATTGGTCAAAACTTGATCTGTCAAAGCTGTATTATGGATACAGAATGGCAGTGAGAACACTTAATTTATAATCTCACACTAAGATAAATTGGACGTATCCTGTCGTCAGACACAATAATATAGACAAGACCCGATCCTAAAGTTAAAGACTACTAATACAGTGGAACCAGGTAAGACATTATAATATGTGCTCCAGTGATCCTAAGCCAAGTATCTGTTTCCAAATAAACGTCCCACCCAAAGGACGAACCAAGAAAAGAGGAGAGATATGATAGATGCAGAAACACATCCAATCACAAATAAGAATATATACAAATATCAACACAAATCATTGGTTTTATTCACAATTCATGAATTATATGTATCCCAGTCAAACGTAGGTTGTGAGAAAACCTCATAATCAGTCGGCCCTTCGATAATGTTGTCAACAGTCTGTATGCCTTGTAACAAAGCTGGCTGAAAAGCATCATTATCAGAGGGCAAAATTTTATACATCACTAACAACCCAAGTGTGAATATGGCTTGAAGCTTAGTTGAGTCTCCTCGTACAGAGAAAAAAAGTAGCATTGCAAGGAGGAACAAGTCAACGCAAAACCTCATGATAGATAATACAGTATCCATCAACCTCCCATCATTACCAGCAGGGAAACCTCGCACTCTGTATACAAACAGGAAATTGTACTTGTCAACCACATACCTGTACCCAAAGTAAACTGCACCAACAGGAACCACAAGAGGAGCAAACGAACAATATATCAGGGTCAGGGCAAATATTGTCAGATTGAAGGCATAATATTGCGCAAAGTCGAACTTTGGCTTTGGAACTGGTGAGGTTCGGCTGACTGGAGGGTATTCAGACAAATCTTGTCCTGGGAAATCAACTTCATTTGGAGAGGCATCATTTAAAAATCCATTGTTGTCAGCAACCACAGTTGAACTCCTTTCATGAATCAGAGGCCTCTGCAAACTATCAATGTCTTGATTTTCCAATGGATAGTCCTCGATCCTTTCTGGTACCAGCTGAAGCATGTCATTTTTTCGGAACTTTTGAAGCTGCTTCTTAATCCAAGGAATTGGCGTTAACAAATCAAAAGATATACCCAAGAAACTGCTTGTAATTAAAAATGCAAGAGATGAAAGACATGTCCTTGTCAAAAAGGAAGCGGTCATGTACTGCTCGATCTTTTTGCAATCTTCTCCATCCAAATAACAGCGGCCCATACTTAAGAGCGCACCCTCAAGAGATGATTCGACCAAAGCCCTAAGGAGAATGAGATTTACCAGAAAGAAGCAAACCATTTTCAGTAGCGCAGCCCTTTGCTCGCCAGATACAGTAAGATGCCGTTCAAATTTTGAAAGATAAGAAAGAACTGAAGGGACAACAATGTACATGCTCACAAAAATCAGAACATTAGGCAAAAATTGAAATATTATTGTTGCTAGCCAGCTCGATCCCTGCACCCAATTCAGCCACATCTGAGCATGGTCCATTGCTTCAGCATTAATTATCCGCCCTGCGCTTTGAATGGCACTAATCACAGCGAGTGGAGAACTGCAGAATAACAGCATCAACAGTAGGCATGTGTTCACCAACACTCTGCGTAACCTTAAAGAAAACTTTGTTGATCCCAGGTGGTTCCAGTATATGTCAGTAGCTAAAGGAGCTCTCTCTACTTTCCACTGGTTCCTCTGTAGTTGCAACTCAATGACTGAAAAGAATCGACCATATCGCCTCCTCTTCTCATTTCGGAGGTCCTGGACAGCCTTATTAGCTGTAAAGACATCCTTAAATACCACAAAAGCTACACCAGCACCTCTTGCTCGACCTTCTTTATAAGATGCCATTTCCATCTCCAAATCAGCTCTTAACTCTTGCAATTTTCTCAATTTCTCTTCATCTGAGAAACCCAATTGGTCCATAACACGATACCACGTATCCTTGGCTTTTCTCCACAGAAAACACAGTCGCTCTAACAAACCCCGCCCATTCACACTATCAATATCGTCCTCATCTTCCTCACCCTCATTCAAATAACCCCGCGACTCAATTCTCGCCACTAATTTAGAAATATCTTCCCGAACCTTCACCAACTCTGTAGCTAAATCATCCAAAGCACACAAATCCATAGGCACAACTACTCTATACACCTTTCCCGGATATTTATGCTGAAAATAATCCACCAAAGGTGTCTTATCAAAACCTAAGGTTTTCGGTACACCCTGCACCATAATAGTAAAAATCGCACTGGCATTCGTACCATGACTGCTTGGATTTCCATATCCATCTCTAAGCCTAGTAATTTTCAACCTTTCTTGTATTTCAGTTATACCACAATGTACCAAAACAACAACAATAACAACAAATATAAAGTGAATCCAGAGTAAAGCAGAACCTTTTTCTATATGATTTATCGTAGTCTTTGAAAACTGATCAGCCATAGGAGCCTTACCAGCATAAATATTCAACGGCAACATAACAGCAAGAGCAAGAATTGCCAGTAATAATATCAACGCTGAGCTCCCGCCCTCAATAAGAAGATATTGTGCAGCATCGGCGCCGCAGTGTCGGGCGATTTCAACGCCAGTGGCGTGCCAGGCAGCGAGGAGCTTAGATGCAATAGCAGTGGTCCCCGGCATACGACGGTGGTCGCTTCGAAGCTTACCGAAAATGAAGATAAGGAGGCAAGTTAAAGCTCCGACGGCGGAGATATTGAGAAGGTACTGGATGTTACCATACCAAGCGACGTCGTAATTGAAGTCGCCCTCCCCCGCGGCGGACGGCGGAGGAGAGAAAGGGGAGCTGGACGCCATGGAAGGTGGGTCAGCAGAGAAAGTGGATGGGATCATATTGAATTGAATTGGGATTGAGATTCATGTAATGGGTTAGGGTTTTTTGGCGGGTCGGTTAATTGCAGAAATGATTAACCCGAGAAGATGATGAGAAACTGAGAAATGTGGAAAGGTAATTCCTTAGATGTTAAGATCCCATTTCAGGTGTAAAACCCCACCTTGCTAATTGTTAAGGGATAATGCCTATTATAACGACACAATTACTACTCACCGTCTCATAAGAAATAAATTGTTGGATTTTAATATATAGATTAAGAAAAAGAATGACATGAATTTAAAATAGTTTTCCATTTTTACCTTTATTCAAAGTACAGAATTATATTTATTTTATTCCTGGGTTGTCAAATCCTCAAGGGTAAATTTAAAAAAAAAAAATCAATGATTCACTTATTTTGAAACACCAAAAATATTTCAACAATTCATTTATTATGAAACGAATTGAATTGCTTTAACCATGTGGAAGGAAAAAAAGTTGTTGGAAGTGTTAATGCTGACACAATAGAGGCCCAATAGAGATAACCCGAGTTTTTTCTAAAGGGCCCAAACGATTTTGAGGCCCATATTCGAGATTGTGTTGAACATTATCAGGTTCTGTGTAACAAATCCGAATTCTCAACACAAATACTCGAAGGGGTTGTCTAATATTCAAAGTAATACCCATTTTTCCCATAAGGCATATATTTGGGCAGACACTATAAATTTCGACAGTTTGAAACTTAATTATAAAAAATTTTGATATCTTACATAATTACTGAAAATATTGATTTTGGATCTATCGAGATACATAATTAACTTCTGATACATCGAATGAAAATACATTTTTTTTTCTTTGTAAATATACATAATTAGCTCCTGATATATTTTTTTCGATTTTGGACTTGTCAAGATACATAATTAGCTTCTGATACATCCAAGGAAGATATATAATTAGTTGAATTTTTTGTAATTACTTTGAAAGGATGGAGATTCATGTAAATATGGTAAGTTAAGGTATATGTTTATGTTATTTTTCCTATATTTTAACTTATCTATGAGACAAATGTTCAGGATATTTTAAGACACTTAACCTGCTCAATGGATCAGAAATTCTGTCTTAGAGGCAAAATATAGGACTTAGATATGTTGCCCATCGATCATAAGTGATCTAACACTTACGTTCAAGACGGGATATTTCAAAACAGTTTACACGTTCAGTTGACCACAAGTTATGCGTTATCGGCAAACTTTATAACTCATGCCGCGTTGACACTTAAACACTCTGGGGACACTATTGCTAAGTGTTAAAGGTCACGGCTACTCGCAATTGCTAGGCCCAATAGAGATAACCCGACTTTTTTTCCGAAAGGGCCCAGTACGATTCTTTGGCCCATGTCTGAGTTTGTGTTGAACAATGGTAGGTTCAGTTGAACGAGTACTAAAATGGGACATCCATATATAACAAACAGATCTTTGAGCAAATGATGGTACCTAGCTAGTTAAGAGACCATGACAACTTACAGGACTCCATTATTCATGCAATTGTTTGTTGCAAGAAGCATATATAACTTTCTTCGTTTTGTCCATTAATTCCTACTTTAATTTTATCAGGCTTCTTTTTCCCCATTATTCAAAGAATAATGTCAGTTTCGAGTGATTGGACTGGACCTTGAGATCTTCACAATCTTTACGTATATATCCTGAATGTGAAGGTTCACTTAAACGTGGGCATCATATCTTACTTTACCTCATCATAATATATATTGTTGCCTTCAAATCTTCAGTTTCAGTGCTCTGCCTCAAACGCGTTTCGCATACTCTATAATTAGGCGTTTACCAATGGACCTAAGTGCTTCACCTTTCCTTTTCTTGCGATTGCATGCGCCTTCATCTTTCGTTGCTTTCCATCATATAGTTTTCCACATTTTCCTTTATACTATTACACTTAAATGATGGGACTAGAACATTATCAAGAGAAGTCCCATTATGTAATACAACAACATATGTATGGTTACCAAAAAAAACAAGTAGGATCTGGACAGAGCGAGCAGTGCGTGTGGCCTTACCTCTTACTTAGCTTGTAAATATAGTAGCAGAGAAGTCATGTTGAAAATCTCGTTAGATAATAATATAGTATGACGTATATATACATGGTACCGCCCAATAACGTTGTCTTTTCAAGCAAAAATAAAAACTTTTGACCTTTTCCGTGCGTTGTTTGTTATAAACAAAATATAAAGATAAGTCACAAATGATAAATCTAATACTAGCTGAGAACCATTCAAAATTAGAATTAAAAATATCAAGCAAAGGAGAAAAAGAAGGCATTTTTAATTTAAGGAACTAGACTACTAATTATACTATTTCGTAACGACGAATGGAGACCAAAACCTCCATATCCACTTATGTATAGCTTTAAATTTAACATTCGAGGTCATAATTAATAAATAAATAAATAAATGCTGCCTAGTGCATAATCACATGGCTTGACATTAATTGCAACCTTCAATTTTTGGTTAAAGGATGAAGCAGACACTATTAAAATTGGCAACATGTGCATTATTTAATATAAAAGAACAAGCTAATATTCATGTAAAGCTTATACTATAACGGGTTGATTTGGTCAGTACAGAAATAATTAATTACTTAACGAGTTTAAAAAGACAAAGGAAATTGAAATTTCATCATTAAAAGCATAATTTGTTGAAGTGATGATAATCACGAGCCTGTTCAATAAAATCATAATTAAAAAAATGTACCTTGGTCGGCTCTATAAAGTATTCATTTCCTACTTAATATGTATATTAGCGTGTTGGGCCAAATCTTATAAGAAATTAAAAATACTTGAACAATTTTTATTTTTTTTGAAAAAAAAAAGGTGTTTATATTAAAAAGGTCAAATGCTTAGTTATGTTTTTAAGAAATAGATCAGTGTTTTTGAGAAGCAGCAGAATTTGTTTTTGAAAATTTTAAAAAGATAATTTTATCTCTTTCAAGAAGTACTTTTGCTATATCCGCCAAGCCACATGATACTGCCCTAATAGTAATAATTACTTTTAAGTTAATTAGCCAAACACAAATTATTAGTATTTTCGAAATGCTAAAAATATTTATAATGAAAATATCTTTTAAATAAATAAATTTAAGAAATTTAGTCAAACATGTCTCCATTGAATTAATTGAGGTAAATTTAATTTTGTTTAGAGTTTGACAACTGAGGTTTTATCTTTATAAAAAAAAAAATAGTCGTATACCACATTAAACACATGACCTCTTTTCAATAATGACTTCGACCTTTTTTTCTTCATCATGTGAAAATAGGATTTAGGAAGTACTAATTCTTTTTGTCATATATACTTCCTCCCTTTAATTTTATTTGTCACTTATTTCTAAAATAAATTTTCATCTTTATTTATCACTTTTGACATATTAAGATAAGACAATAAAAAATTATTTTTACTCTTAACATTAGTTGTTATTCTTTAAATTATTTTCAAGACATAATACTCTAAATATCATCTAAAAGAGGTAATATGATAAATAATTATTGATTTTTAATAAAAATATGATAAATAAAAATGAACGAACAATATTTTCTTTTTCAATGCAAGAAGTGATAAACTTGAAAATAGTCAATGTAAGCATTAACTCCAGTTAATTATTTTTGGTAAAAAGAAGGTACTTATTAAACGTACGTACATCAAAGAGTAGGTGGAGTTTGCTATGATTTGGTAAAAGTATTGTAAAGACGTAACCTCCAAAAAAGAGAAAAAGAAAAAGAAAGTAAGAAAAGGACTTTTGTTTTTTATTTTGTAAGCTGATCTGAAAATAAAATCTAAATTAATCTTGAAGTTTCAATATTGATCACGCAAAGAAGAAATGTTGCAATATAATATTGTTGCGAGATTAAATATATTTAAGTATGACCAGAAAAAAAAAAACAGAAGAAAACTTAAACACTAAGGAGTCGTTTGGTAGAGTGTATTAAAAAATCTAAAGCATGCATTATTTTTGTGTACTAGTAGTACCTTGTTTGATATTCTTTTTTAGCCAATATATAACTAATGTTTGCATTAGTTATACACCCTATTGTGTATTAAACAATGTATTACTAATACAACCCATTTTCTATGTATCAGTAATACAAGGATTTTAATACATGCATTAGCTTATTAAATGACAAAATTGTCCCTCAAATTCCTACAAAAATATTTCTCTCAAGCCATTTTTCATAGTACCCGCATCTTTGTTCTACTAAAATATTTTCCCCAAGCCATTTTCCGTAGTACCTGCATCTTCTTTCCATGGAACAACCTCTCTTTTTATATTATCGAAGAAGAATTGTGACTATAGTAACGTAGATATATGATCAGAATATAGTGAATTAGGTGCAGCGGTAGCAGTGTGCAGCTTATTATCACAATATATCTTTCTCTTCCTCCTCGTTAATTAGATTACTCTTCTCACTAGAATTTGATGTTTGGTTATTGGGTATGAATTTGAAATTGAATTCTTTGTTTTTTGAGGTTATGAATCTGGGTAAAAAGGGTTTAGGTTTGAAGTTTTGGATTTGTTTGAGTTGGTAAAGGGATGAATGTCAGGGTTTCAATTATTGGGTTCAAAGTATATGAAAAAAGTGTGAATAAAAAATGGAGGAAAAATGGTGGAGAAGGGAGACACCAATTTAGAAAGTGTAGGGAGACACCAATTTAGAAAGTGTACTCTCAAATTGGAAAGTTTACGCTTTCTCTCACATTGGTGGAAGAAAAGAACTTGTGAGTGTTTAAAATAAGGAACACTTACTCCACGTGGTAAGTGAGGTAAGAAATAAGAGATGTCTCGCGCCATCGTCGTCGTCGCTCGCTCGGCTTCGGATTTGGATTTGGCAAATGATCGATGAGATCTATCTTTTTGGACAAAGTTTATTTGACAGAAATTCAGTTTAAAGGAAAAAACACAACTTTTTTTTGTGTTTTGGTGCTCCATTTATAAGCATGCAGGGGTGTACAGACCAAACCGTCAAGTCAAACCGAACCGACTTATGGTTTGGTTTGATTGGTTTGGCGTTAGAAAAAAAAACGATCATTTTTGGTTTGGTTTGGTGTTGACAAAAAAAAAAGTCAAACCGAACCTGAATCAAACCAACATAATATATATATATATATAATATTCAAACTTTTTTATACATAAAATATTAATTATAATCTACTTTTTAAATACTTTTTCAACTAGTTTTAGTAATTTTCAATAATTTAAAAGTAGATGTTGATATATATTTAAATTTGGGCTTTTAAATTGTAATGTTTGTCCATTAATTGCTAATTAAATAATCCAAAACTCAATATAAACTTAAAACCTAAACTTTTCACTCTTCATCTCACTTTTTAGTTTCAAGAGAGTTTTCCGCTCCTCATTTTTTCATAATTATGATTTTTCATTAGCACATGAGTGAAAACATATTTGATCTAATCTTCGATCACAATATAATTGTAAAAACTAAAGATTATAAATAAAAAAAAAAAAAATCAACTAAAACCTAAACCGAAAAAATCAATTTTATGTTGGTTTGATTTGGTTTATAGTTTTTAATAAACCGACATGATTAGTTTGATTTTTTTTAATAAAAACCGAACCAACCCGACTTATGTACACCCCTATATGCATGCATGCAGATTTCGAAACAGTGCAGTGCTGAAACGAAGGGATGCAACCCTTCAACGAAATGACATACTAATTCTTGAAATGGTATGCCTGTTCGAAAAAGACACATTCTTTGGACGAACAGACATGACTTTTCCAGAAAGGTCACACCTTTTAAGTGGATCATTGCCACTTTTCAGAAGAGGCATATGTTGACTATATAAACCTGCTTTCATCCATAGGTTTATGTACGAATTTTCTGAAATAAAAACTCTCTTCTTGTCTTGGAAAAACTTTCTGTGTGATCTATCAAACCGTTGAGTGAGTTCGCTGAATCCAACAATTTGAGGTACCGCTATTGTTCGGATTGAAGACCATTTTATCCTAGGAGAAGATTTCAAAACCTTGGGTACAGTGAGGGGAATTATTCCTCAAGGACACTCCGTGAATTTGGAGGACTTGGTCTTAAATTATGTTCATCTCTTTTCTGAATTTTAACACACATCTTAGATAGATTATTCGTAATCTAGTGTTGAAGGTGTTACAGAACTTCATAGGTGTTCTTGTCTTGGACTTGAACTAGTGTTGAGGTTTGTATTTCTTATTTACAGATTCTTGTACCCGAATACATAAAAGATAACATCAATTACTTTAAAAAAAATCAGACAAAGAAAGTTAAAAGGGTATTTTTGGCAATAAATATTTTTTTTTATAAAAATTATACAATATATATTATTTTTAATACATCAAATCAAACAGTGTATAAGAAATAACCGCATAACTAATGCAAGCACAACTAACACCAATATTACTAATACAAGCATTACTAATACACCCTATTCATCATTATTCTTATACACTCTACCAAACGACCCCTAAGGGGTCGTTTGGTAGAGTGTAGTGGAATGTTAATGTATGCAGGGGCGGGTCCAAAATTTGAAGGTTATGGGTGTTCACGGTGCTTAAGTTCCATACCAAAGCCAAAACACCAAACCACCACTTTTGTCTATGGGTGCTTAACAATACATCATAACCGATTTTACTGTATTTTCTATATGAAATATAAATTTTTTACTGGGGTCAGTGGGTGCTCAAGCACCCGGTGAAGTCCATGTGCATCCGCCCCTGAATGTATACATTAGTTTAATGTGTATTAGTAGTACTTTGTTTGATATATTTTTTTACCCTATGTATAACTAATGCAAACATTGGTTATACACTCTATTATGTATTGAGGTGTGTGTTACCAATAACTCAAAATCCATGGCATTAGTAATGCAATGGATCTAATGCATGCATTAATATGCTTAAAGACACTATTATCCCTCAAAAAAAATTTCGCATCCTTTCCAACATATATATTGATGGTATTATGTAAAAAAATAATTATTTTTTTTAGAAATTATGTAATTCTTGTTATTTTTATTACATCGAACTAAACACTGCATAAGAAAAATACAAGCATAACTAACACAAACATTGTTAATACAAACATTACTAATACACCATATTTTGCATTATTCTTATATACTACCAAACAACCACTAAAGATAAGAGTTTTTTTTTTCCTCCACTAAAGATAATAGTATAAAGAATATCTTTGTTTCTGATGTCTGATATCTATATTAGAATTCAATTAATTCAACTTGCGTGGGTTTATTTGAAGAAAATACTCTCTACCAAAGATTATTTCATATGAGCAACTTCATCCAATACACCACATTCTTTAGTAGCGTCTTCATTCTTTCATTGACAAAAAAAAAACTTTCTATTAAAAAAAACGAAAGAGCTTTTATTATTGCTTATTTTTGACTAATAGATTTCCTTTTGCATTCATGTCAAAGTATTTTAACTTGTTCAAGCACGTCATATACTTACCTTATTTTTAGGTTAATTGTAACAATCCAAGTTCACACATATTGCTCCCCTAGAACATACAAACTTTATTGATTTGTCAGTTGCTATGCCTCTTCATTCAGTCCAAAAGTGTGAAATCATACGATCAAAAACTCTTTTATCTTTTTAAGGTGGTACTTATCCGGTTCAAAAAGATTTAAAAGAATAATTAATTACTCATAAAGTTAAAATATTAAAAGTAAATTTTACGAACAAATTTAAGGTGAATTTTATGTCTTTTCTCATTAAGATGGCGTACCATATATGCACTCTTTCAGAAGTTTTTCCGTGTTCGCTCCTTGACCCAACCCTCAATTATGACTATTAATCTCGTTTATTATAAATAATAATACGTTGAAAGTAATCAGATATAACATAAAAGAAATATATAGTGTAGTACTTAACTAAACCAATTAACCTATACCTATATATAATTAAATCATATATGGCGCAGTGTGAGATACTCAATGACGTCTTTCCACCAAATCATATCTCCTATATATGAGATCGTTCATTCTGCAATAGTATTATATGCATGATACTATTATCACAGCTTTCAAGAAAACACCAAACATGAGTTATGGTGCAGCAGATGAGGCTGCTCCATTCTTAATCAGAGGTCGAGAGTTCGATCTTAAGCATAGAAAAAACTCTATTGGGAGCGCTACCCCCGAATGGAGCCCTACCCGGCGCGAATTCAGATTAATCGGACTCCAATGCGGGTACCAGACACCGGATGAGAAATAAATAAAAAAAAAAGCTTTCAAGAAAACATGTCAACTTAATAAGATCATCTCCAACTACATTTTATTTATATTAGTGAACAATTTAAATAAAAGCGAAATCATTAATAAAATACAATTAAATAAATATTATATCATGATAAAATTTATTTAATTTCTACATAAATATTCAACTTTCAAAATTAACACATTGCTTTCATTAATACGTGTACTAATTTACTTACTCATTTTAGATGCGCATTTTTTATTTTTATGACAATCATATTTATTGTACAGCTATAAATTATAATAGAATTAACTTAAATAAAAATATTTTATTAAAAAGTTGGTTCTATTAAGATATTAAATCATATTTATTGTACAACTATAAATTATAAGAACTAAGACTATATCTTAGTACTTTCACATATAACTTAAATAAAAATATTATATACAAAAATTAATTTAATAATTTTTTTAATTAATATAATAAAGATATTATATTAAAAAATAATTACAAATATTAGGAATTTAATTAATGGTCTTATATAATTTATAATAAGTTAAATTAAAAAATATTATATAATATAAATAATAATAATAATAATAATATAATAAAAAACGTAAAATAGAGGGGATGCGTAATGCATCTCCAAATTTGGGAAAATACTATTTATCCATCTAATCTTTGTAGTAACTGAAATGTAAGCAAATAAGAGCTTGTACACACACACCCATAATATAGTAACATACACGCATACATTAATTAATTTACGTACACTTGCAATATATTACAGTAAACCCTGGCACTATCATGCATCAATATATCCTAATCTAATGTGACAGCTAATATAATCATATTATTACAGTTATATATGTAATTATTTTTTACGTGAATTTTATGGCGTAATAATTATTTTTGGCAACAGTTATGCTGCTCTTTGGGATAGTTTGGTATGATATAAGAATAGTATAAAATATGATACTTATATTAGTAATATTTGTATTAGTTAATGCTAGTATTAATTATGCTGCTATTATTTTTTATGTAATGCTTAGTTTGATGTGTTAAGAATAACTTGTAGTGCATAATTTAAATTTTAAAAATTATTCCCAAATGCACCTCCCACAAATATAATGAAATAATGTGAAATTTTTTTTGAGAACTATTGTGTCTTTATCCATGCAAATGCATGTATTGAAATCACCTGCATTGCTAATACCAAGATTTCTCATGCATTATCTATGCATAACATAATATACGATTAGTTATACACAGATTGAAAAAATTATACTATATCAAATAACACATTAATAAAACAAAGAACTAATACATGTATTATTTTTTAAAAAATGCATCCTACCAAACGATTTCTTTGTATTGTGAGAGTTGTATTGTCAATTTAGGGGTAACAATGGTGCGGTGCGTTTTTTATTTTTAAACGCGTGAATTTTAAAATCGTCCCGCATCATCATTAAACCCGCATAAATCCGCCCCACACTCATACCCACGCATACCTGCATCACATCGCCCCCATATTTTTTCTTTTTTCTTTTTTGAAAAGTTTGTAACACCACTAAAAATCATAATATTTTCAATACTAAGAAATAGTAACAACCAATTTCTATTATATCACTTTTCACTAAGAAATTACCAGAAAAGTATCATGTGTACAAGTAATGATCAAATATCAAATTTTCATTAAGATGAATAAAAAAAATATAAAAAATTATAATTTTTTTTATTTGTAGTGTTATTGTTTCCAACATAATTTAATTCATGGAAAATAAACTTTAACTACAAATAAAAATACGAAGAAACAACAATTTTATTGATCAAGAATATGGGTACAAATCTGTTCCTTCCTTGATTCTTCTCTCTTGATTTTCTCCATAATTCGAGGGCTGTCAGTAACGTATTTCTCGAACGTAGGATTTGATATGGATAACGTATTTTTCGAACGTAGGATTTGATATGGATTTCTTTGTAATTCGAGGACCGTTAGTGGTGTATTTCTCGAACGTAAAAATATTTGGATTTGATCTCCATGAAAGGAGGTTTTTTGGATCTTCTTCTTA
The DNA here is from genome assembly GCA_030864215.1 of Capsicum pubescens. Classification (NCBI taxonomy): domain Eukaryota; kingdom Viridiplantae; phylum Streptophyta; class Magnoliopsida; order Solanales; family Solanaceae; genus Capsicum; species Capsicum pubescens. The sequence continues at coordinate 184,565,614 of CM061539.1, read as the reverse complement.
TGTATTTGATTATCAAGAAGAAAAGATTTTTATTAATAAATATCCCATGAATTTATTGGGACTTTGAAGATACGAATATCTCTTTGTGAATATCCGTGAATTTATTGAGACTTTGAAGATACGACTATCTCTTTGTGAATATCCCGTGAATTTGTGGGATACAAGAGATGGAATATTTGCCCTTTTATATAGACATAATTGAGATTTAGGGTAAACTAGACTCTAAGAACTCTAACAGAATTTGAATTTTTTTAATAGAGTCCCACATATTTTAGATGTCTACAATTGTACATGTTTTTTAAGTATCATAAAATTTTAAGCGAAGAATACATATAATTTTAGGTAGATTTTCGAGAATAATACTAATTTTTATTTTTATTATAATTTAAACCCGCATATACCCGCAATCCGTCCCGCACCTCACCATTTAAATTTTTTTTTTTATTTAAATCCGCCCCACACCCACATAATCTAAAACCAGCACCACCCCACATAACCGAAAGTCCACACCGCCCTGCACCCACACCGCCCCATTGTCATCCTTAATTGACATATTATTGGACAATCCAGATGGGGAAAATATATTAGTAATGGGAGTAGTAGTAGCCAAAACTTTTGACCCAAACAGGTTTGTTACGACTGTTTTATTCCTGACGCACCATATATATTGCCTCAAATTTTTCTTGAATTTTGTGATGATCAGCTGGACCTTCAAGGGCAACACACTACTTTCTGGGTTTTGCTGAGCTAATTCCTTACATATACTATCATCTTCTCATTTGGGTTGCTTCCAGATCCAAGTAAAACTTAAATACGGTAAGAAAATTAGAACAAAAACTCTAACGAGAGGTATGGTCTATTTCCATAGAGTAGTAATCTATTGGCATGTATTACATTCTACACTTATAATAGGCTATACAGTATAGAGTTTCTTAGTTATGCTGCTACATATATAATCGATAAAAATATTGCAAGTGTAGTTATTTTTCTGTATGTCTTATACAGTAATAAAATAAAATAAAATAAAGGTGGAGCCCATGACAATTGGCATACCCATTTGCACTGCTAGTTTCCAGCCATCGATTTTGATGGTTTTTCTTTTTAAATAAAGGGTGTTTTCCCTCTGTTGAGAGAGAGAGAAGAGAAGAGAAGAGAATTGAGTTTCAAAAGGCAAAAAGAGAGAGAAAACCTTCTCTTCAGTTGGTACAACGACACTCTAATTGAGTGGACAATAAAATTTCTTTTAACTGCAAATGGTGAATTTGAATCATTAGACAAAGTGAAAAAGAACCATAAAGCTGGTGACTGCTAGTGCTAGCAATAAGGTAAAAAAACTACTCTCAATTTAAGCACATTCTTCGAAATTCTAAAGTTATAATCGCAAATTCATATATGTTATATTTTAATATTTTTAAAATATACACATATATATATATTTATAAAATAATAAAAATTACTACTATCAATTATAATATTTAACCAGTCAAAATATTTAAAGCACATATATAAAAATAATAAAAAATATTACACACTGACTAAGAAAAGAGGGGAAGAAAAAGGCTTTCTTTTATCTTCTTCATCTGAGTTTCCTTTCTCATCTCTCACCTTCTTCTTCACATTCAACTGAAAAACAGTTAGAGAGAGAAAGGAAAAAACAAAAACTGATAAAACAAACCAAATATCAGGAAAAAGACTTAATCTTTTTTTCTGTATTCATATTCTTTAAGCTTATATTTGCATAAGCAGTTGTTGATTATTAATGGATCTGTAGATCTAACACTTTTCAGAACCCATATATATTACTACGTTTTAGTCAAACTTGCATCCTTTTTACACTGAGTGCTTCAGTAGTTGACTGGAAAATATAGCAAATAAGGCTTAATCACAACTGTGAGTCTTTTTTCTTTTTCTTTTTTGCTTTATTTAGGAGAGTAGTTGTTAAAGGTGTGTACTTGGCATGGTTTTTATGATTTTCTGTGGGCATTTACTGTCTTTTTGTTCATTTGCACTTATGGTTTTACTGTTATGGTTTTCTGGGTTTTGGCTTTTACAGCCTTATAATTGACCCCTTCTTTTTTTGGACAGTAATGGGTTAGTTTGACTCTGCTTGCTGTTGAAATTGGGATTATGGACTTTGTTCAAGCCAAGGGGGTGGAGGGTTGGGGGGGCGGGGTGAGGGGGTGTTCAACTGAACACACCCTTCGTCGGAAGATTATACTTTTGTATAGTGAAAACTATACGGCATTTATAGATCATATATACATATTAAATCTTGAGCATCCTTGATGAAATTTCTTGTTTTGTCACTGTGCTGAAGCATACTGTATGATTGTGCTTCTTGGTTTTATTGATAAAGCTATGATCTTGGCTGTCTTGTGTGATGGTTGAAGTTGTTATATATCTGAATCTCTTGTTGTATTGTTGTTTTGAATTTGCAGAACAAGGGAGTATTGTTAGTGTTGAAAGTTTTTAGTTGGATAGTTCTTGCATCCGTTTGGATGTTGAGGAATTGGCAGTAAGCAAAGGTGAAATGAGGGATGTTATCAAGGTTGATAAATTTCTTAAAGGCATGTTGCCGGCCATCGTCGGACCGTTATGTAAACACTGGTGCAGATTCAGCTGGACGGCAAGAAGGACTTCTTTGGTATAAGGACAGTGGACAACACTTACTAGGTGAGTTCTCTATGGCTGTTGTTCAGGCCAATAATTTGCTGGAGGATCAAAGCCAGATTGAGTCGGGTTCACTAAGCTTGCTTGATTCTGGCCCCTATGGAACGTTTGTTGGGGTATATGATGGACATGGTGGGCCTGAAACATCACGGTATATCAATGATCACCTCTTTCAGCATCTCAAGAGTAAGCATACTAGAATTTTTTTGACTAAACTGCTTATCTGTCAAGTTTAAGTTGCACATGTTGATTGCTAATTCTATAGGGTAGCGGAGCTCGCTCGCTAGTACTTGCTGGATAGTGTTGTAGAATTAGTAGTTTGATAGACTGATCTTGATTACTCTGCAACTTAAATATTGCAGGGTTTGCAGCTGAACAAAATTCCATGTCTGTTGATGTAATACGAAAAGCATTTCAAGCAACAGAGGAGGGATTCCTTTCTCTAGTTGCTAGCCAGTGGCTAACAAAACCACAGATGTCTTCTGTTGGATCTTGCTGTCTGGTTGGGGTGATCTGTGATGGGACCCTTTACGTTGCCAACCTTGGTGATTCCCGGGCTGTTTTGGGGAAACTTGTTAAGGCTACAGGAGAGGTTCTAGCCCTTCAGCTTTCAGCTGAGCATAATGCAAGTATTGAATCTGTCAGACAGGAATTGCATTGTATGCATCCGGATGACCCACAGATAGTAGTTTTGAAGCATAATGTATGGCGTGTAAAGGGTCTGATACAGGTATGTTTCTGAGAATGGTAACAAGTGTGCTCTAGATTCTAGTTTAGTAGTGTGTGGTCTCATCTTGCCTCTGAGTTGAATACAAAAATATTCTCTTTCACTTGCAGGGTACATACGAGTTTATTTCCAATTCTGTACTGGCTTTTGTCTTAGGTTTGTACAGCATGTGATTGTTTCCCCCAGTTGTGGCTGTCTTTTTGATACCCCAAATAGTTTATTCTTCTGTTTTGGTTTACTTAATGAGATTGATAAAGTATTATCTAACTGCAAACCTAGGTTTTTATCCTGCATTATGTGCTTAACCTGGATTCCTGTTTTTCAAATAAAGTAATTTGTTTTTTTACCTTGCAGAACCCGTATTTACTGTTTTGAGAATGTTTTTAATCTCTTATATTAATCTGACAGATTTCGAGATCTATTGGCGATTTATATCTCAAAAATGCTGAGTACAATAAAGAGCCATTGTATGCTAAATTTCGTTTGCGAAAACCTTTTAAAAGGCCCGTATTAAGCGCAGATCCATCAATTTCAGTGCATGAACTCGAGCCACATGATCAATTTCTCATACTTGCTTCTGATGGTCTTTGGGAACATCTTAGCAATCAAGAGGCAGTTGATATCGTCCAAAATAGCTCTCGCAAAGTATGGTCCTTCACTTGAAAGCATAACATATCTTGTTCTTCTTTTAATTTATTAATAGTAATTTATATACGGTCATGGATTGAAGCTGGTAACTCTCTTTGCAAATCACGGCAGTACTGCACTGAAAGGTTTAATTATAATGTACTCCTCTTTTGGGTGATTCGTAGTTGCATTGCATCTAAACTTACATTGTTTTACATGGTTTTCACTTATTAGTGTGCTGATTTAGAGAGCAGATTATTTCAGTAATAACACCTTGAAGTCGCTTATTATAGGTGCTCATGCAAAAGAACAGTACTTTAAAAGTGTTCCATGTTCTCGACATACACGAAACAAATTGAACTCCTAGTCTTAGATCCTCGTTATAGTCAATAAAAGGCAAAAATAAATGAACCTCGAGCACACCCATTTGATTAAAACATTATTTTTTCTTTGTGGGGTGTTTTCTTCAAGTGACATGTCTTATTCATTTAACACAGACATGGTTAGATGAAAAAAGTACAGAAATAGTGAGATAACAGAAGTGCTCAGGAAGATCAATTCCAAAACTGGGTAGCATATTGTCAAGGCATTGAAAGTTTACTCTTGCACTCACATTGCGAAATAAAAAACTGAAGGTTGAGAAGGCTTAAAGAACTGTTAGAAGCACAAGTCCTTAACAAAAGCTATCAGATTAACAAACAACAATTATTTTGTGAGTAATGAAAAATGGAAATAAGATTTCGAAGTTGGCCAATGCTTGAATGGAAGTGCAAAGTGTTAATACTTCCCTTTCGTGTACGTTCTTCTTTGTTCCTGGCATGAATATGGCTGAGGTTTGTCTGAATGTTGATTGATTTCAATGTTGAACTTCTTAGGAAGTTAATTTCATTTGTCTAATCTTCAGGGAAGTGCTCGGCGGCTTGTAAAAGCTGCACTGCAGGAAGCGGCGAAGAAAAGGGAGATGAGGTATTCTGATTTAAAGAAGATTGATCGTGGTGTGAGGAGACATTTTCATGATGATATCTCTGTCATAGTCGTGTTTCTAGATTCAAATCTTGTGAGTAGAGCCAGCTCACTTAGAGGGCCCTCTTTATCTCTGAGAGGAGGTGGTATGAGCTTCCCAGCAAAAAGTCTGGCTCCCACTCGCTCATAACTTGGTACTGCTTGACCTTTTCACTCTGTTGTATACTTCGCTGTGTCCTTTCTGAAACTTCTTATAAGCAAGATATTGTACTAGATTAAAGAGAAATAACAGAAAGTGCAGCACTAATTTATTCTTTTGTTGTGCAATGTGATGTTTTTGATGTTCAATGTAACGTTTAACTTGGAACGTGCGCCCTATTAACTTTATGAGCAGGCAAGAAGATCGAATTTTTTTTTACAGTATACGTTCTTTCTTGAGGATGAACTTCCTTGCTTATTTCATTTTCCTTTCTTGCCACGTGTTTGATTGAATGAATGATGAATTATTCTGTGCTATTTATTTTACTTCTCATTTACCATGGAACTGTAAATAATTGAAATTTGGGGTATTTATCCTTCTTGGAACTTGGTTAATCACTCAAAACTGCAATGATATTAAAGCAGTGCATTTGAATGCAGCCAAAAGCCTCACATTTTGAACCCACAATGTGTTGCTTTCCCTAGAAATGGATTCTTGACTGTTGATTTTGGACACCCTTTTCCAGTTTGGTTACCTTGGCCTTCGACGGACGTTTTTCCTACTAGAGACTCCATTTATTTGTCTTTTATTTCTTCATTGCTTTTTGCTCTTGCATTTCTTTCGTTCCATTTTCTGAAATGATTTTCTTGAGCTGAGGTCTATCGGAAATTGCCTCTTTAGCCCACAAAGGTAGGGTTAAGGTCTGCACACCCACCCTCTGCAGACCTCACTTGTGGGACTATACTTGATGTATTGTTGCTGTAGACTCGATTTATTTGTCTATCTCGAAGTCTTGGCCACCTAACAATCAGCTGTCAAGAATCCGTTGATTAGTTTTTATTTGGCAGTACACGAGTACTCACAAGCACCTTCCACAAGCAGCACTGAATAATGGACCATGTACGTTATTGACATTATTGGTTTGATTGACCAACGGTAGTATGTGGGGGACAGCTGAAAATTGACCATTTCTCCATAAAAGTTCTCTGTACTTTTGAACCTTCTCTGAATTCACAGGTCATCAAATCATCCATTTTTGATACTCTTTGATTTTGGAATTCCATGATTTAAGTTGCTATTTGCTAGTTACTGCTAACTGGAATAAGTTATGACAACTCATCTAGTTTTGTGCTAACTATCAACTTACCGCGACCCTTCTCCTTTATCCGAGCTTGGAACCAACAATTTTAGTAAGGCCACACGTTACAGTAGCTGATTACAGTATAATGACTGAATTCTTAGTAAGATGGGATAAAAAAGATTTATATGGAAATGAAACTCAAATATCAAAGTATTTCAACCACTGAATTGGGATTATTGTATGGATCCCTTCCTTTTTACTATTCCACCAATACAAACAAGGTATGACAAATAGTGGGCTGCTTTTAGATCTTCCATTGCTGGAAATTCTTCTATTAATGAAAGGTGAATACACAACTAAAACTCTTCATCAAAGTTCTTGAGTTCGAGCCTTGAAAATGAAGAAACTCCTACTTAGAGAGAACCTGAATATGTTTTTACCGTCTTACGTTAGTCAAACTTTAACTGATATTATATGTTGAAGCGTAAGCTCTTCGTTTCTGCTCATGCTTGTTTCCTCGGAAGTTCCTGTCAGGTCATACGAGTCATCTTCAAAGCCTGTGGTACAAGTATCTAAGCACCTCAACTTGGCACTCCCAAAGGATAGGCCATCTATGTCCATGTAAAATTTCTGCAATCTAATGCCGTCTATGCTAACTGAGCTTTGAGAATAATCAAGTTGTTTCATTAGATGACTTCCCATTTCGACTGACCGGCTTGACAAGCTAACTAATTTCAAGGAACCATTGGAAGGTTGTTTGTGTATGATGTTTTCTGCAGAAAATAAGGCAGCCTCCAGTTCTTGCCACACTTTAGTCATGGTAGGCCTTTCTTTGGGGACTTTGGCCACACATTTCAGACCTAGTTGTCCCATTTTCAACATCATTTCCATGTTGCATTCCTCCATTAAGAGATTAGCATCTATTATTTCGTCGATGCTTCCTCGTTCTAAGCTAGGTCTTGCCTGCATAACAAGTAATGCAGGAAATTAATTGAGAAAATGAAGTGGAAATTGTCTGCATCATATTAACATAGAATGTTTTGTAAATTGCAAATATTACCCAATCTATAATGTGATAACTAGGATGACCTCTAGTTTTCTCGACTACAGGTCTAGCAGCAACAAGCTGCAGTAATATAACACCATAGCTGTAGACATCAGTAAATGGCGTCAACTGGAGAGACGAACAGTAGGCAGGATCAAGGTACCCTGGTGTCCCCTTTATCAGACTGCTAACGTGTGATTGATCCCCAATAGGACCTGATTTCACTAGCCCAAAATCTGACACCTTGGCTTCAAACTTTTCTCCTACTAAGATATTGCTCGGTTTTATGTCCCGATGAATTATACTTGGTTTGACTCCTTCATGCAGATGAGCTATCCCTGGTATAGCAAGTATTAATGCGTATCAAAACTTTGTCCTCTCATCTTCTATTGATCAACTACATAACCCACTGAAAAATTACCTTTAGCAGCGCCAATAGCTAGTGTCACTCTCTGCCTCCATGTTAAGCTCCTTCCGCCCCTCCCTACAACAAGCATTTCCACAAAATGTTAAATTTCAGGACAAAGCAAGAACTCGTGAAACAAGCTGGAACATACCCATGATGTAGTCTAACAGAGAACCGTTTGGAACATACTCATACACCAGAATTTTTGCTCCCTTTGACCCTGTTGAAGCATAAAACAGCATATGATGAGCCTTATAATTTTTGCTTTATTCCACATCACAGCTGCTTTTTATCTGAGTCTCGAAAAGTTGTCTGCCCAAGTAGGAATCTTTGACTGTAATATTAATGAAGTATGAAGAATTTACCAGCTCCTTGGCAGAATCCCACCAAACTGACGAGATTTTTGTGCTTCACTTTTGAGACCAACCTGATTTCTGTGTGCAGATAGAATTGTATCAATTACTGCAAAATTTTCAGGCGTCTAAACAGAAAGAGGTATGCTCGCTTACCATTTTCAAAATCTTCAGTACTCGTGTATGACTCAGTATGTGCCTTCTTTATAGCTAATGTTCCCTCCCCATCAAATGTTCCTCGATAGACATTTCCAAATGCACCAGAACCAACCAGACAATCTTGACTGAAATTGTTAGTTGCCTTTTGTAATTGTTCTAACTGGAAGGTCTTCAGCATCAGTTGTTCAGCTTTTAGAGTTCCTAATTACCCAGAAAATGTCAGAAAAGGAAAGATAAAATCTATAGAAGCAGATATCCAAATGAATCAAATATACAATCAGTTTCCAATAGACAATAAATCTGTGATAAATGTAACAGTAATCTTATTTATTTCTTAATAGTTTGTCTTCAACCGAGTATCTGGCAACTGCAATGCCAATTTCTAAAGACATTGAGCACGATGCACTGTCCACATTTGACGGTAACTTACCGGTAATTCCCCAAAGGACGGGATACTAGTGCAAAAATTCAGGATAATCACAACATGGAGAAATAGGTTTTCGATATTCCATGATGAAGAAAATCGAAACTTGTTGCATCCCTTGAAGATTTACTAACCTGTTTTGTTCACCGGTAACCCAAAGCATGCATAAAGCTTTCTCTTGAAGCAGAAAAAAATTGAACCAAAAAATACTATCAAAATTCCAGCTGATACTCCTCCCCAAATGTTTTGTCGACTTTGAAAGAAACCTCGACTCATTTTTCTTTTAGTTTATCCCACATCTATTCTGCTAGGCTTTCCGCGCCTTATTATTTCTTTGCATTCAACTGCTTAGCTAAGTGGCAGAAGCAAGAATCGGTAGGTCTGAAATACTTATTCAAAAGGATTTAGTATCTCTGCCGGCTTGCTATTCATTTGTTGTCTTTCCATGCCAATCCAGACTTGGTCAGTTATCCTTCTGTCCAAGCGGCACATATGGCCAAGGAGGACATGCAAACATATAACATATGCATGTAGAATATTCATCTGAAAGTGACTTCACAGTGAAAATCAGAGGATGGGGTGCATTTGTTTCATATTATATAAAGATAGTCATGTTTTGCATGATATTAGATAATTGTTGACAGCGTACGCTGTATTTAGGAACGACGTGTAGAAGTATTAAAGATACCTACAATAGTCCATCTACTGATAGCAACTACCCTTATTATATTAGCAGCAAGACAAAACACATTCTTCATAATCAAACAAGGTATACTACTATAAAATTCATTGCCAAGCTGTCAAATTAAGTTGTGAACAACTTGTAAACATTAAGAATACAAGAACCAGGAGCATCATCCCCTTGTCCTTACCTTAATTCTCAAGACGACAAAAAAGATCGAATCTATGTTCAATTGGATTAGTACAACAACTATGTTTTTTTGGTTGCGTGCAAGTTCAATTACATAAAGATTTGATTCTAACTAAAAGCTTGATATTAAAATAACAAATTAGCTCAGTATGAAGGAGTCAAACCTTGTAGATTTCCAGAAAATCTGCACGAAACTTGGACTGCCTTTCCCAAGCTTGTTTCTGCAGCCAAAACCATCAGCCAAACATCAGAATTACAAAACAATCACCCTTACATGGATATTGTTTTAGGCAGTTAAACGTAATGAAAAAAAAAATTCTTTCACCCGGTCATTCTTTTGCAAGATATGCTGTTATTGTCCCGTTCAGAGTGTGAATTTCAGGTAATATACAACAACATAGTTGAAAAATGCAGTAGCAATTTTATAGGAACAACAGAACAAGTCACACCAATTTGACTTCTTTCTTGATAGTACAATTTAATACACAAACTGTAGCATCAAAATGAGCTTGAAACGTTTATGAATCATATACAAGAAGGATCAAGAACACCGCGAAAACTTCCTACTTTTACACAACTGAATAAACTAGACCAAAATTAAGCTATACATTAACTAGTGCTCTATCTTGTAACAAAGTTTCTGCTGCTTTTTTCCCAGAAACCAAAGCTCCATCAAAAGTAGCACTAGTCACATAATCTCCGCAAATGTACAGCCCCGGTTTTACTTCCGGGTTCTTCTTCAAGTTAGTGGGTGGGCATTGGTTCGGTTGGGCAAACTTGATCCGATACATCCTCAAGTAACTCCACGACCCAACTACCGACTCCCCAAACCAACCGGATAACTCCTTCACGACCCGATCCACCAAATCCTCGTCTGCCACATCACCATAAAGCCCCACAAGCGTTACAGAAACCAATGCCTTCCCTGCTGGGCCATAGGAGGGAACAACATTGGTCGCGAAGAACATGTTATTGACGATTCCATTACCCGACCCGTTAAGAAGAAGTACCGGGTCCTGCACCGGGACTTTATCTTGATCAGCTGAAAAATACAAACAAACTGTGCTCCGAACCGGTTCCCGAACCCCAGCGGTTATTTCTCCCGCCAATAACTTAACTGCTTCGGGCTCTTCAACTGCCAATATTACCCCAAATGCACTTTCCAATATTTCTCCATTCTGTAATTTAACTCTTATCCTCGAGCTCGAATCCGATTCTGAATCAACGGAAACAACTCGTGAATTGAACAATATCGAATCCGACGGCAATTTTGCCGCCAATTGTTCCGGAATGGCGGCAATGCCCTTCGCTGGAAGCGTGTTGTCACCCAGAGCTAAGCATTTGAAGATGAAATTGAACAGACGCGACGTCGTTTCAAGCTCTCTATCAAAGAAAATCCCGCCAAAAAACGGTCGAAAGAATCTCTCCAATATCGAATCCGAAAAACCGATCTTTTTCAATAAATCAATTGTAGGAACCTCATCAGCATTCAATATTTCATCATCACCCTGCGTCAAAACTTTCAATCTAGTCAATCCGATGAGTAATTTATCTACAACTGTACCAATTGGATTAGCTAAAGATTGCAGAGCATCGGAGAAATGCCGGAGAGGATCAGCTACAGTGTGGAAACGACCATCGTAGTAAACCTGCGCCCCGGAATAAAACTTTCTGAGGTCTAAAGAGTCATAATCAAGGACTTTTCGAGCTTCAGGGTAACCAGTAATGAAAATCTGGAAACCGCGATCAAGGATAAATCCGTCAACTACATCGGAACGAACACGACCACCAACTGCATCAGAAGCTTCTAGAAGGAGAAACGGGATGTTATCGGCTTGAAGCCGAGTGGCAGCTGCTAAGCCAGCTAATCCGCCGCCGATCACAATAACTCCGGTGGCATTACGCTGAGAGGTTGACGTTTGATTAGGTAATGGGGAGTCGAGGGCTATTTTTGAGGAAGCATACGGCAGTTTAAGGCGTTGGAAGCGGTGGCGCGTGGAGAAGAGAAAAATTGGAGAAGGGAGGGAGAGGGTGGCAGGAAGACAGAGACACGGCGGCATTTAGGATAACGGCAAGGTAAGAGACAGTATCTAATGTGGATTTTGTTAAGTTGTACTCTATCCATTTTGGTGGGGTCGAATTCTGTGGTTGAAGGGGTAGACAGCTTATCCAGTTCCTTATTTCTACTTTTTTTTTTTTTTTTTTTTTTTAGTATAATTGGAGTTATGACTAATTTAAATAGTGCGTTGTAGGGTTTATTTGGAATAGTGCTCCAAACAAAATTTTCTTTATATCTAGACTCGAATTCAGGATGTAGTTGTCCCATCACTACACGCAGTGACGGATCCAAAAATTTATTTCAGGGGTTCGAAAAAATTAAAATATAAATATGTTACGTCAACAAAATATAATTTCAAGACGTCAACAAAATATAATTTCAAGTTATAGAAGCTATACATGCATCCTTTATTATTATTATTATTATTATTATAGTTGTACAGGACAACTACTATAGTTGTTGTGCAAAATAGATTTTAAAAAAATGAAGCCTTCACTAGTAGTGGGAATTGAAGCCACAACCAAGGGTAGAAGGAGAAACTAAGAAGTCGACATAGAACCACTGTGCTACCCAACAACCTTGATTTTAGATGGTTCAAAATTAATATATATACCTAAATATAGATTTCCTACGTTATATATACAACGTATTTTTTTGCCAAAAGGGTTCGGGTGAACCCCCTGGACACCACATGGGTCCGCCCCTGACTACACGCTACTTCTTTATTTTGATCATTCTAGAAATCCTTTTTATACTGAAATACTACTTCCGTCTCATTTTATGTTTTGTCATTTGATGAGGCACAGAGTTTAAGAAATAAGTGATTGACTTTGTAAAGTTTATAAAACTGTCCCTCTTAATGTTTACTTTTTAGTTGTCTTTCCTTAATAAGTGGGACCCACTACGAATAAAATGGGAATGATGCGATTAAATAATTACCAAATAAGAAAAAGTGATATTCTTTTTGGGACGGATCAAAAAGAAAATAACGACACATAAAATAAGACGGAGGAAGTACTTAATTGGGAAAAGGACATGGGCTGACCATTTTTTAAAAAAATGACCACAATTTGAAAAGGTGGACAACTGTAGCCAGTCGGCTATTTTTAATTTTTTTTTTAGCCATTTGGCCTAATTTGACACATGCAGTCTCTATACTCAATTGATACACTTTCATACCAAATTGATACACTTTTATACTACATTGATATACTTGCAGTGTCCATATACTCAATTGATACTCTCTTATACTAGATTGATACATTTTTAGAATGGATGTAGAAACTATATATAGTCATATAAAATATGTATCTAAATAATAATTGTAGTTAAAAATTATATAGAATGTGTATAAAAATGCTATAATTATTTATAGAATATGTACATATATAGAAACTATATCATTATTGATACACTTTTAAAAAAAGAGAAAGGAAATTCTATGCAAGCACATGCAGTCCCTATACCCAATTAATACTCTTTTATACCACATTAATACACTTTTATACTATATTGATACACTTGCAGTGTCCATATACTCAATTGATACTCTCTTATACTAGATTGATACATTTTTAGAATACATGTAGAAACTATATATAATCGTATAAAATATGTATCTAAATAATAATTGTAGTTAAAAATTATATAGAATGTGTATAAAAATGCTATAATTATTTATAGAATATGTATATATATAGAAACTGTATCATTATTATAAATATATATCTTTAACAATTGTATTCTATTAAAAGTATATGGTATTGTATTTTATTGTATAAATAAGTAAAACTAAACAAAACAAATAGTATGTTATTTTAATAATGTTGGTGAATGCAAAATAATTTGAAGAAAAAAAAAGAAGCAATTACTCAATTGTTTAAAAAGAATAAAAATGAGTAGAATATTTAAAAAAGAAAAGGAGCAAAAAAAAAAAAACATTAATACAAGTGCTCACATAAAAATAAAAGAAAAGTGGAATTCTCCCTTGATAAAAAAATAAAAGAAAACAAAATTCAACATGAAATTCTTAAAAAATAAATACACAGCATATATTGTGAAGTACTAAAACAATGGTCATTCGGTTGGAATTAGTTTTTCGAGTGGCTATTTATGGGGGTTTAGAATTTAGGTGCTAGTTTTGTGTAATTTATTTTAGTTTTAACTGTTATTTTTCTCCTTTCCCCTACTTAATTTGTCCATGAATCATTTAGTTATTACAAGTTATAGCAAAACTTTTAAATTTTCAAGTTATAGCAACTTTCATTTAAAAAATATATGTAAAAAGTTTTTTTTGTTGTTGTTGAAAATACAAAAAAGTAATTAATGAAAAAGAAAAATCTTAATTTAATACAATTAATATACAATTTACCTTCTTTAAATATAGTTAACCTTAATTACTGATATTTATCCACCCCAAATTTCTTTAACCGTTGTTTTTCCTCGTATTTTAATGTCCACATTAAGAGTTTTCATCTTCGTACACTACCTTCTTTTTTGTACATGATTAATTTCTGCTAGTAAACAAAACTATCGTAATTTCGGTGTCAACAAATTGTTGAGGATTATAATTTGTCAGAAAAGCAAAAACAAGTATTTCTTTTGATAACAAATATGAATTCTGTTAATTTGCATTCAATCATGATACGTCATGGAGGGGGATGAGATTCGTCAGGTTTGTTAAATTTTTTTATGAAAATGGATATTTTTCATTCAAAACGAATTTAAAGATTTATTTTTTTTGTGTTTCTTCAATTCTCTATTGCTACATTGTTGAATTTTGTACGTTTATCAATTGGATGAAAACTAAAATTGTTGTTTAAACAGTAATATCGAGGGACTTTGGAATTGATGGGATTATGTATGATGCAACAACAAAGTACAAAGGATTAGTAGAAGCAATTGCAACACAGCTGATGATAGACACATCTTCAAATACTCTTGAAATAAGATACATAATAAGTGATAGATGCCCAACTATGGTCATACACAATGACATCTTCAGATGGTCATACACATTTGTGAAACAGTTCTCGTATCGAACTGAAAGGTCAAGCGCAAGCAGGTAAAAACAATTGTGTATTTTTAGTGTATTTAATTGAATATTATATTTGTATGTAAATTGTGTATCTGTTTTCTGAGTATTATTTTTTTTAAATTTAACAGCTACTATTTGGTTTGTGTGGTGGAGAGTTGTACTTGGTTTCTTCGTTCTTTAAGAACTAACAAATCAAATATTTTTAAGATAAGAAAGTATTGTGACATTCATATATGCTCAATAAAGGATCAAGTTTATGCAAAGTGTCAAGGGATGACAAAAGTGGTAGCCGGACTGAAGTTAGGTAATTATGTGGACACCAAAAGAATATACACTCCCAACGATATTGTTTCTGACATAATGAGGGAACACGTTGTAATTCTAGAATTTTTCAACACTCACATTGGCCTTAGACCTTGTAACTCTAGAATTTTCACAATTTTCGTTTTTTGATTTCTTCGTTTTAGGCGCGGAAATTTCATCTTCAAAATTCGAATTGAAATCATGTGGACCAACAAGTTTTTTCCTCTTATCAACCTTTTAAAAATCTGGAACAACAACCTTTTTTGATAATATATAGCTTTGCATGTTGAGTTTGTTGCTTGAGGGATGGTGAAATCTTTGAAAAATAGATTTTTACGGGCAAAATTTCACTTTTATTGTGAGAAATAAAATCAGCTTCAACTACTTTGTTCTTGTTGTTTGATTTTGGAGAAGGGGTAAAGCACCCCAAATCAAACAAGGGTCTTGAAAGATTAATCGGACTATTTTGTTGTATAATTCTAGGGCTTTTCCTACTAGGAGTAGAATCAAATTTGATTTTTTAGATATTGTCTCAAGAAAATGAAAAAAAAAGTGTAAGATATTAAACCAAGCTCAAGGGTAAATAAATGTTGGGAAACCAATAGTCATACTCAAAAAAAAGGAAAAATAAGTTGAAAGAGTAAATAATAATGAGATGAAGATTTTTATTGATATTTTGTAAAAATTTAAAGATCTTGCGTATGTTTTGAATGTACATCATCCGTGGGAAAAAGTGTGATGTTCTGTAGAAAAAGGTAAAAAAGAATGGAAAAGAAGTTAAAAAGGATAAAAGAGATAAGAGTTCTATTGGTAATTAAAGACAGTAAAATATGGAAAAAAAGTGTACAACCAAATTAATTATTCAATTTAATAAAAAGTATGAAATCAGTTATTAACTTTACAAAATATATTTACCATATATAACTCCTTAAATTGTGAACAAACTTTGATATTTAATTATTAAAAAAAAAATATTGATACCTTACCTTGCCATAATTATCCAAGATCTTTAATTAAGTGTGATAAATGTTAAATGCTAAATATAAGGAAATAATACAAATAATAAATATAAAAAAATTGATTTTCAAAAATTTAATTAAAATATATTTTTCTCAAAAGTTGCTATAGCTTATAATTATTTCTTAAGTCTAGTAATTAATAAAAAATTATGGTATAACTTATAATTAACAATCTAAAAAGTATATTTGAAATAATTTTCACTATTTAATTTAACTATTTGTCAAGACAGTATTTCATGATTAAATTTTATTGTAACTTTTTATAAAAGAAAATCATTGCAGAGGATTTTTGTTATGTTCCTCGAAAATGGCCAAGGTCTTGAATAATGTGCGATGCTTTTCTGCATGAAGCTACATGTATATGCTGCTTCTTTTCTTAAAAACTAAAACTTGGTAGTGTTACGTCGAATATAGCCAATCTAGTATGTGTTTGAAAGTCTGTTATCATATGATTTTTTTTAAAAAAAAAATAATTAAATCGAAAACCCCGACAAATATTGAATTAGTTGACTCTATTAGATTTTAATATTCAAAAAAAAATAAAAAATGAACTTACTAATATAGTTTCCTTCAAAACAATAAAACGAACCCAAACCAAAACCTTGGGAAACACCTAACTGCAAAATTTGAAATTCAATTTTTTTAAAGCAAACGCCTGCATTGACTGCTGCTGAGTTATGCTACTGAACAAGTTCCACGTCACATTGGGCATATATGAACATTTGTTATTTTTGTTTGACCGGCTCAAATAATCTTACAATTGAACTCAGCTTTCAACTTTCACTTTCTAATTAATTAATTAATCCCCGTATGCTCAAATCTTGTTGATTTGGAGGCACGGGTGTTCTAAATGGTGTCCCACGAATTATAATATTTGTTTACTGGTCAATGGTTGAAGTACATACAGCACGAAAGAAAGCATTTATGGGCAGAAATTAGAAAAAATGAGTAGGCTTGGAAGATTCAGTTCCATTTGTTCAACTGTAAAGCCCTTTCATTTCACAATTTTCTGACTTTTAACCAACTTCCCCGTACGCAAGAATCTCCTATCAATACATAAATGTTACTGGCTCTCTCCATTACTCGTGGTGCCAACCACAACAATGAACAATGATTTCGATCTTTCAAACATTAATAAAGGTCCCAACTTTCGAACCTTGGTGTGACAACTAGCCACAACTTCATGCCACTTAGGGGCCATTCAAGGAGGTTATGTAAGGAAGCCGGCAATAGAGAGAAAGGTATATAGAAGTACCAAGATTTCGTTTAGATTTGATTGGAAAATCCTTACAACCATGTAAAGAATTGAGGTTGGGGCCATTCATTTGTAAAACTCATCAAACAACTCATTCAAGTCTTGAGCAAATATAAAAGCTTTATTTGACAAATCTTGTCTTATCTAGTGTTGTTCCCTTAACATTCTTGACTATAATAAGGCTGACCTAGAATAACAAGAAGCGTGAGTAAAGTTGTCAAGATCGACGAGCGACTTGTCAATTGACATACGGTGCGCTTAGTCGGAGTCTAAGGCCATGAGAATGGGCTATAAAAAACTGAAAACAAAGATGAGGAGAGGTAGGGGTGGGATTACATCTAGTTCTCAAGCAAATAGAAAGAGGCAACCTACCAATGTAAGTCAAGCATCCTACCTAAAACAAAGAAAACGTAACAGACAAGAACAACTTGCAACCCTTGCAGTTCCAAAAGTCCAAGTACAGGTACATAACTAACTTTCATATAGTTGCAAAAGTCAAGGGGAAGTACATATAACTAACAATTGTTGATGAAATTCAACAATCAGGACCAAGCTCAATCACATGCAATTGGGCACCGTCACGCCAAAAAATATCTCATACATCTACTAGTTCCAGGCTTGCCTAGTAGAAACATGGATAAAAAATATTTTTATTTTACTGCAGGTACCAAATTTAGGTATGACTTTTTGCAGAGGCGTAAGTTGAAACATCAGCAGCAGAATGGTTGGTGCATGAACTTTTCAATTTGACGCCAAAATCATCAACTTCTAAAGCATATTCATTTCATTAATTTAACTAAAGTGCTGCCTATACAGAGCAGCTCATGTAATTTACCATAGGCAGAGACAAATACTTTCTTGAAAGCACACCTTGTATGCGAGGAGAGTTTCATATGTTCTGTTAAGTAATCAGGATCAATGTAGAACTTAGCTTGCACAAGCCGATTTTAAAACAAGAGGCACGCCAATACAAAGTGCTACTTTGTGGAAGTAGAATACACTAAGATTGCTCAAAATTCTATACATGATGGTAAGCAACTACAACGATCAAGCTCGAAGGAGCACATATCTTAATTTACATTATATTTTTAGGAAAATTCGTACAAGCGACGACAAAGAAAAAGATAAATCCTACCGCCAAGTATGAGGAAATAAAATAGCCACATTATAATTTACAGAGGTAAGAGTCACCTACAGATCCCTTCTGCACAATGGACAAGATCCATGTCTCAACAGCCATGTATCAATGCACGGAAGGTGAAACATGTGATGACATTGTGGTAAACATCTAGCAGTCTCACCTAGTTGAAAGTCCTGGAAAGATAGAAACAGGAAACAGCATTCAGAATCAAGTAATAATCCAACAATACAGGCAGTAGAACAGCAAACAAAAGGCACAAATATGTCTTACCTGTAAACAGACTGAACAGGAGACTCTCTCTCCAGAAGCATCCACATTATTATCATTTGTTATTACAATCTTAGGGATCTTTTCAACAGAATCTCCAGGTAAACCCTTTGCCCCGCCTATATCGAAAATGTTAGGGAACTCGTCATATGCACTTTCAACAGCTCCCATCTGTTCCACAATAAGTGAGCGTTACAAATGACGGTAAATCATGTTTCACGCAGAATTCCACAATTCAACCAACTAGGCTGCAACATACCTGACTTTGCACTGCGCTTAGCATTGCAGGACCAATCCGCTCACGAACCAGTCTACCACTTAATAGGCTCGCGATTACATCAATCTGTACAATTCAAGAGTTTTATCAATTAATCACATGCCAATGGATAATGAAACAGAACTTACATTACTCAGTCTGTTTGTATCTTTCCCTCTTTTTTTCTCTTTTACCTACTTTGGAATGAGGGGGTTGAAATACACAACGTGGGCGATAACATTATGGGGTGGAATTGGTTGAATACCTCTATTGGATCTATACTGTATTGAAAAGGAAAGTATTTTCTCACATAAAGTTATCCCTTTTATAGAAGTTACGTAATCAGTCAGCTGACTATTAACAATATCAATGAGTAGAAGCAACAATTCTTACCAAATAAAGAAGACATCCAATTCCAGATTCATCAGACTGCCATAGTAATAGAGATGATTCAAATACTTCAAGAGAGAAAACAGCACCAGATATGGCACCAACTGCAGCCCCTCTAACAAATCCACTTTCTGTCTCTTGCCCTATCAAAGCTCCAGTCATTGCTCCTAATAAAGTGCCCACTGCAAGAACCAAGTCACATTAGGCTTCACCAAAAACCGAAAAAAGAAGTATCTTTTATAAATTAAAGCAAGAAATCCTTTAAACTGGAACATAAATCACCCACAAAAATCACAGATATAGGATTAAAACGGCAAAAAAAAAACTGTTCTTTCTCGGATTCTTTTATACCCTAATTTCAAGTCAAACAACAAATTGGCGATCTTGGAACAAAATTCCCAAGGACCCCACGTTACAAAAATGTAAAGACATCAAATGGGCTGCAGAATTTTGGGGCAAATCATAAGATCAAACAAAAATGAAGATAATACGCACCAAGAGCAAAGAAGAAGGTGAAGATCGCAGAGAATACATTGCCGACGATTGTAGATACCCCAAGGGTGAAGCAATCTTTCGCCCTTTCGACCAAATCTCCAATAGAAATAGATGCAATAGACGATGCTGAAGGCAAAGCTCGAGATGGGTATGCGTAAAATTCCATTTATTATTATTATTATTTTCTCCGGTTGATTGATTCAAGATACTTGGTCTCCGAAAAAGTAGCTAATATATAAATGTTTTTGAAAGCAACGGTGTATATATATAGAAAAGAAGTTAAGAGGAGGGTGTACAAGGCAAAGGGAAGTAATCTTCGTTGCTAAGACTAGTTGACAATAACCCTACACAAACCAGCTCGCATTTATGGCTTTGCTTAACTTTATTCACAGAATGAAAACGAAAAGAGAAATTATTACTAGTATATGCTTTGATCGGGATTGAATTAGAATTTGGTCTCTTTTATAGAGTTCTCTAAATTTATTTAGATATATCCGTCTAATTTAAGATAAAGCACTTGCACTTATAATGAATAAAAATATTTTAATTTAAATTCTAAGTAATTAAATTATCTACGAAATAGTTACTTAATAAAACATTCAAAAATAGTTACTATTATTTAATGAACGTATATACGTATGCATTGAAGACTTGAGGACGTATAATATAATATGTACTAATATATGATATTTATCCAATGTAGGAGGTGTTATTAGGGGGGAATGGGGATACATAGTTGTATGGGTCAGTGGATACCAAGTTGTAGAGGTTGCTTATCGTGACATAGGTAGAAAAGAATTATCGCTCTCTTTCCCTATTGTTTATGCAAGAATTCAAATTGACTGTTTAATTTACCATAAATAAAAATCTAAAATAAATGTTGAACAACTATTTATTTATGTATTAGCTTTTGAAGTTGAATTAAACTCATGATCTATTTCTCTATGTGGTAATAAATCAAGGTTTATTTCAATTAATGTTATCGATGATGACCTCCAAACTGAATTGTTCTGACGTGAGTTAGGTGTTAAAAGACAAAAGAACCTCACATCAAATGAAAAATGAAATAGGTGAATCTCCGGTATGAAGTTGGACAGTTCAATTTTCATTAACAAACTTTTGAAGTTAAAGTTAAAATTCAAAATTCATTTTCTTATGAAAAGTATCCACTTCTCTTTTATTTTTATTCTTTATTTTTTTCAGATCAGAGTAAGACTGAAGACTGAAGGGTATTAAAGGAAGTGGTGGTTTGGTGAAGGGTGGATAGATCACAGTACATTTTATTAAAGATTTTGGCAGAGATATTTAGGGGGGGGACAAGGATGTGCATGTCAGAGCAGAAAAGAAAAGAACCCAATTTATGTTCGATATCACTAAAAATAGGGAAAAAGGTTAAATATGTTCCTAAATTTTATGAAATTATTTAGATAAATTTTTCGTTATAAGAGTTTAGCTCATCAATTTCTTTATCGTCTAAGTTTTGGTTCATATATATCCTTGTTGTCATGTTTTGGATTATATATACTCTTATTATCGTTAATTGTTTTGCTGGAATTTCCCAACTTATTTTTCTTTTTCTTTTCTTAAGAAATTATATTTGTCACATTATTTTTTTACTGTCATATCACATATAATTAAATTTATCCCTTCTTCTACACATTAAACAACAGTCAAATGCTCTCATCTACTTCACAGTCTTTTTGAATTTTCTCTAATTTGCTGAAATTCTTTTGTTATATTTTTAGATTCTTGCGTAACCGTTCCTCTCATACATACATACATACATACATACATACATACATACGTACATACATACATATGTATAAAACATATTCTCTTAATTGACAACTTGTTTTTGCTGTCTCTATATGGACCGCCCCTTTTACACTTCTACATTCCAATTTCTCACTTGGGTTTTCCTTATTCTTCTTATTCTTGATATTAGAATTGACGGTGGTACAAAAGATGGAGTCGGTTGATATGATACTAAAATAATTTACAGTTGGTAAGAACTTTAACTCTTGATTTTCGTCGCAATTGTACATTGAGTTTTTATGGGATATTCTTAACTTTTTTTCATTTTTTTACTTGATGATTCTTGGGTTTGTGCAAGAATCGAAAAACATAACAAAAGAATTTCGGCAAGTTAAAGAAAATCCAAAAAGATTGTGAGATAGAAAAGAGCATTTGATGGATGGTTAATGTGGAGAAGAAGGAGTGGGTTTAATTATAGGCCAAACCCATCGGCACCCCCTAAACTTGACATGATCTTTCACTTTGACACCTCAAGTGGGTGGTGTTCAATTTTAGCACCTAAAACAATCTTCAAATGTGTCATTTTAGTACTTTTTTCATTAGCAGCAACAAATACTACATGTGTGCACTACACGCGCTAATAACATAAAAATTGATGAATAAAACGCAGACATTTGTCATTTCTCTTAAAATTAATTTTAATTAAAATAAAAAAATTACCAATTAAATGTTGACACTTGACATTTTTAATCCAAATAATTATTCAAAAAGTGAATTATAATTATTCCCTCCCCCACCCCCACCCCCCACCCCCACACACTATATCTATCTTCTCCAGCCATCCACCGACCCCTACCCCCCACCTGCTTCTTCACTATTCAGTCATCTTCTTCAATTTCTACCCGTTTAACCTCCTCTGCCCACCCATTCCAACCCTCCACAATCAAAATCTTCTCTTCAATTACCTCTTAATTCACAACCATCTTCTTTTTTAAAAAGATGTTAAAAATTCATTCCAAATAAAAATTTGTTAAAGATTTATTGAGATTTCACAATTGGAGAAAATTTTCACAATCGAATTGCATTTGACATTTTTTTTTTTTATGTTAATTCTAAAATTTATCTCAAAATTTTCACCATCGAAGGAGTTTAAATTGAGTAAAATCGAGGC
This sequence comes from Capsicum pubescens, assembly GCA_030864215.1. Lineage (NCBI taxonomy): Eukaryota > Viridiplantae > Streptophyta > Magnoliopsida > Solanales > Solanaceae > Capsicum > Capsicum pubescens. The sequence continues at coordinate 184,542,941 of CM061539.1, read as the reverse complement.
AAAAATTGAGCTAATTCCTACGATTTTTATCTGCTTATCTTTATAGCTTTTACGATTTCTAGTGTTACTTTGGTCTGATTATGGCCACATACAGCTACTCTTTGGTTGCAGATTTCTGATTTCTTTGTCTTTTTGGTTCATCTATTTACAACAATCTAGTACTGTTTTATATTTTTTTTGACATTGGTTAGTTCTTTTTGGTTACTTGTATAACATTAATTTATTTTTTATTGTCTTCTGAGCTTAATTATGTTGATGGCTTTTTTAAAAAAAGCCCCCTAAACTTGGAGAAGGAATATTTGTTAATTGTTGTTAGTGTGTTAGTATGTTCGTTAGACTCAAAACTTGACCAAAGAGATATATATGGCCCAAGACTTTGACGGCAAGGGCATTGGTGAGCTAAACTTTTAATGGTAGGTATATCTAAATATTTTCTCAAAGTTTAAGGACATATTTGACCCTTTTCCTATAAAAACATAAAGATGGGTGTTTTCTATTTTCATTTTTATATCTTATTGTTTGAAAATTGAAATAAGTCATATTTTCATTTTAATTTATAAAATCTACTATTATACTAAATTGTTTGATTTTATATAGATATGAAGGCGAGTAAATATTTCCCATTGGAACCGAAGCTGCCTTAATCAGCAGCCCACTGGCACAAATCTATAAAATCCATAGTAGTAATAAAAATTTTATTTTTTTATAATATATTAAGAATTGATTAAATTTAAATTTATGAACTGCAGGTCTACTTTTGGGAGCTGCATTTTCAATTAAAAAAATCATTTTGATAGGCTAGAATATCGCATGATTCATAGCCAAACACATTGCCCTATGGGATATGACATTTGCATTTCTAATTTTTTTTAAAAAAAGAACATTGGACTTATCACTAAAATGTATGCATAGTTGTGTTGGGCTGCATCTAATTTTTTTTTTAAAATTAGAGTGATGAGGATCTACATTGACTAATCATTATCAAACTTAAAAAAAAGACGTTGATGATTAACTAATTGACGGTATCCATCAAATTATATGGTAGGAAAAAAAAAAGTTACAAAAAGAAATATAAATTTCGACGTAAGTATGCACTAAAGTCTTACCCGCTAAATATAGTGCTATATTGTTTTAGTATAGCTTTTTTCTAAGAAAACAAAATCTCAAGTCAATGAATGATCTATTTTATTGTAATATTAATTCGAAATGATTAATTATTTCATACTCAATGGACCAAATTAATTGAAAAGTGTAATTTTAAATTGAGTAAAAGGACATTTCTAACGAAATTAAGAAAAATAAGTTTGCATTTCCAATACATCTCATCTTTATCCGTTCCACACCTACTCCTACCTCCACCTTTCATAATATTTAATTATATACAAATACTTTTAGCATAATTTTCTTTACTCACAATCAAATATATAAAAAAAAATAAAAAATGCACCTATTTTAAAAAAAAATATTTTCTTCCGCACCAAAAAGACCCTTGAATAGTTCTAAAATAAAAATAGCTGACGATAGAATCTGCGCCCACAACAATGGAAGAAAGGTTCAAGAATCTTAACTCAGCTTTGAATATCTGATATAATCAGCACTCTTGCTTTGCTTTCTAATTAAAGAAAAGCTTAAGTTTCATTATATACTAATATTGTAAAAATATTAAAACAACCAAATCACTAAAAATAAATTTATAATTACTCTAGATTTACAACCCGGAAAGTGATAATTTTACTTGCTATAATATGTTACGAAGCATATTAATATTTAATAGTATAACAAAGAAATTACAATAATCACTTTATATAATTTAATTCCTTTAAAAGTATGGAAATAATTTATTGTTCGACCAGTTATAATTTAATAGAGAAAAATGAACTCGCAAAATCTTTTACTGTATATTTTATTGGCAAAATGACCTTCTGAACCCCTGTACTATGTCGGTTTTGTAAATTGAACACTTCCACTTACATGTTTATCATCTGGCCCCTTGAACCCATTAAAAAACAACATTTTGCACCCTTTAACCGTTGACCTTGCCGATGTGGCATTGAAATGGTGACTAAGACAAGGAGAGTGTAGTCACTCGCCTGTGAGTGCGAGTGAGGGTCAATTTTTGACCAATTTTACATTAAAATAATTTTAAAAAATATATTAAAAATTTTTTAAAAATAAAAAAAGGATCTTTTTTTTCCTCCATTTTTTAAATATTTTTTTTTAATATAAAAATAATAATATTTTTTTTTAGAGAAAAAACCTTACCCACTCCACCTCAGCCCGTCCCCACCCCCACCCCACCCAGCCCCATCCCACCCTACCCCAGCCCCTTCCATAAAATAATTTAAAAAAAAATAAAAATATTAAAATAAAAAAAATTAAAAAAAGGCTCTTTTTTTCCTCCATCTTTTTTAATATAAAAATATTTTTAAAAATTTTAAAATAATTTTTTTTTCTTAAAAAAAACCTTCTCCACCCCAGCCCGTCCCCACCCCCCACCCAGCCCATCCTACCCCACTCCAACCCCTCCACCCCACCCCAACACCCGCCCAGTCTTTCCTCACCCCCACCCCAGCCCGTCCCCAACACCCCACCAGCCCCCGTCCAGCCCTTTCCCCCATCCCTACCCCCCCAGCCCATCCCTACCCCCACTCCCCCACCCATCCCACCAGCCCCGTTCAGCCCCTCCCCACCCCCAGCCTCCATACCCCGTCCCCACCCCCATCCCCTTCCAGCCCCCATCCCCTACCCCTACCCCCCACACGTTCACTTTTTATTTTTTATTTTAATTTTTCCTCTCAATTCAATTCTTTTCATTTTTTTATTAAAATTTAAATTTGAAATCTTTTTATTTTTTGGGGAATTAAAATTTAAATTTATATTGAAAGTGATTGATAGTGAATATTGAAAAAAAATAGTGAATTTCGTTTGAAAAAAATTAAACTTTTTGTGAATTTGTTAAAAATATTCAAATTTAAAAATAAAAAATTTATTATGTTTATATATATGAATTTATAGTTAAAAATTTAAATTAGTTAGAGAAGAATTTTAATTATTTGTAATGGATTTGATGTTTAATTTGTGAGCAAAAATAAAAACATGATTATTCAAATTTTCTACAATTTATAAATTTTTCTTATTTAATTAAATTAATTTTAATATTTAATTTGTTCTGTAGCATTTTAAAAATGACTTGAAATTTAATGCATTTTTTTTAAATGATGTGACAGATGACGTGGCAGACGTGACAGCTGACGTGGGGGAGAGTGTGTTACACTCACCCAAAAAGGGTTTAAAATGCTGCTTTTTAGTGGGTTCAGGGGTCCAGATGACAAACTTGTAAGTAGAAGTGTCCAACTTACAAAACCGATACAGTACAGGGGTCCAGAAGGTCATTTTGCCTATTTTTAAATTAAAAAAGATGGAGGAAAAAAAAGCCTTTCTTTTTTTTAATTTTAATATTTTTTAAAAAAATTATTTTATGCAAGGGGTTGGGTGGGGGTGGGGACGGGTTGGGGTGGAGTGGAAAAGTTTTTTTTTTTAAAAAAAAAAATAATTATTTTTATATATTTTTTTTTAAAATTAAATTTAAAAAGATGGAGAAAAAAAATCCTTTTTTAAATTTTTTTAAATTATTTTAATGTAAAATTAGCCAAAAATTGACTCTCACTCACACCCCTAGGTGAGTGACTACACTCTCCTTGTCCTAATCACCATTTCAATGTCACATAGGCGAGGTCAACGGTCAAAGGGTGTAAAATGTTGTTTTTAATGGATTCAAGGGTCTAGAAGACAAACATGTAAGTAGAAGTGTTCAATTTACAAAACCGACATAGTACAGTGGTCCAGAAGATCATTTTGCCTATTTTATTTACACTTTTCATATATTATTATTTTATCGATCTCATATGAAGGTGGTCACATCACTAAAGAAATACTCCCTCCGTTTCATACTAGTTGGTCCTTATGGATTTGGAACACCCATTAAAAAATATTAATTAGGAAATTTATTTTATCAAATTAATCTTATTAATTATGCTTTGAGAATATCAATTTGAGTAAATATACTTTGTTTAGTCATTTAATGTTAAGGATAGTATTGAAAGAACATAATAAAATTCTCTTAATTTCATCAAAGAAACAACTAAATTGAAATAAATATTTTTTTAAAAAGGATCAATTAAAACGAAACAGAGGGGTAGGTGTAATTAAGATTGGTTTAATTAATTAGCACGAACACTACAATTCATTGAGAGTGGACTTACTATTTCAACTTCCAGACAATGTGAAATTTGAAAGAACTGTCAGAAAATAAAAAATTTATATGCATTCTGTGGGGTAAATTTCATTTATGGCCATTTAATTTTGTATTTATTACATAAAAATCATTTTTTTTCATTCATTTCATCTATAATCACTTAATTTAGTGTCTATTATACAAAAGACACTTTTCTTTTATTCATTACACAAAAGTCAATTTACTTTACTCCAGCCATCACAAAAATCACTGTGACCGGATTTTACAATAATCCCACCCAAAAAAATGACGTGACAACCTTAATTAGCTCTTAATTTTAATATAAGAGAATATAATATATTACACATATCTTGGTCTTTTTTATATGTGTCCAACCCGTTTTTCCTCAGTGAAGACTATTTTCATATAAAAAATTGATTGATACTTTTATGAAATAAAATTATACTTATATATATATTCTTAAAATTCTCTAAAGTTGAGACATGTGTTGGTAAATTATTTTTTTCCTCTAATATTATGGCATGTAGTTGATAAAATTATTTTTCTTCCTCTAAAATTGTGACATGTAATTGATAATTTTTTTTTGCATTCATTCGTTTCCTTGCCAGTTGGGTCTTTATATTCGGTATATCAGAATAATATGATAAACTACTCCATTTATTAAGTTTGTTTTTGTATTTTTAATTGTTTGACTAATCGATTAGTTCTCTTTAAAGTTTTTATTATAATATTCAATTTCTGATAAATTACATAACATTTAATTAATTTAATTGATAAATATAAACATTAGATATCCTATAATTTCTTTATCTATTAAAGTACTTATATTTTATAACTTTTATTAACAAAACTGTTAATATAACACTATTTGTACAAATTTTGACAATATTTATTCAATGACACAATTAAAAAGATTTTATTTTAAAACTATCTTTAACATGTTTATTTATCTTCAAAGAATTAAAATAAATTTTTTTAAAAATAATATCGAACATGTATTTCTATTTTATGTGTTTTGGAGAATTTATCTTGTTTATCACTCTTTTTCGATGCATTTTTTTGACAGATTAATGCAATATTATGAAATGTTTCATAAAAATATCAACCAATTTTTTTTTATGAAAATAGTCTTCATTAGGTAATCTAATCTATTAAGAATTTGATATTCTTTCATTAAATAATTCATAAGAAAAATTGGGTTGTGCACATATAAAAAGGGTCAAGATATAAGTAATATGTTATATATTCACTTAAATTAAGATTAAGAACTAATTAAGGTTACAATGTCATTTTTCTAATGGAATTATTGTAAAATCCGGTTATGATGATTTTTGTGACAGTCGGAGTAAAGTTAAATAACTTTGTGTAATAAATGAAAGAAAAATGACTTTTGCGTAATAGATACAAAGTTAAATGACCATGGATAAAATGAATAAATGAAAACTGACTTTTACGTAATAAATACAAAGTTAAGTGAGCATGAATAAAATCGAACTATATAAATTTACTATAGTAAAGTAATTTGATGATGTGAGAATGCATGCCATATATGTTTGCCAACCATTCCCCGTGTTTGCAGCTTCTGATGTTCAAACCGCTTGTTGCTTTGCTCTGCACCTCCCCATACGTACTCTCTGCACTTCCTATGATCCTATCCACCTCTTTCACCACACTTTGTGATAGGATAAACACACCACCCCAAAAATTGTAATAACCATGTAATTAAAATAACATTTACAAATAATTATTAAACCGATTGATAATCATGTTTAATAACCCCCCCCCCTCCGACGTTTAGTATTCATATCAATTGTTTACAACATAATTTAAATTCATGAAAAATAAATTTTAACCACGAATAAAAATATGAAGAAACGAGAATTTTTTTTATTGATAAACGATTGTGGTTACAAATTTATTCCTCCCTTGATTCTTCTTTCTTGATTTTCTCTTATCCCATGATTTTATGCGATATTGGAGATCCTGATCTTTATACGAATATCCATCAACTTATGGGATATTCAAGATGCTTGTTTCAGAGAACATGTTACCCTTTAAATAGACGAGATTTAGGGTAAAGCAGTCTTCTATAACTCTAACAGAATTTGAATTTTTATTGAAGAGTTCACAAATTTTAAATATCTACATGAATATCTCGATTATTTTGAATTTGTGCCATGTAAAATCTATTTAAAAAGGGATTTACTTCTTAATAAAAATTTTCTCATGATAAGAACTCAAATTCAAAATCTCTAGTTAATAAAGATAAAATAATCGTAATCATACTATCACATTTTTTTGGTCTCATTCAACAACCATGGAAAGATAAAGTAAATGAAAGACTATCAACAAAGGTTGTGATGGAATGGTCTTTGTTAGGAAGCGCTTTATCTCTCAATAGCGTAATAAATTCAAATAAAGTCTAGCTCCGACCCAATATATGTGGCCACCGAAAACCAAAAGAAAAAAAGGAGAATGAAAGACTATTAAACATTTTGGGAAGATTAATTGAAGCCCGCACAATATCATAACGTTCACCTGGTCTTAAGTTATAAGGGGCCACATGGGTTCTGTGAAGACATCAATTGAAAATGGAGTAGCAACAGAAAAGTTACAACTAATAATTAAAAGCAAGTGGTGATTTGGTTTTAATTGCTCCATTTAGTTAGAGTGCTTAACGTGTAAGTAATCTTTTTTAAACAGTCACTACTTCAATGATTTCTTAAGTCATCCATTTGGATCATCATTAAAGCTATTTATGCTTCATTTAATCATGAAGGTTTGAATTTTACTTGTTAAAATATCAATTATTAAGTGTGTTTGGTATGAAGGAGAATATTTTTTGAAAAGTTTTTTTTTTTTTTTTTTTCATATTTGGTTGGACAAAATTTTAGATACATTTTTTCTAGAAAAATAATTTTTTTTTAAAACGAAAAAAATTACTTCATCAATGAAAGTAGAGAAAACAAATTTTACAAGTCTCTCTATGTTTATTGTATCCTTCTCACCACTCAACGCCTCCAACCTCTACCCCTTGACTAGAAATGGAAAAATCAAACCCAACCCGACCTAATCTGTTCAAGTTTAGGTTCGTAATTGACCCGCTTATTTATTAATCCAGCCATATCAACCCAACCGTTAATATTTGAATTGATATGTAATCCGAATTAATTTTTGAAAAATCTTGTTAAATAGTTTAAAAAGGCTTTTAATGTGATATGTTATATATAATTATAATAAAGAAAAAATAATTTTAGTCGGTAATAAATATTTATAAAAAAAATAATAATTAAAATTTAGTAAGAATTGTGCGGATTGGGTTATAACTCGTTTTGACCCAACCCATTTGGGATCGTATTGGATCTTGATCCGTTTTGATCCAATCCGACCAATTGTCACCCCTACCCTTGAACATCCCACATCCATCACACCCCATGTCACACTCCTCAACCTTTTCCCTGTTTAAGTCCACATTGGTGGGATGAGGTAAAATTGATCTTCTTGTATGAATTTATCGAATCCTTCCCTCATAGCTAGCTTTTAAGATTGAGTTAGGTCCAAGATGTATTTTTTTTTGCATGTTATCAGAGTCATGTTTATCCCACTTTATGATTATCGATGTTGGAACCCCATATTAACAAAACTATCCGCGCACTGCAATCCTCCCCTTATGGCGTTTTGCTAGATTACAATTTACATGTACATAAATATTCTTGATATAATTTGTTTTATTTACTTACCAAATCCTAAAAAATAAATTATAAATCAATTTGTTTTTCAAAAAATATGTTGTAGGAAAACATTTTCTGCTGAGAATATTCTCTGTCAAAAAAATAAATAATTTTCGAACATATATTCCTATGGTTGTAAAAAGAAAACGTAACGTTGAAGTGTCACAAGGGCAATCACACTAATTAAAACCAGATGATTTTGTATGTGATCTATGATTTATTTATCAGAGGTTATATCCGATTCTGGCTCTAAGTTTTTTCGAAGATCAAATTAAACTTGAATTAATATCTATGGCCATTAATAAAAAACATTAATTAAAAAGAACAACTGGATAAACAATTTTGGGCTTGTTATGGAACGCCTAATTATTAACAATAACAACAACAATAAGATATGCATGCACGTTACTCTCTTTGTTCCAAACTAAGTGTCATCTTATAAGTAATAGTTACTTACGCTCATTAAAAAATCAATAAATACATATTGTAGTTTATTTTTTGATAAATTTCTATTTAAAAAGTGAACACATTAAGACGATGAAGTATAAGAATACAGTAGAAAAAATATAGTACTATTAATTACTGTCTTGAATTTTTAAGGTGACACTTATTTTAAAACAATTTTTTATACTAAGGTAATAATACCTATTTGGAGCGGGGAGAGAGTATGCTTTTAACTATAATTAAATTTGACATTTTATATTTTGAGTCATCACTGGGGAAAGGTATTAAATGAGGCCATCAATTTTTTTCCAGAAGAAGAACGTATAGTACAACTCAAGAATTGTTATTCAATATTAGGATGAAATATCAATATCAACCAGCAATGTATGTATATATCACTTTCTCCATATTAATAATTTCGTGTTTCAACTCGAAATTCCACTTTCAAAATGTTTAACATGCCATACGTACCAACGTACTTATTTGATATAAAGTTTATTTATGAGTAATTTGGTAGCTAGGGGCATTCTAGAAAATAATGTCTCATCACCAGAAATAAATATTGATAATTTTAGTGTGTTTCGTACATGGCTTTTCTAACCATAAAATAATGGTTCTCTGAATGATAATTCTATCTTTGGAATGGCTATCAAACTGTTTCCATAAATTCATATTCTCATGGGGTACAAAATATTTCTCTTCAAAATAAGTGGTATTTTTAATTTGGATATACCTTGAGAAAATTACTCATTTCTAAAAAGCAAGATGTAGATTTACTTACTTATGTTTTATAAATATCTTGAAAAAAATATATTTTTAAAGTAAGGTTCCTCGATTATGTAAAATTCTCTGTATTTTAATAAGAAAAATAAATAGAAAAACGATATTTAAAAATATCGTCTTGGTTACGTGAAACACCGTTTATTGTGAAATAAAATGAAAAGGTAAAATACCACTCATTTATAAGACATGAAGAAATCCAAGTTCATTTCCTCTCTTTACCCATGCAATTTAATATATTATTGCTCTATTTTTCAAAGTCCAAATAATATCATATTTGAATCAATATATAAAAAATAAACGTTAATTTCTTCTTCTTATTATTATAATCATGCTGCTTGAAGAATGTTTTCTAGAGAAAAATATGTGATTTTCTTGCTCATTTTTTTTGTGTTTGATATAAATCAGTAAAAAAACTTTTATTTTAAAAGTATTTGTATATAATCTAGAGAAATATAATGGAAGTTTGGGGTGGATTGAGCAATCCACAAGTTATAATTAAGGGATTTCATTAAATAATTTCACATATTTAAATGATCATTTTGACAAATTTGAAAGATTTAATCCTACTTTCATTATATTACTTGACGCATTAATCAACTTTAAACCCCTTGATTTAAACCTGATGATAATCTTTATCCCTAAGATAAAGTCACATCATACCAACCCACTCTTCGACCAAAAAAACAAAAAATCCACATCACGTTATGGTTACGAATTAAGCATTGCATGTATTAATTTTTTTTTAATTAATCTATCTATTTATTCAGAATTCAGTAAACAAAATAAATTGTGATCATAATTCATAATCTAAAAATTCTACGATTAGTTTACAACCAGCGAAGGATGTGAGTAGATTTGGTTGGGCAAGTGATTACGTATTTTCCAGGAAGAATCTATTTCCCATAACATACAATTCAACATTACTAAAGATTATGTTAGCAAGCGAATAAACAAACAAATTGGTTTCTTATTTTTTCTAGACTTTTCTCTTAAAATGTCATAATTAATTCCTCAACTTGAATTAATCATTACGGGCTGCTAGACCAAAGATTTCATATATTAATGGTAGTTCTTCTAATATTGTCATTGGAGTACTGCTTGAAGATATTAAATTATGATGTGACCATGAATTAATACGAAGAATCGTGTACAAATCTAGATACATACAATAATTGCATGCGCAAGAAACTGATCTGAAAAATTCTAGATTTATTTGGGGAGGAGGTACATAGTCCTTGTTCCCTCAAGCTTTTAATTCCTTTTTTTTGTATTTTTTTTATTTTATATATACCATTTAATGTTATCTCTTTCCATCCCATCGATTGACTGACATAAATGGGCAGTGATAACAATAATATTGTAATGTGACATAATATAATCATAAAGTACACCAAAATATCTCCCTTTTCTTATGACGATATTATCCATAACTAACATAGTTTAGTATAATTTCATAAGTGGGACAAAAATATACACAGAATCTTTGTGAGATAAATAGGTTATTTTCAGTAGACCCTCAATCGATAAAATATCTCCCTTTTCTTATTCTTTTTTATTTTAATCTTTCTTGAGGTAATAAGGTAATGGATATATTAATTGGTTGAAACAAAAAATAAATCAGGACACCCAATTGATCGAAGTACATTTCTATTTCCAAAACAAAAATATACATTTCTTCGTTTTTGGTTATTGATGACAATTTTCTAGTGTCCTATTGTGGTGTTGAAAAATGAGACCAAAGAATGAAGGCTCCTACCCTTTTCTTGACGTAATTATTGTAGTATATAGTGTATGTTCTAGGTTCTTCAGATATGCTGGCTGCATTATTGATATATCCACTAGATTTCAAATTTGCAGAATTCTTTTTTATCACATAAAGGAGAAAATTAAGGGGCAATGAGAAGCACAAGTATAAGTCTAGATTTATTAGTATTGATAAATGATAATTCAAATGTGATGGATCAATCACATATTATACTGACGGTGTAATGAAGTATTTACATTATTACTATAATTTGACGTGCTATAGTTGATGCGTACCATTTAATCTATACAATACGTATGTTTTAAGTTATAATCTTATTGTATAAATATTTTTTATATTATCGGTATGTAAAATTTAAATAAAAAATGTAATCTAGCAGCTAAGAATTATCTAGAATATTCATGATCTATTTTTGTGCTCACATTGGGTATGTGTCCAGACTGCTCTGAGCTGTATTTGAATCTCTAGAGATACCATTGTTACTTTCTCTGCTATTTGGTTTTGGTGGGGAAGATAGAAATAGAATGTGACCTAAAAGGCTCTAGAATAATTATTTCCAACTCCAATATTTATGAAACTTGCACAAATAATGCATGGTCTTGTCTATATGTCCTCGAGCATATTTAATAATCACTTGGAATTATTATTGTTGGTGGATTATGAGAAGGAAAAAAAATAAATGAATTTATACTCATGGAGTATAGTATGGCTAGCATGATTGAACTGACTTTTTTGCTCGTTTAAATGAGAGTGTGACACTACATTTCACCATGCATTGCTAGTGTGTTTTTAGTATGGTATAGGCTCGTGAATATAGGATGAAATTAAGACTATGCATGGGAGGATTTCAAAATTCACACCTAGCTAGTGGTGTATATATAATATCAAAGTTTAAAACTGCTAGGATCGATTTGCGTGCACACACACTAAATCTATGGAGAGGATGAAAAAAACTAGAGAGAAAGTTCTTGAGGAAAGAGAGTAATAAGTGAGAATGAATTACGTGGTAACACCCCGTAAGTAAACTCCACGGCAGACGGGCTATTTATATTAATGACTTGGAGTATGTACAGTTAATGACCGCATGAACATTAATATATAACAGTATGTCACTTATTAATCAGGCTCCACAACCTAACAATTCTCCTACTTGGGGACTGATTCTGTCATCCAAGATTACATTCTCATAAAAAAAAATAACATTCCTCCATCATCAATATGTTCGCTACACCGCAACATCTGTAGACACAACTACAGAAGATCAACTAAGGTTTTGCACAACCTTAGTTTACCAACACCAACACATTTTGTCAACATGTCTGCTGGATTCTTTGCACCCTCTATCTTTTCCAAACACATGTCACCTTCTTCCACTGCCCTGCGGGTGAAATGGTACCGTCTTCTAATGTGCTTCATCTTTGAATGATATACCAGGTTCTTCACCAACTGTATGACACTCTGGCTATTTGTGTAAAGAATCTTCTCAAGCTGCTTCTTACCCAGTTCTTCCAGATAATCTGCCAGTCATATCATCTTCTTTTCAGCTTCAGCTATTACCACATACTCAGCCTCAGTAGATGAAAGGGCAACGCACTTCTGAAGCATGGAAATCCAACTCACTGCTGTACCACCTACGGTGTAGATGTATCCGGAAGTTCTCTTGCTCGAGTCCACATCCCCACCAAGATCAGCATCAACAAAACCTTGCAGAATCACCTTGCCATCGCCAAAACAAAGTGAAGTACTGGATGTACCTCTCAGATATCTTAGAAGCCACTTCACAGCTTCCCAATGCTCTTTCCCGAGGTTTGCCATGTACCTACTAACAACTCCCACTGCATGTGCTATGTCAGTTCTAGTGCATGTTGACACCTAATTTTTGTCCTCCACGACTAAATTTAATCCTAAGTTTCTTCGATTTTTAATAAAATCAAAATATTTATTTAATCTGAATAAAACTTTTCAAAATATGTTGGACGTAATTTTATCATTTTAAGTAAAAATTATATATTATCATGTTCAATTATACGAGATTGTATGATTTGACTACTTAAATATTTATGCTATGGAATTATCAGATTTTAATCAAAGCTTAACTTGAAAATAAATTCAAATGATTAAAGTTTTAATTTAAATATAATTTACTGTCAAAAATAATTTATTTGGATAAATATGTTTGATTTTATCAAATCAAGAAGCTCGGGGTTAAATGAGATATTAATTCATTTCGAATTTTGACTTAATTGAGCCAATCTATTAGATTTGGCCATAATTGAAATGAAATTGGCCATAATTGTAATGTAATTGGCCAATTGATTTTCAATTGGCCAAAGCTTAAATGAATTGGCCAAATCCCCAAATTAAATAATCCATCCAATTTCAACCCATAATATACCCAACAACCCATTTTTTCAGTGGCCCAATTTAACAACAAAAACAACGGCCTATTAACCCCAATTAAACCAACTCCCATCAGCCCAATTTTTCCTTTAGCTTAATTAACCCAACAACAAACAACCGGCCCAACACCCAAAGCCGTCTGACCCGGCCCAATCTTCCTTATCTTTCCCTCTTCTCCTCCAAAGCAGCAAAGCTGCGTATAAACAACGATAATATCAATCGAACAACAACCTATACACGACAACTCCATCAACTTCGCGACCCGATCCATCTTCAACCCGATTTCAATCAAATCAACCCATTTGCAGCCTTCTTCACGCGTCTCACACGGGTTCATGCGAAGAAAACCCTCGAAGCTTCTAGATATAAGCTAGGTGTCACCTCAAACGTTCAAATTCTGCGAATCTCGGAATAACTTGTACGAATTTGTACATATTTGGTAAATTTTTATTGGTTCTTGGAAAAATTATCCATTTCCCTCAATTTTCGTTGGCCACTTTTTGAAATCCGTTCAAGAAAATCTAAATTGGGGTACAATCTTCAAAACTTACTCAGAATCTTCAAAACTTAAACGATTTTCTATTTTAGATCATTTAAAGTGTTTTATAAAAGTTTCTTAATTCCTTTTCAAAATTAAGTGGCGACTCTTAAAAGTAAAAAATTCTCCGCAAAACAGAAATGACGACTCTGCTGGAGAATTTAGCTAGGTTCTAACCAAATGTTTGATTTCGTCTTTTGATTAACTGTTTACGTGTTTATATGTTTTGATTTTGCGATATTTAATTACTGCATCTCATAACATATTCCTGCATTATTTAAACTGTTTTGGGGTTTTGTGGATGTCCCGGTCCCTGTTGTTCAATTCTAAAAAAAACTTATTGAAAATAAGATGATTTATTAGCACGTGAATCGTCTGGTGGCTGTTCGTATTTTCAAACCCAAGTTGTGCACTTGGGAACCTGTGTTCAAACCCACTCTAGACACCTAGGATAGAGCAAAATCAAAATCCTATTTTAGGCATGAGCCTAGAACGACCCAATACCCGAGGGGGGTATTGGACCCATTAGAAAACTTGCCTTGCGTCTAGTGACCCCCGAGTCAATTACAGACTAATCATATTTATGTGTTGAAGAAATATATGTTTGTTTAATCCAATCCATTATCCTTTGGGAGGTCGGGAGAAAACTTGTTTTACTTACTTTCATATAAGGATGCCTCAATCGTACACCGATTGACGAAGGAATTAAAACAAGCCAAGAAAGAAATTGATCAATTTGGACAGTTACATGGCATCTATGGCACAGTTATACGACAATCGCTTAATCATTAACGTATGTCGCCAATAACGAGGAGTGGACAAAGCTAAAAGGGCGAAGGCAGATAGAAGAAGCATTCAGGAATTAGTATTTTCTATCCCCTGCGTGGGGCATCATTCCTTTTCTCATGTTATTTACCTTTCCCTAAAGTTTGTATCCCTTTTGTGCGACTTTTGTAGGCATTTATTTCGTTTATGTAGATCTATGGAATTGGGGGATAATGATTGGCTTTAAAAAAGGAATATATTTTCTTCAAAGTTCGTCAGGCCTAAATCCTTGGCTCAAAAGGGTCACCCAAGTTAGGATACACGCTATTATAATGTTTATGTGATATAACTGCCTTATGTGTTTATGTGTGTTTGTTTGAATCAAAGACAAGTTTATCCACTATGCTCATGAAGATCAATTTGGCTATGACACAAACAACTCTACGTGGTTATTTCTAGTCAAATATCTTGCATTACTTATCACATATGGGAACTAACACATCTGCCTTTGAGTTATTTTACTTTTCAGGTAATTACTCTGTGTTGAAATAAGCTGGCAGAACATCCTTACTTCACTCGGTCAAAAGCGCATAGAATCTCATCCTCTGACTATCATTCAAAAATGACTGAAAACGATGAAAAAATGCATTGACTATTAGGGACAATGTAATAGCGGAACAGAGCGAGATGATTGCTGAACTCATGATAAAATTGGAAATGCTTTAGGATGAGATGAATCATACTCGAGATTTGGCTAGCCTAGCCATCACAGTCAATGCTCCCGCTCCAGGAGGACACGTGACTCCACTCCAGATCCCTTCCCTCAGTACGCCTATTCTCAGGGACCATCCAAATAACATATCATCCGTCTCCGCTCCTTAACTAGTTCAAAACACCAATCGAGAAAATAACCCAGATGCTTACCATCCTTAAAATCCATCCCTAACCCCACAAAATCCGTCTCTAAATCCATAAAATTCACTCCCAAACTCCCAGAAATCGCTCCCAAATCCATAAAATTCATCCCCAAATCCACCAAATCTATCTCTGAATCCACAAAATTTATTTCCATATCCACAAAATTCTTCTCAGATCCCATCAAACTACTCTCAAGTTCCACAAAACTTTTCCAATTTCAAAAACATCATTCCTTCCTACCAACCAACTTCCTTCCATCCTCAAAATGAAGCTACCCTTCCAAATTCTCCTTATGTCATTATATCCCCTGACATTTACAATTCCCTTCCTAATCCTGAGATAGACCATTATGAGGAGAAGGAAAAAGATTTAAGGACCGAGCATGAAATGAAGTTATTGGTTCTAAATGAAAAGATTATGAGGATCAAGAAATCTCATGAGGCAGGGGACAATGATGGCCTAGGTTACGTTGATCTATGTGTTCACCCTAGAGTAGATCTACAAGAGGGATACAAGGTCCCTAAATTCGAGGTGTTTGACTGTAGTGGAAATTCGATGGCCCATCTGAGAAGGTATTATGATCAAATGGTGGGGGTAGGAAAAAATGAGGCATTATTGATGCGTTTATTCAACCGAATCTTAAGCGGTGAAGCCTTAGATTGGTTCACATCTCAAGAACTAAAAAGATGGACTAGCTGGAGGGCGTTGGCTAAAGGTTTCCTCGATAGATTTGTGTTTAACGTAGAGATAGTCCTTGACCGGTACTCACTAGATCAGATCAAGCAGAAGAATGATGGGTGTTTCCGAGACTATGCCTTCTGTTGGAGAAAAGAAGTTGTCAAAGTACAACCTCCCATGTCCGAGGAAGAGATGGTGTTTGTGTTCTCTCGCACTTAGGAGAGAGAATAATACATTAGGATGGTATTTGCAGTTAGGGAAACTTTTACAAATTTGGTAAAAATTGGGGAATCGCTAGAGGAAGGCATTCAAACAGGAAAGATTGTCAAAACCCCAACATCATCTGAGTGTTCAGTATTCTCAAACAAGAAAAAGAGAGGATGTGATTGCGGTCTCTTATAATTTTTGATAAATTAAAGAGGAAATTCAAGCCTAGTAATATTCTTTCCTCATCATCGTCGCTAAGTTTTCAGCCTGTATTTTACGCCCAACCCCATTATTTAGCTCCAATTCCAAATATTTTACCCCAATGCCAAGTTCCGCCACCAAATTATCAGTCTCATACTCAAGTTACTCTTTCGAAAAAACAAACAAATGTCCAAACGTCTCCAAACTATCATCAAGTACCTCCTCATGCAAATCAAAATCAGTATAACCACCCACATGTAAACCTAAAAAAAAGCCTCCTAGAAAATTCACTCCATTGGCTGAAAGTCGTACCCAGCTCTTTGGAAGATTGATGAAAGCTGGTTATTTACAACTTATTCCACCAAAGCCTTCCAATCTCAATTCCCGATTATTTCAGGCCGATCTATTCTGTGCTTATCATTCAGGAGCGCCCGAGCATAATACTGAAGATTGCATCAATCTGAAACACAAGATCCAAGACTTGATTGACCAGAAGATCATCACTCTTCAAACACCGACACCAAATGTCACAAGTAATCCATTTCCTAATCACGAGGGAGCCACGGTTAGCATGACTGAAATAGCAGGTGAATGGGTATCTGGCACGACTATTACTAAGGTGGATTCGCAAGATTCCAAAAAGACAAAAGGAGTAGAAAGGATAGAGAAATTTGTGGCCACCTTGAGTAAGAATTTGGAAGGAATTATTAAGCCCATTATAGTCCCGAAAAAAGCATTTAAGTGTAGAATAGGGTACCAACCAAGAAAGAAAGATGAGATTGGAGATAATTCAAAGATGAGTCCGTCTAAACCGTCGCCACTCCTGCACCAATCATTTCCCGTGCATGAGATGTCAAATGATGATGGTCTTGGGGAGGGATAGGAAATCTGTTCGAGGGATGAAATGTTGTACCAGAAAATTTTTCGAAGTTCAGTGGGGTGAAGAAGGTTGAACCAAGAGAGGCTTTGCAAAATTGAACTTCTACTCCGCTCATAATTCATCGCCCGACGGAGTACATAAAAGGGCAATTACTAATAGTTTTAAAAATCGGTGATGATCAGGAGGAGGTCCCGTGATCCACCCTCTTATGTCTCAATTTTTTTTTTTGTGTTTTACAGCTTTCAAAAAGGCATGGGACCGTATTTTCGCGAGTCATGAGCCATAGTTTTTATTTATTTTCCAAAGGCCTCCCTTTATTTAAGAAATTAGTTTTAAATATTGTTATATTATCACCTTTTATTATCTTGTTATAATCTAACATGGTTTATTTTGGTAGCAATAATTTTAAAAACCTGTCAATGTCATTTCATGAAAAGGATCAGACGAACAAAGTAAAGAGAATACGGATGATGGAAAGAAGGTGATGAGGAGCAGTTAGAGAAAGATATAGAGGAATTTGAGACGGATGGTCAAGAGTGGACCAAACCAATCAATTCTGATGCGGTAAAAAGATACTATGTTTGGAAGACGTTTTAGATTTTGTTTTCTTGGCTTATTTGTAATCGCCTTTATGATAGTATCTATTTTATTATGTGTAATTGCCTAGAATCCCTTCTTTTATGTATGAACTACATGATGACCTGAATTCCCAAGAAAGGGATACGTAGGCGGCCTATGTCGGCTTCGGTCAACCCATTAAAATTTTATACATATCCCTAGCGTATTCCTGAACTACAATTGACCTGATTCCCACTTCAACGGGATACGTAGGCGCCCAAATGGCTTGGTCATATAGCCCCAGGAAATAAAAACTAGGGTAAAATTTTTGAGAAGGAATCTCAAAAATTTACAAGAGGAAGATCATCATCCAACAAGGAAAATGAAGACCAACAAAGACTTCGGATCTTCTCGAGTTGATATCATCTCAAACAACTTTAAACTGGGGCAAAAATTTTGAGGAAGGCCTCAAAATTTCCATCAAACACTGGAATATATTTCAAATTCCCCAGCACCAGAGGGCAAAGTCAAGTTTTAGAAATCACCAGTTGTGATAGAGTCTAGAAAGACTAAATCTCTGGCTATTACAGAACTTCTGATAGAGAGCGTCAACGACGATGAATCCCTGACAATCCTCCGTCGAATGTCAGATATAGTCAGAATCAAGAGGAAAATATTCGTTGAGCTAGCGCATGACATGACTGGCAGAGATTTTCTAAAGCTTTTACAAGAATTTTTTAAACTAGTTTTTAAAAGTTAAGGCTACTTTCAAAAAAACTATACAAATCTCTTTACTTAGTGATTGCCTAGGCATCTATTGTGATGGGGAGCCGGGGTGGAGGTACCAACATGACAGAGTACCCAGAAGATGGGGAGGAGTAAACCAAGGAGCGAAGGAGATCAATACGGAGTAGTTTCACTCAAACTAATTATTTTTCTGTAGATGCAGGGATCAATACACAAAAATGAGAGTCTTTTTCAAAAATCCCCGAACAAGTTAGGAGCCACACCAAAGCATATAATGCTCAAGAACGGTATTTTTGGGTAGCCCCAAAAACAAGTTTAATACCCATTTATCGAGGACCTTTTGAATTGTCTATCTCATTTCTTGAGATCATGAAGGACAAATAAAGGCGTCTCATCTAATTTATGAATTGTATTTAGAATTTTTTTAAAAAATAGTCGCTAGCAAAAGCGACTTTGTGTCTACTAAATATTTACCTTGAGCGCAGGTACATTCAAGAGAGTTGGCACAATAAATACAACAATCAAAGGATCACTCAATAGGAGGAAGAACAGAAAGTCATCCTCAAAATTTGCCTTAAGTGAAACAACGGTATTTGAGTAATCCCCAAACAAGGGTTTTGCCCTATTTACTTGCATTTGGTGGATTTTCTATTTAATCATTTCTTCAAAAAAAAAAGATTGATAGCAGAATAAGCCATTCAAATTATGATGCTCAGTATTTGTCATTAAACTATCATAAAGCTTGACTTTGGTCGCCAGTGAGAGTGGCATTGTGTCTACTAATTGTCCACCTTGAGTACAGGTACATGTAGAAAGTAAGACGCAGACAAACGAATTCAGGTGAAGCTATTTTCAAAGCACAGGAAGTATCATTTCATATCATCGCCAAGACGGCCATTTCATTCCATTGCCAAGAGGGTCATTTCATATCATTGCCAAGAGGGCCATTTCATGCCATTGCCAAGAGGGCCATTTCATATCATTGCCAAAAGGGCCATTTTATGCCATTGCCAAGAGGGCCATTTCATGCCATTACCAAGAAGGCCATTTCATGCCATTGCCAAGAGGGCCATTTCATATCATTGCCAAGAGGGTCATTTCATGCCATTGCCGAGAGGTCTATTTCATACCATCGCTAAGAGGTCCATCTAATATCTGTTGACACGCAAGACATAAATGCCGGCGTCGAGTATATCATCAGCATTTTATATTTGTTGACACACAAGACATAAACGTTGGCGTCAAAGATATCATCAGCATTTTATATCTGTTGACACACAAGACATAAACGTTGGCGTTAAGGAGATCATCAACATTTCATATCTGTTGAAACACAAGACATAAAAGTTGGCGTCGAGGATATCATCGACATTTTATATCTATTGACATGCAAGACATAAACACTGGCGTCGAGGATATCATCAGTATTAAATATCTGTTAACATGTGAGACACAAATGCTGGTGTCGAGGATATCTTATTATTTTATGAATCAACATTTGAATGCATCAAGAGCATACGATTTGAAGGGACGTCTTTAAGTCTCTATCCAAAGATGGGTGATATATGAGATTTCCTAGAAATTGACAATTTGAGGGTCATCTGTAAGTCATATTATTTGAAATATGATAGTGTGTAAGATTACCTATGAATTGGCAGCTCATAGGTCATCCGTAAGCCGCAAAAACATCCTAACCGGATAGTGTGCAAGGTCATCCAAAAATCGATAGTTCAAAAGTTATCCATAAGTCGCAACTAAATCCTTACCGGAGAATATGCAAGATTATCAAATTGATAATGTCCAAGGATTCTCTATAAGCCGCGTCATATCCAAGATCGATTCTGTACAGGATTACCCAAAGACTAGCAATTTGAGACATATCTGTAAGTCATATTGTATCCAAAGTCGGATGATGTGCAGGAATACCGGAGAGCTAACGATTGGGGGGATATCTGTAAGTCATCTCTCATCTAAGGTCGGATAATATGCCGGATCACCTACACGCTAGCAATTCAAAGGATATCTGTAAGTCGCCTCATATCCAACATCAAATAATGCGCGAGATTATCCAAAGGCTGACAATTCAAAAGAAAATCTATAAGTCGTATCAATACAAAAGATGCGCAAGACCTACCCTAGACCATATACAAAGAATTATTTTTAATAACTGGAGAGGTTATCATACGACAAACATTATAGGTGACCGAAGAGGTTACCATATCAACACTAGATTACACGGTTACAAGGACTGTTCTGCATAAAGTGTTATCGGTGTCCAAGAGAGACACCCCTCTTTGAAAACATATCCAACCGACAAATGAGATAATTATGAAACAACCAAGAAGGTTGTTGTTTCCATTATTGCAAGTTATTTCCTTCCAGACAGGTATATGAAAGGAATGACTTCACTTTTCAAGCGACAACTCATGTGGAGATATGGTAAAAAACTATATACCTCTTTCGTGAATCATGTTTAGCACTAACACTTTTTATTTGAAGCATTGTCGAGAGCATCCGAGAGGATGAAAATCTCAAATCAAAACCACAGGTGTGGACGACTTCAGAAAGGACGCAACACAATGTGAAACTTTTTCTTAGTAGTAAAACGGGACATAGTCTAAAAGGGGACGTCAAATTCTTTGGACGCGAGTGATATTTCTACCACCATCCAACCACACCCCTGTTAGAAGGCATGTGGATATTTTGGGATATTCTGGTTTCAGCTTCACCTTCGGTATATTTCTAAACTCATACCGAGGGTAAATTTCTCTTTCTCTCACATTCGAGTGATAGTGCAGCTAGAGTTTTGGAAATTATGTCCAGGTAAATTCTTACCTATTGATGTGAAGATCTCCACGTTCATGGTTAAGAGGTTACAAGCCACTTTTTCATAACTCGATCAACTTGTCAGTTATCTCGAGTCAAAGATCGTCTAAAATAAAAGACTATCTTTTCTACCGATCGAGTCAAACTATAAGCAGTGTGATTTCCTGAGTATCGAGGATATGTAGGCTGGGCTCTATATGGAAAACTCGACTGCATTCCAACCTACCCCCAAATCCCTCTATTCCCCAAATTTTTGGTTTTATCAAAAACTCCAAAACCAATATAGCTTGTGAATTCTTTGAAAATTATGTTGTGAATCAAACTTTATGAACTACAAATGGCCTGAATTCTCATGTAACTTGAGATATGTAGGAAACCTGATACTGAAGTCCGTCCATAACTCCATGAAAGTCGTGCGAAAGCCAACCTCTTTCAGATTTGAATTTGTGGTCGGACAAAATTAGGAACGTCAACCTCCCTTTGCCCGGGGTTACTTGCATCCACCCTATCCAAAGGGAGGGGCAGTTGTTGACACCTAATTTTTGCCCTTCACGACTAAATTTAATCCTGATTTTCTTTGATTCTTAATAAAATCAAAATATTTATATCATTCGAATAAAACTTTTCAAAATATGTTGGACGTAATTTTATCATTTTAAGTAGCGATTATATATTATCATGTTCAATTATACGAGATTATATGATTTGACTACTTAAATATTTATGCTATGGAATATCAGATTTTAATCAAAGCTTAACTTGAAAATAAATTCAAATGATTAAAGTTTTAATTTAATATAATTTACTCTAAAAAATAATTTATTTGGATAAATATGTTTGATTTTATCGAATCAAGAAGCTCGGGTTAAATGAGATATTAATTCATTTCGAATTTTGACTTAATTGAGCCAATCTATTAGATTTGGCCATAATTGAAATCAAATTAGCCATAATTGCGATGAAATTGACCAATTGAAAATCAATTGGCCAAATTTCTAAATTAAATAATCCATCCAATTTCAACCCATAATATACCCAGCAATCCATTTCTTCAGTGGCCCAATTTAACAACAAGAACAACAACCCATTAACACCAATTAAACCAACTCCCATCAGCCCAATTTTTCTTTCAGCTTAATTAACCCAACAACAAACAGTCGGCACAATACCCAAAGTCGTCCTATCCGACCCAATCTTCCTTATCTTTCCTTCTTCTCCTCCAAAGCAGCTAAGCTGCGTATAAACAACGACAATATAAACCGAACAACAACCTATACACGACAACTCCATCAACTTCGCGACCCGATCCATCTTCAACCCAATTTCAACCAAATCAATCCGTTTGCAGCCTTCTTCATGCGTCTCACATGGGTTCACGCGAAGAAAACTCTTGAACCTTCTAGAAACAAGCTAGGTTTCACCCCCAACGTTCAAATTCTACAAATCTCGGGATAACTTGTACGAATTTGTACATATTTGCTAAATTTTCATTGGTTCTTGGGGAAATTATCCCTTTCCCCCAATTTTCGTTAGCCTCTTTTTGAAATCCGTTCAAGAAAATTCAAATTGGGGTACAATCTGCTATTATCCTCATTTTTTAATTTCAAATTCCCCCCCCCCCCCAAAAAAAAAAAAGAATTCCAAAAATATCCCTCAATGGTCCTCTATATAAGCGATCCATTGTGAAGCTGAAAAGGGGTTGAAAATCTTGGGGTTTTACAAAAAAATAGAGAGAGGAAATGCTTGAGAGAAAGGGAAGCAAAAAACAAGAGAAACAGTCTCAAATATGGGAAAGAAAAAATTCTGAGAGAGATTCTTGTCATTTTCGTTGGAAACGGAGGAAGAAGAGAAAAAAAAATGAGTCTTTGGAAAAGAAAAATACAGTTCGATTAGTAATTTTATTTTTTGGGCATTCGTCGGTTAAATTAATGCTTCCGAGGTTACGGTGACGGTGTTCTCCGGTGGTGGTGGAGTCCAACGTTAGCTTGAGGTTCTGTTTCACTGCTCCGAAAGAGTTCTTTGCATGAACCCGCTCGGGAGTCCAAACGGGCTCTTTCCCTTTGCGTTTCATGACGGGACATTGAGGCCATCTCATTGAGTCGAGCCCGAGGAAAAATTCCAAAGTTAGTCATATTGAATACAAATACAAGGAGTTGAAAGAAGAAAAAATGAGTTGAAGTCCATCTTTGAAGCGGCCAAGGGACTTGAAAGTATCGTTTTTCATTTATTTGTTTATTTATTCATTTTTATTGTCTTTATTTATTTATTTATTTGTTTATTTCGCTTATTCATTCATTTGAGCCTCGAAGCCAAAGTTGTATCTAATACAGGTGAAACGAGACTCAAGCTAAAGGTTCGAAAATTAGACTAGGACAGGTTATGGGCCAAGGGCCCAATATCTAGATTAGGACAGGTTTAATTGATTTGGGCCCAATGGCCTAAATCTTTTACTTTCTCCTCCCTTCCCCTTTTATGTGTTTATTTGCTTATTAGTTTTGTTTAGACTTAGTTAAAATTTCTATTAAGTCGTCTAAATCTATTTTACACAGGTCTCTGCTAAAAATCGACCACTTTTCAATAAATCACTCTTTTCAAAGTTAATCAAAAGATGTTTTTTCAAACAGTTTGGATAACCGCAAGTTAACTGACGTTTTAGGTGCCTAACAACTTCCTAAAACGTTAATAGGAACCGTTTACTCAGAATCTTCAAAACTTAACGATTTTGTATTTTGGATCGTTTAAAGTGTTTTACAAAGGTTTCTTAATTCCTTTTCAAAATTAAGTGGCGATTCTTAAAAGTTAAAATTTCTCCGCAAAATAGTGCAGGCCATAGCATACATCAAACTCCCAACTACAAAAGCGTATGGAACAAGTGCCATGTGCTCCCGCTCCTTAGCTGTCTTCGGTGACTGCTTCTTTGACAATTTTATGTGATTTGCCAATGGAGTAGACTTGGGTTTAGCATCATTAACTCTGAATCTGGCCAGCACCTTCTCAACGTACTGCTCTTGGGATAGATTCAAAGTGCCAGCAGATCTATCCTAAGAAATCCTCATCCCAAGAATCTGCTTCGCTGCACCTAAATATTTCATCTAAAACTCAGAAGACAGACTTGCATTCAGAGAGCTAATCTCATTCATACTGGATCCTGCAATCAACATATCATCCACATACAAGAGTAAAAATACATAAGAAACAGTGTATTTCTTGAAGTAGCAACACTCATCTTTTTCACTCCTGCGGTAGCCACTCTTGCTCATAAATGAGTCAAACTTCTTGTACCACTGTCTAGGTGCTTGCTTCAGCCCATACAAGCTCTTGTTGAGCCTACACACCATATGTTCCTTGCCTGGAACTACAAACCCCTCTGGTTGCTGCATATAGATTTTCTTATCCAAATCTCCATGTAAAAATGCAGTTTTTACATCCATTTGCTCAAGATGCAAATTCTCCGATGCAATAATACTCAATAAAATTCGGATAGTAGTTAATTTCACAACAGTAGAAAATATTTCAGCATAATCAATACCTTTCCTTTGGGAATATCCTTTAACTACTAACCGAGCCTTGAACCTTCTTTTGCCATCTGGTTCTGCCTTGATTCTGAACACCCACTTGTTCAACAAGGCTCTCTTCCCTGCAGGTAACTCAGTCAACATCCAAGCGTTATTCTTCTTAAGTGAGCTCATATCATCATCTATGGCTTGCTCCCACTTGATTAAATCCTTCACCTGCAGGGCCTCAGCAACAGACTCTGGTTCCCCTTCATCAGTCAGCATCAGATAATGTAATGATGGTGAATACCTATCTGGTGCTCTAATGGTCCTGGATGATCTCCTTTCAATTTGCTCAGGTGGCATTTGTTCCATCTCTGGTTCTTCAACGACAGTCTCTGGAGTTTGTTGAGTTTCTGTTGTAACATCTTTGGGTGTACTCTTTGGCAACTCAAGCTCAACTCCCACTTTCTTTGTAGTCTCTTGAAACTTTTGCTCTCTATCCTTGTACAAGACATTTTCATCAAATGTCACATCATAATGTCTTAGGATCTTCTTATTCCTGTCATCCCAAAACCTGTACCCAAACATGTCAGAACCATAACCTATAAAGTAGCACTTTATAGCTTTAGCATCAAGCTTATCTCTCATTTTTTGATCAACATGAACATAAGCAGTGCAACCAAAATTTCTCAAGTGAGAATACTTGAGTTCTTTTCCTGTCTATACTTCTTCCGGAATATTGAACCCCAGAGGAACTGATGGTCCCCTGTTAATCAAGTATGCCGCTGTGCCCACAACGTCAACCCTAAATTTCTTAGGCAACCCAAAGTGTATCCGCATGCTCCTTGCACGCTCATTCAATGTTCTGTTTATTCTTTCAGCAACTCCATTCTGCCTTGCCTTTTCAGAAACTGTCCTCATCAATCTGATTCCCTCAGCTGCACAGAATTGTTTGAATTTTGACTTGTCATATTCTCCTTCTTTATCAGACCTCAGGCATTTGATTTTCAAGCCAGTCTGATTTTCAACTTTAGCTTTCCACCTCTTAAAAGTAGCAAACACATCTGACTTATGTTTCAAGAAGTAGACCCATACCTTCCTGCTGAAATCATCAATGAAGGTGACATAGAATCTGGATCCACCAAGTAATGAAATAGGAGATGGTCCCCAAATATCTGTATGGACCATTTCCAGTTGTACTTTTTTCGTCTCTCCCACAGTCTTCGTAAAGCTTACTCGTTTCTGTTTACCCATAACACAACTCTCACAAAGACCCATATCAACATATTTCAGCCCCTCGAAAGCTCCTTTTGCGGCCAGCATCTTCATTCCTTTGGCACTCATGTGTCCAAGTCTGTTGTGCCACAGACATGAACCGAAAATACCTTCACAATCTTCAGTGCTACAACCATAGCACCCTTCACAAGCCATGTTTATACACCCTACAGTGGTGTACAAAGTTCCAGATTTTGTGCCACGTGCTACAACCATAGCACCCTTCACAATCTTTCACGAACCTTTCCAAAACTCTGTTGTGTAGCCTGTGCTATCCAACTGACCAACAGAGATCAGATTCTTCTTGAGACCAGGAATATATCTGACATCCTTGCCCACTGATTTCCTGCTGGAGTTTTTATACTGACATCCCTTTTTTCTTCAATCGCCAACGGCTTGTTGTCAGCAAGATACACCTTTCTAAAATTTCCAAACTTGAAATTTTAGAACAATTCCTTGCTTGGAGATGAATGAAAAGATGCACCAGAATCCAATATCCAGGATTCAACCAGGCTGTCCACACTAAGGATTAGAGCATCCCCAATGTCTTTTGTTGAATCAACAGAATCATTATCATCTCTAGATTTCTGATTCTTCTTCTTCTTGGGTTTCTTGCACTCTGTCCGAAAGTGTCCTTTTTCTCCACAATTACAACATGTCACGTTGGATTTTTGTGGAGATTTTTCACGATTCTTCAATTTTTATCTGTCATGTGTATTCTGACCCTTTGATTGATCTCTCCTCCTTCGGTCAACACTGAGAGCACTACCAGATGACTCCACAATTTCTCATTTGAGAATGCTTTCGCTAAGAACAACATCTCAAATTTCATCAAACTTCAGTTTCTCAGATCCACGGGAACTGCTAATCGCAGCAACAATGTATCCCAAGACTCGGGCAGAGATGACATCAAAATTAATGCTTTAATTTCATCTTCGAAATTAATATCTACATAACACAATTGACTAACAATCATATTGAACTCGTTTATATGATCAGCAACAGATCATTCTCAGACATCTATAAATTGAACAATCTACGCATCAAATATACCTTGTTCATCGCAGATGGTTTTTCGTACATATTTGATAGTACCTTTAACAGATTGGACATGGTTTTCTCCTTGACGATGTTGAACGCCACGTTTCTCGATAAAGTCAACCGGATCAGCCCTAGATCCTGCCGATCCTTAAGCTTCTACTTCTCCTCCGTCATGGACTCCGGCTTCACCCTGGTCAAGGGTTCGTGAAGATCTTTTTGGTACAGATAGTCTTCGATCTGCATCTTCCAGAAATCGAAATCGAATCCAACAAACTTCTCGATTCCAAACTTCGATCCTTCCATCTTTAGTGATCGTGATGAATCTCCCAAGCTCTGATACCAGTTGTTAGGATCGATTTGCGTGCATACACACTAAATCTATAAAGAGGATGAAGAAAACTAGAGAGAAAGTTCTTGAGGAGAGAGTGATAAGTGTGAGTGAATTACGTGCTAACACCCCATAAGTAAACTCCACGGCGGACAGACTATTTATATTAATGACTCGGAGTATGTACAGTTAATGACCGCGTGAACATTAATATATAACAGTACGTCACATATTAATCAGGCTCCACAACCTAACAAAAACAATGGGGTGTGAAAAAAATATTGGTATTGTTTTAGCTCAGGAAATAATGCAAGTAGTTTATTTCAACATCATGGGAAAAATTAAGGTAGTACTACTATTTCTCCGTTTCAATTTATTTGTCTTATTTTTCTTTTCTGGCAATTCTGTAATGTAAGTTTTCACATCGACGTGTTTAAGATCACAAGATTAAAGGACATTTTGATACATTCTACATATCTTTAATTTGAGATCACATGATCAAAAGCTTTTAATTTTCTTAAACTTCGAGTAAAGTCAAAATTAGATAAATAAACTAAAATAAAGGGAGTATGTCATGTCTAATTTGTTACCATCTTCGTTTCAGAAAGAATGACCTACTTTCCTTTTTAGTTTATTTAAAAAAGAATGATCCTTTCCTTTTTTTACAATGCTTTTAATTCAACTTTCCACATGGCATGTTTAATACCACAAGATTAAAAGACATTTTGGTACATTTGACATAACTTTAATTTAGGAGCACAAGATTCAAAAATCTTCTTTATTTTATTAAATTTCGTGTCAAGTCAAATTAGGTCATTCTTTTTTAAACGGAGGGAGTATAAAAGAGAACTGTGCATAAAATGAAAGATGAGGGGATACACATTGTACATGTGTTTGATATATAGTACTCTCTCCGTTTAAAAAAGAATGACCTACTTCCCTTTTTAGTCCGTTTCAAAAAGAATAACTTCTTTTCTTTTTTGGCAATACTTTAATTTCAACTTTCCACATGGCATGTTTAGGACCACAAGATTAAAGGACATTTTGGTACATTTGACACAACTTTAATTTAAGGCCACAAGATTCAAAAGTCTTCTTTATTTTCTTAAACTTTGTGTCAAGTCAACGTAGGTCATTTTTTTTTAAAACGGAGGGAGTAGTATAAAATAAAACGTCCTTTCTTTAAAGTAAACATTATACGTAAAGGAGCAAGAAGGATGCAGGTATCATATTTGGTACAAAAATTTGTGGTGAAATGAATGTAAGAATTCTCTGGCTTGTGTTAACAGAAGTTATTACAATGTCAAAGGAGTAGCTGCATTATTAATCAGCAATATCTTTCCATAGATTTCTTTTCTAGTGTGTTCTCTTTTCTATATATTTTTATTATTTTATACAATATTTGTCATATTCAGTTAGCTTACTGTGCTACTGATTCATTATAGCTAAGATAAAGATATGATACTGTCTTGCCTTTTCAGGTAGTTGTTGCAGAATTCAACATCCACAATTGGATTAGATAAGCGTCAGTCTACACACATCTAGAATAATATTGGCATCACCAGGAGCAGTGGCCGTACGGTTTTATAAATGTAATTGTTGTTGTAAATGATTTGTTTTATATTTGATAAATAAAATGCCAGAAAACTTGCAATTCGAGTTAGAATATGAATGATTGTCTGGAGTCTAGGCGATCAGCGTTATTCAACCTTGAAGAAAAGATTGCAAGACACTGTGTACGGGGAAAATGGTGTAGTTAGTTACATTTATATGAGGTCAAGGGCACGCTCTCAGTCTAACTCGTTAGAATCAGTTATTTAACAATTGAATATAGATTTTAGCTCCGATAATGATCGTAAATAGAGAAGAACTAAGTAAATAATGGAAATTTGGAGCCCAAGAACAAGAGTGTTGCTATTATATATATATATATATTTCTTCAACTCAACGGGAATAACTATTTATAGGTTATATGGGAGGGGTATTCACCAATAAGAAAGCTCTACTCGCACCCTAAAGTACTAACCGATTAAGACTAATGAGTACAAGTCACGTGGAAAGATCGTTAGAGGTGTCAGCCAATATTCCGGTCATGCTCAGGCGATCCGTACGACAGACATGTATGTATCTGTCCTTTTTGTTGCCAGTTTTACCCAATACAGACATAGGACCTTTGATTGATATTCCAATTCTTCTTCTTAGAACGTAAACGAATTGTAGGTACATTTGAGAAAATATTTACAAGTGGGCTCAAAATGGGGTCTCGGTAGAGGGAGTAGCAGTGTGTATTATGGATAGTCTCAATTGAAGCCTTCTCATGCAGTAGCTGAGCTTGTCAAATCACTAGACAATAAAACACTACATATCATTGTCATGTTTGTGCATACTTTTCTTCTGAATTTTCAACTGCACCCAAACTCAACTGGACCTGCAGATGAGTAATTGCTATTAACACCCACGTAGAAAAACACAGAAGAAATGCTGCTGCATCTCATAATCTTTTATAAGTAAAGATTATTTAGATGATCATGGTCAACTAGAAACAAGTTAAAACTCCCCCACGTAGTAGTAACAGAGTCCAACGCAGTAGAAGATGGAGAGTAATTGCTATAAATGTCATCTCATCATCTAAGCTGCGGTTCATGATTGCACCTCTCATAAATCAAACGAAGCTTCTCACATCTTTTTATTATTCTAATTAAACCCGCAGATGAAAAATACACAAATACAACTATGTAAGCTTCAACTTTACAAAAAAGAAAGGAAAAAGAATGTTGAGAATGAGTAGTATTGAAGTAAAATCGAAGCTGGAAATAACTCGGAAGCTTCACGTTGTGGTTGAGATCAGAGGGAAATCGCGCAACAGTGACTGCATCCAAACTCAAAACTGAACCTGCAGAACCAATATCTATTAAGTATCAATTTATACAAGAGGACACTACTAACATAAAGAGGTGCCAAATGGTGGGATAAACTAGTACTAACTCACATAAATAAGCAAAACAATTGAGAATATAATTAACCTGATTCTTGAACACAGCTTAAAAATGCCCGAGCTCATTATTCACACTAATTATTAAGGTTAAAAGTCCTCATTTACTTCGTGCTTAACAAGGACTCCAAATTTTGGAATTACATTGCTGTCATTTCCATTGTGCGGAAAAGCATGATGACACCAGTGCCTAAAATCCTACCCTTAATCAGTATCTCAAATTTGTTCGTGTAACTCAAATGTCAATGTCAAACTCTTTAGTATTGATTCCAATAACATCGATAAGTACATCCGTATAGTTCCTTCTCCCCTGAACTTTCTTCTTTCACTCACAAGATACACCAGGCGGCAATATCCCATAGGCTTCACACACTCAGAAAGGTACACTAGGTATAGACACCCCTTCCCACAAATACACATATTCCCCTGCAAGGCTGCAAACATCAAGGGTAGTATACAAAAGAAATACAGCAAATGCTCATATCAAAGGACTTAGTACTAAGTTTATCGGTCTCGAGGATCAATACTAAGACACCAAACCAATTTGAAAGATGCATTGGAAGAGTTAAAAAATCAGAATGTATATAGACCATCGAAATAGCTACAGCAAGGATTCAGCTACATAAATGCCAAGTACTACCAAATAAAACGAGTTTACACCCAAATAATTGTGTACAATCTATAAAAGAGGACAGCAGAAGATGCACATAGATTATCTGTATTTAATACCACCCAGGCAAAATGTTTACCTCTAGCAGTAGGTTAAGCCTTGTATTCATGGACGCGCATCCATTTTGTAGATGACCATTTGTTGCCTTTAATCACCGGGCATCCACCTAAAACGAGATAAAAACAATTATACTTAGTCGTCAATCGAATAAGTGAATAGCCATGCTCATTACTCCAGAATACAGTATAGCAACTGAAACTTTGTGAGCTAGAAGATAGATGTCAGTTTGCAATAATCAAGTTCTCAACGTTCAGCACCCATTATCCACATCTGCTTGTATGCAGATTACTCACCATGCAAACTTGATGGATCTAGACTTGCATCAGGCTTCATGCTCCAGAAAAGCAATGCATCACCCATCTTTGGTTTCACTGAGAGTCCACCTTTTCCACATTCAGATAGTTCATTCCACCAAGGGACCGCACTATAATTTCCCTTTGCAGCTGGGAATACTGTTTCACCCCCTTCTTCAACATCTGACCTGCAGTGCACCAACAGAATCACGTAAGGAATTCCATGAAAATACATTAAGTATAAACCTCGTTGAGGAAAAGTCACTTACAAGTACATTAAAACCGTCGCAATGCGTTGACCTCCATTTTTAGTGTTAAACTCATCAAGAAAGTAATCATAGTGGGACTCATATTTTTGCCCCACTTCGTAGTGGAGAACTTGAAGACCTTCACCATGCTCTGTAGACAAATGCAGATGCAACAATTCACATGCAGTATAAGGTTTTGTCAAGTTTAGTAGTGTCGTGCACACGAAATACACTGGTTTAGCATGAAGATGATGCATCTCTTTTAAGGTTCTTTTCAAAAGAAAGTGAATGAGCACTGAACTTCATAGAATAATTTCTATCTCTGAATGTGGAAGTGGCGGAATGAAACTAGTGGTTTACACTAATAATGCCTGCAATAATTTTTAACTAATTAGTGCAGGATAGACCAATTACTACTTGACATTTGAACATTAAACTAAATTCATACTCATCCCGAATCACCATCCTCAACTCAATGCATATTAAATCTACATCCAACAACTGACCAAAAATAATGCATCCAGCTTTATCTTTGGCAATGCATAAAACTCCAGAAATCATTAATTAAACAAAATTACATTAATTGGTTGGAAATATAAGGTTCTTTCTGCTGGAGTTCCAAAAGATCATTCCCCTTGGAGTACATCTAAATTTAGCATAATGAAATTCCTAACAAATGTATTCGGTATGTTCTATTACTGGTGATGCCAGAGAAAGCTGTCCTATTTCCTTAACTTATGGACAAATAGTATTACTCCCTTAAAGTCCAACCTGTCTTGGAACAATTTCATTTGACAACACAGGGATTTAAAAAAAGAAAAGAAAAAGACTGTTACAAGATATTCTAAGTATGAATAAAATACCAAAATACTGTCGGACCAGACACTTCGTCTCGTATATACGGGACGCAACAAGTCAACTCAATGTATACTTATTTAGTTTCTAAATACAAAGGTGCTGGGATGAACACAAAACCAGTACCAAAAAAATAGTGATGGAGAGAACACATTAGATAACACCATTAAATAGAGTTCATCAAGAAAGGAAGAGTTAACTAGTGAACTACATAAAACCATTTTCAGACACCCCCATGATTTACAACAACAACAATATACCCAGTGTAGTCCAACAAAGTGAGGTCTGGGGAAGGTAGAGCGTGCACAGACACCCCCGAGCTTTATTAAATGATTATTTGTTCCATAACAGTTAAGAGGGAAAATAGATCCCTCTTGTGGGATTACACTGGGCTCGATATATCCTTCAGTAATAAGATGAATATTCACTCAGTTACATCCTTTGCTGAAAAAAAGAAACGGAACTGCATACCTACTGGTATGAAGGTGAAATCTGCAAGCCTTTTCTCAATATCCCTGATCACCTTATCACGTCCTCTTGCAAGAAATGTTCCAGAGCTGGTTCGGACCCTGGCAGGGAGGGGAATAACGGGAGAAAAGAATTATTAAAGAATAAATTATGGAGGTACAATACTACAATCAAATCTCCATAATCCTCAGTAGTTCAATCTATCTTGACAAGCCCGGGGTATGCAAATAAAATGCTTACCTGCTGTCCATACTCTTGCCAGTAGAACTATCTACAACACTTGACTTTTGCATGTGAGGCTTGGAAAGACTAATCAAATACTCACATTCCTCCTTGGACTGCCAAACAGATGACAATGAAATTAGAATCTTTACTCTTCAGGTCAATGAATCTGATGGATAGAAGCAAATGCATCAAACTCTTGATTTGCTACATGACAACACCAATATCAATTTTTCATCGTTGAAAAGAAGAAGAAATCTCGACAAGGTCAAACTTTTAATTAAAATGAAAACTTCCATATAAGTACAACTTTATTGAACTAAAATCAAATCAAATCAATTATGTTCCAGTTTCCTACAGGTTCTTTGTTAAACAACAGAATCTGATATCAAGTTCAGCTTCATGAGCTCACAAACTAATTCTTGGTAAAACAACAGTGGCAATTAGAAAGGATTTTAGCTCTGAGATAACTAGTAGCAATAGAAGCTACATCATACATATACAATGTACACAATTTTTAAAAAAGATGAGATGTTTACCAAGAAATTATGGTAAATATAGGCTCTTGGTTCCAATGAAATCACTTCAACCCACTGATCTCCTTTTCCATCATCATCATCATCATCTTGTCTACACCCCCACAAAAAAAAATCCCATCAAAATTATCAGATCCCTAAACCAATTACCATAACAAGATTATTTTAAAAAAAAACAATCACCAGAAATTTTTTTCTCAATTCAATTTTACCTTTGAACTGTGTTGTGTGCTATAGAGCTGAGATCATGTGCTTTCTGAGAACCCTTTGAACTACTGGGAATGGAGACAATTTTGAAAGCGAGAAGAAAGAGGATCACGAATGATAACACAATAAGCCCACCAAAGATTAGTGTGGAATTCGATGATTTTCGAGGTCCAAATCGAGAATGCCTCCCCCCTTTCACTGCCATTTTGGTACTGAAATTTTTAACGATCAAAGAAAACCCCACAATTGAATTTTGCAAAATCTTGAATTTTTTGAAGATCTGTGCAAGATTTTTTGTTCAGCTAATGCGACTTTGGATCACTGGTTTTTTTCTGTGGGAAAATATGAAACGGTGGGTTTTTTTAATTGGACCAAATGTAAGAGAAATTGAATCAATTAGTTTCTATTTGGGCTAGATTAGTGTGTTTGTGGCTGACTTTCTGTAATATGTAATCTGTAATCTGTCATCTGTGTGTGATAGATGGGGTACGTTTTAGTAGTTACTACGCATACTTGACACGTTTGGATTTTTTTGTCACTAAAGTTTGATGTTTACATAAAGCTAAATAGAAATAAATAAAATTGTTTAATTTTATATTTGTATAAAATGTTGCTTCTATTGTCTAACTGTTGCATTTAAATATAATTTTGATATCTTTGATATAATATCAAATGCAAATAAGTCATATTCATCAAACCTCCCCCAAAATGTTTCTTTAAGTGGTAGACCACTACATTTGCTATATATCCTACTATACATTTTCTTTTTGAAAACTTCAAAACATTTATGTGGGGAGATCGTGTTTTGTATATATCTTCGTTTTTGTAGATAGACATTACTCTTTTACATCAGATTTCGAATCATCTTTTTGCATGCATCTTCATTGTTGTGAATCAATTGTCCCACGTTGAAAAAAATAGAGAAATGCTAAGAGGTTTATAGGTCAAATGAATTCTCCTACCTATCAGACTAATCTATTGTTTTGATTTCAAAGATTCTCTCAAAATACTATTAAATTGTAGCAGCTAGCACTTTCAACTTGTCTAATCCCTTTATATCTTTCGATCTCCGTCCAATTTTAACTATAGCTTAAACATATTTAAATTCTAAAATTAAAAAATAATAATTGTTTTCAATTATATCATTAGCATTAAAAACGTACGTACAATATTTGAGAGAAAATTAATCCACTACAATAAATTATTCTTGATATTTATTATCTTTTAGCTAAAGCGAGAATTAAAATTGAACGAAGAAAGTATTTGATTGAAGCAAATCAATAAGAGAAATTGATTATAACTCGAGTAGAATAAATAACAAAGAGATTTCTTTAAATCAATTAGTTGCATTAAAGAACTAAGAATGAATTTACAGTTGTCAGAGAAAAACTTGGTTTAACATAGTGGAAAAATCGTGTTTTGATTAATTAATTTATTTATATATGTTTAACAAAATAATGAGTCTCTTTCATGCAATAGTGTTTTCTCTAGAATAACTTTATTCCTTATTTAAAGTCAGCATTATTACGTCGAAACCAGGAGGTAATTAAGTTGATACACCCACGGTTTCAAACTCTCTGGTTTCTAAAATTAGTTTTTCAAATTTATGTGCATTTTGGAAGTTCGAAATAAAATCATATTTTTTTCCATTTTATCTAATTGTTTTTAAAGACTATAAACGCATAAATTATGGCATGATGTCACATAAATAGAAATTTAATTAAAAAAATTATATCTTGAAACACAAAAGAGAATAAAATAGTCAAAACTCTTCCTAATTAATTTTTGTAAGAAATATGTAGAAAAAACATGACATATAATTCGAGACGATGAGTATTAGTAGGAAGCAAGCTGGAATTATTAGCTAATAACTGCATACCAAACCTAAGCAGTACGGAGTAATGATTAAAGGTTAATCCAATTTTCTTTTATCAAATCTTATCTTTAAATGTCTCTGTTTATTTGGTGCACTCTTTAGAAAAAAAATAATAAGGGGTCGTTTGATTGGAAAATAGTTATTTCGAAATAATTAATTTCGAGATTATCTAAGATTACTTATTCTACCATGCATATGGGATAATTTATTTCATCGCTATGGTGTAAATGGTGGTATAAGTTATCCCGATATTGACTAATACCACCTTCATTTTATCCCGGGACTAGTTATCCCTTATACCTCACACCAAACGACCCCTAAGTTTACTATTGCGCTTATTAATTAGTATAAGTTATAGAAATGTTGAAATTCGAATAGTATTTAATAATAAAGAAAAATTGATGCAAAATGATAAATTATCTAGGGTCGTTTGGTTGGGAAATTGTTATCCCGGGATAACTAATACCGGGATTAGTTATCCCGGGATAACTTATCCCACCATGTATATGGGAGAAGTTATCTCATCACTAAGGAGAAAATGGTGGAATAAGTTATCCCGGGTTGGATTAATCCCTCCAACCAAATAAGGGATTAAGTGATCTTTTATTTTATCCAGGGATACCTTATCCCTTGGATTTTTTATACCTTAAACCAAACGACCCTACTTTTAAACTGAACGAATAAAGGTGGATAACTATTTGTAATGTACTAAGCAAGTAAAGATGGACGGAGGAAGTAATTATTTTGTAAAATTTCTATACTCAACTTCCATCCTCAACCTAACTCTTTTGAAAAGTAAGATGCAATAGGTCCCAAGCTGGATTTAATTGACTATGGGCTAAAATAAATGATATATCAGTGCAATTTCCTATCTATAGTTTAATTAAATTTAATTTAACTTAATTAGCAAATTATCTATCTTACTTATACTTATTTTATAGTTGTTAATTTTTTTTGTTATGTCTTCGATCTCCAATTAGATGTTTGAATGTGACTTGTGAATAATAGTTAATTGTAAGTATTTTTAAAATGACCGGACAATATAAAATTATTTATATATGTAGGCATTGAGTTCAAAACAAAAATGATTTTAATTTTGCGCAACTTACTTATATTGTCACGTAATAATTGTAGTACACGAAAACACAATTATATACCAATTCAACATAGATACGTTATACATGTGTATATACATACTTCGCAAATTGACACCCATTTAGAAGTGGGTAAGAGGTCATTATCACAAGCCTTTACTCATGATTCCTGGAATAATTAGATTCGCACCGCGTAAATCTTATTAAAGAGAGACCCCTAATCAAGAATGGACGGATCTTATCCATCTCACCATAACCCTGGACTGTACTGACGGTGATTTTCCTAATGACACTAGATCATGATAGTACTATCTGGAAAAAAATAATAGCAGCTGCAATAAATTGTACAGCAAAAACTTGCATGAATAGAAAGGTGAATATCTAGATGGAGCATATAACAGTAGTAGAACAATTATTTATTGACAGCAATTTCCACCACAATAGTAGTGTAGTTAACAACCCCAATACAATAATTTCAATGATCACATGACACTTCCCTTCGAGGATCACACACTGAACAAACAATGATATATATAAGCACAATATACATATATGAAATATGATAGTGTGCGTGAACGGAACATGAATGGCCTAGAAGATCCCAAAAGTGCTTGCAACTGGTGGTGGTGGTGCCTTGTAGCAATACAGTTGCGGAATATAAGTGTAGCAGTGGCGTTCCATGGACTTCAGAGCAGGCTGGTTTAGATATGCATATTTGCTCTTAGTCCACCTGCAAGTCTCAAATATGTGAGTGGCCCTGCTTGTTTGACTACTTGAAAGTACATAGTTGGGTCTCACTTTTTCTAATACTTACCAGTCCTTTATACCAACTCTTTTCTCCTTCATGTTCTCGTCCATTTCAGATATGTTCTTAGGTACAATGTCGGCGTCGTCATCCGCTTTCAAGGAATACACGAAGTGTTTGTAATCCTCCGCCTTGATAAAACAGACAATATGTAAGCAACTTAATACGAAATAATGGACTCGATCAAGAGATGGGCTCTATTTGTACACCAGTTGCCAGTAGCAAATGACGGAGCAAGATACAGAGTTGTCAAAATTGACCTGCTGTCAGTATCTACTCTTTACTAGTATAAGTTCCAAAATCATCTTCACAATTTCTGTAAGAGTTTCTAGGTCACAGTCATTGGCTATATTCATCAGAAACTGCAGCTTATGGATTTCTTTTTAACTTATTTTATATTTCAACTGAGCCAGAAAATAACAATGGTATTCATCCAAAACATTTATTTTATATAATTCCAAGTTTTAATGGCCTTACTGGGACCACGTATATATAATAATGCAACGTACGTAATAAGCTTTTGCTTATGGGCATAGAAGTATAGTAGTTGTCCACCAATTAACTATTATTATTGGCCCTTTCGGATGAGCAAGACTTTTAAGGAATCTTAATGGTAGGACAATATGCAAAGAAAGTGGAACACTCAATATTTCTTACTATAATCTATTAAAAGTACGGAAAAGTTGCAGACTCATATTGTGCGATTTTGACATCTCTCCCACCTTCTATGCTTTACAAATATTTATGGCAAGCCGGAGATGGACCGGATGAGGAAAAGTTGAGGCATATTGTAAATTGCCTTAACTTACATTTATGTCGAGGGCTTGAGAACCCGTTACCTCTGATCACATGGAGGCAATTTTACCAGTTACTCCAAAGCTCCCCTTCAAAAAGGAAATGTCTGAGCCCTGGTTCGAACCGGGGACCTCCAGTGTGTGAGACTAGCGTGATAACCAACTACACCACCCAGACTTGCTTAACATGATTCATCTATTAAAAAAAAATTACATCTTTTTACGATTTTACGACTACTTTGATAAATGGCTAAGAAAACTTTACCGATAGATTGCGGGCCCTGATTCTGGCTGCAGCTTTGATGGCATCAAGGAAGTGCTCTTCTTCTGTCTTGCGCTTCTGCTTCCAATACTTGGCAATCTCCTGTTTGGTCAGGCTTGGTGTTGCCAGTTTCCTG
This sequence comes from Capsicum pubescens, assembly GCA_030864215.1. Taxonomy (NCBI): domain Eukaryota; kingdom Viridiplantae; phylum Streptophyta; class Magnoliopsida; order Solanales; family Solanaceae; genus Capsicum; species Capsicum pubescens. Next base: position 184,503,586 of record CM061539.1, on the reverse strand, counting down.
CCAAGTAGAAACCTCGATGTTGGTGGCGGTGGTGGAGGTGGTGGAGCAATCTTCTTCAACTTCTTTCCATCTGCTAAACTTTTCCCTTCCCTTTGCTTCATGATTCCAGTAGATATTCTTGCCGGATTTAGAAGCTTGAGCTTTCAAGATTATGAGATGATGAGTGTACCGTGTACGCACTACAACCACCACAAAGATTCTTACTGGTTAATTCTCAACCAAAACTTGACCCTCAATATGACTATAGATTGAGACCCCCCGATTTAAAGATTAGTTGGTCGAGTCCACCATACCAACAAACAAAAATCAGGATAGAATCACAACTTTGGGAACAAAATTAAAGTCGGAGTACTTACAGGTTTGATGTACAATAGAATCGGCAAATAAGAGAGAGTTATTATGCTGCAGAAATTGCAGATACTTGAGCTAGACGCCTTTGAAAACTTTGAAGGAATCTCTATGCTAGATTATGGAAAACTTGCGGATATATATTTATGATAAATATCAATAGAATATAATAGGCCACTTGCTCAATTAACTAAGAAAACGGCCTGTCTTTATCCTTTATGTCAGCAATTTGGTGGGGTGCTATCAATTAACCACCAGCATTGTCTTGTCTTTTTGTGTGTCATGCTGCAACTTTCTTCTAAAAAACAACAGATTTTCCACCGCAAGTGGAATGCTAAAAATGATTATTGGCCGGATACTTTTGACTCCAATAGTGGACAATATGCACGGTAACTCCATTTTTCTTTGTCAGCACATCTTATCGGAGATAAACCTTGAGCAGTGACGGGCAGATAATGAACACCAAAAGTTCTGATTTATGGGGTGTTTAATTGAAATAATCCCATAATTCAACTGGTACCATTGGCTTGACTGGTTCTTGATGGATCAATCAATATAAGCAAGCATATGCACCAGTAGTGTCTTAAGTAATTGTCGGTGGCTAACTTTTTTTGTCAGTGGTATTGTTCGTCGAATTAACGTACAATTTCTACATTAATCTTGATCGTTCAAATCACACTAGTGCAATAGAATGAGCCAATGAAGAAGGAAAGGAGATGAAAAACAAAAAGATCATAGTCATATATAGTTGATTTTAGCAAAGAGTAGCTTAAGCATATCTTCTTCCAGCTTTCATGTAAAATATTCAACGGAGAGAACATAACAAGGTATAGTCCCACATATTGTGGGCTTGTGGCCCAACCAATCAATAAAGAACACGGACTTGAAATAATGCATCGCAGATCACTTCTTTGCTTTTGGAGGCAGATTAGTATAGAATGAAAAGCAACCACTATTGGATGGTCCTTCAAACCATAACAATTGGCCCTCTGGATCAAGTTGACTTTCTAAGGAATCTTATTTGGGGGATAAAGAAAGAAATTTAGAACCTGATAATTTCTATAACTCTTCTGAGATGGAAAAGTTGTACAGTAAGTTATAAATTGTATGATTCGACTGATCTCCTACTTCTTCACCACTTTGAATGCCTAATTTTAAATGGAGAGAAAATTAAAAAACAATTATAGCAATTAAGACAAGAGATACGCAGGACAAAAGATCCTTAAACAATCAACCTCCTGAAAAGAATCAGATTGTTTTTGTTGAAGTCGTCCTCAAGGTGAATGTACAATGATTCATCTATCAAAATTTACCAATCTGTAAGTTCCAGTGCTGTCTCTAATGAAATAGATATGAAACCTCACCGAGAGATTCGTTGTTGGATTGTTGAAACCTCACCGAAAGATTTGTCTGTCCCGATATTCGACCTGCAACCTTAAATGGCATCAAGGAAGTGATCTTCCTCAGTCCTGGGCTTCTGCTTCCAATATTTTAGCAACCGCCTTATTGGTCAGGCTTGCTGCAGCCATCTGCTCAACTGATAGTTTCCTGCTACAAGGAAACCTCAATGTTGGTGGTGTTAGTAGCGAATGCAGTGCAGCAATCTTCTTTAGCTTTTTTTTCTGTCAGCTACACATCGACTTCACTCTGCTTCATTATCAGAGTCCCAAGAGACTATTTTTCAATAGGATTCTTGCTCGGTGTTGAATATCTATATGAACTTCTGTCTTTTGTTTTTTAGCTTCTCCAGACTTTATCATTCCATAATATTGAAAGCTCAAAATTCTGCTTGAATTTTCCAAAAACTGAATTTGGAAACTCTAAGATTTTGGTTAGTAGCTATTGTTCAAACAGAACTTTCAGAGCGTACAGTAAGACAGGGTGAGACTCCACTATATGCAGAAACTAACATCAAATGGACAATTTAACTAGTAGACACAAGCATAAAGGTGTTCGTCAGATTTTAGAATGTTGGAAACTATGATGAATTCAGCTGCTGGAGGATTAACAGGTTTGATGTGTAAAAGAGTAAGCCAATAACATGGATTAGCCAGAGCCATACTACAGAAGCAATAATTGAGCTAAACCATTTCAAACATGATACTGGCAAACTTTCAAAAATCTCAGAGTAAAGGTCAGAAGAATATGTCATTGATCCAGACTTCTAAACCACTAATTTAATTTACTGATATATCAGACATCATTATCCTTAGTTCAGCAGTTTGGTATGACTTCACCAATTAACTGGACGGTATAAACTCCACTATGCGTTCTCTTTTGTGTCTTGCTACAAGTTTCCTTTGCTACGCAACAATGAACACCATCTCGTTACCGGTGGAGTTAAAACGCTTGGAATGATATTGATGTCAGAAATTTATGGCAGTGGTCAATAGCACAATCCCTTTGATCAAGAAACTTTATCATAGCCTGTATCTCAAAGAGATAAATATACAGAAATTGAAACTTCAACATGAATCTTGTCCAGCCATGATCGTGACAGCTCATTGCCTCGGTACATGTCTGCATCAAGATCTCGTAAAGTTACAACTACTACGATCAACATTGCTACAATTTTACCTTACTTCCCACCCAACTCCCCCATTCTATCTCGGAGAGGATTCATTATTGCTCTGGAATTGGCTGATAGAATCTTTCTTTTCTCCGCACAAACGTACACATGTGTAAACCTGATGTTCATTATGAAGTAAATATATAATCCACCCCTACCCCCCAAATAAGAGACGAGATTAGTAACAAAGTTATACAAGATAAGGTGGAAGTGACCACCATGGCGGACAAGATGAGGGAAGTGACACTGAGGCGGTTCGGGCATGTGAAGAAGAGGATTTTTTTTTTTTTTGGGGGGTGGGGGTGGGGGTGGTGGTTCTTTAGCTTAAAGAGGACATTGTGCTAGATAGGAAGGTTTGGAGATCGCAGATTAGGGTAAAAGTTTGCAAGGAAGAGCCAGGGAGCTAGTCTCCTCTTCTCACTTCTTTTAGTAGTCTTACCTAGTACCCTATTCTTCAATTTTGTTGTCAATTTGTTTATCTTGTTATTCTGTTGTTATTGTTTTCTTGTTTATCCTGTTTTATTACACTTCTTAAGGTCAACGGTCTAACGAAAACAACCTCTCTAACCCCACGAGAGTAAGGGTAAGGTTTTCGTACATCCTACCCTCCCCAACCCACCACCCACCCCCAAAACCCCACTTGCAGGATTACACTGGGATCTTCTTGTTGTTGCTGTATTGTTGGGACAGCCAACTCCTCAACACCCTATGAGCCTGCAGACTACAAGGCAAAACTTTACCGATAAATTTGGGGCAAACAAAAACATTACAGATGTTTAACCTCCATCAGTTGGCTTATAATTGTATCTTTCAGAAGAAATCCAGATAAGATGACTAATAATTATGCAAGCCGACGATCAAAATAACGACAACAACTACATCTCAATCCAATTGAGGTGGGGTCGGCTACATGAATCATCACTATGTATATTGCTCTATTAGATCCATCTCAATCAATTATATAATAATTTGGGTTCTCTTAACATTAAAAGTGCTCTATATTTTTGAATAGCATGCAGATCGTCTCACAAAACAATTTGCTTCTCCTTCTCCGGTGGACGTAGTGGACACAGCTAGGAAGGAAAAGGCAGAGTCTACAGCTCCCTATACTAGAAAATACTCATAAAACTATATTACACCAAAAGTTCGCAGTGGGTCTTGTTCTGTCAAAATAAACAATAACTTATAAAATCAGATCACCCTTCTTTTATTCCTACAACACTACTATAATAATGAACCTTTTATTGCAATATAACAAGAGATAGAAGATCAAGACAAATTTCTATAGGTAATGATTGAAGTGGCAATCAGAAAATAGATCATCAAATATCCTAGATATTAGCTAAATAGGGGGAACATTCCGAATAAAAGGAATCACAAACAGAAAATCTTGAATAAGACCATAAAATAGCACACCAATTACCAAGCAAGCATACATGTGTACATTCATGTGTGACCTCAATAAGGAGGTCGTGGACAAACATCTTCCATGTCACAAAGACCCTGAATGCCAACAAGAACAATAAGGATTAAATGACCAAAGGTAATTTCTTAGAAGCAAAATCAACTTATCAGTGCCAGAGGCCTCTTGCATGGAAGGAGGTCTCACCAGGGAGCAAAAACTTGTGTGGCTATTTGACACGGACTTCCATTGACTATAGCATCAAACTCATTCTTTCAAGGAAAAAACTAAAATAAACAGGACAATCACTGGCTGTGCCTCTTTTCCCCAATGAAGAAAATCGTTGCAATAATCAGAGATGCAAAATATACAAAGATAGTGCCTCAAAATTAGTTGGCAATTGTTAATTTACTAGCTTTTTTAGTATAATGCCTAAGGGTATCAGCAGTTAGGAGCCTATGTACATCTAATTATCTAAATCACAAAAAGAAACTATTGTATAAAACTTGCAAGGAGTACAGGGATACATATCTTGTGGGAGCTCCCTATTACAAAAGTGGTAGCCGAAGCAAAGGAAGAACCGTGACTACATTTTGTTCCTTCACTACACTAGTACAGAAGTAGGGTAACACAGAAGAGGAACTTCCCAGCATCGGTGTTGTGAGTTGTTAATCAAGCATACATTGAGTCAGGAATCTTAGTTACAATACAGCAGGATAAGTAACCTTGCTGATCTTGTGGAAGCAGGTCCACAACAAAAGTGGGTGGTTGATCATAAAGGGTGTAAACATTAAAACGGCAAGATCATCCTTCCTAGCCAAACGCAAGAAACAGTTCAAAGCATTTGAAGCCCACTAATTCTAAACGTTTCTCACAACAATATTTTCAAATTCTAATACCAGCATACAAAACAAAACAAAAGGGGTCCTTAGCTTCCATCTTTCTCTTAAACAGAATTTAAATTCAGCTACTTAAAACTTCTGTAAAGAAAGTCAAAAGATCCAAGTCTTTTTATTCATCCAGTATGAACATTTACACGAAATGAAACAAATCACAAAAATCAAAATCTCATATGCACAAACATCATACACCTCATAAATCCATACACAAACCCTAAAATCTAGAAACTGACCCAAAAAAAAAAAGAAAAAAAAAACTAAAAACCAAATACCATGTCAAGTCTCAGTAGTAATCTTCAAAGCTTTATTCTTTAACCTATACCTAGCAGCTCTAGGAATAACCTGACTAGGTCCAAAATGAAACTGACCCGGACTATCAGTCATGGGCGGCCCATCATCATACACATAACCCACAATCTTCCCACAATTCACACACATCATCTTCGTCCTTTTCCTCTGAATTCCCCAATAATCAAGAGTCTCGAAAAAAGGTCTGATTTTATCCTCTTTCTCAAACTTGAATTTGGATGTATCAACAGCTGAAAAAGATAGAGTGCCTTTGTTACCTGCTTCGAAGTAAAAATCAGGTGGGAAAAGACAATTAGTGTGGAGATTGAAGTCCGTATTGCATTCTTTACAACTGTAGATTGATGCCATTTTTTTCGGGCGAGGAGGGTTCGACTAAGGGAAGGTCGAAAGGGGTTTTTATGAAGGGGATTTTTGTGAAGTGTGGAAAACGCGTTAGCATGAAATAGGGGAGGCGTTGAAAAGTCGGGTAAATCTAGAACAAGAAGGTAGGCGGCAAGGACTGGAATTTCTTTGTTATCGGGAATTGGGTTAAGTGTGACTCATTCCGTCCCATTTTATCAGTCTCAAATTGGAATGGCATAATTATTAAGAAAATAATAATTGGTAATGTAATTTTATCATTTTATCTTCTTAATTGTGTCTTATTTTTAGTTTCAATATTGATGTATGACTAATACCAAAACACTATTTGTATTTTTAATGGTGTACTTTTAATGATACTCTTTTTTACAATATTTTTCAAGAATACTAATAATAAGGAGTAATTAATTACACTAGAGGTATAATGAAAAAAAAAACTGTCATATCTTGATGAGTAAAAAAATATTAATAATAAGGAGTAATCAATTACACTAATGATATAATGGAAAAAAAAATTATTTTGTCTTGATAAGTAAAAAAGGATAAGTAAAATAGGACAATAAATTAGAAAATTTGAGACGAGTAAAATGGGACAGAGGGAGTAATGTTTTTAGACAAGTCATTCCTGAAAAATCAAAATTAAATGACAAGAGTGGTTAAGTAGGCATTCAGAATCAACAACAACAACATACCCAGTGTATTCCCACCTAGTGGGTCTGAGGAGGGTAGAGTGTACGCAGATCATACCACTACCTCAAGAGAAGTAAAGAGGTTGTTTCCAATAGACCCCCGGATTAGGACCAATAACAGTATAACAAATACAAAAAGTAGACGCATATAAATTAGTATGGTACACAAAACAAACTAAATGTTTAACAAACACAAAAGATAATTGCATAATAAACTAGTACAGGATGCAAAAAAGCCAACACCACTAGCCCCAAACTACAGCCACAACACTACGAACCAGAAACTCCAGACCCAAAGGAGCACTCCTCTATTACTACCTCCGCGCTCCCACCCTTAACTCTCTATCCTAATCCGCCTCCTCCACACCTTCCTATCAAAGGTCATGTCCTCTGTAAGCTGTAATTGCTCCATATCATGCCTAATCACCTCCCTCTAATATTTCTTCGGTCTACCTCTAGCCCGCCTAAAATCATCCCTAGCCAGAGTCTCACACCTCCGCACTGGAGCATCAGGGCCCCTCCTCATCACATGTCCGAACCAACGTAGCCTTAATTCTCGCAACTTAACCTCCACCGAGGCAACTCTCACCTTCTCCCGAATAATCTCATTCCTCACCCTATCTTTTCTAGTATGTCCACACATCCATCGCAACATTCACATCTCCACCACCTTCACCTTTTGGGTATGGAAGTTCTTAACTGGCCAACACTCCGCTCCATACAACATAGTAGTCCGGACTGCCACTCTATAGAACTTACCTTTAAGCTTCGGGGGCACCTTTTTATCACAAAGGACTCCCGAAGTAAGTAGGCATTCAGAATATTATTCATATTATTTTGAAATATATTTTTATTTTATTATAAAATATTTATTTAATTATAAATATTTTGAAATATATTATCATAATATTTGAATTTTTGAAAAATATCACAAAATATATTTTGTTTTGATTCACTTTTTGCATTTTTTTTATTTTTTAAAAATTATCTAATATTTTATTTTCATAAAATAACTCAACTTTTATAAAATTTTAATTTTTTAGAAAAATTATTTTCACTTTTCATATTTTTAAACTTCAAAAATACTTCATTTCTAAAATATCACGGACAAACACAATTTCAATTCTATTTTTAACTTTAAAAATACTAAATAAAGAGAATATGTTTTGGATTTTCTTTATCAAACGGGTCGTCCAAAGTTGGCGTTTAGATCAAAAGAAAAAAAGATGAAAAGGTGTTTGGATTAACTTATTTTTAAGTTCTTTTGACTTTTAAATATTTTATTATTATTAAAAGCGTTAAGTAAAAACCAAGAATACTTTTAGATTTTTTATCTTAATAGTTTAGAGTACGTGGATTGCACGTGTACATTGATGATGAGTAATAAATTTATGAATTCAGAGCAGTTTACTTCAACTGCATGAGAAGAAAAACTTGTAGAGGTATTTTATTATAAAATTTAGTTCAGGTAAAATAAAAAGAGTTAGGAATTGTGAACTCCAATGGCTAATTACAACCGTATCTCTTCTTCAAATAGAAAAAACACAAGAGTAAAGTTATTACATATATTTCAGTATGATTAAAATGCAACGTATTTCAACTTATACCAAAAAAGTAAAAAACAAGAATGGAAGGATATAACTAAAGCAATATCGGAATAGTTTATTTTAAAATTGAGATAGATAAATAATAGAACTAATTTGTGAAAGAAGTTAAATTAATTACTTGTAGGACTATTTGTGTTGGTGTGAAGTGCAATAAGGCACAAGTTGTTGCTTTATGTAAGCGCTCCATATATTTTAGGATTCTTAATTATTTTTTATATATCTATTTTACTATATTTTAGGACTCATATATTTCATGAAATGTACTCATTTTTTATGATATAAAATAAAAATAATTTGATCCTTGTAAAAATTTAAACCAAAAGAAAAACACACACATGATTACTCCATAAGTTTTTTTTTAAAAAAGTAAAAAGGAGAAAGAATAACTTCATATATCCTTAGAGATAATGGTCAAAAGACCGTCCAAGCTTTACCTCAAATCCCAACTACACACTTAATCTTCACGGGAGTTCTATCACCCCTCCTGATCTATTTTTTCATGTATTTATTAAACCCTCCCCCCCAAATACTGAGCTGGCACGGAAGGTGAGAACACCCCCTCTAGGCGCGTTGGTTCAGTTCCAACAACTCCAAAAGTAAGAGTTTACCCTTCCACATGTATAATACACATCATTAATTAATTTTTTGATGAAATAAATCATGAAAAATGGCTCTCTCTTTCTCTCTCTCTCTCTTTCTCTCTCTCTTCCAACGGTCTTCTTCCTCTTCTTTATAACACTCTTCTCCTTGTCCACCATCTGCCTTCATCTTGCTCTATTTTTTTTATTTTATTTCCTTAACCTATGTTTTAGATTTTAATCTCATTTTCTACTTGAATTCTTGGAGTTTTATTTTGTAATTTTGTTCAACTCTTAATTTAGGGTTTGTAATTTGATGATAGATTTTGTCGGAATCCATGAAATGACAAATTCGAAATTGAATAAGCTTTGTATGGACGAATCAGACCCAATGCTCAATGCTGTTGTAAGATGCAAACATGGTATTTTGCTTGACTTGCAAACTTCATGGTCGAAGTCTAATCTGGGAAGAAGATTTTGGTCTTGCCCCTACTATGGTGTATGTATTTTATTGTTACTTTATATTCAAATTATGTTAACGTACTGATTTCTACAAAAAATTTTAGTCTCAAAAATGTAATTTTTTTCTATGGAGGGACAAAGAAAAAGTGGATCAAAGATTAAATTTTATCATTCCAAGATTGGTGAACAAAATCAATGAGTTGGAAGAATATTTATGGCTTAAACAGGTTCAAATTGATAACTTGCCGTGGGAGAAGAGGCGCAATGGAAGATGGAGATGGTGTAGGTTCAATAGGAAGATTTTCTTATGTATTTTGATTTTTGTTGTTGTTATGTTCATCAGCAGCAAATGAACTGAAAGTAGTTGCTAGATCTGGTCTAATATGGTGTAAATTTTGTATACGTCTCTCTAAATATATCAGATTATGTTATGTTATGTTGTCTTTTGCCTAGTCGTACTCCATATGTTTGTTTTTGCGTAGTTGTACTTCTGATGTTTGTTGTGCTGCTGCTATGTTATTGTTTGCACTTACAAAATCGTGTCTTGTGTCGCTACTATGTTGTGGTTTAAAGTTATAAAATTGTGTCCTGTATTGCTGCTATGTTACTGTTTACACTTATTGTGTCTTGTGTTGTTGCAATGTTATTGTTTACACTTGCAAAGTTGTGTATTGTGTTGCTGTCATTTAAACGTACAAACTGGTCTAATGATAATGTTGTTTAGGCAAAGCACTGTTCTAATGTTATGTTTTTCTTTACGCTTAGATAGTGCAATGGTAATGTTGTGTTAACATTATAGCAACATCACCACCATTTAAAGAACACAACAATAATGCCTAATGACAACATTCATCAACAAAACATTCCAACTTCACACATCATCATTCATACCAAAATATATTCACATTCATAATGCCTAACCATTAGGCAACATTAGTCAATAAAATACAGTGCTTAAATTATTTTCCAACACTAAAATAAAATTATTTTCATGTCAACTGAACTAACTTAAAACAATGATTAAAATACATCAACAACACTATAATTTTTATGGCATGTTGGACTGTGAAGAAGCAGTATTTTGACTTGGATGGTTTGAACTACTTTTCACTTTCTTCTTTCTTCTATTCTCTTTAAGTTCTTGTAGTTTTCTTGTTGAGATTGCTGATTTGTCATTCCATTTTAATTTATTGATACTATTTGGTGTATAACCAATGTCACCAGTTACATCAGCTGATATTGCCAACTTTGCTTGACCAGTAGAGTATATCTTACTGCTAGGCATGCTAGGCTACAGGAAAGGATAAAAAAGTTTAAGAATCAACATATATCAATGACTTATAATTTACAAATGATTAAACAAAGTAAGAGACTTACATTTAGGACTTTAAAGCTATTTTCAGCTTGAAACACACCCATTCCTACTACTCTTTGCCTTTTGAATGGAGCAATGTTTCCCCTACCACTACCCATTCCTCTTTTTGTAATTCCAGCTATTAAAGATGATGTACAAAAATCAGGAGGTGCAGAAGAGGATGCTGGAAAAATAGTAGGTACTGGAGGTGTTGTAGGTAGAGGAGTTGTAGTAGCACCTACTGAAATTGTTCTTTTGGGTCTCCCTCTTTCTTTTTTTGCTTGTGGAGGTTCAGTAATGGCTTCTGATAAAGTTTTCTATAAATATAAAAGGAATGTTATGAATTGAGAAAATTAGAACTAAATTCAAGCATAATATACCTTTGGTTTGCCTCTTTCCCTGCCTGAACCATTACTTTTTCCTTGAGGAGCAGCATTAGGTGCTTCTGGTGGAGTTTCCTACATATCAAAAAAATGTTAACAATTAGAGTAGTGTTATAACATAATGAATTCATGTGAAAAAATTACCTTTGGTCTTCATCTTTCCCTGCTTGAACCATCTTTTTTTTCTTGAGGAGCAGCATTAGTTGCTTCTGTTGGAGTTTTCTACATATTAAAAAAGAATGTTAACAATTAGAATACTGGTATAACATAATAAATTCAAGTGAAAAAATTACCTTTGGTCTGCCTCTTCCCGTGCCTGAACCAGTCGTTGTTGCTATTGTTGGTGCAGTTGGTTCTGTTGATGGTTCTCTGTGAGGACAACCCCTTTTGTTGTGGCCTCTAACATAACACACACTATATGTCATTTCTAGTCCAGTTCTAGGCAATTTTTCTGACTTTTTTGTTTCCCCAACTTTTTTCTTCTTATTCTTAGCTGGCCTGCCAGGCAGGATTGTGATTTCAGGTGGTGCAACATCAATGTTTGAAGAAATTGGCCACATTTCCATGTTTGTAAGTGGTTGAAGAACATTGGCATAAGTCTGCAAATATGTTTCCTTACTGTAGCACCTGTCACTATATTCATACAGAAGGTACTTTTTGAACAATATTGCAGCCACACCATGTGCACATGATATGCCCTTTAATTGACACACCCTACAACCACAAGTCCTCTTAACAATATCAACTTTGTGTTGACAAAGTCCTTTTTTTACTTCAAAACCAGCAACTCCATTAAACTGAATGGTACAATCCATAGACATGTTGATGTTTTCCTCTAAAACGTTTAAACATATTAGAGAGTAATTGGACTTCCAAGTATTTGGAAACTCCCTTAAAGTGTCTATTCTTGTCACCAGCTTTACTCTGATTTCTTCAAGCATGGTAATGATGGTCTTGTGCCTAGCTGGTAAGATCTATGCATTAAAACACTCTGACATGTTATTATCCACAGAATCACATTTCACTTCAGTGTTGAAGTAAAATTTGCACCAGTAATTAATGCTCAAGTACATTAAGTCATCAATCATTTTTGCAGGACCAAGCAACTTCATCTTCTGTATGTTTTTCCTCAATTGAGACTCAAATGTACTTTTGTCTATCCTCTAAAAATATTGTCTTCTTTGAAGACCTCTTCATTCCTTAGCCCAATTAGCTAAGATGTGTCTTGCACATCTTCTATGCTCAGATTGAGGTAACACCTGTTCAATTGCAGTAAACAGTCCCTACAATACAAAACATGCAATAAAACAAGGTAAAATTACTACATAATTACATTTACTTGGCTAAACTAGAAAAATAAGTACACATAATACAGAATACATACCTTCTGCATATCTGTAATCAATGTGAGACCTTCTCATTCTCCAAGTCCTAGGTCATTCTTTATGCACCTAACAAACTAGCTCCATGTGTTTGTGTTTTTCTTTTCAACTACTGCCCAAGCAAGTGGCAACATCTGGTTATTATCATCTTTTCCAACAGCAACTAACAATTTCCCTTTACAAACTCCTTTAAGAAAATAACCATATAAACCTATACACTTCCTACAATGTACCCATGCCTTCTTCAAAGCATCAAAACAGATGTAGAAACTCAAAAATTTTGGTTTACCTTCTTCATTAGCCTTGCCAAGTTTAACAACACAACTTGTCCCTGGATTTGTCCTCAGCAGCTCATCCTTGTAGTCAAGAATTCTTCCAAATTCCACAGCATAATCACGCATGATATCTTTCAACACTTTAGTTCTTGCTCTTATCATAGTAGTCTTACCAACATACAGTTTGAATTTTTTTCTTATCAACTCTTGCAGATTGAATACCCTTATATTTGGCTACTCAATTATTCTCTCTCTGAAGGTTTCAGCTAAAAATTTTGCATTGCACAAATAATTTCTGGTTGTCTTGTTGCAAGTATGTTTTGGAATGTAAGTTTTTATGATGAAGTCATTTGTGGTATTGTCAAGACCAGCATACAAAAGCCATGGACAATCATCCTTGCATCTAACTCTAACCTTTTTTGGTTTATTCACCCACTTCTCCACAAAAACTCTTTTTTACTGCATATTTAGTCACAGCTCTTCTAAATTCATTTACATTTTTAAACACCATACCCAACTGCCAAACAACTTCCTTTGCAGTTGGGTCATGAATGATTTTCTGGGTTGTTGGCCTTTTTTTTCTTGACAACTTAACATATCTTGCCCTACCAGATGCAATCACATCATGTTCTTCATCACCACAACAATCATCTTCATCTAACTCAAAACTACCCTCATCAGAACTTGCAAAGTAAGGCTCATCACCACCCAACCTTCCTCCATGACTTACTTTACCTATTTCAGTGTTATGAAACCCTAGATCTGGTCCTGCTTCACCTACTGGTACCTCTGCATTATCCGTTGGTACTCTCTCTTTTCTTTTCCTCCTTTGAAACTTCCTCTTTTCAGCTCTCAACTCCCTAACCTCCTCATGTACATCACTACCATACTCTTCATCATCATCATCTCCAACTAATTCTCCTTCTGATTCAACATTATCCTCAGTAGAGTAATCAGAACCCTCTACTTCTTCTTCTGGGAAATCACTTCTAGCAGGACCAACATTTATATCATCAACTGTAGCAGCACTACCTGCAGAAACACTAGGTGCAACAACACTAGGTGAAGCAACACTAGCTGCAACAGCACTAGGTGGAGCAGCAGTAGATGTAGCAACACTGGGTGAAACAGTAGATGTAGGCACACTGGGTGTAGCAGTAGGTGCTGAAGCACTATATGCAGTAGCACTATCTGCAATAGTGAAATGAGGTGTGGTAGTGCAAGTGGGTGAAGTTGAAAAAGAAGTAAAAAGGTTCTCCTCATTTATATGGTCCTCACCTACCATAAAGTTAGGCCTATTATCAAAAGATGCACCAGATTCCTCCATATTCTCAAGACTTTCATTTTCTAAAAATTTTGGGGGGTCCACAACAATTGGTTCATCCACTAAATGCTTGACAAATACATCTACTTTATCTCTATTTTCCAAGGAACACATCATTTCAAAAATATCCATATCATTATCCACATCTACCAAAATACCACTATTAGGTGGTTTAATACTAAAGGTGCATATTGTGCTATATCCTAATTTTCTTATATAGTCTCTCAATTCAAAATATGACATCTTGTCAACATCAACATCTAAGAATTTTATAATTTTTCCACCTTTGTAAATCGGTTCTCCACTACTTAAATCTAACACTCCACCATGGTACCTCTTAGAATAATCAAAGTAAAATCACTCATGTTTGACCTGATGACAATGAACACTCAAATAAGACAAAGAAACATAGCAGATATATTATCGAAAATCAAGCATCAACAAACTTTAATATAACTACATCATACTTAAACAATGAAAAAAAAACACAAATTTATATCACATTAGTCTCTATCACATTATGCGAGTAAGATGAAAAAGATAAAAATTGATTACATGAAAATTGTTCTACTTTGGTACAAATTGAACACCTAAACAACAAAATAGTTACATGCACATACTACGACACACAATTTATTGCTTTATTTTTCAGATTAACGGTAAATCCTAAAAAAGCCCTTATTTTTAATGAACTCACTAAAACATTAATAAAAACCCTAAGTAGAGATGCCCTTAAAAACTTAATATGTTATTAATTGAAAACTTAGACAACTTTTTTAGCAAGAAACACAACTTATTTTGCATATCCTAAGCAGTCACCATATGCTTAGGGCAAACCATAATTAACAATGACAATAGTTTAGTGGAAAAACGACTACCTCTACTAAGTTAATGCTGCAATCGATGACTTGATCTTCGAAAATCCACAAAACTTTATTAGTAACATAAGATTCACAAACTAAAAAGGCTAAATTCGTATGTAAAGATGGGAGAAAATTCGTCAAGGGAAAAAAAGAAGAGAGAGGAGAAAAGAGAGAGGAAGTTGAAAGGGTGATAATGGGTCCATTTAGGTTTTAGGAGGAAAATGACCTGGAAGATGTGGGACCCGCGTGTGTAAATACGAAGGGATTATGAATTGGTTTATGTTGTCAGCTCAGCATTTAGGAGGGTAATAAATACATGAAAAAATAGATCAGGGGGTTGATAGGACTCCCATGAAGATTAAGTGTGTAGTTGGGATTTGAGGTAAAGCTTTGACGATCTTTTGGCCATTTTCTCTATATCCTTATAATATCTTTTGGTTTACTACTATGATTGCATTCTCAATGTTCATCCTTTTCAAGACATTATGTAAATGCGGCCCTACTTTTCACACATGACTAACATACATTGTGTTTACCATTTGATCACTGATACCGCCCGACATACGAAACATTGGAAGAAAAACTCTAATACATAAATTAGTATATCAAGTAAAAAAAATTAGCCACTGTGAATTTCTATTCGCACAGTACCTATAGTGAGCAGGCTTGTAAGGACACACAACTGGTATGCTAATGTAGTCAGCTTGATCTTTGAAAAGTTCAGTAAGCTTGGCTCTGTAGATCTCTAAGGTGAAGAGTAACAACCTTGTCGTCGAAGTGTCTTGTCAAGACATACGCCTTCTTCTCATACTTGTCGTTGCCTGTCAAAAGTTTTGATTGCAATAGCTAAATAGAAATCTAAATGATTAAGATTAAGACCTTCATCAAATACAAATAAATGAGATCCTATGTAATTAGGTTTTCACTTACATATAAATTTTGAATTCCCCTCCGCGTAATACTTCCATCTCAAATATCTATTGAACAATGTGAATGGGCTAAAAAACATTAGACACACCAGTTTTGTTCACTTAAACCTGAGTCTGTCGTTGTCTTGTTGAGTTGAGCTTTGCAAGATAGTTTGTTAAGCTTAGAAACTGTAAAGTTACTTCTCTATAAACAATTAATATGCAGACGAACTTAATTACATAAAAAGAGCTTTCTATTGTTCTTATAATAAAAGGTTCTACAAAATTTTAGTCTAAACAAAGAAAGAAAGAGATAATCCTTCAATTTTTCTGGTTATTTCATTCACCAACAACAAGCTTGTTTCATCCAATTTTTTTATCAAAAATTTTCTTTCGGAAGAGAAAACACGAAAAATTATCAGCAGGAGTGAATCCATTCGAAATTGTTGATTATGAATAATTCATATATAATATGTAAAGTTATCAACTAACAGAAAACACACGTTGAAATAGTAAGGCCAAATACAAAAACAAAAACATGTTATTTTGGAAAAGTCAACCGATTGTTTTTTTTTTTTTGAAAAAAAGTCAGGCACACGCCAAAATAAATTTAAGAATTCGGTTATAAGTAGAAAACCTTCCGAATTTAATTTTTTTATATATTTATTATAGTCAATATTTAATATTATAAATTAAAAAAAAAAAGATAAAAAACTATTTTATCTACTGCATAGAGTTTTAATAAAGGACAAAAAGTTACAAAACTAAACTTTCTAAAAAATAAAAGTTTTTTTTTGGAAAAGTACAGTATTGTAACCAAATACAAAAACAAAACCTTTTTTTTTTGTTGGAAAAATATAGTATTGTAACCAAATACAAAACAAGAACTTGTTATTTGGAAAAGTCAACCGATGATTTTTATTTTTGGAAAAAAAGTCACGCATAAGTTTAAGAATTTACTTATAAGTAGAAAACCTTTTAAATTTAATTTATTTTATATATTTATTATAGTCAATGTTTAATATTATAAATTAAAGAAAAAATATGAAAAGACTATTTTGTCTATTGCATAGAGTTTTAATGAAGGACAAAAAGTTCAAATCACTTTTCTAAGGCCTTTACACTTTTAATATATTATAGATACAGATTATAGGTATGGATAAGTCACTTAAAAAAGTCCATTCAATCATCCTCATAAGGAAAATTTTGAATATGTAATTTGAGAAAAGGGTAGATATTTGTGACTAAAAAAAAGTCAGTCAAAAAATTAATTAAAATTACTTTAAAAATTTGAAACTAATCTTCAGAAAAAAAAAAGTCATTTAAATATAACGTCAAACATTATTTAAAAAAAAATTATGTCCAAAACTTTCAACTTGCATATCTTTATCCCCTAATTCAAATTAATTAGCATCAAGTTTTAAAAGAAGAGCATTTTGAATGGTGTGGAAGATTTTAAAAGTTGTTTGATTGGAAAATAGTTATTCCAAAACAGTTAATTTTGAGATTATTATTTTGGAATTGTTTGAAATTAATTATCTCATTATATATATGGGATAATTTATCCTAGTATGGTATAAAAGAGTTGTCTTGGAACATTTAATTTCAAAATTTTTGTCTCAGAATTATTCGAAATTAGTTGTCTCATCATGTATATGAAATAATTTATCCCATCAGTATGATAAATGATGGGATAAAAAGTTTTGATATTAACTAATACCTCAAATCAAACACGAGATAAAATAATCTTTCATTTTATCCTGAAATTATTTTTCTTTTATATCTCACACCAAACGACTGCTTAAATTATAAAATTATTATTAGGAGGTAGGATGTGATGAGGAGGAATGGTCAACCTTCTTAGTAAGAATGATGTATATAGAGATGTTACGAGAGCTTCGAAAGTTAGTATATATATAGTAATGAGCCCTTATTAAGAGATCGTAAACAGTAGAAAAGCTAGCTACTTGAGATATGGTTAATGATACTAAATTTGTACTACGTAACTTAAGAATTGATAGTAATAATCACATTTTTTTTTATGTTTATAATTTGCATAATTATTTGAGTAGATTCCGCGTTGAATACACATAAATAGAAATGCACTACGTTGGGGGTTTGGGCCATAGGTGACAAAAGAGTTTTAAAATGAGGTGTAGGTGACACAAGTCTTAATTATTAGTTGGAGGTGACAATTACTTTATTATGGATTAAGAAAGTTGGGGAGGTTTGAAAATAATCCACAAGTTTTAAAATTTACACTTTGATCTCAATGTATACCTAAAATAACGGAAAACAGAGGGAAAAAAAGGCGTCTTTCTCTCTCTTCTCATCCATTGTTGTTTTCTCTCTCTTAGCGATTTTTGTTGTTAATTATTTCTGTTTCTGCTGCTTTATTCATCATCTTCTACTTCATTATCATCATGTTCTACTTCATTATCATCTTCATCTTCTTCTTGTCGACCATTTGTTGTTGTTGTTGTTGTTGGTATAGCGCTACTGCTGCGCTCTGACCAATTTCTTAGGTCAATTTTTGTTTACTACATCACTTTCCACTTTGGCATTACTTCATAGGTGACTTTGGTAAATAAAATTATGATTTTTATTCGTATTTGTCATCTGGGTACATTTCTGTTTTTTTCAACAATGGATAGAACCTCGATTATGAATCCAGCATAAGTGCCCACAATTTAAACAGATCAATCATCTGGTGTATCAGATGAGTAATCTGTTGCATCAGAAGATTTATCTGTTGCATCAGACTGTTTATCTGTTGCATCATCGTATTATCTGTTGCATCAGACGTATTATCTGTTGTATCAGGATGTTTCTCTGTTGCATCAGACTAATTATCTGTTGCATCAAAATATTTATCTGTTGCACCAGACTAATTATCTGTTGCAACGAATGATTAATCTGTTTGAAACAACACAAATCAACCCCTGCCACAAACCCAACAGATAACCAATATGTTTTCAACACTCGTTATTGCTACTGGATTCAAAATTATTCCTTACGTCCAATTACCCATCCCAAATTTTCTAATTCGATTTCTCATTTTACTTGTCTTTTTCATTAATCAAGAAAAGATTAAAAAAATCCATGTTTTACCCTTTGCATTAATAACTTTTTCTTCAAATTAAAATGAAAACATCATTTAATAGGGGGACTATACGCCGACCGACGTTAAAAGCTTTCTTCTCTTATGAAATTTCGATTGAATAGCAAACAATGGTTATTTCAAACACGTCTAATGTCCCACCAACTGATCAGTAGGTTATGGTAAACTAGACATGTTATTAATTATTTTTCTTAATCAACGTGGCATCTCAATTTGGGACGGATAATTTGAGACGGAGAGAGTACGAATTAAAACGTCAGAGCCAAGCAAAGCAACAAACTAGTCATCTGTTGAAACAAACTATTTATCTGTTGCATCAACTTCTTATCTGTTGCAACATGAGTAATCTATTTTGAACAACACATCAACCCCTGCCACAAACCTAACAGATAAATCTTACTATTGCTACTGGATTCTAAATTATTATTTTTTACGCTGAATCGTCGACATGTTTGTTGAGAAGATAATAGACAGAATGAAAATTAAATATGGATTAAAATGTCAAAGATCAAACATAATTTATTTATTAAACAAAAATAAATAAAAATACATATAATAGACTAAAAGAAAAATAATAGTCTAATTATTATTATTATTATTATCAGCGTTATCATTGTCAGCCGGCCAATCTTCAACCGAAAGTAGCAAGGCCCTTCTCAGCCTGCGTATCTCGCGAAGCATTCTTGATCTAACTCCTCCCAGTTCCCATTGCAGATCACGAACTTAATTTCGAAGTTCATTCACGGCGTCTTGCAGAAAAGCAACGTCCCACACTGGGTCAGCCATAATCTTATCTTCTAGAGTGTAATATGAAAGATGAGATGCAATAAATAAATAGAGTGTATTTGAATGAACGATTGAGTAAGGAGGGACCTATTTGTAGAGGATTGAATTTGAATGAGAGGCAAAAAGGCGCGACTATTCACCTCCATACATTAATTACATTTTTAATTAAATTAAAAAAATAAATATTGTGATATAAGTCATGACTTTTCAGATTATTATTATTAATTAGTTCTTTCAAAGAACCGTTTTTATTGAGTTGTGGCAACAGATTCTATATTTGTTGTATCAGATAACACATTTGTGACAACAAATATATTATCTGTTGCAACAAATATAAAATATGTTGCATCAAATAACATATCTGTTGCAACATATAATCTAACTGTTCACCTTCATTTATTAATTATATTTTTTATTAATGTGAAAAGTAATGAATTAATTAAATTAAGAAATATTGTGATAAGTCATGAAATTTCAGATTATTATTATTAATTAGTTCTTTTCAAGAACCACTTTTATTGAGTTGTGACTCGATATAGGTTGCATCAGATAAATCATCTGTGACAACAGATATATCATCTGTTGCAACCATAGTGAACCTGTTGCATCAGATAATTTAATTGTTGCGACATATAATCTACTTTTTTTTAAAAAAAATAACTATCATCATATCATTAATCCAAATTTGCTTACTTTTTTATTTTATAAATAAAAAAATACCTTTTCAAATTCCTTAATAAAATAATAATAATTTTATTATATATTAAATAATTTAAAAAACAAATTCAAAAATAAAAATGGTGAAAAGTCACGATCAGTTATTAAAATTGTGGTTATAAATTGTGTTTATCATTTATTTCCTTATTATTTATCTACGAAACATTTTTCATATTGAATAATCGGAACGAAAAGTCATGTCTTTTTCTTTTCACCCTCTCAATAACAATTACCCTTTTTTATTAATAACCGTCAGGTGCAACATATGATCGATCTGTCGTAGCAGATTAATCTTTAACTTTTGACACAAATTGCTGCTCAATCCCTACCACCAACCGTCGACATATTGAAAACAAAGAATAAACAGAATGATTATTATTAAATACTAAATAAGAATTAAAAATTCAAAGTCGACAAAAAAATGAAATGAATGTTCATAAATTTTTGAATCCCTCGGGTAGATTTGATATACGAAAGGAGGAAAATAATCGTTAAAATAAAAAACATTACCTAATTATTATTACTACTATTATTATTATTGTCAATCAGACATTTTTCATCTGGCAGCCTTGCTCCGAAGTCAGCCAAATCTCTCTGGAGTTCATCAAACTGCCTTTGAAGTTCATGCAAAGACTCGATATGAATATTCTTGTACGAATTTGGATCATCCATATTTGTAAGGAGGGACCTATTTATAAATTATTGTATCTCGGAAAGAAAAGAAAATTGCTTTAAAATAAATCTAACATATGGGTAAATTGTTGCAAAATATATTCTTTCTGTTAGATAACTTACAACATATTGACAATCTTTTGCAACAAATGTATATATCTGTTTGATTTTTGCAATAGGTTGATCAACTGTCGTAACAGATGTCTCCAATTGTTTGACAATATAAACAGATGTGTCATCTATTGCAACAATCTAGTCATCTATTTATTCAATTTAAGTCATAGATGGGCTAGGAAGAACAAGGTGCGTGCAGATGGATCCACTATCATATGCGTGGGAGTTAAGTATGTATTACTGAAAAGGTTACCGGGACAACACACACAAAGTACAATATTTTTGTGAATGCAGTTTTTAACCGATTAGGAATTGATCATTCAAATAAGATCCTGCATTGTACCGTTAAGTTTGATGGGTTCGAAATTGATAAGGCTGAGGACCTCATTAAGATGGTGCAAATACCCTGTTACGAATTACTGACGGTTGGTGCTCGTGTTTATGCGTGTCAAGTTTTGAGAAGGGATCAATATTTGTTGTCACTTCAGAGAACCAATAGCGGTTGGACTTAACTTTAAGTGTGCATTGGACCCTTACAGGGCCCTCGAAGCCTCGCACTACATCAAACAAGAATGAAAAAACAATATAGTTATTGTCCTGGCCAAAATTTATATGGTTGGGTTGCTCGCTCGGGGTGATGATTATATGCCAAAAGGTGCGGTAGGAGAATGCTCTCGAGGGAAAATGGGTGGTTGATGGAAGACGATATCATCTGAGAGCTAATTGAAGAAGAGACATAGGGTAGAAAGTAACTTCTAACGAATCTGACTGATGGAATTATCTTAACAGATGCGAAATCTGAATTAAGTGCAAATATGAAAGTGTATCCGATAATGTAATTTCATCTGTTGTGTCTCTTAAAGAAAAATAATGCATCTGAACACTTTGCTAGGGAGCTGCGTGGTCAGGATTATCACCGAGATAGAAAATAGGAGAAGACCAACAAAGCAGCCTCACGGGAATCGAGGGTAGAAATGATGTTCAACAAGTCTAGAAAACTTATGCCAACAACAAATGTAGTTAAAATAAGAAAACTAAGCGAAGGCGGCAATTTTTGAGTTTTAAATTTCATCCCATGCCTTTTTGTTTGTGTTTTTTATTAGGTCTACTGCGGTTGACCTGATCGAAACCACAAACGAGATTGAAAGGCAAATAGAGTATTATTACTTCCTTAGCAATATGGATTAATTGATTGTGTTTTCTTGCCTTAGCATGCTTTCAACATTCATTGGAAAAGATCAGATGCTTGTTGTAGTATGTGAATCCAAATAATTTTCAATCTTGCCTTCAACTTGTTGATTCTGTAATCAAGATGGTCGTTGTCGTCTTCGAAGTTGGTAAGGAGTTCCTCATCTCTTGTGAGCTCGATCAGGAACAATACCTTTAAAGTTGTGGCATTCTTGAAGCCCTTCAGAACACTTTCTTCAGAAGCCTTAAAGGATACATGGAGGGTCGTTGTGTTTGTTTTAGGTCAAAATGTGTTGATGTACGTTGAAGATGTGGTCCCAACAGTTGAACAACACACTTTTATCGAGTGTTGCTCCATGCATCTTTCTCAACCAATTTGATAAATTAGTAAGCATGGAGTTACGTAGCATGTGATTTAAACCGGCTCTACCAATCCTATCAAACGTTACGTAACTCTGAGCTCACTACCCTATCAAAATAATATGCCCGAGTTAGTGCATAAATCAAAAAAGCCCAATCTGTCAGCCTTTCTGCTGGTCACTCTTCTCCAATATAGACGACAAGATATCTGCTATACAAAAGTCTACACCATCGCCAGACATGCTTGCCTGGGAGAAATTCTTCAGAAGACATCAACAGATATCTTCAGAAGAATTTCTCCCGGGCAAACATGTCTGGCGACGGTGTAGACTTTTACATAGCAAATATCTTGTCATCTATATTGGAAAAGAGCGATTAGTAGAAAGGTTGAGAGATTGATCTCATTCGATTTGTTCACTAACTCGATCATATTTTTTTTATAGAGTAATGAGCTTAGAATTACGTAACGTTTGATAGGCTTGGTAGAGACGGTTTAGATCATACGCTACGTAACTCCGTGCTTACTAATTTATCAAATTGGTTAAGAAAGATGCATGGAGCAACGCTCGATAAAAGTGTGTTGTTCAACTGTTGGGACCATATCTTCAACGTGCATCAACACATTTTGACCTAAAACAAACACAGAGACCCTCCATGTATTCTTTAAGGCTTCTGAAGAAAGTGTTCTGAAGGGCTTCAAGAATGCCACAACTTTGAAGGTAGTGTTCCTGATCGAGCTCACAAGAGACGAGGAACTCCTTACCAACTTCGAAGACGACAATGACCATCTTGAATACAGAATCAACAAGCTGTAGGCAAGATTGAAAATTATTGGGATTCACATACTACAACAAGCATCTGATCTTCTCCAATGAATGTTGGAAGCTTGCTAAGGCAAGAAAACACAATCAATTAATCCATATTGCTAAGGAAGTAATAATACTCTATTTGCCTTTCAATCTCGTTTGTGGTTTCGATCAGGTCAACCGCAGTGGACCTGATCGAAAACACAAACAAGAAGGCATGGTATGAAATTTAAAATTTAGAAATTGTCGCCTTCGCTTAGTTTTCCTATTTTAACTGCAGTTGTTGTTGGCATAAGTTTTCTAGACTTGCTGAACATCATTTCTACCCTCGATGCCCGTGAGGCTTCTTTGTTGGTCTTCTCCTATTTTCTATCTAGGTGATAATCCCGACCACTCAGCTCCCTAGCAAATTGTTCAGATGCATTGTTTTTCTTTAAGAGACACAACAGATGAAATTACATTATCGGATACACTTTCATATTTGCACTTGATTCAGATCTCGCATCTGTTAAGATAATTCCACCGGCCAAATTCGTTAGAAGTTGTATCTACCCTATGTCTCTTCTTCAATTAGCTCTCAGGTGATATAGTCTTCCATCAACCACCCATTTTCCTTCAAAAGTATTCTCCTACCGCACATTCTTGCATATAATCATCACCCCGAGCGAGCAACTCAGCCATATAAATTTTGGCCAGGTCAATAACTATACTGGTTTTTCGTTCTTGTTAGATGCAGTGCTAAGCTTTGAAGGCCCTCTAATGGTCCAATTCACCCTAAAAGTTAGTCCAATCGCTATTGAATCTCTTTACAATGACACAAAAACTAGATCTCTTCACAATGCTTGACAAATAAACATGAGCAACAACCGACATTAAATCTTAACAGGCTATCAGAACCATATTCTTGGTCCCTCAACCTTTTCAGTTCGGACCTACCAAACTTAACTGTAAAATTACAGACATCTTGTTTGAACGATCTATGACTAATCAGTAAAAACATCATTCACAAAATTAGTGCACTTTGTGTGTGTTTCCATGATAACATTATCAGTAATACATACCTCCCACATATGAAGTGGTTCTATCTGCAAGCAGTTTATTCCTCCGATCCCATCTTTACTGCAGCCTCTTGCGATAGCCCATCAAAAGTTGATCAACTATCAGTTCTTTATATCTACAAAAAAAGGAAAAAAATTAATGTCACAAAAAGAACATTATCCATCGGTTGCAACAGATATGGAGTCTGTTGCAACAGATGTGGAGTCTGTTGCAACAGATATGAAGTCTGATGGAATACATCAAACTAGCCTTTCTGGTGGTTTTATTTGTTCCAACAGTTTCTCCATCTGTCGCAACATCAACAACAACATAAACATTAACAAAAAAAAATATTTGCTCCAACAACATCATCAACAACAAAGAAGCAACATCCTTTGTTCCAAAACCATCAACAACACCACACCACAAGTTCCAACAACGCCGACCCCACCAACAACATCAATAACTGTATCAACAATAATAAAACAAACAAAATACATACAAAAAAAATGATATTGCCAACAAGGATTTTAAACTTCTCCCAACAGATGACTTTTTTCTCATATTGTAATAAAAATTCTCGGATTATTTATTCAACACTTACAAGTTCCTTAATTTTTTTTTAATAAATATGATATGGGTAAATAGTAATTAAATAAAAAAATAGATATAAATAACTTGCAAAGAAGAAGACGAGAATGAAAGAGCAATAATGAACCATACCTTAATATCAAAAAGGGGATTAAAACAGAAATTTAAGTCGAGAAAAGATATGGATGGGTTTAGATCTGAAAAGATCTTTATGAGAAGAGAAGAGAAAAGAGAGAAAAAAGGTTGTGACCCTAAAGAGGAGAGAGAAAAAGATGAGAGTTGAATAAAATAAACTGCAGCTAAAGGAAGAGATGAGATAATTTCTATAGATGTATTGTGTACGTAGACGTGGTAGTTTTCAATATTCATTAATTAATATTCATTTATTTCATTAATAATTTGAGGGACACGAGGAAAACTAAGACTACTGACATTGAAAAGACAAGATAAGACTGCTCAATGAACTCACTTTTGAGATATCCAAGAAATATTTTTTACCGCCTTTAGTAGTAAGTACTACTACTTGATATTATCTACTCGGACCAGAAGCTTCTTGCTTTAAAATTAAAAGAGAAAAAAAGATTTTCAAACAGATATGTCATCTGTTGCAACATATATAAATATCTGTTTAGAAATTCCAACAACTCAGTCATCTGTTACAACAGATATAAATATCTGTTTAAAAATCCCAACAACTCAGTCATCTGTGACAACAGATGAAAATGTTCATTTGATTATTAATAAAATCAGATATGTCATCTTTTACAACATATATAAATATCTGTTTGAAAATTTCCAACAGCTCAGTCATCTGTCATAACAGATGCAAATATCTATTTGATATTTAAATCAGATATGTCATCTGTTGCAACATAGATGTACCTGTTTGAAAATTTTCAACAGCTTAGTCATTTGTTGCAACAGATTTCATTGCAATTGATTTAGGTGAAACTAAGGATGAATGAATGAGCTCGCAGGGTCAACTACAAATTCAATCGAGTCTTTGCAATTGCATGGCGTTGGTATTACATTTATCCTGACCCAAGTCATCGATCGATCACTCTAAGTTGAAATGAGTTCTCATCAACTCAATGTTAGGATAGTGAAGTACCTAAGTTGATTTAGGTGGAACTAGGGATGAATGAATGAGCTCGCAGGGTCAACTACAAATCCAATCGAGTCATTGCAATTGCATGGCATTGGTATTGCGTTCATACCGACCCGAGTCGTTGATCGATTACTCTGAGTTGAAATGAGTTCTCATCTACTCAATGTTAGGATAGTGATAGTACCTAAGTTGATTTAGGTGGAACTAGGGATGAATGAATGAGCTCGCAGGGTAAATTACAAATTCAATCGAGTCTTTGCAATTGCATGCGGCTGGTATTGCGTTCATCCCGACCCGAGTAGTCGATTGATCACTCTGAGTTGAAATGAGTTCTCATCAACTCAATGTTAGGATAGTGATAGTACCTAAGTTGATTTAGGTGGAACTAGGGATGAATGAATGAGCTTGCAGGGTAAATTACAAATTCAATCGAGTCTTTGCAATTGCATGCGGTTGGTATTGCGTTCATCCCGACCCGAGTCGTTGATTGATCACTCTGAGTTGAAATGAGTTCTCATCAACTCAATGTTAGGCTAGTGATAGTACCTAAGTTGATTTAGGTGGAACTAGGGATGAATGAATGAGCTCGCAGGGTCAACTACAAAACTAATCGAGTCTTTGCAATTGCATGGCGTTGGTATTGCGTTCATCCCAACTCGAGTCGTCGATCGATCACTCTGAGTTGAAATGAGTTCTCATCAACTCAATGTTTTAAAACTATATCTCTTAAATTTTTTAAAATTAATTAAGATCAATTCGGACCAAATTAGCAATTTCAAAACTTGTCATTCTTTTCCAAAATTACAAATCATCCATTTGCACGAAAAACTTTTCATTTCAAATCTTAAGTTCTCTCTCTTCTCTCTCTCTCTCTCTCTCTCTCAGGTTGTCGTCTTCCTCTCAATAATACAAACAACAACTACTCAATATATTGCTCAACCCTTCAAAATAGGTCAATTTTTTTCCCATTTACGACTCTATATAGTTGTTTTTTCGACTCCATTCCCACTTTTATTCGTTTTTTTCTCTATATTCGCATGTAACAGAGTTCGAGAAGAGTTCTACATTTGTTCTTTGTTCTAAAAAATAGGATTTTTTAGTTAATGATAAAAAAGAAGACTTTTAGTTGTATTATCTTCGAGAATGGGTTAACAATTTTGAGTTTTGATGCTAAAAAAGTAGGAAGCACCCGAGAAAACCCTAGTTTTTCTATCAGTGTTTTGTTGACTGTCGTAGTATTGTTGGATGGTGTTTGTGGTGTTGTTGTTGGCTGTTGGTGGTGGTGTTGGTATTTGTGTTTTTTGTAGTGGTATCGGTGGTCTTGGTGTTGGTATTGGTGGTATTGATAGTATTGGTGGTGGTATTGGTGGTATTGATAGTATTGGTGTTGGTGTTGGTGGCATTGGTTGTGGTGGTGGTGGTCCATCTGTTGCAACGGATGGAAGATCTGTTGGGAGATATTAAATAGGTTTTCAAACAGATTCCCCATCTGTTCCAACTTATGGGTTATCCATTCGAGTATTTTCTTGTAATGTGGCATAGAATAATTTATTAAAATTTCTCCACCTGTTGCAATAGGTAGAATATCTGTGGGGAGATATTAAATAAGTCTTCAAACAGATTCAGGTTCCCATCCGTTCCAACTGATGGGTTATCCGTTGGATTATTTTTGGTTATGTGGTAAGAATAATTTATTGAAATTTGTCTCACCTTTTAAAAAAAAAATGTGCAGACATCAAATGCAATGTATTTTTTGTTTTTCTTTTGTTTGTAGTTAAAAGATGTCTCCCAAAAGAAAAGAAACTGAAAGTGGATCAACTTTCGATCACCAAACAAAAAAGGCTAGAGTACAGATAGATTCGGAGAAACTTCCAGAACAATCTCAGTCAGGAAAAAATGAAGCCGAGGAAAGTGATAACTCCTCCTAACCAATGGGGCGTGAAATAATATCAAAATTCCAACATGATTCTGTCAAAACCATTAGTATTGACAAGTTTCGAGTTGCGATGCCGATGAATAACCCTAATGCAGTATTTGGTGATCTTGTACTTAAGTGTCAGTTGGGAAAACCTTTTGACGAACTTAGGAGTATTATGAAGAAGGAAAGCATAGATGGACTTTTTAAGAAGATCTTCTTTGCATACTTTCTTGAGCTGTCTGAGCCCCGCCCTCTCCGTTTCCCAATGATCATGGTATATGGCCTTTTCAAGAGCAGGATCATGTATGCAGGGGATGATGGAGGTCCAAAGAATGGCAGAAATAAGATGGATGAAGTCTAGATCAACTACTGTGGCATGCCGATTTGTTTTGGATTGAAAGAGTTTGCCATTGTGACGGGCTTAAGATGCGATCGTCCAGAAGAACCTGCCATCAAGACCACAAAGGGTCCAACAAACGCAAGGTAAAAAAAGATGGGTTTTTGGGAATTGTTGGACCTAGCTACAAAGTGAAGGATTTGATAGCGGATCTCAAGAATAAAGACATACCAAAGCACTACAGGGAGAAATTGTGCTTAGTTTGGTTTGTCCATTCCGTTTTATTGGCAAGAGACGTCAAGAAAGTCATAGAACGTGATTTGTTGGCGCTTGCTGATGATTTTGGAAAATTCAACGATTATCCCTAGGGCTACGACAACTACTACTTGACTGTCAAATATTTACTGAAAGAGCTAAAACCAAAGACGACCACATTATACGGCTTTCCTTGGGCTTTCATGATAAAATTGATCACTATTTTTACTCATTCATTAATTTATATTGAATATATTTGTGACTTTTTTTTTGTTTGCTTCCTGTTTACAATTTTTAGTCTTGGGCATGTGAAGTCATTCCTCC
The DNA here is from genome assembly GCA_030864215.1 of Capsicum pubescens. Taxonomy (NCBI): domain Eukaryota; kingdom Viridiplantae; phylum Streptophyta; class Magnoliopsida; order Solanales; family Solanaceae; genus Capsicum; species Capsicum pubescens. Next base: position 184,474,539 of record CM061539.1, on the reverse strand, counting down.
CCTCCGAAAGCATTTCATGGATTACCCGAATAAGGTTTCTCATCCAAGGATCCTTAGGTGGTTGGCTGCAGTAAAGAGCAGCAAAAAAAATATTAACGAGGCTGATCTCTTTAACCCTCCGGATGATGTAGTACGTATTCTTTCAACTAAAATAATTTACCTCAAAGAAAGATATTGAAAGAGATGTTTCATCTGTTGCAACAGATTACCCGTCAACTACAACTGGTGCAACAGATGGATAATCTGTTACAACAGACAATCCATATTTCACAACAGATTAACCATATGTTGCTCTGTTCTCTGAACCCTACTCAACAGATTACACATCTACTGTAAATTACGCAACAAATGGGTATTCTGATGCAATATATTATCAATCTGTTTCAACATACAGATCAGTTATTGCGGTAGTTAGATCATCTATTGCATAAGTTGGCTGTGTTAACATAACCCGAGCCCCATGTAACCCAACTGACTGCAAATTATTATTATATGATTTAAATTCCTCATGTCATTTTTTATAGGTTATGCATCCTTGGATCGTGCCTACTATTGATGAGTTGGGGATGACTTCTTTTCTTACTCTGGGTCTTGTTGATACAAAAGAAGACCCAACGGTGGAGTTAATAAAGAAGGAATTGGATGGAGCAACATCTATAAGAAAAGCAGTTAGGCAAGGTCAGTCTAATGTTGAAGCTCTTCACGACCGAACTCAAACTGCAACAGATCCAGGTGCTTCTTCTGGGGGTGTTACTGGTGGAGTTGTTTGTGATGGTGGCAGCCATCCTGCTGCTGCTTTTGCTGCCAGTCGTGATTATGAGCATGTTGGTGCTCAGCAAAAAATAAATATGTTTGAAAACACCCCTTGCACAGGTCCTCCCTCTCACCCCTACATCGGTCCCTCCCACCCTTACTGTGGTCCCTCTCACCCCTCCTCACCCTCATGTTCTCATTGCAAATGCAAAGTATGCAAGGACAGAGAGGATAAACTTCTCGACAAGCTAGAGGCTATTACTGAAGCTGCCGAGGAGTTGAAATCCAAGAGGGGTATCATACCGACCAGTGAGGTGAGGGAGCCATGCACTCCTACAGTGGAGGTTAGGAGGAAGAGAAGAAAAATTAGACAAATTCTCTCCATTCTGAAATCAACAAAAATTGCAACTCCCCCCGCTCCAATAGTTGTTGAAGTTCAGGGGCCGCCGAAGAAGGTGGACATATTCGCGGTGCTTGGCAAAGAGAAGAAGAAGGAACTGGAAGAATTCATCAAGATGAAGGTTCAAAAAGAATACACCATGAATTCATTTGCCGCCAAAGATTTCTCGAATATGACAAACATGTGTGTGTGGTACGAGGACAAGGTAAGCTTACTTTTGCTAACCTACCCTTCCAATCTACTCCATGAAGAAGAATCTACGCAGCAGATGCGTAATCTATTGCGAAAACTTGGTATTCTGTTGCATAAGTTGCGTTGGCTAGGTAATCTGTGAACTGATTCAGAGAACCCTCTACATCGGATTCTTTCGACTGTGATTTTATTCTTTACAATTACTAACCTATTTAAAAATTGTCTTCTTATACCACAGTATGTTGATAAAATTCTCTGCCTCATGAGGGGCAGACAATTAGCATACCCGGATGCTTATGATGCTGCCGATAAGATAATGGACCTCAACTTTTACAATAATTTTAAGATGGGTACGCTAAACTCTGTAAGATAGCTGATTCTGGTGGCCCAGGATTTGATCAATTAGTTTCTACGTTCCAATGGGATGAAGAAGCGATTAAATATGTTAGAGGGAATAGTCCATATCCACACGGCAAGAGTTGGACCAAGGCAAAGAGAATCCTTGCAGTCATGAACGTGGATGTCACCCATTTTCTCACTGTTGAGATACTACTATACGAGGGAAAGATTAAGGTTTATGACTGCAACTTACCTGTGGTCAGCGAGAAGACGTTTTTAACCCACATGCAACCACTCTTGAAGTTGTTGCCCAAGTTTTTGAAGCAGAGTAAGTTGATGGATCATTTGCCGGCTGAAGTCTTGGCGAAGGAATCATGGGTTTTTGAAGGTCGAAATAAGAACATCCAACTCCCAAAAATACAATCGGTGCAGCGTGCGGGCCATACTCGCTTGCATACATCGAGTGTTTGCTGATCGGCACACAAATGCCCGGTGTGTGTGACACCGTTGTGGGAAAGATGCAATGGTTCTGGGCATATGGGGTATTAACTAAATGGTTGGAGCCCGTGTATAAAAAAGAACATGTACAAAGACAGAGACGAATATGATAACAAATTTTCATTTCAAGCCAATTCATTATACATGTAGGGGCAGTAATTTTTATGTTTGGTAAAGTTGAATTTTTATAATGCAACAGATTTTATATCTGTCGTAACAGATATAGTACCTGTTATGACAGATTGATTATCTGTTAGAATAGGTTGGTCATCTGTTGCGTTATGCAGATGTTCCCCGTCTGTCTGTCGCAACAGATTTACGATCTGTTGCAACATATAACTTATTTATTGCAACTGATCGATAATCTGTTGAAGCAAATAAAAAAAGTAGGAAGACCTGTTATATAATTTCCAGCAGATGACCTATGTGTTGCATCTCATGTTGCAACATATGCCTAAATCTGTCTGATAAGATATGTCATCTGTTGCAGCAGATGTATTATCTGTTGCGATATTTGAATCTAGTACTCCATTTCAATTAACATGTTCAAAACTCAGAATTAATTATATTCATAGACAAAATAAAATAAATCGAAGCCTTCGGAAATTACATGAAATAACTCAACAAATAAATGAAATGTAAAAAAAATTATTATGGGTACAAACGATCTACTCTACAAATAAATCAACAAGTTAAACCAAGGAGGATAGGTTATTACATTGACGGAAAGATCTAATCAATATGGACAAGTTGTTCTTCATCCAGTGCTATGGAATTCGACTTTGGTCGTCGTGGATCTTTAACGTCGGTTGCGTACGGCTTCTGGGCTTTCGCTTCTCCATATTTCCATAAAAGAGCAGCATACCTTTTGCAGAGTAATCCAGCATCAAGTCCATCATTTGGTACTTGTAATCCATTGTTCAAATACTTGGCAACAAAAGGACCGCAATTTCTGCGTTATAAAAAAATAGATAATCCATATCTTGCATTTCATGCAAACGTTGTGAAATTTGTGAAATGAAACTAAATCATGACACTTAAACTTACAGGCTACCAATGGTTTGTTGAGCAATTTCGTCAACATATTGTACATCAAATGAATTAGCCATTTTATACCGGTATGCTTCAGTCGTCGACCAATCAGTACGAACCTTTTGATCCAAAAAGTCACTCATATCAATGTAAGTAGGCAATATTTTGCCCAGCTTTTGTATCTCAGACGACGGCTCGGAACGTCTCTTTCGCGACATCGAGTCATAAACTCGGATGCGCCTCTCTTTTAGAACGACGATAGCCAACACCCAATGAAATTCATCACCACAATTGATTGGGATGTACACTTCGTCGATCAAATACCAAGGTAAGCCAGCCAGAATACTAAAACCTTTGATGATGTTGATTAAGCATTCCTTGTTTCGAAAAACTTCCGGTTGCTGTTGACAATAGTTATCGTAAGCATTATTGATGTAAACTTTGTACATACAATTGCATGTTGTGTATCTGTATTGTTCTTGTGTTTGCAACTTGGCCTTCTTTCAGAGGTAGAAAAAAATGACATCGATGTGTTGTACATATTATCAAATATTTCAAATTACGTGACGAAAAAATCAATACACAGATGCAATTAAATAAAGTATTAATTAATAATAATATGTATGGCATTTAAACCTCATCATTCCAGCAAGTTTGGGGCTGTGACATCAAATATAACCAATTCTTCATTTTGGGATGTGCAACAACAAATTCGAACATATTAAAATCAAGACTCGATTCGTTCACATTGTAGCGCTCGTCATTTTATTTTCTACATGATGATTTATATGTGTTAATGTCAGGTTCTTACAACAAGAATTGTATAAATCAATATCCGTAAAATATATTTATGTACCTGTCGGCATAATGCTTTAACAGCCCATCGGCAATCCATTCTAAATAGTCGTTGATCAACTGTGTTAGATTTTTTGGAACCCCGTCCGAGATGTTAAACCCTTCAAACGGGTAATTCCTCCATTCTCTCAAACAGACAGGTTCTACTTTTTCTTCATCTTTGGAAGTAGTTGATGGATTATCAACTGTCATATTATGCTCTTCGGCAGTAGCTGTGACATCCACCTAGAAAGCCAGAATTGTCAATGCTAAGTAGAGATATACTATAAATTTTCCATTTGTTGCAACAGATGAGTCTTATGTTGCACCAGATGGATTATCTGTTGGGACAAATTCGAACAGTTAAATCAGAGCAGTACGATAATTTCGAACAGATGATCCATATGTTGCAACATAAGACTCATCTGTTGATACAAATAACGAATTTGATGCAATATGTTAGACAACAGTTGCAACAGATGTATATATCTGTTTGATAATTTTCAGCAGATGTATCATCTGTTGAAACAAATATGTTCCTGTTTGTTTTTTGGAACAGATGATGTACATTCACCTTCTTCAGCTCATGCTACTCTTCTGTGGCCCTTGCGCACTGAACATCGGTGCAAGACAAAGATAGAGGCGTTGTAATCTTGCTTTTTTTATGATTGATGATGCCTTGGAAGTGTCTTTCCTTCTCCTATTAGCCGCCTTGATCTCTAGTGGAGTGTCTGGATATAAAATCCTCTTTGATGAAATGACACCTCTCTTAGATGTCATTTCCTTTACAGAAGCAGTTAGTGCATTAATAGCATTAATCACTCCATCGCGTTTTGCCTTGCAGTCTTGACATTTGCATGAAGAACATTTGCTAGATGCGGCAAAATCTGGAGAAAAAATTGTACAACTATTATGATCATAATAATAATGGCTTGTTGTTTCAAAAACTGTAAGAGGAGCATCATTAGCCCCACCCTTCAAAATTATCTTTCTTGTGAGGGATGTTGCTCCAAACAATTCTTTTTTTATTCTATCAACGACCTTAAGGTCCGATAAAGTTTGCACAGATCCTAAAGTAAGAAAAAATGGCATCTTCAACTCTCGGTTGGTCGGAACAAGCCACGGATGGACAATCTAAAATAAATCGGTACATATATTAAGAATGATGATGAAATCATTTAATTATTAATTAAAATAAAAACTTGATTAGAATTAGACTTACTGCTTCATTGGGGGGTTGAAAAGATCAAGAAATTTTACATTTTTATCAGTTTTGGCCGACAACCATCTCAGAATTCTTGGACAGAAAACTTTTTCCTGGTAGTTCACTTATTGTCTCAAATAAGAAATGGCTTCAAATGCCCAAGCCTATAACATAACACCAATAAATAAAAAGCATTATTGAGTAAAAAAATAATGAATCATATCAAGATAAAAGAAATATTTACCATGAAGGCCCATGGAAAACCATATAAGTTGAATGTTTTTGGCATTAACGGAGTCAACAAATATTCGACAGTCATTTTGAAACTTTCATAACCCAAAGAATAACAGTTAAATGCCTCAAGATCCTCGGAGAGATTTATTAAACCGAGGCTTATGTTGTTGTTAACGTCTCTCGCCCAAAGAACATTATGTACAAACCAAACCAAGCACAATGATTGTTTGTGCTTCTTTGAAAGTCTTTTACCTTTCAACGCTTCAATCAGATTTTTATTTTTGAAGCTTGGACCAACAATGGCCACAAGATCATTACGATCACTCGAATTGCCTTTTCTTTTTTTGGGTGTGCGGGGTGCGTTTTTTGGGTTAGAGTAGGTATAACTTGAGAAGGAGAAAGAGGATAACATTTTAGTCCGGTAACTATGACAAACTCCTCCCAACCAAAATAAACAGGCATGCCACAGTAATTTATCCACACCTCATCCATCTTATCTTTATTTTCATACATAAACCTGCACTTGAGAAGATCATATACCATTTTCATCTGAAAACGAGCATTGTTGTCTTTCGGCAAATCAAGATATTGCCCAAAGCAGCTTTCCCTGAAATAAGAATCCAATTTTTGTTCTCGAAGTATTTTTCTAAAGGCGTCGAAAGATTTTTTCATGACTGACTTAACCACGAGATCACTCGTTAAATCTGTGGCACCATCGCACTGAATTCTCATAGGATAACGATCAATGTTGAAGGTTTTGACCAACTCTTCGGCAAAAGGGCTATTATCATTTGGATCATCTCTTTTGAAAGATTCCTCCTCCCCGTGTTCATTATCTTCTATTGTTGATTGAGATAACGCTTGTAAGGCAAACTCGTAGAGTGGTGGATGTAGCTGAGCTGTTGCACTTGTTCCTTTACTTGGACTTGATTCGATTTCTTTTCTTTTGGGAGTCATGTTATCTTAAATTAACAGGAACATAACATAGATTATAATCGATTAATGCATAATAGTACTATAACAGTTTCAATAGATAACTAATTTGTTGCACCAGGTATGTTATCTGTTGCAACATATAACCGACCTGTTGCAACGGATGAGTCATCCGTGGGAACCATAAAAATAGCACTATCTGTTGCACCTGATATTCTTTCTGATGCAACACATAACTGACACATTGCAATGGATGAGTAATCCGTTGGAAACCATAAAAACAGATCATTAATCTGTTGCACCAGATATTTTATCTATTACAACATATAACCGACCTATTGTAATGGATGAGTAAACCATTGGAAATAATAAAAATGGATCACTAATTTGTTGCACCAGGTATGTTATCTGTTGCAACAGATAACCGACCTGTTGCAACGGATGAGTAAACCGTTAAAAAGAATAAAAACAGCCCTAATCTGTTGCAAAATGAAGAGTAAATCGTTGGAAAGAATAAAAACAAATCACTAATCAGTTATCTGTTGGATCAATATTATTTAGATTTCTTCCAAATAGAAGAGTCGTCTGTCGTAACAGATGAATGATATGTTAGATTGTTCACCTGTTGCATCAGATTTTCATAGTTGCATCAGATTTTTTATCTATTGCATCAGATTTTCATCTGTTGCATCATATGTTTCCTCTATTACATCAGATGTTTCAGCTGTTGCAATACCATTTCTACCAAGACAAACAACAAATCAACCCAGCAACACTAACACATCACACACACACTAAGAACATCAACTGTGATAAAAAATCACTAATAAATTCGAATCAACAGTACGACAACAAGAAGAAGAAATGCAGAAATATCAGAAATAGGATTTTATTCAGTCCACATTTCAATACCAGAAGAGTAGTTGGCTCAAGTTCGTCTATTTTTTCATAATTTTTTACCTGTGAAAAAGGAAATGGAAGGGCGAAAAACTCGAAGTTGTTGTCGCCGGAGAAGTATTCACGTCGATTGATGGTTGAAAGTCGAAAAGGAACTCGTCCGACTATTTGTCGGAGGAGGTTGAAGGAAGAAATTTTGCAGAACTGTTGGTTGGGAGAGAGTTGAGAGAAGCTGAAGAGAGAGGAGAGAGTGGTTGATTTGGATTGAAGAAGGGTGTGAGTTGTGTTGATTTGTATTTTAAAAAAGATTATAAAGTTTTGCAAATATTAATCAAGTCCACAATCAACTTAATCAAGTATTCTAATGATGTTTGACCCTATCTGTTGGTCAATATCACCAATCCTTCATTCAAGACTTAAAGACACCTTTCCTTCAATTTTCTCCACTATGTTGGAGGGATATAGTAGCATTAATATTGATGTATTTCAAGAAAAAAGCAGGCAACAAGAAAAATATTTCGAATGATCCTAGCAACAAGTGTTTAGATTATGTGGAATGAGAATATCAGAGTAATTCAAAAGATATTAAGGTGCCGAGTATTTAGTGTAGAAAAAAAGTCCTACACAACTTTTAGGAAAAAAGCTAGGAGTGAAAAGGAAAAAAATTTAATAATCCCAGAAAAAAATAACTATGGATGGAAGAAAATCTTTAAGAAGCAAAAACAAAACGTTTAATAATTATCTTGAGATATAAAACTTTTAAATTAATTAAAATTCTTATTTTGAGTTAGATAAGAAATAAGAATATTTAACACATCTAAATGAATTAAAATTTTACTTTATATGTATAAAAAAATAATAAATACAATTCTATTTAAATAGTATTTTAATCAATTTACTAAAAATATACATGTGATTATTGTACTTTATTTTTTTTCTTATTTTAATATTTTATTTTTCCTTTTGATTAGAGTTTTCTTCCTGTATTTAATACTTCATCCTTTTTTATTTTTCTCTATTTATTTAGTTAATAAATTTAAAGATTATATATGTGTTATGCATAATAAATAATTGACCATAAATTCTCTCCTTTTCGTAAATTCTCATGTTTCTCTTTTAGTTGAAATTTTTTTATCGAAAAATTATACGAAACAAATATATTGCAGCCGAATGAAGTAGGCGAAAAAATTAAAAGTGTATCTCTTTTATTTGTTCAACTATTTTTGTAGAAATAGTTGTTCTCTTTCTGATTATCGCACGTTTTACTCCTTTCACATGTATTCGACAGTTTATAAATATATTTGTTATTTATTTCGATAATGTGTAGTACTAAATTTGTAAGACAACATTATGTAACGCTATTATCATAATGATTCTTATTGTCTGGGATATTTTTTAACCCTCTTTGATAGGTTTTTATACACTTTTTGTTTGTTATATCATATAGTTCATGTTGAAAATATTTTATTTGTTGAAATCGGTGTTCTTTTATTTTAAGTGTGAAAATTAATCTTTCTTTTTTTAATTGAAAATAGTATTTTAGAGTGCAAGTTAATAGCTTGAATCAAATTTATGAAATATTTATGATTTTTAGGTTGATTTTTCAATCCTTCTCTTAGTCGTTGTCAATTTCAAATTGTATTATTGATTTTTAGCCTCACAAGAAAATTACAAACTTATATTTTTGGATGCTAAGTAATTTATAAATAAGTAATATTGAATTCGTATATGGTACATATACACATGCAATGCATACACATTGCTAATTTTTAATTTTCAGTTGATAGCTCCTACTAATGCTACTCAGGTGTAAGATCGGTAAAGCTTGTTAAAGATCTTGACATGACTATTTTGTGCGGGGTAACTATTTTGTATCCTACTCTTGGTGGCCATATCTGTTGTTTCAAAGCCATAACTCTTGGTGGCCATAGCTATTGTTTAAAGGCCATAATTCTTTCATGCTATTTTTGGATACCCGTTTTTCCATCTTATTCTGCTGAGGATAGACGACATTGCATTTATAGGTTGACAACTCTTTTAATTTGTCGATTATTTAAACACTCAAATTATGATTTGTTTCAATCAATCACCTGAACACATAATAAAGTGTTCACATTGACACTTTTAACAAATTTTTATGTGATTTGACTTGGATATTTAAGAAACGTGTAGGAATAAGTAGAATATTTTTTTTTTCAAAATTGAAAGTGTCTAATAAAAATACTCTAGGTAAAAAAAAAATTCATATCATATTATTTTATCTTATAATTGTAAAAATATTAATTTATTGTCCTCTAACACTTTCTAACGACATATGAATTGCTCCATATGTCATATCGGAAAAGTTTTTAAGTTTTTTTTTTCACTCCAGATATAACCTTAATATTTAAAAAAAAATGTTTGGCCATACAATTTGTCATTTTTTGACAAGAATTCTTGACAAAAATCTCAAGTTTCCAAAAATTAGAGAAAATACTTTTTTAGTCAAATTCTACTTTTTGGATATTTTTAAAACTTCATAATTCACCCCAATTTTTTATACTTTATAAAAACACCCTAATATTTATTAATCTCATCTTCGTGTAGTCAAATTTCATGGTTACTGCTTTTAACGTCTTTATAAAAGTAATATGGTCATAACATTGTCTACTACAAATAATCCTGAAATACTCTCCCTTTTTCTCTATTAAAATGCTTTGTATATTAGAGGATTCTTTTATTTATGCATTATAAGTTGTCCATTTTCTGAATTGAAGATCACATTCTTATAATTTATGAATTAAATTTTATCATGAAACATCTTCATCATAAAATTATAATACAAACTTATGAGTACTTTAAACAGTTTTTAGAACTTAGGGGTGTAAATTACATCTTCCCCCCTGAACTTGTCCTCCAAACTCACTTTAACACTTAAACTTAATTTCCGTTTATTTACCCCCTTAACATCTTTAAAGTGAATTATTTCAACCCCTTAACAGCCCGCGTGTAAACAAGCGTTGCTGGGCGCGTAAAAACTCATTTTTGTATTTTTAATTTCTTTTCTCTTTCTTTTAAATACCCGTTTGAACCCCTCCCCCTCCCCCAAACTGTTATATCCATTATTCTATAAAAAAAAAAAACCTAATTTGTCCACCTCCTTCTTCATCTTCAATCCAAAATTTCTTCAATTCATGAATGTTATGCAAAAATCAAAATTGCTTTCTCTTTATTTGTATTAAGCCGTATAAAGTTGAGATTAAAAAACATAAAATCGAATTGATTTTAGCTTCGTCCCTTTTCGTATTAAGGTATAATCTCATTCATTACTTTGCCTAAGTTTTATTAGGAATTACTTTCGTAATGAATTTCTGAATTACTTTGTTTATCGTCTCCTTTAATTTTGTTTCTAAATTTTATCTTATTTGTTGAAATGAATTTCTTGTAGCACACAATAATGAAGTCAGTTAACTTGAGTAAACTATGTATGGAGGAAAATGATTCTACTTTGAAGCAAGTTATTCATTGTAATCACGAAATTTTGTTGCATTTGAAGACATCTTGGACTTCAAGTAATCCCGATAGAAGATATTGGGCATGTCCTTATTATGGGGTAAATATCTAATTTTGCATTTTTTCTTGTTATTTCGACAGAATTGATTAAGAGAAATGAGGTTAAATGATTCTTTATTTGTCACCATTGAAGGGTCCAAGATCTTGCGACTTTTGGCGTTGGAGGGATTCAGAAGACATTGATCCGAGGTCCAAATATGTGATTCCTAAACTAATTGAAAAACTAGGTGAGCTTGAGAATGCAGTGGAATCTTGTCGTTTCAATGATGTTGATAAATTGATTGGATTGAGCAAATCAATCAAGGAAGGTTCAAAGGAAGTTGACAAGCCTAAAGAATTCAAATACGATGATAATGGGATTAATATGAAATTGGAGAAGTTGGAAGAAGAGATTCGAAAGATCAAAGAGAAAGAAAATAATTTGAAACGAATAGCTGAAGGAAGGACTAGAGACAACACTCACTTCTTTGTTGTGTTTTTTTATTGTATATTAGTAATAGCTTTAAGCTATTTGGTTGGGATGCTCTCTATGAAAAATGGTTCAATGAGGTTACCTTAGCACTAGGTTGTTGTTATATGATGTGTTGCAAATTATTGTGTTGAGTAGTGCAACTTCTTTTGTATTTGGATTCTCTTATATATATATATATATGAAGAAGAGAAAGATTGTTAAATGAAGTGAATCGTGTTTGTTTATTTTTTGTAATGGTGCAAATTATACTTTTTTGTATTTTTTTTGAGTATTTATTGTTAAATTAACTGCATTTGAATCATTTAGTAGCCCAAAAATAAGTGCAGGCAACAAACTATAATTTGAAGCTGCAAAATATCAAAATACTGCAGGCATATAATACAATAGAAATACAGTCACAACTGTTGATATTTCAACAGAAACACTAGCCAAAAAATGCAGTCACAGCAGCTGATATTTCAACAGAAACATTAGCTTAAAAAAATACAATCACAGCTACTGATATATTAGCCAAAAATACAGTCACTACTGCATTATTGTTTTCAAAACATGTCAAATTTGTGCAGTCACAGCTGCATAGTTGCAGTCACAGCTGCATAGTTGCAGTCACCACAATTGAACTACTAGCTAAGTTAAAATCACTACTGTTTCATTACACACCATCAATACACAAAGAGAAAAACATAATCAAGCTGCTACTGGAAAGATGTTGAACTTGTTTGGCTTAGATGATTTAGTTCAGCTACATTTGATCTTGTCCTCATTCTTTTCTGTGCTCCTATGTCTTCAAGTCTTTGTTGGGTTACACCTTTCTTTCCTTTCCATTTCACACCTAAGGTTGGTTTGTGATGTCCAAGATTTTCAGTCACTATGAAAGAGTTCATAGGCATTCCAGGCTGGCAAAAATAAAAGAGAACAAATTTAGCTAAAGACTTGAAAAATGTTTACTTTAAACTAGACAAATATAATCAAGAAATTTTAACTTACATTGAGGATTTTAAAACCACTCTCTGTATGAAGCACCCCTATTCCAACCATCCTAGGTCTTTTATAAGTTGTCCCTCTACCTTTGTTAGCACCAGTGACACCATCTCCTCTTGATGTTCCAGCACAACCAACAGCTGCAACACCAACCTCTCTACCTCTACCAGCTCCACCAACAACTGCAGCACCAGCTCCACCAACAACTGTGACACCAGCTCTTCTACCTCTACCATCTTCACCAACAACTGCAACATCAGCTCATCTACCTCTACCAATAACACTATCAACAACACAAGTTGCAGTTTTTTTTCCTCTATCAATACCCATAGTAGCAGCAATTGCTGCAGGTGATCCTCTTCTTCTACCAGTAGCTACTGCTGCTACAACAACCTATAACACATAAGAAAAAATATAATGAGATAAAAATATGAAAGAAAATAAAAAAGAATTAAAATACTAGTAAATTACAAGTCAAATATTACATTTGTAGATCCTTTTGGTCTTCCTCTTCCTCTACTTGTGCTTGGTGCTGTAGAAGAAGAACCCACACTAGTTCTAATGGAACTTAAATTCAATGGACAACTCCTTTTATTATGAACCTTGTTGAGACATGTGCTGCAGGTCATCTCAACACCCCTCTTTGATAACTTTCTAGTCCTATTTTCCTTCTGCTATTTTTTTCTAAATTTACTGGGTCTGCCTGGAAACTTTCTTATTGTAGGTGGTATAACAGAAAGATTGGTTGACTTGGGCCACATTTTCATACTAGTAACAGGCTGGATGAAGTAACTATAAGTCTTGAGGTAAGTTTTCTTAGTATACCAATGTGCAACATAGTTAATGGGTTCTAGCCTTCTAAAGTGCAGTGCAGCTATGACATGACAACAAGGTATACCTTTTAACATCCAAGACCTACCAAATTCACTATAAAGGTATTTCTCCATCTATCCTTAACTTCAAAACCAAATTCACCATTCCACTCAAGAGTACACTTCATTGATTTTGATGTGTTATCTTGCAACACTTTTAGTGCCATAGGAGAAATATCAGTTATCCATGTTTCAAAAAATTGTCTCAACTGTCCTATTCTTCTCATCACTTTAACCCTTATTTCCTCAAGCATTGATATGATAGTTTTGTATCTTGCCCCTAGTATCCATGAGTTGATGCTTTCAGCCATGTTGTTGTCAACACTATCACAACAACTATGATATTTGAAGTAAACCTTAGACCACCTTTTTATGTTGTACCACAAAAGATCTCCACAAATTTTATCTCCTAACATCTCCATATGATCCAAATTTCTTCTCAATTCTTGCTCATATGTAGACTTGGCACACTTTCAAAAATAGTTTCTTCTTTCAATACCTCTCCAATCCTTAGACCAGTTGTCTAGAATATGTCTAGCACACATTCTCTGTTCTGCATTTGACAGTAAATCTGAAATTGCATTGTTAAGACTCTTGAACAAAATAAAATATATCAGTTGACATAAGTATAAAACAAGTGCAAAATAAAAAATTCAGAAAATGAATAAGAGAAAATAAATGAGGTTACCTTTTGCATATCAGTAATAGTAGTCATTTTAGACCCATCTCCCAGCTCAAGATCATTCTTCACAAGTCTAACAAACCATCTCCAAGTGAATTTGTTTTCAACTTCAACCACTGCCCAGGCTAGTGGTAGCATCTGGTCATTTCCATCCTTACAAATAGCCACAAGTAATTGACCCTTACAAACACCTTTCAAAAAACAATCATCAAACCCAATACATCTCCTGGTACCAGCTTTGAATGCTTTTTTCAAAGCATCAAAACATATGTAAAATGATTGGAACTGTTTTCTTCCACCTTCAAAAGTTTCTTCACTAAGCCTCACTACACATGTACTACCTGAATTAGTCTTTAAAAGCTCATCCCTATAATCCAAAATTCTTTTGAACTCCTCTACATGATTACCAATAATTTGCTGCAACACAATGTTTCTAGATTTCCTTGCTACAGTCATCCTTATATACACCTCCAAATTATTTTTTACTAACTTTTGAAACTGAGAAACTCTAATTCCAAGTTCTGATGTGATTCTGTCCCTGTACCTTTCTGCCAAGTACTTAGAATTCACCAATTTGTTCTTTGTTGTGGCACTACACTTATGGACTAGAATGTACTTCTTAACTTAAAAATCTGTAGTCTTAGAATCAGTGCTTGCAAACAATAATCATGGACAACCATCTACACACTTTACTCTCACCCTTTTTGGTTCATTCACAAACTTATCTAGCTCTACATGTTCTTGAACAACATATCTAGTAAGAGCTTTTCTAAACTCTCCAACATTTGCAAAACAAAGTCCAAGCTCCCAAACTATTAATTTACAAGTAGGATCAAACAAAATCCTCTTATACTTTCTTTTAGCTCTCCTTGCTTTTCCTTCTCTTCTAGCAGGTTGTTCAACCTCACCATCCCCATAATTATCCTCATCAGAATCTATTTTAAAACTTACCTCATCATCTGAATCAATATATGGCTCATCTCCAACTATCTTGCCCTCTAGACTATTTTTCTTCTTGGATAAAATCTCGTCATATCCCACATTAACTCCTTTTTTTACCTAAACTAACACCTTTTGCTCTAGGCTTTTTTTTTTCTCTTTTTAATTTCATTAGATCTCTTTTTTTTGGCAGCTCTCTTTTGTTCCCTCAGAATCCTTACCTCCCCATGAACATCACTACCACACTCATCATCTTCACCTTCATCAAACAAATCATAATAATCTGATTTTTTACTAACATCAGTTTCATTTTTCCAGTCGATGGAATGACTGAGATATCTGTTGCGGTAACAAAAGTAGTGTCACCTAAATTCTGATTAACACTAGCAGAAACACCACCCAAATCCTCACCAGTAGCAGAAACACCATTTACACCAACCAAATCATCACTCCTAGCACTACCACCACCGCCACCTAAGTCCTTACCCCTAGCAGCAACACTATCAGCATCAAAGTCCCCACCAACAGAAAAAAATCACTGTCACAACCAGCTAAGTACTCACCCCTAGCAGTACCACCACCATTACCCAAGTCCCCACCAATAGTAGAAACACCACCACCACAACCACCTAAGTCCTTACCAATAGAAGAAACATCATCACCACCACCTAGGTCTTCACTCCTAGCAGTATCACTACCACTCAAGTTTTCAGAAAAAAGTAGGTTCATGAGGTATTGCGGCTTCTAAAAGGTTCTCTTCAAACCCTAAATTATCACAGTCCCCAAAGTCTTCACTTAACTCTTTATCAAAAGTAGGACAAGATTCTCCCCCTACATGGGGGTCATATTCAATAGATGAGACCACATCAGCCTCATCAACTAAATGTGTCAAGTATAACTCAACAACATCTCTGTTTTAAGTTGAGGTAAAATACCTAAAATGTCCCTATCACATGTTACTATTACTAATTTTTTTCTTTTGGGAGGTCTGAGATAAACAATACACAAGCAACAATTATACCCAATTTTCTTCACGATATCAATAAATTCAAAGTAAGAAAGTCTATCTACATCCACATCGACACAGTCAGTAACAATACCTCTATGATACTTAATACGAGGTTTTTGTTGTAATTTGCCTCCATGGTGAAACCTCAATGTAACATATACAAAAAACATGGTTAATCTGCAGAAAAATAAAAAAAAATACGAGTTTAGAATTTATTCACGAACAAAACCCTAATATCAAAGTAAAACAACCCTAATAATCACCTGAGTAGTCAAATTCCATCACGGAGCAACACAAAAATCATAAAAAATCACAGAAATAACCTAATTTGAAGTGAAATCGGGTGAAATTGGGTGAAATAGAGTGGTTTTAGAGAAAAAAAGTGAAATAGGTTATTATTTAGGTTTTGGGGTATTTGATAGGAGTGGGTCGGGTTATAAACGTGAATGGGTCGGGTTATAACATCAACCAATCAAAGGGGGTTATAACATCAACCAATCAAAGGGGGTTATAACATCAACCAATCAAAGGGCGCGTGCTTAACAACACCCAGCCTTGACTTGGGTTAGGCTGTTAAAGGGTTGAAATAATTCACTTTAAAGATGTTAAGGGGGTAAATAAACGGAAATTAAGTTTAAGTGCTAAAGTGAGTTTGGAGGACAAGTTCAGGGGGGGAAATATGTCTTTTCTCATGTTTTTTTTCATAAACTTTGACCAAACACATGGTAGAACTTCACTCAAAACTTTATCCTTTTTTTTTTTACCAACATGGGTTGTAGTGCAGCGGATGAAGCTGCTCCACCCTTAATCAGAGGTCGAGTGTTTGACCCTGGGCATGGAGAAAACTTTATTGGGAGCGCTACCCCCGAATGGGGCCCTATCCGGCGCGAATCCAAATTAGTCGGACTCTAATGCGGGTATCGGACACCGGATGAAAAATAAAAAAGAAGAAGTATTTTTTAATGTTTTTTATGTGATTTTATATGAATATATAAATTTTCTATTTAGATATTTTTCGTATTGAATAAACTTATCAATTTATGTATTAATCAAAATATATTTTCTTTTATAATACAAAAGTGATTTTATAAAATTAAACTTAATGAAGCGAGATACACGTGCAAGATGTGTATCCTAAACTAGTAAACTGAAAAATAAGGACATCAATTAATTTTTTGTAAGTAATAAATCTTACTCTAGTTCCTATGTGGATTATAAGAGTGGAGCTCTACCAACTGAGCTATATCCCCAAGTCAAATGGAGCGTGCATAAAGTAGTCCAAAATTTATATATATTTTTTGTTGATGCAGCTGGACCATCCTGAATTAGAAGCAGAGACCTCACCCTTAAAGTAAATTATCACATCTATGATCTAACCAATTGGGAGAGAATCAATAAATTTTCTTTTTGAAGCGATTCATCCTTGCCGAACGCAACAAACAACTCTTCATTGTACTGCGCTCTCCAAGTGTGCTCGTTCCCCTTCTTCCTTATTAACAAGTCTTTGTGAAATAACTCAGATGAGAAAAAAAAAGGCGTTAAGAGACCCACCTGGTCAAATTTCAGATCTAGGCACTCTCAGATCGTTTTTCAAATTGCTCCCATTTTGATTTTGAGTCAAGAAAAAAACGGCTCGAATGGTACGACCCCGTCGTTATCCCAGAATGAAAGGGGCGATCTCGTAGTTCGTGGTGTGAAAATGCATTTTTGGGTGCTTCATTTTTTTTTTTTTTTAAGGTTGAACCTAAATTTGTGCTCGAAAGTTAGTTATTCATACACCGTAAAGGATGTATGGATTCTCGAGAAGAGATGAGCTACGACGGTATCCCTCAAATTGTGCGAATTTCATGAGTGAACCAAAAGTTAAATCTACATTGAACCTTATCCGAATCGCCCCATCTATATAGGATGAGTTTGATTTGAAAACCCAATTCGAACACTACGGGGTACACTATTCCAAAATTCCATCACCTTTATTTTGTTATTGAGAGTATATTTCATTATTCGCGGAAAAAAAGGAAAAAAAAAAAGATGAAGGAAGTGCCCGACGCGCATATAGGCGTGCAGTTTAGGTTAAAAACCCGCCTAGCGTAAGTTAGCAGTCTGTATGGGACATAGGCGGTGGCTATTATTCTATAAATAGCCTTATTTTTCTTCATTCTTGACCTTGTTTGCAAAGCCTCCTTCTCAAACTGAGGAGAGAAGAGCGAAGCGAAAACTCAGATCTGTACTAATCAAGTGAATTAAACTGAAAAATTGAGTGATAAATTGGAAACTTACACATCGATTAATCAAAACCCTCTATTATCTCGTTGGAAAAACAATTATCCAAACTGTTTAATTTCTTAATTGTTGTGTTAAACTTGTACCCTAAATTCTGCCACCATGGATTTGCGCTTCCCCTACTCGCCGGCGGAGGTTGCGAAAGTCCGGATGGTCCAATTCGGCATTGTTAGCCCCGACGAAATTGTAATTTTCCGAATCCCGATTTGACTTTTAGGGTTTTGTATTTTGAGTGAAATTGTTTTTGATTTTTTTAATTGGTTGATGTGATTGCAGAGACAAATGTCTGTGGTGCACATTGAACATGGTGAGACGACGGAGAGAGGGAAACCGAAGCCGGGAGGGTTGAGTGATCCTCGGCTTGGGACAATTGATAGGAAGATGAAGTGCGAGACGTGTATGGCTAACATGGCCGAGTGTCCTGGGCATTTTGGTCATCTTGAGCTTGCAAAGCCTATGTTTCATATCGGGTTTATGAAACCCGTGCTTAGTATCCTTCGTTGTGTCTGCTTCAACTGCTCGAAAATTCTGGCAGATGAGGTACTTTGATGGAATTGAATTTTAGGTTGACAGTTTTGCATCCAATGAAATTGTGGTTTTTGGGTAAATTTAGTATTTTAGGTGAAGAAGGAATGTTATTGACTTCAATTACTGTGCATTTGTTTTTGCTACTGGCTTGAATTTTGAAGTTCATAATATTAATTAAGATATGAGTGGGTAAACCATTAAAGTTGGAGAGTTGAGGTTTTGAGGTTTAGAAACCAACTGAACAAGTTTCAAATGTGGTGGTAGAACAGAATTTTCGATTACATCACATGATCCTTTTTAGGAGGTAGCTTCCATGTATTACTTAATCAGGATTTGGTACTTTAGTGACTGGTATTTTTGTCGAAGGGTGCAAATTTTGGGTCCTGCCTTTACTTTTTTCCGGTTAGAAGGGAGAGACAGACTGTTTCCTGTTTAAAGAGTAATCAAACTCATTGGCTTTTGATTATTTACCTATTGAACATTGAAAGTGGGATTGCAATTCATGTATAGAGGTGATTTTTATAATTAGACAGCTCTAAACAGTCTCACTACACTCCCATATGGTCTCACTGTTGAATGAAAAGGAAAAAAAAATTGGTCTCTTGACGTCTCATAAGGAAGGTAGTTGTCTTTATCCATTATCTGGACAAATGTCTCTGATGCTCAATGTAGCTCTTGGATGAATTAATGAGACTCTGGATTTTCTGATTTTATGCAGGAGGATCCTAAGTTCAAGCAAGCCATGAGAATCAAGAATCCTAAAAACAGGCTGAGAAAGATGTTGGATGCCTGCAAAAATAAAACAAAATGTGAAGGAGGGGATGAAATCGATGTACAAAGTCAAGATACTGAAGAACCTGTCAGGAGGAGTAGAGGTGGATGTGGTGCACAGCAGCCAAAAATTTCAATAGATGGTATGAAAATGGTTGCTGAATATAAGATGCAAAAGAAAAAGAGTGACGACCCGGAGCAGATGCCAGAACCAGTTGAAAGGAAGCAACAACTCTCTGCTGAAAGGGTATGTGTATGTTTCCCCTAGGTGTTCTGATTTGCTTGTGACAACCTCTTACCACATGTATTATTACACGTCATCTTATAGGTGTTGAGCATTCTGAAGAGGGTGAGTGACGAAGACTGCGTATTGCTAGGCCTAAACCCGGAGTATGCTCGCCCAGATTGGATGATTCTTCAAGCGCTTCCTATACCACCACCACCTGTTCGGCCTTCTGTGATGATGGATACTTCATCAAGGAGTGAGGTATTCATTTTCCTGTTGAGGTTGTGAGCTTACTGTACTGTTTCCAAAAAGTGTTGCTTTATCTCTACTTTCTTCTATTCCTTCCAGAAATTTCTAGAAAATTGTGCCAATTGATGGATTACCTTTTCGTTTAAATTTAATTTAGGATGATTTAACGCATCAACTGGCCATGATTATTCGTCACAACGAGAATTTGAAGAGGCAGGAAAGGAATGGGGCACCGGCACACATCATTTCGGAGTTTGCGCAGTTATTGCAATTTCATATAGCTACATATTTTGATAATGATCTGCCAGGACAGCCAAGAGTATGATGATTTTTCTTGAGTTTTTTTTTATTCAACTGTTGAATCTGTTTAAGTTCTCATCACTGGGTTTTACATATTCTAATTTTCAGGCTACGCAAAGATCAGGTAGACCTATCAAATCAATATGTAGTAGGTTAAAATCAAAGGAAGGTCGGATCAGAGGCAATCTGATGGGCAAAAGAGTAGACTTTTCTGCCCGGACAGTGATTACTCCCGATCCAACTATTAACATTGATCAATTGGGAGTCCCATGGAGTATTGCTCTGAATCTGACTTATCCAGAAACAGTGACACCATATAACATTGAAAGGTGTGTGTTTTTGTTCTTGTAGAAATGAAACCCTGCACTCACCAACCCACTTGAAACAAGAAGAAAAATGAATTGTATGTTTCTGCTGATTGAAGCTGGTGTTTTCATACAGGTTAAAGGAGCTTGTTGAATATGGACCTCATCCACCCCCTGGTAAAACTGGGGCCAAGTATATAATTAGGGATGATGGCCAAAGGCTTGATCTCCGATACTTGAAGAAGAGCAGCGATCAGCACCTTGAACTAGGATATAAGGTTTGTTTCTTTCAGTTCCAAGTAACTGAGGGACAATTGATATCTGAGAAAGCTCTCTGACAATGCTGCCAATGCAGGTTGAGAGACACTTAAATGATGGGGATTTTGTTCTTTTCAATCGGCAACCAAGTCTACACAAAATGTCTATTATGGGGCATAGGATTAAGATCATGCCATACTCAACTTTCCGTTTGAATTTGTCTGTCACTTCTCCCTACAATGCTGATTTTGATGGTGACGAAATGAACATGCATGTTCCCCAGTCATTTGAAACCAGAGCAGAGGTGCTGGAGCTTATGATGGTCCCCAAGTGTATTGTTTCACCCCAGGCAAATAGGCCTGTAATGGGTATTGTCCAGGATACGCTTTTAGGTTGCCGCAAAGTCACTAAAAGGGATACCTTTATAGAAAAGGTGAATCCACACGTGCCATTTCAAAATTCTTTAATCTTTCATGATTTTGCATGATCTGGTAAAGACTGCTTACTTTCGGTTTGCAGGATGTCTTTATGAACATCTTAATGTGGTGGGAAGATTTTGACGGGAAAGTTCCCGCTCCAGCGATTCTGAAACCAAGGCCACTTTGGACTGGAAAGCAAGTGTTTAACCTCATCATACCTAAACAAATAAATCTTTTAAGATATTCCGCATGGCATAATGATTCAGAAAAAGGGTACATAACTCCTGGAGATACTCAAGTTAGAATAGAGAAAGGGGAGTTGCTATCTGGTACTCTTTGCAAAAAGACCCTTGGGACATCCACTGGAAGTCTGATCCATGTTATATGGTATGCATTTTCAGTATTTTGTATTTCTATTTTGTCCTCCTGGACTTATCTAATGCTTTCATATCAAGTCTGTATCCGGACCCCATTCACTTGTGGTCGGCTTTATGTCAACCCTAAATACTTGTTCTAGACAACAACGGTCTCGTGATATGCACCATGTGGCTTGCTTTCCTCCTGTTTATGTGAGGATGTTGTCATTAGTTGGAAGTGAGGTGGATGAGATGATAGCTGCAAAACACGGGCTCTATAAGTATGTTACTGTAGGGGGGTCATTATTATATTTTCCCTAGTTAATTTTGCCTCTGCAAACAGGGAGGAGGTTGGGCCAGATGCTGCTCGAAAGTTTCTGGGACATACACAGTGGCTGGTTAATTATTGGCTTCTTCAGCAAGCATTTAGCATTGGAATAGGAGATACAATTGCTGATGCTGCAACCATGGAGAAAATTAATGAAACTATCTCGAATGCAAAAAGCAAAGTCAAAGAACTTATTAAAGCTGCTCAAGAGAAGCAGTTAGAAGCTGAACCAGGGCGAACAATGATGGAATCATTCGAGAACAGAGTGAACCAGGTACCTTTTGTATATGGACATCCATCTTTTTTTCTTGGTTTTGTGTGATAACTTTGTTATAATGTTTTCTTTGTAATCTTAGGTGTTGAATAAGGCTCGTGATGATGCTGGAAGCAGTGCAGAAAAGAGTTTATCAGAGAGCAATAATCTTAAAGCTATGGTTACAGCTGGATCCAAGGGAAGTTTTATCAACATATCTCAAATGACTGCTTGTGTGGGACAACAGAATGTTGAAGGGAAACGTATTCCTTTTGGGTTCATAGACCGTACTCTTCCTCATTTTACCAAGGATGATTATGGTCCAGAAAGTCGTGGTTTTGTGGAGAACTCATATCTCCGGGGACTCACCCCGCAAGAGTTTTTCTTCCATGCTATGGGTGGTAGAGAAGGTCTGATTGATACTGCTGTGAAAACTTCCGAGACCGGGTACATCCAGAGGCGGTTAGTGAAGGCCATGGAGGATATCATGGTCAAGTATGATGGTACTGTTAGGAATTCACTGGGTGATGTCATCCAGTTTCTGTATGGGGAAGATGGGATGGATTCTGTTTGGATTGAGACACAGAAGCTGGATTCTCTGAAAGCAAAGAAATCAACATTTGAAGACATGTATGCATATGAGATCGATGATCCTAACTGGAACCCAAGTTACATGTTGCTCGAAGCTGTCGAAGATCTAAAAGGTATTCGGGAGATTCGTAGCGTGTTCGATGCAGAAGTTCAGAAGCTTGAAGCTGATAGACACCAGCTTGGGACAGAGATTGCTGTAACGGGTGACAATTCTTGGCCACTTCCTGTTAACATTCAGAGGCTTGTCTTGAATGCCCAAAAGACATTTAAGATAGATTTCCGGAGGCCCTCTGATATGCATCCTATGGAGATTGTGGAAGCTGTTGATAAGTTACAAGAGAGGCTCAAGGTTGTTCCTGGTGATGATTACCTAAGCATGGAGGCTCAAAAGAATGCCACTCTTTTCTTCAATATCTTGCTCCGTAGTGCCTTGGCAAGTAAAAGGGTTCTGAAGGAGTATAGGCTTAGCCGCGAGGCTTTTGAATGGGTAGTTGGTGAGATAGAGTCTCGCTTCTTGCAGTCCCTTGTGGCACCAGGAGAGATGATTGGCTGTGTTGCTGCACAGTCTATTGGTGAGCCTGCCACACAGATGACTCTTAATACATTTCATTATGCTGGTGTGAGTGCCAAGAATGTTACGCTTGGTGTGCCAAGGTTGAGGGAGATCATCAATGTTGCGAAGAAAATCAAAACACCCTCTCTTTCTGTGTACTTGAAACCTGAGGTAGGCAAAACAAAAGAGAGAGCCAAAACTGTCCAGTGTGCCTTGGAATATACCACTTTGCGGAGCGTTACTCAAGCCACAGAAGTGTGGTATGATCCTGATCCTATGAGCACCCTTATTGAGGAAGATGTTGAATTCGTCAAGTCATACTATGAAATGCCAGATGAAGAGATTGATCCTGACAAAATCTCCCCGTGGTTGCTTCGCATAGAGTTAAATCGTGAAATGATGGTGGATAAGAAACTTAGTATGGCTGACATTGCTGAAAAGATCAATCTTGAATTCGATGATGACTTAACCTGTATCTTTAATGATGATAATGCGGAAAAGCTGATCCTTCGAATTCGTATTATGAATGATGAAGCTCCAAAAGGTGAATTGGATGAATCTGCTGAGGATGATGTATTCCTTAAGAAGATCGAGAGTAACATGCTTACGGAGATGGCTCTCCGTGGTATTCCAGATATTAACAAGGTGTTCATAAAGAACAGTAAGGTGCAGAAGTTTGATGACAATGAAGGATTTAAAGCAGAAAATGAATGGATGTTGGACACTGAGGGTGTAAATCTTTTAGCTGTTATGACGCATGAAGATGTTGATGCAAGCAGAACAACAAGTAATCACTTGATTGAAGTTATTGAAGTTCTTGGTATTGAGGCAGTTCGTAGGGCACTGCTGGATGAGTTGAGGGTCGTCATATCTTTTGATGGGTCCTATGTGAACTACAGACATCTGGCCATATTGTGTGATACCATGACCTACCGTGGTCATCTAATGGCCATTACTCGTCATGGTATTAACCGGAATGACACAGGTCCCATGATGAGATGCTCATTTGAAGAGACAGTGGACATTCTTCTTGATGCTGCTGTATTTGCAGAATCAGATTACCTGAAGGGTGTAACAGAAAATATCATGTTAGGTCAACTTGCACCGATTGGCACAGGAGGCTGTGCTTTGTACCTCAATGAGGAGATGTTGAAACAAGCTATTGAGATACCACTGCCTAGCTACATGGAAGGTGGTCTTGAATTTGGCATGACACCTGGACGTTCACCTATCAGTGGGACCCCATATCATGACGGAATGATGTCTCCAAATTATTTGCTTAGCCCAAATATGCGGATGTCACCGATGACAGATGCTCAATTTTCTCCTTATGTGGGTGGAATGGCTTTCTCTCCCACTTCATCCCCTGGATACAGCCCGTCATCCCCTGGTTATAGCCCATCATCCCCTGGTTATAGCCCGACCTCTCCAGGTTACAGCCCCACTTCCCCGGGCTACAGCCCCACATCCCCTGGGTACAGCCCAACTTCCCCCACTTATAGCCCAAGCTCCCCTGGCTACAGCCCAACAAGTCCAGCATATTCTCCAACCAGTCCATCATACTCACCCACATCACCCAGTTATAGCCCAACATCTCCGAGCTACAGCCCAACATCACCTAGCTATAGCCCAACATCGCCCAGTTATAGTCCTACTTCTCCTGCCTACAGTCCTACTTCTCCTGCCTACAGCCCTACTTCTCCTGCCTATAGCCCCACTTCTCCATCTTACAGCCCCACTTCGCCATCTTACAGCCCCACTTCACCTTCATACAGCCCCACGTCGCCTTCATATAGCCCCACCTCACCAACTTATAGTCCAACTTCCCCTTCATATAGTCCGACTTCTCCTGCATACAGTCCTACCTCCCCTGGTTACAGCCCAACATCTCCCAGCTATAGCCCAACATCACCATCCTACAGTCCTACATCACCAAGTTACAATCCCTCGGCAAGATACAGCCCCTCCCTTGCATATTCGCCAACCAGCCCGAAGCTGTCTCCTTCTAGTCCTTACAGCCCGTCATCTCCAAGTTACAGGTAAACAACCTTAGTTTGATACAGGTGTCTTGATTCGTTTGCCGGACAGGAAAGGCTCAAGTTGCCTCTGTTTGATAATAATACATTTGACTTTACTAGTGCCTTAATCTTCTTAATTACGCTGCTTTACCTAATTTATCTCTGGTTTAAAGTCAGTTTCATTATAACTAGTTAGTTTCTGAAATCGTCGGGGTTTGTATTGGTAGATTTCTGACTGGCTCTTGGTATATTACTAATGACGTGATTAAATGTGATCTTGGTTTTGCAGTCCTACGTCACCTTCGTACTCTCCAACATCTCCATCATATTCTCCTTCAAGCCCAACCTATAGTCCCAGCAGGTAACTGATGTGTATGTATATTTGATAATACTGCCTGAAATCTTGGTGGAAGTAAAATAATGAGATCTTATACTGTTGGAGGGTAACCTCCTTTTTCTTTGTCTTGCGCTGCATTTGAATTTTGATGAGCACGATTTCCTGATCCATTTTTGAAATAATTTTCTCTTCTTCTTTTCCCTCAAATTCAGCCCATACAACAACTCAGGTACAAGTCCAGATTATAGTCCGAGTTCTCCCCAGTACAGGTTAGTTGGGTTTTACTTCTCAGGTCCTTAATGCAGTGTGATTTATGTTTTTTTTCCTTTCTAAAAACTGTTTTTCTTCAGTCCAAGTGCAGGGTACTCACCAAGTGCTCCTGGGTATTCACCATCATCTACTAGCCAGTACACTCCACGCATAAGTGATAGAGACAACAAGAGTGTCAAAGATGACAAGACTGGTTAATCATTAGGGAAGAAGAAAGTTGTATTTTCACTTTTAATCTTTCAGTGGCTGAAACTGGCTCATTAGTCAGTACTGTGCTTTCTGGAGGCATAAGATTGAATGACTCTGGACCTTGTATAATATTTTTCGAACAATCCATGTTTTGTCAAGTTTGTGGGTTTCTCTTTTTCAGTCGAGAATGCTTTGGATAAAGGTGGGAAGATCAAGTTGTGCCCTTCTATTGAAGGTCAAATTGTGTTGGGAGGAGGGGGGGGGGGGGGTCCGTCTCAATAGTATGTAACGTCTAGGAGATAGGAGGTTAATTAATTGGGTTCTACTTTCCATTGGTAAAACCGAATAATGCAACCTGCTTCTCTTGTTTTTCCATTTGGGGTGGAGGCTGTGGATTTTCATTTGCTGCCTATGACTGTGTGTGATCTTGTATTGTATTAGATGCGCAAACGTGGTTCCTATGAAATAGTCTCTGAACTTCGGTGTTTTCGTATAAAGATTCTGAGGTTGCTGATATTATTATAGGCCTCTTTATGCTTCACATTGAAAAGGTCTTGTCTTGACTCTTCTTTATGGGGAGTTGTGGAAGGCATTTTCATTAAGATGGCAAATCTTTGTCCAAGTGAAAGGACGTCCTTGTGTTATGAAAGTTCAATGGTTTTTGGATGCACTTATCTTGGTGCTTCCTTTTTAAAAAAAACGTTGTGTATGTAACATTGGGTAATTTAAACAGGTGGTGTTACTCTATCCTGGTTAACCTGACCCACATGAACCAGAGTATTATTGCACTGCAAGCTTAGCAAGTGCATCAGTAGATTCTTTGCAAGTTTGAGAAATCATATGAAATTCGTTGGAATTCGAGTAGCACCACGTCTCACGCAATGTGTGCAGCGGTTATACCTCACACATGCCTCTTTAAATGTAAAATGTTCAGATGAAGACAAGGATCTACGTATTATTTATGTCAAAATCAATTAGAACTACGTGGAGAGCGATTGTATGGTCTAGAATTGAGTAAAGTAATAGGTAACCTGTATTATCAAGAACAAGAACTAAATAAACGTACAAATTAGAATAAAATTTAAGCTATCATCCATAGTGTTTATCAATGAGTTTTAATATGCTAGTTAAGTACTGTTTTTTTTTTTTTTTTTCGGAAACTCCAGGATCGCAGGATGTGTGTGCATTAGGTAAACGCCTCATCGTGCAATAGCTCGCAAACCCTCTGCCACAGCCTCTGCCTTTCGGGTGAGCATTGTGTGCGCACTAGGTAAACCCCTCATCGTGCAATAGCTCGCAAACCACACAGGAGATGTAAACCGCACTAGGTAAACCCCATGCGACGAGCTCGATTGAGAAGATATTAGGGGTGAAACGAACCCGAGATCTCCGCTATGGAAAGTCCCCCTTAAACCAACTCAACCGCCCCCTTGGGGGCTAAGTACTATTTTTGTTAGATAGTAATTGAACTGTAATTTCTCCGTTCCTTCGAAATAGTTGCCACGCTCTGCTTCTCCTTACATCCTAAGTTGCCATGTCTTATATTTCGAGTCGGTTTGACGAATTCTTAAATTTAATTTAAATTAGATTAATTTAATATTTTTAAATTTAAAATTTAGATCTTTAAAAACTATACAAAAATACTATTATAAGTCATAATTTTTCTCATATCACTATGATGAAAAAATATATTTAAAATATTGGTCATAATTGACGTTGTTTGACTAAGAAAGCAAATTACGATCAGTATTTTGGAACGGTGAGAGTAACTATTGAGGAATCCGATTGTTAATTTTTTCTTTATATAATTGTTGCATATATATAACTTAAAACCAGGAGTACGAGATGTCAAGTATGGATATGATACAGGTTTACTTTTGATAAGGTGGATAACCAATCATCGTCTTCCATCATGAATTTTAGTATCAGCTAACTAAGGAGACATTGTTGTTATCGATTGCAACTGATTTCCTTGTAAAAGCATATAAACCCTTTTTGACAGCAAATTCCCTTTGTCCATATCGGTACTCCATTAACATGTACTTAAGACCCCACACAAAGGTGTATTCAAATCAATAATTAATGATAAGCAATCACGAAAATGTTTATCCAAATCGGAAAAGACAGAATTGCACTTAAGTGAGCTAATTCTTAATTCCAAAAAAGTACACTTATTTATTTTACCCACAGTGATATTTTCTTTTTGATTTTATTCACACATATGGAGGAGTATAATTTCTAATATTACGAAATCGTTTTTCATTCTGTTTTTTTTTAAAAAAAATTATGTAATTAGAAAGTAGAAATATTAATTAATGACTAATGAACTTGTTCTAGTTTCAACTTTTGGCCTGTAAAGTGTAGGCTTTTAGTGTTGCATAAGAAATGATGGGAGACTATTAACGAGCTGCTTTACTTTTATTTCATTTTCGTCTGTAAAGCTATACAATATTTAGCCCCTACACTTTCTTTTAACCCTTTTTTAGAAGAAAGTTAGACATATATATAGACTTGTTAAACACAAATCTTGATGACCAATATTGGTCCAACTGGAACGTGTTAGGCAAACCTTCTTAAGTCAAATATTAAAGAAAAAGGCAAACCACTCTAATCAACTATCATCAAATCGGTTTCTATAATCACCAAATCAATAGATTTCTCTCTTTCAAAATCTAACACGTACGCCATAAACAATTTTTTATAAAAATTTCAAAATTATATAAGATGTGATTTACACTGCGGTGCAGCCTAGTGAATTTAGTTTGTAATATACCCCCTATTATATTACCATTATGTATTAGTCTTGTGAAATATTTTCTATTGGATCCTTTTAATTTGTCTAGCTACATATATTATAAGAAAATCACACCAACATCATATTAATTCTGAACTACTTTGAAAAATAATGCGTTCAAATTTTAACTTGTTGGTCCCAAGTGCAGGTAGCAATTGCAAAACAAAAAAGGCATGTTCTACCTAAAATTATACTAACATGATATCTTAATTGTGGTGAAACCTATTTAAAATATAAAAAAGATATTCAATGCCTAAAGATCAAAACTTATTATTATATGCAATTTTATTCTACATTTGATTGCTCTCACGAAAATTTATATACTATATCTTATTACTAAACGAGATATGCCAAGCAAAAAGGGAAAAAAAAAAGAGATTCTAAAATAATATTTTTTATATCGCTAAATCCAAGTAAAAAATTCTTGAAAATAAATTTCGAATTTAAAAAGGTGATATTAGCCTATTTTTTAAATAAACATATGCATGTACATTTCTTTTTAAATTTGAAGGCAGGAAAATTGAAAGAAATTTTCACCATATTCTTACAAGAATAAGCAATTAACTCATTTTAAACATTAAAATTAATATTTATTTTGAATGAGAGAGATAATTTTTTTTTTTTAACAATTGAGTTTCTAACTTTAGTAAGTTTCAAATACACACTACAATTTGAATGTCCAAACTCCAAACGCGGTGCTTAATCCCATTTGGCATATGCAAATGCCACACTTTTGTTACTTAAATGTCAATAATACCTTAACCTCCACCGCTACGTCCTCCTACGGTGTCACCATTACTGGGAGTCGTAAAATCACAGCAAAGCTTTGCAGTTATTCACAACGTGTATCTATCTATATCTCTGCAATTGCTATCATCTGCTAAAAACCCCACACTTTCTTCTCTCTCTTTCCCCTATGTTTCTCTGAACACTACAACTACAACAATAGAAAAAAAAACCAAGAAAATAGAAAGAAAAAAAACATGGCAGAAAATTCATCCAAGGAAAACTTCATTTGTTTACATGGAGATTTAGAGCTTCATATAATTCAAGCACGTCATTTACCCAACATGGACTTAACCTCCGAGCGTATTCGCCGTTGCTTCACCGCCTGTGATGTCTGCCGGAAACCTCCTCCTGACGACGACTCCGCCGCCGCCGACGGAAACGGCGCTGTTCCCAATGTGAAAACCTCCGACCAAAAAATCCACCACCGGAGGATTATAACTAGTGACCCATACGTTACTGTGTGCGCTCCTCACACTGCTCTTGCCCGTACACGTGTTATACCCAATTCACAAAACCCTGTTTGGGATGAGCATTTCCATATCCACTTAGCACACCCAATTGACTCTCTGGAGTTTCGTGTTAAAGATGATGATGTTTTCGGTGCTCAAGTTATGGGTAGAGTTAGTATTCCGGCCGAGAAAATTGCCCCCGGTGAGGTCATTTCCGGCTGGTTTCCCGTTATTGGTGCTTCAGGTAAACCTCCTAAACCCAACACGGCTCTCCGGTTAATGATGAAATTCGTTCCGTACGATAAAAACCCATTGTACAGAAGAGGAATTGCTTCAGATCCTCAGCATTTAGGGGTAAGGCATACGTATTTTCCACTGAGAAAAGGGAGTTCAGTGAAGCTGTACCAAGATGCTCATGTTAGCGATAACTTTAAGCTGCCGGATATACAGCTGGAAAACAATACAGTTTTTGAACACAACAAATGCTGGGAAGATATATGTTATGCAATTTCAGAGGCTCATCATTTGGTTTACATTGTTGGGTGGTCTGTTTTTCACAAAATCAAGTTAATTCGAGAGCCCACCAAGCCATTGCCGCGCGGGGGAGACTTGACACTTGGTGAATTACTTAAGTATAAGTCTCAAGAAGGGGTTCGGGTTCTGTTATTAGTTTGGGATGATAAAACTTCCCATGATAAATTCTTTATTAACACGGTATGGATCTTTATACTGTTTGCTGATTTCTTTGTTAAACTATATTGAGTTACTTTTGGATACTTTGTTGGCTGTTATTTTAAGTAGGTAGTCAGATAGGTGTAAGATAAGAATATTGTCTTAATGTTGCTAGTGGTTATTATTTTAATGGTGAGCTCAATTTACATTAAAATGAATTGTCTTTTTCAACTTGTTTTCAAATGAGTGTATCATTAGTTTGAGTTCTTGTTGGTGAATTAAACAATAGTTTGAGATGACATTGGATGCAGGCGGGAGTAATGGGAACTCACGATGAGGAGACCAGGAAGTTCTTTAAGCATTCCTCTGTAATATGCGTTTTGTCACCACGTTATGCTAGCAGTAAGCTCAGCCTTATCAAGCAACAGGTTAACTTTCATAACCATTTACACATTTGTTAGATTAAATGTACTTTGAGGTCTTCTGATTGTTGGCTTCCCTATGTGCCTGTGAAGTTATTGCCCCTTGAACCTTGCCTTCAATAGTTTGGGTTCAGTATCAGGTGTTCCATTTGATGGAGGTTCCATTTGAAAATACTCTTATAATTTTACGGATGAAAGATGGGAATCAAGGAAGAGCTTTGGTTCAGCAGAATAACATAAATACGGATGCTTGCCTTCTGTGGCTTGACAGGATAGTGTCATGAATGAATGGAATAAACAAGTACTATAATTCTTCTAAAGCAGTAGTTAAATTTCTTTGGACGGTATAAATATTCCCTTCTGAGAGTCTTCAATCTTTTTATGAATATAAAATCAGTTAAACCAATTTCCCTACCTTTGGATGCATGATTTGCCCTCTACTGATATTGCAATGAAGTGACTTTGTGACCTGAATATTTTTTGCTTCCAGGTAGTTGGAACCATGTTTACACACCATCAGAAGTGTGTACTGGTAGATACACAGGCACCTGGTAATAATAGAAAAATTACAGCATTCTTAGGAGGTCTGGATCTCTGTGATGGTCGATATGATACACCGGAACATCGCTTATTCCATGATCTTGACACTGTATTTAAAGATGACTTTCATCAGCCTACATTTCCTGTGAGTGGCTTTTGTTCTAAATTTTTCCCTTCAATAATTCTAATATCAGTCATATGTAGTCTGGGACGACTCCTTACTTTACATAGTTAATTTTCTAGAATTGTGAAGGTGTTTGAGGGATCAATACTCTTGACCGTAGATTCACAAAAAAGACCATTGTCTTCAGCAAATGAAGAGATTTCTCTTCACTTGGTTGATTTGTTTTTTTCTAGAACGTTGTTTCTAAGAATTTTATGAAATGCTGCTAAGTATTCCCTTACAGAATTTGGAACAACAGCGATTGCAGTCAGCAGACATTGAAGTGGACTTGTGGAATACTGATCATAGAAATTGGTTGGTTGTGTAAATGGCTAGTGTACTTGATGCTAGTGTGATGTTATGGGCACTAACAACAGATTTATTATTCTTAATTATCAAAAAGGGGATAATATGAAATTTATTATCCTATGTTATTGTGACCAAGTAATCTAGAAAGAAAGGGTTATAGGTTTATGTAAAGTATCTACAATTCTTCTTCTGAACTAACAAATGTAAGCCATCTTTTCATACTATGGGAGACAATTTGCTGCTAGATATTTAGTATATAGCTATTATTTTTCACGTGATTTAAATTTTAACGAGCAAAAGGCAGAGTTGTAGTTCACAGCATTTCAAGCTCTCAATCATGTTGTAATTAGTTGGAGCGCAAAGCATATGGTTCTCTACTTGCGTAATTTCTGTAGATACTCGTTAAGGAGATTTATTAGCCATTAATTGAATAATACTCCCCCATTTCCAATTTATGTGGCACCCTTTCCTGTTTAGCCTATCCCAGAGAGAATGTCACCTTTTTATAATTAGAAACATCTTAACTTTAAATTCCTCTTTTACCCTTAATGAAATGATTTATAGCCAAACAAATGTATAAAGTTTATTTTAGACCACAAATTTCAAAGTCTTCCTTTTTCTTAAACTTTGTGCCATGTCAAATGATGCCACATAAATTGGGATGGAGGGAGTAATAGTTAAACTCTAAATGCTGAAACTTATATCCTGGATTTTGAGTATTAACATTTTCAAACTTAAATATGGTTCTTGACATCCATAATTGTTGTAATTATTTTTCAGAAGTCTTATGAGCTGTTTGATAGTGAAAAATTAAATCTCAAGACTTAAAGTTTTGTGCCTTTATTTTGAATATTCAATATCAGATTGCTATATCTTCTTTCGGTTTTTATTATTATGATTTCTTATCTTGGATTTCTTTTGGGGGATAAATTGGGACTTATTTCTTGCCGACTCGGTATACGTGTTTCTTCATTAACCTTAATGTAGATGAACCTATTTCATCTCTAATATTCAATCTGCAATATGTAACTCTATCAACAATAATTGTTCATTAACAAATAGCTGTATATCATAAAATTCAAGAACTGTGATAAAATAATTTCCTAACATAAATTATGAAATAAGAAACTTGGTAGATTATTATCAATATGGTAGTGGTCTAGTGGTCAATGATGTGGGTTGAGAGCCTGAGGTTTCAGGTTCAAATCCCAATGGAGGTACAAAACACTTGGTGATTTTTCTTATCTGTCCTAGCCTTGGTGGACAAAGTTACTTGGTATCTGCTGGTGGTGGGAGGTGGCAGGTATCCCGTGGATTTAGTCGAGGTGCACGAAAGCTAGCCTGGACACCACGGATATAAAAAAAATGGTAGTGATTGATTTAATGTATTTCAGTGTTGTAGCCATAAAATATCTAGTATTTGATAGATATTGAATGATATTCTTTTGACATTAACAAGCACGTCTACCGTTGGTTTTTGTACGTTCAACTTTGAACGTTCTCTTGCAAGTATTGAATAGGGTTATCTAAAAGGTCCCTAAGTAACTTAAGTGCAGGGCTCTCGCTTTTGTTTCAATTGAAACCAAGCTCATTTCAGCGTGGTGTATGTTTACATGTGTTGTTTGTCCTATTTCTGTTACATATTCCTTTCTTTTCATTACTTCTTTTCTGTATTTTTCTCAAAGTTGATTATCTTTTCTTGTTTTGAATATTTTTGGTCGCATGCATTAGGCAGGGACCAAGGCTCCAAGGCAACCATGGCATGATTTGCATTGCAGAATTGATGGACCTGCTGTATATGACGTGCTTATAAACTTTGCTCAGCGATGGAGGAAAGCGACAAAGTGGAGGGAATTCAAATTTTTTAAGAAAACAATGTCCCATTGGCATGATGATGCTATGCTAAAAATTGAGCGTATCTCATGGATACTCAGCCCTGCTTTTGCTGTTTTAAAGGAAGGCACTACAATCCCAGAGGATGATCCCAGATTTTATGTGGATGGAGAAGATCACTCAGAAAATTGGCACGTACAGGTAGATACTTCTTTGTTTTGTGGATATCTTTGAATACTTACATATCTTTCAACTTTCACCCTCATTCTTTTATTGCAGATCTTCCGCTCCATTGATTCTGGTTCAGTGCAGGGCTTTCCCAAGAGAATTGATGCTGCGCAGGCACAGGCAAAGAAACCATAGCCTTCTATTCTATTTTCAAACTTTTGCTAAAGTAGCTGTAATGTGTGAGGAACTCTAGGAAGTAAACTTATCCTCCCTTCACACTTCACATTTTCTTTGGCGTTATATCTTTTGCAGAACCTTGTCTGCTCAAAAAATCTGATAGTAGATAAAAGCATTGAAGCCGCATATATTCAGGCAATAAGATCAGCTCAGCATTTCATATATATTGAAAATCAGTATTTTCTTGGATCCTCATACGCCTGGGAATCGTACCAAGATGCAGGTCAAATTTTAATCTTCTTGCTATTTTTATGAATTGCAATATATAAGATTCTACTCCCTAGCATGTATTAAGGTAGACTTTGCTCTATATTCTTGTCCATATGAAAATTTGAAACCCTGATAATTGCAACTTAATGCATTGAAGCTCATAGGTAAAACTCAATTGTGCCGTCAGAATTTGGCTCTGGAAAAGAAATTATCATCTAAATGACCATTTTGTCACTTGGAATGCATCCCCATTTTATAAATATTAGGATATTGCTCCAAACTTGGTAAGATTCCAAATTATGGAACTTCCTAGGAAAAAATGAATGGTTTTGAGATCGTGCAACCTCCTAAAGTAAAATTGTAGTTATTACATAGTTTTCCTAGTATTTCTTTCGAGATGTACTCATTATATATATATAAAATTGCGTCCTGATTTCATTTGTTGTTAACTTGATTAGGAGCTGATCATCTGATACCGATGGAATTGGCACTGAAAATTACTAGTAAAATTAGAGCCAGGCAGCGGTTTTGTGTATATGTTATCGTGCCCATGTGGCCTGAAGGGGACCCTAAGTCAATCACCATGCAGGAAATACTCTTCTGGCAGGTAATTTTGCTGAAACTCTATGTTTATGTCTTTTGGATTTTATGAAGAAGATAGGTAGTTATAAATGAGCAATGATTAGATGATACTGGCCACAGCAATTAAAAGAAATGATTGGCAGCTAAATCAAGTATACTTTCAGAATTAGATGTGCCAGCTGTCTGGAAGGGTTAATAATGCATCCAAATTTCAGAATGTACTAGTTATAGAGTGTGCATTAAACATAAACTGTGGCCATCTTTTTAGTTTACTAATATTTATAATCATGCCTATCCAAAAGAGAGCTTTTATTCACTTTAAATGTTTGAAAGAGCAAATATTCTTATCCTTTAGGATGGCATATTTCTTCCCTTAGACATGGAGGGACAAGTGAGAAAAAAGGACATTCAAAAAGACACTATGTTCCATGACATATTTTCCTTCACGCCTCTCATTGTCATTATATTACTATGAAATTTTGATGATTCAGTATGTGATTAACTGATTATTGAAGGAACAAGTGATCTGAAAAAAGGTACTGATGCAAGATGAAAATGAGATCTGCTTTTTAAGATTTTTGTTTTCTTTCAACAGAGCCAGACTATACAGATGATGTATCAAGTTATTGCAACAGAGCTCAAGTCGATGCAGCTTTTGGACTCGCATCCGCAAGATTATCTGAATTTCTATTGCCTTGGTAACCGTGAAGAAATTCCAGGCTCTATCGCTCAACCTTCTGGTAATGGTGATAAGGTAATTGGGATTTTTTTTTGTTTTAAATATGCTTGTTGGGTATATACACAATAAATCTTGGAGCAACTCAAGTGAAGGCTGCCTTTAGTATTGGTGAAATGGGTTCTAGAGTCTTAAAAAATAGCTATCGACTTTTAAACAGTATCAGATTTCCTAAACTCTGCTTGTTTCGCGTCTCCTCAAATTTTCTATACTGGTTTCTCAATTGTGAATGACTATTCAATAGCATGATTACACTAGTTGTAGCTGCTTGGACCGCTAGTTGGGGTGGTTAAACCATTTATGATAAAGAGTGAGATTGGCTTATTAAAGTGTGATGAGATGAGTTCTTCGGGTGATTAATAGAGTTGCTTTACAAGCCTACCCACGAACCTAATAGTTGGATCCATGAGGAAATGCCAGTAACCTAAGCCTTACTCTGATTATGTCGTGAGACTGATTGAATTCAATCATATACCATGGAATGAAACGAAGTTCAATTTTGTCAAGTCGGTAACTTAGGCATACGGGTTACTTCGACTTAAAAGAGTCTCATCTCAGTGTAGGAAGCTTACCCACTATGATCAGTACCAATATTTTTGGTATTGGTATCAGTACCGATATTTTTGGTCTATCCATGCTTCTGTCTAATGTGTGAAGCAGAAGAAAAAACTTAAGGGCCGCTGGTTGCTTGAATAAGGAGAAACTAATATCTGTCTTTAATTTAGCATAAACTAATACTTTGTTTTCTTGTAATTTAACCTCTTTTCATCAATAATACTTGCCTGCATAAGTTATGCGGGAATATGTTATGCATGATAGAAAGCCGAATAAGAATGCGGGTATTAGTAGTGCATAGGTTAAGTAACACTAATGATCAAATTAACCATCATACAGTAAACACAATTTATTTCGTTTAAAAAGTAGACACATTTCTAAATGTACCAATTGTAATATGTCAAACTAAAAACCCAACAATAATGATCCCCGTTAGTATTCAAGATCACTAATCACAGCATTGCAATTTCCGCGTTACTTATCTGTGCAAGACTTGCCTATAAACCAAGTGCCCCCTTAAAGTTGTGAGTTGTCGCCCCCTATGCTTTCTTGTTTTTGTTTTATTTTTCTTATCTGAATTTGATCGAACTTGAGTACTTTTTTGAGAAGTTTTGATTGATGTGAAACCAGGTCTCAGACTCATATAAGTTTCAGCGTTTCATGATATATGTTCATGCCAAAGGAATGATAGTTGATGATGAGTATGTTATAGTGGGCTCTGCCAACATAAATCAACGATCTTTAGCTGGGTCAAAAGATACAGAGATAGCTATGGGTGCCTACCAGCCTCATTACGCGTGGACAGAAAAGCAAAGGCATCCACGGGGAAAGGTTTAAATGAAAATCACATTATGCACATAATTTATCTTGAGAAGATGCTGTTGATGTTAACAAAATCGGATACATTTATGTATTTATTCATCTTGTGTTGATCTGCAGATCTACGGATACAGAATGTCCCTGTGGTCAGAGCACCTTGGGAGAATAGAAGAATGTTTCGAGGAACCAGAGGCGCTAACATGTGTGAGGAGGGTGAATGAGGTTGCTGAAGAAAACTGGAAGAGATACACAGCTGAAAATTTCAGTCAACTGCAAGGACATCTTCTGAAGTATCCAATACATGTGGGTGCGGATGGGAAAATAGGTCCATTACCTGGATATGAAAATTTCCCAGACATAGGGGGTAGAGTACTGGGAAATCATGCCCCTACTATCCCAGATGTTTTGACCACATAATCCTCAAGAATTATTACCATGATGACACTGCAAAATAATGTAGTAGTTTGTCATTTTGTACCTGTTTGTACATTTGTATTTTTGCTGTGTGTTTACTTACCTTGGGTGTCAGTTGTTTATCCAGAATTATAGTATTCAAGATTTGTGCAATTACAGATGTTAATTGTTTTGATTCATCAGTTCATGTGGTCTACAATTTTTCTTTTAAAATTCAAGTAGTATAATAATGATAGATAACTTATCTTTTAAGAAAATTCAGAGTTAGAGAACTTTTTGAATTCCAATTCCTAGCAAAATTCACAGTTAAAGAACTTTTTGAATTCCATTTCCTAGCGCACCAATGGTACATCTTATCCCCCCAGACTTCACTTTGTTATTTAGAACATTAAAGCTTAAGCTTTCTTTGTTATTTAGAACATTAAAGTTTAAGCTTTCGATCAATATCTTCTTGCTTCAGTTGTATGAAATCTCGATTAAATCGGAACCTTTTGTTCTCTTTATCGCCATTAAAAGATAATCTAATTTGAATAATATGTCAAAAGCAGATGCATGTACCTAGAAATTATCTATATTTGGAGTTACTGAGGGTTTTGTCTGTTGGATAAACAACATTGTCTTGTTTTTAGTAAAATATTCTTCTTTGCTAATGCCCTAGGAAGATTAATTACACAAATCTCATACTTAAGTGATGCACTTAAAGGGATTTGTGAATGAAAATCGTTAATCTAGGAGCTAAGCTCGAAGAAGATGATAGCTAAATCAAGGATTAATCCAAGAATGTAGCTACAAGAAATTATAGAGAAAATATAGAAGAGAGAAACTTGAGGTATTATTCATGAATGATTACTGTGTCTTTCATCTGAGCTTTTATAGTTGGAGTGAACTACTAACATCAATGTATTAACAAAGAAATGGAACTACTATGTGTTAACTACCTAGGCTACAGTTATAACAGAAATTTAAACTATAACCGTCTAAACTAATTCTTCAACAACTTGCTTCCTCAAAGTGCCAGCTTAGCTCATTCCTCCAACTTGTATCAATACCCCTCCGTAAAGAACATTCTTGACTTCAAGAATGGAAAAGATGAAAACATGTTGCACTTCAGACAAGAAATCCCAAGCAGCTTGTAGCCTTGTACAACATCTATGCCAGTCCATTTGATAAGGACCTGACACACAACCTCATTACCTCTTTTGACCATTCTTCTGTCAAGGATATCCTCAGCCATGGGGCAATTATGCTTCCAAAATTCATGCTTAAAAAAGTCAAACTGCAAGGAAAAAACCAACACAGGGCAATACCTTTAACGAACTTTCTGTCAGCAGTCTTAGAGGCCAATAAAGTGACTACACCGAATCTCCTCCTCATATATCTACCCTGTTTTCCTGATACCTTGTCACCTGCCTCACCGCAGAAGAGGTTACTATCCTTCAGAAATTCCTCCAAAATTTGGCGTAAAATAGTACCTTTGAAATGTGTTAATCTTCCACTACAATGCAAGTGTTCCCTTCCCGTCAGTATATCCCGAAGCAAGTCACAAGGTAGAAACACATCCTTGATGCCATATCTTCTATTCATCACCCTACTAATAAAAGTAGTTTTGATTGCATCAATTTCACTACGAATTGCAAAAGTTAACCCATCTGGCAGGCTATGCATCTTCATCACCATTAGTAATTGTTGTTGCATCTACCCTCCAAGGCCATGTATAATGAACAATGTAAAAGAGACAATACTGAGAACCGAAAGTGCAACGATTAGCCTTAAAATGCAACTGAGTCGATGCCTCTCCACATTAATAGTATTGCACAACTTGTTCATGAATTTTAGACTATGCTTCAGCTACCCCAATTTACTCTTATAGTCAATATAGTAACTACACTGTTTCTCTTTTAGTGAAGCCACAATATTCCTTCCACCCTTTTCCAACATCTCAAAATTAGCAAGAGCAAGCATGGCAAGAAGAAGGCTCCACGGAATACTCTGATCAACTGCCTGAATTATTTTGTACGAAGCCCCAAGAGGAAGTGTAGACCCTTGTCTAGAAGCCACATAATAATCAGTTAGTTGCTCATAATGTCTTGATGTAACGGCATGAGAACCCTTACTATCCAAAGCTACGAGGTAAGCAGCCATGAAGCTT
Organism: Capsicum pubescens; assembly: GCA_030864215.1. NCBI lineage: Eukaryota > Viridiplantae > Streptophyta > Magnoliopsida > Solanales > Solanaceae > Capsicum > Capsicum pubescens. The sequence continues at coordinate 184,434,641 of CM061539.1, read as the reverse complement.
TTCCAGGATGCTATAGCTCCCAGTATCTTAAAACTCTAAGTGTGCCCAGAAGTTCTCCACATTTTCCCATCATGCCAAACAACAATGTTAATGACTGGTATCTCATTTTTATAGGCTGCTATTTGGCTGCACATGATATTAACTTTGTCCTGGTGACCTTCATGGGATCTTTTTAACTGCAGATTTTCACCTGGGAAAAGATTCTTCCCTGAAGAACTTACCATAAAAAATTAGATATCTTTCCTTAAATAAAAGAATACAATGAATAAAAAAGAATCTATTATTTCCTTAAATAAATATCTTGTTAGTTTCAAATGTATCACTTTTTTATATGTATCACCATATAACATATGTATCACCATTTCAAAAAATCGGGATAAAATGTTATTAACAAAATAGTCGAAATTTTATGTAATATCATTTAAAGATTCAAGGATTTATGTAAGTTACCCATTGATCCGTCAAGTAAAGTTATCCCTGCCTTTTTGATGAGATGAATGAATTACAATAATTCAAAAAATATGTGATATACTGGTGCTAGTCTAAGTAAATATAATAGGGCCAATAATAAGAAGAAAAAAGATATTGGACCATTCTTTACTTAGACTAGCACCATAATTCATTCATCTCATCTAAAAGGCAGAGATAACTTTACTTGACGGATCAATTTAGGTCCAATTAATCATAAAATTTGAGTCAATTAAAAATAGCTTGATGAAGATGAACAATTTCTTTTCACTGGTTTTGTTAGAACTCATTGATTTCTTTCCTTCTAAATAAAAGAAATACTTTTTTATTTTATTTTATTTGGTAATTAAATAAATTATAGAAAATAAATAAATAAATAAATATTTTGTATCAAAGTCAAATAGGGGTGTATATCTGCCGATTCAGTTTGGGGTATTATCAATTTGGTTTATCGATTTTTGATTTGCAAAGATGCTAAATCGATAAGTAAATCAATAAGATATTAGTTATCGATTTTTGGGTTTTAATGATCAGATTTTTTGTTTAACTGATAAGAAAATACTACTCTATTTTTTTTTGTTTTTTTTGTTTTTTCATACATTCATATATACACTACCTTCACGCATAAAAGCTTACACAAATTATAAGTAGAAGGAAATTCAAATACATTATTACTAAAATAAACTTTTTTTTTTTTTTGATTAAGTAACGAACTTAAATGCAGTTGTAATGATATATAACGATCTCTCAAAAAGAAAATAATGTCGGTTTATAGTTTACACTGATGGACAAAACCCTACCAAACCAATAACTTTAGAAAGAAAAACTACAACACCAACACAATAGCTATAAAAATACAAAAAAATAATAGGATATGTATTTAATACCTAAAGTCACTATGAGTATATAACTAAGGATAAAAATATAATTTTATTACATTCTTATTGAATTATCGATTTACCCATTAACAAAAATCTTAAAATCAAAAATTGAATTGACAATCAAATAAAAAAAAATTTAAAACTATTTTTAAATTATTAACTTAATAATCCGATATTAATAAATTAGTAATCTTTTTTATCGATTCAGTTTAGCGGTTAAATCATTTTTTTTTACACAAAGTCAAACGGAATGGAGATGCTCAAGAGATAAACTCAAAGGGATTGAAGTGGTGTTATACAAAATACGAGGGCATAAATGTAAAAGACGTTCACTTAAAATCCTCATTAATTATGACGGAAACTATTAATAAAGCTGGAACTCTATAAAATACAATTACAGCATCATACTTCTCCCCCATTTTGTCAATTTAGGGTTTGCTTCGCTCACCTGCAATGGCAAGATCGCTTTTTCTCTCTAATCTCCCGCTTTATTTCTACCATATATATATGTGTGTGTGTGTGTGTGTGTTGTGTTATATGAATTTTGCGTAATTTCAGAATTTTATTTTTCCTAATTAATTGTCGAAACAACAAATTTATGATCTTTATGATTTCTTGCAGGCTGATTCTCCTCTTGAAAGGTACAGATCTGCTTATCTTTTTTATTTCCCCTCTTTTCTGTGTGTTTGTTGAATCGCCTTGATCCGTCTTAACTTTCGGTTATTGAATTCTTTTAGTTTGGATTTTTTTACCTGTAAAGAAAATAATTCGGGTTTGTTTGGTTTTGGGGGAATTTATTTTGATTTTGTGGAGGTGTTAATGTTTATGTTCTAGTTTTTTTTTAATAGATCAATGGTAATGTGCTAATGTATGAATCTGGTTTTGGAAGGATTGTTTTTAAGTTTATCACGGAGGGTTAGTTTTCCATTTGTTTACTTGGAGAATGTTACGAAAACATAAAACATTACCGAGTACATGACCCAAGATTGGAGGATATGGAGGTCGAAGATTAGGATAGAAGGTGGTTATTAGGTAATCGGGTGCTGTCCAGTTTTCCATATTAGTTAGGGGTGTGCATCGGTCAGTTTGGTTTGGTTTTACGCTTTATCTGTTTTCGATTTTTAAATTTGCTAAACCAATAACCAAACCAATAATATTTTTTTTTATCTATTTTCGGTTTATCGGTTTGTAGTCCTTAACGGTTCGGTTTTCTTTTTAATCAATAAGAAAATACTCACAAAATAAAAATATAAAAATAGTAGCGACTAAGTTACCAGTTTCAAAAAAAAAATAAAAAAATAGTAACATCTAACATAAAAAGAAACCGAATCTTAGTTGCAACCAAAATCCTACATGATGTGTTTTAATTTACAAGAATCTTTAAGCTTGAACTGAATGTTAGTTCACGAAATTGAATAGGTTTGCTAGTTTGTAGAGATTAAAGAGAAATTAAGAGAGATGTATGAAAAAACTGAAACTGAACCAATAACCCAATTAAAAAACTTATAAAACCATTAAAAAACCCTTAACTCGGTAATCCAATAACAATAAACCAATAGCATTTTTGCCGGTTCGGTTTATTGGTCAGTTCGGATTTTGCACACCCCTAAATTATTAGTATTAGCAGTAGTACTTCACCTGTTAGCTTATTATTCGATTTTTTATTTTTTGAATTACATGTTGCTTTCTATTATCTTTTGCTTTGGTTATTGTGCTATTTGTTATTGTTACCGTTCTTTTCTCCATTATCTTAAGCCTGACTTCTTATTTACTGTACTTCCTTTGATATTGTTTTATATATTACTTAGACCGAGTATCGGAAACAGCCTCTCTACTTCTTCGGAGGTAGTGGTATGGACTGGGTACATTCTACCCTCCCCAGACCCCACTATGTGGGAATATACTGGGTTTTCCAGGGAACATCCTAATGAAGTGTCCCATTATATGGTCTTCATAGGTTCTCTTTACATATTGATTAATATGATTATGTACTAGGTCTTTCTTTAGTTTTGTGTGTGATCATGCTATAAAGTCTATCGGTTGATCAATCTTTATGGATAAGTTTTCGAAATTTTTTACAAGGAACCTACATATTGATTAAAATGATTATGTGCTAGGTCTTTCTTGATTTTTTTGTGTGATCATGCTAGAAAGTCTTATCTATCGATTTTATCTTTATGTATATCTTCTTGGCCATTTTTACAAGTGTAATCGTTGAGCATGTTATAGAGAACAGATATACACAATCGTAGCGATGCATTTCCATATCTTTTTCGTACGCAAATAAAATTTCCCATTGGATCTTCTTTTAAGGCACTGTCTTTAGTAGTATTAGTTGCCGTAGTAATTCTATGAGCTACATAACCATCTTTAAAGACGTGGTCAGCATTCATGTTTTTTTGAGGGCTCATAGGACTGAACTGGTTCGATGCTGTATTTTCTGGACTCCATAGGTATTCTCGCTCTCCTTCACCTTGGGAAGAAAAGTCAAGATCTCGCTCTCGATCAAGATCTAGATCCCCATCTAGATCACAGTCAAGGCCAAGAGGAAGATCAAGGTCCAGAAGTCATGGAAGGTTGAGGGGAACTTTAGTTCTACTTCGCCTTCTTTATGTTAACAGCTTCAATTAGGTTACTCTAATCTTTCCTCCGTGACTTCATTAGGGATGAAGATTCTAATCCCGGAAACACACTCTATGTGACTGGATTATCTACAAGGGTCACTGAAAGGGATCTTGAGGAGCATTTCTCAAAGGAGGGAAAGGTTGGTTTCTGGTTTACATATAAGCATGTTATTTCTGGTTCTATTTCTGCCATGATTTGGTGCTTTCTTACCAAAGTTCTATCATTTATGATGATAATCTCAGAAACATCTAGTTTTCATTTAAGTTTATTGTATGAACAAAGTCTTGTCAATGCATTTGCCATGATAATAATGTGTTGTGACATTTTGTCTGGATTCCTTTCCCATTTTTCATAGTTTGAGACATGCTGTTGAAGTTTCTCTTTTACTTTCTTTTGATTAGGTGAAGTCTGCTTTTCTAGTTGTGGAGCCCCGTTCTCGCATCTCTCGTGGTTTTGCTTTTATAACAATGGATAGTTTTGAGGATGCTAATCGCTGCATTAAGCACCTTAATCAGTCCGTCCTTGAAGGGCGGTACATAACAGTGGAGAAGGTGAGCTATTTATTCATTGATTGGTGAACCATTGTTCTGTTGGGTTGCTTTTCTGTATTCTTGACTTGGAGGTTTTCTGATTATATTCAGAAGACATTACGTCAGCTTTGTTGGCAGCAATCAAAGATGATCAGTTCTTCCATTGCAACATTATATTCACTCAGCTTGACCCAATGGCCTGCTAAAACAGCTTTTCACATGCATCTGATCAACTAAACATAGCAACTAGTTTGCCAAACAACTAGACAACCTCAGCAAATACTTCCAACTTTCAACTAATCAACGGTCATTATCGACAATCTAATCAGGCTTTTATGGTATCTCATCCTGGCGTTGGTTCTATTTCCATCTTTTTAGCTGTTATAAGACATGCAAAAATATTTAAGCTGCTATCCCGTGCGACTAGCGTCATATCCTGTTTCTTAGTAATGGACATTGTTATGTGCTTGTGCCACCTTCCTCACTAGGATCTCTAGTTATGGAGAGGTATTTAGAAGAGACGATCTTTTTGGCAAGGATTAGTTTAATATTATGTTCTTCCATTAGAAGGAGTGCAATTTGTCGTTCCCTTTGTTTTGAATGTAAATATTTTAGGTTAAGATTTCATAGAATGAGAAAACATATCTGTTCTTTTGTTTCAAAGAGAACACCCAATATTAGGTAATGTTATATTCTTCCACTACAAATACATATCTCTAGAATATCTGTTACCTTCGTCAAACAAAAAAAAAAATCTCTAGAATACATTATCTGGTGTAGATAACCATTTGTTCTTGATGTAAACCTCATATGTTCAGATTTCACATATTGATTATATATTTGTTTTTTAGTCTCGTAGAAAACGCCCAAGGACTCCAACACCTGGTCATTATCTCGGACTGCAGAATCCAAGGGGTGGTGATGGTAAGTGTCTGATGCTATGTATGTTTGTATTCTATCCATGCTAAATTGTGGAATCTATGGAGTACTAATTGCTTTTGCCAAAGGTTATCGTGGTGATCGTGGCAGGTATCGTGGCCGTGATGACTATGGGTACCGAAGATCTCCAAGGCGCTCTCCATATAGAGGTGGACGAGATTATTCTCCTAGACGATCACCTTATGCTGGAAGGTCGAGACGTGCGCGATCCCGGTCATATTCTCCTTATGAAAGGCACTACCCTCGTGGTTACAGATAGGGATTTTTCAAGGCATGTGTGGTTTCCGCTCTAGCAATGACAACTGCTTGTAAGGATATCTGTAAGTTTGGTGTGGACCTAGTCTTGATTGTGTAAGGTTTTAGAGTACCGGTTAATGTTATGTCTGGTGTGTTGTCCTATATCCCTATCTTTAGTGTATCCTATGACATTTCAAGTTATGATGATGCATTTACTACTCCGTTGCATATCATTTTGTCGTTGTCATGGATTTGACATTGTTAATTGTGTCTGTTGGTTCTATCTTTTTTGATGTTAGCAAATTTTCTGGCTTGTGTCTTGGTTTGTTACAGTTCCCTTCTACCTATGGATGATCCAGACTTGAACTACTTTTAGTTTAAGCTGACGCTGTAATTCAACTATTTCGTTGATCAGTTCCTAGTAGTTATGATTGTTCTGCTTGAACAGTTTTCATAATAAACCTGGTCTTTTCACATTATGTCTTATAAAGTTTTGGCTGCGTTGAAGTGGATCGTCAAACAACCTTAACCACCCCAAGTAAATGTACACCTTCATCTAGTAATTATTGTCTTTACTCGAACAAAATGGAGTACCTGAGTCAATTAGATATTTCGTCATATTATAAGATATGGTGTTCTTGGAAAAGTGGGCCTCCTTTTATCCTTACATCGAAACTGCCCTTACGACAAATGACGCATAAAGTATTATCATTCGCAACCCCACTTTACATCTGTTTCACTCTGGTACAGACATAAGGGCCTACGAGCTTATCAAGTTGCTGAAGCAGCTTTCGAAGGTTGTTCATTAGTTAATTACTATTAGACATCGAAAACAGTTGCTGAAGTATTTATATTTGTTAATAGGCAAACGTTGAATTTGTGGACGCCTTTCTAAAGCAATTCATTCTATATCCACTGAATCCAGTAGTAAAAAATGTGCCACAATCATGAATTGATACGAGGGTAGATGGACTGTTCACTACTCTCTCCACTTTTTAAAAATATTTGTTTCAATTTAGTTGTCTCTTTCGTGAAATTAAGAGAATTTTATTATGTTCTTCCAATACTATTCTAACATTAAATGACTAAACAAAGTGTATTTACTTAAATGTATATTTTCAAAGCATAATTAATAGAATTAATTTGGTAAAATAAAAATCTTAATTAATATTTTCTTAAGGAAAAATTACATAAACTAACAACCTTAAGACATTAATTACAAGAAATAACAATAGTTTGGTAAAATTACAACTAATAACAAAAATAGCAATATTTTATTAATTTTTTTGAGAAGCGCGTGATATCTACTCAAACTTTTCACATCCTTACTTTTACTCTACTTTACCAATTTACTTCCCTCCAACTTTTTTTTTTTCTTTTTTTCAATTTCTGCATATCTCTCCCACGATCTTGATAAAGATCATCTCCACTTTTTAAGGTAAATTTTTCCTTCAGTTTAATGCATGTTATTTTTTTCCATTTAATTTTTGTTAATGTGTTTATTGTCACCATTTTTTTCAATATTAGTCTACGAAAATTGTCTGTTTCAGATCAATTTTTTTTTTCTGTTGAAATTTATAATGGCTCAACATGCAAATCGAAGTTGTTCAGTTAGAGAAAATCAACCGAAGAATTTACTTACCGATGAAGTACCATCGTTTAGTCTTGGTTTAACACAAGACGAAGTTTTTAATTTGGGTTCTACTAATGTTCTGTCTAAGGAAGGTGTTATCATTGAAGAGTTGAGATCTAAGCACCGTAACGATCCTGAAAAAATTGTGGAAATAATGAAAAGGAAAGGATTGACAAAAACTTCATCTCCCACAAAATTTCAAAAATCAGTGAAAAGGATAAAGTCGGATGAAAAAGGATAATGTAGTAAAATTGCAAGTCCTGTTGCATCAGATTCTGAATCTGAACAAGAGAAAGTGGAGGAGGTATGGTACTATTCGAAAATTTTGTTATTGATATGAATTGTATATGCTATATACAATATATTTTAAATATGTATTTCATATCTAAATTTTGAGTAAGATATTTGTATTTATTAATTGGAAGGTTTCTGTATATACATATTTTTTGGGGAAAATTTATGAAATAGCAACTGTAGAAGTGTAATATGTATTATGAAAATACATTTGTTATATAATTTGTATATGTGTTGTTATATTCTTTTCTTTTTAATTAAATTTGTACAAATCATGTATTCATAAAATACATATGTGTTTGTTGAAATATAATTCTAATATTTATTCTGAAAATACATACAGGTTAGATATGTGTTTTTATGTTTACCTCTAAGAATTTTATTCGATGTTAAGTTGTATGTGGTAGTCATTAGATTTTGAATGTGATATATAGTTCTTGTTTGTTGAAATGTATTTTTTACATACATAGTTGTATTTGTTATTATTCATCTTATAAAATAACTATAAGATGTATTTCATAAATACATATAAAAGAATGTTTGTATTAATATGTATTATTAAAATACATCTGTTATATAATTTGTATATTTGTTGTTATATTCTTGTCTTGTTAATTAAATTTGTACAAATCATGTATTCACAAAATACATAATGTGTTTGTTGAAATATAATTCTAATATGTATTATGAAAATACATACAGTTTAGATATGTGTTTTTATGTTACCTCTAAGATTTTTATTCGATGTTAAGTTATATTTGGTAGTCATTAGATTTTTAATGTGATATGTAGTTCTTCTTTGTTGAAATGTATTTTTTACATACATAGTTGTATTTGTTATTATTCATCTTATAAACTAACAATAAGTTGTATTTCATAAATACATATAAGACACTTTGTATAAACTAGTTTTAAGATGTATTTCATAAATACATATAAGAGACTGTTTTTGTCATATAAATGCATTTTTTTGTTGTTTAGGTCATTCGTGATCAAATATACATGGCACGTGTATTACCCAAATTTGCTCCTCATATAGGATGTCAGACGGTCAATGACATTGAAGACCGTATTAAGACAATGTTGACGAAGAGTCAGTACAAGATGTTTTGTACTAAAAGTATATTTGGTTTCTTCATGAAGAAGAAAGATTGTGTCGTCCAAGCCCAGTTAGGGAGATGCATTATGTCACTTGAAACTAGGGAAAGTTCTACAAGTGCCATAGTCATTCGAGCAAAGGGCACAATTCTTCATTTCACTATTAGAGAGTTTGCTTTGGTGACTGATTTGAATTGTGCTACAAATAAGGATGAATTTGTGTTTGACGAGGAGTGCCCAAATAGAATTATTGATTAATATTTTGATGGTGAGAATTTTGTACAGAAAAAAAAATTATTTGCAGCTGTTTCTGACAAAATTTGGGGGAATGATAACGATGAAGATACGTTAAAATTTGTCAATTTGTATTTTATCCACGCATTCTTACTATCGTCAGTTGATACCTCCACTTTGATTTGGTTGAGAGTGGTCGCTACAGTGATTATCCGTGGGGATCAGTTGCATTTGAAGAATTAGCTAGAAGCTTTCATAAAAAGCTGAAGCCGAAAGGAAAGTTCTATATGCTTCTTGGAATGCCACTGGCCATTCAAATTTGATTGTACGAGTGTTGTTCAAACGTGCCTCTTAATGTTGCTTTCAAGGTGGATTCTCAAATCCCACGTATTTTGAATTGGAAGACAAATTCTCCTCGTCCAAGATATGAAACTCTTATGGGAAGTATGTTTGATGATACAGATGACAAGGTTAGTTTTACTTTTTATTTTTTTTATGTGATGTTGATTATTTTGTAAATATATTTTCTGATCTGGTATATGTATATATACAACATACCATTTGTCATTGTATATTCATTATTGGTTTGGATCATGGTTAACTGATTTATAATGTAATTAATTTTACCATCTAAATTATTTTTTTCATTATGTTATTTAAATTGTAGGTTGTTTTTAAGAATATCGAGCCAACAAGAAAGGAGATTTCAGCTTTTCATATACCGAAGAAGCTTGTTCCTAGATCTGCTAGTCATAATGAAGATGACATTGATTCGGATGATGATTTTCAGGATCCTCCACAAAGACAAAATCAGTTAACTACAAAGAAAAAATATCATGGCGATTCATCAGCTTCACCTGCAAAGAAAAAATTGAAGCCACATCCTAAAGTGTAGATGAGCCGACATCAAAACGGACCCCTCCATCCCGTGCTGCAAAGATTCCTTTTGTGAGGACTCCAATTCACAAGTCAATTCAAACAAAAGTTACGCTACGTGAAAATAGGAAAGACATAAACCGGCCTGACATTACAAAATCTATTCCGGTTCAGTCGCCTGCTCCATCTTCGTTCAATTCTGAAGATGAAGACGGTGTTGTCTCGAAGAAAGTCTTTGATAAGTTTTGTGAAAAGATAATTTCTGTTTAAGTTTTTGATTAATTTATTTTTTCATTTCTAATTTTTTTTTTATAATTCAGGTATGGCAAGAGTTTAATGATGTCCGTGGCCTAGTGTCTTCCAGGTTTGATCAGATGATGAATGCAATTAATGAAAATAAGGTACAACATCTATACATTTACAGCATATGTATTTTTTTACAACTAAGTTGTTATTTATTATTTATTTTTTATTTATATTTTCATGTTTTAAACGCGAAGAAACAAGCAAAAGGCAGCGAATCTGATCAGCCACCAACAGATGAAAATGTTAAGAGTACATCACCCCATCAAGCGACTACAAAGTTTGTTCATGAGTTTAATAAGAATCCTGAAGGCACATTGGTAAGTAAATTTCGTACATATATATTCAACTAATTTTATATATACAATTCTAATTTATCATTATAAAAAATAATATTAAAATAGATTGCGGAAGAGATGGCAGGATATCAAAGCAACAGTATGAATGATGTGTATAATGAGATTGATGGGTATAATGAGGATAATGACATTGATCTGGTAGAGCATTTTTTTTTTGGTTAGGTATAGTTATATTGATGAATAATAATTTTAATTATTTTAATTTTTTATTGTTTCATTTTTGAAAGGAAAAAACTGATATAGATGTGCATGAAGAAAGAGATGTATGTGTCGCTCCGATATGCTGAATACATATAGGTTAGTTTTTTAGTTCTTCAAAAATATTATTTTATTTAAGTTGTATGAACATGTGTAGAACACAAAACCGGTTGACGAAAGTATTGGTGAAGCACAAATACCAGAATCTCAGTTCACATTTTCAGATGACGTCCTTAGAAGCATTGATCTTGATTCCATAACAAAAGCCAATGTTGAAGTTGAAGATGAGTTCAAGGTAATCTAGAATATGTGCATTGATTGCCTTTTTTAATTTGTTGGAAAATGCAACCTTACAAGTTCTTTATAAATTTATACAGAACAAAGAAGGTGCGATCGAGATGAATGTAAATACACCAGCAGAACATGAGTCAGAAGTTAATGATGTGGATAATTCAAAGTTAGATCAGCAACATAAGAGTGCAGTCCACATTCCTGCGGGAGTAAATGATGAAAGCAATGTTGATCAAGATTTGTCTGACTCTCAGATCACTCTTCCGGATGAGCTTCTTCCTTGTCTTAATGCGTATGTTGATCTTGAACGAAGTATAATTGTACATCCATCGGCAAATCAAGCACAACAAACGCCAATGCATGTTTCAAGAATTAGGCGACCATCTAGATACAATGAGTCACCATTCACAATGAAATTTGGTTCAGCAGATGGTTAGTACTCTTAACATATTTTTTTTAGTTAACAAATTTGCTTACTTTATATAGTAAAATTATATTTTTTTCCTAATGGATAGTGAAGTATGAATTTGTATTTTGCTGTTCAGTTGTATTTTTGGACCAACTGTAATTATTTTTAATGAGATATAGTTATATTTTAAAGATTATTATTTTTATTTTGAAGTTGGATAGTTTAGATATTTTTACTCTGCATTTGTTCATATGTATTTCAGAAATACATTTATTGCAGTTTTAAGACATATGATTTAACTTTTGTTTCAGCAGTATACTTATTGTTACTTATAATACTACATCATCTTATGTAATTGATTATATTTACATAATTAATTACATAACTTAATAATAAAGTAAGCACGGAAGAGCAATGGAGAACATTCGATCAGAAGCATCCCTTCACATCTCATCCAGTTAATGCGATAGAAGACACTAAGGTCACCAACAAGTTCATGACGTGGCTTTCATTGGATCTTCTTAAATATCATTCGAAGAGGTATACATCTTACAACTTAATAGTACTAACTTTTGTAAATTAAGATTATGTAAATTACAGTCTAATATGTATAATGAATAAACAGAAACAACAAAGAAGAACATTATTTGAAGAGAAAGGCAAAAATATCAGTTATCAACTTTGAAATTTTATCTGTTGAAGATAAGAATTGGTTCTATGTTATGGGTACTCCTAGCCAGACGTGGTCAGATAAGGTAAGTGATGTATTATTACGTTGATTTGTATATTGAAATAAATATTAGTTCTGTGTTAAATATGAATAATTGTAATTGATTATATTGTTATAGTTGAAAATGTATATTTGTATATACATATGAAGTATGTTATATGTTCACTGATATGTACATGATATTTTCATATGTAAGGTTTACTTTTTTTTATTTGTTTATTTAATATTAAGTATGAAATTTATTTATAATGCAGCAAATTGATGTATGCTTGTACTATCTGCGAAAGAAGTCCAAGTATGATCCCAATATCTCATATAAGTTTAGCACTGTCGACTGTAATTTCATGAACATTGTTAAAAATGTGTTTGATGTGTATAAATTGGATGATGCAACTCTTAATGCTGGTGGAAAGAAATATCATCTGAATGAGTACGTAAGTGGATTTCGCATGCATGCTACAGTGCCATGGCATACGGTTGATCATATGTTCATTCCTGTTCACGTAAAGGCAAAACATCATTGGGTTCTTGCGGTTATATCTTTCAATCATGGGTGCATATATGTATATGATTTTTTGTCAGCTGATGGTCATGATGCGGCAGTGATTATTGAAATTGAAAAGTTAGCCAAGGTTATACCTATATGTCTCATTGAATGTAAATTCTACGAGAATAAGGATATTGACATCGACAATCATCCTAATTACAAATTGAATAATAAGATGGATCCGTTTGGTGTTTCAATTGTGGAGAATGTGCCTCAACAACAAGTGGCAGTTTGTAAGTAATTAGTATGCATTTTACTTGTATATATACATATGCACTAAACTTTTAACAACTTCTTACTTATTAATGTATGTCTTTGCAGGGATTGTGGCTTATCTATGGTTACGTATGCCGAGTGTCTTACTTTTGGTGAAGGTGTTCCATTTGTTGACTTTGACCCAGATCTAATTCACATAAGATACGCTTCACTGTTGTGGGATTATGGTACTAAGAAAGCAAAAGCAAAGGCACAAAGTGATGATGAAGCATCAATGAGGCCTCTTCGAATCACTGAGTTAACAGAAGGCACTGAAGTGGTTGATATTTGATTTATTTTTTATTTTGTTGAAGTTAGCAACATTTAAGATTAGGTGGATTTTTTTTTGAATATATTATGGGATTCATATGTTACTTTAATGGTCAAAGATGGCATGTTAATGTTCCTTTATTGTTATGTTAACTTTTTGATCTTTAATCGTATAATTTTCAGTTTTTCATGGTTAGTATATGTCTATGTGCATATTTGTAATAATAAATATGCTTATTCCAGTGAACATATGTATTTTTAACATACATATGCTTATTCCAGTTAACATTTGTACTTTTAACATTACATGAACATTCAGTTAACAAATCAATTATGAAGTAAACATATTACCATTATAGTGAAGATATGTATTTTCAAAATACATATTACCATTACAGTGAATATATATATTTTAAAAATATATATCACCATGACAGTAAAGATATGTATTTTTAAAATACATATTACTCATAAAATATGTCATTTCAGTTAACAAATGTATTTTATTAACATAAATTATATAATTTCAGTGAGTAAATATATATTTAAAATACATATACCATTCAACTGAACATAATCTTTTATAATACATATGTATTTTTATTTGATTTCCATATATACGTTTCTACTAAATACAAATTCAGACATACGTATTTTTCAGATTGTCATTTGTATTTTTTGAAAGATACACATTATGGTTAATACTAATGTTCGTTTTAGATTGTATTTCCATTTACGTCTAATGTAAACATATTTATTTTTTAAAATAACAATGACTCCTATTATTCTATATTCAAACATATTTTTAGTGCAAAGAATATATGTATATATATACATATATAATATAAAATTAATCATTTGAACTATAACAAATTGACAAGTTCAACTTCATAAAAGTGCAACATCTGAACACTAACAAATTATCAATATCAATAAAAAGTTCAAAATTCAAAATGAAATAATTCAAATTAAAAAAAAAAAAAAAAGCAATTGAATTTTCACTAAAAACATGATCAAATGTATCATTTATTGTATTTCCTACATGAACTCCTATTGTGACTTTTTTGTCCGCATGAACTACAACAATTTTTGCTTTTCTTTCCAAACATATCTCTTCCTGATTTACCGCGCTCCTTCTTTGCAGGTCTTCCAGGGGGGCGCTTGTATTTTGGGGGCAAAATTACTTCCTCTAATATATCCTGAGGTATCATCCAATCATCTTTATGTGGTAGAGGATATACAGGAAGATCATACGTTCTCAGTATCGTTTTTGGCTTGTATAGATTAGAGCAATATGATCCTTTTTTAAGATTCTTGCTATCAAGTACAACACAAGCATGCACACATGGTATCTCATCCAATTGAAATGCATGACAAGAACATTTTTTTTCCTTTAGACAAACTATAAAATGTTTCTCCTTATCGTGGACAGTATAGACGTACTCTGAGGCTGGTATAACCTGAAAATATTAATACATAAAAATATTATAGAAAAAAAAAGATTACAATAAAATTTGCTACAGATTAACAAATGTATTTTTTTCCAAAGCAGCAAATGCATATTAATATGTCTAAAGAAGATATACATATTTTTTCATCACAACACATAGATTTGTTATAAATTTAATAATTTGTATATTAAGATATGTTTCATACAACATATCAAAATTCAAGAAGATATAACATTAAATGATTATATCTATTTTATCATACCTTCATACGTGTACACTCTGCTTCATTCTGTTGGAGAATTGCTTGAAATTTTTTAATAAGATCCGTGCGTGTGTACAATGCCTCCTGTCTTTTTCACAGTTTCATCTACCAAACATCAATCTAACTTCCTCTAAAAAATCGTATATTGAAAGTTCTCTAGCTGATACCAGTGCAGCATTAATTGACTCAACAATATTTGATGTTAAGGTCCATCCCCTATGAACTGTTGCATATGACCTAGCCCACTTATCGTATCCCGCCAACTCCAAGTAATTCTTTACCCTAACATCAACTACCTTCATTTTCTCCATTAAATTATGAAATTCAAACTTTGAGTATGATTTCGCCATGGTATAGGAGATTTTCGACAATGCATCATGTGACTTCCTAATTTTTTTTTTCACATTACCCCATAGATGCCACATACAAGCGTAATGTGGTACATTATTGTACACGCTAGGAACAACTTTTATAATGCTTGGGTTACGATCGGAAACTACAAACATATGTTCTCTTTCACCGTATGCTTCCTTTAGATTCTGAAAGAATCATGTCCAGGATGCATCATTTTCAGAATCTACTATTCCATATGCCAATGGAAATATATGACCTGAACATGGAACAAATACATTAAAAGTACGATATATACAGACATTAAAAAAATCTTATGTATTTTTCAAATACATACAGTTGGAAACAAGTTTAACTGAAATTTAACACATAAACATAACTCATACCTATAATACATATAAATATATCTGGAACCATATCCTTCTCCCAATCAACATCCACAAAAAATTGAATAAGTACTCTATAAAAACATATAACTTACCAATTATGTGAATGAAATTTATTTCATAAACATAATTCACAACTTTAATATAAATTCATATATCTAAAACATAACAAATAAATAGTACAAAGATAAATATATTGCACATATATATAATAAACACATACATCTTTTCATAGAGTTAAATACATTTCGAGAATAGCTTACCAGCTTCATCCATGGTACATGCAGCTACAAATGTGCCATTGTACAGTCCTCTGAGATAACTTGCATCAACAACTATCACAGATCTACAGTGATCGAATCCTTGTATGAATGTAATTAGTGAGACAAAAATATATAAAAACTCATTATCTTCATGCTTTTTCATTCGTATATGTGAACCTGGGTAAGTAGTGTTCAAAACATGAATGTATGCAGGTAGTTTTCCGTATGATGCCGATGGTTTCCCTCTCAAATCTTCAAGTGCTTGTTCCTTAGCTCTCCAACACATAATATACGTCAAATCCACGTCAAATCCATACCAAGGTCTTCCTTTATGTCACTTCTGATTTCAGTCGCACTGTACTTTCTTTTGTGGTTTTTAAACTTTTATTTTACCATACCTCCAATCAACTTACTAGTAGCATGAAACTTAGGATAAATCTTATCCTTTATCAGACATGTGTATTCGGGTAAGAATTCTCTAACACAAAATATTTCTGATTTGTTGATATCAGATGCACGAAATAAAAAATCACAATTACATGATTTGCATATTAATGTGTAACTGCAAAAAAAAAAAGCTGAAATGTAATTTACAACATGTAAAAATAAATAAATTAATCTCTATGTATTTTTTAAATACATATGCTGTAATACAATTTAACAAGAAGAAAACAACAAATTTTATATACATGACAAACTTATCAGGTTTTACTTGATCTAACAGATCGTGATTGAAACTTCTCTCGAATCGTGTAATCCTTCATCACAAATTTTAACACCCTTTTCGAGATATAAACTTGTTCAACCTCAATATGTTTGTGATGTGGGTCCGAGATAATTACTTTAGTTGCATCAATATCTAATACATCCAAACATTCATCTGAATTAGTAACTATCAACGCTCTTTCAGTACTTGTATTCACAACGTTACGCGCAGTGATAGATAGATTCATACTCGCAACGTTACATATTGATGAACTAACCAATTCATTGAAACTATCATTTTCTGAAACACTTATGTACAAGGGCAAAGCACTAATTGCCTTTACCTCCCTTTTCTGCATAATGTAAACCTTCAAACCCATGTCATTACGTATACGTATTTTACCTTCAATATCTGTTAACTGATATTCAATTTGAATGCTTTTACGTGTCAAATCGACATCCATGTGCGCAGTTGGTTGTATGAAGTGTTTATACTCAACAATATTGCATCACTGATGTAATCTTCATATTGTTGTTCATACTACCAGTATGTTTAATGAGAACAGGTATGCTTCCCATCGTCAAGGTCCAGAACACTACAAATTATTAAATACAAATTCAATTATATAATATGTACTGCATACAATTAATAATTTGTACATACACAACCAAAAAAATATTCCCACGAAAAATTATTTTTTCATCAGAATAATGTGTATCATCTACTGCAATTTAAATTTAGCATTTAAGAATTTTAATTTAGTTTCATACATACATGACGAAAAGGAAATCTTTGATTTTTGAGAAAAAAAATATTTGAAAAATATTTTCACCCATAACTTATAAAATTCAAAATACAATATATAAAATTTTCAACTTCATGATCATTAACCCATATTGTTATTAACTTTTAAAATATTTTTGCAATTCCATAAACATGATCTAAAAAGTTTATTTAACCATACTTGTAATCGTGGAGTAGATTATTCAAATATTCTTCGTAAAATACAGAGTTCATCAATGATATTTCAATCTCTCAAAAAAAAATTTAAATGCTTTTACGTGATGTATATGGAAAACGATTTTTGAATTTCAAATTGTGAATTAACGGTTAAGGTAAAAAAAAAATCATTAATGGTAAAGGTATTTGTTAATTAAATGTTGCTTAAAATAAGAAACAGTTTTATCCCTTAATTTACTCTAACTGATTAGAGTTTAATAAGGAACGTTTAAACAAATTTGTATATGTATTTTTATAGCAACCTTTTACTAAAATACAAAATTCATATTGCTATTTTTCGTAATTTTGAAACCGTTGCTATAAAAGTTATAATTATAGCTCTATAGTTACTATTTCTAAAAAATTTTCTTTTCTTAATGAATGTGTCACGTTAATAGGGGTCAATTAATATGAAATGACGAGAGTAGTAGAGTAGTTATTGAAAGAGTCAACATCATTTTACTTAGTCATAAGCTTTTGACTATTATTTTCCCAACGATTAGTGGGACCTAGGCTAATCAAGTCAGCCATAGTGAACTGAAGGATTTCTAGCTATTTCAAAATGTTGGAATTAATTTTCTTTTTAAAAAAATAAATAAATTCGAACAGAAAGGTTACATAAAAGAGAAAGAAAAGAAAATTAGAAAAAAAGAAATTGAAGGAGCATGCGCTACACGTTGTGGCGAACTCTTGCCTTTGGCGGATCTTGTGCTCTTCGCACCAACCGTGTCCTTCCACATGCTTTCATAACCGACAACATAGTTGTATCACTATAAACTTTATTAATAATTATAAAATAAAATATTAAGTTAAATTAATTATAAGAATAGAAACTCTTTTTTTATTTTAATTTATAGTTCAATTTATTTGTTTTACTTTTTTTTTTGTTTTAATTTTTTCACATGATATATTTAAGACAATAAGTTTAAAACACATTTGGGTATATTCTATGTATCTTTTCAAAAAAAAAATTTAATTTATTAAATTCTATGTCAAGTCAAATCAAACAAATAATTTGAAATGGAGAAAGTGTTACTCTCTCCATTCATCTTTACTTCTACATTTTTTACTTGACTGATTACTTAAGAAGCAATAAATAAAATAGTACTCTCGCCCTTCACTTTATTTGTTACCTTTTGACACTAGGGGTGGAGCTACCCTTTGCCGAAAAATTATGTTATATATGCATGATTAAAATTATTTTTTCTCTATATATATATTAGATGTTGAACTCCTTCAGTTAGTTTGTACATTCACTTATGAACCTCTTTAGTGAATATCCTGGCTCCGCCACTGTTTGACACGACGCGCTCAGTAAAAATTAATTATTAATTTTACTATATTATCCATATTAATTAATATTTAGAGTAATATATCTTGAAAATGATATGAAAAATAAATAATTAATGTTAAAGGTAAAATAATTTTCTTAATCTTTTCTTAATATGTCAAAATTAACAAGTAAAAATAGAAATTCAATTAAAAAATAATAAAAAATAAAAATAAATGAAGAGAATAATTTAATTATCTCATCTATATTTATTACAAATATGTTAGAAAATGAATAATTTTTATAATAAAAATAAATTAGTACTCCCTTCATTTCGTATTAGTAGGCCTTCTTTCTAAAATATTTATTTCAATTTAGTTGTCCTTTTTATAAAATCAAAAAAAGTTTATTGTATTTTGTTAATATTATCTCTGTTATTAAATGATTATGTAAAGTGTAAATATTCAAATTTGTTATGAAATATAAAGCAAAGAAGAAGAAGAATAGAGAGTAATTCTTATTTCTCTTGAGGAATGAATTACAATGAAGGAAAACCCCTTTATTTATAGGGGAAAACTAACTTGGGGTTTGCAACTTTTTCATAAATAAGCATACACAATATATGGTAAAGTAGATATTCACTATATATGGTAAAGTAAACATTTACTATATATGGTACATTTATAACACTCCCCATTAAATGTCTAATTGATAGATAATGTGTCTCGTTAAAACCTTATAAGAAAAAATTCAATGGAAAAAAAATCTAGTGAAGGAAAAAGATATATCTCTAACAATACGCATATATGTTGCCTCATTAAAAACCTTATAAGAAAAAATCCAGTGGGACAAAACCTCGTAAAGAAAAAAGAGTACAACGCGTATTAACTCTCCCTAATGAGAACATCCTTGAGCCTTTGTATCCCGATCTTGTGCATCATCTTCTTGAAAGTTGCAGTTGGAAGAGACTTGGTGAATAAATCAGTCATATTATCACTTGAACGAATATGTTGCACGTTAATATCACTATTCTTTTGTAGCTCATGTGTATAGGAAAACTTTGATGAAGTGTGGTTCGTTCTATCTTCTTTTATGAATCCTCCCTTAAGATGTGTTATGCATGCTGCATTATCTCTGTATAAAACTGTGAGTATATTGTCACATTTCAAACCACATTTTTCTCGAATGAGATGTATCATGGACCTCAACCACACACATTTTCGGTTAGCTTCATGAATAGCTATTCTCTCAGCATGATTCGATGAAATGGCTACGATAATCTGTTTTGTATATCTTCAAGATATGACAGTACCACCACATATAAACACATAGCTTATTTGAGATTGAACTTTATGTGGGTCAGATAAGTACCCAACATCAGTATGATCAATAAGATCGGGACTGCAATCTTGCTAACAAATTAACTGAAAAGGCTATATCAAGCCTTGTAGTATTTGCAAGATACATGAGTGCACCAACTACTCTAAGATAGAGTACTTCATAACCAATTCAAATTGATATATTTCTCATTTCAGCAAATAATCTATTGTTTTAGAAAACTCTCCAAGAGTTTCAATGATATTCAAACCATCAATTTATTCCTTATAAGGATAATGAACAAGTTTTTCGGAAATTTTATATGGTTCAGGCATTTTGAATCCTTTAGAGATTTTCATATAGATTTTTGTCAAGTGACAATATTCAACATTTCATGTGTGACATCTTCGAGTGGACTGCAAATCGATCAAATAAGTTTTATGCTTATCAAGATGCATCCTTTCATGTCACTTAATAAATGTTTCTACGTCAGCATGCTTAAATTAACGTAGAATTCAAATCCTCATAATCTTTCACAACATTGCGTCAATATTGTATCAAAGATATTGATGATATATCATTTCGGATCGGTTCACAGTTTGACATAACATTTTGAGATCTCATCACTTCATTATTTTCAGGTACCTGAACTTATCATAAGGTTTCATGAAGTGTTATATTGTACGCTTTTCAAGAGCACATTGCCTTCTTATTATGATTATTTGCTTCTTATTTTTCAAGAATTATTTCATTTGAAACCGATTGGTCTACTATGCTTCACGCATTCATAGACTTTGTCCTTTAGGGACACAAAATAGGAGCACCTGCAGCTTAATATGAGATGTTTTCGGCATTCGACTTGAATTATCTTTTGAAGAGGATCTGATGATAATTCCTAACATATTTCTTAGTTGCTTATAATCTTCCCCTATGTTAGAAAAACTAACATACATCCTTCATTTTCTTTGAGGAACCTATCTTTGTGCATTATGGTATATTCATTAATCGTATACCGTACATCAAAACTATTAGATGGGATAATTAGTTTCTGACCTTGAACCAATTGAGAGGAAGAAATAATCATAAGTTATTGATCTAATGCATACAAGTGTTATTGTATGCAACATATCATATTTCAGACCAATACATGAAACTTTGTTCTCATTAGCAATGATTTAGCTATTTATCGAAGACATTTAATGTTAAACCATCATTATCAAGATGAATTATTTTTATTACACAATCTGAAAACTATGCTCTTAACTCAATTTTATTGAGCAAACAACTTTATGAATGTCAAACCGCAGGTTGAAAATAAATGTACAAGTGATCACCTTATATGGATGCATCTTAATAGATCACATGACAGGTGAACGGGCCCATATTCACCTTTATACTTTTCAGATTTAAGGAATTCAATCCCAACATTAGTTGGTCCAACTAACTTATCATGAGAACAAACAACATTAAAAGTTATGAATAATCAGTACGCACATCTTTGGGATGTCGCAATCATTCATGTCAATTTATGAACTTTTATTCTGACAAACTCCAAATTTACCATGACATGTATCTTTACTATTAAATGAATAAATTTCAGATTTACTACTTCAAAAGTAGATTTCAAAATAACTCTTCTCAGTTATTCTGCCTCTTTCAGGGGTGAGTTGTAATACCATCACAATCAAATGCACGTTTGCATTAATAAACTTTACTAAATATTATCACATTCACCTTAAGGAATGAATATGTACTTAAAACAATCAAAATACTCATTCCTCGGGATTGGAATATAATCGTGTCTTAAATCTATCAAACTTTAATAGCTTATAACCTCTTTCATGATATTGCTACTCTATGAGCAAATTGAGGCATGCATGTGATAGAGAGAATTTATCTATATTGCTACCATATTCACTTCAAGAATGAAGCAAATTGTCATATCTTTCAGACTTATCATGAATTGCTACCATATTCACTTCATTGAATAGAGCATATCAATGAGATATATTTCATGACTTTTCACCAAATACCCTTTATTTTGCTTTAACCATCATAATATCATCAATATGGTTCATTGAGATTCAAACTCACTGTCTTATCCATATAAAAACGTCTTAGGCATAAATCCATAGGACTTGAACCCAATAAATTATCATCCCTTTTGATAATATTGTTCTTGAGGAATAAATTTAAAATATAAATGGTTCCAAACCAATTATTTTTCCTCAAATCCAACAATAATTATATTATTAGTAGCAAAAGACAAATAACATAAGGAATTATTAACTTTGAAATTACTTTAGATTTATAATCTCACCTTGTTTGGTAAAGTCTCATGTTGATAACGTGTTATGAAATATAAAACAAAGAAACAGAAGAATAGAGAGAGAAGATAGAGAGGAGAGAATAATTCTTATTTCTCTTAAAGGATGAATTACAATGAACCCCTCCCCCCCCCCCCCCCCCCCTTTATTTATAGGGAAAAACTAACTTGGGGTTTGTAACTTTTCCATAAATAGGCATACACAATATATGGTAAAGTAGGTATTCAGTATATATGGTAAAGTAAACATTCACTATATATGGTACATTTATAACAAAATCTATATTTTCAATGAATGATTAATAGAGTTACTTTAATAAAAATACTCCCTTCATTTAAAAAAGAATGACCTATTTTTCTTTTTAATCCGTTTAAAAAAGAATGAATTCTTTCCTTTTTTAGTAATTTTTTAATTTTAACTTTTGACGTGACATATTTAAAATCACAAGATTGAAGAGCATTTTGGTACATTTGATATATTTTTAATTTAACATCACAAAATTCAAAAGCCTTCTTTATTTTTTAAATTTCGTATTAAGTCAAATTAAGTCATTTTTTTTTAAATGGAGAAGTAAATCTCTATTAAATATTTTTTAAAGAAAGTGTCAAATCAACCAATTAAAATGAGACGGAGGGAGTATCTCTTTAACTTCGTAAATATCTAAAAACAGCACTTTAAAAATGAAACATTGCTTTGGAAATGGGGAAGGGAAATAATCAATCTCACCCTCCTTGTCGAAGTAGTATTCTTAAAAGCCACTTGAACATCAACATACATATACATCTTCTTCCATTCCTTCACCCAACAACAACATCAACTTACTTTCCTATCTATTTTTTCACCTAATTTCATTTTATCTCTAAATCCCCCCTTTTCCCCTCCCTCCCCACATTGAATTTATCGTCCTCGCAATGCTCGCCGCTGAGTTGAGAATCCCTACCGTCGCCGGACTTTTTACTCATCCACCAGAAACCAGTCGCTGGACTGCCAATCCAATGTGTTGATCCGTCATCTGCGATCCTCTAGCGGCGACCGAAGATAATACTTAAGCTCTTCCCGATAAGTTGATGTGTGAGCTCCACCCTCAACACTGTTCCAAAAAGGTAAATCATAAAAGAAATCAGGAAACCACTATGTGTCGACCTTTTAGAAGATGATAGCTCCTCGAGAGGATGAGGAACGACAGTTGGAGTGAAATTTGTTGGTACAGCTAAATCAACTAAATCAGCATAATGGTTATATAATTATTTATGTAAACGTTCGCATCACCCATAGTCGTCCACAAATCAGGTTGTACTTGTTCAGAATCATTGTTAGTATTTATCCCTAAGTTAGAATAAATAAGAGTACTAAAGTGACACATAGTAGTATATTTCATATACGGATTTAGCATAGCACCAACCAAGTAAATAGGGGGAATAATTTTTATTTTTTTTAAATTTAGCAAACATGACACCAACAGCTTCTTTGTAACCTTCTTTATTTTTATATTCTTTAAGCAAAGCAGAAATATCGGCTATATATTCCAAAATATTACAAACAATAGGATAATAAGCACCGAAAAATTCAACCGTAGCTATATAATTTTTTTGCAAAAATTTAACAAGATCATTAATTACAGCCCAATCAGAATCATGTAGCACGCAATCAGCAGAATCAACAAAAGAACCACAATGTTGGTTAAAAGATAGTGTAATAAAAACTCTATATTTATAACAAGTTTTTAAAAAATTATACGTAGTATTCCATCTAGTATCACATTCTTCAGGCATCAATATCGGTGCAAGTTCACTTTGTTCACATTTAAGTTTAAAGTCCCTAATTCTTGATCTTCGATTATTTCCTTGAATAAAACCAACGGTAAGCCGGATTTTTTCAATATAAAACTAAAAACACTCAAGACCGTCTCTTACAATTAAATTATATATATGACAAGCACACTTAACATGAAAAATTTCAGGTAACAGTTAGCTTTTAACTTTGTTATAGCAGTTCTGTTGTTAGAAATATTATCAAAAGTAATACATAAGATTTTATTTTCGATACCATAAAATTCAGCAACTTTGACAATCGAATCAGCAATAAAATCTCCAGTATGTTTACGATTTTCATCATATAAAAAAAGCAAGAATACGATTTTGCATAACAAAATTACTATCTATCCAGTGACAAGTAACAGTTAAATAATCATTTTTATTTACAGCATGACCAAGATTAGAAGTT
This sequence comes from Capsicum pubescens, assembly GCA_030864215.1. Lineage (NCBI taxonomy): Eukaryota > Viridiplantae > Streptophyta > Magnoliopsida > Solanales > Solanaceae > Capsicum > Capsicum pubescens. The sequence goes on along the minus strand of CM061539.1, from coordinate 184,409,909 downwards.
AGAGACATTCTACATTGAATATTTTTTAATAATGTTGATAAATAAAAATAATATTATGAATGAAGTCTAAAAATATCGGTCCGACAAATACTTCTAGGAATACCATTAAACATAAGATTATAAATTGCTTGAATATAATGAATAAATGCATCAGAAGAAGGAAAACTAAAAAATTTAGATATTTTTTCCCGATCCCTCAATTTATTATACATCTTCGTTACTTGACCAGCTGCTGGGTCCATTCTAGTTTGTTTTGGCCCACCAATATCCGCACCACCTTTTGTAATTTTTAACTCTCTATCGTGATTATCACTTATATGTCTCATTAACGTACCTGTACCCCCTTGCTTGCCTCATCTTTTATGCTTATATATTTGTTGACAAATATTGCATTGCACCTCAATATCTGATATACGTTCAAAAAATTGCCATGCAATACTAGTTGGTTTACGAGGTCTTGGGGCACGGGGAGGGAGATTAACCGATTCAGATCTAACGTTAGCATTTCCTACTGCGGGTGTCTCACCAATCTTTTCAGCATCTTCGTCTAAATTAACCGCATCTACTTCATTTTCTTCTTCTATACCGTAATTTTCCTGAGCATCTACATAATCCATATCGTGAGCACCTACACCTATTTCTTCCTCAAAAGGTTGACTAAGCGGTACCGGAGGCGGAGGCACACAGGTATATCTATTACTTGAAGTACCTCTACCGCTAGTAATTCGCTTTTTACTACCTCTACCACTTCCGGGACAATTTTTTTTAACACCTTTAGTCGCGAGGTTTCTTAATTTATCCATAATATAAATTAAACTAAAAAAATTCAAAATACACAAATATAATAAAATTAAATATTCAACAATGAATACTCTAATTAAAATTTAAACGTAAGAGATGGAACGATAATATCAAATTTTGGAAATATCCGAAGATTGCGACTTTAGAAACTTTCACTCGTACTTTGTAATCGCAAAATTAAAAAATTAAAGTGAGCACTTTAGAAATATATAGAATATTTGAGAATTGAGATTTGAGAAAGAATGAAAAATTGTGTGGAAAATGATTTGAAAGTGTAGGGTATTTATTGGATTTTTTTGGGGTTTAAAAAAATCATTTAATTGAAAAAAAGTTTTTATTTATTTTTAATAAAAAGGGGATTTTAGCCGTTTTGGGCTCCCAACGGCTATATTACCGTTGGGCCCAACGACCTTTTTTTATTAAATTCGATTTTTTTATTTAAAAAAGCTAATTGGACCGGACCGGTTAACCATCGGGCCTGATCCGGACCGAGTTAACTGAACCCAATCTAAAAAATAATTCGGCCCGGTACCCGGTACCCTACAACCCATGGACTAATTGGGCAGGGTCAAACCAGATCGATTTTCTTAAGCCGATCGGTTCGGGTCGACCCGCCCCGTTTGACAGATTTATCTTCACACCAAACGTGTCCTTCCACATTCTTTCATAACCGACAACATAGTTCGATGTTTATTAAGTAATCACGTTTGATTGGATATAAAGTATAAATTATTCTCTCTTTTTTTTAAATTTGTGATTTGAGATATGCATACGTATTTGTATGACTATAAATTTTATTAATAATTACAAAATAAAATATTAAGTTAAATTAATTATAAGAGTAGAAACGCTTCTTTAAATTTTTGGTGCTAGACAAAACATGAAGTAGTCACGTCACGCACGTTAACAAGTTACTTATACAATATGCGGTGTGACATGGTATGATAGGCCTATCATGATGCATTTTCTTTTTGCCAATAACAGGGTAGACCTAAGAGGAACTTATCTTTGTAGTCTTTCTTTTACCAACACGTTAGAATTAGAAATGAGAGAAACGTGAATTTAAACCTTTAAAAAATGGCATCTATGAGGTGTGTCAAAATAAAAGCTTTATACGAATTTAAACATTAAACTTTAAATTACTCAGAAAGAAAATTTTGTATTTCTTTCGTTTCAATTTATTTGTCTTAATTTACTTTTCTTTAATTTTAATTTTAATTTTTTCGCATGACACATTTAAGACAACAAGTTTAAAATATATTTGGGTATACTCTATATATCTTTTCAAAAATCTTCTTTGCGTTATTAAACACTATGTTAAATCAAATCAAACAAATAATTTGAAATGGAGGAAGTACTACTCTCTCCATTCATCTTTACTCCTACATTTTTTATTTGTCAGATTACTTAAGAAACAATAAATAAAATAGTACTCTCTCCCTTCACTTTATTTGTTACCTTTTGACACGACACACTCATTAAAAAATAATTATTGGTTTTACTATATTAATTATGCTTAGAGTAATATGTTTTGAAAATGATTTGGAGAATAAATAATTTATATTAAAGATAAAATAAAATAAATTTAACTTTTCTTGATATGTTAGAAATAATAAGTAAAAATAAAATTTTAATTAAAAATAAATGAAGAGAATAATTTAACTATCTCATCTATATTAATCATAAGTATGTTAGAAAATGAATACTAATTTTTATAATAAAAATAAGAGATAATAATACTCTATTACCCTCCTGAACTATATCCAAAATGATTGTGACATACCTCAACTTTACTTTAAGGGAGTTCTATTATTCCTGAATTAATTAAAAGTGTAATTTTAACGTCCTTAGTGCCTACATGACACAACACATTGAAGTGTCCACGTAGGCGCACGTGTGTGCTACGTATATGTCATATAGGCATTAAGAATATCAAAATTATACTTTTAATTAGTTCAAAAATAATAAAACCCCTTAAAATTGAGGTGTGTCACGGTCATTTTGGTACAGTTAGAGGGTAATACGATATTTTCTGTAAAAATAAATTATACTCGTATCTCTTGAACTTTGTAAATATCTAAACAGCACTTTAAAAATGAAACATTGCTTTGGAAATGGGAAAGGGAATCAATCTCACCCTCCTTGTCGAAGTAGTACATCAACATACATATACATCATCTTCCATTCCTTCACCCAACAACAACATCAACTTACTTTCCTATCTATTTTTTCACCTAATTTCATTTTATCTCTAAATCCCCCCTTTTCCCCTCCCTCCCCACATTGAATTTATCGTCCTCGCAATGCTCGCCGCTGAGTTGAGAATCCCTACCGTCGCCGGACTTTTTACTCATCCACCAGAAACCAGTCGCTGGACTGCCAGCTGGCACTGTTACTCCTCCCTTCCAAAACTCTCTTACCATTTCTCTTATGGAAATATGCATTTTAGAAAGTCGAAATTGATGCTAATCTGCTGCAAGTCATCAAGCGGAAGGTTTAATTGGAAATCCAATCACAGTGATGTACCCGATAATGAGGAGGATGATGATGATGATTATGTTGAAGCTGTTGTCCTCCTTTCAGGTCTGAAATTACCGTTTTGCCCTTGATGCAGATATTCATCCGCTTTATAGTTTTGCTTCTGCATTTTAATTTGTCCTCGTTATTAGTTTGTGAAAATTGGTAGCTTTGCTTGCTCGCTCCACCAACTTTGAGTAGCAGTTGATGATCCTTAAAGGATTAGTAAAAAACTACTGTTACGGAAGGGAGGGACATATAGTCATTTAAATTTGTTTGAAAAAACGAATCGAGGTGGGAAACCGTGCACTTGGCTATGATTTGAGAAGCTAAATCAGTCAATCGATGATTTACATCTCGAATACTGAATCAGTTGAGTTGGCTATTTGATTCCTATGTTTTCATTTTGGTTTAGTCGGGTCTATTTCATGGAGTACTAAATGAATTTTAGGGATTTCCTAATCACAAGTATACCTTTCAGTATCGTTTGGTACAGGAAATTGGATAAGTAGGGATATTCCAAGAGACTAATATATCCCACCTTCTATATGAGATAGTAATCCCACCATTTTAGTACAAATGGTGAGATAGTCCCCGGATTAACTAATACCTGACACCTAACAGGGGATAAAGTTAATATTATACATTTCTACTTATCCCCCGTACCAAATGATCCCTTATAGATAACTAGTATAATCCTGACTAGCTGGTATAGTATATGTGGATTTCTCTGCTTCTATTGTGTTTCTTTTCTAAGTTGTGACATTGGTCCCGGGAGGATTTTGATATTTTAGATATTTCTAGTTTTCTACCTAGTCCTTTTCTATCACCTTTTGGTCTGTCCCTGTCCAGTACATGACCAAACCATCTAAGACTCTTTCTCTTTATTCTCTATCGGTGCTACTTGCATCTTTTGTTATTCTTTTTCTCCAATATTCTATGAATCCACATCTGTCTTAATATCCATATTTCAGTATTCATCCATCTTAATACGACTTTTTCAATATTCATCCATATTTCAATATTTATCCTGTGTATGTGATGAGCCATAAGAGCTCAACATTCGATCTCAATATAATATTGCTGGTCCAACTACTTTTATAAAAATAGCCTTTCACTTTGTTAGGCATCTTTTTATCGCATAGCATCTTGTGGCACTCATCCATCTCGAATACTTATCTTAGTGTATGTGTACTATGAGAAACTAATTTCTTAGTACATTTCATCTGTACTCTATCTTCTATATACTAGTATTTCCTTCCCCGCATGTGAGGCTAAGCATGTTTACCAATGCTGCAATGACTGCAGAAACTATGAGGCACTACAAAATGCGTATGCGCGGATTTCAAGAAGAAACAAGGTGGAACTCATCTGCACCCCTGGTTCCTTTTTCTTCTCACCCCAAGGATCGTATTGCTGATGCATCATCTATAGGGACTGGATTTCTTCGCCGTTTCAAGAATCCAACTATTTTTCTTCAGATTTCCTGTGATGCGGAATATGTCTTACCAATTATTGTTGGTATGTGCTTTCAGATTTCTACTTGGACAAGTAATGCTGTTTTATAAACAGTTATGTCGTACTGTTATGATAACTTTTACTGCCTGCTACTTCAGGAGAATATGCTGTCGAAAAACTTATAGATTCATTGCATGAGGAGGAGACTGGGGTAATCTTTTAAGATTTTGAAATGGATTTTCTGATTCTTTTTTTCCTTTTCTTTCTTTTATTATTTCTTTGAAATGCTGATGTTGGGCCTACTGCAGGATTGCCCCGACCAGTTCCTGCTTGTGAGGAACCTATTGTTGAAATGTGGCTATGAAGTACGTTAATACCATTTTTATGTATCTCATCATATGCATCCTTTCTCAATCTTTATTTTTTATGATACATAATGTCTCAAATCTTAATTTTAGTCTTCATTTTTACCTTTAGCTTCTCTACTTTAAATTTTTTACCACATTCCCTGAATTTGAATCACCAGAAACCTTTTGGTTTTCAGATGCATGTCATTATAAATGTTTATATTTGTTAGTTTTATATATCCAAATGAAAGCTTTTATGAGGCCGACCGTTAACTCTTTCTTCCACAGCCAGTTCACGGTACTAATATGCTTTTACCAAGTATCATGAAAAGTTCTTACTGATTGCTCTAACTTGTAACATGGAAAGTGTGCAGGAGGCCATTCCTCACTTTTGTTTGTAAGATGTAACACTTCCTTTGAGATGTGATCGCCATTAAATTCGGGAAACGGGCACGGCATCTTTAATTATTGTTTGGAAGTGCTGGTCTTTCTTTCTTAGTTTGGTGATATCATTTCCAGGTTAAAATGGTGAAGATTACGCAGAGAGTGACTAGTACCTATTTTGCCAGAATATTTTTCCACAAGGTATGTTAGAAATACTTGTTAGGTAAATCCAAAACTATACTCCTACTTCTGGGATTGCATTTTATCTGAACTTAAACATTTTTTATAATACCCAGGCAGGGGAAATAGATATTATTAGTGTGGATGCTCGTCCTTCAGATGCCATTAATGTTGCCAGAAGATGTAAGGTATTGTTCTTATAGGACTTTGAGATTCAAATATGATACTGAATGTCCATTGAAAAATTGATTTCATTCATGGTATATCTGTTGAATTAAGTTTGGGACTAACGTAAAATTGGCTTTTCCTCCTGCTTTACTACCAATTATATAAAATCCCAAAATTTCTCTTTCGTGTGAATTGTCCTGCCTCATCTGCTTAACATTTCATGTCTCTTGGGTGTCTCTTCTCATGACTACTTTAGTGATCAATGAATTGCTTCATATAGATTGCTTCCCATTGTAGAAAACGTTATGTCTTTTTGTTTCCTAAGTATTCTGAGACAGAAAGCTCGAATAGTGTGCAATTATTGGCTTACAACTTCTTTACGTTTAGCAAGACAATAAACTTGGATCCGAATTGTGCTTTCGAGTTAAGATGGTGTGGAAATACAAATTTTCAACTGAGTGGTAAAGTTGTATGTGCATGATCATCTTCTTTTCAGTTTTAGCTCCTTAAGAATCAGTGTTATTAATCTTATGTGAGCTGTAATGGTCTAACTGCTTATTTGAAAACTGTTATCTGTTTAAATTGAGTTTGTTCTGGCTTATGCAGGCACCGATATTTGTGAATAAGCAAATAGTCTTGACTGATGCAACAATAATAGGTTATGGAATGGACAGATCTAGCAGAATTAAGTGCACTTATGACGTATTACTAGATAGGTTGGTATCTTTTCTCTCATAAGTGCATTTTTTTGGACTTCTTCCAAATTGAAGCTTAGTTCTGTATGGTGCAGTGCATCAGATGGCCCCGATTTACTTTCTGAAGAACTTGGTGTGTTGAGAAATATGAACTTAGCAGTGAATGAGGAGAGATACAATGATGCAGGTACATCAAACTAATTCTGTGATTATTTTATTGGAAGTATCTGCTGTTGTTCTCCTTTAATTAATCTGTTGATATATCACCAATATTTTCTGGTACCTGCACAGCTATGTGGAAGGACAAATTGATGAGACTTCGTGAGAAGACATGAACTCTAAATCTTTTTCCAGGTACTTCTGTCTACTGTTGGCGAAAGAGAGCAAATTTATATTATGTTGGATCATGGATATATATTATTTATCCGGCTCTGGAATATTTACATTATTCTACAATGAACTTCTTTCAATTTTTGCTGTGCTATTCATTGCAACTCTCCTTTTCTTGCTCAGAACTTAAATGTAAATATTCCTTCTGGATTGCGATGATGATGGATGGCAGCTATGACACTGTGCTGTATCTCAACTTTTCAACACCATACTAACTAAAGTTTCGAGGAATCAATAACTTACAGGGAAGTTTCAATATTATTGTTGTGTATAGGTTTCCCTTATTGTGGAAATCTTTGCTGAAAAGTAAATTCCTTGCCTATGTTGTGTCGGTTTGGCTTCTTATACCGCAACAATGCAACCACTAGGTAAAAATGTATATAGTTTGCTTGTTGCTGAAGAATGTATCAACTCTGTGAGAATAGCAAAAGACAAGAATTTGGTTAACTGAAATCATCTCATGTGACAGATATTGCACCCAACCCCATACGTAGATTGCTGTATGTAAGTTAAAAGAAAGGGGCTGGAGTCTCTTTGCTCAAGTATATGTTGTACACTTGTTTATCCTTATTTACAAACTAAGAATACCTGAAAAGGGGGGGGGGGGGGGGGGGGGTCTTGACAAGCTTCCCTCCCTTTTTCTTCATTTCACTTTTGCATTTCTGATGATGATCATTTTTGGTATCAAATAAATTGGAATAATTGAAGCTTTGGCTGTAAAGGATACTCTATAAATTCTGCTGTATCACTGGTTGCTGGAAACCATAATGGATTCATCAAAAAAATCGTAAACTTGGACAATAATTGTTTCCTGCTGGTTTTCCGACACTTACTACATGCCTTTTAACAACTTGGACCAGAGTTCAGTTTTTTCTTTCTACATTGGTTAGCAAAGCTCAATACATTATCCTGCTTTTAGAGAAAGCATAGGGTACTTCTAATAAAAGTATCTTTTTAAAACTTGTGATGTTTCATACTCTGTATCATTGTTACTATCCGGGGAGTGAAGTATTTTAGTTTTGACCAAGAATCTCAAAACATATTTTTTTGTATTTCTAATTGGGATTTTCTCAAAATATATTACAGAATTAGTGTTTGCTTTCATATTGATGTATGTGTTTCTACTCTCTCACTTCGACCTACCACTTTTTAGATGGAAAAAAAAAAGTATCCAGAGAGGTCGTAAGCTGATAAAAATACTATAGATATTTCGTTGACATGGAAGAGTGAATATTCCATTTATTATGTACGGTAAACGAGCAAAGTTTAAGATTAAACTATCTACCAGAATGAGTTATTTATAGTAGCACTACGTCTATTTTACTAGCATAATATTATGTCTGCTGAAATATGATGGAAAAAGATAAAGAGAACAGCAAGAATCATACATTCCTAAAGGAAACCTTTTTGTATATACACAAAAAAATGAATATATCCAAGTATATATAAGAGTACTCTTGATCAGACCTTTTTATAAGCTTGCTCTAATTACAAATAGAATTCCTTGGACGAGTTACGTCGATTCAAATGAATCTATTACTTTCAGCTCGAACAATTTATATACCTCCCACCCCTCCAAAAAAATAAAATAAAAAAATATAAGAACATATACACTTATTAATTCGAAGCTATTATTCATTCTAGCTATTGGATTGATCTGATCAAATTTCCAGTTTATAGCATATGTTCGTCCAATAATACTAACAACTCAATCTGGTAATCTATTCCATTGTGTATATGCATGGATTCGACGGAGAAGAAAACGTAATCCAGACTGATCTATTTTGGACCCTTTAAAATTAAAACAAAATCAACTATACAACAGATACAGAATAATGCAGGCTATCAACTATGTATAGATAGATAGATATATATTACAATTCAAAAATGCCATGGATATATATAGACAAAAATGATTATATATATGTACCCTTCAACCAAAATTGACCAATAGCAAGAAGATTATGTCATATACATACAAAAAAAGAAGAGGGCATGTATATGATCAAATGCTCTTGTTGTATCGATGCCAGAAGATGAGCATGATGACACATTTTCTAATGATATATAATCTTGAACGTTTCTCTTTTATCATCAGTGATAAATACCCCTTTTTATTTTGATTCCTTCTTGTTACATTATTCATCAACAATTTTCCTGTCCCATATCGATGATGTTCTTCTGCATGCCTATCGATTGGCCTTGATGTTGAAATTGCCCTTCTCTTATGCTCACATGCAGACGTTGATACACATTGACCCATTTATTTTTTACCAAAATCAACTAATAATTCACAAATATTGAAGGCTATTTAAGAATCAAATTGCTTAAGAAAGAGCTTAGAAGAAGAGAGAACAACTTAATCGACCCTTATTTTTGAGCCATTTTTTCAGGAATTTTATTGTTTTTGTAGCATTTCTCTTTCTACACCTCTCTATGTAAGTATCACTTACTATTATTTATGTAGGAAAGTATATAGGGTGTGGATTTTCTCAAATTAAAATGTATACGTGTTTGTGAATACCTTTTTGTTGTCGTTATATCAAGCAATTTAGTTTATTTTTATCCACTAGAAACAACACTTTATTCGTGAAAACTACAAATTGAGTGGCAGTGGACCAGCATATCGTCCGTTACTGACTGGATTGTGACAACTCAAATGTCTCTGTTTCATGACTTACGTTTCTAGAATTATTATTATTATGAGTCATCGAGTTTTTTGAGGTTAAACCATTAGTTTCCCCACCAAAAAAAACAAAGATACAAGATATTGAATTTAAGTTATATAAAACGTTCGATGCACCACCAGAGGATGAGGTTGCTTCTCCTTAATCAGAGGTCTTGATTTAGAGTTTTGGTTGTGAAAAATCTTTGGTAGAGAGCGATAATCCCTAACAGGTTCTATCAGACGTGAATTCAGATTAATCAAACTATGATTCTGACATCGAACACCGGATGAGAAAGAGATTTTTTACATTTTAAGTTACCTTGTAGATATCCTTTAGGTGACACGGTGTAAAAAATTCCTTAAGCTATGATGTATATAACCTAACCTTTACAAATTTATAAATCGTTTTACGTTCATCAGAATTTACATGTACAATTTTTTTTTCTAGTGTAGATATGTAGGAGAAAACCTCGGAAAGTGTTTAGCTGGATCGTGTATGTTATAATGAATGATTTATTCGCATGAGTTGTGTATGATTGGGACGAGGGGGGAAACTACATTAATAGGCAATTATATATTCTACCAAAAATATGCAGTAGTATTTTTTTTGTGTGTGTAATGCAATTATAAAAGGTTCTCTAAAGCTACTTGTATTGGTGATTGGTGCACATCATGATCGAATATTATGTAATTATGACAAGTGATTAACTAATACAGTCACTTAAATAATTAAGTTTGGTGGTTGGAGCATTAAGTTCTGAATAATCTGTGTGGGGTGTGGGGCCTCTGGGCTATAATTCATGAATAATCATATTTTCTCATGGACTAAAGTCAAATAATACATATATTTATATATACATAATCACTTTATATAGCTAATTACTACCTAGTACTTTTCAAATGACAAGTTCAAAGAGGGCGTAGAACCTTGCCACCATGTATGTATACGCTAGTCAAGTGTACGTGTTTTACATGTTGTCTTATATTATAAATAAAACTATATATAATAGAAAAAAATTATTAAAAATAGCAATTGATGTTAAAATAAATGCTAAAAATATGAAATGTTTAACTTTTAGTGATAAAATATTAGAAAAATCAATAACTTTTTTACGTGGAAAATCTTCCTAAAAATATGGTACACGATTGAAAGTTTCTTTTCTTGTATGTTGGTTGGTGAATTTCACTTTTGTCCTTTTTGTGATTTTGTAGTGTGTATTTTGACAAGTTAGCGTCTATGTATTACTATTCTTTGATGCTTTATGTTGTGTTGGGATTCACATGATTTTCATCACCTAGTTTTAGATTAGAACTAAGCATGTTTTGATGGACCTTAAGGTAAAGCATAGTCTCTATTTCACAAAGATTATTCATGATGCAAGACCCTATTTTCAAGATTTTTCAAGCTAATATGATTCATAAAGTCACATATAGATAATTTTTGCTTTTAACACGCAGAAACTATTTGAGATATTTCCAAAAATATATATAAAATTTAAGACAAAAAAAAAATGCACAGACCAATCGAGATATTTCATAAAAAATAAAATATAAAATAAATAAATTTAATTCAGACGTCAAAATCGATCAATTTAAACCACCCATTCACTTCTATGTTGATTTGTTTCACATAATAAAGAGACCAAGTTGTTTACCAAATAAAATCATTAAAAGCAATTGTAACTCACCTCTTAGCATCTTTCTTTCAGTTCATAGGGACGTCACAAAGAAAAGAAACATTCAAATTTGCAAATTCAATAAATAAACAATTGTACCTTCATTAGACAAAGCTGAGAGTAGGGATGGGCATAAAATACAAAAAATCGAATTACCGAACCGAATCAAAAAATTTGGTAATTGGTATTCGATAATTCGGTATTTGGTATGGTATTTGGGAGTAAAATTTCAATAGTTTGGTATTCGTGATTAGATTTGATACAAGATATTAATAACATTTGGTATTCGGTATTTACCGAATTTCGAGTCTCTCTCTCTCTATCTATCTATCTATTTATCTATCTATATATATCTCTCTCTATTCATCCATCCATCCACCCATCCATCCATCCAGCCAGCCAGCCAGCAATCCATCCATCCAGCCAGCCAACCAGCCATCCATCCATCCATCCATCCATCCATCCATCCTATCTCATCCTATCCCATCCAATCCCATCCATCCATCCATTCTATCCCATCCTATCCCATCCATCCCATCCATCCATCCATCCATCCAATCCCATCCTATCACATCCATCCATCCATCCATCTCTCTCTCTCTCTCTCTCTCTCTCTATATATATATATATATATATATATATATATATATATAACACCCGATAGACAATAGTACTAGTCATCTCAAAGAATTTCTTGGACCTTGATAATATATTCGTAAAAAATAATAAAAAGAATACTAAATAGGATTTCTATTAAAGATACTCTTTGAAATTTAAATGTAACATTTGCACATCTCCAACTTTAATATGGTATTACCAAATACCGTACCGAACCGAAGTAAACATTCAACAAATATTCCAAACATTCCAACAATCCATCAATTCTAAATTTGTCTACTCTAGCCTACTGTTTGCCTACCCGCTCGACGACATATCACGTTCAACATTAACAATGAATCAAAATAACATAATATTCAATTTATCAATTTTTTTATTCTCGCCCCCAACTTCATTTTTATCAATCACATCATCAAAATTACTCAAATTTGCTCCTCATATCATCGAAATGACATCGTCAAGCAAATAATCATAACATAAACAAAATCAAACAATCGTAATTATCCAACACATAATCACCAAATTACGTCATAAAAATAAAGAGAAGAGATAGAGAATTAGACCTGAAATTGGGGCTTTCAAACTGTGTTATTCAATTAAACGGAGTCCGCATCGGAGACCTCGAAATTGAACCTCAATAAACAACCAAACTGACCCTCAACTCTGTCTCGCACCACTTGATGCAACCAAGGAAAACTCAATTGACCGTGTTCGTCGGACAAGGACTTTCACCGCCGGAACAGTAACAACAGTTGAGAAGGGTATTCAACAACAGTCCATCTTACCCTTCAACCCTCATCTATGGCCTTACATCCACTCCCTTATCTAGAGCATTACTACACTTCCATAGCAACTACCATAGTACCAAAAAGTGGGTCACTACAGAACTAACATACAAGCATCAAGGATGAGAGGGTTACTTCTCAATTAAGACTCATATTAGTTGTACTATTCAAAGTGAGACCCGTGAAATAAGACATGGTATAGTAGGCACAAATTACTTCGAAGAAACCACCTAGGTCATGAATAGAGAGTCGTTTTGCCATAAACACAACATCACATGTGTTCCTCGAATTGTTCACAGTGAGAAACATGAGTGCAAAAAATCATAGGTCAGATAACATAAAGTTGAGAATTATATATTCAACAACTAAGATAGGGACTGCCGCTTGAAACTATTGCCCCACATTTTAAGGACTAACAATGGTCGAGAGTTGCACAAATAGCATCACTTTGGGCCAGTACATTACACAAAATGAATCGGTAGTAAATAGAGAAAATAGTTTTCTTAAAACTACATATAAAGTGGGGCATGAGTTTATGGATTACGAGTGTGATAACCTAGAGCTTAAATACTGGGAATCTTGGATTTTCGAGAACCATTATCGCTTCTAGTTTAGGGGTTGTAGCATGGACATAGGTTGCATAGATAACTCAAACCTTAGGCATAGACCCAATCTTTATGTCACGAACCTAATCGAGGCCCTAGCCGTGATGAGCATCCCAAACCATGAAGGCCCGGACACCCTTATAACTTGAAATCATATACACCATTCATACCCAAATGAGGAAATGCGGAAATTTCAACAAAACGGGATCATGGTCATAAATTTGATATAAATTCGATAATAGAAAATGACAATCTAAAACCATCTAACAACATCTGGAAACCGTCTGCGAAATCTCTACTACATGAAATTCTGACAACTATCTGAAAATTGGGACAAGGCCCCCAGTAGACCAAAATCATAATCTATAACAATTGTCTGAAAATAAATAGGCATTCTGAAATATAGAAGGCTCACCAACTGAATACTGCAACTCTGACTGATAAGATCTACTGCTTATCTGTACCCCTAGATTAAGCCTCAGAACCTGAGAGGTAGGAGGAAGGGGGTCAATACAGTTGTACTGGTATGCAAAGTAATCCAAAATAAAGCTTGTTTATATATATAAAATAGTTGGAGAGCAAATTGTTAGAATATCATACATAGAATAGTTCTAAAATACATGGGCATTTTCTGATATCATAAATCATTCTTGTCAAAGCAATGTCTGATCTTTGTATTACTTCTGAGTTAGGTGGCACTCCCCTACTGATAACGCTCAAACTACAGCTCTCGTAAGAGTGTAAGTGGTCGTCGTCAAATATAGAACCCAACTGGGTTGGGTGTCGAATCCCACAGGGAATACTCGGTCACTAAGTATGCAACGATTAGTAGACTTTTGGTGAAAGTTCTGCGGATAAAAGGGGGGATTTTATGCGTGAAGTAAAATTATCAAAATAGCAAAGTAAAAATGGAATGTTTAGTAAGATTTTAATCAATGAGAATTGTAAGTTAGGGTTATGTCCACCTTATGAGTTTTACGTATCTATTGGCTATGAGTTATGCGGAATTCAGACATGCATGCGCTTATAGAGATTCGTATTCTATGGTAAATCCTAGTGTCTTTCGACCATCAAGGATTATATCACTTTAACTCTTTCGAGCTTAAAGCGTATACTAATGGTACGAATTCTCCAAGAGGTTAATCCAGTCACGGCACTAACTTTTAAACAGGGGTTGGTAGCCCTATTTCCTTGTCATTCTCTCTTTTCCAGTTATGTAACTTTTTTTTCGAACAAGTTAATGCTATACTGGCGTATTCTATATGTTTGCAACCACAAGAATTCAATTAAGATGAAGAGAGTAATGATATAAGCAGCATACGTATCAAGAATTCACAAACTCATAGCAATAGATAGTATCTCATAAGGCTTCCATAAACCTAACAGAGAAGTTTAGCTACTCATGAGCGCAACGGAGATCACAATAGATATAATCATCATACCACAACCTAGAATAATCTTGGCGATGGAAGTGATATGGCGTCAAAAGCTCTCAAACGTTTTGCCCTAGCCGTTCTTTTCAAGAGAGACGAGTTCTCTGTGTTAGACTTACAGAATATTGTAACGTGAATAGTCCTAAAATATCGAATGAATAATACTTGAATTAATGAATGAGTCAATGATAAAAAACTCCCTGAAAAATTCAGCAAATAGGGTTTTTATAACATCCTTGTCCTAGTCCGACTGAAATAGGGTTTTTATCCTTGTCCTAGTCCTACTGGGTTACTGCATACTTGTCCTAATCCTACTAAGTTACTGTTGATCCCCCAAGTCTTTAGAAATACTGTTTTTGCCCGGGACAAGTTCTCCATGCATCACTTTCAGTCCACAAGCTTCCAGAAGCTGCCTTCCTTCTTACGCGAAGTTTTCTTTGGCGTCCAACAATCCATAAAATGCTGAAATCTTCATCATAAATACCTGAAATCTTGCTAATCACGTTGGTTAGCTCACTTACAGGAAAATAGACTAAAAGTGCAGGAATTATATATTTTGTCCTTAAAACTTAGCTAAAATATGGGTAAATTAAGGTGCTTTAGGCATGTAAATACGCCTAACATCACCTACAAGTCTGATATTCCTTATGCAGTCGTAATGTGTTAGGGGCATTACCTATGCTGCCGTAATATGTTAGGGGCTTGTACATGCTGCCGTAGTAGACTTTTTGGGGCTTTATATATGCTGTCGTGGACTTGTCGGGGTGTTAGGCCGATCACCTTCACTGCCGTTTATGACAAGTCGTGAGTGTGGATTGAGTTGTTACAGGATGATATTTTGAACCTCTTTGAAAATCTTATTGATATTATTTTATGAAAGATATTATGTACATATTATTTGTGTATCTTTGTTGTGCTTTGTATTTTCTAACACTTGTTCCAGGGGTATTAAAGTAGCGAGTCGAGGATCTTACTGGGTTATACTTATATGGCTCACTCCTTACTTGCATACGTGCAGATACGGTTGCAGAGAGAGAGACTCGTGGCTGACTGTATTTACGTGTGGATTCTATCTCTAAGGTGAGCCTTCGCATTATTCGTGAAGGTTGTCATTCATCTCTCGTTATTTTAGCTTATGTTTCCGTTTGTTGGGTTTGTATGCCCAAAAGTTGAACTCATGTAATTCTGTTTAGATGCTCCATGAACTTAGTGTGGGATTTGGGTTAGAGATTTGTTATCTAAACTATTGTAGTTTTCATATATCGCTATGCGATGTCTTGTTGGATAATGATCCTGCGTTAATAATTATTGCGTGCACATAGTGTTGTGTATGTTTTCATCTCAGTATTTATAGATATGGTGAATGCATAGAAAATTGGTCCTTCCGGAAAGTGGTGTTGTCGGGAGCCAGTCACGCCCAAGGGTTATTTTGGGACGGGATAGTGGGCTCATCATTTGTAGCCCAAATTAACGGGCTAGCCCAATAAAAATTGAACTTTAATTAAATCCATACATGTTTGAACTTAAATAATTAATCCGCAATATTTATTTGGGACTAATCTATTTTGAATTTACCATAATCCAAATTTTGTACGTATTTCAATTTAATAAAATTTCGTTGCCCACAAGTATATCTAAAAATACTTTAGATTTTTTTCTGATTCACGAAATAAGTTTCATATTTTTTTAAAGGACTTTTCTCAAGGAATTAGGAGATATATATTCCACAAATGTCTCTACACATTGATTATATATGAATTTTTGTAGGATTTTTCTCCTATTCAACAACAATAACAACAATAACAACAACAAAAAATTCAGTGTATTCCACCAAGTGGGGTCTGGGGGTAAAATATATGCGGTCCATACCGCTACCTCCTATGTGCGCAGTCCTATTCAAATTGTGCAGAAATATAAAAAGCATTTTATCTATTTTTGTTCCATGATTAATGTCACTTTCTATTTTGTCCATCCATGCATATAATGCAATGCCATGTATAAAAAAGGTTGAATGCATATACAAGCCCCTCAACTATTCAACTTTTTCCGTTTAGGCGCCTCAATTAAGCCATGTACCTATTGAACCCTTTACTTCTTCACAAACGTGTCAATTGAGCCCAATCGTTGACGTGGCGGTGACATAGCATGGCATAATGTGTAATACACTCTCATTTGAGAGAGTGAGAAACCATAATTAATTAAAAAAATTAAACATAAAAAATTCCAACCAATAAAAAAAATATAAAAAGAATTTTTAAAAATAAATAAAAGTAATTAAAAGAAAACTATCATCTTCTCTCTTCTACACACACACATTCCTCACCATTGAAACACACTAAACACACGTAACACACACAAATTTTCTCTTCTACACAGCACACACACAAAATTTATATCTACATAACACATCACAAAATACATAGTCCATATACGCACACAACTCACAACAAACGCAGCTACACATATATGATACACACAGAAGAATCGGGGAGGATGAAGGGAAAAAAAGCAGTAGCAAAGGAGTAAAAAAATGAGAATTCGGGGAAAACAGTGGAGAAACTAAGAGAATATAAAGAAAGAAGGTGCGAGGAAGAGACAATCGATGGAGAAACAGTGAACGGAGGAGAAAGATACGAGAGAGATAAAAGAAAAAAAGGAGAGAGGGAGAGAGAAAAAGATCGATGAGATCAGAAATTTGACCTATTTTTCTTCAATTTCCTCCGTCGCCGAGCTCACCGGAGCTCCGGTGAAGTGAAAATAGCGACCCATCCCCATTCACGATCGAACCCTCATTGGATATTATGAATGGGTTCTGTTGGTCATCGTGATTTTGTTATAAGACAAATCAAGAAATTTAAGGTAACTCAATTTGCAAAGGGAGGACGTTAGAGGTTCGCTGGGTGAGTTTGTTTGAAGATCAACAAATACCAGTATCTTCCATGGTAGATGGTCCATATTCAACGGAATCTAGCTTTTTCCAAATACCCCAAAACACTAATTCATTTGAAATTGTTGTTGGGTATTGTTTTAGTGGAGAAATAAAGGAGTGAAGTGAAGATAAGGAAGATGAATATTGTTGGGTATCAACGGAATCGAAGTGCTTCAATGGTTAGTTTAATTTCTACTACGCGTTTCTATTTGCTTTCTATTCCCAACTTCGACTATTATTGAGATCATAACAATCAGTGCCTGATTTTTCATCAGCATTGAGGAAGGAGAATCGAAAACCGCCGCCTACTATGCTGCCGACTTTGAAGGAAAAGTCAACTACTCCGCCTCCGTCTGGTGCAAAAAATGGCAAGTTTTATGGGGTTGTTGGGAGTATTGGAGGTAGCAAATCGGTGAATTCAGCAGAGAAGATGATTGGGGGTTTGATGACTAGGAAGAGTTAGGCTAACGCGGAGGAACTGAAGGGATTGACTTCTGTTGCAAGGATTGCCATTAATGGTGAAAACAGATAAGGAAGAACTAACAGAGTTGCTGGCAGGACTCTTCTTGGTTACAGACAATTATGATTCTCACCTCTGAAGAATGGAGGAGAATCATTCTTCATGTGGTTTTGATTCTTCGATCTTTTTTACATTTTATTTGCCTACAAGGGAGTCTTGGTGTAACCAATAAAGTTGGCATAACCGATAAAGTTGCTACCATATGACGAGGATGTTTCAGTTTCAAGCTATGGAAACATAATCTGCTTACAATAGGCCCTTGTGGCCCAAACCTCGCACATAGCAGGAGTTTAGTGCACCGGGTGGTCCTTTTTACTTGCTTGAAAGATTGATTTTTGATTTACATTTTCTTTTTACAGAAGATTAATTTTATAAATTTATCTTAAGAGTTGTATAGAGCAATAGGTTTGAATCGTACCGAATCATTGTAACCTACTGGGAACTATAGAAAGTAATTTGCTTATGGATTGATGAACATTGAATATCATAATAATAGATTTTTGCATATGCATCCATTTAGGCTTATTGGGTTTCCTTTCAAATTGTTCTTACATTTCAACCATTTTTCATTTTGTGCTTGTAATCTTCTACTTCAAATAGATGTTCACGAAGGGATTGCTCTTAATGTTCATAAATGCTAAAGCGCAAGTACAATAAGTAGAATCAGATGCAGAATCAATGATTTGTACAAAATACTTTTCTTGACATTATTGAGGCAAGAGTTATCACATGAGAACAACACTGATAGGCTTGCAACAAAGTCTCAAAAAGAGGAGCTACTAACAGTTCCATCCAAATTTTAGCTAGAACTGTAGAGGTCTAAAACAACTTCATCTACTAATTCTTGGAGAATATGCCTAGCAACTTCAGTGCTACATTCACATTCTTCAATCTCGAAGTCCGTACATTTACCCAAAGAATGGCTGATATCCCATTCTACAAGCTCGTTTGGGCTCAAACCAACAAATTATGTCCACTCTTTGACCTCTTCAATAATATCAGCAATCAGAATCTCTTTGGTCATACTTGATGGTAGTTTGGTACAGGTTCTGAAACCAGAATCAAAAATCTCTTTGGTCATACTTGATGGTAGTTCGGTACAGTTTTTGAAACCAAAATTAGAGTATCGAGCAAATTTTGAGTCTAGGTACTCTAATAGACAATCAAAGGTGAATCTTTTAAGCTGATTCATCTGTTTTGGGTCGTTACAGCCAAGCAACTGATCGAAAGTCATAAACAAAAGACTAGAAAACATTTCATGTTCATTGAGGAAAAATTGGCTCACAAAGAACCCATCCTCTACAGATAGAGCCTGTTGTTGAGGTGTAGTTCCAAATATGAGTTTGGTATTCAAAATGACTTGTTTTGCGTAACTTAGTTTGCTTCCTTTTAACTTATCAATCTTTCTTAGCACTCCAGAAACGTTATTAAAATGGTCTGTGATCAGTTCTCTGCAACTCCTCCTAGTGGATAATGAGGTCCCACAGTCCGAAAGATCTCTATCAGGTTCTGGAAAGAGTGGTTCATCATCAATATAGTCCACTGATTCAGCAAACACTTTGTCCTCTAGAAGTAAACAAGCATCATATTTATTAGAAGCATGGATGCATGAAATCCAAGTTTAGAGTTGTCTTATTTTAAATCTATGTATTTGAGGGAAAGAAAGGAAGTATGCAAATAGTAAAATGTTGAATCGGGGACCATACTTGAGCTTCTATTGGGACTGCTGGAGAGGTAGCTGTCAGTTGAAAAGGCAGCTTCAAGAACACATCCTGAACTATGGTGATAAAGTGAATTCCCACAATTTTTACATGAAGGCACAAATGTTCCTTTTAAAATCTTTGAATCCACACAAAGATTAGGGCTTTCCAAATGATGAGGTGCTAAATCTGCTTCATCTTCCAAAGGAGAAAAATATCTAGTAGGATAAGTGAGAGAACATTTAGCTCTAAACCTTCGCAAACCCGGTTCTAAACACATTATTTCGGCCATCTCCAAATCCATATCTTCTTTATCAGATCCGCTAGGTTGAGCACCAAGTTTGTCTGCCACATTGCTCCAAGTTAGAAGCTGAAGCCTTTTGGTGCTTACTGTCTGATCCTGCTGGCATCGATTCCAAACCCATGAGCCTAGCAATTATTTCACGTTTGCTTTCACAACGTGTATTAGTCAATCCATTATTCTTTGCATTTGGAAAACCCCCACTGTTCTCATCAGCAATTTACATTTTTCATACAAGAACCAAAAATAATAAAAACAAAAACTTTCCTGTCAGGATAACATCTGAGACAATAGAAGAAAAAGAAAGCTAAATGTGGGAGTATAGTTCAAGAAATGAGTACCAAATGAAGCTTTGGCTGCTTCTCATCCCCTCCAAACTTTTTTGAAGCTTGTTTCAAAATCTTTGAATCCACACAAGGATTAGGGCTTTCCAAATGATGAGGTGCTAAATCTGCTTCATCTTCCAAAGGAGAAAAATATCTAGTAGGATAAGTGAGAGAACATTTAGCTCTAAACCTTCGCAAACCTGGTTCTAAACTCATTATTTCGGCCATCTCCAAATCCATATCTTCTTTATCAAATCCGCCAGGTCGAGCACCAAGTTTGTCTGCCACATTGCTCCAAGTTTTAGAAGCTGAAGCCTTTTGGGGCTTACTGCCTGATCCTGCTGGCATCGACTCCAAACCCATGAGCCTAGCAACCAAACTTGGAGCTTTCATTTCGCGCTTGCTTTCACAACGTGTATTGGTCATTCCATTATTCTTTGCATTTGGAAAACCCCCACTGTTCTCATCAGCAATCTACATTGTTCATACAAGAACCAAAAATAATAAAAATAAAAACTTTCCTGTCAGGCTAACATCTGAGACAATAGAAGAAAAAGAAAGCTAAATGTGGGAGTATAGTTCAAGAAATGAGTACCAAACGAAACTTTGGCTGCTTCTCATCCCCTCAAAACTTTTTTGAAGCTTGTTTCAAGCGAGCTATAAGAATGCAACACAAAAAAAGAAATAATTTAGCCCTCTAGCTAGAATCACCTTCAAGAAATTAACCATTCTGCTTTAAAAATAAGTGGAATGTAGTAGTAGCTAACCTGGTGAAAGCAGTTTCTTTGGAAACAGCTTCTTGGCAAATCTACGGTTCTGATCAAAGAGCTGAAAGAAAATGCCCACACAACCACAAAGCCTTTGAGGTTTTCTCTCAGTAACAATGGCTAAACTATCATTCATTTCTCTAGCTGTGCTAACATTCATCCTTCAAAATCCTCTTTTAAATTTCTTCACCTTTTCTCCCACTCTGCTGAATGTGATTCACACACTTTGTCTTCACAATAAGATTCTATCAAACATTATCTTCACATTAATTTGGAAAGAATTAAAATAAAGACCCCCACTGGCCCCTCTGCCCACCACATCACTCACCCTCCTTGGCCCAAAAAAAGAAAATGGGGAAAAAGAACTTACATTTTCATGCAAGAAACAAAGCAAAAACCCAACAAAATATAAGAAAGAAAGTAGAAAATAGCTATGAAAAGTAAAACCTTGAGCTGTGTTCAATTATGACAAAACTTTCACAAGAAACCACATTCAAACAAAGTAAACACAGAACGAGAAAATACAAACAACAATACCCAGAATGTCTTCAACTTACACCAAATGTGCTACTGTTCAAGAAAACAGCTAAAACTGGTTATAGTACACTCTAGTAAGCTATTCTTTTCTTTTTTTAATCTTCTTTATGACAGTGAAAAAAGCAAAATCATTTGTACACTAGAGGCACATGCTAACTTACTCACGCAAAAAATAGAATAAAAATCCTTTCTTTAGGCTATTGAGTAACTCCAGGAAGTAAAACGTTCTGCTGTTCAGAGAAAGAATAAGATTAGCAGAAAATAAAGCTGTAAGTGATGAAAACGGCTCATCACTTGCTTTATTCACAATGTAAGGAAGAGACTCTTCGTGTGAGGGGAAATGGGACAAGTTTTGATGTGTAGGATAATAAAGAATGGACAAACTAAGGTTGTGTTTGCCTACGCAATTCATAGAGCACATAAATCCCCGCCCCAAGCAGTCCCAATAATTACCATTACATCAGTGAGGTTTATACAATACAGACCAATGAATAAATAAAATGAAGCTATGAAACTAAACTAAGAAATAAGAAACCACTCCCAAGTCCCCGGCGACTCTTCCAATACCACTTAATACCTGTCACATACGAGCAAAAGAGTGGTACAAGCACAGAAGGAATACTTGACTATACCAACACATTGTCTTATATAGAGGAACAAAAAAACACATGCATAGCAAGCAAGCACAACATAATTATTTTAAATTAGTTCCTATAAACATGCTTTCTATGCTTTGCTATCACAAATGCTACAGAATAAGAAAAGAATGCGTCGATAGAGACTAACCGATTAGGCGCCAAACAATAATAATAGAACCCAAAGCAATTGCAGCAAGGACAAGACCGAATGTTTTTCGAAATCCAAAGTGCCAAAGAACTTCAAAGTACTTTTAGGAGTAAATAGAGGGAGTAATAGCGGAGAAAAATTTTGTCCTCTTAGAGAAAGAGAATGGTGAGTTTATATAGTGAGGAGGGCCGTCTACAATCCCAAATAATGAAGGAAGAATAATATTTAATGAAGGAAGAATAACATATAATGAATCAATTAAGGGGATTATTCTCTTAAATGGATGGGGGTAAATCAATCCGTTCCACCAATCATACTATAGTTGCCATAAATAAATAAACAAGGGTATGTCAAATTATAACATTTGAAATTTCCATGAATAGAAAAAGTAAAAAGAAATCCTTCCTACTTATTAAATGAAATCAAGAAGAGGCATCTAAATTTACCATAATTAACGTGTGAGGGGATGTCTGTCAACCAAGTAAGGCAAGAAAAATCAAAAATCAATTACTGAGATGCTTTTATCAAATCAAATTGGTACAGGATCATACCCAAACAGTCAAAACGTGCACATATTAGCCTTATTAAAGATTTACGAACAAATCCTCGAATCGTCACATACATGCTTTTCCCATACAAAATTAAATTAAGCAGAAACTAACCAGACTGATATTACTGAGGCTCTTCCCATTAATACTTGTGGGAAATCAATTAAAGTGAAAGAATATATCAATCATACACAAATTTCCTTTTTAGATTATATGCTAATTAAGGAAAATATAAAATCACACAAAATTCAGTCAAATCCAATAAAGGAAAGAACGGTTAAGCAAATCAGTCATACAAATTATTTATTTACCAAAGAAAAGAAGAACTACCATATAGTGATCACATAATCAAGGCAAACGATAATTAATAGTACTTAATTTTTAGAAGAAAATTGACACAAGACTCAATCAAAAGCAATTACTTACAATAAATCATTGTTAAAGTAATCAGCCGCATCTCTCAATTAAAGATAGTATATAAATCAATCAACTGTAAATTCTCAATTAGGCACAGTCAAGAATTTTAAAACCCGTCACAAAGAAAAATAATCATTCGTTTAACACGATAGTAGTACCACAATTACAATAAGGCGATTACAAAATCATAAAACATGCCAAAAAAATAGTCAATATTAGCAAGCAAAAATCTACAATGATTAGTAATGAGTATCTTATCAGAAAGTTAAAACCAAGTCACAAAAGAAGTTGGGATTTTCTTACCCACATTGACTACGAGGCATAAAAAATGTGAAGTTGCAAGAAGTTAGGTGTGTTTGCACATACCAGAGAGAGATGAACAAATTGACTCACCATTCAAGTTAAGCGTCACGAAATTTCAATCAAGCAGGACATGCAAATAGGGTCGAATAAAAATCACAGACTTAAAATCAACACATTTATTCAGCAAAAATCAAACGTGGCCACACTCGATTCGAAAAATCTTTCTATGAGAGACACAGATGAAGAAATAGTACTAAATTTCACACACATATTTCGAACACGGGATCAAACCTGAAGACGGATTCTGAGAGAATCCGTCATTTTCGATGAGGAAGGGTTGCGTGGTTGGAACGCTGAAGGGGTTTGCCGGAGGTATCGCTGTGGGGGGAGGAGTCGAGGCTGTGTCGAGGCTGTTGGACATTCGCCGGAGGGGAGAAAGAAGGCGACTGGAGGAAGGAGAATGGAGCGGTGGCGTGGAGGCTTGGCTGGCCGTCTCCGTCGATGGCGGCGCCACTGGTAGCGCTGTTCGCCGGTGGAGGACGAGAAGGGAGGGGGCAGGCCATCGGAGCAGCTGCTGGACTCACCTGGGGTAGGCGCCGATGGCGCGTATGGAGGAGAAGAAAGAGAAGACGGTGAAGGCTGTTCGCCGGAAATGGCAGCCTGGCGACGAGGACTCAGAGCGGAGGGGGTGGTTTCAGTGGTCAATTGGCGACGGAGAGATCGGAGGAGAGGGGGGCAGATCAAGATTTGGAGGTGTTTGTAGAGAGAGGTGGAGAGAGAGAGGTGGAAGTTGGGGAAAAAAATTAGGGTTAGGGATTGTAGGTTTTAAATATGGAAAGAGAGATCTTTTGATCTTAACCATTGGATTGTTTTTTGATTGACGGCTGAGATTTAATGTCATGGGGGAATTAAAATGTGTCTATGATGAAAAATAATGGCTGAAATTGTAAGAAAATGGGTTAAGATTGTAACGGATTGGGTAAAAATAGGCTATAATTGTAAGAAATTAAATTAAATTGAATTAAAAGGTAAATAAAATTAGGCAAGGTAATTTTGATTAGGCTGTTATTTAAATTAAAGTAGGAATAATAATAATATATGATAATAGTAATTAAATAATAAATAACAACATTAAATAATAAACAATAAAAAAAATAAAAGATAAATAATAATGAAAAAAAAATAATTAAACAATAAATTATAATAATAAATGACAAATAATAAATAATAGTAATATATATAATAACAATGTCAATAAAAATAATATCAATAAATAGTATTAAATAAAGCAAAACTAGACAATGTATTTTGCAAAAATTGTGAGTGTGCATAATTGCGTAAAAATAATTTAATTAATAAAAGTATAAAAATGTCATTTTTAATTTTAGAATATTATTAAAAAAAATGATTCTAAAAGATAATTGATGATTTATGCATTTTCTAAATTATGAATGCGATATGTCGGAAATCTGTTTGATGCAAGAAAATATGCAAAAATACTAATGTTTAAAAATTAATGATTTTGTTAAAATAACAGCCTAAATGTAGTGTCGGGAGGTCAAAATTGGGTGTTAACATCACATTGTAAGGAAGAGACTCTTCGTGTGAGGGGAAATGAGAGAAGTTTTGATGCGTAGGATAACAAAGAATAGACAAACTAAGGTTGTGCTTGCCTACGCGATTCATAGAGCACATAAATTCCTGGCCACAAGCAGTCCCAATAATTACCATTACATCAGTAAGGTTTATACAATACAGACCAATGAATAAATAAAATGAAGCTATGAAACTAAACTAAGAAAGAAATAAGCAACCACTCCCAAGTCCCCGGCGACTCTTCCAATACCACTTAATACTTGTCACATACGAGTAAAAGAGTGTACAAGCACAGAAGGAATACTTGACTATACCAACACATTGTCTTATATAGAAGAACAAAGAAACACAGGCATAGCAAGCAAGCACAACATAATTATTTTAAATTAGTTCCTATAGACATGCTTTCTATGCTTTGCTATCACAAATGCTATAGAATAAGAAAAGAATGCGTCGATAAAGACTAACCGATTAGGCACCAAACAATAATAATAAAATCCAAAGCAATTCCAGTAAGGACAAGACCGAATATTTTTCGAAATCCAAAGTGCCAAAGAACTTCAAAGTACTTTTAAGAGAAAATAGAGGGAGTAATAGCGGAGGAGAAGTCCGTCCTCTTAGAGAAAGAGAATGGTGAGTTTATATAATGAGGAGGGTCGTCCACAATCCCAAATAATGAAGGAAGAATAATATTTAATGAAGGAAGAATAACACATAATGAATCAATTAAGGGGATTGTTCCCTTAAATGGATGGGGGTAAATCAATCTATTCCACCAATCATACTATAGTTGCAATAAATAAATAAATAAACAAGGGTATGTCAAATTATAACATTTAAAATTTTCATGAATAAAACAAGTAAAAAGAAATCCTTCCTACTTATTAAATGAAATCAAGAAGAGGTATCTAAATTTATCATAATTAACGTGTGAGGGGATGTCTGTCGACCAAGTAAGGCAAGAAAAATCAAAAATCAATTACTGAGATGCTTTTTTCAAATCAAATTGGTACATGATCATACCCAAACATTCAAAACGTGCACATATTAGCCTTATTAAAGATTTACGAACAAATCTTTGAATCGTCACATACATGTTTTTCCCATACAAAATTAAATTAAGAAGAAACTAACCAGACTTATATTAACGCAAAGGTGTCATTCCAATACTAGAGCGGTAACTATTATTATAGGTGAACTCAATCAAAGGCAAGTGGTCACACCAACTACCACCATAATCGATTATAAAACCCCGCAATATATCCTCCAATGTTTGGATAGTTCTCTCCACTTTTCTATCCATTTGTGGGTGAAAAGCGGTACTAAGGCACATCTTAGTTCCCAAACCTCTTTGGAACGACTTCCAAAAGTGGGATAAAAATAAAGGACTATGATCCGAGATAATAGGCACCAGAGCACCGTGTAACTTCATGACCTCTGCAAGATAAAACTTAGCATAATCTTTTGCCAATAAATTAGTTCTCACGGGCAAGAAATGATTGGACTTGGTCATTCTATCAACAATGACCCAAATAGAATCACATTGATTTTGAGATCTAGGGAGACCGGTAACGAAATCCATATTAATTGCTTCCATTGTTTTTCCATGTGCATTATACATTAACAGAGTATGTTATACAAAGAAAGTTGTTAAAACTTCAATAAGCTACAATTTGGTTGCCTCTCTTTGAATAGAATAACAACACAGATCCTGCATGGTGTATGAACTTAATAACAATCATGTCTATTTTTGTGTGACAGGAGAGGATATTGAGGATGCAGCACCTCTTAAAGTTCAAGGGCAATCATCTGGATCAATACCAGGGTCGCCTCAATAAGGTAATTAAAAAGGCAATTGCCTTAGGCTCCCACATTTGGGGGGGCCCATTTTGTTATAATTATGAAGTAAATTTAAAAAAAAAATATTTTAAAGATAAGGACTTTTGGAGGAGAAATATCTTTTTTTTTAATTAACACTTGGTAGTCCAATAGTGGACCACTTTTCCATATATTAATATAGTCAAAAATCAATCAGTACATTGGACTTTTGAAGCAAATGAAATGACTCCATGAAAAAAAAGAACAGTTGATCATTTTTTGCTTTTAAAGTTGTACTTTTAATCTTTTTTCTCAATTTTTATAATTCATATCTTACTCTCACTCTCTCTCACTCTCTCTCCTTAATATTTACTTTCTCCCTCTTAATTTTCAGAATTTTGAGTTGAATAATTGAAAAGTTAAAGATTTTGCTAATTTAATTTGAAGTCTGAAGAGAGCATCCAAAAAATATTTTGGAATCAAATCTTCATATTTATTAAATCGGGTAATATTATTCTTTACTTTATAGTATTACTTTTGTTTCTTATATTTGTCTTATTAATTAATATTGTAGATAGTGTTTAAAATATTTGTTAGAATTTTAAAATGTCAACTAGAAAGTATGAATGCGGTCATTCAAAACTTAAAAGAAAAAGAAAAGTTGATAATTTGATAAAATCTCAAGAAGGAGCTCTTGATAAATTTTTGATAAATAATATCAAAACTAAACCAAATAACCTAGGAGAATGTTCTTTAGATGAACAAGTCACTAACTTAGTTGAGTTAGATGATGAAATAATCCAAATAGAAGAAGAAAAAAAGAAACTAGTGAAAAAGCAATTGTAGATTCTCAAGAAGACCAAGAACTTATAAATGAACCGAATAATTGTATTCCTAAAAACATTTATGATCCTAGTCAATGGAATAATGTAGATACTAAGTAAGAGATCTATTAGTAGAAAAGGGACCAATTAGAATTACCGACATAGATTTTCCAAAGGATAAATCTTCAAGACATTTTTCTACTACATATTATTTTCAAAAATTAGCTAATGGAGAAAGACATGAAAGAAAATGGTTAGTTTATTCCAAAGATTTGAATAAAGTATTTTGTTTTTTTTTTCAAGTTGTTTAACACTGTTTTTAATGTTAAGAACAATAAATTAGCTAGTGAAGGTAGTAGAGATTGGAAAAATCTTAGTACTAAACTTAGAACTCATGAAACGATTAGCCAACATATAATCAATATGAGTTCATGGATTGATTTAGAAGTTTGATTGCACAACAATAAAATAATTGATAAAAATGTGCAAGACCAAATTAATAGAGATAGAGAACATTGGAAAAATGTATTGTCACGAATTATTTTCGTCATAAAAACTCTTGGAAAAAATAATTTAGCATATTTAGGGGAAAGAACGAAAATATTTACCAAGAAAATAATAGAAACTTCTTAAGTATTATTAAAATGATTGCAAAATTTGATCCAATCATGCAAGAACATATTCGTAGAATCAAGCATGATGAAATTCATAACCATTATCTTGGGCATAATATACAAAATGAATTAATAAAATTGTTGGCAAGTGAAATGAAGAATAAAATTATTGAAAAAATTAAAAAAATAAAGTATTTCTCCATTATACTCGATTGCACACCGGATACAAGTCATCAAGAGAAAATGTCTTTTATATTACGGAGTGTGGATATTTCAACAACTCCAATAAAAATTGTCGAATATTTTTTAGAATTCTTGAAAGTGGATGATACAAGTGGAAAAGGTCTTTTTGAAGTTATTTTAGATGAAATAAAATGTGTTGGAGAGGACAAGGATATGATAACGGATCTAATATGAAGGAAAAACATCAAGGAGTGCAAAAAAGACTTCTTGATATAAATCCTAGATCATTTTATACACCATGTGGTTGTCATAATCTAAATTTAGTAATATGCGATATGACTAATTCTTGTACAAAAGCTATATCATTTTTTGGAGTGGTACAACACATATATTCACTATTTTCTTCTTCCACTAAGTGATGAAATTTTTTAAAAGATAGTGTATCCGGTTTAACTCTTAAATCATTGTCACAAACACGTTGGGAAAGTCGTATAGAGAGTATTAAAGCAATAAGATTTCAAACTCCACAAATAAGAGATGCTTTATTGAAATTAGTGAAAGTTAGTGATGATCCAAAAACTAAAATTGAAGCTAAATGCTTAGCAATTTATGAGCTTGAAAATTTTAAATTTTTATTAGGTATGACTATTTGGTATGATATACTATTTGTTGTTAATTCAATTAGCAAAAGTTTACAATCAAAAGATATGCATATTGATGTTGCCATAGATCAATTACGAGGTCTTGTTTCTTTTTTCAAAAAATATAGAGAAGAAGGATTTACAAATGCTATGATTGCAGCTAAGGAAATTCATTAGAGATGAATATAGAACCTGAATTTCGTAGTAAACGTGTAATTTATAGAAAGAAACAATTTGATGAGAATGTCGATAACGAAATTACAAAATCTCTTGAAAAATCTTTTAGAGTTGATTACTTCTTATATATAGTAGACCAAGCCATTTCTTAGCTTCAAAATAGATTTGAACAATTTGAAGCATATGAAAGTATTTTTGGCTTTTTATTTAATGAAAAAAAATTGCGATCATTAGATGACGAGAATTAAAAAAATATTATCTTAATCTTGAATGTTCCTTAAAACATAATACTCACTCTGATATTGACGGTATAGACTTATATTCCAAATTAAATTTTTTGAGGGAAATCATACAAGTAGAAGATAATACTCTAATCGATATACTCAATCAAATAAAATGACTTTATTCTTTTTTCAAATGCTTATATTGCTTATAGTATAATTTTAACAATTCCTGTAACAGTTGCTTCAGCGGAAAGAAGCTTTTCAAAATTAAAAATTATAAAATTTTATTTAAGATCAACAATGTCTAAAGAAAGATTAAGTGGATTGGCTATATTTTCTATTGAAAAAGAATTGTTAGAAGAAATCGATTATAAAAAAATTATTAACAACTTTACATCTCAAAAAGCTAGAAAAATAGATTTTAAATAAAAAATATAAATTTTTAATTCTAATTTAAGGCCTCCGATTTTAATTTGGCCTTAGGCCCCCAGTACGCTTGAGCCGCCCCTGATCAATACATGTCATAAATGCTTTCAATTATATGTATCTTGAATTTCAGTTATCCAATTTTACCTTGCCAAATAATTATGTAACTTCAGACAAAATTGATCCAACGGCTGAGATCAAATAACCTTCACTTTCCTTTTATAAACAATGAGAAAACCCTAATCCTATTTTCTCCAAAATCAACCGGCGATTGCAACCGTCCCATCATCCGTATGCCGCCTCCGAAAGCGATAGCCAGTCGGCCGTCGACCCGACACCCCTTTCTTCATCTCTCCACCCCTCACATGCAACATCACTATATTCGCCGCCAGTTAATGCCGCAGCCATCACGCCGCCAACGGCGGGACCCCACCGCTGCCTCGAACCAATCACCTTCGCCCGTCAAAGAACCCCTCAGGTGGATCCACCAACCCCATGGCCATTTTCTCTATTTCTCCGGCGAGAAACGCCGGCAGCACCATCGAAATAGTCAAAATTGTCGGCGATCCTACATTAACAACCAGCGTTTCCCGTCCCTCTTCCATGCACCGTCGATGGGGATCCCACGACCGGTGAAACTATGTCACCGGTGATTCTCCAACACCAACAGCCGTAAGACCTTCCACCGGTGAATTCCATCCGTCTCGCTGCCTCCGAGCCCCGTAGTAAAGCAATTCTTGAGCAATAAATAAGTTTTACTCTCCATGAGACATATGCATGAGTTGAAAGTATTGTTTAAAGCTTCCTTCATCCTATGAGTAATGAGAATAAGAGGAGAGCACATATTTTAAAGCTAATTTATAATGACTCACGAGATTTGTGTTACATGCTTCATTCTACATAATTTATGAGCTTTACATTTTGACTTATTCAAGCCATGTGGGCCATTCCTATTTGCATGCATGATTTGATTAAAAAGTATTGATATTAATTTATGTAAATGCATACACCCCCATATACTCAGTACATTCCTAAGTGCTTATCCACATATACGTCTATGTGCTACATTGTCTTATAATGTAGGTTCAGGTACTCAGTCACAGTCTCGTCAGTGATTCCCGAGTACCTTTGTCTATATTTCTCCAGTGGTGAGTCCTCATGGTTCGAGGGCCTATCTTCAGATATTTCAGTATATGAGTGGTTATGTTATTACTTTCAGTCTAGTTTGAGTCAGTTGGGGACCTGTCCCAACGGCTCTCTAGTTCATGGAGTAGTAGAGGCTTTGTCAGACTAGTTATCAGATTGTGGTTGTGTTGAGATTTCTAGTTTTCTGGTCGTTTGGACCGAGTATTACCTTCGTATTTCCTTTTATTTGATATGACAGTACTAGTGTTTAATGTATTCCTTCTTGGATGAGTTATTATGAGAAGTGATAGGCTCAAATGGTTAGTTTGGGGCTACTTGTAGCCCTAAGCACTGTGTGACGTCCCGGGAGGTGATTTTAGGTTGTTACAAACTTGATATCAAAGCCTAAGGTTTTAAAAGAGTCCTAGGGAGTCTGACAAGCCGCGTTGAGTAGAGTCTTGATCATCGGTGTATAGCGCGCCACATCTATGAGCAAGAAGCTACAAGACATTTTAGGAAAAAGTTGTTTCTTTCTTTCAGATTCCATCATGCCTGCAGTTGTCCCACGCATATAATAATTCGTGCTCTCCTATTTCAAAAAATGCCTCTCCGAAGAGAAAATTCCCGTGGAAACGATGATGAAAAAACCCCGCATGTCGATCCTTTGAATGAGACTTATGTCTCATGCTGAGTTTCGGGTGGCCTTTCAGGCGTTAGCCCAAGCAGCCACCACTAATGTTCGGTCCAATAACCAGGACACAGTTGCAAATAAGCAGGGTGGTAATGTAGCTGCTTCTAGCATTCGGGATTTCACGCACATGAATCCACTAGAGTTTTATGGGTCCAAGGCAGGTGAGGACCCACAGTTGTACCTTGAGGAGGTGAGAAAGATCATGTAGGTGATGTATGTTTCTGACGAAAAAAGTGTTGAGTTGGCATCTTACAGGTTAAAGGACATAGCTTATGACTGGGTTTTATCATGGAGGAAGAGTAGAGGTGAGGATGTTGCTCCTATGACTTAACAGGTGTTCCAAGATGCATTCTTGCACAAGTTCTTTCCGCTTGAGATGAGGGAGGCAAAGATTGAGGAGTTTATTAACTTGAGGCAGGGCTCCATGAATGTTAAGTAGTATTGTTTGAAGTTCAATCTGTTTGCCAAGTATGCTCCTGATTTGATTTCTGACACCCGATCTAGTATGAGTAAATTTGTAACAGGTGTTTCTACTTTAGAGCTGAAGTAGTGTAGGATTGTGATGCTGTATAGGAATATGGATCTGGCTAGGTTGATGATGCATGCACAGCAGATAGAGGCAGATAAGATAAGGGAGAGAGATAGAGTGAGGTGTAACAAGAGGGCTAGATCTAAGCAACATGAGTATAGTCAGCCTAGGTTCCATGGAGGAAACCACCCTTAGTTTCCGAGACGTCCGTCTATTCCTGCACCTATATCAGCTAGAGTTTCCATGCCAAAGGGAAGGCAGGATTAAGGGAGCAGGTATTTTATGTCTAGGTCATAGAATATTGTTAGTTACAGGCCCCGTTATCCTCCTTCTACTAAGTGTGGTAGGGATCATCCCGGTGAGTGTTTCGCAGATTTGATGGGTTGTTTTGGTTGTGGCAAGCAGGGCCACAGACTTAGAGATTGTCTGCATGCTAGGTAGAGGACCAGTGATACCTGACGAGTAGAGAATTTGACTTTTTTTATGTAGAGAATAGAATTATCTTTCCAATGATACCAATTTCGTCGAAATCCAGTAACGGGGTGAGAAGTTATGGCCGTTTTATTGAGAGTTGTCGAAATCGCCCAGGTGTGACGGACGATCCGACGGACCGTCGAGTTTGCAAAGGACCGTCGTTCAGACCATCGCAATCAAGGCAGTAACTCCCTTTCCTGGCCAAGTACGGCGGCCAGGACGACGGACCGTCAATGCTACGTCGGACCATCGCTGAGACCGTCGCCATTGAGGTAGTGTGGTCGCATCCTGACCAACGTGCGGCGGATGATCCAATGGACCGTCAAGACTGCGATGGACCGTCTCTTCGACCGTTACACCAAGGCAGTGTGTTCTTTTTTTGACCGACGTGCGACGGACGATCCGATGAACCGTCAGGCTACCGACGGATCATCGCTCCGACCGTCACAGTCCCCATTCAGTAGTTTTAAGTCATTTTTAAAGGGGCTTTTTTGTCTTTTCCACTCTTTTATCAACCATATATATTCCAAGCGAAGAAAATGGTTTCATTCATCATTCAAAACACAAGAGAACTAGGGTTTCTCCCTCGAGATCAAATCTAAAACCCTTCTCCAAGAAATCCAAGAACTCACAATAGATTCTACAAATTGAGTTGCGATTTGAGTTCCCAAAGTTCAAGGGTTGCACGAACCCTCTCTCAAGAGTAAGAAGAAGAGTTGAAGCAAGCTTTTTCATCTAATTTCCAAATCTAAGGTAGGTGGGGTTTTGAACAAGGGCAATCATTTCACCCTTGTGCCCAAAGGCTTATTTAAACTATAATTTTCTGCAATCTATGAGATTTTACATGATATTGAATTAGGGTTTTTCACCCATTGTTATGGATTGCAATATCTTGATGTTTTCCATGAATTGAAAGTCAAATAGCATGATTTTGCATGTTTTCTTAAGAAATTAAAGCTGGGTTTATACCCTATGTTGTTACTCCTTGAGAATTTAAGAGTTTCAATGTTCTAGAAATTGAAGTATATGAGTATGTTGATATTTTGAGACAAATTGCTGTAACTTCTAGATTTCTACATGAATTATGAATCTATATGCTATCTATTATGCATTATGATGAGTTTTAACTTGATATTGAATTATGGGTCATTAAGCCCTACTTGAGACATGCAATTTTATGAACTATTGTGATATAAGCACTCATGATTTGTGTATTTTGAGATTATTGAGAAATGTTTTGACCTAATGGTTATAGAGTTTTGAAATCCACTCTACCACATGAGATTACAAATTTGATTGTTGGGTTCTTATGAACCATGATATTATTTTGAAAGTGGATTTTCAGGAGATGAGTGAGATAAACTAAAGGGAGGAGTATTTAGCACTGATTTAGTTAAGTTACTCTGGTTTTTTACCCCAAAACTATGTGCCACCGTAGATTTGTGATTTTAGGCCTAAGGCCGAGATAAGTGATCACTGAGTTGAGGTTATACTCTTTGGCAAGTGTATGACGCCTCTTCCCAACATGAGGTTTCTTCCTTAGGAGGACAAGACGTTGGACTTTATGTAGCTTTCATGGTTTATGTCGGTTAAGAGAACCTCCCTAAACTACAGTATTTTCCATTGAGATAGAATATTTTCCCTAAAGCTTTGAAATAAGATATTTTCAAAAGTGAACGAATTGCTTTTGAGTATTTTCCAAAGAAGGAAGTAGTTTTCTCTACTAATACGAGGTGATCGCCGGATTTTGAACCAAAGTTTTATGATTCCGAGTTCCAAGTGTTTGAGTTCAAAAGAGTTATAATTCTTGAGCAATAAAGAAGTTTTACTCTCCATGATACATATGCATGAGCTGAAAGTATTGTTTAAAGCTTCCTTCATCCTATGAGTAATGAGAATAAGAGGAGAGCTCATATTTTAAAGCTAAAGTATAATGACTCACGAGATTTGTGTTACATGCTTCATTCTACATGATTTATGAGCATTACATTTTGACTTATTCAAGCTATGTGGGTCATTCCTGTTTGCATGCATGATTTAATTAAATAGTATTGATGTTGTTTTACCTAAATGCATACAACCCCATATACTCAGTACATTCCCAAGTGTTGATCCACATATATGTCTATGTGCTACATTGTCTTATAATGTAAGTTCAGGTGCTCAGTCCCAGTCTCGTCAGTGATTCCCAAGTACCTTTGTCTATATTTCTCCAGTGGTGAGTCCTCATGGTTCGAGGGCCTATCTTCAGATATTTCAGTATTTGAGTGGTTATGTTATTACTTTCAGTCCAGTTTGAGTCAGTTGGGGACCTTTCCCAATGGCTCTCTAGTTCATGGAGTAGTAGAGGCTTTGTCAGACTAGTTATCAGATTGTGGTTGTGTTGAGATTTCCAGTTTTTTGGTTGTTTGGACCGAGTATTACCTTCGTATTTCCTTTCATTTGATATGACAGTACTAGTGTTTTATGTATTCCTTTTTGAATGAGTTATTATGAGAAGTGATATGGTCAAAGGGTTAGCTTGTGGCTACTTATAGCCCTAAGCACCGTGTGACGTCCCGGGAGGTGATTTTGGATCGTTATACCAAGGCTTTTCCTAGGTCAACCACACTGGTTAGGGTACGACTAGACACACTTTATCTATATATAAAGGGTACGACTCATGACCTTACTCATATAGACCAACCGTAATCAAAACAGTCCACTAGGTTTGAGGCCTCTCTCTTTGCGGTTGAGTTGAATATGACTCGTATGCATTAGTTATGATTGATGGAAGGTCAAGTCATATAGAAACTAGTATACTGCCTTATTATTCTATCTAGGATACGAGAGGGGAGGAGGTGGAGGGTAAGAGTCATGACCAATGTACGACTCAAGCCCTTCAACTGTACCCACCTCAGAGACTCCAAAAGTTGTTGTTCTTACAAGGGTTCACATCTAGGTTCTTCAATTCTCCCCCACTTAGACCATGTGTCCTAGAATGGGGGGCGAAGCAAGCATAAAAACAAGTTAACACATCAAGGCAACCCTTACACACGTTAGAAAAAACATTCAATAAGGAAACAACACCAACACATATCATGATCATCAACAATCAACCAAAAATTTTTGCAAGGCCACATTCTTGGGTGTTTCATTCTCCCCCACTTAGGATCATTCATCGTGAATGACGGGTAAGGAAAACATCAAAATAAGTTAACACATTAGTACATATCACAAACCTTTTTCAACCCAAACTAGGGCAAGGCATACCATAAGGTTACAATACGACACGTATCATGATCCTCATTGTCTTTCAAAGTTACAAAGCAACTCAACATTTGGGAACAAAGACACGAATCAATTGTAGGTATCGAAAATTTCACGTATCGTCTATCCAGGACATAAACCAAATTTGGAACAACAATGCATACCTCAAGCATAAGTTTCTGGAACGGAACATAGTTCCAGATACTTGGACTCCATGTCCACTCCCGCCTCCTAAGTAGCTTTCTCGGACCATAGGTTCTCCCATATAACCTTCATCGAAACCACTTCTATTATTTGCAACCGGTGAAATTTTCGATCCAAAACCCTTACTAGGATCTCTTACCAAGTCAGAACCCAAAACACCAGCATCCTCTAAGGAAATGACCATCTATGAATCACCTACACGTCTTCGCACATAGAGACATGGATAATAGGGGAGGTGAAGTATAATCTAGAGGGAAACTCAAACTCATAGGCAACGTTGCCAACCCTCTTTTGAGACCACATAGGGACCAATGTAACAGGGGATAAGCTTTCTTTTTTCACCAACTTACATCACTCCCTTCACGGGAGATACCTCCAAGACTACCCAATCACCGACACGCCATATGTCTGCATAGTCTTTTGGCAGCTTTGAACGATTTCCACCTCTCACAAATCACCTTCACCTTTTCCTAAGGCTTGGTGAACCAGATCGAGTTAAGAAACTTACCTTTACCCTCTACAAACCCTCAACTTGGAGGACGATATCACCTACCATACGATGACGAAATGGCACCCTATAACTATAGTCTCCCCAACTTAGGGACTTCTGTACTTTCTTATTTCAATCATCACCATGCTCCCCGAGCCACTACCCAACATAAAAAGGGTCACGGAGAAACTAAAGAACAAGAACCACTCACGCCACTCAAGGTAAGACTCTTAGAAAAGGCATGATACCATAGGCACAGAGTGCTTCATAGAAACTACCTAGGTCAGAAATGAGCCTCATCCCGATACAACATACCAAAGGAGGACTCCTCTGGTTTGGACACCAAAATACACACCACTACATATACTTTTGGGGGATCCACCATGATTCTTTCACTAGATCCAGACAACATGAACAAGAGGGCTATGACTTTCAACAAGAACTCACACTCGGAGGACTTGGCAAACAAACGATGATCCTTCAAAGTTTGGAACATGGCATGGAGGTGATCTACATGATTTGCCTCACTCTTAGAATGTACAAAGATATCACCCACAAAGACAATGACGAGAATGTCCACGAATGGATGGAAGACCTTATTCTACAAGCCACGAATGCCACCGAGGCATTGGTCAACCTAAATGACATGACAAAAAACTCATTAACCACAGGAATGAGTTATAGAGGGGACTCCTCCGAGTTAGAATCTTTAACTCAAACCAAGTGATACAAACACCCCTTTGAACTTACTCGTTTTGGCCTTGAGGCAAGAAAAGTATCTTCCCTTAGGCACTTGAAGAAATAAGGAACCATCTTCCCATACAATGACTGGCTCATTGGTAAAATTAAGCACGACTTTATAAGTATAACAATCTAAGGAAGTATAGCTAGCGTGAAATTGATCCATCTCTGGGATGACATCTAAATCGACCATGTCCTACTCTACCAAACCTACAAAAGTGTCTCTAATACCAATAGATACCACATACCCCTTATAGACACTTGTGAAAACGTCTCCCACCAGGATAAAAATAGAAATAGGAGCCAATACACTCTCGGGAGCACAATCAAGATGCACAGCCACATATGGGGTCACACAAGAAAAATAGACCTTGGATCTAGCAAACAATACACATCGTGGAAGAAAAGTCTCAATATATCCGCATCAGCATTAGAAGATGCCTCAGACTCCTGAGGGATAGCAAGACCATTAAGATAGTCCCGACCAACGTTGGAGCTAGAAGTGGCACCCCTAAGCGCAAGAGATAGAGAAGTGGTAATCGACATCCTTTGTCTCACCCAAGTGGCAGCCATTATAAGATACTCTCACTGTATGTGGCCCAATTGACCGCATTTGAAACACCAATCCTTCTTTTTATCACAACAACCACGATATGTTCGACTTCAAAATTGATAAATAGAGTAGGTGAATATGGATTGGGCTCCACCGGCCTGATATTGGGCACCTTCTGCTCTATAAGAATCACCAGTCTAAAGATGCCCATCTCCTAATGGATTCGAGTAGGGAGAACTAGTCACAGAGTAAAAACTAGGGCTCGCCTAATACTTCCTCCTAGACCACTTTCCACCAACCTGACCCAACTGCGCAAAGGAGCGATGAAACCCAGTATTTTAAGGCAACTGAGAAGAAGTGTCACCTATTACGGTGGGTTTAGTTGGAACAGGTAGAACCCCATGAGGAAAATCAGATATCATGACTCTTGATCGGGTCTAAATCCCAAAAGTTGGATGAGCTTTGTCCACATTGCCCCCAGTTGGGACAAAAGAGCTTGCTTGAATGTCAGTTCCTCTTGGATACATGATCTGAAGGATGATCAAGTAGAAATAAGAGGAATCCAAGACTTTAGACTCTACATAGCATGACAGTGAAACACAAGAAAGGGAAACATTCCTAAATACCTCATAGCCTCTCTCTTATAAGTGTGGCGCGCTTCACACCCATAAAAAAAACTCTACTTTACATGGCTTTGTGGACTCCCAACTGACCATGAAACTAGGTTATGATACTAACTTCTCACTACCCAAACTTTGAGCCATGTCGTATGGGCACCTCGAGATCATATGAACCAGAGGTCACTGATAACGCAACCTAATCTTCAACAATTATCCACAAGGGTCGGATGGATTCTGACTATATAATAAGATAGCAGAAATGTAAGTCTAGAAAGATAATATCTAATATTTCATTAATAACAACAGTCTAGCCAATATGAACAAGTCCAAAGTTATCCACAAAACCACTACCAAACCAAAGTCGATAATATGTTGGGACAAGCCCCCAATAATAGACAAGTACCATCCTATACAAGTCTATGACATATGGTAACGTGACTATGAAAGGTAGGTCTTGCAAAGTATGAAAGCTCACCACTTCAAGGTTAATGCATGAATCCGCTCGAATACCTATTCAGTGTGTAGAAGAAGAAGATGGTTCTACCTCTATGTCGGGTGGGAACATAGCATCCGGAGATGGTTAGCGGTTGGAGCACTAGTATGTAACTCAAGAATAAGGATAAAATAATATCATCATTCAACAACAAGTCAATATGTCATGTTCAATCATATCCATAAGCTTAAACTTACTTATAGATACATATACATATATAACATGCCAACAAGATCTCAGGGCTTAATAACATTCTCGAACTCTTTAATCATGAGACATCAAGTGGAGGACTCTGACATTTCACACTTAGGTCGAAACCATTCTCATTTGTTATACAACTCTAATCATATTATAAAACACATGCTCATACACATAGACATACATATCATGTTCATATTATGCCATAAAAGGAACAAGACATAACATACATTCTCAAATCATTCATTCATGAGACATTGAGTGAAGAACTTTCAATTTTCCACCTTACAAATTTTATAACCTTAAACTTTGTTATTATATGAGCCACAGGGATCTGAACTCCAAACCAGATTAACCAACACACCACATTTGACCAAGTCAACCAATTCAACTAAGTTGACCCATTCAACCAATCTTATTCCATTTTGTTACATGGCTAGCAACATCATACTTCATATTATTCCCCCAATATACTCTCTAAGGTGATGATACATCTTTGTGTAACCAAGATGAATAGCATAACGGGCTCCATGAGCCTTGGCCATGACTCTTTCCCTTAATCGATCAACGTCGGGAACATATAGCCTACCTTGGTACCTCAATATACCATCACCACCAATCACGAAGTTCACGTCCTTGTGTTGACCCATATTACTCTTGATCTTTATAAAGTCGAGGTCCAATACCTGTTTCTTCTTTATTTAGATAACGAGAGACGATTGAGATACCGTATACACAAACACACCATCATCTTTAGAGTTCGCAAGTCGAACTCCAAAATTAGCCAAACAGTGAATATCTCTCACCAATTCCCACTTATCCTCATCAACACGGTCCACACTTTCCATAGGAAATCTACTAAGAGCATCAGCGATAATATTTGCCTTACCGGGATGGTAATAAAGACTCATATCATAGTCTTTCAATAACTCAAGCCACCTTCTTTGCTGAAGATTCAACTCCTTTTGAGTAAACACATATTACAGGCTTTTATGGTCGGAAAAGATATCAACATAAAAACCATAAAGATAATGACGCCATATCTTTAATGCAAATACTACAGCTAATAACTCTAAGTCATGAATAGGGTAGTTCTTCTCATGGACTTTCAATTGCCTAGAAGCATAGGCCACCACCCTACCATGTTGCATTAACATGCAACTAAGACCGACACGAGAAGCATCACAATACACTACAAAACCATCACTACCCTCTAGAAAGGTCAAAACCAGAGCCGAAGTCAATTTATCTTTCACTTTCTCAAAACTACCCTCACACGCTTTGGACCACAAGAACTTGACCTTCTTTTGGGTCAACTTGGTTAATAGGGCAGATATCGTGGAGAAACTCTCCATAAACTTCCTATAATAACCGGTTAGACTTAAGAATCTCTGAATATCGGTTGGAGTCATAGGACTAAGCCATTTTTTAACCATTATAGCCTTTTGGGGATCTACCGTGATCCCTTCACTGGAGATTACATGACCAAGAAAAGCTACAGTTTTCAACCAAAACTTATACTTGGAGAAATTGGTATACAAACAACAATCCTTCAAAGTTAGCTACACAGCACAGAGGTGGTCTACATAATCCACCTCACTCTTAGAGTAGACTGAGATATCATCAATGAAGTCAATGACAAACCGGTCAAAGAATGGATGGAAGACCCTATTCATTAATTCCATGAACGCCATCGGGATATTGGTCAACCCTAAGGACATGACAAAAAACTGTTAATAACCATACCAGGTTCTAAAGGCAAACTTAGAGATATTCGCATCCCTAATCTTAAGATGATGATAACCTGATCTAAGATCGATCTTGGAGAAATACTTCACACCATGAAGTTTATCAAGCAAATCATCTATCCTGGGAAGAGGATATTTATTCTTTATGGTCACTTTGTTCAACTGAGGATAATCAATAAACATACGAATGGAACCATCCTTTTTGCACACGAACAGCACGGGATCACCCCATGGAAACAAACTAGGATGGATAAAACCTTAATCTAAGAGGTCTTTTAATTTCTCCTAAAGTTCTTTTAGCTCCGCTGGAGCTATTTGTAATGACTCGAGACTATCCCCTAGTCGTTACATGGTGCTTACGGTGCTGAGAGACCATAAGCTAACCCATGAGCCGGTACCTGCTGTGAGCACTGAATATTATAATCATGAATGCGGAAGAATACTGACATGCCATAAGGTTTTAATAACTGAATTTAAAACTGGAATATTAGTCTATAGAAATAACTGACTGAATATGAGTTGATGGGATAGGACCCAACTAACTCCAACTAACTACTAAGATAAGGACATAAAGTAATAAAATTTATCCTCAGATGATAAGGACTCACCACTGCTACTGTACTGCTGATGATCTGAGGGACTAAGTATAATCCGAGAACTGAGCATCATTACCTATGATATGATACATCACAACGCAAAACAAAAGGTATGTGATCAGTACTTTGAATGTACTGGTATGCTAAATGAGGTAGGCTAATAAGCATGGTTTCATGAATAGAAATAATAAACTATCTGAATATACATGTAAAGCATGGGATACTAAATTGAGAACACGAAATCTGTAGGCAAAAGAGATACGTGAAGTATGTAAATGTTGTGTATGCATGAGAATCTGTAAATACTAAAAATATGCTAAAATCTATAGAAACTGAGGATACATGACCAAGCATATATCATGAATTGAGTAAAATCTGTAAATTGAAATCGGTATGCTTTGGTCAAACAACACTAAGATTGAATAACTGAGCTGGGACTATAACTGATACTATATCTGAGACTGTGGGAGGTATCATCTAACCGATATTTCCCAATTTGAGCTAATCAGGGTCCAACCTGTAACCCCAGCTGGAAGGGTGTTAATATCATGCCACAGGTACTAACAATGGTTGTGTGGATCTACTAAACTGATATAATGTCCAAAGGACTAAGGGTGTTAAGCTTGAACTGATGGGTGACCCCTGCGAGATAGGCAAGCCTAATCTGAAGGGTGACTACTCATATCCTACGCTGGCTACGTAATTCTGGAGTATAGGGACTGCTACTAACAACTCTACCTATATGACGGGGAAGCCGCCATCCCTACACTCGCTCGGTGCTAAATCCTACTCCCAACTGAAAGACACTAAGATACTAGACTGTTCTGAGTTGAACTGACTGGTATTTTACTCTTCTGAAGTGCTCATAGTATATTCTGAAGACTGTTCTATAATGTACTGAAACTAGACTAAATAAACAGCTATGGATTTCGGGTATTCAATACCCCTAGGACTCAAAACAATTATAGTAAAATGACACTAACACTTGGAGATCAAAATATGAAGGCTCTTAATAATTAAATCACTCTTGTAGGCATTTTATCAAACACTTGTAGTTCATGGTTTAAAACAATCATAGGAATGTCATGGAATTTGTAGGAATAGTATGAATTCATCATAATAGCAACAAATCATGGTTTAATTTAGTAAATAATAATATTAAAACATGGAATATTGAATAATAACAATAATTTCATGGTAACATGGTATAAAATCAATAGTACATGGAGATTCATGGATGAAATCATAATTTAAAA
This sequence comes from Capsicum pubescens, assembly GCA_030864215.1. NCBI lineage: Eukaryota > Viridiplantae > Streptophyta > Magnoliopsida > Solanales > Solanaceae > Capsicum > Capsicum pubescens. Next base: position 184,366,580 of record CM061539.1, on the reverse strand, counting down.
CATGATAACTTGAAAAGATCACAATTTTTATAATTTAAAAGGGTTGCTTAGACTCCATGGATGAAAGGGATCCATGGATGAAAACATACCTGGGTTAATGAATTTGAAGAGATGAATGGAGAGTTCTTGAGAAATTGCCTTGAATTTTGAGAGCTAGGGTTTTTTGTTCTTGATAAGGGGATTTTTAATTTGAGAGAAAATTAAAGAATGAATGATTATTTAGGTCAATTGGGCTAAATTTCGTGTTTTAGGCTGAGTTTAGGGCTTAGTAAAAAGATCCAAATACCCTTAAATGAATTTAAAACGGAAGCTAAAAATTGACCATTCCAACTTTTTGCCTTGGCCAGACGCACCACTATCGTGCAGAGCCACTGGAAAAGGTACAACTGGGACCTGGACAGACGGCGCGATACGTCACTATCGCGGTAAACCTGTGGATGCCATTTTTTCCATCTCCGCGACGCGCCATGATTGAGGAGGCCCACTGGAAATTGACAAATGGGAAATTGGCCTGCACCGTGACGTGCCATTATCACAGAGTCACACTGGAAATTGAAAATTATCATTTGAGCTGACTACGTGATGTGCTGAGGGTTAAGATGACGATGTTTTACAACTGAAACTTAAATTCGCCATAACTTCTTACCCGGTTATCGGATTTAGGTAAATTTTATATCATTAGAAAGTTAATTTTATTTCCTACGCAATGGAAGGATCTAAACTGAAAATTAATGAGTGTTTTAAAAATTTCATATATGAATACTCATGCATTGGGACTTAGATAATGCTAGGGAAATACGGGGTGTTACAATATCTCCCTCTTGGGATCATTCGTCCCCGAATGAAACTGGTTAAGCTGGGGGAACTGATGGACTGAGCTTACACACTGAATATGCATGTCTGATGCATGGAATGCATGACTTAACTGATTCATGAATGTACGACTGACATGAACATGATGTGCGGCTGAAACTGAGCATGACAGAGAAAAGAAAATCTTAAAAAGATTGGTACCTTATACTGAATCTGGATTCGCGGAGAAGAGATGAGGGTACTTGGTCCGCATATCCACCTCGGTTTCCCAAGTGTCTCCCTCAATGTACTGATTTCACCAAAGAACTTAATTCATCCCTTCTAAATCTATTCTTGCATGAGTTCTTGCAATTTTTGAGGTATTCAAGAGTCTAGAGAGATTTTGAGCCGTTTAGCAAATTGCTCCAGCTATGTGTACTCTGTTTTCCTGTGTTCCTAGTCTAACTAGTCATCCTAGGTTCCATGGAGGAAACCACCCTCAGTTTCAGAGACGTCCGTCTATTCCCGCGCCTTTATCAGCTAGTTCTCCCGCACCTAAAGGTAGACAAGAGTAAGGGAGCAGGTATTTTATGTCTAGGTCACAGAACAATATTGGTAACAGGCCCTATTATCTTCCTTGTGCTAACGGGGACCAAAGATATCCGTCGAGTAGAGAATTTAAGAGATGGACGTCTCTGAAGATAGTTTCCATTGAGATAGAATATTTTTCGTAAAGCTTTGAGATGAGATATTTTCTGAAGTGAACGAATTGCTTTTGAGTATTTTCCAAAGAAGGAAGTTGTTTTCTCTACTAATACAAGTTGATCACCGGTTTTTAAACCAAAGTATCCAATTTAGGAGCATACACACAATTAAGTCGAGTCTAAGCTCCAATTAAACCGTAACCTACCTCAATCGAATAATTCAAACGCAAGCTAATTTGCCAAGGTCTTGCTCTTCCATAAAGCTTCCGAAAGGTCCAAATCTATTCAAATATATAATTCGTATAAAAATACGAATCTAATGATTCCATTTTATAAATTTTTACTCTAAAATTCTATACCTAAACCGCAATCCAATCATATTTATAGTTACAAAATGATAACCTCATACGAACACGTTGAAAGTCTGAAGCTACAGGAACAATACTTCACATGTACTACGTGTTGTAATTCTAACCTATCATTATTCCCTAATGATTGATTATTATTCCATTTAACCAATGACTATATCTATCATCAAGAATTATTACCTTTATTCACTATTTTAATCCTAATTCTAACTAACAGTAACAGAATGAAAAACTTCTCATATTAACAATTACAACCAGTAGCTAAAAATTGTACAAAAGATAATAAATTTCTTAGCATGCTACTATGTTATCATTAATCTAATGGACAACATTATTAAATTATCATTATTCTATTATGTGCCAGTGATAACCATTACTCTATCATCTGCTAGTATTATACTAATTCAACTAAATTCCAAAAATATCTTCGTAACATAAACTTACACCCAAGTGACCACTGGCTACAATTTCTCACTTTCACGTTATTATTATAACATTAAACATTAAAATAGCTAACCTAAAAGCTCTCGAGGATCTTTTTTGAAGAGATAATGTGAAATAGGGTTTGTTAACCGATTTCACCACTTCTTCTGACTATTTCCTTCTATTATTATTATATATGGTAAAGCCTTCCTATCTAAATTTATTTTTGTGTAGGTCACATAAGTAATTAAATTATAACTTCGACCCATTAAATTATAAATTAAATTAATTATCTAAAATATACCCAACTAATGACTTAATTACTTTCGAATATCTCAAAAATTTGATACAACTCATCCCGTGAGTCATAATCCACGTATACAAACTACGAGAGTGCTAAAATAAAGATGATGAGAAAATTTCACAAACAACTATGAGGGTCGTTACATCAGATACATAGGAACTCGAATCGCTAATCGTTTCACCGGTCGAGGAACTCAAATCACTAGTCATTTCACCGGTCTAGGAACTTGAATCACTAGCCATTTCATTTAATTGAACTAGAAACTTGAACTAGTCTTATCACCAGTCCAGGAACTTGAATCACTAGCCATGTCATTGACGAGGTATTCTAACCTTATGAGATCTTTTTGGACTAGGAACTCAAATCACTAGTCATATCACAAGTATAGGAACTCGAATCACTAGATATGTCATTGACGAGGAACTCTAATCACTCGTTGTTTCATGGGACTAGGAACTCGAATCACTAGTCATAACATTAGACGAGGAACTCGAATCAATCATTGTCCATTGGCATCCTTGGTCGGCATTAGAACTCTTGACTCATTAGTTCATGCATTTACATATATACAACTTATATCACATTTAAGGGCTATGGCTCATTTAGCCAATTCAACATCATACATAACCATATGGTCCTTATGAGAGCCTTCATTACTCAACCACTTCATTAGGCCAATTCCTTAAATCATTTAATCAGACAATGCAATTTGTGGTCCTCATGACCTACACAAACTATTCTTATTTCATTAACAATATTATATTACATGTTCACCACACTTGGTTCAATACACAATTCAATTTCAAGTTTAGGGACTTGAACCCCTATTCTTAGCTATCAAACCAACATAGTCATAGTTTAACAAATTACATAGCCAATAACATTAACACAACCTTAATCACCAACCATTCATACTTATAAGTCCATCACACCATTATAAGCCATAGGCTAATTCATTACATGAATAACAAGGTTCATAGAAACCATTACAAAGCATTCGCAATCATGATAACTTAACACATGGACAACAAAATCATGATAACACAATACATGACCAACAAGGCCTTTACCAACCATCCACAAGTATTCACATTCATTTAGACATTATCATGAATGTTTAATGTCCACTAGGCCAATTCAATAGATACACATTTGAGCTTCACAAAACTATTTAACCATTGATCATTTCAATAGGCCACATTCCTTGACTAAACACATCTTTAATTTCATTTATGGTCACCAAGACCCACATAACCATTCATAATTCATTATCAAGATTTCACCACAATCTCACCATATTTAGGCTTAACATACATAACAAGTTCATTTTCATGTTTAGGGTTTCAATCCGTTATTAGCTATTATCACAATAATAACATCAAATACATAATACATGGCTCACAGTAACTTGAACATACCATTTACCAATCATTCATGCTCATCAGGCCATTGCCCTAACTCAATACATTATCAACATGTAACTACGTATTTCACTTAGACATTTTCTCAAACACCTTGTGCTCATACCTCTACCAAGGCTATATTCAAAGTAACAATCATCAACATTAGGGTTTCTCAAGACTCATTGGTTAGACTACAAATAACAAGCACCCACACGTACAAAACATCAATAATATCATGTATATACACAAGTCTAAGCAATAGTCAACATTGTTCATCATTAGGCAACAAAACCCTTTTGATTTGATTTCAAAACCACCATGTACACTTGCTAATACAAGTGTGAAATACATGGGTTTAGAGTTATTTAGAAAAGGGTAAGAGTTACATGCCATACAAAATATGATACACCAAGAATCTTGACTCTTTTTTGTCACTAGATGAACACCCTCCAAACCCTAGCCTCCAATCTTACTCCAAGAAGTTTTTTTGAGTATTTGGAATGTTTAAGCCTTGTAAATGAAGACTTATAGGGCTACCATGCCTTATATAGTGCAAGTACCTGGGGTTTTAGGCAAGAAAAATGACCAAAAGGTCCTTAATAAAAATCTGGAAATTACACTTGTGCAGGGGTACGACTCCCCCATACGGTTCATGTGGCAATCGTGACCTTTGGTATGAGTGGTATCCTAAATCATACCCTAGGCTTCTCATAGGTCAACCACATTGGTTAGGGTACGACTAGACACCCTAGTCCACTAGGTTTGAGGCCTCTCTCTTCGCGATTGAGTTGCATATAACTCGTATGCATTGGTTACGATTGAGGAAAGGTCAAGTCGTATGGAAACTAGTATACTACGTTTGTATTTTGTCTAGGATACGAGAAGGGAGAAGGAGAAGGGTATGAATCGTGACCAAGGGTATGACTTAAGCCCTTCAATTGTACCCACCCCGGAGACTCCAAAAGTTATTGTTCTTACAAGGGTTCAAGTGTAGGTGCTTTAATTCTATTGGACCATGTGTCCTTGAATGAGGGGCAAGGCGAGCATAAACACAAGTTAACATATCAGCATGCATCAAAGCAACCCTTACACGCGTTTGAAATAACACGCAACAAGGATAAAACACAACACATATCATGATCATCACCAATCAACCGAAAAAAAATTCAAATCCACATTCTTGGGTGTTTCAGACCCGACCCTCACGATCATGGTATTTGGTGGCTTCTAGCTGAGTCGTTATTGCGACACATGCCACTGGGTTTGCAATACTAGCTCAGTTGGTTGGAGGGTCGCATTCGTGACTCATAATGTCACATTCTTAACACTCATTAGTTGGATGGCAAATTATTATTGCGATAAATAACTCATGATCGTCGGTGCACCAGCACTAATTGAGACTTAGAATTTCCCAAGTCTCTGACAACCCTTTGGAATTCATCTAGAATCTTATATATTCAAATGGACAATGTTACCCTATCAAATTTGATGTTTTGAACTCAATGGAGCAGTTAAAATTTCCATTCTAGGTTGTTTCAATGAAAAGTGGGTCCCACACCATATCTATTTTCTTAACTTTCTGACCAATAGGTCGAAATAATCTTGGGGACCGGACCAAGAGTCCACCTAGCCTAAAATTGGCATTCCTGAGTTGTTGGGACTATAAAAATTGGCATACAAGGTCATTTGACAAACATTTTTCCTAGGTGGCCATTTTGATCCAACAAAGACATTAAAATTGGGAATTGGCTCTAAAAAATAAAAGTAACTGCCAGATAACCAAACTATTACTCCCAGCAAGTTTTAAATGACTTGGGGCAGTTATAGGAAAGCTCTAATGGAGAAAATATGTAGAAATGTGGAAAATGACCTAGAGGGTCATGACAACAGGGCCAAGTAAGATCATGTACAAGGGTTGATAAAAGAGGGTATGAAACATGGCTAGTAAGAAATGTCTATATCATCTCCTAAACCCCACATTATTTATTCTACTTTGCGCACACACTAGGAAAGTTCTAGTATCAACATGCAATAAGGAATACCACAAAACCTCACATCATGCGTGCTATATGCTCAAGTCAAGTATGATCATTACAGACTCTAGACCAAGCAACAACATGAATTCAAAATTAAACCAGCTATGTACATGAGTCATGAACATGGGCCTAGGTGTCTCAAAAGTAGTTATTCGTCACATTCAACATATTTTCACAAAAAACACTTGCTTCATGTAATCATACATAACAACTAGCAAGAACATCTCACTAATTCCTAACACACAAAATTTAAAATTTTCTACTAAAAATGAAAAAGGGATAATAGGTTCAAGTGCTTCCTTGGAAAAGAAATGAAAAGAACAACTAAAAGGGGGTGAAGTGTGCTCCTAGTAGACTGACACCAACAAAGACTAAACTATCAAAGAAAATCTTTTTATAATTTTTTTTTCAAATTCACTCAAATACTAAGAAACAACTAATAATGTAAATCCTATAGCAATACGTTACCTAAAATGATGGAAGATTCCTCACCCCACACTTAAAAACATACTTTATCCCCAAAAGTATAAGGAAAAACAAAGACATAACTATTCTCTGAGGCGTTTAGGCCTAGCTAGTAGCATCTAAATCATCTATACGGTCCAGTAGACTCTATATCTAGTCATTGCCATGCTCCTTAGCTTGGGTCTTTGATACTCAAACTTTATTTTAACCTATGACCCAACAAAAATAAAAACTACGTGAAATAAAAATTATAATGCAAAAATAAAATGCCTAACTTAACTTGGATTGACTCCCAAGCAGAGCCTGATTTAGTGTCGTGACATAACCTACATCACTACTTCTCATCCATATTCCTTCGTCCTCTTCCTCCTACTCGGATGCCATCTTCTCACTCTTTTCTAACCTCTTAAGTGTGTGCACTCATGGTTTGCATCATTGTCAACACTTACCTTGCTAGGCTCCTTCCCAAGATTCTCGACTTTGGCTTAAGTGGTGGCTTGAGTAACTCTTTGAGATAGTCTGAAGTGGTCCTTAGTGGTTTGGGATCTACCTTACACCTATCTACTTCCATGGTCATAAACATACACAAGTCCTTTTAGTGTATAGGTGGATTTAGTGGTTTATATACTTTGAAGACCATATTTCATCATCCAATCTCATTTTCAGAGTTCTTTCTCTCATATCAACCAGCGCTCCTCCCATCGCCAAGAATGGACGTCCTAGTATGATTGGTACCCTGTCATCTGCATCATAATCCAGAATAATAAATTCAGCAGAAATAATTAACTTACCAACTTTAATAAGCATGTCCTCTATGATTCCTTCGGGATGCACTCTAGTCCTATCCGCCATTTGGAGCATCATAGAGCATAGTCTTGGCTTCCCTAAACCTAGAGTGTTAAACACCGACATGGGCATGAAGTTTCATCTATTGATATTCATTATAGTTTAGCTGAATTTTATTTTAGGAGCCTTACCATATATTTTAGGACTCCTTAAATATTAATTAGACTACTTAATTTTTAAAACATATTTTCTCTTACCATTTATTTTAGAACTCCTTAATTTTAAATATCATAAAAATAATTAAAATAAGTGAAAAGACAATTTTGTCTATTGCAAAGATTTTTAATGAAGGGCAAAAGTTTCAAGTCACTTTTCTAAGAGTCTTCACACTTTTATTATATACTAGTTTAGGTGTACGCACCTTGTGCGTATACCTCACTTTAATGAATTCAAACATTGCATTAAATAGGATATTTTTTTAAATAATAAAAATAATATAATAATTAAATTTAATATTTTTTGAATATGCAAAGATGGAGAATTTATTTATTAAACCTAATCTTTACCAAAAATATTTTTAAAAGTCGACGTCATCTATCATCTGTAAATTGCAACAAAATAATACAATGATAGAGACATCAAAATAATACAATTAAATCTAATCTTTACACACAAAAAATTTCTCAAAGTCGTCCAACACTCATCTACCACCTGTAAACAATAACAAAATAATATGATAATAAAGATATCAAAATAATACAACTAAACCTAACCTTTACATAAGAAAATTTCTCAAAATCAACCGACATTTATTTATCACTTGTAAACTGCAACAAAATAATACGAAAAAAGTGAGATCAAAACAATACAATTAAACTTAAACTTTACACACAAAAATTTCTCAAACCCGATCGAGATTCATCTACGAACTGTAAACTACCACAAAATAACAAACTAATAGAGATATTGCGACAATACAATTAAACCTAACTTTTACCTAAAAAAAATTTCAAAGCCGACTCACATTCATTTAACATCTGTAAATTAAAATAAAATAATAAGATAATAAAGACATCAAAACAATGCAATTAAACCTAACCCTTACACAAGAATTTTTTCAAAGCCAACCGACATTCATGTACGACCTATAAACTATAAAAAAAAATATAATAGTGATCATAAAGCTTCGATTTTTATCCAATTAATTATTGTCTGAGCGAAAATTTTGATGCTAAAGAATGATTTTGAATGAAAACAGCAAAGATATATCTATAATATCTCTCTCTCTCTCTCTCTCTATATATATATATAATATAATATAATATATTAAAAGTGTGAAGACCCTTAGAAAAGTGATTTGAACTTTTTGCCCTTTATTAAAATACTCCATAATAGACAAAATCGTCATTTACTATTTTTTAAAAATAATTATCACTAAATTATTATTTAAATACTTTGAATAAAAAAAATAAAAGAGGAAGAATCTCACATCTAAAACAAATTAAATATAATGTGTGAAATAAGAACCAAATTGATACTTATTGAAAAAAGGAAATATGCATGGGAGCTTTTAAGAAAAAAAAAAATTACTAATCAAAATATATTTCTTTCTTTCAAAAAAAATCTATGCAAAAGGAAAAAAAATATTTGATTTAGGTAAGGAATCGTATCATTAAACACTTCTAAATTAATTATAATTTTACCTTATATAAAAACTTCTAAATCATATAAAATTTTACCTTATATAAAAAAGAATGTTTATAATTCTATTTAAGTCGATTGTGATCAAAGTTTTACTTGAAAAAATTTTGATTTTGATGATTGATAATTAATTAAAGCTTCCTTCTTGCATTCGTCACTAGAGCTTTCTAGCCTTCTTTGTTATATGAATTATCTTTTATTTTTCTATTATACGCATTTAGTTTATTGTGAATAAATCATGAGATCTAACATATCATTATTATGTTCGTTAATAAACGTTATTTGTTGTGTTTTTTTAGGAGTATGACAGTCCATGCATTCTATCCGAATCTGATTCTCCTTCCATCCACCACTTTAATTTTAGTATTTGTTTCGAAATACAGTCACAAGCTGCATATTGTTTTCATATCTTTGTCGTCTTGAGAAAAAATGACAGTACCTTAATTTCGTATTACTGTGATCTCCACAATGCGTTCATGCATGTCATTAAGATATCAAAAGAAAGGAAAGTCAAATATGAGTTGGACAAGAAAATTGATCTTATTAAGGTATATGACACGATGATCTAAATTAAGGTAGCTCTAAGCAATCCTCTGAGGAGAAATATGATCAAACAATATTTGTAGAGGTAATTTTAATTTTTTTTATCAATCTAAATAATTATTTTTCTTTAATAGGATATTTTGTAACTTGTAAGCATGTTTTTCCATTTAAAGTATTAGTTCAAAACTGTGACATAGCTTCTTTCTACTATCGTTTTTTTTTTAATTGTATATATGCCAAAGTTGAAGTCTTCTAGCGAAATTATTTATTTTAAAGTTAATGGCTCTTTCTAATAATTTTATTGTTTGTATATATTTAGTTATGACACTATGTTTAGGACTTAAGTATACCAAATACTTTATATTCATTATTTACAACAACAATATACCCAGTGAATTCCCACTAAGTGGATATTCATTATTATTAATTATATTATTTTGGTAAGTGATTTTTTTAAAATATAAATAGTGTATATATGTAACATGATTGATCATAATTATGCCTTTCAAATATAGTTAATTTCAATTATTTTTTATTCTTGCATTTATTTCAAAACCCGATAACTTGCTCTATTTTGTATACATTAAATTATTTTTATAATATTGACTATATATATTACTTATAATTTAAATATATTATATAATGTTATTTATGTAATTTTGTAAAGTCATCTACTCACCGACACACACATATATATATATATGCAAAATGAATTTAATTTTTAATATATGCAATACTCTTTTTCAGCAATAGATACATTGGAAGAGCAAAATATACGATAAATTTAAAATATTATTTAATTTTAATTCTTTTCAAAGTCATATTAATTAATTGTACATGGTCATAAACTTTTGATTTTGGAGTTTAAGGACTTTCTATTAAGGAAGGTTTTAAACAAGATTTTGATTTCTAAAAAATATTAATTATCACGTTCTTTTTCCAAGTTTAAGAGTTTTTCTCTTTTATTGGGATTTGCTTTAATTTTCTACTATAATTAAAAAAAAAAATTATGCAAAGTATTTCTTGTTTTGAAAATATTCTTCCATCTTTGATGAATTCTTTCTTTGATGGGAAAATTTTTGACTTATCTTTTCTTCCTACAAATAATATAATAGCATTAATAAGTAAAGAATTTTATTTTGGAGAGATTTATTCTCTCGAGATTTTGTGTTTGTAATATTAACTTTTTAATATGTCGGTTATTTAACTAAAGCATAATAAATATTATGTTATTTTTATTATAATTTTCTTCGTAATCTTATTTGTGAATGTTTGTAATGTAAGATTTGCATAACGTCGTGTTATTCAATTTCAACTTTAATAATTTTTTAGGTTTACAAGCGTATTTTTGAATATAGAACTTTATGAGTTAAAGTTGTAATTTTTGTTAATGGATCTTCATGATCTTAAGATTTATTTTTTATGAATAAGAATATTTATATTTATTTGTGCTTGGTTAATAGAATGATTGAATTTTTTTTAATGTGGGTGTGGACGTGTATTACATTATAACGTATATTAATACCTCGTGGAAATGATTGTGAGGCCATTTTTTTTGGCAAGTTAGAAAAAAAAAATGTTAGTTTGAATTTAAATTGTTAAGTTGTTACTCAAATAATCATATTCATCATTTACATGAATCTGCAATCTATGTTAAAGCACACATAGAAAAAAATAACTTAAATGATAAAAAAATCTAAATAAAATATTAATTGATTATAAAAGCCCTAGATTAAATGACATGAAAGACACTGTGTTTATATAATGCATTAAATTGAGTATATGTTTGAAAATACCTAGGGTTCAAGGATGAGAGATTAAATTAAAATAAATCTAACAAATAAAACGAGTTTTAACTTCAACTATTTTCATAAAAAAATTTAAAAAAAGTAATTTGATTTTAAAAGTATTTTTGAGAAAAATACATTTAAAAACTTTGTCAAATACTGATAGTTAGTCAAATACTAACTATTGTTTTGTTTCTAAATTTATTAGTCAAACACAAACTGTTTCTCGCCAAAAGAATAGACATCGAAGTAATTTTATAAAATTAAACTCATTGAAGAAAATTATACGTGTGGAACACGTATATTAAGACTAGTATATATATACACACACATGTTGAATTCTATTATGCTGACAAAAATAGTGAAGAAGTTGAGGGTTAGAAAATCAAGCATCCACCAATCTAGACATGCAATCGAATCAAGTTAGATAAATATCAATCATATTCTCCCAATAGGCAAACCAATTTGTTCTCTAGATTAACGTACATCTCAATATTTATAGATGTATTTCCTTAATCAAGTCCTATTTTATGAGTATTTTTCTAATTGAACAGTAGAAAGGAAAATATTAATTAATTCTCCTACCATATATTTTAGGAAGTCTAGTTGAAACAAAAATATTAATTAATTTTCCTACCATATATTTTAAGAGTCCTACATATTTTAGAAAGTCTAGTTAATATAATAAAAAATAATTAAATAATAAATTTAAAAAATAGTGAAAAATAATTTTGTCTAAAGAAGAGTCTTTTAACGAAGGGTAAAAAGTTCAAATCACTTTTCTAAGGGTGTTCACACTTTTAATATATTATAGATTATAAATATAGATAGATACATTTTTCTATTTAGCAGATGAATTATATACACTATGGGTTAACATCTTTCGTTAAAATTATTGTCTGAGCGAAAATTTTGATCCTAAAGAATGATTTTGAATGAAAACAATGAGGATATATATATATACTAGTCCATTGTACGTGCTTTGCACGTGTATATTGCGTCAGTTAATATATAATAATAAAAATAACAATTTATTTTAAATAAACTTATTAATGTTACATGAAATACAATATTTGTTTAAATAGTGGAAATTAATGTTATTATACAGATATAATGATTGGATTATCTTTTGAATGTGTAAATATGACATGTTTATCTTGGGATATAAGGTTTTATGTCCCCTTCTTTATAAAGTTTTTTCGACGATTAACAATATACTTTGAGATTTGGTGTCTCTACAATTATCGGTTCCTACATAATATATTTAAGTAGTCACAACTATAATTAGTTGTATAATCATGGATTTGTTTATACAAACATAGAGCAGATTTTGAAATTTACAGGTTCCTATAAAAATCTCAAATTAATATAATGATAATTCATCATCACACTACAATTGAGGAGCAAATTAAATATAGTGAACAAAATTTCGCTACTAATATCAAAAATTAAAATTATATATATTGATCTTGATGCACTGAAACATATTCTAAAGAATAAAGCTATATTATATATGAGTATAATAATATTAGACAACTACTTATAACAAAAATAATAACAAAGAAAACTATAATAAAGTAGAAACAGAACGAATTTCGATGACGAAGAAAAAATAATAAAGTAGAAGAAGAACCAATAAAGATGCTGAAGGAAAAACAAATATTTAAATGTTCATGTTATGCAATTAAATTTTGAAGGAAAAACATATATCTTGAAGAAAAAAGTGTAAAATTCACAAAACAAAAAAAATGCCCGAGATTAGAAGCATACCTCGAAAATTTTATGATATTGGTATTTTTCTATCTCTATATATAAAAGAGTTCTAAATAAGAAAAAATTAATATACAATATTAATCGGTTTGAAAGTTCTAAATTTAATATCTCAAATAAATTATTTTAGTTGATTTTAAATTCATTAGAGAAATAAGTAAATCAGGCGAAAAAAAATTTACCAAATTTAAAAGACACGTGAATGATAATAAATTAATAAAGTTGATTTTGATTTATTTATACAGTAATAAGTTTTTTAGTTATTTTATTATTTTTTGGCCCTTTTGAACTTTACACAATGTTAACTTCTTCTTTAAAAGGAATGTTTTTTCTTTGCCGAAAAATGTGTATTATTAATTTTCTTAATAATTCTTACCATATCTTTTAATACTCCTTAATTTATAAAACTTACCATTAGGACTCTTTACTTTAAATTATAATAAATATAATTAAAATAATAATTTTTAAAAAGTGAAAAGACGATTTTGCCTATTGCATAGTATTTTAGTGAAGGACAAAAAATTCAAATCACTTTTCTAAGGGTCTTCATACTTTTAATATATTATAGATATAGATATACGCACATGTTGAATTCTATTATGCTGACAAAAACAATGAAGAAGTTGAGGGTTAGAAAATCAAGCATCCACCAATCTAGACATGCAATCGAATCAAATTAGATGAACATCAATCATATTCTCCCAATAGGCAAACCGATTTTTTTTCTAGATTAACGTACATCTCAATATTTACAGAAGTATTTCCTTAATCAAGTCATATTTTAGGAGTATTTTTCTAATTGAACAATAAAAAAAAATATTAATTAATTCTCCTACCATATATTTTAGGAGTCCCATATATTTTAGGAAGTCTAGTTGAAAGGAAAATATTAATTAATTCCCCTACCATATATTTTAGGAGTCCTACATATTTTAGGAAGTCTAGTTAATATAATAAATTTAAAAAATAGTGAAAAAATAATTTTGTCTAAAGAAGAGTCTTTTAATGAAGGGTAAAAAATTCAAATCACTTTTCTAAGGGTGTTCACACTTTTAATATATTATATTTTATATATATATATATATATATATATATATATATATTATATTATATATAGATATGTAGATATATATAATCATATTTAAAAGTCTTCAGTGAATTGATAGTGCTGATCAAAATTGGACGAATATTGGTATGTCAATTTTTGTTTTTCCATTAATGGTTTACTTTATTAGGTGGGATATTAAATCTGAAATTAACAATTTGTTCTGATTTTCATTAATATTTTACCTACTCGGTCGCTCAGATAAGACTTCTCCATGTTTTCAAATTAAATTGCTACACTATTTATTCTGATGTTTCACCATTCTTGAATGAGTTGATTTATTTATTTTTCAGAAAAAACTATTATTATTGTAGGAATGAGAAAAGGAGAAACAAGGAAGGATACATAATTAAAACGGGAATCGACCATTTACCAATCAACTAAACTATTAACATTTTTAGTGATCGTAAATTGTCTGCTTTCCCTTGTCGGCTTTTGCCTCACCCACTTTTCTCATAATCATATTATTCATGTTTCATCAAAATCTTTTTGATGAGATCTAATATATATCATTTGCAACACGTTATTCATCTATTTCAATGAAATATACTAAGAAGAATGAAGGGAAAAAAATATTTTATTCTTACCCTTCCTATTGTATATTTGGTTTGATGAAGAGTTAACATCAGGTGGATTTTTGAAAGTCCTCTCATGAGTTGATTGCTAACAAAATAAATTTTTGAAATGCTGTGGGCAGAATTTAGAGAATCAACTGTTTGCTTTGTCCTTTTATATCTTTTGTGGGATCCTTTTATATTTGTGCCTCAAAGATTGTAGTGAACTATATGTGTATTGATTTGATGCATCATCACGATTCAGGTTTGTGCCATATATGCTACCTAATATGAGATAGGAACTAGGGGTGTAAATAGGTCGGGTTGGTTCGGTTTTTATTAAAAAAAAAAATCAAACCAATCATATCGGTTTATTAAAACTATAAACCAAATCAAACCAATATAAAATTGGTTTTATCGGTTTAGGTTTTGGTCGATTTTCTCGGGGTTTTCGATTTTTTGATTTTTTTTTATAATCTTTAGTTTTTACAATTATATTGTGATCGAAGACTAGATCAAACATGTTTTCACTCATGTGCTGATGAAAAACTATAATTATGAAAAAATGAGGAGCGGAAAACTCTCTTGAAACTAAAAAGTAAGATGAAGAGTGAAAAGTTTAGGTTTTAAGTTTATATTGGATTTTCGATCATTTAATTAGCAATTAATGGACAAATATTACAACTTAAAGGCCCAAATCTAAATATATATAGGGCAAAATTCAGAAATAGCATATTTATCTCCTTAATATATCTACATCTACTTTCAAATTATTGAAAATTACTAAAATTAGTTGAAAAAGTATTTAAAAAGTAGATTATAATTAATATTTTATTTATAAAAAAGTTCGAATATTATATATATATATTATGTCGGTTTGATTCGGGTTCGGTTTGACTTTTTTTTTGTTAACACCAAACCAAACTAAGAATGGTCGTTTTTTTTTTTCTAATGTCAAACCAATCAAACCAAACCATAAGTCGGTTTATTTTCTCGGTTTGATTTGGTTCGTCGGTTCGGTTTGACTTGACGGTTTGGTCTGTACACCCCTAATAGGAACAATGTCATCACATGTAGGAGTGTTCATGGGTTTGGTTAAAAATCAAATCGAACCGTAAATCGAACCAAACCGATTAAAAAAATCGACGTTTGGTTTGGTTTAGTTAAGTTTGATTTTAAATTTTAAAAAATCTATGATATTTGGTTTGGTTATGATTTTACTAAAAAAACCGTGAAAATAACCAAACCGAACCGATAAATTATATATATATATATATATATATATTATAGTTATTTATATATAATTTATAAATAAAATATAAATATTTTATTAAAGTTAATCTAAAACTAAATTTTAATATGTCTAGCCCAACCAATACTTTACTCCAATTGCCCAAAGCCCCAAATCCAAGCTCAACTCTACCTACTATTACTAATAAGTTAACCCTACAATCCCTACCTCACTTTTTCTACTTCAGCTTTCACAATACGAGTTACTATGGTCCCAGGTTCAAATGATAATTTTATGTATCCTTGTTTATTCAATCATTTCCCTATATGATTAGCTCACTTAGCTAGTCTTTAAAGTAAATAGATAACTCAAATTTGCCCAACTCTGTCTCTTCTTACAGTACACTGCAACAGAAACAGAATACAATGCTCTGTTTTACAATGTACATGCATGTGTTTGTATGTATGTTCATCTCAATGTTGGTTTTGTTTTATGTGTTTATTCTGATTTTTAAGAATTTATAGTGTCATTTGTCATCACTGTACAAATATTTCATGAGAAATTGTTCAATGTGATACTCTTTTCTACGGGTTAAAAAAAAGAAGTTTATTCTAGAGATGGTTGAAGTAAGCTAGTCAATAACCGAAAAAACAAAAAAATCGAACCAAACCAAACCGACAAGAACCAAACCGACGGTTATTTTCTTTTTGTGGTTTGGTTTGGTTTTAGAAATTCAAAAATCGACTAAATTGGTTTTAGTTATGGTTTTAACCACTAACCGATCCAAACCGACCCATGAAAACCCCTAATCACATGCTTAATTATCTCACCACATATGTATATTGTGTCCCCTTAGTTATATGTAGCTATATAGCTAGCTTCTTTTCTTTTGATTTTTGATTTCGTGTTCAATCGCATTAAAATTTGATTAATTTAGATTTGTGTTATGTAGAATCTATTTTTAGGAAGGGTTAGCTTCTTATAAAAATCTTTTCATACTCAAAATTTAAAATTAAGACATTTTATTAAAGAAGGAACAGTATCATCTGTTGCACCATATTTTTGGTGGGCTGGTATCTAGCTAGCTAAATGAACAAACAAATGCAAGATGTGTTTCATATGATTCAAGGATGGCTCACGGGTAAAGCTAGTAAAACATTTGTTTTAGATTCCTAATATTTTAGAACTTTGAATTAAACAACTCAAACTTCATATTAATAATAAAGTTTTAACAACAACATCTAAGTTAATGTATTGAAAATAAATGACTAACATTTTATTAACTATAATAAGTTCTTCTTTTTTATTAATAATCATATTAATATGTGAAGTTAAATATTATGCGTCTTTTAAAAATACTACGTAAAAAAAAACTAATATACAAGAACAAAAAACAACTCTAAATTATTACAGTATTTTTTTTTATGTATGTGTATATATTTAAGGCCTCTTGTTAAAATTTGACTTTAGAACACTAATTTTATTAAGATGTCCAAACTTTACCGAGAATGTGACGAATCCCTCACTTCATCCATATGTTTAAGACACTAGCAACAATTTAAAGTATATCTTATTCGAAGAAAAATAAATA
Source organism: Capsicum pubescens (assembly GCA_030864215.1). Lineage (NCBI taxonomy): Eukaryota > Viridiplantae > Streptophyta > Magnoliopsida > Solanales > Solanaceae > Capsicum > Capsicum pubescens. The sequence goes on along the minus strand of CM061539.1, from coordinate 184,349,017 downwards.
AAGAGATTAGACAACACAATAAAAAATTATTGAAAGAAGAAATCTAAAAAAATAACTTCACACTTAATTTATGAGTGTATTAAATTTCAAGTTACTTCATCACGAAAAAGGTTAACATCAGAGAAGTTTACTATATTATGTTTTGTCATAGTTACGTCAAATTATCTACCTATATTGCAACAGGAATATTACATTTGAACAAAAAAAAAAAAAAATTGTGTCTACAGTCAAGAAAAAATCTTATTTAGCTGAAATATTGTTTTTTAAAAAATAATAAAAGCAAGATATTGATTTTTTTTCATTTATATATTCTCTTTAGTTAATTGTGTATATAATTTTAGTAACCACGAAATATAAAAGTAATTTGATTTAAATACTAAATATAATTACGTGACGGATTGAAATTTGTCAGACCCTATACGTGAATTCAAAAGCCCTAAAGGCGCATGCATTTAATTAGTATAGATATTTAGTATTCCCGCCGCCCCTTCATTTTTACAGGACTCCCAACTAAAAAGAATAGATATTTCATTTTAGTTGTTCCCTTAGCAAATCAAAAGAATTATATAAGTTTTTTTCTCATAAATCAAAGTAATATAAAATTGAAGTAGTGGTAGTGCCAGTGGTAGATATATATTATGTACACCACATTAATTGCTAGAACTGTTTCTGTGTAATATGTATGCACCACAATGTTTTCGTGTTACGAATAAAAATTGTTTCGAAATTCTTCGAATCGCCTCAGCTGCTCCATTTAATTCTTACAGCTTTATCAGTAATTAATTTCGAATTCTAGCTCCATCTTGTACACTTAAAATTTTCCTAGTTCTTCACTGTTTGGATTGAAAGTGGAGTCTAAATATATCCAAGAGAAGAAAGAAACAACTACGTAATTTATTAGTAGTCATAAAAACTAGCTAGTAGGGTCGTCCTTTTAATTTGATGGAGAAAAAAAATTAAATACTATAATTTATGAAAACTCAAATGGTTTGCTAAGAAAAGGAATTGGTCCCCTATTGGTTCAGAAAAAAGAAGTTGCAAGTTGCCTGCTATAGGAATCAAATCTAATATTGGTTATTTTCATGTACAGAAGAGGGAGCAAATGTGTAGAGTCATATCTTAATTTGTCACGACCATAAGCTTAAAGCATTATTAAATATACATCAACTCATGAACCCCTCCCTCAATAGAGAAAATTATACATTTTCTCATTCTAAATAAATGAATTTCTCATATGTTTATTTGTTTAATTATGTTTCAAACTGAATAAATTTTTTCAAAGTCCTAATTATAATATGTACTCTCTCTACTTCAAAATAATTAAATTATTGAGATATTTTTTAATGTTCAAAATAATTGAATTATTCATTATTCAAGATACATGCTGAATTTTTTTATTTATTTTTTATCCTTCATTAATTATATTTTCTAGGTTGAATTTCAAGAGACTTAATTTTCTTAAAACTTTCTTACATTAATGTGTCTTTAATTCTTACAAACAAATTAGAATTTTAATTTTCTTGGAAGAGATTTTCTACAAACAAACGTCATTCTATTTTTTTTTTCCTTTTAGATCAAATTGTATTATAGCGATGTTAAATTAACTAAGAATCATGTTAGAGTAAACTTTTTTTATAAAAAAAATTTGTCTCCATCCAAATTTTCAAGGTTTTACCTCCAAAAGTTTATTGCCAATTTAATCATTCTAAGAGTTATTTTTTGGATTTAGTACTAGAAATAAATTAATAACGTGAGTGAGTATTGAGAGTGATTAGCATGATCACAAATGTTTTGGAGTTTGAAAAAGATTAAAAAAAAAAAAAGAACATGACTAATTTATATTTTTTTTATTAAGAGATGCATCATACCCAACAATTCAATTATTTTGAAACAGAGAAAGTACTAATTAACTTGATTCTAAATCAATAATTTTAAGTTATGTCTAAACGAGACCTTAATGAAAATTCAAAATCCATCATACAATATCACACAGGTATAGTGGAGTAAATTCCCTAGATGATCATCTATGTTTGAGAAATTACCTACAAATATCACTTTTGTTTCATTTAGGACAAGAATATCACCCAACTCTGTCCATTTTCCTTAAAATATACTTAACACCTCAAAAACCTTCGCTCTCCTACTTGAAATGTCATGTCATTAAAATTTCTTTTTGTTTTAGATAAATAGATCTATTTAACTTATTTAACTAAAGTTTTAGCCTAATTCTTTCTTTAAAAAAAATTACACATAATATATCAATCATTGAAGATTAATTTAATTACACAGAAACTTGAATTATTTTATTTGATATGTATTTTTCAAAGTTTATTTTATTTACTTATTTATTTCGACACTTAATAATATTTAAAACTCAAGTACTTATAAAAAATGGTACTCATTTAATTTTTTGTTGTTATTTATTTTATATATTAAAGATTCTTAAAATGTAAAAAGAAATTAAAACGACAGATTTATATTTTAGAAATTAAATTTTTTATTTATATGAGAATAAAAGAATAAAATATACTTTTTTGAATTATACAAAAGAATTTTTGGATTAATATATTCCAAATATACTATATTACCTACAAATATAGAGTAATAGAGAATAAAAAAACATAATTTGTTATTTAAAAACATTGATGGCAAATCTACGATATTTTTTGTTGCCAAACAAAATTTAATATGTATTATTACCTAAAAAATTTAATTTGAACATACATTACTTGCAAATTATTGTGCAAGATAATTTTTGATAAATATATAGTGAAAAGAAGATTTTTTTTTTTCTTGCAATTTTTTTACAAGTAATTGTCCATAAATAAAATAAGTAAATCCGTAAGATAAGACATAAAATTTAGAAAAGAAATTATTATTTTTAATTTAGTTTCTTTACTCTTTTTTTTTGTGATTATTATATTTATATTTTATTTTATTATACAATTAAACGCTAATTTATACCCATACATTCTAAATCCATCAAAAGTAAAGAATAATTGATTGAGTAATATTTTAAAAATTCATTTGTAATAGTACTGAAGAAGATATCATTTTGTTAATATTTCTTAAAAAAAGTTTATTTGTTTCAAGACTACATAATTTTTCTTTTCTTCAAAAAAGGGATATTATTCTTTTATTCTCATATATATAACAAACTTAGAGCCCGTTTGAGATTGCTGTTACAAAACTACTTATTTGAGAAGCATTTTCATAAAGTGGTTTTTCAGAAAAGTGCTTTTAAAAAAAATAGTTTGTATTTGATAAATTCATTCGAAAAATGCTTTTGATAATCAAATTGTGTTTGGATAAATTTTTTTCAAGAAGTGCTTTTTTAAAACAATTGACCACAAAGGACATCTATCAATAAACTTTTATTACTAAAGTCAAATTATAGAGAAAATTATTTTAAATATCTATTATAATATTTTAAATTAATTTTTTAAATTTAATTAAAAAGTACGTACTCTAAAATTTTCAATCAATATTTATATACATAAATACATTAAAAAAATTAAATAGTGATATATTATTTAAATAATTTAAATATTACTTAAAACATCAAACAAAAATAAATACATAAGTTATTTCATAAATTAAATCACTATATATGAAAAATTAACGACAAAAATAATTAGACCTTCATACATCACAAAAATTCTCAATAATTTCATCCCTAATTTTACTACGTAATATCTCCATACTTGTAGAACATCTATCGTGTATTTCTGAAGGTATACCAAAAGACTGGTCTACATCTTCGATCTATGTGATGATGCCTTCGTTAGCACAATAGTTAAAGTCTTTTATAATATATTTTTACAGTGTCAAAATTTACTACAAATAAGCAGTCATCATATTCATATATATATACACACTATATTTTAACAAATATGTCACTTTTCATGAATTATTTATTTAAAATTAAATATTCAAGAAAAAATTTATATGTGATAGCAAAATACAATATTGTAACGTGATTCATCTGTCAATTGTTATCATTAATAATAATAAAATAATTCATATATTCTTTAGTCATCATCATCAATGATATTTTCAAATTTATTTAAAGAAAATGAGTGAAAATAAAATAATAATATATAAATCATATAGAATTATGACATAAATATAAAATATAAATTTTTAAAAATCAAACATTAATCAAACTTATAAGATATGTTAATTAACTAATAAGGTATATATATATATATATATATATATATATATATTTGTGTGTGTGATAGGGATATTTTTGTCATAAAAAAATAATTTTTTGCTTCTACTTATTGTGAGAAGCAGAATTTTTTTATTTCTGCTTATTTTTAAAAGCATTTTTGCAAGTTTACCAAACACCCTTCTTTTTAAAAGAAGTGTTTTTTTTCTAAAAATAAGTGCTTATTTTGGGAAATAAGCAATCTCAAACAGGCTATTAATGTCTAAAATATGAAATCCATCGTTTTATTTCTTTTACATTTTAAAATTTTTTAGTATATAAAATAAATCACAAAAAAAAAAATTATTGTACCAATTTGTATAAGTACTTGTATTTTAAAACTATTATTACGTGGCGAAATAAATAAGTAAATAAATAAAAAATTGAAGAGTACATATCAAATAAAATAATCCAAGCTTTTGGTGTAATTAAATTAATCTTCAATAATTAATATATCATGTGTAATTTAAAAAAAAAAAAGAATTAGGATAAACCTTTAGTTAAATAAGTTTGATAAGTTATACATTTAAAAGAAAAAAAAATTTAATAACATGGCATTTCAAGTAGAAGAGAGAAAATTTTTGAGGTGTTAAGTATATTTTAAGAAAAATAAAAAAAGTTGGATGATATTATTATACTAACAAGAACAACAACAACAATAAACCCGTATATTCTCACAAAGTAGGTTCTTAGAAAATTTACTCGGTATAGTGCATTTCAAGATTTGCTAACAAAATTATAGTTATTTTTTAGTATATCAATTAAATCTAAATTTTGAATTTACCTTACTGCATTTGATTCCTTTACTGGGCTGGGGTCTGGCTGGTTAGTTTTGCATTAAATATGTGGGCTGCCCTATGCCTACAGCCTATCCATCTCCCCTTCTTCTTTCATTTAACGCAGTGAATTTATTTATGTATGAGAGAGATATAGTATATACAAAATTAAAGAGAGATTCCCTTTCCCTCTTCTCATTTATTATTTACCCTTTCTTGGTTGGTAGCACTGCAGTATCACCATCATGGGGCATCCTTTTCTTTTAAAAAACAAACAAAATTTAAGTGTGTTTAGTTTTGTGTTATTGAGTTATGTTACTCTCTCTTTGGAGTAACAAATTGTACACCATTTTATCTTTTTTACCTACTCTTTTCCTTTTATTTTTATTATTCCATTGAGAAACTGGACTGATACATAAAAACATTAATTTCTAAGCTAGCCAATCTGTAGAATAGGTGTAGGGGTCCGTAATGTAACTCGAACCATATCGAATCTCAAGACTATAAGGACTTAAATTTTGTTGAACTTATGCATGCAGCTACAGCTCACTGACTTAATTATTACTTCGATGTAAATACTCCCTCCGTCCCATTTTACTTGTCCCAAATTGAGATGACACAACAATTAAGAAAAATAATAAATAACATGGCTAGTTTACCAAAGTATCCCTATTAAATGATGTTTACATTTTAATTTAAAGAAAAGGTAATTAATGCAAATGGTAAAACATGGAAAGAAAAGTTTGTCTTATCTTGATAAATAAAATGGAACATCAACTTAGCCAATTTGGGACGGGTAAAATGGGACGGAGGGAGTATATTAGTACTAATTAATTACTTAGCCAAATAGAAAAGAATTAAACTCTTTTTTGTGAGGTTTAAAAAGGTTTTATGATGTAGTTTGTATTGTGATTCTTCGATTCAGCGAGAACAATCTTGAGCTAGTAGTAATGAGGCCACTTTTGTTTATAATGATGCATATATAATATTGGAAAAATCCTTAATTAACTTTTGTTTAGCACTTCCCATTAATATTTACATACAAGTTTATTATACTACCCCTAATTATTATAAATCATCTACATGTTGAGAAATGAAAAATAGATAATAAATGGTGATTATCTCGAGATTTTTCTTGACAAGTAAAAATGAATAGATACTTCCGTCGTTTGTAAATAAGTGATTGTTTTAGCTTAGACGTCACTTATAAGAAGCTACTCATTCCTAATAAGGTACTTATTTTTAATGTGGTGCATTTGTAAAGTTGGAGTTGTTTCCAACAAATTTTAATTCATGGAAATAAACTTCAATCACAAACAAATCCAGAGAAATTAAATAAGAATTTTATTTGATAAATGATATGGGTACAATTTTGTTACTCCCTTGATTTTCTCCTAATTCGAGGATGTTAACAGTGTATTTTTTAAACGTAGAAAAATTTGTATTTAATATTAATTTTCTCCGTAACTCGAGGGTTGTTGTATAACTCGAACGTAGAAATAAGAATTTTATTTGATAAATGATATGGGTACAATTTTGTTACTCTCTTGATTTTCTCCTAATTCGAAGATCGTTAATAGCGTATTTTTTAAACATAGAAAAATTTGAATTTAATATTAATTTTCTCCGTAACTCGAGGATTGTTGTATAACTCGAATGTAGAAATATTTGAATTTAATCTCCATGAAAAGAGAGTTTGTGGATATTCTTGATGTATTTGATTATCAAGAAGAGGGTTTGTGGATATTCTTAATGTATTTGATTATTAAGAAGAGAGGGCTTTGATCTGATCTACTTATGCATATATCCCGTCAGTTTGTAAGATTAAGATTGAATTATCAGGAAGAGAGAGTTTTGATCTGCTATCCTTATGCATATCCCGTCAATTTGTAAGATATTGAAGATGTCTTTTTATGTTACACTTCATATAGGCAGATCTAGGGTCCCTTTATATAGGCACGATCTAGGGTTTAGGATAAAATATCTTCCAAGAATCCTTTATATAGACATGATGTAAGGTTTAGAATAGAATAACCTCCAAGAATCCTACATGATGTAGGGTTTAGAATAGAATAACTTCCAAGAATCCTTTATATAGACATGATGTAGGGTTTAGAATAGAATAACCTCCAAGAATCCTTTATATAGACATGATCTAGGGTTTAGGATAAGAATAGCCTCCAAAAACACGAACAAAATTTAAATTCGTCTTGTAGAGAGTTTCACAAAATTTCGATGTCTACCACAGTATACGTCATGGAGTCTTACTGTGGAGTGATGAGAGGTAGAAGGAATTGAAGGGGATGGGGAAAAGGGGAAGAGGGAAGAATAATGGAGTTAAATGTAGTGGCCCTGTCCTTGTGCTTTGGTAGTCGCAGTTTTAAATGCAGTGTACAGAGACAAAGAGAGAGAGAGAGAGACACACACACCACCCCTTTCTCCTTCCTCCTTAAATTTCCCCCAAGACATTCCCATCCTTCTCGTTCTCCTCTATTCATTCATCCTTTTTGTTTTTCTGCCTCTTTAGGGTTTCTACCCTCTCTTCCAAATAAATTGGGATCGACTATATGAATTCTTAATGGACGGCGGCGACACGCACAGCCACTCTACCACCGAAGAACTAACGTTTCATCTCTTTGTTTATATGCAGCCTTTTAGTAATTAACGATCACTTCGTTAGATTAAGGGTTTTCTTCCACAAACAAAAAGAGATCGATGTGTGTGTTTTTGTTCTCGCATGAAACAGTAACTTTGATATTGGCCTGGTTCACTCAGACAACAAAATGAAACTATTTGAATGGCGGCTAGTTTCTGTTTGATCGATCTGTTTCCGTTTGATTGAGCCGTGCCAATATCTTAGTTTCTCTTTCACTATAACCCCTTGTATGTCTGCCTGATATAATCACCTAACAGGTTCGTCTACATTCTTTACCATCTAGATTCTAGGGTTTTGTCAATACTCTTCTCATGCATGTCTGTATATGTGTCTAATTTATAATTGCATTTATCACCGACGGTTGTGATGGAATGAAGAGGTTTTCTCCGCCCTTAATTAGAGGTATATATTATTTGGGCTTAAATAAGTATGTTTCTCAAAAATTCTTGTAGTAGTAACAAATTAGAATCATGGATGGTGTGGAGTTGTATTTTGACCTTTTCCTTGTATGTAGCTTATGTGTCTATATTATGATATCTTCTTCAAATAGATTCACAATTTTCCTTGGCTTAGTAATTACAATCCTATGATGTTATGCTGTCTCCTTACTTGTAAGAGTATCCATCCATCTTTCTCCAAAAAGAATAAGCTAAACTAATGGCCATATAGTTATAGTGCTCCTAATTTTTGCTTCAACTTGTTTGCCTGATATATTTTGATTTGACACATGTATAATGTTCAAAAATATTTTTAAATTTTGGACCTTAAAAATGATTTGTAGAAAGTTTGAATTGGAGAGCTGCTAAAAAAGGGAGAAATTCTTTTTAAAAAATTGTAAAACAAGTAAATTGAAACGGAAGGGATAGATGTCGATTATCTTGCTCACAATCACACCTGTTTCCAGATGACTTGGTTCATTGTCTTCATTTCCATTAAATTAGTACTGCAGTCGTTACTTATTTTTTTTGGTTATGTGTAGATTAAGCAAAATTGCAATGAAGAATGCAACTATCTATAGTGACTGAATATGATATATCCATGAAGACAGATGATGTTTGCATCACTATATTCCAACTAGGGCTTTAGTTTCTTATCTCCCTATTGTATGTTGGCTTTGTTATTGTACTTGTATAAACGTAGGACTCTAAGTTAGGCGCTCTATGTATATTCACTTGTGTACACTTTATGATACACTGAGAAGGCGCTCTATGTATATTCCACACTAGTGTTCTTAAATTAAAAGCGCATCCGGACGTATAAATAAATAAACTAACGTCTTTTGTCTATTTCTTCTCGTAACTTTGCTTAATCGATTTACTTTTGTTTCATGCCTACTCATTTACTGTAATAATTAAGTAATGAGACATAGTAAAAATCGTCACAGTACAAAGAAGATGATGCGGTACAAGATACAAATTTTAACCACTTGCCAAAATAAGGTCATATTGAAAGTTAAAAATTACAAAAAGTCATTAATCTAGCATAACTTTACTTCAAGCACTGGCAACATATATACTATCAGACACAAGAGCTCACTTGTTAAATTGTAAATTTTTACCCCCTCCTTTCAAATTTTGTTTGTTTGTTTGACTTGATACAAAGTGTAAGAAATTATAAAGTTTCTTTCGAACTTTATGGTCTTAAATTAGACCTATGTGGATGTATATCAAATGTCTTTTAATCTTTTAAATTTCAACCCTTTTAAAGTTAATTACGTAGATGAATTTGATCCATATTTTATTGGGTCTAAAATTAGTTTGGGTTGTTAAAATAGTAAGTCTATTTTATTCCTCATCAAGGTTCATCTCACCTTGAAGTCCAAACGCACATCACGTGTCAAGTGACGTGACATCCCAATCAAATTAAAGATCAACAAGACGAGGCCATTCATTCAAAGAATGTGGCAAGCCAAGTCAAGTTCAACAGCAATGAAACATCGCCAAGTGTTCCAAATGACATATTTGTGGCCAATAACAAGCAATTTTATCACACAACATTTGTGAGAAATTTGAGAACTGAATGGACCACTCGGAATAAGGCAGAAGAGGTTATTTACACTTGGACTACCTACCCCCTACAACTATAAATAGGAGGGTTACATGATTTTCTGAGGTCATTCTATAAGCATTGGAGAAAGCATCTACCTCAATTACACAGTTCTTCAAAGGAGTTGTCAACGGAATCCTGCCCAGAGATCAACTAGATAAGACGAATTGTTGTTCGATATTTCTGGAGATCCCAACGCATTTCTAGAGATCAACTTGATAAGACGAATTATTGTCCGTCATTCCTGGAGATCCAAACATATTTGTAGGAGGTTCAAATTATCCTATATTCGAGAAACACACTTCAGAAGGCCCTCGAATTACGGGAAAAGCTTAGGAGAGAAGAATAAAGAGAACAACAGAATTGTACTCACAAAATTCATATAAATAAAATTATTATTTTCTTTTTATTTATTTTTTCTTACACTTAATTTTCAGCACCACAAAAATTTGTTGCGAACACTTCCTATCCCAACTTTTTCCAAAATTACTAAAAATCTTTGATTTAGATCACATGGATACATCATTATTTTTCGTACACATCACTTAATTTTTATACGGATACATCACATTTGACACAAATACATTGTATTTTTCGGATATATCACTTAATTTTACATGGATACATCACATTCTGGACTTTGGGGTCCAGCATCGGCCCACCCTTTGAGTCTGATGAGAAAAGGGGCTGGGATTAAGGGCCTCACTTCCAAATGAGCTTAACAAATCTTAATCCAGCCCAACTCAACTCAAGCAACGTTTTGGGTTGGGCCGGTTTGACTACTCTAAAATCATGGAGTAGCATGTTGGCTTAAGCTTTTGGAGATGTTAAAGTTTATTCTTCTCTTCTTTTTTTTTCAGAAACTGCTTATTTTGTAGAGTGAGATGTTTGATTAAGATTTTAGGAGAAAATAAATATGTTCGGAGGGTAGACAATATTAGATGTAAAGAAAAAATAGAATTTTCTCAAAAGCATTTTTTGCAAATCACTTTTGAAAGCACTTCTTAATAGTTTGGTCCGACACTAATTATTGTTTGAAGGTATTTTTTAAAAATTGATTATCTAAACATAAATTATTTCTCACGGAAAATATTTTATTTGAAAAATGCTTCTCAAAATAACAAGTTTAAGAAGTTTGATCAAGTAGACTATTAATCGTGATATATTAGTATTTTTGAATAAACTTTTGATGGAGGTAAGTCTTTAAGAAATTACACCTCAGCGGCCTTAGAAATTAGTGATTTTAAACTTTTGACCCTAAAAAATATTGCCCATGAGATAAAACTTTTTAAATTTGAAGCTTTGTGCACAAGCAAATTGATCGAAACTTCAAGACTACATATTTTCAGTGTCATTCTTATGAATCACCGGTAACTAGAAAGATATACCCACCATAAAAATGAGATCCATCAGCTCAAATGGGATGTCGTTGGGTTTTGTAGAGGTACTAACAGTAGCAGAGCCAGGATTGATACCAAGGGATTCACAAGTGAACATACGAACTAATCGAAGGGAGTTCGACATCTATTACATACACATAAAAAATAATCTCAATCATGTATATATAGTACAATTTTCCGTCAAAGGGGATTCGTTCGAACCCCCTTCCTTATATGTAGCTCTGCCCATGGGTACTAATCCATCACAAATAATTTGGCAGATAATCGTTTGATACGAAACAAAAGTTTTAAATATTCTATTTCAACAAGTTAGTTCTGATTTTGTTGTTTCTAATACGAACTAATTTTTTGGTTCCAATTAACTCAATATTGTTTCGAATATCCTATCTTATCTCAATAATTATAATGTCTTTTTATGAATCACAACACTTAAGCAGATTTTTCAAGATCATTTGACTTTAATCTATGAATTAACTGGTATTCTGGTTTCTAAAATAATCTTATAAAGTACTACGATGTTGTAGACATATTTTTTGGTCCTTCAATTTCTGTTAAAAAATAACAATAATGAATCCTAATTTTCTATGACCATCACCATATTTACTTATATTTTCACTTAATGAAGCTTTAGTCTTAACTGATCGCAATTAAACAAATCAGTAATTTTGCTTAGTGTGGTTGGAAATATCTGACTTTCTATCAATTTATTTGGATTACCCCACCAGACACTCAATACTTTCAAATATGAATTTGAACATACAGGAGAGTGGAGACCATAGTATATGTATAGGTGGATGAACGTCAACCAAGATTCGTGTGCTTTCCCACCAAACCCCATTAATTCCAATTATTTTCAGCTTTGTTTTTACGGATTATTTGGTACGACATCGGATAAAATGTGATAATATTTCAGATTTAACACTGGAATATTTTTATTTTATTGCACTCAACTTTGGATAATTTTATTTCAGCTCTTAGGTGAGATAAATAGTTTAAGAATTATAATTTCAAAAATATTAGCTTGTAATTATCTAATTTGCATACTAAATGTCTCTTACATACATATGAGAAAATAGTCATGCCTTTATAGTTAAAGACTTAAAGTTGCAAAATGCTAGTATCAATTTTCTCGTATATGTAAAAACTTTGAAGTATATAGTTTTGTTTAGTAGCTCGACTCCTGTTTGATATGTTGACGTTTATAATTTTTGGTGTATATATAACACCTTAAGCAAATTTCAATTGGCAAAGCATGGAAAAAAGATTAAGTATATATAAAAAATAATCCTTAAAATTTGAATGACAAATTTTTAAAAGCGTGAGCACCTAAGCTCAAGTTAACAATAGTATCTTTAATAATTTGGTCAGTTACGACTTACGTATATGCTTAGCCATAAGGTTCAAACTCGTTCATGGATATTGAATGGTTGCCTTTTGTCAACTGAATTCGTAATTGACGAAATTTGAAACTAATAATACTCAGCAGAGACAAACACTAGGTAGTTTCTTACCATCTGTTTTAGTCTTGGTGGACAGAGTTACCTGGTACCTGTTGCTGATGGGAGGTGGCAGGTATCTCGTGGATTTAGTCGAGGTGCGCGCAGATACCATAGTTATCAATAAAAAAAATTAAAAAAATTCCCTAGCTAGTAGCTAGCTTGGCCAAACTTATATCTAGACAACTAGGAAAAAAAAAAAAAAGAGTTCTTGAGATTTGAGAGCTAAGGTCATAATTTAAAAAATTCATGTTCCATCTTAATCCTTAGCGCGTTCTAGAATAGGAGGAAAGAAGCTGCTTCAACTTAATTGTATAAAAATATAAGACAAAATATTTCGTTTATGATGACTGATAGTTATAATAATCAGGCTGACCATGTGTGCGAAGACGACTAAAGTAGATTGGCAAAGATACGATTTCAATTTCTTAATCCATATTCCTCATCATCTTAATTTTCGCATATTCCAGGTTCAATGGATTTTAGTAAGAGTTGCATTAAAATATAGGATAAATAATAATACTCCTGATTGGGTTGGAACTTGCAAAACCTAAAAATAGATAAGTTCTAGATAGAAACCAATATACATGGCGACGTGTTGCTGATACATATTCCGATTAAACATGGAAATGGATTTCAGGTCTTTAAATTAATTAAGGTCCAGACAACACATTGATGGCTAATTTTGACCATCTCCTCTCCAATCATTTTGGTCTCACCTTCACCTGCCTTTTACATCATAATATAAGTTGCATTATATATATGTGTATTTTATGTATACATTAAAAAGATCGAAAGAACTTAATCTTCATATATGGTTGTAATTTTTTGTCAAGGGGATTTAATCTGCACTCTGCTCTAGCTCGCGGCCCTTAGCCACATCAGTTTGCCCCGCACTTTGAATCAATTTGAAAAAAATTGAATAATTTGATTTAAACTATATAATTTAAATAAATTTGTGAATTTAATTTTAGGATATTTTGATTTTTCGAATCGTATTTAATTTTGTGTGTTTTAACTACAAAACCTACGGCGCCTCTTTTACTTTTTCCAACTTCAGGAGTACAGATCTAAATTCTAATCTTTTTAATTCAAGAGTTACGACTCACAATCACGGCTTCACATTCCTTTCATGGAAGGTTAGATTTCTAAGTTCATATTACAAACCTAGATTCGAATTTCTCCATTAAAGTTTGCAATAGTAATTGTATACTGTAAAATCTATTATTCTATACCTATACTATGTCTTTTCTAGTTGAAAAGAAATACTATATCTGTTCTAAACTGTTTCTATCTTGAGTCGGGGTATATCGAAAACAACTTCTCTGTCTCACTTTTGAGACAGTGGTATGAACTGCGTAAACTTACCCTCTAAATATATTGTTGTTGCTACTATTGTTATGTTATTAAAAAATAGTATTATTGGATTTTTAAACCATTGTGATTGAATTTTCATTTCACTTTAAACTTGAAATGCAATGTTACTTTAGGTTACTTAATCCCTTTTAACATTTTGTTATTTTTTATTATATTTACTCTAAAAAAGTAAAAATAAAAATTACTTATTGAAATTTTAAATTCAAACAAATAGATCCGTAAAATCGAATCAAAATAATAAAAAAAAACAAATTAAACCAAAAATAAATCTAATTAAAGTAAGAATTGTAACAAATTAGTAAAATTTAAAATTTCAACTCAATAATGATTAAATTCTATCCGAATCAATTCATCCACAAATCCTACCAAATAGTAGTAGTACTTTACTCATAAGTCACATCTAGTTGCATCTTTTTATATGCTCAATATTCGAGGGCCACCGTTAAAACATTGAAAAAACGTGATAATAAAAAAGGTTAGCTAGTGTAAGTAGAACTTAAAAAAACTAGTAGTACTCGTCAAATACGTATAGAATAAAGAAAAAATGGGTCAAGAGGAAAAAGGAATATACACACTATCGATCTTGTTAGTTTCTCTGTTTTAATTTATATACTGTAATATTTTTTAATTTTTGAGGACCAAACAATTTTTTTTAACTGCAATAATTATATTGATATCTCAAAACATCTTAATTACCCACCAAACTAGTTAAAAAGGGGAAAAAAACTAACAGTCCACTTCCATCAGGTAGTCAAACGAACACCACATTGACTTTGAACGTGAGATATGTCTGCATCAACTTAATTACACTTCCCTCAAAGAACGCACTAACTAATATTTTAACCCACACACGTCAAAAGATAAATTAATTAAAGAAGTGCTTAATTGTATAATCCAATATTAAACATTGTTAGCTTAGATTATATAGTTAATACGAATCCAAAAATGGTTGTATTTGCTGTCAATAGAATACAACTAATACAATATGTTGTATGTTACAGTCTAGCGGCTTCGTTTTGCCACAGCTTTACCATATGGTTTTTCTGAACCATACGAAGATGATAATGCTATTCTTTTGTTTTTTCTTATATTTTATATACTCCATTGTACAAAGTCATATTAACCATAGCATGTGGATTCCACCTCAGCACTTTTTGGATATATGCTCAATAAATGTTTTTCTAATAATTAAAAAGAAAAGTTCCACATAGCTGTTGGCTCAAGAATATCTCCACTTTGGATGCTGAATATACCTATGGTAAACACCATTAAAGTGCTACAATGAAGACCTCAATTGTAGCAGGTGGAGCCAAGATTTTTTGGTCAGAAAGACTCGAAATATGAAAAATTTAATATATATAAAAAATCAAGAAATTTGTTTAAAGGTGTCAAATTCAACCCACAAACTTTATGACTCACCCTACTTATCCGGGTTCTAGGCTGACATGCAGCTACATTGGACTCGCGAGAAATTTTAGAAAAATATTTTCTTTATTTTATATGCTTGCTATCTATAGTCATAATATAAAAGGAAAAAAGTTTTATTATTTACTCAAATAAATTATAAGAAAACAAAATTTGGATTTAGAGCTCAGGAAAAATTGAATGGGTAAGGTTATGACCCTAGTTTTAGCTTTAATACTTTCTCCGTTTTGCTTTTATTAGTTGTTTTTTTAATAATTTTTTATTTTTACTTATTAAAAATAGATAAAAAAAAAATTCTATTTTATTCATGCATTAATTATTTATTCTCTAAAGTATTATTTAAACAGGTCAATAATCGCCTATTTATTAATTATTAATTCAATTATTTTGACACTCTTAAATTCAATCCAAATCGTTTATTTGCGATTCATATTATCTATTTATAATATAAGGAGTGCCAATTGGATAACGATGACTATGCCACGAGCTGGTCCATTTATAAATTAAACTCTTTTATGCAAAGTAGTAGGGTCATAGTAATGTCTAGACAACAACGATGTAGTATATCTTTGTAATTTAGCAATAAAGCAAATATCATCAGAATATTTATGAATATTCACTTGTGCCAACTTCCATGCAAAACCTTTACCACCATTTTCTGAGTAACCATAGTTTATAAATTCTTCTATATTTAGGTAATTACGTAGGAGTGGGTAATTCCTAGATTATATCGATATCTTTTGTAATTTAGTCACCTTATAAAGTGAATTAATATGTATTCTGTTTTTAGACCAATTCTGTTAGATGAGTACAATTAATGTGTAGAATAGCTTATCAATAAAATAAATTTTGAAAAATTCATGATTTTCTATGATCTTTTAAGTTGTAATTTACAAACTAACCTTTTAGAGAAAGTTAATGAACAAAGATATATTTGAATTTAAATGAATTATTGATTCATTCTCAGGTTCAAGAAAAAGAACATTCTCTACCATTAAAGGATACGGTGCAATGAATGGGGCTACTTCTTTCTTAATCAGAGATTTTGAGTTCGAGTTCTAAGTATGAAAAAATCCTCGGTAGAAAGCGTTTCCCCCCTCAGTACACATCATTATAATATAAACGCAAATTCAAATTAATTAAATTTCAATACGAATATCAAATATCGGATGAGGAACCCCAAAAAAAGAACAATTCTCTCAGACAAATGCAATCATTAATATTATCATCCATAGACATAAAATAATGAAATGGATTGATCTGATTTTTGAGCAATTTCTCTTTTCATGTTCGATAGCTAGATTAAGATTTAATTAAATTTTAATGTGTGAGCTCAAATTCTATCATAAGAAACGAAGATATCTAAATTAAACTTGTTAAATCGAAATCTCAACCATCAATCTCAATCCGCTTCGGTCCGATGTTTATAAAAGGATAAGCTCATCAAGTAATGTGGACCCACTGTTTATAAGAATGGGAGGAGATATATACCTTTCTTTACCAATATTCCACCTTCGTAAGCACTAATAAAGCCTGGGCACCCAAATTATAACTAGAAAAACGGAATCTTCTAATTCTCTCTCTTCCATTTTCTTCCTAAACTCTTTGTCCCCTTTCTCGTATTTACCCATCAAATCAACTCTATATCCCCAGTCCTTTCCTTTCTCTTCATCATTATAATTTCTCTAAATTATGGAAACTAAAACTACTTTTTTCTGCCACTCAACTGTTACTTAAGCCACAAAGGAGGAGATTTTGTAACTCTGTATGTAAAATTGCTCTTTGTTGTTGTTGTTGTTGTTGAATGGCGATGGACGACAACGAGAGTTGTGGAAGCAGAGCGATGGAGCCTGTATCGCCGAAGCAAAATCGGCTACAGAGGCAAAAGGTTGAAGTGTTTAACCAAGTGCTTAGTAGACTCCAGGATTTGAATCTCGAAGAGGTTAAACTACCTGGCATTGAAGACCACCTTTGGCTTCACTTCAATCGCCTCCCTGTTCGGTTAACTTCATAAACCCTATTTTCCCTCATTTTTCGCTTACCTTGTTTTTTTTTTGGGGGGGGGGGGGGCATTTAATTGAGTAATTGATTCGTTTTCTGCCTGAAAGCTTAAATTTTGAACGTTTTTGGTACTGAATTTTGGTGCGTGCAGATATGCATCGGATGTGAATGTGGAAAGAGCAGAAGATGTACTCATGCATAAGAGATTACTAGACCTAGCTGAGGATCCCGAGAATAGACCTGCCTTTGATGTCCGACTTGTGCAGGTTACGATTGTTGTCTGCTTTTCGTTCATTTTGCTGTGTGTTTACCTTGTAAAATGCTTTTTCTCTTGATAACTCTGAAATACGGATGACAAGTTGATAGGGCATTGAAAAACTTCTCCCTATGTATGATGAGGAACCTATATTTGATCTCAGCTGAATGAGTTGGGGAATTGATTCAACGCGAAGATGTTCACTAGAAGCACATGATATATTATGTGATTGCTTTACATTACTCGAGAGCAGTTTCAAAAACTAGTTAATCTGTCAATAATCTCGTCAAAGCCGTGTTTTTTTTTCTTTTCATCTATACCAAACTTCTCTTGAATTCTACCTTAGGGAGGGTACGAAGGCGAAAAATAATAAGTGATTTTTTCCCATATGTCCTAGCCTTGGTGGACGGAGTTAACTAGTACCTATTGCTACCTATTGTTTGTGGGAGATGATAGGTATCCTGTGAAATTAGTCGAGGTGCAGACAACTGGACATCACAGTTGCAACAACATACCTAGTGTAATCCCACAAAAGATCTATCTGGGGAGGGTAGAGTGTCTGCAGACTTGGCCTCTACCTTAGAGGTAGAACAACCCACGGCCCGGACACCACGGTTATAAAAAAGCCTCTCTTTAGTGCTGTTCATTTTTACATCTGTTACACTCTCCAATGACCCAAATTGAAACCATTTTAAACATTTCTCTTATTTGGATAGGCTTCAGTTTCACACATCTAAGGTTTTTTTTTCGTCTTTCTTCATAAGTTTCAAGTAGAAATAGAAGATGCTGGAAGTTAAAAAATAGTTGTTATAAAATTATGGATGTGAGATCATGCCAGATTATAGCTGGTTACATCCCGTAGAAAATGCAGGTAGGAATCATTGAGGACAAAAAGGAAGATGATTTGAAATGTTCATGTTGAAAACATAACTAATTGAGCAACCATCTTTCTTTTCTGCCAATCTAAGCTTTTAAATCAAGGAAAAGTTCTTATTGCTACCAAGAATCAAAAAGATTCTTCGCATGCTTGCCTCATGAAAAAGTCAAGCTGATTGTAAGTGGGCATGTTGAAACATAATTTAGTAAATGAAAGTGTCATTTATAATAAATTAAGCTTTTGGATAAAGTGGCCACAGAATTCAACAGTTTACGTTCAACAGAGAGTGCTAGCAGGACTCATAGAGGATAAAAAGGAGAAAAACTACTGAGGTTGGAGGCGAGTTAAGACTTATAATCATGTGGAGGGAAGTTGTACCTATAGACTTACAGTTTCTCTGAATCAATGTGGATGTAGCTAAGAATAGAACACAATGAAAGCAAAAGGATCCATATATGCTTTACTAATTAGTTAGTAGTAAAATTTAAGTACTAATTCCCAAAATATAATTAGTTAGAAGTAAAGTTTTGTTTTTTAATCTTCCACTTTCATTAGTTTTTGTGCTTGCCAGGGATATTTTTATTCTGGTCAGAGACTTATTCTCAGTGCCGATATAGAGAGTTGTTAATCTCATAACCAGTTATGTATATAACATACAACAACAACATCTACATACCCAGTATATTCCATATTCCCACAAAGTGGGGTCTGGGGAGGGTAAAGTGTGTGCAATTCGTACCACTACCTCAAAGGTGAGATGGAGAGGTTGTTTCCGAAAGGCCTCTGACTCACAACAAAAATATTCCAGAGGGACATAATATTAGAACAAGAAAATATAGGGGGAAATAAACAACAAATTATAAAAAAAATATGCCTACCACAAAGTAGTACCACGCTTGACCTCTCTGAAACCACAAACCTCACCAAAGCTCCAAAACCAAACTACAAGCAAAGCACTATGACAACTAGCACGGATAACAAGACAAAACACACCTACCTACAGGTAGAGACGATTTCCTACCTACTACCCATCTACTATAATCCGCTTCATCCACACCTTTCTATTAGTTATATTTATAATACTAATATAAAAGTATGGATGCTCATTATTGAATAGGTATACTGGATTGACTTATTTGAAGAAAGTTTAATGGATATCATATTTGTTAATAAGGAAGTACTTATAGGAGATGTGATGTAATCCTTAAACTTGAGATCACCTTAATATTCAAAAATTATTTGTTTGTTCACCTTAGGCATATATCTTTTGATGTCAACAGGGTGTTGTGCATAGAGCAAGGTGTGTATTGAAGGTAATGAGTGGAATAAAATAAGACCGGTCGCTCTTAATATGGAGGCTATAAGCCCTATGTTATTTGGTGGGCTGATAGATTGGGAATATGGAAAGTCGAATGGGTTCTTAAGGTCTTGTAATTAAAACCATACATCTAAATGAACAAATACTTTGAGAAGAGAATTTGGGATTGACAATTACCCCCTCCCTAGATCATATGAGATGTTTAAAAGGGTATTTATTGCATGTAAACCTAAGTGGAAGTGATTTTGATTTCTGTCCTATATCCTAAGACAACTTGGGGTTAGACTTGTTAGTTGCAGAAATTTAGATCTATGGTGCATACCACCAAGAGAAAAGAATTCTTTAATGAAATGTGAACAAATCAATGGAATAGCTATTTATGTAAAGGAATTAACAAATTGGCTAGAATGACTAACCGGTCAAATATTTGAGCAAGTAATGGTCTTTGACCTGCTTTTGGCTGTGGTTGAAACAGTTGCACCATAACAGGATCCAATTGAATATTATCTTGAAAGACCTGGGAAATCTTGGAAAATAGTGTAGAAAGGATAGCGTCTTATTAATATTTCTTATTAATGGATGGTAATGGATGAATGTCCTTTGAAATAATCTTGAATATTCCATGGCTCTTGTTTGTGTAATTTCTGTATTGGGCTTGATGATGTCTCTGTATTCGACTTCCGTCCTTAAATAATAGGGGCATATGTGCGGCACTAATAATGTTTGTCTGTGCACAAAAATGTGACTTTTACATTTAAAAGTGTGAAGGGGAGCCTTGGAGTAACTAGTAAAGTTGTTGCCATGTGATCAGGAGGTCATGGGTCAAGCCGTGGAAACAGCCCCTTGCAGAAATGTAAGGTGAGGCTGCGTACAATAGATCTTTGTGGTACGGCCCTTCCTGGCCCCACACATAGAGGAAGCTTTAGTGCACCGGGCTGCCCTTTTACATTTAAAATTTCGAATAAAAATATATTCAAGCGTAAAACTTTTGTCTTCACCATCTTCTTAGACTCTTTCCCTTGCTTTTGTTTCTCACAGCTCTGATATAAGAGTTGAATTTGACGTATCTGGACTATTTGGTTAACCTATAATAGATAAAAGGTGCTGAGACTTTTGCTTCATTCTTTGGCAGAGCTAGTTAATGCATGGTGTTCAGTGAGTAAATTTAGCAATATAGCCATGTAAGGCAGAATAGTATTAGGGAGCTTTTATACAGTATCTTGTATGCTTTGGTCTGACACATTTTTAAATGTCCTAGGAAAAAAAGGTTGAAGCTAGTGGATTGAGTCTCTGAATCTTTAGACAATCAATGGGTTGTGTCTCTATCTTCATATGATTTAAGTGGGTATGAATTAAAAGAAGAGTTCAGGTTTAAATCGAGAGACTTGAATGAGTATGGAAGTCATGTCATATCTAAGTTCTCTTTAACATTAACAAATGAGAGACAAATTATGGTAAGACTTAATGAGTCAGGCTTACGGCCAGATTTAGGAAGTGCACTTCTGCCTAGATTTATGAGATGGATGAAAGAAAGAGGAGATGTCAATATATATAAACCAACAGAATAGAGAAGGCAGTGATCAATCAATTATGGTAAGACTTAATGAGTCAGGCTTACGGCCAGATTTAGGAAGTGCACTTCTGCCTAGATTTATGAGATGGATGAAAGAAAGAGGAGATGTCAATATATATAAACCAACAGAATAGAGAAGGCAGTGATCGACCAACTTGAAGATCCGTAGCAAAGATTGGATTATAACTGCAAAATTTAGAATTCGAGTCATGGCCTAAGACAAGTACTTTATCATTTGAGAGATGGCCTAAGACAACTTGTTTCATGCGTTTTCTCACTTTAAGTTCATAATGCAGGTCCAACCTATGTACAATGGAGTGTCATCCAATACTGTTGATGTAGATCCTTCAGTTAAAGAAGATATCCCGAGGTATGCTCTTTGATTAAGCATTAAAGTTTTTCTTTTCCCAGTAAATTTTCTTTCTGTATATTACTTTTACACTTTGATATCCCAACCTAATTTTGTGTGCTTCCATGTTGTTTTGTCTCCAGCATTCATCCACCTCCAACATTTGGTTCAGCACCAAATCTTCAATCCCTTGAGATTCATGATAATAAAGCTCATGTGAATGATGGAGAAAGTGATATCAATTCAACCTCGCGGACAACCAGGTTGAGTTGCCTTAATTCTTTATTCGGTGATGATATGATTCATGATGCTAATTTGGCTTCATAGCTTTCATATTGAGTTTATTTCGTCTTCAGAAAGGATTTGTAATTGTCTTTTCTTTTCTAGCAATTTTCTTATGAGCCAATTTATTTATGCAGGCCAATGCACGAGATCACTTTTTCAACAATTGACAAGCCAAAAACGCTCACTCAGGTACCTCATTCTTTTAGGAATCCCCTCCCTTTTTGTTTATAAAGCCATCTCTTATCTTCCCATAATCAAACAGTGCCTGTAGTTTCATGAATTTACCTTATGCGGAGCTAGTGCGAACCGGAAATAAAGCGAAACCCCTTGAGTTCCTGTTGTGGATGGATAATACCTGCCATAGGTTGCGCTTCTAGTAACTGAATATAGTCTCTTTCGAGCTTAATAATCAAGGGAAGATTGACCTTTTCCTAAGTCATTCAGCTGATACTTCATGGTGTTTGATTTCTATTTCTCAAGTGCATAGTTTAGGATAAGTGTCTTATTGAGGAAAAAATTTGATAGGCAAGGCTATTTGATCCCCCCGAAGAAAAGTTGATAGAAGACTATGCTGAAGGGGAAACAGAGGATAATGAGAAACGTTGTTTTTATGGACCCATGGGTTGATTGTATGATCAACTTCTGCACCTAACGATATGGGAGGGGTTAGTCAGTTAATACCTAGCCTTCAAGAGTATCTGTCTTCATGACTGTCAGCTTTTCTGATATAATGTTGTTCCAAAGTTAATATAAGAAATTCTTTTAGGAAAATGCTCTCCAGTTATACATGCAAAATCAAATAGTCTCCATAAAATATCGAGACAGTTTGCCTGGTAATCTGTATCTTTTATTTGTTTTCTGTCTATTGCATTTTAAGCTTAGATCAATGTTTAAATTATTCATATCTGTGTAGTCGTAGAAGTTAAGTAACTTCATTAATGTGCAGATTCTGCCATATTTTACAGAGGTCTATTAAACATATTTATCTTATCATGTTAACTTTGTTCTTATCTTATTTGCATTGATGTCCATCTTGGATTTCCAGTTGACCAATATAATTTCTGAGATTGGTCTGAACATTGAAGAGGCCCATGTTTTTTCAACTACCGATGGTTTCTCCTTGGACGTCTTTGTGGTTGATGGATGGCCATATGAGGTACAATATTAGTGTTTCTCTCAAGATCTAACAAAATGCTCGCTAGCAGTTCAGAAGTTTTTTCTTAGCTTTGGTTCCCCTTTTCTTTTTTGACACTGAGCTTTGATTCTCTTTTCTTGTTTACATGTGAAGGTCTTTTCTTATGCTTGTTTCATCCTCCTGCCCTAGATCAGTAGATTGTATGGCTCCCGTTGATTTTGGACAACCTGAAAAGTTTGACACCATTTCATTCCTATACCTCTTTCAAGAATTCAAACTCATTAAAATTCTGAACTCTGAACTGTGATGTGTTTTCTTTTTCTATTAAACATTGAAACCAACTTTGCAGTCATTACCTTTGTACATTCATCTACTATTAGTAATTATAATAATATATGCTGAATTAATATCTAAGCTATGTCCTCAGTAAAATATCGTTATATAAAATGGGATGGTGAAAATGAGCAAGTTTAATGCTGATAACTTTCTCATTCTAGTCATATTTTTCAACTAGATATATTTTCGCTTAATGGACATGCATACCTTGAGATATTATCTGGTGATTGAGGATGTAGTAGATTTTAAATATGAAAGTTTGGAAAATTAACCCTTCATTGGTTTACTGTATTCTCTAGATTCTTGAAGTATATTTCTTCTTTTCCCTTTTGTGGTAATTTACTTTTATACTTATTTATGTGTTTGAAATTCTAGGAGACAGAGTTGCTTAAGAGTGAGGTGCAAAAGGAAATTATGAGGAGCAAGGTAGATATTGTTCTGACTACTTAATGTGGACAAGAATGGTACTCAAAATTATCTACTTAATATGATTTATGCGGCTAACTTCTTTTGGGAGAAGTAACATACTGATTTTGTTGTATTTTCTTCATAAGGGTGCTATGCAATTATAGAGAAATATCTCAAATAATTGCTTTCTTTTGCTGAATGGACTACCACATGATTATATTGAGTTGAATTTTTGTTGAGTAAGAAATTGTCTGTTTCCACTTAATTATTGGGATAAGATTTTTTTTTTCTTTTAAAAAAGAAGCTCAAAAGAGTTATTCAATGACTTTCTGGAACATGAAGGTTATCCGTTGCTTGTCTGATGTTTTCTATAAGAAAACATACTTAAGACTTGCGTTATATTCCAGACAAATTTATAATAGAGAGTTGTTTTTTCTACTAGAGTAATGCTGTAAAGTCTCTGTTGCTAACTCTCCCTGAATTAAATTCAGTAATTGCAGCCACAGCTATAACTCAAATAAGAACTAATATCAACTGAAATTATGGCACACATATGTATCGCATAGCAGATTTTTAGAAGTCATATGCAGATATCCTCTAACACCCTGCTTCACATCACATAATAAAGATCCGAAGGTTACATCTGGAAAAAGAAATACAAATCAACAACAACAACAACAAACCCAGTATATTCCCACATAGTGGGGTCCGAAATACAAATCCTCACTGTAAATTTAAAGCTTGGCTTCCTTATCACTTGGCAACTTGGGCTCGGATGCCTGACATAATCGTAGGTTGGTAGGATACTTATGTTAACACCCACCACCACCAACAACAACAAACCCAGTGTATTCCCACAAAGTGGGGTCTGGGGAGGGTAAGATGTACGCAGTACATACCGCTACCTCCGAAGAAGTTGAGAGGTTGTTTCCAATAGACCCCCGGCTCAAAACAAACTTGAAAAGAATAAAGATAAAATGAGAAGAAAAAGGGTAATGACGCGATCACACCAAGTCGGTTGATACACAAAATGGGACTTCCCATCATGACCTGGCACTTGATGTTAACACCAAATGACCAATAACAATATGGAGGCTAACATGACTCTCATCCAAAACTTTAATTTTGTTTAAACTTCTGGTCACTTAGTGGGCTTGTAAGAAAATAAATTCACCAAGAATCACTGCTGTTGGTTTCTATGACCAGCTCGACTTTTTCCAGTCACTGATACATGGTTATCTCTTCAACTTTCTCCTGGATGTTATGTGTAACGTGCATTTAACTTTAGTTGTAAAACAATAGAAGAAATCAAAACAACTATGCCTAAATTCAGTCAAGCTGGAATCTGTTATATGAATTGCTAATCCCTATATTTATTTATGCTCATCTCAGACCAATATTGTCAAAATAAAAAAGGAAGTACTAAAAATTCACTATACTTCTGCTAGCATATAAGTCTTTGACATGACTTAAAGACTCCTAAAGCATAGGACCTAAAGTAAACGTTTGTAACTGACGGAAACATATTTCCAACTGAACCTACAAACTGTAGGTCTTCGTTTGAACAAGTTTTATTTTTATATATTCTTCTAGATTTTGATTATCATACTGGACAGATGGTCTCAGTGCTTTGTCTTCTGATAATGTATCTCAGGAGCAGCCACAGTTCGTTGCTTCAACGAATGAGCCAGGTCAAACATCTGAATCAGCTTCCGAAAGTGTAAAAATACCTACTGATGGATCTGATGACTGGGAAATTGATATCCGCCTGCTGAAATTTGAAAACAAAGTAGCATCTGGGTCATTTGGAGATCTGTATGTTCGACAATCCACATCTTGATTTCTGGTTGAGTTTGTTGAGTCGGTGGATTTATACTGTCTTTTTCAGGTACAAAGGCTCATACTGTAGCCAGGAAGTTGCTATAAAAGTTCTCAAGCCTGAAAATTTAAATATGGATATGGTGAAAGAGTTCTCTCAGGAGGTCTTTATAATGAGGTGTGTCAGTTGTACTATCATGGTTGAGAATCCGTTTCAGCATAACCTCACTGTTGTTCGAATTTACTTTGTAGAATCTTTTCCGTACTTAAAAGACTATTTGAAGGATTGTTTTTATTAGTCGTACTCTGTTGAAAAAAAATTGTTCTGTGCCACTAGAGAATTTCTTACAATATTTTGCTCCCTCCGCATAATTTGTATCCGTTTCCTTTATACTTTATTGAGTCACTAGCTATTTCTTCTCTATAAGTGGAACTAAGCTATTTTATTTTCTTCCTTAGTGGAATTAGGCTATCCAGATGAAAAAATGGGTCATTCATAAAATTTTGGTAAAAAATAACAAATTTAATTACTAGTGCATATGTGAATTTGAATTTTATTGCTAAACTTGTGTTATCACATTCCAGCTTCCTATTTCCCGTTTCTTTGATCAATTTTTGAGATTGTCTTGCTATGTTTCAGGAAAATTCGGCACAAAAATGTTGTTCAATTTATTGGGGCATGCACACGACCTCCGAACCTGTGCATCGTGACAGGTATATTTCAAGAGCTTATATTTTTAAACTGAACTTCTGCGTCTGTTAATAAATTGGAGAAACTGTTTGTTCTCTGTTGGTTATTACATAGTGTTCACCGGCAGATGCATTGTTTGATTGTTTTATAAGCAAAGGTGTGCTTTTATTCATTTTCCAGATTTGGAATTTTCTACTCACACTACTGCACTTGAATGGCAGCTTATTTTTGTAACTTTTTTGTGTACGCCTATCCTCCTCCATCCATTAATGACAAGGTGCATCTGATAATTTTATTGATCAGAGTTCATGACCAGAGGAAGCATCTATACTTTTTTGCACAAGCAAAGAGGTGCTTTTAAGCTTCCTACTCTTCTGAAGGTTGCAATTGATGTTTCTAAGGGAATGAGTTATCTGCACCAGAATAACATAATTCATCGGGATCTGAAGACTGCCAATCTTCTGATGGATGAACATGGAGTAAGTCAGAGTTGTACAGCAACTGTTTCTAAAAGCTTGTCTAATAATTGCATTTTTTTAATGGAGTTTAGCATATCATTTCATCTGTTACTAAACAATCTTCAAACCTGTACATACATTCTCATGCAAAAATTTGCGTGTAATTAAACATGGAAGGCAATTCAAGGTTAATATGCAAGTAGCCTGGGAAAATACAGGGGAAAAGTGCGGCTTGTAGGCTACAGGAGGCTAAGAGTATATAACAAACACGGAGATCTGTACGGCTTAAATTTCCAAGGTTTTTCAGTGCTCCGAACCCTTTTCGTAGGCTATTTCTATTCTGAAATGTCTGATTATGTGGATGATATCTGCTGAAAACTATTTTAAGAGGAAGAACCATAATTTGTGATTAGACTGCAATATTGAAACATTTGGATGAAATGCCAAATAAAGATGATGGAAAAGTCAATTTGCAGGGTCCACTTATTCATCGAGTCCTAACAAAAGAAAATCAATGAGTATAGACTACCAAAAAAATCAATGAGTATAGTAGCATCATTAAAGCTTGATCAGTGGCAATTTAAGTTGGTTCATATTTTGAAAAATGGCACACTGTTTCTTGCTAATTTCTACATCACCAGTTTTTGCATTCCAAGGAAATCTATGATGAACTTTGCTTAAATCACCCAGCAGCACCTTAACTGCTACTGGTCAGAGTTGCTTCCCACGTTAATTGCTTTGTTTAAAGAATGTTCACTCTGACTTTAAGATCCATCCTCTCTTTAACAGGTTGTTAAGGTTGGTGACTTTGGGGTTGCGAGAGTGCAGGCTCAAACTGGAGTGATGACTGCAGAAACTGGAACATATAGATGGATGGCTCCTGAGGTGCGGAGGATCTGAATTTAATTTTATGCAGAGTTTACTGCAACATCTTCAGTCCAGTTGAAATTCATGATTCCAAATTCTTTGCTTTTCTTGCTGACATATGCATGATTGCTCCTCTAATTTTCCGTTTATCCTCGTGCTTAGATTTTGTTGCCACAATAAAATAACTGCAATAGTTCCCTTCGAGCTGATTAGGGACTAGTGCTTTAAGCATGAGGAGCTTTTAATATGTGTGATGCTCCTCTGACTTTTGCCTTTTATTTTGGATTTTGTTTCCTCATTCGGTGAAGTGTGGTTATCAGCCACTCACTTCATGCAGTTGTGTCTTGTGTTTTTTTTTTGGTTCACCCTGCTGCATCTTGGACACTGTACAAGGAGCTTTCAATAACCTTCTACGAGGGTCTTTACTTAAGCTGTCATTGGTAATATGCATTGCAGGACTCATTTACAGTTTACCGTGCATAGACATTTGCATTCTGCAATTTGAAGTATTAAAAAATGGACCTCTTGCTGTGTACAATACACCCTTGTGGTGGGGCCCTTCCCCGAACTCGCGCATGGCGGGAGCTTTAGTGCACCGGACTGCCCTTTTTAAAAAAAAATAAAAAATGAACCTCTTGTTTAAATGGTTTTGACTTCTTTTACCTTTAATACTACAACATTCTCTTACGTCATCCTAGTAAAAAATTCTAGCCTAGTTTTGTGCTTAACTATCCTGCAACATGCAAGTCTCATGCTTATAATTGTTTTTATTCGTTGAAGGTGATTGAACACAAACCGTATGACCACAAGGCTGATGTTTTCAGCTTTGGTGTAGTGCTGTGGGAACTTCTGACTGGAGAAGTAAGTTTTTTCTTTGCAGCTATTTACGTCTCTGTATTAATTGCTTGACGCCTCTAACTAACTTTCATGTCCTGTGATGGGGCAGATTCCGTATGCGTACTTAACACCATTACAAGCAGCAATAGGTGTGGTGCAACAGGTAGTATAAACTACAAAGTTTCTTGGGCATCTCTAGTACTAGTGATATCCGATTATCTTCTCCAGTTAAACTAACACCTTACATTTGGTTTGACATGGTTATCAGGGTCTACGGCCAACAATTCCTAAGAGCACTCATCCAAAGCTTGCTGAACTTCTTGAGAAATGCTGGCAACAAGACCCAACTCAAAGACCTGATTTCTCGGAGATTTTGGATAGTCTGAAGCAACTAACTGGGGAGGTTGGCATTTGCTTTATATAAGCTTCATTTTACTGAAGTTTGTTTATTCCTTTGAACCTAGTTTTGTATGCTTAAAAAACAGGTTGGAGATGATGGAGAGGACAGACACAAGGACAAATCAGTCGGAGGCTTTTTCTCGGCTCTAAGAAAGGGCAATCACTGAGATTTTACGAAAGAGAGGAGGGTGATAGGCCTTCAGCTTTTGTCTCGGTGTACAGAGTCTCAGAGACCAAATTTGATTCGATTAGTCTTTGAAACTCATGGTTTTATCTAATGTTTGCTTGGCATTCTTTTAATATTCCTAATTTAGTCTGGGGTGCAAGCTGGTGAGGAAAGCTTAGGCAACTCTGTACAGAATACCTGTGAATTTGCGCAAGTTCTAATTGCTAACCCTTTTTGTGCCCCTATTGAGAATTTCTATCCTTTTTAACTGGTTCTGGTCACCAGATCATTGTTTTCCGACTTGATGATTTTGAAGTTAACCAAGATGTCTATCAATGGCCCCTCTGATTACAAGGGATATCCGGGAAGCTGGTAAAATATATGGTGGACACTCGACAGGAATTGTTTACACCCAAGACATGTTTTCACGTTCTAGATGCACGGCATTATCTTAATGAGTTTTGTATTGGATCGACTCGGGAAAGATCTCCCAAAATAAAAAACTGGATTTACCATTCAGACTTCATCTTGTTTTATAGATGAAGGATTAACAAAGCCAATCGAAAAATAACTTCCAACACCTGAAGTAATGAGCTCAATTTGAGAAAGTTTATCCAAGGGCAAATGAATCATGGAAGCGGGCGACAACTTGAACGATTCTTTTCGTTGCCTTGCTGCGGTTGAGCGATATTTGAGGTGAAGTGCCACTGATTTTTCTTTTTTCAAAAGAGAACCCGCTGCATGATGATGTAATGGCATAATGCAATACTATATATGATGGACAGCTGACATTTGGGTCATAAACTCTTTAAAGTAAAACTAGGCGTTGAGTTTAGACTCTACTGGAATCAATACAATTCATAAATAGTAATTCTCAGTTCCCGCAATTGAAAAATAACCATTGTCATAGAGAATTGTAGAGTCATGGTATAGTACAGGATCCTAAAAAGATTGAGTAACCACTTTCTGCCCTGTGTCTAGTTCAATGTATAGATAGATACCTCTGCCATCGAATTGTGCGTGAGAAGTGAAATCTGAGGCTCATAGAGTCTGGGCATACAATTTGAAAAGAAACAAGATTAAAACAATAATTTTTTGGTACAAAAAAGGGTAAAGAATCAAACTGTTAGCAAGACCAAGAGAAACAAGATTAGAAGAGAATTATTAGAAGAGAATTAGATCATTTCAAAACCCCATGCGTACATAGTAATGTACTGTATATATGTATTAATCTAAAAAACAACTATATGCAATTGCACAAAAAGCAATATCACGATTTACACAAGTTTTAAATTCGTTAGTAGCAATATCAAGCTCTAAGGATCGCAAGAACTAGAGGTGCAGCACTACAAGTCATGTTTAGGCACTTAACAAATCCCTCCATCCTATTTACTTTCCAATATATGGTTGACATCTGACGACATTTATATGCAACTGAACGAGAATTTGCACAGTTTTAACTTGTATAAGTTGACAATGTAAATCAATCTTTGCACTAGGTAGTCACCTAAAAGATTGTTTATCAACGGTCGTTGCACTTGCTGAGGAGTTGCCGAGCTCGGACAGTAACTTGCAACCGTGCAAGGGCGTGCATGCAATGCAGAGCTATCCTTGCTTGTCTCCTCACACATGCCCCACGCACCACTGCTTGAAGCCTCACTAGGCTTTTCAGTGCCTTAAACGCTCGTCTTGCCTTAGATTTTGAATCAAGAACACATGTATTAGCAAATGGTAATGTCAAATTAAAGAAGATGGGTGATTATAACTTGTACAACTTACAAGATGACCTCTAAAATGAGATTGAATAGTAATAGCAGCCATATCCTCTTTAGGTATAAAATAGGCGCGGCCATTGTTCTTCGTAGGCGACCGTCCATTGGCGCTGCTTGTCCTATTGGTAATAGTGTTGTTATGAAGAACAATGATATTTTTATGTGAAGGAGATGACCTGAATAGTTTCTTTTTGACACTGCCAAACCAATTCTTCTTGGACATCCTCATCTTTGATACTAATATTGTTGGCCTTCTTCTAAGCTATGTCAAACTCAACTCTGGATGAGCTTCTGAATAATGGACATATTTTAAGTCTACTTTTCATTCTTGAAATAAGGAAGCGTGGCCAACATGTTTGTTAATAAATAAGAGAATGGAGCAATGGGTCTACAAGAACGTGGCAAGATGAAATTGATTTTGTGTAACTTTTAAGTATTTCAAAGGACCATTCCAGAACCAGGGGCCGGCCACTAATAATGATGGCTTGAACATATACCAACTAATATTTGGACAACGTCAAAGAAGAAAAACATATGAACTTTTACCATCGATATAGTTAAACATGTCATAACAGACTAATTGGTATTTTTAGCAAGTTATCATTACTAATATTTATCTTTTATATTACTTGTAACTACATTATACTGTTGATTGTGTAACTTTTTAAATTCAACTTAAAAAGATTAAACTTGTACAGTACGTTGGTCCGGTTCGGTCTGGTCCAGCTTGTTCTGCATTTGCAAATGCCTAACCATTCTTTGATCATTTTCATCTGGTTGTTATTCGTTAAGATTCCTTAATTTGAGGAAAGAGATTATTTAATTTTCCTTTGTGTGTTGATCACCTAATCTGTTTGTACCTACCATCTTATTTATCTTTGTTTTCAATCCAAAGCAAAGACATAAAATAAAGCTGCTTCTCCATTTTCCTTGTTTCTCAATGTTATGTCACTTATGTCTAATGTTATTTTTTGATTATATCCTTTTTCACGTCTGTAATTTTTTCCTCAAACTGTTTTGATATGCGATACTTGAGCCGAGGATATTTAGAAAATAGTCCCTCTACTTGTGTGCTCTCTATCCCCAGACCCTACCTGCGGGGCTATACCGAGTATATATGTTGTTGTGGTAGTAAAATCCGAATAACGTACAACTATACAAGTGTTTGTATCAGTCCCTCATTTCCAAATTTCTTAACTGCTTTTTGTTTCTTGGATATTAATTTGACTAACTCTCAATGCCAACTCTTTCACAATAGTTATTCATCTTTGAATTAGATATTCAATAACAACAACAAAAGTAATACAAGTTTGTAATTATAATGAGTACTTATTAGGCTCGTAATAAACTTGTAAAACATTGCGCATATAAGTGAAAGCAAACATTGCAACCATTCTGATTTATGGAAGAGGGCAAGTCAGCAAATGAGAGCTCTTTCCGGGCAAATATTATTTATTCCAGCAGAACTAGGAGAACAATATTTACACACATTGCTTACAATTTTTTCCAGCAATTCAGATTCTCCCACATTGGATATCACCAAATATAAATTACTGTACAAAAGTTTTTGCAAGTTGCTTCTTAACTTCAGCCACATTTTGATGTGCCACGTTGACTACTGGTTATTATAGTAATTAAGATGGCGTTATTGTGCTTATTAATTAATCTACCCTTTTATGTGAGTGAATAAAAGGCTAATAATAGCTTTACATTCATGACTCAGTTGGAAGTCCACTCTCTGTCCATGCAGCATATCCTCCAGCAATGTCAGTTACCCCAGTAAATCCCTGCATCATATGTAGCACATAATTAATGAGTGGCGTACGCAGGATTTTATGTCGATTTATATCTGTAGAAGGTCTTAAGGATTTTACTTTTTGGGCCAAATTACTGTAGATTATTTTCAATTAAGGTCGATTTATTGTATACAACGTTACAAACATATTGCATATATTTAAAAAAAGTTATTAGTCAGATATTTCAGTTTGAAGATACTTACAGCTGCAAGAAGATCAGTTGCAGCCATAAAGGATCTCTTACCCAACTGGCACCCCTGTATAATGCAAGTCAAACAAAGACGATATTAATAAACAAAAGTAAATTGACAAAATAATTAACTCGTGAATTGAAGCTTATTATTAAAATAAATCATATAACTTGTGGACTTACAACTATAATTTCATCATCTTTCCCAAAATGTTCCAACACTTCCGCAAAGAAATTGGGGTTCTTTATCATACCTGCACCAAATGTACAGAGCTAAAAATATAATACTAGCAGAGTGCTATAAACTAATATTCTAATGACGAAACGTGACCTGTTAAAATTGTTAGTATGTTTCAAACCTTGAATACAATACATTTCAATTCTGTATACAAAAGTAACCTGATTGGACATATGTTCTTGATATAATGAAATATTGCCAAGAGATCAGTGCAATTAAAAAAATCACATTTCTGGTGTTGGAAGTGAGTAGCACAGGGGAAAATAAAATACTTGTACGACATACTCCCTCTTTCATTTTTAGTTGTCCATTATTCTAAAAATAGATGTCCACTTTTACTTCTTCAGGTATACGATTTTGGCAGCATCAAATGTTTCATCAGGAATATTAAATAAGGCTTCAACTATGAGCAAGTAAGAAACAGAAAACGCAGTGAAGGTGAAAGAAATAATATATATTTTACATGTAAATTTTGAGAACTCAGGACAATTGTAGCAAAAATATCATGCATGGTTGCCACTTAGAAATAAAGAGGGCATCTGTATAAATTTATTTTTTTGAAACACCGTATTAATATTGTCAACAACATCTGCTATCAGAAAAAGTGAGTAGTAGTATTATCTATTGAATTTAATACTAATAATCGAACCTGAGCCAATTCTAAACATGTAAGGAATGTTTATGGCACCTGGAGCATGCCCATCACTGAATTCTTCAACAGTTCTGCACAAAATTATAAGGTTAAAGATTGAATCTTTCATACTAATGATTGATACTCTCTTGTTTTGATCATGAATTCAAACATACAATCTTATGAAAAGGAGTTACCGTAAATCACAAGGATCTCAAATATTCAAAGGGATGTGACTATTTTTTGACTCTCAAAATTCGAACTATGTGTCATTACCTGACATCTAAATAACGATGACCAGCTTGAAGCAATTCAAGGGCAACACGAACAGGAACAGAAGTAGGAACAGTAGGGGACTGTACTTTTTCTCCAACTGCTGCCATCCAGCTACACAGATTGTTCAAAACTCCATCACTCATTTTGAAGCCAAAAACAGACTAGAGAACTTAATCAAGAACCCACCTAAAGTTTGGATTTCTATTGCTAGTAGTGCCGATGTTACGTCTCCTTTGAGGCTGAAATTGAGACCTTGCCATCGGAATCAACGACGCTGATCCATTGATCTTGCTGCTACATGACATTCAAGTAACACAAAGCACCCATTAGAAAGAAAAAAAATAAAATGATTCAGGATTTCGAATTTTTAATGCATAGAAATAAATAAATAAATATACCTGTGTGTTACGAGTGAGAATGAGGTGGAGGAAAGGGAAATAGTCTTCATGGTTGATTGTTTACAGCTTTGTTGGCTGTGAAAGTTTCAAAAGTTAAAGTGAATATATGTAGCAACGAA
The DNA here is from genome assembly GCA_030864215.1 of Capsicum pubescens. Classification (NCBI taxonomy): domain Eukaryota; kingdom Viridiplantae; phylum Streptophyta; class Magnoliopsida; order Solanales; family Solanaceae; genus Capsicum; species Capsicum pubescens. Next base: position 184,314,434 of record CM061539.1, on the reverse strand, counting down.
GTTAACGAGGGTTTGTGATGGAAATTGAATAGAGTGTATCGAAGGAAAAAAACTATCAGCTTTTTGTTGAGTTATAATTGTGTTAATGGTGAGAAATGGAAGGGGGATATTTAAGGGTGAAGACAAGACATGGAAGTAAGACTAGTGGAAGCAATATGGGTGTTCATTCAAGTTGTATGGATGGATAGACACGTAAAGGAATTATTATTGTGAATCTTAATTTTGCACAACTTTGTAATAAGATAATTCCCAAAATAATGTGAGGGTGACATGGATAACTTGTGGCAGGATAAGTCCCAAATGGACCCATTTTTTTGGAAATCTTAACGCCTTACCCTTCTTTTATCCACACGCACACTTTTCAATGCCCTTCATATTATTGACCTCTCGCCCAGTTACACACAAACGAATTAAGTAAGATTTTTTGAATTTTGAATAGATATAAAAATAAAGATTTGTTACGTATATGGGCAAAAGAATCTCTCGTAGAACGACCATAAAACTAAAAAAAAAAATATATATATCATAAATGATCTACAAAATCAATTCTCTCAATTATATATTGATGTTATTTCTTCTTCTCTTTTTTTTTTTTCTTTCTAATCATTCGATCTAAGAAATTGACATTTTTTGTGATTCATTTAAAATCAGATCGTGCAGAATTCAATTGGGTATAAAAGGTTTTTTTTTCTTTGTCAAACATGAGATTTCTAGCTAAAGGTGAATAAATTTATTCCATCTCGACACTCTTTAATAATGTGATTATGAAATTACAAACATGAAGAGCAAAAGTTTATAATAACGAATTAATATGCGTTTGTTTTATTTCATTTGCAGTTGCAAGTTATAAGTTATTAGATGAAACCTATCAATCAGCTTTAAAGGAATAAAAAGCTTGACTGGTTTTTGTAACTTTTGTTGTGTTATAATAGTGGTCATATCTAATAAAAGTTTATTGAAATAAAAAAAAAGTTGTCATGAGATAATGTCTTTATTGTGAACTCGTAATAATATTGGGATAGGAGTGTCACGTATTAGAATCATCCCATGAGCTTGTTAAATATTCTTTTAACAGTTACATGTGCACATATGTAACAGGGATGTTGGAAGCTCAATTGTGTTCACTTGGTTGTTTTTAGGATTAAAAAAGCTTGTATAAGGTGTAGGTAGGGAAGTTGAGAATTTAGGCAAATGTAGATTTCTATACTGCTTCTAGAATCGTTTTTTATAAAGTTAGGGGTGCCTAATTTACATCATGCTAATATAGAGGCAGACACGATGTCCCCTACTCCACATGTTTTCTCTTGTTGGATAATAAGCAAAGTCCTAACATAAAATTGAACAGGAATCGGTTGGGTGCGCCAGGCCTGTGCAGTAGTGCAACACATGGGCGACATCGCAAGAGCCAGGTAGCAAGCTACCTTGTGGGTCGATGACACACATATAAGATATTAAATTGATAAGAACGGATGCCACACTTGATCTTCGCCAAAAGGCGGAGAAAAGGTATGGTTGACACAATGTAAACAACTAATTTTAAACATAAGCACTTGCTCTTAAGGCTTCTGCTGCTACTGTACCACGACCATTGTCAAAATATGAGCTGCACCTTTTTTACTAGCCAGAACCTCCTTTGTGTTGGAAAGGGGTTTGGTTGGCATGACCCCTACCAATAGATTTCTATGCAAAAAAGGAGGACATTGAGCCTTGACTAGGGGCGGAGCTACCCTATCTATAGGGGGCGGCGAAAAATTATACTACATTTACATGGTTAAGATTATTTTTTATGTATAAATAGCATATGTTGAACCCCCTTCAATTAGTTTGTATGTTCACTTGTGAACTCCCTTAGTGAAAATTCTGGCTCCGCCACTGACCTTGACTCTGTGACAAATGTTCATTCCCTTACAAATGCTAATATTATATTGGACAAGTCTACCGGAAGAATTACCTAGATAGGAGTTTTCCCAAAACAAGGTGTGCCCCATAGAATCCAAAAATTCATCAAAAGTGAAACTGTTCTCTTTGGCCTATCTTAAAGGTTCAAAGATATTTGAAGTTAAAAAAAGGTATTTTGTAAGTTGACTTCTGTCCTAATTTGCCTTTTTTGTGTGCGATTTGTGAGATATATTCATTTATATTAAAATCACCACTGGAAAAATGCATTAAATTAACCAAACCTACAAATTAAATGAACCAAATCTATGAATTAAATTAAAGTGAAATTGTATACATGTTTGTTTGAGGTCCACCAACTACTACCGATCTGTGGATTTTTCATCTGTTGCATCGAACTACTATAATCTGAGGATTTTTCATCTCTATGCACGATTCAACGAGAATAGAAACAAATTACTTTTTGTGGATTTTTCATATGTTGGATCGAACTACTTTTCTTCTGTTGGATCGAACTACTACACGATGCAACGAGAATAGAAACAATTTTCCATCTGTTGAATCGAACCTACAATTTGTGGATTTTTCATTTGTATACACAATTCAACGAGAATAGAAACAAATTACTTTCGGCATGTAATCGTGGTCTTTTGGCCTAAAAGTGAACGGATGTTTGACGTTTTAGGTGCATTTCATGTTTTGTTATTTACTTAAGTCAGCAATAGGAATATGAATAAAACTGCCTACTTTAGATTATTTTCAATTAAGGTCGATTTATTGTATACAATAAGTAGATGGGCCTTGTGTTTGCCTTGCAGGATCAGATCAACCGCAAGAGCATAGATGGGCCTTGCCCAACAGAAATTCGAACTGGGATTGGTGGGGTGCGCCAGGCCCGTGCAGTAGTGCAACGCATGGGCGACGCGCGAGAGCCCAGGCAGCAAGCTACCTTAGTGGACTCTCCCCCTTAAAAAATTGAGTTAATATCGTGTGAGCCAATGGCCCACATATCAGATATTAAACTGATAAGAACAGATACTACACTTGATCTTAGCCAAAAGGCCGAGAAAGGTATGCTTTGTCCAGCCCAAGTGACTGGCTTTTATCACAAGCACTTGCGTTCTAGTTCCTGCTTTGGTTTCCAATGTGGGAAAACTAACATACAAACATTCAACTCCAACAAGAATAGGAACTGACAAGAGATGCGCTTACAACTTAAGTTAATATTTGCTAACATTTCATGCAAATTCTAATCTAGATCTTCTTTTAACAACATTTTTCTGGGTTTTACTCCTTAAAAAGACCTAATAGGTATTCAGTAGAAATACTTAGTATTTAAAGTTAAAATTGGAGAAGTGTATTTGGAAGTTGAAGTTGTATTGGGACACTGTATTTCACTTGAAAAAAAATTGTGAGTAGTAAAAAGAATTACTACTTGAAAAACCTATCTTCAAAGACTAACTAAAAATCATTTTATTATATGTTTTATAAGTTGCCAAGATATGTTCAAAGGAATAAAAATGGAACAAGAGAATTGTAACAGGGTCTTGTGTACATAATTAAACTCGGTTCTTTTTATCTTTCAGGAGAATTGTGGCAAAAAAATGAGTTAAAAGGTTTGTACTATAATTTATTGATTGAATATTCAAAAACACCTATTCTTTTTTCACAAGAAGAAACAAGATTAGTACCAACACTTATAACATGTGGATGAACAGTACCCTTTGAGTTTGAAATGCTATTGTTGTAAATATTGAACTTAAGTACTTGTAAACCCAATTATTATGTAGAAGTTTAAATATTGGTTTGAAGGTATATCAGGTGAAATGTTGGTTTACACTAGCAAAATTTCAACTTTCACACCTCTTTTTCCTAATTAAAGAGTTCAGGTTGAAGCATAAATCTAATTTCATAAACTCTTTTTTTCCAACTTCAAATTTCAATTGCAAATTACTCTTATTTTTTAACTTCAACTCAATTTTGTTTTGAATTTAGTATTTCAAGTAAAATAGTGATTTCGGCTCGTAATCTTACATGTTCGTTAACTCTCTTTTCAGCTTTTTCACTGAGCGTCATTTGATAGCTGGTTTGAAGGTGAATTATGCATGTATTAAATTCTGCTCAAGTAATACCACGGTCAATAGCTAGTTAGGAGATAAATTATTCATGTATAAAATTAAAATGGTGAAATAAACTAATCATGTACAACTACCAAACTAACACTTGCATAACATAATGCATACATTTCGTCACAACTAGTCTCTGCATTATTATATACTACTTGGATAACTCTTGCCACCAATGACCCCTAATTCCTTTTCAACTTCCTTTCCGTTCGAACTCTAGCCCAAACAACATAAATTCATCAGTTTGAAGCTTAATTATAGAAAATCTCGACATTTTATATAATTATTGAAAATCACAATTTTGAGTTTGTCGAGATACATAATATATCTAACAAAAATACATTTTTTTTTTTGTAAAGATACATAATTAGCTCCTCATACATTTTTTTTTTGGGTCTATCGAAATACATAATGCATCCAACGAATATACATCTTTTCTTTTGTAAAGATACATAATTAGCTCTTGATATTTTTTATTATTATTTTGAATATGTCGAGATACATAATTAGCTCTCCGATACATCCAATGAAAATATATAATTAGTTGAAATTTTTATAATTACTTTGTAAGGAAGAGAAATTTGGATAAATATAATAAGGTCCCGTGTTGCCATGAAAATCATAATTTTTCGGAGTTAGAGTTGGAATTATGTTTAGCCATGAATATAAACTAAAGTTGTTTTAAAAAAATTGTGAGAAAAGTATAAGTGAAAAAAGTGAAAACAAGTAAAATTTGTTTTCACTTTTCTAAATACAATTTTGAAATTGTATTTGAAATTTTCATGATCAAACGCATCTTGTTTTCACTTTTTTTACTTATACTTCTCTCATAAAATTTTAAAAATAATTTTACTCTAATTTATATTTATAGTCAAATACAATTCCAACTTCAATTTTAATTTCAACTCTATTTATAGCTCAATATTTGGTCCGAAAACTGGAGAGATCCAAATCCAAATTCAGTAACGACTAACGAGCAACACTTTCCGCAGCTCAATTAACGACCAACAACCACCGGAGAACTAGTCAAACCACCACTACTCACGGCGGAGCGCCACCCAATTCAGAGCTGATGGCCAGTCTCATCGGCGTTTCATCTTCTCCTTTTCCCACCCATACCTCTCATCTCGTCCCATCTCGCTCTAATTCCATATCATCCCTCATTCAACTCAAGGTAAACACTTACTCTTCATCTTTTCAACATTCCCTTTTTTTTTCTCTCTCAAATATTGACATTCTTATTGATTATTTATTAAAGAGATATTCGGTTCGGCGATTGTTGTTGCTTCGAGTGAACTGCTCATCGAGACAGGTCGAAGATGCAGAGACAGAGTCGGAATCTAAGGTGGTGTTGCCGGATACTTCTGTTGATACAGGCATTTCAGCATACAATTGGTGTGCAGCTCTTGGAGGGATTGGGTTTCTCGAGACTTCTTACTTGACTTACCTCAAGCTCACTAATTCTGAAGCATTTTGTCCTGTTGGTGATGGTGGCAGCTGCGGCGACATCCTTAATAGCAGCTATTCAGCTGTGTTTGGTAATATATCCCTTGCTATTTTTAGGAATTTCGGACTGTTAAAAGAACTTTCTAATTTAGAAGTATCTTTGTAGTCTTTTATAAATATCTAATTTTTTGTTAAAAGAAACAAACTTTAAAGTAATCATAAATGTATAGTTTTGTTTAAGTTTCTGCTTGTAGAAAAAATTGTTCAGAAGAATAAAGAGAGGATTATAACTATTTATGTTGTATAATATCTCTGGAAACATAGTGAAGCCTCTATTTACAGATGGAGGTAGTAAATTTGTTATATTCCGGGGGATACCCCCATCCCGTTGGAGTTCATATAGCTGAACCTACTAATTAGGAATTGGGGCTTAGGTGTTGTTATTGTTGTACACGGAGATGGTAAGTTTTGCTTGTTAAAAATATTAATTTCGGACATGAAACGAAGTTGGTTCCAAGAAATCTTACTAAATACAAGAGGTTATTAACCAAAGGAATCTATTGATAATTAGACCAACGTATATGGATAATAGCCTTTTCTCAGTTACATAATCTTTGAGAAACTTCAAAAGAGACCGTATAAGGTAGATAGTTTGTTTTATCAACGAATGGAATGCCTAGAATGCAATTGGGCTGAGAAGTTCATGCTTCCCTTATATCGGTGTTATAATAAGCTGGCACACATTGATTGCACTGAGGTTAAACAAACTCCAGCGTGGAGCCAAAATTAGCAAAACCAAATACCAATATCTATTGGTCCAACATACTTGACAAGACGATGTTGACAGTAAACGTACTGGTGGGGTGCCAACATAACCCAATTCCTTGAAGGAACAGCTCCTAATTCTCGTACTGATGTAACTCCAATTGCTCGTAAATCTCTCATATACTTTATGTGCATAATACAGAGGTGAATAGTTCTACCTTTATCTTGTCAAAGAAAAAAAAACACGTGCGAATTTTTCAGGGCATACTTAGGCCTGTTATGTGCTGGGACATCTTATCTTCTCAGCTGCCCATCCCATTGGACCTGTTACATCTGTTTGATCCGTAGTCCTTGGAAGTTTGTAGAAAACCTGCACTATGTGAGATTTCTTCTTCTAACAAAATGTTTAACTCCTCTTGAAGGTTAAATCATTTCACACAGGAGGTAGCACGTTCTATTATAGAGTTTATTTTGTTGTCAGAGTAAACGACTGCTAATTTTGTTACATTGTGAATTGCATATATTTGATCTGAAAGACATAGATTGGAAAATCACCAAATTGAAGGCAATGTCATTTAAATTGCAGGTAATATGTTTGGAAAGAGATTCAGTTTTCATCCTTTTGCATTTGCCAGGTGTTCCTCTTCCATTGATTGGTATGGTGGCTTATGGAGTAGTTGCAGTACTTGGGATACAATTGGGCCAAAAAAGCAGGCCCCTTGGAATTGGTGAAGCTAACGGGCGTTTGGTTTTACTTGGAACAACTACTTCCATGGCAGCTGCCAGTGCATACTTCTTATACATTCTAAGCGCAAAATTCACTGGGGAATTTTGTCCGTACTGTTTAGCTTCTGTTCTGTTGTCGTTTGGTTTGTTCGTCAGCAGTATAAAGGTTATCTCCACCACAGATAACATTGTTTGTTTAGCTTCTATGGCTATATGCATTGCTAATGACAAAACTATGGCTTTCATACACAGGGTTTGGGGTCTGAAGAGGTGCAAAAAGATGTGGGTATACTGTTACTTACAGTTCTCTTGGTGGTTTCCACCCTAAACAATTCATACAGTGTCTCTCAGCCTTCGAGTACCAGGTAAACCCTCCGTATGGATTTACACATTGTAGGATAATATTAGGCAAATCTTTGGATTGAAAGGACAACAGGCAAGAGTTCCCTTTTCTTGCATTATATAAGGAAGTTTCAAGCAAAAGAAAACATGGTCTTTTTACTTTAATATTTCCTTGTCTATTCTTCCCCAGAATAGGAGTTGGATTAGTTGGAGCTAAAAATTTAAATCTGACCTCCTCATAACAAGTTAGATACTCCTTAAAGGAATATGTATAAATAAGAGACTCTGAGCGGTCAAGTACTTTTTAACTTACATAAGTTAAAAGAATTCTGTAGATATCTGGACAAAGCTTGTTAGGCTTGTCAATGCTGTCACGTAGCGAAATATGGAGACTGTTCTTTCCTAATGGAGTAAATAAGCATACAGTTATGAGGTTAAAATTTGTGATTCTTATACTCTTTAATACAGTATATTTAAGAAAAGTTGCTATCAGTAACTTTTGGTAAGGAGGCAATATCTTATCGCTCCTTCTTGATTTTCGATGAAGTAGATTTTGTGAAATTATGGACCCTTCTACTCAGAGTAGTTCGTTGAGCTTATAGGCTTGAAATTGTTTATAATTAGGTAGTAAATGTTTGATTGACATAGATTATAGAAACTTTCATTTGAATTATTTAAGCTACAATCTTTATGCAAATAGGAGAAGCTTATTCAGTTTCTAGATTTAGCAGTAACAAGATATCCTGGTCACTTTAAGATAGAAAAGTTCTTGATGTATAGTCACAACTTTAGATCATCTGAAATCTGTAGTTGGTGAAAAGATCATGCACGTTATTCAAGAGAACAATTACTCAAATTCCTTTTCCCATCTTTTGCAGTTCTGCTATGGATGAGATGGAATACTTTAAAACGGAGATCACAACGGAGTCTACGCCTTTTGCTATATCCCTAGCGAAACACCTGCGTTCAATTGGGGCAAAAATGTATGGGGCTTTCTGGTGTTCTCACTGCCAGGAACAAAAGCAGGTTCTCTTTCTTTTGCCAATGTGCTTTCTTAGAACTGCATTTTGATGGGTTTCTCGAAAAACAACAAACTGCATATGAAAATGATATTGCCAGTTGGGTTGCCTCAATGGCATAGTGACACCAGTTTATTGGACAAAAAAAAGGTGAGATACAGAAAGAAATGTCTGCTTACATAGAAAACAGGAAAGGAAAAATCTTTCTCCATTATCAAGTCTGACATGATGTTGGTAGGGTGAAGCATGAATGTTGATTGGACTCCAGCCACTTTCTCTGATTGCTAAATTCTTAAATTAACTTAACATTCTATAAGGGAAAAACAAAACATGGGTAGAACTCTGATTAAGAGTCAAAAGAAAACATGATATGGGTAGGGAAGAATATGAATTTGCATCAACTACTACTAGGTTGAAACTTGAATGTTAACGTCTTCCATAAATAAGTAAAAGCATGATTAAAGGGAAAAAGAGGGACCCTTGTAATTATTTCTATCATATCTTTTGTGTTTATTTGCTGGTGCTGGAATTGGCTAAGAGCTTCAGTGGATTTATCTTTAAGAGTTTTAGAGTTCAGAAGCAGATTCTCAGAGTTCTGACCTAAACTAAAAAAAAGAAGGGCAGCCCGGTGCACTAAAGCTACCGCTATGCGCGGTGTCCGGGGAAGGGCCCCACCACAAGGGTGTATTGTACGCAGCCTTACCTTGCAGTTCTGCCAGAGGCTGTTTCCAAGGCTTGAACCCGTGACCTCCTGATCACATGACATCAACTTTACCAGTTACTCCAAGGCTCCACTTCTGACCTAAATTGTTTGTCAATATTGCAACTAATCTTTAAGAATATAAAAAGGGGCTGTAAAGGTCCCACTGAAATATGGAAACAAAGTATTTTTGGCAAAACAAATCGTGCTCCTTGCTTCCTTACACTTCACATCAAAAGTTTCTGTGTCTACCTTGCAGTTACCCTAGAAATTCTGATTTGCATCATGCACTTGTGACTTAACCATATAGGTAAGAGATGCTAGTACTCTGTACTAAATTAGTTTATTTGTGTCTCTGCATCTAGATGTTTGGACGAGAAGCAGCAGAGCTACTAGACTATGTGGAATGCTTTCCTGATGGATTTAAGAAAGGAACTTCTATGGTCAAGGCATGTCAAGAAGCAAAACTTGAAGGGTTCCCTACATGGGTTATCAATGGGGAGGTGAGCAAGAACCACCTTTCTGCTACAAAAATCTTTTGAAACATATATAAAGGCATCAGTCATTCGCACGCTAGACCAGAAAATGAACATCTTGCTGTTTGAACCTCTAGCTTTCTTTACACATTGAGGGACCTTAAAACTATAATATTATGGCAGGTTGTGAGCGGAGAGAAGCAGCTTTCGGAACTCGCTATACTGTCTGGTTTCAATATGAAAGAAGAACTTACGGAGGCACCAACACAGGCTCTTACGGAGGCTAAATGAACTACGCTGACCAAGAGAGTGACATATTCTTAGGATAATGAAGTTTATGAAGCATCTTATTATTGCCCTCTGGAATTTATTTTGTTTCATAATGTAATTATCTTCTTATGTTATAAAACTGAATAGATAGTACGATAAAGTGAAGGATTCGAGTGGATCATCTTCCCAGTACATACATCAAGCAAATACTATTACCACAAGTAATGAATTTTGTGTTACTGTTTTCTTCTAATGTTTTACGTGTCCAACTTCCTTCTGAAAGTCTCTTCACTATTTTTTCCTATGACAAACTCTTCTAGTTATGTAAGGCTATATTCTAGTATTTTTATATTATGGGAGGAACTGACTTTCCTAAATTTGAAATCTTTTATCTAAACTTATCAATACTAATACTCATTTATTTTGTGATCAAGAACGTCAATTGGAACCTACTTTAATTCTAAAGTAATGTTCAAAATTCAAATGCATCAAGAAGTCAATTTTGCTCCCCTTATCCATTAACTTCTTTTTAAATGCAATCATTTCTTATTTTAAAATTTTAATACTATGTCATGAGAAGATAGTAGATTTTTCTACTTCTCATTTTATAGTTGACCTTCTTTCTAAAAATATTTATTTTAATTTAGTTGTTCTTTTATGAAATCAAGAGAATATTATTATGTTCGGTCAATATTATATTTATCATAAAATGACTAAATAAAGTGTATAAACTTAAATTTATATTTTTAAAGTATAGTTAATAAGATTAATTTAATAAAATAAATTTATAAAACTTTTCTATTTTAAGGGAGTATCAAATGAATAAGGCCAACTATTTTGAAATGAGGAATAGTTAATTAACATAGTTGAATGTTTATTTCAAAATTTAATTGTAGTCAATAAGTTAAACCAAACTGAATGTTGAATTTCAAGCTAGTCACAAAACCTAATAAAAGAGTAGTAGTACTCATAATTTTTGAACATGGAAACCCAAATTCAGAACTATCCTTCTTTGTACTTCGTGCTACTTCATTATTAAAGGGAATAATGTCTAACTCTATTCAAAAATCCAAAGTGTAAATTTTGAAAATTTAATGAATTTTAATTTTTGATAATTCTAAAAATAATTGTACAAAAGTTAAGGCAAATATTGTGAAAAAGAGTCATATTTTTTGTTTTTTTTTTTAACTATAACTACTTCCTCTCTTGGTTTGGGTAACCATTTTTCTTTGGAGCGATCAGTTCCTTCATCAATGGTGACTGTAAATCTGAAGTGGCTGCTAATATTGTCAGCATTTCTAAGAGTGTTTTTGATAATTTACGGTGAATGGCAAGATACCCATATGGAGGTTAGATATACAGATGTGGACTATCTTGTTTTCTCTGATGCAGCTGCTTTAGTTGCTGCTGGAAAGTCTCCGTATCAAAGATCTACATATCGTTATTCACCCTTAATTGCTTTTCTTCTTGTGCCCAATTCTTTCATCCATCCTTCTTGGGGAAAGTTTATTTTCTCCTCTTCAGGTACTGAGCTTTTTTTAATTTTGGGGATTTTTTTTACTGCTGAAGAAGTCTGAGGTTTGCTATTTTCATATGATTTATGTTTATTGTTTGTTGGGACAGCTAGATAAATGAGAGAGAATCTTTTGATGATCCAAGATTTTTGGTTTGTTAATGTTGATTTAAGTTCTTATATTGTGTTTTCTATAAAAAGAATGTTTGTAATTTCAAGATAATGCAAAGGTTCCATTTTTGTTATTGTTTGTTGTTTCTTGTACCTCGATTGTTGTATTGTTTTGTTGTAGTTTCTGTTCTGTTGTTATTTGCTATGTTTGCTATTGTTTGTTGTTTCTTGTATTTCCGTCACTTCTTTTTCGTGACTGCTTTTCTTGAGCTGAGGGTCTATTGGAAACAGCCTCTCGACCTCTGAGGTTGGGATAAGGTCTGTGTACACTCTACTCTCCTCAGACCCGCTATGTAGGAGTATGCTCGGTATGTTTTTGTTGCAAAGGTTCCACTTTTATTTACTCTTTCTTGTTTTCCCTCATACAAATGCTTCTTATATGTGGTTTCCAAGAGATTTTAGCCTGAGATTTTAGCCTCTCTCGGTCTCTCTCTGATTAGATGTCATTGGCAATCTTTGGGGTTGTTTTGGCTGTATAATATAGAATGGATGAATAGTTAACTATGACTGACATTTATACGTCATTTGTAAATGATCAATCTAGGAGTAGTCAAATAGCTCTTGAACGTGCACCTTTGTGTGTGGGTTTATTATCTCCTTATTGCAAATAATGCATAATTGGAATTCTCTTAGAAACATTACATCTTAATTATGTTTCCAAAACAGATATGCTTACTGAAACTTACATTGAGTTCGTGCGGCAGATCTTCTCGTGGGATTTCTCATCAATGCCATTTTGAAGCTAAGAGGGGTGCCTGAGAAATTGTGCACTTATTCAGTGATGGTATGGCTTTTGAATCCATTTACCTTTACCATTGGAACTCGTGGGAATTGTGAACCCATCATCTGCGCCATAATCCTTTGGATTATATTATGTCTAATGAAGGGTAAAACTTCCAGGTCCTTTTGTTTATCTCTAGCATGGTTATGTTCAGAATTTACTCCCAAATTCTTATTTTCCGTTGTTAGTTTACTCCCCTACTGTTACTCTCTGTGTTATTATCTCTTTCAGAATGGTCCGCCTCCTTCTTAACGTACCTTAATTATCATTGGAGCAATGGAAACCACAGTAAGGAGGGAAAGTATGAAGGGGGGAGTATTTACACTATCAGAATCATGATTTAGGCGATGAATTGTCATCAAACACCTATCAAGACTGTCTTTCTCCCACTCAACCCCAGGGATAGGTGTATAATGAACCAACACAGTATTAAGAGCCAGTGAATGAGGTTTTAGCAAGCAAACAATGTAAGATGAATATTATTCTTTTATCATTAGGACTTGGTTTCTCCAATTAAAAAATGAATCAAGATTTGTCCTGAATCTGCTCCTGTTTCATTTAACAGCTATTATATAATTTGAAATTATGAGCCTCTAGTTTAAAGCAAAAATAGAAACCAAGAATCTTAACTCTGGAACTTTATAGGGTTAAACAGCAAATTCATTTAATTGACAGTGCTTCCGTGAATCCTCCGATATTTTGGGTCAGATTACTGTGTTCTCACTTGGGTTAGTAGGGACTGAGGCTCTGTATTTTTCCTTGTAATTTTCAATCTTCATTGCTGTATTGATTTTGGATGTGTTTCCCTGATCAGGTCGTTTAGTACAAGCTGCATTTTGGTATGGGCTTGTTGTCCACATGAGAATCTATCCAATCATTTATGCTCTTCCGATCATTTTAGTTCTTGATCCCCTATTCTTCCAGTATGGTACAAAACCTGCTCTTGTGAATTGGAGTTCTAGAAAAAGCAAGTCACAGCAGACTTCCAGCTGTAAAAAAATTGCGGATCCTTGTTGTATATGCAACTTTTTAACAAGCCTTTTCACCTGGAGGAGGATAATGTTTGGGCTTCTTTCTGGAGCTCTGTTCTTTCTCCTTACCGGGCTTTTCTTCTTTTTATATGGCTGGAACTTCTTGCATGAAGCACTGCTATATCATCTTACACGTGCAGACCCAAGGCACAACTTTTCAATTTATTTCTACCATATATATCTGCACTATGAACATGAGTTATCAAACTTGGAAAAGCTCGTCTCATTTCTGCCTCAGATTATAGTGCAGCTAGTTCTTGTTTTCCGCTTTGCGCAGGATTTTCCATTTTGCTTCTTTGTGCAGACTGTGGCATTTGTTGCGTTTAACAAGGTTTGTCAGCAATGCTTGAATCATTTTTTGTTGAGAACCAGTAAATATTAGCTTGATTTTCCTTTAGCGAGATAATGTGTTTTTTCCTCTGACAGGTTATGACTGCTCAATACTTTGTTTGGTTCTTCTGTCTCTTGCCACTAATCCTACCATGGACCAACATGAAGCTCAGAGGAAAAGGATTGGTCTGCATCTTGGTGTGGATGGCAGCTCAGGGTCACTGGTTATTGTGGGGTTATTTGCTTGAATTTAAAGGAAAGAACGTCTTTCTTCAACTCTGGGTGGCAGGCTTGCTATTCTTGGCTGCAAATACTTTCGTTCTAATCAATATTATCCAGCAGCATACATATAGTCCAGTCTTCCAAGTCCAACAGTCATCTCGTGCCACTTCAAAGAAACATGTCAAACAGAGATGAGGAATCAGATCATATACATCCTAATTCACATGGGTGGGAGTTTTCGAGCTATTAGTGTAGCCATGTTCGGGACTTGTAGAGCCTTTCATCATCAAGCAAAGCACTTGACTTTTTCATAGCTCCAAACTGGGTGCTGCTTAAATTTAAAACTATCTGCGCTGAAGATGTTGCAAGAGATCTTAATGACATTATTTTTTGAACTTTTGGTCGTGTTGTGTAGTGCATACTTCACTACAATAGCAATTTACAAATGTCTATTGCAATTTTGTTGCATTTGGTATAGTTGAAGATTTATTATTTCCAGTTTACTTCTCATTTTAGTTTGATTTTCATTTCACACCCTTGCTAGAGTTAGTTAGCCAGCTAGAGGAGTGATGTCACATCCTTTCCATCTGCATAGCTTGCTTAAGTTTCTCTGTGAAGCCAATATGATTGGTATAATAAAGATATCTCTTTTTCTGTTCCTTTCATTTTCCGGTTACTCTCTTTCTTTCAATTTCTGGTTTCTCTTCTCCTTTGTTTTCATTCTTTCATTTCCTGTTGCCTTGTTTTCTAGTGTGATTCCTTGTAGCTAATTTGCTACGAATTGTATCAGAGCATAGCCGGGGAGATTCCATAATACATACCGGTGTAGCTCATTATCAAATTACAGGTGCAGATTTCACCCCCAATGTGTATCTGGATGCCAATTTTTTAGGAGATTCTGTGGAGAATTTGGATTGGGAGGATAAATTGAAAGCAAGGCCAAGGGCCTAGCATTGCCCGAGGAAAACAAATAGTCTGTTGGAAGAGTATGAACGGAGTGGGCTCCTTAAAGCCGAGAATGAAGGAAGTTATCTGTTTGGTTGGAGTGCCCTAATAAACAACAGTTGAAATTACTATCCACGAGCGAGAGTCTTCTGAAATGTTTGTAGATCTCTCCCTCTGTAAAATATGCAGGACCTGGAACCTCCAGTGGACATATCTCTCTGGTAAAGAAAGACAAGCAATGTGTTACACAGAATCACTGTTCTGCTCATACAGTGCCGATAGAAATAACAGAAGCTTGTTTCTTAACAGGATATTTTATGATTCGGTTGCAATGACTGAGACTTGGGACCCTGGAAAGGCGTATGAACCGGGTAAAATCAAAATGCTCCTAGTTATTGGTCCCCTTCGTCATGATGCTCGCGGAGCAGATTAATTTTATTGTATATCCATATTCAAACTTTTAATAAACCATCTGGAGTTGCTGTTCATGAGTTTATTCCTCTTATCATGCTTGCCTTGCACCATCAATAAACTCTATGCTTATGCGCCTATTGTTAAACTGATATACTATTGGCCGGTGTCAACTTTCTTTCACTCTATTATTCTTGTTATATGGGCAAAGGTGAGAAAGGTGGTAATTATATTAACATAGGTGCACGGCCACCTCTAGAATGTATTTTTAAACTCACTGGAGGAAATGGTAGCTATAAAAGATGAAGCTTATTCCGGCACTACATTTACAAATGGGTGATATTGTCAAAGATGTCTTAGAAGAAGATAGCTGCAGTTGTATGGGTAAGAGACTTCTCCTCATTATGCTCTCCAGTGCTTAGCGGTGAACCTTGCAAGGAATAAGTTATAATTTGTTTCACTGGAAACCAAAGGAACTGGGTGGTGGTTTGATGAAGAGGATAACGCTCTGTGCTTGCTTCCAATATTTGATTGTCCTTGTTCAATCAAGTTATTGCAATAGGCAATGTGATTGTTGTGTTGTTACTACTTCAATGGTGGTTGGTAGTAGTACCAGCAGCTACTGCGACTCAGACAGGCAGATAGATGGATTAGAGTCCCTTGGCACTGGCATGTGGGACATTTGAAGCCGCCTTTTAGTCACAGTTTAATCACTTTGACAATGCATCTTTTCGCCATGATCTCACACACACAAATATAATTGATCTTGTTGAAAGTTGCTTTAAGAATGCAACTGTTTTTTTTCTTTTTTCTCCAGCTTTTTTTTACGTACAATCCTAGTTAAATTAGGAGTCCTATCTTTGGTAGGAAACTAATTAGTTATTCTAATTTTGGTAGAAATAGGTTGTTTCTTTATCCTATTTTTAGTTGTAATAACAACTATTTAAGTTGCTAAGTTGATGATCAATTTGAGGTGGTCTTTCAACAAGAAAATAATCACTCTCTGCATATTCTCTTCTTCAAACTCCATCTCTGTTTCTGCGGCCAACTTTAAATTGAATTCCTGCGTTATTTCCCTTTAACGGTTTTAAACCAACAATTGGTATCAAAGCCTTAATCTTAAGGGACCTTTGAGTGTTTGCATCAATCTGATCCAGTGGATACCATGAACGGAGAAGCAAATTTTTCCTCAATGGCACCACCAACTTTCAATGGAGAAAGTTATCGAATCTGGGCAGTTAGAATGAGGATATATCTGCAAGCTTTGGATCTCTGGGAAGCTGTTGAAGATGAATACGAGATAGCTCCCTTGCCGGACAATCCCACGATGGCGCAGATTAAAACTCACAAGGAGAGGAAAACCAGAAAATCAAAGGCATTGGCATGCTTATTTACTGCAGTTTCATCTAATATCTTCACTCGTATCATGTCTCTGGAATCAGCGAAAGAGGTATGAGATTATCTCAAGACTGAGTATGAAGGAGATGAAAGGATTTGAGGGATGTAAGTGTTGAATCTGGTACGTGAGTTTGAGCTGCAAAGGATGAAAGAAAGCGAAACCATAAAGGAGTACTCTGACAGACTCCTTAATTTAGCAAATCGCATCAGATTGTTGGGTTTCGCTTTCAATGATTCAAGGATCGTTGAGAAAATCCTAGTAACGGCACCTGAAAGATTTGAAGCTACCATAACAACCTTAGAAAATACTAAGGACTTGTCCAAGATAACACTTGTTGAGCTCTTAAGTGCTTTTCAAGCGCAAGAGCAACGACGTGTTATGAGACAAGGAGGAGCTGTCGAAGGTACCTTACCAGCCAAGCATCATGATGATAGACGTTCTAAGAAGAAGGAGAATAATAAGCACCAACCAACTGATGGAGAAGGTACAACGCATAGCAACAAAAACAAAACAGGTGGTTTCAAAAGAAACTACCCTCCTTGTAAGCATTGCGGCAAGCTCAGACATGCACCTTTTAAGTGTTGGGAAAGGCCTGATGCCAAGTGCACTAAGTGCAATCAGCTTGGGCATGAAGCGATAATCTGCAAGAACAAAACTCAGCAACAAGATGCAGAGGCTCGAGTTGTTGATGAACAGGAAGAAGATCAACTCTTTGTCGCATCATGTTTAACAAGCAGTGTCTCAAGCGATTCGTGGCTGATCGATAGCGGATGCACAAATCATATGACTTGTGATAAAGATCTTTTTAAAGATTTGAGCCCTACTAAAGTTACAAAAGTTAGAATCGGCCATGGTGGTTATATTCCAGCAAAAGGAATGGGAACCATTACAATTGAAACACAAACAATTTCTGATGTTCTTTATGTACCCGATTTGGACAGAACTTGTTAAGTGTTGGTCAGTTATTAGAAAAAGGTTTCAAATTATATTTCGAAGATAAACACTCCTTCATCAAGGAAGCATCTGGACAAGACCTATTTAAAGTCAAAATGAGCGGCAAAAGTTTCTCATTAAACCCATTGGAAGAAGAACGTGGATTTCACGAGTTGTGTGTGGAGCCACCTCTGCTAAAAGAAGATATTCCACCTGATGATGAAGGCTGGCTTTGTCCTGGTTGTGATTTCAAAGTTGACTGCATTGACTTGCTTAATGATAAGGAACCGACCTTTCCTTCACTGACAGCTGGGAGAAAGTATATCCCAAGGAAGTTGTTGCTGCTGCGTCTGGGGAGAAGCTAGATGATATTTCTGAACTTCCATCTGATGACTCGAAGGATGATGACTTCAACCCTGAAAATCCAGCTGTAAAAAAAAATTATTCCGAAGTTGAGGCCAGTTCTGATGAATCTACCGTTAAAGTATGGGACTTCACAAGCTGCCAAGAAGAGCGCTCGTTATCTGATGGAAAAGATAATCTTGTTAAACTTTGGGATGCCAAGTCAGGGAAGGAGCTTTCGTCATTTCACGGGCATAAGAATACCGTTCTCTGCGTGAAGTGGAATCCGAATGGTAACTGGATCCTTTCTGCTTCCAAGGATCAAATTATCAAGCTTTATCACTGTCATCATTTAACTATAGTAAACTAATGTTACGTGTTTATGATTTAGTGTAAAATACCAATTACACTTCCTTGACTTATTTTTAAACCATCAAAACAGCAAGGGTGACCAATTTTACAAATACAGAGTTTTCAGTGGCATCTAATGACTTAATTTCAAACCATCAAACAGCAAGAGTTATGAAGTCCGTCAATGTTTTAAGTAAAGAAAATGTCATTAGACTAGAATTGGGAGGGCCTTTTACCCAGAAGGAAAAGCCCTTTCAAAAATTCTCGATGGCCAAGGAATTCACCAAGGCCAAAGAGGGGGTTTGGAAATAGTTTTCAACCAGCAATAGACGCGCCTCGGTTAGAACCTCACTAGCTGCGTCATTGCCCCAAGCGCAAAGATGAGCTTTCTCTCTTCTCTGCCATCTCCTTTTATATCCCTCCTCCCTCTAATGTTGTGTTGAAGTTGCCGATGTGGGACGAAATTAACAACCGACTCATTGCTACCATACGGCCAACCACGTACCAAAGTGGATAGAAAAGGTTAGTAACCCAATGATTATTCGCAATAAAATGATAAAGCAAAGCAAGACTGAAAGGTTTGTTTTACCTTGATAGTAACTGGAATTAAAAAGATAAGGATAATAAATTAGATCCAGAGACTAGTGCACTTGTTTAATTCGGATGATTGTTATTTGTTATACTGTATTGTGTTGTTAGTTTAAATATAATATTTGTTTCAGCTATTACTTAAATTTTATTGTATCATTAAATTTATCATTAAGTACCGACAAAAAGTCTCAACGATCAATTTGGTGTGATTGCTCTTTTATCTTTTTTTTCTTCTCATTTTGACTTTACTTAATATCTAATAATTTATGGTATATTTTACCTTATCTTTTCTACTAGTTTTACCCCGTACCCAACTTTCTTCAGATATGCCCTTTGTTTTCTTCTTTGTCCCTTAATTTTTGGCTTCTTTTTAAATTTTTCATGTGATTTATGTTTATTATTTGTTGAGACAGCTAGATAAATGATATCCAAAATTTTTGGTTTGTTAATTTTGAATTAAGTTCTTATATTGTATTTTCTATAAAAAGAAAGTTTCTAATTTCAAGATGATGCAAAGGTTCCATTTTGTTATTGTTTCTTCTACCTCGATTATTGGTTTGTTTTGTTGTAGTTTCTGTTCTGTTGTTATTTGTTATTTTTGTTATTGTTTGTTGTTTCTTGTACTTCCGTCACTTCTTTTTCGGGACTGCTTTTCTTGAGTTGAGGGTCTATTGAAACAGCCTCTCGACCTCTGAGGTTGGGATAAGGTCTGCGTACACTCTACTCTCCTCAGACCCGCTATGTAGGAGTACGCTCGGTATGTTTTTGTTGCAAAGGTTCCATTTTTATCTACTCTTTCTTGTTTTCCCTCATACAAATGCTTCTTATATGTGGTTTCCAAGAGATTTTAGCCTCTCTCGGTCTCTCTGTGATTAGGTGTCATTGGCAATCTTTGGGGTTGTTTTGGTTGTATAACTAAGAATGGACGACTTGTTAATTGTGAATTAAGTTTTTATATTGTATTTTCTATAAAAAGAAAGTTTCTAATTTCAAGATAATGCAAAGGTCACATTTTGTTATTGTTCGTTGTTTCTTGTACCTCGATTATTGATTTGTTTTGTTGTAGTTTCTGTTCTGTTGTTATTTGTTATTTTTGTTACTGTTTGTTGTTTCTTGTACTTCCGTCACTTCTTTTTCGGGACTGCTTTTCTTGAGTTGAGGGTCTATTGAAACAACCTCTCGACCTCTGAGGTTGGGATAAGGTCTGCGTACACTCTACTCTCCTCAGACCCGCTATGTAGGAGTACGCTCGGTATGTTTTTGTTGCAAAGGTTCCATTTTTATCTACTCTTTCTTGTTTTCCCTCATACAAATGTTTCTTATATGTGGTTTCCAAGAGATTTTAGCCTCTCTCGGTCTCTCTCTGATTAGGTGTCATTGGCAATCATTGGGGTTGTTTTGGCTGTATAACTAAGAATGGACGACTTGTTAATTGTGAATTAAGTTTTTATATTGCATTTTCTATAAAAAGAAAGTTTCTAATTTCAAGATAATGCAAAGGTTCCATTTTGTTATTGTTTGTTGTTTCTTGTATCTCGATTATTGATTTGTTTTGTTGTAGTTTCTGTTCTGTTGTTATTTATTATTTTTGTTATTGTTTGTTGTTTCTTGTACTTCCGTCACTTCTTTTTCGGGACTTCTTTTCTTGAGCTGAAGGTCTATTGGAAACAGTCTCTCGACCTCTGAGGTTGGGATAAGGTGTGCGTACACTCTACTCTTTTCAGACCCGCTATGTAGGAGTACACTCGGTATGTTTTTGTTGCAAAGGTTCCATTTTTATCTACTCTTTCTAGTTTTCCCTCATACAAATGCTTCTTATATGTGGTTTCCAAGAGATTTTAGCCTCTCTCGGTCTCTCTGTGATTAGGTGTCATTGGCAATCTTTGGGGTTGTTTTAGCTGTATAACTAAGAATGGACGACTTGTTAATTGTGAATTAAGTTTTTATATTGTATTTTCTATAAAAAGAAAGTTTCTAATTTCCAGATAATGCAAAGGTTCCATTTTGTTATTGTTTGTTGTTTCTTGTATCTCGATTATTGATTTGTTTTGTTGTAGTTTCTGTTCTGTTGTTATTTGTTATTTTTGTTATTGTTTGTTGTTTCTTGTACTTCCGTCACTTCTTTTTCGGGACTGCTTTTCTTGAGTTGAGTGTCTATTGAAACAGCCTCTCAACCTCTGAGGTTGGGATAAGGTCTGCGTATACTCTCCTCTCCTCAGACCCGCTATGTAGGAGTACGCTCGGTATGTTTTTGTTGCAAAGGTTCCATTTTTATCTACTCTTTCTTGTTTTCCCTCATACAAATGCTTCTTATATGTGGTTTCCAAGAGATTTTAGCCTCTCTCGGTCTCTCTCTGATTAGGTGTCATTGGCAATCTTTGGGGTTGTTTTAGCTGTATAACTAAGAATGGACGACTTTTTAATTGTGAATTAAGTTTTTATATTGTATTTTCTATAAAAAGAAAGTTTCTAATTTCAAGATAATGCAAGGGTTCCATTTTGTTATTGTTTGTTGTTTCT
Source organism: Capsicum pubescens (assembly GCA_030864215.1). NCBI lineage: Eukaryota > Viridiplantae > Streptophyta > Magnoliopsida > Solanales > Solanaceae > Capsicum > Capsicum pubescens. Next base: position 184,293,128 of record CM061539.1, on the reverse strand, counting down.
TGTACGTCCGTCACTTTTTTTTCGGGACTTCTTTTCTTGAGCTGAGGGTCTATTGGAAACAGCCTCTCGACCTCTGAGGTTGGGATAAGGTGTGCGTACACTCTACTCTCCTCAGACCCGCTATGTAGGAGTACACTCGGTATGTTTTTGTTGCAAAGGTTCCATTTTTGTCTACTCTTTCTAGTTTTCCCTCATACAAATGCTTCTTATATGTGGTTTCCAAGAGATTTTAGCCTCTCTCGGTCTCTCTGTGATTAGGTGTCATTGGCAATCTTTGGGGTTGTTATGGCTGTATAATATAGAATGGACGAATTGTTAATTGTGACTGGCATTTGTACGTCATTTGTAAATGATCAATCTAGGAGTAGTCAAATAGCTCTTGAACTTGCACCTTTGTATGTGGGTTTATTATCTCCTTATTGCAAATAATACATAATTGGAATTCTCTTAGAAACATTACACCTTAATTATGTTTCCAAAACAGATATGCTTACTGAAACTTACATTGAGTTCGTGCGGCAGATCTTGTCGTGGGATTTCTCATCAATGCCATTCTGAAGCTAAGAGGGGTTCCTGAGAAATTGTGCACTTATTCAGTGATGGTAAGGCTTTTGAATCCGTTCACCTTTACCATTGGAACTCGTGGGAAATGGGAGCCCATCATCTGCGCCGTAATCCTTTGGATTATTTTATGTCTAATGAAGGGTAAAAACTTCCAGTTCATTTTGTTTACCTCTAGTATGGTTATGTTTAGAATTTACCCCCAAATTTTTATTTTCCATTGTTATTTTACTCATCTACTGTTACTCTCTGTGTTATTATCTCTTTCAAAATGGTCTGTCTCCTTCTTAACGAACCTTCATTATCATTGGAGCAATATAAACGACAGTAAAGAGGGAAAGTATGAAAGGGGAAGTATTTCGACTATCAGAATCATGATTTAGGTGATGATTGTCATCAAAAACCTATCAAGACTGTGTCTTTCTCCCACTCAACCCCAGAGTTAGGTGTATAATGACCCAACGCAATATCAAGAGCCAGTGAATGAGGTTTTAGCAAGCAAACAATGTAAGATGAATATTATTCTTTTACCATTAGGACTTGGTTTCTCCAATAAAGAAATGAATCAATATTTTTTCATGAATCTGCTTCTGTTCTGTGTAGCAGCTAGTATACAATTTGAAATTGTAGTGAGAAAATTGAACCCAAGAATCTGCTTCTGTTCCGCGTAGTAGCTATTATACAATTTGAAATTGTAGTGAGAAAATAGAAACCAAAAATCTGAACTCTGGAACTTTATAGGGTTAAACAACAAATTCATTTAATTGAGAGTGTTCCCACGAATCCTCCGATATTTTGGGTCAGATTACTGTATTCTCACTTGGGTTAGTAGGGACTGTGGCTCCATATTTTTCTTTGTAATTTTTAATCTTCATGCTCTACTGATTTTGGTTGTGTTTCCCTGATCAGGTCGTTTAGTACAAGCTGCATTTTGGTATGGGCTTGTCGTTCACATGAGAATCTATCCAATAATTTATGCTCTTCCGATCATTTTAGTTCTTGATCCCCTATTCTTCCAGTATGGTACAAAACCTGCTCTTGTGAATTGGAGTTCTAGAAAAAGCAAGTCACAGCAGACTTGCAGCTGTAAAAAACTTATGGATCCTTGTTGTATATGCAACTTTTTAACAAGCCTTTCACCTGGAGGAGGATAATGTTTGGGCTTATTTCTGGAGCTCTGCTCTTTCTCCTTACCGGGCTTTTCTTCTTTTTATATGGCTGGGACTTCTTGCATGAAGCACTGCTCTATCATCTTACACGTGCAGACCCAAGGCACAACTTTTCAATTTATTTCTACCATATATATCTGCACTATGAACATGAGTTATCAAACTTGGAAAAGCTCGTCTCATTTCTGCCTCAGATTATAGTGCAGCTAGTTCTTGTTTTCCGCTTTGCGCAGGATTTTCCATTTTGCTTCTTTGTGTGCAGACTGTGGCATTTGTTGCGTTTAACAAGGTTTGTCAGCAATGCTTGAATCATTTTTTGTTGATAATCAGTAAGTATTAGCTTGATTTTCCTTTAGCGAGATAATGTGTTTTTTCCTCTGACAGGTTATGACTGCTCAATACTTTGTTTGGTTCTTCTGTCTCTTGCCACTAATCCTACCATGGACCAACATGAAGCTCGGAGGAAAAGGATTGGTTTGCATCTTGGTGTGGATGGCAGCTCAGGGTCACTGGTTATTGTGGGATTATTTGCTTGAATTTAAAGGAAAGAACGTCTTTCTTCAACTCTGGGTGGCAGGCTTGCTATTCTTGGCTGCAAATACTTTCGTTCTGATCAATATTATCCAGCAGCATACATATAGTCTAGTCTTCCAAGTCCAACAGTCATCTCGTGCCACTTCAAAGAAACATGTCAAACAGAGATGAGGAATCAGATCATATACATCCTAATTCACATGGGTGGGAGTTTTCGAGCTATTAGTGTAGCCATGTTCGGGACTTGTAGAGCCTTTCATCATCAAGCAAAGCACTTGACTTTTTCATAGCTCCAAACTGGGTGCTGCTTAAAGCTAAAACTGTCTGCGCTGAAGATGTAGCAAGAGATCTTAATGACATTATTATTTGTACTTTTGGTCATGTTTTGTAGCGCATACTTCACTACAATAGCAATTTACAAATGTCTATTGCAATTTTGTTGCATTTGGAATAGTTGAAGATTTATTAATTCCAGTTTACTTCTCATTTTAGTTTGATTTTCATTTCACACCCTTGCTAGAGTTAGTTAGACAGCTAGAAGAGATATGTCACATCCTTTCCATCTGCAGAGCTTGCTTAAATATCTCTGTAAAGCCAATATGATTGGTATAATAAAGATATCTCTTTTTCTGTTCCTTTCATTTTCCAGTTACTTACTGTCTTTCTTCCAATATCTAGTTTCTCTTCTCCTTTGTTTTCATTATTTCATTTCCTGTTGCCTTGTTTCTAGTGTGATTCCTTGTAGCTAATTTTGCTACAAATTGTATCAGAGCATAGCCTGGGAGATTCCATAATACATACCGGTTCAGCTCATTATCTAATTTCAGGTGCAGATTTCACCGCCAATGTGTATCTGGATGCCAATTTTGCAGGAGATTCTATGGAGAATGTGGATTGGGAGGATAAATTGAAAGCATGGCCAAGGGCCCAGCATTATCCAAGGAGAATAAATAGTCTTTTGAAAGAGTATGAACGGAGTGGGCTCCTTAAAGCCGAGAATGAAGGGAGTAATCCGTTTGGTTGGAGACCCCTAATAAACAGCAGTTGAAATTACTATCGGCGAGCCAGAGTTTTCTGAAATGTTTATAGATCTCTTCCTCTGGAAAAATATGCAGGACCTGGAACCTCCAGTGGGCATATCTCTGGTAAAGAAAGACGAGCAATGTGTTGCACAGAATCACTGTTCTGCTCATACAGTACAGATAGAAATAACAGGAAGCTTGTTTCTTAACCGGATATTTTATGATTCAGTTGCAATGATTGAGACTTGGGACCCTGGAAAGGCATATGAACCGGTTGTTAAAATCAAAATGCTCCTAGTTATTGGCCTCCTTGGTCATGAGGCTCGCGGAGCAGATTAATTTCATGGTATATTTATATTCAAACTTCTAATAAACCATCTGGAGTTGCTGTTCATGAGTTTTTTATTCCTCTTATCATGCTTGCCTTGCACCATCAATGCACTCTATTCTTATGCGCCTATTGTTAAACTGATATACTATTGGCCGGTGTCAACTTTCTTTCACTCTATTATTCTTGTTATATGGGCAAAGGTGGCAAGGTGAGAAAGGTGGTAGTTGTATTAACATAGGTAACTCAGAGGAGGGAAATGGTAGCTATAAAAGGTGAAGCTTATTTCGGTACTACATCTACAAATGATTAAAAGTAACAACAATCACATTATAACTTTGATTGAACAAGGACAATCGAATATTGGGAGCAAAGCACAAAGGAGTTATCCTCTTCATCAAACCACTGCCCAATTTTATGGGTAAGAGATTTCTCCTTATTATGCTCTCCAGTGCTTAGCGGTGAACCTTGCAAGGAATAAGTAGTAATTTGTTTCACTGGAAACCAAAGAAACTGGGTGGGGGGTTGATGAAGAGGATAACTCCTCTGTGCTTGCTTCCAATATTTGATTGTCCTTTGCTTGCTTCCAATATTTGATTGTCCTTTGTTCAGTGGTAGTAGCATTAGCTACTCTACTGATTCTTGATGTAACTCCTTGTTGTCTTTTGTTAGAGTATGTCCCCCTGTGGTTGGTGGAATGGCGATTAAAACAAAACTGTATATAACAAGAAGGAAGTGCTTCATGACCCCGTTTGAAACCAAATCGATGCAATACTAAGCTTCCTGTTTCTGTATGGAGTACGGACTGAATGGTCTCGAACCAGTGGAACAAGACGTCTCCAAATAGTTTAGCAGCAGGCAGATGGATTCGATACTTGTTTTGATCACTGCTAAAGTACAGAAATATTAGACTACAATTGGGAGGGCCTTTTACCCAGAGGGAAAAAGCCCTTTCAAAAATTCTCAATGGCCAAGGAATTCACCAAGGCCAAAGAGGGGGTTTGGAAATAGTTTTCAACCAGCAATAGACGCGCCTCGGTTAGAACCTCACTAGCTGCGTCATTGCCCCAAGCGCAAAGATGAGCTTTCTCTGCTCTCTGCCATCTCCTTTTATATCCCCTCTTCCCTCTAATGTTGTGTTGAAGTTGCCGATGTGGGACGAAATTAACAACCGACTCATTGCTACCATACGGTCAACCACGTACCAAAGTTGATAGAAAAGGTTACTAAGTTTGGGTTACGTACCAAATAGTAACCCAATGGACTATTTGCAATAAAAAGATAAAGCAAAACGTTTGTTTTACCTTGATGGTAAACCGGAATTAAAAAGATAAGGATAATAAATTAGATCAGTACACTTTAAGCAATGGTGAAAAGTCTCCGTTTATGTAACGATCAATTTGATGTGATCATTTTTTATCTTTTTTTTTCTTCTCATTTTGTCTTTACTTAATATCTAATAATTTATGGTATTTTTACCTTATCTTGTGTACTAGTTTTACCCTGTTTCCAACTTTCTTGTAGGTTTATGCTTCAAATTGTTGATGTGTAACTATATAACAATGAAAAACATTAGTACAATCTATTCAAACATTATATTTATTAAAATAATTTAATACAATCTAACATATTACAATATAATATGATACGTTATAAAGTGACACTTAACAAGCATCCAAACACGTTACTATGTTGCATAGACAAGACATAGCAATTCGAGCTCGACAAAACTTGGACCCATGACACGAAATTTTTCAAAAGATACTAGCTATGTTAAAGTTACGCACTTATGTTACAAACAAATAAACGTATTGGATTTGGATTGGAGAAACACAAATATAAGATTAAGATCAAAGAACTTAGATAAAATTATCTAAGCGTCAAAAGAAAAAGAGTATATAGACCATCAATTGTGATAGAGTTCAAGTGTGTCATATTTTTTTTTGTTGGTGTTGACAAGGGAATCCACAACAGTTATCTTTTGCGCGTACACAAGTTAAATTTTGCTCTAGTATGATAGTCCGCAACTTACATACACAAAAAAAAAATCGCATTAGATATTCTTGTATGACGAGCCCGATCTAGAAAGATAAGAGTTTCAAACTTTTGACCCCTTTGAGAGATCTCCTGTTCAAAGCTTTGCCATATTGGACAAAGAAGGGAGCTATGCTCGAGACTCGAGAGCATTATGAAATATTGTAACCTTGTTTGGTTATATTATTTACTATAACCAAAATTGACTAGTTATTCTAACTTCACATTGGTGAAATAAAGATAGAACAAGAGGGCTCTAAAATACTCGTACTAAAGTAGTATTTGTCAATTGTCATTATGGTTATGGTTGAATTCTAGATGGCGAAAGTATTCTAATATATAATTAATGTTTCATCATTTTCCTTTTCTTATGTTGTAAAATTTTTAAAATAAACATATCCTAATTCTAAAGGGCTTTCTAGCCTTGTTTAACTATCCATTAGGATAACTAGGGCTGTTAAGTAGGCCGGGTCGGGTCAATTCGGAATCGGGCCCGTCGAGTTTATTCGATTTGTGGGTTGGTTCGGATTCGGGCCCGATTAAAGGGTCGGTCCGATTTTGGGTCCAACAGTAAATTTTTTAAGAACAACCCTGAACTGGTCCACTTAACCTAACTCGGTCCAACCCACCTAAATCTAGTCAAAACCGGTCCAAAATCCGGTCAAAGTCAAAAAAAAAAAGTTTTTTCTCTAATATACACTATATATACCCACATATATACATTTTAAATATGTTAAATAATATATATACACTATATATATAGTATATAGTACATTAGAATTTAAAAAACATATACACAATTACACATGTAATCGTGTATACGATGATACGTTAGTTATATATATACTACTCTAAATAAAGCATATGTTACAAGATATATACTACAATATAGTGATATATATACTAATTTATAAAACATATACACATGTATATGTTAAATATATACTACTTTATAGTTTGTAGAAGATATATACGCATATATACATACCATTCAATATATATGTACTAATTTAAATAAAACATATACTACAATATATGTACTACAATATATACACACACTAAATATATAGTTATATACTAATTAATAAAATATATACACGTGTATACGCTAAATATATACTACTTTAGAGTCCATAGAAGATATATACACATATGTACGTATCATTCAATATATATGTACTACTTTAAATAAAATATACTACAATATATATACTACAATATAATGATATATATACTAATTTATAAAATATATACATATGTATACGTTAAATATACACTACTTTAGAGTCTATAGAAGATATATACACATATATACGTACCATTCAATATATATGTACTATTTTAAATAAAATATACTACAATATATATACTACAATATATACACACACTATATATAGTAATATACTAATTTATAAAACATATACACATGTATACGTTAAATATATACTACTTTAGAGCAGGGGCGGACCGATATGTATAGGTTGGGGTGCACGTGCACCCGTTAACGTAAAAAAATAATTGTATATATATATGTGTATATACCTTGAGAAATTGGGCTATAGACAATAGTGCACCCTAAGATGAACGGTTGTGCACCTTGGTGCGCGCTAGTTGAGGCCAGCGGTTCCATGTGCGACACTTTATCTTTTATTTTCAATAATTCAGATTTAAAGGCTTATTCCAACAAAATTGTTGGACTGGGATTCGAACTACGACCAGTCTGTAAGGTGAACCCTCCTTCACCAGTTCGAAAATATTAAAAGTAAATGTCATATTATAAGAAAGTAAAGTTATTAGTTTAGGACTCATATTTGTTCTATATACTTATTTTTTCAGTATTATTCATGTCTTTGGCGACCAATTGAATATGATAATATCTCTTAATCAACACCGAAAGTTTTCTAACGTCTTAAGATAATATTGGTGCACCACAATATTATCAAAAGCAATAAGTGTAAAAAAGCTTTAAGGTCTATTGTATTTAAGCACAAAGTACAAATAAAATGTGAGATTTAACGAAAAAAGGCATAAAGATAGAAAAGATATAAGTATATGTCTAGTCCCAGACTAATAATATAAGCATGAATGACAAATATATGAACAAAAAAAATAATTTTTTTTTATAAAGTAAAATATCAATTGTTTAGTGTTCACCTCTTCAGAAAAACCCATTAACATGAAAAAATATGTATTAGAAATTAGAACCTAAGTTGCACATTAAGCAAGGCGAGCGCTCAGCACATTTTGAGTTTTGCTTCGAGGCTTATGCACATCTTTGACAACACTGGTGCACCCACGGACTTCAAATCCTAGGTTCGCCTCTGCTTTAGAGTCTATAGAAAATATATACACATATATACGTACCATTCAATATATATACTACTCTAGGTAAAACATATACTACAGGATATATACTATAATATAATGATATATATACTAATTTAGAAAACATATACCCGTGTATATGTTAAATATATATTACTTTAGAGTCTATAAAAAATATATACACATATAGACGTACCATTCAATATATGTACTACTTTAAAAAATATGCTACTTAATATAATAAATTAATAATACTTGATAGTAAATTAGTAATATATTAAAACTAAGTATTTAATTTAAACTAGAAATTCAATTTAAATCATTAAATGGAACAAATTCTAAAGTAAGGACTAAGGAGTGAATGAATGATTGAATGTTGAAATTTATTGATTGCAAAATGATTCAAAATTTATAATTTACATTAATGTAAAATCTACAAATTTTGCATCATTTTTTCCAATTCATTCATTTAATATTAACGGGAACTTGCATAGGATAGTCAAAGTCAATGAGGGCAAAATCATGCATTGGACTTGACTCTGATGAGTTCTCCCGTGAAGTCATAATTTCTTCAAGTCTCTGGTCGTCGTTCGGCTCCGCCTCCATTCCTTGATTTCTTCGTTCCGCTCTAATCCAATTTCTAAGGCAAACTAGAACATTCATTGCATTACTTCCAATGAGTGTCGGTTATCTCCAAGCTGTTGTCGTCCCTGACTAAAAGCGCTCTCCGATGCAACGGTTGACATTGGAACATTTAAGATATCTCTAGCTAATCTTGAAAGCACAGGATATTGTGTTTCATTATTCCTCCACCAATCCAACGTGTTGATCCGTCGTCTGAGATCTTCTATCGGCGTTTGAAGAAAATACTTAAGCTCTTCCCGACAAGTTGTTGTGTAAGCTCCCGCCTCAATACTGTTCCAACAATTCAAATCATAAAAGTAATCAGGAAAACCATTATGTGGCGGTCTATTAGAAGATGATGGCTCCTCGGGAGGATGAGGAGCGACAGTTGGAGTGATATTTGTAGGTACAGTGATACAAGAAGCACAAGGGAAACACGAAACAAACACCAAATTAGTCTACAAGTTTGAAGAACCGAGAACCCCTTTGGTGACCACTCTCGGATTCACTACAACAACAATGAAAACACAATAACAACAAGATATTGAAGGTGTAAATACACCAAAACAACAACAATATGGCGAGATGGACAACAATAACAAGATAGGAACAACACACGGTTTTACTAACAAGAGATATGATACGGGACAAATGGCCTACTTATCTTTTGATGACATTTTTGGAGGCCAACACATAGAGACTCAAGACTTGGTCACCTCGAGAAAACAAGAACATGCATGGAGGACCCGTTTTGAGCATAACTTAAAGCAATCTCGCGTGTGGGAGAATGCTTGGAGAATTTAAGGATGAGGACTCACGGTTTTGGGCCTTAATTAAGGGTATTTTGGACATTACACATGGTGTATTTACACACCATGGCCGCCCCTCTCATTAAGGGCAAAGTGGTCTTTTGTCTTCATTTGTAATATAGTATAAATAGGCCCCTTAGTCTTATTTTCACTTAGTTAGTTTTTGGATGATGAAGAATTGAAAGAAATATTCTCTCTCTCTCTTTTGAGAGTGTAACTCCATTAGTTGTAGGACTTGGAAAAGTCACCCTTAGCATAGGGCTTGGAAAAGCCAATATTGATCTTTGCTTGGAAACGGTAGATCTTGAGGCGAGTTCGTTCCCTTGGTGGTCACCGTAAGAATGTGGTTTTGATTGTTACATTCATTAGGGGTTTTTGAGTTTAATATACTCTTTAGTTCTTAATCTTGTAATAATCTTGGTCTCACTATCTATCTTTATTTTTCTTGCAATTCGTGTATGTGTCGTTGTAGTGGACTGTTTTGGGCCTTCGTTGGATCCGAAACTTGTATTGTTGTTGTACATCTTGTTCATCACGTTTTGGTGCTGTTTTGGTGTTGAAATACACCCTTGTATCTTGTATTCTTGTTGTTGGTAGCGAATCCGAGAGTGGTCTCCATCTTGGTCCTCAAATCCTTAAGATTAGTGGACTGTTTTGGAGTTGTTTCGTGTTTCCGCTATTTTTCTTGTATCATTTGGTATCAAAGCATGGCTTGATCTTGTTCCTACAAGATCAATCTTGGGCTTTCTTGTTAAAAAAAAAAAAAAAAAAAAAGGAAAACTGAAATTTCCAGAAAAATAGCAATCTGTCCGTGTTTGTGTTCTTGGCCAAAAATCGTGTTCTTGTTGTGTCTTGGCCGAGATTTGTTGTTGTATGTCTAGATCTAATAGTGTTCTTGTTTGTTTTGTTGTTCCTAGTGTTAGTTTTCTTGTCCACTAACACTTTGAGTCTAGATCTAAACTTGAGCTTGAACTTGTTGAAAGGTTGTTGTGAACATAAGCTTGGCCATTGTGGTGGACTGTTTTGGCCTTGTGGTTTTCATCTTGTTGTTGTTATAAGCTTGGCCACGTGATATTGTTGTTAATTGGTGGATTGAAAACCCTTTTGTTGAAGTTGTGGTTGTCTTGGCCAAGTGTTGGAGATATTGTTATTGTGGATTGGAGTTGGCCGTGTGAAAAATTGTTGGTGTTCTTGAAGATTATTGTTGTAGTTCTTGTTGTTGTTGTTGTTGTTCTTGATGTTCATCACCACCTTCATATATTGTTGAAGATAAAGTGAATGCTAAATCCAAAAAGTTGAAGGAAAAAGGTGTATTATTTGTTAGTCTTGAAAGACACTACAACCAACAAAGACCTATCAATCAAGTCTCAACCACTTTCCAACACTTTTCCATGATTTACGGATCCATGTTTTAAGGAGAAGTACAATAAAGTCAAGTCTTGAAAACTTGAAATTGAAAAGGGCTCCAAGACTTGTTTGAATTTCCCTCCTTAAACAAATTCCACCAAAGTCCAAATTGAAAAATTGACCAAGACTTGAAATTGGACAACAAAAGTTGTGTGGGACCGAAACCAATACGTGACTGCCATGTCATCACTGCTACTGTTCACGCAATATTTCCGAGCTCAAAATTTTAGATTCTTAGTTTCATCTTATTGTTTCATTAGTTTCATGTCTTGATTCTAGAATTAATTAACAACTAGTAATCACCTACTTAGTTGTAGATTAATTATTGAATCCGTTTCTTCGTGTCTTCGTTGTTTGTGTGCTTTTCTCATTTTTTAACTCGTAGTAACTTCTTTGTTTCAAGTTCGTAAGTGAATTTTATTTTTGTGTCTTGAGTCGATCAAACAAGAATCTATTCCGGCCGCCAAGTAGAATTGACATCCTATTGACTACCGGAGTATAAGCAACTTTCAATATTCGCCGCTCCAATTGTGAGGATCACAAAGGTGAGTGTATACGAGTGTTGGTGAGGAGCTTTACTACTAACCTTGTTTGTTCATTTTGTAGGTTTAAAGGGTGATATAAGGGGAACATGTCTTCGATAGCCGGGGATTATTGTGACTACAACATGGGAGACTATGATTGTAGTGAAGGGTTTTATGGCTACGAAGTTGAGGGAGATTGCGGAGGCTATGAAAATAGCCATACTCGAGACTTGGGCAGATTTGAAAGTTACTGTTTTAAGGGAGAAAATGAGGTGAATGAAGTGCCTAGTGCTTATGGTAACTTTGGAGATGATGTAGGACCTAGTGATGGATCTTGTGATGATGTTGGGGCATGTGAGGAGTCGTACACTTCTTACTCCGAACCTAGATTTGGTGTTAGGTATAACCCTTTTGTTCGCAAAACTTATGAGAGCTATGATGAGGGTACACGTGAGGAGTGTGAAGATTCATATTCTCCACCTTGTAGTACTTCTTATCAAGGTCGATATAGTGTGAATGGTTATACTAGCAATAGTGTAGGTTTTCCAATGAGAAGAAGAGAGTATGCATCTCCAAAACCGAGGGGTACTCATGTGCTTTACAATGTTGATCCGAGAAGGAGTGTACACTCCGGAAAGGTGACCATTTGTGGGATACCGGGCTGCCACATTGAGCTAAATGATAGGTACCATAGAAACTACATCGTTCCATCCATGGTTGACTACTTGGGGTTGTTTCGTGAGCCTTTGCTTGTTCCATACTTCTTGGACGGGTTTAAGGTTACCGAGAGGGTCAAGGTTGTCTTCTCCCAATTTGAATACCATGAGGAGGTGTGGTGCGATATTCTTCCATTGCCATACGGTCATGTATGCTTAGGTGCCGATTGGTTTGCACAACATAGAGTTCCAAACGTGCAACATTGGCCAAATATTGTAAGAGATCAATGGGGGAATCGCCTCATGACTTACTTGCTGCCCAAGCCACGAAGAGAAATGCCTACCTACTCCAATTCGAACTATTATGAGAAACAAAGGATTGAGAGGAGTAAGGGAGTGAAAGGTGGTAATCCGAGAGTGGAAAAAGGAGAGGTAGTGTGGAGCGAAGTGAGGGGATTACCACCAAGCCATTCTAACATTGGTTGTCCTTCTATTTCTAAGGACATTTGTGTAGGTACCAACATGGCAAGCAAAGAAGAACAATGCCAAAAGGAAGTTGCTGCCCAAGCTTTTGGAGGGCCTTCACACCATGACAAAGAAGAATCTGCTCAAGGACTTCAAGGTAAAATGGCTAACTCTTACACTTTTGTACATGTGAATGATAATTGTGCGGCTAGTAGCCCATTGAGTGTGAGTTGTAGCTTACCTATATGTGAGTGTATTGTTTCTTTGCCACTTGATGATGATGTACATATTGTGAGTGTGGATACACTAGTTGATCCTATTGATAACGAAATTGACCCCGCTTGTGAGATCAATTTATGTCCACCTAGTGTTGAAGCCTATGTGTTGAAGGGAAGTACATCGTCTTGTGTAATGGGTGTTGATCAACTTGTTCGAGAAAACTATCCACCACTTGAGTATGTGTGTGATGTGCTTAATAGGACTCAAGTGAGTGAAATATTTGAAAATGTTGGTCAACAAGGTGAGAATGAACCCGAGAGCTCTTCTTGGGGTAATATTGTGTTTGAAACATCCTTGAAACTTGATATTGATCCATTAGAGTGGGAGGAACTTGCTTATTCCAAATCTGTCCGTGAGGTAGAACCCACTCTCTTTAGGTGTAATGTCTTGTTTGAAGATGATTTAAACACTTCTAATGAACCTAGTGGTGAAAATGACGGTATAGCTTACCTTGGAGGCTATAGCCTATATGCTAACCCACTATGGTGTGACAACATTCCTCCTAAAGAGGGAAATCTCTTCTTGGAAGATGAGAGTACTCTTAAGGGTAAGGAATGTGTAGTTGCGGAAGCTACTTGTTCTTCTACTTGGTGTGATTTCATTGTTGAGAGTACTCATAGTGATTATTGGGAAACTAGTAGTGAGTACACACATGAGAGCACCTTAGTAGAAGTCGATTTGAGTGATACCTTTCTCTACTCTCTATTTGATTTGGATGATATGTATGTTATTATAGAGAGTATGTCATTTCGTTTAGGTGTAGACCACGGGAAAGGGAAGTGTTGTCGAGACCCGTGTCTATGGCCACTTTTCCCATTTGACCCCGGTGCCAAATTTAGAAATGGTGATGTTGGTGCACCAAACTTGTTGCTTGGTCAACATGACAAGCAAAGTGTTACTTTTGATGTATCCTATAACCAAATCCTTTGTACATCTTTTATTGAGTTTTTAATATTCCTTTCAAAGGATTCTTGGTTATATTGCAAATATGTGCAACCTTGGCGTGTTGAGATGATTTGTTTTGCTAACCCTAACCCTCATGCCATGAGGAATTTGTATTTGTTTGTCCTCTCTTCGGTTTTTGCAAGGTTTGGATTCGAGGTCGAATCCTTTTCAAGAAGGGGAGGATGATACGGGACAAATGGCCTACTTATCTTTTGATGACATTTTTGGAGGCCAACACATAGAGACTCAAGACTTGGTCACCTCGAGAAAACAAGAACATGCATGGAGGACCCGTTTTGAGCATAACTTAAAGCAATCTCACGTGTGGGAGAATGCTTGGAGAATTTAAGGATGAGGACTCACGGTTTTGGGCCTTAATTAAGGGTATTTTGGACATTACACATGGTGTATTTACACACCATGGCCGCCCCTCTCATTAAGGGCAAAGTGGTCTTTTGTCTTCATTTGTAATATAGTATAAATAGGCCCCTTAGTCTTATTTTCACTTAGTTAGTTTTTGGATGATGAAGAATTGAAAGAAATATTCTCTCTCTCTCTTTTGAGAGTGTAACTCCATTAGTTGTAGGACTTGGAAAAGTCACCCTTAGCATAGGGCTTGGAAAAGCCAATATTGATCTTTGCTTGGAAACGGTAGATCTTGAGGCGAGTTCGTTCCCTTGGTGGTCACCGTAAGAGTGTGGTTTTGATTGTTACATTCATTAGGGGTTTTTGAGTTTAATATACTCTTTAGTTCTTAATCTTGTAATAATCTTGGTCTCACTATCTATCTTTATTTTTCTTGCAATTCGTGTATGTGTCGTTGTAGTGGACTGTTTTGGGCCTTCGTTGGATCCGAAACTTGTATTGTTGTTGTACATCTTGTTCATCACGTTTTGGTGCTGTTTTGGTGTTGAAATACACCCTTGTATCTTGTATTCTTGTTGTTGGTAGCGAATCCGAGAGTGGTCTCCATCTTGGTCCTCAAATCCTTAAGATTAGTGGATTGTTTTGGAGTTGTTTCGTGTTTCCGCTATTTTTCTTGTATCAAGATAGAAACGGTTACAAGAACACAAACTACAACAAGATTACAATAAAAGTAAAGGAATAGTTAGATAGACTTAATGAAGGTATAATCTTAAGAACCCAAGAGCATATTCCACTCTTTAACCCTTAACACTACACACAACGTTCACCTATCTCTTACGAAGACACAAAGTCAGAATCCACCTCCCAAGCATCACGTTTCCAAGCCATGAGATCAATAAGAGTGATTCCACACTCTCTATGCCTAATTTTGGTTTTGGTGCCTCAAGGAGAGAGGACTTGTGTTTCTTTGTGTTTCAAGACTTGCAACATCATGAATAATATAAGTCTAAAAGCCCTACAATGTTCTATTTATACTAGGTTACAAATAAAATACAAAATGTCCAAAATGTCATTTTAAGAACTAGGCTCCCTTCAAGTGTATTTAGGGGTTGTCTTGTTGTGTTCCAAGGTTCCTCTTTACACTCCAAGTGTGAGATTAGGGTCGGTTTGGTGTGTTTTAAGTCCTTCAATCACACACTCCAAGTCCCAGGTTCATTACATTCTCACATGCGTCCATCTTCGTAGTCGTGCTTGTATCATCCTCCCCTCCTTAAAAAGGATTCGACCTCGAATCCATGCCTTGCAAAATCAAAGAGAGACAAACAAACACACTTCCTCGTGGCATGAGGGTTAGGATTAGCAAAAATAAATAATAATGGTATGCACTCAAAACACTCAAAACAGCCCACACCAAAAAAAAAATGAGGACCCTTTGAGTTCAAGTCTCGGCCAACAACAAAGCTCGACATGCCAAGGTGGTTCATATTTGACATATAACCAAGAGTCCTTAGTGTTAAACATTATGAAGCCATCGACAAATTCACCAAGGACTTGGCTATGATAAGCACCCAAAAGAAACGCACCTAAGACGAGAGTAAATCTTCCCCACTCTAAGATGGCACCGGGATCAAATGGGAAGAATGGTCATAGACACAAGTCTAAGCAACACACCCATTTCCCGTAGTCTTTACCACAACCACATGGCCTACTCTCTACATTGGCATGCATATCATCACAAGTAAAGAGAGAGTAGAGAAAGGTGGCACTCAATTCTACTTCTACTATGGTGTCCTCGGAAAAGCCACACAAAATAGAAGAAGAAGTAGTTTCCAAGACCACACATGCCTTACCCTTAAGAGTACTCTCATCTTCCAAGAAGAGATTTCCATCTTTAGGAGGAATGATGTCACACCATAGTGGGTTAGCATATATGCTATAGCTTCCAAGGCAAGCTATACCATCATTTTCACCACTAGGTCTATTAGGAGTGTTTAAACTATCTTCAAATAAGACATTGTACGTAAAAAGTGAATAATCTAACCCGTGGATAGATTTGGAACTTTCACTCTCTAAGGAATCATTATCAAGTTCCAAAGATATGTCAAGCACACAATTAACCCTATGAGCCAAGCAAACATTAGAATCCTTATAACAACATAGGCTCACGGGTTCACTCTTTTTTTATTGACCAACATTTTCAAATTCTTCACTCACTTGAGACTCATTAATCACATCACACATATTCTCAAGTAGTGGGCAAGTTTTACACACAAGTTGGTCTACACAATTTTCATACGACGATGCACTTTCATTCAACACAATAGCTTCAACACAAGGTGGACACAAATCGATCTTACTAGAAGAGTCGATTCGGTCATCTATAGGATCAACTAGTGTATCCACTCACACAACATTTACATTATCTACAAGTGGTAAGGAATCAATATACTCATACGTAGGTAAGCTACTACTCACACTTAACGGCTTATTAGTCACACGTTCATCATCCACATGTACCAAAGTGTAAGAGATAGCTATTTTACATTGACGTTCATGAGTATGTTCGTTTTTACCTTGGTGTGAAAGTCCTTCACAAGTTTGGGCAGCAACTTCCTTCAAGAAGATCTCACCGCAAGGTGTTTGGACCTTAGGTTTTGAATTTGATGGGATAAGTGTGGATACCAATTGGCGTAGCCTTTCAACGTGCCATTTCATGTCTTCAATATTGTCGGTGATGCGGTCAAACGTGGCATCGAGATTGGTGGTAGCCATGGTACCTAAAAGAAAAGACAACAACGAACAACAAAACAAACAAACTTGTTAGCTCAAAAATGCCTCACCACACTCTCACTCTCAATTTTTACCTCACACTTGATTTCGCAAGTGTTGAAAACCGGCTTGTACTTCGTGAGTGATTGAGGGGGGAGTCCACCTTGGTCCGGAATAGATTTTTGTTCGAGTTGACTCAAAGAAAATTTTCTTACGGACTTGAACCAACAAGATACAATAAATTCACAAAAGAGAAAAGCACACAAAGAACGTTAACATGAACAAACGTACACAAAACTAATTTACAATCTAGTTGGAGTTTACTAGATTGTCAATTAGTGTTCGGACCAATCAAACGAAACTACGGAACAATAAAAAGAAACTAAGAAAATCTGAAATTTGAGCCAAAATTATTGCGTGAACAGTAATAATGATGACGTGGCAACACGTAATTAGTTGCGGTTTCTAACAATTTTTGTTGTTCAATCTCAAGTCTTGGTCAATTTACAATTTAGGAATTGGTGGAATTTGTTTTAAGTAGGGAAATTAAAACAAGTCTTGGAGCCTTTTCAAATTCAAGTTTTCAAGACTTTGACTTTCTTGTACTTCTCCTTATAACATGGACCCTTGTTTTATGGAAAGTTGTTGGAAAGTGATTGAGATGTGATTGACTATTTGATGAGTGATGGTAAGTCTTTCAAGATGGTAAGTCTTTCAAGACTAACAAAGCTTCACCCCTTTTTCCTTCACCTTTATAGATCTAATGTTCACTTTATATTAACAAGCTATGAAGGTTGTGAAGAACTTCAAGAACAACATCAACAATCACCAAGAACAACCAACAACAATCTCCAAAAATACCACAATTTTCACACGGCCAACTTTCAATTTTCACAATACAATATCTTCAACACTTGGCCAAGACAACTACAATTTCAACAAAATGGTTCTTAGGCCACCAATGAACAACAATATCACGTGGACAAGCTTAGAACAACAACAAGATGAAGACCACAAGGCCAAAACAGTCCACCACAACAATGTTTCAACAATAATTTGGCCAAGTCCTATTTCACGAAAACAACACCAACAATGTAAGCTCAAACTTAGATTTAGACTCAAGAGTGTTAGAGATGAAGAAAACTAACACTAAAAATAACAAAACAAGTAAAAATCTCGACCAAGACACAAAAATAACACAATTTCGGCCAAGAACACAAAATGGACAGATTTGCTTCTTTTTGATTTTTCAGTTTTCTAACACTTTTTTAAAAAAAAAATCTATCAAGCAAGCCCAAGATTGATCTTGTAGGAACAAGATCAAACCATGCTCTGATACCAATTAATACAAGAAGCACAAGGAAAACACGAAACAAACACCAAATCAGTCCACAAGTTTGAAGAATCGAAAACCCCTTTGGTGACCACTCTCGGATTCACTACAACAACAATGAAAACCCAATAACAACAAGATATTGAAGGTGTAAATACACCAAAACAGCAACAATATGGCGAGATGGACAATAATAACAAGATAGGAACAACACCCGATTTTACTAATAAGAGATAGAAACGGTTATAAGAACACAAACTACTACAAGATTACAATAAAAGTAAAGGGATAGTTAGATAGACTTAATGAAGGTATAATCTTAAGAACCCAAGAGCATATTTCACTCTTGGAACCTTAACACTACACACAACATTCACCTATCTCTTACGAAGACACAAGGTCGGAATCCACCTCCCAAACATCACGTTTCCAAGCCATAAGATCAACAAGAGTGATTTCACACTCTCTATGCCTAATTTTGATTTTGGTGCCTCAAGGAGAGAGGACTTGTGTTTCTTCGTGTTTCAAGACTTACAACATCATGAATAATCTAAGTCTAAAAGTCCTACAAAGTTCTATTTATACTAGGTTACAAATAAAATACAAAATGTCCAAAATGTCATTTTAAGAACTAGGCTCCCTTCAAGTGTATTTAGGGGCTGCCTTGTTGTGTTCCAAGGCTCCTCTTTACACTCCAAGTGTGAGATTAGGGTCGGTTTGATGTGTTTTAAGTCCTTCACTCGCACACTCCAAGCCCCGGGTTCATTACATTCTCACATGCGTCCATCTTCGTGGTCGTACTTATATCATACAGCTAAATCAAGTAAATCAGCATAATGGTTATATAATTTGTCTATGTAAGCGTTCGCATCGGTCATAGCCGTCCACAAATCAGGTTGTTCTTGTTCTTCATCATCAGAATCATTGTTAATATTTATCTCTAATTAGCATAAATAAGAGTACTAAAGTGGCACATAGTATTATATTTTATGCACGGATTTGGCAAAGCACCAACCAAGTAAATAGGGGAAATCGGAAAAAAATATTTTTAAAATTTAACAAATATAGCACCAACAGCTTCTTTGTAACCTTCTTTATTTTTATATTCTTTGAGCAAATCAGAAATATCGGCTATATATGCCAAATATTAGAAAACAGTAGGATAATAAGCACCGGAAAATTCAATCGTAGCTATATAAATTTTTTCCAAAAACTTAACAAGATCATCAATTACAACCCAATCAGAATCATGTAGCATGCATTCAGCCGAATCAGCAAATGAACCACACTATTGGTTAAAAGATAGTATAATAGGAACTTTATATTTATGACAAGTTTTTAAAAAATCATACGTAGCATTCCAGCTAGTATCACATTCTTCAGGCATCAATATCGGTGCAAGTCCACTTTGTTCACATTTTAGTTTAAAGTCTCTAATTTTTTTCTTCGATTATTTCCTTGAATAAAACCAACAGCAAGCCGAATTTTTTCAATATAAAGCTCAAAAAACTCAAGACCATCTCTTACAATTAAATTATATATATGACAAGCACACGTAATATGAAATATTTCAGGTAACGACGGAGATAACTTAGATTTTAATTTTGTAATAGCAGTCTTGTTGGTAGAAGCATTATCAAAAGTAATACATAAGATTTTATTTTCAATACGATAAAATTCTGCAACTTTAGCAATCGGATCAGCAATAAAATCTCCAGTATGTTTACGATCTTCAACATACAAAAAAGCTAGAATACGTTTTTGCATAACAAAATTACTATCTATCCAGTGATAAGTAATCGTTAAATAATCATTTTTATTAGCAGCACGACCAAGATCAAAAGTTAGAGACATTCTACATTAAATATTTTTTAACAATGTTGATAAATAAAAATACTATTGTGAATGAAGTCTAAAAATATCGGTCCGACAAGTATTTCTAGGAATACCATTAAACATAGGATTATAAATTGCTTGCATATAATGAATAAAAACATCAGAAGAAGGAAAACTAAAAGGCAAACAACCCACAACTACCATTTTTGCTATTTTTTCCCGGTTCCTCAATTTATTATACTTCTTCATTACCTGACCGGTTGTTGGGTCCATTCTAATTTGTGTTGGTCCACCAACATCCGCACCACCTTTTGCAATATTCAACTCTCTTGCGTGATTATCACTTATATGTCTCATTAATGTACCCGTACCCCCTTACTTGTCTCATCTTTTATGCTTATATATTTGTTGACAAATATTGCATTGCACCTCAGTATCTGATATACGTGTAAAAAATTGTCATGCAATACTAGTTGTTTTACAAGCTCTTGGGGCAGGGAGAGGACGGGAAAGACGATTAACCGATTCAGACCTAACGTTAGCATTTTTTGTTGCAGGTGTCTCACCAATATTTTTATCATCTTCATCTAAATCAACCGCATCTACTTCATTTTCTTCTTCTATACCGTAATTTTTCTGAGCTTCTACATAATCCATATCGTGAGCACCAACACCTATTTCTTCCTCAAAGGTTGACTAAGCGGTACCGGAGGTGGAGACACACAGGTATATCTACTACTTGAAGTACTTCTACCGCTAGTAATTTGCTTTTTACTACCACTACCACTTTCGGGATAAAAATTTTTTACACCTTTAGTGGCGAGGTTTCTTAATTTATTCATAATATAAATTAAACTAAAAAAATTTAAAATACACAAATATAATAAAATTAAATATTCAACAATTAATACACTAATTAAAAATTAAAAAGTATGAGATGGAACGACAATACCAAATTTTGGAAGTATTCGAAGGTTACAACTTTAGAAACTTCCAATCGTACTTTGTAATCGCAAAATTAAAAAATTAAAGTGAGCACTTTAGGAAATATATAGAATATTTGAGAATCGAGATTTGAGAGAGAATGAGATTTGAGAGAATGAAAAATTGTGTGGAAAGTGATTTGAATGTGTAGGCTATTTATAGAATTATTTTTGGGTTTAAAAAAATATTTTTAATGATTTTTTTTTAAATATAATTGGACATTATAGCCGTTTTGGGCTCCCAACGGTCAAAAGTAATACATAAGATTTTATTTTCAATACGATAAAATTCTGCAACTTTAGCAATCGGATCAGCAATAAAATCTCCAGTATGTTTACGATCTTCAACATACAAAAAAGCTAGAATACGTTTTTGCATAACAAAATTACTATCTATCCAGTGATAAGTAATCGTTAAATAATCATTTTTATTAGCAGCACGACCAAGATCAGAAGTTAGAGACATTCTACATTAAATATTTTTTAACAATGTTGATAAATAAAAATACTATTGTGAATGAAGTCTAAAAATATCGGTCCGACAAGTATTTCTAGGAATACCATTAAACATAGGATTATAAATTGCTTGCATATAATGAATAAAAATATCAGAAGAAGGAAAACTAAAAGGCAAACAACCCACAACTACCATTTTTGTTATTTTTTCCCGGTTCCTCAATTTATTATACTTCTTCATTACCTGACCGGCTGTTGGGTCCATTCTAATTTGTGTTGGTCCACCAACATCCGCACCACCTTTTGCAATATTCAACTCTCTTGCGTGATTATCACTTATATGTCTCATTAATGTACCTGTACCCCCTTACTTGCCTCATCTTTTATGCTTATATATTTGTTGACAAATATTGCATTGCACCTCAGTATCTGATATACGTGTAAAAAATTATCATGCAATACTAGTTGTTTTACAAGCTCTTGGGGCAGGGAGAGGACGGGAAAGACGATTAATCGATTCAGACCTAACGTTAGCATTTTTTGCTGCAGGTGTCTCACCAATATTTTTATCATCTTCATCTAAATCAACCGCATCTACTTCATTTTCTTCTTCTATACCGTAATTTTTCTGAGTTTCTACATAATCCATATCGTGAGCACCAACACCTATTTCTTCCTCAAAGGTTGACTAAGCGGTACCGGAGGTGGAGATACACAGGTATATCTACTACTTGAAGTACTTCTACCGCTAGTAATTTGCTTTTTACTGCCACTACCACTTTCGGGATAAAAAAAAATTACACCTTTAGTGGCGAGGTTTCTTAATTTATTCATAATATAAATTAAACTAAAAAAATTCAAAATACACAAATATAATAAAATTAAATATTCAACAATTAATACACTAATTAAAAATTAAAAAGTATGAGATGGAACGACAATACCAAATTTTGGAAGTATTCGAAGGTTACAACTTTAGAAACTTCCAATCGTACTTTGTAATCGCAAAATTAAAAAATTAAAGTGAGCACTTTAGGAAATATATAGAATATTTGAGAATCGAGATTTGAGAGAGAATGAGATTTGAGAGAATGAAAAATTGTGTGGAAAGTGATTTGAATGTGTAGGCTATTTATAGAATTATTTTTGGGTTTTAAAAAATATTTTTAATGATTTTTTTTAAAATATAATTGGACATTATAGCCGTTTTGGGCTCCCAACGGTCATATAGCCGTTGGGCCCAACAACTATAATGGCCCAACGACCATTTTACAAAAATAATAATTTTTTTTAGATGTTATCCGGGCTGGGCCGGGCCCATTATCCGGCGAGCCTAGATCGATTTTGGTCCGAATTGGGTTAACCGGGCCAAAAAAAAAATTAACCTAACTCGGAACCCAATACCCTACAACCCGTGGGCTGATCGGGCCAGATTAAACCGGGCTGAATTTGTTTAGTGGGCCGGGTCGGGCCTGGTCAACCGCCCGTTTGACTGGCTTAAATTGATAACATAATTTAGAAAATGTAGATTAGGGACCTAGTCTTTTGGTGCACAATCATTATCTTTCAACAAAAATGGTCAACAACGTAGCAAAATTAGTGCTTACTTTTACTTTAAAAAAAGAAAAAAAATCACCAATAGCTTTAACTTTTCTGTCCTTTTGTTTCTTCTAATTGAAGTTCCTTCTCTTGAATTATTCAACCAGAATAAGTTTAATCTGAATAAATCAACTTGCTGGGCAGCATGGTATGGAGCATTTATCTAATGCAATTTGCAATATCGTTAACTACCTCTAAGGATGCTCGATCTTATATTGTTTTCATAAAGTATTTACACGAATTAATTGTTTTTTATGAATATAAATGTTATCCAAATTTTAATTAGTCCACTATAGGATAAAATTAATCCCAAAATTTATCTCAAGATCATTTTTCTTTTTATCTCAAGTACCAAATAACTCGAGGTCGTTTTTGGATGAGCCTTCTTTTTCTTTTTGTTTCCTATCCATTGTCCGGTACTCATATTGAAACTCTGACTAATTCAAATCACGCACTCAGGGGGGTGACGCTCCCAACAAGATTTTTCCTATATCCAAGACTCGAACCCAAAACCTCTCATTAAGGATGAAGTAATCCCACCGCTACACCATAACCCATGTTGGTGAGCCTTCACATTGTATTGTTGGTCATCGACTGATCGGTAGAACAAATTGGCGTTAACATTTCTAGAGTATAATAACTTCTCTAAACTTTCAAATATCGATATAACTATTGATTATTCCTTTTATTTTTTAATCAGATTCTTTGATTAGATTAAATCTTGGTCGAAACCAGATGTTGACTGAGCTGAGCCCATGGATTGTGATCTTTGCTGACACAGTAGGTTTCTTTTTTTAGACTAGTGTGACAATTCATGAAAAAAAAAAAAAAAAAAAAAATATCAATTAAAATTTAAAATTATGGTGGCCCAGAGGTTTTCTAGACAATTTCTTTCATTGGTTTCTCTGTTTTCCACAAAATCCAAAAGATGGGACAATACTGATTCTTTTTTAAAAAATTGTGCATTGGGGTGAATGAAAGAAATACAATGGGCAAATTGCATACCACTTGTATTTTCATGTTCAACATTTACTTAATTATACCTACCTCCAAATCATACAAGAACGTTTATTATTTTAGTTTTATTTAGTAACAGATTTCTAATATTAATGGAATTTTTTACCAAGTGATAATAAACTTACCCTTGCCTCACATACGTTAGGCTGCAAAGGATTGCGGAGATTGCGCCAAATGGATGATTTTAAAAAGAAATTTAGCACATACGTTTTGGGACTCTGGTCAATCAAAGCTGTTATACTAATAATTATTTATTGGTGAAGATTATTTATCCCTCATACTAAAATTAAATTCTGCCTCCAATTTCGAACACTAAACCTCCTTTTAATACTATTCTAAGCCTGTTTATTATGTGATCTAACTATACATGAGCGCGTGCATTATTATTTAATCGGAAAAGGATAAGTATATTCTTCAATTATGATAAATGTACGTAATCTACTTTTCATTATATTTTGGGCATACATACATTTTTATGTTAATAAACCGATACATATATGCCCTCACACTAACAACAGGGATATATATCTAATCAAAGTATGACGGAGGATATATACGTAATATTTATTATAGTTTTGGGTTGTAATTGTCCCTTTTTTATTTTAAATAATTAATTTAAATGCACTACCCGACCCAATAAATTCATCGAACTCGCTTTCAAACCAACTCGATCCAATCTCTACTTTTTATATCAAATACGACGCTCTTTCTGTTTTTCTCTTAAACGTGAACCCTAATCAAATTGTAGTGATTGGCCTGTTAGTTGGTGTTTACTGGTTGGAGGAGTGGAAATTAGGTTGAAGGTGATCAGAGATAGGGATGCAACGATGATTCGCTGGACGTTGGTGGGATGTTTTCGGTTGGACATATATGTTGGTTATGTGGTGTTGATCGGTGGTGGGCAGTGTTTCCTGATGAAATTTCGCTAGAAACTGCAACTCGATGAGGTCAATTTGTTTGGTGTTATTTTTGGGTGTTATGGACTAGTGATTTATTTTTTTTAATTGATAGTAGTGGTTATTACTGCATTGTGTGTATATCGTTATAAGAGTGGGAAAAATGTGTCTGTTAGATAGGGGTGTCTTGAGTTTTAATTGAGACCAAATCAGATGGTGAATTTATTGAGTCGGACAGTGAATTTGAGTTAGTTATTTAGGATAAAAATATTTAAACGAAAAAAGAAATAAATATACCTCAAAATATTATAAATAATACATATATATCCTTCTCGAAATACACATTACTTTTTTTTTTTATTCTTTCAATGTCATAAATATTTACAACCACGTTTTTATTACTTTAAAGTAATATGAATGATAAAAAATAAAAATCACAAATTTAAAGATCAAAATTAGAAAGAAAAAATAAAAGAGAAGATAATCACAAGATAATAAATGAGTCCCCAGATGTGGAAAAGATAAAAAGCCCAACAGAATGGGTCCCAGCAATGATCCAGTAGATCACGGGGAGTGTCTGAATGATAAACAAATTCAATCCTAACTACAAAGAAACAGAAGATCCTTCAGAATATTCCCCTAATATTCCGCTCCTTCCTCCAATATGGATAACGCTTTCCTCCTCAACCTTCTCTCTCTCCCACCGCCCATTTATCCTATCCCTTCTTCGTCACTATATATATAACCCTTTCCTTTTTCCCTTCATTTTCCTCATCATCTTAAGCGCACCTTTTTACACAATTACAAATTCTAAAACACCATGTTTACAGAAGTTGAACAAGGACAGCTTATCGAGAAACTCCAAATCTTCAAGATCCATGGCAGAGATAAACGTGGCCGAAAAATCTTACGCATCATCGGCAAATTCTTTCCTGGTATGCAACTTCTATATGATTCTGTATTTTTTTTTCCTTTTTTTGGGGAGTTTTTTGGTTGAATTTTTGGATTTGTGGTTGATCAGCAAGGATTTTGAGTGTTGAAGTTGTGAACAAGTATTTAGCGGAGAAGATTTTTCCGGAACTTGAGAAACGTCCGTTTTCCGTTGTGTATGTTCACACCGATGTGGAGAAAAGTGAGAATTTTCCAGGAGTATCTGCTTTACGATCGTTCTACGATGCGATTCCGGTGAAAGTCCGGGAGAATCTGGAGGCGGTTTACTTTCTTCACCCTGGCCTTCAAGCTAGGCTTTTCCTTGCCACATTTGGTCGCTTCATCTTCAGCGGAGGGTAAGAATGTCAATTCCAAAGGTTCATTGAATTCGAATGTCTGTAAATTGACAAGGCGTGGATTCTAATTGTGCGTGTTGTGATTTGCAGGTTATATGGGAAATTGAGGTATGTGAACAGGGTGGATTATCTGTGGGATCATGTAAGGAGGAATGAAATTGAGATGCCAGAATTTGTGTATGATCATGATGAAGATCTTGAGTACCGTCCGATGATGGACTATGGTTTGGAGAGTGATCATGCTAGGGTCTATGATGGTGCACCTGCAATGGATTCCCCTGTTACAATGTACTCAATGAGATGCATCTCATAACCTAATTGTGGATACCTTTTGCACTCTAATGGCTTTTTCATAGTTAGATGTGTAGGAACCTTATGGCTTTGTTCTTTTTCTTTTCTCCTATCTGTTGGTTTTTTTCTTCTTTTGTCTGTAAATATGATGAGGTAGATTGTAAGCAGCTAGCAAGTTTTTTTTCTTTTTTTCTTTTCCACCTTGTTATATAGTAGTTTCTATAAAGAAAGATGACAGAGGTTATCAACTTTGAAAGCATTGATGATTTCCAATATGAAAAAACCTGTTGTACATTTGTGATTCTGATCTTAGAATGTTGGTTTTTTCTTTTTCTGAGATGAATATCTATGAATAATGAGAAAATTGATCAAGAAAATAAACTACTTTGTAGAATACTGCAGGATCACCTAAAGAATATTTATCCTAGTGCTTCACCTCTTCCATGAATCTTGATTAGCATATCCCATCTCATCTTCTGGTTAGGTGGGTGAATCGAAAAAACACATTTCTGGGTAAATAACTATAGGTCATGATCAAGAAGGAGATAGTAATCTAGATAACATGTGAATGCGTTAAGCTGTAGCATGAGATACTCCAAGGGTGTGTTTGGTATGATGGAAAATGTTTTCTGATTTATTTTTTTTTTGGCTGTAATGAAATGTTGGGAAAATATTTTTCACCCCAACTCATTTTTTTCAATTTGCTGGACTTTCCTCATGGGTCAAGGAAGTGATTTTTCAGAAAATGATAATTTGACTTATGACCTCCTCCTCCACTCTTCTTTGTCACTCCAACAACACTCATATTCACATGATTAAAAAAAAATCACATTTCGAAAAAATTTACATTATTCAAAAATATTTTCTTGAAATAAAAAATAGTGAAGTTCGAATTTTTTCCATTTTCAATGTTCATTGAATGTATTGGTATTTTCATACTCATAGAGGAATAGTTACTTACGTTACTTTTGCTAATTGCATATTTCATCTTGTCATCGATGTAATTTGATTCACGAGGTTGAATAAGCTTATCGTTCCGTTATATTTCTATTGATGGTAGCATCTTGAAATTGTCCTGAGAAAATGTTGAAAAATGTCTCCTATATTTGCTAATTAATAGTTGCTTAAATTTAGTGATTATAATATTTTAGTATTCGATATTGATATTATTTGTTATGCTTAAATTATTTCTTACAAATTGTTGAGTTGTTAGCGACAATGATGTACTAGTTAACAGTTATAAGTGTTTTCTAAAAAATATTTTTTTACTCACCAATCAAAAATTAAAAAATAACTTTTGTAAAAAATATTCTCTACTTACCAACAAAACATCATAAAATCCACTCACCAACCAAACATGGAAAAATAAGTAGAAAGTCAACTTATTTTCCATCATACCAAACACACCCCAAATGTTAATACATGTGAGAAGAATTAATGGAATTGGATTAGGCACACGGCATGCGTTTGCTGCACTCTTGTTCTGGCCAGGGCATTAGAGCACAAACCCTTGTGTCAAAAAAAGGAATGGAGACATGAAACTTTCAGAGCGTGCAGTTCAATATTACTGTTTCTATGAAAGTCCATTAATGCTCTGTAATTTTGTCCCAGCCCATCTGATTCTCTCTGAGGAAAAATTAGCCAGAAAGAGAAGGGTAATTTTAGGACAGTGATATCACGTGTTAGTAAGTGGCTTCTGAATTTTAGGTTTGTACATATGATGAGTTTGGACTAAAGCTATTGGCTTCGGCCGGTCACGCAGGTAATCAACCATCTAGCTTAAGCGACAAATGCCCTATGAAATACAAGCTATTTACAAATTTTGTACAGGCCAGCTCTAATTGGTTCAAAAGTAATTGCACATTCAACAGTTCATAAACTTTGCTCCATCCGATCAGAGCTAATCATGAAACTAAAAGGCAATAAATTTTCAATCCAACACATAAGCAGTGCTCTGCACATACAAAATATTTTTCACTTCTCAAGATTCAATCTAACACATAAGATGGATCATAGGAGTAGAGTTTAACCATGGCACTGGAGAAAATATCTCAGCTGAGCCAGCTAGGCGGTGGCCAGAAAAAATCAGTGTAACCTGGGAAACATGCAATTGGCCCAAGAGATGCATTCTCGATGTGTAATCCCCCAAGTGAGTAATCTTTTTCATGTTTTAACGGATCCCAAAAATCAGGAAGATCTCCATCTTCAGCTTTCCTGAATTGATCTATGAAGTAAATCATATTTCCTTTACACCCTGGAAAATCTTTAGCAGACACACAGTAGGACCAAAAGGATGCATCATCTATCTCCTACAAATATGACTTGGTCATTCAAGCTTGTAGCTTCCTTCCAACATTGTTCCTCTTCATCAAGTTTATACACTCTGAATCTAACTGCCATGTCGTAAACTGCTTCCTTTGTATCATCATCAGACGTTGCCGCATGTTGCTCGTCATAATTTGTTTGCCCCAGGTATCGGTCCACTAGAAATAGTTCTGCACCCCGCGATGATTTCACCAAGTATGACTTGGGGTTACAAGAGAACCCATTCCTGTTTGGGAGAAACAGAGGATTTGTAACTAGATTCACGTACAGAGAAGAATCCACCATCACCCCTCGCCCGTATTGATCAACAGCAAACCATTTCTCCTTGTACTTCACCACGTCATGATAAACAGGCTTGCTCAGGTTGTGGACCATCCATCAATTCATTTAAGACAACTTTTCCAGTTCTATCTGTCTGTAAAGACAATTTTCCGCTCTCCCTAAGAGCAGCAGTTGCTTTCGGATTGCATCCGTCAGACAATTGGCGGGGCACACAAAGATGAACAACTTTACAAGTACGGTGATAATGATTTGTATCTACAAGCGAAGACAAGGAAGACTGATGGAGAACAGTGATGCGAAATTTGTTCAAATTCATCTCTACAGGGAGTGATGGTGTTGAGGATATAGGAATAGGAGGACTTCCAGTGATCGGATTCAAGAGGCGGAGTTGGCTTTGACCGTCTCCGCCATATTGTTTCCCCACGGCTATCAAAAAACTGGTGGGTGATGGTGATGGTGATGAAGGTGGAATTTCTTGAAGTTCGAGCCGAAAAACAAATCTTGCTATGTACTTGATATTAGTCATATGAGGGTTCTTACTGGGATTATATTTAGAGACAATGTAGTCTTTTATGAGGGGGGGGGGGGGGGGCGTGGAACTGCGGATCTCCAAGAGGTAGGTACAAACAGCACGAAAATGACCAACTTGAAATGAGTATTCGAGGCACTTGCTGATTTCAAGTAGTAGTTCTTCAGGAAGATCAGCCCATTTGGGACAAGAATACAGCTTCTTGGTCTTTTTCTCATTCATCTTCAAGAGAAGTATAAGTGATTGCAAGTGAAATGAGCTTGAAGCGTATTGTTTAACAATGTAGCTGCATATCAGTAAACTAGGTGATGATATATGCTTTTAATCTAAAGTCCAGTCCTTCGCAGTACTAAAGCAGTTCGCTATAGCTAGCTGTTAAAAGGAGATTAAAATGGTATAGAGACATACAACTTTCGGAGCGTGCAGCTCAACTATACTTCTTCTATGAAAGTTCCTTCACATTTTTTGAAATGTAAGCTACCTAAGGAAACTTAGGGGTAGGTTAATAACATGAAAAAGTTTCTTTGAATTTTTTTTTTTTCGTATGTTCGATTGATCGTCTATTCTGCAAGAGGTTGTTTCCACGGTGATGATAACAACTTTACCCCCTTCAGTGACGAATAAAAAGTTCATTGGTAAATTTGCCAACAATTGAGAATGCATTACTTAAAATTGCCAATGGATTCTTGTTCCGTTGGTACTATACCAACAACCCAAATTCGTTGGTAAAATCTGTTGGAAGTAAATATTCAGTTTAACTAGAACTAGAATGACTATTATCCATAATTTAGAACTAGAATGACTATTATCCAGAATTTACTGAAGAAGCAGTGCTCTGTAGTTTGCGCACACAATATTTTTCACTTTTCAAGCTTCAATGTAACACATAAAATGGATCATAGGAGTAGAATTTAACCATGACACTGGAGAGAAGTTCTCAGTTGAAGCAGCTAGAGGTTGGCTAGAGAAAATCATCGTAGCCCGGGAAACATGCCGTTAGCCCAAGAAATGCATTCTCCATGTGAAGTTCTCCAAATTATAATCTTCTTCATGTTATGGCGCATCCCATAAATCCCCTGAATTGATCTGTGAAGTAAATCATATTTCCTCTACACCCTGGAAAATCTTTAGCAGACACACAATAGGACCAAAAAGATGCATCGTCTCCAACAAATATGACTTTGTCATTCAAGCTTGTAACCTCCTTCCAACATTGCTCCTCTTCCTCAAGTTTGTACACTTTGAATTTAACTGCCATGTCGTAAACTGGTCTGTTTGTATCATCACCGGAGGTTGCAGCATGTTGTGCAGCGTAGTTTGTTTGTTCCGATGATTTAACCACGTACCTGTCCACCAGAAATATATCTGCATCCCCTGATGATTTCACCAAGTACGACTTGTGGTTACGATAGTAACCATTCCACATTGGGTGAAACAAAGCATTTGTAACAAGACTCACTTTTGAAGAAGAATCCATCATAACCCCTCGCCCGTATTGATCAACAGCGAACCATTTATCCTTGTACTTCACCACGTCATGATAAACAGGCTTGTTCAGGTTATGGTATCTAAAAAGATTACTCATCATATCATTTAAGCTAACTTTCCCACCTGTATTACCTGCAAGTAACCGCAATTTTCCACCCCTAAGGCCAGCAGTTGCTTTCGGATTACGTCCATCAGAGGATTGGCGGGGAGCGGAAAGATGAACAACTTTACAAGTACGACTATGATTTGTATCTCCGGACAAAATCGAGGAAGATTTATGCAGTATAGATACGCGGAATTTGTTCAAATTAATCTCTACAGGGAAAGGGTTTGATGGTGTTGAGGATATGGGACTTCCAGTGACCGGGTTCAATAGGCGGAGTTGGCTTTGGCCGTCTCCGCCATATTGTTCCCCCACAGCTATCAAATAACTAGTGAGTGATGATGATGATGATGATGATGAAGGTGGAGTTTCTTCAAGTTCGAGCCGGAAAACTAACCTTTTGAAGTACTTACTAGTCGAACGAGGCGTGTTACTATGATTGTATTTAGGGACAATGTAGAGTCTATTATGAGGAGGAGGGGGAGCTGCAGATCTCCAAGAGGTACAAACAGCACGAAAATGACCAACTTGAAATGAGTACTTGAGGCACTTGCTGATTTTAAGTAGTAGTTCTTCAGGAAGATCAGCCCATTTGGGCCAAGAATACATCTTCTTGGTCTTCTTCTCATGCATCATCTTTAGGAAGTTGAATGAGGTTGAAGAGTTATTTAATAAAGGAAAACTAGGTGATGGTATATGCTTTTAATCCAGTCCATGGCAGTACCAAGGCAGATAGTAGAATTTAGTTGAGACGAAAGTGGAATAGAGACATGAAACTTTTGGAGCACACAGCTCAACTATGCCTTTTCCATGAAAGTCCTTCGCAACTTCTTTTGAAATGTAAGCTGACTAGTTTTTTCCTTCAGACAAAGGGAACTACTTAATACCTACCGCATTATCTCAACAACTATCAAGGAGGACCACCTTTTTTACTTCTATTTCTCATCTCAGCAATAGTCCCACATTAATACTTACTCTTTCAATCTTCATGTCAAATTAATGTAATTTTTTTTATTTTTATAATTATAGGGTTTGAATTTTTTTTCATGAAAAGAATTATCTAGTAGTAATATTTTGGTTCCGATGGATTTGTACACTTAAGGGTCATTTGATTTGAGGTGTTGAAGCAAATAATTCAGGGATAAAATAATAATTCCGGGATAAAATTTTCTATTGCATGTTTGGTTGGCAATATTCGGAATAATTTATTTTGGGACTAATAAATAGTCTCGGGATAAGTTATCCACTCAATTGGTGGGATAACAATCCCACCATAATTTATCCTTGGAATAAATGTATGAAAGGACAAAAATACCCTCAAGCTCTATTATTTTTATTTCTCTCTCTCTCTCACACACACACACATATATATATTCATAAATAATAAATTATATTTAATTAACGTATAATATATTCATAAATAAATTATATATATATATATATATAATAATTAACGTAAACTGGTAAACTGTATAATAATTATGTTTTGAACGAATAATATATATTATGAACAATATAATATATTATGAACATAAATATATATTATGAATAATGTATAATATATTCATAAATATATATAAATTATATATTCATAAATTATGTTTAATTAACGTATAATATATTCATTAATTATGAATATAATATATCACGTAATATATAACGTAATATATAACGTATAATATTATGAATATATTATGAATATATATACGTTAGTTATGTTTAATTATATATATATTATGTTAATATATTTAATTATAATATATTATGTTTAATTATGTTAATTATGTTTAATTATATATAATTTAATTATATATAACATAATATATTCTCACACACACATAAATTATGTTTAATTAACGTATAATATATTCATAAATAAATAAATTTTGAACAGTTTACCGTTCAAAATGGTTGTAAAATATATAAATTATGTTTATTTATATATTTTAATTTCTCTAAAAAATAATAAAATTTTCAAGAATGAATATTTAAAGCTTAAAAAGAAATATATATATATATATATATATATATATATATATATATATATATAAAGTTAAATAAGATGAAAGATATTTTGGTAATCAATCAATTTATTCCTAGAAATTATACCATTCATATTACTTTGAATATAACAAACCAAACACTCAATAAAAAAATAATTCCAGCATAACTAATCCCAGTATAACTTATCCCAGCATAATTAATCCCGGTATAACTTGTTTTCAAACCAAACGAAGAGTTAGATTCTAATTTACTTCAGTGATCATTAGGCCACACCCGCATATGCAAATCATAAAAATATAACCAAATCAATGTAATTTAATAATAATAATAATAATAATAAAATATAATTACATGATTTGATTAAATAGAAGATATATTTATTAATTAATCATGATTAAATGGTAGTAATATATACTCAAACCCATGTCCATTCATATGATGAACACTTTTTCTAAAAATTAAAATCAAACTTATTTTGACTCAATTGAAATAACATTTCTTAAACATTAAAAACCGAAAGCTACATCATACACACCTAAAATAAATTTCCAACAGTCACCGAAATCTGTTTTTAATTCTAAAATTCCAGATGGCTAAACTGAGAAGACAAAATTGTCCCTAATCAGAATAGAACCCCCAATTCCAATATCTGCTCACTCTCACTGTAAAATATTTCGTTCCTCTTTATCTTCTCTGTTCCTATTTATTTCGTTGATAAATAATTTCTATATTCCTTTTTGATGCTCCTAATTTTTATTTTTAGCAGAAAATATTAGTGAATTGTTTACAGATTAAGTAGTGATGGTATTTCTTAGCTGGACTCGTCCGTCTCCTGAAGACCAGAAAGCATGTATCAGCAAGTAAACAATTCCCACTATTTGTTATTTTGTTACTCCCTCCTTTTCACTTTTACTTGTAACTTTTTGCTCCACGAGAGAGTCGGTTCGACTAATCTTTAAAGCTAAATTGAATTAGATTATTTTAATATTTTGGATTTTGAATTTAGATGTTGGAACAATATACAAAAAGTATTATATTATAAGTTGCAATCCTATTTCGTATTAATATGATGAAAAGATGTATCTTAAAGTTCATACGGATACGGTTTGATTTTTGAGAAGCGAAATGCGAACGGAGTTCATTTTTGATTTAATTGTGGGAATGATTTTTGGGCATTTCCTATGTAACAGGTCTGATTCCTTTAACTATGATAGTAGATTCAGAGGAGCTACTGAGAAACCTGCTCCTCTACTCAAGCAAGACAAGGAGCTTGCAAAGGATGGTTTCTCTGTTAATTGTGCTCGTGTTTTAGTCGGTTCTGGCCTTGACACTTTTGAGAAGGGAAAGGCTGCCCTTCAAAATTGGAGGTTAGGTGATATTCAGTTATTCTTGCAGATATATTGATTTGCTTGTCTTTATGTGTGTGATCACTAAACGCGATCAACGGTCTGATTATGTATGTACCAAATCAACTTTGCAGGCATTTTGGATTGAATTGGGCGTTTGTCGATCCAAAAGTTCCAATTCAAAGTGGGACTAAATTCTGTGTTTGTGTGAAGGAGTTCTTCCCGTGGGTTATGATGCCTCTACAGGTGGTTTATGTCGATGAGAACAAGAACTTGAAAAAAGGGGTGGCCTCATTTAGTTTTGGCAGCGGAACTCTACAAGGACATTTGCTGGTCAGTCTACTCTCCTTGTTGCAATGTACCTTTCAACTGTTTAGGTTTTTCGTTTGTGATATCATTAGCTTCATGTCGCTCTAGCTATAGTTGCAAAATAAACATAAGGGTTTAAGTTTCTGTTTCAATGACATGCTGCTAAGCCCAACCATTGCAAAAGGTTAACGGGGCGGGTGCGGGGGGTGGGAGGTGGGGGGTGGGGATGGGGAGATAGTAACATACTGCAATGCTTATTAGAAAAAATAATTATATATTCTATTTTTCTTGTTTGAAGTTTTAAGTTTACTGTCACATCCTTAGACATATCATCCTCCTTTATATTGCTGCATGTAAAACTTTAAAATATATGAGTTTGCGATACCTATTGTTTGAGCAGGCTGGTGAAGAACGTTTTTCAATAGCATTGGACGAAAACGATCAAGTTTGGTACGAGATACTTTCTTTCTCAAAGCCTGCACATTTGCTGTCACTATTTGGATACCCTTATGTACTTCTCAGACAAAAATACTTTGCTCATCATTCAGGTAATGCTGTGAAGAAACATTTATCTGCTTAAAATATGTGGGGCTGTAACTGTCAGCTCCCCATTGTAGACAAGAAAGCCTAATTGTAAAAGTTACCCATCTGCAGTTATATTGGGTCTGGGTTTCTTTATTTTTGTTTTTTTGCATGAAATGCACGACCTAGTAGCTGGTAATGCATTTCTAGCCTCTGAGCTGGATAATCAGTGTAAGAAAATTATGCGAATGCTAAAAAGAAAATCAATGCATAAGAACCATTTCAGGAAAGGGTCATTCCATTCTGTGTATATTTCTCTACTGTTTCCATCTTCCTTTGAATAGCTGTTATTGTTGCTTAGGCGAACCTACAGAAAATATGAATTTCGGTTCATCAATCACGGGACAATTAATTACAGTCATTCCCCAGGCCAATCACCTTCCTCCCCAGCCCCAAAAAGGGGGAAAAACACATGAAATGATTATATATATATACCTCTGCTTTTTTCTTAATGACTTGAAAGAGAAATATGTAACACATACTCTCATTTTGCTCTCTCAAATATCTCAAAATACAAATTCTGTAAGATGCATAATTTTGTTGCTACCATGTTAAGAGGTTTATACAAGTTCCTAGAATTGTGGCCATCATGCACCATGTTTGAGCTTTTCTCAGCTAGCGTAAGTTTTGTACTTCGAAGATCTGATGGAGGTTTCACATGTCCAAGAGATGGCTTTTAAGAAGAAGAGCATATTACCACAGTGGTGGTTCTATGATTTCTTTTGTGGGGTAGGGAGAGTTACATGGGAAATAGTTAAGGAAATATTTACAGAAAAATTTAGGGGGATACTTAAGTATTATTTAAAGCTAACCACAAAAATATTGAAACCGCAGCTGATAGTTCCGTCATTGGTACGTCATACAGTCGATGGTGAGAAATTCGAAAAAATCAGTGGAACTCATTTCTGCTGTGAAATCTTATTTTCTTGAAACATTTAAATTGGTGGTTGAGCATAGAGGGGGAGAAGGGCAGGACTAAAAGAAGAGAGTGCTGCGCAAACTGAATCAGTTGGGAGGTGGGACTTGCACTTATGTATCTGAGCTATGGAGGAAGAAGCAGTATGATGTGATTAGGTTATTGCTTAGGGTAAAGCTTTGAGTACAGCAGCTCCAGCATTGTACATATTACTAGACCGACAAAGTCAAGGAGGACTTTGTGATCTACCATGTTCATTGTAGACATTGTGGAAGGAACTTAGGCCTGTTCCCTTAGGATATTGTTCAAACGTAACAGCTTAACTGTATATCTCTTTAACTTCTGCACTTTAACATAGAAAACTTACTATATTTGAACAGTTGAACAAAAATCTGATGCTTACCTGAGTGAGTTCCAGTAACATTAAGTTTGGTTCTTGAGGTTGTTTATATTTTTGTTTAACTCGTATTTGAGTTAACTTTTTCTCTTTTGTGCATCTCATCTATGACAAAGTAACGTAAAGTGAATAGCAAGATCATAAGTTGGTTGGGCGAAATCCAGGATTTTAAGGCAATATATCTGATGTCTCCTACATACATTAGTTTAAATTTGATAATTGGTTTAGATATATTTCAAAAAGTTTTCTGCAGATACGCACATCTCTAGTCGAAAATTGTTTTCTGTCTACATCCATTCCTGTCTCCAATTCAGAACTTTGTTTTGATGAACATATTGATGAATTCGTTCATGTATGTGTATGGTGTAACTTTTTGTATAGTTTTTTTCAATGAGACCACCTAAAAAGGCATGTAAGGAACTCTTATGTGTGTGAGGAAATCACGAGAAAGGTTTAAGTGCAGTGACAAGCAATGTAAAGGTGCAAATGAATTATTACTTTAAATTCTGAGACAATATTAACTTTCAGAAAAAATCACAGGCATTGAACATATAGATGAATAGATCTACCTGAAAAAGACTAATAGCTAGGAAGACAAATAAACATTACGGGGCCATGGACATGATGAGCTAGGTCTTCTGATTATTGAGAAATCCCTGATGGTAAGTGACACAGAGTACAAAGGCTGTGTCTGCACTAGGGTCCGGACACATGACTTGCCTTTGATCCAACATCACGTGTTGAACTCTTACCAATAGACCCAAGGCTTTGGGGGCTTCACATTTTTGTCCTCAACAATGCTACAGTGAGGAGACTAGGGTTCTCAAGCCATTTAGGTGGAGGCCAGAATATCTCAAGATGCTCGGGAAATGACGTTATTCCGCCTAACCTCCCCGTCTCGAGGTCATAAACTTGAGTCTCAGGTCCACAAAATCTCAAGCGTTCATCATGATCTTTTAGTCCTCCTTCTGGGAAGCATACACAATTACCTTTACATCCTGGAAATTCTTGAGCAGATAGAGAGAAGGAGCTATTTTCACAAAGGAAAAATATGCGATCGCCCAAACTTTCCACTTGAATCCAGGCCTTCTGTTCCATGTTTAACCTGTAAAGTTTAGGCTTCTCATTATAGAGCTCAACCAGAAATAGCTCCCCACATGATTCCACTAACCATTTCGAGGTAATGAAATTGTTCGACCATGGCAGGTGAAATTTCTGTTGCTGCAAATGATGAGTCGAAAAGGCATGTCCTTCCTTCCGTGTCAACGACACAAAACTGTCCACGGTAGGTGATAATATCATGGCAATCACCGCATAACTCTTCTTCGTTCCTCCACTCCGTATCTCCTGATTTATAACAATAGAGTTCCATATCATCACGAATAGCCATTGCAGCCAATTGTTCCCCATCCCTGATGATCTGCAACAATCTTATTCCGGTTTCTTTTTCAGACGTATGAAACACCTTAGACAATTCAGTAACTCGAAGATTCCACAAATTCAGTACGCTACCACGTGATTTTGCTCTGTTTTCCACTTTAGTTTCAAGGGTAAGAAGGCTCTCAAGGCAAAGTTTGTCGCCTGATAATGGCTTACTAACCTTGATGAGGAAGCTTCGTTTAAAACCGGGCAAGTTCCATAAATCCTCCGGAATTTGGACAAGGTGGATAATTTTCTCGAGAAAACTTGGCTTCCTTTGTTTTTTAGGGTAAAAAGAATCAGGAAGAGTAGGTACACAAGGAAGTGGAGATTTGGGGAGAGGAAGAGTAGAGGATCGCCAGATAGAGCAAATCGAGCGAAAACGGAGATGATCAATCTCGTTCTGGGCTAGTTTCTCTGCAATCTCACCCCATAATTCTGGAGGAAAATCTTCCCATTCGACTGATCTCATCTTTGCTCTATTCATTCGTTCGCCTATTCTAGGTTTTCTACTTTGTAAAGGACACCCTATTACAGCCTGTATAATTCTACTTTATAACAGGACCTTATCTCAAAAAATTAAATTTTCGAAACGTTGTTACTAAATAATACTACTGAGAGGCTAGTCCCATCCCTCTCCGACACAATACTGCTATCGAGTACCTGGTACCTACTAATCTTCTATCCTAATCTTCGATCTCCATATCTTTTTATATAGAGTCCCCCCCCTTCTTTGGCCTACCTCGACCACTCCTAACTTCTTCAATAGCCAACCTCCAAAATCATCTCAACCTCGTTTCTCTCATCTTGTCCGCAATGAGCCAACGCGAATAGGAGGATCTCATTTCTTTAAGTAAGCACAATTACTTTAATAAACAACACATATAAATAGTAGAAATCCAACTTTGTGCTAACAATGTATGTTTCTTGGCTTTTTATGGATGGAAGATTGGTTCCCTTTTGTGAAGATTACTAGTTAAATGTTTTATAAAGAATTACCTGCAGTAGCCTCTTAGGTTACTTGATGATGGTGTACATCTTTTTCTTCACTCATTGGTACTACAGGCTGTGTGTTTGCATGACTAAACTATATTCGACGAAAATTGCAACACATATGCGAAGAATATTTAACCTTTGAAATTATATGCGATGTATGGTAACAATACATGTAGACAGTGATAATCTTTTCGCGGTAGTTTTCAATATTAATGAAGAGTTGAACAGAAACGTATTAAACCCATAACTGACATTACTCACTTTTCACATCTGGTCTTTAAATAATTTCATGAATGCTTTTAAATTCAGCAAAATATTTTCTTTAGAAACACGAAAAGTTTGGAATTGGCTTGCGAGCACCTCAAATTAATTCTTCGTGAGAATTGGAGTTCAATAATATATATATATATATATATATATATATATATATATATATATATATATATATATATTCTTAGTGTTGGTGAAATATTACAAAAATTATAATTGAAAATAAAAAAATAAAATAATCTTTTTCTTGGTCGAGGCGCGGATATTTCACCCTGTTTATGGAGATTTAAGCCCACTGCAGCAAATGTTTTTACCGGTATCTCCAGAATACAATGGTCTTTTCAAAAAATACAACTCAACAAATTCTAGACAAAAGTTGAATTCAAAACTCCAAAAGAAAAAAAGACATCTCCCTTTACAAAAATAATGCAAAACCATCTCTATATATAGGCTGTGAATTCATCCTTAGAATTGAATAGGTAGAAATAGTGAAAGGATAGATGTGATATAAGTTATGAGGGTTAATGAATGAATAAAGAATGGGAAATTACATAAATTTTAAGAAAATGATGATCAAATTCAATCATTAAAAAACGAGAGACAAATGCACCTAATGCCAAACATTAATGCCGCATTATGTCCTACTATTGTAACGTTCTGTCCATCAAAACATAAGAGAGTAAATGGCATGAAATGCACCCACCTTATATCCACTGATGTGCAGCAGTTTACTGTTACTTTAGAAAAAGAAATGTAGAGGAGTAATTGGCATATTATGCCAACAATGAAAGGAGTTATAACTGTTGCACTGTAAAGACAGGGAACGGATAGAGTAAAGAGCCATTGAGTTGCTGTGCATCATCTCAAGGCAAATTAGTACCATATAAAATTGTAAATTAATACATTAAAATGTCTGGACCCATCAACAAGGTACTTGACGAGTTTGCAAATTTAGTCGATTTAGCAAACTTTTCAGTTTCAGTTTAATAAGAACAGTTACAACTTAGTGTGTAAAAAATTGGGAGTCCTCAACATGCATACAGACATGAGGAGATATTATGCATAGGTTAATCGCAGCTATTTATTCATCCTAGCAACTTATTGGCACTTGTTGCAGCAAAGTGCAGTTAATTTTTCGAAGGCATAACACATAGGCACGCCCTTCAACTATGCCTCAATTCACATCTATGACCTAACTTTGGGTGTGCACAAATATGCACTTAAATTTGTATAAAGTTGAACAAGTAGACACATGTGTCCTATGTGGCATAATTTAGGTAGGGCATGAATTGGCCACATAGGACACATGTACCTACTTGTTAAGTCTAAGTGTCTACTTATGCACAACTATCCAAAGTTGAAGTCAAGTTAAAGAACACATTTATGTATTATTCGAAAGTGGTACCATCTTTGTTACACAAGAGGAGCAACGCTTCTTTAACCCAAAAATTAACAATGCAGGCAAATTTACTAAATGATGATCAACTTAACGCTAAGGAACTATATTAATAGGACATACCATAGAGTCTTAGATTAAAAGTAAACGTTAATAATAGAAAGGCGACACTGAGTCTTAGATACAAAGTTCCTAAAATCTCCGTTCATTAGAGCTATAACAAACACAAAAGCAGCAGAAGCAACAGGAAAAACAAAAGCAAATTAAAGGAAAACTACAAATTAGAAAGAGCAGAGAGCAAATGGATTCCTGCATCTCTTCCTCATGACTTGATCGAGCTTGCTACCTCATCCTTGTTTGTCCCTGCAATTTCCTGTAAATGAATACACAAATAGCGAAGAGTTGCATTTTTTTGATAAGTTACAATTAGGCCAAACACTACTAAAAAGACTATGTATAGGTTTATTATAAAAAAAGAGAGTGATATTTGAAAACTTACATGAGCAGGTGAAGGAAGCTGATCCACACCATTAAGCCAAGATGGCGGTGGCCATAAAATTTCTGCATAATCAAGGGATGATAACAGCGATCCAAGTTTACCATCTTTTATGGTGTACACACCGGTGTTATTATCAAGTACTCCTTCATATATATTTACCACTTTTTCCTCTCTAACACCACCTGAGTTGCTACCAGAGTCATTACTAATTTTGCTACTAGTGTAGTTAAACTCCTCATAACCTTCGAAATAAACCGCAACACTCTCATTATCACTAAAACCGCAACAACAACAGCAACTCATGTCATCATCACTGTCTTCATCGTCATAATACACGGCTCCATTTACGTAGTAAATGCAGTTCCCTCTGCGGTACTGATCACCAAAATCACGTGACGAAACAGAGAAGCAACAGTCGTTAACAGCAAAGAAAATTCGATCACCCAAAGTATTCACTTCAATCCACTCATTTTTTTCTTCATCCAATCGGTACATTTTCATTTCAAGTTCGGTACTCTTACAGTAATCTGAACTACTATCAACCAAAAACAACTGCCCTCCTGATTCCACCAGTCGCGTCTTCCTCCTATCACCACCGGATAATCTGGAAGCTACCATCATCTCATTAAACGAGGAATCAAATTTCACAGTCTCACCATATCGATCAACCGCATAAAAAATCCCCTTATAAACAACGATATCATCAATGTAGGAACTAGCATTTTTCAGCCTAGTCCACTTCTCATCCCCGGACTTCAAATAACGTAACAAACCATAACGATCAATCGCCATTAACGAAAACCTATTCCCCTCACTCCCTGCATTACGGTTGTTAAGAAGCAAAATCTTCCTAACATAGCCTACATCATAATCACCTAACAAAGTCCTCGAAGGATTATAGTACTGGACATGATATGATTTGCAAACCTGAGAAACGCGAAAATCTAGTAAATTCAACACCTTAGGCATATGATCAGGTAAATCCCTGATAAGTCTACCAGTCAATGGATTCAAAACCCTCACTTTTCCATCAGCTGTTTCTATAAACTTCACCAACCATCCTTTACAAGGCGAATCAATTGAATCCACGTCAACTGGCTGAAGCATATAAACAACACTCTCCACGAGATGATAACCAGGCTTCCCTTTAGAAGGGTCAGGCAGGTCTAAGGGAAAGGGAATTTCAAAGGGCGTGGTTTTGAAAGCCGGAATTGAAGACCGCCATGGTGCACAGACTGATCGAAAGCGAAGGACGTCAATGTGAGTATCGAGGCACTCGCCGATCCTCTCGGCGAGCTCCTTCGGAAGATCGGACCAGGTAATGTTGAAATTTTTACTGCTCTTAGTTTGCTGCTGTTCCATGGGGTTTGGTGATGAGTGGAATTGGTTTCCGAGTAGTGCTTGGTATATAATGTGTGCCAAGGCGGTACTGAAAACGTGAACCGCTAAAGGATCCACTATAAACAGTTGGCAACCGACCGGATTATGCGCAACCGTTTTTATTTTGGAAAAAAATTACTGTACAAGTATTTTAAGTTTGTATCCAGCTGGTAATTTTGGAAACATACACTCCTCACCTCATCTTTTTCTTTTTCTTTTTTCTTTTTGTTTGGAGCAAGCATGTAATAGGTGATCAATTTTGTTATTACACACTTTTATTTTAATTAGTTTAGGTGTACGCGCTTCGTGCGTGGATCTCACTTTATTGAGTTCAAACGTTATATATATTTGTTTAAATAATAAAGATGAATATAATAATTAAATTCAACATCTTTTGGAGAATTTATTTAATTAAACCTAACATTTACCAAAATAATTTCTCAAAACCGATCGGCATTCATCTACCACGATGATAGAGACACCAAAATAATTATAATTAAATCTAACCTTTATACAGAAATTTTCTCAAAATCGTCTGACACTTATCTACCACCTATAAACTATAACAAAATAATACGACAATAGAGATATCAAAATAATACAACTAAACTTTACCTTTACAAAAAAAAAAAATCCAAAATAAAGATATAAAAAAACAATACAATTGAACCTAACCTTTACCTAAAAAAAAATTTCAAAGTCGACCAACATTCATCTACTACCTGTAAACTACATCAAAATAATACAATAGTGATCACAAAACTTCAGTTTTGATGAAAATAATTCTTGTCTGAGCGAAAAATTTGACACTAAAGAATGACTTGAATGAAAACAAAGAAGATATATATACACACACCTTGAATTCTATAGTTCTTGTCTGAGCAAAAATTTTGATACTAAAGAATGACTTAAATGAAAATAAAGAAGATATATATATATATATATATATATATATATACATACATACGCGCGCGGGTTGAATTCTATTATGTTGTCAAAAATAGTGAAGAACTTGAGGGTTAAAAATTAAGTATCCACCAATCTAGACATGCAACCGAATCAAGTTAGTTGAACATCAATCATATTTTCCCAATAAGTAAACCAATTTTTTCTCTAGTTTAACGTGCATCTTAATATTTATAGAAGTATTTACTTAATAGGGTCTATGTTAGGAGTATTTTGCTATCCTATTTTACGAGTATTTTTCTAATTGATCAGTACAAAGAAAAATATTAATTGATTCTCCTTCCATATATTTTAGTAGTCCCATATATTTTAGGAGTCTAGTTAATATAATAAAAATAATTAAATAATAAATTAAATAGTGAAAAGACAGTTTTGTCTAATGAAGGACAAAAAGTTCAAATCACTTTTCTAAGGATTTTCACACTTTTAATATATTATAGATATAAATTTAATGTATTTTTATTATCTTTTTTAGCAAACGTAATAGGATCCTGTAAAGTTGGAATGTGCCGTAACAACTTTGATCATAATTCGGGAGTACTAAATTCTTATCAAGAAGGGCAAGAAGGGGAAGGGTGGAAAGGGTCAACCTAGGATTAGGTGAGGTGGATTGACTCCGGTTAGTGCTTTAGAGATGGGGGAGAAGTTGGCGGCAAGGGGGTGTAGGAGTGTAGAGGGGACGTAGATAGTATGTGGGATAGGACTGCTAGTTGCATTAAGGAGACAGCTAGGGAGACGTTGGGGGCCTTGAGGGGCCGACCTGGCCATCACCTGAGGGACTGGTGGTGGAACGAAGAAGTTAAAAAGAAGATTGAGACTAAGAAGGTGA
Source organism: Capsicum pubescens (assembly GCA_030864215.1). Classification (NCBI taxonomy): domain Eukaryota; kingdom Viridiplantae; phylum Streptophyta; class Magnoliopsida; order Solanales; family Solanaceae; genus Capsicum; species Capsicum pubescens. Next base: position 184,248,578 of record CM061539.1, on the reverse strand, counting down.
TGTATGCTAAGTTGGTTGGGAGTAAGGATGAAGAGAAGAGACGGGTGAACAAGGAGAAGTACAAGTTAGCTAGGAATAGGGCTAAGTTGGCGGTTACAACAACTAAGACAACAACCTTTGAGAGAGACGGGAAAAAAAGGTTGTATAGGCTTGCTAAGTGATACGGGTACGACCATGAGGATGCATGTTTGTGAGATGTATTGAACCCGAGACTTGGAGTGTGAAAGTGAAGTGCAAATAAGGACTTACAAATGGTCCAAAACCGTCCATATAATGCTCTCCAAGGACACCCACTTGAAGACTTGAGACTAAGGGGTCATTTTGGACATTTCACACCTTGTTTGTAAACTACTATATAAGGAACCTTTTAGGTCATTTGTTAGGCAGACTTTGTTGAATATGGATGTTGTATAACACTTAGAAACATTTCCTCTCTAAGGAGAGAAGACCACAAATCTGAAACTTGTAACTAGGAAAGTCAACTTCAGTGTGGAATCACTCGTGTTGGATTCAAGCTTTGAAACGTTGGATGCTTGGGAGATCGAGGTCACTCTTGTACCAACGTAAGAGATAGGTTTGTGTTGTGTGTAGTATTAAAGGTCCAAGAGTGTAACAAGTCTTGGGTTGTTAATATTATTCCCTCATTTGGTCTATCTACCTATCTTTATCTTATTGCACTTTGTAGATTCATAGTGGACTATTTTTGTGACTTGTTGAATCCGAATTTTGTAACCATTGTGTTCATCTTGTTCATCTTATATTGTGGTTGTTTTGGTGTTAAAAACACACCTCTTTATCTTGTTATTGTGTTGTTGATAGCGAATTCGAGAGTGGTCTTCAAAAGGGTCCTCAAATCCTTAAGATTAGTGGACTGTTTTGAAGTTGTTTTGTGTTCTCTTGTTTGTCCCGTATCATTTGGTATCAAAGCCATCGTTGATTTTGTTCTAACAAGATCAATCTTCGGCTTGAGACTTGAAAACTACAAAAAAAAAAACTGAAAACTGAAATTTCCAGAAAATAGTAATCTGTCCACTTTTTGTTCTTGGCCGAAAATTGTGTTCTTGTTGTATCTTGGCCGAGATTTTCACTTGTCTTAAGTGTTTCTAGTGTTAGTATTGTTCTTCACTAACACTTTGAGTCTATATCTTGATTTGAGCCTTTGTTGTTGATGTTGTTATTGTGAACTTGGACTTGGCCGATTGTTGTTGGTATTGTTATTGCAGATTCAAGACTTGAACGTGTGATGTGTTGTTGGTTCAAGTTTTGAACGTGTATTGTGGAGATTGTGTTGTGGAATTTAAGCTTGAAAAGTTGTTGTTGTTGTTTGGGAGACCCAACTTGAACCTTAGAACTTCAAGACTCAAAGTTTGTGTTCTTGGTGTTCTTCACCATCTCCATATATTGTTGAAAAAAAAGTGATTGTTGATCTTAGAAGTTGAAGAAAAAAGAGTGTGTATTGTGTTAGTCTTGCAAGACATAGATCCAAGTTTCAAGGTATAGTACTTGTGACTCAAAGACTTTTCCTACACACTAAAGACTTTACATCACTTCTCAACCACTTATCCATGAAACAAGGGTCCATGTTTTAAGGAAAAGTACTATAAAAGTCAAGTCTTGAAAACTTGAATTTGAAAAGGCTCCAAGACTTGTTTGAATTTTTCTCCTTAAAACAAATTCCACCAATTCCTAAATTGTAAATTGACCAAGACTTGAAATTGGACAACAAAAATTGTTAGAAACCGCAACCAATTACGTGCAGCCACGTCATTTCTGTTACTGTTCACGCAATAATTTTGGCTCAAATTTTAGATTTCTTAGTTTTATTTTATTGTCTCTTAGTTCGTTTGTTGGTTCGAACACTAATTGACAACCTAGTAATCTCCTACTAACTTGTAAGTTAGTTTTGTGTCCGTTTGTTCGTGTTTACGTTTGTTGTGTACTTTTATCTTTTTGAATTCGTTGTTAGTTCTTGACTCAAGTCCTACAAGATTTCGTTTGAGTTTCAAACAAAAATCCATTCCGGGACAAGAGTAGACTCGACACTCAATCACTCACGAAGTACAAGCCGTCTTTCAACACTTGTGAAACCAAGTGTGAGGTAAAACCGAGAGTGAGAGTGTGGTGAGGCATTTTTATCTAACAAGTTTGTTTGTTTTCTTTGTTTGTTGTGTCTTTTTGTTAGGTACAATGGTTGCCCATAATTTCAATGCCACATGTGATCGTATCAATGAAAATATTGAAGATATGAAATGGCACATTGAAATTATACGTCAATTGCTACCCAAACTATACCCACAAAATCCAATTGTCCAAGCACCTTGCATTGAGAGCTTCCCGGAGGAAGTTGCTGCCCAACTTGTGAGTAAAACTTGCCCATCACTTGAGGATATGTGTGATGTGATTAATGAATCTCAAGTGAGTGAAGGATTTAAAGATGTTGGCCAAGGAAAAAAGAGTGAACCTATGAGCCTATGTTGTTGTAAAGATGCTAATGTTTGTTTGGCTCATAGGGTTAATCATGTGCTTGACATATCTTTGAAACTTGATAATGATTCCTTAGAGAGTGAAAGTTCCAAATCTATCCGCGGGTTAGATAATTCACTCTTTAGGCACAATGTCTTGTTTGAAGATAGTTTATTTACTCCTAATGAACCTAGTGGTGCAAGTGATGTTGACGGCATGGCTTGTCTTGGAAGCTATAGCCTATATGCTAACCCAGTATGATGTGACAACAGTCCTCCTCAAGATGGAAATCTCTTCTTGGAAGATGAGAGTACTCTTAAGGGTAGGGAATGTGTAGTCTTGAAAAGGAATAGTCAATCGGGTGAAGATGACCATGATTTGCTTGATTTCTTGGGAAATCCGAAATGTGATTGTTCTTGTAAGAATGTTTTTGTGAATGATTCTTTTGCTGCCCATGGTGATTTATATCTATGTGGGGATTATTCTCTTGAAATAAAAGGTGGTGCATGCTTAGAAATTTCATCTACTTCTTCTTTATGTGTTCCCTATGTTGAGCATACTAGTGGTGATGAACTTGAAGCTAGTGAGTACATGCCTACAGACACCATAGCTGAAGTTAGCTTGTGTGACACCTTTCTCTACCCTCTTTGTGCTCATGATATTTCCACTAATGATCTAGAGGGTATGCCTAATTTTGAGGACGACACCTTAGGGGAAAGTGAGAGTAGCCGAAACCCATGTCCATGGCTACTTCTCCCATTCGATCCCGGTACCATCTTAAGGTATGGTAGGAGTTGTCTCGGCCAATGTTCATTATTTATTGATGTTCGTCATAGCCACTTCCTTTGTGACATTTGTACTAAGTTTTTTATGTTCAACACAAAGGATCCATGGATGTACTTCAAGTTTGTTCCACCTCGGCATGGCATATTGATATGTGTATTTTTCTAACCCTAAACCTCATATCATGAGGATGTGTGCTTTTTTTTCTTCACTTGATTTTGCAAGGCATGGATTCGAGGTCGAATCCTTTTCAAGAAGGAGAGGATGATACAGGTACGGCCACGAGGATGCATGTTTGTGAGATGTATTGAACCTGAGACTTGGAGTGTGAAAGTGAAGTGCAAATGAGGACTTAAAAATGGTCCAAAACCGTCCATATAATGCTCTCCAAGGACACCCACTTGAAGACTTGAGACTAAGGGGTCATTTTGGACATTTCACACCTTGTTTGTAAACTACTATATAAGGAACCTTTTAGGTCATTTGTTAGACAGACTTTGCTGAATATGGATGTTGTATAACACTTAGAAATATTTCCTCTCTAAGGAGAGAAGACCACAAATCTGAAACTTGTAACTAGGGAAGTCAACTTCAGTGTGGAATCACTCGTGTTGGATTCAAGCTTTGAAACGTTGGATGCTTGGGAGATCGAGGTCACTCTTGTACCAACGTAAGAGATAGATTTGTGTTGTGTGTAGTATTAAAGGTCCAAGAGTGTAACAAGTCTTGGGTTGTTAATATTATTCCCTCATTTGGTCTATCTACCTATCTTTATCTTATTGCACTTTGTAGATTCATAGTGGACTGTTTTTGTGACTTGTTGAATCCGAATTTTGTAACCATTGTGTTCATCTCGTTCATCTTATATTGTGGCTGTTTTGGTGTTGAAAATACACCTCTTTATCTTGTTATTGTGTTGTTGATAGCGAATCCGAGAGTGGTCTTCAAAAGGGTCCTCAAATCCTTAAGATTAGTGGACTGTTTTGAAGTTGTTTTGTGTTCTCTTGTTTTTTGTCCCGTATCATTGCTAAGGCTAGAAGCGTAAGCCCCGAGACCTTAATTAAGTGAAGTGCATTAAGGGGGATGATGGTGAAGTGTTGGTGGAGGACGTTCACATTAAGAGGAGGTGACAATCGTATTTTCATAGGCTCTTGAATGACGAAGGCGATAAAGGTATTATGTTAGGAGAGCTAGAGCGCTCTAGGGTGTGTCTTGATTTTGGTTATTTTAGACGTATTAAGGTTGAAGAGGTCTTTGAGGCTACTTGTAGGATGCGTAGGGGAGGGCGACGGGGCCTGATGAGATTTCGGTGAATTTTTGGAAGTTTTCGAGTGCGGCAGGTTTGAGGTGGTTGATCGGTTTATTTAATGGCATTTTCAGGACTGCAAAAATGCTAGAGGCTTGGAGATGAAGTACGATGATTCCTCTATATAAGAACAAGGATGACATTTAGAGTTGGAACAACTACAGGGGAATTAAGTTATTGAGTCATACTATGAAGATTTGGGAGAGAGTGGTTGAGCGGAGGTTGAGAAGGAGCGTGTCTATTTCGGAGAATCAGTTTGGGTTTATGCCCGATCGCTCGACGATAGAGGAAATTCACCTGGTGCGGAGACTAATGGAAATGTATAGGGAGAGAAAGAGGGATCTCCACATGGTTTTCATCGACCTGGAGAAGACATACGACAAAGTTTCTAGGGAGGTGCTTTGGACATGCTTGGAGGCTAGAGGGGTGTCGATGGCATACATCAGAGCGATTAAGGACATGTATGATGGATCGAAGAATCGGGTGAGGACAGTGGGAGGAGATTCAGAGCATTTCTCTATTTTGACAAGGTTACACCAGGGATCAACACTTAGTCCATTTTTTTTTACCGTTGTGCTGGATGTTTTGATGCGACATATTCAAGGAGAGGTTTCATGGTGTATGCTTTTTGCGGATGATGTAGTCTTGATTGATGAGACCCGGAGAGGTGTTAATGATAAATTGAAGGTGTGAAGACAAACCTTGAAATCTAAAGGGTTCATATTGAGTAGGACCAAGACGGAGTACTTAGAATGTAAGTTCAGCGACGTGACCTAGGAGGACGAGGTGGTAGTGAAGTTGAATTCGCAGGTTTTTGTAGAAGGGATAGTTTTAGATACCTTGGGTCTATGATTCAGGGTACGTAATGGAGAGATTTATGAGGATGTCACGCATCGTATTGCGATGGGGTGAATAAAATGGAGGCTTGCCTCAAGAGTGTTGTGTGATAAGAAGGTGCCTTCCAAGCTAAAAGGCAAATTCTACAGAGTAGCAGTCCGTACAACCATGTTGTATGGTGCAAAGTGTTGGCCGGTCAAAAAATCTCACATTCATAAATTGAAAGTGACAAAAATGACAATGTTGCATTGGATGTGTGGACTTACTAGGGGTGACATGGTTAGGAATGAGGTTATTCGAGCGAAGCTAGGAGTGGCCTCGGTGGAGGACAAAATGCGAAAGGTGCGGTTGAGATGGTTTGGGCATGTGATGAGAAGGGGCACGAATGCCCCAGTTCAGAGGTGCGAGAGGCTGGATTTGGATGGTTTCTGGTGGAGTAGAGGTAGGGGGAAGAAATACTGAAGGGAGGTGATTAGACAAGACTTGGAATGGGTACAGCTTACTGAGGACATGACCCTAGATAGAAAAGTTTGGAGAGCTTGGATTAGGTTAGATCGAATGTTAGTGTGTGGAGGTGAGTCGTAACAAATAGTTAGGTGCACTTTGGGGTACCTTGATAGTGGTTGTAGGACTTTGCTCATGGGATGGGGTCTCTAGTTAGGTTGGTTGGGGAGGTGGGTGCCTACGGTTGGTTGGTGTATTGTACTACTTTGTGGGTGCCTTATTTCTGTTATTTCTTCTTGTTTCCTGTTTCCTGTTGCATGTTCCATGTTCATGTTTTACTACGATCCTTATCTACAGTCTCTGTATCTTGAGCCGGGGGTCTATCGAAAACAACCTCTCTACTTCTTCGGAGGTAGTAGTATGGTCTGCGTATATTTTAACCTCCCACACCCCACTTGGTGGGAACTCACTGGTATGTTGTTGTTTAATTTAGTAATATTACTCTGAATATATATAATATCTATCTAATCTTAATACGCTTCTTAAATTTGTAATTTAATTTCATTTAGATATTTAAACTATAATATATTTCAATTAGCATTTAAGTGCATGATAAAGTTTCAATTTGATCCTTCGATTCAAATTTATAAAACAGTTTTGTGTCTATTCGCAAAAGTCTATTAGGTAGTTAAGTTAACCACACAAAATATGTCATCTACTTGAGTTATACACATTCATCTCCATGAGCCGTAAAGCTTCAAACGTTTTCTAATGAGATTGATGTGTATAATTAAAGACGATGAAATATTTTATGTGATTAACTTAACTATTTAATAGACTTTTGAAAACACAAAAAAAATTCAAAATTTGGATCTGAAGTGTTTATTAAAATATTTTATCATGTGTTCATCTGCTCAATTAAAATAAACAATAGTTTAAATGACTAAATAAAGTTTGCTCACAAAGTTTAGAGGTTGTCGTGTATTTAGCATGTATCTAATTACAATATACTTAGTCAATAAATGGATGATATTTATTAACACATATTCTCAATTTATTAAATAATTTAACTGTAATAAATTAATATTATCTTGATGTAAATATTCAGTTTAGGTAAGAATTTACTGTTTAATAACCCCTTATTTGTTAAAATCAATCAATACGGACCGGTCAAAATCCAGCACATGTAAAAGTTAACTCGAGCCAAGAATTGTAGTCCAAATTGAAGTCCTTGTCAAAATATTTAACTAATTTTTAGCTAGCATGTTAGTGTGTATATATAAGAAGTTTTTATTAGTTTTATTTTGTAAGTAATTAAGTAAATTATATAAAAACAAATAAAAACATTTAAATTTAGTAAAAAATGAGCTCAAAGACCCTCTCAAGTTTTTAATTAAAAAAAGGGGACAAGTAGGTCCCACAATATTATTAAGTTAATGAAATAAAGTCGCTTAAATAACTAGGACAGTTGTTCGATAACTGCATTAGTTGTCTCATGTCCAACAACTTGCACAGTTGTCGAACAACTTTGCAAAGTTATCGAACAACTTTAATAGTTGTTGAAACAACCTCTTTAGTTGTTGGAGCGAAAATGTTAAGAAAAAAATATTGAATTTTTTTTTTTGTCCCTTTTACCTAATTTTTAAAATTTGAAGGACCCTCAGTTAGTCCCTTTTAATTCAAAGTTTGATTGAATTATGACCTGATTAATTTTAGTCCAGCTAATTTTCGAAGTCGATGTACATATATAGGAATAGCATATCAATTTAACAAAGCAAGTAAAAACAGAAAGAGGACCAGCAAATTAAAGCCAGTACCAATACAAGAAACAAATTGAAATCAAACGCAAATTAAGGCTAAACGAGAGAGATATATAAATTGGAGTAGGATCTGTCACGACTCATCAACTGTTTAATTGCCTTAGCCTGACGATTAAGCCAAGGTGGTGGTGGCCAGAAAATATCTGCATAGTCAAGGAAGGATAAGTGTGGTCCAATCTTCCCGTCTTCGATGGTAAACACATCTGTGTTATGACCATGTAATCCTTTATATTTCTGTACCAGTTCTTCACTAAGACCACCTGATTTTCGACCATCATTGCTGCTAATTGGAGGAAAGCCAAAAGATATTGTTGGACTAAATAGGTTACTAAAGTGGTTATACCAACCACAACGATGTTCACTGTTCTCCCGCGAGATGTCTATGTATTTAGATCTGTTTGTATAATAAATGCAATTCCCTGGGCACTGATCACCAAAGTCTTTTGAAGAAACAGAGAAACAACAGTCATCACCAGCGAAGAAAATTTGATCACCTAATGTATACACATAAGTCCACTCATGCTTTTGTTCATCTAGGGATACATTTTAATTTCAGTGGCATTGCCAGAAAAACTAACACATCAAAAAACATATCAACCCGAAACAATTGTCCACTGGATTCTACAAGTCGTTTCTTCACTTTTATATTCCCAACACCAAAATTGTGCAACCTGGGAGCTACCTTGGTCTCATTAAGCGAAGAATCGAACTTTACCATCTCACTATCTAGATCAACAGCATGAAAATTCCCTTTATACACGATGATATCGTGAATAGCCTTGCAACTGCGATCTCTTAACGTAGTCCACTTCTCCTCACCCGACTTGAAGTAACATAACTCACCCCTAATATGAATTGCCATTAGAGAAAAACTATGGTTGGTAGAAATTAGCAAAACTTTACGAAGAAGATGATTTGCATCGCGATGTTCTCCTAATAAACTGTGCTTCTCTTGGAAATAAGGTCTTAGCCGGTCGAAATATTGGACAAGATAAGATTTGCAAACTTGAGTAACGCGGAAGTCTAGCAAATTCAATTCGTTATTAGGCACATCCTCTAACGAAACGTGGATCTTTTTGTGGCATAGTGGATTCACAATCCAAAATTTCCCATCTACTGTTTGCATGAACTTCACCAACCAGCCTGATCTAGAAGACGCGGGATCATCAGCATTAACGCAAGCGCCATGATCATCAAGTGGTTGGAAAAGATAAACAGTGCTTTCGATTAGATAAAAATCAGGATTATCGCGACAGTAAGTGTCCGTGTCGTGGGGGATGATGGGGACTTGTAGTTTGAGAGGTAAAGAAGGAGAGGTTTTGTAAAGAGGAAGCGATGAACGCCATGTTGTGCAGACTGCACGAAAGCGAAGGACGTCAATGTAGGTGTCGAGGCTTTACCTATCCTCTCGACAAGTTCTTTCGGAAAATCGGACCATGAGATCAGAGTTGCACTGTCCATGCTCGGCTTCTCTAGGCGTTTTGATTAGGATTTGGTAGCGTTAATGTACAGCATTGCCTTATCATAGGTGTTTTCAAATCAAAATAAGTTTAACAGCATTGCGTTATTATAGGTGTTTTCAAATCAAAATAAGTTTTAACAGCATTGTCTTATTTCAAGTCAAAATAAGTTTGACTTATTTCAAGTCAAAATAAGTTTAACAGCATTGCCTTATTTCAAGTCAAAATAAGTTTAACTGAAAGTTTAACAACATTGCCTTATTTCAAAGTCAAAATAAGTTTAATCACTTTCATTTTTGTAGTGTTTGGGTAAAATATAAAAATATTTTAAGAATTTGTTTTTAAGCAAAAACAATAAAAATAAGTCAAAAATCATAAATTGAAAAACTGATTATTATTTATTTTTTATACTCTAATCCTGATGTAACTTGTTTACAACCAAATGACTCCGAGTGGATTGGGCTTAAACTGGTAATACAAGAAATTATATTTCCTCAGTTTTTTCTCCTGTTCTGTTTAGTTTGCAAAAAAAAAATGACAATTTTTTTATATTTAGATTAGTTTAATTTAATTTTTTCATTTTTTCCTTAATGACATGATTTATAGCTAAAAAATTTCTGCATCTTATTTTGGGCCGCCAGTTTCAAAATTCTTTAGTATTTCTTCCCTATACTTTGTCCCAATAAAATAACTTCACATTCCCTATCAATATTATTCCTACCTCACATGTTGATTTAACATTTGCAAATTAAATACTAGTGCATGGCGCCTTTCTAGCCATCAAATGCTACCAATTAATTAGTGCGTTCAAACTATTTGACATATTGTTTATCAGCACTAGAAAAACATAGAACAAGGATCCGATAGTTAAACAAGAAAACTAAGCATGATATAGATGGAATAGACCAAATATATATATATATATATATATATATTATATGCTGCTTTTGTCAAGTATATAGCGTCAGTAACATTTGCTATTACAATATTAGACAAAAGCCCATGTATTATTTATGCAAAACGAACAAAATAATCTACTTTTCATGTAGATCAAAATCAAAATTATTGATAATTGAAGAACATTCCGTGCTAATTAGCTATTTTATTTATCTTAATTTGCTTTTGGTTACGTATAGTAGGTATAATTTCAGTGCTGAATAGTTGCCAATGTAGAGAAGTTGATAGGTATTACAAATTCCTGTCCAGCTGCATAAAGAAGTGTCAAAGCTGCCATTTTAGCTGCTTTCTGAGTTGGGTGAAACCTATCCCAGAACAAATATTCATCCCTTTTCTTGCAAAGATCAGATTTTTGAGTACATTTATCGATTCCTTTGAAAGGTCCTGTACCACAGCACGCTTCTTTAACTTCTACGAAACCTACGCCATCACACGGAGCAACCAATTACTCAATTTGCGTTTACCTCTACTAATTTCACCTACTCAATTTTAAATGTATTGACACATGATGTGTGTTAAGAAAATTACTAGCTATTACTAATATAATAAAGATACTAATTGGAATAAATTAAGTACTATTTTGCATCCACTATTCTTTGATTTGATCTGAAAACTGATTAAAGTTAATCTATAAGAGTAATATTTACCTGATGCAGCTGCATTATCAATGACACCCTTTGTCATCAAGAAAGAATTTCCAAGTGAAAAATTCATTTCTGGATTTGCTGAGCTGAAATGTTGCAGCAAGTTGAATGTTGCGTTGTAAAATATTTGAGCATAACTATTAAGTGTCTCGTTACAGGCACCACCAGGCGTTACAACACGTATTGCCGGACAACATCCAATCGGAGGGATCCCAACAATTCCAAATTTCCTTGCACCTAAATTATATAAATTCTGCATTTAAAGTATCCATAAACCATGTGAAGTTAAATCCATAATGTTAGAGTGTATATACTCGAGATAAGAAGAAAAATATTATGACCTGTAATTGATTGGCAAAGGTATCAGTGAGATCAACGATGAGTTCAGCCGCAGATATATTGTAATTGTAACGAAACTGATCGAAGAAATCATTGCTTCCCACACTTATAAGGTAGAACGCATTTGCAATCAGCTTTGAAGCTTTGACATCTCCCAATATTTCTGTGATGTTCCCACGTACTGTTTGAAATTGTTCTATTTGTCGAGTAAGTGATACTACATTATGCTGTAAGATCGATTAATTATTAAATTAACTCTCATCTTAATATATATACAAATGCATAGATGAATAAGAAATATATATATGTGTATTTTTGAGATCTCACAAATCCACGATTTCCAGTATCATCAAGAATTCCAGATCCTCCTGATGCAAAGTTGACACCACGTGATATGCTACTCTTAAATGTTGAAGTTTTTTGAACCAAGGCTAAAAAAGCTGAAGGGCTTTTCTTATAATTACCCAAGTACCTTGCTAAACAATCATCATTGAGTTTCTTTGTTAGATAATTGCCATAAAAGATATATATAGATGTATAACTATGTACTTAAAACTTCTTAATTTTTGTTAAAACATCACGTCTCAACATTTTATTATGTAATAAAACCTCAAAAAATAAAGTACAAGTAAGGAGGATTAAATGTTATCTTAGTAAGGGAGGTTTAGTATAGTATACCATCCCCAACAAGTTCGAATGTCACATTAACTACTTAATTTTCGATATGAACTAAATGGAAATTAATTCTTCAAGTTTTTTTTGATATAAAATTTACGTATATAGAAGATCGATTATTAAAAAAAGGTGTAATTAGAGTGCTTAGTTTAATTAGAAAGGGGATAATTAATATGGATATACATACCGATGTAGTCAGCAGGGTTAAAGCCATTGCTAAACCTTCCAGTAGCAGTGTGGTGTGGATAATCAATTCCATAATAAGGTTCGTTAGCTGTAGCAAGACTTCCATTTAAATAATTATTAGTTCCAACATCTACCGTCGAATCGCCAAATATAAAAATAGCTGGTATGTCTGCCATGACCAACTTATTATTTGATGACCAAATAACATGTAACATGAAAATCATAACGCTATATCGTAAGAGAAGATCTCCTAGCTTCGCCATGTTTAATTTGAGAGCTTAAATTTTTTGAATATATTCTCTTTTTTGTTTCTCTCTCAGTTCAATATCTTGCTACGAACTTATTTATAACTTTGGAAAAAACAGACATGAGCAAATGGTTAAAAGTTGCCGTATTCAATATGGAAGAATCTTATGACATCATAAACCTTAGGCCAGTTGGTTTACCTTGCAAAAAATTAAATTTACTTGGATAAGAGCTCCTATAACTACATATTAGATATATATATACTTTGGAGTTTATATGATCTCACTGTGATTTAAAATATATACGTATGCAATAAAATTGAATAGCTTTTTTTTTTTTTTGTTATACACAATTAGTGACTTTTGTTCTGCAAAATACAAGTTGGGTAATCATTCTAAAATTACGTCGGAAAAAAGACTTCTGTTCCATACAATTATCCTTAGTTGTAATTTCATACTGTATGTATTATTGGCTTCAACTAACAATTCGTTGACATGCTAATATATATTATGATCATTGTTCTTTTATTATTTATCATATTCTTTTCAGAAAAAAATAATAATTTCCGCATACTATCTAAATGCTGAAAAACATTTGTCAAGGAAATTTATTTTTCATGGAAAGCGTTTCAGATTAATTTTGCTTTATTATTGATAGAAACGCCCATTATAATAGTAAAATCAAATAGTAACTAATTTCTGGTCACATTAAAATAACTAAAATATATCCACCAGCTATCGCAGTATATACGATAATATAAAGCCTCAAAAATATTACAAATCATATTAAAGTAACTAAAATATATATGTGTGAATGGCGTCAGAAATAAAAATTACCCGGAAGGTCATACTTGCGACATGTTAGGATAATAGGACCCCTTAATTAGTATTTAAAATAAAGTTATTAAATAATTAAGATACCCCCCGCCCTTTCCCAGTTGAATAACAGACGACAAACTAGCATAGGGATATTAGTTTGATGAATAAGGACATTATTAATTAATTAATTACGTGACGTATTAATAATATGCACCAATATAGTGCAAAGAAGATTCTTCTAAGAGTTGATTAACTGTAGCCGCGGCGACATGAACAAAATGGTGTAGTTAATTAATTGTCTGAATTAGTATTGCTTCTAGTCTAGTCTAAAAAAAAACAACGATGTACAACAACATCCTTTTCAGTTTTACTAAGAGTATTTTCCCTTAATTTCTAGCTAATCACCATCATGTCCAGAATAGTATCGAATATGAATATCCTCCACGAATTGTATCTTTTATTTTATTAGTTTCTTAATTAAAACCACTAAAAGCATGTGCTAAATTAATGTGAAGTTCAGATCCGTTTTCTCATCATTATTTTTTGAAGTAAAAAGATTATTTCATTACACCTTGATGGAGAAACATTTACAAACATAAAAGAAAGAAAAGGGCAAGAAAAAGGAGAATTAAAAGAAGAGTAAGCTTCAACGCAAGTGTAGATGATAAGAGCTAAATCGATTAATTAACATATAAGAATTCACTTGTCAAAATTACTACACTAAATCAGATTTTCTAAAGGCTTCCTTTGTTTTACAGGAAAAAAGAAAAAAAAAGATGAATTTGTTGAAGTTGGACAGTCCGATGCACTAAGCTTCCACCTCATTTAAAATTGTGATTTCTTGTTAGTTTCATCAAATAATTAATTTCCATGATTCTATTTAAAATAAAGTATTTAATTGTTTCAAAATATTTTACTTGGGTAGCCAGTGTTAACAAACAAACTCACACAAAATTAATTACCATATTTCTGATTAAAGAACACAAAAGTAGTACTCTTACAACATCAAAATTCAAATTATATTACTCTTTAATTTATTTATTTTTTCCATTTCAAAATCAGCAAAATTTGGTGGTCTGTCAGCAGGCTTGAAATAAAAAGGGTCAAAAAACCTGTCCCTGATTCATTGAGTGAGGGAGCCAAGTGTCGCATTTAGGAAAGTTAAGGGTCTGATTCGTTATTTCAATATCTTTGCTCCAAACGTCGGGCAACTTCTGGACTTAACCCGAATTCTTTCTCTCTCTACAATATCCCCCGTCTCTCTCTCTCTCTCTCTCTATATATATATATTTGTTGTTTCCAATTTTTCAACTTCCCGGTAAGTCCAGACTAAACTGAAAAAAGCACTTGGGAGTTGTATATTCAGACCGCCGCGTAAATTGTATAGCCGACGACGGCGACGGAGACGGAGGGGAGGAATGTTTATTGAAGAAACAAGTGTTATATAGTGAATGAATTTTTCAAAGAAGGAAAAATGGGAGCGTTATGCGGCGGCACCGGCCACTCACGCGACACTTTAGATCGTTTATCCGACCGCTGTCTCCACTTTTTTCCATGTCTCTCCGATCCCGGTAACTATTTCAATTCATCTAATTTTTATGTATTTTGAGTAAGGAATTTCCAACGCCCTAGTTTAATTTGAGTTTTTTGATTAATTTTTAGCTCGGAGGTCCACTTTTTGCTTGAGAATAGCGTTGGTGATGCTGCACTTGATCTTTATGGGAGTTGTATTTGTCTTTGACAAAGATTTGATTCACAAAACTAAACAAGAGCCATGGTATTTGTTCTCACTTTACTTATTAGGGGAAAAGGTTGAGTCTTTTTCTTCTTCTTCGGAATTAGCAGCTAAATTATGAGGGAATTGATGATGTGAGAGCAAAACCTATAATACAGTGCAAACAATGACTCTTTGTTTAGGAATTAGAAGCTAACTTATCAAGGAGTTGATTGATATGAGATGAAATACCAATATTACAGTGCAAACAATGAGTCTTTGTTCACCTAATAATTTGCTCTCACTTACACTTCATTGTTTGGTTCGTCTAATATATTAGCAACTAACATATGATGGAATTGATCAACATGTTATATTTTAGTAAAAACCATAACACAGTGCATTTTATAAAAAAGTTAGAATCGTAGATTATGAAGAAACACCCTTCAGCTTGGTAGAGAAAATTGTCCAATGCCTGTATTATGGCTCTTGCTAAAGTATACTCCCTTTTCTGTTTTATGTGATACTATGTAGTATTTACTTTTTAGTCTATCTAAAAGTAATGAACGCCTTTCTATGATTGGATAATCTCACCAAAAAGGATAAACAATAAATTGATATAATCCTTTTCAAATAAGTCTCTGATTCAAGTGGTGAATGATGGAGTTGAACAAAATAGTCCTGTCTTGATCATTTTTAATGCTTTTGTAGAGATTCCACTTTTATTATGTGTTTTTGGTAAAATGGTTGATACCCTCTTCCTTTTCTTCAAGGTACACAGCTGTTTATTTGATCCTGTTTGCTGCTACACTGGTTCAGTACTTCATTACTTCAGGTTCTTCTCCTGGGTAATTTCATGCACACACTTTCTTTTTTATTTACAGGCTATTTTTATTTTTTATACGCTACAATGCTACTTCTATGAAGGATTAGTAAAGTTGCATTATGTGCTTAGTTAAATTTTCTATTGAACATGTAGCTATGTTCTTGATGCAATGAGGGCTGTCAATGAGGCAGATGCATCACGTAATAGGGCATCAATGACCTCAAAGTAAGAGAATTTCCTTTCTGGTTGTTACATGGAAAGTAAATTACTGGATTTCCTGGCATATCTGTGAAATATTAAAGTGTAAATATGTGGAGGGCTCTTCGGGATTATCTAATTGCTATTCTTTTCTGGCTATTTTGATGTAAAATGATCAAGCAAAGACAGCCTGCTTCAAGCAAAAACGGCGATGTAGTTATTACAATTGACAAGAACCAGATAGGAAGGAATCTTCTAGGCAGTGGTACAATGGCGTGGACAAAGCTAGTGATGGATATGTATCCTAGTGGAACATCTCTTAGGTAGGGATGCCTTGAATAATGCTTGTTTATGCTGTTCTTGTTACCTCTAAAACAGATACATTGTTTTCTGACCGTTTTGCAGCCTCTACCATAGTACTATTTGGTTCATCTAGTTTCGTTTTACATTTTGGTTCAGGTTACCTTAAATTGTTTATGTACCAAGGAAAGGTTTGATTCAATCATTTGAAATTTGCTTTATGAATTATATTTCATGATGCTTGTTGTAGTGGGTATGTTGTTGTTGTTATGCTTGTTGGACGGGGATGATATAGGGAGCCATCTTTTCCCACTTAAAGATTAGGATATGGGGAGCAACTTATGATGATGGCAAAGTTGTTGCCACTCATTATCCATTTCACATGTGATGCTTATATAACTGTGAGATTCGGAAGAAAATTGTTAATAATTTGAGATATAGAAAGTATCTCAGCATCATAAGGTACCACCAATTGGCTAACTGGTATATTTGGATGAATTGGCTAACTGCAGCATGTAGTAGTTTTTATATGGAGGGGAGAAGTTGTAACAACCCTGTATAATTTCCTAAGAATGTTCTGAAATGTCTAATCTTTCATTCGTTAACAAAGGAAAATGTATTGAAGTATTATAAAAACTTATGCTGAGACGTGTTGTTATCAGATCATTTGAGCACATAGCTAATAGTCATGTAATACAAGTGCTCCAGCATCAAGTTTGGTAATCTCCCTCTCAAAATACTTATATTAGCTGGATTATGATGTGAAACCTAATGACATTTATTTGGAAGCCGTCATCAGTTCCCACATGAATTTATGTCAAATAACCATCCTTGCTATTTTATCACTTTTGGAAGTAGTTAGAGACGCATTGTAAATACTTCATGCTTAACTTGTTGATACGTCCAAATTACAACTCTCCTGAAAGAGTGTAAGCGGTCGTTGTCAAATATATAACCCAACTATGTTGGGGTCAAATCTACAGAGAATATGGTGTTAACTAAGCTTTATGATTGTTAATTAACTGTTAATCAAAAGTTTTCGAAAATAAAGGTGGTTTATATTGGTGACAAAGATTGTTCAGAGTTTACTCAGTGCATGAGCTAGTGATTAATTTGCAAAATAAAATCAATGAGATTTAGTAAACTAGGATTATGGTCACCAAGGTGTATCAACAATAAGGGTTATGGGTCATCTCAAATTCCTATTTAACAAATCCAATTACAAGGCTAATTGTGCAATAAAGTTCAGCTAATTGTTTCTCAACCCTAGAGGATGGTTACACTTTAATTCTTTCGAACTTAAAGAGGGGATTGGATTAATCAATTAAATCCTCAAGGAGTTGATCCTGTTAAGGTATCAACCATAAAACCGAAGGTTAATTTCTCTAATTTTCTTGTAACTCCTCTTTTCCTAACACCAACTTTTCTACTCAAACAGGTGGTGTACATAGGCACATCCTTCGAGTTTGCAACCAAGAAGAATCATTAAACTGAAGAGAAAGTTTTGCAATTGGATTAATCTGAAGGATTTGACATTCCCACAACCCTAACAATGAATCACACCAAGGCTCCCATAACTACGTTATGGGAGTTTTAGCCACACATAATTAAAGAAAAGGATTCCATTGTATATTTCATAAACAATTCAGAAATACTTACAAAAGATACAAAAGATTGTTCCAAATCTTAGATTGATGGTGAATAAAATGAAATCCCCAAAATATGAACTGGTTTCTCAGTGAATTATACATTACAATTGTTTTCAAAAGCCAAAAGATGCCTAATCTAATCCTAAGCTGGGTATTTATAGGCTCTCAGAAAGTGGGAATTTAAAATTCAAACACAGGTTGCCGCGTCATCGGTTGACGGCCAAAGTGACTGTCCGTCACCAAGTTCGTCATTGGGACCCTGATCTCCATATGTTCTGTTTAAGGTTGACAGACACAGTGACGGTCCGTCGCAAGCCTGACGGCCCATCACTGGGACCCTGTTTTCCATATGTTCTGTTTAAGGCTGACGGACATAGTGACGGTCCGTCGCAAGCCTGACGCTCCGTCACCCGGTCCGTCACTGGGATCCTTGATGACTTCCATTCTGCTTCAGCCTGACAGACACAGCGACGGTCCGTCACAAGCTTGACGACCCGTCAGTTGGTCCGTCACATGAAATCAGTTCCTACTTTTCCAAGTCATTCCTTCTTCCGAGTTATTTTCCTGGGAACAAGTAAAACCCAACATCAAATTCAACATCAAATTCTTCAATAGTTTCTTAAAAACATATAATTATCCCTTGTAAAAGGTGCAAAATGTTCCGTCAAATGCTGGAACATCACTTGTCGAAAATGCTGGCATTGGCTTCTCCACTGTAAAATCATCTTGGTTATGTTGATAACGAGTTCAGATTCTTTTTGGGGTTTATGATAAACTTGAATTCTAATTGTGATTAATTCCGTTGCTGGGAAATTATTTTTCTGTGTGAATTTAGGCCCCTGAGCTTTAGTCTTATGGTAAGAGTACAACGCGTGATGTGTGGGTTTTACATCAAGATTCAAATCATGCCTCAGATAAACGCCTGGTATATAAGTAGAGAATTGTAGAGTGCTGGGCCCATTATCCACTGAGGAACCTTGTGTCATTGGTCCTTGGGGATTTCTTTGTTATAAAACAAAATTACCATGCGAATTTAGAACTATTTTTTTCTATCCACGTTCTTTCCTTTTGCATCACTTTTGGATAGAAGTATGACTCTATGTTGGTCACTTGGTTTTGTATTAGCAAAAGCATCAGTTTCCCTTACTAACTCATTTTTGTTCTCTTCTCCAGAAGTGTGACTTGCTGTTACTGTGATGTTGTGCAGGTAGAAACTCCTCCTTTCTTTCTTCCGTATGTATGCAAAACAAGCATTTTGGTGCTTCTGATGATAGTTAATGATTATAGGAGTATTTTTGGATTAGCCAAATTAGTGACATGGTTTGAGATCAAAATACTGACTTCTTGGGTTTGGAAGGAAATGAGGAAACTTAGCTATTACTCCCTCCGTTTCAAAAAGAATGACCTACTTTCCTTTTTAGTCCGTTTAAAAAAGAATGACCCCTTTCCTTTTTTGGCAATACTTTAATTTCAACTTTCCACATGGAATGTTTAGGACCACAAGATTAAAGGGTATTTTGGTACATTTGACACAACTTTAATTTAAGGCTACAAGATTCAAAAGTCTTCTTTATTTTCTTAAACTTTGTGCCAAGTCAAAGTAGGTCATTCTTTTTTAAATGGAGGGAGTATTTTTTTCTGGTGTAAATATTCATCTTATAATCTGTTACCTTATTTACCCTTTTTGAAGCTCCTTGTATTTTCCAGATTATGGTCTTTGTCTCCTGATATGTTATGCTCTATGAGATGAACCAAATTATTAGTTGGTCTCTCTCTCTCTTTTCTTTCTTCTTTTTTGTCCTCTTGGTAAATCTATAAACTTCTTCATATCTTTGAACTTCTTCATATCTTTGATGAACATGTCTTTTTTGGAAAACATGTCTAGAGCTTCTTGCTCCTTTTTTCTTTTGGTTAGCTAACCTCTTGTCAAGGAGTAGTAGTAACTACATTAGTACTAATTAGAAAAAGGGATGCACAAGCTTCTCAAGCTCAGAAGTTGCTTAAGTTTTTGGACATGTTTTCGTATCTAGTTTTTTGCCCCAGCTTTTGCAATATCTAATTGCCTCAGTTAACCCATCTCCTTGAAATGAGGTGAAGGACAGATATTTATTCAGTTGTTTCAAATGGTTTGTGACCTTTTGATTTCTGATTTGTAAGTTAACTATTGTGCGTATCCTAATATTAGTACTTCTATTTATCCAATATAGTTTATGGTTGCCAAAGCAATTTGCGTGATGTCAGAAATACCAATTCCTATAGTGGGCCTTATCCAGTGGCTTTTGTCTTGGTCTAGTGCCTAGAGCTTATACTTCCACTAGTCTACATTTGTACAGTGATAACATCTTTTGATTTTTACTCTACTTGATTTGCAGCCTCCACGAGCTAAACATTGTAATGATTGTGACAAATGTGTTCTTCAATTTGATCATCATTGTGTTTGGCTTGGCACATGTATAGGGCAGGGTAATCATTGTCCTTTTTGGTGAGCATTCATTTGGTTTACCAGCAATATTTGAATCTTGCTCGCAGTTCTGTGAAAATTTTCTTGCGATTTAATTGATTCACTGGTATTTGTACTTCTAGAAAAAGTTAAGGCATAAAACTTGTGTGAAAAATTGGAGGTACAGATTTGTTTCTATGATGGTTCATATGTTATTTTGGAGTTAAAGTAGTTTGCTTTGGAAACCATTCATTTAGATTTAACATGATTAGGACATGTCAAATTGGAGATTTGTGTTCTAGATGTGAATGTTATTTCCAGAAAATGACACTAAAATAGTTTTCTTGCTAATTAATGAATATAAAGCGTCTCATTCGAGGTCCTATCTTTCATAAAGAGGCTGCAATTTTAGCTTGAATCGTTCGGAACATACCCCAGATGTTGGCTCATTTTTAAGATTGTTGCAAGAATATGTTGAACAGGTTATTTGGGCTTGGAAGATAGTTGTACTTTGATGTGTCTAATTCATTATTGTAAGTTCTGTATAAGTGACATGATTGTGGTTCTTCTCTTAAGACCACAATGAGATACACTATTCAGTAAGGGACTTGTAATATTGTACTTTCTCATAATTATATAGGTATTTTTCTTCATCTGTAAATATGCATGAAGCATGAGGGCATTTGATTTCCTGAACTTTCAACTGGTAATAGCTTACTTATATGACATGTCTAGACGCATGTGCATTGCATGTTTTAGAGTTTCAAGTAATTGGTGTTGGTTAGTTTATTCATTTGCCTAAGTATAACAGGTGGTACATTTGCGAAGAAACAGCCTTATCCCTTTGGACTGGCACGTTATATATTCAATTCTTGAAGTCTGACATATCAAAGCCTTGGTATGTAATTTTCATGATGCTTTATCATTTATAATTTAAGAGTTTTTCTGCTTAACCTCTGGTTCTTGCCCTTAATATGTTTCGCCTCTTCTCTTTAGTAATATCTTATTCCCAGAAGAAAATAAAGATGGAGATTCTAGGGGGAGAATCAGAACTTGAGGAGGACAATTTGCACCATCTCCCTCCCGGGAGAAAAACTAATGGGAACTGTGTGAACTGCTCAGCTTTCATACCCAAACTTATATAATAAGAGGATGTTTATTCATAAAATTCATTTGCTTTAGCTGAATGCACATACATCCCACCATAGAAAACAATCCTTGTCGTGAAACTCATCAATTTGAATCTTTAGATGAATCTAAAGTGAAATTGCATAATCGCTTTGTTGCAGGTGGTTATATGTAATTATGATCTTGCTGCTAGTTACTCTGTTTTTCTGCCTGATCTTCCTTCTCCTCCTCCTGCTTTTTCATAGGTAAGATTTCTCTTTTACTGAAGATGGACTCTTTATTTTACCGTTGCCTAGCATATAAATTGTGTCTTTGTTGGAAGTATGTTGGATTTTTATGTTCTTAAAATTGGGCGTGTTTGTCCTCCTAAAAAAGGGATTCTAGAACCCTCTGTTTGGCTGTCATGGTTGATAATGCTGGGAAAGGATTTAAGCATTTCTGTCGAATAATAAATATCTTGTGTGAAGGAAGGATAGAGTAGGATGCCTGGTTACCTCTTTTCAGCCTTGTAAGGAGGTAGAAACATTTTAGTGCTAAGCTACTCAACTTTAGTATCTGCGAGTGAAACCCTGTTCAGCTAGCATAACAAGATGGCAGCTAGAAGATCATCTCTACCGTATCTGGTCATGTCACATGTGCAATAGGACATAAACTTTAGCAGCCATTTGGTAGAAGTAAAAATGAAATCTACCATGTTTTTTTTTCAAGTCCACTAAATCGACCTGCTAAGTTTGGTCAGCCAATATATTTATGCCTATATTATTCCCGTTGATATTTGTTTTGCTCCTTTAGCCGAAGTGTCTGAACTCATGTTTCTTGAATCAGTTACCTAATTTTGACAAATCAGACCACTTATGAGCTTGTGAGACGAAGGCGCATCCAATATCTGAGGTTGGCATATTCTTCCAATTCTTGTGTGATTTTATTTACTGGATGGATAGTGGCAGGTATGTCTATTGGTTTGAGCCACTACTATGAATAATCATTGGACAACGTTAGTTGTAGATATGGTCAACATCTTTTGAGTGATTTAGTTGATATATCAAAAGCGGATGTAGCATGTACTCTCACAAGGAATTTTTCTTGTCTTTAAGCCCAAGTTTAAACTTGCTTTGATTTGCAGGAACATTCCTGAAAGAGTCTATCCATTTAGTAAAGGAGCATGCAGAAATTTGTATGAGTTTTGTTGTGCCCAGAGTAGCAAATATAGAATGGAACCGCTGCCAACAGGACAAGAACTTGAAGAGAAGTTGAGACCTTATACATGCTCAGATGTTTTATCCTGTCGGTGTTGTTGTTGACCGCTTTTGTTGTATCCTAATATTGGAGTTTTCCCAAGATTGTACACTTGTGAGAAGATCTGGGATATCCATTTGTTTGTATATCACCTTACTTTATGGAGATATCCAATTCAGGCATATCTACGTGATTTCAGTGTCATATTGGCCTTTTTTTGGGCGACGCTTGTTTTGCCCTGTTTCATGGATACTTCCAAATGATGGATCGTCACAGTTTCATTTTTGGTCAAGTGCAGAGTGTGAGATGACTTCTCATCCTCTCTGTGGTAGGCATTTTTTGTGGTTACACTTTGGAACACATATATAGGCCGGCCATGGGCTAACTTACACTCAAGGTTTTCATAATACTTCCAACTGTTAAGTTGGTACCGTCACTTGTTTCCCCCAGTCCGCAATTGAGGAATGGAGATCTTGCGCCAGTGTGTTTCTGCAGACAGGTTTACACATTAATTTAGAGGCCGGAGTTCACTCCCTGATCATAAATAGTCATTTCTACTTTGATGTTATTTTGTAATGAAATTGTCAAAAGATATCAGAATTACACTACATCCTCTCCCAACAGACTTGAAAAAGGTGCGGGCCACCAATTTTACTTTTGGTTTGCGAAATCAGCCATCAAATGATTTCTCTTTCTATCCCAGTATCGGAATGTAGAAATACTCATCTGTAAAATCTAATTTAGTTAATAAACAGGCTATTATTGACTAGTAGTTCTTATGGCCTGTGGGCGTATGAAGGCAGAGCTTTAGATTTTGGAATTTGCGCGTATCCTCCATCCCAAAATAACTAGACAAAAATTATGAGGATCAAGGAATAGCTACAACTCGATTTTTGCCTCCTCTTAGTGAGGTGGTGTTTGTTACAACTCCTAATGCAAGCATGTTGGAAGAATTCCATTCCAAGGACCTTCTCAGAAAGGAAGAGCGAAACTGAGGATGAACGCTAAGCCTAATGCAAGCATGTTGGAAGAATTCCATTCCAAGGACCTTCTCAGAAAGGAAGAACGAAACTGAGGATGAACGAACGCTAATACTAAGCGTGTTTACGGAAGACAGTGCTGTATGATGCAAGATAAAAAGAATCCATATGATTGGGGATACATTTACAATATTTTTAAGCAGTTTTCGCGCTGAATAAATAACACGAGCAAAACAAGCACTTGAGCACAACAATAGAAGGCACCAAATTGTGTGAGAAGTTTGCCACAAGTATAAGATGTTCCCAACTTTCAAACTTTTTTATCACATCTTCTGCTCCCCTTTCTGCATTCCAGTCTCTGACCCCGTTAACTCTAAAATGAAAGTTTAAACTTTACCATCTTTTGTACTTGCGTTTTTTTGTTTCCACATCCTTCTGTTCGTAGGCACTTTTTATTTCAATCGCATCAACTGAAAGTTATTGTCAATCAAACAGAAAAAAAAAAAAAAAAAAAGAATTTGCTCCCCTTGAATCACTCACTAGTGGACGTGATTTGACTGAAAATCGAGAAAGAATATCTATACTCATAAGTGTAGCGTTTGATTTAAAGGGAAAATTCAAAGAGAACAATTTGATTTTCAGCAACATGCTATCATAGTGTGACGAAAGCTCATTACTATGAGATAAATGAATCTACAATATGGCTTGCAGAGAGCGAGGCAAATGAGAAATTGAATAGATGAATTACCAATGTATGCAAAATTGGCTTTCTCATAAAACTAGCTATTTCTTACACCAACCTACTTCAAGCCGGGTAGAAAAACTCAAAGAGGGGAAACTGCTGACCTGAGGAAAGAATTGGTTTAATGAAATTAAGCTACCGTGTCTGGATGTGCATTGTGAATTGAGACCTGTACAGATGAAGCAAGATCATTTTCCACTACTCTTCCATTTTTTGATGGGGAAGATGGTGACTTTTTTCCGAGGGGGGTGAAATCCACCCTCTGTGGGTCGCAACACTGAAGTAGCAGCTTCATATCCATCATTGTACTCCCTGTCAACTGTCAAAGGTTTTAGTTCAAAGGTCCCTTTTGTAAAACCTCTGGCAACCTGTTCAACACAGCTTACAGTAATCAGCAAATACATAATAAAAAGTATTATTCTGTTACAAAAATGAATAAAACGATGAAGCATACCTTAAGAAGAAGCCAGACTTTAAGAGAACTACTCAAGATTGCTAGTCTTGTCCTCTTTCCTGAAGTTAAATAGTTAGACATGTACTGATCAACCCTGAGAATAAATCTGGGCCAAGACTTGGGGTTTTCAGGGTCTGCCTTCAGATCAAGTGTGGACTGATCAATGCAAGAAACAAACAAGAATTAGCATTTGGGAATGCGGTTATTAAGTCGAATCATGTTAAATTGTATGAAAAAAGATCTAAAAAGGAGGAGGAAAATGGAGAACAATTGGTAAAAATAGACAAACTTGTTGAAGGACCAAAAGATTTTGGATCGACCTTTTTGTGGCTTAACAGATAATAGGGAAAAGATAACCTTGAAATGGTATTTCAAAAGTAGTTAGTTTACTTACTAGCAGCCGGCAAATATCACGTTCAATCTTGGAGTATGCAGTCTCCAAAGCTTCCACTCTCCCCGTCCCATGACAACACGTACATGGTTCACTGATCATGAATGTCACACTAGGTCGAACCTGTCAGGTATAAGATTTAGTGACCCAACCATGATTAAGTACATTCCACCAGTGCAGTTAGGACCTTCAACTGTCGATTCTTTGACAAAATTACAAAGAAATTCAGTATCAAAAAACATACTCTTTTCCTGGTAATCTCCATAAGCCCATGCCTGGACAATTCAGACACCTTAACTGTTGATCGATCTCTCTCAACAGCCTCCTTGACCTCCTCGTAGACCAACCTCTTATTTGCTGGAAGATGAAATCAAAGAAAACAAGACTTTCAAACAACTGCATAACATCTGGTCATGCAGGTTTACATGCTTTGTGAGTACATCAGTAGTTCAGTACCAAATAAAAAGAGGATTAGATCTTCATAATGTAGGTGAGTATCAAATATAGTTTTGATAGAGGCATAGTAAGCTTGCAACTTTCAGTTCAATCACGTGCCAGTTTTAGATGATGAACAGTAGGTGTTATGTATTACAAGTAATGTTGTATAGTTACCAAGCATTCAACAAAGATGACTTCAATTTTAGATATCCACAGAAATATAAATTTCCAAGTCTCCCTCTTTTGTTTTTTGTTTTCAGTAGTAATGTGAGAAAAAAACCATTATAGCCCCGGCTTAGGTAGTTGTTCTTGTTCCTTCCACAGTTCTGTTCATAAAATAAAACCAGATAAATATTGTGCATTTATACAACATATAGAACACACACCAATGGCGAATGTAACTTTAGTACTACAGGTTCAACCAAACCCAGTATTTTTGACACACAACATAAACAACAAAATTTCAACAAATATTAGATTATGAACCCATAATTTTAGAAGTATACTAAGTTTTGTGCTAAGAATTTTTAAAGGTTGAATTCATCAAATTTAAAATCTAGGATCTGCCAGTTATATACATACACACACACATAGAGAAAGAGGAGGGTGGTGGGACAGAAAGAGAAAGAGGGGTAAAGAGAGGGTTGTTTACTTACAATCATCCAACATATCTATGAAATCCACCACAATAATGCCACCAATATCCCTCAGCCTTATTTCCCTAGCAATCTGAGAATGATTTTCAGTATATCATTAATAACCACAATTATCATATGATAAAATTAAAAACAATTGGAATCTGTTGTAAACAATAAACACAACAAATAGAAAGAAAACAAATGTACTCCTATGTTGCCGTACATTTCAGTAATTAGCTCAGGGCCTCATATATAAGTTTCAAAACTAATCAGAGACACCTTAATGAATACTTGGTTAGAATGATGAATCCTTGCTTAGCTGCTTATGGTCAAAGAGAAAAGCAAAAATGAGCACGTAATATCTTATTTGGATTGGTTTCTGGTTTCTACCTTTTCCTTCCCCTTTCTTTTCCCATGCTAGTAAATCTGCAGCCCAGGATGACTGCTAAATTGGATCAAATTAACCTGACTTAGATAGAGGTGTGTAAAAGCACCTATAGATTGGCATCATGGTTTAGCAGTAAGAACGCAATGCGTGTGTGGGTTAGATGCACATGAGGAGTTCGACCCTTCCATAGATGAAAGCCTTGTGTTTAAGAGAAGAAAAGTAGAGGGCGGGCCCATTATCCACATAGTTTCGAGCATTTGCCACTGGCCCTCGGGGTGTCTTGGATATCCCCTCCAAAAAAAGGCAGAAGTTTAACTGTAAAAGTGACATGCTATGTCCTTCAAACTTTCCAAACCAGTAGCAGATTAAAACATCAATATGGACATGATACCATGTGTAGTTTCTGTTAATAAAGAAGAACTAATTCTCCATAGTACACCATTTACAGATTTTTCTTCAGTTCTGGAGCTTAAAATGTTACTAGTAAGCTACAGATGTCACCATGTCTACCACAGGAAAAAAGAGAAGCAATGTAGCATGTCAAAAGACATATTTAGTGTTGCTATTCTTCCCTGCCCTACTAGTGTCCAAATATTTAGTTATTCATTACTGCCTCCTCATTATTATTCACAAACATCTCCACAATGAAAAAAAATATACGCAACTGGTGCAAGATAAGCTCATGAAACTCTGGAAAGTTAATATTTTGATTTGGTCATAGCTTATAGTTCTAACAGAAAGATTGAGATATCTTTCCATCAAACAAGGAATCTTCTCAGCATATCCTAGTTTGTTTTCGAACTATCAGTTGCATCAGATAACCAACTTTCTCAGGTGTAGAAAAGCTACACTCTAGGAATACAATATGTAATCATAACAAGATGCAGGTCTACATACTTGTCTGGCAGCTGCAAGGTTAACATTGAGAATAGCTATCTCTTGTGAAGTCTCTTGACCAAGCACACAGTGTCCACCATTTACATCGATGGAGACTAAAGCCTCTGTCTGTTCGATCACTAGATAACCTCCGTTATCAAGGGGAACCCTGCAAATTTTATAAATTAAAGCATTAAAGAGGAACGCCAATGAAATCGGAAATATGGTGATGCACGAGAAGTTAAAATACATGTCATAAAAGACATAAAGCTTAAAAAAGTAGTAATAGAAATTAAACTAAGTAATCTCCACCTTTTGCTGAGAATGCGGTCTATTTCTTCCTCAATCTTGTATTCATCAAACAGGGGAGTTCTTTTACTAAACAACTCAACTCTTTCACAAAGATCAGGTGCCATTTCTTGAAGATAGTTTGTAACCTGGACAGAGTCAGATAATACCTATATTAGAGTACATCATAATCAAACAGATCCTTACCAAATTCTAGTCCGTAGGCTTCTTTATCACAAATCCTAAATAATACAAGAAAGACGTTGATACAAAGTATTGGAAAATGATTAAAGTTGTCTTAACACGCCACCTAATGAAAAAGTGGAGGAAGAAAAACCAACTGATCTCTATCATGTATATTGTCCTCACTATTATATATGATCGCATATGCCATTTCTTACGGATAGTAAATTGAATAAACTGCTTTATCTGACTAGTGAATACAGTTCACTTTTTCTTCTACTGTCACCTTCAAGTTAGAGAATACCTTGATTTAACCAGGATACTCAAAGAACCTAAATGGTTCCCAAGATCTCCTTAAGGATCTTTTACATTGTCGGAATAGAAGAGGAATAAAAAAAGGCGACAAAAAGTTGTGGAACACTATACGGAGACTATATGGTGGACTGTGTGGAAGTAAATAAATCAGAGATACTTTGAGGCAAAAAGGAAAATATTTGCAACTCAAAGCACAGATGGCCTTTTAGTGTAAAAACGAGAATTAATTTTCTCAGTTCTTTTCACAAGTAGCTAATTGTACTGAGATGCATATTGCAGATTCCTGTACTATCATCCATTGATATTCTTTAATTGAATATTAATGACATTTTCAAAAAATAAAAATAAAAAAATTATGAAACAAGCTAATATTACTTCTTAAATGTTTCATTAACTTAGGTTTTATTTAATCCAAGAAAATATCATTCACCACCAGTATATGTAAATCCTTGAAGCCAGAAACCACTAACTATTGAAAGTGGTTATCAAAACCCGCTTCCATGCTCACATGTGAAAACTAACTTATAGGAGCATAAAAGACCAAACAAGGCATGCAACTGTGCTTGTGGGTCAAAAATCTTTTCACTTCCAATGACTGATGACTACCTAAGTACATACCTCATGATATGTCCTTGGAGAATCAACCACCAAACTCTTCACCTGAATATCAATGCCAGTGTAAGAAAGTACAATTCAGTAGTCATGCCAATTTAATAAGCCCCTAACCAGAAGTTCCCTCAAAAAATAAGAACTGAACAATCCATGACAGAATGAATCGAGTATGAGCGGACCTTATCGCTAAAATAATCCTGAACAACAGAGAGTGTTTGGCCCATTGCCTGGTGAAGCATAACGGGAACTGCCCCATCAACACCTTCATCTGCAGCAAGAGCTGCAGATTTTGCATGCTCAGTTATACTTTTCCAAGTTGAAAGCAACCCTTCCAAGTCCTTCTGCAACTCATTTAATGAATGACCAGCTGCAACCGTCCTTACTGTAAGACCATATCCTTGTGGCTGTAAGGTTTTTGCAATGACCCTTAAACGTGTGCGCTCAACACCAGCGATCTTCTTTGAAATACCGATCGTGTTGCCGCGAGGAGCTAAAACCTGGGAAGAGGAGAACCAATTAGATTGGGTTTTCTAATAATGGACTTTCAGCTGTGAGACACACAATACATGATCATGAAACATGTAATACCCAGAATCTGCTCCTTAATTTCGGATAAGCAGTCAGTGTCGGGCCCTTCGTACCCAATCCTTCTTTAACAACTTGCACAATTATTTTGGTTCCTTTCCGAACCTGGATCCACTTGCTTTCGTCTCTTTGTGAAAATTTATTACTAGTCACAGCATGCTCAGTTACACTACCATTACAAATTTCGGCAAGGATTTCTGAAATATCACAAGCACCGCCACTTTCATGCTCGGCAAACTCATTGTCCATGTACTCCATGGAATCATCTTCTATATCAGCATCTTCAATCTCATCTGTGTCTACTTCTTCTAAAGCGGATTTATTTCTAGGAAGACTTAGGTTCTCCTCAAGCATGTCAACAGCAGCACCATTAATAATCTCTTCCCTTGAATCATGACTAAATGGGGGAAAAATAAATGGTTCTCTGTTGGGCTTTATATCCATGAAGGAGAGTCTTGAAGTACCAATATTTACAAATGCACCGCCCATGTGTGGTGCTAATCTTGTAACTACTCCTAGATATACACTATCGCACTGCACGTTATTTTTCACTGGTTCCAGCAAAAGTTCAACCAGTTTCTCATTTTCTAAAACAGCAATTCTTTGCACAGTACAAACCGAAGAGTTAA
This sequence comes from Capsicum pubescens, assembly GCA_030864215.1. Classification (NCBI taxonomy): domain Eukaryota; kingdom Viridiplantae; phylum Streptophyta; class Magnoliopsida; order Solanales; family Solanaceae; genus Capsicum; species Capsicum pubescens. The sequence goes on along the minus strand of CM061539.1, from coordinate 184,218,590 downwards.
TCAGAATAATTGTCGTGAAGGAGTCTTCTTTGGAAAGTGCATCACACTGATCAACAGGCAACAACTTCTCAGGTATTTGTTCATGTTGATTGCTAGATGAAGGTTCAGCTAATTGTTCAAGTTGATCGCTATATGAAGGTTGAGCTTCATTGTTATTATCTGATTGTTCAACTTCATAGTTGTCAGGAGCCATCTCAGCATCAAAACTAGGAGAAGAGGTACATGCTTGCAATAGCCACGGCTCCTCCACATGGTCATACGTTGCACACAAGGTTCCTGATGAAGCATTAGCATTGACCTCATACTTGGACCATAAATTCTCATGAAGCGTGGACTGATTTAAGAGTCCTGATTCTAAATTTTCACTGTCAAGACCCTCAACAACCTTGTCATCACAAATGACATCACCAGAAGCATCTGACTCTGTCAAATGATGAAGAAGCAAGGAAGACTCGCATATCCATGGCTCCTCAATGGTCATATGTTCAGCTGAAATACTTTTGCCACAATCCGAAGCTGTATCAATCTCATCTGAGAAAAAATAATCTTCATCTATAAAATCACTAAAGACCTGCTTTAGGATGGAAGAATTGTTGTTCAAGCATTTCACAGTACCATTCCCATCTGCATTTCACTGGAAGCATTTAATATCCAAATAATGCATAAATCAGAGAAACTTCATATGAGTATAACTATCCACAGAAAATATTTATCATAGAAGTAATACCTCTAGCGCAAGCTGGAATGAGTAGACGTATAGGTATAAATTTCTCTATTATCCAGGATCCAAATATGCTGCCCAAAGGCATCCTTCTACGAGATTTAATCCATAAGTTCCTTGGGAAAACTTTTCCTTGTCGTTTAGAAGGTACCAACACAGAGATATCGTGCCCAGCTTTACATAAAGTAGTAGATGAAGCCAACATATCTCCCTTCACAGAAGAGTTGCAGCTCAAATTTCCTGAATGCAGTATCTGCAAAGACCAACAAGAGCTTATTCACACTAGATAATGAACAAAATTCATTATCTAGTACTTTCTCAAATCATTTACGTGAAGAAATGGACCTTGCCTAACTCAACCCTATAAGCTTGCTCCTGCGGTGAATATTGTCCAAAACCGCATAAGGAAACCAAGTACCTCATCCAAAACCGATGCGAGAAATCTAACACCCACCCACCCCACACACCCAGGACTGGACATCTTGAGCGTGGACAGTATATCAATCTCTATAAAACAGCTAAGATTAGGTACACACTATTTTACTCTTTTTCCTTTTTTTCCTTTTTTCTTTTTCAACAAGAAGAGACATATCTAGAAGGAAAATTTTGAATTATCTTTCCGTATGACCATTTTAATGGTATATGATAGATTGAGATGGTTACCTTTGATGTCATCCATAGGCTAGAGAGTTCAGTACAAGATAAGAGAATAACCATCTCCAGAGTTGGACATCCACTGAATCAAGATCAACTTCTCACACTCAATGTACCTCAACTGAAACTTCCAATTGCACAAACGAAGTACTCCAGAAATCATACTGTACTGTATCAGGCAGCCATAATAATAAACCTAAACCACCAATCCCCTTAAACGATTCTGAAAACAAAGGAGAAAGAAAAAAATCCAATCAGAACATAGGATGCAACTCAGCAAAGCTAAAAATTACCCCAAAATCAGCAAAATACTTCATCGTGGACTTTGCAAAAGACATACATGACCCATGAATGGACTAAAAACCTATCTATGCTTTCTTGATTTTGTTGTCAAGAACTAATTTTTAAATAACAGAAGTGGAGAGATGTGCCAATAGTTTCAGATAAAGTGTCTGATCACAATTGCATTTCAAGAAAGTATTGCCAAAGCAATCTTTTCTTGAACTCCTACCGCCACCCACCCATCACATGAAAATTGAGTAACCCCAGAAAAAAAGAATGAAGGGAAAGACAGCATAAGCATTCAGTTCAAGAATTAAAAGAAAGAAAGAAGCAACTTTATTCGTCCAAAAACTTTTAGTCTTGGCAGCTGAACTGAATAGGAAGTAGGCAAATAGAAAGAAAGAAGATAACCTGATATAGCTATTCAGCAGCAACAAACAAGAAAGAAAAACATATGTAAACTAGGCTGTTTATCAAGTACCTCGGACAGCAAGGAGAACGGCTAACTCTGCTGCTTCAAAGATAAGGGGCCAGTTCAACTGCTCTTTTATTTCTCTTTTTTCTTCTTTAAAAACAAAACCAATAAGAGTGGAGGAGTAAAGGGTAAATTGCAAAGAATAACACCCTAGTTTTTGCTTTATTAATGAGAAAACATGTACTAGTAATTGTTTTCTTTTTGTAAAATTTACTGTTTTCAAAATTAATGATTACTAACAATAACAAGTATTTAAAAAAAAGGAAATCTTATATGCACATAAGTTTACTTTCTTGATTAAACCTCTTCACAATTATCTACCTTTAAACAAAAATAACTATCTACCTTTTCTCAATTAATCAAAGATTTTAATCAAGAAAAGAAGATTTTTTATATAAATATTTAAACAAAAATAACTACTATTTATGAAAACTATAGATTTCATGGGTAAATCAAATTTATATAGGAGATGCTAGTGCAATAACAATGCTATACTTATCATAAATATACAAAGGGTAGTTGGGTACTTCTTGTTTAGAGAGGGCTCATACAATAATCACACTCAAAATTAAGGGTGTTCTATGTAGTTAGAAACTAGGGAAAGCATGAATAAATCTTGATGAATGAGAGAGGAAATGTAGTTTATCAAAAGACAGATCCGCAAAATGGATACCCAATATTTATTACACCAACAATTAAAAAATTGACACAAAGGGAATAACTAAAAATCCACTGGCTGATGCTACATACTGTTTTTAACATATCATTTGGTTTCTGTACTGTATACTATTATATTGGCTAGCACAAGATGTATCTGACTTCATGAATCCTGGATATTCCTAAGTACGACGAGATTTCTGGGACTTGAGAGACTCAAAGCGAGCAGTAAGTGAGTCATAGTCGGGCAGTTTGGGATGAACCCGAGGTACTTGAGGTGCAGGACGGTTAGGGGGTCGGGTGGTTCCTCTCGTGGTTTCTTCAGTTTCCATTTCTTCATCGCCATCTGATTCGTCAAACTTGATACCTGAATGTGCTGATGGAACATTGTAGCTGTGCCTTCTATAGAACTTCCCGCTATCAGCATCAGTTGGTGGGCTGGGCTTATATGTGCCTCTCGGGGGATCTTCCATCTCAATTTCCTCGTCGCAATCTGAATCATCATACTTCACATTAGGATTCGAGGATTGAACAGTATAGCTATGTCTCCTATAGTACTTCTGTGATCTTTTCATATCTAATGGCGTCTCTTCACCAGCAGAACCATGAGAATTTTCAGAATTCCTCATGCCTTTACTACCCCAGTGCATATCATACAGATCAACGATGGACTGAGAAGGAGGTGCCACGTCACTTCGCGAGAACCTGGGAGCCTGAGCACTGGAAATGAAAGGGATATTGTCAACAGTTGCATCGTGCGTTGAGTTGTAATGACCAGCAGAAGATGCTTTTGCATCTTTACTGGCCAGATATGCAGCTGCTTCAGCAGCCGCAATTGCTTGCTTGGCAGATTCAGCAGCTGCTTTAGCAGCTGAAGCGGGGTCATCAAATTTGGCCACTTTTGATTCTCCATCGTCTGAAGCCCTGTTAATAATTGACATCAGCCAAGTCAGCCTTATTTTTCAAAAGAAGAAAAACAGAATCATGGTTTTATGCAGTAAGGGAGGAAAACGAACTTTTAAATTGTACCTTGGAAGGTTGTTAGGCTCAGCAGGTTGCTTTGAGGTCGGCTTCAGGGGCAAGCTAGTGGCACTTACAAAGCCGTTTGGTCCTTCCTGATCAAAGAAAACAGATACTAGTTAGATGGTCATCAAACGTGTTTGGCATTATACACAGATATAGATAGATTTTGGAAGAGAGACACACTATACGCTCTTCTGGTGGCTTGAGAAGCTCCATCTCCGAATCCGCAGTGTCCCATTCAACCTGGTATTCCTTGGCTATTTCTTTCAATATTTTTAGTTTGACTTCACCACTTGGAGTTTTCACAGAGAGTTTTTCGATAAGCTGTAACAACAATTACCCACTTCTTTTAGACCCCTTCAACCACACGGATACAAGATTCATTTATTAATTATAGAGAATGCCATGAAATAGAAGAAAAATGAATACCGTCCGGTTTACACCAGCATTAGGTCGTAAGTCAGTCGCTGCTGAAACAAAATCTTTACCATATTTCTTCTCAAAAATATCTTTAATTCCCATCAATTCTGGAATATCTGAGCACCTGGGGGCAGCAAAAATCAAACTTGATATCCCCTCTTTCAGATCAGCTGGACATTGCCTGCAACACACAGATCAAATAGAAAGCAAGGGTATTTGTGAGCTTTGCCCTCTAATATGAAATTTTTGAAAGAAAAATTATAGAGCTTGAGACATCTTACCTTTGCTTTGCAATAATTGGAAGTCTAGCCACAATAAGTTCACAGAAGAGCTCGAGGAACTCATTTGCTTGCAATATATTTTGTTCTCTGATCACATGTTCGACCTACAAAAAATGAAGCACGTAAATGTTCTTTCCAAATGATTAGCAGAAGAGACAACCCTAAGGAGAATAACTTCTTGAAAAGGATTATGAACGAAAGATATAAAGGCTTCCACTTTAACTTGAATAACGAAGATGTTCTAAACTCACATGTTGGAATATCAAAACAGAAGCAGTTATTGAGATCCACCACTATAGACGTGAAAGATAACATTCAGCAAAATCCCTGATCGAAAGATAAGCACATAATATACAACGTCTTCCCTCTCATATTGCATAACATTGTGGATCTTTTTAAGCAACTTCAAGATTACCCAACAGAACAAAAATATTATTGGAATTTGAATACACCTTGCATTAAATAGAAGAGCTCTTTTGCTATCACATTGGTTAGTCTAATCTAAAGCCACGACCAGAAAGTTCTAATAGCAGAGGTGGTATCTTGGCTAAAATATTAAGGTAGACATATCCTGCTTATCGAGAAATGCTATAAAGCTTGTAGGAGGAGGGGAATTCACTAATTCAATCGAACAAGAACAACATGCCAAGTGTAATTCCAGTTCCGGGGAGGGCAATGTGAACACAGACCTTACCCACTCACTCAATCCCATGGTGCAAATTGTTAAAATCACACAATTTTAAAAGTAAACAAAGTGTTGCATAAAGGGCATAAATACAATCAAAGCTAGTTTCAACAAGATTTACTCAATCAAGCCTCCAAGCACCAAAAAGTTCATAAAAAAGGAGTCATCTTTATCTATAATCTTTAGAAAGGCAAAAGGCAAAATTTTATGTTTCAAGATAAATGATCCATAAGGGTTTCATTAATAATTCTAAAACATCCAAGACTTGATATAGCAAATCCCCCATTCTTAGACTAGTGAAATAAATTAAGTACCATATAAAGCTAATTTCGAGGTTATCAATCAATCAATCAACTAAGCCCCGATCCTAAATCAGAGGTTAAATACAAAAAATGGAATTGATGATACAGAATAGAGTACCCGAACACGAGCAGTGGCATCCTGACGGGACTCAAGAAGCATAGCAATGTCTCTCCTCATTTGCCTCACAACCACTTCCCTCTTGTTCCTCAGCAGCTTGATCCTCGCCACCGTCATCTTCGCCATTGTCTTGCTGCATACACACACACAAAAAACAAAAAACAAAAAACAATAATGTTAATTGTTTTTATTCCAAGAAGAGGAAGTAAAATAGAAAGGGGGCATTGGGGAAATTTACCATTTAGAGGAATTGAAGGTCCTGCAGAAGAGAGAAAGACCCATCTTCATCGCCTTCTTGCAGTGCTTTGTAGCAGCGTTTGCTACAGTCATTTTCTTCCTCAACAGAATGCCAAGTGTGTGTGTGTGTGTGAGTGAGAGAGTGAGAATGGTGGGATGGTAGTGAAGAAGAAGAAGAAGAAGAAGAAAGAGTTGTATGTTTAACGGTCGTCTTGTGATGCAAATGCAATATGATTATTGTATGTAATCAAAATGGATGATGTGGCAGTCTCTGTGGGACCCAGAGAGACTAGACAAAAAAGAGCCGTTATTTTACTGGCCACCTGGCGTTGGACTATGGCTCTTGTATATTCGAGGTTTCGAACAGTGGGCACCTTTGTTGTCTTCACCGTTTTCCTTTTATAAAACAGTGTGCTTTTTCTTCCCCTTTTCACATTGCTTTTTCCACTCACCCTTTTCACACTGCTTGCTCTCTGTCCGTCTGTCCGTCTTCACCATTAAGATACCATCTTTAAAACCAAAATTAGGAGTAAAATATACTGTTCTTCAATTAACTCGAAGCTTATGAGATACTCCCTCTGGTCCAAAATCAATAAATAAATTGTTAGAATATGACAAACTAACAATTTGTTAGTAATCAATTAATTGTATCTTCTTTCAGCTTCCGTAACAATTTTTCCAAAGCTTGGTTGGTTACTCATCAATTTCTACAAATTATCCCAGCCTGATTAGCTGAATGATTTTTTAAACCGCCATAAAGAATATTCGTTTCCAAGATTTGTAGATAACATCCCATTCGAGTTGTTAAAAAGATTCACTATCATCCTTGATCTATTGATATCTTAGCGCAATTGTTAATAATGTAGTATTATTTTGAGCACATAATGATAACCCCATAAAAAGGAAGGAGTTTTCTCCCATGTAGTTGGAACCATTGGCGGAGACAGAATTTTCATTGAGGAGTTTCAAAAGTATACATATGGATTAGTCGAAGGGTTCAACATCTACTATATATACATAAACGTATAAAAATAATATAATTTTTCGCTGATCCTGATTATAAGGTGGATTCGCCACCGGTTGGAACACCTGCAACAGATCAAATAAGAAACAAAACCCGCCATGATAACATGAGTGATAGAAGTGATGTGTGACATGGGGCCCCTTTTATGCATGTTTGATCACGTCGATTTTATATATATTCTTACATGTTTGAATAAAGGGAAAATTTCAAAAATATTTATGAAATAACAAATTATATTTTATATTTAAGTAAAATATTGTTATATAAATACATATACAACAAGATTTACTGCTCTTGTTTTACTCAAATTAATTGATTTACTGCCCTTGTTTTACTCAAATTAGTTGAGTTAAATAAGGAATAATTATCTCATCTAATTAAATTCTCATAAATTACTCTTATTTAAATTAGTAGATTCTTTTTCCAAATCAAACTCAAATATGAAGATTATTATTTTAATGATTTTCAAAATTTCAAAATATCATTCTCTTATATCTCAAACTATTTTTTTTATTAGTTTTTTCATTTTTTTATCTTTTTTTTTTTATTTTAATTTCTTTTTCTTTTCCATTTTATTCTTTTCACTTTATTTTCTCTCTTCTACTTCTCTTCTTTCTTTTTTTTCCTTTTTCATTTATTTATTTATTTTTTTCTTTTTTCGTTTTCTTTTTTTTTTTTTCTCATATTTTTTTCTTTTTCTTCTATTTTTAATTTTTTTTTCGTTTTTATTTTTACACTTCTATTTCTCTTTCTTTTTCTTTTTTTCCTTTTTCACTTTTTTTTTGAATTTTTATTTTTCGTTTTTTTTTGTTTTGTTTTTTCTTTTTTCTTTTACTCTTCTATCTCTATCTTTTATTTTTAAAAGACAAATATTTATATAATATATACATATTCAAAAAGTATACAAAATAAATAGATATACAGATCTGCATATATATTTATGATAAAAAATATGCATATATATCTGCATATGTATTTACAGAAATACATATCTGACTCACATGTATATATAAACATATAGGACACAAAATCTCTATAACAAAAATGACAATTATTTACATATACATATAGGTAATAAAAAAATACATGATACATATCTTAAACAGTAAAAGAAAATAAATAAGTACATATGTTACCCTCTAAAATAACATAGTATGTACAGTTCAAAGAAAAAACTAACATCGTATAAAATACATATAGCATCCATATGTATATTCTTATTTTATATGAGTCACTTTTGTATTTCGCAAATACATATGAAGATATATAGTATAGTTATGTTTGTTACTGTTTAATATGAATATGATATGTATTTCATAAATACATGTGTATGTTTTGTACTGTAAATACATATCCAGATCTGTATGGCTATGTATCTTGTATGTTTTTTGAATATGTGTATGTGATATACATATTTGTCTCTTCAAAATAAAAGTTAGAGATAGAAGAGTAAAAAAATGAAAAAATATAAAAAGAAAAAAATGAAAAAAAGAGAAGAGAAAAAGAAAAAAAAGGGAGAAAGAGAAATAGAAGTGTAAAAATAAAAGAAAAAAAACTAAATAAAATTAAAAAAAAAAATAGAAAAAGAAAAAAAAGATATGAGAAAGGAAAAAAAAGAAAATGAAAAAGGGAAAAAAAATAGAAGGGAGAAAATAAAGTGAAAGAAAAAAATGAAAAAGAAAAAGAAAACAAAATAAAAAAATAAAATGATAAAAAAATAAGGTGAAAAAAACCTAACAAGAAAAAAAAAAGTAGAGATATAAGAGAGTGAAAGACAGTAACGATGTTTTATTTTGAAATCTTGAAGATCATGGAGATAATTATCTTCAAATACGAAAAAAAAAAAAAAAAAACGAAAAAAAAAAATAGAAGAGAGAAAATAAATTGGAAATAATAAAATAAAATAAAAAATAAAATGAAAAAAAGATGAAAGAAAAAATAAGATAAAAAAAAAGAGGTAAAAGATATGACTATATTTGGGGAAGGTGAAATAATTGAGTGAAAATAGAAAAATGTAAAGTAGTGAGAGTAAAACATGCACTTGCCTAGTTAATGAGTAAAATAATGTTACTCTTGCTATAAACTATAATTTTACGAAAGTGTTGCTATTTATTGTAATTATAATCTTAAGTATGTTACTTTCTGTAATTTTTCCTTGAATAAAATAGCTCATGGTTTAGGTAGATTTTTCATCTCTTTTGTTGAAGGAGATCTCAATGGTACATGATGCTGGAGTACATTTTGTTGAGTTTAATTGGTGTGAATGGAAAATTGAGGGACACAACTTTTGAGCAAAAGACATATTATTTTGGAAAAGGTGTGACTGTTTAGATAGTTGTGTTTGTTCAGAAAAAGACACAATATTTCGAATGAACAGACATGAATCTTTCAAAGGATACATCTTTTAAGTGAACCATTGCCACCTTTCAGAAGAGGCATCTGATGGCTATATAAACCTGCTTTCATCCACAGGTTTGATATGAATGAAAAATTTTCTGAAATAAAAACTCTTCTTGTCTTTAAAACATTCTTTGTGATCAATCAAATCGTTGAGGGAGTTCGACGAATCCAATTATTTGAGGTACCACTATAGTTGGATTGAAAGTCATTTTATCCTGGGAGGAAGATTCCAAAACCTCAGGTACAGTGAGGAGAATTATTTCTTAAGGAAACTCCGTGAAGTCGGGGGACTTGGCTTTTTATTTATGTTTCATCTTAATTTCTGAAAAAAATAAAATAAAACACACTTCTTAGAAAGATCACTTTGATCTTGTGTTGAGGGTGTTTTTGTACTTCATAGTGTTCTTATTTTAAACTTGAACTAGTGTTGAAGTTGTTGTGACTAAATACAGATTCTTGTACTCGAAAATACCATAAAATAACAAGGTTAAGGAATAAACCTTGCAGAATCTGTATTGCTTGTTTTTGGAGATTAAAGCTTTAAGATTTCTACTCCGTTTGAACTTAACTAGTGATTCGAAGACATAAAATCTTCATCACAAGTTAAAGATCATTCGGTTGATGATTGAAAGTCATAAAAACTTCATTGTAAACTAGAAACAAGAAGAAGAGTTTAAAGTTGCTTAACTTTATAAATAGTATTCTGAAAAAATACTAAATTTTATCGTCTTGTGGTGACAGGAAAAATGACTAACGAAAGTCAAATGCAAGATGTGGTTACGACTGTGGGGGAAACTAGTATTGCCTCAACAAGTCGAGCAAATGCTCCGTAACCAATGGCACCTGCGGAGAAGCCCAGAAAATTTGCGGGCATTGACTTTAAGCGATGGCAGCAAAAGATGTTCTTTTACCTCACCATTTTATGCCTTCAAAGGTTCACTAGTGAGGATGCTCCTGAGGTGCCCGAAGAACCTCAGACAAAGAGCATTTCATGATTGTAGAGGCTTGGAAGCACTCAGACTTCCTTTGTAGGAATTATATCTTAAGTGGTCTCCAAGACGACCTCTAAAATATTTACAGTGGAACGAAGACATCGAAGAAATTGTGGGGGGCACTAGAATGAAAATATAAGACAGAGGATGCGGGAATTAAGAAATTCTTTGTTGCAAGGTCTCTGGACTTTAAAATGATAGATAACAAATCAGTTGTCTCTCAAGTTTAGGAATTGCAAGTAATCATCCATGATCTCTTAGCAGAAGGTATATCTTTGAAAAATACCTTAGTTGACCAAATTGAAAATGTTCTTAGTACTCACATAAACTGTTTTGTAGGTTTGATTGTGAATGATGAATTTCAAGTAACAACGGTCATTAAGAAGCTACCACCTATGTGGAAAGACTTCAAAAACTATTTGAAGCACAAACGCAAAGAGATGACAGTCGAAGATCTTATTGTCCGACTGCGTATTGAAGAGGATAATAAGGCTGCCGAGAGAAGGTCAAAAGGGAATTCTACAATTAATGGAGCACATATTGTAGAAGATGACCAAAACAATTCTAAGAAAAGGAAGAAAGTTGAACAAGGAAGTAATCAACCCAAAAAGAAATTCAAGGGAAAGTATTTCAATTGTGGCAAAATTGGTCATAAGTTCACGGATTATCGTGCCCCTAAAAAAGGCAAGAAAAAGGACCAAGCTAATATGGTTGAGTCCAACAAAAAATGCGATGATCTGTGTGCTATGTTCTTAGAATGCAACTTGGTGGGGAATCCTCGCGAATGGTGGATGGATTCTGGTGCCACCCGTCATGTGTGTGCCAACAAAGAATTGTTTTCGTCATTTGCTCCAGCTCAAGTAGAAGAAATGATCTACATGGCTAACTTCGCTACGGCTAAGGTAAAAGGATCAGGAAAAGTGGGCTTGAAAAATGACTTCAGGAAAGGTCTTGACACTTAACAATGTCTTGTATGTTCCGGAGTTACGTAGGAACTTGATTTCTGTTTCACTTCTAGACAATAACGGATTCAAATGTGTAACCGTTTCTGGAAAAATTGTAATTAGCAAAGGAGAAGTGTATGTAGGAAAAGGCTATCTCACCGAGGTCCTTTGTAAGATGAGTGTAATGAATGTTGAAATCAATAAAAGTTTAAATTCTTCTTACTTGCTTGAGTCTTATAATTTGTGGCATGAACATTTAGGCCATATTAATTACAAAACGTTACAAAAACTGATTAACTTAGAGGTTTTGTCAAACTTTGACTGCAATAAATCAAAGTGTCAAACGTGTGTGGAATCAAAGTATGCAAAGCATCCTTATAAGTCCGTTGAAAGGAATTTTAATCCCTTTGACTTAATACACACTGACATTTGTGATATGAAGTCAACACCATCACGTGGTGGAAAAAAGTATTTCATAACTTTTATTGATGATTGCACTAAATATTTTTATGTCTACTTGCTAAATAGTAAGGATGAAGCAATAGATGCGCTTAGGCAATACAAAACTGAAGTAGAAAATCAGTTAGAGAAAAAAGAGAAAAATGATAAGTGATAGGGGCGGAGAATATGAATCTCCCTTCGCCGAAATATGTGTAGAGAATGGAATCGTCTATCAAACTATGACCCCGTATTCACCTCAATCTAATGGAACCGCGGAAAGGAAAAACCAAACTTTGAAGGAAATGATGAATGTCTTACTTATAAGTTCCGGTTTATCGCAAAACTTGTGGGGGGAGGCTATCCTTACAACCAATCGTATACTCAACAGAGTTCCCCATAGTAAGACACAATCAATTTCTTATGAGAAATGGAAAGGAAGGAAACCCAACTTGAAATATTTCAAAGTGTGGGGGTGTCTAGCAAAGGTCCAAGTTCCTATGCCTAAAAGAGTTAAGATAGGACCTAAGACTGTGGACTGTGTGTTCATAGGATATGTTAAAAGCAGTAAAGTATGTTGGTTTTTGGTTCATAAATTCAAACATCCGGATATAAATAAAAATACGGTAATTGAATCAGATAATGCTGAATTCTTTGAAAATATTTACCCGTATAAAATTAGACATGAACAGTCTAGTGGAGGATCTAAACAACATCGAGATGAACCAAGTGAGAATGTACATAATGAAGAGAATCCAAGACATAGTACACGTCAAAGAACTTCTACTACATTTGGATCAGATTTTGTAATATTTCTCTTTGAAAATGAGCCTCAAACATTAAAAGAAGCAATGTCGTCGTCAGACTCATCTTTTTGGAAAAAGACAGTCAATAGTAAGATTGATTCAATCTTAAGCAACCATACGTGGGAATTGGTTGATCTTCCTCCAGGAAATAAACCTTTAGGTTCTAAATGAATCTTCAAAAAGAAAATGAAAGTGGATGGTACTATTGACAAATACAAGACAAGACTTGTAGTAAAAGGCTTCAAGCAAAAAAAAGGCCTTGATTACTTTATTAAATACTCGCCAGTAACAAGGATAACATCAATTCGAATGTTAATTGCCTTGACGACAGTATATGGTCTTGAAATTCATCAAATGGATGTGAAAATCGCATTCCTAAATGGAGAATTGGAGGAAGAAATTTACATGGAACAACCTGAGGGTTTTGTGGTTCCAGAAAAGGAAAATAAGGTGTGTAAACTTATTAAATAATTGTATGGACTAAAGCAAGCACCTAAACAATGGCATGCAAAGTTTGACCAAATCATGTTGGCAAACGGGTTCAAGATAAATGAATGTGATAAATGTGTTTACATTAAAGACACTCTGAATCACCAAGTCATTGTTTGTTTATACATGGATGATATGTTGATCATCAGTAGAGACATTTCAGACATAAATGCAACGAAATAAATGCTCGAAAGCAAGTTTGATATGAAAGACCTTGGAGTTGCAGATGTGATCTTAGGTATAAGATATGAAAGACCTTGGAGTTGCAGATGTGATCTTAGGTATAAGAATTCATAGAACTCCACAAGGATTGGCATTGTCACAGTCTCATTATATCGAAAAGATACTTGACAAATTCAAGTATATGGAATTCGGTATTGTCAAGACTCCTTTGGATGTGAGCTTTGCACTTCGAAAGAATGAAGGTGAAAGTAACTCACAATTGGAGTACGCAAGAGTATTGGGATATTTAATATATATAATGAACTGTACACGACCAGATATAGCATGCGCTATTAGTAAATTGAGTCGGTACACAAGTAATCCCAACAAAATTCATTGGATGACAATGAAAAGTGTTTTGGGGTATCTTAAATACACTCAAGACTATGCCTTGCATTATAATAAATATTTTGCGGTGCTTGAAGGATATAGTGATGCAAATTGGATCACCGGATCGAACGAAGTAAAATCCACAAGTGGATATGTGTTTACTATCGGTGGAGGAGCAGTCTCTTGAAAATCATCCAAACAGACTTGTATTGCTCGCTCTACAATGGAATCTGAATTTATCGCATTGGATAAAGCCGGTGAAGAAGCAGAATGGCTCCGGAATTTCTTGGAAGATATTCATTATTGGCCCAAACCAGTGGCACCAGTATGTATACACTGTGATAGCCAAGCGGCAATAGATAGGGCAGGGAGCATGATGTACAACGGTAAATCTCATCACATAAGACGGAGACATAATACCGTTAGAGAACTTCTCTCTAGTAGAATTATCACTGTTGACTATGTTAAGTCAAAGGATAACGTGTCGGATCCACTTACAAAAGGTCTATCTAGAGAAGGAGTAGAAAGGACATCTAAGGGAATGAGTTTAAGGCCTAGGACAAGTCAGCATGGCGGTAACTCTACCTAGCAGACTAGAGATCCCAAGAACTAGGTTCAAGGAGATCAAACAAAGTTGTGTCTGACAGGTTCAACATTGTCAATTATCCAACCCATTCTCATGATGTAGACAATGTTTAGTAAACAAAGATAAGACTTAAAGTGAAAAGTCTTTTAATGATTATCTAAATTTGACAAATTTGACCAAATAGTTTAATCTATAGGATTGAACATTTAGAAATCACCTATGTGAGGGCGAAGTAGAAGCCGCTTCAAGAAGAATGTTAGTAAAGGCCTATTCTCTAAGCTCTCATGAAATCGGGACGTGTTCATGGCTGAAAAGAACAAAATCGTGAGAACCATAAATGGTAAAAGGATGACTATGTGACATGTGTTGTCTAGGTATACATTAAAGCTCAACGGTTCAAAGATATCAAATCTACCGATTGACCGAGTGCATCTGATGCATGTTCACTACGAAAAGTTCAAAGGAAAACCACTTATCCAGATGCAATCAGTCTTTGTTTGATGATCACATACTTGTCCGTAAAGTTTTACAAAGAATAGTCATTCCCCATTCATGTGGGGGATTGTTGGGTTTAATTGGTGTGAATGAAAAATAGAGGGACACGACCTTTGAGCAAAAAACATATTGTTTTGAAAAAGGTGTGACTGTTCAGATAGTTGTGTCTGTTCAGAAAAAGATATAATGTTTCGAATGAATAGGATACACCTTTTAAGTGAACCACTGCCACCTTTCAGAAGAGACATCTGATGGTTATATAAACTTGCTTTCATCCACAGGTTTGATATGAATGAAATTTTTTCTGAAATAAAAACTCTTCTTGTCTTCAAAACATTCTTTGTGATCAATCAAATCGTTGAGTGAGTTCGACGAATCCAATTATTTGAGGTACCACTATAGTTGGATTGAAAGCCATTTTATCCTGGGAGGAAGATTCCAAAACCTCGGGTACAGTGAGAGGAATTATTCCTTAAGGACACTTCGTGAAATCGGGAGGCTTGGCTTTATATTTCTGTTTCATCTTAATTTCTTGGAAAAAAAAACACTTCTTAGAAAGATCACTTTGATCTTGTGTTGAGGGTGTTTTTGTACTTTATAGTGTTCTTATTTTAAACTTGAATTAGTGTTGAAGTTGTTGTGCCTAAATACAGATTCTTATACCCGAAAACACCATAAAATAACACATTTTAATTATATAGTTCCTCGATGCAGTAATATAAAGTGTTTAATTTCAGCGGGGAAAAAAAGGGGGAACGAAACCCGACTATGATATTCATCTCACAATAATTTTCACAATTTCATACACAAGAAGGAATTAGATCCATTGATGGATTATAGTGCAGAATCAATGACAAACACAAGTAAGGAGCTAGATCCTTGATGGACTGGAATACTGAATGGGCCTAACCATACCAGATCAGCCCATTTACAACTACTTGTTACTTGCACACACTTGCACACAAGCATATTTACAGGACTCAATGACTAGAAACCTATGTTGAAGACTCTTCAAAAATATCAGCTATGCATGTCGGATTCTTCAAAATTAGTGTATTTTTAGAGTTCTGCACAACTTGGCTAGAAATATCTATACACCACAGCTTCAATCATGCAAAAAATACTTGAGCTGCCATGCATGATACCTCAATTTACCCTCTAATTTATCCACTGAGAGAAAGTATGTTGAGTAGAGACACCCTTGTCCGGATCAAAAGCTTGAACAACATCTCCAATCCATTTTCAAGATCCTCGATGCTACCCTCCAAATTCTCCAGATTTCTCTGTGCAAATTCAAAACTTTCCACTTCCTCTTCATGCTGGTCCAGCAAATTGTTCAATGCAGTATCAACTTTCTCCAGCTCAGTCAGTTTTTCCCTCTGCCCTTCACTGCCACCTGCAACCCCTTTGTGTACAAGCTTCGAAACCAGCGACCATCTAATGGACTTTGGTTTCGAGGCTGGTACAGAAAGAAACATTAGCAACGACTGGAAGGTAGAAATGGTTGTGAAACTCGCATCTTCAAGGACCCTTACAATGGCAGAGAGCTGAGATTCTTTGATTGTGGCTGATGATGGGGTGTTATCTATCTGTTTCAGCATAGCGAGGGACTTTTCAATTTCCTTTTGAGCATTTTTCCTTGAAGAAATATAAGCACTTACACTACCCTCTATTGTCAATAAATCATCTCCTGCTTTGCTTCTCCGAAGCGCAGACTGAAGTTCCCTCACGCTTTCTTTTAAGCACATGACAGTATCCCTTGTGTTGCTGCAAACATCGATGAATCGCACTGATCTTTCCAGCAACTCCTTCACAAAATTGTCATCTTGATACTGGAGAAGCGCCCGTTGAGTCATTGGAAGTGCAAGGAGTTCCTCTATACACTCATACAGTTCCACAAGGCCTGACAAAGCATTTCGGGTTTTCTCAGCTGCTTTTGGAGATAAAGGTGAAGATGATCCCCATGTTTTGATCTTGTTGAGTACTTGCTCAATCTTGATTGTGCTAGGATGTGATCTAGCAGGAAAACTAACACAACGAGTACGATATGGGCTATGAGAATGAGACCTTGGAGAAAGAGCAGCCATTGTTCGAATTGTTGAAAGGTTCATTTTTTTTTTCTTTCAAATTCAGGTTATGTTCATGAACATTCTTAAGGTGGTCTTAATATATGCAAAAAATTCATGGAAGCAGACAAAAGTTGGGAGACATGAATAGTTAATTCGTAATAATGTGTGCAATGTGATGTACATGTGAAGTCAGTGTGGGTTTTTTAATTTCTTATGTAATGGTTCTATCTGTCAAAGGCTTCA
This sequence comes from Capsicum pubescens, assembly GCA_030864215.1. Classification (NCBI taxonomy): domain Eukaryota; kingdom Viridiplantae; phylum Streptophyta; class Magnoliopsida; order Solanales; family Solanaceae; genus Capsicum; species Capsicum pubescens. The sequence continues at coordinate 184,201,697 of CM061539.1, read as the reverse complement.
ACCAACAAACAGTAGTACAACAATTTCATACTTACATCAACTATAGTATAATGATAGGGATAGGCATATCTCACTTTAATTTTTTTATTCATTTAAAGGATTTATGTGGTACAGACAGAGATTTTTTAAGCTTAAATTGATTGCTTTTCTCATGCATCTAGGCCACCGCCAGCTCGGGCTTACCAAAGGTTCATTCATCCAGAAAAGTCGGTTGGCATAGAGAAAATGGATCTCAGAACCAAACTATGCCACGAAACTAAAAAAAAGTATCAAAATATGTCATATATTTTTAAAAATATTAAATTATACTTAATTCATATTTTTTGTGAGTTATATATAATTTTTTTAATGGCAAATTACAAATATCGTCAGATATTTTAGAAAGTGCATAACTCACAAAAACTGTGAGTTATCCATTCTTATTTTAATATAACTCACGTTTTTGTGAGTTATTCATTTTTATTTTAACACAACTCACAAAAATTGTGAGTTATTCATTTTAACATTAAACAATAAAAAATATTTTCGATCTTCTATTTAACATATAACTCATAAAAGTATATAACTGCAGTGACCTTATCATCATATCAACTTTTTTTCATGAAAACTAATGTAAAATATAAGTTTTTTAAATGTATAATGTAATCTTATACATATTATAAGAATGGCATGAAGACTAATATCTAATGTAAATTTTCTAATGTATAATGTAAATATCTAAAGTATAGTATGGCTATAAAACCAACAACGTATAAAAGTAATACCTAATGTAAACTTTGTAATGTATAATGTAAATATCTAAAGTATAATGTGATCATAAAATCAACAACGTATAAAAGTAATATCTAATGTAAACTTTGTAATGTATAATGTAAATATCTAAAGTATAATGTGATCATAAAACCAACAACGTATAAAAGTAGTATCTAATGTAAACTTTGTAATGTATAATGTTAATATCTAAAGTATAATATGACCATAAAACCAATAAAAGCTTATGTGCTAAAAAAAAGAGGCGGAATTGGATGAGAGATTTTGAATTAACATATGTACAAACCTGAATAGAAAGTCGAGGCTGAGACTGATTTTCGATTTTTTCCCAATGTTTACCTTATCAGTATTGGAAGCAAAGTTGGCAGGTCAATATATCGTGTATTGTGGGGAGTTTAGTCTAGTGGGTGTGGGGCGGGGGAATTTGAGAACTACATATGCAACAAAGAAAAATTTGAATAATTTTTTATTTAAATGAAGAAAGTAATGAATTTAATTACTTGATCAGTTGATGCTTGATAAGTGCAAGAAATTTGAAACCCCCAAATCACGTTATCAAGATTTTAGGCGAAAATATGAAGCAAAATACGGTGGTTTGGGATGTATAAGGGATAGGAGACAGAAAGTAAAAAATGTAGGGATTTAAGTAATTGCTTTGAGATTTTTGTAATTTCTTTTCCAATATAAAATTTTATGTAATAAGGTAAAATTACCCTATATATATATATATATATATATATATATAATTTTTCCTTAAAAATAAGAAGATACTCAATAATTATAAAAAGAAACAAATTAATGTCTATTGACACTTCTCCAGCCATATGGTTAAAATAAAGAAAAACTATCGGGCTTAACAAATATATGCACTTAATTAACCTATTTAAGCTTTAATTAGTTACAATTTATAGCATAATATAACTATATTGCCTCCTCGTTAATTACAATTATAGCATAACATAACTATATGGCCCCCTCGTTAACTATATGTTCTTTGTATTTTTTAGTAATTTAATGAAAAAAGTTGGTATGGTACGGTCACGGCAAAAAAGATGAGTTATATACTTTTATAAGTTATATATTAAATAGAAGATCGGAAACGTTTTTCATTTTTCAATGTTAAAATGAAATACTCATAATTTTTGTGAGTTATGTTAAAATAAAAATGGCCAACTCACAAAAATTGTGAGTTATGTTAAAATAAGAATGGACAACTCACAATTTTTGTGAGTTATGTTAAAATAAAATGCATAACTCACAAAAATTGTGAGTTATGTTAAAATAAGAATGGATAACTCACAATTTTTGTGAGTTATGTTAAAATAAAATGCATAACTCACAAAAATTGTGAATTATGTTAAAATAAAAATGAATAACTCACAATTTTTGTGAGTTATGCATTTTTCAAAAAATCTGCCGACGTTTATAGTCTGCCGTTAAAAATTTTGTGCATAACTCACAAAAAATGTGAGTTAAGCATAGTTTGATACTTTTTTAAATATATGACATATTTTGGTACAATTTTTAGTTTGGTGACATAGTTTGATTCCGGACTTGAGAAAATGGGGGTGGGCTCCCAAAAATTGTTTGGATTGGAAGTACTCCCTCTGTCCCATTTTATCCGTTTCAAATTGGGATGACACAACTATTAAGAAAGCAATGATTGCTAATGTAACTTTATCATTTTGTCACTCTTAATTGTGTCTTGTTGTTAGTTTCAATATTGATGGATGACTAATACTAAAGCACCATTTATATTCTTAATGGTGTATTCTTAATGGTACTCATTTTTGCAATATTTTTCAAGAATGCTAATAATAAAGAGTAATCAATTATACTAAGGGTATAATGGATTTTTTTTTTTGTCTTGTCTTAACAAGTAAAAAAGAACAAGTAAAATGGGACATTAAATTAAAAAATTTGGGACGGATAAAATGAAACGGAGGAAGTACTTTGGATTGGACATTAAATTAAAGCATTTATATGTACAGCCAAAGATTGAATTTAGAGTGTGAGATCTAGAGAGATCAACAAGTTCTACTGGTGCATATGGTGGTTAGACGAGATATATAGTTGGATACTATGGTTTATTAAGACAACTCATGATGTTACAAGCTAAGGTAGGTACTGCATCATTGTGCACGTATGAGTGGCATGTTCTCTCACTGTTCACAGGTCCACGTACCAACCAAATAATGTTAGTAGTCGTCCTTAGTCTCAATTCATGTGATGATATTTGATTGAATACGGGAATTAGGAATAAAAGAAAGTTTCTGAAATTTATAGTTTAAAATAAATTATAAATATTTGTGCAATTATAAATCAAATTCTAAAAAGAAAGAGTGTCGCCATATAAATTGAAACAAAAGGATCGAAATCCGGAATATCATTTATACCATGGTAATTGGTTCTTGAATCGTAATGCGTTTCATTGCATTGACTTTGATTTTGTATGGGCGAATTCGTTTACGTGCATATTCTTTTAGTCGTCTACAAATGTAACCTAAAATTTTAGATAAAAACTATCATAGTTTATCAACAATGATTTCAAGAGTAGTTGCAAATTTGTACGAGAAGTAATGCAATATGAGAACTATTATAGTTGATTCGTATAAATAGGACTCCCATATTTGGATGTTCATGTGGGGTGACAAGAAGTTTCTAGGATCATAATAATTCAGAGCATATATAATAGAGAATATATATGAAGATAAGCATAAATATATGAAAGTTTATGAGGTGGTGGACACTCACTTTGCTTAGCTATAGCTAGCTAGCTAGCTAGTAGTTGGGTTTGGACACACTCATTAAATGTCAAATGGGAGGGCACTTGTCACCGACTCACAAACAATGAATTTGTCTATAGGTTGATGGTCCTTTTCTTGACTCTCTCTCCTCCATCCCATACTGTTTGGACAAGCTATACATATCTCAATAATTTATGAGAGCATTAATGCACTTCAATGAAGCAAATCGATTGGTAGAGTTACTTATTTTCTTGCATTACTTGCAACGACAGCTAAATAGTTCATAACAATAGAAAAAATATTTATTTCTTTTCGAATACTGAATTCTATGTATCTATATAGTGTAAGAACATTTAAAAATATAACTGAAGCAAGCTCCCACTTGCCTTGAAATCCCAAATATTAGTGGAGAAAGATTAGAGACGTTTGCTTTGATGGGAAGAAAAGTTTTGAATAGGGGTAAATTTAAACATCTAGTGCGATGTTCCTGTGTATACTGTACTGTGGCTGCATTTCCTTATATCAAGGAAATAGGGGATGAATAAAGTACATTTTAAATAATTTAATCTTCATTTTTGGAGTATATCTCAGTGGTTAATTTATTCTATCTGAAGATCCGCACAAAATCCCATTTAGATCTCCCTTTTAACACTTTATCCAAGAGCTTAATTATATTAAGTGTAGATGTACTTGATTAGCAATCAACAAGAAGTGTCCAGGGATAGCTTTACTTTGTAGCTTAAAAAGGGTCATATACATTGTTCAGTATTTATTCATCACGGAATGACACGTTATGGACCTCGTTGCATCTGAATATGTTATGTATGTTCTTTTTAACTTTTGTTTGTTTAAAATTATTCTTGGCATGGATATTATATTGGTAGCAAGGATATGCTTGATTCTATCTAGACCAAAATCATCATGCACTATGATTAGTTGTTTTGCAGGAAGTGGAAACATTTGTACGATGCATCCAAAAGTAGTCTAATAAAGTTATTCTTGACGTGGAAGGATATGCTCCTATATATCTAGATTCTTCCTACTCTATGATTATTTCTTTTGCAAAAAGTGGATTCATTTGGCAGATTTGGCACATCAAACGTTCTCCTTTAATATGGAAAATAAACCCCTCAAGAAAGCAAAATAAAATAAGCTGTTTACTCCAAAATATCAAGGTATTTTTATTTTAAAATCACGGAAGCCATGGATAGGTAAGTCATGTCTCATATATTCTGTAAAATACTCGCTTGTCCGAGGGCGTCCAAGCACATCGTAAGCTAAATTGGTGCTGACAAATAACCAACCCGCAATGAATAGGGAAGGTATAGTCATGCTATGAATGACCCAGTATCGAATATTGGTAATAATATCCGCAAACGAATGTTTTCCTCGACTTTCAGATATGCTGAGCTCCACATATTCTTGTACAGTGAAAGACGATCGATTCAAGAGAAATAAAAAGTCATCTAAAAGATTCAAAAGCAGATTCATGTGGAATTGAGAAGGATATAAAAAGGAAAATACTGTCATTTGCTTGAGGATTAATGTATTGTTTTTATATGTGCAAGTATTCATGATTGTTACTCTTATATAGAAATGAAGAGGGGGTAACGGCTATTTTGCCTTACTTGAGGATATTTTCGTTAATAACATCAATAATAATGATTTTTTTTAACTAAAGTCTTCAATCAATGATACTTCCACTTGCCTTTTGTCTCTACTGTTTAATTTCTCCAAAATCTTCTTCCATCTCCATTTTCTCTATTTTCACTTCTCCTCACTATATTCCCTACGCACCTTGACACCAAAATACATGCTTCAAACAAAATTTTTTGTTGGATTCATTCAGCTTTAGTGTATTATTGGTTGCAAGTTGATAGCTAAGAGTAAAGCTAAAATCTTAAGTTAGATGAAGATCTGTCATAAGAGAAGAAACATTCAACTTTCAACTCTGATTACGACCCGAACAGAGGATTGATTAGTTGCCTTCTCAAAAAACTTCGTAATCGTTCTTGCTCAAAGATCAATAAAGTAAGTTCTAATTTCAGTATGTAAGTTATTCTTTTAATTCGTCTTAATATTATTAGTATTGATGTTGTTTTTTCTTGATTGAGCAGTCACTAATTTCGGACAATTATGGTATGAGGTTTATAATTTTGGATGAAGTAGCAAGAAGTAACGCGTGCATTACACGCGTCAATGTCGGGTTAGGTTTTGTGAGAAGTTGTTTAACATCCATTAGAGCTGGATCTGGAGCTTGAAAGGAGGATGTTAATAAGGCATATTTGCAAAAGGTGTATTTTTTGGAATTCCACAAGTTCTTTTGCAACAATGGATCAAAGAAAAGAAGCAAGAATGACTACTTACGCATTTGGTTTGTTTGTTTTTTTGAGTTTTGGTGATGGATTGTGATGGTTATGTTTTGATTTTTGTACTTTTATTTCAAATCTGTTATTATTATTGTTCTATTATATCAATTAATTAATCCAACTTTTAATCTATTGATCTGTAGTTAATATTGTTATGATACTAACTAATTCAATTATCCTTTGGATCTCTTCTTAGTGTCGTTCTGTGATACTAACTAATTAAAGTTTTGATCTTTTTATATTAGGATCTGTAATTAGCTTTGTTTTTTATAACTTAAATTAAGGTTAAACCTCTATAATTGCTGTTGTTCTATGATGCTAATCGATGACATAGTTCCTAACTTCGCTATATTGTTCATCTTTAAAAATGTCTTTGCTAAAGAATTTTATGGTGTTAAGCTGTGCTTCTTCTGGTTGTTGATTGTCTGATATCCGATGATTTTATTGCAGATGTCTCTTGAAGAAGCCATAGGATATGTTGCTTTCGATGAGCTTATTGAGGTATCTTTGCTATTTTAACTTCAAACGTGATGTAATGACTCCCCGTTATGGACAACTTTCTATATTACTTATTTCGAATAATGGGTTGTTCGGCTGAATATTTGTACCTTGGTATCTAGAATAAAGCAAGCCTACGCTAACAACAACTTTGTTACCCATGCTGGAAGTTGAAGTTCACTCAAAAGTTCAGGTTGTGATGTGATATTATATTCTAGGAAAAATTAGACAGGACATCTTTATAATTGCCTGCTCTATGTTAGCAAAGTTAATATTTTATCAATATAGGTCACTTTAAATTATTTTAACCCCTTATTGTAAATTGTAAAAAATCTTATCCCCTTTATCTAATGATTCCAGTTTACAGGTTTCTTTTGGTTTCCCTGATGCTGAATTTTTGAAACGGAATCTCTCCTAATATCTCTAATGTACTTGAACGCAATTCCGTCAGATGATTAACTATTGTCAGTTTGTTACTTGTCACAGGTTTGATAGCAAGAGATTTTGTCGAGATTGTAGAAGGAATGTTATCCGTAATTTCAAGGAGTTGAAGGAATTGAAACGCATGCGCAGAGAACCTCATTACAGTAGTTGGTTTTGTGTTGCTGATGCAGCATTTCAGTATGAGGTACGATCATTTCTTAAGTTCATCTGTTTCATTGTTCATGTGGTGTGCAAATTATGAAGTGGACGAACTGCTAAATTTGTGTCTGATATCATTTTTGCATCCATATCTTATAGGCGACTGACATTTGGCTTTTTTATCCTTTAGTTTTTAACTCATTTTAGTTTTTTCTTCCACCCTTTTAATTTTTAGATTTATGGATTATTAGTAAATCGTTACCACTATGGTTTATAATCATTTCTGCATATCGTACCATTGATGTTATTTCAGTTGTGAAAAACTCGAGAGTGAATCACTTGCCCCAATTTTTCTCTTCCACTACATCACCCCAGATACCCACCAAATGCTGAATTAAAGAAGAGCAAAAACTGTGGAACCGTGAGGCCTAACATACTAATGCTACCAATCAAAATATGCTACCACTCAACTTAGTGCAGATAAAGTGAAAGCAGTTGTTATATGCCACAAAATTAATGTCATTTTGCTTTCTTGTATTCAGGTTTCTCTTTTGGGCTTATGAAACCTGCTTCTAATGGAGGGAAGAACTCCGTGGTCACCAAGCTAGCTGGAACTTTTATTTATCTAGCACCAGAATATACCGGTAAGCATTTCATTTTCCTGTTAATCTACTCGCAAACATTTGTGGTGATTTCAGTAGTATATTCAAGCTTTGGTGTTCTAATACATCTTATAATGATTTATTTCACTATCATTCCACATAAATAACAAGGATGGTTAAAAAATTGCGAGAATCAACATCTACACTATTTATTCATTGTGTAAATCTTATGTCGCGTAATTAACTATGGACAGATGAGATGATTTTAAAAGGGTAGCTCGGTGCACTAAAGCTACCGCTATTGAAAATCACAAAGTTTGAAATTTATATTCGTGGACAAATTTATAGTGACGATATTGTTGTATTGTCCTGTGAAAAGTTCTATTACAAATGCATCGCAGCTGTTCACCTTGTTAGTTACTTACCTAGAGCCTTGGGCTATTTGTATGGAAGAATTTGTAGAACTTGATGAAAATTTGCCATAATCTAATAAAAGTACATTGAAGAATGTTATCACGTCAACTCTCCATGGCTGTACCTTTTCTTGGCAAGTTTTTGCATTGTATTAGCTAACTATTTATTTTACAGCTCTTTAGTCATGCATTTTAGGTTTGTCTTGTACTTTGTATAGCTTCATGAATCAAGTTGATGGAGATATTAAAAGTAGCAGTTGTGGTGGCGGCTATGGTGATGATGAGGGCAACAGAAGCAATATGGCTAGAATTGCCAACTTCAGCTGACAAAGAGTTGTCATACATGATAACGAGCACTATCAAGCTGATGTTCTACCTACTATCTCTGTTCAGGTAATTAAATAAATCCATGATTAAAATATGTTTCATGCATAGATTTAGGGATTCAGTTTGCATATATATGAATCTTAGATGCAGTTTTTATTGTGTGTATATATATGAAATATTGTTATTGTAGCTGAAGGAAGATCAGATATGTAAGAACAATTCTGATTAATATCTTGAAGTCACTATTGACGAAAAATGGCGGAGACAGTTTCAGAATTTAAGTTTTATGAATTTAATATTTAACGTTCTTAGGATTGAACCCGTTATATATTTAAAATCGCATATGTATTATTCATTGCAATTTTCATGAATTTTTACATATAAATTTGTGCTTTCTTTAGAAATTCATAATCTAATGACAGATTTGAAAATGGTTCATAGATATGCTCCATCCACCCCGACGACATTCCCTGCATGAACAACAATGATCAGCGTAAAGAAAAGCTGTCACACCATGAGGTATTTAGCGAAAATGCCACTGGTCTAGCTGGTTATTTCCTTTTAGCCTTAGCATTTGAGCATATTCGTACTCTGTCTTGTAGAATTTTCATAGATTGTACAATGAATATAGCAGAGTTCGTACATCTTCTTCTCACTTACAAATAGTAGTGATATATTTTACTTAAAAATAAAGTAAAGTATATTGCAAGATGTGGCCATGTGGGTAAGACTACATACAATAGATATTTGTGGTTTGACATTTTTTTGGACTCCGCACATAACAACACTTTAATACACTTTAATCATAAGGATTGTGTACTATCATTTAGAAAGTATTTTGAAAAAAGGAACAAGATTTATCTATGAAAAAAAAAGAGCCTTCAGCTAGAAAAATCACATTTCTAGGGATGTACATTGGGAAGTTTAGTTCACAGCTGATCATTTTATACTTATAAGATTCTCTAATTTTGACTTGATATGGAGTTAATTTAAGAAAGTATAATGACTTTTCAATCGTATGGTCTGCTAGGCTAAAGTTATGTAGAATGTCCAAAATAAGTTAGAATCTTATTCTTTCTGAAAAATGTAGGTTACAACAACAAAAGGATGGAAAATCTGAATTTCGAAGAACAGTGGAAAAATCCTTACAAAACTCCGTGGCCTCCCTGTTGCTGGTTTTGTAAGAATTTCAAAAGTAAATTATTTAGCGGATCAGCAAAAGAAAAAGAAGTAGAATGTGAATCCGCAAATGATTGACAACAAATGTACTGGGAAGCACAGTTGCAAAGGTACGAACATCAAATGATCTACTTCTTAGGGCTAACAACTATTTTACATGGTTTCAATTAACCTGTAATGTGATGACTCCATTTTGAGTTTTTGGAATGTTTTCCCTATTATAAGAACTTTGCTTCATTATATTATTTTTCCTATTCATATATCAGTGTGTCTAGCTGTTCTTGATTATTTGTGGTTATTTTTTGATTCCTTAGTGTTGCATGTTGTTATTGTCAGGTAACTCTATGGTTCCCTCATGTTTAAGATATTCTTACGTTCAAGCTATGAACTTGACATGTTTTGATGAAAACCCATGTCATATTTCAAGCGAATTACATGTGAATTCCCCAATTTATGATTTTAGTTATGTAATCATGCAACTCTCCCATGTTTAAGATATTCCATGTTTAAATTCATGATCCCCATGTATTTGGATAATTGCCCCATGTTAAAGTATTAATCCCTATGTGGTTGATAAAATGCCCGTGTGTGTTGAATAGGATAATAATGACATGTTACCATGTGTTCTCATTCATCTACAAGTCCATAACCTCAAAAAAATTGATAAAATGTCTCAGTGAATAATTATGCTGGAGATTTTAATTTTGATTAATAGATAGAATTTGAAAAACACTATTGTTTTCACATATTTACTTAGTACTTTTACTTAAAAAAAGTCTTTTACTTACTTTTTAGGATTTCTAGATCGATGAACCAAATATAATTCAAATAACTCAATTTGACATTGATTCTTCTTTTTCAGTTTAATAGATAGAATCTGAAAAACATTATTGTCTCCACATATTTACTTTCTACTTTTACTTTAAAATAAACTATTCACTTACTTTTTGCTTTACTACTATTTTATTTTCACATGTGTCATGTCTACTTACTATTTACTTGAAATCTGAATTTTGAGGAAGAGTGAAAAAAACCTTATGAAACTCAGTGGCCTCCCCGTTGCCAGGTTTGTAAGAATTTCTAGAGTAATTTCTGAACATTAAGGAATTTGAGATTTTAACTTTGATTTCAAACTTTGCGGACTTCTAGATGGATGGACCAAATAATTGAAATAATCCAATTTTACATTGGATTCCACTTTTTCAGTTTAATAGATAGAATTTGAAAAACACTACTGTTTCCACATATTTACTTTATACTTTTACTTTAAAAAAAGAAGAAGAAGATTTTTACTTACTTTTTTAGGATTTCTAAATACACATCGACATTGTTCAACAAACATAAAAATTAAATCTTTTTTTCCACAGAATGACTCCCTATTAATACAACATGCTGAAATGGAGTTAATAGCTTAAACGGTCACTCAACTTTGGACTTTTATCTCAGAAAATCACTTAACTTTGAACTTTACTTAGAAAGTCACTCAACTTTACATGTTTTACTCAGAAAGTCACCCAACTCATTTTATTATTTTTCTAAATAACTTTTGCTTATGTGGATTTTTTTTTCAATAACAAAATTCTAAAAAAATATAAAATATCTATTTAATGACCTTTTTACCCTTTTTTTTTCATTCCCTTTTTTTTTTATTTATACCTACATTTCAATTTTGAAAAGTCAACCGCAATACACTCTCGAGCACATGTACATTGAATTTCTTTTAAAAAATTACGTAATCTACATATTAGTAGCACTAGAATTAAAAAAGAAATAATATAGTTATAGTACTAGTATTTCCATGGGCTGATTTAAGGACTTGCCAATTTCAGTTAGATTTTATATTTATTTTCAAAAGTTATATAAATATAATTGTTGAAACTAACAAAACATTTGAATGTCATCTAACGTCTGTTAGATTTTGGATTATGGTTTATCTTTTTTTTTTAAACTTTAAGTTTGCTTAGAAAATCTCTAAACCTAATTTAAAATTAAAAATTCATAAGTTATAATAGCAGAAATAATAAAAAGAAAGTTACTTATTATATAATTATGCCAAAAAAAAAGACAACGGGCGAACATTTCCCATTAAATACGAACTTGTTATTATAATCATAATATAATATACCACCAATCGTGCTAAGGCCTTTCATTCCGCATGACTCTAAGCTCTCTTCCCACTATATATAACTCAGTCACATACGTGAGTTGTGTATTATTGAGTCATGAACTATCTCAATATTTCTTCCATGTCTAGCAGAATACCAGCAAAAGAGTATAGTTAGGAAGAATATATTTTTAAGAAGTGATCATAAATCATGAGTACGAAGAGTAAAACGATGATACAAAAGAAAGGCTACGGCTCTTTTCGAAACAGTGTGACAATTAAAACATAATAAACAACAGACTATGATAGTATCACAAGCAGGAACCATAATATTATGGCTAGTCAACGACGAACACCAACAAGTCTAAATCTTAGAGACGCAAGACAATACTCCTACACGACTGATCTTCTACCCTCGAGATGCAAGACAAAAATTGATGTTGAAATTTAGTATAGATTTCATAAACAATTATTGATTTCAAATCATAACTTGAAACTGGGGTCTCAACACCTATGGACAAGTACATATTAAAAACATGATTGAAATTCGTGAATTTATAGGGCCAGAAGTTGAATACGTACATTGTGTGCGTATTTATATCAATGGGTACAATTTATTTTTAAAATAGTCCTTTTAAGTATAGATAAAGAGAACATAAAATATTTATTAAAAGAGGATTTAATAAATAAATTTATAGTCGATTTTAAAAGTTTAAATATTAGAAAAATTAACATAGAAGTGTACTATTATTTACATATATAGTTGAAATAAAAAAAATATCTTGATCGGGTAAATTCCTAATATTAAGCCGTCTGACATAACTCAACTAAAAACCATACAATAATAAAAAATGAAGTTGATTTTATAATCTTAAATATTAAGACTATAATTAAATTACAATTTTCTCTAATATGTCTTTCTTTTGGAGGGTAAAAAAGTTGCTAGTATATGGTAAATTTCTACTTCTATAATAGTTATACAAGATAATACCCCCTTTCTTTAAGTGTAGGCATCAAATGAAAGAAAGGATAAAAAGGTCATTAAATGGATATTTTATATTTTTCAGAATTTTGTTATTAAAAAAAATCCACAAATAAAAATTAGTTTAAAAAATAGGTGACTTTCTGAGTAAAACATCTAAAGTTGAGTGACTTTCTGAGTAAAGTTCAAAGTTAAGTGACTTTCTAAGATTAAAAATTAAAGTTGAGTGACCGTTTAAGTTATTAACTCTGCTAAAATGAGACAGAATCAAAATCTGTTCAAAATTCAAGTGAAAAAAGTAATTTCCCGCACGGATCATACAATCTCTGAAAAAGCCGACATTTTATCCTGTACTGAAAAAGCAAACATCATGCCCTCTCTTCCTGCACCATCCACATTCCATATCAAAGAAGGAAGCAAGAAGCAAAAAAAAGATTTCGCTTCTTCTGTTGAACAGGCCGAACAACAAAGTGAACGCCAGAATATGCTCAAGATGAAATAAAAAATGGAGTCATCGACTCCAATGAAAATAAAAAAAAATGTTGCCAACACATTGCTTTCATATTATCTCTTTCAATAGTTATAATATAGCTTCAATATAATTTATACTATACTATTTTCTCACTACTTATATTACACTCTCTTTCATTTTTGTTAAATATATTTGTAGATTGGTGAACCACATATTATAAAATATAATTGTATTACCTGCAAACATATCTTGGCCCGTGCACAGAACGGGCTCGGACACACTAGTTTTTATATACGTGCAAATGTGCAACTTTATGGATTTCCATGATATAATTGTGATCGTATGAGGCCATAAGTCCATTCTTGAATGTTGGGTCAATTATTATACAAGACTATTTCGATTAAATTGGACAACTCAAAATCTTAATAGCTCAATTTAATTGGATTGTGCTTAGTTCTTTTAATCCCCTTAACTAATGATTGTTTCTTTCTTATACCGTGCTTAACTATTATTTGTTAAACTAAGTTTTCCCAATGACTGAAGCACCACCAGATTCCTCTATTGCCATAGATAATAAATAAATGGACTCTATTAAGACCATACGGTATATTGTTGCTCCAACATTGTGGTCTAAAAAGTCCACTTTACTTCTTCATCCCATGGTCTGAGCCAACTTTTATATTTTAGTCCAAAAAGTGCACTAGAGAAAAGGTATGCAATTTATTCATTTTCCGTCCACACAGAAGGCAAATTGGGCTTACATTCATACCCAAATTGGATCAATCTTTCCTTAATTTGAATTACTCTAACTGGATGGACTCAATTGTAAAATTAAGTGGTCCTGAGTGTAAATAATCAAACTTGGTGGCCTTGACTTGTGAATCTCTTAACTAACTTCTCTTTCTGACCATATCCTCGTTCTTTCACTTTTGATCCAAAAATTGTTGTACTTTGTTTGAGTTACTAAAATGGCCAACAAAGTCTCCAACTTCTCGGATCTGATCCAACGTGTCACTGCTTCTTGCTTGCTCCACCCACTCTCCTCCAACGCCCACATCTCCAATGCTCGTGACGAATCTGAAGATGACGACAAGTACACTACAGAAGACGAAGAACAAGAAGAAGAAGAGGAGGAAAACACACCGTATAATGTGGAGACTGTGGGAAAGTTTGAGGTGAAAAAGGAGGGTACAAAAACGGAGAAAGTAATCGAAATGGAAATGCTGTTAGGTGAAGTGTTTGATGCAGTATCGGCAATGAAGAAGGCGTATGTTAGTCTACAGGAAGCGCATTGTCCTTGGGATCAGGATAAAATGCGCGTGGCTGACGTGGCTGTGGTATCTGAACTGCGAAGGCTTGGAGTGTTGAGGGAAAGATTTCGTCGGAATGTTGTTAGAAGTGGAAGTGGAAGTGGAAGAGGAGACTGGAGAGTCGGGGCGGCGACGTTGAGAGAAGTAGTGGCGCCGTATGAATCCGCTTTGGATGAACTGAAGCAAGAAGTGAAGACGAAAGAAATTGAGATTGATGATTTGAAGGAGAAGTTGAAAATGGCGACGCTGGTTAGCTGCAATAGTAATGGGAAGAAAAGTAAGTCGAAACGGAGAGTTAGCTGCAGCAGTCAAGCTCAGGTTAATGTGTCGCCGGCACCTGATTTGTTCGAAGCTACAGTGAGTTCAGTTAAAGAAGCGTCAAAATCTTTCACGAGTTTGCTTCTCTCCTTGATGCGTTCTGCTCACTGGGACATTGCGGCAGCAGTGAGATCCATTGAAGCTGCTTCATCCAACACCACCACTACACCAACGGCAGATTCAATTGTCGGAGCCAACCACGCAAAATACGCACTGGAATCTTATGTGAACCGAAAAATGTTCCAAGGATTCGATCACGAGACATTCTACATGGACGGAAGCTTATCATCACTGCTCCAGCCAGACCAACACCGCCGCGAGTGTTTTACACAGTACAGGGACATGAAAGCAATGGATCCAATGGAACTTCTGGGAATCCTCCCAACTTGTAGTTTTGGGAACTTCTGTTTCAAGAAGTATTTGGCTATAGTGCACCCCAAAATGGAGGAGTCTCTGTTTGGTGATTTGGAGCAGAGGCGTCAGGTGCTGGCTGGGAACCATCCAAGGAGTCAGTTTTACGGGGAGTTTCTTGCGCTAGCAAAGGCTGTTTGGCTGCTGCATTTGCTGGCCTTTTCTTTGGATCCTCCACCAAGTCATTTCGAGGCGAGCAATGGATCTGAGTTTCACCCCAAGTACATGGAAAGTGTGGTGAAGTATTCCATTTCCATGGGGATAGGAGGGAGAATGGGTAGTGGTTTAGTTGTCGGGTTTCCAGTTAGTCCCGGGTTTAAGCTCGGAAATGGATCAGTTGTTAAGGCTAGGGTTTATTTAGTCCCCAAAAATGGGTTTTAAGTTTTTTGGATGGACATAAATTAGTCCATGCACTACTTGCCTTGTCTATGTATTAGTCCTACTAGTTGGTATCAAAAATAAAAAAAAGGTACATTTGGCTTTGGGATCATTTTTGTGCAAAAACAATGATTGAAATTATGTCTCTTGTTTACCGGTAAATTTAAAAAGCTTAGTATAATTTTTGCTCTGGTAGACTTAACAATGTAACGTTTGCTCGTCTTTGTGAAATGAATCTATCGCCCATATAACGGTCATCTTCGAACCTTAAATTCCACTTACTAATTTTTTGCAGTTTTTGGTACAACTTCACGTATGCCCATCTTTTTTCTGTTTATTTTCTTGTTACTGATACATTGAGGTAATTTTGGACTTAGATTATGATGCTTCGAGTAAGTTAATGAAAGTCCCCTCTTTTGGGGACTAGGCCATAGGGTAGAAGTTCTGTGTGCATATATACATATGACGTTCATTTTCTTTTCAAGGTCATTGCTTTTTGAGTTTTCTCTTATTCTCAAAGCTCGAGGATGAGTTCACCAATGTTTATTGTCAATTATACTTATAGATAGCTTCTTTCCATGTTGATCCTATCAAGAAGGTAGATTCAGTGGGAAAGAATATACAACATTAATCTTAACAAGAAAACAATGTTAAGGTTCTTGATTGGATCAAGCTCCGGAAGATAGACTGTTTTAGTCTGTATGCTGTTCTCAATGTGTTCAATAGAGTCTGCAATGTCTCCTATTTGCTTTGTGCAAACCAGATTCTGTTATTTTGCAATTGTTCTTTACCTGTATCTGCATAAGCTACAGAGTTCAGTGTCTACTATCTCAAGCTCATTGCTGTTATCTTCTTCTTTTTCCGGTTCACTTGCTAGACTTGCCTTGTGCATGAATCTTGAATCCATTGACTATCAACCTTCCTTAGGCTCAGAACTGGTTCTGACAATTATTGTTCACTCTATTTCAGGTATTTGAATTATAATCCTACTAACACAGTTCATGGCGTTATTCATGCACTCTCCTTATATACAATAAAAATATAGATAGAGAAAGAGACATGAAATTGATGTATGCTCAATCACCTGAAGATTGTATATTTCTACATAACAACAAAACTGTGTATATAGAATTTACAGTAAATGGAATATCAACTGCAGATTAGCAGGAGAAAACATTCAGTAGTGAGCTTCTAGATCTAATCAGGCATCTAAATGTTGCTTCCAATCCATCTTCGAAGCTAACAAGATAAGCCTCAAAGCTTTTGAGCTTGGTTTCTAAGCTCATGTTTTCTTCTAGCACTGGTGGTGCTATGCTTTCTTTGTTTATCAATCTTGAAAGCAGTGACCATTTAGATGGCTTAGGCTTCAAAAGTGGGGCACACAAGAAGGACAAAAGCATTTGGAAAGTTGACAGGCATACTGCATTAGCTTCGTTTAGTGCTCTAATCACAGATACTGTAACTTGATCTGCCTCTAGCAAGACCGATACTGCAGTCTCTTGATCCATTTGCTTCAAAGTCGAGACTAATCTTTTGGCGTCCCGCTTGATCTTCTTGATGGAAGAGGTAAATCTTTCAACGCTGTCATCTGTAGTTGAATCTCCTTTTCTCCTTCTGAAGGAGGATTGAAGATCTCTTACATTTTCTTTACATCGTGAGACAAGTTCCTTTATTGTGCCACAAAGGTCAAGAAGCCTCACTGATTTATCCAATAAATCATCAAGCCATTTTTCATGTAGACTCTGGGAGAGGGTTTGAGGTAAGTTGAGAAAATCATCTATGCACTTGTACAATTTCTCCAAACTAAGGAGACCATTGCTCACAGCTGCTGGTGCAACTGATACTTCCAATGATTTTAGCTTGTTTAGCTCCTCTTCAACTCTCTGGGTGGTTGGGTGTGATCTGCCAGGCAAACTGACTGATCGAACGTGATTAGGTTTTGAAGAAAGAGCAGCCATTTCTTATGATTTTCTTTCTGATGTGGGGATTTCTAAAATTTGTGTTATCATTGAAGATTGAGATTTGGTATTTATAGGCAGACAGCCATAGCAGTAGAGACAATGAACAATGGCCTAATTAAGTAAGCATGTGAGTGCTCCGCTGGATGCCTTATTTCTTCAGTTGTTTAGTTAGTTTCCGTCATGTAATAGGTGGCCAGGTAAGGTTGTCTCCTCCATAAAAGCTTAAATCCATCAATTACTATAACACAGAATAATTAGATAATTGAGGTATAAATAATTACATACTAATGGGAATATTTTAAGGGGTCAAGACTTTCAAAAGGGGCTAGTTGGTCAATTATAAAATTCATAATGCACGATTGAAGTTTAGTTTATGGAATTGTACATGTATGGAAGTTTTTCTTTTGGATTTGTTAGGTAAGGGGTTGGAATCATATCTCTATAAGCTTCTCAACTAGATGTAATGTTTCCAATAATGCCGGGAAATTCAGAAAGGCCTTATGCATTTTTTCTACGTAATGAGTGGTTTCCATGAGGAACTTATTAATAAAATGTAGAAGAGCACATATGAGCTGTATAATCTAATTAGTTAAATTGCGTTAAGATATGGTGTACAAGGTGATGTAACAAAAGAATACTTCATCATATGCAGGACGGGGCTTCTTGCCTGATGTCACCCATGCCTCAGTTTCTGGCATAGTTGGTGAGTTCTAATACCTGTGAAATATTGATCTATTCTCATGCTTAATCTTTTATACTCTTGATTTTAGTGAAGAACTAAACAATAAAATATTAGAAACAAAACTAAGAACTTACAGTATGAAAAGTTTACTTTTCTATAGTTCATCAACCCTCATGTCTGGCATGTGGAGAAACACCAAAAGGTTCTGTGAAGATACATTAATCAAAGGAAGCTGAGTTTTACCGGACACGCACAGATCAAAAATTATATGGGCAAAGCTAATTAATACATGCCAGTGCAATCATATCCTGTTAATTGTTCCCAAGATATGGCTATGATTTCCATCCTTTTAATCAGTCCAGCAGTACGTGGCTTCTGCTGGCTGCTCACTCAAGGAACAATATTTAATCAAATCAATAATGGATACATGAGTGTGTTGATAATTTAAACATTTAATTTTGTGCATACATGTCTGGCTGGTTATGCTGTGCTTGTTTAATGTTTACTAAATTATTGACTGAATAATTGTTCTCCTGTACAACTCACCCTCCAGAACAAAGAGAAGGAAAATTTACATTTTTTCAAACCTTTGCAAGTTATAACCATGAGTTTCACATTCTCTCTGAGATATCTTATTTATTTAAGTATGCTAGGAAAGGAACTCTTAAGAATGAAGAATGAACCAGATGGAGAGAATATATTCAGGAGAGACCCCCTCAATCTGATCAGGCACCTAAATGCTCCTTAAAATCCATTGTTAAAGCAGTCAGGGTGACCATCGAAGGATTCCTGCCAAGTTTTAAAGTTAATGTTGTCTGCTTGACTTTCATATGCTGTTCTTAGCCTTGTGCACCAATTTTAAAACAAGGACCACTTAGATAATTTGGCTTTAAACTTGGGACAGATAAGAAGTAGCAAGAGCATTTGCAAAATTGAAAAGCAAACTAAGTTGGCTTCCCTTAGCACTACTCTAATCACATATGCAGTGTCCAAATCTGAATCTTGGAATTCTGATTCAGCAATCTCTTCATCCATTTGGTTTAAGTGTTAAGACGAGGACTAACTTTTGGGCATCTCCTTCATCTTCTTGCTGATGAAGGTGATCTGGTGAATCTGGCTTTTGTAATTGAGTCTCCTTTTTTCCTTCTTGTTGTTCTACAGAACACAGAGAAGAAGAAGAAAACGTTTGAGGATAAAAAAATATTTTGCTTGTTTATTCATCCAAATCTGAGAATATAAATAGACAAAAATACTCCTATTCTATTTCTAACTAGGAAACTAATAAAATCCTATTCTAACCTCAACTACGATACTAATAAATCCTATTCTATATCAACTTAGATAACTGGATTTCAGAAATAAAATTACTAAACTAAAAAGAAAAATAACAACAAATAACTCAATACTTCAACACTCCTCCTTGAGATATTTGTTGGTAACTCCAAGTTGTTCACGAAGAGTTTCAAATCCGAGATGTCTTTCTGGCCCTCCTTTATCCTAGTGACATAATCCTTCATCTCATCACCACTCTTGGTGGAATGGTAACGAAGGAGGTCAGCCAATTTGGCTTTGTTCTGGCTGTCTTTGTGAATGCCCATCTTCAAGTTCTTTGAGAAAGCTTCATAGAACTTGTTATAGTCCTCTTTGTTCTCATCAATTTCATTGAACATCTCAATACATTTCTTCACAAGGTTCTTCCTAATCACCTTGAGAATGTTGTTCTTCTTTTTTCGAGTTTCAAATGCTAACATAACATCTTGCTTCAAGAAAACTGCAAGCTCCTCATCTTCAGAAGCCTTGGCAAAAGTTGCAACAAACTTATTTGTACTGTGGAGGTATTCAACCCTTGAATATTTAATCCAGAATTCTTTTCCTGACATCTTTTCAGGAACAAAATTTAAATATGCTTGGCAGAAAGCTAGTTTCTCAGCAAAAATCTGATGAATAACCTCTGAAAAGCATTCAATCCCATTTCCACCAACAATTGCAAATATTTTGTCCTTCAAAGTTGCATCAGCTAAGTTACCCCGTTTCTCTTTCAAGCAAGGGCACATAGTCCATTCATCATTAGCTGGGTTGTACGATTCAACTGTGTCATACCACAAGCTTCCAGTTCCACCACCAAATACATAAAATTCTCCACTCAGCTTTGCAACCGAGGCATATGCACGGACTGAATTCATTGGTTTAAGTAAATTTAACACATCGAATGAAGGTAAATACGAGTCCAATGCTGATAACCATGATACACCATCATATCCTCCGGTTAGGAAAATCATCTCATGCTTCAGGTGTCCATCATCAGTATGGTCAATCATTATTTCATCAGCACGTGTACAAACAGTATTTGAGGACTCCAACATCATACATCTATATTTTAACTGTTTAATTTCTTGTTCAGCATGAGCCATCTTCTGCTCCAAATAATTCATCTTACGATTTTTCTCTTTTATAAAAGCTTTCAGTTCTTCCAAATACTCTAGCTGGTCTTCCTTGAGGAAGAGAGTTAATTTTGTTCCTCTGCCCAATTTCTCAACATTTACATCCCTCGTAATAGTGAATGAACCACCTGCTTGTGATTCCCAGATATATTGTTTGTCATCGTTGTGCTTGGTGGTCAAAATAACCTGCTCATATTTACTACTTCGGCAAACTTGCTCAGAATTTAAGTTCCAATTCAAAGGAAAACTTCTTTTTATCATTTCAACTGTAATCACTTCTTGGCCGCTAGAATCAGAAACAACACATTTTTTATCTTTGAACAGTAACATATAATCTCGTTCTAGCATTTGACCAACACTCAATAGATTTTGGTCAAGATCAGGTACCAATAAAACATCTTGAATAAATTTAGTACCTTTGGGAGCTTTAATTGCCACAGTTCCTTTACCAACAATCTCCAACGTGGTTTTATCGGCCAACTTGACACTACCTTTGGCAGATTCCAACTTCGTAAAATATTCTTGTTTGCTAGTCATGTGTTGAGTGCAACCATTGTTCAGAAACCATGTGTTTTTATTATTCTATCTTGTTGCTGCCATCGCCGTAAGCACAAACTCCTCCTGTTCTTCAACTTCCGAAAAGTTGGCTTTTTGAGTTTGTTGGTTGTTCTCCTTCTTCACTCTGCAAAACTTTTCAATATGACCAAGCTTATTGCAATATCTACACTGGAGAGGTGGTTTCTTCCCCTTAAACCAACAATCATTCTCTTTATGATTGTTTTTTCTGCAATACTTGCATGGAGGAAAGTTCTCTCTCTTCTTGACTTCATTGCGAGAATCGCCTTGATTATTTCTACTAGAATTAGTAGAAGTTTCTGAGATTTTACCTTCCTCTTGCATCTGCATCTTCCCTTTGAACTTGGCTTGAAGAGCAGTTTCAGTAGCTTCTTCTAGCCTTAAGGATCTTCTTTGCTCTTGAGCTTGAAGAGCATGTACAAGTTCTGAAGGTGACAGTTTTGTGAGATCCTTCGAATCTTCAAGTGAGGAGATCTTTGCTTCAAATCTTTCCGGCAAACTCACAAGAACCTTTTCCACGATTCTTGAATCTGTAAGCTTTTCTCCCATAAGTCTGATTTGGTTTACAACCTTCATCAACTTGTTGGAGAATTCTTCAATAGTTTCTGAATCCTTCATTCTGAGAATTTCAAACTCTCTTCTCAGATTTTTCACTTTTATTTGCCTAACCTTGTCACTTCCGTGAAATTCTTCTTTCAACTTGTCCCAAGCCTCCTTTGCAGTCTCACTCGCCATAACTCTAGCGAAAATTACTTCTGAAAGTGTTGATTGTATGCAAGAGAGAGTTTTAAAGTTTTTCGGAACCTCTTCTCTGTGATTCTTAATTTGCGCCATTGTTGGATTATCTGGCAAAGTATTTACCTCTCCTCCAACCTCTACCACTTTCCACAGATCATATGCTCACAAGTATGTTCTCATCTTGATAGCCCAAATTGGATAATTCTCACCAGAAAAAATTGGGGGTGAAGGAATTGAAAAATTGTTGGAAGCCATAACAGTATTGACTTTTATGCAAGGTTATTTTTGGGGTCTTCTCTATCCCTCAAGAAATTGGCTTTGATACCAATTGTTGTTCTACGGAACACAGAGTAGAAGAAAAAGTTTGAGGATAAAAAAATATTCTTGTTTATTCATCCAAATCTGAGAATATAAATAGACAAAAATACTCCTATTCTATTTCTAACTAGAAAACTAATAAAATCCACTTCTAACTTCAACTAGGATACTAATAAATCCTATTCTATATCAACTTAGATAACTGAATTTCAGAAATAAAATTACTAAACTAAAAAGAAAAATAACAGCAAATAACTCAATACTTCAACACTTCTAATAGAGGATTGAAGAGCTCTGACATAGGCACAGAGACACTTGTACGTTGGCTTTGCAAAGTCTAGCAAGCCTGTCCATGGCACTATGCACTAGAAGCTAGCCACGGGGCGCCGTGAGGCACGATCAACAGGTCAAAGGGAAGGCTATTAAGCCCCCTGAACATTTTACATGTTAAAACTAACTAACCAACTCCACAATTATGCAATAGATTTTCCAATTAGCATTGGAAGATTTTAGGAAAGAAATCCATGATACAATCAGGCACTTATGTTCTTTCCAAATTATATTCGAACTTGTCAAGCTGAGCCTAAAATGAGTGCTAGCCATATTGTAGCTAAGTCAAGCTCCTTTTAAATCTATATTTGGGGAGCTTGCGGATCATTGTTTTCATGGACTGCTAGTGGACTTTTTGGGAGCAATGCACTTAAGCTTGCCCGACACAATAGTCTCTCAAATTAAACTGATATTGAGTCGAGCAAAATGGCAGTGTTAAATTTTCCATTTAATCATTCGAAAGAGTGCTATGTTTGGCTGCTTTGCCATGCTGATCTGGGGCCAGATCTTTTTGCTGGTTCTTGATTTTCTTTTCTTTTTTTAATTTGGCTGAGTAGCTAGAAAAAAAAAGGACTGAATATTAGCCTCCTGATTTGATTTAATGCTTCCGATTATCTCAGAAGACATATGATGAAATCAAGATTGTCATAGTTACAGTGGTCACCACATCTATGGACTAAGATAAGCAGATCATAAACTATATTTCTACTTTATCAGTGATGCATAAAAATATGGTCGTTAAGTAGAATACTGAAGAAGTTATTCATGCTCATTATGTCCCTTCATTAGCTTGATTTTTGGAGCCAATTACGTAAAGTATGTAATAAATGTACCTGATATAAGGTACATAGAGATACTGTGAAGTTCTTTCTTTGTGCTGAAACTCACAGGCATAACCTTTTAAATTTTGATCTGAGAGAGAGAGAGAGGCGGGGCAATAAGTGGTGTAAAATCTTTCACATGAAGTTTATGTATTTCATACATAACTACAAAACTACAAAACTGTTTGCATACAATTTACAGGTGTGGAATAACAACCGCCAGATTAGCAAGAAAGAACATTGAGGAGCGAGCTTCTAGATCTAATAAAGCACCTAAATGTAGCTTCCAGTGCATTTTCAAAGCTGTCAAGGTAGGCCTCAAACGGTTCCAGCCTGGTTTCTAAGCTAGTGTTTTCTTCTTGGACTTCAGCTGCTATTCTGTCTTTGTGTACCAGTCTTGAAAGCAATGACCATTTTGATTGTTTAGGCTTCAAAGGTGGCACAGACAGGAAGGACAAGACCATTTGGAAAATTGAAATGCATACTACATTAGCTTCTCTTAGTGCTCTAATTGTAGCTATTGTTTCTTCATCTGCATCTAGCAATACTGGTACCACAGTCTCTTGATCCATTTGTTTCAAAGTCAACTCTAATCTTTTGGCATCCCTCTTGATTTTCTTGCTGAAAGAGGTAAATCTTTCAGCGCTGTCATCTGTTGTTGAATCTCCTTTTCTCCGTCTGAGAGATGATTGAAGATCCCTTACACCTTCTTTGTATCGTGAGACAAGCTCCCTTGTAGTGCCGCAAACATCAAGAAGCCTCACTGATTTTTCCAATAAATCGTCAACCCATTTAGCATCTACACTTCGGGAGAGGGTTTGTGGCAAGTTGATAAGATCATCTATGCACTTGTATAATTTTTCCAACCCGAGTAGGCCATTGTACACAGTGTCTGCTTTTGGTGCAGCAGGTACTTCTAATGATTTGAGCTTGTTGAGCTCCTCTTCTACTCTCTGGGTGGTAGGGTTTGATCTCCCAGGAAAACTGACTGATCGAATGTGATTGGGTTTTGAAGAAAGAACAGCCATTTCTTAGTTTTTTTTTTTTTTTTTTTATCTGATGAGGGGATATCTCAAACTGGTGATTCAATTGAAGCTTCAAAGTTGGTATTTATAGGCAGACAGCCATAGGAGGAGACAGGTTGAGCAGTAACCTAATTAAATCAGCATGTGATTGCAATGCTGGATCTTTTTGGAACTGGTAAACCTGCTACACATTTGGCCAACAAAGGTTCTGGTGATTACTTTCATTAGTACTCGTAGTTATGGGATGAACGTGCGGCATCTAATAATCATGTGCGTGTTTAAAAGATTTGATCCTTTTTGTCTCCAGAAATGGTGCCAATACTCTTGACGCATAAATTTTTTATAGGTATTATGTGATTGAAGATGCATCAGCTTCAAGGAGCCTGCTTTTTTTGTTCAGTTGTTTAGTCGGTTTCCGTCATGTAACAGGTGGCCAGGTAAGCTTGCCTCCTCCATAAGCTCAAATCTGTCAACTACTAGTACACAAAATATTTAGATAACTGAGATATAAATGATTAAAAAGTGGGGGGAATATTATAAGGTTTCAAGACTTTAATAGGAGCTAGTAGATCAAATATAAAATTCATATTGCACGATTGAAGTTTATTCTATGGAACTGTACACGTATGGAAGTTTTATATTTGAATTTGTGAGCTGTATTATCTAATTGATTAGGATGTGTTAAGATATGGTGCGCAAAGCGAATAGCAAAGAAATATTTCATATTCAGATGTGCACGAGTACCTTCTTGTCTAGATGTTACCCTTTACTCAGTTTCTATCATGGTAGGTAAGTTCTAATACCTCTGATATATTGAGCAGTTTTTTTATGAAGCTTCATGCCTTTAATTTTTACTCTATGCAACTTTGGAGAAGGTTATCTCATAAACAATAAAGTGAATTTGTTTCCTTTAACAAGGAACATGATTAAGAACTTGCAGTATGACATCGTCTTGTAAGGTTTTCTACTTTTGGTATACTTCTTGTATACGGGCAAGCTTTTGCCCTTGTCTAATGAAATTTATTATGTCATTAACTAAAAAAAAAAAAAAGAACTTGCAGTATGACAATTTTAGTTTTCGTGCGTTCATTAACATGTCCACGAAAGGTTCTTTGAAGACAAAATAATCTAAGATGAAGCTAATGAACAAACACAACCAAATTTTACCTATACGTCACACCTAATTAATATAAATTGTGTCCTTGAGATAATTTATCAATTTCTGTTTTGTTTAGGCCCCAAAATAGGCTAAATCACTTAATATTCTTTGAATAATTTTCAGTTTTATCCTTTCTTCGTTATAGAAATGTCTTACTTTTTGGAGTTACCTTTAGATGATCAGCCAATAAGTAATTATAGATTTTATGAAAAAATACATGGAGAGATTTATAATTCGGAGACCATGGCTATATCTTTATAGAAAATGACAACATAAATTGGAGACTCGTAAACTTGTCCTGTAATAGAAAAAACCTACGGAGAATTTGCGGTTGAAACAGCCTTAGAAACTTGTAATATGTGGGAATAATATCATTCTATTGTTAATTTAGATATCTGGTTATTGCACACGGATGGGAACAAAATCATGAAAGATGAGAGACACCGATTAGAATTGTCGTATAATCTTTCACTTGTATATTGTCCTTTACTATCGTAACTACAAAATTGTGTATACAAAATTTAGTCAACTATATAGTTTAGAAGGAAACTGTATTTAGGAGAGAACTCTTTGATCTAATCAGGCACCTATATACTCTTTCCAATTCATGTTAGAGCTTCGAAGCTCGAGATCGCCATTAAAATATGAGAGAAAACCCTAACTATGAAAAAGATGAAAGAGACGAAGGAGAGAGAGAAAAATATCTGTTCTTATTCCCAAAAGTATGTTTCCAGAAGGACCTCTTGTCCTTATATATTTTTCACATTTAATGAAAGCAAAAATTACAAAATAAAAAATACTTGGGCCTCCGGTTTATAACTACGACTGGGCCATGTTAAATGGGCCTTCGTTAACAACCCCCCCCCCTCAAGCTGGAGGGTGTGTGCACGCCCATCTTGGAGAGAAAATGATGATGAAGAGGGCCACTGAGAGACTTTGTCATGATATCATCAACCTAATCAGCGGAAGCAACATGATGGAGAGATATAAGGTGAGCAGCAAGGCAATCACGAACATAATGGCAATCGATCTCAATATGCTTCGTTCGCTCATGGAATACAGGGTTCTTGGCAATGTGAAGAGCAGCCTGGCTGTCACAGTAAATAGGAACATGAGAAGAAATATGAAGACCCAGATCAGCAAACAAACGTATAAGCCAAACAATCTCAGCAACCACTTTGCGTAATGCACGATATTCAACCTCAGCTGAAGAAAGAGCAATGGTGGGCTGCTTCTTACTCTTCCAAGAGATGGGACATCCACCAAAAAAACACATAATAACCAGTGACAGACCTCCTCGAAAGAGGACATGCAACCCAGTCAGAATTAATAAATGCAGACAATGTAAATGAAGGGGAAGCAGGAAAAAAAAATGACCTGATCTGGGATGTTAAGCAAGTACCAGAGAACATGAATCCCAGCTTTCATATGAGCAATACAAGGGGACTGTAGAAATTGGCTCAGGTGTTGTACAACAAAAGAGATATCAGGTCTGGTATGCTGCAAAAAATTAAGTTTACCAACCGATCTCCTGAATAGTGAAGGCTCAGGTAGAAGATCACCCATATCAGGAACCAGCTTCACAGAGGGTTCCAAAGGGAAAGTAACAGGAGTGAATTGGGAGCAATGGAATTCATTAAGCAGATCAGAAGTATATTTATGCTGATGCATAAGATAAACATCATCATGAGAAATGATTCCCAGCCCCAGAAAATAATGAACCATGCCTAAATCTTTAATCTTGAATTGGTGATTAAGAAAAGACTTAAGACTGTTCATTTCATCGATGTGAGACCCAGCTAACAGAATATCATTAACATAAACCACTAGAATAACCAAAGAATCACCAACAAATTTAGTGAATAGAGAGTAATCATTTTTGCTAGCGATGTAGCCTCTAGACAACAAGGCTTCAGAAAGTTTGGAAAACCACTGTCTGGATGCCTGTTTGAGGCCATATAAGGATTTCCTGAGCTTGCAAACCAAAGGAGTTGCACAAAAAGAAGAGGAAGAAACATCAAGGCCAAGGGGTATCTTCATATATACATCTTCATAAAGATCACCATGAAGGAAAGTATTGTTGACATCCAGCTGAAAAACAGTCCAGTGATGTTTAGCAGCAAGAGATAGGAGCCATTTGACAGTGGTAAGTTTGACCACAAGAGAAAAAGTCTCATGATAATCAATGTCTTCCTTTTGAGTATCACCCCTAATGACAAGCCTAGCTTTATACCTCTCAACAGTACCATCAGACCTTTGTTTGATTTTATACACTCATTTACAAGGGATAGCCTTCTTATTAGGATTAAGAGGAACAATATCCCAAGTATGGTTGTCTTTAAGAGCCTTAAATTCATGTAGCATGGCCTCTTGCCAAACAGGAATAGAAGTAGCCTGTTGGTAAAATAAAGGCTCATGCATGTGTATGTCAGCACTAGATACCTTGGAATTAACTTGCAAAGAAGAAGGAATAACAGAGGAGCAGACATAATCTTGAAGATGGGCTGGGGGATGAGATGACCTAGAGCTCCTTCTAAGAGTAGGGGTGGAAGAAGGATGTGGATGCACAGAAGAAGAAACAGTAGGATTAATAATAGGAGGTGTAGTAACAGTAGTGGGTTCAACATATTCAGGAGGTGCAGGAAAAGTAGAAGGGGAGGAAATAGGATAAAGAAATATGTTCATGGAATATAATATCTCTAGAATAAAATATGAAGAAATTGGAGAGATTGAGAAGTTTGTAACCTTTCTTACCAAAAGGATAACCTAAGAATACACTAAAAAAAACCTAGATCCAAACTTATCTCTAAGAGGTGCAGGTGTGGCAACATAAGCAAGACACCCAAAACTCTTCAGATGATCATAAGAAGGAGGGAAACCATGAAGTTTTTCAAAAGGAGAAATATTTTTCAGAGGAACAGAAGGAAACCTATTGATCAGGTATGTGGCAGTTAATACACACTCACCGCAGTATTTCAATGGAAGTTTAGACTGGAACAGTAAAGCCCTGAAAACTTCTAAAAGGTGTTTGTGTTCTCTTTCCACCACCCCATTTTGTTGAGGAGTATGTGGAATGGTAGTCTGGTGTAGAATACCTTGAGTAGAAAATAACTTTTGCAAATCATGACTGGATCCCAGTTCAAAAGCATTATCAGATCGGAAAACCTGAACAGTATGATGATATTGAACCTGTACCATGGTCACAAAAGCTTTTAGGACAGAGGAAGCACTAGATTTAGAAGACAAAAGATGTGTCCAGGTAAGTCTGGTGTAATCATCCACTAATGTGAGGAAATATCTAAATCCATTGTAAGTTTGGGTGTAGTAAGGACCCCAAACATCAATATGAACAAGTTGAAAAGGGCAAGAAGAAGTGGAAGAACTAGGTTGGAAAGGTAACCTGTGTTGTCTAGCTTTAGGACATATTGTCATGCCCTATTTCTATCAAGGTTAAACAAAACATGACGTTATGGACTCTAACCAACATAATTTCTAGTAAAAATGGTGGAATTTCACCAAAATAGGGAGCAAAAATTTAATTTATTTTTATGTGTATATGTGTATTTTTTTGTGTGTTTGAGAGAGAGAAAAAGGAGAAAAAATTTATGTGTATTTATTTATTCTTGAGAGAGGGGAGAAAGAAGAATATAATGTGTGTGTGATTAAAAAATGTGCATATGCATTTGTGTATTTTTTGAAGAGAAAATAAAAAATGAGGAAAGATTTTTTCTTGTATTTTTTTTGTGTATGTATTTGAGAGAGAGAAAAAATATGTGTGGGTGTATGAAAATGTGTGTGTAGACAGAAAAGATGAGAAATTTTTGTCTTTCACCCTTGCCTATTTATAATAAAATTAGGCACTCCCTATTATTCAATGGATAAAGGGGTGTCCCCTCTTTTTATAATAACACATCCTTTAGTTCTTAGGATATTGACCAAAGGATGTTCATCCTTTTGACCAATGGATAGAGTTATTGTCCAAAGGGTAGTGTCATTGAGTTGTCATTGTCAGATGTAAAAAGACATTATGTGTAGTTATTGTCGGATGTGACAAGACATCATTATGTAGTCATTGTCGGATGTGACAAGACATTATGTGTAGTCATTGTTGGATGTGACAAGACATTATTGTGTGGTCATTGTCGAATGCGACAAGACATTGAATTATTATATTGTGTAAAAATAATTTATCCGACTTAGCATTTGCATGAAGGTATTAATTTTTAATTATGAAAAATGTAAAGAATGTTGAAAATATTAAAAAATGTAATTTAATATGAAAAATATTATAAAAATGTGATGTCATGTCGTGTACATGTGCAGATAATTGTAAAATATTAAAAACGATAATGAATAGATAGAAATCCTAATATAAGGAGGATTATTAATAAATTATGAAAAGTAAAATACGACAACAAATTGATAAAAATCCTAAAATAAGGATGATTATCAATAATTTGTCAACAATGTAAAAAAAGATGTGAAAATTATATTTTGTGCCCTTTAACGATCAGGAAGCCTGAAAACGTTAATTTTAGGCACGGAGAGCAAAAATTAGGTGTCAACAGTTGCCCCTTTTCGTTTGAGGACGATGTATAAGTCTTCAATCGAAAACGTTGACGTGTATCCAATTTTGCTCGACAAAAGGTAATTTTTTTTTTGTTATAGAAAAATTCGACCGAACTCTAATTTAGAGTTGCCTACATATCTCAAGTTAATGAGGATTAGGTCGGGTGTAGTTCAAAAGAGTAGGCAGATTGTCTCTTGCCTTGTTATTAGGGGCGAATGATCATATGCAATGATCATTGAGAGGAGGGTTATGTGGGAATGTAAAAAGCCTCTCGACTGGTGAGGCTTTGAAAAGTAATAGCCACTCGACTGGCGAGGCTATGAAAATGTAAAAGCCTCTCGACTGACGGGGTTTTGAAAGGTAATAGCCTCTCGACTGGCGAGGCTATGAGAATGTAAAAAGCCTCTGAGAACTCCAAATTGAAAAGCAAAATGTTCGTGTTTGAAGGTTGTATCTTGAAGAGAAAGGTCAATTGTTGGTATTCGGAGACAGGCGTCTTGCACGTAAAGTGTGATGCATGTATGTGAAGGCCTGGTTTGAAAGGAAAGATTTTTTTCGTATTTTCGTTGTAAAAATGTGTTGAAAGATGAAAAATACGAAAGATTGCTTTGTTTTTTATTTGCAAGAAATGCTGAAAGGTAAAAATGTAGAACATTATTTGTGTTTTCTTTGTAAGAAATATTGAACAATGAAAAGATATAGTTGTGTCTTGACTACAGTTGGTACCAACAATTAGTAGTGTGTATAAGAATCCCCCTATCTCTTTTCCAGCTAACCGAGATTGACTTCAGGGTAACTTCTATAGTTTCGAGTGGTACCTCAGATATACCTAAGTATCGACAAGATTTATTCGTCTTGTTTCAAACAAAGATTTTGAACTGTGCATGTTCCCATGTTTCAAGTGCGCTCTCCAGAAAGAATATCTCGTTCTCACACTTATTTGAATATTATTTTCTTTTGAATTTGGAGACGTCTAGAAATATACACTCACTCTTAGAAAGAAGTTCAATGAATGCAATTGTGATACCATAGACTTGGCCTTCATGTAAGTATCCACTAATGTGAGAAAACTTAGAGTAGGATCTTGTAGGACTTGTTATTGGCTTGTAATGTAGGCTTGGGGTCGGGTAGGATGACATCTGGGATAAAAGTGACTAATTCCTCAATGAGCATTGCACTGTATCCGTGATTTTGACGCTCGATCTTCTTTATTGTGCTTCTTTGCCCCTTGTTTTGTATTTGTTTCGACTTCTTTTGAATCTTGTGTTGGAGTTTTTCCCTTTTTCGATATATTTTCCTTCTTTTTTTCCCTTTTTGGGGGATGATGATTCCCCTCCTTTATCAGAGTTATCTTTTTTTTTCTTTGTGGAGGGTCTTGCTCCTTCTTTCTTTGAAGTCGTATTTTATTTTTGTTCTTCTGGGGATATACGTCCTTTGCCTTTGGCAACTTTGATCTTGAATCTTTATTTGCAACTTGCACGTACTTAGTGCGCTGAAGGAGGTGGGTCAAGAGGGATAGTGCATGTAAGTACTCAAAAGGTATAGGCTCAAATATGGCTATTCCAAAGAAAAGGTTTCAGGCTCAAATGGGGAAATTATAGGGATTGATGTCATTTGGTAGGCTGTGGAAGACACAATCTAGTCAAGAAAGGCCTACAATCCTTTCCCAAGCTAAGTGTAACTCAAAATTTCTCCTCAACAGACATTCAGGCCAAGTTCTGAATCAACAATGCAATGCAATGAACTAGTCTAAAGCTCACCACACAATGCACTTGAAACGATGGGGTTTACTTTGTTCTTGTCTTAGATGTATGCAAGAGAATTTTTGAGTGTTACTTAGGTTTGACTAAGAGGTGCCAAAAGAATCTATGGTTTACCGTGAAGTCGGTCCTCTCCATTATACCGATTTATTCTTTCTCATGCTCACTCCTAATTGTGTTGGTACCAACCAAGTCAAAATTTTATCTTATTTAAAAAAAGAATGGGACCGAATCCAAATGAGGGTTGCCTACGTATCTTGTGAAAACAAGAATCAGGTCTGCGTAGTTCAGGCAGATTTGTAAATGTGCATGTAGTATGTATGAATGTACAAGAGTGGTTGTTATCGTCGAAAATCATGTGAAAGACGATAAAAAGAAACTGTTTGTAGCATCAAAATTATTTCGATCAGACGATCGAGGGAATGGATGTCGAGCATGAGGAGAGTTTTGAAACTACTTTAATGTATCGACAAGATTGGAAAGGTCAGACATTGAAGAAATTCTGATTTTATTTCGCCGTAGTTGGCAGGGTTGTTATGAATGAAAGAATATTGAACCCTTGCTTTGAGGGTGGGGATCGATATGCCATAAATTTAATGGTTTACGATATTCGACAGAAGAAACTAGGTGTTTTCGAATCAAAATAGGTTGAGGATTTGGAGGTAGGCCGGCTAGGCACTAATATAATTGGGATTTGAATTCGAGAAGCTATTGAAAAATTTTGGAGAGCGTTTTTGAACTGTTCCAGAAAATTTGCCCCAGTTTTGAATACCAGAGAAATCATTCTGAAACAGTGAAGAGACCGAACCCTCATACAGGGCTGCCTACGTATCTTTTCAGGACAAAAATCAGGTCAAAACATAGTTCAAACCTATCTATGAGTTTGTACATGGCGTCACCTATTTCTAGAATATAAATTTTTCTAAACGGCTGAGAGTAAAACTAAATAATTGCGAGAGGCGCACTAACCTAAATGAACCAACTCTGGAACTATGAAATTTCAAAGAAGGTTTGGGGGAGTGTAAGACACCCCCCGCGTGAATCACAGTGTGTGAAGTGTACGGCCAAAGACTCGATGAAATTGTGATTATTGTTAAATAAAATAAAAAATAATGTATAGTAATTTTTACAATGTATTGTACTAAATAAATAATGAATCAAATAAGTGTTAAATAGCAAAACTAATTTGTGCAAATAATGTAAAAAATTTATCAATAAACAAATAAAGGATCAAAGAATTTAATTGTATGCAAAATGTAAAAATACCCCCCTTGATTGAAAAATCGAGTCTATTGTGGTCAGAACCTATTGTTAATCTCCAGTGAAGTCGCCATTCTGTCATGCCCTATTTTTACCAAGGTTAAACAAAACATGACGTTATGGACTCTAAAAAAATTAAAATTTGTACAAAGTCGCTACCTAATTTTTAAAGGAAAAAAAGGAAACCTATTTATTTGTCAATGCGTATAGCTAATGTTTTAGTCTGCGAAAACCTATTGAGACTCTAGGTAAGGGTTCAAATTATCCCGAAGGAAAGGGGTTAGGCACCCTTCTGGATCCACAAACGTGGTACCCAGCTAGACTAAACTTATCAATGAGGGAAGAGGTATAAATATTTAAAATAATGTAAAAGTATATGTGTATTAAGTGTAAAATAATTCGTTTGAAAAAATATAAATGTTTAAAACTATGTAAAAGTATATGTATATTAACTATATAAATAAAATCTATTGTTATAAAAACATGTAAAAGATATGTATAAAAATGTATAAATTACACGTGAAAAAGAAAAGTATTTTATGATGTATGAAAAGAAATGTATTTTGATGTGACATGAAGAGAAAAAGTATTTACAAGTAATATTTTTATTTGATTAAAATTACGAAAAAATAAAATTTATTTGAGAAGAAAAGACTACATAATTCGTGAATCACTTGATTAACTTGATTCTTTTATGTAAATATTAACGGCCTAAGTTTTTCTTAAAAGCGATGAAATTATGTAAATAAAGAATATCCCCGCCCGACACCCAAAAAATAAAGTTCCCACTATCTTTTATCTTTATGTACAATTATACAAACGAGAAATAAACTGCAAACATAAAGCTCGAGAATTATGTATAAGTGCTTGATAAAGTAATGAAGAAATAATCATTAAAGTAAGTAAAATTATGTGCACACACATGTACATATAGATGTACATATAAAAATTGTGTCTTGTTATAAAATGGGCTCGGATTAAGTTTTAGACCCGCCGCCATGGCTACGAATTGGTTGCTCGACTAATCGGTCATCCTAAATCGCCTTGCCAAGATACGAATCATAAAACCTTTTGTGATGTCATGGTGTTATAAAAGTTTCGTCATTGCCCGTTGTTTATTTTTATTACGTATTTGTATACGTAATGTCTGCCCTTTTATTTGTGAAGGCCTCGAAAATCGACGGCGAATTTCTTCATCGGCCATTGTATTGATACTTGATATGAATAAATAAACTTGAGAAAACTAAAGTCCGTCTTTGTAATGGGGTGGCCTCAAGTATACGACGGAGAGATAATGTCATTGGCCAAACATTTATTTTTGATGTAAAAAAGTAAACTTTGAGAAATAAAAATTCGTTTTTTGTCACGGGGTGGCCCCAAGTATCCGACGGAGAGATAATGTCATTGACCAAGTATTTGTTTTGATATAAAATAGTAATCTTTTGAAAATATAATCCGTCATTTGTAATGGAGTGGCCTCAAGTATCTGACGGATAAATATTTTCATCTGTCATGAACTGTAAGAAAATATGAATAGCAACAACAATATATATATGTAACCAACATAATTCCTAGTAAAAATGGTGGAATTTCACCAAAATAGAGAGCAAAAATTTATTTTATTTTTATGTGTATTTTTTGTGTGTTTGAGAGAGAGAAAAAAGAGAAAAAATTTATGTGTATTTATTTATTCTTGAGAGAGGGGAGAAAGAAGAATATGATGTGTGTGTGATTAAAAAATGTGCATATGCATTTGTGTATTTTTTGGAGAGAAAATAAAAAATGAGGAAAGATTTTTTCTTGTATTTTTTTTGTGTATGTATTTGAGAGAGAGAAAAAATATGTGTGGGTGTATGAAAATGTGTGTGTAGACAGAAAAGATGAAAAAAATTATCTTCCACCCTTGCCTATTTATAATAAAATTAGGCACTCCCTATTATCCAATGGATAAAGGAGTGTCCCCTCTTTTTATAATAACACATCCTTTAGTCCTTAGGATATTGACCAAAGGATGTTCATCCTTTTGATCAATGGATAGAGTTATTGTCCAAAGGGTAGTGTCATTGAGTTGTCATTGTCAGATGTGAAAAGACATTATGTGTAGTCATTGTCGGATGTGACAAGACATCATTATGTAGTCATTGTCGGATGTGACAAGACATTATGTGTAGTCATTGTTGGATGTGACAAGACATTATTGTGTGATAATTGTCGAATGCGACAAGACATTGAATTATTATACTGTGTAAAAATAATTTATCCGACTTAGCATTTGCGGACGGTAAAAAATGTACAAAATGAAGGTATTAATTTTTAATTATGAAAAATGTAAAGAATGTTGAAAATATTATAAAATGTAATTTAATATGAAAAATATTATTAAAATGTGATGTCATGTTGTGTACATGTGCAGATAATTGTAAAATATTAAAAACGATAATGAATAGATATAAATCCTGATATAAGGAGGATTATTAATAAATTATGAAAAGTAAAATACGATAACAAATTGATAAAAATCCTAAAATAAGGATGATTATTAATAATTTGTCAACAATGTAAAAAAAGATGTGAAAATTATATTTTGTGCCCTTTAACGATCAGGAAGCCTGAAAACGTTAATTTTAGGCACGGAGAACAAAAATTGGGTGTCAACACATATATCACACATGAAAGATTGTTTTGAAGATATCTTGCCAGATAAAAAATCAATAAATTGCATTTTATGAAAAAGGATATGACCAAGTCTTTGATGCCAGAACAAATCAGTTTTATTGACATTTTGTGAACATGAAGTACAACTGGTAGAATCAGTAACACTACAAGTGATCTTAGGGAGAATATGATCAGGTGAAGAGAAGTAATACAACCCATGTGCAGCTTTACCAATTTCCAACTGCTTCTTCAGAGCAGGGCCCTGTAAAATACAGTTAGATTTGGTGAAAATAGCAGTACATTCAAGTTGAGAGAGGAGCTTATGTATGGAGATGAGGTTGAACTGGAAAGATGGGACTAAGAAGACATTGTGTAGAGTTATATTAGGTCTGAGTTTTAATGACCCAGTTGACACAACTTTAACCTTATATCCATTGGGAAGGCTAATTAACTGAGGTAAATCTAGAGGGACTATATTATGTAGAAGAGATTTGTGGGGAGTCATGTGGTTTGTAGCTCCAGAGTCAAGTATCCAAGGATTTAGTCCTAGATTCGACACTACACTAGCATGAAAAGTAGTAGACAATACAACAGGATGATTGAACACACCTGCAAAATGGGCAAAATCCTCAGTGGGTTGATGATGAGACCCAAAATGTGTAGAGGAGGATTTGCCCTCAGATGTACTATGTAGTTGTTGAAGATATAGATAATGTTGGAATTTCTCCTTGGTCAATTTATAATCACCATCCTCAATTTTGACATGTGAGGCAGAATGGTCAGCTGAGGAGCTGTCAGATTGTGCAAGAAACGCAAACCTTCTGCTTTTAATGAATGTGAAATCAGCAGGGTAGCCATGGAGTTTGTAGCATTTATCAATAAGGTGTCCAAATTTCTTGCAATACTTGCAGAAAACAGGTGGAGAAGTGGAGGAACTAGAATTAGGAGTAGAAGGTCTTCTGCCATCAGACTGAGATCTTCTAGCATCATATAGCAGTGGAGAGGAAAAATTCTTTTTAGAATCAAAGTTGAATCTTTGATTGTATCCTCTCCCTATAGAAGTGTTCTGAGACACTGAATTGAAAGCAGCTGAATTATTTGAAAATCCAGGGATAGGAGGGGATGTCTCATGCTGCTTTTCAACATGTTGCAACATAACATATGAATAACTAAGGGAAGGTAGAGTAGGTATCATCAGAAGGTTACTCTTATAGAGTGAATACTCATCATTTAAGCCACTAAGAAATTGGAATAAATTTTGTTGTTCCATAAACTTCCCTAAAGCCCCATAAGTGCAAACAGGACCTACATAAGAGGTACTCAACTCATCCCACAGGGTGCGCAGTTTGGTGAAATATGAAGAAATAGTAGAAGAGCCTTGCACAGTAAAATTAATCTCTTTCTGGGTCTGAATATATTTAGTACCATTAGACTGACCGAACCGTTCATTTATATCAGTCCAAATGTCTTTGGCCGAGTCAAAACACATTACACTAGTGGCCAATTCAGTAGACAATGAGTTTGTAATCCAAGCTATAACCATGTTGTTGCACCTCTCATAGAATGGGAAATAAGGAGAATTAGGAGCAGGTTTGGACACAAGGCCAGTTACTAACCCCAATTTGTTCTTAGCAGACAAAGTTGCCATCATATTTTTACGCCAGACAACAAAACCATTACCATCAAACAACGGAGACATCAAATGTGTACTAGGATTATCAGAAGGATGCAGATATAAGGGATGAGTCAGGGAGACAGAAAATTCATCAAAACCAGAAAGAATAGTCACATTTTCCGCAGACGTAGATCCAGACGTAGTCATAGTGACTGATTCAACACCTTACAGATTTAGGGAAATGCAAAAATTGCAACAATTATAAGCACACCAGCTAGATCTCAGAAATGTTTATCAAAACTGAAACATACAGTGGCTAAAAATTCACATGCTACGGTTTCATCAAATCTCAGAAATATACATCATCGATATAGGCACATGCTAGGTTTTTCAGCCAAAAAAAACAAATAGGGTCAGATTTGCGAACAGAACAGTCGTCAGATCCCAAAATAGGTCAGATTCACGAATATCACAATCAACAGTTCATGGAAAAAAATAATTACTGCCCTTCTTCGTAACCTGAAGAAGCAAGGCCTTGAAAAATACCGATTTCGAAAGAAAATCCCAAAATGACGATAGCGGCGATTTTGCACCTAACCAGAAACCCTTCAAGGGTAGTATCGAAAGATAGAGGAACTCGTAAGGATCACGAACCTAAGCTCCGATACCATGTTAGAGCTTCGAAGCTCGAGATCGCCATTAAAACATGAGAGAAAACCCTAACTATGAAAAAGATGAAAGAAACGAAGGAGAGAGAAAAATATCTGTTCTTATTCCCAAAAGTATGTTTCCAGAAGGACCTCTTGTCCTTATATATTTTTCACATTTAATGAAAGCAAAAATTACAAAATAAAAAATACTTGGGCCTCCGGTTTATAACTACGACTGGGCCATGTTAAATGGCCTCCGTTACCAATCCATTCTCAATGTTATCAAGTTGAGACTCAAAAACATCCAGCCTGGTTTTCATGTTCATGTTTGGTTCTTGAACTTCCCATAATACTCTTCCCTTGTACGCCAATGTTGAAACCAGAGACCACATAGATGACTTAGGCTTCAAGAGCGGCACACACTAGAACGACAAGAGCATTTGAAAAATTGGAATGCATGATGTGCTGGCTTTTCTCATTGCTGTAATCACAAATGCTGTTTCCGTATCTGCATCTAGGAACACTGATCCTTCAGTCTCCTCATTCATTTTCTTTAAGGATAAGACTAATCTTTTAGCGTCCTTCTTCATCTTTTTGCTGAAAGAGGCAAATCTGACTATGCTGGCTTCTGTGTTTGAGTCTTGTTTTCTCCTGCTGAAAGATGATTCTACATCTCTTACATTTTCCTTACATTGTGACACTAATTCCCTTATCATGCCACAGACATCAAGAATTC
Source organism: Capsicum pubescens (assembly GCA_030864215.1). Taxonomy (NCBI): domain Eukaryota; kingdom Viridiplantae; phylum Streptophyta; class Magnoliopsida; order Solanales; family Solanaceae; genus Capsicum; species Capsicum pubescens. Next base: position 184,162,937 of record CM061539.1, on the reverse strand, counting down.
TCATGGACTGTTCCGATAAATCTTCAAACCATTTTCCATGTTGGGAGAGGTGTGGCGAGTTAAGAAGATCATCAACGCATGTGTATAGGTCTTCCAAAACAAGTAGACTGCTGCAGATAGTCTCTGCTGTTGATGTAGTAGATACTTCCAGTGTCTTGAGCTTGTTGAGAATCTCTTCCACTCTTTGATTATGCGGTCTACTGGGCAAACTGATTGACCTAATGTGGAAAGAAGTAGCAGCCATGGGTTTAGTGTTTCGATGTTGTGAGATAAGCTGAACTTTGTGATGAACAAGAAGTACCAAGAAAGGTCATTTTTTATATAAGCAAATAGGCATTCAAGACGAGAAAATGTGGTCATGTGGGTATCCCTTGGAATTTGGTAAATTGCTACGCATTTGGCAAACAAAAGCTCTAATAATTAGTCATCTAAAATGAAAAAAATATGTGGCTTTGCCTTCATATGGGGTTCAATTACAGGTTGCCCTTTCCCACACTACTAAGCGTTGTCGCATCATTTGGTGGAGCAATCACGATGCTAACAGCATGGCTCCATTGGCGCTGTCTCGTTTGGAGGAGCTGGTGTTCATTAATATAATATAATACAAAATACAAATTAGAAGATCTGAGAAGATATTTTGGCCAATATTCAAATGGACATGTTGTGTATATTTAATTTATACACGTCTGTCTGGTTGTTTGCTATATTTGATTTGGAAAAGGAAAATTAATTGATTACCAAATTGCACCATGTCCAATGAGTAATATTATTGCCTGAAATTTCTAAGCAACAAGTTATTTCTTATTCTTTTTATGGTTGCAGACTGGAAAACCAAAGGTGCAGTGTCAAAAATAATGTAAGCAATAAGGAGGATGTTGTATTATTTACTATTTAAGGAATATGGAATTCAATTTTTATGGTTAATGGATGACTCTATTTTTTGAGTAAATCGTGAAGAAAGGTGGTGATTAATATATAATTGTGCACGAGTGCTTAGTCTTCTTATGTCCCCTGACATGTTAGCCAAATGGGCTTAAACTATCATTTTCTAGCCTCATTGTAGCTCAATCAAGTTCTGCTTCAAGTCTACATTCGGAAGCATGCCAGGACATTGTTTTAAAGGACTCTAGTAGATTTATTGGGAGTAATGCAACTAAGCTTGCTGAGTGATGTCACTTTACTCGTTCATATAAAGATGATATTGTTCTGAGTAAAGTGGCATGGGTAATTGCTCTCTGTTGGCTGCTTTGCCTGTGATCTATGCCAAATCCTTGTGTTTGTGGCTTCAAAATCTTGCATTTCAATCTTGTTATTGTTTCTGTTTGATTTGGCTTGGGAGCTTGATGAAATTTAAGGATATAGTATAAGCTTATTGCTTAAGTCTACAGCTTCTAATGAACTCGAGAAGGGATTCAAACACGTAGTGAATCAACATGGTCAAGTTACGGTGTTCTCTTAGCTAGTTAGACTATTAACTAAAGATGAGCAGATCATGAACGATATCATCTAATTTATTTGTGATGTGTATCTATCTTCAATGGTGAAGTCAGGTTCAAGGAGGCTGATCGAGGGGACCGGCGTTTTGATCTTCCTTTATAGCGGGAGGTTTCTTTTATATCAAGAGCGTGTCAGGGAGGCCAGTGGAGTTCACTGAATCCCTAGGATCACTGTGTCAGCAGATCTCCAGATGCCTGTGTAACGAGAGCTTATGGTGAAGCTGCCTCCACTCGGGACCTCATTCTTCTGCAATTCATGTTATGGATTAGCATCACTCTCTAGGTCAGCTATTTATCCGCGTAACTTCAGCGTGAAAATGCATACGTAACTCACAAAGTAAGATTTGGTGTGAGATTGAGAAATAGATTTTACGTCGGATGAGGAGAACAAAGAAGAAACACTTCATCTGACTGTATGGAGAGGTTTACTTCATTTGATTTACGAAGCCAATTATGCAGAGAACGAATGTAATCAACGAGCTATGAGTTTCATCTTCTTCAAGACCACTCTAGTTTTAAGACTACCATTTCGACAAATATTTTGGGCTTTCGGTGAATTAGATACACACCAACATTTTATATGGAGAGAGATATGAAATTGGTGTATACTCGTTCACTTGAAATTTGTATATTTCTAGCACAACTACAAAACTGCCCATATACAATTTACAGTTACCGTGTTTGGAATATAACAGCTGACACATTAGCAGGAGGAAATATTTAAGAGCGAGCTTCTAGATCTAATCAGACGCCTAAATATTGCTTCCAATCCATCTTCAAAGCTGTCAAGGTAAGCCTCGAAAGTTTCCAGCCTTGTTTCCAAGCTCATGTTTTCTTCTTGGCATTCAGATGCTATTCTTTCTTTATGTACCAATCTTGAAAGCAATGACCATTTTGATGGCTTAGGCTTCAAAAGTGGCACACACAAGAAGGACGGGAGCATTTGGAAAGTTGAAAGGCATACTGCATTAGCTTCTTTTAGTGCTCTAATCACAGATACTGTATCTTGATCTGCATCTAGCAAGGCCGGCACTGCAGTCTCTTGATTTATTTGCTTCAAAGTCGAGGCTAATCTTTTGGCATCCCTCTTGATCTTCTTGCTGAAAGAGGTAAATCTTTCAACGTTGTCATCTGTAGTTGAATCTCCTTTTCTCCTTCTGAGAGATGATCGAAGATCTCTTACATTCTCTTTATATTGTGATACAAGTTCCCTTATTGTGCCACAAACATCAAGAAGCCTCACTGATTTATCCAATAAATCGTCATGACATTTTGCATTTAGACTCTGAGAGAGGGCTTGAAGGGTTTGAGGCAAGTTGAGAAGATCGTCTATCGACTTGTATAATTTCTCCAAGCCGACTAGACCATTGCTCACAGCTGCTGATGCAACTGATACTTCCAATGATCTGAGCTTGTTCAGCTCCTCTTCAACTCTCTGGATGGTAGGGTGTGATCTCCCCGGCAAACTGATTGATCGAACATGAGTGGGTTTTGAAGAAAGAGCATCCATTTCTTATGGCTTTTCTTTTTTCTCTGATGAGGGGATATCTCAAACTGGTGATGGAATTGAAGCATCAGAGTGGGTATTTATAGGCAAAATACATGCATAGGAGGGTGACAAGATGAGCAATGGCCTAAAAAAATCAGCATGTGATTGCACTGTTGGATCTTTTTGGAACTGGTAAACCTGCTACACATTTGGCTAACAAAAGGTTTTACTGATTAATTAGTCCTCTTAGTTATGGGATGAACGTGTGGCATCTAATAATCATGTGGGTGATTAAAAGATTTGATCCTTTCTGTCTCCAGAAATGGTGCCAAATACTGCCACACTAAGGGATCGTTTGGTAGTGTATTAAAAAAATAATGCATGTATTAGTTTTTGTGTATTAGAAGTACCTAGTTTGGTATTATTTTTTAGACTATGCATAACTAATACAAGACTTGTACTAATTATACACTCTATTGTGTATTGAAATGTGTATTAGTAATACAGAGCATTCTCCATGTATTAGTAATACAAAGAGTTTCAACACATATCTTGACTTGTTTAAACGACACTCTCACCTCTCAAAATATTCTCGCTTCGTTATTCCGCTATATCATATTTCCCTGCTCCTTTTCACCATATTAAAAAAGCTGTTCTATCTCTCTTGTACTTTGCCATGGAAAAGACAGGGGCATCGCATCTTCTTCCTTTTCTATCAAACCTATATTTTTAGTGATTCGCTTGTTTTTCCTACCCCTATTCTAGTTTGTATCTTCAAATGTGATCTGAAGCTCCTTATCCAGCTAAGTTGTTTAAGTCTGAAAGTAAATTTCAACTTTCACGTCTGACAAAATAGCTCACTTTTTTTTCTTTTGAAGTTAAAATTCATTGACCATTGATCATGTACATATTTTGCTATTTCTTTTGTGGAAGTACTATCAATTTCGTTCTGCTAGATCCACTATCAATTACTTAAATAAAACATTCTGATAAAAATCAAATCAAGTTGAAATAGTTTCAATTCAAATCCATTTGCTCCGCCACTTTGCTTTAAACGTGACAGTGTAATTAGCATTCTTATTTAGCTGCATTCCAAATGCTGCTTTATTTAAATTTGATGTGAAGGACGAAATGCCTTCATAATTAATCAGGAAGAACATGTTAGAAAGAGTTGCAAAAAAACAGAACTTGTCCAAATAGAAGACAACCTTGTCTGTCTAAATAGCTAAACCATTCTCGTTGATATTACCAAGCGCTTCTAAAGAGACGCAGACATAGAACAATCACCCAAAATTGCATCTCTGGATTTGTATGTTGTCAATACAAAGACTAGGATACGTTGAATTAAAACAAAGGGACAAGTTTCTTTTTCACTTTCCATCCCTAACCAAAGGATTGATTTATTCACGCTCTCCTGTTTCACACTCACACAAACTTCAAACAATACAATACTCAATTTCCACTAGACAATATACAGAAAGAAAAATGATCACCTGCCTTGAAAAAAACAAGTGTTCTAGACAAAAATGATGATCTGTCCCAAAGGCCCCGGATTCTCAAAAGAAGATTCCAGCAAAGACATTTCGTCATCTTCACCGCAATATTGCATATAATTGCTATATTAGAGTTTACTGCTGACTTCCAAAACTGAAGGATGATGCCGAATTCCACACCTAACCGCAGGAGCCACTATGCAAATTCAAAAACGCGGCGCTCTTGAGTACTAGTGTACAATAAATCACTCTTTAGATCTAGTATTGAGTTCTCATGAGTATGCACAGACGAAGACGCTACCAAGGGCCTCTTGCACTTCTGTGTCTTCTACTAAACCAAATATACATCAGAGCCACATCATAATCAACTATGGGTGTGTAGCGGGTTCTTGTGAAATGAGCTGCGGGCACATTATAAATTAACCACATATGTAGCTAGGGCTAAAACAAAGCCAGTTCATGCTTAGATCATCCCAATCAAAATTACCAGGTCCTTAGCAGCATCACCTTGTCACTAACCAACCTGGCTTATATAAAATATCTTTCTTAAAATCGCGACCTGACACGGAGGTTGACTCACCTTGACGACGAAAGCACTGCAATGCAAGCATTAGAAAGGATCATGATCTAAATTTTAGCACAATAAACCTTGTAAATTACAAGTCCCCCTATCCTTCCACGCAACTTTTCAAGCAGGTCAAATCAGTCGTCACAGATGACAAACATATATTTTTTTAACATGATATATAAATGTTTCTGCAACAAACCTCCCAATCAAACTACAAGTCCATGTCAGGAAAAAAAAATTCAATAAATGAAGACATGACAAACCTTGTAACAGACTATGGTATCATCTGGATACATCGCAAACAGTTTGGTTCCAAGTCGAGCATGGCAAGAGTCGCAGACACTCTCGTCATTTATCAAGACATGTCGTGATCTTTCCTCAAACCTTGCTAATCTTGCATCAATATCCAATGCATGAGATAGATTATGGACAATCTGTAGAATCAAATATCAGCAGATGCCATGATCAAAGTACCTCAAGTATTCTATGTTGATTGTGGTAATTAATTAGCATGAATATATAGGAACAAAATATTTCCTTTTAGTGTAATTGAGTCCCTACTTAATTATTAGTAAGGAATCGCTTGTATAAAACCGGTTCTCATGCAATTTGAAGGCATTCTGAAATACAAAGGAAGTCTTTTTTTCTTTTCTCAGACTCTACATGGTACAAAAATCCATTGCCTTTAGGGGTGAGTTTTCCTCCCTCACAGCTTTAGGGTTCCCTCTTTTCAAAAAAGAAAAAAAGGTAAGAGTTTACTCCCTCCTTGAAGTTGTCCACAAAGGCAACTTCCAGTAGAAATTTTTTCGAGATTCTGTCTTCCTTGGGTTCACCTGTCAGTTCTATCCCCCAAGTTTCCGACTTCTCTGATCACCGGGCTAAGATTTCAGTGACACAGCTCTGTTGGCCAATATTTTCAGCTTTTCTTTTTCTTCTCGAAGGGACTAATTTGAAGATAATTTCCTTCTACAGTTCAAGAAAACTTTATTTTTGATTTGAAGTCCTATGAAAACTACAGAGGGACACAAAGGAGTTAGAAAACAACTCTCTTCCACAAATCAGCGTTGTTAAACTAGTTGGGGCTGGTAAGTTTCTTACTTGATCAAGGTCTTGTTAGCTCTTATATTCAATCTAGAAAATTGTTTGGTTATATTCAAAATCATGGCTTTTAACTACTACGCATCCCAAAATCAAAGCAATATTTATCTACTGAAAAAAACACTGAAATTCAATAAGCACCACTGCACACTTTCACTTGCAAGGGTAAATATGCCCAGATCTGAGATTCAACATAAAATTCATGTTAATCTATGTTGCTCGGACTCTTCAAAAATGTCAACGGGTGCATGTCGGTTTCGCCAAAGCTAGTGTATTTTTGAAGAATCCGACACAGGTGCGGCATCGAAAGTGAAGAGTCCGCGCAACTTAGATGTTAATAAGCAAAGTGAGTTGACCATCACTAATTGTTATTCCGAGATAAAGTGTGCTACAGCAGGAGATTGACGATTATCAGGATCTTCAAGCAAAGTGTCTTTAAACAATTGGTTGAAACTTGAAAGGAAAGGGTATGATTTTGAAGCGAATTTGAACCAAGGGTATGAGCAGATCAGGGTTCAAGTTCTTGGCAAAGTTCTTTTTTCTTCACTTGAGGATGCATGCTCCTACGTTCAGCAATAAGAGAACTGATGAGGTGTCATGCTGTAACAAGCTCCAATAGAATAAGTCGGGGTTAACTGTCTCTCATGAATAGCCAAAAACGATCACTTCTGATAAAGATCACTTGCACTGTGATTATTGTGAAAGGTCGAGACATACAAAGGAGACATGCTGGAAACTACATGACAGACCACAATACCAACAAAGAGGCCGTAGGGGAAAACGTGTAGGTCCCATCAAGGGGTCTGGCTAATATTGCAGAAAATGAGGCATGCAGGGAAAGAGCTTCGGGAGAAACTAGCTTAGTATTCACATACTCCTTGAACAAACTTGACTCACCTTGGTTGTCACAACTAATTATATACAAAAACAACATACCCGGTGAAATCCCATAAGTGGGGTTTGGAGAGTGTAGAGCGTACGCAGACCTTACCACTACCTCGTGGAGGTAGAGAGGCTATTTCCGAAAGACCCCCAGCTCAAGAGCAGCAAAATCCAAGTACAAAAAAGAAGAAAAAAGTGGAGAAAACAGAACAACTAACAAGAGAAGCAGCGCAAAGCCTGCAAGAAAGCAACAAGAACAACAAATTAGTGTGATTGGATTGAAGGGATAGAAGACTTGGATTTGCATGATCCATGTCTGATTGGAGGGAAATTCACTTGGTTCAGGGGGGACAACCATCATAGTGCTGCAAGACTAGACAGGTTCCTATGGAGTGGGAAGAAAGTTTCAAAAGCATCAACTGTGTAGTACCCCTTAATTACAGATTACAAAAGTAAAGAACATCTGATCCTGTGTCATCTCACAAGGACTCTAATACATCAAAGATTGTCTCGTGATCTTCTCAACTTATTCCTTTACGCCAAAAGTAAATTGGTTTTCTGAATTGTCTCTCTTCCCAAATTGTCCACCAAATGCAAGCTGGAATAATCTTCCATTTCATTTTCTGAATTGCATTACTGTATGCTAGCACATCAACTATATTACTTGACATGGTCCACAGAATCTGCCTGTAGTCAAGGAACATCCTCCATAATTGTTCCGTTAGTTCACAGTGCAAAACTGATGATTAATTGTCTCAGCTTTCTCCCCACATAAAAAACATCTGAAACATTGATGATGACCTCTCTTGCAAAGATTGCCCTGTGTAGGTACTTTTCCTCTAGCTAGTAACCAAGTAAAACAAGATAATTTAAAAGAAATTTTGACTTTCCATATCATCTTCCAAGGCCAACAGCCAATCTGATTGTTGTAAAGATCGAATTCTTTGTAGGCTGATCTGACAAAGAATTCTCCTTGATTATTTCCTTGCCACTAGATGCTATCCTCCGAAGTTGTGATTCCTGCAAATAGCTCTCGAGTTTTGAGGAACTCTGTAAAGCCTATCAATTTCCCAATCATTCAAGTATCTTCTAAAGATCAAATTCCATCCTTGGTTGCTCCATACCTCTCCTAATGTTCTTGTTGTTGAGATAAAATATGGAGATATGGAAAGAGTTGCTTCAGAACGCCTCGACCTAGCCATTTATCTTTCCCAAAATAGTATCTTTATGCCATTTCCAACTTTAAAGCCTACCTTGTTCATGAGTTTAGGCCACAGGTTCCTGATTGACTTCCACAGCCTAACCCCGTGAGGACCCTCCGGCCTCCACATTCTTGGTAGTCCATTTACCTTCCATGTCATACTTTTCCTTAATCACCTCTTTTCATAATGGTTCTTCATCACTAGCAAATCTCCATAGCCACTTTAATATCAAACTTTGATATTGGGATTCAAATTTTTTATGCCTAATCCCCCCCGCCCCCTTTCCTTCTCTTGCTGACTATGATGGATCTCCATTTAACAAGGTCATACTTCTTTTTATAACTGTTCCCTTCCCACAAGAAATTCCTTCTCACATCTATCCTACTCAATACATTCTCGGGGATTGGAAATAATGACATCTATATATATATATCTATATATGCATATATTTATATATGTATATATATATATATACATATATAAATATATATGTATATATTTATATACGTATATATATCAACGACTGAATTAATCAAAATTAGCCTTATCACCCATTGAGAGATATCGACTCTTCCAGAGTGTTAGCTTCTTCAATTTTCTCTAGGACCCCATTCCAAATTTCTATTCACTTACTTTTGGCCTCCAAAGGCATCACTAAATATATTTTTGATAATTCTCCTATTTGACCACCAAGAATATCAGCCAAGGATTGAATCTGGTTTACCTTATTAACTTTACCTTATTAACTGGATAAATAAAACTTTTGGTCCAGTTAATTAATACGTAAAACAGAAGGATCTTCGAACAAATAAAGATTACCCTCAATATAATCACCTGTTCAGAATGGCCTTGCAGAATACAACAGTATCATGGGCATATTGTAGATGTAAAATCTATAACAAGCTGTCAGTATTGTACTTCACCTTGAATGCCCTTATCCATGTGTTTGCCTGAATATGAAACCCCTCCATGGCATTGATAAAAAGGAACAGAGCTAGATGATCTCCTTGTCTCAAGCCCCTCTAAGATTGAAAAAATCTCGACGGTGAACCATTGATCAATATTGAGAATTTTACTGTGCTGATCAAGTACTTAATCCAGCTGACCCATCTAACACCAAATCCAGCGTTTTCAAAGTTTCCAGTAGGTAATTCCAGTTTAAGTGATCATATGCCTTTGTGATCATATGCCTTTTTTATGTCAAGTTCACACACAATTCCAGGTTCTTGTTCATTTGCAATTAGAACAACATCCATAATTTGTCTACCTTTGATGAAGGCCATCGACTGTGCACCCACCAATTTGTTCATCATTTTCTTGAGTCTTTCAGTTAGTATTTTAGCAATAATTATTTAAACGCGACCTATTAAGCTAATAGGCCTAAAATCACTCAACTCCCACAAAAGTGGCATTGGGCAGGATCATTAGATGACAGAAGATCTACATCCATTATTTACACTCATAGGAGGGAACCTAATTACTTGGAAAAATAAGCAGTGAAGTGCAAGATCAAGTGCATAGGCAGAATATAGAGCTATGGTCTAAGGTGTATGTGAGCTTTAGCTACAAAAGTTAACGGAAGAATTGAGATAGTCCAGGAAAAGGAAGATTTTTCTTGTGCTGCCACAACAAAGCTGCAATCAATATAACTCAGAATCATGTTCAACATGACTGAATAAAGCACATTGAAATTGATCAACACTTCATCAATGAGAAAGTTACTAGTAGTAGCACCTTAAGTCTGCATCATGTACCTTCAGAAAAACAGCTAATGAATGTGCTCACAAAGGGCCTCAACAAAAGGACTTTTCATACTTCATTTGCATGTTTGGCATGTGGAACATATTTGCTCCAACTTGAGGGCAGGTGTTGATTGTTAATTAACTAGCGTGATTTCAGGAAACTTACTTTTTCCTAGTGTAATTATAGGAGTAGAATATTTTATTTTATAGTATGGTTTCTTCCTAGTGTAATTATAGGAGTGGAATATTTTATTTTGCAGTAATTGATTGCCTTTCCTTAATTAGTTGGACTCACTTGTATAAATAAACTTTCTCCTAGAATCTACGACATACTAAAATACAAAGAAGCCTTTTCTTCTTTCTCAAATTCTACACTATGAACTGCAACTTTACAGCAGAACAAAATAATAAACCAATGGTATCCAAGACCTTATGAAAGAACTATGCAATTAGGACATATACTTTACAATGGCAACCCGAAGAAGAACACCAAGAATTAGTAATCAAACTTATCAAGAAAAAAAATATCAACAGTCTACAGAGAATTTTGTAAACAGCTTTCATTCAGACATGGAATGACTTCTCTGGAAAAAAAAAATTGTTGTCCAGAGTTCCAGAGCTGTCAAAGGCATGTTCAAGGGCTTGAACCTAGGTAGGTTAGTTGATTTGCCCTTAGGATGTAATCTCGATCAGCATTGTGCCCTTTAGCATATCATATTTATCCAAGCATCTAATAGTACCCAGATAAAGAATGCATATACTACCATGGCTCAAAACAAAGGAGAGATGTCATGTCAATTGGCACAAGCAGAGTACTGTAGACACGTGATTTTTGATCCTCCTCGAATTTTAACTTATTTTTTGATATTAAATATTTATATTTGACCCGATATTATTTAAATTCTTATTTTATTTTTAATTAATGTTTAGTTAAAAAATCTATAACTAAATAAAGTTAATTTTGGGATGTACTGATTTATTTAATATAATATACAATTCTTAATATAATAAAAATGAGCAATTTTAGGCTTTAATATAATTTATCAAAATAGTTTAAGTCAATAAAAGCGACCGTGCTAGAACCACAGGATTCAAGGGGTGCCTCACACCTTCCCCTCGGTCAACAGAATTCCTTACCCGATCTTCTGTGTTCACAGACCAAAATAAAAAAGTCATGTCATTTTGATTAGGGATTCAATAAGGTGGCTTGGAACACCATAACTCGATTCCAAGTGGCGACTATGTAAATAAAACAATCCCTATTCAATACCGTCACTTTAATTGGAGAAACCCTTCGACCTCCTCCCTCGGGCGAAAAAGGGGTGTGACATCTCTGGTAACTAATAAGAATTCGAGCTTTTGATATTGACTTTACTTGCTTTAATTATTTTTGATATTGTGTTTATGTGCTACTTGTCGCTCATTTACTGCTTTGATATTGTTGAACAGTATTCTCTTGTGCACCCCCTCTGAGTCTCTGAAATAGGATAGAAGAAATGCAGCGTGTGTATCCTACTTTCTTTTTGAGATAGCCAGAATGTCAAGACACCTAGTGAAGGATTATTAGTCACACATGTTAGGCGGGGTTCGAATCGGCAACGAAGGCGGAGTAGCACTGCTACCAAACACGTTGTCCCTCCCCGACTCGAGTGTCCACTCGGGTAAGCCAGTCTAGATACCTATCCTTATTAAGCTAAACTTAAAAGAACTAAAAACTCAGAATCTGGTTATCCCTATTAGGTTCCGCTTTATTTGCATTTGACTTAGTGGGACTCGGCACAGGGGCCGGGTCTGTCTAGGACAGATGTCTCTTTTATAATGACCAACATGTGTATCCTACGTGCCCTTTGACATTTGTTTGGAAGGTTATTTGTTTGTTGACCGGCTTTTAGGCAACTTTTAAATGTAAGAGATTATATTATCTTCAAATTTAGTGAATCATTTTTTTTAAAGAAAAATTTTATTTTTAAAAGAAAGGAAAAAACTTTAAAATATAGTAACATAGTTTTACAATCTTTATGAACTACGAGGGTTTGATTCTCACTCTTTATTGAGATACGTAGGAAATCCTACCCGGGATACGACCCTGTATTAAAAAATATATTTATTCACAAATTTATTGAAGGATATTTTTGAAAAAAAAAAATTATTTTCATGAGTATTATTATCTCTATCTTATTCTTCTTTTTTAATACAAATCCTAATAGCCTGAACTTTTAGGGGTCGTGAGTTTAGTTTTTATAAAGTAATAAAATATGTAAGCATAGATCTTAACAGTCCTAAACCTTTAGGGGTCGTGAGGCTGAAATTTTTATACAACTTCATATATAAAACAATCATTTTTCTTTTAAGTGTATGTAGGAGGTATTTTTCTTCCAAACACATGGTCAAAATTGTCTAGAGGTCTGTTGTTGTAAAATCTTCGATAGATTCGGTATAAATAAGTGCTCTCTTTTAAAAAAAATAAAAATAAACTATTGTCATTCATGTTTTTCTCAAACTTTATTTTTAAATAAAATTATTTGCATCTAAGCCCAATTTAGTAGTCAGATTAACGAGTCAAATTAATGAAATAAGTTCTGCCTAAGTCTAGACATTTCCTAATATTGTCTACCTATCCATAGGTATATTATGTCTCCTCCAGTTCGTGGAAAGTGTCAAAAGAGAAAAAGGGATGGGAGTGTACCGCTTCAGGTTGTGGATTGTACCCATTTGTAGCTTTGGTTGTGGTGGAACGAAATGGATACTATCAATTATGATGAGATACATAAATATTTGAGTTTTCTGACGAGCATCATGACAATAAACCCTAGTAGAGAGGTGGTTGATGCATTGCTGACTTTCTGGGACCCGACGCGGCCTATGTTGGATAATGGGGATATGCATTGGAAAAAACTTATAGCCCCAAAACTCATCTCGATAAACAGGTTCTGCAAGCTCATGAACATACGAAACTCAAAAGAAGAATCAATGAAAAAAGGTTGGGTCTCCTTGCAGTTTTCGTATGAAAGATATGGAAGGCAAGAGGGGTTTGAGGAGTTCGGTAAACAACTCTGTAACAAGGAAAGTTTATAGACTAGTTGCATTCACGGTAGCCTTTTTAGGCACTATGGTCTTCCCGAAAAGAGAGAAAAATTAATATTCGTTTAGCTGGAGTGGTACATATACTGATTAAGAAATATTACACTATGGTACCAATGATCTTGGCCGATATTTATCGTGCTCTGACCGTTTGTAAGAAAGGAAAGGGTTTTTTCGAGGGATGTAATATCTTGCTACAAATGTGGATTGTGGAGAATCTTTACCGATGTCCTATAGAGGCAAGGTTTGTTCCTGAACGATTTAATCGCATCAAATATTACGAAGAGAGGTTAGAGAAATATAAATGTCCAGAAGGAATTGGAGATTGGGATAAGCTTTTACGTTCTCTGACGGCAGATAAAATCACTTGGAATCTCCCTTGGAGGCAAGTCATATATAGTTCTGTCATTCGGCCGTTCTTGCTATTAATGGGTATTAGGGGTGTTCAACCTTATGTGCCATTGCGGGTCTTACGTCAGCTAGGCAGACGTCAAGTAATTTCCATAACAGAAAATATGGTTGAGTTTATATTTGAGGTCAGATCAGAGATTCCACTTCCGGAGGGATTGGCCCAGCAAATTTGGGATGGTTGTCGTATCATGGGAATTGAAACAATGGTCATACAGCGTGAGAAAGGAGTACACCCAAACTACTGTAAATGGTTTGAAAAACAGCTGAGTCCACCAGTCAAGCCGGAAAGATCGGTTAAGAGACCCATAGATCAAGAAGTTGCAATCAGGATAGGGATCGAGAGAGCCATGTGAGAACATCATGAGGCCAACTTAGCTTTGAGAGCGGAATTAGAGCATGCCAGGGCAAGAATAGAAGAACAACAAAGGCAATTTGCTGAAGAGAAAGCTAAGTCAGCGGATATTGAGGTCGCACTTTGGGGACAAATTAGATTGGCTACCACTAAGGGGTCACATGTTGCAAAACTTGTCACATCTCGCCGCCAGCAGTTGCAGGAAGTTGAAAAGAACATGCAAGAAGAATTTGATCGAGAGAGAGCTCAGTGAATACGTGAAAGAGGGATATTGCGAGAACAGTTGGAGGTTGTTTCTGCTCGTGAACAGCGTGCAAGAAAGATAATTGATTCCCAAGACCGACAGGCCCAAGAATGGGATCAGGCTTCAGTTCACTTCGAGGGAAGGTACGTCGTGTAGCGCAGGATACCGCCAGAATGGGTTTAGACTACCAACAGTTGAATCATGAAGATTTTTTAGCACAAGTACCAGCTTTCGTCCAGCGTCTCACCACTTTATTGGAGGACATATACTTGGATTTAGGAGGTCATATTAAGCCGAAGTCTCCTTGATTGAGCATGTTGAAGCTACAAGAATCAGTTGAAGACTTTGAGATGTTGGTGTTCAGTTGTATAAGTGGATAGTTGTTTCATTTGTCATAGTTTTTCAGTTTTAAAACTTCTTGTTCAGATGTTATGTCCTTTAGTTAATGGTATTTATTTAAGTTTAGTTTTATTTGTCGGATGTCAGTTAGTAGGTTTTCTCTTAGGAATTGGGTTATTTTGTCGTATTTGTATTTGAAAATTATGAAATTGGTCGTTTATTTCTATATATTACATAATTTTACTTCACTTAATTTATTTATTTATTTTTAAAAAAAAATCAATCATTTTTGTTAAAAAATTTCCGAACTACGCAAGATCTGATTCATGTCCTGGCATGATACGTAGGCAACCCTCCAAAGGATGCGATCATAACTTTTCGAAAAGTGTGCCTAGAAAAGCCGGGATGAAACATAAGGCCTTCATGATAGGTTGGAAAATGCATCTGGAAGCATAACATGCAACGTGGCATTATAATGTGTTAAATATGTAACACTCACTCGTTTGCTACTTGATCACAGAAAAGATAAAGTAGTTGGTGGTTGGTTTGTGGCAACACCAGATACAAGGGAAAAAAAAATATGACTCTTAAAGAGGGTGTAGGGTCTGACAGTGAGGAGGAGCAAAATCAATTAATTTCGTAAGAATTAGCATCAGTGGAAGAGATTAAGTTATTAAAACAACAGATGGAGGAAATCTACCAAGCTTGGTTGAATGGACAAGCCCCGCCTTCCTCAATCCCTGGACTTTCGAATACGAATGATCCAAATCCTGCTCAAGCTCAAATTAGCGATCCATTTTACCCACCTGGATTCAGCCCGTATGTTAATGTGGCTGGCGTTGCTGGTACTTCTACCATGCGCCCACCAAATTCGTCTGTCACAAATAACTCGCTTTTCACTTCTGTAGCACCAGCTACTGTGGGCCCTCATTCGACAGTACAGAAGAATATAGGGGAACCAAGTCATGATCTGTTGTATCCTTCTGAAATGACTTTCAAACCCCAAAATCCATATTATCATGCTCATCAACACGATTCTCCCATCGTGATTGAAAAGATTGTTAAGAATGAGGAACAAGAGGAGATGGCTAGGAAAGTAAGAAGCTTGGAGTAGAGTATGAGAAATATGCAAGGATTAGGAGGACCAAAGAGTGTTTCATACAAGGATTTGTGCATGTTTCCTGATGTCCATTTGCCGCTGGGGTTCAAAATGCCAAAGTTTGACAAATACGAAGGTCATGGCGATCCTGTGGCTCACTTGAAGAACGAATGACAGTCAAGAAGTCAGTTACTGAGGAAGAATGTTCGCATTTCACAGTAATGTAGAGACCTCGATTATGTCCAGTGCCTTCTACAGGTAATTTGTCGTCTGAGAAAGTGATCCGATTTACCTCAAGGATCCTTCCAACAACCTTTTTAAAGTTGGTTCACCTTAATCTCACTGGACACATATGGCTCATTTAAAATCTTCATTATGGCCTTACGGTGATCTTCCGAGTGTATCAATAAAGACAACAGAGAAATTTGGGTTGGTGTCTTCCTTAGTTGTTCTACAACAGAATATTCTGGTAGCTTCATCTTCTTCAAGAATTCTTCCGCCTCTTCCCCAGTAACTGACTTCTTGACTGTCATTCGTTCTTCATTGCTTTGTTTATTCGTTCTTAACTCCACTGGGGCATAACGCTTCCCAGAACGGGTTAATCCCCCTACTTCATCCACCTCTTTAATCACTTCCTTCCCCTTGTGTATCACCACAACGCGATCGTAGTTTCAGGGGACCGCCTTGGTATTAGCTATAGGCAGTTGTGATACTGGTTTAATGACAATGGGAGCTATGGGAGCTCTTTTTATGATTATAAGAATGGCTTAGTGGATTTTCCAGGAACAATGAGCCTTGGTTTTACTTGACCTAACTTAATATTTTCTGGAATCTTTTTCTCTATGACCAAGGGAACATTCAATAATCGGGCTTTGCTATCACCTCCTCTACTTCTGCAAGTTTTTCTTTCGTCAAATCCACAACATTTGCTGATTTTTCCAAATCAGTTTTAATCTTAATAATGGGCTTGAAGGAAACCAAAGCATCTTCACCACTAGGTATCACCTCGAGCATGTTTGTTTCATTATGATCTGGCAATGGATTTTGATTAACATTTGGAGCGTCTGGACTTTGCACCATGATTTGTTGTGTGTCAATCAGCTCCTGAATTGCTCTTTTCAAATACCAACATTTCTCTCTGTCGTGCCCTGGGGCATCGGAACAGTATTCACATCTTCTAGAATAGTCCAAGTTCTTCGGGGGGAGGATTCGGGATCCTTCACTCAATTGGGCTTAGAACATTCATTTTCCTCAACCTTTGAAACAAGCTGGCGTACGATATTCCAATAGGCGTGAAATTATCTTTGCCCATGTTATCTTTCTTGTAGTTCGCTCTAGGCCGAAAATAAGACCTAGGAGGGCCTCTTTGAACTTGCGGGACTAGTGGATGATTTTGGATGGCTGGTGCACGCCATTGCGAGTAAGAGGGAAACCAAACATATGGTTGTGCATTATAAGTAGAATACTGAGGAGATGGAATGAAATATAATGAATTGTGGAGGAACATAGTGTCGTGGATGGTTATATGGGTCTTGGACATAAATTTGGGGTTGAGATTGTGCGTAAGGGTGACGCGCACCTCTCCAATTTTGTCGTGGACCTGGCACAATAGTAGCTACATCCTCTTTTCTTTTCTTTTCTTTTCTTTTCTTTCCACCAAAACGTCCTGAACCACTTTGAATTGCCTGTATTGTTGCTTTCAAAGCGGACTGGCAGATAATCTTTTCGAACTTAATGTCATTCTCTACCATCTTTAATGACCACCAAATGTGCTTCCGATAGTAGAAAGCAAATGATGAAAATAATCAAGTTCTTGTGCCTGTAAAAAGATATCAATCATTTCAGATTCCTTTATGGATGGTCTGACACTCGCAGCTTGTTCTCTCCATCTGATAGCATATTCTCGAAAACTTTCAGTTGTTTTTTTCCTCATATTAGCCAGTGTGGTGCGATCTGGCACTATCAAGATGTTATATTGAAGTTGTTGAACAAAATCCCGAGCCATGTCATCCCACACGTGCCAACGGGAAATGTTTTGGCCAATAAACCATTCAAAAGCTATCCCTGCCAGGCTTTCTCCAAAGTAAACCATGAGCAATTCTTCTTTTCCTCCTGCTCCCCTTAATTGATTATAGAACTTTTTCAAGTGAGCCACAGGATCGCCATGACATTCGTATTTGTCAAACTTTGGCATTTTGAACCCCAGCGGCAAATGGACATCAAGAAACATGCACAAATCCTTGTATGAAACACTCTTTGGTCCTCCTAATCCTTGCATATTTCTCATACTCTACTCCAAGCTTCTTACTTTCCTAGCCATCTCCTCTTGTTCCTCATTCTTAACAATCTTCTCAATCACGATGGGAGAATCGTGTTGTTGAGCATGATAATGTGGATTTTGGGGTTTGAAAGTCGTTTTAGAAGGATACAACAGATCATGACTTGGTTCCCCCATATTCTTCTGTAATGTCGAATGAGGGCCCACAGTAGCTGGTGCTATAGAAGTGAAAGTGGGTTATTTGTGAAAGACGAATTTGGTGGGTGCATGGTAGAAGTACTAGCAACGCCAACCACATTAACATACGGGTTGAATCCAGGTGGGTAAAATGGATCGCTAATTTGAGCTTGAGCAGGATTTGGATCATTCGTATTCGAAAGTCCATGGATTGAGGAAGGTGGGGCTTGTCCATTCAACCAAGCTTGGTACATTTCCACCATCTGTTGTTTCAATAACTTAATTTCTTTCATTGATGCTAATTCTTGCGAAATCAATTGATTTTGCTCTTCCTCACTGTCAGACCCTACACCCTCTTTACGGGTCATCTTTCTCTTTCCTTTGTATCTGGTGTTGTATGGATATGATACCAGTTTAAACCACAAACCAACCACCAACTATTTTATCTTTTTTGTGACCAAGTAGCAAACGGATGAGTGTTACACATTTAACACATTATAATGTCACGTTGCATGTTACGCTTCTAGATGCATTTTCCAACCTATCATGGAAGGCCTTATGTTTCATCCCGGCTTTTCTAGGCGCACTTTTCGAAAAGTTATGATCAGACTCATTAGAGGGTTGCCTACGTATCGTGCCAGGACATGAATCAGATCTTGCGTAGTTCGGGAAAATTTTAACAAAAATGATTGATTTTTTTAAAAAATAAAATTAAAAAATAAATTAAGTGAAGTAAAATTATGTAATATATAGAAATAAACGACCAACTTCATTATATTCTTTAATTTTCAAATACAAATACGACAAAATAACCCAATTCCTAAGAAAAAACCTACTAACTGACATCTGACAAATAAAACTAAACTTATACAAATACAATTCGCTAAAAGACATAACATATGAACTAGAAGTTTTAAAACTGAAAATGAAAAACTATGACAAAAGGAACAACTATCCACTTATACAACTGAACCCCAACGTCTCAAAGTCTTCAACTGATTCTTGTAGCTTTAACATGCTCAATCAAGGAGACTTCAGCTTAATATGACCTCTCAAACCCAAGTATATGTCCTCCAATGAAGTGGTGATACGTTGTGCGAAAGTTGGTACTTGTGCCAAAAATTCTTCATGATTCAACTGCCGGTAGTCTAGACCCATTCTGGCGGTATCCTGCGCTACACGGCGGACCGTCCCTCGAAGGGAACTGAAGGCCAGATCCCATTCTTGGGCCTGTCGGTCACGGGAATCAATTATCTCTCTTGCACGTTGTCACGAGCAGAAGCAACCTCCAGCTGTTCACTCAATATCCTTCTCTCACGTATCCACGGAGATCTCTCTCGGTCAAATTCGTATTGCATGTTCTTTTCAACTTCTTGCAACTGTTGTCGGCGAGATGCGGCAAGTTCTGCAACGTGTGACCCTAATTGTAGCCAATTTGATTTGTCCCCGAAGCGCGACCTCTATATCCGCTGACTTAGCTTTCTCTTCAGCAAATTGCCTTTGTTGTTCTTCTATTCTTGCCCTGGCATGCTCTAATTCTGCTCTCAAAGCTAAGTTGGCCTCATGATGTTCTCGCATGGCTCTCTCGATCCCTATCCCGATTGCTGCTTCTTGATCTATGGGTCCCTTAACTGATTTTTCAGGTCTGACTGGTGGACTCGACTGCTTTTCAAACCATTTACGATAGTCTAGGTGTACTCCTTTCTTATGCTCTATGACCATTGTTTCAATTCCCATGAGATGACAACCATCCCAAATCTGCTGGGCCAATCCCTCCGAAAGTGGAATCTCTGGTCTCACCTCAAATACAAACTCAGTCATATTTTATGTTATGGGAATTACTTAACGTCTGCCTAGCTGACGTAAGACCCGCAATGGCACATAAGGTTGAACACCCCTGATACTCATTAATAACAAGAACGGTCGAATGACAGAACTATGTATGACTTGCCTCCAGGGGAACTAAGGAAGATTCCAAGTGATTTTATCCGCCGTCAGAGAACGAAAAAGCTTATCCCAATCTCTAATTCCTTCTGGGCATTTATATTTCTCTAACCTCTCTTCGTCATCTTTGATGCGATTGAATCGTTCTAGATCAAACCTTGCCACTGTAAAACGTCGGTAAAGATGTTCCACAATCCACATCTGTAGCAAGATATTATTACATCCCTCGTAAAAACCATTTCCTTTCTAACAAACGGTCATAGCACGATAAATATCGGCCAAGATCATTGGTACCATAGTGTAATCTTTCTTAATCAGTATATGTACCACTCCAGCTAAACGAATATTAATTTCTCTCTCCTCAAGAAGACCATAATGCCTAAAAAGGCTACCATGAATGCAAATCGTCTATGAACTTTCCGAGCCTCAAAACTTCCCTTGTTACAGAGTTGTTTACCGTACTTCTCAAACCCCTCTTGCCTTCCATATCTGTCATACAAAAACTGCAAGGAGACCCAACCTTTTTTCATTGACTCTTCTTGTGAGTTTTGTATGTTCATGAGCTTGCAGAACCTGTTTATCGAGATGAGTCTTGGGGCTATAAGTTTTTTTCGATGCATATCCAACATAGGCCGCTATCTCCTCTAAAGTCGGAGTCAACTCGAAATCTGAAAAACGAAATACATTGTTCCTCAAGTCCCAGAAAGTCAGCAATGCATCAATCACCTCCCTACTAGGGTTGATTGTCATGATACTTGTCAAAAAAAACAAATACTTATGTATCTCATCATAATCAAATGTATCCATTTCGTTCCACCACAACCAAAGCTGCAAAGGGGTACAATCCACAACCTGAAGCGGTATACTCTCATCCCTCTTCCTTTTTTTACCCTTTCCACTAACTGGAGAAGACATGTTATACCTACGGATAGGGAGACAATATTAGGAAATGTCTAGACTTAGGCAGAACTTAATTCACTAATTTTGACTTTTTACACTTGACTCGTTAACGTGACCACTAAATTGGGCTTAGATGCAAATAATTTTATTTAAAAATAGAAAAATTAAGAGAAACATGAATGACAACATTTTTATTCTTCTTTCTAAAAGAGCAATTTTTTTAACAGACTCTATCGAAAATTTAACAACAAACTTTTAGACAATTTTGACCATATATTTGAAAGAAATTTACCCCCTAAATACACTTAAAAGAAAATGACTTAGAAATAAAGAAAGAAAAATGATTGTTTTATATATGAAGTTATATAAAAATTTCAGCCTCACGACCCTTAAAGTTCAGGACTGTTAAGATATAAATATACATTAATTTATCAAAACTATCTCACGACCCCTTAAGGTTCAGGGCTATTAGGATTTATATATTTTATATTTTATTTTGTAAAAACTTAACTTCATGATCTCTAAAGATTCAGGGCTATTAAAATATATAATAAAATTAAATTTGAGGATAAAAGGAAAGAACAAAGAAGAATGGGAAAAATAAGATAAAATAATAATACTAACGAAAATAATAATTTTTAAATATTTTTATTTTTATTTTTATTTTTTCAAAAAATATCTTTTAATAAATTTGTGAATAATAATTTTTAAGATACAGGGTCATATCCCGATAAGGATTTCCTACATATCTCACTAAAGAGTGAGAATCAGACCCTTGTAGTTCATGAAGATCTTGAAAAAAAATAACTATGTATATGTTTTAATCTCTTTGAAAAGGATATTATTAAATTTGAGGACAATGTTCTCTTTACATTTTGCCAAGTTGCCTAAAAACCGGTCAACAATCAAATGGTCTTTCAAATAAATGTCAAAGAGCACGTAGGATGCACATGTTGGTCAAAAGAGGGACACTTGTCCTAGACAGACCGGGCCCCTGTGTCGAGTCCCGCTAAGTCAAATGCATATGATGCAAATAAAGCAGAACCTAATAGGAATAACCAACATTTTACTTATTTTCTTATATGATTTCCTTTTTTCAATTTTAACTTCTTGGCTCAATACTTTAGGATTAGATTGGATTTAAAGATCAATCTGTGAATTCAACATGCATATCACGTCACTAGAATCACCATAGAAAGAGCTCTCTAAAGAAAAGAAAGACAGCCAAACAATATATAATGAAAAATAAAAAGGACACACTTTGACACAAAGATAGAAGGATTTGAATAGAAATGACAATAAAATAAGACAAGATAGATCCCAAACTCCAACCCTAAAATAGTTCGGGTAGTAGAAAGAGAAAAAAAACAGACTACTAAAAATCTTTCCTCGTGAGGAGAGACTGACTTCTAAATTGTCGAACATAATATTTTAGCCACTGATTTGCACGTCGGCTTTAATGGAGTCTCCACAACCATTGCTACATAATCTATGTTTTTTCTTTTGAACCCAATCATTTTGAATTTATCACCATCAAACTCTCTCCAAAGTAAGCCGTCAGCAGTTTCTCTTCCCCCTACTCCTCTTAATTGATTTCAAAACCTTTTTAGATGAGCCAAAGGATCACCATGACCCTCTTACATGTCCAACTTTGACGTTTTAGACTCTAGAGGCAAGTGAACATTGTGAAATATGTATAAATTCTTGTAAGGAATTTTATTTTTTTAGTATTTGCATGTTTCTCATATTTTGCTCCAAATTTCTCACTTTCTAGGCTATTTCTTCTTATTCCTCATTTCTAACAGTCTACACCAACTCATCTCAGATCTTATACCATTTTTGTGGGTCATCTTGCCTGTTCTTTGGACCTGGTGTTGCATAGATGAGAAGCCAACTTAGCCACAAACCAACCACCTTAACACAATTTTGATTTTGGTGAAAACCAATATGTCAGAGTTCAATTTTTTTCAAGACCACCGAATCCATGAAGGATCAGGTGTGCGTAGTTCGTGAAGATAGGGTCGTTCCCCGAAAAGGGCTTCCTACGTATCCCACTAAATAGTGAGAATCAGACCCTCGTAGTTAGTTCATGAAGACTTTAAAAATTGTCTATCTATTTTTTAATTTTTTTGAAAAATGATTTGTTAGATTTGGGGATAAAATATTCTCTTGCGTTTCGCGAAGTTGCCTAAAAGTCTGTCAACAATCAAATAGCCTTCCAAACAAATGTCAAAGAGCACGTAGGATGCACGTGTTGGTCATTATAAAGTGGGTCACCTATCCTAGACAGCCCCGGCCCCTGTGCTGAGTACCGCTAAGTCAAATACACGTGATGCAAATAAAGCGGAACTTAATAGGGATAACCAGATTCTGAGTTTCAGTTCTTCTAAGTTTAGCCTAATAGAGATAGATGTCTAGACTGGCTTACCCGAGCGAGCACTAGATTCGGGAAGTGACAACTTGTTCAGTAGCAGTGCTATTCCGCCTTCGTTGTCGATCTGAACCCCGCCTAACATGTGTGACTAATAATCCTTCACCAGATGCCTTGACACTCCAGCTATCTCAAAAAGAAAGTAGGATGCATACGCTGCATTCCCTTTATCCTATTTCGGAGATTCAGAGGGGGTGCAAGAGAAAACATTTATAAATATGGTTCAACAATATCAAAACAGTAAATGAGCGACAAGTAAGGCCAACAAACACAATATAAAAATAATTAAAACAAGTAAAGTCAATATCAAAAGCTCGAATTCTTATTATCCCCAGTGGAGTCGCCAGAGATGTCACGCCCCTTTTTTGCCTGAAGAGTCGAAGATCGAAGGATTTTTCCAATTAAAATGACAGTTTTGAATAGGAATTATTTTTATTTATAGAGTTGTCACTTGGAATTAAATTATGGTGTTCCAAGTCACATTTTTGAATCCCTAGTCAAAAGGAAATGACCCTTTTATTTTGGTCTGCGAAAATAAAAGACCGGGTAAGGAACTCTATTCACTGAAGGGAAGGTGTGAAGCACCCTTCGAGTCCCGTGGTTCTAGCACGGTCGCTTTTATTAACTTATCTTGACTTAAATTATTTTGATAACTTATGTTAGGGCCTAATTTCGCTCATTTTTTTTATACCAAAAATATTTATCTACAACTTTTATATTAAATCGGTAAAAGTTGATTTTAGAAAAACATTTGTCGAGGTGCATTGTTGCATCCTCAAATTTTAAAATATCTCAGAAAGATGCGTATCCTGCATTCTTAATTGAGACGAAAATTTTTAAACTTGCCTAAAATTGTCTAGCGTTAAAGGCATTAGCTCGTCTTATCATAAATTCAGAAATTTTTTTAACAATAAAATAAAGCAATTTTCATTTAAACTAATTAATTCATTTAACGATAAAAATTATCAAAATTTATTAATAACGAAAATAAAATAAGTTTGCCAACTCGAAATTCTACCTAATTTTGAATAATAAATTTAAGCAAAATTAATTAATTTGATAAATAATTATATAATTTTATTAATAACAATGAAATAAGAATAATAAAATAATAATAATAGAATAAATAAGAAAAATCTACACAACTATTATGTCAATTTTATTATAATTCCCCTAAAATTAATTTCCTTAAAATAAACCCAAGTCACAGATCAAGAACCAACTCAACCACGATGATCCCAAAATTTGATTCAAATGAAAACCCATTTAAATTACTAAATAACCCAAGACAGAAATTACGAAATCTGAAAAGCCCATACATGATTTTGTCAGAATTAACTCAAACGATGAGTTTTAATAGTTCTGTTGTTGGATCTGAATTTTTCTGACAGGCTTCCAATGTTTTCCAACGATGGAAAAAGAGAAAAAAAATGACGGTGTTGACGGCTGCATGTGTTGGGTGGTCGTCGAATTTTAGGACAGGGCGGCGCGCGGCGAAAACCGGTAGAGGTGCACCTGTACAGAACAAAGCCTGCCTGCCGGGATTAAATCCAACGAGGCGTGGCCGTGGTAAGGGTTCGCTGGCGTGGGTTTGCCGACTGTGAAGGGGAAACAGGGAAGTTCGCCCCCGACAGCCGTTAGTGGTTGTTTTCCTAACGTGGTTGTTTTCCGTCGGCTGGAGCAGTGGCAACAGTAGTTTTAAGTGGATTGGTCGCCAGGTGTCGGTAATTTCCGACGAGATTCCGACTAAACTCAACGGAACTCTTTGTTGTCTGTTATTTTCTTTTCCTCTCTCGAATTTCTCTCTCAAACACCATTTTTCAGTTCACTGATTTTATTCTATTTTTATCAATTATTCTTCTCGGTTTATTTTACTGACTGTGGCTATTTCGGTATGTGCACTGCTATATGATAGTGTGCAGGCGTTTCAGTGTAAATTTTTCTCTATTGTGTGTGGTGTTATACATCTATATGATTCATTGAAGAGGATATATTAATACGAATTTTTTCATGTACAAATATAAATATACAGTGAACTTAATTGCATAACACACAATAACAAAAGTTCACATAATTAATTAACTACACATTAAATAATGCAAGAAATCACTTGAACATTTTCATTCAGTTCTTTTCATAAAAATTAACATAAAATGGTTCAAGATTGAAAAAGAACCTGTGATTGCTTGAACTGGATAATAAAGCAAGAAACAATCGTCCCCGTAAACTTCAAGCAGAAACTCTAAACTTTAAATCTTTTCTTTCTTTGTTTCTCTCTTTTCCTGATTTTTTTTAACTCTGTGTTTTTCTTCACTTTGGTTTGTAGTATCTGATGATGATAGTGTACAGTGCAGAATGTATGTATCTTTTCTAGTGTGGATGGAAGTCCTTAAATAAAGGGACTTTGGGGGGAACAGTTATATCTGATAAAGGGGGAGATTTTAAAATTTTGAATTTATTTATTATTATTATATATTTTTTATGTAGAAGATAATAATAATAATAACAAATAAATAAAATAATAATAAATATAATAATAACTAATGAATTTTTATATTTAATAAAATACAATAAGAGTTTATAAATAGTCGAAAATAAATATAATTAAGATATTATTAAAACTACTAGCTTATTTATTTAAAATTTTATAAAAAGAATATTTTTTTGAATTTTTGTATTAATTTTTAAAATTAGAATAAAACAAAATAAATATCCCAAAATTAACTTTATTTAATGATTTAATTTTTAACTAAAAATTTATTAAAAATAAAGTAAGAATTAAAATAATATCGGATCAAATATAAATATTTAATATCGAAAAATAAGTTAAAATTCAAGGAGGATCAAAAATCACGTGTCTACAAGTACTGCTCAAGACCAGTACGTTTACCTTTCCAGCGATACTCATGCTGAAGTTTCAAATCAAATAACATAGACAAAGCATATGTTTTAATTCCCCCCCCCCATACCCCCACACACCCAGGTGCTAACATATTGCATATAATTATACTACTATAAAATAAATGCTCAAGACCAACAGAAATTTTCACCCCTATAGGTTAGAACATACTTGACCCTGACGATGATGGTGATGTCGAGCTCTCAACATTCTTAATATTGTCTCAGAAGCAAGCTGAAGGGGCATATCTTGTGACAATCTCTGCAAAGTGAAACCTCAACTCAGAGTGAATAACATTGACATCTCTAGCGACTTTTCACAAAGTAACTTAAGCCAAATAGATGTTATTTGCCTTCTCATCACCTGATTCCCTTCAAACAGCACGAAAAAAATCCCAAACAAATACAGCATTGCCTAGTTATCTGAAATGATTTCGAGCCTGTTTGGATAGGCTCAGAGCTTATGGCCATAAGCCATAAGTTAGGAATTCTAACTTTGACTTATTTTTGTTGTTTTGGCTTGAAACCAAGTTCTTAAAAAAATAAACAAAGTACTTACCCAAAAACTACAGAAGTGCTTAAAAGCACCTAAAATAAGCCAATCCAAACAGGGTCTTAGACAAGTAACCTGAACACTTGGCAAATGAAACTACAAATATCCAGCCCTTCATATACCCCAGAAATTTAGAAAAAAGTAACCTGAACATAAATAGACCTATCAAGTCATGTCACCAAGGTAAATCTTTTTTTGGCCTTTCAAAATTTAAAATCACCATAAACAAAACTCAGACTTCCTCTTTCACTATAGAAAAGGCTATTCTAAAAGTTGATATCCAAAAGTGGTATCACTATGTTACGAGATGCATGATGAAATGTTAGGAACAAAATAAAAGGACCACTTCTAATGTGTAATGCACTAGGTGACTGAATATGCACCAACAGCTAAAATTAGGACTAGAAAATTTAAAACTTTCCCAATTCCAATCCTTCAGATTTAAAGAACATGTTCCCGGTTTTGATAAGTGACAAGCAAATATTTCACACATTGCTAAAATAGCAATGACCACAAAACCCAAAGTTTTCAAGAGTAAAAGATTGAACATCAAAATTTCTGCTTTAATGAATGATAAGATGTTTTTCCCTTAGAATAAATTTAAAGGATGACTTTGTTTCTCTCCGCCATGTTTTATTTTATAATTTTGGATACGAACCATAAAAAAGAGATAGTTTCAGGTATCTTGGGCCTACTATTACGGGAAATGGAGAGATTGACGAGGATGTCACTCGTATTGGTGCAGGGTGGAACGAAATGGGGCCTAGCATCTAGAGTTCTGTGTGATAAGAAAGTGCCTCCTAAACTTAAAGGCAAGTTCTACAGAGTGCTTGTTAGACCATCTATTTTGTATGGGGCGGAGTGTTGTCTAGTCAAGAACTCGCACATTCAGAAGATGAAAGTGGCGGAGATGAGGATGAAGCAATGGATGTGTGGGTTAGCTAAGAGAGGAGGGATTAAAAACGAGGATATCCGAGACAAGGAGGGAGTGACTTCCGTGGAAGATAAGATGGGGAAAGCGAGGTTGAGATATTTTGGCCATGTGATGAGGAAAGACACATATGCCCCAATGCGGAGGTGTGAGAGGTTCGCTGTAGATGATTTCAGGAGAGGTAGAGGTAGACTGAAGAAGAATTGGGAAGAGGTGATTATACAGGACATGACCTTAGATAGGAAAGTGTGGAGGGTGTGAATTAGGGTAAAAGGTTAGTTGATAGGAGTGCATCCATACATAGATAGGAGTTCACTGTCTTGTTTCCCCTCTTAGTAGTCGTAGTGCTACGCTTGTAGCTTCTTGTTCTTCAATTTTTGTTGATATTTGTTGTTTCATATTGGAGTATTGTATGCTACTATCGGTGCTTTTACCACCTACTGCCTCTAGTACTTCAATTACCGTCTTTACGCCTTTTTATAAACTATTTTGTCTTGACCCGAAGGTCTATCGGAAACAATCTCGCTACCCCACCTCAGGGATAAAGGTAAGGACTCCCCAGACAAATATTGTGAGAATACATTGGGTATAATGTTGTTGTAGGTTCTCCTACTATAAATACAATGAGAAAATCAATCAGATATTTGATCTTCCAGAACAATCAATCATGTTACTTAAAATGATATGGTGGATAAAAATATACTCCCTCCATCCCAATTTATGTAGCCTGGCACAAAGTTTTTTAAGAAAAAGGAAAGACTTTTGAAATTTGTGGCCAAAAATAAACCTTAGACATTTGTAGCTACAAATCATTTCATTAAGGGTAAAAGATTAATTTTAAAGTTAAATTGTTTCTATTCTAATTATAGAATTGTGACATTCTTTTTGGGACGGACTAAAAAGAAAAGTATGCCACATAAATTAAATTAGGATAGAGGGAGTATTTGCTTTGACAAGGTATAATTTATTGAGGTTTCGAGATAATGGAACACTGTAACCAAATAGTACACCAAAAATTAGAGAAGCTACAAGAAAATATTGTTTTCAATTAAAGATATCCGATCCTCTGTACTAATAGGGATCTTGTAGGTGCACAAAAAAACTATAAACAAAAGAGAAGTCTTAATCTGTGCACATATTCCACCCCCCTTGAATGCTTTTCTGTTCCTTTCCCTCCAAACCAACAACAGAATTGCTAGTGAAGCTACACTCCATAACAGGATAAAATATTAAGCAAAAAATAAACTGTAGCTACTTCTTTTCCAAGCTTGCTTCACATTTCCTCTCCTCATTGACCATTTTCTTACCGAGAAATCCCCAAGGATCAGTTGGCACACGATTCTAAATTTGGTAGATGATGGATCCCCGCTACCCTTTCCATTTAAATAACAGACTTTTGCTTGCTCCGCTGTTAGAACGCGTAAACATCACACGTTGTAGTGTTGCCACTAAATCAAATCCTGGGGGGTAGAACAAGGCTTTTGTCTCCTAATTGACCATTACACGAATAATAAAGCAGGAGGATAAGTTTTGGTACCTCCAAAACTTGCAAAGGGTCTAGCATTTCTCCATGAATGTGCAACAGGCGGACAGCAGCTTTGAACATAGGCACTTTGCCATCCATTGGCTCCAAATACATTTCAAGCAGCCTAAAAAGAGACAAGGTATGAAAAGGCTAAGAGAGCTTCGAAAAGACCAATAATCTAAAGAAACAAATGAGAGAATACTGTACTAACTGCATGTAAGCATCTGGCCTACCGATCTCGGCACAATACTGTTCTGCAGCTTCACAGTCTTCCAGCTTCCTGTCAGGTGAACACAACTTTATATTACAATCCCAAAGATAATCATTTATTCAGATTATTTGCAGATTCAACAATAAACTACATATTTAGCAACAATGTGGGTACTAAGCTTTCAAATATTTTCGCATGTTTTACGTGAGGAACTCCACATGTAAAGCAGCAGTAGAGTATGTCAACCATACATAGCCCACATCCGGGAAACAGAACGTTTCTAGTTGTTCATTAGTTATGATAAAGCCTGTTGCGATGTACCCAAGCAATAATCAAACATTTATGAACTTACAAGGCAAGAGTTTGAAGCACTAATGTTTCTTGACCGAGCTTCCTGTAAAGAATAGCCTGTAATGAAACCATCAATAACACAAGGACTGCAAATCACAAGGACAATCAGACAGTTAAAGCTGTTAACCAGCAGAGATGCATAGGGCATTATATCTATGAAAGGCCTAAATTTTTTACTGACCTTCTCAAGCCATAACTCAGACCCTTCAACCAAATCAAGAACTTCATATGGATCATACAAGTCAGACGACTGTAAAAATATTTGCAATCTCTCTCTGACATGAGTTTCAAATATTGAGTTGTTTCCACAGTCAGAGACATTTATCTCCTTTTGATTTACACCTTCAGAATTTTGTGTAGCATGTTCCTTTTCATTAGCATCAAGTGCCGATTTAGAAAGCAAGAGGGCATAAGTTGTATGGAACCGCGTGTCACCGGAGTTTTGATCTTCAATTAACCACTGGAGATATCTGCATGACAAAACTTCCAGCTTATAATTCGAAGAAACATATAGACAGCTAAATACCTCATTAAAATAGAGATACATCTTTATAAGCTTATATTATCCAACCAATTAGGCACCCAAGGACACCAATGTTAAGAAAAAGTAATTTTAAAATATCCAACAAATTAATTGTTAAATATGATATCATTATTAGATAATGTAGATATGAGAATATCTCTATAATAAGATAGTGTAGATAAGGGAATACCCCCAAATCCCCATAATTAAGCACTTAAAATATTGTGTAATATTCTAAATAGATTCCTTCCTTATTTATTTACATTCACTGTAACACTATTTAATCCCACTAGCTTGAGGGAATAATCAAGACACTAATTCCCAAACTCTCTTCTCTTCTCCTTCTAATTTCTCATGATATCAAAGCCCTCCTTTCTCTAATCATCCTTTTTCTTAAAACAGATTCTGCAAAACAGAATTGCAGAAACAGATTCTGCAAAATAGAATCGCAGAAACAGGAAAAAGAATCTGCAAAACAGAATTGCAGAAACGGATTCTGCAAAACAGAATTACAGAAACAGATTCTGCAAAATATAATCGCATAAACAGGAAAAAAAAACTGCAAAACAGATTTGCAGAAACAGATTCTGCAAAACAGAAAATAGAAAAAAAAAATCTCTTAAATTCTTGTTACATCTGATTTCTACATTTTCTTTTTTTGGTGATAAAGCATGCCTCCACACGATAATGACCACCCTAGATACACAAAAAAATTGGCTCATAACAGAAATGGTATTTTGCCCACACCTGATTTCAAGGATGGGTCATCTATATCTATCACTTTAACTGCAACAGCAACAGACTATATTGACTACCTACAGTACAAAGCATCAAAACAGCAGTCATCAACTTCATCAGCTGCTTGCACAATGCAACCTAGTAACTCCTTTGCTTAAGTCAAAGTCTTTATCTCAGGAACAATGAATTCTTGATCCTGGTGCTTCTTACCATATTTCTGGTAACAAAATACTCTCCCCTCTTCCTACCCCTTCTATACTCTCTACTGTGACTTCGGCTAATGGATCAAATACTGTTGTAAAAGGGATAGGTATAGCTCATCCTCTGCCTTCCAGACCTTTAATGTAAGTTCCTTTTGCACTGAATGTCCATATAATCTTATTTCCATTAGCAAAATAACCAAACACCAGAAATGTGTTATAACATTCCTTGATGATTTTGTTCTTCTGTCGGACCGGAACACGGGACAGATAATTTAGAAGGACATGAGTCACAAGAATTGTAACATTTTGGAAGACACTGGTATGTTGGACTGCAAACATATGGACACACCCGTGGATCTAAATACTAAGCTTATTCCAGGACAGGGTAGCCTCTAAAAGATCCTAGCAGACATCGGAGACATGTCAGCAAAACTCAACCACCTTACAATCACACAATCAGACATCTCATTTGTTGTTAGTACAGTTAGCCAGTTCCTACAATCACCTTGCGATAGTCACTAGAATGCATCGCATTCTGCGATATATCAAAAGCTCTCCGGGACAAGGTTTATTATATAAGGACAAATTACAAAACATTTAGTGTACAGTTGTAAATTTTCAAGTCATCTCATGTTACATCACTGTCAAAGTTCCTACGACTGTGGACGAAGCATTGTTTCATCCAGGTTGGCGTCAGGCTATGATTGAAGAAATGACTACTTCGAGTGACGGTGGTACTTAGGAGCTTGATCTTTTACCAAAAGGCAAAACCATTGTTAGTTGTCGTCGGGTATCCACAGTTAAGGTAGGTTCAAATGGAGCTATTGATCATCTCAAAGCGAGAATAGTTACTAAGTATTACACTCAGATTTATGGCATTGACTATGGAGATACTTTCCAAGGCAGCTATTCGTCTCCTCATATCTATGGCAACAATGAGACATTGGCCCTTTTTCCAGCTCGACATAAAAAATGCATTCCTTTATGGAGAACTTGCTGAAGAGGTTTATATGGAACAACCACCAGGATTTGTTGCTCAGGGGAGTCTGGACTAGTATATAAACTTCACCGATCCCTTTATGGTCTCAAGCAATCTCCTAGAAAATGGTTTGGTCGTTTTCGAGCTGTTTTCCAAGAGTTTAGAATGATTCGAACAAAAGTTGATCACTTTGTAGACCACCGATCCCTTTATGGTCTCAAGCAATCTCCTAGAGCATGGTTTGGTCGTTTTCGAGCTATTTTCCAAGAGTTTGGAATGATTCGAACGGAAGTTGATCACTTCGTATTTATAGGCATTCATCTAATGGCAAACACATCTTTTTAATTGTTTTATGTTGATGACCATGAAGGAATTTCTCAACACCTTTCAATTCACTTTCGGACTAAGGATTTGAGCAAGCTAAAATACTTTCTAAGAATTAAAGTGGCACAGTCTAGCAATGGTATTGCTATTAACACAAAGAAAATAGGCATTGGACATTTTGGAAGACGCTGGTATGTTGGATTGCAGACATGTGGACACTCCCATGGATCCAAATACTAAGTTTATTCCAGGACAGGGGGCCTCTAAAAGATCCTAAGATCCTAGCAGATATCGGGGACTTGTTGGCAAACTCAACTAATGTGAAGATTTGATAAATAGTTTGGTGGTCAGTATGGATGGAAAGAAATGGGAAATGCTTCGAAGACAAAGTCATGTCCATTAATGATGTAGAATGGAACTGCCTAGTCACACTGTTTTTTTGGTTCAAGGAGAATTGTATAAAGGAAATAGACGAATTTGTAGATTTCTTAGGAGCCTTGTAATTCTAGACTCTAAGTTCTCTTTTGTAACTATTTTGGAGGTGTCCAGCATTAGCTGAGGAAAATAATAGTACCAATTTTCCAAAAAAAAAAAAAAAAAGAGTCTAAGCAACTTAGTATAAGACAAAAAGAAAGTACAGTTAGGATGTGGTCGGTACAAAGGAAAACATTTTCTAGAAAATGTTTTTCAATTTTCCCTTGAGGACATGACCTTAGATAGGAAGATGTAGAGGGCGCGGATAAGGGTAGAAGGCTAGTGTGAGTGTGTGGGTTGTAGCAAGTAGTTGGTGATTTTCTTGTGTAGCCGGATTAGTATTCTTTGGACTGTGTCCATAGGTAGGAGTCTCTAGCCAGGAGAGTTGGGTGTGGTGGGTGTCTTTGGTCTGTGTGTGTATGTTCCTACTTGGTGGGTGTCCTATATCTTAGTCCTTATTTCGTAGTGCTCTTATTTCTCTGATCTCGCATTTTCTATGATTTCTATTTTTGCTATTTTATTCCTTATTTCTATTATGTCATCCATCCTGCTGCTTGTTTCATTACAACTTTGTTTACTATTCTTTATCTTAGGCCGAGGGTCTATCGGAAACAGCCTCTCTACTTCTTCGAAGGTAGCGGTATAGACTGCGTACATCTTACCCTCCCCAGACCCCACTTTGTGAGAACACACTCGGTTTGTTGTTGTTGTTGTTTTTCAATTTTCCCCTGGTTGGTTGGTCAAGTATTTTGGAAAACATTTTATCTATGAAAACAATCTCTTTAAAATGAGAAACACAACTTTTTCCTAATGAAAGTAGGGAAAAACAAGTTCCACTAGTAACATTCCACATCGATTGTGTCCTTACACCCTCCAACATACCTCATCTTCACCCCCACACCCATAGACCTTGGCCCCACCACCCCATACCCCTACCTCCCCACCCCTATCTCTCATAGGATTTGTCTAAATTATATACAAATGTTTTTAAGATAATATTTTTTGCTTACCTACAGAACACCCAACAGAAAAAAGTAAGCGACCCACTTATTTTCCCGCAAAATATTTTCCTTCATACAGAACACACCCGTAGTCACAGTATGGCAGAAAATCTAACTTCTAATCTTCTGCAGCTCCTTCCAGATTCATCTTCATCATCTCCTTCATTTCGACCGCAAACATGAACTATCATCACCTAATTCTCAATCATACTGTTCTCAGATCAGGTCTACAATATGCATTTGACATCAGAAAAAGGGGGCGACAGAGCAGGACCAAAACAAGCTGCTTATCATTCGCAATGTGATCCAGCACTCAGTATCTCAAAACACATGTTAACGGAAGTAAGGAAGAACTACACTCTTCTTGATGGATAAGTAAGCAATCTCCAAAATGGAAGCATAAAACTTGGACCAGAGTACAATCAAAAGTTGCATACAAATGTTCCATTAGCTGCCAATCCTCAGTTGAGGAGAGAGACAGCAGTAGATTTAAAAAAGTGGGAATGCAAGTAAAAATCACAAAACCACTTACCTTAGAAGAATTTCGACTTTTCTGGGATCAATCGCTGCAATTACTTCATCTGTGATTGAAGGCTTGCATTAAAAGAACGCCACTTAATGAAGACACTACATATTATAAACAAGCAAAAGAAAAAATGTGCATGCTAAACAGTCATTAAAAGTAAATAAGCTGATAGTAGTATATGTGAAGAACGTAATTTAATATTTCAATGTCATCTTACACAAAAAACTGATACTTCCTCCATCACAATTTATTTGGAGTTTAAGGGGAAAGAAAAGACTTTTGAAACATGTGGTCCAAAACAAGCACCATAGAAAGCATGCCTCACTCAAGATAATCTAAGCAAAAGGAACATATAGATTATCAATAGATGATATATGTGCCTACAAGATAGAGAACCTATCAATTATCTTTTCATTCAGTGAAATTTGGCAACTGATATTTGGAGCATGTTCCTTTCAATTTTTTGGACTCAATTCGGTCATGGCACTGAAAACCAAAGATGCCTTTCTCTCTTGGTGTTTATGGAGAGTTGATAAAGCCATCAAGAAAATCTGGATGATGATATCTGCAAAGCAATCTTTTGGTGTGAATCGCAGATGTTTTGATGAGTCTCAACTTCAAAGCACACTCTTAAACCTAGATATCTACTTAATTTGTTTAGTTGGGATAGTCTTAGCATTGTAAATAGCTCTAACCAGTTTTATGGATTTTGTAGCTCCCAGAATCTAGTGTAGTTGTTCTATATGTACTGGAGCTGACATATATCACTCCTAGCATCTTTTGTATTTTCTGCATCTTCTTGATGCCTATCAATGAAAACTTTTACTTCATCCAAAAAAAATTTTTTTTAGAAAAACATGTCATAGACGTGTGTAGCTTTAAATCATTTCATTAAGAGTAAAATAGGAAACTCAAAATTAAATTTTTTCTAGCTATAGAAAGATCATTCTTTTTGGGGCAAACTAAAAGTTAGTGCTTCACCTAAAATGGGACAAAGGGAGTTTACTTACACCTACCACAGAAAAAAAGAATTTAATGTGGGGGATAGTTTACACAACATTTTGGTACCATCCATAGAAGGGTAACTTGCATTAGATTTTTGTATAAATTCCTTGGCAAGAATTGCAACTTCTGTTGTTGAGGATCATATTGTGTGTGTGTGTGAGATTTGAACTTGGCATAATTAAACTTCAATCTTGCATGTCAGACTCTGATCTTAAACATAGGGATGGCAATGGGGCGGGGCGGGTTTTAAGCTATGCGGGGGGTGCGGGTTTTAAGTTATGCGGTGCAGGTTAAAGTAAGTTTTTTTTTAAATGGTGCGGGTTGCGGGTATATGCGGGTTTAAATTAAAAAAAGCTAAAAATTAGTATTGTTCTCGTGAATATACCTAAAATTATATGTATTCTTTCCTTAAAAATTGATGATACTTAAAATGGCATGTATAACACTACAAATAAATAATTTTATAATAGCTTTTTTAACATCTCTATTCATTTTAATAAAAATATGTTATTTGATCATTACTTGTACACGTTATACTTTTTGACAATTTTTAGTGAAAAGTGATATAATAGAAATTAGTTATTATTTTCTAGTTGTAGATTTAAAAATATTATGATTTCAATGGAGTTACAATTTTTTCAAAAAAAAGGAAAAATTAAAAACATGGGGCGGTGCGGTTATGGTGGGTATGAATGTGGGGCGGGTTTATGCGGGTTTAAAGGTGATGCGGTGCGGTGCGGTTTTAAAACTTGCGGATTTAGAAAAAACCCGCACCGCACCATTGCCGTCCCTACTTAAACATAACTGAAACATAAATAGCTGTAGATGACAAAGTATAACCACATAGCAGGTCAAAACCCATATTTGCTAGAAAGTCTTCTGCCACGTTGGTGCACTAATACAACGTAAACACATGTCGGCAGATGTATAGTTGACAACCAAGATATCCCCGATCACAAGTAGTGCACGGTTCGAAACTCTGTTTAAGGGGTGCCCCCTATCCTTTTCCACTTGAATATCAGGCTTGTATCTACGACAGGGCTCAAACCGTGGAAAGCAACTATGTGTTATACATGATCACAGTTAATTGTGAACAAGAAGATGCGTAAGAAATGAGAACTGTAAAGAAGAGTCTCGATGCACAGGAATAATGGTAACAGTTAGTAGACTGCATGTTTAGTCAGAACACTTTAATGACCTTTTGGGTCAGAATTGGATAGATATGTTTTTCGCAAATAATGGTAAAGGTAGAAAAGACTAAAATATTTCACATGGATATCACATATAAGTGCTGTATTCATCTCAAGTTGAATAACCTGAGGCTATAAAGAGTACCCAAAATTTTTAATGATGCAAAGATTATCAAACACCACAACTTCTGACAAGGAGTCAACCTCAAAATGCACTACAGTTTTGGGGTAGGGGATATTTACATGGCTATTTGACTTTACTTTTGAACCATTGAAAAGGAAACATCTTTACAAGAGTTGCATGAGTTCAAAGCATACTCGGTACTTTCAAAGAGCCATTTTTGCAGATGGAAATGCAATTTGAACATCACTAAATACCATGTAAGCATACCTGGTGGGAGTGGATCTGTTCTTTTCTCTGATACGAGTACTTGAACAGCTATCAGCTGATTGATGTCTGCAATCTAAAATGGAAACAAATAAACTAAATTAGCATGCTGAAAGCAGAAAGAATGCTGAACAACCAAAATAGAATTATCATACCCATCCTAGATGTTGCAGTACTAACTCCTGATCAGATGACGCCTCAAGAATTTTTGAAGCCTCCATTACAGCAGTCTCCTGATCAAATGAAACATCCTTTGTGGTATCTTGTAAGTGGTTTGCACCATGTGAATCATTCAAGTAGCTTGATGAATAATTCCGAGCCAGCACACGCCAGATTGAAAGAGACTTTGAGCTCATTCCTTTGCTGGCATACAGAAAAGCAAGTGTCCGCAAATGCCCAGATTCACTCAGCAGAGATTCCAACTCCTCCTGCACTGTCCATTTAAGTTTTATGGCTATCCTTAAAAGAAGATACCAGATCCCAACTTCATGACTAAACTTTTACTAGAAGCTACAGCAACTACAACAACACCTAAAGGTCTACATACAAACATTTCTTTACCTTATTCAAGAATAACCTTTCAATAAGTAAGCTGGCATCAAAACATTCCTAAAGTTTCCCTAACAAAAAAGTGTTTTATATATACCCGAGGGTGAGACCTAGCGATCTTAAAACCATGAAAAATCAGGGTTCAAATCCCAGCAGAGGAAAAAAAACACTAGCTGATTTCTTCAAAGATAATGAGATCTCAACTTTAAGATTCAACTGTAACTTGCAGAGACGCTAACTACTACAACACCTGAAGGACATACACACATGTTCCTACATCAAGGAGAAACAACCATTTTCTGTAAATTGAATGTTGAGAAGAACGATGATAATGTGAATTGAAAGTTTCAGAATTTCATAATGTTGAAGGTCAATTTTTGGTGCTAGGTCGAGTAAGTGAATTAAACATTGTATTTCTACAGCTAGGTAGGTACTCAGTATTAGTGAAAGGCAACCATGCCGATTTTTCAGCATTTGGAGAGCCATGAGGCAGGGAACCCATTATCTCCCATGTTGTTCATCTTAGTTATGGAGGCACAGGGTAGAAGGATGGATAGAGTTGTGATGAGTGGATAGTTGAGGAGTTCCAAAACAGGAGTTGGGGTCATAGTGCCGTCAGAGACTAGCGGGAAACACTCTGGCACTTAGTGATAAGGACAAAACTCGGTTAGAATACTTGAGACATGTCTTAACATGTTTTCAGGTGGTGTCAGGCCTCAAGATCAATCTCAAAAGTGAGTAATCATAATAGTTGGTAAGGGGAGGATATTGCATTGCCAGCACAGATTATCAGCTGCATGGTTGGAGCTCTTCCACTACCTATCTTGGCTTGCCACTTGGTGCTTCAAACAAGGATCAAGCAGTGTGAAAACCTAGTAACTCAGAGGATAGAAAAGAGGCTCGCAAGACGGCAGGAGAGATATTTATCAAAAAGGGGAATACTAAGAGCACATTAGCGAGCATCCCCATATATTTCAATTTTCATGTCTTTATTTCATGCTCTAGCTAGCAT
Source organism: Capsicum pubescens (assembly GCA_030864215.1). NCBI lineage: Eukaryota > Viridiplantae > Streptophyta > Magnoliopsida > Solanales > Solanaceae > Capsicum > Capsicum pubescens. The sequence continues at coordinate 184,124,330 of CM061539.1, read as the reverse complement.
AGCGTCACCCTGGTGTCGGAGAGAGGTCAAAGAAGTTTCCTTCGAGACTTGCCAGATGGGATAAAGAAGCTTTACTTGGTGCGATGAGAGACTACCACAACTCCTAAATACTGGGCAATTTGCAGTCAGAGGCCTACAGGTTTAGGATTAGGATTTATTAGGTAAATGGTTATGGAGATCTGAGAATGAGGAACTTACTTTTTGGAAAGAGGTTATGTTGCTTGTAATGTTGTCGTACCCGGATCCTCCAAAAGCATATGCATTACTTTTGGAAGATCTGTCACGTACACGGAGGCATTTATGAAGAGTCCAAGCAACATCGGAGAAAAGTAATAGGGAAAAATACAGAGTCTTGGAAAGGAGGTGAAGGACAAAATGTTTCTATGCCTTATGGATGTGGTTTGTGAAGGAACTGTAACGGCCCAGACTTTTAATAAGGGGTAAATAGGTAATTTAGAATATACTATTAATATTAATCAATAGAATTAAAGTGGGCAAGCAAAAAGACAAAACCCTCTTCCTTATTATTGGGGATGCACGTTCTGTTTAAGGAGACAAAGGCAGGGAAACGTTTCTTTGTTTAGTTTTCATAAGCACCATTTTCAGAGGAGTAGAAAAGAAAAGAATTAGGGCAATTAATCTCCTTACTCTTGAAAGAGAACGAGACAACGACGTAGAATAACATTAGCGAGCAACACTTGTGAATCATCATATTTATAAGGTATGAGTTATGTTCATAATTCTTTAATGTGGAAACTTTTGTCTATCATTGTAATAGAAATAGTAGTGATTGGAGTAATGATTAGAGAAATATCTATCCATGATGTGATAATGATTGCTGGATAAGTAATTATTAGCCAATGATAATGATGGTGGAATTTTCTTTTCGCAATTGGAGGTTGGCCACTGTTGGCTGCTATGCGGCTATATAGTTGCTATTGAAGTACAAATTTCTTTTAAAAAATTTCCATGCACAATTCGACTATATGAGATTCGGAGTTAATTTATTGGATAGATGATCTATTAATGGGTGGTGATATACAAAATAAGTTTATCTTTAATTCTTAGTTTCGCCTAAGTTTGAAAATTAGGGATATGAGAATTGGCCTCTACTAGCATAATTAATATCGTCAATTAATATTTTTGCATAGATTGACGCAATTGGAAGTTGTTTGGTTGGTGTTATACGTACCGCAAGGTTGGAAAATTTGTCATTAGTGAGGTAAGTGAGAATTTAAGCTTTGGGTGCTTGCTTTTCAAAAAAAAATTTAAAATATATTTTTATCTGTCCGGTCCATGTGTTGGGACGAGCGTGTGCTTGGCAGAATCGACGGTCTTTAAGGCCAGCCGCATATACTTTATGTTTAATAATACTAATTCTCCCTTTATAAATTATTTCGTGATGTGATATGATCGTGTACTGTGAAATTGGGGCATTGTGTATGCTTCTTAATTCCATTGGGACATCGTGTATGCTTCCTAATTACGTTGGGGCATTGTGTATGCTTCCTTTGAGCATTGTGTATGCTTTCCTTGAGCATTGTGTATGCTTTTTGATTTAATATGAGATATTGTGTATGTTTCCCAGTATTGTGTATACTCTTGATATTTGGTACATTGTGTATGTGGCCCGGAACTTCTGTGTTGGGTAATTACGTTGATTTCAAATGGTGATAAGTACTTGGTATAAATTGTGTTGATATATACAGTTTCTAATGAATGATTGTTGGGTCTAGTTGGTCACCTTATTATGATATAATTCCAATGTGTAGTAATTTTATGCTATAGGTGTTATTGTATTTTCTAATACTTGCCTCAGGAGTACTTAAAGTAGCGAGTCAATGATCTTACTGATTTATATTTATATATAGCTCACTCCTTACTTACATGTAAGCAGATACTACCATGCAAGGTGAAACTAGTGGGTGGCGGATCCTTCGTAAGGATTCTATTGCTAAGGTGAGCCTTAGCATTGTTCGTGGAGGCTTTTTTTTTCAACTTTGACTATCTAGTTTATGTTTCTTTTCATTGGGTTTGCATGCCCGAAGATTGAACTCATGTAACTCTATTTTAGATGTTCCATGTCTTAGTGTGGGATTTGGGACAAAAATTTAGTTCTTGAGTGATTGTTGAATTTATAGTTTGATTATGAATTTTTTGTGTGAATGATTCTTCGCTATTTATTGATGTGTTGGAGTTGAACATACCTTATTTTAGTGCTTATTAACTGGGAAAGTGTAAGGAAGATTAGTTCTCCCGACAAGTGGTGTTAGCGGGAGCCAGTCACATCTAGGAATTATTTTGGGACATGACAGGAACATGTTCAAGTGTTCTTTGGCAATGTGTTTTAAGGTAAAGAATGTAAAGAGAGTGTGCTTTTAGGGATATAGGTGGTGTGGGGATAGTACTTTGAGAACTACATTCTCATACATTTATAGAACTTTATACTCTTACCTAATGGATCTTTTTTGCTGGGAGTCTGTTAGAAACTACTTCTCTATCTCACATTTAAGGTAGTGGTATGGAATGCGTACACTTATCCTCTCCAGACCCCACTTGGTGGGAATATACTTGATATGTTGTTGTTGGTAAGGGTTTGCAAAAACCGAACCGACCGATAAACCAAACCAATAAAAATGTTATTAGTTTATTATTATTGGGTTATTGGTGCGGTTCGATTCTTTCTTATTGGGTTATTGGGTAAACCGATAACCCAAAATATATGTGTGTGTGTGTGTATATATGTATATGTGTATATATATATGTGTGTGTATGTATATATATGTGTGTGTGTATATATATATGTGTGTGTATATATGTATATGACTTAATATATATTTCTCTTAATTTCTACAAATTAACAAACCTATTATTTCAATTATACAAACTCTTAATTTCTCCTAACAACATTTGGTCCAAACTTGAAGATTCTTTTGCAAATCAAAACACATCATGTAGGATATTTGGTTGCAACTAAGATTCGATTTTTTTTTCATGTTAGTTACTACTATTTCTATTTTATGAGTAATTTCTTATTGGTTAAACCGAAAATCGAACCGTTAAGGACTAAAAATCGATAAACCGAAAACCGATAAAAAATATCTTATTGGTTTGTTTATTGGTTTAGCATATTTAAAAATCAAAAACTGATAAACCGAATCAGTAATATATAAAACCGAACCGAACCAACCGATGCACACCCCTAATTGTTGGTGGTGGCGTTGTAACAAATGGAGATGACAGTCCAAGGAGCTATGTCGCTCGGACTCTTCCAAAATTTCGACAGGTGGGTCTCGGATACTCCAAAATTAAGTATATTCAAAGGATCTAATATGGGTGCAACAACGTTTTTGGAAAGTCCGAGCAACATAGGCCAGGAGGCTACGAGGTGAAGGTTTTTTGGATTTGAGGTTTAGGATAAATTTTCAAGAGGGAGAGGTTGCAGAGTTTCAAAGCCTAACACATGATAGCCAAGATGGGTGGGAAAACAGATGAGGAACAATGGGTCTTTCATGTAAAATCTTATTATGAGAAGCTCTTAAAGAGGGAAAATGTTGTCTTTCCATATCAATCACTTTGGATCTCTAAAACCACGATGATCTTGACTACTTGACTACTGAGAATATAAAGCAAAAAAAGGTTAATTATGATGATTGGTGCTTTATGTGCAACAGTTGGGTAAAGATGCCAATCATTTTCTTCTATATTGTTAAGTAGCATCGAGGCTATGGTGGGAATCTTGAGATGGTTTGGAGCAGAATGGGTAATGCTATGCCTTTTGAATTTTCAACAGGAAGTTTGATAGATAGGGAGAAGACGCAGGGCATGGGATTGTGCTCTACTTGCACTTAAGTGAATCATATGGGAGAGAATGAAATATAAAAGCTCTTGAGGGTGTAGAGATAAATGTTTTACAATTGAGAAGTAGCATGTTATCCTTATAGCTTTTTCATGCATCCATGAAGTTTCGTTATGCATAGGTAATAGGGTGTAAATAATACAAAACCATGTCTTTTAGTAGGTTTACTTTTTTCTAGTACACTTCTTGTATATTAGTGTTTTGGCCCAATTGTTAATAAAATTTTATTACCTTATGAATATATAAGTGTGTGTGCAAGCCATTGGTACCCGTGGAGATGCCTGGAGGCTAGAAGTGTACGATGGCTTACATTAGGGTGATGAAAGACATGTATGATGGAGCCAAAACTCAGGTTATAATAGTGGGAGGACACTCTAAGCACTCCCCAATTTAGTTGGTGTTGCTACAGGGATCTAACACAGCTCATTCCTATTTGCCTTGGTGATGGATGAATTGACGTGGTATATTCAAGATGAGGTGCCACGGAGGTTGTTACTTGCAGATGACATAGTAGTGATTGACAAGACATACAGCATAATTAATGCTAGGTTAGAGATGTGGAGACAAACTTTGGAGTGTAAATGGTTTAGGTTAAGTGTATCCAAAACATGAAAAGTAAGAGTTTAGTGATTCAACGCATGAGGCTTGGAAGTGAGGCTCGACACACACGCTATCCCCGAGAGAAATAGTTTCAAGTATCTTTAATCTTTGACCTAGCGAAATGGGGACATCGACGATGATGTCACACATTGTATTGATAGAGGCTTGGTCTTGTGTGATAAAAAGATACCACCTAAACTTAAAGGTAAATCCTAAAGAATGGTGGCTAGACCGACTTAGTTGTACGAGGCAGAGTGTTAGTCAGCCAAGGACTCCCATGTTTAAAAATGCAAGTTGTGGAAACGAGGATATTGAGATGGATGAGTGGAAATACTAGGAGCGATAAACTAGGAATAAGGATATCCGAGCCAAGGTAGGAGTGGCCTCCGTGGTGGACAAAATAAAGGACGCAAGACTGAGATGGTTTAGGCATGTGAAGAGGATATGCACAAATGCCTCCGTGAGGTGGTGCGAAAGGTTGGATATAGTGGGTACGAGGAGAGGTAGGTCGAAAAAGTATCGGGGAGAGGTGATCTGCCAGGACATGCCGCAACTTCAGCTTACCAAGGACATAACTTAGATGAGGGAGTATGAACGTCAAGGATTAGGGTGGGATTATGGTAGAAAGTAGGTAGTGGAGTGTTGTCCTGTTTTTCGATAGGTTTGGTCTTGGTGGTGTCTGTCATAGTATTAGTCTTATTTTTGTAGTGTCTTGCTTTTGATTTCAATCATAATTTGTCGTTTATGGTGTTTTGATTATTGCACTATTTTGTGTTGTCACTATTTCAAATTAGTTACTATATTTTATACACTATCGTATCTTTTTCCAATCCAACTTTGATTTGATATACACATACACGAGTTGAGGGTCGTCGAATAACAGACTTTCTACCTCCATGAGGTAGGCGTACACACTAGCCTCCCTAGACCCAACTTGTGGGATTTCACTAGGTATGTTGATGTTGTATCAATATATCGTTATCAACTTATACTAAGACCAATAGCTTTACCTTAAGCCCAAAAACAACAACCACCAGAGTTATTCCTATGGTTTGCAATAAGTGTTTGATGGGCAACCTAGGGTAAGGTTATAGTCAATAAAGTGTTAAAACCATGAGAAATCAAGGTCCAAAGGAAAGAGAAAAAACGGTGGGTAATTTCTTCTTATATGTCTTAAGTGTTTAAGCCTTACTGGGAAAGTTACTTGTGCCAGTAGGAGATAGCGTATTAACATGTGTTGATGGGATAGTCGAAATGCGCAAAAGCTAACCCGGAGGCCACCATTAATAAAAGAAGTATTGACAGCACATACATTAGCATATCAAAACATGAACTACATTTTCCTCCCCACAGAACCAAACAAAAAAAGCAATCAACAAATCATATATTAGACAAGATAGAGTATATAGACATACCACTATGCAACTGTTCTCAGATGAGGCAAGTTTTTCCATGTCATCAACACGATTTAGAGCTCTGTAGAGGTACATTAAAAGAGTGTCAACTCCTTCGCGTACTGAAGGAGTTAAATCTTTATGCCGTGATGCTTCTAAAAACCTGTTATAAAGTAGGAGAGGGATTAAGGACCAGAGAAGGCAAAGGAAAGTAAAACCAGTTTGCACATAAAACATTAGATAGAAAAGTTTAACAAACTAACTTTATGTGTCCCACCAAATAAACCAACTTCAAAAACTAACTCACCCAAAATATATTACAGAATGCAGTTAACAAAAAGGACAGAGAAATATATTGGCTTCAATTTTGCCATTCTAAACTTCTCAGTTAGTGTAAACTTCTCAGTTAGCACCAAAGAGGCGATGCCAAAAGCATTTTCTAACATATTAGCATAGCTGATCTCTTTGTGGTCATTTCCTTATGTTCTCAACTTATGAAAAGATGATGAAGGTACAAGAGAGACACTTAACACAGTTCAACTGGAACTTACACTTGAAAATTAAGACATAACCTAAAGGAATAAACCATGTAGTCTACCATTTCTCTAAGGGAAGGACATTTGAAGGGGCCGGTCATAGCTTTCTCTCGATCGTACCCCGGCAGTATTCATCTCAACCTAATAAACCTAAAACCAAGTCCCTCTCAATTTATGGTCTTTGCTTAACAGGCTTTAAGAGAAAATTCTATCTCAACCTATGATACATATACTCTAGAAATGCTATGAAGCTTTGTATCTGAATGAAACCATTCCTCCATAAATTAAAACAGAGCTAGAGTTTTTCTATTTATAAAGCTTACATTAACATAAAATCATTTTTACCTTCCATCACGTTCTCACAATAGTTGCAATAGCTAGTTATGTATTCTTAAATCAACCAAGCTGAGGTATGAATTGATATATGCATGCTCAATTCTCAACAAGTTACTTCCTGAAATTGCCCCCGACCTATTTTATATGAAAGAAGTTTTATCTTTTATGAGGTCAGAATATTATTAACAAAAAAGGGTGTTAAATAGTCCGTATACAATTTATATGAAAGAAGTTAAACAGGTGTTTCTTTGGATATGAAATTTTCAAATGTTCCAAATATATTTAACAGTAATATTGTGATTTATAGATTTCTTTATCTATACTTTCTCATAAAACTTGAGCAGTGTCCATATTCACTAAAAAATTGAACACGTTGACCCTTACATCCCAACTCCATTCTTTTTGGGACAAAGGACGAATGAGCATATAATAAATATACATTATCCATCGGCCAGGAATTCATCAAGGCAAATCAAGTCCTATAATATCAACATCTACTGATATATTCCTTCCGTTTCAATTTGTTTCGTCTTAATTTCCTTTTTAGTCCGTTTCAAAAAGAATGTCTCTTTCCTTTTTTGGCAACTCTTTAACTCTAACTTTCCACATGGCATGTTTAAGATCACAGGATTAAAGCGAATTTTTGGTACATTCGACATATCTTTAGTTTAAGACCACAACATTCAAAAATCTTCTTTACTTTCTTAAATTTCATGCCAAATCAAAACCAAACAAACAAATTCAAACGAAGGGACTATGTAATTATGATGTCCCTCAATGAATTTACTGCTCTATGAATGTTAATTGTTAAGCATAGCATTCTTAAAGTCCTGTGAATATTGAGGACATTAACATTCATGTCCACTTCTCCTCTTTGGCCTCTTATACCCACAATAGAAGTGTCATATAATTATTCACAGGATTCATGTGAATGCAAGTTGGATTGGTCACCCGTTATTTAAAAAGAAAAAGAATCACTCGTGAAAAATCCTGAGAAAAAATCAGTTTCAAAACAACCCGGGAATAAATAATACTCCTTATCAATAGATAACCTGGTCATGTTTTTAATCGCAGACTCCAATAAATCAGCTCTGCTTGGTGGGTTCTGAAGAAACTCGTCATCAACTGTAGTCTCAACACCTGCTTTCTTAAGGAAAATAGCTCTTTGAATACCAGTTAAGCCATCGTCCACAACTTTTTCAAGAAGTGATGGAGGAGGATGCAAGCCCCAATACCTATTCCTTGGAACCTAAGAAGGCAACTCCAGTGAGATTAAGAAAAATTTTAAATAATACAGCTTTCCTAGTGGAAAAAGAAACACAAAACCGAGAATAACACATCACGTGAGAAGCATCAAAGGGCCAATATATGTGACCGTGCTGGAGGATCATATTGTTAGGATCTTTAGGGAAGGATTGATTTACAGGGCGATATATAAATTCAACTCGTTAAAGGGAGGCTGAAACCTTAGAGTTAATGGAAGAGAGACCTCACTTATTGATTTATTCTCAAAAACCCCTTCAAATAGGAGTCATGTTACAGTAATAGCATAATCCTTAAGAAAGTAGGCACCATATAACCCTATTCTAGAAAGTCTAATCCACATGAAAGTAGGAAACATAAAACCTATTCTACACTACTAACATAGCCAACATAAATTTTATTCTAGAATAATAAATAAAGCTACTTAAAATATAATAAAAAAACTTAATTAATTTTACTTCCGCGCATCCACAGCACACAAATTTTTACTGAATTACTTTTAGAGTTAGTTTGGATGGAGAAATTTCGATTTAATAGAGGATGTCAAGTTTTAAGATTTAACATGTCAACTGTCATATATAATGAATCCAAACTAATGGTCGAAATAATTAACTCTGGCCATTGAAAGTTAGGGAAAACTCTATTGCAAAGTTAGACATTAAGAGGAAAATGGACACTGTCTGCCTCTAGAATCAGATATGCTGCGGATATGTCCCATCACATTATGCATTCCCTGCTAACAGAGGAAAGATATTGCTCAGACACTACAGGAGCGAGAAAGCACTATAGGACTTGAGCAAGGAAAGAAGAGCTTCAGGGTTTTTCATATAATCTCTATTATGGACAAAATAATACAAGTCGGTGGCATATTTAGAGTAAGATCATGTTTACTTGAGAATCCGGAGAAACAAACCAAAGGTCAGTCTTTTGCATGACAACGGTAATCAGAGACCAAATACGAAAAAAAAATCTAGAAAAAGAGCAAATGTACTTAGTATGACTTGACGGACTAACTAAAACTAGCTTGACTCATATATAACTAACTCAAAGATCATGTTGTAGATTTATCGGCATATGTACCACCATAAAAGCTGGAAATCCATGCATTAAAACATAAGTGCAGGCACAGGACAGTCACTGATACACCAGCACATACCAACAAGGACCAACGATTTGGATCTCGCATGATAAATGGGAAAACTTCAGAAGGATCCATTGTTTCTGAAAGCAAGAAATGATCAACTGCTTCCTCAAAGTTTAGGTCAAACAGTAAAAGGAATCCCACTTGAGCATGGACAAAAGAGAGTGTCTCCCTTGTCATTTCACCTTCATTTTGAAGCTCTTCAACCAGTATTATTGCTTCCCTAAAGTTTTTCTTTCGCAATAGCTCTTTTATTTGTTCTTCCGAGGGCACCTTCCGATAACAAATAACCTGCCATCAATACACAATAAGCAAAAAACCAGAAAAAATCTAATCAGGAAATTTTACTATGTTCCTTTTTGTTCCCAACAATCACGGTGCTTTGTAACTGTAGTGGTGGCAAATGGGGCAGTTGGGTTGGGTTCGGGCAGGTTGAGTGAAATGGTCATAACCCAATCCGCCCATATTTAAGAGGGTCAAAACAGTTTGGGCAATAAACGGGTTGGGTCAAAAGAGGTCCGACCCTTTTTATACAGGGGTCATAAAAACTTTATTTGTCAGATTTCATACATTCCTAATTATGAAATTTTAGCATTACTCTTGTTAATAGACAAACTTTGATACCAAACTTATTTAAGAAGTTGCACATTTGAAACAATTATATATATCCGATGAAGGTACACCAGTGTAAATGTTATATTATCCTATGTTGCTCGACTTTTCAAAAATGTCAACGGGTGCATGTTGGATTCAGCAAAAGTAGTGTATTTTTGGAGAATCCGACGTGGTGCGGCATCAAAAGTGAGGAGTCCGCGCAACTTAGATATTAAGTATCCTTCAAGACTAACCAAATACAGTAGGCAATTCCAAAATCATCAGTATAACAGACTAACATAACAGACTAACAGATGCACAAAGTGTGATTACTTCATTCTCTACTTGACACCATGAACAAATAGCACGATTCGTGCAAAATAGCTAAAAAATTTACTTAGTTTCTTGCAATCACATAGATGACAATAGCTAAAGAATTACTTCTTTTCCACAGTAATAATTTTCATATATTATACTATATATAGACTTAAAACAAACAATAAATTAATATCTACATGTGCTTGAATACAAAAACGACCTTGTTCTAAATGAGGCATTTCATAACAATTACATAACTTAATATATTTTAAACTAATATAAACTGTTAAGGGTCATTTGGTAAAAAGGATGGGATAAGCAGCGATATCCCATGAATTGGGATATATCCATGCGACTATTTATCCCATCTTCCGTATGGAAAATCACCATTTTAGTACAAATGGCGGAATAAAATAGTCTCCGGATAAGCTAATACCTCACTCCAAATATGTGATAAAAGTTAATCTCAAATTTTATCCGAGATTATTATCCTTATCCCACATACCAAACGACTCCTTAGTACTACTATAAATTTTTCAAACTTGATGCTACAGCCTTTTGACAAACTATTAAATTTATTACAATTAAAATTATCATCTAAACCACTGATACACCAAAATATATACAATTCTTTATTCAAATAGGATTAGATAATTTGGATTTGTGTTTCACCTTTATAGGAAAAAAAGGTATGACTAATTGCTTCTTGAGGCGGAATAGAACATTTGGACATGTATGAAACCTCAGAGAGCTAATAACAGCATATCTCCCCTATAATATGCCAAGTGCAGACTATTTTTAAAGTTGAAGCAAAGAATTTTAAAAAGAAGTACCGAAGAATACTCAGAAAGAATAAAAAAAAGTGAAGCAAAGACTTCTAAAATAGCAGGAATGATGCGCACTAATCAAATCATAACCAGCTGGGTAAGTGATTTAGCCGCAATTCACCCAAATCTGAACCATAAATAACCCGTGGAGACCAATTTTTTTAGGGTTTATGAATTGAACCAAAATTTTACCCCTTTTCAATATCACTTGACCAACCCAATGAATAACACATATAATGAACAACCCAATGACAGAGAATCGGAAGAAATGGGAACATGCATCTACAAGAAAAAATAATGAGGCATTCCCAAGAGTAAACAGAATTTGCTTTCATAACTTCATCAGACACCTCAGTAAAATAAATGAAGCTATTTTCTTTTTCCTTTTTTAGATGAGGCCAAAATAGTTCTTAAAAATGGTAACAGTAAGGTCAACATAAGCTATCAAAAAGATCACCCTGAAAGTCTAGCTTAAGCAAGTGTCTATCAGCGCGTTCACAGATCTACAGACCCTCATGGAGCACCACTGGTGACAGTCCAATTCTATTCATAATATCACATTACTAGCAAGTTATGCATGGGATGTTTCAGCAGAAGCAAAGGTTTAATTACCCCTTAACCAATTAAGTGCATTGGTACTTAAAGATTAAAACTTAATCCAAAAAGCATCAAAGTTCATACTTTTTATGATTTAAGTTATAAGAAGTTAATATGGTTTTGCACGCAAGCTAGCATGGACACACCATCATCAAGGAAAAGAATGTATATTACCTTTGAGCCTGCTGCCACAGCGACAAGCTTTCCTCTTCCATCCTCCTCATCAGCCACAACACAAGGATTACCTACTTCCCCAACAAATTGAACTCGCTGAACGTAATTCCCCGATTTCTTATGATACAGCTCCAACTTCCCACTCCTTATCACCACTACATATGCCCCTATCTCCCCCATGGTCTCTGGAGCTTCGCGGAAAACTAAACTACCACCCACAGGCTGCCCTTCACTATCCAAAATAACACCCACATTATCCACCATTAACATCACCTTACACTCCTTTGCTAACAACTTCATCCTTGGGAGCACGGACGGGTCGGGCAATGAGAATATCATACCACATTGCCCACTTGCATACGAATACAAATAGTAAGCACTCCTAGTTCCGAAAATAACAGACTCATCTACCCATGATACACACATTATCCCGTCTGCAAAATCACCCTGAACTTCCTTCAAAATTACAGGAGAACCACTCAAAACGAGCTCAACTAACACCAACTTCTTCCCCACTGAAGCCGCAAAAAAACAGCCATCTTCTTTTCCTTTAATCTCCTCATTTCGTCGACTAAAAAATCTCTTGCTTACAACATTAACATTCTTCAACAGACTCAATTTTCGAATCGGTTCGAGTGAATTCAAGTCAAGCAAATAAATAAAACCATCGGAGAGAACAATGAGTTTTCTAATATGAGTAATAACGTGGATCGAAGTGACGGGTTTACCAATGATGTTGACCCGCAGGTGGAGTGATAAACCAGAGTTTGGATTCAAGGCGAGGGAAATAACGTCTCCGGAAACTGTCCCGACAAAAACTAGGGTTTGGGAATCGGAGTTTGTGGTGATTGCTAAAGAGCGAATCGGGGGAAGTTGAGGAATTGAAGGGTTTAAGCCGGCGAAAAGTTCTAGAACGTTCCGTGAATGAGATTTGGGTTCTGATCCCGGTTTGAATTTCGAATTCGCCATAGGTGAAGAAGCAGAGGAGCTAGCAATGACTAAATGACTAAACTCTGGACCATGTGAAAAGGCAAATTTCTCTCTTTTTCTATAACATATCTACTTCCCTACTTTCTAGAGCAATCGATATCCGCTAGTCCTTTGCTTGCTTGTCTCTTCTCTAGTGATAATTCTCACCACCCAAACCTGAAGGGTAAATAGAAATCTGCACCTACCTTCCATCTCCTCTACTTCTAATCTTGGCTCTTTTTAGGAGATTCTAGAGTTGAGTATCTTCCTCCTCTCCACAATATTCCCCAATAACTTCAGATGAGCAAAATTGGAGCGATAAGCCCATTAACGTAATCCCAACAGACTTCGACAGATTTTTTGTTCAATAGCCCACCGATAAAGGTTAGAACAATAGGTCGAGGCAGGCAGGGCAAGTTTACACATATGCACGTACTGCGGGCGTGGACATATGCGGTGTGGGCAGTGCAGCTTAGAGTTTAAACTTCTATATTTGTGCTTGCTTTGATCGTGGATTATTTAAGGGGTCATTTGGCACAGTATATAAGAATAATGCAAAATATGATGTATTAGTAATGCTTGTATTAGTAATATTTGTGTTAGTTATGTTTCTATTTTTTCTTATATAGTGTTTGGTTCGCTGTATTAAAAAAAATATGAATCTCATAATTTCTAAAAAAAAAATAAAAAATTTACATAATACCCTCAATATATATGTTGGAAAGGATGCGAAAAAAATTTTGAGGGGTAATAGGGTCTTTAAGCATGTTAATGCATGCATTAGATCCATTGCATTACTAATGACATGAATTTTGAGGTATTAGTAATACGCACCTCAATACACAATAGAGTGTATAACTAATGTCTGAAGTAGTTATACATAGGGTAAAAAGATATACCAAACAAGGTACTACTAATACACATTAAACTAATGTATGCATTAACATTCCAATACACTCTACCAAACGACTAAGAGTATTCTATGTTTGTGTATTATTTGGTGAGTTTTGTTTATATTATTATTATTATTATTTATTTATTATGTTATCTCGAAAATAACTTCTCTATCTCACTTCTAATGTAGTGATATAAATTATATATACTTATCATATTCAGAATTCATTTGGTAAAAATATATTGAATATGTTGTTATTGTTGCTTTTGCTTTCATCGTGTCAAATAGAACTTTTTTTGTCTACCCTATAGATAATGAGATCAAAGTAAATTTGAACGCCAATTGAATGTCATTTTTCACAGAAGCGTTTGGCCATGTTTCATGAAAATATAAAAAAGTAGTTCGTGATTTCAGCTATTGTAGGCGTTTCAAGGTAGAGGAGGTCAGGAGGCTATTCGCAGGATGAGGAGGGGTAGGGCGACAGGGCCGGACGAGATTCCTGTGGATTTTTGGAAGTTTACAGGCGGGGCTGGTCTAAGGTGGTTGACGGAGTTGTTTAACAGCATATTTAAGACTATGAAAATGCCCGAGGCTTGGAGATGGAGTACCATGATTCCTCTATATAAGAACAAGGGTGACATTCAGAGTTGCACCAACTATAGGGGTATTAAGTTGTTGAGTCACACGATGAAGATTTGGGAGAGAGTGGTCGAGCGGAGGTTGAGGAGGATAGTGTCTATTTCGGAGAATCAGTTTGGATTTATGCCCGGACGCTCGACGGCGGATCAATTCATCTGGTGCGGAGACTGATGGAGCAGTATAGGAAAAGGAAGAAGGAGCAGTATAGGAAAAGGAAGAAGGACCTGCACATGGTGTTTATCGACTTGGAGAAGGCATACGACAAAGTCCCTAGGGAGGTGCTTTGGAGATGCTTGGAGGTGAGTGGGTGTAACACCCCGTAATTAATTACGTGCATTAGCCATGGTTATATGTGTTGGAGTATATGTATTGATCATAAGTTAGGTATATATGAGTTTAAGTATGAGTATTGATTATTTTGAGATGGTTTCAAGTGTATAGTTTGATTATATGTGTATAGGAATCGACTTTATTTATACCGGAATTTGCTCGTCGAAGTTTCTATGCGAAGTTTATCGAGTTAGCTTTCCAACGATATAAAGATTTTTGAAAACAGATGAGTATCGGATATAAGCGAGCATGTTCGAAACTTGAAAACGGTGGACGTAATGAACAGTAAATGTGCAGAAATTTTCTGCACACAAAAGTACTGCAGCCAAACAGATTTTTGAGTCGACTTTAAACGATCATAACTCCTTGTACAAAACGAACTGTGTGAGCTGCTATATATCGATGAGAATCCCCGAGAGTCTTCTCTCTAATGCAATTGGTTTCGCCCAAATCCATTATCGGAGCAAAGAGTTATGGTCGATTTACTTTAGCCTATCAAAACAGTCCACCATGGACAGATTCGGATTTACTTAAATTTTAAGGGCAATATGGTCATTTTCCATCACCTCATGGACGAAAATTGGTCATTATATACATATACTTAGCCTCATATCCATCATTTATCATCCAAATTATTGAAGAATAACAAACCCTAGCCTAATTTCAACTCCAATTATCTTGTGATTCAACCGTAGAAAATCCAAATTGATTCCGTAGTTGTGTTCACCATCTCGAGGGCTTCGAGAAGCACCCCTTATTTGTGCCAACAGGACTTCGAAATCAAAAGGGTCATTTTATGGTAAGGATGTAAATTATGTTGGTGTTATTTATATGGATATGTATATATATGCATGTGAGCATAAGAAGTATGTTATTTGATTGTTGTTGAAAGATGATTGGAAATGATGTTGGATTATTCTTGTGCATGGTTGGATTATGTTGAATTGTGAAGGGATTTAGTGTGATGATGTGGTATTGAAATGATTATATATATATATATATATATACACACACATAAACCTATTGTTCAAGTTGGTTTTTGGAATGCTTTGCAAATATTGGTTGTATGGAATTAGGGAAGAGAATTGTGGTGTTGGGTTGCTAATACTAGATGCCAAACATTTCATTGTAGATAAGTGATTTGTAAAGGCGGAAAGTTGTGTTGAATTGGTATCCGAATCTACAACGAGGTATATAAAGCATACTCTAACGATGTTCTTTGGCATGAAAACACCAATGTTCCATCAAGTAAGATTCCGAGGTTGTCCAAAAAACATGTATTGTTCTACGTTACCAACGAAGTTGTTTCCATTCTATAAAGTGTCAAAATGTTTCATTGATATACCAAAAGGCTTATATTTCATTGTTGTGATATTGATGATTCTGAAACACATTGTTGATGTACCAATGAGTTTTTATTACATCGTTATTGTATAGAAGGTCTATTACTTGGTTCCTATTGATGTATCATTGTTCCAAAGGTACTATATTGGCATGAGCACTAATGTAATAATCTCAAAAGCTTTTGAACTAAGTTATTGGAAAGATCTCTTATGTGTGTTACTTGATATACGTGCGGGTGGTAGCTCAGGAGCTTAAGCCTAGCATGGGCCGATCCCGATACTTGATATGATTACAGTTGATATGTACTGGGGGCAGCCTAATGGTCACAGTACGGTACAGTATTGATTATTGTTAGGTGGTTAGAGGTTCGGGAGGAGGAGGTAATAGCGAATGATAATTGTAAAGAATGAAATGAACGAATGTATACCGTTCCACAAATGTGTTTGAATTCAAGAACCCAATTCAGATTAATGATAATGTACATGATCCTAAAAGTATTTATGAAGTGTGGTTCACCTCTATTATGATTTATTCACTTGTGTCTGATTTTCTTGATCCCCCATATCACATATGATTATTTACAGCTTTACATACTCAGTACATATTTCGTACTGACGTCCCTCACGGGGGACCTGCATTTCATGCTGCAGGCACAGGTGCTTCAGCTCATACACAGCATAGATAGGAGCCAGGTCATACAGCTATTGTTGGTGAGCTCCAGTTTGCTTCGGAACTTTCCGAGTCGGTTCCTTATGTTTTGTTATTGTGCAGGAGTCATGTGTGGGCGGGGGGTTTGTCCCGACCCTAGTTATGTCATGTATATCCTAGAGGCTTTGTAGACATAAAGAAGGGTAAAGTCATGGAAGTTTATATAGTGATATTATATTTGTATATGTGGTGGCCCCGACGGCCAAGTATTATATATATATATATTTGTGCGTGTTGTGCTGATAAGGGTAATTAGACCCTTCTATATGCAACGAAGTGCTGTCCAAATTTTTGGTGACATGTAAGTGAAAGTACAGGTATTTGAACGGGTTCTCCCGGGCCTTCTCGGCTTCGGGTGCCAGTCTGGCCCGATGGGATTTTGGGGCGTGACAGTGGGGTCCCGGTGGAGTACATCCGATCGATTAAGGACATGTATGAGGGAGCAAAGACTCAGGTGAGGACGGCAGGAGGAGATTCAGGGCATTTCCGATTTTAACGGGGTTGCATCAGGAATCGACTCTTAGCCTGTTTTATTTGCGGTGGTGATGGATGTGTTGACGCGGCGTATTCAAGGTGAGGTGCCTTGGTGTATGCTTTTTGCAAATGATATTGTTTTGATTGATGAGACACGGGGATGTGCGAATGATAAATTGGAGGTTTGGAGACAAACCCTTGAGTCTAAAGGGTTTAGGTTGAGTAGGAGCAAAACTGAGTATATAGAATGCAAGTTTAATGACTTGAGGCAGGAGGACGACGGGGTAGTGAGGTTACGGTCCTAGGTTGTTTGTAGGAGGGATAGTTTTAAGTATCTCGGGTTGATGATTCAGGAAAATGGTGAGATTGATGAGGATATCTTCCATCGTATTGGGGCAGGTTGGATGAAGTGGAGGCTCACCCCATGAGTGTTATGTGATAAGAAGGTGCTGCCCAAACTGAAAGGCAAGTTCTACAGAGTGGCAGTCTGACCAGTCATGTTGTACAGAGCGGAGTGTTGGCCAGTCAAGAACTATCATGTTCAAAAATTGAAGGTGACGGAAATATGGATATTGCGTTGGATGTGTGGGCTTACTAGGGGTGATAGGGTTAGGAATGAGACTGTCCATGAAAAGGTTGGAGTGGCTTCGGTGGAGGACAAGATGCGGGAAGTTCGACTGAGATGGTTTGGACATGTGATTAGGAGGGGCACGGATGCCCCAGTTCGTAGTTGTGAGAGGCTAACTTTGGATGGTTTCAGGCAGGGTAGGGGTAGGTCAAAGAAGTATTGAAGAGAGGTGATTAGACGTGACATGGAGAAGTTACAGCTTACCGAGGACATGGCCCTAGTTAGGAAGGTGTGGAGGACGCGAATTAGGATAGAAGGTTAGTGCATGTGGAGGGTGCCTTTGGTACATTAGTGTAGGGTATTAATGTGTGGGTGTCTTATCTCTGTTGTCCCACCTTGTTTCATGCTTTTATTATGAATTTGCTTATTATTCTCTGTCTTGAGCCGAAGGTCTATTGGAAACAGCCTTGCTACCTCTCCGGAGGTAATGGTATGGACTGCGTACATCTTACCCTCCCCAGACCCCACTATGTGGGAATACACTGGGTTTGTTGTTGTTAGTTTTGGAATTTTTGTTAATTTGGAGTGAAAAAAAAGTGAAAATGATTTTTTGTTGTTTTTAAAACTTTCGAAGATTCTTGAAAAAAGTAAAATTATTTTTTTCAAATTTTATGGTCAAACATGTTTTGTGGTGTTTAACTTAAAAAAATAAAAATATCTCATGGCCAAATGAGCCCATACGAACTTCACAAATAAAACAATATCTACATGATCATTTTTTTTTTAAATTAGTAAATTATTAATTCCATTTAATTTCCCCATAGGAAAAAGTAATCTTAATATAATAGCTTACTTGACTAAAACAAGATTTCATTATCATTTCATGTCCAAATAGATAATACACACATAAATTATGTATCTTAGGGTGTTAAATAGGTGAATTGAATTGAGACTAAAGATATTAAATGAATTAAATTAAAAATTAAATTGGATCATGACCCGTTCAAATATATCTTTAGTTGACATGAATTAAGTTGAAATGGCTAAAAATCGAATTAGATATTAACTCGTCTAATTTAACCTGCTTAATATAAAAAATATTTAACATATTCATACTTATCCTTAATAAATTTAACTCAAAAAAATAAATTTAAATGGAGTTAGGAAGTTTGGGGGGGGGGGGGAGGGGGAATTTAGGATTAGAGTTGAGGTAAAAAAAATTTTGTTCAAAAAAATAAAATTAAAACAAATAATTTCTTGAGAAAGGGGTATGACATGGGGTTGGAGGGTGATGGAAGGTTGGGGTAAGAATTTCTTTTTTTTAAAAAAATATTTTTTAAATAGATAAAAAAGAAATTTAAAGAAAAAGAAAATTTAGAGGGGGTGATGGAGAGGGATAGGGAGTTTCTGGGGTGTGGGGGCAGGAAAGGAATGAGAGTTGATGTAAGAGTTTTTTCAAAAAAAAAAAGGAAAAAAAGTTTTTCTTTTTTTAAAAGAAAAATAATTTTTCTTTTTGGAGGCGGGGGGAGGGATACGTCGTATAGGGGAAGGGGGTGCAGAAGTGCATGGGATAGGGAAAAATTGGGGTTGGGGTAAGATTTATGTTTTTTATAAAAAAAATATTTAAAAATAAATTGTGTGGGAAGGGGGTAGGGGGTAGGGTTGACAGTGGGGTAAGAAAATTTTTTCAATTAAAAAATAAATAAAAAATTGGGTGGGGGTTTGGGATAGGAAGGGGACGAGGATGAGGTGGGGTGGAGGCAAGAAAATTTTTTATAATTTATTTAATGAAGGCGGGGTGGAGGCTGGGTGAGTTGGGGGTGAGATGGAGAATTTTGAGAGTGCGAGTATACATGTCACTTGTTTTTCCTGCTTTTATTAAGAAAATTATTTTTCTATTAAACGGGTTAAAATGGAGATTGAATTGGGCTCATTTGAATTTAATTTAAAAATGAGTTGAGAGTTAGTGGATTGAGATTTACTCAATAATAACTTATTTTAAACTTAACTCATTAAATATTGAACGAATTGAACGGATCAGTTTAATTTGAGTTCATTTTGATCTTCTTAAGGGTGTGTTTGGTATGAAGGAAAATATTTTCCTGGAAAACAAGTTGATTTTTTACTTGTTTTCTTATGTTTGGTTGGTGGATGAAAAATATTTTTCGAAAAATATTTTCTAGTATTTGGTTGGTGAATGAAAAAATATTTTTCAAAAAATACAATTTAGTGTTTAGTTAAAGCGTAAAAATACATTTTAGAATCCTTTTTTAAAAAATAAAGTTAAAAAAATTAAATTCTTTTTTGGGAAGGGGTTGGTAGGCGGGTGGGTGGGGGTGTCAGAATAGACAATAGGGGTGGGGTAAGAAAAAGTTTAGAATTTTTTTTTTTAAATTAAAAAAATTGGTCGGGGGGTAGGGGTAGAGGTGGGAAGGGGGTTAGTAGGAGCTGGGGGTCAGGGTAGGAGAGTGAGGGGGAAGAAAAAAATTAAAAAAATTAAAAAAATATATTTATTTATTTTTTAGGTTGGGGGTGGGGTGGGTGGAAGGGATGGGAGAGGGGGCTGGTAAGGGGGGAGGGTAGAGGTGTGGGGTATGAGAGAAGTTTGAATTTTTTAATAAAATGTAGATATTATTTTTGGAAAGGGGGACTGGTGGGGTGGGGGTAGGGGATGAACTAAGAAAAAAATTTGAAATACTTTTTAAAATAATTCAAATTTGGGTGGGGGTGGGGGTGGGGTGGTATCGGGGTGATAGAGTATTGGGGGCGGGATAGATGATTTTGAGAATTGTATGAACATTTCAACTTTAAAGTGAGGTTGAAAGAGAGTTTTGAAAAATGTTTTTCTTACTTTTTGAAGGGAAGTCATTTTCCTTAAATTTAAGGAAAATAAGTTGGTTTGAAAAATATTTTTCAAAATATATAAGCCAACCAAACATAAGAGAAAATGTTTTCCTTTATACCAAACACACTCTTAGTGCTAATCATTTAGCTCAAAGTTAAATTAAAGTCTATCTTAATTTAAAGTAAGAGGTATGACTTTTCACTAGGTAAACATGAAGGGGTCGTTTGGTTTGAGGCCAAGGGATAAGTTATCTGGGATAAAATAAAAGATGACTTTATTCCCTTGCTTGATTGGAGGAATTAATTCATGGTGGGATAACTTATCCCACCATTTTTCTCATAGTGATGGGATAACTTATCTCATATACATGGTGGGATATCAGGATAACTAATCCCGATATTAATTATCCCGGGATAACAATTTCCAAACCAAACGACCCCTAAGTTAGTAAAGTCTACCTTAGTTTAAATCAAGGGGTATCACTTTTCACTAAGCAAACTTAAACTATTTAATAAAAATAGCATTAATCAAGGGGTATCACTTTTCACTAAGCAAACTTAAACTATTTAATAAAAACAACATTACATATTTTACACGGTAATAGTTCTTATTTAATTCCTAAATTTTGTGAATTCCCCAAAAAACTAAAACTTTTACGTATACTAGCCAAGTGTACGTGTTTGGCACGTATATTTTGCCTTAATTAATATATTTTTTTTTTTATAAAAAACATCAATTATTTGTGAGGAGAAAAACAAATAAAATAAACAAATACGCACACAACCACACACATATTGAACTCCATAATTTGCACAAGAATACGTCTATAAAAGGAAATCTGGTGAAACATAAAAGGATATGATACCACCAAAGAAATTAAGCAATATAGAATATGTGATAAGGTACCTACTTACATTTTAGAATAAATAAATAGTAGATAACACTATTTAGATGAAGAATATTGTTGATGAGAAACATAAAGTCTTTCAATTTCTCAAGTTAATGAATTAATCAACTAAAGTAACAATAACTTGTACAATCAGATCACATGTAGAAAACAACCCAAACATTACAAGTAACACAAAATATGAAGCATATTTCCATTAGTTGCTCTTATTTATAGGAAGAGATTCTCAATGGGTTTGTTTTGCTTCGATTTTGATGAAAATAATTTTTGTCTGAGCAAAAATTTTGACCCTAAAAATGACTTGAATGAAAACAAATAAGAAATATGTATATATACACACACACACACACATTAAATTCTATTATATTGACAAAAACAATAAAGAAGTTGAGGGTTAAAAAGTTAAGCATCCACCAATCTAGACATCAACCGAATCAAGTTAGATGAGCATGTCACATTATTTTAAATACATGAGTTTGAAACACACGTCCTTTATTTTATTAAGTTGTAAATAAAAAAATTTCATCCTAATGAATGCAAGAAGAAAAACCTAATTAATCATCAATCAAAATAAAAATAAAAATAAAAAGAAAACATAGAAGTAGAAGAATCATACGTATGTTTCTAGTAAAATTTATCAAAAATACTATTTAAATAGAATTGTAGATATTTTTCTTTTATATAAGGTAAAATTCTAATTGATATAAAAGTGTTAAATATTATCATTTTTTGCTTGAATCTAATAGTTTTTTTCTTTTCATGCGTATTTTTTTAAAGAAAATATATTTGCTTCCTAAAATTTTTACCTTAAAAAGTGGTGGGACTCTTTTTTTTAGCATGCGTATTTTTAAAAAAAATATAAATTTTGATTCTTAAATTGTTTTTTTCTTTCCTTGATAGCTTTATCCCTAAAAAGTTGTAGGACTACAAAAAAAAAAAATTGCACATTAATTTAATTTCTTTTAAAGATTTTACCATAAATAGTTTAACGTGCATCTTAATAGAATTTTATTTTAGGAGTATTTTTTTAATTGACCAAAGGAAAATATTAATTAATTTTCTTTCTATATATTTTCGAAGTCCTATATATTTTAGGAGTCTAATTAATATAATAAAACAATTAAATAATAAATTGAAGAAAATAGTGACACTACTAGAAAATTGGG
Organism: Capsicum pubescens; assembly: GCA_030864215.1. Lineage (NCBI taxonomy): Eukaryota > Viridiplantae > Streptophyta > Magnoliopsida > Solanales > Solanaceae > Capsicum > Capsicum pubescens. The sequence continues at coordinate 184,101,846 of CM061539.1, read as the reverse complement.
CTATGGCGACGATTCTGATACCGTCTTCATAGCTCTAATAACCGTCCCAATAGACCTATAGCGACGGTTATAGAACCGATACAACTGAAGGTGTTACATTAGATCAACGGCGACGGTTTTATGCGACGGTTCTCAAAACTGTCGCTATAACTCAATCTTTAGCGACGGTTATTTCACTGACCATACTGCGACAGTTGTGACTCTATTGTGACAGTTTCTAACCGTTCCTATAGAAATACTATAGCGAAAGCTATAAGTATGCTGAGGCGATGGTTCTATAAGGCAACTATTGTGAAACTCTCGTGACGGTCTAGAACTGTTCCTATAGATCAACTATAGCGACGGTCATATGTATGCAGAGGCGACGGTTATGGTATAGGGAACGGTTTGAAACCGTCCTTATATATCGGCAGGTATGAGGGCTATAGCGACGGTTGATGATTTGTTGGGACGGGTTTCAACTATCCCCTATTTGACTTATTGCAATGGTTTATAACAATTTGGGACGGTTGAAAACCGTCCCTATAAGACTTTTTGCGACGGTTTTTAAGCTATTGCAACGGTTTGATTTATGTTGGAAATGCTACCTATTGTGACAGTTATAAACCTCCCTAAAAGCTTTATAGGACGGTTATTTTGTAACGTACTGGGACGGTTAAAAATGAGTTGTAGCAATAGTTAATTTTAGCTATAGTGACAATTATATTATGCTATTACACAATTATTATTAAACTATTCAACAATACTATATTATGCTATTGCAATGATTTTATAAAGCTCTCATAACACGAAATGTACATATAGATTAGTAATCAAAAGTACTAGTAACTATTAATTCCAAAAATATCCACCAATAAGAAACCAAATATTTTTTGACCATTCAAAAAAACCAAAACATACACAAGTTTTAAATGTTCAAAAATAGAAGATGTTTGAAACTACTTGGTCAAATATGATCAATCTCAATCAAAAAATACACAAGTTTTTTATTATGAACTAGTGTAACATGAAGCCAATGTGATCGATCTCTTAGGTCAAGTCTGGTTCATCAATTTCATTCCACCCAACTTCTATGTCATGATCACCTGTAACAATAAGAAAAACAAAATTAAAGTTGAGAAAAGGCACATCGCATTTCCTCAAAGCATGGTTAGAATATATATGGTAAGAATACGTAATAGGAAAGGCAATCCCATAGGAGTAGAAAGCTGAGAGGTAGTGACAAAAGGCTCATCTCATTTCCTCAAGACAAAGACAAAGTGATCAGATAGACAATGATCAGATGGGCAATCACTGGGTACCTGGAACAGATTACAAGTTCATAAAATGCCTGGCATTACATCCAATTTCAGCTAGATGTTTATCGACTAGTAAAGTTGCAAAAATTTGTTCAACGGTACCTGGTCGGTACTCATTTTAACTTATTGCAAGCAAAGCGGCACAACAACATGACTTGCACAATCAAAAGAGGGGATTATGTGATCAAGAAGAGCAAACAACAAAAGGAGGCTGCTGAAAACAGTGAAAAACAACGACATAACATCAATGATAACACCAAAAATCGTATTCTAAACGAGGACAAAATTGCATCTCCACATGACATACAAATGGCTAGTAATTACCAAATCAGTGATGCACTTCCATTACATGAAAAACAAGTTTAGGAGCAGTTAAAAAAGCAGAAAAAAAGCATAAAAAGACCAACTATCAACAACAAGTACAACAACAACATCAACCAAAAGTGTTTTAACAAAAAGCTTCACAATATTCTCAAAACAACAAGAATAATGGACTTTTTCACACTTCAGCTGTAACACTTGAATGGGTTTTTTCACACTTGCTTGACAATACAGAAATATTAAAGAAAGCACAGACTGAGATCGACAACCATGTCATTGATGAATCTGATTTGTGTCAACTTCCTTACATCCAATGCATCATCAATGTGACATAGCGGATGCATCCAGCAGCCCCATTACTTGTGCCTCATTTATCGTCACTGGAAAATTGGGTTATGGCGACGATTCCCATACCGTCTTCATAGCTACAATAATCGTCCCAATAGACCTTTATCGACTAGTAAAGTTGCAAAAATTTGTTCAACGGAACCTGGTCGGTACTAATTTTAACTTATTTCTAACTTATTTCAAGCATAACGGCACAACAACATAACTTGCACAATCAAAAGAGGGGATTATGTGATCAAGAAGAGCAAACAACAAAAGAAGGCTGCTGAAAACAGTGAAAAACAACGACATAACAACAATGATAACACCAAAAATCGGCTTCTAAACGAGGGTAAAATTGCATCTCCACATGACATACAAATGGCTAGTAATTACCAAATCAGTGATGCACTTCCATTACATGAAAACAAGTTTATGAGCAGTTAAAAAAGCAAAAAAAAAACATAAAAAGGCCAACTATCAACAACAAGTACAGTAGCAACATCAACCAAAAGTGTTTAAAAAAAAAGCTTCACAATTTTCTCAAAACAACAAGAAGAACGAACTTTTTCACACTTCAGCTATAACACTTGAATGGGTTTTTTCACACTTGCTTGACAATACAGAAATACTCCAAGACTAATTATCATAAGAGAATTCATGGCTGAAACTTTGAGTACTCTGATTAGTTTTGGAGCATAGGTGATACAAGATTAATTGTGTATCAAGAGATTTAAGCTAACATAAGAACAACAAGATGATCAACAAAGTGCTAGTGAATCGAAAATGGCCACACTTGGCTTCACTAGGCTTCCAACACTTGGTTTTGTAACTAGAAAATAAGTTTAACAACAAGAGCAACAAATAACAACAATGCTAGTGAATCGAAAGAGCCCCACACGGCTTCACTAGACTTGCTCTCATTACACAACAATTAGTATTCTAGCTTTAAACACTAACCTTGACGGTTTTGACTATTTTCTCGTTCAGCTGCTAGTGTAGCAATCGAAGCCGTTGGTAAAGGATTGGACAATGCCGCCAGTATCTTAGGATCTACTATTCCTGCATTCTGAAGCTGAGCAATTATATCTGCAACAACTTCTTGTCGAATGGTTCTTTTCTGCTCCTCGATTTGATCCTCCATTTTTTGCATCCTTTCTTGTATTTGTTGCACAACATCATTTGTGGCATTTAATGTTGATCCAGATCCTTCATTTAATCTTTTCAAAGAACTCTTTGTAACCCCCTCTCCAAGCAATCTTACACGTCTTGGATGTTCAGCACCCATGACGACTGAAAATGCATCAACGGGTTGTTCATTTGAATCCTGTTGTGTTTCAATTTCCTCTATTTGAGCCTAATAATTATATTTAAGCACATTAAACTAATTAAAAATTAAGAAATGATCATTTATGTCAATATAAACTTGAAAAAACTAAGATTCATACAATTTTACTAATGGTGTCTTCATTAGACGTCTTGTATGTACGATCTGATTTTCTTGCTCTTGTGACCCCGAACATCTCCTTTAACGATAAAGTTCACCCTTTCTCATTTTCCTATTCATATGATATTTAGTGAATATAAAAAACTTTTTAAATGACAAGTTATAACTAAACAATAAAGAAGAAAACACACCAATTTATTGCAAACTAGAGCAAACTCTTCTTCCCAGTAGTGTGCGGATTCATCAACTTCTTGCGATTCTCAGTATTGCTTTTGGACATTTTCTGAAAAAATAAATCATTAACGTTAACTATAGTAATAAATGGCTTCATCTGTAGCACTAATAGTAATATGATCGTAAATGCTGAAATACGTTTTACCTGAAATTTTTCAAACTTCCAATACACGAGGAGCTCTCTAAATTGACATTCTAGAACACTTTCGGGTTTATTCTCCAGTCGAATTTCATCATTTTCCCATGGATCGTAATGATCTTTCTTCAAATCAGCTTTGTTCTTTCTCCAGGATTCTCAAATTCTTTCCATAACCCAATATTTTGCGGCATCAGGAATATCATATTTGGCCTACAATTTGGTTCCGTTCAGTTAGAACAACAAAAAAAATACAATTTTAATTAAGAAAATAAAAAGGGTAGAAGTTCCAATAATGATATGCAACTTGATATTCAAATTTTAATAATAATATATCAGATATTCAGAACACAAACCTTGGTATAATCCCATAAGTCCTGTTTAGTATCAATATGCCTCCAATCAAATATATCTAACGGGCAAAGGGTCGCTTTCCTTGCCAATGTGCCTAGAAAACTTCTCAACTCACTTACAACTTCATCTGTAGGACCAACAGGCTGGTTGTTTTTGTTTAATATGATCAATTGTTTCTCTTGCCGGCCATGTACTTTATGCATTTGTGTTTTGCCTTTTTTCCTTCTAGTTGAAGACCCTTCCGCTATAAACAAAATAGAAGAAATTAGAGGTCATGAATGAATTCAATAAGTTTCTAAGATATATATTACCTTGTGCTTTAGAATGTTCAGTTGTTGTAGGAGTGGTTGAATCTGTCATTTGGAACTGATGTTGTACATGTTGATCATCCTCTGGATGTTGCTCCTCTACAATATGGTGCTCCATCACGGATTGTTCAATTTCTCTGGCTGGTGGTGCTGGTGGTGCTACTGGTGGATGCTCTTGTTTAATTAACTTTACAAGATTTTCTTTATCTGATCGTATAGCTTGAACAGTTTCATTTGTTGTCAGCAAACGTCGTTTTCTACTTGCCGCCAAGACTGATAACGATCCAGGTTTACTAAATGTCCTGCTCCTTGCTCTTTTGTTATGTTTTGTAGGCTCTTCCTGATTCATTTTAGACAAACCTGTAGAAAATTAAGATGGAACAAGTTAAATTTCAGAATGCTGAAATGAAACAAAATGCACAGTAAAACAGTCAAAGTCACTTAACAGCCATGTAAAACAGTAAAAGTCACTTAACAGAAAGTCATATTTTCTATGTGATCTGGTTGAAACAGCCATGTAATCTGTAACAGCCAGCCAACCAACATAAAATAAAAATATTTGAACATAAACTGAAATACTTAACGTAAATTGAAAACAGAAGTACTTGCAACAACTTCAGGTAATACACCCCCAGAAAACACCAAACGACTCAAACAGAAAAATAAATACTTGAACCTAAACATAATACAATAAAAAAGAATTACTTAAACCTAAACATATCTTAGGCTAACTCTATGGAAAGCAAAAACTGAATATAGTTAAATTGGAAAGCAAAAATGAAAAATATATCACTTACCATTACAACAAAATTTTATAAAAGTTTAGAATATCTTAATTTTGTCAGTCATCAGCTTCCATCCAATCCCAATTGGTATTATCAATGTCATCCTCCTCTTCTGATGTTTCTACATCTTTTGAATATTGGTCAAGGGAAGGCACATCAATGGTATCAACAGGGAGATCGTCCCTCGACCATCTGACATCAGCATCTACTACTCTTTCTGATGAACCAATGTCATCATTAGGCTCCCTCCAAAATGTTTCTTCAATACTTGGACAACTTTCTTCCTCCAAATCCTACAAATCAACAGGGACTTTATTTCTTGCATAATAAACCCATTTCTCAATTGGATCTTCCACATAAAAGACTTGATGCACTTGTGATGCTAGTACAAACGGGTCATCTGTGCTGTATTTTCTATTGAAATTTATGCGAGTCAGCCTATATTCATCTACTTCATTATGAAACCAATCACATCTAAAAAGTACAACACTAAAGCAACTCCAATAATCTATCTCGATGATATCTTCAATAACTCCATAATAGATAATCATTCCATCAACGAGATTTGGGTCTCTAGCACTAGCAAAACTATCCGCTGTGGCTGACAAAGTCACTTCACTATTTTGAGTCTTGCCTGAGATGTCCCGTCTCATTGTATGGAATCGATATCCATTAATGAAATATCCAGTATATCTTTTAGCCGCTAAATTAGGCCCTATAGCTAGCCATCTTAAATGATTTGGCACTTCAACATTTTTAACTCTTTTCTTAAACCAATCACCAAATTCACGACTATGAATCTGTGCTTTTACCCACGCATTTCCTCTAGTACGATTATCAACTAAATCCTTATGCTCCCTGCCAGCATGTATTGCAAATTAAATCAATAACGATGTAGTTCAATGAAATTTAAACAGATAATGATATCATATAAATAAAGTTAAAATACAAATAATTATTTTAAATGTCTCTACTTGTTCATCTCCGGTATTAAACAAAGTATATAGATGTGCTTCAAACCACTGATTATTATCCAGATCAAAAGTCTTGCCTTTCCTTTTCTTCTTACTTCCGATTGGATTACCTGTCTTTGGAAATATAGGTGGAAAACTAGCTCCCTCTGTTTGAATGTCCTCATCATCCTCTGTTGGATACCTACTGAATTTTGTTTTCACCTTATCATCTAGGTATCTTGAACAAAATTTCAAACATTCTTCAGCCAAAAAACTTTCTGCTATCGATGCTTCAGGGGTATTTCGATTGCGAACAAATCCCTTGAAGTTACACGGATTTCTTTCAATAGGATACATATGACGCAAATGAGTCGGACCCCCAAGCTTAATTTCATCTACTAAATGGATAGGCAAATGTGTCATTATATCAAAAAAGCCTGGGGGGAAAATCTTTTCAAGCTCACATTCTATATCAATGATTTTAGCCTTCATTTTATCAAGATCACTTCTTCTTACAACCTTACTATATATGGCTCTAAGGGTCGTCTTTTAATGAAGGACAAAAAGTTCAAATCACTTTTCTAAGGGCTTCACACTTTTAATATATTATAGAAGATTATAGATAATTAGTAAAGTTAATTATTGACTTAGGTAAATTAAAACTACCACTAGTTTATTGCAAGTGAATCGAGATTTATCATGTGAATGAAAATTATACTTAATAAGAGCAACTGAGTAATTTTGCATTAAAGCAACAAAAATAATAAAGCTAACTTTATGTGGCTAGTGGGAGAGTATTGTTTAAGAGAATTTTATTTTCATATTTTGTATTTTTTTTTTAAAAGAATAACACTAAAATGACTTCATCAAAGTGCACTTATTCTACACAGGTTAAAGTTTAAGAATGATTTCGGAAATGGGTTATTATATTGGGACCAACTATATTCGCGGATGGATGCGGGTTAGTGTGCGGGATGAATGGACGTGGGTAAGAATGTTATACAGGATATGGTGTTGAACTTTTGTAAATTAAGATAGAACTTGCACCTACAATCATTGAAAACTAATGTTGATCTTTTGCAATAATAATTCTTTTCAAAAGTTGTTCAACAAAGATTAAGAATGAGAAATTAAGAGGAATCTTTTTTTTTTCCTGTCTCGTAAATATTTAGACCACGGATCTGCGTTCATGAAGAGTTAGTCCATCTTTTGATGAGATCAGACATAACTGGGTCCCATAGTAAAAAAGGACAACAAAATATCTGCCAAATACCTATTTTGAAGATGTTCCAAGTCCTCTTTTATCTGACTAACTTCTCCTTCTTCGATGTCGAATCACCAATCACTTCTTTATTTGACCATTTGAAGCTTTTGATTGCACCTGCTTACTGAAAATTCATTATCTGGCAGCCTAGGCTCCACTTCAATAAATTTGTTGATGAAGCTATTGATGTATCTTTCAATCTTGTCAACCAAATAGGTTCATTCGGGACTAAAAACTACACCTGGTATGATTAACACAACCTTCCTCTCCTAAGTCCTTCCACATATACTAACAATGCTAATATACCTTGTGAGGCCAATAAAGTTTTTGTTAAACAAGGTTCACTACTAGAGAATAGGTCTATAGAAACAATTGTATTTCCTTTGCAATAGATACTAAAATCATTGTCATAGGTCCATCGCATCGTTTAGTGATCCGTCGCATCTGATCGTGTATCTACCACAATGATTTTGTGCAACAATTCTAAAACTATCACAATAAATAGGGTAATGAAACAGTTTGAAAAGTCATATCGATTGCAACAAACATTTATTAGACTCAAATGGTACGATTACAATTCATTACACATATTTGTGCAACCACTTTTTCAGGCTATTGCAACAGTTGTTTGTCTCTATAACAACGATTTGGTAAAGTTATTGCAACAGTTTTTTCTCACTTATTGCAACCATTAATATAGTCTTTTGTGATGACTTTTAATAATTATATAGCTTCATAATTGATTGAAAGTTATATAAATTACAAAAGGAAACTGTTGCCGTAGTAAACAAAATCATAATCCAATTATCCAGCAAGTATTCATTAAAAGAAAAAAAATACAATATTGTTCGATTATTTAAGAGTTAGTATACAAACTTTTGCAAAATATTCAAAAATTTAAAATATTTTAGAATATATTAGCTTTCTAACACAACAATCAACCAATACTCTTAAAAAGATTATTTCCTAGTTTCGTCTATTCGTTTTCATTTGTTCCGCCTGCAAAAGATGACAAACAAATAATTAAGTAAAATTTTCTTCAATATTCAAGATGAGGATTTCAACCCTACATTTCATATGTTAATCATAACTAAACTTTTTTTTACCTAAAGCCTATTTCTTATTTATAGTTTGAACATATTTTATTTTTTTATAAAAAAATAGGTTATTTTGAAAATAGAAAAGTTGAATGCGGTGTGGTACTAAAATTTTCCAAATGTAGGATTATGAAGATTGTAGTAGGCCAAAATCAAGAACCTAAATGTGGTAGTGAAAACATGAAAATCAACTGAATATGAATATATTATGTGATCGATCATGCATGTCCATGACTTGTTCATTATTTAATATTTACTAACCGATGGATATATGATATTTTCATATATAGCTTTGTACAACATATGCATTCAGGTTTGTATTTAGCCGAGATTAAGACTGTCTAACGGGCCGGGCCGGTTCAACCCGGAACCGGCCCTCTCATTCTTACCGGGTTCCGGGCCGGGTTTGGCCTTAACCGGTCCGGTCCGGTCCGGGCCGGGCTGCACAGTAAAAGTATTAAAACCCACCCGGAACCGGTCCATTTAACCCAATCCGGTCAAACCCACTAAAACCCGGTCAAACCCGGTTAAAAACCGGTCAAATATACACTATATACGCTATATACATAATATATACATTAAATATACACTTTTATAGAAGATATATACACGTGTATACATTAAATATACACTTGTATAGAAGATATTAAAATTATAAATCGTTAAATAAAAAAAAACAAAAAAAAACGACTATACGTTAAATATACACGTCTATAGAAGATCTATTAACATTCATACACTCTATTCTATGTATATGTAATACTTTAAATGAGATATACTACAATATATATACATTACAATATATATTTGTATAGTTATATACTAATTTATAAAACATATACACATGTATACGTTAAATATACATGTCTATAGAAGATCTATTCACATATATACACTCTATTCTATGTATAGGTAATACTTTAAATGAGATATACTACAATATATATACATTACAATATATATTTGTATAGTTATATTCTAATTTATAAAATATATACACATATATACGTTAAATATACACGTCTATAGAAGATCTATTAACATTCATACACTCTATTCTATGTATATGTAATACTTTAAATGAGATATACTACAATATATATACATTACAATATATATTTGTATAGTTATATACTAATTTATAAAACATATACACATGTATACGTTAAATATACATGTCTATAGAAGATCTATTCACATATATACACTCTATTCTATGTATAGGTAATACTTTAAATGAGATATACTACAATATATATACATTACAATATATATTTGTATAGTTATATTCTAATTTATAAAATATATACACATATATACGTTAAATATACACGTCTATAGAAGATCTATTAACATTCATACACTCTATTCTATGTATATGTAATACTTTAAATGAGATATACTACAATATATATACATTACAATATATATTTGTATAGTTATATACTAATTTATAAAACATATACACATGTATATGTTAAATATACACGTCTATAGAAGATCTATTCACATATATACACTCTATTCTATGTATATGTAATACGTTACATGAGATATACTACAACATATATACATTACAACATATATTTGTATAGTTATATACTAATTTATAAAATATATACACATGTATACGTTAAATATACACATCTTTAGAAGATCTATTCACATATATACACTCTATTCTATGTATATGTAATACTTTAAATCCACTAAAACCCGGTCAAACCCGGTCAAACCCACTAAAACCCGGTCAAACCCGGTTAAAAACCGGTCAAATATACACTATATACGCTATATACACAATGTATACATTAAATATACACTTCTATAGAAGATATATACACGTGTATACATTAAATATACACTTCTATATAAGATATATAAACATATACACATGTATACATTAAATATACACTTGTATAGAAGATATTAAAATTATAAATCGTTAAATAAAAAAAAAATAAAAAACAACGACTAAGGAGTGAATGAATTTGTGGAATTTTATTGATTGCAAAATGATCCAAAATTTATAATTTACATGAATGAAAAATCTATAAATTATGCATCATTTTTTCCAACTCATTCATGTTAATATTAATTGGAACTTGCATAGGGTAGTCGAAGTCAACGGGGGAAAAACCATGCATTGGACTTGATTCTGCTGAGTTCTCCCGTGAAGTCATAATTTCTTCAAGTTTGAGGTCGTCGTTGGGCTCTGGTTCCATTCCTTGGTTTCTTCTTTCTGCTCTAATCCAATCTCTGAGGCAAACTAGAACATTCATTGCGTTGCTTCCCAATGAGTGTCGGTTGTCTCCAAGCTGCTGTCGTCCCTGACTGAAGGCGCTCTCTGATGCAACGGTTGACATAGGAACATTCAAGATATCTCTGGCTAATCTTGAAAGTACAGGATATTGTGATTCATTATTCCTCCACCAATCCAGCGTGTTGATCCGTCGTCTGCGATCCTCTAGTGGCGTCCGCAGATAATATTTCAGCTCTTCCCGATAAGTTGATGTGTAAGCTCTCTCATCCATACTGTTCCAACAAGTTAAATCATAAAACGAATCAGAAAAACCACTATGTGCCGGCCTTTTAGAAGCTGATGGCTCCTCGGGAGGATGAGGAGCGACAGTTGGAGTGATATTTGTAGGTACGACTGAATCAAATAAATCAGCATAGTGATTATATAATTTTTCTATATAATCCTTTGCATCAGCCGTAGCCGTCCACAAATCAGGTTGTACTTGTTCAGAATCATGGTTAGTATTTATTTCTAAGTTAGTATAAATAAGAGTACTAAAGTGACACATATGATTATATTTCATGCACGGATTTAACATAGCAGCAACCAAGTAAATAGGGGGAATCGGGAAGAAATATTTTTTAAATTTCGTAAACATAGCGCCAACAGCTTCTTTATAACCTTCTTTATCTTTATATTGTCGGAGCAAACCAGAAATATCGGCTATATATGCCAAAATATTACAAACAGTAGGATAGTATGCACCGGAAAATTCAACCGTAGCTACATAAATTTTTTCTAAGAACTTAACAAGATCATTAATTATAACCCAATCAGAATTATGTAGCATGCAATCAGCAGAATCAGCAAATGAACCACAATGTTGGTTAAAAGCTAGTGTAATAGGAATTCTATATTTATAACAAGTTTTTAAAAATTCATACGTAGAATTCCATCTAATATCAATTTCCTCAGGCATCAAAATCGGTGCAATTCCATTTTCTTGACATTTAACTTTAAATTCTTTAATTCTAGATCTACGATTATTTCCTTGAATAAAACCAACAGCAAGACGAATTTTTTGGTGGTGACAAATTTTTGCCATTGTGCAACTGCTGACTTTTCTTGTAGGCACTCGATTGTGCATACTAGCCGTTCCTACTAGCCGTTTTTTTGGGATTAATTTTTTTTTTTTTTTTTTTTTTAAGTTAATGGGCCCAAACTAGCCGTTTGGACCCAAAAACGGTAATATAGCCGTTGGGCCAACGGCTAGTTTGGCCCAATAATTAATTTTTTTTTTAATGCCGGGCCGGGCCGGTTAACCGGCGGGCCTGGACCGGGTTAACCGGGCCCAGTTTTAAAAAAAAAACGGACCGGAACCCGGAACCCTAAAACCCTAGGGCTTACCGGGCCGGGTCAAACCGGTCCGGTTTGATATGTAGGGCCGGTTCGGGCCGAGCCAGCCCGGCCCGTTTGACAGGTTTAGCCGAGATTCACACCTTTTGGTTGATGCTGAAGTAGGTGTCAAAAGGTGTCAAAACTTTCCATTATTGTCATCTTCGAAAAGTATGTCTCATCTCATCTCCGTGATTTCTAGACGTATTATTGAAAATTCTCACATGCAAGGAGAGATTAGAGCAGTAAGTTATTTCTATTTTGAGGATTAAGCTTATATTATGTTATCAAACCACTATGATTATTTTCCTGATTTAGTTCAAGTTATTATAAAAATCTCTTCATTTTTTTCTAAATGTTTGATCTTTAAGAGGTATCACAAGTCTTAATTGCTAGACACGATAAGCGTCACCAGACTAATAGCAGGGTCAACCAATGGAGTTGCCTTTAGATGATTGATCAAATTTTGTTGACACCCAATTTGACTCGATCTTTTTCCTCTACTTACTTTGCCGTTGTTTTTTTACCCTAAATAATTTCTTTTTTTCAAAAATAAATAGGTACTTTTCATCCTTTTTGTTGGGTTCAAAATCGAGAGGGCGTCATGCGGAAGCTATTAGTTGCAAAACATCGTGGTGATAATTCATACGACAAAGAAAAATATACTAAAAACATATATATTAATATGGTTTGGTCAAACAACCTACATATTATAAAACCTAATATTTAAAAACACACAAAAACTAATGTGAGAGAAAATCTCCCCTAACCTTGACTTTTAAAAACCTACATTGTGGATGCTATTGTGTTATGGTATGAAAAAGGGTGTTCTATTTCTAGATATCCAAAACCTTTCCTCCAGGTTTGTCAAATATGAAAAAGTTTTATATTTTTCTTTTAGGAAAAATAAAGTAATTATGGTATTACTTTTATTTTTCTTTCGAAAAAAGTAAAACCTAATTTTGATAAGAAAATCAGGGCCAAAACCCTAACAAATCTCCCTTTTTTTACTTGATTTTCAGGCAAAATACTGTTGATCCTCCTTCTTGTTTTGCATAATCTTCATTCTTTACATATTCTTCATATATCACTCCTGTTTGACATGCTTTAAAAATTAAGCCTTTTTGAGTTAAAATATATCAACCCTTTTCGGGTTAAAAAAATTGGAGCCCTTTCACAAGATTAAAAGTGACATTTATTTTCAAATATGTAACAACAGGATTATTGAAATATGATTGACAATTGTCTCCACATGTAGTTAGGCAAAATCATTATTGTCATCAAATTGGTTGCAACTTTGATCTCAACACGTCCTTAATCTGAACTAACGGATCTTTGAACCATAGGCGTTGATACTACTTGTTGGGTTCGAAATCGAGAGGGCATCATGCAGAAGCTATTAGTTACAAACCGTCGTGGTGATAATTGAGACGACAAAGAAAAATATACTAAAACATATATATTAATATGGTTTGGTCAAACAACCTACATATTATAAAATCTAATATTTTAAAAATACAAAAACTAATAAGAGAGTAAATCTCCCCCTAACCATTACTTTTAAAAAACTTCATTGTGGATGCTATTGTGTTATTGTATGAAAAGAGGGTCTTCTATTTATACATATCCAAAACCTTTCCTAAAAAAAAAGGTTTGTCAGTTATGAAAAAGTTTTATATTTTGGTTTTAGGAAAAGTAAAAGTAATTATGGTATTACTTTTATATTTCTTTCAAGAAAAGTAAAACTTAAGTTTGGTAAGAAAATCAGGGCAAAAATCCTAACACTTTTTACCTGTTTATAATTTCAATTTATAATTTTTGAACAATAGGTATTTTTAGCGGAATGTCAAGCATCCCTAGCTGCGTCAAGGATTCCGGCAAAGAAACTCAACCCGACTCGGCTCAGTCATCTCTTTTTTCTTAGTGTCATCGCCCCAGTGCCTTCCTAATCCGACACTGGATCAATTTTAAAAAATCCACAATCCCTTTTCTCCCAAAATCCTCAGCAAATATTGTTGTCCCAGCGTCTTTTCATTCCTAGCTATCCAAAACAACCATCTCAGGATTAAGCACACCCGTATTCATTTCATTCGTGCTGAAATCTTTGTAATCATCCCCACAGAAGTTCAGTGTCACCATAATTCTACACTAGGATAAATTTTGATATTGATCAAAATTCGCTACAATTCGAACTACAAATGACCTAATTTTTTGTAAACCCGAGATATATAGGCAACTTAGAAATCAGAGTCCGGCCATAATCATCCAAATATTTTGTTTCACTCGAGACAAAATTGATTACGTCAATGTGATTGTCCAAACTTTTTCATACTAATCTTCGGCTAATCAGGGGCAACTATTGATACTCAATTTTGGCTCTCTCTTTTACCTCTAATTATTTTGCTAATACTTCTTGACCCTAAATATCTTTTTTTTTTCAAAAATAAATTCGTATTTTTATTTCTATGAATTTTGAAAAGAATAAAAAGGGATTTATTTTCTTATCATATTGTAAAATATTAAATATTTTAAAATATTTTAATCACGTTCATATTTTTCCTAGTGTTTTATTATATTCGGTTGATACTTTGTAATATTATATTTTACATATATACCCGCTTATTAATGTAATATATATATATACATATATTTTAACTTAATTCTAATATAAATTATATATACACGCTTATATATATGTATGCGTATTTTTGTCCATATTACAAATATTAAATTATAAAATTATTAAATTGGGTGTGTATACTACATAATTTATATACATTATATCAAAAATAATTTCAAGTACCACGAAGCGTCGACAAAATTAATTTTAGTAAAACAGATTATTCGGACCAACATTAATTCAATTTCAACTTCATTTTTACTGAAAGCCCAATTTTTATAAGTTTCAGTGAAAAGAACCCAAAAATTAATCGAAACTCAGAACATTTTCTTATCCGTTTCACCATTCTACCCCATAAATATATATAGATAAATAGATAGATAGATTTAAGATTGATCAATTTCATGGAACGATGCAAATTTTGATCCATTTTGTCAAAGACTAGTACAATAAATAATCCCCACGCGTCTGTCAAAAATTAGAAACACGTTCTCTCTTTCCATTAAATCAAATGAGTGTGGCCTCCCCTTTCCCCAAGAACAGTGTGCAATCAACATCACCGCCCAAAACCAGTAAAAGCCATGACCCTTTTTTCCCTGCCCAAAACTAGAAAATCCCTAATCTGGCCATCGTCTGCCATAGCTATGGCTCCTCTGCGAGATTCCTCCATTTTCGGCTCCCTAAGTCCATGAATCCGAAGAGGCAGAAAAGAGCAGTATAAAAAAGATACAACCTATTGTTGAATTTGAATCCGCCATTAATGACCTGAAAAAGTTGATTTGGAGGAGATTTTTTATTTAAATCTCCTCCCTCCTTTTTCCTTGTTTCCGTTTTAATTTTTTATTCAAATCTCCTCCCTCAATTTTCATTATTCCATATACTACTTATTACTAATTTGAGAGCAGAATGTACAATTTTTAAGAATAGTAAATTAAGAGACAACTAAGGCTAGGTGAAGAAAAAATTTACAATTATTTATGAAACTTGATAAGAATTTTTAATTTCATTATATTTTCGGAAAAGAGATGATGTAACAACTAATCAAAAAATTGTGGGACTGATGGATGTTGTTTCATCAAGATTTGCTCAATCACTTAATTGAAAAAGAAAATAAGGCGAAGAGGCAATCAGCCTTTAAGGAGCAAGACAAAAGGTTTTCAAAACTACTAGCCTCATGATTTTGATTTTGATTTTGATTTTGATTAGAGCTGTCAAGGGGTCGGATCGAGCTAAAAAATTATGTAGAGTTGTCAAGGGGTCGGATCGGTGATTTCGCTTAGAGCTGCCAAGGATCGGATCGGGCTAAAAAATTATGTAGAATTGTTAAGGGGTCGGATCGGACTAAAAAAAGGTAAAAATTATCCCAAATAAATTTATTATATTGTTTATTGTAAATTATAGCATAATTTTTCAACAATTAGCAGATTAAGGAAATAATTACAAGCTATAGCAATTTTTGAAAAAAATATATTTTAATTAATTGTTTGAAATTCAGTTTTTTTAATATTTATTATTTATATTCTTTCCTTATATTTAGCATTTAACATTTATCTCTCTTAATTAAAGCTTTGGATAATTATGACAAGTTCCTATCAATGCCTTTTTTTTTTAATAATTAATTATTAAAGTTTGTTCACAATTTAAGGAGTCATATATGATAAATATATTTTTTAAAGTTAAGAACTGATTTTTTACTTTTTATTAACTTGAATAATTAAATTTCTTCTAGACTTTTTCATGTTTTACCGTCTTTAATTATCAATAGAATTCTTATATCTTTACTTTTTTAAAAATCTTATAAATTTTTTAAAAAACTGATTTCATAGTTTTAACTTTATTTCAAAAAATATTCACGTTTTACTGGGTATTTTTAGCTAAAATCAGGCGTAAGCTCTTTTACCTTTTACCAACTTCCAATAAAACTTTTAAAACTCATTATTATTTACACAAGATATTTTACTCATAAAAAAATATTTTTTGAAATATTTTTAAAAACTTTTTTTCATATTTAATATTCAAATATATCCTTATTTATAGCCTTTAATAGTTATCACTATTCATTAAATCTTTTGATAATTATGACAAGTGTTATTATTGGTATCAACAATTATATCTTTTTGTTATTTTGTTAATTAAGTTTCATAATTTGTTCTCAAATTAAGAAATCAAATATGGTAAACATATTTTTTTTACATTTATACATGGTATTTGACTTTTTGTTAACTTTATTAATTAACTTGATAGGCCAATGTTTACAGGATTTTCAAATCAACTTTACCGATAAAGGTTCTTTTCAACCACTAATTTATCTTCTTTAAACTATTTTTTTAAATATTAAATAATTTTTTTTCATATTTAATATTCAAATATATAACCTTATTTATAGCCTTTAATAGTTATCACTCTTCATTAAATCTTTTGATAATTATGGCAAGTGTTGTTGGTATCAATCATTATATCTTGTTTTTTATTTTATTAATTAAGTTTCATAATTTGGGTATCAATCATTATATCTTTTTTTTTTATTTTGTTAATTAAGTTTCATAATTTATTCTCAAATTAAGGAATCAAATATAGTAAAGATATTTTTTTTTTACATTTATACATAATATTTGACTCTTTTTTTTTTTTAACTTTATTAATTAACTTAGTAGTCCAATGTTTATCGGATTTTCAAATCATCTTTATTGATAAAAAAAAAAATCAACCACTAATTTATCTTCATTTTCATAAATTATTATTATTTTTTTTCTATTCTTTTCATATTCATGTGTATGAAGTTGGATTTTCCAACATTCATTTCTTCATTCGGATTTAAAGTTTCTTCAATTTAGTGTATTTTTTTTTTCTTGAGTCATGTCTGAAAAATAAAAATTTAATTCTACTCCAAATAGGATATTTTATCACTGGATATTTTATATCCAAAATATCTTTTTATGTTGTTAATTATTATCTTGATTTTGTTAACCTTGTATATTCATTTTGCCACATTAATAAATTTGTAGATTAATTTTTTTATTCAAGTTTCATTAAAACATAATATATGATTTATCTTGCAAATTGCATACAATAGTAATTGTGTTTTCTTACTTAATGGGAATGATCTTTTGTATTAAATTTGATATAAAATAGCTTAAAATTGTTGCTTTTGCGAACTTATACTTTGCAATATAAATTGTATTCCGCTATATTTTACTTATATCAAGTATTTTTTTGGTTTAAAATTGATATAAGTTTTTCTTTAAATCTTAAAATTGATATCAGATGTCTGAAATTATGTATTTTAATATTTTATTATCAGTTATCTACTTATATTTTTCAATATATATATAACATATTGAGTCTACAATTTCAGAAACAAAAATTTATGTTATTGAATCTAAAGATGATATTGTTTTTATAAAATCAACAAAAACATATTTTAATATCTGAAAACATCATGCAGAAACATAACAAAAGTTTAACATGACTTTATCATTATGTATGATTATTGATAACAGTTTTTTTCCGATCTAGATACATCATGACTCCTTTATCATTGTGTATGATCACTACCAAAAAATTACTTGTTACCCACAGTTATTTAGCCACGGTTTAAAAAATTATGACAAATTTAACAAAAACTAAATAAATTAGCCACGTTTAAAGGATTGGTACTAAAATACCGTGGCAAAAATAAGGCGGGAACATAAATTTCACTCCCTCCCATACTTTTTCATTTTCTCCCATTTATTTAGGTTGAGATAATTTTTATTTTTAATTTTATATTGTCTCTCTCAACAAAAGTACCTTTACCAAAGCAAAAATGAGGAAAAAATTTACAGCAGCCAAAACTTTCTACAAACCTCCGATTACTTCCCTGTTTTAAAGTTCAATTATTTCGAATTGCAGCAGAAAATGGTCATTTTTAGGTAATAAATCTCTGCTATTCAGATTTTCAGGTCATAATTTTGTTAAATTGTTATTGTGTAGGGTTTCGATTTGTGCAAAATTTCTTTCACCTTTTTGTTCGATTGTTAATAATTGTTGATTTGTGGGTAGCTATTATTTTTAATTTATTTGAATAATTGGTATTATAGTCTAAGTACTTCCCTGTAAATCAAGAGTTTTAAGCAAAGAGTACATAAGTGGCCCAAATAGTTGGATTATATAGGATCTTAAGATTTTAATGAGGTCCTATTCAAATTAATGTCGGAAGCCGTTTTTGATTTCAGTTATCTTATTTATTTCTAGTTTTACCTTGCGCTGCTGATTGCTTCCCATAACTATGCAACCTTGAAGTGCATATTGCAAATCTAGCAGCCATGAACGGAAATAATTTGCATGTTTTACTAGTTCATTGATATATTCAAGTGGCAGTTTTGCATTGTCAGTCTGTAATATCGCATGAATATGTCTAAAGAATTTGATTATAACAATTGGCGTGAAAATCCCATAATCGTTTTTCTGTGTCCAGGAAATAAAGTTTGAACCAGTTGTCATGTGTGATAAAATTGACGAGAAATTCACTTTTCAATCAAGCCAGGTATGTCCAGATCACACCATAATGTGTATAGTACGTCAGTATACACTTCTTATGATGATTCTTTGTTCTTTTTCTGTGAAGCTTGAGGATGGTGATATAATATGCTTTCAAAAATTTCTAACGGCTGAAAGTCAACAACAATTTCGTTATTCCGATGTTCCTTCATTCCTGGAGTATGTTCACGATCGCCAGGTATGTTATGTGTTGTTGTTGTTGTTGTTGTTGTTGTTGTTGTTGTTGTTGTTGTTGTTGTTGTATTGTATTATTTCATTTGCTGTTTTTTATTTTAAAAAAAAAAATTCAAAAAAATCGGCCTCAAGTGGTTGTTGGTATTGTGTTCATTTAAGAAAACAAATGTTTTTGGAAAGAAATTTTTCTTTCTATTATCTTCCTATTGTTCAATTTCTTTGTTTCCTTAGGATTTTTTGGTCTGCTAATAGTATTGAGAGATCTTTAGTTGTTGATTGTTGGTATTGTGTTCATTTTTAGTTTTTGGTGTATTAAAATTGAAAATAGTTTCTTTCTTCATTAGATATCCTCTTATATCATCTGTAGGTATTAGTTAATAGCTTAAGTTTGTTCAGCTACAAACCTTTTCTGGTTGTGAAAAATAGGTGCTAACAGGAAAATTCACTTGCTCCACTCTATGAGAACTCCTCTCCTTTTTGTCATATATTACTTTTGAAAGTGTGCTGAATAGGAAAATTAAATTACATAGAATGAAAATCACACTTTATGAAATCCTTGCTAAGATTCAAAGCTTATGTACAAGTGCATTACGAATACGTTTTGATTTATAAAGTCATAATAAAAGAAATTTGATGTTGTGGAATAGGAGGGTTGAGAGTTCATGTTGAAGAAATGTCAAGAATCATTCAATACCTTTCACTGTAATGTGAAAGTATATTGAACCTAAGAGACAAGATTTGGTATTCCAATGAATCATAGTTTACTTGGAATGATTCTTACGTGTTAGCTTCTTTTTATGCCATGACAACAAATACAAGTTTTAAATTTATATCTATTCATATCCTTTGTTTGTTTGAAATTGCGGGTTAACTTATCATTGACTAAATGGATGAATGATTTGGAGAAGATATTTTACAATAATATTGTTGCTTAAGATTCTGTCATGATTCTTGAAGCTAAACAAGATGAGTTGCAAAATGTAGTAGGGAGGTAACGTATCTGAATTTGGGATTAAGCTTCCGCTGCAAGATCTACAGAGCAACCATTTTGTACTGTTTGTCTTGGTATTTTACCTAATCTAGTTTCAAAATGCTTTATTCTATTTTGGAAATGACATCATTTTGGAGCTTACTTATTCAACCACTGAGCACATCAAAAGTTAGGCCTTGAGAATATCATATTAGCTTTCTTTATCATATAGCTGGATAATATGATCTTTGAAGATCTTAGAGATAAGTTTTTTGTTGGTCACCTGTATCTTTTAGTTAAATATAGAGTTCTAGTATGGTTTGCGTATGCTTTATCCTCCCAGACCTCACTATGTGGGAATATACTGGGTACATTGTTGTTGTTGTGTTGAGACTCTTTATGGCCCTTAAAGTTTTGATATATTTTGTTTTCCTTTTCCTATAATTGGGTGATTCCGAGTATAATTTTATCAATTACATCTAACCTTTATACTATTAGTTTTAAAGGAGTCACTAGAAATGAAGTTAAAGATGACAAAAAAATGAATCAAACGGCTAGCACATGTTTGAAGCAAAAAACAAAGCAACTCCCCTTCTAAATAAAAACCTGAGTTCTCTTACTCTTTTCATTTCTTTCATTGTTCTGCAAACACTCTGCGCTCTCCATCCTTTTAAATCTGTTGTGTCTTTTTTTTTTTTGTAGTTAATCTATTGCTTATCAATAATTGCTGCCCTCAGTAGTTTATGTTGCTCGACATGCGCTGCATTGCAGTCCTTTTCAAAACGAGATGTTGGAGCTGCATATTGATCTTTTCAGATTCTTAGCTACTGTGAGTACAACAAAATTTAGTCATTGTAATTCCTGTGGTCTTTTCCTCAAATTTTTTTAATATATTTATATTTTTGTAATTGTTTTTGTACCAGATATTGTGCTAAATTAAGTTGCTGGTTAGCTATCACATAGAGGCAGATCACAAGTTAAAGGTGATTTAAAAGTATTCAAGTTCTCATAGAGATGTTGCACTAAAACCTCCAATCATTTTTCTGTTGGCTCTTCATGAATACATTAGTAGTGAATTGCCTACTTTCAACTTAGATTCTTTTTAACCTTTAGTATATTTTGGAATTACCATATATCAAGTACTTAAATTTTTTGCATTCCATTATACAACCATTGTTGTAGTATCTTTTGTGAATATTCAAGGCGTGGAACTTATATTTTGTTAGTAAATCATTGTAAACTTTGATTATTATAACAATGGTTTGTATATTATGTGAGTGAATTAGTGAATGTGTATCAACTAAATGTATTGGTACCAAGATTTGTGAGAAATAATTATATTTTAAAAAAATTTTTGTGTAATTTAGCCACGGTTTGAACCGTGGCTAACATATTAGATGAATTAATTGTGTCTTAAAGTAGACACGGTTTTGGTGTGGCTATTTAAAAATTTCAAATATATATTTTTTATTTAACTCAAATTTACCAATGGGAGAACCGTGGCTATTCACACACTAAACCGTGGCTAACGAAATGTTACCACGAAGGCTAAAACCGTGGCTAATTTCGTTGCCACGCCCCTTATGCGCACGCTAGTGACCGTGGCTAATGAAACGTGGCTAAGACTACTTAGCCACGGTTTTGGTATCATTTAGCCACGATTTTGACCGTGGCTAAACAACGTATTTTTTGTAGTGGATCATTGGTGGGAATCTATCAATCAAGAACTTAATCTCCAATTTGAATTGAGTTGATGTCGATCTTGAGTTGTTTTGCTATTGCATTTAGCAATTCTTTACACTTAGTATTTGCATCATACATAATTTCATCTATAGAAAAATCTTTAGGTCTACCTGCAAATATAATACAGATATATTAAGTAACTAATACTCAATAATCGGTAACGATATATAATTAAAAAATTCATATTTTAAAATTCACAAAACATACACATCAAAAAAATTAAAAAAATGATAAACATATGAAATTTGATAATTTCAACATATTTTAATACTGTCAAAACATACACATCAATAAAATTAAAAAATAAAAAAATTACTAAAACAATAAATATAATATCATAATAGATCACTGGATGTAATATAATCGAATGAAAACATTTGACAACCAATAATCATACACCTATAAATGGATTGAACAACATTTTTTTTTGACTTTCCACCACGTTCTCGTGAGTAATCAACATGTCAACATCACATAATTAAAAACAAATATAAAAAATAATATTAACTTTTTCTCTAAATATCTTTTTCTTAATCAATAATTAGACAATATATATTTCAGAAAGAAAAAGAAAAAAAATTAATGCAAAATATCAAAGTTAATAACCAAGATATACCTGAGGCATTCCATCTTCCTCCATGATATATCATGATTGAGTGCAAATTAGCACAATTCATATTTGTGTGTCTCGTATTTTTATTTTTTGCAAACTATTGAACGTTTTTTCCTCAATAAAAATATTCAAACGTTGTATGAAACAACAACAACTTGTGGAAGCTTTTTATTGAAATAATAATTTCTGATAGAAAAAAAATGAATGTATATGAAGGTGAAAAAAAAATTGGATTGTTTAAAAATGGAGAAAAAATGGTTAAAGAGAGAATAGTGGTGTGACTGATATCTATTAGTTACTATTAACTATATTTAAGGAAGGGATATTGTTATTTAAGTTTATCTATATTTAAGGAAGGAATATTGCATTTTAATTATATTAAATCTGTATTTTCCTTTTCTGTAATGATTTTGATATGTTTTTTTTCTTAAACAAAAAATATATAAAATATTTTTATTTATTTTTTTAAAATAAAACTTGCTATAACTTGAAAACTAAAAAGAGTTGCTATAACTTGCAATAAATAATCTAATAAGTTTATTTAGTTAATTTTCCCCTAAAAATATTGTCTAGAATTGTCAAGGGGCCGAATCGGGCTAAAAAAATTGTGTACTAATCTGTCTAAAACCCAATTGCTTATTGAATTTTACTATTTTGGCTTAAATGTTGTGTTTCTAACCAAATTTAAAATAAATAGGACTAATTAAATGTCATTTTGCATTGCAGGGCTTAAGAATGTTTTGAACTTTCATGAAACAAACGAGGCAACCGTGAAAAATAAGAAAAACAACCTAGGCTAAGATGGAGATATTGCGACACTGGTAAGCAAATGTTGAAGAGGAGATACTAGATTGCCTTCAACCTAATGTATTCCTTCAACAATTGATCATCTTTTCTTATTGTGGTTCAGTGTATTCTAATTGGATTAACAGTTCATGTCTCTGCAATATTGTTGAGGTTATGTAACTATATAAATTGCCTTGTTTTGTAATCACTTGGGGGATTGCCACTGTTAAAGTCACTTTAAATAATTGAGTTTACGAGATTGGGGTATTGATGATCACTTCTATAGAAGTTATGACAATGAGGTGTATCACGCATTCCTAAAGTTAGAGAACCTGATGATTTTTGGTATGTGTGGTCTAAAAGAGTGGTTTAGACTGATAAATGGTGACTTTTCCTGTCTTTCTCTCCTAGTAATAAGAAGATGCCCCAAACTTGTTGCCCTTAAATGACTTTCCTATTTGTATTCTCTCAAAATTTTAGAAATAAGTGGTTGTGAGAAAATTTCATCCTTCGACAAAGAAAAGCTTTCATCTTCTCTCAAAAATCTGAGCATAACAGAATGCCAAAATTGAAAGAGAAATATTGCAAGCCTGATGCTAGTGGTTTGTTTCAAACAGCTCATTTACCTTTTATACTAATTGATCTTGTGAAGATATGAGTGAAGGATGAAGAAGACAAAATGTTAGTGCCAAAGCTAGATTGGTATGCACTTCTTACTCTTAGGTATTATTTTTTTGTCTTTCTTGTAATCTTATTCTTTCTTCTTCCTTTTTCTAAATAGCTCCTTGAATGATTTTTCTTAGCCCTAAATTATGACACACTGAACAGTTCAGTATTGGGAAGAATTCTAGAATTTATTCTTCCCAAAGAAAGTGAATGGCAAATATATCCTAATTGATTCTCAAATTTATATTATACCTTTATTGGATATCATTCCTAATAGTTCTTTAGCAATTCAGATGCAGCTTATGAAGATACAAAGGCAAATACACTCATTTTGATGTAGTTCTCCATTCAGTGACATGGAAGTTAATTCCAAGTTGGACGCTGAATATTTATATTGGATATCTTGATTTAATCTTACTTTTTGTTAGGTTCAAGTTCAATCATGCTTCCTAAAGCTCGCTCATTTATTTGGGAACATTTTGTGGTGGTTCAACACAATTAATTATTTTAGTTTTGATTTTTTATTTGTTTCCTTCTCCTCTTCCTCTCCCTGAAAGCAAACTTGCAACTTTAATTTTGATTTTTTTCATTGTCAAGAATCTGAAATTTATCGACGTCAATCAATTAAAAGTTTGATTAATTCTTCGTAGTGTGACTTTGAGATTTGAGATTGCACCTTATGATAAGTTTTTATCCAAAAAATTATCATCATCTAATTTTTTTTTTCAATTTTCTTCTTTCATTAACCTCTATCATCTTTTTACTGATTCTAATTTCTCTTCTCATAACACTTTTTTTTTCTCTTAAAAAAGTGAACATTCTAAATTGCATATTTGAACATTATAATAAAAAAAATTTAAATGCGAAAAAGAAGAAAGAGAACGGAAAAGATTCGAAGAATAAAAAAAAAGGGTAAAAGTTTGTAGAAGAAGAAGAAGGGAGGAGGGTTTGGCGGGGATCAAAGGAAAAGAGGGGGTCGGAGAAGATGGAAGGGAGTGAGGTGTTTTGAAGAAGATGGAAGGATGGCGGGAGGGGGGGGGGGGGGAGAAGATATACAAGGTGGAGTAAGAGGTGTTTTTAATTTTAATTTTTATTATAAAATAATTAAATTAGTAGGACCACCCCTTTGCTTTTCTCTCTCTTTTTATTAAAAAAATGCACTTTAATTTACTTTTTTTGCCATGTCAGACATTAAGGTGGATATTTGATTCACATAAAAGTTATTTAAGGGTATTTAAATATGCATAAAGTTAAAGTGCTAAAATTTAGAATTTTTTTAATTCATTTTCTCAAAATAATGCCAGTTCAAATTAGGAAAAATTACATATATACACAAGGTAGCATTGACCAACTTAAAATGGTCAAACATAATTAGAAAACTTGCTTAAGTTAACTGTGGACATGATTAATATTTTATAAACTTTCTAATCTTTTTCAAAAATACAAACCAACCCACACCCCTGTTCTCTCCAAATCAACTGTCTCTCTAGCTCGACTGTTTCTCTCAAGCTTCTCCCAATCAATAGTTCTGTAAATTAATCCCTTCAATCCTTGGCGACTTCAACCTCCCGGT
This sequence comes from Capsicum pubescens, assembly GCA_030864215.1. NCBI lineage: Eukaryota > Viridiplantae > Streptophyta > Magnoliopsida > Solanales > Solanaceae > Capsicum > Capsicum pubescens. Next base: position 184,076,001 of record CM061539.1, on the reverse strand, counting down.
AATAAATAGTTGGGGTTCGGGTTCCTTTTGGACTTTCAATCGTCAATCGACATCTCAGCATTGCTCTTCGACGACAACAACTTCGAGTTCTTCATCGTCCCTTTTCTTCTTTCACAGGTAAAAAATTAAGGTTTTTTAGTTCTTAAGAAAAAAAGGAACTTGAGTCAACTTCTCTTCTAGTATTGGTTAACAATTTCACTATTTGTTGCTTTAGTTTGAAATGCGGTATGATTTCCGGTATTTCTTCATTTATCTTTTCGGAGTGAAATATGATTTTTTATTGTTTGTTGCATTTTTTGAAGTTTGATTTTTGTTGTTCGTGTTGTGCCCGTTGCTGAGTTGATTTGTTCTTGTTCTTGGTAAAAATGATGATATTGTTGTAGTTCCATTGAACAAAATCATGCTACTATTTTTTTCTGCAACAAATTAACCTTCCGATGCAACATATTATACATCTGATGCAACAGATTTACTATATGATGTCTGATGCGAAATATTAACCATCTGATGCAATAGATTTACCATCGGATTAAATAATGATGATGACAATAATAATAATAATTATTATTAGATTGTTTTTTTCTTTTAGTCTATGTATTTTTATTTGTTTTTGTTTAATAAAAAATTTATGTTTGATCAACTTTGACGTTTTAATTCTTATTTAATTTTTCATTCTTTCTATTTCTTCTTCTCAACAAACATGTTGACGATTGAACGTAAGGAATAATTTTGAATCCAGTAGCAATAGCAAGAGTTGAAACATATTGGTTATCTGTTGGATTTATGATAGGAGTTGTATTGTGTTGTTCCAAACAAAATACTCATCTGTTGTAAACAGATTAGTTATCTGTTGGAATAGACTGATTATCTGTTGCAACAGATAATCAATCTGTTCCAATAGATAACTAGTCTGTTGCAACAGATAACTCATCTGTTGCAACAGATTACCCATCTGTTCGATTTATGTTACGGACATTATAGAACCATAAATATGAATTCAAAATATGAGTCTTCTGTGGCAACAGATTACTCATCTGATGCAACAGATGAGTGATTTATTTAAATTTTAGGCTCTTATGTTGGATTCATGATCGGGTTCTATCCATCGTTGAAAAAACAACAGTAGCTGTGTACCCAGATGACAAATTCGACTAAAAATCAAAATTTTACTTACCAAGGTCACCTATGAAGTAATGCCGAAGTGGAAAGTGATGTAGGAAATAAAATTTCACCTAAAAAATTGGTCAAGTAACAACAGTAATGGTAAAAACAACAATGGTCAACAAGAAGAAGATGATGATGATAATGAAGTAGAAGATGATGATAATGAAGAAAAAGATGCTGAATAAAGCAACAACAACAATGAACAACAAAAATCGTGAAGAGAGAGAAAACAACAACGGATGAGAAGAGAGAGAAACACACTTTTTTTCCTCTGTTTTCTGTTATATTAACTTAATTTGGATCAAAGTGTAAATTCAAAATCTTGTGGGTTATTTTCAAACTTTCCCAACTTTCTTAATCCATAATAAAATAATTATCACCTACACTCAATTATTAAGACTTAAATCACATACACCACATTTTCAAACTTTTTTGTCACTTTTAGTTCAAAGCCCCAAGAGTTTATATAAGAAGATGATGAGCCTCCCTAAACAAGAAGTACCCTACTACCCTTTGTATATTTATGAGAAGTATAGCATTGTTATTTCACCAACATATCCAATACAAATTTGATTTATCTATGAAATCTATAGTTTTGAAAAAATAGTTAATTTTTTTCAAATATTTACATAGAAAAATCTCTTTTTCTTGATTAAAATCTTTGATCAATTGAAAAGGGAGTGGGGTGTTTTGCCAGTCCTAAAACAACCGTCATTTGCTCCTTTTTAAGTCCGATATTTTCTCCATTATTATTGCACTCCCTATTGTACGCCTAAAATCAAGCTACGTGATTTGGGAGGTTTCAAATTTGTCAGATATCATGCATTAACTGAATAAAGTGATTAACTTCATCACCTTCTTCATTTAATTTTGAGGTTTGTTTATTTTATTTTCAACTTTTTTCAAATAAAAAATTATTTCAATTTTTTCTGTAATCCAACTGCATACAACAAAAACATCCATGGAACTCCGACATTCCTGCCACCGTTTCCGGCTAACCTTCCGGCAACAGCTCCGCCACTTCGCCACCATATACAGCGACAAAGTTATGGTAGAAGCCGAAAACGGCCGTTCATTCGCCGTCGAAGTCGATGCCCCTACACTCCAAACTGATTTTCGAGGATATGCTCTTCCCCGTCGTGACTAAAATCGATGTATATTTGTTGTTGGAGTATAAATTTCATATTTGCTGTTTGTATTTCATAAACGATGTCTAACTATCATACATAATGATAGTGTATTATATCATCTCATACAATAGCATTCAAGGTCATACAGATGTTGTTACTTCAGTCCTCATACATTACTAAGCAATGTATGAGGACGTGGTTAAATTTTGTTATTTGTTCAATTCAATCCTCATACATTACTAAGTAATGTACGAGTATGTGGTTGATATCTGTTGTTTGTTCATTTTTATACATATCAAATTGTGTATAAGAAAGCATTATTCTTAAGTTAGCATGAGTTGTTCAATTAATAATTCACGTAACTATAATATAATACATAAAATGAATATGTATAAGATTACCATACTAATGTATAGATTAACATATGTATATTCAAGAACTTATATTATTTTAAAAAAAATTGAAAGTCACCTGATGCAGTTTGATTTTTGATATTATACATATTAAGTTATGCATATTCTTCAACATAATACAGTTTGAAACCCCACTAATGTCAACATTATATATTAAATTAATTACACTATATATAAAACTGTTATATATAAGGTCAATGTAACCTATAATGTTTTCTACATACATACATATCACCTCACCCGATGCAATTTGAGTTTTAGACCTTATAAACATCAAAAATAATGATTTGTAAGAAATAATATTTTTTTTTGATGTTTTTTTTTAAAATAATTGCATATAAGAGGTCGTATTATGTATTATACATAGATATTCATGATTTTTTTTTAATTTTTTGAATGTATTAAATTATTTTCAATTTGAATTACTGTAATTAATTTTAAGATATCACTAATCAATAAATTAATAATTTTCATTAATTAAGGTGCTTAATTTAAGGTGTCCTATTTACTTTCCTTAAATATAAGTGTCTGATTTAATTAATAAATTAAATAATTAAGGTAACTGATTTAATTTCCTTAAATATAGGAAAAATTGTTTACCTTATACATTTCATTAATGTATAAGATGTGGTCGACATGTATATGTACTTTTGCAATTCAAGGAGAGCGCGACATGTATATGTACTTTTGCAAATCAGGGAGAGAAAAAAGGAATCTGAAATACAATGTATTTAATTTCATTAAAAAGAAATCATCAAAAGGAGTATGGGGTACAATGTATTTAATTTCATTAAAAAAAAATCATCAATATCTATGTATAATACATAATACGACCTCTTATATGTAATTGTTTTTTAAAAAACTTCAAAAAAACATTATTTCTTACAAATCATTATTTTTGATGTGTATAAGGTCTAAAAATCAAATTGCATCAGGTGAGGTGATGATATATGTATGTGGAAAACATTATAGGTTACATTGACCTTTATACGCATTCGAATGAACGCAGAAATGAAAAATCACTCCATAAAGCATGTTTACGAGGGGGGAAATAGAGAATAAAATGGATAGGAGCTTTTCGAGGAGATACGAGGGTAAAGCTACAACCTTAAAACAAAAAAGCTTGGTCCATTACTCCATTAAGAAGCTGATTTTTGAACCTTAGCTTTCAACATAGTACACATCAATATGAATGATATTCAAAGCCCATGATGACTATAGCTTCCTGAAATTGGTGTATATTCATTCACTTGAAATTTGTATATATTTCTAGCATAACTACAAAACTGCTTATATACAATATACAGTGTTTGGAATAACAGCTGCCGGATTAGCAGGAGGAAATATTTAGGAGCGAGCTTCTAGATCTAATCAGACGCCTAAATGTTGCTTCCAATCCATTTTCAAAGCTGTCAAGGTAAGCCTCGAAAGTTTCCAAGCTCATGTATTCTTCTCGGCATTCAGATTCTATTCTTTCTTTTTGTACCAATCTTGAAAGCAATGACCATTTTGATGGCTTAGGCTTCGAAAGTGGCACACGCAAGAAGGACAAGAGCATTTGGAAAGTTGAAAGGCATACTGCATTAGCTTCTTTTAGTGATCTAATCACAGCTACTGCATCTTGATCTGCATCTAGCAAGGCCGGCACTGCAGTCGCTTGATCCATTTGCTTCAGGGTCGAGACTGATCTTTTGGCGTCCCTCTTGATCTTCTTGCTGAAAGAGGTAAATCTTTCAACGTTGTCATCTGTAGTTGAATCTCCTTTTCTCCTTCTGAGAGATGATCGAAGATCTCTTACATTTTCTTTACATTGTGAGACAAGTTCCCGCACTGTGGCACAAACATCAAGAAGCCTCACCGATTTATCCAATAAATCGTCAAGACATTTTGCATTTAGACTCTGAGAGAGGGCTCGAAGGGTTTGTGGCAAGTTGAGAAGATCGTCTATGCACTCGTACAATTTCTCCAAACCGATTAAACCATTGCTCACAGCTGCTGGTGCAACTGATACTTCCAATGATCTGAGCTTGTTCAGCTCCTCTTCAACCCTCTGGTTGGTAGGGATATCTCAGACTGGTGATGGCCTTGAAGCATATCAGAGTTGGTATTTATAGGTAGAATACATGCATAGGAGGAGATAAGGTGAGCAATGACCTAATAAAATCAGCATGTGATTGCACTGTTGGATCTTTTTGAAACTGGTAAACCTGCTACACATTTGGCCAACAAAAGGTTCTACTGATTACTTTAATTAGTCCTCTTAGTTATGGGATGAACGTGGGGCATCTAATAATCATGTGGGTGTTTAAATGATTTGATCCTTTGTGTCTCATAAAATGGTGTCAATACTGTTAACAACAACATTTTATTTGATTGAAAATGCAACAACTTCAAGAATCCTGCTTTATTTGTTTAGTTAGTTTTTGTCATGGAGTAATAGGTGGCCTGATGAGGTTGTCTCTTCATAAAAGCTTAATCAATTCAATTACAGAATATTTAGATAGTTGAGATATAAATGATTTAGTGAGTAGTGGGAATATACTAAGGTTTAAATTCAAAATGCACGACTGGACTTTATTTTATGGAACTGTGCACGTATGGAAGTATTTTTATTATTAATTTTTTAAATTATACTCTTCAATTTTAGAGAATAAATCTAAACAATAAAAGTGAAATTATTTCTAATTAGAAACAAATTAAGAATTTCGCAGTACGAAAAAAAATTAGCTCTCCCTTGTAGGTTCCAACTCAATCTAAATTTTCTAAAATTAAGTTTTCTCCAATTGATTCATAGATTAGTTAGTAATTTCTGGGGAACGTACAATTTGTTTTACATAAAACATTGCTTACGTTCATAAGAAATGGAATGGGTAACTAAGGAGAATAACAGTAGTTAAGAGGGATTAAGAAAGTGATTTTTGAAATTGGAAGTAATGTAATAGGAGTAATATTTAGAATCATTACATAAAAAGATGTACATTAACAGATTAACCAAACGAAGAAGGAAACAATCAAATTATTTAGAGTTATGAGAAAAAAAAAGGGAAAAACAAAAAACAGTAGAAATTTGTAGCATTTCAAAAATCCGGAGATTCAACTTTAAAAGACTCGATACAATATTGCTTTGATATATTTCGTTTGTTGATGATTGAAACTTTAATCACTCTCCGATATTTTTACCAACATAAAGACTATATGTCACATGTTTTCACATTTTTGAATATTGAAATGTTTTACAAAAGACGGGATAGTCAATATTTTATATAATTTAGGACAAAATGAATAAATTAAACATGAAATACTAAAGTTTTATACAACTTCAAAAATCACAAATAAAAATATTGATCGACTTACTTGCCCTTCATGAGTAAATAACAAACCATATAAAATCATAATTACAATTAATTATTAAATATTTCACTATTTTCTTATATTCATTGTTTGACCTTTTTGTTTAACGCCAAATTATTTACCACAGGAAAACTAAAACTGTTATTACAAATTTACACACTAACTTTTTAAAAAACTTCACTATTTCCTTGTATTAATTAATTGACATTTTAATTAATAAAGAATTTTTAGTAGTTGGTTGTATGATGACGTTAAGAATACATTAAATCTTCTTTTCAAGTTTCATGTTATTATATCCCAAGTTTAATACATTACGAAAATCAGTAAGTGATCTAGAAATACATTAAGCATCATTTTCAGGTCTTTCAATTAATACCAAATTTTATAATTTTGTTGTATAACACATAAGAATGTATTACACCTTCTATTTCTAAATTTTTAAATTTTTCTTAATATCAAATATACAATTAAATTAAAACATTATTATTTACACCCTTTTAATTAATAAAATTCCATTATTTCTCAATATGGGTCATTCATATTAGTAATGCGGTAAATCCATATTAAGTCTTTATTTTAGTTTTAATTTCAAGTTAGCAACATTAGAATTTGACGTAATATTTTAGAACTTTAAATTAAACTACTCAAATCGTATGTGCCAATAAAATTTTTGACCACATGAATCAATGCAGTATATTGATATAAATGGTTAAAGTTGACTCTAAGCACTAATTTTATAAGCTTATTAAAACATATACATCTTCTAGCTATTTCCAATTTCACTTCTTTCAATTTTTACTATTTTGAATCTCACTTTTTTTATTTTTTTTTCATGGAGTAATCCAACATATCCTTATATTTGTTTCATTCAAACAATGTGATGTTTGTATCATATCAAAAAGTAATATTAACCACTTAACGGTTGGCATAACAACTTCAATTTTTTGGTCGCACGATGTACTTTACTACACTACGAAATGTACATTAGGAATTACAATTCTACTCCCTAGTTTTTTTTTTGTTTAAACACAATGTACATTAGGAATTACAGTTCTACTCCCTAATTTTTTTTGTTTAAACACATAAATTAGGAGATATAAAAAGTACCTCCTTGTATGCTGTAAATTTAAGTTTATTGTGACAGTACGAACATTTTCATCCCGTCAATCTCTATCCTCAAGATTGTATAAGTTTTGGAATAGAGATGAAGCATACCAATATCAACACCACTTGCACATTGCTAAAAGAATAAGGTTCTCAACTTCTCACATTTTGAAAACCTCTTTAGTTTCATAGACCGAGTATCAGTATAACACAAAAGAAATGTCAAACATTTTCAAAAACATTTTCAAAAAGAAATGTCAAACATTTTCAAATGGGAATATAACAAATCTTATATTCCAACTAACCACATATACCCGAAGAAACTACCTGTGCCATGAGGTGAGTTCATGTGGTGAGAATCTATATGATGGATACTGAACACTCTTTTAACAGACCAATCTATCCATTTCAAATACATGATCAGTTGGAAATAAAGAATAATAGGCAAAACATTTATTTAAATGTGGAGGGTGTGAATAATAGCTAAACAACAAACCACGCTTGTGTTGGACAATAAAATTTTCGAGATCGAAAATACATAATTTGAGGCAAGAAAAATATATTGCAACAATCAATTTATTGATTTCAATGCGAGTGTTACAATCTCTGTGAATCCTCTGATTCGCCTTTTCAAATATAATTTCAGGGCTTAAAGCTTGATCTTGAATTTGAACTTGATTTGTTGATTTGAGGGACTTGATCCTAACTTGTGCTTGAATTCAAGGACTTTTGAGCTTGTTCTTGAATATTGTGGTCTTGATCTTGAATCTTGGAGAACTTGATTTGGATTGCATCGCCCACAGCTTGTTTTATTGTGCAAGTCTTTTTAGATTGATTTCCACAGTAGAATATTTTTTTGCTATCTCAAAACCCAGTTCTTCCAATTGTTCAATATGTTGTTGAAGAATTACCTCCGTCTCATTATTTTTCAGCAATCATTGTCACAAAAAGATGGAAGATAAATATTTTTGGAACCAACTGATGCAACTTTGAATTCCGAATAGTAATTATTAATTTACATCCTACCTTAAAAAAGGTGCATAAAACTGGTCCCAATCTTCTTTTTTTCACTCCAAAAATCATCCAATAGCACAAAAACATTTTTTCTCGGAGTTAGTGTGGATTGTAGCAATTCTAGTTCCATCAACTTGCATTTTTTTTTTTTTGAGATAAGACGCAAATACTGATCTTGTAACTTTGACCACATCAAATTCTCCGGACACAAAACCCAAAACCTCAAATGCTAAATTCATCTTGTAACAGATACTTTCTTCATCTATTTTTATTTGTTTATTTTGGAAATTTAATAATACTTGTTCAATTTATATAATTAATAGATAATTTATTTATTTTTATTCATTTCACCATTTTTATTAAATACAATACATCACATTCATTGCATTTTTCAAAGCAAAATATTTATTATATTTAAAAGGTGATATAGTAAAATTACCCCCTCTATTTATTATTTTATAAGATATATACCAAGTCAAAAGTAAACAAATATTTATGAACCAAGAGTAAAATATTAGAGAGATCATTTCTAGGACTTCCTTCTTTTGGTACATTCTCCAATCGTGAGTGCTTCATCTACTGAACTGGAAAAACCATTACAACATTGCTTCCTTCCCACGTGTTTAGATACTTGTAGTTTTACCAAATCAATCACAGAAGAATTGTCCATCTCTGAAATAAGATCTTGTAATTCTTCACAAGTCCATTAACTTCACGTTATATATACTTTAAAATAGCTAGAACTCCTGCAAAAGAATGACATAAAAATCAATATATGCAATAGGAAATAAAAATAAACAAGACAACAAAGATAATATTTCATGTACATAAACGGAGCTGAAATTTCTGTGTCAGAACACAAAACTGATACACATGCAGAGTCATAGTGGAATAAATCCATATTCTAGCTTTCTAGCCATATTCAAGGATTCTTTTTTCTTCTACATTTGACATTGTATTTGTTTCTTATGTTAGCAATAATTTATTTTCAGTTTTAACCAAATTAGAGATGGATATTCAATAATTTTTTTTTTTTAACTCTTGTGTTATTAAATTTGATAAATATTTTACCTCTTATGGTACATTGACGTATGGAGTCTCACTTTTTTTAAAATTATTATTATTATTATTATTAATATTAATTAACACGGATTGAATAATAGTCCCCACTTGCATTGCTTAGCACCAAAGGGGACCCTCATGCTAAATGTTCGTCATAGAATTTAAACAACGGGAAAATGCATCGTTTCCATCTCAAACTATATCCGAAAAGTCTAAGCCACACCTAAATTATTGGAGTGACCTAATACACACCTAAACTATTAAAAGTATAATTTTTTACACCCTAAATTTGACGTGGAAAAAACATAATTATTTAATTAAAAAAAGGCGCGTCTAAAATTAAAAATAATACAAAAAAAAAGTTAAAACTGAAAATTCCAATTCCAATTCCAATTCATCTTCTTCTTCTCCAAGATTAAAAATCCCAAACTGAAAAAAAATTCAAATATCTCCTTCTCCAAAATAAAAAATTCCCAAACTGAAAAAAATGATCCAAATTCAAAACATCCATCTTTTTCTTCTTCTCCAAAATAAAAAATTCCCAAACTGAAAAAAAAGATCCAAATTTAAAACATCAATCTTCTTCTTCTTCTTCTCCAAATTCAAAAATCCCCACCATCCATTTTCTTCTTCTTCTCCAAATTCAAAAATTCCCAAATTAAACTGAAAATTTCAATTTCAATTCCAAGTTGCTAATGAATTTTGAACGATTAACAATGGGTGAAATTCCTCCTTCTTCTTCTTCGCCCAATTCAATTCAACTATCGACAAGTAGTAGTACAAGCGTCTCACTGACCTTGGCCCAACAACTTCACTAACTAATAATAGCCCTCACGTAGAAGGCAGGCCAAAAGGTTTGATGACAATGAAAACAATTGGAACGAATGGAATGGAAAACAGGAGGAAGAAATGAGAGAAATATTGGGAGTATTAGGTAGAAAAGACCAAGAAGAGTATCTTAGGCTGGGGGAGAAAGCCTTAGAATTGAACAAATTTTTAGCCATGTTCGGTCCTTTGCTCACGGGCCTAGCAGCAATTGGTTCTGCATTGTCAGGTCATTCTCCTCATGGATCTTGGGCAGCCATGATAGGAATTGTTGGTGGCGCATTGGCAAGTGTAGTTAACACAATAAAACATGGTGGGCAAGTTGGAATGGAGAGAAGAGAAAAAGGTGAAGTGTTTGGGCATTAAAGAAGAATAAAAAGGATTTAAATTAAAAAGAAAAAAAAGAATTTATGAAAATAATAAATTTATTATTTTTTCGGATGATGCTGACGTGGCACTGACGTGACGTTGACGTGGCAGCGCGTGTAAAACACCACACCACATGCAAGTGGTGTAATGCCTGACAGGGTGTAAAAAATATCACTTTTTTATAGTTAAGGTGCTAGTATAGTTTAGGTGTGACTTAAACTTTTCGGGTATAGTTTAGGATGAAAACGATGTCTTTTCCCTTTAAACAACTTGCTAAGAGTGACTAACGAGTTGATTTAAAACAACCTCAGCTATGATACCTATAATATCAGTAGGAGTTTTCAGTTTTTAACATCTCACCTCTTTAACCTAGATTATTACAACATGAACATCTTAAAAGAGACCAAACTAAAGGGTGCTCTATTTACTTGGACTAGTTGTAACAGACGGAATACTGCACTTATTGAGAGAATGTGATTAGATTTTGAAAAAGTGGCCATGGTATTTGTTGTTTTTCTTGCTTGAAATAAGGACAAATCTTGTGATGAACAGTCATTTAATACTTTAGGCATAGGATAGAAAAAGACAGGAGTTTTGTTCCATTATTAAATAATTGGTGTGCGTCTAGCTTGTTAGCCTGATAGATTACAGATTCCATAATTACACCACAGGTCCACCGCTAACAAGGAAACTTACTACATATTTCTGAATCTGATTGTTACCTGAGATACTTCAGATGAAGTTTAAGACGCGTAATGACAGTTTTTAACGTTACATAGTTGTGCACGCATGGGTCATTGATTTTTCTTTTTCTGACTTCCCATGATTCAACTTCCATATTCTTGAAGTAACTGGAGTAGCTCGTAAAGTTGCGACTAGGAGGTTACGGGTTCAAGCCTCGGGAAACAACCCTGACAGAAATGCAAGGTAAGGCTGCATACAATACACCCTTGTGGTCGGGCCCTTCCCCGGACCTTGCGCATAGCGGGAGCTTTAGTGCACCGGGCTACCCGTTTTTAAGTCTTGAAGTATCCTCTGAACGTTTTAAGATAGAATTGTCTGCAAATTACTAGTTGGTGCCAGAAATGGGGTACCATGTAGTTGCTAATAAACTTGTTGAATCAATTCACAAGATACACTGAAAATCTGTTACTAGAAAATGCATCTTTTATAAGACATCTTGTTTGAAAATCCGAGTTCTAGGAAGTTTTAGTATTTTGTTCGCAAACTTGGAACTCCATGTCTTCTAAGTTTTAACCTTGAAATTCATATTAAAACTGATTCTTTTTATTTTTTGTTTCTAGATTGCTGTTTCTTAGGTAGGGGGAGAAAAAAGTTAGATTAGCCAGAAAGATAAGAAGATACACGAAGTTTTGAGTATAATCTTTCAATTTGTGTATTATATACTTCCAAGTATAAGTACAAAATTGTCCACGTACAGAATATGGTGAACTATACAGTTAATAGAGTAGGAACAAAGATTAGCAGGAGAGAACATTCAGGAGCAAGCTTCTTGATCTAATAAGGCTCCTAAAAGTTCCTTCCAATCCCACTTCAATGCTGTCAAGTTGAACTTCAACAGTTTTCAATTTTATCTCTAAGATCGTGCTGTTTTCTAGGCCTTCACGTTCTGTTCTTCCGTTTTTTATCAATTTTGAAACCAATGACCATTTTGGCTGCTTTGGCTTCAAAAGTGGCACAGACAAGAAGGACAAGATCATTTGGAAAATCAAAATACAAACTGCATTGGCTTCCCTTAGTGCTCTAATCACAGCTATTGTCTCCTGATCTGCTTCCAGGAATGCTGTGGCAGGAGTCTCACCATCCACTTGCTTCAAGGACAAGACTAATCTTTTGGCGTCCTTCTTCATTTTCTTGCTGAAAGTTGTGAATCTAGCAATTTCAGCATCTGCATTTGAATCTCCTTTTCTTCTTCTGAGTGAGGATTCAAGAGCTCTTACGTTTTCCTTATACTGAGAGACAAGTTCCCTTGAAGTGCCACAAACATCAAGAATCTTAACCGATTTTTCCAGTAACTCCTCAAACCATTTAGCATGTTGGTGATGGGAGAGTATCTGAAGAGTTTGAGTCGAGTTAAGAAGATCATCCATGCACTTCTGTAACTCCTCCAACCCGAGCAAACTGTTACAGCTGATTGTCTCCGCTGTTGGCGCAACTGATATCTCCAATGCATTGAGCTTATTGAGCACCTCTTCAACTCTCTGAGTTGTCGGGTGTGATCTGACAGGCAAACTGATTGATCGAAAGGGCCTGGTTTTTGAACAAGGAAGAGCAGCCATTGCTTTTTGAGTTCTTGAGAGACTATATTTGGTGAGCAATGAGCATCAACCAAGGACATTTATATAGGTCGATGCATGGGCACAAAAAGGGGGACGCCGAGCATGTGATTGTTATGTGGCCATGTGGGTATGCCTTCAAAATTTGGTAAATGACACGCTTTTAGCAAAACAAAGGCTCTAATTAATTGCCCTTTCATTAGCCTTAGAGCTATGTGACTTTGCTTTCATATGGGGCTTCAGTTACAGGTCAGCTCCCTCCTGGCTGCCGAGAGTTGTGCCATTACTACCGGATGACAATTAATAATATGCTTACCATGTGGCTCCCTGATGCTGTGTCAAATATCATTGAGCCAATATTCGATTTGACACACAGATGACACGTCGACTGGAGAACTTCTATCGTGTTCAATAATAAATGGTTGAAGTGTAGATAAATTGGTGCTAATTAAGGCGTATAATGAAAGGAAGTGGTATTATTAATAAATAGCTGTGCACGAATGGTTTGTTCTTCTAATATTCCCTGCCATCCACAGGTAACATGAGGTGGAGGCCCCCCCCCCCCCTAAGTTTCAGTTAGAGTAGACAAGTCTCACAGGTTGCTGGTGGAGGATATACAATGCTAGAGGTCGGAACTGGGCAGCTTCTATTTCCTTCTCTCTGTTGGCTTGCTTTTACCCCAAATGATCCTATGAATTGAATTGACTTTTTTTTCCTTGTGTTCTATTACTATTTCAGTAAAAGATGTCAAGTAATTAGTCATTACCTTGCTAAAAAATTCCTCTTACATTCTATTATTTCCATTAACCTAGTTGACCTGTCACATTTGTGCAACACAATCCAATCATCTGCTATTTATTTAATCCACAATCATTCTAGAGTAAATACTAGTATCTGTTCCATTTTGTGAAATATACACGACTTAATGCTAAATTTACTTTTTATAATTGTATCCCATTGTGTGCTGGATTCCTAGCGTGTAATTTCTCCTTAATAATCTAATTTGATATTAATTAAAGACATTTTAATAATGGTTGATTAGTATCACTCACAAAAAATTATGAAATAACACCTATTTTAAAACCCCCAGTAAAAAAAGGGGAAGAATAGATCAGAATTTCTAAGGACTTGAGATCTAATCAAACAGAATCTCTCGAGATTTCACTAATCACTAAAGAGATTAAGTGGTTAAAAGGATGGAGACAAATATGTTTAGTTTAATTTAATTAGGTGTGCACGAGTGGCTTATTGTTTCTATCGAGAGACGCCTGATAGGTGAACCATTTTGTGCTATATAAAACAGTTTTCATGCCTGGAGACTACGGAAGTATACTTGATAAGATCTAACTGTATGTAGTCTTAACAAAGGTGTTGTATAGGATAGCATATTAGGTTCTTCGCATTTGGCTAGGCACCTAGGTTAAACATGCCCCGGATGGGTGCTTTATCAATAGATGCTAATTTTTACTACACAATGTGTTTTGACCATATGTTTGTTACCGACAGCGAGTAAGGGTGTGTTTGTTTTCCAAATTTCTGATGTTCGGTTGCCTTAAATATTTTGAAAAATGTTTTTCAAATCAACTTATTTTTCTCAAATCTAAGAAAAATGACTTTCCTTCAAAAAGTAGGAAAAACATTTTTTCAACCTCACCCTCAAGTTGAAATGTTCATACAACTCTGAAAATCACTTACCCTTACCCCGATCCCTGCCCCCACCCCCTACAACCTCTAATCAATAAAAATATTTAAATTTTTTTCTTACCTCGTCCCCTACCCCAAAACCCAAACCCCATCCCCCCTCCCTTTTTTCAAAAAAATTCAAGCTTTTTTCTTACCCCCACCCCCTTATTCGACCCCCACTCCTACCACCAACACCCCCTCCCCCATCCTCACCAATTTTTTAAATTTGTTTTTTAAAAAGAATTCAAATTTCTTTCTTACCCCACCCCTGCCACTTCACCCACATCTCCTCCCCCCCTCCCACCTATCAACCCCCTTCCAAAAAAATAATAATTTAATTTTTTAAATTTATTTTTAAAAAAGTTTCAAAACTTTTTTCTTATCCCGTCCTTATTACTCTATTCGTTCTCATTGTTTTCTTTTAGAAAATATATACTCACCAAGAACATAAGTAAGAAATAACTTATTTTTCTAAAAATAATAATTTCCTCCTCCATATTGAACACTCCCTAAAAAAAGTATTTTTCGGATCAAAAGTTATTTTTCTAAAATGTAATTCTACTCTTTAGCTAAACACTAAAGTGTATTTTCTGAAAAATATTTTTTCATACACCAACCAAACACTAGAAAATATTTTTCGAAAAATATTTTTCACTCACCAACCAAACATAAGAAAATAAATAAGAAACCAACTTATTTTCCAGGAAAACATTTTCCTTCGTACCAAAACCCTTAATTCTGTTTCTTTCAAACGCCAAGCAAGGCAATAGTGAAAGTTCCAAACTGAAGGTTGACATTGTCCAAAAGGCTCGCACAGGGGTGATTCAAGGATAAGACTAGTAAACGTTTGCTTTAAACCTCAAAAAATTTGAGACTCCAAAAATTTTAACAGTAAATTTTATGATTTCAACCTTACTTGAAATAATAATGAAGGTTGTGAAATATATATAAAAATATTATCTAAAAAATAACAAAGGAACATAAAATCATCTAATTTTTCCAAAAATATTTTAGAACTTTAAATTAAACAATTCAAACTTCATATTAATAAATAAAGCTTTAACAACAACATCTAAGTTAATATATTGTAAATAAATGTTTAACATCTTATTCTCTAGAACTAATCCTTACTTTTATTAATAATCATATTAATATGTGAAGTTAAAGGTCATATGTCTTTTAAAAATACTACACTCAGAAAATAATATGCAAGAATAAAAAGAGATAACTTTAAATTATTAAGTATTATTTTTGTATGTATGTTTATATATTTAAGGTCTCTTAACTAAATTTACTGAGACGACTATAGGCTCGCAATTTGAAACCGGTTGATTCGAAGAAATTGCTTGAGCACCTTTTAAATATCTTTTCAAATACTTATGAGTTTGAGAAAGAAATAGTGTTACAGGCTTGAACAGTAGAATGGAAGGTTTGACCAATTCTTAGTTTAATTACTTGATAGAAAAGAAATATGTGTTTGTCTTCTAGATTTGATAGGGTTAGGAGGTCAACGAATTACAAGATGACGGACCTGATCCATCTTTTTTTGCATAGTGCATACCAACAGATTGTGTTACAACAAACACAACACTTTTTGATATCAAAGAACATTAATCCAACAAGTTTCAAGATTCTTAACAAATTTAAGCATTTGCACACATTACTCTTCTGTTGTACGTGTACCTCAAGATCAAGTGTGAAGCCGTTGAGATGTTTGAATTTACGTCAAAAATGAGATATAACAATTTCTATTGGGAGTCTATATTTAGTGTCTCATAAACACAATCATGTACTTCTTGCCTAAATTTATACTTCATCGTGTCAGTTTACAAACACTAAAACTTGATGGTTTTAGAATCCCTTTGCATATAAGCAAATTAGCTCAACTCCACCTATTGGAGTTTGACATACTCGGCTGACTAAATTTAATGCCAGTTAAGATGGAAAATCTAAATAGTCTATAAATATTGAGAGCATTTTTTGTGTGAAGAGAGATGATTGTTACATTGATAGCATTTCTTGTGGGAAGGGAGGATGATTGTTACATTGATAACATTTCTTGTGGGAAGGGAGAATAGTTGTGTTAGTATAAACTATTACGGTTTATGTTATAGTACTATATTTTTATCCCATGTAAAATAATCTATTATATTTACTTTATTTAATAAAATCTTTATTTAAATAGATCATTGTGTTAATATGCGTGTCTTTTGCTTATATAGTAGATAAGTTTGTGTATGGAGTATTTTAACTCATGCACGAAAGATTAAAATTGTTGGTTCTTAAAAAGTTATAAATTAATGTTCACAATCAAAGATGAGGTAGAAAAAACATCTTGATGATTGTAGCGCAAGATTAAATATAATTTGATCTTAATTATGGGAGTGGTAATATTTCAACTTCTAGTGGTAGTATATTTTGTATGTATTGAACGAACCAATTAGAGATGTTTGTTTATGTTCTAAATATTAATAAACAACTTCTCTAGTCCATTACATGTACTCATACTCTTAATCTTGATATAATTATCTAAAAATTACACAAATACACAACTTATGTTTCCAATATTACAAAAAATCCCAACTCCCTAAACATATTACAAAACCCCCAACATATACATAGAATGCTATGTATATGTCGGCAATGTTATGTATATTAATAGGGAGAGAGAGTAAAATAATTAAAAAAGTGGGAGAGAGTGTAATTACTTCCAAAAGAATTGGTATTTATGTTATTTATACAATTATTATGATCTATTTGGTTTGATTTATTATTTTAATCTATTAAAAGATGAGACTATTTTATGAGTCAATATATTCCTAATAGATTGGATGATGACAAAATACTTAGTGAAATAATAATTAGTTGATAGAATCATGTCTTGAACTTGAGATAGAAGACACCCCTTTATGGTTGTTTTTTTCCACGTGAAAATTCTGCAGGTGGATTTTATATCCGTCATGTGACATAAGTTAAGCATTATAAATAAAGGATTAAATTTATCAATGAATTAAATTCTTCAAAAATTTAATTTAATTGATTGGTATCAGTAGTTCTAACCTGGGGAATTAAATAGGGTGTAATGATAGATTTTGAAATTAAATCGAGGAGTGCAATTACAAATTTTTAGTGAAAGAATTTTTAATTTATTATGATATGATAATTTATTCTTACTGAATTAATATCATAATTGAAAGACTCAAATAAATTTGTTGTCCCTACAATACTTGATTAACTAATAATTTTTGAAAAAGAGAAGAAATTTTATAAAAGTATTTTTTTTAATTATTGATCTTCTATTAATAAGGAAAGAGTGAATTAAAAATCAGACATTATGGTTGCATTAAGGCCAAAAATATTTTGGCATTAAACCTGTAAGAAGGGAAAAAACATTTTGCCTCTTTCTCTTCCTTTCTTCAGTAGAAATTGGGAATAAATAGGGGCTGATTTTTGAATGAAGTTCATCCTCTTTTTCTTAAAAATAATCACTTGCCACTCAACTGTTGATTGACAAAGGTTAATTCAATTTTGGTAGAAAATTGTAGACCTGGCAGACAAGGCGAATAAGGCGTTAAACGAATTGTGTGAAAGCTTCAACAAGTAGCTTTCTAATTTTCGTTTTTGATTATGTTATCTAAACGTTATGCAATTTAGATTGATCCTTGTTAATTGCTTTCGTTGTGCATGTTCTAACAGATTGTCGTATCGAGGAGTTAAAAGAATCTAAACAATCATTTTGTATTTCAGGGCTTGAGAATGTTTTGAACTCTCATGAGGCAAAGAAGGCAACCATGAAATATAAGAAATACATTAGTACAATAATGCTAAGATGGAGGTATTGTGATACTGATAGGCCAAAGGTTGAAGAGGAGATACTAGATTGCCTTCAACCTAATACATGCCTTCAGGAATTGCACATCTTTCTTGTAACACCCAACATTTTCGGGCTAGAATTTGAACCGTCATTCGTACGTGTGTAAACTCTCATCCAAAGATATGCATATGAATATATGTGTCATGATTATTTACCTAATGTGTGAAGTGCTATTGAGGTAAAAAATGTTCATAGGAAGCACTTAGAGCAAAGTCGAGTTGAGAACACCTGTATCGATTGAGTTTTGGTATCTGATTCTACAAGGGTCAACTTTAAACGAATGTAATTCCTAGAATATAACGATTCAGGTGTCCTACTATATATAGAATGAAAAATCTTTGAGTCTTCTTCTTTCTAACACATCTAATTTCACCTTAATTCGATATCAAAGTAGGAAGTTATGCTCATTTTACTTCGGAGTGTTCGTCTGGCAACAAGGTGAGGACTTGAGTGCTAAGCCGTCAACTAAGTGACGAGCTTTCAACCTCGTCGTCAGCCTTAACTAAAAAAACACCCAAATTCATTAAGATAAGGTGATGACTAAGTTGATAAGCCATCAACTAGTTGATAAACTATCAACTAAGTCATCAACCTTAACCAACAAGTGTCTAAGTCCAGTTAGAGGTTGATGACTAAGTTGATAAGCCATCAACTAGTTAATAAGCTAACCACTAAGTCATTAACTAAAAATTTCTATAATTTTTATTCAGTTTTCATAGGGGTAATTTGGTCTTTTCCTCGCATCAAACTCCTCTTCCATGAATTAAAACCTCCAATACATGCTATTTTGCCCCATTCTCCATTAGTTATCATACATAAACCCTTTCCCTCTTCTCAAGAACAAGAAATTCAAGCTTTCTTCCCCAAGAACTCCGGAATTCAAGTTTAAATGTCAAGCTTTCTTCAAGAAGTCATCTAATTGAGGTATGTGGGGTATTCATCAATGGGTTCCTTCCACCCATTGAGCCCAAAAATCCTCTTTTCGATGTAAGTATGAATTTTATCCTATTTTAGAAAATTATCCATGCAACTTATGAATTTAATCCATGTTTTCTTAGTAATTTGAATTCAAGTCATGTTAACATGTTTTCCCCATGAAAATTAACTTACTTCGTGCTTTGAATTTCAACTACTCATGTCATATTCAATTGCTCCCATGTCAAATTATCAAATATGAATTAAACCATGTGAAATTGTTATCCTCCCAAGTTTAATACATTCATATATTCAAATTCATGGACTTTATCAGTTTAGTGACACGTATTATATTTTGGGTCTTTGAATTTGGACTTTATGTCTCTATTTCAAGTGTTGTTATCGAATTTTGTAATCATTCAGTGCTTGCGGGTTATGAACACCCGATACTTATGTGTTTACTTACGTTTCAGACCTTTCAAGTAATAAGTCAGTCAACTCATGATTTTATAGTTATACTCATTTTTTTATGACCAAGAGGAACACTATACTTCAAACTCTACATGCACTGTTGTTTTCAAGATATCATGACTTAAGCTTATCAATTATCAGTGCATGTACCAGTTAGTATTTCAGTTTCTTTCAGTTGAGAGTAGGATTTAGCACCGAGAGGGAAGTACGGGTTTAATGCATCCTACTTCCCAGAAACTACGTTCCACTGTAGGTTTAGGGACCTCGCAAGAAAGTGTCCCCTTGCCCAATATGGGCTCAGTTTAGTGATCACTCCAGTTCTACTCCGGTGTAAAAGATAGAACAACTCTCCTTAATGTGGGTCAGACATTGGACTCCATGATAGCTCACATGGTTTATGTCGGTTACATGATAGCTCCTACAGTTTCAGTCAATCCTCCGTCTATCTCAATTCAGGTTTGCTTGACCAAGTAGCCAGATTTCAGTAGTTATTCAGTCAGTTTACAGACTATTTCAGTTATTCAGATATCAATTATTTAGTTATTTAGATCATGTCAGTACATGATATACTTGGTCTTGCATTCTTAGTTATACATGTTCATGTTTTCATGCTCTACATCCATACATGATCCTCAGTTCAGTTTTACAGCATGTTCAACTTACATGAGGTTTACATACAGTGATTCATGTTTCTACCACTTCCCAGCTTACAGAATTATTTTTGGCTCATGATTTATAAATCTCACTATAACTTACAGTTTTCACGTATAGCCATGTTTTAAATGTATGTTTCAGCAAATAACTTGCATCCTCAGTTTTAAAGCATGTTTTAAATATTTCCTTGATTTAGTGCATGTCCTCATATACTCAGTATATTCCAAAGTACTGATCACATATATGCGTTTGTGGCTACATTCCTTCACGATGTAGGTACCATATATAGTCCACAGACCAGGGTCAGACAGTTCTCAGCATTCAGCCAGCAGGTGATAAGTTCTTCTATTTCGGAAACTCCAGTCAGTTGTAGTTCATATAATGTATTGTTATTATTGTTATGTATTGATTTGTGGTAGTTGGATGCATGTCCTAGCTACCTACAGTCAGTATAGTAGAGACTTCATAGATATTCAGTCAGAGTCATGATATGTAATTCAAGTTCATTTTATCAATTTGTAAACTTTATTAGTATTACATTCATTCAGATTTTCTCATGATTATGTTTCCGCTCAGCAAATTTAGTTTTTATTTACATTATAAATCAGTTGCTCAAGTAGTATGCCACTACATGATTAGCTTGGGATCACTTGTGGTTCTAAGCACTGTGTTACGACTAGGGGTTAGTCTCGGATCGTGACATTTTTTTACTGTGGTTTAGTGTTGCTTGACTGGATTAGCAGTTCATATCTCTACAACATTGTTGATGTTATGTTATGCATCTGCATAAATTATCTTGTTTTGCCATCGGTTGGGGATTTACGGAAGAGGGTTATTGAGGATCATTTTCGTAGAAGTTATGACAATGATGTGTATCACACATTCCCAAAGCATCACGATAATTTCTGATATGCGTGGCCTAAAAGAGTGGTATGGAGTGGTAAATGGTGACTTCCCCTGTCTCTCTCATAATAAGAAGTTGCCCCCAAATTATTGTCCTTGGATAACTTTCATATTTGTTTTCTCTTAGAAATTTAGAAATAAGTGGTTGTGAGGAAATTGTGGTTGGTTTCAGATAGCTCATGTGCCTTCCATACTAATTGATCTTTTAAAGATATCAGTGAAGGATGAAGAAGATTAAAGGGTTAACCCAAAACTAGATTGGTATGTATTTTTTACTCTATTAGGTATTACTTGTTCTCTTTCTTGTAATCCCATTCTATCTTCTTCTTTTTTCTAAGAAGTCCCATGAATGATTTTTCCTTTGCCTAGATTATCACACGTTGAACATTTCGAAAGACTATTGAGAAAAATTCTAGAATTCATTCCCCAAACCAAAGTGAATGTCATTTATATCCTAATTGGTTCTTTAAATTTATATTATACCTTTATTGGATTTCATTCCTAACATGTTTTTAACAATTCAAATGCTGCTTATGAAGATAGCAAAGGCAAATGCACTCATTTTGTAGTAGTTCTCCATCCAGAGACATGGATGGATAGCGTTCCAAGTTGGAGGCTAAACATTCATGTTGCATATCTCAAATTTACCAAAAGTATTTGTGATCTAGAGGGGTAGCTGGACTGATTGAGTGAATGTGGTTGAATTTTGAAAAGAGGCAGTGGATTTTATTGCTTTTCTTGCTTGGGAGAGACAAATTTGAGATGAACAGTAAGCCCCAAGTAAGGTCATTTAATCATTTGAGAAGAGAAGAGCATGTGTTTTGTAAACTGGCTCGTGCATATAGCCCAATGGCTTAATTGCTATCTCATTTTCAGGAGCTTGTGTTCCATTAATAAATTGATACTAAACATGTGGCTTGTTGGCCCTGTAGATTACAGATTCCATAATCGCACTGCAGGTCCACACCTAATTAACAGGGAAACTTACTGTACATATTTCTGAAACTGTTGTTTTCTAAGATACTCCAGATGAAATTGAAGATGCGTAAAAACAGTTTCTAACTTTATATAGCTGTGCACGAGTGGCTCCTTAAGTTATTTTCAGACAACTTTATGCCAGATAAGGGGTAAATTAAGTTAGTGAATCAATTTCAGAAATAGTAAAACACTCTTAAAGAAAATGCATCTTATTATAGGCTTCTTGTTGGAAAATCCAAGCTCAAGCAAGTTGTAAAAGTCTTGTTGAGGAAACTGAAACTGTCTTCCTAAGTTGTAACCCATGAGATGCACATCCAGATTGATGAAACATAGCTAGGTAGGGGTAGAAGGGAGACAGATAATCCAGATAGAGAGAAAAATATATGAAGTTTTGAGTATAGTCTATTCAATTTGTGTAATATATATTTATAGCACAAATACAAAATTATCCATGTACAAAATGTGGTACTACTATACAGTTAATGGAGAAGGAACTTCCAGATTAGCAGGAGAAAACATTTAGGAGCGAGCTTCTTGATCTAATCAGGCTCCTAAATGCTCCTTCCAACCCCCTTTCAAAGCTGTCAAGTTGAGCCTCAAAAGTCTCCACTTTTGTTTCCAAGATCGTACTGTTTTCTAGGCCTTCGTGTTCTGTTCTTCCATTGTGTATCAGTTTTGAAATCAATGACCATTTTGGCTGCTTCGACTTCAAAAGTGGCACAGAAAAGAAGGATAAGAGCATTTGGAAGATTAAAATGCAAACTGCATTGGCTTCCCTTAGTGCTCTAATCACTGCTATTGTCTCCTGGTCTACTTCCAGGAATGCTGCAGTGTAAGTCCCACAGTGCACTTGCTTCAAAGAAAAGACTAATCTTTTGGCGTCCTTCTTTATTTTCTTGCTGAAAGTAGTGAATCTAGCAATTCCATCTTCGGCACTAGCATCTCGTTTTCCTCTTCTGAGCAAGGACTGAAGAGCTCTTACATTTTCTTTATACTGAGAGACAAATTCCCTTGTAGTGCTACAAACATCAAGAATTCTCACTGATTTTTCCAGTAACTCCTCAAACCATTTCTCGTGTTAGTGTTGGGAGAGTATCTTAAGAGTTTGACGAGAGTTAAGAAGATCATCCATGCATTTCTGTAACTCCTCCAACCCGAGCAAACCATTACAAAGTGTCTCTGCTATTGGTACTGTCAATTTTCTACTGAATGCCTCTCAATATTGAGAGTCTTGTCATTAAATAGAAAATATTCAATGATTACATCCCTAAAGATCCGTCTTCTTATCTCTAAAGATCAGCTTTTCTATCCCTCTAAATCCGCTATTCTATCCCACCAAATCTGCTCTTACTAAAGTCACTATTATTGTCTTTAACTACTAAATCAAATCTATGTAATTACACTAATATACAATAATATATGATTACATTAATATACAATATTTACATTATGCTAACACCCCCCTCAAATTGATGCTGGTAGATCAAGAAACATCAATTTGTCGATGAGAAACTGGTGTCGGTTGTTGTGCCATTAATTTTGTAAATGCATCAGCTATTTAAAGATCACTGGACACGTGCAGAAGAGTAATGACACCTTTATCTACAGCTTCTCGTATATAATGACAGTCTACTTCGATATGTTTGGTCCGCTCATGATAAACCGAATTAGTAGAAATCTGAATAGGACTTGTATTGTTAGCATGGAGAGGAGTAGGATTAGATTGAGAAAATCCAATCTCAGCAAATAGTCCATGAAGCCACACAATCTCAGAGCAAGTAGTAGACATTGCTCGATATTCGGCCTCTGTTGAAGATTTTGACACACCGGTCTTGCTTCTTACTCTTCCAAGATATCGAAGACTCTCCAAGAAACATGCACCAACCAATAACCGAACGACGAGTGTCAGAACATCCCGCCCAATCAGAATCACTAAAAGTATTAAGAGAAATAGGCGAACCACTAGGAAAGAATAATCCACGATTAGATATTCCTCGGAGGTATCGAATGATGCGACAGACAGCCACCAAATAAAGATGACGGGGAGCTTGCATGAACTGACTAACTTGTTGAACTGCAAAAGAGATATCAGGATTGGTAATAGTAAGGTAATTTAAGCTCCCAACTAATTACCGAAATATAGTTGGATCAGGAAGAAGATCTCCTTCCTCCCGGCGATTCTTTACATTCAATTCTAATGGAGTATCCACAGAGGAGGAATCCTGAAGACCTGCCAAAGAAATTAAATCTTGGGTATATTTGTGTTGATTTAGAAACACACCGGATGAATCACGATGAACTTCAAAACCCAAGAAATATGTAAGAGTACCAAGATCTTTCATATGAAAAAAAATCCTTAAGTTGCTGTTGCAGGCTAGTGATTAGTGAAGAATCAGTTCCTGTAATAATAATATCATCAACATATACCAAAAGAAGAACACAACCTGTGGATGTTTTTCGAAGAAACAAAGATGAGTCATAGTTGCTCTGCTCAAAAGAGAATTGTAGCAAAGTAGACCGAAATTTGTCAAACCAAGATTTGGGAACTTGTTTTAATCCATACAAAGACCACTTTAACTTGCATACATCTGATGTAGGCAATGAGAACAAACCTGGTGGAGGTTTCATATAAATATCCTCTTTGAGATCACCATGAAGAAAAACATTTTTGACATCAATTTGATGAAGAGTCCAGTTTTGTGAAGCAGCAATGGCAACAATAGTTCTCACCGTCATCATTTTTGTTACCGGTGCAAAAGTCTCTCCATAGTTCACACCATACTCCTGCTTGTTACCAAGAATAACCAACCGAGCTTTGTACTGATCAAGAGTTCCATCAGAATGAAGTTTAATTGAATAAACCCATTTACATCCAATTGGATGGACATTTGAAGGACATGAAATAATATCCCATGTGTCATTTTCTTTGAGAGCCAAAAGTTCTTCCTCCATTGCCTTCTGCCAACATTCATGCTTAGAAGCTTGTGAGTAACAAGTTGGAACAGAAATGGTGGATAAAGTAGATGAAAATCCATACCAATTAGGAGTACGAGATACTCTCGCAGATCGTCGAGTGGGCTCAAGAGAAGCAGGCCTTGAAGAATTCTCAGATTCTACTTGTGGTGCAGTTTCAGGTGGCGGATCAATATCAGGAGGGGGTAAAGTTGGCCGCCGACGTTCATACACAAATTCGGGTTTGAACATCTTAGAAAAAGATGAAAAATATTCAAAAGTAGGAAGAAGAAGAGAAGCAGGAGATGACTCAACATGAGTAGGAAAAAAATACTGATTCTCAAAGAAAACAACATTTCTAGAAACATGAAATTTATTAGAACATGGATCATAACAGAGAAAACCTTTCTGTGAAGTACTATAACCCATAAAAACACATTTAGTCGACTAAACAGAAAGTTTATTGCACTGAGAAGGAGGAAGATGCACAAAACAAATACACCCAAATGTATGAAAATTATCATAGCTTGGATTTTTGTGATAAAGACAAAATATGGAGACTCAAGATTTAACACTTTAGATGGCAGCCTGTTAATTAAATAGACAGCAGTAGACAAAGCTTCAACCCAATATTTAGATGGGACATAGGACTCAATCAATAAAGTACGAGTGACATCTAAAAGATGACGATTTTTACGCTCAGCGACCCCATTTTGTTGTGATGTATATGGACAAGAGCGTTGTGAGATAATTCTTTGTCAAGCAAAATTTTTTTGAATTCATTTGACATATATTCTCCACCAGAATCAGATCTTAATAATTTGATACAAGTAGAAATTTGAGTCTCAATGTAAGTCAAAAATATCTTGAACATGGAAAATACTTCAGATTTGGTACGAAGAAAATACACCCACGTAAATCGACTATAATCATCTATGAATGTCACAAAGTACTTGAACTGAACATGAGAAATAATTGGTGAAATACCCCAAACATCACTATGAACAACATCAAAACACTTTGTAACACGACTACCCATATTAGGAAAAGGAAGAATTTTACTTTTGCCTAATTTACAAGTAGAACAATCAAATGAAGCAGGGGAAAATTGATTTTTACTTCCTAATAAATCATAATTTGATAAATGAGACAACACAGCAGAATTTGGATGTCCTAGACGCTTATGCCAAAACTCAGTCTTATTAGCCGTAGAAGTACAAGAAAAAAATATAACAGGAGGAATGAAAAATTGTATAGGAAACAATCTTCCAACTTTAGGCCCTTCGCGATTATCATTCCCGGCACTTGATCCTGCACAAAACAACCATTACAAGAAAAATTTACATCACAATTGTCATCAACCAATTGTCCAACTGAAATAAGACTGGTTGAGAGCTTCGATAAATAAAAACATTCTTGAAAGTTGGAGCAATATTCCCAACCTTGGTAATGGTAAATTACTACCATTAGCAACCTGTATTTGTGATGAACCTTGATACTTACGAATATTTTTTAGCATGCTTGTTGAGTTGGTCATATGATTGGAAGCACCAGAATCAACAATCCAAAAATTAGATTTAACATCAATACCTTGTAATCCCAATGCTGAAAAGGCTGCTACGATCATTTGTTGTACCATTTCAGGAGTAAGAACTTGTCCTGAAGGTCCTGAAGATGAGTTCTCAAGAGTGGAACCATTTATTGCTGCATGAAAATTATTTACCTTACGATTCTGAGGGCGTGTGGGATACTCTTTGATAATGTGTCCTTGTTGTTTACAATAATTACAGAACTTTTTGCCACAATTTCTAGCAATATGGCCATATTCCTTGCAACTGTAGCATTAAGCTCTATTCATATTCCTACTCATACCTTTACCTTGAGCAGCAAATGCAACTGCGACATCATTTCCTCTTCTGAAAGCATTTTGTGTGACATAACGCTGCTCTTTACGAAGCAATTCCCTAAAATAAACATCCAGGGAGGGAGACGGGTCACGATTCATCAAGTTAGAGCAAACACCCTCAAACTCAGAGCGTAACTTCATCAAAAATTGATCTCGCTTGCTTTGCTCACGAACTTGCTGAATTACAGAGAGAGATTCGGAAGGTATTTTGGCATAAACAATATTTGTAAATTCAGCCCATAAGTTATGAAATCCAGAATAATAATCATGAATAGAAAGACCTCCTTGAGAGTAATTAGCAATTTCGTACTCTAAGTGAAAGCGCCGGGCACTATTATCTTGGTTGTAAACCTTTTGTAAATGTCAAGAAATGGACCTTGAGCCTAACTCAACCTTAAAAGCTAGCTCAAGAGGTGAGGATTACCCAAGTCCATATAAGCAAACCACTAGTCCATTCCCCAACCAATGTGGGACTTTTACCTACTCTAACACCCCTCTCATACTCAGGCCCAACTGATACTGACGCGTGGATCGGGAGCCCAAAACGGGGATGAACCTAGCTCTGATACCATGTCAATTTTCTGCTGAATGCCTCTCAATATTGAGAGTCTTGTCATTAAATAGAAAATATTCAATGATTACATCCCTAAAGATCCGTCTTTCTATCCCTAAAGATCAGCTTTTCTATTCCTCTAAACCCGGTATTCTTTCCCACCAAATCTGCTCTTACTAAAGTCACTATTATTATCTTTAACTACTAAATCAAATCTATGTAATTACACTAATATACAACAATATATGATTACATTAATATACAATATTTACATCATGCTAACAGGTACAACTGATGTCTCCAATCAGTTTAGCTTATTGAGCACCTCTTCAACTCTCTGAGTTGTGGGTATGACCTAACGGGCAAACTGATTGATCGAAAGGGCTTGGTTTTTGAACAAGGAAGAGCAGTCATGGATTTTTCTGTTTTACTTTTTTCTTTGTGAGGAGAGACTATATTTGGTGAGCAATGAGCATCAATCAAGGACGTTTATATAGGTCGGTATGCACCAAAAGGGGGACGCTGAGCATGTGAATTGTAATGTGGCCATGTGGGTGTGCCTTTTAATGTGGTGAAATGATATACATTTGGCAAACAAAATCTCTAATAATTGTCATATCTGTAGCCTACACTGTCGTTGAATTAAAGAACTCTGTGACTTTGCCTTCATATGGGGCTTCAGTTACCGGTCATCTCACTCCTGGCAGCCAAGAGTTGTGCCATTGCTACCGGATGGCAATTAAGAATATGTCTACCATGTGCCTCCATGGACACGGTATTCAATTTGCACACGAATGGCGCATCGGCTCTGAAACTTCGTGGTCAATAATAAATTGTGAAGAGTGTAAACAGATGTGGTGCTAATTAAGAAGTATAAATGAAAGAAAGTGGTATGGTTAATAAATTATAGCTGTGCACGAATGGCTTGTTCTTCTAATGTTCCCTGTCATCCACAGATAACATGAGGTGGACCTTTATACAGCACGTTTTTGTTAATGCTAAATGTACTTTATCTTAACTTGCGTCAAACATTTTTTCCCTACTATCAGTTAGAAGTAGACAAGTTTTAGAGGTTTCTGGTAGAGGATATACTATGTTAGAGGTTGGTACTAGGCAGCTTCTATTTTCTTCCCTCTTAGCTTGAATGGAATTGATTTCTCTTGTCCTGCTGTCCTTATGAGAATTAGACAGTGGTAATAAGTTAGTCCAGCAGATGTTAAAGAAACAACATTGAACATTCATTTTTCCTAAATCAAATCCAATCCGTACCATATGCTATAAGATGAAAGAGATTCATTGATCACTAGGTCACACCTTTGGATCTCGCACATATATTTTGTTTTGTTATTACATCTACTTATGTACGATTTATTTCCAAAATTATCCTTTATATATTGTATATACTAATACAATTTTATCATCATGGATTCTTAGCCAAGAACTCCAATATTGTGTTTCTAATAATTAGTGTTAAATAAAGATGATAATGGTTTATTTGTATCATGCAAAAAGATTATGGATATATATACCCCTTAAAATAAACCCAATAAAAAGGGAGACGAATCTTGAGCTTTCACAAATCACAAAAAAGAGATGGTGGTGTGGTTAAGAAGATAATGACGAATATACTCCCTCCGTTTTAAAATAATTGGCTCTTTTTACTTGGCACTCCCCTTAAAAAAATATTTATTAGGAGTTTATTTTATCAAATTAGCCTTATTAATTATGCTTTGAAAATATAAATTTAAGTAAATATATTTTATTTAGTCATTTAATGTTGAGGGTAGTATTGAAAGAACATAATAAAATATTCTTGATTTCATTAAAAGGGACAACTAAATTAAAATAAATATTTTTAGAAAGAGGGTCAACTAAAACGAAACGGAGGAAGTAGTTTAGTTAAGTGTGCACGAGGGGCATCGTTGTGTTGATGTTTCCTCGAAATTAATGCTTATATTACATAAATAAGTTCTTAGTAATTCCTCTTTTATTTGGTATTTCTATTATCAAATTAGCCTTATTATTTATATTTTGAAAAATATTATTTGAGTATATATACTTTGTTTAATTATTTAATTATTTAATTTAATTATAAAGATAGTATTGGAAGAACTTGATAATATTCTCTTCATTTTCTAAAAGAACAACTACATTAAATTTTTTTTTTTTTTTTTTGAAATAAGACCAACTAAAATGAAACAGGGTAAATTTTTTTTTAGTTTGCGAATCTTATTGCAAAAGCTTGAGTATCTTCCATTCTATTTGTATCCTACTGGAGAATCTTAAGTGAAATAGATTTCACTCACAAGGATTTAATAAGTTGTTGGGGTGTGCATCGGTCGGTTCGATTCAGTTTTACATGTTATTGGTTTGGTTTATCGATTTTCGGTTTTTAAATATGTAAAACCAATAAACAATCAATAAGATATTTTCTTATCGATTTCGGTTTATCGATTTTTGATCCTTAACGGTTCGGTTTTCGGTTAAACCAATAAGAAAATACTTATAAAATAAAAATAGTAACAA
Organism: Capsicum pubescens; assembly: GCA_030864215.1. NCBI lineage: Eukaryota > Viridiplantae > Streptophyta > Magnoliopsida > Solanales > Solanaceae > Capsicum > Capsicum pubescens. Next base: position 184,045,857 of record CM061539.1, on the reverse strand, counting down.
CTAAAGTAAAAAAAATAAAATCTTAATTATCGCCAAAACCTACGCAATGCATTTTAGTTTACAAGAATCTTCAAACTTGAACTGAATGTTAGTTAGGAAAAAAATTGAATCTTAATTGTTGGAAGCTATAAATGCTTCAAGCTTTTTATTACGATAATAGCCGAACTTTATATTGTGCCTTTGTTGCCCTGAATAAGTTAATATTTCGTGAATCACTGAATTATGAATTAGTAGTGCATATAATCTATATACATACACATATCTCTCTCTCTATAGATAGATAGATACATAAAAAGAGAGATATTTAAATATATAACATAAAATAAGGATAAAATAATAACTTAGTGTATCCTTATTGGGTTATCGGTAACCCAATAAGCTAAAATCGATACCGAATCGTTTATCCAATAATTTTTTTTATAAAACCAATAAAAAACCGTTAATCCGATAACCCAATATCAATAACCCAATAACATTTTTATCGGTTCAATTTATCGATCGGTTCGATTTTTGCACAGGCTTACCTTCTATCATAAAAATCGTTTTTTTGCTTTTCTCAAGATTAATAAACAACTCTCTTGGGCATATCTCTTGGGCACATGAGGGAAAATTTCGAAAGTAATTCGATCTAAATTACCCTAAGAAGTCGAGCAGATACGAATATTTTGAGAATACCCTGTAACAGCTTTAGACTGCATCACCAAGTGTAAGGATTTTCATCTTTTACTTTTGTTCCTCCTACCGGACACGTTTCAGCTTCATCCAATATAATATGCACCCATATAGATATATATAATTTGAACAAATAATGATGGATAAAATATCAATAGCTTAAAATAACACTTAATCCCTCCTAAGAGCTTTCATCTTTTTTGATCGCTTAGTGATTCGAGCTCAAAACCTTATGGTTGAAAGTGAGGACTAATTATACAAAGGACGCAAAGTGCTTGACATGAGGTGTGATATTTAGTTGTCATCCACAATGGATTGAAACATGTGTCTTATGGAAACATTTTAGAGATGTCTTGAGTATCGTCTCGATAAAGATGGGAAGATTGTTCTTAAGCTTATTTTTTGAATTTGGTGTCTAGTGTTGTGTTGATGGATTTAAGACATTGTTTGTGACTGCCAATGTTCTTTTTTGTTTTTTATTTGAAGCTGAATTCAAAGACATTTGTGTTGTTTTAAGTGTTCAAGGGTGTTGCAACCTTGTGAAATTGTGACTACTGCTGTATTATGAGATTGAGACTGCTGAGTTCTTGTGTTGCTAGCAGACTTGCATGTTGCTACACTCATTATAATTAAATTATGTGGGGTTGTGCTGCTGGCAGTGTTAGAGTAAACTAATGCTGCCTTGCAGATGCCGTAGCTGTTATTCTGGCTTGTTGAAGTTGGGACGTTTGGTAGTGAGAAGGATACGTAGTTCACTTATTTTTCTTTGTTGGCTGAACTAACTGGCTACGGTGCTAGTGCTGTCTGCTGCTAAACGTTGAGTGTGTTTTTAGTCTCTTATACCTTGATAATTTGAAACTTAATATATTTCTCATATGCACCAAAAACCATTTTAGTAACACCGAACTGAATTTGAAACAAAACTCGGTTTGGGCATGCTTTATCTTTTTCAAAACCGAAGAACTGAAGTTTGATAAAACAGAACTGAATGTTTATCAAAAATGTAAGCAAAATGTTAGATTTATTTTATCAAATCTTAGATTCATTTTGATTTGCAGAGTATCTCTGTCAACTTCAAGTGCTAAATTTATCAAAAATGTTTGTGATGTTGAGGGGAAACTGAACTGATTGAGCAAATGTGTGGTTGGATTTTGAAAAGTCGCCATGGATTTTACTGTTTTGCTTTCTTGGGAGAGACAAATTTGTGATGAACAGTCAGCCCTAAGTAAGGTCATTTAATCGTTTGAGAGAAGAATTGCATGTGTTTAGTAAAGTGGCTCGTGCGTCTATCAAGGCAAAGTAACTAGATGGCTTTGCTTAACTGCTGTCTTGTGAAATCTTGTTTTCAAGAGCTTGTGTTCCATTAATAAATTGATACACGTCTAGCTTGTTGCCCTGTAGATTACAGGTTCCATAATTGCGCCACACTGAATTAACGAGGAAACTTACTGCACATATTTCTGAAACTAATTGTTTTCTAAGATATTCCAGATGGAATTTAAGACGCATAGATACAGTTTCTAACTTAACGTAGCTGTGCACGAGTGGTTCATTAAGTTACTTTCAGGCCAGAAAAGGGGTCGATTAACTTTTAGTGAATCAATTTTCAACGAACACCCTTACTAGAAAATGCATCTTATTATAGCAAGTTCTAAAAGTCTTGTTCAGGAAACTTGAAACTCTCTTCTAAGTTGTAACCCGTGAGATGCATATTATAGCCGTTTTCTTTTCCCAGATTGATGTTTCTTAGCTAGGTAGGGGAAGAAAAGAGAATCAGAAAAGCCAGATGGAGAGAAATATACATGAAGTTTGAGTATAGTCTTCCAATCAGTGTAATATATATTTCCAACTCAAGTACAAAATTATCCATGTACAAAATGTGGTGAACTAATAGACAGTTAATGGAGTAGGAACTTCCAGATTAGCAGGAGAAAACGTTCAGGAGCGAGCTTCTTGATCTAATCAGGCTCCTAAATGCTCCTTCCAACCCCCTTTCAAAGCTGTCAAGTTGAGCCTCAAAAGTCTCCACTTTTGTTTCCAAGATCGTACTGTTTTCTAGGCCTTCATGTTCTGTCCTTCCATTGTGTATCAGTTTTGAAACCAATAACCATTTTGGCTGCTTCGGCTTCACAAGTGGCACAGAAAAGAAGGACAAGAGCATTTGGAAGATTAAAATGCAAACTGCATTGGCTTCCCTTAGTGCTCTAATCACTGCTATTGTCTCCTGATCTGCTTCCAGGAATGCTGCAGTGAAAGTCTCACAATGCACTTGCTTCAAAGCCAAGACTAATCTTTTGGCGTCCTTCTTCAGTTTCTTGCTGAAAGTAGTGAATCTAGCAATTCCAGCTTCGGCACTGGCATCTCCTTTTCCTCTTCTGAGTGAGGACTGAAGAGCTCTTACATTTTCTTTATACTGAGAGACAAATTCCCTTGTAGTGCTACAAACATCAAGAATTCTAACTGATTTTTCCAGTAACTCCTCAAACCATTTCTCGTGTTGGTGTTGGGAGAGTATCTGAAGAATTTGAGGAGAGTAAAGAAGATCATCCATGCACTTCTGTAACTCCTCCAACCCGAGCAAACCGTTACAAAGTGTCTCTGCTGTTGGTACAACTGATGTCTCCAATCCATTGAGCTTATTGAGCACCTCTTCAACTCTCTGAGTTGTGGGGTGTGATCTAACGGGCAAACTGATTGATCGAAAGGGCCTGGTTTTTGAACAAGGAAGAGCAGCCATTGCCTTTTTTGTTTTACTTTCTTCTTTGTGAGAAGAGAGACTATATTTGGTGACCAATGAGCATCAACCAAGGACGTTTATATAGGTCCGTATGCACCGAAAGGGGGACGCTGAGCGTGTGAATTGTAATGTGGCCATGTGGGTGTGCCTTTTAATGTGGTGAAATGATATACATTTGGCAAACAAAATCTCTAATAATTGTCATATCTGTAGCCTACACTGTCGTTGAATTAAAGAATTGTGTGACTTTGCCTTCATATGGGGCTTCAGTTACAGGTCATCTCACTCCTGGCAGCCAGGAGTTGTGCCATTGCTACCGGATGGCAATTAAGAATATGTCTACCATGTGCCTCCATGGACGCGGTATTCAATTTGCACACGAATGGCGCATCGGCTCTGAAACTTCGTGGCCAATAATAAATTGTGAAGAGTGTAAACAGATGTGGTGCTAATTAAGAAGCATAATGAAAGAAAGTGGTATGGTTAATAAATTTTCACGAATGGCTTGTTCTTTTAATGTTCCCTGCCATCCACAGATAACATGAGGTGGACCTTTATACAACACGTTTTTGTTAATGCTAAATGTACTTTATCTTAACTTGCGTCAAACATTTTTTCCCTACTATCAGTTAGAAGTAGACAAGTTTTAGAGGTTTCTGGTGGAGAATCTACTATGTTAGAGGTTGGTACTAGGCAGCTTCTATTTTCTTCCCTCTTAGCTTGAATGGAATTGATTTCTCTTGTCCTGCTGTCCTTATGAGAACTAGACAGTGGTAATAAGTTAGTCTAGCAGATGTTAAAGAAACAACATTGAACATTCATCTTTCCGGAATCAAATCCAATCCGCACCATATGCTATAAGATGATAGAGATTCATTGACCACTAGGTCTCAACCTTGGGTCTCTACATATGTTTTGTTTTGTTATTATATCTATGTATGTACGATTTATTTCCAAAATTATCCTTTATATATTGTCTATACTACATTTTATTGTCATGGATTCTTAGCCAAGAACTTCAATATTCTGTTTCTAATAATTAGTGTTAAATAACGATGCTAATGGTTTTTTTGTATCATGCAAAATTTTTTTTTTACAGATATATACCCCTTAAAATAAACCCAATAAAAAGGGAGACGAATCTTGAGATTTCACAAATCACAAAAAGAGATGGTGTGGTTAAGAAGATAATGACGAATATAGTTTAGTTAAGTGTGCACGAGTGGCACGTTGCGTTGATGTTTCCTCCATGTTTTTTACCAAGAGAATCTCGAAATTAATGCTTGTATTACATACTAATTTCTTAGTAATCCCTCTCTTTCAAAATAGTTAGATTGACTTGGCATTCATCTTAAGCAAAAATTTATTAGGTATTTCTATTATCAAATTAATCTTATTACTTATATTTTGAAAAATATGTATTTGAGTATATATACTTTGTTTAATTATTTAATTATAGAGATAGTATTGAAAGAACATAAATAAATTCTCTTCATTTTATAGAAGAAACAACTACATTGAAACATATTTTTTTGAAATAAAACTAACTAAAATGAAACAGATAAAATAATTTTTTTTTTAGTTTGCAAATCTTATTGCAAAAGCTTGAGTATCTTCCATTTTATTTGTATCCTACTGGAGAATCTTAAGTGAAATAGATTTCACTCAAAAGGATATAATAAGTTGTTGGTTCTATCATAAAAATCGTTTTTTTGCTTTTCTCAAGACTAATAAACAGCTCCCCTGGGCACATGCAGGGAAAATTTCGAAAGTAATTCGATCTAAATTACCCTAAGAAGTCGAGCAGATACGAATATTTTGAGAATACCCTGTAACAGCTTTAGACTGCATCACCAAGTGTAAGGATTTTCATCTTTTACTTTTGTTCCTCCTACCGGACACGTTTCAGCTTCATCCAATATAATATGCACCCACATAGATATATATAATTTGAACAAATAATGATGGATAAAATATCAATAGCTTAAAATAACACTAGTGATTCGAGCTCAAAATCTTATGGTTGAAAGTGAGGACTAATTATACAAAGGACGCAACCTGTGAGGTCACATAGTTTTTGTATTAAAACCGTAGAACTCCCTGGAGTTAAGAAGATTAGATAATTTTTATGTTGTAGGCTCGCATATAAGTGGTTACCAGAAAAATGAGTATTCATTTGAAACATCTATGTTATATTTATGAAGGAAATTAGTAAAAACTAACTTGTTTATGCATATACTCAGTATGTTATGCATATGGTCTACCAGATTTTTGTGCCTTGAAAATTAGAAAGATAGACGAGAAAGACTCGGTTTGTCGGTATAGCTGTGGTAAGTGCATATATTTCTCTCAGTATATGTGTAATTACAAAATTGTATCTTTACATTGAGTTCATAAGCATATCCTACAAATATTTGGATGCTTATACGATACAATACTATTTTCATTGGCAAGAAACAAGATTTAGTAGTGCGCTCCTTGATCTAATCAAGCATCTAAAGATGTTGTCAAGACCATTCTCAATGCATTCAAAATGAGCTTCCACTGTTCCCAATTTGCTCTGCACAAATTGGATCTTCTCCACTTCATTAGGACCACACTTGGAAAGACTGCTTAATGCAACATCAGCGCTTTCTATCTCATTCACATTGTCTTGTTCTCCGCCCTTGTTAACGAATCTTGAAACCAAAGACCATTTGCTAACTGGCTTAGAATTTGGGGCTGACAAGAAAACCAACACCATTTGGAAAACTGAAATTCCTATTGTGGTGACTTCTCTTAGCATTCTGATAACAGCTGAGACAAGTTGATCATTAACTTCCATTACAGCAACCACCTCCTCGTGATCCATTTTCTTCAAAGATGTGACTAAGTTTCTGGCATCTTTTTTCATCTTCTTCCTGAACGAGGTGTAGTTGGTGATGCTCAAATCTCCCTTTCTCCTCCTCAACAAGGACTGAACATCTTTAACATTTTCTTTAAACTGTGACACAAGGTCCCTTGTTGTGCCACAAACATCGAGAAATCTCACAGATTTATCCAAGATTTCATCGACCCATTTCTTATTTTGGCACTGAGAAAGGGCTTGAAGTGTCTGAGGCAAGTTAAGAAGATCACCCATGCAATTATACACCTCCACCAAACCAAGTAGGCCATTGTAAACAGTTTCTGCAGTTGGTGAAGCAGACAACTCCCAAGTTTTGAGCTTGTTGAGCTCCTCTTCAATCATCTGAGTAGCTGGATGTGATCTACTCGGCAAACTGATGGATCTGTTATTGGATTTCGAAGAGAAACTTGCCATTTTTTCTCTTAATTTCCTTCTACTTGGATTTGGGGATGATCAAATGGCTTTGAAACTAACCCTATTTATGCCAAAGTTGTATAGAAAGGGACAAGAAGCAGAGTTCGGTGACGAGAGAACGGGCATTCCCTAAGAGTTCGGTGAGCTTGTTATGCTTCAAAAGCACAATTTTTTAAATGTTGTTGTGTTCTAGAGGTTGCCACTTTGCATTAGCCTATTGCTTGTTATTGATGAAAGATGTCTCAGCAAATACGTGGCTTTTTAATGTTGCTTTGGTTGGAGGACCCATAGTTCCCATAGTTTGCCAATGGCCAGTAACAGCAAATCTCCTTTATTAAATCAGATGAAGATCTGTTATTGGAGATTTTTTTTTACTTCTTTTTCCAATAAGAACTTTAATAAAGAAAGACTATATATTGAAGGGATAAGGGAACTCGAGTGCTAATGTGGCAAAGGTGATAATAATATTACACGTATGGCTTGTTGGTTACCTTCCTCACATGAATACAGGATGAGCCATAAAAATGTGATTAGTATTTTCTAGAAAAATCTTCTTATTTTATATCACCTGTTATAAACCAAACCAAACGGGAGGGCCCATAGGTCCAGGCCACCACTTTTTCTTACCAAATTTTAAGTTTTACTTTTTCTTCCAAGGAAATAAAAATAATTATAAATACTTTTATTTTTCCTGAAAGAAAAATATAAAACTTTTTCATATTTGGCTAATCTCTTTCTTGAAGAAAAGATTTTGGACATCTATAAATAGAAGATCCCTTCTCATATCATAACACAATAGCATCCGCGATGTAGTCTTTAAAGAGTCTTTGTTTTGTTTAGGGGAGATTTTCTCTCTCATTAATTATATGCTTTTTAATTATTTTTAATATTAAGTTTTATATGTAGGCCAATTGGCCAAATCATATAATAATATTATGTTTTTAGTATGTTTTTCGTTGTCATTTTATTTATCGTCTCATAATTTGCAAATAATAGCTTCCCGCATGATGCCTGTCGATTTCGAATCCAACAGGCGGTCCATTAACCTAGTTGACCTGTTACATTATTTGTGCAACAAAATCCAATCATATGCTTATTTATTTAATTGATTTGGTTATGAGATGGCATGACAGGATGATCTAGAAGAAGCCACGAGTAAATACTAGGCTCCCTTCCTCCCGGGCATTGCGCCAGTACAACCTCCTCATTAGTTAGTTTTATTTCTACAATTTTGTCTGCAAGTACATGCCTATCTGAGGTTGTCTTAGCTGGAGGAGTGAGATTCTTCAACACCAGAAGGAGACAGCAATATGATTATATAAATAAATCATCTGCTCATAATGGAGATTAATGTTAATGAAATACTAACTTTTTTAATTGTACACGAATGGAAGGTTGGATTTGTGTGTCCATATAAATATACATTGTCTGATCTGGAGAATACAACCCTCTTCTTTATAGATGTTTCATCGTGGTATTTCCACAATTCAGTTTGTTTGTCTTTTTTTATAGGATTATACTTGAGTAGTTTATGAACCATACAAGATTTAATTTCTTATAGATGCTTTATTATAATTGTATCCCGTTTTGTGATGAAATACTCCTAGCTAAGAACTTTGATTTCTTCCTGATACTTTAATTTGATATTGATAAAGACAGATTTTGATAATGGTTTATTTGTATTAGCCCAAAAGAAAAATGGAAAGATACCCTTTTTAAAACCCCAACAGAAAGGAAGAAAAATGGATCAGCATTTCAAGGATTTGAGATGTAAATAAATAGGAGAAAAATCTCAGTAATCAATAAAGGAGATTCAGTGGTTAAGATGATAGAAACAAATAATATTGTTTTACTAGTCAGATGTGCACGAGTGGCTTGTCACATTGATGTTTCCTAGCTAGCTCCGTGATGTCTACCAAGAGAATCCTCATAAATTAATGCTTAAATACAGCTAATACCTTATAGTCCAATAGACCAGTCCTACCGATCATGTTCATGATATTAAAAATTATAGGTTGAATCAGTTGATTACCTTAAAGAAATTACTGAATTAATTGGAAGGTTAGGACTAAGGAGATCCCAAGTTAAGTCATTCGTCATCATGAGATCATCATCTCCATGGCACTTTACTTGAACTTGTAACATTAAGTGCCTTGGTCATTTTTAATTAAGGTACCTTTGTTATTAGGTTTATTGACAAATCATGAAGAGTACTAGTGGAATTCATGGCTTGAAATCGTTGTTTGCTAGAAACTTACGTACTTGAAATATCTCTGCTATATGTGAAGGAACAACAAAGTATTAACTTGGTTTAGATGAATTTCGTGGATTTAACCAATGGATATGTTTAAGTTGATTTCCAGATTTTTGTTTGATGAAAAGCAGAAAAGAGAGTTTGTGAGTATAACTTTGATAAAGATATTTATATATATCAATCAGTATATGTGTAATTACAAAATTTGTTTCTTCACAAGGTTTTCATAAGCATATCCTACAATATTCGGATGCTTATGCGATACAAGACTATGTTCATTGGCAGGAGACAACATTTAGTAGTGTGCTCCTTGACCTGATCAAACATCTAAAGATGTTGTCCAGACCATTCTCAATGCATTCAAAATGAGCTTCCAGATTTTCCAGCCTGCTCTTCACAAACTGGATCTCCACAACTTCATTAGGACCACACTTGAATAAGCTGCTTAATGCTATGTCAGCACTTTCTATTTCATTTACATTGTCTTGATCTCCCTTGTTAATCAATCTTGAAACCAAGGACCATTTGCTAATAGGCCTAGAATTTGGGGCTGACAAGAAAACCAACACCATTTGAAAAACTGAAATTCCCATTGCGGCAACTTCTCTTAGCACTCTGATAACAGCTGAGAAAAGTTGATCATCAACTTCCATTACAGCAACTACTTCCTCATGATCCATTCTCTTCAAAGATGTAATTAAACTTTTGGCTTCTTTCTTCATCTTTTTCCTGAATGTGGTGTAGTTGTTTGTGCTCAGATTTTCCTTTCTCCTCCTCAATAAGGACTGAACCTCCTTAACATTTTCCTTAAACTGTGACACAAGGTCCCTTGTTGTGCCACAAACATCAAGAATTCTCACAGATTTATCCAAGATTTCATCGACCCATTTCTTATTTTGGCACTGAGAAAGGGCTTGAAGTGTCAGGGGCAAGTTTAAAAGATCAACCATGCACTTATGCACCTCTCCCAAACCAATTAGACCATTGTAAACAGCTTCTGCAGTTGGTGAAGCAGAGAATTCCCAAGTTCTGAGCTTGTTAAGCTCCACTTCAATTATCTGAGTAGCTGGATGTGATCTGCTTGGCAAACTGATGGATCTGTTATTGGTTTTTGATGAAAAACTTGCCATTTTTTTCATCTGTTTTTCTCTTTTGGGGATGAATAAATACCTTCAAAACTCAATCTTATTATACCAAAACTCTACAGAAAGCGACAACATGTAGAATAATCCTCTAATATAGCGTTGGGATTGCCATGTGACACAGTGTGGCCACTCCCTAAGAATTCGGTGAGCTTGTTCTGCTTCAACAACAACAACTAAAAAAAAAAACATTAATAATTAGTGATTTTTTAATGTTGTCGTGTTCCAGAGGTTGCAACTTGTCGTTACCTTATTGCTTCTAAGTGGATGAAAGATGTCTCATCAGCACATACGTGGCTTGTTGATGTTTTTTTTCGTTGGAAGAGCTTCACTTTGTCAATTGGTAACAGCAAAGCGCCATGATTAAATTGACATGATGATCTTTTATGGAAGATTCTCGTACGACTTTTTCAAAAAAAAAAAAAAAAGATTTTATTGAAGGATAAAGTAACTCGAATGCTACTGTGGCAAAGGTAACAGTGCTATTGAATTTGTACACGTATGATTTGTTGGTCACCTTCCACATACAGGACGAGCCTTACAAATGTTTGTTACGGTGGTATAAAAACTGACTTGCATATGTATGTTTGAGCATTATATTACTCCTATATATTTAATTCTTCTTTTTTTCAGTGTGTGTAATGAATAACGTTTATTTATCAAAACTTAGATATGTGATTGCACCGTAGGCATTCCCAAATTCACCTAATGGACCTGATACATTTGTCCAACAAAATCCAATCATTTGTTATTTATTAATACTCATTCTTGTAGTTATGTGACGGGTAATAGGTGCCCTCTTAATTTCCTCCGGGGCATTGCGCCATAACAGCCACCTTCCTCTTTCATTTGTTAGCTATTATTAATATTGTTTTTCTACAAGTACTTTGTCTGTAAGAACATGGCTTTCTGAGGTTGCTTAGGTGGACGAATGGATCTCTTTCAATACCATAAGGAGACAGCACCAATAATGAAGCAATTGTTTAACTGTGCACGAATGGAAGGCTGGATTTGTGTGTCCACGATAATTAATCTAATTCAGTAACTCACAGAAGTTGTCTAATCTGGCGATTTCATTAATCAATAAAGAGATTCAGTGGTTAAGAAGAGAGAGACTGAATAATAATGTTTTAGTTGGGTGTGCATGAGTGGCCTGTTGCGTTGATGTTATTGGTGTGAATGGAAAATGAAGGGACACAATCTGTTATGAAAAAACATATTGTTTTGAAAAAGGAGTTACCGTTCAGATAGTTGTGTCTGTTCAGAAAAAGACACAATGTTTCGAATGAACAAACATGACTCTTTCAAATGATACACCTCTTCGGATGACCATTGCCACCTTTCGGAAGGGGCACTTGATGGCTATATAAACCTGCATTTATCCACAGATTTTGGTATGAAAAATTTTCTGAAATACAAACTCTTCTTGCCTTCAAAACATTCCTTGTGATCAATCAAATCGTTGAGTGAGTTCGACGAATCCAATTATTTGAGGTATCACTATAGTTGGATTGAAAGTCATTTTATCCTGGGAGGAAGATTCCAAAACCTCGGGTACAGTGAGGGGAATTATTCCTTAAGGACACTCCGTGAAGTCGGGAGACTTAGCTTTACATTTCTGTTTCATCTTAATTTCTGGAAAAAAAATAAAACACACTTCTTAGAAAGATCACTTTGATCTTGTGTTGAGGGTGTTGTTGTACTTCATAGTGTTCTTGTTTTAAACTTGAGCTACTATTGAAGTTATTGTATCAAATTACAAATTCTTGTACCCGAAAACATTGAAACATAACAATCTTAAGGAATAATCCTCAGAATTTGTATTGCTTGTTTCTGGAGATTAAAGCTTTTAGCTTTCTACTCCGTTTGAACATAACTAGTGATTTGAAAAAATAAAATCTTCATCACAAGTTAAAGATCACTCGGTTGACGATTGGAAGTCATAAAAACTTTATCGTTAAACTAGAAACAAGAAGTGTTTAAAGTTGTTGCAATTTTTTAATAAGTATTTCGATATACTTAAGGTACTGTCTTGTGGTGACAAAAAAATGACGACTGATAGTTAAATGCATGATATTGGGACGACTATGGCTATAACTAGTATTGCCATGACGAGTCATACTAATACTCCGCAAGCTATGGCACCGGCGGAGAAACCCGAAAAGTTCACGGGTATTGACTTCAAGAGATGACAGCAGAAAATATTCTTCTACCTCACAACTCTGTGTCTTCAAAGGTTCACGGTTGAGGAAGCTCCGGAGGTGCCCGAGGAAACCTCTGAAAAAGAACGCTTCGTGATTGTGGAGGCTTGGAAACACTCAGATTTCCTTTGCAGGAATTATATGTTGAGTAGTCTCCAAGATGACCTTTACAATGTGTATAGCGGAATCAAAACTACAAAAGAGTTATGGGGAGCGCTAGAACGGAAGTACAAGACGGAGGGTGCCGGAACTAAAAAGTTCTTTGTAGCAAGATTCCTGGAGTACAAAATGATAGACAACAAGTCTGTTGTTTTCCAAGTGCAGGAATTGCAAGTGATCATCCATGATCTCCTAGCGGAAAGTATGATTTTGACAAATACCGTTGTTGAACAATTTAAAAATGTTCTTAGTATTCACATGAACTTTATTATAGGTTTGATCGTGACTGAAGCATTTCAAGTAGCGGAAATAATAGAGAAGCTACCACCTATGTGGAAAGACTTCAAAAACTATTTGAAACACAAACGTAAGGAGATGTCAGTCGAAGATCTGATTGTACGACTACGCATTGAAGAAGATAACAAGACTGCGGAAAGAAGGTCAAGAGGCAATTCTGCAATGAGTGGAGAAAACATTGTAGAAGATGACCTAAACAACTCTAAAAAGTGAAAGAAAGTTGGAAATGAAAGCAATCAACCCAAGAAGAAATTCAAGGAAAAGTGCTTCAACTGTGGCAAGATTAGCCACAAGTCTACGGATTATCGTGCCTCGAAGAAAGGAAAGAAGAAGGACAAAGCAAATCTGGCTGAGTCTAAGAAAGAAATGGATGATCTGTATGCTATGTTTTTCGAATGCAACTTGGTAGGAATTCCTCACGAATGGTGGATGGATTTTGGTACCACACGCCATGTTTGTGCTAACAAGGAGTTGTTTTCGATGTTCGCTCCGGCTCAAGTAGAAGCAAAAATCTGCATGGAAAACTTCGCTACTACAAAAGTGGAAGGAACAGGAAAAGTATGCTTGAAGATGACTTCCGACAAAGTGTTGACACTTAACAATGTCTTGTATGTTCCTGAGTTACGAAAGAACTTGAATTCTGTTTCACTTCTAGACAAGAACAGATTCAGATGCGTATTTGTTTTCAAAAAAATTGTACTTAGTAAAGGAGAAGTGTATGTAGGAAAAGGCTACCTCAATGAGGGTTTATTCAAAATGAATGTAATGAATGTTGAAATCAATAAAAGTTCAAATTCTTCTTACTTGCTTGAGTCTCCCAATTTGTGGCATGAACGACTAGGCCATATTAATTACAAAATATTACGAAAACTTATTAACTTAGAAGTTTTGCCAAACTTTGAGTGCAATAAATCAAAGTATCAAACTTGTGTGGAATCAAAGTATGCTAAGCATCCGTATAAGTCCGTTGAAAGGAATTTCAATCCCTTAGACTTAATTCACACTGAAATTTGTGATATGAAGTTAACACAATCACGTGGTGGGAAAAAATATTTCATAACTTTCATTGACGATTGCACAAGATATTGTTATGTCTACTTGCTAAATAGTAAGGATAAAGCAATAGATGCGTTTAGGCAATACAAAACTGAAGTTGAAAATCAGTTAGAGAAAAAGATCAAAACTATAAGAAGTGATAGGGGCGGAGAATATGAATATCCCTTCGCCAAAATATATGTAGAGAATGGAATTGTCCATCAAAATACGGTCCCGTATTCACCTCCATCTAATGGAATTGCGGAAAGAAAAAACCAAACTTTGAAAGAAATGATGAATGCCTTACTTATAAGTTCAGGTTTACCGCAAAGCTTGTGGAGGGAGGTTATCCTTACAGCCAACCGAATACTCAATAGAGTTCCCCATAGTAAGACACAATCAATTTTTTATGAAAAATGGAAAGGAAGGAAACCAACTTGAAATATTTCAAAGTGTGGGGGTGTCTAGCAAAGGTCCAAGTTCCTATGCTTAAAAGGGTTAAGATAGGACCTAAGACGGTGGACTGCGTGTTCATAAGATATGTTAAAAGTAGTAAAGCATGTCGGTTTTTGGTTCATAAATCTGAACATTCGGATATTAATGAAAATACGGTAATTGAATCAAATAACGCTGAATTCTTTGAAAACATTTATCCGTATAAAAATAGACATGAACAGTCTATTGAAGGGTCTAAATGACCTCGAGATGAACCAAGTGAAATGTACATAATGATGAGAATCCAAAACATAGTATATGTCAAAGAACGTCAACTTCGTTTGGAGCGAATTTTGTAACATTTCTCTTAAAAAATGAGCCTCAAACATTTAAGGAAGCGATGGCGTCTTCGGACTCATCCTTTTGGAAAAAGGCAGTCGATAGTGAGATTGATTCAATCTTAAGCAACCATATGTAGGAATTGGTTGATCTTCCTCCAGGAAACAAACCTTCAGGATCTAAATGGATCTTCAAAAGGAAAATAAAACGGATAGTACTATTGATAAAGGCAAGACTTGTAGTAAAAGGTTTCAAACAAAAAGAAGGTCTTGTTTACTTTGATACATACTCGCCGGTAATAAGGATAACGTCGATTCAAATATTAATTGCCTTGACGGCGGTATATGGTCTTGAAATCCATCAAATGGATGTGAAAATTGCATTCCTAAATTGAGAATTGGAGGAAGAAGTTTACATGGAACAACCTGAGGGTTTTGTGGATTCAGGAAAAGAAAATAAGGTGTGTAAACTTGTTAAGTCACTTTATGGACTAAAACAAGCACCTAAGCAATGACATGCAAAGTTTGACCAAACCATGTTGGCAAACGGATTCAAAATTAATGAATGTGATAAATGTGTTTACATTAAAGACACTCCAAATCACCAAGTCATTGTGTGTTTATATATGGATGATATGTTGATCATCAGTAGAGACATTTCAGATATAAATGCAACGAAACGAATGCTCGAGAGCAAGTTCGATATGAAAGACCTTGGATTTGCGGATGTGATCTTAGGGATAAGAATCCATAGAAATCCACAAGGGTTGGCATTGTCACAGTCTCATTACATCGAAAAGGTACTTGACAAATTCAAGTATATGAAATTTGGTATTGCCAAGACTCCATTGGATGTGAGCTTTGCACTTCGAAAGAATGAAGATGAAAGTGACTCCCAATTGGAGTACGCAAGAGTATTGGGATGTTTAATGTATGTAATGAACTGTACACGACCAAACATAACATGCGTTATTAGTAAGTTAAGTCGGTACACGAGTAATTCTAATAAAACTCATTGGATGGCAATGAAAAGAGTTTTAGGGTATCTTAAATACACTCAAGACTACACTTTGCATTATAATAAATATCTTGCGGTACTTGAAGGATATAGTGATGCAAATTGGATCACCGGATCGAACGAAGTAAAATCCACGAGTGGATATGTATTTACTATCGGTGGAGGAGCGGTCTCTTGAAAATCATCCAAACAAACTTGTATTGCTCGCTATACAATGAAATCTGAATTTATCGCATTAGATAAAGCCGGTGAAGAAGCAGAATTATTCCAAAATTTCTTGGAAGATATTTCTTATTGGTCCAAACCAGTGGCACCAGTATGTATACACTGTGATAGCCAAGCGGCGATAGGTAAGGCAGGGATCATGATGTACAACGGTAAATCTCGTCACATAAGATGGAGACATAATATCGTTAGAGAACTTCTCTCTAGTGGAATTATCACTGTTGGCTATGTAAAGTCAAAGGATAATGTGTCAGATCCACTTACAAAAGGCTTATCTAGAGAAAGAGTTGAGAGAACATCAAAGGGAATGGGTTTAAGGCCTAGGACAAGTCAGCATGGCGGTAACTCTACCTAGCAGACTGGAGATCCCAAGATCTAGGTTCAAGGAGATCAAACAAAATTGTGTCTGACAGGTTCAACATTGTCAAAATACCAACCAATTCTCATGATGTAGACAATTTGTCACGACCCAACTTTTCAGGTCATGATGGCGCCTACCATAAACCACTAGTAGGCAAGCCAACCTGTAGTCCGGAACAGCTAGTAACAGACTACTTAATAACATAAGAAAAAAAATACGGAATATATGATATAAAGATCAATACATAGATGAATTCCAAAACCTGGTGGTATCAGTACAAGAGCTTCTAAACATAATAAGAGTACAAAAGTGATATATCAAGGAGAAATACACTGATTCAACTTACCTCTGAATACAACTTAGAGGCTAGTCTAATACATAGAAGAGAGATAAGTAATACTCCGAACGTCAGGAGCTCACTCTAAGTCTCCGAATCAGGGCTACTCCACACAATGCACACATCAACGGCGATAACTCGTACTATGATCTGCAGGCTGCAGAGGTGTAGTATGAGTACCAAACAAATGGTACTCAGTAGGCAACTGGCAACTGAGCTTCAAAGATAAAGTAGATATATACAACATATAAATAGAATGAAAACTACAACCAAGAGTCCATAAATCATGTAATAAGTCAATAAGAATAACAAGGGACAACTATCCTATTCATGTCCAAGAGTCTAACATAATAAGAGTAAGGAAGTATCAAGGTGAACTATCTTATTCCAGGTACATTTAATATATGCCAAAGCTATACAGTATATCCCAGGTCAATATACAGATAAAGAGCGAAAGAAAGATATATTGTAATATACAAGGCGAAGGAACGACTATACAATATGAACAACAAAGAAAGGGATATCCGATAGTACCATGACTTCATATAGCTATATATATATATATATATATATATATATAAATAGGAGGTCATCTCAACATAACCTACATCGTCATGTTCTCATTTTAAGACCTTATTATAATGCTATCAGGATTCATTACCAACATACTCAGGATTTCTAATCCATATGGCTAGACATAGAATAATCATGCATAGTAATACAATCATAAGATAGCAAAGGCCGAAGACATACCTTAATCCCAATACCGGATCCATGACCAATCTGTCATAAGCTAGCCATAATAATGATCATAACCATGATAATAACAATATCAATAACATCGTAAATAACTGACTACTCCAGACAACCAAATACCTAGCCGAGCCTATGCGTACCCCTACTGCCCCAGACTCGGAAGGTTCAATAAAAAAACAATAACACAAGACATATTCTTTACCCATATCTATGCAACCGTCACATACCGGCTGATAGACATATGTGCATACTGGTGATAGGCGATGCGTATGCAGGAATGAATCCAAAATATACCATTAATAACACAATGCATCATAACTGTTTTCATTAGGACCATCATCATCGTCATCAACCTACAACCTCATCGGGTATCAATATCATCTCAATAGTATCCTCCGAACTCGAACCGGGTATCAATATTATCACAATATCTTCCGGCCTTGCCGGGTATCAATATCATCTCAATAGCATTCTCCGGACTCGAACCGGATATCAATATCATCATAATATCCTCCGGCCTTGCCGGGTATCAATATCATCTCAATAGTATCCTCCGGACTCGAATCGGGTATCAATATCATCATAATATCCTTCGGCCTTGCCGGGTATCAATATCATCTCAATAGTATCCTCCAGACTCGAACCGGGTATTAATATCATCATAATATCCTCTAGCCTTGCCGGATATCAATATATCATCATAACTCTCGACATATAAATATAGGCATATAATAGGTGCACAGACGCAAGTCGATATACTCGTAACCGTAAAGATGTCTAACTTATCAATACATCCCAACTACTCGTTATTATCTAACCAACACTTATTATTATTAAACCGCTAGTTCGCTAGTCATCACATAACCTCTAGTTATTAGCCTAAATATTATCCTTCACATAATCCTTGTTCACGAGATAACAACTAACCACTATTCATTTAACAGTCAACGTCTAACATCTAGTCTAGGTTCATCATTAGACCAAAAACCATCATTTATCCATCATTCATTATTATCAACTATTCATCCTATTTTTGTTAATCATTACTAGACAACACATTACAATTTGTCGCCTAACCATCTTTTATTAAATGACATCATTCATTAACTAACCATCATTAGCTACCATGTTCCAACTAAGCAAGACTCATTAACTAATACATTAGCTTCCTAGCATCAATTGTAATAGTTAGCCAATAGACAACTAGTTACCACATAACTTAATCGTCTAACAAGAAGAAAAACCATAAGATCATATTTCGGCTATAATCACATCATTTATAATGGTAAATAATCATGAACGTACCAAACCTATGCATGCCATCACCAGTATTCAATCAATGGAATAATAAGCATCATACCGCATCTTCCTCCGTCCCATACCGGAGAGATGTGTATACAAACATATACATATTCATATTCATAAATTGCAATCACATCATTCACAATGATAAACACTTCTTAGATATTTAATCAGTACCATAACACGGCCCTTGGCCTATTAATTTATCCGGAATAATCACAACATCATAATCATAGCCTTAGGCCCATATACATATCCGGGACTCATATCAATAATCATATTTATAAACCGTAGCATATCTATAATCATCTCACATATAGGAGGCATCTCACATCTAGGAGACATAATATCAACAAGCATATCGCCTCTATTAGATATCGCATATCTA
Organism: Capsicum pubescens; assembly: GCA_030864215.1. Lineage (NCBI taxonomy): Eukaryota > Viridiplantae > Streptophyta > Magnoliopsida > Solanales > Solanaceae > Capsicum > Capsicum pubescens. Next base: position 184,026,899 of record CM061539.1, on the reverse strand, counting down.
TAGGTTATGCATCATGACCAAGTGGAAAATCATCTCTATAAACTCAATAATCATAACTAAGAAGAAAATCATCTCTATGGGCCAAATATCATAACTAAGAGGAAAATGCATCTCTATAGGCAAAATATCATAATTAAGAAAAAAATGCATCTCTATGGGCAAATTATCATAATTAAAAGGAAAATGCATCTCTATGGGCCAAATATCATAATAAGGAGAAAAATGCATCTCTATGGGCAAAATATCATAATTAAGAAAAAAATGCATCTCTATGGGCAAATTATCATAATTAAAAGGAAAATGCATCTCTATGGGCCAAATATCATAATAAAGAGAAAAATGCATCTCTATGGGCAAAATATCATAATTAAGAGGAAAATGCATCTCTATGGGCCAAATATCATAATAAAGAGGAAACTGCATCTCTAGGGGACAAATATCATAATAAAGAGGAGAATGCATCTCCAGGGGCCAAGTATCATAATCCGACGAAAATCATCACAATTTATCAATTCACCAAATAATTCTCATAAATAAGGCTCATTAGTCTCAACTAGGTCTACTATCCACAACTAAGCCCACAAGGACTAACACAAATCTTGGCCTAAGTGGGCCGGATGATCCCACTTCTAATCCATAATTAGGCATACTATGCTCCAAACTAGGCTAAGGTATCTAGTTCATCCTCTAGATGTCAAGCAAGCCATATTAACACTTAAGATAGTAACTTCGATTAGAAACAAGGGTACTCAAGTCAACTCTACCAAACTTACGGTTTCAAAACTATCACACTAGCCCAATAAGGCTAAATATACAAATCATGTTTCAAATGCTAAAACCATATTCTGAGCATAACATTATATCATATTCATGCTACAAATTTACCCAAGCTAGGGAGAAGGCAATAGGATTCTACAAGGGTATTAAGTAATTCAACCTACGGGTCAAAACCCCGATCTAATCCCCAAACTTATATGTATAATCAATACTAAGTCATTCTATCCCATATCAATCTTAAAATTCACATTCACACGCAATATATATCATACATCATCCATGAAGAAGAGTAGACATAAGCCTACCTCAAGGCTAAACCGCAAAATCACACTTCACGCACCACATGCTCGTCTTCACTTCACAATCTCCAAAATGCCATCACACTGTCAAAAATATAATCTACTCATCAATACGAGTCTAACGATACCCATATTGCACTATTGTGCTTCGGGTCCAAAAATGACACCAAAAAGCTCAAGTGGGTCCCACGTACGAAAATCGCATTTCCGAGGTCAATCCAATGCTCATTTATCACCAAGGAAGCATAACCCTCAATTGATGGGTGCAAATAAATGAAATTTGGGGCTAAATCAATCCCTAAGCTAAATTGGGGTTTTGGGTCAAGAACAATAAAATTCACCAATAAAGTGATGAAATCTTACCTTAATCTGGATGATAATCATGATAAAAGATGTTTACCAAGCTCCCTAGACACCCACAAGACTTAATTTTGAGTTATCATACCTATTTAGGATTTTAGGTTCTCAAATGTGAAAGAACAATCTCCAAAATCGCGACCTTGGGTCTATTTATAGACCCTTTCGGCGAACAGACGCGGTACCCTGTGACAGCAAAGTCATAAACTTATTTTTGACCTTCGGAACTCATCCAAGACCCAAAATATATGATCCAATAGTGAAATTTGAGTGTAAACCACAATTCAAATCCATTGGAATCATCAAAACTTCCATACAAGGTAGTTTAGGCAAAAAGTGGGGCCCACATATATAGTTTCGATTTTATGACTTTCTGACTAATCGGTCGAAATGAGCTCGGGTGTATTTGGACTCGAACAAAAGGTATAACTAGACTAAAATCAATATTTCGAATATGATGGCTCAGTCGAAATTTTCATCCGAGATCGTTTCGCTGAAGTTTTTGATCGGTAGCCATTTGGAACCAACGAAGACTTCTAAACAGAGAGTTGACTCTAAAAACCAAACGAACTGCCCGGTAACCGAATCCTCAGTCCCAGCAAGTCATAAATGACTTGGGGTAGCTATGGAGAAGCTCAAACGGTGAAGATAAGCATAAATATGGAAAATGACCTGAAGGGTCATTACATTAGTAAACAAGGATAAGACTTAAGGTGAAAAGTCTTTTAATGATTATCTAAATTTGGCAGATTTGACCAAATAGTTTAATCTATAGGATTGAACGTTTAGAAATCACCTATGTGAGGGCGAAGTAGAAGCCGCTTGAAGGAGAATGTTAGTAAAGGTCTATTCTCTAAGCTCTCATGAAACCAGGACGTGTTCATGGCTGAAAAGAACAAAACCGTGAGAACCATAAATGGTAAAAGACTGGTTGTGTGACATGTGTTGTCTAGGTGTACATTAAAGCTCAACGGTTCAAAGATATCAAATCTACCTATTGACCGAGTGCATCCGATGCATGTTCACTACGGAAAGTTCAAAGGGAAACCCACTTATCCTGATGCAATCAGTCTTTGCTTGATGATCACATATTTGTCCGTAAAGTTTTACAAAGAATAGTCATTCCACATTCATGTGGGGAATTATTGAGTTCAATTGGTGTGAATGGAAAATGAAGGAAACATATTGTTTTGGAAAAGGAGTTACTGTTCAGATAGTTGTGTCTGTTCAGAAAAAGACACAATGTTTCGAATGAACAGACATGACTCTTCCAAAGAATACACCTTTTTGGATGAACCATTGCCACCTTTCGAAAGGGTCACTTGATGGTTATATAAACCTGCATTTATCCACAGATTTTGGTATGAAAATTTTTCTGAAATACAAACTCTTCTTGTCTTCAAAACATTCCTTGTGATCAATCAAATCGTTGAGTGAGTTCGGCGAATCCAATTTTTTGAGGTACCACTATAGTTGCATTGAAAACTATTTTATCCTGGGAGGAAGATTCCAAAACCTCGGGTATAGTGAGGGGAATTATTCCTTAAGGACATTCCGTGAAGTCAGGGGACTTGGCTTTACATTTCTGTTTCATCTTAATTTCTGGAAAAAAAAAAAACTTCTTAGAAAGATCACTTTGATCTTGTGTTGAGGGTGTTGTTGTACTTCATGGTGTTCTTGTTTTAAACTTGAATTAGTGTTGAAGTTATTGTGTCAAATTACAGATTCTTATACCCGAAAACGTTGAAAAACAACAGATGTTTCCTTGCTCCGTGTTTGATTTCTACCAAGAGGATCTTCATAGGTGACTAAATTAATGCTTACATACAGCTAATTTCTTACAATCCAGTTTTACCGATGGACATGATATTCAATTATAGGTTGAATCAGTTAATTTACCGTATAGAAAATTTATGTATTTGAAACATCTCGTTGTATATGTGAAGGGAACAGAACAAAGTAATTAAACTGTTCATTCAAGGAAGAATTTCTGGGATTTAACAGAACATGTTTAAGGCTTCATTGTTGTTTGGTTGAATTTGGAAAAGTTGTCAAGAGAGAAAAAGAGACACAGCTTATGAGTACTATAACTTTGATATGGCTATATAATAATTTCTCTGTATGGATGTACTTACAAAATTGTTTTTTTTTACATGGATTTTCATAAGCATATCCTACAAATATTTGGATATGCTTATGCAATACAATACAATACAAGACAATAGTATGGAATTTTCATTGGCAAGAGACAACATTTAGCAGTGTGCTCCTTGATCTAATCAGGCATCTAAAGATGTTGTCTAGGCCATTTTCAATGCATTCAAAATGAGCTTCCACTGTTTCCAATTTGCTCTGCACAAATTGGATCTTCTCCATTTCATTAGGACCACACTTGGAAAGGCTGCTTAATGCAACATCAACACTTTCTATCTCATTAACATTGTCTTGATCCCCCTTGTTAATCAATCTTGATACCAAAGACCATTTGCTAATTGGCCTAGAAATTGGGGCTGACAAAAAGACCAACACCATTTGGAAAACTGAAATTCCTATTGTGGTGACTTCTCTTAGCACTCTGACGACAACTGAGACAAGTTGATCGACTTCCATTACAGCAACCACCTCCTCATGATCCAATTTCTTTAAAGCTGAAACTAAGTTTTTGGCATCTTTTTTCATCTTCTTTCTAAATGAGGTGTAGCTGGTGATGCTCAAATCTCCCTTTCTCCTCCTCAATAAGGACTGAACATCTTTAATATTTTCCTTAAACTGTGACACAAGGTCTCTTGTAGTGCCACAAATATCAAGAAATCTCACAGATTTATCCAAGATTTCATCGACCCATTTCTTATTTTGGCACTGAGAAAGGGCTTGAAGTGTCTGAGGCAAGTTAAGAAGATCACCCATGCAATTATACACCTCCACCAAACCAAGTAGGCCATTGTAAACAGCTTCTGCAGTTGGTGAAGCAGACAACTCCCAAGTCTTGAGCTTGTTGAGCTCCTCTTCAATTATCTGAGTAGCTGGATGTGATCTACTCGGCAAACTGATGGATCTGTTATTGGTTTTTGATGAAAAGGTTGCCATCTTTTTCCTTTGCTTCTACTTGGGACTCAAAAGTTTGGGGATGATCAAATGCCTTTGAAGCTCATCCTATTTATACCAAAGTTGTACAGAAAGCGACAGAGTAGTCTTACTTTTTAGATAGGCATGTGACAAAAGAAAGGGCATTCCCTAAGAGTTGGGTGAGCTTGTTGTGCTGCGTGAAAACAAAACTCTAATCATTGGTCATTCTTTTCATTACGTTGTCTTCAAAAGGTTGCCACTTTGCATTACCTTATTGCTTCTGCGTGATGAAGAAAGATGCCTCAGCATATACGTGGCTTCTTAATGTTGTCTTGATGGGAGGAGTCACAGTTTGTCATGTGGGCAACCGCAAAGCGCCATTATAATATTGACATCTAGATCTTTTTCTCTCAACGGCTTTTTCAAAAAATAAAATCTTTCAAGTGCTACCTCCCTTTCTTCTATATATGTTTTAATTTATTTGTTGATTTCTCCAAATCTAGAAAGATTTATTACTCCCTCAATTCCTTTTATTTGTTCTCTTCGTTTTCTATGAATCAATTTGATTACGTTTCAAAGTTAAATTAAATTTAATTAATTTAATTTTTTTAAAATTAAAATTTAGATATTAAAAAATTATATGAAAATATGATAAATTATATATATATTTTTAATTTGATTAAGAAATACATCTTAAAATGATGATCAAAGTTTGTATCCTTTAACTCTAAAAAAAAATAAAAAAATAAAAATAAAATGAAATTGAGCAACTACTTCGTTCTTAATCAGTACTAAGCAAATTTAGAGTTTCAAATCATCATTATTAAAATTTATTTAGTAAAATAACCTCACTAAATTAAAATTTTCTTAAGAGATATATCAAATTAATATGAGTCGTAAGACGGCGGGCGGGGGGGGGGCTTTAGATGGAGCGATAACTATTTGGAACACGTAAGGATACCTTCCTTTTTATACTAATTTTTTAAACCTAATTAATGAATTCTAATCCATTATGATAGATAATTGCCTAGGTTTAGCCAGACATATAGATGAGAGATTATTTTATAATCGTTCGTGATTATTTTAAAGAAATGGAAGGGAATCAACTTTAAAGATTCCAATCTAATTACAAGAAATAAACTAAACTCATTGAGATTTAAAGAAGTGAGATAAAAATGGTCAATGAATTGTGAATATATTGTGTCTAGTTAAATAAAGGAATTGAAGAGATTACGTACCCAGATCAGTATACTATATAGGGCACATTTTAAGTCTCAACAAATATTAGCTAACTCAAATAATTTATTGTTTTGGTTTGGATCGAAACATTTCAAGTAGATTTTATACATTTTTTATATGTTCCCTTCCGCTTTAAGCTTCAAACCTGAGGTTTATCCTTTTTTTCTTTCCCCCTTTCCATTTCAAGCTTCAATTTGACCCGAGGTTCACCTTTTTTCTTTTCAACTTGAGATTCAGTTCGGTCCAAGGTTTATTTTTTTTTCCCTTTCAATTTAAGCTTCAAGTCAACGTACCGAGGTTTACTACACTTCGACGTAGTGGTAATGCTCTTGTCGCCAGGGAAGAATGCAATGCATAGACTTGCTAGCTAGCTATAAGCATGAACAGACAAAACATTTAACATAACAATAATGTTGAATGAGTTGAATCTGTGCCAGTGCAAGAAGCAGTCGTATAAGTAAATTAATGTCTATTCAAAGAACTTATAACTAAGACAAGTACACAGCATGTACTGCTCATGTTATACATGCATGGGAATTTAATGTTAAAGTGATGAATTGACCATGCACGAATGCCTAGCGTGGGTGGTGGGGAATGGTGGAGCCACAATTGTTTGTCTTTTCATATAATTACTAAAAAATTAAAGATTAAATGTTAGAACTTACCAAAAGTTTTATATGAATTTGATCCATCAGTTTATTTAGAGAGTAACAGTGTGTTTTGAGGTAATTTAACTGGTTCGAACAAACCATTCAATCGCTTTCATCACGATATTAACGTATAATGATATACATATACGTACATGTTGAATAATTTTACATGAAGTTGGCTTCTAATTAACTTCATTCTCTAAAATTCTTTTACATTGCCAATAGACATAATTTAAATTTTTATAGAGCCATTCTTTCTTCTTAACATTTGGTTTTAAGGAGAAGGAAAAAATACATAAAGTAGCATACTTAAGTATTAAATTACAAAAGATAACAACACTTTTATCAAATTACATTTTGTAGCATATTTATTTGTATTTTTGTAGCAACAGTTTGCAAAAATCCAAAATACATATCGATCATAAGGGCAGTAAAAATCATATGTATTTGTATTTTTGTAGCAACAGTTTGCAAGAATGCAAAATAGAACTTGCTATATTATGTAATTATGAAACTGTTGTTATGAAACTCATAATTAAGGGGATAAGTATGTTATTTCTGAATTTTGCCCCGGAGGAGAAAGCAATGAATTGGTTGTTTCCAAAGAATGTTATTACATGGGCCTTTAGTGACATAATGTAACATGGACATTACACTGAAACATCACATTCTCAGCTCTCACGACAAATACTATAAAATATGGGCTTAGATTTGACCCAACAATAAATTTCTATTAGGAGGCCAGGTACGCTGAACTTGTATTCACATATGTTCAACTCGATTCTCCTACTAAAATTACACAAACAAAATCTTCAACGCCACCATACCACTCAACTGTCTATTCTTTTCTAGTGCTCTTTGTTCATTTTTCATTGTTGTTGTTTGAGTCACTCAATGTTATATATAATTAAAATAAAAACTCAGACATGCAATGTCAGGATGGCCGAGTGGTCTAAGGCGCCAGACTCAAGTTCTGGTCCTCGTGAGAGGGCGTGGGTTCAAATCCCACTTCTGACATTAATTTTTTTTATGGTTTTCTACTTAAAAATCACATATTCATTTGAAACTTAACTTAATCTCATATCATTAAGCAATATTTGAATAATAGAAACACATGCCAATTGACGAAAAGATTTTATTTTCTCATTTATATATACCAACTGCTAGTATATTTTTTCAATTAACAAGATAAATAAAACACATTTTAAACTAATAATATACTTGCTATCACAGCAGACCAGCAGGATGTCCCCTTGTTTTTCTCCTTAGTAGGCAATTAGGAGAGCACTTACAACAACAACAAACCCAATATATTCCCACGTAGTGGGATTTGGGGAGGGTAGAGTGTACGCAGTTCATACCACTACCTCTAACGAGTAGAGAGACTGTTTCTGATAGACCCCCGACTCAAGATAAAAGACAGTATAAAAGGCAGTATACAAAAACATCAAAAACATAGAATATGATAAAATAACATAGATAGGACATCCACAAAAAAGTACATTGCCAAACAAAAGACACCACAATTCCCCTACCTACTGACTACAACTCAACCACACCCTTAGCCCTCTATCTTAATGTTTTTCCTCCATATCATCCTATCCAGGGTCATGTCCTCAGTCAGCTGTAACTGCTCCATGTCACGTCTAATCACTTCTCTTCAGTATTTCTTCGGTCTACCCCTACCCCGCTTGAAACCTTCCAAGGTCAACCTCTCACATATACAAACTGGGGCATCCGTGCCCCTCCTCATCACATGACCAAACCATCTCAACCTCACTTTCTGCATTTTATCCTCCACTGAAACCACTCCCACATTCTCCCGAATAAATTCATTCTTAACCTTGTCCGCCCTAGTGAATCCACACATCCAACGCAATATTCTCATTTCCGCCACCTTCAACTTTTGGATATGAGAATTCTTAACCGTCCAACACTCTGCTCCATACAACATAGCAGGCCGAACTGTAACTCTATAGAATTTTCCTTTAAGCTTGGGGGACACTTTCTTATCTCATAAAATTCCCGAAGCGAGCCTCCATTTGTAATACCCCAAAAGTTCAGACATTTTTAGGATCATTCTTCAAACTCATGAGTGATAAATTTTAGTGATTTGGTAGTTCTATGATCAAGGTTGGTGCATATTAAGGCCTCAAAAGTGCCCTAGCTATTAGACGAATCAAAACATTTCCTTACCGATTGAATTCTTAAGAAGGATATTGGTATAGTCAACTTCAAATGATCATATCTATCGTTATACTATGAATTTATGAGCTCATGACCCACCAACAGATAGATAATTGAATTATCTTTCCAAAAATATCGATTTCACCTAAATTCGATATAGGAGTAAGGAGTTGTGCCCTTTTTACTCTAGCATGTCAGGCTGAGAAACAGTGACGACATTTTGTGACAAGCCGTCACAAGTGTGACGGCCTATCACCAATGTCGTCAGCCCTGGGCAGATTTCCACCCCCAGTGATGACATTTTGTGACAAGCCGTCACGCCCGTGACGGCTTATCACCAATGTTGTCAACCTTAACCAGAAAACCAAGATTTCACCTTTTTGTGACGATATTTTGTGACAAGCCGTCACGCCCGTGACGGCCTATCACCAATGTCGTCAACCTTAACCAGAAACTCAAAATTTCACCCTTTTGTGACGATAATCCGTGACGGCCTATCACCAACTTGACGACTTTTCACGGATGTCGTCAGCAATATTTCTCCAGCAATTTAAGGGCGTTTTAGTAAGGGTATTTTGGTCTTTTCCCTTCACTTTCCACGACTTATAACCCTCAAGGAACGTATTATCTTCCATTCTCTTTAGTTAAAATATCTCAAAAAGCTCTCTACACTCTCAACCACAATATTAGGGTTTTTATTAAAATCATCTCCCAAAAGCAAGATTCAAGCCCTTTTTCCAAGATAATCAAGAATTAAGTTTCCCAACCCAAGAAATCTCCAGCAAATCATCAAAGTTTTCTTTCTAAGGTATGCGTGGTGTTCATCCACGGATCCCTTTCGTCCGTGGAGTTCAAGAATCAATCTTTAAATGCTAAATTATGAATATTTTGTGGTGATATGACCATGTTCATGTTGATGGTTGTTATTTGTGTTGTGGAAAGGTGTTTTGATGTATTTTCATAAAGAGTATGGTCATGTTAGTTGGAACCCATGAATTTAAGTGGTTTAATATGGTGAAACTTATGAATACACCTATGCCTTAAAGAGTGCATGCATGGTGTTTTATAAAATGCTTAGGAGGCTAAAAAATTCATGTTTCCATTGTTCCATAGTATCTAAATGACAAGACCATGTTAACTATTATAATTCAATATGAATTTCATGCTATTGTTATGTTGCTATTGTTGTGGTATGAAACATTCATGAAAATGGAGTGATACAATATGTACATGATATATATGCACTCTCTACCATGCACAAGATGTTGAGAACTATATGTAGTATAATATCCCTACGTAAATATTATGAATTGTGAACCCGGTTCTCATGATCAAGTAAGCCATGTGGTGTCAGTTTCCTTCCATTGAGTCCTGGGGGTACTTGTACCCGAAAATATAGTTGTGTGCCTAGAGCCATGTCATGTTATCACGATATTCTCAGTCAAGCCATGATCTATAGAACTCAGTCAGTCATATGACTCAGGAAATCTCAGAATTCTCATGATCTCAGTTAATTCTCAGATAATAGTACTATTCCGTCAGTCAACAAAAATTAGTTAGTCAGTCCATGTATAGTCAGGTAATCATGTTCAATCTCTTCAGATGGGAATATAAGTTAGCACCGAGTGAACCCAAGGATGGAAATTCACCTGCCAGATAAGGGTGCGATTCTTAGCAGTCATCCTTATGTTCCAGAACTACGTAGCCAACATAGGTTGAGACATCTTAACCTATCAGATTAGGGTTGATAAGGTGATTTGACCTGTCATACCAGGGTCCCACCATTCTCATTAGAGTAACCTGCCAGATAAGGGTCACTCACAGATTGTCCTTACCAATGGCGTGGTATTGACACCCTTCCAATCAGGGCACGGATTAGACCCTAACTCAGCTATTATAGCGCATTTAAGGTATGTTGGTTAAACAACTACCTCCCACAGTTTCAGCCTCAGCCTCAGTAAAAGAACTCAGATAGTTCTTCAGATTTCAGTATACCAGGACTGTCAGATACAATCAATTCAATTACAGTACGAAATCCAGGTAGTTCCTTCAGATTTAGGACTGTCAGACACAGGCATCCATGTTATCAGGAATTCCAGTATTAGTCATGTTAGATATTAATAAACTATGTATTAGCGTACATATCTAGATATCACGTATTCACGATCTCAGTTACTATGTATGCATTTTTGCACTTTCACGTTCATATCAGTCGGTCAGTTAACACCGTTCATGCATGTAAACCCTTGTATTTAGCCTACCCCACTCGTATACTCAGTACTCCCAGTTGTACTGACGTATTTGTGCTATGGTTCTTTCTTTTATGTTACACCATAGGTTCCCAGACACGAGTTCCAGATCAGCAGTCGCAGTAGCATTTCAGTAGCAGAGTTGCAGTGAGTCCTCATCCATCCGAGGATGATATTATTTTATTTCATTCATTATTTCAGTTCAGTTTTTCTAGACGGAGTTAGTTGGAGACATGTTCCTTAAACTCCTTACTCAGACAGTATTTAGAGGCTTTCAGATTTGTTTCAGACTTCAGTTGTTTTGGGTATTTGTTACCCCATATGGATGTTATGATTTTTCAGATATTTTATTCAATTGAACCTTATGGCCTATTGTTCATAGTTTTCGCATTTTACATGTATATTATGCAGTGTACAGGTACAGATATCAGTCATGGGTTAGCTTGTGGTTCTTCGGGGTCATAAGTACCGTGTAGCGTTCCGATTCAGCAAATTGGGGTGTTACACCATTTCATCCAACCTGCCCCTATACAGTGAGAGACATCCTCATCTAACCCTCCATTCCCCTGAATCTTAGACCTGAGATACTTAAAACTATCCCTCTTGCAAACCGCCTGAGACTTCAACTTTACTACCATATCTTCCTCATGTCTCGAGTCATTAAACTTGCACTACAAGTACTCCGTCTTGGTCCTACTCAACCGGAAACCTTTAGACTCCAGGGTTTCTCTTCAAATCTTCAGCTTATCATTAACCCCTTGTCGCGATTCATCAATCAAAACTATATCATCCGCGAAAAGCATACACCAAGGCACCTCACCTTGTATATTTTGCGTCAGCACATCCATCACCAAAGCGAATAAAAATGGACTAAGAGTCGATCCCTGGTGCAACCTTGTCAAGACTGGGAAATTCTCAGAATCACCTCCCACTGTCCTTACTCGAGTTTGCCCCCTCATACATGTTTGATACGCCACCGGAACCCCCCTCGCCTCCAGGCATCTCCAAAGAACCTCCCTAGGGACCTTGTCATATGTCTTTTCTAGGTCTATAAACACCATGTGAAGATCCCTCTTCCTCTCTCTATACTGCTCTACTAGTCTCCGCACAAGGTGAATTGCCTCAGTCGTGGAGCGACCAGGCATAAAACCAAATTGGTTCTCCAAAATCGACACAATTTTCCTCAACCTCCGCTCCACCACCCTCTCCCAAATCTTCATCGTGTGACTCAACAACTTAATACTCCGGTAGTTGTTACAAATGTAAAACAAAATCTTCGCCTTAAGAGTAGGATTAATTTGCAATTTCTGCTTTCAATATCATTTTTCTAGGACGGTGTCATCAACCATGTGAGTGAATTACTTGAGAATTAAGTTGATTGAGAAGAATTAGACATGACCAACAGAAGATAAAGTGAATGGGGGAACAATACCACATTCATGTTATTGTTTCAAATTAATTATTGTAGGAAAATAAGTTATTTCAAAATAATTTATTGTGTATTTGGAAAAAGAAAAGGAAAATAAATTATTGATTTTGTTTACTTGGAGAGAAAGGAAAAGAAAAAAAAAAGGAAAACATTTTGCCGCCTCTGCTGACTGTCTCAACAAATGCTAGAAAGAGCATTCTTTCCTTTTGCAAAATAATCAACTATCATCCTACATCACATACTGCCAACTAAGTTCTTTCCTTCCTTTTCTTTAGCTACATTTTATATTACCTTATGCTTTAGTATTTTAGCTTGTTGGTATTTGTATTAATGATTTTGTTGATTCTTGTACCCTTTGATTAATTAGGGAAGATTTATTTAACTCAGAATATCCTCTAATTAATCAGGGAAGTTCTTGTTTAATCCTGGAGAAATATTTCACATTGCTGAAATAGTTTCTTAGGACAGTGCCTAGCACGATTCAAGTATAATTAATATATTAACCGATTAAGAAGCGATTCAAGTATAATTAATATATTAACTGGTTAAGAAGCAGTTAGATTACTATTATAGTTGTCATATTGATTACAATATTATCACTAAGGTAGCAATAATATTATACACTGTTATTTTATTATATTATTAATATTATTAGTATAATATTTTGTCAACAGTTAAATAATATTATTATTATTATTATTTTTTCGTTGTGGTTATTATTATTTTTCGTTGTTCCCAAAAATCTAAGAAACTATGGCATATAATTTTGATCCTAAGACCGTTGATAATACTGATGCTGGTGTTGCTCTGGCTGCTTCCAGTCAGTCTGTCAGAAGGTTATGGTACTGCAGGTACTACAGAGTACAGGTATGAAAATAAACTTGGTTGCATGCCTAATGTTAATAATAGAATCTTTATTAAAAATGCATCTCAATGCAAGAGAATATGTGAAAGAAATGACAATTCCGCTAAGTCAAAAATAAATTTGACTGAAACGGATGATATAATTATTGCGGTCATTTCAGAAATGAATATTGAGACCAATGTGAGAAATTGGGTGGTGGACTCTGGTGCTACTAGGCACATTAGTATAAATAAAAATGATTTTATATCATACACCTAAGTTGAGAAAGAAGAAGAAATTGTTTATCTTGGGACCTCGAGAACTATTCAAGTTCTTGGAAAAGGCACAGTTCTTCTCAAACTCACATCTGGTAAAACTTTGGGATTAAGTAATGTGCTGCATGTTCCTAATATCATAATTAATTTGACTTCTGTGGCATTATTAGGAAAAACTGGAATAAAGGTTATATTTGAAAATAATGAGGTCATATTAACTAAATATGATATTCTTATTGGAAACGGACGCTGTAATCATGGACTTTATATACTTGATATTATCAATGATAATGCATCAGCTTCTGCTTATATGATTGAGTCTATTTCTTTATGGCATGCTATATTAGGACATGTTAATATTAAATATATAAAGAATATGCAATCACTTGGTCTAATATCTGGTTTAGATTCAAGTAATTTTGATAAATGTGAAATATGTGTTGAAGCTAAAATTAGTAAAAAGTCATGCTTTTTAGTTGATAGAGAAACTGAATTGTTATCTTTGATTCACACTGATTTGGGTGATTTAAAACAAACCATGACTAGAGATGGTAAAAGATATTATGTGATCTTTATTGATGATTTCTCTAGATTTACTAAGTTATATTTTCTTAGAAATAAAGATGATGTATTTGATACTTTTGTGTCTTATAAATCTAAAGTTGAAAATCAGCTTAGTAGAAAAATCAAGAGAATTAGATCTGATAGAGGTGGAGAATATGTATATTTAAATGCTTTTTGTGAAAAAGAAGGTATTATTTATGAAGTAACTCCGTATTATTCTCCTGAGTCTATTGGTGTAGCTGAGAGTAAAAATAGGACACTGAAAGAAATGATAAATTCTATGCTAATTAGCTCTTGTGCACCTAATAATTTGTGGGGTGAAACTATTTTATCTACATGTCATTTACAAAATAGAATTTCTCATAAAAGAACTAGCAAAATTCCTTATGAATTGTGGAAAGATTATAAGCCTAATTTGAAATATTTAAAAGTGTGGGGTTGCCTTGCGAAAGTTCTTCTTCCTGAACCTAAAAAGAGGAAAATATGTTCTAAAACTGCTGATTGCATGCTTATTAGATATGCTGAACATAGTGTTGCATACAGATTTCTTGTCTTGAAATGTGATGTACTTGATAGTAATACTATAATTGAGACAAATAATGTTGAATTCTTTGAACATATTTTTTTACTATGTGATAAAATCTCTTATGCACCTGTTAAAACAGAAAATGAATCGACCTCTAATATTGAGGAACTGAGAAGGAGTAAAAGGCCTAGAAAAGAATATTTCTCTTATGGAAATGATTTTCAAACTTTTCTTGTTGATAATTGTCATGCCTTATTTTTGCCGAGGTCAAACAAAACATGACTTATTGGACTCTAAAGAATTGAAATTTTGTACAGAGTCGCCACCTAATTTTTAAAGGAAAATAAGGAAATCTTTTTATTTGTCGATACGTATGATTAATGTTTTGGTCTACGGAAACCTATTGAGACTCTAGGTAAGGGTTCAAATCATCCCGAAAGGGAAGGGGTTAGGCACCCTTTAGGATCCACAAATGTGGTACCCGGCTAGACTAAACTTATCAATGAGGGAGGAGGTATAGTATTTAAATGATGTAACAGTGTATATGTATTAAGTATAAAATAATTCTTTTGAAAAAATGTAAATATAAAACTATGTAAAAGTATATGTATACAAATGAAATTATTGTTATAAAAAAGGATATGTAAAAAAATGTATAAATTGTATGTGAAAAGAAAGTATATTGAGATGTATGAAAAGAAATGTATTTTGATGTGTCATGAAAAGATGGTATTTACAAGTAATATTTTTATTTGATTAAAATTATGAAAAAGTAAAATTTATTTGAGAAGAAAAGACTACATAATACGTGAATCACTTGATTAATTTGATTCTTTTATGTAAATATTAACGGCCTAAATTTTGCCTAAAAGCGATAAAATTATGTAAATAAAGAACATCTTCGTCCGGCACCCAAAAAGTAAAGTTTTCACTATCTTTTATCTTTATGTACAGTTACAAATGAGAAATAAACTACAAACATAAAGCTCGGAAATTATGTATAAGTGCTTGATAAAGTAATAAAATGAACAAATAATTATTAAAGTAAGTGAAATTATGTGCACACATGTACATATAGATGTATATATAAAATTAGAGTTTTGTCAGAAAGTGGGCTCGGATTAAGTT
This sequence comes from Capsicum pubescens, assembly GCA_030864215.1. Taxonomy (NCBI): domain Eukaryota; kingdom Viridiplantae; phylum Streptophyta; class Magnoliopsida; order Solanales; family Solanaceae; genus Capsicum; species Capsicum pubescens. The sequence goes on along the minus strand of CM061539.1, from coordinate 184,011,309 downwards.
TTAGACTCGCCATGACTACGAAGTGGTTGCTCGACTAATCGTCCATCCTAAATTGTCTTGCCAAGATACGAATCATAAAACCTTTTGTGTTCTCGTGGTGTTATAAAAGTTTTGTCATTGTCCGAGTTTATTTATTTTTGTACGTATTTGTAAACGTAATGTCCGTCTTTTATTTAGGAAGACCTCAAAAATCGAAGAAGAATTTCTTCATCGGCCATGTGTCTATATTTTATATAAAATAAATAACTTGGAAAGTAAAGATCCGTTTTTTGTATTGGGATGACCTCAAGTATCCGACGGAAAGATAATGTCATTGGTCAAATAGTGTAATATCTATTCATTATCAGTATATTTCCAAAGATGAGTAAAGAGATAAAAAAGCAAGAAATCGACTGGCAACAGTAGATATCCGCAAATTCAAAGCCACTGAGAAGGAAATCGAGTGGCAACAGTGAAAAGTGAATCTTTTCCAACATCTGCAGCATAAAAGGCAGTAGTACCAGTAGGATTAAAAGCAGCATCACCAACAATTCCAAAAAAAAAAAAACACCACAAAGAGAAGAACAGTAGTAATAAACAAAGAAGCCATTGGTTGAACAATAACAAAAGCAGAAGCAATAAGGTCAGTGAAAACACCAAGTGCTGCTGAACAAAATACCCTGGCCAACAACAACAACATCAGAACAATTTAGAACCACAATATGATAAACAAACAAAGAGAAGAAAATGCCATTTTTCTTATAGATCTAGTGTTTAGAGATGATAACACCGAAGAAACCTCCATGGTTTTTGGTGTTTGCAGCGAAAAAGAGAGGGAGGCAGTGGTGGAAAGGGTTATGTTGGAATTTGATGATGTCGCCGAATCTGAGGGTGGTCAGAGACGGAGAGGGGAGGTGTGAGGGAGTGTAGACAGATTTGTATGTTGTAGGTATATAGAAATCACGAGATCTCTATGTTAGTGTGTGTCTTTCTGTCTATCTCGCATATATGTAGTGTATGTGTATATATGTATAAGCGTAGTCAGTGAAGAAGAAGGAAAAGTAAAAAAATGGATTCTATGTATTCTGTAATTGTTCTGTGTTTGTAAATTGTTGTTATGTGGTAATGGTCCGTTGGAGTGTGTGTAATGTATCCATTGGAGTGTGTGTGAGAGGAGAAAATATGGGTGTTTATTTTGAGAGAAAGAAGAATAAAAAATGGTCTTCTACCCTTGCTTATTTATAATAAAATTGGGCACTCCCTATTATCCAATGAATAAAGGGATGTCCCCTCTTTTTATAATAGCACATCCTTTAGTTCTTAGGATATTGACCAAAGGATGTTCATCCTTTTGACCAATGGATAGAGTTATTGTCCAAAGAATAGTGTCATTGAGTTGTCATTGTCAGATGTGACAAGACATTGTTGTGTGGTCGTTGTCGGATGCGACAAGACACTAAATTATTATACTGTGTAAAAATAATTAATCCGAATTAGCATTTGAGGACCGTAAAAAATGTACAAAATGCAGGTATTGATCTGTAATTATGAAAAATGTAAAGAATGTTGAAAATATTGAAAAATATAATTTAATTTTTAAAAATATTATAAAAATGTGATATCATGTCGTGTACGTGTGCAGATGATTGTAAAATATTGAAAACGATAATGAATTGATAGAAATCCTAATATAAGGAGGATTATTAATAAATTATGAAAAGTAAAAATACGACAACAAATTGATAAAAATCCTAAACAAAGGATGATTATCAATAATTTATCAACAATTGTAAAAAAGATGTGAAAATTATATTTTGTGCCCTTTAACGATCAGAAAACCTGAAGACGTTAATTTTAGACACGGAGAGCAAAAATTGGGTGTCAACAATAATGAACCATCAAATTATTTTGAAGTTGTATCTTCATCTGATGCTAAATTTTGGAAACAGGTAATAAAAATTGAGCTTGATTCAATTATGAAAAATAATACATGAATTTTAACTGATTTACCTCCTGGTGCAAAACCAATTGATTGTAAATGGATTTTCAAAAAGAAACTTAATTCGGATGGATCTTTAGATAAATATAAAGCTCGATTAGTAGCTAAAGGATTTTCTCAAAAGCAAAATATTGATTATTTTGATACTTTTGCACCAGTAACAAGAATTGCTTCTATTCGAATATTAATTGCTTTAGCATCAATTCATAAGTTGTTTATCCATCTAATGGATGTAAAAACAACTTTCTTAAATGACGATTTAGAAGAAGAAATTTATATGGTTCAACCTGAAGGATGTGTAACTTCTGGACAAGAAAATAAAATTTGTAAATTAATTAAATCTCTTTATGGCCTTAAACAAGCTCCTAAACAGTGGCATCAGAAATTTGATCAAGTCTTAATAAAAGACGGTTTTTCTTCTGTTGAGGTGGATAAATGTGTTTATACAAAAGTGGTAGACAATGATTATGTGATAATCTGTTGATGACATACTTATATTTGGTACATGTTTAAATATTGTGGAGTGTACCAAATTATTTTTGTTTACTAACTTTGATATAAAAAATCTGGGTAAAGTGAATATGATTTTGGAAATTAAAGTTATAAGGAGTGAAGATGGTATAATGTTGTCACAAGAATATTATGTGGAAAGACTTTTAAAGAAGTTTGAATGTTGGGAGGTAACTCCTGTAGCCACTCCTTATGATGCTAATTCTAAATTTAAAAAGAATAATGGTGACCTAGTTGCTCAGTCTAAGTATGCACAGATCATTGGGAGTCTACTGCATTTAATGAATTTTACTAGGCCTGATATAGCCTATGTCGTGTGTAGATTGAGTAGATATACTTATAATCCCAATAATAAGCATTGGTCTGCATTAATGCGATTGATGAAATATTTAAAAGGAACCGTGAATTATGATATCTCGTATAGTGGATTTCCTTCACTCTTAGAAGGGTATTGTGATGCAAATTGGATCTCTGATTCAGATGAGACAAAATTCACTAGTGATTATGTATTCACCCTTGGTGGTGGTGCAGTATCATGGAGATCAGCTAAGCAGATGATCATTGCTAGATCAACTATGGAATCAGAGTTTGTGGCTCTGGAGTTAGCTGGTACTGAGGCTGAATGACTAAGAAATTTCTTAGCAAATACCTTTTTTAAAAAGGATGATCTGTTGCCTCATAACCCTTTGAAAAAGGATAATCTGTTGCCTCATAGCCCTTTGAACAAGGATGATCTGTTGCCTGATATCCCTTTGAAAAAGGATGATCTGTTGTCTAATATCCCTTTGAAAAAGAACGATCTGTTGTCTAATATCCCTTTGAAAAAGGATGATCTATTGTCTAAAATCCCTTTAAAAAAGGATAATCTGATGTCTCCTGTGTATATACACTGTGATTGTCAAGACGCAATTGCTATTGCGAAGAATAAATCTTACAGTTATAAGAGTAGACATATGAAATTGAGGCATGATGTTGTTAAGCAGCTACTAAGAGATGGAATAATTTCCATTGATTATGTGAAGTCAGAATTGAATTCGACCAATTCACTGACTAAACCTGTGGGAAGAAAATTAATTCTTCAAACTTCAAAAGAGATGGGGTTAAGGTCAATATGATTGTAAATAGAGATGGTAACCCAACCTATGTGATTGGAGATCCCATGAAGTAGGTTCATATGGGTAATAACAAGTCAATATTGACTCTGCGCACTTATTGAGAGTGCTTGAACTACTACTAAAATGGAGGGATGAGTTATTAACTCTTAATGAATTCATAGTCCTTATGAATGGTGTATTTAAAGCAGTGTACACTTGATGAATTCACCTATATGAGAAGTGGAATGAGACCGTTCCTATGAGACTTTTGGCCTTAGTCTCTAGAGCTCTCATGAATACCAGGCGCACGCATGGCCTATTGGCGCAAAACCGCGTTGAACAACAAAATTTCGGTCAAAATGTGATTGATAAAATTTCTGGCTTACAACAAGAATTATTCGGTTCATAGAAATATTATATTCACCGGTAATTCTGTAAGTTAAATTTTATTGGTCTAAGTTTGGTTCATAGTCCAAAAGACACCAAACCTATTGCATTTTGTCCATGCAAATCCAACAAGATAAAATATTTTTCTATAAATTATTTTGAAATAATGGGGGGATTGTAGAAAAATAAGTTATTTCAAAATAATTTATTGTGTATTTGAAAAAAGAAAAGGAAAAGAAATTATTAATTTTGTTTACTTGGAGAGAAAGGAAAAGAAAGAAAAAAGAAAACATTTTGCCGCCTCTGCTGACAGCCTCAACAAATGCTAGAAAGAGTATTCTTTCCTTTTGCAAAATAATCAACTATCATCCTACAACACATACTGCCAACTAAGTTCTTTCCTTCCTTTTCTTTAGTTACATTTTATATTATCTTATGCTTTAGTATTTTAACTTATTGGTATTTGTATTAATGATTTTGTTGATTTCTGTACCCTCAGATTAATTAGAGAAAATTTATTTAACTCAGAATATCCTCTAATTAATCAGGAAAGTACTTGTTTAATCCTGAAGAAATATTTTACACTGCTGAAATAGTTTCTTAGGACAGTGCCTAGCACGATTCAAGTATAATTAATATATTAATCGGTTAAGAAGCGATTCAAGTATAATTAATATATTAACTGGTTAAGAAGCAGTTAGAGTACTGTTATAGTTGCCATATTGATTACAGTATTATCACTAAGGTAGCAATAATATTATACACTGTTATTTTATTATATTGTTAATATTATTAATATAATATTTTGTCAACAGTTAAATAATATTGTTGTTATTATTATTTTTCCGTTGTGGTTATTATTATTTTTTGTTGTTCCCCAACAATTGGCACTTGATCCTTTTGATAATCATGTGTATGATTCAAATTCTTTCATGCTCTAGAAATGAGTGTCAGCATAGTCTTTATTTGAAAAATAACATATGGAGGTTTGAATTATTAGTACGTCAGAATATTAATTCTTCTATTTCATCTTTTTATCAGCGCAACTAATAACTACTAAAGATCGAGAAGATTCTAAAAATATAAAAAATATGAACCACGACCCACTATGATCCCTTGTATACAGGCCTGCACAATTTAGTGCGAACCAATTCAACAACTTGGAGAAAACCTTTTCTTTTTTCTAAAAAAAAAAAGAAAGAAAGAAAGAAAGAAAGAAAGAAAGAAAGAAAGAAAGAAAATGGAGAACCACGAGCATTCAATTGAATACACTTAAGAATGCTGCATTAAATAAAATAATTTTTGGATTAAACTTTAGTCCAATAATACAATATTTGATTGCTCAATTTAAATTTAATCTCCCTTAATACATGAATAACTTATACACCATAGAGTGTATTATGTTATACGAAATCATGTGATTATTTATTCATGATTTAATAATACATGGATAAGAGGATTAAATGACTTAACTATCCCTCAATCATTTTTATTAAATTTCTCTTTTAGTTTCATTTTAAATCTAATCTCTACAAATTTAATCATTATGCTACATTTAATTTGCCAAATTCCTTTATTAGGGTCCTCTATAAATTTGGCACACCCATTAAGAAAAATATTTATTTAATTAGGGGTCTATTTTATCAAATTAACCTTATTAATTATGCTTTAAAAATATGAATTTGAATATATACAATTTGTTTAGTCATTTAATGATAAGGTATTATTGAAAGAACATATTAAAATCCTCTTGATTTCATGAATGAGACAATAAATTGAAACAAATATTTTTAGAAAGAGGATCAACTAAAATATAACGGAGGGAGTATCATTTTCTCCCTATATTGGTTGATGGTTTCAAAGGTGAACAACATGTATGCTATTCTGTAATTGTTCAATTTACAAGCAGATCAATTTAAATAGGAAAGATTATTGTCAATTAAATATATAATTTGAAAATCTGAAACTACATTATCAGTAGTCTATATTGCTCTTACATAATGTGCTTTACATTTTTTTTATTCTAATTTTCTGTATAATATTGCAATTATTTGTTATTTTAAATTTTTCTTGATCAAATAGGCTCCATTTAATAATAAGATATAATAAATGATCAACTTTATGGAGTGAGAATTATTATTTATATTTTAACTTTTTTATAAAATCGCACAAAAGGGGAGAAATTTGATTAGTAAAATGAAGTAGAAGATCTCACAAAAATTTAAGGATATAATTGTGAAGAAGATTTTGTAGAATTTTAAATCAAACATAATACATGATATATCTGATTTTTAAACTCTGAACCAAACACTTGATAAAAAATAATTTCAATAATACAATCCCTACATTACTAATCTCAGCATTGTTAGTTATGCTTGTATTAGTAATGGTGAGATATTTCTTGTTTAGTGTTTGGTTTGGTGTATTAAAAATAACATGTATTACATAAATTGTTGTAAAAAATATTTTTTTACAAAAATACCCTCCACAAATACAGTGGAAAGGACGTTTAAAAGGTTTTAAGGGGCAATTTTGTCTTCAACATACTAGTGTATGCATTGAAATCCATTGTATTATTAATACCATAAATTTTAAGATATTAATAATACACACCAGGTTAGTAGCATAATTGGTTGGTGTTTCGATGCCCTGTTATAATTTTTGAGTGTTTGGGGGGTAAACTATTTTTATTGATCTAAAGTGATTTTTGGGTGAAACTTATTTATAAATGATCTTCTTTAGTAAATCTGATGATTTCATTGATTCTGAAATGTCAAATTATTCTATTAGCAATATACAATAGAGCGTATTAGTAACACAAAAAATGATACCAGACCATTTTACTTTATTTTAATACTCTACCAAACGATCCTTATATTTTAATTAATGAGAGAAAATTGGCCAAGTTGGTCAGGATGGCCGAGTGGTCTAAGGCGCCAGACTCAAGTTCTGGTCCTCGTGAGAGGGCGTGGGTTCAAATCCCACTTCTGACAGATTGCTCTTTTTTTAACCATATCATATTATCTCATGCAGACCTTGTGAAAAAAATTAACTATCATAATGTGATCAAGAAATGCAAAGTAGGGAAATTAGAAAGAACCAAACAATGGTAATATTATTATAAGAGTAGTGAAGAGAGCTGTGACAATGTAACCTTACACAGCTTCTTCTTTAATTCAGAAACAAAAAAACTCAACAATACTTAATCCTAATAAGCAACAAAAGTTGCTTGCTTCCCTAATTTGAATGAGAAAAAACAAAAACTCCAAGCTTTTGAAGGGGAAAAAAATGAGCCCATTTAGTCGAAAATAGGAATTTATTTGTTCATGCCAGTGGCGTTTTTAACCGCATCAGTCGCCTGTTGCGCCTTGGCCTGCACTTGCTGCCCCGCCTATAAAAAGTGTCATAACCAAATACAACACATTACTTATCTTGATCTTACTTCAAAAGATGTCTATATTCATGTATAATGTAATATCAATGACCAAATTACCTCCTGCACTGATTCTTTGGCAGACTGTGCAGCATTGGCGGCCCTGTCCATCATCTGGTTACCCTTTTCCTGATGCATATATAAAAATTTATCACGTGTTATCAGGGGTAGAGTTACATAGTCGGAATAGAATGATTCCGCTTGTGTGAAAATCATACTGTGTATATAAGATAAAAGTAGTTTTGTTTGTATATACATAAATTACTCTATTCCTTCGACATAAAGGAAACTCTTAGTGTGGCCACAACAATGATCCAAGAATTGCTTTATGTTGCTTGTACGAGTCCTATATGTGTTGTCATTGCATTTTTTTCCAAAACCATTTATTAGAATTTCGGGTTTCGTCAATGATCTGCGAGCATGCTTAAGGAAAAGTGAATGTACAAGTAATAGCATGTAAATTACCTGAGCTTGTCCCTTGGTCTGGCCAGCTTGGTAGCTCAAGTTCTGTGAGTTATCCATGACGATATTGAAATTAAGTAGAATTACAGACGGTGAGAAATCAAACTATTTGTTGAAGAACTTAAGGATTGCTTGTTGATGTTTTGTTTGATGAAAACTTCGGTATTTATAGATCTTGAAACCCATTCATTGCTTGACATTTGTTAATCTTGGTTGAAGGGTAGAACCATTCTAGGCCTCAATATGAGGGAAGCAGTTGAGAAAAGTTAGCCTTGTTGTAATGAAAAAAAATTATTCAAGAAGAATAGGTCTCATTATCATTTGGCACTTCAGAACTGTTTTTTTTTTTTTTTTTGCGTGCTTCCTTAATATGGTCATTCATAGGTGAAAACATTAATCATACTTCAGTATAGTTAGAATTAACTTGCTCAATTCACTCAAGGACAGAAATCGCACGAGTTAACTTCAATATTATTGCCGCCCATTGTCAAAAGTGATTTCAATGTAGATTAGTTCGTGACCTTCGTCATATAGTATGGTACGGTAATCGAATCAAAACAAACGGACTACAAAAGTCTAATAAAATAATGAGACGAAGGAATGATTGAACTTTTGCTTTGCATATTCACTTCCAAATGTTACAAAATTGGTTTCAAGAATAGGCATATCCTTACAAAAATGTATGCCTTGGACATTACTAATGTACAATATCTTCTAAGGAGTCAGGATGTTAAGAAGGCAAACTCTGTTTCTGATCAATAGCCTAGACAAGCACTCTGTGCCAGCCTCAATAGCCTGCAGACCGGTATTTAATGTCTGCAATTTTCTCTGAATCATAGGCACGTCAACTTTAAAATCACTGTTGTGAAGGTAAGAACAAAGAGCAAAATCAACACATTCAACGTCATTGATTGTCCTTTTATCTCCCTTACAAGCCACTGATTTTGTGACAAGCATCTTTGATATCAATGACCACCCGTTTTTCTTCGCCTTTGAAGCTGGCGAGGACAAGAAATAAAGTTGGGATCTTAGGACTGAGATTGTCAAGGCAGATACTTGTCTTAGTACTGCAAGTAGGTTAGATAACGATTGATCTGAATCAACTTGAGTAGACGATTCTATCTTGTTTTCTACTTGTTTTAGTGCTTTGAGGCTCTTGGCTATATCCTTCTTCACTTTCTTTCTTAAACTAATATAGGCATTGAAGGAACTTTGCATGCTTGAATCTCCTACTTTTCTCCTCAATGCTGATAGAAGATCTTGCACATGTTCTTTCATCATCAAGACTAGTTCCCTCGTCGTGCCACATGAGTCTATTAATCCAACAGAGACCTCAAGAGCTTCCTCTGATAATCGTCCCATTTGATGTTTGAGGAGAACTTGTTGAATTGTTGGGGACTTGAGAAGGTCTTGAACACAATTATACAACTCCGCTAGACCTACAAGGCCTTCTTGAATGGTGTTCAAACCAATTAGAGGGGTTGTTGTTGAAGTAACTGATGAGGATTCCCATGTTTTGAGCCTGTTTAGCTCAATCTCAACTCTAAGATACTCCGGCTGTGAACGAGAAGGAAAACTAGTGGACCTAGCGTGACTCGAATTAGCCATCTCTATGTGTTACTATTAGCTGATGCTGAAAGAAACTCAGTGAATGCTAGAGAATGATGCTTGCCTCTACTTATATCTTTGTGTCATTGTGGATCTTTCTAATTTTTTCAATGATTGTAATTATGTCTATTGGTGTAGCCAACAGCCGGCAATCTATAATTGATTTATCTGTTGGTCTAAAATAGGTTACATTAGGCTCTAGTCCCTTTCTCCAATAGTGATTCTCATATTGAAATAGTTATATTGTTGCCGCCCCAATCATTATGTGAAACCGGCCTCACTGCCTGAGTTGAAATTAGTACAATGGCATCTAGTAGTTATTCCTACTACAACTCTACCAAGTTTCAACATCACTAGCTGGCTTATCATTCTTGCTGGATACAAAGAAAAGCAAACCTAAACACGTCCCAACAGTAAACTCCTAAGTCCACCAAGAAAAATACAAAGAATGAAATACTGGATTTTGTGCTCTTTACGTACAATCATTGAAGTACCTAGATTTTTTCTTATCGTTATTTTCTGAAGAGGGTAATGTCGGTCCGACAAACCCACTGCCTCTGGATTTTCTTAGTGGTGGTGTCGTTGGGTCTGTTTGCACATACCTCAATCATTTATCCGGGTATCTCTTACCCCCCCGGCACATGTAGCAGATTACTTTGCATACCAAGGCCAAGAGAGACGAAAGAAATCACTAATCTGATTATTAGCTAGAGCTAGATGATTACTGTAAAACTATACTCTTAATACAACTACTGAAACTATTGATCAATAGAGCAGTAATTAAGATCAATCCTAGTCTAAACCTTTAAGCTGTTAAACATCATTAGACAGGAATCTAATATCAATTAGGTGATGTTTAGCCAACTATAAACATTCTTGTCTTCATGTCTGTCATTATCATGTGGTTTATTTAACTTAATCACGCTAGTTTTTTGGCCAAAGTATAGGAAAGCACGTTAAGAAAATATAACATAACATATAAGGAAGACATTTTTAATTTAATTAGGTTGACTTTTTAAGTGTTAGATGACCGTACGTACAGACATAGTTCTTCTGTACAGAAAGAATTAAGGACGATTTTACATCTAAATATAATGCAGTTTTCTGATCTTCAAAACTTAATAACATCATTAACAAAAGTTTTCTTTTGAGCATTGAGCATTGAGCATTTTCTTTTTTTTTCTTTTTTTGTATGGCTATTTCCGTTGTGTAAACTACGAATTGATCTGATAAAGAAATAAACATGCATCTTTACTGGGTTAATTGCGTACAACGTCATTTAACACATAGTATAATCGCAGGAATAATATATGGGCACAAACTGGTGAAGGCTTGGACCGAGATCATCCTATTATATGTAAAAATATATAACTCAAAATGAAGTAAATGCAGAAGACAAATGATGGTTGCTTTAGATCTACTCATATGAATTCAATTTCATTGAGCAAACAGAATCCATATAGGAGTAGTAATTTTTTTTCTTTGTAAACCCTTTTTCGCCGCCCAATCATCAATGTAAAAAATTCCTATTCTAAAGTCCAAAAGAGACATACTCTAGCAAGTAGCCTTTTATTTTCAGGCAGAAACAGTGAACTTTCAAAATCAATAGCTGGCTAATCAATTTTGCTGGATACATACCAACAATAAAACCAATCAAAGTTGATTATAGTTTGCATGGCAAGAAATTCAATATTAAGGCAGGTTTTAAACAGTGCTAGATTTTGAATCAACATCAAACAAGGACTGTGAATGTGACGGCCAATAATACGTATATGTTACTCGTAGGTCCTCCTTGAAGGGGAGCTTTGGAGTAACCGGTAAAGTTGTTGTCATGTGATCAGGAGGTCACAAATTTAAGTCTTGAAAACAGCCTCTTACAGAAATGCAAGATAAGCTTGCGTACAATATACCCTTGTGGTGGGACCCTTTTTTTGAATATTGCGCATAGCAAGAGCTTTAGTGCACCGGGTGTCCTCTTACTCCTAGGCCCTTTTTCAGCGGAAAAATACACTTACTGGATAGATCCACTGCCACTGCTAATAGTTTAACATGAATTGCATGTGATGGCAGAATATGTAGCTTATTCAGGTGACACTGTACATTATTTAAAACAAATTAAATTCCTTCCTCTATTTTATCTGCCTATTTTATTTGGAAAGATCAGATCCATGCCTGAAAATTTTGCTCCTCGTCATTATTTTACTACTCAGGGATAGAGCTATATGATCTACATTGTCGAAAATTATGTCGTGTAAATAGGATAAAAATAGTTTTTTTAATATATATAAATTATTGAATCCCCCATAACATAAGAGAAATTGCGAATGTATCTTCAAAATTATTTTAGGTAAATTGTCGAATTCTCTTGACATAAAGAAAATTTTCTGTATCGTGACAGGAGGCTTCAAAAATATATCTTCAAGCCACAACTTCTAATCTTTGTTTAGAGCATATAGATTCTATATAATAACCACTTAGCTTATAAAGTGGATTTACAAAGATGCAATTTTGTTCGTATGATCAGGTTCATTGTTAGGATTGATTAGATTCTCATACTAAATTTTATTGTCACCTTCTTGTCCCTCCAAATTAATTGTTCCTACTAGACAATTGGCATATAATCAACACCAACAAAGCAGCATTCACCGTAAATCCATCACCATTTGAACAATAAAAACTGAAATAATTAAACATGTTTTATCAACATAATGACAATCCTGTTCCTTTGTGGTTGTCATTATCTTGTACTTTTGTTTATGGCTTCCTCAATTCTCACATAATCGTACAAGACATTGTCCTTTATAAGGTAATTAACATATTGAGGATTCCACTCAAATGGTCACAAACTACTGAAACAACAAACGTAATTCATGCATGTGGTATAATTTATTGTTAATTGCAAATAATTATTTGAGCTTAATTCATTGTATTTTGACTATACATTAACCAAATCTGAAGCACTGCTGGCTAAATATCTATATTAATTATTCCATTTGTCAGTACAGACTTCCTTTGCTTTACAGCAGGGATCGATAACAATTATTACTTTCAAATTCATGGATTCTGGAACATGCATTATAAACTATAGAATAGTACTAATTTAAGATATATAGAGCCTTAATCCTCCTTTTTAGATCATCATGCTAATTTCATAATTATCATAATCTAGCTAAATTGTTATGATCAATCACATGTTTCAAAAGGTGGAGGCGTAGCCACGTAGGTCGCTGTTTAATATGTCATGTGATGAGACCTAGCCCCATAAAGTTATTTCTAAAAATAAAAATTGAATTAAAATGAACTTTTTAAAAAAATCATAAGAGTTAATTTAAGGTAAAAATAACATAAACATACACCTTAACTTATCATATTTATACAAATTTCCATCCTTATAAAGTAATACAAAAATCCCGACTAATTATGTATCTTCGTTGGATGTATTATGTATGTTTACAAAGGAAAAACATGCTTCATTAGATGTATTATGTATCTCGACAGACAAAATCGGAAAAAATGTATTGGGAGCTATTTTTATGGATCTTTACAAAAAAGAAAATAGTTTATCCATTGGATGTATAGGGAATTAATTATGTATCTTAACAGACCCAGCACTGGAATTTTCAGTAATTATACAGAATATCAAAATTTTCTGTAATTAACCTTCAAATTGTTGAGATTTACGTTGTTTGCCCTAATTTAAGAGGCTTAGCCCGACCCACTTTATTTGAAGTCCAGCCCGTGACCAATTCATGCTCGAATAGTCCCAACTTGGATCCACTATATACATTCTCAAGCAAGAAATTCAAATAAAAAAATTCAGAAATAACATACTTATCCCCTTAATTATGAGTTTCATAGCAACACTTTCATAATTATATAATATAACAAGTTGTATTTTGTATTTTTACAAACTATTGCTATAAAAATACAAATACAACTGTTTTTACTGTCCTTAATTAACTGATTTAAATATGGTAATAATTCCTTAAATTTAACTGTTAAAGATTATCTTTCCATTAAAATCTCCTCAATCACGCCTTTTTCGTTATATGCTAACAAACCTATTCAAATTCAAAAAACAGTTTCCTTCCTTTCATAACACGTGATCCTTCAAAAAAAAAAAAAATCAATTCAAAATAAGTTGAATCTTCAATTTCGCTTTAATTGAACAATCAAAATTCAATTGTATTTGTTGGTGTTCGATATCAGTTTGAACAATTAGTTTCGTTAAGTTCAACGATCAACATTACCTTCTTCTCGATAAAACTTTGGAATTCAAGTATCTGTTGCAAATTTCTGCTTAACTGTTGTTTCAGGTATTAAATATTTTTTTTTGTGAGTATATTTTTTTTACGGATCGTTTTTTATTATTTTGATCATTTTTTCAGTTGATCAAATTGTTATGCTTTGTAGAAATTTTTCACGTTGTTATATAATCGATTATGAATATATTGTAAACAAATCTAGATTTTAAAGTTTATTCTATTATTGTTTGAACTCCTAGAACAAGGAATGATCGAATTCAGGTTTTCAAGCTGATGAAATTTTAATTTTTTGTAGTTTTGCTTGTTGGAATTTGAGAGTATGACAACATATATGAAAAGATCTTTTATATATGTTTATTGTGTTCGAATCTGGAGGTTCTGTATTTGGTTATATTTAACGTTGAACACATACTTTGTCATTGTATTTAGCTTGGAATAATTTAATTTGGTTCTAAGTTTCTGTAACAAAAGTTTTATAAATGAATTTTTTAGTCTTGTTGTTGGGTCATATGAAGTGATAGAACAAATATTTTGGTTGTGTTCGATTCTGGTGGTTTTGAATTTGATTGTATGTAACCTTCAACATAAATTTTTGAAATTTTTTTATGGTTGAAAACTTTTGTTGTATTTGTATTTTACTTTAAACAAATGTTATGTGAATGTATTTTTTGATTGTAGATGTTGGTTGTGTAACTTTGTTTGCGATTAAAACTAAAAAGTGTATGTTGTAACAATTGACATCTGACAAATATGTATATTTGTTTATTTTTGATTTAATCACTTAGAAATGGGAAGCATACCAGTTCTTGTGAAGCACTCTGGTAGGTGGACGTATGAAAAAACTATGAAGATTACGTCACTGATGTTATATTATTGAGCACAAAGCATCATTCATTGAGCAACATGTTATTTTGGCATCTCACTTAAATGTGGACTTAACCAGCAAATGTATTCTAGTGGAATATCCAATCACTGGTAATACAGGTAAAAAAAATACATAATGATATGGGTTTGAAGGTGTTTATATTGCAGAAAAAGAGATACAGGACATGAATTGTCTTCCTTTATATATGTAAGCATATTGAAGAAAGTTGTAGGGAGCAGCTTTGCAAGTTCATCTGTGTGTGTTACTGACAGAAGAGCCGACTGTAACAACTTGTAAAAAGTGATAAATACATCTAATAAAGGAGCCTTGGTGGTTTCTGAAGATACACTAGCATTAGATGTATTTGAGATAGCTACTGTTGAGGTGATTATCTCAGACCCATATCACAAGCATATTGAGGAAGACCAGGTTTACTTGACGAAAAAAATTTTAAAGTTAATGATGAAGGATTATACAATAAGGGAGAAATTTCAAACACGAAGTAAAATGTCAAGTAAGAAATGGTACGTACATTCTATATCATTTAGATCATATTTAAAATGAGTTTGGACATGTATTTTGAATGTATTAAATTATGTTGGATGCAGTTATACATTGTTTTGCAAATCAGGGAACTACAATTTTTTAATGCGTGCATCAGGTATGGGAGATTCTGAAATCTTTAGAATAAGAGAATTCATACCTCAACATACTTGTCCGATGAAGGACAAGATCTATCCAAAGGTGAATGCTATAAGTATGTTGATAGGTGGTATGGTTAAACAGAAATTTAAAAACCACAAACGAAAATACAGTGCAACCGAAATAAAAAATGACATGAAGGAAGAGTTTGATATAGACTTGACATACACTTTATGTTGGAGGGCCAAGGAAAGAGCATTAGAAGAGTTGAGGGGTAAGCCATCAACATCTTACGAGAAATTGCCATCATACTTATATGTTTTGAATAATACCTATCCTGAGTCACATATAAGAATGAAGAAGACGGATGAGAATGAGTTCTTGTATGTATTTATCTCTCTACATGCATTCATTAAAGGATTCAATCATTGTAGACCTGTCGTAGTTGTTGATGCTAGTCATCTGAGAGGAATTTATACTGGGCATTTGTAACAACATGTACGATGGATGGAGCAGGTTAGTATCATTTTATAATTACAATGTACAATTGGTTGTATTTTTATATGTATTTCTGCATATCACTTGAAAATACATATCTTTATTTGATATATTCATATCTGTATATTACATATGTTTTTAAAGTTTCATGAATGAAACATGTAAAATTGATAATATTTGATTATGATGTGCGTGTACATTTTATTATATGTAATTGGTACTATTTCTTTGATAAAATATACAGTTTTATTGACATGTATTTTTAATAAATACATATGCAGTTACTATATGTATTTACATCTAAATATTCAAAATGTATTTATAAATACAGGTCATATATTTCGTTGGCATATGGTGTGCTTGATTCTGAAAAGATGCATCTTGGACTTAGTTCTTTTAGAATCTAAAGGAAGCATACAGGGAAAGACAAAACATGTGTGTTGTATCTGATCGAAATCCAATCATCATAAAGGTTATTGGTGATGTGTACAAAGATGTTTCGCATTATGCATGTATGCGGCATCTATGGGGGAATGTGAAAAAACTTTACAGAAAGTCACACGATGCATTATTGGAGATCTTTTATACAATGGCCAAAGCATATTCAAAGTCAGAATTCCACATGTTAATGGAAAAGGTTGAGGCATTGATATTAGGATGAAGAAATTTTTGGAATTGGATGGTTATGAAAAATGGGCTAGGTCCTATGCAACAGTTCACCGAGGATGGACTATGACTTCAAACATTGCGGAGTCAATAAATGGAGTACTTGTATCAGCTAGAGAACTGTCAATTTATGATTTTCTTGAGGAAGTTCGATTGTTGTTTGCAAAATTGAATTGCGAAAATAGGCAGGAGGTTTCATATACCTTCACAACACTCGTTGAAAAGTTTAATGACATACTCAAAGAGAACGAGGCTTTGTTTACTCGTATGACGGTATGACCTTTTAGATTTGTGAAATTTATAATTATGAAAACATAAGTAAGAAAATACCTTTCATTCAGTTCTAAATTAATGAAAAGATATACAACATAAACAATAAGAACATTAAAAAACATATTATGTATTCTGCATATGTATTTTTTGTATAAAAATTCTTAACACTGCATATGTATTTAGATGCTCAGTAAAAATAATGTATTCTGCATATGTATTTTTATTGCATGATTTGAACATTGCATATGCATTAATGTCTATAAATACAGTAAAAAAAATCTTCATTAACAAATAAAAATATTTTTGTAATTTGTTTGTATTAAATATATGTATTTATGTAAGGATGTATACTTGTCTAGCAAAAATACATATGCTAGTATGGTTACAACATATCAGAGAATATGGTTTGCATCTTTTTGTAGCAGTGCATTTACATATTTTTTTTCATATTAGGTTGTACCAATCATAAAATATGAGTATACGGTGCACGACAAATAAAAACACTTCATCATTTGCCTCAAGGAAAGAAAGTGCTCATGTAATGCATTTCAACTCGATGAGATACCATGTGCACATGCTTGTGCGGTGTTGGACAACAAGAATTTTCAGAAGGGGCCATATTATTATGATTTGTTTAAATCAAAAACTGTGTTGAAGACATATGATGTTTCAATCTATCTGTTACCACACCAAGATGACTGGATAATTCCAGTTAGCGTACTTAGTGAAATAGAACTGCCACCGAATTTTAACCGACCTCCATGAAGACCTACAAAGAAGGATCGTAAAAAATTGGGCCGGGATATATTTGGAAAGAAGAATATCAACTCATGCGGTGGTTGTGGGGCTAAAGGTCACAATAGACGTTCTTGTAGGAAATATCGCAAATGATACATTTGTTCTTCCGTATTATTTCTTAAAACTTTCTTTTTCATTTTTTATAATAATGAACTATTTTTTTGGGGTTAATACATTTATGCACCATTTGATACTGAACACAGTTAGATCTGAATACTGCATATGCATATGTTGAAAAATCTGAACATTGCATATGTATTTTGAAGTTACAGTTCATATGTATTTTTAACATTATATATGTAGTTTAGGGCAAAGTTAGTAACTTTGATTAATCAAACATGTATTTAGGTCCTAAATGATTAAATATTTAAATACATATGACATATTCTGCATATATATGTTTGAATTGTAAAATTTTATCACTGCATATGTATTTTTAAGCAAAATGTGAACACTGCATATGTATTTTTAAAATAAATCTCACAGTAAAAAAGGAAACTGCATAAAATACTCAAATTAATCTTTAATTCAAATGAAAATTTGAAAGTTTGATTTACACCAAATGTATTTTGAAAAATTGATTTAGCTCAAATTTATTTTGGTAATAAATGAACACATATTAAAATACATATTAGCTATGTTCTAGATGTATTTTTGAAATGCTTAATCTTAACACCGCATATGTATTTTTAGGCTAAATACATTTGATGTATAATGCATATGTAGTTTTAAGCAAAATATGAACACTGCATATGTATTTTGTAACTAAATCTCGCAATAAAAAAGTAAAACTGCATAAAATACTCAAATTTATCTTTAATTCAAATACTCATTTATATTGATAATAAATGAACACATATTAACATACATATTAGGTATGCTCCAGATGTATTTTTGAAATGCTTAATCTTAACATTGCATATGCATTTTTAGGCTAAATGCATTTGATGTATAATACATATATATTTTTAAGCAAAATATCAACACTGTATATAATTTTTTTAACTAAATCTCACAGTAAAAGGTAGAACTGCAAAAAATACTTAAATTAATCTTTAATTCAAATCAAAATTAGACCCACTTCAAAAATGAATTAATTTCATTCAGTTCAAAATAAGTATTATTATAATCTACAATTAGAACCACTTCAAAACATAAAAATTAGTTTGTACAATCAGAACCTACATCCATACACCAGTTTCTCAACTATACAAAGTAATAAATCCATCAACCATCATACATCAAAAGCTTCAGTGACACTAGTTATTCTACTTTGCTTTGCAGGCCTCAAGGGTGCTTCGACGTCACTATGAGTATTTGCTTCTTGTTTTCGGATCCCATAGTCCCACAAAAGTGCAGCATATCTTGTACGGAGTGCGTTGGGATCGAAATCAGTTGAAAGAACTTTGTGACCATAAGAAAAACACTTTACATATGTAACCATATAGAGACCACAATCCCTATAAAAAAAATTTGATTAATAAGTAAAATATATTTTGTACAAACATACAATTTTGGTATATGTATATTAAAATATTTACAAGCTTCCACTCGGTTGTTGAGGCAAATTCTCTTCAAATAACACATCAAACATATCTGAGGAGTCTTTGTATCTTGGATGATTTTGAAGATCAATTCTTTTTTTATCGTAGAAATCACACGTTTGGAGACACAAAAGGGTAATCTCAGCTAATTTCTCGATCTCAGCAAGAATAGTCGGATAATGACCAGATGATTCATATAAGAATATGCACCTCTCTGAGAAGAATAAAATTGTGAGCACCCAATGATGTTTTTCCTTTATATTGACTGGACTATAAATGTCTTTCACTATGCCATGGCACAACAACATGCATACGAAACCCATTGATGTATTCGTTAAGATGGGTCTCTTGTCCTCCCGTCGTAAGGTTTGGATCATCCACAGAATAAACATCATGAACAGACCTAATTATGTTCATAAAGTTGCAATCTACTGTGCTGAATTTGTAAGACTTATTAGGGTCATACTTCGACTTCTTCCTCAAGTAGTAGAAGCAAATATCAATTTGCTGCAGTAATTAACACCACAAATCTTAGAACATTCAAATAATTAATATACTAAATTAGCATGTGTATGTAATATAAAATACATATGCATTTTATAGTTTAATGACTAAGATTTACGTATGTATAATTTCATTTGTAAACTACACTTATATACAGACAATGCATATCAACCTTTTGTTTCTTTTTTGCATGTTCATTGATTTGTTTTGGTAGTGGATCCTGGAAGTCATCATCCGAATCAACTGAACGTTCATCTTCAACTACATCCTTTTGTGGTATTTGAAACTTTGCCAATTCTGCTTGAGTTGGCTCTATGTTCTTAAATACAATCTAGGAATATATATAAAATATGTTAAAGAATCTGTTAAACAATTGTAAATGAAAATGTATAAATGTATACTATAAAATACATATTAATACATATGTATTTATTAACAACAAACCTTGCCATCGTCATTGAACATAGCATCCATCAAATACTCAAAACGTGGTTGAGGTGTATTTGTCTTTCAATTTAATAATTGAGAAATCCGATTATCAACCTTCGATGCAATATTTCGTGGGACATTTGAACAACACTCGTAAAGCCACACTTGAATAGCCAGTGGCATTTCCTGAATCAAATAAAATTTACCACCAGCTTTCAACCTGTTGTTCAAAGTTCTCACTAGATCCTCAAATGATAAAGTACCCCATGAAAAATCTTTATATCTTTCACTATCTACCAAATCAAAATGTAGTCGGGGTATAACCACAGTATCAACATTAGATAACACAAAAGAATGCAGAAAATACAAAATTGTAAACTTTTCAGCATCCTCGTCATTGTTCTCCCCCCAAACTTTCTCCGTGAATGCTAGAAATAGTTGTCTTTTCTGTATAAATTCTGCACCATTGAAATACTTCTCAACAACCTTGTTTGGTACAGCCTCGTCAAAAATAAAGTCGTACCTATTAGACACACAATTCAACCCAATAATGATGGTAAATTCTCTAGGAGTAAAATTAAGAGAGGTGTCATTAGCCCGAATGACTATCCCAGAAGAAGAACTACCCTTAACCTCGAGCATCATAACACATCTGTACAACTGTGCTTGAACTACAAAGTGCTTCTTCTTCATGAAATAATCAAAAATGATACTGTCGCAAAACTTTTTATAATGTTCCTTGTTTAATATGGAGCGTATGTTTCCATCAATATCATTATCACTGTACGAGCACATATGTGGTGCAGATCTTGAAAGTTTTCTGACAATGAATATTTCGTCATGCATCACCTATACAAAGTAAAACTACAACTTCTTAAACTGAAAAAAAAATTAAATCAGCAAAAAAATACATATAACATGCATATGTATTTTGATCAGACCAAAAATGCAACCAATACTGAAAAATACGTATCAATTATACTAAAAATACATATAGCCAAAAGACTCTTCATGAGTAGTTAATATAACAATATATTTTCACAATTATACTATCATCTTCACAAATCAGCTTTCAACTGAATTTTGTCCTCCTAATATCATCATAACATAAAATACATATTAACTACTTGAAAAAAATATAAATAACTTCCAACTTTGATAACATCTTTACTTAGAGCAAAACAAAACCTAACAGTCACTAATAAAAAATACATTTACAACAAAAAAAATACCTTTTCCTCACTATCTTCTTCAGAATCATCAGCAAAAGAGTTTTGAACATCGTCATCAACCTTACTTAATTCTTCAATTTCTTTATCTTTCCTTTTCTTCTCTTATTTTTAAATTTTTTGTTCCTTTGGAGAAGGAGTTTTCTTCGACCATTTTTTTTTAAATTTCAGTCATCTTCACCTGGTCGTTGCGAAACTGCGACCTAATCTCCCAGATTTCTTCGACTGTATAGGATTTTAAACAACTTTAACTACATCTTCTTGAGTTAACCCAAGACTAAAAGATGATTCATAATCAGACACCAAATTAATATTTTATATACCACTATTTGTTCGTGATTTTAGTACTTGTTCAGCCATTAAAGCATAAAAATCTTAAAATCTGATTTTGAGATGTATTACAGTTGAAAAAAAAACCCACTAACATGCAATAACTGAATTAAAGAGTTACCTGAAATAGAGGAAGATAATCTTTATCAGCTGATGCTAAAATCGTGCAAAAGGAAAAAAAAAAATTGAAACGGAAAGAGATTGTTAATGGCGAAAAAAAAGGAAAAAATATTTTAAATTAAGGAAAGAGAAGAATAGTGGCGTGAAAAGGGGGAAATATGGACGGTAACTTCTCTTAGGCGGCAAAAGTAGGGGATCACATTAAAATAATACAAAAAGTAAGGAACCACATTAAAAT
Source organism: Capsicum pubescens (assembly GCA_030864215.1). Classification (NCBI taxonomy): domain Eukaryota; kingdom Viridiplantae; phylum Streptophyta; class Magnoliopsida; order Solanales; family Solanaceae; genus Capsicum; species Capsicum pubescens. The sequence goes on along the minus strand of CM061539.1, from coordinate 183,989,436 downwards.
AATGCTACAGATGCTACACAGTGTAATTTGATATAAGTGTTGCTATTTTTTATAATTTAATACTTAGGAATGCTACTCTACGTAGTTTTTCCAAATTTTTTTTTTCTATTTTACCCTATTTCTTAAGACTATAAACATCTCAACTATGAGTGATGTTATGATCGTTCAAATACAAGGGAAGGGAAAATAGTTTTAAAAAACCTCTTGATCAATATTTCTAAATACGAAAAAGGCTCAAAAATACCCCTGAACTATCTGAAATAGCTCAAAAATGCCCCTCGTTAGATTTTTGGCTCAAAAATACCCCCCGTTAAATATTTGGCTCAAAAATACCCCTCCCTTTAACGAAATTCTGAAAAGGATAAAAAAATACCCCTGAACTATCTGAAATGGGTCAAAAATACCCCTCTGTTAAATATTTGGCTCAAAAATACCACTCCCCTTAACGAAATTAAATTATTTCGATAGAATTAAACCCTAACTTTAACTTTTTAACCCTAATACTTTAATTTTTTTACATAAAAGTATTTTTTTAATTTTAAAAATAAGATAATGAAAAAAAGTATTTGAATTATAATATAAATTGGTTGAATTTGATTTGAAAAATAAACATACATTTATTCTAAAAAGGTATTTTCACTTTACATCTTTTTAATCTTTAAAGAAATTAATGAAATATAAATTTTCACTTAAAGAAATTAACGAAATATAAATTAAATGATGAACTTTATATAAATTAACGAAATAATTTAATTTCGTTAACGGAGGGGTATTTTTGAGCCAAATATTTAATAGAGGAGTATTTTTGACCCATTTCAGATAGTTCAGGAGTATTTTTGATCCTTTTCCGAATTTCGTTAGAGGGAGGGGTATTTTTGAGTCAAATATTTAACGAAGGGGTATTTTTGAGCCAAAAATCTAACGAAGGGCATTTTTGAGCTATTTCGGATAATTCAGGGATATTTTTGAGTCTTTTCCGTTCTAAATAAAAGAGAATCACGACAAATTTGAGATAGCGGAGTAGTAAACTAATTAGCTCAAACATGATGTTGTAAAATATGTAACACAAAACATGAAGACATACTAGTTTGATCTCAAAGTTGAGATTTCATTAAAACTTTGTCTGAACTATTTTTCTCAGCTATAACAAAAAATTTGTGTATAACCTATAGACAAACTCTAATATATGTACAAAGAATGTGTTCTTAAATTAAAGTGCCAGAACATTAAGAAATGAAACTCTAGCTTGAATCAATTGCTTATACAAGCTTTCTAATCCAGCTTCAAATCCCTTTATGCTGTCATCAAGCGTCTGTAATCTCCTTCGTGCAACTTTGGCATCAACTTTAGCATCATTGTTTTTGATCTCTTCGCGAAGATCGCCAAGAGCTATATCAACACTCCCCATGTCACTAAAAAATTGGACATTTTTGCAAGAAGCTGATTTTGTGATCATCAATTTTGAAATCATTGACCACCCTCTAGGCTTAACTTTTGAATCTTGGCATGACAAAACTACCAATATGGCTTTAAATACAGATATAGTTATTCCTGTTACTTCGCTTAAGTGTTGCTCAATGTCCAAAAACAAAGAAGATCCAACTCTATTCTCCATATGCTTCAATTTCCTCAAGTTTTTTCCAATCTCCTTTTTCATTTTCTTCCTTGAGATAAAATAATTTCCAATTTCCCTCTGAATGCTTGAATCTCCACCTTTTCGTCGTAACGCTGACTGAAGATGTTGCACTTGTTCCTTGATAGTACACAAGAAGTTTCTAATATTAGCACATGAGTCAAGTAACTCAAGTGATCCCTCTAGTGCCTCTTCTACAAAAGCACCATTTTGATGTTGGACAAGATCTTTTTGTGTGTTTGGACACTGAATTAGTTCCTGAAAGGAATTGTATAATTCTACAAGCCCAACAACACCAGCCTGAATTGTTTCTACACTATGTGACGACGTTTCTGAGCTTTTCAGCCTGTTTAATTCATCTTCAATTTTTAGGCCATTAGGATGTAATCTTGTAGGCAAGCTGATGGATCTAACAGGATATAAGAGACTTCTAGATTTAGATGAAATCGTCATGGTTTGGTGACTGGTTTCTTGAAGAAAGCTCAGTTAGTTTTTGATGTGAGAATGAATGATTCAAGAATCTATTTATAGGGACATCACCTTTTCATGGAATTAATTTGCATGTGACAGCTAACCTTAGGCAACAATTTGTTTTTTTTTTAGTAATCTTGTTACACCATTTACCAACAATATGCAATTTGATACATTTTTTTTTTCCTTATATCTTATGGCCTCAGAATTTGCAACGTTTCCGCAATTTATTAGTTAATTGGATGAATTCTAAATTCAATCATCGAGTACATAGAGTGCTCTAGAGCTGTACTGTGCCTTGCTTTCCCCCAACAATTTTCTGCAAGATTCCATTTTTTAAACATACATGGGGAAATGTTGATGTTTCTGGACATTGCATGCATAAAGAATCAGGAAAATTTGGATTAGTTAACACTTAATCAGTCTAGGCTTGCATTGAAAAAGAGCTAGATATAGGATTTTAGGTGAACAAGAATCATTTAGCTGGATAACGTTACAAGAATTTCTCTATTTGTTTAGAATGGGTAGCAAATGGGTTGAGTTTTGGGTAGACAAAGAATAACTTTAGGTTGTAGATAATTATCGTATCTTGGAAATTGAGCTGAGGTGGTGTTCAATTAAACATTACTACATATATACATACATATACGAACAAATAAAAGATTTGGTATGGAGGAGGGCGGCGATTTGTTGGGTGACTAATGCAACAGAGAAAGATTTAATATACTTCTTGAGTGCCACTAATACAATCACACCTTCAGTTTTCAAAGCTCTCTTTACCTCATTAAACACAAAACAAACAAGGATTACTCTGAAAGTTAGAGTTAATGGTTTCAAAACGAATGTCATCTACTCTAAATTTAAATAGGATATTTTGTACATTTATAAGTGTTTCGAGCTGACAATAACGCATTTAGTGAAAAGGATAGTCCAGTGGACTTAAGCTTCCACTATGCACAGGGTTTGGAAAAGAATCCCGTCTTACCTTGCATTATTGCGTTTTCGAGACTTGAACCCGTGACCTCCTGATCACATGACAACAACTTTATCAGTTACTTCAAAGCTCACCTTGAGAAAATAATGCATTTAGTTGAATTTGTTAAACGTTGTATTAAATTTGCCAATCATAAAGAAATAATATGAGGAACCAAGACACCCCATTGGCACAGACTACAGAGGTACACTGAAATAAAGAGAACATGTGATTTCAGTGTCAGAAAATTCAGAGCATAGAACCTTATCTATGTATCTACATACTGCAATTTTGACTTACATCATCATTGCTCTAAAAAGAAACCAAGAGACAATCATGCAGATTTCTTGTTCGCGGAACCCATGAAAACAAGAGACATTAACATGTGACAGAACCATAAGCCAAAGAAGGGAGCTTTGGAGTAACTGGTAAAGTTGCTACCATGTGACCAGGAAGTCACGAGTTCAAGCCTTGAAAACAGCCTCTGGCTGAAATGCAAGGTAAGACTGCGGTACAATACACCACAACCTTGTGGTGGGGCCCTGACCGCACATAGCGGTAGCTTTAGTGCACCAGGCTGCCCAACACGTTTTGGGCCGTGGACTCTGTATGGGAATGTAGATTTGGTCATATTCTATCTAGGAATCTAGTTTAGAATCGATGTAAATCGAGTTCAGACTAATTTGTATTACAGGCTGACTGAGTTATGGACTGGACATGGTACAACACTACAATAAGCAAACAGAGATCCAAATTGGACAAATGGCAGAGTTAAGATGAACTCCCCTGCTTCATTTAAGAAACAAATGTAACATACAAACTGAAGATGGTCTTAGGATCAATTCAATCAGCTGAATATAAGGATCCTTCTCCAGCGAATGACTGTGTTTCCAACTTTGATAGCACATACTTAATAACAAGAGGGTTTTCAATTTTAGGAGAAAAGTTCAATAAATTGTGCCTTAAAATGTCAGTCGACCTCTTGGTACCACTCCTTTCCGGCCCAACTCCTTGCATAATTAATCAGCTCCACAAAAAGCCAGTTATCGGCCCCATTAGACTGATGAAACTACCGGCTTCAATTTGAGAGTACCGGCTTCAATTTGAGAGTACATCTCTTGGATGCCATACCCGTGTTCAGTTCAACTAGACAAGGCATAGTTAGTAAAAGTTTTGATACGCTTCTAACACAGGCAGAACAGCATGTTGGGAGATGATCAAAGCTTCACCAGCAGGCAAGTCCATCATTCAATCAAGTGTTCTACATTAGTGCCAGGCAAAACTAAATTACGCAAAAAGACACTAATCACATGATTCGACTGATTATAAAAGCAGAATGACTGCACTGGCAAGAAACAAACAACAAGAATACAGCGCGCTGTTGAAAAAGAAAAATCTTTGCAAGGTTAAATAATAGGTAAAGATACATGCCATTGTGAACTATTATTCTTCAGCGTAACATATGCTCATCTAGAACCATTTAGGTAAAAATGACAATTATCAATAGGCATAAGATAGGAAAATCAAGTAAAGGAAAGAACAGAAAGGCCAAAAGTTCTTTCTTCACTACAAACTACCAAGAGTAATAACATAAGACAGCTCTGAAGGAACATAAATCTCTTGATTACACAACTACATCAAAAAAATACATGGAAAATAAACCTTTTTTCCCCTATCATATTGAAGTTTATGGAATTTTTCCATCTTTCATAAACAACGCCCAAGGATGTGACTTAGTTTATGAAGTGGGGGGGGGGGGGGGGGGGGTATTGAGACCAGTTCAAATCCCAGCACAGATGTGATTTCATCTCATCAACGTAAGCCTTGGTAGGTAGAGTTATCAGTACCTATGTTGGTGAGAGTTGGCAGCTACCCAATGAAATAGTCAAGTTGCGGGCAAACTGTCCTGAATACTACCATCATAAGAAAAATGGATAAAGCGCTAAACAATTCAAGACACTAAGATGACCTTGTAGATTTCCAATCTGATAAAAATATGGGTTTCAGCGCAGCAGGGTGTATTATACACAACAACAACATACCCAGTGAAATCACAAACAAATTGGGGTCTGGGGACGGTAAAGTGTAAGCAGACCTTACCACTACCTCTTGGAGGTAGAGAGGTTGTTTCCGAGGGTGTATTATACACAGTGAGAAATTTACTGTTAATTTTCTAAATAATCGGAAAATAGCTAATGCTCCATACTCTCCCAGCTTGAGAACTCCTGTTATATTTACAATTAATTCAAACACATACTTCCTGCCATATGTACAATGAATTCAAACACTCTTCTGTGTATTTCTTAACATGAAAAAGTACATAAAAAGGATCAACTAATGACAAGACTAGATTTGTCAACCCGGTAGAAGAGCATTTGGAGAAGTGACAAATCTCTAAGCAAGATAAAAATGTCCATGAATAAGTAAAACACTTCAGATGAATCTGAATACCACCAGTGGAGGTCAAATGACAAGCCCCTGTTCTCTAGCCTTATTAAGCCACTTCAAAGTGCTCTCCAATGTTGTATAAGCAGCAACATCGGTCAAACTCTTGCTCTCTATTGCATAATCAAAAACTTCATAAGCTTCTGCTACTCTGCCATTCCGACAGAGCGCTCTGAGAAAAGTTCCATAAGATCCTGTCTCAAGCTTCGTACCATTCTGCTTCATAACATCATACAGTTTCATTCCCTTATCCAACAATCTTGCCTTACATAAGCCATGAAGTAATGTATTATATGTACATGAATTAGGAGCACAGCCCTGTGCTTCCATTTTCTCCAATAAAGCCACCGCTCCTAATGGATCTCCTTCTCTACACATCCCATTCATTAACGAAGTATACGTGACTGCATCTGGAACGTGGCCTTGCTCCATCATAACATTCAAAAACTTCTTAGCATCTTTCACCCTCCCCGACTTAGACAATCCGTAGATCAATGTATTATATGTCACAAGGTCAGGCTTTACTCCTTCCTCCTGCATTTTCTTGTATACACCCAACACTTCGCCTCCTTGACTTAACATACAATAACCCTTCATAATTGTATTATAAACATAGCAATCAGGCTTGTAACCTTCCTCACTCAACACCCCCAACAATCTAGTCGCTTCCCTAAGATTTTTACTGTTACAAACATTGTCAATCATAATTGTATACGTAACAAGATCAGGCTTTATATCAAAACCCTCCCTCATTTCTTTAATAAAGCTATTCATAGTACTCAAAGGCCTGTTCTTGCATAAATGTCTAACAATAAAATTATACGTATACGTATCAGGCGGAGAGTCTTTGGAGGAAAGTTCTTTCACCAGCTCAATAGCTTGCTCTTCGCGGCCCGAAGAGCAAAGGGTCCTCACAGCAATGTCAGTGGAGACCTTATTCGGAGGGAAGCCATTGGAAGTCATGAGATTGAGAACTTGATGAACAGGGGATAGAGAAAGGCCAACTGATTTACAAGATTGGATGAGAAGAACATGATATGTAAACCTGTCAGGGGAGAAAGTAGGGTGAATCTTGATCATGTGATTCAGGAAAAAGATTGAATCTTGGAGAGATGAATTGGAGGAAAATGATTGAAGGATTGCATTGTAGAATTTGTTGTCTGAAGAGGGTTGGTTTTTGGTATTGGAAATGAGGGAATTGAAAAGGGTTTTGGCATCAGAAAGAGTAGTTGAATCAAAGGCTGTTATAATAGATGGAAGTTGGGGTTCCTCAGTATTTGGTGTGGTTTTTTTCTTGGGTGATTGTGATTTTTTGGGATAATAAAGGGGTTTTGAGGTAGGGGGTGGGGAAGGGGATGGAGTTTTGACGAGAGTGTTTAGAGCAAAGTTAGCTGACCTTAAGGAAGGTGGAAATTTCCCCATCTTCTTGGACAGCTGCTTCTTCTTGTTATTCAAATTCTGTCAGTTCTTGCTTCTGTTAGCTGTGAGGACTAAATTAGGGTTCTGCAAGGGTTTAACATTTTGATCTCCGAAAGCAAAGGAAGAACTAGAGAGTACAGAGAGAGATACGGGTGTCTTTTTGGGCCAGACAAAGACCATGGCCCAGAGATTACACTACCAACTCCAAAAGGCCCATTAAGATGCCAAAAGCCCACTTTCCTACTAATGATCATACATGGCTAAATTTGCAAGGAAAAATAACATAAACATACCTCTTAACTTATAGTCCATGGTTCTAGGGGTGGGTTCAGAGTTAGGATATGTTTTGGGCCGAAAACCGACCGGAGACTCTCAGGCAGACTGAGGAGCGGGGGGGATATTTACACAAATCTCCACCCTTACAAAGTAGTTACAAAAATTCCAACTAATTATGTATCTTCGTTGGATGTATTAGGGAGCTAAATTATGTATCTCGACAGACCCAAAATAAAAATAAAAAAGTAATCGGGAGCTAATTATGTATCTTTACACGAAAAAAATGTATCATCATTGATGAATGATGAATCTCGATAGATTCAAAATCAAAAAGTTATGCATCGGGAGCAAATTATGTATCTTTACAAAGAAAAAAATATATCTTCATTGAATGTATCGAGAGCTAATTATGTATTTCGATAAACCCAAAATCAAAATTTTCAGTACTTATGTGAAATGTTGGGGTTTTCAGTGGTCGATCTTGTCATCAAAAATTGACCTCAAGTGGATAGTATGCATATTATTAGTTTTCCGCACTTGGAACGATCTCAGAAAGTGCCTTTTATTTTCAAAAAACAAATCTCTCATTCGTCCTTTCTTTGTGGAATTAATCGCGATCTTGACTGTTAGTTGTCTATTTACCTTTTCATAACCAGTTCCGGTATTGTAAATCTAAAATTTTGATTAGTGTTTAAGTTGTATGTATTGATGGTCAGTGGATCACTTGAAACATAATTTCAAAATATTCTATTTAATAAGTGAAATAAATGGAAAATAATTTCCTATAGCATGCTAAATTTCATGTAAATTTCTTTTCTTTTCGTGTTGAATTAAACTTTGATCGTTTTGATAATGTATTTCTCACCAGTCACAAGGAAGAGAACGTATATGAAACACAAAGCACTTGAATATTATTCACTACATAACGTATACATAGGCAAAGGATCTTGGTTTGGATGGACCAAACATTATTTACGCCAAACAAGAAAGTACATTCTCACACACATAGGGTAGCAGCAACACAAATTAAGCATAGCTTGAAAGACTTGATGTAAGGTGTCTATTGCCCAAAAGGCCTTTGTTTAGCACAGTCCAAATTGTTGCCAGGGGCAACTCCAAGAATCTGGCAGTATCTCCTGTAGAACCCAATTCTGTTTTCCATATTTTGATTAGAACCTTTTCCACATTCAATTCCTCCGTTAATGATGTTGGTGATTACACCGTAACCAGGGACACGTCCAGCAGATGAATCAGCTCCTGATGGTCTCCATCTTCCAGTAATCACAGCGTGGGCCGACGGCTTTGGTTGCTGGGGTGTCATCCAGAACCACAAGGCTGTCTTGAATGAAACCACTGCATCATTTGCAACAGCATCTGGATTCCTTAACAAATCCACTCCTATGGCCTTTCCTGCTGGTCCATAGTTGTAGTTGCTGCACGTCATTATAAATTTATAATTAGTTGAGACATTAACAAAGGCGGATTCAGGATTAATTTCAATAAATTGAAACTAAAATATTTTATACTTACTAGGATATTTGGATGGGACCTCGACCAAAGTATTTTTTACCAGGAGCACAAGGCCACTGTTGATTTGCGACACAGTAATCAGGAGGGTTGCCTTGTTCCTGTTTGAAGCAGTATCCCCATGAATATGGACCATCTGGAGCTGTTGCCCACCCCCCTAATTATCAACATATATAATTCATATTAGATATCTTATGTAAGATTAATTTAATTACATGCATATGTATATTCATAAATGGCTGTGGATGTTAATTACGTCGTTAATAATATTGTGAATAATATCTCAAATGTTGATTAGTTAAAAACTTTATACTAATGAGTTATCCTCTATCGTTCTTGCAAAAGTTAGTAAAAGAGAGAGAGCTTGCATGCTAGATATAAGCATGAGGCCCATCCAAGTTCTGATTTCTCTTTAGATACACACGAAATTAAAGACAGTATTATCGACATGCCTCAAGCTTTGTGAATAATATCTCATACGTGGATTAGTTAAAATTGATTTTTAAGAACTTTATACTAATGAGAGTTATATCCTTTATCGTTGTTGCAAAAAGTTAGTGAAAGGGATAGAGCTTGCATGCTAGATATGCATGAGGCCCATCCAAGCTCTGATTTCTCTTTAGATACATACTCACTAAATTAAAGATGGTATTGTCTGACATGTCTCAAGTTTTTGAGAATTCACTACTAAAAAACAGAATTTCAAACGAAAGTTCGACCAAAAAGGGATAATTAAGCAAAAAAAGTACCAGTAGTTTCATGAGAAGTTTGAGCCAGAAAGGCAGCAATTTCCTTCTTACGAGCGTTGGTGTCTCCAGTAGTTCCGAAAGCACCAAAGGACCTTGCAGCTGCTATAAAAGCATCATAAGTATAGAATCCTTTGCCTTGACAATTGGCATCGTTGCGATGCAATAGCATTCTCTCAAACAGGCGTTTACTAACAAGAGCACCAACATCTTGTGCCAATGCTCCTGTTAGAGACAAGAGACCAAGCAAAACCACTGCCCAAAACTTCATTTTGTTCCTGATTGAATTTATACCAAGTTGTGTGTGATTTGGGAGTGATGGTAAGGTTGCTATTTATAGGGAGCAGAGTGAAGGGATGGGTAGACTTTTCAAAATGACTTTGAAGGAGAAATTTATGTGGCTGCTTATTCCAACACTTCCACTCATCTTTTAGCACCACCATTACACATATTATTCTAATCAATTTTGGATGGATCATTATGAAAAAAGTTGGCAGAAAAACACTAAAGTTAGTCTTGGGTAGAATTCTTGCTACTAGATATTCTTTTATAATCAATCAACTGTTATGACTCATACATCTTGACAAAAGGTGCTATTCTTAAGAGTAAAACGCTTTTACCGTTCCCTTCCCTGTTTTCCTAGTTCTATTTGCTTGTTCTTTCTTGAATAAATAAATAAATAAATATGATTCTAAGTTATATTATACATTAATAGTGTAAAGATATTAGTGAATTTTTGCATGCGATACAAGCTACTTTGTACTATTTCCATCGGGGGTGGCTCAGACACATTAGTGGCCTAAAGCTAATAAAATCAAACGGAAGCCTTAAGTTTCTGAGATTTTTTTTTAATGTCTATTTTTAAAATTATATAATCTATTTTTTCTAGTAATACATTTTAACTTAATAATATAATCAATACATTAAATCTTTCTTTAATATAGTACTTTATCTATAACCTATGATATATTAAAAGTGTGAAAACCCCTTATAAAAGTGAATTGAACTTTTTGTCCTTCATTAAAAGTCGTTACTTTAGACAAAATCATCCTTTTCACTATTTTCTTTTCCTTATTAGAAAATCATCATTTTCACTATTTTCTTTTCCTTATTAGAAGACATCAGAGTTTCTACATCTTTTTTTAATTTAAAGTTGAAAATTAATTAAATATATTTATGGTAAAACCTTTCTTTATTAGAAGTCAAAATTAATGACAACTGATACTTTTTCTATTAGTTTAAGAATTCTAAATCAACTAGATTTGATTTTAAGAAGATTTAAAAAATCTAAAAAATAAATATAAAACTATTAGAATAAGAAAAAATTAAGAAGTTCCTGATTTTTAAATGTTTTAAGTACGTAATAATTTTTTAATCAATAAATTTGTAAAGATTTGATTTTAAAAATAAGAAAATATTTTAAATATGTATAAAAATAACTGTAACACAAATATGGTTCAAATTGAAGCTTCTCTCTTAGCCTAAGGCAACAAGGGAAAGAGGTACGCAAATACAAAAGTGATGATCCATTAACCACTTGAAATTGAAAAACATATATGTGTATATGTTTATGTTTATATTTTTATAGTTAAGTGTGGAAGATTTTTGAAAAGTGATTTGAATTTTACATTTTAATTTATTAAAAATCTCCGCAATAGATAAAATTATTTAATTTTAAATAATCAAATGTTACACGTGCGAGATACGTGCGATTAAACTAGTATATATTAAACTTCTAAATATTCTTTCCATTTGTCCAGAAAAATATTTTATCCACAAATAATACATAAAAAAAAATTCTTAAAACAAAATCTATCATCTATTATTGTTAAAAAATGAGACCCCTCAAATTTGGGGCCTAAGGCGGTCACCTATTTCTTGTAAGGGTAGAGCCGCGCCTGATTTCCATTCGTTACCAATTACTCCTTGTGTACTATTTTAGGTGACATTTATTTTTGTTTGTTAAAAAAGAATGATTTGTTTCTATAATTAAAAGTTGTTTATCTTGAAAACGATACAGTTAAATTTGTAGATGAGATCAAGAGTACGCACATTAGATCTAGTTCCATTTAAGACTCTTCACCAATAGATCAATTATCTAAGTGATGAAATAACGAGCTAAGGCATTAGTAAATATAAAACAAAGCTACAAAAGGTAAAAGATGTTAGGTTTTTTGTCTCGGTTTTCTTATCAAATTTAAGTTTTATTTTTTCTTGTAAGGAAAATAAAAGTAACCATAAACACTTTTACTTTTCCTGAAAGAAAAATATAATTTTTTTTCATATTTGGCTAACCTCTTTCTTGGAGGAAAGATTTTGGATATCTATGAAAAAAAAATATAATTCTTTTCCATATTTGGCTAACCTCTTTCTTGGAGGAAAGATTTTGGATATCTATAAATAGAAGACCCCCTTCTCATACCAGAACACAATAGCATCTACAATATAGTCGTTTAAGAGTTTTGTTTAGGGGAGATTTCTCCTAATAGATTTTGTGTTTTTCAATATTAGTTTTTTAATATGTAGGTCGTTTGATCAAATATATTAATAATATATATGTTTTTAGTATATTTTTATTTGTCATTTGAATTATCATCGTCATATGATTTGCAAACTTTAAGCTTCCGCATGACGCCGTCTCGATTTCGAACCCAACAAGTGGTATCAAAGTCAATGGTTCAAAGATCAGATGGTTCGATTGAGGATAGTTTTAAGATCAAAGTTGCAACCAATTTGAAAAAACTACATGTGGAGAAAAATTTCAAACAAATGTTCAACAATCTTGTTGCTAATCCATCTTTAAAACCAAAATCAATTTTCAACCCATGTTTATGGGCTCTAATTTTCAACCCATACTTGCTTAAACGCTTGGACTCCTTTCAACTCGTGCATTTATTTTTAACGCATGAGCTTCACTCTTAACTCGTGCTCACTTTCAATGCACAAGACTCTACTTTTAATCTTATCAACCTGTGCTTTTATTTTTAATGCATAGGACTCCAACTTTTAACCCATATCAATTTTTAATAATGGTAAGCAGCAGTGGTATATGCAGATCGTTGATATAATATGAAGACCGTGTGAAGAAGAAGGATCAAGAATATTTTGCAAGAAAATCAAGCCAAAAAGGGAAGATTTGTTAGGATTTTTGCTCCGATTTTCTTACCAAATTTAAGTTTTACTTTTTCTTGTAAGAAAAAAAAAAATAACCATAAATACTTTTACTTTTCCTGAAAGAAAAATATAATTATTTTCCATATTTGGCTAACCTCTTTCTTGGAGGAAAGGTTTTAGACATTTATATAAATAGAAGACTCCTTCTCATACCATAACACAATAGCATCCACAACACAATGTAGTTTTTTAAGATTTTCGTTTATCCACAATGTAGTCTTTTAAGATTTTCATTTAGGGAGAGATTTTCTCTCTTATTAGTTTTCTATTTTTAATAGTAGGTTTTATATGTAGGTCAACTGGCCAAATCATATAATAAAATTATGTTTTTAGTATTGTTTTTCGTTGTCATCTTATTTATCGTCTCATAATTTGCAACTAATAGCTTCCGCATGACGCCCTCTCGATTTCGAACCCAACAAAAGATTCGTGCAAGCAGGCCCTTGAGGATCTTCCTCGAGGGTCAAAGTTCAACAGTCTACAACCAGCGAGAAAGCAATAAGAAGGCTAAAGCTTGCAGATCAAGTAAAAATATATTGTATTATTGTCTCAAATTACATGATGTTTCGAAAATAAAAGGAGATCCTTATTTATAGATTACAACCAATGGCTCATGACCAATCACAAAGCTCTACTCCTGGCTGCCCTAATGGCTAATAGTATTGTTGCCAAGACACAACGACATGTGTCTTATAGTGTCAGTAGGCTAGGCAGGTAGCGTGTCCTCGCGCCTAAGAAGTCTAACAACCTTTGTCGTGTATACCTTTCTTCAACGCCCTTTATGTTTTTCAAAAGGACTCTCCTCGATGGTGAAACTCCTTCTCTCAGCCTTGCTTTTATCTATTCATATTACAACTAGTCCTACGAGAGGTTTTCTGCAGTTCTCGAGAATCCTTACCCAATACAAAAATTATTTAACTCTATACTTGTTGTTTTATCTTTACTGAGGTACTTTTAGTAAACAACATCCCACTAATCAACAACCGTCGGGGCCCAAAACTTAAATAAATAGAAGGGCAAAATTCAAAAATAGCATAGTTATATGAGTTTTATAGCAACAGTTTCATAATTATATAATATTGCAAGTATTTTATATTTTTGTAAACGGTTGCTACAAAAATACAAATACATATGCTATAAAATGTAATTTGATAAAAGTATTGCTATTTTTTGTAATTTAATATTTAAGTATGTTACTTTATGTATTTTTTCCTAAATAGAACGCTGTCGAAATTGGTCATTGGACTAGTTAATTAGGTGGAAGAAAAGAAGATCAACTAAAGTCTAAACACGGTGTCCCTGATTTTCCATCACTTTATAGACGAATGGAAGACTACGTCTTCATGTTTACACTAAACCTGTCAAACGGGCCGGGCTGGCCCGGCCCGAACCGGCCCTACATATCAAACCGGACCGGTTTGACCCGGCCCGGTAAGCCCTAGGGCTTTAGGGTTCCGGGTTCCGGTCCGGTTTTATTTTTAAACTGGGCCCGGTTAACCCGGACCGGACCAACCCGGTCCAGGCCCGCCGGTTAACCGGCCCGGCCCGGCCCGACATTAAAAAAAAAATAATAAATTTTTAATTATGTGAATAGATCTTCTATAGACGTGTATATTTAACATATACATGTGTATATGTTTTATAAATTAGTATATAACTATACAAATATATATTGTAATGTATATATATTGTAGTATATCTCATTTAAAGTATTACATATACATAGAATAGAGTGTATGAATGTTAATAGATCTTCTATAGACGTGTATATTTAACGTATATATGTGTATATATTTTATAAATTAGAATATAACTATACAAATATATATTGTAATGTATATATATTGTAGTATATCTCATTTAAAGTATTACCTATACATAGAATAGAGTGTATGAATGTTAATAGATCTTCTATAGACGTGTATATTTAACGTATATATGTGTATATATTTTATAAATTAGAATATAACTATACAAATATATATTGTAATGTATATATATTGTAGTATATCTCATTTAAAGTATTACCTATACATAGAATAGAGTGTATATATGTGAATAGATCTTCTATAGACATGTATATTTAACGTATACATGTGTATATGTTTTATAAATTAGTATATAACTATACAAATATATATTGTAATGTATATATATTGTAGTATATCTCATTTAAAGTATTACATATACATAGAATAGAGTGTATGAATGTTAATAGATCTTCTATAGACGTGTATATTTAACGTATATATGTGTATATATTTTATAAATTAGAATATAACTATACAAATATATATTGTAATGTATATATATTGTAGTATATCTCATTTAAAGTATTACCTATACATAGAATAGAATGTATATATGTGAATAGATCTTCTATAGACATGTATATTTAACGTATACATGTGTATATGTTTTATAAATTAGTATATAACTATACAAATATATATTGTAATGTATATATATTGTAGTATATCTCATTTAAAGTATTACATATACATAGAATAGAGTGTATGAATGTTAATAGATCTTCTATAGACGTGTATATTTAACGTATATATGTGTATATATTTTATAAATTAGAATATAACTATACAAATATATATTGTAATGTATATATATTGTAGTATATCTCATTTAAAGTATTACCTATACATAGAATAGAGTGTATATATGTGAATAGATCTTCTATAGACATGTATATTTAACGTATACATGTGTATATGTTTTATAAATTAGTATATAACTATACAAATATATATTGTAATGTATATATATTGTAGTATATCTCATTTAAAGTATTACATATACATAGAATAGAGTGTATGAATGTTAATAGATCTTCTATAGACGTGTATATTTAACGTATAGTCGTTGTTTTTTATTTTTTTTTATTTAACGATTTATAATTTTAATATCTTCTATACAAGTGTATATTTAATGTATACACGTGTATATATCTTCTATAAAAGTGTATATTTAATGTATATATTATGTATATAGCGTATATAGTGTATATTTGATCGGTTTTTAACCGGGTTTGACCGGGTTTTAGTGGGTTTGACCGGCTTGGGTTAAGTGGGCCGGTTCCGGGTGGGTTTTAATATTTTTACTGTGCAGTCCGGCCCGGACCGGACCGGTCTAGGCCAAACCCGGCCCGTAACCGGCCCGGAACCCGGTAAGAATGAGAGGGCCGGTTCCGGGTTGAACCGGCCCGGCCCGTTAGACAGTCTTAGTTTACACCAACGAACTCGTGTTGATACATTTTTCTGGATTGGACTAAGCAATTGGGAGTGTTTTTGAGAGTAATTTGGAGCGAAAAAAGCAAAAATTAAAATTTTCGAATTTTTTGGGTTTTAGAATTCAGCTTGATGTGGAATTTCGTAATTTTTTAAAATTTTATGATCAAACACATTTTTGAAATTCAACTCCGAAAAAAAAAAAACAATATATGAGGTCAACGCCTACATAATATCACTTCTTAATTTTTAAACTAAACAAATAAAATAGATATTTATTTTTAATATAATAAAAAATAATAGCCGTTTGGCCATGAAGTTTTTTTTATTTTTTTTCGTAAAACTATTTCACTTTAATGAAAAAAATAAAAACTGTATATGTTTGACCATGAGAATTCCAAATACTTCTCTCACAAAATTTTAAAAATAATTTTAATTTATATTCCACTTCAAAAATATTACAATCCCTCCACACCCCCAAACCCCAATTAAATTCCAAGCCGTTCAATCAAAGAAAATATTACTACTACTTAAAAGGAGTGGAGTATAAAAGTCATGTATCGCTAACTTTTCAGCAGCCCAAAATTAGCCGTTATAAACAACAAAATAAGTATATATTAAGTACATATATATAGTTACCAAAAAAAAAAGTACATATATAAACTCGCCCACATGTATTCAAATTGAATTATTCATTTACTACCACATTCCATTTAGTTCCAACTTTTTTCTTACAAGAACATTGTGAATTTGTCAAGGTAAGAATTGAGATCAGTTGGCTTATATTTTCTTCTATTTGTTGTGCAAATTTAACTTTTGCATTGCGATTTGGTAATTATACAGTTGACAAAGCTTGATTCGTCTTCAACTTTTTTTTTGCAGATGGCAGATTTGAGGAATCTCTGGAGATCTTTTAAGATTTTAGGTATGATATTTTTCTATGATGTGTTTTATTACTATGTATTATTAGTTGGGATCTGAAAGGGGTTTTTCATTCTGTCTTATAAATTCAATTTTGAATGTACGATGGCGGCTACTTTGTTTTATTTTCTGCTTCTATGTATTTTGTGCTTATTTTTGTAGGGAATTGATTGATTCGTCTCTTCTTCTCCTTTTTTCTGTTGGTTGTTGCTTATTATGTATATAATATTCTTCTATTTTTTTGCTGGTTTTTTCCTTTGCTGTTTTCAGTTGGTTTGGTACTTATGTTGTATTTCTTTGCTTATTTTTGTTTGGTTTGTGCATTCATTGTTGCTTTCTACTAGTCCTAGAAGGAAATACATCATACATCCTCTAACTAATTCAGACTTTTGGTGAGTGCTATTCTTTTCCGAAACTTTTGCTTTAAATTTATTTAGTATATCTTATGATTGGGTCGGAAGGTATATATTGGGATTCTTTTAAGCAACGGCGTTATATGGCCTTTCATGGTGGGGGTTTACAGACACTGAGGTGCACCCAAAAATTGATATCACTGCAATGTTGCTGTTGAGTGTAGCTTTTAAAAATAAAAGAATTTGTCTCAATTTATCTGATTTTCTTATAAAGAGACAAGGTGTTTATTTGTGGCAAAGTTTTAACGGTTATGATCCTACTCTTCTATTGTTCTTTGATCATCTGTTCATATGGGTCATTCCATAAAACTATTTATTTGTGTAGCTTTGAATTTTCATGGATTGATAGATTGAAATTTTTTAATTGGATTTTATAAGTATCATAAACCTGCCACCGCGTGTTGTATTGCCTCCCATAATTGCATTGTTGTTATTGCCACGACACACTGACATCACTGTGATCATCAAGTAGCTATTTAGTCACATTAATTATTTAGTTAATGGGATATCATCTTGGCATACACTTGCCCTGCTAATTGTAATTGAATCACAACTGCAGATTCGAAGGCTTTGTAATGGGGTGTAAACTGGTGCTTCGACAATGATTTCAGAATTTTCAGAGTGCTAATTGACTCTCTTACAATTAAAAATATGATAGTGGGTGTTTCTCCTACCAACTACACCATACTCAGGATGATTGAAGACATCAAACAGAAGCTAAACCTGTCTAAAGCTATCATTGGCCATTTCTTTAGAGATTCTAATAAGGTGGCAGACTCTTTGGCTAGCCTTATGTTTATATTCTACTTTTTCTATTTTGCAGAAGCTATTTTATTCCTACGACATTGAAGAATGACCAACATGATCTTACGGTCATGAAGATTCAGGTATTTTTCTCTCCCAAGCGAAGATTCTGTTTGTCTTTTTATATTTGAGGGTACAGTCTAGTCTAGAAACTGATATCTACGAAGCGCTCTTTGTCCTCAAAATCACATATTTCATTCTAAACTTGGGTTATCATGATGGTAAGATTTGTTTTTCTGATGTATTGTATATATAAGCTTGTCAATCATGCAATGTGAATGGACAGATCTCAGGCAATCCTTGATGTTAAACCTTTAAAATATTGAAAAATTCTCTTTTGACCCATGTAAGAATCTGTTTTATCTTCTTCTATAACAACTACTGGTGATCCCTTCTGGCAATTTTAATTCAAAGTAATGTTTTACAAGAAATATGGTCTGCATATTCTCAGATCTAACCTGCTATTGAACTTCTGCGACAAACACGTATGGTTTAACAAAAATGGTAATTTTAAATATGAAATGATAATATAGAGCATTTCTTTATTACACCATCTAGACTAATGCCAGAGTAAAGATGATCCATCATCAACAATATTGTTGTTGTTGTTCTTTATTACATACATAACATTCTCAGGCACATCTTAGTTATTGTTGCATTTTGGCAGCGAAAGAATAAAATGAGAAGAATCATTAGCTTTCTCATCATCAGATTCTATCACCAATGTTTGTGCATCATTGCAATCGATATTGGTATATGTTTGCTGCAATTCAAGGAAGCTGCAAGGGAGAGGGCAAGAGTACAATGCTGAGGTACTAAGACATGTGCTTTCAAAGGGTCCATTTGCAAATGCATCGGTAAGTCATTATATCCCCCCTGAATCCTTTCACGCTAAGTCATTATACTACATGGTGATTGTGCAGGTAGGGGGAGGGGAGGAGGCCTTGGGCTTATACGTGATCCAGAGACTAGGCTTTGGGCGTGGGGTAGGGTGGTCCTAGGCTTTGGGCGTAGTCCCGAGCCTGGGCAGGGGTGGGCAGGGTCCCGAGCTTGGGCTGGGACGAGTGGGGTCCCAAGCTTTGGAGGGGGGGGGTTCCTGGCCTCGGGTGGAGCCTGGGACCGGGCGGGGGAGGGTGTTCTGGGCTCGGGAGAAAGGCATCCCGGGCTCGGGCGGAGCTTGGGACGGTGGGGTGAGGGAGTGGTCCCGGGCTCGGGCG
Organism: Capsicum pubescens; assembly: GCA_030864215.1. Classification (NCBI taxonomy): domain Eukaryota; kingdom Viridiplantae; phylum Streptophyta; class Magnoliopsida; order Solanales; family Solanaceae; genus Capsicum; species Capsicum pubescens. The sequence goes on along the minus strand of CM061539.1, from coordinate 183,970,175 downwards.
GAGCCTGGGACGGTGGGGGGAAAGGGGGTGTCGAGCCTGGGGCGGGAGGTGTCCCGAGCTCGAGCATGGTCTCGAGCCTGGGGTGGGTGGGGGTGGGGTCCCGAGCTTGCGACGAGTGTAGGGGGATGTCTTGGGCTCAGGGGTAGGGGGTGGCCTGGACTTGGGCATGGTCTGTTTTGTTGGACTGCTGTGAACAATGTGTACCTCACACAAGTCAATCTCCACAAAAAGAGGAATCTTGGCCTTGTCGAGATATAGAAGAAGCAAACCACCTCTGCCTCCACTGTTCGTAGAGCATCATTTTTTACATCTATTACTTTGCCCTTTCCACACAAAATTTGTGATCAAGGATAACAGGATGTATAAGTAAAGAAACTGTTAAAGATTCTGTTGCAGAGTCCTAGCCTATGGATGATCTGGGAAGTGAGGAATTTGCCTGAAAGAAAAGAATCCTCAACCAACCACTCAAATATAAATGTCTCTCCCTCCTTTAGATCAGGGTGGGTGGAGGTGGTTGGTGCATGGGTGGACTGATTTATAAGTTCTCATGTAAATTTATATTCAAAGATTTGTTTTTTGTTTCCATCAATGCAACTCCTCAAAGTTCTAAAGGTATATGGTTCTAGAGATCACATATAACTTAAGGTCATTGAAGCTCCCCCCCAGTAGTTTCGCGGATTATAAATGCCTCTCCCTCCTTTAAATCTGGGATGTGTAATACATACTTTTCTTAAGTTCCTTAGCTCTTTTCAGGAACTACAAATCACTTTTGTAACAGGCTTAACAAGCTTTTGTTTCAGACTTCAGTGACATAATATAAGAACAACTCATGTTGCCCAAGAATATGCATTTATTCTTTTATCCATGCTTGGTTTCAGTGGCTGGCTATGTCAATGACGCTCGTTGACATACATTTATTTGCTTCATTGGCAATTTCTCCAAGGAGAAGATCTAGAAATCTATAATACCTTTTATCTGTACAAACTCTTATATGCCACATGCATTAAACTTCAATTTCTTTTAATAATTTTGAAAGAAACTGCACGTTCAATATGGTCTCCATTCTGTCTCATAATGTGGGCACTGAATTCAGAACTTTTAGCAGCGATCCATTGCTCCTTTGTAAATTATGACAGAGAAGTACGTGAATGACAGTTACTTTTCTTTCATGTCATTTGAATTTTTCGAAGGGACTCGCCTCGCTAAACCATCTGGCGAAACTCCTTCTCTCATCCTTGCTTTTATCTATCCATATTACAACTAGTCCTACTAGAGGTCTCCTAGCATTCTTGAAATCCTTGCCCAATAAAAAAGTAATTTAACTTTAAACTTGATATTTTACCCTTAATGAGGTACTTTTAGTAAACGGCAAACCTTAATTATGAGATTCATAGCAACACTTTCATAATTACCTAAGGTAGCAACTTGTATTTTGTATTTTAACAAACTGTTGCTATAAAAATATCAATACAAATGGTTTTACTACCCTTAATTAACTGAAATTAGTTGAGGTAAATATGGTAAAATTATCTTAAATTAATTGTGCAGATTCCTTTCCCATTAAAACCTAATAAATCACGTGATTTTCGTTATTTGTTACCAACAACAATTAAATTCAATTTTTAGTTTCAAAAAACGTGTTCAGGCAAAACAAAAATCAAAATCAAAATCAATTGAATCTTTTTCTGTTCAATTTCTTCGAATTGAACAATCAAATTAAAGTGTATCTTCTTTTGTTCAATTTCTTCAAATTCAACGATCATTTTGAACGATCAGTTTCTTCGAATTCAACGATCAACTATACCTTCTTCTAGATAATTTGTTCGAATTCAACCATTGATTGTAAATTCATAATATTTTTTCTCATATCAATGTCATAAGGTTTTATGAAATTGAAAAAATGGAATTTGTTCTAAAAAAAAATTCGCACCGTTACAGTTATTTGGTTAGAATTTTTTTTAGTGATCCATTACTGCTACTATGTTCAAATTTTTCACGACGTCGTTAATTTATTTTTGAATATTTTGTAGATAAATTTCGAGTAAAAGTTAATGCTACAGTAAATTGATCCAGTAGAACAAAATAGTGATCGAAATCATTTTTTCAAGCTGATCAAATTTATTTTTTTGGAGTTTTGATTCTCAAAATTTATAGTATATCTGTGTATGTGAAAAGTTTGTTTATAGATAATTTGGTTGTGTTCGATTATGGAGGTTGTGGCTTTGATTGTATTTAATGTTGAACAACTAATTTTTTATTGTATTTTGTCTGGAAAAAATTTCTGTGTTTGTATTTTAAGTTTAACAAATATTTCGGAATTATATTTTCGGGAATAGTTGTTGGCTGTAGAATTTTTGGGAGTAGTTGTTGTCTTTGATTGTATTTGACTGTATTTTGTCTGTAGTTGTATGTTTCGTAATTGTATTTTCAGGAGTAGTTGTTTCGTAATTCTACATTTATAATTGTAGAATTTTGTTTGAGTTTTTGTTGTGTAAGTGTAGGTTGTAACTATTGACAACTTACAAATATGTATATTTTTGTATTTTAGGTGAAATAAGTTAGCAATGGGAAGCATATCAGTTCTCGTGAAGCACTCTGGAAGGTGGACATATGAAAAAAACTATGAAGAGTACGTCGCTGATGCAATATTGTTAAGCACGACGGCATCATTCAATAAACTAAACAATCTTTTGGCATCTCACATAAATGTGGATTTGAACAGCAGACGTATTCAAGTGGAATATCAAATCACCGGTAATGTAGGCAAATACAAATACATAATGTATGTGTTGTTGAAAGAAGTGACGTCCAAAATAATTTGCTTCAAGTGTTAAATACATCTGCTGAAGGCGTTAAAATTGAGCAGGGATATATTTGAAAAGAAGAACATCAACTCATGCAGTGGTTGTTGGTCTAAGCGTAACAATAGGCGTTCATGTAGAAAATATCCTAAATGATATATTTGTTCTTCCGTATTCTTTCTTTATAATTTCTTTTGCACTTTTCATAATAATGAACTAATTTGTGAGTTTTAAGATCTTTATCGATCATTTGCTATAATGCGCTATAAATAACAATTAGTAATACAGTTATGTATTACTAAATTTGATAGAAAAACACATATGCTTTTTATTTGAAAAATACTATGTTTTAGGGTATATGTATTTGATAACTGAGATGTTTTTCAAATATGATCACTTATACGTATTTGTAATATGAAAGTATTTGAAAGTAAATGAACAAAGTTAAATCTGAATACTGCATATGTATATATTGCAAAATATGAACATATTTGATTTCTAAGCTAAATTTCACTGTAACAAAAAAAATGAACACTGGAATAAAATACAGAGTACAAAATTATTGAAAACATATCAAACATAAAAGACTAAAATGGATTACTTTTATTCACTTCAAAATTAGTAAGTTTGATTCACTTCATATGTATTTTGAAAGTAAATGAACAAAGATTAAAATGAATATGATGTTAACTGCATATGTATTTTTAAGTTAAATCTGAATACTGCATATGTATATATTGCAAAATCTGAACACTGCATATGTATTTTGAAGTTAAATCACACTGTAACAAATACAACTGAACACTGAAATAAAACATAGACTAAAATGAAAGATTAAAATGAATTACTTTCATTCAGTTCAAAATTAGTAACTTTGATTCACTTCATATATATTTGAAAGAAAGTGAACCAAGAGTAAATTACATATGATATTAACTGCATATGTATTTTTAAGTTAACATGAATACTTGATAACGCTCAACTTACACCTCAAATTAGTGTAAGGCGGTCGTCGTCAATATATTTACCCAACTTTGGAGTCGGGGTCGAATCCACAGGGAACAATGTGAGTGGCGATTAAGCTAATTTGAAGCTATAGCTATAAGTTCAATTCAAACAAATGGTACGAAAATATAAAATTAAGATGGGGGTTTTGAAAGTATCAAGTAATGTTTTCACTTCAATATTAATGTTTGTAATCAATATAAATGGGAAACCAGAGCTATATTCACCAAGGGTTTCGGGAATTGACAGATACTAGGTAATGCTAGAGATTCTCGGAATGATTAGAACAACAGAATATCCCTGACGATTATACTATCTGACTTATCTCTCGACCTCACCAGACAATTTAGTATCTAATTCTCTCGAACTTAGATAACTTATCTATTTCCAATAGGATGTTATCTCAGGTAGATTAATCCAGTTACGACATTAATCATTAAACAGAAGGTTGGTAGCTTCCGAGTCCCTGTTGATAATTCACGTCCTCTAATCTATTTTTCCATTAGAAGCAAATAAAACCTAAGGCATAACCTAATGTTTACAACCACTAGATTTCAGTTAAAACAACAGAATTTCAAGATGTTCCACTACTCTTTGAATCCGTTAAACACCTAGTATCATATCAAACCCTAATCCATGGATCCCATAACCCCGGCTAATGGAATTAGCCGCTCATGACTTGATGAACGAAATCACAAGTTGAATTCATAATGATAAGGATAACTTACGATTAGATGGAAAGCAACAAGTAGTTTCTTCGATTGAATCACAAGGTAGAAACCCAAAAATAGTTGATAAAAACAAGAAGAAGAATTGATGTAAGAGAGCAATGTTACGTGCCTCTCTTTCCTAGGTTAATTGTCTGATAGATGAATTATTAATCAATCAAAAACCCTAAAAGATGCTATTTATACTAAAGCCTAATTAAGGTAATAAAATAACAAAATCACAGCTGGACTCGGATTTAGGTGACGACATATTGGTGTTGATCGTCAGGCTTCTGACGGCGTCTCAGATATGTCGTCGGAAGTCGTGCCTTCTTAACCTGTTCTGCCTCACTCTGACGATGTCCTCCGACGGCTTACCAGAGGAGTGACGACGTGTAGCAAATGTCGTCAGACCTTCAGCTTATTTCACCATGTTCTGTCCTACTTGACGGCATCTTCTGACGGCTTACCACACTTGTGACGACATATTGAGAATGTCGTCACCTAATTCATCCAACAACTCTTCTTCACTGTTCTTCCTGACGCCTTTTTCTGGTACCTTACCACATCTCTGATGGCTTGCAAGAAATGCCGTCAGACTCATATCAACTCACTTGTACCAGATTTTACTTATTTTGTTCATCTTTCCTATGTTTTCCTCCCATCCTTGACTTTCCTACAAAATCTTAAGAAATAACATCAAAAACGCCAATAATTACTTAAGAACTTACAATTATTTCAAGTTAAAAAGTCTTAAATGTGCTACAAAAATCTAGCACATCAATACTGCATATGTATATATTGCAAAATCTGAACACTATATAGGTATTTTGAAGCTAAATCTCACCGTAACAAATAAAACTGAACAGTGAAATAAAACACAGAATACAAAATTATTGAAAACATATTCAACATAAAAGACTAAAGTGAATTACTTTCATTCACTTAAAAAATAAGTAAGTTTGATTCACTTCAAAACATAAAATAAGTTTCTACAATTAATATCAATATCAAGTTAAATCTTGTCAATTATACAATGTAATAAAATCATCAACCATCAGACTCCTAATACTTCTGTGGCACTAGTTATCTTGCTTTTTTTCTAACAGGCCTCAATGACGCTTCGTCGTCACTTTGAGCTTTTGCTTTTTTTTTCCTCATGATGTAATTCCACAATAGTGAAGCATATCTTGTACGAAATACGTTGGGATTGAACTCAACTGAAGGAATGCCTTGACCATAAGAAAGACACTCTACGTATGTAACCATATACAAACCACAGTCCCTACAAAAAATATTGAATAATAATTAAAATATATTTTGTACAAACTTACAAATCCTCTACAAATAACACATCAATATTTCACACCAATATAAACTGTAAATTTTTCTTAATATCATTATCACTGTAGCAGTACATATGTGGTGCAAACTTGAAAATTTTCTTACAATAAATATTTCATCACGTGACACCTATATAAAGTAAAACTACACCTTATTAAACTGTAAAAAACGATAAAACACAATCAACACATCAAAAAATACATATAAATATGCATATGTATATTGAACAAAACAAAAACACAAAGCCATCACTAAAGCAAAATACATATGAAATTTGATATGTATGTATAAAAATACAAATGTTTTTCTATACCTTAAAATGTATATTGAACCTAACAAAAATACAAATGAAAGTGCATATGTATCTATAAAACATACAAACTACATCATATACCTTAAATGTATATTTAGTTAGTCATTTGTATAGATGGCAAATCTACATAAATTGTATTAAAAAATTATTTAAAAATATATTTGTATTTCAACAGATACAAATACGTCCATAACCACGAATGTATTTGTATATTTCAACATTCTAATATACTGAAAATACATATCAAGTATAATAAATTCCAAACATGCAACTTAGCAAATTCATTTAACATACAAATACAACTAAACATAGCAGTTTTACAAAAAATACAAATAAAAACATGTTAACCCAACATGTATATTTAACCTATCATCTTCACAAATCAGCTTTACTGAAATCCCTAAATACATATCAGTTGATCAGTAAATATATATTAGCTTCACAAAAAAACTACATATTACTCAAAATTGATAACAACTTCACTGAAATCCCTAAATATATAACAATAAATAAAAATACATATACAAAAAAAATACCTTTTCCTCCATGTCTTCTTCAACAACAAATCAACCCAAAATCATCTACAATATTCATTCAACTCCGATTATCCTCCATTAATTGCAACAAAATAAAATTCAATTCCAATTATCATCCAAAATCAATTTTTTCAACTATATATCAACTCATAAAAAAATAAATTTCACTGAAAAATAATTGAAAAAAAACTAACAATAAATCAACCCAAAATCATCTACAATATCCATTCAACTCTGATTATCCTCCATTAATCGCAACAAAACTAAATTCAGTTTCAATTCTCATCCAAAATTCAATGTTTTCAACTATATCAACTCATAAAAGCGACCTAAAAAACGACCTTGATAATGGTTTACAGTACAAAATATAAAAAAAAAAATTGTTAAATAGATAACATGCAATAAATGAATTTAATAGTTACCTGATTTTGTGGATCACAATCCTTATAAAAAAACGTGAAAAAAATGTGAGGAAAAAAAAATTGAAAGTGAAATTTGAGAGATTTGAAAAAAAAAAGAAAAAGAAAGAAAGAGAAAAGGTAAAGTTACAAAGAAAGAGAGAGATTGAGAAGAAAGAGAAACAAAAAAGGTAAAATTAAAAGGAAAAAGAAAAATTAGTCTACAATTGACGTGAAATCCGCATGTTAAATACGATAATTTTTCAGAGATGCACAAAGTGGGGGACCACACTTAAAATAATGCTAGATTTGCTACACAAGATAATTTCATTAAAGTGTTACTATTTTTTATAATTTAAATCTTAGGTATGTTACTCCATGTAGTTTTCCTTTAGTAAATAACATTCCACTAACTCAGCGCACAAAAATAAATAGAAAGCCTGTTGGAATTGGCCCATTGGACTAGTTAATTGGGCAGAAGAACAAATGGAAAGACTACATTTTCTGGATAGGACCTAATCAATTGGGAGTGTTTTTGATTCTTTGTACTAATGGGCATAGGTGTAAAACTTTGAGATTTTTTTTTATTTTTTTTTTTGAAAACATGAAACACATTTCAACTATTACTTGCAGGAGTATTCTCATTGCTAGTTTTCTGTTGTCATTACTATCGTATTTTCGCATCGTGTTTCAATTAAAAGTACCAATTGATAATATTTTGTGGCTTGACTCAAGTGTGCTCTATATATTGGACAAACATACTACGCAAAACATGGATTGCATAAGCAGATTTGAATTGTATATAGGTCATTCATACATCCACTCTTGACAACTGAAGGATTGTTTACCGGTAAGTGATTCAAACGAAAATACTTATTGTCATCCGATATTCATGCCAAACCAATTCATTTAGCTATAAGAATCACAACTTAAAGCGAGAATACAACAACAAACACAATTGATTTGATATAAATATGTATAGATAAGCTTTTTTCTTACATTTTGGCATATGAATGCGAGGTGGTCATTCAGTTCATTCAAGTATAAACTAATTCAACTTTTTTAAAACTATATTTGCACCAACTAGTCATTCTGTGTGGATCACAAGTAAAGAAGGTATGCATATAAAAAACTATTCCAAATATCAGGAACTCCAGGGAGGCACCAATGTATACAATCTGCATAACTAGTTGGATTCGCCAATTGTTCTTTAGTCAGAGGATCCCAATGCTTTCTGTAGATGGATGAATGACCTTCCTTTCTATATTCAGAGAGTTGAGTAATATTCAGCAACTCAACTTTGAAACCGCTCCTCTCATTCAATTTCTGGATGGCCGCTTCCACCAATTTCATCATCTCTCGATCTGATTCTGATCCCCAATACTTCACATTGGAAATTGGCGCTGTTTCATTGTAGCAATTCTGACCATTTGCCTTCCCCCAATCTTGTGCTCTGCCATTTTATGTTCCGGTTGTTTCTTTAGTCAACTAGTACTCCAATGACTCAGTATGCGTAGTAAACACATAAACTAATTGAAAGTCAAAACCCAACTAGATGAATACACTGTACATAGCCAAAGTCAAAGAAATAAAACATGATTCATGACATGATCTCATATCTCAGGAGACCTGTTCCTACACGGAGCTTGACATCAGCTACAACTTGTTTATACTTATTTTCTTGGACTTGCCATCTCCTAATATCTACACTAATTTGAACAATAACAGCAAACTTGAGAAAAATAGTAGTACTTCTTGTTTTTCTAGTGCGTCAAATGTAACAACAACAACATACCCAGTATACCGCTAAATCGACTAATATTTGGGACAAGAAAAAGTAATACTGCTACATACCTGTTGTGAGTAGGTGACAAGCTAACAAAGAAAACTCGAGTCTTGGTACGGTTAACATGAGTATCCAACCAATCTGCCCATGTCTGTAGCCCCAACTCGTATGTACGCAGCATCCCCAGATATTCATACTTTGCATTTGCGCTTTCAAAAGATCCCCACCTGAAAATACACAATCTCTATCATAATTACAATGAACATCTTATGCCTAAAATCTTGAAATTATGTACCGTAACTTTCTTACGAATGGACAAAGGTTGCAAAGATGTACTCACAGAACCTTCAAGTTCAATCTCCACCATAGATAGGAATTAAAGACAAGCACATCAGCATCTTTCCAAATTCTGGCATGCTTCTCTATAGAATTAACTCTCACAATCCGCTCCACCACACGATGATATGAAGGATCGTCACAATTTGATTCAACTAACAATGGTGCCCAGTAGAAATCAATAGTAGCATTGTACTCCTTCACAAATGTTAAAATACAAGAAACTAATTAGCAACTGTAATCAAAGTTCAATGGAAAGTAGCAATTAGCAATTGTTGGAACTCACAATAGCTTTAAAGGTGACCAAAGAGCCATCGTAGTGAACAAATTTGAGATGCTTAGGGATTTCAGACTCTAATATGCACACCATTGAAACCCATTGATTCCTATTGAGTGAATCTCCCACATAAACAACCCTTTTGTTCCTCAACTTCTCCAACATCGCCGTCGCATTAAATCTTTACAAAATCAAGAATTACATTCAAATACCCAGCAACAAACTTTGCAAGAAATTGAAGAAAAACAGAATAATTTGTCACCTTGGAAGGTCACAATCATTGGGTTGCCATTTCCAGTAAAGATAATCAAGATTCTTTCTCCCATACTTGTGACAAGCCATTCCATCATCCATGAACGAACAATTTGTCCCGTTATACAAAGGGCGAGATTGGTTATCAAATACCCATTTGCCAGAATAGAAATTGCAGCCAGATAAAGAGCTTTTCTGGAGCTTCTTCTCTACTAACTTTGGAGCTCCAGTAATGCCTCTGGACATCGATAAAGTCGTAATAATCACTACAACCACAGTGATAACTGCAACCAGTAACTGAAAACTTAGTTGAATACCCATTACCTTGTTTTTAAGATTTGTGCAGAATAGTACTGATCTTCCATTCATTTTTCTTCTTCTTCTCTGCTTTTGCTTTGGGTTTCCACTTTAAGAATGATGGTGGGGATGAAAATGGCGAATCCGTCAAAGAAGCAGCCATTCCATTATAGGCTGCTTATGTTGACCCCAACCAATCAACCACCCAAAATTCAGGACTGATTTGGAACCAGGTGACTTTTGTCTCTGCACCTATAACAACTTCCCTACTCCCTACTTTATCATTCCCAATTTGTTTATTTTTTCTACGATACACGAATCAGAAGTCCGACTAATTTGAATCGCGTTTGGCAAAAGAGCTATTTTGATCTTGATGCTCTCAATAGGATTTTTTTTATACCAAGAGGTTTAAACCTAAAAAGATTGGTTAAGAATGGAGCAATCCATCGCTACACCACAGCTCACGTTGATTTTTTTTTTCTTTTGGATTCCCAATTTATTCAACTTCCTCACCCTAAAATATTTGATGCATTTTTCTAATTTAAAAATCCAATTCAACTTTTAGATGCTATTGTGAGAGTTTTTTTAATTAAATTACGATAAACTAGGTGTATTGTTATAATAATACTTTGATCTAGAGCAATAATTTTAAATTTTACATCAATCAAAGAAGAAAAGAAATGGTAATTGTTTTCTAAACAATAGTGGAAGCATGAGTAAGATCGAGGAGGGGTATTGAAAACTAAAGTACATACATTTTTGTAAATTGCTAATGACGACTCAATACCTTGTGTAAATGAAAAGTTTTTTCCTTCTTTCCTATTTATAAAAGATTAATTCATTACTTCCTCTATACATCTTTAGTTAGCATGTTTGATTTAGAAACAACAACTGAAATGATAATTAGACAAGTAAAATAGGATAATTGATTTTAGTAATACTACTTAGACAAGTAAAGGACTCATAGAGTATTTCTTTTGTCTTCCTTTTCTTGCTTTTCCCCCTTTACGTAATAATTTTAGATCTGTACGTTTGCGAAAGTTTTAGATCCCCTATTCACAAGTCAACTTACGGCTGCTAATTAATGGAACCCTAATTAATTTAGAAACTAAAATTTGTCAAAAAGCCCCAGTTATGCATTGAAGTATGTATAAATCACATAAATACCAACCTTTTAAAAATAATTATACTCTCTCCCACTTTTTTAATTACTTTACTTTCTCTCCCTATTAATATACATAACATAGCCGACATATACATAACACTCTGTGTATATATGGGATTTTTGTAATATGTTTAGGGAGTTGAGATTTTTTGTAATGTTAAAAACATAAGTTGTGTAATTTTTAGTTGAAGTAGTATTTATATACGCTCAAGTAGCCCACGTATGGCAAAACAGGCTCGTAGCGGCCCATTAGTTTCTTGTATAAATAACATAAATATCAACACTTTTGGAAATAATTACACTCTCTCCCACTTTTTTATTTACTTTACTCTCTCTTTCTATTAATATACATGACATAGCCGACATATACATAACATTCTGTGCATATGTTGGGATTTTTGTAATATGTTTAGGGAGTTGGAATTTTTTTTTGTAATATTTGAAACATAAATTGTATATTTGTATAATTTTTAGTAATTTCTTTCCCAATGAAACCTTAAGGACAGACAGAAGTTTGTTGCTACATGGACTAGGTCAATTTGGCATCTACGTTAAAGTGCGGGTTGGATTGAGTTTGGACTGGACCAAACCAAACATATCAAGAGTGTGGTAGGTGGTGCGGGGAAAAAAAATCATTTGAAGGAAAATAAGTGGATTTGTTACCTTCTATTCGCTGTACAAACGAAAAACATTACCTAAAAGCATGTGTATATATTTAAATTATAATCTAGATAAATACTAGGAGTGGGGTGAGGTAGGGGTGTGGGCTGGTGAGGATGGGTGCTATGAGGGGTGGAAGGTGAAGATGAGATGTGTTAGAGGGTGGGAAGGATACAATCTTATGGAATACCACTTGAGGAACATGTTTTCTTTCACTTTCATTGAAGAAATAATTTTCCTCATCGAAAGAAACTAATTTTCCTAAAAAAAAAAATATTTATAATTTTTTTTGACAAAAATTGAAAACATTTTATTCATACCGAACACACCCTAAGTTATTAAATGAAAGGTTCAATCATCCGCCCAAAACTAATTCGACAAAAACAAACTAAACACCAAGTCATAGCTTAACTCTCTCAACTCTTACTAAATTTTCATTAGTAATTACTTTATTTTCGGGATAATATCCACGAAAATACCTGAACTTTGATTAGATTTTCAGTTGAACATATTAAACTTTGCGGTGGTCCTACTATCCCCCTAGACCTTTTTAAAATGGAATTATTACCCCCCCCACCAAAAAAAAAAAAACAAAAAAACGCTATATTCAGTTTTGGAGTAGAAAGTGTAATACACGCGTCAATCTGATATTGACACTTGTATTTTTTATTTAAAATTAATTTTTATTTAATTTCTTCTCTATTTTTATTTTTTTTAATCATTTTTTCACCAAAATCTTGATTCTTAATGTTTGAAATTTGGTTGCCTCATTCTCCATTTTGCTCCATTTTCTTCTTCAACCGCAAGTCAGTAACCATTCCCCATTTTGCTCCACACTTTTGTAAAGTTAAATTTGAGCTTGGCATTTTATCAAACGTTTGGTGGGCAGTTCCCCTCCGCATTGATTTTCTTCTTCATTTTCAATGGCAATGACTCTTTCAGGTTCCATAGTGAATTACCATGAGAAGAAAATGGAAAATTGAAAAATGAGGTTGTGTTGAAGATGACCCATTCGAAATTTTTTCTTAAAAAAGATTTCAACCCAGATCAAATTAACAAAAAATAAACCACACCCACAAGCCATTTCACTCTAAAATCACAACACAATACCCAAAACTCAAAACCATTACACATTTCTTATTCTTATTCGACACCATAATCAATTTTAATCTTCATTCTTAATGTCCTCCACTTTATCATAGTTCGTCAAAAATTGCACTCACCATCACCTTAATTTTTTTTAATTTCAGAGAATTGTGGCTGGAATTGTTGAGAAAACGAAAAAAATCTTACCTTCAACAATGAATTATTCGACACCATAATCAATTTTAATCTCCATTCTTAATGTCCTCCACTTTATCATAGCTCGTCAAATATTGCACTGACCATTGCCTTAATTTTTTTTTAATTTTGGAGAATTGTGGCTGAAATTGTTGAGAAAACGAAAAAAATCTTACCTTTAACAATGGAGATGGAACCTTCAACAATGGAGATGAAAATGGGAGAAGAGTAAAAGAAAGGAGGTAAGAAATTTAATGAAAAAAATAGAAAATAAATTGAGGAAATTTCTGACCAAAAAATAAAGTTTATAACAATTTTGTATCACTATCATGCGCCCAAAATCGGTGATTACACGCACATGTAAAAGTTGGCAGATATATGCCATTAAAATACAAAAAAAAAAGTTTAGGGGTAATAGGATTCCACAAAGTTCAGTATGCTCAATTGAAAATTCAGTCAAAGTTCAAGTATTTTCGTGGATATTATCCCTTTATTTTCTTATAATTCTTCTTAAGTACCTAACAATTTTTTTTTCTTTATCATGATTACATATATAATATTTATCAAAAATAAAATTAAAGAATATTTTAACAATTTCTTAAAGGTCAATTTTAGGTTGCAAATCAACCAACTTTTGAATTGGTCAAATAACATGAATCAAGATGTGTTAGCTAATAAACGAACGGATCGTTAACCTGCCAAAACTTGGAACTATGGGACAGATCAAGATTTTATAGGCTAATTTTGCTGCTCCTACCCTAGTCATAAAAAGTCCACCTCTTTAAAATAACCCATGAATTCAATTAGTACATTTTTACTATTTGTGTGAGAAAGATCATTTGACATGGGTCACAAGTAAAGAAGGTAGACATACAAAAAATGATTCCAAACATCAGGAACTCCAGGAAGACACCAATGTGTACAATCAGCATAACTAATAGGATTTGCAAATTGTTCTTTGGTTAGAGGATCCCAATGCTTTCTGTAAATGGATGGATGTGCTTCTTTTCTATATTCAGAAAGTTTAGTAATGTTGAGCAAATCTGCTTTGACACCACTCTCCTCATTCAGTTTCTTGATGGCTGCTTCCACCAATCTCATCATTCCTGGATCTGATTCTGATCCCCAATACTCTGCATTAGAAATTGGTTCTGTTTCATTGTAGCAATTCTCACCCTCTGCCTTCCCCCACTCTTCTCCCCTGCCATCATATAATTCAGACATTTTCTAAATAAGTACTACTCCTATTTACTATGAGTAGAAAAACTAAATACAAAGAGAAGGGGTGAATAATATACCTGCTGTGCGTGGGTGAAATGCTAACAAAGAAAACTCTTGTTTTGGTACGGTTGACATGAGTATCCACCCAATCTGCCCATGTCTGTAGCCCCAACTCGTACGTACGAAGCATCCCCAACTGTTCATACTTTGCATCTGCACTTTCAAAAGAACCCCACCTGAAGTTGCATAAATCACTGTCATATTCAATGGACATCTGATTCCCAAAATCTTGAAATCAAGTACATTTTCTTGTGAGTGGCTTAAGGTTGCGAAGATATGTACTCACAAAACAGTCAGATCCAGTCGCCACCATAAATAGGAATTAAACACAAGCACATCAGCATCTTCCCAAAATCTAGCATGTTTCTCTATCGAATCGACTCTCAATACCCGATCTTTCACGCGATGATGCCAAGCATCGTCACAATTCGACTCCACCAGCAATGGTGCCCAGTAGAAATCAATTGTAGCATTGTATTCCTTCACCAATGTTGGAAACAAGGTCTAAGACCACTGCAGTTCAAACATCAATAACCAAAGAGCAAACACATAATATGGTCGAAACTCACAATAGCTTTTAGTGTGACCAACGAACCATTGAAGTGAACATGTTTGACGTGAGTATGAATCGACAACTCCAGCATGCAGACCATTGAAACCCACTGATTCCTATTGAGTGAATCTCCCACGTACACAAGCCTCTTGTTCCTCAACTTCTCCAACATCGCCGTGGCATTAAATCTTTTCGCGCAAAATCAAGAATCAAAATCCGAAATCATAAATACCCACGAATCCAAATGAGCAAACATAGAAGAAAATCAGAAAAAATACTACTTACTACCTTGGAAGGTCACAATCATGGGGTTGCCATTTCCAGTAGAGATAGTTGACATCTTTTCTCCCATAATTCTGACAAGCCATTCCATCATCCAAGAACGAAATGAAGGAACAATTCGACCCGTCATAAATAGTGTGAGACTGGTTATCAAATACCCATTTACCTGAAAAGAGATTGCAGCTGGATAATGAGTTCAACTTAGGCTTTTTCCCAATTCCCTGCAGCCTAATCTCTCTGGACAAGGACAAAGTTGTGATAACTAGAACCACAGTGAGAACTGCTACCAGCAGCTGAATGCCCATTACCTTGTTATCCCAACTACTCCAGAATAGTACTGCTTTATTTTTCATTTTTCTGTTTCCGTTTACAAGTTGTTGAAATATGTCATCATTGAGACTAGAGTTGCTGATTTGTTTCTGCACCCTGCAGTAATAAAGTATTGCCTAGTAGTTGTTACAATATTTTTCTACTAAAATCCAAACATTCTCCTACTGATATCAGGGTTGGATGATAAAATAATATACTGGATCTTTATGGAATCATTTTTTTTTTTTTTCAATTAAATTGAAATGGTAAATAATGTTCATTCCTGAGCCGGGGTCTATCGGAAACAATCTTTCTACTTCATCTGAGTTAGCGGTATGGACGGCGTACACTTTATCCTCTCCAGACCCCACTTTGTGAGAATAACTGGATATGTTGTTGGTAAAGAATGTTCATCTATTTCCACGAATTTCGACCGCACTAGCACTACTCATCTAACTATACTACGAGCTGAGTAATAAATTGAAATTGAAGCATGTGCAAGATTGAAGCTAGACAAACACAAGGATCTTTTAGAGGAAAAAATAGCTGTCGATTTGGATATATGTATGTCTTATTGATGATGCCAACAACAACTTGTCAGGACCCCAACAAACCATACTGGTATGTTCAGTCTGGGAAATTATTGAATTAAAACTCTTTATTCTTTTACTCATATTTAATGAAAAGTTGACTGCCTTTTGTGGAACTACGACTAAAAGTTTGAAAGAATACACTTTAACCCTCTAGGTTGGCTAAAGTTCTAAATACACTCCTGTATTTTCAACTCATGTAGCCAGTTGAATGAGAAGACCGGTGTTACTATGACCTCTTGGCTTTGCTTTCATATAAAACTAAAAAAAAAAGAAATTAAAAGCTAGTTTGATCAAATTCTAATCCTGTCCAAACTGGCTCATAATCTATCGACTGGAAGGAAGGTTAGACAAATAACTTTGCAAGAGAACGTAGTTTCATCGATGAAAGGGAGGAAGAATGTTAAGCAACCATGTAGTCTTTCAAGTTTCAAGCACCATCTTTTGTTGAATTTTTTTTTTTTTTTTTGGTCGAAATTATAAATTGTCAAATTAGCAATAATTATTACGCCATAGTAATGACAAAGAATTAGAAATTTTACCACGTAACTTTGAGTCTACTATTTTCTTATAGAATTTAAGTTTGGTGTACCATTGGTTGTATTTTTTTTTTTAAATATAAAAATGAATGACCTGCTACAATAGGTAAAAGTCACATGATGGTGTAAAAAGAAAATATACCGACAGTGCACCAAACTTAAACTCTTTGTTGTTAATATATTTTTCAGTACATTCCTTTTGTATGGTACTGGTTTTAAAAACAAGCTGCTTCTGTAATTCACATGTATTACTATTTAGTTCGAGTAGTTCTTCTATTATATTTTGTCTATAAATTAGAGAACATCCAAAGCAATTCCAACTTTTTTTATATTTTTAAGTCCTTTTCTGTGAGCTGAGAAATGCAAGAAACTTATATATACATAAAAGGGGAAAATAAAGATTCTACGTGATAATAGTAAATGTGGAATATTAATTACTACTATAAGATAAGAAACTTTTATTTCTGAATATAGCTTCTACTTTTCATTATAGGAGCAGTCTCACTCGACCGTTGCATATTTAGGAAATATTCAGAATTGCTTCCACTTTTATTATAAATGGGCATTCAGAATTGCTTACTCATTTTATTCATACATAACTTGTATACTGTCATTACCATGACTAAAACGTAACATGATTTAATTTGCTTTCTATGTAACAAAGCCTAGGCCTCGGCAAAGTTCTTCTGGTTGTAGCAATCGAGGTTGTCCCCAGGAGCAACATTCAATATGGTACAATACCTTTGGTAGAATCCAATTCGATCTTCCACTTGCGGATTCTGCCCTTTGCCACATTCAATTCCA
This sequence comes from Capsicum pubescens, assembly GCA_030864215.1. Taxonomy (NCBI): domain Eukaryota; kingdom Viridiplantae; phylum Streptophyta; class Magnoliopsida; order Solanales; family Solanaceae; genus Capsicum; species Capsicum pubescens. The sequence continues at coordinate 183,952,659 of CM061539.1, read as the reverse complement.
CCGTTAATTATGTTGGTAATGACACCATAGCCCGGTTGTCGATTTGCTGAAGTGTCGGCGGCTGATGGAGTCCATTGCCCTGTGATAACGTCATGGCATGATGGCTTGTTGCCTTGTGGTGTCATCCAGAACCATATTGCTGTTTTGAATGACACGATTGCATCCGTGGCTACCAAGTCAGGGTTGTTGACTAGGTCTTGTCCAATTGCTTGCCCAGCTAACTCATAGTTGGATTGCCTGAAAAAGTTTCATCAGTACGAAATCAGTCATCAACTACTATAAATTGATTTTCTTTTTCCTTTTCATCGAAGGTTGTGACATGTGACAAAATTGAAACAAACATAGAGTAATTGACTAGTCAGACTTAAAGTATGATTGGTATAGTGTTTTCCTGTGTCTTACGTACCCTGTCAATTGGATGGGTCCTCTGCCATAAAATCCGCTACCCATTTGGTTGCCTTCCCTAACAAAGCAATAACCTCCGGCAAATGGACCATCTGCACTTAGGCTACCACCTGCGACAGCACAAATACTTCACTTATTATTGTAGAGCATACAAAGTAAATTCATTTCTTAGAAAGTTCGATAGCTAGACACATGTATTACAAATATTTACAATTGACGATCAGTCCAATTTTATGTACAAAGATGTTGAACCAATAGTACAACGCGAACGGAGTCAAAAAAAAAAAATTAGTAGCGTAGGTGAAGTGTAGGTAAGGGATGAACCAAATTACCAGTAGTTTCATGAGAAGTTTGACCAAAAAAGGCAGCTATTTCCTTCTTACGGGCAATATCATCACCAGTAGTACCAAAACCTGAAAAGGAATTGGCAGCAGCTATGAATGCATCGTAAGTGTAGAAGCCCTTGGCAGGGCATCTATCATCGTCCCTATTCTTTAGCATATTGTTGAACAAGTCGTTGGTCACAATTGAACCAACATCTTGTGCCAAGCTTCCTGTTAGGAACAAGAAAAAGACGCAAGTTAATGCCAATGGTGAACTCAAGAACTCCATTTTTGTTTCTTTGTTCTTTGTTATGCTTTGTGAGCTACTAGTGTTTAGTAATGTAGATGGGTATTTATAGTGATCATTGATCAGTGACTTTTCCAGTGATAATGTTAATTGGGACTTTGATTAATTTGTACTACTTTGTTAGTTTTCCACAGAAATTAGTTGTCAAGTTTGCTTCTTTGTTTGGATCATGTACGTGTGTCATCATAAATGGCCGAAACAAACTAGACACAGTTTTTTCTCTTCCCCTAATAGTAATCTAGGAGGATAGATATATGACAAAATGTATATCAAAATTACAATTAAGTATAAGATGTCTTCGGTGCGAAGGAAAATATTGTTTTTCATTTCTCATGGTTTGTTTGACTAAAAATTTTAAAAAATATTTTTTCTAGAAAAATAAGTTTCTTGAAAATGATTTTCTTAATCAAACTAGAAAAAATAAGTCAAAATATTCGTAATAATCTCAAAATAACCCAACTCCACCCCAAAATAAAATCTTCTCATGCACCCCTTGCCCCGACACTTGAGCCCCAACCCCTTACCCCCCCCCCCCTCCCCCCACAAAAAGAAAAAAAAAACTTGTTTTTTAAGAAAGTTCAAGTTTCCACCCCCTATTGCCCCCCACCCTCCCCCCTCCCTTCCAAAAAAAAAAAAAAAAGAGGAAACTTTTTCTTAACCCCAGCCCTAGCCCCTCCCTTCCCAAAAAAGTAATTTTCTTTAAATTAAAATTTATTTTGTAAAAAAATTTCAAAGTTTTTTCTTGTCCGACATCCCTTAACCTATTCTTTTTCATTATTTTGTATTAAATATATATAAATACTTTTATAAAATATTTTTCTACTCGCATGACTAACACATATATATAAAAAAAGTAAAACACAACTTATTTTCCTAAAAAATGTTTTCCATAAAAAACATTTTCCCTCGTACCAAACATACCCATAATATTGTTGGTAACTTCACCATATACTAATTAACATAATTCAAATCTCACCGACAACTACACGTATTTTTTTCTTTCTTTCTAGACGTGGTGAAATTATACCAAGTATAAGTCATTAGACGTGGTCAACTTGAACAAATTTCCAGTATAACTGTATAAGTCAAGTCTTGCTTCTTCTTTTTCGGTCATCATTACAAGTCAAGTCTGGAGAGCTATATTTTCCACACATTCATGTGAAAGCCATTACGTGATATTAAATGGAGGAATTGTTTTTTCTTTTCTTAACTAGAATAGCCTGCCGTATCAGCACGGGCTCAATATTAAAATATTTTGATCAAGAAATTGCATGTCATAAATCTAAATATAGGTGATTTTAGGTATTTGACTCCAAATAAGAATATCTTTGAAGAATAGTCTTCCTTACTTTTTAATATACTAAAAGTACCATTTTGCCCCTCTACATCTCAAATATATTTTTAAACTTTCCATACTCATTTATCTCTCAAATTTTATTTTTTATTATTTTCACTTTTTTATTTTTCCTTTACTTTTATTATCTACTTTCTTTTCACTTTTTTATTTTTTCCTTTAAATTTATTATTCTGTTTTTTATTATTTTCAGTTTTTATTTTTTCCTTTAACTTTATTTTCATGTTTTAATTTATTTGTCTCAACCATTTATTTTTTTCTCTTTTTTTTCAACTATTATCTATTTCTTCATTTTTTTTCCCTTTTTTCAATTTATTTGTCTTTAACCTTTATTTCAAAAAAAAATTATTTCTCTTTTTTCCTTCAGATTTTTCTCAGCTATTCATTCTCAGATACAAACATAAACTAGTTAACATGATCGTATTAAGTGTGCCCTTATATTTCCCCAAAAGAAAAGAATGGTGTATAAGGTATGCAATAAGAAATTGTTTTTGCTAAACATGGATGAGCTATTGCAAAAGAAAAAAAATGCTACAAAATTTACGTTGCTCCATCACCTAGTAATAAATGGAAATAGTAAAACTATTCACTTTTGTAGCATTTTTTTTCTTTTGCAATAGCTCATCCATGTTAAAGCTGGCCGCAGAAACAGAGATGGAGTTTGAAGAAGAGAATATGCAGAGAGTAATTATTTTCTTGTTGAAAGACCACATCGAATTTATCATCAACTTAGCAACTTAAATAGTTGTTATTAAAACTAAAAATAGGACAAAGAAACAACATATTTCTACCAAAATTAAAATAACTAATTAGTTTCCTACCAAAGATAGGACTCCTAATTTAACTAGGATTGTACGTAAAAAAACTGCTGGAGAAAAAAAAACCAAAGAAACACGTGCATTCCTAAAGCAACTCTCAATACCCCTCCCTGCTTTATGAAATGCAAACTCCAATTTTCTGTCTGAGAAGCTCGAATTTGCTGACTGGTAAAGGCTTAGTGAATATATCAGCATTGTTCTTCCGTCTTGCAATAGACAAGAATCATATCTCCATCTTTTTGAACTTCTCTCAGGAAGAGAAACTTGATATTGAAGTGCTTAGATTTTTCATGAAACACAGGATTGTGAGAAATTGCTATTGCTGCTTGGTTGTCCATGAACATTTCAATGCTTCCTGTTGGTTCCATATGCAGATCAATCAGAATTTTCTTCAGCCACAATGCTTGATTTACTGCTGTTGTAGCTGCCACAAACTCAGCTTCGACAGTAGATTGAGCCACAATGTCCTGTTTCTTACAACTCTATGAAAAATTCCAGAATCAAGACTAAAACAGTGCCCTGAAGTACTCTTCGAGTCATCTTTGGAACCTCCCCAATCACTATCAGAGTACCCAAAAAGCTTCACAGGTTGAGTCCTTCGAAACATGCCTCCATAGGTGATAGTTCCTTTGATGTACCACACAATTCTTTTTGTTGCCTTCAGATGTACTTCACTCGGACAATGCATGAACGTTGATAGAATACTTACAACATATAATATATTGGGTCTTGTTGCTGTAAGATACATAAAACACCCAATGAAACTTCTGAAATATATTTCGTCCACCTTTTCGGCTCCATCATCTTTGCTTAGTTTCTCTTTTGGGTTCATGGGAGTATTCACCTCTTTTGCAATTTTTCATTTTGGATTTCTTGAGAATTTCCTTCGCATACTTCTTCTGGCAAATGAAAAACTCATCGTTTCCCTGTGCAATCTCCATTCCAAGGAAATAAGTCATCAGACCAAGATCAGACATTTCAAAAGCTTGCATCATAGCCTGCTTGAACTCATCAATGAGTTTTGCGCTGCTTCCTGTAATCAAAAGGTCATCGACATAAAGAGAAACAATAAGAATCCCACTGTTATTGTGTTTAACATATAGTGTGAATTCTGAAACACTCTTCTCAAAACCGAGGCTAAGCAAATAATCATTTATTCGACTATACCAAGCTCTTGGTGCCTATTTTAGGCCATAAAGAGCTTTATGTAGTCGGTAGACTTTCTCTTCTTTTCCATCTACAACAAAACCTTCAGGTTGCTCGGTATAGATTTCTTCTTCAAGAACTCCATTAAGAAATGAGGATTTGACATCCATCTGGTGCACTTTCTAGCCACGTTGTGCAGCAATAGTAAAAAGAAACCTGATTGTATCGAGCCTAGCAACTGGAGCAAACGTGTCAGAATAATCAACACCAAAAATCTGTGCATACCCCTTAACTACAAGTCTTGCCTTGAGCTTGTTAACAGAACCATCAACATTTAATTTTGTGCGGTAAACCCACTTCACACCGATGATCTTTCTATCTTGAGGCTTTTTCACAAGCTGTTAGGTCTTTTTCTTCTTAATCATTGTGAGCTCCTCCTTCATCGCGGCTTTCCACTTAAGATCTAAAACAGCTTCTTCAAATCCAGAAGGCTCTAAAATGTCCACATTACATCTCTGGTATATCTCAGAGAGCAACCTTGTTCCTCTCACAGGTTGATCATCAATGTTTTCATCAAAATTTGGTAGATTGTTTGTGATCTGCTTCTGATTAACTTTTTCCCAGTCCCATTGCTCATTCTCCATAAAAAAATACATCTCTACTTACCATTATTTTTCCAGTATGAGGCTGAAAAATCTTGTAAACTTTAGAGATTGTGCTGTAACCAATAAAGACTCCAGGTTCAGCTTTCTTGTCTAACTTATCCCTCTTAACCTGCGGAATATGAGAGAAACACAAACAACCAAAGATTTTTAAGTTTTTTAAGGACGACTTATACCCGTGCCATGCCTCAAAAGGTGTCTTTCCGTCAACTGCTTTGGTAGGAAATCTGTTCAGCAAAAAAACAGCAGTGTTAGCTGCTTCTTCCCATAAATATTTTGGTAGACCTTTCTCATATAAAAAACACCTCGACATCTCTGTTATCGTCCTATTCTTCATTTCACTGACCCCATTCTGTTATGGAGTATACGGGGCAGTGAGTTGATGCTCAATACCTGTATTTTCGCAAAACTTTTCAAATCGATCAGATGTGTACTCAGTACCATTATCTGATCAAAGCGTTTGCATCCTGCAAACACTTTGATTTTCTACCAAAGCTTTGAATTTCCAAAATACTTCAGGTACTTCAGATTTGAATCTGAGAAAATAAATCCAACACATTCTTGTCATATCATCAATAAATACTATAAAATATTTACTTCCGTTAAGAGAAGCAGTTTTATATGGTCCACACAAATCAGTATGGACTATCTGAATCTTCTCTGATGCTCTCCAGGTTGCCTTGGCAAAAGGCATCCTTCTTTGCTTTCCAAATTGACATGTGTTGCAGTTTGTGTGTTTTTCCTCCATGGATGGTAGTCCTAGAACCATATATTTCTTCACCATGTGTAAGAGTGAATTGTGATGAAAATGCCCGAGTCTCTTATGCCATACATCTACTGTCATCTCTTGGCTCGAATAGGCAACTGACTTTCCTTCAATTGGATCAAACGAAAAACTTTTTCCTCTTATCTTAACTTGGCAGATTTCTTGACCCTTTGGATCAAATATCACACACTTCTTGTGCCCAAAATTAAGCTTAAAACCATTCTCCAAAAGTTGTCCTACGCTCAATAAATTTCGATCAAGTTTTGGAACAAAAAGTATATCTGAAATTAACTTTGTACCTGAGAGACTTTCAATAGCTACTGTTCCTTTTCCTTTGGCAGAACGATAATCACCATTACCGATTCTGACTTTAGAGATTGGGACTTGTCTAAATATTTGAAAATCTCCTCATCATGAGTCATATGATTTGTACAATCTCTATCAATTAGGCAGGACTCGCTTGAGATGCTGCTTGTAAAACATGATGCGACAAAAAGTTGATCTTCTTCCTGTTCATTAACAACTCGAGCCTATGTATCTTCCTGTTGAGTTTTATTTTTACAGATGATTGCTTCATGCCCAAGCTGATTGCACTTAGTGCACTTAGCATTAGGCCTCTTCCAATATTTGAAAGGTGCATGTCTGATCTTGCCGCAATGCTTACAAGGAGGGTATTTTCCTTTGAAACCACTTGTTTTGTTTTTGTTGTTGTACGCTGCACCTTATTCATTGGTTGGTTGGTTATTCTTCTTCTTAGAACGTCTATCATCGTGATGCTTGGCTGGTAAGGCACCGTCGACAACTCCTCCTTGTCTCATAACACGTCGTTGCTCTTGCGCTTGAAAAACACTTAAGATCTCTGCAAGTGTGATCTTGGACAAGTCCTTAGTATTTTCTAAGGTAGTTATGGTAGCCTCAAATATTTTAGGTGCCGTTACTAGGATTTTCTCAACGATCCTCGAATCATTGAAAGCGGAACCCAACAATCTGATGCGATTTGCTAAATTAAGGAGTCTGTCAGAGTACTCCTTTATGGTTTCACTTTCTTTCATCCTTTGAAGCTCAAACTTATGTGCCATATTCAACACTTGCATACCTCGAATCCTTTCATCTCCTTCATACTCAGTCTTGAGATAATCCCATACCTCTTTCACTAATTCTAGAGACATGATACGAGTGAAGATATTAGATGAAACTGCAGTAAATAAGCATGCCAGTGCCTTTGATTTTCTAGTTTTCCTCTCCTTGTGAGTTTTAATCTGCGCCTCCGTGGGATTGTCCGGCAAGGGAGCTATCTCGTATTCTTCTTCAACAGCTTCCCATAGATCCAAAGCTTGCAGATATATTTGAATTCTAACTGCCTATATTTGATAACTTTCTCCATCGAAAGTTGGTGGTGTCATTGAAGAAAGAATTATTTCTCCGTTTATGGTATCCACTGGATCAGATTGATGCAAACACTCACAGGTCCCTTAAGATTAAGGCTTTGATACCAATTGTTGGTTTAAAACCGTTAAAGAAAAGTAACGCAGGAATTCAATTTAAAGCTGGCCGCAGAAACAGAGATGGAGTTTGAAGAAGAGAATATGCAGAGAGTAATTATTTTCTTGTTGAATGACCACATCGAATTTATCATCAACTTAGCAACTTAAATAGTTTCTATTACAACTAAAAATAGGACAAAGAAACAACCTATTTCTAGCAAAATTAAAATAACTAATTAGTTTCCTACCAAAGATAGAACTCCTAATTTAGCTAGGATTGTACGTAAAAAAACTGTAGGAGAAAAAAGAAAACAAAGAAACACGTGCATTCCTAAAGCAACTCTCAACAATTTGTTTCCCTCTTCTAAAAGAACCTATTATTTTTCTCTTTTAATTTTTCAACTGTAGTTAGAGAAAATACTAACCCAATAGGCTCGAACCTGAAAATATAATTAGAGAGTCCGCGCATCACGTACTAACATAAACCTGAACAAAAACATACTACTTATGTATGCCCTTATATTCCCCTCAAAAATAGAATGTTGTATTAAGATATGCAATGAGGAATGAATTTCTGCAAAACATGGATGAGCTATTGAAGAAAAAAAATCAATAAAATATTACATTGCTCAATCTCAGTAATCCTTTTCATACATTGCCCTCCGTCCAGGAAAAAAAAGGCAAAGTAGGGGGTCTAAGTTTCAATGCCAGGTACTTTAGGAATGCAACATTTCAGAATAGGTGATTACGGAAAGTAATATCTCAGATTTAGAGTTTGACCCTGCTATCATGAGGACACCATGATATTTTGACTTAAAAAATGTTGCATCTACCATTATTACTAATCTACAGTTAGTACATCCAATGATTGAAGCACCATAAGAAAAAAATGCATATTGAAACCTGTGTTGAGCAAAAGAATATTAATAACAACTTGCATTTGATGTTTATAATCAGAGTACAATAATTTTTTAAACTAAGTCTTGCCCATGAGGCAAGAGTTGCATATATGTTAATAATCTAATCAATGCAATTAAAGAATGAACTTTTGCCTCTTGGGCAAAAGTTTTCAACTTCAGAAGTATAGCATTTGTACAATAATTTTCTAAACTAAGTCTTGTCCATGAGGCAAGAATTGCATCTATGTTAATAATATAATCAGTGCAAATAAAGGATAAACTTTTGCCTCTTGGGCAAAAGTTTTTAATTTCAACAATTTTCTAAACTAAGTCTTGCTCATGAGTCAAGAGTTTCATATATGTTAATAATCTAATTAGTGCAATTAAAGAATATACTTTTGCCTCTTGGGCTAAACTTTTCAATTTCAACAATTTTCTAAACTAAGTCTTGTCCATTAGGCAAGAGTTGCATATATGTTAATAATCTAACCAGTGCATATATGTTAATTGAGTTATGGAAGGTGGATATGGTGATATACTATTGAATTGATGATTATTTATGTCTATGGCTCAATTTGGTTTAATGGATTGGTTGGAAGGATAAATGAATCCAAACTTGATATTGAAGGATGTTGTATGAATATGCATGGCATGTGAATGTAATTGGAGTATAAGAGGGTTAAAGTGACACCCTTTATGGTGTAATTAAGGCTTACTACTTAACCACTAGTTTGGTGAATTCAAATAATTGAATTGTGACGTTTGGTCGCTAATACTAGATTGCTATATATGTTCATTGTAGATAAGTAATCCGAAAAGATGAGAAGTCGATTTGGGACTAGTATTGAAGGTTGACAGTCAGGTATGTAAAGCATACTCTATACCATATCTTTGGCATGAAAGTGAACAATTGTTCTATTAAGAAAGTTTTCAAAGTTATTCAATAACATGTGATCCATAATGGTCTTGTATGATGTCCTACGTTACCAATGAACTTGTTTCCACCCTACAAGATGTCAAGACATTCCAATACTTACTTGTTTTCCAAATCTTACATGTTTATTGCACTAATGTATGTCAGAAGGTATCCGGTTACTCAAACAAGATCCATGTGCTATTAATGACTCCAAAACATTTCATTGATATACCAATAAGTTCCTACTTTATTATTATGGCATTGATGACTCCAAAACACTTCATTGATGTGCCAATGAGTTCTTACTTCATTTTTATTGCATTGATGGTCTATTTATATGTCTCTTATTGATGTATCATTGTTTTAAAGTATCAAAAATACGGTGGCAACCGAAATAACAATCTTAAAGATTAATTGAACTAAGTGATGGAAGTTCTCTCTTATCGGGTGGTATCCCAGGGGCATAAGCCTATCATGGGTCAATCCCTATTTATGTGTTTTATGGGTGGTATCCCAGGGGCATAAGCCTATCATGGGTCGATCCCAGTTGATATGTACTGGAGGCAGCCTAATGGTCAAAGTACAGTACAGTAATGATTACAAAGATGATAAGAATGAAGGTAAAGTGATTGAATAAATACAATGTACAGGTTGTCACAAGTTCTAGTAAGTGTGGTCCACTCCTATTACGATTTATTCACTTGTTTCTGATTTCTATTGAGCTCCTATATCATATGTGATTATCTACAGCTTTACAAACTCAGTACATATTTTGTACTGACGTCCCCCACAGGGGACCTGCATTTCATGCTGCAGGCACAGGTACCTCAGCTCATACACCACACAAGTAGGAGCCAGGATATCCAGCTGCTTTTGGTGAGCTCCAGTTTGCTTCGGGGCTTTTCGTGTCATATCCAGTCACTTTTGGTATTGTATAGAAGTTAGTTATATGGCGGGGTGTGTCCCGACCTTAGTTAAACTCTGTGTATTATTTAGAGGCTTTGTAGACCTAATGTACAGTCAAGGTGGTGTTTTATTAGTAGACGTGATGGCTCCAACGACCAAGTATTGTATATACATATATATGTGTGCTCGAGCTTATACAGGTGATTATTTCCTTTTATATGCGACATGATGCTGTCCGAATTTCGGGTTGTCATAGAGGTATGCATGGGAAGTATAAGGTTATGAGCTGGTTCTCCCGGGCCTCCTCGGTTACGGGTGCCAGTCCGCCCCAATAGGATTTGAGGCATGAGACATTGGCATCGTTAAAATTGATAATATCATGTTTTAAGGTAAATTAGTAGTCAAACACTAGGCCGGGTAACCTATTTTAAGAATGTTGGATTGGGGAATGCGTGAAATATTTGTGAATGGTTTTGTTTTATCACTTTTGGATCAATTGTACTATTTGGACGGGAATGCCTTGAAGTATCTGTATATATTTATTCATCGGGGAATTCCCCGACGTATCATGTACTCGGAGGACGTCCATGATGAAGGACCAAATCATCGGGTAAGGCATTGGAGCGTAGTTTAGGAATAATGTAGGTTAGTGTAGGCTTACTTTTCAGTACTTTTTCATTTCGGGTTGTAATAATTGGACTGAACACTATATTTTTGGAGTGGTTTTGTTTTGTTTGTTTGATTGATTATTTTTGTGTGGTTTATACATTTTGTAGTGTCAAATTAGTCGATACGCTCCACCAAGTGACCGTGGTCGAACCACGGGATCGAGGGGTGACTAACACCTTCCCCTCGGTCAACAGAATTCCTTAACCAGAATCTCTGTTTGCAAACCAGTTTAAAAGAGTCAAAACCATTTTGAAAAAGGATATCCAATGGTAACTTGGCACACCAAATTTATGTCAAGTGGCGACTCTGTGTTTTGAATATAATGAATTCTTTTCGAAACAATCTTTCTTTTGTCACTTAAGAATAAAAACCCTTTCAAACTTAAAAACGATTCTTTTTGGGGTTGAAAAAGGGGTGTGACAGCTCTGGCGACTCTGCTTGGGACAACTTTTAGAATTCAAGCATTTCGTGGAGTCATATCGGCTTTGTTTGGCATTACGAGTGTATAAACATTGTTTGTGATTTTGTTTGTGTTATTGTTATCACTTTTGTGCGTTTTCGTGCTCTTTGTTTACAGTATTTATCCTATGTGTTACCTCTTTTATATCTGTCATCATGCACATAACCCGAGTCTTTCTTTCTGCAACAAGTCCATAGTACACGTGTTGTACACGACCTCTAGTTGAATCACCCTTATTTTAGGGGGGGAGCCATCGGTGTTATGGAGTAGGTGGAAAGCAAAGCAGCCACTAATGACCATACGCTCCCCCGAACAGCCTTGTTAGTGAACCCCAACGTAGGTCAGCCTTTAGGTCATGCTTATGTGCATCATATTGAGATCTAGCGGGGCCCACTTGGTTCTTTGTAGGAGACTCACCTCTAAAGCATCCCTATGTGCTAAATGTTTAATTTCTGAAGGTAACATGGTCATTTGACGAACAGATTTGGGGAAAACTTGTGTTAGAAGTAAAGAAAAAAAATGAGAAAAAAAAGAGAGTTTCACAGTTTTTTAGAGTTCTTTATGACTTTTATTTTTCACAATTCAAAAATTCAAAAAGATTTTCTTACCTTGTTCACACATTTACTCAAAAATAAAAAAACCTCAAAAAGATTTTTCCTTTATCTCCTTTAGCATGCATTCATAATTCGAATTCCAAAAAAAAAAGATCACTTTTAGGAGCTTTCTATGAAAGAAAAATTCAAAAAAGATGCCAAAAGTTTTGAACATTTCCTATAATGAAAATACCAAAAAGATTTTTCTTCATAATTGTTGGTGTCAGTCTTAGTTGAATTGTCTAATTAAAAATCCAAAAAGATTTTATTCGTTTGTCTTTGGTTTTGTCTCTTAAGTTAGGGTCAATATATTAGTTAATCGTTAATTGTCAAATCTGGACGAACTACGCATACCTGATTCCTGCCCCTTGGGGCGAGATATGTAGGCAACCCTCGGTGGGTCCGATAATCTTTATTTTTGGCCTTGGTCTTAGTCTTAGCCTAGGATGATTTTATTCAGTGGTACTGTTCGGCGATTTGGAGTCATAAAGTGGCATGTTCCTTCGACATATCCGCGTCAAAGTCTCAAAGGTTGGGAATCTTTTGCTCCTGTCGAATTTTTGAAATAAAGTCTTATGTGGTATTACAGGATGAATTTGTCCACCAAGTCTAGAGTCCTGATGGTTGTCAAGGTGCCCAAAAAGTAAATCAAGTGGTGGGGCATGTTTAACTGTGTTGACCAGCAGAAACCGATTAAAATATTAGGAGATGTTACAGAACTTCTGCATATTACCCCTCGTCTAGATCTAATAGAGGCGGTGTTGACCTTTTGGGATCCAAGTAGTTTGGTGTTTAGGTTTGAAAAGTGTGAAATGACTCCAACTTTGGCAGAAATATCTGGTCTGTTGCATTTGCCCTATATCGATAAAGGTATGATTAGAGATCGAACTCATACTGGCATGAGGTTTTTGCAGTTTTGTGGGTTAAAAAGTAAAGATACGTATTTGGGTTGTTTGAAAGATTCGTGGATTCTCTTAGATTTTTTGTTCGCTAGATTCGGACCCTCGGAAGGTTTTGATTGCTTTTGGGATGAATTTCATATGACTAAGGAGAAGTGGGAGAGAAAGCGTCTTGAAGTCTTCGCCCTCGCTTTGTTAGGTACTTTAGTGTTTCCACTAGAAGAAAGACGCATCAATACACGTTTTCAATATGTAGTGATGGTCTTATTTCATGAGGAACGAGGGGGCAAGGTTACCATCATACCTATGATCTTTACAGAAATATATAAGGCTTTAACCGAAGTAAAGGGAGGGATGAGATTTTTTGAGGGAAGTAACCTGATGTTGCAACTATGGTTGATGGAGCATTTGCATGCACCTTCTCTAATTAGATTGTATGTGATTGACCAGTGTATGCCTAATCGAGTGAACGCCATAGGACAAAGAATGCGCGTTGCCAAATTCTCGCTACCCGTGGAAATCGATGCTTAGATTGAATTTCTCGAGTCAAGAACTGAGGATAACATTCTATGGAGATGTCTATGGATTTGTCCAAAAACAATCTTATCTGGGTGTCAGATGCAACTCCTTTTTGTTATGATAGGACTTAATTGTACTGGACCATACACTCCTGTTAGGGTAATGCGTCAGCTGGGTAGATCGCAAGACGTCCCACCCGTGGTGGATCTGCTGAAAGATGTTGAGTACTTTAAGAACCAAGCCTTAGGGGAGAGAAAATACAAGCAACTCTGGAATCACGCAATAAAAATGGGTATACATACTTTCAAAGAAGGGTCGGATAACCCAGGGTACAGTTCGAGATATGAGATTTGGCTTCAATCTATACCTCGGGGTGTTAGCGGGCCATTACCAGTGTAACTTAGAGGAAGAATATGAGAAGAATACATTGTTGATGACAGTCAGAATGAAAGTACGGAGGCCAAAGTGGATACACTGAGGGTTCGGTTATCAAATTTGCTCAAGACTGTAGAGGGGTGTGAGAACAATCTTTTCAGGTACACTCTCCATGAGGAGGGAATACGTGCCAGAAGCTTCTTCCCAAATATCGGGGTGTCTTTGCAGGATATGCTATGATGTTTGAATGGGAGAAACAGAACTTCACAGATAGGTCCATCTCAGCCAGGGTCATCACACAGAGCACCAGTTTGAAGGAGCATTTCTTATCTTTTATTTAGTTTGAGTCTCTTATTTTATGTTATTGCAAGGTGGTGTCATTGTCATATCGGCGTTAAGTTTGCTTTTGGAGTCTTTATTAGGAGAATTATGTATGTCAAATTGTTGGTCTGGAGTGTTGTTTGGTATTTGTTGTTTAGGTTTAAACTGGTCTTAAATTTGGAGTATGTTTAGTTGTTTCTTTATCAAAATGTTGTGATGTTGCGTCATTCTTTCTTTTGTTTTTTTTCGCGTAAAGAAAAAATAATAATAATAATAATAAAAATCATCAAAAATCATTAATTTTCTGGTATTTATGCATGCGTGTCCCAAACTATGCAAGGTCTGATTCATGTACAACATGATACGTAGGCAACCTACTTTTGCTTCTTGTTTTTTCATTATTTATCTTTTATTTTAAGGAAAAATAAAAGCCATAAAGAATGATAAAAAGAGAGGAGACAGCGAGAGAGGGAAAGAAAGAAAGAATAATGAGAGAAGGAATAGAAGGATAAAAAAAGAGGGGGGACTGATGCAAGAGATGAGAGAAGTGACGGCGAAGGAAAAAAAAAGAGGTGTGATTGGAGTAAAGAAGCAAATGGGTGTATGAGAAAGTTCGGTTAAAACGGCCCCATTACCCTCTAAGTCTGGTAGAAATGTACATGAACCTAGGATGTATACAATGTGATTTCTATGCTTGTTGCCTGACCTAAATCCTAACGGGTTTTGTCTTTGATGAGCATGTTCTTTCGGATAAGTGGTTGGTTTGTAGCACTTTGGCTAGTTATCCGTACTTCACTAGATCAAAAGCGAAGCTTGCCATGGCTAGTAGGGAGATTGAAAATTCACTCATTGACCCTGATCAGTATCCCAGGGAAGAAAGTTTAGAATGCAATGATGAGGTATTGAGACTGAGACAACAATTGCTAGATCTGCACCGAGCATGGGCTAGTGGAATGCCTCCTTCTCCGCTCCCTGAAGATCTTGGGAATATCCCCAATTGCCCACCACTCTCTCAGGCGCAATTATCTGTTCCCATTGAGTCACCGGAGCACGCACCAGGATTCACTCCACGGCAATATTACCCTGGCAGTTCCTCAACCAAGGCCCGCGACTTAGCCGGTGCCACCGGCAATGCCTGTGTTTGTGGCTCTGCCACCACCTGAAGCTCCCATCTATGTTGTGCGTCCGACAACGATGTTTCCTTGGTCTTCTAGTGAGCCAGTATTAAAGGTTTCAGATAATCAGTATTATGCCATGGAGCCTACTTTGAGAATTAATGAACCGTATGGGTACACTCATCCACCTGTATTTCCATTTGATACGGAGAAACCTATCGCAACAGAGGAACAAGAGGTCATAGCGAGGAAATTGAAAAGTTTGGAACAGGCCATGAGGAATTTGCAAGGATTCAGAGGTTATAAGAGTGTTGCCTATAAAGATCTTTGCATGTTCATTAGCCTCCCGCTAGGTTTTAAAATTCCCAAGTTTGAGAAATATGCGGGGTACGGTGATCCTGTGGCGCATTTGAGATGTTATTGCAATCAATTGAGGGTTACGAGGGGAAGAGAAGAGTTGCTTATGGCTTTCTTTGGTGAGAGTCTTTCCGGTCTGGCTTCAGAATGGTTCGTCGATTAGGATATTGACAATTGGAACAACTGGGATGACCTAGATAATGAATTTGTGAAACATTTTCCATATAACGTCAATCTGGTTCCTGATGAGAAATCCCTGGTCAACATGAAGAAGAAAAGTACTGAAGGCTTTCGGGAATACGCGATAAGATGGCGTGAACAAGCCACAAGGGTAAAACCATCAATGAAGGAGAGTAAGTTGGTAGAGGTCTTCATTCAGGCAGAGGATGAGACCTATTTTCAACATTTACTTCCAGCGATGGGAAAGTCGTTTATTGAAGTCCTAAAAATGGGAGAGATGATAGAGGACGGAATTAAAACTGGATGGATTATGAGTTTTGCCGCATTAAAGGCCACCACCCAAGCAATTCAAGGTGGCTCTGGAACTTTTGGAGGTAAAAAGAAGAAAGAGCACATAACGACCGTTGTAGCTGGATCCCATTCCTATCCCAAAAGACCGCCTTTCCCCTATCACCAACCTCAACCCCAAGCCTATGCCCAAGCTCCATATATTCCTCCCCATCATTACTACCCTCCACAAAACCCATTATATTCTATTCCACCACCCCTGTACCCAGTATATAGCGCGCAACCATATGCCCAAACCCCTTCTTACCCGTAATGGCACGCGTAGGATCTAATCTACCTTATTTTTACTTTGCAAAAGTTGAATATTGGTGTTGAGAGGATCAGGCCCAACAATGTATGTGCCAGGGTTTTCGATAGTGCAAAATCAAACTCCATTGGCGAAATAGATCTAATGTTAATTATAGGGCCTGTTGAGTTTGCCATAGAGTTTCAAGTATTGAATATAGACTCTTCTTACAATCTGTTATTGGGAAGACCGTGGATCCACAAAGCCAAGGCGGTTGCATCTACATTGCACCAAATGATCAAGTTTGAGCATGACAGGCAAGAAGTGGTTGTTCATGGTGAAGGGGATTTGTCCGCCTACAAAGATTCTCCCTTGTCCCTTATTGAAGCAAACAATGTAGAGGAGATATTTGTCTATCAAAGTTTTGATATAGTGTCGGTGAATCGTATCGGTGAAGGGCAGGTTATTCCGAGACCACAATTGGCTTTCGCTTCTATCATGATGGTGAGTGAGCTTTTGAAATATGGATCTGTGCCAGGGAAGGGTTTGGGAGTGTCTCTGCACGGTATCGTTTGTCCCATATGTTCGAGAGAGAGCATGGGCACTTTTGGTCGAGAATTTGAACCTATGGCTGAAAATTTGAAGAAGGCCAAGGGAAGGAAAATGGAAACATGGTCACTCCCTCGCCCAATGCCGCTACTTAGTGAATCATTTGTCAAGAGAGCGATATCACAAAGCCTGTAGAATTTTGAAGCTGAATTGGTTGATGACTTCCAGAACCTGCTGATTGATGTTGACATGGTTGAAGTAGGAGAGGGTACCAGTAAGGCAGGCATACAGTTCATCGGTCTTGAGGTCTAGCTCAACAATTGAAAAGTCACTCCTCTCCCCGTCAGGAGGGAGTTTTGGTAGTTCATTTTGTTTTTTTTTCTATTTATCCGAGTTATTCCAGGGTTGTAATTCGGAATTTAGCTTGTTTACATTCTGTTGTCATTTGTGTTTAAACCCTCCTATCTTTCCCTTTTAATGAAATGCAATGTCCCCTTATTTTGTGTCTAATATATTTTGATTTTGTCTTTTTATTTATACAGTTCTCTTTATGCTGATTCTAATGACATGACATGCATGCAGAATTTTCAGCCTGATCTTAAAATCCAAATTAATCAAGATATAATGAAGCACGAGGGGGAATATGATGAAGAAGAGGCACTAGGGGAAATAAGCAAATAGTTGGAATAGTTTGAAGACAAGACGAATCCTAATTTGAATGACACTGAGCCAATCAATCTAGGGAATCAAGAAGATATTAGGGAAACTAAAATCAGTGTACATGCTTTGCCGCAGCTAAAAGATGGAATGATTCAAGCATTAATTGATTATAAGGATGTTTTTGCATGATCTTATGATGATATGCCTGGTTTAAGCACTGAATTAGTGGCTCATAAATTGCCAACAGATCCCACATTTCCCCCTGTGAAACAGAAGTTGAGGAAGTTTAAAACTGATGTAAGCATTAAAATCAAAGAGGAAATCATGAAACAACTTGAAGCCAAAGTCATTCGAGTGGCTCGTTATCCTACGTAGTTATCCAATGTTGTTCCTGTCCCAAAGAAAGATGGCAAAATTTGAGTATGTGTTGATTACCTTGATTTGAACAGAGCAAGTCCGAAGGATGATTTTTTTCTGCCCAACATCCATATTTTGCTGGACAACTGCACTAAACATGAGGTTGCCTCTTTTATGGATTGTTATGCCGGATACCACCAGATTATTATGGATGATAAAGATGCGGAGAAGACGTCTTTTATCATACCATGGGGGACCTATTGTTATCGAGTGATGCTGTTCGATTTGAAGAATGCTGGAGCAACATACAGGAGAGCCATGACCACTATGCTTCATGATATGATGCATAAGAAGATTGAGGTCTATGAAGATGATGTGATTATTAAATCAAAGAGTCAGGCTGACCATGTTAAATATTTAAGAAAGTTCTATGAAA
Organism: Capsicum pubescens; assembly: GCA_030864215.1. Taxonomy (NCBI): domain Eukaryota; kingdom Viridiplantae; phylum Streptophyta; class Magnoliopsida; order Solanales; family Solanaceae; genus Capsicum; species Capsicum pubescens. The sequence goes on along the minus strand of CM061539.1, from coordinate 183,934,609 downwards.
GGCTTCGTAGGTATAATCTCAAACTCAACCCGGCAAAATATGTATTTGGAGTTTTGTCTAGAAAGCTGTTGGGGTTTGTAGTCAGCCGTCGGGGAATTGAATTGGATCCTTCAAAAATCAAAGTCATTCAGGATTTGCCCCCTCCCAAGAATAGGACGGAGGTGATGAGTTTGCTTGGTATACTGAACTACATCAGCACGTTTATTCCTCAACTCACAACCACTTGTGATCCTATATTCAAGTTGATAAAAAAGAGTGTTGTGGTAGAATGGACTGAAGAATGTCAGGAAGCGTTCGACAGAATCAAAAGATATTTGTCAAATCCACCCGTGTTGGTACCACTGGAGCCTGGTAGGCCTTTGATCTTATATTTATCAGTCATGGACAATTATTTCAGTTTTGTCCTGGGTCAACATGATGTCATGGGAAAAAAGACACAGGCTATTTATTATCTTAGCAAGAAGTTCACAACATATGAGGTTAGGTACACTCTTTTTGAAAGGACATGTTATGCCTTAACTTGGGTAGCACAGAAGTTGAAGCATTATCTTTCATCCTACACTAATTATCTCATCTCCCGCATGGATCCTTTGAAGTATATCTTCCAGAAGCCTATGCCGACAGGTCGATTGGCAAAGTGGAAAATATTGCTCATCGAGTTCGACATTATGCATGTGACTCGAACCGCCATGAAAGCCCAAGCCTTGGAAGATTATCTTGCTGAGAATCCCATTGATGAAGAGTACGAGCCATTAAAGACATATTTTCCTGATGAAGAAGTATTGTGTGTCGATGAAGTCGTTATAGATGTTGATCCAGGTTGGAAGTTGTTCTTTGATGGAGCTGTCAACATGAAAGGAGTCGGAATAGGTGCGGTTTTTATCTCTGAATTAGGGTAACATTCCCGGTAACAGCGCAACTTCAATTTTATTATAGCAATAACATGGCGGAATATGAAGCTTGCATTCAGGGTTTGAGGCTAATTGTTGATATGAGAGTCTAGGAACTATTAGTGTTGGAGGATTCAGATTTGTTCGTCCATCAGATTCAAGGTGATTGGGAGACACGAGATTTAAAGCTAATAACGTATCGATAATGCTTGAAGGATCTATGTCAACGGTTTATGCCAGTAAAGTTTAGGCATATTCCAAGAATTCGCAATAAGATTGCTGATGTTTTGGCCAATTTGTCTTCAATGCTCCAACATCCTGATAAAGCCTACATCGATCCAGTGCATATATAGAGTCGTGATCAACATGCTTACTGTAATGCAGTTGAAGAAGAGCTCTATGGAGAACCTTGGTTCTTCGATATCAAGCGATACATTCAGTCAGGAGAATACCTAACACATGCCACCAATGATCAAAAGAGGACTATTAGGCATTTGGCTAGTGGACTTTTCTTAAACGGGGGAGTCTTATACAAGAGAACCCCGGATTTGGGACTTTTGAGGTGTGTAGATGTAAGAGAAGCTTCGGAGATCATGGTTGAAATACACTCTGGAGTATGCGGGTTGCATATGAACAGTTATGTCTTGTCATAAAAGATACTTCGAGCAGGTTATTATTGGCTTACTATGGAGAGGGATTCCATTTATTTTGTTCGAAAATGTCATCAATGTCAGGTACACGGTGATCTGATACATTCTCCTCCCGCTGAATTACACGCAATGTCTACTCTATGGCCTTTCGTAGCTTGGGGGATGGACGTGATCGGGCGATTGAGCCGAAAGAGTCAAATGGGCATAGATTCATTTTAGTGTCCATTGATTACTTTACAAAGTGGGTGGAAGCAGTAAGTTTCAAGTTAGTAACAAAGAAGGCCATAGTAGATATTGTTCATGCCAATATTATTTGTAGGTTTGGAATTCCAAAGATGATCATTACAAACAATGCTGCCAATCTCAATAGTCATTTCATGCAAGAAGTGTGCCAACATTTTAGGATCGCACATCAAAATTCCACTTCATATCGTCCAAAGGACAATGGCGCTGCGGAAGCGGCCAATAAGTATATCAAAAAAATACTGCAGAAAATGGTGCAAGGGTCTAGATAATGGCATGAGAATTTGTCATTTGCTCTACTAGGTTATCGCACTACTGTTCACACTTCAATAGGGGAAACTCCATATTTATTGGTGTACGGGACAGAAGCAGTCATTCCTGCAAAAGTAGAAATTCCCTCTCTTCGAGTCATTGTGGAAGTAGAGATTGATGATGACGAGTGGGTCAAAACCCAATTGGAACAATTGAGTTTGATTGAGGAAAAAAGGCTAACATTGGTATGTCATGGCCAATTGTATTGGAAGAGAATGGCTCGAGCGTATAACAAGAAGGTACGACCCAGGCATTTTGAAGTTGGTCAGTTGGTATTGAAGCGTATCCTTCCTCACCAGGTTGATGCGAAAAGCAAGTTCTTCCCAAACTGGCAAGGTCCCTACATTGTGAAGAAAGTGTTGCCCAATGGAGCCTTATATTTGACAGATATTGAAGGCAAAATGGCAGAAATAACTATCAATGCTGATGCGGTCAAAAGATATTATGTATGATATTTTATCCTTTGTTGATTTTATTGCATGTTTAGTACTTGCATTTTTGAAGATTGATCTAATGAAGGCATTTTATTCTTTTAGACAAACATTGTGTCATCCTTTGTTTACCCGTTTGAGCTTAGTTTTATTTTTCTTTCATATCCCTCTTTTGGAATCAAAATATAGTCAAAGATAAATGGCAGGAAAATAAGAATAAAAGAAAGAGTTCGAAAAAAAAAGAAAAAAAATCAAATCAAAACAAAGAACAAATTGATGGAACTACGTAAGACCTGATTCTCCTCTCTTGGGAGTGAGATACGTAGGCTGCCCTATTCAGGGCTTGGTCCAACCAAATGAAGATTTTAGAGTCACCAGTCAACAAAACTGGGCCATGAGTTAATGTGTTGTTTGAGTCAATTCCAAAAGTTGTAAGTCCCACCCCCATTTCAAGTGTCGTTTGAGCCTCTTTCCATACATTCCTAACCTTATCCAAAAGCCAAGCTACAACCAAAGAAAGTCCTTCAGATCAATCTTTGATAATGTTAAGGCTAAAAATGCAATGGATAGGATGATACATTATAGGGTACTACTTGTCTTCCTCAGCATAAGAAATCAGAAAAGAAATAAAAATGAGAGAGTCTTACTGGTGAAAACCCTCACGGGCACCATAAGGCGATGGTGAATCGAGAGAAATAAAAATGAGAGAGTCTTACTAGTGATAACCCTCACGGGCACCATAAGGCGATGAGGAGTTGAGAAAAATAAAAATGAGAGTCTTATTGGTGAAAACCCTTATGAACACCGTAAGGCGATGACGAGTTCGAGAGAAAAGTGAAAAGGAAAGAGATTTGTTGGCGAAAGTCTTTCAAGATGTCATCAATTGAATGAGATATATGAGTTCAATGGATTTGAAAAAGCGGCTCATCGGCAAAGGCACGAACTCAACAACAAATGGGAAGTTTGGATAGGAAGATCAGACAGCTTAATCCAAAATACATGTCATAGTCATTGGAGTTGGTTTCCATATTCAGATAAGTTATCTTCTTTGTTAAAAAGAGGGACATTGCACTTTTTATTTCATTTATACATTCATATTTTATGTCCTTTTATGTCTTTTTTCAAAAGAAAAGTCACCATCATTTCTTTACACTCTTTGAGTCTATTCTGTGTCAAAACAAGCAAGAAAGAATTTCAAAACTTGCTACCAGTATTTTCAATTGTATGAGGAAAATCCAAGGACTAGCACACGAGAGAAACATGATCATAATTCAAAACAAGGCAAAGATAGTCTATCAACTGACAGGTTGCTAGATTCATGGGAGTATCAAATGTCAAAAGGTGCATCTCAGAGGCATGGTAAAACAGTCGGTGTTTGAGTCAAAGGCATTTCCCCGATATGGTCTGGGTCAATGATGCGACAAGACAGGGGAAAGTGCCAGCAATCTGAAATAAAATGAAGGGAATGGACATTGGAGCAGGTGTCAGGAAAGCCAAGTGCTGCAAACCATCACTACGTTTTTAACTGACAAATTTTCTTTGTTGAGACACGGGCAAATTCGCTTCACTTAATTCAGCGGCCATTGGAAAAACACTTCCGTGGGATTTTACTTTTGTTCAGGACCCTCCTGAAAAAAATGAGATTTTACTTTATGTTCAGGACCCTCCTGAAAAATGGGATTTACTTTTTGTTCAGGACCCTTCTGAAAAATGGGATCTTACTTTTTGTTCAGGACCCTCCTGAAAAATGGGATCTTACTTTTTGTTCAGGACCCTCCTGAAAAATGGGATTTTACTTGTCACACCCCTTTTCCGTACTCCAAAAAAAGATTCATTTTTTAATTCGAAAGGGTTTTTATTATCTAAAGTGACAAAATGAAGATTGTTTCGAAAAAGGACTATTTACAATTTTTATTATTATTATTATTTTTTATTCAGAGTCGCCACTTGGAATAATCTGGTGTGCCAAGTCACCTTTGGAAAATCCTTTTCAAAACTGTTTTTGACTCTTTTAGACTGGTTTGCGAACAAAGATTTTGGCTAAGGAATCTTGTTGACCGAGGGGAAGGTGTTAGGCACCCCTCGATCCTGTGGTTCGACCACGGTCTCTTGGTGAAGCGTATCGGCTAATTTTGACACTATGAATGTACAAACAACAAATAAGCACGTAAAGCAATCAAACCAACAAACCAAACAAAATCCCAAAAAAAGGGTAATGTTCAGTCCAATTTATACAGTCCAAATAAAAAATGCGAAAATAAATCCTATCTAACCTATACTAATCTTCCCTACGCTCCCGTGCTTTACCTGACGCCGCAGACCTTCCTCACTAATGTCTTCCGCCAACATAATACGTCGGGGCATTCTCCGGTGAATAAACACAAATCCCTCGGGGCATTCCCCGACCAAATGATACATTTGAATTAAATAAGCTAACTAACTAAAAAAAACATTCAAAACACACATTTAAACATTTAATTGAACACATCACATCCTAGATTTTTCCCTACCCGAACATACATTGACTATCCATTTCGAACTAAGCATACTACTATTGTGTTCAACATTATAAACCAAAATTAATTCGATTTCAACGACATCAATATCCATTTCAAGTCCAACCAAACAATTCACATTACTTCATTCGTTCATAATTCCAATCCCCCATATTTATACATGACAGTTTTTGAACACGAGCATAATTATCCATCCACATCATCATCGATTTCATGCCAACAACTACTTATTCAGATAACGCAACACCAATCATCAACAGAAGTGTCCAATCAAACAAATACCACACTACCACAACATCCACATACAAAATGTCATAACAAGGAAATGAAAAAGGTAAGGATTAGAAATGGACCTTCGAAGAAAATGATGTCGTGATAATAATATTAAAGAAGCCTGAATTTAAAATCCTTAATAGAGGACCTTAATTGACAAACTCCAAGCTCAGTATCGCCAAAATTGGAGCTCTAAACTGGTTGTGGTAAGTAGATTAAGACGAACGGGACCCCACGACTCAAAACAGTAGCAACCCAACGAACCCGAATCGAGAAAAAATGCAATAGTAGCCTTTTTTCCATAAGTTCGAACAGATTTGGTGACCTTTCGATGCGTTTTCAGCGAAATTGAGGCCGGAACAGTAACTCGAGTACAGAATTGACGTCTCTCTCTTCCTCTCACAGCTCTCTCTCTCTCTCACGCAGATTTCTCTCTTTCTCTTGCAGCTCTCTCTCTCTCTCTGTGATTCTCTCTTCACGTCTCACTGTGGGTGTGCGTTCTTACCAAGAAAAGAAAAAAAATCTTCCATGTTTCCCTACGATATATGATGATAATGTGGGTACTCTGTGTATGGTGGTGAATCGAGAAGAGGATGAAAAGTGTGGTATCTCTATGAATGAGAAAAAGAAAAATAGAGATCCCCAGTGAGATGCTCTCCCTGTGTGTGTGTGCCCTCCTTCCCTTTTTTTGTGCCTCTATGCGTATATGTGGTTTTTTTCCTAGTCCAGGGAAGCTGCCAGGAAATTTTCCCTTTTTTATTTTAGTTTTTCTTTTTCCTTAAAATTTCTTTGTGGTCAAAAAATGTGAGGGAGGAGGGGTCACGTGGGTGAGGGGTGGGGTAGTAGGTGAGGTGTAAGTTTTTAATTAGAGGGGTAGGGGTTAGGTGTCCATTTTTGATTGGGTGGGTTGTTGGAATTATTAAGATAGGACAAAATTAGTTAGGTTTGTTAAATGGGATAAAACAAAAATAAATAAATAAATAAATAAATAAATGGATGAAAAGATGAGGTGGTTATTTATTTTCTTGGGGAAAAATTACTACGCGGATAGGGTACGTAGTAAAATGGGGTAAACGCTAAAATTTGTGAAGGGACAAAATTATGTGTCTACATCATGCCCCCTTGGAATATAAACACCCAGTGTTTTCATGCAAAGAGGTAGACAACGAGACAAAATTTTGTCTCTATCATGGTTCGAAGAAAGAAACAGAAGGAAGAAGGACAACCGAGTCTTGACGAACATCCTACCTACCTAAGTTATGAGGGAATAAAGTGATAGGGATCTCAAAGGATTGGAAGGTGATGGATTATACCGAGTTGGAGAGTCGAGCGAGGTTCCATCAAGGTTCCGGTCTGCGGCTCTGTCATTACATCAAAATGAAAATTACAAGTTAAAACATAAATGAAATTACAAAATCCTATCTATACAGCTTCTTTGACTCTTGACTTGCTATTTCATCACTCTATTCTTCAGGCGGGCTCCTGATTTACAATTTCTTCAACTTGTTGCTTGGTTTTCCATTGCTTCACTTTGTTATATCGACTTTCATTTATTCGCCCTGCTCTTCAGGCGGGCTTCTGACTTACAGATTCATCACCCTATTTTCAGGCGGGTTCCTGATTTGCAGTTTCTTCAATTACCTGTTTCATCACCCTGTTCTTCAGGTGGGCTCCTGACTTACAAATTCATCATCCTATTCTTTAGGCGGGCTCCTGAATCAAAACAAAAACTAGAAACAAAATTATCCCCAACAAAGATTAAGATAAAGAGAGACTTCATCATTTTTTTTTAAAGTAATGTCCCATTTTCCAGGAGGGTCCTAAACATAAAGTAAAATTCTATTTTTTAGGAGGATCCCGAACAGAAAATAAAATCCCATTTTTCAGGAGGGTCCTGAACATAAAGTAAAATTCTATTTTTCAGGAGGGTCCTGAACAGAAAATAAAATCCCATTTTTCAGGCGGGTCCTGAATAGAAAGTAAAGTCCCATTTTTCAGGAGGGTCCTGAACATAAAGTAAAATCTCATTTTTCAGGAGGGTCCTGAACAGAAAGTAAAGTCCCATTTTTCAGGAGGGTCCTGAACATAAAGTAAAATCCCATTTTTCAGGAGGGTCCTGAACATAAAGTAAAGTCCCATTTTTCAGGAGGGTCCTGAACATAAAGTAAAATCTCATTTTCCAGGAGGCTCCTGAACAAAAAATAATATCCCATTTTTTAGGAGGGTCCTAAACATAAAGTAAAATCCCATTTTTCAGGAGGGTCCTGAACAGAAAGTAAAATCTCATTTTTTAAGAGGGTCCTGAACATAAAGTAAATTTCCATTTTCCAGGAGGGTCCTGAACAAAAAGTACAATCTCATTTTCCAGAAGGGTCCTGAACATAAAGTAAAATCTCACGGATGTGCATTTCCAATGGTAGCTGAATTAAGTGAAGTAAATTTGCCCCTATTTCAACAAAGAAAATTTGTCAGTTAAAAACTTAGTGGTGGTTTGCAGCACTTTGCTTCCCAGGCATCTGCTCCAACCGTTGTTCTAGATCGCTGAAACTTGCCCCTGTCTTGTCGCGTCATTGACCCGGATCCAGATTGGGGGAAATGAGTTCTGACTCGAACAATGAGTTTCCAAATCTGAATACTCCCACGAATCTGATAGCCTGTAGATTGATAGACTTTCTTTTCTTCGTGTTGAATTACGATCATATTTCTTTCATATGTTGGTCCTTGGCTTTTCCTCATACAATTGGAAAGACTGGTAGCAGGTTTCAAAATCCTTTCTCGCTTGTTTTGACACAGACTTAACTTAAAATGTAAAGAAATGATGGTGACTTTTATTTTGATAAATAACATAAAAAGACAAAAATATGAATATGTAAATGAAAGTACAGGGAAATGCCCCTTATTCAAAATAAAACTTATCTGAATACGGTAACCAACACCAATGAGTATGACATGCATTTTGGATTAAGTTGTCTGATCTTTCTATCCAAACTTTCCATTTATTGTTGAGTTCATGCCTTTGCCGCTGAGCCGCTTCTTCAAATCCATTGGACCCATATATCTCATTCAATCGACGACATCTTAAAAGACTTTCGCCAACAAATCTCTTTCTTTTCACTTTTTATTTTTCTCTCGAACTCGTCATCGCCTTACGGTGCCCCTGAGGGTTTTCACCCATAAGACTCTCTCATTTTCATTTCTCTCAACTCACCATCGCCTTATGGTTCCCTCGAGGGTTTTCACCAATAAGACTCTCTCATTTTTATTTCTTTCCTGATTTCTTATGCTGAGGGAGACAAGTAGTACCCTACAATGTATCATCATGTCCATTGCATGCTTAGCCTTAACATTATGAAAAATTGATCTGAAGGACTTTCTTTGGTTGTAACTTGTCTTTCGGATAAGGTTAGAAAAGGATGGCAAGAGGCTCGAACGACACTTGAAGTGGGGGTGGGACTTACAACTTTTGGAATCGACCCAAATAACACATTAACTCATGCCCCAGTTTTCTTGAATGGGTGACTCTAAATTATTTATTTGGTTAGACCAAGCCCTGAGTAGGGCAGCCTACATATCTCTCTCCCAAGAGAGGAGAATCAGGTCGCACGTAGTTTCATCAGCTTGTTCTTTGTTTTGATTTGATTTTTTCTTTTTCTTTTTTTTTTATTATTTTTGAAATCTTTCTTTTATTCTTGTTTTCCTGACATTTATCTTTGACTCTATTTTGATTCCAAAAAAGGGATATGAAAGAAAAATAAAACTAAGCTCAAACGGGTAAACAAAGGATGACACAATGTTTTGATAGAAGAATAAAATGCCTTCATCATATCAATCTTCAAAAATGCAAGTACTAAACATACAATAAAATCAACAAAGGATAAAATATCATACATAATATCTTTTGACCGCATCAGCATTGATAGTCATTTCTGCCATTTTGCCTTCAATATCTGTCAAATATAAGGCTTCATTGGGCAACACTTTCTTCACAATGAAGGGACCTTGCCAGTTTGGGGAGAACTTGCCTTTCGCTTCAACCTAGGGAGGAAGGATACGCTTTAATACCAATTAACCAACTTCAAAATTCCTGGGTCGTACCTGTTTGTTATACGCTCGAGCCATTCTCTTCTGAAACAATTGTCCATGACATACCGATGTTAGCCTTTTTTCCTCAATCAAACTTAATTGTTCCAGTCGGATTTTGACCCACTCTTCATCATCAATCTCTGCTTCCACAATGACTCGAAGAGAGGGAATTTCAACTTCTACAGGGATGATGCTTCTGTCCCATACACTAATAAATATGGAGTTGCCCCTATTGATGTGCGAATAGTAGTGCGATAACCTAGCAATGCAAACGGAAACTTCTCATGCCATTGTCTAGACCCTTGTACCATTTTCCATAGTATCTTATTAATATTCTTATTGGCAATTTCCACAATGCCATTAGCCTTCGGACGATATGGAGTGGAATTTTGATGTGCGATCTTAAACTGTTGACACACTTCTTGTATCAAATGACTATTGAGATTGGCAGCATTGTCTGTAATGATCATCTTGTAACCAAAACTACAAATGATATTGGCATGAACAAAATCTGCTACCGCCTTCTTTGTCACTGACTTGAAAGTTACTGCTTTTACCCATTTTGTGAAGTAATCAATGGCCACCAAAATGAATCTATACCCATTTGACGCTTTCGGCTCAATCGGCCCAATCACATCCATCCCCCAAGCCACGAAAGGCCATGGAGAAGACATCGCGTGCAACTTAGCAGGAGGGGAATGTATCAGATCACCGTGTACCTGACATTGATGACACTTTCAAACAAATCGAATTGAACCCCTCTCCATAGTAAGCCAGTAATAACCTACTCGAAGAATCTTCTTTAACAAGAAATAACCATTCATATGCGGCCCACATACTCCAGAGTGTATTTCAACCATGATTTTTGAGGCTTCTCTTGCATCCACACACCTCAAAAGTTCCAAATCCGGGGTTCTCTTGTATAAGATTCCCCCACTTAAGAAAAATCCACTAGACAAATACCAAATAGTCCTCTTTTGATCACTGATGACATGTGTTGGGTATTCTCCTGACTGAATGTATCGTTTGATATCAAATAACCAAGGTTCTCCATCGATCTCTTCTTCAATTGCATTACAGTAAGCATACTGATCACGACTCTGTATATGCACTGGATCGATGTAGGCTTTATCAGGATGTTGGAGTATTGAAGACAGAGTGGCTAAAGCATCAGTAATCTCATTATGAATCCTTGGGATATGCCAAAACTTTACAGACACAAACCGTTGACATAGATCCTTCAAGCACTGTCGATACAGTATTAGCTTTAAATATCGTGTCTCCCAATCACCTTGAATCTGATGAACGAGCAAATCTGAATCCCCCAACACTAATAGTTCCTGGACTCCCATATCAACAGCTAGCCTCAAACCCAGAATGCAAGCTTCATATTTCTCCATGTTATTGGTACAATAAAATTGAAGTTGCGCTGTTACCATAAAATGTTGCCCCGCCTCAGAGATAAGAACTTCACCTATTCCGATTTCTTTCATGTTGACGGCTCTATCGAAGAACAACTTCCAACCTGGATCAGCATCTATAACGACTTAATCAACACAAAACACTTCTTCATCAGGAAAATATGTCTTTAATGGCTCGTACTCTTCATCAATAGGATTCTCAGGAAGATGATCTAACAAGGCTTGGGCTTTCATGGTAGTTTGAGTCACATATACAATGTCAAACTCGGTAAGCAATATTTGCCACTTTTCCAAACGACCGGTTGGCATAGGCTTCTGAAAGATATCCTTCAAAGGATCCATGCGGAAGATGAGATAAGTAGTGTAGGACGAAAGATAATGCTTCAGCTTCTATGCTAACCAAGTTAGGGCACAACACGTCCTTTCATGAAAAGTATACCTGACCTCATATGCAGTGAAATTCTTGCTAAGATAATAAATAAACTGCTCCTTTTTGCCTGTGACATCATGTTGACCCAGGACACAATCGAAAGAATTGTCCATGACTGATAAATATAAGATCAAAGGCCTTCCAGGCTCCGGTGGTACCAACACGGGCGGATTTGACAAATATCTTTTGATTCTGACGAACGCTTCCTGACATTCTTCAGACCACTCTACTGTAACACTCTTTTTCAGCAATATGAAAATGGGCTCACACGTGATTGTGAGTTGAGCAATAAACCTGCTAATATAGTTCAATCTACACAGAAAACTCATCACCTCTATCCTATTCTTGGGAAGAGGCAAATCCTGGATGGCTTTGATTTTTGAAGGATCTAATTCAATTCCCTGACGGCTGACTACAAACCCCAACAGCTTTCCAGACGGAACTCCAAATACACATTTTGCCGGGTTGAGTTTGAGATTATACCTGTGAAGCCTTTCAAAGAACTTTCTTAAATCTTTAACATGGTCAGCCTGACTTTTTGATTTAATAATCACATCATCTACATAGACCTTAATCTCCTTATGCATCATATCATGAAACATAGTGGTCATGGCTCTCATGTATGTTGCTGCAACATTCTTCAAATCGAACGGCATCACTCGATAACAATAGGTCCCCCATGGTGTGATAAAAGACGTCTTCTCCACGTCTTCATCATCCATAATGATTTGGTGGTATCCGGCATAGCAATCCACAAAAGAGGGAACCTCATGTTTAGCGCAGTTGTCCAGCAAAATATGGATGTTGGGCAGCGGAAAATTATCCTTCGGACTTGCTTTGTTCAAATCATGATAATCAACACATACTCGAATTTTGCCATCTTTCTTTGGGACAGGAACAACATTGGATAACCACTTAGGATAACGAGCCACTCGAATGACTTTGGCTTTAAGTTGTTTCATGATTTCCTCTTTGATTTTAATGCTTACATCAGTTTTAAACTTCCTCAACTTCTATTTTACAGGGGGAATGTGGGATCAGTTGGCAATTTATGATCCACTAATTCAGTGCTTAAACCAGGCATATCATCATAAAACCATGCAAAAACATACTTATAATTAATTAATGCTTGAATCATTCCATCTTTTAGCTGCGGAAAAGCATGTACATTGATTTTAGTTTCCCTAAAATCTTCTTGATTCCCTAGATTGATTGGCTCAGTTTCATTCAAATTAGGATTCGAATTGTCTTCAAACTGTTCCAACTCTTTGCTTATTTCCTCTAGTGCCTCTTCTTCATCATATTCCCCCTCTTGCTTTATTATATCTTGATTAGTTTGGATTTTAAGATCAGGCTAAACATTCCGCATGCATGTCCTATCATTAGAATCAACATAAAGAGAACTGTATAAAGAAAAAGACAAAATCAAGATATATTTGACACAAAATAAGGGGACATTGCATTTCATTAAAAAGGGAAAGATAGGAGGGTTTAAACACAAATGACAACAGAATGTAAACAAGATAAATTCCGAATTACAACCCTAGAATAACTCGGATAAATAGAAAGAAAAACAAAATGAACTACCAAAACTCCCTCCTGACAGGGAGAGAAGTGACTTCCCAATTGTTGAGATGGACCACAAGACCTATAAATAGCACGTCCTCCTTACTGGTACCCTCTCCTGTTTCAACCATGTCAACATCAATCAGCAGGTTCTGAAAGTCATCAACCAATTCAGCTTCAAATTCTACAGGTTTCGTGACATCGCTCTTGACAAATGATTCACTGAGTAACGACATCGGGCAAGGGAGTGACCATGTTTCCTTTTTCTTACCCTTGGCCTTCTTCAAATCTTCAGCCGTAGGTTTAAATCTCATACCAAAAGTTCCCATGTTCTCTCTCAGACATATGGGACGAACAGTACCGTGCAGAGACATTCCCAAACCCTTCCCTGGCGCAAATCCATATTTCAAAAGCTCACTCACCATCATGATAGAAGCGGAAGACAATTGTGGTCCCGGGATAACCTGTCCTTCAAGGATACGATATACTGGCACTGCATCAAAAGTTTGATAGACAAATGTCTCTTATACATTATTTGATTTAATAAGGGACAAGGAAGAATCTTCATAGGCGGATAAATCCCCTTCACCATGAATAACTACTTCTTGCCTGTCGTGCTCAAACTTGATCATTTGATGCAATGTAGATACAACCACCTTGGCCTTGTAGATCCACGATCTTCCCAACAACAGATTGTAAGAGGAGTCTATATTCAATACTTGAAACTCTATGGCAAACTCAACAGGCCCTATAATCAACATTAGTTCTATTTCGCCTATGGAGTTTGATTTTGAACCATCGAAAACCCTGACACATACATTGTTGGGCCTTATCCTCTCAGCACCAACATTTAACTTTTGCAAAGTAGAAATAGGGTAGATATTTGCACCTGAACCTCCGTCAATCATGACATGAGTGACGTAGAAATCTTCGCACTTCACTGTAATGTAAAGTCCCCGGTTATGCCCCGTACCTTCAATAGGCAATTCATCATCAGAGAAGCTGATCCTATTGACCTCAAATATTTTTCCAACCATTTTCTCCAGCTGATTTACGGTAATCTCCCTAGGAACATATGCTTCATTTAATACCTTCAATATAATATCACGATGTTCCTTGGAATGCAACAACAAAGATAAGAGGGAAATTTGAGCAGGGGTTTTCTTCAACTGGTCTATTATTGAATACTCTGGCAACTTCATCTTTTTAAAAAATTCTTCAGCTTCTTCTTCGGTGACAGGTTTTTTGATAGATGAAGGTCCACTCACAATTGGCTTGGACTTCCTTAAACTTTTAGGCACGAAGTATCTTCCTGACCGAGTCAAACCCCCTACCTCATCTACATCTTCCACTACTTCCTTCCCCTGATAGGTTATTAGAGTTCGCCTATAGTTCCAGGGAACCCTTTTTATATCAACTATAGGAGGTTGGGTCACCAGTTTGAGGACAACAGGCGCTGCCAGTGCTCTTTTCACCATCAAGATGGGATTAACCGGAGCTCCTACCACCGTCAACTTGGGTTTATCCTGACTTAAATCAACATACCTTCTGGCACCTTGCACTGTAATCAGGGGTTTCTTTGTGCTTTCTTGGGATTTATCTTCTCTCATTCCTTTCTGGCTCAATGACATTGCTTTCAAAGACTGCTACATTCACCGATTTCTCCTTATTGGTTTGTATCTTGATAATAGGCTTATAACACCTTGACGACTCTTTACCATCATATATCAATTCTAACATATTGGTTTCAGCATGGGTTGGCAGTGGATTCTGGTTAATGTTTGGAACCTCTGGGGCCTGGACCAATATTTGATTTGTGTCAATTACATCTTGTACAACTCTCTTTAAATGCCATCATTTCTCGATATCGTGGCCTAGCATGTCAGAACAATACGCACACCTTAAAGAATAATTGAGATTCCTCAGAGGTGGATTTGTAAGCCTTCCTTGAATTGGGCTTAAGACCTTCATCTTTCTCAACTTATCAAACAAGCTAGCATATGATTCCCCAAGAGGTGTGAACTGATTTTTGATCGCCTTTTCTTTATTGTACTCGATCTTGGGTTGAAAATTGGGTCTAGAGGGGTTTTGGTAATTTGGTGGAGCTGATGGGCAATTTTGTGGAGCTTGCGTGCGCCATTGCGGGTAAGAAGGGGTTTGGGCATATGGTTGTGTGCTATATACTGGGTACGAGGGTGGTGGAATGGAATATAATGGGTTTTGTGGAGGGTAGTAATGATGGGGAGGAATATACGGAGCTTGGGCATAGACTTGGGCTTGGGATTAGGGATAGGGGCGAGGCGGTCTTTTGGGATAGGAATGGGTTCCAGCTACAATGGTCGTCACGTCCTCTTTCTTCTTTTTACCTCCGAACGTGCCATATCCACCCTGAATCGCTTGTGTGGTGGCTTTCAACGCGGCAAAACTCACTATTCGGCCGGTCTTGATTTCTTCCTCTATCATCTCTCCCATTTTGAGGACTTCAATAAAAGACTTTCTCATTGCTGGAAGTAAATGTTGAAAATAGGTCTCATCCTGTGCCTGAATGAAGACCTCTACCAGCTTATTCTCCTTCATTGAAGGCTTTACCCTGGCGGCCTGTTCACGCCACCTTATCACGTATTCCCTAAAGCCTTCAGTGTTTTTCTTCTTCAAGTTGACCAAGGAATTTTCTTCTGAAATTAGGTCGACGTTATACTGAAAATGTTGCACAAACTCAGAAGCTAAGTCATCCCAGTTGTTTCACTTGTCGATATCTTGATCAACAAACCATTCTGAAGCCAGTTCGGAAAGACTCTCGCCAAAGAAAGCCATAAACGACTCTTTCCTTCCCCCTGCAGCCCTCAATTGGTTGCAATAACGTCTCAAGTGTGCCACGGGATCACCGTTTCCATCATACTTCTCGAACTTGGGAATTTTAAAATCGAGGGAAAGGTTGACGTCTGGGAACATACAAAGATCTTTGTAGGAAACACTCTTATAATCTCCAGTTCCTTGCAGATTCCTCATGGCCTGTTCTAAACTTTTCAATTTCCGCGCTATGACCTCTTGTTCCACTGTTGCGATAGGTTTCTCCGTATCAAATAGAAATGCAGGTGGCTGAGTGTACCCATACGGTTCATTCATTCTCAAAGTAGGCTCCAGGGCATAATACTGACTATCTGAAACCTTTATTACTGGCTCGCTGGCAGATCGAGGAAGAACCATTGTCGAACGCACAACATATGTGGGAGCTTCAGGTAGTGGCGTAGCCACGAACATCGGTGTGATCGGTGGCGCCGGTTGAACAGCGGGCCTCAATTGGGGAGCTTCCAGGGCACACCGGGAGTGAATCTTGGTGCGTGCTTCGGTGACTCAATAGGGGCAGAGAATTGAGCCTGAGAAAGCGGTGGGCAATTAGAGATATTCCCAAGACCTTCAGGGAGCAGAGGAGGAGGCCTTCCGCTAGCCCATGCCCGCATGCAAGTGCTCCATCATCCATAATTGCAATATCAGGTTTCTTCCTTTGAAGAATCTCACCCCTCCTTTTACCTTGGTTATAACTTTATATATTTCCGCCAAGATCATAGGTATGAGAGTGAATGTTTCCCCTAGTTGTTCATGAAATAAGGCCATCACCACCTTCTGTAAACGAGTATTAATTCGCCTCTCTTCTAATGGGAAGACCAAAATGCCCAACAAGACTAGCATGAAGACTTCTAGACGACGTTTCTCCCAATTTTCCTTAGTTTTATAAAATTCATCCCAAAAGCAATCAAAACCATCCGAGGGCCCAAACCGAGCATACAAATAATCAAAGGAGACCCAAGATTATTTAAGACATGTCAGGTGCTTATTGTCCTTTCAACCATAACCATAAAGAAACCGTATGGCGGAATGAGTCCGCGCCCAAATCATCATTTTCTTAATGTAAGGCAACTTACAGAAACTAGATATCTCTGCTAGAGTGGGCGTCATTTCACGATTTCCAAACCTAAATACCAAACAACCTGGGTCCCAAAAAGTCAATATAGCCTCGATCAGATCTGGGCGGGGTGTGATTTCTAGGAGGGAAGTGAGAGCGCCTAACTTCATTATTAACTCCTGCTGTTCAATGTAGTTAAACATGTCCCACCATTTGATTAACTTTCTGGGCACCTCGACAACCATCATGACTCTAGACTTTGTCGACGGATCCATCCTGTAGTAACACATAGGACATCAACTTGAAAATTCTATAAGAGCAAAAGATTCCCAACCCTTGGGACTTTGTCGCTGTCATATGTCGAAGGGACAGACCACTTTATGACTCCAAATCGCCGAACAGTACCACTGAATAAAATCAGCGTACTTGGCTAAGACAAACTAATGACACTAGATTACGAGCAGAAAGACCTAGGCTAAGGCTAAGACAAAGGCTAAAATAAAGATTACCGGACCCACCGAGGGTTGCCTACATATCCCACCCCGAGGAACGAGAATCAGGTATGCGTAGTTCATCCCGATTGGACAATTAACGATTAACTAACAGATTGATCCTAACTTAAGAGACACAGCCAAAGACAAACGAATAAAATCTTTTTGGGTTTTTAATTAGACACTTCAACTAAAACTGACACCAACAATTTTGAAGGAAAATCTTTTTGGCATTTTCACTATATGAAATGTACAAAACTTCTACCATTTTTTATTTTCTTTTATAAAAATTTCTAAAAAAAAATAATCTTTTTTTTTGAAAATTTTGAATTATGAAT
This sequence comes from Capsicum pubescens, assembly GCA_030864215.1. Classification (NCBI taxonomy): domain Eukaryota; kingdom Viridiplantae; phylum Streptophyta; class Magnoliopsida; order Solanales; family Solanaceae; genus Capsicum; species Capsicum pubescens. Next base: position 183,917,061 of record CM061539.1, on the reverse strand, counting down.
GCATGCTAAAGGAGACAGTGAGAAATCTTTTTGATGTTTTGCTTTTTGAACAAATGAGTACAGAAAATAAAGAAATCTTTTTGAATTTTCGAATTGTGAAAAACAAAAACCATAAAGAATACTAAAAGCTACGAAACTCTTTTTCTTTTTACTTTTTTTTCTTTTTCCCACTTTTTTTTAATTTTTCCCTACCACACACTTTACTTCTAACACATGCTTTCGCCAAATCAGTCCGTCAAATGACCACGTTACCCTCAAAGATGCAACATTTAGCACGTAGAGATGCTTTAGAGGCGAGTCTCCTACAAAAGGCCAAGTGGGCCCCGCTAGGTGTTCAATATGATGCACATAAGCATGACCTAAAGGCTGACCTACATTGAGGTTTACTAACAAGGCTATTCGGGGGAGCGTATGGTCGATAGTGGCTGCTTTGCTTTCCACCTACTCCATACCAGCCAATGGCTCCCCCCTTAAGATAAGGGTGACTCAACTAGAGGTCGTGTACACAACGTGTACTATGGGCTTGTTGCAGAAAAAATGACTCGGATTATGCACATGATGCCAGATATAAAAGCGGTAACACATATGATAAATACTGTAAACAAAGAGTACGAAAATACACAAAAGCGATAACAATAACACAAACAAAAATCACAAACAATACTTGTACACTCGTAATGCCTAACAAAGACGATATGACTCCAAAAATAAGCTCGGATTCTAAAATTGGTCCCCAGTAAAGTCGCCAGAGCTGTCACACCCCTTTTACGTACACCAAAAAAAGATTCGATTTTTAATTCGAAAGGGTTTTTATTATCTAAAGTGACAAAATGAAGATTGTTTCAAAAAATGACTATTTACATTTTTTATTATTACTTTTTTTTTTATTCAGAGTCGCCACTTGGCATAATCTGGTGTGCCAAGTCACCTTTGGAAAATCCTTTTCAAAACTATTTTTGACTCTTTTAGACTGATTTGCGAACAAAGATTCTGGCTAAGGAATCTTGTTGACCGAGGGGAAGGTGTTAGGCACCCCTCGATCCCGTGGTTTGACCACGGTCGCTTGGTGAAGCGTATCGGCTAATTTTGACACTATGAATGTACAAACCACAAATAAGCACGTAAAACAATCAAACCAACAAACCAAATAAATCCCAAAAAAAGGGTAATGTTCAGTCCAATTTATAAAGTCCAAATAAAAAATGCAAAAATAAATCCTATCTAACCTATACTAATCTTCCCTACTCTCCCGTGCTTTACCCGACGCCGCGGGCCTTCCTCACGAAAGTCTTCCGCCAACATAATACGTCGGGGCATTCCTCGGTGAATAAACACAAATCCCTCGGGGCATTCCCCGGCCAAATGATACATTTGAATTAAATAAGCTAACTAACTAAAAAAAAAATATTCAAAACACACATTTAAACATTCAATCGAACACATCACATCCTAGATTTTTGCCTACCCGAACCTACATTGCCTATCCATTTCGACCTAAGCATACTACTATTGTGTTCAACATTATAAACTAAAATTAATCCGATTTCAACGACATTAATATCCATTTCAAGTCCAACCAAACAATTCACATTACTTCATTAGTTCGCAATTCCAATCCCCCATATTTATACATGACAGTTTTTGAACACGAGCACAATTATCCATCCATATCATCATCGATTTCATGCCAACAACTACTTATTCAGATAAGGCAACACCAATCATCAACAGAAGTGTCCAATCAAAAAAACACCACACTACCACAAAATCCACGTACAAAATATCATAACAAGGAAATGAAAAAGGTAAGGATTAGAAATGGACCTTCGAAGAAAATGATGTCGTGATAATAATATTAAAGAAGCTCAGATTTAGAATCCTGAATAGAGGACCTCAATAGACAAACTCCAAGCTCAGTATCGCCAAAATTGGAGCTCTAAAATGGTTGTGGTAAGTAGATTAAGACGAACGGGACCCCACGACTCAAAACAGTAGCAACCCGACGAACCCGATTTGAGAAAAAATGCAACAGTAGCCCTTTTTCTGTAAGTTTGAACAGATTTGGTGACCTTTCGACGTGTTTTCGGCAAAATCGAGGCCAAAACAGTAACTCGAGCACAGAATTGACGTCTCTCTCTCCCTAACGCAGCTCTGTCTCTCTCTCATGCAGATTTCTCTCTTTCTCTCGCAGCTCTCTCTCTCTTTCTTTCTGTGATTCTCTCTTCACGTCTCACTGTGGGTGTGCGTTCTTACCAAGAAAAGAAAAAAAATCATCCATGTTAGGTGATTCAAACCCTATGTATTTTAGTGCAGTTATGAAAAAAAAAGTAACAAGAATCTTATTTAGTTTTTAAACTAAGAATCTTATTATTTTAGTAGTTGCTTTGCCTTTCAGGTTTTCGGTTAATGCTTTATTGAATATATTTTTCGCCTCACCAGATACAACCAAATTTTTTTATAAATATGATGCGTGTTCAACATTCAGAAGTTTTTTTAAGTGTGAAGGACAGAATGCGTGCGAGAAATACAAACTATCACAAAACTCATTACAGAAACTAGTAACGACATTGAGAGTTTACATGAAGTTTGAAGACTTCAATAGTCAGCGATGACAGTAAATCGATAAACTTTAGCACCTCTCCAAGAGTAATATGCAATCCGCGTCTCATAAAAATCTGCAAACATAGTTGAAAGTAGCGTAATCAATTAATTAATGAAAAAACGAATATGAAAACTTGAATAAAGAAAATATGCAACCAGAAGTGTAGCGTGTTAAACTCAAGACTGTCTAAACAAAATGGAGAAAATATGGCGAAGTAGAATCTATTGCCTATTTCAGAAGTTTGCAAGATATTATGGACATCCCGAAAAATCGATTTAGTATGACCATTTTCAGTGCAGATCTACAATCACCTTGATATGATGCTTCGAGAAACTACAGAGAGGACAGATACAGTAACAAGCAGCCCTACCATTTGCTATCTCACCTATTTATTCTGCTGCAAATTCAATGGAAGTTATCATGTTAACATAATTGTATATCAGGTTGTCAAATTAATGGTGCATCCGCAAATTGATTCTGTATTTAATGAACTACGACACTCTTCTCGAGGACATATCGAACAATTATGGACAAAAGAATAACAGCTTACGGATCCAAAGTAATATCTATTAATGTATGTTTTTGACTTACCCGGGAGAAACGTTAGGATTCGCAGTGCAAGGAGCCCATATCCCAGGGAACTCTCTCCTGCCATATGACCGAATAAGATGAAGTAGGACAGCAAGAGAAGCAGACACCCCAGAAAGAGCAGAAAAAAAAAAGCAAGGCCAATTGACTTCCAGGGAATTCTATCTAACGATTCAACAAAAACACGCGATACTGAAACAAAAGAAGTTGCCAGAAACACCGGTAATTATTCCAACATATCTAGGTAAGGATGGTTCAACAACAAATGGTCAATGAATATAAATATGATGTGTGTTCAACAATGAAGGATTTTTTTTAATACTGAAAAGTTGTATAATAGTAACCTTGTTACCTAAAGTGCCAAATCTTACTACCATTAGAGAGTTTAAATCCATTGCATGTTGCTCTATGTTATACAAGCTAATAGCTAAGGTGTTCTCTCTTAGAATCAACAAGTTAGTGCTTCTTTAATCTCTAAAACATAGGATGGATTCATCCGAGATGGAAAACACAGCTTTTTCCTCCAAGACCAAACCCTTGCAACTACTCAAACACAATTATAATCGCAATAACAAAGTCCCCACAACCTGTTCGACACAATTCCTCATCATCTTCTAACAATTCCTCATCATCTTCTAATGCTAATTATACCACTAGTTTGAAATACTTGAAACTAATTTCTTGTACCACCTTGACCTTATACGTTTGGCCTTCCCAAAATATGTTGCAATCAACGTTAACTCCCATATTAACGGCCTTTTTCTCCAAGACCGACCCCCACAATTACTCAAACACAATTATAACCGCAATAACAAACTCCCCACAACCTGTTCGATGCAATTCCTCAATGGTAAATATGTTACTACAACAACAGCATATCCCAACTTCAACTTACGTTCACCTCCCCAAAAATTAAATCAATATGCTAATTATATAACGAGCTAAAATTACCACAGTGCATCAATAAGCTAAAATTACCACAATAAATTTTGATGATGAAATTCATACCTGAAGAACCCTTACGGCTAAAGTCGACTGCGAATGTTTGAAAATCAATTCTGGAATTTGGAAGAAAGAGATTTAATAGCGAATATTTTGGAGATCGATTCTGAAATTTGGAAGAAACGGGTTATTCTCAAATATAAGCTGAAGTTGGAAGAAAGAGATTTAACGGCTTGCAGGAGGGTATTTCGTCCAAGAAAATATGCCTTAACAAGTTACGGCTATTTTAACAAAGCCTTTTTATTTGGGGCTAAAAGTTGAAAGCCACCCTAATTTGAGTCTATATTTGAGAATAACCCTATTTTGATTATGTACGATAAGTTAGATTGATGTCAATATGAATTATAAAACATGAATACACAAAACATATTAACTACTTGATAGTTATTTTTCAAGGAACCAAATTATTTCAGAAGATAATTATGTATGACTTACTCATATAAATAACAAAATTCAATGCATTTTGAAGTTCAGATCTTTAATCATGTGACTGAAATTTGATACATTAAGTATAAAATATGAGATTAAAATTAATACATAAGACTTGACACCTATTGTATAAAATAGAGAATAATTATTAAAAAAAATAAAGGATTATCTAGTCATTGCATATTATATCACATGTGATTGCAATTAATAGCCTAAAATTGCAATGTATTCCCTACTAAACCAATATAAACATCGTTTGCTTTCATTTCTCCTTTTCTTTTATTTGTTAAATTGTTCTTTAAAGATAAATCAAATTAATATTTTAAATTTAAATTTTAAATATTTTGTAAATTATAAAAAAAAATTATAAGTTACAATCTGTCGTATTAATTTAAGTTATTTCACTTTGAGAACACGATAAAACATACTTCTATAAATGTTTTATCGAACTTTGCTTTTGTATATGTTCCTTTCATTGAAACGTAAGAGTCATTTGTTAGAGTGTATAAAAATAATTTTGAATAGAATGTATTAGTAATGTTAGCATTAATAATGTCGATATTAGTAATACTGGTAGTATTTATGCTAATATTATTTCTTATACACTATTTGATCTGTTGTATTAGAACTTGTCTTTTCAATCTTGATATATTTAAATAAAGATTTTTTTAAAAAAAGAATTGCATATACATTCTAAGATTCATCCAAGATTTAGCATGGGTTCAATATATGTTATATTTGTCTCAATTTAGGTGAAACAAATATAATTTAGATAATCAATCATACTTTTAATATGTAGTTAGATAATTTGAGTTGTTAACTATTGTAATTTATAATATTTTTTATTTAATTTTCAAATAATATACATTACTTTTCTTGTCCAAACTTTTGTGAAATTGATAGTCAATTATATTTTAAAAATAATTTAATTTTTTAATTATTGTGATTTATAATACTTTTCTTCTGTTCCAATTTAAGTGGCACTAATATAATTGTTAAAATATATAACAAACTAAATTATTTTTAGATATTTTAAGTTGTTAACTATTGTAATTTATAGTACTTTTTATGAATAATATATGTTACTCTCTTTGTCCAGAGTTTTGTATAGTTGATAGCCAATTATATTTTTTAAATAATTTAAAGTTTTAGTTATGATGCTTTATAATATTTCTTTTATTTAAATCTAAGTGGCACAATGCTTATATGACCATAATAATTAATCAGGGGTGATATAATAAAATCACGATTGAGCAGCGACGCATAAATGTCTTAAATGACTTACAATGATTAATCAGAAATGACATAGCAAAATTACTATAAAAATACTCGTGAAAAAATTTAAGTGGATCTCATATAAGATGTCAAATTAATTTAAAACATCAAGAGTCAATTTGTCATTTTTATATCTATTTTACTTTTTTATTAAATATTATTAATTTTTGAATACTTAAATGACTTATAATAATTAATTAGAGGTGATATTTAGTAAAACTATGGTGGAAGCAACTAAAGCAGAATGTCATAAATGTGTATTTTACTTTTTTACTTAAATATTATTAATTTTTTTAATACGTAAATGACTTGTAATAATTACTTAGGGATGATATAGTAAAATCACGATTGAAGCAGCAAAAACAGATATATCATAGATTTTTATTTTATATTTTTTAATTAAATATTACTACTTACAAAGTTTAAGAAAATAAAGAAGACTTTTGAATCATGTGACCTTAAATTAAAGTTGAATCAAATGTGTACCAAAATGCCCTTAATCTTGTTGTTTTAAACATGTCATGTGGAAAGTTGAAATTAAAGTATTGTCAAAAAAGGAAGGGGGTCATTTTTTTCAAACAGACTAAAAAGAAAAGTAGGTCATTCTTTTTTAAACGGAGGGTGTACTAATTTTTTAATATATAAATGACTTATAATAACTAATTAGAGGTGATATGGTAAAATTACGGATTGGATATTATTAACTGTTCAATATATAAATGATTTATAATAATTAATTAGAGGTTATATAGTAAAATTACGATTAAAGCAAACATGTCATAACTGTTTATTTTATTTTCAATTAAATATTATTAATTTTTAAATATATAAATGAATTATAATAATAATTAATCAAGGGTGATATAGGAATGTTGGTGATATTTTAAAAATCAAAGGAACACTAATTATTAGGTTTATTTAGTTAAAATCATAATTCGGTAGGTTTTAGATAAATCGAGAAAATATCAAATTAATCAAATAAGTTATTTGAGTAAAATACATTTTATATATTAAATTTTTTTAAAATAAAATATTAAAACTTTTGGTTTGAGTTTGAGGTGGTTGAAATAACTACAATCCAACAAGTAATTAATGTTCAAAGTTTTAATTAAAAAAATTATTAACTTGTAGGAATAATATGCTTAATCCAATACGGATAATATGATTTGCATATATAAAAATAACTATTTATCATTATTATTTAGTAACGAATTATGCTTAACCTTAAATAAGTAAAATCATGTTAGGTATTTTTCTTTAATTTCTTTTTGTTGGTATATATTGACTTGGCACAAATCTAAAAAAAAAAATTATTAAAAATTTATTTTATTAAATTAACTTTGTTAATTATACATTAAAATTTAAATTAGGCAAACTTGTATTTCATGTAACAAATAAGGAAGAAAGCAAATTATATGTTTGATATGAAATATAAATAAGGAATAAAATGTATTTAATTATATTTATCACATTAAGTATTATAATAAATTATTATCTTTTTAGTAAATTTATTTAAACATAATATATTTGAAATAATTTTATATTATATAACCTAAATAAAAGTAGCATGTAGGTACCCACATTCATCCTAAATACAATGAGAAATACAATTTTTATGGAAAATAGATGATAGATGATGGCTCACCTGTGAAAATGAATGCAAGGCTAAAAGCCACATGTGATGGCATTTATGTAAATTTTTTAAATGACATTTTCTGTAATTAATGAGAAAAGAGTGAATTTTGTTTTAGAATTTTTGATAGGTCCACAAAAAGAAGCACAAATTTTTTTCAATAAGAGCTTACAATTTTCTTTAAAATCCTTAATACCCTTATTTTTTAATTTAATATCAAATAAGTGATATGTTGAAACCACTTATTCTAATATACAAAAAAGAAAAACATAAATTCCACTGTCATAGGAGCTAAATAGGGTAGAGAAAGGGGAATGTACATTTTGATCTAATTGGGTCAAAATGAGTGGATCAAATTTGGGTTGAAATGAGTTAGATCAACATGGACTAAATAACGGGTCATAGTTTAATCATCCTAACTATTAAAAAAATATATATTATTTTAATTTGTTTCGGCACCTAATATTTTCCTTCATTGCATATATATATACATGGTATTTTATCTTGTGTTCTTCAGTTTCGTTGTTTCTTTTTTCAAACCATTTTGTCATATATTTTTATTTTAGGCAAGAGTCTATCAGAAGATCTACGTACTACTCTGCCAAGGCTCCACTTATAAAATTATATTCGTTATATTGTTACGTTATTGTTATTATGGAAATGTAAACATGTTAAACAAGAAAATTATTTTTATCTTTTTGAAAGTCAAAAGTCAAGACGTTCCTCTTAGTTTAGACTCTTACGAGTTCTTTAATTTTTTTCAAAATTGAAGTTACAAGCTCTGCATATTTGAAATGTCTGTACTTTAATCCAATACTAGCAAAGATAGTAATGTATTGACATATTCATTTTTTCACCAATATGATTGTGTGGTGGATGGTTGAAACTCCTCCGTTCTTTATCAGAGGTAAAAAAATCTTGTTTGAAGTATGACAATAAAAAATGAATCTTACAATACATGAATTCAAATTTAATAGGATTCCAGTATGAATCCGTAAGAGAAACCTAAAGAACACATATTTTCCCTGATTAGTCCAATGATTTGATCTTTTCACCAAGGTTCTCTTGAGTCGACCTTTCCCCTCTTCTTTGTAGGCGAGCTCAGAACCTACATGGTGGGAAAAAGTCAAAATTGACCAAATTGATAGGCCAGAATAAAGTTTTTATATTCTACTTAGAACGTATTAAATTAGTGTGCTATATGATTCTCATAAACAAATTAAATCACACCTTAACGGCCGTTATGATTAACGAAATCATCACATATAGCACTAATTTAATGCACTATGTAAGTCCTTAAATATCACATGAATGAGAGAAGGTGATTCAGTCCTTAAATTGTTCTTGTTTTTTCTTTTACTTGTACTTTTTGAAATACAGTAATAATTTCCTAGTGTGCCATTTTAATTACTTGAAAAGGATGAGAGAAGAAAAAGGTAATTGAGTTTATACACTTCATGTAATGCATTTGATATTATTTATTGTTCTCACATCTCACCTCACCCTCAAAAGAATTGATGCGTGACTTGAATCGTCAATCTACAGTTGATTGATGATGGAGGTGTTCAATCGTTTGAGCAATCCTTACTTGTATGATTCAATTGATATTTTATTTTGAGTATCATTTCAAAGAAAGCAATTAAATATCAAACACAAATCATATTCCGAGTGTCTAATGTGGTACAAGAAACTTTCATTTTAAATATAATTTTTACTCTTCCATATAATGTCACCTTATTGAAAACGGAAACACATAATCCCCTTATTTATTACTGTCATCTCCATGAGTAATGGTAATACATAACATGATTTGCCTTCTTTATATTCTTTACATAACATAAATTCTAATAGAATACAGGTTATAATGGTTACAAGAGTTACAAGATTTACAACCCATAAAGTAAAGGATAATGATGAAATAAAGAATGGAAGTTACATGAATCTCAAAACAAATGGTGGCCAAATGCAACCATAATCAAGAGTTGATAGAGAAGGTATCCATGCAACCGTCCTTTTCCATTATTCAATTAGAGTTAAAGGCATACAATGCCATCAGTTTTTAAAGGGATTAAAGGCACGTTCTGCAGTTAAAGTAAAATGAATTGAGTGCCTAAAAAGTAACTTAAACCACTTAAAATTCTTAATGTTACTAAATGACGTGTAACAGAAGAAATGAATGCTTTTTGACGTCCAAAAGTCATGCATAATAATATTAAATAAAAAAGAGTAAATATATAATTAGCCCCTGATTTTATTCGAGTTTTGTAAAAAGACATCTAAATTTTAACTTCGACCTATTATCCTTTGATTTTTCTTTATTTCGTTGTAAATACATCATTTTTTGCTGAATCTCAGTCACAATAAAAAAAGTGAATACACGCACCAATCAGGTACTACCACGTGTCAAATATTTTTAATTTAATATTTTATTTATTTTTTAATTAATATTTTTCTTTTTATTTAATTTATCACCCTCCCTCTTCCCCCACCCCACCCCACCCCGCGTCCAACAGCTCCCCCTCCCCCCCGCGTCCAGGTCCAACAGCTCCTCCCTCCCCCGCATCCAGTTTCCTTCATTAAAATGGAGCTTAAAGCTCCTATACAATCTCCATTTTAATGGAGCTTTAAGCTCCAGCTCCATTTTTATTTATGACCCCACCCCACCTCCCCACCCATCCAACACCTCCCTCCCCTATTCCTGTTCAATTCTCTCCATTAAAATAGAGCTTAAAACTCCATTAAAATGGAGATTGTACATCAATTTTTCTTTTTAAAATTATGGTGATGATGATGTTGTTGTTTTAATTGATGTTGTTGTTGTTGTAATTGATGTTGTTGTTGAGTTATGGTGATGAAGAAGTTGAGAAGAAGACAATGGTGGATGAGTGGGTTGCGGGGGTGGGGTGGGTGTGGGGTTATGAAATAATTTTAAAAAATAAATAAATATTAATTTTAAAAAATATATAAATTATATATTAAATTATTTTACATGTGGCAACTTTTAATTGGTCAAAAAAGTTAATTTTTGCCTTTTCACGTGTTTGTGGTGCGCGTATACACGTAGAGGATCAAAATGATGTATTTGCGATGAAATAAAGAAGATTCGTGAGGTAATAGATCGAAGTTAAAGTTAGGTGTTTTTTTTTTAAATTTCGGATAAGATTAATAGTATAATTATGTTTTTACTCAATAAAAAATAATATTAAAATGCTAAACAACATCATGTGTCTTATCAACGACTACTCGACAACTCGTCAGAATGCCAACCAACCATACTGGTATGTTCAATCTGGGAAATTATTGCATTTAAGTATTTATTCTTTACTCCTATTTAATGAAAAGGTGACTGCCTTTTGTGTAACTACGACTATAAGTTTGAAGGAATAGACACGTTAACCTTATTAAAAAAATAAAAAATAAAGAAAATGTAGAAGTTGAGAGAGAATATAAAAAAAATAAAGGTTGATTAAAAAAATAAAAATAAAAATAAAGTTTGAGAAAAATTTAAAAAGAAAAGAAAAAATAAAAATCAAAGAAAAATAAAAAAAAAAATTTCTTATAAAAATTTGAAAGGTGTAAAGGGAAAAAAGTAAGGAGGTTCGCTAAAATTCTAATATATTATTGTATTTTTCAACTCTTGTAAAACCAGTTGAATTACTAAAGTTGCTTCAACTCAGATATGAGAAGACTGATGCTACTATAGTCTCTTGACTTTGCTTTCATATAATCTATTCGACTAGAAGTACCGTTATATGAATGACTTTGCAAGAGTAGTTTCATCGGTGGAAGGGAGGGAGAAGGTTGTTCGACTGAAGCAATCAGGTCGTCTATCAAGTTTCAAGCACCATGTTTTGTTCAATTTATTCTCTTTTCGGTCCAAATTATAAATTGTATCAAATTAGCAAGTGCCGAATTATTTATACTTTTACCGCGTAACGTAACATGAGGTCTATCTTTCCACGAAGACGAATAAGAAACTATATTTCTCAATTATAAATGGGCATCCTGAATCCTTTATTCATTTTATTCATACATAACTTGTGTACTGTCATCACTGTGACTAAATCCTAACATAATTAGATTTGCTTTCTATGTGACAAAGCCTAGGCCTCGGCAAAGTTCTTCTGGTTGTAGCAATCGAGGTTGTCCCCAGGAGCAACATTCAATATGGTACAATACCTTTGGTAGAATCCAATTCGATCTTCCACTTGCGGATTCTGCCCTTTGCCACATTCAATTCCACCGTTAATTATGTTGGTAATGACACCATAGCCCGGTTGTCGATTTGCTGAAGTGTCGGCGGCTGATGGAGTCCATTGCCCTGTGATAACGTCATGGCATGATGGCTTGTTGCCTTGTGGTGTCATCCAGAACCATATTGCTGTTTTGAATGACACGATTGCATCCGTGGCTACCAAGTCAGGGTTGTTGACTAGGTCTTGTCCAATTGCTTGCCCAGCTAACTCATAGTTGGATTGCCTGAAAAAGTTTCATCAGTACGAAATCAGTCATCAACTACTATAAATTGATTTTCTTTTTCCTTTTCATCGAAGGTTGTGACATGTGACAAAATTGAAACAAACATAGAGTAATTGACTAGTCAGACTTAAAGTATGATTGGTATAGTGTTTTCCTGTGTCTTACGTACCCTGTCAATTGGATGGGTCCTCTGCCATAAAATCCGCTACCCATTTGGTTGCCTTCCCTAACAAAGCAATAACCTCCGGCAAATGGACCATCTGCACTTAGGCTACCACCTGCGACAGCACAAATACTTCACTTATTATTGTAGAGCATACAAAGTAAATTCATTTCTTAGAAAGTTCGATAGCTAGACACATGTATTACAAATATTTACAATTGACGATCAGTCCAATTTTATGTACAAAGATGTTGAACCAATAGTACAACGCGAACGGAGTCAAAAAAAAAAAATTAGTAGCGTAGGTGAAGTGTAGGTAAGGGATGAACCAAATTACCAGTAGTTTCATGAGAAGTTTGACCAAAAAAGGCAGCTATTTCCTTCTTACGGGCAATATCATCACCAGTAGTACCAAAACCTGAAAAGGAATTGGCAGCAGCTATGAATGCATCGTAAGTGTAGAAGCCCTTGGCAGGGCATCTATCATCGTCCCTATTCTTTAGCATATTGTTGAACAAGTCGTTGGTCACAATTGAACCAACATCTTGTGCCAAGCTTCCTGTTAGGAACAAGAAAAAGACGCAAGTTAATGCCAATGGTGAACTCAAGAACTCCATTTTTGTTTCTTTGTTCTTTGTTATGCTTTGTGAGCTACTAGTGTTTAGTAATGTAGATGGGTATTTATAGTGATCATTGATCAGTGACTTTTCCAGTGATAATGTTAATTGGGACTTTGATTAATTTGTACTACTTTGTTAGTTTTCCACAGAAATTAGTTGTCAAGTTTGCTTCTTTGTTTGGATCATGTACGTGTGTCATCATAAATGGCCGAAACAAACTAGACACAGTTTTTTCTCTTCCCCTAATAGTAATCTAGGAGGATAGATATATGACAAAATGTATATCAAAATTACAATTAAGTATAAGATGTCTTCGGTGCGAAGGAAAATATTGTTTTTCATTTCTCATGGTTTGTTTGACTAAAAATTTTAAAAAATATTTTTTCTAGAAAAATAAGTTTCTTGAAAATGATTTTCTTAATCAAACTAGAAAAAATAAGTCAAAATATTCGTAATAATCTCAAAATAACCCAACTCCACCCCAAAATAAAATCTTCTCATGCACCCCTTGCCCCGACACTTGAGCCCCAACCCCTTACCCCCCCCCCCTCCCCCCACAAAAAGAAAAAAAAAACTTGTTTTTTAAGAAAGTTCAAGTTTCCACCCCCTATTGCCCCCCACCCTCCCCCCTCCCTTCCAAAAAAAAAAAAAAAAGAGGAAACTTTTTCTTAACCCCAGCCCTAGCCCCTCCCTTCCCAAAAAAGTAATTTTCTTTAAATTAAAATTTATTTTGTAAAAAAATTTCAAAGTTTTTTCTTGTCCGACATCCCTTAACCTATTCTTTTTCATTATTTTGTATTAAATATATATAAATACTTTTATAAAATATTTTTCTACTCGCATGACTAACACATATATATAAAAAAAGTAAAACACAACTTATTTTCCTAAAAAATGTTTTCCATAAAAAACATTTTCCCTCGTACCAAACATACCCATAATATTGTTGGTAACTTCACCATATACTAATTAACATAATTCAAATCTCACCGACAACTACACGTATTTTTTTCTTTCTTTCTAGACGTGGTGAAATTATACCAAGTATAAGTCATTAGACGTGGTCAACTTGAACAAATTTCCAGTATAACTGTATAAGTCAAGTCTTGCTTCTTCTTTTTCGGTCATCATTACAAGTCAAGTCTGGAGAGCTATATTTTCCACACATTCATGTGAAAGCCATTACGTGATATTAAATGGAGGAATTGTTTTTTCTTTTCTTAACTAGAATAGCCTGCCGTATCAGCACGGGCTCAATATTAAAATATTTTGATCAAGAAATTGCATGTCATAAATCTAAATATAGGTGATTTTAGGTATTTGACTCCAAATAAGAATATCTTTGAAGAATAGTCTTCCTTACTTTTTAATATACTAAAAGTACCATTTTGCCCCTCTACATCTCAAATATATTTTTAAACTTTCCATACTCATTTATCTCTCAAATTTTATTTTTTATTATTTTCACTTTTTTATTTTTCCTTTACTTTTATTATCTACTTTCTTTTCACTTTTTTATTTTTTCCTTTAAATTTATTATTCTGTTTTTTATTATTTTCAGTTTTTATTTTTTCCTTTAACTTTATTTTCATGTTTTAATTTATTTGTCTCAACCATTTATTTTTTTCTCTTTTTTTTCAACTATTATCTATTTCTTCATTTTTTTTCCCTTTTTTCAATTTATTTGTCTTTAACCTTTATTTCAAAAAAAAATTATTTCTCTTTTTTCCTTCAGATTTTTCTCAGCTATTCATTCTCAGATACAAACATAAACTAGTTAACATGATCGTATTAAGTGTGCCCTTATATTTCCCCAAAAGAAAAGAATGGTGTATAAGGTATGCAATAAGAAATTGTTTTTGCTAAACATGGATGAGCTATTGCAAAAGAAAAAAAATGCTACAAAATTTACGTTGCTCCATCACCTAGTAATAAATGGAAATAGTAAAACTATTCACTTTTGTAGCATTTTTTTTCTTTTGCAATAGCTCATCCATGTTAAAGCTGGCCGCAGAAACAGAGATGGAGTTTGAAGAAGAGAATATGCAGAGAGTAATTATTTTCTTGTTGAAAGACCACATCGAATTTATCATCAACTTAGCAACTTAAATAGTTGTTATTAAAACTAAAAATAGGACAAAGAAACAACATATTTCTACCAAAATTAAAATAACTAATTAGTTTCCTACCAAAGATAGGACTCCTAATTTAACTAGGATTGTACGTAAAAAAACTGCTGGAGAAAAAAAAACCAAAGAAACACGTGCATTCCTAAAGCAACTCTCAATACCCCTCCCTGCTTTATGAAATGCAAACTCCAATTTTCTGTCTGAGAAGCTCGAATTTGCTGACTGGTAAAGGCTTAGTGAATATATCAGCATTGTTCTTCCGTCTTGCAATAGACAAGAATCATATCTCCATCTTTTTGAACTTCTCTCAGGAAGAGAAACTTGATATTGAAGTGCTTAGATTTTTCATGAAACACAGGATTGTGAGAAATTGCTATTGCTGCTTGGTTGTCCATGAACATTTCAATGCTTCCTGTTGGTTCCATATGCAGATCAATCAGAATTTTCTTCAGCCACAATGCTTGATTTACTGCTGTTGTAGCTGCCACAAACTCAGCTTCGACAGTAGATTGAGCCACAATGTCCTGTTTCTTACAACTCTATGAAAAATTCCAGAATCAAGACTAAAACAGTGCCCTGAAGTACTCTTCGAGTCATCTTTGGAACCTCCCCAATCACTATCAGAGTACCCAAAAAGCTTCACAGGTTGAGTCCTTCGAAACATGCCTCCATAGGTGATAGTTCCTTTGATGTACCACACAATTCTTTTTGTTGCCTTCAGATGTACTTCACTCGGACAATGCATGAACGTTGATAGAATACTTACAACATATAATATATTGGGTCTTGTTGCTGTAAGATACATAAAACACCCAATGAAACTTCTGAAATATATTTCGTCCACCTTTTCGGCTCCATCATCTTTGCTTAGTTTCTCTTTTGGGTTCATGGGAGTATTCACCTCTTTTGCAATTTTTCATTTTGGATTTCTTGAGAATTTCCTTCGCATACTTCTTCTGGCAAATGAAAAACTCATCGTTTCCCTGTGCAATCTCCATTCCAAGGAAATAAGTCATCAGACCAAGATCAGACATTTCAAAAGCTTGCATCATAGCCTGCTTGAACTCATCAATGAGTTTTGCGCTGCTTCCTGTAATCAAAAGGTCATCGACATAAAGAGAAACAATAAGAATCCCACTGTTATTGTGTTTAACATATAGTGTGAATTCTGAAACACTCTTCTCAAAACCGAGGCTAAGCAAATAATCATTTATTCGACTATACCAAGCTCTTGGTGCCTATTTTAGGCCATAAAGAGCTTTATGTAGTCGGTAGACTTTCTCTTCTTTTCCATCTACAACAAAACCTTCAGGTTGCTCGATATAGATTTCTTCTTCAAGAACTCCATTAAGAAATGAGGATTTGACATCCATCTGGTGCACTTTCCAGCCACGTTGTGCAGCAATAGTAAAAAGAAACCTGATTGTATCGAGCCTAGCAACTGGAGCAAACGTGTCAGAATAATCAACACCAAAAATCTGTGCATACCCCTTAACTACAAGTCTTGCCTTGAGCTTGTTAACAGAACCATCAACATTTAATTTTGTGCGGTAAACCCACTTCACACCGATGATCTTTCTATCTTGAGGCTTTTTCACAAGCTGTTAGGTCTTTTTCTTCTTAATCATTGTGAGCTCCTCCTTCATCGCGGCTTTCCACTTAAGATCTAAAACAGCTTCTTCAAATCCAGAAGGCTCTAAAATGTCCACATTACATCTCTGGTATATCTCAGAGAGCAACCTTGTTCCTCTCACAGGTTGATCATCAATGTTTTCATCAAAATTTGGTAGATTGTTTGTGATCTGCTTCTGATTAACTTTTTCCCAGTCCCATTGATCATTCTCCATAAAAAAATACATCTCTACTTACCATTATTTTTCCAGTATGAGGCTGAAAAATCTTGTAAACTTTAGAGATTGTGCTGTAACCAATAAAGACTCCAGGTTCAGCTTTCTTGTCTAACTTATCCCTCTTAACCTGCGGAATATGAGAGAAACACAAACAACCAAAGATTTTTAAGTTTTTTAAGGACGACTTATACCCGTGCCATGCCTCAAAAGGTGTCTTTCCGTCAACTGCTTTGGTAGGAAATCTGTTCAGCAAAAAAACAGCAGTGTTAGCTGCTTCTTCCCATAAATATTTTGGTAGACCTTTCTCATATAAAAAACACCTCGACATCTCTGTTATCGTCCTATTCTTCATTTCACTGACCCCATTCTGTTATGGAGTATACGGGGCAGTGAGTTGATGCTCAATACCTGTATTTTCGCAAAACTTTTCAAATCGATCAGATGTGTACTCAGTACCATTATCTGATCAAAGCGTTTGCATCCTGCAAACACTTTGATTTTCTACCAAAGCTTTGAATTTCCAAAATACTTCAGGTACTTCAGATTTGAATCTGAGAAAATAAATCCAACACATTCTTGTCATATCATCAATAAATACTATAAAATATTTACTTCCGTTAAGAGAAGCAGTTTTATATGGTCCACACAAATCAGTATGGACTATCTGAAGCTTCTCTGATGCTCTCCAGGTTGCCTTGGCAAAAGGCATCCTTCTTTGCTTTCCAAATTGACATGTGTTGCAGTTTGTGTGTTTTTCCTCCATGGATGGTAGTCCTAGAACCATATATTTCTTCACCATGTGTAAGAGTGAATTGTGATGAAAATGCCCGAGTCTCTTATGCCATACATCTACTGTCATCTCTTGGCTCGAATAGGCAACTGACTTTCCTTCAATTGGATCAAACGAAAAACTTTTTCCTCTTATCTTAACTTGGCAGATTTCTTGACCCTTTGGATCAAATATCACACACTTCTTGTGCCCAAAATTAAGCTTAAAACCATTCTCCAAAAGTTGTCCTACGCTCAATAAATTTCGATCAAGTTTTGGAACAAAAAGTATATCTGAAATTAACTTTGTACCTGAGAGACTTTCAATAGCTACTGTTCCTTTTCCTTTGGCAGAACGATAATCACCATTACCGATTCTGACTTTAGAGATTGGGACTTGTCTAAATATTTGAAAATCTCCTCATCATGAGTCATATGATTTGTACAATCTCTATCAATTAGGCAGGACTCGCTTGAGATGCTGCTTGTAAAACATGATGCGACAAAAAGTTGATCTTCTTCCTGTTCATTAACAACTCGAGCCTATGTATCTTCCTGTTGAGTTTTATTTTTACAGATGATTGCTTCATGCCCAAGCTGATTGCACTTAGTGCACTTAGCATTAGGCCTCTTCCAATATTTGAAAGGTGCATGTCTGATCTTGCCGCAATGCTTACAAGGAGGGTATTTTCCTTTGAAACCACTTGTTTTGTTTTTGTTGTTGTACGCTGCACCTTATTCATTGGTTGGTTGGTTATTCTTCTTCTTAGAACGTCTATCATCGTGATGCTTGGCTGGTAAGGCACCGTCGACAACTCCTCCTTGTCTCATAACACGTCGTTGCTCTTGCGCTTGAAAAACACTTAAGATCTCTGCAAGTGTGATCTTGGACAAGTCCTTAGTATTTTCTAAGGTAGTTATGGTAGCCTCAAATATTTTAGGTGCCGTTACTAGGATTTTCTCAACGATCCTCGAATCATTGAAAGCGGAACCCAACAATCTGATGCGATTTGCTAAATTAAGGAGTCTGTCAGAGTACTCCTTTATGGTTTCACTTTCTTTCATCCTTTGAAGCTCAAACTTATGTGCCATATTCAACACTTGCATACCTCGAATCCTTTCATCTCCTTCATACTCAGTCTTGAGATAATCCCATACCTCTTTCACTAATTCTAGAGACATGATACGAGTGAAGATATTAGATGAAACTGCAGTAAATAAGCATGCCAGTGCCTTTGATTTTCTAGTTTTCCTCTCCTTGTGAGTTTTAATCTGCGCCTCTGTGGGATTGTCCGGCAAGGGAGCTATCTCGTATTCTTCTTCAACAGCTTCCCATAGATCCAAAGCTTGCAGATATATTTGAATTCTAACTGCCTATATTTGATAACTTTCTCCATCGAAAGTTGGTGGTGTCATTGAAGAAAGAATTATTTCTCCGTTTATGGTATCCACTGGATCAGATTGATGCAAACACTCACAGGTCCCTTAAGATTAAGGCTTTGATACCAATTGTTGGTTTAAAACCGTTAAAGAAAAGTAACGCAGGAATTCAATTTAAAGCTGGCCGCAGAAACAGAGATGGAGTTTGAAGAAGAGAATATGCAGAGAGTAATTATTTTCTTGTTGAATGACCACATCGAAATTATCATCAACTTAGCAACTTAAATAGTTTCTATTACAACTAAAAATAGGACAAAGAAACAACCTATTTCTAGCAAAATTAAAATAACTAATTAGTTTCCTACCAAAGATAGAACTCCTAATTTAGCTAGGATTGTACGTAAAAAAACTGCAGGAGAAAAAAGAAAACAAAGAAACACGTGCATTCCTAAAGCAACTCTCAACAATTTGTTTCCCTCTTCTAAAAGAACCTATTATTTTTCTCTTTTAATTTTTCAACTGTAGTTAGAGAAAATACTAACCCAATAGGCTCGAACCTGAAAATATAATTAGAGAGTCCGCGCATCACGTACTAACATAAACCTGAACAAAAACATACTACTTATGTATGCCCTTATATTCCCCTCAAAAATAGAATGTTGTATTAAGATATGCAATGAGGAATGAATTTCTGCAAAACATGGATGAGCTATTGAAGAAAAAAAATCAATAAAATATTACATTGCTCAATCTCGGTAATCCTTTTCATACATTGCCCTCCGTCCAGGAAAAAAAAGGCAAAGTAGGGGGTCTAAGTTTCAATGCCAGGTACTTTAGGAATGCAACATTTCAGAATAGGTGATTACGGAAAGTAATATCTCAGATTTAGAGTTTGACCCTGCTATCATGAGGACACCATGATATTTTGACTTAAAAAATGTTGCATCTACCATTATTACTAATCTACAGTTAGTACATCCAATGATTGAAGCACCATAAGAAAAAAATGCATATTGAAACCTGTGTTGAGCAAAAGAATATTAATAACAACTTGCATTTGATGTTTATAATCAGAGTACAATAATTTTTTAAACTAAGTCTTGCCCATGAGGCAAGAGTTGCATATATGTTAATAATCTAATCAATGCAATTAAAGAATGAACTTTTGCCTCTTGGGCAAAAGTTTTCAACTTCAGAAGTATAGCATTTGTACAATAATTTTCTAAACTAAGTCTTGTCCATGAGGCAAGAATTGCATCTATGTTAATAATATAATCAGTGCAAATAAAGGATAAACTTTTGCCTCTTGGGCAAAAGTTTTCAATTTCAACAATTTTCTAAACTAAGTCTTGCTCATGAGTCAAGAGTTTCATATATGTTAATAATATAATTAGTGCAATTAAAGAATATACTTTTGCCTCTTGGGCTAAACTTTTCAATTTCAACAATTTTCTAAACTAAGTCTTGTCCATTAGGCAAGAGTTGCATATATGTTAATAATCTAACCAGTGCATATATGTTAATTGAGTTATGGAAGGTGGATATGGTGATATACTATTGAATTGATGATTATTTATGTCTATGGCTCAATTTGGTTTAATGGATTGGTTGGAAGGATAAATGAATCCAAACTTGATATTGAAGGATGTTGTATGAATATGCATGGCATGTGAATGTAATTGGAGTATAAGAGGGTTAAAGTGACACCCTTTATGGTGTAATTAAGGCTTACTACTTAACCACTAGTTTGGTGAATTCAAATAATTGAATTGTGACGTTTGGTCGCTAATACTAGATTGCTATATATGTTCATTGTAGATAAGTAATCCGAAAAGATGAGAAGTCGATTTGGGACTAGTATTGAAGGTTGACAGTCAGGTATGTAAAGCATACTCTATACCATATCTTTGGCATGAAAGTGAACAATTGTTCTATACCATATCTCGAGCTTATACAGGTGATTATTTCCTTTTATATGCGACATGATGCTGTCCGAATTTCGGGTTGTCATAGAGGTATGCATGGGAAGTATAAGGTTATGAGCTGGTTCTCCCGGGCCTCCTCGGTTACGGGTGCCAGTCCGCCCCAATAGGATTTGAGGCATGAGACATTGTCATCGTTAAAATTGATAATATCATGTTTTAAGGTAAATTAGTAGTCAAACACTAGGCCGGGTAACCTATTTTAAGAATGTTGGATTGGGGAATGCGTGAAATATTTGTGAATGGTTTTGTTTTATCACTTTTGGATCAATTGTACTATTTGGACGGGAATGCCTTGAAGTATCTGTATATATTTATTCATCGGGGAATTCCCCGACGTATCATGTACTCGGAGGACGTCCATGATGAAGGACCAAATCATCGGGTAAGGCATTGGAGCGTAGTTTAGGAATAATGTAGGTTAGTGTAGGCTTACTTTTCAGTACTTTTTCATTTCGGGTTGTAATAATTGGACTGAACACTATATTTTTGGAGTGGTTTTGTTTTGTTTGTTTGATTGATTATTTTTGTGTGGTTTATACATTTTGTAGTGTCAAATTAGTCGATACGCTCCACCAAGTGACCGTGGTCGAACCACGGGATCGAGGGGTGACTAACACCTTCCCCTCGGTCAACAGAATTCCTTAACCAGAATCTCTGTTTGCAAACCAGTTTAAAAGAGTCAAAACCATTTTGAAAAAGGATATCCAATGGTAACTTGGCACACCAAATTTATGTCAAGTGGCGACTCTGTGTTTTGAATATAATGAATTCTTTTCGAAACAATCTTTCTTTTGTCACTTAAGAATAAAAACCCTTTCAAACTTAAAAACGATTCTTTTTGGGGTTGAAAAAGGGGTGTGACAGCTCTGGCGACTCTGCTTGGGACAACTTTTAGAATTCAAGCATTTCGTGGAGTCATATCGGCTTTGTTTGGCATTACGAGTGTATAAACATTGTTTGTGATTTTGTTTGTGTTATTGTTATCACTTTTGTGCGTTTTCGTGCTCTTTGTTTACAGTATTTATCCTATGTGTTACCTCTTTTATATCTGTCATCATGCACATAACCCGAGTCTTTCTTTCTGCAACAAGTCCATAGTACACGTGTTGTACACGACCTCTAGTTGAATCACCCTTATTTTAGGGGGGGAGCCATCGGTGTTATGGAGTAGGTGGAAAGCAAAGCAACCACTAATGACCATACGCTCCCCCGAACAGCCTTGTTAGTGAACCCCAACGTAGGTCAGCCTTTAGGTCATGCTTATGTGCATCATATTGAGATCTAGCGGGGCCCACTTGGTTCTTTGTAGGAGACTCACCTCTAAAGCATCCCTATGTGCTAAATGTTTAATTTCTGAAGGTAACATGGTCATTTGACGAACAGATTTGGGGAAAACTTGTGTTAGAAGTAAAGAAAAAAAATGAGAAAAAAAAGAGAGTTTCACAGTTTTTTAGAGTTCTTTATGACTTTTATTTTTCACAATTCAAAAATTCAAAAAGATTTTCTTACCTTGTTCACACATTTACTCAAAAATAAAAAAACCTCAAAAAGATTTTTCCTTTATCTCCTTTAGCATGCATTCATAATTCGAATTCCAAAAAAAAAAGATCACTTTTAGGAGCTTTCTATGAAAGAAAAATTCAAAAAAGATGCCAAAAGTTTTGAACATTTCCTATAATGAAAATACCAAAAAGATTTTTCTTCATAATTGTTGGTGTCAGTCTTAGTTGAATTGTCTAATTAAAAATCCAAAAAGATTTTATTCGTTTGTCTTTGGTTTTGTCTCTTAAGTTAGGGTCAATATATTAGTTAATCGTTAATTGTCAAATCTGGACGAACTACGCATACCTGATTCCTGCCCCTTGGGGCGAGATATGTAGGCAACCCTCGGTGGGTCCGATAATCTTTATTTTTGGCCTTGGTCTTAGTCTTAGCCTAGGATGATTTTATTCAGTGGTACTGTTCGGCGATTTGGAGTCATAAAGTGGCATGTTCCTTCGACATATCCGCGTCAAAGTCTCAAAGGTTGGGAATCTTTTGCTCCTGTCGAATTTTTGAAATAAAGTCTTATGTGGTATTACAGGATGAATTTGTCCACCAAGTCTAGAGTCCTGATGGTTGTCAAGGTGCCCAAAAAGTAAATCAAGTGGTGGGGCATGTTTAACTGTGTTGACCAGCAGAAACCGATTAAAATATTAGGAGATGTTACAGAACTTCTGCATATTACCCCTCGTCTAGATCTAATAGAGGCGGTGTTGACCTTTTGGGATCCAAGTAGTTTGGTGTTTAGGTTTGAAAAGTGTGAAATGACTCCAACTTTGGCAGAAATATCTGGTCTGTTGCATTTGCCCTATATCGATAAAGGTATGATTAGAGATCGAACTCATACTGGCATGAGGTTTTTGCAGTTTTGTGGGTTAAAAAGTAAAGATACGTATTTGGGTTGTTTGAAAGATTCGTGGATTCTCTTAGATTTTTTGTTCGCTAGATTCGGACCCTCGGAAGGTTTTGATTGCTTTTGGGATGAATTTCATATGACTAAGGAGAAGTGGGAGAGAAAGCGTCTTGAAGTCTTCGCCCTCGCTTTGTTAGGTACTTTAGTGTTTCCACTAGAAGAAAGACGCATCAATACACGTTTTCAATATGTAGTGATGGTCTTATTTCATGAGGAACGAGGGGGCAAGGTTACCATCATACCTATGATCTTTACAGAAATATATAAGGCTTTAACCGAAGTAAAGGGAGGGATGAGATTTTTTGAGGGAAGTAACCTGATGTTGCAACTATGGTTGATGGAGCATTTGCATGCACCTTCTCTAATTAGATTGTATGTGATTGACCAGTGTATGCCTAATCGAGTGAACGCCATAGGACAAAGAATGCGCGTTGCCAAATTCTCGCTACCCGTGGAAATCGATGCTTAGATTGAATTTCTCGAGTCAACAACTGAGGATAACATTCTATGGAGATGTCTATGGATTTGTCCAAAAACAATCTTATCTGGGTGTCAGATGCAACTCCTTTTTGTTATGATAGGACTTAATTGTACTGGACCATACACTCCTGTTAGGGTAATGCGTCAGCTGGGTAGATCGCAAGACGTCCCACCCGTGGTGGATCTGCTGAAAGATGTTGAGTACTTTAAGAACCAAGCCTTAGGGGAGAGAAAATACAAGCAACTCTGGAATCACGCAATAAAAATGGGTATACATACTTTCAAAGAAGGGTCGGATAACCCAGGGTACAGTTCGAGATATGAGATTTGGCTTCAATCTATACCTCGGGGTGTTAGCGGGCCATTACCAGTGTAACTTAGAGGAAGAATATGAGAAGAATACATTGTTGATGACAGTCAGAATGAAAGTACGGAGGCCAAAGTGGATACACTGAGGGTTCGGTTATCAAATTTGCTCAAGACTGTAGAGGGGTGTGAGAACAATCTTTTCAGGTACACTCTCCATGAGGAGGGAATACGTGCCAGAAGCTTCTTCCCAAATATCGGGGTGTCTTTGCAGGATATGCTATGATGTTTGAATGGGAGAAACAGAACTTCACAGATAGGTCCATCTCAGCCAGGGTCATCACACAGAGCACCAGTTTGAAGGAGCATTTCTTATCTTTTATTTAGTTTGAGTCTCTTATTTTATGTTATTGCAAGGTGGTGTCATTGTCATATCGGCGTTAAGTTTGCTTTTGGAGTCTTTATTAGGAGAATTATGTATGTCAAATTGTTGGTCTGGAGTGTTGTTTGGTATTTGTTGTTTAGGTTTAAACTGGTCTTAAATTTGGAGTATGTTTAGTTGTTTCTTTATCAAAATGTTGTGATGTTGCGTCATTCTTTCTTTTGTTTTTTTTCGCGTAAAGAAAAAATAATAATAATAATAATAAAAATCATCAAAAATCATTAATTTTCTGGTATTTATGCATGCGTGTCCCAAACTATGCAAGGTCTGATTCATGTACAACATGATACGTAGGCAACCTACTTTTGCTTCTTGTTTTTTCATTATTTATCTTTTATTTTAAGGAAAAATAAAAGCCATAAAGAATGATAAAAAGAGAGGAGACAGCGAGAGAGGGAAAGAAAGAAAGAATAATGAGAGAAGGAATAGAAGGATAAAAAAAGAGGGGGGACTGATGCAAGAGATGAGAGAAGTGACGGCGAAGGAAAAAAAAAGAGGTGTGATTGGAGTAAAGAAGCAAATGGGTGTATGAGAAAGTTCGGTTAAAACGGCCCCATTACCCTCTAAGTCTGGTAGAAATGTACATGAACCTAGGATGTATACAATGTGATTTCTATGCTTGTTGCCTGACCTAAATCCTAACGGGTTTTGTCTTTGATGAGCATGTTCTTTCGGATAAGTGGTTGGTTTGTAGCACTTTGGCTAGTTATCCGTACTTCACTAGATCAAAAGCGAAGCTTGCCATGGCTAGTAGGGAGATTGAAAATTCACTCATTGACCCTGATCAGTATCCCAGGGAAGAAAGTTTAGAATGCAATGATGAGGTATTGAGACTGAGACAACAATTGCTAGATCTGCACCGAGCATGGGCTAGTGGAATGCCTCCTTCTCCGCTTCCTGAAGATCTTGGGAATATCCCCAATTGCCCACCACTCTCTCAGGCGCAATTATCTGTTCCCATTGAGTCACCGGAGCACGCACCAGGATTCACTCCACGGCAATATTACCCTGGCAGTTCCTCAACCAAGGCCCGCGACTTAGCCGGTGCCACCGGCAATGCCTGTGTTTGTGGCTCTGCCACCACCTGAAGCTCCCATCTATGTTGTGCGTCCGACAATGATGTTTCCTTGGTCTTCTAGTGAGCCAGTATTAAAGGTTTCAGATAATCAGTATTATGCCATGGAGCCTACTTTGAGAATTAATGAACCGTATGGGTACACTCATCCACCTGTATTTCCATTTGATACGGAGAAACCTATCGCAACAGAGGAACAAGAGGTCATAGCGAGGAAATTGAAAAGTTTGGAACAGGCCATGAGGAATTTGCAAGGATTCAGAGGTTATAAGAGTGTTGCCTATAAAGATCTTTGCATGTTCATTAGCCTCCCGCTAGGTTTTAAAATTCCCAAGTTTGAGAAATATGCGGGGTACGGTGATCCTGTGGCGCATTTGAGATGTTATTGCAATCAATTGAGGGTTGCGAGGGGAAGAGAAGAGTTGCTTATGGCTTTCTTTGGTGAGAGTCTTTCCGGTCTGGCTTCAGAATGGTTCGTCGATTAGGATATTGACAATTGGAACAACTGGGATGACCTAGATAATGAATTTGTGAAACATTTTCCATATAACGTCAATCTGGTTCCTGATGAGAAATCCCTGGTCAACATGAAGAAGAAAAGTACTGAAGGCTTTCGGGAATACGCGATAAGATGGCGTGAACAAGCCACAAGGGTAAAACCATCAATGAAGGAGAGTAAGTTGGTAGAGGTCTTCATTCAGGCAGAGGATGAGACCTATTTTCAACATTTACTTCCAGCGATGGGAAAGTCGTTTATTGAAGTCCTAAAAATGGGAGAGATGATAGAGGACGGAATTAAAACTGGATGGATTATGAGTTTTGCCGCATTAAAGGCCACCACCCAAGCAATTCAAGGTGGCTCTGGAACTTTTGGAGGTAAAAAGAAGAAAGAGCACATAACGACCGTTGTAGCTGGATCCCATTCCTATCCCAAAAGACCGCCTTTCCCCTATCACCAACCTCAACCCCAAGCCTATGCCCAAGCTCCATATATTCCTCCCCATCATTACTACCCTCCACAAAACCCATTATATTCTATTCCACCACCCCTGTACCCAGTATATAGCGCGCAACCATATGCCCAAACCCCTTCTTACCCGTAATGGCACGCGTAGGATCTAATCTACCTTATTTTTACTTTGCAAAAGTTGAATATTGGTGTTGAGAGGATCAGGCCCAACAATGTATGTGCCAGGGTTTTCGATAGTGCAAAATCAAACTCCATTGGCGAAATAGATCTAATGTTAATTATAGGGCCTGTTGAGTTTGCCATAGAGTTTCAAGTATTGAATATAGACTCCTCTTACAATCTGTTATTGGGAAGACCGTGGATCCACAAAGCCAAGGCGGTTGCATCTACATTGCACCAAATGATCAAGTTTGAGCATGACAGGCAAGAAGTGGTTGTTCATGGTGAAGGGGATTTGTCCGCCTACAAAGATTCTCCCTTGTCCCTTATTGAAGCAAACAATGTAGAGGAGATATTTGTCTATCAAAGTTTTGATACAGTGTCGGTGAATCGTATCGGTGAAGGGCAGGTTATTCCGAGACCACAATTGGCTTTCGCTTCTATCATGATGGTGAGTGAGCTTTTGAAATATGGATCTGTGCCAGGGAAGGGTTTGGGAGTGTCTCTGCACGGTATCGTTTGTCCCATATGTTCGAGAGAGAGCATGGGCACTTTTGGTCGAGAATTTGAACCTATGGCTGAAAATTTGAAGAAGGCCAAGGGAAGGAAAATGGAAACATGGTCACTCCCTCGCCCAATGCCGCTACTTAGTGAATCATTTGTCAAGAGAGCGATATCACAAAGCCTGTAGAATTTTGAAGCTGAATTGGTTGATGACTTCCAGAACCTGCTGATTGATGTTGACATGGTTGAAGTAGGAGAGGGTACCAGTAAGGCAGGCATACAGTTCATCGGTCTTGAGGTCTAGCTCAACAATTGAAAAGTCACTCCTCTCCCCGTCAGGAGGGAGTTTTGGTAGTTCATTTTGTTTTTTTTCTATTTATCCGAGTTATTCCAGGGTTGTAATTCGGAATTTAGCTTGTTTACATTCTGTTGTCATTTGTGTTTAAACCCTCCTATCTTTCCCTTTTAATGAAATGCAATGTCCCCTTATTTTGTGTCTAATATATTTTGATTTTGTCTTTTTATTTATACAGTTCTCTTTATGCTGATTCTAATGACATGACATGCATGCAGAATTTTCAGCCTGATCTTAAAATCCAAATTAATCAAGATATAATGAAGCACGAGGGGGAATATGATGAAGAAGAGGCACTAGGGGAAATAAGCAAATAGTTGGAATAGTTTGAAGACAAGACGAATCCTAATTTGAATGACACTGAGCCAATCAATCTAGGGAATCAAGAAGATATTAGGGAAACTAAAATCAGTGTACATGCTTTGCCGCAGCTAAAAGATGGAATGATTCAAGCATTAATTGATTATAAGGATGTTTTTGCATGATCTTATGATGATATGCCTGGTTTAAGCACTGAATTAGTGGCTCATAAATTGCCAACAGATCCCACATTTCCCCCTGTGAAACAGAAGTTGAGGAAGTTTAAAACTGATGTAAGCATTAAAATCAAAGAGGAAATCATGAAACAACTTGAAGCCAAAGTCATTCGAGTGGCTCGTTATCCTACGTAGTTATCCAATGTTGTTCCTGTCCCAAAGAAAGATGGCAAAATTTGAGTATGTGTTGATTACCTTGATTTGAACAGAGCAAGTCCGAAGGATGATTTTTTTCTGCCCAACATCCATATTTTGCTGGACAACTGCACTAAACATGAGGTTGCCTCTTTTATGGATTGTTATGCCGGATACCACCAGATTATTATGGATGATAAAGATGCGGAGAAGACGTCTTTTATCATACCATGGGGGACCTATTGTTATCGAGTGATGCTGTTCGATTTGAAGAATGCTGGAGCAACATACAGGAGAGCCATGACCACTATGCTTCATGATATGATGCATAAGAAGATTGAGGTCTATGAAGATGATGTGATTATTAAATCAAAGAGTCAGGCTGACCATGTTAAATATTTAAGAAAGTTCTATGAAAGGCTTCGTAGGTATAATCTCAAACTCAACCCGGCAAAATATGTATTTGGAGTTTTGTCTAGAAAGCTGTTGGGGTTTGTAGTCAGCCGTCGGGGAATTGAATTGGATCCTTCAAAAATCAAAGTCATTCAGGATTTGCCCCCTCCCAAGAATAGGACGGAGGTGATGAGTTTGCTTGGTATACTGAACTACATCAGCACGTTTATTCCTCAACTCACAACCACTTGTGATCCTATATTCAAGTTGATAAAAAAGAGTGTTGTGGTAGAATGGACTGAAGAATGTCAGGAAGCGTTCGACAGAATCAAAAGATATTTGTCAAATCCACCCGTGTTGGTACCACTGGAGCCTGGTAGGCCTTTGATCTTATATTTATCAGTCATGGACAATTATTTCAGTTTTGTCCTGGGTCAACATGATGTCATGGGAAAAAAGACACAGGCTATTTATTATCTTAGCAAGAAGTTCACAACATATGAGGTTAGGTACACTCTTTTTGAAAGGACATGTTATGCCTTAACTTGGGTAGCACAGAAGTTGAAGCATTATCTTTCATCCTACACTAATTATCTCATCTCCCGCATGGATCCTTTGAAGTATATCTTCCAGAAGCCTATGCCGACAGGTCGATTGGCAAAGTGGAAAATATTGCTCATCGAGTTCGACATTATGCATGTGACTCGAACCGCCATGAAAGCCCAAGCCTTGGAAGATTATCTTGCTGAGAATCCCATTGATGAAGAGTACGAGCCATTAAAGACATATTTTCCTGATGAAGAAGTATTGTGTGTCGATGAAGTCGTTATAGATGTTGATCCAGGTTGGAAGTTGTTCTTTGATGGAGCTGTCAACATGAAAGGAGTCGGAATAGGTGCGGTTTTTATCTCTGAATTAGGGTAACATTCCCGGTAACAGCGCAACTTCAATTTTATTATAGCAATAACATGGCGGAATATGAAGCTTGCATTCAGGGTTTGAGGCTAATTGTTGATATGAGAGTCCAGGAACTATTAGTGTTGGAGGATTCAGATTTGTTCGTCCATCAGATTCAAGGTGATTGGGAGACACGAGATTTAAAGCTAATAACGTATCGATAATGCTTGAAGGATCTATGTCAACGGTTTATGCCAGTAAAGTTTAGGCATATTCCAAGAATTCGCAATAAGATTGCTGATGTTTTGGCCAATTTGTCTTCAATGCTCCAACATCCTGATAAAGCCTACATCGATCCAGTGCATATATAGAGTCGTGATCAACATGCTTACTGTAATGCAGTTGAAGAAGAGCTCTATGGAGAACCTTGGTTCTTCGATATCAAGCGATACATTCAGTCAGGAGAATACCTAACACATGCCACCAATGATCAAAAGAGGACTATTAGGCATTTGGCTAGTGGACTTTTCTTAAACGGGGGAGTCTTATACAAGAGAACCCCGGATTTGGGACTTTTGAGGTGTGTAGATGTAAGAGAAGCTTCGGAGATCATGGTTGAAATACACTCTGGAGTATGCGGGTTGCATATGAACAGTTATGTCTTGTCATAAAAGATACTTCGAGCAGGTTATTATTGGCTTACTATGGAGAGGGATTCCATTTATTTTGTTCGAAAATGTCATCAATGTCAGGTACACGGTGATCTGATACATTCTCCTCCCGCTGAATTACACGCAATGTCTACTCTATGGCCTTTCGTAGCTTGGGGGATGGACGTGATCGGGCGATTGAGCCGAAAGAGTCAAATGGGCATAGATTCATTTTAGTGTCCATTGATTACTTTACAAAGTGGGTGGAAGCAGTAAGTTTCAAGTTAGTAACAAAGAAGGCCATAGTAGATATTGTTCATGCCAATATTATTTGTAGGTTTGGAATTCCAAAGATGATCATTACAAACAATGCTGCCAATCTCAATAGTCATTTCATGCAAGAAGTGTGCCAACATTTTAGGATCGCACATCAAAATTCCACTTCATATCGTCCAAAGGACAATGGCGCTGCGGAAGCGGCCAATAAGTATATCAAAAAAATACTGCAGAAAATGGTGCAAGGGTCTAGATAATGGCATGAGAATTTGTCATTTGCTCTACTAGGTTATCGCACTACTGTTCACACTTCAATAGGGGAAACTCCATATTTATTGGTGTACGGGACAGAAGCAGTCATTCCTGCAAAAGTAGAAATTCCCTCTCTTCGAGTCATTGTGGAAGTAGAGATTGATGATGACGAGTGGGTCAAAACCCAATTGGAACAATTGAGTTTGATTGAGGAAAAAAGGCTAACATTGGTATGTCATGGCCAATTGTATTGGAAGAGAATGGCTCGAGCGTATAACAAGAAGGTACGACCCAGGCATTTTGAAGTTGGTCAGTTGGTATTGAAGCGTATCCTTCCTCACCAGGTTGATGCGAAAAGCAAGTTCTTCCCAAACTGGCAAGGTCCCTACATTGTGAAGAAAGTGTTGCCCAATGGAGCCTTATATTTGACAGATATTGAAGGCAAAATGGCAGAAATAACTATCAATGCTGATGCGGTCAAAAGATATTATGTATGATATTTTATCCTTTGTTGATTTTATTGCATGTTTAGTACTTGCATTTTTGAAGATTGATCTAATGAAGGCATTTTATTCTTTTAGACAAACATTGTGTCATCCTTTGTTTACCCGTTTGAGCTTAGTTTTATTTTTCTTTCATATCCCTCTTTTGGAATCAAAATATAGTCAAAGATAAATGGCAGGAAAATAAGAATAAAAGAAAGAGTTCGAAAAAAAAAGAAAAAAAATCAAATCAAAACAAAGAACAAATTGATGGAACTACGTAAGACCTGATTCTCCTCTCTTGGGAGTGAGATACGTAGGCTGCCCTATTCAGGGCTTGGTCCAACCAAATGAAGATTTTAGAGTCACCAGTCAACAAAACTGGGCCATGAGTTAATGTGTTGTTTGAGTCAATTCCAAAAGTTGTAAGTCCCACCCCCATTTCAAGTGTCGTTTGAGCCTCTTTCCATACATTCCTAACCTTATCCAAAAGCCAAGCTACAACCAAAGAAAGTCCTTCAGATCAATCTTTGATAATGTTAAGGCTAAAAATGCAATGGATAGGATGATACATTATAGGGTACTACTTGTCTTCCTCAGCATAAGAAATCAGAAAAGAAATAAAAATGAGAGAGTCTTACTGGTGAAAACCCTCACGGGCACCATAAGGCGATGGTGAATCGAGAGAAATAAAAATGAGAGAGTCTTACTAGTGATAACCCTCACGGGCACCATAAGGCGATGAGGAGTTGAGAAAAATAAAAATGAGAGTCTTATTGGTGAAAACCCTTATGAACACCGTAAGGCGATGACGAGTTCGAGAGAAAAGTGAAAAGGAAAGAGATTTGTTGGCGAAAGTCTTTCAAGATGTCATCAATTGAATGAGATATATGAGTTCAATGGATTTGAAAAAGCGGCTCATCGGCAAAGGCACGAACTCAACAACAAATGGGAAGTTTGGATAGGAAGATCAGACAGCTTAATCCAAAATACATGTCATAGTCATTGGAGTTGGTTTCCATATTCAGATAAGTTATCTTCTTTGTTAAAAAGAGGGACATTGCACTTTTTATTTCATTTATACATTCATATTTTATGTCCTTTTATGTCTTTTTTCAAAAGAAAAGTCACCATCATTTCTTTACACTCTTTGAGTCTATTCTGTGTCAAAACAAGCAAGAAAGAATTTCAAAACTTGCTACCAGTATTTTCAATTGTATGAGGAAAATCCAAGGACTAGCACACGAGAGAAACATGATCATAATTCAAAACAAGGCAAAGATAGTCTATCAACTGACAGGTTGCTAGATTCATGGGAGTATCAAATGTCAAAAGGTGCATCTCAGAGGCATGGTAAAACAGTCGGTGTTTGAGTCAAAGGCATTTCCCCGATATGGTCTGGGTCAATGATGCGACAAGACAGGGGAAAGTGCCAGCAATCTGAAATAAAATGAAGGGAATGGACATTGGAGCAGGTGTCAGGAAAGCCAAGTGCTGCAAACCATCACTACGTTTTTAACTGACAAATTTTCTTTGTTGAGACACGGGCAAATTCGCTTCACTTAATTCAGCGGCCATTGGAAAAACACTTCCGTGGGATTTTACTTTTGTTCAGGACCCTCCTGAAAAAAATGAGATTTTACTTTATGTTCAGGACCCTCCTGAAAAATGGGATTTACTTTTTGTTCAGGACCCTTCTGAAAAATGGGATCTTACTTTTTGTTCAGGACCCTCCTGAAAAATGGGATCTTACTTTTTGTTCAGGACCCTCCTGAAAAATGGGATTTTACTTGTCACACCCCTTTTC
The DNA here is from genome assembly GCA_030864215.1 of Capsicum pubescens. Taxonomy (NCBI): domain Eukaryota; kingdom Viridiplantae; phylum Streptophyta; class Magnoliopsida; order Solanales; family Solanaceae; genus Capsicum; species Capsicum pubescens. The sequence continues at coordinate 183,883,984 of CM061539.1, read as the reverse complement.
CGTACTCCAAAAAAAGATTCATTTTTTAATTCGAAAGGGTTTTTATTATCTAAAGTGACAAAATGAAGATTGTTTCGAAAAAGGACTATTTACAATTTTTATTATTATTATTATTTTTTATTCAGAGTCGCCACTTGGAATAATCTGGTGTGCCAAGTCACCTTTGGAAAATCCTTTTCAAAACTGTTTTTGACTCTTTTAGACTGGTTTGCGAACAAAGATTTTGGCTAAGGAATCTTGTTGACCGAGGGGAAGGTGTTAGGCACCCCTCGATCCTGTGGTTCGACCACGGTCTCTTGGTGAAGCGTATCGGCTAATTTTGACACTATGAATGTACAAACAACAAATAAGCACGTAAAGCAATCAAACCAACAAACCAAACAAAATCCCAAAAAAAGGGTAATGTTCAGTCCAATTTATACAGTCCAAATAAAAAATGCGAAAATAAATCCTATCTAACCTATACTAATCTTCCCTACGCTCCCGTGCTTTACCTGACGCCGCAGACCTTCCTCACTAATGTCTTCCGCCAACATAATACGTCGGGGCATTCTCCGGTGAATAAACACAAATCCCTCGGGGCATTCCCCGACCAAATGATACATTTGAATTAAATAAGCTAACTAACTAAAAAAAACATTCAAAACACACATTTAAACATTTAATTGAACACATCACATCCTAGATTTTTCCCTACCCGAACATACATTGACTATCCATTTCGAACTAAGCATACTACTATTGTGTTCAACATTATAAACCAAAATTAATTCGATTTCAACGACATCAATATCCATTTCAAGTCCAACCAAACAATTCACATTACTTCATTCGTTCATAATTCCAATCCCCCATATTTATACATGACAGTTTTTGAACACGAGCATAATTATCCATCCACATCATCATCGATTTCATGCCAACAACTACTTATTCAGATAACGCAACACCAATCATCAACAGAAGTGTCCAATCAAACAAATACCACACTACCACAACATCCACATACAAAATGTCATAACAAGGAAATGAAAAAGGTAAGGATTAGAAATGGACCTTCGAAGAAAATGATGTCGTGATAATAATATTAAAGAAGCCTGAATTTAAAATCCTTAATAGAGGACCTTAATTGACAAACTCCAAGCTCAGTATCGCCAAAATTGGAGCTCTAAACTGGTTGTGGTAAGTAGATTAAGACGAACGGGACCCCACGACTCAAAACAGTAGCAACCCAACGAACCCGAATCGAGAAAAAATGCAATAGTAGCCTTTTTTCCATAAGTTCGAACAGATTTGGTGACCTTTCGATGCGTTTTCAGCGAAATTGAGGCCGGAACAGTAACTCGAGTACAGAATTGACGTCTCTCTCTTCCTCTCACAGCTCTCTCTCTCTCTCACGCAGATTTCTCTCTTTCTCTTGCAGCTCTCTCTCTCTCTCTGTGATTCTCTCTTCACGTCTCACTGTGGGTGTGCGTTCTTACCAAGAAAAGAAAAAAAATCTTCCATGTTTCCCTACGATATATGATGATAATGTGGGTACTCTGTGTATGGTGGTGAATCGAGAAGAGGATGAAAAGTGTGGTATCTCTATGAATGAGAAAAAGAAAAATAGAGATCCCCAGTGAGATGCTCTCCCTGTGTGTGTGTGCCCTCCTTCCCTTTTTTTGTGCCTCTATGCGTATATGTGGTTTTTTTCCTAGTCCAGGGAAGCTGCCAGGAAATTTTCCCTTTTTTATTTTAGTTTTTCTTTTTCCTTAAAATTTCTTTGTGGTCAAAAAATGTGAGGGAGGAGGGGTCACGTGGGTGAGGGGTGGGGTAGTAGGTGAGGTGTAAGTTTTTAATTAGAGGGGTAGGGGTTAGGTGTCCATTTTTGATTGGGTGGGTTGTTGGAATTATTAAGATAGGACAAAATTAGTTAGGTTTGTTAAATGGGATAAAACAAAAATAAATAAATAAATAAATAAATGGATGAAAAGATGAGGTGGTTATTTATTTTCTTGGGGAAAAATTACTACGCGGATAGGGTACGTAGTAAAATGGGGTAAACGCTAAAATTTGTGAAGGGACAAAATTATGTGTCTACATCATGCCCCCTTGGAATATAAACACCCAGTGTTTTCATGCAAAGAGGTAGACAACGAGACAAAATTTTGTCTCTATCATGGTTCGAAGAAAGAAACAGAAGGAAGAAGGACAACCGAGTCTTGACGAACATCCTACCTACCTAAGTTATGAGGGAATAAAGTGATAGGGATCTCAAAGGATTGGAAGGTGATGGATTATACCGAGTTGGAGAGTCGAGCGAGGTTCCATCAAGGTTCCGGTCTGCGGCTCTGTCATTACATCAAAATGAAAATTACAAGTTAAAACATAAATGAAATTACAAAATCCTATCTATACAGCTTCTTTGACTCTTGACTTGCTATTTCATCACTCTATTCTTCAGGCGGGCTCCTGATTTACAATTTCTTCAACTTGTTGCTTGGTTTTCCATTGCTTCACTTTGTTATATCGACTTTCATTTATTCGCCCTGCTCTTCAGGCGGGCTTCTGACTTACAGATTCATCACCCTATTTTCAGGCGGGTTCCTGATTTGCAGTTTCTTCAATTACCTGTTTCATCACCCTGTTCTTCAGGTGGGCTCCTGACTTACAAATTCATCATCCTATTCTTTAGGCGGGCTCCTGAATCAAAACAAAAACTAGAAACAAAATTATCCCCAACAAAGATTAAGATAAAGAGAGACTTCATCATTTTTTTTTAAAGTAATGTCCCATTTTCCAGGAGGGTCCTAAACATAAAGTAAAATTCTATTTTTTAGGAGGATCCCGAACAGAAAATAAAATCCCATTTTTCAGGAGGGTCCTGAACATAAAGTAAAATTCTATTTTTCAGGAGGGTCCTGAACAGAAAATAAAATCCCATTTTTCAGGCGGGTCCTGAATAGAAAGTAAAGTCCCATTTTTCAGGAGGGTCCTGAACATAAAGTAAAATCTCATTTTTCAGGAGGGTCCTGAACAGAAAGTAAAGTCCCATTTTTCAGGAGGGTCCTGAACATAAAGTAAAATCCCATTTTTCAGGAGGGTCCTGAACATAAAGTAAAGTCCCATTTTTCAGGAGGGTCCTGAACATAAAGTAAAATCTCATTTTCCAGGAGGCTCCTGAACAAAAAATAATATCCCATTTTTTAGGAGGGTCCTAAACATAAAGTAAAATCCCATTTTTCAGGAGGGTCCTGAACAGAAAGTAAAATCTCATTTTTTAAGAGGGTCCTGAACATAAAGTAAATTTCCATTTTCCAGGAGTGTCCTGAACAAAAAGTACAATCTCATTTTCCAGAAGGGTCCTGAACATAAAGTAAAATCTCACGGATGTGCATTTCCAATGGTAGCTGAATTAAGTGAAGTAAATTTGCCCCTATTTCAACAAAGAAAATTTGTCAGTTAAAAACTTAGTGGTGGTTTGCAGCACTTTGCTTCCCAGGCATCTGCTCCAACCGTTGTTCTAGATCGCTGAAACTTGCCCCTGTCTTGTCGCGTCATTGACCCGGATCCAGATTGGGGGAAATGAGTTCTGACTCGAACAATGAGTTTCCAAATCTGAATACTCCCACGAATCTGATAGCCTGTAGATTGATAGACTTTCTTTTCTTCGTGTTGAATTACGATCATATTTCTTTCATATGTTGGTCCTTGGCTTTTCCTCATACAATTGGAAAGACTGGTAGCAGGTTTCAAAATCCTTTCTCGCTTGTTTTGACACAGACTTAACTTAAAATGTAAAGAAATGATGGTGACTTTTATTTTGATAAATAACATAAAAAGACAAAAATATGAATATGTAAATGAAAGTACAGGGAAATGCCCCTTATTCAAAATAAAACTTATCTGAATACGGTAACCAACACCAATGAGTATGACATGCATTTTGGATTAAGTTGTCTGATCTTTCTATCCAAACTTTCCATTTATTGTTGAGTTCATGCCTTTGCCGCTGAGCCGCTTCTTCAAATCCATTGGACCCATATATCTCATTCAATCGACGACATCTTAAAAGACTTTCGCCAACAAATCTCTTTCTTTTCACTTTTTATTTTTCTCTCGAACTCGTCATCGCCTTACGGTGCCCCTGAGGGTTTTCACCCATAAGACTCTCTCATTTTCATTTCTCTCAACTCACCATCGCCTTATGGTTCCCTCGAGGGTTTTCACCAATAAGACTCTCTCATTTTTATTTCTTTCCTGATTTCTTATGCTGAGGGAGACAAGTAGTACCCTACAATGTATCATCATGTCCATTGCATGCTTAGCCTTAACATTATGAAAAATTGATCTGAAGGACTTTCTTTGGTTGTAACTTGTCTTTCGGATAAGGTTAGAAAAGGATGGCAAGAGGCTCGAACGACACTTGAAGTGGGGGTGGGACTTACAACTTTTGGAATCGACCCAAATAACACATTAACTCATGCCCCAGTTTTCTTGAATGGGTGACTCTAAATTATTTATTTGGTTAGACCAAGCCCTGAGTAGGGCAGCCTACATATCTCTCTCCCAAGAGAGGAGAATCAGGTCGCACGTAGTTTCATCAGCTTGTTCTTTGTTTTGATTTGATTTTTTCTTTTTCTTTTTTTTTTATTATTTTTGAAATCTTTCTTTTATTCTTGTTTTCCTGACATTTATCTTTGACTCTATTTTGATTCCAAAAAAGGGATATGAAAGAAAAATAAAACTAAGCTCAAACGGGTAAACAAAGGATGACACAATGTTTTGATAGAAGAATAAAATGCCTTCATCATATCAATCTTCAAAAATGCAAGTACTAAACATACAATAAAATCAACAAAGGATAAAATATCATACATAATATCTTTTGACCGCATCAGCATTGATAGTCATTTCTGCCATTTTGCCTTCAATATCTGTCAAATATAAGGCTTCATTGGGCAACACTTTCTTCACAATGAAGGGACCTTGCCAGTTTGGGGAGAACTTGCCTTTCGCTTCAACCTAGGGAGGAAGGATACGCTTTAATACCAATTAACCAACTTCAAAATTCCTGGGTCGTACCTGTTTGTTATACGCTCGAGCCATTCTCTTCTGAAACAATTGTCCATGACATACCGATGTTAGCCTTTTTTCCTCAATCAAACTTAATTGTTCCAGTCGGATTTTGACCCACTCTTCATCATCAATCTCTGCTTCCACAATGACTCGAAGAGAGGGAATTTCAACTTCTACAGGGATGATGCTTCTGTCCCATATACTAATAAATATGGAGTTGCCCCTATTGATGTGCGAATAGTAGTGCGATAACCTAGCAATGCAAACGGAAACTTCTCATGCCATTGTCTAGACCCTTGTACCATTTTCCATAGTATCTTATTAATATTCTTATTGGCAATTTCCACAATGCCATTAGCCTTCGGACGATATGGAGTGGAATTTTGATGTGCGATCTTAAACTGTTGACACACTTCTTGTATCAAATGACTATTGAGATTGGCAGCATTGTCTGTAATGATCATCTTGTAACCAAAACTACAAATGATATTGGCATGAACAAAATCTGCTACCGCCTTCTTTGTCACTGACTTGAAAGTTACTGCTTTTACCCATTTTGTGAAGTAATCAATGGCCACCAAAATGAATCTATACCCATTTGACGCTTTCGGCTCAATCGGCCCAATCACATCCATCCCCCAAGCCACGAAAGGCCATGGAGAAGACATCGCGTGCAACTTAGCAGGAGGGGAATGTATCAGATCACCGTGTACCTGACATTGATGACACTTTCAAACAAATCGAATTGAACCCCTCTCCATAGTAAGCCAGTAATAACCTACTCGAAGAATCTTCTTTAACAAGAAATAACCATTCATATGCGGCCCACATACTCCAGAGTGTATTTCAACCATGATTTTTGAGGCTTCTCTTGCATCCACACACCTCAAAAGTTCCAAATCCGGGGTTCTCTTGTATAAGATTCCCCCACTTAAGAAAAATCCACTAGACAAATACCAAATAGTCCTCTTTTGATCACTGATGACATGTGTTGGGTATTCTCCTGACTGAATGTATCGTTTGATATCAAATAACCAAGGTTCTCCATCGATCTCTTCTTCAATTGCATTACAGTAAGCATACTGATCACGACTCTGTATATGCACTGGATCGATGTAGGCTTTATCAGGATGTTGGAGTATTGAAGACAGAGTGGCTAAAGCATCAGTAATCTCATTATGAATCCTTGGGATATGCCAAAACTTTACAGACACAAACCGTTGACATAGATCCTTCAAGCACTGTCGATACAGTATTAGCTTTAAATATCGTGTCTCCCAATCACCTTGAATCTGATGAACGAGCAAATCTGAATCCCCCAACACTAATAGTTCCTGGACTCCCATATCAACAGCTAGCCTCAAACCCAGAATGCAAGCTTCATATTTCTCCATGTTATTGGTACAATAAAATTGAAGTTGCGCTGTTACCATAAAATGTTGCCCCGCCTCAGAGATAAGAACTTCACCTATTCCGATTTCTTTCATGTTGACGGCTCTATCGAAGAACAACTTCCAACCTGGATCAGCATCTATAACGACTTAATCAACACAAAACACTTCTTCATCAGGAAAATATGTCTTTAATGGCTCGTACTCTTCATCAATAGGATTCTCAGGAAGATGATCTAACAAGGCTTGGGCTTTCATGGTAGTTTGAGTCACATATACAATGTCAAACTCGGTAAGCAATATTTGCCACTTTTCCAAACGACCGGTTGGCATAGGCTTCTGAAAGATATCCTTCAAAGGATCCATGCGGAAGATGAGATAAGTAGTGTAGGACGAAAGATAATGCTTCAGCTTCTATGCTAACCAAGTTAGGGCACAACACGTCCTTTCATGAAAAGTATACCTGACCTCATATGCAGTGAAATTCTTGCTAAGATAATAAATAAACTGCTCCTTTTTGCCTGTGACATCATGTTGACCCAGGACACAATCGAAAGAATTGTCCATGACTGATAAATATAAGATCAAAGGCCTTCCAGGCTCCGGTGGTACCAACACGGGCGGATTTGACAAATATCTTTTGATTCTGACGAACGCTTCCTGACATTCTTCAGACCACTCTACTGTAACACTCTTTTTCAGCAATATGAAAATGGGCTCACACGTGATTGTGAGTTGAGCAATAAACCTGCTAATATAGTTCAATCTACACAGAAAACTCATCACCTCTATCCTATTCTTGGGAAGAGGCAAATCCTGGATGGCTTTGATTTTTGAAGGATCTAATTCAATTCCCTGACGGCTGACTACAAACCCCAACAGCTTTCCAGACGGAACTCCAAATACACATTTTGCCGGGTTGAGTTTGAGATTATACCTGTGAAGCCTTTCAAAGAACTTTCTTAAATCTTTAACATGGTCAGCCTGACTTTTTGATTTAATAATCACATCATCTACATAGACCTTAATCTCCTTATGCATCATATCATGAAACATAGTGGTCATGGCTCTCATGTATGTTGCTGCAACATTCTTCAAATCGAACGGCATCACTCGATAACAATAGGTCCCCCATGGTGTGATAAAAGACGTCTTCTCCACGTCTTCATCATCCATAATGATTTGGTGGTATCCGGCATAGCAATCCACAAAAGAGGGAACCTCATGTTTAGCGCAGTTGTCCAGCAAAATATGGATGTTGGGCAGCGGAAAATTATCCTTCGGACTTGCTTTGTTCAAATCATGATAATCAACACATACTCGAATTTTGCCATCTTTCTTTGGGACAGGAACAACATTGGATAACCACTTAGGATAACGAGCCACTCGAATGACTTTGGCTTTAAGTTGTTTCATGATTTCCTCTTTGATTTTAATGCTTACATCAGTTTTAAACTTCCTCAACTTCTATTTTACAGGGGGAATGTGGGATCAGTTGGCAATTTATGATCCACTAATTCAGTGCTTAAACCAGGCATATCATCATAAAACCATGCAAAAACATACTTATAATTAATTAATGCTTGAATCATTCCATCTTTTAGCTGCGGAAAAGCATGTACATTGATTTTAGTTTCCCTAAAATCTTCTTGATTCCCTAGATTGATTGGCTCAGTTTCATTCAAATTAGGATTCGAATTGTCTTCAAACTGTTCCAACTCTTTGCTTATTTCCTCTAGTGCCTCTTCTTCATCATATTCCCCCTCTTGCTTTATTATATCTTGATTAGTTTGGATTTTAAGATCAGGCTAAACATTCCGCATGCATGTCCTATCATTAGAATCAACATAAAGAGAACTGTATAAAGAAAAAGACAAAATCAAGATATATTTGACACAAAATAAGGGGACATTGCATTTCATTAAAAAGGGAAAGATAGGAGGGTTTAAACACAAATGACAACAGAATGTAAACAAGATAAATTCCGAATTACAACCCTAGAATAACTCGGATAAATAGAAAGAAAAACAAAATGAACTACCAAAACTCCCTCCTGACAGGGAGAGAAGTGACTTCCCAATTGTTGAGATGGACCACAAGACCTATAAATAGCACGTCCTCCTTACTGGTACCCTCTCCTGTTTCAACCATGTCAACATCAATCAGCAGGTTCTGAAAGTCATCAACCAATTCAGCTTCAAATTCTACAGGTTTCGTGACATCGCTCTTGACAAATGATTCACTGAGTAACGACATCGGGCAAGGGAGTGACCATGTTTCCTTTTTCTTACCCTTGGCCTTCTTCAAATCTTCAGCCGTAGGTTTAAATCTCATACCAAAAGTTCCCATGTTCTCTCTCAGACATATGGGACGAACAGTACCGTGCAGAGACATTCCCAAACCCTTCCCTGGCGCAAATCCATATTTCAAAAGCTCACTCACCATCATGATAGAAGCGGAAGACAATTGTGGTCCCGGGATAACCTGTCCTTCAAGGATACGATATACTGGCACTGCATCAAAAGTTTGATAGACAAATGTCTCTTATACATTATTTGATTTAATAAGGGACAAGGAAGAATCTTCATAGGCGGATAAATCCCCTTCACCATGAATAACTACTTCTTGCCTGTCGTGCTCAAACTTGATCATTTGATGCAATGTAGATACAACCACCTTGGCCTTGTAGATCCACGATCTTCCCAACAACAGATTGTAAGAGGAGTCTATATTCAATACTTGAAACTCTATGGCAAACTCAACAGGCCCTATAATCAACATTAGTTCTATTTCGCCTATGGAGTTTGATTTTGAACCATCGAAAACCCTGACACATACATTGTTGGGCCTTATCCTCTCAGCACCAACATTTAACTTTTGCAAAGTAGAAATAGGGTAGATATTTGCACCTGAACCTCCGTCAATCATGACATGAGTGACGTAGAAATCTTCGCACTTCACTGTAATGTAAAGTCCCCGGTTATGCCCCGTACCTTCAATAGGCAATTCATCATCAGAGAAGCTGATCCTATTGACCTCAAATATTTTTCCAACCATTTTCTCCAGCTGATTTACGGTAATCTCCCTAGGAACATATGCTTCATTTAATACCTTCAATATAATATCACGATGTTCCTTGGAATGCAACAACAAAGATAAGAGGGAAATTTGAGCAGGGGTTTTCTTCAACTGGTCTATTATTGAATACTCTGGCAACTTCATCTTTTTAAAAAATTCTTCAGCTTCTTCTTCGGTGACAGGTTTTTTGATAGATGAAGGTCCACTCACAATTGGCTTGGACTTCCTTAAACTTTTAGGCACGAAGTATCTTCCTGACCGAGTCAAACCCCCTACCTCATCTACATCTTCCACTACTTCCTTCCCCTGATAGGTTATTAGAGTTCGCCTATAGTTCCAGGGAACCCTTTTTATATCAACTATAGGAGGTTGGGTCACCAGTTTGAGGACAACAGGCGCTGCCAGTGCTCTTTTCACCATCAAGATGGGATTAACCGGAGCTCCTACCACCGTCAACTTGGGTTTATCCTGACTTAAATCAACATACCTTCTGGCACCTTGCACTGTAATCAGGGGTTTCTTTGTGCTTTCTTGGGATTTATCTTCTCTCATTCCTTTCTGGCTCAATGACATTGCTTTCAAAGACTGCTACATTCACCGATTTCTCCTTATTGGTTTGTATCTTGATAATAGGCTTATAACACCTTGACGACTCTTTACCATCATATATCAATTCTAACATATTGGTTTCAGCATGGGTTGGCAGTGGATTCTGGTTAATGTTTGGAACCTCTGGGGCCTGGACCAATATTTGATTTGTGTCAATTACATCTTGTACAACTCTCTTTAAATGCCATCATTTCTCGATATCGTGGCCTAGCATGTCAGAACAATACGCACACCTTAAAGAATAATTGAGATTCCTCAGAGGTGGATTTGTAAGCCTTCCTTGAATTGGGCTTAAGACCTTCATCTTTCTCAACTTATCAAACAAGCTAGCATATGATTCCCCAAGAGGTGTGAACTGATTTTTGATCGCCTTTTCTTTATTGTACTCGATCTTGGGTTGAAAATTGGGTCTAGAGGGGTTTTGGTAATTTGGTGGAGCTGATGGGCAATTTTGTGGAGCTTGCGTGCGCCATTGCGGGTAAGAAGGGGTTTGGGCATATGGTTGTGTGCTATATACTGGGTACGAGGGTGGTGGAATGGAATATAATGGGTTTTGTGGAGGGTAGTAATGATGGGGAGGAATATACGGAGCTTGGGCATAGACTTGGGCTTGGGATTAGGGATAGGGGCGAGGCGGTCTTTTGGGATAGGAATGGGTTCCAGCTACAATGGTCGTCACGTCCTCTTTCTTCTTTTTACCTCCGAACGTGCCATATCCACCCTGAATCGCTTGTGTGGTGGCTTTCAACGCGGCAAAACTCACTATTCGGCCGGTCTTGATTTCTTCCTCTATCATCTCTCCCATTTTGAGGACTTCAATAAAAGACTTTCTCATTGCTGGAAGTAAATGTTGAAAATAGGTCTCATCCTGTGCCTGAATGAAGACCTCTACCAGCTTATTCTCCTTCATTGAAGGCTTTACCCTGGCGGCCTGTTCACGCCACCTTATCACGTATTCCCTAAAGCCTTCAGTGTTTTTCTTCTTCAAGTTGACCAAGGAATTTTCTTCTGAAATTAGGTCGACGTTATACTGAAAATGTTGCACAAACTCAGAAGCTAAGTCATCCCAGTTGTTTCACTTGTCGATATCTTGATCAACAAACCATTCTGAAGCCAGTTCGGAAAGACTCTCGCCAAAGAAAGCCATAAACGACTCTTTCCTTCCCCCTGCAGCCCTCAATTGGTTGCAATAACGTCTCAAGTGTGCCACGGGATCACCGTTTCCATCATACTTCTCGAACTTGGGAATTTTAAAATCGAGGGAAAGGTTGACGTCTGGGAACATACAAAGATCTTTGTAGGAAACACTCTTATAATCTCCAGTTCCTTGCAGATTCCTCATGGCCTGTTCTAAACTTTTCAATTTCCGCGCTATGACCTCTTGTTCCACTGTTGCGATAGGTTTCTCCGTATCAAATAGAAATGCAGGTGGCTGAGTGTACCCATACGGTTCATTCATTCTCAAAGTAGGCTCCAGGGCATAATACTGACTATCTGAAACCTTTATTACTGGCTCGCTGGCAGATCGAGGAAGAACCATTGTCGAACGCACAACATATGTGGGAGCTTTAGGTAGTGGCGTAGCCACGAACATCGGTGTGATCGGTGGCGCCGGTTGAACAGCGGGCCTCAATTGGGGAGCTTCCAGGGCACACCGGGAGTGAATCTTGGTGCGTGCTTCGGTGACTCAATAGGGGCAGAGAATTGAGCCTGAGAAAGCGGTGGGCAATTAGAGATATTCCCAAGACCTTCAGGGAGCAGAGGAGGAGGCCTTCCGCTAGCCCATGCCCGCATGCAAGTGCTCCATCATCCATAATTGCAATATCAGGTTTCTTCCTTTGAAGAATCTCACCCCTCCTTTTACCTTGGTTATAACTTTATATATTTCCGCCAAGATCATAGGTATGAGAGTGAATGTTTCCCCTAGTTGTTCATGAAATAAGGCCATCACCACCTTCTGTAAACGAGTATTAATTCGCCTCTCTTCTAATGGGAAGACCAAAATGCCCAACAAGACTAGCATGAAGACTTCTAGACGACATTTCTCCCAATTTTCCTTAGTTTTATAAAATTCATCCCAAAAGCAATCAAAACCATCCGAGGGCCCAAACCGAGCATACAAATAATCAAAGGAGACCCAAGATTATTTAAGACATGTCAGGTGCTTATTGTCCTTTCAACCATAACCATAAAGAAATCGTATGGCGGAATGAGTCCGCGCCCAAATCATCATTTTCTTAATGTAAGGCAACTTACAGAAACTAGATATCTCTGCTAGAGTGGGCGTCATTTCACGATTTCCAAACCTAAATACCAAACAACCTGGGTCCCAAAAAGTCAATATAGCCTCGATCAGATCTGGGTGGGGTGTGATTTCTAGGAGGGAAGTGAGAGCGCCTAACTTCATTATTAACTCCTGCTGTTCAATGTAGTTAAACATGTCCCACCATTTGATTAACTTTCTGGGCACCTCGACAACCATCATGACTCTAGACTTTGTCGACGGATCCATCCTGTAGTAACACATAGGACATCAACTTGAAAATTCTATAAGAGCAAAAGATTCCCAACCCTTGGGACTTTGTCGCTGTCATATGTCGAAGGGACAGACCACTTTATGACTCCAAATCGCCGAACAGTACCACTGAATAAAATCAGCGTACTTGGCTAAGACAAACTAATGACACTAGATTACGAGGAGAAAGACCTAGGCTAAGGCTAAGACAAAGGCTAAAATAAAGATTACCGGACCCACCGAGGGTTGCCTACATATCCCACCCCGAGGAACGAGAATCAGGTATGCGTAGTTCATCCCGATTGGACAATTAACGATTAACTAACAGATTGATCCTAACTTAAGAGACACAGCCAAAGACAAACGAATAAAATCTTTTTGGGTTTTTAATTAGACACTTCAACTAAAACTGACACCAACAATTTTGAAGGAAAATCTTTTTGGCATTTTCACTATATGAAATGTACAAAACTTCTACCATTTTTTATTTTCTTTTATAAAAATTTCTAAAAAAAAATAATCTTTTTTTTGAAAATTTTGAATTATGAATGCATGCTAAAGGAGACAGTGAGAAATCTTTTTGATGTTTTGCTTTTTGAACAAATGAGTACAGAAAATAAAGAAATCTTTTTGAATTTTCGAATTGTGAAAAACAAAAACCATAAAGAATACTAAAAGCTACGAAACTCTTTTTCTTTTTACTTTTTTTTCTTTTTCCCACTTTTTTTTAATTTTTCCCTACCACACACTTTACTTCTAACACATGCTTTCGCCAAATCAGTCCGTCAAATGACCACGTTACCCTCAAAGATGCAACATTTAGCACGTAGAGATGCTTTAGAGGCGAGTCTCCTACAAAAGGCCAAGTGGGCCCCGCTAGGTGTTCAATATGATGCACATAAGCATGACCTAAAGGCTGACCTACATTGAGGTTTACTAACAAGGCTATTCGGGGGAGCGTATGGTCGATAGTGGCTGCTTTGCTTTCCACCTACTCCATACCAGCCAATGGCTCCCCCCTTAAGATAAGGGTGACTCAACTAGAGGTCGTGTACACAACGTGTACTATGGGCTTGTTGCAGAAAAAATGACTCGGATTATGCACATGATGCCAGATATAAAAGCGGTAACACATATGATAAATACTGTAAACAAAGAGTACGAAAATACACAAAAGCGATAACAATAACACAAACAAAAATCACAAACAATACTTGTACACTCGTAATGCCTAACAAAGACGATATGACTCCAAAAATAAGCTCGGATTCTAAAATTGGTCCCCAGTAAAGTCGCCAGAGCTGTCACACCCCTTTTACGTACACCAAAAAAAGATTCGATTTTTAATTCGAAAGGGTTTTTATTATCTAAAGTGACAAAATGAAGATTGTTTCAAAAAATGACTATTTACATTTTTTATTATTACTTTTTTTTTTATTCAGAGTCGCCACTTGGCATAATCTGGTGTGCCAAGTCACCTTTGGAAAATCCTTTTCAAAACTATTTTTGACTCTTTTAGACTGATTTGCGAACAAAGATTCTGGCTAAGGAATCTTGTTGACCGAGGGGAAGGTGTTAGGCACCCCTCGATCCCGTGGTTTGACCACGGTCGCTTGGTGAAGCGTATCGGCTAATTTTGACACTATGAATGTACAAACCACAAATAAGCACGTAAAACAATCAAACCAACAAACCAAATAAATCCCAAAAAAAGGGTAATGTTCAGTCCAATTTATAAAGTCCAAATAAAAAATGCAAAAATAAATCCTATCTAACCTATACTAATCTTCCCTACTCTCCCGTGCTTTACCCGACGCCGCGGGCCTTCCTCACGAAAGTCTTCCGCCAACATAATACGTCGGGGCATTCCTCGGTGAATAAACACAAATCCCTCGGGGCATTCCCCGGCCAAATGATACATTTGAATTAAATAAGCTAACTAACTAAAAAAAAAATATTCAAAACACACATTTAAACATTCAATCGAACACATCACATCCTAGATTTTTGCCTACCCGAACCTACATTGCCTATCCATTTCGACCTAAGCATACTACTATTGTGTTCAACATTATAAACTAAAATTAATCCGATTTCAACGACATTAATATCCATTTCAAGTCCAACCAAACAATTCACATTACTTCATTAGTTCGCAATTCCAATCCCCCATATTTATACATGACAGTTTTTGAACACGAGCACAATTATCCATCCATATCATCATCGATTTCATGCCAACAACTACTTATTCAGATAAGGCAACACCAATCATCAACAGAAGTGTCCAATCAAAAAAACACCACACTACCACAAAATCCACGTACAAAATATCATAACAAGGAAATGAAAAAGGTAAGGATTAGAAATGGACCTTCGAAGAAAATGATGTCGTGATAATAATATTAAAGAAGCTCAGATTTAGAATCCTGAATAGAGGACCTCAATAGACAAACTCCAAGCTCAGTATCGCCAAAATTGGAGCTCTAAAATGGTTGTGGTAAGTAGATTAAGACGAACGGGACCCCACGACTCAAAACAGTAGCAACCTGACGAACCCGATTTGAGAAAAAATGCAACAGTAGCCCTTTTTCCGTAAGTTTGAACAGATTTGGTGACCTTTCGACGTGTTTTCGGCAAAATCGAGGCCAAAACAGTAACTCGAGCACAGAATTGACGTCTCTCTCTCCCTAACGCAGCTCTGTCTCTCTCTCATGCAGATTTCTCTCTTTCTCTCGCAGCTCTCTCTCTCTTTCTTTCTGTGATTCTCTCTTCACGTCTCACTGTGGGTGTGCGTTCTTACCAAGAAAAGAAAAAAAATCATCCATGTTAGGTGATTCAAACCCTATGTATTTTAGTGCAGTTATGAAAAAAAAAGTAACAAGAATCTTATTTAGTTTTTAAACTAAGAATCTTATTATTTTAGTAGTTGCTTTGCCTTTCAGGTTTTCGGTTAATGCTTTATTGAATATATTTTTCGCCTCACCAGATACAACCAAATTTTTTTATAAATATGATGCGTGTTCAACATTCAGAAGTTTTTTTAAGTGTGAAGGACAGAATGCGTGCGAGAAATACAAACTATCACAAAACTCATTACAGAAACTAGTAACGACATTGAGAGTTTACATGAAGTTTGAAGACTTCAATAGTCAGCGATGACAGTAAATCGATAAACTTTAGCACCTCTCCAAGAGTAATATGCAATCCGCGTCTCATAAAAATCTGCAAACATAGTTGAAAGTAGCGTAATCAATTAATTAATGAAAAAACGAATATGAAAACTTGAATAAAGAAAATATGCAACCAGAAGTGTAGCGTGTTAAACTCAAGACTGTCTAAACAAAATGGAGAAAATATGGCGAAGTAGAATCTATTGCCTATTTCAGAAGTTTGCAAGATATTATGGACATCCCGAAAAATCGATTTAGTATGACCATTTTCAGTGCAGATCTACAATCACCTTGATATGATGCTTCGAGAAACTACAGAGAGGACAGATACAGTAACAAGCAGCCCTACCATTTGCTATCTCACCTATTTATTCTGCTGCAAATTCAATGGAAGTTATCATGTTAACATAATTGTATATCAGGTTGTCAAATTAATGGTGCATCCGCAAATTGATTCTGTATTTAATGAACTACGACACTCTTCTCGAGGACATATCGAACAATTATGGACAAAAGAATAACAGCTTACGGATCCAAAGTAATATCTATTAATGTATGTTTTTGACTTACCCGGGAGAAACGTTAGGATTCGCAGTGCAAGGAGCCCATATCCCAGGGAACTCTCTCCTGCCATATGACCGAATAAGATGAAGTAGGACAGCAAGAGAAGCAGACACCCCAGAAAGAGCAGAAAAAAAAAAGCAAGGCCAATTGACTTCCAGGGAATTCTATCTAACGATTCAACAAAAACACGCGATACTGAAACAAAAGAAGTTGCCAGAAACACCGGTAATTATTCCAACATATCTAGGTAAGGATGGTTCAACAACAAATGGTCAATGAATATAAATATGATGTGTGTTCAACAATGAAGGATTTTTTTTAATACTGAAAAGTTGTATAATAGTAACCTTGTTACCTAAAGTGCCAAATCTTACTACCATTAGAGAGTTTAAATCCATTGCATGTTGCTCTATGTTATACAAGCTAATAGCTAAGGTGTTCTCTCTTAGAATCAACAAGTTAGTGCTTCTTTAATCTCTAAAACATAGGATGGATTCATCCGAGATGGAAAACACAGCTTTTTCCTCCAAGACCAAACCCTTGCAACTACTCAAACACAATTATAATCGCAATAACAAAGTCCCCACAACCTGTTCGACACAATTCCTCATCATCTTCTAACAATTCCTCATCATCTTCTAATGCTAATTATACCACTAGTTTGAAATACTTGAAACTAATTTCTTGTACCACCTTGACCTTATACGTTTGGCCTTCCCAAAATATGTTGCAATCAACGTTAACTCCCATATTAACGGCCTTTTTCTCCAAGACCGACCCCCACAATTACTCAAACACAATTATAACCGCAATAACAAACTCCCCACAACCTGTTCGATGCAATTCCTCAATGGTAAATATGTTACTACAACAACAGCATATCCCAACTTCAACTTACGTTCACCTCCCCAAAAATTAAATCAATATGCTAATTATATAACGAGCTAAAATTACCACAGTGCATCAATAAGCTAAAATTACCACAATAAATTTTGATGATGAAATTCATACCTGAAGAACCCTTACGGCTAAAGTCGACTGCGAATGTTTGAAAATCAATTCTGGAATTTGGAAGAAAGAGATTTAATAGCGAATATTTTGGAGATCGATTCTGAAATTTGGAAGAAACGGGTTATTCTCAAATATAAGCTGAAGTTGGAAGAAAGAGATTTAACGGCTTGCAGGAGGGTATTTCGTCCAAGAAAATATGCCTTAACAAGTTACGGCTATTTTAACAAAGCCTTTTTATTTGGGGCTAAAAGTTGAAAGCCACCCTAATTTGAGTCTATATTTGAGAATAACCCTATTTTGATTATGTACGATAAGTTAGATTGATGTCAATATGAATTATAAAACATGAATACACAAAACATATTAACTACTTGATAGTTATTTTTCAAGGAACCAAATTATTTCAGAAGATAATTATGTATGACTTACTCATATAAATAACAAAATTCAATGCATTTTGAAGTTCAGATCTTTAATCATGTGACTGAAATTTGATACATTAAGTATAAAATATGAGATTAAAATTAATACATAAGACTTGACACCTATTGTATAAAATAGAGAATAATTATTAAAAAAAATAAAGGATTATCTAGTCATTGCATATTATATCACATGTGATTGCAATTAATAGCCTAAAATTGCAATGTATTCCCTACTAAACCAATATAAACATCGTTTGCTTTCATTTCTCCTTTTCTTTTATTTGTTAAATTGTTCTTTAAAGATAAATCAAATTAATATTTTAAATTTAAATTTTAAATATTTTGTAAATTATAAAAAAAAATTATAAGTTACAATCTGTCGTATTAATTTAAGTTATTTCACTTTGAGAACACGATAAAACATACTTCTATAAATGTTTTATCGAACTTTGCTTTTGTATATGTTCCTTTCATTGAAACGTAAGAGTCATTTGTTAGAGTGTATAAAAATAATTTTGAATAGAATGTATTAGTAATGTTAGCATTAATAATGTCGATATTAGTAATACTGGTAGTATTTATGCTAATATTATTTCTTATACACTATTTGATCTGTTGTATTAGAACTTGTCTTTTCAATCTTGATATATTTAAATAAAGATTTTTTTAAAAAAAGAATTGCATATACATTCTAAGATTCATCCAAGATTTAGCATGGGTTCAATATATGTTATATTTGTCTCAATTTAGGTGAAACAAATATAATTTAGATAATCAATCATACTTTTAATATGTAGTTAGATAATTTGAGTTGTTAACTATTGTAATTTATAATATTTTTTATTTAATTTTCAAATAATATACATTACTTTTCTTGTCCAAACTTTTGTGAAATTGATAGTCAATTATATTTTAAAAATAATTTAATTTTTTAATTATTGTGATTTATAATACTTTTCTTCTGTTCCAATTTAAGTGGCACTAATATAATTGTTAAAATATATAACAAACTAAATTATTTTTAGATATTTTAAGTTGTTAACTATTGTAATTTATAGTACTTTTTATGAATAATATATGTTACTCTCTTTGTCCAGAGTTTTGTATAGTTGATAGCCAATTATATTTTTTAAATAATTTAAAGTTTTAGTTATGATGCTTTATAATATTTCTTTTATTTAAATCTAAGTGGCACAATGCTTATATGACCATAATAATTAATCAGGGGTGATATAATAAAATCACGATTGAGCAGCGACGCATAAATGTCTTAAATGACTTACAATGATTAATCAGAAATGACATAGCAAAATTACTATAAAAATACTCGTGAAAAAATTTAAGTGGATCTCATATAAGATGTCAAATTAATTTAAAACATCAAGAGTCAATTTGTCATTTTTATATCTATTTTACTTTTTTATTAAATATTATTAATTTTTGAATACTTAAATGACTTATAATAATTAATTAGAGGTGATATTTAGTAAAACTATGGTGGAAGCAACTAAAGCAGAATGTCATAAATGTGTATTTTACTTTTTTACTTAAATATTATTAATTTTTTTAATACGTAAATGACTTGTAATAATTACTTAGGGATGATATAGTAAAATCACGATTGAAGCAGCAAAAACAGATATATCATAGATTTTTATTTTATATTTTTTAATTAAATATTACTACTTACAAAGTTTAAGAAAATAAAGAAGACTTTTGAATCATGTGACCTTAAATTAAAGTTGAATCAAATGTGTACCAAAATGCCCTTAATCTTGTTGTTTTAAACATGTCATGTGGAAAGTTGAAATTAAAGTATTGTCAAAAAAGGAAGGGGGTCATTTTTTTCAAACAGACTAAAAAGAAAAGTAGGTCATTCTTTTTTAAACGGAGGGTGTACTAATTTTTTAATATATAAATGACTTATAATAACTAATTAGAGGTGATATGGTAAAATTACGGATTGGATATTATTAACTGTTCAATATATAAATGATTTATAATAATTAATTAGAGGTTATATAGTAAAATTACGATTAAAGCAAACATGTCATAACTGTTTATTTTATTTTCAATTAAATATTATTAATTTTTAAATATATAAATGAATTATAATAATAATTAATCAAGGGTGATATAGGAATGTTGGTGATATTTTAAAAATCAAAGGAACACTAATTATTAGGTTTATTTAGTTAAAATCATAATTCGGTAGGTTTTAGATAAATCGAGAAAATATCAAATTAATCAAATAAGTTATTTGAGTAAAATACATTTTATATATTAAATTTTTTTAAAATAAAATATTAAAACTTTTGGTTTGAGTTTGAGGTGGTTGAAATAACTACAATCCAACAAGTAATTAATGTTCAAAGTTTTAATTAAAAAAATTATTAACTTGTAGGAATAATATGCTTAATCCAATACGGATAATATGATTTGCATATATAAAAATAACTATTTATCATTATTATTTAGTAACGAATTATGCTTAACCTTAAATAAGTAAAATCATGTTAGGTATTTTTCTTTAATTTCTTTTTGTTGGTATATATTGACTTGGCACAAATCTAAAAAAAAAAATTATTAAAAATTTATTTTATTAAATTAACTTTGTTAATTATACATTAAAATTTAAATTAGGCAAACTTGTATTTCATGTAACAAATAAGGAAGAAAGCAAATTATATGTTTGATATGAAATATAAATAAGGAATAAAATGTATTTAATTATATTTATCACATTAAGTATTATAATAAATTATTATCTTTTTAGTAAATTTATTTAAACATAATATATTTGAAATAATTTTATATTATATAACCTAAATAAAAGTAGCATGTAGGTACCCACATTCATCCTAAATACAATGAGAAATACAATTTTTATGGAAAATAGATGATAGATGATGGCTCACCTGTGAAAATGAATGCAAGGCTAAAAGCCACATGTGATGGCATTTATGTAAATTTTTTAAATGACATTTTCTGTAATTAATGAGAAAAGAGTGAATTTTGTTTTAGAATTTTTGATAGGTCCACAAAAAGAAGCACAAATTTTTTTCAATAAGAGCTTACAATTTTCTTTAAAATCCTTAATACCCTTATTTTTTAATTTAATATCAAATAAGTGATATGTTGAAACCACTTATTCTAATATACAAAAAAGAAAAACATAAATTCCACTGTCATAGGAGCTAAATAGGGTAGAGAAAGGGGAATGTACATTTTGATCTAATTGGGTCAAAATGAGTGGATCAAATTTGGGTTGAAATGAGTTAGATCAACATGGACTAAATAACGGGTCATAGTTTAATCATCCTAACTATTAAAAAAATATATATTATTTTAATTTGTTTCGGCACCTAATATTTTCCTTCATTGCATATATATATACATGGTATTTTATCTTGTGTTCTTCAGTTTCGTTGTTTCTTTTTTCAAACCATTTTGTCATATATTTTTATTTTAGGCAAGAGTCTATCAGAAGATCTACGTACTACTCTGCCAAGGCTCCACTTATAAAATTATATTCGTTATATTGTTACGTTATTGTTATTATGGAAATGTAAACATGTTAAACAAGAAAATTATTTTTATCTTTTTGAAAGTCAAAAGTCAAGACGTTCCTCTTAGTTTAGACTCTTACGAGTTCTTTAATTTTTTTCAAAATTGAAGTTACAAGCTCTGCATATTTGAAATGTCTGTACTTTAATCCAATACTAGCAAAGATAGTAATGTATTGACATATTCATTTTTTCACCAATATGATTGTGTGGTGGATGGTTGAAACTCCTCCGTTCTTTATCAGAGGTAAAAAAATCTTGTTTGAAGTATGACAATAAAAAATGAATCTTACAATACATGAATTCAAATTTAATAGGATTCCAGTATGAATCCGTAAGAGAAACCTAAAGAACACATATTTTCCCTGATTAGTCCAATGATTTGATCTTTTCACCAAGGTTCTCTTGAGTCGACCTTTCCCCTCTTCTTTGTAGGCGAGCTCAGAACCTACATGGTGGGAAAAAGTCAAAATTGACCAAATTGATAGGCCAGAATAAAGTTTTTATATTCTACTTAGAACGTATTAAATTAGTGTGCTATATGATTCTCATAAACAAATTAAATCACACCTTAACGGCCGTTATGATTAACGAAATCATCACATATAGCACTAATTTAATGCACTATGTAAGTCCTTAAATATCACATGAATGAGAGAAGGTGATTCAGTCCTTAAATTGTTCTTGTTTTTTCTTTTACTTGTACTTTTTGAAATACAGTAATAATTTCCTAGTGTGCCATTTTAATTACTTGAAAAGGATGAGAGAAGAAAAAGGTAATTGAGTTTATACACTTCATGTAATGCATTTGATATTATTTATTGTTCTCACATCTCACCTCACCCTCAAAAGAATTGATGCGTGACTTGAATCGTCAATCTACAGTTGATTGATGATGGAGGTGTTCAATCGTTTGAGCAATCCTTACTTGTATGATTCAATTGATATTTTATTTTGAGTATCATTTCAAAGAAAGCAATTAAATATCAAACACAAATCATATTCCGAGTGTCTAATGTGGTACAAGAAACTTTCATTTTAAATATAATTTTTACTCTTCCATATAATGTCACCTTATTGAAAACGGAAACACATAATCCCCTTATTTATTACTGTCATCTCCATGAGTAATGGTAATACATAACATGATTTGCCTTCTTTATATTCTTTACATAACATAAATTCTAATAGAATACAGGTTATAATGGTTACAAGAGTTACAAGATTTACAACCCATAAAGTAAAGGATAATGATGAAATAAAGAATGGAAGTTACATGAATCTCAAAACAAATGGTGGCCAAATGCAACCATAATCAAGAGTTGATAGAGAAGGTATCCATGCAACCGTCCTTTTCCATTATTCAATTAGAGTTAAAGGCATACAATGCCATCAGTTTTTAAAGGGATTAAAGGCACGTTCTGCAGTTAAAGTAAAATGAATTGAGTGCCTAAAAAGTAACTTAAACCACTTAAAATTCTTAATGTTACTAAATGACGTGTAACAGAAGAAATGAATGTTTTTTGACGTCCAAAAGTCATGCATAATAATATTAAATAAAAAAGAGTAAATATATAATTAGCCCCTGATTTTATTCGAGTTTTGTAAAAAGACATCTAAATTTTAACTTCGACCTATTATCCTTTGATTTTTCTTTATTTCGTTGTAAATACATCATTTTTTGCTGAATCTCAGTCACAATAAAAAAAGTGAATACACGCACCAATCAGGTACTACCACGTGTCAAATATTTTTAATTTCATATTTTATTTATTTTTTAATTAATATTTTTCTTTTTATTTAATTTATCACCCTCCCTCTTCCCCCACCCCACCCCACCCCGCGTCCAACAGCTCCCCCTCCCCCCGCGTCCAGGTCCAACAGCTCCTCCCTCCCCCGCATCCAGTTTCCTTCATTAAAATGGAGCTTAAAGCTCCTATACAATCTCCATTTTAATGGAGCTTTAAGCTCCAGCTCCATTTTTATTTATGACCCCACCCCACCTCCCCACCCATCCAACACCTCCCTCCCCTATTCCTGTTCAATTCTCTCCATTAAAATAGAGCTTAAAACTCCATTAAAATGGAGATTGTACATCAATTTTTCTTTTTAAAATTATGGTGATGATGATGTTGTTGTTTTAATTGATGTTGTTGTTGTTGTAATTGATGTTGTTGTTGAGTTATGGTGATGAAGAAGTTGAGAAGAAGACAATGGTGGATGAGTGGGTTGCGGGGGTGGGGTGGGTGTGGGGTTATGAAATAATTTTAAAAAATAAATAAATATTAATTTTAAAAAATATATAAATTATATATTAAATTATTTTACATGTGGCAACTTTTAATTGGTCAAAAAAGTTAATTTTTGCCTTTTCACGTGTTTGTGGTGCGTGTATACACGTAGAGGATCAAAATGATGTATTTGCGATGAAATAAAGAAGATTCGTGAGGTAATAGATCGAAGTTAAAGTTAGGTGTTTTTTTTTAAAATTTCGGATAAGATTAATAGTATAATTATGTTTTTACTCAATAAAAAATAATATTAAAATGCTAAACAACATCATGTGTCTTATCAACGACTACTCGACAACTCGTCAGAATGCCAACCAACCATACTGGTATGTTCAATCTGGGAAATTATTGCATTTAAGTATTTATTCTTTACTCCTATTTAATGAAAAGGTGACTGCCTTTTGTGTAACTACGACTATAAGTTTGAAGGAATAGACACGTTAACCTTATTAAAAAAATAAAAAATAAAGAAAATGTAGAAGTTGAGAGAGAATATAAAAAAAATAAAGGTTGATTAAAAAAATAAAAATAAAAATAAAGTTTGAGAAAAATTTAAAAAGAAAAGAAAAAATAAAAATCAAAGAAAAATAAAAAAAAAAATTTCTTATAAAAATTTGAAAGGTGTAAAGGGAAAAAAGTAAGGAGGTTCGCTAAAATTCTAATATATTATTGTATTTTTCAACTCTTGTAAAACCAGTTGAATTACTAAAGTTGCTTCAACTCAGATATGAGAAGACTGATGCTACTATAGTCTCTTGACTTTGCTTTCATATAATCTATTCGACTAGAAGTACCGTTATATGAATGACTTTGCAAGAGTAGTTTCATCGGTGGAAGGGAGGGAGAAGGTTGTTCGACTGAAGCAATCAGGTCGTCTATCAAGTTTCAAGCACCATGTTTTGTTCAATTTATTCTCTTTTCGGTCCAAATTATAAATTGTATCAAATTAGCAAGTGCCGAATTATTTATACTTTTACCGCGTAACGTAACATGAGGTCTATCTTTCCACGAAGACGAATAAGAAACTATATTTCTCAATTATAAATGGGCATCCTGAATCCTTTATTCATTTTATTCATACATAACTTGTGTACTGTCATCACTGTGACTAAATCCTAACATAATTAGATTTGCTTTCTATGTGACAAAGCCTAGGCCTCGGCAAAGTTCTTCTGGTTGTAGCAATCGAGGTTGTCCCCAGGAGCAACATTCAATATGGTACAATACCTTTGGTAGAATCCAATTCGATCTTCCACTTGCGGATTCTGCCCTTTGCCACATTCAATTCCACCGTTAATTATGTTGGTAATGACACCATAGCCCGGTTGTCGATTTGCTGAAGTGTCGGCGGCTGATGGAGTCCATTGCCCTGTGATAACGTCATGGCATGATGGCTTGTTGCCTTGTGGTGTCATCCAGAACCATATTGCTGTTTTGAATGACACGATTGCATCCGTGGCTACCAAGTCAGGGTTGTTGACTAGGTCTTGTCCAATTGCTTGCCCAGCTAACTCATAGTTGGATTGCCTGAAAAAGTTTCATCAGTACGAAATCAGTCATCAACTACTATAAATTGATTTTCTTTTTCCTTTTCATCGAAGGTTGTGACATGTGACAAAATTGAAACAAACATAGAGTAATTGACTAGTCAGACTTAAAGTATGATTGGTATAGTGTTTTCCTGTGTCTTACGTACCCTGTCAATTGGATGGGTCCTCTGCCATAAAATCCGCTACCCATTTGGTTGCCTTCCCTAACAAAGCAATAACCTCCGGCAAATGGACCATCTGCACTTAGGCTACCACCTGCGACAGCACAAATACTTCACTTATTATTGTAGAGCATACAAAGTAAATTCATTTCTTAGAAAGTTCGATAGCTAGACACATGTATTACAAATATTTACAATTGACGATCAGTCCAATTTTATGTACAAAGATGTTGAACCAATAGTACAACGCGAACGGAGTCAAAAAAAAAAAATTAGTAGCGTAGGTGAAGTGTAGGTAAGGGATGAACCAAATTACCAGTAGTTTCATGAGAAGTTTGACCAAAAAAGGCAGCTATTTCCTTCTTACGGGCAATATCATCACCAGTAGTACCAAAACCTGAAAAGGAATTGGCAGCAGCTATGAATGCATCGTAAGTGTAGAAGCCCTTGGCAGGGCATCTATCATCGTCCCTATTCTTTAGCATATTGTTGAACAAGTCGTTGGTCACAATTGAACCAACATCTTGTGCCAAGCTTCCTGTTAGGAACAAGAAAAAGACGCAAGTTAATGCCAATGGTGAACTCAAGAACTCCATTTTTGTTTCTTTGTTCTTTGTTATGCTTTGTGAGCTACTAGTGTTTAGTAATGTAGATGGGTATTTATAGTGATCATTGATCAGTGACTTTTCCAGTGATAATGTTAATTGGGACTTTGATTAATTTGTACTACTTTGTTAGTTTTCCACAGAAATTAGTTGTCAAGTTTGCTTCTTTGTTTGGATCATGTACGTGTGTCATCATAAATGGCCGAAACAAACTAGACACAGTTTTTTCTCTTCCCCTAATAGTAATCTAGGAGGATAGATATATGACAAAATGTATATCAAAATTACAATTAAGTATAAGATGTCTTCGGTGCGAAGGAAAATATTGTTTTTCATTTCTCATGGTTTGTTTGACTAAAAATTTTAAAAAATATTTTTTCTAGAAAAATAAGTTTCTTGAAAATGATTTTCTTAATCAAACTAGAAAAAATAAGTCAAAATATTCGTAATAATCTCAAAATAACCCAACTCCACCCCAAAATAAAATCTTCTCATGCACCCCTTGCCCCGACACTTGAGCCCCAACCCCTTACCCCCCCCCCCCCCTCCCCCCACAAAAAGAAAAAAAAAACTTGTTTTTTAAGAAAGTTCAAGTTTCCACCCCCTATTGCCCCCCACCCTCCCCCCTCCCTTCCAAAAAAAAAAAAAAAAGAGGAAACTTTTTCTTAACCCCAGCCCTAGCCCCTCCCTTCCCAAAAAAGTAATTTTCTTTAAATTAAAATTTATTTTGTAAAAAAATTTCAAAGTTTTTTCTTGTCCGACATCCCTTAACCTATTCTTTTTCATTATTTTGTATTAAATATATATAAATACTTTTATAAAATATTTTTCTACTCGCATGACTAACACATATATATAAAAAAAGTAAAACACAACTTATTTTCCTAAAAAATGTTTTCCATAAAAAACATTTTCCCTCGTACCAAACATACCCATAATATTGTTGGTAACTTCACCATATACTAATTAACATAATTCAAATCTCACCGACAACTACACGTATTTTTTTCTTTCTTTCTAGACGTGGTGAAATTATACCAAGTATAAGTCATTAGACGTGGTCAACTTGAACAAATTTCCAGTATAACTGTATAAGTCAAGTCTTGCTTCTTCTTTTTCGGTCATCATTACAAGTCAAGTCTGGAGAGCTATATTTTCCACACATTCATGTGAAAGCCATTACGTGATATTAAATGGAGGAATTGTTTTTTCTTTTCTTAACTAGAATAGCCTGCCGTATCAGCACGGGCTCAATATTAAAATATTTTGATCAAGAAATTGCATGTCATAAATCTAAATATAGGTGATTTTAGGTATTTGACTCCAAATAAGAATATCTTTGAAGAATAGTCTTCCTTACTTTTTAATATACTAAAAGTACCATTTTGCCCCTCTACATCTCAAATATATTTTTAAACTTTCCATACTCATTTATCTCTCAAATTTTATTTTTTATTATTTTCACTTTTTTATTTTTCCTTTACTTTTATTATCTACTTTCTTTTCACTTTTTTATTTTTTCCTTTAAATTTATTATTCTGTTTTTTATTATTTTCAGTTTTTATTTTTTCCTTTAACTTTATTTTCATGTTTTAATTTATTTGTCTCAACCATTTATTTTTTTCTCTTTTTTTTCAACTATTATCTATTTCTTCATTTTTTTTCCCTTTTTTCAATTTATTTGTCTTTAACCTTTATTTCAAAAAAAAATTATTTCTCTTTTTTCCTTCAGATTTTTCTCAGCTATTCATTCTCAGATACAAACATAAACTAGTTAACATGATCGTATTAAGTGTGCCCTTATATTTCCCCAAAAGAAAAGAATGGTGTATAAGGTATGCAATAAGAAATTGTTTTTGCTAAACATGGATGAGCTATTGCAAAAGAAAAAAAATGCTACAAAATTTACGTTGCTCCATCACCTAGTAATAAATGGAAATAGTAAAACTATTCACTTTTGTAGCATTTTTTTTCTTTTGCAATAGCTCATCCATGTTAAAGCTGGCCGCAGAAACAGAGATGGAGTTTGAAGAAGAGAATATGCAGAGAGTAATTATTTTCTTGTTGAAAGACCACATCGAATTTATCATCAACTTAGCAACTTAAATAGTTGTTATTAAAACTAAAAATAGGACAAAGAAACAACATATTTCTACCAAAATTAAAATAACTAATTAGTTTCCTACCAAAGATAGGACTCCTAATTTAACTAGGATTGTACGTAAAAAAACTGCTGGAGAAAAAAAAACCAAAGAAACACGTGCATTCCTAAAGCAACTCTCAATACCCCTCCCTGCTTTATGAAATGCAAACTCCAATTTTCTGTCTGAGAAGCTCGAATTTGCTGACTGGTAAAGGCTTAGTGAATATATCAGCATTGTTCTTCCGTCTTGCAATAGACAAGAATCATATCTCCATCTTTTTGAACTTCTCTCAGGAAGAGAAACTTGATATTGAAGTGCTTAGATTTTTCATGAAACACAGGATTGTGAGAAATTGCTATTGCTGCTTGGTTGTCCATGAACATTTCAATGCTTCCTGTTGGTTCCATATGCAGATCAATCAGAATTTTCTTCAGCCACAATGCTTGATTTACTGCTGTTGTAGCTGCCACAAACTCAGCTTCGACAGTAGATTGAGCCACAATGTCCTGTTTCTTACAACTCTATGAAAAATTCCAGAATCAAGACTAAAACAGTGCCCTGAAGTACTCTTCGAGTCATCTTTGGAACCTCCCCAATCACTATCAGAGTACCCAAAAAGCTTCACAGGTTGAGTCCTTCGAAACATGCCTCCATAGGTGATAGTTCCTTTGATGTACCACACAATTCTTTTTGTTGCCTTCAGATGTACTTCACTCGGACAATGCATGAACGTTGATAGAATACTTACAACATATAATATATTGGGTCTTGTTGCTGTAAGATACATAAAACACCCAATGAAACTTCTGAAATATATTTCGTCCACCTTTTCGGCTCCATCATCTTTGCTTAGTTTCTCTTTTGGGTTCATGGGAGTATTCACCTCTTTTGCGATTTTTCATTTTGGATTTCTTGAGAATTTCCTTCGCATACTTCTTCTGGCAAATGAAAAACTCATCGTTTCCCTGTGCAATCTCCATTCCAAGGAAATAAGTCATCAGACCAAGATCAGACATTTCAAAAGCTTGCATCATAGCCTGCTTGAACTCATCAATGAGTTTTGCGCTGCTTCCTGTAATCAAAAGGTCATCGACATAAAGAGAAACAATAAGAATCCCACTGTTATTGTGTTTAACATATAGTGTGAATTCTGAAACACTCTTCTCAAAACCGAGGCTAAGCAAATAATCATTTATTCGACTATACCAAGCTCTTGGTGCCTATTTTAGGCCATAAAGAGCTTTATGTAGTCGGTAGACTTTCTCTTCTTTTCCATCTACAACAAAACCTTCAGGTTGCTCGATATAGATTTCTTCTTCAAGAACTCCATTAAGAAATGAGGATTTGACATCCATCTGGTGCACTTTCCAGCCACGTTGTGCAGCAATAGTAAAAAGAAACCTGATTGTATCGAGCCTAGCAACTGGAGCAAACGTGTCAGAATAATCAACACCAAAAATCTGTGCATACCCCTTAACTACAAGTCTTGCCTTGAGCTTGTTAACAGAACCATCAACATTTAATTTTGTGCGGTAAACCCACTTCACACCGATGATCTTTCTATCTTGAGGCTTTTTCACAAGCTGTTAGGTCTTTTTCTTCTTAATCATTGTGAGCTCCTCCTTCATCGCGGCTTTCCACTTAAGATCTAAAACAGCTTCTTCAAATCCAGAAGGCTCTAAAATGTCCACATTACATCTCTGGTATATCTCAGAGAGCAACCTTGTTCCTCTCACAGGTTGATCATCAATGTTTTCATCAAAATTTGGTAGATTGTTTGTGATCTGCTTCTGATTAACTTTTTCCCAGTCCCATTGATCATTCTCCATAAAAAAATACATCTCTACTTACCATTATTTTTCCAGTATGAGGCTGAAAAATCTTGTAAACTTTAGAGATTGTGCTGTAACCAATAAAGACTCCAGGTTCAGCTTTCTTGTCTAACTTATCCCTCTTAACCTGCGGAATATGAGAGAAACACAAACAACCAAAGATTTTTAAGTTTTTTAAGGACGACTTATACCCGTGCCATGCCTCAAAAGGTGTCTTTCCGTCAACTGCTTTGGTAGGAAATCTGTTCAGCAAAAAAACAGCAGTGTTAGCTGCTTCTTCCCATAAATATTTTGGTAGACCTTTCTCATATAAAAAACACCTCGACATCTCTGTTATCGTCCTATTCTTCATTTCACTGACCCCATTCTGTTATGGAGTATACGGGGCAGTGAGTTGATGCTCAATACCTGTATTTTCGCAAAACTTTTCAAATCGATCAGATGTGTACTCAGTACCATTATCTGATCAAAGCGTTTGCATCCTGCAAACACTTTGATTTTCTACCAAAGCTTTGAATTTCCAAAATACTTCAGGTACTTCAGATTTGAATCTGAGAAAATAAATCCAACACATTCTTGTCATATCATCAATAAATACTATAAAATATTTACTTCCGTTAAGAGAAGCAGTTTTATATGGTCCACACAAATCAGTATGGACTATCTGAAGCTTCTCTGATGCTCTCCAGGTTGCCTTGGCAAAAGGCATCCTTCTTTGCTTTCCAAATTGACATGTGTTGCAGTTTGTGTGTTTTTCCTCCATGGATGGTAGTCCTAGAACCATATATTTCTTCACCATGTGTAAGAGTGAATTGTGATGAAAATGCCCGAGTCTCTTATGCCATACATCTACTGTCATCTCTTGGCTCGAATAGGCAACTGACTTTCCTTCAATTGGATCAAACGAAAAACTTTTTCCTCTTATCTTAACTTGGCAGATTTCTTGACCCTTTGGATCAAATATCACACACTTCTTGTGCCCAAAATTAAGCTTAAAACCATTCTCCAAAAGTTGTCCTACGCTCAATAAATTTCGATCAAGTTTTGGAACAAAAAGTATATCTGAAATTAACTTTGTACCTGAGAGACTTTCAATAGCTACTGTTCCTTTTCCTTTGGCAGAACGATAATCACCATTACCGATTCTGACTTTAGAGATTGGGACTTGTCTAAATATTTGAAAATCTCCTCATCATGAGTCATATGATTTGTACAATCTCTATCAATTAGGCAGGACTCGCTTGAGATGCTGCTTGTAAAACATGATGCGACAAAAAGTTGATCTTCTTCCTGTTCATTAACAACTCGAGCCTATGTATCTTCCTGTTGAGTTTTATTTTTACAGATGATTGCTTCATGCCCAAGCTGATTGCACTTAGTGCACTTAGCATTAGGCCTCTTCCAATATTTGAAAGGTGCATGTCTGATCTTGCCGCAATGCTTACAAGGAGGGTATTTTCCTTTGAAACCACTTGTTTTGTTTTTGTTGTTGTACGCTGCACCTTATTCATTGGTTGGTTGGTTATTCTTCTTCTTAGAACGTCTATCATCGTGATGCTTGGCTGGTAAGGCACCGTCGACAACTCCTCCTTGTCTCATAACACGTCGTTGCTCTTGCGCTTGAAAAACACTTAAGATCTCTGCAAGTGTGATCTTGGACAAGTCCTTAGTATTTTCTAAGGTAGTTATGGTAGCCTCAAATATTTTAGGTGCCGTTACTAGGATTTTCTCAACGATCCTCGAATCATTGAAAGCGGAACCCAACAATCTGATGCGATTTGCTAAATTAAGGAGTCTGTCAGAGTACTCCTTTATGGTTTCACTTTCTTTCATCCTTTGAAGCTCAAACTTATGTGCCATATTCAACACTTGCATACCTCGAATCCTTTCATCTCCTTCATACTCAGTCTTGAGATAATCCCATACCTCTTTCACTAATTCTAGAGACATGATACGAGTGAAGATATTAGATGAAACTGCAGTAAATAAGCATGCCAGTGCCTTTGATTTTCTAGTTTTCCTCTCCTTGTGAGTTTTAATCTGCGCCTCTGTGGGATTGTCCGGCAAGGGAGCTATCTCGTATTCTTCTTCAACAGCTTCCCATAGATCCAAAGCTTGCAGATATATTTGAATTCTAACTGCCTATATTTGATAACTTTCTCCATCGAAAGTTGGTGGTGTCATTGAAGAAAGAATTATTTCTCCGTTTATGGTATCCACTGGATCAGATTGATGCAAACACTCACAGGTCCCTTAAGATTAAGGCTTTGATACCAATTGTTGGTTTAAAACCGTTAAAGAAAAGTAACGCAGGAATTCAATTTAAAGCTGGCCGCAGAAACAGAGATGGAGTTTGAAGAAGAGAATATGCAGAGAGTAATTATTTTCTTGTTGAATGACCACATCGAAATTATCATCAACTTAGCAACTTAAATAGTTTCTATTACAACTAAAAATAGGACAAAGAAACAACCTATTTCTAGCAAAATTAAAATAACTAATTAGTTTCCTACCAAAGATAGAACTCCTAATTTAGCTAGGATTGTACGTAAAAAAACTGCAGGAGAAAAAAGAAAACAAAGAAACACGTGCATTCCTAAAGCAACTCTCAACAATTTGTTTCCCTCTTCTAAAAGAACCTATTATTTTTCTCTTTTAATTTTTCAACTGTAGTTAGAGAAAATACTAACCCAATAGGCTCGAACCTGAAAATATAATTAGAGAGTCCGCGCATCACGTACTAACATAAACCTGAACAAAAACATACTACTTATGTATGCCCTTATATTCCCCTCAAAAATAGAATGTTGTATTAAGATATGCAATGAGGAATGAATTTCTGCAAAACATGGATGAGCTATTGAAGAAAAAAAATCAATAAAATATTACATTGCTCAATCTCGGTAATCCTTTTCATACATTGCCCTCCGTCCAGGAAAAAAAAGGCAAAGTAGGGGGTCTAAGTTTCAATGCCAGGTACTTTAGGAATGCAACATTTCAGAATAGGTGATTACGGAAAGTAATATCTCAGATTTAGAGTTTGACCCTGCTATCATGAGGACACCATGATATTTTGACTTAAAAAATGTTGCATCTACCATTATTACTAATCTACAGTTAGTACATCCAATGATTGAAGCACCATAAGAAAAAAATGCATATTGAAACCTGTGTTGAGCAAAAGAATATTAATAACAACTTGCATTTGATGTTTATAATCAGAGTACAATAATTTTTTAAACTAAGTCTTGCCCATGAGGCAAGAGTTGCATATATGTTAATAATCTAATCAATGCAATTAAAGAATGAACTTTTGCCTCTTGGGCAAAAGTTTTCAACTTCAGAAGTATAGCATTTGTACAATAATTTTCTAAACTAAGTCTTGTCCATGAGGCAAGAATTGCATCTATGTTAATAATATAATCAGTGCAAATAAAGGATAAACTTTTGCCTCTTGGGCAAAAGTTTTCAATTTCAACAATTTTCTAAACTAAGTCTTGCTCATGAGTCAAGAGTTTCATATATGTTAATAATATAATTAGTGCAATTAAAGAATATACTTTTGCCTCTTGGGCTAAACTTTTCAATTTCAACAATTTTCTAAACTAAGTCTTGTCCATTAGGCAAGAGTTGCATATATGTTAATAATCTAACCAGTGCATATATGTTAATTGAGTTATGGAAGGTGGATATGGTGATATACTATTGAATTGATGATTATTTATGTCTATGGCTCAATTTGGTTTAATGGATTGGTTGGAAGGATAAATGAATCCAAACTTGATATTGAAGGATGTTGTATGAATATGCATGGCATGTGAATGTAATTGGAGTATAAGAGGGTTAAAGTGACACCCTTTATGGTGTAATTAAGGCTTACTACTTAACCACTAGTTTGGTGAATTCAAATAATTGAATTGTGACGTTTGGTCGCTAATACTAGATTGCTATATATGTTCATTGTAGATAAGTAATCCGAAAAGATGAGAAGTCGATTTGGGACTAGTATTGAAGGTTGACAGTCAGGTATGTAAAGCATACTCTATACCATATCTTTGGCATGAAAGTGAACAATTGTTCTATTAAGAAAGTTTTCAAAGTTATTCAATAACATGTGATCCATAATGGTCTTGTATGATGTCCTACGTTACCAATGAACTTGTTTCCACCCTACAAGATGTCAAGACATTCCAATACTTACTTGTTTTCCAAATCTTACATGTTTATTGCACTAATGTATGTCAGAAGGTATCCGGTTACTCAAACAAGATCCATGTGCTATTAATGACTCCAAAACATTTCATTGATATACCAATAAGTTCCTACTTTATTATTATGGCATTGATGACTCCAAAACACTTCATTGATGTGCCAATGAGTTCTTACTTCATTTTTATTGCATTGATGGTCTATTTATATGTCTCTTATTGATGTATCATTGTTTTAAAGTATCAAAAATACGGTGGCAACCGAAATAACAATCTTAAAGATTAATTGAACTAAGTGATGGAAGTTCTCTCTTATCGGGTGGTATCCCAGGGGCATAAGCCTATCATGGGTCAATCCCTATTTATGTGTTTTATGGGTGGTATCCCAGGGGCATAAGCCTATCATGGGTCGATCCCAGTTGATATGTACTGGAGGCAGCCTAACGGTCAAAGTACAATACAGTAATGATTACAAAGATGATAAGAATGAAGGTAAAGTGATTGAATAAATACAATGTACAGGTTGTCACAAGTTCTAGTAAGTGTGGTCCACTCCTATTACGATTTATTCACTTGTTTCTGATTTCTATTGAGCTCCTATATCATATGTGATTATCTACAGCTTTACAAACTCAGTACATATTTTGTACTGACGTCCCCCACAGGGGACCTGCATTTCATGCTGCAGGCACAGGTACCTCATCTCATACACCACACAAGTAGGAGCCAGGATATCCAGCTGCTTTTGGTGAGCTCCAGTTTG
Source organism: Capsicum pubescens (assembly GCA_030864215.1). NCBI lineage: Eukaryota > Viridiplantae > Streptophyta > Magnoliopsida > Solanales > Solanaceae > Capsicum > Capsicum pubescens. Next base: position 183,849,037 of record CM061539.1, on the reverse strand, counting down.
CTTCGGGGCTTTTCGTGTCATATCCAGTCACTTTTGGTATTGTATAGAAGTTAGTTATATGGCGGGGTGTGTCCCGACCTTAGTTAAACTCTGTGTATTATTTAGAGGCTTTGTAGACCTAATGTACAGTCAAGGTGGTGTTTTATTAGTAGACGTGATGGCTCCAACGACCAAGTATTGTATATACATATATATGTGTGCTCGAGCTTATACAGGTGATTATTTCCTTTTATATGCGACATGATGCTGTCCGAATTTCGGGTTGTCATAGAGGTATGCATGGGAAGTATAAGGTTATGAGCTGGTTCTCCCGGGCCTCCTCGGTTACGGGTGCCAATCCGCCCCAATAGGATTTGAGGCATGAGACATTGGCATCGTTAAAATTGATAATATCATGTTTTAAGGTAAATTAGTAGTCAAACACTAGGCCGGGTAACCTATTTTAAGAATGTTGGATTGGGGAATGCGTGAAATATTTGTGAATGGTTTTGTTTTATCACTTTTGGATCAATTGTACTATTTGGACGGGAATGCCTTGAAGTATCTGTATATATTTATTCATCGGGGAATTCCCCGACGTATCATGTACTCGGAGGACGTCCATGATGAAGGACCAAATCATCGGGTAAGGCATTGGAGCGTAGTTTAGGAATAATGTAGGTTAGTGTAGGCTTACTTTTCAGTACTTTTTCATTTCGGGTTGTAATAATTGGACTGGACACTATATTTTTGGAGTGGTTTTGTTTTGTTTGTTTGATTGATTATTTTTGTGTGGTTTATACATTTTGTAGTGTCAAATTAGTCGATACGCTCCACCAAGTGACCGTGGTCGAACCACGGGATCGAGGGGTGACTAACACCTTCCCCTCGGTCAACAGAATTCCTTAACCAGAATCTCTGTTTGCAAACCAGTTTAAAAGAGTCAAAACCATTTTGAAAAAGGATATCCAATGGTAACTTGGCACACCAAATTTATGTCAAGTGGCGACTCTGTGTTTTGAATATAATGAATTCTTTTCGAAACAATCTTTCTTTTGTCACTTAAGAATAAAAACCCTTTCAAACTTAAAAACGATTCTTTTTGGGGTTGAAAAAGGGGTGTGACAGCTCTGGCGACTCTGCTTGGGACAACTTTTAGAATTCAAGCATTTCGTGGAGTCATATCGGCTTTGTTTGGCATTACGAGTGTATAAACATTGTTTGTGATTTTGTTTGTGTTATTGTTATCACTTTTGTGCGTTTTCGTGCTCTTTGTTTACAGTATTTATCCTATGTGTTACCTCTTTTATATCTGTCATCATGCGCATAACCCGAGTCTTTCTTTCTGCAACAAGTCCATAGTACACGTGTTGTACACGACCTCTAGTTGAATCACCCTTATTTTAGGGGGGGAGCCATCGGTGTTATGGAGTAGGTGGAAAGCAAAGCAGCCACTATCGACCATACGCTCCCCCGAACAGCCTTGTTAGTGAACCCCAACGTAGGTCAGCCTTTAGGTCATGCTTATGTGCATCATATTGAGATCTAGCGGGGCCCACTTGGTTCTTTGTAGGAGACTCACCTCTAAAGCATCCCTATGTGCTAAATGTTTAATTTCTGAAGGTAACATGGTCATTTGACGAACAGATTTGGGGAAAACTTGTGTTAGAAGTAAAGAAAAAAAATGAGAAAAAAAAGAGAGTTTCACAGTTTTTTAGAGTTCTTTATGACTTTTATTTTTCACAATTCAAAAAGATTTTCTTACCTTGTTCACACATTTACTCAAAAATAAAAAAACCTCAAAAAGATTTTTCCTTTATCTCCTTTAGCATGCATTCATAATTCGAATTCCAAAAAAAAAAAGATCACTTTTAGGAGCTTTCTATGAAAGAAAAATTCAAAAAAGATGCCAAAAGTTTTGAACATTTCCTATAATGAAAATACCAAAAAGATTTTTCTTCATAATTGTTGGTGTCAGTCTTAGTTGAATTGTCTAATTAAAAATCCAAAAAGATTTTATTCGTTTGTCTTTGGTTTTGTCTCTTAAGTTAGGGTCAATATATTAGTTAATCGTTAATTGTCAAATCTGGACGAACTACGCATACCTGATTCCTGCCCCTTGGGGCGAGATATGTAGGCAACCCTCGGTGGGTCCGATAATCTTTATTTTTGGCCTTGGTCTTAGTCTTAGCCTAGGATGATTTTATTCAGTGGTACTGTTCGGCGATTTGGAGTCATAAAGTGGCATGTTCCTTCGACATATCCGCGTCAAAGTCTCAAAGGTTGGGAATCTTTTGCTCCTGTCGAATTTTTGAAATAAAGTCTTATGTGGTATTACAGGATGAATTTGTCCACCAAGTCTAGAGTCCTGATGGTTGTCAAGGTGCCCAAAAAGTAAATCAAGTGGTGGGGCATGTTTAACTGTGTTGACCAGCAGAAACCGATTAAAATATTAGGAGATGTTACAGAACTTCTGCATATTACCCCTCGTCTAGATCTAATAGAGGCGGTGTTGACCTTTTGGGATCCAAGTAGTTTGGTGTTTAGGTTTGAAAAGTGTGAAATGACTCCAACTTTGGCAGAAATATCTGGTCTGTTGCATTTGCCCTATATCGATAAAGGTATGATTAGAGATCGAACTCATACTGGCATGAGGTTTTTGCAGTTTTGTGGGTTAAAAAGTAAAGATACGTATTTGGGTTGTTTGAAAGATTCGTGGATTCTCTTAGATTTTTTGTTCGCTAGATTCGGACCCTCGGAAGGTTTTGATTGCTTTTGGGATGAATTTCATATGACTAAGGAGAAGTGGGAGAGAAAGCGTCTTGAAGTCTTCGCCCTCGCTTTGTTAGGTACTTTAGTGTTTCCACTAGAAGAAAGACGCATCAATACACGTTTTCAATATGTAGTGATGGTCTTATTTCATGAGGAACGAGGGGGCAAGGTTACCATCATACCTATGATCTTTACAGAAATATATAAGGCTTTAACCGAAGTAAAGGGAGGGATGAGATTTTTTGAGGGAAGTAACCTGATGTTGCAACTATGGTTGATGGAGCATTTGCATGCACCTTCTCTAATTAGACTGTATGTGATTGACCAGTGTATGCCTAATCGAGTGAACGCCATAGGATAAAGAATGCGCGTTGCCAAATTCTCGCTACCCGTGGAAATCGATGCTTAGATTGAATTTCTCGAGTCAAGAACTGAGGATAACATTCTATGGAGATGTCTATGGATTTGTCCAAAAACAATCTTATCTGGGTGTCAGATGCAACTCCTTTTTGTTATGATAGGACTTAATTGTACTGGACCATACACTCCTGTTAGGGTAATGCGTCAGCTGGGTAGATCGCAAGACGTCCCACCCGTGGTGGATCTGCTGAAAGATGTTGAGTACTTTAAGAACCAAGCCTTAGGGGAGAGAAAATACAAGCAACTCTGGAATCACGCAATAAAAATGGGTATACATACTTTCAAAGAAGGGTCGGATAACCCAGGGTACAGTTCGAGATATGAGATTTGGCTTCAATCTATACCTCGGGGTGTTAGCGGGCCATTACCAGTGTAACTTAGAGGAAGAATATGAGAAGAATACATTGTTGATGACAGTCAGAATGAAAGTACGGAGGCCAAAGTGGATACACTGAGGGTTCGGTTATCAAATTTGCTCAAGACTGTAGAGGGGTGTGAGAACAATCTTTTCAGGTACACTCTCCATGAGGAGGGAATACGTGCCAGAAGCTTCTTCCCAAATATCGGGGTGTCTTTGCAGGATATGCTATGATGTTTGAATGGGAGAAACAGAACTTCACAGATAGGTCCATCTCAGCCAGGGTCATCACACAGAGCACCAGTTTGAAGGAGCATTTCTTATCTTTTATTTAGTTTGAGTCTCTTATTTTATGTTATTGCAAGGTGGTGTCATTGTCATATCGGCGTTAAGTTTGCTTTTGGAGTCTTTATTAGGAGAATTATGTATGTCAAATTGTTGGTCTGGAGTGTTGTTTGGTATTTGTTGTTTAGGTTTAAACTGGTCTTAAATTTGGAGTATGTTTAGTTGTTTCTTTATCAAAATGTTGTGATGTTGCGTCATTCTTTCTTTTGTTTTTTTTCGCGTAAAGAAAAAATAATAATAATAATAATAAAAATCATCAAAAATCATTAATTTTCTGGTATTTATGCATGCGTGTCCCAAACTATGCAAGGTCTGATTCATGTACAACATGATACGTAGGCAACCTACTTTTGCTTCTTGTTTTTTCATTATTTATCTTTTATTTTAAGGAAAAATAAAAGCCATAAAGAATGATAAAAAGAGAGGAGACAGCGAGAGAGGAAAAGAAAGAAAGAATAATGAGAGAAGGAATAGAAGGATAAAAAAAGAGGGGGGACTGATGCAAGAGATGAGAGAAGTGACGGCGAAGGAAAAAAAAAGAGGTGTGATTGGAGTAAAGAAGCAAATGGGTGTATGAGAAAGTTCGGTTAAAACGGCCCCATTACCCTCTAAGTCTGGTAGAAATGTACATGAACCTAGGATGTATACAATGTGATTTCTATGCTTGTTGCCTGACCTAAATCCTAACGGGTTTTGTCTTTGATGAGCATGTTCTTTCGGATAAGTGGTTGGTTTGTAGCACTTTGTCTAGTCATCCGTACTTCACTAGATCAAAAGCGAAGCTTGCCATGGCTAGTAGGGAGATTGAAAATTCACTCATTGACCCAGATCAGTATCCCAGGGAAGAAAGTTTAGAATGCAATGATGAGGTATTGAGACTGAGACAACAATTGCTAGATCTGCACCGAGCATGGGCTAGTGGAATGCCTCCTTCTCCGCTCCCTGAAGATCTTGGGAATATCCCCAATTGCCCACCACTCTCTCAGGCGCAATTCTCTGTTCCCATTGAGTCACCGGAGCACGCACCAGGATTCACTCCACGGCAATATTACCCTGGCAGTTCCTCAACCAAGGCCCGCGACTTAGCCGGTGCCACCGGCAATGCCTGTGTTTGTGGCTCTGCCACCACCTGAAGCTCCCATCTATGTTGTGCGTCCGACAACGATGTTTCCTTGGTCTTCTAGTGAGCCAGTATTAAAGGTTTCAGATAATCAGTATTATGCCATGGAGCCTACTTTGAGAATTAATGAACCGTATGGGTACACTCATCCACCTGTATTTCCATTTGATACGGAAAAACCTATCGCAACAGAGGAACAAGAGGTCATAGCGAGGAAATTGAAAAGTTTGGAACAGGCCATGAGGAATTTGCAAGGATTCGGAGGTTATAAGAGTGTTGCCTATAAAGATCTTTGCATGTTCATTAGCCTCCCGCTAGGTTTTAAAATTCCCAAGTTTGAGAAATATGCGGGGTACGGTGATCCTGTGGCGCATTTGAGATGTTATTGCAATCAATTGAGGGTTGCGAGGGGAAGAGAAGAGTTGCTTATGGCTTTCTTTGGTGAGAGTCTTTCCGGTCTGGCTTCAGAATGGTTCGTCGATTAGGATATTGACAATTGGAACAACTGGGATGACCTAGATAATGAATTTGTGAAACATTTTCCATATAACGTCAATCTGGTTCCTGATGAGAAATCCCTGGTCAACATGAAGAAGAAAAGTACTGAAGGCTTTCGGGAATACGCGATAAGATGGCGTGAACAAGCCACAAGGGTAAAACCATCAATGAAGGAGAGTAAGTTGGTAGAGGTCTTCATTCAGGCAGAGGATGAGACCTATTTTCAACATTTACTTCCAGCGATGGGAAAGTCGTTTATTGAAGTCCTAAAAATGGGAGAGATGATAGAGGACGGAATTAAAACTGGATGGATTATGAGTTTTGCCGCATTAAAGGCCACCACCCAAGCAATTCAAGGTGGCTCTGGAACTTTTGGAGGTAAAAAGAAGAAAGAGCACATAGCGACCGTTGTAGCTGGATCCCATTCCTATCCCAAAAGACCGCCTTTCCCCTATCACCAACCTCAACCCCAAGCCTATGCCCAAGCTCCATATATTCCTCCCCATCATTACTACCCTCCACAAAACCCATTATATTCTATTCCACCACCCCTGTACCCAGTATATAGCGCGCAACCATATGCCCAAACCCCTTCTTACCCGCAATGGCACGCGTAGGATCTAATATACCTTATTTTTACTTTGCAAAAGTTGAATATTGGTGTTGAGAGGATCAGGCCCAACAATGTATGTTCCAGGGTTTTCGATAGTGCAAAATCAAACTCCATTGGCGAAATAGATCTAATGTTAATTATAGGGCCTGTTGAGTTTGCCATAGAGTTTCAAGTATTGAATATAGACTCCTCTTACAATCTGTTATTGGGAAGACCGTGGATCCACAAAGCCAAGGCGGTTGCATCTACATTGCACCAAATGATCAAGTTTGAGCATGACAGGCAAGAAGTGGTTGTTCATGGTGAAGGGGATTTGTCCGCCTACAAAGATTCTCCCTTGTCCCTTATTGAAGCAAACAATGTAGAGGAGATATTTGTCTATCAAAGTTTTGATACAGTGTCGGTGAATCGTATCGGTGAAGGGCAGGTTATTCCGAGACCACAATTAGCTTTCGCTTCTATCATGATGGTGAGTGAGCTTTTGAAATATGGATCTGTGCCAGGGAAGGGTTTGGGAGTGTCTCTGCACGGTATCGTTTGTCCCATATGTTCGAGAGAGAGCATGGGCACTTTTGGTCGAGAATTTGAACCTATGGCTGAAAATTTGAAGAAGGCCAAGGGAAGGAAAATGGAAACATGGTCACTCCCTCGCCCAATGTCGCTACTTAGTGAATCATTTGTCAAGAGAGCGATATCACAAAGCCTGTAGAATTTTGAAGCTGAATTGGTTGATGACTTCCAGAACCTGCTGATTGATGTTGACATGGTTGAAGTAGGAGAGGGTACCAGTAAGGCAGGCATGCAGTTCATCGGTCTTGAGGTCTAGCTCAACAATTGAAAAGTCACTCCTCTCCCCGTCAGGAGGGAGTTTTGGTAGTTCATTTTGTTTTTTTTTTCTATTTATCCGAGTTATTCCAGGGTTGTAATTCGGAATTTAGCTTGTTTACATTCTGTTGTCATTTGTGTTTAAACCCTCCTATCTTTCCCTTTTAATGAAATGTAATGTCCCCTTATTTTGTGTCTAATATATTTTGATTTTGTCTTTTTATTTATACAGTTCTCTTTATGCTGATTCTAATGACATGACATGCATGCAGAATTTTCAGCCTGATCTTAAAATCCAAATTAATCAAGATATAATGAAGCAAGAGGGGGAATATGATGAAGAAGAGGCACTAGGGGAAATAAGCAAATAGTTGGAATAGTTTGAAGACAAGACGAATCCTAATTTGAATGACACTGAGCCAATCAATCTAGGGAATCAAGAAGATATTAGGGAAACTAAAATCAGTGTACATGCTTTGCCGCAGCTAAAAGATGGAATGATTCAAGCATTAATTGATTATAAGGATGTTTTTGCATGATCTTATGATGATATGCCTGGTTTAAGCACTGAATTAGTGGCTCATAAATTGCCAACAGATCCCACATTTCCCCCTGTGAAACAGAAGTTGAGGAAGTTTAAAACTGATGTAAGCATTAAAATCAAAGAGGAAATCATGAAACAACTTGAAGCCAAAGTCATTCGAGTGGCTCGTTATCCTACGTAGTTATCCAATGTTTTTCCTGTCCCAAAGAAAGATGGCAAAATTTGAGTATGTGTTGATTACCTTGATTTGAACAGAGCAAGTCCGAAGGATGATTTTTTTCTGCCCAACATCCATATTTTGCTGGACAACTGCACTAAACATGAGGTTGCCTCTTTTATGGATTGTTATGCCGGATACCACCAGATTATTATGGATGATAAAGATGCGGAGAAGACGTCTTTTATCATACCATGGGGGACCTATTGTTATCGAGTGATGCTGTTCGATTTGAAGAATGCTGGAGCAACATACAGGAGAGCCATGACCACTATGCTTCATGATATGATGCATAAGAAGATTGAGGTCTATGAAGATGATGTGATTATTAAATCAAAGAGTCAGGCTGACCATGTTAAAGATTTAAGAAAGTTCTATGAAAGGCTTCGCAGGTATAATCTCAAACTCAACCCGGCAAAATATGTATTTGGAATTTTGTCTAGAAAGCTGTTGGGGTTTGTAGTCAGCCGTCGGGGAATTGAATTGGATCCTTCAAAAATCAAAGTCATTCAGGATTTGCCCCCTCCCAAGAATAGGACGGAGGTGATGAGTTTGCTTGGTATACTGAACTACATCAGCACGTTTATTCCTCAACTCACAACCACTTGTGATCCTATATTCAAGTTGATAAAAAAGAGTGTTGTGGTAGAATGGACTGAAGAATGTCAGGAAGCGTTCGACAAAATCAAAAGATATTTGTCAAATCCACCCGTGTTGGTACCACCGGAGCCTGGTAGGCCTTTGATCTTATATTTATCAGTCATGGACAATTATTTCAGTTTTGTCCTGGGTCAACATGATGTCATGGGAAAAAAGACACAGGCTATTTATTATCTTAGCAAGAAGTTCACAACATATGAGGTTAGGTACACTCTTTTTGAAAGGACATGTTATGCCTTAACTTGGGTAGCACAGAAGTTGAAGCATTATCTTTCATCCTACACTAATTATCTCATCTCCCGCATGGATCCTTTGAAGTATATCTTCCAGAAGCCTATGCCGACAGGTCGATTGGCAAAGTGGAAAATATTGCTCATCGAGTTCGACATTATGCATGTGACTCGAACCGCCATGAAAGCCCAAGCCTTGGAAGATTATCTTGCTGAGAATCCCATTGATGAAGAGTACGAGCCATTAAAGACATATTTTCCTGATGAAGAAGTATTATGTGTCGATGAAGTCGTTATAGATGTTGATCCAGGTTGGAAGTTGTTCTTTGATGGAGCTGTCAACATGAAAGGAGTCGGAATAGGTGCGGTTTTTATCTCTGAATTAGGGTAACATTCCCGGTAACAGCGCAACTTCAATTTTATTATAGCAATAACATGGCAGAATATGAAGCTTGCATTCAGGGTTTGAGGCTAATTGTTGATATGAGAGTCCAGGATCTATTAGTGTTGGAGGATTCAGATTTGTTCGTCCATCAGATTCAAGGTGATTGGGAGACACGAGATTTAAAGCTAATAACGTATCGATAATGCTTGAAGGATCTATGTCAACGGTTTATGCCAGTAAAGTTTAGGCATATTCCAAGAATTCGCAATAAGATTGCTGATGTTTTGGCCAATTTGTCTTCAATGCTCCAACATCCTGATAAAGCCTACATCGATCCAGTGCATATATAGAGTCGTGATCAACATGCTTACTGTAATGCAGTTGAAGAAGAGCTCTATGGAGAACCTTGGTTCTTCGATATCAAGCGATACATTCAGTCAGGAGAATACCTAACACATGCCACCAATGATCAAAAGAGGACTATTAGGCATTTGGCTAGTGGACTTTTCTTAAACGGGGGAGTCTTATACAAGAGAACCCCGGATTTGGGACTTTTGAGGTGTGTAGATGTAAGAGAAGCTTCGGAGATCATGGTTGAAATACACTCTGGAGTATGCGGGTTGCATATGAACAGTTATGTCTTGTCATAAAAGATACTTCGAGTAGGTTATTATTGGCTTACTATGGAGAGGGATTCCATTTATTTTGTTCGAAAATGTCATCAATGTCAGGTACACGGTGATCTGATACATTCTCCTCCCGCTGAATTACACGCAATGTCTACTCTATGGCCTTTCGTAGCTTGGGGGATGGACGTGATCGGGCGATTGAGCCGAAAGAGTCAAATGGGCATAGATTCATTTTAGTGTCCATTGATTACTTTACAAAGTGGGTGGAAGCAGTAAGTTTCAAGTTAGTAACAAAGAAGGCCATAGTAGATATTGTTCATGCCAATATTATTTGTAGGTTTGGAATTCCAAAGATGATCATTACAGACAATGCTGCCAATCTCAATAGTCATTTCATGCAAGAAGTGTGCCAACATTTTAGGATCGCACATCAAAATTCCACTTCATATCGTCCAAAGGACAATGGCGCTGCGGAAGCGGCCAATAAGAATATCAAAAAGATACTGCAGAAAATGGTGCAAGGGTCTAGATAATGGCATGAGAATTTGTCGTTTGCTCTACTAGGTTATCGCACTACTGTTCACACTTCAATAGGGGAAACTCCATATTTATTGGTGTACGGGACAGAAGCAGTCATTCCTGTAAAAGTAGAAATTCCCTCTCTTCGAGTCATTGTGGAAGTAGAGATTGATGATGACGAGTGGGTCAAAACCCAATTGGAACAATTGAGTTTGATTGAGGAAAAAAGGCTAACATTGGTATGTCATGGCCAATTGTATTGGAAGAGAATGGCTCGAGCGTATAACAAGAAGGTACGACCCAGGCATTTTGAAGTTGGTCAGTTGGTATTGAAGCGTATCCTTCCTCACCAGGTTGATGCGAAAAGCAAGTTCTTCCCAAACTGGCAAGGTCCCTACATTGTGAAGAAAGTGTTGCCCAATGGAGCCTTATATTTGACAGATATTGAAGGCAAAATGGCAGAAATAACTATCAATGCTGATGCGGTCAAAAGATATTATGTATGATATTTTATCCTTTGTTGATTTTATTGCATGTTTAGTACTTGCATTTTTGAAGATTGATCTAATGAAGGCATTTTATTCTTTTAGACAAACATTGTGTCATCCTTTGTTTACCCGTTTGAGCTTAGTTTTATTTTTCTTTCATATCCCTCTTTTGGAATCAAAATATAGTCAAAGATAAATGGCAGGAAAATAAGAATAAAAGAAAGAGTTCGAAAAAAAAAGAAAAAAAATCAAATCAAAACAAAGAACAAATTGATGGAACTACGTAAGACCTGATTCTCCTCTCTTGGGAGTGAGATACGTAGGCTGCCCTATTCAGGGCTTGGTCCAACCAAATGAAGATTTTAGAGTCACCAGTCAACAAAACTGGGCCATGAGTTAATGTGTTGTTTGAGTCAATTCCAAAAGTTGTAAGTCCCACCCCCATTTCAAGTGTCGTTTGAGCCTCTTTCCATACATTCCTAACCTTATCCAAAAGCCAAGCTACAACCAAAGAAAGTCCTTCAGATCAATCTTTGATAATGTTAAGGCTAAAAATGCAATGGATAGGATGATACATTATAGGGTACTACTTGTCTTCCTCAGCATAAGAAATCAGGAAAGAAATAAAAATGAGAGAGTCTTACTGGTGAAAACCCTCACGGGCACCATAAGGCGATGGTGAATCGAGAGAAATAAAAATGAGAGAGTCTTACTAGTGATAACCCTCACGGGCACCATAAGGCGATGAGGAGTTGAGAAAAATAAAAATGAGAGTCTTATTGGTGAAAACCCTTATGAACACCGTAAGGCGATGGCGAGTTCGAGAGAAAAGTGAAAAGGAAAGAGATTTGTTGGCGAAAGTCTTTCAAGATGTCATCAATTGAATGAGATATATGAGTTCAATGGATTTGAAAAAGCGGCTCATCGGCAAAGGCACGAACTCAACAACAAATGGGAAGTTTGGATAGGAAGATCAGACAGCTTAATCCAAAATACATGTCATAGTCATTTGAGTTGGTTTCCATATTCAGATAAGTTATCTTCTTTGTTAAAAAGAGGGACATTGCACTTTTTATTTCATTTATACATTCATATTTTATGTCCTTTTATGTCTTTTTTCAAAAGAAAAGTCACCATCATTTCTTTACACTCTTTGAGTCTATTCTGTGTCAAAACAAGCAAGAAAGAATTTCAAAACTTGCTACCAGTATTTTCAATTGTATGAGGAAAATCCAAGGACTAGCACACGAGAGAAACATGATCATAATTCAAAACAAGGCAAAGATAGTCTATCAACTGACAGGTTGCTAGATTCATGGGAGTATCAAATGTCAAAAGGTGCATCTCAGAGGCATGGTAAAACAGTCGGTGTTTGAGTCAAAGGCATTTCCCCGATATGGTCTGGGTCAATGATGCGACAAGACAGGGGAAAGTGCCAGCAATCTGAAATAAAATGAAGGGAATGGACATTGGAGCAGGTGTCAGGAAAGCCAAGTGCTGCAAACCATCACTACGTTTTTAACTGACAAATTTTCTTTGTTGAGACACGGGCAAATTCGCTTCACTTAATTCAGCGGCCATTGGAAAAACACTTCCGTGGGATTTTACTTTTGTTCAGGACCCTCCTGAAAAAAATGAGATTTTACTTTATGTTCAGGACCCTCCTGAAAAATGGGATTTACTTTTTGTTCAGGACCCTCCTGAAAAATGGGATCTTACTTTTTGTTCAGGACCCTCCTGAAAAATGGGATCTTACTTTTTGTTCAGGACCCTCCTGAAAAATGGGATTTTACTTGTCACACCCCTTTTCCGTACTCCAAAAAAAGATTCATTTTTTAATTCGAAAGGGTTTTTATTATCTAAAGTGACAAAATGAAGATTGTTTCGAAAAAGGACTATTTACAATTTTTATTATTATTATTATTTTTTATTCAGAGTCGCCACTTGGAATAATCTGGTGTGCCAAGTCACCTTTGGAAAATCCTTTTCAAAACTGTTTTTGACTCTTTTAGACTGGTTTGCGAACAAAGATTTTGGCTAAGGAATCTTGTTGACCGAGGGGAAGGTGTTAGGCACCCCTCGATCCTGTGGTTCGACCACGGTCTCTTGGTGAAGCGTATCGGCTAATTTTGACACTATGAATGTACAAACAACAAATAAGCACGTAAAGCAATCAAACCAACAAACCAAACAAAATCCCAAAAAAAGGGTAATGTTCAGTCCAATTTATACAGTCCAAATAAAAAATGCGAAAATAAATCCTATCTAACCTATACTAATCTTCCCTACGCTCCCGTGCTTTACCTGACGCCGCGGACCTTCCTCACTAATGTCTTCCGCCAACATAATACGTCGGGGCATTCTCCGGTGAATAAACACAAATCCCTCGGGGCATTCCCCGACCAAATGATACATTTGAATTAAATAAGCTAACTAACTAAAAAAAACATTCAAAACACACATTTAAACATTTAATTGAACACATCACATCCTAGATTTTTCCCTACCCGAACATACATTGACTATCCATTTCGACCTAAGCATACTACTATTGTGTTCAACATTATAAACCAAAATTAATTCGATTTCAACGACATCAATATCCATTTCAAGTCCAACCAAACAATTCACATTACTTCATTCGTTCATAATTCCAATCCCCCATATTTATACATGACAGTTTTTGAACACGAGCATAATTATCCATCCACATCATCATCGATTTCATGCCAACAACTACTTATTCAGATAACGCAACACCAATCATCAACAGAAGTGTCCAATCAAACAAATACCACACTACCACAACATCCACATACAAAATGTCATAACAATGAAATGAAAAAGGTAAGGATTAGAAATGGACCTTCGAAGAAAATGATGTCGTGATAATAATATTAAAGAAGCCTGAATTTAAAATCCTGAATAGAGGACCTTAATTGACAAACTCCAAGCTCAGTATCGCCAAAATTGGAGCTCTAAACTGGTTGTGGTAAGTAGATTAAGACGAACGGGACCCCACGACTCAAAACAGTAGCAACCCAACGAACCCGAATCGAGAAAAAATGCAATAGTAGCCTTTTTTCCATAAGTTCGAACAGATTTGGTGACCTTTCGATGCGTTTTCAGCGAAATTGAGGCCGGAACAGTAACTCGAGTACAGAATTGACGTCTCTCTCTTCCTCTCACAGCTCTCTCTCTCTCTCACGCAGATTTCTCTCTTTCTTTTGCAGCTCTCTCTCTCTGTGATTCTCTCTTCACGTCTCACTGTGGGTGTGCGTTCTTACCAAGAAAAGAAAAAAAATCTTCCATGTTTCCCTACGATATATGATGATAATGTGGGTACTCTGTGAATGGTGGTGAATCGAGAAGAGGATGAAAAGTGTGGTATCTCTATGAATGAGAAAAAGAAAAATAGAGATCCCCAGTGAGATGCTCTCCCTGTGTGTGTGTGCCCTCCTTCCCTTTTTTTGTGCCTCTATGCGTATATGTGGTTTTTTTCCTAGTCCAGGGAAGCTGCCAGGAAATTTTCCCTTTTTTATTTTAGTTTTTCTTTTTCCTTAAAATTTCTTTGTGGTCAAAAAATATGAGGGAGGAGGGGTCACGTGGGTGAGGGGTGGGGTAGTAGGTGAGGTGTAAGTTTTTAATTAGAGGGGTAGGGGTTAGGTGTCCATTTTTGATTGGGTGGGTTGTTGGAATTATTAAGATAGGACAAAATTAGTTAGGTTTGTTAAATGGGATAAAACAAAAATAAATAAATAAATAAATAAATAAATGGATGAAAAGATGAGGTGGTTATTTATTTTCTTGGGGAAAAATTACTACGCGGATAGGGTACGTAGTAAAATGGGGTAAACGCTAAAATTTGTGAAGGGACAAAATTATGTGTCTACATCATGCCCCCTTGGAATATAAACACCCAGTGTTTTCATGCAAAGAGGTAGACAACGAGACAAAATTTTGTCTCTATCATGGTTCGAAGAAAGAAACAGAAGGAAGAAGGACAACCGAGTCTTGACGAACATCCTACCTACCTAAGTTATGAGGGAATAAAGTGATAGGGATCTCAAAGGATTGGAAGGTGATGGATTATACCGAGTTGGAGAGTCGAGCGAGGTTCCATCAAGGTTCCGGTCTGTGGCTCTGTCATTACATCAAAATGAAAATTACAAGTTAAAACATAAATGAAATTACAAAATCCTATCTATACAGCTTCTTTGACTCTTGACTTGCTATTTCATCACTCTATTCTTCAGGCGGGCTCCTGATTTACAATTTCTTCAACTTGTTGCTTGGTTTTCCATTGCTTCACTTTGTTATATCGACTTTCATTTATTCGCCCTGCTCTTCAGGCGGGCTTCTGACTTACAGATTCATCACCCTATTTTCAGGCGGGTTCCTGATTTGCAGTTTCTTCAATTTCCTGTTTCATCACCCTGTTCTTCAGGTGGGCTCCTGACTTACAAATTCATCATCCTATTCTTTAGGCGGGCTCCTGAATCAAAACAAAAACTAGAAACAAAATTATCCCCAACAAAGATTAAGATAAAGAGAGACTTCATCATTTTTTTTTAAAGTAATGTCCCATTTTCCAGGAGGGTCCTAAACATAAAGTAAAATTCTATTTTTTAGGAGGATCCCGAACAGAAAATAAAATCCCATTTTTCAGGAGGGTCCTGAACATAAAGTAAAATTCTATTTTTCAGGAGGGTCCTGAACAGAAAATAAAATCCCATTTTTCAGGCGGGTCCTGAATAGAAAGTAAAGTCCCATTTTTCAGGAGGGTCCTGAACATAAAGTAAAATCTCATTTTTCAGGAGGGTCCTGAACAGAAAGTAAAGTCCCATTTTTCAGGAGGGTCCTGAACATAAAGTAAAATCCCATTTTTCAGGAGGGTCCTGAACATAAAGTAAAGTCCCATTTTTCAGGAGGGTCCTGAACATAAAGTAAAATCTCATTTTCCAGGAGGCTCCTGAACAAAAAATAATATCCCATTTTTTAGGAGGGTCCTAAACATAAAGTAAAATCCCATTTTTCAGGAGGGTCCTGAACAGAAAGTAAAATCTCATTTTTTAAGAGGGTCCTGAACATAAAGTAAATTTCCATTTTCCAGGAGGGTCCTGAACAAAAAGTACAATCTCATTTTCCAGAAGGGTCCTGAACATAAAGTAAAATCTCACGGATGTGCATTTCCAATGGTAGCTGAATTAAGTGAAGTAAATTTGCCCCTATTTCAACAAAGAAAATTTGTCAGTTAAAAACTTAGTGGTGGTTTGCAGCACTTTGCTTCCCAGGCATCTGCTCCAACCGTTGTTCTAGATCGCTGAAACTTGCCCCTGTCTTGTCGCGTCATTGACCCGGATCCAGATTGGGGGAAATGAGTTCTGACTCGAACAATGAGTTTCCAAATCTGAATACTCCCACGAATCTGATAGCCTGTAGATTGATAGACTTTCTTTTCTTCATGTTGAATTACGATCATATTTCTTTCATATGTTGGTCCTTGGCTTTTCCTCATACAATTGGAAAGACTGGTAGCAGGTTTCAAAATCCTTTCTCGCTTGTTTTGACACAGACTTAACTTAAAATGTAAAGAAATGATGGTGACTTTTATTTTGATAAATGACATAAAAAGACAAAAATATGAATATGTAAATGAAAGTACAGGGAAATGCCCCTTATTCAAAATAAAACTTATCTGAATACGGTAACCAACACCAATGAGTATGACATGCATTTTGGATTAAGTTGTCTGATCTTTCTATCCAAACTTTCCATTTATTGTTGAGTTCATGCCTTTGCCGCTGAGCCGCTTCTTCAAATCCATTGGACCCATATATCTCATTCAATCGACGACATCTTAAAAGACTTTCGCCAACAAATCTCTTTCTTTTCACTTTTTATTTTTCTCTCGAACTCGTCATCGCCTTACGGTGCCCCTGAGGGTTTTCACCCATAAGACTCTCTCATTTTCATTTCTCTCAACTCACCATCGCCTTATGGTTCCCTCGAGGGTTTTCACCAATAAGACTCTCATTTTTATTTCTTTCCTGATTTCTTATGCTGAGGGAGACAAGTAGTACCCTACAATGTATCATCATATCCATTGCATGCTTAGCCTTAACATTATGAAAAATTGATCTGAAGGACTTTCTTTGGTTGTAACTTGTCTTTCGGATAAGGTTAGAAAAGGATGGCAAGAGGCTCGAACGACACTTGAAGTGGGGGTGGGACTTACAACTTTTGGAATCGACCCAAATAACACATTAACTCATGCCCCAGTTTTCTTGAATGGGTGACTCTAAATTATTTATTTGGTTAGACCAAGCCCTGAGTAGGGCAGCCTACGTATCTCTCTCCCAAGAGAGGAGAATCAGGTCGCACGTAGTTTCATCAGCTTGTTCTTTGTTTTGATTTGATTTTTTCTTTTTCTTTTTTTTTTATTATTTTTGAAATCTTTCTTTTATTCTTGTTTTCCTGACATTTATCTTTGACTCTATTTTGATTCCAAAAAAGGGATATGAAAGAAAAATAAAACTAAGCTCAAACGGGTAAACAAAGGATGACACAATGTTTTGATAGAAGAATAAAATGCCTTCATCATATCAATCTTAAAAAATGCAAGTACTAAACATGCAATAAAATCAACAAAGGATAAAATATCATACATAATATCTTTTGACCGCATCAGCATTGATAGTCATTTCTGCCATTTTGCCTTCAATATCTGTCAAATATAAGGCTTCATTGGGCAACACTTTCTTCACAATGAAGGGACCTTGCCAGTTTGGGGAGAACTTGCCTTTCGCTTCAACCTAGGGAGGAAGGATACGCTTTAATACCAATTAACCAACTTCAAAATGCCTGGGTCATACCTGTTTGTTATACGCTCGAGCCATTCTCTTCTGAAACAATTGTCCATGACATACCGATGTTAGCCTTTTTTCCTCAATCAAACTTAATTGTTCCAGTCGGATTTTGACCCACTCTTCATCATCAATCTCTGCTTCCACAATGACTCGAAGAGAGGGAATTTCAACTTCTACAGGGATGATGCTTCTGTCCCATACACTAATAAATATGGAGTTGCCCCTATTGATGTGCGAATAGTAGTGCGATAACCTAGCAATGCAAACGGAAACTTCTCATGCCATTGTCTAGACCCTTGTACCATTTTCCATAGTATCTTATTAATATTCTTATTGGCAATTTCCACAATGCCATTAGCCTTCGGACGCTATGGAGTGGAATTTTGATGTGCGATCTTAAACTGTTGACACACTTCTTGTATCAAATGACTATTGAGATTGGCAGCATTGTCTGTAATGATCATCTTGTAACCAAAACTACAAATGATATTGGCATGAACAAAATCTGCTACCGCCTTCTTTGTCACTGACTTGAAAGTTACTGCTTTTACCCATTTTGTGAAGTAATCAATGGCCACCAAAATGAATCTATACCCATTTGACGCTTTCGGCTCAATCGGCCCAATCACATCCATCCCCCAAGCCACGAAAGGCCATGGAGAAGACATCGCGTGCAACTTAGCAGGAGGGGAATGTATCAGATCACCGTGTACCTGACATTGATGACACTTTCAAACAAATCGAATTGAACCCCTCTCCATAGTAAGCCAGTAATAACCTACTCGAAGAATCTTCTTTAACAAGAAATAACCATTCATATGCGGCCCACATACTCCAGAGTGTATTTCAACCATGATTTTTGAGGCTTCTCTTGCATCCACACACCTCAAAAGTTCCAAATCCGGGGTTCTCTTGTATAAGATTCCCCCACTTAAGAAAAATCCACTAGCCAAATACCAAATAGTCCTCTTTTGATCACTGATGGCATGTGTTGGGTATTCTCCTGACTGAATGTATCGTTTGATATCAAATAACCAAGGTTCTCCATCGATCTCTTCTTCAATCGCATTACAGTAAGCATACTGATCACGACTCTATATATGCACTGGATCGATGTAGGCTTTATCAGGATGTTGGAGTATTGAAGACAGAGTGGCTAAAGCATCAGTAATCTCATTATGAATCCTTGGGATATGCCAAAACTTTACAGACACAAACCGTTGACATAGATCCTTCAAGCACTGTCGATACAGTATTAGCTTTAAATATCGTGTCTCCCAATCACCTTGAATCTGATGAACGAGCAAATCTGAATCCCCCAACACTAATAGTTCCTGGACTCCCATATCAACAGCTAGCCTCAAACCCAGAATGCAAGCTTCATATTTCTCCATGTTATTGGTACAATAAAATTGAAGTTGCGCTGTTACCATAAAATGTTGCCCCGCCTCAGAGATAAGAACTTCACCTATTCCGATTTCTTTCATGTTGACGGCTCTATCGAAGAACAACTTCCAACCTGGATCAGCATCTATAACGACTTCATCAACACAAAACACTTCTTCATCAGGAAAATATGTCTTTAATGGCTCGTACTCTTCATCAATAGGATTCTCAGGAAGATGATCTAACAAGGCTTGGGCTTTCATGGTAGTTTGAGTCACATATACAATGTCAAACTCGGTAAGCAATATTTGCCACTTTTCCAAACGACCGGTTGGCATAGGCTTCTGAAAGATATCCTTCAAAGGATCCATGCGGAAGATGAGATAAGTAGTGTAGGACGAAAGATAATGCTTCAGCTTCTATGCTAACCAAGTTAGGGCACAACACGTCCTTTCATGAAAAGTATACCTGACCTCATATGTAGTGAAATTCTTGCTAAGATAATAAATAAACTGCTCCTTTTTGCCTGTGACATCATGTTGACCCAGGACACAATCGAAAGAATTGTCCATGACTGATAAATATAAGATCAAAGGCCTGCCAGGCTCCGGTGGTACCAACACGGGCGGATTTGACAAATATCTTTTGATTCTGACGAACGCTTCCTGACATTCTTCAGACCACTCTACTGTAACACTCTTTTTCAGCAATATGAAAATGGGCTCACACGTGATTGTGAGTTGAGCAATAAACCTGCTAATATAGTTCAATCTACACAGAAAACTCATCACCTCTATCCTATTCTTGGGAAGAGGCAAATCCTGGATGGCTTTGATTTTTGAAGGATCTAATTCAATTCCCTGACGGCTGACTACAAACCCCAACAGCTTTCCAGACGGAACTCCAAATACACATTTTGCCGGGTTGAGTTTGAGATTATACCTGTGAAGCCTTTCAAAGAACTTTCTTAAATCTTTAACATGGTCAGCCTGACTTTTTGATTTAATAATCACATCATCTACATAGACCTTAATCTCCTTATGCATCATATCATGAAACATAGTGGTCATGGCTCTCATGTATGTTGCTCCAGCATTCTTCAAATCGAACGGCATCACTCGATAACAATAGGTCCCCCATGGTGTGATAAAAGACGTCTTCTCCACGTCTTCATCATCCATAATGATTTGGTGGTATCCGGCATAGCAATCCACAAAAGAGGGAACCTCATGTTTAGCGCAGTTGTCCAGCAAAATATGGATGTTGGGCAGCGGAAAATTATCCTTCGGACTTGCTTTGTTCAAATCATGATAATCAACACATACTCGAATTTCGCCATCTTTCTTTGGGACAGGAACAACATTGGATAACCACTTAGGATAACGAGCCACTCGAATGACTTTGGCTTTAAGTTGTTTCATGATTTCCTCTTTGATTTTAATGCTTACATCAGTTTTAAACTTCCTCAACTTCTATTTTACAGGGGGAATGTGGGATCAGTTGGCAATTTATGATCCACTAATTCAGTGCTTAAACCAGGCATATCATCATAAAACCATGCAAAAACATACTTATAATTAATTAATGCTTGAATCATTCCATCTTTTAGCTGCGGAAAAGCATGTACATTGATTTTAGTTTCCCTAAAATCTTCTTGATTCCCTAGATTGATTGGCTCAGTTTCATTCAAATTAGGATTCGAATTGTCTTCAAACTGTTCCAACTCTTTGCTTATTTCCTCTAGTGCCTCTTCTTCATCATATTCCCCCTCTTGCTTTATTATATCTTGATTAGTTTGGATTTTAAGATTAGGCTAAACATTCCGCATGCATGTCCTGTCATTAGAATCAACATAAAGAGAACTGTATAAAGAAAAAGACAAAATCAAGATATATTTGACACAAAATAAGGGGACATTGCATTTCATTAAAAAGGGAAAGATAGGAGGGTTTAAACACAAATGACAACAGAATGTAAACAAGATAAATTCCGAATTACAACCCTGGAATAACTCGGATAAATAGAAAGAAAAACAAAATGAACTACCAAAACTCCCTCCTGACAGGGAGAGAAGTGACTTCCCAATTGTTGAGATGGACCACAAGACCTATAAACAGCACGTCCTCCTTACTGGTACCCTCTCCTGTTTCAACCATGTCAACATCAATCAGCAGGTTCTGAAAGTCATCAACCAATTCAGCTTCAAATTCTACAGGTTTCGTGACATCGCTCTTGACAAATGATTCACTGAGTAACGACATCGGGCAAGGGAGTGACCATGTTTCCTTTTTCTTACCCTTGGCCTTCTTTAAATCTTCAGCCGTAGGTTTAAATCTCATACCAAAAGTTCCCATGTTCTCTCTCAGACATATGGGACGAACAGTACCGTGCAGAGACATTCCCAAACCCTTCCCTGGCGCAAATCCATATTTCAAAAGCTCACTCACCATCATGATAGAAGCGGAAGACAATTGTGGTCCCGGGATAACCTGTCCTTCAAGGATACGATATACTGGCACTGCATCAAAAGTTTGATAGACAAATGTCTCTTATACATTATTTGATTTAATAAGGGACAAGGAAGAATCTTCATAGGCGGATAAATCCCCTTCACCATGAATAACTACTTCTTGCCTGTCGTGCTCAAACTTGATCATTTGATGCAATGTAGATACAACCACCATGGCCTTGTAGATCCACGATCTTCCCAACAACAGATTGTAAGAGGAGTCTATATTCAATACTTGAAACTCTATGGCAAACTCAACAGGCCCTATAATCAACATTAGTTCTATTTCGCCTATGGAGTTTGATTTTGAACCATCGAAAACCCTGACACATACATTGTTGGGCCTTATCCTCTCAGCACCAACATTTAACTTTTGCAAAGTAGAAATAGGGTAGATATTTGCACCTGAACCTCCGTCAATCATGACATGAGTGACGTAGAAATCTTCGCACTTCACGGTAATGTAAAGTCCCCGGTTATGCCCCGTACCTTCAATAGGCAATTCATCATCAGAGAAGCTGATCCTATTGACCTCAAATATTTTTCCAACCATTTTCTCCAGCTGATTTACGGTAATCTCCCTAGGAACATATGCTTCATTTAATACCTTCAATATAATATCACGATGTTCCTTGGAATGCAACAACAAAGATAAGAGGGAAATTTGAGCAGGGGTTTTCTTCAACTGGTCTATTATTGAATACTCTGGCAACTTCATCTTTTTAAAAAATTCTTCAGCTTCTTCTTCGGTGACAGGTTTTTTGATAGATGAAGGTCCACTCACAATTGGCTTGGACTTCCTTAAACTTTTAGGCACGAAGTATCTTCCTGACCGAGTCAAACCCCCTACCTCATCTACATCTTCCACTACTTCCTTCCCCTGATAGGTTATTAGAGTTCGCCTATAGTTCCAGGGAACCCTTTTTATATCAACTATAGGAGGTTGGGTCACCAGTTTGAGGACAACAGGCGCTGCCAGTGCTCTTTTCACCATCAAGATGGGATTAACCGGAGCTCCTACCACCGTCAACTTGGGTTTATCCTGACTTAAATCAACATACCTTCTGGCACCTTGCACTGTAATCAGGGGTTTCTTTATGCTTTCTTGGGCTTTATCTTCTCTCATTCCTTTCTAGCTCAATGACATTGCTTTCAAAGACTGCTACATTCACCGATTTCTCCTTATTGGTTTGTATCATGATAATAGGCTTATAACACCTTGACGACTCTTTACCATCATATATCAATTCTAACATATTGGTTTCAGCATGGGTTGGCAGTGGATTCTGGTTAATGTTTGGAACCTCTGGGGCCTGGACCAATATTTGATTTGTGTCAATTACATCTTGTACAACTCTCTTTAAATGCCATCATTTCTCGATATCGTGGCCTAGCATGTCAGAACAATACGCACACCTTAAAGAATAATTGAGATTCCTCAGAGGTGGATTTGTAAGCCTTCCTTGAATTGGGCTTAAGACCTTCATCTTTCTCAACTTATCAAACAAGCTAGCATATGATTCCCCAAGAGGTGTGAACTGATTTTTGATCGCCTTTTCTTTATTGTACTCGATCTTGGGTTGAAAATTGGGTCTAGAGGGGTTTTGGTAATTTGGTGGAGCTGATGGGCAATTTTGTGGAGCTTGCGTGCGCCATTGCGGGTAAGAAGGGGTTTGGGCATATGGTTGTGTGCTATATACTGGGTACGAGGGTGGTGGAATGGAATATAATGGGTTTTGTGGAGGGTAGTAATGATGGGGAGGAATATACGGAGCTTGGGCATAGACTTGGGCTTGGGATTAGGGATAGGGGCGAGGCGGTCTTTTGGGATAGGAATGGGTTCCAGCTACAATGGTCGTCACGTCCTCTTTCTTCTTTTTACCTCCGAACGTGCCATATCCACCCTGAATCGCTTGTGTGGTGGCTTTCAACGCGGCAAAACTCACTATTCGGCCGGTCTTGATTTCTTCCTCTATCATCTCTCCCATTTTGAGGACTTCAATAAAAGACTTTCTCATTGCTGGAAGTAAATGTTGAAAATAGGTCTCATCCTGTGCCTGAATGAAGACCTCTACCAGCTTATTCTCCTTCATTGAAGGCTTTACCCTGGCGGCCTGTTCACGCCACCTTATCACGTATTCCCTAAAGCCTTCAGTGTTTTTCTTCTTCAAGTTGACCAAGGAATTTTCTTCTGAAATTAGGTCGACGTTATACTGAAAATGTTGCACAAACTCAGAAGCTAAGTCATCCCAGTTGTTTCACTTGTCGATATCTTGATCAACAAACCATTCTGAAGCCAGTTCGGAAAGACTCTCGCCAAAGAAAGCCATAAACGACTCTTTCCTTCCCCCTGCAGCCCTCAATTGGTTGCAATAACGTCTCAAGTGTGCCACGGGATCACCGTTTCCATCATACTTCTCGAACTTGGGAATTTTAAAATCGAGGGAAAGGTTGACGTCTGGGAACATACAAAGATCTTTGTAGGAAACACTCTTATAATCTCCAGTTCCTTGCAGATTCCTCATGGCCTGTTCTAAACTTTTCAATTTCCGCGCTATGACCTCTTGTTCCACTGTTGCGATAGGTTTCTCCGTATCAAATAGAAATGCAGGTGGCTGAGTGTACCCATACGGTTCATTCATTCTCAAAGTAGGCTCCAGGGCATAATACTGACTATCTGAAACCTTTATTACTGGCTCGCTGGCAGATCGAGGAAGAACCATTGTCGAACGCACAACATATGTGGGAGCTTCAGGTAGTGGCGTAGCCACGAACATCGGTGTGATCGGTGGCGCCGGTTGAACAGCGGGCCTCAATTGGGGAGCTTCCAGGGCACACCGGGAGTGAATCTTGGTGCGTGCTTCGGTGACTCAATAGGGGCAGAGAATTGAGCCTGAGAAAGCGGTGGGCAGTTAGAGATATTCCCAAGACCTTCAGGGAGCAGAGGAGGAGGCCTTCCGCTAGCCCATGCCCGGTGCAAATCTATCAATTGTTTCCTGAGCCTTACTACTTTATCATTGCATTCTGAACTTTCTTCCCTGGGATCCTGATTCGGGTCAATGAGCGAATTTTCAATCTCCCTACTAGCCATGGCGAGCTTTGCTTTTGATCTAGTGAAGTACAGGTGACTAGAGAGAGTGCTGCAAACCTACCACTGTTATCTGAAAGAATATGTTCATCAAAGACAACATCCGTTAGGATTAGGGCACACAACAAGCATGGGAATCACATTGGTAAAATTCTCCTAGATTCATGTTCATTTCTACCAGCCTTTGAGGGTAGCGAGGTCATTTTAACATCATCCCGAGTTTCATCTACACTCATTTGCTTCTTTTCTCCAAACACACCTCTTTTCTTTCGCCCTCATTTCCCTCTTTTTTTGTATCAGTCTCTGTTCTTTCCCTTTCTCATCTCATCATCCTTTTTTTTCGCTATCTACCTTCGTTTTATCATTCTTTATGGCTTTTTCTTTTCTAAAAAAAAAGGAAAAATAATGAAAAACGATGAAACAAAATGATTAGATCAAACCCAAAAGTAGGTTGCCTACGTATCATGTTGTACATGAATCAGATCTTGCGTAGTTCGGGCAATGCACACACATAAACACCACAAAGTTGAAGATTTTTTTATTTTTTTTTACGAAGAACACAGAAAAGGAAACAACTCGGAAACTTTACTACATTTCATAAAAGAGACGACTAAACAAACTTCGAATCCAACAACTTAAAAACTGATCAACAAAGACTAAAAACATTCAAGACCCAAAAGATAACATGCGTAATACTCCTACTGAAGACTCTTAACGTTAAAACAAACTTGACACCGACTTAAAAAGGACACAATACTACAAGGGAGAAAAGTAAAAGACTCAAACTAAACAAAAGATAGGAAATGCTCCTTCAAATTGGTGCTCTGCGTGATGACCCTGGATGAGATGGACCAGCTTGTGAAGCTCTCTTTCTCCCACCCAAACTTTGTAGCATATCCTTTAAAGACACCCTGATATTTGGGAAGAAGCCTATGACCCGTATTCCCGCCTCATGGGGAGTGCACCTGGAAAGATTGTTCTGACACCTTTCTACAGTCTTGAACAAATCTGCTAACTGAACTCTCAGTGTCTTCACTTTGTCCCCCAAACTTTCATCCTGACTGTCATCAACAATGCATTCTTCTGGTATTCTTTCTCTAAGCTGCACTGGTAATGGCCTGCTGACACCCCGAGGTATAGATTGAAGCCAGACCCCATATTCCTGAGTGTACCCTGGATTATCTAAACCTACTTGGAGAGTATTCACACCTAGCTGTGTTGCGTGATTCCAAAATTCTTCGTATTTACTCTCTCCAAAGGCTTGATCCCTAAAATGCTCAACATCCTTCAAGAGATCCATTACTAGTGGAATATCTTGCAGTCTACCCAATTGACGCATTACTCTAAGAGAAGAGTATAGTCTAGGGCAATTGATCCCTAATTGAACTAAAAGAGGTTGCATCCGACAACCACAAAGGATTATTTTTGGACGAAACCAGAGATAGGTCCACAGAATATTGTCCTCAGATCTTGACTCAAGAAATTTAATCCAAGCATCGACCCCTATTGGCAGCAAGAACTTATCGAAACGCATTCTATGATTCATGGCTTCCACTCGCTCAAACATACAACAATCAATCACATCCGACCTAATCAAAGAAGGCGCATGCAAGTGCTCCATCATCCATAATTGCAATATCAGGTTTCTTCCTTTGAAGAATCTCACCCCTCCTTTTACCTTGGTTATAACTTTATATATTTCCGCCAAGATCATAGGTATGAGAGTGAATGTTTCCCCTAGTTGTTCATGAAATAAGGCCATCACCACCTTCTGTAAACGAGTATTAATTCGCCTCTCTTCTAATGGGAAGACCAAAATGCCCAACAAGACTAGCATGAAGACTTCTAGACGACGTTTCTCCCAATTTTCCTTAGTTTTATAAAATTCATCCCAAAAGCAATCAAAACCATCCGAGGGCCCAAACCGAGCATACAAATAATCAAAGGAGACCCAAGATTATTTAAGACATGTCAGGTGCTTATTGTCCTTTCAACCATAACCATAAAGAAACCGTATGGCGGAATGAGTCCGCGCCCAAATCATCATTTTCTTAATGTAAGGCAACTTACAGAAACTAGATATCTCTGCTAGAGTGGGCGTCATTTCACGATTTCCAAACCTAAATACCAAACAACCTGGGTCCCAAAAAGTCAATATAGCCTCGATCAGATCTGGGCGGGGTGTGATTTCTAGGAGGGAAGTGAGAGCGCCTAACTTCATTATTAACTCCTGCTGTTCAATGTAGTTAAACATGTCCCACCATTTGATTAACTTTCTGGGCACCTCGACAACCATCATGACTCTAGACTTTGTCGACGGATCCATCCTGTAGTAACACATAGGACATCAACTTGAAAATTCTATAAGAGCAAAAGATTCCCAACCCTTGGGACTTTGTCGCAGTCATATGTCGAAGGGACAGACCACTTTATGACTCCAAATCGCCGAACAGTACCACTGAATAAAATCAGCGTACTTGGCTAAGACAAACTAATGACACTAGATTACGAGGAGAAAGACCTAGGCTAAGGCTAAGACAAAGGCTAAAATAAAGATTACCGGACCCACCGAGGGTTGCCTACATATCCCACCCCGAGGAACGAGAATCAGGTATGCGTAGTTCATCCCGATTGGACAATTAACGATTAACTAACAGATTGATCCTAACTTAAGAGACACAGCCAAAGACAAACGAATAAAATCTTTTTGGGTTTTTAATTAGACACTTCAACTAAAACTGACACCAACAATTTTGAAGGAAAATCTTTTTGGCATTTTCACTATATGAAATGTACAAAACTTCTACCATTTTTTATTTTCTTTTATAAAAATTTCTAAAAAAAAATAATCTTTTTTTTTGAAAATTTTGAATTATGAATGCATGCTAAAGGAGACAGTGAGAAATCTTTTTGATGTTTTGCTTTTTGAACAAATGAGTACAGAAAATAAAGAAATCTTTTTGAATTTTCGAATTGTGAAAAACAAAAACCATAAAGAATACTAAAAGCTACGAAACTCTTTTTCTTTTTACTTTTTTTTCTTTTTCCCACTTTTTTTTAATTTTTCCCTACCACACACTTTACTTCTAACACATGCTTTCGCCAAATCAGTCCGTCAAATGACCACGTTACCCTCAAAGATGCAACATTTAGCACGTAGAGATGCTTTAGAGGCGAGTCTCCTACAAAAGGCCAAGTGGGCCCCGCTAGGTGTTCAATATGATGCACATAAGCATGACCTAAAGGCTGACCTACATTGAGGTTTACTAACAAGGCTATTCGGGGGAGCGTATGGTCGATAGTGGCTGCTTTGCTTTCCACCTACTCCATACCAGCCAATGGCTCCCCCCTTAAGATAAGGGTGACTCAACTAGAGGTCGTGTACACAACGTGTACTATGGGCTTGTTGCAGAAAAAATGACTCGGATTATGCACATGATGCCAGATATAAAAGCGGTAACACATATGATAAATACTGTAAACAAAGAGTACGAAAACACACAAAAGCGATAACAATAACACAAACAAAAATCACAAACAATGCTTGTACACTCGTAATGCCTAACAAAGACGATATGACTCCAAAAATAAGCTCGGATTCTAAAATTGGTCCCCAGTAAAGTCGCCAGAGCTGTCACACCCCTTTTACGTACACCAAAAAAAGATTCGATTTTTAATTCGAAAGGGTTTTTATTATCTAAAGTGACAAAATGAAGATTGTTTCGAAAAATGACTATTTACATTTTTTATTATTACTTTTTTTTTATTCAGAGTCGCCACTTGGCATAATCTGGTGTGCCAAGTCACCTTTGGAAAATCCTTTTCAAAACTATTTTTGACTCTTTTAGACTGATTTGCGAACAAAGATTCTGGCTAAGGAATCTTGTTGACCGAGGGGAAGGTGTTAGGCACCCCTCGATCCCGTGGTTTGACCACGGTCGCTTGGTGAAGCGTATCGGCTAATTTTGACACTATGAATGTACAAACCACAAATAAGCACGTAAAACAATCAAACCAACAAACCAAATAAATCCCAAAAAAAGGGTAATGTTCAGTCCAATTTATACAGTCCAAATAAAAAATGCGAAAATAAATCCTATCTAACCTATACTAATCTTCCCTACTCTCCCGTGCTTTACCCGACGCCGCGGGCCTTCCTCACGAAAGTCTTCCGCCAACATAATACGTCGGGGCATTCCTCGGTGAATAAACACAAATCCCTCGGGGCATTCCCCGGCCAAATGATACATTTGAATTAAATAAGCTAACTAACTAAAAAAAAAATATTCAAAACACACATTTAAACATTCAATCGAACACATCACATCCTAGATTTTTGCCTACCCGAACCTACATTGCCTATCCATTTCGACCTAAGCATACTACTATTGTGTTCAACATTATAAACTAAAATTAATCCGATTTCAACGACATTAATATCCATTTCAAGTCCAACCAAACAATTCACATTACTTCATTAGTTCGCAATTCCAATCCCCCATATTTATACATGACAGTTTTTGAACACGAGCACAATTATCCATCCATATCATCATCGATTTCATGCCAACAACTACTTATTCAGATAAGGCAACACCAATCATCAACAGAAGTGTCCAATCAAACAAACACCACACTACCACAAAATCCACGTACAAAATATCATAACAAGGAAATGAAAAAGGTAAGGATTAGAAATGGACCTTCGAAGAAAATGATGTCGTGATAATAATATTAAAGAAGCTCAGATTTAGAATCCTGAATAGAGGACCTCAATAGACAAACTCCAAGCTCAGTATCGCCAAAATTGGAGCTCTAAAATGGTTGTGGTAAGTAGATTAAGACGAACGGGACCCCACGACTCAAAACAGTAGCAACCCGACGAGCCCGATTTGAGAAAAAATGCAACAGTAGCCCTTTTTCCGTAAGTTTGAACAGATTTGGTGACCTTTCGACGTGTTTTCGGCAAAATCGAGGCCAAAACAGTAACTCGAGCACAGAATTGACGTCTCTCTCTCCCTAACGCAGCTCTGTCTCTCTCTCATGCAGATTTCTCTCTTTCTCTCGCAGCTCTCTCTCTCTTTCTTTCTGTGATTCTCTCTTCACGTCTCACTGTGGGTGTGCGTTCTTACCAAGAAAAGAAAAAAAATCATCCATGTTAGGTGATTCAAACCCTATGTATTTTAGTGCAGTTATGAAAAAAAAAGTAACAAGAATCTTATTTAGTTTTTAAACTAAGAATCTTATTATTTTAGTAGTTGCTTTGCCTTTCAGGTTTTCGGTTAATACTTTATTGAATATATTTTTCGCCTCACCAGATACAACCAAATTTTTTTATAAATATGATGCGTGTTCAACATTCAGAAGTTTTTTTAAGTGTGAAGGACAGAATGCGTGCGAGAAATACAAACTATCACAAAACTCATTACAGAAACTAGTAACGACATTGAGAGTTTACATGAAGTTTGAAGACTTCAATAGTCAGCGATGACAGTAAATCGATAAACTTTAGCACCTCTCCAAGAGTAATATGCAATCCGCGTCTCATAAAAATCTGCAAACATAGTTGAAAGTAGCGTAATCAATTAATTAATGAAAAAACGAATATGAAAACTTGAATAAAGAAAATATGCAACCAGAAGTGTAGCGTGTTAAACTCAAGACTGTCTAAACAAAATGGAGAAAATATGGCGAAGTAGAATCTATTGCCTATTTCAGAAGTTTGCAAGATATTATGGACATCCCGAAAAATCGATTTAGTATGACCATTTTCAGTGCAGATCTACAATCACCTTGATATGATGCTTCGAGAAACTACAGAGAGGACAGATACAGTAACAAGCAGCCCTACCATTTGCTATCTCACCTATTTATTCTGCTGCAAATTCAATGGAAGTTATCATGTTAACATAATTGTATATCAGGTTGTCAAATTAATGGTGCATCCGCAAATTGATTCTGTATTTAATGAACTACGACACTCTTCTCGAGGACATATCGAACAATTATGGACAAAAGAATAACAGCTTACGGATCCAAAGTAATATCTATTAATGTATGTTTTTGACTTACCCGGGAGAAACGTTAGGATTCGCAGTGCAAGGAGCCCATATCCCAGGGAACTCTCTCCTGCCATATGACCGAATAAGATGAAGTAGGACAGCAAGAGAAGCAGACACCCCAGAAAGAGCAGAAAAAAAAAAAGCAAGGCCAATTGACTTCCAGGGAATTCTATCTAACGATTCAACAAAAACACGCGATACTGAAACAAAAGAAGTTGCCAGAAACACCGGTAATTATTCCAACATATCTAGGTAAGGATGGTTCAACAACAAATGGTCAATGAATATAAATATGATGTGTGTTCAACAATGAAGGATTTTTTTTAATACTGAAAAGTTGTATAATAGTAACCTTGTTACCTAAAGTGCCAAATCTTACTACCATTAGAGAGTTTAAATCCATTGCATGTTGCTCTATGTTATACAAGCTAATAGCTAAGGTGTTCTCTCTTAGAATCAACAAGTTAGTGCTTCTTTAATCTCTAAAACATAGGATGGATTCATCCGAGATGGAAAACACAGCTTTTTCCTCCAAGACCAAACCCTTGCAACTACTCAAACACAATTATAATCGCAATAACAAAGTCCCCACAACCTGTTCGACACAATTCCTCATCATCTTCTAACAATTCCTCATCATCTTCTAATGCTAATTATACCACTAGTTTGAAATACTTGAAACTAATTTCTTGTACCACCTTGACCTTATACGTTTGGCCTTCCCAAAATATGTTGCAATCAACGTTAACTCCCATATTAACGGCCTTTTTCTCCAAGACCGACCCCCACAATTACTCAAACACAATTATAACCGCAATAACAAACTCCCCACAACCTGTTCGATGCAATTCCTCAATGGTAAATATGTTACTACAACAACAGCATATCCCAACTTCAACTTACGTTCACCTCCCCAAAAATTAAATCAATATGCTAATTATATAACGAGCTAAAATTACCACAGTGCATCAATAAGCTAAAATTACCACAATAAATTTTGATGATGAAATTCATACCTGAAGAACCCTTACGGCTAAAGTCGACTGCGAATGTTTGAAAATCAATTCTGGAATTTGGAAGAAAGAGATTTAATAGCGAATATTTTGGAGATCGATTCTGAAATTTGGAAGAAACGGGTTATTCTCAAATATAAGCTGAAGTTGGAAGAAAGAGATTTAACGGCTTGCAGGAGGGTATTTCGTCCAAGAAAATATGCCTTAACAAGTTACGGCTATTTTAACAAAGCCTTTTTATTTGGGGCTAAAAGTTGAAAGCCACCCTAATTTGAGTCTATATTTGAGAATAACCCTATTTTGATTATGTACGATAAGTTAGATTGATGTCAATATGAATTATAAAACATGAATACACAAAACATATTAACTACTTGATAGTTATTTTTCAAGGAACCAAATTATTTCAGAAGATAATTATGTATGACTTACTCATATAAATAACAAAATTCAATGCATTTTGAAGTTCAGATCTTTAATCATGTGACTGAAATTTGATACATTAAGTATAAAATATGAGATTAAAATTAATACATAAGACTTGACACCTATTGTATAAAATAGAGAATAATTATTAAAAAAAATAAAGGATTATCTAGTCATTGCATATTATATCACATGTGATTGCAATTAATAGCCTAAAATTGCAATGTATTCCCTACTAAACCAATATAAACATCGTTTGCTTTCATTTCTCCTTTTCTTTTATTTGTTAAATTGTTCTTTAAAGATAAATCAAATTAATATTTTAAATTTAAATTTTAAATATTTTGTAAATTATAAAAAAAAATTATAAGTTACAATCTGTCGTATTAATTTAAGTTATTTCACTTTGAGAACACGATAAAACATACTTCTATAAATGTTTTATCGAACTTTGCTTTTGTATATGTTCCTTTCATTGAAACGTAAGAGTCATTTGTTAGAGTGTATAAAAATAATTTTGAATAGAATGTATTAGTAATGTTAGCATTAATAATGTCGATATTAGTAATACTGGTAGTATTTATGCTAATATTATTTCTTATACACTATTTGATCTGTTGTATTAGAACTTGTCTTTTCAATCTTGATATATTTAAATAAAGATTTTTTTAAAAAAAGAATTGCATATACATTCTAAGATTCATCCAAGATTTAGCATGGGTTCAATATATGTTATATTTGTCTCAATTTAGGTGAAACAAATATAATTTAGATAATCAATCATACTTTTAATATGTAGTTAGATAATTTGAGTTGTTAACTATTGTAATTTATAATATTTTTTATTTAATTTTCAAATAATATACATTACTTTTCTTGTCCAAACTTTTGTGAAATTGATAGTCAATTATATTTTAAAAATAATTTAATTTTTTAATTATTGTGATTTATAATACTTTTCTTCTGTTCCAATTTAAGTGGCACTAATATAATTGTTAAAATATATAACAAACTAAATTATTTTTAGATATTTTAAGTTGTTAACTATTGTAATTTATAATACTTTTTATGAATAATATATGTTACTCTCTTTGTCCAGAGTTTTGTATAGTTGATAGCCAATTATATTTTTTAAATAATTTAAAGTTTTAGTTATGATGCTTTATAATATTTCTTTTATTTAAATCTAAGTGGCACAATGCTTATATGACCATAATAATTAATCAGGGGTGATATAATAAAATCACGATTGAGCAGCGACGCATAAATGTCTTAAATGACTTACAATGATTAATCAGAAATGACATAGCAAAATTACTATAAAAATACTCGTGAAAAAATTTAAGTGGATCTCATATAAGATGTCAAATTAATTTAAAACATCAAGAGTCAATTTGTCATTTTTATATCTATTTTACTTTTTTATTAAATATTATTAATTTTTGAATACTTAAATGACTTATAATAATTAATTAGAGGTGATATTTAGTAAAACTATGGTGGAAGCAACTAAAGCAGAATGTCATAAATGTGTATTTTACTTTTTTACTTAAATATTATTAATTTTTTTAATACGTAAATGACTTGTAATAATTACTTAGGGATGATATAGTAAAATCACGATTGAAGCAGCAAAAACAGATATATCATAGATTTTTATTTTATATTTTTTAATTAAATATTACTACTTACAAAGTTTAAGAAAATAAAGAAGACTTTTGAATCATGTGACCTTAAATTAAAGTTGAATCAAATGTGTACCAAAATGCCCTTAATCTTGTTGTTTTAAACATGTCATGTGGAAAGTTGAAATTAAAGTATTGTCAAAAAAGGAAGGGGGTCATTTTTTTCAAACAGACTAAAAAGAAAAGTAGGTCATTCTTTTTTAAACGGAGGGTGTACTAATTTTTTAATATATAAATGACTTATAATAACTAATTAGAGGTGATATGGTAAAATTACGGATTGGATATTATTAACTGTTCAATATATAAATGATTTATAATAATTAATTAGAGGTTATATAGTAAAATTACGATTAAAGCAAACATGTCATAACTGTTTATTTTATTTTCAATTAAATATTATTAATTTTTAAATATATAAATGAATTATAATAATAATTAATCAAGGGTGATATAGGAATGTTGGTGATATTTTAAAAATCAAAGGAACACTAATTATTAGGTTTATTTAGTTAAAATCATAATTCGGTAGGTTTTAGATAAATCGAGAAAATATCAAATTAATCAAATAAGTTATTTGAGTAAAATACATTTTATATATTAAATTTTTTTAAAATAAAATATTAAAACTTTTGGTTTGAGTTTGAGGTGGTTGAAATAACTACAATCCAACAAGTAATTAATGTTCAAAGTTTTAATTAAAAAAATTATTAACTCGTAGGAATAATATGCTTAATCCAATACGGATAATATGATTTGCATATATAAAAATAACTATTTATCATTATTATTTAGTAACGAATTATGCTTAACCTTAAATAAGTAAAATCATGTTAGGTATTTTTCTTTAATTTCTTTTTGTTGGTATATATTGACTTGGCACAAATCTAAAAAAAAAAATTATTAAAAATTTATTTTATTAAATTAACTTTGTTAATTATACATTAAAATTTAAATTAGGCAAACTTGTATTTCATGTAACAAATAAGGAAGAAAGCAAATTATATGTTTGATATGAAATATAAATAAGGAATAAAATGTATTTAATTATATTTATCACATTAAGTATTATAATAAATTATTATCTTTTTAGTAAATTTATTTAAACATAATATATTTGAAATAATTTTATATTATATAACCTAAATAAAAGTAGCATGTAGGTACCCACATTCATCCTAAATACAATGAGAAATACAATTTTTATGGAAAATAGATGATAGATGATGGCTCACCTGTGAAAATGAATGCAAGGCTAAAAGCCACATGTGATGGCATTTATGTAAATTTTTTAAATGACATTTTCTGTAATTAATGAGAAAAGAGTGAATTTTGTTTTAGAATTTTTGATAGGTCCACAAAAAGAAGCACAAATTTTTTTCAATAAGAGCTTACAATTTTCTTTAAAATCCTTAATACCCTTATTTTTTAATTTAATATCAAATAAGTGATATGTTGAAACCACTTATTCTAATATACAAAAAAGAAAAACATAAATTCCACTGTCATAGGAGCTAAATAGGGTAGAGAAAGGGGAATGTACATTTTGATCTAATTGGGTCAAAATGAGTGGATCAAATTTGGGTTGAAATGAGTTAGATCAACATGGACTAAATAACGGGTCATAGTTTAATCATCCTAACTATTAAAAAAATATATATTATTTTAATTTGTTTCGGCACCTAATATTTTCCTTCATTGCATATATATATACATGGTATTTTATCTTGTGTTCTTCAGTTTCGTTGTTTCTTTTTTCAAACCATTTTGTCATATATTTTTATTTTAGGCAAGAGTCTATCAGAAGATCTACGTACTTCTCTGCCAAGGCTCCACTTATAAAATTATATTCGTTATATTGTTACGTTATTGTTATTATGGAAATGTAAACATGTTAAACAAGAAAATTATTTTTATCTTTTTGAAAGTCAAAAGTCAAGACGTTCCTCTTAGTTTAGACTCTTACGAGTTCTTTAATTTTTTTCAAAATTGAAGTTACAAGCTCTGCATATTTGAAATGTCTGTACTTTAATCCAATACTAGCAAAGATAGTAATGTATTGACATATTCATTTTTTCACCAATATGATTGTGTGGTGGATGGTTGAAACTCCTCCGTTCTTTATCAGAGGTAAAAAAATCTTGTTTGAAGTATGACAATAAAAAATGAATCTTACAATACATGAATTCAAATTTAATAGGATTCCAGTATGAATCCGTAAGAGAAACCTAAAGAACACATATTTTCCCTGATTAGTCCAATGATTTGATCTTTTCACCAAGGCTCTCTTGAGTCGACCTTTCCCCTCTTCTTTGTAGGCGAGCTCAGAACCTACATGGTGGGAAAAAGTCAAAATTGACCAAATTGATAGGCCAGAATAAAGTTTTTATATTCTACTTAGAACGTATTAAATTAGTGTGCTATATGATTCTCATAAACAAATTAAATCACACCTTAATGGCCGTTATGATTAACGAAATCATCACATATAGCACTAATTTAATGCACTATGTAAGTCCTTAAATATCACATGAATGAGAGAAGGTGATTCAGTCCTTAAATTGTTCTTGTTTTTCCTTTTACTTGTACTTTTTGAAATACAGTAATAATTTCCTAGTGTGCCATTTTAATTACTTGAAAAGGATGAGAGAAGAAAAAGGTAATTGAGTTTATACACTTCATGTAATGCATTTGATATTATTTATTGTTCTCACATCTCACCTCACCCTCAAAAGAATTGATGCGTGACTTGAATCGTCAATCTACAGTTGATTGATGATGGAGGTGTTCAATCGTTTGAGCAATCCTTACTTGTATGATTCAATTGATATTTTATTTTGAGTATCATTTCAAAGAAAGCAATTAAATATCAAACACAAATCATATTCCGAGTGTCTAATGTGGTACAAGAAACTTTCATTTTAAATATAATTTTTACTCTTCCATATAATGTCACCTTATTGAAAACGGGAACACATAATCCCCTTATTTATTACTGTCATCTCCATGAGTAATGGTAATACATAACATGATTTGCCTTCTTTATATTCTTTACATAACATAAATTCTAATAGAATACAGGTTATAATGGTTACAAGAGTTACAAGATTTACAACCCATAAAGTAAAGGATAATGATGAAATAAAGAATGGAAGTTACATGAATCTCAAAACAAATGGTGGCCAAATGCAACCATAATCAAGAGTTGATAGAGAAGGTATCCATGCAACCGTCCTTTTCCATTATTCAATTAGAGTTAAAGGCATACAATGCCATCAGTTTTTAAAGGGATTAAAGGCACGTTCTGCAGTTAAAGTAAAATGAATTGAGTGCCTAAAAAGTAACTTAAACCACTTAAAATTCTTAATGTTACTAAATGACGTGTAACAGAAGAAATGAATGCTTTTTGACGTCCAAAAGTCATGCATAATAATATTAAATAAAAAAGAGTAAATATATAATTAGCCCCTGATTTTATTCGAGTTTTGTAAAAAGACATCTAAATTTTAACTTCGACCTATTATCCTTTGATTTTTCTTTATTTCGTTGTAAATACATCATTTTTTGCTGAATCTCAGTCACAATAAAAAAAGTGAATACACGCACCAATCAGGTACTACCACGTGTCAAATATTTTTAATTTCATATTTTATTTATTTTTTAATTAATATTTTTCTTTTTATTTAATTTATCACCCTCCCTCTTCCCCCACCCCACCCCACCCCGCGTCCAACAGCTCCCCCTCCCCCCGCGTCCAGGTCCAACAGCTCCTCCCTCCCCCGCATCCAGTTTCCTTCATTAAAATGGAGCTTAAAGCTCCTATACAATCTCCATTTTAATGGAGCTTTAAGCTCCAGCTCCATTTTTATTTATGACCCCACCCCACCTCCCCACCCATCCAACACCTCCCTCCCCTATTCCTGTTCAATTCTCTCCATTAAAATAGAGCTTAAAACTCCATTAAAATGGAGATTGTACATCAATTTTTCTTTTTAAAATTATGGTGATGATGATGTTGTTGTTTTAATTGATGTTGTTGTTGTTGTAATTGATGTTGTTGTTGAGTTATGGTGATGAAGAAGTTGAGAAGAAGACAATGGTGGATGAGTGGGTTGCGGGGGTGGGGTGGGTGTGGGGTTATGAAATAATTTTAAAAAATAAATAAATATTAATTTTAAAAAATATATAAATTATATATTAAATTATTTTACATGTGACAACTTTTAATTGGTCAAAAAAGTTAATTTTTGCCTTTTCACGTGTTTGTGGTGCGTGTATACACGTAGAGGATCAAAATGATGTATTTGCGATGAAATAAAGAAGATTCGTGAGGTAATAGATCGAAGTTAAAGTTAGGTGTTTTTTTTTTAAATTTCGGATAAGATTAATAGTATAATTATGTTTTTACTCAATAAAAAATAATATTAAAATGCTAAACAACATCATGTGTCTTATCAACGACTACTCGACAACTCGTCAGAATGCCAACCAACCATACTGGTATGTTCAATCTGGGAAATTATTGCATTTAAGTATTTATTCTTTACTCCTATTTAATGAAAAGGTGACTGCCTTTTGTGTAACTACGACTATAAGTTTGAAGGAATAGACACGTTAACCTTATTAAAAAAATAAAAAATAAAGAAAATGTAGAAGTTGAGAGAGAATATAAAAAAAATAAAGGTTGATTAAAAAAATAAAAATAAAAATAAAGTTTGAGAAAAATTTAAAAAGAAAAGAAAAAATAAAAATCAAAGAAAAATAAAATAAAAAAAATCTTATAAAAATTTGAAAGGTGTAAAGGGAAAAAAGTAAGGAGGTTCGCTAAAATTCTAATATATTATTGTATTTTTCAACTCTTGTAAAACCAGTTGAATTACTAAAGTTGCTTCAACTCAGATATGAGAAGACTGATGCTACTATAGTCTCTTGACTTTGCTTTCATATAATCTATTCGACTAGAAGTACCGTTATATGAATGACTTTGCAAGAGTAGTTTCATCGGTGGAAGGGAGGGAGAAGGTTGTTCGACTGAAGCAATCAGGTCGTCTATCAAGTTTCAAGCATCATGTTTTGTTCAATTTATTCTCTTTTCGGTCCAAATTATAAATTGTATCAAATTAGCAAGTGCCGAATTATTTATACTTTTACCGCGTAACGTAACATGAGGTTTATCTTTCCACGAAGACGAATAAGAAACTATATTTCTCAATTATAAATGGGCATCCTGAATCCTTTATTCATTTTATTCATACATAACTTGTGTACTGTCATCACTGTGACTAAATCCTAACATAATTAGATTTGCTTTCTATGTGACAAAGCCTAGGCCTCGGCAAAGTTCTTCTGGTTGTAGCAATCGAGGTTGTCCCCAGGAGCAACATTCAATATGGTACAATACCTTTGGTAGAATCCAATTCGATCTTCCACTTGCGGATTCTGCCCTTTGCCACATTCAATTCCACCGTTAATTATGTTGGTAATGACACCATAGCCCGGTTGTCGATTTGCTGAAGTGTCGGCGGCTGATGGAGTCCATTGCCCTGTGATAACGTCATGGCATGATGGCTTGTTGCCTTGTGGTGTCATCCAGAACCATATTGCTGTTTTGAATGACACGATTGCATCCGTGGCTACCAAGTCAGGGTTGTTGACTAGGTCTTGTCCAATTGCTTGCCCAGCTAACTCATAGTTGGATTGCCTGAAAAAGTTTCATCAGTACGAAATCAGTCATCAACTACTATAAATTGATTTTCTTTTTCCTTTTCATCGAAGGTTGTGACATGTGACAAAATTGAAACAAACATAGAGTAATTGACTAGTCAGACTTAAAGTATGATTGGTATAGTGTTTTCCTGTGTCTTACGTACCCTGTCAATTGGATGGGTCCTCTGCCATAAAATCCGCTACCCATTTGGTTGCCTTCCCTAACAAAGCAATAACCTCCGGCAAATGGACCATCTGCACTTAGGCTACCACCTGCGACAGCACAAATACTTCACTTATTATTGTAGAGCATACAAAGTAAATTCATTTCTTAGAAAGTTCGATAGCTAGACACATGTATTACAAATATTTACAATTGACGATCAGTCCAATTTTATGTACAAAGATGTTGAACCAATAGTACAACGCGAACGGAGTCAAAAAAAAAAAATTAGTAGCGTAGGTGAAGTGTAGGTAAGGGATGAACCAAATTACCAGTAGTTTCATGAGAAGTTTGACCAAAAAAGGCAGCTATTTCCTTCTTACGGGCAATATCATCACCAGTAGTACCAAAACCTGAAAAGGAATTGGCAGCAGCTATGAATGCATCGTAAGTGTAGAAGCCCTTGGCAGGGCATCTATCATCGTCCCTATTCTTTAGCATATTGTTGAACAAGTCGTTGGTCACAATTGAACCAACATCTTGTGCCAAGCTTCCTGTTAGGAACAAGAAAAAGACGCAAGTTAATGCCAATGGTGAACTCAAGAACTCCATTTTTGTTTCTTTGTTCTTTGTTATGCTTTGTGAGCTACTAGTGTTTAGTAATGTAGATGGGTATTTATAGTGATCATTGATCAGTGACTTTTCCAGTGATAATGTTAATTGGGACTTTGATTAATTTGTACTACTTTGTTAGTTTTCCACAGAAATTAGTTGTCAAGTTTGCTTCTTTGTTTGGATCATGTACGTGTGTCATCATAAATGGCCGAAACAAACTAGACACGGTTTTTTCTCTTCCCCTAATAGTAATCTAGGAGGATAGATATATGACAAAATGTATATCAAAATTACAATTAAGTATAAGATGTCTTCGGTGCGAAGGAAAATATTGTTTTTCATTTCTCATGGTTTGTTTGACTAAAAATTTTAAAAAATATTTTTTCTAGAAAAATAAGTTTCTTGAAAATGATTTTCTTAATCAAACTAGAAAAAATAAGTCAAAATATTCGTAATAATCTCAAAATAACCCAACTCCACCCCAAAATAAAATCTTCTCATGCACCCCTTGCCCCGACACTTGAGCCCCAACCCCTTACCCCCCCCCCCCCTCCCCCCACAAAAAGAAAAAAAAAACTTGTTTTTTAAGAAAGTTCAAGTTTCCACCCCCTATTGCCCCCCACCCTCCCCCCTCCCTTCCAAAAAAAAAAAAAAAAGAGGAAACTTTTTCTTAACCCCAGCCCTAGCCCCTCCCTTCCCAAAAAAGTAATTTTCTTTAAATTAAAATTTATTTTGTAAAAAAATTTCAAAGTTTTTTCTTGTCCGACATCCCTTAACCTATTCTTTTTCATTATTTTGTATTAAATATATATAAATACTTTTATAAAATATTTTTCTACTCGCATGACTAACACATATATATAAAAAAAGTAAAACACAACTTATTTTCCTAAAAAATGTTTTCCATAAAAAACATTTTCCCTCGTACCAAACATACCCATAATATTGTTGGTAACTTCACCATATACTAATTAACATAATTCAAATCTCACCGACAACTACACGTATTTTTTTCTTTCTTTCTAGACGTGGTGAAATTATACCAAGTATAAGTCATTAGACGTGGTCAACTTGAACAAATTTCCAGTATAACTGTATAAGTCAAGTCTTGCTTCTTCTTTTTCGGTCATCATTACAAGTCAAGTCTGGAGAGCTATATTTTCCACACATTCATGTGAAAGCCATTACGTGATATTAAATGGAGGAATTGTTTTTTCTTTTCTTAACTAGAATAGCCTGCCGTATCAGCACGGGCTCAATATTAAAATATTTTGATCAAGAAATTGCATGTCATAAATCTAAATATAGGTGATTTTAGGTATTTGACTCCAAATAAGAATATCTTTGAAGAATAGTCTTCCTTACTTTTTAATATACTAAAAGTACCATTTTGCCCCTCTACATCTCAAATATATTTTTAAACTTTCCATACTCATTTATCTCTCAAATTTTATTTTTTATTATTTTCACTTTTTTATTTTTCCTTTACTTTTATTATCTACTTTCTTTTCACTTTTTTATTTTTTCCTTTAAATTTATTATTCTGTTTTTTATTATTTTCAGTTTTTATTTTTTCCTTTAACTTTATTTTCATGTTTTAATTTATTTGTCTCAACCATTTATTTTTTTCTCTTTTTTTTCAACTATTATCTATTTCTTCATTTTTTTTCCCTTTTTTCAATTTATTTGTCTTTAACCTTTATTTCAAAAAAAAATTATTTCTCTTTTTTCCTTCAGATTTTTCTCAGCTATTCATTCTCAGATACAAACATAAACTAGTTAACATGATCGTATTAAGTGTGCCCTTATATTTCCCCAAAAGAAAAGAATGGTGTATAAGGTATGCAATAAGAAATTGTTTTTGCTAAACATGGATGAGCTATTGCAAAAGAAAAAAAATGCTACAAAATTTACGTTGCTCCATCACCTAGTAATAAATGGAAATAGTAAAACTATTCACTTTTGTAGCATTTTTTTTCTTTTGCAATAGCTCATCCATGTTAAAGCTGGCCGCAGAAACAGAGATGGAGTTTGAAGAAGAGAATATGCAGAGAGTAATTATTTTCTTGTTGAAAGACCACATCGAATTTATCATCAACTTAGCAACTTAAATAGTTGTTATTAAAACTAAAAATAGGACAAAGAAACAACATATTTCTACCAAAATTAAAATAACTAATTAGTTTCCTACCAAAGATAGGACTCCTAATTTAACTAGGATTGTACGTAAAAAAACTGCTGGAGAAAAAAAAACCAAAGAAACACGTGCATTCCTAAAGCAACTCTCAATACCCCTCCCTGCTTTATGAAATGCAAACTCCAATTTTCTGTCTGAGAAGCTCGAATTTGCTGACTGGTAAAGGCTTAGTGAATATATCAGCATTGTTCTTCCGTCTTGCAATAGACAAGAATCATATCTCCATCTTTTGGAACTTCTCTCAGGAAGAGAAACTTGATATTGAAGTGCTTAGATTTTTCATGAAACACAGGATTGTGAGAAATTGCTATTGCTGCTTGGTTGTCCATGAACATTTCAATGCTTCCTGTTGGTTCCATATGCAGATCAATCAGAATTTTCTTCAGCCACAATGCTTGATTTACTGCTGTTGTAGCTGCCACAAACTCAGCTTCGACAGTAGATTGAGCCACAATGTCCTGTTTCTTACAACTCTATGAAAAATTCCAGAATCAAGACTAAAACAGTGCCCTGAAGTACTCTTCGAGTCATCTTTGGAACCTCCCCAATCACTATCAGAGTACCCAAAAAGCTTCACAGGTTGAGTCCTTCGAAACATGCCTCCATAGGTGATAGTTCCTTTGATGTACCACACAATTCTTTTTGTTGCCTTCAGATGTACTTCACTCGGACAATGCATGAACGTTGATAGAATACTTACAACATATAATATATTGGGTCTTGTTGCTGTAAGATACATAAAACACCCAATGAAACTTCTGAAATATATTTCGTCCACCTTTTCGGCTCCATCATCTTTGCTTAGTTTCTCTTTTGGGTTCATGGGAGTATTCACCTCTTTTGCAATTTTTCATTTTGGATTTCTTGAGAATTTCCTTCGCATACTTCTTCTGGCAAATGAAAAACTCATCGTTTCCCTGTGCAATCTCCATTCCAAGGAAATAAGTCATCAGACCAAGATCAGACATTTCAAAAGCTTGCATCATAGCCTGCTTGAACTCATCAATGAGTTTTGCGCTGCTTCCTGTAATCAAAAGGTCATCGACATAAAGAGAAACAATAAGAATCCCACTGTTATTGTGTTTAACATATAGTGTGAATTCTGAAACACTCTTCTCAAAACCGAGGCTAAGCAAATAATCATTTATTCGACTATACCAAGCTCTTGGTGCCTATTTTAGGCCATAAAGAGCTTTATGTAGTCGGTAGACTTTCTCTTCTTTTCCATCTACAACAAAACCTTCAGGTTGCTCGATATAGATTTCTTCTTCAAGAACTCCATTAAGAAATGAGGATTTGACATCCATCTGGTGCACTTTCCAGCCACGTTGTGCAGCAATAGTAAAAAGAAACCTGATTGTATCGAGCCTAGCAACTGGAGCAAACGTGTCAGAATAATCAACACCAAAAATCTGTGCATACCCCTTAACTACAAGTCTTGCCTTGAGCTTGTTAACAGAACCATCAACATTTAATTTTGTGCGGTAAACCCACTTCACACCGATGATCTTTTTATCTTGAGGCTTTTTCACAAGCTGTTAGGTCTTTTTCTTCTTAATCATTGTGAGCTCCTCCTTCATCGCGGCTTTCCACTTAAGATCTAAAACAGCTTCTTCAAATCCAGAAGGCTCTAAAATGTCCACATTACATCTCTGGTATATCTCAGAGAGCAACCTTGTTCCTCTCACAGGTTGATCATCAATGTTTTCATCAAAATTTGGTAGATTGTTTGTGATCTGCTTCTGATTAACTTTTTCCCAGTCCCATTGCTCATTCTCCATAAAAAAATACATCTCTACTTACCATTATTTTTCCAGTATGAGGCTGAAAAATCTTGTAAACTTTAGAGATTGTGCTGTAACCAATAAAGACTCCAGGTTCAGCTTTCTTGTCTAACTTATCCCTCTTAACCTGCGGAATATGAGAGAAACACAAACAACCAAAGATTTTTAAGTTTTTTAAGGACGACTTATACCCGTGCCATGCCTCAAAAGGTGTCTTTCCGTCAACTGCTTTGGTAGGAAATCTGTTCAGCAAAAAAACAGCAGTGTTAGCTGCTTCTTCCCATAAATATTTTGGTAGACCTTTCTCATATAAAAAACACCTCGACATCTCTGTTATCGTCCTATTCTTCATTTCACTGACCCCATTCTGTTATGGAGTATACGGGGCAGTGAGTTGATGCTCAATACCTGTATTTTCGCAAAACTTTTCAAATCGATCAGATGTGTACTCAGTACCATTATCTGATCAAAGCGTTTGCATCCTGCAAACACTTTGATTTTCTACCAAAGCTTTGAATTTCCAAAATACTTCAGGTACTTCAGATTTGAATCTGAGAAAATAAATCCAACACATTCTTGTCATATCATCAATAAATACTATAAAATATTTACTTCCGTTAAGAGAAGCAGTTTTATATGGTCCACACAAATCAGTATGGACTATCTGAAGCTTCTCTGATGCTCTCCAGGTTGCCTTGGCAAAAGGCATCCTTCTTTGCTTTCCAAATTGACATGTGTTGCAGTTTGTGTGTTTTTCCTCCATGGATGGTAGTCCTAGAACCATATATTTCTTCACCATGTGTAAGAGTGAATTGTGATGAAAATGCCCGAGTCTCTTATGCCATA
Organism: Capsicum pubescens; assembly: GCA_030864215.1. Taxonomy (NCBI): domain Eukaryota; kingdom Viridiplantae; phylum Streptophyta; class Magnoliopsida; order Solanales; family Solanaceae; genus Capsicum; species Capsicum pubescens. The sequence continues at coordinate 183,804,086 of CM061539.1, read as the reverse complement.
CATCTACTGTCATCTCTTGGCTCGAATAGGCAACTGACTTTCCTTCAATTGGATCAAACGAAAAACTTTTTCCTCTTATCTTAACTTGGCAGATTTCTTGACCCTTTGGATCAAATATCACACACTTCTTGTGCCCAAAATTAAGCTTAAAACCATTCTCCAAAAGTTGTCCTACGCTCAATAAATTTCGATCAAGTTTTGGAACAAAAAGTATATCTGAAATTAACTTTGTACCTGAGAGACTTTCAATAGCTACTGTTCCTTTTCCTTTGGCAGAACGATAATCACCATTACCGATTCTGACTTTAGAGATTGGGACTTGTCTAAATATTTGAAAATCTCCTCATCATGAGTCATATGATTTGTACAATCTCTATCAATTAGGCAGGACTCGCTTGAGATGCTGCTTGTAAAACATGATGCGACAAAAAGTTGATCTTCTTCCTGTTCATTAACAACTCGAGCCTATGTATCTTCCTGTTGAGTTTTATTTTTACAGATGATTGCTTCATGCCCAAGCTGATTGCACTTAGTGCACTTAGCATTAGGCCTCTTCCAATATTTGAAAGGTGCATGTCTGATCTTGCCGCAATGCTTACAAGGAGGGTATTTTCCTTTGAAACCACTTGTTTTGTTTTTGTTGTTGTACGCTGCACCTTATTCATTGGTTGGTTGGTTATTCTTCTTCTTAGAACGTCTATCATCGTGATGCTTGGCTGGTAAGGCACCGTCGACAACTCCTCCTTGTCTCATAACACGTCGTTGCTCTTGCGCTTGAAAAACACTTAAGATCTCTGCAAGTGTGATCTTGGACAAGTCCTTAGTATTTTCTAAGGTAGTTATGGTAGCCTCAAATATTTTAGGTGCCGTTACTAGGATTTTCTCAACGATCCTCGAATCATTGAAAGCGGAACCCAACAATCTGATGCGATTTGCTAAATTAAGGAGTCTGTCAGAGTACTCCTTTATGGTTTCACTTTCTTTCATCCTTTGAAGCTCAAACTTATGTGCCATATTCAACACTTGCATACCTCGAATCCTTTCATCTCCTTCATACTCAGTCTTGAGATAATCCCATACCTCTTTCACTAATTCTAGAGACATGATACGAGTGAAGATATTAGATGAAACTGCAGTAAATAAGCATGCCAGTGCCTTTGATTTTCTAGTTTTCCTCTCCTTGTGAGTTTTAATCTGCGCCTCCGTGGGATTGTCCGGCAAGGGAGCTATCTCGTATTCTTCTTCAACAGCTTCCCATAGATCCAAAGCTTGCAGATATATTTGAATTCTAACTGCCTATATTTGATAACTTTCTCCATCGAAAGTTGGTGGTGTCATTGAAGAAAGAATTATTTCTCCGTTTATGGTATCCACTGGATCAGATTGATGCAAACACTCACAGGTCCCTTAAGATTAAGGCTTTGATACCAATTGTTGGTTTAAAACCGTTAAAGAAAAGTAACGCAGGAATTCAATTTAAAGCTGGCCGCAGAAACAGAGATGGAGTTTGAAGAAGAGAATATGCAGAGAGTAATTATTTTCTTGTTGAATGACCACATCGAATTTATCATCAACTTAGCAACTTAAATAGTTTCTATTACAACTAAAAATAGGACAAAGAAACAACCTATTTCTAGCAAAATTAAAATAACTAATTAGTTTCCTACCAAAGATAGAACTCCTAATTTAGCTAGGATTGTACGTAAAAAAACTGCAGGAGAAAAAAGAAAACAAAGAAACACGTGCATTCCTAAAGCAACTCTCAACAATTTGTTTCCCTCTTCTAAAAGAACCTATTATTTTTCTCTTTTAATTTTTCAACTGTAGTTAGAGAAAATACTAACCCAATAGGCTCGAACCTGAAAATATAATTAGAGAGTCCGCGCATCACGTACTAACATAAACCTGAACAAAAACATACTACTTATGTATGCCCTTATATTCCCCTCAAAAATAGAATGTTGTATTAAGATATGCAATGAGGAATGAATTTCTGCAAAACATGGATGAGCTATTGAAGAAAAAAAATCAATAAAATATTACATTGCTCAATCTCAGTAATCCTTTTCATACATTGCCCTCCGTCCAGGAAAAAAAAGGCAAAGTAGGGGGTCTAAGTTTCAATGCCAGGTACTTTAGGAATGCAACATTTCAGAATAGGTGATTACGGAAAGTAATATCTCAGATTTAGAGTTTGACCCTGCTATCATGAGGACACCATGATATTTTGACTTAAAAAATGTTGCATCTACCATTATTACTAATCTACAGTTAGTACATCCAATGATTGAAGCACCATAAGAAAAAAATGCATATTGAAACCTGTGTTGAGCAAAAGAATATTAATAACAACTTGCATTTGATGTTTATAATCAGAGTACAATAATTTTTTAAACTAAGTCTTGCCCATGAGGCAAGAGTTGCATATATGTTAATAATCTAATCAATGCAATTAAAGAATGAACTTTTGCCTCTTGGGCAAAAGTTTTCAACTTCAGAAGTATAGCATTTGTACAATAATTTTCTAAACTAAGTCTTGTCCATGAGGCAAGAATTGCATCTATGTTAATAATATAATCAGTGCAAATAAAGGATAAACTTTTGCCTCTTGGGCAAAAGTTTTTAATTTCAACAATTTTCTAAACTAAGTCTTGCTCATGAGTCAAGAGTTTCATATATGTTAATAATCTAATTAGTGCAATTAAAGAATATACTTTTGCCTCTTGGGCTAAACTTTTCAATTTCAACAATTTTCTAAACTAAGTCTTGTCCATTAGGCAAGAGTTGCATATATGTTAATAATCTAACCAGTGCAATTAAAGAATAAACTTTTGCCCCTTGGGCAAAAGTTTTCAATTTCAACAGTATAGCATTTGTACAACAATTTTCTAAACTAAGTCTTGCCCATGAGGCAAGAGTTCCATCTATGTTAATAATAATCAGTGCAAATAAAGGACAAACTTTTGCCTCTTGGGCAAAAGTTTTCAATTTCAACAAATTTTTAAACTAAGTCTTGCCCATGAGGCAAGAGTTGTATATATGTTAATAATTTAATCAGTGTAATTAAAGAATAAACTTTTGCCTCTTGAGCAAAAGTTTTTAATTTCAACAGTATAACATTTGTACCTATTCTCATCGTCCCTCTTTATGTTTGTGTACGTGCCTGGGTTGTTTTCTTTCATCATGTGAAGATACTATGGCAACCTGTTGTAGTTCTCTTTCGCAGTTCCTCTTATCACCGTATAGGCATGCTGTATCGCTCTCCATCCTTTGTTGTATGATATGATTATTCCGTATTTCCTTCTTATTTCATCTATCACAAAATTTGGTGTGATTACATTACTAGAGTCACACACAAGCTCTAGTATGTAGTCACATATGACCTTTGATGTTGCATTCTTGTGGTCGAACGTTATAAAATCAACCGAGCAACTGTGATCCTTTTCATATGTAGTAACTTGAAAGAGCAAAGAATTGGGAATCTTCGAGGCATGAAACCGTCACACACAGTTTTCGTCCAAACATCGCAGTGAATATCTTGTTGTGCTTGATTTGATAACCTTAAATTAGATGTTGTGTGTAATTGCAATGTTTGACATACACGTCATCATATTTTGGTTTTCAATGAATAAATACTTGACACTTACCTCATTCAAAGAGGCATTGTGTCTCAAGAGAGTAGCCTCGATATCAAGTATCCTCTTTTTTTTTCGTACCCTCTTAATCTTTGATGACTGCCCCATTTCTTCATCTATTGCAGCCTCCAATATTGGTTCGATAACCTGTAACTCGTTATTTCTATCAATAATTTTAATTGATTGTTCCATATTGTATTGCTCAATACTCATTTCTTTTTCATCCATTCCAAGCACAACTCTTGTGAAAAATGAAACAACAAAAGATTAGTAACAATTTAATTTAGAAAGTATATCTTCAACAAGTAAAATCATTAAAGAGTAAGGCACAGTCAACTATTGCCCATGGGGCATAACTATCAAAGTCTTGCCTCTAGGACAAGAGTTATAGGTCATCTTCCAAATCATTACAGACTATGTCAGTGTCAACTCTTGCCCATGGGGCATAACTGTCTCAGTCTTGCCAATGGGGCAAGTGTTATAGGTCATCTGTCAAATCATTACAGACTAAGGAAGTGTCAACTCTTGCACATGGGGAATAACTTGAAATGTATGACAAAATCTGAAGATGCTAAAATAGCACTTGAAACTACTGAATAACACACACTATAGGGGTGATTCAGAGAGGGTTGTTTACTTCAAAAATAGGTTGCAAGTGATACAACATAGTTTATCAACCTAATACTCTGATAGTATGGCGTTGAAAGTGTAGACATGTAATTTTGTCCCGTCAAAAATAATTCTTACTCAGTTATCACGCACTTTGACCCCATCTTATAATTTTTTTCAAGAAAAACAAATGAGTAACCACCTCATCTTTTACTTATTTATTTATTTATTCCTTTTTGTTTTTATCCAAATAAAAAACCCTAACTAATTTTGTCTTATCTTAAAGATTCCAACAACTCACCCAATCAAAAATAGACACCTAACCCTTATCCCTCCAATTAAAATACAACACCTCACCCACTACCCCACCCCCCACCCACGTGACCCCCACCCCCCACCCACGTGACCCCCACCCCCTTATATTTCTTATCCACAAAGAAAAAATAACCTTCCAGAAAAGACACGAAGGACCCACTCTATTTTTTTTCTTTGTTTTTAAAACATGGGATTCTTTTTGCCCATTAGGGGTGAATTTCCATTTTTTTCTCTAAGGGAACAATTCACCATACACGCAATTCTCATGGGAGAACACATTAGATAAGAAAGGGAGGCAGACTCCATTTTTGGGTCTTCTTCTCCAGATATAGGGGCTTCCCCAATCATCCACTAGCACACAATATACTCCCTCACTAATACACGCCTACTTGAAAGGAGAAAAAAATTGTACACACACAGAGAGAGCTGCGAGGGAGAGAAATCTGCGAGAGAGAGCTGCAAGAGGGAGAGGGAGAGGGAGAGGGAGAAGAAAAGAAATCACCCCTGCCAGGATACTGTTCCGGTGACCTTCGTTGTCATCAGAAAACAGCGTAAACCCATCGAAAAACTCAGTAAATTGGCCGGAATTGGTTAAATCAGTCCCAAATCGACTGAAACTGATTGTTTGCGGTCTGATTCTAGTGACCTTGGTTGGAAATGTATGAGGTAGGGCCGGGTTTGCAGTTCTCTATTTTGAGCTAGTTTGGTTAATTTTTGAGGTTTTTCTGATGGTTTTAAATCTGTCCCGATTGCATTTCCCGATATCAAGCTGGTGTTGTTGAAATTGAGGTTATCAATTTGAGTTGGTGGATTCTTGCATTGAGGTTTGATTCGGGGTCTTGAGGGACGCGGCTCTATCTTTGATATATTAAAAAGCGACATCGAGGTCCATTTCTCATCCTTTTTCTTGAATAGTTTTCAATTTTGATATATTTGTGTGGCGAATTGATATTGTTTGAATTTTGCTTTATTTGATTTGTTTTTTCTTGGATCACGGATGTTGATTAATCGATCAATTGAATTGCGTGTTGGTTGATATTGGATTCCAAGTTGAAAAATTGAATTGGTAGTTGAAGATTTAAAGTTAATCATTGATTTGGGGTGGGATTGAGAATTGAAATCGGTCATAAGTGAATAATGTTTAATTTGATTCATGGTTTGTTAGCTTGACTCGGAATGAACATTGGCATCGTTAAAATTGATAATATCGTGTTTTAAGGTAAATTAGTAGTCAAACACTAGGCCGGGTAACCAATTTTAAGAATGTTGGATTGGTGAATGTGTGAAATATTTTTGAATGGTTTTGTTTTATCACTTTTGGATCAATTGTACTATTTGACTAGGGAATGCCTCGAAGTATCTGTATATATTTATTCACCGGGGAATTCCCCGACGTATCATGTACTCGGAGGACGTCCGTGATGAGGAACAAAGCATCGGGTAAGGCATTGGAGCGTAGTTTAGGAATAGTGTAGGTTAGTGTAGGCTTACTTTTCAGTACTTTTTCATTTTGGGTTGTAATAATTGGACTGGACACTATATTTTTGGAGTGGTTTTGTTTTGTTTGTTTGATTGATTATTTTTGTGTGGTTTATACATTTTGTAGTGTCAAATTAGTCGATACGCTCCACCAAGTGATCGTGGTCAAACCACGGGATCGAGGGGTGCCTAACACCTTTCCCTCGGTCAACAGAATTCCTTAACCAGAATCTCTGTTCGCAAACCAGTTTAAAAGAGTCAAAACCATTTTGAAAAAGGATATCCAATGGTAACTTGGCACACCGAATTTATGTCAAGTGGAGACTCTGTGTTTTGAATATAATGAATTTTTTTCGAAACAATCTTTGTTTTTTCACTTAAGAATAAAAACTCTTTCAAACTTAAAAACGATTCTTTTTGGGGTTGAAAAAGGGGTGTGACAGCTCTGGCGACTCTGCTGGGGACAAATTTTAGAATTCAAGCATTTCGTGGTCATATCGGCTTTGTTTGGCATTACGAGTGTATAAACATTGTTTGTGATTTTTTTTGTGTTATTATTATCACTTTTGTGCGTTTTCGTGCTCTTTGTTTACAGTATTTATCCTATGTGTTACCTCTTTTATATCTGTCATCATGTGCATAACCCAAGTCTTTCTTTCTGCAACAAGTCCGTAGTACACGTGTTGTACACGACCTCTAGTTGAATCACCTTTATTTTAGGCGGGGAGCCGTCGGTGTTATGGAGTAGGTGGAAAGCAAAGCAACCACTATCGACCATACGCTCCCCCAAACAGCCTTGTTAGTGAACCCCAACGTAGGTCAGCCTTTAGGTCATGCTTATGTGCATCATATTGAGACCTAGCAGGGCCCACTTGGTCCTTTATAGGAGACTCACCTCTAAAGCATCCCTATGTGCTAAATGTTGCATTTCTGAGGGTAACGTGGTCATTTGACGGACAGATTTGGGGAAAACTTGTGTTAGAAGTAAAGAAAAAAAATGAGAAAAAAAGAGAGTTTCGCAGTTTTTTAGAGTTCTTTATGACTTTTATTTTTCACAATTCAAAAATTCAAAAAGATTTTCTTACCTTGTTCACACATTTACTCAAAAACAAAAAAACCTCAAAAAGATTTTTCCTTTATCTCCTTTAGCAAGCATTCATAATTCGAATTCCACAAAAAAAAACACTTTTAGGAGCTTTCTATAAAAGAAAAATTCAAAAAAGATGCCAAAAGTTTTGAACATTTCCTATAATGAAAATACCAAAAAGATTTTTCTTCATAATTGTTGGTGTCAGTCTTAGTTGAATTGTCTAATTAAAAACCCAAAAAGATTTTATTCGTTTGTCTTTGGTTTTATCTCTTAAGTTAGGGTCAATATATTAGTTAATCGTTAATTGTCAAATCTGGACGAACTAAGCATACCTGATTCCTGCCCCTTGGGGCGGGATATGTAGGCAACCCTCGGTGGGTCCGGTAATCTTTATTTTTGTCCTTGGTATTAGTCTTAGACTAGGATGATTTTATTCAGTGGTACTGTTCGGCGATTTGGAGTCATAAAGTGGCATGTTCCTTCGACATATCCGCGTCAAAGTCTCAAGGGTTGGGAATCTTTTGCTCCTGTCGAATTTTTGAAATAACATCTTATGTGTTATTACAGGGATGGATTTGTCCAGCAAGTCTAGAGTCCTGATGGTTGTCAAGGTGCCCAAAAAGTTAATCAAGTGGTGGGGCATGTTTAACTGTGTTGACCTGCAGAAACTGATTAAAATATTAGGAGATGTTACAGAACTTCTTCATATTACCCCTCGTCTAGATCTAATAGAGGCGGTGTTGACCTTTTGGGATCCAAGTAGTTTGGTGTTTAGGTTTGAAAAGTGTGAAATGACTCCAACTTTGGCAGAAATATCTGGTCTGTTGCATTTGCCCTATATCGATAAAGGTATGATTAGAGCTCGAACTCATACTGGCACGAGGTTTTTGCAGTTTTGTGGGTTAAAAAGTAAAGATACGTATTTGGGTTGTTTGAAAGATTCATGGATTCTCTTAGATTTTTTGTTCGCTAGATTCTGGCCCTCGGAAGGTTTTGATTACTTTTGGGATGAATTTTATATGACTAAAGAGAAGTGGGAGAGAAAGCATCTTGAAGACTTCGTCGTCGCTTTGTTAGGTACTTTAGTGTTTCCACTAGAAGAAAGACGCATCAATACACGTTTGCAATATGTAGTGATGTCCTTATTTCATGAGGAACGAGGGGGCAAGGTTACCATCATACCTATGATCTTAACAGAAATATATAAGGCTTTAACCGAAGTAAAAGGAGGGATGAGATTTTGTGAAGGAAGTAACCTGATGTTGCAACTATGGTTGATGGAGCATTTGCATGCACCTTCTCTAATTAGACCGTATGTGATTGACCGTTGTATGCCCAATCGAGTGAAATCCATGGTAAAAAGAATGTACGTTGCCAAATTCTCGCTACCCGTGGGAATCGATGCTTGGATTGAATTTCTCGAGTCAAGAACTGAGGATAACATTCTATGGAGATGTCTATGGATTTGTCCAAAAACAATCTTATCTAGGTGTCAGATGCAACTCCTTTTTGTTATGATAGGACTTAATTGTACTGGACCATACACTCCTGCTAGGGTAATACGTCAGCTGGGTAGATCGCAAGACGTCCCACCCGTGGTGGATCTACTGAAATATGTTGAGTACTTTAAGAACCAAGCCCTAGGGGAGAGAAAATACAAGCAACTCTGGAATCACGCAACAAAAATGGGTATAGATACTTTCAAAGAAGAGTCGGATAACCCAGGGTACAGTTAGAGATATGAGATTTGGCTTCAATCTATACCTTTGTGTGTTAGCAGGCCATTACCAGTGTAGCTTAGAGGAAGAATACGAGAAGAATACATTGTTGATGATAGTCAGAATGAAAGTGCGGAGGCCAAAGTGGAGACACTGAGGGTTCGGTTATCAAATTTGCTCAAGACTGTAGAGGGGTGTGAGAACAATCTTTTCAGGTACACTCCCCATGAGGCGGGAATACGTGCCAGAAGCTTCTTCCCAATATATCGGGGTGTCTTTACAGGATATGCTACGAAGTTTGAATGGGAGAAACAGAACTTCACAGACAGGTCCATCTCAGCCAGGGTCATCACGCAGAGCACCAGTTTGAAGGAGTATTTCTTATCTTTTATTTAGTTTGAGTCTCTTATTTTATGTTATTGCAAGGTGGTGTCTTTGTCATATCGGCGTTAAGTTTGCTTTTGGAGTCTTTATTAGGAGAATTATGTATGTCAAATTGTTGGTCTGGAGTGTTGTTTGGTATTTGTTGTTTAGGTTTAAAGTGGTCTTAAATTTGGAGTATGTTTAGTTGTTTCTTTATCAAAATGCTGTGATGTCGCGTCATTCTTTCCTTTGTTTGTTTTCGCTTAAAGAAAAAATAATAATAATAATAATAAAAATCATCAAAAATCATTAATTTTCTAGTATTTATGCATGTGTGTCCCGAACTACGCAAGATCTGATTCATGTACAACATGATACATAGGCAACCTACTTTTGGGGTTCGATCTAATCATTTTGCTTTTTGGTTTTTCATTATTTTTCTTTTATTTTAAGAAAAAATAAAAGCCATAAAGAATGATAAAAAGAGAGGAGACAGTGAGAGAGGAAAAGAAAGAAAGAATAATGAGAGAAGGAATAGAAGGATAAAAAAGGAGGGGGACTGATGCGAGAGATGAGAGAAGTGATGGCGAAGGAAAAAAAAGAGGTGTGATTGGAGTAAAGAAGCAAATGGGTGTAGGAGAAAGATTGGGATGATGTTAAAATGGACCCATTACCCTCTAAGTCCGGTAGAAATGTACATGAACCTAGGATGTATACAATGTGATTTCTATGCTTGTTGCCTGACCTAAATCCTAACGGGTTTTGTCTTTGATGAGCATGTTCTTTCAGATAAGTGGTTGGTTTGTAGCACTCTGGCTTGTCATCCGTACTTCACTAGATCAAAAGCGAAGCTTGCCATGGCTAGTAGGGAGATTGAAAATTCACTCATTGACCCAGATCAGGATCCCAGGGAAGAAAGTTTATAACGCAATGATGAGGTATTGAGACTTAGACAACAATTGCTAGATCTGCACCGAGCATGGGCTAGTAGAATGCCTCCTCCTCCGCTCCCTGAAGATCTTGGGAATATCCTCAATTGCCCACTGCTCTCTCAGGCGCAATTCTCTGTTCCCATTGAGTCACCGGAGCACGCACCAGGATTTACTCCGCGGCAATATTACCCTGGCACTTCTAGTGTGCCCCTGGCAGTTCCTCAACCAAGGCCCGCGACTCAGCCGGCGCCACCGGCAACGCCTGTGTTCGTGGATCCTCCACCACCTGAAGCTCCCATCTATGTTGTACGTCCAACAACGATTCTTCCTTGGTCTTCTAGTGAGCCAGTATTGAAGGTTTCAGATAATCAGTATTATGCCATGGAGCCTACTTTGAGAATTAATGAACCGTATGGGTACACTCAGCCACCTGCATTTCCATTTTATACGGAGAAACCTATCGCAACAGAGGAACAAGAGGTCATAGCGCGAAAATTGAAAAGTTTGGAACAGGCCATTAGGAATTTGCAAGGATTCGAAGCTTATAAGAGTGTTTCCTATAAAGATCTTTGTATGTTCCCAGAAATTAACCTCCCGCTAGGTTTTAAAATGCCCCAGTTTGATAAATATGTGGGGCACGGTGATCCTATGGCGCATTTGAGACGTTATTGCAATCAATTAAGGGCTGCGAGGGGAAGAGAAGAGTTGCTTATGGCTTTCTTCGGCGAGAGTCTTTCCGGTCTGGCTTCAGAATGGTTCGTCGATTAGGATATTGACAATTAGAACAACTGGGATGACCTAGATAATGAATTTGTGAAGCATTTTCAATATAACGTCGATCTGGTTCCTGATGAGAAATCCCTGGTCAACATGAAGAAGAAAAGTACTGAAGGCTTTCGGGAATACGCTATAAGATGGTGTGAACAAGCCGCAAGGGTAAAACCATCAATGAAGGAGAGTAAGTTGGTAGAGGTCATCATTCAGGCACCGGATGAGACCTATTTTCAACATTTACTTCCGGTGATGGGAAAGTCTTTTATTGAAGTCCTAAAAATAGGAGAGATAATAGAGAACGGAATTAAGGCTGGACGGATTGTGAGTTTTTCCGCATTAAAGGCCACCACCCAAGCAATTCAAGGTGGCTCTGGAACTTTTGGAGGTAAAAAGAAGAAAGAGGACATGGCGACCATTGTAGCTGGATCCCATTCCTATCCCAAAAGACCGCCTTGCCCCTATCACAAACCCCAACCCCAAGCCTATTCCCAAGCTCCATATATTCTTCCCCATCATTACTACCCTCCAGAAAACCCATTATATTCTATTCCACCACCCCCATACCCAGTATGTAGCGCGCAACCATATGCCCAAACCTCTTCTTACTCGCAATGGCGCGCGCAAGCTCTATAAAATCGTCCATCAGCTCCACCATATTACCAAAACCCCTTCAGAATCGGTTTCCAAACCAGGACCGAGTACAAGAAAGAGAAGGCGGTTAAAAATTAGTTCACACCTCTTGGAGAGTCGTATGCTAGCTTCTTTGATAGGTTAATAAAGATGAAGGTCTTAAGCCCAATTCAAGGAAGGATTTCAAATCCACCTCTGAGAAATCTTGATATTCGTTAAGATGTGCGTATTTTTCTGACATATCGGGGCACGATATCAAGAAATGCTGGCATTTGAAAAGAGTTGTCCAAGATTTAATTGATGCAAATAAAATTCTGGTCCAGGCTCCGAAAGCTCCAAACATTAACCAGAATCCGTTGCCAACCCATGCTGAAACCAATATGTTAGAACTGATATATGATGGGAAAGAGTCATCAAGGTGTTATAAGCTTATTTTCAGAATACAGACCAATGAGGACAAATCAGTAAATGTGACAGATTCATTGAAAGCAATGTCATTAAGCCAGAAAGGAATGGGAGAAGATAAAGCCCAAGAAAGCACAAAGAAACCCGTGACTATAGTGCAAGGTGCCAGAAGATATGTTGATTTAAGTCAGGATAAACCTAAGTTGACGGTGGTAGGAGCTCCGGGTAAGCCTATCTTGATGGTGAAAGGAGCACTGGCAGCGCCTATTATTCTCAAATCGGTGACCAAACCTTTGATAGTTGCTACGAAAAAGGTTCCCTGGAACTATAAGCAGACTATGATGACCTATTAGGGGAAGGAAGTAATGAATGATGTAGATGAGGTAGGGGGTTTGACTCGATCAGGAAGATGTTTCGTGCCTGAAAGTTTAAGGATGTCCAAGCCAATTGTAAGTGAACCTTAATCTAACAAAAAACCTATCACCGAAGAAGAAGCCGAGGAATTTTTGAAAAAATGAAGTTGCCAGAGTATTTAATAATAGATCAGTTGAAGAAAACCCCTGCTCAAATTTCCCTCTTATCTTTGTTGTTGTATTCCAAGGAATATCGTGATATTATATTGAAGGTATTAAATGAAGCATATGTTCCTAGGGAGATTACATTAAATTATCTTGACAAAATGGTTGGAAAAATCTTTGAGGTCAATCGGATCGACTTCTCTGACGATGAATTGCTTGTTGAAGGTACGGGGCATAACCGGTGTCTTTACATTATGGTGAAGTGCGAAGATTTCTACGTCACTCATGTCATGATTGATGGAGGTTCAGGTGCAAATAACTGCCTTATTTTTACTTTGCAAAAGTTGAATATTGGTGTTGAGAGGATCAGGCCCAACAATGTATCTACCAGGGCTTTCGATGGTGCAAAATCAAACTCCATTGGCGAAATAGAACTAATGTTAATTATAGGGCCTGTTGAGTTTGCCATAGAGTTTCAAGTATTGAATATAGACTCCTCTTACAATATGTTATTGGGAAGACCGTGGATCCACAAAGCCAAGGCGGTTTCATCTACATTGCACCAAATGATCAAGTTTGAGCATGATAGGCAAGAAATGGTTGTTCATGGTGAAGGGGATTTATCCACCTACGAAGATTCTCCCTTGTCCCTTATTGAAGCAAACAATGTAGAGGAGATATTTTTCTATCAAACTTTTGATACAGTGTCGGTGAATCGCATCGTTGAAGGGCAGGTTATTCCGGGACCACAATTGTCTTTCGCTTCTATCATGATGGTGAGTGAGCTTTTCAAATATGGATTTGTGCCAGGGAAGGGTTTGGGAGTGTCTCTGCGCGGTATCATTTGTCCCATATGTTTGAGAGAGAGCATGGGCACTTTTGGTCTAGAATTTGAACCTATGGCTAAAAATTTGAAGAAGGCCAAGGGAAGGAAAATGAAAACATGGTCACTCCCTCGCCCAATGCCGCTACTTAGTGAATCATTTGTCAAGAGAGCGATATCACGAAGCCTGTAGAATTTGAAGCTGAATTGGTTGATGACTTCCAAAACCTGCTGATTGATATTGACATGGTTGAAGTAGGAGAGGGTACCAGTAAGGCAGGCATGCAGTTCATCGGTCCTGAGGTCTAGCTCAACAATTGAAAAGTCACTCCTCTCCCCGTCAGGAGAGAGTTTTGGTAGTTCATTTTTTTTTTCTATTTATCCGAGTTATTAAAGGGTTGTAATTCAGAATTTAGCTTGTTTACATTCTGTTGTCATTTGTTTTTAAACCCTCCTATCTTTCCCTTTTAATGAAATGTAATGTCCCCTTATTTTGTGTCTAATATATTTTGATTTTGTCTTTTTATTTATACAGTTCTCTTTATGGTGATTCTAATGACATGACATGCATGTAAAATTTTCAGCCTGATCTTAAAATCCAAATTAATCAAGATATAATGAAGCAAGAGGGGGAATATGATGAAGAAGAGGCACTAGAGAAAATAAGCAAAGAGTTGGTACAGTTTGAAGACAAGCCGAATCCTAATTTGAATGAAACTGAGCCAATCAATCTAGAGAATCAAGAAGATATTAGGAAAACTAAAATCAGTGTACATGCTTTGCAGCAGCTAAAATATGGAATGATTCAAGCATTAATTGATTATAAGGATGTTTTTGCATGGTCTTATGATAATATGCCTAGTTTAAGCACTGAATTAGTGGCTCAAAAATTGCCAACAAATCCCATATTTCTCCCTGTGAAATAGAAGTTGAGGAAGTTTAAAACTGATGTAAGCATTAAAATCAAAGAGGAAATCATGAAACAACTTGAAGCCAAAGTCATTCGAGTGGCTCGTTATCCTACATAGTTATCCAATGTTGTTCCTATCCCAAAGAAAGATGGCAAAATTCGAGTATGCGTTGATTACCATGATTTGAATAGAGCAAGTCCGAAGGATGATTTTTTGCTGCCCAACATCCATATTTTGCTGGACAACTGCACTAAACATGAGGTTGCCTCTTTTGTGAATTGTTATGCCGGATACCACCAGATCATTTTGAATGATGAAGACGCAGAGAAGACGTTTTTTATCATACCATAGGGGACCTATTGTTATCGAGTGATGGCGTTCGATTTGAAGAATGCTGGAGCAACATACATGAGAGCCATGACCACTATGTTTCATGATATGATGCATAAGAAGATTGAGGTCTATGAAGATGATGTGATTATTAAATCAAAGAGTCAGGCTGACCATGTTAAAGATTTAAGAAAGTTCTATGAAAGGCTTCGCAGGTATAATCTCAAACTCAACCCGGCAAAATATGTATTTGGAGTTATGTCTGGAAAGTTGTTGGGGTTTGTAGTCAGCCGTCGGGAAATTGAATTGGATCCTTCAAAAATCAAAGTCATTCAGGATTTGCCCCCTCCCAAGAATAGGACGGAGGTGATGAGTTTGCTTGGTAGACTGAACTACATCAGCACGTTTATTTCTCAACTCACAACCACATGTGATCCTATATTCAAGTTGATGAAAAAGAGTGTTGTGGTAGAATGGACTGAAGAATGTCAGGAAGCGTTCGACAGAATCAAAAGATATTTGTCAAATCTACCCGTGCTGGTACCACCGGAGCCTGGTAGGCATTTGATCTTATATTTATCAGTCATGGACAATTATTTCGGTTGTGTCTTGGGTCAACATGATGTCACAGGAAAAAAGACGCAGGCTATTTATTATCTTAGCAAGAAGTTCACAACATATGAGGTTAGGTACACTCTTTTTGAAAGGACATGTTGTGCCTTAACTTGGGTAGCACAGAAGTTGAAGCATTATCTTTCATTCTACACTACTTATCTCATCTCCGCATGGATCCTTTGAAGTATATCTTCCAGAAGCCTATGCCGACAGGTTGATTAGCAAAGTGGAAAATATTGCTCACCAAGTTCGATATTATGTATGTGACTCGAACCGCCATGAAAGCCCAAGCCTTGGAAGATTATCTTGCTAAGAATCCCATTGATGAAGAGTACGAGCCATTAAAGACATATTTTCCTGATGAAGAAGTATTGTGTGTCGATGAAATCGTTATAGATGTTGATCCAGGTTGGAAGTTGTTCTTTGATGGAGCTGTCAACATGAAAGGAGTCGGAATAGGTGCGGTTCTTATCTCTGAATTAGGGTAACATTTCCTGGTAACAGCGCAACTTCTATTTTATTGTACCAATAACATGGCGGAATATGAAGCTTGCATTCAGGGTTTGAGGCTAATTGTTGATATGGGAGTCCAGGAACTATTAGTGTTGGAGGATTCAGATTTGTTCGTCCATCAGATTCAAGGTGATTGGGAGACACGAGATTTAAAGCTAATAACGTATCGATAATGCTTGAAGGATCTATGTCAACGGTTTGTGCCAGTAAAGTTTAGGCATATTCCAAGAATTCGCAATGAGATTGTTGATGCTTTGGCCAATTTGTCTTCAATGCTCCTACATCCTGCTAAAGCCTACATCGATCCAGTGCATATATAGAGTAGTGATCATCATGCTTACTGTAATGCAGTTGAAGAAGAGCTTGATGGAGAACCTTGGTTCTTCGATATCAAGCGATACATTCAGTCAGGAGAATACCTAACACATGCCACCAATGATCAAAACAGGACTATTAGGCATTTGGCTAGTGGATTTTTCTTAAGCGGGGGAGTCTTATACAAGAGAACCCCGGATTTGGGACTTTTGAGGTGTGTAGATGTAAGAGAAGCCTCGGAGATCATGGTTGAAATACACTCTGGAGTATGCGGGCTGCATATGAACAGTTATGTCTTGTCATAGAAGATACTTTAAGCAGGTTATTATTGGCTTACTATGGAGAGGGATTACATTCATTTTGTTCAAAAATGTCATCAATGTCAGGTACACGGTGATCTGATACATTCTCCTCCTGCTGAATTACACGCAATGTCTACTCTATGGACTTTCGTAGCTTGGGGGATGGACGTAATCGGGCGATTGAGCCGAAAGAGTCAAATGGGCATAGATTCATTTTGGTGGCCATTGATTACTTTACAAAGTGGGTGGAAGCAGTAAGTTTCAAGTCAGTAACAAAGAAGACCGTAGTAGATATTGTTCATGCCAACATTATTTGTAGGTTTGGAATTCCAAAGATGATCATTACAGACAATGCTGCCAATCTCAATAGTCATTTCATGCAAGAAGTGTGCCAACAGTTTAGGATCGCACATCGAAATTCCACTTCATATCGTCCAAAAGACAATGGCGCTGCGGAAGCGGCCAATAAAAATATCAAAAAGATACTGCAGAAAATGGTGCAAGGGTCTAGACAATGGCATGAGAAGTTGTTGTTTGCTCTACTAGGTTATCGCACTACTGTTCGCACTTCAATAGGGGAAACTCCATATTTATTGGTGTACGGGACAGAAGCAGTCATTCCCGCAAAAGTAGAAATTCCCTCTCTTCGAGTCATTGTGGAAGCAGAGATTGATGATGACGAGTGGGTCAAAACCCGATTGGAACAATTGAGTTTGATTGAGGAAAAAAGGCTAACATTGGTATGTCATGGACAATTATTTCAGAAGAGAATGGCTCGAGCGTATAACAAGAAGGTACAACCCAGGCATTTTGAAGTTGGTCAGTTGGTATTGAAGCGTATCCTTCCTCACCAGGTTGAAGCGAAAAGCAAGTTCTTCCCAAACTGGCAAGGTCCCTTCATTGTGAAGAAAGTGTTGCCCAATGGAGCCTTATATTTGACAGATATTGAAGGCAAAATGGCAGAAATGACTATCAATGCTGATGCGGTCAAAAGATATTATGTATGATATTTTATCCTTTGTTGATTTTATTGCATGTTTAGTACTTGCATTTTTTAAGATTGATATAATGAAGGCATTTTATTCTTTTAGACAAACATTGTGTCATCCTTTGTTTACCCGTTTGAGCTTAGTTTTATTTTTCTTTCATATCCCTCTTTTGGAATCAAAATATAGTCAAAGATAAATGGTAGGAAAATAAGAATAAAAGAAAGAGTTCGAAAATAAAAGAAAAAAATCAAATCAAAATAAAGAACAAATTGATAGAACTACGTGAGACCTGATTCTCCTCTCTTGGGAGTGAGATACGTAGGCTGCCCTATTCAGGGCTTGGTCCAACCAAATGAAGATTTTAGAGTCACCAGTCAACAAAACTGGGGCATGAGTTAATGTGTTGTTTGAGTCAATTCCAAAAATTGTAAGTCCCACCCCCACTTCAAGTGTCGTTTGAACCTCTTTCCATACTTTCCTAACCTTATCCAAAAGCCAAGCTACAACCAAAGAAAGTCCTTCAGATCAATCTTTGATAATGTTAAGGCTAAACATGCAATGGATAGGATGATACATTGTAGGGTACTACTTGTCTTCCTCGGCATAAGAAATCAGGAAAGAAATAAAAATGAGAGTCTTACTGGTGAAAACCCTCACGGGCACCATAAGGCGATGGTGAATCGAGAGAAATAAAAATGAGAGAGTTTTACTAGTGATAACCCTCACGAGCACCATAAGTCGATAAGGAGTTGAGAAAAATAAAAATGAGAGAGTCTTATTGGTGAAAACCCTTATGAACACCATAAGGCGATGACGAGTTCGAGAGAAAAGTGAAAAGGAAAGAGATTTGTTGGTGAAAGTCTTTCAAGATGTCATCAATTGAATGAGATATATGAGTTCAATGGATTTGAAAAAGCGGCTCAGCGGCAAAGGCACGAACTCAACAACAAATGGGAAGTTTGGATAGGAAGATCAGACAGCTTAATCCAAAATACATGTCATAGTCATTGGAGTTGGTTTCCATATTCAGATAAGTTTTCTTCTTTGTTAAAAAGAGGGACATTGCACTTTTTATTTCATTTATACATTCATATTTTATGTCCTTTTATGTCTTTTTTCAAAAGAAAAGTCACCATCATTTCTTTACACTCTTTGAGTCTATTCTGTGTCAAAACAAGCAAGAAAGAATTTTAAAACTTGCTACCAGTATTTTCAATTATATGAGGAAAAGCCAAGGACCAGCACACGAGAGAAACATGATCATAATTCAAAACAAGGCAAAGATAGTCTATCAACTGACAGGTTGCTAGATTCATGGGAGTATCAAATGTCAAAAGGTGCATCTCAGAGGCATGGTAAAATAGTCGGTGTTTGAGTCAAAGGCATTTCCCCGATATGGTTTGGGTCAATGATGCGACAAGACAGGGGCAAGTTCCAGCAATCTGAAATAAAATGAAGGGAATGGACATTGGAGCAGGTGTCAGGAAAGCCAAGTGCTGCAAACCATCACTAAGTTTTTAACCGACAAATTTTCTTTGTTGAGACAGGGGCAAATTCGCTTCACTTAATTCAGCGACCATGGGAAAAACACTTCAGTGGGATTTTTCTTTTGTTCAGGACCCTCCTGAAAAAAATGAGATTTTACTTTCTGTTCAGGACCCTCCTGAAAAATGGGATTTACTTTCTGTTCAGGACCCTCCTGAAAAATGGGATCTTACTTTTTGTTCAGGACCCTCCTGAAAAATGAGATTTTACTTGTCACACCCATTTTTCGTACTCCAAAAAAAGATTTGATTTTTAATTCGAAAGGGTTTTTATTATCTAAAGTGACAAAATGAAGATTGTTTCGAAAAAGGACTACTTACAATTTTTATTATTATTATTATTTTTATTCAGAGTCGCCACTTGGCATAATCTGGTGTGCCAAGTCACCTTTGGAAAATCCTTTTTAAAACTATTTTTGACTCTTTTAGACTGGTTTGCGAACAAAGATTTTGGCTAAGGAATCTTGTTGACCGAGGGGAAGGTGTTAGGCACCCCTCGATCTTGTGGTTCGACCACGGTCTCTTGGTGGAGCGTATCGTTTAATTTTGACACTATGATTGTACAAACCACAAATAAGCACGTAAAGCAATCAAACCAACAAACCAAACAAAATCCCAAAAAAGGGTAATGTTCAGTCCAATTTATACAGTCCAAATAAAAAATGCAAAAATAAATCCTATCTAACCTATACTAATCTTCCCTACGCTCCCGTGTTTTACCTGACGCCGCGGACCTTCCTCACTAATGTCTTCCACCACATAATACGTTGGGGCATTCTCCGGTGAATAAACACAAATCTCTCGGGGCATTCCCCGACCAAATGATACATTTGAATTAAATAATCTAACTAACTAAAAAAAACGTTCAAAACACACATTTAAACATTTAATCGAACACATCACATCCTAGATTTTTGCCTACCCGAACATACATTGCCTATCCATTTCGACCTAAGCATACTACTATTGTGTTCAACATTATAAACCGAAATTAATTCGATTTCAACGACATTAATATCCATTTAAAGTCCAACCAAACAATTCACTTTACTTCATTCGTTCATAATTCCAATGCCCCATATTTATACATGACAGTTTTTGAACACGAGCATAATTATCCATCCACATCATCATCGATTTCATGCCAACAACCACTTATTCAGATAAGGCAACGCCAATCATCAACATAAGTGTCCAATCAAAAAAATACCACACGACCACAACATCCACATACAAAATGTCATAACAAGGAAATGAAAAAGGTAAGGATTAGAAATGGACCTTCGAAGAAAATGATGTCGTGATAATAATATTAAAGAAGCCTGAATTTAGAATCCTGAATAGAGGACCTCAATTGACAAACTCCAAGCTCAGTATTGCCAAAATTGGAGCTCTAAACTGGTTGTGGTAAGTAGATTAAGATGAACGGGACCCCACGACTCAAAATAGTAGCAACCCAACGAACCTGAATCGAGAAAAAATGCAATAGTAGCCCTTTTTCCATAAGTTCGAACAAATTTGGTGACCTTTCGATGCGTTTTCGGCAAAATTGAGGCCGGAACAGTAACTCGAGCACAGAATTGACGTCTCTCTCTCCCTCTCGCAGCTCTCTCTCTCACGCATATTTCTCTCTTTCTCTCGCAGCTCTCTCTCTCTCTGTGATTCTCTCTTCACGTCTCACTGTGGGTGTGCGTTCTTACCAAAAAAAGAAAAAAAATCTTCCATGTTTCCCTAAGATATATGATGATAATGTGGGTACTCTGTGTATTGTGGTGAATCGAGAAGAGGATGACAAGTGTGGTATCTCTATGAATGAGAAAAAGAAAAATGGAGATCCCCAGTGAGATGCTCTCCCTGTGTGTGTGTGCCCTCCTCCCCTTTTTTGGAGCCTCTATGCGTATATGTGGTTTTTTTCCTAGTCCAGGGAAGCTGCCAGGAAATTTTTCCTTTTTTATTTTAGTTTTTCTTTTTCCTTATTATTTCTTTGTGGTCAAGAAATGTGAGGGAGGAGGGGTCACGTGGGTGAGGGGTGGGGTAGTAGGTGAGGTGTAAGTTTTTAATTGGAGGGGTAGGGGTTAGGTGTCCATTTTTTATTGGGTGGGTTGTTGGAATTATTAAGATAGGACAAAATTAGTTAGGTTTGTTAAATGGGATAAAACAAAAATAAATAAATAAATAAATAAATAAATAAATAAATAAATAAATAAATAAATAAATGGATGAAAAGATGAGGTGGTTATTTATTTTCTTGGGGAAAAATTACTACGCGGATAGGGTACGTAGTAAAATGGTGTAAATGCTAAAATTTGTGAAGGGACAAAATTACGTGTCTACATCATGCCCCCTTGGAATGTAAACACCCAGTGTTTTCATGTAAAGAGGTAGACAACGAGACAAAATTGTCTCTATCACGGTTCGAGGAAAAAAACAGAAGGAAGAAGGACAACCGAGTCTTGACGAACATCCTACCTACCTAAGTTATGAGGGAATAAAGTGATAGGGATCTCAAAGGATTGGAAGGTGAGGGACTATACAGAGTTGGAGAGTCGAGCGAGGTTCCATCAAGGTTCCGGTCTGCGGCTCTGTTATTACATCAAAATGAAAATTACAAGTTAAAACATAAATGAAATTACAAAATCCTATCTATACAGCTTCTTTGACTCTTGACTTGCTATTTCATCACTCTATTCTTCAGGCGGGCTCCTGATTTACAGTTTCTTCAACTTGTTGCTTGGTTTTCCATTGTTTCACTTTGTTGCATCGACTTTCATTTATTCGCCCTGCTCTTCAGGCGGGCTTCTGACTTACAGATTCATCACCTTGTTTTCAGGCAGGTTCCTGATTTGCAGTTTCTTCAATTTCCTGTTTCATCACCCTGTTCTTCAGGTGGGCTCCTGACTTACAGATTCATCACCCTGTTCTTCAGGTGGGCTCCTGAATCAAAACAAAAACTAGAAACAAAATTATCCCCAACAAAGATTAAGATA
Organism: Capsicum pubescens; assembly: GCA_030864215.1. NCBI lineage: Eukaryota > Viridiplantae > Streptophyta > Magnoliopsida > Solanales > Solanaceae > Capsicum > Capsicum pubescens. Next base: position 183,782,289 of record CM061539.1, on the reverse strand, counting down.
AAGAGAGACTTCATCATTTTTTTTAAAGTAATGTCCCATTTTCCAGGAGGGTCCTAAACATAAAGTAAAATTCTATTTTTTAGGAGGATCCCGAACAGAAAATAAAATCCCATTTTTCAGGAGGGTCTAGAACATAAAGTAAAATTCTATTTTTCAGGAGGGACCTGAACAGAAAATAAAATCCCATTTTTCAGGCGGGTCCTGAACAGAATGTAAAGTCCCATTTTTCAGGAGGGTCCTGAATAGAAAGTAAAGTCCCATTTTTCAGGAGGGTCCTGAACATAAAGTAAAATCTCATTTTTTAGGAGGGTCCTGAACAAAAAATAAAATCCCATTTTTCAGGAAGGTCCTGAACATAAAGTAAAATCCCATTTTTCAGGAGGGTCCTGAACAGAAAGTAAAATCTCATTTTTTAAGAGGGTCCTGAACATAAAGTAAATTTCCATTTTCCAAGAGGGTCCTGAACAAAAAGTACAATCTCATTTTCCAGGAGGGTCCTGAACATAAAGTAAAATCTCACGGATGTGCATTTCCTATGGTAGCTGAATTAAGTGAAGTGAATTTTCCCCTATTTCAACAAAGAAAATTTGCTAGTTAAAAACTTAGTGGTGGTTTGCAGCACTTTGCTTCCCAGGCATCTGCTCCAACCGTTGTTCCTTTCACCTTTGTTCCAGATCGCTGAAACTTGCCCCTGTCTTGTCGCGTTATTGACCCGGATCCAGATTGGAGGAAATGAGTTCTGACTCGAACAATGAGTTTCCAAATCTGAATACTCCCACGAATCCAATAGCCTGTCGATTGATAGACCTTCTTTTCTTCGTGTTGAATTACGATCATATTTCTTTCATATGCTGGTCCTTGGATTTTCCTCATACAATTGGAAAGACTGGTAGCAAGTTTTGAAATCCTTTCTCGCTTGTTTTGACACAGACTTAACTTAAAATGTAAAGAAATGATGGTGACTTTTATTTTGATAAATGACATAAAAAGACAAAAATATGAATATGTAAATGAAAGTAAAGGGAAATGTCCCTTATTCAAAAGAAAACTTATCTGAATACGGTAACCAACACCAATGAGTATGACATACATTTTGGATTAAGTTGTCTGATCTTTCTATCCAAACTTCCCATTTATTGTTGAGTTCATGCCTTTGCCGCTGAGCCGCTTCTTCAAATCCATTGGACCCATATATCTCATTCAATCGATGACATCTTAAAAGACTTTCGCCAACAAATCTCTTTCTTTTCACTTTTCATTTTTCTCTCGAACTCGCCATCGCCTTATGGTGCCTCTGAGGGTTTTCACTCATAAGACTCTCTCATTTTCATTTCTCTCAACTCACCATCACCTTATGGTGACCTCGAGGGTTTTCACCAATAAGACTCTCTCATTTTTATTTCTTTCCTGATTTCTTATGTTCAGGGATACAAGTAGTATCCTACAATGTATCATCATGTCCATTGCATGCTTAGCCTTAACATTATCAAAAATTGATCTGAAGGACTTTCTTTGGTTGTAACTTGGCTTTCGGATAAGGTTAGAAAAGGATGTCAGAGGCTCGAACGACACTTGAAGTGGGGGTGGGACTTACAACTTTTGGAATCGACCCAAATAACACATTAACTCATGCCCCAGTTTTCTTGAATGGGTGACTCTAAATTACTTATTTGGTTGGACCAAGCCCTGAGTAGGGCAGCCTATGTATCTCTCTCCCAAGAGAGGAGAATCAGGTCGCACGTAGTTTCATCAGCTTGTTCTTTGTTTTGATTTGATTTTTTCTTTTTCTTTTTTTATTATTTTCGAACTCTTTCTTTTATTCTTGTTTTCCTGACATTTATCTTTGACTCTATTTTGATTCCAAAAGAGGGATATGAAAGAAAAATAAAACTAAGCTCAAACGGGTAAACAAAGGATGACACAATGCTTGGATAGAAGAATAAAATGCCTTCATCATATCAATCTTCGAAAATGCAAGTACTAAACATGCAATAAAATCAACACAGGATAAAATATCATACATAATATCTTTTGAACGCATCAGCATTGATAGCCATTTCTGCCATTTTGCCTTCAATATCTGTCAATTATAAGGCTTCATTGGGCAACACTTTCTTCACAATGAAGGGACCTTGCCAGTTTAGGGAGAACTTGCCTTTCGCTTCAACCTAGGGAGGAAGGATACGCTTTAATACCAATTAACCAACTTCAAAATGCTTGGGTCGTACCTGTTTGTTATACGCTCGAGCCATTCTCTTCTGAAATAATTGGCCATGACATACCGACGTTAGCCTTTTTTCCTCAATCAAACTTAATTGTTCCAGTCGGATTTTGACCCACTCTTCATCATCAATCTCTGCTTCCACAATGACTCGAAGAGAGGGAATTTCAACTTCTACAGGGATGATGCTTCTGTCCCATACACCAATAAATATGGAGTTGTCCCTATTGAAGTGCGAACAGTAGTGTGATAACCTAGCAATGCAAACGGAAACTTCTCATGCCATTGTCTAGACCCTTGTACCATTTTCCATAGTATCTTCTTAATATTCTTATTGGCGGTTTCCACAATGTCATTAGCCTTCGGACGATATGGAGTAGAATTTCGATGTGCGATCTTCAACTGTTGACACACTTCTTGTATCAAATGACTATTGAGATTGGCAGCATTGTCTGTAATGATCATCTTAGGAACCAAAACTACAAATGATGTTGGCATGAACAAAATCTACTATCGCCTTCTTTGTCACTGACTTGAAAGTTATTGTTTTTACCCATTTTGTGAAGTAATCAATGGCCACCAAAATGAATCTATACCCATTTGATGCTTTTGGCTCAATCGGCCCAATCACATCCATCCCCCAAGCCACGAAAAGCCATGGAGGAGACATCGCGTGCAACTCAGCAGGAGGGGAATGTATCAGATCACCGTGTACCTGACATTGATGACACTTTCAAACAAATCGAATAGAATCCCTCTCCATAGTAAGCCAGTAATAACTTGCTCGAAGAATCTTCTTTAACAAGAAATAACCATTCATATGCGGTCCATATACTCCAGAGTGTATTTCAACCATGCTTTTTGAGGCTTCTCTTGCATTCACACACCTCAAAAGTCCCAAATCCGGGGTTCTCTTGTATAAGATTCCCCCACTTAAGAAAAATCCACTAGCCAAACCCGAAATAGTCCTCTTTTGATCACTGGTGGCATGTGTTGGGTATTCTCCTGACTGAATGTATCATTTGATATCAAATAACCAAGGTTCTCCATTGATCTCTTCTTCAATCGCATTATAATAAGCATACTGATCACGACTTTGTATATGCACTGGATCGATGTAGGCTTTATCAGGATGTTGGAGCATTGAAGATAGAGTGGCTAAAGCATCAGTAATCTCATTATGAATCCTTGGGATATGCCTAAACTTTACAGACACAAACCGTTGACATAGATCCTTCAAGCACTGTTGATACAGTATTAGCTTTAAATATCGTGTCTCCCAATCACCTTGAATCTGATAAACGAGCAAATCTAAATCCCCCAACACTAATAGTTCCTGGACTCCCATATTAACAGCTAGCCTCAAACCCAGAATGCAAGCTTCATATTTCGCCATGTTATTGGTACAATAAAATTGAAGTTGCGCTATTACCATAAAATGTTGCCCCGCCTCAGAGATAAGAACTTCACCTATTCTGATTCCTTTCATGTTGACGGCTCTATCGAAGAACAACTTCCAACCTGGATCAGCATCTATAACGACTTCATCAACACACAACACTTCTTCATCAGGAAATAGGATTCTCAGGAAGATAATCTGCCAAGGCTTGGGCTTTCATGGCAGTTCGAGTCACATATACAATGTCAAACTCGGTAAGCAATATTTGCCACTTTTCCAAATGATCGGTCGGCATAGGCTTCTGAAAGATATACTTCAAAGGATCCATGCGGAAGATGAGATAAGTAGTGTAGGACGAAAGATAATGCTTCAGCTTCTGTGCTATCCAAGTTAGGGCACAACACGTCCTTTCATGAAAAGTATACCTGACCTCATATACGGTGAAATTCTTGCTAAGATAATAAATAGACTGCTCCTTTTTGCCTGTGACATCATGTTGACCCAGGACACAACCGAAAGAATTGTCCATGACTGATAAATATAAGATCAAAGGCCTTCCAGGCTCTGGTGGTACCAGCACGGGCGGATTTGACAAATATCTTTTGATTCTGACGAACGCTTCCTGACATTCTTCAGACCACTCTACTATAACACTCTTTTTCAGCAACTTGAAAATGGGCTCACACGTGATTGTGAGTTGAGCAATAAACCTGCTAATATAGTTCAATCTACGCATCAAACTCATCACCTCTGTCCTATTCTTGGGCAGAGGCAAATCCTGGATGGCTTTGATTTCGAAGGATCTAATTCAATTCCCTGACGGCTGACTACAAACCCAAACAGCTTTCCAGACGGAACTCCAAATACATATTTTTCCTGGTTGAGTTTGAGATTATACCTGTGAAGCCTTTCAAAGAACTTTCTTAAATCTTTAACATGGTCAGCCTGACTTTTTGATTTAATAATCACATCATCTACATAGACCTTAATCTCCTTATGCATCATATCATGAAACATAGTGTTCATGGCTCTCATGTATGTTTCTCCAGCATTCTTCAAACCGAACGGCATCACTCGATAACAATAGGTCCCCCATGGTGTGATAAAAGACGTCTTCTCCATGTCTTCATCATCCATAATGATCTGGTGGTATCCGACATAGCAATCCACAAAAGAGGGAACCTCATGTTTAGCACAGTTGTCCAGCAAAATATGGATGTTGGGCAGCGGAAAATTATCCTTCGGACTTGCTTTGTTCAAATCACGGTAATCAACACATACTCGAATTTAGCCATCTTTCTTTGGGACAGGAACAACATTGGATAACTACTTAGGATAACGAGCCACTCGAATGACTTTGGCTTTAAGTTGTTTCATGATTTCCTCTTTTATTTTAATGCTTACATCAGTTTTAAACTTCCTTAACTTCTATTTTACAGGGGGGAATGTGGGATCAGTTGGCAATTTATGATCCACTAATTCAGTGCTTAAACCAGGCATATCATCATAAGACCATGCAAAAACATACTTATAATTAATTAATACTTGAATCATTCCATCTTTTAGCTGCGGAAAAGCATGTACACTTATTTTAGTTTCCCTAACATCTTCTTGATTCCCTAGATTGATTGGCTCAGTTTCATTCAAATTAGGATTCGACTTGGCTTCAAACTGTTCCAACTCTTTGCTTATTTCATCTAGTGCCTCTTCTTCATCATATTCCCCCTCTTGCTTTATTATATCTTGATTAGTTTGGATTTTAAGATCAGGTTAAACATTTCGCATGCATGTCCTGTCATTAGAATCAACATAAAGAGAACTGTATAAATAAAAAGACAAAATCAAAATATATTAGACACAAAATAAGGCGACAATGCACTTCATTAAAAAGGGAAAGATAGGAGGGTTTAAACACAAATGACAACAGAATGTAAACAAGATAAATTCCGAATTACAACCCTGGAATAACTCGGATAAATACAAAGAAAAACAAAATAAACTACCAAAACTCCCTCCTGACGGGGAGAGAAGTGACTTCCCAATTGTTGAGATGGACCACAGGACCTATAAACAACACGTCCGCCTTACTGGTACCCTCTCCTATTTCAACCATGTCAACATCAATCAGCAGGTTCTGAAAGTCATCAACCAATTCAGCTTCAAATTCTACATGTTTCGTGACATCGCTTTTGACAAATGATTCACTGAGTAACGGCATTGGTCAAGGGAGTGACCATGTTTCCTTTTTCTTACCCTTGGCCTTCTTCAAATCTTCAGCCGTAGGTTTAAATCTCATACCAAAAGTGCCCATGTTCTCTCTCAAACATATGGGACGAACAGTACCATGCAGAGACATTCCCAAACCCTTCCCTGGCGCAAATCCATATTTCAAAAGCTCACTCACTATCATGATAGAAGCGGAAGACAATTGTGGTCCCGGGATAACCTGTCCTTCAAGGATACGATATACTGGCACTGCATCAAAAGTTTGATAGACAAATGTCTCTTCTACATTATTTGATTTAATAAGGGACAAGGAAGAATCTTCATAGGCGGATAAATCCCCTTCACCATGAATAAATACTTCTTGCCTGTCGTGCTCAAACTTGATCATTTGATGCAATGTAGATACAACCACCTTGGCCTTGTAGATCCACGATCTTTCCAACAACAGATTGTAAGAGGAGTCTATATTCAATACTTGAAACTCTATGGCAAACTCAACAGGCCCTATAATCAACATTAGTTCTATTTCGCCAATGGAGTTTGATTTTGCACCATCGAAAACCCTGACATATACATTGTTGGGCCTGATCCTCTCAGCACCAACATTTAACTTTTGCAAAGTAGAAATAAGGTAGATATTTGCACCTGAACCTCCGTCAATCATGACATAAGTGACGTAGAAATCTTCGCACTTCACTGTAATGTAAAGTCCCCGGTTATGCCCCGTACCTTCAATAGGCAATTCATCGTCAGAGAAGCTGATCCTATTGACCTCAAATATTTTTCCAACCATTTTCTCCAGCTGATTTGCGGTAATCTCCCTAGGAACATATGCTTCATTTAATACCTTCAATATAATATCACGATGTTCCTTGGAATGCAACAACAAAGATAAGAGGGAAATTTGAGCAGGGGTTTTCTTCAACTGGTCTATTATCGAATACTCTGGCAACTTCATCTTTTTAAAAAATTCTTCAGCTTCTTCTTCGGTGACAGGCTTTTTGATAGATGAAGGTCCACTCACAATTGGCTTGGACTTCCTTAAACTTTTAGGCACGAAGTATCTTCCTGACCGAGTCAAACCCCCTACCTCATCTATATTTTCCACTACTTCCTTCCCCTGATAGGTCATTAAAGTTCGCCTATAGTTCCAGGGAACCCTTTTTATATCAACTATAGGAGGTTGGGTCACCAGTTTGAGGACAACAAGCGCTGCCAGTGCTCTTTTCACCGTCAAGATGGGATTAACCGGAGCTCCTACCACCGTCAACTTGGGTTTATCCTGACTTAAATCAATATACCTTCTGGCACCTTGCACTGTAATCAGGGGTTTCTTTGTGCTTTCTTAGGCTTTATCTTCTCTCATTCCTTCCTGGCTCAATGACATTGCTTTCAAAGATTCTGCTACATTCACCGATTTCTCCTTATTGGTTTGTATCTTGATAATAGGCTTATAACACCTTGACAACTCTTTACCATCATATATCAATTCTAATATATTGGTTTCAGCATGGGTTGGCAGCGGATTCTGGTTAATGTTTGGAACCTCTGGGGCCTGGACCAACATTTGATTTGTGTCAATTATATCTTGTACCGCTCTCTTTAAATGCCAGTATTTCTCGATATCATGGCCTGGCATGTCAGAACAATACGCACACCTTAAAAAATAATTGAGATTCCTCATAGGTGGATTTGTAAGCCTTCCTTGAATTGGGCTTAAGACCTTCATCTTTCTCAACTTATCAAACAAGCTAGCATATGATTCCCCAAGAGGGGTGAACTAATTTTTGACCGCCTTTTCTTTATTGTACTCGCTCTTGGGTTGAAAACTGGGTCTAGAGGGGTTTCGGTAATTTGGTGGAGCTGATGGGCGATTTTGTAGAGCTTGCGTGCGCCATTGCGGGTAAGAAGGGGTTTGGGCATATGGTTGTGTGCTATATACTAGGTACGAGGGTGGTGGAATAGAATATAGTGGGTTTTGTGGAGGGTAGTAATGATGGGGAGGAATATATGGAGCTTGGTCATAGACTTGGGCTTAGGATTAGGGATAGGGGCGAGGCAGTCTTTTGGGATAGGAATGGGTTCCAGCTACAACGGTCCCCACGTCCTCTTTCTTCTTTTTACCTCCGAACGTGCCATATCCACCTTGAATCGCTTGTGTGGTGGCTTTCAACGCGGCAAAACTCACTATTCGGCCGGTCTTGATTCCGTCCTCTATCATCTCTCCCATTTTGAGGACTTCAATAAAAGACTTTCCCATTACTGGAAGTAAATGTTGAAAATAGGTCTCATCCTGTGCCTGAATGAAGACCTCTACCAGCTTATTCTCCTTCATTAGAGGTTTTACCCTGGCGGCCTGTTCACGCCACCTTATCACGTATTCCCTAAAGCCTTCAGTGTTTTTCTTCTTCATGTTGACCAAGGAATTTTCTTCCAGAATTAGGTTGACGTTATACTGAAAATATTGCACAAACTCAAAAGCTAAGTCATCCCAGTTGTTTCACTTGTCGATATCTTGATCAACAAACCATTCTGAAGCCAGTTCGGAAAGACTCTCGCCAAAGAAAGCCATAAACGACTCTTTCCTTCCCCCTGCAGCCCTCAATTGGTTGCAATAACGTCTCAAGTGTGCCACGGGATCACCGTTTCCAGCAGACTTCTCGAACTTGGGAATTTTAAAATCAAGGGGAAGGTTGACGTCTGGGAACATACAAAGATCTTTGTAGAAAACACTCTTATAATTTCCAGTTCCTTACAGATTCCTCATGGCCTGTTCTAAACTTTTCAATTTCCGCGCTATGACCTCTTGTTCACTGTTGCGATAGGTTTCTCCATATCAAATAGAAATACAGGTGGGTGAGTGTACCTATACGGTTCATTCATTCTCAAAGTAGGCTTCGGGGCATAATACTGACTATATGAAACCTTCATTACTGGCTTGCTGGAAGACCGAGGAAGCACCATTGTCGAACGCACAACATATGTGGGAGCTTCAGGTAGTGGCATAGCCACGAACACCGGTGTGATTGGTGGAGCCGGTTGATCAACGAGCCTCAATTGGGGAGCTTCCAGGTCACACTAGAGCTACCAGGATAATATTACTGTGGAGTGAATCCTGGTGCGTGCTTCGGTGACTCAATAGGGGCAGAGAATTGAGCCTGAGAAAGCGGTGGGCAGTTAGAGATATTCCCAAGACCTTCAGAGAGAAGAGGAGGAGGCCTTCCGCTAGCCCACGCCCGGTGCAAATCTATTAATTATTTCCTGAGCCTTACTACCTTATCATTGCATTATGAACTTTCTTCCCTGGGATCCTGATTTGGGTCAATGAGCGAATTTTCAATCTCCCTGCTAGCCATGGAGAGCTTTGCTTTTGATCTAGTGAAGTACAGGTGACTAGAGAGAGTGCTGCAAACCTACCACAGTTATCTGAAAGAATATGCTCATCAAAGACAACATCCGTTAGGATTAGGGCACACAACAAGCATGGGAATCACATTGGTAAAATTGTCCTAGATTCATGTTCATTTCTACCAGCCTTTGAGGGTAGCGAGGTCATTTTAACATCATCCCGATTTTCATCTACACTCATTTGCTTCTTTCCTCCAAACACACCTCTTTTTTTTGCCCTTATTTCCCTCTTTTTTTTGTATCAGTCTCTGTTCTTTCCCTTTCTCATCTCATCATCCTTTTTTTTCGCTAGATACCTTCGTTTTATCATTCTTTATGGCTTTTGCTTTTCTAAAAAAAAAGGAAAAATAATAAAAAACGACGAAACAAAATGATTAGATCAAACCCAAAAGTAGGTTGCCTACGTATCATGTTGTACATGAATCAGATCTTGCGTAGTTCGGGCAATGCACACATATAAACACCACAAAGTTGAAGATTTCTTTTTTTTTTTTTACGAAGAACACAGAAAAGGAAACAACTCGGCAACTTTACTACATTTCATAATAGAGACGACTAAACAAACTTCGAATCTAACAACTTAAAAACTGATCAACAAAGACTAAACAACATTCAAGACCCAAAAGATCACATGTGTAATACTCCTACTGAGGACTCTTAACGTTAAAACAAACTTGACACCGACTTAAAAAGGACACAATACTACAAGGCAGAAAAGTAAAAGACTCAAACTAAACAAAAGATAGGAAATGCTCCTTCAAATTGGTGCTCTGCGTGATGACCCTGGCTGAGATGGACCAGCTTGTGAAGCTCTCTTTCTCCCACCCAAACTTTGTAGCATATCCTTTAAAGACACCCTTATATTTGGGAAGGAGCTTATGGCCCGTATTCCCGCCTCATGGGGAGTGCACCTGGAAAGATTGTTCTGACACCTTTCTACAGTCTTGAACAAATCTGCTAACTGAACTCTCAGTGTCTTCACTTTGGCCCCCGCACTTTCATCCTGACTGTCATCAACAATGCATTCTTCTGGTATTCTTCCTCTAAGCTGCACTGGTAATGGCCTGCTGACACCCCGAGGTATAGATTGAAGCCAGAGCCCATATTCCTGAGTGTACCCTGGATTATCTGAACCTACTTGGAGAGTATTCACACCTATCTGTGTTGCGTGATTCCAGAATTCTTCGTATTTACTCTCTCCTAAGGCTTGATCCCTAAAATGATCAACATCCTTCAAGAGATCCATTACTAGTGGAACGTCTTGCAGTCTACCCAATTGGAGCATTACTCTAAGAGAAGAGTATGGTCTAGGGCAATTGATCCCTAATAGAACTAAAAGAGGTTGCATCCGACAACCACAAAGGATTATTTTTGGACGAAACCAGAGATAGGTCCACAGAATGTTGTCCTCAGATCTTGACTCAAGAAATTTAATCCAAGCATCGACCCCTATTGGCAGCAAGAACTTATCGAAACGCATTCTATGATTCATGGCTTCCACTCGCTCAAACATACAACGATCAATCACATCCGACCTAATCAAAGAAGGCGCATGCAAGTGCTCCATCATCCATAATTGCAATATCAGGTTGCTTCCTTCGAAGAATCTCACCCCTCCTTTTACCTTGGTTATAGCTTTATATATTTCCGCCAAGATCATAGGTATGAGAGTGAATGTTTCCCCTAGTTGTTCATGAAATAAGGCCATCACCACCTTCTGCAAACAAGTATTAATTCGCCTCTCTTCTAATGGGAAGACCAAAATGCCCAACAAGACTAGCGTGAAGACTTCTAGACGACATTTCTTCCAATTCTCCTTAGTTGTATAAAATTCATCCCAAAAGCAATCAAAACCATCCGAGGGCCCAAACCGAGCATACAAATAATCAAAGGAGACCCAAGATTATTTAAGACATGTCAGGTGCTTATTGTCCTTTCAACCATAACCATGAAGAAACCGTATGGGGGAATGAGTCCGCGCCCAAATCATTATTTTCTTAATGTAAGGCAACTTACAGAAACTAGATATCTGTACTAGAGTGGGCGTCATTTCACGATTTCCAAACCTAAACACCAAACAACCTGTGTCCCAAAAAGTCAATATAGCCTTGATCAGATCTGGGCGGGGCGTGAGTTCTAGGAGGGAAGTGAGAGCGCCTAACTTCATTGTTAACTCCTATTGTTCAATGTAGTTAAACATGTACCACCATTTGATTAACTTTCTGGGCACCTTGACAACCATCATGACTCTAGACTTTGTCGACGGATCCATCCTGTAGTAACACATAGGACATCAACTTGAAAATTCTATAAGAGCAAAAGATTCCCAACCCTTGGGACTTTGTCGCAGTCATATGTCGAAGGGACAGACCACTTTATAACTCCAAATTGCCGAACAGTACCACTGAATAAAATCAGCGTACTTGGATAAGACAAACTAATAACACTAGATTACGAGGAGAAAGACCTAGGCTAAGGCTAAGACAAAGGTTAAATAAAGATTACCGGACCCACCGAGGGTTGCCTACATATCCCGTCCTGAGGGACGAGAATCAGGTATGCGTAGTTCATCCCGATTGGACAATTAACGATTAACTAACAGATTGACCCTAACTTAAGAGACACAACCAAAGACAAACGAATAAAATCTTTTTGGGGTTTTAATTAGACACTTCAACTAAAACTGACACCAACAATTATGAAGGAAAATCTTTTTGGCATTTTCACTATATGAAATGTACAAAACTTCTACCATTTTTTATTTTCTTTTATAAAAATTTCTAAAAAAAATAATCTTTTTTTTTGAAAATTTTGAATTATGAATGCATGCTAAAGGAGACAGTGAGAAATCTTTTTGATGTTTTGCTTTTTGAACAAATGAGTATAGAAAATAAAGAAATCTTTTTGAATTTTCGAATTGTGAAAAACAAAAACCATAAAGAATACTAAAAGCTACGAAACTCTTTTTTTTTTTTACTTTTTTTTCTTTTTCCCTCTTTTTTTTTATTTTTCCCTGCCACACACTTTACTTCTAACACATGCTTTCGCCAAATCAGTCCGTCAAATGACCACGTTACCCTCAAAGATGCAACATTTAGCACGTAGAGATGCTTTAGAGGCGAGTCTCCTACAAAAGGCCAAGTGGGCCCCGCTAGGTGTTCAATATGATGCACATAAGCATGACCTAAAGGCTGACCTACATTGAGGTTTACTAACAAGGCTATTCGGGGGAGCGTATGGTCGATAGTGGCTGTTTTGCTTTCCACCTACTCCATACCAGCCAATGGCTCCCCCCTTAAGATAAGGGTGACTCAACTAGAGGTCGTGTACACAACGTGTACTATGGACTTGTTGCAGAAAAAATGACTCGGATTATGCACATGATGCCAGATATAAAAGCAGTAACACATATGATAAATACTATAAACAAAGAGTACGAAAACACACAAAAGCAATAACAATAACACAAACAAAAATCACAAACAATGCTTGTACACTCGTAATGCCAAACAAAGACGATATGACTCCAAAAATAAGCTCGGATTCTAAAATTGGTCCCCAGTAAGTCGCCAGAGCTGTCACACCCCTTTTACGTAAACCAAAAAAGATTTGATTTTTAATTCGAAAGGGTTTTTATTATCTAAAGTGACAAAATGAAGATTGTTTCAAAAAATGACTAGTTACATTTTTTATTATTATTAATTTTTTTTATTCAGAGTCGCCACTTGGCATAATCTGGTGTGCCAAGTCACCTTTGGAAAATCCTTTTCAAAACTGTTTTTGACTCTTTTAGACTGGTTTGCGAACAAAGATTCTGGCTAAGGAATCTTGTCGATCGAGGGGAAGGTGTTAGGCACCCCTCGATCCCGTGGTTTGACCACGGTCGTTTGGTGAAGCGTATCGACTAATTTTGACACTATGAATGTACAAACCACAAATAAGCACGTAAAACAATCAAACCAACAAACCAAATAAATCCCAAAAAAAGGGTAATGTTCAGTCCAATTTATACAGTCCAAATAAAAAATGCGAAAATAAATCCTATCTAACCTATACTAATCTTCCCTACGCTCCCGTGCTTTACCCAACGTCGCGGGCCTTCCTCACGAAAGTCTTTTGCCAACATAATACGTCGGGGCATTCCTCGGTGAATAAACACAAATCCCTCGGGGCATTCCCCGGCCAAATGATACATTTGAATTAAATAAGCTAACTACCTAAAAAAAATGTTCAAAACATACATTTAAACATTCAATCGAACACATCACATCCTAGATTTTTGCCTACCCGAACCTACATAGCCTATCCATTTCGACCTAAGCATACTACTATTGTGTTCAACATTATAAACCAAAATTAATCCGATTTCAACGACATTAATATCCATTTCAAGTTCAACCAAACAATTCACATTACTTCATTAGTTCGCAATTCCAATCCCACATATTTATACATGACAGTTTTTGAACACAAGCACAATTATCCATCCATATCATCATCGATTTCATGCCAACAACTACTTATTCAGATAAGGCAACACCAATCATCAACAGAAGTATCCAATCAAACAAACACCACACTACCACAAAATCCACGTACAAAATGTCATTACAAGGAAATGAAAAAGGTAAGGATTAGAAATGGACCTTCGAAGAAAATGATGTCGTGATAATAATATTAAAGAAGCTCGGATTTAGAATCCTGAATAAAGGACCTCAATAGACAAACTCCAAGCTCAGTATCGCCAAAATTGGAGCTCTAAAATGGTTGTGGTAAGTAGATTAAGACAAACGGGACCCCACGACTCAAAACAGTAGCAACCCGACGAACCCGAATTGAGAAAAAATGCAACAGTAGCCCTTTTTCCGTAAGTTCGAACAGATTTGGTGACGTTTTGACGTGTTTTCGGCAAAATTGAGGCCGGAACAGTAACTCGAGCACAAAATTGACGTCTCTCTCTCCCTCTCGCAGCTCTGTCTCTCTCTCATGCAGATTTCTCTCTTTCTCTCACAGCTCTCTCTCTCTCTTTGTGTGATTCTCTCTTCATGTCTCACTGTGGGTGTGCGTTCTTACCAAGAAAGAAAAAAAATCATCCATGTTAGGTGATTCAAACCCTATGTATTTTAGTGCAGTTATGAAAAAAAAAGTAACAAGAATCTTATTTAGTTTTTAAACTAAGAATCTTATTATTTTAGTATTTGCTTTGCCTTTCAGGTTTTCGGTTAATGCTTTGTTGAATATATTTTTTGCCTCACCGGATACAGCCAAATTGTTTTATAAATATGATGTGTGTTCAACATTCAGAAGTTTTTTTAAGTGTGAAGGACAGAATGCGTGCGAGAAATACAAGCTATCACAAAACTCATTACAGAAACTAGTAACGACATTGAGAGTTTACATGAAGTTTGAAGACTTCAATAGCCAGGGATGACAGTAAATCGATAACCTTCAGCACCTCTCCAAGAGTAATATGCAATCCGCATCTCATAAAAATCTGCAAACATAGTTGAAAGTAGCGTAATCAATTAATTAATGAAAAAGCGAATATGAAAACTTGAATAAAGAAAATATGCAACCAGAAGTGTAGCGTGTTAAACTCAAGACTGTCTAAACAAAATGGAGAAAATATGGCGAAGTAGAATCTATTGCCTATTTCAGAAGTTTGCAAGATATTATGGACATCCCGAAAAATCGATTTAGTATGACCATTTTCAGTGCAGATCTACAATCACCTTGATATGATGCTTCTAGAAACTACAGAGAGGACAGATACAGTAACAAGAAGCCCTACCATTTGCTATCTCACCTATTTATTCTGCTGCAAATTCAATGGAAGTTATCATGTTAACATAACTGTAAATCAGGTTGTCAAATTAATGGTGCATCCGCAAATTGATTCTGTATTTAATGAACTACGACACTCTCCTCGAGGAAATATCGAAAAATTATGGACAAAAGAATAACAACTTACGAATCCAAAGTAATATCTATTAATGTATGTTTTTGACTTACCCGGGAGAAACGTTAGGATTCGCAGTGCAAGGATCCCATATCCCAGGGAACTCTCTCCTTTCATATGACCGGATAAGATGAAGTAGGACAGCAAGAGAAGCAGACACCCAGAAAGAGCAGGAAAAAAACAAGGCCAATTGACTTCCAGGGAATTCTATCTAACGATTCAACAAAAACACGTGATACTGAAACAAAAGAAGTTGCCAGAAACATCGGTAATTATTCCAACATATCTAGGTAAGCATGGATCAACAACAAATGGTCAATGAATATAAATATGATGTGTGTTCAACAATGAAGGATTTTTTTTTTAATACTGAAAAGTTGTATAATAGTAACCTTGTTACCTAAAGTGCCAAATCTTACTACCATTAGAGAGTTTAAATCCATTGCATGTTGCTCTATGTTATACAAGCTAATAGCTAAGGTGTTCTCTCTTAGAATCAACAAGTTAGTGCTTCTTTAATCTCTAAAACATAGGATGGATTCATCCGAGATGGAAAACACAGCTTTTTCCTCCAAGACCAAACCCTTGCAACTACTCAAACACAATTATAATCGCAATAACAAAGTCCCCACAACCTGTGCGACACAATTCCTCATCATCTTCTAACAATTCCTCATCATCTTCTAATGCTAATTATACCACTAGTTTGAAATACTTGAAACTAATTTCTTGTTCCACCTTGACCTTATATGTTTGGCCTTCCCAAAATATGTTGCGATCAACGTTAACTCCCATATTAACGGCCTTTTTCTCCAAGACCGACCCCCAAAACTACTCAAACACAATTATAACCGCAATAACAAAATCCCCACAACCTGTTCGATGCAATTCCTCAATGGTAAATATGTTACTAAAATAACAGCATATCCCAACTTCAACTTGCGTTCACCTCCCCAAAAATTAAATCAATATGCTAATTATATAACGAGCTAAAATTACCACAATGCATCAATAAGCTAAAATTACCACAATAAATTTTGATGATGAAATTCATACCTGAAGAACCCTTACGGCTAAAGTCGACTACGAATGTTTGAAAATCAATTCTGGAATTTGGAAGAAAGAGATTTAATAGCGAATATTTTGGAGATCGATTCTGAAATTTAGAAGAAATGGGTTATTCTCAAATATAAGCTGAAGTTGGAAGAAAGAGATTTAACGGCTTGCAGGAGGGTATTTTCGTCCAAGAAAATATGCCTTAACAAGTTACGGCTATTTTAACAAAGCCTTTTTATTTGGGGGTAAAAGTTGAAAGTCACCCTAATTTGAGTCTATATTTGAGAATAACCCTATTTTGATTATGTACGATAAGTTAGATTGATGTCAATATGAATTATAAAACATGAATACACAAAACATATTAACTACTTGATAGTTATTTTTCAAGGAACCAAATTATTTCAGAAGATAATTATGTATGACTTACTCATATAAATAACAAAATTCAATGCATTTTGAAGTTCAGATCTTTAATCATGTGACTGAAATTTGATACATTAAGTATAAAATATGAGATTAAAATTAATACATAAGACTTGACACCTATTGTATAAAATAGAGAATAATTATTGAAAAAAATAAAGGATTATCTAGTCATTGCATATTATATCACATGTGATTGCAATTAATAGCCTAAAATTGCAATGTATTCCCTACTAAACCGATATAAACATCGTTTGCTTTCATTTCTCCTTTTCTTTTATTTGTTAAATTGTTCTTTAAAGATAAATCAAATTAATATTTTAAATTTAAATTTTAAATATTTTGTAAATTATAAAAAAAAATTATAAGTTACAATCTGTCGTATTAATTTAAGTTATTTCACTTTGAGAACACGATAAAACATACTTCTATAAATGTTTTATCGAACTTTGCTTTTGTATATGTTCCTTTCATTGAAACGTAAGAGTCATTTGTTAGAGTGTATAAAGATATTTTTGAATAGAATGTATTAGTAATGTTAGCATTAATAATGTTTGTATTAGTAATACTGGTAGTATTTATGCTAATATTATTTCTTATACACTATTTGATCTGTTGTATTAGAACTTGTCTTTTCAATCTTGATATATTTAAATAAAGATTTAAAAAAAAAAGAATTGCATATACATTCTAAGATTCATCCAAGATTTAGCACGGGTTCAATATATGTTATATTTGTCTCAATTTAGGTGAAACAAAAATAATTTAGATAATCAATCATACTTTTAATATGTAGTTAGATAATTTGAGTTGTTAACTATTGTAATTTATAATATTTTTTATTTAATTTTTAAATAATATACATTACTTTTCTTGTCCAAACTTTTGTGAAATTGATAGTCAATTATATTTTAAAAATAATTTAATTTTTTAATTATTCTGATTTATAATACTTTTCTTCTGTTCCAATTTAAGTGGCACTAATATAATTGTTAAAATATATAACAAATTAAATTATTTTTAGATATTTTAAGTTGTTAACTATTGTAATTTATAGTACTTTTTATGAATAATATATGTTACTCTCTTTGTCCAGAGTTTTGTGTAGTTGATAGCCAATTATATTTTTCAAATAATTTAAAGTTTTAGTTATGATGCTTTATAATATTTCTTTTATTTAAATCTAAGTGGTACAATGCTTATATGACCATAATAATTAATCAGGGGTGATATAATAAAATCACGATTGAGCAGCGACGCATAAATGTCTTAAATGACTTACAATGATTAATCAGAAATGACATAGCAAAATTACTATAAAAATACTCGTGAAAAAATTTAAGTGGATCTCATATAATATGTCAAATTAATTTAAAACATCAAGAGTTAATTTGTCATTTTTATATCTATTTTATTTTTTTATTAAATATTATTAATTTTTGAATACTTAAATGACTTATAATAATTAATTAGAGGTGATATTTAGTAAAACTATGGTGGAAGCAACTAAAGCAGAATGTCATAAATGTGTATTTTACTTTTTTACTTAAATATTATTAATTTTTTTAATACATAAATGACTTGTAATAATTACTTAGGGATGATATAGTAAAATCACGATTGAAGCAGCAAAAACAGATATATCATAGATGTTTATTTTACATTTTTTAATTAAATATTACTCCTTACAAAGTTTAAGAAAATAAAGAAGACTTTTGAATCATGTGACCTTAAATTAAAGTTGAATCAAATGTGTACGAAAATGCCCTTTAATCTTGTTGTTTTAAACATGTCATGTGGAAAGTTGAAATTAAAGTATTGTCAAAAAAGGAAGGGGTCATTTTTTTCAAACAGACTAAAAAAAAAAGTAGGTCATTCTTTTTTAAACGAAGGGTGTACTAATTTTTTAATATATAAATGACTTATAATAACTAATTAGAGGTGATATGGTAAAATTACGGATTGGACATTATTAACTGTTCAATATATAAATGATTTATAATAATTAATTAGAGGTTATATAGTAAAATTACGATTAAAGCAAACATGTCATAACTGTTTATTTTATTTTCAATTAAATATTATTAATTTTTAAATATATAAATGAATTATAATAATAATTAATCAAGGGTGATATAGGAATGTTGGTGATATTTTAAAAATCAAAGGAACACTAATTATTAGGTTTATTTAGTTAAAATCATAATTCGGTAGGTTTTAGATAAATCGAGAAAATATCAAATTAATCAAATAAGTTATTTGAGTAAAATACATTTTATATATTAAGTTTTTTTTTAAAATAAAATATTAAAACTTTTGGTTTGAGTTTGAGGTGGTTGAAATAACTACAATCCAACAAGTAATTAATGTTCAAACTTTTAATTAAAAAAATTATTAACTCGTAGGAATAATATGCTTAATCCAATACGGATAATATGATTTGCATATATAAAAATAACTAATTATCATTATTATTTAGTAACGAATTATGCTTAACCTTATATAAGTAAAATCATGTTAGGCATTTTTTCTTTAATTTCTTTTTGTTGGTATATATTGACTTGGCACAAATCTAAAAAAAAATAATTATTAAAAATTTATTTTATTAAATTAACTTTGTTAATTATACATTAAAATTTAAATTAGGCAAACTTGTATTTCATGTAACAAATAAGGAAGAAAGCAAATTATATGTTTGATATGAAATATAAATAAGGAATAAAACGTATTTAATTATATTTATCACATTAAGTATTATAATAAATTATTATCTTTTTAGTAAATTTATTTAAACATAATATATTTGAAATAATTTTATATTATATAACCTAAATAAAAGTAGCATGTAGGTACCCACATTCATCCTAAATACAATGAGAAATACAATTTTTATGAAAAATAGATGATAGATGATGGCTCACCTGTGAAAATGAATGTAAGGTTAAAAGCCACATGTGATGGCATTTATGTAAAAATTTTAAATGATATTTTCTGTAATTAATGAGAAAAGAGTGAATTTTGTTTTAGAATTTTTGATAGGTCCACAAAAAAAGCACAAATTTTTTTCAATAAGAGCTTACAATTTTCTTTAAAGACCTTAATACCCTTATTTTTTAATTTAATATCAAATAAGTGATATGTTGAAGCCACTTATTCTAATATACAAAAAAGAAAAGCATAAATTCCACTGTCATAGGAGCTAAATAGGGTAGAGAAAGGGGAATGTACATTTTGATCTAATTGGGTCAAAATGAGTGGATCAAATTTGGGTTGAAATGAGTTAGATCAACACGGACTAAATAACGGGTCATAGTTTAATCATCCTAATTATTAAAAAAAAATATATTATTTTAATTTGTTTCGGTACCTAATATTTTCCTTCATTGCATATATATATACATGATCTTTTGTCTTTTGTTCTTCAGTTTCGTTGTTTCTTTTTTCAAACCATTTTGTCATATATTTTTATTTGAGGCAAGAGTCTATCAGAAGATCTACGTACTACTCTGCCAAGGCTCCACTTATAAGATTATATTCGTTATATTGTTACGTTATTGTTATTATGGAAATGTAAACATGTTAAACAAGAAAATTATTTTTATCTTTTTGAAAGTCAAAAGTCAAGACGTTCCTCTTAGTTTAGACTCTTACGAGTTCTTTAATTTTTTTCAAAATTGAAGTTACAAGCTCTGCATATTTGAAATGTCTGTACTTTAATCCAATACTAGCAAAGATAGTAATGTATTGACATATTCATTTTTTCACCAATATGATTGTGTGGTGGATGGTTGAGACTCCTCCGTTCTTTATCAGAGGTCAAAAAATCTTGTTTGAAGTATGACAATAAAAAATGAATCTTACAATACATGAATTCAAATTTAATAGGATTCCAGTATGAATCCGGAAGAGAAACCTAAAGAATACATATTTTCCCTGATTAGTCCAATGATTTGATCTTTTCACCAAGGCTCTCTTGAGTCGACCTTTCCCCTCTTCTTTGTAGGCGAGCTCAGAACCTACATGGTGGGAAAAAGTCAAAATTGAACAAATTGATAGGCCAGAATAAAGTTTTTATATTCTACTTAGAACGCATTAAATTAGTGTGCTATATGATTCTCATAAACAAATTAAATCACACCTTAACGGCCGTTATGATTAACGAAATCATCACATATAGCACTAATTTAATGCACTATGTAAGTCCTTAAATATCACATGAATGAGAGAAGTTGATTCAGTCCTTAAATTGTTCTTGTTTTTCCTTTTACTCATACTTTTTGAAATACAGTAATAATTTCCTAGTGTGCCATTTTAATTACTTGAAAAGGATGAGAGAAGAAAAAGGTAATTGAGTTTATACACTTCATGTAATGCATTTGATATTATTTATTGTTCTCACATCTCACCTCACCCTCAAAAGAATTGATGCGCGACTTGAATCGTCAATCTACAGTTGATTGATGATGGAGGTGTTCAATCATTTGAGCAATCCTTACTTGTATGATTCAATTGATATTTTATTTTGAGTATCATTTCAAAGAAAGCAACTAAATATCAAACACAAATCATATTCCGAGCGTCTAATGTGGTACAAGAAACTTTCATTTTAAATATAATTTTTACTCTTCCATATAATGTCACCTTATTGAAAACGGGAACACATAATCCCCTTATTTATTACTGTCATCTCCATGAGTAATGGTAATACATAACATGATTTGCATTCTTTATATATGTAAAGAAGCCTAAGCCTGGGCAAAGTTCTTTTGATTGTAACAGTCCAAGTTGTTTCCAGTGGGAACGTTCAACATACCACAGTACCTCTTGTAAAATCCAATTCGACTTTCCACAGCACCATTCCGACCCTTCCCACATTCAATTCCACCATTAATAATGTTGGTTATGACACCGTAGCCTGGCACTCGATTTGCTGACCTATCTGCTGGTGATGGCCTCCATCGTCCAATGATAACGTCGTGGCATGATGGCTTATTATCCTGTGCTGTCATCCAGAACCATATTGCTGTTTTGAATGATATAACAGGATCAGTGGCCACTTTATCAGGGTTGTTCACTAAGTCTTGTCCAACACCAATGCCCCTTCCAGCGCGCTCGTAGTTAGATCGGCTGCACAAGTTTTATCATTAATGTCAAAATTAGTCATCGAGGCACTATGTAGACTAGTCAGAGTTTAAATATGGTGACATGTTAACGATTGGTACGGTATTCAATTCATCGGTCTTACTGTGTCAATTGGATAGGTCCTCTCCCATAGTATCTGTCTGACTGGTCAATTTGCCTAACAAAGCAATATCCTCCGTTAAATGTTCCTGCGCGACCTCCTGCGCGCGGAAGAGCAAAGGGTTCAGATTATAGATTTCAATTTTACATTATATTGATCATGTCACGTAGAACATAACTATAGATGATAAAATGTTGTTAGTAAGTGGAATGATGAACCTAGAAACGTGGTACGACAAGTTAAATTACACAAATAGAGGAATGAGCAAAATTACCATTAGTTTCATGAGAAGTTTGACCAAAAAAGGCAGCAACTTCTTTCTTACGGGCAGTATTATCACCCGTAGTACCAAAAGCTGGAAAGGAATTGGCTGCAGTTATGAATGCTTCTTAAGTGTAGAATCCCTTGCCAGGACATGCAGCGTTGTTCCTAAAACTCAGCATCCGTTCAAACAAGTCCCTGGTCACAATTGAACCAATATTTTGTGCCAAAGTTCCTGTAATTAGGAACAAGAAAAAGAGACAAGACAATGCCACCGGTGATACAGAGAACTCCATTTTCCTATATATGTTTTTTTTCTTATGTTTTGTTGAGGTAGGATGTATAGTTGTGTGTGGGGTTATTTATAGTAATCAGATTAGAGGTGAGCAGAGACCTTTCTTGGATTAACGACTTAAAAATGGATTAAAATGTTATAGTTGACGTACGATTTATTGGTGCGGGGTGGATTACTCAATTTTTTTATTGGATAAATCGTTAACCCATTAATGACTATTATAGTTAATTTTTACCATTAGCTATATACTTTAAAGTACTTATTATTAACCCTAAAGGTCCATTTAATATTCTACTGCTCCTTAAAATTAATCAAATCAAAACGTCGCTCTTTAAAGATCAAATCAAAACAAGTTATTTTACTCTCTATTTTGGACTTTCGATTATGACAAGAAAGCTATATGTTTTATTAGCTAGCTCACAGACATCATAGTTATATGACGATACAATTTGCAAGTTGAATTTCTTACTAATCTACTAGCTCGTTAGTCTGGAGTTTGGACCATATTAGACTTGTCTTCACTTCTAATATATAAATATGTATACTTGAAGTATATTATGGTTAATATTTTTTAAATAAACGTTTATGTGTATGCACCCTCAAAATTTAAGCTTTTTTTAATGTATTTTTCACTTTGTATTAAATTACAATTATAAGCTTAAGTAGAGTATGAAAAAAAGGTTTTATGGGAGGTCAATATATTGGCAAGTGAAATTGTGAAAGTGAAAGAAGGGAGCAGAAAATGGTTGAGCCAATACACCGCTCGAAACCATCCAATAATTACTAATTCTAACCGAACCAACCGATATCTTATTGGTTGGCTAGTAAATTAATATATTTAAAAGTCGATATCCGATAAGCCGAATCGTTAAGCATATTTATCCGCCCGATCCGCTCGATAAGCACCCTTATTCGGCACTTTTCAACTTCAACAAATTTCCAGCATAACTGTATAAGTCAAGTTTTGCTGCTTCTTTTTTTCTCATCATTATAAGTCAAGTCTGGAGAGCTATATTTTCCACACATTCATGTGAAAGCCATTACGTGATATTAAATGGAGGAATTGTTTTTTTTTCTTTTCTTAAAGCATAAATTCCACTGTCATAGGAGCTAAATAGGGTAGAGAAAGGGGAATGTACATTTTTATCTAATCGGGTCAAAATGAGTGGATCAAATTTGGGTTGAAATGAGTTAGATCAACATGGGCTAAATAATGGGTTATAGTTCAATCATCCTAACTCTTAAAAAAAAATTATTATTTTAATATGTTCCGCACCTAATATATTTTTCTTCATTACATATATATATGTTCTTTAGTTTCGTTGTTTCTTTTTTCAAACTACTTTGTCATATATTTTTATTTGAGGCAAGAGTCTATCCAAAGATTTACGTACTACTCTACAAACTCCTCTTGTAAGATTATACTCGTTATGTTGTTACGTTATTGTTATTACGGATATATATACATGTTAAACAAAAAAAAAATATTTTTATCTTTTTGAAAGTCAAGAGTCAAGAAGTTCCCCTTAATTTAGGATCTTCCGAGTTCTTGAATCCTTTTTTCAAAATCAAAGTTACAAGTTCTGCATATTTGAAATGTCTATGTACTTTAATCCAATACTAGCAAAGACGGTCATGAATTGACAAATTCATTTTTTCACCAACATGATTTTATAGTGGATGGTTGAGAGTCTTCTGTCCTTTATCAGAGGTCAAAAAATCTTATCGAAAGTATGACAATAAAAAATAAATCTTGCAATATGCGAATTCAAATTTAACAGTATGAATCCGCGAGAGAAACCAAAAGAGGACATATTTTCCCTTATTAGTCCAATTGATTTGATCTTTCCACTAAGGCTCTCTTGAGTCTTTAACCTTTCCCCTCTCCTTTGAAAGGCGAGTTCGGAAACTAAATCGTGGACAAAAGTCAAAATTGACCAAATTGATAGGCTAGAATAAAGTATCTATTTTCTACTTAAAACGCATTAAAATATTTCGCTATATGATTCTCATAAACAAATTAAACCATTTCTTAATGGCCGCTGTTGTTAACGAAATCATCATATAAAGCACCAACTTAATGAACTATATAAGTCCTTAAATATCACATGAATGAGCGAAGGTGATTTAATCCTTAAATTTTTCTTGTTTTTTTCTTTTACTCGTACTTGTTGAAATAATAACTCCCTAGTGTGTGATTTTTACTTAAAAAGGATGAGAGAAGAAAAAGTAGTTGAGTTTATGTGTGTCGTGTAATGCGTTTGATATTATTCATTTTATTCACCTCACCCTCAAAAGAATCAATACGTAATTCGAACCCTCAATCTATGATTGATGATGGAGGTGTTCGATCATTTGAGTAATCCTTACTTGTATGACTCATTCGATATTTGATTTTGAGTTTCATTTCAAAGAAAGTAATTAAATACCAAACACAAATCATATTCCAAGTGTCTAATGTGGTACAAGAAACTTTCATTTTGAATATAATTTTTACTCTTCTATATAATGTCACCTTATTGAAAACGGGAACACATAATCCCCTTATTTATTACTGTCATCTCCATGAGTAATAGTAATACATAACATGATTTGCATTCTTTATATATGTAAAGAAGCCTAAGCCTGGGAAAAGTCCCTTTGATTGTAACAGTCCGGTGTAATTCAAATGGAAAAATTACGTATTATAGACAAAATACTATATTAATTAAATGATATGGTTAATGTTATAAAAAATTACAATTCATAGTCATTTGGGAGTTAAAAGTCAGTTTTTTTGTGGGTCATATATAAAAATATATTAAGATTTGTGTATATCAATTTTCTCTCTCATATTTTTATTTTTGGTATTTTCTTTCTATTCTCTTTCTATCTTATTGGCTCAAAAAAAGGCAATAATGAAATATCAAAACACAAGATTTTTTATGATATCTTCTTCAACTGTTTTTTCCTTAATTTTCTCTCAAAATCACTCTAATATCCTTGATTTTAAATTACAGAAACGACAACATTGGCAACATCATAATACATGATTATTCAAGAGATCTTCTTCAAATTTTTTCTCCTAATTTTCTCTCAAAGTCACCCTAATATCACAAAATATAATACTTGATTTTTCTGTGATAAATCGTTTTTGCGGATTTTTCACCACAGAAAATCAGTTTAGGATATTTATTGTTATTAGATTTAATTTTTTAAAATTTTTATATATTATGTCAGTTAGTCGTTAAATTTCTTCGTTGTTCATCTATTTTACAAAAAAAAAAATAGAAAAGGGGGAGTACTCCCCCGTTTTTATAATTTCTTCATTTTTGCGGATTTTATTTTATAATATAAATTTTCATATATTATGTAAGTCACTCCCCTTTTTTTTTATGGATGATTTATCAAAAAAAAGGAAGGATTTTCGCATTTTTTAGCAAGCCGGAAAGGAAAAAAATATTTTAAGGTATCTAAATCTAAAAGGGGAGCAATGAAGTTGACAATGATTACAAGGTTTTTTTGTATATATTCTCGTGAAACAGAATTGTTGGTCAATATACATTTTTGTTTCAATATATGTAGATACGTATATATATTTTTTTTAGAATAATACATGCATATATATATACAGAGTTAGAGTGTATGTATGTATATACAGTTTGTATTTTTGATATATGTATATACAATTTACTTATATGTATATACAGTTAACTTTCACTTATACATTTTGAAGAATAATGCATATGCGGATATATACAATTTTCGAGTGCATATATGTATATACATTCAAATTTGTTATTATATAAAACATTCAAATTTGTATATACAGATATACAAACAACAGATATACAAATAATAAACATATATGTATATGTTTATTTCGTTTGCATAAATGTATATACAGATATACAAACAACAAATATACAATTATGTATATTTCGTTTGCATGTATATTTCGTTTACAAACAACATTCAAATTTGTATATACAGATATACAAATAACAGACATATAAATACTAAACAATAATTTTGATTTGAATATATGTATATTTCGTTTGCAATTTCGTTGACAAACAACATTCAAATTTGTATATACAGATATACAAACAACAGATACACAAATAATAAACAACAGTTTTGATTTGAATATATGTATACTTCATTTGAATATATGTATATGTAGATATACAAACAACAGATATACAAATATCAAATTTATGTAAACTAATATACAGATATACAAACAACAGATATACAAATAATAAAAATAATCTTTGTAACCTTTAAAACAGATATACAAATACAATTATACACTTATGTTAACAGATATACAGAAATTCAAATATACTATTACTATATATACATAAAAATATTAATAGACTGTCAATATGTATATTATGAAATATGCAGTAGAGTAATGAATGAATATATCACACAAATTGCAATTACAAATGGGATTTAGAAAAAAAAAACTAACATAAATTCTGTGAAAAAAATTCAAAATTACGAAAATAAAAATTGAAACACAAAATTACAATTGAAGTTATTGTATACAAAAATGATAGTAGTTACAAAATTGACAATTTGAAAGTGTGAAGTTTATATTGTGCATTCAATTTCAATAATCTAATTCAAACCAATAATAAAATCGATTTTCATTATGTTGAAACTGAATCAATTTTTATTGTGTATTAGATTCAAAAAATAAATTTCAGTAAATAAATTCAGATAAAAAAATAATTTGCGTAAATCGTATATACCAGAATTTTGTATGCACGAATTACCAACTTTCTCCTGTAGATCACAATTTTTTTCTTAAAAAAAAAATATCAACTTTTGAGGAAGTAATTAACGCATAAATTCATATTTATTGATATGTTATTTGAGAGAAATAAATGAAAAGTTGGAGAAGATTAAGGACATTTATTACATTAAACTTTCTTTTTTTATCTCTTTTTGCTGTTATGGATTTTTTCTTATTTTTTGTATATATTTACATAAAACTGTCATTTATTTTGTCTATGAATTGTAAATATTAAAATTTAGACTAGGAAGTTAGTTATAGATACTCTAATGAGACTATATGTAAATTTTTGCCAATTCAAATCTAACTTTATGTTGACATTGGTCCAACTGATAAGCCCAAGAAGAAGTTCGACCCAGGCCCAAGCACAATATAACTCTTTTCTGTTTTCCTATTTTTGTATATACAAATATGTGGACCCTTTTAGATGTATACAGAAATATTTTTCCATATCAAAATAAACTCTTCAGTTTCTCTTGATCTCTCGAAATACTAGGGTTTTGTATGTTGAATTTTGATTGTGATCTGTAGATTCAAAAATCTAACATGGTATCAGAGAAGGGATTTTGACTTCTCTCGTCTTCCTCTATCCTCCGATGTTACCCTCGATGGGTTTTGGCTGATTTGATTTTTGGATCTTAAGAGATCTTACTAAGTTTTGCTTCAATTTGACACAGATTTCATTTTTTAAGACCTTACTTCTTCAGGTTACGAAGAAGGGTGGTAATCTCTATTTTATCTTGATTTGATTAGGGTACATTTGTGCGTCTATACATTTGTGTTCACAAGCTGTGAAAATCAATTTTTTGGGGTAAAATTTTCATGTTTTGTGTGCTATTATCTCTATAAGCATATCATTTGAGATGTTGGTGCTAGTTTCAATGTCTACTGAAAATTTGAGTACTGTAGAAGGTTTTGATGAGTTTTTCGTCTCACCAACTCATCCCTTCTACATATATCCTTTCGATAGCCCAGGCACTCGGTTGGTTTCACCTCCTTCGATGGTAATGGGTTTGTGGGTTGGACAAAGAATATGATTACTGCACTCTCAGCTAAAAACAAATTAGGGCTCATAACTGGTACTGTTCCCGTACCAGCATCAAATTCTCCATTTTTCTCTTTCTACGAAAAGTGTAACAATATGATAATAGCCTGGATTACTAATTCCCTATCCACCGACTTAGCCATCAGTGTCATGTGTTTTGACGCAGCTAAAGACATATGGCTAGACATAATTGAGCAGTTTGGTCAATCGAATGGAACCAAGTACATTCAGCTCCAAAAAGAAATCAACTCTACTTCCCAAGGTTCATCCAGTATTACTGCTTATTTCACCAGATTACGCAGTCTTTGGGATGAACTTCACACTTTTTATATGGGTCCAGTATGCACGAGTGGATCTTTTGGGAAATTCCTAGAACAACAAAAGTTATTCCAGTTTCTAAGTGGACTTAATGATGATTAATCCGTATGCAAAAGTAACATTTTGATGTTACCCACTCTCCATTCTCTGAGTAGTTCTTATTCCATGCTCCAACATGTTGAAAAGCAAAAAGAGGTTTCTGTTCCTATTCCTGGTTTTTCAAATGACTTAGCCTCTTTCAATGCTTATACTCAGAATCCTTCTTATAGGAGAAATTTTACTCAAAAAGTTCAATTTGATCATAAAAGGAATTTTCCTACCTATCCCCCAACCATTGCACACAGAAATTACAATTCTCCTCAGTCTGAGTCTAAGAGGTTTCCCTCTTCTTCCATCCCTATTTCTGGATTGTTCTGCAGATATTGCAAGAAATCTGGTCATCTAATTGACAGATGCTATAAACTCCATGGTTATCCTGCTGACCCTAAATCTTCTAAAGAAAACAAATCTACATCCTGTATGCTCTTTGATAATCCAACTTCTGATGCTGGGATCTCTTCTTTGAGACTTGATGATCATGAGTATAAACTGACTAATGAGCAGTTTCAACATTATCAAAATCTTAAGCATGTGCATCAATCTTCTACTTCTTATTCTTTGCCATGTAATCCTGAGGTTCCTATTCCTAAGGAAACAGGATTTGCACATTTTTCAGGTGTGTTGAATCACCCTCTTGTTAACTCTGCTGTGTTTCATACTTGTGCAGTATCTTCCTTAGGAACAGATTCTTGGATACTTGATTCTGGTGCAACTAATCACAAGACACCCCACAAACATCTCTTACACAACATCAGTCTTTTAGCCACTCCTCTTTTAATCAGCTTACCTAATGGCTATAAAGTTAAAGTTGTCTCTACCGGATCATTACATGTCAGATATGATATGGTTTTACATGATGTTTTATTAGTTCCTTCTTTTCAGTTCAATCTTATTTTCCTTCACAAACTTCTTACTTAATTCAACTATAGTGCTACTTTTACTATTTCTACCTGCACTTTACAGGGCCATTCTCTGAAGATGAAGTTGGAAATTGGTAGAGTAGAAAATGGTTTGTATTATTTTAATACTAATTCTTCATGTCTTTCAGTACCTGGTTTCTCTTTAACTTCTGTTGTTAATCCTTCCCCTGCTATCTGTAAAGTTTCTTCTAATGTTAATAATACTGATTTGTTTTGGCATCAAAGATTGGGTCACCTTCCCTATAGTAAAATGAGATCTATTCTATCTGTTTCTGGTCTCATTTCTTCTTTCCAATCCTTCTTATGTGATGTCTGTCCTAAGGCTAGGCAACATAGACTTCCTTTTTCTTCCAGTAATATTCATTCCCTTTCTCCTTTTGAGTTAGTTCACATTGATGTTTGGGGGCCTTACCACACACAGACATACAATGGTTTTAGATATTTCTTAACCCTAGTGGATGACTTTACAAGGACTACCTGGACACACCTTTTGCATTCTAAAAGTAGTGCCAGTTCTGTTCTTAAAGCTTTTGTCATTATGGTTAGAGTTCATTTTCAGTATAATGTTCACACTTTTAGGTCTCACAATGCTTTTGAATTGGGTACCAGTACTGATCTACAAATTTTTTTTCTGCTAATAGAATTCTTCACCAAACCACTATCCCTCACACTCCTCAACAAAATGGGGTTGTTGAGAGGAAACACAAGCATCTTCTTGAGGTTTCTATGGACTTATTATTTCAATCCCATCTTCCTTTAAAATGCTGGGGTGAATGTGTTCTAACTGCCACTTACCTTATTAATAGATTTCCCTCTGTCATTCTGAACAATTTGTCTCCTTTTGAGAAATTGCATGGTTTTTCTCCTTCTTATGAGCATTTAAAAAGCTTTGGTTGCTTGTGTTATGTTGTTTCTACTATCCACCCTAAAGACAAATTCTATCCTAGATCCATTCCCAGTGTCTTTATTAGTTATCCTTGTGGCAAGAAGGGTATAAGCTGCTCAACCTATCTAACTCATCTATTTTTTATTCTAGAAGTATCATTTTCCATAACACATATTTCCATTTTCTGATCCTCCTGTTTCTTCCACTTTTCCAACTTCTTCAAAAAATTTAACACTGAAGAAATCACTTCAGTTCCTGCTCAGTTTCCCTCTTCTACTCATGTTTCTCCTCCTCCAGCTGTTGTCCCTCTTAGAAGAAGCGCTAGATCAGTCCATCCTCCTTCTCACCTTACTGATTATATCTGTTCTTCTGCTTAACCATATTTTCCTCTTCCTAGTGTAAATTCCAAGGTTTCTGTTTCTGACCTGTACTTGTATGAACCTCAGTTTTACCAGCAGGCTGTTTCTCACTCTTCCTGACAAGAGGCTATGTTACAGGAATTCAAGGCTCTTGAGGCAAACCATACTTGGGAGATTGTCCCTCTTCCTTCTCATAAAAAGGCCATTTCCTGCAAATGGGTTTATAAGATAAAATAGAGATCTGATGGGTCCATTGAGAGGTACAAGGCTAGGTTGGTTATTAGGGGTGATACCCCAAAATAGGGCATTTACTACCAAGAAACCTTTTCACCTGTTGTAAAACTAACCACTGTCAAGTATCTCCTGTCACTTGCTACTAAGAATAAGTGGACTGTTTTCCAGTTGGATGTCAATAATGCTTTTCTTCATGAAGATGTTTATATGAAAATACCTCTTGGCCTTCAGGTCTCTGCTGCTTCTTCCAGTAAGTCTCCTTTGGTTTGTAAACTCAAGAAATCCTTATATGGCCCCAAACAACCTTCCAGGCAATGGTTTTCTAAATTGTCTGAGGCTCTGTTATCTAGAGGCTACATTTCTAGCAAAAATGGCTATTCTTTGTTTACTAAACGTACTTCTACATCTCTGGTGGTTCTTTTGGTTTATGTGGATGATATCCTTCTTGTTGGATCTGATTTTTCTGAGATGAGCAGCCTCAAATCTTTTCTTGATCAACAATTCAAGATTAATGATTTGGGTTTAGTTCATTACTTTTTGGGGATTGAGGTTATTACACATGACTCTGGGTATCTTATTACCCAACAGAAGTATACTTCTGACTTGTTGGAGGAATTTCAGTGTTCTCAGTTCACTTATGCGTCTTCACCTTTAGATCCTACTGTCAAATTAACTTCTGACATGGCTGATCCTTTACCTGATCCTTCCCTTTGTCGCCTTCTTGTTGGAAAGCTCAATTTCCTTCAACATATAAGACCTGATATTTCATTTGTTGTTCGCCGTCTTGAGTTCTGTGCCTGATGAAGGCATTTTCTTGCCTGCTATATCTTCTATGGACCTTATTGCTTATGTTGATTCTGATTGGGATGCTTTCCCTTTATCCAGACGATCTGTGATTGGTTTTTACATTTTTTTTATGGCTGCCCTATTTCCCGGAAAAGCAAGAAACAACCCACCATTGCTTTATCTTCTGCTGAGGCTGAATACAGAGCTTTACGGAAAGTTGTGGCTGAGGTTGTTTGGCTCATTCGTATTTTTACTGATTTTGGATTATCTGTTTCTTCTTAAATAATGTACTATATCGAATTCTTTTCTTAAAAAATTAAATAATGTACTAAACTTATAATATTTAGGAATCATAACTAAAATCTTAATATTAAACAACCGTACATATGGTTAGTTTATTTGGAATTGAAACCAAATTCTATTAATGGTAAATTATTTATGGAAAAAAAAAGAAGAAGAGAAAGTTACGTTATAGGTTGGCGAGTTACCTCTTTGATTATATTCACATGGAATATGTTCCTTAATTTTAGATTATACGTACATTAAAATTTTGTAATCAAGAAAACTTTTTTGGTTGTTTTTCTTGCTCCTGTTTGCGTAATCTTTAGGGATTTTATTTTTAGAAGTTTGCAGATCCCTTTTAATTCTATGATCGATGAGGTTGAACAGACAGTATAATCTGAAGCAGTTGATCAAAGGTAAGATTTATTGCTATTTACTCTCTTCTTTTGGACGTGTGTCCAGATTTATTGCTACTTACTCTCTTCTTTTGAACGTGTACCCGTAATTTTAGGTCATCATTTTTTTACTTTTCTTATGTTTTTTAGTTTTGTTTCTTTTCTTATTCTTTGTCGTTATCGTCGGATAGATATGCTTGTCGTGCTTTACTTGCGGGAGGATAGTTCTTGTGCTATGATATGATTCTCAAAGCATTAGCTTCTCCGATGAACACTTGTTTTTTGACATATAATATTAGCAGATTGAATTGGATAACTTTTTAGGTTTTCATAGATGTTCCTCTGCATGTACGTATGTGAGGCAAGGGGTCCTAAGGGGTTGTACAAACTTGCTCGTGCTTAGAAAATAAAAGGTATTGTTTGTTAAATGTCGGAATACAATCAATGCTAGGAGGAAACAACAAATTTAGGAGGCATCAGGGGAGAATAATCGAGAGAGAGTGCTTAGTATGTTTGAAAGTAATTCTGCTCTGCACTGTTTAAGAATCTCTATTATTAAGAAGTTTTAAAATATATGATAAGAGAAAATATATGATAAGAAGCATTAGGAAAATATATAGTTGAAATGCAAAATTATGTTGCAAAGTGAAGAAGAAATCAAGTTTTCTTTGTTTCAAAACAATCTCTCCTCCTCTATAAGGAAAAAGTTAGATTAGCGTACACACTATCCTCTTCAAACTTTACTTATAAAATTACACTGAATATATTATTATTATTATTATTGTTATTATTATTATTATTGTATTTTAGCATATGAAATAAAAAAACTATATTTTATTTAAAGTCAATTGCTATTTTCAATAATATTTTATGTTAATTGACGGCTTGACATTAATTAGCGGTTTGACATAAAGTACACGTGCAAAACACGTACACTTGACTACTATAAATATATATATATATATATTAACAAGAAAATAATATACAAACAAAAATAATCCTACTTTAAGTAGAGAAAAACTTAATAAAGGTTTGAACCTTATGAGGCGTTCTTTGATTTTGAACTTACAAATGTATGAACTCAGGGGTGGAGCCAGCTTATGGCCATGGTGAAATCCTTTGACGAAAAACTATACTCTCTATATATTAAAAAAATATATTTTTTATATATATTAGATATTAAACCGCCTTCGATTAGTTCGATTTTTATTTATTTTTATTTTGAACCTAGCGTTGTAAAAATTATCGCTCCTCGACACTATTTGAAGCCCATAAATCTTTCCTTGATTTTGGAACTCTTAACAAATTTTTGAACCCTATGAAGCTTTTCTAATGGACTTGTTAATCCTTGAAATTCTAATAGCATTTGTTGGAGTTGTTCCGGGTTTCAACTTAAAAGTATTTTTTTTTCACAAATATTTTCGTGCAAAATGAATGCCTAAAATTAATAACTTTTAAAATAATAACTAATATTTGATATCAGTTATATTAAAAATTAGGGATAATACCTACGAAAATACCTGAAGTTTGATCGAATTACCAGTTGAGCATACTGAACTTTGCGGGGGTCCTATTACCCCCAGACTTTTTTTTTCGTATTTTAATGGCATATATCTGCCACTTGGCACACTACGTGTGATTCACGCGCATTTAGCGCGTAAACAATGTTAAAAACGTTTTAAAACTCTTTTCGTTTGCCAAACAGCCCGTTAATTTTATAATTATTTAAAGTTTCATATTTTTATTTTTTTTTTCATTCTTCTTTCTTCTTAATGGAACTCGAAAAATCATGAAAAAAAAAATTCATGTATGGAACTCGGAATCTTTTCGAATTAAGGGAAAGATTAATGGTTATAATTAATGGAAAGATTTTTTCGAATCTTTCGAGTTCCATTTATAATTTGAACTCGGAATTATAAATGGATTCAAACTCGGAATTATAATTCGGAAAGATTAATGGTTATAATTAATGGAAAGATTTCGAATTAAATTTCATGTATGGAACTCGGAAAATTCCTTAATGGTTATAATTTAATGGAACTCGCTAATTGAAACTCAATGAATGATTCGAAAGATTCAAACTCGAAAACTCGCTAATTTAATTCCGAGTTCCATTAATGGAAATTGAATCTTCCGAGTTCCATTAACGGAAGATTGAATAGCTTCATACATGAAATTAATTCTTTTGAATCTTTCGAGTTTCATTAATAAATTTTTCGAATCTTCCGAGTTCCATTAATGAAAATTGAATCATGAAATTAAATTTTCCGAATCTTTCGAGTTCCATTAATGAATTTTTCGAATCTTCCGAGTTCCATTAATGGAAATTGAATCTTCCATTGAGTTTTCAATTAGCGAGTTTCATTGAATCTTCCATTAATGGAACTCGCTAATTGAATCTTCCGAGTTTCAATGGAAAATTAATGGAAGATTCCATTCAATTATTTGAAAAAACTTTCTTCATAAATTCAATGGAATCATTTGGAATATTTAATATGGTTGTAATTGTGAAAAAATGTTGAAAAGTGATAAAATGGAGAAGAAACGGCGAGTGTACTACAGTTTCCACGGAAAAAACTGGGTATACGTTTTGAGGAGGGATTAATTCCACTTTAAAAAAGTTTGGGGGGAAATTAATTCCAATTAAAAAAGTATAGGGGTAATAGGACCCCCGCAAAGTTCAATATGCTCCACTGGAAATTTGGTTAAACTTCAAGTATTTTCGTGGGTATTATCCCTAAAAATTATGGGAAAAAATTCAAAATATAAGCACACTTTGATAAAATTTGTTGTAATATGCCTAACATTTGCAGGGGTTTATGACCTCCTGAACTATTTATTAGTATATTTTAATGATGTTTATTAGCTAATAAATAGATAAAAATTATCAGTAAATAAATATTAAAAAGAATTTGTATAAATAAATATTAATAAAATACGCTAATAAATAATCGGAGGAGGGTAGGTGATAATATGCCAATGAATAGTTCTTAGTCCAGGTCTATCTCAAAAATTTGTGTGTTAACAGCTACACTAACAATTATTCTTTCTATTTTATTTCTCCTTATTTTTGTATATTATCTTCTCTGCTCTTTGACCTCTTCTTTCTCCTTAAAACCTCTTTGACCCGTTTCGATACCTGCGTGAGGGTGACAAATTATGGACGCTAATTGGGCTAACACTGGGTTAACTCATATCTTTTGTGGGCCAAAGACGGTCGCACTAATCAAGGCCCATCCTCTAAAGTATTAGGAAAAATGACACTCTATAACACATTTTAAAATAAATAACCCAAATTTGAAAACTTTTAAAAAAATGGTCAGTCGGATATACTATTTCCGCTTTATAGTCCTTTCTTAATTTGGGTTATTTTGACTTACGTAGTCCATATACACTATTGATACAATATATATATAATTATTCTATATATTAATGGAAAATTGAAAGGTATAATTATTTATTTAAATTGCATCACTCAATTCATCTTAGTTTGTGCTTATTTGTGGAATATTCTGCATTATTTTTATTGTCTTATGTCCTGCGTGCACGATAGGGTAAATAATATTTAGCTAAAAGTAAAATGTAGGATTTCCAATAATATTTTTTAATATATTTTTTTTAAAATATTTAATGTATTTATAAGGAATAACTACTCATAACTCATACTTTTAAAATTTTTACTTTCAATAACATTTGTAACTCTCATAAATTTTATGTTTATAACTCCCAAACTTCAATTTGAAAGTCTTATGACTTTCCTCTATTTTGCTATATAAATTCATAATTTGTTTCATGAAGACTTCCGTTCTTTCTCTTCTCTATCTTTATCTTGTGAATTATAATATGTAAGACGAAAGGAGTATTGAAAGGCAAGAAATATTTCATTCTCAACCTTTTCTATTCATTTTTATGTACTTGATCATGTTTTTTAATTTTAGCATTTTTTATAAGTATTTTTATTCTTCTGCAAAATAAGTATAACCAAAAAAATCTTCACGACACGAAGTAATTTTGATAGTAGATATTTTAAATATGTCGTTTCTGTTATTGATCAAAAAGTCAGGTTGCAATAGACACTAAATTAATAATCAATTGCTTACAATATTTTTTAAATTTCACGAGATAATGATTTTTGATTGTTGAAACGATCTATTTTTCTTTGTTTAAGTGCTATGTTGTATAGTTTCGATTTTTTGACTCTTTCTAATTTAGTTAAATTAAAGCTATTTGAATTCTTTATAACTTTTACTGTTAAATATTATTCATAATTGTTGTTTGTTTCATTTTCAAAATTTTTCAAAATATTTATTTATAATATATAAACGAATGTAATAATAAAAACATGACATAGAAATTAAATTTTTTTTTAAAAGAATTTGATATTCGTACGGAAGATAAGTACTCAAACAAAAGATAATGAAAGTTAAAATAAAAAAATAATATTTTTAATTTAATATAGTAAATTATTGTTTTAAAATAGAACCTATTCTATTTACTTCAAAACTCATACACCCTAATTGTTTTTACTTTTTTTTCTATTTCCACCCAGGGTTCAAATTTGAAATCATTGATTAAGGGCAAAGTAGTCTCATCACTACACCACAATTCGTATTGGGCTCGAATTCAAGACCTCTGATTAAGGGCACAGTAGTCTCACCGCTTCACCACAAATTCATGTTTTTTTTCTTCTTAATTCAACTCTGCACATATAAAAGGCTTACTTCAAAAAATATAAAGTATTTCAATTGTACATATTGAGAAAAAATGAAAGACCATATCATTATTTCGGATAAAAATATAAATCTACATTATTTTTTCTGATCTAAGTATAAATATTACCTACAATTTCATTAAAATCAGAAACTAACATTTTAGAAAATTAATATTTGTATATATAATTAGAAAAATATATTAATTTTTTTTTAATTAACCGCGCGAAGCACGAATAATTTCACTAGTCATCATATAAAGCACTAATTTAATGAACTATATAAGTTCTTAAATATCACATGAATGAGCGAAGATGATTTAATCCTTAAATTTTTCTTATTTTTTCTTTGACTCGTACTTTTTAAAATTATATAATTTCCTAGAGTGTGATTTTTACTTAAAAGGATGAGAGAAGGAAAAAAGCAGTTGAGTTTATGCGCTTCATGTAATGCGTTTGATATTATCTATTTTTTTTCACCTCACCCTCAAAAGAATCGATACGTAACTCGAATCCTCAATCTATGGTTGATGATGAAGCTGTTCGATCATTTGAGCAAACCTTACTTGTATGACTCATTCGATATTGATTTTGAGTTTCATTTCAAAGAAAGCAATTAAATACCAAACACAAATCATATTCCAAGTGTCTAATGTGGTACAAGAAACTTTCATTTTAAATATAACTAGTATACGTACCCGCGCGATGCGCGAATAAATAGCATAGTTTTTAAATAATTATTGATTGCAATGATTAAATCTAGTTTAAAAAATAATTATACATTTACGTATAGTATAATAGAATTAAATTATTTGTATATGATTAAGAAATTTTTATTTGATTTAGAAAAATGGGGGAATGGATGTAATTAAAATGCGGTTTTGAAATTATACATATAAATAGTCATTAAATTTTATATAATTTTTTTAGTCATTTATGATACTAAAAATATCATTAAATAGGATAATAAAAATGAACTATAGAGTGGTACTAAAGGATAAAATTATTTATAATAATTACATGAATGTGCATTATTTTAAGTATGAAATAAATTTTTAATATTTCTAAGTTCAATGACATATTTATTTTAATTAATTAATATTAAATTATTTTTACATTAATAGTTTTATTAATTTCTTATTGACTGTAATAATTTTTCTTTTAATTCTATGAATAAGTACAATGAAAAAAATCAAGAAAAAAGTTAAAGAATGGCAAAGCTAATAGTTATATTAAATTATAAAGAGGTATACGTGAGTGTGTGTATTATTATTTTCTTATAAGAAATAATATATTATAAT
Organism: Capsicum pubescens; assembly: GCA_030864215.1. Lineage (NCBI taxonomy): Eukaryota > Viridiplantae > Streptophyta > Magnoliopsida > Solanales > Solanaceae > Capsicum > Capsicum pubescens. Next base: position 183,743,677 of record CM061539.1, on the reverse strand, counting down.
GTTTCTTCTTCAAGAAATATTTTATATGAGATAAATTGATCTAAAACTAAAATGAAAGCACAACCCATATTTTAAAAATATGTATAAAAAAGTCCATACCAAAAGATAAAATATATTAAAAAAAGCATTATATTCATATAGACAATTCTAGATTTAGGAAAGTACCCTTGTCAGCATTTATGTCTGAAAAGTTTCCTATTCAACTTCATCAATATTTTCAACCTTCAAATTCGAAGATAATTTTAATGAAAATGTATATGTACTCAATCGGAACAGAAAATGGTAGCTGAAACGTTTAAGATTTTCTTTTTTTCAACTTAGTTTTATCGAAGTATTGTGAATTGTTTATTGTTGGTTCTTTGAATCAATCCAAGTTGTTTATTGTTAAGTTTGTATAGATCTTTGAAAATAATCTCCATTTATGTTGTTTGGTATCTGATTTGCGAACTTCGTAATGTCTGATAAGTTCTGTTATTGTGATTTTCTTTTACTCTTTCTAGATCTGAACATGCAAGTGAAGTCTATGGTTTATTTGTTGTTGAATTTGTTGTTATAGTGATTTTCTCCTCTTTCTATGATTTTTTAAAATATTAATTTGAGCGTGCAATTGAAAGCTATAAATTTTATTGTTAAATTTTTTGTAGATGTTGATCAATAATCTTCTTATTTTGTCAGTTAGTATCTGATTTTATGGTCTTTATAAGGTCTGGTATGCTCTTATTTTCTTGTGAATTCTTTCCTCTTTAATTCAAACATGCAAGTGAAATTGCACATCTAATGCAGCTGAGCTGAGAAAAATATAGAATCGACCAAAAATTATTGATTAGCATAAGATTTGGAGCTATATTATGATGTTAATGGTATCTTCTTACTCCTATAATCTTGTTTCTGTGATTGCAAGGCATATATTAAGGCATATCTACTAATAATGATATACCTTGCTTCACATCGGTTCCTTGTTTTGTTTAGCTTTTAATAACACTGTTAACTGATAGTAAAATCCTTCTCTTAGAGTATGAGCTGTCCTAAAATCTGCAATAGACCCTCGCTGGTACTCTTTTTTTTTTGTTTATAAGTATGGTGCCAAGCAGCTAATTATTTTGGTTTGTCTTTCCTTTTTGCAAATTTACAGAATTTTGTTTTCATCTTTCCTGAAATTCTTCTAAACTGTTGGGTATTTGTTATAGTTTTCTGGATTTGATTTGTTTTCATTCAGGCTCTTGTGAGTCCACTCCTTCTTGATGATTCTATTGAAGATGGAGAGGCTAATTGCTTAAGCGACTCTCCAGGTAAATAATAAGTTGTCTGTGTTTTTCGTCTAAATTTGCTTACTCAGGATCGAGATTTATAGATACTATTCTCTTTCTTTCTCTGCAAAAGATGAGAAAACTGATCTTGAAGTTGAACATTTGAGTGAGGATTTTAATTGTGCTTACAACAGTCTTAAAGATATTGATCCATTTGCAGCCAACAGAATTCATCCAAATAATGGCAGAAAGGTGTGGTGATGTTTTGCTTCATATGACTTATAATTTTATTTGCATGATACTTTTAGCTGAAACCTTTCGGTCGGACATGTTGATTTGACTATCTAACAGGAACCTGCTTCTTTATTCTAACATATAACAACTACAAATTCATTGATAACACAAATTGGGTTTGATTTTGCACATTGCTTCAACTTGCAAGCTATGCACCCACATGTTAATATGTCACAACTTCATGTGTAATCTTGCATTGTTGATTTTGTTATTAGGACTGAGTTCATTTGTATTGAGGATTTTTGTGTCCTGAAATGTATCATGAGCTGTTCTTGTGATTTATGGTCTCCGAACCTATATATTTAAGCTTCAATGTTGTTATGGCAATGCTTTGTTTGTCTGAACTGATGATTAATAGTGACAGTGTGTTAAAATTAATTATTTTTATCCTACAAAATATGCAACCTCTGAGGTGGAATGTGAAAGTAATAATGTTTTACGTAGACTTGTACTTCCTATCTATTGTATAGATGCTACGATTGATGTATCTATTGCCAAAACCTGCAGATCAATCAATATCTTAGACTGTATGTATGATTTGTTGTTATTCCAAGCAAACTTCTTCAAGAGAGGACTGTAGAGGTGCGTGCTTCTTGTTCACTTATTGATTTTACTTATTTAAATTTGTATTAAGTGTATTGATTTCTATTGATAGTAAGATTTGCAGTTTGCAAATAGTATAGCTACTATGTATTATTTTAGAGTGTCATTAGGTGTATAGCTAGCTGATCTGTTTTCCATTATTGATGTGATCTCCAGTATGAAGATTTGGGACAATTTGCAATGATCTCAAAAATTGAAAGTGAGTTGATTGATTAATTGTAAGAACTACGTCTTAGTGAAACTTGGCCATATTTGCTAGATATCTCGGATATAATTTGTGTTATTCGAACTTGGATTAATTGACGATATCAGATTGTAGAGCATATATTCTTTTGGTTAGTTCAGATTATGAGTGTCTGTTAATAAGATACATATGTTTTACCAAATATAAAATGTGAACTCTCTTACATAATACATTGATATGTAGCTTTAGCCAGTGAAAGGTTATAGATTTAGCCCTTGACTGGAAAATAAATTTTATTTATTGGAATTCAATTAATTCAAAATCTGACTTCATATGCGATAGAGTAAGCAAATTCAAGGATAATTTTTTTCCTAGTATTATGTATTGCCATGTCTTAATACTTGTAGATGCTAATATACCATTTGCACATTAAGTGTTTGTGTTTAAACATGTTAAATGTAAATAAGACTTCAAGGATAACGTGCAAAAATGTTCAATCACATTGTCTATTATTTCAATTTGATTTTTGAGGTCAAGTTTAATGTCTAATGGAAACAGTGGTTATCTAATTAAAGATTCTAATGCTATATGAAAGTGTTTGTGTTATTTCTTAGAACTCACTCGTGCTTTGAAAACTTAAAGATGACATTGTTTGTTACATGTTCAGCTCTATGTGCATCACTTCTTGCCTGCTAATTACTATTTGTTCTTTTTTTACAATTGATTATATCATATTGTTATCTTTCCAGTCAACAGTTAAAAATGGATCTCCACTTTTTGGAGTACTTCAGATTTTGATAAAGTATAGCTGACTATTTGAAGGAAGCATTACTTGTCATCAGTTACGTAGGTAAATTTCAGTTCGGTTAATTTAACTTGTGTCAATCTAAGTTACTCGGACTCTTTACTTTCGGTGCCGCACCCGTGTCGACACGATATGGGTGTGGGTGTGGGATCCGTACCCGATATGGTCAATCGATTTTGGGTACTTTGACCAAAATCGATTGGATAAGTCCGGACAGATTTATGAAATTCTATAATCACAATAAAAGCTAAGGTGAAATTGAAGAAATGGGAATACCTTGTATATAGAAATTTCTATATTATTGCTTTTCTTTTAATCTCCTTTCAGGATTCTTCTTGAAAAATATTTTGTCCTTAAGTTTTCCACATAATATCTCAAAATTTATGTTTTATAACTCTATTTTTAGATATTTAAATTATTTTTCGTCGAATCCCCGCACCCGTATCCATTTCTAGATCCATATCCCCGAATCTTTAAATTGAGACCGTGAAGGATCCGACCTCTAGATCCGTACCCGATCTGTACCCGTATCGGACACCCGCACCCGAGTCCGAGCAACTTAGGTGTCAATTTAGTTTTTGGGTATCATTCATAAGATTATATCTTGCACGATGGCAGAAACACATGTATCTCTGTATTCTAGGTGCCCTTTCTAGTTTGATATGTAAAAAGAAAGAAAACCCTCATAAATATTCAATCACAAGAAGAAAACCTGCATCCTATACATTTGTTTTGAGCAGAGGGTCTAGGAAGCAGACTCTGTACCTTACAAAGATAGTTAATGTTTGCGTACATACATCCTATCCTCCCTAGACCCCACTTGTGGAATTACTTATATAATTTAATTAGATGTAAAAATAATCTCTAATTCTATAAAAAAATTATTTTAATACTTGAATAAAACGTACAAAGAGAATAAACGAAAAGGCTAAACAGTCATAAAAAACTTACATAATAACTAACTTCTGCTATATACTTACTACAACAAAAAATAACTTTTATTATCTATATGACTGATAAAAAAAGCTAAGTCTAACCCTCAACAAATTGATGATATGTTGACCCTGTTATGCCCTTTCGATCAGATTAGCTTTAATCTAAACTCAAATTACAGTAAACTTCTTTGAACACTAGATTAGTTGCTTCCTTTGAAACTTCTCCTTCATCATCATATGTCAAAATCTTTAATTTTTGTCTTTGTGTAACCGGTGATAGTGCAACATATAACTGGCCATGTGTGAACACTGCTTTCTTCAAATATAGCCCAACATGAGATAAAGATTGTCCTTGTCTCTTATTGATAGTCATGGCAAATGATACAATTATTGGAAACTGTCTTCTTTGAAACTTAAAGGGTATTCTTAAATCAGATGGAGTCAGTGACATTCTAGGTATGGAAACCTTTTGTCCAATCATATATCTTGATGAGACTTTTGCCTCGATAATCCAATTTTCAACAACTTAGAAATTGTCTTGACTTGAAAAGTGCCATTTGATAATTCATCCAACACAGAGTTACTTTGTTGTGAAATGGCATGAGTTATTCTGTCAAAGTTACTATGACGAACAGTAAGTAGCCTACATACATAAAAGAAAGAAAATGTAAGTCATGACAGGGATATATTAGATTGTAGTTTGAAAAAATTATATATATATGTGTGTGTATGTATGTAAAAGACAATGGGAGGAAGGAGACGTCCTTCCGTTATGACCATATTGTCATCATGGAACTTTCGTTACTTAACAGTTTTTTAAACTCTTCAGATTGAACATTAGTTGGATTAATCCACAACTTAGAGGCATTCCAAGTGTTGCGCACGGTATAGGAATCTGTCACAAAATATATGTAAGATACAATGAATTTATTTACGCATTAAATAATTTTCAATATAACTATTACCTTGAAATTTATGTGTCTGTATGAGTTGTAGAGAAACAACAACAGGTTGGTTATCAGAAGTTAGAAGTTGAGGAATAATTTGTTCAACAAACTCTCCCCAAAAAGTACATGATAGCCTGTTGTTTCTGCAAAAAGAACTTGTAAGATAGAACTTTTATTGATATTATAATATAAAGTTTATAAATAATCAACATATGATTTTTTTTTCTTACTCAACATCTTCAAGTTCAATATTCATGAACGTCCTGGAACTTCCTCCAGCGTTATGAGTCTGTATCTGACCGAAACTAATGATTTCTCCAATAACATCTAGAATATTTAAATTTGTTAATATTACATCCCCAATTTATGTACTATTCATTGAATGTTGATGTGTAATTTTACTTACCAAATAACTCTGATTCGTTCACAGAAACCTTATTTATCAAGTGCGAATAGGGTCGGAAATCAAAGAACTTCATTGGAAAAGATGGATTAGTTTTTCATTAACAATTGTTAGTAGTGTAAAATTAAGCTTCACCTTATGAGTTGTGGCCCTTATCTTGGTAGCATTCTTACATACAATAAAATTTTCCATAAAATATAAACCACGTTCTTTGATATTAGATTTGAATTGTTTAAGCACAGAACTACATATAGAAGCTTGTATCCGATCATCCTATAAAAAAAAGTTAGAATATTGATTAATGAATTAGTTTAAGATAGAAATATAAATATATAAATTAATTAGAAATTGTTGGATACATGTTCATCCTGTAGAATCATTTCAGTTGCGTACAAAGCATTAGGATTAAAGTGATCTTTCACTTCCCATAGTCGAACAACCAAAACTTTTAACTTCCAGTGCATATTTGTGATTGTAATGTCACTGATGAAATCTGTCATTTTTGGTAAGAGTATGTAGGTTTACGTAGATTGTGGTAAAGATTAACAGAATTGAAGTTGTTTAAGAAGGAAACAATGTTTACATGAGTATGTGAAGGAATCGGTAGAATATTAAAGTTGTTTAAGAAGGAAACAATGTTTACATGAGTATGTGAAGGAATCTGTAGAATATAGTAGAATACCGTAGGGAATTTAAGAGTTGAAGAGAATATATGTAGAATTTATTGATGAAGGGGAAGAAATAAAAGGGAAGTTTACAATAAAGGATAAAGAAGGATTGGTTGTGTATTACGTAGATTAGATAGACGTGTAATGGATAAATATGATGGTGATAAAAGAGTTCTTATTGAATTAAATTAAATCTATAATTATAATAATATTATAATCATATATACTTATAATGTGATTGAATCAGTGATATGTATAAATAGCATCTGAAATTTTTAATTTAACTATATCAAGTCGTTTATATTTGCTAATTAGTTAAAGTTTAATTTATAGAAAAAAAAATAATTTGTACAAAAGATTTTACAATTATCTATTAGTTGTTGTAGACATTATCTGAAAGTTGTAAACTTCTGCCATCAAATTCATTTTTTTTAGCACGGATAAATAAGAAGTTATAAAACTGAATTTTTGATTTTTAATTAAGAATTAATATTAAAAGGGCAGTATGTACTTATAGTATGAATTTTGTAATTCAACTAATTAACTCGTTTATATGTTCTACTTAGTTAAATGTAAAAATTTTGGATAAATTTTTAAAGCATAATGTAATAATTAATTACTAATATATGATTTTTTTTTATAATTATATGCAGATGGATATTGTATATATAATGACATATGCTTCAATGAGAAGGTTGCATCATAATATGAATTAATTTGAAGCAGTCTATGTGATGTAATTTGATTTTATTTTAATTTTTAATTATTGAATGTGAATTTCAAGTAAGAGATTTGTAATAAATTGTGTGTGTTTGCACTTGTAAGTTGTTATAGTTATGATCATTAAAGAAAAATAGTGCAGTTACATAATCCAAATTCAAAATCAATTATGTTAAATAAAAAAATAGTATAGGAAGTTTGTATTGTTAAAGTGTAGTATATTAATATGTAAAGGTTTTTAAACTTTTAGCAAATAATGATAATGTTTAATAATGGTCCTACAAGAGCAATATTTGTATGTCCTATTATATTCTTGATTGATAAGCTTAATTTGATAACACGCATGCAACCTATATTTGCTCTATTATATTTAATAATCGTCCTTGTTATAATATATACGCAGCTGGTCGATTTGGCCTAAATTACATTCTAATGATATTGAATAGCAGTATTCTTTATTTTCCCTACCACCTGAGCTAACGGCCTTAATTTCATGCTCAACTAACCTTCGCTTGCTCGCTTAAATATATTTATAATCTATATTTATAATTTAAATTTATATTTAAAATTATATCTATAATAATAATAATATATTAAAAGTGTGAAAATCCTTAAAAAAGTGATTTGAGCTTTTTGTCCTTCATTAAAATACTCCTCTTTAGACTAAATCGTCTTTTCACTTTTTTTCCCCGCTAAATATTTCAAAGATAAATTATTTTAGTGACTTTTCTCAACTTGATCTCCTATTTGGTTTGTGAGATAAACTCATGCTATAACTTTTCATATAACAATAATAGACTGACTATTTAAGGAGAAAATAATGATTAAATTTCAATGAAAATTAAGTGTAGAAGTTCAAAATTTTAAAAACACTATATCGAATTCTTTTCTTAAAAAATTAAATAATGTACTAAACTTATAATATTTAGGAATCATAACTAAAATCTTAATATTAAACAACCGTACATATGGTTAGTTTATTTGGAATTGAAACCAAATTCTATTAATGGTAAATTATTTATGGAAAAAAAAAAGAAGAGAAAGTTACGTTATAGGTTGGCGGGTTACCTCTTTGATTATATTCACATGGAATATGTTCCTTAATTTTAGATTATACGTACATTAAAATTTTGTATTCAAGAAAACTTTTTTGGTTGTTTTTCTTGCTCCTGTTTGCGTAATCTTTAGGGATTTTATTTTTAGAAGTTTGCAGATCCCTTTTAATTCTATGATCGATGAGGTTGAACAGACAGTATAATCTGAAGCAGTTGATCAAAGGTAAGATTTATTGCTATTTACTCTCTTCTTTTGGACGCGTGTCCAGATTTATTGCTACTTACTCTCTTCTTTTGAACGTGTACCCGTAATTTTAGGTCATCATTTTTTTACCTTTCTTATGTTTTTTAGTTTTGTTTCTTTTCTTATTCTTTGTCGTTATCGTCGGATAGATATGCTTGTCGTGCTTTACTTGCGGGAGGATAGTTCTTGTGCTATGATATGATTCTCAAAGCATTAGCTTCTCCGATGAACACTTGTTTTTTGACATATAATATTAGCAGATTGAATTGGATAACTTTTTAGGTTTTCATAGATGTTCCTCTGCATGTACGTATGTGAGGCAAGGGGTCCTAAAGGGTTGTACAAACTTGCTCGTGCTTAGAAAATAAAAGATATTGTTTGTTAAATGTCGGAATACAATCAATGCTAGGAGGAAACAACGAATTTAGGAGGCATCAGGGGAGAATAATCGAGAGAGAGTGCTTAGTATGTTTGAAAGTAATTCTGCTCTGCACTGTTTAAGAATCTCTATTATTAAGAAGTTTTAAAATATATGATAAGAGAAAATATATGATAAGAAGCATTAGGAAAATATATAGTTGAAATGCAAAATTATGTTGCAAAGTGAAGAAGAAATCAAGTTTTCTTTGTTTCAAAACAATCTCTCCTCCTCTATAAGGAAAAAGTTAGATTAGCGTACACACTATCCTCTTCAAACTTTACTTATAAAATTACACTGAATATATTATTATTATTATTATTATTATTATTATTATTATTGTTATTATTATTATTATTATTATTATTATTATTATTGTATTTTAGCATATGAAATAAAAAAAACTATATTTTATTTAAAGTCAATTGCTATTTTCAATAATATTTTATGTTAATTGACGGCTTGAAATTAATTAGCGGTTTGACATAAAGTACACGTGCAAAGCACGTACACTTGACTACTATATATATATATATTAACAAGAAAATAATATACAAACAAAAATAATCCTACTTTAAGTAGAGAAAAACTTAATAAAGGTTTGAACTAAGAGTGTCAAACGGGCCGGGCCAACCCGGAACCGGCCCTCCCATTTTACCCGGGTTCCAGGCCGGTTACGGGCCGGGTTTGGCATTAACCGGGCCGGGCCGGGCCAAACAGTAAAAAAATAAAACCTACCCGAACCCAGCCCACTTAACCCAATCCGGTCAAACCCACCAAATCCCGATCAAACCTGGTTAAAAACCGGTCAAACCCGTTTAAAAAATAAATAAAAAATCCAATATACACTCCAATATACACTATATACACTCCAATATACAATATATATTTTTTAAAAAATATATAAAGTATAAACAATTACACATATAGACGTACCATTCAATATATAATTATATATGACTATACATACTACTTTAAATAACACATATGCTATAATAGTATAATATATATATATATACACTACAATATATATATATATATATATACTAATTTATAAAACATATACACATGTATACGTTAAATATATACTACTTTAGAAGATATATACACATATATATGCACCATTCAATATATATGTACTACTTTAAATAAAATATATACTACAATATAGTGATATACATATATATATATATATACAACAATATGTATATATATATAGTTACATACTAATTTATAAAACATATACACTTGTATACTTTAAAGATATACGTCTATAGAAGATATATACACATATATACGCACCATTCAATATATATGTACTACTTTAAAAAAAGTATATACTACAATATATATACTAATTTATAAAACATAAAGTAATGTATACGTTAAATATACACGTCTATAGAAGATCTATTAACATATATACACTCTATTCTATGTATATGTAATACTTTAAATGAGATATATACAATATATATACATTACAATATATATTTGTATAGTTATATACTAATTTATAAAATATATACACATGTATACGTTAAATATACACGTCTATAGAAGATCCATTCACTCTATTCTATGTATATGTAATACTTTAAATGAAATATACTATAATGTATATACATTACAATATATATTTGTATAGTTATATACTAATTTATAAAACATATACACATGTATACATTAAATATACACTTCTATAGAAGATATATACACGTGTATACGCACCATTCAATGTATATATACTACTACTTATAAAATATACTACATTATATATACATTACAATATGTATAGATATACTTATATACTAATTTATAAAACATATACACATGTATACGTTAAATATACACTTCTATAGAAGATATATGCACAAATATACAAAACATATGCTACTTAATATAATAAATTAATAATATTTGGTAGTAAATTAATAATATATTAGAAGTAAGTTTTTAATTTAAAGTAGAAAACTAGAAATTCAATTTAAAATTTTTAATCGTTAAATAAAAAAAATAAAAAGCAACGACTAAGGACTGAATGAATTTGGGGAATTTTATTGATTGCAAAATGATCCAAAATTTATAATTTACATGAATGAAAAATCTATAAATTATGCATCATTTTTTCCAGCTCATTCATGTTAATATTAATGGGAACTTGCATAGGATAGTCGAAGTCAACGGGGGCAAAACCATGCATTGGACTTGATTCTGCTGAGTTCTCCCGTGAAGTCATAATTTCTTCAAGTTTCAGCTCGTCGCTCGGCTCCGGTTCCATTCCTTGGTTTCTTCTTTCCGCTCTAATCCAATCTCTGAGGCAAACTAGAACATTCATTGCATTGCTTCCCAATGAGTGTCGGTTGTTTCCAAGCTGCTGTCGTCCCTGACTGAAGGCGCTCTCTGATGCAACGGTTGACATTGGAACATTCAAGATATCTCTAGCTAATCTTGAAAGCACAGGATATTGTGATTCATTATTCCTCCACCAATCCAACGTGTTGATCCGTCGTCTGCGATCCTCTGGTGCCGTCCGAAGATAATATTTCAGCTCTTCCCGATAAGTTGATGTGTAAGTTCTCTCATCAACACTGTTCCAACAATTTAAATCATAAAACGAATCAGAAAAACCACTATGTGCCGGCCTTTTAGAAGATGATGGCTCCTCGGGAGGATGAGGAGCGACAGTTGGAGTGATATTTGTAGGTACGACTGAATCAAATAAATCAGCATAGTGATTATATAATTTTTCTATGTAATCCTTTGCATCAGCCGTAGCCGTCCACAAATCAGGTTGTACTTGTTCAGAATCATGGTTAGTATTTATTTCTAAGTTAGTATAAATAAGAGTACTAAAGTGACACATATGATTATATTTCATGCACGGATTTAGCATAGCACCAACTAAGTAAATAGGGGGAATCGGGAAAAAATATTTTTTAAATTTCGTAAACATAGCGCCAACAACTTCTTTATAACCTTCTTTATTTTTATATTGTTGGAGCAAACCAGAAATATCGGCTATATATGCCAAAATATTACAAACAGTAGGATAGTAAGCACTGGAAAATTCAACCGTAGCTACATAAATTTTTTCTAAAAACTTAACAAGATCATTAATTACAACCCAATCAGAATTATGTAGCATGCAATCAGCAGAATCAGCAAATGAACCGCAATGTTGGTTAAAAGCTAGTGTAATAGGAATTCTATATTTATAACAAGTTTTTAAAAATTCATACGTAGAATTCCATCTAGTATCAATTTCCTCAGGCATCAAAATCGGTGTAAGTCCATTTTCTTGACATTTAACTTTAAATTCTCTAATTCTCGATCTACGATTATTTCCTTGAATAAAACCAACGGCAAGACGAATTTTTTCAATATAAAGCTCAAAAAACTCAAGACCATCTTTTACAATTAAATTATATATATGACATGCACACTTAATGTGAAAAATTTCAGGCAAGGGCGGAGATAGCGTAGATTTTATTTTTGTTATAGTAGTCTTGTTGTTAGAAGCATTATCAAAAGCAATACATAAAATTTTATTTTCTATACCATAATATCCGGCAATTTTAACAATAGAATCAACAATAAATTGTCCAGTATGTTTACGATCTTCATCATATAAAAAAGCAAGAATACGTTTTTGCATCACGAAATTACTATCCATCCAATGACAAGTAACGGTTAAATAATCATTTTTATTTACAGCACGACCAAGATCAGAAGTTAGGGACAATCTACATTGAATATTTTTTAACAATGTTGATAAATAAAAACAATATTGTGAATGGAGTCTAAAAATATCAGACCGACAAGTAGTTCTAGGAATACCATTAAACATAGGATTATAAATTGTTTGTATATAATGAATAAAGGCATCAGAAGAAGGAAAACTAAAAGGCAACAACCCACAACTACCATTTTAGCTATTTCTTCCATGTCCCTCAATTTATTATACTTTTTCGCTACTTGACCGGTTGCTGGGTCCATTCTAGTTTGCGTTGACCCACCAACATCCCCACCACCTTTTGCAATATTTAACTCTCTTTTGTGATCTTCATCTATATGTCTCATTAACGTACCCGTACCCTCTTGCTTGCCTCCACTTCTATGCTTATATATTTGTTGACAAATATTGCACTGCACCTCAATATCTGATATACGTTCAAAAAATTGTCATGCAATACTAGTTCTTTTACGAGGTTTTGGGGCACTGGAAGGACGGGAAGGGAGATTAACTGATTCAGATCTAACGTTAGCATCTCCTACTGCGGGTGTTTCAGCAATATTTTCATTATCTTCGTCTAAATTAACCGCATCTACTTCATTTTCTTCTTCTATACCGTAATTTTCCTGAGCTTCTACATAATTCATATCGTGAGCACCTACATCTATTTCTTCCTCAAAAGGTGTACCAAGCGGTACCGGAGGCGAAGGCACACAGGTATATCTACTACTTGAACTACCTCTACCGCTAGTAATTCGCTTTTTACTACCACTACCGCTTCCGGGACAAAATTTTTTAACACCTTTAGTAGCGAGGTTTTTTAATTTATCCATAATATAAATTAAATTAAACTAAAAATATTCAAAATACACAAATATAATAAAATTAAATATTAAACAATTAATACAATAAATAAAAATTAAACGTAAGAGATGGAACGCCAATACCAAATTTTGGAAGTATCCGAAGATTGCGACTTTAGAAACTTCCGCTCGTACTTTGTAAACGAAAAATTAAAAAATTAAAGTGAACACTTTAAGAAATTAAATATATTGAATATTTGAGAATTGAGAATTGAGATTTGAGAGAGAATGAGATTTGAGAGAGTGAAAAATTGTGTGAAAAATGATTTGAAGTTGTAGGGTATTTATAGATTCTTTTTGGGGATTAAAAAATATTTTTTAAAGTTTTTTTTTTTTTTTTACTAAATGGGTCCAAACTAGCCGTTTGGACCCAAAAACGACTATATAGCCGTTGGGCCAACGACCAGTTTGGCCAAAAATCCATTTTTTTTTAATTTTTCGGGCCGGGCCGGTTAACTGGCGGGCCTGGTCCGGGCCGGGTTAACCGGGCCCATTTTAACAAAATAACCGGCCCGAGACCCGGAACCCTAAAGCCCTAGGGCTTACCGGGCCGGGTTAGATAATCGGGCCGGATCGGCCCAGCCCGTTTGACACCCCTAGTTTGAACCTTATGAGGCGTTCTTTGATTTTGAACTTACAAATGTATGAACTCAGGGGTGGAGCCAGCTTATGGCCATGATGAAATCCTTTGACGAAAAACTATACTCTTTATATATTAAAAAAAATATTTTTTATATATATTAGATATTAAATCGTCTTCGATTAGTTCGATTTTTATTTATTTTTATTTTGAACCTAGCGTTGTAAAAATTATCGCTCCTCGACACTATTTGAAGCCCATAAATCTTTCCTTGATTTTGGAACTCTTAACAAATTTTTGAACCCTATGAAGATTTTCTAATTGACTTGTTAATCCTTGAAATTCTAATAGCATTTGTTGGAGTTGTTCCGGGTTTCAACTTAAAAGTATTTTTTTTCACAAATGTTTTCGTGCAAAATGAATGCCTAAAATTAATAACTTTTAAAATAATAACTAATATTTGATATCAGTTATATTAAAAATTAGGGATAATACCTACGAAAATACCTGAAGTTTGATCGAATTACCAGTTGAGCATACTGAACTTTGCGGGGGTCCTATTACCCCCCGGACTTTTTTTCCCGTATTTTAATGGCATATATCTGCCACTTGGCACACTACGTGTGATTCACGCGCATTTAGCGCTTAAACAGTGTTAAAAATGTTTTAAAACTCTTTTCTTTTGCCAAACAACCCGTTAATTTTATAATTATTTAAAGTTTTATATATATATTTTTTTTCATTCTTCTTTCTTCTTAATGGAACTCGAAAAATCATGAAAAAAAATTCATGTATGGAACTCGGAAGCTTTTCGAATTAAGGGAAAGATTAATGGTTATAATTAATGGAAAGATTTTTTTGAATCTTTCGAGTTCCATTTATAATTTGAACTCGGAATTATAAATGGATTCAAACTCGGAATTATAATTCGGAAAGATTAATGGTTATAATTAATGGAAAGATTTCGAATTAAATTTCATGTATGGAACTCGAAAAATTCCTTAATGGTTATAATTTAATGGAACTCGCTAATTGAAACTCAATGAATGATTCGAAAGATTCAAACTCGAAAACTCGCTAATTTAATTCCGAGTTCCATTAATGGAAATTGAATCTTCTGAGTTCCATTAACGGAAGATTGAATAGCTTGATGGAAATTGAATCTTCCGAGTTCTATTAACGGAAGATTGAATAGCTTCATACATGAAATTAAATTTTTTGAATCTTCCGAGTTTCATTAATAAATTTTTCGAATCTTCCGAGTTCCATTAATGGAAATTGAATCATGAAATTAAATTTTTCGAATCTTTCGAGTTCCATTAATGAATTTTCCGAATCTTTTGAGTTCCATTAATGGAAATTGAATCTTCCATTGAGTTTCCAATTAGCGAGTTTCATTGAATCTTCCATTAATGGAACTCGCTAATTGAATCTTCCGAGTTTCAATGGAAAATTAATGGAAGATTCCATTCAATTATTTGAAAAAACTTTCTTCATAAATTCAATGGTGTAGACACCTAATTTCGTCCCTCCCCGATATCGTTTTTACCTATTGTTTACCCTATCCTACCGTGTACCCTCACCCGTGTGATAATCCCTCCACAAAATGACAAAAATAACTAACCCTATCTTATCCTAACCACCTACCCAATAAAAACATAACACCTCACCACTACCCCTACCCCACGTTACCCCACCCCCCTCTCTTTTTCTTGTCCAAAAAGAAAGAGCACAATATATACTCACACATACACACAAAATAGGGGGAACCCAAAAAAGAAAGAAAGATCGGAGCATATACAAAAAAAGGAAAAATCAGCTCCTCTTTCTCTCTCTAGAAGCTCTCACTCTCTCTCTAAAAAAACCTCTCCCGGCGCTTCCCTCGTCGGCGACAACGGCGCCGACGCCGTTCCAACTCTCGTCCACCTCTTCCTCCGCACAAACTCCGTCACCACCTTCGTCAGCTCCTCTTCCAGCCCCCTCTTCGACCAACGCCACCGCGACGATGACCAGCCACGTCTCACCGTCTCCGGTGAGAATCCGACCAGCAAATCAGATTCGTTACCACTACGAACTCACCGCCTCCAGACGCCTCCGAGCCTCCCTCCGTTCTCTTCCAGCCACCGTTCAGATACGGTTTCCTCCGTCGTTGTCTGCGTCGTCGGAAGGAGGAACAGTGAGATCGGAAAAACAGTGAGATCGAAGAAAGAGAGATTCGAGTGGGAGAGAGAGATCAAAACAGAGAGAGGGTAGTGTGATTGGATTCCGGCAACGTCCATCGAAATCGTGGTTGTGGTCGTTTTCTGTTTGAAATCGTGTCGGTCACGGATGTTTTGAAATCCGAGTGTTGGGGTTCGTTTCCAAGGTTTCCGTTCCGATTTTAAATCTGTCCCATTTGTATTTATCATACTGAGTTGGATTCTTGGTCGGATTGAGGTTCTCCGGTCGAGTATTTTGGTCTTCGGATTTCTTTATTATCAACAAGGATCAGTTTCATCGAGGTCCATTTCTTCTACCGAATCTTTATTTTATCTTGATTTTTTTTGTGATGTTGTGGGTGTGGATGATTTATTTGTTATGTGTTTGATTTGAATCTTCGTTGTTAGTGTTTGTTTGATGATTGTGACGTGGTGATATGTTTCGATATTATGTTGGAGAAATCGCGATTACCGTGGTTGATTTGATCGAGACTTATTTAATCATGTTGGTTGAAATAGATTGGGGAACGGGAATCGAAAATTGATAAAAGTAAATATTATGATATTTTTGATACATTGTTGATGTTGAATGCGGTATGTTGTCGAGCGGGTAGACAAACAGTAAGCTCGGGTAGGCAAGTTTAGGATTGGTGTAATGTGGGAATGATTGGAATATTTGTTGAATGTTTTGTTTATCGTATTTGGAAAGTATATTTATTTAACCGAGGAATGCCCCGAGGTAATTTGTATTTACTCACCGGGGAATGCCCCGAAGAATTTTGTACGCTAAGGATGTTCGTGATCAAGGCCCGAGGCATCGGGTAAAGCAGGGTTTAAGACTAGTGTAGGTTATTTCAGTATTTTTATTTCGGGTTGTAATAATTGGACTGGACTTTACATTTTTGTTTTGTTTTGTTTTGTTATTGTTTGATTATTTTGTGTGTTTTTGTGTGGTTTGTACATTTCGTAATGCCAAAATAGTTGATACACTCTACCCAAGCGACCGTGGTTGAACCACGGGATCGAGGGGTGCCAAACACCTTCCCCTCGGTCAACAGAATTCCTTAGCCGGAATCTCTGTTCGCAAATCAGTTCAAGAGTCAAATGGTTTCGAAAAGGATTTTTCAAAAGGTGACTTGGCACACCAGACTATGCCAAGTGGCGACTCTGAGCAAAAAATGTAAATAATCCTTTTTCGAAACAAATTTTTCATTTCTTGTCACGTAAATAATAAAACCCTTTCGAACTTTAAAATGAATTTTGGAGTACGTAAAAAAGGGGGTGTGACAGCTCTGGCGACTCTGCTGGGGATATTTTCAAAATCCAAACTTTTTTGGAGTCGTATCGGCTTTGTTTGGCATTACGAGTGTATAAGCGTTGTTTGTAATTTTTGTTCGTAATTTTCGTTTGTGTTTTCACTTTTGTGTATTTTCGTGCTCTTTGTTTACAGTATTTATCCTATGTGTTACCGCTTTTATATCTGACATCATGTGCATAACCCGAATCATTTTTTCTGCAACAAGTCTCGGAGCGCACGTCGTGCGCACGAACTCTAGTTGAGTCACCTTTATTTTAGGGGGGAGCCGTTGGATGTATGGAGTAGGTGGAAAGCAAAGCAGCCACTATCGACCATATGCTCCCCCGAACGGCCTTGTTAGTACACCACAACGTAGGTCAGCCTTTAGGTCATTCTTATGTGCATCATATTGAGACCTAGCGGGGCCTACACGGTCCTTTGTAGGAGACTCACCTTTAAAGCATCCCTACATGCTAGCTGTTGCATATTTGAGGGTAACGTGGTCATTTGACGGACGATTTTTTTTTATAAAAATAAAAAATAAAAAAAATATATATATAGAAAGCGAGTCGAAAAGAATGAATCAAAAGGAATGTCGTAGTTTATTTTAGAATTCTTTATGGCTTTTGTTCTTCACGATCCAAAAACTCAAAAAGATTTTTTTTACATTTTTGCATTTTGTCTTCTCAAAGTACCGTAATTTCAAAAAGAAAAAAAAAAGTTTTTTCTACGTATTTGTCAAAAGCAAAAATACCAAAAAGATTTTTTTTCCATAATTGATGGTGTCAGTCTTAGTTGAAGTGTCTAATTGAAAAATCCAAAAAGTTTTTTTTCGTTTGTTTTTGGTTGTGTCTCTTAAGTTAGGGTCAATTTATTAGTTAATCGTTAGTTGTCCAATCTGGACGAACTACGCATACCTGATTTCCGTCCCTCGGGGTGGGATACGTAGGTAACCCTCGGGGGGTCCGGTAACCTTTATTTTGGTCTTCGTCTTAGTCTTAGGCTAGGTCTTTTACTCCGTAACCTAGAGTTGTTAGCCAAGTAGGCTGATTTTATTCAGCGTTACTGTTCGGCGATTTGGAGTCATGAAGCGGTCTGTCCCATCGACGTATGTCCGCATCAAATTCCCATTGGTTGGGAACCTTTTGCTCTTATCAAATTTTTGAGATAATTTCTTATCTGCTACTACAGGATGGATCTGTCCACAAAGTCTAGAGTCCTTATGGTAGTCAAGGTACCCAAAAAGTTGATCAAGTGGTGGGGCACGTTCAATTACTCTGAAAAGCACGAAGCGAGGAAAGTGTTAGGCAATCTTGTAACACTCATGGATCTCACGCCTCGTCCGGATTTAATAGAAGCTGCGTTGACTTTCTGGGATCCAAATAATTTGGTGTTTAGGTTCGGAAGTTGTGAATTGACTCCTACCCTGGCAGAAATATCTCGTTTGTTTCGGTTGACTTACATGGGTCAGCAGATGATTTTAGCCCGCAATCATACTCGTAAGAAATTCCTTCGACTCTGTGGATTAAAAGATAACAAGCATCTGGGATGTCTCAAACAATCTTGGATTTCCTTGGACTATTTGTTTGCTAGATTTGGATCTTTAGAGGGTTTCGACTGCTTTTGGGATGAATTCTGTACTACCAAAAAAATCTGGGAACAACGTCATCTTGAGGTTTTCTGTCTGGCTTTGTTGGGTATCTTAGTGTTCCCGTTAGATGAGAGGTGTATCAATACTCGTCTACAATCAGTGGTGATAGATTTATTCAAGAAAAAGATGAGGTCACCATTGTACCAATGATCTTAACAGAAATATATAAGGCTTTAACTGAAGTAAAAGGAGGGGTACAATTTTTTTAGGGGAGTAATCTGATATTGCAGCTGTGGATGATGGAGCACTTGCATACGCCTTCTTTGATTAGAGTAGATGTGATCGACCGTTGTCTGAATGATCGAGTGCAAGCCATGCAAGAAAGAATGCGTTTTGACAAATTTTCTTTTCCTATTGGAGTCAATTCTTGGATCGAATTTCTCAAATCAAGAACTCCGAACAACATTTTTTGGTGCTATATGTGGTTTCGTCCTAAGAAAATCTTGATTGGATCTCAAATGCAACTCTTTTTAGTTTTGATAGGACTTAACTGCACTAGGCCTTACAGTCCAAGAAGGGTGATGCGTCAGTTGGGTAGGATGCAAGACGCCCCCCCAATAATGGACCTTCTAAAGGATGTAGAGTACTTTGAAGACCAAGCCGTAGGGGAAAGCAAATATGAGCAGTTCTGGAATAACGCGATAAAGTTAGGTGTCGATACTCTCGAGGAAAATCTAGGATGCACTCAAAACTATGAAATCTGTCTACAATCTCTGCCCCGTGACATTAGTAGACCCTTACCAGCCCAACTTAGAGGGCGAATACGGGAAGCAATCATGGTAGAAGATGATGAGCAGGAAGATCCGGGTGCCAAGGTAGAGTTTTTGAGAGTTCAGTTGTCGCGTTTGATCACAACTGTGGAAGGGTGTCAGAGAAACCTTTGCGGGTGTACTCTCCAAGAGGCGGAGATACGGGCAAGAAATTTATTTTTGGGTATCAAAACGTCGTTGCAGGATATATTGCAAAGTCTGAGTGGAAAAGTGGGGACTTCACAGATGGGTTCATCTCAGCCGGGGACATCACACAGAGCACCAGTTTGAAAGAGCATGTCTTATCTTTATGTAGTTTTGAGTCTTTTATGTTTCTGTCATTGTAGGTTGGTGTCTGTGTTAAGTCGGAGTCAAGTTGTTTTTGATATTCGGGTCTTTATTGCTCGCATGTCGTTAGGGGTTTAAAGTGTTGTTTTGTATTTTTTGTTTAGTTTTAAAGTGGTCCTAAATTCGTTGTATGTTTTGTTGTCTTTCATCGAAATGTTAGGATGTTACGTCTTTCTTTTGTTTACTTGTTTTCGTGTTTCGTGAAAAAAAAAACCTTCAATTATGTAATGTTTATGCATAAGCTGCCCGAACTACGCAAGATCTGATTCATGTACAACATGATACGTAGGCAACCTACCTTTGGGTTCGATCTAATCATTTTGTTTCGTTGTTTTTCATTATTTTTCCTCTTTTAAAGAAAAAAAAACAAAAGCCATAAAGAATAATAAAATAAAGGTATATAACTAGAGAAGTGGAAAGAACAGAGGTGGATACGAAAAAATAAATAAAATAATAATAATAATAAAAAAAAGAGTGTAGATAAAAATTGAGATGATGTTGAAATGACCTCGCTACCCTCAAAATCTGGTAGAAATGCACATGAATTTAGGACAATTTTACCAATGTGACTCTCATGCTTGTTGTGTGCCCTAATCCTAACGGATGTCGTCTTTGATGAGCATGTTCTTTCAGATAACAGTGGTAGGTTTGCAGCACTCTGGCTAGTCACTCATACTTCACTAGATCCAAAGCAAAGCTTGTCATGGCTAGCAGGGAGATTGAAAATTTGCTCATTGACCCGGATCAGGATCACAGGGAAGAAAGTTCAGAACACAATGATGAGGTAGTAAGGCTCAGGTAACAATTGATAGATTTGCACCGGGCATGGGCCAGCGAAATGCCTCCTCCCCCGCTCCCTGAAGGTCTTGGGAATATCTCTAATTGCCCACCGCTCTCTCAGGCGCAATTCTCTGCTCCTACTGAGTCACCTGAGCACGCGCCAGGATTCACTCCACGACATTATTATCCTGGCAGTTCTGGTGTGCCCTTGGCAGCTCCCCAATCAAGACCAGTTGCTCAGCCAGCGCCACCGATCACACCGGTATTCGTGGCCCCGCCACCACATGAAAATCCTATATATGTTGTGCGTCCCACAATGAGGCTTCCTCGGTCTGCTAGTGAGACAGTATTGAAGGTTGCAGATAGTCAGTATTATGCCCCGGAGCCGACTTTGAGAATGAATGAACCGTATGGGTACACTCAGCCACCTGCACTTCCATTTGATTCAGAGAAACCTGTCGCAATAGAGGAATAAGAAGTCATAGCGCGGAAGTTGAAAAGCTTAGAACAGGCCATGAGAAATTTGCAGGGAATCGGAGGTTATAAGAGTGTTTCTTATAAAGATCTGTGCATGTTCCCAGACATCAACCTTCCCCTCGGTTTTAAAATGCCTAAGTTCGAGAAGTATGCAGGACACGGTGATCCCGTGGCCCACTTGAGATGCTATTGCAACCATTTGAGGGCTGCAGGAGGAAGGGAAGAGCTGCTCATGGCTTTCTTTGGCGAGAGTCTTTCTGATCTGGCTTCAGAATGGTTTATCGATCAAGATATCGACAAGTGGAACAGCTGGGACGACTTGGCTTCTGAGTTTGTGCAATATTTTTAGTATAACATCGACCTGATTCCAGACAAAAAATCTTTGGTCAACATGAAGAAGAAAAACACTGAAGGTTTTAGGGAATATGCAATAAGGTGGCGTGAATAGGCCGCCGGGGTAAAGCCTCCGATGAAAGAAAGTAAGTTGGTAGAGGTTTTCATTCAGGCACAGGATGAGACTTATTTTCAACATTTACTCCCGGCAATGGGAAAGTCTTTTATTGAAGTCCTCAAAATGGGGGAGATGATAGAGGACGGGATTAAGACCGGTCGAATAGTGAGTTTTGCCGCATTAAAAGCCACCACACAAGCGATTCAAGGTGGATCTAGCGTATTTGGCGGTAAAAAGAAGAAAGAGGACGTGGCGACTGTTGTAGCTGGAACCCATTCCTATCCCAAAAGACCACCTCTCCCCTATCCCTAATCCCAAGCTCAAGTTTACGCCCAAGCTCCATATATTCCTTCCCACCATTACTACCCTCCACAAAACCCTTTATATTCCATTCCACCACCCCCTTACCCAGTATATAGCATGCAACCATATGCCCAAACACCTTCTTACCCGCAGTGGCGCGCGCAAACTCCGCAAAATCGTCCATTCGCTCCACCAAATTACCAAAACCCTTCCAGACCCAGTTTTCAACCTAGGCCCAAGTATAAGAAGGAGAAGGCGGTCAAAAATCAATTCACACCTCTTGGGGAGTCATATGCTAGCTTGTTTGATAGGTTGAGAAAGTTGAAGGTTTTAAGCCCAATTCAAGGAAGGCTTTCAAATCCACCACCAAGGAATCTCGATTATTCTTTAAGGTGTGCATACTGTTTTGATATGCCAGGCCATGATATCGAGAAATGCTGGCATTTAAAGAAAGTTGTCCAAGATTTAATTGACACAAATCAGATGCTGGTCCAGGCCCCGGAGGGTCCAAACATTAACCAGAATCCACTGCCAACTGATAACGCTCAATCTACAGCTCTCGTAGGAATGTAAAGCAGTCGTTAGCAAATATAGAACCCAACCTGGGTTGGGTATCGATCCCACAGGGAATAGCTTGGTCAACAAGTAAGCAACGATTACTAGACTTTTAGTGCAAGTCTCGTAAGAAGGGGGGATTCTTATTGTGCAAGTAATGTAACCAAATAGTAGCTAAAAACGGCAGTAGCAAAGTAAAAAGAGAAAGAATATTTAGTAGGTTGTGAAACAATGAGAATTGAGGAGTTGGGGTTATGTCCACCTTCTGAGTTATACGTCTCTATTGACTATGAGTGTGTTGAATTCAGACATGCATGTGCTTATAGAGAATTGTATTCGATGGTAAATCCAGGCGTCTTTCGACCTATTCGAGGATTATTTCACTTTAACTCTTTCGAGCTTAAAGCGTGTCTAACAGTACGAATTCTCCAAGAGGTTAATCCAGTTACGACACTAACTTTTTAATAGGGGATGAGACCTTACTACCTTGACATTATCTCTTTTCCAGACAGATAACCTTTCTTTCGAACAAGTTAAATGTTATACTGGCGTATTCTTGCGTTTGCAACCACAAAGAATTTAGATTAAGATGAAGAGAATAATGATATAAGCAATATACATGTCACGAATTCACAAACTCATAGCAATAGATAGTATCTCATATGGCTTCCATAACCCCAACAGAGAAGTTTAGTTACCCATGAGTGCGAAGGAAATTACAATAGACATTGTTATTATACCACAATAAATATTTCGTGTAGCAAAGTGTGGTAGGCGTTAGGCGTGAATTCCTTGCAAAGTAACGTTTCTCTTGTTGTAGAAATTAAGAATATATTAGATGAATAGAAGAAGAATAAAAAGTAGAATTAATTGTATGAATGGAGAATGTAAGAGTGTGTTTGTGGAATGGTGAATGAATCAAAATCTCTAGTAGAATAGGGTATTTATAACACCCATATCCTATTCCTACTAAGCTAATGAAATGCTTAACCAAATCCTACTAAGCTAATGAAATACTTAACCCAATTGTACTAGGTTAATGTATCATTATCCTAATCCTAATAAGCTAATGAAATACTTAACCCAATTGTACTAGGTTAATGTATCATTATCCTAATCCTAATAAATTACTGCTAGTCCCCAAAGTCTTCAGAAATGTTGTTTTAGCCCGGGACAGAATTTCCATGCGCCATCTTTAGTCCTTGGCGTCCAAGATTGGCTTTTCTCCTTTCGTGAAGCTTTCTTTGGCGTCAAGTTATCCATGAAATGCTGAATTCTGCATCATTTATACCTGAAACTTTGCTAATCATGTTCGTTAGCTCACTTACAGGAAAAAGGACTAAAAGTGCATGAAATATTTAATTTGTTCTCAAAACTAGGCTAAAATATGGGCAAAATATAGTGCTATAGGCGTGTAAATTCGCCTATCATCAACACCCCACACTTGAAGCTTTGTTCGTCCTCGAACAAAATTTCATGTCCCTCTAAACATCAACTTAGGGTTTCACAGCAACAACATAAAATATTCGTCAAGACAAGCACAACAATTATCAACAAAGAGTAGTTTTCCGATCATTAGTAGAGACCATTTAGCCTCCAACATAGACTCGTGATGGTGGTCAACTCCTATTCAAAAGTTAAGGCACAAAGAATCATACACAACTACCCAAAACTCATCAACCATGTGTGTCTCATAATATATTACCCATAATCACTCACAAGTATAGCATATTTTTCAAACATGGGTATCAAAATATCCTTGCTCTCACTCTCACAAAGAATTCATATGCAGCAACTGATGACCATAGGCTTGCCCTTAGTGTAATGCTCCACTAAATGTTAGAATGCTAAGCTTAGAATCAAATAGGTCTTTTGATGGTTGTAATGTAGGCTAAGGGACGGGTAGGACTATTTTGGCCAGAAATAGTGACTATGTTCCTAAGCGCTTTAATACATCACATTATATCATTAACACTTTTCTTTCAAACAACCTCTCTACTTTCTTTTAATCTACCACCCTTTTTCTCCTCTTTTGTTTTTCAATTTTAAACATAACCAACTTTTTAGTTTTCCTTTCTTTTTTCCTTTTCATAACATACCTCTTATGATAGCACTTCTTTTTCATAATGAATTCAAGCACCCATACATTCTAAAGCATCATATTCACCCAATCTCTTCTTATTTTGTCACATGACTTTACACTTTAAAGCACTTAGGAATTTGGATCAAATTATGGTCTTGAAAAAAATGGATTAGGCTTACATACGAGGTTTGTCAAAGAAAATAGGCTAAAGGCTCAAAAGGGTTTAACTAGGATGATGTCCATGGGTAGGTAAAAAGAAGGTAAATAATCATAGGTTGCCAAAGAAATGCCTAAATCATCTCCTAGACTTGCACTCTTTATTTTCGCTTTACATACATACCAGGCAAGTTCTAGCATCAGCCACAAGCACAGAATATACTATTATCTCACACACACAAGGCACATGGTCGACTTTATTGGGAGTAGTATAGACTCTTGACCCAACAGATGAAGGAATTAAACCAAATAATATCACATAGTGAGTCACAATTAGAGCCTAAACGTCTCAATAGTCATGATTTTAGCACAAA
Organism: Capsicum pubescens; assembly: GCA_030864215.1. Lineage (NCBI taxonomy): Eukaryota > Viridiplantae > Streptophyta > Magnoliopsida > Solanales > Solanaceae > Capsicum > Capsicum pubescens. The sequence continues at coordinate 183,718,553 of CM061539.1, read as the reverse complement.
CTCTTGTCATAATCTCATGCTGCCTATTAGAATAATTTCATGCGAAGCTAAGTTAAAAAAAAATTTAACTACTGAAAAAAACAATTAACTACTAACAAAACAAACAAACATAAATAAATGCAAATGTGGATAGAGAAGTATAGCATGCAAATACCAGAACCCTACACTTAGACGGGACACACTGTCCTCAGTGGAAAATAAATAAGAAGAACCTGGTCAGTCGGACTCCTCCTCAATGTCGGGGGTCATACCCCCTTCATCGGAATCATCATCAGAGTCGTCGCCATCAGAGTTCTCCTCCATGTCGGAGTTTGGCATTCTGCGATCATCATCGGTTGGCACATCGTCATCAAGAGGTTCCTCAAAGTATACCCCTACTCCACACATGGCCTTCGCATGCTCATTCATTGGGTAGTCATAGTCCAGCTGTTGGAGCTCTGCAGCAGTTGGAACACGACCTCCGCTCATCATTGTAAACCTCATCATGCCGTACATATGGCGGGAGAAACTCTCATCCCGAGCATGTCTCTCTGCCGTAGTAAGGTTGATGCCATGTGTTGATTCAGCATCTTTGACCTTTGTGAGGTCAACCTTCTTCGGATTGTGTGGGAGTTTATGATCAACTGGTAATTGCATTGAGGATGATTCTCCTTGCTCCTTGCCTTGTCTCGCTTTGGGTGCCATTGTACCTGAGACTTGAAATAGAGTTCACGTTAGCACAATCTCAATGGATACAATCTATACATAAGCAGTAGGGGTACCACCCCACACTTAGTTTGTTGATACGAATTACTGAAGTGAAAGTGGTCGATTACTTAGACTTCATCGACATACGTTGTAGGAGCTATATTCCAACAAGAACTTCAGATATGTAACACTTCTTGCAATCTTTGCAATACTTTCATGTTAGGTATATCAAGACTTCTACATAGGGATTACATCATGGTATAGTTTCTATCAATAATCACAATCTCCTATGTCGGTAGGCAACTATAAGTCTTATTCCGATGAGCGAGACATCCCAACATGTAAGTATTCAAGTGACAAGAGTATGCAATGTTCATGACTATAGCAGTTCCACAAGTAGTATAACATTGTATCAAAATCAAATTCAAGTCGGAAACAAGTTAAGAGTATCCTAACGTACATGTTCACTCACTTGGTTTTGTATCAACAATTCAAACACATTAACATCACCAATATTTCTTCAAGATGTAGCAATTCATAATAGACATAGCAACGTAGCACTTACGAAAAATAGATGAAGAACAAAAGAAGCACTTACTTGATTGATGACTTTGGATGATGTTTTTATGAAGTAAGAGAGCAAAAGGAAATTTTTTGAGAGGATTTGGGGACTATAGGCGGCGCTTAAGCTAGGTTTCCAATGTGTTTTTGGTTCAAGGCTAAGTCTCATATTTATAGGAGAAGGTTGGGTCGGGTTTTGACCCATTTAAAATCGGATTTGGAGACAAGAAGTGACCATAGGCGGTGCCTAATGCTTTGCTTAGTTGAGCAGAATGCCATAGCATAGGCCATGCCTTTTGCAAAGTATTTGGTGAGCATAGGCGGCGCCTTTTGCAAAGCATTTGGTGAGCATAGGCAACGCCTTTTGCAAAGAATTTGGTGAGCATAGGCGGCGCCTTTAGCATGACATATGAGGTTCAGAGACAAAAGACATTAGCATAGGCGGCGCCTATGCTATGGCATACTTAAGCATGGGCGGCGCCTATGCTATGGAACACTAGATTCCGAGATCTTAGGCCATAGTATAGGCTTTGCCTTGTTCGTGGCCTAGTTTTACCTAGGCCTAGCCTTGTTCGATGCCTATATTTTCATGAGCAATGCTCAATCCATATCCTTTTGCTTCTTCATTCCTAACTTACCACCTTTAACATGCAATACGTCCAAATCAAAATTTGAAACCAATCTTCTCGTTTTACACCTCTTGCACCTACATTTTCTCAAAAACCATAAAAACGATTAGAACGATGGGTTGCCTCCCATCAAGCGCCTTAGTTTTAGTCGTGGCACGACTCTTATTTTTGGATTTTTATTTATCAAAAGCAAACACGTAATAGAACGAAAGAAAAATGAAAAACGATAAACGATGGGTTGCCTCCCATCTAGAGCTTGATTTATTGTCGCAGCATGACATAGTTACCTCGAGTACTTAGACTTCGTCGAGATAGATGGTGGATCATTTTCTGAATGGATTCAGACGATAATGAGGCTTACTTGTGGGCATGCAATCTCCTTCGAGATGAATCTTGTGCGTACATAACCCAAGAAGGATCCCAATGATATCATCAATGAACCACCCAATGGCTCTCTTGTACCTCTTCAGAGCAGAGATGAGAGCCTCTACATGTTGTTCACTTGAATCATCCGCAATTTCAACACTCACTGGAAGTGTAGTTCCACTTTCCAAGAACACATACCTTAGATAATCGGGGAGCTCTTTCGATTCTAGCATTGGTTGCTCTTCAAGGGAAGTCTTCGCTGTTGGTGACGGTTGATTCTTAAGATCACGGTCCGGTTGCTTAGGAGTATGGGAATAGGACTCTATTTCTGTTAGAGCACCCATAAGTTCTTCATAATCTTCATCGTCCTCATGCTCAACATTCAGTGGCGCAGCAGACAATGGCTCAACAGTAAGCTGTTTCTCTACAGATAATTCTTTCTTATCCTCATGATGAACATCATCTACAGAGAACACATTCATATCGCTGGGCTGCTTTATTGTTTTGCATATATCAAAGCGGACCACTTCATCATTCAACCAAAATAAAAGCTCATTAGCTCTCATGTCAATAAGCACACTTTCTGTTGCAAGGAAAGGACGTCCCAAGATTATGGGAACTTAAGAATCCACCTCGCAATCCAAAATCACAAAGTCTGCAGGAAAAATGAAGGTAGACACCTTCACCAACACATCATTCAACATACCCACAGGTCGTTTTACCGACCTATCTGCCATCACGAGCCGCATATTGGTTGGTGTAGGGTCGCCCAACCCCAACTTTCTGTAGATGGATAGTGGCATCAAATTGATGCTAGCTCCCAAATCGCACAATGCCTTAGCAAAATTCATAGATCCAACTGTGCAGGGAATAGTGAAAGCATCAGGGTCTGCCTTCTTCTGTACTAAGGACCTTGTGGCAATTGCACTGCAATGATGAATATTAGCTGCCGGCTCATAGCTTACTGCCCGCTTCTTTGTCAAAAGATCTTTCATAGATTTTGCATACCCAGACATTTGTTCAAGTGCTTCCACCAATGGAACATTAATGGTCAGCTGCTTTAATATATTCATGAATTTGCTGAACTTTGTATCATCCGCCACCTTCTTCAATCTTTGGGGAAAAGGTGGTGGTGGGTATGGAATTGTTCTCTCCACGGCTTTCTTCTCCTCTTGCTTCCATTATTTAGCTTTTCCAGGCTGCACGTCATGAGGAGTGACGTTAAGGACGTTAGGATCGGCTGCTGCGGCATCTTCCCCTTTCGCCTTATCATCAATTTCCGCTTCTTCGTCAACCACTTGCTTGCCTTTTTTCTGAAGTTTCCAGCACCTTACCACATCGGGTAGTGATGGCTATGCATGACTCATCATTCCTTGGGTTTTACACAGTATCTCTAGGTAGAGTGCCAGCCTTTCTTTGATTGAGTGCTGCTGAAAGTTGGCTCAATTGCTGCTCTATTTGCTTGATTGAAGTAGAATGTGAATCAACTAATTGCTTCATAGAGGACAAATCATTTATTACCTCCGTTACTCCCGCGCTCGTTGCTTCCACTCCTTTCAATAGTTTAGCCATTATGTCTTCCATACTTCCAGAATTAGATGTGGTGGTGTCACGTCTTCCAGGGGGAACGTACAAACCACTTTTGTCATTCTTGTTCTTCCAACTACCTTGGTCCTTGTTTCCATATTTATCATAATAGTTCCGACCTTGGTTTCCTTGGGTATTACCTCGGAAACCCCCCTGATTGTTTAAATAGTTGGCTTCTTCTTCCGAATCAGATTCGTCTTTTCCTTTTGACGCAATGGCTTTGACTTTTTTGGTCTTCCCTGATAATAGATGCTTTTTAAGAAGATCCACTTGTGTTTTCATGTGCGCGATATCTTGATCACGTTCTTCTTCTCGTCTCCTTTGGTCTGCAGTCATGCCAATAGAAAAAGTGGGGCTTGCTACCACAGAATCCCTGGTATGCCAAGCTCTACTTTGCTTCGTCATACGATCTAGCATATTGCTTGCCTGACCAAAGGTGAGATCCATAAAAGATCCTCCGGCCGCATTATCCACCACTGGTTTAGTTATTGAATTCAAGGCTCTATATAGTATCTCCATTAGGTGAACATTAGTCATGTGATGGTTTGGGCACCTCATTAGCTTCGTCTTGAACCTCTCCCATGTTTCATGAAGAGCTTCAGTGGGAAGCTGACGAAAGTTGCTGATTTCATCTCTCAATTGTGCTCTTTTGGATGGCGGAAAGAATCTTTCTAGGAAAGCGTCTCTCAATTGCCTCCAATTTGTAATAGAATCAGGAGTCAGCCCATTCAACCATAGAGTTGCCTCCCCAGACAGAGACAATGGAAATAGACGTAATCGAATTTTATTCTGACCAACGCCAGGATTGTCAAACGACTTACATGTAGAAATAAAGTTGATGAGATGCATATTTGGATCATCGCCTGCTAATCCACCAAATAATCCCTTGAGTTGCAATAACTGAATCATGGTGCTCGTGATGTTGAACTTGGCTCCGAGGGCTAATGGCGGAAGAATAATGGCTCCTGTGGCACCATCTCCATCAAGATCATCATCATCATCATCGAACGGTATTTGCACAGCTCGGCGTTCAGGCCTAAACCTAGCTTGACGATCTCTTCTCTGCATGGGTGCCGCCATCTCAGCAGTATGCCGTGGATTTAGTAGCTCCTCATTGCCCAGGTCCTCATCATCAGGATTTGTTGCCCGACCTGGATTATCAATATTCTGTTGATGCACTTGAGCAGCCATCCTTTCAATTTCACGTTGTGCATCCATTGATGTACTGAACAAACCTAATAAAAACAATAACTAAAAGTAAAAGTACGAGAGTCTTTGACCAAAGGGTCTAGTAATTATCACAAACTTAATTGACACTTGTATTCCCCGGAAGCGGCGCCAATTTTTGATAACGCTCAATCTACAACTCTCGTAGGAGTGTAAAGCGGTCGTTAGCAAATATAGAACCCAACCTGGGTTGGGTATCGATCCCACAGGGAATAGCTTGGTCAACAAGTAAGCAACGATTACTAGACTTTTAGTGCAAGTCTCGTAAGAAGGGGGGATTCTTGTTGTGCAAGTAATGTAACCAAATAGTAGCTAAAAAAGGCAATAGCAAAGTAAAAAGAGAAAGAATATTTAGTAGGTTGTGAAACAATGAGAATTGAGGAGTTGGGGTTATGTCCACCTTCTGAGTTATACGTCTCTATTGACTATGAGTGTGTTGAATTCAGACATGCATGTGCTTATAGAGAATTGTATTCGATGGTAAATCCAGGCGTCTTTCGACCTATTCGAGGATTATTTCACTTTAACTCTTTCGAGCTTAAAGCGTGTCTAACGGTATGAATTCTCCAAGAGGTTAATCCAGTTACGACACTAACTTTTTAATAGGGGATGGGACCTTACTACCTTGACACTATCTCTTTTCCAGACAGATAACCTTTCTTTCGAACAAGTTAAATGTTATACTGGCGTATTCTTGCGTTTGCAACCACAAAGAATTTAGATTAAGATGAAGAGAATAATGATATAAGCAATATACATGTCACGAATTCACAAACTCATAGCAATAGATAGTATCTCATATGGCTTCCATAACCCCAACAGAGAAGTTTAGTTACCCATGAGTGCGAAGGAAATCACAATAGACATTGTTATTATACCACAATAAATATTTCGTGTAGCAAAGTGTGGTAGGCGTTAGGCGTGAATTCCTTGCAAAGTAACGTTTCTCTTGTTGCGGAAATTAAGAATTGATTAGATGAATAGAAGAAGAATAAAAAGTAGAATTAATTGTATGAATGGAGAATGTAAGAGTGTGTTTGTGGAATGGTGAATGAATCAAAATCTCTAGTAGAATAGGGTATTTATAACACCCATATCCTATTCCTACTAAGCTAATGAAATGCTTAACCAAATCCTACTAAGCTAATGAAATACTTAACCCAATTGTACTAGGTTAATGTATCATTATCCTAATCCTAATAAGCTAATGAAATACTTAATCCAATTGTACTAGGTTAATGTATCATTATCCTAATCCTAATAAATTACTGCTAGTCCCTAAAGTCTTCAGAAATGTTGTTTTAGCCCGGGACAGAATTTCCATGCGCCATCTTTAGTCCTTGGCGTCCAAGATTGGCTTTTCTCCTTTCGTGAAGCTTTCTTTGGCGTCAAGTTATCCATGAAATGCTGAATTCTGCATCATTTATACCTGAAACTTTGCTAATCATGTTCGTTAGCTCACTTACAGGAAAAAGGACTAAAAGTGCATAAAATATATAATTTGTTCTCAAAACTAGACTAAAATATGGGCAAAATATAGTGCTATAGGCGTGTAAATTCGCCTATCATCACCAACCCATGCTGAAGCCAATATGTTAGAATTGATATATGATGGAAAAGAGTCTTCGAGGGGTTATAAGCCTATTGTCAAGATACAAACCATTGAGGAGAAATCGGTGAATGTAGAGAAGTCTTTGAAAGCAATGTCATTGATCCAGGAAGGAATGAGAGAAAATAAAGCCCAAGAAAGCACAAAGAATCCCCTGATCACAGTACAGAGCGCCAGAAGGTATGTTGATTCAAGTCAGGATAAACCTAAGTTGACGGTGGTGGGAGCTCTGAGTCAGCCTATCTTGACGGTGAAAGGAGCATTGGTAACGCCTATTGTCCTCAAACCGGTGACCCAACCTCCGATAGTTGATACGAAAAGGATTTCTTGGAATTGTGGGAGGACCGTGATGACCTATCATGGGAAAGAAGTAGTGGAAGATGTAGATGAGGTAGGGGGTTTGACTAGGTCAGGAAGATGTTTCGTGCCTGAAAGCTTAAGAAAGTCCAAGCCAATGGTGAGTGGACCGTCATCTGTCAAAAAGCCTATCACCGAAGAAGAAGCCAAAGAATTTTAGAAAAAGATGAAATTGCCAGAGTATTCAATATTAGACCAGCTGAAGAAAACCCCTGCTCAAATTTCCCTTTTATCTTTGCTGTTACACTCCAAGGAGCACCATGATGTTTTACTGAAGGTATTAAATGAAGCATATGTTCCAAGGGAGATTACAATCAACCAGCTTGAGAAAATGGTTGGAAAAATCTTTGAGGTCAATCGGATCAGCTTTTCTGATGATGAATTGCCTGTTGAAGGTACAGGGCATAACCAGGGCCTTTACATTACAGTGAAGTGTGAAGATTTCTATGTCACTCATGTTATGATTGATGGAGGTTCAGGTGCAAATATTTGCCTTATTTCTACTTTGCAAAAGCTGAATATTGGTGCTGAGAGGATCAGGCCCAACAATGTATGTGTCAGGGCTTTCGATGGTGCAAAATCAAATTCCATTGGCGAAATAGAACTAGTGTTGACCATAGGGCCTGTTGAGTTCGCCATAGAGTTTCAAGTATTGAATGTAGACTCCTCTTACAATCTGTTGTTGGGAAGGACGTGGATCCACAAGGCCAAGACGGTTGCATCTACACTGCACCAAATGATTAAGCTTGAGCATGACAGGCAAGAAGTAGTTATTCATGGTGAAGGAGATTTGTCAGCCTACGAAGATTCTCTCTTGTCTCTTATTGAAGCAAATAACGTAGAGGAGACATTCGTCTATCAAATTTTTTATACAGTGCCAGTGAATCGTATCCTTGAATGACAGGCTATACCGGGACCGCAATTGTCTTCTACTTCTATCATGATGGTGAGTGAACTTTGGAAATACGGATTTGAGCCAGGAAAGGGTTTGGGAGCATCTCTGCACGGTATAGTTCATTCCATATGTCCGAGTGAGAACGTGGGCACATTTGGTCTGGGATTTGAGCCTACAGCTGAAGATCTGAAGAAAGCCAAGGGAAGGAAAATGGAAATATGGTCACTCCCTCGCCCAATGCCACTACTCAGTGAATCATTTGTTAAGAGTGGTTTCACGAAGCATGTGGAATTTGAGGTTGAATTGGTTGATGACTTCCAGAACCTTTGTATGGAAGTTAATATGGTCGAAGCAGGAGAAGGTACCAGTATGCTAGACGTGCAATTCATAGGTCCAGCTGTCCGGCTCAATAATTGGAAAGTCACTCCTCTCCCCGTCAGGAGGGAGTTTTGGTAGTTTATTTTGTTTTTCTTTCTGTTTATCCGACTTATTTCAGGGTTGTAATTCAGATTTTAGTTTGTTTATGTTATGTTGGAATCTGTGTTTAAACCCTTCTATCTTTTATTTAATGAAATGCAATGTCCCTTTTGTTTTGTGTCTAATATATTTTGTTTTTCTTTTCTTACACAGTTCCCTTTATGCTGATTCTAATGACATGACATGCATGCGGAATTTTCAGCCTGATCTTAAAATCCAAACTAATCAAGATGTAATAAAGCAGGATGGGGAATATGATGAAGAAGAAGCACTAGAAGAAATAAGCAAAGAGTTGGAATAGTTTGAAGACAAACCGAATCCTAATTTGAATGAAACTGAGCCAATAAATCTAGGGGATCAAGAAGATGTTAGGGAAACTAAAATCAGTGTACATGCTTTGTCACAGCTAAAAAAGGGAATGATTCAAGCATTAATTGATTATAAGGATGTTTTTGCATGGTCTTATGATGATATGCCCGGTTTAAGCACAAAATTAGTGGCTCACAAGTTGCCAACTGATCCCGTGTTCCCCCCTGTCAAACAGAAGTTGAGGAAGTTTAAAATCAATGTAAGTATTAAAATCAAAGAGAAAATCATGAAACAACTTGAAGCCAAAGTAATTCGAGTGTCTCGTTATCCCATGTGGTTATCCAATGTTGTTCCCGTACCAAAGAAAGATGGCAAAATTCGATTGTGTGTTGATTACCGCGATTTGAACAGAGCAAGTCCGAAAGATGATTTTCCACTGCCGAACATCCACATTTTGTTAGACAACTGTGCTAAACACGAGGTTGCCTCTTTTGTGGATTGCTATGCCGGATATCACCAGATCATTATGGATGATGACGACACAGAATGAAAAAGAGTGCTGCGGTAAAATGGACTGAAAAATGTCAGGAAACGTTCGATCGAATCAAAAGATATTTGTCAAATCCGCCAGTGCTGGTACCCCCGGAGCCTGGTAGGCCTTTGATCTTATATTTATCAGTCATGGATAATTCTTTCGGTTGTGTCCTGGGTCAACATGATGTCACAGGCAAAAAGGAGTAGGCTATTTATTATCTTAGCAAGAAGTTCACCGCATATGAGGCCAGGTATACTCTTCTTGAAAGGACGTGTTGTGCCCTAACTTGGGTAGCACAGAAGTTGAAGCATTATCTTTCATCCTACACTACTTATCTCATCTCCCGCATGGATCCTTTGAAGTATATCTTTCAGAAGCCTATGCCGACGGGTCGATTGGCAAAGTGGCAAATATTGCTTACCGAGTTCGACATTGTATATGTGACTCGGACCGCCATGAAAGCCCAAGCCTTGGCAGATCATCTTGCTGAGAATCTCATCAACGAAGAGTACGAGCCGTTAAAGACATATTTTCCTGATGAAGAAGTATCGTGTGTCAATGAAGTTGTTATAGAGGCTGATCCAGGTTAGAGGTTATTTTTTGATGGAGCTGTCAATATGAAAGGAGTCGGAATAGGTGCGGTTCTTATCTCTGAATCGGGACAATATTTCCCGGTAACAGCACAACTTCGATTCTACTGTACTAACAATATGGCAGAGTATGAAGCCTGCATTCTTGGTTTGAGGTTAGCTGTTGATATGGGAGTCCAGGAATTATTAGTGTTGGGAGATTCAGATTTGCTCGTCCATCAAATTCAAGGCGATTAGGAGATGCGAGATTTAAAACTCATCCCGTATCGACAATGCTTGCAGGAGCTATGTCGAAGATTTGTGTTAGTAAAATTTAGGCATATTCCAAGGATTCATAATGAAATTGCTGATGCTTTAGCCACTCTGTCTTTAATGCTCCAACATCCTGACAAAGCCTATATCGATCCAGTGCATATACAGAGTCGTGATCAACATGCTTACTGTAATGCGGTTGAAGAAGAGCTCGATGGAGAACCTTGGTTTTTGGATATCAAGCGGTATATTCAGTCGGGAGAATACCCAGCATATGCCACCAATGATCAAAAGAGGACTATTAGGCGTTTGGCTAGTGGATTTTTCTTAAGTGGGGGAATCTTGTATAAAAGGACCCCAGATCTGGGACTTTTAAGGTGTGTAGATGCAAAAGAAGCCTCGGCAATCATGGTTGAAATACACTCTAGAGTATGCGGGTCGCATATGAACGGTCATGTCTTGTCAAAGAAGATTCTTCGAGAAGGTTATTACCGGCTTACTATGGAGAGGGATTCTATTCAATTTATTCGAAAGTGTCATCAATGTCAGGTGCACGGCGATCTGATACGTTCTCCTCCTGTTAAGTTGCATGCAATGGCCGCTCCATGGCCGTTCGTGGCTTGGGGAATGGATGTGATTGGACCGATTGAGCCGAAGGCATCAAATGGACATAGATTCATTTTGGTAGCCATTGACTACTTCACAAAGTGGGTGGAAACAGTAACTTTCAAGTCAGTGACAAAGAAGGCTGTGGTAGATTTTGTTCATGCCAATATCATTTGTAGATTTGGAATTCCTAAGATGATCATTACAGATAATGCTGCCAATCTCAATAGTCATTTGATGCAAGAAGTGTGTCAACAGTTTAAGATCGCACATCGAAATTCTACTCCATATCTCCCAAAGGCCAATGGTGCTGTAGAAGCCACCAATAAAAATATAAAAAAGATACTGTAAAAAATGGTACAAGGTTCTAGATAGTGGCATGAAAAGTTTCCGTTTGCATTGCTAGGTTATCGCACCACTATTTGCACTTCAACAGGGGCAACTCCATATTTATTAGTGTATGGGACAGAAGCAGTCATCCCTGCAGAAGTTGAAATTCCTTCTCTTCAAGTCATTGTAGAAGCAGAGATTGATGATGACGAATGGGTAAAAACCCGACTGGAACATTTGAGTTTGATCGAGGAAAAAAGGCTAACGTTCATGTGTCATGGCCAGTTGTATCAGAGGAGGATGGATCGGGCGTATAACAAAAAGGTCCGTCCCAGGAATTTTGAAGTTGGTCAGTTGGTATTGAGACGTATCCTTCCTCACCAGGTTGAAGCAAAAGGCAAGTTCTCCCCTAACTGGCAAGGTCCCTTCATTGTGAAGAAAGTGTTACCCAATGGAGCCTTATATTTGACAGATATTGAAGGCAAAATGGCACTAATGGCTATCAATGCTGATGCGGTCAAAAGATACTATGTATGATATTTGGTCCTTTGTTTGATTTTATTGCATGTTTAGTACTTGCATTTTTGAAGATTGATATGATGAAGGCATTTTATTCTTCTATCCAAACATTGTGTCATCCTTTGTTTACCCGTTTGAGCCTCATTTATTTTTCTTTCATATCCCTCTTTTGGAATCAAAATAGAGTCAAAGATAAATGTCAAGAAAATAAGAATAAAAGAAAGAGTTCGAAAATAAAAGAAAAAAATCAAATCAAAACAAAGAACAAGCTGATGGAACTACGTGCGACCTGATTCTCCTCTCTCGGGAGTGAGATACGTAGGCTGCCCTATTTCGGGCTCGGTCCAATCAAATAAAGATTTAAGATTCACCCAGTCAACAAAACTGGGGCATGATTTAACATGTTGTTTGAGTCGATTCCAAATGTTGTAAGTCCCACCCCCACTTCAAATGTCGTTCGAACCCCTTGCCATCCTTTTCTAACCTTATCCAAAAGTCAAGTTACAACCAAAGAAAGTCCTTCAGATCAATTTTTTTTATAATGTTAAGGCTAAGCATGCAATGGATATGATGATACATTGTGAAGTGCCACTAGTCTCCCTCAGCATAAGAAATCAGGAAAGAAATACAAAAATGAGAGAGTCTTATTGGTGAAGACCCCCGTGGGCATCATAAGGCGATGGTGAGTTGAGAGAAATACAAAAATGAGAGAGTCTTATTGGTGAAAACCCCCGTGGGCATCATAAGGCGATGGTGAGTTGAGAGAAATGAAAATGAGAGAGTCTTATTGGTGAAAAACCTTGCAGGCACCATAAGGCGATGGTGAGTAGAGAGAAATAAAAATGAGAGAGTCTTATTGGTGAAAACCCTCACGGGCACCGTAAGGCGATAGAGAGTTCAAGAGAAAAGTGAAAAGTGAAAAGAAAGAGATTTGTTGGCAAAAGTCATTTAAAATGTCGACAATCGAATGTGATGAATGAGTCCAATGGATCTGAAGAAGCTGCTCAGCGGTAAAAGGTACGAATTCAACAACAAATGGGGAGTTTGGATAGGAAGATCGGGTAGCTCAATAAAAAATACATGTCATACTCATTGGAGTTGGTTGTCGTATTCAGATAAGTTTTCTTTTAGAATCTGGGACATTGCCCTTTTCATTCATTTACATATTCATGTTTTTTGTCTTTTTTTATGTCATTTATCAAAATAAGAGTCACCATCATTTCTTTACATTTTAAGTCAAGTCTGTGTCAAAACAAGCGAGAAAGGATTTCAAAATTTACTACCAGTCTTTCCAATTATATGAGGAAAAGCTAAGGAACAACACAGAAAAGAAATATGATCGTAATTCAACACGAAGCAAAGGAAGTCTATCAACCGACAGGCTATTGGATTCGTAGAAGCATTCAGATTTGGAAAAGTGTACCTCAGGGCATGGTAAAATGGAAACCCATTGTTTGAGTCAGAACTCATTTCCCTCAATCTGGATCCTGGTCAATGATGTGGCAAGACAAGGCAAGTGTTAGCAATTTGGAACAAAGATGAAAGGAACGAGTGCTGGGGCAGATACCCGAGAAGCCAAGAGCTGCAAGCCACCACTAAGTTTTTAACTAACAAATTCTCATTGTTGAAATAGGGGGAAATTCGCTTCACTTAATTCAGCTACCATTGGAAATGTACATCCGTGAATTTTACTTTAAGTTCAGGACCCTCCTGAAAAATGGGATTTTACTTTCTGTTCAGGACCCTCCTGAAAAATGGGATTTTATTTTTCTGTTCAGGACCCTCCTGAAGAATGGGATTTTACTTTCTGTTCAGGACCCTCCTGAAAAATGAGATTTTACTTTCTGCTCAGGACCCTCCTGAAAAATGGCATTTTACTTTCTGCTCAGGACCCTCCTGAAAAATGGGATTTTACTTTAGCCTCAGGACCCTCCTGAAAAATGGGATTTTACTTTCTGCTCAGGACCCTCCTGAAAAATGGGATTTTCCTTTATGCTCAGGACCCTCCTGAAAAATGGGATTTCACTTTATGGGCAGAACCCTCCTGAAAAATGGGAATTTACTTTCTGCTCAGGACCCTCCTGAAAAATGGGATTTTACTTTAGGCTCAGGATCCTCCTGAAAAATGGGATTTTACTTTCTACTCAGGACCCTCCTGAAAAATGGGACTTTACTTTCTACTCAGGACCCTCCTGAAAAATGGGATTTTACGTTATGCTCAGGACCCTCCTGAAAAATGGGATTTCACTTTATGGGCAGGACCCTCCTGAAAAATGGGATTTTACTTTCTGCTCAGGACCCTCCTGAAAAATGGGATTTTACTTTATGCTCAGGAGCATCCTGAAAAATGGGATTTCACTTTATGGGCAGGACCCTTCTGAAAATGGGATTTTACTTTAGGCTCAGAACCCTCCTGAAAAATAGGATTTTACTTTCTGCTCAGGACCCTCCTGAAAAATGGGATTTTACTTTATGCTCAGGTATCCTGAAAAATAGGATTTTACTTTCTGTTCAGGAGCCTCCTGAAAAATGGGATTTTACTTTCTGCTCAGGACCCTCCTGAAAAATGGGATTTTACTTTCTGCTCAGGACCCTCCTGAAAAATGGGATTTTACATTAGGCTCAGGACCCTCCTGAAAAATGGGATTTTACTTTCTGCTCAGGACCTTCCTGAAAAATGGAATTTTCCTTTATGCTCAGGACCCTCCTGAAAAATGAGATTTCACTTTATGGGAAGGACCCTCCTGAAAAATGGGAATTTACTTTCTGCTAAGGACCCTCCTGAAAAATGGGATTTTACTTTAGGATCAGGACCCTCCTGAAAAATGGGATTTTACTTTCTGTTCAGAACCCTCCTGAAACATGGGATTTTACTTTCTGCTCAGGACCCTCCTGAAAAATGGGATTTTACTTTAGGCTCAGGACCCTCCTGAAAAATGGGATTATACTTTCTGCTCAGGACCCTCCTGAAAAATGGGATTTTCCTTTATGCTCAGGACCCTCCTGAAAAATGGGATTTCACTTTATGGGCAGGACCCTCTTGAAAAATGAGAATTTAAATTCTGCTCAAGACCGTCCTGAAAAATGGGATTTTACTTTAGGCTCAGGACCCTCCTAAAAAATGGGATTTTACTTTCTGCTCAGGAACCTCCTGAAAAATGAGATTTTACTTTATGCTCAGGACCCTCCTGAAAAATGGGATATTACTTTATGCTCAGGACCTTCCTGAAAAATAGGATTTCACTTTATGGGCAGGACCCTCCTGAAAAATGGGATTTTACTTTAGGCTCAGGACCCTCCTGAAAAATAGGATTTTACTTTCTGCTCAGGACCATCCTGAAAATGGGATTTTTACTTTATGCTCAGGACCCTCCTGAAAAATGGGATTTTACTTTCTGTTCAGGACCCTCCTGAAAAATGGGATTTTACTTTCTGCTCAGGACCCTCCTGAAAAATAGGATTTTACTTTCTTCTCAGGACCCTCCTGAAAAATGGGATTTTACTTTAGGCTCAGGAACATCCTGAAAAATGGGATTTTACTTTCTGCTCAGGACCCTCCTGAAAAATGAGATTTTCCTTTATGCTCAGGACACTCCTGAAAAATGGGATTTCACTTTATGGACAAGACCAGCCTGAAAAATTAGAATTTACTTTATGCTCAGGACCCTCCTGAAAAATGGGATTTTACTTTAGGCTCAGGACCCTCCTGAAAAATGGGATTTTACTTTCTACTCAGGACCCTCCTGAAAAATGAGATTTTACTTTATGCTCAGGACCCTCCTGAAAAATGGGATTTCACTTTATGGGCAGGACCCTCCTGAAAAATGGGATTTTACTTTAGGCTCAGGACCCTCCTGAAAAATGGGATTTTACTTACTGCTCAGGACCCTCCTGAAAAATGGGATTTTACTCTATGCTCAGGACCCTCCTGAAAAATGGGATTTCACTTTATGGGCAGGACCCTCCTGAAAAATGGGATTTTACTTTCTGTTTAGGACCCTCCTGAAAAATGGGATTTTACTTTCTGTTTAGGACCCTCCTAAAAAATGGGATTTCACTAAATGTTCAGGACCCTCCTGAAAAATGGAATTTTACTTTAGGTTCAGGACCCTCCTGAAAATGGGATTACACTTTATGTTCAGGACCCTCTTGGAAAATGGGATTTTACTTTAGGTTCAGGACCCTCCTGAAAAATGGGATTTCACTTTATGATCAGGACCCTCCTGAAAAATGGGAATTTACTTTATGTTCAGGACCCTCCTGAAAAATGGGAATTTACTTTCTGCTCAGGACCCTCCTGAAAAATGAGATTTTACTTTCTACTCAGGACCCTCCTGAAAAATGGAATTTTACTTTAGGCTCAGGACCCTCCTGAAAAATGGGATTTTACTTTCTGCTCAGGACCCTCCTGAAAAATGGGATTTTCCTTTATGCTCAGGACCCTCCTGAAAAATGGGATTTCACTTTATGGGCAGGACACTCCTTAAAAATGGGAATTTACTTTCTGCTCAGGACCCTTCTGAAAAATGCGATTTTACTTTAGGCTCAGAACCCTCCTGAAAAATGGGATTTTACTTTCTACTCAAGACCCTCCTGAAAAATGAGATTTTACTTTATGCTCAGGACCCTCCTGAAAAATGGGATTTCACTTTATGGGCAGGACCCTCCTGAAAAATGGGATTTTACATTCTGCTCAGGACCCTCCTGAAAAATGGGATTTTACTTTATGCTCAGGACCATCCTGAAAAATGGGATTTCACTTTATGGGCAGGACCCTCCTGAAAATGGGATTTTACTTTAGGCTCAGGGCCCTCCTGAAAAATAGGATTTTACTTTCTGCCCAGGACCCTTCTGAAAAATGGGATTTTACTTTCTGTTCAGGACCCTCCTAAAACATGGGATTTTACTTTCTGCTCAGGACCCTCCTGAAAAATGGGATTTTACATTAGGCTCAGGACTCTCCTGAAAAATGGGATTTTACTCTCTGCTCAGGACCCTCCTGAAAAATGGGATTTTTCTTTATGCTCAGGACCCTCCTGAAAAATGGGATTTCACTTTATGAGCAGGACCCTCCTGAAGAATGGGATTGTACTTTATGCTCAGGACCCTCTTGAAAAATGAGATTTTACTTTCTGTTCAGGACTCTCCTGAAAAATGGGATTTTACTTTCTGCTCAGGACCCTCCTGATTAATGGGATTTTACTTTCTGCTCAGGACACTCCTGAAAAATGGGATTTTACATTAGGCTCAGGACCCTCCTAAAAAATGGGATTTTACTTTCTGCTCAGGACCTTCCTGAAAATTGGGATTTTCCTTTATGCTCAGGACCCTCCTGAAAAATGGAATTTCACTTTTTGGGCAGGACCCTCCTGAAAAATGAGAATTTACTTTCTGCTCAGGACACTTCTGAATAATGGGATTTTACTTTAGGATCAGGACCTTCCTGAAAAATGGGATTTTACTTTCTGTTCAGGACTCTCCTGAAACATGGGATTTCACTTTCTGCTCAGGACCCTCCTGAAAAATAGTATTTTACTTTAGGCTCAGGACCCTCCTGTAAAATGGGATTTTACTTTCTGCTCAGGACCCTCCTGAAAATGGGATTTTCCTTTATGCTCAGGACCCTCCTGAAAAATGGGATTTCACTTTATGGGCAGGACTCTCCTGAAAAATGAGAATTTACATTCTGCTCAGGACCCTCCTGAATAATGAGATTTTACTTTAGGCTCAGGACCCTCCTGAAAAATGGGATATTACTTTCTGCTCAGGAACCTCCTGAAAAATGAGATTTTAATTTATGCTCAGTACCCTCCTGAAAAATGGGATTTTACTGTATGATCAGGACCTTCCTGAAAAATGGAATTTCACTTTATGGGCAGGACCCTCCTGAAAAATGGGATTTTACTTTAGGCTCAGGACCCTCCTGAAAAATGGGATTTTACTTTCTGCTCAGGACCCTCCTGAAAATGGGATTTTACTTTATGCTCAGGACCCTCATGAAAAATGGGATTTTACTTTCTGTTGAGGACCCTCCTGAAAAATGGGATTTTACTTTCTGCACAGGACCCTCCTGAAAAATGGGATTTTACTTTCTTCTCAGGACCCTCCAGAAAAATGGGATTTTACTTTAGGCTCAGGACCATCTTGAAAAATGGGATTTTACTTTCTGCTCAGGACCCTCCTGAAAAAGGAGATTTTCCTTTATGCTCAGGACACTCCTGAAAAATGGGATTTCACTTTATGGGCAGGACCCGTCTGAAAAATGAGAATTTACTTTCTGCTCAGGACCCTCCTGAAAAATGGGATTTTACTTTAGGCTCAAGACCCTCCTGAAAAATGGGATTTTACTTTCTGCTCAGGACCCTCCTGAAAATGGGATTTTACTTTAGGCTTAGGACCCTCCTGAAAAATAGGATTTTACTTTCTGCTCAGGACCCTCCTGAAAAATAGGATTTTACTTTATGCTCAGGACCCTTCTGAAAAATGGGATTTTACTTTCTGTTCAGGACCCTCCTGAAAAATGGGATTTTACTTTCTGCTCAGGACCCTCCTGAAAAATGGGATTTTACTTTCTGCTCAGGACCCTCCTGAAAAATGGGATTTTACATTAGGCTCAGGACCCTCCTGAAAAATGGGATTTTACTTTCTGCTCAGGACCCTCCTGAAAAATGGGATTTTTCTTTATGCTCAGGACCCTCCTGAAAAATGGGATTTCACTTTATGAGTAGGACCCTCCTGAAAAATGAGAATTTACATTCTGCTAAGGACCCTCCTGAATAATGGGATTTTACTTTAGGCTCAGGACCCTCCTGAAAAATTGGATTTCACTTTATGGGCAGGACCCTCCTAAAAAATGAGAATTTACTTTCTGCTCAGGACCCTTCTGAAAAATGGAATTTTACTTTCGGATCAGGACCTTCCTGAAAAATGGGATTTTACTTTCTGTTCAGGACCCTCCTGAAACATGAGATTTTACTTTCTGCTCAGGACCCTCTTGAAAAATAGTATTTTACTTTAGGCTCAGGACCCTCCTGAAAAATAGGATTTTACTTTCTGCTCAGGACCCTCCTGAAAAATGGGATTTTCCTTTATGCTTAGGACCCTCCTGAAAAATGGGATTTCACTTTATGGGCAGGACCCTCCTGAAAAATGAGAATTTACATTCTGCTCAGGACCCTCCTGAATAATGGGATTTTACTTTAGGCTCAGGACCCTCCTGAATAATGGGATTTTACTTTCTGCTCAGGAACCTCCTGAAAAATGAGATTTTACTTTATGCTCAGTACCCTCCTGAGAAATGGGATTTTACTTTATGATCAGGTCCTTCCTGAAAAATGGGATTTCACTTTATGGGCAGGACCCTCCTGAAAAATGGGATTTTACTTTAGGCTCAGGACCCTCCTGAAAAATGGGATTTTACTTTCTGCTCAGGACCCTCCTGAAAATGGGATTTTACTTTATGCTCAGGACCCTCATGAAAAATGGGATTTTACTTTCTGTTCAGGACCCTCCTGAAAAATGGGATTTTACTTTCTGCTCAGGACCCTTCTGAAAAAGGAGATTTTACTTTATGCTCAGGACCCTCCTGAAAAATGGGATTTTACTTTATGCTCAGGACCTTCCTGAAAAATGGGATTTCACTTTATGGGCAGGACCCTCCTGAAAAATGGGATTTTACTTTAGGCTCAGGACCCTCCTGAAAATTGGGATTTTACTTTCTGCTCAGGACCCTCCTGAAAATGGGATTTTACTTTATGCTCAGGACCCTCCTGAAAAATGGGATTTTACTTTCTGTTCAGGACCCTCTTGAAAAATGGGATTTTACTTTCTGCTCAGGACCTTTCTGAAAAATGAGATTTTACTTTATGCTCAGGACCCTCCTGAAAAAAGGGATTTCACTTTATGGGCAGGACCCTCCTGAAAAATGGGATTTTACTTTAGGCTCAGGACCCTCCTGAAAAATGGGATTTTACTTTCTGCTCAGGACCCTCCTGAAAAATGGGATTTTACTCTATGCTCAGGACCCTCCTGAAAAATGGGATTTCACTTTATGGGCAGGACCCTCCTGAAAAATGGGATTTTACTTTCTGTTTAGGACCCTCCTGAAAAATGGGATTTTACTTTCTGTTCAGGACCCTCCTGAAAAATGGGATTTCACTTTATGTTCAGGACCCTCCTGATAAATGGAATTTTACTTTAGGTTCAGGACCCTTCTGAAAATGGGATTTCACTTTATGTTCAGGACCCTCTTGGAAAATGGGATTTTACGTTAGGTTCAGGACCCTCCTGAAAAATGGGATTTCACTTTATGTTCAGGACCCTCCTGAAAAATGGGAATTTATTTTATGTTCAGGACCCTCTTGAAAAATGGGATTTTACTTTATGTGCAGGACCTTCCTGAAAAATGGGATTTTACTCTCTGCTCAGGACCCTCCTGGAAAATGGGATAACGCTTTCGAAAATGAAATACTACTTTACTATAATTTTGTTTCGGATAATTTTCGTTCTAGTTTTAATTTTGGGTTTCAGGAGCCCGCCTGAAGAACAGGGTGATGAAAGAGCAAGCCAGGAGCCCGCCTGAAGAATAGGGTGATGAAAGTCGAGTCAAGAACCAACAGAAACTATATAGATAGGATTTTTGTAATTTTATTTATGTTTTAGCTTGTAATTTTCATTTTGATGTAATAACAGAGCCGCGGACCGGAACCTCGACGGAACCTCACTCGACTCTCCAACTCGATATAGTCCATCTCCGTCCAATCTTTGGAGATACTTATCACTTGATCCCTTCATAACTTGGGTGGGTAGGCTGTCCTAATTCAAGACCCGGTAGTCCTTCTTTCTCCTGTTTCTTTCTTTGAATAATGGCCGGGACAAAATTCTATCTCGCTGTCTACTTCTTTGCCTGAAAACACTTCATGTTTACATTCAAAGAGGGCATGATGTAGACACCTAATTTCGTCCCTCCCCGATATCGTTTTTACCTATTCTTTACCCTATCCTACCGTGTACCCTCACCCGTATGATAATCCCTCCACAAAATGACAAAAATAACTAACCCTATCTTATCCTAACCACCTACCCAATAAAAACATAACACCTCACCACTACCCCCTACCCCACGTTACCCCACCCCCCCTCTTTTTTTCTTGTCCAAAAAGAAAAAGCACAATATATACCCACACATACACATAAAATAGGGGGAACCAAAAAAAAGAAAGATCGGAGCATATACAAAAAAAGGAAAAATCAGCTCCTCTTTCTCTCTCTAGAAGCTCTCACTCTCTCTCTCTCAAAAAACCTCTCCCGGCGCTTCCCTCGTCGGCGACAACGGCGCCGACGCCGTTCCAACTCTCGTCCTCCTCTTCCTCCGTGCAAACATTGTCACCACCTTCGCCAGCTCCTCTTCCAGCCCCCGCTCCGACCAACACCACCGCGACAACAACCAGCCACGTCTCACCGTCTCCGGCGAGAATCCTACCAGCAAACCAGCTTCGTTACCACTACGAACTCACCGCCTCCAGACGCCTCCGATCCTCCCTCCGTTCTCTTCCAGCCGCCGTTCAGATCTGGTTTCCTCCGTCGTTGTTTGCGTCGTCGGAAGGAGGAACAGTGAGATCGGAAAAACATTGAGATCGAAGAAAGAGAGATTCGAGTGGGAGAGAGAGATCAAAACAGAGAGAGGGTAGTGTGAATGGATTCCAGCAATGTCTACCGGAATCGTGGTTGTGTTCGTTTTCTGTTTGAAATCGTGTCGGTCACGGATGTTTTGAAATCCGAGTGTTGGGGTTCGTTTCCAAGGTTTTCGTTCCGATTTTAAATCTGTCCCGTTTGTATTTATCATACTGAGTTGGATTCTTGGTCGGATTGAGGTTCTCCGGTCGAGTATTTTGGTCTTCGTATTTCTTTATTATCGACAAGAATCAGTTTCATCGAGGTCCATTTCTTCTACCGAATCTTTATTTTATCTTGATTTTTTTTGTGATGTTGTGGGTGTGGATGATTTATTTGTTATGTGTTTGATTTGAATCTTCGTTGTTAGTGTTTGTTTGATGATTGTGACGTGGTGATATGTTTCGATATTATGTTGGAGAAATCGCGATTACCGTGGTTGATTTGATCGAGACTTATTTAATCATGTTGGTTGAAATAAATTGAGGAACGGGAATCGAAAATTGATAAAAGTAAATATTATGATATTTTTGATACATTGTTGATGTTGAATGCGGTATGTTGTCGAGCGGGTAGACAAACAGTAAGCTCGGGTAGGCAAGTTTAGGATTGTTGTAATGTGGGAATGATTGGAATATTTGTTGAATGTTTTGTTTATCGTATTTGGAAAGTATATTTATTTAACTGGGGAATGCCCCGAGGTAATTTGTATTTACTCACCGGGGAATGCCCCGAAGAATTTTGTACGCTAAGGATGTTCGTGATCAAGGCCCGAGGCATTGGGTAAAGCAGGGTTTAAGACTAGTGTAGGTTATTTCAGTATTTTTATTTCGGGTTGTAATAATTGGACTGGACTTTACATTTTTGTTTTGTTCTGTTATTGTTTGATTATTTTGTGTGCTTTTGTGTGGTTTGTACATTTCGTAATGCCAAAATAGTTGATACACTCTACCCAAGCGACCGTGTTTGAACCACGGGATCGAGGGGTGCCTAACACCTTCCCCTCGGGCAACAGAATTCCTTAGCCGGAATCTCTGTTCGCAAATCAGTTCAAGAGTCAAATGGTTTCGAAAAGGATTTTCCAAAAGGTGACTTGGCACACCAGATTATGCCAAGTGGCGACTCTGAGCAAAAAATGTAAATAATCCTTTTCCGAAACAAATTTTTCATTTCTTGTCACGTAAATAATAAAACCCTTTCGAACTTTAAAATGAATTTTTGGAGTACGTAAAAAAGGGGGTGTGACAAATGGAATCATTTGGAATATTTAATATGGTTGTAATTGTGAAAAAATGTTGAAAAGTGATAAAATAGAGAAGAAACGGCGCATGTACTACAGTTTCCACGGAAAAAACTTGGTGTACGTTTTGAGGAGGGATTAATTCCACTTTTAAAAATTTTGGGGGGAAATTAATTCCAATTAAAAAAGTATTGGGGTAATAGGACCCCCGCAAAGTTCAATATGCTCCACTGGAAATTTGGTTAAACATCAGATATTTTCGTGGGTATTATCCCTAAAAATTATAGGGGAAAATTCAAAATATAAGCACACTTTGATAATATTTGTTGTAATATGCTATTTATTAGTATATTTTAATGATGTTTATTAGCTAATAAATAGATAAAAAATATCAGTAAATAAATATTAAAAAGAATTTGTATAAATAAATATCAATAAATTATGCTAATAAATAGTCGGAGGAGGGTAGGTGATAATATGCCAATGAATAGTTCTTATTTTTGTGTTAACAGCTACACTAACAATTATTCTTTCTATTTTATTTCTCCTTATTTTTGTATATTATCTTCTCTGCTCTTTGACCTCTTCTTTCTCCTTAAAACCTCTTTGACCCGTTTCGATACCTGCGTGAGGGTGACAAATTATGGACGCTAATTGGGCTAACACTGGGTTAACTCATATCTTTTGTGGGCCAAAGACGGTCGCACTAATCAAGGCCCATCCTCTAAAGTATTAGGAAAAATGACACTCTATAACACTTTTTAAAACAAATAACTCAAGTTTGAAAACTTTTCAAAAAGTGGCAAGTCGGATATACTATTTTCGCTTAATTATTTATTTCCTAATTTGGGTCATTTTGGCCTACGTAGTCCATATACAGCCCATATAAAATATTGATACAATATATATATAATTATTCTATATATTAATGGAAAATTGAAAACTTTTCCGCTTAATTATTTATTTCCTAATTTGGGTCATTTTGGCATACGTAGTCCATATACAGCCCATATAAAATATTGATACAATATATATACAATATTAATACAGTATTCAACTTGGGCAATTCGGCCCTTTTAAAAACATTTCAATTTTTTTTTTGCTATAAATTTTTTAAATGAACAAATATTCTTTTTTTCCATTGTTTAGAAATAATAATTAAATTACATAAAAATGATATAATTGTTAAATAGAATATGTATCTATATAAGATATATGTATAAAAATTGTATAGTTCTATCAAATATGTATAAGTATAAAATATATATAAAGATATATAGAAAATGTATGAAAATTATATAACTATTGTATAAAACGTGTAAAAAAATGTACAGTTATTGTATAAATTGTGTATCAAAACTATATAATTTTCGTATAAAATATTTATATGTACAAGATTTGTATAGAAACTGTACAGAAAGTGTGTGGACACAATATAAAACAAGTCAGTAAATTGAAATGGCTAGAAAGTGGAATTTAAATTTCATGACCATTTTCATGGAATTAATTTAATTTGAAGTGTCGTTTCTGTCTTTTCCCCGAAGTATTAGCCCAATATATTATGGTCCAAGTTCTAACCCAACATCATTGTCCAACCCAACTTTAGATTCTATTTCGCTTTTTATTTTAAACTTACATTCTATACACTGATTGTGTGTGTACATCTTTTTATTGTGCCAACCTATCATTACGATGATAGGTAATTTTGATACTCCCTTTGTTTTAAAAAAGAATAATTTACTTTTCTTTTTAATCCGTTTGAAAAGGAATGACCTCTTTCCTTTTCAAAGAAATCGTTATGCAATTGCTTGTCTTCAAATTGATGCATTATTAACTAGCAAACAAACATCAATAACAAAGTATTGAGCGCAATCCTATAAGTTGTGTCCGGAAAGAATAATGTGTATACACGGTCTTACCTCTGTCTTGAAAAAGTAGAGAAATTTTAGCTCAAATAAAATATAAGACAAATGAAGTATGTAAGCGAATACAATAAAGAGAAAGTCATACCGGAAACAAAGATTGTTTCGATAGCAAAGAAAGACATGCATGTTAATCAAACTAAATGCGCAAAAGATTCTCCCTCAAATTCATCTTTTAAAGGTATTGGCTGATCATGTATAGCACGAGGTTATAATTAAGCTCAACCTTAGATCCATTGTATATAATAATAATAATTAGTATTAATTAATATTTAATTTTGGGAGTGGGTTATAACTCGATTTAGCATATGTAAATGGTATAATTGATGATTACGGAACTAACCAAAGCAAGTGGCTTAACGAAAATTTTGTTTTATTGATAAGGACAGAGGTAAGCATGCAATCAGCTTGAAGAACATAATGACGATGAAGTCATTTTCTATATAGATATATTTACAGCTATGTCTTACATAGCATTCTTTAAAATGGGTTAGCCACGTCAAAACGCGTTCTTGAGGAATTTTAAATAAATTATTCCTAGTATACATATATTTCCACATTCCATGCATCATGCGCACAACATTGACTAGTACGTGGTAATGAGATATAAGTAGAATATTACGTACTAAAGTAGTAGTGTTGATAATTATAACAATTCAAAAAGAAAATGTTGAGCTGTCGAATTACTGCCTCTTTACAATGTTAATCTGTAATGTAGACTTTAATTTCGGTGTAAGTCACAAATGAAATAGAACGGATGAAGCAGAGTCGCGAGGAGTCAGAATTTAAATTTAATGAATTCTGCTTTAAGATGCTCTTAGTGCGGGATTCATTGTTCTGCTGAAAATGAAATTATTAGTTAAATATATATAATATTCTTGCAATTTTAGTAAAATTTTACATTTTGTATAAGACGGAGAATCTTAGTTGCTCAAATGATTGACTATCGGAACTTCCACCTTAGCTTGTTGGTGAGAGTTCGATTCCTCATATTGTAAAATTTATGTAGTTAATCACTAAAATTTCTTCCAAAAGGCTAGATTTGCTTTGGGTTGAAGTATTATATGTATTTTTTAAAATGAGCGTTTCTAAAAATATGGTGCATGCATATATAATATATTATATACACCGGGGAAAATGGGATCACAATTAAAAAAATAAAGGGCATGGTGCAAATAAAAGAATGTCTATATATACATAGTATCATTTTGATATTGTAATACTAGTAATTCCAAAGTTTCTTATATCTAGTCTAGAGTAGAATCGCAATAGTCGATGGGGAGTCACTTTGTGGAGGAAAACATGGAGGGATTGGTACGTCTTTGCCCTGCAAACCACATGCCATTGACACCTCTAAGTTTTATGGGACGTGCTGCATTTGTTTACAGCAAAAACATAGCTTTAATTCATGAAAATATAAGTTATTCATGGGAAGAGCTGCATGAAAGATGTGTAAAGCTTGCATCTGCCCTTTCTCAACTTGGTCTTGGAGGAGTCACCCATGGTCATGTTGTAAGTATATCTATAATATATCCTCCTCATACGCTTTTCACATAACTACTTGGTGATTTGGTTCAACTAATTTCATAATTAAATCATACTCCCTCCATCTCATATGATATTACTAATTATTTGCAAAAAAAAAATAAAAAATTATCTCGAAATAATTGAGATCGATGTTTAAAGAATCAAGAAATAATTAAACACCTTTTTTCCAACATTACCCTTAGTAATTTAATGGGAGAATAATTAACTAATTGGTAATGGCAATATTTAATTGAGTTTAATAGGATCATATTAGTCAATTTGCATTCCTTATTAATTTCTCTCTTAAGAGTTGTGGAACAGACAAACATGACAAGTAAATATTTAGCTTTAGCAGTAGTTAATTCTTCTTTTTCTCTTTTTAGAAGCTCTATTTATCATCAGTTAATTAAGAACATGTATGGATGGATGTAGGGTTTTGCTCTTTTCCGTTGAACTTTCCATTATATGACTCCTAAGTTTTGTACTTACAATAGATTCAAGATTATTTAAGTTTAACGGATTCAAGATTCTGAATTCTGTGAAAACATATATTGCTTCAATTTTATATACATGTCATAAGTACGTAATAATTTCACGAATGGTTCATACACATTTATTTGTGGCATAAGCCAACTACCATGGTTAATTGATTATGTCCACCCCCGTTAGCACGAAAGTAGTTGCATTTCTCCATCCCCCATTTACTATTACTTTAAGATCTTCCTTAGGAAAATATATTCTAATGAATTAATCAAATTAATTTAATTGGCCAGTATGCATGCATGTCAACCAGATATATAGACTTGGAGGAGCTTCATCTCAAGTTTCAACTTTCAACCAAGTCAACAAGCTAGTATAATGTAAATCCTGGATCATTTAGTAGTGCACAAGTAGATCGATGCGTAGAAGAAGGCCTTTAATTTAGAGGACATATAAAATTAAAGTCGTGCACAATTCCTCTACCTCTTGCCCCTTACAGACGTAGACTTGACTCACAAATTAAGCTTGCCTGCTAAGTAATGATGAATGCATGTATTCCTCTACATATATACTTTTAACTGATTAAAAAATCAAAAATCTCATTATAATACTAGCTTGACTTGACTCACTGCAGTTTATACTCCACAGTCCACACCACCAAAGAATGTGGTGCAATGGATGGGGCTGCTTCTCCCTTAAAATCAGAGGTCTTGGGTTCGAGCCCTAGGATATGAAAAAATCCTTGGTAGGGAGCGCTACCCCCCGAATGGGGCCTACCTAGCGCGAATCCGAATTAGTCAGACTCCAATACGGGTACTGGACATCGGATGGGAAACAAAAAAAAAATGCTTATACTCCACATTTTATTTATTTGTACAGCATTAACTTGACTGTACCTCTTAAGCCTAAAGCAACAACAAATAGAATAACAATTTTACTATATCATCATTTAAATATAATAAATTCAAAGCTTTGAGAAATAGTTGGTTAAAAATAAGAACAAATTAGAAGTAAGTGATAAATTATCTCTTGATATTACACCAAAAAAATAAAAGTTAATATCTACTTCTGATATAATAGACAAGTAAAAACGGACGAAAAGATGGACTAGGATTAGTAGGCCATTGAGTGAGTGGTCTTTTTCCGTTAACAAAATCATATTTGTCCACTTATTACATTTTCAGAGCCTCTACTTAATTCCAATAGTAACGACAAATTAAATGAAGCCTCTCCATCGTGTTTCATGCTCTTATTCTTCCTTTCCAATATTACGTATTCCCACTTTCTCCATAAACCTCTAAAACAACGATCATAAATTGTATAACTTGTCTTGTGCTGTCAATATAAGGGGCTGAGTGGGGACTCTCCCAACTCCCATGTGTGTTGGCAAATTTTGTCTTCATACATGATGCATATTAATTAATCATATTGATTAAAAGGCAATCGGATATACTAAAGTTCTCGTTATGTGTATATGGAATCGGAAAAAGAATGGAATCACAAGGTTTATTAATTAATATTAATTAATTATGATGAAATGTTAAACATATTTTTATATTCTTGTGCGAGGAAATAAGTCATATATTACGATTGATGTAAAACGCAACTTTTAATTTTATCGTGTATCTCATATATATATATGTGTAATAAACATAGGTTATATACACTCTTAATTACCACTTGTTGTGACAAAATAAATATGCATGCATACAGAAAAAAATTACTCATACACGGAACAATATTCACTAAACTATGTTAATTTTCTATTGGTTAAACGATAAAAAGAAAAAAAGATGTAAACCTATTTCCCGTTGCTGAGTGCCAAATCACTTATATGAAAGAAAGACACATGGGATCCACTTATTATATTGTTTGTTATAATATGGACGGATTCGGGTCCTCTCCATTTCCATTCTCTTCGTTTTCGTTAAGTTCCCATTTTGATTAATGACACATGGTTTAATCAAATTAAATGGTTAAGTTTAATTTATTTCAAATTAAATCTCTAATCATGATTAATATAATAAATATATTATATCAACTAAAAATAGATTGTTTATTTCTTTCTTTTCTGAATATTTCCTCCAAGATTTAATGTACAAATAAAATACTGCAACAACGACAAGAAAATAAATTTTAAATTCTACTTAATTTCTTCGATTTTTCTAGATTAATGTTTTATTGTGAAGAAGACATTCACGTATGACTTTGCTATTACTAACTATGTATGTATTATTAGTGCCATGGCGCGGTGCTAATATGAACTCAATATTTATATTTTTTATCTCAATTTATGTGACGTATTTTAATTATTTTTTTCATTCAAAAATTAATGTTGTTTTTTTATTTCTGAAAACAATTTATTTTAAAAAAAATTATTTTATTTTTTAATGAAATGATTTATGACCACAAAAAATTAAATATTTATTTTATATTATGAAATTAATTATTTATTTGAAATCATGAATTTCAGAAGCATTCCACTCCTACTTCATACCTAATCAAATAGTGTCATAAATTGAAAAGAAAAAGTAGTAAAAATAAATAAGTTCCTATCTTGATTAATGCCACATAATCTATTTAAATTAAATGGCTAAGATTTAGTTTATTTCAAACTAAATCTTTAATCATGATTAATATTATAAATATATTACATCAACTTAAAATAGATTATTATATTAACCATGATTAGAGATTTAGTTTGGAATAAATTAAATCTTAACCATTCAATTTAATTAAGCCATGTGTCATCAATCAAGATGAGAACTTGGAGAAAATGGAGAGAGTGGAAATTGAGAGGAGTCGGATTCAATATGGAGGATTCGACTCCTCTCCATTTCCACTCTCTCAATTTTTTCCAAGTTTTCATCTTGATTAATGACACATGAATTAATTAAATTGAGTGGTTAAAATTTAATTTATTTCAAACTAAATCTCTAACCATGATTAATATAATAAATAGATTATATTAACTAAAAATAAGTTGTTTATTTCTTTCCTTTCTCAGTTTCCTCAACACCAATTTTTTCTCTCATTTCCTTCAAAATTTATCATTTCTAATTTAACAGCTAATGACGCACATAAAAAATGAGGATGACTCTGAAGGATTACTTCAATTTTATTTTAAAGGTTGTAATAGCCAAGACGATTTTTCCATCCTCATTATGTATTTTATTTTCCCTGTAATTTTTTCTTACACTTCAACTGAAACCAAGAAGTTTGTGGGAAAAAAATTGACTAGTGAAAAAAAAGAAACGAAGAAATTGAAATCCTTCATCGTCTTTAGGATTTACCATGTGGAATTTTTATTAGAAGATAAAAGTGCTTTATGACATATTTTCTGTTTATTTTTCACCTCGTTAATCCCTTCCTGGAACATATATTATCTATGTAATAAGTAATCTAATTAAAAATATGTATAAGAAATGTATATTTTTAAGTGTTATCAAATTAGAACTGATAAATTTTGGAGGGAATGAGAGAAAATTTAGAGAAATAATCAGTGAAATATTGAGAAAAGAAAGAAATAAACAATCTATTTTTAGTTGATATAATATATTTATTATATTAATTATGATTAAAGATTTAATTTTGAATAAATTAAATCTTAATCATTCAATATAATTAGGCCATGTGTCATAAATCAATATGAGAACTTTGGAGAAAATGAAGAGAGTAAAAATGGAGAGGAGCCGAAATATGCACTACATGTAGCACTTTCCGTCCCTATAAATGAATTTTTTTTTTTTTTTTTTTACGGGATAGGATAAGATGGAGTAATATTTTATGTTCAAAAGGGTGATACAATTTTCTGGTCTTACATTATTTTAATTCAAGTTAGATTTCAACTTCAATTTTAAGATTTCTACCATTGAAATTTACGTATAAATTTATCTTTCACATCAAAAATATTGTATTCAGATAAACACAATGTCACAACGCTACCAAAAATATGAAGAAGAAGAAGATTATGAATAGGAAAAAACTTACGAGCTCTTTATACAAAAGATGTACGGTATTCAACCATTATTCGAGTGCTTTAACATTTTCGGTCTCTTTGATTAAACAAATGAGAACACAAGTCCTCATCTCAAATTGTGCCTCACATAAAAATTTGATCTTTTAGATCAGAGCACATGTCACATGATACGCCTTGAAGGAAGAAAAATATATTCTTGTGTCATCATTGACTCCTAGCCATATAAGTAGTATACTTCCACCTTCTTTGTCGTGTTTAGCAATGTGTTAAAGATCCACATTAGGTAACTGATGTGCCTTTAATTATGGCCAGAAGAAAACATCTAACCATGATTAATTTAACCAATACTGTAGAAGTCAATGGCCCCATAGTTTGGATCGAAATAACATGTGAGAGGAGATTAATGTACATCTAGATATAGAGGGCCCCGTATTAACACGGACTCAATATATGTTATTTTTTTATCTCAATATATGTAACACATATAGAATTTAGATAATTAATCATATATTTAATATATTTTTAGATATTTTAAGTTGTTAACTATTGTAATTTATAATACTTCTAATTTAATTTTCAAATAATATATGTTACTCTCCTTATCCAAACTTTTATGCCATTGATAGTCAATTATATTTTAAAAATAATCTAAGTTTTTAATTTGTGTGATTTATATTACATTTTCTTCTATTCCAATTTAAGTGACACGATGCTTGGATGATCATAGTATTAATTTCTTAATACATAAATAACTTATAAAAAATAATTAGGGATGATATAATAATATTACAATTGAAGCTGCTGAAGAAGAAGACATGTGACCAAGTATTGCCTGCTTCTTCACACTTCTATATAGTACTAATATACTTGTTATTTTCCTTCTACGGGTATGCAAAATCTGTATAGTAGAAACAACAACTTCAACTAAAGTTCAAGTATATAAACAAGAACACAATGAAGTATATCAAATACCCTCAACACAAGATAAAAATGACCTTTCCAAGAGGTGTATTTTATTTTTCAGAAAATAGATGAAACAGAAATGAATAAGACCAAGTCGTCTGAATTCACGGACTTTCGTTAAGGAATAATTCCCCTCACTGTACCCGAGGTTATAGAATCTTCCTCCCAGGATAAAATGGCCTTCAATCCGACTATAGCGGTACCTCAAATAGGCGGATTCTTCGAACGTATAGAACGTTTTGATTGATCACACAGAATATTTGTAAAGAAAAGAAGAGAGTTTTTATTCTGAAAATTTCATATCAAAACCTGTGAAGAAAAGCAGGTTTAAATAGCCTAGCAGATGCCTCTTCGAAAAGGTGGCATTGGTTCACTTAAATGGTGTGATGTTTCTGAAATGTTTGCAGCATTTTTGCTGAAGCAGTATACCATTTCACCAAACAGTGCACCTGTTCGAAACAGTGCATCACTTCATTGAAGAATTGCATCTGTTCAGTCAAAACAAAAACAGTATATCAGTTCAGACAAAAAAAATAGTACATCAGTTCAGAAACAACGCATCATTTCAGTCGAAATTGTGCATCAGTTCTGTCGAAACATTGCATCTGTTACTGTTACTACATGCATATAAATGGAGTATTGATCAGATTTCGTCAAATAAAGTTTGTCCAAACAGATAGATCTCATCGATCGATCATTTAACAAATCCAAATCCGAAGCCGAAGCCGAGCGAGCGACGACGACGACGGCATGAGATATCTCTTATTTCTTGCCTCACTTATCATGTGGAGTAAGTATTCATCATTATAAACACTCCAAAGTTCCCTTCTCCCACCAATGTGGGAGAATTAGTGAACTTTCCAATTTTGGGAGTACACTTTTCAAACTGGTGTCTCCTCTTTTCTACCATTTTTTCTCCATTTTCCATTCACACTTCTATGAACCCAACAATCCCCCACATGAATGGGGAATGACTATTTTTCGTAAAGCTTTTACGGACAAGTATGTGATCATCAAGCAAAGACTGATTGCATCTGGATAAGTGGGTTTTCCTTTAAACTTTTCGTAGTGAACATGCATCGGATGATGCATGCACTCGGTCAATCGATAGATTTGATATATTTGAACCGTCGAGCTTTAATGTACACCTAGACAATACATGTCACACAACCATCATTTTAACGTTTATGGTTCTTACGATTTTATTCTTTTCAGCTATGAACACGTCGCGGTTTTCATGAGAGCTTAGAGAATAGGCCTTTACTAACATTCTCCTTGAAGCGGCTTCCACTTCGCCCTCACATAGGTGATTTCTAAATGTTCAATCCTGTAGATTAAACTATTTGGTCAAATCTGCCAAATTTAGATAATCATTAAAAGACTTTTCACCTGAAGTCTTATCCTTGTTTACTAAACATTGTCTACATCATGAGAATGGGTTGGGTATTTGACAATGTTGAACCTGTCAGACACAACTTTGTTTGATCTCCTTGAACCTAGCTCTTGGGATCTCCAGTCTGCTAGGTAGAGTTATCGTCATGTTGACTCGTCCTAGGCCTTAAATCCTTTTTCTTGGATGTTCTTTCCACTCCTTCTCTAGATAGGCCTTTTGTAAGTGGATCCTACACATTATCCTTTGACTTTACATTGTCTATAGTGATAATTCCACTAGAGAGAAGTTCTCTAACGGTATTATGTCTTCGTCTTATATGATGAGATTTACCGTTATACATCATGCTCCCTGCCCTACCTATTGCCGCTTGGCTATCACAGTGTATACATACTGGTGCCACTGGCTTGGGCCAATACGGAATATCTTCCAAGAAATTCCGGAGCCATTCTGCTTCTTCACCGGCTTTATATAATGCGATAAATTCAGATTTCATTGTAGAGCGAGCGATACAAGTCTGTTTGGATAATTTTCAAGAAACTGCTCCTCCACCGATAGTAAATACATATCCACTTGTAGATTTTACTTCGTTCGATTCGGTGATCCAATTTGCATCACTATATACTTCAAGTACCGCAGGATATTTATTATAATAGAAGGCATAATTTTGAGTGTACTTAAGATACCCCAAAACTCTTTTCATTGCCATCCAGTTAGTTTTGTTGGGATTACTCGTGTACCGACTCAATTTACTGATAGTGCATGCTATGTATGGTCGTGTACAGTTCATTATATACATTAAACATCCCAATTCTCTTGCTTACTCCAATTGCGAGTCACTTTCACCTTCATTCTTTCAAAGTGAAAAGCTCGCATCCAATGGAGTCTTGGCAATACCGAATTTCATATAATTGAACTTGTCAAGTACCTTTTCGATATAATGAGATTGTGACAATGCCAATCCTTGTGGAGTTCGATGGATTCTTATACCTAAGATTACATCTGCAACTCCAAGGTCCTTCACATCAAACTTGCTCTCGAGCATTCGTTTTGTTGCATTTGTGTCAGAGATATCTCTACTGATGATCAACATATCATCCACATATAAACATATAATGACTTAGTAATTTGGAGTGTCTTTAATATAAACACATTTATCACATTCATTTATTTTGAATCTGTTTGCCAACATGGTTTGGTTAAACTTCGCATGTCATTGCTTAGGTGCTTGCTTTAGTCCATACAATGACTTAATAAGTCTACACACCTTATTCTCCTTCCCTAGAACCACAAAACCCTCAGGTTTTTCCATGTAAATTTCTTCCTCTAATTCTCCATTTAGGAAAGCGGTTTTCACATCCATTTGATGGATTTCAAGACCATATACCGCAGCCAAGGCAATTAACATTCGAATCGATGTTATCTTTGTTACTGACGAGTATGTATCGAAGTAATCAAGTCCTTCTTTTTGTTTGAAGCCTTTTACTACAAGTCTTGCCTTCTATTTTTTAATAGTATCATCCGCTTTCATCTTCCTTTTGAAGATCCATTTATAACTTAAAGGTTTATTTTCGGGAGGAAGTTCAACCAATTCCCATGTATGGTTGCTTAAGATTGAATCTATCTCACTATTGACTGCCTCTTTCTAAAAGGATGAATCCGAAGATCCCATCGCTTCCTTAAATATTTGAGGCTCATTTTCCCAAAGAAATGTCACAAAATCCGATCCAAACGAAGTAGACGTTCTTTGACGTGTACTACATCTTGGATTTTCTTCATTATGTTCATTCTCAATTGGTTCATCACGAGGTCGTTTAGATCCTCCACTAAACTGTTCATGTCTAAGTTTATTCGGGTAAATGTTTTCAAAGAATTCAGCATTATCTAATTTAATTACCATATTTTCATTAATATCCGGATGTTTGGATTTATGAACCAAAAATCGACATACTTTACTACTTTTAGCATATCCTATGAACACGCAGTCCACCGTTTTAGGTCTTATCTTACGCCTTTTAGGTATAGGAACTTGAACCTTCGCTAGACACCCCTACACTTTAAAATATTTCAAGTTGGGTTTCCTTCCTTTCCATTTTTCATAAGGAATTGATTGTGTCTTACTATGGAAAACTCTGTTGAGTATATGATTGGCCGTAAGGATAGCCTCCCCCAATAAGTTTTGCGGTAAACCAGAACTTATAAGTAAGGCATTCATCATTTCCTTCAAAGTTCAATTTTTTCTTTCCGCAATTCCATTAGATTGAGGTGAATATGGGGCCGTAGTTTGATGGATGATTCCATTCTCTACACATATTTGCGCAAAGGGAGATTCGTATTGTCCGCCCTTATCACTTCTTATTATTTTGATTTTTTTGTCTAACTGCTTTTCAACTTCAATTCTATATTGCCTAAACGCATCTATTGCTTCATCCTTACTATTTAGCAGGTAAACATAACAATATCTAGTGCAATCGTCAATAAAAGTTATGAAATACTTTTTCCCACCACGTGATGGTGTTGACTTCATATCACAAATGTCAGTGTGTATTAAGTCTAAGGGATTGGAATTTCTTTCAACGGACTTATAAGGATGTCTTGTATACTTCGATTCCACACACGTTTGACACTTTGATTTATTGCACTCAAAGTTTGGCAAAACTTCTAAGTTAATCAGTTTTCGTAACGTTTTGTAATTAACATGGCCTAAACGTTCATGCCATAAATCATAAGACTCAAGCAAATAAGAATAATTCGAACTTTTATTTATTTCAACAGTCATTACATTCATCTTATAAAGGCCTTCGGTCAGACAGCCTTTTTCTACATACATTTCTCCTTTGCTAATTTTAATTTTTCCAGAAATGGTTACACATTTGAATCCGTTCTTGTCTAGAAGTGAAATAGAAATTAAATTTCTACGTAACTCCGGAACATACAAGACATTGTTAAGTGTCAAGACCTTTTCGGAAGTCATCTTTAAGCAAATTTTTCCTGTTCCTTCTACCTTTGCCGTAGCGGAGTTAGCCATGTAGATCATTTCTTCTACTTGAGCCGGAGCGAATGACGAAAATAACTCTTTGTTGGCACAAACATGGCGGGTGACACCAGAATCCATCCACCACTCGCGAGGATTCCCCACCAAGTTGCATTCTGAAAACATAGCACACAGATCATCACATTCTTTGTTGGATTCAATCATATTTGCTTGATCCTTCTTCTTGCCTTTCTTTGGGGCACGATAATCTGTGGACTTGTGGCCAATTTTTCCACACTTGAAGCATTTTTCCTTGAACTTTTTCTTGGGTTGATTGCTTTCTTGTTCAGCTTTCTTCCTTTTCTTGGAATTATTTTGGTCATCTTCTACAATATGTGCTCCATTAATTGTAGAATTCCCCTTTGACCTTCTTTCGGTAGCTTTATTACCCTCTTCAATACGAAGTCAGACAATAAGATCTTCAACAATCATCTCCTTGCGTTTATGCTTTAAGTAGTTTTTGAAGTCTTTCCACAAAGGTGGTAGCTTCTCAACTATCGCTGCTACTTGGAAAGCATCATTCACAATTAAACCTTCTGCTAGGAGATCATGTATGATGACTTGCAACTCCTGTACTTGAGAGACAACAAATTTGCTATCTATCATTTTAAAGACCAGGAACCATGCAACAAGAAATTTCTTAATTCCCGCATCCTCCGTCTTATATTTTCGTTCAAGTGCCCCCCATAGTTCCTTTGATGTCTTGGTTCCACTATAAACATTGTAGAGGTCGTCTTGGAGACCACTCAGAATATAATTCCTGCAAAGAAAGTCTGAATGTTTCCAAGCTTCTATAATAATGAAGCGGTCTTTGTCCAAGGTTCCCTCGGGCACCTCAGAAGCGTCTTCACTAGTGAACCGTTGCAGACATAAAGTGGTGAAGTAAAAGAACATCTTTTGCTGCCACCGCTTGAAGTCAATGCCCGAAAATTTTTCGGGCTTCTCCTCCGGTGCCATTGTTGGCAGAGCATTTGTGCGACTTGATGTGGCAGTATTAGTTGCCCCCACAGACGTTGTCGCATCCATCATTTGACTTTCGTTAGTCATCTTTTCTGTCAACACAAGACAAAAAAATTTAGTATTTTCAGAATACTACTTATAAAGTTAAATAACTTTTCAACCTTTCTTTTTGTTTCTAATTAACGATGAAGTTTTTATAACTTCAAATCGTCAACCGAGTGAACTTTAACCTTTGATGAAGATTTTAAGTCTTCTAATCACTAGTTAAATTCAAGCGGAGTAGAAAGCTTAAAGCTTTAATCTCCAAAAATAAGTTATACAGATTCTGTAAAATTGATTATTCCTTAAGATTGTTATTTTCCTTCTACGGGTACGCAGAATCTGTATAGTAGAAACAACAACTTCAACTAAAGTTCAAGTATATAAACAAGAACACAATGAAGTATATCAAATACCCTCAACACAAGATCAAAATGACCTTTTCAAGAGGTGTATTTTATTTTTCAGAAAATAGATGAAACAGAAATGAATAAGACCAAGTCGTCCGAATTCACGGACTTTCCTTGAGGAGTAATTCCCCTCACTGTACCCGAGGTGATGGAATCTTCCTCCCAGGATAAAATGACCTTCAATTCGACTATAGCGATACCTCAAATAGGCGGATTCTTCGAAAGTACAGAACGTTTTGATTGATCACACAGAATATTTGTAAAAAAAGAAGAGAGTTTTTATTCTGAAAATTTCATATCAAAACCTGTGAAGGAAAGCAGGTTTATATAGCCTAGCAGATGCCTCTTCGAAAAGGTGGCATTGGTTCATTAAATGGTGTGATGTTTCTGAAAATGCATGTCTACAGCATTTTTGCTGAAGCAGTATACCATTTCACCAAACAGTGCATCACAGTATATCAGTTCAGACAAAAAGAAACAGTACATCAGTTCAGTCGAAACAGATGCCGACGCCGAAGCCGAGTGAGCGACGACGACAGCGCAAGGCATCTCTTATTTCTTGCCTCACTTATCATGTGGAGTAAGTATTCATCATTATAAACACTCCAAAGTTCCCTTCTCCCACCAATGTGGGGGAATTAGTGAACTTTCCAATTTTGAGAGTACACTTTCCAAATTGGTGTCTCCTCTTCTCCACCATTTTTTCTCTATTTTCCATTCACACTTCTATGAACCCAACAACACTCACCTCCTTTTATTTTACATATCTTAATTTGATTACTCAATACGGAGTTTAAAATGAAAAAATTAGGTATATGTACAGTACAACCAACCAATTTATCAGGGACCGGAATATCATTGAGCATACGAAAGATTGATGGAGGCATAGAGCTAATGACAATAATATTGTATCAATGGCAATCTAGTATATTAGCTACGTCACTTAGTTCAAATAACATTCTTTTTTTCCCTTCGTTTATTTTTCACGTCTTTGCATGTTAAATTTAATTTTTGTTGTAGCTTATTTTGTCTGTCTTAACCAATTACAATGAGCTTATTAATTCTAAATACACTTGACTATAGGTAGCAGCAGTGTCGCCTAATGTACCAGCACTCTATGAGCTGCATTTTAGTGTACCAATGGCAGGGGCAGTCCTTTCTGCACTTAACACAAAGCTAGATGCTGCCACTTTGGCACAAATACTTCAACAATTAGAGGCCAAAGTCATTTTTGTACACACTGGCTTCATTGAACTAGTGCTTCAAGCACTTGTCACTCTTCAAGAAAAATACAAGCCTTATCTTTTGGTCTTAATCCATGACAGTAGTAATGTAAAGGAACTACCAGTATCATCAGTACCACCAAAGATTCTGGATTACCAAACACTTGTTGATATGGGGCAGCCTAATTTCAAGATTGTGTACCCGAAGAATGAATTTGATCCGATTTCGATCAATTTTACTTCAGGGTCAACAGGGATGCCTAAAGGAGTTGTGTATAGCCACAGAGCTGTCTATTTGAATGCAATTGCTGACATTTTTCGATATGAAATGTCGAAAAGCCCTGTGTTTCTGTGGACAGTAGACATGTTCCGTTGCAACGGATGGTGTCTCCCCTGGACAGTAGCTGCTTTGGGTGGCACTAATATTTGTCTAGGAGAAATCGATGGAAAAGAAATTTTGGAGTCCATTTACCTTCACAATGTGACGCATTTTTGTGGTGCACCAATGATGCTTACAAAAATTGCAGATGCAATTGGCACAAATCAGCCTTTGTTACCTAACAATGTGAATGTAACAGTAGCAGGGGTACTGCCACCACCAGACATTATGACCAAACTGGAAAAATTAGGATTTAGCATTAGCCATGCATACGGTATGAGTGAAGCACTTGGTCCAATGATATCAATGCCTAGGAAATCTCAAGATGATTTCTCCAATTCAAATGAAGACGCGAACGTGAAAATCCGCGAAGGGATTCACAACATTATGATGGAACAAGTTGATGTGAAAGATCCAGAGAGTATGCAAAGTGTGCCAGCAGATGGGAAAACCATAGGGGAAATAATGTTTCGAGGCAATGCCGTGATGCTTGGGTACTTGAAAGATCCATCAAGAACTGAAGAAGCCTTTGAGGGAGAATGGTATAGGACTAAAGATCTTGGAATTAAATACCCCAATGGGTATATTAAACTGAAGGATCGCGTCGTTGACGTAATCAAATCAGGAGGGGAAATTATAAGCACACTTGAAATTGAAGGGGTTTTGATTAGGCATCCTATGGTTTTGGAGGCTGCAGTAGTAGCAAGACCTGATGATGTTCTTGGAGAGACACCTTGTGCTTTTGTGAAGTTGAAAGAAGGGTGTTTTGTCACTGATGAAGAAATTATCAAGTTCTGTGAAGATAAGCTACAGGATTACATGGTTCCAAAGGCAGTAATCTTTGGTGATTTGCCACTCAATTCTTCAGGGAAAATACAGAAATTTATACTCAGGGATAAGGCCAAGGCATTGAAATTGTGCCTGCCTTTATAGACACTGGCCCTTGTCAGTGTTGCTGTGTGTAGCAAAAACATTGCTCACAATCCATAAGGAATTATGTATTTGTTAAATTTGGCATGAAGTTACTTCATTGGAACTTTGTTGAATAGTTAATTGGACATTAATAATGTTGAAAACTTTAAGGCTTGTTTCAAACTCCTGTTGTTTCTTTTGTTGTCTTTACTTCTTGAATGTGTGCCAAGGTGGGTACAGTGTTCTGGATTGAGTAATTTTTATACGAAAAAGATTATTACCACTTCAATTTTTCGAAATTTAAATCATCATAACATTCATAAAACTAAAGATCTTAACGAAAACAAAATGTAATAGGAGTGTTTTCAAATAAACCTGATAGACAAGCTTTTGTTGACTACTCGTTGAAATTTTTGAATTGCTTTTCTAATTTTGCCACTTTTTTTTTTTTGGTTAAAGGGGATTTAAATTCATCTTATAGGAAAGGGGTGAGCTGCACTTAATCTTGGGCTTACATGATTAACTATATTGAAGTCTGAACATCATAAGTCACTTTAAGGGGTCGTTTGGCAGAGTGTATTAAAAAATATAATGCATGCATTAGTTTTGTGTACTGGTAGTACTTTGTTTGGTGCATTTTTTTTTAGTCTATGTATAACTAATGCAACAATTAGTTATACACACTATTGTGTATTAGATTATGTATTACTAATACCGTCATTTTTCAAGTATTAGTAATACAAAGGATTCCAACACATGCATTAACTTTGTTAATGACATTAATACCCTTCAATATCCTTGGAAACATTTCTCAACTCCTTTTAGTTTCCACGTACCCCACAATTTAAGAACTTCATCGATCAATTCATCAATGCACAAGAGAAAGTCATCCATCAGATTGGGTACTGAGTGAAACTACTCAATTCATCATCAATAATACAAGAGGCTTTAGATGAGGGAACCAACTTTACTTCACAACGGGTTCATTACACCATATAAATGGCTTTAGATGCAGACAACCAACTGCTTCTGCCTCCTTCAAAGCTTGATTTTCTATTATTAGTAGGTGGACATGAGGTATTTAATTGACTTGAATTACCAACGTTAAAAAATTATTTCATCGTGTGATGATGTAATACTAACAACTATTTAATTTTATTTTGATGAAAAAACGAGTTAGTGAAATTTTAAAGGTAAAAGAATATTGTTGAAAAGAAAGTTAACAAATCCAAAGGAGGGTATTTTTGTAAATAGACTTTTTTTTATAAAAATTATACTAGACATATTATTTTCTAATACAACAAACCAAACAGTGTATAAGAAATAATGTCAGCATAACTAATATCAGCATTATCAATACAGGCATTATTAATACGCTCTATTTAGCATTATTCTTATACATTTTACCAAATGGCCCCCCTAAGAGTGTATATTGCTATGAGTAAAACAGCCGGCTTGAAGTACGATTACAACATTTGAATGAAAAAAGTACTGTAGTAAACTTTGATTGTTGACAGTGATATACGAAGACTTTTTTTCCCTAAAATTAATATATGTAATGCTGAAATTCTTAAGCTCTACCAAGAAGAAATAAGGAACCGGCGGAGAAAATTAAATTGAGAGTCCATAAATAAGGAGAGAAAGACTTGACGCAGAGGCAAATGTATCTCTTGAGCGTTTTTGCCATACGCTTAAAAATGGAAATAACATAGTTTAAATGCAACTCTTTAGATTATATTCTACCAACGAAGAGGTTGGAAAATGGCTAACTAAAGTTTGTTCTAAAATTATTCTTACCTATAGTTGTGTACTGAAAGCGCGAATATATATCACAGTCATTAGAAAAAACAATCCATGCATTAGTTGTGTTACTAGTACAAGTATTTGGTGCATTTTTTTCAATCTATGTATAACTAATATTCTATTTGTTATAATGCTATGCATAGCAATGCAAGGGACTCTAATGTATTTGGTATAGGGAGTAACCATTTAGAGAGGAAGAAAACCCTTCAAAACTTAGTGCTCCAGCAAGCCTGGCATACCATTGCCTTGAGGCTTATTTGAGGTCATATAGTGATTTCCTGAGTGTATAAACATGGTAAGGACTGGACGGAGTAACACCGGAAGGAAACTTCATGTAAACTTCTTCTTGTAAATCACCATGTAAAAAAGCATTACCGACATCAAATTGAGAGACAGGCCAATACTTTTTAGCTGCAACAGTTAAGAGACATCTTATCGTTGTCATTTTGACAACAGGAGAAAATGTCTAATTAAAATCCAAACCTTCTCTTTGTACATCTCCTCGAACCACTAAACGTGCCTTGAGTCTTTCAATTGAACCATCAACATTTTGTTTCACCTTATAAATCCATTTACAGGGTAGAGCCTTCTTGCCAGGAGGCAAAAGTACTACATTTCAAGTTTGGCCTAAATACACAGCTGTATATGATACATAGTATATAGATAAAAAGTTTGTTACAAGTTAGGCAATAGAATAGTTACAAGTGTACAAAGTTTATTGGTTTTGTTTTGATTCTCTAGGTATCTTGTATATATGCATTGAGTAGATGATTTGACAAAACACAGAAAATGTCCACAATTCCTTTCTCTTCAAGTCATTCTATCATGGTATCAAAGCAGGGCTGAGATCCTTAGCTCTTCTTCCTTCTTTCTTCTCTTCATTCTCCTCTTCTTTTCATCCTTCTCCATCATGTCGGATACCAGTACATCAGTAGCAACACCACCATTGAACATTGTTAATGGCAGTGATCCATCACACCCTTACTATCTTCATGCTTCTGACACACCTGGATGGTTCTTGTTAACACTCCTTTCACAGGAACAGGTTTTGCAGGATTGAGCAGATCTATCCTTATTTCACTCTCAGCCAAATATAAGCTGGGTTCATAGATGGTTCTTTCCCAGCTCCATCTTCAACTGATGTTTCTTTCAGACTTTGGAATAGGTGTAATGGCATGGTCACATCTTGGTTGCTCAATTCTCTTTCTAAAGATATTGCAGACAGTGTCCTTTATTCAAGAACAGCAAATGACCTTTGGACAGATCTTGAGCACAAATTTGGACAGCCAAATGGGGCAAAATTATATCACCTGCAAAAGGAATTAACAGATCTGGTTC
Source organism: Capsicum pubescens (assembly GCA_030864215.1). Taxonomy (NCBI): domain Eukaryota; kingdom Viridiplantae; phylum Streptophyta; class Magnoliopsida; order Solanales; family Solanaceae; genus Capsicum; species Capsicum pubescens. The sequence continues at coordinate 183,675,746 of CM061539.1, read as the reverse complement.
AGGGATCTAGTGACATAGCAGTTTATTTTACCAAAATCAAAAAATTATGGGATGAACTAGACACCATAAATGCTGATGTTGTGTGCAATTGTGTTTGCACTTGTAATGGAAAGAAAAAGATCATGTAGGTTAAGGAAGATGAAAGATTAATACAATTTCTCATGGGGCTAAATGACGTTTATTCTTAAGCAAGAAGTAATGTACTCATGATAAACCCTCTTCCTTCCGTGAATCATGTTTATTCCCTTTTGATGCAAGATGAAAATCAAAGGGAAGCGCATATTCCCAATTTAACAAAAGAGGGTACTGCTTTCTTAATTGCGAATAATAGTGGAGGAAGAAACTCATCCTCTCAAAGATCTGAAAATGTCCATTTCAATGTGAACAATATGTTGTAACACCCCATATTCAAGTACATGTATTGGCGTATTCAAGTACGTGTATTGGTCTTATTTATATGGAATTAATTTTTTTATTTTATTTATACCGGAATTTGCCCGTCGATGGTTCCATACGAAGTTTATTGAATAAGCTTTCCAACGATATAAATATTTCCAAAAACGGATAAGTTTCGGATATAATCGAGCACGTTCAAAACTATAAAACGGTGGTCGGGATATGGTGAATAGTAAATGTGCAGGAAAATTTCCTGCACACAAACTACTGAGGCCTGCCAGTTTTTTGGGTCAACTTTGAACGATCATAACTCCCTTAATATAATGAACTGGGAGATCTACGACCTATCAAAAGAAAGATATTTGAGTCTTCTTTCCAATTCAATTGGTTTCATCCAAATCCAAAATCTGAGTAAGGAGTTATACTCGTTTTACTTTAGCCTCTCAAAATAAATTTTTAGGGTCAACTTCAAACGATCATAACTCCTTATACAGGACGAACTGGGTGACCTACTTTATATGAAATGAAATTCCTTTGAATTATCTTTCCAACGATACCAATTTCACCCAAATCCGATATCGAAACAAAGAGTTATGGTCGATCTACTTTAGCTTGTCAAAACAGTCCACCATGGACAGATTCGGATTTACTTAAAATTTTAAGGGCAATATGGTCATTTTCCATCACCTCATGAACGAAAATTGGTCATTATATACATATAATTTGCCTCATATCCATTATTTATCATCCATTATTGAAGAATAAGAAACCCTAGCCAAATTTCAACTCCAATTATCTTGTGATTCAACCGTAGAAAATCCAAATTGATTCCGTAGTTGTGTTCACCATCTCGAGGGCTTCGAGAAGCACCCCTTATTTGTGCCAACAGGACTTCGAAATCAAAAGGGCCATTTTATGGTAAGGATGTAAATTATGTTGGTGTTATTTATATGGATATGTATATATATGCATGTAAGCATAAGAAGTGTGTTATTTGATTGTTGTTGAAAGATGATTGGAAATGATGCTGGATTATTCTTGTGCATGGTTGGATTATGTTGAATTGTGAAGGGATTTGGTGTGATGATGTGGTATTGAAATGATGATTATATATATATATATATATATATACACACATAAACCTATTGTTCAAGTTGGGTTTTGGAATGCTATGCAAATATTGGTTGTATGGAATTATGGAAGAGAATTGTGGTGTTGGGTTGCTAATACTAGATGCCAAACATTTCATTGTAGATAAGTGATTTGTAAAGGCGGGAAGTTGTGTTGAATTGGTATCCGAATCTACGACGAGGTATGTAAAGCATACTCTACGATGTTCTTTGGCATGAAAACACCAATGCTCCATTAAGTAAGATTCCGAGGTTGTCCAAAAACATGTATTGTTCTACATTACCAACGAAGTTGTTTCCATTCTATAAAGTGTCAAAATATTTCATTGATATACCAAAAGGCTCCTATTTCATTGTTGTGATATTGATGATTCTGAAACACATTGTTGATGTACCAATGAGTCTTTATTACGTCGTTATTGTATAAAAGGTCTATTACTTGGTTCTTATTGATGTATCGTTGTTTCAAAGTATCAAAAATATGGTGGCGACCGAAATAACAATCTCAAAGATTAATTGAACTAAGTGATGGAAGTTCTCTCTTATCGGGTGGTATCCCAAGGGCATAAGCCTAGCATGGGTCGATCCCTATTTACGTGTTTATGGGTGGTATCCCAGGGGCATAAGCCTAGCATGGGTCGATCCCAGTTGATATGTACTGGAGGCAGCCTAATGTTCACAGTACAGTACAGTAATGATTACAAAGATGTTAAGAACGAAGGTAAAGTGATTGAATAAATTCAATGTACAGGTTGTCACAAGTTCTAGTAAGTGTGGTCCACTCCTATTATGATTTATTCACTTGTTTCGGATTCTTATTGAGCTCCTATATCATATGTGATTATCTACAGCTTTACATACTCAGTACATATTTCGTACTGACGTCCCCCACGGGGACCTGCATTTCATGCTACAGGCACAGGTACCTCAGCTCATTCACAGCATAGATAGGAGTCAGGTCATACAGCTATTGTTGGTGAGCTCCAGTTTGCTTCGGAGTTTTCCGAGTCGGTTCCTTATGTTTTGTTATTGTACAGGAGTCATGTGTGGGCGGGGGTTTGTCCCGACCCTAGTTCTGTCATGTATATCCTAGAGGCTTTGTAGACATAAGGAAGGATAAAGTCATGGAAATTTATATAGTGATGTTATATTTGTATATGTGGTGGCCCCGATGGCCAAGTATTATATATATATATATTTGTGTGTGTTGTGCTGATACAGGTAATTAGATCCTTCTATATGCAATGAAGTGTTGTCCAAATTTTTGGTGACATGTAAGGGAAAGTACAGGTATTTGAACGGGTTCTCCAGGGCCTTCTCGACTTCGGGTGCCAGTCCAGCCCGATGGGATTTTGGGGCGTGACAAAAGTGGTATCAGAGAGGTTCGTCCTAGTGAGTCTACAAAGCCATGTCTACGTAGAGTCTTGTTTATCAGTGTGTTGTGCACCACATCTATAAACAGGAGGCTATGGACATTTAGGAATTGTTTCTTTTCTTCATGTCTTATATCGTGCGATAGAGCTTATATTGTATATGAAGTCATAGTTGACCACTGAATCAGTTTGTTTCTCTTATTATAGTAACGATGCCGGTTACCAGAAGCAAGAATACCGGTAAGCAAGTAGATGTGGCTGCCGGAGAGGGGACTAGTAAGTCACCCACTATACCAGCTAATCAAAGTGAGGCTCCAGTTGAGCATGCATCAGAAACTTCCTCCAGTTTGGAAGAAATAAGGAGGAGGAGAACTATATCCCCAGAGCCACCTATTAATGTTGTTGATCAAGATCTTAGAAATGCAGTGCAACTTTTGACTCGTATAGTTGCTGGGCAAGCTCAAGGGCAAGCCATTCCTACTGCAGGTCCTAGTGGTATAGATAGGGCGGCTATCCTTCGAACACAGGATTTTCTTAAGATGGATCCTCCTACTTTTATAGGATCAAATCTTAACGAGGACCCACAAGACTTTATTGATCAGATCCAAAGGGCCCTAGAGGTGATGCATGTATCGGGCAGAGAGACAGTGGAGTTAGCCGCGTATAGATTCAAAGGTGAGGCTATATATTGGTATGAAGACTGGAAACGGTCAAGGGGCATTGATGCACCCCCAGCTACTTGGAAAGAGTTCAAAGAGGCATTTATTGATCATTATCTTCCATATGAGACTCGTCAGGCCTGTGCGGATCAGTTCTTAAATCTTCGACAGGGTAATACAAGTGTGAGGGAGTATAGTCTTCGATTTAATTCTTTGTCCAGATATGCTCCTAATGTTATAGCTACTATGGATGACAGAGTTCATCGGTATGTGGTTGGATTGGATCTGTATTTGGTTAGGGATTGTACTATTGCTGCACTGAATAAAGACATGGATATAGCTAGGATCCAAGCATTTGCACAGAAAATGGAAGATCAGAGGCAAAGAAAAAGAACACAGGAATTTGAAAGCGGATCTTCTAAGAGGGCCAGATCTACAGGGCAGTTTATGGCGCCACAGGGAGGCTTTAGACCTCAATTTTCTGCTAGACCATCTAGGCCATTATTTTCTTATTCTGCAGATAGTGCTCCACCACAACATCAGGGGTTCAGAGGCAGTCAATTTGGGCAAAGAAGTGAGGTTCATAGTTCGCGATCAGTGGGTTACCAAGGGCAAGGGAATATGAGCCAATCGAGACCTCCTCGAGAGCCATGCAATAAATGTGGAAGGTATCATTTGGGCGCATGTCGGCTGGGGACCAATGTTTGCTTTTGGTGCGGTATGTTGGGGCATATGATGAGGGAATGCCCACGAAGGGACATAGGCGGTATGGCATGACCTACGGGATCATTTATTGCATCATCATCATCGATGCCTTATTCAGGAAGGGGTGCACAGCCAATGGGTCGTGTTAGAGGTGATAGAGGAGCCACGAGTTCTAGCGGGGCTCAAAATCGTACGTATGCTCTAGCGGATCGACAGAATTTAGAGGCTTCCCCAGATGTGGTTACGGGTACGTTGTCTATATTTTCATTCGATTTATATGCCTTAATTGATCCCGGTTCTACATTATCTTATGTTACTTCATTGGTTGCTGGAAAGTTTGAAAGAATACCCGAACTGTTAGTTAAGCCATTTGAAGTGTCCACACCGGTCGGGGAATCGATTATAGCTAGAAGGGTTTATCGAAACTGCATAGTAACTGTTTGTGGTCGTGATACGATGGCTGATCTTGTGGAGTTAGAAATGGTAGATTTTGATGTTATAATGGGTATGGACTGGTTGGCGTCTTGTTATGCCACAATTGATTGCTGCACGAAAAAGGTATATTTCCATTTTCCAAATGAATCAGTCCTTGAATGGAAAAGTGAAATTAGCGCGCCAAGAGGTAGATTTATTTCTTATTTTAAGGCAAGAAGAATGATTTCCAAGGGATATATATATATCATTTAGTTAGAGTAAGGGATACAGAAGCAGAGCCACCAACTCTTCACGTTGTTCCGGTGGTAAATGAATTTTCTGATGTATTTCCTGAAGATCTTCCAGGTTTGCCTCCTGAACGAGAAGTAGAGTTTGGTATTGATGTAATACCAGGCACCCAACCAATCTCCATTCCTCCGTATAGAATGGCCCCAGCAGAATTACGAGAATTGAAAGAGCAATTGAAAGATTTGCTAGAAAAGGGGTTCATTAGGCCTAGTATTTCCCCTTGGGGAGCACCAGTGTTATTTGTACGCAAAAAGGATGGCTCGCTGAGGATGTGTATTGATTATCGGCAATTGAATAAGGTGACTATTAAGAATAAATATCCTCTCCCAAGAATTGATGATTTATTTTATCAGTTACAGGGCGCCAAGTGCTTTTCTAAGATTGATTTGAGGTCAGGTTACCACCAAGTGAGGGTCAAAGAAAAAGATATACCCAAAACAGTTTTCCGAACAAGGTATGGTCATTATGAGTTTCTAGTTATGTTATTTGGGCTAACAAATGCACCTGCAGCTTTTATGGATTTGATGAATAGGGTTTTTAAGCCATTCATGGATGTATTTGTGATAGTTTTTATAGATGATATTCTAGTTTATTCTAGATCAGAAGAGGACCATGTCAATCACTTACGACAGGCATTGCAGACTCTTCGTGATTGTAAGCTTTATGCAAAGTTCTCTAAATGTGAGTTTTGGTTAAAGTCGGTGGCATTTTTGGGTCATATTGTATCTAGTGAAGGGATAAAAGTTGATGCTCAAAAGATAGAAGCTGTGAAGAACTGGCCAAGGCCCACAACGCCTACGGAGATTCGTAGTTTTCTCGGGTTGGCCAGTTATTATAGAAGGTTTGTTAAAGACTTTTCTTCCATTTCAGCACCCTTAACCAAGCTAACGCATAAAGCATCCAAGTTCCAATGGAATGATGCGTGTGAGGAGAGTTTCCAAGAATTGAAGAATAAGTTGACTTCTACACCTGTGTTGGTACTTCCAGAAGGTACAGAAGGGTATACAGTGTATTGTGATGCTTCGAGAATTGGTTTAGGATGTGTATTAATGTAGCATGGTAAGGTGATAGCATATGCCTCAAGGCAATTGAGGCCACATGAGAAAAATTACCCCACACATGATCTTGAGCTGGCAGCGGTTATCTTTGCTTTAAAAATATGGCTCCACTATTTATATGGGGTTCATGTTGATATATATACTGATCACAAGAGCTTACAATATGTTTTCAGTCAGAAGGATCTAAATCTGAGGCAGCGAAGGTGGATGGAACTATTAAAAGATTATGATGTTGATATTTTGTATCACCCAGGGAAAGCGAATATAGTAGCTGATGCGTTGAGTCGTAAGGATATGATGGCACCTATAGAAAGGCAAGGGATGATTAAAGATCTTCATCAATTAGCTAGTCTAGGAGTTCATCTTCTTGAAACTCCGAATAAAGAGCTTATTGTACATAATGATGCGGAATCTTCATTAGTAGCTGAAGTGAAAGAGAAGCAATATGCAGACCCTATTTTATTACAGCTTAAGGAGAACGTTCGGAGTGGTGCGACCAAGGCATTTGAGCTTACGCGAGAAGGAGTACTTCAGTGCCAAAACCGATTGTGTGTGCCGGATATAGACGGGCTAAGAAAGAAGATTATGACAGAGGCACATTTTTCAAGGTATTCCATTCATCCAGGATCAACCAAAATGTATCAAGATTTGAAAGATATGTATTGGTGGAATGACATGAAGAAGAGCATTGCAGAATTTGTAGCTGAATGTCCAAATTGTCAAAGAGTTAAAGTTGAGCACCAAAAACCCGGAGGCTGTATGCAATGCATAGATCTTCCAATTTGGAAGTGGGACATGATCAACATGGATTTTGTTACAGGTTTGCCTCTTACAGCTCGAAAATTTGATTCTATATGGGTGGTTGTGGATAGGCTTACTAAATCCGCACATTTCTTACCCGTTAAGACCACTTACACAGTTGAAGAATATTCGAAGCTGTATGTTAAGGAAATAGTCCGATTACATGGAGTTCCAACTTCTATTATATCGGATCGGGGAACTCAATTTACCGCAAACTTTTGGAAGTCTTTCCAACGGAGTTTGGGAACACAAGTGAATCTGAGTACATCTTTTCACCCTCAGACGGATGGACAAGCAGAGCGCACCATTCAAACACTTGAAGATATGCTACGAGCATGTGTTATAGATTTTAAAGGCAGCTGGGATGATAATTTACCTCTTATTGAGTTTGCCTACAATAATAGCTATCATTCAAGTATCAAAATGGCACCATATGAAGCTTTAAATGGGAGGAAGTGTAGATCACCAATAGGATGGTTCGAAGCGGGTGAAACTCTTATGTTCGGATCAGATCTTGTGTATCAAGCCATAGAAAAAGTCAAGGTGATTCAGCAATGGTTGAAAACAGCCCAAAGTCGACACAAGTCATATGCGGATAGTAGAAGAAGAGGGCTAGAATTTTCGTTAGGCGATTGGGTATTTTTGAAGGTATCGCCAATGAAAGGGGTGATGAGATTTGGCAAGAAAGGAAAGTTGAGTCCACGATATATAGGCCCGTATAAGATTATTTGAAGATGTGGGCAAGTTGCTTATGAATTAGAGCTACCCCAGGAACTCTCATCAGTGCATCCAGTATTTCATGTATCGATGCTTCGAAAGTGCATCGGAGATCCGTCCTTTATTACTTCTACTGAAGATGTGCAAGTAATAGAAGATCTTACCTATGAGGAGATGCCTATTGCTATATTAGATCGTCAAGTTAAGAAGATGAGAAATAAAGAAGTAGCATCGGTGAAAGTACTTTGGAGAAATCGACAAAGGGAAGAGATTACATGAGAAGCTGAGGAAGCAATGAAATCTAAGTACCCTCATTTGTTCAAAGATGAAGAGGAAGTTCAAGAAACGGAGTTAGAACATTAACAAGTAAGTTTTTGTTTATATATGCATAGTATTTATGTGATGATGTGAATGTTAATGGTGGACTTGAACTTGTTTTGGTTGAATAACTACGCTAACATTCGAGGAAGAATGTCCTAAAGGGGGGAAGGATGTAACACTCCATATTCAAGTACATGTATTGGCGTATTCAAGTACGTGTATTGGTCTTATTTATATGGAATTAATTTTTTTATTTTATTTATACCGGAATTTGCCCGTCGATGGTTCCATACGAAGGTTATTGAATAAGTTTTCCAACGATATAAATATTTCCAAAAACGGATAAGTTTCGGATATAATCGAGCACGTTCGAAACTATAAAACGGTGGCCGGGATATGGTGAATAGTAAATGTGCAGGAAAATTTCCTGCACACAAACTACTGAGGCCTGCCAGTTTTTTGGATCAACTTTGAACGATCATAACTCCCTTAATATAATGAACTGGGAGATCTACGACCTATCAAAAGAAAGATCTTTGAGTCTTATTTCCAATGCAATGGGTTTCATCCAAATCCAACATCTGAGTAAGGAGTTATACTCATTTTACTTTAGCCTCTCAAAATAGATTTTTAGGGTCAACTTCAAACGATCATAACTCCTTGTACAGGACGAACTGGGTGGACTAATTTATATGAAATGAAAGACCTTTGAATTATATTTCCAACGATACCAATTTCACCCAAATACGATATCGTAGCAAAGAGTTATGATCAATCTACTTTAGCTTATCAAAACAGTCCACCATGGACAGATTCGGATTTACTTAAAATTTTAAGGGCAATATGGTCATTTTCCATCACCTCATGAACGAAAATTGGTCATTATATACATATACTTAGACTCATATCCATTATTTATCATCCATTATTGAAGAATAAGAAACCCTAGCCAAATTTCAACTCCAATTATCTTGTGATTCAACCGTAGAAAATCCAAATTGATTCCGTAGTTGTGTTCACCGTCTCGAGGGCTTCAAGAAGCACCACTTATTTGTGCCAACAGGACTTCGAAATCAAAAGGGCCATTTTATGGTAAGGATGTAAATTATGTTGGTGTTATTTATATGGATATGTATATATATGCATGTAAGCATAAGAAGTGTGTTATTTGATTGTTGTTGAAAGATGATTGGAAATGATGTTGGATTATTCTTGCGCATGGTTGGATTATGTTGAATTGTGAAGGAATTTGGTGTGATGATGTGGTATTGAAATGATGATTATATATATATATATATATATACACATAAACCTATTGTTCAAGTTGTTTTTTGGAATGCTATGCAAATATTGGTTGTATGGAATTATGGAAGAGAATTGTGGTGTTGGGTTGCTAATACTAGATGCCAAACATTTCATTGTAGATAAGTGATTTGTAAAGGCGGAAAGTTGTGTTGAATTGGTATCCGAATCTACGACGAGGTATGTAAAGCATACTCTAACGATGTTCTTTGGCATGAAAACACCAATGTTTCATCAAGTAAGATTCCGAGGTTGTCCAAAAACATGTATTGTTCTACATTACCAACGAAGTTGTTTCCATTCTATAAAGTGTCAAAATATTTCATTGATATACCAAAAGGCTCCTATTTCATTGTTGTGATATTGATGATTCAGAAACACATTGTTGATGTACCAATGAGTCTTTATTACGTCGTTATTGTATAGAAGGTCTATTACTTGGTTCTTATTGATGTATCGTTGTTTCAAAGTATCAAAAATGTGGTGGCGACCGAAATAACAATCTCAAAGATTAATTGAACTAAGTGATGGAAGTTCTCTCTTATCGGGTGGTATCCCAGGGGCATAAGCCTAGCATGGGTCGATCCCTATTTACGTGTTTATGGGTGGTATCCCAGGGGCATAAGCCTAGCATGGGTCGATCCTAGTTGATATGTACTGGAGGCAGCCTAATGGTCACAGTACAGTACAGTAATGATTACAAAGATGTTAAGAACGAAGGTAAAGTGATTGAATAAATTCAATGTACAGGTTGTCACAAGTTCTAGTAAGTGTGGTCCACTCCTATTACGATTTATTCACTTGTTTCGGATTTCTCTTGAGCTCCTATATCATATGTGATTATCTACAGCTTTACATACTCAGTACATATTTCGTACTGACGTCCCCCACGGGGACCTGCATTTCATGCTACAGGCACAGGTACCTCAGCTCATTCACAGCATAGATAGGAGTCAGGTCATACAGCTATTGTTGGTGAGCTCCAGTTTGCTTCAGAGTTTTCCGAGTCGGTTCCTTATGTTTTGTTATTGTACGGGAGTCATGTGTGGGCGGGGGTTTGTCCCGACCCTAGTTCTGTCATGTATATCCTAGAGGCTTTGTAGACATAAGGAAGGGTAAAGTCATGGAAGTTTATATAGTGATGTTATATCTGTATATGTGGTGGCCCCGACGGCCAAGTATTATATATATATATTTGTGTGTGTTGTGCTGATACAGGTAATTAGATCCTTCTATATGCAACGAAGTGTTGTTCAAATTTTTGGTGACATGTAAGGGAAAGTACAGGTATTTGAACGGGTTCTCCCGGGCCTTCTCGGCTTCGGGTGCCAGTCCGGACCGATGGGATTTTGGGGCGTGACATATGTACAAGGGAAAGAAGAATTTGTTCTGTACATATTACAAACTTACCAATCACATTGTTGAGGATTGTCACAGACTTATTGGGTATCATTCAGATTTTAAGTTCACTAAATTAAATCCAAAAGGTTTTCACAGCCTACAAAGAATAACTTTGGTTCTTCAGCTACTGGACATGACATGAGGGTTAATAACGTGCCTCAGAAGTTTCAGCAACCTATAAAGAGCAATTATGTTGGTTCAACTATTCCACAAGAGATGACATTCAATGCTATGCCATAGGGTACTAATCACTATAGCCCCATGCATGATCTTTCTCATTTTGCTCCACAGATATCCATAGGACAATTTACTGATCCATATAATGTTATCTCTGATGAGAATTCTCATTTTGCTCAACAATTATCACCAGTTCAATTTACCAAGCTAACACACCTTTTGGATCAAATGCAGACAACGTCTTCTGTTGTTACTGCAAATTCAGCATCTGGTATATTTTTTGAGAACTCAAAATTTTGTTACTTACTAGCAAATTCTAATTTTAAGTCCTGGATAATTGACTCCGGAGCAAGTGAACACGTGTGCTTTGATACCATGATAGAATGACTTGAAGAGAAAGGAACTGTGGAAATTTTCTGTGTATTTCTCAAATTATCTACTCAGTGCATATATACAAGATACCTAGAGAATATACCTAGAGAATCAAAACAAAACCAATAAACTTTGTACACTTGTAACTATTCTATTGCCTAACTTGTAACAAGTTTTTTATCTCTATACTATTGTAACACCCCATACTTAATTACGTGCATTAGCCATGGTTATATGTGTTGGAGTATAAGTATTGATCCTAAGGTATATATGAGTTTAAGTATGAGTATTGATTATTTTGAGATGGTTTCAAGTGTATTGTTTGATTATATGTGTATAGGAATCGACTGTATTTATATCGGAATTTGCCCGTCGATGTTTTCATACGAAGTTTATTGAATAAGCTTTCCAACGATATAAAGATTTCCAAAAACGGATAAGTTTCGGATATAATCGAGCACGTTCGAAACTATAAAACGGCGGCTGGGATAATTGTGAACAGTAAATGTGCAGGAAATTCAAACTACTGAGGCCTGCCAGTTTTTTGGGTCGACTTTGAACGATCGTAACTCTCTAAATATAATGAACTGGGAGGGTTGAGACCTATCAAAAGAAAGACCTTTGAGTCTTCTTTCCAATGCAATTGGTTTCATCCAAATCCAACATCTGAGTAAGGAGTTATACTCGTTTTACTTCAGCCTCTCAAAACAGTTTTTTTGGGTCAACTTCAAACGATCATAACTCCTTGTAAAGGATGAACTGGGTGGCCTACTTTATATGAAATGAAAGACCTTTGAATTATATATCCAAAGATACCAATTTCACCCAAATCCGATATCGGAGCAAAGAGTTATGGCCGATTTACTTTAGCCTGTCAAAACAGTCCACCATGGACAGATTCGGATTTACTTAAATTTTTAAGGGCAATATGGTCATTTTCCATCATCTCTTGGACGAAAATTGGTCATTATATAGATATAATTGGTCTTATATCCATCAATTATCATCATATTATTGAGAATAAGGAAACCCTAGCCTAATTTCAACTCCAATTATCTTGTGATTCAACCGTGGAAAGTCCAAATTGATTCCGTAGTTGTGTTCATCGTCTCGAGGGCTTCGAGAAGCATCCCTTATTTGTTCCAACAGGACTTCGAAATCAAAAGGGCCATTTTATGGTAAGAATGTAAATTATGTTGGTGTTATTTATATGAATATGTATATATATATATATATATATATATATATATATATATATATATATATATATATATGTATGCATGTGAGCATAAGAAGTATGCTATTTGATTGTTGTTGAAAGATGATTGGGAAATGATGTTGGATTATGTTGAATTGTGAAGGGATGATGTGGTATTGAAATGATGATTATATATATATATATATATACACATAAACCTATTGTTCAAGTTGGTTTTTGGAATGTTTTGCAAATAGTGGTTGTATGGAATTATGGAAGAGAATTGTGGTGTTGGGTTGCTAATACTAGATGCCAAATATTTCATTGTAGATAAGTGATTTGTAAAGGCGGGAAGTTGTATTGAATTGGTATCCGAATCTACAACGAGGTATGTAAAGCATACTCTAACAATGTTCTTTGGCATGAAAACACCAATGTTCCATCAAGTAAGATTCCAAGGTTGTCCAAAAACATGTATTGTTCTACATTACCAACGAAGTTGTTTCCATTCTATAAAGTGTAAAAATGTTTCATTGATATACCAAAAGGCTCCTATTTCATTGTTGTGATATTGATGATTCTGAAACACATTGTTGATGTACCAATGAGTCTTTATAACATCGTTATTGTATAGGAGGTCTATTACTTGATTCCTATTGATGTATCATTGTTCCAAAGGTACTATATTGGCATGAACACTAATGTAATAATCTCAAAAGCTTTTGAACTAAGTTGTTGGAAAGATCTCTTATGTGTGTTACTTGATATACGTGTGGGTGGTATCCCAGGGGCATAAGCCTAGCATGGGTCGATCCCTATTTATGTGTTTATGGGTGGTATCCCAGGGGCATAAGCCTAGCATGGGTCGATCCCAGTTGATATGTACTGGAGGCAGCCTAATGGTCACAGTACGGTACAATATTGATTATTGTTAGGTGGTTGAAGGTTCGGGAGGAGGAGGTAATGGCGAATGATAATTGTAAAGAATGAAATGAACGAATGTATACCGTTCCACAAATGTGTTCGAATTCACGAACCCAATTCAGATTAATGATAATGTACATGATCCTAAAAGTGTTTATGAAGTGTGGTTCACTTCTATTATGATTTATTCACTTGCGTCTGATTTTCCCGATCCCCTATATTACATATGATTATTTACAGCTTTACATACTCAGTACATATTTCGTACTGACGTCCCTCACGGGGGACCTGCATTTCATGCTGCAGGCACAGGTGCTTCAGGTCATTCGCAGCATAGATAGGAGCCAGATCATACAGCTATTGTTGGTGAGCTCCAGTTTGCTTCGGAGCTTTCCGAGTCGGTTCCTTATGTTTTGTTATTGTACAGGAGTCATGTGTGGGCGGGGGTTTGTCCCGACCCTAGTTATGTCATGTATATCCTAGAGGCTTTGTAGACATAAGGAAGGGTCAAGTCATGGGAGTTTATATAGTGATGTTATATTTGTATATGTGGTGGCCCCGACGGCCAAGTATTATATTATATATATATATTTGTGCGTGTTGTGCTGATACAGGGAATTAGACCCTTCTGTATGTAACGAAGTGCTGCCCAAATTTTTGGTGAATGTAAGGGAAAGTACAGGTATTTGAACGGGTTCTCCCGGGCCTTCTCGGCTTCGGGTGCCAGTCCGGCCCGATGGGATTTTGGGGCGTGACAAAAGTGGTATCAGAGCGGTTCATCCTAGTGAGTCTACAAAGCCGTGTCTACGTAGAGTCTTGTTTATCGGTGTGTTGTGAACCACATCTATAAACAGGAGGCTATGGACATTTAAGAATTGTTTCTTTTCTTCATGTCTTAGATCGTGCGATAGAGCTTATATTGTATATGAAGTCATAGTTGACCACTGAATCAGTTTGTTCCTCTTATTATAGTAATGATGCCGGTTACCAGAAGCAAAAATACCGGTAAGCAAGTAGATGTGGCTGCCGGAGAGGGGACTAGTAAGTCACCCACTATACCAGCTAATCAAAGTGAGGCTCCAGCTGAGCATGCATAAGAAACTTCCCCCAGTCCGGAAGAAATAAGGGGGAGGAGAACTATATCTCCAGAGCCACCTATTAATGCTGTTGATCAAGATCTTAGAAATGCAGTGCAACTTTTGACTCGTATAGTTGCTGGGCAAGTCCAAGGGCAAGCTATTCCTGCCACGGGTTCTAGCGGTACTGATAGGGCGGCTAGTCTTCGGACGCAAGATTTTCTTAAGATGGATCCGCCTACTTTTACCGGATCCGATCTTAACGAAGATCCGCAGGACTTTATTGATCAGGTCCAAAGGGCCCTAGAGGTGATGCACGTATCGGGCAGAGAGACAGTGAAGTTAGCCGCGTATAGATTCAAAGGTGAGGCTATATATTGGTATGAAGACTGGAAACGGTCAAGGGGCATTGATGCACCCCCAGCTACTTGGAAAGAGTTCAAAGAGGCATTTATTGATCATTATCTTCCATATGAGACTCGTCAGGCCTGTGCGGATCAGTTCTTAAATCTTCGGCAGGGTAATACAAGTGTGAGGGAGTATAGTCTTCGATTTAATTCCTTGTCCAGATATGCTCCTAATGTTATAGCTACTATGGATGACAGAGTTCATCGGTATGTGAATGGATTGGATTCGTATTTGGTTAGGGATTGTACTATTGCTGCACTGAATAAAGACATGGATATAGCTAGGATCCAAGCATTTGCACAGAAAATGGAAGATCAGAGGCAAAGAAGAAGAACACAGGAATTTGAAAGCGGATCTTCGAAGAGGGCCAGATCTACAGGGCAGTTTATGGCGCCACAGGGAGGTTTTAGACCTCAATTTTCTGCTAGACCACCTAGGCAATTATTTTCTTATTCTGCAGCTAGTGCTCCACCACAGCATCAGGGGTTCAGAGGCAGTCAATTTGGGCAAAGAAGTGAGGGTCATAGTTCGCGATCTGTGGGTTATCATGGGCAAGGGAATATGAGCCAATCGAGACCTGCTCGAGAGCCATGCAATAAATGTGGAAGGCATCATATGGGCGTATGTCGAATGGGAACAAATGTTTGTTATTGGTGCGGTATGATGGGGCATATGATGAGAGAATGCCAACGAAGGGGCGCAGGTGGCATAGCACGACCTTCAGGATCAGCTGTTGCATCATCGTCACCGGTATCTTATTCTGGTAGGGGTGCACGACCTGCGGGTCACGCTAGTAATGAAAAAAGAGTCGCCAGTTCCAGCGGGACTCAGAATCGTACTTATGCTTTAGCGGACCGACAGAATCTAGAGGCTTCCCCAGATGTGGTTACGGGTACGTTGTCCATATTTTCATTTGATGTATATGCTCTAATTGATCCCGGTTCTACATTATCATATGTTACTCCTTTGGTTGCTGGAAAGTTCAAAAGGACCCCCGAATTGTTAGATAAACCGTTGGAAGTGTCTACCCCGGTTGGGGAATCTATTATTGCTAGAAGAGTTTATAAAGATTGTGTAGTAACTGTGTGTGGTCGAGACACGATGGCCAATCTTGTGGAACTAGAAATGGTAGATTTTGATGTTATAATGGGTATGGATTGGTTGGCGTCTTGTTATGCCAAAATTGACTGTTGTACGAAAAAGATGTATTTACATTTTCCTGATGAAGCAGTTATTGAATGGCAAGGTAAGATTGGCGCACCAAGAGGTAGATTTATTTCTTATTTCAAAGCGAGAAAAATGATTTCCAAGGGCTACATATGTCATTTAGTTAGAGTAAAGGATACAGAATCGGAATCACCAGATCTTCACACGGTACCAGTGGTAAATGAATATCCTGATGTATTCCCTGAAGATCTTCCAGGTTTGCCTCCTGAACGAGAAGTAGAGTTTGGTATTGATGTAATACCAGGCACCCAACCAATCTTCATTCCTCCGTATAGAATGGCCCCAGCAGAATTACGAGAATTGAAAGAGCAATTGAAAGATTTGCTAAAGAAGGGATTCATAAGGCCTAGTATGTCCCCCTGGGGAGCACCAGTGTTATTTGTGCGCAAAAAGGATGGCTCGCTGAGGATGTGTATTGATTATCGGCAATTAAATAAGGTGACCATTAAGAATAAATATCCTCTCCCAAGAATTGATGATTTATTTTATCAGTTACAAGGCGCCAAGTGTTTTTCTAAGATTGATTTGAGGTCAGGTTACCACCAAGTGAGGGTCAAAGAAAAAGATATACCCAAAACAGCTTTCCGAACAAGGTATGGTCATTATGAGTTTCTAGTTATGTCATTTGGGCTAACAAATGCACCTGCAGCTTTTATGGATTTGATGAATAGGGTGTTTAAGCCATTCCTGGATGTATTTGTGATAGTTTTTATAGATGATATTCTAGTTTATTCTAGATCAGAAGAGGATCATGCCAATCACTTACGACAGACATTGCAGACTCTTCGTGATTGTAAGCTTTATGCAAAGTTCTCTAAATGTGAGTTTTGGTTAAATTCGGTGGCATTTTTGGGTCATATTGTATCTAGTGAAGGGATAAAAGTTGATGCTCAAAAGATAGAAGCTGTGAAGAACTAGCCAAGGCCCACAACGCCTACGGAGATTCGTAGTTTTCTCGGGTTGGCCGGTTATTATAGGAGGTTTGTTAAAGACTTTTCTTCCATTTCAGCACCCTTAACCAAGCTAACCCATAAAGTATCCAAATTCCAATGGAATGATGCGTGTGAGGAGAGTTTCCAAGAATTGAAGAATAAGTTGACTTCTACACCCATATTGGTACTTCCAGAAGGTACAGAAGGGTATACAGTGTATTGTGATTCTTCCAGAATTGGTTTAGGATGTGTATTGATGCAGCATGGTAAGGTAATAGCATATGCTTCTAGACAATTGCGGCCACATGAGAAAAATTATCCTACACACGATCTTGAGCTGGCAGGAGTTATTTTTGCTTTAAAGATATGGCGCCACTACTTAAATGGGGTTCATGTTGATATATATACTGACCATAAGAGCTTGCAATATATTTTTAATCAGAAGGATCTAAATTTAAGGCAGCGGAGATGGCTTGAACTATTAAAGGACTATGATGTTGATATCTTGTATCATCCAGGGAAAGCAAATGTGGTAGCTGATGCGTTAAGTCGTAAGGATATGATGGCGCCTATAGAAAGGCAAGGGATGGTTAAAGATCTTCACCAGTTAGCTAGTTTGGGAGTTCGCCTTCTTGAAACTCCGAATAAAGAGCTTATCGTACATAATGCTGCGGAATCTTTATTAGTAGCTGAAGTGAAAGAGAAGCAATATGCAGATCCTATTTTATTACAGCTTAAGGAGAACGTTCAGAGTGGTGCGACCAAGGCATTTGAGCTTACGCGAGAAGGAGTACTTCAGTGCCAAAACCGATTGTGTGTGACGGATGTAGACGGGCTAAGAAAGAAGATTATGATAGAGGCACATTTTTCAAGGTATTCCATTCATCCAGGATCAACCAAAATGTATCAAGATTTGAAAGATATGTATTGGTGGAATGACATGAAGAAGAGCATTGCAGAATTTGTAGCTGAATGTCCAAATTGCCAACGAGTTAAAGTGGAACATCAAAAGCCCGGAGGCTATATGCAATGCATAGATCTTCCAATTTGGAAGTGGGACATGATCAACATGGATTTTGTTACAGGTTTGCCTCATACAGCTCGGAAATTTGATTCTATATGGGTGATTGTGGATAGGCTTACTAAATCCGCACATTTCTTACCCGTTAAGACCACTTACACAGTTGAAGAATATTCGAAGCTGTATGTTAAAGAAATAGTCCGATTACATGGAGTGCCAACTTCTATTATATCGGATCGGGGAACTCAATTTACTGCAAACTTTTGGAAGTCTTTCCAACGGTGTTTGGGAACACAAGTGAATCTGAGTACAGCTTTTCACCCTCAGACGGATGGACAAGCAGAGCGCACCATTCAAACACTTGAAGATATGCTACGAGCATGTGTTATAGATTTTAAAGGTAGCTGGGATGATCATTTACCTCTTATTGAGTTTGCCTACAATAATAGCTATCATTCAAGTATCAAAATGGCACCATATGAAGCTTTATATGGGAGAAAGTGTAGATCACCAATAGGATGGTTCGAAGCGGGTGAAACTCTTATGTTCGGACCGGACCTTGTGTATCAAGCCATAGAAAAAGTCAAGGTGATTCAGCAACGGTTGAAAACAGCCCAAAGTCGGCACAAGTCATATGCGGATAGTAGAAGAAGAGAGCTAGAATTTTCGTTAGGCGATTGGGTATTTTTGAAGGTATCGCCAATGAAAGAGGTGATGAGATTTGGCAAGAAAGGAAAGTTGAGTCCACGATATATAGGCCCGTATAAGATTATTCGAAGATGTGGGCAAGTTGCTTATGAATTAGAGCTACCTCAGGAACTCTCATCAGTGCATCCAGTATTTCATGTATCGATGCTTCGAAAGTGCATCGGAGATCCGTCCCTTATTACTTCTACTGAAGATGTGAAAGTAACAGAAGATCTTACCTATGAGGAGATGCCTATTGCTATATTAGATCGTCAAGTTAAGAAAATGAGAAATAAAGAAGTAGCATCGGTGAAAGTACTTTGGAGAAATCAACAAAAGGAAGAGATTACATGGGAAGCGGAGGAAGCAATGAAATCGAAATACCCTTATTTGTTTAAAGGTGAAAAAGAAGTGCAAGGAGGGCAACTGGAACACTAACAAGTGAGTTTTTACATATGCATAATATCTATATGATGACGTGAATATCAATTATGAATTCGAACTTGTTTCGGCTAAATAACTACATTTACATTCGAGGACGAATGTCCTTAAGGGGGGAAGGATGTAACACCCCATACTTAATTACGTGCATTAGCCATGGTTATATGTGTTGGAGTATAAGTATTGATCCTAAGGTATATATGAGTTTAAGTATGAGTATTGATTATTTTGAGATGGTTTCAAGTGTATTGTTTGATTATATGTGTATAGGAATCGACTGTATTTATATCGGAATTTGCCCGTCGATGTTTTCATACGAAGTTTATTGAATAAGCTTTCCAACGATATAAAGATTTCCAAAAACGGATAAGTTTCGGATATAATCGAGCACGTTCGAAACTATAAAACGGCGGCCGGGATAATTGTGAACAGTAAATGTGCAGGAAATTCAAACTACTGAGGCCTGCCAGTTTTTTGGGTCGACTTTGAACGATCGTAACTCTCTAAATATAATGAACTGGGAGGGTTGCGACCTATCAAAAGAAATACCTTTGAGTCTTCTTTCCAATGCAATTGGTTTCATCCAAATCCAACATCTGAGTAAGGAGTTATACTCGTTTTACTTCAGCCTCTCAAAACAGTTTTTTTGGGTCAACTTCAAACGATCATAACTCCTTGTAAAGGATGAACTGGGTGGCCTACTTTATATGAAATGAAAGACTTTTGAATTATCTATCCAAAGATACCAATTTCACCCAAATTCGATATCGGAGCAAAGAGTTATGGCCGATTTACTTTAGCCTGTCAAAACAGTCCACCATGGACAGATTCGGATTTACTTAAATTTTTAAGGGCAATATGGTCATTTTCCATCATCTCTTGGACGAAAATTGGTCATTATATAGATATAATTGGTCTTATATCCATCAATTATCATCATATTATTGAGAATAAGGAAACCCTAGCCTAATTTCAACTCCAATTATCTTGTGATTCAACCGTGGAAAGTCCAAATTGATTTCGTAGTTGTGTTCATCGTCTCGAGGGCTTCGAGAAGCATCCCTTATTTGTTCCAACAGGACTTCGAAATCAAAAGGGACATTTTATGGTAAGAATGTAAATTATGTTGGTGTTATTTATATGAATATGTATATATATATGTATGCATGTGAGCATAAGAAGTATGCTATTTGATTGTTGTTGAAAGATGATTGGGAAATGATGTTGGATTATGTTGAATTGTGAAGGGATGATGTGGTATTGAAATGATGATTATATATATATATATATATACACATAAACCTATTGTTCAAGTTGGTTTTTGAAATGTTTTGCAAATAGTGGTTGTATGGAATTATGGAAGAGAATTATGGTGTTGGGTTGCTAATACTAGATGCCAAATATTTCATTGTAGATAAGTGATTTGTAAAGGCGGGAAGTTGTATTGAATTGGTATCCGAATCTACAACGAGGTATGTAAAGCATACTCTAACAATGTTCTTTGGCATGAAAACACCAATGTTCCATTAAGTAAGATTCCAAGGTTTTCCAAAAACATGTATTGTTCTACATTACCAACGAAGTTGTTTCCATTCTATAAAGTGTAAAAATGTTTCATTGATATACCAAAAGGCTCCTATTTCATTGTTGTGATATTGATGATTCTGAAACACATTGTTGATGTACCAATGAGTCTTTATAACATCGTTATTGTATAGGAGGTCTATTACTTGATTCCTATTGATGTATCATTGTTCCAAAGGTACTCTATTGGCATGAACACTAATGTAATAATCTCAAAAGCTTTTGAACTAAGTTGTTGGAAAGATCTCTTATGTGTGTTACTTGATATACGTGTGGGTGGTATCCCAGGGGCATAAGCCTAGCATGGGTCGATCCCTATTTATGTGTTTATGGGTGGTATCCCAGGGGCATAAGCCTAGCATGGGTCGATCCCAGTTGATATGTACTGGAGGCAGCCTAATGGTCACAGTACGGTACAATATTGATTATTGTTAGGTGGTTGAAGGTTCGGGAGGAGGAGGTAATGGCGAATGATAATTGTAAAGAATGAAATGAACGAATGTATACCGTTCCACAAATGTGTTCGAATTCACGAACCCAATTCAGATTAATGATAATGTACATGATCCTAAAAGTGTTTATGAAGTGTGGTTCACTTCTATTATGATTTATTCACTTGCGTCTGATTTTCCCGATCCCCTATATTACATATGATTATTTACAGCTTTACATACTCAGTACATATTTCGTACTGACGTCCCTCACGGGGGACCTGCATTTCATGCTGCAGGCACAGGTGCTTCAGGTCATTCGCAGCATAGATAGGAGCCAGATCATACAGCTATTGTTGGTGAGCTCCAGTTTGCTTCGGAGCTTTCCGAGTCGGTTCCTTATGTTTTGTTATTGTACAGGAGTCATGTGTGGGCGGGGGTTTGTCCCGACCCTAGTTATGTCATGTATATCCTAGAGGCTTTGTAGACATAAGGAAGGGTCAAGTCATGGGAGTTTATATAGTGATGTTATATTTGTATATGTGGTGGCCCCGACGGCCAAGTATTATATTATATATATATATTTGTGCGTGTTGTGCTGATACAGGGAATTAGACCCTTCTGTATGTAACGAAGTGCTGCCCAAATTTTTGGTGAATGTAAGGGAAAGTACAGGTATTTGAACGGGTTCTCCCGGGCCTTCTCGGCTTCGGGTGCCAGTCCGGCCCGATGGAATTTTGGGGCGTGACAACTATGTATCATGTACAACTGTGTATTTGGGCCAAAGTCTTCTATAGTTTCTATTGTTGTTGTGATCTGATTTAATAGGCCCAATCTGTGATGAAGGCCCAATGTGTTGTTACTTAAATAACTCGTGACTCTTTTTCTTCTTGTCAGAGATCGATGATAAAATCTTAACTCTATCCTTATGCTATGCATAGCAATGCAAGGAATTCTAATATATGTATTAATATGGGTAAAAACACAATTATCCCTCAAAACCTCTTTCACATCCTTTTCATTGTAGTTGTGGGGGGTATTTGTTAAACAAATAATTATTTTTAGAAATATGCAATGCATGTTATTTTTAATATGCCAAATCAAACGTTGCATAAGAAATAATCTTAGTATTTACCAAATTATACATTGCATGAGAATAATCTCAGCATATAACTAATGCAAGTATAATGAATACAAACATTATTAGTACACTTTATTCAACGTTATTCTTATAGGGCAAAATTCAGAAATAACATACTTATGCTACAAAATGTAATTTGATAAAAGTGTTGTTATTTTTTATAATTTAATATTTAAGTATGGTACTTTATGTATTTTTTTCATTCTTATACACTATATTAAACGACCCACGTGGGCCAAAACAGTAACCTACAACTCTGAAATTTATTTGTGAAATTGTATAAACATTAGCCTATATTAACCTACAATTCTTAAACTTATTTGGGCAATTGTATACATCTTTTAGAACAACAAATTTGTATCTATTATAAAAAGTATACATTATAAGCAAGAAGGTTAAAGGTAGCTAGTAATAACAACAAAAGATATGGAATGATTTTTTTCTTGAAAAGAAAAGATACTTATAAAATTGATTAAACAAAATAAATATTATAGAAAAATAGATTAGTTCAATTATAAATTAAATAATCATAATTAAATTAAAAGAACTGTTATAAATAAAATAAAATAAAATAAAATTATAAAAATAAACATAGTATCATAGAATACAACGGAAACAAATATTACAGTACGAAGCCACGGTTAAAGAAGAGATTTAAAGCTAAAATTATAAGAGCAATTTACTTGCCCACTTTATCATTGATATGTATATAAATAAATTTATGTTAGGCAACAATAATTAATTCGTGGCGTACGAATAGCGAAGCCGGCCTGTATGGCCAAGAATTTTTCAACGTACTAAAATAGTCATTTTACGAATTGAATCAATATGTTTTATACAATATTATTTTTTAATTAACCCATTTAACTATTTATATCTACAAATAATTAAATATTAAATTTTTTATTTAAATTATTTGAAGAAAAATATTATAACTTATATTTGAAAATAATTAAATTTTAAACTTTTCTATTTGTTTTTAATACATGATTTTATAATCTCAAAATTTGTTATAGATAATATGCGTAAGGCTACAAATGATAAGACGGAGTAGAGTGGTACAAATTCGGCATAACTCTTATTATTCCTCCGCTTATTTTACTTGTCATATTTTGATTTTTAAAAGTTAATTTGATTAATTTTTAAATTAAAGTAGATTAGACTAATGTAATATTTTTAAGTTAAAATTTGGATATTCATAAAACTACACAAAAATACTGTAAGTTCCAATCTTTTTATATCAATATATGAAAAAAATCTTAAACTATTATTGATCAAAATTAATATTATTTGACTCTAAAAAAATAGTAAATTATAACAAGTAAAAGGCAAAAACTTACCCAATATACACCCAACTAGTGAATTAATGACACTAGTCACATATCTTAAATATAACAATTACTCCATTTATTGTGCACATGATCTTTAACTACTTCCTCCTTTTCATATTAGCGGCTCCTGTTACTAAAAATATTTATTTCATTTTAGTTGTTCAAATTTTAAAATCAAGAAAAGTTTATTATATTTTTTAATATTATCCCTATTATTAAATAACAATGTAAAGTGTGTGTGTATATATATATATTCAAATTTATATTTTCAATGCATAATTAGTAGGGTTATTTTAGTAAAATAAACCTCTATTAAATATTACTCCCTCCGTTCCAAATTACCCGTTCCAAATTAATATGACACATTGATTAACAAAAATAATTAATAACATGACTAGTTTACCATATTGCTCTTATTAAATGATGTTTACATTTTAATTTGAAGAAAAAATAATTAATGCAAAGGGTAAAACATGAGAAAAAAATTATTTCTTCTTGATTAATGAAAAAGGACAAATAAAATGGAAAATCAAATTAGAAAATTTAGGCCAGGTAATTTGGGACAAAGGAAGTATTTTAAGAGGAGTGTCAAGTCAATAGAGGCCAACTAAAACGAAACAAAGAAAGTAATAATAAAAAGAAGAATACTTTATTACATTTGCTAAAGATAAGTAATTGAATTACTTGTTTAATAAAAAGCTTATATTTCTTGAGAAAATATTTGACCACTCAAACATAAAACAAAGTTTAAAAATTATTCTCCTATATAACAAACTTGCCTCAAGTCCAAACTCCTTGACCATAAATGGGGGATTGAGGAAAAAAATACTTTTGACACATTATTAACTCTAACAACACTAATTCGGAACAATCAGGATTGAAAAAGACTTATTTTGCCGAAGACAAGAATTTCAAATTCATTTAGTCCCAAGACCATGTCAAGTAACTGCAGAAAAGAAGATAGCAGCAACATCTTCATCAAAAACTCGATATAAAGCTTAAGGTACACTTCTTCACAAACTCAACAACCATTAAAAATGAAAGAACCAATTTTGATTAAATAGCAACCAAAAAAGACATTGATTTATCAAATCAGTTACTTTTTCTAAAAATTGTCCTTGTTGCAGCAAAAAGGTGGACCCCCATCCCCCACTTTTTCCACTTTCTCTTTTCTCATGTACCTTTAACTTGAACCAAGGAATTAAGTAGTAATTCCAATGCCAATTGTGGTGTCTCCTAGGTTCCTCAAAAAGGAAATATTATATGGATAACCTTTTTCTAAGTTCTACTCATTTAGGCTATTAAAAAGTTTCAAAGCTTTAAATTTACAAATCAAATTCTGTAATTAAATTGTTATTTGCTTGGATTGAGTGTTCTTGCAAACGATGGGAATAGTTTTTTGGAGTTTAGATGTCAATTTTAGTTGGAATTTCCGATTGAAACTTGAAGAAGGAGATGGGCAATGAGTTTATGTATTTTGTATGTTGGATTTAATGCTATTGTATATTTCATGTATTAGTAGATATGCATTGTCATACATACAACATATATAATAAGATACACAAACTACATACAATATATACAACATAATTCCACTTTTCCCAACAACAAAAAAATTATTGTGTTATTTGTTCGATTGTGTTATTGGGTTATCAGTTTATCAATAAAAAAATTAAAATCGAACAAATAACACAAAAAAAAATTAATAAAATCATTAAAAAATAACGATAAATCAATAACATTTTTATCAGTACGTACGATTTTTGTACATTCCTAAATTAAATTGTGATTTTTTACTCCATTAATTATAATAAGAGACGTATTTGTGCATGTGAGTCTCTCCAATATCCTAAACGAAACACTAATCAGAAATTACAATGAAACACTAATCAAAAAAATTAATTTTTTATTTTTAATATACAAAAGAATATAATTCTTTAGATAGTAGCATATTTGATCGACGAAAATTCAATATTTCACTATTTTTAGAAGAACACCAAAACCCCTATTTTATTTTATTACGTTTTACAAACCGTGTTGACCGTTAAAAAAAAAAGTGAAAAACGTAATAATTTATTACATTTAGCCTATTTTGATAACTTTTTAAATAGATGGTCTATTCTGATCACTATTTTTATTTTGTGGCTTATTTTGATTCCGAGTTCTCTATATAATAAATACTTTCTTGTTTAAAACAGAACGATCTACTTTTCTTTTTAGTTCGTTTAACAAAAGAATGATCATTTTCCCTTTTTGCCCATACTTTAATTTCATCTTTCTTCGTGACATGTTTAGGTCCACAAGATTAAAAAATATTTTGATATATTTGACACAACTTTAATTTAAGGACATAATATTTTCTTAAACTTTGTGTCAAGTCGAAGTAGATCATTTTTTTTTTAAACGGAAGGAGTAGTATTGACGTACGAAAGCTACTAACGACGAGGAAGAAGACTCCAAAGATACTCTTTGATCCATTCTCCCTTGTTGAAGAATTGTATACTGTCAATTATCCTTTTATTATCTTCTTGGCTCTTCCATTGCAGAACAAAACTCCAACATATATTAACCAGTCACTCTAACTGGCCTAAGCCATGCCCAACTCAATCCCTCTAAGCTCTCTTTTCATATCAGTACTAATACCTGTTATTCTCGCAACACTGCTCTACCAACTCGACTCTTTCGACCCCGTTACTTACCCCACCCATGTCCTCTCTACTGAACCTCCCATGGTCTTTCCAAAACGCAATAACCACATGCTTCATGGCTCCGAAAAAATAGGAGTTGACCGGTTGTTGTCACCAGAAGATGTGGCTTATGATCCCAATTTGGGAGTTATATACACTGGTTGTGTTGATGGCTGGCTTAGAAAAGTGAAAGTGAACGAATCGGCGGCGGATACGACGGTGGAGGATTGGGTTTTCTCCGGCGGTAGGCCTCTCGGACTTGCTGTAGGACGTCATGGCGAAGTTATTGTTGCTGATGCGAACAAGGTGAGTTACGTTGTTATTATCTGTCTTTCTTGTTTTGGAGAAACATTGTTGGGGTGTAATAGCGCATTAGCATTAGTGGTTTAACAGTGTTTTACTGTGTACTACAGATATAGTTTGATTAGGATTAGACTTGTTCAACTTATTTAGGCGTTAGTTGTATTAGACGTAATTATCTTTTCCAACATTCTATGAGTTAGTTTACGCTATTATTTCAGCTGTATATAAATTGCACTGCAGTATCATTAAATAAATATACTTTCTTCTATTCTTTCTTCTGCTTTTATATGGTATCAGAGCCACAATAACTCTAACGAGTAATTTTTTTTTCCTGCACATCAATGGCTACCTCCACCCCAATTGCTAATGTTGATGCCTCCCCTGTCGTCAAAAACCTAATTCAATTCAACCCAGCCTCTCAATTGCCGATTAAACTATCTAGCAGCCACAACTTTACTATTTGGAAGGCCCAGATTGCCATGCTACTTCATGGCCATGACCTCTATGGTCATCTTGATGGCACCACGTTGTCCCCTCCGAAAACAATCATCACTAACGAAATTGAATCTGCCAACCCCGAATACAAGGATTGGTTTCGTCAAGATAAACTAATCCAAACTACTTTTATGGCCTCTGTTGATGCCACAATCGCATCCACTGTCGCTTCCGCAGACAACTCCAAAGCTGCCTGGGATCAGCTTCACACCTCCTTTGTGAACAAATCGCAGACCCGCATATTTAGCCTCTGTCACCATCTCAGTCGTGTCAGTAAAGACAACAAATCTATTGTTGAATATCTGCGTGAGATTCGCTCTCTGTCTGATGAGCTCGCCACAGCTGGTTCACCGGTCAATAACGAAGAACTTGTGGTGAAAATTTTGAGTGGACTCGGTCCAGAGTTCCGTGAGATTTCAGCAACTATACGGGCACGAGACTCTCCAATCAGCTACGAAGAACTTTTTGACAAGCTTTTTGATCACGAAGTGTTCCTCAAACATGATGACCTAAAAAAGGCGACCACACAAGTCACTGCAGCAGTTGCTCAACGTGTCACAAATTCCCAATCAGCACCACGTAATAATCGACGCCCACCCAACAACAACAATAACTACGACAACTGGCGTCCCCAAAACAGACAATCCAATCAAAGTGCTATTCCTCAGGAGTCCAACAAAGGTTCTCAGTGGCGTAACTTCCCACACCAATCTTCACGAGTCCGTTGTCAGCTCTGTGACAAATTTGGCCATACAGCAAATGTCTGTCGGTCACGATCCTAGAACCACTTTGAAGCTAAGGCTAATTGTGCTGCCCAAACACCGCCAAATGACCCATGGATTGTAGACTCGAGTGCATCTCACCACATTACCTCCGACACCAACTCCTTGCACAATGTTCAGGACTTCAAAGGAATGGAGGAAGTGACGATGGGTAATGGTAATGTGATTCCAATTACTCAAACTGGTACTAGTCATTTATATGCGTCAAATAATGCCTTCAAACTCTCTACTATTTTATGTGCTCCTGCTATCAAGCGCAAGCTTATTTTCGTTTCTCAATTTTGTCAAGATAACCAAACCTCAATAGAATTTTTTTCCTTTTAACTTTCTTGTGAAGGATCTGAATACGGAAACACCTCTTCTGTGTGGCCCGAATAAAGCAGGACTACGAATGGCCAACACCATCTCGCCCAACCATCAATGTTGTTGTTACCAGCCCTTCATTACATCTGTGGCATCGAAGATTGGGTCACCCTCATTCTCGAGTTTTATTTTGCATTCTCAATAATTTCAGTCTTTCTTATTCTTTGAAAGATAAATTTACTTACTGTAATTCTTGTTGCTGCAATAAAGCCCACAGATTTCCATTTTATTCAAATAAATTGT
This sequence comes from Capsicum pubescens, assembly GCA_030864215.1. Lineage (NCBI taxonomy): Eukaryota > Viridiplantae > Streptophyta > Magnoliopsida > Solanales > Solanaceae > Capsicum > Capsicum pubescens. Next base: position 183,647,337 of record CM061539.1, on the reverse strand, counting down.
CCAGTAAATCTCCATTAGAAACACTTTACAGCGATCTGTGGGGGCCATCTCTCGTGCTCTCAATTGATAAAAAATGTTATTATTGTATTTTTGTTGATCAGTTTAGCAAATACATCTGGTTATACAAAATGAAAAATAAAAATAAAGTTCAACAAATTTTTCAAAACCTACATCCTGTGCTTGAAAAATATTTTGATAAAAAAATACTCACCCTATACACTGATGGAGGAAGTGAATATCAAATATTAGACACGTACCTCCACTCCAATGGCATACAACACCTTGTTTCTCCACCATACACACCTCAATGGGCTGCCATAGCCGAAAGATGTCATCGTGACCTAGTTGAGACAGCTAAAACACTACTTCATCAAATTGTTTTACCATCTGATTTTTGGTCATTTGCTTTCCATCATGCCACATATCTCATCAACCGCCTACCCAATAGTACACTTAATAACAAGTCACCATTTGAAATTCTTTTTAATGATAAACCAGTGTATGAATCTCTTCGTACATTTGGTTGTTTGTGCTACCCATGGCTTCGACCATATGCCCAAAATAAATTACAATCATACTCCAAACCTTGTGTCCATCTTGGATTCTCCATCACTCATCATTCCCATCAGTGTTTTGACCCCACCAGTTCCAAAAAATTTCTCTCTCGGGATGTAAAATTTTTTGAAGATGTTTTTCCATTTGAAAGTATATTTTCTCCATTGAACCAGAAATTTTCTTCTTTATAGTGGAAAAAAGTTTGTTCTCCCAATAATTCTAACCTTTTCAATTATGGAGAAAATGCACTTGATGCTAATACTACCCAATTGCCCCCCACTATTCCACTCATGGGAGACATACGTCAAGATGCCTGCTCAATTCATGCCGCACAGGAGAACTACCCGAAGGCAAATCACTCCATAACTCAGGAACCAGGTAATATCCCCTCTACTTCCTTAACATCTTCTTCTGATAGGTATACGCAATCCCCTGCTGATAACCTTCAACCCCATTTTGTTTTACAAAGCCACCCCTCTGTTCCCTTTACTTGTCCTATCTCCAAGAACCGTCGTCCATCAATTACCCGCGTCTACCAGTGTCGGCCGCACTCATCATCAATACAACCAGCCCCATCTCTCAGTTTACCTCCCCCATCTGAACCTATTGTTAACATTCCACCTAAAGAACAACACAGCGTGGTAACGAGATCGCAAAATAACATCGACAAGCGACGAAAAATTGTTGACTACACTGCCCAAATGAACCAGCCTGCACCCTCTATTCCTATAACCCACAAGCAAGCACAAAAATTTCCATATTTGAGGGATGCTATGAAGGCTGAATTTGATGCATTAATGAAGAACCAGACTTGGGACTTGGTTCCACCAGACCATGCCCGAAATATTGTCCTTTGTAAGTGGTTGTTTCAAATTAAAACTAAATCTGATGGCTCCATTGATAGGTACAAAGCACGTTTAGTTGCAAAAGGGTTCACCCAAAGGCCCAGAGTTGATTTTCACAAGATATTCAGTCCGGTGGTTAAACCAACTACAATTCGAACAGTACTCACAATTGTTGTACAAATGAATTAGCTGCTACATCAAATAGATGTCAATAATGTTTTTCTTCAGGGAAAGATTCAAGAAGACGTGTATATGTCTCAACCTCCTGGCTATGAAGACAATTCATCCCAACTATGTCTGCCATCTCAAAAAGGCAATTTACGGGTTTTGGCAAGCTCCTAAGGTCTGGTATGATGCATTGACTAATTCTTTGATTCGAATGGGGTTCAAGATGTCTGAGTGTGATAATTCTCTCTTTGTTCTGTACAATATGGGGGTCACTATTTATATTCTGATCTATGTGGATGACCTCATAATCACAGGCAGTGATGAAACACTCATTCAACATGTTGTTACCTCTCTTTTGAAAAATTTCTCTCTCAAGTACCTTGGTTTATTACACTATTTATTGGGTGTTGAAGTACACAGGAATGTTGATGGCTTGTTTCTCAGTCAATCCAAGTATATACAGGAGATTTTACATGACACTCAGATGCAAGACTGCAAAGGTTTTCAGTCACCTATGAGCATGTCTGAGACCCTACTAGTTGATAATGGAGCTCCTAAAACTGATGGAAAAGAATACAGTATTGTGCTCGGTAAGCTTCAGTACCTTTCATTTACCTGACCTGACATCACATACTCTGTCAACAAGCTTACGCAGTTCAACACCTCTCCTTCCGTGCTTCACTGGAAGGCAGTTAAGCGTGTCCTCCGCTACCTTAAAGAAACATACCAGTATGGCATTCGTATTTCCCCACAGAAATCAACTGATCTCTATGCCCATGTTGATGCTGATTGGGTAGGTGACATCAATGATCGTTGCTCTATCTCGGGCTACATTGTTTATCTGGGTACAACGCCCATCTCCTGGAGTTCTCGTAAGCAACCTACGGTCTCTAGATCCTCCACTGAGGCTGAATATCGTGTAGCTGCTTCTGCCTTGTCTGAAACGAATTGGATTACTCACTTGCTCAAAGATCTTCATGTGTCACTCCCTGCTACACCTATAATACTTTGTGATAACCTTGGAGTTACGTACATTGCTGAGAATCCCGTACATCATACCAAAATGAAGCACCTTGAGGTTGATCTTCACTTTGTTCGTAATCAGGTCCGTAATGTACTGGTTCAAATGAGGCACATACACTCTGTTGATCAACTTGCAGATCCACTTACCAAACCATTGTCCAAGCCAGCTTTCCAGTTAATGCTTCCCAAGTTACGTGTTGTCTCTTCACACCTAACTTGAGGGGGGCGTAATAGCGCATTAGCATTAGTGGTTTAACAGTGTTGTCAAATTGTTTTACTGTGTACTACAGATATAGTTTGATTAGGATTAGACTTGTTCAACTTATTTAGGCGTTAGTTATATTAGACGTAATTATCTTTTCCTACATTCTAGGAGTTAGTTTACGCTATTATTTCAGCTGTATATAAACTGCACTGCAGTCTCATCAAATAAATATACTTTCTTCTACTTTTTCTTCTGCTTTTATAGGGTGTCAACATAGCTAGCGATAAATAAATGGATAATTTTAATACGTTATTATTTGACTACTTTGTAATCATGTTCCTCCTTCTAACCCAATCTTTACCCAAAAAAATAAATAAAAAACTAGTAGCTGTTAACATCAAAATGACACCGAGACCACGATATATTGACAAAACTGATGGTTCCCTTTGCAAAAGCTAAGGATCTTGTCGGTTGAATCAATTGAGGTGAAGCTTGTGTTTGGTACGAAAGAAATGCTTTTCACGAAAATATATGTGTATATATATTTCCAGAAAAAAATAAGTGGTTCGTATTATAATCTTGTGGCCTTAAATTAAAGTTGTATCAAATGTATTAAAATGTCCTTAATCCTGTGGTTATAAACATGTCATGTGGAAAATTAAAATTAAAGTATTGCCAAAAAAGAAAAGAGTCATTTTTTTTGCAACGGACTAAAAAGATAGTATTTTTTTTAAAACGGAGGGAGTATTATAACCTAGGTACAAATATTATGGTATGGATGGCGGGGTTAATGTATGGAGTGGGGTAGGGTGTGTGGGAGGATGAGCAAGAGATACTTAGTGTGCAACATTATGAATTTTTGTTTTTCCTAATTTCACTAGGAGAGTTATTGGAGAATCCTATTAGCTTAATTAGTTGATTGGCTAGTTTTGTATATCAACATTCATTTTGTTGATTAGAATTTCATTCTCACCTTGTAATCTTATTCATTCTCACCTTGTAATCATATTTTGAATTCAAGTCCATTAAAATGAAATTTTACCAGGTTAATTACCTGTTAAATGTCAATTTGTGAAAGATGGCATTTAGGAGATTAGGAAGGAAAGTTAGTTACAACAGTAATGCAAGTAAGAGGGAAAGTTAGTTACAACAGTCAAGTCATTAGTCACATAATCAGTTAGCTGAGAGGTAGTTAGGGGATTGATTGGTCCTATGAAAGATCATGTAGACTCGATATGTTGATATGGATAAACGCGCTCTTTCTCTTCTATGACAATGCAATAAGAGCCGCCCATCAACCTCCGTACTCACCGTATCACGAAGGCACCAGGGCATTTGACTCGAAAAGGACTGTTGAGAATATAATAAAATAATAAAAGGATGCTCTTTCTTAAAGCTTATGAGTGGTGACACACAAACTCCAATATGATCAGAGCAGGACCTATCTCACTCAATATTGGGTCACCGAATTAAAAATTGTCCACACGCCAGAAGTCCATTTCTGGGCGTAAGGCGGGGTGTTAAAAGAATGAAAAAATCTCATATTAATGGTTAATCAGATGGCTGACCTCTTTATAAAATTCAGACAATCCTGCTCCCTTTGACCTAAGCTTATGGGTGTGAGTTAGGCCCAAGACCTACCTTTATATGGTACCAGAGCTGGCAGAGGTCCTAGGATCGAATCTCACTACCACCCATTTTTTCACATTCTTGACCCATGAAAAAGAATCAAGCACGTATGTGGAGGGCGTATTGAGAATATAATTATATACTAAAAGTATGCTCTCTCTAACAATTTAACCTTTTAGATGGCATGGTCACACACTTAAATAAGGAATACTACTCATGAAAAAGAATTTGGCCTGCATGTGGGGGACATGTTGAGAATATAATTAAATAAGTATGCTCTCTCTAGCAACTTAAGTTTTTAGATGAGATGGTCAAACACTTCAATGGGAGTACAGAGCATGATAGTTTGTTAGAGAAACCTTGATAGGTAGTTTTTGGATGGTATGGTTCTCCTTGGATTGGGTCATTACCCCTTTTATGTAAAGGATATCTTGAGATCAAGAGATATCAACTGTTCATTCAAAGAGTGAAGGATATCTTGAGATATCAACTGTTCATTCAAAGCGTGAAGGATATCTTGAATTTACACATAGACCAACTCTCTTCATCCAGACCCACATTCAAAATTTTGATAAACATTCGGTGCTAGTTTAGATCAAAAATTGGTGCACCTATAGACACTCCTACTAACACCGTTTATATTAAATGGGACAGGGGTTACTACTGAATGTTACTTCAGAGGGTGAAATTAAAGTGCTAACAGAGGAAGCTGAAGGCCTGAAATTCAAATTGGCAGACGCTGTAGACGTTGCAGAGGATGGGATAATATACTTCTCGGATGCTTCCTACAAGTATAAATTCGACGAATTCATGTTTGATATTCTTGAAGGCAGGCCTTACGGAAGATTGTTTAGTTATGATCCATCAAGTAAGCAGACCAAAACACTACTTAGCGACCTGTATTTTGCTAATGGTGTTGTAGTCTCTCCAGATCAAAATTCAGTTATTTTCTGTGAAACCCCATTGTAAGTACTCTTCATATGACTTCATTTCTTCAGCGGGTATTGGATTATTATTTCATATCAGATCCATTGTTGTGTTTAATTTGTAGGAGAAAATGCAAGACGTATTACATAAGAGGCGAAAGAAAAGGATCTGTGGATATATTTGTTGAGAATTTGCCTGGATTTCCTGACAACATTCGGTATGATGGTGAAGGACATTATTGGATTGCATTTGCCTCGGTAAGATTCTTCGTGACATTTAAATTTGATGTGTTCAACCTTTAGCTTTTGCCATTATGTAACCTGTGGCTATATCAGTATTTTGTGTATGATGATATTCAATTTTGTTCCGGTGACTTGACAGGAAAAGACATATGCATGGGACTTGGCACAACGGTATCCGATTATCAGAAAGATAATAGGTATAATTGTGAAGTATGTGGGAACACCTCATGTAGAGAAAAATGGTGGTGTTTTATCTGTTGATTTACGAGGAAATCCAGTCGAACATTATTATGACGGAGACTTGACGATGGTGTCCAGTGGCATGAAGATTGGTGATCATTTGTACTGTGGCTCTGTTAAGACTCCGTACATGCTTCGCCTCAATCTGAAACAATATCCTGCAGTTCAATCATCATAGACAAGAAGATCATGAGGTGTTCTTTTTCAGGCTACAAATTTCAAATATAGGACTTCCATTTTTATAGAAATACAAGTGTTTGATTTTAAAAAATAATGGGTGTATTTGTCATTATATTTTGTGTAAGATTTCCCCAGTATGAGAGGCGACGATGTTTGCTTTTTAGAATAAAAGGAGTTAATCTGCAAGAATCATATTACAACAGTATTTAAATTGATCCAAAGTGATTGCTCTACCAACCTCACATCATGTATTTGTTTTGATTTGACATCCCGACCCTTTACTTCATGAAGTTTCATCCATACACAAACAAGTATTTTAAACCTCTCTAATGGAAAACAATCTGGGATTTCCTTGCGCAAATTCGGATTCAGTCGGCGCTCCAATAGGCAATTTGAGCATTGGACGCTGGGTGGTAAACGAAGAAAATCATGTCAAGTTGTCAACTCTTATCACTGTTTTAGTCCAACCATCCCTTTTTCTTTTTAATCCTCAAATAGCAGAGCTGTAAAATCTCAGAATCTGTTACTCTACTCAACATATTCAAGACTGTTGGATGTATGACCCGTATGTGGAGGGATAAAATTATTTTTCCTGGTGTGGGCGTTGAGCTCATCTCATGAATAAAATTAAAGAAGCAGCAATAGAATTGAGATATCCACCACGGTAAAACATGTTTGAATGATATTTTGTTTTACACCCTACACAAATATGAAATATGTTTGCTCCAATAATATTTTATTTTACTACGGTGTTGAAGTGTCTAATTTTTTGAAAACGTGATGTATTTCCATAATTAAGTACATTTAAAATATACTAATTATTAGAAGACAAACTAAAATTACAAGTTAAAAATTTATATGTATTTGTTTTTTTATTACACCTTTGATTAAAAATAAAAATAAAAGGAATAAATGAGGCATAAGGATCAAAGAGTGGTGATTGTAATCGCTTCAAGGAAAAACCTTATCAAAATAGGAAGTGATGAAATAAATAAAATACAGTTTAGGTTTAGGGCATGTAATTTTTGGTAAACATAACTATAATCCTAATTAAATTCTGGTTATACTACTAGTTTCCTTGTTTAAAATTCATGACTATATATACTACTGGAAATAGGCTTTATAATTACTTGATTGTGCAAAGAAAATCTTACACCATCAATGGATGCAAAAAATAGGCCTCTGTCGACACAAAACTGTAACTTTTGCGATCGTTATGAGCTAAACCTATATCGTGAGGACGAAATCATGGATTCATGGGATTGGTCTAGTTATGGTAAAAGGGAGAACGTATTCTATATCGAATGTAAAGCTGATTATATGCTCGAAAAAATAAATAGAGAGATTGACGATGATGATGATAAAGATGGTCATTCACTAGAACTGCTCGAGTCCGAGGTGACATCTAAGGTATTGACATTTAGTTGCCTTCTAAAAGAATGCAAAATAAGGGCACGAGTAATTTGCAATATGTTAGGTATCTCTGAAGACTATGCATCTGCTGTAGATAAACAGGTTTCAACTTTTGCTAGATCACAGCTTACTGATCCTCAAAACATTGGCTGCAAAATAGTGCCAATAGTAATTTGGTTTACTATTGTTTACGTCCAACATGATGGTGAAGATATTGATGCTGCTCGTGCTCGTGTTCAGCTCAGTAGCAACTTGGCCTTCCGTCAACTTCCTCCGATTGTTCCTCCTCTCAATCCTACAACCAGAGGTATAAATCCGTTCGCCTTTCAACTGGTGTACAGATGGACTTTAAAACATGGTGATGATTTACCTCCTATATGTTCCATCTGTAGGGATGAGCCTGAAATTGGAGAGATGATGGGAATCTTGTCGTGCTGGCATTCTTTTCATTTACATTGTATCGTCAAATGGCTGGAGATAAACTACCGATGCCCTCTCTGTCGCAAGTCCTTCCCAAAAAATAGCAAATATTAACGTCTCTTTTAAGTATGTGTGTTATTTTAGACTTGCTTTAGCTCAGGTTTGCATCTGGCAGAAGTGACGTCTGAGTTTTTTACCTTACATATCTAGTAATTGCTGACTCTTCTAGTCTGCACAATCTTTGCTATAATTAGTTTGTCAATTCTACTTTGTGTATGTGCCAGGCCTTTATCTCTTTAAGCAATAAGCAATGGATGTACACTAAATGTTAATCCCATAATCTTTAGTCAAAAACTCTGGATGAAGAGACCTGGTCTACATGTGTTTGTCAAGTTAGACAGATCTGCACACTAACAATGCAGGATTTACAATTTAAAAGGAAACCGATTTTCTCAAAACAAGCCAAAGGAGTTTTCTTTTAATGTTTAGTCTTAGGACTAAGGACATTCAATCATGCTTGATATTCTTTATTCATAGAAAGCTTCGTTATGTAAAACCTTGAACATAAGATCACAAACACAAGAGCCAAGACTTAACGTTTGAAATTTCTGAACAGATGTTACAAGAATAAGGCTTTAATCCCAAGTACTCTTCAGACTGCAACCTCGCATTTGATATGACAAAGACTACCCAAGGCTTTTGCTTTTTCCCTCAGGACAAACTTTTGTATCTTGCCTGTAGCAGTTGTTGGTAGATCTTCAAAAATAACTATCCGAGGAGCCATATAATGAGGCAAATGATCATGACAGAAGTTGATCATCTCTTGAGAACCAAGACTAAATCCCTCCTTCAACTTCACGAAAGCACAAGGAGTCTGCCCCCAGTGATCATCTGGTCTTGCTACTACAGCTGCTTCAAGGACTGCGGGATGACTGAGCAGAACTCTTTCCACCTCAACCGAGCAAATATTTTCACCTCCAGAGATTATAATGTCCTTCATCCTGTCCTTAACTTCAATGTAGCCATCTGGATGTCTCACAGCAAGATCACCACTATGAAACCATCCACCTCTGAATGCTTCTTCTGTTGCTTTGACATTTTTTAAGTATCCACTCATCACAGTGTTCCCTCTAATCATAATTTCACCAATGGTCTTGCCATCATCCGGCACCCTCTCCATTGTGTCGGGATTTCTTATGTCTATTCCCTGCATAAAATAGTGCTCCACTCCTTGTCTTGCTTTCAGAGAAAATCGTTCATCAGGAGGTAATGAATCCCACTCTGGCTTGCGCAGGCAAGATGTGCAGGGACCATGAATCTCTGTGAGCCCATATATATGAGATACCGAAAAGCCTAACTCCTCCATCTTGGAAATGACAAGAGGAGGCGGTGGTGAACCGCCTGTTGTTATTTCAACCTTATGAGGAAGTGGTTTGCGGTCACTTTTTGGTGAATTTACTATCATCTTCAAGACCGTTGGTGCACCACTCATATGTGTGACCTTGTGGAGGGAAATATTCTCAAAAATGTCCTTCGGAGAAACACGTCTTAGGCAGACATTAGTGCCACCAAGTGCAGCCAATCCCCAAGTAAGGCTCCATCCATTGCAGTGAAACATTGGAACAGTCCAAAGATAAGTAGGCATAGAGCCCATCTCATGAGTATAAGGAGTAGCAATAGCGTTGAGATATGCACCTCTATGATTGTAAACAACCCCTTTAGGGTGCGATGTTGTCCCAGAAGTGTAGTTGACACTAATAGGATCAAATTCAGTTATCGGCCACTTTATAGCAAAATCATCGCGCCCACTTGCAAGAAGAGTTTCATATTCATTAACATTGGGAGCAGCAACAGGAGGCGGGAGGTTTTCAGGATCAGGGATTAATATTAGAAGAGGTTTTATTTTGGCATCTGCAAGAAGATCCAGTGCTCCTTGAGCAACTTCAAGAAGCTGCTGGTCGACGAAAACGATCTTAGCTTCTGAATGTCTCAGGAGGACTGATACCATAGCTGAATCATGGCGTGTATTCAATGTACAAAGCACTGCTCCTGCCATTGGCACTGCGAAATGCAACTCTTGCAGCGCAGGTACATTAGGGGCTAGCGTTGCAACCTATAGAAGAATTTAGACTTACAACCATGAGAAATGACTCATAATACTGCCTAAAGTTATTACAATACTCTTAGATAACACTTTCACCAAAAATGAATGAGGTAGAATTTACGACGAGGGGCAAAATTTTTGACTGAATACACACTTAGTAGATATGTTTATAAGAAAAACTTACAGCATACCATTTCTGAAATCCAGAAAAAACAGAAAGTTTTTACTAATGAAGTGAATCAAGCCAACTATGACTACCTTAATGGACTAATTTGTTCCTACTTCGACCATATATTGTCTCCTTAACGTAAGTGTTGACAACACCACTTAAGTAGATGACAATAAAAATCAAAGTATACGGTCAAAATTATTACTCCTTCCGTCCATCTTTACTTGTCCAATATAATAAAAATAGCCGTCCAACTAAACTTGTCTAGTTTGGAAAAACAAGAAATAATTTACCATTTTATATCTTCTTTACCCTTCTTATTATTCCCTCTGTTCCTATTCTTTAGTACTCTCTCCGTTCGATTTTACTTGTTACTTATTTCCTATTTGGATTTTCTTGTTTACTTATCATTTTTGACATATCAAGAAAAGATAACTTTTCTTTTCCTATTTTATTCTTAGCATTTATTATTTTTTCTCTAAATTAATTTCGAAACACAATAATAAACATCAGGGTTACTATGGTAAAATGATCATGTCATTAATTAATTTTCTTAATGAGTGTGAATACATAGTTTAGATAATCAAGAAGACAATAATAATATTCTTCTAATTTTACCCAAGGTTCTACCTAACCAAGAAATCATTAAAGAGATACATCTTTCTCAACATATTTATTAAGTCTAAGTTAGTAAAAACATTCTTTGTTTTCTAGAAATTAGTAATTTGTTAAGGGGCGTGTTGGTTCGAAATTGAGAAGGCGTCCTGCGGAAGCTTAAAGTTTGCAAACCAAGACGGTGATAATTCAGATGACAAACAAAAGTATATTAAAACATAATATTATGAGAAAATGGTCAAATGCCCCCCAAACCTTTACCCCAAATTTCAACTACACACCTATACTTTGTGGAGGTTCTATGACCCCCCTGAACTATTTTAAAGTGGAATATTTACACCTCTAAAAGCTCATGCCCAGACATTATTTCAGGCAGTGAGCTGCACTCGCTGCCACGTCATTTTTTCTTGCCACGTCATTTTTTCTTTTTTTACTCTAAAAAATCAATTATTTAACTTTATTATGGTTTGGCCAATTAGCCTACATATTAAAAATCTAAATAAAAAAAAACATAAAAACTAATTGAGAGAAAATCTCTCCTTAAATAAGACTCATAAATGACTACATCGTGGATACTATTGTGTTATGGTATGAGAATGGAAACTCTATTTATAGATGTTTAAAGCTTTACCAAATATAAAAAAGTTTTATATTTTTCTTTTTAGCAAAAGTAAAAGTAACTATGATATTACTTTTTTTTTCCTTTCAAGAAAAGTATAACTTAATTTTAGTAAGAAAATCAAGGTAAAAACCCGTATCTATTCTAAAACAAATACTACTTATTTAGGAAATGAGGGAGTAATTATTATTCTTTTTCCAACATTATTTAGATTACTTATAATTAATTAATAGGAGTGATATAGTAAAATTATTATTTTATTTATTATTTCTTAAAGTGTGTTTGAAGATAAATTTAAACAAGTAAAAATGAAGAGGAGTAGCAGGCAATGGAGTCTTTAGACATACATCAATCTTATGTTAAAGTACCACATAGTTATATGAAGTAGACTGTCGTCTCCATATATGGTATTATTAGGCAATACTCACCTACTAAGCTATTAGGATGAGTTTGGCCAAGATTTATTTTGGGGAAAGGATAAAAATAACACTTAAAATTAAAATAATTTCATAAAACTAACATTTAAATTTAAAAATCTAATAAATAGCCATTAAGAAATGGGTATATCACAATTCGATCCTTCCGTTTTATGTACAGGGCCGATTTGTTATTTTTAATGGGCCCGTGTTCTTTTTGTCTTCTTTTTTCCATCCTTTGTTTGCTTTGAGAAAATGAGAGAAAACTGACAACTCTTTTCACTCTTATGGATTGGAAGAAATTATTGTCATCCAAGACTTTTGACTTTTCAGCACTCAACTTGCTGATAATTAAATTTCAATTAAAATCCTCCAACTTCGTGTCTTTGAGAAAATATTACGAGTCCGTCTATCATATTTATATATAATAATTATAGAGTTTCTATACATATACATATTCTATATAATAATTATAGCATTTTTATACACATTCTATACAATTTTTAACTACAATTATTATTTAGATACATATTTTATACGACTCTATATAGTTTTTATATGCATTGTAAAAAATGTATCAATCTAGTATAAGAGAGTATCAATTAAGTATATGGACACTGCAAGTGTATCAATATAGTATAAAGTGTATTAATGTGGTATAAAAGAGTCAATTGAGTATAGGGATTGGATGTGCTTGCTTAGAATTTCCTTTCTCTTTTTTAAAAAGTGTATCAATATAGTATAAAAGTGTATCAATGTGGTATAAAAGTGTATCAATTGAGTATAGAGACTACATATACCTAATTGGGCCAAATGGCTAAAAAGTAGTATTACTTTAGGCGATTGGCTAAGCATGTCCACCTTTTTAAATGTGGATTTTTTTTTTTTTAGATGGTCATCCCATGTCCTTTTCCCATTTATTTTCTGGTACCACACGTTCAACATTAATTTAATGTTGGACCTCACGTTATGTTGTCTACCCTTTTTAGGCGAATTTATAGGTAAATTTTGAAACTCATAAATTTATGGTCTCTCTATAAAATTAAGTATTTTATGTATATATTTTAAAAAAAATTATATAATATTATCTAGCGACACTCTTGCTATAAGAAGATTAAATAAATAGTGTACTTGATTGAACAGTGGCGGACCGAGAATTTAAAGACAATAGGTGCTTACAAAATTTAAGGAGCTTAAGATCAACCTAAATGTCAATGCACTCAACCAACTTTTTGTTATAGTGGGTGGTTTTATATGTTTTATACCTATTTTTCCTATATTTTCTATGTAATTATACCTATTCCGCCTCGAGTTTAGTGGGTGTCCAAGCAGCCCAAAATCGGTCCGCCCCTGTGATTGAAGATTAAGTTACATAAAGGAGGGGGGTCAATTCTCACTAAATATATATTGTTTCTATCTTTTTCTTTTAGTGATGCATTCATATTCTAAAATTCTGTGGTTATACAGTCACACTGCCCTCCATGTCCCAGTGGACTTCATTTACATAAACAACTTAATGAATGAATAGCGAGAGACATCAGACGGTAAACAAGAAAACCTTTTCGAGTAAGAAGAAAATAATAAACTTACAACATCACCACGAGATATACCCAACTGGGACAAAGCAGAAGCCATCTTTAAACACCTGTTATGAGTCTCTTCCCAAGTGTACTTAACAGAAGAACCATACACAACTGAAGTTCTGTCTCTAAAAACCTTAGCAGCTCTGTCCAAGAAACTAATGGGTGTCAAAGGAAAATAATTTGCGGAACATCTCATTAGTCCCTCCTTGGATTCCCATGGGTGAGTTTCAAGATTATTATTGTTGTCATGATGACTAATTTGGGACAGGTAACGTAAAATGGGGTGTACTCGAACTCTGTTGAGAGCATGTAACCACCCACTGAACTTTGCAACGTTGAAGAAAGGATTCATGATAGATATATGAAGATGGATGGAAAATGAGTAAGCAAAGCAAGAGTTTTTTTTGTGTAAAGAGGGGGATTTTATACAAATAGGTGTCTAAATATTCATGTGTACAAGAGTGTGCAAATTTCTCAGCTTTTTAGGCTTTATCTTCCAATTTAATAAGGTGTTTGGTAAGTTTTTGAGAGGTTAAAAATATTTATGTATTTTGAAAAATGATTATTTATAAAAATGAGGTATTTAATTAAGTTTTGAGAAAAAAAAAAAATGAGTCACGACCCGACCCCAGGGCCTGGCCGCGACGGGCATCCCGACCCACGAAGGCTCGAGAGACCCCTCAACTCCCCAATCCACTAGTGATATTGTCCGCTCTGGGCCCAGGCCAGCACGGCTTTAAAACGCATCACTAGGGAGTTACAGAGGTATCTCGGACCTTCGTGGTTCGGGATGCCCGTCACGGCCAGGACCCCGGCTCAAGTCGTGACAAAATGCCTTCTGAAAATAGCAAAAGTTGTTTCTCAGAAAAATTACGCTTAAAACACTTTTTTAAAAGTTTTGATCAAAAACTAATTACAAATCTTTTAAAATTTATCGGTTAAATACTACTTAGTTTTTAATTTCAACATTCTATGTTAAAAATTTAAAACATTATAAAAATCTTTGGTTTAAGATAAAAATGAGGGAGTAATATCATGACGAGACGCAAGATTTGGTCACGTATAATAAATACCCCTATAAGTCCTACATAATCAATTTTGTCTATTTGCAAATATATCAAGTTCCTGAAGTTGTTAACAAATTAATGAAGAATTAATTAACTTAAACACCCGTCCCACCAACTATTTAAATTAAAATTAGTCAACGAATATATTACATAATATGATTTTTTTGTCATTACACGATCATGAATTTGCCGAATATGATATAGTAAATTTAATAATAATCAAAATAAACATTATATTTAAAATAACACTACTAACAACCATCTAAACAGGCAGCAAGTTATAAATACTAACAATGAGTCACCTATGATTTAAAGCCTAAAATCCACAGATATTTGGTTTAATCCTTACCAAATTCTTAAGTTTTTATTAATTCCCCGCCTAATTCACTAGTCATTAGGGATACAAAAAAACAGTAAAGAACAGCATAAATTATATACACTGACATTACTCAATAATTTAACACATACATAAAATTATAGAAGAAAGAATCAGACTCATTGTTTATTATATGGCTGGTATACTTTAGATGATACTGTTAAGATTTAGTTTATTCTCAATATTATCTCACTTTTTTTTTTTAATTTATTTATTTTAACTTCAACGCAAAGAACAATAATTTCACACATTTTAAAAAAGGACTCATATTTTTGACTGATGCGAATCATGTCCAAAGATGATAACATTTTCCATTTTTTTAATTGAAATCGTCAACATCAAATATATAAATTAACATTATACAATAATAATTGGGTATTGTCAACCACAAGGGTTGGTGTGGTGGTTCAGCACCCCCTCCTTAAGCAAGAGGTTTGGGGTTCCATTCTCACCTCTAATGAATGGAAAAAACTCCGTGGTCAGTTCCCTACCGCTTAGTGTGCTGATAGTAGGAACGGAGAATTAGTCTCACGGCTGCCGGCTGTGGGGATACTTTGGAAAATAAAATAAAATTGGGTATTGTCATTTATTGGATCTATCCACCAACTACTTCACTTTCCAACAGTTATCTGCATGCCTGACACAAAATGCCATAGATCAGTAACAATTTTTTAATCTTGTAAAAATAGTAAAAGAAAGGAATTGTACCACTTCAGAGCAATTAAACAGAGAAGGATACTTGCTGTTTCATTCAGGAAAGACTGCCCAAGGCATTCGCTTTCTCCCTTAGCGCGCGAGTTTCAGTATCTTCCCGGTTGAATTTCTTGGGAGATCTTGAAATATGACTGTAATGAGGAGAGTTATCCCTGCAGAAGTTGATGATTTCTTGATCGCTAACATTATTAGAACCATCCTTCAACTTCACAAATGCGCAAGGTGTCTGCCCCCAGTGATTATCTGGTCGTGCGACTACTGCTGCTTCAAGAACTGCTGGATGACTATAAAAAACTGTTTCCACCTCTACAGTTCTTATGTTTGACAGCCAAATCACCGGGTATGAAACCATCCACCTTTAAAAGCTTCCTCTGTTGCTTCTTCTTCTTCTTTTAGATACCCACTCGTTACAGTATTGAGTATTCCCTCTAAACACAATCTCACCCATTGTTTTACCATCTGCTGGTACCTATCCCCATTTTAATAGGATCTATTATATCTGCTGCTGCTTCTAAACAAAGATTTTGCACTCCTTGTCTCGCTTTCAACTCGTACTTTTCTTTTGGTGGCAAAGAATCCCACTCAGGCTTCCACAAACAATACGTTCCAGGACCATGCATCGCGGTTATGCCATATATGTGATGTACCCGAGACCCAAGTTCCTCCATCTTGGAAATGATTTGTGGAGGTGGTGATGAACCACCTGTCATTAAGTTAACCTCGTGTGGGAGTTGTTTTCTGTCAATTACCTGGGAATTCACTATCATGTTTAGAACAGTTGGTGCCCTGCCCATATGTGTGACCTTGTACTCTGCTATCCTTTCAAATATGAGTTTTGGAGAAACCTGTCCAAGGCAAATACTTGTGCCACCAAGTGCTGCTAGACCCCAAACCAGGCACCACCCATTGCAGTGAAACATTGGGACGGTCCAAAGGTAAATAGGCCATGAACTCATCTCATGAAGCATAAATGTAGCAGTGGCATTAAGATATCCACCCCTGTGATTGAAAACAACCCCTTTGGGTCGCAAAGTTGTTCCAGAAGTATTGTTAACACTAACAGGATCAAGTTCACTTATTGGCCGGCCACCTTATAGCAAATTCGCTATCCCCACTTTCAAGGAGGCTTACATATTCATGCGTAATAGAGTTAGTGATAGTAGGAGAATTGTAAGATTCAGGGATTAGAGCAAGAAGAGGTTGTATTGGTTCTCATTAGCAAGAATATCTAGTGCTCCTTGAGCAACTTGGAGCAATTGCCGATCCACAAATATGACCTTTGCTTCTGAATGTTTCAGAAATGCTGATATCATAGCTGAATCATGTCGGGTATTTAGTGTACAAAGAACAGCACCAGACATCGGTACTGCAAAATGCAGCTCTAGCATTGCTTATGCATTAGGGGCCAATGTTGCAACCTACAGAATAATTTCAAATCCATAACAAACTTAATCTTGTGTGAAATCTTACAACATAAAGTAGTGAAATTAAGGCATTAATTAAGCGCAAAAACATCAGTCATTGTAAATTTTCAAAGCATAAAGCTCTTTCACTACTGCCAACACCGAGAAGGAACAAAGATTATGAACAGTCTTTTCCATTATGCAGGATTCTAGCTAGTCTAATTTGATACATAACTGAATATATCTCCATACATGAAGGAGGATTGCTTCAGTTAAGCATATTGACGTTTAACAAAGAACTAGTACAATTATTTCCTACTATGCTACCATCCCATATCAAGGGCACATAATACCATGGCTTGTTACTGTTGCTTGAAAGTCTTCTTCCATAGAAAACTATTAATGCATAAAGTAGAAAATGAATTGAGCCTGAACTTATTTTCTAGTTTTATAAATTATCAATGTAGCAAAAGCCAAGCAATCACTACTTCTTATTTTATAACAGAAAATGGTATAGAAGAAACTTACCACATCCCCACGAGAAATTCTCAGTTCAGAAAAAGCAGAAGCAAGCTTTATACAACAGCAAGTGTCTCTGGCCGAGTGTACTTCACAGAAGGTCCACTGATGATGGAAATTCCTCCTCTAAAAACATTTGCTGCTCTCTCTAAGAAACTTATGGGTGTCAAAGGAACATAATTTACAGAAAATTTAAGAAGATCCTCCATCGATTACAATATAATGACTCAGTTTCCAGATTCTTTGAAACCTGGCCAAGTTGTGAAGCCTCTGACTGTTTGTGGACTGAATTTAAACTGAATTGGTACCATATATAAATGCAATTTGGTGCCAATCATGAGTGACATATGGTGATGATGATGGTGGAGAAAGTCGGAGGAAATAATACTAAAGAGTAGTATATGGCACCTTTCAAGGAATAAAATAAATTGACAATGCGAAGACCAGATACAGAGTTGACAAAATAAACAAAGTGATTTGAATATTGAGGAGTAGCATCTTTAGGAATAACATATATTGACAATGTGAAGTCCAGTTCAGTGTTGATGAAGCAAAGAAACTGAGTTGAATATTTGTTGCTTCTTCATCGTGGACAGATAAGATAGAATTTCCAGCCAGCGCGAAGAAGTCAACCTGTAACTTAATGTACAATCAAAACAGCGCATAGACAGCAATCAGGCATCAATTTTGAATTATTAACCAATGACTGAGATAACAAAAGTTGTTGCAACAAAACTTCAAGAGTTTGATACTCACATTCTCCTCGTTATTAGTACTGTAATACATTTACCACGACCTTACGGATAAATTTGAAACGGATTTAAATTATATACACTGACAATATGAATTTCGATATTTGATAGTCTGTTGCGATCGATCAGAAGTAGAGTAATGAAATTTAAACATCATTGGAAAAGAGCATTCACATACAGCTTAGTTGAGGAGACTTCAATCTTTAAACATAAATAGAAGATAAACAGATTACAGTGTAGAAGTCGTTCAGTTCTAGAAAATTCTCAAACTGTAAATGGAATAGAAGAATGACACTCCGACTGAAGCAGCAATTATCATCAAATAAAAAAAGAGTTCCTTTTCCCATTTCCTTCAGCAAAGACTTCCCAAGGCTTGGGCTTTCTCTCTTAAAATGAACTTTTGTATCTTGCCTGTTGAAGTTTTTGGGATATCTTGAAATATGACCGTTCGAGGTGCCATGTAATGAGGCAAGTTATCCCTGCAGAAGTTGATAATTTCTTTATCACTAAAATTATTAGAATCATCCTTCAACTTCACATATGCACAAGGTGTCTGACCCCAGTGATTATCTGGTCGCGCGACTACTGCTGTTTCAAGAACTGCTGGATGACTATACAAAACTCTTTCCACTTCTACTGTGCTTATGTTTTCTCCGCCAGAGATTATGATATCTTTCAATCTGTCCTTAACTTCTATGTATCCATCAGGATGTTTAACAGCCAAATCACCACTATGAAACCATCCGCCTTTAAAAGCTTCTTCTGTTGCTTCTACATCTTTTAGATATCCACTCATTACAGTATTCCCTCTGAACATAATTTCACCCATTGTCTTACCATCTTCGGGTACTTTCTCCAATGTGAGAGGATCCATCACATCCACTCCCTCTGAACAAAGATGTTGCACCCCTTGTCTTGCTTTCAATTTGTACTTTTCATCTGGTGGTAAAGAATCCCACTCATGCTTCCACAAACAATATGTACCTGGACCGTATGTCTCTGTTAGTCCATATAAGTGATGCACTCGAAACCCGAGTTCCTCCATTTTGGAAAGGATTTGCGGAGGTGGTGGTGAACCACCTGTCATTATGTTAACCTTGTGAGGAAGTGGTTTTCTGTCACTTACGGGTGAATTCACAATCATGTTCATAACAATTGGTGCCGCACTCATGTGTGTAACCTTGTGCGCTGCTATGTTTTCAAATATGGCTTTTGGAGAAACATGTCTGAGGCAGATGCTGGTGCCACCAAGTGCTGCTAGACCCCAAGTCAGGCACCATCCGTTGCAGTGAAACGTTGGGACGGTCCAAAGGTAAACAGGCCATGAACTCATCTCATGAAGCATAAATGTAGAAATGGTATTGAGATACGCACCTCTATGATTGTAAACAACCCCTTTTGGTCGCGATGTTGTTCCAGAAGTATAGTTAACACTAATAGGGTCAAATTCACTTGTCGGCCACCTCACAGCAAATTCGCTGGTCCCACTTTCAAGAAGGCTCTCATATTCATGAGTGACAGAGTTTACAATAGTAGGAGAGTAGTCCGATTCAGGGATTAGAACAAGAAGAGGTGGTTTTGCTTTCTCCTTAGCAAGAATGTCTAGTGCTCCTTGAGCAACTTGGAGCAATTTCTGATCCACGAATATGATCTTTGCTTCTGAATGTCTCAGCAATACTGATATCATAGCTGAATCAAGACGGCTGTTTAATGTACAAATAACAGCGCCAGCCATTGGTACTGCAAAATGCAGCTCTTGCATTGCGTATACATTTCGGGCCAATGTTGCAACCTGCATAAATAATTTTCAAATCTCTGAAAATAAACCATTTAAATCCAAACTTCATAAACTATTTCCTGATACATTGACCATCTAATATTAAAAGATATATATAAGCCCATAGCTCTTGTTTATGTGAATCATGAACTTCAAGATCTAAGTACATTTAAATGAAACATTTATAACTCAAATTATCTGTTTAACCAAATTGAACCAAGTGCCAACTTCCTCAATATTCTCTCTTACTTAAGAAGCAATCTCTATCAATTTGGTTTTTAATCTTATTAAAAGAAGCCAGAACAATTATAGGTATTTTTCCCTCAATCAACTACCTGTAAAATCCATCAATTCTACGAAGGCGTTTAGTCATAGGATATGACAATAATATGAAGATACTAATGATATGTGAAGATGTAAAATTTGATTAATTATGTATTTTCAGAAAAATGTTAAATGATATCAAAACCCTCACAATGCTTTCAAATAGTAAATATGCAAAGCAATGACTTGCTAGTTGAGTTATTCTCAATCTTCTTATCCATATAGATAAAATAAATATGAAGCATCATTTATTTATTATAGAATGATAAGGATCAACGGTGTTAATTAAGGAATTCGATTCATAATTTGGCTAAGATCTGTTAGGTGTGCTTAGGGCGTACAGTCAGGCACTTAAGGCGTAAGCCTCACAGGACTAAAACCTTACTGCTATGCCTCGAGGCACTTTGTCAGTGCCTTGCCCTGGGGCGAGCCTCAAAAATGCCGTTTAAAACACTAGCTATAATCCTCATATTCATGCGGATACATGTGACTAAAATCCGGATACATGTGATGTATCTACAAGATATGTATCCGCCTCAATATTCAATAGGATATCATGGAATATTGAAAAGGAGTGAAAGAGGAGTAATTAGCTCCTAACTATAGTAATAAGATTTATGCTGTTTAAACATCAAGAAATATATATATATTCCGGGAGATAATAGTGAAAAAAAGTTGGAGAAAGTTACCACATCCCCACGAGAAATGCCAAGGTCAGACAAGGCAGAAGCAAGCTTTATGCACCTAGCATGTGTCTCTTCCCAAGTATACTTGACAGAAGATCCATCAATGATTGAAATTCTTCCTCTGAATACATTTGCTGCTCTCTCCAAGAAACTTATGGGTGTCAAAGGAACATAGTTTACAGAACACTTGAGCAAACCCTCCATCGATCGTAATGGCAATCCAGGCCCCTGATCTGAGAGCTTGTGGATTAAATTTGCTAAATGGTACCCCATATATAATATTGAAGTCAAGATTGATTACAGTTGGCAATGCAAAGAAAACTTCACTTTCAGTATTTCTTGTTTATTCATTAATTCATCATGCAACGTGATGGTAGTGGCCATCACTATTATAAACCAATAATTAAAGCTCAAACGTCAGCTGATCCTGTATGATGGCATTTGCCAGTGATAAGTGGGACAATAATTGAGTTTAACGTACATCTCGATGAATAAACTGTGCATCACATTTTTCTATGCATGTGGTATACAGGGACGTAAAGTTTTGGTTTGTCCCTATAGCCATTAAACTATTCATTTCTATTCCTCCACTTGACAGAAAGTCTTCAACAGTTCAATTTTTTTTTCATTTATTTATGATTTTGCCTACATATTTTATTTAAAACTTCTACCTGCAAATGCTTCTCCGTTCACAACCGCACCTCCACCACCCACAGTCTAACTTGGTTGGGTGGGGTTCTTTCAAATATCCTGCAAGGGATCGCTTGATTTATATTTCGGAGAGCGATCGCTTGCTTTAATTTTCCGGCACGAGGCTTCTTGATTTTCCGGCAAAAGGTCTCTTGCCGGAAATTGCTATACTGCTACTGCATCTCGCTCCCTAAATGGCCAGAGAAATGAGTCCATTGAGTTTTCTACTTAACAGAAAGAAAATAAATTTGTTTTAGCAATAAAATTATTTGAATTTACTTCTGCTTGTAATTTGTGTTAGACTTTGTTCATTCATATGGTGTATATATCGAAATTCGAACCATTAAGAGCTAAACTTGATAATAAATATTTTATTGGTTTGATTATTGCTTTAAGGTATTGACAAAATGAAAATTGATTTTACATAAAATCAGATCGAACTGACGACTAACAACCCCACTTCAGAGCAATTTGCCAGCTTTGGACAATATTGAACATAATGGCACAGAAAAATACTAATATACATAGTTATCAACAATTATACACTGAAACAGAAGCAAAGTGACAGTTTCCTGTTTCTTTTAGAAAAAACTGCCCAAGGCTTTCGCTTTCTCCCTTAGCGCGACTTTCAGTATCTTGCCAGTTGTATTTTTGGGGAGATCTTGAAATATGACTGTTCGAGGCGCCTTGTAATGAGGCAAGTTATCCCTGCAAAAATTGATAATTTCTTGATCACTGGCATTGTTAGAACCATCCTTCAACTTCACAAATGCACAAGGTGTCTGCCCCCAGTGATTATCTGGTCGTGCGACTACTGCTGCTTCAAGAACTGCTGGATGACCATACAAAACTGTTTCCACCTCAACTGCGCTTATGTTTTCTCCACCAGAGATTATGATGTCTTTCAATCTGTCCTTAACTTCGATGTACCTACCCATCAGGATGTTTGACAGCCAAATCACCGGTGTGAAACCATCCACCCTTGAAAGCTTCTTTTGTTGCTTCTTCATCTTTTAGATATCCGCTCATTACGGTATTCCCTCTAAACACAATGTCACCCATTGTCTTACCATCTGCTGGTACCTTTTCCATTGTAATAGGATCTATTATATCCGCTGCCTCTAAACAAAGATTTTGCACTCCTTGTCTTGCTTTCAGTTCGTACTTTTCTTTCGGAGGCAAAGAGTCCCACTCAGGCTTCCACAAACAATATGTACCTGGACCATGTATCTCGGTTATTCCATATATGTGGTGTACTCGAAACCCAAGTTCCTCCATTTTTGGAAATGAGTTGGTGAAGTGGTTTTCTTGTCACTTACGGGAGAATTCACTATCATGTTTAGAACAGTTGGCGCCCCTGTAATTCTTTCGGATATGAGCTTTGGAGAAACCTGTCTAAGGCAAATACTAGTGCCACCAAGTGCTGCTAGACCCCAAACCAGGCACCACCCGTTGCAGTGAAACATTGGGACGGTCCAAAGGTAAATAGGCCATGAACTCATCTCATGAAGCATAAATGTAGCAATGGCATTCAGACATGCACCCCTGTGATTGTAAACAACCCCTTTGGGTCGCGATGTTGTTCCAGAAGTATAGTTTACACTAATAGGGTCAAGTTCACTTATTGGCCATCTTATAGCAAATTCGCTATTGCCACTTTCAAGGAGGCTTTCATATTCATGAGCAATAGAATTAACAATAGTAGGAGATTGTCAGATTCAGGGATTGGAACAAGAAGTGGTGGTATTGCTTTTTCATTAGTGAGAATATCGACTGCTCCTTGAGCAACTTGGAGCAATTGCTGATCCACAAAGATGACTTTTGCTTCTGAATGTTTCAGAAGTACTGATATCATGGCTGAATCATGACGCGTATTCAATGTACAGAGAACTGCGCCAGCCATTGGTACTGCAAAATGCAGCTCTAGCATTGCGTATACATTTGGTGCCAATGTTGCAACCTACAGAAAAACTTTCAAACGCATAATGGAAAACTAACCGGACCCCACTTTGTATACACTGGTTATGTTGTTGTTGTATAATGGAAAACTAAACCATTCAACTTCCAAACTCATTGCAACAGAGTTGATCTAGTATTCTCTAGTGACTAGTATCTATTAATCACAATACGGATCATCGAGTGTTGAAAACTGCTAAGGAGATAGCCCTACAAACCGATATCGAAAGAGATCCGTTCAATCTGGTGGCATAACAAACGCGATGTATTGTGAAACCTTACAGTATAAAGTGGTGAAATTAAGGCATTAGTTTAAGCACAAAAACATGTCACTGTCAATAGTCATAGCGTAAAGCTCTTTCACTGCTGCTAACACCGAATAGGAAAAAAGTATTTTCTACACACTTCAAGGCTTCATCTTATTTTCTAACAGACTATGGGACAGAAGAAACTTACCACATCCCCACGAGAAATCCCCAGTTCAGACAAAGCACAGGCAAGCTTTATACACCTAGCGTGAGTCTCTTCCCAAGTGTACTTGACAGAAGGTCCATCAACGATGGAAATTCTTCCTTTAAAAACATTTGCTGCTCTCTCCAAGAAACTTATGGGTGTCAAAGGAACATAGTTTACAGAACATTTAAGCAGACCCTCCATTGATTGCAATAATGACTCAGTTTCGAGAGTCCTTTGAAACTTGGCACAAGTTGTGAGACATCTGAGTGCTTGTGGCTGAATTTAAACTGAATTGGTACCATATATAAATGCAACTTGGTGACAACCATGACTTATGATGATGATGGTGGTGGAGAAAGTCAAAGGGAATAGCACTGAAGAGTAGCATCTTTTATGAATAACATATATTGACAATGTGAAGACCAGTTCAGCAGTGATGAAACAAAGAAACTAAATTGAATATTTTTTGCTTCTTCATCATCAACGGAAAAGATGGAATTTCCAGGGAGAGCCACGAAGTCAACCTGTAACCTAATGTACAATCAAAACAAGGCATAGGCAGCAATAATGCATCAACTTTGAATTACTAACCAATGACAGATTAAAAAAAAGTTGTAGCAGCAAAACTTCAAGAGTTTGATGGCTCACATGATATCCTCTTTATTTATTAGTAATATATTTACCACGACCTTATAGATAAATTTGAAAAGGATTTAAATTATACACGCAGACAGTATTAATTTTGATAGTCTGTTGAAATCAAGCAGAAGTAGAGTGATGCCAAAGAGCTACCATGTCCAGCTTATACAATATGGATGATTAGAATATACCTTCTGAGGAGACTTCAATCTTTAAACACAAAAGAAGATAACGATTACAGTATAGAAGTCGTTCTGTTCTAAAAAATTCTGAAACTGTAAATGGAATACAAGAATGACACTCTGACTTTACAGCAATTTTCGACAAAGAAAACCGAAGTTCCTTTTCCGATTCCCTTTAGCAAAGACTTCCGAAGGATCTGGCTTCCTCTCTTAGAATGAATTTCTGTATCTTGCCTGTTGAAGTTTTTGCGAGATCTTGAAATATGACAGTTCGAGGTGCCATGTAATGAGGCAAGTTATCCCTGCAGAAGTTGATAATTTCTTGATCACTGACATTATTGGAACCATCCTTCAACTTCACAAATGCACAAGGTGTCTGCCCCCAGTGATTATCTGGTCGCGCAACTACTGCTGCTTCAACAACTGCTGGATGACTATACAAAACTCTTTCCACCTCTACTGTGCTTATGTTTTCTCCACCAGAGATTATGATATCTTTCAATCTGTCCTTAACTTCTATGTATCCATCTGGATGTTTAACAGCCAAATCACCACTATGAAACCATCCGCCTTTAAAAGCTTCTTCTGTTGCTTCTACATCTTTTAGATATCCGCTCATTACAGTATTCCCTCTAAACATAATTTCACCTATTGTCTTACCATCTTCGGGTACTTTCTCCAATGTGAGAGGATCCATCACATCCACTCCCTCTGAACAAAGATGTTGCACTCCTTGTCTTGCTTTCAATTTGTATTTTTCATCTGGTGGTAAAGAATCCCACTCAGGCTTCCACAAACAATATGTACCTGGACCGTATGTCTCTGTTAGTCCATATAAGTGATGCACTCGAAACCCGAGTTCCTCCATTTTGGAAAGGATTTGTGGAGGTGGTGGTGAACCACCTGTCATTATGTTAACCTTGTGAGGAAGTGGTTTTCTGTCACCTACGGGTGAATTCACAATCATGTTCATAACAGTTGGTGCGCCACTCAAGTGTGTGACCTTGTGCTCTGCTATATTTTCAAATATGGCTTTTGGAGAAACATGTCTGAGGCAGATGCTGGTGCCACCAAGTGCTGCTAGACCCCAAGTCAGGCACCATCCATTGCAGTGAAACGTTGGGACGGTCCAAAGGTAAACAGGCCATGAACTCATCACATGAAGCATAAATGTGGCAATGGTGTTGAGATATGCACCTCTATGATTGTAAACGACCCCTTTGGGTCGCGATGTTGTTCCAGAAGTATAGTTAACACTAATAGGGTCAAACTCACTTGTCGGCCACCTTACAGAAAATTCGCTACTCCCACTTTCAAGAAGGCTCTCGTATTCATGAGTGATAGAGTTAACAATAGTAGGAGAAGAACTGTCAGAGTCGGAGATTAAAACAAGAAGAGGTGGGATTACTCTTTCATTGACAAGAATATCTATTGCTCCTTGAGCAACTTGGAGCAACTGTTGATCCACAAATATGACTTTTGCTTCTGAATGACTGAGCAGTACTGATAACATAGCTGAATCATGACGGGTATTTAATGTACAAATAACAGCTCCAGCCATTGGTACTGCAAAATGCAGCTCTTGCATTGCGTAAACATTGCGGGCCAAAGTTGCAACCTGCATAAATAATTTTCAAATCTGTGAAAATGGCAAACTAAAACCATCTGAATTCTCAACTTCATTCTATCTATACTAAATATATGCTTAGAAAGTACAAAATTAATGTACCGGATCTATTATCTACTGAAAGTTTTATTGGAATTTTCTCCAGGATCATATATAACACTTTCGAGTTTCACCAAATTTTATTAATTTAAAAATAAACAAATGACTCTTTAAAAATTTAGTATAGAATACGTAACTCAATACGAAGCCTAATCAAAGATCAAGTTACGTTTTTTAAAATTGTCTACAATCAGGAAAGACATGAACTGTTGTCTTGAAAACTGAAAGAACTAGAAGATTGAAGTATTTCAACTATACTTGGTAAGACAGTAAACCATACAAGTTACAATCAGTCATCCATAAGTAAAAATTGAAATAAACTATCCATATATATGGGCACGAAGTTTAAGAAATATGGAAAAAATTTGCAATGTTTCAAAACTATCAGTAAAGTACATAAATTTTGAAATAGAAGAGTACACCTTTTGTGGAATTCTTGCCAAATAAGTGAGACCCAGCATGAGTAAAATGTTGGTGGTGTCATTAAATATTTGTCAAATAAAGAAACATGTCATAACATAAATTGAGACATAAGGTGTAACTGAAAATCTGTTAGGATTTAGGAAGTTACCACATCTCCACGAGAAATGCCAAGCTCAGACAAAGCAGAAGCAAGTTTTATACACCTAGCATGTGTCTTTTCCCAAGTGTACTTGACAGAAGGTCCATCAATGATAGAAGTTGTTCCTTTAAATACATTTGCTGCTCTCTCTAAGAAACTTATGGGTGTCAAAGGAGCATAGTTTGCGGAACACTTTAGCAAACCCTCCATGGATCGCAATGACTCAGTTTGAACATCATGCACCGAAACCTGACACATGTAGTGGCGAGGCCTCTGAGTACGTGTGGGATGTATTCGGACTAAATTGGTTCTACATGGAAAAATTCTTGCCAGTCCTGAGTAACTCATGATGGTTATGGTGGAGAAGAAAGAAAGAGAATAATGTTGAAGAAGGCATATGAAACCTTTCAGCACCCACATATAATGGCGATGTGAAGACCACTACAGTTGGCAAAGCAAAGAAGACTTGAATTATGCATTTCTTATTTCTTCATCGTGATGGAAAATGGCAAATTATTATAAAACCATCTAGCAATTAAAGCTCAAACGTGAGCTCAACCGGATATGATGGGATTTGCAAGAGATAAGTCAACCAGTAAGCTTATGTAACCTGTACATTTCGTTTCACCATAATCAAATGAGAAAACCTTTGCCTGAATAAACCTTTACATCACTGTTTTTCTTTTTCTTCTTTTTATGTAGATGGACATCTCGTTTTAAGCAAAATGACATATTGTATAATCCACTTGAATAGATTTTAAAGAAATATCATTTCACACTAACCACGGAAAAGTAAATATTTAAACAACAAAGGAATGAAAGGAGAACAGAAACAAGGAATATAAAGAAAGAACATGGTAGAATAGAATAAGAACATAAATGAAGAAGACGACATGGGTTCCCACTACTCGCAGAGAAATAAAATAAAAATAACAAAGATCAAGAAATTAAACACAGAAATGGGTCACAATTTCACCACGAAGCAAAATTCCTTCAAGTAATATGGACAGAACAAAGTGATCCTTTACAGGTTTTTATGCACAATGCATAGACAGCAGTCGTGCATCAATTTTTAATTATTAACCAATGACAAAGATTAATAAGAATAATGGCAGCAAAATTCTCGGAAAGTTAAAAACAAAATTGCAGCTGCACAAAAGAAAAGGGCAAAGTAGATCTCCGGACAGTGAATAATTATCCTAGACATTTGCTGAGTGTCATTGCCGATTAGTCTAAAGCAGCTATAATTGCATCAACAACTTCTTGGGTGGTGCTATCTCCTCCAACATCCTTTGTCCTGAATTTTCCCTCTGCTATTACACGTCGTACAGCAGTTTCTAAACGATCAGCAAATGATGGAAATTCAAGATGTCTCAGCATCATTGCTGATGACAGAAGAAGTGCCACCGGATTTGCTTTCTTAAGCTTCAATATCTTTTCGTTGCCAACATTCCCAGCAGAAGCACCTTGCTCAAAAACTGCTTGATCAGCGCCAACATTACCTGAGAAAATAACAGTCCTACATTATGTCTCATACGCTGCCTAATACTTGAGGAAGAAACACTAGAATATTCTAATTAATCTCTGAGAGACGCTAATAATTATCTGTAGAATAGACAAGGAGGAGGCATTTAATCTTTCTTCCAACAAAAGAAGTGAGAAAACGCAACTGTCCCAAATAACATATCATTCCATTCTAGGCAACATATTAGCCCATTTTTAGATGAGCTGTAACGGATTGAGCTAAAATGGGCTGTAACAGATTGGGCTAAAATGGGATGAGCTAATGATGCACCCAAAAATGAAAGCATAGGGTGGGTTATGTTTTATGGGCTAATTTTGCCACCCCTGTTCCCATCATTAAGCAAAAGCTTAACCGGTCTGGATGAGTTTTCCAGTTTGGATTGCCCAATTGTCCAGAAGTTGCTTGGTTTATTGTAGTTTTAAAGAAATTTTCTGAAATTAGTGGAGGTGTCCACGGTTGGCCATCTCTCAAAATTTGCATTTTACATTTGATCTTTGCTATGAGCCTCTGACGCCTTATGTTCTGCCCCCAAATCATCATTCCAGACCAAATTGACACCAAGTATGTCCAATTGCTTGCCTCAAATGTTGCCGCACCTGTTCTTGTCCTAAGCCCTAGTACGAAAGTTCTAGCCTATCAAAGGTGTCTCTTGTTTCATAAAACCTTTTCCACTTCCAAATAACCACCACAAATATCTCCTTTCATCAGACAGAATATTCACAACCAGTGCAATGGAAGCCTCACCCATCTATAATCCACAAGTACTTCGTTTAGGATTTTAGGATGACAGGCCGGATTGGAGACCACTAATCAAGCAAAAGCTAGAACTTCAAAATACCATTCAACAACCTTGACTCTCTGCAATAGCCTTCAAAGGGAATCCAACAACAATACACCAAATGAAATCCCACAGGCGGGGTCTGGGAAGAGTAGAGGTGTACACAGACCATACACTTATATCATGGAGGTAGAGAGGTTTCTGAAAGCTCGAGGAATGCATATCAAAGCAGTTTGAAAAAGGAAATACAAAAGTAGAGAATGCATAGCAAATAATAGGGAAAACATTATATAGCATTTAACAACCAAAAAAAATAATGAGATAACCGAGACACAAGAAACATCATGTAACAGAAATCGGAGGACAAGACACTATGTGGATTTCTAATACTTCAAAGGGAATCCACAGAGGAAAAATGTGCCATTCATCTTAGCGACCATGTTCAGAGCATATCTCTAGACGTCCAACTCCAACAAATTAGAGACCTTTGTTACGTGAACTCCAATTTCCAAATTAAACATTCGTTAAGATGACCAAATTGGTATCATACCAAAACTGTTTCTGTGATCCTCCTCTACTAAATCTTTTGTGACTTTAGCTCTCATTTCTAGCCGTCAGATAAACAACCTCTGCAAAAGACATCTCTGTTCTAACCTAATATGCATAAGGTAGTATTAATTTGATATTCTTAGATTGTTCTATTTTGAGCCGGGGGTCTATCAGAAACAGCCTCTCTATCTCACATTTGAGGTAGTGGTATGGACTGCGTACACTTACCCTCCCCAGACCCCACTTGGTGGGAATATACTGGGTATGTTGTTGTTGTTGTAGTATTAATCTGATACCCTTTACCGATGAATTTTCTATAGTTAGGCTATGTCTTCCCAGCCTTAGTCCGCTAAGCTATGGTATGACTGTGTTTGACCTCCTTTTGCCTAGCATTGATCAAATGAAAACATACAAAGCAAGTGTTAGCTATAATTGTAATCTCAATCTGCAAATATTACCATTACCTCTGCCTGGATTTCCTAATGTCAATCTGGTTATACTGAAGTCCAACAGGTGATGCACCTATCCACTGTGTTCCTGATTATTCCCTTTTCTTTTCAAGTAACTTGAATTCTATAAGATATGATTCTTGTATCCATTTAGGAAATTTATTGGATCAATTTTTCATTTTTAATGTAGCATAACTAACTTAAGTTACCAGAAAATCAATCTACAAAGGAGCTCATTCTTTTGGCTGCCAGAAAGCTTAACAGGTTTAGATCACTGGAATTCTATTTGAGTGAAATGTGAGCTACAGACTAACCACCAAATGAAGGGTATCTTAACTTACTGAAATTCTTAAGATCAAATTGTCATTTATAGACAAAAAGGACTGCTAATGCCAGCAAAAGTCAACTTAGCATAATAGAGAGATGTAAATCATTCAAAATATATATCAGAAAGATTTACCTCCTGGCATGACTCCTGTGCCACCAGCTAAACCAGCAGTCGTATTTGCAATCAAATTTCCGTAGAGGTTGGGCGTCACCTACATAATTGCAATTTGTTGTACTTCAGAAACGAGCTTGTGAGCTATGTCTCAAAATGAGGAGAAAGTTAAAAAGAGGCAGAATAAAACACGAAAGCTTGCTTCTGGACCGATGCAGGAAAGCTGATGACTCTTAATCTACAAAAGCCACCACGAGAAGCGCAGGGGTGGTGATACCTACCTTACCTAATCTTAATGTTTTTCCATCCATGCTTTCTCACTGATATCTCATTTTATGAGGTAAGCTTTTATAGGCGTATGACATGCAACAAGGCCTGTTGGAGCACTGAACCACCTACAAGCTTCTGTCTGCTATAAATGAGTATGTAAGGAGTTAAATTTTAAGTCATACATGGCTTCAACATCCTCAGAAACATTTATATTTGCAATGTCATCCAAAAGGAAAGCAAAAGTATACATTTGAATTTAAGAGTGAGTACATTCTCTTGTTTGTGTTCAAAAATTCTGGCATTCCTCTCTCTCTAGTCAGTCCGCCAAATAGCTCTCGGGATAGCATTCCATAATCCCCTTTCTCTTAAGTTGCACTGAGTAAGGCGAGCATTTTTTCCACTAACCAAGCTCACTGATTCATATTAGTTACAAGAAAATTAAAGAGGCCACTCAAATGGAAATCCAGGTGCAAGATTATCCAAATCGTAGATGAGGGGGGAGGAAAAACCTAAAATATTTTTGCTGACATTGTCATTTGGACACTCTTATTTTGCCACATCACTTATCTCGACCATTACCAGTAAGAACACAAAATAAGAGGTCAAAGTAGATGCTAGAAACACCATGCCGGGGTAGGCCCTTTGACTATGTGAACAGCAGTCTTGTGAAGAATCCAGTTTCCAATATCATTTGCATGTCGTTAATACATAGCTAAGTTTCATATGAACTAGTCTTATAGCAGCTTCAAGAAAACCTTGAACTTCAAAAGTCAACCCAATTACCCAACTACAAACAAACAACAGACAGGACAAGCTCTCAGCATGCCCATCCTCTCCTCAATGACTAAACAAGATTGATGGCACTCACCATTAGACTTTATTTAGCGATAAACTTAGATGACACCTTTAGATATCACATGTATAAACGAACCTAAAATGTAAGGACCAAGATAAAGAGGAAATGAAGCATATCCCCATACCATGACATCAAATTGCTCCGGCTTTGAGACAAGTTGCATGCAGCAATTATCCACAATAATCTCCTCATACTGTATTTCTGGATATTTAGCTGCAACTTCCCTACAGGATTCTAAGAAAAGACCATCTGCAAGTTTCATAATGTTGGCTTTGTGCACAGCTGTCACCTTTTTTCTTTTGTTTACATCAGCATACTCAAACGCAAATTTTGCTATTCGTTCTGAGCAATATTTTGTTATCACCTGGAAAAGAAGAAAACATGAAAATATAGGGTAAAGCAAGTTGTGGAAGAGGAAAACTTTACAGAGTCAATATAATAAGGAGAATCACAACGGATAATTGGTGAAGAGAAAAAACAACTCCTTTTCTTAGAAGGACCAAGAAGCGAGCATATAAGAATATCACTAAACCATATAGGCAAAAATTGGTAAAGTTACAAAAGAAAGAATTCTATAAAGAAAATGTCACATGTCCATCTTGCTAAGCCGGTCTAACATTTTGAAGTTACCAGGTCTAACCCTGTAATTCTTCCTCATGCACAAACCAAGATTAAACAGGGTCTGCAGCTGACAATTTATACACTTAACTCAAGATCACGTCATCTATAAAACATATTCTACATTTGGTAATAATGTCAAGGATATATATAATGAAGCAGATATGCAATGCTTCTGAAAAGATGCACTCTCCAGCAGAAGGATGGAGCACAAAGGGTACTCTCCATTTAATCAAATAATGTGCACCATGCCCAACCTGGGACCTGCCATAGTAACCTACTAAGGAACCAGTGCTCTGTTGTGCCTCCTGCTGTCATACATGGGACCGGGGCCTTATGCATACTACCCAATAAAGGGGATAAACATGCTTAGGATCTAAATTCTCAAGGATAAGTACACATTTGGAACAGGGCATAGATACACCCTTTCAGCAATTTGAGAATTCAGAATACCTAAATATACATTAGAGCCATCTACACATCCAATTCTACTTTAAAAAGTAAGTGATCCCATTTTTTAGATAAAGTAAAGTTGATACAACGACTATGCCGAATCCCATACTAGTAGAGGCTAGCTATATAATCTATTCGTACAATCTGTACCCACTTCATTCCAATAGTCAATAAACGCTCCAAAAAACACATAAAGTTGTACCAGCATGGGTCTAGGAATTTTGACTTCCATTGTGTTTGTCTTAGCTAAACAATCATGTGTTCCAAGATAGGTCTTTTGGACAGATAAACACCATCAATATTAACCAAAATTTAAATCCAATACAGCAAAAAATTCCTTAAAGGCATAATTAAGCAAAGATTATGTATCTAACAAAGTTGTCGAGATGTAAATTGGAGTACCTTAAGACTCTCAACGACACCAGGAACAACCTCATGTTCAAGTCCAGCATACTCACCCTCAGTATTCTCCCTAATCACAACAATATCCACATCGTTGTGTCGCGTAGGCAACCCAGGCAAAGTAAAACAATGCACAATCGACGCATACAAATCAAGCTCTTTCCTCATCTGGACATTCAGTGAACTAACACCTCCACCAACGGGAGTCATTAACCCTCCTTTCAAACAAACCTTATTCTTCTTAATAGAATCCATCACTTCCTCCGGCATACACTTCATATCACCACGCACTTCGTATCTGTCGAAGTAAACAGGCGCTTTCATCGCCTTCATCACTTTTTCTACTGCATCGGTTACTAGTGGACCTACGCCGTCGCCTGGGATCAACGTGACGGCGCGTGGGGAAGCGGTATAGGTGAATGATCGGTTAGTGGATTGTTGGATGAGTTGTTTTAGGATCGGGAAGGATTTCCGAGCCATAGCTATTTCAATTTGATTTTGATTTTGTGTTGAGGTTTTCGGATAGATTATGCCTTTAAGTGGCCATGAAAGGGCAGTGGTAGAAGGGGAAAGGGGAAAAGGAGAAGAAGGAAAGGTAGGAATGCGCGCCACATTTTGCGTGAACCGCTGAAGAATAGCCGCTTTCCACAAGCCATCTGACCAAACACCATCTGCTTCAGCATCTTTATTGGCATGTTTTCACCCTAAAACTATACTTATACACGCCTAAACTACTTAAAATTAAAAAAATTTATCCCTAAATCTGACGTAAAAAAAAAAAAAATTATTTAAATTAAAAAATAACGCATCTAAATAAAAAAATAACGAAAAAAACAATTAAAAATTTCCCTCCCGCACCCTCAAACATCTTCTTCATCATCCCCACCACAAAAAATTTTCTTCATCACCTCCACCCCTAAACTCCAACCTCACCCCAACCAACACATCTTCACTCACCACCCCACCCTCAAATAACGGAATTTTTTCACATCCCGATCCGCCCACCCAATCGAATCAATGTCAATTTCACCTATAACCACCAATTTTCCTCACAATACCATTGATTAGTCATCTAATCCGTCACCATTATTTTTTTAACCAACAAATTTTAAATTTTTAATATTTTTTTATAGATTTATTTCAAATCACTAATTTCGAACTAAGCTTAAACGAATTCGTCGGAATCCAATGACTCGTGGTATTTGTTGGAGCCCTTTATCATCTCTGTTAGCATCAGCAGACTAAATGGACCTATAGCCCATGCTTTCTCTCATGAAATTCTTTCTCCATTAAATCAAGATACAAACTTTCAATCACTTTAGATGAATTGAAAAGTTTGCAACTAATTTTTTCGACAAAGGACACAACTTATTTCTTCAAATAGTCTCAAACTCAGCAGAAGAAAATCTTTAATTAATGAAATATCCTCATAATTCTCAGTTCCAGGTAAAACAAGTTTTTCTTCAATTTTTCAAAAGTATGAATATGTTGAAACTTCCCAAAACTCAATTCAAGAAAAAAATAATTTTAAACATGATTTCTGGGCTTGAGAGTTTTAATAACCCGGAGTTGATATGGATTGGTGGATCATATGAAAAGTAAAAAGGAGTGCAAAGTTGCATTAGTAATCCAGTAGGCTATTTGCAGAGGAAACACAATCTTGAATTGGTAGCGAAGAAAAAGAAAAAAAATTAAACAATGAAGGTTTTGGACAATAATGAAGATTTTGGATATTGAAGAAAAAAAAAAATTAACCTCATAACAATGGAGGTTTGGGACAACAATGAAAATTCTGGATATTGAAGAAGAAAGAAAACGAATTTTAATTAAAAAGAAAAAAGAAAAATTTATGAAAATAATAAATTTATTATCTTTTTCGTATCATGCTGATTTGGCGCTGACGTGGCAGACGCGTGTACAACACCCCACTACGTGCAAGTGGTATAATGTCTGACAGGGTGTAAAAAATATCATTTTTTTATAGTTTAGGTGTGTAATAGGCCACTAGTATAGTTTAGGTGTGAACTAGACTTTTTATGTATAGTTTAGGGTGAAAACGATATTTTTTCCCTATAATTTATAATATATGATACGTATATCATTTCTTTTCTTTTCTTTTGGGGGAGAGGGGTAAAAGGAGATATTTTATCAGCAGCTTAATATTTTTTGCTACCAAAAAAAAAAAAAAAACTTGATATTTTTCATTACATAGTAGAGAGACAGCAGTGTCCAGGCTTGGACTATTTGTTACAGGGGCCAAAACAGAGTTTAGAGGGCCTATAGTCTCGTTACAAAACATATACATAGAAGTAGCATTACCAGTACATCGGATGGCCATTTTGAATGAATTAATGAATGAGATTACTAACTTAGAGTCGGGCACAATGCATAAACATGTTCTCTATCGTCAGATTACATCTATGAGTTCTAATTTTGAGCGTACACGAATAGACATTTAAACATGTCCTCTTCCGTCAAATCACATATGACTTCTAATTTTGAGCATGGACAAATAAGCACTTAAACTTGGATAAACTTGAATAAGTACACATATATATCTTGTATAGCGTCCTACGTGATCAATTCTTATCCTATATAGTGTCCTACGTGTATTATGTCATATAGGATGTGCGTGTCAACTTGTTCAACTTTATACAAATTTAAATGTCTGCTTATACACACTCAAAATTGAAAGTCATAGATGCAATTTGAGATAAGTTAAATGACATGTTCATGTCCCGGAAAGAAGTACAAATTTTCTACTCTACCACATTGAAAATTATTCTAGTATTTCTTCCGTTAATTTTTTTTTTTGGTCCATTCATACATTTTTGTTGTTAGGAAATTGTTTTGTACTTGCCCTTGTCATTAATATAACTAGTTTAACCGCATGTTCTTCGCACATGTGACGTTTGATTATTTAAAATTAAATAATTTTGATTATTACGGAGATTTTTAATAAAGTGTAAAATTCAAATCACTTTTTTTTTTTTTTTTACATTTTAATATAATAATGTAAACATAAACATATACACATATATGTTTTACCACCAAAAGTCTCAAACGATTGATGAATCATTATTTTTGTGTTTGTCATCTAGTACCTCTTTTCCTTGTTGACACACGCTAGGAGAGACGCATCAATTCGAATCATATTTATGTTACGATTTTTTTTTATATATTTATTTATTTTTCTTATTTTTAAAGTCAAATCATTACAAAATCATTGATTACATTCTTATTACGTATTTAAAACTTTAAAAAATCTGTTACTTCTTAAATTTTTCTTATTCTAATAGTTTTATATTTATTTCTAATTTTTTCAAATCTTCTTAAAATCAAATTTAGTTGATTTAGAATTTCTAAACTAATAGAAAAAAGTATCAGTTGTCATTAATTTTGATGACTTCTAATAAGGAAATGTTTTACCATAAATATATTTAATAATTTTTCAATTCTAAATTAGGAAGAAAAAAAATCTGATGATTTCTAATAAGAAAAAGTTTTGCCATAAATATACTTAATTAATTTTTAACTCTTAAATATTAGAAAAAAATAGTAAGAAAACGATTTTGTCTAAAGTAAAGACTTTTAATAAAAGGCAAAAAGTTCAAACAATATTTTTTAAGTCCCTTCACACTTTTAATATATTATAGATATAGATTATAGATTATAGATATAGATTATAAAATAGAATTATAGATTATAGATGTTGATGGATTATAAATTATAGATATAGATAGAATTATAGATATTGATATAAATGCAGTCCTGGATCAAATAGATGTTCTTCACTCTATATATGTCCAAATATTTCAAGAAAAAATAATATTGAAGTTATCTTAAAATTAACTAGACCTCTGTTAAAGATTTAGGGGGAAAGATCAAAAGTTCAATAAAGATAAAATTGTTGCTTGACCCAATGGATTCACGGCCCAAAAAAGAAAGCAACTTAGCGATACAGCAAACATGAGCCCATAATTAACTCTTTCCATATGTTACAATAAACAAATTGTAATACAATTGAAGAGAGGACACAATGATGTGATTGAACATCAACGACAGAAATTAGAGGCGAAGCTAGAAGTTCAGATACAGGTTCAAATGAATTTAAGATTTTTTGCTCGAACAATATTTCGTGTTAAAAAATTCATTGAATATATACAAAATTGCTATTTGAAGTCATTGTTCTACAATCCAAAACTCATAAAGTTTAAATCAAATAGGTCTACCTCGATCTAGGATGCAAGTAATAATATGTAAACTCTTTTCCCATGTAATTATAAACTATGATCAAACTTCTTTATAACACCATCATTTGTTCAAACACTTTTAATTGTTATAACAAAATATTATCAGAGAACGTATTATAAAAAACAATTTAAAGAAAACTACCGAATGTGTGTGGTAAATCATAGTCACTGAATTGTTTCTTAGGAGTATTTTCCATGACATAATTGTTGCAACAAATTAAAAGAAAAGCACATCTTATTAATCATTAATATGAAACTTTTTACTTTCCAACGATAATTATTCTCAATAAGAAATTCATTTTCCTTTCATATGAAAAGAAAGAATTACAACAACAACATACCCAGTGTATTTCCATATAGTGAGGGTTGGGGAGGATAAAGTGTACGTCGTTCATACCACTACCTCAGAAGAAGTACAGAGACTGTTTCCAATAAACTCCCGACAACAAAAGACAGTAAGCAAATCCGTAATAAAACATGAACAAGATGAAAAAACAAGAAGAAAACTTTTAAACAAGTTCTTCTCGTGTGCTTCCAAGCGGGGCATAGTAACAAAACTGATTAGAAATTGGAGTTTGACGTGATAGAGAAATGTATAGAGGCTGCTTTATGTCATTTATGAATTCAATATTAAGTCATTGTCATGGAGTATTAGGGAACAATAACTAACAGACAAATCATGAAAATGGATTTATACAGGGGTGGTTACGTGATAATGCTTCTTGAAGTGATATATAACATATTCTAGTCTAACAATGGTACAAGTATGTTGAAGACTACAACATGTTAATTAATTACTGTTTTTGTTTCATTTTGTTTGACTTGTTAAACAATTGAAACTTAATTATAATCTTAAAAAAGAATCATGACTTAAATAAAAGTAAGAAACAAAAATTATAATTTGATTATTTTTGAATAAAGAAATATATTTCAATTTTGAAAGGAAGGAACAAAAATATATGCTCCCAATTTTAATTTATGTAATAATATTTGATTGGACATGTAGCTTAAATAATAATGTGAAAAATTATTTGTCTCTGTACTTTTCAAGATAAAGATAATGTTAGTGTATATTTTAGCTTTTAAAAATTTTACTTGTAAATATTGATTCTATTGTTATTTTTGTTGTCTCCTAAAAAGAAAAAAGAATCATAAAATAAGAAATTTATTTTCTAGATAAAATATATTTCAAAAAATCTGATCAATAAAATACGAGCCTTCATACCAAACACATCCTATGTTTTTTATTATTTTTTAAAAACACCGTATCACCTAAAATTAAGACGTGAAGCAAAAAAAAATGAAAGAGAGCCTAATCTGTTGTTTTATACTCCTATGATAGTATCCATCCACAAATCTCTATTTGTTCACGATACTAAAAATAAATATTCAATAATATTAATAAATAACTCACTCATTATTTTATTTTAATATATTTTCCAAAATATTAATATACTTAAAAAATATTTTATTTATTATTTTTAAAAATATATATTAAGTAGTAAACAAGTATTGTTGAATCCAAAGGTTGATCATGGTATATGTATGAAAGAGATAAGTCCTTAGTCCCTAGTGATGTTTTGCAGGGGCACACGTGATGGCCACCAAGAGACAAGACAACAGAATAAGTCCGTCCCTGTTCAATTGTATCTAACCCTATTAACGCCCAGGTACATCAACACTATACCCTTAACAAGGGAACTATATAGGGTACCCCTATACTTTTAAAGTTTTTTTTTTTTTTCAAAAAATAAATCATGAATTTCTTAAACGTGTTGTCTTGTCAGTGAGATTTTAACTAATCATATTAATTAAGAAAAATAATTAATAATATGGCTAGATTATCATAGTATTCCCATTAAATAATATTTACATTTTAATTTAAAGAAAAAACAATTAACGCAAAGGGTAAAATGTGGGAAAAAAATTTATCCCTTCTTGATGAATGAAAAGAGATAAATAAAATGAGAAATTAAATTAGGAAATTTGGGACGAGTAATTTGAGACGGAGGGTGTATTTATTTCTTGTATTGTTGGATTACTTCTCATATTAGTCTCATTGACTCACCAGCCAACAATCATTGCAACTATTAAATTTCCCTCTATTTTGTTTCCACCCTCATATTTTCTGCATATATCAACTTGCTTTGCTCGTTACATTTTCAAAACCAAAACCAAAAAAAAGTTGTTGTCTTAGAAGTAACATTTCTATTACTTCAATCCGTTCAACAATACTTGTCATCTGTTGATTTGATACGCATCATAAAAAATGATAGATAAAAAAGATAATTTTACTAGAGTATTATATTATCGATTAAATATATCAAGTATTGGGTAAATAGAAGTTAATATCAAGGACCAAATAGGCCTAAATAAATAAATTATCTATTAAATTTTTAAACTGAACAAGTATTATTGATTATATGTTTTTAATAAAAAATGCACGAGGAAGTTATAAGTGAGCTAGCCTCTACTATCTATTATTCTTTCAATGGACATCTTTGTCTTAGGTTAGAATCATTATTGCTCAAACTACAGTTTTTTTCAGAATCGATATAAACAATTGT
Organism: Capsicum pubescens; assembly: GCA_030864215.1. Taxonomy (NCBI): domain Eukaryota; kingdom Viridiplantae; phylum Streptophyta; class Magnoliopsida; order Solanales; family Solanaceae; genus Capsicum; species Capsicum pubescens. The sequence continues at coordinate 183,606,996 of CM061539.1, read as the reverse complement.
TTATTAAAATAACAGTCAATAAATATATATTTTTGTGTATTAATGCATAATATATATATATATATATATATTTGATATAAATAATTTCCTATATATTTAATTAATAGGTACAATATATGTAACTTTTTTTTTTCGTCCAAGAAAGACCTCTCTACGAGAAAAGATGAAGAGATTTTAAGAAACTAAAGTCATTATTGGGAAAAACTTACCTACATCCGATGTTTATATCAAATTAATATACTTTATCATTGTTAAGTGATTAACGAAGTAAAATAAATTTTGATCAAATATGATTAAATTAAATAAATTCTACATTCAAATACATGACATGCATATACTGACTTGATATATATACCTCGGTTGTGGTAAGTTTTTTCCGTCTACATGACATGCATATACTGACTTGATATATATACCTCGGTTGTGGTAAGTTTTTTCCGTCTACATGACATGCATATACTGACTTGATATATATACTTCGATTGTGGTCATTTTTTTCCGTCTACATGACATGCATATACTGACTTGACATATATACATCGTTTGCGGTAAGTTTTTCCCGTCATTATTCATCGAGTCCAGATTTCGATGAATTATATCGGATGAATTCACTGATGACTCAACCAGCATCCTAAATCTTTTCAATACGTGTTGTTTGATGAAAAGAAAATTCTAAAAAATATTTTAGGTTGGAACAATCGTCACTAAAATCTCTTATGAATGTCAACTTTTATAACAGTACATTTCATTATAATAACTAAAAGTATTTTGAAACCGATACATTTTCTATTAAAATTTACTTATCTATAATAGTAACAACAATCATGCCTAGGCATTATGATACACACTTGGTAAGCTTAACCTTTATTGCAAGTTGCAACTACTCAAATATTATAAATTCATTTTACTATTTCCAGTTTTCATAAGTCGTAATTTATTTTATAATGAAAGTCACTGTAACCATGCAATCTCTAGGAATACTAATAATAAGTGTAAAGATCTTGATCAAATATTTTGAAAAGTTCAATGGAAGATTGTTAGATATCCTTAATTTCCTGGAAGTTTGAATAGAAATCTCCGCCGATATAATTCAACTAAAATTTGTGAATGAAGTTACAATTATAGATTTCTTTCATCAATTTAAAATTTTTGATCCAATGATAAAACTAACTTTAGGGAAGATAGAAGCTCAATAAAACGAATTAAATTGGAGTTTCCACAGTTTACTTGGCTCTAAAAACCTTTATTAGTTTTGAATTACAGGATCAACTTCCAAAATAGAAAAAAATGATCCATCTATTTAGTTATTTGATTGAACCTGGTTCACGAGAAAAAGTCCTACAGCAATTTATGTGTTCATTAGATTGATTGTTCTATATACAACTAGACTAGTTATGAATTTATTAATAATGTGTTAACTTTCTTTAATTAGTTAAAACTGAATATCTTTTGAGACTTTAATTTAAATAATTTTCTTATGTTTCATAAATGGAAAAAATCATTTCCTTCTAATAATTTCTGTGCATGATAAAAAACTAAGATTTAGGGAGTGTTTGGCTGTGAGGATTTTTCACCTTCTCTTGAAAAATTATTTTACTAGTGAAAATTATGGTGTTTGGCCATAAAGTGAAAACATGTTAGACTTGTTTTTACTTTTTTCACTTTTACTTCTCTCACAAAAAATCAAAAACAACTTTAATTTATATTCATGGTCAAACACAACTCCAAACTCCAACTCCAATTTTTTTTCATTTTTATCGCCAAACACCTACTTAAATACAACAATCATTATATGTAATATGTGCATAGTAATTTTTGACTATAAATAAATAATTTTTTTTTGAAACCAATAAGGCTATTATATAAAAGTTTGCCTTTAGTTAACCTTTTTTTCTCATACCTTTGATTAGAACTTGTGGCAAAAAGTTTGTATGGTCCAAAAGTTCCCAGATTTGCGTCTTTCCAAATCAACCACATGTAACCCCCAAAACCTAAAAGATAAAACCAAAGTCTCTAACCCAAACAAAGCCTCTACCCTCGCCCGCAAACCCCACCCCCGCACCCTCACCCCCACCATCCCGTTTACAGCAAAAACAGATAGTGTGTAGTGTTATCTGTGTGTATCATCATCGTCGTCGTCGTATTCTTCATCTCTGCATGCACCCTATAATGGAAACCTAGGCAACTCTTCTCTACCACGTGGGTGTTTCCTATAATAATACTACTATAATATTAATATTGGTCCATGTTTGGATGGCTTGTTCTTGTTTAAGCGACGACACTTGGTATGCTCTTTCTCAAATGCGCACTACCACCTCGTTAACAACCACCCTACAGGTGGAAGATCCAGAAAAACTTGGACCCAATTCATCCATGGCAGACTACCCCATAGAAAAAGTCTTTCCTGTTTACGCTGTTGGCGTATCGGAGCCTGACCCCAACTTGATCGTATCTGTTGCCAACACAGCTTCTACTGTGGGTGACCCTATTTGGGATGCTGTTAAGCTCGAAGCCAAGCTCGAGGTCTGCCTTTTTTTATTCATACATAAAGACTTTTTACCTTTAATTAATTACACCTTTTTTTGTTCTTTCTTTTGAGTTTTAACCACTGTGTATTGACCAACTTGTCTGCACCTACCTACCTACCTGTTTCATTCTTGATGCTTTTACAAGAATCAAGACATGTGAAGTTTAGACGGATAAGAAGAAATCATTTAATGGGTTTTGAATCAGCTTTTCCCATAACTTTTACATTAATTTGACCTTGAGAGAACTGTTTCATTCAAGTTACAAAGAACGAAAAGGAATAAGATCTAATTTCACATAGCTTTTTCTCTGTGAAGTTTTTCTTTTCCTTTTGGTCAGTGGTGTGATTGCTAAGAATTTTAAGTTACATAGAGTACTGGAGTAATAGTTTAATCAGTTGAAGCAAGTTACCTAGCCTTGTTTCCAGGTAATCTATTCACATGTGCTATAGACAGTTACTTGGAACTTACTTTTAGATGAAAAATGTTTTATTGAAAGATGTTTCCTAGGAAAATACGTAAGTGTTTTTCTACCTGATTTTCTTGTAGCAAAAAATATTATCCTAAAAGCATTTGTGTATGATTTGGACAAATATTGTGGGAGAAGGGGGTAGGGGGTGGGGCAGTGAGGATGGGGACTATGGGGGTAGGGGTGAAGATGATGAGGTATGACGGAGGTGGGGAGGATACAATCAATGTGAAATAGTACCACTTGTGGAACTTGTTTTTCATACTTCCATTAGGAATGGAAATTCATTTTCCTATTATCCTCGAGAAAATGTTTTTCCAACATTTTTGACCAACCGAACATGGAAGAATTGAAAAACATCACTCTTAAGCTATGTTGCTCAGACCCTCCAAAAATTCTGCCGCGCTATGTTTGCATAACTTTTGGAGGTTCCGACACACACGGCCTGACACTATTTTGAGCAACATGGATTTTAAGTCGGCCTGATAGATTAATTCTTAACACCAACAGTGGTGGACAATGGACGATTCAATGTTTTCACTAGGGGGTTCTAAAAATAAAAATATAGTGCTTGGATTTGAACTCCCTAAACCACTTGGTCAACCTATAGTCTCGTGTTTAATTAGGGGATTCAAAATCTATATGTGTACATAAAAAATTAGAAAAAATACCTTATATATACAATGTAATTTTTTGCCGAAGGGTGAAAACCCTCTCGCCTCCGTAGATCCGCCCGTGGACTGGTGGATATATAGCAATTAAACCCCAAGTTTTAATACTCTATGTTTGTTTAACTATCAAATGGATGTTTTTGAGTGCACCCAAGGGTGTGGCCTAGTGGTTCAATGAAGTTGGGATGAGCACCATGAGGTCTCAGGTTCAATTCTCAGCCTAGACAAACACTAGGTGTTTTCTTCCCATTTGTTCTAGCGTTGGTGGACAGAGTTACCTGGTACCTGTTGCTGGTGGGAGGTGGCAGGTATCCCGTGGATTTAATCGAGGTGCGCGCAAGTTGGCCCGGACACCACGATTATAAAAAAGAAGAAGATGTTTTTGAGTGTCCAGTGTTTGTAATCTTTCATAGTGGAGTAAATGTAACAATTAGTAGTTTAAGACTGTAAATTTAAAAGAATTAGCAAGTATTAGAATATTGAGCAAATGATCAAACCATTGGTCTCTTACTGTAATCTTGCTATCACTTGTTGTTTCAGCTTTTGTTCATCAAGAGAACATGTAGAATAAAGATCTGAAATCTGCTATGTAAATTTAGGTAGCTGGAATATTTTCTGGATTTGTTAGTTTTGCATAGATTTTGAAAATGATTTTAGCTGATACCCTTGCGGAACCATTTACTGTTGTTTCTATTATGCGATCCAGGCAGAGAAGGAGCCAATATTGAGCAGCTTCTTGTATGCAAGTATTTTAACACACGATTGTTTGGACCGGGCATTGAGTTTTGTTCTTTCCAACCGGCTGCAAAATCCTACACTTTTGGCAACCCAATTAATGGACATATTCTGTGATGTAATAATGCATGATCGGTGCATCCAATGTTCAATTCGACTTGATTTACAGGTGCAATTGAGATTCCATGAATCTCAAACATATTCTATCTTTGTACTTTTTGACAAGTACTAACAGTACCTTTTGCCCCTCCTCCTTGACAGGCATGTAAAGATAGAGATCCTTCTTGTTTGTCATACTGTTCTGCTCTTTTGTACCTTAAGGTGCTGTTCTTTTGGTCTTTTATACTATTAAGCTGATTGCTGTTAATGTTTTTGTGTTATTCTTTCATGGAACCTCATTTTTATGTCCGCTTCATTTTGTTGAATGGAGTATTTGCTTACCATCACATCAACTTCTTTTCACGAAATGCTATTAGTTAAAATATTAAACCCAATGAACTTATAAAGGAACCTCATTAAGTTTGCTCTTGGTTTTAATTTGTTGTCATCAATTCTTAGTAAGGGAAACTGCTTTTTAAAAGTATGCTTCTATCAGTGATTCTGAATATTGTCACCACCGGGACACAGGACAAGAGAATAATGGTTCTCAGTTTACTAAGGATTTTTCTTTTCTGATATTTAACATCAATTTTCAAGATCCTGATATTGAAACTAATCTTTTTAGGGTTATCATTCTTTACAAACACATCGAGTTGCACATGCATTATGGAATCAAGGGCGCAGAGTCTTGGCACTGGCGCTACAAAGTCGAGTTAGTGAGGTAATCTTGTATCCTCTACTTGGTGATAGCCATCATTGCCATTTTCAATACCACTTGACCTTTTGCTCTATGTTACTTCGTTGTAACATAAAACTGTCGCTTCAATACAGGTTTTTGGAGTTGACATACATCCAGGTAATCATTCAGTTTCTCCGCCCTATTATCAGCGCAAAAGGATATGGATTCTGTTCTAGTCTTGGAATTTATATTCTTACAAGATTTACTTTCGTAAAAACTACCAGTCAATTATCTTATCAGTGGGGCTGCACACTGCACCAGAGATTTATACCTATGTTTGCCTATTAACAGCTGCCAAAATTGGAGATGGAATTCTTCTGGATCATGCAACTGGTGTTGTAATTGGTGAAACCGCTGTCATAGGGAATAGAGTTTCGCTTATGCAGGTGAGTTACACTTTACTTTATGTTGGGTGTTGGTGTGTCATTTGGTACCGATTTCCTCATTTTCTGGACAATAGTTTATGTGATTTTGAGGGGAGGATAAGATAGTTAAGCTTTCTTCTTTTTGGTTATTCACTTTGCCTTCGCATTAAAAGATCTAAAAGAAATTATGGTAAATGCAAGCATGTATATGCCTTCTTTTTCTTTTTTTTTGTTAGCCGAAAAACAATAGCAAAAAGTTAATTTCGGCAGATACTTTCATTATTTTGGTGGTTTTTGTCAATGTTCTGTTATTGTAAAGGCTGGGTATAGATGACTAGATCCTTTTCCGTTGGAACTTGTCAGCAATGCTCTCCGTAGTCCTCTAAGTGATTGATTGGATCTGTGTAGATGTTCAGGAGTACCTTTCAATGAGTGTAGTGTGTTTTAAGTTTATCCTATCATTTTAAGTTTACAAGTAAAAATTCAGGGCGGCATCGCCACTTATCAATCTTTTATCCATAGACGTCTATACTCCCAAGAGCCAGAAGTATTAACGGAATGACCATAGCCCATAGGAATGGTGCATCATGATATAGTTAGATATCTTGCACCCTCCCCCTAACAACAAAATCTTCCTTCACTTCTGTTCCTACATAAGCACACCCCTTCAAAGCTCTGCCAGTTCATGAGGTGTAGATTCTTTGCTCTGCCAGTTCATGAGGTGCAGATTCTTTCTCTTGAATTTGTTGTGGCAGGTAGTGCATGCGATTTAATCTATGTGACGTGAGATGCAGAGAGTATAGATTTAAGAATCAGTTCATACACCCACCAGAAAGGAAATGTTGTTGTGGGCACGGGGGGAAGCCTGTCACAAAGTTCTGCACCGAAGGGCAATAGTATAGTTTTTGTGCAGTGATCTCTAGTGATGTACAGAGGTGGTAACTAACGAGATCCTTCTACGTGAAAGGAGAAGGAAGCATTATGCATCTATTACCTAAATAATTCATTCCATCAGCTATACTATCATCAATCTGTGCTATATAAGCCGGGCAACTTGAATATCATATGGAAGTTCATATGTACTCCCTCTATCCTTGAAGATAATCTGAATTTCCTGTCACCTAAATATATTTTGTGCAGGGTGTAACCTTAGGAGGAACTGGGAAAGAAACTGGTGATAGACATCCCCAAATAGGTCAAGGTGCCCTTATTGGAGCTAGTGTAACTATACTTGGAAATATAAAAGTAGGGGAAGGTGCAATGGTTGGTGCAGGTTCTCTTGTAATGAAGGATGTTCCTCCTCACAGGTTGAGTACTATATATTTTAAACTTCTGGTTTGTCTGTAAAGGAGTTCTGATACTACATGGAATACTGGATGTGATGTGCCTTTCTTTTGGTTTTACAGTATGGTGACAGGAATACCAGCAAAGGTGATTGGTTATGTAGATGATCAAGATCCATCTTTAACTATGAAGCATGGTATGTCAAAGATGTTTGCTTCAGTAGCAGTATAGTCTTTTCTCTCGAAACTTGCTCTATTGCGTTTAGTTTTGTTATTATATAATGCTACATATGCATGTATACCGAAGTAGAAACTGGTTTCTTTGGGAAGAAGAGGGGAAAACAAATGGTGACCTCTCTTGCAAGAGTTAGCTTTTCTGTATTGACTTAAGGAATGAGGAGAAACAATACGATGGATCTTCTTTATTAGGCTGTTTTGGATCTTGATGGATTCTAAAAGGGAGGATTCTGACTCTTAAAAAGGTTTTCGCGGAATATCTGAATGGAGTTGCTTTGTTTAAATTACATATGCTTGTCTACATGAATATGGGGAACAATGAGGAGGAGAAAAGAGATTCAACATTTAACCCCTTCCCTAGGAAGACAATCAAGTATTCGGTTAGAGCCCGTTTTGGTTTTAAGTAAGCGGAACAATATAAGTTTGGAAATATGAGGGAGGTAGGGATGTTCCAGAGTAGTTGTTGAGCAGATTGATGTTATCCTTTTTACTATAAAAACGTAGAGAAAATGTCAAAATGTGAGGGAAGCCAAAAGGTGCCGTGAATTAAAACAAATGGGATCCTAAATGGAAATTTAAACATAAAGGTGGAATGCGATTGAAAATGAAGAGAAAACGGAAGGTAATGGCTTTACAACATCAAATTACGTTGATGTTTAATAATGTTGAAATAAAAGTCATTGTGAGAAGAATCTCTCCCTAGAATTGTTTCTAATTTCTTTGAATAAGTAAGAGTTGACATATTAGACCCCTAAATTCTCACTAGTCTAATATCCTGGTGGCTCATACGGATTGTTATACCGAAAACTTTCACATTCCTTTGTAGTTTACAGCGATTTACAAAAAAATGTAAATCTTAGCGTGTAACTGTTTGATTTCACGAGCTTGCTACCAGCAGTAAACTTATTGGCTTCGCCATTTCCTTTGCTTAGAAGTTAACTGCTCATTGCTTTTTACTGCTATATTACAGATGCTAGCAAGGAATTTTTTAAAAAAGTAGCCATTAGCTGCAAGGAAGCAAGATCCAATGGTAAGATTTCATCATGCAGCATGTTGTTTAAATTAGGGATATATTTTTTTAAGAAACAAATAGTCATTCGGACAGTTGGACTTTAGCTTTGCTCCTACAGCAGCTTCTGCCTGGAAGCGAGCCACATCCAAATCAATAATAACGATGTTGTAGATATTCCAGTTTGGGTAATTCGTAAGTATTTCCTAGTTTCTTTGTTGTTCCAGAACTCCAGTAGTCTAATCTGTTTAAAAAGCTTTGATCTTTGCCACTTTTAGTTGTCATGAACGCTCAAGTTTGTCATGTATCAGTAGCATCAGATTTCTGGTTAATCATCTTTTTTATGCGTAGTTCTTATTGTTCTCTGTGTCTCTTCTTGACAGGATCAGTTGCTTAACAGACAATGGCTCAACATTAGAGATTAATGAAGAGACATCTTCATTTGACTAACCCCAATTCACTTCAATGTGTGAAAATGATTTTAATATTTTCACCATCTTATCTTTAATACTATAGAATTTCTGAACATAGAAAAATAAAGTTCCTTTAAAGATTGATCATCATTCAATCGACGTGTAATGGCATGTAATCAGTGTTGATCTAAATTATGTATTTCTTTCTTCAGGAGATTTGTCAGTCTGTAAATTAGACTCAATAATTCTGTAAGATTGTTTGAATTAGTGCTCCAATGAAATAATGGGGACAATGTTGATTAATATTAAATGTGCCAGAGATACTTGCTCATTGGTATGTTTCACAACATTTTTTGTGTCAAGTATTGACCAGTCTACTCATAATATCATCATATGTAATTTTTGAGGCTTCAACCATTCAAGTGGATTTAAGTACTTTCAAACTGTCATATATCTTCTCAAACGATCTTTTCAGTTATTATGTCAATATTTTCGCCCGTCTGGCTTGGCGATTGTTCAGCAACTCCAAATCCCTACGGCTTCTATCCAGTCAATCACGACCTCTGATCGCGCAGACTGGTTACGAATGTGTAGCAAAATCCATGCACCTCCAGTAAACAATTTAATAGCTTGGAAAGACGTCTTTTCCCTCTTGTATGTAGAATATATGGCTCATTAGAAACCACAACCTTTACAACGACTCAAAAATTAATATCCCTCTTTCCACCCTGTTTGCACGAGCTGCGGAATTCATCTTCCTGGCGACGAACCCTCCTCATGTAGGCCCAAAACCTCACACAACTTGGAAACCCCTGATAAAGGTCTAAAACTAAATTTTGATGGTTCATATAATCACTTAACTAAGGTTGGAGGGCTGGGGGGTCTTTCGTGACTCACTTGGATCTTGGGTGAATGGTTATAGGCTAGAATTAATGTCCATTCACCTCTAGAGGCCGAACGCACTAGTCTATTCTTTGGTCTTATTATTGCTACTAATATGCAGGTCTCTTATTGGAAATTGCAACGAATTCCCTAAAGGTAATCAACTCTTTGGATCCATTTACACAAACTAACAATAACTTAACCCTCACTTGGAGGGATCTTCTCCTCAGCCTGGTGAGCCCAATGATGCAACATGAATCTAGGAGACACAACAATGTAGCTGATAAGCTTGCGAAGCAAGGGAAGAAGTTGACTCCAAATAGCTGTTTTGAAGTATGGACTGAACCATCGGATTTTGTTAACTCTCTAATGAATGAAGACACTGATGGACCTCTTTTTGATGGGCCTTTTGCGCCTCCTTTAGTTTTTGATTGTAATAATAGTGCTAGGCCTTTGCAGACTACCATCGAGCTTGTTCAAGCTACTACTGTTTCCGACTATGATGCATATTATTAGTATGAATAAAGTTCTCCTTTTGATTAAAAAATATTTAAATTAATATATCAAATTTCATATCCAATAAGATAAATGAGTCGGTTGAGAATACCAGGACAATAAGGACCTAAAATTGGATGAAAATACGTTGAAAAAGTGATATTGTTATTGTTGTACTTGTGTGAATGCCTTTTAGGAAATTTGCTACTAGTAAGGTAAGTTCCATTTGCCGACAATTTTACGTTTCTTTGCAAACATTTCATATGAAATTAGTGAGGAGTAACTTTTAGAAGCTACCTGGACTAGTAAAGAAAAGTACATTAAAGCTTTTTTTTTTACATTAAAAGTTTACGACGACGAAGGAAAGTATTTGATGTTTGGATCTGTATAAATATTTTCTCAATTTTTGTCATTTATAAACGCAAACATTAATTATTTAACAAGTATTGCAGTTTTTATTTCACATTGCTTCCTAGTTACTTCAATCAACACTTTTTAATACTAGCCAATTCAACAAAATACGAGTAATTCATTATTCCGAAATCATTAAAATTTCTACTAATAAATAAGTATTTTTTATAAGATTTCGTTGGTATTAAAGAAAAGTAGAAAGTTGGAAAATAATCCCCCACCCCACCCCAACGCGATCCCAAAATTTTCTTCCCCTCCCTGCCTTTCTCGCCCTTTGCGGAGTATTGAGATTTCTCCATTGATACACCTCATTAATAATAATTAAGGGATTTAATTATTATTGCACAAATCAATTTTCTCTGTTTTGCCGCTTGAAGTTTTTTAGCAGCATCTAGATCTGCAGTTCCCCACTGCTTCGTCCATATTACTTGTAAGGTCACTTCTTTTTATGCTTTCCATTTTCATGTAAAATGATGGTTATACTTATACATATCTTTTTGGCTCGTTTTTATGTGTTAATGCATTGGTAATTTAGCTCTGTTGATGAAAATTGTGGTCGGTGCTATTTAGTTCAGCGGCAGGATCTGGCTGATACTGGAGAAATGGGAATTTCAACTGTTAATTTTCTCCTATTTCATTTTTTTCTTTGCTTCCGTTAGCGGAAAGGGACAAATTGGGTACTCTGCTACTGGTGATAAACCTCAACTGGGTTTCCAGTAGCTCATTGGAAATAAATGGACAAGGGGGTGATTTCCTCCGTGTTTGCGGAAGCTAGTGCTACATTGATGTGATCAATCTGAGATAGTCTGTGAAGTTTTGAATCTTGTGCCAGCTTCCGTTTTATCGAATTAGCTTGCACGTTCGATCTTTCTATGAGACTTTTGTTTACTTCACAGAATTCGGCATTCAAAATTGGATTTTTAAAACTTTTTTTTGTTGACATACGGAGCTTTTGAAGCCAATAGTTTTGTGATTTTATCTTTGATTCTTTACTTTCAATACTGAGTTACATGATTCTTGTATTCATAGATTATTGATCTTGTGTTTTGTGCTTGTTACTCGTTGCAGTTGATGGATGAAACAGTTTAATCCCTACTTCTCAGAAGCAGAAGCGGAAATGATGGAGGGAGACATTAATAATGGGGCTGCAGATAATCACACGGAAGATGATAGCAAAATGGAGACACAGGTCAATAACTTCGAGAGTAATCATGTAAAGGAGAACGGAGTTCATGATAGTTACCAACATACAGATGATAGCCATGATGATCTTGTACAAATGCTCGTAGAACTTGATTTCCAGAATGATTATCTGAAATCTCAGATCGTGGGATGGCAAAACATCCACACTTATTCTGATGAATCTGATCAACAAATTAAAGCGGTTGCACATGCAAATGGGGCAAGTGATAATCCAAAAGACCTTAATGAGAAGATTGAATCTTTGAATAGGGAACTTTTGGAGGAAAAGCAAACACGAGGTGCAGCGGAGGAAGCGCTAAAGCATCTTCAAACTCTATACTTAGAAGCAGACACAAAGGTCCAAGAGTTGTCTGCCAAAGTTGCTGAAGGTTGTGATTTTCTTTGACTTCCATTTTCTTCTTCAAGTTGCTTGAATTCAACATCAGATATCGAACTTGGGCTTTGATGATAGTTCTAAAAGTTTAGTGATGTACTTTCATTGGTAGTTGCAGATTCTTTTGGTTTTATTTTCTTAGTTTCAGTTGATAAAGCATATTCTGAAGTTGATAAATGGTTGTTTGAATAGTACAACATAAGATGGATCAGGAAATAAAAGAACGTGACGAGAAGTACTCGGAGCTAGACTCAAAATTCAACAGACTTCACAAACGAGCAAAACAGCGTATTCAAGAGGTGCAGAAGGTAAATTCTGAGATCATCCTCTTTTATTTGATAATGTTTTTCATCAGAACTTGGTTAACTTTTCAAAAGGTGTTTTACATGTCCAGAATCTTCCATTTTCTAGCAAACCTTCTTTAGATAACAGTATATTCTGTACACCACAAAGACATGAAATCAGAGAGAACTTTTGATTATGGATGGTTTTTGTGTCCTTAAATTTTACTACTCTTTTCTCTCCAAATCGTCCGAAGATGTGAAGGGGGATGCAATACATTAGTGTTTCTTCCTTATATCCATCTTCCTTGCACTTCAGCTTATAGTTGCTTTTGCACTAGCAGTTGCCCATATATATTCAATAGGGAGTACCATGGACCGTAACTCTGACATGAAACTCCTGATTAAAAAAAGCGACTCAAAACTACATTGTAGAGGAAGATTGTCTATTCCGTATAGGTTGAGATGTTAGTAGTTGGCACTGGTATTGATGGTAAAGTTACTTAAGTAGACTGTCCCTTAGCTCAAAACAATTGGACTATTTCACTTGTGGCTCTGCCCTTTGTGAATTACAGTGTTATGGGATGGTTTAAGAGCTGCTGATTAAAATGTTATTGTGTCCTTGACGGAAACAAGTCCAAAAGTAGAGCTCAATTGCTTAACTTTAAAACAACTAAGGTGAGCATGAAAACTGTCTGAATGAAGTGTAGGAATCAGGAAAATGGTCATGGTGACATGATGTGGTCTTATTTTCTTCTCTTCCTAAAGATGCAATTGGACTGGACCTTAAGATAAAAAATGTGTGGACAAATTATCGAAGTTGTACTGTAGTTGTTTCCAATTGCTCCATTTTTAAAGTGAGAGTCACAATAACTAACTGTTCTTTGTCGAAATTCTGTTTCTTTAGGAAAAAGATGATCTTGAGGCCCAGTTTCGTGATGTCAATGAGAAATCCGAGCGAGCGTCATCTCAACTGTCTGCATTGCAGCAAGAGTTGGAACGCAATCGACAACATGCTCAGGAGGCATTAAAAGCAATGGATTTGGATAGGCAACAGTTACGAAGTACAAACAACAGGTATGTTCTCCTTATGAACTAGTCGACGCTGCTCCTCTGTAGTGATTTTAATGGACTATATGCTTATTATTTGGATTAGCTTTGAAGAAAAAGAACAAAAACAAAGAACAAAGAGACGTCATCAGAGCTACCTTTTGAACAACTTCTTGATATAGCTACACCATTATCCTTTGAGCTCCTCCAGTGTCCATATACTAAATGTGAAATTAATTTTCCAACATATTCACCTAGCATTTTGTCAATCTGTCTTAATCTTTTCACTTCAATATTGCTCGTTGTAATGAAAGAATACGTTTTCCCTTTTTTTTTGGACGGAAGCCAAGTTTTTATTAAATAGTTACATCAGGTTTTGGAATTGTCCATTTTTTTTAGACGTAAAGCTAGTTCATGTCAACTGGTCAAGGATATTCTATCGATTTTGTTATATCAATAAGTTTAATGTTGCTTTTCTGATGGTGAATTTTTCTTTTAGATTTTCTAGTCTTAAGATGCTTTCTGTCATTATTTATTTTCAGTTCACAAATTTGTTGATTTTTAGGCTCAGAGACAACATGGAAGAGCTGCGCCGTTCCTTGACACCAAAAGAGATTGCTCTGGAGGCATCACAACAGGCACTTTTAGAGAAAGAGCAGGTGTGCAGCTGTGAGAAAGCTTACATCTTTGATCAAGTTAAATGCCTATAATCAGAATAATGTCGATTGTTTAATGGCTTCCTTAGTCAATCTTGTGTCCTTACATGTCTTGTAAGTATTTCTTAAATCCTTTTGATATTTGAGACCGGGAATCTCATGTTGACAGAAAAGGCTCGAAATAAAATGATTCTTCAATTATGAAACCCAGGATATTTGTGAAAGGTTCATGGCTTATTGTGGGTATATATGACCTATGTCTAAGTTCTCTCTCCGATACACCTATTGAACATAGAGGATCTTTGCTGAACCTTGGTTTTGCAGAAATTGGAAGAGATGCGAGCATTGCTGCAGGCAGCAGATGAGAAGAGGCAAGCTTCACTTGAAGACCTCTCTTCAAAGCACCAGAAGGTACAACAACAGTATCACTGTTGATCTGCTGCTTTAATTCCTTCTTTAGTTCTGAATAGTTAATTTCCTGAATAAATTGCTCTTTTACATCAGCAAAAAGAGAGTCTGGAAGCCCAAATTACCGAGGCATTGGCTGAAAGAAGCAAAGCAATTGAAACAATCTCATCTCTGCGGGTAATGATTCTGTTCCTAATTGTACATAGAGGTGGAAGAATGCAAGAGATATAAAACAACTTCATCTTGCTCATATATATTTTGTTTGGCAATTCAATTAGGTATAAATGATATGAAAAAATGACATTTAATGAGATTTATATTTCTTGCTCAGCGATTGTTGGTTCTACAGCATTCTCAGGATCCTGTCTATTATGTATTAGTTGTTCAGATTTTCTATCTTCCGGATATTTGGAGTTCTGATTGTGTTGTTCCTTGTAGACTCTGATTGCGGAGAAGGAGTCTAAGATTGCGGAGATGGATGCAGCTTCCACTGGTGAAGCAGCAAGACTTAGAGCTGCTGTTGAAACAGTTAAAGGAGACATTATTCACCTGAAAAGCGAACACGTACGAGCTAACACCTTTTTCCAATTTGACCTTAAAAGTTCTTCATAATTGCTGTTTTTGGGTGCATGGCTGTAATTTGAACATATATTTTTCCAAGACTATAAGTTGCTAAAGTTCCTCTCCTTTTTGAGATTGTTAATTTGAAAAGCAAGTTTCTACTTCACTTGCAGGCAGGCATCAGATCACATCAGATCACAGGCCTAATTGTTGGGAATCCTAAATTGTACTTGTTACCCTCTGCTAACCAAAATTTCTTTACCAACACATGCCTTTTTAATTGGGTAGAGGTAAAAGTGGTGGATGAAAGTTCAAAAAGCTGATCTCTTAAAAAGAATAATGTGACTGTTGCTCCGTAGAAGTCATGTTAATCTTGATTCAAGAGTCAGTATGGAAACGTAGTTAAATATGTCCTGGTAATTGCCTCTTTTTTATTAACAATTTGATGTGTCCCCATAAGGATCCATTCTCAATCTCCCATGATGTAGTCTTTCATAGTCATATTTGATCATATGCCTACTATAACTTGTGGTTTTGTCAAGTGGTTTTTGTGATGGAGCAAATAGCTACCTAATTAATTTAGCACAACCATTTTCTAATGATTTATTCTCGTCTCTGGTAAGATTTTTAATCTTTTTTGTTTGGTTCTTACTTCTGTAGTCTTTTTGATGCATTTAGGAGAAGGAAAAAGAGAGTTGGGAAACCACCTCCCATTCACTCAGAACAAAACTGGAGATTGCTGAGAGTAACTGCATCCGTGCCGAGATTGAAGCAGCCAAATTTAGAAGTACAATTCTGTATTCTGGTTTGATACCTTGTTTAGGAGATGACGAATTTGGATCTTATACTTGTTTTCTCATTGTAGGTCAACTGGAGTCAGAATTATCTGCTCAGTCTCAAGTTTTAAACTCAAAAGAGGCTGAACTGATGGCAGCCAAAGAAGAGGTGATTCTAATCTCTTATTTTTCTTGCCTGTATTTTTCCTCTCACAAATGTTTAGGCCCCATTCTTTTTTATTAGATTATGGTGTCTGAATCTTTATGCACAACTAAATATTAAATATTGCATCTAGATCTGCACGTTGAAAAACTAAGAGTCTTTCAGCATCTGAATGTTGCCCCATTCGTATTTATTAGCTTATGGTGTCTGAATCTTTATGCACAACTAAATATTAAATATTGCATCTAGATATGCACATTGAAAAACTAACACTGTCTTTCAACATCTGAATGTTGATAATTTATCTTTATTAAAAAGTAATAAATATAAAATTCAAATAAATATTACCAATAAATATAAGATCCACAAAATATTGGAAAATATTTATTAACAGGATGTTCAATAAATTGGTTATTTAATTGAATCACACTCTAAAAGCTAGCAACAAAGGCGGTGGTGGGCGATAATAATTGTAAGGTGCTGGTGGTCATGATTATATGGGGGAGGTTGGCTATGATGGTTGTGCAATGCTGTCTGTTTTTGGTCAGACAGAAGTATGGTAGAGGTGGTTAGTATTGGTGGTTGTGCGAAGGAGGCGGTTGGTTGTGGTGGCTAATTGTGAAGGTGCTTGGTGATTGTGGTGGTGCTCGGCTATGGTGGTTATGCGATGGAGGCTGGTGGTGGAGGTGGTTGGTGGTTGGTCAGTGGTAGTATTTGACGGTTGTGGAGGTGGTTGGTCAGTGGTTACCCATGCCTTCAGATTTTTTATTATGTCTAGATATCGAGATCCTCCTGAAGTGACGAATTAATTGGGTATTGGCATAGTCCCAAGCTATGGGCAAAAAGAATTTTATATCAATTGAATCTTTACACTTTTGTTAATTTCTTCTTGAAATATGTGCACCAATTGCGTATTTGACATTTTACAAAAAGAGACAGAATCTAATAGAGGCACATATATTTAGTTCGCCTGGACAGTATTGTATATACTGATTTTAAGTTATGGGTAAGCCAGGAAAGGATTCTTCTAGTTGCTAGATTATGTATCTGTAATTACCTATAACAGAAAATTGTAGGTTATCTCTATTTCTGTTGCACAGTTACGCTTTCCTCTTCTAAATGGATCTAATATTTAAATGGCATTTTACACTTGCCTTGAGAAAATAAACAACAAGATGACTGCTATAAAAACTATGAAATGATAGAATCAGGCAAGTTCAGGATGTTGAATAGCTCTTTTTTAAGATGAGTTTAGGATTCTGAATAGCTTGTCATTGACTTTAATTTTTCCCTCCTTAAGAGTTTGGTACCAGAGATAGTTTCTAGCAAACGTTGACGCAAATGCTCTTTGTTTTATGTGTCTCAAGGATTTCCTCTTCTATGGTAACTTGCAGATCATTCGCACTCAAAGCGAATTTTCGTCTTACAAGGCCCGTGCTCACGCACTTCTTCAGCGAAAGGATGCTGAATTGGCTGCTGCTAGAGACAACGAACAACTTAAAGCACTTGAGGAAGCATTGAAGGTACGTGCATCCTGGCTGTAACTAGCGAAATGCTTTGGATTAATAGTTTAACATTAAGGTCGTTTAATTGTTTCTATGACATTAAAATTTTTTGCTCTTTCAGGAAGCAGAGAAAGAGGTAATCTCAGTCTCTTCTGAAAGGGATAAAGCCCTTCAAGATCTAAAGAACACCTTAGTTAATCATGAGAAGGAACTTTCAGACAGGTAATCTGAGTTTGATGTCCACCTGAGCATAAATTTTACGCAGCTTATTTTTGGTGGGCTTTTTCATAAATTCACAGTATGTATATCCTAGTAATCTGTTTGCAGTTTGCTGTCCTTTTCTGTTTACTGAATGTTTAGCTCACTCACATGGACACACTCTTAAGTTCATTCACTCCCTTGGGCAAAATAGTTCTGAAAATTGTAGTAGTACACGGGGCTTTTTACAGACTTGATTTAGCATTTTATTTGCTGAAAAAGATTAAATTAACTCACTTATCCATCAAATCCTATCCAGAGATGAAGCTGTTCGTGCTACAGAGCAACAGATCAAAAGCATGGAAATGAAGCTCAGTTCTGCTTTTTCTGCCCACCAGAAAGAGAAGGAAGCATGGGAAATCAACCTTAAAAATGTAGAAGAAACATGGCGATGTAATTTATTTTTAGATGATATGATAATCAACTTTCTTTTTATAAAAAGCCATTTATTCAGCTTCCAAATGGAAAAATCATTCTAGATACTATTTTGCAGTGAGATGTGATGCATTTAAAGCAGAGAATGTGGTTACCTCTGGTGATAATGTTCAAAAGGAACTAGAAGACCTCAAACTAAGCTGTAAAAAAATGAAGGTGATGATTTATAATCAGCAATATGATCATAACTCTTTTTAGTTTAGTGACACTGAGTTCTTTAACTTGTAGGAAGAGCTTGATTCTTTTCGTGACCTTGCTGATAAGATGATTGAGGAGAAGGACAATGAGATCTCTAGACTTCTAGATGATAACGAGAACCTTCGCCACAAACTTCAGTCTAAATCTTTTGTAAGTGCGGAGCAGTCTACAATCACCTATTCATACTGGTCATTCATGAATCTGCTTTAGGAATGCACCTCTTTAACATTTGTATTTTAAGCATTCTTTTAAAATAGTTATTTTAATCTGCAAATATCAGGCCGATCACAATGGAAATTCCAATACAGGTATGAAGATCTTCAGCACCTTTTAGCTCATTCTACAGTTTAAGATAGTATTCTTAACTAGCGGCTTCAGTGACTGATATTCTCTTGGTAATGATTGTACAGTTTATGACAAGCAGGATCCTCCAAATTCGACTACCTCAGCTGCTGAGCAGCAGATTCTAGTATGGACAATTTTTTAATTACGTTACTGTGCATTACTTTTATCAGTTACTGCAAAGGGGGGAAAGGAAATCAAAGAGTGAGACATAGGTAGTATAAGTGCCAACAGTTTTTAGGTCCCACCCAAACATGGTCTGGCATGCTTTATGCAATTCTTTGAAGTCCATAGTCGGAAGTCAGGGGCCAGATATTGCAGTTCTATTATGTATGAATGTTTAGGAGTAGGACTGACTTCTGTTTCCCAAATCATTTGAGCACATGCAAAAAGTCTAGTGACATAAATTGGGAATAAGAATTTTGGTGTTCTTTATCTTCTATGGGCAGCCCGGTGCATGAAACATCCCGCATTCACGCCAGGTCCGGGGAAGGGCCACATCCGAAGGGAGTGTCCTGTAGGAAGCCTACCATGACACAAGCATTTTTGGCTAATTCTTCGCACCTGTCACCTATAGGTCATGTGAAGACAACTTACCATTACTCAAAGGTTGCCTTTTTCTTTCCACCTTGTAAAAAAGTAATCCTCTGGGGGTTGAAAATTATCAAATTAACATTATAAAACATAATATCTTGAGATAGTCCTTGCAAAGACACCATGTGTAAGAAATTTCATTTGATAGTTACAACAAGCAGGCTGAGTTTTAAAAAGGTTAATGTTCTGTGAAGTTCTTGTAAATATATGCTACTCTTATATAGACTGCCAAATAATTTCTTAACCTTGAGGGTGTGGTGAGTGCTATTATGTAGGAGATGTGGTTGGATCCCTCAACCAGAGTTCGAGGTTCAAACCTTAGGAATGGAGACTCTTTTGATAGTGAGCAATTTACTCTCCCCCCACCCCCCACCCCCCACCCCCACCCCCACCCCACCCCAAGTGGGCCTACCTATCACGAACTGGGACTAGTTAGGTTAGTGAGTTTCGGATACCGGATAATTAGACTTGAACAAAAAAGATAGGTGGATTCATAATGAAGGTAAAAGGTTCGGTTTTTGTTTGTCTGATATTCAAAATGCAAGTTGATAAGGTATTGGAAGGCGAGTGTATCAAATTCAAATTTGTAATTTGAGTGGGAATTATTTTGGATCATCTATTAAAGGCTCCTTAGCCAGAGTTTTAGTAGGCATTTGGATATAAAAATGTGATATATCTGAAAGGAAAAAAGTAGTATTTGAAGTTAAAGTAGAAAAAAAATATTTGGAAATTGAAGTTGTCTCTGGACATGCATTTATGTTGGAAAAAAGTTAAAACTTTTGTGAGTGGATATGGGTTTTCACTTCAATTTCTTCAGAATTTTCAGAAAAGCAGTCCAATGTATAAACAAACAATGTTTTGGAAAAATAAATGAAAAAAATATCCTTGGACAAAAGGCTCCTTAGTTAAGAAAATTAGTTTTTAGCACTCAAGAGACTTCATTTCTGTCTCACTATTCAATGCCACTACTTATTTAAACGGGCGCTTCAGGTTTTGGCCAGACAACAAGCGCAAAGAGAAGAAGAGCTTGCTCAGTCCCAACGTCACATTCTAGCCCTTCAAGTAAGTTATTCTCTCCGAGAACATCAATGTTATTAAGAGATAGTTCCCTCATTAGACTCTGATATCTTGATCCAGGAGGAGATAGAAGAGCTTGAACGTGAAAATCGTCTCCACAGCCAGCAGGTAATCAAAGTCTTCTGTCTGTCAATATATGGTGTAATCCATCTCAATAACTAAACCTCTTCTTTCTTGGGGACTGGAGAGTGGCTTAAGTTATTTAGCCATTGGCTTAATGATTGAGTGGGCCTAGGCAGCTGAATTCTTTTTCCTGGCTTAGACAACCATATGCTTTGCTGTTTTTTTACCTGGACTTCTTATGATTTGGATTCCATTATAATGAGTGCAGGAAGCTAAGTTGAAAGAGGAGCTTAGGAACATGGACAGATCACAGAAGAGGGAAGGGGTAGATATGACTTATCTTAAGAATGTCATTTTAAAACTTCTCGAGACAGGTAACTTTTCAGTGATACAGTGAAGATTTATAATTCTTCCTGTAGAAGCAGGATTTTTTTAGTTGAACTAAATGCGTCGGTATGTAATTATTTACATCATAATTTGTTTGTGATAAATATTTCACAGGTGAAGTGGAGGCTCTATTACCTGTAGTTGCAATGCTTCTCCAGTTCAGCCCTGAGGAGGTGATATTCTTGTTCCCAATTGCAGTAGTAAACTACTTTCATTTCTAAAATATTGGTGATGGTTATGACATTATGTCTCAGTAATATTTATGAATCTATTTAGGCCTACTCCTGAAGGGGAGCCTTGGAATAACTGGTAAAGTTGCTACCATGTGACCAGGAGGTCCTAGGTTCAAGCCTTGGAAACAGCCTCTTGCAGAAATGCAAGGTAAGGCTGCATACAATACACCCTTGTGCTGGGGCCCGTCCCCAGACCCTGTGCATAGCAAGATCTTTAGTCCACCGGGCTGCGCTATTAGGCCTACTCTGTTAAAATAAATACATGAAGACTTATTAGCTCATATGCCATGGGCAAGTGCATGTATTTGCACTGCAGGTATAGAGAACTAATTCAGATAATTTTGCAATTTGCTATTAAATGCAAAATTTAGTTCTATCAAATGTTTATATATTGCAAAAATTGATTATGTTTTAGATAATTACGAAAGCATATGAAGCCAAACCTTTAGTTATTGGTCTCATGCTGATATTTTCTCTGTTAGTTTTTCGTATATCAATAGTGAGTAAATCCATAGGAGTGTCATATAGCCTGAAAACGTGTTTTTACACATGCATTTGCAGATGCGGAAATGCCAACAAGCATATCGCGCCTCTGTAGAAGCTCAAGCCAGCCCAGCAAAAGATACTTCAGGATCTGGGAGCTCACTGTTTTCCAGATTTTCATTCTCTTAATAGCCATTAGTGAGGGCTGCAGAGATTCTACCCAAATGTTGTCTAATCCAGCTTCAAGTGGATTTGGATAGTCTGGAACGGACAGGGAAGGAGGGATGCAGTAGAGGAATTGTGCTCTTATGTAATTAACAAAGAAATGCCTTGTGCAAAGAATTTTTTTGTTGTATAGAGCTGATGCAAAAGAAGAAAACGCAAGCAGTACGAGATACAGGGCTAGAGTCGGTCATCCTTTATCGTTCTTCACATGAATTGTATACTAGAGGTATTTCGTTCTCAATTTTCCTTTTTGGTTGTAGAGAAAGAGGGAAGAACAACATTTGTTAAATTCATGAAATAATAGTGTACAAGTTTTATGGTTTTTTCTTTTCAAAAAAATCTGGACTGCGAGAGGTATTTTGGGTTTGGTGCTTCAGAGCCAGTTGCTTCGACACATTCAAGAGTTGTGTAAAAGGTCATCAAAGTTGTACCTAAAAGAAGATTTAATACACTATTTATATTAGGATCATAATATATTACTTTGCTCACAAGGACTCACATCATGAAGCTTTGATTTTATTATTGGGCTACCAGTTAATAAGTTATTGATCAATAATAATATCAAAACTTAATACAGTGGTTGTCTACAAGTATCAATGACTTCGTGGAGCTAAAAAACCTTTAATTTTCCTTTCAATAACTCTAGTTGGAATTTTCAATTTGATGTCTACCCCTAGGCTAAAGAATCAGTCAAAATTGTCAACATGCTGGCAAACAAGTAGGGATGGCAATGGTGCGGGTTTTTACTAAACCCGCAAGTTTTAAAACCGCACCACATAAACTCGTCCCACATTCATAACTGCACCGCCCCATGTTTTTTATTTTTTTCCTTTTTTTTTGAAAAATTTGTAACTCTATTGAAAATCATAATATTTTCAAATTTACAACTAGAAAATAATAACTAATTTCTATTATAGCACTTTTTACTAAAAAAATTGTCAAAAAGTATAACGTGTACAAGTAATGATCAAATATCATATTTTTATACAAATGAATAGAGATGTTAAAAAAGCTACTATAAAATTATTTATTTGTAGTGTTATGCATGTAGTTTTAAGTATCATAAAATTTAAGTAAAGAACACATATAATTTTAGGTATATTCACGAGAACAATACTCCCTCCGTTTCGGAATAAGTGAATTGTTGGGGTATTTATTGGTGTTTCAAAATAAGTGAATCATTGAATTTTTTTCCAAATTTGCCCTGTTGATTTGACAACCAATTAACTTTTGAAAAGGTATTACAAGGTCAACTTTTTTTTTTCTTTTTTGGATAAAAATGGAAAATTGTGTTAAATTTCTGTCTTTAATATTTTTTCATTAATGTGTGTCAAAATCCAACAATTCATTTATTATGAAACAGAGGGAGTATTAATTTTTAGCTTTTTTGTTATTTTAAACCCGCATATACCCGCAACCCACACCGCACCGCACCATTTTAAAAAAAAATTACTTTAACCCGCACCACACCCGCACCGCATAACTTAAAACCCGCACCGCTCCGCCCCATTGCCATTCCTACAAACAAGCAATCTTAACTCTTGAGCAATTTCCCTGAACATTAGCCACTTCAAACTACTATGTATTGTATTTGTCGGTCAAGGGGAGCAAACTGGTCTTGACTGGTTATCTAGCAATTATTTAAATATCTAAAATCAGGAGCAAGGAACAAAGAATAGTGATATTTGACAACCACGTTGTTGTGGACTCGATAGAGATCTGAAGAATTCAAGCAATTAAATAGAGTACGTTATAACGTGCAAAGTTTCCATCACTGTCTAGTGTATAGTTTAGATTGGTGGTGTAGACAATGATCGGTTGAATCTTGTCTTGTCTTAACTTGCTCCCCTACCCGAAAGTAGAACGTAATGATGGTTAATTTTAAAAAGCTGAGGTTTGTAATACCAATCTAAATTTATGTATTCTTTAAAAAATGGTTTAAGTTACAAATCTCAAATATTTTGTGTTTTTGAACAAAACTTACCATTTTGGAATTTATAACGATTGCTCAAAAGCTAATTTGTGCGTGTACTTCAACTATTTTACTCGCTACCTTCCAACTGCATAGTTGTGAGTAACTCTACCCCACCAACTAAACTAAAGTTTCCGCAGATCTTCATCATTTTTAATATATAGCCACACCTATACAAAAGCAATGCCTAGCTTAAATGAATGGACTCGACTAGAATGTGCAGATTTTAGAAGCAAAGGCTCAAGTTAGAAAGTGCATCACCTAACAAATGAAATCTGAAATATCTCGATCGACAAATTAGAAGTCAACAACAGCTGAAAACAGAGGAATCTAAGGTGCGCTGCTCTCTCATGATTCAGCAACATAACATGGCACACGTCCAATAATTAAACAGAAGAAATCGCCAACATTACTCAACCATATTGCACGTAAGTACTGCTCAACAAAATCAAATATTTTTTTCCATTAAACTTATAATAGTAGTACTAATAAGTTCCCATATTTCTAATAAGCCCCTAGAAGTAGACAAAAATCAATAGGACCAACACATGTTACAGATTCAGCACCATTTTGACTCTTAACCCAAAGACACCAAAAGAAAATTATAGTAAAAGGGTTGCAAATACTTATTAAAGCAATAATAAAACAAAAATATAACCACCCACCCACAAACAAGATAATTTCAAGCATGCTTAGCTTGGAATTCCTTCATGAAAGCTACCAACTTTTCCACACCAGCCAATGGCATAGCATTGTATATTGAAGCTCTCATTCCACCAACAGACCTATGTCCTTTCAGCTGCACCATCTCCTCACCAGCTGCTGTCTTCACAAACTCACCTTCCAATTCTGGTTTAGCCAATGTAAATGGCACATTCATCAACGACCTCACTGATTTCTCAACTGGACACCTGTAAAATCCATTGCTTGAATCAATTGCTTCATACAAAATCTCAGCTTTCTTCTTGTTCTTCTTCTCAACTTCTCCCAATCCACCTTGTTCCAATAAGTCCTCAAATACAAGCCCACACATGTAAATCCCATAACAAGGGGGGGTGTTGTACAACGAATTGTTCTCAGCATGGATCTTGTAATCCAACATTACAGGTGTACTCCCCTGTGCATTGCCAATCAAATCTTTCTTTATTATCACTATGGTAACCCCAGATGGACCAACGTTTTTCTGTGCACCAGCGTAGATGATACCGAATTTCGAAACGTCTACGGGCTTTGAACAGAAATTGGATGACATATCAGCAACAAGAACGGTTTTTTCACCAATGGGTGTTGGGTAATTCTTGAATTCAACGCCATGAATAGTTTCATTTGCGCATATATGCAAATACCTTGCGTCCGGGTTTTGCTCCAACGTATCGAAATTGGGGATCTTGGTGTACTTCTCCGATTTGCCACTCCATATAACATTGGGTTTGCAGTATTTGACAGCTTCTTTGTAAGCCTTGTCACCCCACGAACCGGTGACGACGTAATCAACGGCGTCGGTGGGAGTGCAGATGTTGAGAGGAATGGCGGCGAATTGGGTGGTGGCGCCACCTTGGAGGAAAAGAACAGCGTATTCTTCAGGGATACTGAGAAGGGTGCGCAGATCTGATTCAGCTTTCTGGATAATGGAAAGGAATTCTTTGCCACGGTGGCTCATTTCCATGACGGACATACCTGAGCCACGCCAGTTAACGAGGTCAGCTTGTGCTTTCTTAAGGACATTTTCAGGGAGGGTAGCGGGTCCGGCAGCGAAGTTGAAGACACGATCTGAGGAGGTGGAGGTTTGGAGGGGGGTGGCGGTGGTGGTGGTTGTGGCGGCGGAGGAGCAGGTAATGGAGATGGATTTGTATGTGGAGGTTAAGGTGGTGGTGGGGAAGGTGGAGAGGTGGGTGGGGGATTTGAGGGTAAGGGGGGTGGGGTGGGTGGATTTGTTGTTGTTGTTGTTGTTAAGGAGGAAAGATTGGGAGGTGGCAGCAGACATAGCCATTGGTGGGTACAACAAAGTTGTTTTGGTTTTGGTTTTGGTTTTCCCTTTGGCTGTGTGTGTGTGTGTGTGTGTGTGTGTGTTGAGAGGGTTTGGGAGATGCAGGGGAGAAAGGAAAAGTTGGTGGGTTATATATACAGCAGTATTAGGGAAATGTGGAGACATTTGAGAAGTTTTTTTTTTTTTTTTTTCTCAAAATATTTCTACAGTCGGCAATCGTGAGACTAATCATCCGTTTCTCTATCAACGCATTAAACAGTAGAAAACTAATCACAAAATTTGCTTCATTCGTCAGACGGAGATTGAACCCCCGACCTCTTGCTTAAAGACTTTTGAGAAGTTAGGGGTGTGTTGCAGGAAGAAAATATTTTCTCAAAAAATAAGTTGATTTTTTAATTATTTTTTAATATGTTAGTAAGTAAGGAAAAAAATATTATCTCAAAATCAATTATCCGTAATTTTGCAAAAATTATAGAGGTTGGGTGTGGAGCCTCAAGGTGGGATGAACAAGGGTAGCGGTTTGGGGCGTTGGATGATTGGAAAGGTAGATAAGTATAAAATATTACTTGTAGATCTTATTTTTTTTTACTTTTATAAGGAAGTTAATTTTTTTTTTTCATTTTTAAGAAAGTTATTTTCTTAAAGAAAATGTTTTTAAAAATTTATGTCCAATCAGTTATGAAAAAATAAGAACACATTTTCTGAAATTCCATTTGGTGAGGTTTTTTCTTCATTATTTTAATTTATGAGGTAGTGGTATGAATTGCATACCTCTCTACTTTTCAGGAGGTAGTGGTATGGACTGCGTACATTTTACCCTCCCCAGACCCCACTAGGTGGAAATATATTGGGTTTGTTGTTGTTGTTGTGGTGGTGGTATGAACTGCGTACAATTTATTCTAGACCCCACTTTGTGGAATAACTAGGTGTAACACCTTATATTTTCGAACTAGAATTCAAACCGTCATTCATATGTGTATAAATTCGGATCCAAAGATTTCTATGTAAATATAAATATCATGATCATTTACCTAGTATGTAAAGTGCTTTCGATGTGAAAAATGTTCATAGAAAACACTTACAACAAAGTTGAGATGAGAACTTTTATTATCGACTGAATTTTGGTATTCGATCCTACAAGGGTTAACTTTATATGTGTGTAACTTTTAGAATAAATTGAGTTTTGAAGTTCAAGACCCACCAAATGAAGGATAATTAAGTCCTCTTTCCAACGCATATGATTTCGCCTTAATCCGATATTCGAGCGAAAAGTTATGAGCATTTTCTTGAGCGAACCAGTGAGGGTTCGCGATAAGGGTGTGACATGCCCTGGGTGCTCCGTGGTAAGAGTGTGGCACACCCTGTATACTTCGTGTTAAGGGCATGGCATGCCCATGTTCCCAGAGACATTAAAACACACGTTTCTCTTCAATTTTTCAAGGGCAAACTAGTCATTCCTATATCTAAAACTAACGTGTTTCCCTCATTCCATAACCCAATACCCGATTTCTCTCTTCCCAAATTCTCAAGAACACCAAATAAGGGTTCTTCTCCCATATTCAATCTTCCAAGACTTCAAATTCAAGTTCTTCTCAAATTCCTTCTATCAAAAAGGCATGTTGGATACTCTCTTATTTTTAAATATCTTTAAATTATGTAATTTACTTGATATTTACATGTTTTGGGGGTTGTTTAATTCAAACTAGGATTGAGATTTTTTGATTGTTTTACACTTGCATTAACTTTTTCTTATTTGAATGATTTCTTCATGATTTAAATGGTGAATTGTGGACTGAATTTGGGTCTCGTAATGATAAAAATTTGACAATATGATTTCACAATGTTTATGAATTTTTGCATGATTTTAATGACATTAACCTCAATCCACATCATAATTTGAATTCTAAACAAGAATTTTGTAGTGTTTGGACTGTTGATTGGAAAATTGCATAACATTAAATAGTAAAAAGGTAATAAGGTTTTGAAAACGCCCTTGGGGGATTTGGTTATGAATTTTTAAACGGAAATTAGAGTCTAAAAGGTTACATGGATTATGAATACGGTATGACGTAATTGGAATGACTTGCAACTCTATTGAATGCCGACACCAAGTTGGGAATGTCTTAATAAATGACTCTATGGTTATTGATATCTGAAAACTATTTTAATTGGGCTTAAAAGAAATTATGTAGCTTACCGAAAAGGTGTAGTCCCAGAAAAATCAACACTAAAAATCACGTTTGTCGATACTGGGGGTCTATGTCCACTGTGTCTAATTTGGACAATATATTTTTGAGAGGTTAATTGACTATTGGTGGCTTTAGTCTAATTCTCTAGTGCATGTGGCTAACATGGAATGAGGCCCTTCCGGTAGGAAAAGCCGGACCCATATAACTCGTGGGTGCCGTTAGGTTGGTACGAGCTACATGGTTCAAGATTAAATTTTTAAACAGTCATGTCTCATATTCTTTGTCCCTTGTCCCAGCATCTTATTATCTTAATGATTGATGAGCACATGTTTTAATGACTGATTTTTAATAAATATATATTTTATTCATGTGTTTTATTACTGATTTGGTACTTGTATATTTTATCTCTTTCCTTGGATTGCATGCCAGTATTCGTTGTACTGACAGTCCCCGAATGCAACATCGTCTCATGATGTAGGTTCGGAAATCTTTTCTTGTGATCCTGTGCAGCGTTAGGTGGACCTTTATCTTATTGGACAACTAGTGAAAAATGGTGAGCCCTCCATACTCCAGAAGACCTGATTTTCCTTATGTTTCTTTTACCATTCCAGTACTTACGATTTTCTTTTGGCATAGTCAGAGTCATATCCCGACTTAATAGATATTTTATGAATAGAGGCTTGTAGATAGTATTGGGTTGTGATTTCTGAATTTAAATTTAACTCAAACACTTTCATTTTGTGAGTTGGCTTCCGCAATTTCTTTATATCACTATGCTCAGAATACAACGCTAAGGGGCCATCTCAAGCCTTAGTTGGCTTGAGGTGTCCGTCACGATCAGGACCTCGATTCGGAGCATGACACTAGGTATGTTGTTAAATTGAATTTGTAGATAAAAATACTTTTATCGCAAATAATTATATTTTAAATTGAAATTCAAGTTAAAAATAAAAGTAATTATCTTTCTTCCACATAGTTAATTAGTGCTCCTATAAAGTAGACTCGGGATTCTTTACACTTTTCTACAATTAAAAAAAAATCACTAAAAGGGTAGTCGGACGGAGAAGGGAAAATGATAAAGTGAAAATCTAACCACCATTATGTATAGAAGATTCCCATTGATATATTATTAAATTATAAACTTTAGTATTAGATTCGAAATTTTAAATGAGTCTACCACACATATTTTGTACTTTCTTAAATAACTAGATCTAATTTTGCAAATATTTTATGCAATCTAATTTAATACATTGATGAGTCAACGTCGGCACAACTAAGTTTAATTTTTTAAAAGTTTGGATCAATTTGGCATATTTTGGTAGCTTAAATTGATTAAAAAGAAATATTATCAAAAATGAAAAATAGCTTTTGTCTCATAACTTATCAACCTTCTCTCTAAAAAAAGAAATTATTTTAGTTTGATTTGATAATTGAAAAGATACTAAACAGGAAGAAGACATATTGTCCTAAACTGATTCAACTCATTTTAATTTAAGCAATATTTAATCAAATTAAACCATTAGTCATTATTTACTCAATTCTAACCCATCCAAACGCTAGGATAAGCGCATTAGCAATAAGCTTATCAGCATTAAAAATATCTTCACTTTTAAATTTTAATCAACTAAAGCCATGAGTAATTATTTACTCAATTCTAACCTTACTAATTCTAGGAATAAGCGATACGTTTGTTAGCAATAAAAGTACTGATGTTTTCATGAAAGTATAACATATGCTAAATGTAGATTATCTTACTAAATTGATCGGTTTCACTATTTGTTATACACATCTTGTCATGTTAAAAGGATAACAATCAGTGGTGAATTCAAAAATTTTATATCATGGGTGTTCAATTATTTTTAAGCTAAAAATTGCTACACAAAATAGGTGTTCAATCAATATATTTAAAATAAATTGCTATATTTTATGCCTAAATAATACTCCGATATTTATCAAAAAAAGCAATGAGTACTTAAACACCCATAGGATATAACATAGATCCGCCACTGATAGCAACTGGGAGGGCCCCAAAAGGTTGGTGAAATACTTAAAAAGGACTTAACTAGTGTAGTGAGGTTGGTGACAACAATTTTGAGTGAGCAACACTTTTTTCTATTTTACTCGCTCCATTCTAAAATAATTGAATTGTTGGGTATGATATATTCTTAAAAAAAAAATTAAAAAAATTAGGACATAAATTATAGTTTTTTTTACTATTACCATTTTACTTATTTTTAAATTACTCTCCTATAAAATATAAAGTACTTAAGAACCTAATTAAATGAAAGGATAAAATTGAAATAAATTTCCAATATGTTTCTTGAAGAATGAACAACTTATTTATTTTGGACATTGAAAAACAACTCAATAATTTATTTATTTTGGAATGGAGGGAGTACAAACTATGTTCCTCTGTTGCTCGGACTCTTAAAAATGTCGTGGAGTGCAGAGGCGGATCCAGGATTCGGAAGCTCCGGGTGCCACCTTGTTTTGAACCGTACGATATTTTAGGATAGTAGAGTCAATATTCAAAAAGTAAACTATAATTATATATATCAACAAAAGTTGGTATAACATTAAGGTTTGCCTAGTGCTTTGTAAGAGGAGGTCAAGGGTTCATTTCTTCATAGCCACAATTAGAGGCGGATCTATTCATTGCCGTGGGGGTGGCACGGCACCCGCAAACTTCGACGAAAACTCTCTCTCTATATAGGTATATATACACTGATATATTCAATTAATAAATCTGCCACCCACAATAAAAAGGTGGTATCTAGTGCAGGTGGTAGAGGCGCGTTTTGAAGGGCCCTAAGGTCGCGAGTTCGACCTCTGCTAACTTTTTAAATCAATTTTTTTTGGCTGTTAAGCCATTTCACTAAATAACATCAAAGTTCAAACAATTGTTCGGCCTTGGGCCCAAAATAACGAAAATAAAAGACACACCCAGCCACATGCAAATGACCCGATAGAGTGTAATAACATTACACATTATTTTCACTAATAATTACACAAATACACAACTTATGTTTTCAATATTACAAAAAATCCCAACTCCCTAAACATATTACAAAAATCCCACATATACACAGAATGCTATGTATATGTCGGTTATGTTATGTATTGTTTTGCGGAAATTTTGACTTTTGAAAGAGAGTCGCCACTTAATTGTGAAAAGGAATTAAGAAACCTTTAGAGAATTACTTCAAACGATTCAAAACAGGAAAATCGTTTAAGTTAAGAGATTCTGAGTAAGCCGTTCCTATTAACGTTTTAGGAAGGTGTTAGGCACCTAAAACGTCCGCTAACTTGCGGTTATACGGACTGTTTAAAAATATTCTTTTGATTAACTTCGAAAAATCAATTTGCTAGAAAAATAGTTGATTAAGGAAATTTTTTTTGCAAAATTAATTTTTTAGCGACTTAGTTAGGGATTTAACTAGCTTTGCAAAGAGACAAGCAAACAAGTAAATGAAAAGAAAAAGGGAAAAAAGCGGGAAAGTAATGATTTAGGCTATTAAGCCCAAACCGTCGACTCTGTCCTAATTTAGTTGGACTTTCGACCTATTTGCACCTGTCCTAATTCTATGTTTTTCGAGTCTTTAGCTCGAGTCTCGCTCCACCTGTATTAAAATTACAACTTTGACTTCGTGGCCCGAATGAATGAATAAAATGAACAAACAAATAATAAAAAAAAAGCAACAATAATTAAATAGAATGAAATAATAAATGAGACTTTTGTCTCTTAGCCGCTTCAAATGTAGGGCTTTAATCCATTTCCTTTCCTTCCGTCTTCTCGTATCCATACGCCAAACGATGAACTTTTGGACCTTCTTTTGGGCTTAGTTCAACGAGGTGAGCCTCAAGGGCCTATAGCGAGGATGCAAAGGTGAAAAAGAGTTTGTTTAGGACTCAAACGTATCCACACGCAAAGTAAAAAGTAAGAAAATTAATATATGTTTGAAAGTTGGATACTTAACAGATAAGTGATGACATGGAAAAGAATACATTTGGCGCATGAATAAAACAGTACTAGCGTGATCTAATTAAAAGAAATATCATGTAAAGCTCCTGATTCATTTCACCCATAGAAATATCACCTTAAACTTTATCAACCAGAAAGCACAAACTTAAGAGAAAAGACCAATTATATAGCTTGGTTTGAACACATCTTGATTTATTTTGATATTAATGACCAGCAAGTGATAGTTCATCACAAGATTCTTGAAGCTAAAAAAAATCAATATATTGAACCAGATAATTAAACAGGGTAGAAGATAACCAAAAAACAAGTATTACAAACAAAGAATCAACAAGTAGCAGCAAATGACACATACTAACAAAGATAAAAAGAGAAAATGATAGACTCCGAAACAATTTGCCGAAAGAAATATTGGGGATGTAGATTAGTATCCAAAAGACAATAGAATCATCGTTTTCTACATAATAGCTTTGCAAAACCTTAAGAGTTTTAAGTCTATGAGCCAAAATCAGACCAAGGTAAGAAAAAGGATATTGACAAGCCACTGTTCTAATCGACACAAAAAGATGAATTGGACATATTTTTAACAAAGGGGGAAAGCAAGAATAAATCAACGCCTCAAGCACAAACAGTTTTGAACGTCATTTTCAAGAAGAAAGAAGCACATTATCTATTTTGGTCATCTATACTTCGAAAGGAAGACCGATTTAAATCGAAACAAAACAACCAACATGTTATTGATCGATTCTAAAGACAACCAAACAAGATCCAACTCAACTGTATGCTACGTAAAAATTTTTTAGATGTTTGACGCAACAAAACAAAATCAAAGCGTTCAACGACGATGTTCAAGGTCTGGGAAAAATATTTAAGTTCCGAAACATCATTCAGGCTAAAAACCTGCGATATTTAGGCTAAAAAAACAGAAATAATCAGGCCTAAAAACAACACTACTTGGACTAAAAAACACAACAATATTTGGGGTTGAAACCCAACAATACTTAGACTCAGAAAATAACAATATTCTGGCTTGAAAGTAATGTTATTTAAACTAAAAAAATCAAAAAAAATTATGCTAAAAAAAAACACCACCATGACAACATTGATTACTATTAAGAATGGATTGAAACTAACTAACAACATGAAAATAATATGGTGAGTCAAAACGATCGAACCGAAACATACGAAATCGAAAGTGGAGCGAAGGATTGGAGTGTAGACATTTATGCAACGAACAACATAACGACAATCTTTGCAAGAAAATCCTATGGCCATAACAACCATCTACAACAAACCATCCCACTATCACTATGAATACAAAACTACGAAGGATGAGATGAAGAAGCAAAACAAACTCAAAGGAAAAGACGCGTTTACCTATTTCGGAGCAGTAAAATGGGTTGTCGAGATGACGACAAGATTTCAACACCATTAGAAAGTTTGACACGGTGACCACGAAAGCTAGAAGTAGTCGTCGACCAAAGACACCTATACTAAAAACTTTGTTTCCTTTCTCTGGAAACTTCCCCCTTGGTTTCTGAACTTAGCCCTCTCTATCAATTTCCTAATTTAAGAAGTTTTTCCCTAAAAATTTTCGACCCCAAAACCCTCGATACTTCTGCGAAATTTTCCAAACCTCCCAGTTGGAATCCCTTTACCTCTAAGGTTGTGAACCTAGAAAGAAGGAAGAGAGGCCCGTCTAAAAAAAAACTCCCCCATCACAGTGACCCGATGGATCCTTATATATGGGACGAATTGGGGGTAATCTAGGGTTTAAAATAAAAGAGAAATTCAAAATTCAGAATTCCATTCTCCCACAGCCTCGTTTTCGAGCCCAAAACGTACCAATTTTGGATTTTTTTTGAAGAAATTTGTGATAGGTAGACTAATACCATTTAGGCAAAACAGACTCTTTCCAAGAACCAATGAAAATCATCCAACTCTGTACGAAATTGTACAATCTTATCCGAGAAACACGGGATTGAACCGTTGGGGATGACACCTAGGCTCGTTCTAGAAGATTTGAGACTGATTTTTTCTTGGATTCCTTTCTCGCCTTGCTGACGCATGATACGCGTGTGGAGAGCAAACAAAAGGGTTGGGGCTAGTGGAGTCGGGTTATCGGGTTGATGGATTTGGGACGATGATTTTGGGCAACGGAAAATTATCTTTAGGACTGGCTCTATTGAAGTCTCTATAGTCAACACAAATTCGAATCTTGTCGTCCTTCTTCGGCACAGGGACGATGTTGGCCAACCACGTCGGATATTTTGTGACCTCCACAACCTTAGACTCGATTTTTTTTGTCACTTCTTCCTTGATCTTTAGACTTAAATCTGGCTTGAATTTCTGTATTTTTTGCTTGACTGGATCAAACTCTGGATTTATCGGCAACTTATGCGACACAATACTGGTGCTCAATCCCGGCATATCATCATAGGACCAAGCAAACACGTCAATATATTCTCGCAATAAGTGAATGAGCTCTCTCTTTTGTGCTTCCGCTAGGTGGACGCTGACACTTGTTTCTTGGATCCTGTGTTTCAAGATAAAATAGTCCTCGGTACTGTGCCCTGCTGCTCCTGAATGATAGGCACAATTTTGATCAGGATGATAAAATTGGGAGTTGGGATTGACAAGATTTGGATGGATCGGTTCCAAGTGATCGACATTCTTCAATCCTTCAAATAGTTGGGTGCGACTTTCAGTAAGCGGCGTGAAGTTTCTGGGAGGTTTCTTTTTGATGTTTGGACGCGGAGTGTTATAATGATTCTGATTTGCAGGAGGAGGCACTTGATGATAATTTGGAGGTACTTGGATGTTTGTTCGGATGTTTGGAAGAGTGGATTGGACATTAGGATGAAAATTCGGCGGTGGAACTTGACATTGGGGAAAAATATTTGGCTGCGAAGCTTGGAATCGGGATCGGACATTTGGGAGTGGAGCTTAGTACTGGGTTTGACTATTTGGGAGTGGAGTTTGGTACTGAGGTTGGACATTTGGAAGTGAAGCTTGGTATTGGGGTTGGGTGTAGAATAGATGCTAAAAGTTTGGTACTGGCGAAGAAGAGAAAATATTCCTAGAGTTGAACCTCTTTTTCGTTTTTGCAATAGAATCAGTAGAAACCGTACCTACATCCTCCCTTTTCTTCTTCGATAACATAGCAGTTCTGGACGACGTTGGGGTCTTGGCAAGTTTTCCTGTACGAATACCTTCTTCCAGTGATTCCCCAATTTTTACCAAATCTGCAAAAGTTGCCCTGACAGCGGACACCATCCTGGTATAGTATTCTGCTTATTGAGCGTGAGAGAGCACGGATACCATTTCTTCCTCGAACATGGGGGGTTGCACTTTGGCAGCTTCCTTCCTCCAACGAAAAACATAGTCTTGAAAACTCTCATCATTTTTCTGTTTGATCCGATCTAGTGAATACCGGTTTGGGACAATTTCAATGTTGAATGCGAACCAGTCGAGGAAACCCTTGGCCAATGCTTTCCAACCAGTCCATTTTTTCGGCTTTTGAGTCATGAACCACTCTAAAGCTTCACCGCTTAAACTTCGGCTGAATAGGCGCATCAATAACGCCTTGTTTTTCCTGATCCCTACCAGTTGCTCACAGTACCTCCTCAGCTGGTCCATTGGATTCCCAGCACCATCAAATTCTTCAAACTTGGGGACCTTGTACCCTTCTGGTAGATCTACTCCAGGGTGAACACATAAGTCATCGTACCCTAAACCGTCGTGGTCCCTCACTCCATAAGATTCTTTGATCCTCATGATCTTTTCATTCATAGCTAGCAACCTCATTTCATGCTCGGTCCTCCACTCTTTCTCCTTCTCTTCGTAATGGTCCATCTCGGGATTAGGAAGGGGATTATAAATGTCGGGGGATATGATGGCATGAGGGGGCTTTGGAAAGGAGGCTTGATTTTGCAGATAAAAGGAAGTTTGTCGGTAGGTGGGGAGGATATTTCTAAATTTAGGAAGGTTTTGTGGAATTTGCGAGTGGTTTGGTGGAATTGGAGGAGAAATCTACAGATTTGGAAACGAACTTGGTGGATTCGGGAATAGATTTGATGGATTTTGCGAGTTTGGAAGTGAATCCTGTGGATTTGGGAATGAATTTTCTTGTTTTGAAAATATGTTCTGGGGATTTAGGAATAGATTCGGAGATGGGTTTTGTGGGGTTAGAGATGGATTTTGTGGATGGTAGGCATCTGGGTTATTTTTGCGATTTGTATTTTAGACAAGTGGAGGGGCAGAGATGGATGATCTGTATTTGGCCGATCCCCGAGAATAGGCGTACTAAGGGAAGGTATTTGGAGTGGAGTCCCGTGTCCTCCTGGAGCGGGAACATTAACAGTGATGGCCAGGTGAGCCAAATCTCGAGTACGATTTATTTCCTCCTGAAGCATTTCAAGCTTTCTTGCGAGTTCCGTAATCATATCATTCTGTTCCACTATTAGATTGTCCCTAATGGTCAATGCATTTTTTTCATTATTTCCAGTCATTATTGAATGATGATCAGAGGATGGGATTTTGTGCGCTTTTGACTGGGTGAAGTAGGGATGTTCTGCCAGCTTATATCAACACGAGTAGTTTCTACTATCTGTTAAGTAAAACAACTCAAAGGCAGATGTGTTAGTTTCCGTATGTGATAAGTAATGCAAAATATTTGACAAGAAATAACCATATAGAGTTGTTTGAGTCATAGCCAAATTCATCCATAGGAGTATAGCGGATAAACTTGCCTTTGATCTAAATAAACACACATAAGCACATAAGACAATTATATCATACAAAACATTATAATAATGCGTATCCTAACTGGGGTGACCCTTTTTGAGCCAAGGGTTCAGGCCTAACGATTTTGAAAAAATATATGCTTTCTTAAAGTCAATCCCTTATCCCCTAACTTATATAGACACGAAAAAGGGCATAAATGCCTACAAAAAATAACAAAAGATGGATACAATCTTTAGGAAAAAATGGAAATAACATAAAAGAAAATAAGTTCCCGCGCAGGAGAAATAGAAAAACTAGCTACCGGAGGCTCCTTCGTCTGTCTTTACCTTCTTTTCCTTGTTCACCTCCTGTGCTATTTGATACATATTGATGATCAGATGACTCCCGCATAACTGTGCCTTGCTGTCATAAGTCATTTTTCCTATACTATCGAGTTGAGAGGCCGTGCTATTATTCAAATCGATTAAACACTGCCTAGCATCATCAACCTCTTGCCTAGCTCTTTTCAACTCTTCCCTCAACATACGTATTGTTACAACATCTTCTACATGCGTCTGTCGGTGCGTAATTTCACTTTTCTAAAATTCATCCTGAAGCCTGTGGAGTCGGATCTGATGCTCGGATTCTACATCCACGACCCGAGTGGGCACGTTCGTCCCCGAAATCAATGCTTCGGCGAGGCTCTTTTTTAACCACTCCTTGTATGTGTCACTGACTTCAGGTTCATACCCTATACGGAAAGAGACTTTCGTCCACCTTCTCCTTCTCCATCAATTTATCATGTAATCTTTGAGCGGGGGCTCGCTTTCATCATATTTGGTGAAGAATCTGAGCATAGAATCGATTTGAGGCGTCTCCTTCTTGATCTCGAATTGCCTAAGAACTCTACCAGGATTGTAGGGACGGGTTCCCCTGAGACCTAGAAGCACTAGAAAAGGCCACTCGCCCCCTCGAATAATGTATTTCCCTGAATGAAGATAGTTAAGGGACCATTGGACATCACCATCTCTTAATTCTTCAAGAGTCTTAAACCAAAATTCATGAGATGCTTCCCTTTTGAACCTGTGTAAAAACAACCACATGTCGTGCAATTCTAGCAGATTCCACCTTGTTTTGTGGTCAGGTTATGCCGTTCTAGGATTTTTCACCAAATACATCATCATCCACCATTGTAATATAAGGTTGCAACCTTGAAAGAAACGATTCTCGACTTGACACCTTCCCAAAGCTCGATATAGGTCGGCGGCAATCATAGGATCTAATTTGTGGAATACCTTTTTAGAATTGCACTCCATTCCAAAGAAACGTGCATGGGTCACTGAGACAACCCTCAGATGAATTGTGCCATTTTACCCTTGTGGGAACACCATGGTTCCAAGTAGGCCTACCACAAACGCAAAGGCTCTCGTCTCCTTCCATTTACCTTTTGACTCATATTTATGCCCAAATTTATGAAAAGCATTGAATCTCCCGAACCGACGACACAACTCATGAAAAGTGATATTTGCTCCATCACGTTCTCCTAGCCAGGTGTAGTAGTCAGTTAAAAATACCTCCTTGATATTTTGACGATCCCACACAACCGGGACTAAAATGTTCTTATCAGGTGTATCCCTTCTCTTAAAACACATTTCCATACTCTCGTAACAAATCAATACCTCTTCAATGGTAGGATTCAATTCAACATCCCCAAAACGAAATACCATATTCTGATCATCCAAAAAAGTTATTAGTACATGGATCATTTTTGGCCAAGCATCCATCTCGATCAAAGAAGAAAGATGCCCAATGTGTGTTCTAACAATCTTTTTCTCTTCTGCGCTCATGCGATCCCACCATAGTTTCAAGAAATCATCAGGTTTAGTAACCATCTTGAACTTTCGTGGGAATGTAGTTGAGCCATATCCTACATGAAAGCAGACAAAGATAAGCCTTCCCCGGACCCCAAAGGATAATGGATTGAATTAGACAAACATGTATTTTTTTCAACACATAAATATGATTCGTCTGTAATTGACTCAGGGTCAATAGACGTAGGGCAGGTTTTCTAATGGGCCCAATACCCCACTCGGGTACTGGGTCGTCCTAGGCTCATGCCTAAAATAGGGTTTTGGATTCGTTCTATCCTCAGTGTCTAGAGTGGGTTTGAACACTGGTTCTCAAGCGGACAACTTGAGTTTGAAAATACGAACAACGTTAGATGACTCATGTGCTAATAAACCGTTCGTATTTCCAACACATTTTGGAATTGAACAACAGGGGCCGGGACATCCACAAAACCCCAAAATAGTTTAAATAATGCAGGGACATGCCATGAGATGCGATAGTTAATAATTACAGAATCAAAACATATAAACAGTTAATCAAAAGACGAAATCAAACATTTGGTTAGAACCTAGTTCAAAAAATCCCCAGCAGAGTCGCCATTTCTGTTTTGCGGAAATTTTGACTTTTGAAAGAGAG
The DNA here is from genome assembly GCA_030864215.1 of Capsicum pubescens. Lineage (NCBI taxonomy): Eukaryota > Viridiplantae > Streptophyta > Magnoliopsida > Solanales > Solanaceae > Capsicum > Capsicum pubescens. The sequence goes on along the minus strand of CM061539.1, from coordinate 183,568,056 downwards.
TCGCCACTTAATTTTGAAAAGGAATTAAGAAACCTTTAGAGAATTATTTCAAATGATTCAAAATAGAAAAGTCATTTAAGTTAAGAGATTCTGAGTAAGCGGTTCCTATTAACGTTTGAGGAAGGTGTTAGGTACCTAAAACGTCCGCTAGCTTGTTCTTATCTGGACTGTTTAGAAACATTCTTTTGATTAACTTCGGAAAATCAATTTGCTAGAAAAATAGTTGATTAAGGAAAAAAATTTTGCAAAATCAATTTTTTAACAACTTAGTTAGGGATTTAACTAGCTTCGCAAAGAGACAAGCAAACAAGTAAATGAAAAGAAAAAGGGAAAAAAGCAGAAAAGTAATGATTTAGGCTTTTAATCCCAAATCGTCGACCCTGTCCTAAACTAGTTGGGCTTTCGACCCATTTGCACCTGTCCTAATTCTATGTTTTTCGAGTCTTTAGCTCGAGTCTTGCTCCACCTGTATTAAATTTACAATTTTGGCTTCGTGTCCCAAATGAATGAATAAAATGAACAAACAAATAAAAAAAATAAAAAAAAGCAACAATAATTAAATAGAATGAAATAATAAATGAGACTTTTGTCTCTTAGCCTCTTCAAACGTAGGGCTTTAATCCATTTTCTTTCCTTTCATCTTCTCGCATCCATACGCCGAACGATGGGCTTTTGGACCTTCTATCGGGCTTAGTTCAACGAGGTGAGCCTCAAGGGCCCACAGTGAGGATGCAAAGGTGAAAAAGAGTCCGTTCAGGACTCAAACGTATCCACATGCAAAGTAAAAAGTAAGAAAATTAATATATGTTTGAAAGTTGGATACTTAACAAATAAGTGATGACATGGAGAAGAATACATTTGGTGAATGAATAAAACAGTACTAGCGTGATCTAATTAAAAGAAATATCATGTAAAGCTCCTGATTCATTTCACCCATAGAAATATCACCTTAAACTTTATCAACCAGAAAACACAAACTTAAGAGAAAAGACCAATTATATAGCTTGGTTTGAACACATCTTGATTTATTTTGATATCAATGACCAGCAAGTGATAGTTCATCACAAGATTCTTGAAGCTAAAAAAAATCGATATATATTGAACCAGATAATTAAATAGGGTAGAAGATAACCAAAAAACAAGTATTACAAACAAAGAATCAACAAGTTGCAGCGAATGACACATACTAACAAAGACAAAAAGAGAAAACGATAGACTCCGAAACAATTTGTCGAAAGAAATATTTGGGATGTAGATTAGTATCCAAAAGACAATAGAATCATTATTTTCTACATAATAGATTTGCAAAACCTTAAGATTTTTAAGCCTATGAGCCAAAATCAGACCAAGGTAAGAAAAGGATATTAACAAGCCACTGTTCTAATCGACACAAAAAGATGAATTGGACATATTTTTAACAAAGGGGGAAAGCAAGAATAAATCAACACCTCAAGCACAAACAGTTTTGAACGTCATTTTCAAGAAGAAAGAAGCACATTATCTATTTTGGTCATCTATAATTCGAAAGGAAGATCGATTTAAATCGAAACAAAACAACCAACATGTTATTGATCGATTCTAAAGACAACCAAACAAGATCCGACTCAACTGTATGCTACGTAAGAAAATTTTAGATGTTTGACGCAACAAAACAAAACCAAAGCATTCAACGACGATGTTCACGGTCTGGGAAAAATATTTAAGTTTTGAAACATCATTCAGGCTAAAAACCTGTGATATTTAGGCTAAAAAAATAGCAATAATCAGGCCTAAAAACAGCACTACTTGGACTAAAAAACACAACAATATTTGAGGTTGAAACCCAATAATACTTAGATTCAGAAAATAACAATATTCTAGCTTGAAAGTAATGCTATTTAAACTGAACAAATCAGCAACATTTATGCTAAAAAAAACACCACCATGACAACATTGATTACTATTAAGAATGGATTGAAACTAACTAACAACATGAAAATAATATTGTGAGTCAAAACGATCGAACTGAAACATACAAAATCGAAAGTGGAGCAAAGGATTGGAGTGTAGACATTTATGCAATGAACAACATAACGACAATCTTTGCAAGAAAATCCTATGGCCATGACAACCATTTACAACAAACTATCCCACTATCACTATGATTACAAAACTACGAAGGATGAGATGATGAAGCAAAACAAACTCAAAAGAAAAGACGTGTTTACCTGTTTCGGAGCAGCAAAACGGGTTGTCGAGCTGACGACAGGATTTCAACACCACTAGAAAGTTTAACACGGTGACCATGAAACATAGAAGTAGTTGTCGACCAAAGACACCTATACTAAAAACTTTGTTTCCTTTCTCTGGAAACTTCCCCCTTGGTTTCTGAACTTAGCCCTCTCTATCAATTTCCTAATTTAAGAAGTTTTTCCCTAAAATTTTTTGACCCCAAAACCCTCGATACTTCTATGAAATTTTCCAATTCTCCCAGTTGGAATCCCTTTACCTCTAAGGTTGTGAACCTAGAAAGAAGGAGGAGAGGCCCGTCTAAAAAAAAATCCCCCCATCACAGTGACCCGATGGATCCTTATATATGGGACGAATTGGGGGTAATCTAGGGATTAAAAAAAAAGAGAAATCCAAAATTCAGAATCCCATCCTCCCACAGCCTCGTTTTCGAGCCTAAAACGTACCAACTTTGGATTTTTTTTGGAGAAAGTTACAACAGGTGGACTAATACCATTTAGGAAAAATGGACTCTTTCCAAGAACCAATGAAAATCATCCAACTCAGTATGAAATTGTACAATCTTATCCGAGAAATACGGGATTAAACCATTAGGGATGACACCTAGGCTCGTTCTAGAAGATTTGAGACTGATTTTTTCTTGGAATCCTTTCTCGCCTTGCTGATGCATGATACACGTGTGGAGAGCAAACAAAAGGGTTGGGGCTAGTGGAGTTGGGTTATCGGGTTGATGGATTTGGGACCTTGCCAATTTGGAGCGAACTTCCCTTGCACTCTTCTTGGTGAGGGAGTATGCGTTTGAGAACTAATTGCCCAACTTTAAATGTTCGAGCTCTCACTTTCTTGTTGAAAGAACAAATCATCCTGTGCTGATATAACTGACCATGACACATTGCAACCATTCTCTTTTCATCAATCAACATGAGTTGTTCACAACGAGCACGAACCCATTCTTCGTTACTTAGTCCGGCTTCTTGAATAATCCTCAGGAAAGGTATTTCAACCTCAGCAGGTATCACAGATCCATTCCCGTAAAACAAAAAATAGGGAGTTTCCCCAATGGAGGTTCAAACTGTTGTGCGATATCCTAGCAAAGCATAAGGTAAAATATCATGCCATGATCTATCATTTTCGACCATCTTTCTCAAGTTCTTCTTGATGTTCTTATTGACAGCTTCTACGGCTCCATTCATCTGTGGACGATATGCGGTCGAGTTGCGATGCACGATTTTGAACTGATCGCAAATTTATTTCATCAAGTGACTGTTCAAGTTTGCCCCATTATCAGTAATCATTAATTCCAGCACTCCAAATTGGCAAATCAAGTTATTCCTGACGAAATGTGCAACCACTTTCTTAGTGACAGCTCTGTATGACACAACTTCGACCCACTCAGTGAAGTAGTCAATGGCAACTAAAATAAATGTATGCCCATTCATTGCTGATGGCTCTATCGGTCCGATAACATCCATGCCCCAAGCTACGAAAGACCAAGGTGAATTCATTGCGTGAAGCTCGTGTGGAGGCATTCGAATCAAATCTCCGTGCGTCTGACATTTTGGACATCTCTACACATACTTACTACAATTATTCTCCATAGTCATGCAGAAGTAGCCAGTTCTCAGGATCTTTCTGGCAAGGACAAACCCATTCATGTGGGGTCCGCAATCTCCTGCATGTATTTTTTTATTAATTTATTGGCTTCCGCAGCATCGACGCATCTTAAAAATCCTAAATCAGGCGTCCTCCTAAAAAGTAATTCCCCACTTGGAAAGTAGTTTTTTGCCAAACGTCAGATTGTTTTCTTTTGGTTCTTGCTGGCCTCTTCAAGATATATTCCAAATTCTAAATACCTTTTAATGTCATAGTATCATTGCCTTTTGAGTTACATACACGATGTCAAACTCGCTCAGCAATATTTGCCACTTGGATAGCTTTCCTGTGGGCATGGCCTAATATATACTTCAATGGATCCATTCTCGAGATGAGGTATGTCGTGTACGAAGACAGATAATGCCTCAACTTTTGTGCGCCCAAGTCAAAGCACAACATGTCCTTTCTACAAGAGTATAACGGGCTTCATATGACGTAAACTTTTTACTCAAGTAGTAAATGGCTTTCTCTTTCCTATCGGTCTCATCATGTTGCCCGAGGACACAAGCAAAAGCATTTTCTGAGACTGACAGGTAAAGCAATAATGGAATTCCTTATCTTGGTGGAACCAAAACTAGAGGTGCAGACAGATATTCCTTGATGCGGTTAAAAACTCTCTGACATTCTTCTGTCCACTCATTTAATGCATTTTTCTTCAATATCTTGAGAATTGGGTCGCATATGAATGTCGATTGAGCCATGAACCTGCTAATGTAATTCAAATGACCCATGAAGCTCATAACTTCCTTCTTGGTCCTCGGCGGTGCCAAGTCCTGGATTGTCTTGATTTTGGATGGGTTTAACTCGATGCCTCTTCTGCTGACTATAAACCCCACCAACTTCCCTGACGGCACACCAAAAGCACACTTAGCAGGATTTAACTTCAAATTGTACTTTCTTAATCTGTTGAAGAATTTCTCCAGATGAGTCAGATGATCCGAACTCTTTCAGGATTTGATAATTACATCATCCAGTACACCTCAATCTCTTTATGGATTATATCATGAAAAATCATCGTCATAGCCCTCATAGATGTTGCACCCACATTCTTGAGACCAAACGGCATTACCCTGTAATGATAAACACCCCAGGACATAATAAAAGTCGTCTTTTCTGCATCTTCCTCATCCTTCAATATCTGATGATACCCGACGAAACAATCAATGAATGACTGCATTTCATGCTTTGCACAGTTATCGATGAGGATGTGGATATTGGGCAACGGAAAATTATCTTTAGGACTGGCTCTATTCTAGTCTCTATAGTCAACACAAATTTGAATTTTGCCGTCCTTCTTCGGTACAGGGACGATGTTGGCCAACCACGTCGGATATTTTGCGACCTACACAACCTTAGACTGGATTTTTTTTGTCACTTCTTCCTTAATCTTTAGACTTAAATCTGGCTTGAATTTCTGTATTTTTTGCTTGACTGGATCAAACTCTGGATTTATCGGCAACTTATGCGACACAATACTGGTGCTCAATCCCAGCATATCATCATAGGACCAAGCAAACACGTCAATATATTCCCGCAATAGGTGAATGAGCTCTCTCTTTAGCTCGCATCCAGAGAGTTTGACGTCCCTCTTTAGACTATGTCCCATTTTGCTACTAAGAAAGAGTTCCATGTTGTGCTGCGTTCTTTTAGGAGTCGTCCATACCTGTGGTTTTGATTTGATATTTTCATCCTCTTGAATTCTCTCAACAATAGCTCAAACAAAAATCATTAGTGATAAGCATAACTCACGAAATAGGTATATAGTATTTTACCATATCTCCGAGTGAGTTGTTGTCTAAAAAGAAAAGTCATCCTTTTTTGTACCTATTTGGAAGGAAATAACTTGCAATAACAGGCACAACAACCTTCTTGGGTTTGTATAATTATGACATTTGTCGGTTGAATATATCTTCAAAGTATGGTGGCCCTTCGAACATCGACGATATTTTATGAAGAATGGTCCCTGCAACCGTGTAATCTTATGTAGATATGGTAACTTCTTCGATCACCTATAATGTTTGTTGTATGTGGAAGGATAACCTTTTTGGTTATTGACGATGATCAATTTATTAATTTCCTTTAAATTATCAATCTTTGGATAATCTTGCACATTATTTGATATTGGATATGAAGAGACTTACAAATATATTTTGAATTTCTAGCTTTTAGGTAATCCTGCACATTATCCGAATTTGGATAAGAGATGGCTTACAGATATCCCTCTAATCGCTAGCTTTCAGGGGTTCCTGCACATCATCCGACCTTGGATACAATATGACTTATAAATAATCTCTCAAATTGTTAGTCTTTGGGTAATCCTGCACATAATCAATCTTGGATATGACGCGACTTGTAGAGAACCCTTGGACGTATCAATTTGATAATCTTGCATATTCTCTGGTAAGGATTTAGTTTCGACTTATGGATAACCTTTGAACTATCGATTTTTGGGCGATCTTGCACACTATTCGATTAGGATGTTGTTGTGTCTTACGGATGACCTACAAGCTATCAACTCCTAGGTAATCTTGCAAACTATCCTATTTCAAATAATATGACTTATAGATGACCCTCAAATTGTCAATTTCTAGGAAATCTTATATATCATTCATCCTTAGATAGCGACTTAAAGGCGTCCCTTCAAATCGTGTGCTCTTGATGCATTTAAAAGCTAATTCATAAAATGATGAGATATCCTCGATGCCAATGTTTATGTCTTGCGTGTCAACAAATATAAAATAATGATGATATCCTCGACGCCAGCGTTGTGTCTTGCGTGTCAATAGATATATTGAATGGTGATGATATCCTCGACGCCAACGTTGTGTCTAGCGCGTCAACAGATATTGAATGATGATGATATCCTCGACGCCAGCGTTGTGTCTAACGCGTCAACAGATATTGAATGATGATGATATCCTCAATGCCAGCGTTGTGTCTTGCATGTCAACAGATATAAAATGATGATGATATCCTCGACGCCAGCGTTGTGTCATGCGTGTCAACAGATATAAAATGATGATGATATCCTCGACGCTAGCATTGTGTCTTGCATGTCAAAAGATATATTAAATACTGATATATCCTCGACGCCAGTGTTGTGTCTAGCGTGTCAACAGATATTGAATAGCCTTCTTGGGAAATGGTATAAAATGGCCCTCTTGGCGATAATATGCAATGGCCCTTTCGACAATGATATGCAATGGTTTTTCCGGTAAATTAAAAACAATTTCACCTGAAATCATTTGTCAAGGTCTTGCTTTTTGCATGTACCTATACTCGAGGTAGACAATTAGTAGACACAAAGTCGCTTTTGCTAGCGACTATTTTTTGGAAAAATTCTAAATACAATATTTGTAAAGAAGACAAGACACTTTTGTTTGTCCTCCATGATCTCAAGAAATGAGATGGAAACTTCAAAAGGTCTTCAATATATGGGTACTAAACCCATTTTTAGGGCTACCCAAAAATATTGTTCTTGAGCATTAGTGCTCTGGCGTGGCTCCCAATTTGCTCGGGGATTTTTGGAAGAGACTCTCATTCTTTGTGTATTGGTCCCTGTACCCATAAAAAATGATTAGTTTGAGTGAAACTACTCCGTGTTGACCTTCTTTGATCCTTGATTAGCCCTTTGCCATCTTTCAGGTATTTCGTCATGTTGGGACTTCCACCCATGACTCTCCGTCCTAATTGATGTCTAGGCAATCACTAAGTAAAATATTTATATAGATTTTTTGAAAGTACTCTTAATTTTTAGAAAATAGTTTCGAGAACTCTTGTAAAACTTTGAAAAATCTCTGCCAGTCATGTCATGTGCTAGCTCAATGACCTTCTTTCTCTTGATTCTGACAATGTCTGACGTTTGACGGAGGATAGCTAGGGATTCAGCATTGTCGAGGCTCTCTACCGGAGGTTTTATCAAAGACGGAGATTCAGTCTTCCTAGTCTTTATCACAGGTGGTTATTCTCAAATCTCAACTTCGACCTTTAGTGCTAGGGAATCTGAAATATATTCCAGTATTTGATTGAAATTTGAGGCCTCCCTTAAAATTTCTGCCCCAGTTTAAAGTAGTCTGAGATGATATCATCTTGAGTGGATCTGAAGTCTTTGCTAATCTTCATTCTCTTTGTTGGATGTTGATCTTCTCTTGTGAATTTTCGAGATTCCTTCTCGAAAATTTTGCCCCAGTTTTCATTTCCTGGGGTTATATGACCGAGCCGTTGGGGCGCCTACGTATCCCGTTGAAGCAGGAATCAGGTCAAACGTAGTTCAGGACTACGCTAGGGATATACAAAAGAAATTAATGGGTTGACCGAAGCCGACATAGGCCGCCTACGTATCCCTTTCTTGGGAATTCAGGTCATCACGTAGTTCATACATAAAGGGAAAGGATAAATTTTCTAAGGGGTTGACCGAAGCCAACATAGGCCGCCTACGTATCCCTTTCTTGGGAATTCAGGTCAAACGTAGTTTGTACATAAAGGAAAAGGTGTTCTAGGAAATTACACGTCATAAAACACATTATTACACGGTGACTATAGATAAACTAAGAACCACAAAACTAGAACGCCCTTCAAACATAGTATCTTTTCACCGTATCAGAATTGATTGGTTTGGTCCACTCATGGCCATCCATCTCAAACAAAATCAGACCCCCTCCAGATAGTACCTTGCGAACTATGTATGGACCTTGTCAATTTAGAGCGAACTTGCCCTTGTACTCTTCTTGGTGAGGGAGTATGCATTTTAGAACTAATTGCCCAACTTCAAATGTTCGATCTCTCACTTTCTTGTTGAAATCACGAATCATCCTGTGCTGATATAACTGACCATAACACATGGCAACCATTCTCTTTTCATCAATCAACATGAGTTGTCCACAACGAGCACGAACCCACTCTTCGTAACTTAGTCCGGCTTCTTGAATAATCCTCAGGGGAGGTATTTCAACCTCAGGAGGTATCCAAGATTTATTCCCGTAAACCAGCAAATAGGGAGTTGCCCCAATGGAGGTTTGAACTATTGTGCGATATCCTAGCAAAGCATAAGGTAACAGCTCATTCCATGATCTATCATTTTCGACCATCTTTCTCAAGATCTTCTTAATGTTCTTATTGGCAGCTTCTGCGGCTCCATTCATCTGTGGACGATATGCGGTCGAGTTGCGATGCACGATTTTGAACTGATCACAAATTTCTTTCATCATGTGACTGTTCAAGTTTGCCCCATTATCAATAATGATTGATTCCGGCACTCTGAATCGGTAAACCAAGTTATTCCTGACAAAATCTGCAACCACTTTCTTAGTGACGGCTCTGTATGACGCATCTTCGACCCACTTAGTGAAGTAGTCAATGGCAACCAAAATAAATCTATGCCCATTCGATGCTGATGGCTATATCGGTCCGATAACATCCATGCCCCAAGCTACGAAAGACCAAGGTGAATTAATTGCATGAAGCTCGTGTGGAGGCATTCGAATCAAATCTCCGTGCGTCTGACATTTTGGACATCTCTGCACATACTTACTACAATCATTCTCCATAGTCATCCAGGAGCAGCTGGTTCTCAGGATCTTTCTGGAAAGGACAAACCCATTCATGTGGGGTCTGTAAACTCCTGCGTGTACTTTTTTTTATCAATTTATTGGCTTCCACAGCATCAAAGCATCATAAAAATCCTAAATCAAGCGTCCTCCTAAAAAAAAAATTCCCCACTTGGAAAGTAGTTTTTTTGCCAAACGTCAGATTGTTTTCTTTTGGTTGTTGCTGGCCTTTTCAGGATATATTCTAGATTCTAAATACCTTTTAATGTCATTGTACCATGGCTTTCTATCGGGCTCCTCTTCAACACGTGCACAATGCACAGGTTTCTCCTTCAAGCTTATTTCCAAAAAATTAATGTAACTCTGTTCTGGGTGCCGAATCATGGAGGATATAGTGGCCAAAGCGTCAGCAAACTCATTTTGTATCCTTGGGATATGTCTGAAATCAACTTCTTTGAATTTTCCACATAATTCTTGTACCTGCTCAACATAAGGAGTAATCTTGGAATTTTTTACCGCCCATTCTCCCCGTACCTGGTGAATCAACAAATATGAATCCCCGATGACTAGCAATTCACGAACACCTATATCAAGTGCCAATTTGAGACCCAGGATGCAAGCTTCATATTCAACCATATTGTTGGTGCATGGGAAACGCAACTTAGCAGTTACTGGATAATGTTGACCTATTTCTGAGACCAACACTGCTTCGATTCCTGAACCTTTGAAGTTGACCGCTCCATCAGTAAGTTCGAAGTGGTTCATACTCATCATTAACTGGATTCTCGGCCAAATGATCTACCAATGCTTGCCCCTTGATTGCCTTTTGAGTTACATACACGATGTCAAACTCGCTCAGCAATATTTGCCACTTGGCTAGCTTTCCTGTGGGCATGGCCTTCTGGAATATATACTTCAATGGATCCATTCTCGAGATGAGGTATGTCGTGTACGAAGACAGATAATGCCTCAACTTTTGTGCGGCCCAAGTCAAAGCGCAATATGTCCTTTCTACAAGAGTATAACGGGCTTCATATGACGTAAACTTTTAACTCAAGTAGTAAATGGCTTTCTCTTTCCTATCGGTCTCATCATGTTTCCCGAGGACACAAGCAAAAGCATTTTCTAAGACTGACAGGTAAAGCAATAATGGAATTCCTTATCTTGGTGGAACCAAAACTGGAGGTGCAGACAAATATTCCTTGATGCGGTCAAAAGCTCTCTGACATTCTTTTGTCCACTCATTCAATGCATTTTTCTTCAACATCTTGAGAATTGGCTCGCATATGAATGTCGATTAAGCCATGAACCTGCTAATGTAATTCAAACGACCCATGAAACTTATAACTTCCTTCTTGGTCCTCGGCGGTGCCAAGTCCTGGATTGTCTTGATTTTAGATGGGTCTAACTCGATGCCTCTTCTGCTGATTATGAACCCCACCAACTTCCTGATGATAGGCGTATTTACACGCCTAAAGCACCATAATTTACCCATATTTTAGCTATGTTTTAAGGAAAAAATATATAATTCTTGCATTTTTAGTCCATTTTCCTGTAAGTGAGCTAACCAACGTGATTAGCATGATTTCAGGTATTAATGATGAAGATTTCAGCACTTTGTGGACCTTTTGGTAGCAAGGGAAACTTCACATAAGAGGGAAGGCAGCTTTTGGAAGCTTATGGACTGAAAGTGATGCATGGAGAACTTGTCCCGGGCAAAAATAATATTTCTAAAGACTTGGGGATCAGCAGTAACTTAGTAGGAATAGGACAAGGATGTTATAAAAACCCTATTTTGCTGAATTTTTTAGCATGCATTCATTCATACTTTTCATTATTCACGAATTGATAGATACTTTCATTATTCATTCGACTTTCTAGTATTATTGAGTTTACAGATTCCGTAAGTTTTAACAGAGAAAAAAATGCTAACTTGGGGGAAACGTCTAGAGGGCAAAAACTTCAACCTAGTTTGACGCCACACCCATCTTCAACGGGAGATTCTTTGAGCTTTGGTACGATGATGATGTTTATTGTGATCTCCGTTGTAATCATGAGTAGCTAAACTTCTCTGTTAGGGTTATGGAAGCCTTTTGATATACTATCTATTACTATGAGTTTGTGAATTCTTGATGCGTATGCTACTTATATCATTACTCTCTTTGTTTTAATTAAATTCTTGTGGTTGCAAACATATAGAATACGCCATTATAGCATTAACTTGTTCGAGAGAAAAGTTACATGTTTGGAAAAGAGAGTGTGACAAGGAAATAGGGCTACCAACCCCTATTTACATGTTAGTGCCGTAACTAGGTTAACTTCTTGGAGAATTTGTACCGTTAGTTATACACTTTAAGCTCGAGAGAGTTAAAGTGAAATAATCCTTGATGGTTGAGAAACACTAGGATTTACCATTAGAATACGAATCTCTATAAGTGCATGCATGTCTGAATTCCGCATTACTCATAGTTAATAGATACGTAGAACTCATAAGGTGGACATAACCCTAACTTATTTTTCTCTGTGAGTAAATCTTACTAAATCAAGCATTTTGTTGTTACTTCCATAGTATTAAGTGTGGGGTGTTGATGATAGGCGTATTTACACGCCTAAAGCACCATAATTTACCCATATTTTAGCTAAGTTTTAAGGACAAAATATATAATTCCTGCATTTTTAGTCCATTTTCCTGTAAGTGAGCTAACCAACTGTAACACCCCGTATTTAAGTACATGTATTGGCGTATTCAAGTACGTGATTGGTCTTATTTATATGGAATTAATTTTTTATTTTATTTATACCGGAATTTGCCCGTCGATGGTTCCATACGAAGGTTATTGAATAAGCTTTCCAACGATATAAAGATTTCCAAAAATGGATAAGTTTCGGATATAATCGAGCACGTTCAAAACTATAAAACGGTGGCCGGGATATGGTGAATAGTAAATGTGCAGGAAAATTTCCTGCACACAAACTACTGAGGCCTGCCAGTTTTTTGGATCGACTTTGAACGATCATAACTCCCTTAATATAATGAACTGGGAGAGCTACCACATATCAAAAGAAATATCTTTGAGTCTTATTTCCAATGCAATTAGTTTCATCCAAATCCAACATCTGAGTAAGGAGTTATACTCGTTTTACTTCAGCCTATCAAAACAGTTTTTGAGGGTCAACTTCAAACAATCATAACTACTTGTACAGGACGAACTGGGTGTCCTACTTTATATGAAATGAAATATCTTTGAATTATCTATCCAACGATACTAATTTCACCCAAATCCGATATTGGATCAAAGAGTTATGGTCGATTTACTTGAGACTATCAAAACAGTCCATCATGGACAGATTCGGATTTACTTAAATTTTTAAGGGCAATATGGTCATTTTCCATCACCTCATAGACGAAAATTGGTCATTATATACATATAATTAGCCTAGTATCCATCATTCATCATCCAATTATTGAAGAATAAGGAACCCTAGCCTAATTTCAACTCCAATTATCTTGTGATTCAACCGTAGAAAGTCCAAATTGATTCCGTAGTTGTGTTCACCGTCTCGAGGGCTTCGAGAAGCACCCCTTATTTGTGCCAACAGGACTTCGAAACCAAAAGGTCCATTTTATGGTAAGGATTAAATTATGTTGGTGTTATTTATATGGATATGTATATATATATATATATATGCATGTGAGCATAAGAAGTATGTTATTTGATTGTTGTTGAAAGATGATTGGGAAATGATGTTGGATTATTCTTGTGCATGGTTGGATTATGTTGAATTGTGAAGGGATTTGGTATTGATGATGTGGTATTGAAATGATGATTATATATATATATATATATATATACACATAAACCTATTGTTCAAGTTGGTTTTTGGAATGTTTTGCAAATATTGGTTGTATGGAATTATGGAAGAGAATTGTGGTGTTGGGTTGCTAATACTAGATGCCAAACATTTCATTGTAGATAAGTGATTTGTAAAGGCGGGAAGTTGTGTTGAATTGGTATCCGAATCTACGATGAGGTATGTAAAGCATACTCTAACAATGTTCTTTGGCATGAAAACACCAATGTTCCATCAAGTAAGATTCCGAGGTTGTCCAAAAATATGTATTGTTCTACGTTACCAACGAAGTTGTTTCCATCCTATAAAGTGTCAAAATGTTTCATTGATATACCAAAAGGCTCCTATTTTATTGTTGTGATATTGATGATTCTGAAACACATTGTTGATATACCAATAAGTTCCTACTTTATTGTTATGGCATTGATGACTCCAAAACACTTCATTGATGTGCCAATGAGTTCTTACTTCATTGTTATTGCATTGATGGTCTATTTATATGTCTCCTATTGATGTATCATTGTTTCAAAGTATCAAAAAAGTGGTGGCGACCGAAATAACAATCTCAAAGATTAATTGAACTAAGTGATGGAAGTTCTCTCTTATCGGGTGGTATCCCAGGGGCATAAGCCTAGCATGGGTCGATCCCTATTTATGTGTTTATGGGTGGTATCCCAGGGGCATAAGCCTAGCATGGGTCGAGCCCAGTTGATATGTACTGGAGGCAGCCTAATGGTCACAGTACAGTACAGTAATGATTACAAAGACGATAAGAACAAAGGTAAAGTGATTGAATAAATGCAATGTACAGGTTGTCACAAGTTCTAGTAAATGTGGTCCACTCCTATTACGCTTTATTCACTTGTTTTTGATTTCTATTGAGATCCTATATCATATGTGATTATCTACAGCTTTACATACTCAGTACATATTTCGTACTGACGTCCCCCACGGGGGACCTGCTTTTCATGCTGCAGGCACAGGTACCTCAGCTCATACACCGCACAAGTAGGAGCCAGGTCATACAACTATTGTTGGTGAGCTCCAGTTTGCTTCGGGTCTTTCTGAGTCGGCTCTTTATGTTTTGTTATTGTACAGGAGTCATGTGTGGGCGGAGGTTTTTCCCGACCCTAGTTATGTCATGTATATCCTAGAGGCTTTGTAGACATAAGGAAGGATAAAGTCATGGAAGTTTATATAGTCATGTTATATTTGTATATGTGGTGGCCCCAACGGCCAAGTGTTATATATATATATTTGTGCGTGTTGTGCTGATACAGGTAATTAGATTCTTCTATATGCAACGAAGTGCTGTCTAAATTTTTGGTGACATGTAAGTGAAAGTACAGGTATTTGAACGGGTTCTCCCGGGCCTTCTCGGCTTCGGGTGACAGTCCGGCCCGATGGGATTTTGGGGCGTGACAAAAGTGGTATCAGAGAGGTTCGTCCTAGTGAGTCTACAAAGCCGTGTCTACGTAGAGTCTTGTTTATCGGTGTGTTGTGCACCACATCTATAAACAGGAGGCTATGGACATTTAGGAATTGTTTCTTTTCTTCATGTCTTAGATCGTACGATAGAGCTTATATTGTATATGAAGTCATAGTTGACCACTGAATCAGTTTGTTTCTCTTATTATAGTAATGATGCCGGTTACCAGAAGCAAGAATACCGGTAAGCAAGTAGATGTGGCTGCCGGAGAGGGGACTAGTAAGTCACCCACTATACCAGTTAATCAAAGTGAAGCTCCAGTTGAGCATGCATCAGAAACTTCCCCCAGTCCGGAAGAAATAAGGGGGAAGAGAACTATATCCCCAGAGCCACCTATTAATGTTGTTGATCAAGATCTTAGAAATGCAGTGCAACTTTTGACTCGTATAGTTGCTGGGCAAGCTCAAGGGCAAGCTATTCCTACTGCAGGTCCTAGTGGTATAGATAGGGCGGCTAGTCTTCGAACACAGGATTTTCTTAAGATGGATCCGCCTACTTTTACCGGATCCGATCTTAACGAAGATCTGCAGGACTTTATTGATCAGATCCAAAGGGCCCTAGAGGTGATGCATGTAGCGGGCAGAGAGACAGTGGAGTTAGCCGCGTATAGATTCAAAGGTGAGGCTATATATTGGTATGAAGACTGGAAACGGTCAAGGGGCATTGATGCACCCCCAGCTACTTGGAAAGAGTTCAAAGAGGCATTTATTGATCATTATCTTCCATATGAGACTCGTCAGGCCCGTGCGGATCAGTTCTTAAATCTTCGACAGGGTAATACAAGTGTGAGGGAGTATAGTCTTCAATTTAATTCCTTGTCCAGATATGCTCTTAATGTTATAGCTACTATGGATGATAGAGTTCATCGGTATGTGAATGGATTCGATCCGTATTTGGTTAGGGATTGTACTATTGCTGCACTGAATAAAGACATGGATATATCTAGGATCCAAGCATTTGCACAGAAAATGGAAGATCAGAGGCAAAGAAGAAGAACACAGGAATTTGAAAGCGGATCTTCTAAGAGGGCCAGATCTACAGGGCAGTTTATGGCGCCACAGGGAGGTTTTAGACCTCAATTTTCTGCTAGACCACCTAGGCCATTATTTTCTTATTCTGCAGCTAGTGCTCCACCACAGCATCAGGGGTTCAGAGGTAGTCAATTTGGGCAAAGAAGTGAGGGTCATAGTTCGCGATCAGTGGGTTACCAAGGGCAACGGAATATGAGCCAATCGAGACCTCCTCGAGAGCCATGCAATAAATGTGGAAGGTATCATTTGGGCGCATGTCGGCTGGGGACCAATGTTTGCTTTTGGTGCGGTATGTCGGGGCATATGATGAGGGAATGCCCACAAAGGGACATAGGGGGTATGTCACGACCTACATGGTCATTTGTTGCATCATCATCATCGATGCCTTATTCAGGAAGGGGTGCACAACCAATGGGTCGTGTTAGAGGTGATAGAGGAGCCACGAGTTCTAGCGGGGCTCAAAATCGTACGTATGCTCTAGCAGATCGACAGAATTTAGAGGCTTCCCCAGATGTGGTTACGGGTACGTTGTCTATATTTTCATTCGATTTATATGCCTTAATTGATCCCGGTTCTACATTATCTTATGTTACTCCATTGGTTGCTGGAAAGTTCGAAAGAATACCCGAACTGTTAGTTAAGCCATTTGAAGTGTCCACACCGGTCGGGGAATCTATTATAGCTAGAAGGGTTTATCGAAACTGCATAGTAACTGTTTGTGGTCGTAATACGATGGCTAATCTTGTGGAGTTAGAAATGGTAGATTTTGATGTTATAATGGGTATGGACTGGTTGGCGTCTTATTATGCCACAATTGATTGCTGCATGAAAAAGGTATATTTCCATTTTCCAAATGAATCAGTCCTTGAATGGAAAGGTGAAATTAGCACGCCAAGAGGTAGATTTATTTCTTATTTTAAGGCAAGAAGAATGATTTCCAAGGGATACATATATCATTTAGTTAGAGTAAGGGATACAGAAGCGGAGCCACCAACTCTTCACGCTGTTCCGGTGGTAAATGAATTTCCTGATGTATTTCCTGAAGATCTTCCAGGTTTGCCTCCTGAACGAGAAGTAGAGTTTGGTATTGATGTAATACCAGGAACCCAACCAATCTACATTCCTCCGTATAGAATGGCCCCAGCAGAATTACGAGAATTGAAAGATCAATTGAAAGATTTGCTAGAAAAGGGGTTCATTAGGCCTAGTATTTCCCCTTGGGGAGCACCAGTGTTATTTGTGCGCAAAAAGGATGGCTCGCTGAGGATGTGTATTGATTATCGGCAATTGAATAAGGTGACTATTAAGAATAAATATCCTCTCCCAAGAATTGATGATTTATTTGATCAGTTACAGGGCGCCAAGTGTTTTTCTAAGATTGATTTGAGGTCAGGTTACCACCAAGTGAGGGTCAAAGAGAAGGATATACCTAATACAGCTTTCCGAACACGGTATGGTCATTATGAGTTTCTAGTTATGTCATTTGGGCTAACTAATGCACCTGCAGCTTTTATGGATTTGATGAATAGGGTGTTTAAGCCATTCCTAGATGTATTTGTGATAGTTTTTATTGATGATATTCTAGTTTATTCTAGATCAGAAGAGGACCATGCCAATCACTTACAACAGGCATTGCAGACTCTTCATGATTGTAAGCTTTATGCAAAGTTCTCTAAATGTGAGTTTTGGTTAAAGTCGGTGGCATTTTTGGGTCATATTGTATCTAGTGAAGGGATAAAGGTTGATGCACAAAAGATAGAAGCTGTGAAGAACTGGCCAAGGCCCACAACGCCTACGGAGATTCGTAGTTTTCTCGGGTTGGCCGGTTATTATAGAAGGTTTGTTAAAGACTTTTCTTCCATTTCAGCACCCTTAACCAAGCTAACGCATAAAGCATCCAAGTTCCAGTGGAATGATGCGTGTGAAGAGAGTTTCCAAGAATTGAAGAATAAGTTGACTTCTACACCTGTGTTGGTACTTCCAGAAGGTACAGAAGGGTATACAGTGTATTGCGATGCTTCGAGAATTGGTTTAGGATGTGTATTAATGCAGCATGGTAAGGTGATAGCATATGCCTCAAGGCAATTGAGGCCACATGAGAAAAATTACCCCACACATGATCATGAGCTGGCAGCGGTTATCTTTGCTTTAAAGATATGGCGCCACTACTTATATGGGGTTCATGTTGATATATATACTGACCATAAGAGCTTGCAATATATTTTTAATCAGAAGGATCTAAATTTAAGGCAGCGGAGATGGCTTGAACTATTAAAGGACTACGATGTTGATATCTTATACCATCCAGGGAAAGCAAATGTGGTAGCTGATGCATTAAGTCGTAAGGCTATGATGGCGCCTATAGAAATTCAAGGGATGGTTAAAGATCTTCACCAGTTAGCTAGTTTGGGAGTTCGCCTTCTTGAAACTCCGAATAAAGAGCTTATCGTACATAATGCTGCAGAATCTTCATTAGTAGCTGAAGTGACAGAGAAGCAATATGCAGATCCTATTTTATTACAGCTTAAGGAGAACGTTCAGAGTGGTGCGACCAAGGCATTTGAGCTCACGCGAGAAGGAGTACTTCAGTGCCAAAACCGATTGTGTGTGCCGGATGTAGACGGGCTAAGAAGGAAGATTATGACAGAGGCACATTTTTCAAGGTATTCCATTCATCCAGGATCAACCAAAATGTATCAAGATTTGAAAGATATGTATTGGTGGAATGACATGAAAAGGAACATCGTAGAATTTGTAGCTGAATGTCCAAATTGCCAACGAGTTAAAGTGGAACATCAAAAGCCCGGAGGCTATATGCAATGCATAGATCTTCCAATTTGGAAGTGGGACATGATCAACATGGATTTTGTTACAGGTTTGCCTCGTACAACTCGGAAATTTGATTCTATATGGGTGATTGTGGATAGGCTTACTAAATCCGCACATTTCTTACCCGTTAAGACCACTTACACAGTTGAAGAATATTCGAAGCTGTATGTTAAGGAAATAGTCCGATTACATGGAGTGCCAACTTCTATTATATCGGATCAGGGAACTCAATTTACCGCAAACTTTTGGAAGTCTTTCCAACGGAGTTTGGGAACACAAGTGAATCTGAGTACAGCTTTTCACCCTCAGTCGGATGGACAAGCAAAGCGCACCATTCAAACACTTGAAGATATGCTACGAGCATGTGTTATAGATTTTAAAGGCAGCTGGGATGATCATTTACCTCTTATTGAGTTTGCCTACAATAATAGCTATCATTCAAGTATCAAAATGGCACCATATGAAGCTTTATATGGGAGGAAGTGTAGATCACCAATAGGATGGTTCGAAGCGGGTGAAACTCTTATGTTCGGACCGGATCTTGTGTATCAAGCCATAGAAAAATTCAAGGTGATTCAGCAACGGTTGAAAACAGCCCAAAGTCGACACAAGTCATATGCGGATAGTAGAAGAAGAGGGCTAGAATTTTCGTTAGGCGATTGGGTATTTTTGAAGGTATCGCCAATGAAAGGGGTGATGAGATTTGGCAAGAAAGGAAAGTTGAGTCCACGATATATAGGCCCGTATAAGATTATTCGAAGATGTGGGCAAGTTGCTTATGAATTAAAGCTACCCCAGGAACTCTCATCAGTGCATCCAGTATTTCATGTATCGATGCTTCGAAAGTGCATCGGAGATCCGTCCCTTATTACTTTTACTGAAGATGTGCAAGTAACAGAAGATCTTACCTATGAGGAGATGCCTATTGCTATATTAGATCGTCAAGTTAAGAAAATGAGAAATAAAGAAGTAGCATCGGTGAAAGTACTTTGGAGAAATCAACAAAGGGAAGAGATTACATGGGAAGCTGAGGAAGTAATGAAATCTAAGTACCCTCATTTGTTCAAAGATGAAGGGGAAGTTCAAGAAACGGAGTTAGAACATTAACAAGTAAGTTTTTGTATATATATGCATAGTATTTATGTGATGATGTGAATGTTAATGGTGGACTTAAACTTGTTTTGGTTGAATAACTACGCTAACATTCGAGGACGAATGTCCTAAAGGGGGGAAGGATGTAACACCCCGTATTTAAGTACATGTATTGGCGTATTCAAGTACGTGATTGGTCTTATTTATATGGAATTAATTTTTTATTTTATTTATACCGGAATTTGCCCGTCGATGGTTCCATACGAAGGTTATTGAATAATCTTTCCAATGATATAAATATTTCCAAAAACGGATAAGTTTCGGATATAATCGAGCACGTTCAAAACTATAAAACGGTGGCCGGGATATGGTGAATAGTAAATGTGCAGGAAAATTTCCTGCACACAAACTACTGAGGCCTGCCAGTTTTTTGGGTCGACTTTGAACGATCATAACTCCCTTAATATAATGAACTGGGAGAGATACCACATATCAAAAGAAAGATCTTTGAGTCTTATTTCCAATTCAATTAGTTTCATCCAAATCCAACATCTGAGTAAGGAGTTATACTCGTTTTACTTCAGCCTATCAAAACAGTTTTTGAGGGTCAACATCAAACGATCATAACTCCTTGTATTATATGAAATGAAATCTCTTTGAATTATCTATCCAACGATACCAATTTCACCCAAATCAGATATTGGATCAAAGAGTTATGGTCGATTTACTTTAGCCTATCAAAACAGTCCATCATGGACAGATTCAGATTTACTTAAATTTTTAAGGGCAATATGGTCATTTTCCATCACCTCATAGACGAAAATTGGTCATTATATACATATAATTAGCCTAGTATCCATCATTCATCATCCAATTATTGAAGAATAAGGAACCCTAGCCTAATTTCAACTCCAATTATCTTGTGATTCAACCGTAGAAAGTCCAAATTGATTCTGTAGTTGTGTTCACCGTCTCGAGGGCTTCGAGAAGCACCCCTTATTTGTGCCAACAGGACTTCGAAACCAAAAGGTCCATTTTATGGTAAGGATGTAAATTATGTTGGTGTTATTTATATGGATATGTATATATATATATATATATATATATATATATATATATATATATATATATATATATGCATGTGAGCATAAGAAGTATGTTATTTGATTGTCGTTGAAAGATGATTGGGAAATGATGTTGGATTATTCTTGTGCATGGTTGGATTATGTTGAATTGTGAAGGGATTTGGTATTGATGATGTGGTATTGAAATGATGATTATATATATATATATATATATATATATATATATATACACATAAACCTATTGTTCAAGTTGGTTTTTGGAATGTTTTGTAAATATTGGTTGTATGGAATTATGGAAGAGAATTGTGGTGTTGGGTTGCTAATACTAGATGCCAAACATTTCATTGTAGATAAGTGATTTGTAAAGGCGGGAAGTTGTGTTGAATTGGTATCCGAATCTACGATGAGGTATGTAAAGCATACTCTAACAATGTTCTTTGGCATGAAAACACCAATGTTCCATCAAGTAAGATTCCGAGGTTGTCCAAAAATATGTATTGTTCTACGTTACCAACGAAGTTGTTTCCATCCTATAAAGTGTCAAAATGTTTCATTGATATACCAAAAGGCTCCTATTTTATTGTTGTGATATTGATGATTCTGAAACACATTGTTGATATACCAATAAGTTCCTACTTTATTGTTATGGCATTGATGACTCCAAAACACTTCATTGATGTGCCAATGAGTTCTTACTTCATTGTTATTGCATTGATGGTCTATTTATATGTCTCCTATTGATGTATCATTGTTTCAAAGTATCAAAAATGTGGTGGCGACCGAAATAACAATCTCAAAGATTAATTGAACTAAGTGATGGAAGTTCTCTCTTATCGGGTGGTATCCCAGGGGCATAAGCCTAGCATGGGTCGATCCCTATTTATGTGTTTATGGGTGGTATCCCAGGGGCATAAGCCTAGCATGGGTCGAGTCCAGTTGATATGTACTGGAGGCAGCCTAATGGTCACAGTACAGTATAGTAATGATAACAAAGACGATAAGAACGAAGGTAAAGTGATTGAATAAATGCAATGTACAGGTTGTCACAAGTTCTAGTAAATGTGGTCCACTCCTATTACGCTTTATTCACTTGTTTCTGATTTCTATTGAGCTCCTATATCATATGTGATTATCTACAGCTTTACATACTCAGTACATATTTCGTACTGACGTCCCCCACGGGGGACCTGCTTTTCATGCTGCAGGCACAGGTACCTCAGCTCATACACCGCACAAGTAGGAGCCAGGTCATACAACTATTGTTGGTGAGCTCCAGTTTGCTTCGGAGCTTTCCGAGTCGGCTCTTTATGTTTTTTTATTGTACAGGAGTCATGTGTGGGCGGGGGTTTGTCCCGACCCTAGTTATGTCATGTATATCCTAGAGGCTTTGTAGACATAAGGAAGGGTAAAGTCATGGAAGTTTATATAGTCATGTTATATTTGTATATGTGGTGGCCCCGACGGCCAAGTGTTATATATATATATATTTGTGCGTGTTGTGCTGATACAGGTAATTAGATTCTTCTATATGCAACGAAGTGTTGTCCAAATTTTTGGTGACATGTAAGTGAAAGTACAGGTATTTGAACGGGTTCTCCCGGGCCTTCTTGGCTTCGGGTACCAGTCTGGCCCGATGGGATTTTGGGGCGTGACACCAACGTGATTAGCATGTTTTCAGGTATTAATGATGAAGATTTCAGCACTTTGTGGACCTTTTGGTAGCAAGGGAAACTTCACATAAGAGGGAAGACAACTTTTGGAAGCTTTTGGACTGTAAGTGATGCATGGAGAACTTGTCCCGGGCAAAAATAGTATTTCTAAAGACTTGGGGATCAGCAGTAACTTAGTAGGAATAGGACAAGGATGTTATAAAAACCCTATTTTGCTGAATTTTTCAGCATGCATTCATTCATACTTTTCATTATTCACGAATTGATAGATACTTTCATTATTCATTCGACTTTCTAGTATTATTGAGTTTACAAATTCTGTAAGTTTTAACAGAGAAAAAAATGCTAACTTGGGGAAAACGTCTAGAGGGCAAAAACGTCAACCTAGTTTGACGCCACACCCATCTTCAATGGGAGATTCTTTGAGCTTTGGTACGATGATGATGTTTATTGTGATCTCCGTTGTAATCATGAGTAGCTAAACTTCTCTGTTAGGGTTATGGAAGCCTTTTGATATACTATCTATTACTATGAGTTTGTGAATTCTTGATGCGTATGCTACTTATATCATTACTCTCTTTGTTTTAATTAAATTCTTGTGGTTGCAAACATATAGAATACGCCATTATAGCATTAACTTGTTCGAGAGAAAAGTTACATGTTTGTAAAAGAGAGTGTGACAAGGAAATAGGGCTACCAACCCCTATTTACACGTTAGTGCCGTAACTGGGTTAACTTCTTGGAGAATTTGTACCGTTAGTTATACACTTTAAGCTCGAGAGAGTTAAAGTGAAATAATCCTTGATGGTTGAGAAACACTAGGATTTACCATTAGAATACGAATCTCTATAAGTGCATGCATGTCTGAATTCCGCATTACTCATAGGTTAATAGATACGTAGAACTCATAAGATGGACATGACCCTAACTTATTTTTCTCTGTGAGTAAATCTTACTAAATCAAGCATTCTGTTGTTACTTCCATAGTATTAATTCACGCCAAACCCAATCCCCCTTTTTCCGTGGAATTTTCGATCAACAGTCTATTAATAATTGCAACACTTAGTGACCAAGTATTCCCTGTGGGATTCGACACCCAACCCAGTTGGGTTCTATATTTGACAGCGACCGCTTACACTCTTACGAGAGCTGTAGTTTGGGCGTTATCACTCCCCTGACGGCACACCAAAAGCACACTTAGCAGGATTTAACTTCAAGCTGTACTTTCTTAATCTGTTGAAGAATTTCTCCAGATGAGTCAGATGATCCAAACTCTTTCGGGATTTGATAATTACATCATCCACGTACACCTCAATCTCTTTATGCATCATATCATGGAAAATCATCGTCATAGCCCTCATATATGTTGCACCCGCATTCTTGAGGCCAAACGACATTACCCTCTAATGATAAACACCCAGGACATAATAAAAGCTATTTTTTCTGCATCTTCCTTATCCATCAATATCTAATGATACCTGACAAAACAATCAACGAATGACTGCATTTCATGCTTTGCACAGTTATCGATGAGGATGTGGATGTTGGGCAACGGAAAATTATCTTTAGGACTGGATCTATTCAAGTCTCTATAGTCAACATAAATTCGAATCTTTTCATCCTTCTTCGGCACAGGGACGATGTTGGCCAACCACGTGGGATATTTTGTGACCTCCACAACCTTAGACTAGATTTTTTTTGTCACTTCTTCCTTGATCTTTAGACTTAAATCTGGCTTGAATTTCCGCATTTTTTGCTTGACTGGATAAAACTCTGGATTTATCGGCAACTTATGCGACACAATACTGGTGCTCAATCTCGGCATATCATCATAGGACCAAGCAAACACATCAATATATTTCCGTAATTGGTGAATGAGCTCTCTCTTTTGTGCTTCCACCAGGTGGACGCTGACACTTGTTTCTTTGATTTCATCATGATCTCCGAGGTTGACTATTTCAGTTTCCTCTAGGTTAGGCTTTTCTCAGTTCTCAAACTCCTCTATATCTTAACCTAATTGTTCCTCATCACCGTCCTTCCAATCATCATCATTCCCTTTATTTTCTTCGTCTAAGCTTTGACATGACATGACATTGGTAGATTTTAAGTTACTGTTACACGACGGGCGACGGGTTATGAGTGAAGTGGAGGTCCAGTTTTGCAAGGCCTCCCCTGGCGCAATCGTCTTCACCCCGCCGAACTTTTGGAAATATTCTGGTACAACATTGCATCCCTCGAATAAATCTCCTATCCCATCCTCAAGACCATCATCATGCGATACCTCCCATACAGGAAATGACTGGTACAGGAGCGGAAAGGGCCTACACAAACTCTGCTTTAACTTATCCTTAACCATATCCTTCTCGGTAGGCTGATATCCTAACCCATACTTAGAGGCTTCCTATGGGATCATAACAGTCTCAATAATTCCTTGTAGATTCTTACCCAAACCCCGACCAGGCTCGAATTCATTTCTTAACATCACCGTCGCAATCATTTTGTAGATAGAAGGCATTGGTGCATTGAGCGTCAGATCCTTCTCTATAGAATTTATAATTTCAACTGTATAAAAACTACTCCCCTTTGGAACATCTTCAATCACCGGCATATAACCATTGGGACGATCCGCTCGGCTTCCTTCCCCTTGGAAGACTACTTCATGATCCTTCTAAATGAACTTCAATAGTTGATGAAGGGGTGATGAAACGACCTTTGCACCATGTATCCATGGTCTTCCCAAGAGAAGGTTGTATCTAGGATGAATATCCATAACAGGAAACTTAGTTTTGAACTCAGCAGGTCCTATTTGGATGTATAAATCAATTTCTCCTATGGTATCTCTCTGCCTTCCATCGAATGCTCTCACATTTACGTGGCTTTGATGAATTTTTCCCAAATCATAGCCCATTTTAACCAACGTGGAGAGGGGACAAATATTCACACCAGATTCATCATTTATTAATACCTGATTAATCGCATAATCTTGGCAAATGACAGTGACATGCATGGCTTTGTTGTGCATCGCTCCTTCAAACGGCAACTCTTCATCACTGAATGATATGCGATGATTCCCCACAATGTTTCTTATCATCGCAGCCAGGTTCTCAACACTCGTTCCTGCGGGAACATACACTTCATCCAAGACCTTTGATAAAGCTTTTCGGTGGTATTGCAAACTCATTAATAGTGCCAAAATAGAGATTTGGGTTGGCGTCTTCTCTAAATTTTTGACAATTGAATAATCTTTGGGTTGCATATGCCTCCAAAATTCCTCAGCCTCCCCTTTAGTGATTGGCCTTTTCTATGAATTTTTTTTGCTGGTCAATTCTTCAGGGATATAGCATCGTTCCGATCGCATCATCCCTTAGGTAGCAGCGGTCTGTACAATAAATTCCTTTCTTGGTGGGGGAGTGTACACTTGGATCGGGGCCTTCATCACTATAAATGGGGATTTCTCATTGACACTTAAGGCAGCCACAACTTTCTCTATCTTTTCTACCTCTTTCGCCCTTTTGCACTCTTTTGAATTCACCTTAGTAATAGTCTTGCCAGACGCCCATTCTTCTTCCATTTCAATCATGTTAACTGTAGGTCCCTCATGATTAGGCAATGGGTTACTGTTGACATTTGGCGTCGGTGACTAAAACGTGATGACCTTTGGATCAATCAGATCTTGGATCCTGTGTTTCAAGATAAAACAGTCCTCGGTACTGTACCTGGCTGCTCCTAAATGATAGGCACAATTTTGATCAGGATGATAAAATCAGGAGTTGGGATTGACAGGCTTTGGCTGGATCGGTTTCAAGTGACCGGTATTCTTCAATCTTTCAAATAGTTGGGTGTGACTTTCAGTAAGCGGCGTAAAGTTTCGGGGAGGTTTCTTTTCGATGTTTGGACGCGGAGTGTTATAACAATTCTGATTTGCAGGAGGAGGCACTTGATGATAATATAGAGGTGCTTGGATATTTGTTCGGATGTTTGGAGGAGTGGATTGGACATTAGGATGATAATTCGGCGGTGAAACTTGACATTGGGGAAAAATATTTGGTTGCGAAGCTTGGAATTGGGATTGGACATTTGGGAGTAGAGCTTAGTACTGGGGTTGACTATTTGGGAGTGGAGTTTGGTACTGAGGTTGGACATTTGGAAGTGAAGCTTGGTATTGGGGTTGGGTGTAGAATACATGTTGAAAGTTTGGTGCTGGCGGAGAAGAGAAAATATTCCTAGAGTTAAACCTCTTTTTCATTTTTGCAATAGAATCAGCAGAAATCGTGCCTACATCCTCTTTTTTCTTCTTCGAGAACATAGCAGTTCCGGACGATGTTGGGGTCTTGGCAATTTTTCCTATACGAATAACTTCTTCCAGTGATTCCCCGATTTTTACCAAATCTACAAAAGCTTCCCTGACAGCGGACACCATCCTGGTATAATATTCACCTTCTTGAGCGCGAGAGAACACGAATACCATTTCTTCCTCGAATATGGGGGGTGCACTTTGGTAGCTTCCTTCCTCCAACGAAAAGCATAGTCTCAAAAACTCTCATCACTTTTCTGTTTGATCCGATCTAGTGAATACCGGTCCGGGATAATTTCAATGTTAAATGCGAACTGATGTTGGGCGTATTTACACGCCTAAGAACCATAATTTACCCATGTTTCAGCTAAGTTTGAGGATAAAATATATAATTCTTGCACTTTTAGTCCATTTTCCTTTAAGTGAGCTGACCTATGTGATTAGCATGTTTTTCAGGTACTAATGATGAAGATTTCAGCACTTTGTGGACCTGTGGGCAGCAAAGGAAAACTTCACATAAGAGGGAAGGCAGCTTTTGGACTGAAAGTGATGCATGGGAACTTTTTCCCGGGCAAACCCAGTATTTTTAAATACTTAAGGATGCAGTAGCAACTTATTAGACAAGGATGCTATTAAAAAACTTATTGCTGAATTTTTCAGCATCATGAATGATTATCATTCAAACAGTATTCAGAATTCACGTTTGGAGGATTTTGTACGGGTTTTGAGAGCAGAAAACGGCTCACTTGAGCAACGGAGAAAGAAAACACGTTTCATCTCCATAGCCGAGATTTCTCTAAGTTTTGGTATGATGATGATGTTTACTTTGATTTCCATTGTATTCATGAGTAGCTAAACTTATCTGTTAGGGTTATGAAAACCTTGTAAGATACTATCTATTACTATGAGTTTGTGAATTCTTGATGTGTTATGCTACTTATATCATTACTCTCTTCGTTTTGATTGAATTCTTATGGTTGCAAACATAGAGAATACGCCATTATAGCATTAACTTGTTCGAGAGAAAAGTTACATGTTTGGAAAAGAGAGTGTGACAAGGAAATAGGGTTTCCAACCCCTATTTACACGTTAATGCCTTAACCGGATTAACTTCTTGGAGAATTTGTACCATTTGTTATACACTTTAGGCTCGGGAGAGCTAAAGCGAAATAAATCCTTGATGGTTGAGAAACACTTGGATTTAGAATTAGAATACGATTCTCTATAAGTGCATGCATGTCTAAATTCCGCGTTACTCATAGTTAATAGAGAAGTAGAACTTATAAGGTGGACATAACCCTAACTTATCAATCTCTGTGATTAAATCTTACTACGCAAATCGTTCCATTGTTACTTTGATAATATTAGTTCACGCCTAAACCAAACCCCCCTTTTTCCTTGGAATTTTCGACCAACAGTCTACTAATAATTGCAACACTTAGTGACCAGAGTATTCCTTGTGGGATTCGACACCCAACCCAGTTGGGTTCTATATTTGACAGCGACCGCTTACACTTTCTAACGAGAGTTGTAATTTGGGCGTATCACGAACCTGTCGAGAAAACCCTTGGCCAATGCTTCCATCCAATCCATTTTTTGGTTGTTGAGACATGAACCACTCTAAGGCTTCACCGCTTAAACTTTGGCTGAATAGGCGCATCAATAACGCCTCATTTTACCGATCCCAACCAGTTGCTCACAGTACCTCCTCAGATGGGCCATTGGATTCCCAACACCATCAAACACTTCAAACTTGGGGACCTTGTACCCTTCTGGTAGATCTACTCCAGGGTGAACACCTGAGTCAACATACCCTAAACCGTCGTGGTCCCTCGCTCTATGAGATTCTTTGATCCTCATGATCTCTTCATTCATAGCTAGCAACCTCATTTCATGCTCGGTCCTCCACTCTTTCTCCTTCTCTTCGTAATGGTCCATCTCGGGATTAGGAAGGGGATTATAGATGTCGGGGGATATGATGGCTTGAGGGGGCTTAATTTTGCGGATGAAAGAAAGTTTGTTGGTAGGTGGGGAGGACGTTTTGAAATTTAGGAAGGTTTTGTGGAATTTGCGAGTGGTTTGGTGGAATTGGAGGAGAATTTTGCGGATTTGGAAATGAATTTGGTGGATTCGGGAATAGATTTGATGGATTTTACAGGTTTGGAAGTGAATCCTGTGGATTTGGGAATGAATTTTCTTTATTTGAAAATGTGTTCTGGGGATTTGGGAATAGATTAGGAGATGGGTTTTGTGGGGTTAGAGATGGATT
Source organism: Capsicum pubescens (assembly GCA_030864215.1). Lineage (NCBI taxonomy): Eukaryota > Viridiplantae > Streptophyta > Magnoliopsida > Solanales > Solanaceae > Capsicum > Capsicum pubescens. Next base: position 183,539,017 of record CM061539.1, on the reverse strand, counting down.
TTATGGATGGTAGGCATCTGGGTTATTTTCGCGATTGGTATTTTAGACAAGTGGAGGGGCAGAGACGGATGATATGTTATTTGGCAGATCCCCGAGAATAGGTGTACTAAGGGAAGGGATTTGGAGTGGAGTCCCGTGTCCTCCTGGAGCGGGAACATTAACAGTGATGGCCAAGTGAGCCAAATCTCGAGTACAATTTATTTCCTCCTGAAGCATTTCAAGCTTTTTTGCGAGATCCGTAATCATCTCATTCTGGTACACTATTAGATTGTCCCTGATGGTCAATACGTTTTCTTCATTATTTCCAGTCATTATTGAATGATGATCAGAGGATGGGATTTTGTACGCTTTTGACCGGGTGAAGTAGGTATGTTCTGCCAGCTTATATCAACACGAGTAGTTTCTACTATCTGTTAAGTAAAACAACTCAAAGGCAGATGTGTTAGTTTCCGTATGTGATAAGTAATGCAAAATATTTGACAAGAAATAACCACATAGAGTTGTTTGAGTCATAGCCAAATTCATCCATAGGAGTATAGCGGATAAAATTACCTTTGATCTAAATAAACACACATAAGCACATAAGACAATTATATCACACAAAACATTATAATAATGCGTATCCTAACTGGGGTGACCCTTTTTGAGCCAAGGGTTGAGGCCTAACGATTTTGAAGAAAATATATGCCTACAAAAAATAACAAAAGAGGGATACAATCTTTAGGAAAAAAGGGAAATAACATGAAAGAAAATAAGTTCCCGCGCAGGGGAAATAGAAAAACTAGCTACCGGAGGCTCCTTCATCTGTCTTTGCCTTCTTTGCCGTGTTCACCTCCTATTCTATTTGATACCTATTGATGATCAGATGACTCCCGCATAACTGTGTCTTGCTGTCGTAAGTCATTTTTCCTATACTATCGAGTTGAGAGGCTATGCTATCATCCAAATCGATTAAACACTGCCTAGCATCATCAGCCTCTTGCCTAGCTCATTTAAACTCTTCCCTCAACATACATATTGTTACAGTATCTTCTACATGCGTCTGTCGGTGCGCGATTTCACCTTTCTAAAATTCATCCTGAAGCCTGTGAAGTCGGATCTTATGCTCGGATTCTACATCCGCGACCCGAGTGGGCATGTTCGGCCTCGAAATCAATGCTCCGGCGAGGCTCTTTTTTAACCACTCCTTGTAAGTGTAACTGACTTCAGGTTCATACCCTATACGGAAAGATACTTCCGTCCACCTTCTCCTTCTCCATTCGTTTATCATGTAGTCTTTGAGCGGGGGATCGCTTTCATCATATTCGGTGAAGAATCTGAGCATAGAATCGATTTGAGGCGTCTCCTTCTTGATCTCGAATTTCCTAAGAACTCTGCCAGGATTGTAGGGACGAGTTCCACTGAGACCAGGAAGCACTAGAAAAGGCCACTTGCCCCCTCGAATAATGCATTTCCCTGAATGAAGATAGTTAAGGGACCATTGGACATCGTCATCTCTTAATTCTCCAAGAGTCATAAACCCAAATTCATGAGATGCTTCCCTTTTGAACCTGTGTAAAAACAACCACATGTCATTTGATTCTAGCAGATTCCACCTTGTTTTGTGGTCAGGTTGTGCCGTTCTAGGATTTTTCACCAAATGCATCATCATCCACCATTGTAATATAAGGTTGCAGCCTTGAAAGAAATGATTCTCGACTTGACACCTTCCCAAAGCTCGATATAGGTCGGCAACAATCATAGGAGCTAATTTGTGGAATAACTTTTTAGAATTGCACTCCATTCCAAAGAAGAGTGCATGGGTCACTGAGACAACCCTTGGATGAATTGTGCCATTTTCCCCTTGTGGGAACACCATGGTTCCAAGTAGGGCTACCACAAACGCAAAGGCTATCGTCTCCTTTCATTTTGCTTCTGACTCATATTTATGCCCAAATTTATGAAAAACATTGAATCTCCTGAACCAACGATACAACTCACGAAAAGTGATATTTTCTCCATCACGTTCTCCTAGCCAAGTGTCGTCGTCAGTTAAAAATACCTCCTTGATATTTTGACGATCCCACACAACCGGGACTAAAATGTTCTTATCAGGTGTATCCCTTCTCTTAAAATACATTTTCGTACTCTCATAACAAATCAATACCTCTTCAATGGTAGGAGTCAATTCAACATCCCCAAAGAGAAATACCATATTCTAATCATCCCAAAAATTTGTTAGTACATGGATCATTTCGGGCCAAGCGTCCATCTCGATCAAAGAAGGAAGATGCCCAATGTGTGTTCTAACAATCTTTTTCTCCTCTTCTCTCATGCGGTCCCACCATAGTTTCAAGAAATCGTCAGGTTTAGTAACCATCTTGAATATCCTACATGAAAGCAGACAAAGATAAGCCTTCCCCGGACCCCAAAGGATAATGGATTGAATTAGACAAGCATGTATTTTTTTCAACGCATAAAAATGATTCGTCTGTAATTGACTCGGGGTCAATAGACGTAGGGAAGGTTTTCTAATGGGCCCAATACCCCGCTCGGGTACTGGGTCGTCCTAGGCTCATGACTAAAATAGGGTTTTGGTTTCGTTCTATCCTCGGTGTCTAGAGTGGGTTTGAATACTGGTTCTCAAGCGGACAACTTGAGTTTGAAAATACGAACAGCATCAGACGACTCACATGCTAATAAGTCGTTCGTATTTCCAACACATTTTGGAATTGAACAACAGGAGCCGGGACATCCACGAAACCCCAAAACAGTTTAAATAATGCAGGGATATGCCATGAGAAGCGACAGTTAATATTTACAGAATCGAAACATATAAACACATAAACAGTTAATCAAAAGACGAAATCAAACATTTGGTTAGAACCTAGTTCGAAAAATCCTCAGCAGAGTCTCCATTTCTTTTTTGCGGAAATTTTGACTTTTGAAAAAGAGTCGCCACTTAATTTTGAAAAGGAATTAAGAAACCTTTAGAGAATTACTTCAAACGATTCAAAATAGGAAAATCATTTAAGTTAAGAGATTCTGAGTAAGAGGTTCCTATTAACGTTTTAGGAAGGTGTTAGACACCTAAAACATCCGCTAACTTGCGGTTATCCGGACTGTTTAAAAACATTCTTTTGATTAACTTCGGAAAATCAATTTGCTAGAAAAATAGTTGATTAAGGAAAAAAAAATTGCAAAATTAATTTTTTAGCGACTTAGGTAGGGATTAAAATAGCTTCGCAAAGAGACAAGCAAACAAGTAAATGAAAAGAAAAAGGGAAAAAAATGGAAAAGTAATGATTTAGGCTTTTAATCCCAAACCGTCGACCTTGTCCTAATCTAGTTGGGCTTTCGACCCATTTGCACCTGTCCTAATTCTATGTTTTTTGAGTCTTTAGCTCGAGTCTCGCTCCACCTGTATTAAATTTATAATTTTGGCTTCGTGGCCCGAATGAATGAATAAAATAAACAAACAAATAAAATAAATAAAAAAAGCAACAATAATTAAATAGAATGAAATAATAAATGAGACTTTTGTCTCTTAGCCGCTTCAAACGTAGGGCTTTAATCCATTTCCTTTCCTTCCGTCTTATCGTATCCATACGCCAAACGATGGGCTTTTGGACCTTATTTTGGGCTTAGTTCAACGAGGTGAGCCTCAAGGGCCCATAGCGAGGATGCAAAGTTGAAAAAGAGTCTGTTTAGGACTCAAACGTATCCACGAGCAAAGCAAAAAGTAAGAAAATTAATATATGTTTGAAAGTTGGATACTTAACAGATAAGCGATGACATGGAAAAGAATACATTTGTTGCATGAATAAAACAGTACTAGCGTGATCTAATTAAGAGAAATATCATGTAAAGCTCCTGATTCATTTCACCCATAGAAATATCACCTTAAACTTTACCAACCAGAAAGCACAAACTTAAGAGAAAAGACCAATTATATAGCTTGGTTTGAACACATTTTGATTTATTTTGATATCAATGACCAGCAAGTGATAGTTCATCACAAGATTCTTGAAGCTAAAAAAAATTAATATATTGAACCAGATAATTAAACAAGGTAGAAGATAACCAAAAAACAAGTATTACAAACAAAGAATCAACAAGTAGCAGCAAATGACACATACTAACAAAGACAAAAAGAGAAAACGATAGACTCCGAAACAATTTGTCGAAAGAAATATTGGGGATGTAGATTAGTATCCAAAAGACAATAGAATCATCATTTTCTACATAATAGCTTTGCAAAACCTTAAGAGTTTTAAGCCTATGAGCCAAAATCAGACCAAGGTAAGAAAAGGATATTGACAAGCCACTGTTCTAATCGACACAAAAAGATGAATTGGATATATTTTTAACAAAGGGGGAAAGCAAGAATAAATCAACGCCTCAAGCACAAACAGTTTTGAACGTCATTTTCAAGAAGAAAGAAGCACATTATCTATTTTGGTCATCTATACTTCGAAAGGAAGACCGATTTAAATCGAAAAAAAACAACCAACATGTTATTGATCGATTCTAAAGACAACCAAACAAGATCCGACTCAACTGTATGCTACGTAAAAAAAATTTAGATGTTTGACGCAACAAAACCAAAGCGTTCAACGATGATGTTCAAGGTCTGGGAAAAATATTTAAGTTCCGAAACATCATTCAGGCTAAAAACCTGCTATATTTAGGCTAAAAAAACAGCAATAATCAGGCCTAAAAACAGCACTACTTGGACTAAAAAATACAACAATATTTGGGGTTGAAACACAACAATACTTAGACTCAGAAAATAATAATATTCTGGCTTGAAAGTAATACTATTTAAACTGAAAAAATCAGCAAAATTTATGCTAAAAAAAAACACCACCATGACAACATTGATTACTATTAAGAATGGATTGAAACTAACTAACAGCATGAAAATAATATGGTGAGTCAAAACGATCGAATCGAAGCATACGAAATCGAAAGTGGAGCGAAGGATTGGAGTGTAGACATTTATGCAACTAACAACATAACGATAATCTTTGCAAGCAAATCCTATGGCCATAAGAACCATCTACAACAAACCATCCCACTATCACTATGATTACAAAACTACGAAGGATGAGATGAAGAAGCAAAACAAACTCAAAGGAAAAGGCGCATTTACCTGTTTCGGAGCAGCAAAATGGGTTGTCGAGCTGACGACAGGATTTCAACACCACTAGAAAGTTTAACACGGTGACCATGAAAGCTCGAAGTAGTCATCGACCAAAGACACCTATACTAAAAACTTAGTTTCCTTTCTCTAGAAACTTCCCCCTTGGTTTCTGAACTTAGCCCTCTCTATCAATTTCCTAATTTAAGAAGTTTTCCGCTAAAAATTTTCGACCCCAAAAACCTCGATACTTCTGCGAAATTTTCCAAACCTCCCAGTTGGAATCCCTTTACCTCTAAGGTTGTGAACCTAGAAAGAAGGAGGAGAGGCCCATCTTAAAAAAAATCCCTCCATCACAGTGGCCCGATGGAATCCTTATATATGGGACGAATTGGGGGTAATCTAGGGATTAAAAAAAAAGAGAAATTCAAAATTCAAAATCCCATCCTCCCACAGCCTCGTTTCGAGCCCAAAACGTACCAAATTTGGAAATTTTTTTTGGAGAAATTTGAGACAGATGGACTAATACCATTTAGGCAAAACGAACTTTTTCCAAGAACCAATGAAAATCATCCAACTCTGTACGAAATCGTACAATCTTATTCGAGAAACACGGGATTGAACCGTTGGGGATGACACCTAGGCTCGTTCTAGAAGATTTGAGACTGATTTTTTCTTGGATTCCTTTCTCGTCTTTCTGACGCGTGATACGCGTGTGGAGAGCAAACAAAAGGGTTGGGGCTGGTGGAGTCGGGTTATCGAGTTGATGGATTCGGGGTTTTCGTCATTGTTGGTTGCTTGTGTTGTCGATGAAGGTGGTGGTGTCGTAGTATTACAACTGTTTTTGGTTTTCCCTTGGTTTGAAGAGAAAGAAGATAAATGGGGTAAAGGGAATTGGGCTGGATCGGATCACAGGTGGTTGATTTGGGCCTGTTTGAGAATAAAAAGGAAAATAGGCTAGTGGGGATGCTGAAATTGGGCCTGGTTATGAATCGAATGTTGTTGTTGGGCTGGGGCGGTCAATATAATTAAAGAAAAAGGTTGCTGAGGAAATGGGTTGGGTTTGCTGTCATTTGAAAATTGTTAGGTCATCTGAAAGTTTTGGACTAACGGCCCAACTGAAAGGGGAAAGGGTTGATCTTAACTATTGGGTTGGCAAGGCTAGTAAGCTAAATTAAGAAAGTGGGCTGCCGTTTGTAGTTTACAAAATGGGACAAAATTGATTTAATTGGGTGGATTATGTTATTGGAGATGTGGCTGATTTATTCAAATTTTGGCCAAATTTAAAATCGATTGGCCAATTGCTCGCAATAATGGCCAATCTAATTTCAATTGTGGTTGAAGCTGATAGGTTGGCCGAATTGAATCAAAATTCGAAATCAATTAATATTTTCTTTAATTTCGAGCTTCTTGATTTAATAAAATTTAAACAAATATTTATATGAAAAAATTATTTTTGAGATTAAATTATGTTTAGACCAAGATTTTAACCATTCGAAATTATTTCAAGACAAACTTTGATTATTTTATAGAAAATAGCCATTTAAGTAACCAAAGCATATAATTTCATATAGTCGGGCACGATAACATGTTATTGCTACTTAAAGTGACGAAATTACCCCGATAAATATTTTTGAAAATTTCCTTTATTCGATAAAATAAATGTTGTAATCTTATTAAAAATCGAAGAACTCGGAGTTAAACTTAGTTATGGGGGATAAAAGTCAACATGTATATTAATAGGGAGAGAGAGTAAAGTAATTTAAAAAGTGGGAGACAGTGTAATTACTTTTAAAAGGTTGATATTTATGTTATTTATACTTATTTTCAATTGGCTTTCCATTTTCCACATCAGTCCCAAGACCATTCTTTTGTGAATTATTCTTGTTCTTGCCCCTCTTTGTTCATCAATCATTCCTAGCCAAGAATCATCTTTGCACAAAGGTAAGATCTTATTATTTCTTTCCTTGAAGCAAATTGTGATATTTTGTAAGGGAGAAATCGTGCAGCTCAAGCACATGCTGCTAATTAAGTTGACTTAGCTGCTAATTAAGTTGACTTGCTTAAATAATTAATTATTATTTTTGACTTTTTTTTTTAAATTTCATTAGTTATTAAAAATAATTTAATCTCTCTCATCCAAACTTTGGTAATATATTCATACACATATTAATTATCATATATCAATTCTAAACTTTGGCCAAAAAGATTGACACTAAATACAAAAATGTAAGGAAGGACAAAAATTAGTGTGCTAATTGACCTCCTCATTTTGTGTTTTCTCTGCTTTGATATATGAAAACTCGTTGTGGGCAATTCTAATGAATTATGGATATTATGAATTTATGATATTAATAATATTATTAAAAGTTTAAGTTTGGTCATTTTATTACTGTTCTTTTATTATTGATTGATTTGTTAATTTTCCTATAGACCGGAAAGATAAATAATTCGATTGAATTATCGATAAGTTTACTTGACACCCGGTGAGTTCGGATCCTGGATCCGCCTGTGGCCACAATATATTTTTTTTTAAGAGAAAACAAATAGCATAGTGCTAAAAATCATTCTAAAAAAACTAAAAATACAATGTAGAGCAAGGATCGAACCCTCGATACTGGAATAAAACCCTACCATTTCGACCACTTACACCACCAGCTCCTTTGATAATGTGGGTGCCAAGCGAATATTTATACATTAACTGATACATAGACACATACATATACAGAGTTTCAACCGAGAAGTGCGGGTGTCGTGGCACCCCAAACCCACTACATAGATTTGCCCCTGGTGAAGTGTGTGTGGGATCTTTCAAAAGTATATATTTTGACGACATTGTTGTGGCTATATTTTTAAAGAGTTCGAACAACTTAGAATACAAATATATAATCTGAATCAATATTGGTCAATGAATAACAATCTATTATTAAAAAAATTGTTAAATACTGTCGTACTATTGTGACAAGAATGCATTTTAGCATGTAGAAATGTAAAACAGTAGGAGGGAATAGGAAAGAGTAGGGTTAGCAGATTTTATCTATGTGAACAAATTACAGTATTGTGTTTGTGATGTAGGGATTATAATACAAAACTAATTAATAATAGGAAAAAGTCATCAAAACCACCTTAAACTATAGCCGAAAAGTCGAAGACACACTTAAACTATTGAAGTGACCTAATACACACCTATACTATCAAAAAGTGAATTTAATTCCACCCTACAAGCTGATGTGGCATAAAAAATAAAAATAAAGAAAAATAAGTGCGTTTATTACAATTTATTCCTTTTATTTTATTATTTTGACACCTTTTTACCTTTTTAATTATTCCTTTACTCTATCTTCATCACTTCCCTTTCTTTTTTCTTAAAAATACCCAACAACACCATTTTCACCATAAACTACAAACTCAACATATCTGTAGAAAAAATTTAGCTTATCTCTCACCCCCTTTCTGTCAGTATCATTACAAACCTTCATATATATCTTTACAAACCTTCAGATTTTATTTTTATTTTTTTTTCACGAAAAAAATTTATACCCACTTTATTAAAAGAAATCATTACAAGTTAAATATAATCAATTACAAGAAAAAAAATATTTTTTGATGAGGAATTGATATCTCATCGGGTTTGTTAGTGGTGGGTGACGAACAAAAAAAAATTGAAGGTGATGAAGACAAAAAATTTGATAATGATAATGGTGGTGGATTGCAAAGAAGAAGAAGAAATTGAAGTAGTGTGATGTTGGATTTGCTATTGGTGGTGAAGAGAAAAGAATAAGTGGTGATGGTGATGGTCGGCTGACAGCGTATATGATATTTTCGGTGAGATGAGATATGGAGAGGGTGGGGTGGTTTATTGATGGAAATGGAGATGAAAATCTTAAATAGATAATTCAGCTTGTCTCCTTACAAGTTTACTTTTTACTTGAATAATTGTATGGAATGATTGTTCAACATTTTTTTCCCTTTCTTCTTTTGGTTGGATTTTTATGGTTCCCGTTATTTCGTACTTACGATGAAGAATGAGTCTGCTTATTTGCTATTGGTGACCCTGTCCTAGAAGCTGCTGCTCAATTACACTTGGAAAAAGCCCCTCTAGGTGTCGAAACTTTGAGAGCTGAACAGTGGTGGCCATGGACTGATTGGTCGTTTTCTGACCACTTGCTTACTTTTGGTCATCTATGTCATTGGGCACATAAAAAATATTTATAGACTATGGAAAGATTGAACAAAACAATCATTTTAGACCTTAAAGAGCTAACTCAACCTAGTAACAACCGAGAGATGAAATATAGAGAGAATAAAAGTCGTTCCCAGAGGGTGGGGTGATTTATTGATGAAGAAGATATAATTATTGGAGAATTAATAATTAATTAGGAATTAATTAATGTAAAATATAACTAATAAAAGAAAAAGAAGAAAAGAATGAAAAAAATAAAATTTATAAGATTTATGACAGGGTGCTGAAGTGGCGGGCGAGTGTAAAACACCTCCCACTATGTGACTGGTTGATATGCGTCGGGGTGGAATTAAATTCACTTTTCGATAGTATAGGTGTGTATTAGGTCACTTCAATAGTTTAAGTGTGTCTTTGACTTTTCGGCTATAATTTAAGGTGGTTTTGATGACTTTTCCCTTAATAATAATAATGAGATTATTTTGTGGGTATACGTAGGGGTGGCAATTTCAGTCCATATTTGTGAAAAGAGTCTATTTAACCCATATTTATTGAATTGGATCACTCATATTTTCAATGGGTAAATATGGACTTTAACTCATTTTAAAAGCTCATTCAAATATGGACAAAATGGGTAAAATATGGGTACCCATTTAAACATAGAGATCGCCCACCTATGCTTAAAATTTTAATTTTTTTTTATTTTTTTTGTTTTTTCTTTATTTTTTCCTTTAATTTACTTTTTTCCTTTTTTACTCGTTTCTTATAATTTCTTTTTTTCTTTCTCATTCTTTCATCTATTTTTTATTTCTTTTTTATTCTTTTTTTTTTCGTTTTCCCCTTTCTCATTCTTATTTCATCATTTGTATTCGCTTGAGACCTACATGGGTTAATAAATATAAGTTTCTAATTATCTCATTTAGCCTATACAATTCATAGCATCTCTTATCAATTAAATATAATCCATAGTCTCACTCCTTTATTATTATTTTTTTCTATCTTTTATTTCTCTTTCTTTTTTTTCTTTTCCAATTTTTTTTTGTTTATTCTTTCTTTTTTCCTTTAATTTACTTTTTTTTTCTTTTTTCTTTTCTTTTTTTTTTTCACTTATTTTTTACTCGTTTCTTACACTTTTTTTCCTTCTTCTCTTTTCATCAATTTTTTTTTCTCTTTTCAATCTTATTTCTTTTTTCTTTGCATTCTTTTTTTTTGTATTTTCGTTCCCTCTTTTTCATTCTTGGTTCGTCATTTTTGTCATTTTTCTTCTTTTGTATTCTTTTTTTTTTGTTTTCCCCTTTCTCATTCTTATTTCTTCATTCATATTCGCTTGAAACTTACATGTGTTAGTAAATATAAGCTTCTAATTATCCCATTTAGTCTATACAATTCATAGAATCTCTTATCGATTAAATATAATTCATAGTCTCACTCCTTTATTATTATTTTTTTCCTATCTTTTATTTCTCTTTCTTTTTTTTTCTTTTCTAGTTTTTTTTTGTTTTTTATTTCTTTTTTTCTTTAATTCACTATTTATTTATTTTTTTCCTTTAATTTACTTTTTTTTCTTTTTCATTTTTTTATTTTTTACCATTTATTTTTTACTCATCTCTTGCACTTTTTCTTTCTTCCTTTTCATCAATTTTTTTTTTCAATTTTATTTCTTTTTTCTTTGCATTCGATTTTTTTTGTTCAATTTATATCAATAAAATATAATTTGTATCGATATATATAAATATAAGTGTTCGTAGAAAGAAAAATAACTATTATTTTTTCAATTGTTATAAATACAAATGATACTATCAACTATGAATGCAAATACAAACAAATGAAACAAATGCAATTATAAAGACAAATACAATACACGGTCAACTTACAAATACAAAACAATTCTTTTAAAATATAAGTGCGAATTATATAAAATATATATGACGGTGCAAACTATAAAATACAAATACAAGTTTGAAGTCTAAAAAAACAAATACAAACACAACTGTATTAAGTAACTTGCTCCATCTTTATTCTATTTCATATATGGTTGAGGATCCACATAACCCTCGATTTATGGGAAAGTCCAGCTTCATATATAGTATTTTCGTTATCCTAAAAAAAAACCAAAAATAGAAAAAAAATCAAAAAAAAAAAGACAGGTAGAAATTAGAGATAGAAGAGAGAAAAAAGCGTAAAAAAAGAATTGAAGAAAAAAAATGCAAAAAAAATTAAAAAGAAAAAATAATGAAAAAGGAGAACAGGAAAAAGAAAAAAATGATGGTGAATACAAATATACTGAGTGGTTATAATATTTCAGTCATCATCCATAATTTGTACTCGACTTAACCATGTTCTTCGAAAATAAAAAAAAATATAAAACATAAAATACAACCAAAAAAATGAGAAAGAAGTAAAAACAAAAACAATAAAAAATAGAAAAAAAGGAGACTAAAAAGGAAAAGAAAAAAAAAAGAAAAAAGAAAGAGAATCATAGGGTAGAGATAGAAGAGAGAAAAAAAAGAAATGAAAAAAAGGAAAAAAAAAATTAGAGGCTACATATAGAAGAGAGACAACAAAAAAAAAACTTAAAAAAAATGGAAAAAAAAATCAAGTTGATATGATATAGAAGTTTTAAGTTTTAGATTTTAGGAGTTAAAGTGGGTTGGAACCATTTTTACCCAATTCATATTTGACCAAATCCATATTTACCCATATTTATATGGGCGGATTACAATCTAAACCATTTTTGCTCGATCCATATTTAACTCGTCCAAATTCAATCCAATCCGTCCGTTTGCCACCCCTAGGTATACGGGACCTGGTGAGGGTTACTTAAAGAGTGTTTTGTATCATGTAATTAAAAGGGGTGGTAGGTTTATCATCGATATGAGTGGCACGTTTTAACTAATTAAATTATATAATAAGTCTTTATAAATCTCATGCAATTCGCTCACTTCAGATATCTCCTTCCTCTTCCTACTTTAAAGCTAATATTTTATTTTTTTTATTTATAATATATGCGGCAGAAAAAAATACGAATGTGTTCCGACACTTTGCCTGAACCTCCCTCCCTTCCTTCAAAGCATGACAATTTTTTTCATGTTGTGTGACACATCTATCTTTGACATTCATCAATCACTAAAAGACGTGATTGGCCGGACGAATATCCGGAACAACCGCAGCTATCAAAATGTGTTTCACCACTCCTTGCTACAGCTCAAAGGAGTTTTGAAGATTACTTGCACCTACTCCACTCGAAATATCAAGTTTATGTAGGTGAAAAAAGAAAATCTGTTTATGAGTATGGCCAATAATCCCTCTTTTGGCTACAACTCCTACAAAGTTTTTTACTTTGGATGGCTACAAAACTTCCTTAGTAAATACCGTTCCTTGACGTAATGCCTCGCTAATAAGATTATATCAAAATCATCTAGATTCACCAACCTCACTTATATCTTTTTAACTATTAATGAAAGCACCTAGATTCCAACTTGGATGAGTATGGCCAATAATCCCTCTTTTGGCTACAACTCCTACACTTCCTTATTAAATGTGAATTAAGTTTTTTACTTTGGATGGCTACAAAACTTCCTTAGTAAATACCGTTCTTCCTTGACGTAATGCCTCGCTAATAAGATTATATCAAAATCATCTAGATTCACCAACCTCACTTATATCTTTTTAATTATTAATGAAAGCACCAAGATTCCAACTTGAGTACAATATTTTAGTAGAAGCTACTTGGGCAATTGGCATTCTACTTTGACTTTTGCCCCACGTACGCCGCCAGTGTTGATTGGCGATTTGGTCACCTTTTCTTTTATACTGTTTTTATCCTTCAACCAAAATTCTTTGTCCTCCAACAAATTGTTTTCTCATTATGAGCAAAAAGTTCCAAGTGAGATTGGCCAACACATGGGCAAAAAGGAATCTCATTGAAGCAAATGGACGTCCATTAAAGATTGTTGGACTTTAAACACCAACACAGCCCCCCACAATATCCTGGGGTCTCAATAGATTGTCCATTCATTCACATCGCACAACCAATGAAAAATAACTATGAGAGCATATATTTTAAAAAAGCAAGTAAATAAAGAGAGAAAAAAAAACACCCTGAGAAAATTGTGAAAAGTTTGAATTTTTATTGGTTTGTAAAATGACACTGAAACTGAAATGCAGGCATGTTCAAATCTTGAACATGGTTATAACTTATAAGTTCAACAAGAATGAACACTATATAAAAGAAATAATGAAATTCCCCGGGGCAACCATAGTTGCTAAAGTTAACTTTTCCTATAATTCTCCATTACCCCACCAATAATTGCATTGTAAGTTAGTAATAACTGTACATGCCTGCCTTCTCTCCTCTATTGTTGGGTCTGCACAAGAAAATGGGCAGGCTCACACTTTGCTGCATAACCAAATTTTGATATGCTGTACTTCCTATGTACTCCTGTTAGTCTTCCAGTTGCTGCCTTCTGGTGATAGCCAACAATCGATCTCGAGCACTCCCTAAAACAGCAAGAGAAAAGAAAGAGATGAGTTACTAAATAAAATAAGCAAGTCCGAAGATTCCTCACAAAATGGAGAGTTTGTAGACTCACAAAAGTTGATCTTCCGAGTAACTTGTATGCAACTCGCATGTCTTGCTCCATTGCTGGACGCCATAGAGTGTGCTCTGAGCTGTATAGATTGCAGCAGCAGCTAGGAAGGATGGCGGAAACTTGAGCATTTCATATTCCACAAGGCAAAGCTCAACCAACATGAAAGACAGCAGCTCAAGCTGTTTAAAACCAAGAGTAGAAGTTAGAGAAATACTATGTATAATGTGTTCGTTAGGTGGAAAAACAAGTATGCTATATTCAGAACCTACAACGTCTAAATTTTGATAATCCACAACCAAGGAGCTAAAAACAGTTACTAACCTTCATATCACATTGAGCAGCCTTAAGATATCTTTTCATAAAAACATATGCAGTTGGAACCGACATGTTGAACTGCAGCGTGTTGAGCATCACTCTTTCCTGCATGATATGCAAAAAAAAGACCATCTTTAGTTATTAATAAACTAAGAGCAAAAGTACATTAATGGTAGCTATTATGAGACCAGAATCTACCATTTCAAGAATCTCCTTCCTTGTATAGGCTTTGTCCGAAATCAACACCAAATCTTCCACCAATGGAGCAGAAATTTCCTCGTATTTGCATGCTAGTAGCATTGCAACCAAACCAACAAGCTGCAGCTTCTTTCTAATAACAGCTTGCTTCTCCAAGAATCGGTCTATCAAATTGACAGTCAGGAACAACGTCTCTTCCCTGAGCTCAAACTTGTGATGCACCTGTTGATCAGAATGAGCATGTATGAATTGCCATACTACTATGAACAAATTTATTCAAGTAACTTAATTCTGCATGGCTAATAACTGCAGAGAGGAACATTTACTATACCTCAATTAGCCAGTCGATCAGGATAGATCTCATTCTCTCGTTGATGTCAACCTGTTGTGCCATATAGCTTGGGGAAGCACAGCCATAAACCTGAAGATTGACAATGATTGAATCACTCTGATCATTCTATATACTCAGTATTTTACTAATCATATAACATAGTATGAGAACCACAAAACAGTTTCTATAGACTCAGTATTTTACTAATCATATAACATAGTATCGTTAAACTTTTGTTGGTATTGGACATGCCCAAAAAATAAAATTTCTCTAGTTGACACACTGAAAATGTTTTGTATACTCAGTATTAACATAGTATCGTTAAACTTGTGTTGGCATTAGACATGCCCAGAAAACAAAATTTATCTGGTTGACACACTGAAAATGTTTTGTATCTGCACACAGTATTTAAAGAGGTTCCATTATAGATGTTGAAGAACGCTTTCCATCTTCCATTTACATCTTTCAAATAAGCCTTTTTTCACATTTCCAAAATCTTTTTAGCGAGTTCAAGAACTACTGATGCCTAAAGTGCAAAAGTAAGCCAGATAAGTGCACTTTTAGCTCTACAGGATAAGTAGGCACTGTTCTTGACAAGTCAAGTAACATGGTTTTTTTGAATCTTAAATCATTTTCGTAACATGATTTAATGAATCTTAAATCATTAAACACAAATGATGCACCATTTGAAATCACTAAAAAGCAACTGTTGGATCTCTACCCTAGTAAAGTTGTATAAACAGTGGAAAAGAGTGTGATATGTTAAGCCTATGAGCATAAAGAAGGAAGTCTGCACCAGCCCACTAGCAAAACAAAAGGCAAGGAACTTCTTTCACTAGTATAGTATCGGGAACATGCCTAGAAGAGGATTTCATAATTCCAGAGGCGCCCAAGCCATCCTTACTTCATCTTCACTTCATCCTTATACACCTGCTGGACTGTCTATCCTTCCTTCCTTTTGATTAGATGGATTATATCATCCAAGAGCTTAAACTAAGAGGAAAATACTTCAAGGAACGAACTTGCAGGCCTTACCTTATACCTTACCTCAACGAAAAAAGCTAAGGAGAATGACGATTCCATGCCTTAAGGCTGACTGAAGCTTCCCTCTTTCCTGGTCTCCATTACCCCGAAAATGCCTTTTTGAAGTTGGGGTCATACAAGAGGAAGAAGGGGAACTGGCAGAAGGAGTTGGTATGGTGACGGTGACCCTTGATGTGACTAAGGCAGCTTTACAGTTGGTGTGAAAATGGAGGGGAATTCTATTGGGCTGAAGGCAGGTTAGTGTTCAGTGACAATTCACGCTAACATTACATGAGATGCGGTTGGAAGCGAGGCAGCAGTCTTTCTATGTTTTTCCACTCTAACGAAGTTTCTCGATGACCCGAAGCAATGACCAACTCAATTCTCTCCACCCTTTGCGGAGGAGTTTCTTTTTCTTCAAAAGTCCTGTCTCGAACCGGAGGCACCCACTAGTAGTAGGGGGGCGCCCATAATTGACCCGGGTAGGCGAGCTTCACAGCGTTGGGCTATAGTTAGCAGTTTCGAGTTACGTCAGCGGGTATTCCCCACCAGCACGGCTTGCTTATGCGGATCTCTCTCTCTACTACCAGGAAAGGGGTTAGAATCGCCATCGCTGGAGCACTACTGGCCTCGAGAAGCACCTTTACTGATCTACCCAGTAATGTGATGAGTTCCGACCCCTTTCATTACTGAGGGGGCCCAATCCTTCGTCGTACGGAATGAGTATGACTTGGAAAAAAAGGGAAACAAAGCGCCCAAGAGATGACGCTTCTTGGAGGACAGGTAGTTAACTAATTTATCTTATTAGAGAGAAGGATATGCTTGAACAACCTATTCTCAAACAACTTATTCTAGCAGCCTATTCGTTCAAAGAGCTGGCAATCACTTTCTTCCCACCCGGAAATCGTAGTAAAAAACATTCATATATTCCCCAGGCACGGGATAAAGGGAAAGAGAGAGCCGAGAGCCGGGAACGCAATAAAAAGAATTTCTCTCGAGCGGGAATCTTCTTCTTTCGCAAATTCAACTTCTTTCCCCGGAGCAGCAAGACCAAACCGGTTTATTCATCTGCACCGGAAAAGAGCTAAGCCCGGAAGTCACGGAGCTCTCTTTTCTACATATACATAATATATATATATATAATATACATAGGGTTGTTGGTTTCGGTTCGTTCAAAATCTCTATCATCAAATAACATATCTAAGGGCTCAGACGATGTTCTCTTGTCCCTCGGGAAAGCGGTTTCACTCGTTTCCTCTTTCGGTTGGGGTTGGTTACTCTTCATCTCTTGGTAATTTCCTTATCACGCATATCATAGTGTGATATGTTGTTGGATCCAACTAATGATTTTTTTGAAAAGACCTTAAACATATGATGGGCATTCAAAATGTATCATCATAACCTTACTAACAATAGAAACTCACATCAGCAAAGCTGTAAACATTTTATTAAGCAGCTAATCATATACATTTAAGGATTTATGCAACTGCAACTAGCAAGTTACTGAGCTAATTAAACTCACCTCCATTTTTCTGTAGTTAGCAAACAAATCGTCCACATACTCAACCGCTGCAAATGGGTTCTTTGCATCGGCACCATCGATATCTATCACATCCTCCGCGAATATATCCTCCATTTCTACCTCCTGAAACATTAATACAATGTTGTTAAATTAATTTGGCTGCATGATTTCCAGCTTTCACTAATTAAAACATATTCGCGATGTGCTTAATTACTATACTAGCATTAATAATTGAAGTTTTCGGTCAAGATTTGTTTTTGTTACCATTTGATCCTTGTCATCATCTGACACGAAGGTTTCAGTTTTTTCCAGTGACATAGGGACAGGCTGATCTTTGGCTGCTTCATTTTCCTCCACATCTGTGAGAGGGATATCCTCCCATACACTGAATGTTTCAGTTGCTATCCTTGGTTTCTTGTTCTCCTGCTCAAAAAAATCAAAGATTATTATATCTGAGTCATCGATGACGGTAAAATCTAATTTCATTATTATTCTATATAAGAACGAAAAATCTTGTATGTACCTCTGTGCAACGTTGCTGGGAGTTAGCAACTTGGGCAGCAAAACCCCTTCATTGACATATTAAGTTATATTTACATATCAGTGTATTGAACATCAAATTCAAAATAAGCAAAACAAAGATGGAACAACATTTCAACATCTGTTTAAAAAGGAATCTTCTTTCTTTTTTGGCAACTCTTTTTTTGGTATATAAAAGACTTTATTACCTAAGAGATATGTACAGACAAACCAAATCTGATACTATAGTTGGACAAATTACTTCTATGTTCAATAAACAAAAAAGAGTAAACTACTAAGGATATCTTCTCTTTTTTATGGCAACTCCTTAATTCTTACTTTTTACACATACATTTATCAGCCTACACGATTCAAAAGTTTTCTTTAATTCTTTAAACTCCGCTTCAATTCCAAATCAGAATGTCTAACCTGGTGATGGGTCGATGAGCACGAGCAGGAAGATTCTTGCCGGCGATTCCATTAGCCCTGAGAGCAAGAAAATCACCAAATGAGCCAAAGAACACTAGTAACAACAAAATGATACAAGAACTAAAATCATAAACTAGTCAAAACAATTTAAAATAAAAAAGATTGAAGAAGGAGATTACTCAGATAAGCCTCTCTTGTTAACAACACAAGGATACCCATTACCACCAACCAAATTCTGATTAATCGTGCCCAAAACCCTTCTGTTGGTTCTTGTTTCCACTCCACCAAACTTTCTGGTGCCCATATCACCCTTACCTTTAACTAAACAATGAAAAAGAAAAAATCAGAAACATAAAAAAAAAAAAAAAAAAAAGTACTCTTTTTACACAAAAACAAATCTAAACCAAATTCTATACCTTGACCATTTGAGTTCTTGATCATGGTAGATTTGTTCTCATCAGTGATAGCCATTTCTTATTCTTGATTACAGCAAAAACCCAAATCAAGAATGGAAAAGAAAAAATGAATCTTTTCAGTTACCCAATAAAGTAAAAGCTCCCAAGATTGAATCTTGATTATATAGAACAAATGAATAGGAGGAGAAATGGGGGTAATGTGAGAAAATGATGGGTATTTGTCTGGTTAAATATATATATATATAATGAAAAAACAACACACAAAAATCTCTCTGTCTTTATTCAAATGAAACGGCTAGTTAAAAAAAAAAAAAAAAAAAAAGGGAGCCGTTGGATATTAAGCATGACTTCTTTACAGACCAACTAGGTAACTAACGGTCACCAAAATGCTGATTTGTCATAACACTAAGTAGACGTTGCTTTCAAATTAATTGTAAGAAACTAACATAGTGTAATTTTAGTAAGTATAGTTATAGTATTATCCTAATTAACTTACCTTACTTTAATTAAAATAATTAAATGTTGAAGTCATTTAATATAGTAATCTAAGTTTTAGGGGTTTGCACTTTTAGTAGACCCATAGAATACAGGTCATCACTCATATGCTGTACGCTCTTGCCCACTTTTGGGCTTTTTGGGAGTAGGGCTCCACTTATTTTTGGCTCCTCTAGTAGTTTCATGAATGATGAAACTTTTTGTGGTTTTTTTTTTTTTTTTTTTTTTTTAGTATTAGTATTAATAGTACTAGAATGTGCCAAGATGTGAACTAATGCACTAAATTTTTTGTGTGAAATGACTACCATCTTTTTCCTTCATGTGTCTATGTTTTAGTGTTGGTTGAGAGTCGTCTGATTGGTTGAGATGGATTTGCGTTATCTAGAAATTTATGAAAAAGTGACTATAAACGATGTATCTGTGTGATACGTTATTCCAGAAATATATGAAAATGTGATTATAAACTCAGAATTACTTATAGATGAGATAACCCTATCATACAAGATATTTGATGATTACGTAATAAGACAGGGGCACTAAATTGAGAGTGTGCTTATTAATACTTATTTTTGGTTAATTAGCTAATCTTTGTTGTTCATACATAAATAATGATTCATCGAGATGTATTTGTAATTTTAGCTTTAGTTATATGCACTACGTTATCTAGAAATTTATGATAGTGCGGTTATAAATTTATAGTAAGTTCTAAATGAGATAATCCTATCGAACAATTATATTACGACATTTGATGATTACACAACAAACGACTTACTAAAGATAAACGCATTGATGTAATTGAAGGCGTGCATGTTACTTACGATCAGTTAGTTAGCTAATCTTTGTTGTTCGTACGTAATTAACGATTCGTTGAAATATATTTGGAAGTTCAATCTTGATTGTGTTATAGGTTATCTAGATATGTATGACATTAAAATTGACAACCCTAACATATAACTACTACGACATTAGCTAGACCACATACATAAGACAAGCCCAGTAACTTGAATCTTGCTTGTTATGTATATAATGAAGTTCTTGATACTATATCTATAATTTTATGACAACGTAATTATAAATTCAGAATTACTTATAGATGGGACAACTCTATTATACAACTATTATAACATTTGATGGTTACACAACAAAAAACTTACCAAAGAAGTGCAATAACTTTATTGAAAATGTTTGATTGGTTTATTAGCTAATCTTTGTTGTTTATTCCTAGCTAATGTATTTGTGATTTATCGAGATGTATTTATAGTAAGTTCTAAGGAAGATAATCCTATCGTTCAATTGTATTTCGGCATTTGATGATTACACAACAAACGACTTTCTAAAGACAAACGCATTAACGTAGTTGAAAGTGTGTTTATTACTTATGATTGGTTAATTAACTTATCTTTGTTACTCGTATATAATTAATGATTCATCAAAATGTATTATTAATTTCAATCTTGACTATATATAATAGTATATATGTTACGTAGAAATTTGTGATAACGTGATATAAACTCATGTAACTTTAAAATTAGACAACCCTACGTACAAATGTTACAGCATTGGATGGATTACGTAACAAACGGCTTATTAGTAGAACAAGCATATTAACTTAATTGAAGGTGTGCTTGTTACTTATGATTGGTTAATTAGCTAATCTTAATTGTTCGTACATAATTAATGATTCACACTTTAGTCATTCCTTGTTTCCTTATTTCCGATTGTTTCTTCTTCTTTTTTCATTGGATTTTGATTTTTTTTCCTTTGCTGATGTGTTATTTTCTTATTAGTCATATTTGCCACGTCACTAGCGAGTGACTTTCACTCACTCTAACTTGTTTAGACTTGTCAAATATGTTCTCAATAAACACATTTTTAACTGGGATCAAGTGTTCAATAGGTTACACCTCTAGTTGAGGTCATGTCTAAATGGAAAAAATGAACAAGTTCAAGGAGTTGTATATGCATTTCGTCTTCTTAGAAATGTATTTAGAATTTCATTTTTGATTATGTATGATAGGTTATCCGGAAATGAATGACTCTTGTAACATTAAAATGAGACAACCTTATCATATAACTATTTACGACATTGGATTAATTACGTAGGTAAAACACGCAAACTAACGACTTGAATCATGAATTTTATGTATATAATGAATTTCTTGATACGATATCTAGAATTTTAAGAGAACATGGATACACACATTAACTCAACTATGCTTGATGTAAATATTTAAAATTGAAGAACCCAGTGGAAAATATTTCCTAAGGAACTTCCAGGGACCTGTAAAGCTATCTGTTAAAATTTATGACAATATGATTCATAACTTATAGTATTAACTTTATTAAATGTGACAACCCATTCCAATTGTTACCCCACCACAACGTTAAATAGTGTCAGGTTAATTATCACATTTACTAAAGGCAAGCACATTGACTTGATTACTTAAGCACTATTAAAGTTGGCTTGTACTCGTTTATTAATTATACTAGTGAATTTATTTAAGTTTTCACAATTATTAAAGACATTATTTTCTATAAATTTGATTGAAATAAAATAGATAACTTGTTTATGTGTACGCACACAATATTTGATTTTGAAAGTAGATTAAATTACACACGCAAAAAAAAATAAAAAAAATTAGTTAACATAATTACAGTTTAGAAATATGAGTTCACACTTATAGTTGATTATCATGAAGTTAAATAGAAGATTGAAATTAAAAAAGGAATGCATTAATTAATACTCCCCGGATTTCAATATGTTTTACTAGATTCAATGTATGAGGGTCAAACTCACTAATGTTCGGTGTAAATTTAGACATTTCTTTTTAAAATAAAAGTTATATATTTAAAAATTACATAAAAATACAATAATGAACAATCCAAGTTATTTAGAAAGTATTTGAAAAAGTTACCGTCAAACAAATACCATTTGAATCTCTAAATAGTAACCAGGACAAACAAATTTGAGTTGTGAAGCATTAATTGAAAAACCAACGAAGTAGATGCACTATAAATTGCTAGAATTTACAAATACTAGCTTACCAATTCTTAATTCGAAATCCAAACGGTTTTAATTTACTCCCCATTCACTTTTGCCCCCTTAAAAACGATGATTAATAAAATTATTTTTATCACACTATCCATATTATTTGATCTACAGTCTTAGGTCTTCAAAAATGATTTGGGAAATAAGTAATTAATGTTGAAGGTAAATAAAAAAATAATAATTATAGTGAAAAATCAATTTTAAAAATATTGAATAAGTAAAAATAAATCGAAGGAGTATATTGATTTAAAAGTAAAGAGAACATAAAATTCAAATTTGATAAACGAGATGGTTTTCCTTCTTAATCTTATCAATTGCAACTTTTTTTTTGCATTAATTGTGTAGCACAAAGAGTATTTTAAGGCAAGGTTTATGACATTACTTTTTGGATGTCATTACCCAAAGTTATATATTGATTATTTAAAATGACAATTATTTTTAATAAACTGACAATTAAAATAAATCGTACTATAAGGGTTTATGAGCACAAACACGAACATTCACAAACGGAAAGCTTTGACTATATCAATTTAAAATCACTTTGGTCTGCAAACTGATTTTTGAAATTTACTACTATATTTATTGTCTTATATGTGTGCACATAATTAGTGTAGCAGGCATGTTCTGACATATTTATAATATCATGTCAAATTTAAAAGTGCATCTCCTTTGCAAGGTTGAATTAAAGTAATTAGTAAAATGATTTATACAAGAGAATGGAGAAACATCCCCTTTTTTTCATCCGGCATTTGATATTCACTTAGAACTTCGATTTCATACTCACAGCTCAAGCTCGGTGTCACGACCCGAGCCGGGGCTCTGGCCGCGACGGGCATCCCGAACCACAAAGGCCCGAGACACCCCTGTAACTCCCCAAATCCACTAGTGATATTGTCCGCTCTGAGCCTAGGCCCGCTCAGCTTTAAAACGCGTCACTAGGGAGTAAGACTTTCTTACTTATATACTCAGCATTCCTCCTGTGTTTTGTCAATGTGGGACTCCTTCCTAAGTTGAGGTGTTACACTCAGAACCTCTAATTAAGAATGAAGTAGTTCTTACCACTCCACCGTAATTCCTTTTCATTATTTTCACTTAAGTGTGAATCCTTTTCATTTTCTCAACTCTACTTTTCCCCTTCCCTTTTCATCCAACTGTCCTTGTATATACACTAATAAGTATAAAATTCTTAAAAATGATTTTCTCAGAGAATTATTGCTACATTGGAAATTTGAAATAGTGTGGAACAGGTTCTGACACAGTCTGGGAGTACTGAGGAGTAAGGACCATGTGAGCAATTGGTAATCTGTTAAAGGCACGTGCACATTTATTCTACTACTTCACGTTTTGTTGTTTGTATTATCTTCGTACAACTAGTTCTTTCGTTCATTACTCTCTTTGCAACTATAAGCTAACTAGTTCCATATTACGAATTTTAGATGCTGCACACATAGGGTCATTTGCACGTTCATCCCTATTTGTTTTGGTATTCAATTTTTGCCTTTCAAGGAAAATACATTCTTCGCAGAACGTAGTTTATATTTTTACATCATAATATCCCACAAGTTATACCCCATTCGACATAAGTTTAATTTCTAAGGGCAAAAATTAAGGGCCGGCGTATTTGACGGGCAAACCATGAAATTAAATGGCATGAAACA
The DNA here is from genome assembly GCA_030864215.1 of Capsicum pubescens. Classification (NCBI taxonomy): domain Eukaryota; kingdom Viridiplantae; phylum Streptophyta; class Magnoliopsida; order Solanales; family Solanaceae; genus Capsicum; species Capsicum pubescens. The sequence goes on along the minus strand of CM061539.1, from coordinate 183,515,168 downwards.
AGATGAGCATAAGTTCAATTTCTAAGGGCAACAATTAAGGACCGACTTATTTGACGGGCAAACCATGCAATTAAATGGCATGGAAACAAGATGACACGTTATATAGTCAAGGCCAAGAGTATCAACATCTATTTTTTAAAATTTATTTGATTCTCAAAATAAAATTTTGGGACAGAAAGTGTGTATGTATCTTCACGAAAGTGACTTCAGTTTACGCTTAAAATGAATGACGAGAAGACAAGAAAGGTACTTCAAACATGAAAACGATCTATTACAAAAATTGAAGCCTACCAATTGATAAATAATTACTATGTCAAAAAATGGCAATTGCGACCCCTTAGGCATTAACACTATCTATTGCCATGTACATGAGATCTAGATACTCCTCTGGTAAAAAGGGATGAAACAAGGTAGGGCACACCTGTGGGTTCTTCTACTACTCCTTTTTGATGAAGATATAATTTTACATGATACAAAGTTAAACTCACCTCCTGAAAAGATCTGAAAGTGTTCGTTTTTCTGCTTTTGGTTTACTCTTCTCATCAGCTAACTTACCCCCTTGCAAATCCCGTTTTCTGCTATGTAAGGACTCACTCTTTTCCTCGTTCTGTTCTTGTGAGGAATCACGCTTCTCTTTTGAATCGTGATGCTTGGTAGTCACACCATTGTCAACATTGCGTAAAGGCTTCCAATGGTTTACTGAAGTCTGCTGACACTTATTGCCTACCTTTTGCTCTTTTTTGTGGTGCGACCCTTGATGCTTTACCCTTTCAAGCGCCATTCTTGTTCCATTCTGCGGCAATGCACCATTCTCACCCTTAGTTTTCTTCTTAGATACAGCATCCCCGTTATCCAGTTTCTGACTAAGAGATTCTATATCATGCTTCTCAACAGCCTTCTCCTTGGATTGCTTGCCAATAACCGACTTCCGCTTCTCAGCTCTATTAAGCTTAATTTCAGAACTTGCATTGGGCTGATTATCAGCTTCACACACGAACTTCTTTTTCTTGAACTCCACATTCGGCTGATTATCATCTTCACACATGAATTTCCTTTTCTTGAACTCCACATTTTCACCAATTTTAACCAAGGTATGTTTGATCACTTCACTACCCGGAATGACCCCAGGAGCTATAGTATCAAGGATGACTCTACCAAGAACGAACCTTGTCTCACGCGTTTGTCCTTTCCCAAGCAGAGGATAATCTATCTCAAAACTATTCCTACTGGTTTGGAGAGATCTAACATCTTCTATCAGAACGTCAAAAATTACTGCAACACCCTTCCTCATGTTCTTTGATACAAACACCTGAATATAAAATCTCATAAAATAGTCGATCAATGTCTACAACAATAGAGCAATCACCACTGCAGGCTTTAAAAACGATGAACACCATAAGAAATTGACAATTTTTGAACACTGCTTGTTGTTCTACTTTATTCAGAGCAAAAAGAAGAATCATGACAAAATAGGTTGGCAGAGGCAGGTGCTTCTGCTAAATCACCATCTCTAAAATGTAAAAGCTGAAGTGATATTTCCCGATGAATATAATGAGACCTTAGCTAAATAAATATTCCAGTATTATTCAGAGAGAAATGACTAAATCAGTGCCCACTTTCGGATGAAAAATGATGAATTTGATTCACAGGTGAAAAACTTGGCATTCAAATGGACATACTATTTTTCACATTAGTCCAGTATTACTCCAAAGCGTGACAAGGGTACAGAACAAATATATTGGGTGTTCAATAAAGTTAAAAAAAACAGCCGTACGAGTTAACCGGTTTCCTCAAACTAGATCTAGAAGCTGAAGTAGGTTTACGTACCAAACCAGAGCATGGGGAACCTGGGAACCTGGACATTGCTTCCTGGAGGCTGTCCTTATCAGTCAAAATGTCTAGAGAATTTTGCACTAGCACTGCCAGCTCTGTAACTCTTTCCACAAGCTCATCATCTGATATGGAGTCCTGAGAATCTGAAATTTCAGGTGCATAAATAGATGCAGCATCAGAGTGTCTTCTAGCAAATTTAACACCTTCCTTCCAATTTCCATGGTACAGCAAAGAAGCAAAAGTCAAGACGACATATGCCTCTTGCGGATTAGTTATTAGTGCTAGATGAAATGCCAAGAGTGCAACCCTGCCCAAATACATGAATCAAAAGGAAAAATATCATCAAGTATCCTAGCCACTAGAAGCCAATTTCTCAACACTAGCTCAATAAATTTAAATCAACTTACCACAAACTATCATGAGAAGGTCGACCACAGGTGACTAATTGATCCATACTGGAAAATAGTTTCTGCAAAATGTTCAGACCAATAAATTTAATGCGTGAAACACTGTTGAAAACTCAAGAAAACATGCATAAGGCCAAAAGACAAATATGCCAGACATAAGTGTGTACATGTGCTCGTATGTGTGGGGGTGGGGGTGGGGTGGGGTGGGGTGGGGGTGGGGGGAGCTAGATTTCAGGAGGATGCATGGAAGCAAGAAGTCTAGAGAAAATATGTAGACAAACATAGGAAGAGCTGACATCAGATACGTGACAAAGTATATAGAAGGAATTGTACAAATTTATGGAGTAAAAACCAATACAAGACAGGAAGATATACCATCAGCATATCAGAACTTTCACTCAACTGTTTGTCAGACTGTTGAGCAAGGTGTGCTGCCTGTAAATGACACATTTACTCGAGTATAAGCTACTGTCCTGAACCAAAAAGTCACGAAACTCACATCATACCAAAATGAAATGAAACAATATGACATACATGAAATGGTAGCAGCATTCCAAGGATGTTGTATCTCTGAAGTAAAGAAAGAGAAGGCTCTGCAGCTCCATAAGACAGCATATAGTTGACTTCCATCATTAGTCTAGACTGCGTAAGAAAAAATTAAGGCCATGCAGAAAAAAATATTAAAAACCAAGAAGCAGTTAAATAGAAAGATTCCATTGTGGTTAGGAACCTTTTTAGCGTCAGGAATGTCAAGCAATGAGAAGAAGGTATAACAGCATAGAGAAAGCTAAAGAATAGGAAGGTTAAAAGAACAAACGGAGTAATTAAATAAGTTAACAATGGTTTTTCGAATTTGTTCATACCTTGTCCAATTTCATTATGGACAATGAGAGTTTGTGCATAGCACTTTCGATCTCCACTGATAAGGACAACTTGAGGCGAGCAGCCAGTCTCAAACCACGCAGGATCCTAGCTGAGAGACAAAGAAAATTCAGGATAAGTTGCATCAAAAATTAAGAAAAGGAACACATTGGGGTAAATTCATCTGACTCGTCTTCTATTTTTCAATTCAACAGCCCTACTACCTCCTCCTCAACTTTTAGAAATGCATACTCTTACTAGTAAACCTTTGAAAACAATTTTCACGTTCACTTGACATAAAGAATGATGTTCAGTTGGTTCACAATAGATAGATATAGTCGATGGGATAGTGTTTTTAATGTACATACAGTATTTTTTTATAAGTGATGGAATGAAGAATATGACGTTTTCCGTCAAAACCTTTCACCAAACTCTTCAACTCATCGTGCTACCTCCAAGTTTATGCCTAATGGCAGATTCACCACCCCGAATCCACAAGCACACTAGCAATCCACCTAGGGAGCATTATTGCCCACATCTTCATGCACAACTCCGCCCTTTTCACCAGCATGCTACTAGCATTCTTCCTCTCCCCAACAAAGTGGAACAAGCACCAAAGCCAACCTTCCTCTCTGATGAAATAACAAGCCCCATTCCAAATATCCAAGTTCCTCAATCCTTCGGCGAGGTGAAATTTCGACAAGAATGATCCATCCACCATATATTACTTAAAAACACAATCCGGCATTAAAGATCTAATACAGAGTGATCCTTTTCTTCACAAACAAGTTATGCAGGAACTGTTAACAAAGATTTGTAAAACAATGAATAATAATTATTAAATTATTTAGGGCACATCTATTTTTGGTCAGACATTTGATTTATTATATTAAAAACAGGACATACATGTAAAATCTAAAACAAGTATTAGATTTTCAACTGAGTAACAATCTGTTTCCAATAATAACCTTCTTTTTAAATTCAACAATATCCTTGGTTACTATGTCACTTCTTTCTTATCATCAAGAACTATACAACTAAACTCAATCTCAAACTAGTTGAGGCCGACTGTATAACCAAAAAACAACAGGATCAATATCAATTATAATGCGCGAAATATAGTTCTAATCCTCAAGGCAAGGCAAATCTCTAAGACAGTTGCACCTACCACAATCCTCTTTAAATGACAAGTGTGCGGGTTTCAAAGTCCTTAACTGCATAAATATGACAAAAGATTTTGTAAATTCCAAAGCACATCAAAATGATTGGACCTTCACATATTTGAAGTAAAAGAATTTCACCTGTAAGGATTTTAAGTCCACCATTGCATTGGCATAATCATAGATTGTATTCACGGATGGATCAAAAAATAAACTGTTTCAACAATTTTACAAACACGAAAAAAAAGTTAACCAACACCACAATAAACTGTTTCCACAATTTTACAAACACAAAAAAGAGTTAACAAACACACAAAATGAGTCAACTAGCACCACATATTCAAAAAATTAAGAGATCCAATCAACCACCACAAAACAAGAAAAAATATATACTTTTCAACTGCAGAGGAAGCATGTATAGACTGTAAACTTTTTTTATTATCAACCTCCCCCCCCAAAGGATAGTGGCCCGCCCCACTACCCTTCTCCACTTAAATACCATACTTTTGTCCGTGGCAAGGTTTGAACCCGTGATTTGTGCCTAACCCACACATCATGTGCTATGCTATACCACCAGAGGATGGGACATCTAAGACTGCAATTTCGCCAATGTCATCTACTATGATAACTGTGTCTACAGAACTAAGAAAGGGCATTTTCCACATCCCACAATATGGTATATCTCTACTTCTTCGGAGATAGTGGTATGGACTGCATACATTCTACCCTCCCCAGACCCCACTATGTGGAAATATATTGGGTTTGTTGTTGTTGTTGCTACGTTATGGTATATGAGGACAAGACTTGTTATGTCATGTCATTGATAGCTTTGTAAATAATAAATTAAATAATAAGCCTAAGGCAAAATCAATTCTTCCCAGGATACTCGTATAAAAAACTGATATCACTATTTTATCTACTAACATAGATGGTGGACTCTCTTCCATTAAGTGGGGTCACACTAAGACCAAACAGATTGTTTCTGACTAAGCTATCCAAATTGGTAGAATGCTCTTATATAACATTGCCAATTGACATATCACTAACAGATAAGAGGTAACAATAATTGAGGAGGTCCATAAAGTAAAGACTTATGAAGAGGCACTTAAGAGGACCGCGATAATTCATAGAGTTGGACAGGTAATTGTTTTTGTCAAAGAAGTTGAGAATCAAACCAAAACTTTTAAGGCAATGTGTGAACTAGAAAGGAAAATTATTTTACCCTTCTCTTTTAAGTACTATTTAATTGAATCTCATAAACCTATACAGCAAGAATTACTGACAAAATATTTAAAACATCATAAACCTCTTGGAAGTCCTCAAATAGGACAATATACAACTCAACATCCTCCCACACATTTAACTTGAACTTGGGCCCACAGGAGAACTTCATACGAACTTCCAACTGTCAGAAAGGGCAAACCAAAGATTGGATCTAATACCACGTAAAACAATTAATGCATTCAACCTAAAGCGTTGAGCCAATTAGTGTAGTAGTCAATACCTTTAAACTCTTTTGGAAGGGCTCACAGAACTCATTTGAGGCAAGTGATAGCTAAAACAACATTTTGAGTAATTTTATGTCAATTTTGCATTTTAAAAACAAGACTGTTTTCCATGCTTTCATGTGATTTGGAAGAGACTGGAGAGGCTCTTCAAGAGACAATTATTAACATGCGAATAATATCCCCAATAATATTGATCCACAATAGTTCAATCAGGATAAGGACTTACGGAGAGGTTCTAACCAGTCCTGGAAACCAAAACAATTTTCCAACAACAACCTCCACAGCTTTCCGATAAGAATGTAGCCCTTTTTTCCTAGCAACATATTTTGTTTTTTGAAAACCGTTCCATTCTAAATTATTTTGGCCGTTCAAAAATACACTTAATAGCAAATAAAGATTTTTGGCAATTTTGATACTCCCTCCGTTTAAAAAAGAATGACCTACTTTCCTTTTTAGTCCATTTCAAAAAGAATGACCCATTTCCTTTTTTGGCAACACTTTAATTTCAACTTTCCACATGCCATATTTTGGACCACAAGATTAAAGGGCATTTTGGTACATTTAACACAACTTTAATTTAAGGCTACAAGATTCAAAAGTCTTCTTTATTTTCTTAAACTTTGTGCCAAGTCAAAATAGGTCATTCTTTTTTAAACGAAGGGAGTATATTAATTTTTTTTTAGCTTTTTTGTACAATGCAAATTTTTCACAAAACGAAACGCATAAACACATTGGTTTCCAAAATAAAAAATAGATCAACAACATACTTGCTTTAGAACAACGCCGACTAAGGCTATTTTCAGTTCCGTCATCTTTTTTACTGCGACATATTCTAAAGGATAAGATCAAACTGATGGAATCAGGTGAACCTGTGATCTTGTAAAGCTACAAGACCTTATGCAACAATTTGCCTAGCTACACCTATAATGAAGCCAGTTATTATTAGGCCTCAATTTCTCATACTTCTACTTCCCACCTTGGAGTGTCCAATAGTAACTTCCAACTTCTTAGTTGGAGCTCTACACAAGGCAATGTTTTTCTTTCTCAATCACTTTCTGATCCAAAAGGATGTTGACAAAGCTTGATGATTCATCCAAAAGTAGGTTCAGGTGCATTTATGATGTCATCAGGACCCCACATAGGGAATCAAACACGAGACATTGTAACACCGCCTCTCCACAAGATAGAAAACATAAGGACATTGTTGCACTACCACCGGACTAGTAAACTTCTCGCTTTTATTCCGTTACTAATGAAAGTTATGATTCAACATTGCAAATAAGCACCATATTACGTTTCTAGCTATTAACTGAGGACCATAACATGGGGAAATCAAGTATGGCAGTGGTGCAGTGCACAGCATAGAACCTACCTCTACATGACTGCCACCTCTATGCCGCACTGCATTCCTCCATTTTTCTGTCAAGACCTTTGCCCACTATCTCCTACCGTTCTTCAATTATTATCTTTTCCATTATTTCTGAGCATAGATCAACACAATTACTCAAAAAAATGTAAATGTGTGATTAAAACAACAATTTGGCCCTTTCTTTGGGCTTTGGCTGCCTACATAGATATTCATTTTGAGTTGGTGGTAGTAATAGGAAGGAGACCAGACATTGAAAACCAAAACAAACTTAGAGTCCAGCAGTAGAATAACAGCCTACAAAGCCTTCCAGATCCTCCCTTTCCCAGGGAATAATTTGTAGAATAGAAATTAGATTTAGCTCCATTTTCTAAAAGGAACAAAAAGTAAGGAGATACCTGTTAACAGTGAAGTCTCGGCGCATTGAATCCTTCCAGATAATGAAATCCTTCTGATGAAATTCCTTTGGCATTTTAGGAACAAAATGTTTCTCTCTTTTTCCGGTTTGTTTTGCTGCAGTACCAAAACTTGATACCTGAGAGATGGAAACCCGAATTCTTCACTAATTAAATATGTATAATGTGTGAAAGATCATAACCAACATATCTAGGCCATCTAGGAGAAAAAGATTTCACATCTGTTGTCTGTCCAATATAAATTCAAAGGGAGGTCAGCACTCATCACCAATGGAAGTTCTTCAATGAGTGTTCTCCTTTTCTTAACCACTGGACTATAGTTTTGATCAAAATGATAAACTTACAAAACAAAAAATTGAATAGTAAGACTAAGACTACACCACTTCTCACTTCTCAAGTCACTTTAATGGTTTCCATTTTACAGCAACTACCTACTTATAACAAAAAGATAAGTATACAAAAGTGAAATAGAGCATGCTCATGCACGAACATATAAGTATAGAATGTGCAACAAACCTATAGCACCTACCTCCACAATAGAACCATTGACATGTACTCTACATATTGGAAACCGTCGTCCAACAACTATTGCACGATGAAAATGCCTTTTTATCTATGACAAATAGAACACACAGACATAAATATCAAATCATGGGGGTGAGTAGGCAGTAGCTGAAACCAAACATGACTGGCTCATTGTTAGGATACTATTCGAATGTATCTCGGACCTGCGGAAGCGTTGCAGTTGTGATTACATCAAAATCTTTTGGTATTCTACTGAGAATTAGATCTCTGACACATCCACCAACCAAGTAAGCATCAAACCCTGCATATTGCAACTTTTTGTCAAAGGCTAACCTTCACGCAGTGAGATATCTGAATATGAACACACATGCAAACTAAGTAATGTCATGACAAGGGTCAAAATTTTATCCTCGAGCCACTTCAACCAAGGAAAAATATGATTAAGCTAGTATCTTATCGTGTGGCTTTTTATATAGTAACTATCTTCAACCGAGAAATCCGGTCAAATAACTACGCATCATTTGAAACAATAAGTATCACCTCCACTTTGAAGAACCTTCAGAACAATCGACGCAGATTTTGGTATCATGGAGCTACGTATCCCAAACTCTCCCGAGTAAAGCTTCCTCCACTTTGAGAAGTCAATTTCACCTGCATCATCATCATCATCACCACAAATCATAGCGTTACTACTAATCACATAAACCAGTATTCACCTTACTTGCAAACCATCGCCACTCCTAACGCAATGGATCACTTAACAGGGCGCGCTTAACAAACAGCTCATAAGAATGAGTGCTTACCAGTCTCAACTACAGAGCCAGAACCCATATTAGCAGAATGCTGTTTCCGAGTTCTCGCTTTAGAAGACGTGTTGTGATTAAATTTCTGAAATTGTACAAAAACGCTACTACTATAAACTGTTCGACAATTTGCCTGAACGAAATAACATTGGCCTGCAACGAGCTAATTAACTGTTACCTGAAAAGCAAGAAAGGCTTTGAAGCGCGAAAGCAAGTAATTGGCTTTGGTTTGTTGAGCTAGCGCCGCCATTAATTTTATAAAATTTATAGAAGCATTGTTAAAGCGAGATCAAGAAAAGGGCTCCTCTTTTTGAAGGCCGATGCCAACAACAACAAAAGGGCCAACGTTTGCGGCTTTGCAATAAAAAGAAAGTTTGGGTTAATGGCAAGAAAGCATCTTTTGGGAACCTTAACTTTTTTAACGGAAAATGACAAATATATCGTGGAACTACGATAACTCATGCGTATATATACTCATATTTCGAATGCATATATCTTATCGTTAATAAAATGGTACATATATATTCGAACTGAGCATAAAATATCGAAAACTGAATTACCGAATCAATAATTTGGTTATTGGTATTCGGCATTTGGTATGATATGAGAGTAAAATTTCAACATTTCAGTATTCAGTATTGAGTTTCGTACAAGATATTAGTACCATTCAGTATTAGATATTTACTAAATTATTGAATATGCATATACATGTGCATATACATATACGTATACGTATACATATACATATACGTGTATATGTATATAATATGATATGTCTAACTAACCCAATAGACAATAGTATTAAACATCCCAAAATCTCTTGGACCTTTATAATATATTCGTAAAAAGCACCAAAAAGAATGCTAAATAGGGTTTCTATTGAATATACTCTTTGAAGTTTAAATGTAATTTGCAAATCTCCAACTTTAATATGGTATTATCAAATACCGATCGAAATGAAGTTTAATTTACCGATTATCGAATTATCGAATCGATGATTAAAAGTATGGTATGTGATATCTATTCTCAAATATCGATTATCGAATTGCCGAACTTAAACTTTGAAAATACCGAACCAAATACCGCATGCCCACCCCTACTCCTCACACTAACAGTAGGAGCATATGTGTACCCCAAAGTATGACGGAGGGTATATACGTACCATTTATCATAGTTTGAAGTGTATTTGTCCCTTTTCGTTTTAATTTTTTTATCTCAAATAATTAACCCAAACTCACTACCCAACCCAATAAACCCAGTACCCGACCTGATCCCAATAAAATTCAAGAGACGTCTATCTAACAGACGTGTTTTTCCTACCCATATAACAATATATACACACAATACAATAACACTCACTATTACAATTTCAGGAAAAATATACTAATCCATAACATCCAAAAATAACACCAAATAAATTGAACCCCTCGCGTTTCAATCTTCAACGAAATTTCGTCGAGAAAACATTATCTACCACCGATCAATACCACATAGTCACTGTCTTCGTTGGACCAAAAACGCCCCACCGGCGAACCAGCGCCGCACCTTTAGCTCCGACCACCCTTTGTCTAATCTCCACTTCCTCCAACCAGTAAACACCAACTAGTAGTAATGACCAATCACTGTAATTTAATTGAAGTTCACGTTTAAGAGAAAAACAGATGGAGTACCGAGTTAGAAACAAAAAATAAAGGTCAAATCGAGTTAGTTTGAAAGGGTTCAATAGGTTTATAGGGTCGGGTAGTGAGTTTAGATTAATTATTTAAGATAAAAAATTAAAACGAAAAAGGAACAAATATATCCCTGAACTATGATAAATGATACGTATATACCCTCCGGCATACTTTGAGTACAAACGTTCTGTTACCATTTGTGTGAGGGTCATATACGTGCCATTTCATTAACGATATAGGCATATATGTACCTAAAATATGACGAAGGGTATATACCTACCATTTGTCATAGTTCGAAAATATAATCGTCCCTTTTTCAAAATTTTAAACATAACCTATACCTAACTTATCTGGAATTTGGAACTTTATATGTGTAAAATTTTATGAATGAGTGACACGAAATGATAAGTTTTTCTTTTTTCTTTCATCGGTGTTCGGTATCCGCATTAGAACCCGATTAATGCTTCCTAATAAGGATTTTTCATACCATGGCTTAAACTCAAGACCTCTTGTTATGGGAGGAACATCCCCACATTCACTGCACCACATCCTATGGTGGTGAAATGATAAGATTACTTCTATTTAATAATATTATATTCGAGTATTTGTAATAAATTCTCTTTCAAGAAAAAAAAAAGTTTTAGAAATTGACATAATCGTCATCTCTAACAAAAAATTATGTTTTTCTTTCAGATAGAAAGGTATGGAGGGGGCGAATTAGGGTAGAGGTTTAGGGGATGGGAATGCGTCGGTAACAGTAGGGGAGTGTTCTTTATATGTGTCTGAAGTTTCTTGTTTGTGGTATTGAGTGTTGTCTATGGTTTCGAATTTATAGTTTTAGTATTATCCTGTGGATCTAGTATTATCTTGTGGCTAGCGTTGTTAGTTTATATACATTTATGTTTTGTGTTTGTTATATTGTTATTGGTTCTAAGTCAGGAGTCTATCGAAAACAGTCTCTCTACTTCACCCGAGGTAGTGGTATGGACTGTGTACACTCTACCCTCCCTAGACTCCACTAGGTGAGAATACACTGCGCATGTTGTTGTTTAAAAAAAAAAAGAGTCATAAAAAAGTTTAGTCAAGTAAAAAAATGCAAAAGGTTGAATCTACCACATAATAATTTATATATGAAAAAAGGGTCAAATATGCTCCTAAACTTTGCGAAAAGGTTAAATATATTCTCCGTTACAAGTTTGGTCCATATATGTCCTCGCTATTAAAGTTTAAGAGCACATATACCCCTTTGAAAGTTAAATGATGTGCTGAAAATTAAAAATCCCCCTTTTCTCTTTTCTTTTTTTAATTTTAATTGCCACATAAGCAAAATAATTGCCACATCACAAAAAATAAAACCCAGCCAACTCTTTTACAATCTAAATGCAACCCATCAATTTGAATCCGCCCATGACCCGACCCAACATTCACACCCCTTTGAACTCGGTTGAGCATTGGCCTTAACATTTTTCACTGCCAAATGTTCAAAAGAGAAGAAACTAAAGATTTATTTGATGCAGAATGGCAAGATTGACTGATTGTGAGGCTTCTATAGTGTTCAGGCTTGCATTGTTTCCATCTCTTGATCAACATCATCAAGGGTGTTCTCCATTATCTCTTCTGAGTTAATTTCTTCACCTTCACTTTCTTATGAACAACTGAGATAACTGAGATGGTGAACACCACCAGTTTAAGTTGCCATTATAAATTCTCCCAGCAGTAGTGTACTTATTTGACTAAATGATTGAGAAGATATGCTGAAATAGATTAGGGTATTACAGGGGTTAAAAGGGGTATGGATCTTGGGTCGGGTCATGAGTTGATTTAAATTGATGGGTTGGGTTTAGATTGTAGAAGAGTTGGGTGGGTTTATTTTTTGTGATGTGACAGTTAGTTTGCTTATGTGATAATTAAAATTAGAAAAAAAAAAAAAGGAGCTTGTAAATTTCCAGCACATCATTTAACTTTCAAAGGGGTATATATGGTTCTAAATTTTAACAATGAGGGCATATATGAACCAAACTTGTAACAAAGGGTATATTTGAACCTTTTCACAAAATTTAGGGACATATTTGACCATTTCCCTTTATATATTAACAAATGGGTCAAAATCATTTTTCTTCCCCAACTTTGTCTTAAAAATCAAACTCCCCCTCAACTTTGAACAATAATCATACTCCCCCTTTATCCTAGTTGACTTTTTAAAATTCCTATTTTACCCTTTATCATCAATTTTTTATTCTTTTTTTTTTAACTTCTTTAAAATCATCATATTTTCATTTAAAAAAAAAATCATATAACAATTTTTTCATAAAACATAAACATTATTTATATAGCAAAATTTTCATAAAAAACATAAACATTATCTTCTAGAAAAAAAAAAAGTAAGAAATATATAAGCTAATGATTATCTTTATGAAGTAAATTAGCATAATAAGAAAATTAATTTTATTAATAATAATAAAAACTATAATATTTATTTTAAGAAGTGAAAATAATAAGTACTACTAATTTTATAAATATATTTCAATGCAAAAAATGCAAACAATAAATGAAAGAGATAAGCCTCTAGTACCACCCCGAACTATGGTCAAAGTTGTTACAACACACTCCAACTTCACAGGGATCCTATTATCCCCTGAACTCAAATTTAGCGTATTTTTATCATTTTTTTGTGCTAATGTGACACCTTTATTACATAAAATAGAGCCCATATCAAAGGTGTCACGCCATCTAAAACAATCAACAAAAGATATCACGTTAACTAAAAAGATTGACAAAAATACGCTAAAATTTTAGTTTAAGGGGTAATAGGACCCCCGTGAAGTTGATGTGTGTCGTAACAAATTTGGTCATAGTTCGGGGATACTAGATGTTTTTCTCGAATAAAAATAAGGTCAAATTTTAAAGATTATATTTATTTATATAAATTATAAAATGTGTAATACTCTATTAATGGCAATCACAGCTTATTTACTGATATAGACAATAGATAATATCGTTTCTTATCACTTGATCCTCATGCTAAAAATAAATGTTTTAGTTTATCTGCTCAATTTGTGAAATCAAGAGAATTGTATTATGTTTTTTTTCTACCCTTTATTGTTAAATAACTCTATAAAGTAACAATATAGACAAATTTAAAGTTTCAAATTATCATTAATAAGGTTAATTTAGCAAACTATACCTCTAAGTAAATTTTTTCTAAGGATTGTGTTATATCAACAAAAAGTTAAGTAATACGAAACAAATTTAGTAAGAGAGTGATAAAACACAAAAATATACGCACATGCATAGACATATGTATGTATATATACACTTAGGGGTGAGTTGTTTGGAAACAAGTTATTCCGAGATTAGTCATTACAAAATAAGTTGTACTAACATGTATGTGTGATAACTTATCTCATCACTGTGGTATAAATGGTGCGACAAATAATTTTGAGACTACCTAATACATCTAATTAAACGCAGGATAAATAATCATGAACTTTATCTCTGAATTATTATAATTATACCTCACACCAAACGACTCTTTAATACATATAATACTAAAATAACGATCTTAAAAATAATATTGAATTTTGTGATAGATTTATAAAACGTATTAATTTGCGTATAAAGTTAATAAACTTAAATAAAATGCTATAAATATCCATGTTAAAAAAATATTCATTCCATATAATATAAAAAGGGAAAAAGGCATCATTTCCACCCCATACTATACAAGAAAATTCTAAGCCACACCTAAATTATATAAGTGACCTATTACACACCTTAACTATATAAAAGTGATATTATTACCTCCCCGTGACCCCATTCTAAGGCGCGTGTGTTACACTTATTTTAGGCGCGTGCAGCCTATTAAATAACAAAAGTAAACGGCTAAAAACATTAAGGGAAAAGACATCGTTTCCACCCCAAACTATAGTCAAAAAGTCGAATCCACACCTCAACTATATAAGTGACCTATTACACACCTTAACTATTAAAAAGTGATACTTTTTACTTAAGTGGTGCTGACGTGGCAGCGCGTGTAAAACACTACACCACATGCAAGTGGTGGTAGCCTGACAGGGTGTAAATAGTTTCACTTTTTTTATAGTTTAGGTGTGTAATAGGTCACTAGTATAGTTTAGGTGTGGTTTCGACTTTTCGGGTATAATTTGGGGTGGAAACGATGCCTTTTTTCTATAAAAAGATATTACATAAATATAGAATTAAAATTATAAGAACAAAATGGACATTGCATAAGATAAAAGGAGGAGTATAATTATTATTCAATGTTAAGGAGGAATTTGATTTTTTAATCAAAGTTTGATGGTGAAAATGATTTTCACCCATTAATAAATTCATTAGATGTATAAAAATGCGGGCTCATTAAGAATATCAGTTCATACCGAGTTTTTGGTAGCTAAGTGTGGGTCTCTATCATGTAAATTATATGAAAACAAGAAGCCAATTATATGCTAATTAGGTGCGAGATAGCATAATCAGTGACATATATTGAGAAAAGTTTAGTCAAAATCATGACATATCTTACCATATAAGAAGAGGCAGTGCACTAGTGAAGCAGATATCTCCGTCGACATGTCTGCTTTGCTAAGAAAAAAATCGTAGTTTCAAGTTATTTGCTCTGTAATTTTACTATATCATTCCTAATTAATTATTATATGTCATTTATATATTAGAAAATTTAAAATAGACATTTATGACATGTCTGCTTCAACCGTAATTTTACTATATCATTCTTAATTAATTATTATAATTCGTTTGAGTATTAAAAAAAAAATTTAAGAAAAAAATTAAAATAGACATAAAATGATAAATTAACTCTTGGAGTTTTAAATTAACTTGGCGTCCTATATGATGCCACTTGACTTTTTTTTTTTCCACAAGTATTTTTATAGTAATTTGCTTGACTATTTCAATCGTGATATTAAAAAAAAAATAGTCATTTATGATATGTTTATTTCAGCACCTTCAACGTAATTTTACCATATCACTCCTAATTAATTACTACTATGTCATCTAAGTATTAAAAAATAATATTAATAAATAATAAACTTAAAATATTTTATTATACATCTGATAATTACTATGTGAAAAGTAATATAAATCACAATAATTAACAATTATAAATATTAAAAAAAAATAACCGATTCTCGAAATTATATGAATGTCATCATGTTAACAACTTAAAATATTCTATACAAATTTCATTAATCTAAATATAATAATACATTCCCAACTAGAAATTTATCAACGAAACAAATAAAAGTTTTAATTAAATAATAGAATTATACATAATATAAAATTTTCAATGAACAATATTGAGCCCCGCCTAGCCGGGCCTAGCCAACTAGTATATATATGTTTAATTCATATTTCTTTCTTTAAAATCAGCTAGTCCACATAAGACAATATAATATTCAGGCGAAAAAGCATGACTTATGATACGTAAGCGTTATATACTTGTCGCATGAAAAAATAGTTTAAAATATATGATGGGGTAATGTTTTTAAAATTATGAAATCACATAAATAAAAGAGAATATACATAATCCGAGATTTTCAAAAAGACACTTAAACTTTCAATACCATCTATTACCCCACGATTCTTATTTAATCCTCGTAAATACACTATTTTGACTTATTTTTTGTCTTTGCGTGTAGTCACGCATGCCAAACACGTGAACAATTAAATGTGAAAATACATAATTACACCACTGATGTTGTCCGAGATTTTCAAAAAGACACTTAAATTTTCAATACCACCTATTACCCCACGATTCTTATTTAATCCCTTGTAAATACACCATTTTGACTTATTTTTTGTCTCTGCGTGTAGTCACGCATGCCAGACGCGTGAACAATTAAATGTGATTCAGTTACCCAATTAAACTCTGCCATGTGTCAATTAAATGTCCAAAAAATGAAATTCTCTTTTTCTTCTCCTCTTTAAAACCACGAACCTCCTTCCAGTTGCCATTAACGATTATTTTGAAGAAAAGTTTTGCCTCTTTTTCTAATCTTTTCTCAACAAAATCAACCTTAAAAGGTAAGATGTTTCCATTTATGTTGTAATTTCTAAAGAAATTCAGTCCTAAAAGCTTTAATTTCGTCTTAATTTTTTAATTTTTTTTGAAATCATGTTAAACTTTGTGTCTAGGTATTTGCCGAAAATAGTTTTACAAGGTCAAATGCAATCTTGAATCGAATTTGTAATGACGAGAACGATCCCATGTTGCGTGTAAAAATACGATGCAAACATGGAGACTTACTGTCAATGCAAATGTCATGGTCGGAGGACAACCCAGCTAGAAGATTTTGGTCTTGTCCACGCTATCGTGTATGTCCTATACATGTTTTCTTATTTTTCCTCTTGTTTCTGTTCAATTGATTTGTTTATGCTCTTTTTAGGAGAAATCATGCAACTTCTTTAGATGGAGGGACCCGGAAAAAGACTGATTTACGATCGAAGACAGTTATTCCGAGATTGGCGAAAAGAATCAAGGAGTTGGAAGAAGCATTGGCATTTTATGAAAGTAATGGCAAATGGGTGGTGAAGAAGGAGAAGAAGAGCAAATGTTGTAATTGGAAGCTCATCGTCATGATTGTCGTAGTGTTTTTTCTATTTTGGACTAGCATTATCAAGAGAACGGATGATAAATATAGTTGTGTGCAATTAAAATTGTCATAATCATTCTCTTGTTCTACAAAACAGTGTTCGTCTTTTCTCTTGTCGGAATAGTAGTTGCTTAACAAGATGAAATTTTGATTGGTTGTATAACACTAAGTGTTCGTCTTTTCTCTTGTCGGAATAGCAATTGCTTAACAAGATGCAATCTATTTTGTATCAATATATTGTGTAATACCTTTGCAATCTATTTTGTATCAATATATTATGATATTGACAACATGTGTGAGCATTCAAAACGTAAAGTGCAGTGAATAGACTAACAAAGCAACCATAATGAGAGAAAATGAGGACTTCATTTAACACATTCATACTCTTGTTTCAATTTAAACAACAAAACTTGTTTTGTTTGGTACCTAACAAAACAAACCTTAATACCTAAAGGTACCTAACAAAACAAACTGCCCAAAACATTGTTTGATTGCTACAAAACAAGAACAAAAGCCTATCACCATCAACAAAACATACAAAAAGTAATTGTTTGTGACAATATCAACAATCTCCATCAAAATATACACATCATATCAGCAAGATCTACTTCCATGGCACATGAGTCTTCCTAGTTGAAATGTTTTTTCCTTGAGTTTTGGCAGCAGCTGCAGACCTCGTTTGAATAACCTTTTCAGTCCTCATTTTTTCAAGTTTGCTATTGGTAATGGCCGACTTCCCTTTCCATTTGAATCCTTGTCTTGGTGTGTAGCCAATATCACCAGTCACAACTTCATACCTCTTTGTGCCCTTTGCACCAGTGCTAATGACTCTTCTACTTGGCATTCCAGGCTGCACAAACAAATTACAAAAATTATAAGGCAATCTTCAAAAATTCCAGGCTGCACAAACAAAAATTCTACAAAGTACGTACATTAAGAGTGGTAAATCCATCTTCAATTTGGTATATTCCAATCCCCACCATCCTTGACCTTTTAAAAGGTCTTGTATGTCCTCCACTGTTGTCCTCATGGTTTTGCCTTTGAGGAGGCACACCCCTTCCTCTGCCCCTTCCACTGGCAGAATTGGTTTGGCTCTCTTGAGTCATTCATCTTCCTCGACCACTTGACATATTTGAAACACTTGAACCACCTGAAACACTGTATTTTCCTCTACCTTTTCCTTTAGTAGCATTTGCAATATTTGTGGTTGCCTGATTATTGAGATATTAGTACACATACTTAAAAAAAATTTGATAGTAACAAATAAATAAATATACCTCTTGCTGGTAAGATATTCCAAGTGAATGACTTGGACCACTGCCCTTTGCTCTCCCTCTTCCTCTACCAGTAGAAGCTCCAGCCTATGTTTTAAGAGATTAGTCCTTGTCCTTGTACTTAACAGAATGTATATTAGATAATGATTATACAAATACCTGTGCCTGAGAAGATGTTCCAGCTGATTGACTTGTACCAGGTTGATCTCTTGTAGGACATGATCTTTTATTATGTCCCTGAGTACCACATTTGCTATAAGTAATTACAATACCACATTTGCTAAGTTTTCCAGTTTTTCTACTTTCGTCAACCTCATTTCTTCTAATTTTATGTGGTCTTCCAGGCAGCTTCCTGATCTTTGGTGGCTTCACAGTAGGATTATTTGATGTTGACCACATTTTCATGTTATTCATTGGTTAAATAAAATGAGCATATGTGCTGAGGTAGGTATCCTTGTGATAGCAGGTGTCCACAAAATTAATGGGCTCATATTCCTTGTGGCGAAGGGCAGCAACACCATGAGGACAAGGAATGTCCCTAAGTTTCCAAGCACTGGAACTGCAGCTTCTACTAACAATGTCAACAATATGAGTACAACCCCTATCAACAATCTCAAAAACCCTTTCCCCATTCCAAGACAAATTGCACTGCATTGACTTGTTAATATTTTCTTGTAAAATCTTCAAAGCCATGGGAGAAATATCAGTGATCCAAGTATTTGAAAACTGTCTCAACTCACCAATTCTTTTCATCATTTTCACCCTAATCTCCTCAAGCATTGTGATGATTGTTTTGAACCTTGCAGGAAGTACCCATGCATTAAAACTCTTTGCCATGTTGTTATCCACAACATCACATTTGCAATGCTCTTCAAAGTAACTTTTACACCATGTCTCCAAATTATACCACAAAAGATCATTCAAACAATCCCTCCCCAACATCTGCACTGCTTCTATATTCTCCTTCAATTCTACTTCAAATGTGGATTTTGCAATCTTCCAAAATACTCTTTTCCTTTCTATACCTTTCCAGAGTTTAGACCAATTAGTAAGAACATGTCTTGCATATTTTCTGTGTCCAACCAGTGACAACAACTCTTTTATAGCTATTTTCAGTCCCTAACAAAACAAAATAAGTATATTAATCTACCAACAGTTGTTAAAGTAAGAGAAAAAAAAAAGCAAACAGTTGTTAAGAATAGAGTCATACCTTTTGCATATCAGATATGTTGCTCAATTGATGACCTTCTCCAAGTTCAAGGCCATTCTTCAGCAGTTCAACAAACCAACCCCATGTAAATTTATTCTCAACCTCAACAACTGCCCAGGCAATAGGCAACATTTGGTTGTTTTCATCTATGGAAACAGCCACCAACATTTGACCTTTGCACACACCTTTGAGGAAACAACCATCCAAACCAATCAACCTTCTAGCACCTTCAAAGAATACTTTCTTTAAAGCATGAAAGCACACATAAAAACCTTGAAAAATTAACTGTCCAGTCTCATCAGCATCTCCAACTTTGACAACACAAGTGCTACCTGGATTAGTCCTCAAAATCTCATCCCTGTAATAAAAAATCCTACCATACTCCACAATGTGATCACCCATAATCTCTTGTAGCATTTTAGACCTAGCTCTTCTCACAGTTGTTGTACCAACATGGTGTGGGCGATGCAATGTTATTAAATTCAAATTCGTACAAAATTTGGATTATATTAAAGTCAAAATATATTAGTCCAAATAAATATGACGGATTAATATAATTGGATTAATTATTAAGTCCAAAAATATATGGATTTAATTAGAGTCCAATTTTTATTGGGCTAGCCCATTAATTTGGGCTATAAATAATGAGTCCACTTTGCTAAGCCCAAGAATATTGTCATATTCTAGAGGCCCAAATAAGCACCATGTGTCAAATGACGTGGCATGCCAAGTCAAGTGAAGCAGCCAATAGGACCGTGCCACATGTCAAACTGATGCAGCAGACCCATAAAATAAAAGCCCATAAAAGGCGTCACATCACTTAAATCTGATTGATCAAAGGAAGTCCATATTCATCACGACTCTTCCTTTCTTACAACTATAAATAGGGGTCTCATAATTCAGAAGAGAAACCCCAGAACTCTAACAAGTAGCAAGAGAAAGCTCGTGAATCAAATGCTGCAATTTCTCTAAAAAGTTCAAACATTCAAATCAAGTTCATCAAAGTTCAAGATCAAGCTCAAAAGCTCTTGAATTCAAGCACAAGTCAAGATCAAGTCCCTCAAGTTCATCAAATCAAATTCAAATTCAAGACTAAGCTTTAAGCCCTTGAATTTATATTCGAAAAAGCGAATCAGAGGATTCATAGAGATTGTAACACTCACCTATTGAAATCAATAAAATCAATTGTTGCAATATTTTCTTGTCTCGAATTATTTATTTTTCGGTCTCGAAATTTTATTGTCCAACAAATTCTGGCATACCCAGTGGGACCATCTCTACCTCTCATCTCAACTTTCCATACTTCAAAGTTTAAGAACAACGAAATAACTTTCAAGAAGGTCAACTCTCAATCAACTACTTCCAAGGCTGCTGACTCAAAGTTCTCTGGTGGAGTAGAAAGCATCCTTGGTGTTACTTTCGGAACCTTAGGAGTTGTCACAAGGAGCAAGGCAGGATTGCTAGGACAACAAACACATCCAGTGTCGTCTGCACCAACTCCAATTTTTAGATATTCAACCCCAAAAGGAATGAAGTCCAATGCAAGTTCTTCAGAAGGAGGAAGCAGTGTGGCCGAATCACTGAAAAAGACTCTAGCTCTACTTGAGCATTCCGGTTCCAAATACTCTGGAGCCAAGAGCGATGGTCGTTCAACAAATGCGTCATCTCCACTTACACCACATAAGCTAAGTACTTTAAAGATCAACTTATGTGATAATCCGTGTTACTCTCCAACATCTCCGGTGATCATGCAAGCAATGGTAACTGATGCCTCATCTGTGGAGGAGCAGCTTGCGAATCTGACAAAGGCAATTGAAGGCCTGACCAACTATGTTCAGAATCAAGAGGCTAGGATTGATAAGATAATGGATAGGGTGGAAGGCTTGATAGAAGGAGAATCTAGCCATGCACCGGGAAAAGCTCCAGAGGTTCATGAGATAGAAAATCCTGTGAAACAAACACCATCGACTAAAGAGGTGCAAGTTTATGTTGAGGGAATGATCCCGATTAGGCAATTGAGGGAATTTATTGAAGGGACCCTCAAAGACAAGTATGATGTTGTCGCCAAGTATTCCCTTGCATATTCCAAGCCTTACACTGCAAGAATAGATAGCCCTCAAAATGCCTGCTGGCTATCAACCCTCCAAATTTCAACAATTTGAGGGCAAAGGTAACCCAAAACAATATGTCGCACACTTTGTCGAGACATGTAATAATGCTGGAACTTACGATGAATATCTTGTCAAATAATTTGTTCGTTCCCTAAAGGGAAACGCCTTTGATTGGTATACGGATCTCGAGCCTAACTCCATCGATAATTGGGAACAATTGGAACATGAGTTCCTGAATCGCTTTTATAGCACAAGGCGTACAGTGAGCATGGTAGAGCTCACAAATACTCGACAAAGAAAGGACGAACCAGTCATTGACTTTATCAATCGATTGAGAAATGCTAGCCTAAACTGTAAAAATAGGCTCAGCGAAGCTTATGCGATAGAGATGTGCATCCAAGGAATGCACTGGGGGCTTCTCTATATCTTGCAAGACATTAAGCCAAAATCCTTTAAGGAGTTAGCTACTCGTTATCACGACATGGAGTTGAGCATATCTTCTGCTGGAAAGGAAGGAGCACCTATCCATGACCCTCGAAGGGGAAAGGATAAGCAAGAACCCAAGAGATGGGGTAAGTTTATCCCCAAAAATAATAACAAAGAATCCATGAATGTTGACGTGTCTCCTGTGAAAGTCACCACAAAGGTGAGCAAGAAGCAAAGTGTAAAGACGACTTCTGGAGCACGTCCAAATCAAAAAACGTTAAAGGAGATGCAAGAAAAGGAATATCCCTTCCTTGATTCTGATGTTGCTGAGATTTTCGATGAACTCCTTCAGCATAAGCTCATTGAACTCCCTGTGATGAAGCGTCCCAACGAAGCCGGAAGGACCAATGACCCTAATTATTGTAAATATCATAGGCTCATAAGTCACCCTCTGGAGAAATGTTTTGTCTTCAAAGATAAAGTTTTGCAACAGGCAAAAGAGAAGAAAATCTTCTTCGACGATGAGACAACCAGTTCTCATCAAATCTCTATCATTTTTGGCTCGCTCAACTCGGTAAAATTTGTGTCAAGGAGCATAATGAGGAGATATTAGAGCCTGACAGGTCTTCGATTGATGAAGACGATGATGAAGGTTGGACTCTAGTGACTAGACGCAAACGCAAGAAGATGAGTTTGCAAAAGGAGACGTACGAGCAGCCAACCGAAAGGAAAGTGGTGAAAAAACTAAAAAAACAGAAGTTGGTTGCACTTCCAAAAAGGACAAGGGTGACTGAGCTTCACCATCAAAAACCTCGGCGTCCGGTGACTTTAGAGAAATTCTTACCGAGTTGATTCCATGGAAAGACTGCCCAAGTTAAACTTGAGGCGTCTTGTTTTAATACCGCCAAAGAGGGGGCAAAAGGTGAGAATCAACCCATGGAGGTTCCTTCATCTTCCGAAAAGCTTGCTGAAACTCTTGGCGAAGAGGAACATGTGTGTGATACAAAAATCACATTCACAAATAACGATCTTCTGCTTGGTGAGACCCTACATAACTGTCTCTTATACATGGTGGGTCAAATTCTAGGAAAGAAGATCAATAGAATTTTGATAGATGAGGGATCTGGAGTCAATATCCTTCCTATCCGTACGATGAAGGAGATTGGCATCGCTGTTAGCGAACTGGACGAAAACCGTATAATGATCCAAGGCTTCAACCAAGGGGTCCATAGGGCCATGGGATGTATCAAGTTGGGGATTCGTATGGATGATTTTCAATCAAACCCATTGATGCATGTGATTGATGCCAAAACTTCATACAATATATTGCTTGGTAGGCCTTGGGTGCACGGGAACAAAATTATCTCATCCTCTTACTATCAATGCTTGAAGTACCTAGAAAATGGAGTGGAAAGAACGATAGTTGCCGATGATAAGTCATTCACTGAAGCTTAATCACACTTTGCTGATGCAAAATTCTACTTGAAGAATTATGTCGTGAATGAGAAAAGGGTTGAAGATATCGCCAAGACCAAGTGTGATGATCTTGCATCTAAGAAGGCCGCGGTGACCGTTGAAAAATTCACTACCAAGAAGCCTCTCTTCACTTTAAATAAAGAAAGCGTCGCTCCTACAAAAAAGAAGGCAACTTCTGTTCTTCGCTACGTGCCAAAGGCAAAAAAAAAAAGATCACTCACCTGATGCTCAAGATAATGTGCTAAAGGGGCTAACTTTACCTATCAGGAAGATTGACACAATAAATCCATCCTCGAGGCCACTTGGGGAATTTGTGGCTCAAAATCTACCACCAGATATGGCACTCCCTATAAAGCGTACAAAAGAAGGCTTTGATCCAAATGCATACAAGCTACTTGTAAAGGCTGGATACAATCCTAATGAGCCATCAAGGTTGGGTAAACTTCCATCGGAGAGTAATACTAGGCAAGCACGTGAAGGACTGGGATACGCGCGGACAACTCCAATTTGCATCTCCATAAGAATGACTGCCAGTAATTACATCACCATGGAAGAAGAATCCACTGCTGCTAATAAAAAACCTTTCGTATTTGATCGACTTGGAGAATTAATCGAAAGAACTTCTGTGTTCGAAAAGTTGGGTCCTATAAATAAGAAGAAAAACAACAAGCGTCAAAGAAGTCGTCGAAGCACGATACTGCACTATTCATTTAAAATCCAAAAGAATTTCTAAAGTTTGATTCCTTTTAGAATGAAGCGACAGACGGAACTGGTAGTTTCATGCAACAAGGTGCTAAAAGCAAAGGCGTATACTGTGGTTTATACCAAATAATGCGAAGAAGATGAAGAAAGTGTTGGCTCCTCATATCATGTTATGATCGAGATTGAGTAAGATGTCTCATCTCGAATAAAGGTTGATGAAGATATAGAAGATGCCTTTTGGTGTTATCATATATCCATTAACGATGATGATCCTCAAGAGGAGGAAGATGCTCGAGATGCTCCATCGCAACTTGAAGAAGGAGTAAAGGCCATAATGGATCCCTTGAAGGAAGTTAATCTTGGAACCGATGAAGAACCAAGACTAACTTACCTGAGTGCATTTATAGAAGTAGAGGAGGAAATCGCTTATATGGACATACTCAAAGAATATATGGATGTCTTCGCCTGGAGCTATAAGGAAATGCCTGCCTTAGATCCAAAAGTAGCGGTCCATCAGTTGGCAGTCAAGAATGGTGCCCGTCCTGTTAAGCAAGCCCAAAGACGCTTTAGGCTGGAGTTGGTTCCACTGATCAAAAATGAAGTTAACAAACTTATTGAAGCTGGCTTTATTTGTGAAGTCAAATATCCCACATGGATTTCAAGTATTGTTCCAGTACGAAAAAAGAATGGCCAAATTTGAGTTTGTGTCGACTTTAGGGATCTCAACAACGCTTGTCCTAAGGATGACTTTCCAATCCCCATACAAGAGTTGATGATTGATGCCACCACTGGTTATGAGGCAATGTCCTTCATGGATGGTTCATCCGGCTACAACCAAATCCGCATGGCACCAAAAGATGAAGAGCTCATTGCATTTCGTACGCCCAAAGGTATTTATTGCTACTAGGTGATGCCTTTTGGCTTGAAGAACACTGGCGCCACTTATCAAAGGGCTATACAGAACATCTTTGATGGGCTGCTCCATAAAAATGTTGAATGCTATGTGGATGATCTAGTGGTGAAATCAAGAAATAAAGACAACCACTTAAAAGACCTAAGAATGGTATTTGAGTTACTTCAAAGATATCAACTTAGGATGAATCCGTTGAAGTGCACCTTTGGAGTTTCTTCCAAAAAGTTTCTTGGCTTCATTGTGAGACACTGAGGAATTAAAATTGATCAAGACAAGGTCGATGCGATTTTGAAGATGCTCGAGCCTCGAAATATTCATGAGTTAAAAAGCCTTCAGGGAAGGCTAGCATATTTAAGGAGGTTCATCTCAAACCTGTCTAGAAAATGTCAATCATTTAGTCGCCTCATGAAGAAGGACACTCCCTTCGAATGGGACCAAGCTTGTAGTAATGCCTTTGAAAGCATCAAATCATACTTAATGAAGCCACCAGTTCTTGCGGCACCCATACCTCGAAAACCATTGATACTCTACATCGCGGCACAAGAGAGGTCAGTTGGAGCACTACTGGCTCAAGAAAATAGTGAAGGCAGGGAAAATTATCTTTACTATTTGAGCAGAATGATGACGCCGAATAAGCTAAAGTATTCTCCAATTGAGAAGTTATGTTTGGCATTAGCCTTCTCGATTCAAAAGATAAAGCACTACTTTCAGGCGCATGTTGTCCGACTTGTCTCTAGGGCAAATCCCATCAAGTTTGTAATGTCGAAACCAGTCCTTAGTGACCGACTTGCAAGATGGTACCTTCAATTTCAACAGTTTGAGATTGTGTATGTTCCCCAAAAAGATGTAAAAGGACAAGCATTGGCTGACTTCTTGACAGATCACCCAATACCCGATGACTGAGAACTGAACGATGAACTCCCTGATGAAGATGCAATGACTGTTGAAGTTAGATCCCCATGGAAGATGTATTTTGATGGTGCTTCACATCGAGATGGAGTTGGTGCTGGCGTAGTGTTTGTCACTCCAGAAGAAGAGGTCATCCCTTACTCCTTTACCTTGATGAATCGTTGCTCCAATAATATTGCTGAGTATCAAACACTCATACTCGTACTATAGATGGCTGTCGATATGAAACAACTGCAATTACGAGTCTTTGGTGACTCATAATTGGTGATTAAGCAGCTTTTGGGAAGCTATGAAGTTAGAAAGCCTGAGGTACGACCATATCATGATTATGCACAAAAATTGATGGGGTGTCTTGGAGGATTAACCATCCAACATGTGCCAAGGAGAGAAAATAAGCAAGCTGATGCCCTATCTGCTTTGGCCTCAACCCTGACCCTTCCAAATCAAACACAAGTTACTTTCCGCCAAGAATGGGTAGTACCGCCATCAAATGAGGATGTAGAAAATAAGATTGAATACCTCGTTGCGTTGTCTGAAGCTGTAAAAGAAGATTGGCGACAACCTATCATTGATTACTTATGTTATGGGATAATTCCAGAAAATCCAAGGAGAAAGACTGACATTCGTCGTCGTTCACCTCACTTTCTTTACTACAAAGACAACTGTACAGAAGATTATTTGAAGGTGTACTCTTACGGTGTTTGGGAGAGGAAGAAACAATTCAAGCTTTGCAAGAAGCGCACTCGGGAGTTTGTGGATCACATCAGTCTGGACCGAAGCTCCATTTTCATATTAAAAGGATGGGATATTATTGGCCAACGATGGTGAAAGATTGCTTGGACTATGCTAGGAGATGCAAAGCTTGCGAATTCCATGCAAACTTCATACATCAACCTCCAGAGGTGCTACCCCCAATAGTAGCATCTTGTCCATTCAATGCTTGGGGAATGGATGTTGTTGGTCCACTACCAAGATCTTCTGGTGGACACTTATACATCTTGGCCGCAACAGATTACTTTTCAAAATGGGCTGAAGCAGTTGCTCTCAAGGAAGTAAAGAAAGAAAATATTGCAAACTTCATCCGAGTGAACATCATCTACTGCTTTGGAATTCCTCAATATATAATAACTGACAATGGAAAGTCTTTTGATAACAAGCTAATGAACAAAAATTGTGAGCTCTTCGGTTTCAAGTAGCACAAGTCTTCTATGTACCATGTTGCTGCCTATGGTCTAGCTGAAGTATTCAATAAGACTTTATGCAATTTGTTGAAGAAAGTCGTCTCCAAGTCCAAACGAAACTGGCATGAGCGAATGGAAGAAGCTTTATGGGCGTATAGGACAACTTATCGTACACCGACGCAAGCAACCCCATACTCACTTACTTTTGGAGTTGAAGCAGTCCTGCCACTTGAGCGTCAAATACCTTCTTTGAGACTGGCTATTCAAGAAGGGCTCACCGATGAAGAAAATGCTAAGTTACGTCTTGCGGAGTTAGAAGCTCTTGATGAGAAGAGGCTAGAGGCTCAACAAAATCTTGAATGTTACCAAGAACGGCTATCTCGTTCTTTCAACAAAAGGGTTCGATTGAGGTGCTTCCAAGTTGGAGATCAAGTTCTTGCTGTAAGAAGGCCTATTATCACTTCTCATAAATCTGGGGGCAAATTCACCTCGAAGTGGGATGGACCATATGTCATACAAGAGGTATATTCAAATGGTGCTTACGAGCTTGTAGATGCAGATGGCGTGAGGGTTGGCCCCATCAACGCCAAGTTCTTAAAAAAGTACTATCCTTGATGAAAGATGATACTCCTTAAGGCAAGAGTATAAACTGCATGTATACTCCTTAAGGCACGAGTATAAACTTCATGTACACTCCTTAAGGCACGAGTATAAACTGCATGTACACTCCTTAAGGCACGAGTATAAACTGCATGTACACTCCTTAAGGCACGAGTATAAACTGAATGTACACTCCTGGCCTGCAAGAGTATAAACTGTGAATGGCTCAAAAAAAAAAACACTCACCCAGAACTATGTTGTGACTTGATCCTCTTTACTGAGGTACGTAGGCGCTTGGAATTTCATTTTGAGTTCAGTTGCATGAGTGTAAAAAAAAATACATGTCACCGTTTGATCCGTCGTATGAAAGTCAAGTCTACATGCATCGCAATTAAGTGTTGGAATTATGTCAAATACTTGTGGCTCAATGGGGGCAAATCATCAAAAGAAAAAGAAGCTCTATCGTTAGGATTTGGAATACCCAAAGCTTACAATTGAGACATAGATCTACCACACGTGCAATTATCAATTATGAAGTTAAAAACTTTAATTCTTAAGGCTTTCAAATTGAAGTTGTAAGTCCAACTGGGTTGTGAGATAAAGACGTGAAGCCAATGAGCAACAATTTTGGAAGAGAAAAGCCAGAGCTTAATATGACGACATCAATGCATCAAAATAAGCAAGCAATTCTTGGGGTTGGAATTCAAAGAAAATATTAAAATAAATGTGCAATATATATAAAAAAAGAGTTTCCATTATGACTAATAAATTCAACTACTCGATAAAGAGGGTAAAAGAAAGAAACAAGAAGGTTTGAAGGAAGACATATCCTAAGGCTAATTTAAGTATAGCTTATAATTGACTAAATTTTGTAAAGCAGCCTCTAAGACTTGCTTCTTCTTCTCCACGACCTTTGAGTTTTTTGTTGTTGCAAGGGAGACATCAGAACACTTGGAAAACTCTTCTTCAGCAGCTAAAACTTTGGATTCTATCTCTGCAGCTTCTTGCTTGGCAGCATCTCCGCGATCTTTCAACTTCTTCACCTTCTTTCTCGCCTTCCCAAGAGATTTGCAGGCGGCAAAAACTTTTTCAGATTTTTGATCCCTCTCTCTCGATACAAGCTCAAGATGTTCTTTGGCTTTTAAATATGGCTCTGACTCTTTAATTTGTTGTGGTCTTATCAACAAGGGCATTCGTGCTTGGTCATAGGAAGTCGCCATCCCAAAGAAAGACCCCAATAAATCCTGCAAGGGGGAGATATTTTTCCCCATTCCACTCATGTCATTGAGTATGACTTCGACGTCATCTTGGATATAAGAAGCACGATTCGGAGTAAGGCCTGCAAGTTTGGTACGGATACTATCCCAAGCCTTCATGATAAATTCCTTTTTAAGCTCTGAAATGACCTTCTTGCCATAAAAAACAGACATGGTTACTGCTGGTTGCCGGGAAAGGTTTGACTCCACATTTTCTTTGACTTTACCGCAAGAGTTAGAAGTAAACTCTTTGGATGACAAAAGTAACTCCCTTGAGTCTGGATCTACTACAGACTCACTACTATCTTGTGGCTTACTTTGATGAGGATCTTCCAAAATTTGGACATTGTCTGGCCACACCTACAAAGAAAAACATAATATGTGGGGTATATAAAGGCAATGCATATACTGTGAAATGGTAAAAGAGTTGTCATTACCTTCTCGATAGCTGGCGGAGTCTTCGATGAACTAGCAAGAATCTTCACATGGCTGTTAGAATCACCTTTCTTTGCCAAGGATGGTTTTATCTTCTTCCAGCAACGATCTCCATGACTACTCTCGCTCTCGTCTTGAGGTGGTCGTTTATTGAAAGCCTGTTGAGTCAGGACAGGTGACTCCTCTTTTTGAGTTTATGCATGTAGAGGTCCCTTAACCTTGAATGGAATGACTGCCTTAGGTTTCAAAACAGAAGCCTTAACCTCAACTGGGAACTCCTCACTATGTTCATGGGGAGTGTCGACAATAGGACCTATGGTGTTCACCAAAGATTGCAAGTTAACTTCAAGGAAGTGTCCATGAACTTTGTCCTACAAAGATTTATACGGAGTGAATGAATGTCTTCGCACATTAGGTGTGGATTTAGGGAAAGTTGCTTTTGACATAGAACCATGCAATACAAAAATTCGATGAAATTTAAGGCCTTCATCTAGTGAAGCACTGTGAATATCATTTTCCAAGATTCCAGGAAGGCCTTGGTAAAACCTAAACTGATGGCTAAATCGGTGTGGATTGTATGGCTCAAGTATGAATGAACCTCCATATCTAAAAGGGAGTAAGTTAAAACGGAGGCTCATGAAGTAGCTTATCTCTGACTCTTCATTCTTATCATCATCTACAAAATAACAAGGACTGGACTTGTTTGGCATAGTTGAATTCCAAATAGCAGTGTCCTCTTGATGGATGCGCTTTCTGGCAAGCTCTCCATCAAAGTAATTTGCCCCGCCTTCTCCGGAATATGCCGTCATCAATGGAATAGATGGTCCATTAGAAAGCGGAAAATGTGTCTTAAAATAGTAAGCAAGCCAACCATACACATAATGGATAGGAAAGGAAATTCTGAGTTGCTTAAGCTGGGAAGATTTATAGACCCTGTAGAGACCGTTATAAATGCTCAATAGGATTGGAACTGCAAGACTGAAAGTTTGCTTATCCGCCATCATGGCTGCTACTCTAAAAGTTCCCGGGCGAATAAAATATCCATCCTTAGAGGGAAATACAAAAGTGCATAACCAACATGATAGGAAATGTAACACCCCATACTTAATTACGTGCATTAGCCATGGTTATATGTGTTGGAGTATAAGTATTGATCCTAAGGTATATATGAGTTTAAGTATGAGTATTGATTATTTTGAGATGGTTTCAAGTGTATAGTTTGATTATATGTGTATAGGAATCGACTGTATTTATATCGGAATTTGCCCGTCGATGTTTCCATACGAAGTTTATTGAATAATCTTTCCAACGATATAAATATTTCCAAAAATGGATAAGTTTCGGATATAATCGAGCACGTTCGAAACTATAAAACGGCGGCCGGGATAATTGTGAACAGTAAATGTGCAGGAAATTCAAACTACTGAGGCCTGCCAGTTTTTTGGGTCGACTTTGAACGATCGTAACTCTCTCAATATAATGAACTGGTAGGTCTTCGACCTATCAAAAGAAAGATCTTTGAGTCTTCTTTCCAATTCAATTGGTTTCATCCAAATCCAACATCTGAGTAAGGAGTTATACTCGTTTTACTTCAGCCTCTCAAAACAGTTTTTTAGGGTCAACTTCAAACGATCATACCTCATTGTAAAGGATGAACTGGGTGGCCTACTTTATATGAAATGAAAGCCCTTTGAATTATCTATCCAAAGATACCAATTTCACCCAAATCTGATATCGGAGCAAAGAGTTATGGCCGATTTACTTTAGCCTGTCAAAACAGTCCACCATGGACAGATTCGGATTTACTTAAATTTTTAAGGGCAATATGGTCATTTTCCATCATCTCTTGGACGAAAATTGGTCATTATATAGATATAATTGGTCTTATATCCATCAATTATCATCATATTATTGAGAATAAGGAAACCCTAGCCTAATTTCAACTCCAATTATCTTGTGATTCAACCGTGGAAAGTCCAAATTGATTCCGTAGTTGTGTTCATCGTCTCGAGGGCTTCGAGAAGCATCCCTTATTTGTTCCAACAGGACTTCGAAATCAAAAGGGCCATTTTATGGTAAGAATGTAAATTATGTTGGTGTTATTTATATGAATATGTATATATATATATATATATATATATATATATATATATATATATATGCATGTGAGCATAAGAAGTATGCTATTTGATTGTTGTTGAAAGATGATTGGGAAATGATGTTGGATTATGTTGAATTGTGAAGGGATGATGTGGTATTGAAATGATGATTATATATATATATATACACACATAAACCTATTGTTCAAGTTGATTTTTGGAATGTTTTGCAAATAGTGGTTGTATGGAATTATGGAAGAGAATTGTGGTGTTGGGTTGCTAATACTAGATGCCAAATATTTCATTGTAGATAAGTGATTTGTAAAGGCGGGAAGTTGTATTGAATTGGTATCCGAATCTACAACGAGGTATGTAAAGCATACTCTAACAATGTTCTTTGGCATGAAAACACCAATGTTCCATCAAGTAAGATTCCAAGGTTGTCCAAAAACATGTATTGTTCTACATTACCAACAAAGTTGTTTCCATTCTATAAAGTGTAAAAATGTTTCACTGATATACCAAAAGGCTCCTATTTCATTGTTGTGATATTGATGATTCTGAAACACATTGTTGATGTACCAATGAGTCTTTATAACATCGTTATTGTATAGAAGGTCTATTACTTGATTCCTATTGATGTATCATTGTTCCAAAGGTACTATATTGGCATGAACACTAATGTAATAATCTCAAAAGCTTTTGAACTAAGTTGTTGGAAAGATCTCTTATGTGTGTTACTTGATATACGTGTGGGTGGTATCCCAGGGGCATAAGCCTAGCATGGGTCGATCCCTATTTATGTGTTTATGGGTGGTATCCCAGGGGCATAAGCCTAGCATGGGTCGATCCCAGTTGATATGTACTGGAGGCAGCCTAATGGTCACAGTACGGTACAATATTGATTATTGTTAGGTGGTTGGAGGTTCGGGAGGAGGAGGTAATGGCGAATGATAATTGTAAAGAATGAAATGAACGAATGTATACCGTTCCACAAATGTGTTCGAATTCACGAACCCAATTCAGATTAATGATAATGTACATGATCCTAAAAGTGTTTATGAAGTGTGGTTCACTTCTATTATGATTTATTCACTTGCGTCTGATTTTCCTGATCCCCTATATTACATATGATTATTTACAGCTTTACATACTCAGTACATATTTCGTACTGACGTCCCTCACGGGGGACCTGCATTTCATGCTGCAGGCACAGGTGCTTCAGGTCATTCGCAGCATAGATAGGAGCCAGATCATACAACTATTGTTGGTGAGCTCCAGTTTGCTTCGGAGCTTTCCGAGTCGGTTCCTTATGTTTTGTTATTGTACAGGAGTCATGTGTGGGCGGGGGTTTGTCCCGACCCTAGTTATGTCATGTATATCCTAGAGGCTTTGTAGACATAAGGAAGGGTCAAGTCATGGGAGTTTATATAGTGATGTTATATTTGTATATGTGGTGGCCCCGACGACCAAGTATTATATTATATATATATATATATTTGTGCGTGTTGTGCTGATACAGGGAATTAGACCCTTCTGTATGTAACGAAGTGCTGCCCAAATTTTTGGTGAATGTAAGGGAAAGTACAGGTATTTGAACAGGTTCTCCCGGGCCTTCTCGGCTTCGGGTGCCAGTCCGGCCCGATGGGATTTTGGGGCGTGACAGGAACGCTGCCAAATATGTATCAGTCCTATGTTCATACTTCATTCCAAGTGTAGAAAATGTGGCATCATCTGAGCTTGACCACTTTGCTACATTTGGAATAGTCCCAGTTGGGTTATGGGTTGACTTCAAGCGAGCGGATTTTTTCTCCTTCCTCGGTGGAGCTGACTCATATCTTAATACCCTTTTGCATCAAAGCTTTATCCACTTGCTTAGAGGAACTCTCGAATTAGAAGTATCTCCTTCTTAAAGATGTTGGAAAGCTACAAACAAGAATTCACAAGAACGAAGGATAAATCTCTCATTCTCTTCATCAATACCTGTAAGCTCCTTCGCTTCGGCACTACTTCTTCATAAGGAAGGCCTCCGATAGGAAAACCTCCAATTTAGTATAAATCCCAAAGGGATATGAGTAGCTCTGCAACAGAAGTAAGCAATGTGTTGGTAGTTGGACACCAAGCCTGAAAAAATGCCTGTAATATGTTTGAGTTTCGATCATATGTAAACAGTGAAGCATAAACAACATCATATATTTTGGCTGCCTTCAAGGATTGTGCACTTCTAGCCAATATGTCCTCGGTCCATTCCCAATATCCTTGAGTATGACAATATTCACCGGTTATCTCCATAGTGTCCCCCCAACGTACTTCTCCTTTGAGTACCCGACGTCCTAAGCAAAGAAGGGTGCTCGCAATATTCAATTAACGTTGGTTGGGAGTCCGAAGAAGCCATACTTTTACCGACCGATTAGCACCAATGTCATGTTCTGAAGTCCAATCTGACATGTGGAGAGAATTTTGCAAGGGTGACCACGGATCTGCATACCTGCTTGCTATTGGAGTTTCAGTCAATAACCTAGTTAAAACCGTACCATCATCAGCCTCAATTAGAAGATACTTGTTGTTAGAAGATAAAGATGTGTAGTCTCTAAAGTGAATCATATCTGCAAGCTGTATGAACAAAAGAATCTTGGTCAAACACAGAATCAAGGTTGAAAAAAAATAATACTTGCAAAAATACAGAAGAATTAAAAAAAAAGGGAGAGTCTTCTATGTTTTGGATTTGGTGAAATACAGTCACGTATGCTTGAAGTCGAACTTGTTAGGTCTTAAGGTGATGGAGGCAAGGTTAAACCCTTTGTACCTTAAGCTAACCATTGGAAAGGGCCTATACTTAAATAAGACCATTGCATAAGTGCAATAATGAAAGAGCCATACTTAAAGAAGACCATTGTATGAGTGCATCAATGAAAGGGCCCATACTTAAAGAAGACCATAACATAAATGCATTAGTAAAGGGCCCATAGTTAAAGAAAATCATGTCGTCTTCAAGAAAAGTCTTTCGGTCTTAAGGTAACAGAGGGAAGTTAAACTCTTACCACCTTAAGCCGGCCAATTGTGTGTAAGTCTTTCGGTCTTAAGGTGACAGAGGCGAAGTTAAACTCTTACCACTTTAAGCCGGCCAATTATGCGTAAGTCTTTCAGAGGCGAAGTTAAACTTTGTCCACCTTAAGCCGTCCAATTGTTGCATAAGTCTTTCGGTCTTAAGGTGATAGAGGCAAATTTAAACTCTTTCCACCTTAAGTCAGCCAATTGTTGCATAAGTCTTTCGATCTTAAGGTGATAGAGACGAAGTTAAACTCTTTCCACGTTAAGCCGGCCAATAATTGCATATTGGTATTTGCTTCAACCCTATAAAAAGAGAGGAATAAAAGAAAAGAGATCGAAGAAAAAAAAAAAGAGAAATTACCTCGGTAAGATTGTAGAACACGAATGGAGCTACTGTCAGCAATTTCTCAAGCCCGCAAGTGTAAGAAAAATAGGGACAGGCGTAGGCTATTTATAGATACAGATACACAATTGATGTCTCCTAACAGGTAAAGAATTGACACAAGTTTTAATTAAAAAAGGAAAAGAATTGAGGATGTGGTTAACTGGAACATTGAATTTCCATGTTGAAATTAACCTTTCAAAAGCGGTGGAGGCAATAAAATCCATAAAGGATTGTGTTTTGGATTCCTGCCAGGTGAAGGAATATTATTATTATAATAATAATAATAATAATAATTCTTTGAACATAATATTTTGAGGAATATTATTACGCATAAACTTGCATGACATTTTAACATGAACCAATCGGCATGCATATGTCAAATTATAATTAGTACTTCAAATCTAGTCAATAAATATCTAAATATTTTGGCTAGTTTTGAAGTAGGGGGCATTTGTGGGCGATGCAATTTTATTAAATTCAAATCCGTATAAAATTCGGATTATATTAAAGTCAAAATATATTAGTCCAAATAAATATAACGGATTAATATAATTGAATTAATTATTAAGTCCAAAAATCTATGGTTTTAATTAGAGTCCAATTTTTATTGGGCTAGCCCATTAATTTGGGCTATAAATAATGAACCCACTTTGCTAAGCCCAAGAATATTGTCATATTCTAGAGGTCCAAATAAGTGCCACGTGTCAAATGACGTGGTATGCCAAGTCAAGTGAAGCAACCAATAGGACCGTGCCATATGTCAAACTGATGCAGTAGGCCCATAAAATAAAAG
This sequence comes from Capsicum pubescens, assembly GCA_030864215.1. NCBI lineage: Eukaryota > Viridiplantae > Streptophyta > Magnoliopsida > Solanales > Solanaceae > Capsicum > Capsicum pubescens. The sequence continues at coordinate 183,479,169 of CM061539.1, read as the reverse complement.
CCCATAAAAGACGCCACATCACTTAAATCTGATTGGTCAAAGGAAGTCCATATTCATCATGACTCTTCCTTTCCTACAACTATAAATAAGGTCTCATAATTCAGAAGAGAAACCCAAAACTCTAACAAGTAGTAAGAGAAAACTCGTGGATCAAGCGCCGCAATTTCTCTAAAAAGCTCAAACATTCAAATCAAGTTCATCAAAGTTCAAGATCAAGACCGCAATATTCAAGAACAAGCTCAAAAACTCTTGAATTCAAGCACAAGTCAAGATCAAGTCCCTCAAGTCCATCAAAGAAAATTCAAATTCAAGGGCTTAAATTTATATTCAAAAAGGCGAATCAGAGGATTCATAGAGATTGTAACACTCACTTATTGAAATCAATAAAATCAATTGTTGCAATATTTTCTTATCTCGAATTATTTATTTTTCGGTCTCGAAATTTTATTGTCCAACACATGGATATCCAACTCCTTTCTAATAATCTCCTGTAACTGGACAACTCTAATGTTTGGTTGTTGAGTAATTCTGTCTTTATACTTACTTGCCAGAAACTTTGAGTTGCAAAGATAGTTAAAAGTTGATCTCAAACAAACATGAATAGGGTTGTATCTTTTAACAATAAAATCCCCACTACTCTTATCTTTGCTAGCACACAACAACCAAGGGCAAGTGTCTTTGCAACACCTCACTCTAACTCTAGAAGGCCCATTCACATACTTTTCAATTTGAGTCTTTTCTTGAATTGCATATCTGGTTACTGTCAGCCTAAACTCCTTTACACTTGGAAAACCCAACCCTAATTCCCAAACAATTTTTTCACAAGTTTCATAAAAAACAACTCTATTTTTTTTGTTCTTTCTTCTCAAAGGTTGTTGCACTACTTCATCACCATCTTCACCATCTCCCCAACCTACTTCATCATCTAATTCAAAGCTGGAGCTTCATCACTTAGGTAGTAAGGTTCATCACCTCCTAGTTTACCAACTAGGCTATTCCTAGTGCCAATATTTGACTCATCATACCCTATATTTAGACCCTTTTCACCAACATTAACCTGTTCAGCTGTTGTACCTCTACTTTTTCTTTGTGACCTATTGAAATTTCTTTTACTAGCCCTTATATCAATATATTCTTAATGGACATCACTATCAACATCACTGTCCAGACTAGTACTCCCTTCTGAATCTGAATCATCCTCTAAATCATCATCACTTGGATCCTCATCTACTGTAGGGTCAAAAGACTTGGAAGGTATATTAGAAGGAGGAGGCTTATTGTAACACCCCGTATTCAAGTACATGTATTGGCGTATTCAAGTACGTGTATGGGTCTTATTTATATGAAATTAATTTTTTTATTTTATTTTATTTATACCGGAATTTGGCTGTCGATGGTTCCATACGAAGGTTATTGAATAAGCTTTCCAACGATATAAAGATTCCCAAAAAATGGATAAGTTTCGGATATAATCGAGCACGTTCGAAACTATAAAACGGTGGCTGGGATATTGTGAATAGTAAATGTGCAGGAAAATTTCCTGCACACAAACTACTGAGGCCTGCCAGTTTTTTTGGATCAACTTTGAACGATCATAACTCCCTTAATATAATGAACTGGGAGAGATACGAACAATCAAAAGAAATATCTTTGAGTCTTCTTTCCAATGCAATTAGTTTCATCCAAATCCAACGTCTGAGTAAGGAGTTATACTCGTTTTACTTCAGCCTCTTAAAACAGATTTTTAGGGTCAACTTCAAACGATCATAACTCCTTGTACAGGACGAACTGGGTGGCCTACTTTATATGAAATGAAATCCCTTTGAAATATCTTTCCAACTATACCAATTTCACTCAAATCCGATATCGGAGCAAAGAGTTATGGTTGATCTACTTTAGCTTGTCAAAACAGTCCACCAGAGGACAGATTTGACATTATTTAAATTTTAAAGGCACTTTGGTCATTCCCTATGATATTATGGACGGGAATATGTGTATATATACATGTATATGAGTTCAAAAACTTATCTTCATCATCAATCATAGGAAAGAACAAACCCTAGCCAAATTTGACCTTCAAATTACTTTTGATTCAACCGTAGAAAATCCAAATTGATTCCGTAGTTGTGTTCACCATCTTGAGGGCTTCGAGAAGCACCCCTTATTTGTGCCAACAGGACTTCGAAATCAAAAGGGCCATTTTATGGTAAGGATGTAAATTATGTTGGTGTTATTTATATGGATATGTATATATATGCATATAAGCATAAGAAGTGTGTTATTTGATTGTTGTTGAAAGATGATTGGAAATGATGTTGGATTATTCTTGTGCATGGTTGGATTACGTTGAATTGTGAAGGAATTTGGTGTGATGATGTGGTATTGAAATGATGATTATATATATATATATACACACACATAAACCTATTGTTCAAGTTGGTTTTTGGTATGCTATGCAAATATTGGTTGTATGGAATTATGGAAGAGAATTGTGGTGTTGGGTTGCTAATACTAGATGTCAAACATTTCATTGTAGATAAGTGATTTGTAAAGGCGGGAAGTTGTGTTGAATTGGTATCCGAATCTACGACGAGGTATGTAAAGCATACTCTAACGATGTTCTTTGGCATGAAAACACCAATGTTCCATCAAGTAAGATTCCGAGGTTGTCCAAAAACATGTATTGTTCTACATTACCAACGAAGTTGTTTCCATTCTATAAAGTGTCAAAATATTTCATTGATATACCAAAAGGCTCCTATTTCATTGTTGTGATATTGATGATTCTGAAGCACATTGTTGATGTTCCAATGAGTCCTTATTACATCGTTATTGTATAGAAGGTCTATTACTTGGTTCCTATTAATGTATCATTGTTTCAAAGTATCAAAAATGTGGTGGCAACCGAAATAACAATCTCAAAGATTAATTGAACTAAGTGATGGAAGTTCTCTCTTATCGGGTGGTATCCTAGGGGCATAAGCCTAGCATGGGTCGATCCCTATTTATGTGTTTATGGGTGGTATCCCAGGGGCATAAGCCTAGCATGGGTCGATCCGAGTTGACATGTACTGGAGGCAGCCTAATGGTCACAGTACAGTACAATAATGATTACAAAGATGATAAGAACGAAGGTAAAGTGATTGAATAAATACAATGTACAGGTTGTCACAAGTTCTAGTAAGTGTGGTCCACTTCTATTATGATTTATTCACTTGTTTCTGATTTCTATTGAGCTCCTATATCATATGTGATTATCTACAGATTTACATACTCAGTACATATTTCGTACTGACGTCCCCCACGGGGACCTGCATTTCATGCTGCAGGCACAGGTACCTCAGCTCATACACCGCACAAGTAGGAGCCAGGTCATACAACTATTGTTGGTGAGCTCCAGTTTGCTTCGGAGCTTTCCGAGTCGGTTCCTTATATTTTGTTATTATACAGAAGTCATGTGTGGGCGGGGGTTTGTCTCGACCCTAGTTATGTCATGTATATCCTAGAGGCTTTGTAGACATAAGGAAGGGTAAAGTCATGGAAGTTTATATAGTGATGTTATATTTGTATATGTGGTGGCCCCGACGGCCAAGTATTATATATATATATATATTTATGTGTGTTGTGCTGATACAAGTAATTAGACCCTTCTATATGCAACGAAGTGTTATCCAAATTTTTGGTGACATGTAAGTGAAAGTACAGGTATTTGAACGGGTTCTCCCGGGCCTTCTCAGCTTCGGGTGCCAGTCCGGCCCGATGGGATTTTGGGGCGTGACAAAAGTGGTATCAGAGAGGTTCGTCCTAGTGAGTCTACAAAGCTGTGTCTATGTAGAGTCTTGTTTATCGGTGTGTTGTTCACCGCATCTATAAACAAGAGGCGATGGACATTTAGGAATTGTTTCTTTTCTTCATGTCTTAGATCGTGCGATAGAGCTTATATTGTATATGAAGTCATAGTTGACCACTGAATCAGTTTGTTTCTCTTATTATAGTAATGATGCCGGTTACCAGAAGCAAGAATACCGGTAAACAAGTAGATGTGGCTGCCAGAGAGGGGACTAGTAAGTCACCCACTATACCAGCTAATCAAAGTGAGGCTCCAGCTGAGCATGCTTCAGAAACTTCCCCTAGTCCGGAAGAAATAAGGGGGAGGAGAACTATATCCCCAGAGCCACCTATTAATGTTGTTGATCAAGACCTTAGAAATGCAGTGCAACTTTTGACTCGTATAGTTATTGGGCAAGCTCAAGGGCAAGCCATTCCTACTGCAGGTCCTAGTGGTATAGATAGGGCGGCTAGTCTTCGAACACAGGATTTTCTTAAGATGGATCCTCCCACTTTTACTGGATCAGATCTTAACGAGGACCCACAGGACTTTATTGATCAAATTCAAAGGGCCTTAGATGTTATGCATGTAACGGGTAGAGAGACAGTGGAGTTAGCGACGTATAGATTTAAAGGGGAGGCTATATATTGGTATGAGGATTGGAAACGATCTAGGGGTATTGATGCACCCCCAGCTACTTGGAAAGAGTTCAAAGAGGCATTTCTTGATCATTATCTTCCATTCGAGATTCGTCAGGCCCGTGCAGATCAGTTTTTAAATCTTCGTCAGGGGAATATGAGCGTGAGAGAGTACAGTCTCCGATTTAATTCCTTGTCAAGATATGCTCCTAATTTTGTAGCTACTATGGATGACAGAGTTCATCAATATGTGGATAGGCTAGATCCATATCTGGTTAGAGATTGTACTATTGCCGCTTTGAACAAGGATATGGACATAGCGAGGATCTAAGCTTTTGCATAGAAAATGGAAGATCAGAGGCAGAGGAGAAGAACACAGGAATCAGAAATAAGATATTCCAAGAGGGCCAGATCTACAGGGCAGTTCATGGCATCTCAAGGAGGGTTCAGACCACAGTTTTCTGCTAGACCACCTAGGCCATTACCTTCTTATTCTGCAACTAGTGCCCCACCACAGTTCCAAGGGTCCAGAGGAAATCAATTTGGGCATAGAAGTGAGAGTCAGAGTTCGCGGATAGTGGGGTACCAAGGACAAGGGAATATGAGCCAATCGAGACCTCCTCGAGATCCATGCAATAAATGTGGAAGGTATCATTTGGGCGCATGTCGGCTGGGGACCAATGTTTTCTTTTGGTGCGGTATGTCGGGGCATATGATGAGGGAATGCCCACGAAGGGACATAGGGAGTATGGCACGACCTACGGGGTCATTTGTTGCATCATCATCATCAATTCCTTATTCAGAAAAGGGTGCACAACCAATGGGTCGTGTTAGAGGTGATAGAGGAGCCACGAGTTCTAGCGGGGCTCAAAATCGTACATATGCTCTAGCGGATCAACAGAATTTAGAGGCTTCCCCAGATGTGGTTACGGGTACGTTGTCTATCTTTTCATTCGATTTATATGCCTTAATTGATCCCGGTTCTACATTATCTTATGTTACTCCATTGGTTGCTGGAAAGTTCGAAAGAATACCCGAACTATTAGTTAAGCCATTTGAAGTATCCACACCGGTTGGGGAATCTATTATAGCTAGAAGGGTTTATCGAAACTGCATAGTAACTGTTTATGGTCGTGATACGATGGCTGATCTTGTGGAGTTAGAAATGGTAGATTTTGATGTTATAATGGGTATGGACTAGTTGGCGTCTTGTTATGCCATAATTGATTGCTGCACGAAAAAGGTATATTTACATTTTCCAAATGAATCAGTTCTTGAATGGAAAGGTGAAATTAGCGCGCCAAGAGGTAGATTTATTTCTTATTTTAAGGCAAGAAGAATGATTTTCAAGGGATACATATATCATTTAGTTAGAGTAAGGGATACAGAAGCGGAGCCACCAACTCTTTACGCTGTTCCGGTGGTAAATAAATTTCCTGATGTATTTCCTGAAGATCTTCCAGGTTTGCCTCCTGAACGAGAAGTAGAGTTTGGTATTGATGTAATACCAGGCACCCAACCAATCTCCATTCCGCCGTATAAAATGGCCCCAACAGAATTACGAGAATTGAAAGAGCAATTGAAAGATTTGCTAGAGAAAGGATTCATAAGGCCTAGTATGTCCCCCTGGGGAGCACCAGTGTTATTTGTGCGCAAAAAGGATGGCTCGCTGAGGATGTGTATTGATTATCGACAATTGAATAAGGTGACTATTAAGAATAAATATCCTCTCCCAAGAATTGATGATTTATTTGATCAGTTACAGGGCGCCAAGTGTTTTTCTAAGAATGATTTGAGGTCAGGTTACCACCAAGTGAGGGTCAAAGAGAAGGATATACCCAAGACAACTTTTCGAACACGATATGGTCATTATGAGTTTCTAGTTATGTCATTTGGGCTAACAAATGCACCTGCAGCTTTTATGGATTTGATGAATAGGGTGTTTAAGCCATTCCTGGATGTATTTGTGATAGTTTTTATAGATGATATTCTAGTTTATTCTAGATCAGAAGAGGACCATGCCAATCACTTACGACAGGCATTGCAGACTCTTCGTGATTGTAAGCTTTATGCAAAGTTCTCTAAATGTGAGTTTTGGTTAAAGTCGGTGGCATTTTTGGGTCATATTGTATCTAGTGAAGGGATAAAGGTTGATGCTCAAAAGATAGAAGCTATGAAGAACTGGCCAAGGCCCACAACGCCTACGGAGATTCGTAGTTTTCTCGGGTTGGCCGGTTATTATAAAAGGTTTGTTAAAGACTTTTCTTCCATTTGAGCACCCTTAACCAAGCTAACTCATAAAGCATCCAAATTCCAATGGAATGATGCATGTGAGAAGAGTTTTCAAGATTTAAAGAACAAGTTGATTTCTACACCCGTGTTGGTACTTCCAAAAGGCACCGAAGGGTATACAGTGTATTGTGATGCTTCCAGAATTGGTTTAGGATATGTATTGATGCAGCATGGTAAGGTAATAGCATATGCTTCTAGACAATTGCGGCCACATGAGAAAAATTATCCTACACACGATCTTGAGCTGGCAACAGTTATTTTTTCTTTAAAGATATGGCGCCACTACTTATATGGGGTTCATGTTGATATATATACTGACCATAAGAGCTTGCAATATATTTTTAATCAGAAGGATCTAAATTTAAGGCAGCGGAGATGGCTTGAACTATTAAAAGACTATGATGTTGATATCTTGTACCATCCAGAGAAAGCAAATGTGGTAGCTGATGCGTTAAGTCGTAAGGCTATGATGGAGCCTATAGAAAGTCAAGGGCTGATTAAAGATCTTCACCAGTTAGCTAGTTTGGGAGTTCGCCTTCTTGAAACTCCGGACAAAGAGCTTATCGTACAGAATGCTGCAGAATCTTCATTAGTAGCTGAAGTGAAAGAGAAGCAATATGCAGATCCTATTTTATTACAGCTTAAGGAGAATGTGCAAAGTGGTGCGACCAAGGCATTTGAGCTTACGCGAGAAGGAGTACTTCAGTGCCAAAACCAATTGTGTGTGCCGGATATAGACGGGCTCAGAAAGAAGATTATGACAGAGGCATATTTTTCAAGGTATTCCATTCATCCAGGATCAACCAAAATGTATCAAGATTTGAAAGATATGTATTGGTGGAATGACATGAAGAAGAGCATAGCAGAATTTGTAGCTGAATGTCCAAATTGTCAAAGAGTTAAAGTTGAACATCAAAAGCCCGGAGGTTATATGCAATGCATTGATCTTATTTATTGGTGTATTCAAGTACGTGTATGGGTCTTATTTATCTGAAATTAATTTTTTTATTTTATTTATGCCGGAATTTGCCCGTCGATGGTTCCATACGAAGGTTATTGAATAAGCTTTCCAACGATATAAAGATTTCCAAAAACGGATAAGTTTCGGATATAATCGAGCACGTTCGAAACTATAAAACGGTGGCCGGGATATTGTGAATAGTAAATGTGCAGGAAAATTTCCTGCACACAAACTACTGAGGCCTGCCAGTTTTTTTGGGTCAACTTTGAACGATCATAACTCCCTTAATATAATGAAATGGGAGAGATACAACCTATCAAAAGAAAGATCTTTGAGTATTATTTCCAATGCAATTGGTTTCATCCAAATCCAACGTCTGAGTAAGGAGTTATACTCGTTTTACTTCAGCCTCTTTAAACAGATTTTTAGGGTCAACTTCAAACGATCATAACTCCTTGTACAGGACGAACTGGGTGGCCTACTTTATATGAAATGAAATCCCTTTGAATTATCTTTCCAACGATACCAATTTCACCCAAATCCAATATCGAAGCAAAGAGTTATGGTTGATCTACTTTAGCTTGTCAAAACAGTCCACCAGAGGACAGATTTGACATTATTTAAATTTTAAAGGCACTTTGGTCATTCCCTATGATATTATGGACGGGAATATGTGTATATATACATGTATATGAGTTCAAAAACTTATCTTCATCATCAATAATAGGAAAGAACAAACCCTAGCCAAATTTGACCTTCAAATTACTTTTGATTCAACCGTAGAAAATCCAAATTGATTTCGTAGTTGTGTTCACCGTCTCGAGGGCTTCGAGAAGCACCCCTTATTTGTGCCAACAGGACTTCGAAATCAAAAGGGCCATTTTATGGTAAGGATGTAAATTATGTTGGTGTTATTTATATGGATATGTATATATATGCATGTAAGCATAAGAAGTGTGTTATTTGATTGTTGTTGAAAGATGATTGGAAATGATGTTGGATTATTCTTGTGCATGGTTGGATTATGTTGAATTGTGAAGGGATTTGGTGTGATGATGTGGTATTGAAATGATGATTATATATATATATATATATACACACATAAACCTATTGTTCAAGTTGTTTTTTGGAATGCTATGCAAATATTGGTTGTATGGAATTATGGAAGAGAATTGTGGTGTTGGGTTGCTAATACAAGATGCCAAACATTTCATTGTAGATAAGTGATTTGTAAAGGCGGGAAGTTGTGTTGAATTGGTATCCGAATCTACGACGAGGTATGTAAAGCATACTCTAACGATGTTCTTTGGCATGAAAACTCCAATGTTCCATCAAGTAAGATTCCGAGGTTGTCCAAAAACATGTATTGTTCTACATTACCAACGAAGTTGTTTCCATTCTATAAAGTGTCAAAATATTTCATTGATATACCAAAAGGCTCCTATTTCATTGTTGTGATATTGATGATTCTGAAGCACATTGTTGATGTTCCAATGAGTCCTTATTACATCGTTATTGTATAGAAGGTCTATTACTTGGTTCCTATTGATGTATCATTGTTTCAAAGTATCAAAAATATGGTGGCAACCGAAATAACAATCTCAAAGATTAATTGAACTAAGTGATGGAAGTTCTCTCTTATCGGGTGGTATCCTAGGGGCATAAGCCTAGCATGGGTCGATCCCTATTTATGTGTTTATGGGTGGTATCCCAGGGGCATAAGCCTAGCATGAGTCGATCCCAGTTGACATGTACTGGAGGCAGCCTAATTGTCACAGTACAGTACAGTAATGATTACAAAGATGATAAGAACGAAGGTAAAGTGATTGAATAAATACAATGTACAGGTTGTCACAAGTTCTAGTAAGTGTGGTCCACTCCTATTACGATTTATTCACTTGTTTCTGATTTCTATTGAGCTCCTATATCATATGTGATTATCTACAACTTTACATACTCAGTACATATTTCGTACTGACGTCCCCCACGGGGACCTGCATTTCATGCTGCAGGCACAGGTACCTCAGCTCATACACCGCACAAGTAGGAGCCAGGTCATACAACTATTGTTGGTGAGCTCCAGTTTGCTTCGGAGCTTTCCGAGTCGGTTCCTTATGTTTTGTTATTGTACAAGAGTCATGTGTGGGCGGGGGTTTGTCTCGACCCTAGTTATGTCATGTATATCCTAGAGGCTTTGTAGACATAAGGAAGGGTAAAGTCATGGAAGTTTATATAGTGATGTTATATTTGTATATGTGGTGGCCCCGACGGCCAAGTATTATATATATATATATATATATATATATTTGTGCGTGTTGTGCTGATACAAGTAATTAGACCCTTCTATATGCAACGAAGTGCTGTCCAATTTTTTTGTGACATGTAAGTGAAAGTACAGGTATTTGAACGGGTTCTCCCGGGCCTTCTCGGCTTCGGGTGCCAGTCCGGCCCGATGGGATTTTGGGGCGTGACACTTATCAGGAGGGTTGGAAGGGAATTTAGGAGTAGAAGGCTGAAAATTAGGGCTAGAAGCATCACCCTCATTAATAGGGTTCAAATGTTCCCCACCTACCCCATTGTCAGTTCTATTGGGGAAATACTCCAATTGAAATGGGGCCTGATCAGATTCAGTCACCCCATGTGAAACATACACCTCAAGTTCATCCCCATTTTTTAACATGTTGACAATGTCAAAAATAACCTTATCACACTTAATTTTCATTTAACAAAGAAATCACATTGAGTTGAATAACCTAGATATTTAATGTAGTCTCTTAACTCAAAGTAGGACATCATATCAATATCTTTATTGAAAAACTCAGTCACAGACCCACCAATATATTCAGGTGGGGGACCAAATTCTATTTCACCCCTATGATACTATCTTAAAGTTAGAAGCACAAAAGCCATTGAAAGATATCTGAAAATGCAACAATTCAATCACACAAACAAATTGAAATCAGTAAACAAAGAAAAAAAACACCCCACCCCACCACAACCACTCCCACTTGACACACACACAAAAGGAATTCTAAGTTGTACATGTTACTACAACACCGTAACAGTAACAACAACAAATGCAAAAAATCGACAAGCATCCAACAAACACATAAGTCAATATGTTCATATTTGCATCAATTTCAGTAAATTATGTTTTTCCTTCAAAAAAACACAACTTCGAAGAATTCATCAAATCGACAAAATTAAACATAAACGTTGTACATGCATAAGTCAATATGTTCATATTTGCATCAATTTCACTAAATTATGAGCTAAAAAATATTTCCCCCCAAAAAAACACAACTTCGAAAAATCTATGATTAGAGAGATTAAAACTACAATACACAAAATCCTAAACTGTAAAATCCTCACTCCTAGGTTAGTACGTTTCCCCCCCAATAAATTTTTCTCCCAAACACCTTCGATCTCCTTCGAGTGTGAGCTTAGAGTCTAAGTCGCGACAGATAGGAGAGAAAAATCGAAGAAGAGAGAGAGAGAAACGGGAAATGAATCGTTTCAAATGATTCAGATATTTTATTACAATCGGATCGGGTTATTGGGTTAAACCCAACCTTTTTAACCTTTTAGTAATTAAATTATTATTTAAAAAGAGAGTGCAAACCATGCGCCTAAGAGTTGCTGCAGAATATGGTCAAAATGATGTATTTACAAGGGATTAAATAAGAATCGTGGGGTAATAGATGGTATTGAAAATTTAAGTGTCTTTTTGAAAATCTCGGACAACATCAGTGGTGTAATTATGTATTTTCTCTAAATAAAACTATTATAATAAATGAATATTCTCAGGTAAGGTTTGTAAGATATTAATTAAGTATGATCATAATGAAATTTATTATGATAATTTGATAGCCTATGATCATAACACGCTTCATGATTTTATAACGAACTCATTTGATAGCCTATAAATAATACTTGTTCTTCTTTTCATACAAAAGGAGGTTCTATGGTGTACCAATTCAAATGTTATCATCCTCGATAGCTAAAACAACAAAATAAAACACACTTTCAAAAGTAAATATAATTTTTATATAATCATATATGGTAACAAATTCAGTAAGAATCAGAATCAACAAGTTATGTGTTATGTTAAATTTGATGATAACTCTAAGCAAATAAATAAGTATTGTTTTATCAAATACAAAAATAAAATAAAAAACAATGATTCCAGTTTAAAAGGAAAAATAGATTGTCATAATCAATCAAAAACTTTTTGATAACAAGCGATCATATATTTCAATAGAAAAAAAGTTCGAGGCATTCAACAATTTTTCTAACAAAGACTAATTTATGACTGACAAATGACATTTAATCTTCAAAAATAAATTAGAGATTTAAAAAAAAATAGTAAATTTTCTAACAGTCATCTAATAAACTATGGCATCAAAGATTTTTTGTTGGTTCGTGTCACTAAAAATTATAATTATATCGTTGTAATTTGAGGTTTCAAACTTTTAGACACAACTTCCTCCCATAACTCTAGTTACATCACATTTTTTAAACAATGACTTTACTTTTTTCTAATGTCTTTCAGATATTTTGTTGCAATCAATTATTATATATTGTGAGCACAATACTATATGAAATTAGGTACTTGCTATCATCTTTTTTCAAACACAAACTCGATGCATGCACTTCAACTCAATTTTAAATATATAATTTAAATATCATAATTTCTCAAATCAACAACTCAAAACAATTAAATATCACAATATCAAAACATGTGAATAAAGTCAGCACAACGTAACATACAACTTTAAATTTATATTGACATTTGTCATATATAAATCAATTTAATTGCAATATTTTAAAATTTCATTCAGTATACAATGAGAGGATGGTGTGAGTATATTGTGCATGGAACAAGAACTAACGTTGTTACTACCAAAAAGAAAAACAAGAACTAGGGTACTTTGCATTGTCATGGAGAGAAGAAGAGACAATTAGACATTGCACTTTTACCCACCAACCAATGACCACATTGCATTTATCCTCAATGTCCGTAGAACCCCACCCATTCCTTAATCTTGTTGTTTTCTGATTCTGCTTTCTCTTACTTCAAGCCACCTTCGATTCTTATTGGCTTGTTTTGATTACGCTTTAAGTTGTTGAGTGTCAATACAAGTTATTCCAATATTATAATGTAAATATAAAAATTAATAATAATAATAATAGTAATAAATAATATTTTTTTATTGTACATTTAATTTATTACATTAAAATTGAATATACAACATATTAATTAATTTATAGTAAAAAATAAAAATATTTTTTTCCTTTTTGCGATTTTATCTACATATAAATTATACATGATTTAATATTATTAATGGTATAAGAAAAATACATCAATTAATGTACTAAATTACAATAACAATAACAAATCTAGTGTATTCCCATCAAGCGGGGTCTGGGGAGAGTAAAATATATGCAGTCCATATCGCTACCTTCGAAAAAGTAGAGAGGCTGTTGCCGATAGACCCCGACTCAAGATAAAGAATAATTAACAAGGTCATAGTAATACATGAAATAAGATGAGTGGTATAACCGAAATAAGAAATAATAAAAATAGAAAGAAGAGAAACTCGAAAATAAGAAATAAGAAAAGGACACCTACCTAGTAGTAGCAACTCGGCTACACAAGAGCTCCCTAACTACTAGTTACAACCCACACAGGCACTAGCCTTCTACCCTTATCCGCAATCTCCACACCTTTTTATTTAGGATCACGTCCTCAGTAAGCTGTAACAGCTTCATACTATATTCAATAAAATTATAGTATAAAATTATAATATATGATAATTATATTCTTATACATCGTCAACAAAAGGCTCCTAATTTTTCTAATTTAAGCCCTTACACCGTAGCGGCAGGTCAATACGTTCATATATTTTTATTAGTTAGTCAAAAATAAACCTTATAAAAATACCCCAATATATATATAAAAAACAAATGTTGATTGTCATTTTCACAATATATAATAAAGAAAATGCAATAAAAGAGTCTCTGTCAATTCCATTTCTTTATTATATATCGGCTTCCCCAGTTTCTCTGTGAAATCTTAAATTCATCTGAATTAGGGCTTCTTATTCAATCGGCGATTTCCAATTCGTCACTGTTCGGGTCGGGTCACGATTCGCCATTGCTTAGTATATATACCTCCCGAATTATTAAATAGGAGGGAGGGGATTTGAGTATGGGCGGCGGTGATACTAGTGCTCCGGCGGCGGCTAAAGTGGATAACGAGAATAACGCCACCGGCGATCAAAAGGTTACAATTAATGTTCGATGTTCCAACGGCTCCAAATTCTCCGTTCAGGTGACGTTAGAGTCGAGCGTTGGATCCTTTAAGTCTGTCCTTGCTCAGCACTCCGACATTCCTGCTGAGCAACAGAGATTGATCTATAAAGGCCGGATCTTGAAGGACGAACAAACCCTTGCTAGCTACGGTAATATTAATTATCCCAAATTATATTGATACGCGGAGGTCTTGATTGCTGCTGCTTTGTTAATATATCGTATAGTCCTTGAAAAGGTCTCTAATTTAATTAGGTATTTTTTTGCGTGATGGGGATTGGTGACATGCTATTTTGTTGATTGTGGTTATTGTTTTTTCTGTTAACATGGATAGGGTACTCCCGGTCTAAAAGGTTTGAGATTTGGGGGTTTATCTATAGATTGCTGCTGCTTACCTGATATACCGTATAGTCATCGAAAAGGTCTCTAATTGAATTAGGCAATTTTTGCGTTATGGGTGTTGATGACGTGGTATTTTGAATTTTTGTGATTGTGATTGTTGGTTATTCTGTTAAGGTGTAACTGCAACATGGATAGGGTACTCCCGGTTTATAAGGTTTGATATTTGGGGGTTAACTATTGATGATATAAAAGATAAAGGGACGGACTTAGGTCGGCTTCTGCATATGTGGTTTCTTTGCTAATGAATTCAGTAAGAAAGACCTTTGTTTCTCCCCCTTTGATTATCAACAAAATAATAAGAAGAAAGAGCTCCACTTGTCACCATTAACCGTCCAGTATTGAATAGAATGCACATCACACAAGATGTTAGACTAAGTAGAGAATGAATTCATGTTTCAAAGTGGAAATAATGGGGGGTATGTATGCTTACAATGATGAGCAAATAATGAATATGGACACACATATTCTAATGGGTGATGGACTAAGTACGGATTTGTATGCTACTATTACCTTGTTGACTAAATGAGGAGTTGGGTGTGTGTGTTTGGGGGGGGGGGGCTGATAAACTAAGCAGTGATGAGTTGAATGTAACTATTGGGAAGTTTATTGATAAGTGGGTCTAAGTTTTGATAGTAAACCAGTGAAAAATATATAAGCTGATCAATAATCTTCAATAGTTATTATTGAACTAAATCTTTCAGTAAAAGTTCCTCTCTTTTCTTGCTCTTCAAGAAAAATAGTTAAAGATACGACCTTTAAATTTTAATTGTAGATTTGTATGGAAGTACTGTGACAAAGTAGGACCTCTACTTAGTGCTTTCCCTGCTTAAGGGTGCAGACTTTAGTTCATAGATGATGATAGCTAATGGTGAAAGCGACTTTAGTTCATATAATTGAGCAGTATTTCCAAAGGATGTATAAGAAGTGATAATATGAGATTAGCAAGCACTATAGTTTAAGAGAAAATGCTGGGTATGTTGTTGTATAGTTTAAGAGAAAGGCCTGATGACCCCTAGTTTAGGGTTGTATTCAAGGCCACATTTTGAGAGGATTGAACTTTATAGAAACAAGGTATTGATGGTTAATAGCGACCTCTAATAGATCAGAACAGACAAGAAAGAGAGGGTATTTGAAGCGTAAAACACAGGGTCTTGGGGATGAAATATGGTTCCACTTTCCTGCTATTAGGGAATGGATGGAGTATCTTGTCCTCCGTCTGCCCTGTTGTTTGTTAACTTGTAATTTTGCATTATGTTTTACATGATTATATTCTTCTCTGTGAGGCATGTGTTTGACGTGTTATCAGGCTGTTACAGTAATATTCTTTTTTGTCTTGCTTATCTTATTTATAAATGGTTGATAGGTCTTGAGGCAGATCACACCGTACATTTGGTTCGAGGTTTTGCACCAGCTGCTTCTGCTAATACTGCAAGTGCAGCCAATACTGGAAATCCAAATACTAATCAGAATGCACCCTCTGATGCCGCTCCAAATGTAGGCGGACCATTTGCTGGATCTGGCCTTGGGGCTTCACTGTTTCCTGGTCTTGGAAGTGGTGGCGGTGGTTTACTTGGAGCTGGCCTTCCGGATTTTGAGCAGGTGCAGCAGCAGTTGACCCAAAATCCTAATATGATGAGAGACATGCTGAATATGCCTCTCGTTCAGAATTTAATGAATAACCCAGAAATCATCCGTAACATGATCATGAACAATCCTCAAATGCGAGAGATCATGGATCGTAATCCAGAGCTTGCCCATGTTCTCAATGATCCTGCTACTCTACGTCAGACTATGGAGGCTGCACGAAACCCTGAACTTATGCGTGAGATGATGCGTAATACTGACAGGGCGATGAGCAATATTGAATCTTCTCCTGAGGGATTTAACATGCTGAGGCGCATGTATGAAAATGTCCAGGAGCCTTTCCTAAATGCAACAACTATGGGTGCAGATGCAAGAAGTGATGCTGGTTTGAACCCGTTTGCGGCGCTTTTGGGTGGCCAGGGTGCGGGGCAAGGCAGAGACCAGTCAACTAATCCTCCAACTACTGGTTCTGAGGCTACTGCTAACACACCTGCTCCAAACACTAATCCACTTCCTAATCCTTGGGCTTCTGCTGGCAGTAAGCTACTTTCATTTCATATCCTTTGACTGTACAATCTTTGCTTGCCTTAGACGTGCTTAATTACTTGGTCTCTTTGTTTTTCTGGGGGATAACGGTGGTGTCCGGGTTGCACGCCTCGACTATTCCACCAGTACTTGCTACCTCCCACAAGCACATGTAACGGGTAACTGTGCCACCATGGCTTTGGAAAATGAGTAGAGATCACCCGTTTTTGTTTCTCTGCTGGGCTTTGCCTCTTTGATTAAAAGCCTTGCACATTACAAACAAAATGTTTTTGCTCGCATAAGCTTCTCATGCTTGATCTGCAACAATTTTCATCCAACATGCTGTATGCATAATTCTATGTTACATTTAGGAGCTTTGAGTAGGCAGTATTTAGGCATCAGAGTATTTCATAAGAATTTCTTGTTGGCTAGATACAACACATGATTGTGCTTTTGTTATTATTATTATTTCTTTTTACGGTTTCCTCCCCGTGCTTTGACTTTTTGCAGCTGGAGCTGGCCAAACTAATAGCACTGCTAGGTCAAATGCTGCTGGGGAAACTAGGGCACCACCCCCTGCTGGCTTAGGTGGACTTGCGCTCCCAGATCTTGAACGAATGCTAGGTGGCATGCCAGATGCTACTTCACTAAATCAGATGATGCAGAACCCAGCCGTCTCACAGATGATGCAGTCTCTCCTCTCAAATCCTCAATACATGAACCAGGTATTATTTGTCTAGACTTGAAGCTTGCTTGCAGTCATCAAATTTATGTCTTTATTTCCTTACTTTATTCTCTTCCTCTATTTGTCATGGAAAGATTCTTGTCAAGTTCTCATTCGGTAGTATTTTGGTGTTCAGATGCTTGGGCTCAATCCACAGCTAAGGAACATGCTTGATTCTAACTCCCATCTTCGAGAAATGATGCAAAACCCTGAATTTATTCGGCAGATGACTTCCCCTGAGACAATGCAGGTAAATTGTTTCTGGTTGCTATCTTTGTTTTGTTTCTGAATTTATTCGGCAGATGACTTCCCCTGAGACAATGCATTTGAATATTGTGTTTGGACAACTGATTCCTAATAAATGTGCTTTTCACTAATTTAGCCTCATTACCTATTTGTGGAGGAGACAAGCCATGTACATCAACATATCCAATTGAAATGAAGCCAGTGTTGTCAAAGGCACGCTTAAGCCATGAAGGGAGGCTCAAAGCACGTTAAGTGCTTTGCCTCGCTTAATGTGGGATTCAATGTCGTTATCAAGGCTCTATGACAAACTTTTCCCTGTGAAGTTTCCTGAAGAGGCGACACTAAAAAATTGATGTTTCACTTTATCGTAAAAAAAATAAATTCAATTTGTTTGATCATATATTTGTTATTCATGTTTATAATTATTAGTGTTGGACTAAACCTATGTATATTTGTATGTTTTCTCCCTTTACTCCTTTTCTCATTCCTTGCCTTTTTATTTTTTGCTTAAAAGCCCAACGACCTTAAAGCTTTTTTGTGCACTTTGCTTTTGATAACAGTTAATGACGCTAAATCTTAAGTTCAGACTGTTGGTCAAAAGAAGTCATAAGCTAATTATGCTTGTCAAAGAGGAAGTGAATTCGATATAATGCACTTGGTACTTTTTTGCTTTGGATTGGGCATTTCTAGATCCACTGTTATACCTCTCAAACTCACTGAATTTCTCCATGCCATGAAAATTAAGCTGTGAAAAAGTTCACTGTCCTTAAAAGGGAAGTATCCATATTTGACAAAACTTGCAGCATATGAGTCACTCCCATTTCCTTTAAATTTACGACAACTTCTTCATAGACGTTCAATTTGCATGTGTTAAGCATATAGCTAGCGTTCCTTTGTAGATTTTCCGGATATTAAAACTTAAGCTGTGAGGGTATCCAGTTTCTCGATTGGAAACTTCTGATATTTGAAAAAATTGTTGTGTTTTACACCATGGAACTCTATCTTTAGAATATATGTAACTTATAATATTGTCTTCTGATTTTAATTTCTCCTCCAATTAATGCAGAGATTTGTGAATCTTAATAATATCTCTCTTAGATACAATGCATGTTCTCTTATCATCTTCTGCTTTTGTTATAATGGACACAAGTGTCATGCTTTCATTCAGATGGAGAAATTTGGATTTTTCATTATACAAGTACACTTTTAAGATATCCAACCACTCAAGATAATAAACACACGGAGTTCTAGTTTTATCCAAATGTTGAAATTGACTTGCTTGTCAATTAAACTAGTGGGGTCGTTTGGTACAATGGATAGGGTAAGTAAGGATATCCCGTGGAATTATTTTATCCCTCCCTCCCCATGAGATATTAATCCCACCATTTTAGTAGAAATGGTGGGATAAAATGGTCCCGGGATAAAGTAATACCTTATACCAAACATGGGATAAAGTTAATCCCAAACTTTATCCTGGTATTAATTTTCTTATCCCTTCTACCAAACGACCCCTAAATGTAGGATATCCTTGCCAAAAATAAATAAATAGTAAATGTAAGATATCAATACACTTAATGGACACCACCGTATGTTTGTTTCTGGATGTGGCTTATACCAAAACTTAAGGTGGTAAGTCTTAGTTAAATTTAAAATGCTAAATATTAGGCAACGTCATAAATTTTGAAGTTCCATTCAACATGGAATTATCTAGAAGGACCAGTTAAGCTTTAAAAAGGTAAAGTAGCATTTCACTGTGGAGCTTTGTGCTTTTATAATGATATAGATATAGATTTTTGCCATGAGGTGGGTTTGAGGGGCATCTATGGAACTAGGACTTTTGATGTGTCTGAACAAAGAGCTTGACAAGTGTATTTTCTCATCCTATAGTGATCCTTTGGTTCATAATCTTTTATTTGTCCCTTGACTTCTGATTTTTGCTTCTTTCTAGCAACTTCTGACTTTCCAGCAAGGGCTTTTGTCTCAACTTGGTCAGCAACCAACGAACCAGTAAGTTGATACCTACGTTATTAAGTTCACTTGGCTGGAGTTCTGCATGCTTCATGATTTATGTTTCTGAGTGCTGCATATCTTTCTGAATTCCCACTGACTAGTCAGCATTTCTTGTTTACACTTGCAATGAAAACTGGGAAGTTACTCTATTATGTTCTCATATTTCCATTTTCAATAGTAGAGGAACCATCTTAATTCTTAATTAGGTAGGAAGAAGGGCATGCTTTAATTTTTAATGTTTTAGATCTTCTCTATGGCTGTTAATCATTTTGGATAACGTTATGGTATTTCTGGCTCCATGCTGACCTGATGTCTTTTTCCCTCTTGCAGACCTGGTCAAAATGCGGGAGGTGCAGGTAATATTTATGTTTCGAATGCCTCAAACCCGAACCTCTTAACTGCAATTTACCTGTGGTGTAGGTTACTTCGATAAGTAGTCATGTTTTAATCTTATTGCAGAGCCAATATATTTCCATTACCCTTGTTTTAAAGTTTGTTCAAGACTATTCTTTTGTGCTAAAAAGGTCTAGTAGTTATGGAAGGATGCTTATTTAAGTGAAAAGTAAGTTCTACAGTGAATGCTGGGCTGCTAAGGTTCAACATTTCCACAGGATGAGTTTTATGAGAATAGTTTTAATCTTTTTATAGAACTTCAATTATTATCATTGTTACTATTACTATACGTATAAACTTATTTTTCACTTTTATTTTTATTCAATGATAGTGTCCTGCGTCAACCTAAAGCTGCAGCGGTCCATAGGTGTAAAATTATGTTGATTGGAAGTGTTGGGAATGGGGTAGACCTAAATCATATGAAAAAGTTGCGAAAGATGGACAACTTTTTGGGAATCAGTACAGACTTTAGCTAAGATACAAAAGAAATCCACATAGGTGATATCTATGAGAATAAGTTTTAATCTTTTTATAGAACTTCAATTATTATCATTGTTGCCATTACTATACATATAAACTTATTTTTCACTTTTATTTTTATTCAATGTGTTAAGACATAAAGTCACCATCAAAGTTGTCTCGAATTTTCATAAAGACACTTAACGTTTGCGGGGATCCTATTACCCCCCCTCCAAATAAACCATTTCAAATTGATATTATTATGTCATTTTTGGATCAAACCCAATTTTTAGAAATAGGTGTTGACCACACACCAATTACTAATTGACACGTGTTAATTTAATTTAAAATAATGTTTTTTATTTTTCCTTATACTTTTCTCTTTTTCTTTTTTCTCTCTCATACTCACCATCATCCTCTAATTTCTCCTTCAGTAAACCCCCCACTCCACCCCACCCCACCCCACCCCCCACCCCCGGCATTTTTTCTTCTTCTTCTTTAACTAAGCCCCCTTCCCCTCCATTGTCGTAACTCCTTCATTTTTTATCCTCTCATTTGAAATGAAAAAAAGGATTGGATTTATAATTGTGTGTGAAGTTCCTTTGAAATTTCACCAAATTTTGAGTTCACTTTTACTGATGATTACTCTCACTATTATAATTCACTGATAGTCGAAATTTCATAATTCCTTTTGTCGTCGGAAAATCCCTTTTCGCCCTCAAAAATGGTGGCTGACGGAAGATGCCTCTCCATTTTTCTTGTCACTTTTTCATTTTCATCAAAAAATAAACACCGACAACAATAAAATTCTTCATCATGAAAATTTCTTACCTTTTTGGGCCGATTTTGTTGAGGTCAATGTCTCCCCTTTTTTTTTCAAAGCTTCAATTGCATTTCAATGGAGATTTGGGAAGATGGAAGATAAAATGGGTTGTATAAAGAATTGAAAAAATTATTGACACATGACATTTTTTAATATGTTCTTGCAGTCAATCTTTCTCCTTCACACGCGTCATTTGCGTGGAACACAAACCTAGGCTGCAATTCAGTCAAAATGGTCCATTTATATTGGTTTTTATAACTTGTGTGGGGTAATAGGATGCCCGCATACTTAAGGTGTCTTTTAGCAAATTCGGGACAACTTCGATGGTGACTTTATGTTTTTTTTCTTATTTAATTGGAGAAGTTAGGACACATATTGCATTCCGACCCCAATGTGTTTGGGATACTTAGGTGTAGTTGTTGTAAAAAGGGTCTAGTAGTAACAATTTGCACCTTTATTTCGTAGGCAGAAATCCTTTGTCATTTTATTGGTTAGAACTGGTTTCCTAGATAAGATTTAAATAACTTGATGTTGTGGGATTTAAGTCAGTATACAAAAGTCAAGAGCCTACACCAACTTATTGTTTGAGATAATACCTAGTCATTTATATCAAAAGGATCCTCAATGCTGCACCACCATGTTGAGGTCATGAGTTTACAGGAAATCTATTGGGGTAGATGGGTATAGGTTGGGACTGCTAGTAGAAGGTTTTGGGCTGGTGGGACACAAGAGTATGGATGTTACAGGGGTTGGAACTAATGGGGGGTTTGCTTTCTCACCATATCCCTGTCATGTGATTTGATAATTGCCTTCCAAGGGGTCTAAAATGCCTCCCAACTTATTTGTCTAGGCACTAGCCAGTTATAGTTCAGTCTATCGGGTAGATATGGAATCTGAACATTGGATGTATTCATCAGTTGATGCTACTTTTTAGATGAAACAACGTGTAGATAGTAGTCCCACTTTTGACACTTTCATATGAAATCTAGTTGTACTAAGATATACTTTAGCTTCAGAGACACCCCCAGAATCCCTTATCATGAAATCTAGCTATATTAAGATATTGTTGCTTCAGTTCTATCCATCCTTTTGTATCCTCCGTATGGCGTGGTAAGTTCTTATTCTTTTTCTGGCTTCTTGTGATGTCAAGTAACGTACGGCGGTGAAGGACAAGTACAGTGCTATTTCTTTACATGCTGCTGTTCAGTTTGACTCACATCATTACGGGTCTTCAATAATTGCAGCCCTTGACAACAACATGGGAATGGAAATGCTGATGAATATGTTTGGTGGACTTGGTTCAGGAGGCTTGGGTGGTATCCCCAACAGATCCAATGGTTAATTTTACTCTTCTCTATCTAGTCAATCTCTCATAAATTTTAACCTGCTATCTTTTTAATTTTGATGTCTTGCTGTAGTGCCTCCGGAGGAATTATATGCCACTCAGCTAGCACAGTTACAAGATATGGGTTTCTTTGACACTCAAGAAAATATCAGAGCATTGATTGCCACTGCAGGCAATGTTCATGCTGCAGTAGAGAGGCTTCTTGGAAATCTCGGACAGTAATGTTTCATCACTCTTCCATATGACTATAGCTTCTGATGTGGACAGATGAAGTCGGATAATTTGGACATGACGAGCATCAGATCTTTAATTGGAAGGAGCATTGAGTTTTAGTTGGAAATATTTATTTGGAGTTGATTTTTGGAAAGGACTCTCAACTGTTGCCTCCCTTTCACTTTTCCTTTGGAGCAAAAAAAGGGAAATTGATGGAGGAACAAGTTGTTTAGTCCCTTGTACATACAATGTTAAAATATTGGTCCCATAAATTGTTTGGTATATTATAATTTGTACTTCACTTATGTCTAGCATCTCTTTTTTGATATGCTAAGGCTAAAGGTATTTGCTTGACTCTCTAAGTTAATTCATCTGTAGCTGTCTGTATTTCTCTAAATTGCTTATTCAATTGTGCATCAAGCTCTTAGTATGCTATTTTATGATGTTTTGCTTTTGTCTGCTTTGAGTTTAATGGTTTATTTTGTTTAGAATACGAAATTGCTTGCAAGGAAGAATAAGCGGACTCCTGATTTTAGGCATTTGATGGTTGCTGATCAGTGGTGTTTGGTTTTAGTCTATTTGTACACAAGTGTAGAACAATCAGTTCGTAAGGACCACTTGTATAACAATCCATCAACGGGTGCTGCTGGAACCCGGTCTAGCTCTTGGCTTGTGCTAATGTAACGTTGTTCTGGATTAAGTGAGTCAGGGGAGCTAACCAATATACTAAGAATCTAGTGTAGAAAGCTGTAGTCGGTTTCATAGTCGAAGCCGTAACTTGGTGCAAGAATTATCTGTATAGCTTTTGAGCTGAGACTGAATTGTAATGTTTTCTGTAGACCAGAGACTTCAGGGCTATTTTCAAAAACCAATATATTCCAGATTTTCATTATATCAGCAATTGGCAGTCATATATATGATGTATATATAGTTAAGTTTTCTCTAGTGTGTACTTCTTGCTAAATCGTAACAAGAGAGAACTTGCAGAATCAATGAATTCTTAAGCAGTTCTAACGTTGATGGTAGCTCTCATTTCTATCTGGAGGAAGACACCATCCATTATTGGTCGAACATCCAAAGTGCAACTGATCCATCATCTTCATTTCTCATACTTACATGGGGTTCAAAACTTCAAATAATTAAAGCGAATCCAAATGAATACAGATACTGAAGTGAGAGCGGAAGCTTTGGTATTAAGTGAGGTTTTCTGAAATCAGTAGGGAGTTTGGTTCTTCAGATTCATAGCTCGAGAAATGCTCCCATTTTGGATTTCACTTTCTCTACCAACGATGAATATAATTATTCACTCCACCATTTACCAGCTGAAATTTGAACCATTATATTCCAATTATTAATTACTCACCATCAGAAACCTAAAAGGAATTAAATTGTTCCATAAAATATTACTGAAATATACATCGTCATTAAAATCAAATATACAATATCACATGAATTTAAATTATATACATCTGTCACTGTAAGCTTTTTCATACTATCAGCTAGGTCGTCCAAAAGAAAAGATATCTATCTACTGGCAAATATGTGAGATTTTGTAAGCTTGAAAAAGAAAAGATAAATGCACGTGAGATGTGATCTGACCAGATGGTGTTTGAATACACACACACACACACACACACACACGTACCAGGCAAAAATTCCCATTCTTTGCACGCAAAATGAAGCCTCGCTCTCAAGCTCTGAATCATCATCATCTCCATTTATATTGCCAGCAGTCTTTCCATATCAATAACTGGATCGTTTGAGACAATGTGGATGAAGACAGCACAGGCTTTCTATATCATCACGAATATATCGCGGTGGGACGGCTGCTTTGCCAGCTCTTAAACTAAAGGAATTCGAGTTTGCTTCTTCCATCGATAGAGTTCTCTCTCTCTCTTTTTTTTTTGTTTTTTGTTTTCCAGCTTCCTCTACGAGAACTATATATTTGTTTTAGACGGAGAACATATATATTGACTATTAATTTAATGTGTTAGAAAAATAGAGGAAGGTTAATGAAGAAATAAAAGATCAGGCTAGCGTGGAATATATATTATTCTTGTCTCAAAAGATCGACTGTCCGTTTATGAGATTTTTGTAGACGAACACTCTTTTAAGGATATTAATACAACAAGCATGCATGTTTATCAAGTTGAACTAGAAGTGATCGACATAGATAGCGTAAAATAAAGTCTATATTTATGGAGAACGTACATACAATGATATTCGACATGCAATTACATTTAGTCCTCATATCATATGTGTTCTTTTGTCATGATCAGTTGATTGTGATTATAATCGTTTCATGCTTATTATGAGTGTTTCTTTTTGTACGAATGATGTTTGAGTTAATGGCCGGGGTCTATCGGAAACAACCTCTCTACTTCTTCGGAGGTAGCGGTATGGACCACGTATATCTTACCCTCCCCAGACCCCACTTTGTGGGAATTAATACACTGAGTTTCTTGTTGCTGTTGTTGATGTTTGAGTTAATGAGCGCGTTTGGATCGATTGCTTTGGAGCTTCGAAGTTTTGAGTAAAGGTCCAAGAAAAAAGTAATCAAGACCGATCGAGTTGGGGTTCAAAATGGAAATAATACGTTTATTTTCACTTATGGTACTTTCAAAAATACAATTTTTTAGGATATAATTCTGTTTCAGGAGAATGATATGATACATGAGAATTTAGGACAAAACCGAATTAAAGATACTGATGTTTTAAATGGAAGAGTATTAGTGGATTTTATGGGATATATCAATCTATCGGAGTATCCCCTCATTCCAATTGAAAGAAAAGTTTTTAAATAATTAAGAGGCAAAAAATGGTACTCCATATGAATGTGAATATTGAGTATAATTTGTATCAGGATCTCGATCATTTTGAGAAATCAAAATAAGAAGTGTATACAAAGGACCAACAAACATCCACAAGATGATATCTTTACATACTACTCCTAAACTATGTTGAATTAATTTGCGGTTATTCAAGATTAGTAGAAACGATACATATCTGAAAGAAAATGTAATTAATTAGTAGCAAATATAGAAAAAAAAAATGAAATAAGGTTGGTTAAAATGGTTTGATCATTTCATACAAAGACATCCAAATACACATATGCATAAGACGTGACAACATAATTATTGATATTATTAAAAAAAAAACGATGTACGCTTTAAAATTATATTTGACCAAAATATAACTGATTTTAGAAACTTTTAATTTTGTTTATAGGTGACATGCCGATAAATTGGCGAAGTAAAGAATACAATATGTCCATAAGTACATTGTTTGATTGAATTCTTTCAAGTTTAGTTAGTTATATATAAAAGATAAGTTATTAAGCAGGGAAATCAAACTAAGTTTAAATGTTGATCGAAGTTGATACAAATGATTCATCTATATATATATATATATATATATATATAGTTCTAATAATATTTTTTAATAGCGATATAATTGTTATTATTAAAGATAAAATTAAAATCATTTCAAATCAGTGGGTTTTCATTTGGACCATAATTGAACCATGCAAAACAGTAGAGTACTACTTAACAATGAAGTAGACTGGACCCCTATATATGATAAAGAAGTATATTGTTCTTGTAATAAGGTTCCTATTCATTCATTCATTCATTCTTATATGTTGGCATGTAATTTAATTTAACATTCCTTTATTGCTTTTGGTAAGCAGTTTTAATAAATTATTATTTATTTATCAAATTAGATTATGGTCACATATTTATTAGACAACTGTAGTATATATTAGTCAACTAAATCTTATGCATATTTGGTAACATAGTAAATGTTTTCCCAGATATAATAATACCTTATGTGGCAAGTATGAACTATAAATAGAACTCCTAAATTACTTTTTTTCATCTCATCAGCATCACTGATTCATCTTGTTTTTTCCTTCAAATTAAGCAGTTATATATGGCTTCATCTGGTAATTCTGACGACAATGAACCATCCATGCAAAGTGCTACCAACAACGTGAGTTTTCTAATTTATCTACCAACATATATAAGTCAGTTTTAATTTAAAAAATTCATTTTGTCTTCTACCAAAATATATAAGTCAGTTTTAGATTTAAACAATATAATTCATTTTGTTTTCATTTGCAAATGAAATAGTTTTAGCAGACATTTTAGAAATTACTTTTGAAAGATAAATTAATTTATTCTGTAGTAGTACTAATGTGCTAGCATATCAACTTAAGGGTTTGTAACAAGTAGATCTGGTTCACATATGAGTATTGATCAGTTATATTATATATGACAATTAAAATAACAATACTCTTTTATTTCAATTTACGTTCGACGTCTCAGAAGATACTCATTTTTTTTTTTAGTTCAAAGAGTAGCATTCAATTTCAAAATTTTACGAGATTTGTTTAAAACCGTCCAAGATTCAACTATATTTTGATGGATTATACACATCTTTAATTTTTAAGAACACCAAGACTCTAAAGTCACTTGAAATTAAGCTGTTTGAATGCATCATCAAAGTTACTTTCTTTTTTTCCAATGCCTCTTAACTATTTATATATCATGATATATAATATGATTCTTTGGATAGCCTTCCTCCAATCCCAGTAGCACTGTTTCTTCTCTTGCTTCCTCTATTCCCGCTCCTCGTACAAGTGGAAGTGGGATTGGTTTGGTCAGGGGCGGAACTGGCATTCATTTTGGTGCGAGTCGCCCTTCAAATATTTTTACGCGAAATGTTGTTGTACAAGGGGCGTCTGCTCGCCCCGTGTACACTTGGAGTGAAACAACCCCTCCTACCATCCGGCCATTCACGGCCAAGCGGTCGCATGATGCATTCGGTCAAAGTTCACATCCACCATCAGCTGGAGGAGGTCCTGCTAAGCGACCATTCATTGGAGCGATTTCTGATCCGTTTGGGCATAATTTTCGCTCATATCCAAATCAGAGATTCCCTGGTAAGAAAGAATATATATAGATATAGATATAGATGTATTGAGTTTTTTTTATTTACTGCATCCAAACTACTTATTAACTGAGCTTTTAATATATATACATATACATACAGTATTTGATCCAGCGAGATTGGCTGTTAATCTGCCCCTGGATCCACCTGAGCTAGAGAAGGTTGTCACGCACAATGCAAAAGAACAGACAACACAAGGAGTAGAGGCTGCTGCTGCTGCTTCCAAACCACGTGGAGATGTACGGCGTGTGATTTTCTCTTATCCAAATCCAGAATTCCCAAGTAAGAATGAATATATATATATATATATTGAGTTCGTAATCAAAACACTTTTTATTTACTTCATTTAAAGTACTTATTAACTGACTTTTTAAAATATACATATACAGTATTTGACCCCAAATGGTTGACTGTTGATCTGCCGATCGATCCATCTCCGCCACATCCTCCCCTAGTGTCTGACAAGGATGGAGCTGATGACAATGTTCAACCCCAGAAGGGCCAGCATGAGGAGGTTGTTGAAGACATTGCAAAAGAGCAGGCACCATCAGGAGGGGAGGCTGCAGATGCAGCTACTGAAGAATCGCATGCAACTCCACCAAGAGGAGAGGCTGCAGCTGCAGCTGCTGAAGAACCACATGCAACTATACGCGATGACGTGGTTCCTGTGGTGAGGAGGAACAGTGTGCCTGATCTCAACTTGCCTTCACTGGAGGCAGAAGAAGAAAGTCGATAAGAACTTGAAGATTTTAATTTAGTATTTTTTGTTTGTGTGTGTGTGCTGATAGCGTTGTATTATCAGAACTTAGTTTAATTGCTTATTCGATTCGCACCAGGTTTTTTATGTGTTATTCAGTGATGTGTTGTTTGGTCTCTGCTATGAATTTAATGATTTGTTTTGTTTAGAATATGAAATTGCTAGTGTAACATAGTTCAGAAGTAGGTGAGTCGGGGGAGCTGAAAGTACAATATGTGGATCTAGTGTGGAAAACTTGGTGTAAGAGTTGTCTGTATAGCTTTCGAGCTGAGACTGAATTGTAATGTCTTCATGGCTATTTTCGAACACCAATATTCCAGATTGTAAGATTTTCATTATCTCAGCAATTGGCAATCGAATATAACATTTTCTGAAGTGTGTGCTTCCAAAATCTTAACAACAGAAGAACTTGCAGAATCGATAAATTCTTAAGCATTGTCGAATACAAACTTGGAATTGGACGACCTGGACAGCAGTTTTAAGGTTGATAGCAGCTCTCGTTGGCTGCTACCAGGAGGAAGGCACTATCCATTATTGGTTGAACATGTATGCATATGCTTAAAGGAGCATCCAAAATGCAACGTTTAATTGATCCCATCATCAACATTTCTAATCTTCATAGTATCTATATACGATTTTAATCTCCAACGAGCTCTCTCGAGAAAAATCCCTTAAAATAATTAGTCACTCCAATCCTCCTATACTTTGCGGGGCATTGAGGAGTGAGGAGACTGGGTGCTGGACCTAAATCACCATCCAATTTCGGGCTTAAAAATGTAGCAATCGAAATCCTCTCCTTGTCTTTATTAACAATTGCTCGATGTACAGTGCTTTTATAAGTCCCATTCGTTACAATCTTCAAAACTTAAAAATTCAGGCAAATTCAGCTCTTGCAAAATTGATGAAAAATGGGTATTGATTACTGAAACTATCAACATGAACCATCGATGGATAAGAAAAAAGAACAAAAATTTTGTTTCACCTCAAATATGTTTCCAATGTTGACAACAAAGGCATTAGGAAGATACGAAACACGAATCCAAAATCCATTTTTCATAATTTGAAGTCCTTCAGTTTGATTAACCTGAAGGAGTATGCCAAGAGCAGCAGCATCAGTTATTTTCTTACTCCATTAGTATTTTTTTACAAAAAATACACAGTTTTAAATTTCCTTAATGTAACGCCCCGAAAAAGGCGTGCATAGATTAGTCTTTAATACTGAGCTCTTAGACTTAATGATTTAAAATTTTCTAAGTGTAAAATGAGACTTAGTCATTTTAGCTGGCAATCTTCGGGATACAACTTTTCAACCTTCCCGACATCCGTTTTTAGATTTTCAAGTTGCGTTACGATCGGGAAAGATCATAGTGCATATCGGATAAGTTTCTGAATTTTTCGGAACGCATAAGGCTGTGTTTGGATTTCAAAACAGTAGCAAAACGCATAGCCTATTGCCCAGTTTTCAGCATTTCAGGGTCAACTTCAAACAATCATAACTCCCTATATATAATGAACTGTGTGAGCTATAATATATCAAACGAAAGCTCTTTGAGTTCTATTTCAAATTCAGTTGGTTTCATCCAATTTGATTATATGAGTAAAAAGTTATAATCGATTTACTCCCGACTATCAAACTGTCAACTGAGGGACAGATTTGACCTTAATTGTTCCTTAGGGGTATTTTGGTCATCCTTCACCCCTATATATACCACCAACACGGGATTTAATCCCTCAAACACCAAAATACACCTTCATTCATCAAAATTGCTCAAGAACACTCCTTAGGGTTTCAAAATAAAAACCCAAATAGTTCAAGAGGTTTTCGAAGATAATTACATATTCGGAATTACAAATCCGCGAGCTTCAAGAAACATCTAGTATTTTCGAAAATAGAGGTACGTGAGGTTATCCTAAAATCTCATGGGTGTAGTTTTTATGAACATGCATGCTTTTAAATGGGGGTCTCATGGGTGTAGTTTTTATGAACATACATGCTTTTAAATGGGGGTTTTCAATCAAATGCTAATAACTTGCTTTCAATATGATTTCTAAGTCATTTTTCTTTATGTCATGGGAATTATTTGCCTATATACTTCAATGGTTGAAACCATGCATATGTGATTTGAGATTTTCCATGGAAGTTTGATAAATATGAATGATAAATTGCTTTCAAATTCCCATGATAATGTCTTGATACCCCATATCATATTGTGACCAACAAAAGAGAGCATGAATTTGAAATAATTATTGTTCACCACTTGTAAATGATAAAGCACCTTGGTTTTTACATGATTATGCATATGTGGATGTGATATTGATGACTTGCAAGTCGGGTATGACGATACCCTACAAAATATGATACGTGATTGAATTAAATAAAGTTTGAATGCATTGATTTTACATGAGATAGGTGGATGCTCGAAGAAGGCGTTTGAGTGTAAGGGCTCATCGCTGGAAACCGTGTTTGTCGACACGGGAATTTGGTACCAGGCTAAGTGATCTTGTGTACTTGACTTTATGTCATTCCCAAATTGGGACTATAGGTAGGAGCCCGAGCTAAGTGATCTTGGGCACTATCATTGGGTCGAGACACCATGTTTCGTGATCTTGTGTGTCTCTCCCTCACTTATACTCTAATCTCGGCGGCAACCGAGGTTTGACAGTTGGTGTAAATTATGTAGGGTATTCCGCCTAGCTCAGTTGCATTTCATTGTTGTTGAGAAACTATTGCATTATGCCCATGTGTTTTCAAATGATTTGATATGAAATTTCTTTATAATGGCTCTCAACTATATTTTGTAAAAATATTATGTTTTGTTTTGATAGCTTTGCGTGCCAGTACTTTTGTGCTGACCCCCTCCCCTCTCCAACCTCTCAGGTTCAGAGGCCCAGTCTAGGGATCAAGAGAATCAGTAGATCATTCAGACAGAGTTGCAGAGACAAGTGGTGAGCCTTCTATGTTTCGGAAGGTCTTATGTCTTGCAGTCCTTTTATCTTATATTTAGTTTTGGGGTCTACTGGGGGCCTTGTCCCAGTTTATATACAGTTACTTGACTAAGTCATTTGTTAGAGATTTTCGCAGACGGTTGTTTAGAGGTTGATTCATGTTGTGGGAACTTTATTTCCCCGTTATTGTTCTTTTTCATATTTATGACCATGTTTTTATATTATTGTGTTTTCTTCCGCATTACTTTGATCATATGAATTATGTGCATGATTACCAGACAGATAGGGGTGTTTCGGGCCTTCATGGTTCGGGATACTCGTCACGGCCAGGACCCCGGTTCGGGTCGTGACACTTTACGAGAAGCGCTAGCTTTTATAGCCACACAATTATAGTGACATGTTCAAAATCAAAAGTTTCAAAAGTCTTATAGCCACACAGAGGCATGCCACATGTATATAAATTAAAAAGTTTTTTACGGAGTCAACTTATGTCAAGCGAAGTGGAATCAATGGATGAAGAAAATTTTTGCACAGTACTAAAAAGATGTGCATACTATATGCCAGATTATTAGGGTTAGTTGCAGGTAAAAATAATCAAATTTGAGTATTGGGCCCTAGAGGGTGACTACTGATTCTAAAAGGATAACACAAATGAGAGGCTGTCCTTCAAACTATATATCCCCCCTACACGTCCCAATGAATCTTAACCGCTCCTTTATTTTTAACGAGAAAAACGCTTTACGCTCAAAGTGTGTTAGAGTATGTGTCCTACTGATTATTTTATTTTTGCCTATCGATGAAACGGGTTGCCTGACGTGTTCCAAGGAAGCAGTAAAACAGAAAGTAAAGAACACAACGATTTTTACGTGGAAAACACACGGCTTAAAAGGTGTAAAAAATCATGACCTGCACCTCTACAGGATTTAACCCCAACTTCACTAAATAACTCTGAGCATCAACAACAACTGATTACAAAACTCTTGTAACCAACAAATAGGAATTATAAACTCTAATTTCTTTAACTCAACGACTAGGAATTATAACCTCTAATTCCTAACTACACACACCTCTCAAGGTATGCCAACTCAAAGACTAGCTCCTAGTTCAGTTTATAACATACTGAAACTAATATTACATCAATAGTTCAAACACAATGAACAACTCTAAAAATCAATGCTAAAACTCTTAGCTGGATTCTATACTTAGGACCAGATTCTTCAATGTGTTTCTTCAGTGATTGAGTAGCACTTCGTGAAGTCAATCTGTCGATTGTGTTTTTCTGCTTTTTAAGTACGTAGTTTATTTTGACTGGTGCATCTTCTATTTAAGCACAGCTGTCACACCCCTTTTTCGCCCGAAGGGATCGAGGTCGAAGGGTTTTTTCAATTAAAGTGACGATTTTGAATAGGGATTATTTTAATTACAGAGCCGCCACTTGGAATTGAGTTAGGGTGTTACAAGTCACCTTATTGAATCTCTAATCAAAAGAAAATGACTCTTTTATTTTGGTCTGCGAAAACAGAAGACCAGGTAAGGAATTCTGTTGACCGAGGGGAAGGTGTGAGGCACCCCTCAGTCCCGTGGTTCTAGCACGGTCGCTTTTATTGACTTATCTTGACTTAAATTATTTTAATAAATTATGTTAAGGCCTAAATTTGCTCATTTTTATTATACAAAAAAAAAAAAAAAAAACTAATCTATTATCTTATATTAAAATAAATCGGTAAAAATTAATTTTAGAACAATATTTGTTGAGATGCATTATTGCATCCTTAAATTTTAAAATGTCTCGGAAAGATGCGTATGCCGCGTTCTTAATTTGAGACAAATATTTAAACGTGCCTAAAGCTCGTCTAGCGTTAAAGAAATTTATTCCGTCTCTCGTAAATTTGAGACAATTTTTTTTTATTTTTTATTCTACAACTAGTTTTAGATTATTCCATAACTCACCTCGCTCCCTCAAATCAATTTTTCCTTTCTTTCCTTTTATCATTTATGACAAATTTTAGATAAATCCGTAACCCATCTTCCTCACTACTTACAATTAAACTACCTGGACATTATATATTAATCTAGAACCAAATTCCCTCTCTCAAATTATTAAACAAATGAGTAACGATCAATTAATTTAACTATCAAGGAAGATAAGTTTTTTTTTTAAAAAAAAAAAATAGCTGAATCTACACACTATTGATTCTAAGTGTTGCTATTATATGACTAATAATATGTCATAAGAATATACCAAAACAAACCCAACTAGAAATAATAGAATAAATCAACTAAAGACCCAAATTTTATTAAATTAATTTTCTGTTAAAGTCACTTTTTATTTTGAGAAAAATATTTTTTTTTTTTTTTTTTACTAAACCAAGACACAACATGTTCAATCAATTATCATGATGTTTCAGTAAAGTATTATTAAAGAACCAGGCATTGCTACATTGTTCCAAAACAGGAACAAGCAAAGCAACTAACAGAGTAAAGCGAAGTCAAAACTGAAAGCTATTTAATGCAATATATCAATAAGCTCAAGTGCATAATCTTCAGACATGGAATCTCCAAGGGCAACATTATTGTGGTGCAGATGCAATAACATAATGATCTAGCCCGAAGCAGTTTTCTTTTGCTGGAAGACGACAGCATAAACTGGGACTATAACACCAATGGCGACTGCAGACCAGACACCAAGAGTCATCTTCAGTTTCTGGTTTGATCACGTTTTAATTCTCGACAAAATGAATAATATAGAAAAAAAAAAATATCACAAAGTCATGTAGATACCATCTAAATGTAAATGAGAAATAATATTGAAATCTAAGAACTGACAATATTAAAGATGAGATCTCACATAAATAATTTTCATACTACATGATGCATAAGACCATTTAAAGGATATTACCATTTAAAAGATATTATTCATACTTTGAATTGTGATAAAAAATATATATAAATAATGTTGAAATCGAATAAAACCTGTATAGAAAACTAAATTGAGTGTAGAAGCAAGAACGTCGTTATCGAAAACTCAAACAGAGACCCGAAATTTGATTCGCAACCCTTTCTTTCCTTTCCTTTCTTCCCTTTTCTTTGTTTCTTTTTTTTCTTTTCAGTTTTGTTTCTTGTTTTCTTTCCAGTTTTGTTTCTTGCTCTTTTTGTGTTTTTCTTCCTCTCTTTCCGTGTGTCTCTCCTCTTCTCGTGTGTGTGTGTTGTTATATATATATATTAGTGTTGTGTGCATGTGTAGTTTTGATGTGGTAGAAACGTGGGGAGGGAAATAAGGGTAATGGGGTTGAGGGAAATTAGGGATATGTTGAGGTAGTTTTTTAGGGATAAGATAAGAGATTTTTTTTTTTTTTTTAAATAAAATAATAATAATAATAATAGAAAATAATACTTGTAATAATAATAATAATAATAATAAAAAATAATAATAATAAATAAATTTAGAAAAAAATAAAATAAAATAATAATAAATATATAAATATAACAATAATTGATTTATATTTTAGAAAATATAATAAAATTCATAAATAGCTTTAAATAACTATAACTAAATAATACTAAAACTTGCTAGCTTATTTATTTAAAATTCAAAAGGAAAATATTTTTGAATTTTTGTATTATTATTTTTTATTGGAATAAAACAAAATAATATCCTAAAATTAAATTTATTTAATTATTTACATTATATTAAAAATAAAATAATAGTCAAAATAATATATGATTAAATATAAATATAAATATTTAATATCGATAAACAAGTTAAAATTTAGGGAGGATAAAAAATCACGTGTCTACAACAGCTCTTCAAAGAGTCATTCTTTATTTCAAACTCCTCCTTTAATCATAACTCTCATTGCATAGAGTTCTACTTCAAGTGAGACTCCTTCTTCAATTCCAACTCTTGTCTCCTTAGTGTTGTAGTCAAACTCCAACTCTCCAAAGAGCTCTTCAAATTGTATGTTTTGCATAGACTTCTTCAATTTTCAGAATCTTTTTCCTTCTACACATAGGACTCTTAAGGATATACTCAAAAGTGAAACTCCTTCTTCACATAAGACTTCTTTTTTCAACTCAACTTGTTTTCCCTTATCATCAAGTGTTTAAATCAAATTCAACTTGTTCTATTCCCCGCGTGATCAGTAAGTTGAAGTTTTCAGTTGCACTGAATTAACTCATTCTAATTTTTAATTATTTATACCGTAGACTGCACTTTTGACATTGTCGGATCAATGGAACACGCATATCAACTTGTTTCATTGATATTATCATTCATCAAAACTTCAAGGTTCCAACAAATTCCCCATTTTTTATGATGACAAACCTCTTGTCTTTGTGCATTCAAATATCTTCACCTGTAGACACTAAAGTATAAAACACTAGAATGAAACAAGTTAGTCAATGGGTTATAAACATTGTACAACACTCTTACTAGAATGAAACAAGTTAGTCAATGGGTTATAAACATTGCATAACCCTCTTATCTTCCCCCTTTTGGCATCATCAAAAACTATTTCAATGCAGTAATATACTAGCCAAAGTGATTTGTTATGCTATTCATGGCCACTGGGGCTATCACCAAAACAATCAGACAAAGACTTTAGCCAACATAGTAATGTATTAAAGAGAGCAAAAATATGATTCAATTTAGCAAAGATAACCATTACATTTAACTAACAGAGCATGTTCCACATTAAATCTAAGCTAGTACTTGTAACACCCCGTATTCAAGTACGTGTATTGGCGTATTCAAGTACGTGTATTGGTCTTATTTATATGGAATTAATTTTATTTTATTTTATTTATACCGGAATTTGCCCGTCGATGGTTCCATACGAAGGTTATTGGATAAGCTTTCCAACGATATAAAGATTTCTAAAAATGCATAGGTTTCGGATATAATCGAGTACGTTCGAAACTATAAAACGGTGGCAGGGATATTGGGAATAGTAAATGTGCAGGAAAATTTCCTGCACACAAACTACTGAGGCCAGCCAATTTTTTGCGTCAACTTTGAACGATCATAACTCCCTTAATATAATGAACTGGGAGAGCTAGAACCTATCAAAAGAAATATCTTCGAGTCTTCTTTCTAATGCAATTGGTTTCATCCAAATCCAACGTCTGAGTAAGGAGGTATACTCGTTTTACTTTAGCCTCTCAAAACATATTTTTAGGGTCAACTTCAAACGATCATAACTCCTTGTACAGAACGAACTGGGTGGCATACTTTATATGAAATGAAATACCTTTGAATTATCTTTCCAACGATACCAATTTCACCCAAATCCGATATCGTAGCAAAGAGTTATGGTCGATCTACTTTAGCTTATCAAAACAGTCCACCAAAGGACAGATTTGACATTATTTAAATTTTAAAGGCACTTTGGTCATTCCCTATGATATTATGGATGGGAATATGTGTACATATACATGTATATGAGTTCAAAAACTCATTTTCATCATCAATCATTGAGAAAGAACAAACCCTAGCCAAATTTGACCTTTAAATTACTTTTGATTCAACCGTAGAAATTCCAAAGTAATCCGATAACTGCGTTTGTCATCTCGAGAGCTTTGAACGACACCTATTATTTGTGCAAACAGGATTGCATAATCAAGAGGGGAATTCTAAGGTATGAATATTGTTTGCCTTTATTCTCTTCCATATGTATATGTGTGATAGAGGATTATATGTATTGGTTGTTATTGAAAGGTGATGAAAATAGGGTTATGGACTATTTTGCATGGTTTGGTTGTATTGAATTGTGGAGGGTGGATATGGTGATTGAGTTATGGAAGGTGGATATTGTAATATACTATTGAATTGATGATTATTTATGTTTATGGCTCAATTTGGTTTAATGGATTGGTTGGAAGGATAAATGAATCCAAACATGATATTGGAGGATGTTGTATGAATATGCATGGCATGTGAATGTAATTGGAGTATAAGAGGGTTAAAGTGACACCCTTTATGGTGTAATTAAGGCTTACTACTTAACCACTAGTTTGGTGAATTCAAATAATTGAATTGTGATGTTTGGTCGCTAATACTAGATTGCTATATATGTTCATTGTAGATAAGTAATCCGAAAAGACGAGAAGTCCATTTGGGACTAGTATTGAAGGTTGACAGTCAGGTATGTAAAGCATACTCTATACCATATCTTTGGCATGAAAGTGAACAATTGTTCTATTAAGAAAGTTTCCAAAGTTATTCAGTAACATGTGATCCATAATGATTTTGTATGATGTCCTACGTTACCAATGAATTTGTTTCCACCCTACAAGATGTCAAGACATTCCAATACTTACTTGTCTTCCAAATCTTACATGTTTATTGCACTAATGAATGTCAGAAGGTATCCGGTTACTCAAACAAGATCCATGTGCTATTAATGACTCCAAAACGTTTCATTGATATACCAATAAGTTCCTACTTCATTGTTATGACATTGATGACTCCAAAACACTTCATTGATGTGCCAATGAGTTCTTACTTCATTGTTATTGCATTGATGGTCTATTTATATGTCTCTTATTGATGTATCATTGTTTCAAAGTATCAGAAATGTGGTGGCGACCGAAATAACAATCTCAAGGATTAATTGAACTAAGTGATGGAAGTTCTCTCTTATCGGGTGGTATCCCAGGGGCATAAGCCTATTATGGGTCGATCCCTATTTATGTGTTTATGGGTGGTATCCTAGGGGCATAAGCCTAGCATGGGTCGATCCCAGTTGATATGTACTGGAGGTAGCCTAATGGTCACAGTACAGTACAGTAATGATTACAAAGATGATAAGAACTAAGGTAAAGTGATTGAATAAATACAATGTACAGGTTGTCACAAGTTCTAGTAAGTGTGGTCCACTCCTATTACGATTTATTCACTTGTTTCTGATTTCTATTGAGCTCCTATATCATATGTGATTATCTACAACTTTACATACTCAGTACATATTTCGTACTGACGTTCCCCACGGAGGACCTGCATTTCATGCTGCAGGCACAGGTACCTCAGCTCATACACCGCACAAGTAGGAGCCAGGATACCCAGCTACTTTTGGTGAGCTCCAGTTTGCTTTGGGGCTTTCCGTGTCATATACAGTCACTTTTGGTATTGTATAGAAGTTAGTTATATGGCGGGGTGTGTCCCGACCTTAGTTAAACTCTGTGTATTGTCTAGAGGCTTTGTAGACCTAATGTATAGTCAAGGTGGTACTTTGTTAATAGACGTGATGGCTGCAACGACCAAGTATTGTATATACATATATATGTGTGCTCGAGCTTATACAGGTGATTATTTCCTTTTATATGCGACATGATGTTGTCCGAATTTTGGGTTGTCATAGAGGTATGCATGGGAAGTATAAGGTTATGAGCTGGTTCTCCCGGGCCTCCTCGGTTACGGGTGCCAGTCCGCCCCAATAGGATTTGAGGTGTGACAAAAGTGGTATCAGAGAAGTTCATCCTAGTGAGTCTACAAAGCCGTGTCTACGTAGAGTCTTGTTTATTGGTGTGTCGTGCACCGCATCTATAAACAGGAGGCTATGGACATTTAGGAATTGTTTCTTTTCTTTATGTCTTAGATCGTGCGATAGAGCCTATATTGTATATGGAGTCATAGTTGACCACTGAATCTGTTTGTTTCTCTTATTATAGTAATGATGCCGGTTACCGGAAGCAAGATACCTGTAAGCAAGTAGATGTGGTTGCTGGAGAGGGGACTAGTAAGTCACCTACTATACCAGCTAATCAAAGTGAGGCTCCAGCTGAGCATGCATAAAAAACTTCTTCCACTCCGGAAGAAATAAGGGGGAGGAGAACTATATCCCAGAGCCACCTATTAATGTTGTTGATCAAGATCTTAGAAATGCAGTGCAACTTTTGACTCATATAGTTACTAGGCAAGTTCAAGGGCAAGCCATTCCTACCACGGGTCTTAGTGGTACAGATAGGGCGGCTAGCCTTCGAACACAGGATTTTCTTAAGATGGATCCTCCCACTTTTACTGGATCAGATCTTAACGAGGTACCATAAGACTTTATTGATCAAATTCAAAGGGCCTTAGATGTTATGCATGTAACGGGTAGAGAGACAGTGGAGTTAGCGGCGTATAGATTTAAAGAGGAGGCTATATATTGGTATGAAGACTAGAAACGATCTAGGGGTATTGATGCACCCCCAGCTACTTGGAAAGAGTTCAAAGAGGCATTTCTTGATCATTATCTTCCATTCGAGATTCGTCAGGCCCGTGCAGATCAATTTTTAAATCTTCGTCAGGGGAGTATGAGCGTGAGGGAGTACAGTCTTCGATTTAATTCCTTGTCGAGATATGCTCCTAATGTTGTAGCTACTATGGATGACAAAGTTCATCAATATGTGGATAGGATAGATCCATATCTGGTTAGAGATTGTACTATTGTCGCTTTGAACAAAGATATGGACATAGCGAGGATCCAACCTTTTGCACAGAAAATGGAAGATCAGAGGCAGAGGAGAAGAACACAGGAATCAGAAAGAGGATATTCCAAGAGGGCCAGATCTACAGGGCAGTTCATGGCATCCTAAGGAGGGTTCAGGCCACAGTTTTTTGCTAGACCACCTAGGCCATTATCTTCTTATTCTGCAGCTAGTGCCTCACCACAGTTCCAAGGGTCCAGAGGAAATCAATTTGGGCACAGAAGTGAGAGTCAGAGTTCGCGGACAGTGGGTTACCAAAGGCAAGGGAATATGAGCCAATCGAGACCTCCTCGAGAGCCATGCAATAAATGTGGAAGGTATCATTTGGGCGCATATCGGCTGGGGACCAATGTTTGCTTTTGGTGCGGTATGTCGGGGCATATGATGAGGGAATGCCCACGAATGGACATAGGGGGTATGGCACGACCTACGGGGTCATTTGTTGCATCATCATCATCGATGCCTTATTCAGGAAGGGGTGCACAACCAATGGGTCATTTTAGAGGTGATAGAGGAGCCACGAGTTCTAGCGGGGCTCAAAATCGTACGTATGCTCTAGTGGATCGACAAAATTTAGAGGCTTCCCCAGATGTGGTTACGGATACGTTGTCTATCTTTTCATTCGATTTATATGCCTTAATTGATCCCGGTTCTACATTATCTTATGTTACTCCATTGGTTGCTGGAAAGTTCGAAAGAATACTCGAACTGTTAGTTAAGCCATTTGAAGTGTCCACACCGGTTGGGGAATCTATTATAGCTAGAAGGATATATCGAAATTGCATAGTAACTGTTTGTGGTCGTGATACGATGGCTGATCTTGTGGAGTTAGAAATGGTAGATTTTGATGTTATAATGGATATGGACTGGTTGGCGTCTTGTTATGCCACAATTGATTGCTGCACGAAAAAGGTATATTTCCATTTTCCAAATGAATCAGTCCTTGAATGAAAATGTGAAATTAGCGCGCCAAGAGGTAGATTTATTTCTTATTTTAAGGCAAGAAAAATGATTTCCAAGGGATACATATATCATTTAGTTAGAGTAAGGGATACAGAAGCGGAGCCACCAACTCTTCACGCTGTTCCGGTGGTAAATGAATTTTCTGATGTATTTCCTGAAGATCTTCCAGGTTTGCCTCCTGAACGAGAAGTAGAGTTTGGTATTGATGTAATACCAGGCACCCAACCAATCTCCATTCCTCGGTATAGAAGGGCCCCAGCAGAATTACGAGAATTGAAAGAGCAATTGAAAGATTTGCTAGAGAAGGGATTCATAAGGCCTAGTATGTCCCTCTGGGGAGCACCAGTGTTATTTGTGCGCAAAAAGGATGGCTCGCTGAGGATGTGTATTGATTATCGACAATTGAATAAGGTGACTATTAAGAATAAATATCCTCTCCCAAGAATTGATGATTTATTTGATCAGTTACAGGGCGCCAAGTGCTTTTATAAGATTTATTTGAGATCAGGTTGCCACCAAGTGAGGGTCAAAGAGAAGGATATACCCAAGACAGCTTTCCGAACACAGTATGGTCATTATGAGTTTCTAGTTATGTCATTTGGGCTAACAAATGCACCCGCAGCTTTTATGGATTTGATGAATAGGGTGTTTAAGCCATTCCTAGATGTATTTGTGATAGTTTTTATAGATGATATTCTTGTTTATTCTAGATCAGAAGAGGACCATGCCAATCACTTACGACAGGCATTGCAGACTCTTCGTGATTGTAAGCTTTATGCAAAGTTCTCTAAATGTGAGTTTTGGTTAAAGTCGGTGGCATTTTTGGGTCATATTGTATCTAGTGAAGGGATAAAAGTTGATGCTCAAAAGATAGAAGCTGTGAAGAACTGGCCAAGGCCCACAACGCCTACGGAGATTCGTAGTTTTCTCGGGTTGGCCGGTTATTATAGAAGGTTTGTTAAAGACTTTTCTTCCATTTCAGCACCCTTAACCAAGCTAACCTATAAAGCATCCAAATTCCAATGGAATGATACCTGTGATAAGAGTTTTCAAGATTTAAAGAACAAGTTGATTTCTACACCCGTGTTGGTACTTCCAGAAGGCACCGAAGGGTATACAGTGTATTGTGATGCTTCCAGAATTGGTTTAGGATGTGTATTGATGCAGCATGGTAAGGTAATAGCATATGCTTCTAGACAATTGCGGCCACATGAGAAAAATTATCCTACACACGATCTTGGGCTGGCAACAGTTATTTTTTCTTTAAAGATATGGCGCCACTACTTATATGGGGTTCATGTTGATATATATACTGACCATAAGAGCTTGCAATATATTTTTAATCAGAAGGATCTAAATTTAAGGCAGCGGAGATGGCTTGAACTATTAAAGGACTACGATGTTCATATCTTGTACCATCCAGGGAAAGAAAATGTGGTAGCTGATGCGTTAAGTCGTAAGGCTATGATGAAGCCTATAGAAAGGCAAGGGATGGTTAAAGATCTTCACCAGTTAGCTAGTTTGGGAGTTTGCCTTCTTGAAACTCCGAATAAAGAGCTTATCGTACATAATGCTGCGGAATCTTCATTAGTAGCTGAAGTGAAAGAGAAGCAATATACAGATCCTATAGAGTGGTGCGACCAAGGCATTTGAGCTTACGCGAGAAGGAGTACTTCAGTGCCAAAACCGATTGTGTGTGCCGGATGTAGACGGGCTAAGAAAGAAGATTATGATAGAGACACATTTTTCAAGGTATTCCATTCATCCAGGATCAACCAAAATGTATCAAGATTTGAAAGATATGTATTGGTGGAATGACATGAAGAAGAGCATTGCAAAATTTGTAGCTGAATGTCCAAATTGTCAAAGAGTTAAAGTTGAGCACCAAAAACCCAGAGGTTATATGCAATGCATTGATCTTCCAAGATGGAAGTGGGACATGATCAACATGGATTTCGTTATTGGGTTGCCTCGTACATCCCGAAAGTTTGATTCTATATGGGTGATTGTTGATAGGCTTACCAAATCCGCACATTTCCTACCAGTTAGGACCACTTACACAGTTGAAGAGTATGCAAAGCTGTACATTAAAGAGATAGTCCGATTACATGGAGTGCCAATCTCTATTATATCAGATCGGGGAACCTAATTTACCACAAAATTTTGGAAGTCTTTTCAGAGGTGTTTGGGAACACAAATGAAGTTGAGCACAACTTTTCACCCTCAAACAGATGGACAAGCAGAACGTACCATCCAAACACTTGAAGATATGCTACGAGCTTGTGTAATAGATTTTAAGGGCAACTGGGATGATCATTTACCTCTTATTGAGTTTGCCTACAATAATAGCTATCATTCAAGTATCAAAATGACACCATATGAAGCTTTATATGGAAGGAAGTGTAGATCACCAATAGGATGGTTCGAAGTGGGTAAAACTCTTTTGTTCGGACTGGATCTTGTTTATCAAGCCATAGAGAAGGTTAAAGTAATTCAGCAACGACTGAAAACAGCCCAAAGTCGACACAAGTCATATGCGGATAGTAGAAGGAGAGGGCTAGAGTTTTCTATAGGTGATTGGGTATTTTTGAAGGTATCACCAATAAAAGGGGTAATGAGATTTGGCAAGAAAGGGAAGTTGAGTCCACGTTATATAGGCCCATATAAGATCACTCGAAGGTTTGGACAAGTTGCATATGAATTAGAGCTACCCCAAGAGCTCTCATTAGTACATCCGGTATTTCATGTGTCAATGCTTCGAAAGTGCATTGGAGATCGATCACATATCACTTCTACTGAGGATGTGCAAATTACGGAAGATCTTACCTATGAGGAAGTGCCTATTGCTATTCTAGATCGTCAAGTTAAGAAGATGAGAAATAAAGAGATAGCATCGGTGAAAGTACGTTGGAGAAATCGTCAAAGGTAAGAGATTACATGGGAAGCTGAGGAAGCAATGAAATCTAAGTACCCTCATTTATTCAAAGATGAAGAGGAAGTTCAAGAAACAGAGTTAGAACATTAACAAGTAAGTTTTTTTTTATATATGCATAGTATTTATGTGATGATGTGAATGTTAATGATGGACTTGAACTTGTTTTGGTTGAATAACTACGCTAACAGTCGAGGACGAATGTCCTAAAGGGG
This sequence comes from Capsicum pubescens, assembly GCA_030864215.1. Classification (NCBI taxonomy): domain Eukaryota; kingdom Viridiplantae; phylum Streptophyta; class Magnoliopsida; order Solanales; family Solanaceae; genus Capsicum; species Capsicum pubescens. The sequence goes on along the minus strand of CM061539.1, from coordinate 183,435,181 downwards.
GGAAGGATGTAACACCCCGTATTCAAGTACGTGTATTGGTGTATTCAAGTACGTGTATTGGTCTTATTTATATGGAATTTATTTTATTTTATTTTATTTATACCGGAATTTGCCCGTCGATGGTTCCATACGAAGGTTATTGGATAAGATTTCCAACGATATAAAGATTTCCAAAAACGGATAGGTTTCGGATATAATCGAGCACGTTCGAAACTATAAAACGGTGGCCGGGATATTGAGAATAGTAAATGTGCAGGAAAATTTCCTGCACACAAACTACTGAGGCCAGACAATTTTTTGGGTCAACTTTGAACGATCATAACTCCCTTAATATAATGAACTGGGAGAGATACGACCTATCAAAAGAAATATCTTTGAGTCTTCTTTTCAATGCAATTGGTTTCATCCAAATCCAACGTCTGAGTAAGGAGTTATACTCGTTTTACTTCAGCCTCTCAAAATAGATTTTTAGGGTCAACTTCAAACGATCATAACTCCTTGTACAGGACGAACTGGGTGGCCTACTTTATATGAAATGAAATAACTTTGAATTATCTTTCCAACTATACCAATTTCACCCAAATCCAATATCAGAGAAAAGAGTTATGGTCGATCTACTTTAGCTTATCAAAACAGTCTACCAAAGGATAGATTTGACATTATTTAAATTTTAAAGGCACTTTGGTCATTTCCTATGATATTATGGACGGGAATATGTGTACATATACATGTATATGAGTTCAAAAACTCATTTTCATCATCAATCATTGAGAAAGAACAAACCCTAGCCAAATTTGACCTTTAAATTACTTTTGATTCAACCGTAGAAATTCCAAAGTAATCCGATAACTGTGTTTGTCATCTCGAGAGCTTCGAACGACACCTATTATTTGTGCAAACAGGATTGCATAATCAAGAGGTGAATTCTAAGGTATGAATATTGTTTGCCTTTGTTCTCTTCCATATGTATATGTGTGATAAAGGATTATATGTATTGGTTGTTATTGAAAGGTGATGAAAATAGGGTTATGGACTATTTTGCATGGTTTGGTTGTATTGAATTGTGGAGGGTGGATATGGTGATTGAGTTATGGAAGGTGGATATGGTGATATACTATTGAATTGATGATTATTTATGTCTATGGCTCAATTTGGTTTAATGGATTGGTTGGAAGGATAAATGAATCCAAACTTGATATTGGAGGATGTTGTATGAATATGCATGGCATGTGAATGTAATTGGAGTATAAGAGGGTTAAAGTGACACCCTTTATGGTGTAATTAAGGCTTACTACTTAACCACTAGTTTGGTGAATTCAAATAATTGAATTGTGACGTTTGGTCGCTAATACTAGATTGCTATATATGTTCATTGTAGATAAGTAATTCGAAAAGTCGAGAAGTCCATTTGGGACTAGTATTGAAGGTTGACAGTCAGGTATGTAAAGCATACTCTATACCATATCTTTGGCATGAAAGTGAACAATTGTTCTATTAAGAAAGTTTCCAAAGTTATTCAGTAACATGTGATCCATAATGATTTTGTATGATGTCCTACGTTACCAATGAATTTGTTTCACCCTACAAGATGTCAAGACATTCCAATACTTACTTGTCTTCCAAATCTTACATGTTTATTGCACTAATGAATGTCAGAAGGTATCCGGTTACTCAAACAAGATCCATGTTCTATTAATGACTCCAAAACGTTTCATTGATATACCAATAAGTTCCTACTTCATTGTTATGGCATTGATGACTCCAAAACACTTCATTGATATGCCAATGAGTTCTTACTTCATTGTTATTGCATTGATGGTCTATTTATTTGTCTCTTATTGATGTATCATTATTTCAAAGTATCAGAAATGTGGTGGCGACCGAAATAACAATCTCAAGGATTAATTGAACTAAGTGATGGAAGTTCTCTCTTATCGGGTGGTATCCCAGGGGCATAAGCCTATCATGGGTCGATCCCTATTTATGTGTTTATGGGTGGTATCCCAGGGGCATAAGCCTAGCATGGGTCGATCCCAGTTGATATGTACTGGAGGCAGCCTAATGGTCACAATACAGTACAGTAATGATTACAAAGATGATAAGAACTAAGGTAAAGTGATTGAATAAATACAATGTACAGGTTGTCACAAGTTCTAGTAAGTGTGGTCCACTCCTATTACGATTTATTCACTTGTTTCTGATTTCTATTGAGCTCCTATATCATATGTGATTATCTACAACTTTACATACTCAGTACATATTTCGTACTGACGTTCCCCATGGAGGACCTGCATTTCATGCTGCAGGCATAGGTACCTCAGCTCATACACCGCACAAGTAGGAGTCAGGATACCCAGCTGCTTTTGGTGAGCGCCAGTTTGCTTTGGGGCTTTCCGTGTCATATCCAGTCACTTTTGGTATTGTATAGAAGTTAGTTATATGGCGGGGTGTGTCCCGACCTTGGTTAAACTCTGTGTATTGTCTAGAGGCTTTGTAGACCTAATGTACAGTCAAGGTGGTATTTTGTTAATAGACGTGATGGCTCCAACGACCAAGTATTGTATATACATATATATGTGTGCTCGAGCTTATACAGGTGATTATTTCCTTTTATATGCGACATGATGCTGTCCGAATTTCGGGTTGTCATAGAGGTATGCATGGGAAGTATAAGGTTATGAGCTGGTTCTCCCGGGCCTCCTCGGTTACGGGTGTCAGTCCGCCCCAATAGGATTTGAGGCGTGACAGTACTAAACAAAGCGAAACAACTGAGCATTAATCAAAAAAGAATATGGTATAAAAGTGGGACATGACTAAGGATACAAATAGTGAGGAGCTGATGAGAAAGGTGGAACAGGTGATATCAACTGTGTCAATTGACAAATGACTTCAAAATTTTCATTCTTCTATCAATCAAGGTCAAGATTTAAAGTCATGATCCACCTCTTATTCCACTTCATGACTGTCTTGTGCACCATTTAGTTCAGATTTTTTTTTTTGGTTAAATCATTTCTTTATTATCATTTTTTTTTCAAATGAGTGTTAGCCCTCCTTATTGAAACAAGTATAGCAACATGATTCATTTTCTCAGGAACATCCATTGTTGTTTTATAAGTCAAACTTGAATTAGGACTGAGATGTCCCTAAAAACTAGCCAATTAGGAACTAAAAGGGAGAGCATGTCCCTTTTTATTCTTCACAAACATATGCTGCATGTGATTAATGATCAAGTTTGGCAAATTCATGATACAAAAACTAATATTTTGGTTGAGAGAGAAAAAAAATTGGTGTAGAATTAACACATTTGTGCACAACCATTTGAAGAGAGTCAAAGAAAATTTGGTCAACCAATTCGTCAGCATCATAGGACAAGGGAAGGATGAAGTATGAGGAATGAAACAATTCAACTTAGACAGCCTATGCTTATGTCAGTGTAGAACATACCTGATAAGAAGAACTTTGTGGTCACAATTGCTTGCTTGTACCTATTTTCTGCACAATTTAATACAAAATTAGGTTAGAAGAGTCAAAAATCTGGAATTGGGACACACAACTAAATGTGCAAGACTGAATCGAATAACATTTTAGCTAATAAGATTTAAAAGAAAAATGGTTATTCTAATCAATCATTGATGGGAGTTCATGCAATTTTAATCATCCCCAAATCTAACCTATTCCTTTCAAAATGCTCTCTACTTAGTGCCTTTGGTGCTTTTCCAGTCATTTAAGTAACCCACATAGTCAATATTTTTATAACCCTCAAGAGTGAAATTACTTTCATTTGAATACCATAGTCTCAAGCCATTGATTACCATGAGATATCTCAAGATTCTTGTGACAACACCAATTGTTATGAATTACCAACAAAATTATCATCAGCTTGTGATGGTGTTATTGATGCATCAATTTCTTGATTTGATGTTTTCCCTGTCAATATGCCTTTAGTCTGTACAACAGCTGAACCAGGTGGTGCAACATGTTCCTGTGCATGCTCATCAGTTTCACTGTCATCCTTTTAAAAAAAAATAAAAAATCTCCCTTGCTTTCCCCTTACACGAGCACTACAAATCTAGCCATCTTTCAAATGATCCATTCCCCTCTTTAAATGTGGTGAGTGAAAGAAACTTTATTTTCTTCTAGTCTTATGCCTTGAGCAAGCTTTATTCAGGTATAAATTTTGCTTGTCTCCTTTCACTCTCACCTGCAAAACAAATTAGGAGTTAACTTTAGGCACCCAGACAAGCTTGAGTCCTTTCTTATGAGAAAAAAGATGTATGAGGTTCCTTTTAGCCCATCGAGGCAACAGGTTATGTAACCTGTTTCTCTGACCAGATTTGACCTTCTTGTTAGGTTGTGCAAACATAGAATCAGATTTTTTGCTAGGCTTATGCTTCTTGATTTGCTTTTTGCTGCAATTGGACATTTAATGGTTGGATGCCCCTGGTTACCACAAATATAACACAGATCTTTAATAGCATTAGAACTTTTATAAAAGCGCCCAACCCAACCTTTTCATTGTGAGTTCCTTGACCTAACTTATGAACAATTCTTGAAGAATGTGTCCATCTATTAGCTCTTTCAAGATCAAGTTTCAATTTAGAAACTTCTTGACTCAATTGACTAACCTTTTTTTTCACAAAAATATTCATGTTTAATCTTAGTCAATTCTGACTCAATTTTTTTCTTATTCCTCACTTTTGACCTTTTTTCCTTTTTTCAGAAAGAGTCAGTTTCAAGATTTTAGATTTGAGGGTCAAGTTTGATGAATCAAGTCTGCTAACTTGTTCCTTAAGAGTGTAGTTTTCCTTTTCAATAGTGTTCTTACACGTTTCTAGATCAATAAAATCAAACTTGAGACTTGCAAGATTATTGAATAACTCATCCCTATCAGAAGTTAATTCTTGGAAATCATTAATTAGAGCACTCATTAAGGAAATAAGTTTTGTTTTAGAAAACAAATGCAACTTTTCTTTAAGTTCAAGTATACTTACCTCAGAAGCATCATCTTCTTCCTCTAAGTCTGAATATCCAAGAGCCATGAGTGTTGTTTCATCAACTTCATCATCATCTGAGTCAGATCCCCTGCTGCTACCATTGCATATTCTTCCCTCTTTTTGATTTTTTCTTTTAATTCCTTTTCAGCCCTTTGCTTTCTCCATTCTATTTCCCAGACAGAACAATCCCTGATCTGATTATCAGTCTTACCATACTTGAAGAATCTATTTGGATTGTCATTGAACCATTTCTTGCTACCTGTTCCCTCCTTCTTTTTGAAGATTTTGCTAAAGTTCTTAGTTATAAAAGCAACTTGTTTTTCATCAAGTTCAATTTCTTCACCACTGTCAGATGCCTTCAGAGCTAAGGTATCCTCAGGGGCTGCTAGCTTTTTAGTTCCATTAATTTTCATTTCATAAGTTCTCAGATTCCCTTCTAGTTCATCTAGTGTCATATCTATAAGATCCTTATTTGCCTCCCTAATAGCAGTCACTTTAACATTCCATTTTGATTTTGGTAGCACCCTCAACACCTTTTCAACTTGTTCTTCAACGGTGATGACTTTTCCCAAAGAAGTCAACTCATTTGTCAAGGCAGTAAGCCTTGTCATCATTTCATGCAAGGTTTCATTCTCCTTCATCTTAAAAGCTTCGTATTCAGTAAAGTGAAGAACAATCCTGAATTTTCTTACCTGAGAGGTACCCTCATGTGCATTGACCAGTGCATCCCAGATTTGCTTAGCAGTGGTACAGTTTGACACTTTGTTGTATTCAGACGGTCCTAGTCCACAGACTAAGATGTTCTTAGACTTAGAATTTTTCTTTAATGCCACTAAGTCATCAGCGGTAAACTCACTTCTTACCTTCTTGATCTGTTCACCATCTTCTAACTTCATTGGAATAGTTGGAACATCAGTGATCCTTTCCCATAACTCGTAATCTTCCCCTTGAATGAACATTTTCATCCTAGCTTTCCACCAAATGAAGTGAGAACCATCAAAGAGTGGAGGTCTAATAGTGGATTGACCTTCACTGTGACCAGTAGGTGGTGCAAAATTCATCCTATTGATCTTTGTCTTAGGTGCTAGCCCTTTTTAAGACAACCTCGCTTTGATACCACTTGTTAGAGTACGTGCCCTACTGATTATCTTATTTTTACTTAACTGTTGCCTATCGATGGAACGGGTTGCCTGACGTGTTCCAAGGAAGCAGTAAAACAGAAAGTAAAGAACACAACGATTTTTATGTGGAAAACACCCGGCTCAAAAGGTGTAAAAAATCACGACCTGCACCTCTACAGGATTTAACCCAACTTCACTAAATAACTCTGAGCCTCAACAACGACTGATTACAAAACTCTTGTAACCAACAAATAGGAATTATAAACTCTAATTCCTTTAACTCAACGACTAGGAATTATAAACTCTAATTCCTAACTACACACACACCTCCCAAGGTATGCGTTCCCAAAGTCTCTGAGTTTTTCCCAACTCGAAGACTAGCTCCTAGTTCAATTTACAACACACTGAAACTAATATTACATCAATAGTTCAAACACAATGAACAACTCTAAAAATCAATGCTAAAACTCTTAGTTGGATTCTATACTTAGGACCAGGTTCTTCAATGTGTTTCTTCAGTTATTGAGTAGCACTTCATGAAGTCAATCTGTCGATTGTGCTTTTCTGCTTTTTTGCTTTTTAAGTGCGTAGTTTATTTTGACTGATGCATCTTCTATTTAAGCACAACTCTTCAAAGAGTCATTCTTTATTTCAAACTCCTCCTTTAATCATAACTCTCATTGCATAGAGTTCTACTTCAAATGAGCCTCCTTCTTCAATTCCAACTCTTGTCTCCTTAGTGTTGTAGTCAAACTCCAACTCTCCAAAGAGCCTTTCAAATTGTACGTTTTGCATAGACTTCTTGAATTTTCAGAATCTTTCTCCTTCTACACTCTTAAGGATATGCTCAAAAGTGAAATTCCTTCTTCACATAAGACTTCTTTTTCAACTCAACTTGCTTTCCCTTATCATCAAGTGTTTGAATCAAATTCAACTTGTTCTATTCCCTATCAGTAAGTTGAAGTTTTCAGTTGCACTGAATTAACTCATTCTGATTTTTAATTATTTATACCGTAGATTGCACTCTTGAAATTGTCGGATCAGTGGAACACGTATATCAACTTGTTTCATTGATATTATCATTCATCAAAACTTCAAGGTTCCAACAAAGTGGTATTTTAATTTTTGATGTGAATAATCCAAATTAATATAGACATAGGACGGAAAATTAACTAATAAAAAAAATCTTGGGAGAGAGATCATACCTGAATGAAAGAGGAAGCTTTGGAAATAGGTGAGGTTTTCTGATATTAGTAGGGAGTGTGTTCATATAAAGCATATATATCAGCCCAATCTAACTTTTGTTCTTCAGATACCACAAAGGTTTGCCCATATCCTTCAAGATCTCCTTCTTTTGGCTCAAATTTCTTTTTTTGTTTCATTGGTAGCTCGAAAAATGCTCCCGTTTCTGACTTCACCTTCTCCAGTAATGATGAATTCACTCCATGATTCACCAACTGAAATTTAATTTAAACCATTCTACTAATAATTAATTAGTCATCATAAAGACCTGAAATTAGGTACATCATCATTGAAATTAATGTCATATGAGTTTAAGTTATATACGCAGTCAATGTATTATTTTTTTCACACTATTATTCAACTCATCTAAAACGTATCTATCCACACATGTATATAATATGTGAGATTTGTAATCTTGAAAAAACGATAAATTACCTACTACAACAACGACAGATAAATCCATCTGACCTGAGCTGATAGTGTAAAACTGGAAATGTATTGTATATATATTCCTGGAAAAATCCCCATTCTTTGCAAGCAAAATGAAGCCTCTCAAGTTCTGAATCATTATCATCTCCATTACTTGCCAGCAGTTTTTCCATGTCAATAACTGGAACTTGAGGGAATATGGATGAAAACAACATAGGCTTTTCTATATCATCACGAATATATCGCGGCGGAACGGCTGCTAGCAGCTGCTTTGCCAGATCTTGAACTACAGGAACTTTCAATGAGCTACCTAGCTTTCTCGAGTTTGCTTCATCCATCGATAGAGTTCTTTTTTTTTTTCAACTTCTTCTAAGAGAACTACTTGTTTTAGAGAGAAAACGGAGTATATTCAAATGTGAACAAACTATAATGTGTTAATAAATAGTGGAAATATAGATGAAGAATTAATGAAGAGAAGAGACTTGGAGGCCCGTGGGATATTATTCCTGTCTCAAAACAGCGATTGTCTGTTTATGAGATTCTGCAGACAACGCTCCTTTAAGGATTAATCAGCAAGTATGTTATATCAAGTTGAAGTGATCGATATGGAGTAAAATGAAGTAAAGAACATACATGGTATTCGGCATGAAAAGCATACATTTGGCCAATATTTAGTCCTCATCGCATGTGTTTTTTTTGTCGTCATTTGATTATGACTATAATAGTTTCGTGCTTATTACGTGTGTTTCTTTGAGTAGAAATGATTTTTGAGCTGATGAGTGCGTTTAGAGCTAAAATGACTACTTTGGAGCTTCAAAATCTGAGTAGAAGTCCAAGAAAAGTAATCAAGACTGAGTTTCAGGGATTCAAGGACCAATTGGACAGACGGGGTAAAACATGACGAGATTCCAAGAACGCGCAGCAAACACGCGCGATGTGGCTACTCTACGCGGTCCGGCTGCATGCGCCTGCTTTGTAGTTTTTGAAGTTTGTCTGATTGCTGGAAATTTGTCTTGATGTTACACGGCCAGCACACACAACCTAAATTGAGAATATACTGGGTATGTTATTGTTGTTGTTGGTCAAATGATTCCTTATACGATCAATAACTCGTCTAGAATAAGGTTACACTTGATTTGGACTCGTAATTTCGCTTAATTATGATCGAGTCGTTCTTTTTATTTCTATTTGTTCAACCTCCCGTTGTAGTTAATTGAAGGACCTTTGATTGATAGTGCCGTTATATCTCGATGTTCTCTCTCGAAAATGTGAAATTATGTTTTATTTACGCAACGCCGGCCACTTTGAAGCATTAAGATCATTAATAAGTAAGATTTAAAAGTGGAGGGTAGAGATGGATAATAAAGTTTGGCACTATCAAGTAAAATAGATTAGTTTGTTAGCTAGGGACTAGGGTTCATTCAAGAGAATAATACTAGGAAATTATTATACTTGGTAGAGAAAAGAAAGATTCACAATCGACAAAGATTAGTTCGGCGAGATTATAGTTGGACATTATTCAGAGTTCGTTCCCATATTTGGTAAAGTCATCATCGTACGATTTTAGTTTACTTACAAAAGAAAGTCGCCATTATTGGTTACTTAAGTATCATCATTTTAATTATTTATTTTTGTTAGTTAACACAAAAATTCAAATTCATTACAACAACAACATGCCTGATATAATCTCACAAAATGAGATTTGGAAGGAGTTGAGTGTACGCAAATCTTTGACGTAGCTCTAAGGTAGAGCGGCAATTCAAACATTGAGCTGTCAATACGGGCCAGCCTAGCCCATCCGAGCTAGCCCACAAGGGCTTTGGAGTTTGACGGGTCAGGCGGCTGGCCCATCAACATGACAGGCCGAAAAATAACAAGCTCAACCCATTACACTGTGGGCTGCGGGCCCCCATGGGCCAGCCCACCTTTAAAAATATATTATTTTATAATTTAAATTTTAAATTGTTAATTACATAAATATGTATAACATAATATTACATGAAGTTACTATTTGTTAATCAAGTCTCAAATTTATAAGAAAATCTAAATAATCTGTGAAATTAAATAACTTTTGACACCAAATTCAAACTAAATAGATATATTGAAAAACAAACGAAATTGTTAATGAGTAATAATATAACTAGCTAAATAATAATATTAACCTATTTTTGTTTTAATTGATCACAATAAAACTCAAAGAAATGTCAATATTTAGTCCATTAAGAAAATGAACTCCTAAAAAAAAAAGGTTCTCATGACACTTATGAATTATAGCGTGTTCAACATCGCCACATTATCTTCATCAAACATATTTGATTTCTTAAAAAATTTATTATTTTAATTATTTAAAGATTTTATAAACATATTTAATACTTAAATATCTAATGGTCCGAATAGACTTTAAGTTTGAACTCTTTTTTTAATTCTTAGTACTCTATTCTATTTTTTAATCATTTTTTGGGCCCGTTTGGCCATAATTTTTTTCTCCTTTTTTACAGTTTTTTTCACTTTTTCGGAAATTGTGGTGTTTGGCCATGAAAATTCAAAAATTATTACGGAGTTGGATTCCAAAAAGTGAAAACAACTTTTTGTTGTTTTCACAATATTTCACTTTCATTTCCAACTTTCATTATTATTACATATAACCTCAATCTTTAAATTTTTACACAAACCCCTCTTATAACTACAACCAACTGTTACACCCCATTTTTAACTCTAAAAAAAAAATTAGTTTTAAGGGTCGAAAGGTTTTTTATTATTAAGTGACAAAAGAAAACGATTTGTTTCGAAAAAGGATTCTCTTTACATTTGAAATCAGAGTCGCCACTTGGCATAATCTGGTGTGCCAAGTCACCATTGGAAAATCTTTTTCAAAACCATTTGACTCTTTAAACTGGTTTGCGAACAGAGATTCCGGTTAAAGAATTCTGTTGACCGAGGGGAAGGTGTTAGGCACCCCTCGATCCCGTGGTTCGACCACGGTCGCTTGGTGGAACGTATCGGCTAATTTGACATTACAAATGTATAAACCACACAAAAACACATAAGGAATCACTCAAGCAAATAAAACAAAACAATTCCAAAATGTAGTGTTCAGTCCAATTATATAGTCCAAAATTTTTAAAAAAATGCAAAAATATAAATCCTATCCTAAACTACGCTCCAATGCTTTACCCAACGCCTTGGTCCTTCATCATGATCATCTGCCATCAACATGATACGTCGGGGCATTTCCCGGTGAATAAATACAACGAACCTCGGAGCATTCCCCGGCTAAATGAATACATTTAATGAAATACGATAAAAATGAAGAAAATCACTCAAACATAAACATTTAAACATTCGATGGTTAGAATCCTATGAGTTGCCTACCCCAAAGCCTAGAATTTGCCGACTAGTTTCGGCCTAAAACATGATACTATCAATATTCAACGTCAACAATGAATCAAAATACTACAATATTCACTCTTATTGATTTTTCGATTTCCGCCCCAAAACAACCATTTTTAATTCTCAAACGAGATACCATTTCATCACATAATCCATAATTAATCCACAATCGAGGGATTCAAACAACAAATCAAACCAATAGCAATTCAATCACCAATAAAGATCAATCAACACACGACATTCAATCCGACGCATCACACATCATCAATAATGAAATGAAAAGAGTGAAAGAGTAGAATTGGACCTCAAATTTCAATTGTGATTGCTCTTTTCAAATAGACCACGCCCAAAGTCTCGAACCGAACCTCAACCATGACCAAACCAGCCTCGATATACCTCTTTTTTACTCTATTTTTGATAGCCCAAACCAAAATCGGGAAATAATGAGATACCCATACCCGAATCTGTAGTCCCCATCACTGTATCAATCGTTTTTCGGCGGGCTTCGCTGGAATTGATTTGAATTGGCCGAACTTTGGTTAGATTAGCATTGGGGTTCAACGGTTTCCTTTCACCGGAGTTTAGGAGAGCTCCGACAACACTGGGAAATGGAGAACGACCGAAATTCAAGACAATAACGGTGTTATCCGACGAGTCTTCGCCGAAACTGTCGACCCCAAGATGAAGCGACGTCAAGCAGTATACTACTGTGCTTTTTCCAGCGAGTTTGCCGTGAGAATGACCAAATAGTGAACGCCCAAGATTTCCCGATGGCAATTCTGAAAATGATTTGGAGTTGGGTTGCCGCCCTTTGCTACGTCGGAGCTTCGGCAAGCTAAAAAACAGCAGGAATCAAAAGAAACGACTGGCGGTGATGAACACTCAAGCCCTTTTTACTCACTATTTCACCTACTCAATCTCCCTCTACTCCTCGATCTGTCCTCTCTCCATCACTTTCTTCTCAAATCTCTATAATTTGTCACTCCGATCAACTCTCTGTTTTTTGTTTTCTTTTTCGATTTCTTTCTGTGTGTATGAATATGTATTGTGAATATAGAAGATGATCTATGTGCAGTGTGTGAAGTTGAATGAAAGTTGTGAGTGGGTGTGAATTTTTGGGTGCTTTGTTCAATGGAAAAAATAAAAAATAAATGGAGAGGGCCAGTGTTTTTTTTTTTTTAGTGAATGAAGAAGAAGATCATGGCAAAAAATGAGCCCCCCCTGTACGTCACTCCCCCGTGGTATTTATGTATATGGGTGTATATAATTCTATGGAAAATTGGAACCAAGTGTGATCTCTCCTCCATTCCCTGTGGGTCCCTTGTGTATATGCCTTTTTGCCTTTGTGGACAAGAAATGGAGGGGGGGTCACGTGAAAGGGGTGGTGGTGAGGTAGGGTAGGTAGGTAAGGTTGTTAGGATGGGATAGAGTTTGTTAGGATAAGGGAATCTTAGGTATTTTAGGTAGTTAATTGAAATTTGTTATTTTGTATTTTGTGGGAAATATTAGGTGGGTGAGGGTTCGTGGTAAGACTAGGTAAAAATGGATAGATTGAGTCTTCGGGAGGGACAAAATTAGGTGTCTACATCATGTCCCCTTTGAATATAAACACTAAGTGTTTTCATACAAAGAAGTAGGCAACGAGATAAAATTTTGTCCCGACCATTATTCAAAGGAAGAAATAGGAAGAAAAAAGACAAACGAGTCCAGACTTAGGACATCCTACCCACCCAAGTTATGGGGTAATCAAGTCAAGGGTATCTCAAAGGATTTGAAAGAGATGGACTATACCGAGTTGGAGAGTCGAGTGAGGTCCTGTTGAGGTTCCGGTCCGCGGCTCTGTTATTACATCAGAAATAAAAATTACAAGTTAAAACATAAATGAAATTACAAAATCCTATCTATACAGCTTCTGTTGGACTCCTGACTTAAGTTTCATCACCCTATTCTTCAGGCGGGCTCATGACTTGTAATTTCATCACTTGTTGCCTGATTTTCAATTGCTTCACCATGTTGCTTAACTTTCCATTTATTCGCCCTATGCTTTGGGCGGGCTCCTAACATTTAATTTCATCACCCTGTTCTTCAGGCGGACTCCTGATTTTCAATTTTCATCACCCTGTTCTTCAGGCGGGCTCCTGAAACCAAAATCAAAGCTAAAACAAAAAATTATACCAGACGAAGATTATGATAAAGAAAGATTTCATTCATTCATTTTTGTTGAAAGTAATGTCCCATTTTTCAGGAGGGTACTGAACATAAAGTAAATTCTCATTTTCCAGGAGGGTCCTGAACATAAAGTAAAGTCCCATTTTTCAGGAGGGCCCTGAACAGAAAGTAAAATCCCATTTTTCAGGAGGGTCCTGAACAGAAAGTAAAATCCCATTTTTCAGGAGGGTCCTGAACAAAAAGTATCAGGAGGGTCCTAAACAGAAAATAAAATCCCATTTTCCAGGAGGGTCCTGAACAGAAAGTAAAATCCCATTTTTCAGGAGGGTCCTGAACATAAAGTGAAATCTCATTTTTCAGGAGAGTCCTGAACAGAAAGTAAAATCCCATTTTTCAGGAGGGTCCTAAATAGAAAGTAAAATCCCATTTTTCAGGAGGGTCCTGAACAGAAAGTAAAATCCCATTTTTCAGGAGGGTCCTGAACATAAAGTAAAGTCCCTTTTTTCAGGAGGGTCCTGAACAGAAAGTAAAGTCCCATTTTTCAGGAGGGCCCTGAACAGAAAGTAAAGTCTTATTTTTCAGGAGGGTCCTGGACAGAAAGTAAAATCTCATTTTTCAGGAGGGTCCTGGACAAAAAGTAAAAATCCCATTCTTCAGGAGGGTCCTGAATAGAAAGTAAAGTCCCATTATTCAGGAGGGTCCTGAACAGAAAGTAAAATCCCATTTTTCAGGAGGGTCCTGAACAGAAAGTAAAGTCCCATTTTTCATGAGGGTCCTGAACAGAAAGTAAAATCTCATTTTTCAGGAGGGTACTGAACTGAGAGTAAAATCTTATTTTCCAGGAGGGTCCTGAACAGAAAGTAAAATCTCATTTTTCAGGAGGGTCCTGAACAGAAAGTAAAAATCCCATTCTTCAGGAGGGTCCTGAACAGAAAGTAAAGTCTCATTTTTCAGGAGGGTCCTGAACAGAAAGTAAAGTCACATTCTTCAGGAGGGTCCTGAACAGAAAGTAAAGTCTCATTTTTCAGGAGGGTCCTGAACAAAAAGTAAATTACTATTTTTCAGGAGGGTCCTGAACTGAGAGTAAAATTCCATTTTTCAGGAGGGTCTTGAACTGAAAGAAAAATCCCATTTTTAGGAGGGTCCACAGAAAGTAAAATCCCATTTTTTAGGAGGGTCCTAAACAGAAAGTAAAGTCCCATTTTTCAGGAGGGTCCTGAACAGAAAATAAAGTCTCATTTTTCAAGAGGGTCCTGAACAGAAAGTAAAATCCCATTTTTCATGAGGGAGGAAGGTCCTGAACAGAAAGTAAAGTCCCATTTTCAGTAGGGTCCTGAACAGAAAGTAAAGTCTTATTTTTCAGGAGGGTCCTGAACAGAAAGTAAAATCTCATTTTTCAGGAGGGTCCTGAACAGAAAGTAAAGTCCCATTTTCAGGAGGGTCCTGAACAGAAAGTAAAGTCCCATTTTTCAGGAGGGTCCTGAACAGAATGTAAAGTTCCATTTTTCAGGAGGGTCCTGAACATAATGTAAAGTCCTATTTTTCAAGAGGGTTCTGAACAGAAAGTAAAATCCCACTTTTCAGGAGGGTCCTGAACAGAAAATAAAAATCTCATTCTTCAGGAGGGTCCTGAACAAAAAGTAAAGTTCCATTTTTCAGGAGGGTCCTGAACAGATAGTAAAATCCCATTCTTTAGGAGGGTCCTGAACAGAAAGTAAAGTCTTATTTTTTAGGAGGGTCCTGAACAGAAAGTAAAATACCAATTTTCAGGAGGGTCCTGAACAGAAAGTAAAGTCCCATTCTTCAGGAGGGTCCTAAACATAAAGTAAATTCCCATTTTTTAGGTGGGTCCTGAACATAAAATAAATTTTCATTTTCCAGGAGGGTCCAGAGAAGAAAGTAAAATCCCATTTTTCAGGAGGGTCCTGAACAGAAAGTAAAATCCCATTTTTCAGGAGGGTCCTGAATAGAAAGTAAAGTCCCATTTTTCAGGAGGGTCCTGAACAGAAAGTAAAATCCCATTAATGTGCTTTTCCGATGGTAGTTGAATTAAGTGAAGTTATTTTTCCCCTGTTTCAACAAAGAAAATTTGTCAGTTAAAAACATAGTGATGGCTTGCAGCACTTGGCTGTCCCGACACCTTCTCAAGTTTTCATTTCCTACATTTTGTTTCAGATTGCTGACACTTGCCCCTTCTTTGTCGCGTCATTGACCAAAACTCAGATTATTAAGAGTGGCTCTGAAGTAAACACAATATTTCTTCTTTGCCATGCTTCTCAGATAAACTTTTAAACCTTGATATTTCCATGAGTTCCCAGACTCGTCTGTTGACAAAACTTTTGCATGCCTTATTTTAGCTCACAATCATATCCCTTTCATGTGCTGGCCTTTTGTCTCGCTTTCTGCAATTGAAGAAGCTGGTAGCCAGTTTTGAAATCTTTTCTCACTTATTTTGACATAGACTTGACTCAAAGACAAGAGAAAAATGACAATAATTTTATGTTTTATTTAGACAACTGACTCAATAAAACATAAATATAACTAAAGAGAAGAAAGAAATGACGATGAATATCCCTATTGAAAAAGATGAAAGAAAAGTTTATCTGAAAATAACAGTCAACTCTAATGATTATGACATGCATATCGAATTAAACTGCCTAATCTTTCCATCCAAAACTCCCACAAATTGTTGTTGAGTTAATCACCCTGAAACTGAGTTGCTTCCTTAGGTCAATTGCATTAAGACCTCATTCGGCTAGTGGCGCTGTGAACGGTTTTTGCCAACAAGCCTCTCTCATTTTCCTTTTCTCAGCTCACCATTGCCTTATGGTGTCTGTAAGGGTTTTTCACCAACGAGACTATCTTATTTTCATTTATCTCAACTCACTATCGTCTTACAGTGCCCGTGAGGGTTTTCACCGATAAGACTCTCTCATTTTTATCTCTCTCAGCTTACCATCGTCTTATGATGCCCGTAAGGGTTTTCACCGATAAGACTCTCATTTTCATTTCTCTTTTGATTCCTTGTGCTGAGAAAGACAAGTAGTCCCAAAATGCGTCATCATATCCATTGCATGCTTAGACTTAACATCTTTAAAGATTGATCTGAAGGTCTTTCTTTGGTTGTAACTTGGCTTTTGGATAAGGTAAGAAAGAAAGAATGGCATGAGACTCAAACGACACTTGAAGTCGAGTAGGACTTACAACTTTTGAAATCGATTCAAACAACGAGGATTAACTCATGCCCCAGTTTCTTTTGACTGGGCAATTCTAAATTGTTTATTTGGTTAGACCGAGCCCAGAATAGGGCAGCCTACGTATCTCGCCCTCGAGAGAGGAGAATCAGGTCACGCATAGTTCTGGCATCTTGTTCTTTCTTTTGATCTGTTTTTTTATTCTTTTTCTTTTATCGTCACTCTTTTCTCTTTGGAGTTTTCTGACTCTATTTGTCTTGACACTTTTCTTATTTTTTTCTTCTTTTTGGACATATTCTTTTTTTCTTCTCTTTTTTTGAACTTTTTCTGACTATTGTTTTGCTCGACACTTTTCTTTTGAGCTTTGCTGACTCTATCTTGATTCCAAAAGAGGGGTATGAAATAAAATAAGACTAAAGCTCAAATAGGGTAAACAAAGGATGACATGATGTTTAGACAGCAGAATGAAATGCCTTCGTCGTATCAATCCTTGAAAATGCAAGTACATATCATGCAATATGAAAGTGAGAGATGAAGATTATTTGACATTTTTAAGCATTAACCTTAACTGAGTCTGTGCGTCACTACTCTTGCACTTTGTTCAACATATCACTCCACTTTTGTTGTACATTCCTCACACCGAATGACTCATGCTTTCATGAAGTTGATTTTCTTTCTGTTCACGCAGCCACTATTTGACCTAATTGAGCCATGTCTTTCAATTGATGACCAAGTTATTCTTGTGATTCTCAAAATAATTGCTTTAATTTTCAAAGAAGGCTTCAACTTGTCACCAAATGTCTCAGCACTCTACCCATTTTCTTAGGTGCTCTCGTTTCCTAACTCTAACTCTCTAATTCAATATTTCATGAATAAGTTGGATTTCAAGATCTGGCTAAAAATTCCGCAGGCATGTCATAACACTAGAATCAACATAAAATGCATTGTGTAAAGCAAACAAACAAACAACTAAAAATAAGACAAAACAAACAAGGGACACCACATTTCATTGAAAGGAAAAATAGAAGGGTTTAAACAAAGATGGCAGAGAAACAAAACAAGATAGATCCCGAACTACAACCCTAAAATAATTTGAAAAACAGAAAAGAAAATAAAACAAACTACCAGACTTCTTCCTAGTAGGGAGAAGGGTGACTTCTCAATTGCTCAGCCTGTCAACTTAGCCACTAGTTTGCATATCACCATGACTAGAACTTCCACCACGATCATACACATTTCTTTCAATAAATAAGTTTTGGGTCCTCATGTTTAACTCATTGCTTCCTACAAATTGTGCAGTACCATGTGCTGGCGAAGAATTCTGTGGGACGGTTGAGGTGCTAATGTTTTACACCATAATTAATTTTTCTTGAATCATCCTTTCTATTTCTCTTTTCAAAGCACAACAATCCTCAATACTATGACCCTGAACATCAGAATGATATGCACATCGTACATTAGGATCAAAACTTCTTGAATGTGGGTCAGGAGTATACTAGAGGAGAGGAGTGATCATGCCCTACTGTACTAATCTCTGGAATAAACTGACATATGACTCTCTAATTGGTGTGAAGCTATCCCTTAATTTCTGCCTCATTTCATTGTTTGGCTTAGATCGAACCTCGGGCCTAGAAGGGCTTTGATATGTTTGTAAAGCTAAATGATAACTGTGAGGAGGTTGCACGTGCCATTGTGAGTAAAATGGGAATTGAACATATGGTTGTACGTAATATACTAGATATGGAGGTGGTGAAATGGAGTACAATGGATTTTGGGAAGGATTATACAGAGCTTGGGTATGAACTTGGGCTTGAGACTGACGGCAACGACGACTTCGTCTTCTTGGATGTGCCCGTTCTCCAACTACAATAGCAACTATATCTTTCTCACTCTTCTTCCCTCCAATTTCCTTTAATTGATTGCAATATTGTCATAAATGTTTCACATATTCCTCTTGTCCATCTCGCTCCTCAAATTTCGATATCTCAAGGCTTGGAGGAGGGCTAACACTTGAAGACATGCCCTAGTCTTTGTATGAAATATCTTCTTTACCCGCAAGTCCTATAGCACTTTCTGCACTCTTTATTTTTCCAACCATTTTCTCTGATTCTTCTGGCACACTAGACTTCTTGTTAAGAAATTTTGGCGGTCCAGTTAACTTAAAAGTAGGCTCAAAAGTATAACAATGATCACCAAGAGTATCGAGCATGGGTCCACTAACAGCATGGGGAAGCACAACTGTTGGGCGGCTAGACAATATGAATGTTTCAAGAGAGGATTGAGCAACAAAATCATAGACGACATGTGGTGTTGTGAATGTAGTTGGCTTATGCTGAGGTGCTAGAGAAATAGTGGCATATGTATTGAGATTCTTTTGGAGTGGAAAGAATTCTGAGGCATGTTGTGGTGCATCAGCAACATTAGGACATAGAGCTTGCAATTATGATGGAAAACTCAGGGTATTTGTGGGGTCAACAGTATTGAATGGAGGAGGAGGCAACCCACTGGCCCAAGCTCGATGCATTTCTGTCATTTGTTGTCTTAGTCTCAAAATCTCTTGTTTTAAACTCTCATTTTCTAGACTCTTTGTTTGATCCATGAGGTCACTCTCTATATCCCGGTTGGACACAACTAACTCTTCTTTGGATTTGGTGTGATGTGGAGGACCAACCAGAATGCCACAAACCAACCACCTTAAACTAACTGAACAAGAGATAACAAAGACATTAGAATGCAACAGTCTTTCAAAAACTTTTTTTTTAAAAGATCACCGAACCCGAAAAGGGCGCCTACGTATCTCACTCTTGAGAGGGGAGAATCAGGTGTGCGTAGTTCGTGAAGTCTTGCCAAAATGGCCAATTAAACTCTTTTTTTTATTTTATTTTCTTTTTCTTGAAAATTTAAGAAGAAAAGAAAATAACAATTTGTCAAAAGAATTGACAAAAATCTTTTCGTATTTTTCAGGTTTAAACAACCCTATACAAAATGAAATCTATAATTACCAAAGAAAAATCTTTTTTGGGTTTTCAATTTTGAATTTCATATGAAAATGAAACTTGAACCTATAAAAGAAAAAACTTTTTGCAATTTTCTTTTAAAGATGTATATGAAACTACTCTAAATAAAGAGTGAAGAAAATCTTTTTGGATTTTTCAAACAAGATCCCCGAACCAATAATAGACTGCCTACGTATCTCACATCCCGAAAGAGGAGAATCAGGGGTGCGTAGTTCATCCAGATTGGACAATTAATGATTAAATAATAGATTGCACCCTAACTTGAGACATGACCAAAGACACACGATGAACAACATAACAAAATCTTTTTTTTTTTTAGTTTTCAATTTGACACTTCACATAAAAAAAATGACACCAATAGCTATGAAAGAAAATCTTTTTGATATTTTCGTTATATGAAATGTACAAAACTTCTACCACCTTTTTTTTGAATTTTTCTTATATAAAAAGCTCCTAAAAATTTTGAAGTTTTCGAATTGTGAATGCTTGCTAAAGGAAACAAAAGAAAAATCTTTTTGATGTTTTTTTTTTCTTTTTTGAAAAATGAGTGCAAAAAGTAAAAAAAATCTTTTTTTTTTTAATTTTGAATTGTAAAAAACAAAAGCGATAAAGAACCTAAAAACTACGAAACTCTTTTTTGATTCACCTTTTCTCTTTTTTCCCTTTTTTTATTTTTCCATGCCTACACACCTTTCTTTAATTTTAGCACATGCTTTCCCCAAATCAGTCCGTCAAATGACCGTGTTATCCTAAAAAATGCAACAATTAGCACATAGGAATGTTTTAGAGGAGAGTCTCCTACAAAGGACCAAGTGGGCCCCGCTAGGTCTCAATATGATGCACATAAGCATGACCTAAAGGATGACCTACGTTGGGGTTTACTAACAAGGTCGTTCGGGGGAGCATATGGTCGATAGTGGCTGCTTTGCTTTCCACCTACTCTATACATCCAACGGCTCCCCCTCCTAAAATAAGGGTGACTCAACTAGAGTTCGTGCGCACGACGTGCACTCCGGGACTTGTTGCAAAAAGAATTGACTTGGGTTATGCACATGATGCCAGATATAAAGCGGTACCACACAAGAGAAAAACTGTAAACACGTAGCACTCAACAATGATAAAATAAACAACAAACGATAATACAAATAATGTTTATACACCCATAGTGTCAAACTAAGCCGATACAACTCCAAAAATAAGCTCGAATTATGTCTTCCCCGGCAGAGTCGCTTGAGCTGTCACACCCCTTTTTTAACTCCCAAAAATAATTAGTTTTAAGGGTCGAAAGGGTTTTTATTATTAAGAGACAAAAGAAAACGATTTGTTTCGAAGAAGGATTCTCTTTACATTAGAAATCATAATCGCCACTTGGCATAATCTGGTGTGCCAAGTCACCATTGAAAAATCCTTTTTAAAACCATTTGACTCTTTAAACTGGTTTGCGAACAGAGATTCCGGTTAAGAAATTTTGTTGACCGAGGGGAAGGTGTTAGGCACCCCTCGATCCCATGGTTCGACCACGGTCGCTTGGTGGAACGTATCGGCTAATCTGACATTACAAATGTATAAACCACACAAAAACACATAAAGAATCACTCAAGCAAATAAAACAAAACAATTCCAAAATGTAGTGTTCAGTCCAATTATACAGTCCAAATTTTTTTAAAAAATGCAAAAATATAAATCCTATCCTAAACTAATCCTAAACTACGCTCCAATGCTTTACCCAACGCCTCGGGCCTTCATCATGATCATCTGCCACCAACATGATACGTCGGGGCATTCCCCTGTGAATAAATACAACCAACCTTGGGGCATTCCCCGGCTAAATGAATACATTTAATGAAATACGATAAAAATGAAGAAAATCACTCAAACATAAACATTTAAGCATTCGATGGTTAGAATCCTACGAGTTGCCTACCCCAAAGCCTAGAATTTGCCTACTAGTTTCGGCCTAAAACATGATACTATCAATATTCAACGTCAACAATGAATCAAAATACTACAATATTCACTCTTATTGATTTTTCGATTTCCGCCCCAAAACAACCATTTTTAATTCTCAAACGAGATACCATTTCATTACATAATCCATAATTAATCCACAATCGAGGGATTCAAACAACGAATCGAACCAATAGCAATTCAATCACCAATAAAGAACAATCAACACACAACATTCAATCCGACGCATCAAACATCATCAATAATGAAATGAAAAGAGTGAAAGAGTAGAATTGGACCTCAAATTTCAATTGTGATTGCTCCTTTCAAATAGAACCACGTCCAAAGTCTCGAACCGAACCTCAACCATGACCAAACCAACCTCGATATACCTCTTTTTTACTCTATTTTTGATAGCCCAAACCAAAATCGGGAAATAATGAGATACCCATACCCAAATCTGTAGTTCCCATCACTGTATCGATCATTTTTTGGCGGGCTTTACTGGAATTGATTTGAATTGGCCGAACTTTGGTTAGATTAGAATTGGGGTTCAACGGTTTCCTTTTACCGGAGTTTAGGAGAGCTCGGACAACACTGGGAAATGGAGAACGGCCGAAATTCAAGATAATAACGGTGTTATCCGACGAGTCTTCGCCGGAACTGTCGACCCCAAGCTGAAGCGACGTCAAGCAGTGTACTACTGTGCTTTTTTCGACGAGTTTGCCGTGAGAATGACCAAACAGTGAATGCCCAAAATTTCCCGATGACAATTTTGAAAATGATTTGGAGTTGGGTTGCCGCCCTTTGCTACGCCGGAGCTTCGGCAAGCTCGGAAATAGCAGGAATCAAAAGAAACGACTAGTGGTGACGAACACTCAAGCCCTTTTTACTCACTATTTCACCTACTCAATCTCCCTCTACTCCTCGATTTGTCCTCTCTCCATCACTTTCTTCTCAAATCACTATAATTTGTCACTCCAATCAACTCTCTATTTTTTGTTTTCTTTTCCGATTTCTTTCTGTGTGTATGAATATGTATTGTGAATATAAAAGATGATCTATGTGCAGTGTGTGAGGTTGAATGAAAGTCGTGAGTGGGTGTGAATTTTTGGGTGCTGTGTTCAATGGAAAAAAGAAAAAATAAATGGAGAGGGCCAGTGTTTTTTTTTTTAGTGAATGAAGAAGAAGATCATGGCAAAAAATGAGCCCCCCCTGTACGTCACTTCCCCGTGGTATTTATGTGTATGGGTGTATATAATTCTATGGAAAATTGGAACCAAGTGTGATCTCTCCTCCATTCCCTGTAGGTCCCTTGTGTATATGCCTTTTTGCCTTTGTGGACAAGAAATGGAGGAGGTCACGTGAAAGGGGTGGTGGTGAGGTAGGGTAGGTAGGTAAGGTTGTTAGGATGGGATAGAGTTTGTTAGGATAAGGGAATCTTAGGTATTAGGTAGTTAATTGAAATTTGTTATTTTGTATTTTGTGGGAAATATTAGGCGGGTGAGGGTTCGTGGTAAGACGAGGTAAAAATGGATAGATTGAGTCTTCGGGAGGGACAAAATTAGGTGTCTACACCAACCACCAATAAAAAAATTATTATTTATTTTCTATGATACAACATCATTTTTAATTGTTACAAATATTCTAATTTCTTTTTATTCTTTTAATCAAAATTTACTAACGTGAAGTAAAAAATAATAAATGACAATTTGTGGCAGAAAATGAGAAATTTAATATTTTTTTCTTGCCATTCTAATTTTCTGTATATGTCATATAATGGTTATTATAATTTTAATAAATTATTAAAAAGTGATCAATAAAGTCGCATATCAAACATAACGTAACGATCCATATTTAAGATACAATAATATTCAAGGAAAATCAATATTATCAATAAAGAAAAAGCACAAAATTAGCACTAATCTATTCAGAAATAATTCATCCGTAATTTTTTTTAAAAAGACCAAATTCAATAAAATAATTAATTCAAGTGAAAGTAATTAAGAATTTTCATCAACACATTTAAGAATATATAAAATATATTTATATCCATCAATCATATTTATCAAAATATATTTTCTCTGTTCAATCGATTATGGTTAGATAAACTTATTTAGCTCGTGCTTGTGATATTTTTATTCAAATTTTAGAAGAATAACAATCATAATAATTAGTTTGTTGTTAATTATTTTATCAATTGAAGACATATAAATTATTATCTCAACATTTGGTTGTATGTTAGTAGGTAAATTAGTAGTTGAGTGATTTTGATAATTTTTAAAAGTTGAGGGCATAAAATCACATTTAAAAAAAGTTTTTTCAAAAGTCTAAAAAAAAATTCAAAAAGACATGGACAAACACAACTCCAACTCCAACTTCATCTTCAACTCCAACTCCAACTCCCGAAAAAAGTAATTTTCATGGCCAAATGACTACTTTATTTGGCCCACAGGCCAGCCCAACCCATATTGCTCAGGCTCCACGAGTCAACGGTCTTATACGGGTTGGGTTAAAAAGCCATGTTCTTAAACGGGCGATAAAAATCATAACCTAATCCTATCAAATTACAAGTTGGACTGGCCCGATCCAACGGGCCTGACCCATATTGACCGCTCCATTCAAACAGATTATACCTCAAAAAATTGTTTAAACTTGTCTTCTTAGTGATATTCATCAATTATAGCTAACATTAATTCTTCTTGGGATTCGACTCTCAAACTTTAGACCGGATTATTTATAACAATAACTTATCCTTTTGAGACGAACTTTCAACGTGATCAATACACAATTGAAATAGATTTTAAATTGCTTTAATTCTGAAAAGTTGCATGGTACAGTTTTCCTGAGAAATGATTTTTCAAACAAACCAGCTAGTCTTACTCACGCTATACCTTTCCACCTTAAAACAATAATTTAAATTAATTTATTTTCACTTATAGTACTTTCTGATAACAATTTGTTTAGGATATAATTCAGTTTCAGGAGAATAATATAATACATGAGAAATTAGAACAAAATCGAATCAAAGATTATTAATGTTTGAAATGGAAAAACATTTTTGTAAAGAAATAAATCTTGGGCCTAACTCAACCTCAAAACTAACTTATGAATCCAAGTCCATATTGCGAGACTATTTCTTCAAGACTAGGATTGAACAATTTTTGTTTAATATGGGGCCAACATCGGTAATCATAAATTAGTATGTGGGATGGGCTTGACTCTGACACCATATCAACAACAACAACATTGTTGATATGGTATCAGAGTCAAGTCCATCCCACATATTAATTTATGATTACCGATGTTGGTTCTGACTCTGATACCATATTAAAAAAAATCTTGAATCTAACTCAACCTCAAAAAAGATGATGGAAAGGTTATCTAAGTCCACTTAAGAAGACCATTTTATTCTTATCCCACATGTGATACTTAACAATATTAATTTATGGATTTTATATGATATATAGAACTATAGGAGGATCCCATTATTCTAAGTGACTAAAACGTTTGAAAATTATTTTGAGACCAAAAATGGTATATGATAGTGAATATTGAGTGTACATACAAGGTCCAACACACACCTACAAGATGACATCTAAGTATTAATGTATAGTACTCCTATATACTATGTTAAGATTGAACTAATTTACGGTAATTCAATATTGTTAGAAATGGTATAAATGAAAGAATATGTAATTAGTAGTATATATAGAGAAAAAAATGAAATTTGGTTGCTTAAAATTGTTTGATTATTTCATACGAAGACTTCCAAATACACCTATGCATATATAGGCATGACAATATATATGACTATTGATATTATTTAAAAAAGAGATAATACATCAAAATACCCCTAAACTTATAGTCAAAACTTACTTTATAAGACCCTAAACTAATCGGGCAATTATTTACCCCCCTTAACAACTTTCAAGTGATTTTTTTTCCACCCTAATTGCTGACGTGACAATTTTAAAAAAAATCAGCGCGTAATATATAGATTAATCTAATCTATATATATATAGAGAGAGAGAGAGATTAGATTAAAAAAAATCAAAATTCACTTCCATCATCATCTTCTTCATAACCACCCCCTTCCCCCACCCCTGCTCCCGCCTCCAACACCCTCATATCTTCATCTTCTTCGTACCCCTCACCCCATTTCTTCATTTAGGCTAATTTTTTTTTTTTTTCAAGAACACCATTACTAAGCCCCATTAACCCCTCCCTTCATTAATTTCTTTTTTACTTTTATTTAATTTTTTCAGATGACTACATCCAATTTGTGATGATAAATAACTTATGACAATTTATCACTTCCTCATCGTGTGCTTATTGGAACATTTCAGAAGGTTTGAAATAATGGTGTTAATGGTGAAAAAAACTTAAAGCAGGAAGCATTTTCATGACAGATCGGAACAAAGGAACGAATATTAGTATTATTGCTGCTAAATCATTTGGTAGATTTGAAATTATTGTGGATGAGTTTAGGTTTTGTTCTACTTGCAATTGTTAATTTCTAAATGTTGATAGAGGAGTCATGGCTTAATCTACATGAACAAAGTTATTTATCAATTTCTTGTTAAATTCGAATCAAGTTATTGGTGTTAATGATGAAAAATGGTGTTAATGGTGAAAATTAATTAAAGAAGGAGGAGAAAAGGGGGTTGGGGGCTGTTAAAGAATTGAAGGAGGAGGAACGGGCCGTGGGGGGGGGGGTGGAGAAGAAGAAGAAGTAGGGGGGTTCTTTTTTTGTTTTATATATATATATATATATATATATATATATATATATATATATATATATATATATATATATATATATATATTAAAAATAATATATAAATAATATATATTTTAAAAAAATATATATATACATAAAATATATTTATATATAAAGTACAAATATATTTTTTGCTTTTAAAAAAAAAATAATATAAAAATAATATGTTTATTGGATTATTTTTAAAAAAAAATTACAATTTCTTACGTGGCAATGACATGGCACTGATGTGGCACTGATTTGACAATTACGTGGGGCGCGTGCATTTCACTTTCCGTATTGACAGTGGCATAATTTTTTTAGGGTGGAAAAAAATTCACTTGAAAGTTGTTAAGGGAGGTAAATAATTGCCCGATTAGTTTAGGGTCTAAAGTAAGTTTTGGCTACAAGTTTAGGAGTATTTCGATGTATTATCTCTTTAAAAAAAATGATGTAAACTTAAAACCACATGAAGAAAATGTAAAAGAAACTTATTATTTATAGAAGACATACCGATTAATTGGCGAAGTAAAGAATTCAATAATACAGAAACAAAGTACGGCGCTGTTTGGCGATACATTGGGATAATTAAGATTTGGTCATTAATTACTAGTATGCTTAAAGTATGTGTCCATAGGTACATTGTTTGGTTGAAATCGCCTAAGTTTGATTATATATATAAAAAATAAATTACGAAGTAGGGAGAAATGAAACGAGCCCAAATGTTGATCCAAATTGATACAAATGATTCATATATTTAGTTAGTCCTAATAATATTTTTGAATTGCGATATAATTGTTATTATTAAAGAAAAAATTAAATATATCATTCTCAACTCAATGGAGTTTCATTTTTTTTTTCTTTTTGTTTCCTTGACCCTAAGTGAACCATGCAATATAGCAACAATGACTAGACCCAATTATGCGATAAGTAAGTATTAATATTTGTAATAATTTTCTAATTCATACATTCTGATCTGTTGGCATGTAATTTAATTCATCAATATGATTAATTAACATTCCTTAATCGCTTTTGGTAAGTTAGTTTATCTATCAACTCAAATTACGTCAATATAATTATATAGTTACATATTTATTAGATAGCTATAGATTAATATTACGCAACTATAAATGTTTTGTATATTTGGCAATAGAGTAAATGTTTTATCAGATATAACATGACAAGTGAGAGCTATAAGTAGGACTTCTACATTACTTTTTTTCATCTCCTCAATAATATTGATCCATCTAATTATTTTTTCCTTTGAAATAAGCAGTTAGATATGGCATCATCAAGCAGTTCCGATAACGCTGAATCAATTAGGCGAAGGACTGCAAACGACGTAAATTTTCTTAATTTATCTACCAACATAAATCAGTTTTAAACTAAGTTTATTTTGTTTTCACTTGCAAATGTGTTTGGAGATACATTGTAGGATTTTCCTAGTCTTTTTTTACTTCAGCCGTTCTTTATCATTTTTTCCTTTACGTTACTCTCTTTGTCAACTATTTCGATATAATTTTTTTAATAAAAATATTTAATTTAGATTAAAAATTATATAATTTATGCCCACTCATATTAGGTCCGACCCATTCATAACTAATTCGACTCATATAAGGTTCGACCCATTCATATCTAATTCGACTCGCTAAATCAGGGGCGGACCCACGTGCATTTTTCGGGTGCTCGAGCGCCCACTAAACTCGACGTAGAAGAGGTATAATTATATAAGAAACAGTGAAAAAATGGTAAAATATATAAAAAAGCACCCAGAGAACAAAAGTATGGCTGGGTGCTCTGACTTTAGGCATAACTTTCTTGTCTCCCATTCTGTGATTGAATCCCTGTAGCTTCACCCTTTAATAAATTTTTTTTTTTTTTAAAGCACCCTTATCCTAAAATTGTTGGGTCCGCCACTGCAATAAATTGCAATGCTCTCAGCATGCTTACTTTTTTCGACCCCCGGAATGAAACTCTTGAATCCGCCACTGGGAATTATAATGGTTCCCGCCACCATGTATCACCAAAGTTACTTTCTTTCAATGCCTCAACTATTTATATTTTCTTATTTAATTTGATCCTAAGATCTTTTTCTTTCTTTGAATATTTGAAGAGCGAAAATGGCGTTGATCAAGAGATGCAAGAGAACAATACTTCACCAGATCCCAATACTGCTGGTCAGCGCAGTAACAATGTTGCTCCTCCTCCTGCTTCGCCAAGTCCTGCTCTTCCGGCAAACGGATCTAGGGCAGGAGGGGGCAGACGTGTACTAGGGATGCCACGTCGCCCCTTCTACAGGACCACTTGGATTGTTACAACCACTGATGGCATCCGGATCTATGAAGAGCGGGATTTGAATGATGAAGGATCAGGTTCATCATCAGCTGGAAGAGGTACTACTCATAACCTCTCATTTATATATATGTCCGTGTTCAAAATACTTATCGAGTGTTTTAAAATATAAATGCAGGATTTGACACTTGTCAAATGACTATTGATCTGCCGCTCTCGCCTCCAAGTCAGCCACATCCTCCTCGAGTGCCGAACCAGGAGGCAGCACAAGGAGGACAGGCTGCTGTAGGACCAGGTTCGCCCCTGCCTCCACCCCAGCCGCATCCTCCTCCAGTGTCGAACCAGGAGGCAGCACAAGGAGGAGAACCAGGTTCAGCTAGACGCGAGGACGCGGTGCCTGGGGTGAGGGGGTACCCTGACTTGCCTGATCTAAACTTGCCACCAGAGGAAGATGGTGAAAATTGAAGAATTTAATTTAGTATTTTGTTTGTTTCGTGTTGGATTATCAGAACTTGGTTTTATTTAAAAATTACTATTTCGTGTTTCCATGACTAGAGCAAGGGACAAACATTGCTGGTTGCACCAAGTCCCCTTGGTTTCTCTAATCTGGCATTTGCAGTGGTTTCATGCATGTTTTTATTACTATATTTTATTTTATGGACATTTTGTGT
The DNA here is from genome assembly GCA_030864215.1 of Capsicum pubescens. Lineage (NCBI taxonomy): Eukaryota > Viridiplantae > Streptophyta > Magnoliopsida > Solanales > Solanaceae > Capsicum > Capsicum pubescens. The sequence continues at coordinate 183,405,953 of CM061539.1, read as the reverse complement.
GTTTGTATTTCTGTTTTTGTTATACTAGTAGTTATTTTCATTTATCTATTTTTGTTTCAATGTATATAGTTACCTTGTTAGTTTATATAATTACTAGTCGTGCAAGGTAGTGCACAGACTATGGAAGTGATTTGTGTATTCCGAACGGCTTCATTAAATTCATCCTTGAGCTTGATTCACTGCTCACTGCTGGTTACCCCTATGATCAAGAATGGGCACCTTATTCCACTCTTTTCAACATCTTCCTAGAGACGTGAAGGGATTCTTTCAACTTGACAAAATGTAACTTCCTAGTATTAGGAGGAAATATGAATAATTCAATTTCTTTGTAAGCTGATTTAATTTTTTTTATAGAGCTATGGAGGACTTTTGCTCAGCTTATGTATCCTCATAGCTTTTTGTAGACTGTTCTGTACAATTTTTATTATAGGGTAACTTACATAAATCCCAGAATCTTTAAGTGATATTACATAAAATTCTGACTATTTTGTTAATTACATTTTATCTCGGTTTTTTAAAATGGTGATACATATAAAAAAATGATACATTTGAAACTAACAGGATATTTATTTAAGAAATAATAGATTCTCTTTTATTCATTCTATTCTCTTATTTAAGGAAAGATGTCTAATTTTTCTCTTGTTTTTAGATTTAATTTAGATTTTTTAATTATGTTTCTCTTTTTCGTCTTTAATTATGAAAGATATATTTTTTTGGTCTTTTTTTCTCTTTTTTCGTCTTTAATTTCGTATTTAATTTTAGTCTGCTTTTTTTAGATTTAATTTTAATTATGTTTCAATTCTGCTTCTAGTCTTTTTAAAAAAAAATATTATTACTTTTGTTTCCTACACTGACTACATCATTATCTTTCATTAATAACATATGAATCACCCAATAATTGAAATAAATAATTGTATATTCCATATGAATCACCATAATAACATATATATCACCCATTAATATCATATGAATCACCCAATAATTGTATCTACCATATGAATCACCCTAATACAATATGTATCACCCATTAATATCATATGTATCACCCGTTAAAATCATACAAATTGTATCTACCATATGAATCACCCTAATACAATATGTATCACCCATTAATATCATATGTATCACCCGTTAAAATCATACAAAATGTATCTATCGTATGAATCACCATAATACCCATATAATGATATCATATTTATCATTCATATGAATCACCATTAAAAGAATAAACATGTATGAATAACTAAATAAATTTATATATGTATCAATAGATTTTTTTAAAAAAATGAGAGAGATTTTAGGAGAGGAAAAAAAAAAGTTGCATGCATTAATGGAGGAGAAAAATCAGGAAGGAAGATGATTTAAGCATTAATGGAAGAGAAAAAATCAGGAAGGAAGATGATTTAATTGTTGATAATTAGGGAGATATTTTAGGAAAGGAAATCTTGAATGAGTTAATGGTGGAGTAAAAATAGGATGTGGGTTTTCTTGATATATATGAAGAGTAAAGTTGAAAAATGAGATTTTATATAAATTTTAAAAAAGTAAAAGATATTAGGTAATATAATCTTTTAAGTATGGGATTTGTGTAATTTATCCATTATATTGTTTGGAGGTTTGGTCATTGCCCCCTCCTCTTTTGTAAGTTACAATTATATGAATGGAGAATGACAAGGGTCAGTTAGGCCCAAAATTGGAACAAAAGAAAGGCTCTTCCTTATGAAGCACAGGGCCCAACAATATGGTTTTCTAGTTAAACTAAAGTATTTTACTAAAGAAGTTGTGTACAAATACTACATGTCTTGTAATATAGCATCATTTGTACAAAGTTAACTTTTATTACTATAATTATCAATATACAAATTTGAGTGTAGGTAACTAATCACATCTTCTAACACTGATGCTAATTTGTTTCTAGTTTATTTGAAATATTTTTGTCGTTTATAATCTCAAATACATGTGATAAAAAGTTTTTAATAGTGAAAATACTTCAACTTTCTCTCTATCGACAGAGTAACCTGCAAATATAAATTGTAGTAACACGTTTCAATGCAGCTCAAAAGCACCCCAGATTACTCAACATTATGGGTTATTAAAACAAATGTGTTGCTTCCCATTTCTTAAAAGGAAAGCCAAGTTCAACTTCAACTCTTTAAAAACTATCAAGTCCTAAGAGGTTAAACTACTTAGTTTTCTGGAACTTATAATTACTAAAATGAGACTCAAATAATACAATCAGACATAGTCATTCACTGTGAAGAACTCTAGCAAACTCTTTCAATCATACATGCAATCGATCTATTTTTCTTAGTTAATTACTGTAAAAAGAATATTAGTATCAACTATCAACACTACTTTCAGCTGAAAGCATATCAAATTCTAAAAAGTACTATAAAGAAGCAAAATGGACAAATTAATCATGAACATACAAAAAAAAATTAACCTTCTATATACAATGTAGTTTTTCGTTGAACCTCATACTCCCACTTGGCTCTGCCCCTACTGATCCAAATCATAAATAAGTCTCGATCCTTTTGAAACGACCCGCGAAGGTTTTTGAAGTTAAATTTAGGCCAAAGTGCATTAGCCACCCTTAAATTCCAATTAGTGTGGGGTCTTACACTGATAATACAAGTTAATTAAATCCTTAATTCACTAGTAGTACTATTAATTACTAGTATTTCCTTTTTGGTACTAATTTGTACAGACATGACAAAAAGGAAGTTGACAATAGCTCAACTCTTTTGCAATTCTTGCAATTTCATGAACCAATAATACAATTTATTTTTTCCTCTTGGATGTTTCACATTCTTATAGTTATTTTTTTAATTTATACTCGTAGTGACTATTGAGTACTTTCCACTACATGACGTGTGTGCTTTCTCTTCTCCAATCCCCTCCAAAATCCAAAGAATAAAAACAATGTTACTAGCAATCAATGTGAAAAGGATCTTAGCTACACGTACATTTTATACTCTGACAATCGTTGGCAAATGTTCAGTGTTACATTTTGTGTGGCTCTAAATGATCCCTTACCCTTTTTCCTGCCTTTTAGTGGTATTGATTTGTTGCTTGTTTCTATGCTAGCTAAAGCCTAGATGATTCTGCAAGTAATAAAACAAGATAGGGAAACCTGAATACATTACGTTCTCATATTTTTTTTCAAATATTATCCAAAGTCCACTATTTATCACCTTCACAAAAAAATAATTCTACTTGGACCCATCTTTCTCTACTAGTGATTCCTAACCACGTGCTGACGCTACAGATTCTGTGCCATTTGTTTTCCCATTTCCCCCCCCCTAAAATTAGGCATGCGCGATTTCTTATATGGAGGCCATAATAGTTTTTTACTATTCTCCACATTTTGCAATCTAATCATGTAATAACCCAGACTCAGTACGTAGTCAAACATTTGTATGATTTTCTCTCTTCTCACTGAACACAATTTAGTTGGTTAATTTAATGCAATCCATTAATTTATAGCTTCCCTAATTAGTTGGAATGGACTAGTGATGTAAATCATTTATATTTATATTCATGCCACTCTGTTAGGTCAATTTCTTTTCCAAATACGAGTACTAAATAATGTCTTTTAGGCTAAATTTGGGTAAGCCATTTATTAGATCTCCTGCTTATCCTTATGTAACTTGTTTAATCGCAACTGAATTACTACCACCTTAAAGAATTCTTGTAAGGAAATTGGCCTTAATTTGTAGTCCTAGTGCGTTTTTTTTTTTTCATAAAAACAGGCTTATTAATTTGCTTACTATGTACATTAAGTACGAGTAAAGTTCTACCAAAGGATCTGTGGAGAACTAAGGATAGGTACTTATTGTTAATCACAATTTTCTACTTCGAACTATGAGAATGGAGTTACCTTTGATCGAAAGCATTTTAACTCTAAAAATTGAATTTCACAAAGGATCGCTTCCAAAATAAGTATCAAACATGGGATAAAAATTGAATAAAAAATATTCAATATAAATACGAGGCGGGCATTCCCTCCTCTTATTATATTCATTCATTTCCCGGGACTAAGTCGATTGGTTAAGACCACAAGTCCCCTTTCTCTCCACCCTTTCGTTCTTCTTACTTTATACTAATAATATCCTACAGCTCTCACCTTAGCTTTCTAATGGATCCTTACAAGGTACAATTCTTCTTCCTTCAAACTTTGCTTTTATTAGTTAATGGTATAGTGCAGTTTGTTATCTATCTTTTACATTGTTATTAATTAATTTCGCCATTTCTATTTTTCATGAGTAACTTATGTATGGTTCTGTTAATGTTATAATGCAGTACCGTCCGTCAAGTGCTTTCAATTCACCATTCTGTACCACTAATTCTGGTGCTCCTGTTTGGAACAACAATTCATCTCTTACTGTTGGTGCTAGAGGTATCTTTTTTTTTTTTACTTAAAAATCATTTTAAAATGGAAATCTCTTTGGTAACTGCTTCTGGTTAAAGCACTGAAATGTGCTTTGCCAATTATCTTTTAGGAGTTAAACTCGAGAGAAATGGTTTTCTAGTCCTTTACAAAATTTTAGTTTTATATAGTACTTTTTATCAGATAGTTTCATTTTTACGCCTAAGATATCTGAAAAGGTCATTTTCTTCTCTTAAAACTGTAAGTGGACAAGAGATCTCATTTCCATGTAAACTCAATGTGTGCATATTATTTGGCCCATGGTTGGTTAATTAGAAGTTGCTTCCATTTATTTATGCCTCTGACATGTGTTCCCTGTCACCTGATTTCTTCTTATTAGTAGCTCTTCACTAATATTATTACTACTCACTCCGTTTCAATTTGTTTGATTCGTGGTCTTAAACTAAATATATGTTGAATGTACCAAAATGTCCTTAATCTTATAATATTAAACATGCCATATGGAAAGTTACAATTAAAGAGGGAAAGAGGCATAGCTTTTGATATGGAGGGTTTATTAGATTCTCTTGTCAAATCCAGCCATTTTGGTCTCAGATTGTAAGCAATCACCATTTGTTTGGTTCCCGGGAGGTTTTTATATCACTCTTTATATGCAAAAAAATGGGTGGCTCCTATTTCAATGTAGAATCTTCATCCCACATATGCTTATCCATCTGTCTGTCTACTGTCTTGAAGGTTAAGTTGTGAACTTATTATGCTCATTACTTTATTAGCTCTGGGAAAAAACTTACCCTTGGTATATTGACACAAATAGTGCTTTGCATCTTGATGATATTTTACTATCAATTCGAAAATAGCTGTTGTCAAGTTTTTCTTCAAGTTGTTTGCTAACATAACTAGCACCCTGTAGGATCAATGTTAATTTTACATAGAATTTAAGTTATGCACACTTACAATGTAAAGAATTGTTATGTAAAGAATATACTATCAGTGCAATTTAACCGGTTATAGCATGTTATTACTCCATTTTTACATTACTATATCATACTTGATATGGAGAGCGACGTTGTTGTATGATAGAATCTTTTACATATTTGTGTTTGTGGCTGCTCATATAATTTTCTTTCCAGGTCCTGTGTTGCTTGAGGATTACCATTTGGTGGAGAAACTTGCCAACTTTGACAGGGAACGTATCGCGGAACGTGTTGTTCATGCCCGTGGTGCTAGTGCCAAAGGGTTTTTTGAAGTTACTCATGACATTACTCACCTTACCTGTGCTGATTTCCTTCGAGCTCCCGGTGTCCAGACTCCTGTCATTGTGAGATTTTCTACTGTTATTCATGAGAGGGGTAGTCCTGAAACTCTGAGAGACCCTCGTGGTTTTGCTGTCAAGTTCTACACTAGAGAGGTATGCCAAACATCAATTTGACGAGTTATGACTACTATTATTCTGTACCTTCATACTTCAATTTCCATATGCAGACTGGAGTATGCATGTTTTAATAATTTCTTTATTGGCACATGGCTTAATATGTTTCCCTAAGAGTTGCCTGGACTGCTTCATATATGTGGAGTTCATTTAGCTTTTTCTTTAGTGTATCTTCATGTCCTAGTACATACCTTTCTTTAAGTACCCTGCATATGGATCTGCTTGTTTGCTAACATTCAGTCAGGTTATGTAATATGAAGTGATTGTTTATGTTGCTTAACACCGTGCAAGAGACCATAGGGCTGTTTGATATTCAATACCATGCAGTGATTTTTATGCTGCCTAATTTTCATGATTCCCGCCTGCCTTTTCATAGTCTCATCAAGAAAAGATCTCGTTGGTTTTCAAAACATGTCTGCATTATATTTGCAATTTGTTGATTGAATTTGAAGTTGGTCCTTATCTTCTGCCCTAATTTTGATATGCCTGCATCAGGGAAACTTTGATCTGGTAGGGAACAACTTCCCCGTCTTCTTCATCCGTGATGGAATGAAGTTCCCTGACATGGTTCACGCTCTGAAGCCAAATCCTAAGTCCCATATCCAGGAGAATTGGAGGGTCCTTGATTTTTTCTCTCATCATCCTGAAAGCCTGCACATGTTCTCTTTCCTATTCGATGATATTGGTATACCACAAGATTACAGGCACATGGACGGATCTGGTGTCCACACATTCACATTGATCAACAAGGCTGGGAAATCAACCTATGTGAAGTTCCACTGGAGGCCCACATGTGGTGTCAAGTCCTTGTTGGAAGAAGAGGCAATCCGAGTTGGAGGAGCAAATCACAGCCACGCTACTCAGGATCTCTATGACTCTATTGCAGCTGGAAATTATCCTGAATGGAAGCTTTTCATTCAGACCATGGATCCAGCTCATGAAGACAGATTTGATTTTGATCCACTCGATGTGACAAAAACTTGGCCAGAGGATATCTTTCCTTTGCAACCGGTGGGGAGATTAGTTCTGAACAAGAACATTGATAACTTCTTTAATGAGAATGAGCAGCTAGCTTTCTGCCCTTCTATTGTGGTTCCAGGGGTCTATTACTCAGATGATAAGATGCTTCAAACTCGTATTTTCTCCTACTCTGATACCCAACGGTATCGACTTGGGCCAAACTATTTGCAACTTCCTGCTAATGCTCCAAAGTGTGCTCATCACAACAATCACTATGATGGCTCTATGAATTTTATGCACAGGGATGAGGAGGTACGTTCTCTCTCCTTCCATATCAGAACATATCCATCCATGGATTTTATGATCTTAATCTTTTAAAGTTTTCAACGGCATCAGGTCAACATTCTGTTCTTTTTACCATGTATAACAATAAGTTACTTTTCATAGTAAAGGTGATATAGTCACTTAAAAAGATAGGGAAATAGCCAGTTATTTTGCACTGACATTGTAAAAGTTTTTATACTAATACCACAAAATACCTATGCATTATTGCAGCAAATGGAATGCCTTTAGCTTACGTGCAAGTTCATACAAGTTCGTCTGATATATAGCATTATAACTTCAGTTTATTTAATAATGTCTTGGTTTATTTGTGTTTTAGTTATGGTGTTACTTTATAATATTTAATGCATGGTTAATTGCAGATCGATTACTTCCCTTCAAGGTATGATCCAGTTCGCCATGCTGAGAACTATCCTATTCCTACAACAGTTTGCAGTGGCAAACGCGAGAAGGTTTGTTCCTCTTTACCTATTACCTAATTACATTTGAAGCTGAATTAAGACTAACTTCTGAAGCAGTGTAACCAGCTATCCAGGAAATGCATATTAAAGTGGATTTGTTGGACTTGTTTTAACTTTTGTTCTGCTGAAATTTCTTACAGTGTATCATTCAGAAAGAGAACAATTTCCAGCAACCAGGAGAAAGGTATCGCTCATTCTCCGCTGACAGGTAAACATGATTGACATATCGTAATCTGTGGTGTTGTAAGTTACATTCAGTAGTCCTAAACCCGAATATCCTCCATTCTGTTTGATATACTTGTTTTCTCAATCACAGGCAAGAACGCTTTATTCGTCGGTGGGTGGAGGCCTTGTCTGATCCGAGGATCACCTATGAAATACGCAGCATTTGGATCTCATACTGGTCTCAGGTCAGTATTTCATTATACCCTAAATTTGTGTTAGGCAGAGGTGAATTTAGCGTAAACCTGCTGGTTCAACTGTACTCGTTGCTTTCCGTTCAAACTATCTATACATGCAGAAAAAAAAAGGGTTAAAAGGCACACATATTGTAAGATTACATTCTGAACCTACTCACTCTAGATTTTGAATTTCTCAAACTAGACTTTATCTTGACAGTAATTTCATAGAGCGATGAGTGATTCTGTAAATTTCTTGACAATGTTAAATGGATTACTGCAGGCTGACAAATCTCTGGGTCAAAAGCTTGCTTCTAGGCTTAATGTGAGACCAAGCATATGAGGATGAAGATTTTAATGGTTTTGGAGGAGGTGATGATCTCAATGTGAGAGTTTTAGTAACTATTCCAGTCGTATAGCAAAATGTATAATTAGGTGGACGATCATATTAAGATGAAATAAGGAGAGTATTCCTAATACATGTGCATTTGTTATTGTGTTGCTATTGTAATATGAATAATGAATGGAAGTTACAGATAATATTTCTTTTTTTTGTACCAAGTATTTATTTACAAATTTTATCATGATTGCTTTTTGGGTCCCAAAACAGTTACTTTTAGGAGGATCGTACGTATATTAGCAGATTATGTAGCTAGACTAGAAGTGGGATTGGGAAGCATTTCCTAGTGCCAATTGCTTATGCCAGATAAAAGTCAGTATCCCAACCTTACAAATTCTCTAAGCTTTCTAAATAATGTTATGGTGAATGATTAGGATAAAAGGAGAAAATAATTTGGGTGTGTTTAAGTTCATGTGGACTGCAATAAACACTAAACCACGTTTTTGGTGCCGAAAAATTCTCAAAACCGGCAAGAATAAATTTTAGTTGAAATGGCTTTAGGAAAGTGAATTTTCAGTGACGATAAAGAAATATAGCTTTACAACATAATTTTCTATAGCTGAATGACTATTTGAGCCTGAACTATAAAAATGGATGAGATTAGCAACCTGAAGAACAAATTAAAGCAGATTATTTACTTCAACATATTAAAAATACACTATTGATGTAAAAATTATCTTTTAAACAAGTGTACATAAGTAGGGCTGGGCATTCGGTTTGTTCGGTTTCATAGTTTAATATCGGTTTGGTTTTTTGATTTTCGGATTGACAAAAATGACAACCGTAACCAAAGCGAAATAAATTCGGTTCGGTTCGGTTCGGTTTCTACAAATTCGGTGCGGTTATTTCGGTTTGAAGATTAAAGTAGTGAACCTCTCTTTGTTATAACTGAACATTGAAAATTAATGATTTTTCTTAAAAAGTAATTTTTTTCAAACCTATTTTTCATTCGCAGATATAAATAACTCAACATGGATGAAACTAAATGATATAACCATAAGTTTAACATAATATGTAACTTCATTATGCATAAGTTTGCATAAATATTCAGTACTCGGAAGAGTGGTCGCTGCCGGAAACACCACAGTATTTACGTGTGGATTCTATCTCTAAGGTGAGCCTTCGCATTATTTGTGAAGGTTGTCATTCATCTCTCGTTATTTTAGCTTATGTTTCCGTTCGTTGGGTTTGTATGCCCAAAAGTTGAACTCATGTAATTCTGTTTAGATGCTCCATGAACTCAGTGTGGGATTTGGGTTAGAGATTTGTTATCTAAACTATTGTAGTTTTCATATATCACTATGTGATGTCTTGTTGGATAATGATCCTGCGTTAATAATTATTTCGTGCACATAGTGTTGTGTATGTTTTCATCTCAGTATTTATAGATATGGTGAATGCATAGAAAATTGGTCCTCCCGGCAAGCGGTGTTGTCGGGAGCCAGTCACGCCTAAGGGTTATTTTGGGACGTGACAGTGGGCTCATCATTTGTAGCCCAAATTAATGGGCTAGCCTAATAAAAATTAGACTTTAATTAAGTACATACATGTTTGGACTTAAATAATTAATCCAATTATATTAATCCGCAATATTTATTTGGGACTAATCTATTTTGAATTTACCATAATCTGAATTTCGTACGTATTTCAATTTAATAAAATTTCGTTGCCCACAAGTATATCTAAAAATGATTTAGATTTTTCCTTATTCACGAAATAAGTTTCATATTTTTTTTAAAGGACTTTTCTCAAGGAATTAGGAGATATATATTCCACAAATGTCTCTACACATTGATTATATGTGAATTTTTGTAGGATTGTTTTCCGTATTCAACAACAATAACAACAACAACAAATCCAGTGTATTCCACCAAGTGGGGTCTGGGGTAAAATGTACGCAGTCCATACCGCTAGCTCCTATGTGCGCAGTCCTATTCAAATTGTGCATAAATATAAAAAGCATTTTATCTATTTTTGTTCCATGATTAATGTCACTTTCTATTTTGTCCATCCATGCATATAATGCAATGCCATGTATAAAAAAGGCTGAATACATATACAAGCCCCTCAACTATTCGACTTTTTCCATTTAGGCGCCTCAGTTAAGCCATGTACCTATTGAACCCTTTACTTCTTCACAAAACGTGTCAATTGAGCCCAATCGCTGACGTGGCGCTGACATAGTGTGGCATAGTGTGTAATACACTCTCATTTGAGAGAGTGAGAAACCATAATTAATTAAAAAAATTAAACATAAAGAATTCCAACCCATAAAAAAAACATAAAAAGATTTTTTAAAAACAAATAAAAGTAATTAAAAAAAAGCTATCATCTTCTCTCTTCTACACACACACATTCCTTACCATTGAAACACACGTAACACACACAAATTTTCTCTTCTACATAGCACACACAGAATTGATATCTACATACACATCACAAAATACATAGTCCATATACGTACACAGCTCACAGAACCCGCACAACTCACAACACACAACACACGCAGCTACACATATACGATACACACAGAAGAATCGGGGAGGATGAAGGGGAAAAACAGTAGCAAAGGAGTAGAAAAATGAGAATTCGAGGAAAACAGCGGAGAAACTGAGAGAATAGAAAGAAAAAAGGTGCGAGGAAGAGACAATCGATGGAGAAACAGTGAACGGAGGAGAAAGATGCGAGAGAGATAAAAGAAAAAAAAGGAGAGAGGGAGAGAGAAAAGGATCGATGAGGTTAGAAATTTGACCCATTTTTCTTTAATTTCCTCCATCGCCGAGCTCGCCTGAGCTCCGACGAAGTGAAAATAGCGACCCAACCCCATTCACGATCGAACCCTCATTGGAGATTATGAATGGGTTCTGTTGGTCATCGTTATTTTGTTATAAGACAAATCAAGAAATTTAAGGTAACTCAATTTGCAAAGGAAGTACGGTAGAGGTTCACTGGGTGAGTTTGTTTGAAGATCAACAAATATAAGTGCCTGCCATGGTAGATGGTCCATATCCAACGGAATCTAGTTTTTTCCAAATACCCCAAAACACTAATTCATTTGAAATTGTTGTTGGGTATTGTTTTAGTGGAGAAATAAAGGAGTGAAGTGAAGATAGGGAAGATGAATATTGTTGGGATCGATGGAATCGAAGTGCTTCAATGGTGGGGAAAGGGGTATCGAAAGAAGAAGATATATATATATATATATATATATATATATATATATATTTACGTTTCTGTTGTGCAAAGATGGGGAAAGGGGTGTTTGGAAGAGAACAGGGAGCGGGGGTTAGGATTGGGTAGGGCTGTAGTGGGGGGTATTAATGTTTTTGTTTTTAATTTAAATTTAATTATATTAAAAAAATATTTTTATAATTATTTAAATTAAAATGCCACATGTCGTTATTTAATTCGCCACTTTGCCACATCATTGGCTTGTGTATTACATGCAGTTTAAATTTTTTGCCACGTCAGCAAATTGGGCTCAATTGAAACCATTTGTGAAGGAGTAAAGAGTTCAATAGGTACATGGCCTAATTGAGGTGCTTATACGAAAAAAGTCGAATAGTTGAGGGGCCTGTATATGTATTCCGTCTATAAAAAAATAATGCATTTAGTGGTCACTTTTCTAATTATTGATCACTAATTTGGAGGACTTCCTTTGTTCGATAAAAAGTGAATTGTCGAGGTATTGTATATCTATTATAAAAAGAAAATTAACATATAAATTAGATATTATTTCTTATTTTTGTCATTTTTAGTTATTAGCAAACAACACTTAAAAACTCAAAACAATTATCATGATAATTGCTTCCAATACTGACTTTTAAAAAACTAATTCAAAACAATAAATAACTAGGAACAATTAAATTTCTTAAATTCATGATATAAGAAATACAAAAATGAAGTATAAGAATAAATGAAAAATTTAACATTATTATTGAAACAATTAAATTATCTTAAATATCAACAATATCTAAACAATTCATTTATTATGAATATTGAGGAAGTATTGTCAAAAATGTCAATGAATCAAGTGGACTCAATGTAAAATAGTTGAATAAACCTTTCAATCTTTCCTATTTACCCCATTTGAATTGGACACACTCCTTAATAAATTCTTTACTCTTACAAGGTTAAAAGTAATTTCACTAATATATTTTTAGTTACTGAAATTTATACATTTTTTTAAAATAATAATGATTATATTTTACTCTTTTATATAAATGAAGACTTCGGTTACTACTATTTTGTCTTATTTGAGGATATTTTCGTCAACAACATCAACAGTAAGGGTATTTTGGTAACTAAAACCTCCAATCAATGACACTTTACCGTGTCTTTTGCCTCTACTCTTTTACTTTCCTAAAATCTTCTTTCATCTCCATTTTCTCTGTTTTTCCTTGTCTCCACTGTATTCCCTACGCACCTTGACACCAAAACACAAGCTTCAAGCAAAATTCATGTTCTTAATCTCAATTTTCATTAGTCCATCATGATTTATTTTTGGTAAGTGCATTTTTTATGGTGGAGCAAGTTTTCGAGCATGTTTTCATTTGATGTTTGTTATATATATGATACATGATGCTAACTATTTCAAGCTTTAATCCTTTTATTTCAAATCTGTTATTATTATTGTTCTATTATACAAATTAATTAATTCAAGTTTTAATCTATTTTCTCTAGATCTGTAGTTAATATTGTTATGGTACTAACTAATTCAATTATCCTTTGGATATCTTCTTGTTTTGCGATACTAATTAATTAAAGTTTTGATCTTTTTATATTAGGATCTGTAATTAGTTTTGTTTTTTATAACTTAAATTAAAGTTAAACCTCTGTAATTGCTGTTGTTTTACTTTTCCTAAAGGTAACAATAGTTTTTAGAGCTAATTTTTGATTTAATCACTTTATTTTTATTGATGAATTGCCGGGCAGGAAGTGGAGAGGAGTCAAAGAAGTTGAAGCTCTATTCGTATTGGAGGAGTTCATGTGCATTTCGTGTTCGAAAACCACTCAATTTGAAAGATTTTTTATTTTTTAAAATTTTTACGATTGCTTTCTTGTTCAGAGAAAAAAAGGAATTAACCCTTTTTCCTGTTTGTCGTCGTTAGACAGTGTAGTTATAGAAAAACTGTGTTTAGATTATGTAGAGAGTTTGTTTAGTAGAGTTCCACCAGTTCACTGATGATAACTTGTAGACATGTAAATGTAGTAAGTGGTGTTTTTGCATCAGTAATCTGGAAATTCGAATAGTTGGTGATGAAAAACAATTGTCTTGGTGTTAATGGTTCTTTTTCACTATACTAAAGAATGATGATTTCCAAATTGTTTTGTTCCTTTTTACTGAGTGAATATCTCAAAGTTTACTTTGAAAGTTAGATGTCCAACAGTATCTGCTTCGGATTGATGCAATAAACTGATATTCAGACCATTCTTACAATGCATTTCTTTTCAAGTAGTAAAAATATGTGACTAAGTTGCAATCGCATTTCGACTGCAGATATACAGATATAGAATGTCACTGTTGTCAGAGCACACGACAACTATAGAGCAATTTTTTGAGCGTACAGAGAGTCTTGAATGCGTGAGACGGATGAGAGTATTTGGTGAACACAACTTGCTACAGTACACGACTGATAAAGTCACTGAAATGAGAGGCCACCTTCTTAAGTATCCTGTTGAAATTGATCGAACGGGAAAAGTTAAGTTGCTTCATGGTAAGTTTTTTCCCCTCATTCTAAGCTTGTGTGGGGATATTGTTCTATCCTTCCCCTTTTAATAGACATAGACTAGGAAACAGTAACTTGTTTGGATAATGCATTACAGCTGAGTTTCTGGAGCTCACTAATAACATAGTTCTTATGTCTTAACTATGTAAATATCACTGTCATGTGTTTAGAATGTTCGCCTTCCGTTATAATTCATAACAAACTCTGAATAGCATATAGAGACTTAACTGGATGAAACTACATAATAGAGATATAAGAGAGTGAAAAACAGTAATGATGTTTTATTTTGAAATCTTGAAGATCATGGAGATAATTATCTTCAAAAATGAAAAAGGAAAAAAAAGAAAAAAAGAAAAAAAAAGAAATAGAAGAGAGAAAATAAAGTGGAAATAAAAAAATAAAATAAAAATAAAATAAAAAATAAAATGATAAAAAAATAAGGGTAAAAGATATGACTATATTTGGAGGAGGTGAAATAGTGGAGTGAAAACAGGAAAATGTAAAGTAGTGAGAGTAAAACATGCACTTCCCTAGTTAATGAGTAAAATAATGCTACTCTTGCTATAAACTGTAATTTTACAAAAGTGTTGTCATTTATTTTAATTATAGTCTTAAATATGCTACTTTCTGTAATTTTTTAATTTCAAAATGCCGAACTGAGGCGACCAGGATAAAAAGGACATTGCAAACATTGTTCTCCAAAATAAGCACACCTAAGTTGATTATCTCTAAATATATCTTGTAGCAAGGAGGATCGACTATATGTGTCCCCGGTAAAAACTTTTTTCCATTCTGTAATGGCTATATCAGCAGGAAAGTACGTCTTTTGTTGACACGAATGTACCCCTCTGTTCAACTCTATACTCACTTGGTATAGAAAAATTAAAGTCTTTCTAGAATCATGCAAGCGACAAATTATTTTTATGAATTCGCCCCCCTTCTTCAGGCCAATCAATACACCACCCGGATCAAAAGTGAGTGGCGAATCAATTGCCACTTTGCTGACCCTTGCAGCTCCACCCCTTAGACTAGCATAACTTGTGATGTTCGACAGAAAAATATGTAGTCCAACTGCAACCCGGATTGCTGTAACCAAGCTCTTTACAAATTCTACTAAACCAAATGTTCCTAGATCGAAAATTCCTATTTTGAATCGACTATTGGTTGACCAGTTCACTGCCAACTCTGATAGAGTACCTTGGAACCATGTAACTTGGCCATTTGCAAGTATACCATAGAAGTTAAGACAACTAGAACACATTGTCCTGCAGATGTTGTAGTCCAACAGACACCTCACTTTACATAGCTTACAGACAAGGTGATAAACAACCTTTTCCACAACGGTATGATACTTTAGAATGGTACCACCCGGATCAAATAGCAATGGTAAGAAATTATGCATCATAAGAACTCTCCTTGTCTTTAGAACACTCAACTTCATGTCGAACCAGGTAGTATAACCTCTATTTTCATACACGCCACAACTCTTATATAATGCCATAAAATAGAAGTTTTCCTCCTCATTGACAAATATGACAAATAACTCTTTAGATAAAATCATCACATCATGCATCATTTTGTTGCTCAAGCAATATACCTGAATAAGTACTCGCAGAGCAACAACAATAGGCAGAAGCTCCATGTATTGTCCAAAGGGTATTAGCATGTTATCTATATTCCTTTCGAGTATTTCTTGAAACAAGACGCATATAACACAATCATTATAATAAAGAAAAACAATACCCACATCTTCATATTCTACCCACTTCTCTACCAGATCTAATTTTGTACCGGGGTCTTTGAGGACAATATTAACAAGAAGGTACAGTAGCTTTGAAGTCCAATTAACCTCAACACTAAAAATTTGTCCATGAACTTTTGACAAAGTATTCACTGTTTTAACTCTAAAGAAACATCCTTGAGCACTACCTACTTTCATTTCTTTCATTTTCTTTTCAGTAATGCCTCTGCCATTTTGCGAATTTGTAAAGGTGTCAGAATCCTTGACGATGCTTCCACATCTACATTTTGCTCCTGTTTCTGATTGTCCGACTGCTCTAGTATGGCTTCAATACAAAAAATTTTGGTGGTTTTCACCCATGCCTCAACTATGATACTATCAGTCCACCCATTGCACCTTTCAGTGAGACATACACACTCACTAGATTTATCTGCTGGTTTAGAAATCTCAGCACCTGCAATTTTAATTAGTGCTGATGCACACTCGTCCCATTTCTTTGATTTCACAATGACTGGTGTTGGTAGCTTTGCTTCAACATTTACAACATTCAGAAATAGAAATCCATCGACAAAACTGAAAAGCAGAACTCGACTAAATGAATACACACCCAATTTTCCCCTATCATATAAAGCCCAAAAAACCTGCCCAGTATCAACCCAATTATAAATGAATAAAACCAAAACATGTGGGAGTGAACCAATAGTTGCATGAGGAACCTAAAATGCGACCAAAATATCCTCCTCCGTCTTTATATCGAATAGTGTGGAACCAATCTCCATGTACAGAAGTACCTTAATTGAAACTGATGAAGGTTCAGACTCGAGGTGTTTCAGGACATTATAATAATCGGACAGATCATTGAGACCCGTCAATTTCGGTATGGTATCCTCAATAGTAAGAATATAAAGTCATGAATCTAGATGTGGGTTCAGGATCTCGGTTTTCGTGGTGTTTTCATTTTGGATGGAGTGAATTTCAACTAGAACTTCAGATTCGACCCATTGAGGACATTCGTCGAACGCCTGGTCCTCATTGTATTTTGAATCAATCTTACTGCTATTTTCAATCTTCAGTTGTTCAGCAATAGCATAGTCATCTGAAACCACCTTAGCTTGTATTTCCTTTACATTCATTTCCCTCGAACATACATAAAGACAAAAGCTACATTAGCAGTCAAGGCTGCGCACACACCCATAGACGCAAGATTTGCATTGGCATTCAATACTGCATGTGCAATCCTTACACCACCTCTGAAATTGTTTTAAATCCACAACTATTCCTGAAACTTCATCCATAGGTGCCCTTCTATTGGCATTGTTTCGTTCAACTAATTTAACCAAAGTTGATGATTCCATAAACATCTTCTTCGAATTAATGCCCACAGTCGAGACAGATTCGTTTCTCTGATACCAATTGTTATGATTCCAAATCAAATCATAACAAAATTGCAGTAACCAAACAACCAACACAGTATTTTTTGAGAAATTTTCTGTTTATATCAAAAAATAGGGAAATGAAACTTAAAATAACAAGAAAATCCTATCTATGAAGAGAAAACAAATTTATAGAGAACTCCATGAATGAGTCGATCTGTAGGGGAAGAAGATGAGAAGACAAAGCTAGATTTAGATGGGGATAGAAAGGAATTGGGAGAGAAAAGAAGAACAATTGATTTACCAGATTTCAGCTATGCTCTTCTTTCTCCTATGAAGTGTGTATATAACCACCTTGCCACGTGGCATCATCACGACCCTTGCGATTCTTTTAAACTTGAGTACTCTTGACCCTTTATTCTTAATCTCGCGCGTTTCTATTTGCTTTCTATTCCCAACTTCGAATCCAAACAACTAACATTTGATCGACTATTATTGAGATCATAACAATCAGTGCCTGATTTTTCATCAGCATTGAGGAAGGAGAATCGAAAGTCGCCGCCTACTATGTTGCCGACTTTGAAGGAAAAGTCAGCTACTCTGCCTCCGTCTGGTGCAAAAAATGGCAAGTTTTATGGGGTTGTTGAGAGTATTGGAAGTAGCAAATCGGTGAATTCAGCGGAGAAGAGGATTGGGGGTTTGATGATTAGGAAGAGTTATGCTAATGTGGAGGAACTAAAGGGATTGGCTTCTGTTGCAAGGACTGCAATTAATGGTGAAAACAGAGTAAGAAGAACTAACAAAGTTGCTGGCAGGACTGTCACATCCCTTTTTCCGCTCGAAGAGATCGAGTCGAAGGGTTTTTCCAATTAAAGTGACGGTATTGAATAGAGATTATTTTAATTATAGATTCGCCACTTGGAATTGAGTTACGGTGTTCCAAGTCACCTTTTTGAATCCCTAATCAAAAGAAAATGACTCTTATTTGGTCTGCGAAAACAGAAGACCAGGTAAGGAATTCTGTTGACCGAGGGGAAGGTGTGAGGCACCCCTCGAGTCCCGTGGTTCTAGCACGGTCGCTTTTACCAACTTATACTTAACTAAAACTATTTCGATACATTGTGTTAAAGTCTAAAATCAGTCATTTTTATTATTCCAAAAACTTATCTATTATCTTATATTAAATAAATGGATAAAAACTAATTTTTAATAAAATATTTATCAAGGTGCATTATTACATCCTTAAATTTTCAAATATCTCGGAAAGATGCGTATGCCACATTCTCAATTGAGACATATTTTAAACACGCCTAAAAATTAATTAATTATTATTTTTTAAAGAAAAAAAATTGATTTGTCTTTTGTAAACTCGTAATAATTTTTCTATTTGAAATGCTACTTAATTTAACAATATATTATATTCAATTAAAACAATTAATTAATTTTAAAAAAATTATTAAATTCTATTAATAACAAAATAAATAAAAAAATACATAAATTTACCCATATTATGTGAAATATTATCCCAAAATTTAATCTCTTTAAATTTATATTAACCCTAATCATAAATTATAAAACACATTAAATATGAAAATTTCTACACAAATCTTCAAAGAAAACAAATAAATCTAAGACGAACGACAAACGAGACCCATTCAAAACAAAAGAAGACTACTCAACGATTTACATATGATTTTAGAAATAATAGAGACATTATCTTTATTGTTTATTAATTGTATCACACACTAATAACTTCTAAAACATATCCAAGAGTATAGACATGTCAAGAAAACATAGACAGTCAACTTCATAAGACAAATTGTCTTTGTAATTGAAATTTCATAATAATAATAATAATAAATTATACACTTTATTAAATAATAAATAAATTAACACTATTTCCCTAATTATTGAATACTAAAAGTATCAAGATTATGACGCATGGATGGTTTGGCTCTATGCACTGTTATATTCAAACTTTCCGTTAGGCTTCACCGTGAATTACAGTAATTTATGTGTGTGCAGTGTATGTTTCCGATGAATGTGAGTATGCAGATTACAGTGTGGAATTATAACATGCTTATTTTTACTGCTTTTCTTAATATACATGATTTCATATTCATATAAACACTCAATAATTTAAGATACAATACATAATAACAAACAGATTCATATAATAAATCGAGAACACGTACTAAATAATACATAAAAATTATTTAAACAAATTTCATTCATGTTTTGATTCCTGATAAACTTTGTACAATACGTTATTTGTACAATACATAACGTAGGATTAAAAAGGAACCTGTGTGGTGAATTTAAGCAGAAGAAAACACGAAATCATCACCGATAACTCGAACGAAACTCTCACTTTTAAATCCTTACTCTTTTGCTTCACTTGTTTTCTCTTCTCTGATATTTTTGGTCTTCATGCTCTGATTTTCTTTTTCTCTATCTGTGTCTGATACAGTGTTTGAATAATGATAATATACGTTGTAGGAGAGAATGTACGTCTATTTTTCCTCTGGGGTAAAAGTTCTTTTATACAAGGATTGTTGGGGGGAACAGTTACCTTTTTTGGGAGGGAAAGTGATTAACAGATAAGGGCCAAGGTAGAAAATTTCAAAATTAAAATTAAAATTTTCTTTCCACTCTTTTTTTTTAATAGACAAAAATAGTAATAATAATAAATAAAGATAATAAATAATAAATAAAAATAAGAATGAATAAATAATAATAATAATATAATTATAATAAATATAATAATAACTAATTAATTTTATATTTAAGAAAAATATAATAAAATTTATAAATAACCAAAATACATATAATAAAATAGTATTGAAACTACTAATTTATTTATTTTAAAAAAATATTTTTTTTAAAATTTTTGTATTATTTTTAAAAGTTGGAATAAAATAAAATAATATCCTAAAATTAACTTCATTTAGTTATTTATTTTTTAACTAAAAACTTTTAAAAATAAAAATAAGAAATAAAATAATATCAAATATATATATATATATATATATATATATATATTATACTCAGGATCATTGAGACCCGTCAATTTCGGTATGGTATCCTCAATAGCAAGAACATAAAGTCGTGAATCTAGATGTGGGTGCAGGATCTCGGTTTTCGTGGTGTTTTCATTTTGGATGGAGTGAAGTTCAACTAGAACTTCAGATTCGACCCATTGAGGACATTCGTCGAACGCCTGGTCCTCATTGTATTCTGAATCAATCTTACTGCTATTTTCAATCTTTAGCAGTTCAGCAATAGCATAGTCATCTGAAATCACCTTAGCTTGTATTTCCTCTACATTCATTTCCCTCGAACATACATAAAGACAAAAGCAACATTGGCAGTTAAGGCTGCGCACACACCCATAGACGCAAGAGTTGCATTGGCAGTCAATACTGTATGTGCAATCCTTACACCACCTCTGAAATTGTTTTAAATCCACAACTATTCCTGAAACTTCATCCATAGGTGCCTTTCTATTATCATTGTTTTGTTCAACCAATTTAACCAAAGTTGATGATTCCATAAACATCTTCGAATTACTTCCCACAGTCGAGACAGATTCGTTTCTCTGATACCAATTGTTATGATCCCAAATCAAATCATAACAAAATTGCAGTAACCAAACAACCAACACAGTATTTTTTGAGAAATTTTCTGTTTATATCGAAAAATAGGGAAATGAAACTTAAAATAACAAGAAAATCCTATCTATGAAGAGAAAATAAATTTATAGAGAACTCCATGAATGAGTCGATCTGCAGGGGAAGAAGATGAGAAGACAGTTAGATTTAGATGGGGATAGAAAGAAATTGGGAGGGAAAAGAAGAACAATTTATTTACCAGATTTTAGTTATGCTCTTCTTTCTCCTATGAAGTGTGTATATAACCACCTTGCCATGGGGCATCATCACGACCCTTGCAATTCTTTTAAACTTGAGTAATCTCGACCCTTTATTCTCAATCTCGCACGTTTCTATTTGCTTTCTATTCCCAACTTTGAATCCAAACAACTAACATTTGATCGACTATTATTGAGATCATAACAATCAGTGCCTGATTTTTCATCAGCATTGAGGAAGGAGAATCGAAAGCCACCGCCTACTATGCTGCCGACTTTGAAGGAAAAGTCAGCTACTCCGCCTCCGTCTGGTGCAAAAAATGGCAAGTTTTATGGGGTTGTTGGGAGTATTGGAGGTAGCAAATCGGTGAATTCAGCGAAGAAGAGGATTGGGGGTTTGATGACTAGGAAGAGTTATGCTAATGTGGAGGAACTGAAGGGATTGGCTTCTGTTGCAAGGACTGGCATTAATGGTAAAAATAGAGTAGGAAGAACTAACAGAGTTGTTGGTAGGACTCTTCTTTGTTACAGATAATTATGATTCTCACCTCTGAAGAATGGAGGAGAATCATTCTTCATGTGTTTTTGATTCTTTGATATTTTTTACATTTTATTTGAGTACAAGGGAGTCTTGGTGTAACCAATAAAATTGGCGTAACCGATAAAGTTGCTACCATATGACGAGGATGTTTCAGGTTCAGGCTATGGAAACATAATCTGCTTACAATAGACCCTTGTGGCCCAAACCCCGCACATAGCGGGAGTTTAGTGCACCGGGTGGTCCTTTTTACTTGCTTGAAAGATTGGTTTTTGATTTACATTTTCTTTTTTACAGAAGATTGATTTTATAAATTTGTCTTAAGAGTTTTATAGAGCAATAGGTTTGAATCGTACCGACTCATTGTAACCTACTGGGAACTATAGAAATTAATTTGCTTATGGATTGATGAACATTGAATATCATAATAATAGATTTTTGCATATGCATCCATTTAGGCTTATTGGGTTTCCTTTCAAATTGTTCTTACATTTCAACCATTTTTCATTTTGTGCTTGTAATGTTCTACTTCGAACAAATGTTCACAAAGGGATTATTCTTAATGTTCATAAATGCAAAAGCGCAAGTACAATAAGTAGAATCAGATGCAGAATCAATGATTTGTACAAAATACTTTGCTTGACATTATTGAGGCAAGAGTTATCACATGAGAACAACACTGATAGGCTTGCAACAAAGTCTCAAAAATAGGAGCTACTAATAGTTCCATCCAAATTTTAGCTAGAACTGTAGAGGTCTAAAACAACTTCATCTACTAATTCTTGGAGAATATGCCTAGCAACTTCAGTGCCACATTTATATTCTTCAATCTCGAAGTCCGTATATTTACCCAAACAATGGCTGATATCCTATTCTACATATCCTATTCTACTAGCTCGTTTGGGCTCAAAGCAACAAATTCTGTCCACTCTTCGACCTCTTCAATAATATCAGCAATCAGAATCTCTTTGGTCATACTTGATGGTAGTTTGGTACAGGTTCTGAAACCAGAATTAGAAATCTCTTTGGTCATACTTGATGGTAGTTCGGTACAGTTTCTAAAACCAGAATCAGAGTATCGAGCAAATTTTGAGTCTAGGTACTCTAATAGACAATCAAAGGCAAATCCTTTAAGCTGATTCATCTGTTTTGGGTCGTTACAGCCAAGCAACTGACTGAAAGTTATCCACAGAAGACTCGAAAACATTTCATGTTCATTGAGGAGAAAATGGCTCACAGAGAACCCATCCTCTACAGATAGAGTCTGCTGTTGAGGTGTATTTCCAAATATGAGTTCGGTATTCAAAATGACCTATTTTGCATAACTGAGTTTGCTTCCTTTTAACTGATCAATCTTGCTTAGCACTCCAGAAACGTTATTAAAATGGTATGTGGTCAGTTCTCTGCAACTCCTCCTGGTGGATAATGAGGTCTCACAATCCGAAAGATCTCTATCAGGTTCTGGAAAGAGTGGTTCATCATCAATAGAGTCCACTGATTCAGCAAGCACTTTGCCCTCTGGAAGTAAACAAGCATCATATTTATTAGAAACATGGATGCATGAAATCCAAGTTCAGAGTTGTCTTATTTTTTAACTTATGTATTTGAGGGAAAGAAAGGAAGTATGGAAATAGTAAAATGTCGAATCGGGGACCATACTTAAGCTACTATTGGGACTGCAGGAGAGGCATCTGCCAGTTGAAAAGGCAGCTTCAAGAACATATCCTGAACTATGGTGATCAAGTGAATTCCCAACTAAATCTGTTGCTGCTGAATCTGGTATGGCCTGAGCACGAATTCAAAAGCAATAATAAGATTCAGGCAAATAACAATAGGTTCATAACTGAAGCAAGACACACTAAGAAATTTTTATGCACTTGAAAAGCAAGAGAGGGGGGAAATGCTGAATAATAGTACAATAACTAAACTTTTAACTAACACTCTTTGGCTGAGTGAGGAAAGAAGAAAAGGACTTCTCAAAAGCCTAGTCTACGTGATGACAACCGAAAAAGGTTTCATTTGATCTTGGGTGTCAAAATTTTGTGAGACAGCTGCTAAAATTTTTACTATCATGAATCAGGTGCCTAACCTGGGTATATAGACTTAAAGGAAACACAGATATACTGAGTTTTATGCATTAAGGAAGACAGTAAGAATCGTTGGCATCCTGAAATGCTATTTCCCAACTACTACTAGTACAGTTCCAATGGTTGCCTATGTTTCATATTTAAACCAAAAGCAGTTAATATTCTAGCTTTGAGCCAGATGATACATGGACTTAAGAAGAAATATACTTATAAAAAACTGGTCACAGTAAATGGTGTGGATTCCCTGATAGAGCTGATGCTAAATTTGCTTAATTTGTAACTTTTGATGCGCTAGGCTTTGCTTGATTTAGTCGTTCTAAATTTTATCAACCATTGGCTTTTTCTCTGTGCTCTGATTACATATTATAAACCTACTAGAAGTGTTCTTCTGTAACATAGTGTGTTGTATAAGTTATCTTGACTGCACATGTACCTAGTATTAGTTTAGTATGATATGATGCACAAAGGCAGGAAGAGAACCAATTTCATCAAATGAATTTTATGACTATCCAGAAGTTCAAAGTTGTTTACCCTCTTAAGAAGTCATAGGTAATTATGTTGCTTCATCTTTAAAAGGGAATATATTTCACAAGAGGTCATTCAGTATTTCATTCGTTACAAATTCAGATAGATAACATTTAAGCAACTTACCTGGAAATTCATGCAAGTATCTCTAGAAGATATATCACCATCATCACACAAATCTTCATTCCTGCTAGGCCTTTTATTCTGTGCAACAAAATTTTGGGTATTATTCATAAATTCTACAGTTGCTAAAACTCTGTTGCTCTGCAAACTACTTGGCTTAGACTTCATAAGACCCCTCTCTCTATTCTGAGATGTTTGATTTTGCTTCTGATTAACCACATGAGTGACAGATGATGCATATCCTTCTTCACATTGTTCCCTTGGCGGGTGCCATGCATCTCCATTCGAGTTCTGCTAGGAGATCTTTTGCCCAATATGAGTTCTGCACAGTATGATACATCATCAATTTCAGAAGCGGCGTCTGAGGACGAACCCTCAGAAACTCTCTCTAGGGTCTCTACTTGATCCATGCTGCTGAAAATAGGCAACCTTGGCATATTTCTTCCTGGACCTTCACAAGGAGGTCCAGAGTCACTAGAGACAGGTGACGAGACAGAAGATGAGTACTCTTCCACATTTGGTGTACCATTCTTACTATGAAGAAAATAACCACAATTTTGACATGAAGGCACAGATGTTCCTATCAAAATCTTTGAATCCACACAAGGATTAGGGCTTTCCAAATAATGAGGTGCTCTAAACCTTCGCAAACCCGGTTCTAAACTCTTTATTTCGGCCATCTCAAAATCCATATCTTCTTTATCAGATCCACCAGGTCGAGCACCAAGTTTGTCTGCCACATTGCTCCAAGTTTCAGAAGCTGAAGCCTTTTGGGGCTTACTGCCTGATCCTGCTGGCATTGATTCCAAACCCATGAGCCTAGCAACCAAACTTGGAGCTTTCATTTCACGCCTGCTTTCACAACGTGTATTGGTCATTCCATTATTCTTTGCATTTGGAAAACCCCCACTGTTCTCATCAGCAATCTACATTGTTCATAAAAGAACCAAAAACAATAAAAACAAAAACTTTCCTGTCAGGCTAACATCTAAGACAATAGAAGAAAAAAAAAGCTAAATGTGGGAGTATAGTTCAAGAAATGAGTACCAAACGAAGATTTGGCTGCTTCTCATCCCCTCTAAACTTTTTTGAAGCTTGTTTCAAGCGAGCTATAAGAATGCAGCACAAAAAAAGAAATAATTTAGCCCTCTAGCTAGAATCACCTTCAAGAAATTAACCATTCTGCTTTAAAAATTAATGGAATGTAGTAATAGCTAA
Organism: Capsicum pubescens; assembly: GCA_030864215.1. Classification (NCBI taxonomy): domain Eukaryota; kingdom Viridiplantae; phylum Streptophyta; class Magnoliopsida; order Solanales; family Solanaceae; genus Capsicum; species Capsicum pubescens. The sequence goes on along the minus strand of CM061539.1, from coordinate 183,380,371 downwards.
CCTGGTGAAAGCAGTTTCTTTGGAAACAACTTCTTGGCAAATCTACGGTTCCGATCAAAGAGCTGAAAGAAAATGCCCACACAACCACAAGGCCTTTGAGGTTTTCTCTCAGTAATAGTGGCTAAACTATCATTCATTTCTCTAGCTGAGCTAACATTCATCCTTCAAAATCCTCTCTTAAATTTCTTCACCTTTTCTCCCACTCTGCTGAATGTGATTCACACACTTTGTCATCCCAATAAGATTCTATCAAACATTATCTTCACATTAATTTGGAAAGAATTAAAAAAAAAAACCCCATTGGCCCCTCTGCCCACCACATCACTCACCCTCCTTAGCCCAAAAAAAGAAAATGGGGAAAAAGAACTTACATTTTCATGCAAGAAACAAAGAAAAAACCCAATAAAATATCAGAAAGAAAGTAGAAAATAGCTATGAAAAGTAAAACCCTAAGCTGTGTTCAATTATGACAACTTTCACAAGAAACCACAGGCAAACAAAGTAAACACAGAACAAGAAAATACAAACAGCAATACCCAGAATGTCTTCAACTTACACCAAATGTGCTACTGTTCAAGAAAACAGCTAGAACTGGTTATAGTACACTCTAGTTAGCTATTCTTTTCTTTTTTTAATCTTCTTTATGACAGTGAAAAAAGCAAAATCATTTGTACACTAGAGGCACATGCTAACTTACTCACGCAAAAAATAGAATAAAAGTCCTTTCTTTAGGCTATTGAGTAACCCCAGGAAGTGAAACCTTCTGAGGTTTATACAATACAGACCAATGAATAAATAAAATGAAGCTATGAAACTAAACTAAGAAAGAAATAAGCGACCACTCCCAAGTCCCCGGCGACTCTTCCAATACCACTTAATACCTGTCACATACGAGCAAAAGAGTGGTACAAGCACAGAAGGAATACTTGACTATATCGACACATTCTCTTATATAGAGGAACAAAGAAACACGGGCATAGCACGCAAGCACAATATAATTATTTTAAATTATTTTCTATAGACATGCTTTCTATGCTTTGCTATCACAAATGCTACAGAATAAGAAAAGAATGCGTTGATAGAGACTAACCGATTAGGCACCAAACAATAATAATAGAACCCAAAGCAATTGCAGCAAGGACAAGACCGAACATTTTTCAAAATCCAAAGTGACAAAGAACCTCAAATTACTTTTAAGAGAAAATAGAGGGAGTAATAGCAGAGGGGAAGTCTGTCCTCTTAGAGAAAGAGAATGGTGAGTTTATATAGTGAGGAGGGCCGTCCACAATCCCAAAGAATGAAGGAAGAATAATATTTAATGAAGGAAGAATAACATATAATGAATCAATTAAGGGGATTGTTCCCTTAAATGGATGGGGGTAAATCAATCCATTCCACCAATCATACTATAGTTGCCATAAATAAATAAACAAGGGTATGTCAAATTATAACATTTGAAATTTCCATGAATAGAACAAGTAAAAAGAGATCCTTCCTACTTATTAAATGAAATCAAGAAGAGGTATCTAAATTTACCATAATTAATGTGTAAGGGGATGTCTGTCAGCCAAGTAAGGCAAGAAAAATAAAAAATCAATTACTGAGATGCTTTTCTCAAATCAAATTGGTACAGGATCATACCCAAACAGTCAAAACGTGCACATATTAGCCTTATTAAAGATTTACGAACAAATCCTCGAATCGTCACATACATGCTTTTCCCATACAAAATTAAATTAAGTAGAAACTAACTAGACTGATATTACTGAGGCTCTTCCCATTAATACTTGTGGGAAATCAATCAAAGTGAAAGAATATATAAATCATACACAAATTTCCTTTTCAGATTATATGCTAATTAAGGAAAATATAAAATCACACAAAATTCAGTCAAATCTAATAAAGGAAAGATCGGTTAAGCAAATCAGTCATACAAATTATTTATTTACCAAAGAAAAGAAGAACTACAATATAGTGATCACATAATCAAGGCAAACGATAATTAATAGTACTTAATTTTTAGATGAAAATTGACACAAGACTCAATCAAAAGTAATTACTTAACATAAACCATTGTTAAAGTAATCAGCCACGTCTCTCAATTAAAGATAGTATATAAATCAATCAACTGTAAATTCTCAATTAGGCACAGTCAAGAATTTTAAAACCCGTCACAAAGGAAAATAATCATTCGTTTAACACGATAGTAGTACCACAATTACAATAAGGCGATTACAAAATCATAAAACATGCCAAAAAAATAGTCAATCTTAGCAAGCAACAATCTACAGTGATTAGTAATGAGTATCTTGTTAGAAAGTTAAAACCAAGTCACAAAAGAAGTTGGGATTTTCTTACCCATATTGGCCAAGAGGCATAAAAAATGTGAAGTTGCAAGAAGTTAGGCATGTTTGCACATACCAGAGAGAGACGAACAAATTGACTCACCATTCAAGTTAAGCGTCACGAAATTTCAATCAAGCAGGACATGCAAATAGGGTCGAATAAAAATCAAAGACTTAAAATCAACATATTTATTCAGCAAAAATCAAACGTGACCACACTCGATTCGAAGAATCTTTCTATGAGAGACACATATGAAGAAATAGTACTAAAGTTCACAGACATATTTCGAACACGGGATCAAACGTGAAGACGGATTCTCTCAGAATTCGTCATTTTCGATGAGGAAGGGTTGCATGGTTGGAACGCCGAAGGGGTTTGCCGGAGGTATCGCTGTGGGGGGAGGAGTCGAGGCTGTGTCGCGGATGTTGGACGTTCGTCGGAGGGGAGAAAGAAGGCGGCTGGAGGACGGAGGATGGAGAGGCAGCGTGGAGGCTTGGTTGGCCGTCTCGGTCGATGGCGGTGCCACTGGTGGCGCTGTTCTCCGGTGGAGGACGAGAAGGGAGGGGGCTGGCCATTGGAGCAGCGGCTGGACTCGCCTGGGGTAGGCGCTGGCGGCGCATATGGAGAAGAAAGAAGAGGCGACGACGAAGGCTGTTCGCAGGAGATGGCGGCCTGGCGACGAGGACTCGGAGCGACGGAGGGGTGGTTTTGGTGGTCGATTGGCGACGGAGAGATCAGAGGAGAGGGGGAGATTGATATTTGGAGGTGTTTGTCGAGAGAGAGAAGAGAGAGGTGGAGAGATAGAGGCAGAAGTTGTGGAAAAAAATTAGGTTTAGGGCTTATAGGTTTTAAATATGGAAAGAGAGATCTTTTGATCTCAACTGTTGGATTGGTTTTTGATCGACGACTGAGATTTAATGTCATGGGGGAATTAAAATGTGGCTAGGTTGAAAAATAATGGCTGAAATTGTAAGAATTTGGGTTAAGATTGTAATGGATTGGGTAAAAATAGGCTATAATTGTAAGAAATTAAATAAAATTGGATTAAAAGGTAAATAAAATTAGGCAAGGTAATTTTGATTAGGCTGTTATTTAAATTAAAGTAGGAATAATAATAATATATGATAATAGTAATTAAATAATAACTAACAACATTAAATAATAAATAATAAATAATAATAAAAAATATATAAATAATAATAATGAAAAAAATAATAATTAAACAATAAATTATAATAATAAATGATAAATAATAAATAATAGTAATATATATAATAACAATGTCAATAAATAATAATATCAATAAATAGTATTAAATAAAGCAAAACTAGACAATGTATTTTGCAAAATTGTGAGTGTGCATAATTACGTGAAAATAATTTAATTAATAAAATTATAAAAATGTCATTTTTAATTTTAGAATATTATAAAAAAAATGATTCTAAAAGATAATTGATGATTTATGCATTTTCTAAATTATGAATGCGATATGTCGGAAATCTGTTTGATGCAAGAAAATATGCAAAAATACTAATGTTTAAAAATTAATGATTTTGTTGAAATAACAACCTAAATATAGTGTCGGGAGGTCAAAATTGGGTGTCAACATCACAGTGTAAGAAAGAGACTCTTCGTGTGAGGGGAAATGGGACAAGTTTTGATGCGTAGGATAACAAAGAATGGACAAACTAAGGTTGTGTTTGCCTACGCGATTCATAGAGCACATAAATCCCCGCCCCCAAGCAGTCCCAATAATTACTATTACATCAGTGAGGTTTATACAATACAAACCAATGAATAAATTAAATGAAGCTATGAAACTAAACTAAGAAAGAAATAAGCAACCACTCCCAAGTCCCCGACGAATCTTCCAATACCACTTAATACCTGTCACATGCGAGCAAAAGAGTGGTACAAGAACAGAAGGAATACTTGACTATACCAACACATTATCTTATATTGAGGAACAAAGAAACACAGGCATAGCAAGCAAGCACAACATAATTATTTTAAATTATTTTCTATAGACATGCTTTCTATGCTTTGCTATCACAAATGCTACAGAATAAGAAAAGAATGCGTCGATAGAGACTAACCGATTAGGCACCAAACAATAATAATAAAACACAAAGCAATTACAGCAAGGACAAGACCGAATGTTTTTCGAAATCCAAAGTGCCAAAGAACTTCAAAGTACTTTTAAGAGAAAATAGAGAGAGTAATAGCGGAGGAGAAGTCTGTCCTCTTAAAGAAAGAGAATGGTGAGTTTATATAGTGAAGAGGGCCGTCCACAATCCCAAAGAATGAAGGAAGAATAATATTTAATGAAGGAAGAATAACATATAATGAATCAATTAAGGGGATTGTTCCCTTAAATGGATGGGGTAAATCAATCCGTTCCACCAATCATACTATAGTTGCCATAAATAAATAAACAAGGGTATGTCAAATTATAACATTTGAAATTTCCATGAATAGAACAAGTAAAAAAAGATTCTTCCTACTTATTAAATGAAATCAAGAAGAGGTATCTAAATTTACCATAATTAACGTGTGAGGGGATGTCTGTCAACCAAGTAAGGAAAGAAAAATAAAAAATTAATTAATGAGATGCTTTTCTCAAATCAAATTGGTACAAGATCATACCCAAACAGTCAAAACGTGCACATATTAGCCTTATTAAAGATTTACGAACAAATCCTCGAATCGTCACATACATGCTTTTCCCATACAAAATTAAATTAAGCAGAAACTAACCACACTGATATTAACGCAAATCGACATGCAACATTTAAGAAGTTACAGTTTAAAGAAAGACCGCAAAAATTAGGGATTTTTTTACTTATGTTAATTAGGATGCAAAGAAACACGACATCGAATCAAAATTCAAACATCGAATTTCACTAATTTCACATCTAATAATCTGTCAAAGAAAACAGGAGTAGAAGATGATAATATTAAATTGATATAAATTCAAACAAAGAACAAACCTGAGAGAGATTCCGAAAATCCATCGTGAACTTGGATTTCTTCGGCCGGGGCTCGGAGGCAGCGAGACGGATGGAATTCCCCGGTGGAAGGTCTTACGGATATTGGTGTTGGAGAATCACCGTTGACATAGTTTCACCGATCGCGGGATCCCCATCGGTGGTGCATGGAAGAGGGACGAGAAACGCTGGTTGTTAGTGTAGGATCGCCGGCGGTTTTAACTGTTTCGGTGGTGCTGCCGGCGTTTCTCGCCGGAGAAATAGAGAAAATGGCGATGAGGTTGGTGGATCCACCGGAGGGGTTCCTTGACGGGCGGCGGGGACTGGTTCAAGGAAGCGGCGGGGTCCCACCACTGGCGGCGTGATGGTTGTGGCATTAACTGATGGCGAAGATAGTGATGTTGCATGTGAGGGATGGAGAGATGAAGAAAGCGATGTCGGGTCAATGTCCGACTGGCTATCGCTTCCGACGACGGCATACGGATGACGGGACAGCTGCAATCGCCGGTTGATTTTGGAGAAAATAGGATTAGGGTTTTCTCATTGTGTATAAAAGGAAAGGGAAGGTGATTTGATCTCAGCCGTTGGATCAATTTTTTCTGAAGTTACAGAATTATTTGGCAAGGTAAAATTGGATAACTGAAATTCAAGATATATATAATTGAAAGCAGTTATGACATGTATTGTTCAGGGGCGGCTCAAGCGTACTGGAGGCCTAAGGCCAAATTAAAATCGGAGGCCTTAAATTAGAATTAAAAATTTATATTTTTTATTTAAAATCTATTTTCTAGCTTTTTGAGATGTAAAGTTGCTAATAATTTTTTTATAATCGATTTCTTCTAACTATTCTTTTTCAATAGATAATATAGTCAATCCACTTAATCTTTCTTGAGACATTGTTGATCTTAAATGAAATTTTATAATTTTTAATTTTGAAAAGCTTCTTTCCGCTGAAGCGACTGTTACAACAATTGTTAACATTATTCTATAAGCAATATAAGCATTTGAAAAAGAATCAAGTCGTTTTATTTGATTGAGTATCTCGATTAGATTATTATCTTCTACTTGTATGATTTCCCTCAAAAATTTTAATTCGGAATATAAGTCTATACCGTCAATATCAGAGTGAGTATTATGTTTTAAGGAACATTCAAGATTAAGACAATATTTTTTTTAATTCTCGTCATCTAATGATCGCAATTTTTTTTCATTAAATAAAAAAACAAAAATACTTTCATATGCTTCAAATTGTTCAAATCTATTTTGAAGTGAAGAAATGGCTTGGTCTACTATATATAAGAAGTAATCAACTCTAAAAGATTCTTCAAGAGATTTTGTAATTTCGTTATTGACATTCTCATCAAATTGTTTCTTTCTATAAATTACACGTTTACTACGAAATTAAGGTTCTATATTCATCTCTAATGCAATTTCCTTAGCTGCAATCATAGCATTTGTAAATCCTTCTTCTCTATATTTTTTGAAAAAAGAAACAAGACCTCTTAATTGATTTATGGCAACATCAATATGCATATCTTTTGATTGTAAACTTTTTCTAATTGAATTAACAACAAATAGTATATCATACCAAATAGTCATACCTAATAAAAATTCAAAAATTTCAAACTCATAAATTGCTAAGCAATTAGCTTCACTTTTAGTTTTTGGATCATCACTAACTTCCACTAATTTCAATAAAGCATCTCTTATTTGTGGAGTTTGAAATCTTATTGCTTTAATACTCTCTATACAACTTTTCCAACGTGTTTGTGACAATGATTTAAGAGTTAAACCGGATACACTATCTTTTAAAAAATTTCACCGCTTAGTGGGAGAAGAAAATAGTGAATATATGTGTTGTACCACTTCAAAGAATGATATAACTTTTGTTCAAGAATTAGTCATATCGCATATTACTAAATTTAGATTATGACAACCACATGGTGTATAAAATGATCTAGGATTTATATCAAGAAGTCTTTTTTGCACTCTTTGATGTTTTCCCTTCATATTAGATCCGTTATCATATCCTTGTCCTCTTAAGTTATCAACATCAAGTCCAATATATTTTATTTCATCAAAAATAACTTCAAAAAGACCTTTTTTCACTTGTATCATCCACTTTCAAGAATTTTAAAAAATATTAGATAATTTTTATTGGAGTTGTTGAAATATCCACACTCCGTAATATAAAAGACATTTTCTCTTGATGACTTGTATCCGGTGTGCAATCGAGTATAATGGAGAAATACTTTGTTTTTCCAATTTTTTCAATAATTTTATTCTTCATTTCACTTGCCAACAATTTTATTAATTCATTTTGTATATTATGCCCAAGATAATGGTTATGAATTTCATCATGCTTGATTCTATGAATATGTTCTTGCATGATTGGATCAAATTTTGCAATCATTTTAATAAGACTTAAGAAGTTTCCATTATTTTCTTGGTAAATCTTTTCGTTCTTTCCCCTAAATGCTAAATTATTTTTTCCAAGAGTTTTTATGACGAAAATAATTCGTGACAATACATTTTTCCAATGTTCTCTATCTCTATTAATTTGGTCTTGCACATTTTTATTAATTATTTTATTGTTACGCAATCGAACTTCTAAATCAATCCATGAACTCATATTGATTATACGTTGGTTGGTCATTTCATGAGTTCTAAGTTTAGTACTAAGATTTTTCCAATCTCTACTACCTTCACTAGCTAATTTATTGTTCTTAACATTAAAAGCAGTGTTAAACAACTTGCAACAAAAACAAAATACTTTATTCAAATCTTTGGAATAAACTAACCATCTTCTTTCATGTCTTTCTCCATTAGCCAATTTTTGAAAATAATATGTAGTAGAAAAATGTCTTGAAGATTCATCCTTTGGAAAATCTATGTCGGTAATTCTAATTGGTCCCTTTTCTACCAATAGATCTCTTAACTTAGTATCTACATTATTCCATTGACTAGGATCATAAATGTTTTTAGGAATACAATTATTCGGTTCATTTATAAGTTCTTGGTCTTCTTGAGAATCTACAATTGATTTTCACTAATTTCTTTTTTTCTTCTTCTATTTGGATTATTTCATCATCTAACTCAACTAAGTTAGCGACTTGTTCATCTAAAGAACATTCTCCTAAGTTATTTGGTTTAATTTTGATATTATTTATCAAAAAATTATCAAAAGCTCCTTCTTGAGATTTTATCAAATTATCTACTTTCCTTTTTCTTTTAAGTTTTGAATGACCGCATTCATACTTTCTAGTTGACATTTTAAAATTCTAACAAATATTCTAAACACTATCTATAATATCAATTAATAAGACAAATATAAGAAACAAAAGTAATACTAGAAAGTTAAGAATAATATTACCCGATTTAACAAATATGAAGATTTGATTCCAAAATATTTTTTGGATGCTCTCTTCAGACTTCTAATTAAATTAGCAAAATCTTTAACTTTTAAATTATTCAACTCAAAATTCTGAAAATTAAGACGAAAAAAGTAAATATTAAGGAGAGAGAGTCAGAGAAAGAGAGAGAGTGAGAGTAAGATATGAATTATGAAAATTGAGAAAAAGGAGTAAAAGTACAACTTTAAAAGTAAAAAATGATCAACGGTTCTTTTTTTTCATGGAGTCATTTCATTTGCTTCAAAAGTTCAATGTACTGATTGATTTTTGACTTTATTAATATATGGAAAAGCGATCCAATAATAGATTGCCAAGTGTTAATTAAAAAAAAAGATATTTCTCCTCCAAAAGTCCTTATCTTTAAATTATTTTTTTTAAATTTACTTCATAATTATAACAAAATGGGGGGCTCCAAATGTGGGGGCCTAAGGCAATTGCCTTTTTAATTACTTTATTGAGCGAACCCTGGTATTGATCCAGATGATTGCCCTTGAACTTTAAGAGGTGTTGCATCCTCAATATCCTCTCCTGTCACACAAAAATAGACATGATTGTTATTAAGTTCATGCACCATGCAGGATCTTTGTTGTTATTCTATTCAAAGAGAGGCAACCAAATTGCAGCTTATTGAAGTTTTAACAACTTTCTTTGTATAACATACTCTGTTAATGTATAATGCACATGGCAAAACAATGGAAGTACTCAAAATCTTCATTTTTGGCATTTACTTTTAAAATTTTAATTTTTACATTATTGTTGGATAATAAAATTTTGAGACCAAAAATAATAATTCGAGACAAGAAAATATTGCAATAATTAATTTATTGATTTCAATACGTGAGTGTTACAATCTCTATGAATCCCCCGATTCGCATTTGAGGGACTTGATCTTGACTTTGGCTTCGCATTTGAGGGACTTGATCTTAACTTTGGCTTGAATTTAAGGGCTTGATGAACCTGATTTAAATGCTTGAGCTTTTCAGAGAAATTGCGGCGTTTGATCCACGAGCTTTTTCTTGCTTCTTGTTAGAGTTATCAGGAGTCCTTTTTTGAATTATGGTACCCCTATTTATAGTTAAGGAAAGGGGAGAATCATGATTAATATGGACTTCCTTTGACCAATAAGTGGTGCCTTTTATGGGCTTTGATTTCATTGGGCCTACTGCATCATTTTGACATGTGGCATGATCCTATTGGCTCCTTCACTTGACTTGGCATGCAACGTCATTTGACACGTGGCACCTCTTTGGGCCTCTACAATATGATAATGTCTTGGGCTTAAAAAAGTGGGTGTAATGACCCAAATCTTTTTTTATAAGGGGTAATGGGAAGAGGGACACACCCACTCCCTTATGTCTTTCATGATTAGGGGAGCAATAACAGAGAAGCACCGTTTATTTTTCTGTCATATACCCACTGGACATCAAAAAAAAGTAGGAGGGGGGCTCACCATTTACACGGAAAGACACCACATAATTCCACAAATCTTCTTCCATTTTCTTTGCCTGAAGAACACATAGAAACTTCTCTATGTTTATTCATTCCCTGCACACAATACAATGAATACACAGACCATACTCTTCACTCAAGAACACTCCACCAGTTTTCATTTCTAATTGACAAAGATTACACTACACACCATTTGAGCAATAATAGAGCAGAAGAGAAAGAAAAGATATCAGTAAAGAGTATCTAAGATAAGTTAGCAGACATCTTTCACCAATAAGGTATGAATTTGTTTATAGTTTTCTACATATGATTCTGAAAACAGTGACAATAAAATGATACCAATGTATAGTTGATTTTCTTCTTGGTGGTAGTCGTTTGCAGCCAGGTTAAGAATAGATATTGGTTGATATTGATTGCTTCGGGGAAATTTATATAAAAATAAGAAATAATTAGGTTGTGCTACTGCTTGAACTGGGTTTTGTTTCTCGTTACTACGTGTCCATTTCTAGTAAAACAGATTAAAGAAATGTATAGTTAATTACTCAAGACTTGCATAGAAAATCTTTTTGGGTTTGAGAATCCCTTTATCTTCACCTGCACAGCTTCCTTTATTTCCTTTTGTTTTTGGAATAAACTGATGTGTAAGAAGAAAAAATGATACAGAGGATTCGACCCAATTAGTTTGCATTTGAAGAGTGGATATTATTTTCTTATTACAGCCTTCAACCGAATCTATTCTCTTATGCTCTGGAAAAATATTTCTTTCCTTTGCTCTTTCACCTTCCAAGTAAATGGGTGTTGTTAAATTTGTATTCTTACGAGGAATATATATATATATGAACAGATTCGGATCATTCGAAAGTTTTACGTAAGGGCAAGTTTATTAATTGACGCCTGACTTCGGGTTCTGATTGAAGCTATTGAAGGTTATTTGGTTGGTATTCTATGCATAGTGAGGTTGTGGAACTTGTCTTTAGCAAGGTAAGTGAGTCTTTAAGCTTTGATTCTTTCTTTTCAAATCTGATTTATAAAAATTATATTTTTCTACCTAGTCCATGTGTTAGGACAAGCGAGAACTTGGTAGAATTTGTGGCTTTTGACTAGCTATGGATATGTATTTTGAAAAGTGTGTTAAGAATTGTTTAGAGTGAAATGCGAGGTGGGGTTGGGGCGTTGAATATATTTTTCTCGTTGCCGTTATAGTCTCTAGGGGCATACATAGCTACCGTAATATGTTAGGGACATTACTTATGCTGCCGTAATATGTTAGGGGCATTATTTATGCTGCCGTAATATGTTAGGGGCATTACTTATGTTGTCGTAATATGTTAGGGGCATTATTTATGTTGTCGTAATGTGTTAGGGGAATTACCTATGCTGCCGTATTATGTTAGGGGCTTGTACATGCTGTCGTTAGGCCGATCACCTTCACTGCCGTTTATGACAAGTCGTGAGTGTGGATTGAGTTGTTATAGGATTACATTTTGAACCTCTTTGAAAATCTTATTGATATTATTTTATGAAAGATATTATGTACATATTATTTGTGTATCTTTGTTGTGCTTTGTATTTTCTAACACTTGTTCCAGGGGTATTAAAGTAGCGAGTCGAGGATCTTACTGGGTTATATTTATATGGCTCACTCCTTACTTGCATACGTGCAGATACGATTGCAGAGAGAGAGGCTCGTGACTGACTATATTTACGCGTGGATTCTATCTCTAAGGTGAGCCTTCGCATTATTCGTGAAGGCTGTCATTCATCTCTCGTTATTTTAGCTTATGTTTCCATTCGTTGGGTTTGTATGCCCAAAAGTTGAACTCATGTAATTCTGTTTAGATGTTCCATGAACTTAGTGTGGGATTTGGGTTAGAGATTGGTTATCTAAACTATTGTAGTTTTCATATATCGCTATGCGATGTCTTGTTGGATAATGATCCTACGTTAATAATTATTTCATGCACATAGTGTTGTGTATGTTTTCATTTCAGTATTTATAGATATGGTGAATGCATAGAAAATTGGTCCTCCCGGCAAGCGGTGTTGTCGGGAGCCAATCACGCCTAAGGGTTATTTTGGGACGTGATAGTGGGCTCATCATTTGTAGCCAAAATTAATGGGCTAGCCCAATAAAATTAATCCAATTATATTAATCTGTAATATTTATTTGGGACTAATCTATTTTGAATTTACCATAATTCGAATTTCGTACGTCTTTCAATTTAATAAAATTTTGTTGCCCACAAGTATATCTATAAATGATTTAGATTTTTCCTTATTCACGAAATAAGTTTCATATTTTTTTTAAAAGACTTTTCTCAAGGAATTAGGAGATATATATTCCACAAATGTCTCTACACATTGATTATATGTGAATTTTTGTAGGATTGTTTTTCCTATTCAACAACAATAACAACAACAACAAATCTAGTGTATTCCACCAAGTGGGGTCTGGGGTAAAATGTACGCAGTCCATACCGCTACCTCCTATGTGCGCAATCCTATTCAAATTGTGCATAAATATAAAAAGCACTTTATCTATTTTTGTTCCATGATTAATGTCACTTTCTATTTTGTCCATCCATGCATATAATTCAATGTCATGTATAAAAAAGGTTGTATACATATACAAGCCCCTCAACTATTTGACTTTTTCTGTTTAGGCGCCTCAATTAAGCCATGTACCTATTGAACCCTTTACTTCTTCACAAAATGTGTCAATTGAGCCCAATCGCTGACGTGGCGCTGACATAGCGTGGACTAGTGTGTAATACACTCTCATTTGAGAGAGTGAGAAACCATAATTAATTAAAAAAATTAAACATAAAAAATTTCAACCAATAAAAAAAACATAAAAAGAATTTTTAAAAACAAATAAAAGTAATTAAAAAAAAGCTATCATCTTCTCTCTTCTACACACACACATTCCTCACCATTGAAACACACGTAACACACACAAATTTTCTCTTCTACACAGCATACACACAGAATTGATATCTACATACACATCACAAAATACATAGTCAATATATGCACACAGCTCATAGAACCCGCACAACTCACAACAAACGTAGCTACACATATACGATACACAGAAGAATCGGGGAGGATGAAGGGGAAAAAACAGTAGCAAAGGATACGCACACAACTCATAGAACCCGCACAACTCACAATACACGCAACTACACATATACGATACACACAGAAGAATCGGGGAGGATGAAGGTGAAAAAACAGTAGTAAAGGAGTAGAAAAACGAGAATTCGATGAAAACAGTGGAGAAACTGAGAGAATAGAAAAAAAGAAGGTGCGAGAAGAGACAATCGATGGAGAAACAGTGAACAGAGGAGAAAGATGCGAGAGAGATAAAAGAAAAAAAAAAAGGAGAGAGGGAGAGAGAAAAGGATCGATGAGGTCAAAAATTTGACCTATTTTTCTTCAATTTCCTCCGTCGTCGAGCTCGCCGGAGCTCCGGCGAAGTGAAAATAGCGACCCACCCCCATTCACGATCGAACCCTCATTAGAGATTATGAATGGGTTCTGTTGGTCATCGTGATTTTGTTATAAGACAAATCAAGAAATTTAAGGTAACTCAATTTGCAAAGGAAGGGCGATAGAGGTTCACTGGGTGAGTTTGTTTGAAGATCAACAAATACCAGTGTCTGCCATGGTAGATGGTCCATATCCAACGGAATCTAGCTTTTTTCAAATACCCCAAAACACTAATTCATTTGAAATTGTTGTTGGGTATTGTTTTAGTGGAGAAATAAAGGAGTGAGGTGAAGATAGGAAAGATGAATATTGTTGGGTATCGACGGAATCGAAGTGCTTCAATGGTGGGGAAAGGGGTATCGGAAGAAGAAGAAGATATATATATATATATATATATATATATATATATATATATTTATGTTTCTGTTGTGCAAAGATGGGGAAATGGGTGTTTGGAAGAGAACAGGGAGGGGGGTTAGGATTGGGTAGGGCTGTAGTGGGGGGTATTAATGTTTTTTTTTTAATTTAAATTTAATTATATTAAAAAATTATTTTTATAATTATTTAAATTAAAATGCCACATGTCGTTATTTAATTTGCCACTTTGCCATATCATTGGCGTGTGTATTACACGCAGTTTAAATTTTTTGCCACGTCAGCAAATTGGGCTCAATTGAAACCATTTGTGAAGGAGTAAAGGGTTCAATAGGTACATGGCCTAATTGAGGTGCCTATACGGAAAAAGTCGAATAGTTGAGGGGCTTGTATATGTATTCCGTCTATAAAAAAATAATGCATTTAGTGGTCACTTTTCTAATTATTGATCACTAAATTGGAGGACTTCCTTTGTTCGATAACAAGTGAATTGTCGAGGTATGGTATATCTATTATAAAAAGAAAATTAAGATATAAATTAGATATTATTTCTTATTTTTGTCATTTTTAGATATTAGCAAACAACACTTAAAAACTCAAAACAATTATCATGATAATTGCTTTCAATACTGACTTTTAAAAAACTAATTCAAAACGATAAATAAATAGGAACAATTAAATTTCTTAAATTCATGATATAAGAAATACAAAAATGAAGTATAAGAATAAATGAAAATTTCAACATTATTATTGAAACAATTAAATTACCTTAAATATCAATAATATCTAAACAATTCATTTATTATGAATATTGAGGAAGTATTGTAAAAAATGTCAATGAATAAAGTGGACTCAATGTAAAATAGTTGAATAAACCTTTCAATCTTTTCTATTTACCCCATTTGAATTGGACACACTCCTTAATAAATTCTTTACTCTTACAAGGTTAAAAGTAATTTCACTAATATATTTTTAGTTACTGAAATTTATACATTTTTTTAAAATAATAATGATTATATTTTACCCTTTTATATAAATAAAGACTTCGGTTACTACTATTTTGTCTTATTTGAGGATATTTTCGTCAACAACACCAACAGTAAGGGTATTTTGGTAACTAAAACCTCCAATCGATGACACTTTACCGTGTCTTTTGCCTCTACTCTTTTACTTTCCTAAAATCTTCTTTCATCTCCATTTTCTCTGTTTTTCCTTTTCTCCACTGTATTCCCTACGCACCTTGACACCAAAACACCAGCTTCAAGCAAAATTCATGTTCTTAATCTCAATTTTCATTAGTCCATCATGATTTATTTTTGGTAAGTGCATTTTTGATGGTGGAGCAAGTTTTCGAGCAAGTTTTCATTTGATGTTTGTTATATATATGATACATGATGCTAACTATTTCAAGCCTTAATCCTTTTATTTCAAATCTGTTATTATTATTGTTCTATTATACAAATTAATTAATTCAAGTTTTAATCTATTTTCTCTAGATCTATAGTTAATATTGTTATGGTACTAACTAATTCAATTATCCTTTGGATATCTTCTTGTTTTGCGATACTAATTAATTAAAGTTTTGATCTTTTTATATTAGGATCTGTAATTAGCTTTGTTTTTTATAACTCAAATTAAAGTTAAACCTTTGTAATTGTTGTTGTTTTACTTTTCCTAAAGGTAACAATAGTTTTTAGAGCTAATTTTTAATTTAATCACTTTATTTTTATTGATGAATTGCCGGGCAGGAAGTGGAGAGGAGTCAAAGAAGTTGAAGATCTATTCTTATTGGAGGAGTTCATGTGCATTTCGTGTCCGAAAACCACTCAATTTGAAAGGTTTTTTATTTTTTAAAATTTTTACGGTTGCTTTCTTGTTCAGAGAAAAAAAGGAATTAACCCTTTTTCCTGTTTGTCGTCGTTAGATAGTGTAGTTATAGAAAAGTTGTGTTTAGATTATGTAGAGAGTTTGTTTAGTAGAGTTCCACCAGTTCACTTATGATAACTTGTACACGTGTAAATGTAGTAAGTGGTGTTTTTGCATCAGATTGTAATCTGGAAATTCGAATAGTTGGCGATGAAAAACAATTGCCTTGGTGTTAATGGTTCTTTTTCACTATACTAAAGAATGATGATTTCCAAATTGTTTTGTTCCTTTTTACTGAGTGAATATCTCAAAGTTTATTTTGAAAGTTAGATGCCCAACAGTAGCTGCTTCAGATTGATGCAATAAACTGATATTCAGACCATTCTTACAATGCATTTCTTTTCAAGTAGTAAAAATGTGTGACTAAGTTGCTATCGCATTTCGACTGTAGATATACGGATATAGAATGTCACTGTGGGCAGAGCACACGACAACTATAGAGCAATTTTTTGAGCGTCCAAAGAATCTTGAATGCGTGAGACGGATGAGAGTATTTGGTGAACACAACTGGTTACAGTACACGGCTGATAAAGTCACTGAAATGAGAGTCCACCTTCTTAAGTATCCTATTGAAATTGATCGAATGGGAAAAGTTAAGTTGCTTCATGGTAAGTTTTTTCCCCTCATTCTAAGCTTGTGTGGGGATATTGTTCTATCCTTCCCCTTTTAATAGACATTGACTAGGAAACAGTAACTTGTTTGGATAATGCATTACAACTGAGTTTCTGGAGCTCACTAATAACATAGTACTTAAGTCTTAACTATGTAAATATCACTGTCATGTGTTTAGAATGTTCGCCTTCCGTTATAATTCATAACAAACTCTTAATAGCATATAGAGACTTAACTGGATGAAACTACATAATAGAGACATAAGAGAGTGAAAGTCAGTGATGATGTTTTATATTGATATCTTGAAGATCATGGAGATAATTATCTTCAAAAATAAAAAGGAAAAAAATGGAAAAAGAAAGAAAAAAGAAATAGAAGAGAGAAAATAAAGTGGAAATAAAAAAATGAAAAGAAAATAAAATAAAAAATAAAATGATAAAAAAATAAGGGTGAAAGATATGACTATATTTGGAGGAGGTGAAATAGTGGAGTGAAAATAGGAAAATGTAAAGTAGTGAGAGTAAAACATGCACTTCCCTAGTTAATGAGTAAAATAATGCTACTCTTGCTATAAACTGTAATTTTACAAAAGTGTTGTCATTTATTGTAATTATAGTCTTAAATATGCTACTTTCTGTAATTTTTTCATTTCAAAATGCAGTACTGAGGAAACCAGGATCAAAAAGACATTGCAAACATTGTTCTCCAAAATAAGCACACCTAAGTTGATTATCTCTGAATATATCTTGTAGCAAGGAGGATCTACTCTATGTGTCCCCGGTAAAAACTTTTTCCCATTCTGTAATGGCTATATCAGCAGGAAAGTACATCTTTTGTTGACACGAATGTACCCCTCTGTTCAACTCGATAATCAGTTGGTATAGAAACATTAAAATCTTTCTAGAATCATGCAAGCGACAAATTGTTTTCATGAATTCGCTCCCCTTCTTCAGGCCAATCAATACACCACCCGGATCAAAAGTGAGTGGCGAATCAATTGCCACTTTGCTGACCCTTGCAGGTCCACCCCTTAGACTAGCTGAACTTGTGATGTTCGATAGAAAAATATGTTGTCCAACTGCAACCCGGATTGCTGTAACCAAGCTCCTTACAAATTCTACTAAACCAAATGTTCCTAGACCGAAAATTCCTATTTTGACTCGACTGTTGGTTGACCAGTTCACTGCCAACTTTGATAGAGTACCTTGGAACCATGTAACTTGGACATTTGCAAGTCTACCATAGAAGTTAAGACAACTAGAACATATTATCCTGCAGATGTTGCAGTCCAACAGACACCTCACATTACATAGCTTACAGACAAGGTGATAAACAACCTTTTCCACAACGGTACGATACTTTAGAATGGTACCACCTGGATCAAATAGCAATGGTAAGAAATTATGCATCATAAGAACTCTCCTTTTCTTTGGAACACTCAACTTCATGTCGAACCAGGTAGTATAACCTTTATTTTCATACACGCCACAACTCTTATTTAATGCCATAAAATAGAAGTTTTCCTCCTCATTGACAAATATGAAAAATAACTCTTTAGATAAAATCATCACATCATGCATCATTTTGTTGCTCAAGCAATATACCTGAATTAGTACTCGCAGAGCAACAACAATAGGCAGAGGCTCCATGTATTGTCCAAAGGGTATTAGCATGTTATCTATATTCCTTTCGAGTATTTCTTGAAACAAGACGCATATAACACAATCATTATAATAATGAAAAACAATACCCACATCTTCATATTCTACCCACTTCTTTACCAGATCTGATTGTGTACCTGGGTCTTTAAGGCCAATATTAACAAGAAGGTACAGTAGCTTTGAAGTCCAATTAACCTCAACACTAAAAATTTGTCCATGAACTTTTGACAAAGTATTCACTATTTTAAATCTAATGAAACATCCTTGAGCACTACCTACTTTCATTTCTCTCATTTTTTGCGAATTTGTAAAGGTGTCAGAATCCTTGACGATGCTTCCACATCTATATTTTGCTCCTGTTTCTGATTGTCCGACTGCTCTAGTGTGGCTTCAATACAAAAGACGAAAGCAACATTGGCAGTCAAGGCTGCACACACACCCATATACGCAAGAGTTGCATTGGCAGTCAATACTGATGTGCAATCCTTACACCACCTCTGAAATTATTTTAAATCCACAACTATTCCTGAAACTTCATCCATTGGTGCCCTTCTATTGGCATTGTTTCGTTCAACCAATTTAATCAAAGTTGATGATTCCATAAACATCTTCTTCGAATTACTACCCACAGTCGAGACAAATTCATTTCTCTGATACCAATTAATATGATCCCAAATCAAATCATAACAAAATTGCAGTAACCAAACAACCAACACAATATTTTTTGAGAAATTTTCTGTTTATATCGAAAAATAGGGAAATGAAACTTAAAATAACAAGAAAATCCTATCTATGAAGAGAAAATAAATTTATAGAGAACTCCATGAATGAGTCGATCTGCAGAGGAAGAAGATAAGAAGACAAAGTTAGATTTAGATGGCGATAGAAAGGAATTGAGAAGGAAAAGAAGAACAATTGATTTACCAGATTTCAGTTATGCCCTTCTTTCTCCAATGAAGTGTGTATACAACCACCTTGCCACGTGGCATCATCACGACCCTTGCAATTCTTTTAAAATTGAGTAATCTCGACCCTTTATTCTCAATCTCGCGCGTTTCTATTTGCTTTCTATTCCCAACTTTGAAAACAAACAACTAAAATTTGATCGACTATTATTGAGATCATAACAATCAGTGCCTAATTTTTCATCAGCATTGAGGAAGGAGAATCGAAAGTCGACGCCTACTATGCTGTCGACTTTGAAGGAAAAGTCAGTTACTCCACCTCCATCTGGTGCAAAAAATGGCAAGTTTTATGGGGTTGTTGGGAGTATTAGAGGTAGCAAATCGATGAATTTGGGGGAGAAGAGGATTGGGGGTTTGATGACTAGGAAGTGTTATGCTAATGTGGAGGAACTGAAGGGATTAGCTTTTGTTGCAAGGACTGCCATTAATGGTGAAAACAGAGTAGGAAGAACTAACAGAGTTGTTGGCAGGACTGTCACACCCCTTTTTCCGCTCGAAGGGATCGAGTCGAAGGGTTTTTCCAATTAAGGTGACGGTATTAAATAGGGATTATTTTAATTATAGAGTCACAACTTGGAATTGAGTTACGGTGTTTCAAATCACCTTTTTGAATCCCTAACCAAAAGAAAATGACTCTTATTTGGTCTGCGAAAACAGAAGACCAGGTAAGGAATTCTGTTGACCGAGGGGAAGGTGTGCACCGGGTGGTCCTTTTTACTTGCTTGAAAGATTGGTTTTTGATTTACATTTTCTTTTTACAGAAGATTGATTTTATAAATTTGTCTTAAGAGTTGTATAGAGCAATAGGTTTGAATTGGAATGACTCATTGTAACCTACTAAGAACTATAGAAAGTAATTTGCTTATGGATTGATGAACATTGAATATCATAATAATAGATTTTTGCATATGCATCCATTTAGGCTTATTGGGTTTCCTTTCAAATTGTTCTTACATTTCAACCATTTTTCATTTTGTGCTTGTAATTTTCTGCTTCAAACAGATGTTCACGAAGGGATTGTTCTTAATGTTCATAAATGCAAAAGCGCAAGTACAATAAGCTGAATCAGATGCAGAATCAATGATTTGTACCAAATACTTTGCTTGACATTATTGAGGCAAGAGTTATCACATGAGAACAACATTGATAGGCTTGCAAAAAAGTCTCAAAAAGAGGAGCTACTAACAGTTTCATCCAAAGTTTAGCTAGAACTGTAGAGGTCTAAAACAACTTCATCTACTAATTCTTGGAGAATATGCCTAGCAACTTCAGTGCCACATTCACATTCTTCAATCTCGAAGTCCGTACATTTACCCAAAGAATGGCTGATATCCAATTCTACTAACTCATTTGGGCTCAAACCAACAAATTCTGTCAACTTTTCGACCTCTTCAATAATATCAGCAATCAGAATCTCTTTGGTCATACTTGATGGTAGTTTGGTACAGGTTCTGAAACCAGAATCAGAAATCTCTTTGGTCATACTTGATGGTTGTTCGGTACAGTTTTTGAAACCAGAATTAGAGTATCGAGTAAATTTTGAGTCTAGGTACTCTAATAGACAATCAAAGGCGAATCCTTTAAGCTGATTCATCTGTTTTGGGTTGTTACAGCCAAGCAACTGACCGAAAGTCATCCACAGAAGACTCAAAATCATTTCATGTTCATTGAGGAGAAAATAGCTCACAGAGAATCCATCCTCTACAGATAGAGCCTGTTGTTGAGGTGTAGTTCCAAATATGAGTTCGGTATTCAAAATGACCTATTTTGTGTAACTGAGTTTGCTTCCTTTTAACTGATCAATCTTTCTTAGCATCCAGAAACGTTATTAAAATGGTTTGTGATCAGTTCTCTGCAACTCCTCCTAGTGGATAATGAGGTCTCACAATCCGAAAGATCTCTATCAGGTTCTGGAAAAAGTGGTTCATCATCAATAGAGTCCACTGATTCAGCAAGCACTTTTCCCTCTGGAAGTAAACAAGCATCATATTTATTAGAAGCATGGATGCATGAAATCCAAGTTCAGAGTTGTCTTATTTTTTAATTTATGTATTTGAGGGAAAGAAACGAAGTATGAAAATTGTAAAATGTCGAATCGGGGACCATACTTTAGCTACTATTGGGACTGCAGGAGAGGTAGCTGTCAGTTGAAAAGGCAGCTTCAAGAACACATCCTGAACTATGGTGATCAAGTGACTTCCCAACTAAATCTGTTGCTGCTGAATCTGGTATGGCCTGAGCACAAATTCAAAAGCAATAATAAGATTCAGACAAATAACAATAGGTTCATAACTGAAGCAAGATACACTAAGAAATTTTTTTGCACTTGAAAAGCAAAGGAGGGGGGAAATACTGAATAATAGTACAATAACTAAACTTTTAACTAACACTCTTTGGCTGAGTGAGGAAAGAAGAAAAGGACTTCTCAAAAGCCTAGTCTACGTGATGACAACCGAAAAAGGTTTCATTTGATCTTGTGTGTCAAAATTTTGTGAGGCAGCTGCTAAAATTTTTACGATCATGAATCAGGTGCCTAACCTGGGTATATAGACTTAAAGGAAACACATATATACTGAGTTTTATGCATTAAGGAAGACAGTAAGAACCGTTGGCATCCTGAAATGCTATTTCCCGACTACTACTAGTACAGTTCCAATGGTTGCCTATGTTTCATATTTAAGCCAAAAACAGTTAATATTATAGCTTTGAGCCAGATGATACATGCCCTTAAGAAGAAATATACTTATAAAAAACTGGTCACAGTAAATGATGTGGATTCCCTGATAGAGCTGATGCTAAATTTGCTTAATCTGTAACTTTTGATGCACTAGGCTTTGCTTGATTTAGTCGTTCTAAATTTTATCAACCATTGGCTTTTTCTCTGTGCTCTGATTACATATTATAAACCTACTAGAAGTGTTCTTCTGTAACATAGTGTGTTTTATAAGTTATCTTGACTGCACATGCACCTAGTATTAGTTTAGTATGATATGATGCACAAAGGCAGGAAGAGAACCAATTTCATCAAATGAATTTTATGACTATCCAGAAGTCCAAAGTTGTTTACCCTCTTAAGAAGTCATAGGTAATTAAGTTACTTCAGCTTTAAAAGGGAATATATTTCACAAGAGGTCATTCAGTATTTCATTTGTTGCAACTTCAGATAGATAACATTTAAGCAACTTACCTGGAAATTCATGCAAGTATCTCTAGAAGATACATCACCATCATCACACAAATCTTCTTTCCTGCTAGGCCTTTTATTCTGTGCAACAAAATTTTGGGTATTATTCATAAATTCTACAACTGCTAAAACTATGTTGCTCTGCAAACTACTTGTCTTAGACTTCATAAGACCCCTCTCTCTATTCTGAGATGTTTGATTTTGCTTCTGATTAACCACATGAGTGACAGATGATGCATCTTTCTTCACATTGTTCCCTTGGCAGGTGCCATGCATCTCTATTCGAGTTCTTCTAGTAAATCTTTTTCCCAATATGAGTTCTGCACAGTATGATACATCATCAATTTCAGCAGTGGCGTCTGAGGACGAACCCTCAGAAACTCTCTCTAGGGTCTCTACTTGATCCCTGCTGAAAATGGGCAACCTTGGCATATTTCTTCCTGGACCTTCACAAGGAGGTCCAGAGTCACTAGAGACAGGTGACGAGACAGACGATGAGTACTCTTCCACATTTGGTATGTCGTTCATACTATGAATAAAATAACCACATTTTTTACATGAAGGCACAGATGTTCCTTTCAAAATCTTTAAATCCACACAAGGATTAGGGCTTTCCAAATGATGAGGTGCTCTAAACCTTCGCAAACCCGGTTCTAAACTCTTAATTTTAGCCATCTCAAAATCCATATCTTCTTTATCAGATCCACCTGGTCGAGCACCAAGTTTGTCTGCCACATTGCTCTAAGTTTCAGAAGCTGAAGACTTTTGGGGCTTACTTCCTGATCCTGCTGGCATCGATTCTAAACTCATGAGCCTAGCAACCAAACTTGGAGCTTTCATTTCGCACTTGCTTTCACAACGTGTATTGGTCATTCCATTATTCTTTGCATTTGGAAAACCCCCACTGTTCTCATTAGCAATCTACATTGTTCATACAAGAACCAAAAACAATAAAATCAAAAACTTTCTTGTCAGGCTAACATCTAAGACAATAGAAGAAAAAGAAAGCTAAATGTGGGAGTATAGTTCAAGAAATGAGTACCAAACGAAGCTTTGGCTGCTTCTCATCCCCTCCAAACCTTTTTGAAGCTTGTTTCAAGCGAGCTGTAAGAATGAAGAACAAAAAAAGAAATAATTTAGCCCTCTAGCTAGAATCACCTTCAAGAAATTAACCATTCTGCTTTAAAAATGAGTGGAATGTAGTAGTAGCTAACCTGGTGAAAGTAGTTTCTTTGGAAACAGCTTCTTGGCAAATCTACGGTTCCGATCAAAGAGCTGAAAGAAAATGACCACACAACCACAAGGCCTTTGAGGTTTTCTCTCAGTAATAGCGGCTAAACTATCATTAATTTCTCTAGATGAGCTAACATTCATCCTTCAAAATCCTCTCTTAAATTTCTTCACCTTTTCTCCCACTCTGCTGAATGTGATTCACACACTTTGTTTTCCCAATAAGATTCAATCAAACATTATCTTCACATTAATTTGGAAAGAATTCAAAAAAAAGACCCCCACTGGCCCCTCTGCCCACCACATCACTCACCCTTCTTGGCCCAAAAAAAGAAAATGGGGAAAAAGAACTTACATTTTCATGCAAGAAACAAAGCAAAAACCCAACAAAATATCAGAAAGAAAGTAGAAAATAGCTATGAAAAGTAAAACCCTGAGCTGTGTTCAATTATGATAAAACTTTCACAAGAAACCACAGTCAAACAAAGTAAAAACAGAACAAGAAAATACAAACAGCAATACCCAGAATGTCTTTAACTTAAACCAAATGTGCTACTGTTCAAGAAAATAGCTAGAACTGGTTATAGTACACTCTAGTCAGCTATTCTTTTCTTTTTTTAATCTTCTTTATGACAGTGAAAAAAGCAAAATCATTTGTACACTAGAGGCACATGCTAACTTACTCACGCAAAAAATAGAATAAAAGTCCTTTCTTTAGGCTATTGAGTAACCCCAGGAAGTGAAACCTTCAAAGGTTTATACAATACAGACCAATGAATAAATAAAATGAAGCTATGAAACTAAACTAAGAAATAAGCAACCACTCCCAAGACCACGGCGACTCTTCCAATACCACTTAATACCTGTCACATATGAGCAAAAGAGTGGTACAAGCACAGAAGGAATACTTGACTATACCAACACATTCTCTTATATAGAGGAACAAAGAAACACGGGCATAACACGCAAGCACAACATAATTATTTTAAATTAGTTCCTATAGGCATGCTTTCTATGCTTTGCTATCACAAATGCTACAGAATAAGAAAAGAATGCGTCGATAGAGACTAACCGATTAGGCACCAAACAATAATAATAGAACCCAATGCAATTGCAGCAAGGAAAAGACTGGATGTTTTTTGAAATCCAAAGTGCCAAAGAACTTCAAAGTACTTTTAAGAGGAAATAGAGGGAGTAATAGCAGATGAGAAGTATGTCCTCTTAGAGAAAGAGAATGGTGAGTTTATATAGTGAGGAGGGTCATCCACAATCCCAAAGAATAAAGGAAGAATAATATTTAATGAAGGAAGAATAACATATAATGAATCAATTAAGGGGATTGTTCCCTTAAATGGATGGGGGTAAATCAATCTGTTCCACCAATCATACTATAGTTGCCATAAATAAATAAACAAGGGTATGTCAAATTATAACAATTGAAATTTCCATGAATAGAATAAGTAAAAAGAGATCCTTCCTACTTATTAAATGAAATCTAGAAGAGGTATCTAAATTTACCATAATTAACATGTGAGGGGATGTCTGTCAACCAAGTAAGGCAAGAAAAATTAAAAATCAATTACTGAGATGCTTTTCTCAAATCAAATTGGTACAGGATCATACCCAAACAGTCAAAACGTGCACATAATCCTCGAATTGTCACATACATGCTTTTCCCATACAAAATTAAATTAAGCAGAAACTAACTAGACTGATATTACTGAGGCTCTTCCCATTAATACTTGTGGAAAATCAATTAAAGTGAAAGAATATATCAATCATACACAAATTTTCTTTTCAGATTATATGCTAATTAAGGGAAATATAAAATCACACAAAATTCAGTCAAATCCAATAAAGGAAAGATCGGTTAAGCAAATCAGTCATACAAATTATTTATTTACCAAAGAAAAGAAGAACTACAATATAGTGCTCACATAATCAAGGCAAACGATAATTAATAGTACTTAATTTTTAGAAGAAAATTGACACAAGACTCAATAAAAAGTAATTACTTTCCATAAACCATTGTTAAAGTAATCAGCCACGTCTCTCAATTAAAGATAGTATATAAATCAATCAACTGTAAATTCCCAATTAGGCACAGTCAAGAATTTTAAAACCCATCATAAAGGAAAATAATCATTCGTTTAACACGATAGTAGTACCACAATTACAATAAGGCGATTACAAAATCATAAAACATGCCAAAAAAATAGTCAATCTTAGCAAGCAACAATCTACAGTGATTAGTAATGAGTATCTTGTCACAAAGTTAAAACCAAGTCACAAAAGAAGCTGGGATTTTCTTACCCATATTGACCAAGAGGCATAAAAGATGTGAAGTTGCAAGAAGTTAGGCGTGTTTGCACATACCAGAGAGAGACGAACAAATTGACTCACCATTCAAGTTAAGCGTCACGAAATTTCAATCAAGCAGGACATGCAAATAGGGATGAATAAAAATCACAGACTTAAAATCAACACATTTATTAAGCAAAAATCAAACGTGGCCACACTCGATTCGAAGAATTTTTCTATGAGAGACACAGATGAAGAAATAGTACTAAAGTTCACACACATATTTCGAACACGGGATCAAACCTGAAGACGGATTCTCTCAGAATCCATCATTTTCGATGAGGAAGGGTTGCATGGTTAGAACGCCGAAGGGGCTTGCCAGAGGTATCGCTGTGGGGGGAGGATTCGAGGTTGTGTCGCGGCTGTTGGACGTTCACCGTAGGGGAGAAAGAAGGCGACTGGAGGACGGAGAATGAAGCGGCGGCGTGGAGGCTTGGCTGGCCGTCTCCATCGATGGCGGCGCCACTGGTGGCGCTGTTCGCCGGTGGAGGATGAGAAGGGAGGGGGCTGGCCATCGGAGCAGCGGCTGGACTCGCCTGGGGTAGGCGCTAGCGGCGCGTATAGAGGAGAAGGAAGAGGCGACGGCGAAGGCTGTTCGCCGGAGATGGCGGCCTGGCGACGAGGACTCGAAGCGGCGGTGGGGTGGTTTTGGTGGTCGATTGGCGACAGAGAGATCGGAGAAGAGGGGGGAGATCGAGATTTGAAAGTGTTTGAAGAGAGAGAGAAGAGAGAGGTGGAGAGATAGAGGCGGAAGTTGGGGGGGGAATTAGGTTTAGGGTTTGTAGGTTTTAAATATGGAAAGAGAGATCTTTTGATCTCAACCGTTGGATTGGTTTCTGATCGACGGCTGAGATTTAATGTCATGGGGGAATTAAAATGTGGCTAGGATGAAAAATAATGGCTGAAATTGTAAGAATTTGGGTTAAGATTGTAATGGATTGGGTAAAAATAGGCTATAATTGTAAGAAATTAAATAAAATTGGATTAAAAGGTAAATAAAATCAGGCAAGGTAATTTTGATTAGGCTGTTATTTAAATTAAAGTAGGAATAATAATAATATATGAAAATATTAATTAAATAATAAATAATAAATACTAAAAAATAATAAAAGATAAATAATAATAATGAAAAAATAATAATTAAACAATAAATTATAATAATAAATGATAAATAATAAATAATAGTAATATATATAATAACAATGTCAATAAATAATAATATCAATAAATAGTATTAAATAAAGCAAAACTAGACAATGTATTTTGCAAAATTGTGAGTGTGCATAATTACGTGAAAATAATTTAATTAATAAAATTATAAAAATGTCATTTTTAATTTTAGAATATTATAAAAAAAAATGATTCTAAAAGATAATTGATGATTTATGCATTTTCTAAATTATGACTGCGATATGTCGGAAATCTGTTTGATGCAAGAAAATATGCAAAAATACTAATGTTTAAAAATTAACGATTTTGTTGAAATAACATCCTAAATGTAGTGTCGGAAGGTCAAAATTGGGTGTCAACATCACAGTGTAAGGAAGAGACTCTTCGTGTGAGGGAAAATGGGACAAGTTTTGATGCGTAGGATAACAAAGAATGGACAAACTAAGGTTGTGTTTGCCTACGCGATTCATAGAGCACATAAATTCCCGCCCCCAAGTAGTCCCAATAATTACTATTACATCAATGAGGTTTATAAAATACAGACCAATGAATAAATAAAATGAAGCTATGAAACTAAACTAAGAAAGAAATAAGCAACCACTCCCAAGTCCCCGGCGAATCTTCCAATACCACTTAATACCAATCACATAGAGCAAAAGAGTGGTACAAGCACAGAAGGAATACTTGACTATACCAACACACTGTCTTATATAGAGGAACAAAGAAACACAGGCATAGCAAGCAAGCACAACATAATTATTTTAAATTAGTTCCTACAGACATGCTTTCTACGCTTTGCTATCACAAATGCTACAAAATAAGAAAAGAATGCATCGATAGAGACTAACCGATTAGGCACCAAACAATAATAATAGAACCCAAAGCAATTGCAGAAAGGACAAGACCGAATGTTTTTCGAAATTCAAAGTGCCAAAGAACTTCAAAGTACTTTTAAGAGAAAATAGAGGGAGTAATAGCGGAGGAGAAGTTTGTCCTCTTAGAGAAAGAGAATGGTGAGTTTATATAGTGAGGAGGGCCGTCCACAATTCCCAAATAATGAAGGAAGAATAATATTTAATGAAGGAAGAATAACATATAATGAATCAATTAAGGGGATTGTTCCCTTAAATGGATGGGGGTAAATCAATCCGTTCCACCAATCATACTATAGTTGCCATAAATAAATAAACAAGGGTATGTCAAATTATAACATTTGAAATTTCCATGAATAGAACAAGTAAAAAGAGATTCTTCCTACTTATTAAATGAAATCAAGAAGAGGTATCTAAATTTACCATAATTAACGTGTGAGGGGATGTCTGTCAACCAAGTAAGGCAAGAAAAATCAAAAATCAATTACTGTGATGCTTTTCTCAAATAAAATTGGTACAGGATCATACCCAAACAGTCAAAACGTACACATATTAGCCTTATTAAAGATTTACGAACAAATCCTCGAATCGTCATATACATGTTTTTCCCATACAAAATTAAATTAACCAAAAACTAACAGACTGATATTAACTCAAATCAACATGTAACATTTAAGAAGCTACAGTTTAAAGAAAGACCGCAAAAATTAGGGATTTTTTTACTTATGTTAGTTAGAAGGCAAAGAAACACGACATCGAATCAAAATTCAAACATCGAATTTCACTAATTTCACATCTAATAATTTGTCAAAGAAAACAGGAGTAGAAGATGATAATATTAAATTGATATAAATTCAAACAAAGAACAAACCTGAGAGAGATTTCGAGAATCCGTCATGAACTTGGATTTCTCCGGCCGGGGCTCGGAGGCAGCGAGACGGATGGAATTCGCCGGTGGAAGGTCTTACGGATGTTGGTGTTGGAGAATCACCGTTGACATAGTTTCACCGATCGTGGGATCCCCATCAGCAGTGCATGGAAGAGGGACGAGAAACGCTGGTTGTTAGTGTAGGATCGCCGGCGGTTTTGACTGTTTCGGTGGTGCTGCCGGCGTTTTTCGCCGGAGAAATAGAGAAAATGGCGATGGGGTTGGTGGATCCATCGGAGGGGTTCCTTGACGGGCGACGGCGACTGGTTCGAGACAACGGCGGGGTCTCGCCGCTGGCGGCGTGATGGCTGCGGTATTAAATGGAGGCGAAGATGGTGATGTTGCATGTGAGGGATGGAGAGATGAAGAAAGGGGTGTCGGGTCGACGACCGACTGGCTATCGCTTCCGGCGGTGGCATACGAATGACGGGACGGCTGCAATCGCCGGTTGATTTTGGAGAAAATAGGATTAGGGTTTTCTCATTGTGTATAAAAGGAAAAGGAAGGTGATTTGATCTCAGCCGTTGGATCAATTTTGTCTGAAGTTACAGAATTATTTGGCAAGGTAAAATTGGATAACTGAAAGTCAAGATATATATAATTGAAAGCACTTATGACACGTATTGATCAAGGGAGGCTCAAGCGTATTGGAGGCCTAAGGCCAAATTAAAATCGGAGGCCTTAAATTAGAATTAAAAATTTATATTTTTTATTTAAAATCTATTTTTCTAGCTTTTTGAGATGTAAAGTTGTTAATAATTTTTTTATAATCGATTTCTTCTAACAATTCTTTTTCAATAGATAATATAGCCAATCCACTTAATTTTTCTTGAGACATTGTTGATCTTAAATAAAATTTTATAATTTTTAATTTTGAAAATCTTGTTTCCGCTAAAGCGACTGTTACAACAATTGTTAACATTATTCTATAAGCAATATAAGCATTTGGAAAAGAATCAAGTCGTTTTATTTGATTGAGTATCTCGATTAGAGTATTATCTTCTACTTGTATGATTATCCTTAAAAAATTTAATTCGGAATATAAGTCTATACCGTCAATATCAGAGTGAGTATTATGTTTTAAGGAACATTCAAGATTAAGACAATATTTTTTTTAATTCTCGTCATCTAATGATCACAATTTTTTTCCATTAAATAAAAAACCAAAAATACTTTCATATGCTTCAAATTGTTCAAATCTATTTTGAAGTGAAGAAATGGCTTGGTCTACTATATATAAGAAATAATCAACTCTAAAAGATTCTTCAAGAGATTTTGTAATTTCGTTATCGACATTCTCATCAAATTGTTTCTTTCTATAAATTACACGTTTACTACGAAATTCAGGTTCTATATTCATCTCTAATGCAATTTCCTTAGCTGCAATCATAGCATTTGTAAATCCTTCTTCTCTAAATTTTTTTAAAAAAAAGTAACAAGACCTCTTAATTGATCTATGGCAACATCAATATGCATATCTTTTGATTGTAAACTTTTGCAAATTGAATTAACAACAAATAGTATATCATACCAAATAGTCATACCTAATAAAAATTCAAAATTTTCAAACTCATAAATTGCTAAGCAATTAGCTTCACTTTTAGTTTTTGGATCATCACTAACTTCCACTAATTTCAATAAAGCATTTCTTATTGTGGAGTTTGAAATCTTATTGCTTTAATACTCTCTATACGACTTTCCCAACGTGTTTGTGACAATGATTTAAGAGTTAAACCGGATACACTATCTTTTAAAAAATTTCATCGCTTAGTGAAAGAAGAAAATAGTGAATATATGTGTTGTACCACTTCAAAGAATGATATAGCTTTTGTTCAAGAATTAGTCATATCGCATATTACTAAATTTAGATTATGACAACCACATGGTGTATAAAATGATCTAGGATTTATATCAAGAAGTATTTTTTGCACTCCTTGATGTTTTTCCTTCATATTAGATCCGTTATCATATCCTTGTCCTCTTAAGTTATCAACATCAAGTCCAATACATTTTATTTCATCTAAAATAACTTCAAAAAGACCTTTTCAACTTGTATCATCCACTTTCAAGAATTCTAAAAAATATTCGACAATTTTTATTGGAGTTGTTGAAATATCCACACTCCGTAATATAAAAGACATTTTCTCTTGATGACTTGTATCCGGTGTGCAATCGAGTATAATGGAGAAATACTTAGTTTTTCTAATTTTTTCAATAATTTTATTCTTCATTTCACTTGCAACCAATTTTATTAATTCATTTTGTATATTATGCCCAAGATAATGGTTATGAATTTCATCATGCTTGATTCTATGAATATGTTCTTGCATGATTGGATCAAATTTTGCAATTATTTTAATAAGACTTAAGAAGTTTCCATTATTTTCTTGGTAAATCTTTTCGTTCTTTCCCCTAAATGCTAAATTATTTTTTCCAAGAGTTTTTATGACGAAAATAATTCGTGACAATACATTTCTCCAATGTTCTCTATCTCTATTAATTTGGTCTTGCACATTTTTATCAATTATTTTATTGTTGCGCAATCGAACTTCTAAATCAATCCATGAACTCATATTGATTATACGTTGGCTGGTCGTTTCATGAGTTCTAAGTTTAGTACTAAGATTTTTCCAATCTCTACTACCTTCACTAGCTAATTTATTGTTCTTAACATTAAAAACAGTGTTAAACAACTTGCAACAAAAACAAAATACTTTATTCAAATTTTTGAAATAAACTAACCATCTTCTTTCATGTCTTTCTCCATTAGCCAATTTTTGAAAATAATATGTAGTAGAAAAATGTCTTGAAGATTCATCCTTTGGAAAATCTATGTCGGTAATTCTAATTGGTCCCTTTTCTACTAATAGATCTCTTAACTTAGTATCTACAATATTCCATTGACTAGGAACATAAATGTTTTTAGGAATATAAGTATTCGGTTCATTTATAAGTTTTTGGTCTTCTTGAGAATCTACAATTGATTTTCACTAATTTCTTTTTTTCTTCTTCTATTTGGATTATTTCATCATCTAACTCAACTAAGTTAGCGACTTGTTCATCTAAAGAACATTCTCCTAAGTTATTTGGTTTAATTTTGATATTATTTATCAAAAATTTATCAAGAGCTCCTTCTTGAGATTTTATCAAATTATCAACTTTCCTTTTTCTTTTAAGTTTTGAATGACCGCATTCATACTTTCTAGTTGACATTTTAAAATTCTAACAAATATTCTAAACACTATCTACAATATCAATTAATAAGACAAATATAAGAAACAAAAGTAATACTAGAAAGTTAAGAATAATATTACCCGATTTAACAAATATGAAGATTTGATTCCAAAATATTTTTTGGATGCTCTCTTCAGACTTCAAATTAAATCAGCAAAATCTTTAACTTTTGAATTATTCAACTCAAAATTCTGAAAATTAAGACGGAAAAAGTAAATATTAAGGAGAGAGAGTCAGAGAGTCAGAGAGAGAGAGAGAGAGAGAGAGTAAGAGTAAGATATGAATTATGAAAATTGAGAAAAAAGATTAAAAGTACAACTTTAAAAGCAAAAAATGATCAACGGTTCTTTTTTTTCATGGAGTCATTTCATTTGCTTCAAAAGTCCAATGTACTGATTGATTTTTGACTTTATTAATATATGGAAAAGCCGTCCAATATTGGATTGCCAAGTGTTAATTAAAAAAAAAAGATATTTCTCCTCCAAAAGTTCTTATCTTTAAAAAAAAAAAAAATTTACATCATAATTATAACAAAATGGGGCCCCCAAATGTGGGGGCCTAAGGCAATTGCCTTTTTAATTACCTTATTGAGCGAACCCTGGTATTGATCCAGATGATTGCCCTTGAACTTTAAGAGGTGCTGCATCCTCAATATCCTCTCCTGTCACACAGAAATAGACATGATTGTTATTAAGTTCATGCACCATGCAGGATCTTTGTTGTTATTCTATTCAAAGAGAGGCAGCCAAATTGCAGCTTATTGAAGTTTTAACAACTTTCTTTGTATAACATACTCTGTTAATGTATAATGCACATGGCAAAACAATGGAAGTACTCAAAATCTTCATTTTTGGCATTTACTTTTAAAATTTTAATTTTTACATTATTGTTGGATAATAAAATTTTGAGACCAAAAATAATAATTCGAGACAAGAAAATATTGCAATAATTAATTTATTGATTTCAATACGTGAGTGTTACAATCTCTATGAATCCCCCGATTCGCATTTGAGGGACTTGATCTTGACTTTGGCTTCGCATTTGAGGGACTTGATCTTAACTTTGGCTTGAATTTAAGGGCTTGATGAACCTGATTTAAATGCTTGAGCTTTTTAGAGAAATTGCGGCGTTTGATCCACGAGCTTTTTCTTGCTTCTTGTTAGAGTTATCAGGAGTCCTTTTCTGAATTATGGTACCCCCATTTATAGTTAAGGAAAGGAGAGAATCATGATTAATATGTTCTTTGACCAATACGTGACGCCTTTTATGGGCTTTAATTTCATTGGGCCTACTGCATCATTTTGACATGTGGCATGATCCTATTGGCTCCTTCACTTGACTTGGCATGCAATGTCATTTGACACGTGGCACCTCTTTGGGCCTCTACAATATGATAATGTCTTGGGCTTAACAAAGTGGGTGTAATGACCCAAATCTTTTTTTTATAAGGGGTAATGGGAAAAGGGCCACACCCACTCCCTTATGTCTTTCATGATTAGGGGAGCAATAACAGAGAAGCACCATTTATTTTTCTTTCATATACCCACTGTACATCAAAAAAAAGTAGGAGGGGGGCTCACCATTTACACGGAAAGACACCACATAATTCCACAAATCTTCTTCCATTTTCTTTTCCTGAAGAACACATAGAAACTTCTCTATATTTATTCATTCACTGCACACAATACAATGAATACACAGACCATACTCTTCACTCAAGAACACTCCACCAGTTTTCATTTCTAATTGACAAAGATTACACTACACACCATTTGAGCAATAATAGAGCAGAAGAGAAAGAAAAGATATCAGTAGAGAGTATCTAAGATAAGTTAGCAGGCATCTTTCACCAATAAGGTATGAATTTGTTTATAGTTTTCTACATATGATTCTGAAAACAGTGACAATAAAACGATACCAATGTATAGTTGATTTTCTTCTTGGTGGTAGTCGTTTGCAGCCAGGTTAAGAATAGATATTGGTTGATATTGATTGCTTAGGGGAAATTTATATAAAAAGAAGAAAGAATTAGGTTGTGCTACTGCTTGAACTGGGTTTTGTTTCTCGTTACTACGTGTCCATTTCTAGTAAAACAGATTAAAGAAATGTATAGTTACTTACTCAAGACTTGCATAGAAAATCTTTTTGGGTTTGAGAATCCCTTTATCTTCACCTGCGCAGCTTCCTTTATTTCCTTCTATTTTCGGAATAAACTGATGTGTAAGAAGAAAAATTGATACAGAGGATTCGACCCAATTAGTTTGCATTTGAAGAGTGGATATTATTTTCTTATTAGAGCCTTCAACCGAATCTATTCTCTTATGCTCTGGAAAAATATTTCTTTCCTTTGCTCTTTCACCTTCCAAGTAAATGGGTGTTGTTAAATTTGTATTCTTACGAGGAAAATATATATATATATATATACATATATATATATATATATAAATGAACAGATTCGGATCATTCGAAAGTTTTACGTAAGGGCAAGTTTATTAATTGACGCCTGACTTCGGGTTCCGATTGAAGCCATTGAAGGTTATTTGGTTGGTATTCTACGCATAGTGAGGTTGTGGAACTTGTCTTTAGCAAGGTAAGTGAGACTTTAAGCTTTGATGCTTGCTTTTCAAATCTGATTTATAAAAATCATATTTTTCTACCTAGTCCATGTGTTAGGACAAGCGTGAACTTGGTAGAATTTGTGACTTTTGACTAGCTATGGATATGTATTTTGAAAAGTGTGTTGAGAATTGTTTAGAGTGAAACACGAGGTGAGGTTGGGGCGTTGAATATATTTTCCTCGCTGCCGTTATAGTCTCTAGGGGCATACATAGCTATCGTAATATGTTAGGGACATTACTTATGCTTCCGTAACATGTTAGGAGCATTATTTATGCTGTCGTAATATGTTAGGGGCATTACTTATGCTTCCGTAATATGTTAGGGGCATTATTTATGTTGTCGTAATATGTTAAGGGCATTACCTATGCTGTCGTAAAATGTTAGGGGCTTGTACATGCTGTCGTAGTAGACTTTTTGGGGCTTTATATATGCTGTCGTGGACTTGTCGGGGTGTTAGGCCAATCACCTTCACAGCCGTTTATGACAAGTCGTGAGTGTGGATTGAGTTGTTATAGGATGACATTTTGAACCTCTTTGAAAATCTTATTAATAATATTTTATGAAAGATATTATGTACATATTATTTGTGTATCTTTGTTGTGCTTTGTATTTTCTAACACTTGTTCCAGGGGTATTAAAGTAGCGAGTCGAGGATCTTACTGGATTATATTTATATGGCTCACTCCTTACTTGCATACGTGCAGATATGATTGCAGAGAGAGAGGCTCGTGGCTGACTGTATTTACTTGTGGATTCTATCTCTAAGGTGAGCCTTCGCATTATTCGTGAAGGTTGTCATTCATCTCTCGTTATTTTAGCTTATGTTTCCGTTCGTTGGGTTTGTATGCCCAAAAGTTGAACTCATGTAATTCTGTTTAGATGCTCCATGAACTTAGTGTGGGATTTGGGTTAGAGATTTGTTATCTAAACTATTGTAGTTTTCATATATCGCTATGCGATGTCTTGTTGGATAATGATCCTGCGTTAATAATTATTTCGTGCACATAGTGTTGTGTATGTTTTCATCTCAGTATTTATAGATATGGTGAATGCATAGAAAATTGGTCCTCCCGGTAAGCGGTGTTGTCGGGAGCCAGTCACGCCTAAAGGTTATTTTGGGACGTGATAGTGGGCTCATCATTTGTAACCCAAATTAATGGGCTAGCCCAATAAAAATTTGACTTTAATTAAGTCCATACATGTTTGGACTTAAATAATTAATCCAATTATATTAATCCGCAATATTTATTTGGGACTAATCTATTTTGAATTTTCCATAATCCGAATTTCGTACGTATTTTAATTTAATAAAATTTCGTTGCCCACAAGTATATCTAAAAATGATTTAGATTTTTCCTTATTCACGAAATAAGTTTCATATTTTTTTTAAAGGACTTTTCTCAAGGAATTAGGAGATATATATTCCACAAATGTCTCTACACATTGATTATATGTGAATTTTTGTAAGATTGTTTTCCCTATTCAACAACAATAACAATAATAACAACAACAACAAATCCAGTGTATTCCACCAAGTGGGGTCTGGGGGTAAAATGTACGCAGTCCATACCGCTACCTCCTATGTGCGCAGTCCTATTCAAATTGTGCATAAATATAAAAGCATTTTATCTATTTTTGTTCCATGATTAATGTCACTTTCTATTTTGTCCATCCATGCATATAATGCAATGCCATGTATAAAAAAGGCTGATACATATACAAGTCCCTCAACTATTCGACTTTTTCCGTTTAGGCGCCTCAATTAAGCCATGTACCTATTGAACCCTTCACTTCTTCACAAAACGTGTCAATTGAGCCCAATCGCTGACGTGGCGCTGACATAGCGTGGCATAGTGTGTAATGCACTCTCATTTGAGAGAGTGAGAAACCATAATTAATTAAAAAAATTAAACATAAAAAATTCCAACCAATAAATAAAACATAAAAAGAATTTTTAAAAACAAATAAAAGTAATTAAAAAAAAGCTATCATCTTCTCTCTTCTACACACACATTCCTCACCATTGAAACACACGTAACACACACAGATTTTCTCTTCTATACAACACACACACAGAATTGATATCCACATACACATCACAAAATACATAGTCCATATACGCACACAACTCATAGAACCCGCACAACTCACAACACACACAGCTACACATATACGATACACACAGAAGAATCGGGGAGGATGAAGGGAAAAAAATAGTAGCAAGGGAGTAGAAAAATGAGAATTCGGGGAAAACAGTGGAGAAACTGAAAGAATAGAAAGAAAGAAGGTGCGAGGAAGAGACAATCGATGTAGAAACAGTGAACGGAGGAGAAAGACGCGAGAGAGATAAAAGAAAAAAAAGGAGAGAGGGAGAGAGAAAAGGATCGATGAGGTCAGAAATTTGACCTATTTTTCTTCAATTTCCTCTGTCGCCGAGCTCGTCGGAGCTACGGCAAAGTGAAAATAGCGACCCAGCCCCATTCACAATCGAACCCTCATTGGAGATTATGAATGGGTTATGTTGGTCATCGTGATTTTGTTATAAGACAAATCAAGAAATTTAAGGTAACTCAATTTGCAAAGGGAGGACGGTAGGCACTACAGGCTGCAACCCACAGTGGTTGTCTGGTCGCCGGCTCTGGTGTCGTTGTACAGACGACGATCTCGCCGGCGGTCTATGGTTCGATCGATTGTTCGACTATTGGACTGATGTATGCTTTTAGCTGTATGCGGGGTGCTATTATTAGTTATTAGGGTTGCTATTATATATTTATATTATATTATTATATATTATTAATTATTTATGGAATTTCGGTTAATCGGTTTATCCGAATTATTTTTTTGGAAAACCGAACACCGCACCGTTTAACCAAATTTCAAAAATTAAAAATCAAAACCGATCCGAAAAACCAAAAAATCAAACCGAAATTAAATTTTTGATTTAATTTTTTTGGTTTAAACCAAAATATGCCCAACCCTATACATAAGTTTCGTATATTTGTTGTGTAGTAGGTAGGGGTGTACATAGGTCGGGTCGGTTTGGTTCTCTATTGAAAAAAAATCAAACCAATTATGTCGGTTTATTAAAACTATAAACCAAATCAAACCAACATAAAATTGATTTTTTTGCTTTAGGTTTTAGTCGGTTCTTTCGGTTTTTTCGATTTTTCTTATTTTTTTTTATAATATTTATTTTTGACAATTATATTGTGATTGAAGTTTAGATCAAGTATGTTTTCACTCATGTGCTAATGAAAAACCACAATTATGAAAAATTGAGGAACAAAAAACTCTCTTAAAACTAAAAAATAAGATGAAGAGTGAAAAGTTTAGGTTTTAAGTTTATATTGGACTTTGGATCATTTTATTAGCAATTAATGGATAAATATTACAACTTAAAAGCCCAAATGATATATATATATATACACACACACACACACATCTACTTTCTAAATATTGAAAATTAATAAAACTAATTGAAAAGTATTTAAAAAGTAGATTATAATTAATATTTGAGTAAATACATAACTACCCCCTGATGTTGGTCGAGATTTTCAAAAAGACACTTAAACTTTGAATTCGACCTATTACCCCACGATTCTTCTTTATTCCGTTCCAAATACACCATTTTGGACCTCTGCGTGTATACACGCGCCACAGGCGCGGGAAAGGGCTCAAAATTGACTTTTTGACCAATAAAAAGCTGTCACGTGTAAATAATTAATATATAATTTATATTGTCTTTTTTAAAAGAAAAAAAATTAATATATTTTTTTTAAATTACCCAGTACCCCCCTCTCCCCCCTAACCCACCCTTTCTTCTTCAACACCTTCAACACCATTAAAGCTTCATTGAAGCTTTTTTTTTTTAAATATCATTAAAACTCCATTAAAGCTCAACACAATGTCTTCTTCAACACAATATCTTCTTCAACACCATTAAAGCTCCTCCATTAAAGGTCCATTGAAGCTTTTTTTTTTAAATATCTTTAAAACTCCATCAAAGCTCCTCCATTAAAGTTCATTTAACTATCTTTAAAACTCAATTCAATCATTTAACTATCCTTAAAAATCAATTCAATCATAAAACAATTTTTTGAATTGATTTGAACAAAAAAAAAATGGACGGAAAGAGAGATTTTGACGGAGTGGGGGCGGGGGTAGGGGGAGATGCTGACAGGGTGGGGGTGTTGGACGGAGGGTAGGGGTGCTGAATGGGGGTGAGGGTGAAGGGGAGCTGCAGGACGTCGGGGGGAGGGGGGCTGAACGCGGGGGGTGGGGTGGGTGATAAATTAAATAAAAAGGAAAGATTTATTGAAAAAAAATACGAAACTAAATACATTTAACACGTGGCAGCACCTGATTGGTGCGTGTGCTCAATCTCTTTGTTGTGACTGAGATTCAGCAAAAAATGGTGTATTTGCAACGGATTAAGTAAGAATCATGGGGTAATAGGTCGAATTCAAAGTTTAGGTGTCTTTTTTAAAATCCCGGCCAACATCAGGGGGTAATTATGTATTTACTCTTAATATTTTATGTATAAAAAGTTAAATTATATACATGCATATATATATCTATAATATATTAAAAGTGGGAATATTCTTAGAAAAGTGAATTGAACTTTTTACCCTTCATTGAAATCCTTGCTTTAAACAAAATCGTCCTTTTCACTATTTCTTCGTAATATTTAAACAAAAACGTCTTTTTCACTATTTCGTCCTAATATTTAAGAGTTGAAAATTAATTAAATGTATTTATGGTAAAAAAAAATTCTTATTAGAAGACATCAGAATTTCTATATCTTTTCCTGATTTAAGAATTGAAAATTAATTAAATATATTTATGGTAACTTTTTCCTTATTTGAAGTCATACAACTGATACATTTTTTATTAGTTTAAGAATTTTAAATCAACTAAATTTGATTTTAAGAAGATTTGAAAAATCTAAAAATAAATATAAAAACTATTAGAATAAGAAAAAATTGAGAAGTTCCAGATTTTTAAATGTTTTAAGTACGTAATAGAATGTAATCAATAAATTTGTAAAGATTTGACTTTAAAAATAAGGAACGATTTTATATATATATATATATATATATATATATATATATATATATATATATATATATATATAATAATCGTAATACAAATATGATTTAAATTGATGTGTCTCTCTTATCCTGTGGCAACAAGGGAAAGAGGTATACAAATGTAAAAGTGATACCATCAACCACTTGGAATTGGAAAACATATATGTGTATATGTTTATGTTTACATTATTACATTAAAGTGTGAAAGATTTTTTAAAAGTGTCTTGAACTTCTACACTTTATTAAAAATCTCCGCAATAGATAAAATTATTTAATTTTAAATAATCAAACGTTACACGTGCGAGGAACGTGTGACTAAACTAGCATATATACACACACACTCATATAAACACACACACACACACACATATATATATATATATTATGTCGGTTTGATTTGGGTTCGGTTTGACTTTTTTTTTGTTAACACCAAACCAAACCAAGAATGGTCGGTTTTTTTTTCAAACGTCAAACCAACCAAACCAAACCATAAGTCAATTTTTTTTTCTCGATTTGGTTTGACTTGACGATTTAGTCTGTACACCCCTAGCAGTAGGTTAGTGGCAGAACCGCTACTGATACTCCTTCCTTGGAAAGTGGATATTAGAAAATCTTTTTAAATATATATATATATATATTAAATTTTCTTAATTTCTTGCATATATTTAATTTTTTTTGAAAAAATATATATTTTGACACCCCTCGATAAAAACCTAACAGACAAGGAAACACAACATTTTAGAGCATGGGGACATATTAAGTTTTTCAGTGTACAAGAAAATAATAGGTGGTTATTAGACTAAGCAGCGACATCTAAGGCATAGTTCGGTATTCAGTTGTTCAAAGCGAATCAGCCGTTATATTTCACTCCTTTAATGCCATTTGTCTAGTGAAAATTCAAGCCATTTAATTTTTTTCTATTTTCTCCTCTCTCTTTTTTTTTAATAAAACACATTTCTTGATCCTTCTTTTTGGTTTAGGTGACTTGTAGATTAATTAGTTCCTCCCTGTTTGCCGTTTCGTTTTCCAGGCAACTCCCTTTTCTTCTCAGGAACCTTTTCTTGATGCGTTTTTGATCATTTTCCTGAATTGGTTCACCCATAATGGCAATAACTTTTTTGGAATTTCCATGTCAAGAATGTGTCAGTTCGTTTATTGAGATAAAACAGGATTCAATGTGTCAAATATTTGAAGGGGAAGCCCTGGATTTGAGTGGTTCTTGAATATATGTCCAATAGAAAGAGAAAATCCCATTATATGATTTTCAGTCCAACATCACGAAAACTGCTATATGCAATTACTTTTAATGTTTTCCCATGAAAGAAAGTACTTTGGGCCTACTATTAATGTAACCCCAATGCATAATTTGTTTTGAGTTTGCAGTTGCATTGTTCTGTGTGTGTTAGTTATCCAACAGGAGTGCTCTAGCTTAGTTGCACTACTTGTGGCACTGTCAACCGCGTTTTTTGGATTCTTGTGTTGAAGTTATGACGTATGCTTCATATTTTGCATATCCCACTTAAACTAATTCGCAAAGGTAATGGTTTGGTGATCAACTTTGTGTTTCAGTGTCTGTAGCACTTTAATTATGACGGAGAAGGGAGATCCTTCACAGAAACTATATACAAGGATGCGACTTTGGGAATTTCCAGATGAGTATGTCGTTGAACCTACTGATGGATCGTGTGGTTCATGCATGGAGATCAGTCGCAAGGATGGGTCTGTGAAACTAATAGGTTGCTTCTTTTCTGCTTTATGAATTTCTTCTGGACTTAACTATTTGTTAAGCTAATGATATTTTCATTTCTGGTACTTGTTCTCTATGTTAGATGAGGTTCCAGATTGCAGTTCGGTTCGTGTTCCAAAAATTCAGAAAATATTTGGTGTTATAGGAATACTAAAGCTTCTGGCTGGTAAGTACTCTTAGGAAGAATTAAAAGATCATGTTTTTGTTTTTATATTTCAATAGCAGGTCAGCTCTCTGACATATATCAATAAATCTTACATTATCAGAAAAATGTCTATTAGACATGTCATGATTGTACCCTTTTATACTCATTCTCTTGCGAATTTTGTTTCCATAAAATAATGCATTTGATAGGTATCAGTAAAAGCTTGCTCTGATCTAGTGTGTGCTACTGTTGTTTTCAGGTTCATATGTACTAGTCATAACGGACCGTGAATGTGTTGGAACATACTTCGGGCACCCTATCTTTAAAGTTTCATCAATGAAATTTTTTCCTTGCGATCACTCTCTCGTGAACTCTACTGCTGAAGAGGTAGGTCTCCGATTTCCTATCTGATTTCCTCACCCGTTTCTTTTCAATCTCATGCAGCTGGTGTCTTCTGTTTCTGTTCCCATGATATTGCTTTGGTTTTTGGCAGAAAAACACGGAAGCTCAGTTTAAAGCACTGCTTAATGTTGCAGAGACGACTCCTGGTCTGTACTTCTCTTATGATGTCAATATAACATTGAGGTAAATTGTCTTTTCAACCGCTTATATGATTCCTTTTCTCTTCTTTCCTTGTCTTGGGGTACCATTAGAACTGCCCCGGGGCCAGAAAGGGTAACTTCCTTTCCAGCTTTATGCGGGTTTCCGCAATAAAATAATATATTATTATTATTTTAATAATACAAATTCTTTTTTACGTAGCATTTTGGAGGATCCTTTTTAGCACTTTGTATCTCGCCCTTGCCATCAGTATCCTATGCTTTGAGATGCAATTTAGCTTAAAGTTAGGTATCTGCTATCGGGCATATTGCTTGTCAATGCTGGATGAGCTGTACACCACTAACATCACTTGAATGTCTTATTGTGGGATCCAATGTGTTATTTCTTCATCAATGCATGAATGACGAAGCTTAGCGAGGAGGAGATTACAACTGTAGTAACCTGTACAGTATTTTCATTTTGTTGGAACTTCTACAAGGATGGCTGAGATACCAGTAAAAATAAACGATGACCTTTGATATACATTTTTATCTTCTTATGTATTGAGCTGCATACATTTTTAAATTTGAAACAGGTTTTCTGTCTAGAGTGTTCTATCTCTTCTGACCACTTCCATTTCAAGCTTCAGGCGGAATCAACATATTATTCCATAAGTCCCCTTTAGCCTTGTGATTAACAAACTCTATGCAGTATCGGCTTGTAGAATAAACTCTAAGAGCCTTTTTTTAATGTTCGGCTAGGCACACATTTTCTACATATGTTTCAAAATTCAAAGCTTAGGACTTTAGTTGTTTGTCTTTTCCGGAGGCAATTGGTTAGTGTATACCAGGTTACTTGTCTGAACTCCTCTATGTTGATCTCATATCATTGAACCCCTGAAAATATTTTAGGTCACTGTCATCAACGACATATTAAGGCAGTTTCTCTTCTTTTTTGTTCTTTTTTCATAATCTTTCAGTATGGACTTATTTAGGTTACCATTTTTAGAGCTGAATGTTATGAGTTAAAAGAACTTTTTAAAATAAAGTATCATTATTTTCACTGTCGAAGTATTAACTTCTGCACCCACATGGAATTTACTCGAGACATTCACATTGCTGATGTTCTTTCACCTGATTACTAAGATATCACGGTACAGTGCT
Organism: Capsicum pubescens; assembly: GCA_030864215.1. NCBI lineage: Eukaryota > Viridiplantae > Streptophyta > Magnoliopsida > Solanales > Solanaceae > Capsicum > Capsicum pubescens. Next base: position 183,336,862 of record CM061539.1, on the reverse strand, counting down.
TAACAGTAAGAAACTTATGGTTCACACTGCAGTGCTCAGAGACTGTATGATTTGGGTGATAAAACCAAGATGCTTCCTCTCTGGAGACAAGTTAGTATTTCAGACATCCTACAGCTGTGATGGCGTAGCTCTGATTGCTTATATTCATATTATCTAGTAAATGCAGTAGCTTTTTGTTTCTACTATATCTTGGTTGAGAATCAACAATGATTCAAATTTTATCTGTTTTACCCATCAAAAAAAAATGATTCAAATTTTTCTTTAATTTCTTTTACACAGGCGGACCCTCGATTTGTTTGGAACAATTATATTATGGAACAGCTGATAGATAGCAAGGTCCGGTATCTATATGCTTTGGGTTTCATCTTATTCTCCCATGGGTTTTGACTCATTTGTTGTGCCTTGCATTTACAGCTTGACCCGTTCTTGCTTCCTGTTGTCCAAGGCAGTATCCTTGTAATTCAGTTAAATACATGGATTTTTCCAAGTAGTATAGCTACTTCAACTCCTGCGTTCCATTTTGATGTATCTCCCTTAACTTATCTTAAGGTTTTCACAATTTTCAAGCTGCAGTTGGAAAGGACATCCTTGATGTTACGCTGATTGCAAGGAGGTGCAACAGGAGAGCTGGTATTCCTTTTTCCTTCTTCTTGTTATTTCCCTCAACTTTGCAATTTCACAAAGCATGGTAAATGCAAGTAATGGACGAGGTCGCAAATATTGTTATGTATAGTCATCCATTCTCATTAACTTGTACATAATCTGAGTGCAAATTAGTTAGTTAGTTAGTTAGATCCATCCATGTTGCAGCTCACTTCATGTTATTCATGTCTTCAGTTTATTTTATTTAATTACTCTCAACCTTTTCTCTTAGTTACTGCAATTGGCTCGTTAATATAGGTACTCGAATGTGGAGAAGAGGAGCTGATTCTGATGGATTTGTTGCAAATTTTGTGGAAAGCGAGCAAATGATACAGTTGAAAGGTTATACAGCATCATTTGTTCAGGTGCACTTGCTCAAAGTTTGATTATGAATTGCTTCTATACCAACAATCTTGTTGCTATGAAATGAGGGTGATACTTAAAATTCTGTCACATTAGAGTTTGACGTTGAATTGATATATATTGCTGTGATAAAATGTTTAAACTAATAACTTGTGTTACTTTCTGTGTGTTCCCTCTCTTTTAATTATAGAAGAAAGGGTTTATTAGAAGGAACTAGTATTCGTAACCGTATTTTTCATATGTCATTGACATATTTAACAAAAAATAATTGCTAATTACTTGACTTCTGTATTTCTTTCTTAATTTGTTAAGACATGAGAACTTAATTTTATATTTAATCAAATTTAATATAACCGTTCAATGCAAATCCCTACTTAGATTTAAAACTTTATAAATTAATTACAACTCAAAAATTAACCTCATGTAATTTTAATATTATTCCAAGTGTTCAATCGGTTATTATTATTAGTTTGTCACTTGACTTAATATCTTTACTAAATATTTTTTGGTTAAGAAGTTGCTCTCCAATCCAACAGGTGAATGATATCACTAAGGTAGTATAATTGTGTCTGGACTTTTAATTAAAATTGCAATCAAATCAAATAATAGGGAATTTATAACACAACTAACTTGAAGACCTTTAATATACTCACTTGACTATTAAAATTATTATGCTCGATTAATAAGTTTTAACATTTGCCTATAAGATAAAGATTATGGTCAATTGTCATAAGACTAAATTTTTATTTATTTTTCTTTATAAATATCTTTTTAATATTATCCTAATATTTTTATCATTCTTAACTTGTCCTTTAGTAAAATAAAAAGAGCTAAACTTTGTGTTTATGTATACAAAATAAAAATAAAAATTCTCCAATTTGATTCAAATATCTTTACATCATCAAATCAACATGAACAATTGACAATTTTAAAATGAGTAAAACTAAAATAATCATAGTAAAAGTATAATATGATTGTACATGTATTCTAGCATAATATTGATTGATGAGAAATTAATATTTTTCGTAAACCTCATCTTGAAGAGGAAAATTTTTAATAAATATTTATCAATGACTCATTAGAAAATCATTAAAGTAATCTCCGATCTTCCTCGTTCCGTTTGTGACATCTGTCAATTAAAAAATAATCGATACTCAAGATGTGACGGTAGAAGATAAAACATCAAACTACTCAAGTAAGTCAACAATAGAACAAACCAATCACCTTCAATTTCATAATGTCGAAGCTTAATTTGGACATTAAATCAACTTCAAATCATCTTTGTTTTTTCACGTGTTGGAGAATAGACAAAGGTTAATTAGACATGCAACATTCATAAGAACAATAAGTGATGAAGAATGTATTTTTTAAAAACCTTATAGGAAAAAAAATTTGCCCAGACACATATTATCTAATCATGAATGAAAAATCAGAACTTTTACTTCTCGCTGATTATCTATATGAGACATTCTTTCAATTTAACGTAAATGTAATAACATTCGTTGAGGTTCCTTTAAATCCAATTAGCTCCTTAAAGACATTAATAAAAACTGTTTTTTTATGCAAACTGAGTATACAATATTTAAAAAATAATAATGGATTAACTGAAATTAAAAAGTAAAGGCAAATAAAAAAACGAATGATTGTATGTAATGTGAAGAAATAAAAAAGTGATACAAATCAGTCCACCAAGATGTCAAAACAGTCCACAAAACGTGAGAAGAACAAGCAACACAAAGGGATACAAGATGACAAACACTAAAACACACGGATTTGCAAAATAATGAAAGGATAGATAGTGAGACCAAGATTATTACAAGATTAAGAACCAAGTATATTTCAACATTAACCCCTAATGAATGTAATAATCAAAATCACACTCTTACGGTGACCGCCAAGGTAATCGACTCACCTCAAGATCCACCGTTTCCAAGCAAAGAACAATATTGGTTTTTCCAAGCCCTATACTAAGGATGACTTTTCTAAGTCCTAACTAAGACTATACTAAGGTAGGGGTGTCTAACGGGCCGGGCCGGGCCAACCCGGAACCGGCCCTCCCATTTTACCCGGGTTCCGGGCCGGGTTTGGCGTTAACCGGGCCGGGCCGGGCCAAACAGTAAAAAAATTAAAACCCACCCGGACCCGGCCCACTAAACCCAATCCGGTCAAACCCACCAAGACCCGGTCAAACCCGGTCAAACCCGGTTAAAAACCGGTCAAACCCGTTTAAAAAATAAATAAAAAATCCAATATACACTATATACACTCCAATATACAACATATATTTTTAAAAAAATATATAAAGTATAAACAATTACACATATATACGTACCATTCAATATATAATTATATATGACTATACGTACTACTTTAAATAAAACATTTGTTATAATAGTATAATATATATATATATACACTACAATATATATATATACTAATTTATAAAACATATACACATGTATACGTTAAATATATACTACTTTAGAAGATATATACACATATATATGCACCATTCAATATATATGTACTACTTTAAATAAAATATATACTACAATATAGTGATATACATATATATATATACAATAATATGTATATATATATAGTTACATACTAATTTATAAAACATATACACTTGTATACTTTAAAGATATACGTCTATAGAAGATATATACACATATATACGCACCATTCAAAAGATATGTACTACTTTAAAAAAAGTATATACTACAATATATATACTAATTTATAAAACATAAAGTAATGTATACGTTAAATATACACGTCTATAGAAGATCTATTCACATATATACACTTTATTCTATGTATATGTAATACTTTAAATGAGATATATGCAATATATATACATTACAATATATATTTGTATAGTTATATACTAATTTATAAAATATATACACATGTATACGTTAAATATACACGTCTATAGAAGATCCATTCACATATATACACTCTATTCTATGTATATGTAATACTTTAAACGAAATATACTATAATGTATATACATTACAATATATATTTGTATAGTTATATACTAATTTATAAAACATATACGCATGTATACATTAAATATACACTTCTATAGAAGATATATACACGTGTATACGCACCATTAAATGTATATATACTACTACTTATAAAATATACTACATTATATATACATTACAATATGTATAGATATACTTATATACTAATTTATAAAACATATACACATGTATACGTTAAATATACACTTCTATAGAAGATATATGCACATATATACGTACCATTCAATATATAATTATATATGACTATACGTACTACTTTAAATAAAACATTTGCTATAATAGTATAATATATATATATACACACTACAATATATATATATACTAATTTATAAAACATATACACATGTATACGTTAAATATATACTACTTTAGAAGATATATACACATATATATGCACCATTCAATATATATGTACTACTTTAAATAAAATATATACTACAATATAGTGATATACATATATATATATATACAATAATATGTATATATATATAGTTACATATTAATTTATAAAACATATACACTTGTATACTTTAAAGATATACGTCTATAGAAGATATATACACATATATACGCACCATTCAATATATATGTACTACTTTAAAAAAAGTATATACTACAATATATATACTAATTTATAAAACATAAAGTAATGTATACGTTAAATATACACGTCTATAGAAGATCTATTCACATATATACACTCTATTCTATGTATATGTAATACTTTAAATGAGATATATGCAATATATATACATTACAATATATATTTGTATAGTTATATACTAATTTATAAAATATATACACATGTATACGTTAAATATACACGTCTATAGAAGATCCATTCACATATATACACTCTATTCTATGTATATGTAATACTTTAAACGAAATATACTATAATGTATATACATTACAATATATATTTGTATAGTTATATACTAATTTATAAAACATATACACATGTATACATTAAATATACACTTCTATAGAAGATATATACACGTGTATACGCACCATTAAATGTATATATACTACTACTTATAAAATATACTACATTATATATACATTACAATATGTATAGATATACTTATATACTAATTTATAAAACATATACACATGTATACGCTAAATATACACTTCTATAGAAGATATATGCACAAATATTCAAAATTTATTCAAAAAAAAAATAAAAAACAACGACTAAGGACTGAATGAATTTGGGGAATTTTATTGATTGCAAAATGATCCAAAATTTATAATTTGCATGAATGAAAAATCTATAAATTATGCATCATTTTTTCCAACTCATTCATGTTAATATTAATGGGAACTTGCATAGGATAATCAAAGTCAACGGGGGCAAAACCATGCATTGGACTTGATTCTGCTGAGTTCTCCCGTGAAGTCATAATTTCTTCTAGTTTCAGCTCGTCGCTCGGCTCCGGTTCCATTCCTTGGTTTCTTCTTTCCGCTCTAATCCAATCTCTGAGGCAAACTAGAACATTCATTGCATTGCTTCCTAATGAGTGTCGGTTGTCTCCAAGCTGCTGTCGTCCCTGACTGAAGGCGCTCTCTGATGCAACGGTTGACATTGGAACATTCAAGATATCTCTAGCTAATCTTGAAAGCACAGGATATTGTGATTCATTATTCCTCCACCAATCCAGCGTGTTGATCCGTCGTCTGCGATCCTCTGGTGCCGTCCGAAGATAATATTTCAGCTCTTCCCGATAAGTTGATGTGTAAGTTCTCTCATCAACACTGTTCCAACAATTTAAATCATAAAACGAATCAGAAAAACCACTATGTGCCGGCCTTTTAGAAGATGATGGCTCCTCGGGAGGATGAGGAGCGACAGTTGGAGTGATATTTGTAGGTACGGCTGAATCAAATAAATCAGCATAGTGATTATATAATTTTTCTATATAATCTTTTGCATCAGCCGTAGCCGTCCACAAATCAGGTTGTACTTGTTCAGAATCATGGTTAGTATTTATTTCTAAGTTAGTATAAATAAGAGTACTAAAGTGACACATATTATTATATTTCATGCACGGATTTAGCATAGCACCAACCAAGTAAATAGGGGGAATCGGGAAAAAATATTTTTTAAATTTTGTAAACATGGCGCCAACAGCTTCTTTATAACCTTCTTTATTTTTATATTGTTGGAGCAAACCAGAAATATCGGCTATATATGCCAAAATATTACAAACAGTAGGATAGTAAGCACCGGAAAATTCAACCGTAGCTACATAAAATTTTTCTAAAAACATAACAAGATCATTAATTACAACCCAATCAGAATTATGTAGCATGCAATCAGCAGAATCAGCAAATGAACCGCAATGTTGGTTAAAAGCTAGTGTAATAGGAATTCTATATTTATAACAAGTTTTTAAAAATTCATACGTAGAATTCCATCTAGTATCAATTTCCTCAGGCATCAAAATCGGTGTAAGTCCATTTTCTTGACATTTAACTTTAAATTCTCTAATTCTCGATCTACGATTATTTCCTTGAATAAAACCAACGGCAAGACGAATTTTTTCAATATAAAGCTCAAAAAACTCAAGACCATCTTTTACAATTAAATTATATATATGACATGCACACTTAATATGAAAAATTTCAGGCAAGGACGGAGATAGCGTAGATTTTATTTTTGTTATAGCAGTCTTGTTGTTAGAAGCATTATCAAAAGCAATACATAAAATTTTATTTTCTATACCATAGTATCCGGCAATTTTAACAATAGAATCAGCAATAAATTGTTCAGTATGTTTACGATCTTCATCATATAAAAAAGCAAGAATACGTTTTTGCATCACGAAATTACTATCCATCCAATGACAAGTAACGGTTAAATAATCATTTTTATTTACAGCACGACCAAGATCAGAAGTTAGGGACAATCTACATTGAATATTTTTTAACAATGTTGATAAATAAAAACAATATTGTGAATGGAGTCTAAAAATATCAGACCGACAAGTAGTTCTAGGAATACCATTAAACATAGGATTATAAATTGCTTGTATATAACGAATAAAAGCATCAGAAGGAGGAAAACTAAAAGGCAAACAACCCACAGCTACCATTTTAGCTATTTCTTCCCTGTCCCTCAATTTATTATATTTTTTCGCTACTTGACCGGTTGTTGGGTCCATTCTAGTTTGCGTTGACCCACCAACATCCCCACCACCTTTTGCAATATTTAACTCTCTTTTGTGATCTTCATCTATATGTCTCATTAACGTACCCGTACCCCCTTGCTTGCCTCCACTTCTATGCTTATATATTTGTTGACAAATATTGCACTGCACCTCAATATCTGATATACGTTCAAAAAATTGTCATGCAATACTAGTTCTTTTACGAGGTTTTGGGGCACTGGGAGGACGGGAAGGGAGATTAACTGATTCAGATCTAACGTTAGCATCTCCTACTGCGGGTGTTTCAGCAATATTTTCATTATCTTCGTCTAAATTAACTGCATCTACTTCATTTTCTTCTTCTATACCATAATTTTCCTGAGCTTCTACATAATCCATATCGTGAGCACCTACACCTATTTCTTCCTCAAAAGGTGTACCAAGCGGTACCGGAGGCGAAGGCACACGGGTATATCTATTACTTGAACTACCTCTACCACTAGTAATTCGCTTTTTACTACCACTACCGCTTCCGGGACAAAAAAATTTTAACACCTTTAGCAGCGAGGTTTTTTAATTTATCCATAATATAAATTAAATTAAACTAAAAATATTCAAAATACACAAATATAATAAAATTAAATAATAAACAATTAATACAATAAATAAAAATTAAACGTAAGAGATGGAACGACAATACCAAATTTTGAAAGTATCCGAAGATTGCGACTTTGGAAACTTCCGCTCGTACTTTGTAAACGAAAATTAAAAAATTAAAGTGAACACTTTAAGAAACTAAATATATTGAATATTAGAGAATTGAGAATTGAGATTTGAGAGAGAATGAGATTTGAGAGAGTGAAAAATTGTGTGAAAAATGATTTGAAGTTGTAGGGTATTTATAGATTTTTTTTGGGGATTAAAAAATATTTTTTAAAGTTTTTTTTTTTTTTTAATTAAATGGACCTAAACTAGCCGTTTGGACCCAAAAACGGCTATATAGCCGTTGGGCCAACGGCTAGTTGGCCCAAAATTAATTTTTTTTTTATTTTTTTATATTCCGGGCCGGGCCGGGCCGGTTAACCGGCGGGCCTGGACCGGGCTTGGTCCGGGCCGGGTTAACCGGGCCCATTTTAAAAAAAAAACCGGCCCGGGACCCGAAACCCTTAAGCCCTAGGGCTTACCGGGCCGGGTCAAACCGGGCCGGGTTAGCTAATAGGGCCGGGTCGGGCCGGGTCAGCCCGACCCGTTTGACACCCTTATACTAAGGTGGTCTACTCTCAAGAGAGAGGATTTCAAGTGTTTCAATCTTTCATTTTTCATAAACTAACTAGCAAATGAACTAATAGAACTTATTTATAGTCTAACTTATTACATAACAAAATGACCACAATACCCTTAATGAAAAGGGGTGGTCATGGAGTGTTACTTGGACAAGGCTAAGTAACCAAAATGTCCTTAATGAAGGCCCAAAACCATGTGTCCTCAATCTTCAATGCTCCAAGCAATCTTTCACACGTGGGATTGCTCTTTGGTGTACTCAAATCGGCCCCTCCGTGTAGGATCCCGTTTCTTTAATGTGACCAAAGCTTGATGCCCCACGTACTGACTTCGAATGATGTCATTGAAAGATAAGGAGGCCATTTGAATCGTATCATCCTCCCCTTCTTGAAAAGGATTCGACCTCGAATCCAAACCTTGCAAAACCAAAGAAAGGACACACAAATACAAACTCCTCATGGCATGAGGGTTAGGGTAAGCACGACAAATCACCTCAACATGCCAAGGTTGCACATAATTAGAATATAACCAAGGATCCTTTGAACTAAATATTACATAATTAATGAAAAATACACAAAGTATTTAGCTATAGAATTCACCAAAAATGATACTTTGCTTGTCATGTAAACCAAGCAACAAGTTGGGTGCACCATCATCACCAATTTTATATTTGGCACCGGGGTCAAACAGAAAGAGTGACCATAGACACGGGTCTAGACAACACTCCCTTTTCCCGTGGTCTCCACCCAAAATAAACGACATACTCTCTACAATAGCATACATATTATCCAGAGCAAATTGAAAGTGGAGAAAGGTATCACTTAAGTCGACTTCTACTAAGGTGCCCTCATATGTATACTCACTACTAGTTTCACAATCATCACCATGAGTACTCTCAATAATAAAGTCACACAAAGTAGAAGGAGAAGTAGTTTCCAAAACTACACATCCCTTACCCTTAAGAGTACTCTCATCTTTCAAGAAGAGATTTCCATCTTTAGGAGGAATGTTGTCACACCATAGTGGGTTAGCATATCGGCTATAGCTTCTAAGGCAAGCTATACCATCATTTCCACCACTAGGTTCATTAGGAGTGGTTATATCATCTTCAAACAAGACATTATACCTTAAGAGAACATGATCTATTTCACGGGCAGATTCGGAACAAACACGTTCATCACTCTCTAAAAGATCAATATCAAGTTTCAAAGAGATTTCAAGTGGAAGATTATCCCAAGAATAGCTCTCGGGTTCACTCTTACTCCTTTGATCAATATTTTCAACATCATCACACACTTGAGATTCATTAATCACATCACACACATCCTCAAGTAGTGGACAGTTTTCACACAAAAGTTGATCAACATAAATTTCACAAGACGATGTACTTTCATTCAACACAATGGTTTCAACACTAGGTGGACATAAATCGATCTTACAAGAAGAGTTGATTCGGTCATCAATAGGATCAACTAGTGCATCCACACTCACAACAAGTACATCATCATCAAGTGGTAAATAAACAATAGACTCACATATAGGCAAGCTATAACTTACACTCAATGGGCTACTAGCCAAACAATTATCATTCACATGCACAAAAGTATAAGGGTTAGCTATTTTACCTTGAAGTCCTTGAGTAGATTCTTCTTTGTCATAGTGTGAAGGTCCTCCACATACTTGGGCAGCAACTACCTTTCGGTATTGTTCGCCTTCGCTTGTCATATTGGTACCTACACAAATGTCCTTAGAAATAGAAGGATAACCAATGTTAGCATGGTTTGGTGGTAATCCCCTCACTTCGCTCCACACAACCTCTACTTTTTCCACTCTCGGATTACCACCTTGCACTCTCTTACTCCTCTCAATCTTTTGTCTCTCATAATAATTTGGATTGGAGTAGGTAGGCATTTCTCTTCGTGGCTTAGGCAGCAAGTAAGTCATGAGGCGATTCTCCCATTGGTCTCTTACAATATTTGGCTAATTTTGCACGTTTGGAACTCTATGTTGTGCAAACCAATCGGCACCTAAGCATACATGACCGTATGTCAATGGAAGAATATCGCACCACACCTCCTCATGGTATTCAAATTGAAAGAAGACAACCTTGACCCTCTCAGTAACCTTAAACCCGTCCAAGAAGTATGGAACAAGTAAAGGCTCACGAAACAACCCCAAGTAGTCAACCATGAATGGAACGATGTATTTACTATAGTACCTATCATTTAATACAATGAGGCAGCCCGGTATCCCACAAATGGTCACCTTTCCAGAGTGTACACTCCTTCTAGGATCAACATTATAAAGCACACGAGTACCCCTCGATTTTGGAGATGCATAACCTCTTCTTCTAGTTGGACAACCTCCACTAGAGCTAGTATAACCATTCACACTATATCGATCTTGATAAGAAGTACTACGAGGTGGAGAATATGAATCTTCACACTCCTCACGTGTACTCTCATCATAGCTCTCATAAACTTTGCGAACGAAAGGGTTATACCTAACACCAAATCTAGGTTCGGAGTGAGAATCGTAAGACTCCTCACATGCCCCAACATCATCATAAGATCCATCATGTGGTCCTACATCATCTCCAAGTTCCCTATAAGTACTAGGCACTTCATTCACCTCATTTTCTTCCTCAAAATCGTAACTCTCAAATCTGCCTAAGTTTTGATCATGGTTATTTTCATAGCCTTCGTAATCTCCCTCAACTTTGTAGCCATAAAATCCCTCACTACAATCATAGTCTCCCATGAAGTAGTCACAATAATCCCCGGCTATCGAAGACATGTTTCCCTTATATCACCTTTGTACCTACATAATGAACAAACAAGATTAGTAGTAAAAGCTCCTCACCAACACTCGTATACACCCACTTTTGTGTTTCTCACAATTGGAGCGGCGAATATTGAAAGTTGCTTATACTCCAGTAGTCAATAGGATGTCAATTCTACTTGGCGGTCGGAATGGATTCTTGTTTGATCGACTCAAGAAATGATGTTCGAACTTGGACCAAAGAAAATACTACGGCTTATAAAAGAGAAAGGCACACAATACAACGCTTAACACGAAAGAAAACGTGCTCAAAAACTAATCTACAATCTAGTAGGCATTTACTAGTTTGCTAATTAGTATGAGAACCAACAAAATGGAAACCAATTGAATAAAAAAAAAGTGAAACTAGAAATTCCAACGTTCTTGTGATGATGTGGCACTCGACTATTGGTCGATGGGCAAAAATATTGTTGAAGTTGAAAAATTTTGTTCCACAATTTTGATTGTTCAAATTTCACAAAGATAGGGGGAATTTCGATTTTGGTAGGTTAACAAATAAGACTTTAAGTCCTTTTTTTTTTTTAAGAATTCAAACCTTGGCCAACTTTCACCTTTTTGGCAAGACAACCTTTTAGAGGTCTTGTCCCTTTTTTCTCTTTTGGCTTGTCTAGAAAAATGAACTTACTCCCTTTTGGTATGAAGACTTTTGGGAGTTCTTTTTGTTCTTTTTCCTCTTTAGTAATGTCTTGAAAGTTGTTTCAAGACTAATAAGAACCCATACTCTCTTCCCTTTGAATTTGGATCAAACAACAACCTTTTACAAGACTTCTTCAACACAACACAAGAACTTCAACAACAACAACAAAACCATCCACTCTTCCCATAACAACTTGTAATTTTTTTTAGCTCAAGAACTTGGGTTAGACTCAAGTAGTGTTAGAGATAAAGAAAACCAAAACAAGAAACAACAAAGACAATCAAAACAACACCTAAATCTAGACACAAATTTGGCCAAACAACAACAACACTTCGGCCAAGACACCAAATCTGTAGAATAACTTCTTTTTGTGAGATTTTCGACCTTGGACACCTGTTCTAATGTTAATAAACAAAGATCTAACACTAGAACACAGAAAACACACAAAAATCACAAGAAAAATAGGCTTCAAATTTCGGCCTAAACACAAAAACGTGGACAGATTACAATTTTTGAGTTTTTTTTTTCAACTTTTCAACACTTTTTTTTTAATTTTTGAGTGAACAAACTCAAGATTGATCTCGTGGAAACGAAATCAATGATGGCTTTGATACCAAATGATACAAATCAGTCGACCAAGATGTCAAAACAGTCCACAAAACGTGAGAAGAACAAGCAACACAAAGGGATACAAGATGACAAACACTAAAACACACGGATTTGCAAAATAATGAAAGGATAGATAGTGAGACCAAGATTATTACAAGATTAAGAACCAAGTATATTTTAACATTAACCCCTAATGAATGTAATAATCAAAATCACACTCTTACGGTGACCACCAAGGTAATCGACTCACCTCAAGATCCACCGTTTCCAAGCAAAGAACAATATTGGCTTTTCCAAGTCCTATACTAAGGATGACTTTTTCAAGTCCTAACTAAGACTATACTAAGGTGGTCTACTCTCAAGAGAGAGGATTTCAAGTGTTTCAATCTTTCATCTTTCATAAACTAACTAGCAAATGAACTAATAGAACTTATTTATAGTCTAACTTATTACATAACAAAATGACCACAATACCCTTAATGAAAAGGGGTGGTCATGGAGTGTTACTTGGACAAGGCTAAGTAACCAAAATGTCCTTAATGAAGGCCCAAAACCATGTGTCCTCAATCTTCAATCCTCCAAGCAATCTTTCACACGTGGGATTGCTCTTTGATGTACTCAAATCGGCCCCTCCATGTAGGATCCCGTTTCTTTAATGTGACCAAAGCTTGATGCCCCACGTACTGACTTCGAATGATGTCATTGAAAGATAAGGAGGTCATTTGAATCGTATAAAAAAGAAAGTAAACTAAAAGGAAAAGAAAGAATTCTTTAAGGTTTGGTTGATATTTTTCCTACCCTATTGCTGATACTTCTTCTTATCCTCTGTGTCATTTTCTTTTCTTCACATCCTTTTTCCATTAGAAATTCTTCTTTCTGTGATTTTTTTTCACTATATTTGAAAATGGTAAAAAAAGGAAAAAAAAAAAAAAAAAAACTTTTCACAAAGAAAAAAACATGTCAATGAGGAGAGGGATTCGGGGAAGTGGGTTAATTTTTTTAAAAAAATATGCAATTTAAAAAGATTGATATGCAATTTACGTGTAGTTGATGACCTAATGTGCATTATTTCGTTTTTCTTTTTGTCTTTTGTGGAAAAATGGTAATGAGGATCGAATTTTTTTAGCAACAGATTGAATATTATAATAATATAAAAGAAATTGATAATAAAAAATAAAAAATTTAAAAAGAAGAGAAGTTGTTAATAGTTAATGCGATTGAAACCTGTAATCGTTGAGATTGGACAATCTTCCATCACAGTCATAACTATTTGCTCTATAAGGCTTCCCCGTTTCGCCTTTCAACCGCAATTTGATACTAACAAATTACTCTTAAAAATTTCTTCTTATTCTTCTGCACAAAGAAATAAAATGCAGTTAATCCTTAAATATATGTCAGTAAGAATCATAAATCTTCTCCTTGTCTTTTTGGTAAATATTGGTGTTACTGCAATATTAATTTCATGATTATGTCGTAGTTTAAATCTTTTCTTGACTCTGCCAAAGAAAATTTTAGAAAAAGAATGCAGTGCATGGTTGAAAAAAAATGAGAAGAGAATAAAGTTAAAAGGAAAGTTTATAAGGATAAAGTTGAGCAGTTGGATATAACCCTAATGGAAAATTGATAAGGATAAATCCCTTCAGATTTAAAAGCAATTTTTATAAAGAAAAATGTGTATTTGAAACATGCAGTTGTCGCACTGAAGTTTTTTTTTTTTAATTTTAAATGAAATTTCTTTTATTTTAAGTATAAATCCAATTTAAAGAGTCAATAGAAGAGATGGACACAAACATGAAAATCATCAATGATAAGGACTCTTTTAAGGGATTTGCAGAAAGTTTTAGTATATTTTCAATTATTTTTTAGAAATGAAAGTAGCAGTTTAGTAAAAAAAAATCCTATTGTTCAGGTAATTTATTTTTTTTGTAAAACTTAACAATTTAAAAATAGTAAACACTTAAAAGTAAATGCAAATTTGATTTTAAAAAAAAAGCTGAAAAGATTTAAAGTAAATACTAACCTATTTTAACCTAATTAACTAACCTAACATAACAAACCACATGTGTCAAACTGCCGCTCGACTTAACGTAAAGGTTTTGTTATCTCTTTTTAATAATATATAGGATATAGATTGAGAGTACTAGAGTGAACCAAGAATTGGAATGAGTGTGAGTTTAATACATGATAAAGCAATTAGATCTTAGGCCTAATTCAACCAAAAGATAGCTCATGATGCGGATTGCAACAATATGGAAAAGGGAAAATCTTTTGGCTAGCAGAGAAACGGAAGGTTGGGAAAATCGTCTTAGATGAAATGTTTGAGATTTGCTGATACATCACATATTAGAATGCTTCATATTGTGTGTGATAGGTATGAAGCGTGTGCTTTTATTTCTCACTTTTTGTTGAAGTATTCTGTTATTTCATTAAAATTATTCCCTTTGTAGGTCAGAGGGTCAATCCCATTACTATGGAATCAGATTGTTGATTTGACATATAAGCCCAAGTTTGAGATAATGAGAATTATGGAATCAGTTGAGTAGCACTCTCTCTCTCTTTTAGTATCTCGATTCTTTAACACACGTAATGTGCCTTTCACTCTTAATGATTCTGTTGTGTAACATTCTGCAGCCTAGAATTGTTGAGCGACATTACTTGGATTTGAGAAAGAAGTATGGAAATGTTCTATCAATTGATCTTGTCAATAAGGTATAGTATTTCAATTCATCCTTCTTTTTCCGGACTAGTTGATCTGTTAGAAAATGTGGCTTGATTCTCCCCTTTTTGTACATGTGTAATGATAACTTGGAAGCTGTCTCATTTTTAATCTTTTAGTGTCATATTTGTGAAAGACGTTCTAGGTATATTTGCATTGATATATCTAGACAATTTTATTTATCGCCCTTCACTTTTTTTATCAAAAACTCTTATCAGCATGGAGGAGAAGGACGCCTACGTGAAAAGTTTGCAAATGCAATGCAGCATGTTGCTGGTGATGATGTGAGGTAGGTTCCTAAGTATCTTTCTCTTGGTAAATCATATGAATCTTTAGTACCAAAATTCATTCTTATGTCATTATGACTTTTGCAGATACTTGCACTTTGATTTTCACCACATATGTGGGCATGTTCATTTTGAGCGTCTTTCTATCCTCTATGATCGAATTGAGGATTTTTTCATTAAAAATAGGTATGTCTCTTCCAAGTGTAGATCTATATATAAACACGCGCATGCATATTTAATATATCGTACAGAGATTCTGTTTCCTCGACCCCCTTACTAGTCGTAAATAATGTGGGATTACATGAAAATGTGCTCTTAGTTCTGAATTTCGTCTACCTGGAGAGGGACGATAGTAGAGCTGGGATATCCATTCTGGCATAGGTTTGGTGTGCAAATCATGGAAGGTTTGGTCTGCAAATCATGGAGGATTTGGTGAGCTGATTGTAAAAGAATTTTAACTGTTCCTTTTACTCTTACTCTTTATTTTTTCTTGAGCCGAGGCTCTATAAACAACCTCTCCACCTCTGAGGTAGAGGTAAGGTCTGCGTACACTCTACTCTCCCCAGACTCTACTTTGTGGGAATGTTGTTGTTGTTCTTTCCGGGAGGACAGATAAACCACTTAAACCTGGCTTGGATTTTGTAACCAAGAACTAGCCAAGGAATGCAACCTAAGTCAGCATGCTGTGCAATTAAATTCGTTGACATGACTTTCATGTTATGCTGTCATAAAAGGAAGTGAACAGAATGTGTCGTTTCATGTTGTATATATCCAAAGCAAAATATTACGTCAAAACACCTGTATGCATGCAGAGGCAGCAGCAAGGAGATAGTTCTTTTTCTTATTTAGTTTGAAAATTGGGGGAGAAACTGAAAAGCGAAGCCAAATAGCAGACTGAGTCGGGAAATATTATGACACAAAGAGAGAGAGAGGAGAGAGTGGAGAGAGAGAACAAGAGATGGACCAAGTAACAATTAATTGCATGGTATTGTTTTAGAGACTCCAAATTTGCATCCATCATAAAGTAACTATCTCTCTTTGGTGTTTTGTTAAGCAAGGAGGAACAGATATGCATCCCCTACCACGTCTGTTTCTTGTAGTATCTAATTGTTGTTTCTTCTGAACTTGATGATAAATTTGGATTTCATATGTTCATTGTGTAGGTACTTTCTAATTACTGAGAAAGGTGAGAAAGTTGAGCTGCAACATGGAATTTTGAGAACCAACTGCATTGACTGCTTAGACCGTACAAATGTAACTCAGGTACCTTCTTCCAAGACTGCTAGTTTAGTTGGTGATATTGGTTCCCCGTCCCTACTCTCCTATCTCCCTCTCCCTGGTTGGGCTCTGGCTTAGTGTGATTAAACTGTGAATCTAGTCAGGAATAAGAAGTCCAGCTCCAGGCTTTAAAGAGAGAAGAAAAAACGCACTTCATAACACATACGAAACCTTACCTTCGCTGAGTTTATGAGGTCTAAACCTTCGCCACGACATTAGTGGCTTAGCTCTTTGTCACAACCCGAACCAGGGCCTGGCCGTGACGAGCATTTCGAACCATGGAGGCCCGAAACACCCCTATCTGTCTGGTAATCATGCACCTAATTCATATGATCAAAGTAATGCGGAAGAAACACAATAATTCGGAAACATGGTCATAAATATGAAAAGAAACAATAACGGGAAAATAAAGTTTCCCCCAACATCAATCAACCTCTAAACAACTGTCTGCGAAAATCTCTAACAAATGACTGAGTCAAGTAACTGTATATAAACTGGGACAAGGCCCCCAGTAGACCCCGAAACTAAATATAAGATAAAAGGACTGCAGGACATAAGACCTTCCGAAACATAGAAAGCTCACCACTTGTCTCTGCAACTCTGTCTGAATGATCTACTGATTCTCTTGACCCCTAGACTGGGCCTCTGAACCTGAGAGGTTGGAGAGGGGAGGGGTCAGCACAAAAGTACTGGCACGCAGAGATCTCAAAACAAAACATAATATTTTTACAAAATATAGTTGAGAGCCATTATAAAGCAATTTCATATCAAATCATTTGAAAACACATGGGCATAATGCAATAGTTTCTCAACAACAATGAAGTGCAACTGAGCTAGGTGGAATACCCTACATAATTTACACCAACTGTCAAACCTCGGTTGCCGCCGAGATTAGAGTATAAGTGAGGGAGAGACACACAAGACCACGAAGCATGGTGTCTCGACCCAATGGTAGTGCCCAAGATCACTTAGCCCGGGCTCCTACCTATAGTCCCAATTTGGGAATGACATAAAGTCAAGTACACAAGATCACTTAGCCTGGTACCAAATTCCCGTGTCGGCAAACACGGTTTCTAGCGATGAGCCCTTACACTCAAACGCCTTCTTCGGGCATCCACCTATCTCATGTAAATCAATGCATTCAATCACGTATCATATTCTGTAGGGTATCGTCATACCCAACTTGCAAGTCATCAATATCACATCCACATATGCATAATCATGTAAAAACCAAGGTGCTTCATCATTTACAAGTGGTGAACAATAATTATTTCAAATTCATGCTCTCTTTTGTTGGTCACAATATGATATGGGGTATCAAGACATTATCATGGGAATTTGAAAGCAATTTATCATTCATATTTATCAAACTTTCATGGAAAATCTCAAATCACATATGCATGGTTTCAACCATTGAAGTATATAGGCAAACAATTCCCATGACATAAAGAAAAATGACTTAGAAATCATATTGAAAGCAAGTTATTAGCATTTGATTGAAAACCCCCGTTTAAAAGCATGCATGTTCATAAAAACTACACCCATGAGATTTTAGGATAACCCCACGTACCTCTATTTCCGAAAATACTAGATGTTTCTTGAAGCTCGCGGATTTGTGATTCCGAATATGTAATTATCTTCGAAAACCTACGGTCGAATCTTGAACTATTTGAGTTTTTTATTTTGAAACCCTAAGGAGTGTTCTTGAGCAATTTTGATGAATAAAGGTGTATTTTGGTGTTTGAGGGTTAAATTCCGTGTTGGTGGTATATATAGGGGTGGAGGATGACCAAAATACCCCTAGGGAACAATTAAGGTCAAATTTGTCCCTCAGTTGACAGTTTGATAGTCCGGAGTAAATCGATTATAACTTTTTACTTATATACTCAAATTGGATGAAACCAACTGCATTTGAAAGAGAACTCAAAGATATTTCGTTTGATATATTATAGCTCACACAGTTCATTATATACAGGGAGTTATGATTGTTTGAAGTTGACCCTGAAATGCTGAAAACTGGGCAATAGGCTATGTGTTTTGCTACTGTTTTGAAATCCAAACGCAGCTTTATGCGTTCCGAAAAATTCCGAAACTTATCCGAGATGCACTACGAGCTTTCCCGATCGTAACGCAACTTGAAAATCTAAAAACGGATGTCGGAAAGGTTGAAAAGTTGTATCCCGAAGATTGCCAGCTAAAATGACTAAGTCTCATTTTACACTCAGAAAATTTTAAGTCATTAAGTCTAAAAGCTCAATATTAAAGACTAATCTATGCACACCTTTTACGGGGCGTTACACTCTTCCTGCAGGATTTTTTATAGAGAGAAACGGTAGGGGGATAGATTGGTTTGCTCCAAAAAGATGGCCTCCTTTCTCTTGGGATCTCCTTTAAACACCCATGATGTGGTAAAGGGAGGATATTAGGGGAAGCAGTGAGCCTGTGTAAACATTACTATCATTGGTGCCTGATGTGACTGCATATAAAAGATGAGTTTCATTTCTTGGTTAGGAAAATACTGACGTTACAACTGCTTGCGCATATTTTCCAGTTAACTCTAAGAATTGTGTGATAGTGGAAGGATACAACCTAATGAACACTTAGCTTTCTCTACTTACACTTTAGGTGCCTCTTTGAAGATCTTTCACTAGCTTCAAGATATTCAGTTGATAATTTATCTGTATATAGGCATGTCAACTTGAGATGATTTGCAAGTCCTAATCTGTACTGCATTTCCGGTTCTAGGCAGGCTTCTAGAGAATGTCCAACTGGGAGTGAATGTTATTTCCTAAAACTAGAAAGTTGGAAGATTCACTCTGGCTTAATATTTGGCACTGTTTTCTTTAGTTATTCATTTGCTTGTCATGGAAACTGGGATCAGGACAGGGAGGGTTGATATGTTTTAGCCTTGGAACTTAAATCACTACAGAAAGAGTACCAACACATTTGGATCCAATTTTTTTAAGCTTCTCAACACACTTCACGGATGCCTTAATTGATGATGTTTGTTTGCAGAGCATGCTAGGTCGGAAAATGCTTGAATTCCAACTGAGAAGGCTTGGTGCTTTCGATGCTGAGGAATCCATTTCCTCATACCCCAACCTTGACGAAAGCTTCAAACTCTGTGAGAAGTTTTTTGATATCTGTGTTAAAGCTTCATGCTGGATAGATATTAAGATTCATTATCTTGACCTGTTTATTCTTTTACTTTAAAAACTATTTGCAGTGTGGGCGAACCATGGGGATGATATAAGCATCCAGTATTCTGGTACTCCAGCTTTAAAAGGAGATTTTGTCAGGTAACAACTTGTTGGGGAAATCCGTTGTCAGACTTGATTAGACCCCCTTTGCACTTTGTGTTCTGCTATTAAAAGATGGTATTACATGAAGGCAGCATCAGTTATTTGAATCTGCTAGAACGGGGTAGGATATTAGCATATTAATAAATAATTTAGATGTGAAATGTTAGTCAATATTTCATATTTATGTATGTGCAAAAACGTCCAAATGTGTTCATATACAAAGCATATTATTGGAGAGCGCATTAATGTAAATACAGATGTCGGTAGGATTTGGACCCTAACAAAGTTCGTAAATCAACAAACATTACCGAATCATCATTGACATTGGTACTAGTTTCGAGATTATGATGGGTATAGCATACAACTTTATAAGTTATAGTCAACAAATTGAAATCTGTTTATCAAAATATTTATTTTTTGTTGCTAAATGATTTAGATTTTAGGTAACTGTGAGTTCTGTCTATGTTTGCTGTCTGATGGCATGCTGCTATTGAACCTTTCACATATCACTTTGTTTCCTGATGTTCCAATTTTGAATACCTAGAAACAACTGGGAGGGATTTCAAGTTGCATGGCTTCTGGACTTGAACGGTATCCATGCCCAA
This sequence comes from Capsicum pubescens, assembly GCA_030864215.1. Lineage (NCBI taxonomy): Eukaryota > Viridiplantae > Streptophyta > Magnoliopsida > Solanales > Solanaceae > Capsicum > Capsicum pubescens. The sequence goes on along the minus strand of CM061539.1, from coordinate 183,316,084 downwards.
TTAGGTTTATTCTTTTATAAACAACAACAACGACAACAACGTACCTAGTATAGTCCCACAAAGTGAGGTCTGGATTACAATCAATAATATGATTAAGATTTGTTTGTCCTGCAAACTATCTCAGTTTTGAGATTAAAATTTAAAGCATGTTTTGCATGATATCCTGGAGCACTAAGTTCCGGGATTTAGCTTTTATATGTGCACTTAAGTTTGTTCAGTACTCTTTAACCCTTGATATTACGACCTCAATCTTTTTCTTTGCCGGTCAATGTAATGCCTAAAATCTACATTGATGTTTGATATGCAGATGTGGTCATAGAACAGTCCAGGGGGTTCTTGCCGATGGATGTAATGCCCTAACACGATACTACTTGAACAATTTTGTTGATGGTACGAACCAGGTAATGATGCTTCTTACCAGCAATTAGTTGTTGCTCAGGTTTGTACGTCACATCAAGTTGGTAGTGTATATTATGTGTTGTCACTTGCAACTTGGTTTCATACTAATCCGCTAGTTGTAATTTTGGAAAACATTCTTTAAAAGTATTAATCTTCACATATGCAAGCCCATCTGCAAAATATTAACTGAACCTAGCATCATGATTACTCTCTCAGTTGACACCGGTGATCATTTGTAATGTGCTGCCATTTTATTGGATTAGTTTCTTGTTGATTACTAGGAGATACTCTCATTAAGAATGTCCGATCTATTTTGTGTACCAGTATCTAGTTTGGAATTGGCTGCAACGCTTTTTGAGTTTGTATATTTCCAATTTGGACACTGAATTTGTATTTGCTTTTTTTTTTTTTTATCTCATGAAGGATGCAGTCGATTTATTGCAAGGAAACTATATTCTGGCTGTCTCTCGAGATATGAAACCGTTATCTCAAAATGAAAGCACTGAAACTAAAGCTGTGAGTCTTATTAGTTATTCTGCTGTAATCATTCTGAACATGCCCCTATTTATCAGACTCATGTGAATAGACCAAACTGACATAGCAAATTGTTGACTTCGCAGTGTCCTATCAAGGTTTCTAACCATCCTCCTCTTCTTGGTTTAAAGCTTGGATACGGGGCAAAAAATATGAGTTTACATGAAATTATCTTTAAATTTAGTAAAGAATATTATGTAGATTAAAAAAGAGAGATAATAATAGAATGATAGTTTATTGCTGCAATGCTGCACAGAGAGAAGGTTATGGTGGGTATGTCATTAGTTGGTGAATCTCTCTTTTCAGGTCATCTCGCCACGCTTCTGTTATTGCTTATCATTAAAAGCCACCATCAGCTACCAGTACATGTCACAGAATTTAGTTCATTTTAAGTTGGAAGCTCAGGAAAGAGTGTAGTACATGTCACAAAATTTAGTTCATTTTAAGTTTTGACTCAGAAAAGAGTGTTTAAGCATTATGTCTTAACCAAGAACCCCCGAAGTACAGTGAGCTGCATGTTCCCAATTTCGTCCACCAAAACAGATTAAATAGGAAAGCAACTCTTTGAGCACCCTCAGCTAGAATTTTCTAGTATTTGTATGGCAAAGATATGCACCAACACTCTTAATTGCATCTGCAAACTTGTTTTGACTTAAGGCTAAAACGTTCACTGTCCACTGTTCAATCTATTGATTAGTGACCCTTTAAGTTTTATTCTTTTCTGTTACTTCAGAGGATTGACAGTTTACCATTTTACTGACACAGTGGTTTGGCCCAAAGTATATATGCTAGGTCTATATTGAAGCCAAAAATAATAACCTGTTCTTTATCGGCTTATTCTCATTAGATTTTTTATCCAATTAGCTTAATGATGAAATTTTCTGTTTTCTGGGCTGGTTTTACTGTTTTTACATCATGGTATCTACTCCCCAGCTATTTAGTGTGACAACCCTTAATCAGAGTTTATACAATATTCTTTTTCCTGAATATAATCTAAAATGTTCAGCATTAACTTTCATTACCATCCGCTGTTATCAAGGTCTACACTTGCCTAACAAGTGTCTTATGTTATTACAGTCATTTCCTTTGGCATTGGGGCTGATATTGACTGGATTGTTCTTTGCTATGTTATCGCTAAGGAACGGTGAGTTGGCATAATTTGATTGTTTTTTTTTCTTATTGTACTCTTCAACTATTATCTTTGAAGTTCTGTTAAAGAATTCAAATCCTTTTAATTCCTTTATTAAGAAAAAGAATAAGGTAATAATGTGCTAATAGTTCTTCGATCATATTTTAATGTTCAGGTCAGTTATCTTAAATTTAACTTCATCATAATACGCAGTATGTCAGCAAAGAAGGAAAAACTAAATAATTTAAGATTAGGACTAATGCCCTCTAATTTGCTTTGTCTTGATCCTTTCTGTCATTTTTCTATGAGCATATGTACGAATTTCTGGAAGATGGAAAACGTACCTTTTTTTTTTTGGAAAAACCTCTTTGCTTATCATATTGATGATATGAAACTACCTCTTCACTTGATGCTTCTAAACCTTACATTTTTTGTTTGATACTTTCCCTGTCTGTAGTTGGACATGGTCTCCGGAATCTGGTATATGCAATAGTTTGGGCAAGCATAAGTTTGGGCATAGCTGCATATGTGAGAGCCAATGGTCAAATGTTCTGTAACAGGCCTAGCCTGCACCAATCAAGGCGTTGATTCTGAGTTCTGAATGCTTGGTAGTAGCTATATTTGCTAAAAATTGCCAGATTTTTCATATGTTTTGTAAAAATTTTGGTTATTGTGTGCTCTTTTCATGTGTTACTTTCTTTTTGATCATTCGTTTGAAAGGTAAGGTCCTAGTAACATGATTATCTGTATATTGAAATGGTTATTAGTTGATATTTATATAAATTGAATCTCGGCTTCGATATGATTTGGTAACCGTTGTTATTACTCTCCAACTTGTCTGATCTTTTTGTCCTTTATGATCCTTTCTCCTTGATGCATTATTTAAAAGTTCCAAAGGAGGGCCAAGGTTGGTGGTTTTAGCTAGGTCAGGAAATGTTATGTCATGAAGCTATCCGGTGCAACATAGTTTTTTTTTCTCTTCTTTTTATGACTAGTGTCTGTGCCAGTTCGACCACACTTCGACTATTCTATTGTGTACCTTCTAGCTCCCCCCAAATAGGCACCTACCCACCAAAGCATAGGCAGATAAAAACTCACCTAATGTTGTTGTCTTTATTGGGATGTCTTTCATGATTTTCACCCACTTCATCGACCATTAGGCCACGCCCTTGTGTGCCAAGACGATGTGTATTCAAGGAAATATAATCTCTACTAATGGGTATATAATTTGGTGAATTGGATCTAGTAGAATTTAAATCACAACATTGTGGCATGATGAAGTATTCTTAGGGTAACTACTTGCTTGGCCTGCTTCATCTATTCCTAGTAATGCTTCTAAACTTATTACTAAACAAGTGGTACGTAATAAGTAAGAAGTGACAAGCTTCTGAGATAAACAGCAGAAATATGATAGTAGCAAAAAGGTAGTTTTGTAGACTTAAATACATTACTTTGAATGACTTGGAATGGCATAGGGAGGCCAGTAGAGGTGAAACTGGATCTTAAAAGTAACAGTGATTCCAGACAGATCCACTGGAGAAGATGTCACGTAACCTTGAATGAACAGAAAATCACCAGTGCCTCCGACAACAGGATGGTTAGATGGCTTTGTATTGTGTGTGCCTCCCACGACTGATATTGACCCTTTGTAATGCTTCATCTTCAAAGTGATCTTAGCAATAGATATGCTCTGCAGTCCGTTCAACGAGGATGTTATCGATGTTCCTTCAACTATCCCGACTATCTTTGAGTTTGAGTTGGCTTTTAGGGTTAAGGGATCTTGGAACACATATAAGGTGCCAAAAGGGGTCGTGGTTTGGCTTATGGCAGCTCCTGCAACACCGTTCACTATAAGATATGCCGTTTTATTTATGGTTTCGTGTTGAAACAGAGTAAAATGGATAGATTTGAGTTCATGGTGGTGGTGGTGGTGGTGGTGGTGAGAAATTGAGCTAGCCTGACGAGGCAAGAGGACGAAAAGAAGAAGATAAGGAAGAAAAGAACAGTAGCATACAGAGAGAACCATTGTAGTCTGACAAAGAAATCTGGTTGTAATGAAGACTTCAAATAGGTTGTGTCTAAGAATGCAAAGGTTATCACTACAGATTATTTCTTTTTTATAACAGTAGTGTTTGTGCCAGTTTGTAAGCACTCCAATCTGGTAACTCTGTCCACCAAGGTTTTTGGTCTTTGCTAGAATTTGAATCTTGATATCCCATAGTTTTCACCTACTTCACGAACGTGGAGCCACACCATTAAGTCCGAGTCTTGCCACAGCCTTTGGTCATGGAATTAATGAGTCCTGCCTTGAAGTTTCAAAGTCTCCAAGCAGGACGACTGAGATGGACAGAGTCAAAGTATTTTCGTGAGTAGTAAGCTTTGGGTGTCACGTTATTATCATGAAGAAAATAAAGTCAATACACAACAGTTTTTCCACCTAACCCACCATGGTACCTGATGATTGGGTTATTAGTCATTATCTTGACAATTCTGGCACAGAAGGAATATGATTAATCCTAGAAGAAATGAAACAAATTACTATTATTTAAAAAAAAAAATATTCTTACTGCACTAATCATATTATACTCAAATTCCATCAGCTACTGAACTTACTTCTGGTTTCTTTTGGAATTATCAATGCTTAATGCATATATTATCATATATTTGACATCCAATTCGGAGCCACCTTGTATGGTTGATTATTTTTAGACATTTACTTGACAATATTGGCATGGAAGGACCGAATTCTTGGTCCATATGCTATTAATCTGAGAACATGCATATCTCACAGTAAAAAAAAAAAAAAAATTTAGTAAAGATGATCTTCGAGCTAGCTTGTACGTTTTACTGCAGTTGTCAATTAAATTTCTGCTGGATATTGGAAAGCATCAATTTGGAATTCAATAATATGAAAACAGTACCTGCTAGAGCGTTGAACGGAAAGTACCATACAGCAATCATGAAAGGTTATATTAAATGGAGATCAGTATGTTTTATAATAAAGGTAAAAATACATTAAAGACTAAAAGAGCAATAGTAGTAATGATTTTACAACTGCTTCTCTCTTCTGCAAATGAGGATACTGTCGCTGGAATTTCAACACTGCCCATATCAAGTGTGGCAAACCAATCTCAGGAAACAATATCTTTGGTGAATACAGCACACAGTCTGTGGTCTGCCAAAGAAGGAAATTGCTAAGGCGAGTCGCGCCTGAAGTCCGAATCAGAATATCAGGATCGGGTGCCAAACTCATGTCCATGTGCCTCTCTATATCCACCAGCTTTATGACATCATTTTGCTCCGGCATTTGTTTAGTCATTTCAACGTTTTGAGCTTTGTTCGCGTTAACTTGCTGGATTTCATTCCATTTCTCTTGGCAGGATGCTTGAACAGCGTGCACGATCTCATCTGTGGACGAATATGCCAAACAGACAAGGAGAGTGATCTTGGTGTTGTTAGCAGTGGCTTTCATCACCTCGTCAGCTGCCACTCTAACCGGTTCGCTAAGAAGCTTCAGGTTCCCCACGAAATGTACCCTCACTCCATATTGATTGACCATGCTTTTTTCATGGAGCAGTTCTTTGATTTTCTCCAGCATTAAGTCCATCAAGAGCTGAACTTCCTCTGGCCTTCTCTTGAAATTATCAATGCTGAATGCGTATATTGTTGTATACTCGACTCCAAATTCATAGCAATACTTGAGCATGGACATAACAGCCAAGAACCCAGCTCTGTATCCAGTGCCCCTGTCCATATTATGTTTCTTCGCATACCTCCGATTACCATCCAGAATAAAGGCGATGTGTTTTGGCATCGAACCTATAGATAAAAGACGGACCAGAAGACCACGTATGTAGAGGAGCGATCCCCCAAACAACCTCACTGCTAAAGCATCGGTTCCCTTCAACCTTTTCCAGTACAAATCAGGAGACACTGCAATTTAAGAATCAGAAGCTGCACTCAACATTGAGATAACTACAAGGGATGTTAAGAGTTCCAACATGCTCAAAATCGAAATAAATTATAAACAAACAACAAAGATCACCTTTCTAATGGCTTCCTTTTTCAAGTATTAGAATTGTCTTCCACAAAAATATTACTCTCCTACGTATTACATAATATAAACAGAAAATCATTGAAGGGAAAAGATCACAGAGGTACACGTATTTAAAAAGAAAGTACTCATACTCGTTAGCTGTTGGAAAAGTTGTTTCCTCATGCTAAATGGAAGCTGAAAAGTCCAATGATAATGCTTTCAAAGCTACGTAAAAGTGAATTATATTTGTACATATTTTTCGAGAAAGAAGAAGCAGGATGAAGGGATCTCGTGTTTGCTTGCAGCGTTTTCTGTGTGAGCATATTTTATATGGTCATCGTTGGCGGGATGTCTGCAGATTATAAGCTCAATTATTATAAACAATTCACAGTTTTCATATGATGGCTTATTTAGTCTAACTTCTGCTGATTTAGTGTTGCTAAATAACTAATGTTATTGTTTGTTGTTAAGAAAGTGGATAGTGAACCTACCTCAAACTTAAAAATTAGCTCATGAGGTAAGGATTGCTCAATGGTACATATTCACGAACCATGTGGGATCTGCATGCTCAGGGCGCGGCGCGCGAGACATAAGAAGCTAGGACAACATGATAACATTAGGACCCAACATTACGAAGCGAATTGAAAATACAAATTGGCAATAAAAAAATCACCTCAATGAGACTCGAACCCAAGGCAACCCTTCCAGTGGTGCACCTTAAGATCAACCTAAATGTCAATGCACCCAACCCAACATTTTATTTGAGTGGGTGTTTTACTGCTTTTATATGTTTTATACCTGTTTTCGTATATTTCCTATGTAATTATACATATTCCGCATCGAGCTTAATGGGTGCCGAAGCACCCCAAAATTTAACGTAGGTCCGCTCCTGCAAGTAACAAAGCATACATGCGTCTTAATGAAACTAAAGTCTAAAAGCTAGCTCAGAATGTGAAACATTTATCGAGGCTTGAATAACAATAACAAAAATAAATTATCAAATAAACTAATAATATATTAAATTAATACAAAAAAAAAAACCTGCAAAGTAGACAGAAGTCACATATCAAAGTCGATGAAAAACGAAAAAACAAGCCAATTTAATTATAAGAGCAAGCTATGTACAATTAATAATTTAATATTTTTATTGCTACTTGGATTCTCAAAAGTGATGAAACAAAAGCATCAGAGAAACCAATATGAAAGTGTGATTTTCTTTTTTATATATACAAAAAAACTAAATATTAAGAGTTTACTACTGTCGTGCCTTTAGTTGTTTTCCGCCATCCATATTTTCCTTTTTTTTAATGTCAAAGCAAAAAATATCATGCGTTTATTATGGAAAAAAAAAAGTCCTAACACATATAAATAAAGTTGCTATTAAATATTATTATTCAAATTTTGATGGATTTTTTTTATTTATATATTTTAGGACTTTTTTCTCTAATACACAAGGAGAAAAAAATCTACCAACATTAATTCTTCATATATTTTTTTCTTATCATATATTTTAGAACTCCTTTATTTTAAATAGTATAAATATAATAATTATAAAAAAACAAGTGAACATAATTTTATTTATTGCAAAAACTTTTAGTGATGGACAAAATGCTCGAATTTTAATTGATTATTTAGTACTTTTATATGGTTTTTTAAATTTAAAAGAAAGAAAGAGCAAATTATAATACGATTCAATAATTTCTATGCTTAGGGGTTCTTTTTTTTGGTCGCCACTTTTAATTTTTTTTTTATTTAAATTTGTTAATTATAGTTTTTCATAATCATGTATTATTTAAGAAGTAAGATTTTAGTCCTTTCCATATATTTTAGGATTCAATATTATATAATTAAATAATAATTATAGGAGAAAAAGTGAAAAGACGATTTTTTTTGAAGCAAAGTGTTTTAATAAAAGGTTAAAAAGTTTAAACAACATTATTAAGGCTCTTTCACATTTATAATATAAGTAACTAGTTTATACATACGTGCGTTGCACGAATGTCTCTGGTCACGTTTAAATTTAAGATAACAATAAATATGTAGCACAACAAACTTTTATAATTATGCGTAGGACATACAACAATAAATAATGTAAATACAAAATAAGAAAACGTGAATGCAATAAGATGACTTGAATCAAAACCAAAATAAGTAGAAAACGCAGAAATAAAAGATGGGCACTATCAAACTCACAGTTTATAACTTGATAGGTCGTAATTAACTAATTATAGGTAAAGTTTAGCCGTAAGTTATGTTTATTATTAGGCATTTTTATAATTGTGTTTTTCTAACCTAAATAGGTTATTTAAGTAATATTGATCAACTAATTAAAGAAATTCTTATTCTAAAAGAAAAACTCTTGAAGCTAGATAAACTTTTGATTTCTTCTATTATTTCATTTGAGGTTGACATGCTTATTTCCTATTTAGTCATTTATGTAGTAAGATAGTAACTTATCTAATATTTTCACCTTTTCAGAAATTGTATCAAATGCTTTTATTGTCGTTAGTACATTTATTCATAATTTCTACGAATTTAATCAAATCTTATTTTATTTTAATGGTTAAAGCAGAAGACCATGGCATTGTTGGAAAGTCTCACCCAAATTTTCACCCATCACAAAAATATGCAAATTGCAGCAGCATATTATGATCGTCATCAAATTGTAGTCATTCTTCAAATACTTCCCATACTTCTGTTAAGATTCTCTGTGTGTACCACTTGTGGTGTACATAGTTTTTTTTTTTTTTTTAAATAATAATAATTATATATAGAGATAGATAGATAGATTTTTAAACTATTTTACTTTCGATAGATAGTTTTTTCCCTAAAAGTGGCATAGAACTTTTGTTTCTCTCATTTTTTTTCTTAAAAATAAATTTTGCTTCTTTAAAAAATTTTCCTTTCCGTGCTAAAAATATGAATTTTACAGGAGTTCTATACTTAAAAGGATTCTACTCCTTAAAGAAAAATTAATTTTTCTATACTTAAAGCATTCTACCTTTAAAGAAAAATTAATTTTTTTCCTAATATTTAAAATATACTTCTTCTCGTATATTAATAATAATTGGAAGAAAAAAAATTGAGAATAAATTTTTTTTTTTTTTTATTGCGGAAACTTATAATGAATGACAAAAAGTTCAAACAATATTCACACTTTTAATATAGTGGACATGTATATAGATAGATATAGATATGACTTAAAAAAAGGAAATGAAAGGAGATGAAGGCTAAAGCGGAGTGTCTAATTACAGAGCCAACATTAGCCTGAAGTTAATAAGAATGAAAGCTTCAATTGCAATATTGTGGACATTAGCAATGTTGAGTAGTAATTGCAACTACTGATCTGAGGAATAATAGCAATTGATTTTACAACTGCTTCTTTCTCTTCTCCAAATGAGGATACACTCGCTGGAAATTCAGCACTGCCCATACCAAGTGTCGTAAACCAATCTCAGGAAACAATACCTTCGGGGAATACAGTAAGCAGTTTGTTGTCTGCCAAAGAAGGAAATTGCTGAGGCGAGACGTCCCTGATGTTCGGATCAGAATGTCAGGATCAGGTGCCAATCCCATGTATGTATGCCTCTCTATGTCTACCAGATATATGAAATGATCGCGCTCCAACTTTTCTCCAGCTGTTACTGCATTTGGAGATTGGTTCGCGTTAAGCTGTTGGATTTCGTTCCATTTCTCTTGGCAGGATGCTTTAACTGCGTGGACGATCTCATCGCTAGAAGTGTAGGCCATACAGATGAGGAGATTGCTCTTGGTGTTGTTGGCGGTGGCTTGCGTCACCTTCTCAACGGCAGCTCTAACCGGTTCGTCGAGAAGGTTCAGGTTCCCCACGAAATGTATTCTCACTCCATATTCGTTGATAACACTTTCTTGCTTGAGTAGTCCTTCAATTTTCTCCAGCATTAAGTCCATCAAGAATCGAACTTCCTCTGGCCTTCTTTTGAAATTATCAATGCTGAATACATATATTGTCATGTATTTGACACCCAATTCGTAGCAATACTTGAGCATGGACATGAGAGCCAAAAATCCAGCTCTGTGTCCATTGCCCTCAGCAATATTCCGTTGCTTGGCATACCTCCGATGCCCATCCAGAATAAAGGCGATGTGGTTTGGAATTGGACCTACAGATAAAATGCCGAACAGAAATCTGCGCATGTTGACCAATGAACTCCCAACCAACCTCCTTGCTAAACCATCAATTGTCTTCAACATTTTTCAAATCCCAGACCAAATTCAAATAACTGAAGAGTCAGAACCTGCAGTCAATATTCATATGACATAAAAAGAATATTAGGATCCCAGATATAGACGATTCAGAATCCATCAAAATCAAAGTTTCCAAGTGCATTAGGATTTTACAGACAAACATCAAGAACCATGACGAATTAAGATCACCATTCAAAGGTGCTTTCTCTTTGGTCAAGAGCCCGATATGTCCTCAGGCTTGCACCAGTAATATGGGATTACACTCCAGATAAAGATTACATATAAGGTAGAAGAACGATAAACATAGAAGAAGAAAAGAGTAAAACGAGAGGTATACAACAACAATAACATAATACCGAGTGAAGGAATATCAGACACAAACACTCAAAAAATGCTGTTGGAGAAGGTATTTGTGTACCCTCAAATAGACACTGAGATGACCAAAAGCTGGTGATGATGATTTTAGATAAGTAAATGTGAAACTAGGGATCTCCTGTTCATTAGCAGCGTCCTCCATGTGGGCGAATTATAAGTACCTGCATTTACATCACAATACAATTCACAATTTTGGTATGTTAGCCCTCTTTTACCTAAAACCCACCTAATTTTCAAACCTCAAAAACCTATATATTTGTAATTTGTTCCTTAAGACTTAAAGAAAGAAACAAGAAAAACATGACGAAGGCTAGATTAGATTCTCCAACTATAACTAGGAACATATCATCAAAATGGAGTGTCATTAACATTAGTCCAATTAAAAGGTTTAAGCAGAAGCTAAAACCAATTTATGGAGTAAACATGGCAGTCTTCCAATCTTCTCCAGCTGCAAAGAAATAGACGTTAAACAAGCACCAGATTAACTCTAATTAATCTTTCTCAATACATAGACTAAATCGGTTAAGTTCAACAAGAAACTTTCAACAGTTAAAATACAGTTGAACACATGCAATACAGAGCTGACAGGAAACAAAAAAATGAAGTGCACAAAAAATAATGATTGATTAGATTGAACTCCAACCAAGTCAGAAGCAATTGAATCTATGAACAAACGCATGGCTAACAGCAATTTCTTCGGCTCATATTTTTCCCCATCAGTTATACCTATCACCTTCCAGATTTGGTTCTGAACTCACGGTGGCTTGTAGGATATGGTGAAGCTTGACCGCTGGGAAATTTCCAGTGTTGATCTGTATCTAAATGTATGTATTGTTAAACAGAAAAGGAAAGCTTAAGGAAGAGTTCCAAGGCAGAGGGTAAGCAAGGTAATGCAGTGAGACCTTGAAGATGAAACATACAGAATTATCAAGTAGTTCCCTGACAAGCTTCTAAGTTCTAAAGGTGTTGAATTGGATCAGGTAGTTGATTGAGAAACTAGATGATGAAAGTTGTGGACAAGGTCTTGGTAAGCGTTCCGGAGAGATCTGAATCAAAAATTTCCTACATTGAGGAGGACTCTGAAAATCTTAGCAGAATAACTTTGCCGGAGCTTGCGACTGCTCTATAAGCAACTGAACAAAGAAGATTGCCGAGGATGGAGGAGAACAATGAGGAAGTGTTAGTGGCAAGCAAAACAGCAAAGTTCAAACAAGTTCTGGTGGAAAAAGGCCATTGGAGAAAGAAAAAATGCTGGCTCAGGCAAGCTAGGAGAGAAAGGAGGCAATCTCCACACTGCAAAAAGCCTTCCCATACTGAGAGTATGTATTGTTGGTTTCAGACTTGGAGAGAAAGGAAGGGCATGTAAAAAATCTGGTCATGTGGAAAACGTGTTCACGATCATAAAGGAGCAGCAAAATTAGCAGGCACAAGCAGTAGAAAATCAACAGCATGAAGAAACTGTTACTTTTTAACATGTTTAGCTGCCAACGGCGCAAAAACAAGAAGAAAAGCACCATTCATTCTTTATCCAGCTAAGGCATCTTTAACACAACCCTAGTACAGTTTGTAGGAGTTATATGAACTAATTCAAGATACTAGAAAGTGCAATGGTCAAAACATACAAAGCATGATATGAGGGGACTTTTTCAAATGGATGACCATCCAAGATGATCAACTGGAAGTAATATTAACCATTTGATATAGTGATGCTGTACTCAAAGAGCTAATAAGCTTCGATATTAAGTTAAGATTGGTGCAACAGAACCATCAATTAAACAATGGATCCCAGTTGTCCTATGAATAACTTGATCAAGCAGTTCATTTAAACACCCTTATAATAGGAAATTGAATTGAATAATGACAAAAATGCGCCATAAATGGAAAATCAGCGGGAAGAATCGCTATTCTTGTAAAAATGCTAGCTAGCTAATCTATACTTACATTTTCTCAGGTGGTCCTTTAACTATCTGACGATGAAGGGCTTCTTTTCTATGCTTTCTCATTCATATTCTACCATTCTTTCTCTCTTCAACTGTGATAGCTGCTAACTCATCTTTCTGTTGTTGTCGTTGCATATCTTTCTACAAAGACATCCATCCAGGAACTAAAACCACTATAAGAAACAAGCTTAAGTCATCCAACTTGTGAACCAATATCAGAATAATACTCCTTTCATTTCAATTTGTTAGTCTTTCTTTGATCTTTAGTCCGTTTCAAAAAGAATGTCCCTTTCCTTTTTTGGCAACTCTTTAATTCTAACTCTCCACATCGCATGTTTAAGGCCACAATATTAAAGGGCATTTTGAAACATTCTACCTATCTTTAGTTTAAGACCACAAGATTCAAACATCTTCAGTGCTTTCTTAAACTCTGTGACAAGTCAAAACCAGGCAAACAAATTGAAACAGAGGAAGTATCAAAATAGTTTCTTCTAGCTCTGAATAAGAGATATTGAATGTTACAAGAGCACTGTTCGGTCGAGCCATCTAGTAACATTGCCAATTTCCTGTGTTTAGCTATATATTAAAAGAAGAAACAACAAAGAAATATGTTTTTCAATGCAATAGGAGCAAATATTAACGAGCTGAAGAGGAGGACCTGGAGATCAAGTATGAGACTGTCTAGATATTTGATCTTCCAATGTGGCCATTGAGGGATGCCTAACTACCTGCATTTCTTTTTGAGTACTGTAAGTCCAACCTTCAAACTTTTTGAAGCCTCAATAATTGAAAGAACGAAGTACTTGGCAAGATTATCTAAAGTGAGTCTTGCTATGTCTTCGGTTGCCGCCCTCCATTTCTTGTTCTCAACATAGGCATAATTCTGTTAGCAAGTGTCTAAACTTTGTTACAGAAAAACTGGTATATTCATACATGTTAAAGTATTTTTAAGGTTGTGGTCTATCTGATAATTACAGCAGAAATTGCCAGCAAAACTATTGCCACATCTGACATTAACTATTCGTTCGAGGCTTCGACAGATAAAAAATTAACATATACCAAGCAGCTTCTAACCCTGGTAAAAGAATAAGAAAGGAACAAAAAAAGACATATTGTGCATTCAAGCACAAACATACAAAAGAATGATTTCCTATAAAGCAATGTTCTGTACTCCCCAATTCAACTTGCTGCATAAGATATTGAGACAGATGTGTAGCCAAGAAAATAAGTCATACAGGATTGCAGTTAAGGCAGATATTGCTTCAGACCACATCCTAAAATTTGATAAACAGAATCAGCAAGTTTTTTATTGCACTGTTCTCTTTACCTCATTTCTAAACAATAGAGTAGGTCTTCCACTTTTTTTTGAGTAGTCTTCCACTCATAACCTATCAAGATAACTTTCTCTTCATTTGACATTGTGATCATAACTCTATCCTATATGCATTTATATATAGCTTTCTGTTCATGGCTGAAGTGTTCTGTTTTATTTTTTGGGATGTTAACAGTGATGCATAGTTCGGTGCATTTATATCGAACAGAGAATGGAAAAAAAAAAAAAATTGGACGAGAGGGAATATTCACTTCATGAAATGGGCAACTTTGAGGAGAATAAGTATGCTCCAGTTACCACATTGCACAAATTTGATGTCTCTAAGCAGTTTGCATGGAACCCAAATGGTGTATGCAAATGCAAGTTTATGTAGGATTCCGACGGCAACCCATCTACTGGTGTTGATGCTAGTTTCTCAATGGCTTTCGATTGCTGAGTACGTTATTTCCTTTCCCAGTATAAATCTTCTAGCTTTATCATCTATAGCGCACAACGCAAATTGTATTTTTGTTATTCGTTTATAGTTCCATTTTATTTTATGTGACGTAACATTGTTCAACATGACACAGAGTTTGATATATTAGTTTAAATTATACAATATATTTATGATGGGCAACATAAATATTAATGTATTTGGTTGAAAAAACAGGAAAGAAATGGGAATCAGATAAATAAGCTATATTATCGTACAAGAAGTAATTAGAGCCATTCCTAAAAGAAAAACTCAAAAGAATTGGGAAGTCCCAACTCTCAAATCAGGAAACGCAAAAACTAATGGTCGCAAAAGTAGACCAAGTCTCATGCCCTATATTCAATCCTGTTCATTGTAGGCCGAAGAAGCTCGAACACCAACATACTACTCTTACAACAACAAAGCATTTCGAATCAAACACTAACATTGGTAGGGGACCGAAACCACTTCAACTATATCCTAGTGGCTAGTCGTCATTGCCAATGCATACATCCTACACTCGCCCCACATGTGAGATTGCATTGGGTTTGTTGTTGTCATTGTCAATGCAAACTGTGATATTCTGCCACCCTCTGTCAGCTAAAACGAAAACATATCCAGAGACCAGAAGCATCAATATTGGTGTCTAGTCCTCGAGCTCTTGGCCAGCACCCTCCTCCGATGAGGTTGATTTGGGGAAGAATTCTTCACCAGAATACAGCTCTTGAAATATCTGCACAACATAACACCAGAACACCGAAGACGGCACAATAAGCCCTTCAGAATGCATGTGAACGGGCCACGGCAGAGAGGGCACAAGACGAAAGAAGAGAAAAGGAAGCGGGAACAGGGGGGAAAAGAAAATATGGACCAACGTAAAAGAGGTCCATTTAAGAAAAGCGGAATGCATGTTACCTTTTCTGTAGCACCCAGAAGATCATGATAATATGGACTCCCATCTGGCATGGGGGTACAGATGATGTTATCTAGTACATCCTGAAACTGCTGGACAAAAATTGGGAAAAATCAGGACAGCTATAACTCAGGGATCATTTGGTAACATGTAGGATGAACTGAGATTATTACTTCATAGATAAATAATTAATTAACTAATTGGGGATTGTAATGTGGATCGCAGCCTAATATGTTGTGTTTGCTGTTTGGTTACACAGTTGGCTTAATCAGTGGGTACCTTAACAGTACTAATATACATGTTCAACATTCTAAGTTGACGGCCTATATCAAAATGTGCAGAAGATTCTGAACGAAGAGAATTCACAACCCTGGAAGGAAACAAAATTGACCGACTGCAAAGGCCCCTAAGTGAAATGCTCATGACGGCTGTTTCAACACTTTTATGTAACAAAAGACAACATTGAAACCTCAGCAAAATGAAAAAAGAACTGGGGAAAATCATTATAGAAACAAAATGGAAGAGCAACTGAGTAGAGCAAACCAAAAACAAAACAAGATATAAAAGGGTATAGCAGATACCTTCGCAAGTTCCTGAGTATACAAGACACTCCAAAGTAAAGCAGGCCTAGCATCCCCGGTTTCACTTTGGTTCTCTGCAGAATTATTATTTGCAGAACTTCCAGAAACAGGAGCCTGAAACAGCACATTGATGGCTGCATGTAATAGCTTCTTCCCCTGGTCATCATCCTCACATATAGCTGAAAGATAAGTCAAAAACCTGAAAGAGAAAGCAAAAAACCAATTGAGATAGGGTAAGAAGACACTCAAGGAATTAACCTAAAATTTGTAACTCCATTCCATTCAACTTAATAGTATTAATTACTCTATATTTAGAAATTCACAATCAAACTACCAAAACCACATTCTTTTTTCTTTCTTTTTTTGTTGATAAGGTAAGTAATTTTATTTACAATTGAGGGAAACCCCACATACAAACCATACACCAAAAGAAGAGAACCGACATCAAAATTGGGCTCTCATCACTGAAATCACATTCTTAGAGTTGACATGGTTTCAAAAGCTTAACAGGGAATATTTGTTATAGGTAGCTGAACAAACTTGATAGGTGTCTGGTGATGATGACTTAGGTTGAGTCATATACATAACTTGTGCATAACAACTTGGTGTCTATTAATGTAACATTTTGACTTTTGAAGAAAGGTGCTAACGTGAGCAGTAACATTCTAAAAGTGAAAGGCGGAATAGTAAAGAGAACATCCTAAAAAAAAAAAAAAATCTGAATAGTGACATGTTAACGGTGATGTGTCAGAAGCCCATATAGCATTAGGGAAGTGGTGAGTAAATTAGAAAGGAGGCAGGTGAACTCACATTCCAGAGGGGCAAACAGCTACGTTGCTACTCAACTGAAGCACATGGATTGCTGCTACCTGCTCAGGGAAGAGAGCTGGGGAAGGAAAATTGGTAAGGTAAAATATATTAAATCACTTGAAAACAAAAAGTAAGTTAGGAATCTATCTTACATCTAGGAGGAAAAAATATCAAACAATTGGCTACATCCAATTTCAAAGAGTGCTTCGAGATACATATACTCCTCGCCAGCTTCTCAGTCGTATTTCGCAAGCCAAAATCACGAGTATCAGGGGAAGAATGGGGGAATGGTGATTGAACCGCAAAAGATGGAGCTAGTATCAGCTTATGGCTGAACAATTCTTGTTCAGAAGCCAAGCAAACACCCTTGCAACTCCCACTAGCCTGTGAAATAATCAAAGTGACATGTCAACTCATGAAATTTACAAAAGTTTAGCTACGCCAAATGAGCACAGTTAAAGTCTTATAGGAACAAGGAGAGAATCACTTTGAACCTTGTCCATAAGGAGAGAATTAACAGGCATCCGAAGAACCTGGAAACAAGTTGAAGTAAAGATAGAAATTAGCCTCTGGGAAGACTACTAATGACAACAATTCAAAGAATTCCAGAAAATTAAACATCAATTAACGAGTATTGACGAATGGACACCATTAAAAATGAATCAGATGTAAGAACAAATAAGAACTTTATTTTTCAAATTTCCAGTTACAACTAAACAATGAATGACGAAATCAAGACAGAGATTTTTTTAATGACAGAAAAAAGGTAACAGAAGGGAAACTCAATCAAGATGATATTTTCAATTAGACAAGTAAAAAGCTGAGCTCATTCAGTTGTCAAAAAATTGAAGTTAAAGAGTCATTCAGAAGTCGTCAAATTAAAAGAATAATTAAGTTTGACTAAAAAGTAATCCTTCAGGAGGTAAATAACAGTGTGAATCCTCTCCAACTGCTTGAAAAGTGCTTCTTTCAATACTACAAATAAGCTCATCAACATTTCTAACGGTAAGACAGTAGGGATAACTGGCAAATCACCACAAATGTATATCTAGCATTCTGGGGAATAAAAAGAACAAGGCCAGCACTAGCTGCAAAACTATTCAATAGATTTTGTCGCTAGAGATAAGCTCCCTAAGCTACATGCTGGGAGAGCTGATACGTCATCCAATGCAAATTTAAGACCTTCAGAAACTCTTCGGGCCTATGTTATGCACCTCTTTCACTTCCTTATAAAGGATTTTCACAAAAACTCTTCTCCATTTTGGCAGGGTGGTGAGAAACTTATACAACCAAAACATAAAAGGACCACAAACATAATACATATTTGGAATATTTTATACTCTCTTACCATGAATTAACAACACGAGGGAAAAAAGGGAAAAGAATCTCACTGGAACCAAAATGCAAAACTAAGTGATAATACGCTAGAGCTATCCAAGAAAAAAGATATTAAAAGACGTACATAAATGCATCCTTTGACTGCAGCACGACGACAAAAGGCCTGTGGAAGTTCCCCTTGACCATAGATGGGGTAAATCATAGCACCAGGTGCATTAGGAAACCTAAAGTTTGTGAACAATTGGAAAATTATAAGAATTTGTTTCGTGAGAACGAAACTTAAGTTCATAAGATGTCAAGGCGTATAAAGATAACTTTCCATCTCAGTGGATCAACTATTGTGATTAATTAGACTCAAGATCGAATCTCATTCTCTTTTTCTAACAGTTCCTGAAAATGATTAACTAGTCTCGACGATTTCCCTTGTCAAAAAGACTAATCCAACTATACATAGAGCTCTCCAGGCTGACTTTTGATCTCTCAGTTAACCATCTTAACATTACATCATCAAGGTTTTGACTTAGCATAAATGCTCGGGAAAAAGTTGACAGACATGAAAACACAAATGATGGGCATTCCAAGGTTAAACCTGTTTCATCCACACATGCAAGCATAAACTAAGCATGCATCATATTGAACTTATTTTTTTTTTTGGTATACCAGAGAGGCAAATGGACAACAAAAATAGATTAGCCTAATAATATTATTTTCAAGATTTCGATAATTAGGAGCATGAATCTCAGTTGTGGATAAAGGGGAAGCTAAACAGCAAGTAAATGGAAGAGGTACTTTCATAATTAGTACACAGCCATTTTATGCACAAATGGACGGAGTACATTCAGGATGACTACACTACTGTTTTATGTATAAAAAAAGGATGGAAGGGGTACTTTCATAATTTCTACATGACTTTTCTTAAGTACAAAAGAAGGGAGAGGAGTAACCTGCCAACGGATGAGTGATAAAGGGCCAATCGATCAATACCATCTTTTGTCTTAAGAACACTTTTGCCAACATCTCTATTTTCTTGATCATAATCTGCCATTGCTATTGCATATAGAACAATCCTTCAAAAAAATTAGAAAAAAAGTAGTTCATTACTTGGTCAGATGACTAATAGCTAGAATCTCAACTATAGCATAAAGATTTACTCCAAGTGAAATGCCAAATTCTGGACAGACAACCGTAAACAGTTAATATTCATAAACCATTCCAACTCTGGATTCACAATCATAAACAGTTGGAATTTATAAACCCATTCACATTTGTTGAGAGCAATGATTCATTAACCATTACAATGTTAAGGGAATCCAAATATCATTAATAAAATATCTATGGTTTTGTATGTCAGATAATTCTAATAAGCTCATAACTTACACCACGGTTTGATTGTATTTTATTTTTATCAGATAAACCACAATCATAAGATCCATGTCTAGACCATGGAAAAGTAGTAGTAGTAGTAGTTTTTCAACAATCAAAAGAAAGATGTAGAAATTTTTCAGGACTCCTTTGAAACAGCAGGAATCATACGGGACACTACATCGATGTCATGGAAATCAGAGATACATATAAAAAGTACTAAACTACTTTGGCCAGTGGCGGATGTACATGTATTCCAGGGGGTTCACCCTTCGTCGGAAAATTATATTATTTTTACATGGTAAAAAAAAAATTTATGTATAAATAATAGAGGCTGAACCCCCTTCGACTAGTTCGTATATGTACTACTGAACACCCCTCACTGAAAATCCTGGATCCGCCCCTAACTTTGGCCTAAGAACAAAACAAACAATTATCCTCCCAGTACAAATTGTTTGAAGCATGGTATATTAGAGAAATGAATGCTTTACTTTTGGCATGCTTTCATTCAATCTAATGAAAAGCTTCCTAGTTTCTACTAAAAATTTATAAAGCTTCCTACTTTATTAGGCTGAGACATCACAATCATACAGGAATCACACAATCAGCTAAAGCTACATGTTCCTACTGTTTATGAACGGAACAAGCATACAACATAAGCAAGCAACAACGAAAGCAAAAAAAGAATAACAGGAAACTGTGACTAACAGAGAGAGAAAGGCGAGTCGATCTGTACGATTTTAGCTTTGGAGAGAGCCCCATTTTGCTTAAAAACTCCGAAAACGGACTCTCTAAATCCTGCTCTGATATGCTCCTACTTTCGCTACTCTGCTCACCACTACCACCACCGCCACCAGCTGCAGCTTCAAGATGCCCTTGTACCAGCTTGAAGAATCTCATCAACTGATTCTTCTCCGTAAAGCTTAATTTCCGATCCTTGAATATCGCGCTGCGCGAATCAGGTACATTCTCCAAATTGCCCTCTCCATCACTGATGAAACTCCCATCTATGCCCTTGAACTCCATATACTGATTCACCTCAGACTTCAAAATTAGATCAATCATCGCATCCGCACACATCAAAACCCTCGGCCCACTCAAATCAATATTGAACTTTCTAGATTGTTCCAAGGGTTCCGCGGAGTAAGACGTAATCTCAACGGAGGAGTACATCGGCCGGGTAGCGATACCGACCCGAGTATAACCCGAATCCGTATCGGGTCGCGAAATCGGGGAAGAATCGGATGATTGTGATTCGATGTATGAAGTGAACTCCTGAAGCGAAAGCGATGCATAGTGGGAACCGTATGAGGGATTAGGGTCGAGGTGGAGGACTGATTTTCCGGCGGCGGAGGCAGCGGCGGCGAGTATAGCCTCCGGCAGACCGGTGCCGACAACTATAAGGTCGAAGTTGGATGGTTCAATAGGAGGATACGACGTAGTTTCGTCCATTAGCACGGGTTCTTCGGAAAGTTGCGAGTAGAAAATCTAGCAATTGGAAGTTTTGGGGGTGTATTCACGAATAAACCGAAAAATGGAATTAACAATAATAAATCAAATGATTTAAAATTCAATAAAAAGTTAAATTTTCATTAATTTTTTTCAAACTATAGAAGTAGTAGTACATTGTATATTTTTATTATTATTCTGCATCTATTATTAGTATAATAGATAAATATTTTTAAACTAAAAAGTATTAAATAAATAAAAATTATCTCACACGTGTATTATATAACCTTAAGAAATGGTAACCGGCCTTAATTCAATTTAACAAGGAAGTAATCAAAACAAATAAATTTTTCTATAAAATATGCACATGAAAATAGTTTGGAGTTATGCGAAACACGAGCTTAGACACTTGAAGGGAAGAAGCAAATCAAATCAAATTAATATTAAATTTTTGAAAAGGCTCCAACAATTTGAGTTGAAGAGTTCTTGAAGAAGAGAATAGACTAGAATTGTTGACATAAGTTTTTTAGGCGTACAAAATTCATAATACTAATTTTTAAATTGCTTGAATTTAGTGAAGAGTTTGTTATGATTTGCTCCGAATTTTCTTTACTTCTAACACATAATACAAAGAGTTTTTTTTTTTGGGTTTCTCAAGATATCCCAGCCCTACAGGTCAAGGACTAATTCTCCGCAGATCGGAGCTCTATTTAAAGGTTTGCCGCTTTGCTCCGAGTTTTCTTTACTTCTAACACACAATACAAAGAGTTTTTTTTTTTTTCCCAAGGTATTATCCCAGTCCTACAGGCCAAGGATTAATCCTCCGCGGATCGGAGCTCCATTTAAGGATTTGCCGCTGGCCAATTGGTTGTTGCATGCACAAGACGGGAATCGAACCCCCGACACTTGCTTAAGCGACCTAGTGAGCTAACCACTAGGCCAACCAAGCTTGGTTACAATACAAAGAGTTGCTTAGAGTGAGATGTTCTCTCAGCAATTCTTATGCTTATTAATTTTAGTTTTTGTATCAAACATATCAAAATTAGTATTACTTTATTTGTTGTATGATTCATCAACACCGTAGTTTGTAATTATTAGTCTAGGCATGACGCCCTGTTATTTCGATCCCAACAAAGTTTTGATAGAAAAATCATACTACAAAAAATCTAGTGATTTTCGATTTTCTTAATCAATGTATTTCTTATATGAAAATACTTACGTTTGTTCATATTACACTACTTTGGACATTTTCATGTATTCTAACTAGAGGTGTCAGGTAGACAAGATGAGTTGAATTTGTATGAGTCAAAATGAATTGAGCTAGTAAAAAGACGGGCTAAAATGAATTGAGTTAAAAAAAAAGGAACGAATTGTTGACCTGCTCAAAGGTTTTTCTTTTCTCGTGTTGAATATTTAGCTCCACTATGTGAGAATACATTGAATTTATTATTATTGTTGTTATTGTGTTGGATATTTGGCTCAGTAAGAATCATAATTATCATAATAAAGTCAAAAGTTTGACACCTCAATAACACTATCGTTTTAACATGACGTTAGGCTTTATTCCAGATAAATTACACAAATCTCAAATTTAAGAGACTATATCACCTAATATCCCTTACTTTTTTAAAAATTTACATAAAATCTCGATTTTCAACTTTACTCCTATTTTTACTTCACTATTAACTCATTCAAGCTAAAAAAAAATTCAAATATTTTATTTCCTAAAATATCTCCCTAATTATCAACAATTAAATATCTTCCTTCCTGATTTTTTCTCATCCATTAATGCTTAAATCATCTCCCTTCCTGATTTTTTCTCCTCCATTAACGCTTGCAAATTTTTTTCCTCTCCTAAAATCTCTCTAATTTTTTTTTAAAAAATCTATTGATACATACATAAATTTATTTAGTTATTCATAAATGTTTATTCTTTTAATGGTGATTTATATGAATGATAAATATGATTTCATTATATGGGTATTATGGTGATTCATACGATAGATACAGTTTGTATGATTTTAACGGGTGATATATATTGTATTATGGTGATTCATATGGTAGATACAGTTATTTATTTCAATTATTGGGTGATTCATATGATATTAATGACATATATGGTATTATGGTGATTCATATGGTAGATATAATTATTTCTTTCAATTATTGGGTGATTCATATGTTATTAATGAGTGATACATTCTGTTTACACTGTATCTAAAAACAGAGCAACCATCCCCATCACCTGAGCTCACTGTTCCGATGAACTAGTATTGGTCCACTAAAAAATGACCCACTAACCACCGAAAATCCCCATAACAGCCTACCAAAAAAATCACCCCACCGGCGCCATCAATTATTGTGTGATTCATATGATATTAATAGATGATACATTTCAAACTTCAAACAAATGTATCACACATATTTTAGATGTATCACATAGTAATCCCCTGCCATCAAATAATAATCAACGAAGGTGAATCGGCAGGAGAGTGGGCCTTTATCGGAGAAGACATCAACTGGGTTGGGTATTGCGCAACATCGGCGCCGCAGTGTCGGGCAATTTCAACACCAGTGGCGTGTCAGGCAACGAGGAGCTTAGAGGCAATGACAGTGGACCTCGGCATGCGACGGTGGTCGCTTCGAAGCTTACCGAAGATAAAAATAAGGAGGCAAGTTAAAGCTCCAACGGCGGAGATATTAAACAGGTACTGGATGTTACCATACCAAGCGACGTCGTAATTGAAGTCGCCGTCCCCGGCGGCAGACGGTGGATGGCGGAGGAGAGAAAGTGGAGTTGGACGCCATGTAAGGTTGGTCAGCAGAGAAAGTGGATGGGATCATACTGGATTGAATTGGGATTAACAGAACATAAGGTATTGAATTATTTTTTTTGAATCTGATTAATTCATTGTATAACTAATTATGCGTGATTTGCTCCACAGAATGAAAGAGAATTTATTATTTCCTTAAATAAATATCTTTGCCAGTTTCAAATGTATAAATTTCTTATATGTATCACCGTATAACATATGTATCACCATTTAAAAAAACAGGGATAAAATGTAATTAATAAAATAGTCAAAATTTTATGTAATATCACTTAAAGATTCAGAGATTTATGTAAGTGACTCTAAAAGTAAAGGCATGAGTTTTGGGCCAGAATGATTCCTTGTCTATTGGAGTATGGTCCTTCAAATATAACATGAACATATTTAGAGCTCGTTTAAATAGGATTAAAATTTGATCAAATCAGTTTTTGATTTTTTTTTTAAAGCTTTTTTTAGGTGTTTGACAAAATAAAAAGTACTCTAAAAATTAAAAACTAATTAAAAAAAAAAGATTAAAATTCTTTTAAGTTTGACCAAGACATTTATCTTTTTATTCCTTATAGTTTCCTTCTATTCTAACAATACCCCAAATTTCTCTAGTTTTCTCTTCATCTTTCTCCTTTGTTTTTTATTTATTAGAATTAAAAATTATATATAATTTGACTTATTTATGGTGTTAACTATACGGGAGAAGGTGGGAGAGGTTTCGGTGGAGGACAAGATGCGAGAAGGAAGATTGAGATGGTTTGGGCATGTGATGAGGAGGGGCACGGATGCCCCAGTTCGGAGGTGTGAGAGGCTAGCTTTGGATGACTTCAGGAAGAGTAAAGGTAGGCCGAAGAAATACTGGAGGGAGGTGATTAGACATGACATGGAGAAGCTACAGCTTACTGAGGACATGACCCTAGACAGGAAGGTGTGGAGGTTGCGGATAAGGGTAGAAGACTAGTGTGAGTGTGTGGGTTGTGGCAAGGTGTTAGGTGAGCCCCTGTGTAGCTGGGTTAGTAATCCTAGGACTGTGTCCATGCGTAGGAGCCTCTAGTAAGGAGAGTTGGGTGTGGTGGTGGGTGTCTTTGTCCTGCGAATGTATGTTACTAATAGGTGGGTGTCCTATTTCTTATTTCTTATTTCGAATTGCTCGTATTTCTCTTATTTCGTATGTCTCTGATATTTATCTTTATTATTTCTTATTTCTTATTTCTGTTATGTCTTCCATCCTGTTTCATGTGTCATTACGACCTTGTGTACTACTCTTTGTCTTGAGCCGGGATGTATCGAAAACAGTCTCTCTACTTCTTCGGAGATAGCGGTATGGACTGTGTACATTTTACCCTCCCCGGAGCTCACTTTGTGGGAATACACTAGGTTTGTTATTGTTGTTATTGTTATTTATGGTGTTAACGGCGTTAAAGACATTTAAGTTATTTTGACAACAAAAAAGTGTTTAACAACACTTATTTACTAAATACATCAACAACTTTTTTTTAGTTTCACCACTTCTATTCAAACACCTATCTGTTTAATTTATAAACACTTATATTCATCTTTTAAGCACATAAGCTAAAGAACTTTTTTTTCAATCTTATCCAAACGGGCTCTTAATTTTTTAAGTTTACTAAAATGGAGCAATTTTGATCTCTTATTTATAAAAGTAGGTTCATTTTGGTACTTCAACTGTAATTTGAACATATTTAATTCATTATCTATGTTAAAGTTGAACACTTTTGATCCCCAACATAACAATGTTAAAAACGTACATGAGGAATAATTTTTCTAGCGGTGCAAATTTGGCAATGCTATTTTATTTCTCCATTTCTAATGATTTTATTTTTATTAAACTATATTGACAATTATTTTTTAAAAAATACAAAATTATATATCTTAATCATAGTAATATAGGTAACTGTAAAAAAAAAAGGTACAAAACTGTCTACATTTTATTAGAAGTATTTTAGAATTATGAATTAAACAACTCGAATATTTATATCAATAAATATTTTTTTTCAACAATATCCAAAGGCAAGATATTGCAAATACATGGCTTACATCTTACTATCTAGAATTAATTCTCTATCTAGAATTAATTCTTAGTCTAATAAATAAATATTACTAGGTGAGATCAATATAAAACTTTATATCATTTAAGAATGCTATATTTAAAATAACAAGTATGTAAAAATAAGAAATTAACTCTAAATAATTAGTTTTTAGTATATATTTTATATACGTAAAATTTTGTTTTGAGCCACTAATTTTATTTGAAACGCTCTTATCAATCATAATTCTAACTGAATTCAGTTCCAAATGTCACATTGGACACACACACATATATATATATACATACTCATTACTTGTTAAAACACAATGAACAAATACATTAAGATAATGAGAATGTTGAACCATTTGAAACATTTTTTTCTTTTTCGATCAACATCGTCTAGGTGTTATTTGAACAACCATAATGTTTCTCTCAACATCACAACATGAATGACAATTTTATATCCATATGCTTTCGCATCCCTACAACATCCTCGCTAACATTGAAAATAGGTCTCCCGAACATCCTTCCCACAAATACGACCATTAATTTGTATTACAGGAATAAGAGGATGAATATTTTTTTCCTGAGACGAAGTATTATTAAATACATGTTCATTCCAAATATACTCATAATTCTATATTCGGGTGAATTATTTTTTTACAAGTTACACTGTTCTTGAATATTTTGACATTGTCTATGCATTCAAATGTAACTTTACCCATAATTCTACTATATGCATAAAGTTTGACTCACCGATAGTGAGTCATCATTAGTAAAGCACACGATGTTGTCAATCATTCATCTCATCTCCATTCACATTTATAACCTACAACAATTAACATTCCATGTTTGTTTTTCGTGTACTACTTTAACCGACTAAAAAATAACTTGATCTAACCTCCCGGCATCAATTGTATAAGAAGTCTTTTGGAAAACTATGAGCAACAGTTAGCCACACTCCATTATTACTCACACAAAAAACAGTTTCAAATGTTTCGAAATATTTCTTACTTAATCCTAATAACTCATACTAGTGTCTTAAAACTATAGTATACCCATCTCAAGCACTGATAGTGTGGTGGAAATATTAACACTAGAATTTTTTTCAACATCTTACAGTATTAGAGCAAAATTACGTTACTATACTCATTTAAGCCACTAAAGAGCATAAAAATCTAAAGAAAAATATTAACCATATTCAAAGGTAGAGTTGAGTAGCTGAAGATCTGGATTGTTTTGATCAATTATTCAAAATTATACCACATTTTCTCAAACGGTTTAGGGCTTTAGGCAGGCGAAGAAGAACGCGCAAACACTATAGTGCACTGAGGTGTATTTTTTACATGTTTTAAGTCGGCTTTTTAGCAAGTGTGTGTTTTGAAATTCTTAAAACACAAATTTTTACACGAAAAAGATACAAATATACCTCGAACTATGATAATTGGTACATACATACCTTCCATCATATTTTGGGTACAATTATATCCTTCTCGTAAATGATTTGAATTGTATATGCCCATGACCCCAACGACGGAACACGTGTCACAATCTTACCCGTTGACTCTCTTTTTTAATTTCATTTATCTCAAATGATTAATGTACCCCAAATTAAACCCCGTTATTCGACCTACTGACCGATCCGATCCCATGAAATCTTCAAGCGCCTCTCTCACTCTCTCACTCTCTCTTTCTTCTCCCTTTCATTAATCGTTGTCTTATTCTAAAAAGTCCTAAATAATGAATCATCATTAGTAAGCACATGATGTTGACAATCATTCATCTCTTCTCCATTCACATCTATAACCTACAGCAATGTAACATTCCATGTTCGCTTTTCGTATACTACTTTAATTGACTGAAAATTAACTTGATCTAACCTCCTGACATCAATTATATAGGAATCTTTAAAAAAAACTATAAACAACAGTTAGCAACAATCCATCATTACTCACACAAAAAACAGCTTGAAATGTTTCGAAATCTTTTTACCAGCAGTGTACTTAATCCTAATAACTCATACTAGTGTCTTACAACTATTGTATACCTTATTCATCTCAAGCCAATTAATGTGATGACAATATTAGCACTAAACTTTTATTCAATATCCTTTATTTTCAGAGAAAAATTATGTTACTAAACTCATTTAAGTCACTAAAGAGCATAAAAATCTAAAGAAAAATACTAACCATATTTAAAGGTAGAGTTGAGTAACTGTAGATCTGAATTTGTTTTGATCAACTGTTCAAAATTATGCCACATTTTTGCAAAGGGTTTAGGGCTTTAGGAGGTTGAAGAATAACGACTGAATATTATAGTACAGTGAGGTATATTTTTACAAATTTTAAGTCTGTCTTTTAGCAAGTATATTTTTTAGAATCTTTAAAACGCAATATTTTAACATGTTTTAAGTCGGCTTTTTAGCAAATGTATGTTTTATAATTCTTAAAACGCAATTTTTTACACAGAAAAGATACAAATATACCTCAAATTATGATAAATGGTAAATATATACCTTCCATTATATTTTGGACACAATTATACCCTTGTCGGAAATGATTTGAATTGTATATGCCCATGGCCCCAACAACAGGACACGTGTAGCAATCTTACTCATTGACTTTTTTTTTAATTTCATTTATCTACAAAATTAAACCCCGTTATTCGACATACTGACCGATCCGATCCCATGAAATCTTCAAGCGTCTCTCTCACTCTCTCTTTCTTCTCTTTTTCATTAATCGTTGTCTTATTTTAAAAAGTTCTAAATATTGAATCATCATTAGTAAGCACATGATGTTAAATATTGAATAATCATTAGTAAGCACATGATGTTGATAATCATTCATCACTTCTCCATTCACATCTATAACCTGCAACAATGTAACATTCCATGTTCCTTTTTCGTATACTACTTTAACTGACTGAAAATTAACTTGATCTAACCTCCCAACATCAATTATATAGAAAGCCATTGAAAAATTATAAGCAACAATTAGCAACAATCCATCATTACTCACACAAAAACAGTTTGAAAGGTTTCGAAATCTTATCAGCAGTGTACTTAATCCTAATAACCTATACTAGTGTCTTACAACTATTTAACACCTTATTCATCTCAAGCACAATTAATGTGGTGATAATATTAGCACTAAACTTTTGTTCAACATCCTTAAGTATCAGAGCAAAATTATGTTTCTAAACTCATTTAAGTCACTAAAGAGCATAAAAATGTAAAGAAAAATACTAACCATATTTAAAGGTAGAGTTGGGTAGCTATAAATCTATATTTGTTTTGATCAACTATTCAAATTATGCCACATTTTCTCAAAGGGTTTAGGCAGAGAACGAGCGAATACTATAGTGCAGTGAGCTATATTTTTAAATGTTTTAAGTCTGCTTTTTAGCAAGTGTACTTTTTAAAATCTTTAAAATACAACTTTTTACACGAAAAAGGTACAAATATACCTCAAACTATGATAAATGGTACAATCATACATTCCATCATATTTTGAATATAATTATATCCTTACCGTAAATGATTTGGGTTGTATATGTCCATGGCCCCAACGGCGAGACACTTGTTGCAATTTAACTCATTGATCATTTTTTTTTAATTTCATTTATCTCAAATAATTAATCTACCCCAAATTAAACTCTCTTATTCGACCCACTAACCGATCCAACCCCATGAAATCTTCAAGTGTCTCTCTCAATCTCTCTTTCTTTTCCCTTTGAATAATTGTTTTCTTGTTCCAAAAAATACTAAAGGTTAAAGTCATCATTTTTACCTTAAACTATATCCAAAAAATCGAAGACACACCTAAACTATTGAAGTGACCTAATACACGCCTATACTATTTAAAAGTGAATTTATTTACCCCTCAAAACTGATTTGACAAAGAATGTGATATGCACATTCCTACACGCGCGTGAAAAGCAAAAAAATAAAATAATAAAAGCTTATTAAAAACGTCCACATGTTATCATTCAATTGGATTTTTATCAACTAATTATATTTTATAAGTTTTTTGTTTAAATTTATATAGTTTTTATTATCTTTCTTTATCTTTTTATGTGTTTCTCCTTTTCTTCTTTTATTCTCTTTTTCTTTGTCTTCTTCCATATTTTCTCCTCTTTCTTAACTCCATCTCAAATTCCTTAGCTCCATTTTTTTCTCAGCCTCTATCAATTCACCGATGAGTTCACAAATACATTTATTTTTTGATTTTTTTTCTTCATTTTTTGATATTTTGTTGTAGGTAGTTTGGAATTATATTGATTTGTGGGTTGTTCGAATTATACGAAATTGGGTTGTGGGTATCTTGAATATCACGAGTTGGGTTCTGAGTTTCTTGCATTTTATTGAGTTGTGTTGCGGGTTTCTCGAATTTTGTGAATTGTGTTCTGGATTTATCGAATTTTATAAAGTTGAATTATGAGTTTCTTGTATTTACGAATTAGATTGTGAATTACTTGAATTTTACCAAACAGAATTGTTGGTTTCTTGAATTTCAAGAATTGAGTTATGTGTTTGCATACGATTTAGGTTATAATTGGCTCGAATTTTATCAAATTGGGTTTGAGTTTCTTAAATTTCACAAAAAATGGTGGAAGGTTGTGAAACAGTGAAAGAATTGAAGTTATGTTAGATTCGGATCATTTTGACCCGATCGAATTCGTTTGTGTTATCAATAGAGCTGTCAATATGGGCTTGGCCCGTGAGGCCGCCCCAACCCAACCCTTTAATTAAGTGGGATTGGGTCACGCTTTTTCAAGCCCTTTTAGAAATGAGGCTTATAAGCCCAACCCCATTAGGCCTGTCGGCCTCAGAGGCTAAGCCTGTCGGCCTCAAAGGCCAGCCTATGGCCCGTGATATTATTAAATATTTTAAATTATTTTTTTAATTAGAGTTCTTCCTGTTCTGGTTGTCATTTTCAAGGCCCAAGTATTTTTTAAATTTTGCCCAAGTAGTCAAATGGCCAAGGCCCAAGCCCAATACACACAATTTAAGTGTAAAACCTCTTGAACTACTGTCTAGTGCGCACATAGAGACTTAGGGTTTACTTATTTTTTTCCCTTGAGCTTTCTGAGATTAGGAACGTAATAGTTGTGCAGCTTTGTGTGCAATCCAATTATCCAAATATGAGTTTGTCCAAATCTCTCTAAATGGATACAACCACAGGTAAGAAATTGCAAAAATTATCCTCCCTCTTTTCTATTTAATCACCAATTATTCTGATTTTGGGAATTTTATGTTTTTTTTTAAATGTTGAAATCTGGCATGCAGATTGACTTGGCTCATGAGAAGTTTCTCTTTAGAACATAGTAATTTGTCCGTTTTTAGGCGGCTATATGGCTATTTTTTTCACCCATTTCTTTTGTTGGCTGTGTCTGGTATATTGTCTGCCCTCCCGATGATCATCTGGGTCTCAATCATTTTTTGGTGTGGCTCACAATGAAATCAGTACTTGGGAAACTGTTAGATGTTGAAGGATGAAGATAGAATAAGAAACTAAGAAATGATTTTTGACGGTTCTTAATATAACATTCTTTTCCATTCTCGTTATTTTCACCTTGTAAGGATAGGAAACATCACAATATTTTTTGGAGTTTGTGTATTAACTTTATTATCAGGGATTACTTCTCATCTTGAAATTTGATGAATTTTATCAACTACGAATATCAGATAATGTGTTTGTTTTTTCACTTAATTGTCTGAAGGCCAAATATGTCTCCTCAAAGTTGGCATGAAATGCCAGTTGGTCAGAAACAAAGATTTAGTGTCCAACTAACTTGATTAGCTATCTTTGCAAGTAATTTGCCATATTTTGTGTTGGCTTATATTGTTTGATTAGGCTTTAAAATTCTCATGATCTTTTTTAATTCATTTACCGAATGTTGATATTATTGACTTTAAATTGATGTTTCTAATCACTTTATTTGTTCACTTTTTGAATTTGTTAGTGAATTTATGACTATTGAAACATGTGATAAGCTGAAACTGTTTACGTATTTCGTTCATCATATTTTAGGATTTTTTTTTGAAGGGTCAGCCCATCCCAATCCGCGGCCTGCTTAGGGTTGGGTTGGGCTGCTTATTTGAAAACCCTTTATTTAAAAGGGTCAGCCCGTCCTAACCCGTTTATCTCATTAGCCCGTTAGGGTTGGGTTGGGTTGGGTTGGGTCAACCCGTATTGACAGCTCTAGTTATCAATAAAAAGATTTTTCCTAAATTTAAACTAAAAAAAATATTGAAATTGGTGATTAATCTAGTGAAAAAAAAAGAGTAAAAAAATACGTTATTGATACGTGTCAACTCGTGTAATGCATATTCGAGATAAAATCTGGTGGTGACATTTTAAGGGGTAAATAAATTCACTTTTAAATAGTCTAGGTGTGTATTAGGTCGCTTCAATAGTTTAGGTGTGTCTTCGACTTTTCGAATATAGTTTAGGGTGTAAATGATGACTTTTTCCAATCCTAAATAGTAAATCACCATTATTAAGCACATGATGCTGGCAATCATTCGTCACATCTCCATTCACATCT
The DNA here is from genome assembly GCA_030864215.1 of Capsicum pubescens. Lineage (NCBI taxonomy): Eukaryota > Viridiplantae > Streptophyta > Magnoliopsida > Solanales > Solanaceae > Capsicum > Capsicum pubescens. Next base: position 183,283,786 of record CM061539.1, on the reverse strand, counting down.
ATAACCTGCAACAATGTAACATTCCATGACCCTTTTTCGTATACTACTTTAATCGATTGAAAATTAACTTGATCTAACCCCACGACATCAATTGCAACGTCTTTGAAAAACTATGAGCAGCAGTTAGCAACAATCCATCATTACTCACATAAAAAACAGTTTCAAATGTTTGGAAATCTTTCTGACCACCAGTGTACTTACTCCTTATAACTCATACGAGTGTCTTTCAACTATTGTATACCGTATCCATCTGAAGCACAGTTAGTGTGGTGGCAACGTTGACACTAGACTTTTCTTTAATATCTTGTAGTATCAGAGCAAAATTATGTTACAAAACTCATTTACGCCACTAAAAAGAATAAAAATCTAAAGAAAAATACTAACCATATTCAAAGGTAGAGTTGAGTGTAAACCTGTCAACTAGGCCGAGCTGGCCCGACCCGGTTTGACCCAACTCGGTGGGCCCCGGGCTATAGGGTTGTCGGTTCCGAACTAGGTCATCTACGTTGACAGGACCGGTGGATCGGCCCATTTAGAGGCCCGGACTAAGCTTAAAAAAAACCACAATTAGCCGTTAGTGGGCCATTGGACCATTGAGGTCAATGGCATTATAGTTGTTTGGACCTTCCAACAACCAAAATCTACTTTTTGACCATGTGGAAGAATTTTGACTGGGATGATGTTTGGTCAATTATCTGTGGTCCTCATCCTGAATTTGATTTATTGCCAAAAGGGACTACAGGTTTTGATACATTGTTGAATCAACAAACATTTGCTAATGATGCATCCAAGCCTAATTATGATTACTTTATTTCTTTATCCACATAAAATTTCTAGGTTTTCCGCTAACTATCTCCCTCCCTCCAAAATCTAAAGAAAAATACTTACCATATTCAAAGGTAGAATATGTGGGTTTGTTTTAAAGAATTATTCGAAATTACAACACATTTTCTCAAATGTTTAGGGCTTTAGGCAGGTGAAGAAGGTGCAAAGAAGTGTAGTGAGGTGTATTTTTATGTTTTCAAGTCTGCTTTTTGAAAATCTTCAAAGGTAATTTTTTATCTTATAAAATATTTTCGCAAAATATTTTAATACATGATCCCTAGACATAAGCACTATTTAAGGATCAACTAAATATGTTGTTATTTAGTTTTTTTTTTTAAATAACATAAACATATTATCTTTAACTTATCATATTTACACAAATTTCTATCCTCATAAAGTAATTATAAAAAACTCAATTAGTTATATATCTTCATTGGATGTATCGGGAGCTGATTATGTATCTCAACAGACTCAAAATTGAGAAAAATGTAGGAAAAGCTAATTATGTATGTTCACAAAAAAAAAAAATCTTCATTGGATGTATTATGTATCTCGACAGACTCAAACTGGAAAAAAAATATCGGGAGTTAATTATTATTATGGTTTTTGCCCCGATTTTCTTACCAAAATTAAGTTATACTTTTCTTGAAATGAAAATAAAAGTAATACCATAATTACTTTTACTTTCCCTAAAAAGAAAAATATAAAACTTTTTCATATTTGGCTAACCTCTTTCTTGGAGGAAAGGTTTTGGACATCTATAAATAGAAGACCCCCTTCTCATACCATAACACAATAATATTAACAATGTAGTCTTTAAAGAGTTTTGTTTAAGAGGAGATTTTCTTTCAATAAATTTTATGTTTTTCTAATATTAGTTTTTCATATGTAGGTCGTTTGACCGAACCATATCAATAATATGTTTTTAGTATTATGTTTTTGTTTGTCATCTAAATTATCACCGTCTTGGTTTGCAAAGACGTCCTCTCGATTTCAAACCCAACAAGTGATATCAAAGCCTATTGTTCAAAGATTCAGTGGTTTGGTAAAATGAGGTTGAAGACAAATTTAAGACGGTTCTAGTCAATTTGATGATAATGAAGATTTTTGGTCTAGCTACATGTGGAGAAGGAGTTTAGATCATATTCTCAACATTCCTGCTTCAACATCTTTAAAAATAAAAATAAGATATTTTTTAAATCAATTTTTAACCCATAATATTTTAAACTTTATTTTTAACCATGATAAGCGGTAGTAATGAATATTATGTGAAGAACCAAAAATATGCATAAGACATGAAGAAGGCGGATCAAGTCAAGAAAATCAAGTCAAAAAAGGAGATTTGCTAGGATTTTTGTCTGATTTTCTTACCAAAATTAAGTTATACTTTTTTTTGAAAGGAAAATAAAAGTAATACCATAATTACTTCAACTTTTTCTAAAAAGAAAAATATAAAACTTTTCCATATTTGGCTAACCTTTTTCTTAGAGAAAACTTTTTGGACATCTACAAATAGAAGACCCCTTTTTCATACCATAACACAATAGTATTCACAATGTAGTCTTCAAAGAGTTTTGTTTAGGGGGAGATTTTCTTCCAATAGATTTTATGTTTTTCTAATATTAGTTTTTCATATGTAGGTCGTTTAACCGAATTAGATCAATAATATGTTTTTAGTATTATCAATAATATTAGTCAAGTGTACGTACTTTGCACGTGAGTCTCGTGTTGATAAATAAAATTATATATAAAGAAATAAAATTATTGTAAAATAGCAATAATATTATATCTATTTAAAAGATATAATTTGACACTATAAGTATTTTATCTTAGTCAATAAAATTATATATATACAATGAAAAATTTAATGAATTAAAAATTTATGCTCGCCAAAGAAAAAGATGTAGAGAAAAATTAAGCCACAGAGAAGCGTTTGTCGTACCTATACGTCAAATTAAATTTAAACAAAAATATTATTAGTACTCTACAATCCATTTTAGGGCTGAGACTAATAGTCATGATATAAAATATAACAGAAAGGGAGAAAAAATTTGAAAAATTAAGAGAGTGCAAATAACAAAACACTCTGTGAGAATATACTATTATCTTTCGATCTTGTCCAACATCACTTCTCTACCTTGCTACAATTAATGGTCATACTTGAACAAATGTTTTACACTCTCTTTAATAGAAGAACGTACATAATTAAATGTAAGTATTTACCTGATACACTTACGACAACATCATGATACATATTGAAAGCGTTAACCTCAATTTCTTTGTGACTAATAAATTAACCCACATATGATCGACAAAAAAAATTATTGAGAGAATAATTTTCTTTTAAATAATAAATATAGATAGCGGTAGATCATCTAACTTTCGAAAATGATATATCGTATGTTAATTTAAATTGGTAGAAGTTATACCTCAATTATCCGTGTTCTTTTGAAGTTTTGAATTTGAATTGAAATTTTCATCCTTACCACATTCTTCCGGGGGAGGTCACAACCTATCAAACATAAATTATAACAGAATTTCAAAAATTAAGGATAGAATCTCAAAATACCACAAATCACACGTAAAAATCACATAGTTAGGCAACTAAAACAACGTTTAAAAGCAACGAACAACCTAATAAAAGAAATTTAAAGTGCAACGAAAATACAAATTAAATAGAAAAGCAACGAGACGAATACTTGGATGCTAACTTTAAAAAAAGAGAATTTACTTAATTTGTTTTCTATTTTAAGTAAAATTCTTGCCAAAATAACCTACCTATTTTTGTTAAATTATTGTTGAAAAGAGTTTTACAAATTCGGTCAAGAAGTTACTAGTAAAGTAGTATTTGGTTAATACTAGTTTGACGACACGTGCGTTGCACGTGGTTGTTGATCCAAAAAAAAATGTTATCGTAAAATAATATTATAGATTCTTCTATGAGTGTTTAATGACAAACATTTTCACTTGTTCACCCGAACTTATGAAGACAACCAATAAAAATTTTATTAGATAAATGAAATAATTTATATATTTATTTTTATTTAATGAGGTTCAAACATGTAATTAATCGCATTTCACTTAATACTTTCTCATAGAATATATTTCTTGAATATTTCGCCATCACTTGCAAGTTCTTCTTGCTCAATTCATTAGCAAGTAAAGAGAGGGAAAATAAAATAAACAATCAATTCAATGTCTTATAAATATACTATTGCAAATTATTTTTTTGTTAATCATCAAATAGGAACCCTAAATTTTCTCAAGCAACTTGTTAATTTGTTGGTCATGATTCAATTTACATAATGTTTGATGCAATATATTCTTTCATTATTCGATTATTACGTAGAAAGATCAGAAGGCAGAAGATACTCATATGCACCATTGCTATTCTCCAAATTGAACCTCCCCCCTTCCCAAAAAATCAAAACTTAAATTGAAGTATCTACATATATGTTCTTAAGAAAACACCATAGAAGCAAGAATGTCCACATTCTGTTCAGTAAAAGAAAATGTTATCTTCTTCTATAGGCAGCAAACTCGATGAACACTCTGCAAGCTAATGTCCTCTAGTAGTCAAACCTATAGTGTTTATATTAATTATTTTGTAATGTAGGAAATATTTGTTTAATTATTATCCTAATATTATGTAGAGCAGAAAATTTATCGTACTTGTCATGTGTGAAGACTCACTAATTCAAAAGTTTTATAACATAGAGTGTAGAATAAAAAAATATACGTCAAAGATATTGAATAAATTTTGATTAGATAAATTCGACGCTAATATTTAATAACTGAAAATCAACTTATCTTTTTCCATATTGTTCTCCTACGTCGATCTTCACCTTACGATTAGATTGTACATGGAAGAAAAGTTACTCGTATTTCAATCTGAAAGCTTAAAGGAAGTCCACAACTTCACTATAAATGTAACACAAGCAAAGGTCTAAATTGACAGACAAATCGATTGTGATTTCTATAGTATTATCTAACAATTAAGTGGTAGGAGAAGCAGGGTCTGAAACTGCAGACTACTTTCCAAAAGCCTGTTTCACAGCCACACGGCCCGATAATAGGCATGGTAAGGATCTGAAGCATCCAGGAAATTGAACAAGGATCTCTGGGAGGTTGGGACATACATATTGACGCCTTAAGCTTTAAGGTTTCACCCAAAAATCAAAACACTCAACTATCCTCTTGATTTTTACTATGCTTTTTAAAATTTTATATCAATTTTTTTTTATATTTTTTATATAATTATACCTAATCTTCATAGAATTTAAGGGGTGCCAAAGCATCATAAAATTACACATATAAGTCCGCCACTACATTCTAGTAAAGGAAAAGGCTCAAATATGCCACTGAATTATCAGAAATGACTCATTTATGTCATCCGTTAAAAATTGGGCTCATTCATGCCATCGCCGTTACAAAACTGGCTCATCCATGCCATTACTTTTAATAGCCGGTTTTTAGAAAACAGATTTGCCACATGGCGGCATATTAGAGGTCCATGTCATTTTTTTTTATCCATTAGAAATAATCCACCCAACTTTTTGATCCATTAAAAATTAGTTTGATCTATGACGATTAGGTTAATAGTGGAGTCAAATTTTTCATTAAAAGATTTTAAAATAACATAAAAATATATATGAAGAAATCAATGAACATATATATATATATATATATATATATATATATATATATACATTAATTTATTTTATACTCCCACACAAATATATACTCCCATGTTATCTAACTTATCAAAAATATATTGAATTTAATTTTGTTTTTATATATGTCAACTGGCCTTAGACTATAGTATACAAATTCCATGTCATCTTCATTTTATTCTTTCTTCTTAGATATTTTATTTCATTAAAGAGAAAAGAACAATAAAATTTTGGAATTAATCAATTCATTGAATTAAGTATATAATGAAATGATAAAGACTATACATACATAATACTTGTGAGTTGTAACTTGCATGCATGGCTTATATATTATTTTTATTCAATTTCTAATTAGGATTGAACCACTTAAAATTAATTATATAAGGATATAAAACTACGACGTCTCACCAATTTTTATGTAACTATATCATTAAATCAAATTGTAATTTAAGAAAAACATAATTGTAATTTAGACAAATATTCTACCTCCAATGATTAATGTTGATTGTCAAATAATCATCTTAATATATGATTGTGTCAAAACATTAAACGACATATTAAAAAAGACGAAAGGGAGCAGTATAATGAGTGTTTGAGAGAACAACGTCCCACGTGAAAAGTAAAAAAAAAATGAAACTATTTATAAAATGTCGGATATTTAAGGTCTCTTGAAAAAAAATGTCAATTTGGTTCAAAGCGAATGATATCATACAATATTAAAAGTATTTTATGGTAATTAATTAGCACAATAATTGATATCAACGTCACTGTACTGAAATTTTTGCAGGATGGGTATGAGAATGATAGAGTGACAGCATGAGACGTATTGTCTTATTGTCTTTGCTTGTCTATGAATCAATTTACTATATTTGACCACAATTTTAAGCCGCATACAACAAAAAAAAAAGTCGATGAGCTTGGTAACTATAAATACTCGGATGATATGAGGTGATACACAAATGATCTCAAAATTAACTCATTAACAGTAATTAATCAAGTAAAACTTAGTTCAAAGGGAGATGATCATATTATTGATCCGTATTGTGAACAGAGTCATACGTGAAAGCCATAAAAGGAAAAAAAACTATTGATATGGGGCAATATACAAATAATCTCAAATTTTAAAAGCATAGATCAAATTAATTTTGAATGAATCAAAAAGTTGGGTGAATTCTTTTTAATGCATAAAAAAAAGATATAATTTTTTTTATTTTTTTTTAACTTTAAAAAAAAAATAAAAAAAATAACGTGGACCGTTAATATGCCGCCACTTGGCAAAGTTGTTTTCTAAAATCGATTGTTAAAAGTAATGGCATATATGAGTCAGTTTTGTAGCGGCGATGGCATGAATGATCTCAACTTTTAATGGACGACATAAATGAGCCATTTCTGATGGTTCAGTGACATATTTGAGTCTTTTCCCTTTTAGTAATAGTAAGACAAGTAATCAGGATCAGACGTTAGCTCTTAACATGAAACCATTATTGTTGAACAATCCACCCATTGCATTCAATGAACACTTAGCAGTAGGTAGAGCTGACCCACTTCAATGAATACACATATTCAGCTGTTTTTCACGATCCTCGGCTTCTTGTCGTCACTGATCATGTGAGAAAGCTAATAGCTATCAAAATCAACTCAAATTTGTATTATCAATAGACTCTGATTTTCGCATCAAAATGAAAATCTAAGGCACATTAAAAACGTAAAATAACAATTTTGAAGAATATATAGATATTTTTTTCAAGTCTTTTGAATAAGATCTGAGTACAATAAGTATTTAATGTTTATAGGAATATCATACATATCATCTAGAAATAAATTTTTTTGGCCAAACCAACATCAATTTGTAAACCTTAACACTAATCTTCCTCTTTAAAAATTCCTCAATATCTCCAAAAGATAACACATTACCTTCTGACATGTCAATACTCATTATCTCCAATATTACAGTGGACTTTATTGATTGATCTAAGGCTTTCACTTTTTGCAAAATCAAAAGAGAAAGTTGGGACTGATTTTTATACCATGGACTGAATTGCAAGTGCTCATCCAACTGCTTTAGTGTTCATGCATTCAGGGAGGGGTGTGTGTGTGAATTTGTTTGTATTTTTATAGTTTTATATTTATGTAATGATTACAACATCATGGGTTAGTTCCTTGAGTAGTTGGACTAAGCTAGTTATTGTATATATTATGTTCGGTAGCTTTTGTTGCACCCATTGATTTTCTACCTATAACTTAGGCATTATTAGGAGTTGATTAGAGTTATACGGGTGTATTAATAATGCAAGAATTAGTTATTTATCATATTGATGTATTAAGCATGAAAAATAGTAAATATCAATAAAATAAAAACTACAACAAATAGTGTGATAATAGAGATATATGATCATATTGATGTATTAAGCATAAAAAGCAGCAAACATTAATAAAACAAAAATTATAACAAATAATATGATAATCGAGATATATGAACAATACAATTAAACCTAAATTTTATACAAAAATTTCTTAAAGTTCGATTGAACATTGATCTACCACCTGTAGTAAACAGAAAAATAGCAAATCTACAACAAATAATAGAATAATTAAGATGTTAGAACAATATAATTAAATCTAACCTTACATAAAATGAAGAAAACTTCGAAATAAAATTAGAGTCGTTTCTTTTTTAAAAAAAGGAGTCACTTAAAAGAGCCAAGAGCTCCCTAGTTTACTGACTTAGATTTAAGGGTGTCAAACGGGCCGGGCTGACCCGGTCCGACCCGACCCGACCCTATTAGCTAACCCGACCAGATTTGACCCGGCCCGGTAAGCCCTAGGGCTTAAGGGTTCCGGGTCCCGGGCCGGGTTTTTTGTTAAAATGGGCCCGGTTAACCCAGCCCGGACCAAGCCCGGCCCAGGCCCGTCGGTTAACCAGCCCAGCCCGGCCCGGAATATAAAAAAAATAAAAAAATAATAATTTTGGGCCAACTAGCCGTTGGCCCAACGGCTATATAGCCGTTTTTGGGTCCAAACGGCTAGTTTGGGCCCATTTAATTAAAAAAAAAAAAAAACTTTAAAAAATATTTTTTAATCCCCAAAAAAAATCTATAAATACCCTACAACTTCAAATCATTTTTCACACAATTTTTCACTCTCTCAAATCTCATTCTCTCTCAAATCTCAATTCTCAATTCTCTATTCTCTAATATTCAATATATTTAATTTCTTAAAGTGTTCACTTTAATTTTTTAATTTTCGTTTACAAAGTACGAGCGGAAATTTCTAAAGTCGCAATCTTCGGATACTTCCAAAATTTGGTATTGTCGTTCCATCTCTTACGTTTAATTTTTATTTATTGTATTAATTGTTTAATATTTAATTTTATTATATTTGTGTATTTTGAATATTTTTAGTTTAATTTAATTTATATTATGGATAAATTAAAAAACCTCGCTGCTAAAGGTGTTAAAAAATTTTCTCCCGGAAGCGGTAGTGGTAGTAAAAAGCGAATTACTAGCGGTAGAGGTAGTTCAAGTAATAGATATACCCGTGTGCCTTCGCCTCCGGTACCGCTTGGTACACCTTTTGAGGAAGAAATAGGTGTAGGTGCTCACGATATGGATTATGTAGAAGCTCAGGAAAATTATGGTATAGAAGAAGAAAATGAAGTAGATGCAGTTAATTTAGTCGAAGATAATGAAAATATTGCTGAAACACCCGCAGTAGGAGATGCTAACGTTAGATCTGAATCAGTTAATCTCCCTTCCCGTCCTCCCAGTGCCCCAAAACCTCATAAAAGAACTAGTATTGCATGGCAATTTTTTGAACGTATATCAGATATTGAGGTGCAGTGCAATATTTGTCAACAAATATATAAGCATAGAAGTGGAGGCAAGCAAGGGGGTACGGGTACGTTAATGAGACATATAGATGAAGATCACAAAAGAGAGTTAAATATTGCAAAAGGTGGTGGGGATGTTGGTGGGTCAACGCAAACTAGAATGGACCCAACAACCGGTCAAGTAGCGAAAAAGTATAATAAATTGAGGGACAGGGAAGAAATAGCTAAAATGGTAGCTGTGGGTTGTTTGCCTTTTAGTTTTCCTTCTTCTGATGCTTTTATTCGTTATATACAAGCAATTTATAATCCTATGTTTAATGGTATTCCTAGAACTACTTGTCGGTCTGATATTTTTAGACTCCATTCACAATATTATTTTTATTTATCAACATTGTTAAAAAATATTCAATGTAGATTGTCCCTAACTTCTGATCTTGATCGTGCTGTAAATAAAAATAATTATTTAACCGTTACTTGTCATTGGATGGATAGTAATTTCGTGATGCAAAAACGTATTCTTACTTTTTTATATGATGAAGATCGTAAACATACTGGACAATTTATTGCTGATTCTATTGTTAAAATTGTCGGATACTATGGTATAGAAAATAAAATTTTATGTATTGTTTTTGATAATGCTTCTAACAACAAGACTGCTATAACAAAAATAAAATCTACGCTATCTCCGTCCTTGCCTGAAATTTTTCATATTAAGTGTGCATGTCATATATATAATTTAATTGTAAAAGATGGTCTTGAGTTTTTTGAGCTTTATATTGAAAAAATTCGTCTTGCCGTTGGTTTTATTCAAGGAAATAATCGTAGATCGAGAATTAGAGAATTTAAAGTTAAATGTCAAGAAAATGGACTTACACCGATTTTGATGCCTGAGGAAATTGATACTAGATGGAATTCTACGTATGAATTTTTAAAAACTTGTTATAAATATAGAATTCCTATTACACTAGCTTTTAACCAACATTGCGGTTCATTTGCTAATTCTGTTGATTGCATGCTACATAATTCTGATTGGGTTGTAATTAATGATCTTGTTATGTTTTTAGAAAAAATTTATGTAGCTACGGTTGAATTTTCCGGTGCTTACTATCCTACTGTTTGTAATATTTTGGCATATATAGCCGATATTTCTGGTTTGCTCCAACAATATAAAAATAAAGAAGGTTATAAAGAAGCTGTTAGCGCCATGTTTACAAAATTTAAAAAATATTTTTTCCCGATTCCCCCTATTTACTTGGTTGGTGCTATGCTAAATCCGTGCATGAAATATAATAATATGTGTCACTTTAGTACTCTTATTTATACTAACTTAGAAATAAATACTAACCATGATTCTGAACAAGTACAACCTGATTTGTGGACGGCTATGGCTGATGCAAAAGATTATATAGAAAAATTATATAATCACTATGCTGATTTATTTGATTCAGCCGTACCTACAAATATCACTCCAACTGTCGCTCCTCATCCTCCCGAGGAGCCATCATCTTCTAAAAGGCCGGCACATAGTGGTTTTTCTGATTCGTTTTATGATTTAAATTGTTGGAACAGTGTTGATGAGAGAACTTACACATCAACTTATCGGGAAAAGCTGAAATATTATCTTCGGACGGCACCAGAGGATCGCAGACGACGGATCAACACACTAGATTGGTGGAGGAATAATGAATCACAATATCCTGTGCTTTCAAGATTAGCTAGAGATATCTTGAATGTTCCAATGTCAACCGTTGCATCAGAGAGCGCCTTCAGTCAGGGACGACAGCAGCTTGGAGACAACCGACACTCATTGGGAAGCAATGCAATGAATGTTCTAGTTTGCCTCAGAGATTGGATTAGAGCGGAAAGAAGAAAACAAGGAATGGAACCGGAGCCGAGCGACGAGCTGAAACTAGAAGAAATTATGACTTCACGGGAGAACTCAGCAGAATCAAGTCCAATGCATGGTTTTGCCCCCGTTGACTTTGATTATCCTATGCAAGTTCCCATTAATATTAACATGAATGAGTTGGAAAAAATGATGCATAATTTATAGATTTTTCATTCATGTAAATTATAAATTTTGGATCATTTTGCAATCAATAAAATTCCCCAAATTCATTCAGTCCTTAGTCGTTGTTTTTTATTTATTTTTGAATAAATTTTGAATATTTGTGCATATATCTTCTATAGATGTGTATATTTAACGTATACATGTGTATATGTTTTATAAATTAGTATATAAGTATATCTATACATATTGTAATGTATATATAATGTAGTATATTTTATAAGTAGTAGTATATATACATTTAATGGTGCGTATACACGTGTATATATCTTCTATAGAAGTGTATATTTAATGTATACATGTGTATATGTTTTATAAATTAGTATATAACTATACAAATATATATTGTAATGTATATACATTATAGTATATTTCATTTAAAGTATTACATATACATAGAATAGAGTGTATATATGTGAATGGATCTTCTATAGACATGTATATTTAACGTATACATGTGTATATATTTTATAAATTAGTATATAACTATACAAATATATATTGTAATGTATATATATTGCATATATCTCATTTAAAGTATTACATATACATAGAATAGAGTGTATATATGTGAATAGATCTTCTATAGACGTGTATATTTAACGTATACATTACTTTATGTTTTATAAATTAGTATATATATTGTAGTATATACTTTTTTTAAAGTAGTACATATATATTGAATGGTGCGTATATATGTGTATATATCTTCTATAGACGTATATCTTTAAAGTATACAAGTGTATATGTTTTATAAATTAGTATGTAACTATATATATATACATATTATTGTGTATATATATATGTATATCACTATATTGTAGTATATATTTTATTTAAAGTAGTACATATATATTGAATGGTGCATATATATGTGTATATATCTTCTAAAGTAGTATATATTTAACGTATACATGTGTATATGTTTTATAAATTAGTATATATATATATTGTAGTGTATATATATATATATTATACTATTATAGCAAATGTTTTATTTAAAGTAGTACGTATAGTCATATATAATTATATATTGAATGATACGTATATATGTGTAATTGTTTATACTTTATATATATTTTAAAAATATATATTGTATATTGGAGTGTATATAGTGTATATTGGATTTTTTATTTATTTTTTAAACGGGTTTGACCGGTTTTTAACCGGGTTTGACCAGGTTTGACCGGGTCTTGGTGGGTTTGACCGGATTGGGTTTAGTGGGCCGGGTCCGGGTGGGTTTTAATTATTTACTGTTTGGCCCGGCCCGGCCCGGTTAACGCCAAACCCTGCCCGGAACCGGCCCCGAAACCCGGGTAAAATGGGAGGGCTGGTTCCGGGTTGGCCCGGCCCGGCCCGTTAGACACCTCTACTTAGATTTGATAAATTTCTTATCATTGGGAGGAGACCCTTTCGGAGGACATTGAGTTTTTTCTTCCTCGAATACATTAAATCAGATACCCATCTTGCTAGAAGGTAGTAGGATATAAACTAACTTGATCTTAAAGTAACTAACCCTAACGGCTGTTTAAAAAAGTAATGTTGACATTTATTTTAACCACAAATATATTTATAGGAGTGTAATTGGATTTTTTTTTATTTTTTTTGGATTGTAACACTCCCTCCGTCCTATTTTATCCGTTCCAAATTGGGATGACACAACTATTAAGAAAACAATGATTGGTAATGTAATTTTATCATTTTGCCTCTCTTAATTGTGTTTTGTTATTAGTTCCAATATTGATGGATGACTAACAACAAGGAATAATCAATTACACTAAGGGTATAATGGAAAAAAAATTTGTCTTATCTTGATAAATAAAAAAGGACAAGTAAAACGGGACATCAAATTAGGAAATTTGGGACGGAGGGAGTATTTTTTTATAACCAAAAAAATCAATCCTATTGTAGTTTTACATAAGTACTCCCTACGTCCCATTTTATTCGTCCCAAATTTCCTAATTTGATGTCCTATTTTACTTGTCCTATTTTACTTATCAAGACAAGACAATTTTTTTTTCTCATTATACCCTTAGTGTAATTGATTACTCCTTGTTATTAGCATTCTTGAAAAATGTTGCAAAGAGGAGTATAATTAAAAATACACCATTAAAAATATAAATGGTGCTCTGATATTAGTCATCCATCAATATTGAAACTAACAACAAGACACAATTAAGAGGGGCAAAATGAAAAAGTTACATTACCAATTATTATTTTTTAAATAATTATGTCATTTTAATTTGGAACGAATAAAATGGAACAGAAAAAATAGTACGCAATTTTTGTTTTTCCAAAAATAGCTAGAGTTTTCTAAGAAAAAAAAATTATTTTACCAAGTTATTAGTACAGTACCAAAATCAAAAAGCTGTGGCCAACTTTTATGGTAGTTTTGTTTTTTTCCATTCTACGGTCAGCTTTTATGACAATTATTTTAGTAGTTTTTTAACTATATATTTTACGACTCTCTTTTCACATCTTAACATATATTTTTGAACTCATTAATTTTAAATATGATTAAATAATAATTTGAGAAAACTATGAAAAAATAATTTTATCTAAAGTAATTTTTTTTAATAAAGGGCAAAAATTTCAAACGACATTTCTAAGGCCCTTCACACTTTTAATATATTATTATTATTATTATTATTATTATTATTATTATTATAGATTTATATTTGGTTATGTAAAAGTCTTTTTTTTTGTAAGAAATTAATATATAGTTCCTCAAATATAAATTGATCACTGAAAATTAATAGTAATTTTTATTATGTTTAAATAAGGAAAGATTTAATAATCAATTTTTAGTAGGACACCTAAAATATTATAAAATAATTAAATAATAATTTAGTAAAATTGTAAATGACAATTTTGTCTATTGCGGAGTCTTTTAATGAAGGGCAAAAAGTTCAAATTACTTTTCAAGGGGTCTTCACATTTTTATATTATACTATAGATATAGATATAGATTATAAATGTTTTTAGTACTGTAGACACGTAAAATTCATATAAAATCTGAATTTGATGCATATTTTATTGGTTCTAAAATTATTTTGGATTATAAAAATAATAAACTCATTTTATTCTTCATCAAGGACTTCAAGGTCCATCTCACCTTGAGGCCCAAACTTACGTCACGTGTCAAGTGACGTGACATCTCAGTCAAATTGAAGACCAACGAGGCAAGAGCACACACTCAAATGATGTGACAATCCAAGTCAATTTCAAGAGCCAATGAAATATCCCAAGTGTCCCAAATAACATATTTTTGACCAATCAAAACAACTTATCACATAGCATTTGTGATAAGCTCGAAAACTAAATGGACCAAATGAGGCAGAAGAGGTCATTTACACTTGAACTGTTTAACCCTACGACTATAAATAAGAGGGTTACATAATTTTTTAGGGTCATTCTCCAAGCATTAGAGAAAGCTCTGCATTAACTACACAACTTTTCAAAGAATTGACTAACGGAGTTCTTCCCGGAGACCAACTCGACAAGACGAGACGAAGTGCTGTCTGACATTCCTGGAAATGCGTTTAAACAATGCTGTCTATTTATTGCGAACAAGTATTATGTTTTTGTTTGTCATTTGAATTATCACCGTCTTGATTTGAAAACTCTAAGTTTTCACATGACGCCCTCTCGATTTTGAACCCAATAATTATGTATTTTTACTTTTAAAAAAATAGGATAATTAACTTTGATTTGGGCTTATAGGAAGGGTATCTGTGAAAAATTTCTTAAAACAGTGAAGATAAGTAATTTTTAAAAGTAGAGGGGCCTTTTCCCTACTGGTGTAAAAGTTGGATGGGGAGATCAGTGTTCATTAAATTAGAAACCTGAGAACCTTGTGTATAAATAAAGGTTGGTTCGCTTAGATTTGTATGCTTCTTTGTTTTCGTAGGCTCTCTCAATCGGTAGGTTTTTATTTGCTTATTCTGCCGTTTTTTACTCTGCTAACATCATATATTTGAGAGCCTTCTTTGATATTGTTTTTTTTCTTTCTGGATTCTTCCTTGTGTGTGCTTGTTAAACTCAAGCACAAACAGTGATTTGAGCTAAGCTAAGTAACTAATTAACTAAACTAGTGATAGTGCTACGCAGGCATTGATTGATATCCGCCAATATATAAACCCTTGTCGTGCTTCTATTCTAGTCTAGCTTAGAAAAGGGGACAAGGTTGCGAATGTGACAAAAAGCAAAAAACACTAAGCTCGTATAAGCTGTAACAATTGAAACTACGAGCTAAAACTGTAGTATTAAAGTGCAGCTAAACCAGCTTTTGTTGATGTACAACCTAATTTTGGCTCAAATCCAGATTGTATAATTTACCTTTCCTCGACAATGCCCATGTACAACCTTTTTTTCGATCATGCACCTATCCACGATTTCTTCTTTCTCTACACAAAAAATTGCATATTGTAATTTCAATTGGGAAACATGGAATGCAGGAGATAGAGCAACGTGGGAGGCTTCTCTCGTCTGGTTTTATTTTATTTGTTGTTGATGTTTTTTTTTTTTCGTTCTATTGCTCCTTGGTGATTTTTTATTCAAAATATGTTTTTCTTATCGATTTTCTTTTGTTGTATGCTTGTGTTGTTCCTTACGTGTTCTGACCTGGTTTAGTTTCTTCTGTCCAGTGATGTTGAAGTATCTGATTTTTTTTTATGCTCTTTTGTGGTATGTTTTATTGATGTGGTGATATGGGAGAGGACACGATACGATTTAAGTTGAATATTCAGAGGTGTTCAAATCAGATTATAATTAATGTTGATTTTGATGGTATATCAATAGTTGTTTGATTTTTAATCAGTGAAATGGGTATATAAGGGTAATATCGCTTATTTTGTAGGTAAATTATGAATCTTGATAGTTACAAAAGGAAGCGGAAGGAAGCTTTCACTCCCTGGAAGAGGGAGCCAATGGAGCCACCGTACAGTGAGTTCCATAAAATTTATCCTCTAACTTCTTTTTATTATCAAAATTCATTTTCTAATGTTGTTTTGTTGAAAATTATGTAGGTCCTGATGATGTACGTGAATCAATAACTTTGAGTCGAAAGGAACAAAGCTTTTATTTGTATCCTCAAAACAGGTACTTAGATGTTTACACGAAGAGTGCAGCTTTAAAAGTTTCCACATCCGCTGTCAGTCTTGAATCATACTCAGGTATTTGTTCATGATAGTTTTGATTTCTTTTCTCATATTTGTTGCTTGCTTCAATGCTTGTTTCTTTATTGCTTGGAGACTTGGATTTTTTCCGCTCCTATTATTTTTTTTAGTTCCAACTCATGTTAACATGTTACCTCTATTATTGTTACTTTTATGTTCATTGTCAGGGGAAGAGGAGATCTTTCAATGTTCTGGGACTATTATAGAAAGTTTTAACAATTATAGCATAATATTAACCACTGCAAGTCTCCTTAGGTGTTCCACAAGTAGAAATTCTATAGCGGATAATGTCAAGGTTGGTGGTTTATTTTTATCCCGTCCTCAAATTTGTCTTATTGCTTCTTCACCAAATTCATATTTGTTTATATCTTAATTATTAGCAGTTCTTTGTATGTCATTTCTAACCAAATCCTTGCCATATGTTTTGTAATTGTAACTATATATTTAGATTATTGTCCACCTGTTTGATGGAAGATCATTTGATGGTCAAATCGAGGCATATGACTTCCACTACAATGTTGCTACCATAAAGATTCAATCAGACACACCACTTCCAAGTGCATCCCTGGCTCATATAAGTGATTCTATCATGATTGATCCGAGCCAGCTCCGGGGTACTGAGGAGAAGTGTACGCATTCGAATTCAGTCGATCTTATTCCGGGAGATGCAGTTATTGCGCTTGGTCGTTTTTATAAGAAGCCGTTTTATCACGGCTGCTACTGGTGAATTCAGGTGGTGTTTTATTTGACTTTTACTTTATTTCAATCACCTCCTTAAAATTAAAGGAGTGGGAGAGAGAAGTTCATGAGGCCTAAAATAATAAATTTCATCTACTACTGATTTTGGTTATTGCACCTTTACTTATAGCAAACAAAAGGCGTACGCTTTTCTGTTTGGGTGCAAATAGTTTGGGATAATAAGTAGTTTGTATGTTTGTTAAGATGTGTTATGCTAAGAAATTCAGGAACTTAAGATGATGTTGCCACTTGTTGATCAATTAAGAGATGCAAAATGGGCATGGCGTTGAGATGGTGGCTATGAATTGGATAAGACGATTTCATGTTGCCGGAGAAAGTTACCAATTTCAGGAAAAAAATTGCAGGAGGGAATGTTTAGCTCTCGTTGGAGCCTCAAAGTTGTAAAAAGACTTAGTTAACTAGTAGAACCCCTCAACTCTCGACCTGTATACACTACTAGGCTAAACTAGGCAGTCCTAATTTAGAAGGGTCTAAAGATTGTAATTGGTGCTTATACTGTTTCTTCTGCCTTGGTAATTTGCCTTTCTATCAGCTTGTATCATGCATTTTGAGAGCTTAAGTTGATATTGTACGTTGAGTTTCTCAAATTGTAGTTTTGAGTTCTCTATTTGTCTAGAAAGTCAATATTTGCATCTTGCCTATAAGTAAATGATTTTTGTGCTATGCACCTGTTCTTTTTGAGTCTTGGTTTTGTAATTGCACGTCTTTTGAGAAAGCGACTTGTTTCTGATTGTAGACTACATCATTTTGGTCCAGTAAGCAACACATAATTTTTGGTCAGTTTTGCTACTTTCGTGTATTTTGACTGACGATGTCTAATACATCTAGTGCAAGTTGGAATCATTTTCATAAGCTGATAAATTTACACTGGTTATTGAGAGGGTAGAAACTCTCTGAATCCTTGCTTTATTTTCTTATATTTGAAATGCAAAGGGGTTATGGTGGATTATGGTTGGTAAAATTATGTTTTCTCATTTAGCTAAGTAAGTTGTTTTCGTTAACATAATGTGTAGGTTCTTAAAACACAGAGACACTTTCACATACACATTGCTTATTGCATACCTGATTGACATGTTGATTATTGGGACTTCTCTCTCAGTTTTTTTATGGTTGATCCTTGTGGCTTGTAGCATTGGTCGGTGCGACAACGATGACTATTTTGATTGTAAAGAGCTTTTCGTGGCGACTTGCAGAATTATGAGAGTAACTCTCTTTCACACTTTCAAATAAATCTGTCTCACACTTATCTCTTACTTTGGTAGTTACTAGTTATTGACTTTGTTCATTTTTCTTGTGAATACTCCCTTCGTTTCAAATAAGTGGTTTTTTTACCTTTTCCTTTTGTTTCAAAATAATTGGTGTGTAGAAATCATTGAATAGCTACTTCTTTTGCAGGACACTTGATTAAGCGTAAGTTAGTAAAGACACTTCTTACTTTCTAGGAGTGAGTAATTTTCTTAAAGGGTTTGCCCTCGCTAAAAGCACCACTTATTACAAAACGGGGGGAGTATATTCTTAATCAATGGCAAATGATATCTATAGCTATTGTATGTTAGTTTTTTAGTAAAATATTGCTAATTTAGGGCTTTTTCCTTCTTATTGAAGTGCGGTATTGGGGGGCCACTTATTAACCGCTATGGAGAAATCATTGGTATGTGCTTTCATGATCCAGGCGCTATTGCGTTTTTGCCAATCAATATAGCTTCCATATGGTGGGAGCATTATAAGAAATATGGGTATGCTCCACTTCTCTGCCTTTGTAATTTGCTTGATAATGTGCTTGGATCTCATCTCTTCAATAATTTTTAAAGCATGCATGATGTCTCAAATTGCATTATGGATCCTGTTGACACGGCTGATATTTCTGTGACATATCTTGCACTGAACATATTCGGCTTATGTGTCGGAGTTTTTCACTCAAATGAAATTATTTACCTTATTAAGAAAAGAAACATACTATGTAGTCTAGCTGTTATTTTCCACTTGGTCACGTCTACACTTACCTTTCATATGTGATTTTATATGATTGTGCTTTGTTCAGATTACATACTTTTGTACTTTCAGTGGCGACCGCTAAAGAATTGCTTAACACTAAACAACTGCTTATATACGTTTACTAAAAGTATTGACAATTCTTCCCTTTGATTTTCTAATGAACACCCTTACCAAATTTATCTTAAAATGTTCACTAACAACTGATTGTTTTCTAACTGAGATTATATTGATGTGACTCAAAGGACACGTTTTAAGTCATTGTTAATGGTCTTTGGGATGCTTGATGCCTCGGAACCGGCCAAAACAGGCATATGAAGTGAATATTTGTTGTGAAATTAAGTGAATAGGACTCCGTTGTAGTTATACAAATTATACTGTATTTGATTTGTTGTTCAGAACAAGATCTTATACTGATGTTTGATTAGACAATGAGAAATGTAATTATAGTTGATACACGCGAAACTTAGAAGTATGGTCTAGGCCTCATTTGTTTGAGAAAACTGCTAGCATTCAATCTAATAAGTTGGCCAGTGACCATAAAAATACTTTTCACCATGTGCAACTTCTTCAAAACAACCAGTCCATCCATATAACAACTCAAAGAGGGAGAGCAATCTCTGCTGTTGCCGCTACTTAGGAACAAGAACAACCTTGTCTTTGCAGTACTGTTTGCTACGTATTCGACAGCGGCGTAATCATCGGAAGTCTTGCCTGATACAATCAGACAGAGGCCATCCTGATGGGCATAAAGAAAGAGCATGTGCATGAGTTCATGGAAGGAGTTCGCTTCCGTCTCCTCCCTATTATACTTGGTTACACAGAGTTGGTAAACTGTTTTGGTGCTTTAAAAAAAAATTGAAAGTGATTTATATTAATCTGATAAAAAGGAGAATTAAAAACTCTTCTATGAACAGGTTTTGCTTTTAATAAATAAAGGAAAAGAAAAATCAGAAAACTACAGATCCCGCCAGCATATCCTCAATTGATGCCTCAAGTTGTGAGGTCTTATTGTGTTTTAAGTGTTACTGAATTGATCATCTTCTGAAAACTAGAGAGTCAGCTACTCTGCTGATATATAGACCTTAATCCAGTTCTTTGTTTATCTTTAATGTCGCTTAAACTGTTACTCAAGTTGTATTTTGGGGGGTTTTAAAAGTGCAACTTATTACAGTCAGTATTGTAAGAGCCTGGTATCTGTCCAAAAGAATTATGAGTGGTGATTTTGAAAAGTAGGGCACATGAAAGGTTTGAAGAGAAGGATGGATCATGATGAGTAACCTATAAACTGATTAGCATTTTCTCTTTTCAGCTTCGCAGGCATCTGCCGAACAGTCCTCCCACTTCAGTCAAGTTCAAACAATTGTGTAAAAAGAATCTATAATAACCTGCAAGTGATTGAATAGAAAAATTTGCAAAAGAAATATAATTATTACCTTTACTTCTGGAGATTTTTTGGACATGTGTTGTGCCTCGAATTCATAATGGACCTTTGTTTCTTGGTGTGTGTGTGTGTGTGTGTCAGTCTACCAAAATGTTAAGTTATTCCACTTATTATCTTTTGATTGTTAACAAATAACTCTTGCTACTTGATAATCTGCTTGTACATGTCAAATATAATGAGGAAAAATGGAGAGAGTTTAGGCTTATAGAAATTTAATCACAGATATCTGGTATTAATCTTAAGTTTTATTTGTATCACAGGCAATCACGTCGACCTTGGCTCGGGATGGTAGTAACTAACCTTTATACAGCTGACCTTGATATTCTGGAAAATATTATTCCAAAGTTCCCTGACGTCTTGAAAGGTGTCATTGTTGAAGAGGTATGTTCTCTAGTATTGCGGCTTTCTTGTGGAATATCGTTCCTCGGATGCTATTGATGCCCCTCTATTTTACAGTTGTTAAAGTAAGAAGGCATATAATAGCACTAGGGTAGAATAGGCCAGGTCTGGGTGCAAGGCATTCTGATGGATGTGAGGTGCCAGTCTTTATAAGATGTGCATAAAGAAAAACAATAACTGCATCAATTCCAAACAAGTTTGAGTTGGCTCTATGAATCCTCACTGTCCATGTTTGTATGTGCATAAAGAAAAACACTTCATTTTAATTTGTAAATGCTGAAAGTTTAAAGATGTAACAAATGCAAGACATAGAGCATTATGCTGCAAAAAGTGAAGTAATAACACAAATTCGATGTAGGACATAAGAAAAGTGTAAAGAATGGAAAACACCACCAATTATGCTTAGTAAACAACACAGTTCATAGTTCAACTTTTTCGCACAGGTTGTTATGTTATGTTTCTAGAAGTTACTGTTCAACCATGTATGTTGTTAATTGTAATTATATTATTTTTATCAATTTTGCTGGATAATTTGAACTGTCGATTAGGTTGTACCGGGTTCTTCTGCTGAATCTGCTGGGATAAAACACAATGATGTTATAATTCAATTTGCTGGCAAAAGGGTTCACAGTTTCTTGGAGGTATAGTACCTTTCCTCTTGTTATTGTTAAGAGTGTCTGTTACTTAGATTCTTCATTAAGCTGGGATGGGAGAAGTATTCACGGGTCTCTTATCTGCTTGTTGGCGTCTTCTAGTGATTGTGGATTGGGTTTTTCATTATTATTTCAATACGAAGTTACTAATTTTTCTGAGAGTATGGTAGTTGCTTCTTCACAAGTTTGGAGTTATGTCTGTTAGCATGTTCATCTTTATCATAGTTGACCGTTTGTACTTGTTTTGTGTTTATCATTCCAATGCAGTATGCAAAATGTCTATCATGCATGTTTTTCTTGTCACTTAAGTGGTGGATACTATTGTTGTTATTGTTCCTATCTAACTAGTGAAACCAGTAGACCACCCTATGGTTTATCCATTATTTATGTAACTAACTGCTTTAGTCTGTAGCTAGTCAGGGCTGCTGTGCAATGCTAATTTTGGTTTTCCGTTCTTTTCATTAACATCCAATGCCCTAAAGAGTTAGGCTAAAATTTGGGAAGTCTTTATAGTTTCTGTGAAGTAGTGAATGAAATACACTTCCTTTTGTGTTTCATTCTTCCTATTTTCTTTTTGGTCTATAGTTTGGGACATTACATATGCTTTAAATCTAGCCTTCATTTTAGTAGTTTTATGAATATTGATTTGTGTATTCTCCATCTGGTCAACTATATTATTGAAATTTTAAACTACCGAGCATCTGGCAACTCAACCAGTTGATGACTTACAGAGGTCAAGTTACTCTGTGTTTTTATTTGTCAAACGGCTCATCGTTACTAGGTAAGCTATACATGGTAGGAAAGTAGAACATATATAAATTCAGGAAGAAACTGATTCTGATATGTGTGTTCTTTTGTCTTTAAAGAGTATATTTTTGACCGGTTTGATAATATGTTGGTGCTAGTCTTAATCATAGTTAAATGCAACAACTACAAAATACCAGGTTAGGGGGCATCTTTTCTTCGAAACTGTGTAGGTTCACTCACTTAATCCCACTTATTATTTGGATGAGATTGGGTAAACAATTCATGTCAAAGTATGACTTTTCTTGACAGTTATAGAGGCCCAAATTGGTATGCCAGACTGTGGCTAAGCGAAGACAACCTTGTCTGGCATGTCTTTTTTGTCAGTTCTATTTGATGCTATTACTAGTTGATTATTTGGTTTTCATTGCACCGAGCAGGCTCTCTGATAGCTATGTGCTATTCTGCTGAAAACCCTCTTTTTCTTCTAGTTGACCAATGCAACTCAGCATTCAAGTGAATGTAATACAATGCATACACACACAAAATCTGTCGACTAAAACAAGAAGAGAACATACATGCAATCAAAAATACAATTTCCTATTGATATTGACAATTCTTCTTCTTTTCTTATTCAAATCGTCAATAGCTATTTGAAAACATGTGGAATAATGTTGGAGAATCTGTGGAGTTGGCTGTGATAAGATCAAGTCATGATGCTCCTGTACAGCTTAGCATGGTGGTGGAGGAGGTCACATCAGATAATTTATACAGGTATCATCTTCTACTCTTATCTTCTTAACATACTGAGGTGTAATTATGTAAACTGGGAACATCTTATGCTACGAGGTGAGATTATTTATGGAGCTGCTATGTGTCTCATTTCATTTTTTCTCCTCTGTGATGACTTTCCTTCATGCTCAGCGTCTCATAAATCATTCGTTGTTTCAGCTGGCCACTTTGGGAAACACGATGACGTTCCAGCATAGTTACATCTTGAGGGTTGCTTGCAGGTAATGGGAATGTATATGGTGGCACTTGGACTTCATAATGAGCATTGCGAGTTAAAGCTTATTTGCGCTATCTTGTATGTTTCTCTTCTGCTATCGCTAATTCGCCTTTTTGTGATGTTTACAGATAGTAGTGAGCAGTTTTTGACCCGAATAGAATCTGACTTTTTGGGAAACACTTGTTGGAGTTGTAGAAAATTTTGTTAGC
Source organism: Capsicum pubescens (assembly GCA_030864215.1). NCBI lineage: Eukaryota > Viridiplantae > Streptophyta > Magnoliopsida > Solanales > Solanaceae > Capsicum > Capsicum pubescens. Next base: position 183,260,005 of record CM061539.1, on the reverse strand, counting down.
TCCATTGTGTATGATTTCAATGGGATGTTCTCCATGCATTTTGTTGCATTTCAATGGGTATTCTGCCGATGATGGTCAAATTATCTTATAAGTAATTTTTGGCTTTTATCTACTTAGTTGTTAAATACAAAAAGTATTGGCTTATGAGTTAAAATCAGCGGGGGGAAATACCATAAGTTTCCTGTCCCATTTTTATGGTCTTTTTAGTTATGTATTTTTCTAATATTTTTAGGATATATTCATGTCTGTTTAGAAAGAAAAGACACATCAACTGCTTCTTGTTGGTTTCGACACCTCAGTCCAAACATGCACTACTTATTTGTACAACCAGCTTCAATATCTTAAAACCTCGAACACTTGAGGCTTGTTAACTAGTTTGAATCAACTAACAAAAGTCAGTTATAGTTCTCTTCGTCCATGCAAATAAGAGAATCCTCCAAATCGGATCTAATTTTCTAAATTACAGAATCATTTAACCATGAGAATTATGAAAGCTAAGCATTCAATCTTTCATCATACTTCTTAACATATGAAAGTATCATATGTTTTGATGATACTTTTAGTATTAAAGGTTAGCTGGCAATCACATAAAAGCAACCAAGCAACAACAGCAATAACATACCCAATATATTCCCGAAAAGTAGAGTTTGGGAAGGGTAAGTGTCCGCGCAACCAAGCAACAACAATAATAACATACCCAATATATTCCCGTAAAGTAGAGTTGAGGTAAGTGTCCGCAGTCCGTTTCAATTTACTATATTTCTGTAAAGTAGAGTTGACTTATATTCCCGTAAAGTAGAGTTGAGTTTTGAGAAAGGCAAGTGTCCGCAGTCCGTTTCAATTTATTAAATTTTCGTAAAGTAGAGTTGAGTTTTGGGAAAGGTAAGTGTCCACAGTTTGTTTCAATTTATTTGGCGGAGATTGATTGTATAAAGTCAAATGTAAAGCAATATCATTGATATTATTTCAAAAATTTATTGATAACTCTAATAGATTAAATATCTTTCACGAGACAAACCAAACAAAAAGAATGATGTACATAGCGGGTTTAATTTCTTCTTAAGATGATATTCGAACCAAACTGAATTGTAAACTCAAAAAACTTTATGCCACAAACAGAAAACTTAAGTGCCAAAAAGAAAACAGTCCAAAACTTAAAACCCTCTCTCCCTCACTTCTTCTCTTATATATATTATTAAAAAGTAAAGTAACATATATAAACAATATACTTGATAGCAATTTTTTGAGAAAAATTTAGATTCTCGAGAAATACTCCGATAATATTTAATTTTGTGATCATTCATCTTTAAGGAAGATGACAAGCTCAACTTTATAATAAATATCTCTACAATTTTATTGAAAAAAAAAATCTTTATCCAATTTCTTTATATTTTAATGTCGTTGTATAGTTGTGTATTTGTGGTGCATAAGCTATAATAAAATAAGAGCTTTCAAATCTTAATAAATTTGGGGCTCCTAAACAATGAACAATTGAATTGCATGTGCGATTAAAATTTTAAAGTCATACTTCATTTTGTTAGATCAACAAATCCCACATCAAATACATCCAATTGTATGTGTTATTCAAAATCATATCAGTCTCACATCAAATATTATTATATGTAAATTAAGAGTTCCATTATACCACGTCAATGCAACAAAAAACACTAGACATAAAGATATAATAATCTTCTTTTAATGCTATCATATTTTGCTTTAATTATATGCATATTGGTTATTGACAATCTTAGTATGTATGTATGTAGGAATGTTTGAACATCAGGACAAGATAGGTTGATTTAACAATTTAATTGAGAAGAGACGCTAGATGAAATATGGTTCTAAACGAGTTAGTGGAACTATATACGATGTTGTTAGTTCCTTTCTTCTCTGTTTTTGATAAAATATTCATGCTTTTTCTTTTTAAAAAAATATGTGATTATTTTTATTAAGTTAAATTTAATTATTTTTTACAGTAGGATGAGGTTTGAAGAGGAAGATATTACTCCTAGTATATTAGTAGAAGCAAATTTAGTATTTAACTCTAAGAGTTCAATCTTTAAGGTACTTTACGTTGATTTTATTTTTTCTTAAAATTAAAAGTTATAACCTATTTTTATTAATTTTTACACATATTTTTATTAATTCTTTATGTTAATTTGCATTTTTATTAATTATTTCTGGTGACTTCCAAAGAGAAACAGGCTTGTGATCTCGGGGAGTTTTGTGGAGTGATCTCACACCAAATTCATTGTCCTCATTGAACTCTATGTTGTATATTGTATTGAACATATTCTATATTTAAGGCATTGGAGGTGAGCTTGATTGAAAAAGATAAATGTTGATACGATAAAAGGGTTTTGCATAAGGTATTAAGTTTGGAGTTTGGACAGAAGAGTTTTTGTTGTTTTTATTAATTTGTCGATACTCATGTGTTACTTAAAATTGTATATATGTGTATTCATATGTTGGTTTATATAATTGTCCATGTTCCTTTTTTTCTATGGGTTATGACATGTACTTTGATCTTTATAATAAATGTGCTCAAGGCAGTGGAAAAGTATCGACATGCAAACGGAACTATTCCATAGAATTGAAGTAGACATCTAAAGTCCAGAGATAGTGGACAGACATAAATTTGTATGAATTTTCGGAGAAATTGAGTTGATCTACTTTTCTCTTTAAAGAATTTTTTTATTCAAATCATTGTTCAATATCTAATATGATCTCTACAAAAAATATAGCTAGCTAGCATTTGATATTGATTAAAAAATATAACAAATTTGGAGAGTATGTCAACTACATCTCAATCTTATATTAAATAAATTTTAATTTTATAAAATGTTTTGAATTTTTCATTATAGTTAAAATTTCTAATCGAAATGTTGATTGAGTTTTTCTTTCAAAAAAATGTTCACGCGCAAAGCGCGTACTCTAAACTAGTAGATTATAAATATAGATAGATATAGATATAGATCATAGATTAGCTTAGTGTAAAGTGTCAAAATTACACAGTTGATGGTTGGTTTAGGTTTTTAAAATGATCACAGTCCACTATAGGTGCCAAAGTAAACGTTCGTGTCAAGTTTAGTAGTCTGACGATGTGTTTGACCTTATATAGAAAAATTTACATAATATTACACCTTAAATTACTATTATTACCTAAAATCCCAACTCCTTGAACTGACTACAAAAATCCTAAATTTCACTTTAGGTCTTCAAATCTTTGGTACATCACATCTACCCTCGAATTCCATACACATTTCATTTTGTCCTTTAAGAAAAAATATTAAAAGCTATGAAAAGGCTGGAAAAAAATTCAACCTCTCCGCCACAAAAGCTTAATTCTCAATCTTCCGATCAAAATTCTTCGTCGGATTCTTTCCCAATCCGCATGTCAATCTTACTAATTACAAGTTGCAATAAGAAAAAAGAATTTACATATAATGCAATACAAGAACGGTAAACAATAATGTCTCTTTCAACAACATTTTTTTGAGAGAAATTAAGTATATCACTGTTGTTAATTGCGGCTTGATAAGCACCTATGTAAAAATTGTTCCTCAATCCGAACAACGGATAGGTTCTTGATTCTGCCATCTTTACTTTGTATTTTTCTACTTTATTATTATTTTGATTCAGATCTCACAAGCAAATAAAGAAAAATTTACATAATATCTTGAATGTATAAACAGATCTCGAATGATTCGTACAGATTCATATACAAATCTCGAATGATTTATATCTATTAATAGAGTTTGGAGATACATAAGAATGATGTGTCTGATAGAAGATGACAAGAGGATACATTATGTGATCCTCCACTAAATGTACAAAAGCTATGTATCTTACTGAATATTAGATTATAAATACATAATAAAAAATGTGTTTGATTGAAAATCTACAAAAATCATGTATCAAAATGCCTGTTATGCTATTGATACATCAGTCTCATATATGTTTCTGAGTGTATCGTTGTGATATTAATATATAAGGGTTATGTATCAACACTTATATATCATATGGTGATGTATCGCAAGTTTTAGCTATGTATTGCGATAATGAATTAAAAATTAAGATTTTACGTAAATTACAAAACAATCGAAATTTTATGTAATTAGGTACTAAACTGTTGGATTTCAAAAAAATAGCCTATATGTTATTGAGTAATTGTACATATAATATTATGCAATACATAAAAAGATTGTATTGTATATACAACAATATACAATACAATATACATATGCATACAATATTATACAAAAAAAAAAAAAAAAAAAGTTAGTTTTTCATTGTGTGACCAAATCGAGGTTTTGGACTATAAAATATGTTTTTTGGCCACGAAATTAATATATATTTGCTCTGTGTATATTTTTTTGTAATTGTTCCAATAAAAATTCTAAGTGAAAAGTAAAATTTAATAAGTTTTTTTCTTTTATAACTTTAACAAATAATGTTTTTTTAATTTAAAACTTTAACAAATAATTTTTTTTTCTACTAAGCAAATTTAATAAGTAAAAAATTTATTTCACCAAGGGGAAAGGGGCATATCTATAGTATTATGTCTTTTTTTTCAAATATTTTCTACTTACTTATAAATGGGTATAAGCAGGTAGCTCCTTGACATGATTGTTTGTGCTACCTGCTTCAGGTGTTTCAATCGTAATTTTATTATATCACTCTTAATTAATCATTATAACTCATCTATGTATAAAAATATATATATATTTAATAAAATAATAAATTAAATATAAAATAATAAATTAATTATTGACGTTTTATTTCAGTCATAATTTTACTATATCACCCATAATTAATCATTATAACTCATATATGTATAAAAAAATTAATAATATAAAAATAATAAATTGAATATAAAATGATAAATTAATTATTGACGTTTTATTTCAATCGGAATTTTACTATATCACTCCTTAATTAATCATTATAACTCGTCTATGTATAAAAAAATTAATAATATTTAATAAAAATAATAAATTAAATATAAAATGATAAATTAATTGTTGACGTTTTATTCAATCGTAATTTTACTATATCACCCCTAACTAATCATTATAAGTCATCTAAGTATTAAAAAAATAAAAAAATATTTAATAAAATAATAAATTAAATATAAAATAATAAATTAATTTTTGATGTTTTATTTCAATCGTAATTTTACTATATCACCCTTAATTAATCATTATAAGTCATTTTAAGTAATAAAAAAATAAAAAAATTTAATAAAAATAATAAATTGGATATAAAATGATAAATTAATTGTTGACGTTTTATTTCTACTTGATGTCTTATATGAGACCTATTTAAATTTTTTCACAAGTATTTTTTATAATAATTTTATTATATCACTTCTAATTGTTTGTTATAAGACATTTAAGACATGTCTGTTTCGTTGTTTCAATTGTGAATTTATTATATCACCCATAATTATTTTTTTATAAAAATAAATAAATAAATAAATAAATAAATAAATTAACTCTTGATGTTTTGTACTACCTTCTTCGGCTGCTTCGATCGTAATTTTACTATATCACCCCTAGTTAATTATTATAAGTCATTTAAGTATTAACAAATTAATAATGTTTAATAAAAAGATAAATTAAACATAAAATGATAAATTATCTCTTGATATTTTAAATTAATTTGATGTCTTATATGAGATCCATTTAAAAAAAATTCACAAGTATTTTTTATAATAGTTTTATTTAATCACTTCTAATTAGTTGTTATAATAAGTTATTTGGACATGTCTGCTTCATTATTTCAATCGTGATTTTATTATATCACTATAATTAATTTTTATGGTCATCTAAGCATTAAAAGATTAATAATATTTCATAAAAAAGATAAAATACACACAAAATGATATGTCAATATAAAATATTTGTTTGACTATTGAAATTATATTAGTGCCACAAAAATTACATATTATTTAAAAATGAGACGATACGTAAACTGGAACTGAGAGTATTAATGTCTTATTGAAAAATTATTATAAATCACTTATTTAACAACTTAAAAATATAAAAGATATAAAATATTCAATTGATTCTTAAACTTATATCAGTATTACTTAAATTGGAATAGAAAAAAAATATTCTAAATCACAATAATTAAAAATTTAAATTATTTTAATAACTAATTATCTAAATTATATTTATATCACATAAATTAAATTAAGACAAAAATTTTTTTATCTTGGGGCACATTAATTGTCTCATTGATGTCTAGTCTCTACATAAAGAGAGAAAAAATAAAACTAAAAGTAAAAGAGTGTGTTTTTTTTTGGTAACTAAAAACTTACCAAAAAAGTAATAATCCAAAACTTGAATCCTCTCTCCCTCGAGTTGTGGTGTTGTTCTTGGGACGCAGCACCATGAAGAAGAAGGCGTCGAATTTCAAGAAGAAAAAAGAGACGATAATGAAAAAGACACGAGAACTTTCAGTTCTCTGTGACGTTAAGGCTTGTGCCATTCTTGTTGCTCCTAACGGAGAAGTCGATACATGGCCTGAAAATCCCACGGAGTTGAACCCCATTATTCAATCCTACAAAGAACATGTATGTAGTTGCCGGCAAAAGAAAAGTAATTGACGGTGGTCTCTTCAAGAAGAAGTCGAAAAGTAATAATGTTGCTCTGTTTTGTGATAATGGTGATGACGATGATGATGAGTGGATTAAGAATTTGTCGAAACAGAGTTTGTTGGTGAAGTTGAATACGAAATTAGCCGCTGTTGAGAAAAGAATTGAGTTTTTGAAGATGGCGAATAATGCGCATACTGGCAGTGTTATTATTAATTCAAGTTCAAGAGGGAAACAAGTAGTTGCTAATGGTGATCAACTGAGTAGTGAAAAACAAGTTGTTGGGGCTAATCAAGAAAACTATAATGTAGGTTGTGATGAATATTGGGGGAGTTAATGATGATCAACTTGGAAAAACTAGTACTGCTTATAATCAAGAAAGAGATATTGTTATGATCAATTGTTCTGCATATAATCAATCAGGACCAAGAAGTTGGAGGTTCTATGGGGCACGAGGGACAATTAATGGTAACGTCTAATGAGATGAACATGTGGGAAAATTTTGAGTGGGAACTTATGACGACTTCTTTTAATTGTAATCATTATTCCATCTCAATTCAGTAACTTTTAGTTATTATTGTTGGAGATAGAAACTTGTTTCCTTTTCCCTTTCCTGTTTGCATTTTCTATTGTTTGAGAACTATGAATATAACTTTGTTAAACAAGAGACTAAGAATGACATATAGAACCTTAAAAACTGACGTCTAACTCATTACATTTGTTCCTACTTGTGGAAAAAGAAAAGGGTACTCCTTACAGAGGTATAGCACATTCAATTTACAAATCCCAATGAATCAGTTACAACATAAAATAGATATCAAAAGGAAAGTAAAAAAATTGGTCTGTGTATGTGTATACTGATGTCAGTTCTACTTTCTCCTCCTACTTGAATATTCTTCGGCTAATAGATTTGCCAACTCTAGTAGACAGTATCAACCACGGAATAATTCCCACCTGTAAGTTCATTAAACAAACTATTAAAATGTCCATTCAACCAAAAGACGAGCAACTTTGCTGTCTCGTGAACGCGAAGCAGCAGCTGCTTTTATATGATATGTCACACAAGTTCTGGCTCTACCTTCAGAGATTCAAACCCAAGACTATATCCTCACAGGACTGCTCTATTTTCAGTCACTATTTCCTCTAAAAGAATAAATGACAATAGAGAAACAATTGTGACTAATCATTACCATAACATTATCATTGGCAGGACCTCCAGCTCGCCAAGACAACATCTTGCCTGCAGTAGTGGAAGAACAACAGATCAGTATGTCACAGGCAAATAACTTTCTATGGAAATATGAACACGGGCCTCTCCCTAAAAGCTGGTGAAAGCAATAGATCATAAATCACAATGGAAGAGGAGCAAAGCAGGTTGGTAAGTGGGTAAACAATAGTTTTAAGCATACATCATGGTCACAAAATGCCGTGCAAGTAATGGCGACAGCTCAACAATGTAGAAACCAGAAACATTACCGAAAGGCTGTACGAGCTGCTTAGATATGGAAGCCACAGGAATACGCCAAAACCAGATAATCAATAAGAAGTACATCAAGACCTGTGTGATTAGGGGGTAAATAAGTTTCTTCGAGATTAAACAAAGCTTGTAAAAAAACACTACACAAATCCAATGAATACCTGTAAAATAGTTAGGCCTTTTGTGTATGCATCATGTGACAATTTCGCCTCTTTGCTGCGCATTTCTTGATCTGCAACAGAGGATGAGAACTAATTAAATTTAGTGATAAATTTCATCCAACTAATATGCTATAAAGAGAACACCACCAGCAACAAGAGTTATTATGCCTCAATCCCCAGCTGGTTGAGGATAGTATATGATTTATCCTCACTACCAGTTTCACTTCACTTGAACCCATTTCATTCCAATTCAATACGTTGAAGTTCTCTAACACTCAAAATTCTCCATGTTTTCCACTGATACACAATTCCTACAAGATTATAAGTACTAACAAATATTGTGTAAGCATACAAACATACCTAAACCTCAATACCAACTAGTTTGTATGTGCTATAAAGACTGAAGTGTAAGTTACAAGTACATTAAGACAAATGTCGAGAAAGAAATATCAACATAAATGAGAACACGAGATAGCGAGTTGATATGCTTTGGAGTATAGCTCGTCACATTACCAGCCTAGAAAGCCACCTTCAAGTTAGCAAGGTAGTCTGTTACGTAACTTTCCTCAATTTGGCTAGCCTACTTAAGTGATGTAAAGCCATGATTAATCCATCCCGACTACCAAATTTACTTGCTTGTAGATCTCAAGACCACTAATATTACTATCTCAGCATTCCTATCTCTGTCTCTGATTCACTTCCTCGTTTAAGTTCAACATAAGACATCCCTAGAGTCTTTAAATTTCTTTTCAAAAAAAAGGAAGTGAACTTTTTTAAATTTCAGTAATAAAATTGTGGATATTTCTCTCCTTTAGATCAATCCCTCTGGTAGCATTGTAGCAGCATCTGTTTTACAACTTCTAATATGAACGATTGCAAATCGACATGTTTTTTTTTCATAGAAAATTCAGAATCCAAAACACAACTTCTTTCCAGGAATTATATCCGAAGAATTAAGAATTTACTACTCTGCAGGAGCTGTTTATGCTTAACTTGATGTTTAATCAATGTATCCACAAAGTTTGTGCTTATTAACATACTTCGGTACCTACCTTTCAATACTCCAAGAATACTTACTTAAGGAGGTCCAAGCTCTGCTTAATAGTATTTCTGGTCATGGAGACTCTTTTTCATTGGAAGACAATCAGATAGCAGTCTCATGGTTCTTCTTCTAAGGTCCCAAACCTTAAAAATCACTAACATTAGGTTTGCAGATGCTCTTTTATTCAGGTAGGAGCGCAATACTGACGAGGTCAGAAGAATAACCACAGATATACTAGATAAATTTTCTCTGAACTACCTTTACTTCATCCGATCTTGTGAAAGAGAGCCCCTTTTCTTTTCATGATCGACTCAGGTAAAGAACAGACTGCTTTGCCTGGTAAATCAAGTCAGCATATCTACTGGGCAGGCTCTAGAAAAATATTTGGGGTTCCTTGGATCTCTAGCAGGCAGCAAGCTGTTATACTTGGCCATTGGCTCATGATTGGAAAGTTTTAGCATAATCAATGCTGAGTTCTTGTAGGACATTGCCTTAACAAGGAAGAGTCAGCAAATCACTCTGTAGCATGTATGTGTTTTTGCTTGAACATGTATGTATACTTGAACAGCCACAAATATGCAAAAGACAAGTACTAACCACAACTTCTCACCAGTCTTACTATAAGGAGGAGATATACTTGGTTATATGTAGTCCTGGAAGAAAACTTCAACTATCCGAGTATAGTAGAGATTTGCTACTAAAGCAACTTATTTTTTGATAAAGAAAGAAATAGTATTTTAAGAAGAAAGAAATGGTTTTTTAAGAAAAAAAAAAAGAGCTGTGGGGGATTTTGAAGTTCCTCATCTTGGGCATGTGCATTTGATCAGTAAGTACTCAACATTTCACGGGCTCAAAACACACTAGCCCTTTGAAAGGAGTTCATCCACTGAGACCCCTCGTCATAGATATCTCCTGAAAATATCAAGCAATTTGTTATCTCTGCGCAAGCTAAATTCCTTCATGTGCTAGAAGAGAATAGGACAGGGCAGCACTAAGCAGTCAAGTTCAGGTGAAAGAGTTAGTATGTGCACCTTGTTCCTTTACAATTAATCCTCAAAAGGCAAATGTCTTACTCTTGCATTCATCTCATTGTTCTCTGGTGATGTTAACCTTAATACTCTGGAGAAAGTTTACATTCATTTTGGGATTCCATCACAGAATGCTTGTCTTATGCTATTGGTAATGAGAATCATTAGCTCTTTCAAAGTGATTCTTTCCATCATAAATATAGTTTGGTGGGATTGGGCATAATGAATGTATTTTGTCTATATTCGAGGCAGCATAAATCTCGGCACAATCTGCTAAATTGGCCATATAATTCAAGAAGAACCACTTTATTAAGTAGGACAAGAAATTGTCCCTGTCAGCAAGTTAGTGGAGAAAAGACAGAAGACAAGGCCATCAACTATAGTGTAGTCGATCCTACCTACATATGGACTGTGAATACAGCAGGAACTAGCCTAAAGAAAATAGAATATAAGACATACTTTTTGCAAGTTCTTTCTCCTTGGCTGTAGCTAACCTCCTCAGTTTTGCAGCTTGTGCAAATGTTGAAGGCCTGAAATTACATGTTTGAAGGCATAAACAATTTTTCCATATCATACAACTTCCCTAAAGATGAGATCAGTTCTGTTTATTATGAAAAGAGAAAATTATCATATGTCCTCTTAAACACTCCGCTTTCTATTTCAATCACATGTTGTAGACTACCAACAAGTACTTATCCATCAAGTGTAACTACAGTAAGTAACTCTACAAACAAGGATAGTTTTGAAAAGCCACCACATAGAAATTTGCTTAGGATACCTTGACGTACAAAGAAAAGATAATAGTTATGACCAAAGCTACATGTGAGCACCCAATGGTGTGGCCTAACAGTCATTGAAACTGGGAAGGATCATAGAAATTCAGGATTCAACTCCTAACAAAGACGAGAATGGCTAGATGACCTTTTCACATGTTTCAAGACCATGGTAGATAAGGTCATCCATGTAGTTGAGCTAGTGGGAGACGACATAGAGGGTACCTAGTTGATTAATTGAGGTGTGTGTTGTGAACTTGGATAATCAGATAATGCTTCTGGGTCAGTTATTTGGACAGAGGCTGGTAGAATTGATGGTCCACAGGCTAAACCACAAATAGGCCAGAGAATTAGACATGTTGATATACTCATATCGCCTCGTGGGCAATAGGTTCATGCGAATTGTTGCATAAAAGGTATGATTTATGTCATCCCCCTTCTAGTTTTCTTCCTGTTATCTTCTATTTCCATTGTTGTTCATCAATTTCTTGAGTTTCAATAACCAGTTGGGGTTTGGCTAACAATCATTATATAATAGTATCTTAAGTATTTGCTCTAAGAATTCTGGATTGTTTCAGTGTGAGCTCAAGTTGCCCCCAAACATCATCATGCATCATCGTCAAAACTTAAATAGATAACGAAAAGAAGAAAAAAAAAACATGTGAAGCTCACTTACTGTGAAAAGGCACCTGCCTCCTTTAGCAGCTGTTTGATTTCTGCGCGCAACTGCATATCTTCAGAATTTGTAGAACCTTTCTGTTAAATTCACCATATCATATCATACAACGAAAATCAAATCAATGGCAAAATGAGCAAGCATTTAATAACATATTAAGATATCCATGATTGAATAGAACAAATCTAATTAGCTCAAGCCTTGGCATTAAATCAATCAATCATTGAAACGGCAATGGACATTTAAAATCAACTATTTCACCAAATCAAAATTAAGATCAAAACATGTATGAAATTCATGTGGAATTAACATAAACCGAAAATTAACATCAGAACCTTTTTATTGATTTCGAAATGGCGAGAAAGGAGCTGGAAAGCTACGACCATAATGAATATCATCGGTGCAGCTACAGATCTCTCTAATATCTCAGTTGATTCTTCCATTTTCGTCTCTGCTGATTCTCCGTTCGCCTCTTTTCTGCTTTTTCTACTTTTGGGCTCCCACTTTCCACCTCTTTTTTCTTTTCTCTCTACGGATCAATTTTTTTTGAAATTATGGAAAATAAAGTTGTAATTATATTAGAATTAACTATACTTTTTAAATCATTACTATATGTATATGAAGTAATTATGTCATTTATTTGTTTTTAGACATAATAATACTCTTAAATTAATTAGGTGAGATATGCCCTTCTCCACTAAAAATAAAATCTTAAGGGTTTACCAAAAAAAAAAAAAAAAACTCTAAGGGTCGTTTGGTTGGAAAATAAGTTATCTCAGAAATACTAATTTCGAAATTAACTATTTCAGAATTAATTACTCCACTCTCAAAGAGGGATTAGAAAAATACTGTGATTCTAAAATAATTACTGTCGGATGAGTTATCTCATGCATTTTGTCTCAGCCAAACATGGGATAAGTTCTTCTTCTAAATTAATTTCGGGATTAGTTATCCTTATCCCTCATACCAAGCAACCCTTAAAATCTTACGGTGTTGGCCAATTAATAAATCGCATGTGTTGGAAGATGTAAAATGCGCAAAATGAGGATGTTGAAATGAATATGTAGACATACTAGAAGCGGGGGATCAAAATATGAGAATATCTTAGATAAGGAAGGAGCGATTTTCGTGGTGGACAATGTGAGGAAAGTGAGACTGAAATGGTTTGGACGTGTGATGATGAAAAGAGCAACGACACTAGTGAGAAGGTGTAGGGGTTGAATATAGTGGGTACGATGAGAGGTAAATGTAGGCTAGAGAAGTATTGGAGTGAGATGATTAGATAAGACATTGTACAACTTCAACTTACCGACAATATAACTCTACATGAGAGATTGTGGAGGTCACAAATGGTAGGAAGGCTATTCACAGGATGCGTCGGGATAGGGTGACGGGGCAAGACGAGATTTCAGTGGATTTTTGGAAGAGCACTGGTGGGGCAGGTTTGGAGTGGTTGACAAGGTTGTTTAACATCATTTTTAGGGCAGTGAAGATGCCTGAAGCGTGGAGGTGGAGTACGATGATTCCTTTGTATAAGAACAAGGGAGACATCCAGAGTTGCAATAATCATAGAGGTATCAGGTTGTTGAGTCATACTATGAAGGTTTGGGAAAATGTGGTGGAGTTGAGGCTAAGAAGGATCGTGACTATCTATGAAAATCAGTTTGATTTCATGCCAGGTCACTTGACTACGGAGGCCATTCACCTTGTGAGAAGATTAGAGGAGCAGTTTCGAGAGAGGAAAAGGGACTTGCACATGGTGTTTATGATCTTGAGAAGGCTTATGACAGAGTTTCCAAGGAGATTATGTGGAGGTACTTGGAGGTTAGAGGGGTTCCTGTAGCGTACACTAGGGCGATGTAGGATATGTATGATGACGCAAAGACTCGTGTGAGGACGGTAGTAGGTGATTCAGAGCATTTTCCAGTTTTGATAGGTTTGCACCAGGGATTAGGGGTGTGCACGGTCGGTTCGATTCGGTTTTATGTGTTATTGGTTTGGTTTATCGATTTTATGTGTACTACCTGGTACTTTAGCGCGTCGCGGAGCCAGCCAAAATGGCAATCGTCAAAATTCAGTGAGTCTCCACGATTATGACGTGTCGCGCTAAGGCTTAATTTCAGAGTTGTCAATTTTTAGTGTACCAACGCAATTCCACTGTGTCGTGGTGCTTTTCCAGTTTGCAACCAAGGTGGCAATGCGATTTCCACTGCGTCGCGCCACCAATCAGTTCCCAATTGTCCAATTTCCAGTGAGCTGGCGCGATTCCACCGCGTCGCGCCAACATGTGAAATCGGGATTTTCAGATTCCGTTTTTAAATTTCAAGGATCAATTGGTAATTTCCTAAAGCCCCAAACCAATCTATATAAGGGATCTATACCCTAAATAACGAAAATACTTCTTTATTCATCAAATTTTTTCCAAAATCAAAATATTTTCTCTCTCAAAAAAACAAGAACAAGACCTAGGGTTTCTAATCCAAGACCCAAGTCATCAAAATTTCTCCGTAAATCTTCCGAGAATCATATAACAAGGTATGTAGATGTTGATTCTTGGGTTTCTTTCATCCAAAAAGGTCAAGAACCCTTTTCTAAATTTCAAAGATTTTATGTTTATGAGTTTTCATGATTCATATGAATTGAAATTGGAGTTCATGCTATTATTGAGTTTCTAATTCATGTTTTGTTTATGAGGTTTTAAGCTTTGACCCTGGTATGTGATATTTATGCGATGTTCGTGATAAACCCTTTTCAAGTTGCTTGTTAAGTGATGTAGATTTAGGTATGTTCGTGATAAACCCTCTACACTTAATTGCCAAGGTATGTAGATGTTGATTCTTGGAATACGCAAAGCATGCTCCCCATATGTTTGATAAAATGCTCATGTGAAGGAATTAGAGCCATTATAGCATGTTGACTAGAAATCCCCAATTGTGTGCAAGCCTATGCATGCCAAGTGTTTGTTGAAAAGCCTTAGAGAATGAATTGTGACATGTTAGCATGAAATTCTCCAATTATGTGTTCTTTAATGCATGTTAAGTGTTTGATGCAAGACCTCGTTGAATGGAGTATGAGCCAATAGCATGTCTCCCTATACTATCACATGTTTATGATTTCTAAATGCTTGAAAAGATGTTTTAGTAATTATGAAGGTGAATGAATGTCCATGGTCTTGATAATTCAAGAATGGTTGTGCTTTACTTTTATGTTATCGAGTCCTGGGGATATTTATACCCGATAATTTAGCTGAAGTCTAGAGCCCATGTCAGTTTTCACGATAATCTCAGTCAAGCCACAATTCTCAGAACTCAATGAGTTATAGAACTCTGTACTCTCAGACAGATACGGAACTTAAGAAATCTCAGTAATCTCAGTATCACTAGTAATCTAGCCTCAGTTTTGTACTCAACTCAGATCTAGTAGTATTCAAGTGTTTAGTTCAGACCTCAATAGTAATCGAGTAATCTATTCAAAGCTTTGCATCGTTCAATCAGAAAATGAGATTCAGTAGTATTTCGTCAGATACGGAACCAAGTGAATTCAGCTTAACTCAGTCAGATCAGTCGAGAAATATGATCAGTAACAGATTCAGCTCAGTTTAAGTTCAGTTAAAAATCAGTTAAGAGTTTTTTAGTTGGGAGTAGGAGCTAACACCAAGCGAGTGCAAGGATGACAGCTCCCTGTTAGAGAGGTAGAGTCGTTAAGAGCAATCCCTAAACTCCAGAACTGCATAGCTAGCGCAGGATGCAGGAGTCACCCGTTAGAAAAGGCTTGTCACCCGCTAGATAGGCTTGACTATTATACTTGCTTAGGCTTGACTTCCTGCGAAGGTCACCCGTTAGAAAGGCTTGACCAAAGAGGTCTTTACCCGTGGCACGGTATTGATACCCTTCCAACTGGGGTTACAGGTTGGACCCCACCAGTTCAGATTCGGGGCATGTCGGTTAAGTGAGCACACCCACAGTTGCAGTTTCAGTATCAATCTTCAGAGTAGAACTCAGAAATCAGGACTGTCAGATACAATCATTTATCTTAGTAAGGAACTCAGATAGTTTCATTGACTCATGGACCACCCATTAGATAGACATGGTCCCATATAAAGTTATTGAGTAATATCATTATCAGATCCAGAGATCACCTGTTATATAGGCTTAGTCTCAGTCTCAAATTCAGTTGAGTAATCTCATTATCAGATCCAGAGATCACTCGCTAGATAGGCTTGATCTCAGTCTCAGATTCAGTTGAGTAATCTCATTATCAGATCCAGAGACCACCCACTAGATAAGCTTGATCTCAGTCTCAGATTTAGTTGAGTAATCTCATTATCAGATCCAGAGATCACCCGCTAGGTAGGCTTGATCTCAGTCTCAAATTCAGTTGAGTATTCTTATTATCAGATTCAGAGATCTTCCTCTAGATAGGTTTGATTTCAGATATAATCTTTTCTTATCATTGATAGTAAATTTCGAAATCATCCGTTAGAGAGGTTTGGTCTCCGATGCAGTCAGTTGAGAGTAGAAAGCTCAGAATTCAGTCATTGATATGAGTAGATTCAGTTAATTAGTTTCAGTATCATAGTTTTTGAGATCACTCGCTAGATAAGACTAATCTCAACTCCAGTACTCAGTTATCAGTATCAGATGGTTCAGTGTTCAGTATCTCAGGCATTAGTAGTGAGTTCAGATGGCAGTAAAGTATCCGAGTTTCAGTATTTCGAGTCACGATGATTTCAGTTATGGTTCATGCATTCATGCATGTGTTCTCATTCAGTACTCTCATGATTATTCAGTTAAGTAATTGTTCATGCACGAGCCCTTGCATTTAGCCTTATCTCATCTTCATACTCGGTACATTTCCGTACTGACGTATTTGCGCTATGGTGTTTTATTTGACACTATAAGTTCAGAGGAACGAGATCCAGAGTACCCTTAGCAGCTCAGTCCCAGTCAGCAGCAGTAAACGTAGCAGTGAGTCCTCTTCAGTCAAGGATAATCCTTATTTTATATCGCATAATATTTAGTTATTTTCAGTAGACGGAGTTAGTTGGGGGCATGTCCCATCAACTCTACTGTTCAGGCAGTTTAGAGGCTTTTCGGACAGATGTATTAGTATTCAGTTTTCATTTTTGAGTATTTTTAGATGTTTTGAACCTTATGGACAGTTTTCACATTTATTATCTATATTATGTAGTGTTCAGGTACAGATATCAGGAGAGGGTTAGCTTGTGGTCCTTCGGGATCATGAGCATCGTGTGACGTTCTGGTTCCAGAAAATTGGGTCGTTACAATATGTTGACGCAACATATTCAAGGGAAAGTGCCTTGGTGTATGTTATTCGCGTATGATATGGTATTAATTGACGAGACTTAGGGAGGAGTTAATGGTAGGTTAGAGATTTGGAGACAGATCCTTGAGTCTAAAGGGTTTAGGTTGAGCAAGACCAAAATAGAGTTCTTGGAGTGTAAGTTTAGTGATATATCGCAGGAGGCGGACGTGGTTGTGAAGCTGGACTCTCAGGCCATTTAGAGGAGGGAGAGTTTCAAGTAACTGGGGTCTATGATTCAGGGCGATGGCAAGATTGACGAGGATGTCACACATCGTATCGGGGCAAGGTAGTTGAAATGAAGGCTCATTTCGGGAGCTTTATGTGATAAGAATGTGCCCCACAAAGCTTAAAGGTAAGTTCTACAGAGTGACAGTCCGACCGTCTATGCTATATGGAGCAGAGTTGTAACACCCCGTATTCAAGTACGTGTATTGGCGTATTCAAGTACGTGTATTGGTCTTATTTATATGGAATTAATTTTATTTTATTTTATTTATACCGGAATTTGCCCGTCGATGGATCCATACGAAGGTTATTGGATAAGCTTTCCAACGATATAAAGATTTCCAAAAACGGATAGGTTTCGAATATAATCGAGCACGTTCGAAACTATAAAACGGTGGTCGGGATATTGGGAATAGTAAATGTGCAGGAAAATTTCCTGCACACAAACTACTGAGGCCAGCCAATTTTTTGGGTCAACTTTGAACGATCATAACTCTCTTAATATAATGAACTGGGAGAGCTACGACCTATCAAAAGAAATATATTTGAGTCTTCTTTCTAATGCAATTAGTTTCATCCAAATCCAACGGCTGAGTAAGGAGTTATACTCGTTTTACTTCACCCTCTCAAAACAGATTTTTAGGGTCAACTTCAAACGATCATAACTCCTTGTACAGGACGAACTGGGTGGCCTACTTTTTAAGAAATGAAAGCCCTTTGAATTATATTTCCAACGATATCAATTTCACCCAAATACGATATCGGAGCAAAGAGTTATGGTCGATCTACTTTAGCTTATCAAAACAGTCCACCAAAGGACAGATTTGACATTATTTAAATTTTAAAGGCACTTTGGTCATTCCCTATGATATTATGGACGACAATATGTGTACATATACATGTATATGAGTTCAAAAACTCATTTTCATCATCAATCATTGAGAAAGAACAAACCCTAGCCAAATTTGACCTTTAAATTACTTTTGATTCAATCGTAGAAATTCCAAAGTAATCCAATAACTGCGTTTGTCATCTCGAGAGCTTCGAATGACACCTATTATTTGTGAAAATAGAATTGCATAATCAAGAGGTGAATTCTAAGGTATGAATATTGTTTGCCTTTGTTCTCTTCCATATGTATATGTGTGATAGAGGATTATATGTATTGGTTGTTATTGAAAGGTGATAAAAATAGGGTTATGGACTATTTTGCATGGTTTGGTTGTATTGAATTGTGGAGGGTGGATATGGTGATTGAGTTATGGAAGGTGGATATAGTGATATACTATTGAATTGATGATTATTTATGTCTATGGCTCAATTTGGTTTAATGGATTGGTTGGAAGGATAAATGAATCCAAACTTGATATTGGAGGATGTTGTATGAATATGCATGGCATGTGAATGTAATTGGAGTATAAGAGGGTTAAAGCGACACCCTTTATGGTGTAATTAAGGCTTACTACTTAACCACTAGTTTGGTGAATTCAAATAATTGAATTGCGACGTTTGGTCGCTAATACTAGATTGCTATATATGTTCATTGTAGCTAAGTAATCCGAAAAGACGAGAAGTCCATTTGGGACTAGTATTGAAGGTTGACAGTCAGGTATGTAAAGCATACTCTATACCATATCTTTGGCATGAAAGTGAACAATTGTTCTATTAAGAAAGTTTCCAAAGTTATTCAGTAACATGTGATCCATAATGGTTTTGTATGATGTCCTACATTACCAATGAACTTATTTCCACCCTACAAGATGTCAAGACATTCCAATACTTACTTGTGTTCCAAATCTTACATGTTTATTGCACTAATGAATGTCAGAAGGTATCCGGTTACTCAAACAAGATCCATGTGCTATTAATGACTCCAAAACGTTTCATTGATATACCAATAAGTTCCTACTTCATTGTTATGGCATTGATGACTCCAAAACACTTTATTGATGTGCCAATGAGTTCTTACTTCATTGTTATTGCATTGATGGTCTATTTATATGTCTCTTATTGATGTATCATTGTTTCAAAGTATAAAAAATGTGGTGGCGACCGAAATAACAATCTCAAAGATTAATTGAACTAAGTGATGGAAGTTCTCTCTTATCGGGTGGTATCCCAGGGGCATAAGCCTATCATGGGTCGATCCCTATTTATGTGTTTATGGGTGGTATCCCAGGGGCATAAGCCTAGCATGGGTCGATCCCAGTTGATATGTACTGGAGGCAGTCTAATGGTCACAGTACAGTACAATAATGATTACAAAGATGATAAGAACGAAGGTAAAGTGATTGAATAAATACAATGTACAGGTTGTCACAAGTTCTAGTAAGTGTGGTCCACTCCTATCACGATTTATTCACTTATTTCTGATTTCTATTGAGCTCTTATATCATATGTGATTATCTACAACTTTACATACTCAGTACATATTTCGTACTGACGTCCCCCACGGGGGACCTGCATTTCATGCTGCAGGCACAGGTACCTCATCTCATACACCGCACAAGTAGGAGCCAGGATACCCAGCTGTTTTTGGTGAGCTCCAGTTTGCTTCGGGGCTTTCCGTGTCATATCCAGTCACTTTTGGTATTGTATAGAAGTTAGTTATATGGCGGGGTGTGTCCCGACCTTAGTTAAACTTTGTGTATTGTATAGAGGCTTTGTAGACCTAATGTACAATCAAGGTAGTATTTTGTTAATAGACGTGATGGCTCCAACGGCCAAGTATTGTATATACATATATATGTGTGCTCGAGCTTATACAGGTGATTATTTTCTTTTATATGCGATATGATGTTGTTCGAATTTCGGGTTGTCATAGAGGTATGCATGGGAAGTATAAGGTTATGAGCTGGTTCTCTCGGGCCTCCTCGGTTACGGGTGTCAGTCCGCCCCAATAGGATTTAAGGCGTGACAAAAGTGGTATCAGAGAAGTTCGTCCTAGTGAGTCTACAAAGTCGTGTCTACGTAGAGTCTTGTTTATCGGTGTGTCGTGCACCACATCTATAAACAGGAGGCTATGGACATTTAGGAATTGTTTATTTTCTTTATGTCTTAGATCGTGCGATAGAGCCTATATTATATATGAAGTCATAGTTGACCACTGAATCTGTTTGTTTCTCTTATTATAGTAATGATGCCGGTTACCGGAAGCAAGAATACCGATAAGCAAGTAGATGTGGCTGCCGGAGAGGGGACTAGTAAGTCACCTACTATACCAGCTAATCAAAGTGAGGCTCTAGCTGAGCATGCATCAGAAACTTCTTCCACTCCAGAAGAAATAAGGGGGAGAAGAACTATATCTCCAGAGCCACCTATTAATGTTGTTGATCAAGATCTTAGAAATGCAGTGCAACTTTTGACTCGTATAGTTGCTGGGCAAGCTCAAGGGCAAGCCATTCCTACCACGGGTCCTAGTGGTACAGATAGGGCGGCTAGCCTTCGAACACAGGATTTTCTTAAGATGGATCCTTCCACTTTTACTGGATCAGATCTTAACGAGGACCCACAGGACTTTATTGATCAAATTCAAAGGGCCTTAGATGTTATGCATGTAACGGGTAGAGAGACAGTGGAGTTAGCGGCGTATAGATTTAAATGGGAGGCTATATATTGGTATAAAGACTGGAAACGATCTAGGGGTATTGATGCACCCCCAGCTACTTGGAAAGAGTTCAAAGAGGCATTTCTTGATCATTATCTTCCATTCGAGATTCGTCAGGCCCGTGCAGATCAGTTTTTAAATCTTCGTCAGGGGAATATGAGCGTGAGGGAGTACAGTCTCCGATTTAATTCCTTGTCGAGATATGCTCCTAATGTTGTAGCTACTATGGATGACAGAGTTCATCAATATGTGGATAGGCTAGATCCATATCTGGTTAGAGATTGTACTATTGCCGCTTTGAACAAAGATATGGACATAGTGAGGATCCAAGCTTTTGCACAGAAAATGGAAGATCAGAGGCAGAGGAGAAGAACACAGGAATCAGAAAGAGGATATTCCAAGAGGTCCAGATCTACAGGGTAGTTCATGGCATCCCAAGGAGGGTTCAGGCCACAGTTTTCTACTAGACCACCTAGGCCATTATCTTCTTATTCTGTAGCTAGTGCCTCACCACAGTTCCAAGGGTCCAGAGGAAATCAATTTAGTCACAGAAGTGAGAGTCAGAGTTCACGGACAGTGGGGTACCAAGGGCAAGGGAATATGAGCCAATCGAGACCTCTTCGAGAGCCATGCAATAAATGTGGAAGGTATCATTTGGGCGCATGTCGGCTGGGGACCAATGTTTGCTTTTGGTGCGGTATGTCGGGGCATATGATGAGGGAATGCCCACGAAGGGACATAGGGGGTATGGCACGACCTACGGGGTCATTTGTTGCATCATCATCATCGATGCCTTATTCAGGAAGGGGTGCACAACCAATGGGTCGTGTTACAGGTGATAGAGGAGCCATGAGTTCTAGCGGGGCTCAAAATCGTACGTATGCTCTAGTGGATCGACAGAATTTAGAGGCTTCTCCAGATGTGGTTACGGGTACGTTGTCTATCTTTTCATTCGATTTATATGCCTTAATTGATCCCGGTTCTACATTATCTTATGTTACTCCATTGGTTGCTAGAAAGTTCGAAAGAATACCCGAACTGTTAGTTAAGCCATTTGAAGTGTCCACACCGGTTAGGGAATCTATTATAGCTAGAAGGGTTTATCGAAACTGCATAGTAATTGCTTGTGGTCGTGATACGATGGCTGATCTTGTGGAGTTAGAAATGGTAGATTTTGGTGTTATAATGGGTATGGACTGGTTGGCGTCTTGTTATGCCATAATTGATTGCTGCACGAAAAAGGTATATTTCTATTTTCCAAATGAATCAGTCCTTGAATGGAAATGTGAAATTAGCGCGCCAAGAGGTAGATTTATTTCTTATTTTAAGGCAAGAAAAATGATTTCCAAGGGATACATATATCATTTAGTTAGAGTAAGGGATACAGAAGCGGAGCCACCAACTCTTCACGCTGTTCCGGTGGTAAATGAATTTTCTGATGTATTTCCTGAAGATCTTCCAGGTTTGCCTCCTGAACGAGAAGTAGAGTTTGGTATTGATGTAATACCAGGCACCCAACCAATCTCCATTCCTCCGTATAGAATGGCCCCAGCAGAATTACGAGAATTGAAAGAGCAATTGAAAGATTTGCTAGAGAAGGGATTCATAAGGCCTAGTATGTCCCCCTGGGGAGCACCAGTGTTATTTGTGCGCAAAAAGGATGGCTCGCTGAGGATGTGTATTGATTATCGGCAATTGAATAAGGTGAATATTAAGAATAAATATCCTCTCCCAAGAATTGATGATTTATTTGATCAGTTACAGGGCGCCAAGTGCTTTTCTAAGATTGATTTGAGATCAGGTTACTACCAAGTGAGGGTCAAAGAGAAGGATATGCCCAAGACAGCTTTCCGAACACGGTATGGTCATTATGAGTTTCTAGTTATGTCATTTGGGCTAACAAATGCACCCACAACTTTTATGGATTTGATGAATAGGGTGTTTAAGCCATTCCTGGATGTATTTGTGATAGTTTTTATAGATGATATTCTTGTTTATTCTAGATCAGAAAAGGACCATGCCAATCACTTACGACAGGCATTGCAGACTTTTCGTGATTGTAAGCTTTATGCAAAGTTCTCTAAATGTGAGTTTTGGTTAAAGTCGGTGGCATTTTTGGGTCATATTGTATCTAGTGAAGGGATAAAGGTTGATGCTCAAAAGATAGAAGCTGTGAAGAACTGGCCAAGGCCCACAACGCCTACGGAGATTCGTAGTTTTCTCGGGTTGGCCGGTTATTATAGAAGGTTTGTTAAAGACTTTTCTTCCATTTCAGCACCCTTAACCAAGCTAACCCATAAAGCATCCAAATTCCAATGGAATGATGCCTGTGAGAAGAGTTTTCAAGATTTAAAGAACAAGTTGATTTCTACACCCGTGTTGGTACTTCCAGAAGGCACCGAAGGGTATACAGTGTATTGTGATGCTTCCAGAATTAGTTTAGGATGTGTATTGATACAGCATGGTAAGGTAATAGCATATGCTTCTAGACAATTGCGGCCACATGAGAAAAATTATCCTACACACGATCTTGAGCTGGCAGCAGTTATTTTTGCTTTAAAGATATGGTGCCACTACTTATATGGGGTTCATGTTGATATATATACTGACCATAAGAGCTTGCAATATATTTTTAATCAGAAGGATCTAAATTTAAGGCAACGGAGATGGCTTGAACTATTAAAGGACTACGATGTTGATATCTTGTACCATCCAGGGAAAACAAATGTGGTAGATGATGCGTTAAGTCATAAGGCTATGATGGCACCTATAGAAAGTCAAGGGATGGTTAAAGATCTTCACCAGTTAGCTAGTTTGGGAGTTCGCCTTCTTGAAACTCCGAATAAAGAGTTTATCGTACATAATGCTGCGGAATCTTCATTAGTAGCTGAAGTGAAAGAGAAGCAATATGTAGATCCTATTTTATTACAGTTTAAGGAGAACGTTCAGAGTGGTGCGACCAAGGCATTTGAGCTTACGCGAGAAGGAGTACTTCAGTGCCAAAACCGATTGTGTGTGCCGGATATAGACGGGCTAAGAAAGAAGATTATGACAGAGGCACATTTTTCAAGGTATTCCATTCATCCAGGATCAACCAAAATGTATCAAGATTTAAAAGATATGTATTGGTGGAATGACATGAAGAAGAGCATTGCAAAATTTGTAGCTGAATGTCCAAATTATCAAAGAGTTAAAGTTGAGCACCAAAAACCCGGAGGTTATATGCAATGCATTGATCTTCCAAGCTGGAAGTGGGACATGATCAATATGGATTTCGTTATTGGTTTGCCTCGTACATCCCGAAAGTTTGATTCTATATAGGTGATTGTTGATAGGTTTACCAAATCCGCACATTTCCTACCAGTTAGGACCACTTACACAGTTGAAGAGTATGCGAAGCTGTACATTAAAGAGATAGTCCAATTCCATGGAGTGCCAATCTCTATTATATCAGATCGGGGAACCCAATTTACCGCAAACTTTTGGAAGTCTTTTCAGAGGTGTTTGGGAACACAAATGAAGTTGAGTACAACTTTTCACCCTCAAACAGATGGACAAGCAGAACGTACCATCCAAACACTTGAAGATATGCTACGAGCTTGTGTAATAGATTTTAAGGGCAACTGGGATGATCATTTACCTCTTATTGAGTTTGCCTACAATAATAGCTATCATTCAAGTATCAAAATGGCACCATATGAAGCTTTATATGGAAGGAAGTGTAGATCACCAATAAGATGGTTCGAAGTGGGTGAAACTCTTTTGTTCGGACCGGATCTTGTTTATCAAGCCATAGAGAAGGTTAAAGTAATTCAGCAACGATTGAAAACAGCCCAAAGTCGACACAAGTCATATGCGGATAGTAGAATGAGAGGGCTAGAGTTTTCTATAGGTGATTGGGTATTTTTTAAGGTATCACCAATAAAGGGGGTAATGAGATTTGGCAAGAAAGGGAAGTTGAGTCCACGTTATATAGGCCCATATAAGATCACTCGAAGGTTTGGACAAGTTGCATATGAATCAGAGCTACCCCAAGAGCTCTCATTAGTACATCCGGTATTTCATGTGTCAATGCTTCGAAAGTGCAT
Organism: Capsicum pubescens; assembly: GCA_030864215.1. NCBI lineage: Eukaryota > Viridiplantae > Streptophyta > Magnoliopsida > Solanales > Solanaceae > Capsicum > Capsicum pubescens. The sequence goes on along the minus strand of CM061539.1, from coordinate 183,235,002 downwards.
CGGAGATCCATCACATATCACTTTTACTGATGATGTGCAAATTATGAAAGATCTTACCTATGAGGAAGTGACTATTGCTATTCTAGATCGTCAAGTTAAGAAGATGAGAAATAAAGAGATAGCATCGGTGAAAGTACGTTGGAGAAATCGTCAAAGGGAAGAGATTACATGGGAAGCTGAGGAAGCAATGAAATCTAAGTACCCTAATTTGTTCAAAGATGAAGAGGAAGTTCAAGAAACGAAGTTAGAACATTAACAAGTAAGGTTTTTTTTATATATGCATAGTATTTATGTGATTATGTGAATGTTAATGATGGACTTGAACTTATTTTGGTTGAATAACTACGCTAACATTCGAGGACGAATGTCCTAAAGGGGGGAAGGATGTAACACCCCATATTCAAGTACATGTATTAGCGTATTCAAGTACGTGTATTGGTCTTATTTATATGGAATTAATTTTATTTTATTTTATTTATACCGGAATTTGCCCGTCGATGGATCCATACGAAGGTTATTGGATAAGCTTTCCAACGATATAAAGATTTCCAAAAATGGATAGGTTTCGAATATAATCGAGCACGTTCGAAACTATAAAACGGTGGCCGGGATATTGGGAATAGTAAATGTGCAGGAAAATTTCCTGCACACAAACTACTGAGGCCAGCCAATTTTTTGGGTCAACTTTGAACGATCATAACTCCCTTAATATAATGAACTGGGAGAGCTACGACCTATCAAAAGAAATATATTTGAGTCTTCTTTCCAATGCAATTAGTTTCATCCAAATCCAACGCCTGAGTAAGTAGTTATACTCGTTTTACTTCACCCTCTCAAAACAGATTTTTAGGGTCAACTTCAAACGATCATAACTCTTTGTACAGGACGAACTGGGTGGCCTACTTTATAAGAAATGAAAGCCCTTTGAATTATATTTCCAACGATATCAATTTCACCCAAATACGATATCGGAGCAAAGAGTTATGGTCGATCTACTTTAGCTTATCAAAACAGTCCACCAAAGGACAGATTTGACATTATTTAAATTTTAAAGGCACTTTGGTCATTTCCTATGATATTATGGACGGCAATATGTGTACATATACATGTATATGAGTTCAAAAACTCATTTTCATCATCAATCATTGAGAAAGAACAAACCCTAGCCAAATTTGACCTTTAAATTACTTTTGATTCAATCGTAGAAATTCCAAAGTAATCCAATAACTGCGTTTGTCATCTCGAGAGCTTCGAACGACACCTATTATTTGTGAAAATAGGATTGCATAATCAAGAGGTGAATTCTAAGGTATGAATATTGTTTGCCTTTGTTCTCTTCCATATGTATATGTGTGATAGAGGATTATATGTATTTGTTGTTATTGAAAGGTGATGAAAATAGGGTTATGAACTATTTTGCATGGTTTGGTTGTATTGAATTGTGGAGGGTGGATATGGTGATTGAGTTATGGAAGGTGGATATAGTGATATACTATTGAATTGATGATTATTTATGTCTATGGCTCAATTTGGTTTAATGGATTGGTTGGAAGGATAAATGAATCCAAACTTGATATTGGAGGATGTTGTATGAATATGCATGACATGTGAATGTAATTGGAGTATAAGAGGGTTAAAGTGACACCCTTTATGGTGTAATTAAGGCTTACTACTTAACCACTAGTTTGGTGAATTCAAATAATTGAATTGTGACGTTTGGTCGCTAATACTAGATTGCTATATATGTTCATTGTAGATAAGTAATCCGAAAAGACGAGAAGTCCATTTGGGACTAGTATTGAAGTTTGACAGTCAGGTATGTAAAGCATACTCTATACCATATCTTTGGCATGAAAGTGAACACTTGTTCTATTAAGAAAGTTTCCAAAGTTATTCAGTAACATGTGATCCATAATGGTTTTGTATGATGTCCTACGTTACCAATGAACTTATTTCCACCCTACAAGATGTCAAGACATTCCAATACTTACTTGTCTTCCAAATCTTACATGTTTATTGCACTAATGAATGTCAAAAGGTATCCGGTTACTCAAACAAGATCCATGTGCTATTAATGACTCCAAAACGTTTCATTGATATACCAATAAGTTCCTACTTCATTGTTATGACATTGATGACTCCAAAACACTTTATTGATGTGTCAATGAGTTCTTACTTCATTGTTATTGCATTGATGGTCTATTTATATGTCTCTTATTGATGTATCATTGTTTCAAAGTATCAAAAATGTGGTGGCGACCGAAATAACAATCTCAAAGATTAATTGAACTAAGTGATGAAAGTTCTCTCTTATCGGGTGGTATCCCAAGGGCATAAGCCTATCATGGGTCGATCCCTATTTATGTGTTTATGGGTGGTATCCCAGGAGCATAAGCCTAGCATGGGTCGATCCCAGTTGATATGTACTGGAGGCAGTCTAATGGTCACAGTACAGTACAGTAATGATTACAAAGATGATAAGAACGAAGGTAAAGTGATTGAATAAATACAGTGTACAGGTTGTCACAAGTTCTAGTAAGTGTGGTCCACTCCTATCACGATTTATTCACTTGTTTCTGATTTCTATTGAGCTCTTATATCATATGTGATTATCTACAACTTTACATACTCAGTACATATTTTGTACTGACGTCCCCCACGGGGGACCTGCATTTCATGCTGCAGGCACAGGTACCTCATCTCATACACCGCACAAGTAGGAGCCAGGATACCCAGCTGCTTTTGGTGAGCTCCAGTTTGCTTCGGGGCTTTCCGTGTCATATCCAGTCACTTTTGGTATTGTATAGAAGTTAGTTATATGGCGGGGTGTGTCCCGACCTTAGTTAAACTTTGTGTATTGTCTAGAGACTTTGTAGACCTAATGTACAATCAAGGTAGTATTTTGTTAATAGACGTGATGGCTCCAACGGCCAAGTATTGTATATACATATATATGTGTGCTCGAGCTTATACAGGTGATTATTTCCTTTTATATGTGACATGATGTTGTCCGAATTTTGGGTTGTCATAGAGGTATGCATGGGAAGTATAAGGTTATGAGCTGGTTCTCCCGGGCCTCCTCGGTTACGGGTGCCAGTCCGCCCCAATAGGATTTGAGGCGTGACAAGAGTGTTGGCCAGTTAAGAACTCCCACATCCAGAAGTTGAAGGTGACGGAGATGAGGATGTTGCGATAGATGTGTGACCATACCAGGAAAGATAGGGTGAGGAATGAGATTATTCGGGAGAAGATGGGGGTGGCTTCGGTGTAGGACAAGATGCTAGAAGTCCGGTTACGGTGGTTCGGGCAGGTGATGAGGAGGGGCTCTGATGCTCCAGTGCGGATGTATGAGTCGCTGGCTATGGATAGTTTTAGGCGGAGTAGAGGTAGACCAAATAAATATTGGAGGGAGGTGATTAGACATGATATAGAGCAGTTACAGCTGACAGGGGACATGACCCTTGATAGGAAGGTATGAAGGATGCGGATTAGGGTAGAGGGTTAAGGGGTGAAAGCATTTCTTTATTTGTGTTTGAAGTTTCTTGTTCGTGGGTGTTGAGTGATGTCTATGTGTTCGGTTAGATAGTTTTTTAGTAGTATTTGGTGGCTGTTATATTACCTCGTGGATACCGGTGTTAGTTTATTTTGCATACTGTACTAGTCTAATGCATTTATGTTTTATGATTTGCTATAGTGTTATCAGTCCTAAGCCGAGGGTCTATCGAAAACGGCCTCTCTACTTCTTCGGAGGTAGTGGTATGGTCTGCGTACACTCTACCCTCCCCAGACCCACTGTGTGGGAATACACTGGGTATGTTGTTGTAGTTGTGTTGTTTTGATTATGGCGCTATATTATATTATTGTTGTTGTTACTGTTGTTTTCTTTAGCGAGCTGCCGAGTTTTCTTCATTGTCGCTTTTTTTCCCTCTCACGCCTACATTGTTTGTGTACTCAATCCAAGTATCTTTTGAAAATAACTCTTTTATCTCCACAAGATAAAAATAATATCACGCACACCCTACCATACTTAACTTGTTCCAAACAATCTTCTGGTTTTCAAACATATTACTCTCTGCATGAATTATCAAATAGCTCTCTTGAAAACCTCATAATCATTTCTTAAAGATCATGCAAACTTTATCATTGAACACTTTTGATATTAGAGTGTGTCAATGACTCGCTAGACAAGTTGGAATATTCCGTAATAAAGCATCAATTATATTGGCTATCCAAGATGATCATATCAAAAGGCAACTTTTATAAAATAATTATAAGATCATTATTATTATTATGGTGATCTTCAAGGTTTTAAAAAATTATGGAGTCACCATTATTTTGATATAAATGTTAGAGAAATTTTCAATGACAATTAAGAAATAAAAACGTCATGTCTAATTGGTTTCTAGTCACGTGAATAGTAACAAATTTAAATACAAATGATTCAAAGCTAATATTTAAATTTTAACTTTATTAAAATAATAGAGTGCTGCCTCCAAGGGGGTGGTTGAGTTGGTTTGAGGGGGACTTTTCATAGCGGAGGTCGCGGATTCGATCCACCTCTAATTCCTTTTCAATCGAGCTCATCCCATGGGGTTTACCTAGTGCGGTTTACATCTAATGTATGGTCCACACAGTGCTCACCCGAAGGGTTTACCAGTGCTCACCCTTCTTGCGAGCTATTGCACAGTGAGAGGTTTACCAACACTCACCACAAAATTCTCACTCAAAGGGTTTACCAGTGCTCACCCGAAAGGCAAAGGCCATGACAGAGGGTATAGCGGCTGCGGATTTTTCTGGAGTTTCCAAAAAAAAAATACTAATAAAGTGTGATACCTCAATAGTTAAGGTGTGAAAAATAAGCAAATTTAAGCAGGTTCAATTTTTAATTACGTCACTTTTGTTGTTATTGTCCATTTGATTAAAACAAAAAGTAGTAATAAAAAGGTGACATTAAAATTCAATCAAAGGTTATAGACGAAGGAAGCAACAACTTCAACAAACGTCCCAAGGCACTTATCTCTACTAGGCTGCACAATTAAATATGTAGTATTAAATTTTCAAGTTACACACGAACATATAGAAGTGTCTTAGTTAGTGTTTTATCATAAATTTTGAAATAGATTTTAAAATTTTATTTTTAAATATTCATTTGATCCCAAAATTTTAAAAATTTATTTTTAAATATTTATTTGGTCATTAAATTTAATCTTCAAATACTTTCAAACTAACCAAAACGGATTTGCCATGTCAATTTTGAGTTTCCGAGACTTTCATTCACAATATTTTAAATATTTTCAAGTAAAATGCATGTCCAAATATAATTTAAATTTCAAAAATCATAATTTCAAAGCTTAAATTTTTAAGTTGATATAACCATAATTTTTTAAATTTATGAGTAAACGATAGCTTATTCTTTATTTTGTAAACGTAATCAGAGGTGAATTTAATTTTTTTCAACTTGATCATATGAACTAAAAAAATACTAAGAGGGTGTTTGGATAAGATTAAAATCTGGTCAAACTAGATTTTAATAATTTTTTTAGTTTTTTTAGGTGTTTGGTAAAATTAAAAAAAGTTTTAAAAAGGCTAAAAATGGATTAAAAAAAGCAAAAATTGAGAAGCTGGATACCCCAATTTTTTACTTTTAGATTAGTTTTTTTTAGATTTGACCAAAATATTTATTTTTTTATCCCTTATATTTCCTTCTAATTCTAATAATACCCTAAACTTTATAGCCCTTATTGATTTTTTTTTTCTTTCTGCGTTTTTTTTCATCTTTTCCCTCTAGTTTTTTCCTCATCTTTCTCCTTTATTTTCAGAGAACCCATCATTATATAAGAAAACACTCAAAAATTTTATCGGCAAATCGAGTGGTAAGTTCTTCTCTATCCGTTCATAATTTATATAGAATCTCTGCATGTTATTTAAATTTAAAAAATTGATTCTTTTTAATAGTTTGTTTCATTCCTAAAAAATTTATGTTGTTTACAAGCTTGCAATATTACAATATAATACTATATTTATATAAGAAATATCTTAAATTTTTTATTTTTTAATATATTTAAAAATAAAAAAGTAACTTATATTTATAAATTGACCTGGCATAATCACTTTATGTTGAAAGTGTATTTAAATAAAAATTATTTTTGAAGTATTAGAATTAAAAATCATAAATAATTCACCTTATTATGTGTTAACAATTTTAAGAATATTTAAGTTATTTTAACAACAAAAAAATGATTGACAACACTTATTTATCAAATATATCAACAATTTTTTTCCAGTTTCAGCATTTTTATTCAAATACTTATCTGATTAATTTAAAAATATTTATTTTAAATTTTTAATTATTTAAATTAAAAAAATAATTTTTTTAATTCTATCCAAAGGGGTTTTAAGTATTGAATTATGATGATGTAGATAAATTTGGAAAACAGGACAAAAATATCTAGAAGGAAAATGATTCTTCCAACTGGTGAAATGACCAAAGTGACCCTCGCACTCACGATCTACGCATCAATGATTCCATTTGTCTAGATTTGTTTAATAAACCACACCGCCTTATAACACAAAAGGTTAACTTCGTCATTACACACGTAAACCACCACACATGCATATCAAATTACAAAAAAACCCAAACCCCTCGGATCCCTCCACGCGTCCGGAAACTCCCCCCCTCATTCCCCACCAACGGCCAGGATCCTCCCTTTAACAAACACAGAGAAAACACAACTCCTCAAAGCCAAAATATCAGCAAAGATAAGAGCTCCGTATCCAATAAAACACAATCACGCGGATCGATGACGTGGCAATAGAATTTTCGAAATCCCGCCCAAACCATGAACGATTCGATTTTTCAGAGGCAAAATTCTATTAGAGTCCCTCTCTCGCGCCCCTTCATATACAGCCCATTTCCCACACACTACTCAACACACACACACCAAATCCACAAAGAGGAATAATAATATCGCTTTGTTTTTTATTTACCCTCTCTAGAAGGTAAACAAACCCTACGGCGCTGACTCGCCCGGTTTTATTCCTTTTCCACCGGTTCGCCACCGGTTTTAACCGTATTTTTTATTTTTGTTGCAGGTTTCGTCATGAAAGGAGCTAAATCGAAGGGTAAAGGTGATACCAAGTGAGTCTTCTGGTTTTTCGATGTGATTTTGATTCGTTTTTGTGTTGAGGTTTCAGATCTAGGTTTTTTAAATTAAGTTTTGGTGAATTGTTTACAGGCTTGGAGTAAGGAAGAAGGCTAGTGAGAGTAAGAAATCGAAGAAAGCTGCAAAGGATCCTAACAAGCCTAAGAGGCCACCAAGTGCTTTCTTTGTTTTCATGTATGTATCTAATCGTTGTGTATTTGGTCATTTCTGTGTTTAAACCGACTATGTTTAATGGTGTTTCTGCGATTTTTGGTAAATAAAGGGAGGAGTTCAGGAAATCGTACAAGGAAAAGCATCCAGGCAACAAATCTGTAGCAATTGTGAGTAGTTTACCCTAATTTTCAGCAGTATCTGTTGATTTTTGCGTTTAACCTTTCGCTTAATCGATTACACTGAAATTTATAGGTTGGTAAAGCTGGTGGAGATAAGTGGAAACAGATGTCAGAAGCTGTGAGTATTAAATCCTCAGCGATGGTCAGAAGATTTTCTCTTCAAATTGAATCTGACTTTGTACTTGTTGGTTAACTTGCTTTAGGAGAAAGCACCTTACCAAGCCAAGGCTGAGAAAAGGAAGGCTGATTACCAGAAGAACATGGATGCATATAACAAAAAACTGGTGAATATTAGTATAATATTCTTATTGGTTTTAACTGTTAATTGTGTGTTTATGCCTTTTAATTTCTGATTTTACTCTGGTGCTACACAGGCTGCTGGCGATGATGCTGATGAGGACGAATCTGACAAGTCCAAGTCTGAGGTCCATGATGATGATGATGAGGACGATGATGGAAGCGAAGAGGTTTGTATTTTTATGAATATAATCAACTATTCTTCGTTGAATTTTGTGATTTTAATGAAAGTTTACTGATGATTGTTGATGCATTTTTTCACAGGAGGATGATGATTAAACAATTAACAGTTGGGTGAGTTGCAGAGATGGTGGAGAAGTTGATGTAGGAATTGCTATCTGTAGTAGTCCTTCCCTTGATAAATAGATGCCCTCTTTTTTACGTTTTTTTTTTTCCCCTTTAATTTTTGTTTTTGGGGGTTTAGTTGGGATGGAGAAGTGAAGTTCAGTTTAGCTACCTCGAAAGTGCTAGTTGGTTTATGTAATGTCTGTTCAGTTGGTGTTAATGAAAATTCAGCTTTGGGATTATCCCTTAGTGTTGATGGTATTTCAATTGATTAGTTTCCCTTTGATTATGAAATGATTCGATTCAAAATATCTTTGTTGTTTGGGTTTGTTGTATTGGTTTCAGTGGTAGCTTGCTGATCAATTTCCTTTCCTTGTAGCAGTATGCAAATAATTCGAATTTGTTTCATTATTTCTCTCTCGAGTCTTCTTCCCTTTCCATGTAGAGTCCACATTATTGTAGAATCGGAAAATTGATTTGGACATGTGATTATTATTTTATATCACACCTACTTGACCTTCAAGTGCGAGAGTTACATCTAGTTGTTAAGTAACGTGTGACAGATAGTATAAATATGAATTGGAGTATTTACGTTTGGTTTTTTTATCGCCAGCCATTTTAATCTAGCTTTAGCATTAAGATATTCCATTTCTTGTGCAGTGTTACTTGTATCGTCCCATTGACATATTGGACCATTTCCTTATCATATCCTACTTCTTATTCGACCAAATTATTCAGCTGTCTTTTCTGCGATATGACAAAGTTTAGCTAGTTGGGTATTAATTGATTGTCATGTCCATCCAAGTATTGTTATCTAGATACATACTTGATTTTGATGTTACGTCGAGCTTTGAAGAAAGTTGTTAGATATTGGGCATTAATAAGAGAGGTAGTTTCGTATTTTGAACAAGGATAAATCTCTTACCATCCTACAGTTGTGTGAGCTTTATAGCCAGGGTGATTTAGCACCGTGTTCCAAGCAGTACGTTATATAATACCGTCAATTCAAGTTAAATGTACTTCCCCGTGAAACCATCAGCATGAACATGGGGGGAGCTCGGGGAAAGAAAAATGACCCCTCTAGAGAAATGATTCGGCTATTCAACTGTCAAAATTGTACTTAAAAAGAGTTTCAGTCCCTTCATGGAGCATTTGATTAAAAAGTTGTTATTAAAAGCCTCATAAATCTGAATCCTAACTAGAATATCAGAGGCTTATATACAGAAATGTTCATCTCTTACTATGTGTCCTCCCTTTTCCACAACATGACTAAATGGATTTGATTAGACGCGGCTCAGAGGCACTCCGTTTACTTCAAACTTGGGAAAGAGCCTAGGAGTGAATGATTCTGCTTTCGGCTTCTCGCTGTTGTAAAGTTTGTTTACCTTTTCACGATGCCAGTGAATACAGTGGAACTACAGCAAGTTATACAAGAAAACAGATGCGAATTTATATTAAATATCAGATTGTATTGAGCTGCAATACTGAATACAACAAGCTTTAATTTACATACATGCAACATTCTACAGAGGCATCTACATAACTTCATACTAGGAAACACTGTCCACCCTCTTAAAACTGTCATCTCTGAGAAAGAATCATATCAAACGTTTGTGTGCCATTTACATATAGTAATAAATAGAAAGAACGAAGTAAAGAAAATCTCAAAACTCCAAGTCCCATAAAAAGGAATAAATAGATAATGTCTGGCAAAATACTCAGAATTGTAATCTGCTATACATTTCCAGCAAAACATTTTCAAGTGTGGAGTGAAGCAATCACGAATTTGGTTTGTCATTTCCAGAAAATCGCAACACCTCTTTAGCCATGGAGGAAAATGACTTGGCTTGGTCCTGCATCTCAGCACTTCTAATGTTGATGCCCTGCGCATACAAATTTCACAAAACTTCAGTACCTTCGCTGTTTTGCTTTCTTCTATCTTAGACAAGCCTAAACATAGACAACCAGTCCTTTTAATTTATAAGCCATGTTCCATATGGCCGTACAAAATCATGTCGCATAAATATAGTTTTGAAAATATGTTCACTATAGTAATGAGAGCCACCATATAGCACCTGCAACTTCTTCAGATTTTCACTGAGCTTTGACTTTGTTGCCTCGGCAGCACCGGGTTCCTGCAATCATAGTAGGAAAAGTTACTTACATTGCAAGCTTACCATGGAGGTCAACATCTCAGTCAAATTACTAAAATAGTTGAAATAAATTCGGAAGTTAAGGGTTACTGGCTTACTACCCCCAGCAGTTAGGAAGTAAAAGAGGACGTCAAGTGATAAAAGTAGTTTATTTCTCAACAAATATATCTTCTTCACTTCTCTTTCGATAAGACAACACACGTTTAATGCTCTTGCTTCCCCTTCCTTTAGCCAAGTATACTGTGAATGGAAGAAAGAGAACTTACAGCAGAAGCAGTATACCCATATCTTTTCTTAATTTGACCAACAGTATCTGCCTTGTCATCTTGTGGTGCATCATTTACCGGGGCTTTATCGGCTTTGACCTTCATGTGCATAAACTTTCCTGTAAAAAGAAGTACAATGATTTCTAAATGAAAAATGTGAAAATGGTGCAGAACTATCGGCATTCAGCACCGTCATTAACAGTAGTAGAAAAGCCATTTAAAAGACTTGGGAAAAACGAATAAATGGTGAATGGAGATTTGTGAGACAGCATTAGTATTACTTAGCTGAAAGCTGAAAGTGTTAGTAACACTTCTAAGCTAATTTTAATAAGCAGAATAAAAAACCGATGGGAAAACCTAATAACTGGTGAATGTAGACTTGTGAGACCGCATTATCATTACACAGTGGAAAGCTTAAAGTGTTGATAATTATCAACTTCTTCACTCTAATATAACTTACCTTTCAGAGCCTGAAATGTATTTGTAAGGTTCTGCTTGTTTAGTGCTGCTGCCATTGGATTTCCCTTCTGTTTCTCTCCTGGATCTTCAATTTCAATGTCATCTTTAAGGGAAAACAGAAAGTTAGCATCAGGTAGTTGTGTAGTTGAAAAGCAAGAAAAGATCTTCTCAAAGGGAAAACTATAAGCAACTCTTTATGCAATGCTCTCCAGACATTCGTTAACCAGAACTTTTCACAAAAAGGGCAGTCCGGTGCACCAAAGTTCTCGCTATGTGTAGGGTCCAAGGAAGGGCTGGACCACAAGGGTCTATTGTACGCAGTCTTATCTTGCATTCTCGCCAGAGACTGTTTCCAGAACTTATCATGAAAATATAAAAAAAAGTTCAGTAAGTTAAATTTCAAGTCTTTTAGGTTCTTAGTTCTTATTTTTTACTGTTCCCACTTCCACTTTCTTCTGCGTCTGATTTTCAGTTGTCTGAGAAGAGCATTACGTAGGCCCTTATCATGTCGTTGCAAGGAATTTCAGTTCAATAGAAGAAGTAAATGATGAAAAAATGGACAACTATTATAAAGAGACAAACAGTACCTATATCCAAGTCAGCATCGTTTTCATTCCTGCCTAACTTCTCTTCGCTGTGTGTGAGTGATGGAAAGTTGTCAGCTGAAAATAATGCGGACATCTCTTCAATACTTAATCTTGCATTTTCAACACCGGCATCAGGTAAATTGTTTGCCTTATTTCCCTTGGCATCTTTGAAAACAGATCCAAAAATTCCCTATCGTCAAGAAAGTAAAAGAAATTATTTAATAATGAACTGAATGTTGAATTAAAATTTCAGAATTTGGAGAACCCCTACCTTTTTCTTTTCTTTTTGGATGGTGGGTGCAGAGATCTGCCCTGGTTCAACTACTAGATCTCTATCATAAACTTGGGAAGCAATGTCCAGGAATCTATCATGCAGCAATACTATGAATTACAGTCGATACTGTATACTTATAAAATAATTGAATTCTAAGTGGGAAGTGAAAAAGATGGGGAATGCAACTATGTTCGATTATTCTTCCATAGGAATGCGCATATGGAATAAGCCAAGAAGAAAGTAGGGCTTTCAAGTTAACAAAAAATTTGGTTGCTGAAACATTTGTCACCTGAAGGTGTCCGTTTGCAAGGAAACTGAGACGAAGAACATTTCTTGATCCCTGTCAACCTAGTCATAAATAATTTTTAAAGTTCAAGTCAGAACTAAAGGTATATAAACTTATTATAAACAGAAAAAGCCTAGTGTGTCAGAAATATACCACTATGAGTTCACCAGTTTTTGACGCGCATACTGAATGGTCAGCTATGGAGTTTGCCTTAGGAGGCGAAAGTGAGAGGCCTCTAACTGAAGATTCCTTTAAAAGGGACAACTCTGGAAGAGACCTGAAGTTTCGCAGACTAAATTCAGCACGATGCAGATAATATTCCCCCTTCAGCAAAAATATATAACTAACGGAGAAAAAAAGGGAGAAAAACAAGTGCAATTTAAACACCACAAGTTTCTAGTGGCTACTTACAGTAGCAAACCCAGTGTAATCCCACAAGTGCGGTCTGGGCAGGGTAGAGTGTACGCAAACCTTTACCCCTACCTTGAGAAGGAGGAGAGGCTGTTTTCGATAGACCCTCGGCTCAAGAAAGTATGTATAAAAGGGCAGTGGCAACAAACACAAACAATAACAAGATAATACAATAATCGAGGCTAAAAAAATGACAGGCAGGAATAAAAATCAAAGAATACGGAAACACAAGAGTAATACTAATACACCGGGAATGGAATAGGAATACACCTGACTACCTACTAACCTTCTATCCTATTTCTCAACCTCCACATCTTCCTATCAAGAGTCATGTCCTCAATGAGCTGAAGTTGTACCATGTCCAGCCTAATCACCTCACTCTAATACTTCTAAAGCCTAAATCTACCCCTCCCCAAGTCCACTATGGCCAACCCCTCCTACCTCCTTACCATGGCATTCACACATCTCTTCACATGACCTAACCACGTCAACCTCACTTCTCGCTTCATATCCTCCAGTGCGCCACGCCCACCTTGGCCCGAATGTTATCATTCCTAATCTTATCTCTCCTACCTTGGCCCGAATGTCATCATTCCCAATCTTATCTCTCCTGGGATATCCACACATCCATCTTAGCATCCTCATCTTTGTTGTTCTCATTTGTTGGACATGGGAGTTCATGACTTTCCAAAACTCAGCCCTATATTAAATATCGGTCTAACCACCACTCTGTAGAACTTACTCTAAGTCTCAGCAAGGTAAGTCTCTATTGGGCACTCATATTTTACATTTAAAGGCACTTTGTAGCTTACCATACAGGACTCAGAAAAGGGTATAGTAGAAACTCAAACTGATAAGATCTCTTTGAAGAGGCAAAATCTATGTGTTCTCAAAAAATGTATTCTTGTCCCTGAGACAAGATCGACGGTTTAGACATCTAGTATCTAGCATGCCATAGTTTGCTTTTGAACTAGAACCAAGAGGAACACTTGTAATCCAGTAAAAACTTGTATGATCCATGACAAAATCAACAATAAAGGAGTAGTTCATGATATTATTATAGAGAAGAATAATTCTCAGATATATCTGGTTCCATCAATGGAAGAAACATCACCTAATCTCAATCTTTCCGTTCGAGAAGAGAAGCATAAGGCCGGCCTCAGGCGTGTCAAACGTTGATGCCCAGTAACACAGAGAGGAATGAAACTTCTTTTTGTAGTATACTTTCTTAATACCCTAAATATAATTGCAAGCAAAGAGAACACACACTGAGATGGTTAGTGTGCCAGTTTTATATATGCCCACAAGACAAATAAACCCTTGTGACTTACCTGAATAATATGCAATAAAGAATAGACATACACAGCTTTTTCAGAACAGAGCAATACTAATGGTTGCTTTGATGCAATATTATCTGAATTCCCCTTAATCATGTCTATACCATCAGAAATGCTTAATCCTCGACCGGACAGTTCTTGTCCCTCTGCGCCAAATTAGAGAAAAGGAAAATACATGAATCTTTGGTAGTTTTAAGCGTTCATGAGAATCTTCTCTGAAAAATGAACCAAAGATTCTATAAATAATAGTGAAATACCCAAAATCTGCATAAATAAAGCTCTTGAAGGTTTCTTTGGGTGAACCCTGGAAGGGCTTAGTATATTTCCTGTTTCTGTCTCAAGGGCCAAGACTGATGAATCCTTAGTCGCTACCAGTAAGATATTCTTGTCGAATCCATGCAAGCTACACGTGTTGAACTGCATAGAGATGACACCTGCACAGAGTTCACTGGCAATATGTGTTTGATACAGTATGGTTTTGCTGTCAGAATCAATTAATACCACCTGCATACCACAAATTATGGGATTTCAAATACTCAAAATCTTTTAATATCAGTTGAGTTGAAAAGCGTCTGCACTATGCCACATTCTCCCCCATATACAATCACAGGAAAACAGGTCACTGTGAACTTTGTATTTCAAGGGGCGAACAAATTCAGTTAGGGTACTTGTCAGAAACTCAGAATTAATAGAGCCTTCCAAAATGGAAGTGTAAAACCAAACTGCGTCCATACTAGACAATCCACATATTTTACAGAATTAACAATTTAACATTAAACCTAAAATTATAAAATATACAGTTCACGTTCTGCACATATCCTACAAACTTACTATACTGGCATTATTCCCAAATGATTAAGACCAACATTTGTGTTGGAAGGAGAAGGGTGCAGCATTAAAGTGCTAAAAGAACTTAAGGAATAAGTGAATGATATATAGCTGGAAGAGAAATAGAAGGAAAAGCTTACATATCCTTGGTCAGAACCAACAGCAATATATTTAGAATCCTGGCTGGTACTTATAGAAAGTACAGCTCCATTAACCTTAACAAGCTTGATGCTCTGGATTGGGTTGCTTCCTTTCTTTGAACCTACAGGAGTTGGGTGAATAAGTCAACACCTCATTCGTTATGCTGATTCTTCTAACATTTGTTTATATAAAGCAAAAAAAGGGTATGTTTACGTTTTAAGAGATCAAAACCAGTGATGATCTATGATGTAAGATGAAATTCTCAAAGTTTTGTTGATATTCATGCCTCATACCTTGAAAGGACAGAAAACTGGTATCTGGGGCAAAAAACTCAGTTTTGAACTTATAGATGCGTACCTGCATGACAAGTATGCAAGAAATAAGACCCTCAGAATGCAGAAAATTTCTTCATTTTAGTAAATCCATAATAGAAGGTCTACCGTTCCACTTTGATCACCAGAGATGAGAAAATGTAAGTCAGAGGTAAGACACAATGCCGTTAAGGGTACACCGCTTAAGGAATGGTTGTCGTCACTCTGCAGAGTCGAAGTTACAGTAAATTTGGAAGGCAATAAACAGAAGAATCTAAAAATTGACGAGATGGATAGGCTCACATAGTTTAATTGATTGTAAATTGATAATCTTTCTACTAACTGTTTGCATATGCGACTGAAAATAGTAAGGCCATTGAGACATTAAACATGCTTTATCATACTGGAAAACTGAAGGATACATGTTACTTTCCCTGACAAAGACACCTTTGAAACCTATCAAATATAAGCAATGGTTCTGCTGCCACATGGTTGTTTGACAAGTTGTGGTTGACTGACAAGAAAGAAAAAATAAATTTTGAGATTCCAAAGAAATTTCTGGCTACACTACCTGCTGAGTTAGTGACACAATAGGAAGTGGATTTGGGCATGAGACATCCCATAAGTTTATGGCTCCATTACTGTCACCACTTACAAATACATTTTTGGCCTTAGAAAATTGAGTTGAATTTGACCCAGTTCCATCTTTTTGTCCCCTCTCAAATGGAAAAAGAGGTATGCTATCTTTTGTCAGGCTACTATAGTCCTGTATAACCGGAAAAGTATGTCGTTAATTATAGCATTGGAAAAGAACAGTCATAGAAGTCAAATGTATCAGATCGAGAAGAGTTACCGCTCACCTGATCCATGGAAAACAACATGTAAGGGTTGTTTACTATGAATGTTGCAACGGTGATGCTTGAATCGACAATTGGGAGCTTCACCTTCACTTCCCTTGGAAGTGATGGTGGTGACCTAGACTGGTACTGTATTAGGTACCTTTCAATTAGAGAATCATCATATGTGTAAACTTGGCCGGACTTTGCTACCAAAAGTAATGAATTGTTAATGTTCTTTCTCAATGCAGGGATGCTTGATATAATCTCCATGTCCAGACAAGACTCTGGAGGGTGAAGTCCCACCTTAACTGTGCGAGATTCAGTGTGCTCATTTAGTAGAACTACCTGCCAAATGACAAAGCATACGACTTTGATTGAATGCAGGCCTAATGTATGAAAATAGAAAAGCATTTCAATACAAACTGTTATTATTTATGTATTCGGGTACAAGAATCTGTATTTAGGCACAACAACTTCAACACTAGTTCAAGTTTAAAACAAGAACACTATGAAGTACAAAAACACCCTCAACACAAGATCAAAGTGATCTTTCTAAGAAGTGTGTTTTATTTTTTCAGAAATTAAGATGAAACAGAAATATAAAGCCAAGTCCCCCGACTTCACAGAGTGTCCTTAAGGAATAATTCCCCTCACTGTACCCGAGGTTTTGGAATCTTCCTCCCAGGATAAAATGACTTTCAATCCAACTATAGTGGTACCTCAAATAATTGGATTCGTCGAACTCACTCAACGATTTGATTGATCACAAAGAATGTTTTGAAGACAAGAAGAGTTTTTATTTCAGAAAATTTTCCATTCATATCTAAATCTGTGGATGAAAGCAGGTTTATATAGCCATCAGATGCCTATTCTGAAAGGTAGCAATGGTTCACTTAAAAAGTGTATCCTTTGAAAGAGTCATGTCTGTTCATTCGAAACATTGTGTCTTTTTCAGAACAGACACAACTATCTGAACAGTCACACCTTTTCCAAAACAATATGTCTTTTGCTCAAAGGTTGTGTCCCTCCATTTTTCATTCACACCAATTAAACCCAACAATCCCCCACATGAATGGGGAATGGCTATTCTTGTAAAACTTTACGGACAAGTATGTGATTATCAAACAAAGACTGATTGCATCTAGATAAGTGGGTTTCCCTTTGAACTTTCCGTAGTGAACATGCATCGGATGCACTCGGTCAATCGGTAGATTTGATATCTTTGAACCGTCCAGCTTTAGAGTACACCTAGACAACACATGTTACACAACCAATCTTTTACTGTTGATGGTTCTCACGGTTTTGTTCTTTTCAGCCATGAACACGTCCCGGTTTCATGAAAGCTTAGAGAATAGGCCTTTACTAACATTCTCCTAGAAGCGGCTTCCACTTCGCCCTCACATAGGTGATTTCTATACATTCAATCCTATAAATTATCTAAATTTGACCAAATAGTTTAATCATTAAAAGACTTTTCACCTTAAGTCTTATCCTTGTTTACTACACATTGTCTACATCATGAGAATGGGTTGGGTAATTGACAATATTGAACCTGTCAGACACAACTTTGTTTGATCTCCTTGAACTTAGCTCTTGGGATCTCCAGTCTGCTAGGTAGAGTTACCGCCATGCGTCGTCCTAGGCCTTAAACCCATTCCCTTGGATGTCCTTTCTACTCCTTCTCTAGATAGGCCTTTTGTAAGTGGATCCGACACATTATCCTTTGACTTAATATAGTCAACAGTGATAATTCCACTAGAGAGAAGTTCTCTAACGGTATTATGTCTCTGTCTTATGTGACGAGATTTACCGTTGTACATCATGCTCCCTGCCCTACCTATTGCCGCTTGGCTATCACAGTGTATACACACTGGTGCCACTGGTTTGGGCCAATAAGAAATATCTTCCAAGAAATTCCGGAGCCATTCTGCTTCTTCACCGACTTTATCCAATGCGATAAATTCAGATTCCATTGTAGAGCGAGCAATACAAGTTTGTTTGGATGATTTTCAAGAGACTGCTCCTCCACCGATAGTAAATACATATCCACTTGTGGATTTTACTTCGTTCGATCTGGTGATCCAATTTGCATCACTATATCCTTCGAGTATCGCGGGATAGTTATTATAATGCAAGGCATAGTCTTGAGTGTATTTAAGATACCCCAAAACTCTTTTCATTGCCATCCAATGAGTTTTGTTGGGATTACTTATGTACCGACTCAACTTACTAATAGCGCATGCTATGTCTGGTCGTATACAATTCATTATATACATTAAACATCCCAATACTCTTGCGTACTCCAATTGTGAGTCACTTTCACCTTCATTCTTTCGAAGTACAAAGCTCACATCCAATGGAGTCTTGGCAATACCGAATTCCATATACTTGAATTTGTCAAGTACATTTTCGATATAATGAGACTGTGACAATGGCAACCCTTGTGGAGTTCTATGGATTCTTATACCTAAGATCACATCCGCAACTCCAAGGTCTTTCATATCAAACTTGCTCTTGAGCATTCGTTTCGTTGCATTTATGTCAGAAATGTCTCTACTGATGATCAACATATCATCCACATATAAACAAACAATGACTTGGTGATTCGAAGTGTCTTTAATGTAAACACATTTATCATATTCATTTATGTCGAACCCGTTTGCCAACATGGTTTGGTCAAACTTTGCATGCCATTGTTTAGGTGCTTGCTTTAGTCCATACAACGACTTAATAAGTTTACACACCTTATTCTCCTTTCCTGGAACCACAAAACCCTCAGGTTGTTCCATGTAAATTTCTTCCTCCAGTTCTCCATTTAGGAATGCAGTTTTCACATACATTTGATGGATTTCAAGACCATATACTACCGCCAAGGCAATTAACATTCGAATCGATGTTATCCTTGTTACTGGCAAGTACGTATCAAAGTAATCAAGGCCTTCTTTTTGCTTGAAGCCTTTTACTACAAGTCTTGCCTTGTATTTGTCAATAGTACCATCCGCTTTCATTTTCCTTTTGAAAATCCATTTAGAACCTAAAGGTTTATTTCCTGGAGGAAGATCAACCAATTCCCACGTATGGTTGGTTAAGATTGAATCAATCTCACTATTGACTACCTCTTTCCAAAAGGATGAGTCTGACGACGACATCGCTTATTTAAATATTTAAGGCTCACTTTCTAAGAGAAATGTTACAAAATCTGATCCAAATGTAGTAGAAGTTCTTTGACGTGTACTACGTCTTGGATTCTCTTCATTATGTACATTCTCACTTGGTTCATCTCGAGGTCGTTTAGACCCTCCACTAGACTGTTCATGTCTAGTTTTATACGGGTAAATATTTTCAAAGAATTCAACATTATCTGATTCAATTACCGTATTTTCATTTATATCCGGATGTTCGGATTTATGAACCAAAAACCGACATGCTTTACTGCTTTTAGCATATCCTATGAACACGCAGTCCACAGTCTTAGGTCCTATCTTAACCCTTTTAGGCATAGGAATTTGGACCTTTGCTAGACACTCCCACACTTTGAAATATTTCAAGTTGGGTTTCCTTCATTTCCATTTTTCATAAGGAATTGATTATGTCTTACTATGGGGAACTCTATTGAGTATACGATTGACTGTAAGGATAGCCTCCCCCACAAGTTTTGCGGTAAACCGGAACTTATAAGCAAGGCATTCATCATTTCCTTCAAAGTTCGGTTTTTTCTTTCCGCAATTTCGTTAGATTGAGGTGAATACGGGGCCGTAGTTTGATAGACAATTCCATTCTCTACACATATTTCGGCGATGGGAGATTCATATTCTCCGCCGATATCACTTCTTATCATTTTTATCCTTTTCTCTAACTGATTTTCTACTTCAGTTTTGTATTGCCTAAACGCATCTATTGCTTCATCCTTACTATTAAGCAAGTAGACATAACAGTATCTAGTGCAATTGTCAATAAAAGTTATGAAATACTTTTTCACATCACGTGATGGTGTTGACTTCATATCACAAATGTCAGTGTGTACTAAGTCTAAAGGATTGAAATTCCTTTCAACGGACTTATTAGAATGCTTTGCATACTTTGATTCCACACACGTTTAACACTTTGATTTATTGCACTCAAAGTATGGCAAAACTTAAGTTAATCAGTTTTCGTAACGTTTTGTAATTAACATGGCCTAAACGTTCATGCCATAAATTATAAGACTCAAGCAAGTAAGAAGAATTTGAACTTTTATTTATTTCAACATTCATTACATTCATCTTATAAAGGCCCTCGGTGAGATAGCCTTTTCCTACATACACCTCTCCTTTGCTAATTACAATTTTTCCAGAAACGGTTACGCATTTGAATCCGTTCTTGTCTAGAAGTGAAACAGAAATAAAGTTCCTACGTAATTCAGGAACGTACAAAACATTGTTAAGTGTCAAAACCTTTCCTGAAGTCATTTTCAAGCCCACTTTTCTTGTTCCTTCTACCTTAGCCGTAACGGAGTTAGCCATGTAGATCATTTCTTCTACTTGAGCCAGAGCAAATGACGAAAACAACTCTTTGTTGGCACAAACATGGCGGGTAGCACCAGAATCCATCCACCACTCGCGAGGATTCCCCCACTAAGTTGCATTCTGAAAACATAGCACAGATCATCACATTCTTTGTTGGACTCAATCATATTTGCTTGGTCCTTTTTCTTGCCTTTCTTAGGAGCACGACAATCTGTGTACTTATGGCCAATCTTGCCACAATTGAAGCACTTTCCCTTGAATTTCTTCTTAGGTTGATTGCTTCCTTGTTCAACTTTCTTCTTTTTTCTTAGAATTGTTTTGGTCATCTTCTACAATATGTGCTCTATTAATTGTAGAATTCCCTTTTGACCTTCTCTCGACAACCTTATTATCCTCTTCAATACGCAGTCGGACAATAAAGATCTTCGACAGTCATCTCCTTGCATTTGTGCTTCAAGTAATTTTTGAAGTCTTTCCACATGGGTGGTAGTTTCTCAATGATCGCTGCTACTTGAAATGCATCATTCACAATCAAACCTACAAAACAATTTATGTGAGTACTAAGAACATTTTCAATTTGTTCAACTAAGGTATTTTTCAAAGATATACCTTCTACTAGGAGATCGTGAATGATTACTTGCAATTTCTGCACTTGAGAGACAACCGATTTGCTATCTATCATTTTAAAGTCCAGGAACCTTGCAACAAAGAATTTCTTAATTCCCGCATCCTCTGTCTTGTATTTTCGTTCTAGTGCCCCCCACAATTCCTTCGACGTCTTAGTTCCACTGTAAACATTGTAGAGGTCGTCTTGGAGACCACTCAATATATAATTCCTGCAAAGGAAGTCCGAGTGTTTCCAAGCTTCTACAATCATGAAATGCATTTTGTCCGAGGTTCCCTCGGGTACCTCAGGAGCATCCTCAGTAGTGAACCTTTGAAGGCATAGAGTGGTGAGGTAAAAGAACATCTTTGGCTGCCATCGCTTAAAGTCAACGCTCGCAAATTTTTCGGGCTTCTCCGCAGGTGCCATTGGTTGCGGAGCATTTGCTCGACTTGTTGAGGCAATACTAGTTGCCCCCACAGTCGTACCCGCATCTTGCATTTGACTTTCGTTAGTCATTTTTCCTGTCACCACAAGACAATAAAATTTAGTATTTTCAGAATACTACTTATAAAGTTAAGCAACTTTAAACTCTTCTTCTTGTTTCTAGTTAATGATGAAGTTTTTATGACTTCCAATCGTCAACCGAGTGATCTTTAACTTGTGATGAAGATTTTATGTCTTCGAATCACTAGTTAAGTTCAAACGGAGTAGAAAGCTTAAAGCTTTAATCTCCAAAGACAAGCAATACAGATTCTGCAAGAATATTCCTTAAAGATTGTTATATTTTATGTATTCGGGTACAAGAATCTGTATTTAGGCACAACAACTTCAACACTAGTTCAAGTTTAATACAAGAACACTATGAAGTACAAAAACACCCTCAACACAAGATCAAAGTGATCTTTCTAAGAAGTGTGTTTTATTTTTTCAGAAATTAAGGTGAAACAGAAATATAAAGCCAAGTCCCCCGACTTCACAGAATGTCCTTAAGGAATAATTCCCCTCACTGTACCCGAGGTTTTGGAATCTTCCTCCCAGGATAAAATGGCTTTCAATCCAACTATAGTGGTACCTCAAATAATTGGATTCGTCGAACTCACTCAACGATTTGATTGATCACAAAGAATGTTTTGAAGACAAGAAGAGTTTTTATTTCAGAAAATTTTTCATTCATATCTAAACCTGTGGATGAAAGCAGGTTTATATAGCCATCAAATGCCTCTTCTGAAAGGTGGCAATGGTTCACTTAAAAAGTGTATCCTTTGAAAGAGTCATGTCTGTTCATTCGAAACATTGTGTCTTTTTCAGAACAGACACAACTATCTGAACAGTCACACCTTTTCCAAAACAATATGTCTTTTGCTCAAAGGTTGTGTCCCTCCATTTTTCATTCACACCAATTAAACCCAACACAAACAACCTACTTAACGATGTTCCAATAAAAGCTGAGATGTTGCGTACAACCATCACCATTGTATTAGCCTTATTTTGTGACTACTCTTAAAAATAATGTGAGAAAAACCAAGACTAATGCATAACTAAATGGCAACAGATTAAAAAAGAAAACTACATGGCAACAGATTAAGAGGATTGGAGTCTGAACTCTAAATTCATCGAGAAAATAAAACACACACATATAAGCAGCCAAAAAAATTAAAAAGTAACCTGTAGCAAGTTGGCTGCTTGACAATCGGGATGGCCCATAACATATAATCGACTTGCTTTTCCTTCTGCGTAAAGCCATGTTAATTTTGCTATAGGGATTTTGTCCAACTTATATCCGAGATTCAGTTTACAAATTGGGGCACTTTGATTTCCACTAGGTACTTCCTCAAGTTCTTGATCTATTCTTGAATTTGAAGTAGCTGGAATACTCCAGATGAAAATCTCTCCATTGCTGTATCCAACAATTAGTTTACTTCCATAAGGACAGCACCAACATGCTGTAGTTGCTTTTTTTGTCTCGTGACCCATAGATTGAAGAGGACTCCCCCCTGTTACAAAAATTGCTTTACTTTCTCGAATTGACCATAGTGTTATAACACCATCCTTGTAAACAATAGCCACCCTGCATCAAATAAAGTTTTTTTTCATGATGGTTATAGCAACATTGTTAAATAGTCATCAAAACAATAATAAACCTTTGATCTGTAAAAGCACTTTCAGTTGCAACATGATATAGCATGAGGGTAATTCAGCAAATAAAGTTATCGGTAGTTCCTCATTTCATGCCTGGTAAGTATAACTTTAATAAGCTCAGATAACCCCTGAGTTTCGCAGAATGAACTTCTGATAAGAGTTACTGAGATATGCATGGATTAAATTATTTTCAAAGATATGAATTATTAACCTCTAAATTTTAGAGTTTCTAAAAATTATAATCCGATTTCGAGTACTAGTAACTATAATTCACATCAGTAGAATTTCTCTTACTGTAAGAGTTAACAGCAACAACAATATATGCAGTGTCGTTCCATAAGTGAGGTTTGGGGAGGGTAGGATGTATGCAGATCTTACCCCTACCCTTGGGGTAGAGAGGCTGTTTCAGGTAGGACCTCAATTATATCACAGTTATGAAACAAAATTCTCCACCAAAGAAGAGATGGAACTATTAATAAGAACACAGTTTACCCCTCATATTTTTTTGTGGTGGCATTGATCGAAAGATAAATAAGTACGAATTTTATTGAATTAAAAGAAGCACTAAGCTTGTGCCAGAATACATACAGGAATGAGTTCTTTGATCTGGTCTTTAGAAACTGAGAAAAAATAGCATAAAAGTTACCTCTTACTTTCTGCCGCAGGTTGAGGTAGTATATGGGCTACAGCAGTGTCCCCAAAAACTTCATTTGATAGTCCTGAATGAGGATCAACATTGTCAGGACAACCGGGTGGCATGGAATAATGACTGAACCATCTTTTTAACAGTTCTCTTATACTTCTTTTTTCTTTCTATTTATGGGAAATAACCTTTGAACTAGTTATAAAATGTTTTTCCATTGTTCCCATGTCAACTTCAATCAACAGTTAAATGTTTCAGAATACAAATAGAGTGGGGAGTTAAAAGACCAATGCAGCAAAGAAGGACCAAATGAATATTGGTACACTAGAAGTAACTTAAATTTGAAACATATACATTTAGACAGTTGTATGCGTAAATTCATCCACAAACCCCTGAAACAAGTTACGAGCATTAATGATCACAAACAAATATGAGAGCCTTTCAAGCTACTTTATGCACTGAGTAAACAGCAGTTGAATTTAAGCATCAGCGAAAACTGAACAAGGAATAAGCAACAGGTGTAAAAGAGAAATTGGTCTCACCATGAGATGCTGAAAGAGGGATACAATATTTCATTTTCTCTATACTACAGGGTTCTTTAATAACCTTCATAACTGAAACATGTCCTGATGAGTCTCCAAGATACCTGTGGACAGCACAATGAATCACAGGTTCATGTCTTCTTTGCATACAAATCAGCTTAAACTATATATACCCTAAACACACTTACAGGTAAGGAGTGTGCTGTATGACGGTAAAAGACGTGATGTCCCGGTCAAAGTCATGAGCATTACACAGATACCTTTGTTCTACATCCCAGACCTAATGATGACCAAGAAATCAAATTATTAGTCTCACCACAAAGTTACGCCACACTCGTGATATCTAGCCAAGAAAGTTGAACTTTTGAGTCGCAACAGTGGAAACTCCTACTAGAAATTACAATAGTACTGCTTGTAGTGTATGCTAAAGGAGCATCATCAAATAACTTGCCTCTATTCGGTTATTGGAGTTTATGTTAATGAGGAGGCCTTGGTTATCCATAAACTGCAAGACCAAACAATAAATTAGCATAAACTTGCAACTAAGCATTTTCATCAGAGATCAGAATAATAAGATGCACAATAATGGTATTAGCGCCTATTTCAATGAAGAAACTTCTTTGCAGGATTCAGAAGATCCATACCTGCAAAAATTTGCTCGCCACTGTATCTGATGATACCAACAGAACTTGTGAGCTATCTTTCCCAAATAATTTAATCTGTCCATCTCTGCATATTAAACACAACTTGAATATTTCAAAACCTCGAATCATGGGCCGAAAGGATTGATTTTTAAGTGTGCAACTGAAATACCATGATGAAAAATAGATGTGAAAAGTGACGGCAAGTTCTAATGTGACGGCAAGTGTATATGACAAAACCCATAATATGTGCCCCGTTAGTAAGTTAGATAACCAAAGAAACCTAGCTGATGTAATGTAATGGGGAAAACAGGCCAGCTATCCACCAAGCGTTCCCTGCAATCTAATTCTCGAGTTTAGTAAACAGATATCCTGTTCAATTCCAAGGGACAACATGCATTCCACCTTTATTTTATTGTATCTCATGATCTACTTTTTGGTTATCTAGATCCACCTACTGGGCTATCTAAGAGAATCATATC
The DNA here is from genome assembly GCA_030864215.1 of Capsicum pubescens. NCBI lineage: Eukaryota > Viridiplantae > Streptophyta > Magnoliopsida > Solanales > Solanaceae > Capsicum > Capsicum pubescens. The sequence goes on along the minus strand of CM061539.1, from coordinate 183,209,474 downwards.
AGCATGATTTAGAAGCACAATCAAACCACTTTAATTAGTTAGTGGAAAAGATGATGAGGACAGAAGACTCTAGTATCTTTGGAACATAAGAGAGAGATCATATTGGCAATGGCTGTGGAGAATATAGACAATGAAAGAGGAAAGTTTGACATGATATAAAGAAGGCTGAATATCAAACTTCATTAAATCAAAAGCCTCGACACATATGCAGCTTCGTTGGAACTGCTTGTGCAAACTGCTAATATGATCAATCACTGATTTTTATATAAAGCATTACTTCAGTACATAATCAAGTACCCCTTAGCATATGCCATCATCTCCTGCATTAGATTTTAAAAGTTCTCAAATGAATAGTTTCCATCAAAGAGATGGAAATGAGGTGTCTCATCTATGGATTGACGTAACTCATTATATTATTAAGTTAACAAAAAATTTTGAGGGCCGTTCACGATCCTAGGAACACCAACTTAATTTTGTGTAATCTTAATATATTCCTTTAAATCCCCCTGGAGGTCAGCCTAGTCCTTGTTGCTGTGAGAAGCAACTCCACTGACTCCTTTCATCCTCAATTTATTGCCAGTACCATGGACATGGAGCATGACAACTTATCAACTAATTATTTCTTTTCTATTACTTCTCTCAACTAGTACCAAATAGATGTTATTATTAGAAGCTAAATTTTCACTCAAAATTGAGGATATATATTGACATTGTCTTTGATGAAGATACATATTGACATTAGTCAGCAACAGTTAGATTAATAGAAATGAAAAAAGCAAAGAAGTCAATTACTTATAACGGTTTCCACATTCACTCATTTATCTGGCATATTTCTTCACCAAACCACGGAGCAAAACTGAACGCAGGAGAAATTCCCACATCTAATATCTAGAAGAACTCCCGTGGACTGACATTTGACTGTCTCAAAACAAGAGCAGGCAAAAAAAAGGTTCAAAAGGGCGACTCCAATCTCCAAACACCTAATATTAGTCATGTATACGCAACATACATATTGGAGAGATAAAAAGAAATAACTCAGAGCGTATAAGATGGAAATATCACACATAATCCAGAGCTCCAAAAGAAATTCAAAGGGAAGACCAAAAATGGAATTAGCCTTGTATTACATTCAAATTTGTGACAATGTTCCCTGAAGTTGAGAAGCACATTATGACCTTGTAGAAATTTTGTGAAAGGAATACAACCACTGTAAACTTTCAAAGCAATACTTTCATAACCAAAAATTAGATTACATCTGTGTTACGTCACATACTCTTAAGATAGTCGAACTGACATACACAAACTCGGCCAATAAGTCAAATTGCTTTAGCCACCTTTCATTAAACCTCATTTTCACAGAGCCTATGACCTTATCTCAATCAATCCGTATTAATCTTCGGATAAACCAATGCCAAACCGTTGTTGCTCTTATCGCTTTCATCAGCACTTTATACCATCTCGCCTGTATGTTCGTCCTCACTGTCCAATAAGTAGTCCCCCTCTTCTTCGTCGCTGACTATGGAGTCCTCTGTATTATATTCGCCATCGCCTGGTTGATCCAATCTTGCTCGAAGCCAGTCCTCCTCGTCCAGTTCTTCAAATTCTTCATCCTCCTCCCCCTCAGAGAAAGCTGAAATCCTTGTGCCAGAAGTCTTCGAATCCTCAACAATGTCATCCATCAAACTTCCTAAACTAGTACCCTCCTCTCTTACCCTACCATTGAACTCACTTACAGAAAACCGTGCATTACTTCTATCCCAAGACTCCTTCCTCCTCTCAGTCTTTAACACTAAATCCTTCTCCGTTATCTCCCCATTTTCTACCCCATTCCATGGAACCCATAAATCAGCATGCCTCCCCAATGCCCCGTCCCAATCCCCCACTACTACTGTTCCCAAATTTGCCTCCTTTGCTCTCCTCAACATAGCACAAAAATCAGAATCATCAGAGATCAAAAACAACCAATCAATTCCTCTACTCATTGAATGTTTAATTTGCTTTTTCAATGCCCAATCTGCTGCCTGTGGCTTATCTGCTACAGTCTTTACATAAACCCCAGCTCTCCTCAACTCAGATGCTAAACCATAACCCACTTTGGGTGTTATCAAACTCTTAGCAGCCTCTCTATACTTATAATTACCATTAACAAACCTCTCTTTAAATCTCTGTCTTTTCTTCCCTTTTAGTGACCTCATACGACTGAGCTTTTTTTCCCTTTCCCTTTCATGTAACTGCTTAAAATGCTTCTTTAAATCTAAATGGGTCTTACATTTTCGTCCACAGACAGAACACACATAAGATTCCGACGGGGTAACAACCCCTTTACGTTCAAGAATATCAAGATGTCGTCTTTCACGCCTCTGTTCAACAACCCACCGAGGAAGATGGATGAAAGCATGGCGATTGGCATAGGCAGACATATCCACAACTTCCCCAAAACATTGTGCTACCTTTTTCAGAGACATGGCTGCCTCGTAAGGTGGCCCACGTGGTGGTTTATTGTCTAAGTCCCACAAGATTACAACTTTCTTAGGCTTAGCTGTGTATAATCCTTCTTTGGTTCTTTCCATGTCGATTTCTTGACCAGCTGCACAAGCACTGATGTGCCATTTAATGGGTTTACAAGGGGCAATTTGGGAATTGGTTCTGAAAGATAGAGTGAGAGGGTGAAGATTTGGGTGTTTGGTGGAAAGTGAAATTGGTAGAAAAGAAGAGGCTTTGAGATGAAGGGGTTCAATGGAGTCGAAGACAGTGCTCATCAACATTCTAATAATATCTTGGTGTATCTTGGTGTGGAGATCACTGGTTAGTAAGGGGAGAAAGTGAAGAAGGTGGGCTTAATGGTAAAAGATGGTTGCGGAATCTTCCATCGCATCATCATAATCAACAACGTAATATCCAAGAACGAATGAGAGAGAATAGCACTTGTATGGATGAGGTCATGAATGAGAGTCAAAATGTTAAGGTCCTAATCATGATTAGAATAATAAATATTTTTTTTTATTTGCTTCCAAATATTTTGATAAGTCCACGATACGTATATTTACATTTTGTCTCTTTTCACATCTTACTATGAGGTGCTCTTTTTAATTTACCCATTGGGGGTCGTTTGGCAATTATTCATTTCCCATTAATTACACCCGATCAGTAAAGTCCTTCCCCGTCTAACTTACTAACAAGGCACAAATTATGGGGCTTGTCATATCCACTTGCCGTGACGTTCGTGGCAAGGAGGTGTATTAGCTGCTATACTGCCAGGGGTAGTTTAGTGTTTGAAGGATATAAGTACAACGAGAAAAAATGCTTACTTGGTTGCAAGGGCAACAATATTTTGAATGGAGTCATAAGCCGATAGCACAGATCCTGATGGAATGCCATAATGAAAAATACAGCGGGGATTTACATCATCAGGTTTCAGACCATCTAAATCTCCTCGAGGCTGCAACACGTACAAGATTTAGCAATATGAAAAAAATAAAAATAAAATGCAACTCTGAACTTGCTCGGATAATCTCCTGTTTAACATAAAAATACTCCTATTTAATGTACTTATAATTCATTAGTAAAGTAAAAAAAGATTTTCATTTGATCCATTTATTTCACAAAGACCACAGTTCACAAGAATCTTTATCAGCATTCAGCAAAGCAAAACATCATCTCTTTTTTTCCCTTCTTCATTTTTATTAAAAAACAAAAAAAAACTTTCGACAGATGTTTCAAATTGTTAGGTTCATGGACCTCGGAATGGAATCATGGGCCGAGGGCCCACGGCCCACTTCTCTTTGAGTAGGTCCATAATTGCGTGTGGACTCTGAAGTCTGAGCTAAAGAGTGCGTCTGGCAAATGCTTCTGATTTAGGCAAAGAAGTTAAATTCTTTCAATTTTCTCCGACAGATATTATATCCATCGACACGTGTCTTAAGTTCATAGGTTCTTATAAAATTCCAAATGAGGAGTGAAAGTAGGAGAAGTAGGTAAGTCTAATTAACTACCCCCAGTGTCACTCTTTAGTGTTCACTATTAGAACCAGTAGCTAGCTGACTAATGACTATAGTAGTTGATACTTAAAGAAAAACTGGTGCGCATCCATTGTTGTTTCGCTCAGTCCACTCTGCTATCAGAACCACAAAGAGCACTAATTAATTCATTTTTTTTAGTCTTTACAGATTCTACAATCTTTTTCAAGAATGCAACTTCTAGAAGACTCAAGACCTCGTGTTTAATCACACATAGAGATACTATATTGGCCATACTACTAAAGCAACGAACACAATCAAATGTATCGGATCATTATAGAAACGGTTATCATTCCTCATAGCAGATACAGATTAAATGTATCGGAGTATTATTTAATCAGATTCCTAAAACTCACGAAGTACAAATGATTCGTTCCTAATTTTTTATAGATAGAAATACTACTAATATCCATTTTTAAAAAAAATCTTAAACTAACATCCCTCCAACTTCCTTTTCCCTAATTATACTACTTTTTTTTTTTTTTGCTAAATAGACGAATTAAGTAAATAATGAACTGGATAACATGATATTCTTATCTTAACGGTTAAGATCAAAGTAAAGCTTAGCATTCATATCGCGTGATCTCATCATGATGCACGACTATCGAGATCAATCAATTCAAATTTCAAAAAATATCATTCTTTCTACCATGAGCACACAAATCCAGTTATATTAACTTAGAATCAACACAAACTGGAAAATGCTCTTGTAAATAACATAATGAATTTTACTAGTTTCTCTGACACTTCAAATTAGTTCGAATTTCAAGTGTATCAATAGAAAACCAAAAAAAAAAAAAATGAAGTTGAAACAGATCATGACTGACTGACCTTCTTAACAAAAGAAGCCTTCTCGACAAGTTTCTTCAACATACTAGTCTGCCGGAAAATCACTGAAAAGTTGAACGGAACGAAGTGATCGGAAGTATAAAAAAAATGGAGAAATGGTGGAAAAGGAAGAAAAACTGGGGGAGATTTTGGTGAGTGCTTAGTTAGACTTTAGGAAGAGAAATGCCGAAAACGAGAGAGAGAGAGAGGAGGAGGAGGAGGAGGAAAGGGAGAGACGGCAGTTGTTGTTTTGTGATTGGACAAAGATAGGCCGGAGAGTTTTATTTTGTATTTTTTGTCCTGCATCTTTCTTTCTATTTCAAAATAAGGGACACGTGGCGGTTGATGAGGATGATCCGAAGATTGCGAGAGAGAAACGGGTTGGACGGTGCCATCGGGTACCAACTGTCTGAAATACGACAACAACAATATTCACTTTTATTCTATTTTTAAATTACTATCTGACTTGTTTTTATATCGATTAAAGAAATAAAGATAAGCAGGTGATTTTGAGAATGTTGAAATTTGCGATATATATTTCTTTTCTATATTAGAGAAGAGCTGGTTTCAACCACCTATTTGTTATTTATCATTAATTACTTTGTAATTTATTATATTATTCCTAATTAATTATTATAAGTCATTTATATATTAAAATTAATAATATTTTTTATTATATTAACCCAATTAATTATTATAAGTCATTAATCAGCTCTTTATTATTTACCATTTAATCCTTAATTGTTTCATAATTTACTATATTACCCCTAATTAATTATTATAAGTCATTTATATAGTAGAATTAATAATATTTTTTATTATATTATCCCTAGTTAATTATTATAAGTCAATTATATATTAGAATTAATAATATTTAATTAAAAAGTAGATATTTATGACGTTTGTTTCAGTTGCTTTAACCGTGATTTTCTTATATCATCCCTAATTAATTATTATAAGTCATCTATGTATTAAAAAATTAATAATATTTAATTAAAAAAATAGATGACATGTCTGCCTATATTAACCCTAATTGTTCAGTAATTTATTATATTACTTCTAATTAACTACTATAAGTCATTTATATATTAAAATTAATTAATTATTAGAAGTCATTTATATATTAGAATTAATAATATTTAATTAAAAATAGATATTTATGACATTTGTTTCAACTGCTTTAACCGTGATTTTACTATATCATTCTTAATTAATTATTATAAGTTATTTATGTATTAAAAATTAATACTATTTAATTAAAAAATCAGTTGCTTCGTCATTTACTATATGATTTTTGATTGCTCCGTGATTTATTATATTATCCATAATTAATTATTATAAGTCATTTATGTATTAGAATTAATACTATTTTTTATTATATTACCCCTAATTAGTTATTATAAGTCATTTGTATATTAGAATTAATAATATTTAATTAAAAAAATAGATATTTATGACGTTTGTTTCAGTTGCTTTAACCGTGATTTTACTATATCATCCCTAATTAATTATTATAAGTTATTTATGTATTAAAAAATTAATAATATTTAATTGAAAAAAATAGATGACATGTCTGCCTATGGTTTCGACCAGCGCTTCATCAATTACTATATTACCCCTAATTGCTCCGTGAATTACTATATTACCCCTAATTAATTATTATAAGTCATTTATATATTAGAATTAATAATATTTTTTAATATATTACCCCTAATTAATTATTATAAGTCATTTTACTATATTACCTCTAATTGCTCCATGATTTACTACATTACCCTAATTAATTATTATAAGTCATTTATATATTATAATTAATAAGATTTTTTTATTAGTCATTTATGTATTAAAAAATTCATAATATTTAATTAAAATATTGATTTCGACATGGCTGCTTCAAGAGCTGCACCGTGATTTGACTATATCACCCCTAATTAATTACTATAAGTCATTTATGTATTAGAAAATTAATAGTATTTAATTAAAACAAGAAAAATATGCATTTATGACATTGTTGCAGCTGTTTCAACCATAATCATCTTTGAGAAGATGATCCAAGACTTTATTGTTAATTGAAGTATCTTTTATTCCAGTTTTGTATGAAATAATCCTATGAATATTAGTTCTACATCTTTTCTATATTTTGTAACAGGTCTCAATCTTATCATCAAACAATTAAAATAACTCGACTACACGACACATCACACTTTCTTATCATGTGGAAAAAACTATTTTATCAAACTTCACTTCTTAGCGAGTACCGTCAAATAGTTATTATTTAAAAAGTTGTCGTTTTAAATCAATGTACATTTATGTTTGTATTTCATCAATATCAAATATTAGTGCTAAAAGATGTCTATAGTATTGGGTTTGTGCTGACACGGGTCATGCACCTCTAGTATATATATATATATATATATATATATATATATGTTGCTTTTCAATAACCAGATAATTTTGTAATTAGCACTTTCTTCATTTTAATTTATTTGATCTAATTTAGTTTAAAAAAATATTAATATTTAATTTTTATAATTCTAATTAAAGATCATAATGTTATTTATTAGTCTTATGATTTTAAGCACAATAGGTAAAAAATTAAAATTAAAGAAAATATATCAAATAAATTGAGATGAGAAAATATATTATTTAATGTATATACTTACATTTTTTTGTATTTACGGTATATATAGTCTAAGGAAAAGTAAATATATTCATGTAGTTTCTTAAATAACATAAATGTCAATTTTTTGGAAGTAATTACTCTCTTTTCCACTTTTTAAACTACTTTATTTTTTCTCCCTATTAATATACCTAACATAGCCGACATACATATAATATTTTGTGTATATGTTGAGATTTTTGTAATATATTTAGGGAGTTAGGATTTTTTGTAATATTAAAAACATAAGTTGTGTATTTATATATATATTTTTTTAGTATAAATAATGGAATTTGTGATTTTGGTCATGGCAGTTACCAGAAGGTATTTTGGCCCACTTGACTTTACAAGTGTTACACTTTGTCCGTTTGGCTTAGAACAAGTTGGATAATAATAACACGTGGATCTCCAATTTTATACGTCTCTTTTTATTTTCCCTCTCCTTCTCGTTGACAGATACTAAATAATTTAAAATGGAGATATATGGTCGTACTTGATTTTGATTTTTTTTATCTATCGATATCAAACTAGTTCCATGTGAGTGGGGGGAAAAGTGTTGTACTGGACTAATATATCCAAAAAAAAAAAAAAAATTATCAAAATTTCAGGATGTAAACCTTATACTTATCTTAGAGAGTATTTATATTAAATTTATCATTACGAAATGAGGTAGGATGAATTGATCGGTTAACTCTTTGGGGGTTAAGATTGAGTTTACTTGCAATCGTTCTGTCCTATTGTCACCTCGTGTAATAATCATCTCCTTGAGCTTATCGTTTCTCATAATCCACGTCCTCTTTAGTTTTTTGTTTTCTTTAAATGGTTATTGGTCTATTTAATAGAAAAATAATAAAAGAGAAATTTAAGTCATTCACACATGAGAAGATACAACTAAACCAACATTTTATGGAGATTTTAGTCCTTAAATCCATAGTCCAAAATAATAAAATAAGGTCAGGGGCGGATTTATAACTAATTTTTCGATGTTTCAAAATTGGCATAAAATTTAGAAAAACATCTTGTAAATCATGAGGATAGCTGAGTGTTTTAGTTTTCGAGCTATAAGCTTTGGGTGTTCATATGTGTGATCGAACCTCCAAGACAACCGCGGCCCCTAAATTCTAGACACTGAATAAGGCTCAACTTCATCATCTGAGCAGATTAATTAATTAGACGTCTGATGTTTCCTTAATTCACGCAAAACTCGACCATGGATATTGGATAGTGATGTAGACCTGAAATTACTTTTGGAACAGTAATTTTAGAATGTTTCAATTTGCAAGTTAAGTTAATTAAGCAACTAGCTAATCCTTTTCAACTTTAATTAAGGTGACTTCAGAGAACCGAAAGTGAAGTTTGAGACGGCAAAAGCAAAACTATTAACTCGAAAAAGTTTATCATAAGTTGTGAATGCTTCACAAAAGCATTTTCAACAGGATAAATTGATTAAAGGAAAAATTGCATATAGTGGAATTAGAATAAAGTCGTTGGTTAATATATAGGACAATACAAGGATCAACTGAAGAGATAATAGAGTCAAAAAGACAAAAGGAAAATGTTCAAGAAATAATATGAAATGGATAGACTTTGAACAAGTCAGAGGGTGAAATATTTTCTTCTGTAGTTTCTTTTTGGGAAATGACAAAAATGGTCCCATATGTTGAGGTTAGAAACATAAGTTCCATTGACATCGTCATCAATTTGTTTAAATAACATTAAGAGCCAGTTTGGATAAACTGAAAAAAAAAAAAAAGTAACTTTTAAAAAGTTCTTTAAGAGTGTTTTTGAAAGTGTTGAAACTTATTTTAAAAATAAACAGTTACGTATTTGAATAAAAGTGCTGAAATTGAAAAAAAATTGTTGATATGTTTGGTAAACAAGTGTTGTTAAACACTTTCTTTTTGTCAAAGTGTCTGAAATACCCTTGAAGTTGTTAACAATATATAGAGTTAGTTATTATTAATTTTTATTTCTAACATGAAATAGTTGGTCACAAATGATACTATTTGTTTAATAAAATGACTCTCAATTGAAAAATATATTACCGTTGATTGAGTAATGATTATATCACTATTAAAACATTGTCCATTACGAATGTTGCATTGTGAAATATAGATGCATTATTCATTAATCGTTCATGAAATTGTAGATCTTCGGTGAGTATTCTCCATATATCTTGGTTGGTGAGTTATTTTTTTCTTAAAGAAATTCATGTGTTGTATAATAATAATTGTTCAAATTTTTTTAAAAATATATTAAATAAGGAGAATAGTACATAAAAATCATATTTCATAAATTAGAACGGTATAGTGAGTTGTAGTGAAAAAGAACGGTGTTTTAGGGCTACACTAGGGTAATGTTTGAATAAGGGAGAATTATAAGGGATAAAAATGTCTTTTTATTGATCAACTTATAATGTCTTATAAGCCAAAAAAAAAAAAAAAGAGAATGTGTTACTTATAGCTTTTGACTTTTTTTAATTAAATTTTAGCTTTTTTTAAGTAAATTTTAAAACTGTCAAACACTCTAAAACATTAAAAATGGCTTAAAAGTCATGTTGACCATCTTTTAAGCTCTTCCAAACAAAACAAAATCTAATAAAAACCTTTTGCAACCATATTTGCCATTGTCTCAAGCTTTTCTAACAACGTCCACTTGATTTACACTTCATTATATGAGAAAAGACATCATTTTCCCTCCGAACTTGTCCGCTCAATTTACATTAGCACTTAAACTAAACTTCTGTTTATTTACCCACATTAACATCTTTAAAGTGTATTAATTTCACCCCTCAATCTGACGTGATTTTTTTTTAAAAAGCGAATTTTTTAATTTTAAAACTGATATGGCCCCACTTTTATATATATATATATACTAGTGTGCCCGTGCATAAAGATATGATTGAAGATAAAACAGTTATGTTTCATAATATACGGTACAAATAGTTATGCTTCATAGTATGTGGAACAAAGATTACATTGTTATGTTGTTAGCTTGTGAAAGTATTACATATAATCATTTGTTGGTACAAACAGTGCTAGAGTTGTGGTACATTGTTGGCAGCAGTGGTGGAGAACTAAGACCGACTTTTGTGAATTGAACTTCTTAAACGTCTTCTTCTTTGGGTGTTGTGTTGCGACATCACCTTCAACATAGCAAGATATAATGTTCCAATATCCAGATCTGTCACAAAATAATGTAAACAGTAATTATCCATGACACAAGGACAAAAACAAATTATTACTGGTCCAATAACTGCACTACTCAAGATGCATAAAGAAAGACGTGGATAAATAAAAGTTTATTAATAACTATTCTTTATAAAAAAAGTACTTCATTGTATCATTCCCTTTTTGAAGGATGTCATCCAATATTGTTGTTCCTGACATTCTCATTTTCAGAAAACTATTTATCTGAATGTCTCTTGTATACCAAGTACCAATGGATCAACATTGTGAATCTCATCTACATTGTCTCCTATAATTTTGCTTAAAACTGATTTGATATTACATAACATTACTTTTAAAGGAAGCTATCTATTTTAGTATGTATTTAAAGTATTAAATAAGTGTTAAGAGACCTAGTCGGAATTCAGGAAAAATGGTGAATACCAAGTAATGAATCTTACTCTTTGTCTTTTGCTTTCACAGTTGGAGATGCTCCCTTTGCTGATTCTGCCATCTGCACAGAAAGATTGGTTTTTTAGTTAACTGCTCCAAGCTCTCAAAGGAAAAAGGAAGAGTAATAGAAGAGAATATATCATAAAACTACAAAAGTAGAAGCAAATCAACAACTTTTAATAATTTGAAATAAGAATATTTTATGGTAATAAGCCATTTCATATAGAATATTATCAAGTCATAAAATTCAAATAGTTTGCAACTATGTTATTTCAAATAAAAAGTTAGTAGTCATGATACTACAACTGTCCACAATTTATGTTAAGCCACCGCCGCCGCCGCCGCCACCGTCACCACCAGAACCACTGTATTCACCACCGCTGCTACCAGAACCACCGTATCCTTCACTAGTACCGCTTGTACCACCGTATCTATCAACCATATGAAATCTTTATGTGTTCTACCTTTATTCCATTGTACCCAAGACGTTCTCTGAGGTTTCCAGCAATAAGAACAAATGCAGCCTTCTGTGTTTCTTTGATTCCAGCCTCCTCAAATTGAACAAAACTATCGTCATCATATGTCAAAACCTCTCCTGATGAAACCTGCAGAAGTTTGCATCCATCTTAGAATGCATGACTAATCAAGAGCAAAGCATCCATTACTTTCCAAAATTTTCAAGGTGATCAGAGGAGTGAGCAAGAAAATATAATCAAATTCTAACCACAGTGAGCATCAGCTATCATATTGCACAAAAAACACAAGGAAATGTGTTGCTAGTTTATTGCAGCATGCATAGTAATAGGAGAGAGTAGCTGCATGAAAAATATCATATAGAAACAAATCATTTTGGGAATAATATACTTGTGATTAAAAAGCTCAGCTTCTATATTATCGCTTTCCTCATTAGGAAAAAGATTATTAAATATAGGAGTGATTTTTTGTTCAATATTATGAGCAAGCAGAAAATCTGAGAACTCAACAGAAGACATACGAAAACATAACCACGCCAGGACCACAAGAAATGAGCTAACAATTTACTGAAATTGCATCGAAATGGATAAGGAATTAGAGACAAGCAACTTATGGAGCTTCTTAAATGAAATTCAAATGATTTTGTAGATTTCTCCTCTGTTTTTTATCTGACCAGCATGTGTTATGTTTAATACATATATCAATTTGCAGTTATCTTGTAAATTGATTACAGATAAGCCTATGATAGAGAGAAGTTACCTGCTACAAAGAAGGATTTTCCCAGAATTATCACAGATCTTTTCAATTGTGTAAACAAGAAAAACTGAGGCTATGGAGTCACACCTGTAATATTGGAGATTCCAATTACAAGGAAAAAACTAAGGATTAGCGTATTACAACAGTGATTGAATTGATACAACAACAACAACAAACCTAGTGTTACGCAGTTCATACCACTACTTTTGATTGTTACATTGCTTTGTTGAATAAATATATTTGTAACTTTTGAATTGCTAAATCATTGTGCTCAAGACATTCATTACACAGAAGGTTGCTATTTTTCATAATGAGAAATCAATTTATTCTTTTGGTACCATAATTTGCTACATGAATTTAGTAGTTTGAAAGAGTTTTTACCAGAACATTCTGAGTCTTCAAATGCGTAAGCCAATTTTGTCCTCTAAATATCTGAATACGTTTGAAAGAGTAGATAGTTTAGTAATTTATATTCTTTCAATATGGAATAATGATGAACTAAAGAAGGAAATATATTAGAATGTATATTAAGGAGATGATTGGCCAATTGGGCCGTTGGGTAGATGATAAAGGGTAAGTTGGTAGTTTTTTCTCTAAAAATGTTCATAATGGTGCAAATAAGGAAGAACAATATTTCACAAAATTTACGAACTCCTTTGTTCCACAAAACTCAAAAGTAACTGCAAAAGAAAAATTGACCAACCTGCAAATATATTTAACAAAAATGAAAGAGAGTGTAATATATGTAGTGAGAAAATAGTAGAGTATAAATTATATTGAAGATATTATAAATATTGAGAGCCTCTTATATTACTATTATTGAAAAAAAATTCTTCAGGACAATCAAGTTAAAGCAACTGTTTACGGTGATGATATCCCCCTTTATCAAGATATGTTTCAGCTGTTTCACACATATTTGATAACGGGTACACACATACAACAACCAACTTTGAAATATGAAACACCATTGCACACATTCGACGGATTATTGATAAAAAAATTATAGTGGATGCATTTGATAAAAATGACTCAAATGAAGAGGAGTTACCACCACCTCGGATGGTCAATGCCACATCATTTCAAGAAATCAACAACCAAGCCTCTAGAGCTTCAAAAGAACAACTTCAGAAAGCAGAATACAGTATGTTCATTTCATTCTTTCTACCATTAAATATCTCCTTCAACACAAACTAACACATACCTTCTTCCCAACAGATGTGTTGTACTCTTCGTCGTTCAAGAAGTGTTTTTTTTGTTCAGATAGCATTTCTTTGTAAGTAAGACAATGTCGAAATTTTTTTTCCATTTGGGTATTAGTTATCTTTCTTTTTATTTGAGACATTTGATTTCACAATGATTTTGTTTTATACTTTTTTGTTGTTGTTTTTTAATTCCTACAAAGTAAACATAGGGTTACATAATAGGATTAAAAATGAAATAGAACAAATTTAGGTTATATAATTGAAAACACAAGATCATAGTGTGCATTGAATGTGGAAAAGCAGAATAAGAAGATATCGCATTTGAATGTGCTAACTAAAATATTACCTTCTAAGTGAAACACTGTACAATATAATAAATTTAGGTTATATAATTGGAAACACAAGATCATAATGTGTTTTGAATACGTAAAAGTAGAATAAAAAGATATCTCATTTGAATGTGGTAACTGAAATATTACCTTCTAAGAGAAACACTATACAACAACAGAAGTAGAAAGTTTGTGTACAAAAGTTATACCTGCAAAGAAAGAAAAAACAAATAAGATTTGAAGATTACTAACATTCTTTTTCTAAATTGAAATACTCATAAATGAAATTATCAGGATTTTACATATAGTACTACATATAGTAGTAGTTACACTAAATCGTAAGTCATATGCAAGGATTACACAGTATGTAATTGAATACCTTGGAGATAATAAGAATACAACAACAACAACAAAAACATACCCAGTGTATTCCCACCTAGTGGGGTCTGGGGAGGGTAGAGTGTACGCAGATCATACCACTATTTCAAGAGAAGTAGAGAGGTTGTTTTCGATAGACTCCCGGCTTAGGACCAATAACAGTATAACAAATACAAAAAGTGAGCGGATACAAACTAGTATGGTACACAAAACAAACTAACAATATAACAAACACAAAAGATAAGTGCATAATAAACTAGTACGGGATGCAAAAAAGCCAACACCACTAACCCCAAAAACTACAGCCCCAACACTACGAACCAGAAACTCCAGACCCAAAGCAGCACTTCCCTAAATGATACTTACATCCAGTAATGAAAACATTACCTAGTAAATGAAAGATTGTATAATAGCACAAATAAAGAACAAAAGGTGCAAAAAAAGAAACTATTATAACCAACTCTGGCAATGTTTATTCTGGTGATAGTTAGACAAAGGAATATGAGTGACGCCGATGAGAGTAAAATGGCTAACTTAGCAACTGATTATATTGACTAACGACAACAACAACAACAACAAACAACAACAAAACCAGTGTATTCCCACCAAGTGGGGTCTGGGGAGGGTAAAATGTACGCAGTCCATACCGCTATCTCTGAAGAAGTAAAGAGGTTGTTTCCGATAGAATACAGTGTAAAAGAATTTTCACTTAATCAATGTATTTTAACTATGTAAAGTTGTGTTAGGAGATCACTTGTGTAATTTTATAGGTTACTAAGCAATTTCTTACTCTTATTTTTTATTACTACTTGATGTCTTGTATGCCTCTATTTATTTTACTATGCTGCTATTGTTACTGTTTATGTCTTCATAAATGGAGCATTTTGCTTTCTTTGAACCAAGGATCTATTGAAAATAGCATATCTACGACAAGATAGGGGTAAAGTCCGCGTACACTCTATCCTCCCCAGACCCAGACTACACTGAAGATATTATTTTGACTTTCTAATAATCGATGCTGGTTTGAGTAATATCAAAAGACAAGCTTTGTCAATTCAATGAAAGAAACCTACATCATTTGACTGAGTGGGCTGTCATAAGTGATGAGTTGTGGGGTTGAAATGATTTTAAAGTCTTTGAACCAATTGTATTCACTTCAACATCATTATAATTGTTACACAAGTGAAATATCCAAAGTTCCATTTACTGCTCCCTATTTTCTCCAAGAGGAGAACATGGAAACTTTAGGGGATAATCAGAAGAACTGCCTCGCACTTGCTCTACTTTGATACAACAACATTACCGAGTGAAATTCTACAAGTGAGGTCTGGCAAAGGTAGAGGGTATAGAGACCCCTTCGATCTAAAATTGAGAAAACTATGGCTTCTTTTATCTTAGAACTGGTTTCTTATCAACTCTGTATTAAACAAATACCATTTACCAAAAGTTAAGAAGGCAAAAATAAGCAAAATCTCCAATTTTTCGAAGCTGTTTTCTTCACCAATAGAAATCAATATCACGGAAATAATAGAAATTTCACACATGTATTCATCAATAGAAATAACAAAGAAAGATACTACCAGAAGTTAAGAACACAGAAATCACGCAAAATCTCCAATTTTTCGAACTATTTTCTTCGCTTTTTTGTTAAGATGAGAAAAGAGGAAGTAAACTGGATTCTCATCAACTCGGTATTAAACAAATACCATTTAGCAGAAGTTAAGAAGGCAAAAATGAAGTAAAATTTCTAATTTTTTCGAATTGTTTTCTTCATCAATAGAAATCAATGTCACAGCAATTACATAAACTCCAGACATGAATTCATCAATAGAAAGAACAAACAAATATTTTACCAGAAGCTAAGAACGCAGAAATCGCGTAAAATCCCGACTTTTTCGACCTCTTTTCTTCGATTGTTTATTAAGAAAAGGAAAAGTAAATTTTGGGAAAATTATTAAAGGCAGTGGAAGAAAATAACTGTAAATAACAGTGACTACACATTTGTCGTCGGTGATTGTTGAAAATGACATATTTAGCAAAAGGCCCTCATTGTTAGGAAAATAACCTTCATTTACCCAAAGACCCTTTTATATATAAGAGTGATATTTACCCAAAAGCTCTTTTCATATAGGACAAAATTGTAGTACACCAACTTTTCATTTATATATAGGAGTAATATATTAATAATTTTATTTTTTTAAAAACCACCTTCTTCATACCCCCCACCCCATTTCTTCATCTTCTTCGTACCCCCTTCACCCGTTTCTTCATCTTCTTCATACCCCCACCCGTTTCTTTATCTTCTTCGTAATCCCCCGTCTCTTCAGACTGCCCCACCCCTATTTTCCTTCCCTCTCTTTCTCAACCAAAATTCAAAAAACGTCATTGGATCCAACTACTTTCAAAAAATTTATTTTTTCCCCGCTTTATCTCCTTCTCAATTTCAAATCTTTTACTTGATCTCCATTACTTCAATGCTTCTCAACTCCATATCGCTATTTTTTTATTTTCATCTTTGTTCAAAAATCCCTCAAATTGCAGCTATGTTGGTTTCCAATAATTGAAAATTCGATTGGTATTTTTCTATCGAACAAGGTCATCGTCAATTGCTTATTAATTTTTCTCAATTCTCACGTCTTGTACTTATTGGAAATTCACCAAATTCGATGAAGAATTCAATTGAAAATTCGATTGTTGCATTATTTTTTACGAACTGTATCAGTATGGTATATGGATTGTATCAATGTGACATATGAACTGTATTTGAACTATCTGAGTCAAAATAACCCAAACTTATGAAATGACCATAATATGAAACTGACTGACCATGAATGTCCAATCACCCAAACATGGGCCAACTATTTTTAAAAAGGCCTGCCCCATGTCTTTTTGCTTTTTTTAACTATAGAAAGGTTGGGATAATAAAGGGGTTTCTTTATGACATGGGCTTTGAGTTGTAGTTACACAAAGTTTGGACCTCAACATCTCTTGCACCTTAGAAATAAATTGGGCCTAGTTTGATAAAGCCCAACTTACATCATTTGCTCTTAAAACAAAGCATTTCACAAACTCTGTTTAGACTGAAAAGAAGATGGAGAAGAATAGTGTGATTATTAGTTTAGATATGGTCCATATGAAACTTTGGAATAATAAGGTGACTATTGACATATAATAGCTAGGTGGTCCAAATAAGTTAATGGGGATTTTATTTTTTCTTATTGCTTTATGATCATAATGAATGTCACTGAAATCTTATGGCTTTAAAAGCCTTTGCATGCACATGACACTTGCCTTTGAACCATCATTATTTGATAAGGATTCCTTTGTTCTAACTTTTTTTGTTGTAACAAAAAATTAAGCCCCACATAAAGCTATCATCCTCTTCTTCATGAGTTGTAAGTGATAGGGTTTGCCCCCCTTCCCCCACACCCCTCTCTATCTACTTCATTTTTTGGGGTCATTATATAGCAATAGCACCCTAACTTTTGTCTAATATAACAATCATGCAACCCTAACTTTTCAAGCTCAATGGGACCTAATTCAAGTTTGTCTGCTCCTTTTCTCCTCCATCCTTATTCAATCTTCTTCCATATTCGTATTGGGGTTCGATTAATTAAATTCGAATTGTGCCAAAAGTCCCACACATTAGGGAGGTTTGGGGGTGGGGGGTGCAACCACTTACTGACGGATTAAAGACAACTCCAAATTAAATAGAGTTCAAACTCAGATATTTAATTAAGGAAGAAGGAGTACTTATTACACCATCACAATTTTGATAGATCGTCTACTCTCTTTACCTTACTTTTTGTGCATCGTGTAGTTTTTATTTAAGAAACTCACTTATAATGTAATTATTTTCCTTTTTCGTTTTCTTCTTTATAGTTCATAATGTTGAAACTTGTCGAGAGTTTGGTCAAGTAAACAAGTGAATGCCCAATTTGTCAGGAGATCGGATATTCAAATTTTGACGAGTATAGAGAAATTGATCGTATGTAGTCGTCCATCAAAATAATAGTCGGTAGATATTTATATCAATGTATGGTGCACTTAAAACATACATCTTTGATACAAAATAATGTATATTTTTTATATTCAAATATTATTAATTTTGACCGACCAACTAAATGTATAACTTGTCCTATTTATTTAAAAAAAAAACTAACCTATAGTAGTGGTTAGTTTGGAACTGAGGCGTTGCTGATGTTATATAGTAATAGCGAACTTGTGATTATCTTTTTACACGAATTGTTAATCAGTATTAAATATTTAAGAATATAAGTAGAAGAAAAAAAGAAAAGAGAAAATCTGAAGTATTTTCCCTTTTCAATTCTATAACTCAACCTGAAAAATAAATAGTAGCAAATTCTATGTTAATTCACATTTTCTTGAACATTGTCCTAGTGGTGCTTTAAAACTCAAATTCGGTATTAATTAAATCATGACATCGTATAATTTCTAGTTCAATTCTTATTCTCTGAATGTTTAATTTTGTTACAATTCATTTGAAACTTTTATTGATTTGATATTACACAAATGAACAGATAAAATTAAGAAGTTTATCATTTGGTTCAATAATGTCCACATTATAAGTTTCAATTTTCAATAATTTGTATATAGTGGTCATAAATAATGTGTCTGAATCACAAACATTATTGACATGATCATTAAAAGAAAATATGACAAATGTTCATTACTATGCGTTAAATATGATTTCATTTTAAGATGATTAAATGGTAAAATTCTATGCGTTAAATAATGTCTTGCAATTATTAATTTGGTTGTCCATTTTCCATGTATATGTATTGCGTAATTTGCTGCGTGTTTTTGTTTTCATTTTTTGACAAAAGGGACACTAGAAACACCTTCCTTCACGCAGGGGCGGACCTACGGCATATTTGTGGTGCTTCGCCACTCGTTAAATTTGATGCAAATTAGGTGCAATTATATAAGAAATATATAAATATTTGTATAAGATTTATAAAGCACATCGTAAACCAAGAAGATAGCTATTTACTTTAATTTCTAAGAGGAACCTTAAAGGCTTTGGATATCAATATATGTGTTCGAACCTCCTGAACACCCATGATCTCTAAATCTTGAGCCCGCCACTGCCTTTACGCAAGATGCTATTCATTTTTCGTCAATTCCTTTGCTCCACTAAGAGATAGTCTTGCTATTCCAAATTAATTATTGTGTTTTTAATTAAAACTCGCATTTAAATTATATCCCATATTATCTTACTTTCAATCGTATGAACCAAATATCTAATTAACAAATAAAATATTATTCACCAAAATTTTTTATTATTATTTAAACCCTTTATTATAATCCTCACCTTATAATTATATTCTAAATTCTAATATAACTTATTTGGTGACCAGAGGACCCTAAAAGTTGAAAAATGAGAAAGAAGATGTTTCATGAATTGCAACTCTTGTTAGCAATGATGCAATTGCTTTTTTAAAAAAAAAAAATTAGAACCTTTATTTTATTGTTTTTGTTTCAACTTATTTGTTTGGTTTTGACTTGACATAAAATTTTAAAAAGTAATATAATTTTGAATCTTGTGACTTAGGATTAAAGAATATCTAAAGTCTACCAAAATGCCATTTAATCAAGTGGTCTCGACATATTACATGGAATATTTATATTTAGAAAATTATCAAAAACGGAATGAGACATTTCTTTTTAAATGGCTTTGAAATAAAGGGAGTAGAATTTAATTTGATAGTGACTATACATACAAGGTATTTAGTGTGGATGAAATATCTTTTGGTGGGGAAAGAGAATTGCAAGTACAATGATCATCTTGTGCTTGTTTTTTTTGGGGTTGAATAGAATTGGGGAGATGCATGAGGTTAGGTAAAAATGATATTTTGATATAAATCAATGTATATGTATTACTTTTAATCAATTTATGTATTATGCTTTTGTAACTATGAATTAATAATGATATGTTTGTCATGATGAATCCACGTTCGGCTAATTTGACTATAGTGCTTGGGGGAATTTAATTAGTTATAAACTACGTGGCTAAGGGCCAACTAATTAAATTAAATTTTGTTTATTCTGCGGGCCTTTGGGCATTAGTATTCCACAATTTATTATTCTTTCTTTTTCCTTTTGGTATTTGTATAGATTTGCATCGGCAAGTCTCACAAGGCTTACTGAATTTATTTTGTAAAATGTGTCGCAATTTTGTCAATGCAGTACAAATTGCATGACTAGTACAATAAGAATCATATTTTAAGGGTAATATTTTTTTTATTAAAGGTGATGTTTTTATTCAAAATTAAAATCTCTAGTTAAAAATAAAGTAGTAACACTTATCATGCTACTATTATTGACTTATTTTTATTATTTTGTTTTTAAATTAAGTGCTTAAAAGCACTTTGTTGTTTTATCCAAAAAAATATAAAAAATGTTTAAAGTTATTTTGACTTAAAAACACTTTAAATAAGTCGATTCAAACTGACTCTAGTCGTTTCGTGTAAGGTATAAAGGAGAAATAATTTCGAAAAAAAATAAAAGACTATTTTATTTTATGTTTGGTGTGAGATATTAGTTAGTATCATGATTATTTATCCCGCTATTTACACTAATGTGATGCGATACATTATTCATATACATGATAAAATAACTAATTTCGAAATAACTCTTTTCCAGCCAAACCATCCGGGGGTTATAAGATGAGTAGTAGTAAAGTCAAGAGAGATGGGGTAGAGAGTTAAGGGGGGTGGGCGCCAAATGGAGGGCAAAAGTATGTGGGAATTGTGAGCTGTTTATGTTTGTTTGGTATATTAAAGTATCATATGGAGAATAATACTGAAGTATATTTATTTACAACTTACAAGAAGAAGCAATTCCCTTATAATGACAGTTTTGGGGGGTAGAATTTAATACTAGTATATTTATTTACAACTTACAAGAAGAAGCAATTCCCTTATAATGACAGTTTTGGGGGGTAGAATTTAATACTAGTATATTTATTTACAACTTACAAGAAGAAGCAATTCCCTTATAATGACAGTTTTGGGGGGTATAATTTAATACTAGTATATTTATTTATGTTACTAAAAACGACTTTGCCCCTAAGCTAACGTTGTCTCTCTTATCCATCATCTAAACTGTTTGTTTTTTTCCATTAATGTCTTCCTTTTTATTTTCTACAAATTTTTATTTATATATGCTTCACCGATATATCGGATTTTTATTTAGTAAAATATAACATGAAAAATCTATTTTTAGAGAAAATCAGATCATTTAAATGAAATGTTATTATAGCGAAATGTTTGGTGGTATATGTCCAAAATTTTAAAAAGTTTGGTCCGTCTAATAAAACTGCTGAAGAGTTTAGGTTGATCTTAATTAAATGGGTGGACTTTCTAAAACACTGAATTGCAAAATATGCAATTTAATTAGTGTCCTAATGTCTATTTAAATCAATCCTCCATTTTCTTATTTGTTGGCAGATTCCTCCAACCAAATAAGAAAAAGAGAGAAGAACAACTTGAGTTATTATACACATTATTGTTGCGTCACGTAGTTAAGAATTGGTTCATTAACAAGTTAACACTGAAAATAGAATTAAATATTTATTTTTTTCAAGAAAAAAAATCAGATTATTAGACTCAATCAATGTAATTTTGGAAGTAAGGTTTGAAAAGAGTGATGTGTATACGATTTTTACTCCTATCTTGTGAAGGTATATAGACTATTTTCGTTAAACCCTTAGTGCAATTAAGATTAGACACAAATTTATTTTCTCAAATTACGTTTTGAGAACATTTTTAAGAAATTAGATGAAAATAAAATCCAAATGTCACCTTAAAGCATGAGGGTTACTACCTACTAATTGGTATATCTAGGAATTATCACTATTATTCTATTAATACGTTTTATGTTTGAATTAGATATTTTGATGGCTGGAATAATATATTATTCTATTATTCCATCGACCATAGTACTTATGTTGTCTCTAAGAAAAAAATTGATCGTTCTCATGTATTGGTGTTTAGGTTAGAAGGTTAGTATGAGTTTAGGTGGTTGTTTCTTTTGTTGTATTATCGGGTGTCTCTTGCTTATGGTATCATAGGATATTGTTGATTTATATTGTATCTAGCTATTTTACTATTTCTTGTACAGATTGTTTTATTGTGAGCCGGGGGCTATCGAAAACAACCTCTCTACATCACATCTAAGGTAGTGGTATGAACTGCATACACTTAGCCTTCTCAGACTTCACTTAGCGAGAATATACTGAATATGTTATTATTGTTATTCTGATATATTGGTGCTCAACAAACTATGAAGAAATTAAACAACTAATCTCACATGGCCACTAAAACAGGCATTCCTTAAAAAGCAGGTTGCCGTCTTGAGCATCATATATTATAACAATTTAATTATGTCTATCAAAATCATTCTGTCAGAGATATTTAATTTATTAGGCGAGGTTGGATCCATTAACTACCCCTAACCATATTATACACAGAGATCTAATATGATTGATAGCAAAACATGTCTTATGGTCAAACCAAAAATTAAAACATAATTAAAATAAGTCACGTAATTATAAAGAAGAAAGGTCACAATTTTCCAACTTTCTTTTATGAAAACATTATTATCAGGGTTAGTGAATTTTAAATCAACTTGATTTTGGTGTTACTCGTGACGACAGTTTTTCTGACTTAGAAGTTAAAATGGACAATTTTTTTATGTAACGATTTTGGGCAAACTATAACTAATATCATTAACACCATCTGACAAACGTTTGGTGAGAAAAAAAAAAATAGGGTTTGCACAAAAATGGGCAAACCACATTATCATAAATATTTTTTTTAATAGTTTGTGCGCAAACCACTTTTATTTGGGCAAATTATGATTTTTTCATTGATTCGACTGATAATTGATTAAACATTACACTGTTAATATTCCTAAAAAGATTCTTATTTATGTGAATATTTGGTCACTTCAACTTTTTAGAAATGGTACAAAAAATGGAGTGAACAACACATATTTATTAGTGAAAAAATTGTACTACCATTTAAAAAAAAATTGAAGTGAAAAAATATTCACATAAATAAGAATCTTTTCAGGAATATTAATAGTATAATGTTTAATCAACTATCAGTCGAATCTCTCGATGAAAGAATCATAATTTGCTTAAATAAAAGTAGCTCTCCCACAAATGGGCAAATTATTATAAAAAGATTTATGAAAATGTGGTTTACTCATTTTTGTGCAAACCTTATTAATATTTTTTCCCTCAATAAACGTTTGTCAGATGGTGTTAATGATGTTAGTTATAATTTGCCCTTTTTTGAGCAAATTGTTCGTTTTGTTACATTAAAAAAGAACTGTCCGTTTTGACGCCTAGACTCAAATAACTGCTCCTTTTAGCTCTGGTGAGGAGGTGGGCAGTGACGGATCTACATAGAGTCCAGGGGTTCATTCGAACTCCCTTCGTCGGAAAATTATACTACTTTTACATGGTAAAAAAAAATTTTATGTACAAATAGTAAAGGTTGAACCCCCTTCAACTAATCCGTATATATACTACTGAACTCCCTCACTGAAAATCCTGGATCCGCCCCTGGAGGTGGGATGGTGGTGGGTTTCGTTGGTAAAATGTTTTGAGTACGTGCCACCTGATTCCAAAACCATACAGCTCCATTAACAAGGAAAAAATGAATATTAACACGACATTATAATATTACTTTTGACTTTTATATCATACAAATTAATATTAAAAAATAATATAAAAGTAATATTGGAAAATTAACTAAAGAAATTATAATTTGATCAGTCAAAAGATGTAGTGAAAGTTGTACAAAATTACATTGGCAAATAGGTATTGTACATCTTGAAATATCTCAAAATAAAAAGATTTATCAAATAATTAATTAATTATGAAATTTGGAATGATAATAAAGAGAAATACTTAAAAAATAAAAAATAAAATTGGAAGACTAGAGAGACAACAAGGGTGTTAGTTACCAACCAACACTATGGTGCACAGGACAGGCGGACTCGTATATAAAACGTCTTGATTTCGAGCCCTAAATATATATGTATATATATAAAGATATTAGTAAGACGTTTTTTTAGAGTGAGTCTTATGCAACGTGAAATTGAACTAATTGTGGGACAAACAATATATATAAATCCGACAGTTTAGAGTTTAATTTTTATTTTTTTTTAATATTTTACATAATTATTAAAAATTTCGATTTTAGGTCTGTTGATATACATAATTAACTCCCGATACATCCAACGAGGATACATTCTTTCCTTTGTAAAGATTCATAATTAACTCTCGATTCATTTTTTTCAATTTTGGATCTGTCGAGATACATAATAATACATCCAACGAAGATACATTTTTCTTTGTAAATAATATACATAATTAGCTCTCAATACATATTCTTCAATTTTGAATTTACGAAGATATATAATAATTATCTGCTCGATACATCCAATAAAAATACATAATTAGTTGAAATTTTTATAATTACTTTATAAGAGTGAAAATTTATATAAATATAATAAATTAAGGTGTATGTTTATATTATTTTTCCTTAATCATACTCTAAGTGCTAACTTTAAATGAACCTCTTGCAATGTAAATTAAAATTAATTCGATCTTAATATAAATATCGAACACCTAATAGCATTTGAGAAACCAAAAAAAAACAAGGGAGTTAGCTTTTTGGAGGGTGTTTTTTTTTTCTTCTGTAATTAAAAATCAGTAACTGTACTACTTTTTTCTTTCTGTTTTCAATCATAAATTATTGTCCCTTGTATTATTTTTATCTCATTCGTTATTCTCCCCCCTCTCCACTTTCTTGCTTCTTCTTCCTCTTCTTCTTCTTGTTGGGAAAAAATAGAAAGAATACGTCAACTCCAGCTCTTACAATCAGCTTTTCCTTCAATTCCCCTCTGTCAATACACATTCTTCCTTACTCCTCTTTCCCATTTTTACTTGTTCACATTTAAGCTTTTCATAGTTCCCTTTGGTTCTTCTAAGGTGAGTTAACAATCTTGCAAAATAGTTAAGTCTAGTTGTGTGCATTTTTTTGAGGGTTTTGATGAAACTTTTTTCAGTGCATTCTGGGTCAGATTCTTTTTTTTTTTTTGCCCTTTTTCTCTGTTAGTTTATGGTGGTTAATGAAAGTTGACATGATGGTTTGTTCTTCTTTTGCTTCTTTTTTTTTTTCTCCCTCCCCTCTCTCTCATTGTTTGCGTGTTGTTGGATCGTTGATCACGAGGAAAGTTAAAAGCTTGATTTGACTTGTACTTTCATCTGGCTCTTGTGTGAAAAAAGTTGTTTCAAGAAATGCAAAGTTGTGATTTTTATGACATTGAATTGCTGATTTTATGTTGAAATTAGTCTAACAATGAAGATGGGTGTCTGCTGTTTAGTTTTGCTGTTAGTAGAATAAACTATAGGTTGGATTCTCTCTTTTTTTTTCTTCAGTTTATGTTGTCTTCTTTCTTTTATCTTCTCAGTTTATTCTCTGCGTCTATGGCTACCATTGTGTTAACTCATAATCCCCCTTTTTTGTCTCTATTCAATGAGTTGCATCTGCTTGCTGATTTATGAGCTCCTAATGTTTTCTAGATCAGTCCAGCAATCGAAAAAACAATTACTCTTTGTTGTACCAGATCAGGACTATCAAATTTAAGAAAAAATATTTTATTACTACAATTTATTGATGTTTTTGCTAATGGATATAGATTTTGAGATCATCAAGGAGAATATTCTCAGTCTGTAACTAAACTAGTGCTATGCCATGACTTTGTGGAAATTTGACTCGGGTTCTCAACAATATTAGTAGTTGTGATATATTATGACTGAATTTATTTGCTTCCTTCACATGTTAGTATTAGATTATAGGGACAAGAATGCTATGTGAAATCTTCTTTTTCGTTCAGACAACGTTCTCTACTGTTTATATTCATCAATTGATCGTATTGTGTCTGCAGGGGGTTGACTAGGTATAGCAAGTTTTTTGGTTTCGTAGGATGACATGGAGTTAGCTCTCTGAAATTATTGTACCATTTGGGATTTTGTGCTGCATGGGAAGCTTGTTGGACCTCATTGATTTTGATCAAGGAGGAATGGCAAGGAAGTTTCTTTCACATAAAAGACATGGCGGTAAGTGCTTCCGTTCTCTAGTTGCATCATGAACATGACATTGTGAAAGCTGATAATGTTTGCAAGATGTTATCTGTTAAACAACTAATCTCGAATTTAAATCCTTTTAACAATGTTTGATGAATTGCTGATGATTTTTCACAAGGAATGCACCCCTTGAAGGGTCAGGGAGAATCCTGAATTAGTTTAATTCATTAAGCTCAAAATCATTCTTAGCTTAGTCAATAGAATTATCATTCCAGTCCTGAAGCACAATGGCTTCTGCTTCTGCTGTAGCAACTATTACTATACGAAGAAACTTGTTACATTACATATAAGCACGACGTCACAATTTAAGTGGGACAGAGGGGATGTATGTTTTTCGTTTTCCCAAAACAAACAGAAAATATGATGATACATGCATCTATTGTGCAGGCGTGGATACTCCTAGAAATAGCTTGGAGCTTCCAGTTGAAGCTTCTCAATGGTTCTGTGCTGCAGGAGAAAAAGCACAGGTAGAAGTTTTATTATGTCATGTTCAAATTCTCTTAACTGATGTTGGGATACTCTTACCACATCGAGCACCGAAAGAAAAGATAAGCACATATTTGCATTTGATAAAATAGCTATAACCTGGAGTGTAGGATTTCTCCAGCCTTGTGTAATCCTTGTAACTATGGTCTTATAGAGTGTGGCAAATTTTGCAAGTTCATGCTGACAAAGAACTCCAAGGCTGCTACTTGAAATTTGCTTCAACGTGTAAGAATCTAGAAGTTTACGGTCTAGGATTTCTTGATATTTCGGTTATTCTTTGTGAAACATTATGTATTAACTTTGTATCAGTGCTCTCTTCTTCTGACAAAAGTTCCATAGGGGTATTGCTCTTGGGAAGGAGGAAATATGCAGTATAACCATGCCATATTCTTTCTGCTTTTTTTTCTTCTTGATTTAGAAAACACTGTCATTATCAAACTCTGCCATTTCTCAACTAAATGATGTGCATTATTTTCTTGTTATCTTCACTTAATTGGTTTCCCAATATCTGGCATCTCAAAATCTTCATGTATTATTTGGTACATTGGAAGCATTAAATCAGGCTTCTGAACTGTCCTGAGAATTTAGATGATTCCATGTTACTTGCTTGATCCTATGCAAACTCATACCACATTTGAATGCAGTACACTTATCACATGATTGATTGGCCAGAGAAGAACTGTAATGGGTACGAGGCTCCAATGAAGACACTGATCAGTGAAGAAATAGCTAGAAGACCAAACACCGTACATAATGCACCTAGTGTAG
Organism: Capsicum pubescens; assembly: GCA_030864215.1. NCBI lineage: Eukaryota > Viridiplantae > Streptophyta > Magnoliopsida > Solanales > Solanaceae > Capsicum > Capsicum pubescens. The sequence goes on along the minus strand of CM061539.1, from coordinate 183,181,771 downwards.
TGGCACGTCTAATGGGAGTGGATACTTTACCATTAGATTCAAGAAGACCATTAGCAAAGCAGTTGGAGAAAAAGAATGAAATGAAAGATGGGAACCCTCCCAAAGAGGAATGGTTGAGAAAGGTTTCCACCGGTCATGAAACCCCGTCATCCAGACAGAAAATCTCAATTCCCTTTAACCATGATAAGTCATGTGATTTTGACCGACAGACTGATAGCAGAAAACCAAACAAATATAAACCTCGAGAACATCCTCAGGAGGAGGAACTGCAAAAGTTCAAAAAAGATTTTGAAGCATGGCAAGCAGCAAGGTTCAAGGAATGTTCGAAGTTTGTTGAACATGGCACCAGTCCGAGTCAATGGTTAGCACAACAAAGCCTGAACAAGGAAAAGTTGTCTCTTTATGCAAATTCAATGAGAACTGCAGCTGCTGAAAAACCTACAGAGCTTAGAGGGCATACAGTAGCAGTGAATCCCCTAGAAAGGAGCCTTTTGGAGCATCAGAAAAATATAAATGAATTTGCTGCACCTGCACAAAATAAGGTCAACTGTGTAAATGAAGTTATTCCGAATCCCGATTTTCAGCAGAATCCTCTGACAAGTTCTTTTGGCCGGCCTGATGTCGCTTCAGCTCCTACAAAAATAGTAATTCTGAGGCCTGGTCCAGAAAGGATGGGGACTAATGAAAATTCATGGGCCAGTTCGCCGGGTATTTCTGAAGACAGGGTTAGTATAGAAGAATTTCTCGAGGAGGTCAAGGAAAGACTGAACTGTGAATTGCAAGGAAAGAGTTCCAAAAGGAGCACCACTGTCAGAGGAGGAGGAATTGAGACCCCTTATAGTGAAAGGTCACCAGATGCGAGGCAAATAGCTCAATCTATTGCAAAACTTGCAAGGGAGAGCGTTACTAGGGACTTTGGAACAACATTAGCTCGATCGGAATCCACCAGGTCTTATAGAAGTGATATTCAATCCGATGGGGTGAGTTCTCCTGAGTTTGTCAATAGAGATACAAGGAGGTTTTTGACAGAAAGGTTCAGGAATGTCCTCAAGCAAGAAACGTCCCATGGTATTCACAGGCTTGCTCGTGGAAGCTCTAGATCAACGGAACTGAATAAAGAAAAGTGCAATTCTGAAGAAATGAGGCATACTTCTAATACGGGAGATAAAGCAACCAATCTGGACAATATAAAAGGCGAATTAGAAATGCACAGCAGATCTTTCAGACGGGATCATGGCAATGGCATGCTTGACCAGGAACTATCTCCTAGGAGCCTAATTAGATCTTTGTCTGCTCCTGTGTCTGCGACATCATTTGGAAAGCTTCTCCTAGAGGATCGACATATGCTGACAGGGGCCCATATTAGAAGACAACATGAAGCTATTGAGAAGGCTACAATGAATGTCAAAAAACGGCAAAAAGAGAAATTCAACCTTAGGCGAAAGGTTTCCAGCTTTAGTCATAGTTTCATACTCAAGGGCAGGCTCTTTGGTAGGAAAGTTCATTCTTGGGAAGAACCACATGGACAAACATACAATCTCATGAAAGATTTTCCAAGCCCACCAACTGGTACACCAAATTTTTATGAAAGACATGTAAGGCTCCTAAATAGTCCATCTCATTACTAAATATCTGCATGATGCTGATTTTTCATTACATCTAACTATGGATACTATTTGGTTCTAGGAAAATCCCACTGAAGTTCCACCGAGTCCTGCATCTGTATGCAGCAGTGTCAATGAAGAATATTGGAGACAAACAGACTACTTCACCCCGTCATCAACATCTGAGATACCTGCACTGGATGATAGTGAGATGCCCCGTGTTTTCAGAGATATCAGCTCTAATCTGAACGGTATTAGTAAAAGCTCTATAAGTGTCCTCAAGCATATGTTGCTCTTTATTTTGGATTCATTGTAGGCAAGATCATGTTTCCTGTGAAACAGGCCAAGAAATTCTTGCCATGTTGCTTTGACTCGTATCTTTTCACCGTTACAGTATTGTGCAAACTGAGAAACTTCAGCTGTGATCACATAAAATGTCTGACAGGATTTTTGTCCCTTATCATGTTCTTGAAATAACTAACGACATAGATATATTCCTGGAGTTGTATCTCCCCGTCTTCACTCTCTAACTTAGCACCTTCCTTGATTGCAATATAGTTGGTTTTTAATTAATTATTATGTCTTGAAAATGTGGAACTGCATGAAACTTTTAAAGAAGTTGCAATTTTATTTTTACATGACAGAGTTAAGGAGGCAACTGAATCAACTAGATACTTATGACTATGAGGAGACCATGACCGATGAGCAGCCAGATGAAGAGGAGATGTTGGAGATTGAAGACCATTCCGAGGCATACATTAGAGACCTGCTCGTTGCTTCTGGTTTATATGATGGTTCGCGTGATAAATATATATCAAGATGGGATCCACTTGGAAAGCCTATCAGCAACCAAGTTTTTGAAGAAGTAGAAGAGTCTTACAAACAAGTGACAAAGGATGAAGAAGGGTATACTAAGGATCAATTACGGAAGATAAATCACAAGTTATTGTGTGACATGCTGAATGAAGCACTTCCAAGTGTACTTGGAGTACCTTCCACAATGTCTAGGTTCATGAAACACGCTGTCGGTCCTATGCCACGAGCTCCTCTGGGAAAGAATTTATTGGAACGTGCATGGGAAATTGTTGGCGTTTATGTTCACCCTCCATGGGATAGAACAACTCAATCCCTTGACAATATAGTTGCCAGGGACTTGAGTTCTACCCCATGGTCTGGATTAATCGACGAAGATGTTAATTCTCTAGGTAAAGACATGGAATGCCAGATTATTGGTGATCTTATTCAAGAATTGGTCAAGGATATGTTGTCATAACTTTTCTTTTTCTCTCTCCTTTTTATTTTAATATATTCTTTATTTTGGTCATTGATATGAAGAAGTTTTGGAACTTCTGGGTGGCCGGGGCATAAGACATGCAAAATGTTATCTGCCCAAATTAGAGTGAGTTTGATTTACAGAAACTATAATGTGCAGTCTTTCTAGTGTTGGATACATGATTTTGGTCATAATGTGTGGCTTGATCAGTTGATCTGGTGATATTCATTGTACATTATCAGTTCGGATATCAATAGTTTATTGATTCGATAAATAAGTTTTGTTTACAAGTCATTATACAGCATTCTGGAAGTGTGAAGTTACCTTTGTAGGCCAACTCTACTTCTAATCACTCCTCTTTCAAATTACTGCTCTGAAATATACAAGTCCCCCTTCTAGTTAAATGTGGATGAGTGTGAGCGTTGTTGCCTGAATACGATTGGTGCTGACTACACTAGGTGTGTTGCAAGAAAAGTTTGGTCAGGTTGTCACCGATGAGCATTTCTAGTCATACCGGAAAAGAGGTCATATTGTATGGCAAGGCCATACACCCGTTTGCCTTCTTCAGTATAGCTCACATCGAAACATCTGATCAGCAAATGGGACTGACGTTACGCGAAAATTAAAGGGAAGGCCCTATTTTGTGTCTACTTTTGCAGGAAGATGAATATTAAGATTAAGACCATTGGGCCAATCCAAAATAATACAAAAGAGAAGGAGTAAGACCAAATATTAGGTAATGGTTCATAATCTTAGGTATCTTAACAGAGATGAAAATCATAAGCTGGCATTCCATGCTTAGCCAACAGGTCCATTCAAAAGCCCTTCAAAATGACTTGGCAAAATAAAATTGGACATGGACAACCCAAGGTAAAAACTTACACGCACCCGGTGTACACACCAAACTAATGTTCTCCACCATGATTATGTAATTAAATTGAGTAAAATACATATTGATTAATCATGGTTAAGTAACATGAATTTTAAATTCAAACACATGACATGCATGTATTGACTTGGTGTATACACCGAGTGCGTATAAGTTTTACCCGACAAAAACCTAATATATTCTTAGGCATTGGAAAATATTTGGACTCAAGTTATTCAGCAAAAGTGGTCACGTACTCATTATCCTTCTGTTTATGATGGATGTCCATGAGATTAATTTTGTTTGACACAGAATTAAGGACAACAATTCATGCTTCTATCACGTGTTGTTCCTGCAAATTAAATGACTCTAGGTTTGTCCCATTTCATATATAATTAAACATGACGATACACGATAGAAAATTTGACATATATTAGGATAAGAAAGAAACTAAATCTAGAAAATGGATGGTCTTAAATATTTGACCTCTATTTATTTCATAAGGAAATCTTCAAGATCAAAGTCAAAACTTACCAGACTTAAAATTTTGCCCGCAAAACAAACAAAGTCAAAAGCTCAAGATTAAGATATTTCTTGTAAATCACCCATCAAATACATTATGTACTCACATTAGCTATTTTATTTTAGTCAAGGTTAGAGAAGTAAAAGAATACTTTCGTCCACTTATCCTTTTTTAGTTTTATTTTTTTTCACATTTTCAAGTCAGAGGAAAAAAAACAGCTTTTTCTTCGATGGACTTGGTTGTCAAAAAGTAGCGGTCCAAAATAGGGAAATTTAGGAATTCGTGTTAGTCGTGTAAAGTTGAAACAGTGTTATTGTGGTAGCTAGTCATTTTCCAAAACAGACTCCACAAAGAATTTCTACACTTCTTTTTCTCTCTGTCCTGTCAATTAATTAAGGAGGTGACCGGCCCTAGCCATGTAAATTGTGATTTGGCGTCGCCGCGGAGGGCGGAGTCCGTGTATAATTTATTCTTTTTTTTACTTCACGCATGAGATTACACTGGACATGACTCGTATTGACACCTTCTAATCGTACATAATAATAGAGAAAATTAATTCTTCAATTTTAGATGGCAATGTAGTTGATGGACATTTTGACAAATAGCATCAACAGAAGTTCACATGTACTTAAATTAGATTCCTATTGACGTGGTTTACTCTCTTTTTTGTTTTTGCTTGATCGGATTTGTCATTATGTTCCAAATCCAATTAACATTCATTATTCAACACTAATCAATAAAAATGACAACATACATAAACGCAGAGAAGGTTGTGCTTGTGCTTGTGCATGCATGTGCACTTACATGTGGTGCCATCAACTTTTGAGTTTTTTCTATGGTTCATTGCATAAAATTAGTCCATAACTTCCGTCTCCAATTTTTATTTTTTTTACGTCAAAGATCTATCAGAAATATCAATTTTTCTATTTCCATAAAGTAGTATTTCGTCTATTTTATCCAAGTTTGCATCTACTTTATCCAGTGGCGGATGTAGAGTAGAAGGTGTGGGTTCCCGGAAACCCACACCCGCTACCGTAAGGCTTAAAATTACATAGAAAAATCGTCAAAAGTTATAAATATTAATAGGTGGGAACCCATAACTAAACCAAGGGATAGCTTAGTGGCAGGAAAGGAGCCCTTGGGAACCCAGAAGTTTAAAATTCTGGATCCGCCTCTGACTTTATCCCCTTAGACGTCACTTATTTCACTATGAATTATTTTAGATAATTAGAAATCTTTTTTTTTATTATTCTTAATTGTGTTCATTTTCACATGATAAATTGGGATGTAGAAGAAAATGAGAAGGAGAAGAATAAGAGGTCCATGTCACAGGGTGGGGTTAGATAATGTAAAGAAGAAAACGTGCCTCATAAATTGGCAGCAAATTGGCCGCGTCTTGCGGGTCGTTGATGTATACCCTTTTCCCCCTATTCCTTTTCTATTCTTTATACTACACTACTAAAGACAAAAAGAGAAGACCAATACTTACAACAGCTTACAACTATTTAATATGACTTGGTGGCTCTCTAATGAATGGAAATAACTTTGTGATCAGTTTCGTATCGCTTAGTGTGCTGACAGTAGGAATGGAAGATTAGTCTCACGACTGTCGGCTGTGAGAATACCTTGGAAAACCAAAAAAAAAAAAAGAATTGGTGGCTGGTGCATATTCAAGAATGATGTAAAAGAATTACTACATTATTAATTAACTAGTGGAATGAGGTCGCGCTTCGCGCGATGATAAACTATTTTATTGAATAAAATATAATTTTTACGATTATTCAAGTGCGATGAATGCGTTGAGATTTCTTTTAGATTCAAATTCAAAAAATTAATGTTAATACTTTAAATTCATAACATTATTTATGATTAGTTGTGTAGTTTATTCAAAGTTTTCACTCTTTAAAAATTTATGATCTTTAAGGGATAATTGATTTTATCTATCTCTACGTAGATGATATAAATTTATATTTTTTTACTAAAAAATTTATTTAAAATATATAAATAATATATCAAAACACAATAAATATAAAAATTGTAATTAGAAGTTCATAAATTAAAAATATTATTTTAATTTTGTATCTGCATATATATAGTGCTTAAATGCTAAAGGAATAAAATTTTAAAAGTCACTACAAAATAAATTATCAACATTCTTAGTTATTATTAGGACTCACATTCTCTAAATTTCAAAAAATATATTAAATTTATATTTGGAAACTCAAATTTCTAATTCTCACCATCAATATGAAACTAGGCATTAGAAAAGTGATGTGACACCTCTGTTTGGCCAATTTTATTTTATTTTTCGAATAATTCCTTCCAATTTAATTTACTTATTATTATTATTTTACAAAAATAAATATTTCAATTACCATTTTCTCTAGTCATTTACATTTCTCAGCAATTATACTAAAATCACAAGAATTGCATTATTTTGCATAGATAAGAAACGGATATAATTGACATGTGAAAAGGTGGTAGTATTAATTTCTAATTAATTTGAAAACTAAAAAATAATTAAAACTTTAAAACTTCATCAATTAACTAATAATGAAATTTAAGAGGTACAAAAATATATGCTTGCACTAATATGCTTTATCATAAAGAATTTGAAGGGGTACGCCACATGATCACAATATACATCAACTTACTTTAGCTATATTTCTATATATTAGAAGAGGTGGTTTCAACATGTGAATTTTTTATCTTTAAATTCAATATTGAGGGTATTAGGGTCTTTAAAATAAGTTCTAAGCTCAATTTGATAATCTTTTGTGCTTTGTTTTTTGAACCTCCTTAAAAGTTTTAATAAAAGCCCATTGTTTTCTCTTTAATTACCAACAATACTATGTAAGAAATTTACAATAATGTCATCACATGTGGCCTTGCATATATTTCCACATATGTTTTTTTATGTATAAAATTATTTCAAATATATTATATTTAAGTAAATTGATTAGTAAAGGTGATAATTTATTGTAAAAATTAATTATTGATACAATTAAATAAATTTTATTCTTTATTTAATTTCATATCGAATATATAATTTACTTTCTTTCTTATTTGTTACTACAATTTCACCTAATTTAATTTTTTTCTAATATATAGAAGAGAGAATTTCGATATGCTTGTTTATGTTGTCTTCTTCAGCTGCTTCAATCGTGATTTTATTATATTGCCCCTAATTAATTATTATAAGTCATTTATATATTAAAAAAATAATATTTAATTGTTTTTAAAAAACAGACATTTATGACATATCTATTTCAGTTATTTTAATCGTAATTTTACTTTCTATTACATCATTTTTAATGAAATATTATAAATTTTTTATATATTAAAAAATTAATAATATTTAATATAAAAAGTAAAATAGACATTTATAACATGTCTGCTTCAGCTGTTTTAATCGTAATTTTACTAAATATCATCCCTAATTAATTATTATAAGTCGTTTAAGTATTTAAAGCAGCTCTCCGTCGATCTGTCGGGTTCAGTTGTTTGCTCCGTGATTTTACTATATCATTCCTAAGTAGTTATTATAAATTATTTACTTATTAAAAGATTAATAATATCTAATAAAACAATAGAATAGACATTTATGATATGTCTGCACCAGCTACTTTAATCATAATTTTACTAAATATCACCTCGAATTAATTATTATAAGTCATCTAAGTATTAAATAAATAATATATAATTAAAAAGATAAAATAGATATAAAATGATAAGTTAACTCTTGATGTTTTAAAATAACTTGACGTCTTAAATGAGATTTCACTTACTTTTTTTTTTTCACAAGTATCTTTTATAGTAATTTTATTATATCACTTCTAATTAGTTGTTGTGAGTCATTTAAGACATGTCTATTTCGTTGCTTCAATCGTGATTTTACTATATCACCTCTAATTAATTATTATAGTCATCTAAGCATCATGTCACTTAAATTGGAGCAGAAAAAGTTTTACACAATAATTAAAAATTTAAATTATTTAGAAAATATAATTGACTATCAGTGACACAAAAATCTGGACATGGAGAGTAGCGTATATTTTTTGAAAATTACATAAAAAGTATTATAAATTACAATAATTAAAAATTTGAAATATCTAAACATAATTTAATCTATTATATATTTTTATAAAATACTTAAAAAATACTATAAATCACAATAAATAACAACTTAAAAATTTTAAATGATATAAATATTTGGCTGACTCTCAAAATTGTATCAGTTTCACTTAAATTGAAATAGAAGAAAAATATTATAAATCACAATAATTAAAATTTTAAATTGTTTTAAAAATACAATTGACTATCAATGCCACAAAAGTTTGAATAGAGAGAGTAACATATGTTATTTAAAAATTACATAAAAAATATTATAGATTACAATATTAATAACTTAAAATATTTAGAAACATATTAAAAGTATGATTGATTATCTAAATTCAATTTTTGTCATATAAATTGAGACAAAAAAATATATATTGAGTTCATGCTAGATCCCGGATGGCTCTTAGGATGTATATGCAATCCAACCTTTTTATTTTAGCTTTTGTTTAAATATATCAAAATTGAAAATACAAGTTCTAATACAGTGCATAAGAAATAATGTTAGCATAAATAATACCAATATTATTAATACAAGCATTATTAATGCAAACATTATTACTACATTCTATCGGCAATATTTTTGTACACTCTAACAAAAGACTCCACGTTTCAATGTAAGGAACATATATAAAAGCAAAGTTCAATAAAATATCTACATAAGTATATTTTATCGTGTTCTCAAAGTCAAATAATTTAAATTAATATGAAAGATGGTAACTTATAGTTTTCTTTTCTATATAATTTTTGAAACACTTAAAATTTGAATTTAAAATATTAATTTAGTTTAACTTCAAAGAACAGGATGACAAATAAAAGAGAAGGAAAAAATGAAAGCGAATGATGTTTAAGGCGACTTAGTAAAGGAATATAATGCGGGTTATTAATTGCAATTCACATGTGATGTAATATGTAATGACTAGATAACCCTTTATCTTTTTCAACACCTATTCTCAAGTCTCACGTATCATTTTTAATCTCAAATTTTCTACTTAATGTAGCAAATCTCAATCATATGATTAAAGATATAAACTTTTAAATGCATCAAATTTTATTGTTTATATGAGTAAGTTATACATAATTATCTTGTAAGACTTAACTCCGTGAAAAATACTACCAAGTTGTTAATATGTTTTGTATATTCATGTTTTATAATTCATAATTCGAATTAATATCAATTTAACTTACTGTACATAATAAAAATATCTTAACATTGGGCCCGTGCTGACACGGATCATGCTCCTCTAGTCTTTTAATGTTGAGTTGTAACTATCAATAATTATAATGAGCAATATGAAAAGAATAGTAAATTCCTAATTGTGATAATTAAGGAATCAATTTTTACATTAATTACTTAGAAAATAGAAAAGGCCCAAAAAAAGAGGGAAAAATAAGTTAGGTATTGTATTAAAATGTAAAAATAAATAATAATTATATGAACTAAAAGAGATGCTTTTTATATAATTTTAAAGAGGATATATAATTACATAAATATAAATTTATGGCCTTATATGCTATTTGCCTTCTTCTTTTCTTTTCAAAACAAAAAATTGTGAATAATATTTTTAATTTTAATTTTTTTCCCACTCAAATACTCTATTTTATCGTCAATTTTTAAAATTTAATGCTTGAACAAAGAGGGTGTTGGAATTTTTTAATGTTTTTTTTTTTTTGAAAAATAGCCAATAAGCTAAGTCTAAAGTTATAAGTTGGACATATTCATTTTTTTCACTTTTAGCTTATTTTTATACTCCTCTAACCTAAAAGTAAATGTTTAAAAATAATTTTTTCTTCAAACACCAAAAAAATGAGAAAAAAAAAAAGGAGCTTAAAATCTAAAAATACATAAAATAAATTAATTCAAAAACTCTCGAAGTTCTTGAAGTTATTAAATTTTCATTCTTGAAAATGCTTCTAACGATAATTTTTAACCTCATTGTCGAATTTAGAAATTTGGAATGCACTAACATGCAAAAAACAATAACATCAAGCATATAATATTCATTTTAGAATGTTGCAAAAAATATCACAATAAAAATTTACAAAATCTAATCACAACTTAACATAATGAAATATGTATGTACAACTATAGTCATATGAAAGAAAGGAAAAAATAAAAGGAGGCCATTTCTCTTTTCAACATTCGATTTTATCTTATCTATTATCCTATTCTTGTCGTCATTACGTTTCTAAAATACAATTTTAAGAAATAAGAGAAAAAAGTATTACAATAAAAATTGACAAAATCTAATTATAACTTAACATAATGAAATGTGTATGTACAACTATAGTCATATGAAAGAGAAAAAATAAAAAGAGGTCATTTTTCTTTTTCGTTATTACTACTCTAGTCATTCATTACAATTATTTATTCTTTATTGCCTTCACTTTTTTTTTTTCATTTTTCTCATTGACATTAATTTTACAGTTACAACTACATAATACATAAAAAGAAATTAATTATCATTAAGATTATGTTATATTAATTTCTCTCATGTGGATTGTCTCAAACAAATAGTGAATTGGGTTCTATTGCAAAAGATCTATTTTTAGGATAATTTTGATTTTTTTAATGAAATTTTTAATAATCTATTTATTTAGTAGATTATGTAAAAAAATAAAATAATTAAGGTGTCACATCATCTTATCTATATTTCTTCTTTATATCTATTTTTAGTATAACGACAAATAAAAGTGAACAAATTATGTAGTAATTTAAACTATATAAAGAAAGCAAAAAGAGTATATATTTTTTAAAAAAAGACATTCATCTCAAGTGGTTCTTATGTCCTTCTTCTCAAATCTTTACATAATCATCATTTCATCTTTACTTCATTTGTTCACTATTTGATCCTCTTCTTATCCCTATAAAAAATAATTCATCATAAAAATTAATATATTATAAAAAAAATTATAAGAAAATAGATTTAAATTATACATGTTCTTGCTTAAAACTTTCAAACAATATAAGATAACAATAACAACAAATTTAATGTAATCTTATGTATGAGTTTAGCAAATCAATTAAATGTCAAAGGAACAATGCATGTAGAACAAGAAGAAGCAATAGCATACCAAAAGAAAACAATAAGGAGGACATTTTAGAAGATAGACAAATGATTTTTTAAAAAAAAGATATATGAAAGTTCAAAAAATATATAGTGAATGAAATATCTTTAATTTTGATGATGGAGGAAAGAAGACTTATAATAATTTTATTTATAAGACGACAATATGAAATATCAAAGATATCATGAACATGACTATTAATGTAATTTAGGAGTTATGATCATCAAATGTCATGAGAGTAATGATTAAAAAAATATTAAATTTCTATATTAAAGAATAAAAATAACTAAAAATTACATAAATACACGACTTATGTTTCCAATATTACAAAAAATTCCAACTCCCTAAACATATTACAAATATCCCAACATATACACAGAATGCTATGTATATGTCGGCTATGTTATGTATATTAATGAGAGAGAGTAAAGTAATTAAAAAGGTGAGAGAGAGTAAAGTAATTAAAAAGGTGAGAGAGAGTGTAATTACTTCCAAAAGGGTTGGTATAAATGAAGGAGTAGTAATTGATTCATTCAATTCATTTTGATTATTTAATGAAAAAAAAAAAATTCAAAAAACCCACACAAAAAAAAAATAGCATTGAAGACTTTTAAGATATGCCAAATAGGATTGACTAAAGTTGTCCTATATATATATATTGATTGAATCAAATATTATCATACTAAAAGTTACATGTTGTGTATTAATAAAGATGTATCTTAAACTAAAAAGAGTTTATACACTTTCACTGCACTAAAACTAGAAAATGCTTTTAACTTAATCACTGTAGTTTTATTCACGTTAATTTAAGATGGTGAGTCATCAAATTAGTACTCCTTTCATTTCATAATAAATCTATTGTTGAATTTTGACACACAGATTAAGAAAAAACAATAAAGACATAAATTTAACACAACTTTTCATTTTTATCCTCTAAAAAACAAAAGTTAACCTTTTATACCTTTTCGAAAATTAATTGTTTGTCAAATTATAAGGGTAACTTTGGAAAAAAATTCAATGCTTAACTTATTTTGAATCACCAATAAATACCATAATAATTCACTTATTTTGAAACGAAGGGAGGAGTAGAAAGTGGAGTAGTAAGTGTCAGAACCGACCGTCTGGCTTTGGCGTGCGGTAATGTTCAAACGTTCACTACTCTGACAATCAACTGATTGCCTAATCAATCCACAAGCAAATACCAAAACCAAAAACAATTTTCTAGTACGGATGTGAGACTGGAATGTCTCGAAATTTGATATTGTATTGATCATATATTTGTTTTCGTAACACCCATTTATATTGAAAAAAAAATATGACCTTAATTTTTACCAAAAACATGCAGTGGCGGAGCCAAAATTTTCATTGAAAGGGTTCGAAAGTAAACATACGGACTGATTAAAGGGGGTTCAACATCTACTGTACATACATAAAAATATTTTTGATCGTGTAAAAATAGTATACAGGGGGTTCGGATGAACCCATGGTGGATCCGCCACTGAGGACATGTGATAAGATTGCACCTAAAATTCCTTTCCGCAAATTTTACGTCGACACTGATTACTTGAACATGAGTTAAATCTTCCTATTTAATATTTCCACCTTAAATTTTGAAAAAGAATTGCGCGTGTTCTCAAGCCTATTATGAAGCAAAATATGATAGATATCAACTGGAACAAGTTAAGATTTTACAACTTATATATTGAGACTAATGCATATATTTTAATGGATATATTATATTTTAAGTGGCTAACATAACCATGTAATAGGCGTTTGAAAATACACATAATTTTTTTTTTCAAATTTTTGTCAGAAGTGATCTAATCTGGATAATTTATCATGTATTCTGACATTCAATCAGAACAAGCTATAATTCAAGCATTTAAACAAAATCTATTCGCAAATTTAAAGAACAATCAATTTATTTGGCTATTCTATAAATGTGCTCATTAATTCTAAATACGTTGACTCTAAATTTAAGAGTGTTTGCTACAACAAATCATAAAAAAGATTGTTAAAATTTGAAAAAAAAAAATATAAAAAAAAATATTCTACTTTCAAATTTATTTAGTTGGCTTCATAAGGAGAGTAAAATTATTTATTTTTTATTAGAAAACTTTCAAACTTTGTCTTGGTATCTACCAAGATACATATGAAAATCCCCCCATTTCCATAGAAAAATATATCATGGGTTGGTGGAAAATTTTGAGGCAGCTGAGGTTTGATGGTTTTTCCTTTTTGAAATTCTATATTTTCATAAATCATATATATGTACACAAAATTTACACACGTGTTTAATGAATATAGTTAAGTTATAGTATTATGTTCATTTTCTGTTCTCTGGTATATATCAATAATCAATCTAAAAGCTTCCTACATATACTATTACTAACCTAAAATCATAAAAAGGCTAAAATAGACAGATCAACAATTAAAGTTAAATATATATGACTTTTTAAATTTGTGATTATAAATATGTCATACTATCTGTATGAACATCTTAAAAAAAAATAATAGCAAATAAACTAAATCAAATAAAAAAAAAATTATATATATAATCATAGAAAAGAATAAAGGTAAATACTATTATTCCCATAATTAGGAGGAACATTAACGTCCAAAATTGACATGGTACATAACCAAGAAAATTTGAAAATCCAATTCCCTTTCCTAAATGAAAATCATACTCCCTCCGTCTCAAATTATGTGTCGTCATTTTCTTTTTAGTTCGTTCCAAAATAAGTGTCGTGTTTCCTTATTAGGCAATTTTTTAAAGACACAATTACCCTTTTACCCTTATTGGTCCCATTTAATTAAAAAAAAAAAAGATATTGACACATTTTTTGATAAAAGATAATTTGGTAAACTTTACCAAGTCTTTTCTTTTTTCTTAAACTCCATGTCCGACCAAATGGCGATACATAAAATGGGACGAAGGAAGTATCATGTTTTATGGGTGCACCTCAATCCCAAGAGAATCATTTCTCTAATTATTACTACTTCCATTTTCCTACTCTAATCATAGACCCAAAAAGTCATTCAATTTGCAATTACTTGGAGCCTAGTGACTAATATTAAATTAAACACTCCCTCCATTTCTTTTTATTTACACAAATTTCTTTCCAAGAATCAAATAATACGCATTTGACCAATATTAGGGAAAGAAAGAAATATACCTTGTTCAAATTTTAATGTAATCTCACGAAACTTTGCAAGTTAATTTTTGAGGAGTGAAACATTACAACTATTTTGAAACGGAGACGATTAAAAGGAATTTTTTTATTTTTTATTTTCAAAAAAAAAAAAAAGTGGGTCCCACATGAGTGTATATTATATTAATATAGAGAGAATTTACACGCACTGTACGTCCAAATCTTGTCTTTTACTGTTGAGTAGTAAGTAGTAGTCTCTTCTTCTCTTCTCCCGCTTTTGCTTTACTTTCTCGTTACCCCTTTTTTTCTTCCTTCTCTCTCTCACTCTCTCTCTCTCTCTGTTTACTTCAACTCTCAGAGAAAAAAAGATACAATTTTGTGATGACCCTTTTAAAGAATTAATCAAGAAGAAGATTATGGAGTGGGATAAACAGCAGCAGCAGCAGCCACCAGCGCAGCCGCAGACGGCGGAGGAATTGAACGGAGGTGGTGGTGGGATGTTTGTGAAAGTGATGACTGATGAGCAAATGGAAGTTTTAAGGAAGCAAATAGCTGTATATGCTACCATTTGTGAACAGCTTGTTGATTTGCATAAATCCATGGCTACTCAACACGATCTTGCTGGTCCTTTTTCTTCTCTCTCTCTCTCTCTCTCTTTAATTATTGCTATCTGTGTGTATATTTGTTTTGGGGTTTTTCAATTTTGTTTGTTTTGGTTGGTTGGTATATAATTGGACCCTTTTGCTGTCAATTCTTTAAATAAATGGATCATTTTTTTGCGTCTTTTAGCTACCCATTTTACTGTTTCTTCATCATCTTCTTGTTCTTAAGTTTTTTGGTTTTTTGAGTTGGAAAACTAAAGAGAAAATAGAGAAAGGAAATTATTTCAAATTCTTTACCTTTTTTATCTGCATAATATTTCTGGTTACTTGGTTTAAAAAAAATAAAATATTCAAATGGTCCTAAAAGTTTTAACCCTTGTGTTTCCTTTTGGTATGGAATTTCATTCTATTGATTCCTTCTGGTTTTCAAAGTTTTTGAATCTCTTTCCTTTTGGTATAGAATCTCACTTGATTCTTTATTTGTATTCTTACTATTGCCATCCAAATATAGTCCTTCTAATGAGAGTCCTATAAAACAATGGTCAGCCTGATGCACTGAGTTCTCGTTTTGTGCGGGGTCCAGAGAAGGGCCGGACCACTAGGGTCTGTTGTATGCAACCTTATAATGCATTTCTGCAAGAGGTTGTTTCATTGACAACAACTTTACCGGCTTCCTTTTAGAGTCCTGTAAAATAATGTAGTAAAACTTGACAGTAACATGGAATGTGGAAATCCTCCAATCCAAGACTGTATGCTGAAACCTTAATTGATTGCAATGATCAATGGCTCCTGTATCTTGCGGATTTCAGGTTTCATGTTTTTATTCGATGAACGCTTCAACTGCAACCAAATAATAAACTCCCCCCTTTTGAGTGGTTCTTCGAATTTTGTGTATATGATAAATTCCCATTTCCATGTTTCAAGATGCTAGTATTTGTTTCATTCAACTTCAGAGTGAATGATCGTATTTTGGTAATATTGTGTGATTTGAATGGTTTGCGTTGGTGATGTTAACCATGATGCGAGAAGCTGAGGACAATACGTTACCCACTTAGTTAGACTTATTAATTGTCTTTATATGTTGTGCATAACATCCATATGTTCGACTTGCTGCAGTTGTATTCTCTAATACTGTTTTGAGTGTCCAGAAGTTATTTGAATTCATCTAATGTGAGCAAAATCTGTACCTGCTATCTCAGGAGTCAGGCTGGGAAATCTGTACTGCGATCCCCTGGTGACATCCGCTGGCCATAAAATCACTGGCAGACAACGTTGGACTCCAACGCCTATGCAACTTCAGATTCTTGAGCGCATCTTTGAACAAGGCAATGGAACTCCAAGCAAGCAGAAGATCAAAGAGATAACTTCTGAATTATCTCAACATGGCCAAATTTCTGAAACAAATGTGTATAATTGGTTTCAAAATAGGCGTGCTCGATCAAAAAGGAAGCAACAAGTTGCAGCAACAAACAACAACGAATCAGAGGTGGAGACAGAGGTTGAGTCGCCCAATGAAAAGAAAACAAAGCCAGAGGATCTGCAGTCTTCTCACATGCCAACTTCAATGGCTGAAGATCTTGGCTATCAGAACCCTGAAGTGAGCTCTGGAATGCATACACTAGATCCGCGGACCAGTAAACCCGAGCCTATGTTTCCATCAGACGGTAGTTCAAAATCTGCTGGAAGTTATGGCCAGATGTCCTTCTACGGAATGTCTAATCCAAGTATGTTTCTTCTATTTCCTATAACATCATTTTGCTTTTACCGCTGTGCTACTGTATGCTTTAATATCTAGATATTAACGAACGTACTCTTCTGTCAAAATTCTAAATATGAGTTCCGTAGCCAAAATTGTTTCTAGTCCCAAATTATCAAAACGTCATCAGAAGTGATAGAGACACACTAGGTGATGTGAATTTCTGCATATAGGGAGTCATTATCAATTATTTGTACTTTCTGCATTCATGTGATGTTTCACGAGGATATCAACAACATTTTAAGTCCTGCATTTTAAACTATCATGCTTTAAACTTCTTTGTCCGAAAAACTTATTGTACAAACTTCTCATGGAGTTGATGCATCATATTCACAATTGTCACACACACTAGCACAAAAGAATTGTTTTCAACTAAAACTTATTCCAAACTAAAATCCACACAGTGGCCAACACCTATAATGGTTAGTTCTGTTCTTTATCTTTTTGATAGTAGAGATGATAAAAATGGATATGCAGGAATGGACCAGATAATGGGAAAGATGGAAGTGCCGGGGAGTTATCATCCATATCTACATGCAGAAGACTACAACATGACCGGCTAACTGCCAGTTTGAATGATGAGTGTTTGAGAAATTTAGATCGAGACTAGAAGCTGCAAACTCTTGCCAGAGTTTCTGATCTTACCGTACGTTAGCCATTGATTGATGATTATAATTACAGAATGTGTCTGTGTATGAAAATATGTAGTACTTATCGACCACGCTTATAGGAACTATATAGTAAATAGTACTTTCTGTTTAAACCACTAAAGTACTCCTTTGTCTCTCTTTAGCAATTCATGTCATTTCCCTATGAAACAAAGTTGCTTTGTTGGTCTGCTTGTAGATTAGAAACTAAGGTGTTGTGAATTTGTTCCCATTTGCTTTGTAATTGTTTTTTTTTTTCTTTTATTTTTGGAGTTATAGTGCATGAAAAGAGTGATGGGAACCTTCTTGGTGAGTGAAGTTATGTTTTCTGCATGATGTCAGGGTCATGTTCTGAATTTCAAAGAATGTTTTTAAGTGGTTCTCACTATTCAACGTGTTTTACACAATTTTTTAAGCACGTTCTAAAATAGTAGTAATAAGGTTGTTGACTTTTTGGTCCTTTTTCCCCTAAATCATGCCGACGAACAATCTATGCATTATCTATGATACAGAAAAGTGAATGTACATACATTAATCATTTACAGTATCAGAAACCAATTCGAGCATCGTCTTTTACTACTTAAATATTTGTGCTAGTGCCATGCTAACAAGAAAAAAATGGTACTGCTAGTGAAAAATACAGTAGCAAATATACGATGAATTAGTCAAAGTATACCAAGCGATATCACTCAATACTCATGATGAGTTACAACTTTCAATGATATAATAATTATCATAAGAATTCCTTAGCATTTGACTTTTGAATAATAATAATAGTAATAATCACGGAACTTAGTAAGAAAATCTTTTAGATCAAAGTCGAAATATCAGTTTCCTGTAATTTCTGAGTTGTCCTTCCTCTCCTTGTTGGCATTTGAAATGGAAAAGACTTTAAGAGATGGTTTGTAATCCATGCACATGCTTTGCATAGAATATTTTCCATTTCACTGTGCCTAATTTGATTGTAGGAATTGCATCCCCCTGTCACAATCTGGTAGGGGCTTCACGTGCTGCCTTTTGAATTTACTCATTTAGACAATCATGGAGGAAACTTCGTACATAGCTTGGTTGCACATTCAAATACTTTCGTTCCTACCTACTACTGCACAAAAGGAACAGTAGCAAAGGTTTGATATCACTTCACACATTGGACATAATCTTTGATCAGTTTAAATCTCAGCTGAATATTACATCCAGTTAAAATGCATGATATAATACGTGTTGGGATAGTTTCTTTTCACGTACGTCATAAAGAAGGTATTATGTGGTTTAACTAGAAAGACATTAGATTCATAAAACTCTTCTGCAGCTTGAATTGTGGGAGGCGCATAGCAGCAATGTAAACGGAAATTCCACATCTTCAGGAGATTTATAGTTCCAATATCATTGTCTAGCAAAATGAGAGGGTTGCAGAGGGACATACAAATTTAACCATCTCAACAGCTGAATGATGCTACAATCAAACTATCTATTTCATTATCGTAGCATTTCTTTACATTCTATACACAGTGAGTTACTCCGGCTTTACAAGGGAACAGTACAATCTGTTTCCTTTTCCTATTTTTCATCTGTATGTGTGTGTGTGTTGAGAGAGAAAGAGAGAGAGAGAGTTGCAGCAACCAAAGGCTAGTGTAACATTTCATACATACATTTATCTCTTGAATCTGTACTGACTACCATGCTCCGGATCCAGACTATCCTTCAATTTGATGATCGCAGACTGGATACCTTCATCGCGACATTATTGCTTGATAGGTAGCAACAAGAACCAAGTTAGGTATACTCATGAGAGCTTTTGACACTAGGATGCAGCTGATTTTAGTCGCTCTGCTGCACGCTCTAGGTTGATTTCATGCCGATGTAATCCGTGCCATGTTATCGAGGAACCCCTACTCAACGAACCTAACTTAGCAATCTGGTCATGCAGAGCACGCAAGTTGACAAGAGGGACAGTAGTCGGTCGTCCATGAGCACACTAACAAATGAAAAGATATTGCAGTCATTAATAATATGGAATTCCTCTCATAAACATACCATGAAATGCAGTTCCAACACAACTCTGGGTAGATATTTCCTAAAATGCAATTTTCCACTCACTTGAAAACACAATGAAGTCTGCTTCAACTCCTCAACAATGAGAGAACATTCTGAAGGCAACAATGCATCTCCAAACATAATTGCACCTGCGAAAATAAATAAATAAATAAGTGAACAGAATGTCAACATCAGGAATTAATCCATCACTTATGCTCCCCAAAATTAGTTGGCCTGCTATATTGATCCTCATTCAGTATCTACTCCGCTCTATCCATATCAGAGTTATTGTTCCAATACAAATGAAAACAAAGACATCGGGATCACAGAAAAATATCTTAAATCACTTTTAGTTCTAATTCCCTTTTCTCTCTTTTTCTTAATACAAATGAAAACAAAGACATCGGGATCACAGAAAAATATCTCAAATCACTTTTGGTTCTAATTCCCTTTTCTCTCTTTTTCTTATGTGGGGGTAGACGGAGGCGAGAGAGCATCAAGGTAGCTCCAAATTCATAAATTAAATATTAACTTACTCCTGCAAGCCTTGTTATTCAGGACCCGATTCACTGATGGTGGTACGATTGATGATCCATCTGTATCAGCAAGCTGTGGGTTGCAAATATATTATTCAGAGGATATGATACAGCATTTAAGCAAGATTTCACATGAGAAAGATCTGAATTAAATGGAGGAGTGAAACATGAGAGCTAGTTAGTGTCAATGGACTAACCTGTTGAAGAAATTCTAATAGATCCACATCAGTTAGATTAACGCCCAAAATACACGGAACCTGTATAATCAAGGCATATATCCTTCAGAGGGAGGAATAGGGATACTGAAGAGAATAAGGATAAAGTATAGTAAACGGTTAGAGAATGTAGGTGAGCAATCTTCTCACAGCTCTAGTGTTATTTATACTACACAGCGTAGTTTTATTCCCTATAATTCCTAATCCCAATTCTTATTTCCTAATAGTTGATGTGACTTCCTAATCCTCTATTAACAACTACAATCAATACTATATTACCTTTCCCTTCTAAGACTGATTTGCAAATGGTTTACATGTATTTAACTTTTTGAATGTATACATGACAGAGACAAGTACTAGAGAATGTTACCGCAAGAAGTGTGACAGATGTTGGCTGCTTGTGAATCAGATTCAAGTTCCTGCTTTAACCAAAATATATAACTTCATGCTCAGAGTTAAGTTCAACTTTAATGCATGTTGTAAAATATAGTGCAACAGAATTTCTGGTAGATAGCCATTTTATCATGTCCCATAGACTAGGTGTGTGATGAATATCTAAACAAAAGTCCGGAAAATACCTGGATAATGATCTTGAAGCTTGAGAATGAATATTGCAGATCCAACCCCAGTTTTGAATTTGGTCAGCATAGTTGAGTAGTAATTGGTGACCAATTTCAGGCATGACCTGCAAAAGCATGGTCAGACTCAAAAGTCGATGTTACCTATTATAAAGAGTTCCAAGACTTCCCCACAAGCCGAGCGGTGCAAGGGAAAGATTGAACTTTGTTTTCACATTAGATGAGCATAAACATACCAATTCTTGCTCGGAATCAAGATAGGTTGTTGTCCTCTTTTGTCCAGATAGAACCTGATAATTAACTAAGTTACAGACTCCAAGTTGAATGACATGTCAATGAGTTATTTAGACAATCATTACCTTCTCACGCAGTTCTTCCAAACGAATTCGCTCATCTGCAGCATGCTGTAGATCACGACAATGAGTGTAATGTTCAATGAAGAAAAATGCTAGAATCAAACAAAAGATCATAATCCTTGACCATGTAAAAAGGGACTCACATTTATCAAAACATGGGCCTAAGTTTCTACATAAGAATATACTCCGCCTGACATTCACAAAGTGATGAAACAAAAGATAAAGCACCCTATATCACTCTTTTTTTCTTGAGTATATCACAGAATTGCAATACAAGAGCCTAGAAAGTAAGATATTATTTGGTTAAAGTATTAATCATGCAGGGAATGTTTATGCGGTGATAATAATGTAAAAGCTGTTATGGGATAAATAATAATGTGGGGATTCTTATGAGGTGAATAATAAATAAGTGATGCTATGCTGGGACGATCTACTTTAAAGGAAATTTTTGCCTGTAAATACTCTTATCCATGCATTAGTTATGTCAAGCTTATTTTTTCTAATGAGGCTAACTGAGTGCTAGATAGTTATGCGGATATTATTTTTTCTTGCATGGCCAAATATATTTTTCTATTTATCGGAAGTCTATGTGGAGATTTATATTTACTAATGAGTCCAATCAAACGATCCCTAAGAGAAACAATCTTTTAAAGTAAATGCATTACAAGGAAACTCATGAGAAACCAAGAATGTCCATAATGGACTGTGCAAAGGCCAGAATAGACCTGATCAATTATAGCAAGTGTTGTGCCTGCCACAATCGGAATAAACTTCTTATCAACCTGTTGGAGAACTTTGGCACCCTCCAGGCAGTTTTTATCAATGGTATCAGGAATCAATGAATCACCAACCATATGCAAGATGCCAGAAGTGACATTGAGTATAGTATCCTGATTCTTAAGATTCTCTGTTCCGATACTCTTCTGCATCTCATACTGGAAAGAAAAAAGTCCATCATCTTAACAAAACAGAGAATAAGTCACAAAAACGCGCGAGATATAGCTAGGTACTCAACTGTAATCTCTGGACAGAAGTCCCTCCATTTTGTCCCAGAATCTAAGATACTTTGAGTTTTTGTTGGTGCAAATTCTGAAAAATTGAATACAAAATGCCAGGCATGATAATTCTATTACAATATCAGAACATAAGCAAGAGGAAATTTGAAAGAGACCGTGGGGCCTAGGAGACTTAGAAAAAGACATTGTAATCTCTAATGCTTTCATGATCAATAAGAATGCAGTCTATGGTAATCTTGCAAAGTGGGTGAAAGAATTAAAGCTAACTAATTGAAACATGCACTAGAAAAATCCAGCTCTTATTCAGGTCAGGAACAAATGGCAGGAACCGTTTACCTTCATTTGACTCCTCATCGTGTGTGCTTGTGCACTCCCCTTGAGTTTGTAAATTGCTATTCCAGATATTAACAAGTTTCGTTTTCACACTTGGCCTGAAGAGACAAACATCAGGTTCTATGAGTTACTAATATATTTTATTGATATAATATCAAAAAGAGACCTAACCCTCCCAAAGAAAGATAACAGTACCTTTCATCAAAGAATACACTGTCACCATAACTTGGGGCCGAAGATTGATCACATTGAATGGATGACTGCTGGGGAAGCTCCGAGCAGATAGCTTCTGCAGAATGTTGCAATCTCCTTACACCCCTTGTTTCTGCAGATGGAAAAGAACATTATATTGTTGCACACATCTTCTGTCATCATTTAGAATTAACACAAACGAACACTCAAGGGCAAATTACCTGGCATGATGAGTGGCACAGCATGAACAGTCTTAATATTGTTATTTCCTGCTGCCTTTCTTGAAGACTCACCAGTGGCAAAGAACTTCTTGCCTTGGTAAAATGGAGGAGCCGAATGACTTCTTGCCTTTTTCTTCTTCTTTATAGGCTCATCTGTTTTACCTTGATTTCCAGCATCAATCCATTTATGCGAGTCCCCATCCACTCTAGAGGAAAGCATAGCTCGTGGAATCAAAGAATTATTAAGATTTTCTTCACCATGAGAATGTATACGTGACAAATCATCTCCATCATAATAGAATTCAGAAAGACCTGAATTATAAACGTCCCACGAATCAAGTCCCCCTATAGTGCCCATATCCTCTCTAGAACAAGCATTAAAATTGAGATCAAACTTTGCAGGATCTGGGAATAAGCAGTCCTCTTTTCCCAAATTACTTAAGGCAGGAACCAAGATATTATGTTCCATATTTCCAAAATTATAGATGAAATCAAATTCATGTTTAACAGAAGTTTCAATCCCATTTTCAGCGATGCAAGGATTAACAACTTGAAACCTGGTCCCGAGAAAAGGATCTGGTGGCAGAGGAGACGGATCTGGACTAAAAGACAACAGGCCAGAACCATAATTTTCAGTCTGTTTAACGAAGTCCATAAGATGATCGTCTTCATCTAGAATGTCCTTGGTTAAGGAAGATTTTTCTGAATCTCCAGACAAAAATTTTGACCTCTGCAATGCGTTGCTCGGAGTTTTGCACCTGGAGAAGTTCTCAAAATATATTTCCTTGTGTCTAGGAGACCTATGATCTAAGACCTGGTTAGACCTTTGATTTAAGACCTGGTTAACATCATCAACTACTTCAAATTCAACACTACAATCATCTTCAAGGCGATTTTGTTTAGTTCTGTAGTCGCTTTTTTCAAACTTAATATCTTCATCACTATCAAAAGATGCTCCATCATGTATCAGGCTCCTGTGCAAAGAACAGCTCCGCATAAATGGTTCCCTTCTCTCATTCATCACATTTGAACTGTCATCAAGTTCAAAAGACTTCCTAAAGGAGGCATCCCCTGTTGATCTGCCAGCTACAATTGTTTGAGACTCATCCTCCCATCCTGAACCAAACAGGCAGTCTGATTTATAACTAGAGCTAGCTGAAGCATTGAATTTGTTGTCCAGGAAATCATCCTCTGTAGGTAGAACATTAGATGAAAGAGGTTGCACAGAGCTTCTGGATTTCCAGTTCACACCGACTTTACCATGAGCAAGAGACCCATCAATTGACCAACTTGAACTTTCCATTTGACAGAGGAATCTGGACTCAGGATCATGCTTTTCAGAAGAACTTCCCCACGGAATATTCTGTGAAGATTGAATTTCTTTCCTGGCAGTGCAGTCTCCAGTCAATTTCTTTGGCTGAGGGGAAGGAAGCTCAAGAGTAGCTTGGCAACTCTGGGCCCTGCACCTCTTTTTTCCAGTCTCATAATTCACAGGTATATCTGAAAAGAGGAGCAGGGAATGGGATAGCAACAGATGAGGAGGATACTTCAACAAGACAACAACTATATTCTTCTCTAGTTTTCCAATAGTAGCTTAAGAGAAAAAGAAGTGAAAAAACTACCAGGGGAGAGGGGGCTAAAGCCTACAGGTTAGGTAAAGGGAATAGGAGTGGACTGGACAAAGCCACATGTACAAATAAGTGATGTTGCATGAAAATGTCGATAGCGCAATTGCTCTCACCGGCAGCGTTACTTTCTGTCCAGAGATTCACGACAGTATCCTCAACAAAGAGAAGGACGGAGCGCCAATCCTACAAGTATTATTAAGAACCAACTAGTTGCCATAAGAGATTCTTGAAACTGCATCAAAATAGCTTTATCAGACTAACACAATCAGCATCAATGGTGTAAATGCTGCACATCATTTATGGCAATTTGATTGGCACATCTAGCATGGAACAAAAATGAACAGGTGACATGTTCTAAAAGACAAACAAGAACTCACACACACACACACGGCGCCTTAGTCAAACCAATCTCCACACCTGAAGAGTGAAGATAAACCTAAATTTCCTGGTGGCTCAAATTTTTTTCTGAATAACAAAAAATTTTCTTGTGAACTAGATGACCCGGATTGACTTACAAGTTTGAAACTCCTGAGAATGAGCCACCTCTCTACTCTGATCCCACTAAATATCAGGCTCCTTGTCGATGATAGGGTTCAAACTCGTGAAATGTTCCCTACCACAATCCCCTTTTGAGTTCACATCACTAGCAAAATCCCTAGGGCTAGTACATCCCCCCAAAATTGATACTTAGGGAAAAAATATACAGCCTATGATAGTCAATAGACAAATATTCTTCCCATTGTGCAGTGGGAAAAATATCACAAATTTATTAACAGGCATGCTTGATGTATGCAATAAATTTCTAGTAGGAATTTCAAGAAAATCAGCGAGAAACAACAAAAAACATGTCATTTCAAAAATATATGGTCAGAAATCAAAAAACCAATATACAGCGTGATGTCATGATCTTCTAAAGATAGCTACATCAATCTTCTTCTTTTTTCTTAAAAAAGAAGATTGACGTAGCAAATATCTAGATCTATGAAACTTGATGTAAATTTTGAGGAAATAAAAACTGCAAAATCAATTTGAAGGGAAGCAGAAATTATTGGGTAAGCAAAAGCCAGGATACGAAGTTCAAACTGGAAAAAAAATGTCAAGTCACAGTAGCAGCAAACACATTGTACTAAGAAATACAACACTCCAATGAGTAAAACAAATATGTATGACCTGTCCTCGTTAACATTGGCCTGTTTGGTTTTGCAACCAAAAGAAGCTAGAAACATGGTTTTGCATTTTTCTCCCATAACAAATGGGAGACTAATTTGTTCTCCAGGAACAGCTATGACGCAAGGGCCTTGCCTGTCAGGGGTTCCTTCCTTTTCATTATTTTGAAATCCTATACAATTAGTAATAAATAATGATGTTTCCCCAGTTTTAACCTAATAATTTTACCACACACTAAAGTTCCAAAAAAAGATTAGGTGTTTTGAAATGCACTTTTACAGAAAACAACCCAAGCCAATTCGCACAAAACAAACGCTAACACAAACTCAATTCTATAAAAATAAATCCAAAGACTCACATTTGTTTTCCAACCTCAAAACAAATTAATTCATAAATGCCAACAAAAATCTCACCTTAAATTCCACAGAGGTCTTTGAAGGCTCCAAAGTCAAATCATACAAAGATCTTGGGCAGTTTAGGTTTAAAAAGAACAGTGGATTTCTCTGAGATCTACCTCGCTGCTCAATGTCAGAAGCACTGTCAAAACTCATCGCTATGTTATTAAGTAATTTATGTATTGGTCCTTTGGAAACAAATCTTGAATTGATATCTGCGTTACGAGGTTCAAGGAAAACAAAAACACCTCTAAAACAAGCATCCGATATAGTAAATGTTAACCAACGATTAATTTTCCGTTTTCTTTGGTCAGAAAAATATACTGAAATAAGTGGATACAGAAATATTGAAGGACCTGTAAGTTAAACAGTGGTTGTTAGGGAAACAAAGTGTAGAAAAGATAACTTATAACATCCATCAATTTGGGCCGATATACCTTCACAGTGTAAACATCAGGACCTGAAATGTATCCTGAGAGCTTGAATGAACCAGCGCTTGCATTCAATTTGTTAAGGGAACTCAGATGAATCCCAAACCCACTGGACAGTAGCGGCAACGGAGAAGGAGAAGCACGTGTGCAAAGCAAGTCATCCTCACTGCATGCAAATGAACAAAATCTAAGAAAGCAAACAGGAAATATCCTTAAGTTAGCTGATATAACAAAGACAGACCTTTCAATATCAATAATTTTGAAGGAAACACTGGGATGCACAAGGGCGATTCTTAGCAGAGACTCTTTCAGAGAATGCAAGACCCTCTTTGGGCTTCCAGATTATATATGCAAACAAAAAGATCAATCAGGTAAGATTACAATTTAGAAGTGAAGTATGTAAATTAATATTTTTTTATTTGTTTGAATTGTGAGAAAACTAGTAATACTTGGAGTGCATTTGCTTCCTTCGAACTGGTTGGTTGTAAAACGCATCACGAACAATGACTGCAAAGAGAAAAATCCCAAGAAATTCCCTTATTAGCAAACAGCAGTCAACTCATGTATCAGGTAGGCTTATGCAGAATTACCTGTTGTACCAACATCTTGTCTAGAATCATCAATTCCAAGGTACAAACACTTGCCGTCCTGTAAACATTGGCAAGAACAAAAACCAAGTTAGTGGTTTTATACCTATCCAAATGGATACTACCAACTAAAACTCAAAAAAACTTTACCTTCAAAACCTTACGATATCCATTTGGCCTCCCCTGAGTTTTAGAAACAATTTCCAACAAAGAAACGTCAGAAATAGAATTCAGAGCCTCTCCTTTAAAGCCAAAACTTGTGGGAAAAGCATGCATATCATCTGAATTGCTGTATTTTGATGTCGCTGGTGCAAAGCAAGTGTACAAAACCATCGTCAAAACGGCCAGGCAAAAAGGAAACATAATAAAAGATGAAAAGAAACAGGCAAATATGCTGTCTCCATAAGCTGGGCTAAATCCTAAAAGTACCTAAGCATCAACATATATATTCTAGCTCAACTTCAGCTAGAATAAATAAACAAAAAAATATATTTCATCTCTCTCCCCCCTCTCCTTTTCTTTTGGGGAGGCGGTGCAGGTAAAGAAAGTACTCTATTGCAAATGAAGCACCAGGGAAAGTGATGTACATCAACATCTTACAGTAAAAGCAAAAACAAAAGGTAGGCATCAATATTTTGTGTTGTGTTCAGCCAAACAAGTTGGACCAATTACAAGTAAAAATGCACAGCAATAAACAAAAAAACGTCCATAAAATGATACTAATGAACAAACCGCCAAACAACCTATCAGTTGAGTAATGCACGCAATCCTATAGACTACAACAATCATTCCAAGTTATGAACATCATAGTTGTCAGGCAAAAGAAATTATGTACAACAGCATCAAACAATAGAAAAGATGATGTCAGTCCAACATTTAGCAAAAAGACTACCATATCTTTCTCCCATCAGCACCAGTCCATCTCGTGAAACACCAGATCCTTCAAAACAAGGTACAACTTCAGGTGATGAAGTAAAATAATAAATTGAGCGGAACTTTCTGCACATCAAAATGCATTAGACCAATGTCTAAGAAACTAATACTTACCATTGTCATCCACCTTAACATAGCAGGTTCCAATTCCTATAGCAACATATACCTGGTGGAAACAAGGTTAAAGTTCAAAGTAGGAGTACACTACTTATAAGACTAACAAACATAAAAAGAACAGTCCTATAAGGAAGTAAATCTCATGGAAAAAAGAAACACACTTGTCACATAAGAATATGCATTAGGTAAAAAAATTGTGACACTAAAATGGAGCATCATGCTAAGGGGAGAAAAGATATATCAATTTTCATTGCCTCGTCATCAGAAGTAGCAAACAAAGGAACATAAGAATTCATCAAAGAGCCTCACAAGTGACCTTTTGTGCAAACAGCACACAAATTCTCAGGCACAATTAGTCTAAGCAGTTAAAATTGCATAAAAGTACAACTTATCGTGTTAGTTCACTTAACTATGATGCTCACTGCTAACACCTCCCCTCTACTGATCCTCAAAACATTAACAAAATCAGAAAAGATGAACCATATAATTCCTCATTCTCTTACATGGCACAAATTTCCACCTTTACGAAACAACCAAAATCAACGAATGGCCAGTGAGGGCATTTACAGAAGTCTGACCAATCGAGTGTCTTCATTCAAAATACTACAAATCACAACTTCTTATAATTAAACTACTTAATTTTTTAATCGTGCGAGTGGCACCTGTTATTTCTATATTTGTATTCAAAGTAAATGAACAGCAAGCAATAATGAAACTATTCATAAAAATAGTAAAAACTCCATATTTATTCCCTTCATTTTCCATTCACTTCTTACACATTGAACCCAACAGCGCCTTCAAGAACCACTCCACAACTTCACATTCAATGAGTGTCATAACTTTGAAAACGGTAAATGAGAGCACCTTGGTGGCACCAGCATCGAGGCTGTTGAAAACCAACTCCTCAACAATCCTAGTGAAATCATACAAGATAACCCCTGACCGCATCCTGCTCCAAATAGCCTCAGGCATTCGCTTAATGCCCCCCATCTCCCTGAAAAAAAATGTAAAAACAAATTCTTCAACATCCTTAACATACGCTGCAAAAATTACAACAAATTCTTTTTAAGAAAATCTTGAATTTCCTTAATATGTGCAACGCCAATATACTCTTAAAACTACAATTTCTTTGATTTCCTTAGAAAAAACAAATTTTGTTATTCTTAAAAGAGGGGGGAAGAATACCTGAGCGGTAATATTAGTGTATTACCTGAGCTGATGTTTCGGCGGGAAAATTGATTTAGGGTTTAGGGTTTTGATCGGGACAGTTAAGAGGTGGTAACCCGGTGGAGTACTCTATGATGCGCCGGTAGCGTATGAAGTTCCGGTTTTCAGTTGAGCGGGCTTTCAGTAATTTGAAATCAGGGCAAGTTTAGGCGGTCGGTGTGGTTATATATGATGGCGGTGAAGGGCGCAGAGTTCTAAAATGCGCGGGTGGTGTCTTGATGACGCGTGTAGCTAATTGTACCTCTTAATAAGATCTTAGCTACAAGTTTATTTTATTAAATATAGTAATTATAATTATTATTAATATTGTGTTGTTTTATTTTGACCTGGCTCATGTTAATTAAAATCAAATTGAATCATAGTGGAATTTTTGGATTTGACTCGATTATTAATTTGGTGCGATTTGTCAAAAAAATTATACTCTCCTATTTATAACAACAATTATGATAGCAAGTCCAATAAAATCTAACAAGATAAAATAAATTTACAGGGATAGAGTGTACAAAAATCGTACCTTAATCTCGTAGAGATGAAGAGATTATTTTTCAAAATACCTCAACTTAAAGCCTACCACTTATACACTCAACTGTTATTAATAAAAAACTTATAAGAGATATACCTGACAGAACAAAGACACCTTAAAGATTGTTTGATTGGGAAACAGTTAGCCCATCATATATATATATATATAGGATAATTTATTCCATCAGTATAGTGTAAAAAGTGGATAAATAATTTTGATATTAACTAATACCTCATGTGAAATAAAATAATCTTTTATTTTATTTTAATATTATTTATGTCTCATCCCTCGTACCAAATAACCCCTAGAGTATATTTATTCCAACTGTCATCATGCTAAATTTTTTGAAGTTGCATTTATGAAGTAAGGTGGTTAAGGTAGAGTGACTTTTCTAATCAAGGCATTAATAAACGAATATTATGAGTCATGTTAAGCAACTTAACGTGTCATTATAATTTAGTATATCTTTTTAAAATTAAAAATCTCAGGTAAATACTCAAGAATCATGATATCATAAATTAAAAAAAAAAAATCGATTTGAACCATTACGAGCCCATCTTATCCCTAATTATTAGATTATATACACATACAAATAATATATTTAGGATAATCTTACAAGTAAATTTCGAAGAATTAGATAATATATATTATAAATTAGTAATATTGTAAATATTTTATATGGATACTTTGCACAAATGAAACCGAATTGGGAAATAATTTGCTTCAACGAGTGTTAAGTTTGTATAAAAGAAAGAAAAAAAATGGTTGATTGTTAATTTGTTAGTGTTTTGTTTGTTTTTACTTATCACTATTTTTCTAATTGAATTTTTATTTTTATTTATCACTTTTGATCTATCAGGAAAAAGGAAAAGATTTTTGCTTCTATTTTACCCTCAACATTAATGATTTATTTTCTAACTTATTTTCTAGACATATCATCCTAAAATCAATTAATAAAGATAATATAATAAAATAACAATATATAATTATTTTCTTAAAAAGATTTATTTTTTATTTTCACTTGGTTAATTGTTATCCAAAAGAGAGAAACAGGGCCCAAGCTAAACGTCACACGTGCTGTCTTCCCAACAACAAAATATTCAATGTATTTTCACATAGTATGTATGGGAAGGGTAGAGTATATGCAGATCATATCACTACCTCAAGTGAAGTAGAAACGTTGTTTCCGATAGACTTCCGGCTTAGGATCAATAACAGTATAACAAAGACAAAACATAAATGTAAAATTGCAAATAAACTAGTATAATATGTAAAATAAACTAACACCGCTAGCCACAAGATAATACTAAAAATTATTATCAAGTGTCATGTCCGCTGTAAGTTGTAACTGCTCCATGTCATGCCTAATCACCTCCCTCCAATATTTCTTCGACCTACCTCTACCCCGCTTAAAATCATCCATGGTTAGTGTCTCACACTTCCGTACTGGAGTATCAGAGTCCCTCCTCATCATGTGTTCGAACCAACATAACCTCACTTTTCGCATCTTTTCCTCCACCAAAGCCACTACCACCTTATCCCGAATAATCTCATTTCTCACCCTTTTCGTGTTTGGTCGTTCATCTAATAATGTGACAAGCAAGTAATATTAGCCATCTCATTTTCTCTCCTTTTATATCAACTTACGTACATGAAAATCCTATTTTTTTATTTTATTTTTAGTTGGGGTGTTTAAGTTACTCTCATATCACTCTTTCTCTATTTTATTTGTTGAAAAATCACCACATTAATAGAATTATCTTTTTTTCAAGTGAAGAAAAGAAAAAACGAAGGAGGGAAAAAATAAATAGAAGATAATAAGTCAATTTAACAAACCACTTTCAAGTTTCAAAGAATCATTAAAGTTAGTTGCTAGGATTTTATCCATCAATAGTTCGTTATAAAATCACCATTTTTCTTCTTAAATAGTAAATTCATTATTATAGAACGAGTAAAACTTAATTTATTTTAACATATGTTATTATTTTTATATATTTTCTTATGAGGATCAAATATGTCATACGATAAGCATATATGCTCCTATCCTCTTTATTTTTTCTAGCATTGCAAATAAAGATAAAATTCTGAGAATTTTCTTTTATATATATATATATATATATATATATATTTTACTTTTGAAGGAAAAAAAAACTAGAGTTGCCTGGTGTTACAATTAATTGGACATCAACATTATCACCACCTTTCACTCTTTTTATTCTCTTTAATTACTACTGCACGTCATTTTGTTTTAGATTTCTGAGAAAGTAATTTCTCCCATACATAATGCATCAATATCCAATAATGGAATATTTTGCTATCATTTTCTTTAATACATATAATACAATTACTCCAGATACTAATTTATTGGATAAAAATACTACTACTATATTAAGAAAAAATACACGGGGGAAGACATATAAAATGATATATCAATAATTTTAAGACAAGTCTCATCACTTTAAAGTAAAGAATGATGCTAATAAATTGGAAAAGCTGAACTGTTTTTCAACAACAATTCTTCAATGTAGCCAAAGGAGTGTATGCACGACAAGTGGATTAGTTACCAATTTTTAAAGCTAGACACATATTTATATGGATTTAATGCATATATCGATGACATAAATTATTAGTGAACCTTAACAGATAACAAGTTGGTCACAAATTGATGCTATATAAATATACATACTTACGACAACAACAATGGATTTCCACGAAAGTGGAGTTTGAAGAGGTAGGTTGTGGAGTACAAAAAGGATAGAGAACGCAATTCCTATCATTATCTCAAAAGGGAGTTAGAGAAATGATTTTTAATAAATTCCTGAATAAAATAATCTAGAAAAATATGTAATAGAATAAGTAACAACAGATCGTAAAAAGGCAACATATAGTAACAGAAATAAAACTACGACAATCAATCTAACCGAGACAAGTATCACCAGACCTCAAGAATAGGAATTACATACGAAACAATACGACAACCAGAACAGATAACAAGACAAAACACTTCTTCCTACTAACCTTCTATTCTAACTTGCGCGGACGAAGCTACACTTGGGCCGGGGGGAGCGGGGTCATTCAAACCCCCCTTCACTGAAAAATTATTACATGGTTAAAATTACTTTTTATGTATATAAAGTAAAATTTGAACCCCTTTATTTAGTTCATATATTTAAATCTGAACCTCCTTAGTGAAAATCCTGATTTCGCCCATTAATTTGCATTCTACACACCTTATTTAGAGTCACGTCCTCTTTATTGTTATATAATTACTATTATATAATAATAATAATAATAATTATAAATATACATGAAATTATTATTGTAAATATTTTCCACACCCATTATATATCATCATGTACTGTATGGGAACCACCATGGCAAATCTGTGGTTAAGCTAGAAAGAGAGGTATAAGCAAATGTTTAATAGTAGTATATAGTTGACATATATTTACAGCATTTGCATTTTTCAGCTCTCTATAATCAGAGCCAACCAAATTTCTTCCTGAAAATTAAAACAATTAAATTAAAATTAAAATTTAAAAAATAATAATTTAATCTTCAAAATTTTCTGTCATTTCAACTTGGGTTTCAACATTCCTTCTTTCTTCATACATCTCTCTCTCTCTCTCTCTCTCTCTCTAAAAACCCTAATTTCAACTCCTCTCTATGTGTATTTGTAAAATGACAAGATCAGGTATTTACCCTTTATTGATTCTCATTGTGTTGAGCTTCATCTTATTTGCACATCAAAATCGTGACACTATTAAAATATAATTAAAAAAAATATATGTAAGGAGCTAAGTTCAATTAGATTTGCATAATTCTCTTGAATCAGCTGCTAATTATTCTTGATTATGGTGAATTATGTTTAAATTATCTGCTTTGAATCTTGCAAAGTTGGAAATTCTTGAATTTGATTTATTTTTGGTCCTTATTTGCTCTGTTGGATTATTTTTCTGATTCTTGATTGTGGGGTTGGATTGGATTTTTGATTTTCTGTTTGGTTGGATTGAGTTGTGTGAAAAGATTGAGTCTTTGGTAACTTTAGGGATGTGAATCTAATGTAGGGTTTGGGAATAATAAGGTGCCAGCTGGTTTAAGGATGGAGGTGGTTATGTTTTTTGAGTTTCGTGCTAAAGGTGTGATTTTTAATGTTGTTTTTTGTAGTTTGAAAGTGTGTAGATGTAGAACAAGATGGAAGGGAATGTATGTGATATCAATCACTTGGATGCTGATGTGCTTTTGCCTCCACGAAAGCGGCTTCTTGCTGGATTGAAGAAGCAGAACTCTGATGTTTACTCGTGTACCTCGAATCCGGCTACTGTTAGTAGTCCCGGATGTGATTTTGATATCCGTCTCAATAATCTATTGAAATCTCATTTTGGAGATACGAATAGATCGAATGAGGAGATTGCTGAGGCTTCAAGATTGGCCGCGGTGGAAGCTGTGAAGGCTGCAAAAGCTGCAAGAGCCATTGCAGAAGAGAAGGCTGCAAAAGCAGCAAAGGCTGTGGCTGCTGCTAAGAGCGCGTTAGAATTGGTTGCTACTCTCTCTGATGAGGGAGCCAGTAGGGACAAACATTTGAAGAGGAATAGGATGAAAAAGCATGTTCCTGTTCAGATGCTGTACAATAAGAATAAGGGGACTGATAATTGTAGAACAGATGAAGAGATAGCTCGGACGTTGCATAGGGCCATAAATAGCTCTCCAAGAATTTTGAAGAACTCAACCTCTGACTCGAAAAATCAAAAACACAAGAGGCTGAAAAGGTCTTCTCCTTCTGAAAAACCTAAGCTTCAGAATGGAAGTACATCCCTGGAAGGAAACCGTCCTTCTACGAGTAATGGGAATGGTTTTGCTAGGGAAAGAGAGTCTGATGGGCCTTTATCGGATGTTAGAGTAGATTTAAACACAAAGTTCAATAAAGCTGACCACACAAAAATGGAAAATGGGGAAGCATCACAGTCTAGTAAAGCTTACTATGTAAATACGGAAAACAAGGAAAGAGAATCAAAGGAGAAATTTGGGGATTCTGGAAATGATAATTGCGGCATTGGGAAAAAGAAGGGAAGGCTTAAGCAGAAAAAATTACCCCTCAGCATTTGCAGCTTCAGGGATCAAGCAAGCCCTAAAGAGGATTTGAAATCTAAAAGTTTATTATCATTCGATGAGAACATCAGCAAAGGTTCTACCAGTAATAATCCCATGTTTCCTCTTGAGAGGAAAATGTGGAAGTGTCAAGCATTCAAGGCGCCTACATGTGTTGAACAAAATAAGGTGATGCAATCATAGTCTTGGTATTTTCGTTTCAAGAAGTGCGGCTACCATGAATGGGACTTGTAGTCTGAGGTAGTGTCATGTATGTTTTCTTTCCTTCTTTTTCGAGTTAAGGCCTCTTCCGTCCAGTTTTTTTTTTCCTTGTTTTGGACATTGTAATGTTTTGAACATACCCATCGTGTATATTTTGATATTTAATTGCTTACCTATTCTGTATTGCACATGAAAGATGCCAACCTATACTTTCGTCTAGCAATTGGGACAGAACTAAGATGGAGAGACAATTCAGTATTTTCAGACAGTTTCCTGTGTGTACTACTCAAGTCATGTGTGGAAAAAAAATCTTTAAAGAGCCCTGAGTTGTTTTAACCTCGTGTTATAGATGGATAAAAAAAAATCAGGGATGGCCTGTAAGAACTCTGGAAACCAACTTTACTTGTCATATGATATTTGGTTTGTCCACCATCCAGATTACACATGTCTACATAGTACTTTCTAATTTTATGTTATAGGTTCTCGCTTTGACTCAAGAGAATTTTGGTTGATGAATGAAATCAGATTTTACATTCATCTCATTTTTGTCACATTGACAGGATATTGTCATCTTACCGAATGCCATTCCAGGTCACTGATGAATGTTTGGAGTCAGAACTCTGTTTTTCTTGTTGCTTTTAGGACTTTGGCCGGTAAATTATCCACCAGTCCTTTTGGCACTACATTGCATGCATAATGCCTTAAAATTTGCTCAAAACTATAGAGTGGTCGAGATGTGTTGGCCGAGCAAATCCTTTATGTGAATGGCTAAGCTTTTTGAGTATTGTGAAAATTTTGCGGGTGATTGTTGCTCGAGGTTATTTACTTACATGCACTTGAGTTTTTCTGCTATTTTGCTAAGATAGTAAGCTATAATTGTCTTCAATTCTTTCAAAATGCACAAGACAGTAGAGTTTTTCTGCTATTCCAAAGTATCTCCTTCCTTTTTCTCTCTCTTTTTGATTTTGCCTCTATGTCCTTTTTAACGTTATTTTCATCTTTTCAATCTCCAAGGGAAAGCCGATAAATGAACAGTGGCAGAAAAAAGATTGGGCCAATTCTTAGCTTGAAAAATGAGTGACAGCCAATTCAAAAAGTAAACACACTACTAGATAAACAAATTGACTAATATGCTGTGATAGTGAAATCAGGTGGGTGAGTTGGTCATATATATGTTATGCTTATTCTTAGTAAATATAGTAAGGGGTCGTTTATGTATGCATTAGTTATCAGAGAATTTATGTAGTATTAATTTTATACGGACTTTTAAATTGTAAAGTAAACACCGTGTTAGTTTAATATATATGAATAACTTACCTACTAAACAACTATCAATGATATTACTTATGTAAAATTAGTTTAATATATATGAATAACTTACCTATTAAACAACTATCAATGGTATTACTTATGTAAAATTTGATACCTGCATAACTCACCTCAAGACCAACTACCGACCGACCCGGTAGTGTTAAATGCTTAACTGCCTATTACTGTTGTACAGCAACTTGAACACATTATTCCCTCGTCAAAAAAGTGTTTGGCAATCCGCATTTTGTAATTTAGAACAAATGGTGAATAGTTACAATACTGTTTTTGGGCTGGTTTATCTTCCGTGGAACTTACAGATCTCGATAGGATAACTTACATAAATTCCTAAATCTTTAATGATATTAGATAAAATTTCAGACTATTTTGTTAATTACATTTTATCTCGATTTTTTAAAATGGTGATACATATTTTATATGGTGATACATATAAAAAAAAAAAAAAGTTATACATTTGAAATTGATTATATATTTTTTTTTTAAGGAATTAATAAATTCTCTTTTATTTTGTGGAACAAATCACGCACAATCAGTTACACAATGAATTAATCAGATTCAAAAGAGATTTCAATGCCCTAATTTCTGTCAAACACATCCAAACAAGAGTAAATACGAGGCTCTTCATCTTCATCGTAGAATCCACCAACCTAGTTGATGTCTTCTCCGATAACGGCCCATCCTCCTGTCGATTCACCTTCGCCCTCTTGATCGTTTCTCGACGGTGGGGTTGATGTTGCCGACGCTAGACCAGTTATGTTTAAACACATCCAAAACAAGCGTAAATACGAAGCTCTTCATCTTCATCACAAAATCCACCACCTTCGCCCTCTTGATCGTTTCTCAGAGGTGGGGTTGGTGTTGCCGACACTGGAGCAGTTATGTTTATTTGGATAAACATACTTACTGGTTGGAAATAGGGTCAACAAGGCTAATGTTGGAAATTGGGTAATGCTACAATCATCTATAATTGGGATTTTAATTGGATCAAACCTGCAACCACCCTCTGCCCTCTTATTCACAGACATCTTAACAAGGATGAAGCCACTGGGATCCTTAACCATTACATGACTGGTAACATTTGGAGTTGGGACACACGTTTTTTCTTTTGACTTCCCTGTTGAGTCGTGTGATACATTTGTTTGAAGTTTGAAATATATCAATCACCCAATAATTGATGATGTCGGTGGAGTGTTTTTTTTGATAGACTGTTATGGGGATTTCCGGTGGTGATTGGGTCGTTTTTTAGTGGACCGACGCTGGTTCACCGGAACAGTGAGCTCCGGTGATAGGGATGACTGCTCCATTTTTAAATGCAGCGTGAACAAAATATATCACCCATTAATAACATATATCACCCAATAACTGAAATAAATAAATGTATCTACCATATGAATCACCCAATAATTAAAATAAATAAATGTATCTACCATGTGAATCACCATAATACCATATGAATCACCCATTAATATCATATATATCATCCATTAAAATCATACGAAATGTATCTATCGTATGAATCACCATAATACCCATAAAATAATATTATATTTATCATTCATATGAATCACCATTAAAAGAATAAATATGTATGAATAACTAAATAAATTTATATATGTATCAATTGATTTTAAAATAAATAAATAAATTAGACTTAATCTCATTGGGTTTCAACTTAACTTGTTCTTGAATTCAGGTTGGGGTTTGTTCTCAGTTTCTGAAATAGAATAGTTAAATTTTTTTGTAGGTTAGTTAGTTACATCTATAGGGAAATCTATCATGTAAATTTGTGTCATATTACATGTTTTAGGAATTAGAAAGGAAGATAATTTAATTGATGATAATTAGAGAGAGATTTTAGGGAAGAAAATTTTTGAAAAAAAAAAGTTTTAATGAGTTAATGGTGGACTAAAAATAGGATGTGGGATTTTGTTGATATGTATCAAGAGTAAAGTTGAAAATCAAATTTTTATGTAAATTTTAAAAATGTAAGAAATATTAAGTAATAGAGTCTCTTAAGTTTGGAATTTGTGTAATTTAACCATCTGGGGATATCCTACTGCTTACCCAACCTCTTTTGGGCCAACATAGTATGTATTACTCTATGAAAATGATCATACAATCAAAATAACATTTATATTGGACTACTACATCAAAGGGGAAAGGACAAAAACAACACTTCAGATCAAACTATTTCCATAAAAATAACCATGAAATTTAAATTTCACTTTCTAGTCATTTCAATTTGCTGGCTTGTTTTATACAGTGTCTACACACCGTTTATACAGTTTTTATACATATCTTGAACATATAAATATTATATACGAAATTATATAGTTTCGATACACAATTTATACAATAATTATATTTTTTTTTACACATTTTATACAACAATTATATTATTTTTATACACTTTCTATATATTTTATACATATACATATTTGATAGAACTATACAATTTCTATACATATATCTTATATAGATACATGTTCTATATAACAATTATAGCGTTTTTATATAATTATTTTTAATTATTATTTCTAAACAATAAAAAATAGAATATTTTTCAGTTGAAAAATTTATAGCAAAAAAAAAAATTGAAATATTTTTAAAAGGGCCGAATGACCCAAGTTGAAAACTGTATCAGTATTGTAAATGGATTGTATCAATATGGTATATAAACTGTATCTAAACTACATGGGTCAAAATGATCCAAATTAAGAAATGACTATAAAGCGAAAATACTTTATCCGATTGATCACTTTTTGACAAATTCTCAAATTTGAGTTATTTGTTTTAAAAATGACCATATGGTGTCTTTTTCCCTACATCAAATCTGCGCAATTTGTAGCCAGCATGTGAAAAAATTATCTCGGAAGTTTTTAGGCAAAGTTACACAAATAGCTAAGGTTTAGACTTAATGTGCGTGGGGGTTGAGGAGGTGGGGGAGGGAATTTCATAGCTACAGTTTGCTAATTGCGATTCATAGTCACAAGTTAAAACGGGGTGAACAACGATCGAGACTGGGAGAGATAGGAGAGGAGTGAGCGAGATTGGGAGAGAGAGGAAGAGAAAAGAGGCGAGAGAGAATGATTTGAGTATGAAACATACTGATTTATATATGACATACTTCAGTTGTATTGTATATGACATAGTCATGCAATTACATCTGCATTTGTAAATTACAATAAAAATAAAAATACAAGTACCTAATATATATTGACACATATACAAATCTTTCATTATACTTATATCGAATACAAATTTTTATATCTAATGTGTGTATATATACAAGTGATATATATATATATATACTACATTTGTAAATTACAATTGAAATCAAAATACAAGTACCTAATATATGTTGACACATATACAAATCTTTCATTATACTTATATCGAATACAAATATTTATATCTAATGTGTATATATATAAGAGTGATATATATATATATATATATATATATATATATAAAGAGAGAGAGACCAAAATACTTATACCTAATACATATACAATAGATGCATTTATATATTATAATTGAAACCAAATACAAGTATCACATATTGATACATATACACCTCTCAGCTCTTTCCACTATACCTATACTTAATAAATAAATATAAATGATACATATACAATTGAAACATATACGAATATGATTTAATATACAATTGAAACTTATATGAACATTAATTTAATGTTTGATATAATAATGATTTATACAAATTAAAAAAAAAAAAGAGCAGAGAAGGCAAAGAGAGCGAGAGAAGAAGAGGGGGGGGGGGGGGAGGGAGTGGCAAACGAGATAAGGAGAAAGAGGGGGAGAAAGAGGGGGAGAAAGAGGGTGAACCTCAAAAATAGATCTAAATTAGGGTTTCAAATGTTAGCCTAAAATAAAAAAACTTTCTTAAAATAGTTTTTATCTATTAATTAGTATTTTTTGGACAAAATTATCCTTGATCAATGGAGTAAATTACATAAATGATCCTCATAATGATAACAACTTCATATTTATATCTTTCAACTTTTATTTTTTTCTCTTTTTAATTTTACTTTGATTTTTATTTTTTATTTTCTCTTTTTATTTTTAATTTTCCCAACACTTACTTTTTCCTCTCAACTTCTTTTTTTTTTCCTTTTTATTTTATATTATTATTATTTTTTATTTTTCTTTCCTTTTTTTTTTTGTTCTTTTTAGTTTTTCTCAACCCTTACTTTTTTTTCCTTACACCTTTCAACGTCTACTTTTATAAAAAGAAAAAAAAAAATTCTTTGATTTTTATTTTTTTATTTTTAAATTTTTCTCGACCTTTATTTTTATTTAATCTTTCCTTTTTTATCAATCTTTATTTTTTTCCTATTCTCTCTCAACTTCTACATTTTCTTTGATTTTTATTTTTTAATATTTTTCTTTATTTTCTTTTTTTTTCGCAATTTTTATTATTTTTGTTCTTTTCTTCAATTTCTTCCATTGAAGTTACATCTCCTAAGTAAGAGTTGACACTATCACATTATAAAGGTAGGATTTACGACTTTCGAACAATAAACTACGTTTCCTGGGCAAGAGTTGACACTACTACATTATAGAGACAAAACTTATGACTTTTAAACAACAAGTTATGTTTCATGCGAAAGAGTTGACACTACCACATTATATTTTGATTTATGAGATGTTCTACAACTACTGCCTTAGAGACAAGACTTAGCTTAAGGACTTTCAAGCAACAAATTATGCCCCACGGGCAAGAGTCGACTCTATCATGTTATGTTTTCATTTATGAAATTTTTACAACTATTGCCTTAGAGTCAAGACTTAGCTCAAGGACTTTCAAACTACAAATTAGGCCCCATGGGCAAGAGTTGACTCTACCATATTATATTTTCATTTATGAGATATTCTACAATTATTATTTTAGAGGCAAGACTTGGATAAAGGACTTTCAAACAACAAATTATGTCCCACGGGCAAGAGTTGACTCTACCACGTTATGTTTTCATTTATGAAATGTTCGATAACTATTGTCTTAGAGGCAAGACTTAGCTCAAGGACTTTTTAACTATAAATTATGCCCCACGGGCAAGAGTTGACTCTACCACGTTATGTTTTCATTTATTAGATGTTCTACAACTATTGCCTTAGAGACAAGACTTAGCTCAAGGACTTTCAAATAACAAATTATGCCTCACGGGCAGGAGTTGACTTTACCACGTTATATTTTCATTTATGAGATGTTCTACAACTATTGCCTTAGAGACAAGACTTAGCTCAAGGACTTTCAAACAACAAATTATGCCCCACAGACAAGAATTGACTCTACCACATTATGTTTTCATTTATGAGATGTTCTACAACTATTGCCTTAGAGGCAAGACTTGACTCAAGGACTTTCAAACAACAAATTATGTGCAAGAGTTTACCACGTTATATTTTCATTTATGAGATGTTCTATAACTATTGCCTTAGAGGCAAGACTTGACTCAAGGACTTTCAAACTACAAATTATGTCCCACCGGTAAGAGTTGATACTACCACGTTATGTCTTTATTTATGGATGTTCTACAACTCTTGCCTTAGAAGCAAGACTTAGTTCAAGGACTTTCAACTAATAAATTATGTCCCACGGGCAAGAATTGACACTACCAGTTATGTCTTCGTTTATGAGATGTTCCACAACTCTTGCCATAGAGGCAAGACTTTTCTCAAGAACTTTCAAATAATAAATTATGCTCCATGGGTAAGAGTTGACACTATCACATTATGTCTTTATTTATGAGATATTCTACAACACTCGCCTTAGAGATACGACTTATCTCAAGAATTTTCAAAGAACTTTGTAACAACAATTCATGCCCTTAAATTTGCTTTGATGTCAAAAAAAGAAAATCCCTTTGCGGATTATCCAATTTTTTATTTATTAGCAAAATATAACAGAAGTTGAGAAAACAAAAAAAATGATCAAATAAAATAGAAAAATAAAAAAAAGATTGAGAAAAAAAAAGGAAAGAAAAAACATAAAGATCAAGAAAAAAGTGAAGAATTGAAAAAATTAAGAAAAATAAAAATGAGAGAAAAATAAAAATAAAGTTTGAAAAAAATGAGGGAAAAAAAGAGAACTGAAAAAAGAAAAAAGCGATCAAACAAAATAGAGAAATAAAAAAAAAGAGTGAGAAAAAAATAAAGATTAAGAAAAAAGCGAAGAATTAAAAAAATTGAGAAAATAAAAAATAAGAGGAAAAAATAAAAATAAAGTTTGAGAAAAATGAGGAAAAAAAAGAGAACCGATAAAAACCAAAAATAAAGATTAAAGACAAATGAATTTAAAAAAAGAAAAAAAAATAGATAATGCTTGAGAAAAAAGGAAAAAGAAAAAAAAATAAAGTTTGAGAAAAAATGAATTAAAATATGAAAATAAAATTAAAGGAAAAAATAAAAAGTGAAAATAATAATAAAAAAAAAGTGAAAATAATAATAATAAAATAGAACAATAAATTAAAGGAAAAAATAAAAAGTGAAAATAATAAAAAATAAAATTTGAGAGACAAATAAGTATGAAACGTTTTAAAAATATATTTGATGTGTAAAGGGGTAAAATAGTACTTGTACTATACTTAAAAAGTAACGAAGATTATTCTTTAAAGACATTTCTTATTTGGGTCAAATATCTAAAGTCACCCATATTTGAATCTATGACATGCAATTTTCTGGGAGAAAGATGGTTAAGCTTAGCTATAGATGATAATTACTATAAACATACATTATCTATGTATGATAACTATGGTCTCCTCTTTTTTATGTTATGCATTTTTTCCAAGTTTTTATGCTTAGACTTGGATCTTATCAAAGAAATATTCTATTGTCTTCAAATCAGGTTGGGCCATCTTTATACCTAGTTGACTCAAAACTAGTCCGATCTATTATCGGGACTAGGACTAGCCTAGGATCATTAAAGGAAGATTGGGCTGCATGAGGGTGAGGTTGGGGGGTTGGGGGTGGGTAGGAGGAAGTTAAAAAATAAAATAATAAAATAATAAAATAAAAGGCTTAAGTCATCGACAAAATCCTAAACTTGTTTCGAAATTTCACTTGGATCCTTCAACTCAGACTTGTGCCTCTCAGGCCCCTAATCCACCCGAAATTTAATCCACCTAAGCATTTTTTGCCCACATGGCACATCGCGTGGTATACACTTACTGTGGACACATGAAAGTGATTTTTTTACTGAATTTTCTTTATTTTTGGAGGGAGAGGGGGGTCTTCTTCAACCTCCATTATAATTTTTTTTCTCCTACATCTTCCACCACCGTCAGCCGCCTTTTTCGCCGGAAAAATGGAGACCACCATTGAAACATTCAAATTTCATAATTTCTCTACCTCTCTCTCTCCTTTTACTCTTCTTTTTCCGCCTCTTCTCTTTCTCATCTAACATATTATAAGTTAAAAAAGAAGCACACCCAAAATCTTTGCAACTTTAATTTTTGACTTTGAGCTTGATTTTCCACTG
Organism: Capsicum pubescens; assembly: GCA_030864215.1. Lineage (NCBI taxonomy): Eukaryota > Viridiplantae > Streptophyta > Magnoliopsida > Solanales > Solanaceae > Capsicum > Capsicum pubescens. Next base: position 183,137,532 of record CM061539.1, on the reverse strand, counting down.
GTTGCAAAATCAATTACAAACATCAATCAAAATCTATATCTGATTGCTAAATCAGTTGCAAACAACAACCAAATCTATACCAGTTGCTTCTACTAGTTCCAAAATCTTTGATTGCTTGTACTCATCAATCTCCTTTTACAAATTTAATTTTCGACTCGGTTCTCAATTTCAATAGTTTTTTTTTGTTTGTCGAAAAAAATCGATCCTTACTCATTGCATTTTCTTTCCGCCCCATGAAAATTTTGATTTCAATGATTCTGTTTTTTGTGTTTTGGGTTTTTATGCCATTGATGAGCAGTGGCGCTTTACAGTCACAACCCATAGGACAGATTTTTATTTAGAAAAATAGCCTGCCCACCCTCAGCGGGAATCGAACCCGCAAAGTGGGTGAAGTAAGCGTCCCTAGAAGGGCAGATAATACCACACTACTAAAAAATCTATAAAAAGAGACCTAAAAAGGAGACTTCATGAGGTCTCTTTCTCTAAACAAGAGACTTTAAAAGCGACCTCAATGGATGGTCTCTAAAACATAGGTCGCTTTTTGTAAGAAACCTCATGAGGTCGCTTAAACCTCACAAGGTCACTAGGTTAGTTTTTGGATTTTCCAAAAAGAGACTTCACGAGGTCTCTAAATGATTTTTTATAATAATTATTATTTTATTAAAAGAGACCTCATAAGGTCTCTATTTGATTTTATTTTTTTAATCTTTTTAATTAAAAGACACCTCATTTAGAACTTAAGGGACCTCTTGCTGTCTCTTATTTGAGTGTCTAAAAAATGAAATTGCAAAAAAGAGACCTCGCGTGGTCGTTTTTGTTTATTTCCTGGAAAAGAAAAATGCAACACAGCGACTTCATGAGGTCTCTTTTCTGCCAAAAAAAAAATTGATGACAATAACATCTTTTACATATACCTGCCATTTTAATTCAATTCAATAATATATACAATCCAATCAACTAAATTGAGATCAAGTGCTCACACCAATCAATCAAACAACAAACACAAGTACTAAATATCTCATCCAATGAACACTAAATGAAAATCAACTTAAAGTACCTTGAAATTGAACGACAAAACATAACAATCAAGTTATTTATACAATAGTACTATTGATTCGGCTATTTCACAGCTCTCATGCATTCAAAAACACTTAATAATTCAAATAAACCATCATAAAGTACAAAGTTTATATTATCTAACGCAACACTCAACTTTAACGAAATGGCGGTGCATTGTCCGTGTCATAATCCTCATCATCTTCATCACTGTCGTGCTCCTTAGTCACACCTCTATATTGAATATATACTCCATGTAAAATAGGTAGAGACTGGGGTGGTCGAGGAGGGCAAACTGTGGGACAAGGGGAATCCCCCGAAGCAAGTAATGCATCAAATTGGGCCTTTATTCCCGCATACTGTATATCAGCCTCCCAAGCTCTTTTTTCTACAAATAAAATATATTAGTATGCTAGCAGCATTTCATAACTTGATAAAATGGGTATGTTAGCAGCATTTCATAACTTGATAAAATGAGAATGCGAAGCTGCCAAATACATGTCACAACAATATGTCAACTTGGAATACTGATATGGCGATCATGAACGAAGAATTAATGGTGGCAACATACAACGGGATATATGTACTACTTGTTAATCTCTGAACATCAGACATATTTTTGAAGAACAGAAGCACAATACCATGTTAACCATCATAACCTAGCCAATCAAAAGTTCTTTTTTTCCTACCATGACATGCCATTAGCCATAGCAATAACCACAATGAACCTCATGGTAGTAATCAACTAATGGTGTAGGCAAAAGTGACTAACTATAACTGCAATATTAAAATCCCTTTGCACCAGAAATCTCAGTTTTAGAATTACAAACTGAAAAGGAAAAAAAAAGGCTAGACAAGACAAATCTGTAGTCCCAAGTGAATACTAGCTAACTATAAGACTTTTTCTAATGGCAAGTAAAGATAACATGTAACATACGACACTTGAGCCTAACTCAACCACAAAAAGCTAAATCACTAGGCAACGATTGTTCAAGCCATATAAATATAAAGAGGCCATCCATCATTTAAAAGGATCGATGTGAAACTCTTCACAGCAAGACAACTCCTCCCTAACCATAACTACATAAAACTAATAGCATCACCTCAGTTTTGAATAAGAACACTTTACTGGAGTAGCTTTTTAGCGGGTTGCCTAGCTGATGTATGAATGGACTGAATTCTCTGATGCTTAACTTGCTTCCTAAATTTAGCTATAAACTCATCAGTCTTTTTGTCTACATTATCCGGACCACCATCAGTGGCCACCATCGTTTTCGTCGTGTCTCTTTATGTTACTAGCTTGGGTTGAGGTATAGTTTTTGTTGTATTATTCTACATCTAGATTTCATATTTTTCTAATTTCAACAGTGTTGCTCTTAGAAACTATTTCTACATTAGTATCCTTTTAGCCAATTACATCTCCATTCATCATAGAAGGTTATATAAATGTAAACGTATATTTATGTTTATGTGCACACACTATCTTCCTCTTCATGTACATTAGAAGTGTAACATGTATGCAGTGCTTTTACCAATGGGATACTGTACTTATAATCATTTAATAACTTCTTATCTATTTCTTCTCAGATCACTAATAGATCACTTTCTATGATGAAAAAGACTTTGGGAGGAGTGACATTATTTGAAGTTATGCTTTATTTCTTCTTTAACTGTTCCACTATTTTTGCTCTTTCCTTTCCATGGTCTCAACTACATTTTTTCTTTAAATAATCTCACAATATTTTTGCGTGCAGCTTTTAAATTTTGAACTTAAAATAACAAATTAAGTCTTCTTAGGACTTGTGACTAGCTTTCAATATAAAGTTATCTTCCATAACCACATCAGTCTGTGACTCTGATTTCTGCTTCATATTGACAAGTCTAATACATCATCCCCTTAAAATATAACAACAACAACATACCTAGTGTAGTCCCATAAAATAAGTCTAAAAAAGATAGAGTGTTCGTATATCTTACCCGTCTCAGAGGTATAGAGGCTATTTCTAACGTAAATTAATATAAGAAAGAGAAAATTGGAATTTCCTATCTCTTTCTCCCCTACTCACCAACCCCCCACCCTCAAAATAAAAGTACTAACTAGGCCAACACCTGAACTAATCCTCGAGCACCTACTTTTTCCGACCCAACTTGGGTGTGGTAACTCCACCACCTGGATCGACGAATGGTGAAAATTCAACTAATCTTGCCATTTATTGGGATGCAAACAATGGTATTGCACATTTCAGATAAACACACCTACCAACCTCAAGTCGTTCAACCAAATCATTTGGACTACTTCATCCTACATTTTGTTAAGTCCATCCATAGCCAACCAGAAATCTTTCAATATAAAACACCAGTCTTTGTAGTCAACACCAATTAGAACTTCCACTGCCTCTCTAACGTACAGATTACTGATTACTCATTTAGGAATAATTAAATTCGAAAATTCACACATGCTACTGGCCAAAGTACTCACTTTTAAGTAAAATTATGTTGGGATTAATAAGAATAGCCAAGGATTCTCTTACCGGTCAATGAGATCATATGTCTCAGGACTTAATTCCTCTGGAACTCCAGGCCAGGGTATATTACGATTGAGAATATTGTGAATATTTTCTGAATATAAGAAAAGGTTAATATAAAAGTTAGAAGCACTTATGCAAAAACATCAACGTATATATCAGAAAGAGAAAAACAGAAAGCCCTCAAAGAGTGCTACTGCCAGCAATTAACTGTTTATATCAAGTTCAATATTTGTAAGCTATATACACATTTTTATTCAATAATTAGCATCTAAAACTGTTAACTGTAAATACCCAACAAAATCAAAACTTGTTATTCATTAAAAGAAACAATAATACTCCCTCCACCCCAATTGATATGACAGTATTTGATTAGGCACAGAGTTTAAGAAAGAAATGCGGTTGAAATTTGTGGTCTAAACCAATCCATAGACATTTTTATGGCTACAAATTATCTCATTAAGGGTAAAAATGAGGAATTCAATACTTAAAAAGGGAAAATATGACACATAATTCAGTTAGAGAGTAACCAATAAGAAGATAACAAACTAACGGTATTTATTTGAGAGCCAATTGTTCAGATAAACAAACCTACCAACCTCAAACCTTTCAACCCTTCATTCTACATTTGTTAAGTCCATCCATAGCCAAGATGAAGAGGAATGGTGAGCCTATAGATACAAGACTAAAATGTTAAATCATAGAACCAAAAATGCAATAAACACAAAATACATAGAGGTACAAGACTGAATCTATAACTCAAATGAATATGAAAGAAATCAACAAGAATGTTGGTTGGAAAGCACATAAAGCATAAACGCAATTCTAAACAAGGCAACAAAACCCCTAAATATTCATTCACATTTTGGGAAAAATAAAGGAGACCCAAGACATTAATAGATTCAAATTCTATTCTATACATAAATAAGGAAAAAAATTAAAGTTGCAGCCTTACTTGAAAAGGAAGAGCTGGGAGATAGGGTTTGGGCGAGAGAGAATGAAAAAAATCAAAGCCCTCTCTATTAAACACCCAACAACCAAATAAACAAACTAATCGTCACAATTCTAAACCCACACATCCCAAAAATTCAACAACACACATCTACAAATTTTTCACATTTTTCATTTAATTTTACTATAGTAGTATAGTATAGTTTAATAATCTTCAAAAACTATATAATATATTCCAAAATTAAAAAGAAATGCCAACTAACAATGACGACGAAGATGGGCTCTTACAGATCGCATTACAGGAACAAGCACAACGCAATATCAATTACCATAACAGTGTTGCAGCAATGGCTAAGAGTGGTAGTAAGAGTGTTAATCAACAGAGGAAATTTGTGGAGGAGCGATGTTGAGAGAGGGGCGATTTGAAAGAGAATTTTGAGAGAGCTGGGTTTTAATTTTGGGTTTTTATTCTTTTAATTATAATAATAAATATTAAAAGATAATAAATATATTTTTTTGACTTTACATTTAATATAGTGACATACAATTATTTTTAATAATAAATACTAATTTATTAAAATTGTAGCGACCTCACTAGGTCGCAATATTTAAAATTTTATTGACTCGCTTTATATTTTATAATTGTCTTTTGACGCTAACTTTTTTCGCATTTTATTTTCGACCTCTTAAAATGCCTAATATTATGTTGCTGAATTTTTTTAGCATTTATCGACTTCATGAGGTTTCTTCATTTAAAAATAAAATAAAAAAATAAATTAAGGGGAAAAGTGACCTCATGAGGTTTCTTATCTTCTACCTATTTTGAGGTCTCTTTTTTTTTGTCGCTTTTTACAGCTTTTTTAGTAGTGCCACTGAGTTATTTATAACCTTATATCGAACCCGCAAAGTGGGTGAAGTAAGCGTCCCTAGAAGGGCAGACAATACCACTGAGCTATTTACAACCTTGTTTCAATTGGTTCAAAATTAATATATGTACATAAATATAGATTTTCTATCTTGTATATACAACATAATTTCTTATCGAGGGGGTTCGGGTGAACCCCTTGGAAACCACGGAGGTCCGTCCCTGTAGATGAGGTTGAAATTTTTGTCCGATGGTGATGAAAATAGTGACAACCGCAATGGCGTTAATGGAGGGGAAAGGGGCAAGGGTGTGAGTGGGGGGCTGGTTAGATTAGGCTTAATATTTAAATAATTTTTTTAACTCATAGTTATTTTTTTAAATTCGTTTACCACGTGTGTTTTTTAATTGGTCATTTTTGCCACATCACGCAAGTGTGTTACACACATTCTATACTTTTTGCTGATTGTCCAAAAAAGATCTAGGTGGATCAAATTTCGAGTGGGTTAGGGGTCTGATTGGTACAAGTCTAAGTTGAGGGGTCCAAGTGAAATTTCAAAACAAGTTTAAGAGTCTAGGATGACTTAAACCAAAATAAAAATTAGCATTTAGTCATTTTTTTAATCATGCTGCACTTCGTATTATTAATTTTGTTTCCAATTAGTGTGGAATAAACTGAAACAGTTTTGTGCTTATTATCATTAATTTTTAAAAATATTTTCATTCTCTAGTTTCTCTTAATGCAATCTAAACTTCTTGTTTTCTCCTTCTCTAGTCTCTACTATCCTCATGTAGACTTTCATGTAGTAGGAAACCACAAAATTGAAAGAATGCTACCTTCTACCTTCAATTAGTAAGTTAGCAAAACCGTCTACAACATTTTTTTTTTCAAACATTTATCTGCCCAAATCCCTAATTAACTTATATTGCTTTGTTAATTTTTTGTCTAGGCCAATTCGTTCAAAATTTGTTTATTTTTTAAAAGATGTTTGTCTAAAAATTTTCTTTACCCAATTAATTGTTTCTTATAACTAATGTATATTAACAGATTTACTATCATTCGTTTTTATTTTTTTGTTTTTGTCATGTTTTTGTTCACCGTTATATTTCGATTCTTGGGTATTTCTAGAAAAGGAAATTCTTCTCTTCTTTGATTTTGATGTGATTTTTGTCTTCTAATTTTGTGGCATGTATCTGTCTTTTATGATATGGATCCAAGCGGTGCTATCGGTGTAGTTTGATAGTTGAGCACCTTCTCTGTAGTGACTATGACTATATGGTGCTATCAGTGTAGTTTTATGGTTAAGTACGTGACTATCTGTTTTATTTACGTTTTTTAAACTCTAAACTGATATTCGAGCTAAACATGTTTTTTGAACTCTAAATTTGTGACATTTGTGATAAACACTTTGAAGGCGTGATGCTTTTATCCATGCCTTGCAAAGTATATAATTAGTCAAGAGGCATCAATATATGATTGATATATTGAATATGAGAAAAATTATATTTTGGATTATTTTTTTCCCACTCTTTTGGTTACGGTAAAATTTTAATAAGAGGCATTAAATATATACACATATATCTAAAAATAATATTATAATAATTTAGAGTTATCTTTTTTATTTTTACATATTAATTAATATTATAATAATTTAGAGTTATCTTTTTTTATTTTTACATATTAATTAGTTATTTTTGGTGTAGTATTTTTTTAAAAGACACATAACCTTTTAACTTCACATATTAATATAATTATTAATAAAAGTAAGATTAATTCTAGTTAATAAGATGTTGGTCATTTGTTTGCAATACATTAACTTGGATGTTGTTGTTAAACTTTATTTATTAATATGAAGTCTCAGTTGTTTAATTCAATGTTCTAAAATATTTTTGATAAAAATTAGAAAGTTTTTTTCCTTTTTAGATAATTTTTAAATGTATTTCACAATTTTTATTGTTATTTCAAGTGAAATTGAAATCATAAAATTTACTATTAAATTTTTTGAGGACTTAAAATTATAAGAACCTAAATCACGTGAGGACTTGAAATTATAAGAACCTAAACCCAACGTTTTACTAGTCTTCGAGAACTTAAAATTATAAGAACCTAAACCAAATGATTTTACAAGTGTTACCACTTTGAGTCAATTTTGTTTTGTTTTGACAAACTGTCCTCTATGACATAAGGGCATCGATCGTTGCGTTCATGACTGATTCGCTGTCTATTTTTCCCATGTGAAAAGTTTGCATGGGTGGCTCGTCCGTAGATCACTTTTCAATGGAGGGATTTTATGTGAATGGCTAAACTTTGGAGTGTGTGAAAACTTTGCGCTTGATTGTTGCTCAAGGTTATTTACATGCATGTGTTTTCCCTGTTGAAGGTTTGGTTGTTTGTACTTCTACTTCATCAATTCATTTAGATACATGGAATGACTGCTCTACTTCATGTATTTGATTGAAGGTGCTATCTTAAGGTTAGGAAACGGATTGTCGGGCCCATTTTTACTTTAAGTATGCTATTTTATGTATTTTTTCCAAACAGATTATATGAAAAGTGGTCTTGCAAAGTTTATGGACCTTTTATTGGGCCTATTGAGCAGGATTGGGCTTTTTTCAGATGGACTTGGGCAGCTCCCATCACTGCATTGAACTGGACTCCATCACTTTACTTCCTTTAATATCTTGAGTTGGTAACTTGGTATCATCTGTTGGTGTTCAGCAATCAGCACTACATCAGTTGGTCCGAGTCGTGTTTTATAATCTAAACTAAAATAAACTTTCATAATCTAAAATAGAGATGATTTCAGAATTCACTAATATATATGTTCTTCAGTAATACTCAAGAATATGTAAGAAAGCTAGTCATAATCCACTCTCATGTTCCAATATTGAGCCATTTTTCAAATTTTCTAAATACTCCGAGGCTATGTCGAACAGAATATCCTAAAAAACAGTTAAATCATTTTCTTAGATAAAGATATTGAGTAGAAACAAACTAGTACTCAAGAGATTAGTGTTGATCAGAAAACAAACCATTACACAGAGAAACCAAGCATTAGATCAAAAAGTAGAGACAACCTACAAATTTTCAAATCATGTTTACAAAAGGGGGACCTCAGTATGTGTTCGAAAATCCTTTGCCAGCTTTTGCATCGCCAGCTTCCATCAGAAAGTTTGAGGCAAATAAATGACCAAGGGTCTCAGCTGTGTTCCCTTCCATGTTCAATATACAAAAGCAAAACCCTTTTTTTCTCCTTTCCTTGTGTCTCTCCTCATACTTCTTCGGCGTGACTTAAAATAGGGCAGCCAAAGCATCTCGCCTAGGTAGATAATGCTGAGTTCAAATGATGAAAAATAGAGCTTTGTTTCCTCAGAACACGGGCAACTGCTTTATCATGGGAAAGAAGGAATCATTCCTTCAGTGACAATCAACATCATTAGAACCGTGAATTAGGAGGCGAGGTCAATTTCTCCTTCGGAAGGCATTTCCCCGTCATGATCATCCAAAACTACCAATACACAGCTAATGAATGGAGCAAATCGTATTAAAAAAACTAAAACAATCCAAAAATTAAATCACAAATGACACTGATACAGGTGGAGAGTGGGACATAAGGCTGAATAGCAGCGAGAAGAATAGTCATCCGAACTTCACTTAACCGCCTTAATTTGTAGTTTGCTCATACCGACATTAACCTTTTCCGTATCCAATTCACACCTAACCTCTGTTTGCTTAAGATTTTTAAGGTTGAGCCACGGGTGTTGCAAGCACTGCTCAGCAGTTGGTCGTTTCTCTGGCTCAAAATCAAAAAGAGGACCGAGAAATTCCGCAAACTCATGAGCATCGCTTTCAGAAAATCTATAATTGTCAACTAGTAATTTATCTAGACAACCATATTTCAGCCTACGGATCCTCTTCAAATCTCCGTACCTGTCGAAGTAATCTTTGGATTTAGCCCCAGCACCGGCTATCTGCTCCACCATAAGTTTGTAAAAGAAAATATCAGAAGATATTTTCAGAAATAGTTCTTAAAGGCTACAAGAAACAATATAATGTGCTCACCTTCCGAGGGATCTTCCCTAGAAGCTCCATCATCATAGCTAGATGATCCTGCAATCCGTCAAATATTAACAAAACATCTTCAAGTGAAGTTATTAAATAATTTCTCTTCATGAAGTAAAATCTATTGGACATAATTCTTTCAACACTAGGTCGACTCCACCTTACACCCAAAAACCAGACCTCAAATCAGAAAAACATAAAAACTTATTCAGAAAAAAAAAACTGAGAAACAGTTGGATTATTATCCAATGAAAGGACAGTTAAACAAAGAAACATAGATGAAATCGTCTTACCTCATCTTCACTGAAACCTTCTCCGCCTTTGGGCGTGAACATCATCTCACCAGTAGCAAGCTCAAATGCAATACAAGCAAAAGACCACATGTCAGCAGAGAACGAATATCCAGATTGAAGTATAACTTCAGGGGATCTGTACTGTCTTGTTTGAATTTCTTGTGCAAACTGCTTATCCGCCCAGCATGCATTTCCAAAATCCACAACCTTGCACCTCAAGTCAATCCCATCAAGAGATCTATTTGGTTTTGGAGTCCCTCCTACCCCACCCATTGAAGACCGTCTTCCGGATATCCTAGCTGCTGCTCTTCTTGCCCTTTGCTTCAGCTTTTTCTCAATGATATTCATTGTTACTCCTCCATTAGGGTTCCCCTCAGGCCTTTCAAGTATGGGAGTAGTTCCGGATCTAATGGGATCCTTTGTTGCATTAATTGTGGAAAGTAAAAGAATATTTTCAAGTTTCAAGTCTGTATGAATAATTCCAAGTCCCCTATGCAAATAATCTAAACCAGTCAAAACGCATTTGCATATCTCCCTAACTTTGTTCAGTTCAAGGCCCTTATACCGATTATGCTTGATAAGCCGCAATAAGCTATCACCAAGAAATTCAAGAACCATGCATAAGTGCTGTCCATTAGGGCCTGTGTGCTTGAAATGGTCAATAAGTCGTACGACATATTTACTGTTAGATGGATCACCATTGGCAATTGCAGAAAGGACTTCAATTTCATGAAGAGCTGCTTGAGAAAATTGTGGTGCACTTTTCTGAATTTTCAAGGCAACAAATCCCTAGGAGAAAAGAAACATAGTAACAACTTAAGTTCCAGATTTAAAGTTCCCAAAGATCCTTATGAGCTTCCAAACCAATAAAAGGAAATATAGGCATGTTATTGTTTAAGTTAATTTTCTAGAGAAAGAGCTAAGAGAATGGCTCATTATGACTAAAGATTCAAGGCAAATAAACCATGAAGAACAGCAATTGCACTTCACTGCTTCAGCAAAATAAGAGGTTGTTCTTGAACACCTACAGCAGGTGCTGCTAATAGATTGATACTCAATCTCCAAAATTCACTCTACCATCTACCCAACTGACTCTCAATCAGGTCAAAATTGGCCCCAAAGACCAATACTTTTAATCACAAAACAGAATCACCTCAAGAACCAAGCACTCCAAAATTCTTGAACTGAGTCATGCCCTTATTGTGAGGAAAAGTACTACAAACAATGCACCATTATAAGGATCATAAGTGGAGAATGGAAGTCGTCTCAAACAATTGACGGTACCTCAAACATTTATTTAACTGTACACAGGATCATGCTTATCATCAAGACCTAACACTTGTGGATGTGCAACGGCTCTCACATACTTGAAAAGAAGCCATGCATATTCATCGGCATGTCTGTCAAGAACATAAGCAATAAATGCTAATTATAATACTATGAATACTCTTTCATCAAAAAAGCTCCTCAATGCAGAGTAGATTGGAAATATTTCTTAGCATTAGCAGAATGATACAGATGCAACAAGAATTTGCGTTGAAAGCAGTGAAATGATAATTGCCTGCTGGCCGACTAATTACTTGAAACGTTAATGACTAAAACTCAGAGATAATTCATTCCCTGAACAATGACATACAAAAAAACCACCACCCACCAAACCCCCAAACCCCCTCGCCAATTTTTTTTTTTAAAAAGGCACAACACTTGATTCCACACTGATAGAACAGTTCGGTTAGCGCCAAGGTAAGTTGGGCAGGCTACAAAGGAGAATAAAATCATCAAATATGTTGATTTCATAGATCATTTTAATATTTACTCAAGATAAAAGTCAAATGATTGATCAATAAATGTCAAAATGTCAAATTGGTTGGTCAACAGGCAAAGCTCTTTTTTCCCCTTAGAGCATTGTCATGAAATGCGTTAACTAAATGCTATGAAATCCACGAAGTCGTCAAAGATTAATAAGAAACTTTATATTCAAATAAAGTTACCGGCTTCAAAAAAAAAAAAAACACTTTATATACAAATAGGCATCTTGACATCTTGAAGTGCTATAGCTTAGCAGAGTAGCACCTATTTCACAGTTATATTATTGTATAAGCTCCATTTAATGACATGTTAACTTCTTTTATGATGAAAGGGCAGGAACAAGCCCATTGGAACTCTTGACAAGTTGAGTTCTTTCAAGCAGAAAAAGTAAAAAGGCTATCAAATCTCCGAAAAGAAAGTCCAGGCTCAAAAATTAAGCTTGTAATTATCTTCCCCCATATCACAATACGACCGTCACAATAACTATTCCAGTTCAACTCAATCAACAATCAAAAAAGGCAATTATCTTCAAGTCGCAGAAAATAGTCACTAACAGGGGCGGATCTATGTAGGTGGATGGGGTGCCACGGCACCCGCACTTCCCGGTCGAAACCCTGTATATTTATGTGTATATTTGTATATATGTATCAGTTAACGTATAATTATTATGCTTGGCACCCACACAACAAAGTGAGCTGACAGTGCAAGTGGTTGAGATGACCAGCAGCGCGGGTTCGAACCCAGCTTAGGACTCTTTTTTAGATTGATTTTTTAGCGTTATACTTTCTGCTTTCTCATTAAAAAATCGAACTGGCCCCTTTTAACAAAACCCTTAATGACACCAACTAGGCAAGCCTTCATGATATACCAACTTTTGTTGATATATATAATTACAGTTTACTCTGTGAATATTGACTCCACTATCCTAAAATATTGTACGGAGTGTACGTTATTGTTCGAAATAGGGTGGCACCCGGAGCCTCCAAATCCTGGATCCGCCTCTGGTCACTAATCAAAATATCATTAGGTAGTAATACTTAACGCAAATCCATATCCAATTCAACTAATCATCTAGAAAAAAATAACAATGCATTTTCGTGTTCACCAACTTTTTTCTCCGATCATTTATCATGAAAGATCATGAATTTTTAAAAATGAATAATCACAATAATTGATCATCAGTAAGTATAAATAATAATGATAATTACAACAACAACAACAGCTACTACACCTAAATCCTAAACTAGCTGAAATCGGACAAATCATTCATGGAAAAAAAATGAATAATAATGAAAAACGACAATATGATAATAACTTACGGATGATCGAGCATCATAAGCGAGCCAAACGGTGGAAAACTCTCCCCAGCCGAGCTTTCGCTGAGCGATATATCGTCCACCGGAAAATGAATCGCCGACTCTGACCGCATGGTATCCTCCTTTCCGGTAAGAATCAAATCCTTCATCTTCCTCTTCCGATGCCGACGACGACGATGAACAAGACATTGTTGTTTATTTATCACTAAATCAAATAATCGTGATCTGAAAATTACAATATTATGTTTGCTTTGTTAATGAATTTGATTATTTTTCGTATTTTAATTTTGGATATTAACAGTAACAGGTTGAAAGAAAAGGTTGATAGAAAGGAGAGAGAGTTAATGGGGAAATATATGTGGCATTCAATACAAGACTCGCTCCACTTTTTGCTCTCCCTGCTTTTAATTTTAAGTATATATGGAGTTGAAGTGTCAATTACTCCTAACCTAGTCTGCATTTGTTGTTATTATGATTGAAAAGTTTGAATCTAAATGGATATTTAAATAATTAACATGTTATTTTTAGATTTAAAGATTAAATAATTAAGATTATTTATTTTTTAATATTTATATAAAATTTATTTATTTGTATATATAATAAAAAATATAATTTAAATAAAAAATTATTATATATTAAGAAAATATTTGAATCAATACAAAAATTATTATTTAATTGAAAAAAAATATTATGTTTGTTAGTAATAGTAGAGATGATTTGTACTGATGGTGGTGGTAATGCTTGATGTTAGTGACTAGTAATGTTGATGGTGATAGTTGTGATGACAGAGATGGTTGGTATTGTAGTGTTTGTTATGACGGTGACAATTGATAGCGATAGTGGTGATTGTGATGTGAAGTTAGTTGATGATAGTTTTTTGATGTATTGATTGTGATAGCTGAAAAAATGAATGTATGAGGTTTGAGGATGTGTTGGTGGTAGTTGGAGACGCTATTAGTTGTGGTAGTGTAAATGGTTGTTAGTAGAGATGGATTGTAGTGATGGTAGTGATTAAAGTGGTGGTCGAGATAGTGATACCAATGACAGTGATAGTGGTGATGACCGAAGAATGTGTGAAGGTTGATGATGTATTAATGATAGTTAGTGGTAGTGCTAGTTGTGATAGATGAATTGATCGGTAGTGGTTGATGATGGTGGTGGCGCTTGAATTGGTGTTAGCATTAGGGTGACAGTAGCGAGGGATATAATTAGAATAGATTTTGTTGCTGCTGACAATAGTGGTTGTAGCGATATTGATTGTGAGTGATGATTGTGATGGTGAAAGTGATTGGTGGTGGCAGTTGGTGATGGTGGTTGACAATGATAATGACAAAGACCGATGATTATGAATATAACAGTGGTGAATATTATTCAAAAATTACAAGGGAGGGTAAGTATTTTTAAAGTCAAATATTTCAATTCAAGTTTTAAAAAATTAATAGTATTTTATAAGAAATATTTTATTTTTAAATAATTTTTTTCACGCAATGCTCCAAAATAAGGAAGGAACATTTATTTCATTTTACTTTTTTATTTTTTTAAAAATGGCTATTTTGGGATCTGCTATCTATCTTGTAGTATTAAGGAAGATCGATGTGGTGGGGATGGAAAAGGAAGTGGCGTGTCCTTGTTGATCCTTTAGTTGGGGGTAGAAAATAATCAATGCGGAGGGTGGTGGCCGATGGGGGAAGAGGGAAATTTGAGGTAAGAGAGTTTTGTATATGACCATTCAAAGTATCGAGAAAATTTTATTAAAATATTAAAAATTTGAATTTAAATGTATTTTTGGAGAAGCAGAGGTAAAAAAGGTGCATTTGATTCGACATTTATGAATTATGATTTATTTATTTGATGAGATTATATAAAAATTGAAAACCTTTTGATGATTTTAGCAACTTATAAAATTTTTAGGCAAAATATCTTGATGGACGCTTGTATAGTGTCTGTTTTGTAATGTGATTGTCATCTGACCCTTAAACCTATCAAAAAATAACATTTTAAACATTATTTTAGTGTGTTACGTCCCACATCAGTTTTCATGTCATTTTCAGGTATTACATTAAATTCCATTAAATTTTTAAAATGCTACATAAGAAATTAAATATTCAAATAAATTTAACTAAATAATTTTTTTTTATAAATTGTAGAAAAATTTAAATAATCATGTTTTTATTTTTGCTCACAAATTAAACATCAAATTTATTCCAAATAATTAAAATTCTTCTCCAACTAATTTAAATTTTTAGCTATAAATTCATATATACAAACATAATGAATTTTCGCTTTTTAAATTTAAATATCTTTAACAAATTCACAAAAACTCAAGATTATTCATGAAATTCACTAATTTTTCAATATCCACTATCACTCACTTTCAATTCAAATATAAATTTTAATCCCCAAAAAATATGAAAAATTTAAATTTAAATTTTAATCCAAAAAAATATGAAAAGATTTGAATTGAGAGGAAATTTTTTAAAAATAAAATAAAAAATAAAGGTAGTGTTGGGGACTGAATGGGGGATATTGGGCGGGGTTGGGGGTGCTGGATGGGGTTGAGGGTAGGGTGGGGGGTGCTGGACGGTGGGGGGTGAGGTCGAGAGTGCTGAACGGGTAGGGGGGGGTTGTTGGACGGGGGTGAGGGGTGGGGTGGGGTTGGGTTGCTGGGCGGAGGTAAGGAGTGGGGTGGGGTGCTAGATGCGGAGTAGGGATTGTTGGACGGGGGTGGGGTGCTGGATGCGGAGTAGGGGTTGCTGGACGGGGGTGAGGGGTGGCTGGACGAGGGAGGGGGGCTTTTTAAAAAAAAAAAAATTATTGAGTTTTAATTTTTTAAAAGCTTTTAAATTTTAAAAATATGGAGGAAAAAATGCCTCTTTTTTTTTTAATATAAATATATTGCTTTCATTCGCTCATACACGCGTGTAGTCACGCGACATGTCCTAGTTAGCAATTTTAATGCTATATAGTTTCGGTCAATGGTCAAAAGGCTTAGGATATTGAGTTTTATTGAGTTGAGAGGTTCAGATGACAAACATGTAAGTAAGAGTATCCACATTACAAAACGGACATAGTACAATGGTCCATCGAGTCATTTTGTCAAATTTTTATGTTCTTATGAAAAAAAATTATAATTCAAGAAATTTAAATTATACATGCAAATAAAACCTTATTTTCAAATCAATCGGATTTTAGATCATGATTTCAAATTATAATTAGATATTACATATGCGAGAAGTGAGATTGTGTTGGATCAGTCATGTGATGAAGAGATGCTGGAATGTTTTAATGCGGAGGTGTGAGTGGCTGGCTATGGATGATTTTAGGCGAGGTAGAGCTAAGCCGAAAAAATATCAGAGGGAGGTGATTAGACATGATATGAAGCAGTTATAGCCTACGAAAGACATGACCCTTGATAGGAAGGTGTGGAGGATGCGAATTAGGGTGGAGGGTTAGTGGGTAGGAGTTCGTCTGTAACAGTAGGGAAGACTCTTTTTTTTTCGCGTCTCGAATTTCTTAGTCATGATGTTTTGGTGATGTCTATAATTTCGAATAGACAGTTTATAGTATTATCTGGTGGTTTTTAATTTTCGGTATTAGCTAGCAATGTTTTATCACATTTTGTTGCGTGCTTTTATATTTTTTATTTGTTATAATGTTATCCTTCATGAGTCGGAGTCTATCGAAAACGATCTATCTACTTCATCTGACATAGTGGTATGATTGCATGCACATTATCCTTTTCAGATCCCACCATGTGAAAATACACATTACTTCATCTGAGATAGTGATATGGTATGCGTATACATTATTCTTTTCAAATTTCACTATGTGAAAATACACTGAATATATTATTATTAGTATTGTTATTTCATATGCAAAATCAGTCATTTATAACTCGTTAATTCAATTACTCTATATCAATAAATAATAACATGAATCCATCTAGGGGTCGTTTGGTAGAATGTATAAGATAATACTGAATAGGTTGTATTAGTAATGCCAAGATTAGTAGTGCAAGGATTAGTAATACTTAGATTAGTAATACTGAGATTATTTTTTATGCAGTGTTTGGTTTGATTTATTGAAAACAATATGTATTGTTATATTTAAAAAGAACATTGTTTGTTTACAAAAATACTCTCGACATATTATAACTTTGTGTATTTTCTTTGTAAAACTTTATTATTTTTTAAAAAAAATTAAAAAAATTAACAATATAACTAATTATTTACTTCGAATTTTTAAGATTTAATCATTTACTTGCAAAAATTATTATTTTTTTGTTATCTTTTCTTTATTTATTCACCATTTGTTTGTTGTTCCCACGTTGTGGTGTTCTTAAGTTGGAGGAGCATACATGTAACTTTTGAATGAGACAATAGAATCACTATTAATATAAATTTGTGTTCTGAAGAGTGTTAAAGCTAAATAGAAAAAATATTTTTATTTATGAATATCGTATTTATAAAATTAGAGCTTGTATGCAATCATTGCAATTTATTTTCAGATCTTGACCAATAAGTATTTTTTATGTTAATGGAGTAGTTTTTTTATGACTAAAATTATTTGGAGGAACATTTTTATCTTGATAATTTAAAAAGAAGTAACTCACATTGAATAAATTGAAAAAAATTAAAGAAATTTTAGGGTGTTTTTGTCTTTACATATGTTTATTCATGTATTGTAATCCATGAATTACTAATCCCACCAAATTAGGTGTATTAGTTATACATCCTATAATACCATATAGAATGTATAACTAATCTATATATTAATTGTACATTGCTCCAAAATTACTATCAAATAATTAGGGGTGTTCATGATTTGGTTAAAAACCAAACCGAACCGTAAACCAAATCAAACCGATTAAAAAAATCGATATTTAGTTTGGTTTGGTTTGGTTTGATTTTAAATTTTTAAAATCGATACTTATGTGGTTTGGTTTTGTTTTTTCTCTAAAATAACCGACAAAATAATCAAACCGAATCGATATTTTTATATATATATATATATATACATATATATATATATATGTATGTATATATATGGATACACACAAGTACATATGCATATATAAATTATATATATATTATTCATAAATAAAATATAAATATTTTTTATATTTTAAATTTTAATCATCAATTTAACTTCAGTCATAGCACTTTTAGTCATATGTCTCCATCTAGTTGATGGTATGTTATGAGATTCTATATGATTTTCGCAGTTTGAATGACAAATGATACTAATTGTGAAAATTATCTTGTTGTCTATGAGATTTTATAGGTGAGTTTTATTAGATTATAGTTAATCACTAGTTTTGAACTTTCTCTTTGGTTCCTATTGAGTAAAAAATTTATGTGTTTACCTTTTGGAGGGTTTATCATATCATTCTCTCATATGTAGTTTCTAAATATTTTTGTTGGAGCGTCTGTATGGTGTTGTTCATGGTTTTGCCAAAGTATAACACTAAATTGACATCTTAGTTTCAAGGTTCAGGAACAACACTCGGTTGACATCTCATATGTTGGATTAGATTTTTTTAAGAGAGATTTTAACTTTTATCATTAACTATAGTTATAAACGGAAAAACCGAACCGAACTAAACCGATAAGAACCAAATCGATAGTTATTTTTTTGTGTTGATTTGATTTTAGAAATTTAAAAATCGACTAAGTTGGTTTGGTTATGATTTTGATCAATAACCGACCCAAACCGATCCATAAATACCTCTACAAATAATGTATTAAATAATTCTATCATTTAATTCATAGATTATTATGACAATAATCCACCCTTTTGGTGGCTCCTTATTTCAATTTGTGCACATTGTTGGCTAAAATACTGTTGTTAAAAGGGAATAATAAATAAAACAACTAAAAAAGAGGATAAATAATAGTACCACTCTATTACAGCACACAATGATGATATTGTCGAAAAAAAGCATAGTACTTAGTTACTTATGTTAAAAAAAAAACAAGAGAGAGAAATGGTATGTGCATTGTGGTGTTGGAAGCACAAACCCCAATCAAACTTCTGACATCACGTTTCTGGAATTGTGTGTCACTTCCAAATCATCCTCAATCCTCCGCCTATCGATCTGACCGCCCGCCGCCGGATCTTCTTAAACCTCTCAAATCCCCTCTCTGCCTAATTCCCCATCACTCTTCCCAATTGATTCCATAACTAGTCGCTCGCTTACTGGCAGATCGATCTAATTCTTCAGTATTGCGAAACCGATTTGAGTAATGGCTGGGCAGAACCAAACAGCGAATATGGATCAATTCGAGGCTTATTTTCGTAGAGCAGATGTGGATCAGGATGGTCGGATCAGTGGTGTTGAGGCTGTTGCCTTTTTTCAAGGCTCCAATTTGCCTAAACCTGTCCTTGCTCAGGTGACTCATTTCTTCGGTGATTGATTTTAATTGCTGCAACTCCAGTTGCTACTATTACTTGTTAATCCATATTTGGCCACAATTCCGGCTATAATATTTAGTGTGAGCCTTTTGTATTTTTCAACTAGGTCATTCAGCACTATTGGATTTAGTGTAATTTTTGGGGGAAGGCGGTTCGGATGCTCCAGTCAGTTGAGCTTCCGTACTTATTGCTGTATAGGAGAATTAGGGTGTTTGTGGTGGAAAGACGTTTTTTAATTCAGAAAAGACGAAGAAGAGAAATTTACAATGGTTGCATTAGATGAATATTCTGGAACTCGACCTAACAATATGAAAATGGCTAGCAGATACGAGATAGATGAAAAGTTTAGTCAAAGAATATTAGTGAAACGACTATGCAAATAATACTTTCCGAGACCCTCACATTTATGTCTAGTAATATAATAAAAATGAATAGTAGTTACTAAAATGTGTTAGTGCCACTTGAGAATGTTACAAAAGTCGCAGATAGCTCTCTGGTTCAGGCTGTTAGAGGGGTAAGACTCGGACATTATTTTTTGATACTTGATAAAGTAGTGCAACAACAATTACGGTGCTTGCCAGAAGACAGGTCTAAAACCAGATTCCAAGATAATCTAGATGTGGAAGAAGTTGTAGTTTGTAAATAGCCCATTTGCGACTCCTGTCTAACGTCTGGATCTATCAATTTCCTCATGTCTTCTCACTACAGTTCACGTGCTCTTTTGCTTTTATGCAGATATGGACATATGTTGATCAAAGTCGTACCGGTTTCCTTAGCCGCCAGGAATTTTTCAACTATCTTAAGCTTGTTACAGTGGCACAGAAACGAGAGTTGACCCCAGAAATAGTAAAAGCCGCACTATTTACACCAGCTTCAGCTAAAATTCCTGCTCCCCAGATAAATCTTGCAGCAGTATCAGGTCCTCGCCCTACGAATAAACTTGGTTCTGCATCTCCTCCAGTTACTGGTGCTGCAGTGCCTCCAGTTAGTCGTGCTGCTCCAACAGCAGCACCAAGTTTTGGCATTGGGGGTCAACAGGGCTTACCAGTTCAGCAAAGCCAGTATGTGCGGCCTCCTCGACCACCCATTCCGAGCACCAGTTTCCCGTCTCAACCAGGTGTTTCTGGTCAAGGGATGCCAGGTGGTACAATGGCAGCTTTTAGTCCTGCTAATTCCTCTGGTGGGCTTGCTGGTAATGGTGGCTCCCAAGCATCTGTTACTTCCCAAGCTCCTAATATCGGTATCAGTTCTAGAAGTCAGGATGGATTTGATCAGGTTTCTCCACAGCAGAACCAACAAAAGACCACTTATTCAGCACCACCAGGTTCATCTAATTTAAACGATGCAACTCTGCATGGTAACCAGACAGATGCTAAGGATCCTAAAGCCGCTCCAATCTCAGGAAATGGATTTCCATCTGACTCGCTTTTTGGAGATGCTTTTTCAGTTGCATCAGTTCAACCTAAACAAACCTCTGCACCTAGTATATCTTCTGCCGGCAGCTTACCAGTCTCACCAGCCACGGTCCCTGCACCTACAGGGCTCCAACATCCAGTAAGGGCCAGCTCAGTTGATTTACAAGTTGCACCTCCACAGCAACGAGTAAACCAGCATCAGCAAGCTCAGTTGACCGGGAGAACAAACCAACCGGTCTTAGTGCCAGGTGCTGCTGCAAATCCTAATGCAGCTGGAAATTCTCGTTCTAGTCAGTCTCAGCTTCCTTGGCGAAGAATGAGTCGGTCTGATTATCAGAAGTACGGCAAAGTATTCATGGCTGTGGACACAGACAGGGATGGAAAAATTACTGGCCAGGAGGCAAGGAACCTGTTTCTAAGTTGGAAGCTGCCTCGAGGTGTGATTTGCTTACCGCCTTGATCTATTTATGAAATACCATGTTTCTTCTGGTTGTTTCCTTCTAAGACAGATATTTCTTTGTTATGATCAACTGAATGTGCTTATGTTTCCTTTAGTTATTACTAAGTGATGTGGGACATCAATATTTTGCTGCTGTTCTTGCAGTTAGAAGCCTTCAATTTTGATGATTGGGACTCTGGGACATGGAATGATCTCTTTGGTAGCTTTTAATTTTAGAAAGTTGGTCACCAGTTTGTTTTATTTTTCTTTTTTGCGAAGGGCAAGCACTTAAAGCCCCTTATTCTTCTTGAACTTTCTATTTTTCTTTCAACTTCGGTAGTTGTGTTGTTCCACATTTTTTTTTTGAGAAATGATGGGTTTTACAAAATCAGCAGCGCAGGGGAAGTGTTGAAATATGTTCGAGTGAACAAAAACTAAAAGAAAATCCCGTTCTAACCGTATAGGGACTGTAAGGGGTCGTTTGGTGTGAGGTATAAGGGATAAATAGTCCCGGGATAAAATGAAGTATTATTTTATCCCATGTTTGGTTTGAAGGATTAGTTAGTACCGGGATTATTTATCCCACTATTTACACCATAGTGATGGGATAAGTTATCCCATACACATGCTGGGATAGCTAATCCCGGATTATACCGGGATAACTAATCCCCGGGATAACTCTTTCCCAACCAAACGACCCCTAAGAGACTAAGTATCGATTCTGCTTCATCTATGAATTCCTCTTCACGTCGGTTATTAAAAAAATGAATTACTCTTTACACTAAAAAAAGTGTGAACACTGGGTTTGTTTGTTGTTGTTATTGTTACTCGGATTTGATTTGCTAGATTGAGCATGCTTTGTCTTCAACACATCTAACATTCCTTTCACTCCATACATAACCAAATACATGCCGGTATGTTATTCAACCATTCTATAGCTTCATGTTTAGTCTCTTAGGTACAGCTCTAAAAGTTGAGGTTTAGGTAGGAGACTGTTGGGTAGCGTTGGAGCTCTTAGCTTAATAAGTAATTGTACTTCATTTATTAATTAAAAGTACAAGTTGTCTTGTTAGGTCTTGGTTGATATGCTTATTATTTACTTTCATTTAGTTGGTGATAGACTTAAGAGCTCTGTGGATTTGTTAGAATCCCAATAAAAGACTGTACAAATGTGAAATGACAATTATTTAGAATCCAATTAAAATACTGTACTAATGTTTAATGAAGACTATTTAGAATCCAATGAAAATACTGTACAAATGTCAAATGAAGATTATTTAGAATCCAATTAAAATATTGTACAAATCTCAAACGAAGATTATTCTTATAATAAATAAATCATCTACCCTTAAATTTTTTCCGTATTTATCTCCTTTTTTTTAAAAGTTGGTTTAATTCTTACAAACTTTAGTTCTTTATTTTGAAGAGCTTAAACCAGATAAGTTATCTAGTTAATCATCCCTGTGAAATTGGCTATTTGAAATACTTCTGATGGGTACACGGCCTATTGAATAGTGGAACTTGATTAGGTAGCTCACTTCTTCCCTGCCCAGACTTTTTTCTTGCTTGGTATGGGCTTTGCATCATAGGTTCTTAGGCTTAGAGTGCCTATAGTTTTTATTCGAACATCTAGTAGCTTTTCTTAAAATTTACTTCTTAATAATTCTGGTATAGCGAATCGTTTTATGTTCCATTGGGGTTATGCACTTCTTATTTTTATCAGGCTACAATTTTCTTACAGGTCCTTTTAGACATTGTTGTGCTGTCTATTATGACCTGTGGTACAACATCTTTCTTGCTCATGAAAACTCATGCTGAATTTTCTTTCTATCTCTGAGCTGTTTGTCTTTTGGTCCTTCGAAACATTAATGTGGTATGCTTTTCGTTTGTCAGAGGTGCTGAAACAGGTCTGGGATTTATCTGATCAAGACAATGACAGCATGCTGTCTTTAAGGGAATTCTGCATTGCTCTCTACCTGATGGAGCGGCACAGGGAAGGTCACCCTCTTCCTTCAGTCCTTCCGACCAATCTTATTTTTGATGAGTCACTATTGCCTGCTTCTGGTCAGCCTATCCCATCACAAGGTGCTGTTGCTTGGAGACACACCCCAGGTAAATTTATTTCCTCCCGTTTATAATATTCGTTATGCATGTCTGGTGACCAGTGACTGCGCATATGTTTATTAGCTAATAGAATTTCCCTCCGTTTATAGTATCCCATTTGTATCGCCATATCAGTCTGAAGAATTTCCTTCCTATTTTTATCTTTTGATTCAGTCTCATCCTTCCTCTGTTTTCCAGCCTCCCAGCAAACACAGGTGCCAAGGGGTCCAGGACAAATGGCTCCTGGTGCTCCGGGGAAGCCTCCACGTCCAGTTCCCATGCCCCAGCCCAATGAAGCTGTGCAGCCTGGTCAACAGAAGCCTAAAGTTCCTGCACTGGAAAAGCATCTTGTTGACCAACTTAGTCAAGAGGAACAGGATGCATTGAATTCAAAGTTCCAGGAAGCAACTGATGCCGAAAAGAAGGTGAAATTAAACTGTTCCTCTCAGCTGCTATTTCCTTTCGTCTTACTTTTTCTCGGTTCGTCAAATATTTTCTTCCTTTTTCCAAGATTATCTGAATTTTAAATTACAAGAATAGGGTCTTTAACGAAACAAATTAGAAAATGAATGGTAATTTGAGAATAGATCTTGAACCGTATGTGTCTACCAGTGAAGTGTGTGAATACGACGACCAAAATTGTAACACTTGCAACAACAGGATGCAGTTTTGTGCATTGCAGGAAACTTAACATGATTTGATGGTGTGTTCTGTGTTCTTTTGTTTCAGAACTAGATTATATTATATTATATTATATTATATTATATTTATTTGTTGGATCTGATGTACTGGAAGGAAAATGAGTACTTCTCTTTAGGAACCAATTGACAAAATAGCTTGTGTGATGTGTTAAACAAGAATGCTACAATTAATTTGCTTCAGAATGTGAATTATATGCATGGGTGTGGATAGTGTCTGGCTTGTCATAATTTCCTTGGTTATCAGGCCATCAAAGTTATAGCACTAACTCTTCATTCTTTCTGAGTGTTTAGAGAACTACAATCAAAGAATATTTGACATTTGTGAATTTCCTTAATTGTTAATTTGATGCTATGGAGGATCAGAGTTGGGTCTTCATGTTTGAATATAATTTAATTCTAGTGGAGCCTCTTCTTATGTCGGTTGGTGCTTTTGCTTTACTTCCAAGTGCTTGCAACTGCTAAATTTATTAATACAATTTCCCTCCTCTATGCTATAATATTGAAGGTCATGGAATTGGAGAAGGAAATTTTGGAAGCAAAAGAAAAAATTCAGTTCTACCATGCAAAGATGCAAGAAATAGTGAGTGTCTGATCTTTATGCACCTCAAGTTCAATCAGTTATAGTCAAAGAGCTATATATCTATTTTTTTTTTATTTAGGTAAATGATTTCTTTAACAATTGTGGAAACCCCGTATACGATCTGTATACCAAAAAGAGGAGAACCTTCAATGCTAAAATGGTCTGCTTTCTACTGTTATTTCTTTTACCAGATTTTATACAAAAGCCGTTGCGACAATAGACTAAATGAGATCACTCAAAGAACTTCTGCTGACAAAAGAGAGGTAAACTTTTCTAAACATAGGGAAACTGCATCTCATATATGTTGTTTAACTTAAAATGGAGAATTTGACAGGTTGAGATATTGGCTAAAAAATATGAAGAGAAGTACAAGCAGACAGGAGATGTTGCTTCTAAATTGACAATTGAGGAGGCCACTTTTCGGGATATTCAGGTATTTTTGGATTTTTTGTCGAATGCATTGATGTAAAGTTAACATCCCTTTCTCATATTTTCTTGTAAATCATGTGAAATTGGCTTGCTTTTAAATGTTGTCGTGTTGCTTTACCTTTTATAGGAGAAAAAAATGGAGCTATACAAGGAAATTGTTAAAATGGATCAAGATGGCAAGACTGATGGTATCCAGGTTGGGATATTGTTTCACTGCTCAAGTTGGTTAGAGATAAGTAGAACTTTTCTGAAGCAGAAGTTTTTCTTTTATAGGACCGTGCTAGTCACATTCAGGTGAACCTTGAGGAACTAGTAAAATCACTGAATGAACGGTGCAAAACTTATGGCTTACGAGCTAAACCAACTACACTGCTTGAGCTTCCATTTGGTAATTGTAGTAGTCTTTTTGTTCTTTCAGTGATGAGTAAGCTTTCATTTGGTTATCTCATCAATTGCTATATTTTTATTTTAAATTCAGTAAAATATAATAAAGAAAGTCTGTTTTGAAAATATATCTCTGGTGCCTTGTTATTGTGTGCTGGATTGTGACTGACTAGTTAGTGTTCCCGAGAAGAATCTTGATGATTAAAAATGGTTCCCTGGAAGAAATTGTTGTTCTAGCGGAGATTGTTCTGTACTTAGAAGTGCCATTTGAGTTTCACCTATCTTGATTCTTGGCCAATAATATAATGAGCTGGATGGGCTTGCGAAAAGTATTAATGATGAGGCGCTTTAGCTGGATATTCGACCGCCTTTTACAGAGATACAAAAGTCACTGGTCAATCTCAAGCCGAAGTCTTCCATGCTTCTATTCAGTTTTAGTGTATTCTTTATTGAGGCATTAACATTAACTTGTTGCTGGCTGTTTATGGATGTGACTCTTTTAGCCAGTATCTCTCTTAAGAAACCTCCAAGGTCTTCCCCTTTTACATTTACCTCATCACCATTTTGTTCATGATATGATGCTAATTTTGTTTGGAGATCCATTGTATTTTCAGTTGGTCAGCAATTTGTAGGGCCAAGTAGGAGGTGCATGATGTATAGCTTTAGCCACTGTCACAAGTGTCAAATTTGTGTTACTGTCACAAGTGTCAAATTTGTGTAACCTAAGTTCAACGTGTTTCTGGCCTGTAATTTTCTTTGATATAAATTCTTTTCAAATGCTTTCTCATACCATTAATTGTATTTTCAAAGGTTGGCAACCAGGCATCCAAGAGGTTGCAGCAGACTGGGATGAAGAGTGGGATAAGTTTGAAGATGAAGGTATGTTTTAAGAAGTCAGCTTGTAAATCAAACTTTTGACACTCAAAATGCCTCCAGAGGCCGTTGAATCAGTTCTCTTTCTTCTTTGGGTTGCTTTTGGATGTGAGGGCCGTAGAAATTTATTAAATTTTGCCAACTTTATTGTTGAATCTTCTTTTTTTCAGGATTCACTTTTGTGAAAGAGCTCACACTTGATGTGAAAAACGTCATTGCCCTTCCTAAACCAAAGTCTTCATTGGTTGGCGAGAAAGCATCTTCTTTAGCTGAACATGATTCTGGAAAATCATCTGCTGATGCTGACACTGATGCAAAGATAGATAAGCTGCCCAAACATGTACAAGCTAGAGGTGTTAGTGACGTGGAATCTGCACATGGACGTGAGCAAACAGCAAGAAGTCCAACTGATAGTCCATCAAGGAGTAATGCAGTTGAAAGCCCGACAAAAGAATCGCAAGAGTCTATGTATGGGAAGGATGTCAACTTTGATGGTTCACGTCATGGTGCCCAAAGGTAATGTGGTGGTTCTCTCTTCTTTTGGACCATTTAATCTTTCATGCTCTCTTGTTTTCCAGATAAAGAATTCTGAAAATCTTCTGTACAGGAAGAACACTAGTTTTGATGGTTCACCTCATGCTGCCCAAAGGTAATGTGGTGGTTCTCTTCCTCTTTTGGGTGATTCAGTATATCATGTGCTTTTGTTTTTCAATGACGAGAAACTGCGTGGAATACTCAATTGTAGAGGGATTCCACTTTCTACAAATTATTGTACAGTTCCCTTGAAATCTGAATTTCTTCATTTAATTTTACGAGTGTAGTGAACACTGGGGTACTGAATCTGTGTTCTCGAGGGACAAAGGTTTTGGTGAATCCGTCTGGGGTACATTTGATACCAACTTCGACTCTGATGCCGCATGGGATGTCAATTCTGTTGCAAAGGTAAATAGATTATTTTGCATTTTCTTTTTTTCACATTTCCAACTGCTAGGTTAGATGTAGGCCTTTGCATGTTGAAGAACGTTATTGTGTGGGCAACCTTCTACTTGTTTGCAGAGTTTGTTTCGTTTGGAAGAATACCTTTGGCATTATTTAAAGGCTGGAAGTCCACATTATATCGCTTGCTTTCTTTGTTTATGCAGGATTCAGATCATGACAATCTCAAGGAATCTTCTCTTTTTGAAGCTGATGATTGGGGATTAACTCCTATTAAGACGGGGTCCAAACAGTCCATCAACACTCTACCGAAGCAAATGCCATCTTTTGATTCTGTTCCTAGCACCCCGAGTTACAATGCAGGGTTAGACAGCACGTTCCCAAAGCAAAGCCCTTTCTTTGATTCTGTTCCTAGCACCCCAAGTTACAATGCTGGGTTAGACAACACGCTCCCAAAGCAAAGCCCTTTCTTTGATTCTGTTCCTAGCACCCCAAGTTACAATACTGGATTCAGTTATTCAGACAACACCTTACCCAAGCAAAGCCCTTTCTTTGATTCTGTTCCAAGCACCCCAAGTTACAACGCTGGATTCACTCAGACTGATACCTTGTTCTCGAGGCAAAGTCCCTTCTTTGATTCTGTGCCTAGCACACCAGCTCATAATTCAGGAGGTTCCCCAAATGCAGATAATATGTTCCAGAATAAGAGTCCATTTGCCTTCGGGGACTCAGTTCCAAGCACACCTATGTACAGTTCAACAAACTCGCCTCGAAGACTTAGTGAAGGGTTTGCAGAAAACTCGAACAGCTTCTCCAGATTTGATTCCTTTAACACGAATGATAGTGGCCCCTTTGGATCTCGTGACTCTTTTTCAAGATTTGATTCCTTTAACATGAATGATAGTGGCCCCTTTGGCACTCGTGACTCTCTTTCAAGATTTGATTCCATGCGCAGCACTAGAGACTCTGACTATGATCATGGTTCATTCCAGCAGCGGGACTCGTTTGCTAGGTTCGATTCATTTCGCAGCACTGCAGACTCCGACTATAATTTTGGGCTCTTTCCTCCTCGTGAATCTCTAAGTAGGTTTGATTCCATGCGTAGCACCAGGGACACAGATCAAGGTCATGGTTTCACATCTTTTGATGATGCAGATCCATTTGGGTCAAGTGGGCCATTTAAGACGTCAGCAGAGAGTCAGACACCAAGGAGAGATTCTGATAGTTGGAAAGCGTTTTGATGGGATGATGGAGTATTAGTACGAAGTCCTTTTTTAATTCTATTTCATTTTTATCGTTTGGCCAGTTTGTTGTTTGTAGGTATGTAATGTTGTGACTAGTTAAAGATGTGTGCGGCATGCGTTAGCGTCACGATAAGCTGTGTTGCATTATTTTATTAGCTTGATTTTTTATTTTTTTTCTTGTGAATTTTGACCTCAACTACCACATTGTTTTTTCGGACTTCAAAGTGGACAGAACTTTTGCTGGTTCACCAATATTGAATGTATAAAGTGTATCATGAGCATTTTTTATCAGTTAATATTTGAGAGATTTTGGTTTAGGAGTGGATTCGGTATCTCTGTAGCTGAGCCTTTTTTTTTTTTTTTTTTTGTGTGTGTGTAGTTCATAGTCATCCTTCGGCTTGCAAAGCCGTGAATTTTGTGCTCCCATCTTGTCACTGTGCTGTATTGCTGAACTAAATTGAATCATGGACATGGATTAGTAGTAAAAGAAGTGAATCTTATGTTGTCGTTTATTTTTATATATGTATTGTTGGTTTAGGAGGTGGGGGAATTCCTAGCAAGTTATTTTAATGCTTGCGGATGTCTCTAGTTTCAGATGTAGAATATTACATTATACGTGACCGATTTAAAGAGTTATATTGCTAATTAGGTGTAATGTCTTGAATCTTGATCGAGGAAGAAATATGAACTTTTAGCCTTTCTGTTCATCCGTCCTAACATTAATGTCCTAATTTCGTAAGGTAGAGTTTATGCATATTTTATAAGTTAGGGTATTATTTACTTTTCGTTAGTCTCAAGGCTTCATTCATCATTTGCTTAGCATGTTGCTTCAGGAACCCACTTATGCCAGTGTGAAAAGGCAGTATGCCAATGCCCCTGCCACAAGTCTAGGACTTATCTAGGTGTTCAACAACTATGCTATTTATCATCGGCCAAGGGGTAACTTAGACAAATTTATCAACAAAGGCGAATCTTGTTAATCACCTATTGAAGAGCAAACACTCAATAGATTGACCGAAGGTGCATAATATGCATCTTCTGAAAATCTGTTCACATAAAAAACAGAGAAATAACTAAGCCACTTGTGAAAAGATCTTAATCAGGGAAGAAGAGGTTCCATAGACTGCAAAAGTTGTGCCCATGACAATAAATGCAGCATCCAAAGCCAAACTATACCAGCCAAGCTCATCTTTAAAGGCAATCAAGTGAAACAAAGCAGGCAACACAAACCCCAAAACAACACAAACACTGCTCCCAACAAGTGATGTGAAATCAGCAAAATTGGGTGCTGTTAATGCCACAAAAGGGACTGTCAAAACGACAAGCCATCTCAGCCACAAGCAGTATCTGCCTTCGCAGAATCTCCTTTCCATCGCTTCATAAACTGGATTCATCATCAATGGGAAAGCCAAGAAGAGGTCTATGCAAAGGCCAATCTGTACCATGCTGCTAACCAGTCCCTGCCCAAAATTAGTAGTGATTATATCCTTGGTCTCTTCTCCAAAGGCAAAGTAACCCAATGCTCCAAAAGCACTATATACAAATGCTACAAAGGCCATTGACAAACCCAATATTTTCCCAAATTCGTCTGTCTCTTGTCTCAGATTCCAGAGGCAAAACCATTCCCATAGCTTCAAAAGCATAAACAGCCACACCAAGACCATAAAAAAATACGCTGAATCCACCAAATATTTCTAAACTAGGCCTATTCTTGATACCAATTATCACATCTTGAACCATCACTACACCCAAAGCTCCTAAATCAACAATTTCAGCAAAAATACTCAAAGGGGCTAAAAGGGTCAGTGTTGGAATTGAATTCAACCCCAACTGAAATGGGAAACAACCCCATATATACACTGATTTAGGCGAAAATCCCAAGATTTTGGGATTTGTTTGTGCTCCAGAAGAATTGAACAGGTATACTAAAGTATTAGCTATGAAAATCATATATCCCACTGAAAAACATGCCTGGGAGAGGACAATCATAGCATCAACAACAATGCGACCGACAGGTCCACACACAGCAAATCCCAAATCACCAAAAGATGAGATTCTGACAGCTTCAAATTGCGATTCAAGCTTACGCGTTGAATAAACAAGAAGCATCATACAGTAATAAGCAAGAGTGGCTACTGAGACGATCAAGAGAGAGCCCATTACCCATCCTGTTTTCTTGAATGTATATGGAAGTCCAAGAACTCCTGCACCAACTAGAGACATGAAAATATTAGCAAAAGTCTTTAAAGGAGAAGAAAGCTGTTGCTTTTGCCCCCAAAATGGTACATCCTCTCCAGGGATTATTAGTGCATGGGATGATGAGCTTGCTTTGTTTGTCATAAACCCCATTGTCATGTGAGCCTCTTCAATCCGGGTTTATTGCTATTGATTCGATGATCCTATAGGACGTGGTCAGCGAGAATTAATTATTGGGGGACAGACAGACCAGTAAAACAATCCCAACCAAGAATACAATTCAATCCAACCCAATACAAAAAAGATTGATAAAAATGGAATCTTGATTTGATTGAGAATGTGGTGAAAGAATAATCAGCAAGAAACACAAAACAAGATTGATAAAAATGAAATCTTTTTTGTTCTTTGTGGATGTTTTTCACGTTGATGATGTCTCTTATGCTAATTCTACAGTGTTTAAGCAAAGTCAAATGAATACTCCTCAATAAAAAAAAAACTAATAGAAAGTGACATTTGACCTGTATCTGTATTTGTGCATATCCATTTTGGGGGCATCCCTATATAATTGGAATCATAAGACTTATGATTTATGTATACACATTGTTCACGGTTGTCTAAACCCAACTTACCTTCCCTGGTGGTTTTAAATCACACGTTTGTCTAAATCCAACTTAACTTCTCCCATCTTGTCATTTGTGCTGTATTGCTGAAATAAATTGAATCATGTTCATTTTTATTTATTTATTGTTGGTTTGGGAGGTGAGGGAATTCCTAGCAAGTTATTTTACTGCTTGCGGATGTCTCTAGTTTCAGATGTAGAATATTACATTATACGCGACCGATTTAAAGAGCTATATTGCTAATTAGGTGTAATGTCTTGAATCTTGATCGAGGAAGAAGTATCCGTTTTCCTGTTATCTTGCACAGGTAGAAGAAATATGAACTTTTAGCCTTTCTGTTCATCTTTCCCAACACTAATCTCCTAATTTCAGCAAGGTAGAGTTTATGCACATGTTATAATAAGTTAAGGGTAATATTTACTTTTCGTTAGTCTTAAGGATTCATTCATCATTTCCTTTGCATGTTGCTTCTGAAACCCACTTATGCCCGGGTCAGAAGGCAACATGCCAATGCCCTTTGCCACAACTCAAGGACTTATCTAGAGGTATCCAACAACTATGCTGTTTATCATCGGCCAAGGGGTAACTTAGACAAATTTATAACCAGTATGAAAGAACAAAGGTGAATCTTGTTTTGACATAAGGAATTGAATATTATCTATTGAAGAGTAGTTTTACATAATAGATTGACCGAAGGTTGCATAATATGCATCTTCTGAAAATCTGTTCACAGAAAAAATAAAGAAAAAGCTAAGCCGTTTGTGAAAAGATCTTAATCAGGGAAGAAGAGGTTCCATAGACCGCAAAAGCTGTGCCCATGACAATAAATGTAACATCCAGAGCCAAACTATACCAGCCCAGCTCATCCTTAAAGGCAATCAAGTGAAACAAAGCAGGCAACACAAACCCCAAAACAACACACACACTGCTCCCAACAAGTGATGTGAAATCAGCAAAATTGGGTACTGTCAGTGCCACCAACGGGACTGTCAAAACCACAAGCCATCTCAGCCACAAGCAGTATCTGCCTTCGCAGAATCTCCTTTCCATCACTTCATAAACTGGATTCATCATCAATGGCAAAGCCAAGAAGAGGTCTATGCAAAGGCCAATCTGTACCAGGCTGCTAACCAGCCCCTTCCCAAAATTAGTAGTGATTATATCTTTGGTCTCTTCCCCAAATGCTAAGTAACCCAATGCTCCAAAAGCACTATTCAGAAATGCTACAAAGGCCACTGACAAACCCAATATTTTCCCAAATTTGTCCTTGTCTCTTGTCTCAGATTCCAGAGGCAAAACCATTCCAACAGCTTCAAAAGTATAAACAGCCACACCAAGACCATAAAAAAATATACTGAATCCACCAAACATTTCTAAACTAGGCTTTTTCTTGATACCAATCATCACATCTTGAACCATCACTACACCCAAAGCTCCTATATCAACAATTTCAGCAAAAATACTCAAAGGGGCTAAAAGGGTCAGTGTTGGAATTGCATTCAACCCCAACTGGAATGGGAAACAACCCCATATATACATTGATTTCGGCGAGAATCCCAAGATTTTAGTATTTGTTTGTTCTCTAGAAGAATTGAACAAGTACACTAAAGTATTAGCTATGAAAATCATGTATCCCACTGAAAAACATACTTGGGAGAGAACAATCATAGCATCAACAACAATGCGACCGACAGATCCACACACAGCAAATCCCAAATCACCAAAAGATGAGATTTTGACATCTTCAGATTGCGATTCAAGCTTACGCTTTGAATAAACAAGAAGCATCATACAGTAATAATCAAGAGTGCCTACTGAGATGATCAAGAGAGAGCCCATTACCCATCCTGTTTTCTTGAATGTATACGGAAGTCCAAGAACTCCTGCACCAACTAGAGACATGAACATATTAGCAAAAGTCTTTAAAGGAGAAGAAAGCTGCTGCTGCTGCTTTTGCCCCAAAAATGGATCATCCTCTCCAGGTGTTTTTAGTACATCTGACGATGAACTTGCTTCGTTTGTCTTAAACCCCATTGTCATAGGAACCTCCTCTTCAAGCCTTTCTGTCTCAAACCCCATTGTCATATGAACCTCTTGAAGATTATTGCTGTTGATTCGATGATCTATAAACGCGATCAGCGAGAATTAATTATCGGGGACAGACAGACAATTCCAATCAAGAATACAATTCAAACCAACCCAATACAAAAAAGGATCTGATAAAAAATTAATAAAAATGAAATCTTAGATTTGATTGAGAATATGGGAGAAGAATAGTCAGCAAGAATCAGAAAGCAAGATAGATAAAAATAAATTAGTATTTTTTTTGAGGATGTTGATGATGTGCATAGCCCATTTGGGTATCTCTTGTATAAATAATTGGAAGATTAGACTAATTATACCTCTTTTTCACGTTTGTCTAATGTCAACTTAGTTGACGTTTTATCACAAAAATTTTCCAATTTCCATGACAAATCCAAGAAGATACCTAAAAGGTCGAATAACTCCCTCCATTTTAAAAGAAAAATAACCTACTTTTTTTTTTTTATCTATTTAAAAAAGAAAAAGACATCATTTCCACCCCAAACTATACTCGAAAAGTCTAAATCACACCTAAACTATACAAGTGACTCATTACACACCTAAACTATATAAAAGTGATATTATTTCCTCCCCGCGACACCCATTCTTAGGCGCGTATGTTACACTTGGTGTAAGCGCGTCCAGCCTATTCAATGACAAACTTAAACGGCTAAAAGTACATCTCTTTAATATGCAACGGATCTATTCTTATTTAAAGCCAATTTGGGGCTCAAAAGGAAACCCTAATTCCCAATTTTATCTCTCAAAATCGAAATTGAAGAGCATTTGTTTGAAAAATTGGTAACTAAATCTTTCTAGTCTTTCCATTTCTTACTATATTGATGATTATTTTGTCTTAATTTTGTTGCCATTTTCATAATTTTTTCTTCCTTCAAATGTTGTTCAACCTCTCTTAAACCTTGTTTTCTTAATCAAGGTACTTTAATGACTAAGATAAGTTTGAGTAGACTTTGTAAGCAAGAAGAAGATCACGAGTTGGTCGAGGTTCGATGCAAACATGGACATGTTTTGCCTTTGATGACTTCATGGACCTCAAGAAATCTGGGTAGACGATATTGGACTTGTCCTTACTATGGAGTAAGTGAATTTTTCCTTCAAACATTGATCTTGAATAGTGTATAAGAATCTAATTGCTTTCATTTTAGAATGCTAGATCATGCGATTTTTGGCTTTGGAAGGATGATTCTATTGATGAACGATCGAAATTTGTTATTCTTAAATTGTTGGGAAGAATTGGGGAGCTTGAGGAAATAGTTGAATCTTCGGCAAATTGTGCATTTTGTGAACACAAAATAGTTGATGACAAGACTACTAGGACAACCAAATCTGTGGAGAGCAAAATAGACATTAACAAAATAGAATTGCAAATG
This sequence comes from Capsicum pubescens, assembly GCA_030864215.1. Taxonomy (NCBI): domain Eukaryota; kingdom Viridiplantae; phylum Streptophyta; class Magnoliopsida; order Solanales; family Solanaceae; genus Capsicum; species Capsicum pubescens. The sequence continues at coordinate 183,102,850 of CM061539.1, read as the reverse complement.
GACAATTTTCAGGATGATTTGAAGATGATGAAGGCAAATGAGAAGAAATGGAAGATCAAGTTGGCTAAGTCCAAGAAAAGGGAAAAACAACTATGGACTACTCTCATTTGTGTATGTATTTTGGGTGTTAGTTTTCTATTTCAATTCATGTTCTTGAAAGGAGCTCCAAGAAGGCTACCCTAAACTAAGTTGCTTTGTTTTTGTTATGTTTTAGGGGGCTGAAATTTGTATCAATTATTAGGTGTTACCTTTGACAAAACTGTCAGTTTGTGTAATTAAATTGTTGTGTAATGAAATTGTACGGTTGAACTTAACAGTTTTGGCTTTGTTTTCAGTGGTTCTTTGTGTTGTAATTATACATAACAACACTAAATGCAATCACAGCTGCTTTACAAGCACAAACACAAATTTCAATATCACAACACAAATTTAACATTAATAAATGCAGTCACAACTGGTGCAAAAGCAAAAACACAAATTTCAGCAACAATGAACTTACAATTGCACAATCATTAACCAAAAATGAGTGTCAATTACATCTTGCAGCCAAATACATTTACAAAAAGATCAATACTGTTAAACTAATTACAATTACAAAATGCAGTCAAAGCTGCCACTAATAGATTGTTCTTAAAGCAGTCACAGCTGCCAACATCAATGAACTACCAAAAAATAGTCTTAAATGTAGTCCCAGCTGTCAACATCAGTGAATTATCAAAAACAGTCTTAAATGCAGTCACAACTGCCAAGCTTTATACAGTGTTAAATGTAATCTACACCAACTTCTCATAGAGATTGAATATTGGAGCTTTCTTGACTTAAGTGTGCAGCCTTGGACCTTGTTTGCATTTGTTTTCTGCCTCTCATTTCTTGTAGTTGCCTGGAGCTCATAGCTTTTTTTTCTTTCCATTTTACACCAGTTTTTGGTGTATATCCGAGATTTCCAGTCACAAATGCTGAAGACTTGGCAGTTTTGAATCTTTCACTAGGCATTTCCGACTGCTCAAATGAAAAAAGTGTCAACTTTAGTAAATGAAATTGTAGTAAATAAAATTTAGATAGTAAATGTAGTAGTAAACTTACATTAAGAATTGTGCATCCACTTTGTGTGTGAAGTAATCCCATTCGAACCATTCTTTGTGGTGGTCTACCCCTTCCTCTTCTAGTTGAACCTCTTCCTTTTCCAATAGTAGGTGTTGCACTTGGGACTGCACTTGGACCTGCACTTGGGTCTGCACCAGCAGATGGACTTGTGCCAGGATTTGTATTAGTGCCAGCAGCAGGTGCACCTGTTGGACATCTTCTTTTGTTGTGACCCTTGCCATGGCAAGTGCCACATGAAATCTCAATCCCCCTCTTGGACAACTTTCCAGTTTTCTTTTTTGGTTTCACCTTCTTCTTTCTTCCTATTCTTTCCAGGCCTACCTGGCAGCTTCTTAACAGGAGGTGGCATAACAGAGATATTTTATGATTGTGGCCACATCTTCATATTCAAAACTGGTTGAATGAAGAAACTATATGTGTTCATGTAAGTTTCTCTATTGTACCAGTGAGAGATGTAGTTTATTGGTTCCAATTTTTTGTGGTGAAGAGCAGTCACTGCATGAGGACACGGTATGCCCTTCAACATCCATGCTCTACAACTGCAATATTCTCTAGCAAGATCCACAATATGCCTATATCCTCTATCAAGCGCCTCATACCCTGTATCAGAATTCCATTCCATTCTATGCTACACTTTATAGACCTTGTTGTATTATCATTTAGCACTTTCATAGCCATTGGAGAAATGTCACTGATCCAAGTTTCACAAAAATCCCTCATCTGTCCCACTCTTTTGTAACACCCCGTATTTAAGTACATGTATTGGCGTATTCAAGTACGTGATTGGTCTTATTTATATGGAATTAATTTTTTATTTTATTTATACCGGAATTTGCCCGTCGATGGTTCCATATGAAGGTTATTGAATAAGATTTCCAACGATATAAAGATTTCCAAAAATGGATAAGTTTCGGATATAATCGAGCACGTTCGAAACTATAAAACGGTGGCCGGGATATGGTGAATAGTAAATGTGCAGGAAAATTTCCTGCACACAAACTACTGAGGCCTGCCAGTTTTTTGGGTCGACTTTGAACGATCATAACTCCCTTAATATAATGAACTGGGAGAGATACAATATATCAAAAGAAATATCTTTGAGTCTTCTTTCCAATGCAATTAGTTTCATCCAAATCCAACATCTGAGTAAGGAGTTATACTCGTTTTACTTCAGCCTATCAAAACAGTTTTTGAGGGTCAACTTCAAACGATCATAACTCCTTGTACAGGACGAACTGGGTGACCTACTTTATATGAAATGAAAGCTCTTTAAATTATCTATCCAACGATACCAATTTCAACCAAATACGATATTGGAGCAAAGAGTTATGGTCGATTTACTTTAGCCTATCAAAACAGTCCATCATGGACAGATTCGGATTTACTTAAATTTTTAAGGGCAATATGGTCATTTTCCATCACCTCATGGACGAAAATTGGTCATTATATACATATAATTAACCTAGTATCCATCATTCATCATCCAATTATTGAAGAATAAGGAACCCTAGCCTAATTTCAACTCCAATTATCTTGTGATTCAACCGTAGAAAGTCCAAATTGATTCCGTAGTTGTGTTCACCGTCTCGAGGGCTTCGAGAAGCACCCCTTATTTGTGCCAACAGGACTTTGAAACCAAAAGGGCCATTTTATGGTAAGGATGTAAATTATGTTGGTGTTATTTATATGGATATGTATATATATATATATATATGCATGTGAGCATAAGAAGTATGTTATTTGATTGTTGTTGAAAGATGATTGGGAAATGATGTTGGATTATTCTTGTGCATGGTTGGATTATGTTGAATTGTGAAGGGATTTGGTATTGATGATGTGGTATTGAAATGATGATTATATATATATATATATATACACATAAACCTATTGTTCAAGTTGGTTTTTGGAATGTTTTGCAAATATTGGTTGTATGGAATTATGGAAGAGAATTGTGGTGTTGGGTTGCTAATACTAGATGCCAAACATTTCATTGTAGATAAGTGATTTATAAAGGCGGAAAGTTGTGTTGAATTGGTATCCGAATCTACGACGAGGTATGTAAAGCATACTCTAACAATGTTCTTTGGCATGAAAACGCCAATGTTCCATCAAGTAAGATTCCGAGGTTGTCCAAAAACATGTATTGTTCTACGTTACCAACGAAGTTGTTTCCATCCTATAAAGTGTCAAAATGTTTCATTGATATACCAAAAGGCTCCTATTTTATTGTTGTGATATTGATGATTCTGAAACACATTGTTGATATACCAATAAGTTCCTACTTTATTGTTATGGCATTGATGACTCCAAAACACTTCATTGATGTGCCAATGAGTTCTTACTTCATTGTTATTGCATTGATGGTCTATTTATATGTCTCCTATTGATGTATCATTGTTTCAAAGTATAAAAAATGTGGTGGCGACCGAAATAACAATCTCAAAGATTAATTGAACTAAGTGATGGAAGTTCTCTCTTATCGGGTGGTATCCCAGGGGCATAAGCCTAGCATGGGTCGATCCCTATTTATGTGTTTATGGGTGGTATCCCAGGGGCATAAGCCTAGCATGGTTCGAGCCCAGTTGATATGTACTGGAGGCAGCCTAATGGTCACAGTACAGTACAATAATGATTACAAAGACGATAAGAACGAAGGTAAAGTGATTGAATAAATGCAATGTACAGGTTGTCACAAGTTCTAGTAAATGTGGTCCACTCCTATTACGCTTTATTCACTTGTTTCTGATTTCTATTGAACTCCTATATCATATGTGATTATCTATAGTTTTACATACTCAGTACATATTTCGTACTGACGTCCCCCACGGGGGACCTGCATTTCATGCTGCAGGCACAGGTACCTCAGCTTATACACCGCACAAGTAGGAGCCAGGTCATACAACTATTGTTGGTGAGCTCCAGTTTGCTTCGGAGCTTTCCGAGTCGGCTCTTTATATTTTGTTATTGTACAGGAGTCATGTGTGGGCGGAGGTTTATCCCGACCCTAGTTATGTCATGTATATCCTAGAGGCTTTGTAGACATAAGGAAGGGTAAAGTCATGGAAGTTTATATAGTCATGTTATATTTGTATATGTGGTGGCCCCGACGGCCAAGTGTTATATATATATATATATTTGTGCGTGTTGTGCTGATACAGGTAATTAGATTCTTCTATATGCAACGAAGTGCTGTCCAAATTTTTGGTGACATGTAAGTGAAAGTACAGGTATTTGAACGGGTTCTCCCGGGCCTTCTCGGCTTCGGGTGCCAGTCTGGCCCGATGGGATTTTGGGGCGTGACATCTTTTCATCATTTTTACCCTTATCTCCTCTAACATTATAATTATAGCCTTATGCCTAGCTCCTAAAATTCATGCATTAAAACATTCTGTCATGTTGTTGTCTACAACATCACACTTTGTTCCAAAGCTAAAGTAAACCTTGCTCCATCTCTCTAGATTAAAATATATCAACTTATCCAGTATTCCTTCTCCTCCTAACATCTTCATATAGTTATTGTTGTCCCTAAGCTCAGCCTCAAAGGTAGATCTTGCACACCTCCAAAAATATTTTTTCTTCTCAATACCTCTACATATAACATCTTTTGACCAGTTTGCAAGGACATGCCTTGCACATATTCTATGTTCAACATTTGGTAAATATTCAATTACAACAATTTCTAATCCCTACAACAAAAACAGAAACAGAAATAGTTACAACAGAAACAGAAACAAAAACAGATACAATATAAACAGAAACAGAAGCAAAAACAACATTTCTTTACCTTTTGCATGTCTGTTATCACTGTCAAATCTATACCATTTCCTAGCTGAAGATCTTCTTCTTTTACAATCCTGATAAACCAACTCCAAGTGGTCTTATTTTTAATCTCAACCACTGCCCATGCCAGTGGCAACATTTGATTGTTACCATCTTTACACACAACAACTAATAACTGCCCTTTTGTCACTCCTTTTAAAAAACATCCATCCAAACCAATGCACTTCCTACAACCAGTTAGGAAGGACTTCTTCATTGCATCAAAACATATGTAGAAACCTTGAAACATTTTTCTACCATCTTCAAATGTTTCATCATGAAGCTTCACTTCACATGTACTACCTGGATTTGATCTTAACAACTCATCTCTATAATCTAAAATTCTCTTAAATTCCAAATTATAGGCACCCATCAGTTCTGCAATCACCTTATTTTTTGCTCTCCTACACACTGTTCTCCCAACATGTAAATCCATCTCCTTCATAATAAGCAGCTGAAACTCAAAAATTCTAATATTTAGTTGTTCCTTTATCCTTTCATTGAAGTGGCTAGCTAAGAACTTGGTATTACAAAGTATGTTCCTATTGATAGGATCACACTTATGAACTGAATTATAGGTTTTCACAACAAAGTTCATAGACCGAGAATCAATGCTAGCATAAAGAAGTCATGGACAACCAGTTGTACACCTAACCTTTACCCTTGTAGGTTCATTAACACATTTCTCAATTACAACATGTTCAGCAACAACATATTTAGTAACAACAACTCTAAATTCATTAACACTTTAAAAAACAAGTCCTAACTCCTACACAACTTTCTGACAGTCTGAATTATATGCAACTCTCTTAACTTTTTTCCTCCTTCTAGCTTTATCTCTGTGTTTAACCTGTTCAACTTCATCTTCTTTATCTATTACATCATCTGAATCAGTTTCAAAGCTGACAGCTTCATCAGATGGGTAAAAAGGTTCATCACCAGCTAACTTTCCCTCCAAATAATTTCTATCACCACCTGCAGATTCATCATAGCCAATATCTGGTCCCTTTCTTCCAGTTCCTAACTTAATATGTTCAGAAATTACTGGTCTCTCTCCCCTCTTTCTTTTTTTTTCCTCTTTTCTTTTCTAAAACCTCTTAACTCTTCATCCACATATTCATCCACATCACTCCCAATCTCTATACCTCCATCAATAGATTCTACATCTGAATCTACAACAGATTCAAGAGGTGCAGCAGTAGAATTAGTAGGAGCAACAATAGAACTACTAGGAGCAGCAGTATAACTACTAGGAGTAGCAGATATAGGAGAAGAGACATGAGCAATAGATTGGTCAGTAGGAAGAGAAGAAGTATGAGCAATAGGTTGGTTAAAAGAAGGGGCATCTTCACTATTTTTAGATGCCCTGTCAACACTTTCAATGTCATTTTCAGTGTCTTTATTAAAAGACACACCACTTGTCCCCTCCACATGCCATTCTCCATCACTTACAAATTTCAAAAGTGGGGCCACCTCAGGTTCACCAACCATGTGACACACAAAAGCTTCCAAAACTTGCCCATTACCCAATTTCTTTGAAATGTCAAGTGTGTCCTTGTCTGACCTAATTTCTTTTAATTTAGAACATTTGGGCAGTCTAACATATAGTACACATTGTTTGAGAATATACCCTAAATACCTTACATAATCCCTAAATTCAAATAAAGACAACCTATCTACATCAACATCCAAAAATTCAGTAACTTGTCCACGCTCATATCTTTTTCCCCTTTTCCCCTTCACCTTACCCATATTAAGTTCTCCACCATGGTAAAATCTCAAAGTGATCAGTTCAAAATTCATTTTATAAACCTGAAATCATTGATCACAAAAACACAATAAAGATACAAGTCTCATAATACACAAAAAACAAAAAGATACAAGTCTCACAGTACACAAAAATAAAAAAATTATAGTATTTATGCAATAATTATAAGTATCACACGTTATTTATCACATATTGAACCTCACAGCTCATATTGTTACAGATTGAAGCACATAAACAAACTATAACAGATCAGTTTTCAAGATAAATTAAAGAAAACAAAAACCCCTAATTCAAAAACCCTAATTAAAAACCCTAGTCAAAACCCTAGTAAAATCGAACTATTATAAATGTCAAGGGTTATATTATCACATATTGAGCATCTAAATAAAAATAAAACGTTAATTTGGACAAATTAAAGACGAAAAAACCCTAACTCAAAAAATCGTAGATCTAATTTAGGAACGAAAATAAATCCTAGATCTACTATATTTAGGAAAGAAAACTAACCTTTGAACTGAAAATCAGTAGTTCCTACATAAAAGATCGTAACCTTAAGTGTTTATCCTAGATCGTACCACTTCCGTTGAAATCAATCAAATCAACTTGAACTGAAAAGAGATAAAAAACAATTTTTACTTGTCAACAATGAGAAACAGAGCAAAATTATTGTTTATCTCTTCTATCGGGTTTAAATTTGATAAAAATTTGAAAGAGTGAAGAGAGGTGAATCTTCTACCACATTTTTTATCTCATCCGATGACTTTTCATTTGGATGAAGAGGTTTGATCGGGTTAGGGTATAAAATGAGGTTGGGTCGGGTCGGATGGGTTAAATAGATGGGTTAAAAGAGTAATAGGGTCGGGTCAAGTTTAAATAAAAAAGGAAAATTAAATTAGACACGTGGCACCACAAGAGGGCGAGTGGAGTGCACTCCACTCATTAAACTTGGGCATGGGTGTCGCGGGAAGGAAATAATATCACTTTTATATAGTTTAGGTGTGTAATGGGTCACTTGTATAGTTTCGGTGTGATTTAGACTTTTCGGGTATAGTTTGGGGTGGAAATGATGTTTTTTCCCTTTAAAAAATAATGATTTGTTTTCTGACAATATTTTAATTTTCCACGTATTATGTTTAAGACCACCAAATTAAAAGATATTTTAATACACTTGACACAACTTTAATTTAAGACCATAAGATTCAAAAATCTTCTTTTATTTTCTTAAACTTTGTGTAAGTCAAAATAGATCATTTTTTTTAAACGAATGAAATAATATTTTTAAATATCAGTATCAAATATTATATATCGCATTAAATATCAAAGTTCTTTAAAACAACATACCAAATACCATATCAATAAGATTATATCAAAATTATTGAATCAAAAATTTCGATTTCAATATGACAATAAATAATTATAACTTTAAAAAAATATATATATTCAATATTATAAAAAAATAAAATAAAATCATAAAATTAATAATTAAAATTTTTGAAGCCTTGACATTTTGGAGGTTAAAACAAATATTTTATTAGCTTCACCCTTGAGTCATCCCGAATGAAAGCACCTCTATTTTCTTCAAATATCTTTTCCTGATTTGGATGAAGTATTAATGTATCATAGTGGATGAAATTAATACGTGTATTGATGTTTTTGGATGTGAATCATTACTTCAGCTTCAAACTCTTCTATTTCTGTGCGTATAGCAAGTTTTAATGTTATGTTTTGATTCATGAATTTAGGGATCATTTGGTAGAATGTGTTAAAGAGAAAATAGATGTATCGTTGTATCAGGCAGGCATAATGGCCAACTAAGTTGCTCGGACTCTTTAAAAATGTCTACGGGTGTGTGTCGGATCCTCCAAGAATAGTGTATTTTTGAAGGATCAGACATGGCTGCGACAACATCTTTGGTGGGTCCGAGCAACTTAGATTGCCAAAACATGGTATATATGCATAACATAATAAGTGTTATAATCATAAAGAGGAGACAACCAAATTGGCCATTTTTGAGTAATTATAGCTTCTTCCAGTAAACAATCATATATATACATGAACATTACTACCCTCACAAATAATAGCTTCACAAATTTATTACTAGTAGGAACAAAGAGTGAACTTACTTACCCTTTGCTTAGGAATAAAAAACAAAAAACAATCTCTGCAGTAGTAATCTGAATTCAATTTTTATGCCATTATCCACAACATACATACACCTTATGAAATGCTATGACCAAAAACGCTAGAGCTTTTTCGCTAAGATCTCCATCAATGAAGAAGAGGTTCCATAGACGGCAAAAACTGTGCCCATGACAATCAATGCAGCATCAGAAGCCAAACCATGCCATCTCAATTCATTCTTAAAGGCAATCAAGTGAAACAAAGCAGGCAACACAAACCCCAAAACAATGCACACACTGCTCCCAACCAGTGACAAGAAATCAGCAAAGTTGGGCACGACCAATGCAATAAAAGTCACTGCTAAAACCACTAGCCATCTCAGCCACACACAGTACCGGCCTTCACAGAATCTCCTTTCCATCACTTCGTAGACAGGATTCATCATGAGTGGGAAAGTGAAAAACAGGTTTATGCAAAGGCCAAGTTGAACAAAGGTGCTAAGCAATCCCTGCCCAAGATTTGTCGTGATTATATCCTTCGTGTCTTCCCCAAATGCAAAATACCCCAACACTCCAAAAGCACCAAACAGCAGAGATATGAATGCCATTGCCAAACCCAAGATTTTACCGAACTTGTCCTTGTCTCTTGTCTCTGATTCCAGAGGCAAAACCATACCAATCCCTTCAAAAGCATACACAGCCACACCAAGACCATAGAAGAACACATTGAACCCACCAAACATTTCAAGAACAGACCTGTTCTGGAGGTAAATCATGACATCCTCAACCATCACAACACCCATAGCTCCTAATTCAACAACATCAGCAAAAATGCTCAAGGGGGCTAAAAGGGTCAGTGTGGGAACTGAATTCAACCCCAACTGGAAAGGGAAACAGCCCCATATATACACAGCCTTGGGTGAAAATCCCAAGATTCTGGGATCTGGTTTTGCAATTGAATAATTAAACAAATATGCTAAAGTATTAGCCACAAAAATCAAGTAACTAACACAGAAACCAGCTTGGGATAGAATAATCATAACATCAACAGACAATCTACCAACAGGTCCACACACAGCAAACCCCAAATCACCAAAAGACGAAACCTTTGCAGCTTTAATACTACAAGATTCAATCTTTCTCCTAGAATAGACCAAAAGCATCATACAATAGTAAGTAAGAAAGGCAACTGAGAAAAGCATAACAGAACCCATAACCCATCCCGTTCTCTTGAAAGTGTAAGGAAGACCAAGAACTCCAGCTCCAACTATAGCTATAAAAACATTAGCAAAAGTCTTGGAAGGAGAAGAAAGGTGTTGATTCTTGCCTAAAAGTGGTGTATCCTCTCTTGGGATACTCAATACATGAGTTGATGAGCTTGCTCCATCTTTCTTAAACCCCATAGTCTTGTCACCCCAAAATCAAGAATACAAGTTTAACACCCCACCACAGAAATTAAAAATGCTCAAAGTTTTTAGATTTGATTGACAAGAATGCAGATCAAGATTGAATCTTTTTCCCTTTTCTTGCTCTTTGTGAATCTTCTTTTTGGGAAAAAAAGTAGGAGAATTAGAGAGAGAGAAAATGAAAATGGTAAGCGGTAGGAGTCTTCGTTTGCTAATATTCTAGTCTTCGCCGACGGCTGTTAGAGCTTGTTGAAATGTGGTGGTGGGCCTTTTGCGGAGCTGTAGCTTTCCAAATCAAAGCAACTTGAAAATTGAAACACATGACAAAAATGAACCAACACACGACAAAAATAAAAAATATGAGGACTTTATTAAGACGTCTGTCCAAACAGTACTCCCTTCCTCCCATTGAACCTTTTGATTTGTCAAGATATTTAAGAAAAAAATTAAAATTTATAATTTAAAATAATTTTTAAATACTTGTATGATTATAATCTTTTTTTCTTAAATGAGACTAAGAAAAGCGAGCCATATATATAAACTTTGAATGGAGTAGAATATATATAGAGAGAGAAAGCGAAAGAGGGAGAGAGAATTCTTTTATTTTGATTTTGATGGGACAGAGGCATTAAAATATATTTTTTTTATCAGAAAAAAGAGATAGGAGAAGAGAAAATTAGAAGGAAATTACAATATACACTTATAAAATAAAATAAAAATAGCCAATCAATTGGATTAATGAGATTTCCAACGAAAGCAACAATTTTAGAGTATTTGTTGAATGTAACCCCCACGAATATTTCCTTATATCAGACCAAGTACCTCACATTTTTATTACTCCTGTGTTTTGCTTTAGCGGTAAAAAGTGAAGACGAGACTCAATTTAAATTACTAGAGGAACATGGTTTACAAAATATGATTTATAAATTCTGTAGCTAAATAATAATAATAATATTTATTTATAAATTTCTTTTTTATATGAAAAATTAGTGGTTGATTTGTGATGAAATTAACAGTTAATTCTATTCTTTTATAGTATATAAATATGTAACTCAAATATCATAAAATTTGGTCATGCTCTAACCAGGGTATGATCAAGTCATCTCTCGATAACCATTAATTAGTATTCTTATAAAAATATTAACTAACATGCCATCATCGGCTAAAATTCACTAACTATATGGGAAATTTTTATTTATCAATAATAAAACTTAATTCTTTCTGTTTTAATAAATAGGGCTTTATTTTAGATTTTTTTTTTTCCAAGGAATTTCCACGGCCGACAGCCGTGAGACTAATCTTTCGTTCCTCGATCAGCGCATTTTGCGGTAGCAAGCTGACCACAGAGTTTACTCCATTCGCCAGAGACGGAAATCGAACCCCCAACCTCTTGCTGAAGGGACATAGCGCTGAACCACTATGTCAATTGCTTAAGGGACATAGCGCTGAACCACTATGTCAATTTTGATGGTTTTTATTTTAGACATTAGTTGCATTGTTAGTAGTGATAAAGTTTCTGCAATACAGAAAACATTAGAAAGTACCTACCACATTATAGGAGAAAGTTACTTACTTTCCTTCTTTCTCTTTGGTTTGTTTGTGGTCGAAAAGAAAAGATAATAACGTCGCTTTCCCTGTACCTTTATTTGTTTTTTTTTTTGGAAAAGACTTTTGAATTGGTCATTTATGGGGGCTCTGCATGCCAATCAGTTGTCTACCATCCATTCAAATAAACGTCAAACACATCGATAGACCCTTTAATTTAATATATTTTTTATTTTAATATCTTAAGTGAATGTTATTCATTTTTTACACCTCAAATAGTATATGAATATGTCATTTTGATACTTTTTGCTGAGTCATCATGTAACATTTGTTACACATATTTTAAGCGCATTTTAGAGATATTTTTATAATTTTATCATCTTCTTCCTCACTCTTTCATCCACTAATTTTTCATCATTTTTTTCTTTTCTTAACACAATTGATTTTTACTCCATTAACACAATATCAAAAATTTTACTTTTTTTATTTTATTATTGTCTAATTGTAGTGCTCTCTTTGGAAGTTATAATGAGATTTGCAATTTTTTTTGCAGTTTCATCAAGTTTAGTCCACGAAGAAAAATTGAAAATCAAGCAAAATTGATGAAGAAAAATTACAAATCAAAGCAAAATTAATGAAGATGAAAATGAGCTAAATCCATGAAGAAAAATTTTAAATCAAGAAAAATTGATGAATGCAAAACATGAGATAGAGCCTTTTTATGTGTTTTGAATTTGAAAAAAAAAATGATGGTTATTAGTAGGATGTGTTGAAGAAGACAATTTTGTTGGAATATGTAAATTCATCAATAATTTCAAAGACAATTCTTCTGAGGCAGATCCTCACCAAGTGGTTGACAAATATACAAATGTTCTTATCATTGCTATTGAGTTCTTCGACGTACAACTAGCAATATTCACATTGATTACTTAATTAGTCCTAAATTTAATAGCACCGATTGTCTGATTTGATTTTTGAATTATTACTGAGAAATAGAGAAATTCACTTGAGAAGAGGGGGTGGGTTGGAGCAAATGGAGAAGATGAGATGACTTGGGGGGATTGGGGAGGGGGGTAGGGGGTAGGGATGGGGAAGATGACTTTGGTTTTTTTTTTTTTTAGGGGGGGGGGAGGAGGGCAAGTGGAGAAGATGACAGGAAGGGAGGGGGCTGCCAAATAAAGAAGATGACTTGGGGTGGGACTTGCTGGGGTGGTGGTAGATAAGATGACTTTGGGATTTGGGGTGGAGTGGGGGGTTGTCTGCCAAATAAAATTAGATAATTTTATAATTATTTAGAGACAAAATAGCTCGGTGGACCTTTGTTCTTGATCTGTTTTGTAATGTGGATACTCTTACTTACACATTTGTCATCTGGACCCTTGTATTCAATAAAAATAAATTTTTTGAACCCTTTTTTTGCATATATAGCTTAGCTTGATGATTCGGCAAAGAGCGCGTACAACACGTTTTTTTCAGCAAGGGAGGCCAATATTTTTGCCTTTAAAATATTTTTTTTGAAATAATTATATTTTAAAAAAAAAAAAAAAAAATGGGTCCTTTTCTTCAACCCCCTTTCCTTATTACCCCTCCCCCCAACCCCTCTCCCCCACTGCCCCCCCTTTCTGCAGCCCCTCTCCCCCATCTCACCCCCAACCCCCTTCCTCGCTACCCCCACCAGTTCCCCAGCACCCTTTCCGCCCCCTGCACCCCAAACCTCTCCCCCCCTCATCGAAAAATCGTTTAAATTCCGGCGACGAAAATTTTACCTTTGAAAATGGGCAAACTCAATGTTAATCGATAGCTGGGCAAGAGGAGAATGCTACTATGTCAAAAGCCCTAATTATTGATGCTCCAAACGGTTTCAATTCGAAAATTAGGATTTCTAGCTTTAATTTTTCGATTTCAAATGAAAATAGTGATTTGAGTGATTCAATTCAAAATTGTCAATCTGGTTTGATGAAATCAGCTACTGGGAATGTAGAAAATCAAAAGTCCCATCAGAAAAATTAAAAGCCCTATCAGAAACAACTTCGAACTTATTCAATTATGATTTTTTTAATCCTGTGATGGTGAATTTGACCGACGAAGCTGTTCCGGTGAACATAAATCAATTGGGGCAATTGAATTCGATTGAAAATGATCCGGAAAAACTTAATTTCACAAAAGCCCCATCAAATTATTCCAAGTTTGTTTTCAATTTGAATTCTACTGTTAAGCATTCTTATTTGAACCATATTGTATGTTGGCATGGGGAGGGTGATTTTTCTTTTTTAAAAAGATTATTTTCTATCCGACGTGGAAAATGATGTGGAATCTACGTGGAAGCTGACGTGGCAGCAAGTGTGTTACACACACCGAAATAGGGGGTTAAAATATTAAATTTTATTGAGTTCAAGGGTCCAGATGACAAATGTGTAAGTAGGAGTATCCACGTTACAAAACAAATCAAGTACAAGGGTCCACTGAGCTATTTTGCCTTATTTGGAAAAACACCAGGTGTCAGCAATTAATTGGTTCCTTTAATTTAATTGTGTATATATTAATGAGTTGGATAATTAAAATGAGTTGACATAATTTAATTGATCAATTAATCTACGTAAGAAATGATTGTAGCCACACGCGTGAGAATTTACAGCAAATTATGCAAAAAGTGCCAAAATGATACACTTGGATACTGGGTACGATGCCAAAAGTGAACAACGTCCACTTGAGGTGCCAAAGTGAAAGATGGTGTCAAGTTAAGGGGGTGTGTCAATGTGTTTGATCTAAAATAAATAAATAAAATAAAAACACAGAAAAAGTTTGTGGTAGGAGCTAGATACGTTGAATAGTTCGTAGGCAGGAAAACTTCATGAAAAGTACCATAAAGGTGAGTTTTCCAAGTGTATAAAATGATCTTTACGTAAGAGGAGGAGTTGTACTTTGGAGTTCAATTTGAAACAAACGCCGAGCCTAACACATTTTAGATAGTTTAATACTATGATTAACATAAAGTAATATTAAATGAGTCTTAGTGTTAACCTTTTCGTTTGAAGGGCTCAAAATCTTGCGTCATATCTTCCACAGATACGTTAGCATGAAGACTTGGGACTTGTAAAAGAAAAAAACATGTAGAAATTTCGATGGTGGAAACTAATTGGATATCCATCCAGAAGTATTTGAAGATTTATTTCTTTTTAATTAATAATAATAATCAATAGGATTGGTGTTTTCTTGGTCATCGTTCGTTTTTCTTTGTTGTTAACGTCAAAAAATCAATTATATTCCACTTATGGGATAAGATGATCCTGTCCTTTCAAGAACTTTTGCTCTTTTTAACCCCCTTTGGCACGAAGTGGTCACTGTTCCTTTTTGTAATGATCTGAACACTACTACCCTTTTTTCATGCACAAATTTGCTCAAGTTGTAACCACCATTTTAGGTTTTGGAAAAGAGAACTAAAAACAACAAGAAACTAATCCAAAACTGAGGAAATGGGACACACACGTGTGAATGTCATTCAAAACGAGCCTCTTGACTAGAGGATTGAGTCGTGAATATTGCATTCCATGGTGTGCTATTGAACCGCAATTATCCCTGAAGTTAAAAAAGAAAGCAACAGAAACATAAAGCATAGTATCCACCTCCCCTCTCTAGTGTAGATTAGAGAGATTAAGAAAAATATCTCAATCTTTATAGCATTAAAAGGTAATAATTTTCACCTTTGAGTAGTTTGAGTGTTTTTTAGTTCCAACAATTTTGCCTCAGAGAATATCAGAGCACATAGAAAAGATCACAACAAGCACCATTATAGAAACAAATTGATTTGTCTTGTTGCCTTTAAGCCTACTTATTTTGTTCACATCATTACATGACATTAGTAACTTATACAATGAACCGAAAATCAGGAATAATACCATCTATGCAATGAAATCCGAGTAGCACATTGTTGTATACCATTTGGACTTATAGGATACGGCTCACTCCAACAATTTTTTTTTTCAATTATTCACATACCGCAGGTATAAGAATGAAATTGGAAAGATTGATCAAATTCACGAGTCTAAACAACCAGCCTTAAAGAATGCAGAGAAACTGAGAACACTTCTTCGGAAACAGTTATCTAGATTACAAGCTGGAGACATAGCTTAAAAGATTCAGTGGAATTAATACTCCACTTTGGTGATACACCTCAAGCAGGCATA
This sequence comes from Capsicum pubescens, assembly GCA_030864215.1. Lineage (NCBI taxonomy): Eukaryota > Viridiplantae > Streptophyta > Magnoliopsida > Solanales > Solanaceae > Capsicum > Capsicum pubescens. Next base: position 183,086,904 of record CM061539.1, on the reverse strand, counting down.
TCCTTGTTTTGGTAAAAGGATGAAACTTTATTCATGCACAAACATGAACAGAGACTAGCAACAACCATTGTTGCCAGTAATAATGGAGCAAACTTGTGGGCATAGCAGAACAGAACAAGAGACTACATGCAGGTATGCACTAAAAATCCCCCATAGCCTAGAGTCTCCATAACACCGGCTTGCCTATTTCACTAAGAAAAGGTCAATATAGGCTGAAGTTGGAGTTGCATTCATGGTATGATCCAATTTAGTGTGCCTTTTATGAATTTCGATGTTGAAGTTGGTTGGATATGCATCATCTAAGTTGGTGCCAGGTTATATGGATCTGATAATATGCATTTTTTTCGCATTGTCTCTTCATAGTTGTAGAGCTAACTCCCGCCAGGAAACTTAGATGCACAAAAAATGAGAATAGAATGAGGCAAACAAAATACAACAGCAACAATGGTTTCAACAGCATAGGGAAGTTAAAGGCAAGACAGACACCAAGCAGCCAAGTCGATGCAAGAGGTGGCTATGGAATATATTCCTACATAATGGACCATCTCGAATGGAGAAGTTAAAAAATCACAAGAAGCAAAATTTAGGAGGAGGAGGATTTGACCCAAAACAAAGGTGTGATAAGTGGTACTTAGAAGAATCCCAATTAACAGATTCCTCAAGAAAATCCTAAAGACAACAACAACAACATCAACATACCCAATGAAACCCCACAAGTGGGGTCCGTAGAGTGTAGAGTGTACGCAGACTATTTCCTAATTGTGAGCCAGAAACTATGCTAATCTTCACTATATCATTTCAAGTTTAGTGGATGTACCCAAAGGAACAGCTAGACACAAACAGTTAAACATACAATTCAAGGATCCAAAACAAGTTGTGACAACATGCACCAAGTATGGATCAGCATGTCTTAACACCATAAAGCATGTTTACTATAGTAACTACAATTCCTCGGCTACATCCTTCTAATTACAGACGTTCATTCTCTAACCTAACCATGAACATCTTCCTGAACCAAGATGCTACTTAGAGGGAATACTATCATGGTGGAGCCAGGATTTTAATTGAGCGGGGTCAGAAGTAAATATACAAAGTAGTCGAAGGGGTTTCAACCTCTACTATATATGCATAAAAAATATTTTCAACCATGTAAAAATAGTATAAAAACAGTATAATTTTCCGACGAAGAGGGTTCGGATGAACCCCCTGGAGCACATGTAGCTCCGCCCCATGGTAAAAGAAAGTGCATCGACAACAAGAATATGCAGATTAATTGTTCACCCTTAGTTCTATCTACGCGAAAACAAGCCTAATGCTTATAGGCACACACACACACACAAAAAAAAAAAAAGTGGCAGTATAATTAACATGTGTTAGCTCATTCTGCTCTTACATTCACAATAATGCTCAAATAACTCTACAACAACAACATACCCAGTGTAGTCCCACTCTGGGGAGTGTAGAGTGAACGCAGACCTTACCCTTACCTCCGGGGTAGAGAGGTTGTTTCCGATAGACCCTCGGCTCAAGGATGCTCAAATAACTATAATAAACTTCAAAAAAAAGCTATCTTTATTGCTAGGAAAACATCCATAATCCATATCATGCTTCCTTAAACAACAAAATCATTGCTTTAAACAACTTTACCACTCTCATTTTTGCAAATCTTACAAAAAGCAAAATTACAGAAATACCCTTCAATCAATCCAGCTCTTTCTGAACTTTAATCCCCATAGAATTTGCGGTGCCAATAATAGACTTACAAATTGACTCCAACGGCATGTACTGACAAAAAGGATCACTCTGCTTAATCTTAGCAATTTCATAAACGTGCTTTAGGGTTAAAGTTGACGCCGTTACATGTCCAGGTCGGCCACTTCCCAGCTCAATTCCAGCAGCCTGCTTTAGGTACCAAGTTACTGACGGAGACTTAACGGTGAAATCGAAAGTTCCGTCCTTGAATGCGGTTATAGTTACCGCCATTGGTGTACCGGGCTTGAATTTCTGGGTCCTAGCGTTGAAGTCCTTGCAGAATGCCATGGAGTTTAGCTTGTATTGACCGAGGGCCGGGCCGACTGGCGGGCCGGGCTTAGCTGCTCCGGCATCGACGGTGAGACGGATCGTGGCGGAGATAGGGCGGCGTGTTAAGATCTCTTTTAGCGTCGCCATCGTTAAAATGTGGCGGCGGAGAGTGGAGAGGTTTTAGTGAATTAGTTTACTGCACTTTCAATTTCTGGGCTTCTGGCCCATCATGTTTAGCCCTTACATTCTTGGTCCAAATAGGGGGGAAAAAGGGCATGGAGCTTAATTATAAATTTTTTGGATATTTTGCATAATTATTAAAAATTCTGATTTTAAATCTGTCGAGATACATTAGTTTCTGATCTATCCACTGAAGATATTTTTTTCCTTTGTAAATATACATAATTAGCTCCCAATACATTTTTTTCGACTGAGTCTGTTGAGATACATAATTAGCTTCTGATACATAATTAGTTGAAATTTTTGTAATTACTTTGTAAGAATGGAAATTACTGTAAATATGATAAGTTAAGGTGTTTATTTATGTTACACATTTAGTTGTTCAGTCAAAAATAATTACATTCACTGGTTAAAAATAAACCAAAAATGTAGTACGTTATTTCGTATCAAAAATGTATATTTTATGTATATTATATATTAATAAATAAAGTGTTTGGTGATCATTATTTGGATGGACGAGTATTTTTATATCCAAGTAGAAGTTTATCTTTTTGTTCAGACTCTAACCAAAACATAGGATAAATTTAGTCCGAAAATTTAAGGCGGGATAACCTACCTTATGTAAATATCGAGTTTCTAGTATCCTAAGTTGCTCGGACTCTCCAAAAGAGTTGTCTGAGTTGCTCAAACTGTCCAAAAAAGTTGCCGCTTCAAAAATACACTATTTTTGGAGGCACCGGCACGCACCCGTTGGCATGTTTGAAGAATCCGAGCAACATAGCTAGTATCTAAATTCAGGTTAAAAAGGTGTGAAAGCATGTTTAATACTAACTCACCGAGGCTTCATTACTCAAGTATTTGCATTTACAGAAGATTCATTGATACAAGTAGATTTGATGGATTTGTTATGCATGTGCCTTTGGCAAGTTGATCAAACATAGAAGCTATTTATTTCACAAAAATGCATGGAGATCTTTGTTTCCCCATTTCATACATTTGTCACATTACATCTTTGTTTGCACCAGTAATGGTCAGCTTTACAATCATTTTGTAGACAAAGGGTACTTTTTAACTTCTTCTTCTTCTGAATTGGAAGGAATACACAATCCAGTCATTACATAGATCGCTGTCTCAGTACGAATGCATCTTGCATCTTGTATTGATATCAGTATATAGTTCGAAGAATAAAAAGGACAATCATCGAGTTCTTGGAGGCACCGAGGTTGCAGGAGCTCCGTATTTCTCATCAACAATCAATATGAACCATGGCCAGCAGAAACTCAGAAAAATTGCAGACCGTGGTGTATGCTAAGATATATTTGTACAAAAAAGTTGCCGGACTCTCCTTCATATGTCACTCAACACCCCCTTTAAAAGATCCAGTCCTTCAGCTGATATACTTCTCCTCCTTGTAGCTTTTGGTATTTCAATTCGAGGTGGCGGATCATGAGAGAAGCAGATTACAAGAACGGTTAGATTATCACAACAGTTACGCTTCAGTGCCTCCTTGACGAGAAATTTAGAGCATTTCTCGGGATCATTATGCAGCATGAGCTCCTTTCTTACGATTGTTACTGCATATTGGCTACTCATGACATCCCATAAGCCATCGCAGCCAATTATCAAGAATTCATCCTCTTCTGACAAGATCAACTCTTCAAACTCTGGCTCAGAGCTTAACGGGCCCTTTGAACCCTTTTCACCCTTTATATGCCAGTCACCCAGAGCTCGTGCAACTGACAGTTGGCCATTAAGGTAGCCGTCAAAAATGACGCCCCCTAGTTTTTCAATTCTCAATTTCTCGGAAGTAGCGTTTGGTTTGTGGTCTTTTGACAATTCAATTGCTCTTCCGCGCTTCCCTAGTACAGCTCGAGAGTCCCCAGCATTAGCTATTAGCATGGTCCTGCGAAATACAACAAGATATAACAAACGAATGAGTGCAAGTTACAGTTTTGGACAACTAATTGGTATACACATGAAAGATAAATGAAATAAGTACATAAAGGAACAATGTAAGTCCAAAAGTGTTTTTATTAGGGAAAATCAGAACTAAAAACAGGAAAGATATGTCATATGGAATGTAGTCTGAAGGCCAAAATCAATAGGAAGGCCATCTTTACGCGATAAAACTTACACATTTCAAACCAGTAATGCAATCTACTCGGACATGAAGTTTAACAATGTAACGACCTATGCATGTGTTTAAAATACTCTTTTTGTATCAAATAAAAGCCTTGTCAGCTGTAAACTAGACAGAGTAAAATTTGGAGAATTGCTTGAAAAAGTTGCAAAACCTATATGCCCAAAGTAAAAGTGGACTAACATGAGGCCATCTATATTTTCCTTTCAAAGCTAATGATGAAAACAACACCAAACAAGAACTGTGGGTCGATCTTTTGGCTACATGTAGGCATGAGCAACATCTAGTTCATTATGACAAGAAACGATGAGTATCATCACTTTATCATCCAATTTTCCAAACTGACTCTATATCATTATCAACATTTCGAAATTCATTCACCAATCTAATGAACTTCGGGGTTGGGTTTGTGGTGATGCCTTTCTTTTTTGGTACAAATGCATTTTACTACTATTTGATCAAAACACAGACTATACTTCAAAAGATTCTAAATTTACATAAACTATGTTTAAGGCCAGTGATGGCTTCAGTACTTATTTCCCCCCATCTGAAAGGAAACTTAGGACTTAACTATGCAAAACCAGATCATATCTTACCTTCCTAAAATAAGTGCAATCAGAGCAGTTGTTCCGGAGGTACTATCGAGAGACTTTGTATCAGCTAGCGTATTGTCGGCCTTCTGAAAAGCATTCCTGACAGCTTTTTTAACCATCGATGGGAAATGGGAATCTTCTAAAATAAATTTAAGGAGATTCTTTTGAGCGAATGATGCAGCATCAACGCCACCATGCCCATCAAACACCTGGGAGTATAAAAAACCAACATCAGACAAGTAATATCATCGAAATCCAAGGAATTGACTATTCAAGTTGGCCCATTTCTAGTTGATATCATACAACTACCAAAAACTAGATACAGATCATTGGAATCAAAATAATATGGTCTATTAAAACATAATAGTGTTTCAGCTTTCTAATTCAAATACTGAATGTTTTAATTTTATCACTAGTACTAGAATTCAACACGAGATGTTCAAAGAGCCCAGTGACATCTAGTTGTATCAGTCAAGAAGCAATTTTTGACTTTACATACAGAATGCAATTTCCAACAAATGTATGTAGTACTTCAGTCCTTCCTCAGAAACTAACAGTTCGAATCTAATAAGAAATGACATACACCATAATATGCGCCTGGTGAAAGAAGACCTTTGGAGCCACCAACATGCTCCCGAAGATTATCAACACTGATATGTTCGTCTTCCATGTACTGTTTGGGTCCTATTTCGGAATAGCTTCCTGAGCGAAAGATGGGGACATAAGCAAAATTGTCACTTGATGATGATTTGGGACCGAGCATTATTGGATTTGGTTCCTACAGATTTTATAAGACAAATACAACTTTCAATTGGCAAGCAGAATAAACACACACTGACAGATAAAAAGCTTCTCCAGCTAAACAACCTACAACGGCATGTGCTTGCAAAACAGTCAGCGAGCACAGATTCATATGTGAAAATACGCAAGGCAAATTGTGTGATCCAAATAAATGGAAGTTCATCAACAGCTTGTAAATCATGATGTGACCAACAAAGCCATTGCTGGCTCAAAGCTCAATCATCATGTTATTAAAATCACAAAACCTGGAAACACTCACAAGATATAAGAAAATCTTTTAACAGTTTACTAGAGCAAATCAAGCTATTCAATCTCGAAATGAAGAACAATGACTGCAGTGGGATCTACTTCTCACTGCTTAAAGCACACCAGAATAAACGCAGACACTGTTGTTAGCAAGTAATAAGGATTCTACTAGTGGACAATAGCCAGGAACACAACGTGCATATCCGATCCAATTTTCCTCTTTTTGTTTATCAAATAGTTCATTTCCACAATAGGAATGTACTAATCAAACTTCACAGATCCCTCCTCGAGCATCTGATACAGAATCCTGAAGCTATAGGATATAACTTCAGCACATAACATACATCACACATATTACTATTGCAGACAAAAGGACTTGACCACTATTACATAATTGACTAACTTTAACACCAAACTATCATGTTTTGGCAAGAAAAAAGAATTTTCCAAATTGGGATCCACTCACCAATGCAGTAGCAGCTTCCAAGCTAGCTTGGCTGATACAATGCCTCATCCCTGCATGGTTTCTTGGTGGCTTCCCTGCATTTGGCTGACTCAAACTATCAGATACATCCTGATTTTCTTCAATAGCTGACATATTTCCTTTACAAAATCCATTCTCTATTTCTCCATTACATGGTGGTGACATATTGGTGCCTGGAGCCATCATTTCTTCCATTCACTCCATCAAAAATATACAACAGATCCCTTAATAGTGTACACATACATTCATGGTTTGTTTCCCCTTAATTATTATTATTATTAAATTTTCTTTGTTCACATGGACAGCTGTGTGACCGTTTCTTGATCTCAGCTCAGAAACACCACAAGAACCCACATTTTTAGGAGTATGACAGAAGACCCTTCTTAGGAATTGAGAAAGAAGCAAAGTCACCCACATGCCAAGATTTCAAGATTACCCAAATGGTACAGCAAGATCTAGATATATTTATATATATATATATATATATGATAAACTTAAACAAAAAGAATATTGATTAAAACCAAAAAAAAGGAAGAAAGAAACAAGAATCAAAAGGCATTGAAATGTGTAAGTAAGGAAAAAGAAAAAAGAATAGAAATGAATGTATATGGATAATAGAGAGTGGCGATCCCAGCTTTGAGCTTTTTACTTTCATGGCCGGCTTTGTAGCTTATGGGGATTGGGAGATTGGGTTTGTTACACGTGGGAGGGACTGTTAATGGATGGCAGGTATTTTAGTTGACCGCACAATTACTCATCGCTCCATTTTTATATCAAATCATATTATTGTCAAGGTTACAGTTCGAGCTGTCTAGTAAAAATGCAAGTTAGTACTGTATGTAAAAAATAAAAAAATAAAAATATTTATACCGAAAATTTAGTGGGTCGGATTATCTTTTTATTTATATTAAGTAGGAGTTTGGTTATAAATGTATTTAGTGAATGTTTATCAAGATCTAATAAGGTCTATAATAAGATCTAGTTGATATCTATCACGATCTGAAGTATCTGTCTTTTAGTCAGAAATTTGAAGTATAGTTAATTTGAAGTATTTTAACTATAAATAGAGGTGTTTTGTTCATTGTATATTTTAACTATAAATAGAAGTATTCTGTTCATTGTATACTAAATCAAGATGATCTCTCATGAGAAATAAATAAGCTCCCTCCCTAAGACTGTCTAACGGGCCGGGCCGGTTCAACCCGGAACCGGCCCTCTCATTCTTACCGGGTTCCGGGCCGGTTACGGGCCGGGTTTGGCCTTAACCGGGCCGGGCAGGGCTGCACAGTAAAAATATTAAAACCCACCCGGAACCGGCTCACTTAACCCAATCCGGTCAAACCCACTAAAACCTGGTCAAACCCGGTCAAACTCGGTTAAAAACCGGTCAAATATACACTATATACACTATATACATAATATATACATTAAATATACACTTTTATAGAAGATATATACACGTGTATACATTAAATATACACTTGTATAGAAGATATTAAAATTATAAATCGTTAAATAAAAAAAAAATAAAAAACAACGACTATACGTTAAATATACACGTCTATAGAAGATCTATTAACATTCATACACTCTATTCTATGTATATGTAATACTTTAAATGAGATATACTACAATATATATACATTACAATATATATTTGTATAGTTATATACTAATTTATAAAACATATACACATGTATATGTTAAATATACACGTCTATAGAAGATCTATTCACATATATACACTCTATTCTATGTATATGTAATACGTTACATGAGATATACTACAATATATATACATTACAACATATATTTGTATAGTTATATACTAATTTATAAAATATATACACATGTATACGTTAAATATACACATCTTTAGAAGATCTATTCACATATATACACTCTATTCTATGTATATGTAATACTTTAAATCCACTAAAACCCGGTCAAACCCGGTCAAACCCACTAAAACCCGGACAAACCCGGTCAAACCCGGTTAAAAACCGGTCAAATATACACTATATACGCTATATACACAATGTATACATTAAATATACACTTCTATAGAAGATATATACACGTGTATACATTAAATATACACTTCTATATAAGATATATAAACATATACACATGTATACATTAAATATACACTTGTATAGAAGATATTAAAATTATAAATCGTTAAATAAAAAAAAATAAAAAACAACGACTAAGGAGTGAATGAATTTGTGGAATTTTATTGATTGCAAAATGATCCAAAATTTATAATTTACATGAATGAAAAATCTATAAATTATGCATCATTTTTTCCAACTCATTCATGTTAATATTAATTGGAACTTGCATAGGGTAGTCGAAGTCAACGGGGGAAAAACCATGCATTGGACTTGATTCTGCTGAGTTCTCCCGTGAAGTCATAATTTCTTCAAGTTTGAGGTCGTCGTTGGGCTCTGGTTCCATTCCTTGGTTTCTTCTTTCTGCTCTAATCCAATCTCTGAGGCAAACTAAAACATTCATTGTGTTGCTTCCCAATGAGTGTCGGTTGTCTCCAAGCTGCTGTCGTCCCTGACTGAAGGCGCTCTCTGATGCAACGGTTGACATAGGAACATTCAAGATATCTCTGGCTAATCTTGAAAGTACAGGATATTGTGATTCATTATTCCTCCACCAATCTAGCGTGTTGATCCGTCGTCTGCGATCCTCTGGTGGCGTCCGCAGATAATATTTCAGCTCTTCCCGATAAGTTGATGTGTAAGCTCTCTCATCCACACTGTTCCAACAAGTTAAATCATAAAACGAATCAGGAAAACCACTATGTGCCGGCCTTTTAGAAGCTGATGGCTCCTCGGGAGGATGAGGAGCGACAGTTGGAGTGATATTTGTAGGGACGGCTGAATCAAATAAATCAGCATAGTGATTATATAATTTTTCTATATAATCTTTTGCATCAGCCGTAGCCGTCCACAAATCAGGTTGTACTTGTTCAGAATCATGGTTAGTATTTATTTCTAAGTTAGTATAAATAAGAGTACTAAAGTGACACATATGATTATATTTCATGCACGGATTTAACATAGCAGCAACCAAGTAAATAGGGGGAATCGGGAAGAAATATTTTTTAAATTTCGTAAACATAGCGCCAACAGCTTCTTTATAACCTTCTTTATCTTTATATTGTCGGAGCAAACCAGAAATATCGGCTATATATGCCAAAATATTACAAACAGTAGGATAGTATGCACCGGAAAATTCAACCGTAGCTACATAAAATTTTTCTAAGAACTTAACAAGATCATTAATTATAACCCAATCAAAATTATGTAGCATGCAATCAGCAGAATCAGCAAATGAACCACAATGTTGGTTAAAAGCTAGTGTAATAGGAATTCTATATTTATAACAAGTTTTTAAAAATTCATACGTAGAATTCCATCCAATATCAATTTCCTCAGGCATCAAAATCGGTGCAAGTCCATTTTCTTGACATTTAACTTTAAATTCTTTAATTCTAGATCTACGATTATTTCCTTGAATAAAACCAACAGCAAGACGAATTTTTTCAATATAAACCTCAAAAAAGTCAAGACCATCTTTTACAATTAAATTATATATATGACATGCACACTTAACATGAAAAATTTCAGGAAAGGGCGGAGATAGCGTAGATTTTATTTTTGTTATAGCAGTCTTGTTGTTAGAAGCATTATCAAAAGCAATACATAAAATTTTATTTTCTATACCATAATATCCGGCAATTTTAATAATAGAATCAGCAATAAATTGTCCAGTATGTTTCCGATCTTCATCATATAAAAAAGCAAGAATACGTTTTTGCATTATGAAATTACTATCCATCCAATGACAAGTAACGGTTAAATAATCATTTTTATTTACAGCACGACCAAGATCGGAAGTTAGGGACAATCTACATTGAATATTTTTTAAGAATGTTGATAAATAAAAACAATATTGTGAATGGAGTCTAAAAATATCAGACCGACAAGTAGTTCTAGGAATACCATTAAACATAGGATTATAAATTGCTTGTATATAACGAATAAAGGCATCAGAAGAAGGAAAACTAAAAGGCAAACAACCCACAGCTACCATTTTAGCTATTTCTTCTCTGTCCCTCAATTTATTATACTTTTTCGCTACTTGACCGGTTGTTGGGTCCATTCTAGTTTGCGTTGACCCACCAACATCCCCACCACCTTTTGCAATATTGAACTCTCTAGTGTGATCTTCAGCTATATGTCTCATTAACGTACCCGTACCCCCTTGCTTACCGCCACTTCTATGCTTATATTTTTGTTGACAAATATTGCACTGCACCTCAATATCTGATATACGTTCAAAAAATTGCCATGCAATACTAGTTCTTTTACGGGGTTTTGGGGCACTGGGAGGACGGGAAGGGAGATTAACTGATTCAGATCTAACGTTAGCATGTCCTACTGCGGGTGTTTCAGCAATATTTTCATCATCTTCGTCTACATTAACTGCATCTACTTCATTTTCTTCTTCTATACCGTAATTTTCCTGAAATTCTACATAATCCATATCGTGAGCACCTACACCTATTTCTTCCTCAAAAGGTGTACCAAGCGGTACCGGAGGCGAAGTCACACGGGTATATCTATTACTTGAACTACCTCTACCGCTAGTAATTCGCTTTTTACTACCACTACCGCTTCCGGTTCCGGGACAAAAATTTCTAACACCTTTAGCAGCGAGGTTTTTTAATTTATCCATAATATAAATTAAATTAAACTAAAAATATTCAAAATACACAAATATAATAAAATTAAATATTAAACAATTAATACAATAAATAAAAATTAAACGTAAGAGATGGAACGACAATACCAAATTTTGGAAGTATTCGAAGATTGCGACTTTAGAAACTTCCGCTCGTACTTTGTAAACGAAAAATTAAAAATTTAAATTGAACACTTTAAGAAATTAAATATATTGAATATTTGAGAATTGAGAATTGAGATTTGAGAGAGAATGAGATTTGAGAGAGTGAAAAATTGTGTGAGAAATGATTTGAAGTTGTAGGGTATTTATAGATTTATTTTGGGGATTAAAAAATATTTTTTTTTTTTTTTTTTTTTTTAAAGTTAATGGGCCCAAACTAGCCGTTTGGACCCAAAAACGGTAATATAGCCGTTGGGCCAACGGCTAGTTTGGCCCAATATTTTTTTTTTTTTTTTTTAATGCCGGGCCGGTTAACCGGCGGGCCTGGACCGGGTTGGTCCGGGCCGGGTTAACCGGGCCCAGTTTAAAAAAAAAAACGGACCGGAACCCGGACCCCTAAAGCCCTAGGGCTTACCGGGCCGGGTCAAACCGGTCCGGTTTGATATGTAGGGCCGGTTCGGGCCGGTTCGGGCCGGGCCAGCCCGGCCCGTTTGATAGGTTTATCCCTCCCTCTCTTTATTTATTCTTGTTGTTCTTTATTTATATTTCATAACACGTTATAAGCTCCCTCTCTCTATTTATTCTTGTTGTTTTTTATTTATATTTCATAACACGTTATCAGAACGAGATTTTGTCAAATAAGGTGAGATTATTAATCTAAAGGTAATTTCAAGGTTAGTAATTTCTTATGTTATTTGTCTTTTGCTACTAATAATATAATTATTGTTGGATTTGAGGAAAAATAATTGATTTGAATCTCAAAGCACCATGCTGATCATATTATGATGGCTAAGATAAAATAATGAGTATTTGGTGAAACATGTCCCGTTAAAATATGTTTCATTCCTTGAATTGAATGTGGTAGCAATAAATCATATGTATGCCTCAGTTTGCTTTTGCAGTAGCTATCAGAATTTGATACGCTTAAAGCATGATTATATTCCATTCATGGGGAATGAGAAGCTTATTAATGCAAACGTGTATTTGATTGTGATGGTATCACAACTTACCTCCGAAAGAGGCTGAATAATTAATAAAAGTTATTTTGATATCTACTTCTGAAGTAGTATATCTGAAATTTATTCATGTAATAGTAAATTCGAAATTTACTTCTAAAGTAGTATATCTGAAGTTTACTAAAAAAAAGGTACATGTCATGGTAAACTTGGAGTTTACTACTATAAAAGTTCATAAATTGATATGAACGATTGCGACATCCCAAAGATATGCATACTGAGTATGTAACATATATTGAAGAATTAGAAAATTCTTCATTACTTTTAATGTTGCTTGTTCTCATAATAAGTTGGTTGGGCCAACTAATATTGGGATTGGATCCCTTAAAATCTGAAAAGTATAAAAGGTGAATATGGGTCCGTTCACCAGTCATGTGATCTGTTAAGATGCATCAATATAAGATGATCGCATGTGCATTTATTGTCAACCTGCAGTTTGATCGCATGCGCGTTTATTGTCAACCTGCAGTTTGACATTCATAAAGTTGCCTGCTCAATAAAATTGAGTTAAAAACATAACTTTCAGATTGTGCAATCAAGACAATTCATCTTCATGATCATGGTTTAGCATCTAATACTTTCAATAAATTGTTAAACCATTGAGAACAAAAGTTTCATGTGTTGGTTTGAAATTTTATATACAAAAGTACTTGTATGCATCAAATCAATAAATTATGATTAATTTTCCCTCAAAGTTGGTTCTAAGTCAGGAATCACACATTGTCCATCTAATAGTTAATGTGCGGTATACGATTAATAAATATACCATGATGCACAAAGATAGATTCCTCAAACAAGAAGAAGGATGTATGCTAGTTTTCCTAACGTGAGGGGGAGATTACAAGCAGCTAAAAAATATGTTAGGAATTATCATCAGATCCTCATTCAAAAGATAATTTAAGTCAAATGTCGAAAGCATGTCATATTTAAACTGCAAGTGCTCCTATTTTGTGTTCCTAAGAGACAAAATCTACGCATGCGTGAAGCGTGATAGATCAATCGGTTCTAAATGAAATAATTCTTGAAAAGGATATGGAGAAAATAATCATAATAAGAAGACAATGTGCTTTTAGAACATATGACATAACACTTCATGAAACCTTATGAGAGGTTCAGGTGCCTGAAAATAATGAAGTGATGAGATCTCAAAATGTTATGTCGCAGTGTGAATCAATATGAAATGAAATATCATTAATATCTTTGATACAATATTGGCGCAATATTGTTAAAGATTACGAGGATCTGAATTCTACGTTAATTTAAACATGTTGACGTAGAAATATTTATTAAGTGACATGAAAGGGTGCATCTTGGTAAGTGAAAAATTATTTGATTTGCACTCCACACACTTGAAGATGTCACACATGAAATGTTGAATATTGTCACTTGACAAAATATATCTTGCAAATACTATAAGGCCTGATATAGTTTTTTGATTAATTTGTTAGCAAGGTATAGTTTTACTCCTACTAGGAGACATCGAAATAGGATCAAACACATGATTTTATATTGTTCTAAAGATTGCAGTCTCAATTTTATTGATTATGCTGATGCTGGATATTTATTTAACCCACACAAATCTCGATCTCAAACATGCAATGTGTTCATATGTGGGGATACTGTCATATCTTGGAGATATACAAAACAGTCTATCTAGCCACTTCATTGAACTATGATGAGATAATAGCTATTCATGAAGCTATCCGAGAATGTGTATGGTTGAGGTTCACAATACATTTCATTCGAGAGAAATGTGTTTTGAAATATGACAATGTACTCACAGTTTTATACAGAAATAATGTAGGATGTCTAGCACATCTAAATGAAGGATTCATAAAAGGAGATAGAACGAAGCACACTTCATCAAAGTTTTTCTACATACAAGAGCTACAAAAGAATGGTGATATTAACGTGCAACAGATTCGTTCAAGTGACAACGTGACTGATTTATTCACCAAGTCTCCTCCAATTGCAACTTTCAAGAAGATGGTGCACAAGATCGGGATGCAAAGACTCAAAGATGTTCTCATTAGTGGGAGTTAATACGCGTTGTACTCTTATACTAATTCTTTTTTGAAAGTACAAATAGTGGAGTATTAATTAATGTTAAAGTGATTGACTGAGATAAAATATTTTGATAAGTTTATCTAACTATAATCAATTGAATAGAGAAAATATATTTTGATAAATATGATTGATAGATATAAATATATTTTATATATTTTTAAATTTGTTGATGAAAATTCTTAATTACTTTCACTTGAATTAATTATTTTATTGAATTTGCTCTTTTTAAAAAAATTTACGGATGAATTATTTCTGAATAAATTAGTGCTAATTTTTTACTTTTTATTTATTGATGTTATTGATTTTCCTTGAATATTATTGTATCGTAAATATGGATCGTTACGTTATGTTTGATATGTGACTTTATTGATCACCTTTTAATAATTTATTAAAATCACAATAGCCATTATATGACATATACAGAAAATTAGAATGACAAGAAAAAAATATCAAATTTCTCACTTTTAAATAACATAATATACTAGGCCTTATATTTCTATAATATAGTTCATTCAAAATAAAGTTGATATATTTCCGCCATAGATTGCCATTTATTATTTTTTACTTTCCGTTAGTAAATATTGGCTAAAAGGAGAAAAATAGATTAGAATATTTGTAACAATTAAAAATGATGTTGCACCATAGAAAATAAATAATAATTTTTTTCTTGGTGATTGGTTGTAGTTATAAGAGGTGTTTGTGTAAAAGTTTAAAGATTGAGGTTATATATAATAATAATGAAAGTTAGAAATGAGAGTGAAAAATTGTGAAAACAACAAAAAGTTGTTTTCACTTTTTGGAATTTAACTCCAAAATAATTTTTCGGAGTTTCATGGCCAAACACCACAATTTTCGAAAAAGTGAAAAAAAGAATGAAGCTTACTTAATCATTCTGTTAGGAATTGGTTGGTACTCAAGGTAAAAAGAGATATGTCAACATAAATTTATACGAGACTTAACTTTGAGTTATTTTTAATCTATTTAGCTTGAGATTATTTTATTCAATTTTTTAAATAAAATAATTATTACTGAATTTATAATTCTAAAATAATTTAATTCGCATACAATTTTTTTTTCCTTACAATTATTTGTTGCAAGCTCTAGCATATTAGAAAAATCAATCGGTCAAAATAATCATAAGCAACTACTACGTACAATGAGAAATGATAGCAATACCGTTAGCTGTTCTTTTGTCTTTTTTTAATCATTTTTCTTCAAAATTTAGACTGTTCAATTGTGGCTAGACAACGACTACAAACATCGACACATTATAAACGAGTTTTATGAGATTTAAACAGAATTTTTCGACTCCCAATCAAAATTGATTAGTAGAGTGAATTTTAAAAATAATAATTATTAATTAAATAAACAAAATTAAAATAAACATTAGATCAAAAGTACTGAGAAAAGACAATAATTGAGTTATTAAATGTCAAACCCCACTCAAAAAAAAAAAAAAAGTCCGTGTAGTGGGTAAGATCACTTTGGACCAGGACCACTTGAGGTCTACGTACCAAGTTATCCTTTTGAAAATTTAATTAAAGGGTAGGTTAATGAAGGCTTGCTGATGAAAGCGAGTCGATGAAAAAGAGTAACAGTCTTTTAAGCTGACAAGCTCTGAACAACGGATGCATACATGAAAATATTATAGAAATTCGTTGGACCTTCTATCTTATTACATCAAATTCGATACAAAGGGTCGAGGCCATGGTCCATGACATGAGGATCCACATGCCTAAGTTCCCAACTATAGTATAGTGAGTAGTTCGACAATAAATATACACTCATGACGTTGATCATGCCAGAAATCAAATAAGGATTACAATAGTAACATAATTCGTCAGTTGAACAAGTTTGTGACAGACATGCTATTGTGAGATAAAGTTCAAATTCTCTGTAAAGAGTTAAACTTCAGCAAGAACGCTAAGTCATTAAAGATGTACCTGGCTTCCTTTTTGGTACAATGTGGTGTAGCTTAGTGGGCAAATTCAAAACCATTATACTAGTATATTGCAAGTTGAACAAAGTGACAATTGGTTTCTACTGTCAAACATACTAATATTTATATGATATGCACATTTTTCATGCGTCTATGTCTTCTTTATTTGGACCCACGGATTCAGCACACTTTTTCCTGTCCAATGGCAATGATACCTTGTTTCACTGTTCAATTATCTTTTGGTTCCAATCAAAAGTAGCAAATTCAGGTATTGTGCACCATACATGAAGCTAGGTGTTACAGTAGGTAAGAAAAAAGAAGTGGTGAAAACAACATAACAGTAAAAGTTCACTATTTTTCCCCTTACCTGAAAGTCTCAAGATTTCAATAGTTGTATTTATTTTGCTTTGCCCTTTATGCTTTTTGGTGGGGGAAGAGCAGAAGCAGAATTCCCACTTGAGAAAACAGCTTTTTTTTTTCCTTCCTTTCCTTCTGCTTCTTGTTCTTTCTTTTTCTCCTTTTGCCATGTTGCTTTGATGTTCTGTAAGTAATTTCCTGTCCCTACAGCCCATATTTTCTCAAGATTTTGCTGCACTTTTTCTTGTTTCAACTGACTTTTTGAGAGTTAACTGTATTCTGTTTGTCTGCTCCATTATCTCCTAATGGAATATGGCTCATTTCACACTTGCCTACTCCTTGGTGGGAAAAATACTGTTCATGTCCTTCTACTGTGAAACTGAGGCCACCCCCTTCTTCTTTTTTTTCGCCTTCTTAATTTGCTTTCACAGTTTTAACTATTATGTTGTGTACTGTATTGGTTTGCTTTGTATCCCCATATCAGTTCTGTAAGTTAGGAAGATTTGAGCTTTCTTGAGTCTGCAATTTGAGGGTGTGTTTTGAATTCTTGATGTTACTGCTTACTTTGTATACTTTATGTTAGTGAAAAAGTCATGGTGAATTTACTATTTTTTTCCTATCTGTGCTTAGCAGGGTCAAGGTTGCACCTTTTTTCCCCAAGTTCACGATGAGGCTATTTTGGACATTGATTTTGCTAGTTCTCTACAATGGGTATTCTTCAGAGGGGGTTAATAATTCCACTCTTTCTGCAAGGCCTAAAGTTGTGAACATTGGGTGTATACTGTCTTTCAATTCGCTCGTCGGGAAAATTACCAAAGTTGCTGTGGAAGCTGCTGTGGAAGATATAAATTCCATTCCAGATGTTCTTGGAGGAACTAAGTTGAATATGATAACATTGGATAGTAATTCCAGTGGATTTCTTGGAATAGTTGAGGGTAAACCCTTTGTAATATCTATAATTTTGTCGCGTTTGCAGACATGATTTCCATTGTTTCAATAATTCTCTTGTAAAATTTGAGCTTTATTTATGCAAATTGTTTCGTTTTCTATGACAGCTATCCGCTTCATGGAGAAGGATACTATGGCCATTGTTGGCCCCCAATCTTCTGTTATAGCTCATGTGGTATCAAACATTGCAAATGAGCTGCAGGTTCCTCTATTGTCATTTGCAGCCACAGACCCCACTCTTTCTTCGCTTCAGTACCCGTTTTTTGTTAGAACTTCCCCAAGTGATAAGTTTCAGATGGAAGCAATAGCTGAACTGATCGACTACTATGAATGGAGAGAAGTCATTGCAATATATATTGATGATGATTTTGGAAGAAATGGTATAGCTGCATTAGCAGATCAGTTGGCGAAGAGACGATGTTCGATCTCTTACAAGGCAGCTTTGAAACCTGAAGCAACAGTGGATGATGCCAGGGATGTCTTGGTTCAGGTCGCTTTGAGGGAGTCTCGAATTATGGTTGTTCACACTTATCCTTCCAAGGGTCTGGAGATATTCTCCATGGCACGGTATTTGGGGATGCTAGATAATGGATATGTGTGGATTGCTACAAATTGGCTGTCAACTATCCTTGACGCTGCTAGTCCCCTAGATCCGGATAAGAAAGAGAACCTTGAAGGGGCTATCACGTTGCGTATTCACACTCCAGGTTCAGAATTGAAACAGAAATTTGTGTCACGGTGGAGCAATTTGACAAGGAAAGCAGGACTTACTTCAGGGATGTCCACTTATGCTCTCTACGCGTATGATACTGTGTGGCTACTTGCTCGTGCCATCAATGAATTCTTTAATCAGGGTGGAAATATTTCATTTTCTAAGGATCCAGGGCTAACTGAGCTGAATAGTGGAAGTCTGAATCTTGATTCTATGAGCATCTTTAATGGAGGGAAGTTATTGCTGGATAACATTTTTAAGGTTAACATGACAGGCGTAACAGGACCATATAGTTTCACTCGTGAAAAGGATCTCTTCCGCCCTTCTTTTGAAGTCATTAATGTGGTTGGCACAGGTTTTAGGAAAGTTGGCTATTGGTCTGAATACTCTGGTTTATCAATTGTGCCTCCTGAAACACTGTACTCTAAGCCGCCAAATCGTTCCTCTTCAAATCAACAGCTACATAGTATAATCTGGCCTGGACAAACAACTGAGAAACCTCGTGGATGGGTTTTCCCGAACAATGGGAGACAACTGAAAATTGGAGTTCCTAACCGAGCTAGCTTTCGAGAATTTGTTGGAAAGGTACCAGGCAGCGACTCATTCCGAGGATACTGTATTGAAGTCTTCACTACTGCCATAAACTTATTGCCTTATGCTGTCCCTTACAAGCTAGTTGCCTTTGGGGATGGCCATAACAATCCAGATGATACTGAGCTAGTGCGCCTAATCACAGCAGGAGTGAGTATAAGACTACCAAAGTTCTATGTAGTGTCATTTGAACAATGTGCTCTCTAATTGTATCTACTTGGTCTCTTATTTCAGGTTTATGATGCAGCCATAGGCGACATAGCTATTACAACTAATCGAACAAAAATGGTTGATTTCACTCAACCGTACATTGAATCTGGGTTAGTTGTAGTGGCACCAGTTAAAGAGCAGAACTCTAATGCTTGGGCTTTTCTCAGGCCATTTACTCCCAAGATGTGGTGTATCACTGGTGTGTTTTTCTTAATCGTGGGCACTGCAATTTGGATTTTGGAACACAGATTAAATGATGATTTTCGTGGACCTCCAAGTAAACAGCTTGTCACTGTTTTATGGTGAGTTGAAAAGCATTATCTACTAAATTAGCATAGATTTACTTGATGAAAGAGGCTGTCATATATTCTCCACAGACTTATGATCATTTCTTGTGTAAAACTCTTTTGCAGGTTCAGCTTTTCAACTCTCTTTACTGCCCAAAGTAAGTAACTTATGCTGGTCGAGTTGCTTCTGTACGACACTTGAATGAGCTTGTTTAACAAAGAACAACTTTGTATGCAGGAGAAAACACTGTCAGCACCCTTGGCCGCATTGTCCTTCTTATATGGCTATTTGTGGTTTTGATAATAAACTCAAGCTACACTGCCAGTCTCACCTCAATTCTCACCGTGCAGAAACTTTCTTCACCAATTACAGGAATTGAAAGTTTAGTAAATACAAAGGAACCCATCGGTTATCAGTTGGGTTCATTTGCTCGTAATTATCTGATTCAAGAACTGCACATTGATGAATCTAGACTTGTTCCTCTTAACCTGCCTGAAGATTATGCTAGAGCTTTAAAAGATGGCCCTAGCCATGGTGGTGTTGCAGCAATAGTAGATGAGCGTGCATATATGGAGCTTTTCCTCTCAACGCGTTGCCAATTCAGTATTCTGGGTCAAGAATTCACAAAAAATGGATGGGGGTTTGTAAGTAGCTCTCTGTCAACTTCACCTCTCTGCTTTTACATGTCTTTGTCAACTTTACCTTTATTATACATGTGAACCTGCCTTTTATGAATTTATCTCACTCTGTGATGAATTGACCATATTATTAGCTATCAATATTAACAACATAAAGAGATGATGAAATCATGAATCCTGTGAATTCAAGTTAACTAAATTAAGAAAAATTGATAATGCATGAGAAGTCTGTGCATCTAACACTTGCAAATCTGCCAAGAAAAGTCTTTTTTTCTCCTGATGCATGGTTTTCTCCTTTGTTCCTTGTGATAAGCTAAGTTGCTCGGACTCTCCAAAAATGTGGCCGCACCCGTGTCGGATCCTTCAAAAATACACTATTTTTGAAGAATCCGACACACACACAATGACATCTTTGAAGAGTCCAAGCAACATAGGTGACAAGGAATGATTCTGCTTTGAAAATGCTGACTAAACATGCTTCTGAAGGTGAATCATACTACTACTAGCTCAATATATGGAAGAAGACGGTGAAAATTTGGAAGATCAGTATAGCACTCTTGACATAACATGGTGCTTGCTTCACACAGTTTATTTTTGTCTCAGCTTGTATTTTCTCTTTTTTGAGTACCTTCAAATTAAACAAATCCAAAACCATTTTGTTTTGATGATTTATGCAAGATCTGACTGTGTTTGAGCATAATGTCCTCCATTGGTTTTGCTGTTTGGTGACTAGTACTGATTCCTTTTCAATGTTTTCTCATAGGCTTTCCCTAGGGACTCTCCTCTCGCTATTGACATGTCAACAGCAATTCTGAAACTATCAGAGAATGGAGAACTTCAGAGGATCCATGATAAATGGCTTTCTGGAATA
The DNA here is from genome assembly GCA_030864215.1 of Capsicum pubescens. Classification (NCBI taxonomy): domain Eukaryota; kingdom Viridiplantae; phylum Streptophyta; class Magnoliopsida; order Solanales; family Solanaceae; genus Capsicum; species Capsicum pubescens. Next base: position 183,065,878 of record CM061539.1, on the reverse strand, counting down.
GCTTGCACTTCACAGAGCACAAAACTTGAAGTGGACAGGCTTCAGCTGAAAAGCTTCTCAGGTCTATTCTTCCTATGTGGGTTGGCATGTTTTCTGGCTCTGCTCATTTATTTTGTGATGCTAGCATTTCAATATTGCCATTACTATCCCGACCCCGTCTCTAGTGAAAGCTCGCGATCAGGACGACTGCAGACATTCCTTTCTTTTGTTGATGAAAAGGAAGAGTCAGTGAGGTCTCGATCCAAACGAAGGCAGCTGGAAGCGACTTCAGTTAGAAGTATTGATCAAGATGCATCAGTAAATGGTTCAAGGATTGACCGTTCTGAGTTATACTCGAACAGAGTTGTAAGTTTTGGAGAATCTGTATAGTTCATCAACAATAATATGCCATTCTTCCTCAAATGTAATTGTATAGGTTGACTGCATATTTGGGTAGACAGTGCTGTAACTGTGTCAAATTTTACAAAGTTTTGGTACCATTGGCATAATGTCATGCAATCCCAAAACCTCCTACAGCTACTACTATGACTCAAATCAGTGAATGAGGAACAGACTTGAGCATTGAAAAAGAGATATGCTGGTAAACATACTTAAATAAGATTACACAAGTTGGTTTCATATTTACATTCTCTCTGTTTCCAATAACAGTGGGGCCCGGACAGCTTTCCAGACCTCCCAGAATAGGTTCATATTTACATAATTAGACTACAATTACATGTTACATCATACATGTAATGTAATGTTATAATGGTACAAGATTCAGATGCTATCTGGAGGAGTCTAGAATTCACTGCTCGTGAAGTACTTCCGAAAACAGTCTTCATCTTTACAGTGTTCCGACATCACTTTATAAACTTCGATTAGTAGTTGGGGAAACCGGCTCCTAAAATAGCCATCAAATCCTTCTGGTACAGTTCCTAAAATTTTCTGAAATGAAGTTGAGGTACGACAGTATTCAGCAAATAAAAAGGCATTAAAGTTCAAAGAAGCTTTCTGAATATATATGTAATGAATCAGTAATCAGAAGTATACACCAATTTGAATAATGACAAGGATTCTATAAAATGATCAAACTGACCTGAATTTCAGTAGGAAGTTCTCTATAATGATTTAGCTTGTTCCGCATGACACGCAGCAAATCACGAACACTGTCAAACCTATATCGCCTATAATGGCCAATATTTTTGAGGAATGGAGGTTCCATCTTCTCGTCCCATTTACCACCCAAAGCAACCGGCGATGTACCTTCCAATGCTGTCAGAAGAGCAGAAAAAGTCTCCCTGTCTTCAAGTTCCACCCTGTCGCTTGAGTCACGAAGAAATGACAGCCGCATCTCAGCAGTCCAAAAGAAAGGATGAGCAAGCACCTCAACAGCCTTTGGTCTTTTTACACCCAAAAAAATACGGGAGTTGAGCAATAGGCGGGTGCACTGAACATATCTACTAGAAGAACATGTGCTTTATCCGAAAGATCACTTTAGCAGTTTTTCCAATATGATATTTATTGAATATCGATTGAAAACAACAGAGAAACTATTAGCTCCCTCTAAGTGGTTAAAACAAGTGAGAACTGTGACCAGGCACCTAACTATATTGACTACTAACAAGCACTTACATTAATTTCTTTTGACTGATTTTGAACTTTTCTGTTGTTGAGCATAAAAACTAACATGACTTTGTTTTGGCAGTGCAAATCCGATCCTTCAATTTTAGGTAAAATAAATATACCTAATTCTTTTTTCTACACTTGGTCATTCATGGTATTTGGGATGAGATTATTTTCTGCAAGATAATTGCAAGTAAGCAGGAAAGAAAAGGAGAGAATCCAGTTCTTCACATGAAAATACCCATCCAGGAAAAGCCATCTTTTTCTCAACAATGTCTGTGTCATTTGATCCTCCCAGCCTGACAATGGTCCCAAATAATTGGAAAATAGCATGCAAAATTCCTAACGAGGTTAAAGTATTTATGTAAATCTAGCACCAGCGTACTTAAATAGCTAGCAATTCATTAAGAAAAACCTTGAATTCTCTTTTCCTTTTCTGTTTCATTTTCACTGTTTTTCCTTTCCTGTTTATTCTTTTTTTTTAAAAAAAAATTCCTTCTTATTTAGATGAATAAGCTTTAAATACCCCTTGAGTTTTTGAAAATCACTATGCAGGAGCTGCAATTATAAAGGGAGATAAAAGGAACATTATTCGAATATGAAGGTAATATTGCAATTCAAGAGAGATTCCCGCCATAACTAGCTACAAGGATGTTCATCGTCCATAACTAACTCAAAATTTGTCCAAAATTATTGATATGTGTGGGATGTGATAAGAGTTTTAATAATATAACTCAAAAAAAATGTTTACACTTCTTACCTCAATTCAGCATTGGGAGCTAACAAACGAGAAAAGAGATTCACAGCTTCAGGGATGTGTTCCGCCAAGAAAAGATCAACTTTATTCTTTGTAATGTTAATATCACGCTCAAGAGGATTTCCAAAGGGATGACTACCACCAGTCACGCAGAAAAACAGAACACTCCCCAGACTGAACATATCAACAGCACGTGTTTGACGTCCATGAAGAAGCTGTTCAGGAGCTTGCCATCCCGAACTTCCATAACCTGCAAAAAGTTATTGCTGAGTAAGAACGGTGGGAATTAAGAGCTAAACATTTCGAAGACGTCATTTTCAGGAAAGCTCCGAAACAAATTTAAAAGCGAAGGCCACTAAAAGAAGAATCTGGTGTGAGAATTGATCTAACTGTCAGTCAAGCAATCTTCTCCGGTATGCAGCAAGAATGACAACAAAGTGCACCAAACATGCATAGCAATGCTTTATTTGTCATGCAGATTACTAGACAAAGGAGCATACTCAATGGTGGTGGGACTCAACATGAGTTTATCGTGCATTAGCAGCTAATGAAATAGCTACTCCCTCCGTTCCTTTTCACTTGTCCCTTGTTAACTTTAGGGGTTTGGTTTTACTAAATTATCCTTAATTCTAGTTTGAAATTCTACGTTTGACTGCCGGGGGTCTATCGGAAATAGCCTCTCTGCCTCACCTGTGAGGTAGCGGTACGAACTGCATACACTCTACCCTCCCCAGACACTACTTCAGGGATTACACTGGGTATGTTGTTGTAGGGGACAAGTAAGAAGGTATATAGGGAGTACTTAATAATTACTTGCCTGTTGCGTGAAGACCCAATGAAGACATATTTCCGATAAGTCGCTTGCTGATTCCCATATCAGAAAGTTTAGCACATAAGGATCTTTCCTTAGTTATCAGAACATTTTGCGGCTTCAGGTCTCGATGAATGATTCCCAGATCATGAAGGTGCACAAGACCAGAAACCACATCCCTGTTCTCCAGAAAAAAAACACAGAACACCAAAAAGTGTGCATGCCCAATCAGATTGGAATTCAGAACATTATAAGGAATCGGAAGATATAAATGAAAAGGGATTTTCCAGATCAAATTTATGTTAAACATCCACTACCAGGGCACAGATTACAATTTCTATGCACGGAAACGGCAATATATATCTTCTAAACGCTTATTAACCAAACACAGTTTAGGTCTTTGTAAGATGACAATCGGGAAATGCAAGATGCAGAGAACTTTTTAAAGATTGGTAGACGAGCAGTCACAGAGGGCCCTTCTCTTACCCACTGCAGACGGGTTGAGTATTGTAGCAGACTAACAGACTATATTTATCTGACCATTGAAAACTTAGCAAATAGAAAATCATAAAAGAAAACGGATGAGAGATCATTGATGTAAGAGAGACTAAACGTTGAAGAGCAAAGCACTGAAAAGGCTAATTTTAAAACCAGTGTCACGAGAAATTTTGAGCCAGAAGAATAGAATGGAATTTTCTTGTCTAACTACCTTGCTTTATCCGCAGGCAGGATAATAAGCAAGCAAGATGAGAACAAAGTGCAATTCGCCTACTTCTTTCCCTAAATAAAGAACCTCTAGAGACCTGATGCCTAGTATACCATAGGAAACAAAACCAAACTGTATGATCTTTTGGAATTAAACAGGAAAGAAAAAAAAGGAGGGCGCTTTCTTTCAAAATAAACTCAGTCTTTCTTCAAGTCATCATCCAATGGAATCGAAGTACTCTCATCTATCATAAAATAATGATAAGAGGCACAAAAGCCAAGGCTGCTATAAAATAATTCAACGAACCTCATCAATTTGAGAAACAGAGGTGAAGGACAACCATTTTTCTTCATTAAGTCAGTATCCAGAATAATACCCTTCAAATTGTACAAATGAATTCTATGCTTCATGGACTCTCCATCCAAGTTCACATTTTCTGAAGTGTCAGCGTAAATCTGAATGAGGTCACTCAAGCTGCAAGTGCAGCGTTCCAACGCAAGATAAACAAAATCTTGGTCTTGTTCCACACCATACCACCGAACAATATTTGGATGTCGATCAGATGCAATAAGATTCTGTATCTCTTTGAAGGCAATATCATGATGTACTCGGACAAGCCTTTTCACAGCAACTGCACGACCCTCATAAATTCCTTCAAAGACAACTGTACCATTGCTCCCTTTAGCAATCTCTGTACTGGAGACAAACAATTTACCAATAGAGCGTCCACCTTTGGTACATATACTTGGTTCAAAAATGTTCAACAACAGTTTATTATCAGCACCCACATCTACGTATTGAAGTCCAATACCAGATGAAGTGTCTTTATCACTTTTAACATCATTGCTCCCATTCTTTCCAGACTTTCGAGACTTCTTCCTTTTTGAAGGTACATTTAGTGAATGTGGGTTCCCAAGCTGTCTATCCATATTGAGTTCAGCCACTAAATCACGATTATGTGTAAAAGCTCCCAAAACAATAGCTAAAATACTGTGAATTGCCATGCTCAATCTTTCTGTGCACTTGGTTATTCCTTCTTTGAATGGATTTTTAGCATATTGAAAATTTTTGTATTTGATGAATAAGATTATGAACACCACCATTATGCCAAACACAAATTTTTTTACAATACCTTCTAAAAGGAAGGCGTCTACATTCTTGTGGGGCACAGGCGTAGCTTTATTATTTACATTTGGCTGTGAAGAAGGAACTGTAGCAGACCCTGGGAGCATCTTGTTATCATGACTACGACGTCTGTAGATAAGGGCCCTTGACTGGCATAGCAATGGCATATTGAAATGCACATCAAGTTCAGGTTTCTCAGACTCCATAGTATCCCCACTAAATGCATCCTCAATTTTGCAAAGAGCAGCAGCCCCTATTTCAGCAACTGTCATGTTCCACAATACTTTGTCTGAGTTTGGAATAAAGGATGTTAATGCGTAGTCTGTCCTGGTGATGTAAAGCGCGTATCCGGGCTGACTCTCTTCCACAATGGTGCCGTTATGACGAGAAGTAGGGTCATTATCCTGAGTTGCTCGAGAGTCAGGTATATTATATGTTTGAATCAGGCGTCCAGTCTTAGCATCAACCAGAAATGCTGTAGTTCTTTTAGATCCCAGAACAATTCCGCCATCCTCAGCAATTTGTGGAGTTGAACTAATATACTCATCAATACTCTTCATAAGTTTCTGTAAAAAAAATGGGGAGATAAATAAGAGACTAGAGGCAATAACAACAGAAGTGCAGGACCAAACACAAATTTCTTCTAAAACCATGAGTAACTATTGACAAATAGAGTATCATCAATTAGAATAATAGGTCTATAGAACAAATATTTAATATCAGAAAGTCTTGATGGGACCACGTATATCCCAAAAGTGTAGACCTGGAGGCACTACTTCAAAAAGTTTGAGGATGGTCCTTGCTTCTAACCTGCTGAAAGAACATACCTAATGACTCATGAAACAGATAGTTATGCCATTTTATCGCCTTTATTAGCAGAACAATTCAGTATTAGGTCCAGTCCCATCAGCCCAGGGTTGTGTATAACAAAATCTTGGACTTGACCGGTCTGCTACTTTTACTTTTTTCTTTCTATAATAATGGGTTACTGCTTGGACCTCTCCAATTGGCCAAACCAAGTGGGCAACCACTTAGTTTGAGATTAACCTATGAACCTCCCCTCTTGTTGAGACTTTCCACTTATACTCCTTTTATTTATGAAAAGAAAAGGAGGCTTGCCACTAATACTTTACTATATACATAAAAAGATGGATATAACACCAGCCCCTTCTCATCTACCTTTTCTTTTATACCTTTTTTTTGTACTTTTTTCCATTTACACACTTTTTAAAAAATGAAACTAATTCCAAAATTGCCCTCGATCAACTACTACGTAGAAAGGATGTATATTGGTCAAATCATGCTCAGAATTAACACCTTCATGTTGTGACATTAAAGAAGGGAGGTCTTAAGTATTTCCCAAATTAACAGAATATTCATTTAGGTCCAGTTGACAATACTATATTAATTGGTATCATGCTTCATTATTTGGAACCTTTTTCTCTGTTACCTTTCTAAAAAAAAAAGGGTATCATGCCACATTATCAATCAATGTTAAGTGGATGTAGCACCAAGAATGCACAGAAGAGACTTGCATAAAATTTAAAGACAATACCAATTTACCAAGCCTGTTGTGTGCATACAATTCCCAATCATCTCCACGGCCACAGTCAATGAAATAACCACTTCCTATATCAGATAGTACCTCACTGCTGTTATTGTAATTAACAGGAGCCTGATAAGAAGAGTAAATTGATGGCCCAGAGCTAAATGACCAGAGTGGTGGTTTCATAGTATTTAAGCTATTTTGCTCCCTTAAAGAAACTGTACCATCCAGTTCAGCAAACAGAGCTGTCTCAGGTTTCCTGGTTCGAGAGAGTGTTGTAAAAACAAAGTCAAATAAATTTAATGAATCAGTAAGCATACCACGAGTATATCAAGTTACCAGTATGACACAAAGTGAGCTTACAAAGATATCAAATAGAATGTTTCTGTGTTCAAGAGATGAGCAGAAATGTCAGTGATGTTATCTCATAAATCCTGTTCATTTTTCGAGCAAGCACAGATGCACAAAAGATTTCATGTAGCGAAACATATGATCTATAATTACTGAGTCTCTATCCCCGTACTCATAAAAAACACTATTTTCCACAAATTTAGATCGTAAATTACAGGGTAAGACAAACTAGTAGCCAAAAAGTATTCTGGTGTCAATAGAAACTGATTTCCTCCAAGACTATTAAGCTGTAGTTGGCATGATTTTCTACAGAGAGCAATATGAAGCCAAGAAAGGCCGGATGAACAAACATCCATTTTCTTGATGGCCCCAAAAAGGAGCATAAGGCTCTTTACTCTTCTAGTTCAGGAATCGAGTCTATAAGGACACGAACTAAAGGCAATTCTTGACTGAACTATGTAATTAGCTGACGTGACAGCATAATTAGTCAAAACAAGTTTTATACAGTCAAAACTAAATGTCGAATCGATACACATTTATAGATGATCCAACTCTTTAGCTTCAAGAAACACAACAAAAGCAACTGAAAGTAACAACTACAATCAAGAGTTCAATATATGCATTAGTAGAAAACGAACAAGAAACACCAACAAGAATCCTCAAAAAGCAATAATAAAGCTGAAGTCTTGTCTACAAAAGCTCCACAAATTACTGAAAAGAACTAACCATAAATAGCAAAAAAATTCAAATGGGTACAAGATAAAACTCTCTCTCAAAAAAAAACATCAAGTAAAGAAACTAACCTTAAATCTGACAACAAATTCCTCCTTGCCGGAGCTAGCGTAACCCCAACCCCATCGGAAATTCCGTCAATTGAACCACTCGTCCAGCTAAATAACTCACTTGCCAAGACGTTAAACCCGAAAAACAACAGTAAAATGCATACCGGAACCACCACCCAGTACCGTTTCATTTAGCTCCTGTTTCTTGATTGTTCTCCGGTTGGTGGAGGTGTTAAATAAATGAAAGGGAGAGGGGGGTGGGGGGTACCGTATGATAGATAGAGCTGTGGGGGGTTACATAGAAGATTGAGGTTGAGGAGAAGTAGAGGGAGGGAAAGAGTAACAATGAGAGATTCCAATTTTGGGTTTTCGGGTTCCTCGGATTTCGTTTGTCGATCGATGGTTGTCTTTGTCCTTTCTTAACTGTTCTGGTTTAGTAATATCCCTCTATGGGACTTTTCTTTATCTTTGACTGATTGGTGGAACTTCTTCCCATTGGATTTCTATATAAAAAAAACATATATATTCAAGGTTTATCTAATGTATAGAATACACTTATATTACATTCTACAAATGTCTTCCTTGTTCCAGATTATGTATCGTCATTTTTTTTTTATTCATTCCAAAAAAAAAAATATGTTCTTTTTTTATTTGATAAATTTTTTAAGATACAATTATAATTTTACCGTTAGTGAATCCACTTGATTTTAAATACTATTACTCCTTTTATTATTTGTTTTTTCAATTAAAAGTGATTTCACTTGATTTTAAATATTATTACTCCTTTCTTTGTAAAGGATAATTTTGTAACTTTAATAAAGTCAATATTCATTTTTTAAATATTGTATCCAATCAAATGACGATACATAATTTGAGACGAAGAAATCTCTTTAACTTTTATTCGTATGCTATCAATAATTGAGACATTTTTATGAGTGCTTCAACATAATATTTATGTCTTTTTTTCCAAAGAATTATTGAAATATGATTGTCGTTGTTGTCTGTCTAACGAATGCCTTCTTCATAAGTATTATACCATCTTTATCTTTGATGCACTTTAAGGGGTCGTTTGGTGTCAGGTATAAAAATATATAATTTTGAAATAAAATAATAATTTCGACATAAATTTTTTAATTGCATTGTTTGGTTATTAATATTCGGAATAACTTATTACGATACTAATAAATAATACCTGGATAAGTTATTTTATATATGTGGTGGAATAACAATCCCCACACAATTTATCCTTGGATAAACTATAAAATAACAAAATTACCCCTAAAATTCTTTGATTATCACTTTATATATATATATATATATATATATATATATATATTATTTTACTTTTTTTTTTTTATAAAATATAAGGTATTTGTATAATGAGAAAGGTTAGATTTTAATACGAATGAATATGAAACTTATCATATGAAGTACAAATTATTAGATGAGATGAAAAAATAAATTATAAAATTTTGTTGTTTCTACACAAGTTTTTCATCGTTCTTATTTTACTTTTTCTACCAATTTACTCAAATAATTTTATCTAAAAAAAATAAAATAAAAATCTAACTACTACACGATTCATCGTTATATATATTTTGGAGAAAGTAAACAAATTAAAACTTACAAATAAAGAGAAAAATCATATGATCAAACAAATAATTTTTTATGTTGAGTAATGGAGAATCTAGCTAGCTATTATTTTAAAATCTTTTTCAAAACTATAGCTAATAACATTTTTTCAAATGATTTTACTAATATATATATAAATATATATATATATATATATATATATATATATATATATTCATTTTGATAAATTTTCATTTATTTTGATAAATTTGAACAATTATATGAGCTTATTAAATGCTATAAAAGTGATGAGTAATGAAAAAATGATAGTGACACCAAAAAAACTATTTATACAATCAAGTTCAAAATTGATTCAAGGATTTATTCTCTTTTTATTTTGTAGAAATGTTTATTAATCGTACTTTAGATTTTCACTTTTCCTAACAAATTTATCATGGACATAAATTTTCATTTTTCCTAACAATTTTATCATAGACAAGTTATTAAAGTATGTTGACATTCCCTTTCTAACGTAATACATGCTTAATTATTAAATAAAAATTATTTTTATATTTAGCTAAAAATATTTGAAAATTTATTTTTTGTAAAAAAATATAATTTGACTCTCCAAATATTAATGATACTAAACAATGAAAAATGAGAGTAATTCTTTTTCACATTTTTTTATGATGAATTTTTTTTAACAAAAACGAGATTATCAATATTTGATGGAATTTAGAACAAAATAAGTAATTTAGCATGAAATATTAGAACTTCATACACATTTAAGAAATATTTTATTTATGAATATATTATACGTTAAATTTATTTGAATAGTTATTGTGTTTATTTATATATTTTAATTTCTCTAAAAATTAATAAAATTTTTGACTCCATTGTTGAATTACATATTTTAAATTAAATAGTTTTTTAATCACTTGAAAATTGATATTGTATATATCAATTAAAATGAATTTTAATATTCTATATTATATGAGTGATATGTGTTTAAATGAAGTGACATAAACAACAAATCCTTTTCTACTCTAACAAATTTAAGTTGAAACTTTTTATTTCAAACTAAATAAGATGTAGTAAAAAAAATTCACACACGGCATAATCATGAGAAGGCACACACAAAAAAATTAAAGTTAAATAAGATGAAAGTTTTATTTATAAAATACACACGATATAATCATGAAATGCACACACACAAAAAAAAGTTAAATAAGATGAAAGTTTTATTTTAAGAATAAATATTTAAAGTTTGAAAAGAAATATATATAAAAAAAAAGTTCAATAAGATGGAGGGTATTTTGGTAATCAATTAATTTATTCTTAGAAATTATACCATGCATATTATTTTGAATACGACAAACCAAACACTCAATAAAAATTAATCTCAATATAACTAATCCCATTATAATTTATTACATCATAACTTATCCCAGCATAACTACATTCCCAATCAAACGACCCCTTAAGGGTACGTAGGGGAAAACTACATAAATTGCCCCAAAATAAGGCGACTTTCAAGTTTTAACTCTAAATAAAAAGGTTTCGTAAAAATAGCCTTCAGCTGTTAAGTGATATATTTTCAGATAAAATTGTCCCTGATCAATGGAGTAAATTACATAAATGATCTTCATAATGGATAAAAATTCCATACTTATTCATCTTTCAACTTTTATTTTTTTCTCTTTTTAATTTTATCTTTAATTTTATTTTTTCTTTTCTCTTTTTATTTTTATTTTTTCTCGACCCTTATTTTTTTTCTTTTTTCCTCTCGACTCCTTTTTTTCCTTTTCTCTTTTATTTTTTCTTTCCTCTGTTTTTTTTTTCTTTTTAGTTTTTCTTAACCCTTATTTTTTTTTCCTTTACTCCTTTCAACGTCTACTTTTATAAAAGAAAAAATCTTTTTTATTTTTTCTTTTATTTTTATTTTTTAAAAATTTTCTCGGCCTTTATTTTTATTTTATCTTTTTTTTATCAACCGTTATTTTTTTTTTCCATTCTCTCTCAACTTCTACATTTTCTTTGATTTGTTTTTAAATATTTCTCTTCAGTTTCTTCTTTTTCCAAAATTTTTATTATTTTGTTCTTTTCTTCGATTTCTTTCAATTAAGTTATATCTCATGAACAAGAGTTGACACTATCGCATTATAAATGCATGAATTATGACTTTCAAACAACAAACTTCATTTCATGGGCAAGAGTTGACACTACCACATTGTAGAGGCAAGACTTATGACTTTCAAACAACAAGTTATGTTTCATGGGTAAGAGTTGACACTACCACATTGTGTTTTGATTTATGAGATGTTCTATAACTCTTACCTTAAAGGCAAGACTTAGCTCAAGGACTTTCAAACAACAAATTATGCCCCATGGGCAAGAGTTGATACTACCACGTTATGTTTTCATTTATGAGATGTTCTACAACTATTGCCTTAGAGACAAGACTTAGCTCAAGGACTTTCAAACTACAAATTATGCCCCACGGGCAAGATTTGACACTACCACGTGATGACTTCATTTATGAGATGTTCTACACTCTTGCCTTAGAGGCAAGACTTAGCTCGATGACTTTCAAACAACAAATTATGTCTCACGTGCAAGAGTTGACACTACCACGTTATATCTTTATTTATGAAATGTTCTACAACTCTGGTCTTTGAGGCAGATGCGGACCCACGTTGTTCCGCGAGGGTGCACGTGCACCCGATAACTTTAAAAAATAAATCGTATATATATGTATAGATATCCTACTAAAGTATGAATATATTTAATTATGCACCCTCAATAACAAAATATGTCTGGGTGCACTGGTTCAAAACTCAAATGCTAGCATACTTTGGGTCCCTACGTTGCGAGTTTGATTCCTGATGGATGCCCTTTTTTTTCCATTTACCTAACATTTAATTGCCACCAGCCAGGCAGCCACCTCAGCTGGCCCCACACCACCCTTAATTAATAAGTATATTTAAACAATAGATATTCTCCAATCCAGGCAACCACCTCAGCTGGCCCCACTTCACCCGTAATTAATATATCTAAACAATAGATATTCTCCAATCCCAAGCCCCGTATTTCGCCCCCAAATTCCAAGCCCTATTCGGTATTTCACAAATTCCCCTAAAAGCCAAACTCCCTGGAAAGTGGAAATTAGAATTTAGAAGGTTCCAAAGAGCAATTTCAATTCTCCATTTGATGCTAACAAGTCTACATCTCTTCCTTTTTTTTTTTTTTTTTTTTTTTTTAAGTTTGGGTAATGTTAAATCATAAATGCTTTTAATATCTATTTGTTGCTTGAAAGTTAGTGTGTAAAATTTATTTATATTTTTTTTTTCTTGTTTCTATTTAAGTTCATGGACTTTGATTAAAAATAAATAATTAATTTTATTTATATTCTCGATGAATTATTTGTTTTGTAGGAATTTGTTATTGATTCTTGTGAATTGAAATGGATAGATATTATTCTTCTCAACCAAACTCTAGTTTTAAAGATAATTCTCATCGTCTTACAGAAGAGTTTGATGTGAATTCACTTAAATCCGATCCCGGAGAAAGAAAATCAATTCATGAATATGACGCTACAATATGAGATCAAGTGAAAAAGCACTATATTCAACAATGGCCTTGTCAACCGATTCTTTCTCAATTTCCTCAAACTAGAATTAGAACAAAAATGCGTTGATTTAATTCGACCTGGTATGAGGGTTCATATTCTAGGTGGATGGAGTATAATAATGTGAAGAAATATGTTGTATTTTGCTTGTGTTGCTATTTATTCAAAAATGACTATGTAAAGGGCAATGAAGGTAATTTTTTCACAAAAATTGACTTTAAGGCCTGGAATCATAGTTTGGAGTGATTTCAATTACATGTTGGTAAAGTAAATAGCGTCCATAGAAGATGTTTCAGTAACATGCTAGATTTTGAGAATCAATCTCAATCAATTCAAGTTGTTTTAAACAAGCAATCTGAAAAAATAAGAAGTGTGCATCGTACTCGTTTAGAGGCTTCAACTAATGTGGCAAGGTTCCTCTTGGAATTCGGATTGTCTTTTCGAGGTCACAATGAAAGTGAATCTTCCCAAAATAAAGGCCTTTTTCTAGGTCTTTTGGAATGGCTAGGAAAAATGCTTCCCATTTTGAAAAATATTATTTTAAAACATGCTCCAAAAAATGCTATGATGACTTCTTCAAAAATTCAAAAGGATATTGTGAGTGCATATGCCCAAGAAACCGTGAAAACTATAATTGATGGCTTGGATGAAGATTTTTTTGGGATTTTAGTTGATGAATCCAAGGATATATCACACCATGAACAAGTGGACGTTGCATTGAGGTATGTTAACAAAAAAGGTAAAGTGAATGAGCGAGTTATTGCTATTGTTCGTGTTGGTGATACATCGACAAAATCGTTGAGGGAAATAATATGCTCTTTACTTATGAGACACTCTTTAAGTACATCTAAAATACGTGGACAAGGTTATGATGGGGATAGTAACATGCAGGGAGAAATGAATGGTCTTAAAGCTTTGATTTTGCAAGAAACTCCATCGGCATATTGCATTCATTGTTTTGCTCACCAATTGCAATTGACACTTGTAGTCTTTGCCAAAAACCATTTACTCGTAGATGACTTTTTTGCTATTATTTCTAATGTGTTGAATGTGGTAGGAGCATCATTTAAGCACAGAGATCAACTTCGAGACCATCAAACAGAAATGTTGGAGCAATTCCTAGAAAGTGGTGAAGTTCAAAGTGGAAAAGGATTAAATCAAGAATGAGGACTTCAAAGGCCAGGTGACACTCGTTGGGGTTCACATTTTAGAACATTGGATAACTTTATTGTTTTATTTTCATCTATAGCTCATATGCTTGATGCGATTAAATGTGGAGGCTCGAATCCCAATGATAGATTACAAGTCGGGGCTTTTTGACTATGATCAATGAATTTGAATTTGCTTTCTTACTTCATTTGATATTGAAGATATTGGTGATATTCAATGAGATAAGTGCATCATTACAAAGGAAAGAGCAAGCTATTGTCAATGTCATGATATTTCTTAACATTACTAAAAATTTTTTACAATTGTTGAGAGATGATGGATGGGATTCTCTAATGAATAAAATTCGTGTATTTTGTGATAAACATGAAATCTTGATACCTATGATGGATGATTTTTATCTTTCCGAAAAGTCAAAGCGTAGGCCTTCTAGTGTTACTTACTCACATCACTTATGTGTTGAGCTCTTTTATGCTATAATTGACTTGCAACTTCAAGAGCTCAATGTTGTGAGCGGTAACTTGCTCCTTGGTATGACAAGCTTGAATCCATATAATGCTTTTGCTAATTTTGATAAGGAAAAAATAATGATATTGGCCAAGCATTATCCGAATGAGTTTGGTGAATCAAAGCTTCGAGAGCTTAGTTACCAACTTGATACTTTCATTATACACATGCGACGTGGTGATCCTATATTCTCTAATTTGAAAGGAATTGGTGATTTGGCAGAAGCATTGGTTAATGCAAATCTTGTGGAGACTTATTCTCTTGTGTACTTACATGTAAAGTTGACGTTGATTTTACCAGTCCTACTGCAACTATAGAGAGAGCGTTTTCATCCATGAAGCATATCAAGAATGGATTGCTTAGCAGTATTGGTAATGCATTTTTAAGTGATTGTTTAGTTTGTTTTATTGAGAAAGATGTAAGACCCCGCAAATTTTTTGAGTCGTTAAAGCTCTTTTAATCTTGCCAAGAGATGCTTAACACTCAAAAATTTGGCTAAGTGTTGAAAGTTTCCCATTCCATAAGCCTTCAAAACTTTGACGAATTATTTCGTGACCTTCCCGACCTCCGATTCTTAATTTTCTTGTTGCGTTACGATGGGGCAAGTCAAGAGTACGTCCTGGGTTAGTTTCAGAATTTTTCGAATAGCATAAGGGGGTGTTTGGATTTCAGAAGCAGTAGCAAAAGATGATTAGCCCGCGTCGCCCAGCTTTCAGCACCGTTTTATCCAAGGCACCGCCCTGGATTTCCCACCGCTATAGCAAGGCGCAGCCCTGGGTACTCCATCGGACTAAGCCAGGCGATGCCCTAGTCGAAAAATGCTAAAATCCAGTATGTGTTTCCAAGGGCATTATGGTCAAATCCCACTCCTATATAAGCCTCTTTAACACGGAATTCATGATATTTTCACCCAAAAATATTATTTTATCTCAAAATTTTTCAAGAACAAGACCTAGGGTTTCAAAATCAAGACCCCAATCATCAAGGTTCGTCCGTAAATCTTTCGAGAATCATATACTAAGGTATGCCGATGTTGATTTTTGGGTTCCTTCCACCCAAGAAGTTCAAGAACCCCTTTTTTTTAGATTATAAAGTTTATGCTTTTATAAGATTTCATGATGCATGTGAATTGAGGGTGAATTTTATGTTGATATTGAGTTTTAATTCATGTTTTGATTGTAAAGATGCAAACTTTGGCCCTAATATGTGTTGATTATGTGATGTCCATGATAAAGTCCCTCCAAGAAGCATGTTGAATTATGAAATTATATTAATTTGGTGTATTGAATGTTGTGTGACCAAAGTATGCCTCCCACATGTTTGATAAATTGCTTATGTGAAGAAAATAGTGTCATTGTAACATGTTAAGTATGAAACCCCAAGTATGTGTAAACTAGTGCATGCTAAATGTTTGTTGAAAGGCCTAAATGAATGAATTATGATATGTGCATGTATTCCTATACATGTGAATTCCATATTGAATGAGTTATGAGAAAATAACATGTCTCCCTATACAATTACATGTTTGAGATTCCCAAGTTCTTGAAGTGATGCTTCATTGGTTACGTTGCGAGTGATAGCTTATTGTCATGATTGTAACACAAGAGTTGTCCTGTCTTATTTATTTATGTTATCGAGTCCTGGGGGTGTTTATACCTGAAAACTTAGCTGCTTGTCTAGAGTCGAGTCAGTCTCAATATAATCTCAGTCGTTCTACGATCAACAGAACTCAGTCAATGACAGAACATTAAGAAAACTCAGTAATCTCTATATTCAGTCTAATCCAGCTCAGTAGTAAGTTTAAACCTCAGTAGTATTCAGTATTCAGTTCAGATTTCAGTAAAGCACAGTAAGTTACAAAACTCAGTAGTAGTCAGACAGTAAGTAGAATTCAAAAGTATTCTGTCAGATAACGGAACCAAGCAAACTCAGTCAGATTAGTCAAGTAATATGATCAATAACCGATTCATCTCAGTATAAGTTCAGTTAAGAATCAGTTGGGAGTAGGAACTAGCACCGAGAGAGTGCAGGGATGACGACTTTCCCGTTAGAGAGGCAGAGTCATTAACAACAATCCCTATACTCCAGAACTGCGTAGCTAGCATAGGACCAGGAGTCACCTGTTAGATTAAGGCTTGACTATCATGCTGTCTTAGGCTTGACTTCCTGTTCAGGGTCACCCATTAGAGAGGCTTGACCATAGTAGAGGTTTTTACCCATGGCACGGTACTGACACCCTTACAGCTGGGGTTACAAGTTGGACCCCACTAGTTCAGATCCGGGGCATATCGGTTAAGTGAGAACTCCCACAGTTTCAGAATCAGTCTTCAGAGTAGAACTCAGAAATCAGGACTGTCAGATACAATCACTCATCTCAGATAGGAACTTAGATAGTTCCATAGATTCAGAGATCACCCGCTAGATAGGCCTGTTCTTTCATAAAGTTAACCAGTATCAGTACTAACAGATTCATAGATCACCCGTTAGATAGGCCTGATCTTAAGTTTAGTCAATCCTTATTATTATCAGAAGATCCAGAGATACCCCGCTAGATATGATTGATCTCAAACTCAATCAACCATTATCATTATTAGAGATTCAGAGCTACAGTCGGTCAGTATTAGCAAGCTCAGAACTCAGTTATTAGTAAATTCAGTTATTTAGACTTCCAATGTTAGTAAATTCAGATGCCAGTAGTAATAAGATCAGTTGTCAGAAGTTTAAGTATTCAGAATTTAGTATTCAGTGTTCTATGATTTCAGCTATGGTTTATGCATTCATGCACTGTATCCTCATTCGGCATACTCAGATTATCCAGTCAGTGTATTTCATGCATAAGCCCTTGCATTTAGCCTTACCTCATTTTGCATACCAGTACATTCCCTCATACTGACACATTTGCACTATGGTGTTTTACTTTACGCCATAGGTTTAGAGGCATGAGATCCAGAGCACCCATAGTAGACCAGATCTAGTCAGCAGCAGTAGACCTAGCAATGAGTCTTCATCATTCGAGGATGGTTTTTGTTTCATTTTATTACTAGTTTCAATATTTCAGTAGTTGGAGTTAGTTGGTGTAACACCCCGAATCTGGTACCCGGAACGCTACACGGTGCCCATGACCCCGAAGGACCACAAGCTAACCCATGATTGATATCTGTACCTGTACACTGCATAATATACTAAATAAATGCAGAAATAAAGGCTGAAAGGCCATAAGGTTCAAATCTGATAAAAACATAACATCTGAGTGGGGTATGAAATACCCAAAACAACTAAAATAAACTATCTTAACATGATAGTCTGAATATATGCCATGTTGGCAATATATGCACTTAGCATATATTGGTAAGTATATGCTAAGTGCATATACCAGAATTATCTGCTAAGTATATGCACTTAGCTTTGCCAACATGGCCATATATTGCCAACATGGCTTTGAGCAGATACCAGAATGGGACTTAGCTCATCCCATTCTGGTATCAAAGCCATGTTGGCAATATATGCACTTAGCATGAGCAGCTAAACACATATATTGTCTAGAGCATGGGAAAACTATTTTATATAAGATACTTATAACATTAATATTTTAATGATGCAACTTCTAAATAAATTATTTTAATGGATGTTGTCCTATAAAGGGGTTTAGGCTAGTATGGGGTGTTCGTTTTCTCAAAGTGTTTGAAGTGTCCGATTAATATCCGGTTTCAGACGTTGGTCAGCCTGAAAGTGTGGTCGCAACTAAGGTAAGCGTTCGACCCTGTTGGTGGTCCCGTCGCTAAGATGACACTAAGAGAAAACTGATGTAATAGCCATTAAAACTTGCTAGATCCCATAGGTCGTACATGCATTGATTTAATTTATTATAGGTTAAGTCATTACTGATTACTGTTGTGTGCTATCTTATGTATTAATATATGTTTCCCTGTTAGTCTCTAGACAGTATTTCTTTTAAATGGATTCCAACAACCATATTAAAAATACTATTAACTTATCTTCTCAAGCAACTCAGATTGCTAATATTGAAAATAATCTTCAAAACTGGAGTATTCTAGAAGAATCTTTTAAGACTATTTATCAACTTGGTAAATTTAGTTTTATTAAAAATCATAATATCAAGACCTCAGAGTCTACTGTCGCTATTAATAATTCTTTAGAAATTATTCAGTTATTAAATGAGCATGACATAAACCGATTTAAAAATCAGTTTAATTATCTTCATGTTGGACTTGTTCAAGTAGCTATTAAGCCACTCTTTAGACAAGGTCTTGATATCCCTGTCTGTGCTATTCTAAGGGATGCTCGTCTATTAAATTTCAACGACTCTCTCTTAGGAGTAATACAAAGTAACCTAGCCGACGGCCCAGTATACTTTAATTGTTACCCAAATTTCTTGGTAGATATCAATGATCCTAATATCATGGATGTTTTAACACTAAATGTTAAGACAAAGAACATGAATAAAAAGGATAATACTAGAGAAATAGCAATAATATATAGAGTATATTATCGGCTTATGGGTACAACTCTAGCCCCTAAAGCTAGAATAACAAGCCCCAGAGGTGTTACTACTCTTATGGAGGCAAACAGAGATAGGAGTAACATATTTGTTCCCAAATCTCTTGTTTGGAATGATATTATTCATCAAAATAATTGGCACTTCGATGCTATCATTCAATCTCTCCCAACCTACCCAGAGAAATCTCAGATCGAACGGGTTATCCAACAGGATGGATCTATTGATTTAAAATTCCTAGGTTTTGAAGCCTCCAGATCCTCTTCGTTTAGACGATCGGTATCGCACAGAACTTCTACCTCAAAAAACCCAGGGGGAGAAGAAAATGAAAATGATAATGACAAGGGAAAAGTTAGAGGAGTTGACTTCTCTGGTCCTATTCCCAAAGTATATTATCAACAACATACTAGGGTTCACGAATCTCCAGAACCCGAAAATCTCTATGATCCAGGCAGTCCTACAGCCTCAGACATGGAACCCCCTCCTAATCTGTCTCGACAAAAGATTAGGACTGACCCAGGGTTAGAAGTTATTAAATCTAATGACGAATATACCCCGGATCTCAAAGCTCTTGAAATACTCTGGTATCTTCCTAAAGATGCTTTGAAAAGAAAATAGTACACCAGTACCTATTCTAAATATCAGCAAAAGGAGTTTGGAAGACTCTGGAAAGCTGATATGAAAAGACTTTGATGCGACATCGAATTCTTTAGATGGTTTGAATTCACTGGAAGAATGGAAAACCAAAATGAATCCCTTCAAGTTATCATTAATAAATGGTATACGCAGAGTAACAAAGTAATTGAATTTGTTACTCCTCCCCTTGAAGGAATAAAAATCCCTCAGTCCAATGAAATCCTAAATGCTTCGCCTTTCAAGAAAAAGCATGATAGACCCCTATCAGCCACTGTCAACAGAGACCTAGATAGAATAGTTGAACAAAACAACTATACTAACCAGGTCCTTCATACCATCTCCCAGCAAATAGGAGATACTAAGAGCTCAAAACCTCATTTTAGCTCGCCAACTCCTGAGAAAAGTACTCAAGGCCCTAGTCTCACTACCAACCCTATCTTCAAAATTCCTGAGTTCCAAAAGGAGAAATTCCCTACTCTCAGCGATGACTTTAAAGTTTCAGGAAAAATCCTGGAACAAATCAATGAGAAACTCTCCAAGTTCAAAATTTCTGAAAAGGAGAAAAATGAACCCAACACCAGTACCCAAAAGGAAAAGAACTCCCTTTCTAAACTTACCAGTGAACGTTTTTCTACCAAGAAAAACTACTACAAACAACCTTCTCCTCCAGACGTCCAGTTTGAAGAAAATCCATTTCTTTCTACCTCAAACCACGATGGTAGAGGTATAACTGAATGAAATATTGATGGATTGGCTGAACACCAAATCTATAACAAGCTCCATGAAATAGGTATGGCCATCACGACCTATAAAATCAGAGGAGCTTCTGACAATGAAGCAACCACCATGATCGTAGCAGGATTCACTGGTATGATAAAACACTGGTGGGACAACTATTTCACAGATGACGTTAAGAGCCTTATCTATGAGGCCACGACCATGGAGACAGCCGTTGTCAAAAATGAAAATGGTCAGGAAAGTGTTCAACAGGTCGCAAAAGAAGACGCCCGTGCCACCCTTCTCTATCATATAACTAGACATTTTATAGGAGAACCCAAACTATTTCAGGATAGAAGTCTAGAAATCCTTAACAACCTCACCTGCAAAGACTTAGCAGACTTTAGGTGGTATAAGGATACCTTTTTAGTCGAGGTTATGATTCGACCTGACTGCAACAAAGACTTCTGGAAAGAACGTTTCATTAGTGGTCTCCCTCCTCTGTTCGCAGACAAGGTTAGAACTAAAATTATGGATAGGTTCGAAGGACAAATCCTTTATGAAATCCTAACTTATGGTGACTTAACAAGTTTCATTACCACAGTAGGGATTGACCTCTACACAAACCTTAAGCTTAAGAAACAACTTAAGAAGGATCTCCAAATACGGGTTAGGAACCTTTTGCAAAGACTTCGGTTTTACAAACATATCCTCCCAGTCTAGTAAAAAACATAGGAAAAAAATCCTATAGGACTCATAAGAAGTCTAAACCTAGAAAAGAATCCTCTAAAAAGGATTCTAATTCCTACAAAACTAGCAGAAAAGCTAGGAGAAAGTCCTCCAAGAAAGATGTTTGTTGGACTTGTGGAAAAACTGGTCATAGAGCCAAAGATTGTCGATCTGGCAAAAAAAGCAAGATCAACCAATTAGGTCTCTCTGAAGAAACCAAAGAAAAGCTATTTTCTATAATGGAAGACTCTTCCGACACTTCCAGCTCTTCTAGTGACGATTATAGCGACGAAGATTTTATCAACGCCGCATATGAATCCGATCAATCTCAGTCTGGCCAAGACTGTGCCTGCAATGGTACTTTCTGTACCTGCACAAAGAGTTCTATTAATGTCATATCCAAAAATCCTAAAGAAATCCTGTTTGACATTATAGAACATATCCAAGATGATGAGGCAAGAAATAAATATCTTCTAGAACTCAAAAGACTTATGCTTTCTCAGGAAGAAAAGCTCCCCAAACCCATTATTCAACCCTTTAGCAAGAAACAGGTTATGTCTCGATTTGACAAACCTGCGGAACCATCCATATCTGATCTCAAGGGTGAAATCTCCACCCTTAAAGGAGAAATTAGAGATCTAAAAATCAGACTCGATCGAGTCGAACTGGACATACTTATGATGATAGGCGTATTTACACGCCTAAAGCACCTTAATTTACCCATATTTTAGCTAAGTTTTGAGGACAAAATATATAATTCATGCACTTCTAGTCCTTTTTCCTGTAAGTGAGATAACAAACGTTATTAGCAACTTTTCAGGTATAAATGATGAAGATTCCAGCACTTTATGGATAACTTGATGCCAAAGGAAGCTTCACGAAAGAAGGAAAGCAGCGTTTGGACGCCTATGGACTGAAAGTGATGCATGGATAACTTGTCCCGGGAAAAAACAACATTTCTAAAGACTTTGGGGATCAGCAGTAACTTAGTAGGATTAGGATAAGGATGCAGTAACCTAGTAGGATTAGGATAAGTACGCAGTAGCCTAGTAGGAATAGGATATGAGTGTTATAAATACCCTATTTTGCTGAAGCTTTTTATCATTCATTCAACTCACTCATTCATTAATTCAAGTCCTTTCCATTCGACTTTTACTATTATTCAAGTTACAGATTCTGTAAGTTTTAATAGAGAAACACGACTCTCTTGAGAAGAATGGCTAGGGCAAAAACGTGTGAGAGTTTTTGACGCCAAAAATCATCCAAATCGTCAAGCTTGTTCTAGATTTTGGTATGATGATGATGTCTATTGTGATTTCCGTTGCACTCATGAGTAGCTAAACTTCTCTGTTAGGGTTATGGAAGCCTTATGAGATACTATCTATTGCTATGAGTTTATGAATTCTTGATACGTATGCTGCTTATATCATTACTCTCTTCATCTTAATTAAATTCTTGTAGTTGCAAACATATAGAATACGCCAGTATAGCATTAACTTGTTCGAAAGAAAAGTTACATGTCTGAAAAAAAGAGAATGACAAGGAAATAGGACTACCAACCCCTGTTTAAAAGTTAGTGTCGTAACTGGATTAACCTCTTGGAGAATTCGTACCATTAGTATATGCTTTAAGCTCGAAAGAGTTAAAGTGATATAATCCTTGATGGTCGAAAGACGCTAGGATTTACCATAGAATACGAATCTCTATAAGCGCATGCATGTCTGAATTCCGCATAACTCATAGCCAATAGATACGTAGAACTCATAAGGTGGACATAACCCTAACTTACAATTCTCATTGATTAACTCCTACTACATTACTCGTTTCATTCTTTATTTTGGTAAACATTATTATACGCATAAAATCCCCCCTTTGTCCGCAGAACTTTTGACCAAAAGTCTACTAATAGTTGCAACACTTAGTGACCAAGTATTCCCTGTGGGATTCGACACCCAACCCAGTTGGGTTCTATATTTGACAACGACCGCTTACACTCTTACGAGAGCTGTAGTTTGAGCGTTATCAAATTTTGGCGCCGTTGCCGGGGAATACAGTTGTCAACTAAGTTTGTGATAGTTACTAGACCCTTTGTTCAAAGATTCTTGAATTTTACTTTTAGTTGTTGTTTTTGTTTTATTCAGGTTTGCTTGAGTGCATGCCAAACACTCGAAGTTCAGGTCAACCGTTATTACCCATAAATCCTGAACCACAACTTATTGGCAGAATGGATGCACAACGTGACATTGAAAGAAGGGCTGCTCAACAGGAGCAGGCTAGATTAGCTGCACTGGCAACTGCTCAAGTGCATCAACAGAATATTGATAACCCAGGTCGGGCAACAAATCCTGATGATGAGGACCTGGGTGATGACGAGTTACTTAATCCACGGCGTGCAGATGAGGTGGCAGCACCTATGCACAAGAGAGATCGTCAAGCTAGAATGAGACCTGACCGTCGAGCTGTGCAGGCTCCTTTTGATAATGATGATGACGATCTCGATGGAGCTGGTGCCACAGGGGCTATTATTCCTCCACCCTTGGCACCCGGAGCTAAGTTCAATATCACTAGCACCATGATTCAGTTATTGCAGCTCAAGGGGTTATTTGGTGGACTCGCAGGAGATGATCCGAATATGCATCTGATCAACTTTATTTCAGCATGCAAGTCGTTTGACAATCCAGGAGTTGGGCAGAATGCAATTCGGCTGCGCTTATTTCCATTGTCTCTGTCTGGGGAGGCAACTCTATGGTTGAACGGGCTAACTCCTGATTCTATTACTAATTGGAGGCAACTGAAAGACGCTTTCCTAGAAAGATTCTTTCCGCCATCCAAGAGAGCCCAATTACGGGATGAGATCAATAATTTTTGACAGCTTCCAACTGAAGCTCTCCATGAAACATGGGAGAGATTCAAGAAGAAGCTTATGAGGTGCCCAAACCATCAGATGACGAATATCCACTTGATGGAAATATTATATAGGGCTTTGAACTCGGTGACAAAGCCAGTGGTTGATAATGCTGCAGGTGGGTCATTCATGGACCTTACTTTTCTTGAGGCAATTGATATGCTTGATCGTATGACAAAGCAGAGTAGAGCTTGGCATACCAGGGATTCTGAGGTAGCAAGCTCTACTGTATCTGTTGGCATGACTGCAGAGCAGAGGCGTAGACAAGAGGAACGTGATCAAGATATGGCACACATGAAAACGCAAATGGATCTTCTTACCAAGCATCTATTATCAGGGAAGACCGAAAAAATCAAAGATGTTGCGTCAAAAGGAAGAGAGGAATCCGATTCCGAGGAAGAAGACAACTACTTGAACAATCAGGGGGGTTTTCGAGGCAATGCCCAAGGAAACCAAGGTCGGAACTATTATGATAAATCTGGAAACAAGGACCTTGATCAAGGAAGTTGGAAAAACAATACCGACAGGAGTGGTTTGTATGTTTCTCCTGGAAGACGTGACGCCGCTGCATCTGGTTCTGGAAATATGTCCATGGAAGATATGATGGCTAAGCTGTTGAAAGGAGTAGAGGCAACCATCACAGGAGTAACTGAGGTAATAAATGATCTGTCCTTAATGAAGCAATTGGTTGACTCGCATTCCACTTCAATAAAATAGCTGGAGCAACAATTGAGTCAATTATCTGAGGCATTCAACCAAAGAAAGGCTGGAACACTACCCAGTGATACGGTGCAAAACCCAAGGAACGACGGATCATGCATGGCTATTACTACCAAGAGTGGTAAGGTGCCGGAAAACTCATCCTAAAGCAAGCAAGTGGCCGATGATATATTGGATAAGGTAGAACCAGAAGACGTCAATGAAGCTGAAAAAACCGAACAACGTGGTAATGACGTCACCCTGAAACATCCACAGCCATAAAAGGTTGATCAGCGAAAGCCCGACGCAAAAGAAGTGGTGGATAAAACTATTCCCCTTCCACCACCACCTTTTCCACAGAGACTGAAAAAGAAGGCGGATGATACAAGGTTCAGTAAATTCATGACGATGTTGAAGCAGCTGACTATTAATGTCCCTTTGGTGGAGGCGCTAGAGCAAATGCCTGGGTACGCAAAATTTATGAAGGATCTTTTAACAAAGAAGCGGGCAGTAAGCTATGAGCCAGCAGATAATATTCATCATTGCAGTGCAATTGCCACAAGGTCCTTAGTACAGAAGAAGGCAGACCCTGATACTTTCACTATTCCTTGCACGGTTGGATCTATGAATTTTGCTAAGGCATTGTGCGATTTGGGAGCTAGCATCAATTTGATGCCACTATCCGTCTACAGAAAGTTGGGGTTGGACGACCCTACACCAACCAATATGCGGCTCATGATGGCAGATAAGTCAGTGAAACGACCTGTGGGTATCTTGAATGATGTGTTGGTGAAGGTGTCTACCTTCATTTTTCCTGCAGACTTTGTGATTTTGGATTGCGAGGTGGATTCTGAAGTTCCCATAATCTTGGGACGTCCTTTCCTTGCAACATGAAGTGTGCTTATTGACATGAGAGCTAATGAGCTTTTATTTCGGTTGAATGACGAAGTGGTCCGCTTTGATATATGCAAAGCAATGAAGCAGCCCATCGATATGAATGTGTTCTCCGTAGCTGATGTTCATTATGAGGATAAGAAAGCATTATCTGTAGAGAAACAACTTACTGTTGAGCCATTATCTGCTACGCTGCTGAATGTTGAGCATGAGGACGATGAAGATTATAAAGAAACTATGTGTGCTCTAACAGAAATAGGGTCCTATTCTCATACTCCTAAGCAGCCGGACCTTGATCTTAAGAATCAACCGTCACCAATAGAGAAGACTTCCATTGAAGAGCCCTTAGTGCTAGAATTGAAAGAGCTCCCCAATTATCTAAGGTATGCGTTCTTGGGAAGTGGAAATACACTTTCGGTGAGTGTGGCGGATGATTTAAGTGAACAACACATAGAGGCTCTTATCTCTGCTCTGAAGAGATACAAGAGAGCTATGGGTTGGACTATTGATGATATAATTGGTATCCCTCCTGGGATATGTATGCACAAGAGTCATATCGAAGAAGATTGCATACCTACAAGTAAGCATCATCGTCGTCTGAATCCATTCAGAAAATGATGCCCCATCTATCTCGATGAAGTCTAAGTAATCGAGATAGCTATGCCGTGCCGCGATAATAAATCAAGCGCTTGGTGGGAGGCAACCCATCATTTTTAATTGTTTTTTTTCTTAAGATTTTATCGAGCCACGACCAAAACTAAGGCGCTTGATGGGAGGCAACCCATCGTTCTAATCGTTTTTGTTGTTTTTGAGTAAATGTAGGTGCAAGAGGTGTAAAGGAGGAGATTGGTTTCAAATTTTGATTTGGAAGTATTGCATGTTGAAGGTGGTAAGTTAGGAATGAAGAAGCAAAAGGCTATGGGTTAGGCATTTCCTATGAAAATATAGGCAAAGAACAAGGCAAGGCCTATGTAAATCTAGGCCACGAACAAGGCAAGGCCTATGCTATGGCCTAAGCTCTCGGATTCTACAATGCCATGGCATAGGCGCCGCCTATGATCAACAATGCCATAGCATAGGCGCCGCCTATGCAAAAGCCTTTTGTCTCTGAATCTAGTATGCCATGGCATAGGCGCCGCCTATGCCTAACAATGCCATAGCATAGGCGCCGCCTATGCTCAACAAGGCTTTACAAAAGGCGCCGCCTATGCCAAGCATAGGCAAAGCATTAGGCACCGCCTATGGTCACTTTTGGTCTCCAAATCCGATTCCAAATGGGTCAAAACCCGACCCAAGCTTGTCCTATAAATAGAACCTTAGTCTTAGAACAAAAATGCATTGCAACTTCAACCTAGGCGCCGCCTACCTCTCCAAAATCTCTCAAAAATTTTCCTTTTGCTCTTTTACTTTGCAAGAATATCTTCCGAGGCCATCAACCAAGTAAGTACTTCTTTGTTCTTCTTTTATATTCCGTAAGTACTACACTACTACGCCTATAATGAATTGTTTAATCTTGAAGTAGTATTAGTGATTTGAATGTGGTTGATTTGTTGTGATACAACTAAGTGAGTGAAAGAATACGTAAGTATGATCTTGACTTATTTCCAACTTGTATTTGATTTTGATGCACTGTCATATTTTTGCGGAATTGACATGGTCAAGAAAATTGCATAATCTTGTAACTAGAATACTTACATGTTGGAATGACTTGTTCATTGAGATGAAAATCATGGTTGACTACAAACATACGATGTTGTGATTATTTCTAATGCCTTAACTTGATTCAATCTCTATGTAGTAGTCTTGCTCAAAAGATACATCAATCCAAACATGAAAGTATTGCCAAGATTTCATGAAATAGAATCAAAAAGGATAGTTAAGATGACAAGAAAAGTATGACTGCACTGATTATATTGTTGGAACATAACACCTAAACGTATACCGATGAAGTCTGAGTAATCGACATCGTTCACTTCACTAGTTTATGCCAACAAATTAAGTGTGGGGTGGTGCCACTACTGCTTGTTTGTTGATTGTATCCGCCGAGATCAAGCTAACATGACTATTATTGTAATCTCAGGTACAATGGCACCAAAAGCAAGACAAGGAAAAAAAAAAGCAACCACTTCACAAAAAGGCCAGAAAAGGGGACGAAAAGAGCAAGGCGAATCCTCCTCGCTACAAATACCTCGCCGCATGTTTAGAATTAAATGGGTCCTAGAGGAGGAAGGAAAGGTGTGGTATAGGAACAATAAAGAGAAAAAATATGTTCATGTGGAGTTAATACACAAGGAAAGCCTAGCAAAGAAAGAACCCCGCATGTTGGCTAAGATAATGGCGTTACATCTTGATTTCATCTTCCGAGATATGGGAGAGTGCAATCTCGATTTAACACGAGAATTCTATGCCAACTGGTCACCGAAAACTACAGGGAGTGAAGTAAAGATTCGGGGCCAAGTCCTGCAACTAAATGCGGAGTTCTTCAACTCCTT
The DNA here is from genome assembly GCA_030864215.1 of Capsicum pubescens. Taxonomy (NCBI): domain Eukaryota; kingdom Viridiplantae; phylum Streptophyta; class Magnoliopsida; order Solanales; family Solanaceae; genus Capsicum; species Capsicum pubescens. The sequence goes on along the minus strand of CM061539.1, from coordinate 183,037,733 downwards.
TCTAGGTTTGCCATCTGTTGATCCATCACCACTCAAGGAGATGTATAACAGACCTCCGTACAGGAAAATCAGAAACACACTGTGTGGAGCAAGATCAATGGCACGATGGAGTAGACACAAGGACACCGGTCGGCACAACACCTTCCCATATGCTTCCTTGAATAGGGAAGCAGGGATATGGTTGCGAATAGTCAACTCTTGCCTGATTCCAGGGACACAATACACAAAGATAACACGAGATAACGTGTGCTTGGTGTATGCATTAATGACAAATGTCCCTATCAACATTGGGGCAATTATTCGATCTACAATGCGTAAGGCTAGGCTGCACAAGAGGTCCCACTTCAGCTTTGGCAATCTGTTGACTGCAATATTGAGGAAGGAGGACATCAAAGAGGAACCTGCTGATCGTAAGCTTCCACACAACCCGAAGAAGGTTGACCTCACAAAGGTTAAAGATGCTGAATCTACACATGGCGTCAACCTTACCACTGCAGAAAGACATGCTCGCGACGAAAGCTTCTTCCACCATTTATATGGCATGATGAGCGGGGGTCGTGTTCCAACTGCTGCAGAGCTCCAACAGCTGGATTATGACTACCCAATGAATGAGCATGCAAGGGCGATGTGTGGAGTAGGTGTATATTTTGAGGAACCTCTTGATGACGATGTGCCAACCTATGATGATCGCCGAATGCCAGACTCCGACGTGGAGGAGAACTCTGATAACGACGACTCTGATGATGATTCCGACGCAGGGGGTATGACCCCAGACATAGAGGATGAGTCTGACTAACCAGGTTCTTCTTATTTATTTTCCACTAAGGGCAGTGTGTCCCGTCTAAGTGTGGGGTGGTGGTATTTGTATGCTAGACTTCTTTATCTGTATTTGCATTCATTTATGTTTGTTTTTTTTATTTTTTTTTAGTAGTTAATTTTTTTTTTAATTTTTTTTTGTAACTTTGCATGAAATTGTTCTAATAGGCAGCATGGTATTATAACAAGAGTTTGTGCTAAAATCATTACTATTGAGACGTGTAGGCTCTAATTGAGGCTCATTGTGTGATAATTGTGTGGTTCAATTCCTTCATCTGTTGGGCCAAGAGTCTATACTACTCCCAATAAAGTCGACCATGTGCCTTGTGTGTGTGAGGACATAGTATATTCTGTGTTTGTGGCTGATGCTAGAACTTGCCTGGTGTGTGTGTAAAGCGAAATAAAGAATGTGAGTTTAGGAGATGATTTAGGCATTTCTTTGGCAACCTGTGATTGTTTACCTTCGTTCTACCTACTCGTGGACATTATCCTAGTTAACCCCCTTTGAGACTTTAGCCTATTTTCTTTGACAGCCTCATATGTAGCCTAATCCATTTTTTTTTTCAAGACCATAATTTGATCCAAATTTCTAAGCGCTTTAAATTGTAAAGTCATGTGACAAAATAAGAGGAAATTGGGTGAGTGTGATGCCTTAGAATGTATTGGTGCTTGAATTTGTTATGAAAAAGAATTGCTATCATAGAGGTGTGTTATGAAAAGAAAAATGAAAAGAAAACTAAAAAGTTAGTTATGTTTAAAATTGAAAAACAAAAAAGGTGAGAAGGGGTGGTAGATTAAAAGAAAGTAGAAAGGTTGTTTGAAAGAAAGTTTAAATGGCATAATGTGATGTATTAAAGCGCTTAGGGAACTTAGTCACTATTTCTGGCCAAAATAGTCCTACCCGTCCCTTAGCCTACATTACAACCCGTAAAGACCTATTTGATCATAAGCTTAGCATTCTGATATTAGTAGAGCATTACACTAAGGGCAAGCCTATGGTCATCAGTTGCAACATATGAATTCTTTGTGAGAGTGAGAGCAAGGATAATCTTATACCCATGTTCTGAAAAATGCAATACTTGTGAGTGATTATGGGTAATATCTTATGTGAGACACACATGGTTGATGAGTTTTGGGTAGTCTTGTATGATTATTTGTGCCTTAACTTTTGAATACGAATTAACCATCATCACGAGTCTATGTTGGAGGTTGAATTGTTTCTAGTAGTGATTAGAGAACTTCCCTTTGTTAATAATTGTCGCACCTGTCTTGATGAATATTTTATGTTGTTACTGTGAAACCCTAAGTAGATGTTTATATGGACATGATATATTGTTCGAGGACGAACAAAGCTTTAAGTGTGGGGTGTTGATGATAGGCGTATTTACACGCCTAAAGCACCTTAATTTACCCATATTTTAGCTAAGTTTTGAGGACAAAATATATAATTCATGCACTTCTAGTCCTTTTTCCTGTAAGTGAGCTAACAAACGTGATTAGCAAGTTTTCAGGTATAAATGATGAAGATTCCAGCACTTTATGGATAACTTGACGCCAAAGGAAGCTTCACGAAAGAAGGAAAGCAGCGTTTGGACGCCTATGGACTGAAAGTGATGCATGGATAACTTGTCCCGGGCAAAAACAACATTTCTAAAGACTTTGGGGATCAGCAGTAACTTAGTAGGATTAGGATAACGATGCAGTAACCTAGTAGGATTAGGATAAGTACGTAGTAGCCTAGTAGGAATAGGATATGGGTGTTATAAATACCCTATTTTGCTGAAGCTTTTTATCATTCATTCAACTCACTCATTCATTAATTCAAGTCCTTTCCATTCGACTTTTACTATTATTCAAGTTACAGATTCTGTAAGTTTTAACAGAGAAACACGACTCTCTTGAGAAGAACGGCTAGGACAAAAATGTGAGAGTTTTTGACGCCAAAAATCATCCAAATCGTCAAGCTTGTTCTAGATTTTGGTATGATGATGATGTCTATTGTGATTTCCGTTGCACTCATGAGTAGCTAAACTTCTCTGTTAGGGTTATGGAAGCCTTATGAGATACTATCTATTGCTATGAGTTTATGAATTCTTGATACGTATGCTGCTTATATCATTACTCTCTTCATCTTAATTAAATTCTTGTGGTTGCAAACATATAGAATACGCTAGTATAGCATTAACTTGTTCGAAAGAAAAGTTACATGTCTGGAAAAGAGAGAATGACAAGGAAATAGGACTACCAACCCCTGTTTAAAAGTTAGTGCCGTAACTGGATTAACCTCTTGGAGAATTCGTACCATTAGTATACCCTTTAAGCTCGAAAGAGTTAAAGTGATATAATCCTTGATGGTCGAAAGACGCTAGGATTTACCATAGAATACGAATCTCTATAAGCGCATGCATGTCTGAATTCCGCATAACTCATAGCCAATAGATACGTAGAACTCATAAGGTGGACATAACCCTAACTTACAATTCTCATTGATTAACTCCTACTACATTACTCGTTTCATTCTTTATTTTGGTAAACATTATTATACGCATAAAATCCCCCCTTTGTCCGCAGAACTTTCGACCAAAAGTCTACTAATAGTTGCAACACTTAGTGACCAAGTATTCCCTGTGGGATTCGACACCCAACCCAGTTGGGTTCTATATTTGACAACGACCGCTTACACTCTTACGAGAGCTGTAGTTTGAGCGTTATCATCTTACAGAACAAGTTCTAAAGAACGTGTCTTCTCCAAAGAATGTCTCACCACCAGAGTCACCTAGATCCTCTCCGATAATCACTGATCTTATTCAAAATGATCATCTCAAAGAGCCTGGTTCCTTCCCCAGCTCAGATTCCCCCTCTACCTCCGGAGCAGCTATCACTGCCATAAAAGCTTACAACGAACACATCGCCGTAAAAATTGTCATAAACAAAGACTTTGTTCTTAACAGAGTCGCCCTTTTTGATACTGGAGACGATAGCAATTGCATCATCAAGGGACTAGTACCCACCAAGTATCTACAAAAAAGCACTTCTCGTCTATACTCCGCCACAGGAGAAAAGATGAAAATTGATTACAAGCTTTCTAAGGCTCATATCTGCAACAATGGTATTTGTCTTATTAATGATTTTGTCATTATTGAAGGTATCACTGAAGATATCATTCTAGGAATAGCGGTTCATTTGAATGGGCCTAGCCTTGGTAGGGATGGCCTGTTCGTTGAAACCAGTAATGTAGGGAAGTTCTACCGAATGTCTCTTTGTTTCCCTATGTTTTTTACTAGACTGAGAGGACATGTTTGTAAAACCGAAGTCTTGGCAAAAGGTTCCTAACCCGTATTTGGAGGAACTATCCTTCTTAAGTTGTTTCTTAAGCTTAAGGTCTGTGCAGAGGTCAATCCCTACTGTGGTAATGAAACTTGTTAAGTCACCATAAGTTAGAACACATCGCCGTAAAAATTGTCATAAACAAAGACTTTGTTCTTAACAGAGTCGCCCTTTTTGATACTGGAGCCGATAGCAATTGCATCGTCAAGGGACTAGTACCCACCAAGTATCTACAAAAAAACACTTCTCGTCTATACTCCGCCATAGAAGAAAGGATAAAAATTGATTACAAGCTTTCTAAGGCTTATATCTGCAATAATGGTATTTGTCTTATTAATGATTTTGTCATTACTGAAGGTATCACTGAAGATATCATTCTAGGAATACCTTTTGTGAATCAAATTTGCCCAAGAAGAGTTAGTGATTTTGATGGAATTCACACAACGATTTTAAATCAAAATCCGTTCTTCTCCTTATTAAGGCCCCTCTCGCAAGAAGAAGGAAACCCTATTAAAGAAATGACTGCTTTTAAAATTAACAGACTTTCTTCACACATTTGTTTTAGTCATCGCTGAGAGTAGGGAATTTCTCCTTTTGGAACTCAGGAATTTTGAAAATAGGGTTGGTAGTGAGACTAGGGCCGGGCGAAGATTTCAGGAGCCTTCATAGAGTAACTCTTCTTTGTAATCAATTTTCATCTTTTCTCCCGTGGCGGAGTATAGACGAGAAGTGCTTTTTTGTAGATACTTGGTGGGTACTAGTCCCTTGACGATGCAATTGCTATCGGCTCCAGTATCAAAAAGGGCGACTCTGTTAAGAACAAAGTCTTTGTTTATGACAATTTTTACGGCGATGTGTTCGCTGTAAGCTTTTATGGCAGTGATAGCTGCTCCGGAGATAGAGGGGGAATCTGAGCCGGGGAAGGAACCAGGCTATTTGAGATGATCGTTTTGAATAAGATCAGTGATTATCGGAGAGGATCTAGGTAACTCTGGTGGTGAGACATTCTTTGGAGAAGACACGTTCTTTAGAACTTGTTCTGTAAGAATGTCCAGTTCGACTCAATCGAGTCTGATTTTTAGATCTCTGATTTCTTCTTTAAGGGTGGAGATTTCACCTTTGAGATCAGATATGGATGGTTCTGATTGGATAACCCGTTCGATCTGAGGTAGAAGTTCTATGCGAGACCAAAAATACAGGATCAAAAGATATGCAGCAGAAAGTACTTCAAAATAGTAAGTATTTAAAACAAACTTACAAATTTTATTTATCTAGAAAACATTGCTAAAAACATTACAAGAGAAGAGTTAGGCAGGAAGAAGATTTCTTATGTGTGAAATTTTCTGATGTCATCTCTAGAATTACAACAAGTCTTTATATAGACAAGAGTAGAGAATAGAGTACATCTAAGGTGTACAAATGTAAGGCTAAGATGAATTCTTAGCGGCCTATAGTCCTTTTACAGGCTGTAGAATACTTTTGCTTTTGGAAAAGTTGTGGTCCATCTTTTGCTTTTGAAAAAGCTGTGGTCTATCTTTTGCTTTTGAAAAAGCTGTGGTCCTAAAGATTTCTTATAGGAATAGTAGAGTGCCCTTTCAAAAAATATAATTCCAGTTCTTTGAACCTCTATCTTTACTGAAAGGTCATTTCCCTATTCTCAGTAGGCGTCCATGTAGGCCATAGCTATTCCCTTAGGATTTAGCATGTCTCCATTGTCTTCACTGCTTCCTGTGGAGGAAGCTTCTTCGAGAAGTTGTAACACTTCTTCTTCAGTTGTTTCTTGGCTTTCCATATCAAGTAAAACCTTCTTCAATTTCTCTTTGAGTGCCTTCTTATTTAATGAAGAACTAATTGAGGGTGAAAAGGGTGAAGTCGTTTTCCCCTTATCTGGTGTTTTAGGCGCTACTGGCTTGGGAGTTCAGCCTTTGACCTTAATCTCTTTGGATAAGTATTTAATACAATCTTGCTCTCCTTTAGCGAAGTTCCAAGAGATGATGTACGAAACACGCTTCTTAATAAAGAACTTGCACATTTGAATGTGCTCTGGGTGGGTTACACACCCTTCTTTTGAACATAAATCATTGAATCTGTTGAAGAATTGTAGGGGAAGAATCTCTTTGATTCCTCTGAAGTAAATCCACCATTCATAGAACCACCTAGGAATAATGGCTTCTATCATGGCTAGACAATATTTAATAAACCAGGTGTGTCCTGGTCTGACATATAAAAAGTTGAACCATGCTGATTTATAATCATACCAATTGTAAGTTTGTGGCCTGTGTGGCATGGATAATGCAACCGGAGTATGCAGGTGATCTGCGAACCAATTGAAAGGGGTCAATACCCTCTTGATAGTGAACCTAGAATAATCAATATACTCTGGATTCCTTTCATTCATAGAATGCTCGACTTCAATGGAGTCAGTGTCTACGAGGATAACTTCATAATATCTTCTGGTTTTGAGTGGATTTTCAGTATCCACGAAGTTCTTATCATTATAGACCGGTTTGATTAGCTGATCTAGTGGATATCCTTCATATTCTTTGTCCAATGCGATGATTGGCATTATCTGAGTGGTAATGAATTTGAATTCCTCTTTGATAGGAGGAGTTGTTGTTGTTTTGGCTGCTGAGGGATTCACAGCTTGGGCGAAGGTTTCAGGAGCCTTCATAGAGTAACTCTGCTTTGATTGAAACGATGAACTCGATGATTGTCCTTTGTCGAAAGGATTACCTGTCTTCAAATCAACCAATTTATTTGGCATTGGTGGAGGGAGCTTTGGAAATTCCGCCAAAGCTGCATATTTGTTCTGAAATGGTAACTGGAGTTCCGATTTCAATGTAGGCCTCTGGGGGACTGATGGCCTCAATGGGTTTAGTGAGGCTGATGGAGGATCAAATGGTCTAGCCATTCTGGTTTGGTCCTGTTTGTTTCCTACTGGGATCTTGCCCAGTGTAGTGGGTCTCATTTTTTCCCTATAAAAATTCTCTTGTTAGAAAATCGGGAAGGGAATTATTTTCTCCTTTGATAAATTCAATTTGAAAATCGAAGCTAGATAGGAGAGTTTGTCATCTAGCAAATATCTGTTTTGAAACCAAATTTTTAACATCTTTTTGTAAAATCTCTTTAGCAGATTTGCAATATACTCGTAATAAAAATTCCTTATTGATAAGGTCATCTTGAAATTTAGTGATACATAGCACTATAGATAAAATTTCCTTTTTAACAGTGCTATAATTTCTCTGAGCGGAATTCCATATTCCTGAGTTAAATCTGACTAATTGTTCAGAAGAATTAGTATCTACCTTTTGCTTCAAATACCTCCATACCCGATATCTGAAGTGTCAGTTTCAATGATCATAAAGGCTTCAGGATTAGGAATTCCTAAGCAGGGGAGGTTTTTGACTAAATCCTTTACCTTGATGACAACATTAGTTTGTTCAGAGCTCCAAGGAATAGGGTTTTTTTTTAGCCTTTTGTAAAGAGGTTCATAGACCTGCCTAATGTTTGGGATGAAGTCTGCTACGTAATTAAGACTTCCTAAAAACCTTTGAAGTTGGGTTTTATCACTAATTTCATTAGGGAATTTTGAGGAGAACTCTATGGCTCTACAAATAGGTTTATAACTACCCTGATAAAGATCATGTCCTAAGAATCTAATAGAAGTCTGAAAAAGCTTCATTTTTTTTGCACTTATGACCAATCCATTAAACTTAACAATCTTAAAGAAAGTATTAAGATGTTTGAAATGAGAATCAATGTTCTCTGAAAAGATAAGCACATCATCAATATAAACAATCGACATATAACTATAAGGATTGAAGATATTATTCATGATGTTTTGGAATACGAATGGGGCATTCTTGAGGCCGAATGGTAAGACATTCCATTCATAATGTCCAAAAGGGACATTGAAAGCAGTCTTGAATTTGTCCTTTTTAGCAATTTGAATTTTCCAAAAACCGGACTTCATATCGAACTTACTGTAAAGATTAGCTTTACAAGTTCTTTTCAAAAGATCCCTTTTGTTGGGAATCGGATGTCTAATCCATTTCAGAACTGAATTCAGAGGCTTGTAATTTACTAGCCTGGGAGTCCCTCGTTCCTTTTCTGCACTATTATTTACATAAAAGGCAGAACAGCTCCACGGAGAATTTGAGGATCTGATAATCCCATTCTTTAATAAATGGTTTATCTCTCCTTTGCAGACTTCCATCATTTCTTGGTTCATTTGAATGGGCCTAGCTATAGTAGGGATGGCCTGTTCGTTGAAACCAGTAATGTAGGGAAGTTCTACCGAATGTCTCTTTCTTTCCCAAAAAGCATTAGGAAGTTCGGAACAAATTTCATTTTCGAAGTTCTTTTGAAGATTGGCAATTTTACTTACCATCTGCGGGGTTTTTAAAATTTGTTCAATTTTCTTTATTTGAATTTCTTGTTTAAGAAAACAAATGTGTGAAGAAAGTCTGTTAATTTTAAAAACAGTCCTTTCTTTAATAAGGTTTTCTTCTTCTTGCGAGGGGGGCCTTAATAAGGGGAAGAACAGATTTTGATTTAAAATTGTTGTGTGAATTCCATCAAAATCACTAATGTAAGGGCGCATTTGATTCACAAAAGGTATTCCTAGAATGATATCTTCAGTGATACCTTCAGTAATGACAAAATAATTAATAAGACAAATACCATTGTTGCAGATATGAGCCTTAGAAAGCTTGTAATTAATTTTTATCTTTTCTCCCGTGGCGGAGTATAGACGAGAAGTGCTATTTTGTAGATACTTGGTGGGTACTAGTCCCTTGACGATGCAATTTCTATCGGCTCCGGTATCAAAAAGGGCAACTCTGTTAAGAACAAAGTCTTTGTTTATGACAATTTTTACGGTGATGTGTTCGCTGTAAGCTTTTATGGCAGTGATAGCTGCTCCGGAGGTAGAGGGGGAATCTGAGCCGGGGAAGGAACCAGGCTCTTTGAGATGATCATTTTGAATAAGATCAGTGATTATCGGAGAGGCTCTAGGTGACTCTGGTGGTGAGACATTCTTTGGAGAAGACACGTTCTTTAGAACTTGTTCTGTAAGAATGTCCAGTTCGACTCGATCGAGTCTGATTTTTAGATCTCTGATTTCTTCTTTAAGGGTGGAGATTTCACCCTTAATATCAGATATGGATGGTTCCGCAGGTTTGTCAAATCGAGACATAACCTGTTTCATGCTAAAGGGTTGAATGATGGGTTTGGGGAGCTTTTCTTCCTGAGAAAGCATAAGTCTTTTGAGTTCTAGAAGATATTTATTTCTAGCCTCATCATCTTGGATATGTTCTATAATGTCAAACAGGATTTCTTTAGGATTTCCGGATATGACATTAATAGAACTTTTTGTGCAGGTACAGAAAGTACCATTGCAGGCACAGTCTTGGCCAGACTGAGATTGATCGAATACATATGCGGCACTGATAAAATCTTCGTCGCTATAATCGTCACTAGAAGAGCTGGAAGTGTCGGAAGAGTCTGAAGAGTCTTCCATTATAGAAAAAAGCTTTTCTTTGGTTTCTTCAGAGAGACCTAATTGGTTGATCTTGCTCTTTTTGCCAGATCGACAATCTTTGGCTCTATGACCAGTTTTTCCACAAGTCCAACAAACATCTTTCTTGGAGGACTTTCTCCTAGCTATTTTCTAGTTTTGTAAGAATTAGAATCCTTTTTAGAGGATTCTTTTCTAGGTTTAGACTTCTTATGAGTCCTATAGGATTTTTTCCTATGTTTTTTACTAGACTGGAAGGACATGTTTGTAAAACCGAAGTCTTGGCAAAAGGTTCCTAACCCGTATTTGGAGGAACTATCCTTCTTAAGTTGTTTCTTAAGCTTAAGGTCTGTGCAGAGGTCAATCCCTACTGTGGTAATGAAACTTGTTAAGTCACCATAAGTTAGGATTTCATAAAGGATTTGTCCTTCAAACCTATCCTTAATTTTAGTTCTAACCTTGTCTGCGAACAGAGGAGGGAGACCACTAATGAAACGTTCTTTCCAGAAGTCTTTGTTGCAGTCAGGTCGAATCATAACCTTAACTAAAAAGGTATCCTTATACCACCTAAAGTCTGCTAAGTCTTTGCAGGTGAGGTTGTTAAGGATTTCTAGACTTCTATCCTGAAATAGTTTGGGTTTTCCTATAAAATGTCTAGCTATATGATAGAGAAGGGTGGCACAGGCGTCTTCTTTTGCGACCTGTTGAACACTTTCCTGGCCATTTTTGTTTTTGACGACTGCTGTCTCCATGGCCGTGGCCTCATAGATAAGGTTCTTAACGTCATCTGCGAAATAGTTGTCCCACCAGTGTTTTATCATACCAGTGAATCCTGCTACGATCATGGTGGCTGCTTCTTTGTCAGAAGCTCCTCTGATTTTATAGGTCGTGATGGCCATACCCATTTCATGGAGCTTGTTATAGATTTGGTGTTCAGCCAATCCATCAATATTTCATTCAGTTATATCTCTACCATCGTGGTTTGAGGTAGAAAGAAACGAATTTTCTTCAAACTGGACGTCTGGAGGAGAAGGTCGTTTGTAGTAGTTTTTCTTGGTAGAAAAACGTTCACTGGTAAGTTTAGAAAGGGAGTTCTTTTCCTTTTGGGTACTGGTGCTGGGTTCATTTTTCTCCTTTTCAGAAATTTTGAACTTGGAGAGTTTCTCATGGATTTGTTCGAGGATTTTTCCTGAAACATTAAAGTCATCGCTGAGAGTAGGGAATTTCTCCTTTTGGAACTCAGGAATTTTAAAGATAGGGTTGGTAGTGAGACTAGGGCCTTGAGTACTTTTCTCAGGAGTTGGCGAGCTAAAAAGAGGTTTTGAGCTCTTAGTATCTCCTATTTGCTGGGAGATGGTATGAAGGACCTGGTTAGTATAGTTGTTTTGTTCAACTATTCTATCTAGGTCTCTGTTGACAGGGGCTGATAGGGGTCTATCATGCTTCTTCTTGAAAGGCGAAGTATTTAGGATTTCATTGGAATGAGGGATTTTTATTCCTTCAAGGGGAGGAGTAACAGATTCAATTACTTTGTTACTCTGCGTATACCATTTATTAATGATAACTTGAAGGGATTCATTTTGGTTTTCCATTCTTCCAGTGAATTCAAACCATCTAAAGAATTCGATGTCGCATCGAAGTCTTTTCATATCCGCTATCCAGAGTCTGCCAAACTCCTTTTGCTGATCTTTAGAATAGGTACTGGTGTACCATTTTCTTTTCAAAGCATCTTTAGGAAGATACCAGAGTATTTCAAGAGCTTTGAGATCCGGGGTATATTCGTCATTAGATTTAATGACTTCTAACCCTGGGTCAGTCCTAATCTTTTGTCGAGACAGATTAGGAGGGGGTTCCATGTCTGAGGCTGTAGGACTTCCTGGATCATAGAGATTTTCGAGTTCTGGAGATTCGTGAACCCTAGTATGTTGTTGATAATATACTTTGGGAATAGGACCAGAGAAGTCAACTCCTCTAACTTTTCCCTTGTCATTATCATTTTCATTTTCTTCTCCCCCTGGGTTTTTTGAGGTAGAAGTTCTGTGCGAGACCAATCGTCTAAATGAAGAGGATCTGGAGGCTTCAAAACCTAGGAATTTCAAATCAATAGATCCATCAGGGTGTTGGATAACCCGTTCGATCTGAGATTTCTCTGGGTAGGTTGGGAGAGGTTGAGTGATAGCATCAAAGTGCCAGTCATTTTGATGAATAATATCATTCCAAATAAGAGATTTGGGAACAAATATGTTACTCCTATCTCTGTTTGCCTCCGTAAGAGTAGAAACACCTCTGGGGCTTGTTATTCTAGCTTTAGGGGCTAGAGTTGTACCCATAAGCCGATAATATACTCTATATATTATTGCTATTTCTCTAGTATTATCCTTTCTATTCATGTTCTTTGTCTTAACATTTAGTGTTAAAACATCCATGATATTAGGATCATTGATATCTACCGAGAAATTTGGGTAACAATTAAAGTATATCGGGCCGTCGGCTAGATTACTTTGTATTACTCCTAAGAGAGAGTCGTCGAAATTTAATAGACGAGCATCCCTTAGAATAGCACAGACAGGGATATCAAGACCTTGTCTAGCCTCTAAAATTGACAATCTGGATAAGGAGTTGATGGGACATGTCCCCAACTAACTCCATTTACTGAAATAAATAAGTACTGAAAGGATGACATGATCAAATAATAACATCCTCGAATGATGAGGACTCATTGCTAACTCTACCTACTAGAATTTGGAATGCTACTGAAGCTCTGTATCTCGTGCTTCTAAACCTATGGCGTAAAATAAAATGCCATAGCGCAAATGCATCAGTACGTTAGAATGTACCAGTATGCAAGTGAGGTAGGCTAAATGCAAAGGGTTTATATGCATGAATAATGCTGACTGGTATGAACGTGAGAATACATACATGCATAAGTAACTGTAACTGAACTCGCGGTGATACTGACTACGGAGTTTGAATGCTGATAACATGAGTTTACTGATACTAAGAAACGGATTGATTGAGTTTCCTGATATTGATATGTAAGTCACTAATAAGTGAGGAACTGATACTGTATTACTGAATAAATGAACGACTATTTCTGACAGTTTGAATTATGAAGAACTGGCCTGATTGACTGTGTCTGACAGTCCTGAAACTGAATACTGATAACATGAGTACTGATAACTGATATAACTGATAACATGAGCGACTGTATCTGACAGTCCTGAATCTGATGGAACTAACTAAGTTCCGTACTGAACTGAGTTGACTGTATCTGACAGTCCTGAATTTGAAGAACTATCTGAGTTCTTTTACCGAGATTGAGACTAAGACTGAAACTAAAATTATGGAAAGTAGTCATCTAACCGACATGCCCCAAATGTGCCATAATAGCTGAGCTGGGGTCCAATCTGGGTGCTGATTGGAAAGGTGTCAATACCGCGCCACTAGTAAGGACAACATATGAGTACCCTAATATAACAGGTAACTCTAGTGAGAACGGTGGGAACCCTCATATAGCAGGTTAAGTCACCTCATCTACCCTCATATAGCAGGCTATGATGTCTTAACCTACGTTGGCTACGTAGTTCTGGAACGCAAGGATGGCTTCTAGGAATTACACCCTCAAATAACAGGTGAGTTCCCATCCTTGGGCTTACTCGGTGCTAACTCCTACTCCCATTTGAATAGACCAATCATGATTAACTGACTGTACATGTACTGAGTTTACAAAATTTCATTGACTGACGGAATACTACTGCTATGTGATAACTGTCTGAGATCATGAGATTTTTGAGATTTCCTGAGTCACATGACTGACTGAGTTCTATGGAACATGGCTTGACTGAAGTTACCGTGAAAACATGACACTGGCTCTAGGCACACAGCTATATTTTTCAGGTACAAGTACCCCAGGACTCGATAGAAGGAAACTGATGTAACATGACACTTTTGATCACATGACCAATATCAACAAATTCATAATTTCACAGTTGAGGGTTTCATAAAGTACATGAGTATCCTTGCATTGTACATGGATAGTAATGCATATAAACATGGCATAATTTCATGCTTCAAATCTCATGAACATCTCATCAAGAAATCACAATGCATAAGTTTAGCATGGGAATCATCTTAATCAAGTGGGTATAGCATAACTTAAGAGGCATGACATAATCTTGGCACATGGAAACTAAGTACTTGCTCATCATTCATTCTTTGGGGCATATTATCAAACATCTTGCATGCACACTTAGGGCATAGGTGTGATCATCAATTAAATACAACATGAATACACAATTTAACTCAATTGCATGCATATCAACCCTAAACTAACATGATTTCATGAAAACATGATAAAGATTCAATCTTGGAAGTCATACAAACATAACAACATGAACATCATCAGCTCAACACATAATCATCATGATATACAATTTAAAAGAGGATTCTTGAACTTCATGGATGAAAGGAATCCATGAATGAACACTGTGCATACCGTAGTTCTTAATTCTACAAAGATTTATGGAAGAATCCTTGAGATTTGGATCTTGAATTGGAAACCCCTTTTCTTGTTCTTGAGAGAATTTGAGCGAAAATAGTGTATTTTGGTGTAAAAATGGGTTAAATCCGGTGCTTATGAGCTTATATAGGGGTGAAAAAGGACCAATGTGCCCCTTGACCCTTAGGAAGCTGAAACTTTGCGGGAATTACCCTTGCGTCGTGACCCCTAGTTAGTTTAAGTAGCCCTCGCGACGCGACCCCTAGTCGGGTTAAGTAGACCTCGCATCGCGACCCCTTACTGCTTCACATGGTATAACTTTTGACTCGGTTATCAGAATTTAGCGAAATTAGTATCGTTGGAAAGATAATTCAAAGAGATTTCATTTGATATATATTAGGCCCTCTAATTCGTTATATACAAGGAGTTATAGCCGATTGAAGTTGACCCAAGTTTTGACGCTCACTAAAACTTGAACGATAGGAAAGCTTTCAACTTGTCCTTGAGTTAGGGGACCTCTATTATCTAGGGTTGTGCAAAAACCAAACTGATCGATAAACCGAACCGATAAAAATGTTATTGGGTTATTGATATTGGGTTATCGGGTTAACGGTTTTTTATTGGTTTTATAAAAAAAATTATTGGGTAAATGGTTCGGTATCGATTTTAGCTTATTGGATTATCGTTTAAACCGATAACCCAATAAGAATACACTAAGTTATTATTTTATCCTTATTTATGTTATATATTTAAATCTCTCTCTCTCTCTCTATATATATATAAATATATATATAGAGAGAGAGAGATGTATGTATATAGATTATATGCACTACTAATTCATAATTCAGTGATTCACAAAGTATTAACCTATTCAGGGCAACAAAGGCACAATATAAAGTTCGGCTATTATCGTAATAAAAAGGTTGAAACATTTATAGCTTCCAACAATTAAGATTCAAATTTTTTTCCTAACTAATATTCAATTCAAGTTTGAAGATTCTTGTAAACTAAAATGCATTGCATAGGTTTTGACGGTAATTAAGATTTTATTTTTTTATTTTAGTTGTTACTATTTCTATTTTATAAGTTTTTTCTTATTGGTTAAACCGAAAACCGAACCGTTAAGGACCAAAAACCGATAAACTGAAACCGATAAGAAAATATCTTATTGGTTGGTTATTGGTTTTACATATTTAAGAACCAAAAATCGATAAAACGAACCAATAACATGTAAAACCGAACCGAACCAACCGATGCACACCCCTACTATTATCTAAATTCATGCTCAAATAAATTCCCACACTATATAATTGATCACACTAAATTTACATAGGGTTCGAGGCTTTTGGAACATCTATGCATAGGAATGACGGATTTTTATTCTAGTTCGAAATGTGAGGTGTTACAGTTGGGGACATGTCCCATCAACTCCATAGTTCAGACAGTTTAGAGGCTTTCAAACTATAGTATTTTTCAGATAGATATAAGTATCCAGTTTTCAGTTTGAGTAATTTTAGATATTTGAACCTTATGGCCAGTTTTTGCCAGTCTTTCGCATTTATTTTACTATATTATGCAGTGCTCGGTTACAGGTACCAACAGAGGGTTAGATTGTGGTCCTTCGGGATCATGAGCACCGTGTGACATTTCGGTTCCAGAAAATCGAGGCGTTACAAAAGATATATTTGTAAATATAAGCAATGATGCAATCATTGATCATTTTTAGATTATGAAAACGTGTCGATGTCTAGTATGAAAGGATGATCTACTTTTGTTGTATTAGTACTAAATTAATATCATTTGATTATTTTGAAGTTTATACTTTGCCCATAATTTTTTTTTATAATTTTTAAGTTTAAAAATTCGTATGTCAAATTATGTAGTTGATAATCGACATGACTATGTTAAAGATAATGGTGCATCCCTATCTTTAAATTTTGGGTTCGCCTTTACTTTGAGGAACGACCTATCCCAAGAGTTTTCAAACAAGTTATGTATATTGGGCAAGAGTTAACACTAACACATTGTGTTTCTTACTTATAAAATGCTCTATAACTCTTGTCATAGAGGTAAGACTCCGCCTAAGAACCATCAAACAATAAGTTATGCCCCATGGACAAGAGTTGACACCACTGCATTGTGTATTGATTTATGAGATATTTTATAACTCTTCTCTTTGAGGCAAGACTTAGACCAAGGATTTTCAAGTAACAAGTCGTGCCCCATGGGCAAGAGTTTACATTACCACATTCTTTTTTGATTTATGAGATATTCTATAACTATTGTCTTAGAGACAAGACTTAATACAAAGACTTTCAAATAACAAGTTACACCCCATGGGTAGGAGTTGACACAATCACATTATGTTTTGATTTATGAGATGCTCTATAACTCTTGCCTTAGAGTCAAGACTTAGCCCAAGGACTTTTAAAAAATAAGTTACGCTCCATGGACAAGATTTGATACTATCACATTGTATCTTAATTTATGAGATGTTTTAAAAATTAACGAATTTTAAACGATAAGTTATGCCTCATGGGTAAGAATTGACACTACCACATTACGTCTTGATTTGTGAGAGATGTTCTATAACTCTTAACTCAGAGGCTCGAATTAGTCCAAGGACTTTCAAACAACAAGTTACGCCCCATGGACCACACTGTGTCTTGATTTATGAAATATTCTATAACTCTTGCCTTAGAGGCAAGACTTAGCCGACAAGTTACTCCTTATGGACAAGAGTTGACACTATCATATTGTGTTTTGATCTATGTGATGTTGTATTAGTCTTGTATCTAAGACAAAACTTAGCCCAAGAACCTACCAAAAGAACAAGTTACGCCCAATGGACAAGTGTTGACACTACCACATTATTTTTTAATTTATGAGATGTTCTATAACTCTTGCCTTAGAGGAAAAACTTATCCCAAAGAACTTCCTTACAATAATTCATGCCCTTAAATTTGTTTTGATGTCAAAAAAAGAAGATCCCTTTGCGGATTATCCAATTTTTTATTTATTAACAAAATATAATAGAAGTTGAGAAAAATAAAAAAAAAAAGAGATCAATCAAAATAGAGAAATAAAAAAAGATTAAAAAAAAAGAAAAAAATAAAGGATAAGAAAAAAATGAAGAATTAAAAAGTTTGAGAAAAAAAAAATGAGAGCCCCTATCTAAACGGACTCCAAATGACCCCAAATTTGGTAAGTATACATAAGGTACCCTTAATATCAACACTTTAAACTGGAATCCTTAGATTCCACTTGTAGCTCAAAATGGCACGACACTGACATCGAACACCGCAAACGATCCTCACCATGCCTCCGCCCCCTTGGGCTCACACCAAGCCCTTTCCAAATCACCTTGGCACTCTTAGGACATGTCATGCAACATATATATATGCTTGTTGCCTCATGTTATGCCCCTTTGCCTCATCTTCAACTTCAGCATATTCCCTCAGTACATGCCGCCTGCATAGCTGACAATGTTGCGGCCTAGTTGGCACGCACAATCCTGGCGGGTGACAGGTCCCAAAACTTTAGGACGTCACACTCTCACACACCTGAAGTAGTCATTGTCCTCAATGACATACAACACCGACGACAACCCAAAGTCTGCACCCTTGGGGATTTACATCGCTGCCCCCAAATCCTTGTGTGTGGGAACTCTTGCGAGCTCCTTCTTAAAAGTGGAGTCAGGCCCCTTGACCTTCTCCCCCAAGTTTTATCCAAGCATGCACTCCGCACTTCTGCTCGGACGGTGTCTCCATACCTTCACCCTCTGGTGACTAACTTTGCGGTGACCTTAAGTCATATCCACACCATGCTCCTCACGACCTTCATCTTGTCCGGGAATCTGTTTCCACCCTGGCGATCCTACTAGCCCATCCATACCTGGCATGTCTAGACCTTCGATCCTTTGCCTCTGGTAGACAACTATCTTCCCTCCTGGACTTTTACCTTTTCAGCACAACATAGCTAGGTAGGCATCCCTCGATGTGGCATCTTTGTCAACCATGCCCTTATAGTCCTTATCTCCTTTCCTCGAGCGACGTCACTGGCGGTAGCCCAAATTACGAACTTTGTCCAAATCATCATTCACAACAGCCTTTGGAAACCCATGCTTCACCATGGCACCTTCTGGCATCTCGTGTGCTCCGCGCCCATAGGCACCTCACACTCTCTTGGGACGTACCTTTGGCAAGTACTTCTTATCTCAAAGTGCCAGCGTCTGCGCACTACTCTGTGAATTAGATACTTCGTTTAAAACTCTCTCTTTCCTTTTGCAGTCCTTCGACGTTCGGGGTACCCTCGTACCTATAGCCTATGGTGAGAACTCCCTTGGTTCACCCATCTGCGGCCTCCGACCCGCTCTTCTACTCTTGAAAAGAACCCATCCTCAAACTTGGAACCCAATTCATTTTTAGCGCTTTAGCTAATCCCACTATGACGACTTTCCTTACTCGTAGTACTTTGGCACATCACCTCTCCATGAAATGGTTTGGTTTATGCGTGTCGCTCACACACCTTATGGCTTTACCTCCACCTGACTTTAACGCCCATCTTCCCGCAAAAAAGCCTACACTCAGGTCCTTCTTTACGTTGTCGCGCCCCAATGGTCCGCTTGGTGTTAAACTGGTTCTTGCCTTGCATAACACTCTCCCCAACTGCAAGCTTCACTTGCCCATGTCGTAGGCTTCACTGCCCACTCATCCTGCATGGCTCTCTTCTGTAGGGACTCTCCTGCCACTCCTCGCAACCCATTGGATGGCTAGGTTTAGGGACTCTCCTGCCACTCTTCGCAACCCATTGGAAGTCTAGGTTTAGAGACTCTCCTGCCACTCTTCGCAACCCATTAGGTGGCTAGGTTTAGGGACTCTCCTGCCACTCTTCGCAGCCCATTAGGTGGCTAGGTTTTGTTCTGACCTTGAGTCTGACTTCCTTAGACGGACCCCTTTACATGCCTTCCGGCAAAGCTCAAGTCCAACCTTCATGGTGGACACTCAACATGATACCTTAATTGCATCCATGGCAAGACCTAAGCATGATCAAGCCCAATGTTTATAGTCTATGGCTTTAACTCTCTTGGAATATGGCTGCACAACCTGGCAAACATGGCTCATCCTCTTGACCACCCGACTTATCGACATATCCCCTTCTCTACCTCATCTTAGACTCTTTCATGGCTGACAACCCTGGCTCGTCGCTTTTCATGAACAAACTATTTGACTGACAAGCTTCTGATGCACTCCATCAACCTTGCTTGACATTCTCGTCAAGTCCATGCTCGCTTCTGACCATAGTTTCCAATATACCGCTAACAGAGTTTCTGATGAACTGACGGTTCCCCACAATCAAGGACATTTGAGCAACAACTATCCGATTGTCCAACTTTGTGGTTCCACTCAAACAACATTGCACGATGACCACACCTGTTGGCCTATCGTGTCTCTAGAGAATCCCTCTGCATACGGTACCTACTGACTTGAAGTCATCTCTTGAAGATATCTCAATCACTCTCAAATGCTTCAAAGATGAATCAACCCACACAGACGAAGGCAAAATCAACGGTTGTGACATAGCGTGATTCTGAAATAATGGGCCTTGGTTGACATAGCTAACTCAAACGTCTCAACATACAACCAATTTCCTTCACAAGGTAGCATCGTCTCAAACAATCTTCATGAGCACGAAGAATGTCAATCTATGCTTTGACGTGATCGATGCAATGACAGTCACAATCTGCTCTCAATTCTTCGCTTTGATACCACTTGCATAGCAAGTGGTCTTGCTTTGATACCACTTGCGTAGCGAGTGATCTTGCTCTGATACCACTTGTCATGGGCTCATTTTTCACTGTGTTAGTGGCACACAATTTTGCCCGTGCGGTGCCCATGGGTCCCCCAACTATGGGCCAACCTTCCTCATTTCTCAGGTCTTTAGCACGATCCTATACCTGTGGGAAGCTCTCCTCGGAGGTTTTCTCCCTTTGGTGAGGCTCTATCAACATGTCGGCCGGCATGGCCAACGTATAAGCAACTTTTATGGCGCACCTTTAATCCTTGGATCTCATCCATATGCGCTCCTGGGGATGGCTACGGACATACTCATCCCTCGCCTGGACCTGGGCATCTCTATAGCGTGCCCAGTCCTATCTTCAAGCTTTACATCGCCTTATGCATGTGCACTTGGCCTTTACTTTGCCCGAGTAGGGCAACCTTCAATCCTTGGCCTTTGTCTCAAGCGTCTTCCTTAGTTATGCCCTCTCATGTCTTATGGCATAGCCAAACATAGCCCACACAACTTGCATCCAACTTCTATAGCACAGTGTGGCCCCACAACTGCAATGTCTAGGCCAACGGACCCTTGCTCGCTTGACTGAACCTTGACCAAGCTCACGAGTCTCTTGAGGAGAGTATCTCGATTGCTCTATCGGCTTAGAGGCATCCTTCCATCATTTAGACAGCCCACGGGGCATGTCGATTCATATAGCCAACCTCTAGCCTTGTCGGGGGCCCAATGCTAGTCCACCTGATCCTGCGTTGCCCATAGGGTTCCCGAGCCCTATGAGTACCTTGCGCATTCCTTTGACATGCCAAAGCAGGCCCTTGAGGTTTTCCCTCAAGGAAGCACACTTGGGGTGGCCATCTGTCGACACACCCGAGGGAGGCTAGTAGGCTGTCACCATCTATACCCCCTTATATATGCTTAAAATAAATAATCCTTCTGCCCGAGAATCATACTAGGGCTTAGACTATCCATCCGACCTCCAAATTGGGTGTCGTTTGTTCCTACTCCTTTATATTGACTTTCTTCACACCTCCATGAAGTTTCACCCCATTACCATACACATGGAATGAGTTATGACCTTCGGACCAATCAACAAATTACGATAATGACACTGACTTTGGCCAAGTCAAGCCCCTATCCAAACGGACTCCAAACGACCCCAAATTTGGTAAGCATAAATAAGGTACCCTTAATATCAACACTTTAAACCGGAATCCTTATATTCCACTTGTATCTCAAAATGGCACGGCGCTGACATCGAACACCGCACACGATCCTCACCATGCCTCCGCCCTCTTGGGCTCACACCAAGCCCTCTCCAAATCACCTTGGCACTCTTAGTACATGTCATGCAACATATGTAGATGCTTTTTGCCTTATGTTATGCCCCTTTGCCTCATCATCAACTTCAGCATATTCCTTCAGCACATGTCGCCTGCATAGCTGACAATCGTGGCGGGTGACAGGTCCCAAAACATTGAGGCGTCACACAAGGGCCCTTTTATTTAGGATTATAGCCTATTAAAGGTGAAGCACTATTGTTATAGCAAAGAAAATTAACTAAAAAGAAAGTACAATATTAACTCCTTAACTGTTAGGTTGGGTTAATTTTTAATGATGTAGTTGTTTGTGAAGAACATGTTTTACAGTTTGGAGAACCAACACCAAATGTATAGTGTCGTGGTGTATATATCAAGCAAAAAGATTGTTGACAAAAATACAGAGGTTAATTAAATGAGAACACTTACAGCGAAATTTCCATATGGGTTTTTCTCCATTAGAAACAACCTCAAACGTCATATAATCTCCCTCATTTAAGTTATTCACAACACAGAAGTCATCCCATCCATTGTATACATGAGCATTTAAACCATAGGTAGCAAGCCGTATATTCCATGATCTTTGTCTTTTATCTCTGATAATCACACCTAGTTTCTTGTTCATGAGACCGTTTGCCCTTGCAAATTCGCTAGGAAGGCGCTGGAATTGTTTATAACAATGCGCACATATGATACACTTCATACCTTCGCTGTAAATAACTCTAATAAACAGAGGGAAAAAACAAAATGGTGCAAATGCTTCATTTATTCTGAAGTTTCTTTAAGGGATAAGATGAAATGAGTTTGGAAACTTACCAAGTAATAATTTAAAACGCAATATGGTCTGACAATGCACACAAAACGAGATTGACCGTAAGGGTTACGAGTAGCAGTTTCTACATTTGCTAGTTAAATAAGAGACAAATGACTACCATCAACACATGAATAGCGTCTAAACATCCACCATGTCCATCTATTTGTTAGTTTTAATCTAAACTAGTTGATACTTAGCGTCTAAACATCCACCCTGTTATCACGCCCCAAAATCCCATCTGGCCGGACTTGCACCCGAAGCCGAGAAGGCCCGGGAGAACCCGTTCAAATACCTGTACTTTTCCTTACATGTCACCAAAAATTTGGACAGCACTTCGTTGCATATAGAAAGATCTAATTACCTGTATCAGCACAACACGCACAAATATATATATATATATATAATACTTGGCCGTCGGGGCCACCAC
This sequence comes from Capsicum pubescens, assembly GCA_030864215.1. NCBI lineage: Eukaryota > Viridiplantae > Streptophyta > Magnoliopsida > Solanales > Solanaceae > Capsicum > Capsicum pubescens. Next base: position 183,015,224 of record CM061539.1, on the reverse strand, counting down.
ATATACAGATATAACATCACTATATAAACTTCCATGACTTTACCCTTCCTTATGTCTACAAAGCCTCTAGGATATACATGGCATAACTAGGGTCGGGACAAACCCCTGCCCACACATGACTCCTGTACAATAACAAAACATAAGGAACCGACTCGGAAAACTACGAAGCAAACTGGAGCTCACCAACAATAGCTGTATGACCTGACTCCTATCTATGCTGTGAATGAGCTGAGGTACCTGTGCCTGTAGCATGAAATGCAGGTCCCCGTGGGGGACGTCAGTACGAAATATGTACTGAGTATGTAAAGCTGTAGATAATCACATATGATATAGGAGCTCAATAGAAATCCGAAACAAGTGAATAAATCGTAATAGGAGTGGACCACACTTACTAAAACTTGTGACAACCTGTACATTGAATTTATTCAATCACTTTACCTTCGTTCTTAACATCTTTGTAATCGTTACTGTACTGTGACCATTAGGCTGCCTCCAGTACATATCAACTGGGATCGACCCATGCTAGGCTTATTCCCCTGGGATACCACCCATAAACACGTAAATAGGGATCGACCCATGCTAGGCTTATGCCCCTGGGATACCACCCGATAAGAGAGAACTTCCATCACTTAGTTCAATTAATCTTTGAGATTGTTATTTCGGTCGCCACCACATTTTTGATACTTTGAAACAACGATACATCAATAAGAACCAAGTAATAGACCTTCTATACAATAACGACGTAATAAAGACTCATTGGTACATCAACAATGTGTTTCAGAATCATCAATATCACAACAATGAAATAGGAGCCTTTTGGTATATCAATGAAATATTTTGACACTTTATAGAATGAAAACAACTTCGTTGGTAATGTAGAACAATACATGTTTTTGGACAACCTCGGAATCTTACTTGATGGAACATTGGTGTTTTCATACCAAAGAACATCGTTAGAGTATGCTTTACATACCTCGTTGTAGATTCGGATACCAATTCAACACAACTTCCCGCCTTTTCAAATCACTTATCTACAATGAAATGTTTGACATCTAGTATTAGCAACCCAACACCACAATTCTCTTCCATAATTCCATACAACCAATATTTGCAAAACATTCCAAAAACCAACTTGAACAATAGGTTTATGTGTATATATATATATATAATCATCAATACCACATCATCACACCAAATCCCTTCACAATTCAACATAATCCAACATCATTTCCCAATCATCTTTCAACAACAATCAAATAACATACTTCTTATACTCACATGCATATATATATACATATCCATATAAATAACACCAACATAATTTACATCCTTACCATAAAATGGTCCTTTTGATTTCGAAGTCCTATTGGCACAAATAAGGGGTGCTTCTCAAAGCCCTAGAGACGGTGAACACAACTACGGAATCAATTTGGACTTTCTACGGTTGAATCATAAGATAATTGGAGTTGAACTTAGACTAGGGTTTCTTATTCTTCAATAATTTGGATGATAACATGATGGATATGAGGCTAAGTATATGTATATAATGACCAATTTTCGTCCATGAGGTGATGGAAAATGACCATATTGCCCTTAAAAATTTAAGTAAATCCGAATCTGTCCATGGTGGACTGTTTTGATAGGCTAAAGTAAATCGACCATAACTCTTTGCTCCGATATCGGATTTGAGTGAAATTGGTATCGTTGGATAGATAATTCAAAGGTCTTTCATTTCATATAAAGTAGGCCACCCAGTTCGTCCTGTAAAAGGAATTATGATCGTTTGAAGTTGACCCTAAAAATCTGTTTTGAGAGGCTGAAGTAAAGCGAGTATAACTCCTTACTCAGACGTTGGATTTGGATGAAACCAATTGCATTAGAAAGAAGACTCTCGGGGCTTCTCATCGATATATATCATCTCACACAGTTCATTTTTTACAAGGAGTTATGATCGTTTAAAGTCAACCCAAAAATCTGTTTGGCTGCAGTACTTTTGTGTGCAGAAAATTTCTGCACATTTACTGTTCATTGCGTCCACCGTTTTCAAGTTTCGAACATGCTCGCTTATATCCGATACTCATCTGTTTTCAGAAATCTTTATATCGTTGGAAAGCTAACTCGATAAACTTCGCATAGAAACTTCGACGAGCAAATTCCGGTATAAATAAAGTCGATTTCCATACACATATAATCAAACTATACACTTGAAACCATCTCAAAATAATCAATACTCATACTTAAACTCATATATACCTAACTTATGATCAATACATATACTCCAACACATATAACCATGGCTAATGCACGTAATTAAGTACGGGGTGTTACACCTGTCCATCTATTTGTTAGTTTTAATCTAAACTAGTTGAAACTTATGTTAAGATGTTACCTTTGAATTCCACTTTCTTGGATGTCTCTTCAACAGTATTGCTCTCTTCTTCTTCATGCAAATACTCTGCGTACTCTTTGTCACAATGACTTTGAATAAAAAATGGAAACCTTAAATTCCATGTTTCCTTCATGTCTAAACACCAACAAATCTCCCAACTGCAAATCATGCTCCTTTGCAAACTTTTTCCAACCATCTTCTAATCTTCACATGTTATTTTTGACCCTCCCGAATTTAATATATATATTTTTCTGTATTAAATATTTATATTTGATCCGATATTATTTTAATTCTTATTTCATTTTTAATAAGTTTTAGTTGAAAATAAATAAATAAACTTATATTTTTAGAATATTTTATTTTTATTTCTATTTTTTTAAAAATAATATGAAAATTAAAAAAAAAAAATCCTTTTAATTTTAATTAATAGGCTAGTAGTTTTATTATTCTCTTAATTATATTTATTTTTATAAATTTTTATTATATATAAAGTTAGTAAATATTATTTTATTATTATCTATTTATTTTAAATTAATTAAAAAATAAAAAATAATATATGTTTCAAATCCCACCCCTTATATGATATCCAACTGTTCCCCAAAATAATCTCCCTATTCAAGGACTTTTTCTACGGACAAAAAGGGAGATTTATTTTAACGTACATGAACGCTATCGGATGTTTTAACGGTAAAAAAAAAAACATAGAAAAACAAAGAGGAAAAGTGAGGAAACAAAAGGAAGTAATCAGACAAATTTCTTAATTTATTACTCAGAATAATTCATTACAGGTTCTTCTATAATCTTATATCATTTGTGTTATAAATTTTATTGTGAAAAAGCATGAAGGAAAAATGTTAAAGTGATTTCAAACATTATTTAATTGATTATATGAATGTTATGTAATTGTATGTTATATGATCAAGATTACAAAATATATATGCGCGTTGGTATGTACGATGCGTTGAATGTTTTAATACTGGTGTTAATATTATTTTGTTAAACCAACGACAAACGCCGGTATCGCCATCAGCCGGCCAACCCACCAGATCTGGACGGAACCGCCACAGCGGCGAACCAACCGGCCCAGTACCGACCTCCCCTTCCCTTTTCCGTCGCCGTCAGTCTACTAACTGACCACCGCCGCAACCACCAACCACCAGATCTAGCCGGTGCCACCCCTTTCCCGTCGCTGGCGACCACGCCTCTTTTTTAAAAAAAAAAACTAATCAGTCGTTCATCCATAATTATTCCGGCAAAAATCGCCGGAATCCGGTGTTATTAATTTATATATCTCATCTGCGTATTTGTGTGCTCCTGGTTTTATATATTCTTTATGATTTTGTGTAAATGAGATTTATTTTAACTTAAAAAGAGAAGAAATTTAGAATTTTAATAAAATTAAAATGTGGTTAAGTTTTTGTATTTATAATATTATTTATTTATTACTATTATTATTATTATTATATTCATATTATTTTATTTCATTTTGATCAATAAATTTGAGAATTATTTTCGTTAAATTAATTAATTATTAAAAAATAAATTTTTTGCTTAAATTTATTGCTAAGGTTAATTTAGTATTTCAAATAGATAAGAATAATTGTGAATTTATAAGACAAGTTTTAGGTACGTTCAAATATTCGTCTCAATTAAGAACGCGGCAAACACATTTTTTTGAAACATTTTAAAATTTAAGGATGCAGTAATGCACCTTGATAAATATTTTTCTAAAATTAATTTTTAATAATTTATTTAATATAAATAATAGATATTAAAAATGAGTGAACCTAGACCCCAAATATAATTTATCAAAATAGTTTAAGTTAAGATAAATCAATAAAAGTCACCGTGCTATAACCACGGGACTCGAGGGGTGCCTCACATCTTCCCCTCGATCAACAGAATTCCTTACCCGGTTTTCTGTTTTCGCAGGCCAACAAAGAATCATTTCCTTTTGATTAGGAATTTAATAAGGTGACTTGAAACATCATAACTCAATTCCAAATGACGACTCTGTTAATAAACTAATTTTTATTCAATATCATCACTTTAATTGAAAAAATTCTTGGATCTCGATCCTTCAGGCGAAAAAAGAGGTGTGACATCCCGTAGTTCACCTTCACCAACCACTTTTTACGCGCCCTTCTCGGTATTGCATGTTTAATATGTTTGAGTCCCTTCAGATGCCCCAAGAAACCTATAGGAATTTTCTGCAATACCACACAAACTTGCCACAATTAAAAGAACTATAACTTCCAAATTTTAGTGTTTTTTCTTTCTAGGAGAAATCTCCCATCTCCAGAACATCATACACGCAACATATAGTAAAGGCATAATATATAAACTTATAAACATACACTTAAGCTTGGCCTCAACCAGTAAGTAAAGCACTCCAACTTTGAGAGTATAAATCTAGACACCTCAACTTGATATCAACTGTCAGCTAAACACTCCATCTCGTACCCACTGTGTCTCATGGACACCGAACACTGATGATGTGACAAACAAATTTTGGAGGACCTCACCATATTTTCACTTTTTTTAAAAAAAAAAATCCTAACTTTTTATTTTCATAAAATAACCCCTTTAAATTATATTTCATATATTTATTTTTTTCAAATGTGCACTTTAATTTTAAATATTTATTGAAAAAAGAATGGTCAAACACAATCACAACTCCATCTTCAAAAATTTCAAATAAAGTTTTTTTTAAACACAATCACAACTTTTTTTTAACTTTCATGGCAAATGTCCACTAAGTTGGAGTGTTCAATTGACACAATAGAGACACATTGAAGCATCTAGATGTGTTCTCTCAAAGTTAAAGTGCTCACTTGGAAAATAAAACCAAATTTGAGTGTCTGTTCATATATTACCTATAAGCCGATACATACAATAGGCGAAGAAAAGACCCCCATTTCATAGCGCCTGGGGAGCGCAAGTTTGATTGAGGATTGGAGAGGAGAGGTGGAAGAAAGGGCTCGGGATGGATTTAGGAGTCTTTGTACAAGCCGTATGCGGTGAGAGTCTCACGTACGGTAACGAGGGGTTCACGTCTATACGTGTAGTGTGGTGCTTAAGCCTACCCACCCTATTTGTTCCATGATCTATGGGTCTACTAGAGCTACCCACTTCGATCAATTAGTCAAAATTTTGACCGGATACGAAATCACTGGTGCTCGATCTAGTGGTATTTTTATGGGAATTCTATTTATCGTTGTAGGATCCCTATTCAAGATCACTGCAGTTCCTTTTCGGACGGTTGTAGGACGGCAGGCCGTAAGTAAACAAAGGAAATATGAAGAAAAAAAAAAAAAAACTTGAAGGATAACTTACAAGACCATGCTTGAAACCTGGCATAATTGGCTTGAAAAAATGAGGTTTCTTTGGAGCAATTTTCATGGCAAATGGCAATCAACAAAATGCCCTCTCTGTTGAAGAATGCAATGTCCTGGAAAAAAAAGTAATTGCAAATGCCATAGTGGTAAATCCAAAAAAAAAAATGCAATAGAGTATTATAGTGAATCCAATTTATAATGAAAAAAAAAAAATTCACGAAAATGAAATACTTACGATTGGAAATTTTAATGGCTCCGTTGGTCAAATATATGAAACTGAACTTTTACCATGTAGGTGAGGGTTAAATTCCCAATAATCCCTCACCCATTACTCCTTAATTTTCAACAACACATTCAATATAATTCCGATATAAAAAAAAATATATACAATCCCTATCACTATAAAATTTCCAAAAAAATCGGGGAAAAAAAATCAAGCACTTATTCTCCTTCAATATCCCCAAACCTCTGAGTAATGGGGTTTAGGGTTTTATTAAGGAGATCCTACATCATGATTAATTATATAATAATTTCTCCTCCATCAACTCTCTTCGTTCGTTTTATACTCCATTTTCCCTAATTTATTGCTTGAATTGAATATGCGTATGGTAATTTAGTATTAATGGCTGAAATTCAAATAAATTTATGTTTGATTATAATTTTTTTTAAATAATTATTATGATTTATAGTGATTTTAATTAACTTTTAAATATATAAATTTTATTTTTAAAAAAATAATTAAAAATTGTGTCCAAATTATGACCAAACTTCTTAATTTTTTGACTTTGGAGAAGCAACAGGTGTCGAATTATGGCTTAGAATAATCATAACAAATCCCTATTATATACTAGTATTTACTTTCTGTTATAAAATAAAATAACGGAAGAAAATTCAGAAATAAATTACAAGAGTTGTGTATTGTTGTATCTCTGAAATGAAACTAATTACATGTCCTACACTGACCAATTAAAATTGGTCAATTTTATTCAGTGTTGAAAACTGTAATTCAATTTTGTAGAAAACTACAATTTAATTTTGTACAATATTGATAAAGGGTGGAAGACATCCACTTATTTCTTAACATTCCCCGTTGAATGTCTAACACAAAATAAAAAGAAACTCTAACAATTCATATCTTGTAATATACATTTTATTATTCAACTGCCTTACTATAAACCTTATCAAGGAAAATCTAATGGGATAAAATCTTGACCAAGGAAAAAAAGAGTGCAGTGTGTATTTACTCCCCCTGATTAAAACATCACTTAACATCTCGGAGATGTCGCATTCCAATTTTGTATATCATTTTCTCGAATTTGAAGTTGGCAATCCTTTGGTGAACAAGCCTGCTAAATTGTCACTTGAATGAACCTGTCGTACGTCGATATCACCATTATTTTTGAGTTCATGTGTGTAGAAAAGTTTTGGCGAAATATGTTTCGTTATATCTCCCTTTATGAATCCACCTTTTAACTGCGTTATGCATGCTACATTATCTTCATATAAAATCGTGGATATTTTGTTGCATTACAGTCCATATTTTTCTCGAATGACATGTATCATGGATCCCAACCATACACATTCACGACTTCTTCATGAATAGTTATTATCTCTACATGGTTTGATGAAGTGCTAGATAGACTACTTTGTATATCTCCAAGATATGACAGTATCCCCACATGTCAACATATTGCATGTTTGAGACCGAAATTTATGTGAATTAAATAAATACCCAACATCAATATAATCAACAAGATTGGGACTACAATCTTCGGAATAAAATAAGATTATGTGTTTAATCCCATTTCGATGCCTCCTAGTAGGAGCAGAATTATACCTTGCCAACAAATTAACCGAAAGGATTATATCAGATTTTGTAATATTTGCAGAATACATTAGTACATCAATTGCACTAAGATATGGTACTTCATAATCAATTCATTTCGGCATATTTCTCATGTCAGCAAATAATCTATTGCTTTTGAAAACTCTCCAAGAGTTTTAATAATTTTCAAGTTATAAATTCATGCAATATAAGGATTATAGATAAGTTTTCCAAAAATTTATATATGCTTCAAACATTTTAAATCCTTAACAAGTTTTCATATAAATTTTGTCGAGTGATAACATTCAGCATTTCATCTGTGACATCTTCAAGTGTCTTGGATTGCAAATCAAATAAGTGTTATGCTTATCAAGATGCATCCTTTTATGTCTTTTCAATGTATGTTCATCAATTGGCAAATATTTTCCGAGTATATATCTAGTAGTACGCATTGTTAGCTGCCTCATTAAAAACCTTGCCAGGAAAATCTTGTGGGCTAAAACCTCAGCTAAGGAAAAAAGAGTGCAACGCGCGTATTATACTTGTATCGTTTAAAATAAACTTTATTCTTATAAATAATGCTCCGCAATTCATAAGTGCACCAACTATACTAAAATATAGTACTTACTAATCATTTTCATGAGATCAAACTTGACTTGTTTTCAAGTTAAGAGATCTTTATAATCATGGGATATCCAATAGAATCGCTTTATAACATTCCTTCAAGGATTTTCATATAACTTTTGTCATCTAGCTAGGCATGACAATAATTTATTATATGTATTCAAGCTTTTCAATATTGTCGGACTGAAACAAACTTTATTTCATCCACCACAGGAGAATAATTCTCCTACAATAATGCCAGGAACTTTGTGAAATCTTTATTCCCCAAGGCACAAGGCATACTTTATATCATACGAATTTTACTTTCGCATAGTAAATCATTTGTACACCTCTGGCATTATTCCTCTGATCTTTGGATTATGAATTCAAATATTCACTTTTCAAGTGAAATAAACAAACTACTTAAATTACATACTTTTATTTGGCCAATAATTTATTTGTCCATACTCTTTGACAGATTTGTATCCAAGATCCTCGATACTATTTATAAGATTGAGCGTTATATTATATCAAAGATATCATCGACGATTGTTTGATATCGGTTCCAATAAGACATAACTTAATGAAGATCTCTTCATTTTCATTACTTATTCAATTACTTGAACCTTTGCCAAGGTTTTATGAAGTGTTATGTAGGTGCTAAAGCACTTGCCTCATTATCATGACCATCTTAATCATTTGATCTTTTCCTTCTTCAAGGAGTTTTACCTTTGAAACCGACTGGTCTATCACGCTTCAGGCGTGTCATAGACTCTATCCTTTTACGGACTTTTCATTCATTTTACAGTTGAATTATCATATAGAGTTAGCAAACATATCCGACAATTAATTTGTAATATTTTGCAAATGAATTATCTCTTGAACTTCAGGTTCATATATACATTTTTTTATGAGGATCTAGATAATTCATTTCATGCATAATTTTCAACTGTTATTCAACTCTCCCCCTAATGTTAGAAAATCTAACATTTATTCCTAACTTTATCTTGGGATTCATATTTGTGCATTGTGATGAAGCAATTGCATCATATGCAGCACATCAAAATTTTTGGATGAAATTTATCTGGTTCTTGACCTTGAACCAATAGTAATAGGGGAGCTTTGTTGGCTTGATGCATATGAATGCTGCTATATTTTGAAAGGTACATCTCATATTAAATTTCTTTTGAGAGATTTGTTCTCATAATCAATGATTTAGCTAGAATTGGAGGCATATAATTTCTACTAAACCAACCAGCATAATCTACATAATTTGTAGTTTGAAATCGTGCTCTTGATTCAATAATTCGAGAAAACAACTTTGCAAAAATCAAATTGCAAGTTAATAGAAAAGCACATGTGATCATATCATAGATGCATCTACTAAACTATATAATAGCAATCGGTCCACATGGAAGGCGAACGGGCCCATATTCACCTTTTTATATGTTCTAAAAAATTTAGGAAATACATCCTAACCTTAGCTGGTACAATGATCAATTCATTATGAGAACAAAAAACACAAGAAAATTCGTGAAGAATCTTTTATTTCTTCAATATATGACCACATGAATTCTCAATTATTTTGCATCACATTTGAACCGGGATGGTCAACCGTCATTCTAACTGATATTTTTTTTTCAGTAATTTTTTTTAATTTACTATTGCATGTGATTCTGTCATCATGCACATAGTTGTGTATTACAATAAGAGAAAAAGTGAGGATAGCCTTATCGATTGTAGTAATATAAAGATATAAAATTGTTTCATTAATTATAGTCTCAATATAATTTTTTTTGATAAAATCTTTGAAACTTGATAAGTTTCTTTTGAGACTTACTACAATCTCAATATTTTGGAGCTCTCAATTAATTTCGTGTACTACACATATTTCACACACCATTCATATGATGACCATCTCCTTCAAGGATAAAATCATATAAGTACGGTCATAATCTTAAAATATTATATAGACAAGACTTGTTTCTTGCTTTTACCCTTTGGTAGTCCATGATAAACATATCAAAAATATTTATGTCATATTACAAGTACACGATCAATGACTGTTTATGTCACAATAAATTTTTTTTTATTTTTCTCAAATCTTCCGTAGAGGTGAGATGTGACATTTATCCAACCATGATTCAGCATGCCCTTATTAATAATTTTTATCTAATCTTGACTTATTCATTTCAAGAATGGTCTAGCATTAACGATGCTTATCACAAATCTCATTCTCTTCAAGGAATGAATTATAATCATATTCACATGCTTCATAAATTTTTATTAGAAGCCCATTCTCGCGCTATGAAGTTTATTATATTTACATGATAGACCTCAACAGCACTTTAAAAGGTCAAGTGTGCCATCACTTTATATTCCTTTATTTTGATGGAGGATTTATAAAGCCTATATCAAATTAGGTCGTACAACAATCACGTGTTCAGTGACCTTTCATATCATGCTCATTAGTGGCAAAAATTACCTTCATCTTTTGACGGATCGTTTGAGAACTCATAATGTTCTTCAAAGAATATAGCCTTCTAATTCTTTAATATATATATGTTGTGTAATACTCAATATTCACATCTTCGAGATGACAAAATCGTTCGTGCCAACTTATGAACTTATTTGTACTAGTAAACTCCAAGTTTACCATGTCATATGAGTTCTACTTAGTAAATTTCAAATTTACTAGAACATGAATAATTTTTCAAATTTGCTATTTTGGAGTATATTTCATAATATTTCTTCTCAATTATTCTACATTTTATGGAGGTGTTACTCCTATCACATTCACCCCAGGGAATGAATCTGTAGTTTTAACAATCAAAATTCTCATTCCCCAGGAATGAAATATAATGATGTCTTAAACCTATCAAATTATGATAGCTTAAAATTTCTTTCAAGATATTGCTCCTTCATGAGAAAATCGAGGCGTACATATAATGTAACGAAATATTTTACGCTTGTTACGCCTACATTCATATTCATAAATTCAATCACATGTCGTCTTTCAGACATACTATGCACTGCATGCTACCACATTCACTTCAAGGAATGGAGCATATTCAATGGGATATGTTTCATGACTTTTCACTTAACACCCATTATTTTGTCTTAGCCATCATAATATCATCAATATAGTGTATTGAGATTCAAACTCAATATCTTATCCATATAAAGGCATTTTAGGCAAGAAATTGACGGGATTTGGATCCAACATCTTATCATTCCTTTAAACAATATTATTCTTCGGGAACAAATTTTAAAGTATAAATGGTTCCAAACCACTGCTTTCCCTCAAATTCAACAAAAAAAGACAAATAACATAAGGAATTACTAACCTTGAAATCTTTTACATTTATAATCTCGCCTCGTTTGGCAGAGTCTCATGTTGATAACATGTTATAAAATAAAATAACGAAAGAAAACTCAGAAACAGATTGCAAGACTTATATATTATATATTGTTATATCTCTAAAATGAAAGTAATCACATGCCTTATATAAGCAATTCTACCTACACTACGACCAATTAGAATTGGTCGCTTCTGTACAATATTGAAAATTACAATTCAATTTTATACAATATTGGAAAAGGATGAAAGACATCCACTTATTTCTTTAACACTTTCAAAATATATTCAGTATCATAAATTTTTTGGTGGTCCTTATATATTCTTCAAACAATACTATATTACTTACTAATTAATAAGAAGAAAAGGAGGCAGTAGGGCGTCAATATGCCTTCCTCGTCAATCTGTTTCCTTCATTATTTTATTATATTGTTTATAATTAATTATTATAAGTTATTTAATTATTAAAAATACTTACTAATAAAAAGAAAAGCAGACAGCACAGCATCAACATGTCTGTTTGCTTCGTGATTTTATATTATTTTTAATTAGTTATTATAAGTTATTTATTATTAAAAAAATAATAATATTTAATAAAAAAAGTAAAATGGATATTTATGACATATCTGCTTCAGCTGCTTCAATCGTAATTTTACTAAATATTACTCCTAATTAATTATTATAAATTATCTAAATATTAAAAAAATTAATAATATTTAATAAAAAAAGTAAAGTAGATATAAAATGATAAATTAACTCCTGTTGTTTTAAATTAACTTGACGTCTTATATGAGATCCACTTAAAGTTCTTTCACAAGTATTTTTTTATAGTAATTTTGTTATATCACTTCTAATTAGTTGTTGTGAGTCGTTTAAAGCATGTTTGTTTCGCTGCTTCAATCATGATTTTACTATATTATTCCTAACTAATTACTATGGTTATCTAAACATTATGTCAGTTAAATTGGAATAGAAGAAAAAGTATTATAGATCACAATAATTAAAAACTTAAATTATTTAATAAATATAATTGACTATCAATGACACAAAATTTTGGACAAGGAGAATAAAATATATTATTTAAAAATTACATAAAAGGTATTGTAAATTACAATGGCTAACAGCATAAAATATCTAAAAAAAGTAATCTGTTATGTATTTCAAAAGGTACATAAAAAATACTATAAATCACAACAATCAACAACTTACAAGATTTAAAAGATAGAAAATATTTGGTTGACACTCGAAATTATATCAACACCACTTAAATTGGAATAGAAGAAAAGTATTATAAATCACAATAATTAAAAACTTAGATTATTTTAAAAATATAATTGACTATCAACGCCATAAAAGTTTGGGCAGAGAGAGTAACGTATATTATTTGAAAATAATATAAAAAATATTATAAATTACAATAGTTAACAACTTAAATATCTAAAAACATATTAAAAGTATAATTGATTATCTAAATTTTATTTGTGTCACATAAATTGAGACAAAAAAATAACATATACTGACTCCATGTTATCTGAAAAATAATAATATAGGCCCATCGAGTTTTGCTTTTCACACTCTTTATTAATTTATAGATTTGTAGAGTTTAATTTTGATCGCGAATTTAATTTTTAAAATAAAATTATGTATTTGAATAAATATATGCAAAAATTACTCTGTAAAATAAATTTATTTAAATTTTAAAATTCAAAAAATGTCACATTAATTGATATGATTATTGTTATAAATTCAAAATTCAAAAAATGTCATGTGAGAATTCTTACAGGTGGTTTATAAGAGGGATAGTTTGAAGTACCTTGGGTTTATGATTCAGGGGAATTGAGAGATTGATGAGGATGTCTCTCACTGTATTGGGGTAGGTTGATTAAAATGGCGGCTCGCGTAAGGAATTTTATGCGATAAGAAGGTGTCTCTCAAGCTTAAAGGCAAATTCTACAGATTTGCAGTTCGATCAGCTATGTTGTATGGAGCAGAGTGTTGTCCTTTTAAGAATTCTCATGTCTAGAAGTTGAAGGTGGCGAAAATGAGGATATTGCGTTGGATGTGTGGATTCACGAGGGCTGATAGGGTTAGAAATGAGATTATTTGGGAAAAGGTGGGAGTGACATCGGTGGAGGATAAGATACGAAAAGTGAGGTTGAGATGGTTTGGTCATGTGATGAGAAGGGGTACGGATGCCCCAGTTCGTAGGTGTAAGAGGTTGGCCTTGGATGATTTTAAGCGGGGTAGGGGTAGACCAAAGAAATACTGGAGAGAAGTGATTAGACCTGACATGGAGAAGTTACGGATCACTGAGGACATGACCCTCGATAGGAAGGTTTGGAGAAGAATATTAGGATAGAGGGATAAGGTGTGTGGTCAAGTCATAGGCAGTAGTTAGGAGAGTTTAGTGTAGCTTGGTTAGTAATGCTAGGACTGGGGGAGGGGGTGTCCTCTGTTGGTTAATGTATTTTATTTTTGTGGTTGTTATATCTCTGTTATTTTTATCATGGTGTATGCTTGCAATATTTGTTTACGGTCCTTTGTCTTGAGTCGGGGGTCTATAAAAAACAGTCACTCTACTTCTTTGGGATAGTGGTATGGACTGCGTACATTTTGCCCTTCCAAGACCCCACTATGTGGGAATATACTAGGTTTGTTATTGTTGTATTATTGTTATAATATTAATTTAGAATAAATGTTGGCCAGTGGTTTCCACGGGCTTCCCATAACTAACTAAACTTATTAAAACCTTTGCTTTCATTATTTTTTATAATCAAAGATTAAACTAGATTAGTTTTCAAAATTTGATTATTTGATTAAGTATACAATTGCAAAATATTATTAATAATTGTAGATAATTAGTTCTATCTCTATGTTTTTAATTATTGTTGCCTCATGATCACGTATAGGTCTTATTTATAGTTTTACTCAATTAAAATAGTATATATTTTTAGCAGTTAACAAAATAAAAAATACTAAAGCACTTAAAACTTAATTTAGTGTTATAATCTCTATGAATCCTCTGATTCGCCTTTTTGGGTATAAATTCAATAGCATTCAAGCTTGAACTTGAATTTGATGAATTTGAACTTGGATTGAGAACTTAAAGGATTTGATCTTGACTTGTGGATTTGATGGACTTAATCTTGACATGTACTTGAATTCAAGATCTTCTTAGATGGCTCCTTTCATAGACTCCTCTAGCTGCATCTCCGCCTAGTAACCAAAATCTAACCTTCATCAATTTAAGATTTGTCATGCTCCAATGGCTCCTCATTATGCTCTTTGCAGTTGCATATTTGGATCGGATCGAGCGAGCCAAAAGTGATGGAGATTTGATGAGAACTGACTTTCTCATCATCAAGCACGATCTTCTTCTCAATAGTCAGTTGCATGATTTTATCCTTGAAGACGAAACATTTCTCCAAAGGGTGATTCATAAACCTATATACTTGCAATAGTTTGGATCATTAATTTTTTCAACTCCATTGGGTCGCTTCATGTCTAGCAGATCAATGAGCTTATGCTAGAAAAGTTCATTGAAAATTTCAAAAATGTCAAAATCAAGGAAGGGATATTCTTTTTCATGTATCTCCTTTAAAGTCAACTTCTGACTTGGAAGTGTTTGAATAGAAGTCGCCTTCATGTTTTGCTTCTTGCTCACCTTTATAGTGAACTTTACAGACGACACGTTGACATTCATAGATTCATTATTGTCGTTTTTTAAAACAAACTTACTATATCTTATGGGTTCCTGCTTGTTCTTTCCCTTTCGAGGGTCATGGATAGGTGTTAACTTCTTTTCCGACAGAAGACATACTTAACTCTATGTCGTGAGCATGAGTAGCCAAATCTTCGAAGGATTTTTCCTTGATGCCTTGTAAGATGTAGAGAAGCTTCCAACACATCCCTTGGATACACATCTCTAACGAAAGCTTCAGTAAGCTTATCTTTGCAGTTTCTCTATTAGTTGATAAAATCAATAACTGGCTCATTCTTTTTCTGACGAGTATTTATAAGCTCTACCATGCTTATTGTATGTTTTGTGCTATAAAAGCAATTTAGGAACTCACGCTCTAGTTGCTCCTAACTATCAATGAAATTAGGCCCAAGGTTTGTGTACCAATCGAAGACATTTTCCTTTAGGGGGCAAAAAAATTTCTTGACGAGATAACCATCATAGGTTCCAACATTATTATATGTCTCAAAATAGTGCGCGACATGTTTCCTTGGATTTTTTTTTCTTAAATTTTTAAAATTTCGGCGGTTGATAACCGACCAACATTTTGAAGCTACTAACCCTTACAGTGTAGGGCTTGACATATGTTAGGGAATACTTGTGGCAACTTTATATTTGTCTTTAAGGGTCCCTTTGATGATCTCTTTCAATTGATCAATTGAGATTATTCTCAGAAAAAACTTGTACCTTCTATGTAGGTGGTATTTGTTTTGTTGGGTGTTCTGTATCATGAACTTCTGGAGCTTTCTCTAGTGCATGGCTAGAATCTCTATGTATTAAGACTTCAATCTACAGTGTAGGGCTTGGCATAGGTTAGGGAATACTTGTGGCAACTTCATATTTGTCTTTAAGGGTTCCTTTGATGATCTCTTTCAATTGATCAATTGAGATTATTCTCAGAAAAAACTTGTACCTTCTATGTAGGTGGTATTTGTTTTGTTGTGTGTTCTGTATCATGAACTTCTGGAGTTTTCTAAGGTGCCTGGCTAGAATCTCTGTGTATTAAGCCTTCAATCTTATCCACCTACTTATCAATTCGAGCATCTTAATTTTGCACATATTTGATCAAACCGTCAATTGCCTTTACTAGATCTGCAAGATGCTCTTCCATAGATGAGACATCAGCTACTATTGTTTGCATGATCATTGAATATGTCAGAAAGTAACACGAATTAATTTATAAGTTGATCTTCGAAGTGCTCAGCTTATGCGGGGTAAGTGGAGATAGTACGTTGATTGAATGATCATCGTTCTTTATGCAAGAATTTTTCGAACTAGTGAGCTCAAATAGAGATGGAGTCTTCTTAATTGTCTCTGTCACATTGCTTTCTTTTTATGAAGTATTTGCAAGGACCTTTCTTCTTTTGGGATTAAAGATCTAAAAATCAAAGTTGGTGCGAATGACACTTGGTGTGTTTGATGTCCTAACATAATATCTCTCCTCCTTGTGACAATTCCAAAGCTTTCAAAAGTAACACCAAGAATGTTTTTTATATCTGCGGAGAACTTGGAATCAACAACCTTAGAGGCAGTGGATTAAGAGTTAACCTTCTTGAAAGTCATTTTAGTGTTCTTGAACTTTGATGCTGAAAAAGTTGAGATAAGAGGTAGAAATTGTGCCACTGGGCATGCCAGAATTCATAGACAATAAAAGTTCGAGTCTAGAAAATAATAATTAGAATAAGAAAAATATTACAATGATTATTTTATTTGATTTCATTATGGGAGTGTTACAATCTTTATGAATTCTCTAATTTGCCTTTTCAGGTATAAATTCAAGAGTCTTCGAGTCAAATCTTGAATTTGAACTTGACTTGAGAACTTGAAGGATTTGATCTTGACTATGGATTTGATGGTTCACTTCTCTGTGTTTTGTTTTGTTCAGAAGCACCATCATGCTTACTTCGATAAAATACAGGTAATTTGTGCTTGCTACATTTTCATTCTTATAAGTTTTCTTACGGAGGACTTTAAGCCCATCCTCTCTTGAGAATGATTACTATAAATGCTAATTGGGGGACATAGTTAAAAAAACAAATATAATGGTGGACTTAGTGTTGATATAATTTTAACTCTCTACATTGCTTTTGTCCACCAGGTTCACTTTGGACAAGCTTTTTTATTATTTTGAGAATTTGTAAAGCTATGTCTCCATATACATTGCTTTTGATGAAAAGAATATACATTTTATCACTGCAAAGAGCTCAACATTTTGTGACAGATCGATGAAGAGAATATACATTTTATTTTCGTTCTGTTTTGTGGCACATTCTGTTTCTATTCAACATGTACCATATTTTTTCTTTGTTGGTTAGTGGTACTGGTCAATCTCTTTCATTTAAACAAACATTTTTTCCCTTAGGAAGGAGAGAAATAGTAATATCTATTTTGAGAACCCTAATATGTTGTAATATTTTAGTCATTGCCATATGTGGCAGTGACTTATCTATATTTTTACTGTTTTGAACTTAGGATGCAGAAGTATAACTCATGATGAATATCCTCCTTTGAATCCGTGAAAAATATATGAAAAAATCACTCTTGACATTAGATTTCGGGTAGCCATCATTTTCCTTGCAGCTGGTTATCCTTCTTTCTCAAATTCAAGTAAATTTCATGCAGCTGTCCGTATGCAAGCTCCAAAGGTAAAAGGGTTTAGAACGAAGTATGTATTTCTCTACTACACATTTTCTATGTCTAGTCCATTAGTTTACTACACATCGTGGGACTCACCGGTCATTGCAGAATGCAAAGAATATCATTGACTAGTTCGATGTTGTTTTTTAAGAAATTTGAGTTTGGTTAAAGCTTCAAGCTGTAGTTTTAATGTTTCTTTCCGCAGGTTAAAATAGGTCAAGCTGTTTATGTAGCTGGTAGTTTTTTCTACCACTATTGCCAACCAAACATGGGATAAGCTTATTAGTTATCCTTAACCCTCCTACCAAACGACCTGTTAAAGTGAGTTGCTAATAGACCTTCCCTGCATCCCCAAGAAACAAGCAAATGGAATAGAAAAGGAAAGTTAATTTCTATGTTGAAACAACTTGTGTCAGATAGCAATTTCGAAGCAAAGAACAATGTCGTTTGAACTGGTATCATTCATTTCTTGCTTGTATATCTACTTAACTGTACGTATAGTTTAAAAAGTGAATGTTGCAGCTCTCCGAGATCAAAGACATGCTGAGAGATGAGGAGTGATAGACTGAATGAGAGGCATGATCTCTCCTTCTAGATCTCTTTTCGTGACATATTTGCTTTCTTATGAATTCTCATATCCAAATTTGACATCATGTAGGTTCCTTGAATTGAGTTCCGTCCTTGATCCCAGAAGGCCACCAAAAACTAAGAAAGCTGCAATTCTGAGTGATGCTCAAAGGATGCTGATTAATGAAACTCAGAAGCTGAAGGAGTCAAATGAGGAGCTGAAAGAGAAGATAAAAGAACTTAAGGCAGAGAATAATGAGCTCTGTGATGAAAAGCAAAGGGTAAAGAAGGATGAGAATTTGGGAGCAACAGGATTAATAGCGTGATCTCAGTAGTCGCTTTGCATTACATGAAACTGAGAAACTATGTACTAAAATGTAAATATGAATACTAGATAGTATAAAACCTCTGCTGAGATTTGTTCAGCTAGTACGACTTGGGATCATTGGTGTTTTTTATGAAAAAATATTGCAACTGTTGGTTTCTTAATTTAACCACAGGAAAGAGAAATTGAATGGATTTTTGTTTGGGCTAAAATAGTGGGTTTGTGGCTGCCGAAATGCTTACAATTGACTTTTGTATATGCTGTGGTTATTACCCAACTCACGTTAGTTCATGTCCCACATAGCTGAAATATTCAAATGGAGATTCAGTTGCAATCAAATCAGAAATATGCTGGGGCGCACATACACACTCCCGTTGCATACTCCAGTTTTGTGACGCTGGACAACATACAATTGTAATACCCCGAATTTTTCTACCTAATTTCGTCCCAAGAATGACTAGTATTAGTTTCTAAAGTGAATGATGATTATTACATGAGTAATTTTCAACATTTTCACTTTTTGTCATGTGGGAAATTCAATAAGCTTTCCATCGATATATGATTCGCTTAAATCCGATAACCGGGTAAGAAGTTATGACTATTTCAAGTTCCAGTCATAAAACAGTGTCATATTAGTCAGTGGCGCGCCGCGCCCCAAGAGGAAATGGCATTTGGAAAATACCAGTAGGGGTCCGCGATTATGGCGCCAGGGATCAAATTCTGAATTGTCCTTTTCCAGTGTCTCAGCGCGATTTCCCCCGCGTCGCGCCAAAGTTCTAGGTCACGGAGGAAGGGGCAATGCGATGGCTCCGCGTCGCGCCATTCCTCAATTTCTCAATTGTCAATTTCCAGTGACACGGCACGATAATGCCGCGTCGCGCTAGGGGCCAGTTCGGAAATTTTTTACTGAAATTAAATTACGCGTCCAGGGTTAAAAGGGTCAACTTTCCACCCTATTTAAGCCCTTTAACACGTGATTCAACTACTTTTCACCCAAAATATACTAGTTTCTCTCAAGAACAAGCTAAGGTTTCTATTGGGGATTCAAATTCAAGAAGGTTTCACCGTCAATCTTCACGAAATCACGAGCTAAGGTATGCATAGTGTTCATTCATGGACCCCTTTCGTTCATGAAGTCCAAGAATCCCTTTTTCAACTACAAGTTATGGATTTTCTTTATGTTTTCGTGATTTGGCTGCTCATGTTCATGTTGATAAATGTGAAATTGGATTCTACTCCATAATTGTCGATAATTTCTATGTGGGTTTAATTTCTGTAGCCATAGATTTAGGCAACCCTAAGACTTAAACCCTTTAAAGTTGAAATTAGATTGGAACCATGAAGTTTAATTATTATACAATGATGTTTACATGAACCATGCCTACAATATGTTTGATTAAATGCCTAGATGAAGGAAAATTGCCTAACTAGCATGATATCATGAAATCCCCATGAATGTACAAGCTTATGCCTATTAGATGTTTGATGAAATGCTTCAATAAATGTGTCATGGTGATTATTATGCATTCAAGTAAGTTATGCGTTGTCAGTTTCCTTCCATCGAGTCCTAGGGATACTTGTACCCGAAACATTAGTTGTGTGCCTAGAGCCATGTCATGTTTTCACGATACTCTCAGTCAAGCTATGAATCCTTAGACTTCAGACAGTCTTATGACTCAGGAACTCTCCATGATCGCATGACTCAGTCAGTTGTCAGATATCAGTAGTATTTCGTCAGTCAACGGAATTCAGTATTTCAGCTCATGTTCAGTGTCCATTCAGATGGGAGTAGAAATTAGCACCGAGCGAACTCAAGGATGGGGACACACACTATCAGATGAGGGTGTGATCCTTAGCAGTCATCCTTGCGTTCCAGAACTATGTAGCCAGCATAGGTTGAGACATCAACACTGTCGATGAGGGTTGATGAGGTGGATTAACACTGTCAGGTAAGGGCCCCACCGTTCTCGTATAGGGGACACTATCAGATTAGGGTCACCCATAGCTTGTCCTTACCAATAGCGCGATATTGACACCCTTCCAATTGGGGTTACAGATTGGAACCCAACTCAGCCATAATGGCATATCAGGGGCATGTCAGTTAAATACTACTTCCCACAGTTTTATGTTACAGAATCAGGACTGTCAGATACAGTCAACTCAGAATACAGTACGGAACTCAGATAGTTCCATCAAATTCAGAACTATCAGATACAGTCGCCCATGTTATCAGTTATATTCAGATACAGTTATTCACGCTACCAGTTATATCAGTTATCAGTCATGTCATGCTATCAGTAGTCAGATTCAGAAATCACGTTATCATGGTGTCAGTTACAGTTACATACCTATGCATGTATTCTCACGTTCATATTAGACAGTCAGTTAGCATAAGCATGCATGCAAACCCTTGCATATAGCCTACCTCACATGTATACTCAGTACATTCTATTGTACTGACGCATTTGCGCTATGGTACTTTCTTTTTATGTTACACCATAGGTTCAGAGATACGAGTTCCAGATCAGCAGTAGATTCCAGTTTTCAGCAGTCAGAGTCAGAAGTGAGTCCTCATTCTTCGAGGACATGATTATTTCTTTATTATCTCATTAGTCAGTTTATTAGACGGAGTTAGTTGGGGACGTGTCCCATCAACTCCTTATTCAGATTATTCAGACAATAGTGACTTTCAGACTAGATACAGACTATCATGTTTATCTCAGTTTTGTTTTGGGTATTCTATTACACCATACAGATGTTACATTATTCAGTTATGTTCAGTATTGAGCCTTATGGCCTTTCAGTGCACGTTTCTTCATTATCATATTATATTATGCAATGTACAGGTACAGATATCAGTCATGGGTTAGCTTGTGGTCCTTCGGGGTCATGAGCACCGTGTAGCATTCCGGTTTAGAAAATCGAGGCGTTACAACAATCTTGTAAGGTCTATTATAACATAGCTAACAGTTTGCAGCAAAAAAAATAAACCACTGCTATATTTAGTGAAAAATCAAAACAGAGGATTGCAGCAATTGCAAAAGTCATGTAAGTAGATAAACACACAGTCAAGAATATAAAGCTCAAATATAGAGTTAAAATTGTAAATTGCGAGTAAAATCTTATACAAAATCTTGAAAAATATTGTACTTCAGAATCTAGGATTATTTTCTACTAAAAGGAAAAGAAATAAATCTAGTTGCTTGTTTCTTCATGAGTCTGGAAGCTTTAAACTTCAAGTTTTTCATAAATCATAAATCTTGTCGGTATGGAAATGAAGCTGTTCTCATCAAATCCTGGAAAATTATATTTAAAGGTCATTTTGATATACATAAGCCTTCAAACACATTATAGTATATGGGATAATATGGCAAGAACAAACCTACGGTGAATGAGGCGGTATATCCACTGCAACCGATGTCAATTTTTTCTTGAAATGAATTTTAATATGATTAAAATTTCTTTTTTTTAAAAAAAATATTAGGTAATATATAAAGATACAAGAGAAGAAATTTTAATTGACAAAGACAAGAACTACAAAAAAAAAACTTACCACTGTAGAAGTTGTACGAAGTGGTGGTGGTGTGCCTTTAGGTTCCACTTCAACATTAGAGCTTGAACTGTACATCAAATATAAAGTTACAAAAGTGACAATAATAAGTGTGACATCATATAAAGTGAGATTACCTTACTCCCTTGCCCTTTCCCTTGTCTTTGCCTTTGCCTTTGTCCTTGTCGTCTTTTGAACTTTTGACTTGCCCTTTTTATTTTTTTGCAGAATTTTTTTTTGACCTTCAAAGAAATTTCAAGACCACCTCTAGTTCTCAAAGAATTAGGGCGTCCTTTAGTTATCACACATAGAGGGTCAAGCAAGATAGTGTTTTGTCTTTGCTCTCTTGTGTTTTAACATATTTGACTCGTTAACTAGACCATCATATACATTATTATTCTCATCCTCGTAAGGAAGTTCATCAAGTTCTTCACATAGTTGGGACAATCTTTGATACACAAACTTATAATGCCTTTTAGACCGTGTAGCTCGTTCGGAGAGGCCAAGAACATGCATCATAATGTTATTGAACCACATAGAGGAAGGTTTTAAACTGTTAATATGCGATTTATCAGTTGAAATATCAACTTTCTCTTTAATTGCATATCTTGTCCACCGATTCAACAGATAACATGGTGGAAGTGAGTAAATTTATTTCTTTATAAATACTACAAGCACATGCCTACATAAGATTCCCATGAACTCAAACTTACAACAAGAACAAGTAGCATCTTTCAGTATAAGGTTTAATCTAATAATGTATGCAGGTGTTTGTTTCTCAAACAAATGAACTTTATAGATATGTATTCCATCCCGAACCTCAATCTTTTCTAAAATAAATTTTTGAGACTGAATTACTTCTTCTTAAAATTTTCGAAATATTTTTCTGGTATATATCTTTGATGCTTCATTGTCCAATGGATATAAAGTCTTCAAAATGGCCTTTGAATGTTTTGTATTCTATTCTTTCTCCCTTATTTTATCATACCTCCCATCAACAGTTTTATCATATTGCGCTACAAATACACTCATTGATGTACTAGAATTTTGATAATCCTTAAAAAATTTGTTCATACTCTCACCTCTTTGAGTTGTTGACATTCCAGCACAAAAGTTCCTTCTTACATATGCTGGAATTCATTTTTCACAAATTTTATATATTCTTTACAACCAACTATTTTCTTCTAAATTATATGTTTTGATAATATCAGTCCAAGTAGCTTCAAATTCCTCAGGCGTGGTAGTACCGTGTAGACACATACTAAACTTAGTTTTGCAATCATCAAATTCATGATAGACATGGCTTAAATATTCAAGGATTTTCTTCTCAATATACCACATGCAAAAATGATGTGCACAATTTGGAAACACATTTGCGACTGCATTTGTTATTGCAGCATCCTGATCCGTGATAATTGTACGAGGCACAACACCAAACATTGCCTCTTGCCACGTGCGAAGTAAATACTCAAAAGTTTCTTGAGTTTCATTCCAAAGAAGAGTACAACCAAATAAAATGGATTGAAAATGATTGTTGACTCCGGTAAATGGGAGAAAAGGCATCTTATATCTGTTTGTCAAGTATGTACGATAAAAAATGACAACTTCACGAAATTTTTTATAAGCTATCCTAGACCGAGCATCAACCCAAAAACAATTAGCTAAGTGGCCTTCTACATCCATTTGTATTGCATAAAAGAAGTCTGGGCTTTCAGATTGGCATTTTTGAAAGTACTTCAACATCAATTGAACATCCCCTTTCTTAAGATTCTTTTGCATTTTGGTAGTTAAATAATTTTGAATATCTCGTCCAGTTAAATTGAGATTCTCTACACCCCCTGCCTGAGTAATTAATACCGATGCAATTTTACTAGAACAAACACCTAAATTATCTAATAAATCAATAAGATTCTTTTGAGCCTTCAACATTTTTCCTTTTCGACCGTAAGAATTTTTGACGATATGGAGAAGCAAGTTCATGATTATGGTTTGAGATCGGCCTAGCAACAACCCTTTTTTTTTCTTCTTTCTTTGACAAATATATCAGCACTTTACACCGTTCTCTAATTTCATCTTGTTGCATATTATTTTTGAGATTTTTTTTTAGCGAAATTTTTCTTTTAAACAAAAAAATTCTTGATCTATTATTGATTTATCTGTTCTTGATCTACTGATTCGATTTTTACGCATACTAAAATCACTACGATGAGCATAATCAAGATAAAACTTATATGCAACATCAGGTGATTGAAACTTCATACTGATATATGACACTCTTGATTCTTTATCACCGAATTGGGGGGTAAATGGTACGACTGCCATAGAGTTATTTTCTACTTCCTCATGTTAAGCTCCAATGTCTTCTGTATTTTTCTCCTGCATCATATAACTAATGTTTGTTAGATTGAAAAACAAATATAGCTTAAAAGTGTAAACTATATTATTCAACTGGAGAAGTTCTTTAAAAAAATATATTGGTGAATGTTGGTGGTTGTTTAAATGGTATTGAAGAAGAAACAACGATGAGAAACGTAAAAGTAAGAATGGTAAAATAAAACGAGAATGATGAAATCTTCCCATTTACGGTAAGTAAATAAAAATCATAAACAAACCCTGTAAAATAAAATTAAGAGTTTTAATTGCCTTATAATACTAATAATATTTGTATTTTATTAAATAAAGGTAAAAAAAATAAGTGTGACTGTGTAAAAAAAAAAAAATCCACAGTCAGTGAAAACAAGTTAAACTGATGTACATATACCTAAAAATCTCCTCAATGCAACCAACATAAATTTTCTTGTCCATGTCACATTAATTTTTAGATGTATGGGCAAACCAAAGAAAAACCCTAGCTAAACAAAGTAATTACACCAAATCTCCACTTATTTTCTCTCTCCCTAATTTTAGCAAAAATACTCATACATTAGGCCAGTTATTATACATGTCTCGAATGTATGAGGAAACATAAATTCCTTAATTTAAGGAAAGTTAAATGATGAGGTTTTTACTTTTCCTAAACTAACAGGCCTAATTAGCTAGCTTTAGCCTTTTTTTGTTGGATAATAGTATTCACTTCTATTTGAATTCCAAATCCTATGTTGAGGGCCATTTTTTTTTTCTGATTGTGTAATCTATGATTCAAGATCCAAAAAGGAAAAAACAACAAATTTCTTGTACCTAAGTTCTTTAGTGCTACAAAAATTAATATCTCCATATTGCTACGATATTCTGGAATTTGGGAGTCAGAAATTAGTTATGAGTCATACAAGAGTAACGCAATAATTATTTCAAATAGTATTAGTTTCTTGAAATTGGTTTATACAAGCGCCATGGAATTGGATATCGACGAAGTACGAAAAAAATAAAGCAATCGTATACTTAGAGGTTACCAATTTGTAAGTTATCAAACATTTGTTGGACTTATATACTATTTTTTTCACTAATTTTCAATTTTTTCAACTTTATCAAATCACAATCTGGTTCGACTTTTGGTTGCACATTTGTTTTTTATGAAATTAATTGCTTTTGTAAATCCATTTCAGTGTGATAGTTGGATAATATAATTTTTTTCATTTATTTAAAGTCTGATATTTGTATTTTTTGTTCTAAAGTTGTTAGTTCTTATTCGAATTCTTATTTGGATGCAGGTCTTATTCGAATTCTTGTTTGCTTGCAAGTTGATTTTTATGAAATTACCTTCTTTTACAATCCCATTATAGTTTGTTAGCTGATTTTTTCAGTTTTTTTTTCATATAATACAAGTCAGATGTTAACCAATGTATAATATCATATCATACATGTGAACCAATTTATCATTTTTGAATGTTGTTTGTGTTCTTCATGTTCTTCAGATGTTGTTGAAGAAGATCATTCAAAAAGTGGTGATTTGATTCAAAAAGAAGAAGAAAAAAGTGTGGTTTTTGTTTGTATTAAAATATATTCTAAGACTTATAAAAGCAGAAAGAAGAAAATAAGGATTTGAAAAATCTTGTTACCCAAAAGGGGCGACAAAGACTTTCAAAAGAGGCAACAACCTTTCCAAAAAGGTGAAAGAAAGTCACATCTTGTTGAAATTGAAAAATAGGATTCAAGGCTTGTGAACCTAGAATATGATATCATACATGTAAAAGAATTTATCATACATGTGAATCAATGAATTATAATGTCATACATGTGAACCAACTTATTATACATTCAAATGTTTACTGGAACGGCACGATTTCATTATACAATGATTTGAATGTATAACAACATATTATACATTCGCAAGTTTACTAGAATGGCAAAGTTTCATTATACATAGGCTTTAATGTATGCTAACATATTATACAAAAAGGGAGCAAATGTAATATTGAAAATTCCCATAACCAACTCAAAAATATTTTAATATTTTGATATCCTAATTTTTGCAATGTTTAATAAGAAGCAAAGGAAACTCTCATAGAACAGTGTTATGGGGATATGAGATTATACATTTATTTCAATGTATGAAATATTTCGTACTTTAAAAAATTGAATGGTGTGAACTAGTTTTGTAATTTTTTCCGCAAAAAACTAGTTCAATGTATATTTAACTTTTAAGAAAATGAATGTTATAGTGAATATACAATGTGTTAAACTACAATATCAGTTTAAGTTTATATTTGTTTGTACACGTTTTAAAAAATAATAAAAGGAAAACTGAAAATGTACGAAGAACTAGTTGGTAGCATTACAGTAGTGTGTTAGTACCTGGAAATAATTTTTTCAAAAATAAGAATTCATCCCTAAAATATGCATTAACATCAAGAAAGTAAAGTTGGAATTATTTAACATGAACCACAAAATTAAGAATTAGTTTTTTCAATGCCGACTATTTTAAAAACAATGCTACTCTAAAGTAACAATTTCACTTGTATCAATTACATCTAGAACAATATTTCTAGGCCGAGGCGGATCGCCATTATCACTTGTGTATCCTTCTTTTGCCTTTTCAACTCCGTAATGCCACAGTAATGAAGCATATCGTGCACATTGACTTGCGGCATCAAACCAACATGAATGAAGTTGGTGCCCTCCACTTAATATTTCTGCATAGGCACAGACAAAGACCCCACAGTCCCTGATTTCAAAAAATATAAAATAAAATAATAATCAGTACATTACTTATAGCATCGTTATAAATGAAAAAAATTGTAATTTATTTACAAACTATTAGACGCTTGTTGTGGGATGTTTTGAACATAGTCAACATCAAATGGGATTTCATTAAAAAGATGTATGATATGTTGGTTCACATGTATGACATTAGATTCAGATGCATGATATGTTGGTTCAGATGTATGATAGTAGGGTAACAAATTAAAAACCATTTAAAAAAATTAATAAATTCATCATTTGTTGTTTAAAGTAAGTCAAATGTAGCGAAGCAAGCATGTCTGACACTACATGTATGATATATAGTATTACAGTGCTGGATGTAATAAACATTTAATTAACTCATAATGAAAACATAAAATATGTGTAGTTGATATGATGTTTCTAACAATAACTTGTGTTACATGTTATTATACATGACATGATTACAGTTGGATAACTGGTAATGGTAAATACTGCATGTATGATATCATATTATACATTGGTTCACATGTATGATAAATTTGTTCATATGTATGACATCTATTATACATTGATTCACATGTATGGTAAATTCTTTTACATGTATGATATCATATTCTAGGTTCACAGGCTTTGGATACTCTTTTTCAATGTCAATAAGATGTGACTTCCTTTCACCTTTTTGGAAAGGTTGTTGGCTCTTTTGAAAGTCTTTGTCCCCCCTTTTAGGTAACAAGACTTTTCAAATTTTTATTTTCTTCTTTTGTAAGTGTTAGAATATATTTCAAGACAAACAAAGACCCCACTTCTTTCTTTCTTTTTTTGGATCAAACCACCATTTTGTGAATGTTCATCTTCAACAACATATGAAGAACACGAAGAACACCAACAACATTCAAAAATTATAAATTGGTTCACATATATGATATGATATTATACATTGGTTAGCATGCAACATGCATGATGTTTTACTGACAACTATTGTACAATATAATGGAATATAAAGCAGAAGAATAATACCATACATTAGTCTGAAAAATAAAGTAATGTATAATCAAATAATATAAATGTATAATATTAAATATGCCAGAAACAAAACCAACGAAAATATTTTGTTCTTGAGCATCTAACTAACTAAGTCCTAAACTAAAGGTGGGACGAGAATCCATTACGAAATTTATAATATATTGATTAAGCAATCGCAACTATAAACAAGAAATTCAAAGATCTGACTTGTATTATATGAAGAAAAAAAAAGTACGAAAAAATCAACTAACAAACTATAATGGGATTGCAAAATAAGGTAATTTCATAGAAATCAAACTGCAACCAAACAAGAATCTGAAAGAGACCTGCATCCAAACAAGAATCTAAATAAGAACTAACAGCTTTAAAATAAAAAAATACAAAGATCTGACTTTTAATAAATGAAAAAAAAATTATATTATCAAAATATCATACTGAAATGGATTTACAAAAGCAATTACACATTGTATGAGGTTCATTTATACCTTCAAAAATAAAATCATACAAACATTAAACAACTGTTAGTCATGTATGAGGGTAGTTACATATGTACAACTAAACTGCATTAATGTATAATAAAATCAGACTAATATATACACTAGAATAACATATGTATGAGGGTAACTTATACATTTTACAATTAATACAAGCTGTTAGACATGTATAAGGATAACTTATTCATTTACGAATAAATTTCATTAATGTATAATAAAATCAACCCTAAACACTCTAGAGTTACACATGTATGAAGGTAACTTATACATCTAACAATTCATATTAGACTCTACTAAAAGTACATATAAACATGTATGGGGTTAACTTATACACCTAAAAATTTCATTCTGAACCATAATTAAACAACACATAGAAATGTATGATGGTTATTTATACATCTAACAATTTATGTCATACCAAAAAAATAAACTACAATTACGCATGTATAAGGGTAACTTATACATGTCAAATTTAATATCAACTTTTATTAGGCGAATGTATAACCTATAGAACTATATTTCAAAATACCTACTTTATACATTACTGTGACGAAAAAGCTAAATTATCATGTCTTATTATACATATGTTAAATTATACCAAAACTCATAATGAATACCTTCAGAAGACGTGGTCGACCAGAATCATCAAACTTCTTTTTACTTGCTTTTGAACTAGGCTTCTTCGATTTAGAAACGGTCTTATCCCTCAAATTTTTCATTGTCACAGGGTCGTTTCTGTGCTTTGACCGATTCTCTGCGAATTTCGAATCCTGTTCATCAAATGTATCAGGATCAAATCCAAGTGGAACATCTTTTTCATTTGCATGTAACTGAGTAATTCCTAAACTAAAACTTGGAGGATAATCCATTATCACTTAATACTATTTTGACTTAACATTAGTGTTAACTCTAACTACAAAACAAGAAAATCAAAAATTTAACTTGTACTATATGAAAAGAAAAAAAACGAACTAATGAACTTGAATAGGATTGAAGAATAATGAATTTTGAACATGTAAATGAAGAGAAAACGAAAAGCTCCTGAATTGGACGACACAGAAAAAAATTCAAAAAATTGATGAACTAAAATATTGAAAACAATTAAATCTTGATAACTTACAATTTGATAACCATTTGGTTGAAGTTGCTTCAATTTTGCAGTAAAGGAAGGATGGGTTACAAAAATCGGATGAGTAATGGGAGCATTACCCAAAAGAATGAAGCCAAAGAGTGTTTCAATTGTAGAAGGTAATCATTACTTGCTTTTTCTTTTCCTTTAATTATGGCAAAAATTAACTTTAACTTTCTTTAGCTTTTTGGTCGGATGAAACATAGGGAATTTCACATGGACAATGTTAAGGAGAGAGAAAAGGGGATTTTTGTAATTATTTTGATATTTTTATAAATATTTTATCTATTTGGGATTTAATGTAATTATTTAATTTTAACTTGTGTATATATGCAATTTTCAATTTTACTAGTCAAATATACGTGCTCTGCACGTATATCTCGTGTTAATTAATAATAAATTTTTATAAAAAAATAAATTATTATGTGTATGTTAGAGTACTAAGTAAACAACTTTTTAAAAAAACAACATAAAACTTTTAAGATAAAAAATATACTTAAAGAAAAATATGATAACTCATCATCACATTTTTTTTCAAAAAAATCACTTTAACCTATTTTTGTTTCTTGTCATATTGTCGCAAAAAGGAATAATTCTAATTTCTAAAAATTCAAATTCAAAAATTTTTACTTCAAAGAAAGTCACCAAACTATGAATTTTTTTATTTTTCTTTACTATTTAAGACTTTCTCTATGTCACTTCTTTTTTATTTGTGTGTTTTACTATAATTAATTTTACAATACACGTTATGGAATTAGTAATACCCCTTTTCCGTGCACAAATAAATTATTAAAATAACAAAAAAAAATTGAGCTAAAATAATTATTTTCCTACTATCATATATTTTAGGATTCTTTAATTATTAATCATAGAGAAAATCATAAAGTCATAATCTAACAATACAAAATTTATAGAAAATATACATGATTGGATATAAACCTTTGAGAAACTGCATCAACACAAATAGAAAAAAAATTAAAAAAAAAGGCATTTCTTATCAATAAAAAAATTGAGAAAGAAGAAGAATAATACACATATTTATTCTTTAATTTTTATTTACATCAACAAGAAACAAAAAAAAAAAAAACTTGAATGACAATAAAAAAAAAGAGAAATTTATTCATCATATATTTTAGAATTCTTTGATTATAAATCATAAAAAAATCATAAAGTGATAGTCTAACGGTGCAAAATTTATAGAAAATATAACTGAAATACCTGATTATAAACTGTTGAAATGCATATTCCTACAACACAAAATAGAAAAAAATAGAGAAAGATGAAGAATAATACAAATATTTATTATTTAATTTTTCGTTATATCTTCAAGAAACAAAGAAATCTTGAACGATGATAACAAAAAAAATTATAAAACTATAATTTGTAATAAATTAAATCTACATATGACTGATATAAAAAAAAAACTGTAATATTAGGAGAATAATATCTCTAGATTGATGTGAAAGGAATAATAATCAATTTATAGAAGTTCAAATTCTTTTATTCTAAGAAAAGGATTCTTTAAATAAGGAATTTTATTTTTTTTGTCTTTTGAAAAAAGTAACAATCAATTATATTATTAAATTATTTAAGGTAGTATATTATGTTTTTAACTAACCAAAGTATTTAAGGTAGCTTTAATTTTCCTTTTAGGATCATAACGTGAAAATGGGGGGAGAGATTGCCATATATTATATTATATTTTAATATATTTTAGGAATTATTAGTTTTATATATTTTAGGAATTAATATTACAAATATAATTAAATAATAAAATAATGATGTGAAAAGACGATTTTATTTATAGCGGAGACTTTGCAAAAAGTTCAAATAACTTTTCTAATAATCTTCACACTTTTAATATATTATAGATTATAGATATAGATTTTTAACCTTTTAAGTTCCATCAATTATTTAAAGCTATCATTTTTTGGGACAAATATGTAAAACAAACATTGCATTAAGAATATATTAATTATAAATTTTTAATTTTGTTAAAGATAACGACATTCTAATCAAATATATTTTTACATATTTGGCTAGGAAAAGAAAATATACATGCTTAGAACAAATAATCATTGCATCTAAAATACTCACACACACACATATATAAAGCTACATTCTTTATGCTTGTCATCTATTGTCTTGGAAACAAAATAAAAAGGACAGCTCATTGCACTAAAGCTCCCTCTATATGAGGGTTCGGAGAAGGGTCGAACCACGAGTTTATTGTACGCAGCGTTTTTACAAGAGGTTGTTTCCACGGAACCAGTGAAAACGTAAACAACTTTTGAATGATTTCCGATCCCACATGGTCTACTTTGTCCTCGAAGAATTTGATCTCCTCACAATACTGAGTCATGGGATCATTTTGGAAACAATGCACAGATAGAGGAGATATATTTCAAAAAATCCATATCAAATTTTGTGAACTTACATCCACTTGCTTCAGTGCTAGTTTCCTTGCCTGCCACCAACTACTTCAAATTATCCTGTCAGTGGTTTCTGTGATGTTTGGCATCCTTAAATTCCCAAAAAATTTACCTACAATGTCAAAAAACAAAACATAGCCTCAGTTCTGAGATTGAATTGTATAAAACAGACACTGAAACTTAGCCTAAACTGACAAGGAATTATGCAGTCTTAGAATGCAAAGTACTTTTGTCCATTTAAGAAAGTTGCTTCATCCAAGACATATACACACCAAAAGGAGTCATAACTTATGTGCATATTAAGATAATCGCAAAACAAGTCGTGCTTAAATGAGGAAACTTACCATTGTATTTCCATATTGGTGTGTTCCCATTAGAAACAACCTCAAACATTATGCAATCTCCTTCCTTTAAGCAATTTGCATCACGGAATTCATGCCATCCACCTGTGATATATACACTATTGCCAGAAGAATGTAACTTAACATTCCACGATCTTTCCCTTTCATCTCTAATAATCAAACCACATCTCTTGTTGGAGAGACCATTTGCAAGTGCAACTTTTGTAGGAATGACCTGGAACGGTTTATAACCAATTGCACAGACAATCAAAGAGTGCTATACTTCGTATTTTCACCAAGAAACAAAGAGGGGGAAATGGTATTCTTGAAGGAACTTCTTAAAGTAAATTTTAGACTTACCAATGAATCACTGACGAAGCAATAAGGTCTAAGAATGCATACAAAATGAGATTGACCAAAAGGCTTGAGAGTGCCAGCTCCTGCA
This sequence comes from Capsicum pubescens, assembly GCA_030864215.1. Lineage (NCBI taxonomy): Eukaryota > Viridiplantae > Streptophyta > Magnoliopsida > Solanales > Solanaceae > Capsicum > Capsicum pubescens. The sequence continues at coordinate 182,981,929 of CM061539.1, read as the reverse complement.
TAGGTACATGCATGACTTGATGCTGGGGTTTTGTTTGACGATATATTTCAGTAGAGTTTAAAACGTCTAAAAGTGTTTTTACCTGCTAAAATGTTGTACCTCTTCTTTTTTATCATCAAAAAATATTGCATCTCTCGTTCTTAAAGCAAAAATTTTAAAGAATTACAAAAACTGACAGTCTAGAAGGGTTGAGAAAGAACTAACCAAAGACCACCTTACAACAACAACAACAATGATGTACCCAGTGAAATCACACAAGTAAGGCCTGGGGAGGGTAGAGTATATCCGCGCCTTACCACTACCTCGTGGAGGTAGAGAAGTTGTTTCCAAAAGACACTTGGCTCAAGTGTAGCAATTCTAAGTACAATTGAAGACAATATAGCAACTAACAATGGAAAAAGTGCAAAGTCTCAAAGAAAGAACAAGAACAACAATAAAATAACTCGATAATCTAAACACAATAGACTAACAGATTTCACAAGAAAGGACTACAATATTACGACTAGTACAACAATAAACACCTACAAGCCTAACCCCTTGAAAAACACGACAACACTCCTGCCTTACTAACCTTCTACCTTAATACACGTCCTCAACACCCTCCTATCTAAGGTCATGTCCTCGGTAACCCAATTCCTATCTAATCATCTATCCCCACTACTTCTTCGGTCTACCTTTACCTCTCCTTATAGGCTTATACCTACTATATCCGACCTCTCGCATCTCCTTACTAGGTGTCTGCACTTTGCCTCTTTACACGTCCAAACAATCTCAATTCGCTTCCCTCATCTTGTCCACCATGGAGGCCACTCCCACGTTATCTCGAATATCCTCATTTCTAATCTTATCACACCTAGTGTGACTACACATCCACCTCTATATCCTCATATCCACAACATGCATCTTATGAACATGAGAGTTTCGATTGGCCAAAACTTCGCCCCATACAACAGCGTCAGTCTAACCACCACTCTACAAAACTTACCTTTAGATTTCGGTGGTATCTTCTTATCGCACAAGACTCCAAGGAAAGCCTCTACTTCATCCACATTGCACCAGTGTGATGTATGATATCATCGTCAGTGTCTCCACTTCCCTGGATGCTAGACCCAAGATACTTGAAACTGTGTCTCCAGGTAATAGCCTCTGTGTCAAGCCTCACTTCGATGCTTGCCTTATGTTGCCCCTCACTGAATTTGCACTCCAAATGTTCTGGTCCAACTCAACTTGAATCCTTTAGCCTCCAGAGTTTGTCTCCGCGTCTCTGACCTAGAATTAACACCATTACGCGTCCCATCTATAGTACAATGTCATCTGCAAATAACATATACCCAGGCACCTCATCTTGAATATTCCGCGTCAATTGAGAACTGATCCCTGGTGCAACCCCATTTCCACCTAGAAGTGCTCTGAGTCTCCACCTACCGTTCTAACATGCGTTTTAGATCCATAATATTTGTCCTTTATCGCCCTAATATAAGCCACCGGTACGCCTCTAACCTCCACGCATCTCCAGAGAACTTCCCTTGAGACTTTGTGTTGGGCCTTTTCAAGGTCAATGAACACTATATGCAAGTCCCTCTTTCTTTCCCGGTATTTCTCCATCAATCTCCTTACAAGATGGATGATTTCCGTAGTTGATCATCCCGGCATGAATCCAGACTGATTCTTGGAAATGGACAGAAGACCATCTGAACTAACCAAAACACCACATTCACAAGAAAGAGATTTTACAGAACTAAGAAACAACATATCCAGTGTAATCCCACAAGCGGTGTCTGGGGAGGGTACCATGTATGCAGACCTTACAACTTTGTAGAGCGCGTGTATGTATGTATGTATATATATATATATGCATAAATTGTTAAATACTGTTTAACCCATATGAATTTTTTAAAAAAAATTTAAATAACAAAATATGAAAACTTAGCCAGATGGAACCTGGGAAAGGGCCTTAATTAGATGACTCAACATATAAACTTGAGTGAATAAACCTAGAAAACTGCCCCTTTACTTTGGATTATAGCCTATGAAAGATGAAACACTATTCTTATAACAAGCAAAAACAACTAAAAGGAAACCTATTAAAAAAGCAAGTACAATAGCATGTAAAGCTCTCCATACACAATCTACGAAAGGAGTGCATAAATAAGGTCCTATTTGGGTATACAACTAAACTGTTGTGCTACAAAATTTAGTTCCGCAGAAAATAATTCAGGAAAACAACAATTTCACAAAACGTCTTCATTGGCTGGGTAAATTTTTGAAAATGTAAGCTGCTTATGAAGAACATTTTTTACAGTTTCGAACAACCAAACACAACAATACATAAATTTATACAAGGTGCATACAACAAACAAATAATGTTGTTAGGGAAATAAGAGGTTGCTTAAATGAGAAAACTTGCCATGAAATTTCAAGATTGGTTTCTCTCCATTAGTAACAACCTCAAACTTTATGCAATCTCCCGCCTTCAAGTCATTATCAACACAGAATTTACGCCACCCCTCTCGAATATAGAGTCCAGCATTGTTGGTACCCAGCCTTAAATTCCAGGATCTATGTCTTTCATCTCTAATAACCAAACCACATTTCTTGTCGATGAGACCATTTGCCTGAGCAAATCGTTTAGGAAGGTACTGAAAAGGTTTATAAGTTATAATGATTTGCACGAACCACAGTTTTTCACTGTATCACTACTCCAATAAACAAAGAGGGGAAAATAAAGAAAATGATGCAAATATTTCCTTTTCAGACTCACCAAGTAATTCCTTGTAAGGCAATACGGCTTAACAATGTACACAAAATGTGATTTACCAAAAGAGCTGTGAGTAGCAGATTCTTCGTTGGGAAAAGCCTTTCTTCTTGAAACAATGTTCGGGTTTGGTTTGTCTGTTAAATTGTTAATTGTAACAAATCCATGTCAAAAATCAAATACGTCAAGATGTTAACAATTAAAGTATAGAAGAAGTACGCACCCTATCTTTTGACTAATTTAATCAAAAAATAAATTGAGCTTATTTCAAGGTTGAGGTAATTAATTTGGTATTCATCAAGTATAAACTAATTGTACTATAATACGTGGCAGTTTATTATTGTTTGTGATGCTCTTCATGTTCTTGTCAGTCATTACAATATGTTGGACTAATGTTTTGAAGCTCCAATTTCTTTGTAAAATCATAAACTACAACATTATACTTATGTAACAATATATCACCAAAAAAGTGGACTAACCTGCATCTCTGTCAGACTCTAAAGAGACCTTATCTTTGACTTCAAATTTCCAACTGTATGCTTTATTTCTCGCAGGGCCGGAAGGAGCGCACGCCGAGTTAGATAGAGCAAAGGAGGGTCCTCCAACAGATTTCCCTTTCTTTTCCTTTCCTGGGCTAGGTAACCGTTAATGGACTATCCGAGGCATTATGAAGAACATTTTTTTCAGTATGGAAAACCAACAACGAAACCCAATCCCGCAGAGTGTGGTTTGGGGTGGGTAGAGTGTACACAGATCTTACCCCTACCTTGGAGGTAGAGATACTGTTAATGATAGACTTAATTTATTTGATAGTATGGAGAACCAAACATAATAATTTTGACAAAGATGCAATATAGTGTCATGGTGTATATAACAAAGTAAAAAGATAACTGAAAGAAGAGTTGCTCAAATGAGAAAACTTACTGTGAAATTTCCAAATTGGTTTTTCTCCATTAGCAACAACCTCAAACATCATATAATCTCCCTCCTTTAAGTCATTTGCAAGGCGAAACTCACGCCATCCACCTAATATATGAACTCTAGAATTGAAGGTAGCTAGTCTTAAGTGCCATGATCTTTGTCTTTCATCTCTGATCATCAGACCACATTTCTTGTTGATGAGACCGTTTCCCATTGCAAATTGTTTAGGAAGACGCTGAAATGGTTTATAACAATTTGCACATATGATACACTTCATATTTTTGCTGTAAATAACTCCAATATACACAGGAGGGAAAATAACAAAATGGTGCAAATGTTTCCTTTAGCATGAAGTTTCTTAACGGCAAAGGGAAAATGAGCTCTGAGACTTACCAAGTAACTATTTGAAATGCAATATCGACTGACAGTGCACTCAAAGTGAGATTGAGCACAAGGGTTGTGCGTACCGGCATCTGCATGGGTAAACACCTTGCTTGATGACATGATGCAGAGCTTCGATTTGCCTATTAAGTTGTTAATTATAGAGAAATCCATGTCAAGAAAATTGAATATGACAAAAATTATTATAATCGAAACATGAATGGAACTTAAACATCCATCCCAGTATTAGTTACTTAGTTTACAAATACACTGTTAAGATTGCCTATAAATACACTGTAAACTTATAAATTGATTCATTCATGAAATAAGATCAATTACTTCTCTCTTTTTCTACATTTCTCTCCTCAGCTACAATTCTCGGTTCATTCCTAGATTTAGCAATCATCGTCTTCGAGCCTCTGCTCCTAGATTAACAACTTTCACCTTGATCAATTCTGGTTGTATCAGGAACAGCAGGTAATAGCTTAAACCAGTCGGAAAACTAGAAAACCATACAAATTTGAAACCTCATCCAACTCAGTTTTACCCATCGTATTGTGGATTGAAAAAGTTCTAGATTATTTAACCATATTTGAAATGAGCGGGTTGAATATGGGGTTGTTACAGGTGGCTTGGGTGGGTAGAGAAAATATAGGTGGAAATTGCCACTACAAGGGACGGAGCCAGGTAAGGCATCCGCACCCTCTTTAGCGGAAAATTACATTGTTTATACATGGTTTTGGCTAAGATTACTTTTTTATGTAGATATAATAGATGTTGAAACTTGAAATCTAGGCTCCGCCACTCACCTCCACTATTTAAGATAAACGGATTCTAAAGATGTTACCTTTGAATTTAAAATTCTTGGAAGTCTCTTCAACATTATCACATCCTTCTTCTTCCTGCAGATACTCTGCATACTCTCTGTCACAATGACTTGAATCAAAGATGGAAACCTCAAATTCCATATTTCCTTCATGTCTGAAAATCAACAGATCTCCCAATTGCAGATCATGTTCTTCTACAAATGCAGCCCAACCCGCTTTGAATCGGCAGCCCTTCACCTTCACCAGCCAACTTTTGCCCCCACTTCTCAGTACTACATGTTCAATTTGATCTCGTCCCTTCAGATACTTCAAGAAACCCGTAGGTATCGTCTGCAATACAACATAAACTGTCTCAAATCACCATTCTGCTCTGTATAGGACCTGACAATTGTACTATTTTTCTACCAAGCTAAACAATTGTACTCACTCCATTTCAATTTTATTTTTAGTCCATTTTACAAAGAATGTCATTTTCTTTTTTCTGGCAACTCTTCAAATTCAACTTCCCACGGATCATGTTTTGGTTCATTCTATTCTATACATGTTTAGTTTTAAGATCACAAGATGTAAAAATCTTAATTACTTTGTTAAAAACTCTGTACCAAGTCAAAACAAGACAAACAAATTGAAACGGAGGAAATACTTCAAAGAACTATGGTATTCAATTTTTTAGTGTTTTATCTTTTTTGGGATGAATTCTTCCACTTCCATGCAACGTATATTAGACAAAGGAAAGATGACAAGAACTTAAAAAAGGATTACTTACAAGACCATGCTTGAAACCTTTCTGAATGGGCTTGAAAAAATGAGGTTTCTTTGGAGGGATTTTCATGGCAATCAACAAAATCCCCCTTTTCTGTTTTGCAATTGAAAGTTTGAAAGTTCAGTTGATATAATTGAAGAACTCTTTAAAAAAAAAAAATTACACATAGCCACAAAAATTTCTAACAATCATTGAAATCTCTAATTATAGGTGCGGGGTTCGGAAAAAGGTTGATGCACAAGAGTCTATATATACAATGTGCTCCAATATGTGTCACAAATTATGTCAAGACTAAGCTAATAGTACATTGAACAAATGGTAACTTGTGGTCCCAGAAAAAAGTTAAGTTGCACCAAAGGTGTGGCCCAGTTAAATTTTGGGTGTGCACCCTAGGCAATTAAATTACTACTATAAAAATGGATGGGTTGATACATGTGTATTAGGTGATTAATTCGCATCATACATGATGTTTTACGTGTATTATATTGTACAAAATAGATGTGTTCTTATTCAACTTTATACATGTTTATATATTATGTTGTTATTATGAGTGTCAAGGGAGCGAACGACTTGGGCCAAGTTCACAAATACCTCTCTGATAATAAAAATATAATAGGTGTATATTTACTATACTAGTTCAGTGTACGCGTCTCGCGCGTGTATCTCACTTTATTGAATTCAAACATTACGCAAAATAGAATATTTGTTTAAATAATAAAGATGAATACAATAATTAAATTTAACATTTTTTGGAGAATTTAATTAGTTAAATCTAACCTTTACCAAAAGAATTTATCCAAGCTGATCGACATTCATCTACCATCTGTAAACTGCAACAAAACAATACTATGACAGAGACATCAAAACAATATAATTAAACAATAGTGATCACAAAGCTCGAGTTTTGATGAAAATAATTCTTGTCTTAGCGAAAATTTTGACCCTAAAAAATAACTTGAATGAAAACAAAAATATATATACACACACGATGAATTCTCTTATGTTACAAAAACAATGAAGAAAGTTAGATTAACATCAATTATATTTTTTAAATAAGTAAATCGATTTCTTCGGTAGTTTAACGTGCATCTCAATATTTATAGAAGTATTTCCTTAATAGAGTGTCATTTTAGGAGTATTTTTCTATTCTATTTTAGGAGTATTTTTTTTAATTGATCAATACAAAAAAAATATTAATTGATTCTCCTTCCACATATTTTAAAAGTAATATATATTCAAAATAGTACAACACATTTTAGTTCTCACCAAATCATCCTATATATTTCTAACTCTAGCAAAGCACTTGTCAAACATAACAGTTTTTGTAAATAACGATAAAAATCATCCCGATAATGGTAATCACATCTCAAGTAAGCCGTAAACATATCAACTAATCGGTTCGATATTAGTTTAACGTGCATTCAATATTTATAAAAATATTTCCTTAATAGAATCTTATTTCATGAGTATTTTTTTATGCTACAAAAAAAATATTAATTGATTTTTCTTTTATATATTTTAGGAATCTTATATATTTTAGGAGTCTAGTTAATATAATAAAAATAATTAAATAATAATTTAAAAATAGTGAAAAGACAGTTTTGTCTAAAGAAAGGTGTTTTAATGAAGGACAAAAAGTTCAAATCACTTTTCTAAAGGTTCTTCACACTTTTAATATATTATAGATATAGATATAGGTGTATCAAGAGTAAAATATAAAATTAATCCGGAATTTTAAATAATTTTTTAAAAGATAAGGGATTTTGGGTAATAAGATCTCTTAGGTTTGTGATTTTGTGTAATTTATCCTAATTATTATTTTTCATAATATATCTTATCATACATATTTTAAGACTCTTTAATTTTTTAAAATATATTTTCTTTTATCATATGTTGTAGAACTTTTTATTTAAATATTTAAAAAATAATTTAATAGTAATTTGAAGGAGAAAGTGAAAAAATAATTTTTTGGATTATGCACTCTTTTAATGAAGAGTAAAAATCAACAATTAAGGCTCCAACAATAATAATAAAATATTAAACTACTCATGGTTCCATAGACCGACTCTTTTGTAATTTTAAACGGATCAAACTGTGGGTAAAAACTTTCTCAAATTGTGTACGGCTAAAAATGCTAAAAACAAGAAATTCTTAAAAATAAAATAAAAATTAGGCTCCTAAATCTAAAATCTTATAACGAAAAAGAACTCTTAAACAAAATACTGATGCTTATTAAATTCAATTTTAAAGTTTCTAGTTATTTTTGGATATTAATTTCTACTATTTTGAAATTACAAAGTCACACAAATATTCATGTGTTTGTAACAAAAAAAATGCCGAGTGAATAGGCTAGCAAAAAAGGAGCAATACGTAGACAGATGAAGGAGTTACGATAGTAGGAGATCACAATACTAATAAAAAAAAATAAAAAGAAAAAACACGCTCGATTACCTACTAACGTATTACCTCATTTCCCAACCTCTATATATTCCTACAGAATTTTAAGTCAATTCTGGACGGAAAAAAAATAGTTATTCACATGCCATGAAAATAACTGAATCGAATGCTTAAGGATCAACCAAAGGTGGTTACTATTAATAAAATTTCAATCAATATATAAATTAAATACCTGAAACTGCCACCCTTGAATTGATGGATGTGGCATCAACTTGCTTAAAATTCACAAGTTCACACACAAGAAACTGTTTTCTTGTATCCTAATATTTTGTTGACAATATTAAGCATGTGTCATTATATTACTTGACACAATATAGTCGAATTATATTGAAAACTGAAACATGAAACGTAAATCAAATGTAAAAATAAACATATAATTAGACATCTTCGGATAAATCACATAATACGTTCTATAACTGAATAAAATATAATAAAAGTTGACAGAAATTCACAAGAAACATTATAAAATTATAATCTATCCGAGATAAATTATAATTTTAAATTGTTCACATATTTCACTTAGACAACTCAACTGATCTTTTTTTCAATTAGACACTTAAATTATTCAAAAGTGACATATAAAAAAAAGTGTTATGTTCTTCACTCTCTTCGAGATAGTAAGTGTTTGAGAAACATAAAAATTGTAATTTATATAAAATAGATGTTTAAAATACAATAGTTGACTATAAAGAAACTGTCATGGGTGTGCTAATACAATATATGTCATACCTTTCATCACAAAGAGTCCCATCGCCCTCTAACCAAACCCATGTATCCATCAGCCTCCAAAAGTCGAATGTGTTGGGTTGCAATATTATTCGCACGACACATATCAAACACTTCTATTGAAGACTAATAGATAAAATAGTAATGGAGGAGATCTAATTTCTAAACCTCATTCACAAAACTATCAAAGAAAAATAATGGGAGCTACATATTTTAATTTACAAACTAAGAAACTATCATACTATTTTCTCCCCTTGCAGTTGCCCGAACAAAATTGCTTGTCGTGATTATGAGAACATGAACAAATTTTTACGATGGAGGCACGTACAATTGTTATCATGCAATTTTGTAGACCTAAATTTTGCATGCATAATATATTAATCATATAAATACATATATGGTAAATTGAACAAATTAAACCTAGATAAATTATTTTAACACAAAAGTTACCATGTATTTTGAAGTCCTGACCTAATTATTTTAGGAATTAATGTTATAATTAAATAATAAGTAAAATAAAAAAAAGGTGAAAAAACTATTTTGTCTATTGCGAAGTGTTTTAATAAAGGACAAAAAGTTCGAATCACATTTTTAAGGATCTTCACACTTTTAAAATACTACAGATATAGATTATAGATATAGACTAACTTTATGAATGATATTTTGAAACTTTATATTTGATTATTTTTACATTGTGTAATTATTTGATACTATAAGTAGAAAGAAAAAAATATAATAAAATTTTCTTGATTTTATAAATTAAACAACTAAAATAACTATTTTTAATATAACAATTTTTTGGTACATTATTGTCAACTAAACATAAGATCAAATTTTTGTTCATGAAGTATAACTTATCAAGTACCCCATGAATTAGACAAAATAAAATAGTATAAATTATTGTCCATGAGACATAAGTCATTTTCTAAAGCTCTTGAGCTACGATAAGCCTGTAAAACAATTTGCTCTTGAGCTACGATAAGCCTGTAAAACAATTTATAGAGTACCCCGTATGTTAGATTTAGTGAAATAGTTTAAATTGTTATCTATGAATAATGACTTAATTTTTGTAAAATCTCTGAGCAAAAATTAAAAAGTATCTCAAAAATAAAACTTTATGAAGATTTTCTGAAGTTTCAATTACATATTTCAAATTCAAGAAATATTTCCCGGAGTTTCATTTTTTAAGTTGCAGCGAATATCTAATATTTTAAACTTTTCATTTTATAGTCTAAAAATATGATTAATCAAATACTTATTTTCGTATTAAAAAGTGAATAAAATTCCATTGATTTCAAAATGCTAAATATAAAACTTAATAAGAGATTCAAAAAGAGGCTATTTGCCCATTTCCTCCGTATCATAGAGTAGGCAAACTAATCGAGGCAATTTTAATTACTCACTTCAATTAATTTATTTATTTTGGTTTCTCTTCTCACCCATGTCTGGTACCCTTAATTGGTATAAGTCATGAACCTTCATTTTTATTTGCCTTGAAAAAATTGCCTTTTTTGTAGTACTGCAACTGTTGATTTTGCTTTCTTATTGCCATCTTATACCTTTTTCTATTCGTCCGTTTATCCCTTTCATTCGTATTTTCCATTAATTTCGTATATGCCTTTTTAACATTTACATTTCTGTGGACTTTCCATTCCATCGCTAACTACCTTATGCACACAAATCAGCTTCTCGAGATCCCGCAACACCTCTTTGTCCACTTCCTTAATGCAACTAGTTGTCCAAAGCATGCACACCATTGCGTTCGAGCTATTTTCACCAAACCTCCATAAATTAACGTTTTTTCTATCTTTAACACTAATCGTAGTCAAACTATCCCATTTGGTCCGCTGTCTATCATATACAATCTTTTTTTTCTTGATCTCCAATTACATCATCAAGAGATTTTGTCAGGGACGGACCCACGTGTTAGGGTGGGGGTGCACGTGCACCCAGTAAATTCAGAAAAAGTTGTGTATATGTACATTTATATACTTTAAGAAACTATTATATAAATTATGTGCACCCACTAGAGAGCACAATAGCACCTTGGGCGTGTTGATTTTAGTTGTTGTTTCTCGCAGATGTGACCTGGGATTGAATCCCAATTTCAAGTTTCCCTTTATTATTTTTTGTGATAAAAAATTCTTAAAAACAAAAGTAGTTGTGAGGAATCGATCCTGCGACCACAATCCATCCACCCTTAACTGCTAGGCTACTACATAAAGAGTTAACGTTTATATATTATCCTAAAGCCCACATTTGACCTATATATTTGTATTTTCGTCATTGCTTAAGCCTTTACTGAACAATCAATTTTACTGATCAATCAATCAAACATGACACTATCCCTCAGTCGTCATTGAAAGATTCTCGAACGCTTATGTTGCGATAATGGTACACCCGCTCTCTTCAAATCCTGAGTTCGCATCTGGCTTTTGTTGTATGTAAGATTCATGATTACAATCCATATAAAAAATAGATAAAATTTTAACCATGTATATTTAGATTTAATTTTTTTTTTACAAAAAAGATAGAAAAAAAAAATATTATTCTTCAAATTCCACAACCCAACACATAATTCTATATCGAAAACTAATCTAAATATTCAAAACTATAAATTCCATACATCTTAAATAACAGATTCTAACCATTAATTTATCAAAAACAAAATAGCGGATTAAACAAATTTATTTTTTAACAATGCTAATTTATCATTACTTTTTAAGTCTCGTGTTATTTAAACTCTTTTTTTAATTTAAAATATCATAGTTTAATCATTATAAATTTTAAAAGATACTATTATACAACAACTAAAAAGAAAATTAGAAAAAATATGTAATATTAGTATAATATTTTTCTCAAAAAAGGAACATAGGTTAAATGGCGTAATTTTTTTATTACCACGTAAAATATAAGGGTCAAATAGAAGATCCATCTTAATTTTTATTTACTGTATTATCTTTTTATATTATAAATTTTATTCATTTTATTCCGAAATACTTGTCATATTTGTTAAAATTAGATATTCCACAATACTTATTATTTTAGAAAACAAAGACACAATTAATTGCTTATTTTTATTTTTATTTTAGTCATAAATCTTAAATATTAAAAGGTATTAATATGATGGAAAAAATTACTACTAATAAAAATAAGTAATAAATAAAAATAATTTAGTTAAATTATATTTTAGTTAATATTTTATAGGGTGAAAAAAGACAACATGGCCAAAGCAAAAACAACCCCAGAGAAAGCCTAACAAATTCAAGAAAATCAAGAAAGAGGGCCGCTGCGCTTCTCTGTTGTCCAAACACAAACATCATCGTACCCACCAACAACCCAAAACCCATAAACCCCATTGCCCTAAACCTCCCAAAGTAGAAGAATCCCAGAAGTACCAGCAGAAATATGTTGAAGAGCAAAGCATTCTCACGCCAAACCAGACAAGGCAAAGTGGTTAAGGTTGCTGCTGTTTTTTTCTGCTGTTTTTTTTTTTTTTTTTTTTTTCATTTTTCTCATTTGGGTGTTTTAAATTTGATATCTTTTTTGTTTTGGGTTACAGGAAGTTAGGGAACATTATTTACGAGATGATATTTATTGTGGAGTCCCCTATTGCAATAATAAAAAAACCAAAGACAATGACAAAGGCTGTGATGTTTCATCTGCTCGTTTAAGTGACTCTCCCTCCACCACTATTCTTGTTCTTGACACCAATGTTGTCCTCAATCAGGTATGTAGAATTTGATAATAACTGCTGCATACTTTGTTTGTTCTGTTGGGTTTATTGTTTACCTTTTGGATTTGTGCTAGATTGATTTGCTGGAAAATCCAGCTATGGACAATGTGGTTGTTCTATCCGTGGTGTTGTCCGAGGTTAAGAACAAGAATATTGCTGTTTATAACAGACTCAGGGCGCTATGTAGCAATTCTTTAAGGAAGTTCTATGTCTTTTCTAATGAACATCACAGGTATGTACCTTTACTTTTTTTCCCTTTCTGCAACCCGAGTTGTTTTGCTGTTGATTTCACTTGCCTTTTGATCGAAAGATTGGAACTTTAATGCTTTGACAACCCACTGCTTATTCGTGTTGTTTGATCATTTATTTATTTTCAGAATATTGCCTTTTCCTTCTGCTTAGATAACTGATTGTATCATTCTGGGGAGAGGGCAGGGGTGCCGGAACTATTGACTTTGAATGCTAGGATTTGGTCGATGATTTAGTAATATGTTTCATTTGATCCACTTAAACTGCAATGCATCATTTTCTTTTTGGCATAGAGTGAGTACATTATTGAATTTAAAGAACATAATGAGAAAAAGAGGTAGGATAGGGCAATATTGTTTATCACTTGGGGCGTGAGAAACCAGTTACCTTAGTGGTCCATGTAATTGTATGTCAAGGACTTGTCCTCTACGAAAAGAGTGTTGCACTTGCTGAAAGTTCTTCAGTCAAAACTCATAAGATATTGTTAAGTTACATTGCATTGGCAGCGGCCAGGATAGTATGGTGGTTATCACCTTACACTTGTACTTGGATTCTTGGTCCGAGTCCCTTTTCATTCACAACGGTTGCAAGGTTTGCCTATCAGTGGAAACTTCCTTTCCTGGCTTCAGTGATAAGGGAAATATTTTAACACTTATTATTTTATATATATATATATATAAATAATATTTCAACACTTATTATTTTATCTTCTTAATAAAGAAAAAGATTGTAGTATATCCTTTCAACATTTCCAGATGGTAGTGTTGGAACTGTTGCCATTGGAAGCTATTAGTTGGGGAAGAATTAGGCTGTAAGAAGTGGTGTGATTATGTATTTGTTCTCCAAAACCCTTCAGTGATACACAATAATGAGAGAAATAACTTGGATAAGCATGACAAAGTACCTTAATGAGTCCCTTTTTCCTTTACTTTCATTCACTTTAACTATGTCTCTACAATCATGTACTTTCTTCTATTAACTTTATGTGGCATAATGATAATTCCAAATACTTAACTCAGGAGGTCTAATAGATTACATTGCAACAAAGTTCTCTACTTATTAGTTCTTGTTTTCTCAACCTGAGCATCACATGCCGTGACAGTCTCGTTGGTAATCCACACACAACTTTAAACTATGTCAGACTACTTTAAATTTTGTCATCTTTTCCGCTTAAACGAAGATGGAAGTAGAGTAGGCAAACTTCATTTGCCCAATTGTCTTGATGTTAGCATCTCCCTCACGCACTTTTGCTGATTGCTACAAATGGTATCTCTGTTTTTTGGATAAGTAGAATAACATCTACTGGAAGGGGAGCCTTGGAGTAACTGGTAAAGTTCCATGTGACCAGGAGGTCACGGTTGGGAAACAGCCTCTGGCAGAAATGCAAGGTAAGGCTGCGTACAATATGCCCTTGTGGCGGGGCCCTTTCCCGGACCCTTCGCATAGCGGTAGCTTTAGTTCACCAGACTGCCCATTTTTAGAATAGCATCTACTGCTATAATTGAGGATTTCATGGTTGACCTTGAGCAATAAGAAAAACCTTGTGTGTGCCCTTTGAATGATCCACTTACTCGATAAACCACTACCAGACATCAATTCTTGCTGGTTACAGCCAAGGCTGAACTCTGATTAAAATTCCTTCTTCTGCACACTTTTTTTCAGGGATACTTATGTGACAGCCATGGCTGGTGAAAGTCCAAATGATCGGAATGATAGAGGTTCGTCTGGTCACCTTTGTGAACTAGCAATTGAAGTTGTATTTCATTGCTTTTCTTGAACATTTTGTGCCATGCATTTCTGCGTTATCCATCCACTAGTTTTCTGGGACCTTCCTCTAATTTCTCCAAGTCCTATGGTATGTGCTTATGCTAGGCGAATTAAAGGTCACACTTACCTTACTTGTTTATTAAGTGTATAAAGGCCATGCTAAAAAAGTGCGTTTCATACTGATGTAGAGGAGAATCTAAACTTGCAAAAGAAGTTTTGCTCCTGCGACAGTGTCTCATCTTTTCCATCAAAAAAAGAAAAAGAAGTCGAAAAGATTTTAAATGTATTGAAATTGGATTTGGACATTTTTCATTTTTTTTGGAGATGAGTAACACTTTGTATTCACACAAAGATTCATCAGGAAACTCCTGATGAAGAGGGATTTACAATCATCATAATCAAAACCAAAGCAAACTTTCAAAAATTTACAGTTGTCCTATAAATTCCACTAACTATCTACTTCCCCCACTAGTTCCTGCTTAAAATACGAAAGACTGAGACATCTCATCTTGATCATCTGTGTGCTGTCAACCTTCCCTTCATAACATCTCTCATTCCTTTCTTTCCATAATGTCCACCAGATGCCAGCAGGGACATTCTTCCACCAGTCTTCCTCTGATCCTCTCTTTTGATTTGGGCTTTTTTCAGTTGAGAGGAGCAAACAGGATATTTCCCATTATCATTGGCAATACAAAGTGAAAAGTCAAATGCTTGGCATTATTCCTTTTCAGTTTCTTAATGTGATTGAATAGTTAGGGCTTTATAAATTTACTAAATTTGGGGAAAATCAATCTCTAGAAAAGTGAACATAACCTTGTCTATTTCTGCCACTGACCCACACCAATGATGCATTGGGTTCTTTGGTGCACTGGGGAGTGAAGCACTTCATTCTTCAGGTTTTCTTTCGGTGGAGTATTCTAGACGATGACAGAATGAGAACCTTTGAATTAACATTTAGGTTAATTTTTTGTCCTTTTGATGTTTATCCAAGTATTTTTGTTCCATCTTCTATCCAGTGTAAACTAATGCTTAGATTATTGTTCTCTAGTAAAGCTTCATGATCTCTTAATTTTGATTATCTGAGTGCAAAACTCTAAGTAAGTCGAGCTTTGTTACATTTCACCGGCAAGAAGTGGAATGGGAAAGGTTAATATGATTTGAGGACATATAATCAAGAACCATGACTGTTTATCTGTAATAGGTCTTTATATATGCCTTCAACTCTGTCCTTAATGAAGCTGAAAGCTTTTGTTGGTAATCACCAGTATATTGACGAACTTCAACAATTTTTGGTGGTTCAGCTATTAGGAAGGCAGCTAAATGGTATCAGGATCATCTTGGTGATGCAGCAAGTGTCTTGCTAATTACAAATGATAGAGAGAACAAGAAGAAGGCAATTGAAGAGGGAATTTCTGCAGAGACAAGTAAAGCTCTCTTCTTATTGTTTGATGTCAATCATTGAGTAGTATGATACTGTGGTGGTATGGATTTGACCACTCTGACGCTTCTGTTAATGTTTGTGAAAGTTCTCTTTAGTCGTTACTGTGTATAGAGCTGTTTCCTTTAGTTAGCTCTTGCTTAATTAAGTTATCTTCATGAATCTTAACTGACTTACTTCCGTTGATCTCAGTTGAGTGTTATGTAAAGTCACTTGGTCAGCCGGAATTGCTTGACCTAATAGTTCAGCCTCCCTCTGAAGATGTTATTATGGATGATGTTGAGGATTTGAGGCCTTCAAAGCGAAAAGTCATTTACAATGAGGTATTTTCGACTGCTTAATATAGTTTATTTTGGGTGCGGTTTTTAAGACTATGACCTCCTAAACTTTGTCTGTTCATGTTTTCTATAGCATAAGCCCATGTCAGAAATTACTTCTGGCTTGCTTCGGGGACTTCTTCACCAGGGCAAACTTCGTGTTAACCGTTTTAATCCATTTGAAGCATATGTTGGAAGTGAAAGCATTGGCGATGAGATAATTATATACGGGCGTGCAAACATGAATAGGGCTTTTGATGGTGATATAGTGGCAGTTGAGCTTTTGCCTCAAGAACAGTGGCACGAGGAGAAGTCTTTGGCATTAGCCGATGAAGGTTTGTCCACTTCCTTCTCTTATACTTTAATGGACATTCCCGATATATTGGGAATTTCCGAACTATGCGAAGAGGGTTAGATATGTCTTCCGTTTACAATTGGGTCATCATGTTCTTACTTTTCAAACATGGGCTTATTGATTAATGTAAAAGGATTGAAGAGTAAGTAGTATCTAATTGAACTGATTAGCACTATCAATTTACACTCTTCTAATACGTGGCTTAAATCCAACCCTTTTACCACCCCCCTTAACTTTTTACCCTATCTCCTTTCAACCTCTATGTAGTTGTCCTTACTTGCTCTCACGTTGGAGGAAAACGTTTTTGTGCATGTAAATCTCATAACTATTTTGGTATCCTGAAGAGGACGAAGAAGAAGATGTTCATTTAGCTCCAAACAGCGCTGATGATGCTCCTAGAGTCATGAATCAAGGGCAAACTGCACCTGAGGAAACGAAACCTTCTCGACCAACTGGACGTGTTGTTGGTATCATAAAGCGGAACTGGCACTCGTAAGTGACATATCCTATCACGTTTAGAGTACACTATCTTTTCTCTTTTAAAAAAAGATTGTATCCTTTATTTTTCATTTAGATTATTAGATTAAGGATATCACCTTGGTTCCTCCTAATTGGTCACCACCTAGCAACACAGTCGTGGTCATTTCATTTAAGGAACCTTTCAGCATCCATGTTTGGGATTGAACTTGATTTGTCCAAGGTTATATTCTTATGGTTTATTCTTCATTTTTTCAAATTGTTAAGTTTTTTGAATTCTTTTCTTAATTCGAAATAGAGAAAATGTTTGAAAATATGTTTAGACTTTAACCAGGTTGAAAAGCAGGCTCTTCTTTTTCTAACATGATAGATATTTTGTAAAAATGCCTTTGCCTAAGGTTTTTGATAAAGTTAGATGCACCAGTTACGTTTAGTTTTAGATTCTTCCTCACTTTTGAGTGTTGTGATTTACATTTGGGGCTTGGACAATGACCATTTCTGGGCAGTGAAATGTTTTTTCATAATGTTGGGTCACTCACAGCAAAAAATTGATGGGACCCATTCTTTTACGCATCGATCGAACTACATTTTTACACTTTAACTGTTAGAAAAGTTTATTTGATTGTCTTTTGTAGGTTAAATTTTTTTCCCAAAGCATGTAAATTCTTTAATTTGTACCACTGAGAGTCGTACTTTGCTTGCTGTGATTCAAGGTTAAAGTATTCACATCTAACCTAAATTTTAAGGTAAGAGTTAAAGTAAATTTTGATCATTATAAATTCCATGCTCCAAATGTTCAGTCCTTGGTGTTTCAGATGTATGAGGTTTTGTCTCCTTTAATGGTCCTAGATTTATCTCCGGAGCTAGTTTTTGAGGTTGAGTTAGATCCAATGTCCATTTTTCATGACATGGTATTTGAGCCTCTTCGGTTTTGGTAGAGACTCACATAGTTATGTTACTGGTGGGCGGCTTACACCCTCTGGTGCCACCACTACTCTCCTGACAACTATTCTCGGGACAGTTCAGACGCTGCTTCTCTATGTCTGGTGCCTTTCAGGCGTCGATCATCTTTCTAGAGACTTTTTCTTACCTCTTGTGATAGCTTTGCAATTGGGTTGGTCCTGACATTCAATTCCCGTAATCATTGAGGTTGCGGAGGATTGTTACTATTTCTGAAAATCATTTTGGATTTATGCCAGGGCTCTCGACTACTGAAGCCATCCATCTCGTCAGGAGATTGGTGGAGAAGTATAGGAAAGGAAGAAGGATTTGCATATGGTATTTATCGACTTAGAGAAGGCCCATGATAGAGTTCTCAGGGAGGTGCTTGGAGGCTAGAGGTGTACCTATAGTGTATGTTAGGGCGATTAAGGATATGAACGATGGAGCCAAGACTCGGGTTAGGATTGGGGGAGGGGACTCAGAGCACTTTCCCGTCTTGATGGGGTTCACATCAAGGATCGGCGTTAGTCCGTTTCTTTTTGCCTTGGTGAGGGATGTTTTGACGCGGCACATTCAAGGTGAGGTGCCTTATTGTTTGCTTTTTGCGGATGATGTAGTCTTGATTGATGAGACACGTAATGGAGTTAATGCTAAATTGGAGGTTTGGAGGAAGACTCTTGAATCTAAAGGGTTTAGGTTGAGTAGGTCCAAGACGGAATAGTTGGAGTGTAAGTTCAGCGAGGTATCTCATGAGTCCGATGTGGTTGTTAAGCTTGGCACTCATTCTATCAGTAAGAGAGACAATTTCAAGTATCTGGGGTCTATGATTCAGGATTGACGAAGATGTCACTCACCGGATTGGGGTAGGGTGGATGAAATGGAGGCTCGCCTCCGGTATCTTGTGTGACAAAAAGGTACCTCCCAAATTTAAAGGCAAGGTCTACAGAGTGGTGGTTAGATTGGCTTTGTTGTATGGGGCGGAGTGTTGGCCTATTAAGAAGGTCCACATCCAGAAGTTGAAGGTGGCGGAGATGAGAATGCTTCGGTGGATGTGTGGGTGTACTAGGAAAGATAGGATTAGAAATGAGGTTATTCGAGATAAGATGAGAATGGCGTCGCTGGAAGCCAAGATGGGGAAGCGAGGTTGAGATGGTTCGGTCATGTGATGGGGAGGAGCACGGATGCCCCAGTGCGGAGGTGTGTGAGATTGGCTAGGGATGGTTTCAAGCGAGGTAGAGGTAGACCGAAGAAATATTGGAGGGAGGTGATTAGACATGACATGGAGCAGCTCTAGCTTACCGAGGACATGACCCTGGATAGGAAGTTGTGGAGGAGGCGGATTAGGGTAGAAGGGTAGTCTGAGTTTAGGATATCTTTTGGTGTGTTACTTGGAGTATCTTGTTTATGGTACTATTGAATATGCTATTTTCTATTGTATCTTGTTCTTTTACTATTTCTTATGTTAGATTGTTTTACTTTGAGTCGAGGGTCTATCGAAAACAGCCTCTCTATCTTACATTTGAGGTAGTGGTATGGACTGAGTACACTTATCCTCCCCAGACCCCACTTGGTGGGAATATATTGGGTATGTTGTTGTATTTGCAAATAGCATGAGGATTATAGAGTTCTGCCCCTTAAATATGTGAAAATCCTGCAAAAATTCTATGGTTTCCCGACTCTCTGGACTGTCATTGAACTCAATACTTCTTTAAATATCCACTATTTACGAAGTCTTCATTTACCTTGTGTATAATACGTTTTGTCCTTGTAGTTACTGTGGATCCTTGGAGCCAATGCCCATGCCAGCTGGTGATGGTGGTCGTGCCCATGCCTTATTTGTATCCAAAGATCGCAGGTTCCCTAAGATACGGATACAGACTCGTCAATTGGGAAATTTACTGGATAAACGGATTATTGTTGCGGTTGATTCGTGGGATCGATTGTCCCGATTTCCAACCGGTCACTATGTCAGGACAATTGGAGAAATAGGTGATAGGGACACGGAAACAGAGGTATGTGGTAAAATGTCATTCTTGCTCTTTAAAATTTTAAACGGATTATTCTTCTATACTTTTTCTGTAATGTACTTTTGAGATTAACCCATCAAAAAATGTACCTTTGGGATTGTTTATAGTTTTTCTGTTGTGGTTTATTGTTGAAAACCTTCTAATAAGTGCTAAGGGCGTTGGTGTCCGTTGCTTGTAGGTACTTCGTACTTATATATTATCTTACACGCTTAAATAGTTAACATTTGATTTTTTTCTTGATGCTGATAAATAATTTCGTGACTTAATTTGTTCTATAATCACTTTAGGTGGTATTAATTGAGAATGATATAGACGCCAGACCATTTTCTGCCCAAGTGTTGGCGTGCTTGCCACCATTACCTTGGTCTGTTTCTTCTCAAGATTTGACAAATCCTATTAGACAGGATTTACGTCATCTGCGTGTATGTAGTGTGGACCCTCCTGGTATGTTGTCCAAATTTTATAGTGCTTTTCGTCTTCAATTTAACTGCAGAGCCCACGTTTAGTTTGTGTCAGCGTAGGTGAGATACTTTCTACACGTGATAATCTCAGTCAGAATTCTGTTTTCTATGATGCAGGATGCAAGGATATTGATGATGCATTGCATTGTATGCCTCTTCCTAATGGAAATTTTGAAGTGGGAGTTCGTATCCATGTTTAATTTTGAAATGTTTTGGCTAGAATTTGCAAAACCTTAACACTGATGTCTTTTGCTAATTTTCTTCTTCAAGAGACAGTGAGCTTCTTGGAGAGGGGCGTGATGAGGGTTTTGTGCACATGAGGCTTTTCAAATTATCTTTGGTTTATTAGACTTGTTCTGTGTACAACCAATGTAATGATGAGTATTTAACTGACACCGTCTCTTATTTCCTTTGATGTTTTCAATTCTCATGATTTTGTACCTAAATAATCTTTTGACTCACCAAATCTTCTTGTGCTAGCTACAATGGCTGTATGCCCCCGCGTCCCCAACTAAAAATATGCTTTTCCTCAACTACCTTTTGTATTCCACCTTTTTTAAAAAAAATAAAAAAATATAACTTCTTCATCAGGGAAAGTTTTAGTTGTGAGTCTTTAATGCATATCAGATATTGCTGATGTTACAAATTTTGTTCATCCTGGAACTCCACTTGATGATGAGGCTTCACAAAGAGGCACTTCTGTATATCTTGTAGAGCGTAGAATCGATATGCTTCCAAAACCTCTTACAGAAGGTAAAGTTTACTTTTGTGGCACTAGCCTGGAATAGATTTTGCTTGTCACATTGCTTGGAGATGGATTTTGCTCTATTATTTTAACCAAAATTCGTACTTCTTTGTTATGGATGCCTTTTTCAATAATCTGTTGTTTTTTCTTTTCTTGGCAGATATTTGTTCACTTCGTTCTGATGTTGAAAGACTAGCTTTCTCAGTTATCTGGGTATGTGATTTATTTTTATGATATCGGTAGAAGCAATAGCTGATCTTCTATTTCTCCGACTTCTTTCTCTCAAATATCTGTCAGTTTATCTATGTTATTTTTCTTTCTTGCTGCCTATCTATCTATCTAGAGGTTCGTACAGTGTTCCCTCAGTCTGAAGACACTATAATTTTGTCTTTTATTAACACCCAGCTTATACATACCTATTTAATGGTCAATCATCTATTTATTAATTTTTTTTTAAATGGTCAATCATCTAACTGCATGCTAACTGTCAGTCATTTATGCCGCCATGTCGAAAGTAATGCATAATATACGAAAGGTTGTCTTATGTTGACGCAAGTTCAAACTCAAAATTAGTTCCTTTGTCGTGCCCCAATCAACTGGGATTTTTATAACCTTATTGATCAAGCTGTACTGTTCAATTGGTTAAATGTCAGCCTAGAATAAATCATTTTTGTTTGGTCCTTATGCATGTATGAGTCGAGTGTCGTGACTAACCCTTACATGAGGCAGATAGGTACATATAAGAAGATAAAAACTTAATTATTGCAGGTTGTTTATGAAATAATTTTATAGTATTCTGGATTGTATGGCTCAATTATACTGGCATACAATAGAGACTTTATTAGCCCCTGTCGTTTTCGTTTGTGTGCTTGTGTTTTCCTCCCTCCTGCTGGTCATGGTCTGATATTTCCCCTCCGACATAACCTTTTCTTTTTGATCAAGTAAATGTATCCACGTTCATAACATGGGCAAACTAGCCGTATTCAATGCATATTTATATACCAGAAGGTATAGAATCTACATTCCCGTGACATAAGTTCTATATATGTATTTTCACTTAATGTATGTTTGTTTTTCTTTCAGGAAATGACACCTGATGCTGAGATTATTTCTACAAGATACACTAAAAGTGTGATTAAATCGTGTGCAGCATTATCTTATGTTGAGGCTCAAGCGAGAATGGATGACAGGTTCTCCCATTTGATGTTTCTATTTATGTTTTGTCTCCTTGGCTCTTTTATGGTCACTCGTAGAGGCGGTTAGATCTACCAATGGATATTATTTTTGTTGAGTTCTTGTTTATTTAGTTTTTTTATTTATTTGTGCAACGCTCATTTTGAGTGAGCACAAAAGAGCCACCCCATGTCATGCTTAACAGAGAGACCAAGCATCAGGAATATGAGGGGACTCCTCTCCTTTAAAAAGATGTTAAGATTATATAAAGTACAAAATTGTCAGTGAAACTTCCATATAAAAATGTGAAGTTGCTTTGTTGTGCCCATTTTTGAGGTTAGCATCTGTATCTTGTTCTGCTTACTGGAGGTTAATTTTTTGTTTGGGCTCATGATCAAGTAGATAGGAGATTAGATCTGTGTATTCTTATCTGCATCTGACATCTGTACATGCAGTAGAAATTGATTATGCAGTACCTACAGGCCTAAAACTGGTTTATTTCAAAGCATTTTACATTTGATCTAGTCAGAGAAAATAATAAGTATAACTTATGTCAACCAAGGGGGCCGTAGATGGTTAAGAAGTAAAATCTACTACTAATGATTGTTGAAGTGGGTTTCTTGATGATCCGAATAGATGAACCACTCAACCTGAGTGATTTTTAACTTAAAGGTTTGTTTCACGTCAACTTTAAACGTAGTCACTACTTGCGTGTCCGACTTCTTAAACATCATAAAGAACACATCTCTGCTTTTTTGTTATTTCCTTCATTTGTACATCCTAGTTCCTGTACTCACAAAATATATTTGTTATTCCAGTCGCTTGGTGGATCCAATAACTTCAGATTTACGAAATTTGAATAAGTTAGCCAAGGTGTTGATCTTGTAAAATCTTTATTCCCCTTTCTTTAGTTACAATATCTTAAATTTTGGACTTCCAGCGCTAGTATCAATATATTAAAGGCATTCTAATGAGACCAACCTTGCAGATAATGAGGCAAAGACGCATTGATAGGGGTGCGCTGACACTTGCTTCTGCTGAAGTCAAATTTCAGATTGATACTGAAACTCATGATCCTCTTGATATCGGTATAATCCAATTCTTTTTTTGCTCTCTCTCTCTCTCTCAAGTTTCTTTTGGTAGCTTATTGTAAATTAGATAAAGGTGCTCAACTATCTGCTATTTGGAAATCCAAGAAATCTTCTTACAGATCTCTTTTAATTTATATATTTGACAGTGCTTAAGATTCAGTTTAGGGACCATTTGTTTCAGACTGGTGCAGTATTATGACATCAAAACTTCTTAGTTTTGAGCTCACAAAACATATATTTTTCTATTTTGCTGTCGTATTTTCTTGCATCCATACTTCAACAACTTCTCTTTTGAGCCGAGGGTCTATTGGAAATAGCCTCCCTGCCCCACAAAGATAGGATAAGTCCTGCATACATCCTACCCTCCCCAGTGCCCACTTGTGAGATTACACCGAGTCTGCTGTTATTGTTGGGCTCATAGAACATATCCCTTAGCAATTGTAAAACCCAATTCTGGCTTATTTTTGACAGATGTTATTCAAGGCAGAAATGCATCTTTCTCTATCCTCTTTTTTTTTTTTTTTTTGGAACTGGTAACTTTTGTATTCCTCACCATTAAGGGTCTGCTGACCATGTCCAAAATTTACACTTACTAAAACCTAACTTCAGTAATCCTATTAAGTCCAACAACTGAACTTCCTGTTCTATATGTTGCTCTTTACACCAAAAATATAAAGAAGTGATGACCTTCCACTTGATCTTCTGTATGGAGCTTTATTGTTGCTGTTCTTCTTCTTGTTATTATTCCTTGACCTTCTGGCCCGGTATAAGGTCTTATGACTTTTTGGAGACCTGCGTTTAGGCCATCAGGGCCTGGTAACTGCTAACCATTTGTGAGATGCATCCTTCTCCTGAATTTACGGGCCTATTCTACTGAGTTCCTTAGGAAGAGTCGTCTCGTGCTCCTAGGTATTCCCTACCTACGGTTCTATGTCGGTTTTGGGTAGAAGTACCCTCTTGCTCAAAGTTGTTCGAGCTTTATGGCATGGGTTACTTCAACGCTGTATCATCATTCCTATTAGTATTAGGCATGAGCTACGGGAATAGTCGTCAGGGCCTGGTCACTGCTAACTCTTTGTGAGGATGCATCCCTTCTCCCGAAGTTACGGGCCTATTCTACTGAGTTCCTTAGGAAGAGTCGTCTCGTGTTCAGAGGTATTCCCTACCTACTCTTCTATGTCGGTTTTGGGTACAAGTACTCTCTTGCTCAAAGTGGTTCGAGCTTTTCCTATGGTATGGGTTATTTCAGCTCTGTATCATCACTACTATTAGGTATGAGGTACAGGAATATGAATTGTCTTGAGGACAAACATGGATTAATCTGTACTTCACTGGAGGAATACAAAGGGTTGAGTTATGCAGGGAATATAGAGGATTGATTTCCATCTGCTGAGAGTATGGGACATGGGATCTGCCATCACTAGTTTGATGTGAGGATTTTTCATGTGCTTTCCACGATTTCATAGAAGAGTTCTGCTTTTTTTGGTGGGATTGCACATAACATCGTCCTTTGTTTTACTGTTTCGGGTAAAGCTAATTTTTTAAGCTGTATGTATAGGAATGTATCAGATTCGTGAAGCAAACCAAATGATTGAGGAGTTTATGCTTGCGGCTAATGTTGCAGTTGCTGAACAAATCCTGAAGCATTTTCCTCTCTGTGCACTATTAAGGTTTGCTGCTATCGTTACTTCGAAACAAATCCGTTTGTACAGTTAACTATTTTTACCAAGAACATCTTCCTTTACTGGTGTCTAAGTTTTCTCGTCTCATATACATCCCGCTATGCTGTATGAGTCTCTTTCTGCATCCTTCATGTGCTAAAACAGAATGCAATATGATATAATATGGGATTATAGGTGATAATGAGAAGTTTCTTGGAGGTCTAGCAGTTCGATGAATGGTTACAGGTAGATATTAAAATGATTCTTGGATCACAGGCATAGGTTTTTCAAGATGCAAAGTTGTACTTAAGGATAGCAATTAAAGGAACACACATGTGAGGCTACATTTCTTTAAGGGCTTTAATCCTTTGAAGCGATGATGACATATATTTCTTAGAGGGATTCATTTCCTTAAAAAAAGGGTTACGCCTGTCTAGCTGTAGCGGGCTTAACATATGCTGAATCCATTTTTGGCAGATGATCCCAGCTTGTATTTTTTGGTGTCTTTGGAAGGAAAGGAATTGTAGATGTTTTGATAGCGTATCTACTCCCAGCAGTAGAATGAAATCTTTTTTCCTTTTGAATCTCTTTGGTTGGAGCAATCTATCCCCAGTAAATGATGTTATCTCCCTTTTGATTTTATCGCTTCCCTTTCCACGGTTTAGAAACCTTCTTTTGCTTCTGGTTAAACTCACTGATATAGCGGTGGATGTTTTTGTACTGTGGAGTTTAACCATGATCTTTTACTTTGCATCTCCTTGATGCCTTTTTAATACAATACCTTACTTCATCAAAGAACATGCTCAATCCACTTTTACATACATCTCTGCTTCATATTCTCCCCTCCTTCACTGATTTTCTTTTTGCACGGTTTTCATACATCAGATGACTATTCATAGTTGTCTAAGATGGAGCATTAGGGAAAGAGATGGTGGCTCTTGCAGAAGCCGACTTATCTGCATGATTCCTAACTCTTAATTCCTGCCCCGAACTTTGGATGACCATAAGTATTCTGAAAATTTTGTACTTAATGTTATGTTAGAAACTTCTTACAAAATAGCATGGTCAAGCAAAGCTTAGCTCTAGTCTAATTTATCTGCTATTATCTTACTTGACAATTCAAGCGTTGTGCAAAAACTTGAATTACATTTTTGCTAGTGTGTTGTGACACTATGAAAGGCTATTAGAGCAGCTTAACCTTTGTACTGCAATTAAATCTGATAATTCTCCAGGTTTACATGACACATTTTTATTTACAGGCGCCATCCAAGCCCAACCAAAGAAATGCTTGAGCCTCTTCTCCGCACAGCTGAAGCAGTTGGTCTTAGTTTGGATGTGACATCATCCAAAGCATTGGCTGACTCTCTAGATCGTGCTAAGGTGAGTTGTGGCTCATTGAACCTGATTTGCATTGTGAAACGTAAGAATTAAAGCATGAAGTTTATTCCTTCCACTATATATCTGAGGGTTTTAGCTATAAATCAAGTTGAATATCACAGATAGTTCACAAGTTGCGTGTGCCAATTCATTGTTTGCTCACCTTAGCTAGTTCATAGCTGAGCTGACATGAACAAGCATTCACCCACTCCCAGAATAAACTTGGGTGTAGGCTAGCTGACCAAGGTGAGAAATGAATTTCATCCTCTCCTTATAAGCCATAGAACCCTAGCAGACGAGCATCCTACAACCTTACCTGATTTTTCCTACTGCTTCTAATGTGCAGCCACACTGCCTCTTTCTGTGTCATTCTCTCATTCCCTCTCTCATGGGAAAAGATTCACTATTTACTTATCTCTTCTCCATTCAATTGATTGACGATGCAATGAACAGCTACTTTTGCAATTGGCTTTTTCGCAACATTCACTTATATTAAGCTATTAAGATTTTTGTTATTTGCAAGTCGTGTTTGTTTCGCAACAACTAATTATTAGTATGTTGTTGTTGTTGTTATTGTTGTTGCAAGTCGTGTTTGTTTTTGGCTTAGAGGAATAAAATTTGGTTTGCTGATTTAAGTGATTTTGTTTCAAGTTTGTCTTCCTTTAATTGGAACATAGGGCTTGTGGCAGATCAATTCGTTATGTTTGAACTTTTTGCAGCTTAATGTCAAGCCTTTAGATTCTCCAATCAAGCTGAGCTCTATTCATGGGATTTTAGGCTCAATCCTATCCTTAAATGCCTGAAGCTAGACTCAGGCTCACTAGCTGGCATCCTAATTTTACTGTTAAGAAATTTCAGTATCATTTCTTTTGCAATGCAAGGTGCTCTGTATTGACTATTTACTTTTTGGCCAAACATAAGGTACTTCATAATGTGTTTAGCTCACAAATGAAAGTAATTTGGCAAAAATTATTGTTTTTTCTTCAAAATAAGATGAAAATAACAAGAAAATCAGTGAATACCTTCCCTGGTTCTTATTTGACTGTCCTGTTATTTATTGAAGATTTGCGTTGGTCCTTCACTAAAATGCCCTTAATTATATTTTATGTATTTACATAAGTTGATTTTGCTCAAAATTGACTGAAGAACTACTTTTACGGAAAAATTATCAATCCGGGACTTGATAGCCAAGAAAACATTGCATAGTGATGATATTGCACTACTCAAAGTAGTTTAGGGACATCTAGTTCCGTTTGGGTGCTGTTGTGCATTCATATGCTAACTTTCTATCTTCTCCCTAGGGTGACGATCCATACTTCAACAAGCTGATTCGGATTCTGGCAACGAGATGCATGACACAGGTGATCCTTCTTCGTTGATTTGATAAATCCCCTACTTTTGAAAAAATCAAGTAATTTCTGAGTTGGTGTTGCTTTTGATACACCATTTTCAGGCGGTTTACTTCTGTAGTGGAGACCTTAGTCCTCCGGAATATCTTCATTATGGTCTTGCCTCTCTGCTTTATACTCATTTCACTTCGCCCATTAGAAGATATGCTGGTTAGTATAAGTTACCGTCCATTTATAATGACAAAGCGCTGGATGTGATCAATTGTGAGCCTCTTTTTCTGACTTGTAGATGTCATCGTTCATCGGTTGCTTGCTGCTTCTTTGGGGATTTATAAGCTTCCTGGTGTTTTCCAAGATAGGCCCAAGCTGACTAGTATTTCTGACAGTGAGTACTGCTTTTCATTATGCTTGGTATTCCGTTTTAAATGCATTCGACTTCTTGTGGATGGAGTAATATGAGCTTTCCTTTCTTGTTATGCTTGTTCTTGATTAAATAGGCTTTTGGTTGTCATGTATTCGGAGGTAGATCAGAAGAAGTTTGTATTAATAGCTTTATGCTTTTTTCCTCCACTGAGTGAATAGTGGGGACTTCGGATTGAATGTCTGTTAGTCCAGGTTTTACTTAGCTATGAGTACTTTTGACCTCTGGGGCTTCAGTCCAGCAATGAGCCTAATGTGTAATGTGTGAGTTAGGCGCACATCACAGGTTCAAACCCTGCTGCAGACAAAGGCTTGGTATTTATTTGCAGAAGGGTAGATGGTGGCCCATTATCCACTGAGTTTCTAATTGTGCACCATTGACAGTTGAGGATTTCTCGGTTATTAAAAGGACTTGAGTACTTCTGTTAAAGCCTACCTGTTCAATGCAAATAATCCACTTGTGCATCATTAGCTTTCTAGTATTTATGCTATTGCTGAACTTTGGACATTAAAGGGCTTAAACTTATAATGAACTTCTGTTCAGATCTTGTTTTCACTCTCACCAACATTTACTGTTTGTGGCTGTTATGCAAAGACAAGTGAAAAGGAAATAGAAAAAGAAGAAAAATAGAAGTCTATCTTATAGGAAAATTGTAGAACTCGTTCTCTAGTTCCACATTTTGTGTGGTTATGTTTGCTCATCTAAATTTTGCAGATCTAAATTATCGGCATAGGAATGCTCAGATGGCCAGCAGAGCATCAGTCGAGCTCCATACCCTCATTTTCTTCAGGAAGCGGTATTAAGAGCATCTTCTTAGTTCTCTCCCTTTATGCCCCCCATATTCTCTCTCATTTTTATTTTTCCATGTTTGTGCAGGCCAACAGATGCCGAGGCGAGAATAGTGAAAATAAGATCCAATGGCTTCATTGTCTTTGTGCCCAAGTATAGTATCCCTTGTGCTGTTCTATTCGCCATACTGCTTTTACTTGACCCTCCATTTGGTTAGCTGTTGTTTCTTCATTTAGAGAGCAAAAGTTGACTATATAAGTTTTCTTTATCAACAAGTTGATAGATTTCCTTTTGCATCAGTCGAGCATGATGTTGCTAAAACTTTAGTTGTTTTTAAGATGGTTAAATCATTTTTTGATTTCAATTGGATTCCAAATCCTCCTGTCAACCTGAAGAAGTGTTAGGTACTCATCGATTATTGTGTGCCTTTCCAGGTACGGTATTGAAGGACCTGTATACTTGACACCTAAAGGCGACAAAGGAGGGGAATGGACAGTCGATGAGAAACAACAGAAAATTAGAAAGCTTGACGGGAGTGTTACTTATGGTGTACTTGGAACAGTGAGAATTCACATGGAGGTTGTTGAGCCTCAGCCTAATCGGCCTAAACTCCAACTAACCCTTGTATGAGACCGATAACTTTACCCAAAAAATGGGGTACGTCGAGGTTGATAGCATGTAGTCGTTATTCCAGTATGATAGTGGATTCGTTTGTAAAGGACATATTGTGTGTACAATATGATTGGATTGATGCAGCTCCATAAACATATAAAACATATACATAAATGTTCAAATATTGATAGTTATACTTTGATTGCTTTCTGCCACAATCATATATTTTCTTTCCTTCCATTGTTATTCTTTTTGTACTACCATCTTTTCCCAAAAATTTTCCCCTCATTTCTAATGTTAAGAATACGAGCAAAAAAGACCTACTAAGTGATGCAATCAAAACTTAGTAGTGTTCATGGGCCGGGGCTTGGTTGTTGACATTGAATATTTGTCATCTGCTACCACCGTCCTAATTTATGTGATATCATTTGATCGGGAACAATGTCTTGTAAAGAAAGTGTTGAGACTTGTGGTCTAAAACAAGTTTTTAGACATTTCATGATGTTAGTTTTTTCAGCAGTAATGGGCAGTTTGATAAATACTTGTCAATTTTTGCTAATAGGTCTTTTATCCCAACCAAAAATAGAAACTTGTGCTTCAAAAAAACCTTTTACTACTATACAAAAGTAGGCTATTTTAGGATGCGAAATAATGATTTTGTATTTTCATAAACAAATGTAGAACAGCATACAAGCTCCTTAATAAAACAAATTTGACTAGAAATGGAACTCCTAAAAAAAATAAAAAATGCTGCTTTCAGTTTTGTTGTGTATAGTGCTGTTTTTCCAATCATGATAAGAGCCACATAAATACAGTGGACCAAATGGTGAGTGCTAGTGCTGCTACCAAGTAAGTCCACATGACAAGAACTGAACACTCTTCTTGTGCTACATCAACTAACTGTGTCATTGTTCCTGCATTTCATGTTCAATAAACATCACATTAGTTGTAATCTGTTCTAATTTGTTAAATTAAGTTGATATGAAACTATTAAACTTACCGATATTCATGGCAGGTGGGACGGTGTACTGAAGCATTAGCACGAAATGGTAAAGAGGATCTGCTGGAAGGAAGCCTAGACTGGCTGCTGCTTTAACCATTCCAATACCTATCAATGGACTGAAGATGTACCGTACGCTAACTACTGCTATTATGATTGATGGTTTTACTTGTGCCTTCCTCAATCCTGTCAAGTTTCACGATAAAGTATTTGAGACAACTATAGGCGACTCTAGGCGTTCAGAATGAGTATATGCATACATATAACATAGTTACCGAACTCGTTTTAGATTTGCCTCTGACGATGCTTACTAGGGCCAATAGGTTTATTATTATTTTTTCTTACCTTGGGTGAGGTTGCCTCCAAGTATGAGGGTGATGCATGGAATGGTTCCATCCCTGATAGGTAAGAAAGCAACATGTCATTTCACAGAGAAACAAGTTGAGAAAAAAGTTTTATCCTAGAGTATTATCAAGCTTTCTGCTGCTGTTTGTAAGAGTTGATGTAGCATGATCGCAATTATAAGCGTCCTATTTAGTTTAGGTGATTATAATACATACCCTAGTAATTTGACAGAGTCTTGAATAACTCTAAAGGGAGCAGCATCCCCAATCACCAGATTTTTCAGCCATGTCACAGACCCAAACAGGAATCCTACCATCTGAAATATTACCCACAGATAATTACAAAATAACATTTACTACTATATTTAGTTAATATAGTAAAGCAGTACTTACAGCTCCAAGTGTTGGTGGTGCCATTAGCTCTTCCAAGAAAGTGCGCAACACCCCTACTATTTTGCTCCATGATGATACTTTTACTGTCTCTATTTCTGCTACTACACGTGCTTTCTGATAGTTATATTCATCGATCGATTAGATATCTGATAATTACTAATGTCTTATTAAAGACAGGGTGTGTGTATATATATATATAGCTTACTGTTAGATTTTCACTGGATTTTGTCACACTAATTGGAAGTTGATCTTGAGAATTGTTGTCAAGAAGGTAAGACTTTTCATTTGTATCTAAGTCCTTGTTTGGTTCCTTAAATGCTTCTTCTTCTGCTGTTTTTTGTGCTTTAAATTTCAAGGATGAGCTTCTTATTAGCTGATATGTGTATGTCCATATGTAGAAACCCCCAAGCTGCAAAATCAAGAACATTTTGTGTTGATAACTGCAACTTATAAACATAACACAGGGGGATTAAGATGAATAGAAACTTACTGCCATAGAGAAAGAGGCATAGGAAAGGCCAACAGAAGAACAAGTTCTGTGATCACCAAATGGGCTTCCATCTTCTTTGCAAATTGCAGGAATAACAATCAATAGAAGATTTCCCAAGTTTCCTGTTTGTCAAAACAATGTTAGAAACATCTACAATGTAGAGGCGTTCGGGGCGGGGGCAAATCCAGAATTTTGAGTTAGTTACACATATTTAAGTTGAGTTCTTGACACAAATATAGAGATTTGGACAAAGCTACCAAGTTCGGCCGAACCCGTAGCTAGAACTCTTAAGGACCATAAATTTTGATGTACCTGATGAGCATGTAGCAATAATGAGTCCCTCAAGATATGGCTTTGGTTTCAATATTTTCACCACTATCCATCCAAGAATCCCTCCAAATAGAAAAGTTAGCCCAACATTAACAGGCATAAACCACCTACAGAAACCATAATTAAAAAAAAGATTAGTTCATCTGTAATGCCACTAAAATGACACATCATCTTAGATTTGACAACTCCTCGTGATCAAAGCTTGAATACTCTTTACGTCTCAATTTATTTGATTGATAACCATATAGACTAATAAACTATCCAAGAAAAATTAAATCAATGTACCATGAGACGATATCTTGAAAGGTGACAGACTCTGCCAAACTCGCAAACATTAGGCAAGGCGTAAATACCATGAACACTATCTGCATAAATACGTCAACGTATAAAAGTTAAACTCTTAAAATATGGACATCAACAAATTAAACGCCAAATATAAATCGCTTGCCTTGTTAAGGGATTTGCGGGCATCAGCAGGAAGTAACTTGAGATAATCAGTGGCCATCAAAGCTCCTAATACACTTATTATTAGCACTTGCACTATTGGCATCGATGCCACTTCTAATAATGTTAAAAAACCCATCTTTTTTTTTCTTCTTTTTTGCAAAATTTTGTAGCTAAAAAAATGTCTAAGAATGTATAATCTTTGCTGGCTGTAATGTCTAACTGTGGAGTTTCACAGCTGCTAGCAAAACTTTATAAACTAGATGTTGAATGTCTCTATCTAAATCCTGCAAGTACAAGAAGCCAAAAGAAATAAAAAATTAGCTGGTGGAATGATAAAATCCGAATAAACAAACAAAAAATAGATAAGAAAAATAGTGAAATGTACTGTTTTATGGGGCAATGGCCGTGACATTTTTTAATGCAAGCATAGAAAGAACCAGGGAAAGTACTGACATGACAGAAAACGGCACTACAATATTGAGCCAACACAATTTGTCACCTAGTTTTTCACTCATTAGTCACGTCTAAAGGATATACTCCCTCCGTTCCATAATAAATGAATTGTTGAATTTTGACACACAGGTTAAGAAAAAAACATTAAAGACATAAATTTAACACAACTTTTCATTTTTATCCCAAAAAAAGAAAAAGTTGACCTTTAATACCTTTTCGAAAATTAATTGATTGTCAAATCATAAGGGTAACTTTGAAAAAAAATTCGATGATTCACTTATTTTGAACACCAATAAATACCCCAACAATTCACTTATTCCGAAACGAAGAAAGTACTACTTTTCTATTAATAACAATTTTGTTACGTAGATTGAAGGGTGGTCCGTTGAATATCGTGTATACAAAAAAAAAATTGCTTATTAAATCTTGAATATCTTTTAATAGAATTCTTGACTACGCCAATAAATCGGCATGGGTATCAGTACGTCAAGAGCCTATAATGTGTAAGTGTTGTCATCGTCCATACTGTCACCCCATGCCTCTCAACAAATAGAAATTTTGAGTTTGAAAGATTTACAATAATGTTGCGTGTTAGTTCAAATAAGTATTAATACAAAAAAAAATTAAATTTAAGAAAAATTGACTTGCTCATAATTAACTTGGTCTTTTTTTTTTTTTTTGATAATCAAGCACCAAAATTGACTTATTCATGTAAAATATTTCCTGAAAAATAAATTCAGTGATACCAAATATATTCATAATGTTGTAATAATCTGAGCCATTGCAAAGCCAAATAGAGAAGTTGAGAGATTTCTACAAACTCATTTCACTTTAGTTACTTATCATAAAGCCAAGCAGCCATTTTGATTTTAAAAAATATTAATTAATTAATTAATGTGGCTGTGGTTCACAAAGCTTTAATAAAGCATACACCTTCTTATTTACCTCAGAGAGGCTTATTTTTGTTTAGCAAAATGTCAGGAAAAAAAGGCTACGTTTTGATAAGAAATCTTCTTCATTTGTTGCCACCCAAATTGTTTATTTCAAACTTACACATATAAAAACACTCCGCATCTCTAGAAAAGAGCAGTCTGGTGCACTAAATGCATCGAGACGGTTACCACGGCTTGAACCCTCGATTGCAGCATAACAACTTTACCCGTTAATGATTATATAAATTTTAATATTCTTCTTGACATCTTTGCTTTTTTTATTAGGAATAACAGAACAGAAAGAAAAAAATAAAATAAAAAAATCTGATGGCAGCAACAAAAAACAATCCATGCATCTTAATTTTACTTGGTAAAGCGATTTTCAAATCACCCTCAAAACAGATAGAAAATAAAATATGTATATATATAGCAAGGAGACATAAGAAACGAACCTGGAATAATTATAATCTGATTTTTTTCTTCTGAAAAAATAAATAAATAGAAACTTGAAAATCCGACGACAAAGAAAGAAAGCAAAAAAATAAAAAATAAAAAGTTGTCGTCGTTGTTGTCAGAAGAAAGAGGAATAGAAGTTGAAGTATTATAGAAAGAATGGATAAGAAAATAAAAGAAAACAATAGAATTCCAATTGTATCGGACCTTCTTATATATGAGTGGTGGCTGGTGATTATCTGTAAATTACATACTAATTTCTAGTAAGTTATTACGTAGTATTATTTTTACTAATTAAAATTGATATATATCCCTTGAGTGTATATAAATGAATTATTAATAATTAGTTCAACTGATATGTATGGTCCGTGTTGGACTCAAA
Source organism: Capsicum pubescens (assembly GCA_030864215.1). Taxonomy (NCBI): domain Eukaryota; kingdom Viridiplantae; phylum Streptophyta; class Magnoliopsida; order Solanales; family Solanaceae; genus Capsicum; species Capsicum pubescens. The sequence goes on along the minus strand of CM061539.1, from coordinate 182,946,888 downwards.
CTCTACGTACAATGATTGGAACAAAAAAAAAAAGAGTTGATGCCTCCCCAATAACATGACAAATACCCAACGATGAGATTGATTCTATCTTAATTAGACGTCTCAATTTTGAGCTTTGAATTTGAAAAAATTATTGATAGTGACTGCTTCTTCTGAATAGACTCTCGGCTCAAAATAGATAATAGTATAAAACAAATATGTTTGTATGTGTCCATCATAGAAAAATATAATTTTCGAATGAGGAAAAAATAGTTGTTTCTCATATAAACTTCTAATTTATTACTTGATCATGGTTAAATGTACTCATGTATATTTTTACACTCGCTCATCCTTTTAAATAATCGTGATTATTAAAGAATTAATTCAAAATAATTGTTTATCTTAAATAATCAAGAAGGAATTAGCTAGTTTTTTTCTCCTTTATCTTCATTTAGTAAATGTTGAGATGTAATAATACCTTAATTAGCTAATATACATAATATCTATCCACTACATACCTTTTTGGGTGGACAGCTATTTATATTAATCTATCCTTTTAATTATTTTGTCTACATGTAAAGGATTATAGTAATTTAATTTTTAGTACTAACATTTATTTATAACGGTATATATAAGATAATATTGTTGTAAGTGTGCTGACTCAAAAATGACATATAATTTTCTTGAATATAAATCCAAATTGCCTGGCTGGCTTGCAGCCTTGCAAGTTGAGTATTTTTTTTTTTTTTTTTTTTATTTGTTTAGATTTACTTTGTACAAAAGGAAGAAGAGAAATTTTAATTAGATTCTGGCACTTTATTCAAAATTAGGATAATGATAATTGACAAGTAAACTTTCTAAATTGGTGGCTTTACATCCAGGTAATTGCTCCAATTGTCCTTCTAAGACAAGTTACATTTATAGTCTACTTCAACTATTTTTATTTTTATTTTCTACAAAAAAAAATGTCTACTAGCTAGGTTGTGAAGAATTTTTACTTTTGTAATTTAACTTGCTATAACGGATCTTCATTTATATATTATACGACGTTTAACATTTTAAATAGACAAGAACTTATTTATCAGATACTTTTTTCAGTCAAATAATCCTTTAGTCGTTCCAACTAGTATACTTAATGTGACACCCCAACTTAGGCAGGAGTCCTACATCGGCAAAATACAGGAGGGATGTTGGGTATATAAGTAAGAAAGTCTTACTCCCTAGTGACGCATTTTAAAGTCGTGGGGGCTTGGGCTCAAAGCAGACAATATCACTCGTGGGTTGGGACGTGACAGGGGCATCTTGGGCCTGTGTGTTTCGGGATGCTCGTTGTGGCCAGGGCCTCGGGTCGGGGCGTAACAGAATGGTATCAGAGCCGCTCCTGTGTCGTCCTTGTCGATGTGGGCCAAAGTTCAAACTGAGTGTAGGCAAATTCCGGTAAGGCGGGGCAAACCTCAATCCTGAGTGTAGGCAAATCACATTCGGTGGGGCAAACCTCAGCGAGGACGCTGAGTCCATAAGGAGGGGTGTATGTGACACCCCAACTTAGGAAGGAGTCCAAATCGGCAAAACACAGGAGGGATGTTGGGTATATAAGTAAGAAAGTCTTACTCTCTAGTGACGCGTTTTAAAGCCGTGCGGGCTTGGGCCCAAAGCGGACAATATCACTAGTTGGTTGGGACGTGACAGGGGCATCTCGGGCCTGTGTGGTTCGGGATGCTCGTTGCGGCCAGGGCCTCGGATCGGGTCGTGACAGAATGGTATCAGAGCCGCTCCTGTGTCGTTCTTGTCGATTTGGGCCAGAGTTCAAACTGAGTGTAGGCAAATCCCGATAAGGCGGGGCAAACCTCAGTCCTGAGTGTAGGCAAATCCCATTCGGTGGGGCAAACCTCAGCGAGGACGCTGAGTCCATAAGGAGGGGTGTATGTGACACCCCAACTTAGGAAGGAGTCCAAATCGGCAAAACACAGGAGGGATATTGGGTATATAAGTAAGAAAGTCTTACTCCCTAGTGACGCGTTTTAAAGTCGTGCGGGCTTGGGCCCAAAGCGGACAATATCACTAGTGGGTTGGGACGTGACAGGGGTATCTCGGACCTGTGTGGTTCGAGATGCTTGTTGCGGCCAGGGCCTCGGATCGGGTCGTGACACTTAAAAAATAATTAATTGAGATATTGAAGAAAAATAAAAAGATAACTTAGACTAATATTCTTATAATGAAGATTATTAAATATTTTTATTGTGGAATATATAAGAGCCTTTAAGAAACTTCATCAATTATTGAAGTTAATAAATGACTAATGATATGTACTTAGCATCTACCTCCAAAGTCGAAACTAACTAGTTGACAAATTTCAGCCTCTTCTTTGCTGGGTCCAAATTAAGTTTTACAGGACCAATATATATATATTCTTGTTCATGCACTTTTATTCTTTTTCTCTTTATTCTTGTTCTTGCACGCCTAATATATACTTATATAATGGCAGACAAATTATTTGTGGTCTTGACTAAGATATTGACAACTACTACACTTGGTCTTAGGTTGCAATCATTGTCGTCTTTAATTCTCCTACATTACTTTAGAACAATAGAACTATATTTACATCGATCGAATAATCGTCTTCTAATTCCGTATCAATATTAGTTATTATGTGTAAACGATTTGGATTACTACGATGATCAAAATACATCTTGATCCGTTTCATATTAGTTATCGTTTTAGCTTGACTCATAAGGAGACCAATTAATACACATTCATTTTTCTATGTGGGATACTTAACACTCCCTCGCATATTAGTTATCGTTTTGGCTTGATAAGAATGAATCTTGGGCCTAACTCTAGTTAACGTTTTAGCTCGATAAGAATGAATTTGGGTCTAACTCAACCTCAAAAGTTAACCAATTAACCATTCATTGCCAACATCGGTGAACAAAGATTTGGGATGGGCCTGACTCTGATACCATAATAAGAATGAATCGTGAGCCTAACTCAACCTCAAAAGTTAGCTCGTGAGGGGAGGATTGTCCAAGTCCATATAAGGAGATCAATTACTCATCCCTTTTTCGATGTGGGATACTTAACATAGCTCTTTTCACGTTCATTGAAAGAATATTAATTTCACATACAATGGGATGAAGAGAGTTAATTAGAATTTTTGACCAAAATAAGCCATTTTTTGAACCAATTCACCAAAATAATACGTTTTTTCAAAATTTTACAAAACTAGTATAAACGTACTTCCCAGTAACGTATTACTTTATTATTTTATTAAAAAATGCAAGAGTAAGAACTGACGGTGTTTGACTTTTAACGGACCATAAAACGTTACTTATAATAACGTGTTATAAGTAATTCGTTATTATGAGTAACGTTTTCCAACCAAATAAAAATCAAACGCCTAATTATTTTAGGGGCAACCATTGCCCTAATTTTGAAAAGAAAAGAAAATTTGTTGTGTGTCTTTCGAAGAAGAAGAAAAATTCTCTCGTCTCTTTGCCACTGCCCTAATTCGAAGAAGAAGAAAAATTTATTGTGTGTCTTTCGACGGCTCTAGCTACTCCATCTCGTCTCTTTCGACGCCTCTGACTACTCCATCATCTAAGTAATTGTTGGTTCAGCTGTGTTTCGGATTGCGGAAGCGTAGGCTCAACGTCATAGAAAGGGTGTTTTAGGTACGAATCTACTCTCTATTTTTCTAGACTCAACTTGACTCTCTATTTTAAACTTTTGTATTTCTCAAATTTTACTCAACTATGCTCTAAATTATGATTTCGGAACAAATGGATTTAAATTCTTTTCAATTTTGGGATATTTTTTAAAGGAGAAAGGATATTTGTAGACTTTGCTCATACTTAAGAGAACAATTTTTTTCGTTTTATGTCTGATTAATATGTTCATTATAATGAACATATTCACTTATGTATAGGTACTTTTATATGGCTGATAGTAGTTCATACAAGCTGGATCCTGGGCCACTTGAACCGTCTGTATTAACTCAACAACTTACTCATAGGTCACGGGATATATGGGATGGAAGTGCTGATATGATTCTTAATACGAGAAAGAGTGATGGAAGTTTTTGGAAGCTCGTAGAAAAATATCCTATCCATCCACGAGTTTTAGAAGTGATTAAATTATCTGGATTGTATGGTGTTTATAGATGTAATAGGCCTGCTATCGATCGTAGTTTGATCACTTCATTAGTTGAGCGTTGGCATCCTGAAACACATACTTTCCACTTTAGAACAGGTGAAGCAACTATCACCTTGCAAGATATCGAGGTGTTGTATGGATTACCCGTGAATGGTGCTCCGGTACTTGGTATTGAGACGGCGAGAACTATTAGTGATTGACAAAACATTTGTCAAAGATTATTAGGTTTTGTTCCATTTCTCCGGGACTTTAGCAGTAGTTTCCTCAAGGTCTCTGCGCTTAAAGCGCACATGCTAAGTGAGCCACAATTGTCAGACATGGTAACTCAAGAAATAGTCAATCAGAAGGTTAGGTGTTACATGTTCTGGATGATTGCGGGTACGATGATGGCAGATACATCTGGTTCTTATTTGAAGCTTATGTACCTGCCTATGCTCGAGGACGTCAATGCAATTGGGTCTTATAGTTGGGGTAGTGCAACTTTAGCGTACTTTTATTATTTTCTTTGTAAAGCCTCACAGAGTATCCAAAATGAGATAGCCGGATTTCTACCACTACTCCAGGTATATCTAATAATTCTAATAATTGCATAAATTATTTATTGATATTTCTTTTAGTTTATATATATATATATATATATATATATATATATCAGGTTTGGGCATGGGAGAGGATCACTGTCCTTAGGCCACAGATAGTAGGAAAAAGAGGTACATGAGATATTTTTCCTACTGATTTGCGTAGGGGTCCACATGCTACTATATGGTTTGCACACTTTAGTTGGACTAACACTACTAAGCATGTGCTGAAAGTTTATAGGGATTCACTTGACTCTATGACAGAAGATCAGGTAGATTGTGTATAATTTTTTATCTTTGATTTTACGTAAATTGTAAATATAAACTCATTTCCTTTTTCCTTTTTCATGTAGTTTATTTGGGAACCATATACTGATGATTTAATTGTGAGTCTTCCTGACTATTGTCGCGCTGGACGAGACATGTGGCGTGTTAGAGTTCCAATCTTCTGTTGGGATGTGGTAGAGGTTCACTTGCCTGATAGAGTAATGAGGCAATTTGGATTGCAACAGGTGATTCCAACTCCATTTCTATTTGATTCCACCCACTTTTGTCATGATCGTCGGGGAAGGCCAAATACAAACTGGGAGTTAGAACATGCACAATGGTTATCTTTTTGGAACGAGCGAGAACAATATATCTGTAATGCACCAGTCAATCATGGGCCACTTCGGTATGACGACCCCTACCTTATTTGGTTCAGACGTATTACTCGTCTTCTCATTGGTAATCCTAATCCCCGTCCTCAATGCTAACAAGGTTATGTGCTTAATTCAACTGCATATGAAACAATGGTAAGTAGAACTTTGCTTGTCTGATTTTTCTTTATCTAATATATGTTACTAATAATCAGAACCTCCAAAGTAGGAACTTAGCTTTTCTTGAATCTTTTTAATGCTTATACAGTTAAATTATTTTTACTTTAATTCACAGGCGCGTCATATTCATTCGATGGTTGATAAAGCTAAATCACTTGGAGATACGCCATCGTATGAGGACTTATACATGTTTAGAAAGATGGTGCAGGATCAAAGTTCTGATTGTTTGAGCTATGTTCACGAGGCCGACAGGATTCATGTATCAGCCGATTATAAAAGAGATGAGGTGCAACCTGATCAGTTGCGCCCCCTTATTCGTAGGCGAGGAAAATGTGGTGTTGCTGGAAGAAGAGAACGTGCTATTGCGAGAGACCAAGTGCCTGTTGAAATGAATGAAATGGATGAAGCAATACAAAATGCACAAATAAGTTCAGAAGATGATCAAGCAACAACTAATCATGATTTTGGTTCCACTTCAATGGGTTGTACTCAGGAATTCACTCAGGCATCAGGTATGATATATCAACATACAGAGATTGTGCCATACATGACTCCACAGACTCCACAAATATCAAGGTATCCAAGTCTTTCATCACTTGATAATATATTTGGTAGTTATCAGCCGCAACATTTTGAGAATGTCCCAAACTTCACCTCATCGCCTGTGCCAATGTCTATTGATATCCCCGATGCCACTAATAATTTGAAGAACTTGAACACTAAGATGGAAGATAATGAGTTGGATGATGCCAACAATGAAGTGAACGGTAATGATCCGGAGGATAAAAGGAAAGGTTATGATACGACTATTCAACATGATGAACTATCAAAGAAAGAGAAGCGTACAATTATTGCTAAGCTTTGTGGGACTAGTATTTTTTCGTGATTATGTTATTTTTTTTTTCAACTTAACTGCACTTTTTTAGCTGAACAGTTGAAAATCGACCTTTGCTTGACAGGGAGTCACTATGCTTACTAGCACGCCGAAAAGAAAAAAGCCAAACCGAAAAAAAGTAAAACAAAAAAAGACAAAGAGTAATGGAGTTATGTTGGACTCTTCCTTCTTCCATTCCCTTGAACGTGGTCTAGTCATAACTTGGTAATACATGAATACCTGTTCTCTCTATAAGTTATTTTGCTTTCTTGTTTTAAGTTTACTTTTCATTGTGCTTAGTTGTTGGAAAGTTGTTAGTATTTTTTTTTTATAACATTTGTTGTCCTTTTTAAGGTTTTTGGTTTCTATTCTTTGGTGATGTACGCGATTTGGTTTAGCTGCATAAACTAATCTAGAGTTGTGGTGTATGCGAGTTGTTAGTTCACTTTTCATTGTCCTTTTTAAGGTTTAGATTGTCTTTGAGCTGTCATTGCATCTGACTCTTTCCTTTTTTTTTTTTTTTCTGTTAGTATCTTGTTTAAAGTAAAAAACTAGCAGCAGACATTTGCGGGTGAATGTGTGCAGGAATATGCTTAATTCTTTCTTCCTGTGACGTTGTTTCGCTTCTTTTGTTGTCTCTGAGAATCTGCCATAGTGCCATATATTTGTGGTTGGTTGCAATAGGTGCTAAAAATTGCTTACTAGGAACATCTTTATTATATATGTTTGCTGATTCTTGCTGATTTACAGTTGAAGTCTTATATTTCTCATTTTCATAGAAAAATTTGATTTTTATTCATTTTTAGCCAATGGTGTACTCTTATTGAACTTTTGGCTTTGTGGGGTTGTGCTAAAAGTGTCTGTTTTGCTGATTGTTGGAAGGTAGAACAACTTTTTGAGTAAAAAATATTGGTAAAGTTATATTAACTCGTTAGTCGTTCATAAGGTGATATAACCGAATTATATTTCTCTGCATTTCAGTTTAGGACAGTTTGCAGGAGACGTTCTTCGTAGATGATCCAACCCATTGTTTCAATGCTGCTACATTATTGAAGGTGTTGGCTTGACTCGAGGACTGAGAGCTGAAACGGTGTGGATTAACTGTTATGATGTATTTGATACTACGAGTCCTACTACTAGTTGTATGTTTTTCGAGTTGAAAGTTTTTGGAATGTTGTACATCTTATTAACGCTGAGAAGCAGCATCATAAACATTTGAGACTTGAGTTATGACTTAAGACTTATGCTAAGCTGTAGCCACAAAAGAATTATTGTATGCATATTAAGTTCGATTTATTAACATGGGAACTGTGTGATAGGATGAGTATGACCTCATTGTATATATACAATTGCTTAGCATTAAAATCCAATGAGTTGTGTGGCTGCTGTCAAGGAGATCAAAAACATTAATTAAGCTCCTTTGCCTTGTTATCCTGGATCAACTAGCTTTCATGTTCTTTTTATTACTAGTAATAATTATAGAAACATAAACTTCGTTACAATTTTCTCTCTTTTAAAAAAAAAAAATAGTTTCCTTTTTTGAATTTAAAATTGATATGGTGTTAATTGAAATCCATTTGCTATGAAGATTAGCCCATGGAATGTTGGTACAAGATTTCTACACAATGTAATACCCCGGAAATTTTTTTCGTTGAAATTTTATCCGTAAACGTGTCGGGATCCTATCTTCGAGAATGATTTTTAATTTTTCTGTGTGTCATTTCTTGGATTTCGACCCACCATTTCGTAGAGCACCGAATAAGCTTTCCAACTATATATGGATCACCCAAAACGGACACTCGAGCGATGAGTTACGGCCATTCCGATCAAACTACGACCATTCCGATCGAACTGTGAACAGTAAAACGTGCAAGAAAAAGTACTGAGGCCAGGAGCTTTTTTGCTCCAACTTTAAACGATCATAACTCCTCGTACATAATGATCTGGGTGATCTACTATATATCAACGGAAAGCTCTGTGAGTCTTCTTTCCAATGAACTTAGTTTTATCCAATTTGTCTATCGGAGCAAAAAGTTATGGTCAATCTAGTTCAGCCTATGAAAAGCGAATTTTTGGGTCAACTTCAAACGATCATAACTCCTTGTACATAATGATCTGGGTGAGCTACTATATATAAACGGAAAGCTATGAGAGTCCTCTTTCTAATGAAATTAGTTTCATTCAATTTGGATAGTGGAGTAAAGTGTTATGCTCGATATACTTCAACCTATCAAAACAGTCCCCAAATATCCCGGCCACCATTTTATAGTTTCGAACGTGCTCGATTATATCCGAAACCTATCCATTTTTGGAAATCTTTATATCGTTGGAAAGCTTATTCAATAACTTTCGCATCGATCCATCGACGGGCAAATTCCGGTTTAAATAAAATAAAAAAAATTAATTCCATATAAATAGGATCAATACACATACTTGAATACGCCAATACACGTACTTGAATACGGGGTGTTACAGTTACACTCAATTAATTCATGAAACAATTATTAGACTTAGAAATAATCCACAAAATAGAATTCATTAAACTTAAAACGGTTAGAAATTTTAAGAGTACCCACTTAAGTTTGATTACGAGTTGGACATCGGCGCCTATCATGTACAGTCTGTCTACAAAATCCGAAAGCTTGACCATATACTGAAGGACCACGATCCATCTCATTAGGTACTCTAGTTGTACTTTGTCGATTAGAACGATGATAGAATTTATTACTTCTCATTATAAAACGTGGAGATGGCCAATATGCCTCGTCCCCAACCGGTGACAATGACCCAGAATATGTAGAAACATAATTCTCTGTTGTGAAATGCTCGCTAACAAAATTTCTAGCTAGCCCTCCCATTTTTTCAGTAACCTTCATGACATGTGAACACAGAAAGTGTAAATTAGCCCATTTTCCACAATCACATTTTTTATCATTTAGTGAAACACGATGAGGATTACCATCAGTACCATCAACTTGGATAGATCTAACATCATATATCCCAGTGGATATTTCAATCAAAAACAAAGTGTCTTTTTGAACTTTCGTAGTTCTTCTCCCACTTTACTTTGAACCTACTTGTCCATAATTCCTTTTGCTCTACAAGTTGGTGCGCTGTTTGAGATCTACGGGTATACCGTTCAACTGTTTGCTCCAATGAAAGTCTCACCATGGAAGTGACAGGCAATCCTCGAGCTTTCTTTAGAAGACCGTTAAAAGGTCAACACTCCCCATCTTTTTCCATCATCATGGCTAATCGTCCATTTGTCCAATAGAAATTGCATGAGATATTCATATGCTTCTTCATTTTCTTCCCTAATTTCCCACATCAAAGCTTTGAACTTCCTTACTTGATGAGCCGATGCAGCATTCCACATCAGATCACTGAGATTCCTGTTTGAAAAATAAGATTGAAAGTTACTCTTAAGATGTCTTACTCAAAATCGATGAAAGGTCCAAGGCTCCTGGAATTGCCACAACTCCGATAAACTAGCTAAGATTCCTTTTGCCCTATCAGAGATAATACATACATCTTCTCTATCCTTTATTACATGTGCGCTTAGTTTTCTAAAAAACCATTTCCATGCCTCTTTCGATTCCCTGTCAACAATAGCAAATGCTAGAGGAAGAATGTTATCATTTCCATCAATTCCAACAGCAATTAATAATTTTATCTCATATTTACAATACAAATGGGTTCCATCTACTGAAATAACTGGACGACAAGTTCGGAATCCATCAATGCATGGTTTGAAAGCCCAAAATACAAATTTAAACGTTTTTACCTCTAACGAACTCATTGACTCTTCGTGCTTCCATTCTACAATTGTTCCATGGTTAAAGTGTTGAAAAGCTGCAAAAAACTTAGGAAGCTCACTAAATGATTTCTGAAAATCACCATACACCAATTTAAATGCCCGTTGACGTCCAAGCCACGCTTTCCTATATGTTACTTGATGACCAAATATCTCATGAACCTTAGAAATGACATCTACTACCAACAATTTGGGATTTTTACGTATTTGATTTAGAAACAAAGATGCAATTAAATTGGTATCTAGGTTAGCGTGACCTGTAGTAAGCCCTTCAGTCTCACATCTATGATTATCAAAATACTTTCCTATCTTCCAAAGGTTACCTCCAACCTTTCGGCCTCGAAGAAACCATCGACAACCTAATGATTCGTGAAGCCTGCATCTGACAATCCATAGTTTCTTGCTTGATGTTACAACTATGAATTCTTTATTTTTGCGCAAACTCCAAATTGTCACAGCCCGTTTCAATCTATCTTTGCTGCTAAAACACATTCCTTTTTTTAAATCTTTTTTGTCATCGTCAAACCAAACAGAACAACAATTCATCTCAGATTCACGGGTAGAGATAAAAATATCTTCTTCATTCTCTAATGTTGTAAAGTACGGTATATCATGATTTTGCATTTCAGACACACTTTGACCAAATTGATTATGAAGATTTACACCAATATCATTTTGAGGTAAACCTTCACTATCATTGGTATCTTCATCAGATTCACTTTCTAAGGTTTCACTTTCTCCATCATCTTCTGAAGGTTCATCTTCCTCCGAACTTTCATCACAAATTTGAGCATGTGCATCATTACACAAATCAAAGTTATCCTCATCTTCTCTACGGAAAAAAAAATGAATTAGTGAAGTAGTGATGCATAAGATTTCTTATAGTTTCAAAAAAAGTAAAGATCACCCACCTGATCTCATATTGTCTGTGGCCACTTTCAATGTGTCCTTGACTACTTAATCCTTCATCATATGATTGATACTCATGTTTGTTAGGGCTTGCATCAAGTGATTGATGGATACTAGGGGTTGCAGTATATGCAAAATGAGGATGACTGAGCATGGCAAATTCATAATTTTGAGCTAATAAATTCATATGATAACCATGCTGACCATTCATTTGAAATAGATTATCATGATTTGTTGGTCTAGTCTTTACATACATCTCCAAAAGATTTATATCAATTTTATTCGAATTTTTTTGAGGAATGACAAGAAATTGTAGCAAAGACTGGTCATTCTCTATTTTAAATTCAATAAACCTTGTAATGTTACCTTGAAATGAGCATGGATATTTTCCAGAAATATCCATTTGAATATTTTCACTGTTTGTCCTCATTTTTTCATGCAACATTGCAACTAGTTCAACGTAGCTAGTTGAAATAGACATGCTAACAATCATTCTAGCACCTTCGTTGTATCTAAATCCGCTCATTTCAGAAATTATTTCACCACCCCAATACAAAGCAACCATCACATTTTCTTCAAAATTAGCCATTTTTCTGCTATACACAAAAATAAGATATGTATTATAATTATTAAAACATCAAAATAATTTTAATGCATTACAAAATATTGGCTAGCCATACCTATTAAAACTTTGTAAATGTCGTTTCTAGAATAAAGCACATAAGCAAAAGCTTTGGTTAGAATTGTAAAAATATGTTTGAACATTCTATACATACCGTCACTAATACAATCTGTTGTCCTAAAACTTTGCAGGTCTGTGATTTGATTCGCTAGAAACGTTACTCACAGTAACGTTTTTAACTAAAATTGTGACTAGTGATTACGATTTCAAGGCAAAATTTCGGTCAAAAAAGTTGTTGGGTTGATTTGATAGAATCGTTATTCGGAGTAACGTTTTACAGCTAAAACGTTATTGGTGATAACGTATTTAATGTCAGATTAGTACACAGATTTTTGGGTGGCAGAGCTACAGAGAAACGTTACTGGCGGTAACGTCTTATGTCTAAAACCGTTTTATGGCAAAACGTTACTGTGAGTAACGTTTTATATTCTAACGTCTAACGCCAATTCCGTTTGAGCCGTTAACCTTTTTAAAACATAAAACGTTATTGGGAACAACGTTTATACTAGTTTTGTAAAATTTTCAAAAACCAAATTACTTTGGTGAATTGATTCAAAAAATGACTTATTCCGGTCCAGTCGTCAACTTTATCATCAAGTATAAAAAATTAATATAATTTGCTGTAGAAACATTGAGTATAATTCTGTAAAAAGAAAAGAAAAAAAATTAGTCATATGAACTCTTGGTTGACAAACGAATAATTTGGTTTACAGATGTATTTAGTATAAAACGTTTTCATTTCGGAACTAATTGTAAAGTATTAATGAGCAGCCATATAATTAAGGACTTGATGATGGGGTAGTCGACATATTTCACAACAAGTTTAATTAATGGAAAATCTAATTAGAGTTAGTTTGCGTTTTCAAATTGATAACTATAATTGCTAAGTAAAAAATATTCAACGTTGGCCGTATTTCACATGATTCCCACATGTTTTAACTCACAAAAAATTGTTGAAATTCAACAAACAAATATTCATACATTCGACTTAAATATTTATGAAAAAAATTACTGGTTCTTATCCCAGATAAAATGATCCTAAGACAAGAAAAAAGTGAGGTGGACCCATTAATAACTCCGATTTGTACGGAAATTTCTGGAAAAAAGAAATGGAAAAAATAACTGAATTATTAACACATTATCAGATACTCCTAATCATCTTGACTTTTGATTTTTGAAGAACAAATTCGAATTAAATAGCAATTATTTATTTTAAAAAAAAAAAAGAATTTTTGAGACGTACTTGATTTGGAAGTATTGTGAAGAGTTGGTATAAATCTTGTTTTAGTATTGGACAACATAGAGGTATTTGGTGTAATTAAGGAAGATACTGATCCTTTATCTTATTAATTAAAGGTTATAGTGTGATTCTTCCAAACTTTAAAGGTTATTATATTGTTATTTTGTGAAGAGTTTCAAATTGACTTTGATTTTCTTGAACTAACTTTTTAAATTGAGTTAGCTTTTAATATAATATCAAAATTGATCTCAATTTATTTTTCGATGTTGGGCCTTGCACGTTAAATGTTCAAATTTGGGCATAAGAAGGGAGGAGAGAGAGACTCGGGAGTCAAGAGAGACAGTTCTTCAAGTTCAGGAGTCAAAATGTATAGTTTTTTTATGTAATAAAATAGATAGTTTGTCCAAAAATGGGCACCGCTAATGAGAAAAAAACGTACCAATATGATTTTATCACTTCAATTTTTAAAAAATGATACAAATTTTTCATTAATAAATATGTGTTAAGTCACTTTAATTTTTTAGACTAATTGTTACAAATTCTTTTAATATTTTCTTCCCTCAACAAACGTTAGACTGGTGTTGGTGATAGTTTGTCCGTTTTTAAAGAAACTGTCCGTTTTCTTACATAAAATAAAATAAAAATTGCCCGTTTTGATTCCTATGCTTGAAAACTGTCCCTTTTAACTCCGAGGACTCGAGATCAACATCAGTCAAAATGGGTGGTCACTTAGATATAACTTGAGCAATTTTCGCATCTTGAGTTAACTCTTGATATTAATTTTTCTTGATACTTCTTTCATCCCATTTTACTCATCCCAAATTTTCTAATTTGATTTCAAGACAAGATAATATTTTTTTTCTTTTTCACCCTTAGTATTAGTTGTTTTATATCTAAATTAAAATATAAACATCATTTAATAAAAAAATTATGATAAAATAATCATATTATTAATTATTATTCTTAATAAATATGTAATATCAAATTAAAATGAGTAAAATGAGACAAAGAGAGTATTAATTTAGGCGCAAGATTCATTTAGTAACTGTCCTCGGTACTTGTAAGAAGAACATTCTTGAATAGTCTTGTAGAGTAATTTGCACTTCCACCGGTAGATGTCATTATTTTTCCTGATAGTACTAAACTCCAATAATTGGATCAAACTACGAGGTTCTGAAATTTCCACGTGGACAGTAATGAAAGTAGATGTAACATATTTTCTCCATCTTAAATTACTCGTCCTAAATTTTTTAATTTGATTTCTTATTTTACTTTTTTTTTTCATTAATCAAGACAAAACAAATTTTTTTCGTTATACCCTTAGTAATTGATTACTCCTTGTTACTAGCATTGAATTATCAAATCTTGAAAAATATTGCAAAGATTTTGATAATCCTATAATCCTAATTATCCATGCAAAAAGTGCTTTAGTATCAGTCATATAATAACTCCATCAATATTGAAACAAACAGCATGACACAATTAATAGGAGAAAAATGGTAAAGTTATATTACCAATCATTGTTTTTTTAATAGTTATGTCATCTCAATTTGAGACAGACGTTGATTGGACAAATTTATGTTTAGAAGTTTATGATTTAACTTAATAAAATTTGGAAACTTGTACAAGTAGAATAATTTTATAGATTAAAATTTTAAAATTAATTTCTTTTTCAAATATACAAAATTGAGACAAACTAAGGGCCCGTTTTGCCATGATTTTTTTTTTCTTTTTTTCGAATTTTTTTTCCAGAGTTGAAAATTATGGTGTTTGTTAAGCATGCTCAAGTTCAGGCCCAATCGTCTACTTTACCGGATCAGGCCTAGGCCTAACAGTTCGACTCGACTTAGATATATTAGCTTCTTTCTTTTTCTGATTGTAGATATAAGGGTAGAGACTCTTCTAGAAACACAGAGAATAACAAAACTATCTTTCTTCGATTAAGCTTTTCTCTCTCTTTTGTTCTCTTATACATGTACAGTTCATATCTTCAATTTTGGATTCAATTTTGATTTTTCAATCCAACATGGTATCAGAGCCAGGTTAACTAGATCTCGACTTCTGCAATCGAACGATGTTACCCACGCCGTCTTTCTCCGGCAAATTCTCCGGTGACTTCAATCTAGGGTTTTGACGCAATTTTGGGGATTTTCTCCTTTTTGAGTGCGAAGTGTCCATTTTTGTGTTCATCTCATTGTCAGGATTAGTTCAGTATTCGTGATTATTGTGAAGACCAGAAGAAGAGTGGTAAATTCTTTTCATTTTTCACTATTATCTGCATTACTGAATTTGTGGTCGATAGTTCCTGATTTTGCGACTTCTATACTGTATTACGATGAGTAGTAGTCCGGCCACATTTTCTGAGACTGTGTGTGGTTCAAATTCCACTGACGCGTTTTTACCTTTTGTTGTTGAGATTTCACATCCATTTTACTTACATCCCTCTGATAATCCCAACACTCCTCTCATTTCTCCTCCTTTTGATGGGCGTGGTTTTGTTGTTTGGCGTAAACATATGCTTGTAGCACTTTCTGCGAAGAACAAATTGGGGGTGGTAACTGGTAGAAACCCTCAACCTAGTCCTCAGTCTCTTTATTATTCTGCCTGGGAGAGATGCAATGATATGCTCATTGCATGGATCACTAATTCTGTGACTAGGGATATTTCCATTAGCCTTATAGGATACAATACCGCAAAAGATATCTGGCTTGACCTAAATGATAGATTCGTTCAATCGAATGGGTCAAAATACATCTAAATTCTAAGAGAAATCAGCTCAACCAGCCAAGGTTCTTCAGATATAGCAACCTATTTTACTAGGTTCAGAGGTCTGCGGGATGAACTACTTGCTGCATATGTAGGTCCAACTTGCACATGTGGTGCTCTTTCGAAACTCCTTGAGGACCATCAGTTATTCCAATTTTTGAGTGGGTTGAATGAAACCTACTCTTCTTGCAAAACTAATATTCTGATAGTGTCTCCCATGCCATCCATTAGCAAAGTTTATGCTATGTTGCAGCATGATGAGTATCAAAGGGAGAATTCATCTCACATTCCAAATTTTTCAAGTGAATCTGGTTCATTCTCAGCTTCTGTCAACCCAGGGTCTTATAGGCAGGGACATGGATTATCTCAAAGGATTCAAAGAAACCCCTTTCTACTTCTAATCTCTTCTGTAAGTACTGCAAAAAGACCAACCATACTGTTGAAAAGTGCCATAGGTTGTTTGGATATCCTCCTGATTACAAGTTCACCAAATACAAAAAGGGGTCAGCTTCTTGTGTGCACACTAGTGGATCCTCATGTGATGTTGGAACCTCAACTTCCAATGGAGTTTCATTTGGAAATTCATCTGATATTCTTCCTGGTTTTTCTAAGGAGCAATCCCAGCAACTCAGGAATATGTTCCAACAAACACACATCACTCCCCCTTCCCATCTTGCGGATTCCATTAGCGATGATACTGTATTTGCTACTTTTGCAGGTGTGTTTTGTTCTGTTGTAAATAGTCCTGACTTTCATGTATGTGGTTTATCCCGATTAGATTCAGATTCTTGGATTTTAGACTCAGGTGTAACGAACCACATGACACCTCACAAATACCTTCTCCATAACATAAAACCCTTAGCTATACCTTTCTTAATTACTCTACCTAATGGGTATAAAGTTAAAGTCATTTCTACTGGTTCTTTTCAATTAAGAACTGACATTATCCTCCAGAATGTCCTCCTTATACCTTCATTCAGTTTCAATTTGATTTCTGTTCATAAATTGATTATTCAACTCAATTGTTATGCAATCCTTACAAGATTTGCTTGTTTTCTCCAGGCCTCTTCTCTGAAGAGACCATTGGAAATTGGTAAAGCAGCAAAGGGATTGTACTTCTATCATCCTGATCTCACATCCACACATGATGCCCTTTCAACCTCTTCCCTTGGTTCTATTTTTGCAAATGTGTGTAATTCTACTGTTAGTTCTTCACTAGTTGATTCTGGTGCTCAAAATGTCCCTGGTAATTGTACTTCTATTGCTAATAAAAATGATTTGCTTTGGCATTTGAGATTAGGGCATATGCCTTTCCATAAAATAAAATATATTTTCTGTTTGTCTGATATTCTATCTCCTAAACAACAATTCTCATGTTCTGTTTGCCCAATGTCCAGACAACAAAGATTATCTTTTCCTACCAGCTCAATTAAATCTACATCCCCATTTCAATTAGTTCATATCGATATTTGGGGTCCATACCACACTAAGACCTATAATGGTTTTCGATACTTCTTAACCCTTGTGGATGATTATTCTAGAGCTACATGGACACATTTACTATCATGTAAAAGCAATGCACTTTCCATTCTAAAGTCTTTTGTTGCAATGGTTCAAGTTCATTTTAACTCCAAAATTCAAACATTCAGATCTGACAATGCCTACGAATTAGGAGACAGCTCTGAATGGCAATCTTTCTTCTCAACCAATGGTATTCTACACCAAACATTTATTCCTCACACTCCACAACAAAATGGAGTGGTTGAAAGAAAACATAAACATCTTCTTGAAGTATCTCGAGCTTTATTATTTCAGTCTCATCTCCCTTTAAAATATTGGGGAGAGTGTGTTTTAACTGCTACTTACCTTGTCAATAGGTTTCCATCTATTGTTTTGCCCAATCGTATTTCTCCCTATGAAATCCTACATCATAAGCCTCCTTCCTATAATTACTTAAGATCTTTTGGTTGCTTGTGTCATGCTGCATCTTCTACCCCTGGAAGGGATAAATTCCACTCCAGATCTATTGCAGCCATCTTTCTTGGATATCCCACTGGAAAGAAAGGATATAAACTTCTAAATTTGACTAGCCATTCTATTTTTTATTCTCGCGATGTCATATTTTCTGAATCTATTTTTCCTTATTCCAACCCCTCTCCTTCAGCATCTTTCCCTCTTTGTTCTTCTCCATTTGTTGATCTTGACTCTTATGTTTCCCAGACCCACTCTCATGTTTCCCAGTCATTCCAACCTTCTGCTACCTCTTCATCTTCACATTCTATTCCACAATCCTCCTCTGAACCACCTCATCCTCTTCCACCTAGAAGATCATCCCAAAATCATCACCCTCCTCCTTATCTTACCGACTATATTTGTTCTTCTGTCCACCCAATAACACCTGATTCTCCTACTACCAAGATGTCTGCATCTGACATACATTTACATGAGCCTCAATACTATCAACAAGCAGCTTCAAACCCTGCTTGGCAGCTTGTAATGACCAAAGAATTTGAGGCTTTGGCTGCCAATCACACTTGGGATATCGTTTCTTTACCTCCTCACAAGAAAGCAATACCATGTAAATGGGTCTATAAAATTAAGCAGCGATCTGATGGCATAATTGAGAGATACAAGGCTCGTTTGGTCATTAGAGGCGACATCCAGAAAAAGGGTGTTGACTACAGTGAGACGTTTTCTCCTGTCATTAAAATCACCACTATCAAATGTTTACTCACTTTAGCAGTTAAGAGAGGCTGGATTGTTTTCCAACTTGATGTTAATAATTCCTTCCTTCATGGTGATCTCTACGAGGAAGTGTACATGAAGATCCCTCTCGGTCTTGTGATTTCCTCTCCATCCATATCTGCCCCTGTTTGCAAGCTACGAAAATCTTTGTCTAGCCTCAAACAGGCCTCCCGACAATGGTTTTACAAACTATCTAAAACATTGTTATCTAGAGGGTACTCTTCTAGTAAAAATGATTACTCCTTTTTCACTAAATTTGCTAATGATTAGTACTTGCTATATACGTGGATGAAATTCTACTTGTTGGGGATGACATCATGGAGTTGAATAGCCTCAAGGCTTTCTTAGATGATACTTTTAAAATCAAAGATTTGGGTTGTGTTCATTATTTTTTGGGGCTTGAGATTAATTTTCAGTCTAATGGATATTTTATGAGCCAGCACAAATATGCGACTGATTTACTGTCTGAATTTCACTGTGATAATTACACCCATGTTGTCACCCCTTTTGATCCTTCTTGTAAACTTTTGGTTGATATGGATGCACCTCCTGCTGATGCTAGCACTTACAGACGCCTTATTGGCAAGCTTAATTTCCTTTAGCACACTCGTCCAGACATTTTCTTTGTGGTGCAGCATCTTAGTCAGTTTTTACAACATCCTCAGGTTCCTCACATGTTATCTGGTATTCATGTTCTAAGGTATATCATGGTTGATCCTGCTCAAGGCATCCTTTTGTCTAATTCTCAAGATTTTTCTCTCTTGGCTTATTCAGATTCAGATTGGGCAGCTTTGTGCCCATACCCGAAAATTTGTTACTGGTTTCTTTATCTCTCTAGGTGGCAGTCCTATATCTTGGAAAAGTAAGAAGCAACCAACTATATCTCTTTCTTCTGCTGAAGCAGAGTACCGGGTACTTCATATGGTGGTTGCTGAAATATCATGGCTAACTCGTCTTCTAGGTGATCTTGGCTTACCAATGTCTGGCCCTATTTCGATTTATTGTGATAATCAGGCAGCTCTTCACATTGCTAAAAATCCCGTGTTTACGAACGTACAAAGCATATAGATATTGATTGCCATTTTGTTCGTAACTGTCTTATTTCTGGCCTTATATCTCTGCATTTTGTCTCTTCGGAGGGCCAGCTTGCTGATCTTCTCACCAAATCTCCTTATAGTGCTGCTCACAGGGGTCTTATGTCCAAGCTGGGAGTGCATTCCCCCTCCATCTTGAGGGGGGTGTTAAGTATGCTCAAGTTCAGGCCCAGTTGTCTACTTTACCGGATCAGGCCCAGGCCCAACAGTTCGACCCGACTTAGATATATTAGCTTCTTTCTTTTTCTGATTATAGATATAAGGGTAGAGACTCTTCTAGAAACACAGAGAATAACAAAACTATCTTTCTTCGATTAAGCTTTTTTCTCTCTTTTGTTCTCTTATACATGTACAGTTCATATCTTCAATTTTGGATTCAATTTTAATTTTTCCATCCAACAGTGTTTGGCCATGAAAATTCGGAATTAAATTTCGAAAAGTGAAAACACCTTTTTGTTGTTTTTCCTTTTTTCCACTTCCAATTTCAACTTCCATTATTATTACATATAATCTCAATCTTTAAATTTTTACACAAAACCCTCTTATTAACTACAATCAACCACCAAGAATTTTATTATTTTTTTTCTATGGTACAACATCATTTTTAATTGTTGCATATATTCTAGTCTTGTAACCAAAATTTATTAACGTGAAGTAAAAAATAATAAATGACAATCTATGACGGAAATATATCAACTTTGTTTTGAATGAACTATATTAGAGAAATATAAGTCCTAGTACATTATGTTATTTAAAAGTGAGAAATTTAATATTTTTTTCTTGTCATTCTAATTTTCTGTATATGTCCTATAATGGCTATTATGATTTTAATAAATTATTAAAAAGTGGTCAATAAAGTCGCATATCAAACATAATGTAACGATCCATATTTACGATACAATAATATTCAAGGAAAATCAATATCATCAATAAAGAAAAAGCAAAAAATTAGCACTAATCTATTCAGAAATAATTCATTCGTAAATCTTTTTAAAAAGACCAAATTCAATAAAATAATTAATTCAAGTGAAAATAATTAAGAATTTTCAACAACAAATTTAAGAATGTATAAAATATATTTATATCTATCAATCATATTTATCAAAATATATATTTTCTCTATTCAATCGATTATGGTTAGATAAACTTATTTAGCTCGTGTTTGTGATATTTTTATTCAAATTTTAGAAGAATAACAATCATAATAATTAGTTTGTTGTTAATTATTTTTTCAATTGAAAACATATAAATTATTTTCTCAATATTTGGTTGTATGTTAGCAAGTAAATTAGTAGTTGGGTGATTTTGATAATTTTTAAAAGCTAAGGGCATAAAATCATTTTTTTTTCGAAAGTCTAAAAAACAAAATTCAAAAAGACATGGTCAAACACACTTCAAACTCCAACTTCATCTTCAACTCCAATTCCAACTCCGAAAAAAATTGATTTTCATGGTCAAACGACTACTAAATATATGTGTCACATTAGTAGATAAAAATCGTATTTTAAATATATATATATATATATATAAGGTAGGTATCGATGTGAGTTTGTGTCTATCATACTTTTAACTTCGCGTGAGTTATAAAACTCATTTTGTCACCTTATACTCCTCCTGTTTCGTATTACACTTGTCGTCCGCCTTCTCCTTCACACGCTTCTTTAAAATCTATAAATAAGAAAAATATTTTTACTAATTTATCCTTCCGCTAAAATCGAAAAATATCCAAACACGTAAAATATGCAGAAAAAAATGAAATGAAATGAAATGAAATGAAATGCAGGCATTGGGTTGGGCTGAGAGAGCATAGCAGACAAATTCAGCCCAAAGCCTAAAAGTTTTTAATGGATCAAACATCATAATCAATCTTAAATGAATTATGCTTGGACATAATCAATAATAATTCATTACAAAAATTAGCTAAAGTCAATCTATAAAGAAGCCCAAAACTCCACTCACCTTGATATCGTCATGTTTAGATATAACACTATCTGTCATCGATCGAGTTTATATATCCATCGAACGAATATACATACCAACAGGTTGGCAATTAATGACATATTTATTAACTCAACTCATTCTTATTCTCTTCGAGTTGATCGTATTTATTTGACACCCCCTAATTATGCCCACCTAAGATATGGTGTCAGTCTTAATCTCAGGCATGCGTCTATTATGAATTCAACATTCATAATCTTTTGTCTCTATGTTTGATGATTTCAAAAAGAAATTAAATTACTTTATGGACCAATTCTCTCAACTTGTGTCAAAAAGAAAAGAACAAAAAAAATGAATGAAATAAACAATAGTTTTGACCAGTTCCTCTAATTTCATCCATGCTACTATAATTATGATGGGATTTGCAAGTTGCAAAAACGTGTTTCCTTGATGACTCTCTCTCTCTCACACAGTCACACACGTTCGAGATTTATTTAATCAGTTTCCTTTTAAGGTAAAATACAATCTTTTAATAAAAAAGCTGTCCATGTTACCATGCATTATATTCTGAAAAATGGATATAATAATAATTAGCTAGAGCAAAACATAACAAAGCAACTAGCTATACCTTCCTTCTCACCATCTTTTTGAATATCATTGACTATTACAATCATAGTTGTGTTTTTATATAATTCGCTATGTTTCAATTTATGTAGCAATATTTGATTCAATATGAAAAATAAGAATAAGAATTTAAAACTAGAATATTTTTCACACATAAAAAAAGTCATTGTTGTAAAATGAACTTACAAAAAATTAATATCACATAAAATACAACGTATGAAATATAAGAAATCCAGCTAATCATCTTATTGACCGGTTCACCTGCAGCTAGCAGGATGGCTAATTTAATTAATCCCTTAACACTTCTTTTTAATTTGTTTTGTCTGTTAACCATATATGGATATAAAAAAAGAGATTGCTAATTGCTAATTAAAACGAAAATAAAAAATGTGACGAAAAAGGAAAATAAATGCAATTCTACTCGTTTTTCCTAGGGTCATCTTCTACATATATCATTCGTGTGGCATTAATTAATGTTAGTAGTTGTTATAATAGAAAGTTTCAAGATTATTTTTTTATTATAAACATAGAGGATTGATTTGAGATGAGTAATTGATCTCTTCTCAAGAAGATGAAAATATAAACAATTAATTTGTCTTGTGTTTGATACACCGTTTGTTTTAATTTATTTTTCTTTAGTACATTTTAAAATTAATGCATTTCTTTACCGCTCTTTATTTTCATTTATTCACATGTGATTAAAATCACTAAATTAAATTTCATAAAGTCGAAATCAAACAAATAAAAATTAAAATGGAGAGAGTAATAATAATTAATTGGCAACTAGATTCTCATGTTGTTGTGCCTACCGAATCAAAGTCAGCAAGAAGAATAAGAATCAAAAGAATTATTGGAGGGCTACCAATAGAAGTATATAAAAACAATAAAGTAATGGTTAACTATCTATTTAAAATTTAAAAAGCCCTTTCATATATACAATACTAGCTCCATACTTAATAAATAAGCGAATTATGGTTATTTCTTTACTCAATCAAATTAATTAAATCTCTAGCTTTGGTGAAAAGGAATCATTAATTGTCAACATATATTATGGAATTTAAGTTTTGTGCATCATCAGTGTAGAAAATATTCTACACTATCAGGTGAACTTGACTTGCTACTGCAGGTTACCAAATTTTTATGTAAATAATTGGATAACCTGCAATAGCAGATCAAGTTAGCTGATAGTGTAGAATTTTTTATACACTGACGGTGCACAGAACTAAAACTCTCTATTTATAATCAATCTTACTGGCCCAAGGTAACACAGGTCCCCAAAGCACACATATGATAACTTGTAATTATTACCCTAAATTTCGCTAATGGAAACGATTTATGCCAAGAGCAACGATATAATTGTATTTATGTGTCTTATAGGTCACGATTTTCAGTTTTGGAGTCACTAATATTTGCATTAGAGTAGATTATTTACAACACACCTCTTAAAATGTGATCCTTCCTCTCATCCTGCTAATGCAAAATACTTTGTGCATCAAATTATCTTCATTTTTTTTTTATCTATATAAGAAAAATATTTACATTTAACTTTCATGCACTAACCATGCAAGAAAAAAAAAAATGTAATATATCAAGTCACCTAAAAGTCAATTAAATGTAAGAAAGAGAGTGTCGAGCTCAACTTTTGTGTCACTAGAAAAAAAAATTCATTTATTAATGGACGAACAAATATAAGAAAATGTACTACTAAAAAATAAGGAATTAGCAATGAACAACCTTTTTTTATTGCTAAATAGCAACAACTAGTAACTAATATGTTTAACAAGGGATCATTAAAAAAAAAATTGTTAGCTTTGGATTATAAAGGTATAAAGCGATAAATTTCTTAGCTAATTCATGTTTTTTTTTTTAATAGTGAAATTATAACGTAAAAAATAAAATAAGTATACCTTTTAACAACATGCGTGCATTTCACTAATTATATCAGTAATTAATATTCTTATTTATGTTAATGGCTTACCATCAAGAACATAACTAGATTAAATTACAGATTAAAGGATAATACGGACAAACTTATTTATTTTGAAATTATATTATATGGTGGCCTTTTAAATATATAAGAAAACGAAAAATATAGCTTTCTACGTTACAAGTTAGATATCCACTTTTTATTTCTCTTTTTTTTTTTTGGCCAACATATATATAAGACGTGTAACTAAGAAAATGTCAAATAGGACTCACTTTTTTTTCTTTTTCTTTTTTTCCATATTAATTTTGATAAAGTATGTCAGCTCCCATGTGCAATTATATCCATTCTAATTCTCACACGTTTTCATCATAACCACAAAATTTCGTGTTCTAAAACATAGCATGAGAGTATATGTATGTCATGCACGTACGTATAAAGTAACAATATTTGCTATATTTTTTCATTTCAGTTTATTTATATAATTTTAATTTGATATAAAATTTAATTTTTTTTTAAAAAAAATTAAATCTTATACTAATTTTACGCTAAATACAATATATGAATATATTAAAATTTAAAAATTATCAAAAAGGACTAGCAATAAAAGTAAGTTAAGAAAATCGAAATGAACTAGAAAGGATTAAACAAACAGCAGTTAATACAATTTGCCAAGTGTAAATAAACGTTATGCCACGTAAACATTCACGAGACAAATTGACGTGATCTTCACTTACTACTCTAATAAACTAAACTACTATATTAAGTCAGGTCAATAAGTAATAAGTAGTAGTAAATGCTTTCACATTCTTTCTATCACTTTATGACTAATTAATTAACTAATCCCCCTTAATCCGGTTACTTGTTCATTAACAAAACGTCGTTAATTATTCATCAAATTGACTTTTTGGATTGAATGTGTTAATAGGATTTGAGGAGATTAAATATTATGTAGTCTTATTTTATCTTTACACGGAACAGGAATTCGTGTTGAACCTAGAATTAAAAAAAATTAAGAGTATATTTGGTCAAATTTCTAAAAATTGCATCATTTTTGGAAAACATATCTTTAATATTTTTAGTAAATATAATACTATCTCGTTTGGCCAATCTTTTCAAGAATACTTTTGAAGGTCAAACTGTCCAAATAAGAACTGTAAAAGAACTCTTTGGGTGCCATTCAAAAATACCTTTTCCCTTAGTTCAAATACTTTTTATTTTTTTTTAAAGAAAAAATCTCTCCTAAAGAGTAAATTGAATGCTGATAATTACGGCATTTGACATTATAAAATAAAATTCAGTACATTCTAAAAGAGTAAGGAAGGTGTTTTGAAGACCTTGACACCCAACAACATAAGTGAAATCCTTAAACTTTTTTAAGGTTGCTGAATAATATGACTGATAACTTAAATCTTATTTAATAATTTAATTATACTAAAATAGCGTCTCAATTTTATTTTTCTTCCTTTTTACCTTCACAAAAATAGAGATAAAGTCGCAGTACATTGATTGATAGACTATTATATTATATTATAGTATAGCAATTGTTTGTAATCTTAGTCAAGTAGGTTATCCATTCAGCAATTTCGCGTAAGAAGACCCTTTAAGAAAACACGCTAAAATTCTATTTCCTTCCTTAAAACTTTTTAGCGTTACAGAACTTATTACTACTAAATTTCTACGAAAGCGTGGACTTGTTCTTGTGTTTGTCCATTCAACCTCAACAACGACGTGAGAAATTATACCAATCTTGCCTGTACAATAAATAATTCTCTCTCTCATATTCCGACGAATACCATTAACCATATATATCCCTCTTCTTTTTGGCAGTACCTACCAAAGTCCAAGTCCTAAGTACTAGAATTTTTCTATACTTAGTTTTCACCTCTCTTATAAGAACTTGTACAAACTTAGTTTTCTTTAATAAAATAACACGATCTATAAATAAATGCATGTCTTTTTTTTGCTATTTCTTGATTCTTGAGGGGTTTTAACAAGAACCCATTTGTTCTCTTGATATCTGAAGCTGAATTCTGTTGTGTTGAGGGTGAGGAATGGCAGGTGGGGGTGATAGTACATCAAGGCAACTTGATCAAACGCCAACTTGGGCTGTGGCTGGTGTTTGTGCTGTTATTATCCTCATTTCTATTGCCTTAGAGAAGATTATCCACAAACTTGGAACGGTATGATGATGTAAAAACTTTAGTCTTTCTTTGTTTACCCCGCCCCCCACGCTCGTTGACCTTCTTGTTTTGCTTTTAGGAATAGCGCTTCTTGAATTCTGTGTTGATGTTTCTGATAGATATTCTGGTTTTAGTGAAAAGATGTTATCTTTACTTAATTGCTTCATCTGTTTGTTCTTTTACTGAGAAGTCCTAGCCAAGAGCTTTTATTGAAGTGGGACCTGTAGGCTGTAGTAGTTCTCTTTCTTGTTTCCTTGTTTGGTGTTAAAGGGTTTTGATTTGCAGCTATGTTTGATAATTTGACTTGTTGATTTGCAACCTAAAGCAGCAGCATTTGTCTGTGGAAGTCTTGCCTTGCCAAATTGGAAGTGAAATCATGTTCTTTCTCCGAGTTATAATAAACTCTAGAACCTACAAACTGTTCTTGATTGCTCAGATGCTTGTTGACAAACATCGCGTCCTTTATATAACGATGGTGGCAGAGCCTGCTTGCCCGCGTCTTGACTATAAAACATTGTTATCGTCTATAAAGTTTAACGCATAAAGGAGTGATCACAAGAGTGAGATTTGTGGGAGTAGATATAGGGGAGCTATGGGTAATCATGGTTTTACAATGTATATTTGTGTTGAGCTCATGTTTGCTTACCTGGCACAGATGAGTTAGCCATTAGTGAATCCCTAATTTGTCGTAAAAGGTATAGGTTTGAACAAAGGAGTGAAGTGGATCCAAATTAAGCGGCATTGATACTGAGAATTCATATAGCCAAACCAGTCTAGAGGTGCAGTCGTGATTGTGTTTCTGTTGTTTCAGCTTCTGGTGTAATATTAACTCTTTATATGTGTGCTTCCGGGATAATTTTTTAATACCATTATTTTCTCTGTTGCATATCAAAGAAGAAGGAAGAATACCGTTTTTCACTTGGTCGGAATTATTTGTGCACCTTTAAGTTGTTTTATGCATATTGGTTCCTTGGACAACATTGCTTTCTGATTGTTGTAATTCGATGTTCTTTTGCTTGCACTTATCTTTAAGTGGAAAGTGTTAAAAGGTTTCTTTGTGCATCTTATTTGATTTTGACCAATAAACCAGGGACAAGAGCGAAAAATAGTTCAATGTTTGTGTTATGCCTTGTGAACTTATTCCTTTGTGCTGCAGAAAATATCAATAATATCGACTTTGGATTCATTTTTTTGTCTTTTCATTTAATTGTAATGACTTGTTCTTTTTTTTCTTCTTCTTTCCCTTTTTTTTCTTTTGATAGCATTTTACTAAACAAGTTTTCTCTGATATTACACAGATATTGAAGTTTGTAGTCGTAAAGTTTTTAACTTTCACAGCTTAGTTTGATTGTCTGAGTTGATGTAGTATCTCAGCTCATTTGTTGGTTCCTTGAATGACTACTACTTTAGAAAATATTAACAATTGACACAATGAAATCTTTTCTCAGTGGTTGACTGACAGGCATAAAAAAGCTCTCTTCGAGGCCTTGGAGAAGGTTAAGGCCGGTAAGATTTTGTGTTCTCCTCTTCTTATCATTTTTTTTGAGAGTGGACTTGTTTCCATTTTTATTGAATCATCTAATTATTGCAGAGTTGATGATTCTCGGTTTCATCTCGTTAACCCTTGTATTTAGTCAATATTACATTGCTGGAATTTGTATTCCCCCAAGTGTTGCTGATACAATGCTGCCATGCCCTGCGGTGCACAAAGATACTGAAAAGGAGGAGGAACACCGTAGGAAGCTTTTATGGTATGAGCGTAGAATTTTGGCTGGTGCAGAGCCTAAATGCAAAGAGGTAATGTGTACATGACCCTTGATAATATGGGTAAAACTTCACTGATGTATTTAGTTGTATTAATGAGTGCTGATGGCAAAAATGGCTCTGGCAGAGTTGTGCTTTTGGTAGTTTACTAATCCTTTCTTGAATTAGATATGGTGACTAGACTAAATGTTTTTCACTTCTATCAATTGACCTAGATTATGAGACATTTTGAGCAAACATACTAAAAGTTCTTGTAAATGCCTTGGGATTTTTGACGCGTCATTTCAAATAACATGGTGTCATCACTAAAAAGAACTGCTAAAGACATTTTACACGAAGCTCCTTCATTCCATAGGTGTATAACTGATGGACTCATGTATGTAAGATCCATCCAAAATGATTGTTAGGTTGTCCTGTCTGACGTAGGAAGAAAGAATTGAGATAACTAGCTGATATATGTAAGATCCATCCAAAATGATTGTTGTTCTCTGTCTTTTGTAATGCAGTAGTACGTCATCACCTCCCTAGGTTGTCGGAGAGGGGTTTGGCATGTCATAATGAATCTGCAATATGTGAGCAGAAATTTTGTGAGACCATGTGTTGTGTTCTAGAAATAACCTAAATTGTTCATTCAATCATTGAATGTCCATCACCTCAATGCTTGGGCTATTCATATGAGTCCCTATATCTTGCGCATAGATAAGTTAAGGAAAGTTTGTTCTCTAAGAATTCTGCTCACTCCATCAAATTGAACAGGTGTGGCTTGCACTGGTTATAATAAGAAAGGATGACCAAAACATGT
Source organism: Capsicum pubescens (assembly GCA_030864215.1). NCBI lineage: Eukaryota > Viridiplantae > Streptophyta > Magnoliopsida > Solanales > Solanaceae > Capsicum > Capsicum pubescens. The sequence goes on along the minus strand of CM061539.1, from coordinate 182,918,002 downwards.
CTTCATAGGTCAGTTACAGGCTTACAGCTTCCACCAAAAAGCACCATATATGTTCTAACAAATGTCAGAGACTACAGACTTATAAAATTTGTTAGGTCAGGTTAGGTTTTGGGTAAATTTTTCATGTGAAATAAATTTTTGAAGGTAAAGTTGTGGTTCTACCAGATGCAGCATCCTTGCATTCCGTTAGCACTATGTTTTGGTTCTTCCTTTTCAGCTATATTTTGGACTTTTATGTTGTATTTTATATTAGCATTAGCACCATGATTATCTTTCTTCGCTAAACTAATCTAAAGTATTCATAACAGGGACGTGTACCTCTCATTACTGTTGACGCACTGCATCAAATACACATCCTTATTTTCTTTTTGGCAGTCCTTCATGTGTTATACAGTGCTATTACCATGTGGCTGGGAAGACTTAAGGTAATTCGCAATATATTTCATTTAGCTATTCCTCTCTTATGTTTTAGCTACCATCTATACTGTGTCTTTCGGAATCCAGAAAAATTGTCGATCCCAATTATTGACTCTGGATTTTTAGTAGGCTTTCAATTAATTCACAAGATCAATCAATTTTTTCATAGTGATTCAATACCCTCGTGGTATTAATGGAAGGACACATAGCTATTCCTGTACGCTCTCTGCTTCATATTGGATCATTTCTCTAATCTTACTTGGTTGACACATGTTAGGAAACTAAATTGCATGACAAACTGGTCTTGGTATGGCATAGCAGTGTTAAGTTCAAATTATTTTATGGTGGTTTTTCATTTTGATCATTCAAACTGTTTTCCCTAAAACTGCTCAGCTGTACTCCTAGTTACTGGGATTGAACACTTCTCTAGAGTGATAAAATAGTTATTCTCCCATGCTTGGTTGCTTGTTTAGTAAATGATACCCTCCTTTTAGATTTTAGGATGCTGTTATCCTTGGTAATAATCCATTTTGCTAAATGCCTGAACTTTGTTCTTTAGATTCGTGGCTGGAAAAGTTGGGAGCAAGAGACTTCAACCCATAGTTACGAGTTTTCAAATGGTATACATTTGCTTGCTGTAAAGTCAGAACTTTGTACTGTTGCTTGCTCTCTGTGTTCATGTGCTCATCCCATTTGGTTTTGACTCTGTCACTGTGTTTCTTCTTGGGACCTGCAGATCCTTCAAGATTTAGACTTACTCATGAGACATCTTTTGTCAGAGCGCATACTAGTTTCTGGACAAGGATCCCGATCTTCTTTTACATTGTGAGACATTAATAAACTGAGAATTCATAGTTTTGTAGCTCAAGGCCAAATTAGTGCCAAGGCGACTGATTGTTGCAACTTAATTCATGCAGGGATGCTTCTTCAGACAATTTTTCAAGTCTGTCAGTAAGTCAGACTATTTGGCCCTGCGCAATGGTTTCATCAGTGTAAGTTTTCTTTGTGTTTTGTTCTGCCTTGGTAATTCTTTGTTTCCCATGAAATTAAAAATCCTCCTTGTGCAGGTTCATCTTGCTCCTGGAAGTAAATTTAACTTCCAAAAGTATATCAAGAGGTCATTAGAGGATGATTTCAAGGTAGTTGTCGGTGTCAGGTAGCTAGATGTTCTATTTGCTCTCTCAATTTTTCAGCGTACAAGTGTGTGCATATGGGTAATTAGCATAAATCTCCTCGCTCTCTGATCGACTTTTTACTTGTTTTTTTTTCCTGCAGTCCAGTTTTATGGGCATCATTCGTGCTTTTCTTGCTTCTGAATGTTAGCGGTAAGTCATGTTCTATGGTCGGATCCATTTCTGGAAATTGTTTAATTCTTCCATTTTCGTCTCTACCCATTCCGTCTGAGTACTACAGTTTTCATATAATCTGTATTATTTGACCCATTGCAGGGTGGCAAGCGTTGTTCTGGGCATCCTTAATTCCTCTGATTGTAAGATTTATTCCTTTGTTCATCTTCCTGAGTTACTTTTAGGGGAAATTCTTATGAATGTAATCTTTTCAGATCATTTTAGCTGTTGGAACAAAGCTTCAGGCTATTCTGACTAGGATGGCCCTTGACATCACTGAGAGACATGCAGTAGTTCAAGGAATCCCTCTTGTACAAGCCTCAGACAAATATTTTTGGTTTGGTCGACCACGACTGGTTCTTCACCTCATCCATTTTGCTTTATTTCAGGTTTGCATTTTCAGTTTGCAGAATTCTAAATAAAGTATTATTGATAAACCAGAGAATCAGGCATATCATTTGGGCTCAACTTTGCAAGTACATAGTTTCCATAAAATAAAATCACGAAAGTGGTGCACGGAATAGTTTGCTTTTCATATCTTAATCTCTATATGTCCCTTGGCTAAACTTTCCTTTTTTGCATTTATCTAATGCTAATATATCTTTTAACTTTGCAGAATGCATTCCAGATAACATATTTTCTGTGGATATGGGTAATATTTCTTCTCCCTGTATCAAAGATCAAAATCTGATATTGCAAGATATTCTTTTCTTTTTGTTTATGGGCCATAAACCTATGATAGAGATGAGGATTCTACTTTTTCCTGTAGTATGAGTATGGGCTAAAATCTTGCTTCCACGAGGCGTTTGAGCTGGTCATTGCAAAAATTGTTATAGGGTATGTTTCTTGCGACAGAAACTCACTTTGGTATATTCATTATGTAGTTCCTAAGCTTCACGAATCCAGCTTGCTCTCGTTAAATCAAATTCCTTCATTGTATTACAGGGTGGGAGTCTTATTCCTATGCAGTTATATCACTCTTCCACTTTATTCCCTTATAACTCAGGTACTATCATAGACTCTTCTCTTGAAACAATAGCATAATTGTATCTACATTTTATTTCGTGCCATATTACCTTAGACATTTGCTATTGCTCATAGAACGGTGAAAGTTCACCACATAAAACTACTGAAATTTCTAGCCTTATAGCATGATCTGCTGTTTAGTTAGATAAAGCATTGGCCTTTCTGCAGATGGGATCCCATATGAAAAAATCCATCTTTGATGAGCAAACCTCCAAGGCACTGAAGAAGTGGCATATGGCTGTGAAGAAGCGGACGGGAGCTAGGGGAGACAGGTCCCCTACCCGTACACTGGGTAGTGCTAGTCCAAGGTCCGCAATGAGCTCACCTGTGCACCCAGCAGGCGCTGCACTTCATCGTTACAAAACTACCGGTCACTCTTCACGTTTCCAGGGCTACAGTGATCAAGAAGCATCCGACCTTGAAAATGATCCAACAACACCGATGACTCGTGCAGAGATTGCAACTGCTACACATATTAGTCATGATGACTCAGAAATTCATGTACATGTTCCTACAAATGGAGAATCTACTAGGAATGAAGATGACTTCTCATTTGTGAAGCCTGCTCCTCAAAGGTGAAAAGGAAGTAGGTAGACAACTAGCTTGTTACCTCTTTTTTCTCCTTTTCCTTTTCCACCCCCTTTTTCCTCAAGTCATATCAATGCGAGTTATACTTTTTAGGTATATTATATAAGCTGTTTGTAGTTCCTTGGCACATATAGGTGAATTAATTGTATATTTTTACTTGAAATTATCATGTAATGGTGTCTAAAAGCATTCTGTAGTTGCTTGCATTTACAAGATTTTTTATTGATGGTGTTACCAAGTTTAATAAGGCCAAATCTTGAAAAGAATGTCCCTAGGACACAAGCCGCTAGGTGATTCTTTTTCATCTTCCTAAGCCTCGATGATTTGAGCTGCTCGATACCTATGCTTGAGGAGGTAATAGACAGGGTGCAAAGCTAGTGGGGCGGAAGGGGGTTCATCCGAACTCCCTTCATCGGGAAACCACATCGTAGGTCACATTACGATAAATCCTTTGGTGAAAATCTTGTCTCCGCCCATTAGTAGCAGATACCTTCTGGAATATCATCATTATCAAAAAAGGGGAGGAAAATCTCCTAGGTCACATGCAAAGGGTCTTTTTTGCTTTCAAACAAGGAAATGAGTTACAATCAATCATTTCCCACTGTTCCCCACCTCTAGTTTTTTTTTTTTTTTCCTCTTTAGCTTAGTAGTGTTGGTAACATGACTTGCTAAAAGGATGACAAGCATCTGATCTTTTAGCAATGTACAGAAATAAAATCACATGGAGCACTAAACAAATCTTATTGATGGGAATTTGCCTTTAGGGATTTATCTTCTAATTATGGCAAGTCTTTTCTTCCTATCATCTTTGAGTTTGTTTATGTTGGAATTGGGAATTGAATCCTCCAATAATTCATGAAATAACCAATTTTTGCAAGACTTTCTCTCTCTTTTCCTTAGAACAATACACTTGGCTAAGTTTTGGGCCACTACAAATTACTCTTTTCGTCGCAATTTATGTGACACTCTTTTTTTTTTTTATAGAAATACTCTAATACATAAAGTTTCCTCTGACATTGGTCGACTTTTTCAAAAAGACACCTAAACTATACTTCTGACCTATTACCCTACGAATCTTACTTAAGTCGTTGCAAATACACTATTTTTCGCTGAATTCCAGTAACAAGAAAGAGAGTGGATGCACGCACCAATCAGATGTTGTCACGTGTTAAATACATTTAATTTTATATTTTATTTACATTTTTGAATAAAATCTTCCTTTTTTATTTTATTTATCACCCCACCCCACCCCCTCTCCCCCCTCCCACCCCGTCCAACATCTCCTCTCCACCCCTCACCCCCATCCAACATCTCTGCCCCACCCCCACCCCCACCCCCGTCCAGCTCCATTATTCCATTAAAGCTCCATTAAAACTCCACCACTTATTTATATTCTACGGAAAAGGGCCTAAAATGCCTTTTAACTATGTAAAATAGTGCAAAAATGTCTTCTGTATACCTATTGGGCCTAAAATGTCTTTCTCACTTACCTATTGGGCCTAAAATGCCCTTTCTGTCTACCTATTGAGCCTATTATGCCCTTTTATTTAGGCAAATTACAAGAAAAGGTTATCCTTAAAATTTAATTACATAAATAATAGTAATTTTTTAATATTATAAAAATATTTTTTTAACATATATAGCCATTTAAAAAAATGAGAAAAGATAATTATAATTGCTAATTTAATGTTATAACTAATTATCAATTCACCTTAATTTAAAAGATATATTTTCAATCTTCAAATTAAAAGTGAAAAAATAATCTCTGCTTTTAAATCTTTCACTCTCTCTCTCTCTTATATTCAAAATTCAAATATTTTTAAATAAATTAAGTATTTCATTATTTACTCGTGTATGTTTCATTTTGTTTTAATGTATGTTAATCATCTAATATTATATCATTATCGTGTATTTTTAATTCTAATATAATGAATTAATCATAATTTTTTATGGATAACTATTTATGCAATAAAAATCATTATGTTGGAAGTACAGATATATCATGTATTTTTGTTGTATAAATATAATTTATGTCAAAGTTAAATTATTATTATATTTTTTATATAAGTTATGAGATAAATGTTCATGGTATATCTCATTATGTCGGAAGTACTTTTCTTGTTAAAAATTATTTATTAAATATAAATATATATTTCCAGTATTACATGGTATAAAATTTTTATATAGAAAATATACAATATATGTTTATGGTATAAATATAATTTATATGGTATAAATATAATTTGTATTGTATAAATATATCATGTATTTTTATGATATAAATTTAATTTGTATAATATAAATATACCATGAATTTTTATGATATAAATATACCATATATTTTTATGGAGGCAACGTGAAAGTAGGCAATAAAAATAAAAAAACATAAAATTTTGATATAGTATATAAAAAATGAATGGACAATGGCTTCAATAAAAATAGACAATAACTAACAAATATGAAAATTTAATACATAATTATTTTTCTATATATTAGAATCTGTTATAAAAGTAAATATTTTATATGTTATATCTGACAATCAACTAATACGGCTATGTATATGTAATAATTTTTTAAAAATGGCTAATTATGTTGTTTTTCTTTTTATTTATCAGATCAATTTAGAATAACAAAAAATTGATATTTTGAACTATTTATTTGGTTAATATTAATAAAAATGATAAAAATTTTATGTAGTTCAATAAAGATAAGTTGTGGTATTATATAGTAATTTTTTTTCTTAAATAAAAGGGCAAAATGGCCCCAATAGGTAGACAAAAAGGGTATTTTAGGCCAAATAGGTAGACAGGAAGGGCATTATAGGTCCAATAGGTAGATGAATGACATTTTTGCATCATTTCACATAATTAAAGGGCATTTTAGGCCCTTTTCCATATATTCTATATTCATATGAAATTACAAAGTTGGCATAAACACCCAATATAAGTAAGTTGTTTTTTGGTAATCTATTAGTTGATTTGATTAAAACTTTCTGATTCCTTTGATTTTCTTGTCAAAAGAATAATTTTCTTTGGAGATGTTCCATCTCCGTCCAGCAGCTCCATTGATACACACTCACCATCACCATGAGATTGAAACTCCATTTAATGGAGTTTTATGATTCTTAATAAAAATAGATAAATGATTATTTGAATTTTTTTCAGCTTAAATAGAGCTTTAATGGAGGAAAAGAGAAGTAGTATATGCAAGTGTTGAAGAGATAATGACATTTTGTGTGGGTGGGTTGGGGTATTGCAGGGCGAGGGGGGGGGGGGAGGTTATGGGATAAAAAGTAAATATTAATTTTTTAAAAGTAAATAAATATTGATTTTAAAAAAAAAAAAGATAAATTACAGATAAAATTATTTATACGTGGTAGCTTTTAATTGGTAAATAAAGTCAATTTTGAGCCTTTCACGCACAACAGGCGCGTGTATACACGCGGAGGGTCAAAATAGTGTATTTGCAACGATTTAAGTAAGATTCGTGGGGTAATAGATCGAAAGTATAGTTTAGGTGTCTTTTTAAAAAACTCGGTCAAGATCAGGGAATACTTTATGTATTTACTTTTTTTTCACTTGCATCAATTTAATGTGTAACCCGGGGTGAAGGACTTCTGTTATTAAAGAACAAGAATATAAGGTATACATATTGAAAGGGTGAATATTTTCACCTAATAAGTACTCAACTTTTGAGGTTATGTTGAAATTTCACGTCTAATTTTTCTAATATTGTACGAGAGTCCGACTCATTACTGATTCTTGATTTATTTGATGATGAAATTGCCTAAGCGAAACTTTCACTATCGAAAACTAAAATATAAAGAAACAAACACACGATAAAGCTAATGAGACTCGACATATAGTGTATAGATAGATACACATCAAAATAGTCCATTTACATTGAAATTTTATTAGAAACTTTGAACAAGAGTGGCTCCACCATGGGTTCGTTGAACCTCCATAATTACATATGTTTTTAAGAAAACAAGAAACAAAACAAGTGGGACAGAGACCGATCATGGGTTCGGACGAAGACATTGAAGAAAATAAGAAACAATTCACATGTAGTAGGCATGGCCTATGTTCTATACTATACAAAACAAAGAAGATGCAACTATTGTTTGTCCAGGTTGTCATTCTCAATTTATTTAAAATATCATAGCAGAATATCTAAATCTTTTTAAAATTATTGCTTCTCTAAAATAAAATAATTGTTTGGTTGGGGGGGGGTTGATGGCGATAAGCAAGACGGATATGGTTTGGACATGTGAATAGTAGATGCACGGATGCTTTAGTGCAGAAGTTTAAGGGTTTGACTGGGGATAATTTTAGGAGAGATAGGGACATTTCAAAGAAGTATTGAAAAAACGTGATTAGATATAACTGAATATATCACAATTTTAACTTACCGAATACACGATTTTAGATAGAAGCTAGTTGAAAGCACGTATTAGTGGAGAAAGTTAATAAGTAGCATTGCATGGTCAGGTTGTCCATTCATATTATTAGTCAATAGTCATAATACTGCTTGTTTTGTTCTTATTAAATTTCTGGTACTATCGATTGAGTCCCTGTATCTCTCAATTATTGTGTTATTTTGTTACTATCAATTATTTTGGTTATTATTTCTTGTACTTTTATTACTTCACTTTATAGATTCTTTTACATTATGTTTTCTTGACCCGGTGGACTATAGAAAACAACCTCTACATCTTTGTGTATGATTTGCATATTTCCTAGTCACGTCCAAACCTCATTTTTTGCACTTTTTGAGATTATATTGAATATGTTGTTGTTGTTATTGTTTAGTATAATAGATAATTTCCAATTTATGTGAGCATTTTAGCATACGATGATCTAAGCATCTAAATTCAAGTATAATTTTTCAAAAATTTAAAAATATTGCTATAAATCAAATAATAACTCTACAAATTATAAACTACTCATATGAATGAAAAGGAGGGAGTATCAAGCTTATCCATTTGAACAACTATTAAATAGAAGTAAATTGTTATCTGTTCGCAATTTTTTTTTTCTCATTAAAATAAAAGGGGAAGGCAAGAAGTCATGTCAGGAATCCTTCTAAAGGTGAAAGAGAAGAATCTTTTTTTCTTTTTAAATTAACGGTAGATTAGAAAAAATATCTCCAACATAATCATATGTAATTTGTCGAATCAACTTTTTAATTATTGGAGATAAAACAAAATTTTATTTATTAATAATAGCTACTATAAAGTACGGACATGCCACTTGTTCTTGGATAGTAAATAATACACTTTCTAAAAATAAAAAAAAATGTCACGTAAAATCAATGTACAAGGAACGAACATGTTACCCATCTAATCATCAAAACTTTTTTAGGTTACTTTGTCTTGCACATAAAGCTAAGAAAAAGCAAAAAAAAAAGAAAGTAATATTTCACTTTAGCATCCTTAATCCCCACTCCATTAGTCTACTATTACAGTTACAGGTGTTCAAATCAAAACTCAATTAAAATCGACTGTAAAAATCGAATATATTTAATTTAAATTTTATTCATATAATATATTGGTGTGCATATATATTAAATAGAACGCTAATTATAATACATTTATTTTATGTACTTCAAATAATACGTGATTTCAACATGCATAAGAAGTGACTTAAAGAAATTTTGGTAGATCGTATATTTGTTAATTCATTAAAATTTTATTAAACATAAATTGATTTATCAAAATTTTATTTGTAAATTCTAATAAAGATATCGACCTTAAGTACTAGCAAAAATCAATTAAATCGTAAAAATCGGATATACTAAATCAAAATAGTTAGTTTAGTTTTAGTTTTGATGTAAGTCGAATCAAACCAACCTCTAAACTCCTAATTAACAAATAACTTTTTCTCCCCTTCGATGGAGCTAATATTTGTTGAAACTTCATTAATTACTAAATTTAAAGTCATTTGCTTATTCACGTTTATTTTGATTTTTTTAAAAAAAAAAAAAAATACAAGGTTCATGTTCATGTGACAATATCTCATTTTAAATTTGTTCTTTTTCCAAAAAAAAAAAAGGGAAAAGTTTTAAAACTAAAAAATGACTTAATTTAAAATTTTAATTTCTCCCTAATGAGATTCTTTTTTTTTTTTTTTTTTTAAAAAAGGCATATAAATGTGATGGAATGTTTAATGCCACAAATTTAAATGTCTTATAACCACATGAGTGTAATGAGTAGTTATGAGCACAAATTTTGAATTTTTGCTTCTTTTTCAAATCTTGTGCCTATTCAAATTTTAATTTGCTAACTAAGAGGAAATTTTTTTAAGAACCAATGTGTATTTAGTGGTTGGAGTTGAAAGAATGCTTAAATAAATTATTGAAGTTCACATAAGTGCAAGTTCATGACTCAACTAATTGAGTTTATTTTGGGTTAAAACTCAAAAGAACAAAAATTATGAGGGCAGACAATATTAACAATCAAGTATGAGTCGTGGACAAATTTACGTTATATAGATTAATAATGTATCTTTTTTAAAAACAATACCACTGAAATTTAATTGAATAGTCAGGCAATAAGGTAATAAAACAATACACAATCAATATACACAACTTAAAAATGAGTGAATTCCTCATTCAACTTAGGAAAGTATCTCATTAAAGTTTTTTTACTTTTTTTTTTTGTTTTGATAATGTCATTCAATTTTGTAGATTTTCCTTACAAATTAATAATTGCTAAAATAATTCTTATTCTTTAAAAGAAAAATAACAAAAATAGTTCCTTAAGTTAATTTTTGAATTGAAATGATCCATGTTCTTTAACAATATGATATACTAAAAACTTTTTAACTATAAAAAATATTGCGTACAATTTTAATTCGACTTCTATTTGTAATATTAAAATAATGTAGTCCACTAAAAATGTGATTGATATTGTTTAAAAAACTTATATTCACTCTATTTATTTGAAAACTTAGGAGTTCAACGATAAATAATGTTTTATATTTATTTATTTTATGATTTTTTTTTTTTTGATAAAATAGTTCAAATTTAGGTGTTAGTTTCTTTTAAAAATAATTGTCAGAAAATTCATAATTCATATAGAAGACGATGAATTCCTTCAACCTCCCGACTCTCTAGCTAGTAGAAAAACAATCATACATAAATATTTTAAAGAAATTCTATAATAAATTAAAATATTGATGAAGGATATCATGATAATATCATAAATCAATCAACATCAAATAAAATTAGAAAAGTTCATATAATCATTCTGTAATTAATTTAAAAATGTTAAAGTTTTCAAATATTATTTTTGTCAATCTTGTGATATTATTTGGGAAAAAACTACATTATCTCTTCAGCTTGACTTTAAAAACTAAATACATCTCTCAATTTTTTTTAATTTTTTTTGCTTTTTAATACTGAGATATGTCTTTTTAAATTTAATTACCCTCTCCGTCCCTTTTTAGTTGATCGTCTTACTAAAAATAAATGGCTCATATTAGTTGATCATTTACTAAATCAAAATAGAATTAATTAATTTTTTTAATGGTACCACTACAATTCATAGTATACATTAAAATGTGAACAATTTCAATTCCAATATTCATTTCTATACCCATATCATTAATATTGCTAAAGGGTAAAATAATAAAAAATTCCATTCGATTTATAATTTTTTAATCATCGTGTAAAATGGAATGTGTCCAACTAAAAAGGGATAGAGGGAGCATGTGATGAAGTAAAAATGTGAAATATAGTTGGATGCCTATTAATATTTCAAATAAAAAAAATAAAAACTATTTAAATTCACGGTTTAACTTAAGGGATATTTTGCTTATTTTTCTTACAAAGAATAAGGAGTATTTTATTAATTGTTAATTTATAAGAAAAATGTATAAAGTTGAATGACATTATTAAAAAAAAAAAAGTAATTTTAGTAGGATATTTTCCTAGATTGAGGGACAATACGAAGAATTGACTTCTTAAAAATCTAAAATAATTACTCCACTTTGTTGTCTGGGATAACATATTTTATCCAAAAATATAACTTCTTTCGTTTCGATTCATGTGATATTATACTTTAAAAAAAAAAAAAAAATTGTCTAGAAAAGAACATTATATTTCAATAATTAGAAATAATAAAGTTTAAGACTTTATTTTTTTTTTACTAATGAAATGTTTATCGTTATATATTTTGTATCATAAATTTCACAAGTCTTTTTTTTCTTCTTATATTACGTGCTAGCTAAACAATACATAAATAATTGAGACGAGGAAAGTGTTTGATTCTCGAAAAAAAAAAAAAATCGAATTGGCTCCTAAAAGTAATTCATCCCAAATCATATTTGAACACAAACATTATTATTCTCCCAATAAAAAATTAAACTAAATTAAAATGAAGAAGTAATTAAACTAGTTTGGAATCCGAAGAGCCAAAAAAAATTGGAACTTTGTTCCTATTTCTTATTTCTATGGATAGAAGTGTAGTAACAATTATATAATGGTTGGTGGTTTTGAGTAGGTACCAATGGTCGCCCTCAGTTTCTTTTTTGGTGTTAGACATCACAGATATTGAACCATTTGGAATACAAACAAATTCAGGTAGCTTCACATGCCTTTGTTCTTCTTCTTCCACTTAACCTTTTAAGCACTACTAAACAAAACCATACTAATCAATCCTAAACCCCACTTGTTTATACATTTTTATGATACTGCTGGTGTTCGTATGAACTTACGTATATCTCAATTATTTCGCTAGATATGTATTAGTAATTCTTATCAACTACAACCACGTATAATCGAAATTTCACCTATCAAGATTTTAAATAGAAAGTTTGGCGAATTATTTGACGTGTCAACAAAATTTATGTTAGAAAATGAAGGTGTTTGATCAAGTTATTAATGAATAAATAAATTCTTTAAAATAACACCATCTATGAATATGGATGGATATGGCAATGGGGCGAGCCGAGCGCCCCTGTTTAAGACTATGTTGGTGAGGCGAGTGTGGATTTAAGGCTATGCGGGGTGAGGTGGGGGTAGTCTCTAAGTGGGGTCACCATAAATTACTATGTTTTAAAGATAAAATTGGTGATATCAGAAATTCATATTTAATAAATTTTTTAAGTTGAATGCTTCTAAGAAATTCCTTAAATATATTCTCAAAAACTCATTTCGAACACAACTTAAAATATGTTGATTTGGATAGTTCGGCCAAACATATACAAATCAAAGAAAAACACGTACCAATTTCTTGTATCTAGTGAAAATTTGACCTCTAGTCTACCATATCAAAGAAGATGCTAAAATCAAGAACTAACCCCACATGATTATTTTTAAACCGCTAGTTATTTTCTTATTGATCACATAAATAAATAAACAAACAAACAAACAAAAAAATGAAACGTGGCTTCTGGTGATAGCCTTGTACAATACTTAATTAAATATTTTGTACTTAAGATCAATAGTAGAGGGGACCTCTACATTATTTGTTCTGTGCACCACATGTGTTACCTTCAATACCTTCCATTCAACACTCCACTCCACTCCACAACATCTTACATTTGTACATCTGAATGAAAGGTGACCGAGTTGATCGAGCAATAAACTTTTGAGGTTTAAGTTTGAAGTTTTTTTTAATATTATTTATTTTTGGTGAAATTTATTATTATTTTTGTTTAATTTTACGTGTTATTATTTAATTGGATATGAAGTTTAAAAAATAAAGAAAGATTTGCTAATGTTTATCAAATTGTCCGTTATAAAAAAATATGTTAGTATTATTTTTTTAATTAAGTGGGATCAATAAGGGTAAAGTGAAATTGTATTTTTAAATAATTAACAAATAAGGAAAGATAATATTCTTTTTGAGAAGGACTAAAAAGAAAATGATGACACATAAAATGAGACGAAGAGAGTATATGAAATTGCTTATTGCATACTTTTGTGTGTGTGTGTAGGTTGATGATTATTATTTTCTATATTTTAAAATAAGTGATAATTTTAGCTTGAATTTATAAAAATTATAAGAAAGAGTAGTCCGATGCATTAAGTTTCTGCTATGAGTAAGGTTCGGGGAGGAATCCCACCATAAGAGTATATTGCATGCAGTCTTACCTTATATTTCTGTCAAGAGACTGTTTTTAATACTTGAATTCGGTCAACTTTACCGGTTACTCTTTATCCTTAATTACATGTTTTAAGAAAAAATAACTCTTTAATGATTTCTTAATTACGTAAAATTTTATTTATTTATATAAAGGTAAATTTGGAAGAAAAAAGAAAATCCTTTCTACATTTTGTTAAATAAAAATTCCACTTATTTAGAAGAGAGGGAGTACCTTGTGTGCGGATATCCTTATCGATAAAAAAATAAAATAAATTATTTTCTCTGTATATATATACACGTATCTAGAGGCTTAAAAATTCATTTTTCATATATGTTTCACATCACTTACCGACATTTCAACCACACCATTGTCCCCTTTCTTCTATATTATTACTACTTAAACTTATATCCATAATATTGTTCGTTTAATTTGATTTTTAATTATGACTCGTCATGCTAGATTTCTACTTAGCACCAACTCTTCTTCAACGCCGGCGGCTGAGCCACCGTCCACGGTGGCAGTGGAATCCGATTTCGTCGTAATACTAGCTGCTTTGCTCTGTGCCTTGATTTGCGTGGTGGGTCTCATCGCCGTCGCTAGATGTGCGTGGCTCCGGCGAGGCACCGGAGCCGGAGGGAACGGTGGTAGTCAGCCGTCGGCGAATAAAGGGTTGAAGAAGAAAGTATTGCTGTCGTTGCCGAAATTCACCTACGACCCTAGTAGCAGTACTGCGGCGGCGCCGGCGAATAATGGTGCGCCTTTCACGGCGGAGTGTGCTATTTGTCTGGCGGAGTATGCCGTCGGTGATGAGATCCGTGTGTTGCCGCAGTGTGGACATAGTTTTCATCTTCAGTGTATTGATACTTGGCTTGGTTCACACTCTTCATGCCCATCTTGTCGTCAAATTCTTGTCGTTGCTCGTTGCCGGAAGTGCGGTGAGTTTCCGGCGGTTTCTTGTAAATCCGATGGTGCCCCGGTGACTACTCCGGCGGAGTCTCGTTCGTGCGGCACATCTACTGGCTCAAATAATTTCTTGGTCTAGAATAACAAAAAAAAAAAAAAAGGTTAATGAAAATTAGCATTTAAGTTATATACGCTGACCAGTGTAAGCTTAAACGAAAAATGTAATTTACACCATCAGTGTAGTTTTTACCTGTTAGGTAACATATCAGTTACTGTATTATGCAGGTTAGGGTACTCATCTAGGGAAGTTACATGTAACTAATCTTTGTTACTACATCTTTAAAATGACCTGTGTAAATTTTCTTTTACATTTTTACTTTATGCTTTAGTAAGTTAAGACACATGGTAGACTCAATTGGAGGGTCAATTGTACGCGGTCTTATTTACTATATTTTCACAGTTTAAATTCGTGATCAACTTACCGATAACAACTTTATTAGTTACGTCTGCGTCATGTAGGCAACGACTAGTGATTTTGTCAGAGTTTAGACATGGACCCCAAGTCACCAGTGAAGCTGGCGAAGGAGGGGGTTAGTATAACTTTGTCAAGTAGCTAAATAGGAAGATATTAAAAAGGAAGCAACATGCTTGTGATTTGAAGAAGCAGTGAAAGAAGGTGACAAACCTGAAATGATGGGGGCATGTTGGCTTCTTGTTGGGGAGAGGAAGGCCAAGTAGTTAAGTGGTAGGCCAAATTGATAAGCAAGTCAGAAATGGAGGGCATCCTTAATTTGCTTGCTTAATCAAGTAGTCATTACTTCTACATTTTTTTTCTCCAACTTCATCTTCTTACAACAATAATTTACTGGCTTAATTAATTTAGATTTTTTGAATTTCTAATTAATCAGTATGACTCATAATACTACTAATGTAATTTCTATAGGTAAAATTAAGAAATTCTCTCTCCAAAGTTGTAACTAAAATGGCTTCATATAAATTGAAACAAAGAAAATAGTATCTTATTTTGACTAGTTTCTTAGCATGAAAAGAGTGTTCAATGGCATAGTAATAGTTATTGTTACCACCAAAGATTTGATGCAGCGAATGGGGCTATTCCTCCCTTAACCAGAGGTTTCGGGTTCGAGCATTTCCCTAGGTATGAAAAAATCCTTCTTCCCCCGAATGGCACACTACGCGGTGCGAATCCAAATTAGTCAGACTCTAATGTGGGTATCGGACATCAAATGGTCAACCAAAAAAAAATAGTTAATATTATTAGTGTTATGTCAAGTGCAAAAGAAGTGGAGAATTGGCCATGTTTGATGTTTCCCTCACCTAATGAAATATATAGCCACCCGTAATTTGGGATAAGTTTAGGATAGTCCCTCACCTATACTTTTGGATTGTTTCTTCTATTAACATAATAATAACATCTTATTGTGGTCTCTGCAAATCTTTTTTGTTTTCCATCGCTAGAGTTTATTAAACGAAGATCAAAACTACTCTACTCGCCTTGACAATTCAAATGATCAATATTGCTCAAAAATTATACTCGAGGGAATATTTTACATTTATCCACAAACATGAGTGATTAACTTTTGTTGTTTCCACTAATATAAAGCGACAAAAGGTTCACTTTTACTTATCACTTTTAACGTATTAAGAAAAGACAATTATAAAGTTAGTGTGCTGAAATACTCATGTCAATTATTATCTTTTTAACGAGCAAGTCAAATTCAAATGTGGCAAATAAAAATAAATGAATGAATACATTCCAGACATTTATTTACTCTAAAAAAAAAAAAAAAAGAAAAAAAAAAAGATGTATGCCCGTGACGACTTTGGGACAAAAAAGGGAAGAACGGGTCACGAGCTAAAACTCTCGTGGAAAGTAACCCTCTAAAAGTACTTTTCTCAACCAAAAATAAAAAATACTAATTAAAATGCTGAATATAACTATTTCCAATTAAGATTAAGGGTTGCTTGATCTTAGTATATGTTTGCATTTTATATAGTTTCACTTTATATATGCATACATAAATTTGAGTTTAGTAATGGATTAGTTGAAGTGATGAAGAAAAGAGATGTTGGGATCTTGAAATGTAGTGGTTGAGATGACTTGACTCGTCCATCATTTCGTCATTGTTCACAAGTACTTCCTCCGTTCTATTTTATGTGTTTTTTTTATTTTTTTTGATCCGTTCTAAAAAATATATCACATTTTCTTATTTAATACTTCCTCCGTTTCGGAATAAGTAAATTGTTGGGGTATTTATTGATGTTTCAAAATAAGTGAATCATTGAATTTTTTTTCAAATTTACCTTTGTGATTTGACAATCAATTAACTTTTGAAAAGGTATTACAAGGTCAGTTTTTTCCAAAATGGAAAATTGTGTTAAATTTATGTTTTTAATGTTTTTTCCTTAATCTGTGTGCCAAAATTCAATTGTTCATTTATTATGAAATGGAGGAAGTAACTATTTGATGACATCATTTCCATTTTAATCTTAGTGGGTCTCACTTATTAAGAAAAGTCATGAAGAAAATAAACATTAAAATAACTTTAAAAGAGATAATTTGTAAGCTTTATAAAATCATTATTTATTTTTTAAATTTCATGTCCAGTCAAATAACGACATATAAAATAAGATGGAGGTAATGCTTATTATACATCAAAAGTTACTTTTTGGGCAAGTGAAGGATGACCAAACTATAAAAACAGACTTCACCTTCCTTTCCACAACTAATTAAACAACCATATATTATCCGGATGTTGCACCTGGGGACCAACTAGGAAAATAATACACTTTCCGTCATGATTTTATGTAATGGACTTTGGGCTTTGACAGAGCACAGAGCTTAAGAAAGAAGATTTTTTGAGCTATTAGCATCTTTTTATATGTAGAAGTAGCGAGATTGTGTTATATTTCAAATGTAGCAGCACTTTAATTTAAAAAAGTAATAGAATATTTGTATTTAGCTTACATACAATATCTCATTCTAACTGAAATTTCGCAGATAATGACATCTAATTATAATTTTATGTATATGTATTTGTGGCCGATTATATGTATATGTATGTGTGCGCAATGATGATTATGATTTTTAGATAAACAGATACATGTATAAGTGTATATGAGCTACTCTATAACATTGCATAATCTTGCTATGTTATGTGTTTTTTTGAAAGTATTACTCTAGGGAGTAATACGTGGATCAAGATCGCTAGTTAGTTCGAATAATTTGTTCTTTAAGAAAATAAAGAAAAAAATTTAAAATTTATGCTCTAAAATAAATCATAAATATTTATGCGACTACAGATCACATATTAAAGGTGAATTGTGAAGTTTAAAGTGAAATTGTTTCTAAATACATAAAAATACCATTCTTTTTAAACATAATAAAAATAAATTGAGATTAGGACAATCCAATGTTATCCAGAGGCAAATTTAGGGTGCATTAATTTCAATCTATACATGTAACTAAAAGAATCATTCTACATCTAAATCATCTGTTAACTCAAGATCTTGGATTTGGATTTGCATATGATATCATCCATGCCACAAAGCAATTTCCAATTTCTTCCTCAAAAGGAGGAACATCTCCAAAAGAGATCGAAAAAGTAATAATTACTAATAAAGCTAGATAGAAACCAAGAGTGGATACAAATTAACATTTCTTTATTGCACCCAACTTGTGACTCTATAGCCACAAAAACACTTGTAAAATACTAGAGATCTCTTTTGTAAAAGGAATACTATAAAAAAAAAAAAAAAAAGGAAAAGGAAAAGAAATTAATGATGTGATCAAAAAGGGGAGATGAACATCAACCTAAGTGCCTTTTAAGAATAGATTTATACTTAAATTAGTAGTTTTGGTAGAGGATGTATATGCTAAGTACCTTTGACTAATAACCACCATTCTTTTTTTAGAAAGGTTTGGCTAATGTTGGGAGACACATTGTTCTCACGGCCCGGCTGGATATAAAAGCATAGCCACTTAATAGGTATTTTAATGCGCCACGATATTAAAATTAATGACGAGGTGTTAAATGAGCGGATTAAAATAGACCGAATTAATAAATGAGAATATTGTTGATTCATCCGGAAGTAGCTTGAGTTGAAACGGAATGGGTTGAAATGCGATTCATAATTTTTTCCTTTTTTTTTTTTTGGCTCATAACTCAACTGGTTTGGTGCAGGTTGGGTGAAATTGATCGAGGCTCGCATTCAATGTCTTGTGTTATAAAAAGGTGTTTCTTAGACTTAAAGACAAGTTTTACCAATTGGCGATTAGGCCAGGGATGTTGTATGGGGCGAGTGTTGGTCAGTCAAGAACTCCAACATCCAAAAGATGAAGGTAGAGATGAGGTTATTGAGATGGATGCGCGGGTATACTAAGAGAGATAGGATAGAAATGAAGTTACCCGAGACAAGATGAGAGTAACTTCGGTGGGAGACAAGATAAGAGAAACGAGGTTCGGGTATTTGATAAGGAGGTGTACGGATGCTTCGGTGCGGGGTATGAGAGGTTGACTATGAATGATTTCAGGCAAGGTAGAGGTAGACTGGAGAAATATTAGAGGGAGGTGATAAGACATGACATGAATTAATTGTTACAGCTTATCGAGGACATGATCTTAAATAGAAAGGTGTGGATGACGCAAATTAGGATAGAAGATTAGTAGGAAAGAGTTTGTCCATGCTAATAGTTGGAGTGCGTGATTTTGTTAGTCGTGCAAATAGTCGCACTGATACGCTTGTAATGTCTTGTTCTTAGAATTTTCGTATTATTTGTTATTTCGAATAGATCAGTTATAGTATTATTTTGTGGTAATCCTATTTAGCTAATATATGTTATTTTGTTACTACCTAATATGTCTTGTTCTTATATTATGTCTTTTTATATTGTTTGTCTTGAGTCGGGGGTCTAGCAGAGACAGTCTCTCTACCTCACCTCTGAGGTAATGATATGAACTGCGTACACTCTATCCTCTCAAATTTCACCGTGCGAAAATATACTGAGTATGTTGTTGTTGGATCATAACTCCACCCACCAAATTTTTATCAAGTTGGATCATACTGAGTAATTGATTTATTCTAACATTTATTTGTAAAACGCAAGATAAGACTGCTAACGAGTGATTCTTGTAATTCAAAACTCACATAGTGAAAACTTTAGTACACGAATTTACTCTTTTTTATGAATATAACATATCATAAACACCAAACAATACCAATCTTTTTCCTTTTTCCTCCAACCCCACCCCAATTTCATTTTGGCTGGTGAGTGTTTTAAGGGGGTTAAAGATAAAATTAAAGATAGGGAAAAGCTTTAAAAGAAAAGTAATTAAGTGCGCATTATTTGTTT
Organism: Capsicum pubescens; assembly: GCA_030864215.1. Classification (NCBI taxonomy): domain Eukaryota; kingdom Viridiplantae; phylum Streptophyta; class Magnoliopsida; order Solanales; family Solanaceae; genus Capsicum; species Capsicum pubescens. The sequence continues at coordinate 182,898,260 of CM061539.1, read as the reverse complement.
TAAGTTGATTGATGTAATGTAATGTCATGCACCTTCCAAGTTCAGCGGCCTCCTAGATGCTTCGACACAGGAAGCAACCTTTTTTTTTTCCATGCAGTTTTCGATATTCACATGAAGTTTAATTAATTCAGATTTATGCCGCATAAAATCTATTTGAAGAAAGCAATATCTTTAAAGAAAAAAAAAAAATTCTCATTTAAAATTCGAAGTCAAAATCTCTAATTAATGAAAAAATAACTTTATTCGATGCACCACGTCCTTACAGGGAGTGAGGGTGCAACTTGTTGAGTCAATGCTGGCAGAAAGTTGCATAACCCATTATTTACTCAAATGGATAGAGATAATTAAAAAAGGAACCCACCACCATAACCAAAACCCCTTATCATTGGGTGTAAAACAAATGGAAGGTGAATAATCAATCCTCATCAATTAATTTGGTAGGCAAAGGGCAAGGTAAATATTTGTCCGTGTCTAATATTTATATTAAATTAAAATAATTTATAAAAATCAGACTAGGAATATAAATTACTCAAATCATGATTTAGTGATAAAGTTGGATTGAAAAATATACATTTTTCGTATTTATTGATTTGAAATAAGCATTAAATATATATAAAAAATAAAATCTGAAAGATGGCATTATTAAGAAAGTTGAAATAGCTAATGCGGACAGGTAGGAATAGATTTTTTATTTTTTTTCTAAAAATTTCACAAATACACAACTTATGTTTTCAATATTACAAAAAATCTCAACTCCTTAAATATATTATAAAAATTCCACATATACACAAAATGTTATGTATATATCGACTATATTATGTGTATTAATGGGGAGAGAGAGTAAAGTAATTAAAAAAGTGGAAAAAAATATAATTATTTTTAAAAAGTTGTATTTATGTTATTTATATATATATATATATTATTTTTGGGTAGGGCCAGGTAGGAATAGATGTTTTGCAGGTAAATCAAGAAAATATCCACTAGGATTATCAAAAGCTTATTTTATCTAAAATGGGGGCTGCAAATATCTGTTTTCATGACAAGTAAAAGTGCAAAAGATATTTCAATCTTTCGCACAAAAAATCATGATTATATATTACTACTATTTAATCATGATTGAGTACTACTAAAATTATAATAATATTAAAAATATTTATAATTATTAATTTGATATAAATATGAAAAGAAACTAATGGAAGTTTCTTATAGCTAATGTAGCCAAGTAGCCAAATAGGTACTTCCAGAGTTCATATATATTGTACTGTTTATTTAGCTTGAACACTAGTATCTTTTAAATTTTTCTTGTCATCATTCTATAATGTAAGAGCTCTTTTCACTAAGTTATTCTTAATTAGTAATTTCTTTCTCTATTTTTATATATTTACTATATTAAAAATAAATATTCACTTTTACTTATTCAATTTAAATTTTTAAAAAAGTAATTTATCACTTAGTTCCTAATTTATACTTATTATTAACTAATCATGTCCCAATTTCAAAATACTGAATTTATTATATTTAAATGGTGGTGATATAATAAACTTTACAATATTATTGATTACTCTCTCCATTCCTGTTTATTGTTTTCGAGTTGGGCACACTCATTAATGAATCTCTTACTCCTATAAAACTAAAAGTAATTTTATTAATATAACTCTAATTAAATTTAATACCTTTTTCCAAATAACTAATGATTACATTTACTGAATAAGGGCATCATAGCACTAAAAAAAAAATTCAAACTATTCTTGAAAAATTAAAGGAGTAAGTATTTAGGAATATAAATACAATTCAGATGGAGCAATAAAAAGAAATGGAGGAAATATTACTTGTCAAACATGAACAAGTGAAAATAGACGGAGAAGTATTTCTTATTTAATATTATAATTTCTTGATTATGTAAGAGCCTACTTATCTAAATAAGCAAATTTAATATTTTCTTGATTAAGTAATACTAACTATTTACTCATTTTGAACTAAATATTAAAGCTAAAAATACCATATAATATAGACCAAAGGAAGTAAATCAACAAAATATCTAATTTTTGATTGACAAGCAAAAGATATTTAGAATTTTTTCACATAAAAAATGATGACTACTGAACCCACCTCCAAGTTCCAAGAATCAATCCCAAAGATACTTAGAAGTTGTAGATCCAAAGGAATAGGACATCCATTAAGGTTGTTTTCATTGCTTATTCCATTCTAACCCTTGCTTTTACTGTTTTATATACTTTGCCCTTCTTTCTACATGACACCACAAACCAATCTTTAAAATTTTCACTAAACTGAGATTATATCATACAACACAAGTGAAGATGACAAAAGTTAGGTCATCATGCATTATCTTTTAAGTAAGAAATAGTGTCAACTAGTCATTTTTTAAAAAAAATCTACGAGTAAATCTTCAAGAAATGTCTTTTAAATTTTAGGATTGTGGCTGTTTTAAAATTAAATATTGAAAATAACATATCATTTTTTTAATTTTATCTTCAACGAGTCACTAGACATGAGCTGATTCTTTTTCATGATAATAATTTTTTTGAGAAGGTAATAATTTGTACTTATAAACAACACGAAGTTGGTGCTTGAATTTTTGTGCGGTGAAGCAAAAATACCAAAAGTATGGGCCTCTTTCTAATCTTAGAGAGCCCCTATGAGTTCTAGGAACATATACATATTTATAACAAAAGTGAAATATATATATATATATGCTGTGTGATCATGTCTTCTAAAAGTAAGTAATTGGGAACATTACACTTTTATTCACTTAATTATATCTTTAATAAGCGCGTCTAATTGTCATCTTGGTATAAGATGGTCCTCCGATTAACTGTTCCAGATCCTCTAAATCATATGCTGTTGTTCCCTCATCGGACTTTGGTATATTAAGCGATGAATTGTGAGTATCGTTATCTAAAAGCATAAGTTTTTAGGGTAGCAATATAAACGAGATCAACCACCATTTTATACAATAACGATATACTGAAGAACTATTCATTGGTGGATCATAATTCAAATGAAGACAGAGAGATTATGCGAGTGTATCGATAAAATGTTACAAAAACTAGCATCACAAAGTGCCTCGAGACAAATTTATATTTCAGATTTGAGCTAAATTCGTGATGAAAGCAAACAGAAACTAATTGAAACCTCTTCTGAGTATAATCCTGTTAAGTGGTTGTCTTTCTTCCGAGCACCCTTTTCGTAGTTTTACTGCGAAGCGCCTTCAGTCATGATGGAAGAACAGTTGATCGCATAGCATAGCATAGCATGGCATAGCTCACATTCAGCAAGTATAATTAGACAAAATTCAAAATCTCCAGCGCGCGTTTATTCTTTTGCAGATTGCTTAGCGCCAACAGCAAAGAATTCTGTGATGACTTCAAGGGGCATGCCTTTCGTTTCAGGGACCTTAAGGAAAACGAAGACCCAAGCAATGGCACATACTACAGCGTAGATGCCAAAGACGCCAGCAAGTCCAATGGAATTGAGCATAACGGGGAGTGAGTAGGTGACAATAATGTCTCCAATCCAAAATGTGAGAGCACATATAGCGATACATATGCCACGAACACTGGTGGGGAATATCTCTGAGCAGAGGATGTTGGGGATTGGACCAAATCCCGAAACAAAGCAACAGAAGTAGACGACAACACTAATCGTGGAGATCACAGCATGTATCACAGCACCCATATTAATTACATTGCCTAGGACGAGTACGATCAGTGACACCAAAAGGATAGGCAAAGTAGCCAGAAGAAGCAACCTGGAGAAGTCAAACATATAAGTACATTATTCACTAGTGTAAGGTAATAGCACTACTCGTTAAAGTTGAAATGAATTAGTGCGACTAGAGTTAACATCAAACTTGACTTATAGATATCCAATAAATAATGCAGCAAAACTGAGATTATGAGAGGATAAGCGAACCAGTGTTACCTTCTGCCAGCAATGTCCATCAGTCTCATTGCAATGCCTATACTTGGAAGCATTAACAAAGTTGTGATGCCACTTATGAGGAACGATGCCGACTCTGAGCCAATACCCATATTTGATAGCAGAACACCTACTCCTGCTTGTTCAAGAATTTGAGGAGTATAATAGAGAACCCCATTTATACCAGAAAACTGATCAAGAAACAAAACAAGTGTGAGTATTCGTGTGATCATCGACAACAATAGTAACGACTCTCCTCAATCCAAAACAAGTTGACTCAGCTATATGGATGTTATATATACATTTACTCTAGTGGGACACACCTCACTCTACCACTCAGTAAGTCATCTTCTCATACATATTAGGAGTTCTCCAGAACCAGAGGTTTTCTAAATCTCGCATTTAGCCCTGCACAAACATATTAATATCTTAAATAACTAATAGGCTCCTAACAAACACTAAGACCACATGATCAAGATTCACCCCACCTAGTTGATATTTGCTTATGCGAATCTTTTCTTTCATTGTCTTATGTTCTATGCGAAGTCTCATGCGAGAAAAGTTTTGACTTTATCACAAGACATGGAGGTAAAACAAGATCTTAGCAGAAAGTAAATAAACTAAGAAAATGACATAACCAAGTAAAAGAGCTTCCTTTCACTGATGACTCTTAAGTGATTGCTAGTATATGTAAATATGGTCCCGTGAGGCCTTATCTAAATCCAATCGACCAACGGAAAGTAGATTGTATTTCATATAAAAATGTAAACTTGGTGGACCTCTGGTAATGTATATTATGTAGTAATCAGATAAGGCAAATACACATGGTCGCCATTTATTGGGGGTCAAAGTGGCAACAGGGGTCGCAAGACATCCTTGTAATGCAGAGGAAAGAAAGTATTCCAAACTCACATCCAGCTTGATCCTGAAGCTTCAAACTAGTGTTCTACTGATGGTTCTAGTCTTCTAGGTCCACAATTCCCAAACACATTCAAAAGCATTAGATATAGAACGATGACAGATCTTCCAAAAGAAAACTACAGCAGTGAGATATTAGGATCTTCAGCTAAAACATGTAGCAATAGTGACGTCGTGAAGAAGAACCTCCATTTAGCACTATCTAAAGTATGTCAATCAAAAGGGAGATACAAAGTACCTATTATGCAACAACTTTTCATCGTTAGCTCAGTGCTCAATCTATAATGAACTCATTAAATGGTGATTGGCATTTCATTTCACTAGATAGATGCCAATTTCTACCCGCACTAATTTACTTTCTGGTTTGAGCATGCAAGTAGCATAGATAAAGCTTGATTCAAGCCATTGCCTAACAGAAGAAGCAGCCAATTCCTTGACAAGTCATCTATAGAAAAAAACAAGTGTCATGAGATTCTCTTTTACATGTACGATTATGCAGTAAATAGTTCTCAATACTAAATCCACAGGTGAGACACTAACCCACATAACCGTGTTTCTTCTTAGAATAAAGCTGAAATAAGGTAAAATTTCTGATGATTCTATTCATAGTTTGGAACTGTCATCAGGTCAAACATAAGCCCTTTACCTGCTGCAGTATTTGAATTCCAACTCCAACGATGAGAGCGTGCTTGACTCCAGGCTCGAAAAGAGCTCTCCAGCCAGGCCCCTTTGTAACAGGTCCAGATTGTTTCTCTACTGCTTCCTCAATAGTCTGTTGAGCCAAGATGCTGTCTGTTCGAAGAACGGACTGACTCACTAAAGCAGCAGCATGTATGACCTCACCTTCTGCATGAGCATCACAACCTGGAAGGGAAACAATGGATCCACGGCGTGATCCAACACCAGGCTCCTGATGCAAATAAATCCTTTTGAGTGCTCCTTCCTTTTTCTCATCTTTTTTGTAAGCTAGCTGCCAACCACCACCTATACCCATACTGGCATTTTCTCCAGCATTTGCAGTAGTGTAATTGCTACCGTGTCTCGTGTGTAATGAGGTTGGATGCCCTTCTGCACCTGTCCCTTGCCGTGAGAGCAATGGGCTCCTTAGATTGTCATCAGATTCTGCCCCAGAAGCATCCGAACGCTTGTCACCATCCCTTTGACTTTCTTCATCCGAGTCTTCATGTTTAACTTGATTCTCTGCTATATTGAACATGCTGCCAAAATTTGAAAAAAGCATGCTGCGCATGCTTCCCATCTCTGGTAGCTTCTCATGAACACTGCCGAAGAGAGTGACCAGCGGATCCATAAGATTACTTTGGTTTATCGCACTCCCATGACGGGAGACCAGACCAAGAGTACTTTGTCCAGTCACAGGTTTGGCTACCCATGAAAGACCCTCTTCAGCTCCATATAGCTTGATCCGATCCTTCTCTACTGCATGCTCCTGGTTATCAGCATATTCATCATCTGGACTGATTATGTACTCCTCTATAGACACTTCGCCTCCAGTGCCTAAACCTTCCATCAGCAAGGCCATTTCACCTGCAAGCAGAAAGGATTCTCGTGCACATTACATTTCTGGTTACTTCAAGTGTTAAAAACCCAAAAAGTAACTTCAAGTTTGGAAAACTCTTAATACACCTATCATAAAACCTTAATATTTTCAAAAAAATAAAATACTTCTGTTTGTAAAACTTGACTTCTGTATTCCTGATGATAACTACTATAGCAGACTGATGCATCATTACCCTGATGATATAACAAAATATATGCTTTCCCTATCTCTCATGATAAAGCAAAGAGAAAAGAAATATAGGGAATAGAAAAAACTATAGAATTGAACAATGATACAGGCATCTTTGTGCATACGGCTATACGAGAAAATTTACCCCCCTCAAGTTCTTTTGGAAAAAATATTGCATTCTGAAAAAATAATGTCTGCTTTCATATAAAATTAAGGGACACATGACAATGGATCAATACTTTGATATGGAGTTCATGCAAGCTTGTTTCCATAAATACAGTAGGCATATTAATTGAGCAGAATGAGTTGGGAAGAAAGATGGGACAAAAGAACATAGGCAATTTAATTTTGCAGCCTGGACAATATTGGTTCTGCAATAAACCAATTAAATGAAATGAATCAATGTGGCACAATGGCACCTAATATGTTTATACCGGTTGCATTTAAATCACCTTGAAGCTCCAATTAGAAAAGAATGAAGAACGTGTTTAAGAAATAGGCTTTAGTCTTTACAAAATCAACTGCAAATTTGAGCTTAAAGCTTGCAACAATGATTCTATTTATTATTAGTTGATGTTTCTGTAACAAGCTTGAAGTGAGCGTGTAGATGTGAAAAAGGACAGGCAGGGCATTGAAGAGTTAGCTCATACCTGAGACGTCATCCCTGCCACGTAATCTCTGTAAAACTTGTTTAGCCTCTTTCATCCGTCCTTTACTAACAAGCCACCTCGGAGATTCAGGCAAATAAAACAAAGCCAAAAAGAAATAAGCAAGAGAAGGAATGGAGAGAACCCCAAGCATTAGCCTCCAACTTGGTGACTGCATCAACGACATTGAAAAGACCATACAGTATGAGAGAAACATTCCAACGCATCCAGTGAACTGAGGAAAGGTATTCAGACGTCCTCTTATTTCTGGCGGGGCAGTCTCAGATATATAAACGGGAACAAGTGTTACAGCAAGACCGATACCAAATCCATCCAACAGCCTTGCTAGAAGCAGCACATAAACATTTGGAGCCCACAACATTACTAGTCCACTGAGAAAATAAAGGACGGATGAAATAACAAGCATTGGACGCCGACCAAACATATCAGATACAGGTCCAGAGAACGTTGTGATCACAGTCGCACCAATTAGCGACATAGCAACAATTAGCCCTTCTATAGTTGGCTGAGTTTGCAAATTGAATTCCTTCTTGATATAAAGAACAGCTCCTGAAACATATCACAAATTAAACAATTTTTTTCTCAAAAAATGGTACCATGCGTTTGGATTAGTACGTTCAGATCTTGGAAAAGTTGGACCACATAGCTAAAAAGATGTAAAGTTGGAGTCTTGATGGCCATACTAGAAATCACTGCAAATTAAACTATCAACAACTAAGCCTCAACCCCAAGCAAGTCGGCTATATGAATCCGCACTATCCAACTTCGCTCCATTTAAACTCATTTTGATCCAAATATTATAAAAATAAAAACATAAAGACACTAGAATTTCTCTCTATCTTCTATTAGCATGTATCTTGCATGACAAAAACTGCGAAAGAAAATACGCAACATGAGGAGGTTAAGCAGCAAATACCTGCTATTGTTGCATTGTCCCATCCTTGCAGCAAGTTGCCAATGGCAGCAGTAAGTGCAACTAGCACAGCTCCACTCATCCTTAACAAATCAAATCTTTTGCTTTACGTGGAAAAAAATGAATCCTCAATTTCTCCTAATTGCAGAAGCACCTACAATCAGAACACATTCAAGATAACAGCAATAAGAACAAATACATAAAATTGTTATAAAAATCAAAGCCATAACCCCAATCATTCAATGCTAAAAAACAGGATCATATACTACTTATATAACATGAAGAAAGATCCTATAAAACGGTTCAACAATCCTAGATGTAAATTGCCTGTATTTCATTTGAATCCAATACAAACTAGTCCTAGCAAAATTTTAATTACCCCACAATTCCATAACCATAAGGATTCAAAAATCAAGAAAGAGGATATCCATTTTGCATAATCTCAGACAGCTAGAAAGACACTTTGCATCACAAAAACTTTTTGTAAAATATTTAACATAAAGGAGATGTCACAACCTCATTCCAATCTTATGAAACATAAAACTAAAACGTGTATCTCTAATTTATTTATACACCCACACAAAGGAAAAAAGGATTAAAAGAGAGGAGATACCTGGGAGACAGAATGAAAGTGAAGGCTCCCAGATGTGAAAAAGGTGAACACATTAAGCTTTTCTAAAATGCCATACAAACAGAACCTCTACTATTAAACATTCAAAGAAACAAACTTTTTTTCTTCTTCTTTTGTTATTCCCTTTCTTTCTCGTTGGGAAAGAAAAGAAATGGGGTTAATGTAATCCAAACAATGAGACCCTATGTTTTGTGTGACACAGAGAAAGAAACGACACAAGAAATTGCAGACAAAGAGGGGAGAGAGAGAAATGGGATCTGTTATTACAAATACATATATATGTAATAATAGTCCACCACTATCAGTTTGTTCTCATTATTCTATATTCTTCCATTCACAGCAAAGATTCGGAATTTTCTGCGTTTCTGTAGTAACTAATTCATATGCTGACAGTTGTCCTTCCAGGAATTCCACATTGCTTTCACTTTTTGATATTGTGTCAGCTCATGCACACCTCTACAAAATCTATAAAGTAGTATCATGTTATTTCTCACCAATATGGTTCGAACCCTGAGTTTATACCTTACATGTGGTCGGCATTCGATGTCATTGTTGGTCCGACCAAACCACTTGCATGGGCGAGAGGGTATCTACATTGTTAATTAGTTGGACAAGTTAGACATCACTTAACGTCGAAATGAGGTCTTAAAAATTTTTAAGAAGAAAATAGCTAGGTTAACAAATTCTATTTTTAAAATTATACTACATAGGACCCTTAATAATATAGTAAATGCATCAATCTTTTTTAATATACTTCCTCCGTCCCATTTTATCCGTCCCAAATTGGGATGACACAACTGTTAAGGAAACAATGATTGGTAATGTAACTTTACCATTTTGCCCCTCTTAATACCAAAATACCATTTTATATTCTTAATGGTGTACTCTTAATGGTACTCATCTTTGCAACATTTTTCAAGAATATTACCAATAAGGAGTAATCAATTACACTAAGGGTAGAATGGGAAAAAAAATTATTTTATCTTGATAAGTAAAAAAGGACAAGTAAAATGGGACAACAAATTAGGAAATTTGGAACGAGTAAAATGGGACGGAGAGAGTAGTACTTTAGATATATCAAATTTTTTTAATAATTCTTTCTTTTTATATAATTTTTTTGCAAATACTTCCTCCGTCCATTTTACTTGGCACAATAATTAAGAAAAATAATTAATAACATAACTAGTTTACCATAGTACCTCTATTAAATGATGTTTACATTTTAATTTTGAAGAAAAAATAATTAATGCAAAGAGTAAAACACGGGAATTTTTTTTTTCTCTTCTTGATTTGTGAAAAATGACAAGTAAAATGAGAAATCAAATTAGGAAATTTGAGATAAATAAAATGGGACGGAGGGAGTAATATTTAATATTTTCCTAAAACAATATATATATATATATATATATATATATATAATTTATTAATTATTAAAAAATGAGACTCCTCACATTTTGGGACCTAAGCGATCACGTTTATCGTTTTCATGTTTTACTTAGGGATAACTAATTTTGATACTATTGTTCTATCTTCGGAAATAATTTATCTCCTACAAATTACAAAATTCTAATATAGTAGTATAACTTATTTCAAAGTAACCACCTAACGAATAAGATAGTATAAAGTTTTTGTCTCGGAATTATCTATTTTTGTTCAGTATGACACAATTTGAACATCTCTGAGAATTTTATTTTCTCATGAGTCGTCATGACTTATATTTTTTCCTTTTTTGAGGACTTTATTCGTTTATAATTGGGGAAAAAGTTATTTACACTATCAAAATATATCAATTTATATGGTTAGTGATAAAATTAAGATGGCAATACGTATCGATTAACTATAGGTAAATTGTGTAATTTGTAAAGACGTATAACATAAGTTTTTTAAATATCATAAACGCTATAAATTTTTTATTTCTTTTTTCGTAAAGATATATCAGATTATTGAGATGGTGGTATAAATTCTAAAATTTAATTCTGGACATTATCAACAGTGTATAAAACTAAGTACACACCATCCTTTAATAACTAGTCCCTCTACTTCGTTTTAGTTGACCCTCTTTCTACAAATATTTGTTTCAATTTAGTTGTCCCTTTGATGAAATCAAGAGGATTTTATTATGTTCTTCCAATATTATCCTCGACATTAAATGACTAAACAAAGTATATTTGTTCAATTTTATATTTTTAAAAGCATAATTAATAAGATTAATTTGGTAAAATAAGCATCTAATTAATATTTTCTTAATGGGTGTGTCAAGCTCATAGGGGCCAACTAATCGAAACTGAGAGAGTAATATATTGTTCATGATGTCCAAAATTTTTAGAAAAAAAGAAAATGACAAAATGCACAGTTGGAAAATAAAAAAGAAAGTGGGGTGGGTGCTCAGAGACGTAACATAGCTGTAAGTTTGTTTTTAGTTACACAAAGTAATTTTAATTTAAAATAAAATAAGAAAGAAGCAGCTTAAACTTAAAGGTGGTGTGTATCAATGAATCTTACGCTGGTGCATGAAAATTATTCTATAAAATCAGAAGATCTGATACTTTGTGATATACTAAAAATATTTCAAATACTCTAGTACTACTATTGTACATTGAGATCCGAATATCCCTTCGCCCCATGTGTTAATAAAGACGTTATAATATTATACTCTCTATGTCTTATTTTACATGACACTCTTTGACTTGACATAATAATTTTTTTTTAAAAAATGGCTATTGAAATTTGCGTGGTTATAAATTATTTTATTAAAGATTAAAAAAAAAAAAATTAAAGTTAATTTTTTAAATTATAATAAGATGATATTTTTTTTTTTTGTAGACATACTAAAAATGAAAGGGTGTGATTTAAATCCCACATGATTATCTCCGTGACTCATGCATGTATGAATTATTAATCAAATTATGTTCAATAGATATGAATGAGATGTCCTAGGAATTTGTTTCCATTAATTGGAGAAATCAAGGTATGAACATCTAATCACGTTTGGTCTTTTTGTTTTCATTTTGTTGACCGACAGTAGATGCATTGCATGTTGTTCATATAACGTGACATCACCACAACTAGTGATCCATCGATAAGTCTCTTTGTTTTAATCTCTTAAATTATAGTTGGAAAGTTTGTTTTGCCAGCTTAGTGTTTATTATATGGTGGTGATTGCATTTGCATCACTAATATTAGTCTGCAGATTTGAATAATAGTATATGTATTATATTTCCATTGTAGTACTTGTGCATATATTTTTATCATTATTGTTATCTGATGCAACTAATTATTTTTGAACCTTGACCGAGATGTTCCTGGCTTGAAAAATGTGACTGAGTAATTAATGTTAATTAGTAGATCGAGGGCTAAGTTCAACCAATTCATGCATTATCTCAATACAATAATGTTAATTGGTAAGGTACATTAATGTGTTACATGCATGATCGATTTCATTTCATGGCGTTCAAAGAAAGCAAAGAACTGTATCGCGTTCATATGTATAGGGCGATGGCAAACTATGATGTGACTAGCTAGTGAAATAATTTAGCTATGTCGATTGTTAGGTGAGTTGGATGGGCAATGGCGATCAGTCGAAGTTAAACATCTCTATATCATTCTTTTCATACATAGTTGCAGATCTAGTTTGCCATGAGCAAACAAAAAAAACATCTGACATTGATTATCACTTATTCGTTCATAAACATTTACAGCAAAAGTACATTCCAGCTGCATGCATGTTCAACTTTTATAGTAAAAGATTAGCTTGCGGATATTTTTACCAAGGCGCTATAAATTGATCGATTCCAAATGTTAATGAACAAGTTGGGCATAGTAGTCATCGCGAACTTCTATCCATACACATATAATTAGTGCTATTATTTGTAATGGTATATAGCTTGTACAGCAATTGTGCATCAGAAATACAAAAGGCTATTTGTTTACGGCCTTATGCACAAAATTCAGAGTTCGTGTTGCCTTGACTTTTAGCTTTTCAAACTGTCGTCTAGAGTGGTTCTATTTTATTTGGTTTTTTATCTATTCCCTTCCCCTTTTATAACGAAGGAATGTAACATGTAATTATTTATTGTTGCAATGTACCATTATGTCAAAATCTAGAATAACAAGAAAACAAAAAACGAAAATCAAAAAGCAACAAGGCATTGCAGCGTTGTAGCATAAGAATCAACTCTCTCATTCAGATAGAACGCAAGAATGAAATTCAAGCGAAACAATTAAAAGAAAAAAGTTCTATGTTTTTTCGATTCTTAAATTTAGGGAACGGACATACGATAATTAAACACTTTTTAACAAAATAAAAAGGAAGAATGACTCATAGGTACCAGATTATTATAAATAACGGTTTGGAAGAACAAGAGAGAGATTCTCAACGGCAGGACGAACACACAAGTATATGGAGACCAACATTTACATAGTACCTCTCTGAATACAGAGATCGCACGTGTGTGGAGTGGGGTGGGGATAGGGACCAAGTAAAATCACACGTTGCATCAAAGAGAAGAGTCTGAACTATATCATAAACGAAGGAGAACAGATAAATACATTCTCCAAGCAGTGAATCATGCAGTTGCCAACAATTGGAGGACTGAGAGGCAAGCTTTGGTAGAGTGTTTTGCGTACAAACAACAAAATGAGGAGGGGTTAAGGCAAAACATCAATGGATTTATAAGGCAAACCCACTGAATCAGATCCGCAAATGTTTCAAAAGAAGACAATACCCTATGAATCGAAGATCATTCACATTGACAATAGCAGCGATGACACTGTAAATCCCCAAGTCTCTTAGTGGCTTCCAAGTTGAAGCTGTAAGATGCATCAGATCTAAGTGCTTGGCGTCCAAAGTTGTGGCTGATGACAGTAGAGATTAGATAATACACAGGAGTCATTTGCGGCACCAGATATAGTCAGGTGGTTCACAAGCATATGTACATTGCAGCAACAGAATGAAACTATTCTACCCCTCTTTAGTTTGAATAGGACTGCTCACTACTCGAATGTGCTTGCTGAACCTGGACTTCGTCATTACTAACACATTTGAACAAATTCTATTAGAAGTGAGAAAAATAATCATATTTAGCAGAAGTGATGAATGCTCAAAATTGTCAGGACAAGAGGCAAATGCAACTTGGACTTCTTAGCAGATACTAATCTGAGGAGATTCTTATTTAACCACATAACAGTCTATATCTGCGATTTGTACAAGTGCAAGAGTCGAAATAGTGATAAGAGGGAAAAAAGAGAAGCTCAAATCTTAACTACAACAACAATTAACAGCATAGGGAAGCAGGTAAATAGCTAGTTTGTGCATTACTCAATCAACATAGGAAAGAAAATGAATTATTCCACTCACCATTCAAGGTCCTTCAGATCAGCTATAGCCCTCTCCAGTGCATATAAAACCATCTTCTTCACCTAATACAGACGGCGAACATGAAAGGTTATGGCCCCGCAGCCAATACTGGAAACAAACCTCATAAACAAAAAGGAAGAATTTTATGCAACAAAATAAAAAGGTAAAAGTTGTACTTTATGTCCCCTCTTTTTTTGCTCGACCAATTCACCACCTAATTTCACTTTACAATGTTCTTCTAAGGTCAGCAAACAGCAAAATTTTCCTCTCCACTATCTGAATTTATATTTCAGTCTATTCTCATCTAGGCCGCATAACCTCTTCTTCCATACAACTACGACTAACATATCGATCAGCTCAACTACTACACATCTAAAGAGGTAATCAGTCTGCACATCCTCTTTCTTCCACTAACCATTGTTGAGGACCACAAAAGTGTAAAACGTCGATCCACTTGATAGGTCTAAATATATCTAAATGATTCAGATCTTAATAATATCAAAACTATTAAGAAGCTATTTCGTTAAATATTTTTATGAAAATGATTTTTCACCACCATTTTGTCCAGAACCACCGGTCACAACTTCACAAGCACCAGTATCAGCCACCACCAGCGCCAATCACTACCAACAACCTCCCATCGCCACTGCTCATCACCACCGCCAGCAACCACTATTACCAATTACCAACTACACCATCATAGCCACCATACCGCCAGCCACCAACCACCACCACCACCACATGCCACTTGCTTCCAACCACCTCCACCATGTCACTACTATTAGCCAACACCATCGCTAACTGCCAACTTACAACCTTATATCTTGTGGATTCAATGTTTAAATAATTTTACTTGAATTTTATATTTATTAGTAATTTTTTCAATAAAGAAGAATTATAAGTATACAAATGTTGTGAAAACAATCTTAATCATTGAGTATTTCGATCTACCTAAAACATCTTAATATCCAAATGTATATCTAGATTCAACAATTTCAATCCAAATAAAAGCAAGTGGCTCCTAACATAATCATGCGAAAGTTACAATCTGTGCAAGATCATGCTTTTTTATTTAGAAAATATTAAAGTTCTGCAGAATCTTTATGTTCAGCAAAACAATGTAAAATAAATGGGGCGCAAAGAGAAGCTAACGAGAAAGAAACATAGTTATTTTCCTACAATAACACCTAAATTATCGATTAGCTTATGTATAAAACCTACTATGGCTAGTGAGGAGACTAATTGAGCATCTAGCTCTCCTACTACACATTGTTCTAGCTCATAAAGAAGGAAGAGTCACTAAGATCTGATCACTATTTCAAACTACCTTAAATCGCTTAATAAGCAATCTTTTCAAAATGTGTGTCAAAAAATGGTGTTAAAAGAGACGCTAACAGAAAGAAAATCCGGTAATCAGATGTCATATAATTGCAGTTTAGGAGAGGGCACATAGTCTACAGAACCATCCCCAGACATACTTATCATATTCAAGTGAATCCTAACATAGAAAAAGAAAAGGAGACGGGGCAGAGATGGGATGGCAGGGCTTATCATGGATTTCAGCCGTACCAACAAAATTCTTATAGTAGCTACTTTATGCATTCACAAATTAGACCAACAAAGTCTCAAACAACTCAGAAAATTACAAGATCACGAAACGAGTCCAGGATTTAAAGCCAAATTTCATGAGATCATCCATTCTTTTAAAAATGGAAATAAATTAAAAACAGCATTTCGCATGAATATAGAGAAGTCAAGCTTACAACAAAGCACAAAGCACCATTGAAGGCGTATCATATCACCAATCATTTCCTCAAGGTTTCTCGTCCAGAACTCAAATTTAAAGAGTTACTGAAGATCATCAACAGAAGTAATTGGCATGTTTCTAGAATAAAGAAATAGAGCTCACCTCCAACTTGTCCTCTTTAGCCCTGTGCTTTTGGGGAAGAATACGAAATTCCTCAGTCAAGCGAATGCACTCGCCCACATTTTCAGGTGAAACAAAATCAAGAGCAACCTTTATACAAGACTTTATGCCAAAAAGAAAGAAAGAAAGACAGATGAGATAAAAGGGGAAAACAGAATCATGATATAGAATGAAGCAAGGAGATTTATGAACTTATTCACTTGTCTTCTAGTGTGTAATACTTTTAAACCCAATATCACGAAAATTTCACCATACCACACTCCCTGCTAGTTGAAATAGCAAGGAACAGTTCACAGTTGTAACTTACAAGTTTATGTAAGAGTTCTATCATGGTGATATGCACTTTGATAGTTCAAGTAATGTAATACAATTGATTGCATAAGCAAGAAGTAGCCTGAAAAATGAGTTGCAAGAATCTATTTACCTGATCAAAGAGAAAATGAGTTACAAGAAACAACATTCGCAGTTGTTACTAGGTACATAACACTTGCTGGTTGCAAACACTTGCAAGGAATTGAA
Source organism: Capsicum pubescens (assembly GCA_030864215.1). Taxonomy (NCBI): domain Eukaryota; kingdom Viridiplantae; phylum Streptophyta; class Magnoliopsida; order Solanales; family Solanaceae; genus Capsicum; species Capsicum pubescens. The sequence goes on along the minus strand of CM061539.1, from coordinate 182,881,642 downwards.
TAAAGACCTACATATCCATTTTGTTACTAGATCATAACCCCATTGGCAAGGAAAGGAGGTTGCATAACATTTGGTGGTTGAAAACACTAGATTAAGCCCTACATATCCATTTCTTGCTTGGAAGAGAGGAAATTGGATTGAGTTTTTAACAAGTAGCAAGGAATTGAGCATATTAAGGAATTTTTAGACTTGATTAACAGAATCGGACTAGGAATAGGAAGATTCTCACTTGGATTTGTCAATCCGGTCTTGATATCTTTTTCTCATGAGTTTGGAAGAACTTGCAGGGATTAACTTGCTAGAATTGAAAAATTCTAGTAGGTGGCTTTCAATTGAATCATAATCATCAATCCCTTGTATGTTAGCAATAAACTTATATCCATGAATAGTGTCATACTGAGGCTACAACCCAGGTCCCTTTAAAAAAAAACAAAAAAACAAGTCATATTTTCTATCATTCCAATTGTTCGATTGAATTCCTAGTTTAGAAAATAGTTTAGTTTTAGAAGGAGTCAATCACTCTTTTATATCTTTTGAAGAAAACTTAGAAAATTCACAAATTCGCACTCTTTTGACATCTTGACACACGCATACTCCTCGTGGGATCGACCCCAACCCTTGTTTGGTTTATTATTGCCACGGCCGTAATACACTTCACTTTGAAGTGTAGGATAGGACGTTACCAAATACCATATAGTTGTAGAACAAAATCAGTCATACCAAACCAATAGTGAAAGGAAAAATCAATTTCCAATCTTTTCTTATGCATCAGGTTCATTTTCCCCTATTTCTTTGCGCATGACTGGATCTTTTTAACATGTTGGGGGTTGCAGGCGAAGCAAGCAATATGGTATACGTGAACTCACAGCTTCTACAATTAAGTTCATGATTAAGAAGGATATGGCATAAAAGTGAGAAAAGATTATTGTACCTTCAGATTTCTAACTTGATGGGGACACCCAGCAGGTATGAAAACTGCTTCTCCAAGTTTTTGTTCAAATGTCCACGGTTCAATGCCTACAGTAGCCAACTTAAGTTTTTAAGGAGAAAAGAACATAAATGACATTTAAATAGGTATCGCACTTACCAAACTCTTGCTTGAGCTTATTCTTGTGATACGCATTTAAATAGAAAACTTGATCATGAATTGGGTGAACAACCTACAAAGTTACATTAGCAAAACAATAATCATTAACGATTAAAATTTCAATTAGATAAAATCTTAAATAATTTGGCTGCATAGGAATGTGAATGGGCTATAATATTACCAGTTTCAAAAAAAAAAAAAGGAATGTGTATGGGCTATGTAAGACGAAACAAATACACCAGAAAAACAGTAAAAGAATTTGATAGAAACAAAGTTCTTGCACCTACATACTGCAGTTTACAGGTTAATGAACAGCAAATTAAACAAGATAACACAACTTTCACCAGCCAGCGTGCACTGGCATGAAAATAATGCTCCTAGGCTCTATAATGCAGTACTTTGTCTATTTGTTTTCTGATGGACATTCATTTGTTTATGTGATGGAGGAGTAGAACACCGCACACACAAGTTACGTACAAAAATGACAAGATAATGGAATGAGAGACGTTTTTTGGATAAATGGAACGAGACATCTTTCTCTACAACAAAACATCCAATTATGAGAACTTAATGGAACATCTCATACACTCCAAAAATGTAAACAAAGAAATAAACCACAAATATCCACATAAGAGCTTCCAATTCAATGCTACAGGGGCGACTTCACATGCCCTGCATCTCCTCCTCCGTCTTCTACGAGCCAGCTAACCAGTGCTTCTTTCACAGTTCTCGGCATGACCCACTCAATACCAAACCATCTCAACAACTCTCCTCATAGTAAAGATGCTACCCGACAATGTAAGAGTAGATGATCCAAGTCTTCTCCTGATTCACTGCATATGAAGCATCAACTTACACAAGAAATCTTTCTCCCCTCAAGTTTTCCATTGTCAAGATTACCACCACAGTAGCTAGCCAAGTGAAGAAACACACATTTCTCGGTACTTCAGGGATCCATATCAAGGTATGTGGGAAAACGGTTTCCTCTCTCACCAAAAGCTTCAGCTAATAGTCCTTCTGAATTTCCATCCAAGTAATAGTTCTCACTATTCGTGTCATTAACATTCAATTCCGAAGGGATCATATGGTGAACCTACCTAATGTGCCATCAGGTAGTGTAGTAATAAGTGGTAAACACCCTACAAATGAACCACCAGCTTATACAAATTCCCAAATTGTTAAAATAGAATCCGACGTTGTCCCAAAAAGAATGAGATTTGTCGTTGCCCTCACGGAAACCAAATTGACGAAGTTCCTTGTTCTCCCTCTCAAGTAATATGTTGTTAGTAGGACTAGAATGCTCCCATCTCCAAGTATCTAGTTCAATTAATGAAACATTTTGCCAGTATGGAACTTCCAGCAACCTATAGAGTTCTTCAATTAATTAATCTTGACAGTTCCTCCTGAAAGTTTGACCACACAAATTGCACCTCATCATACTAAATATCTGGGCAATGACCTTTGTCACTTGGGTAGAGATACTGCACATAGATGGAAAAAGATTCAAATTGACTGTTATCACCAACCCGATCCATTTCCGGAGACTGCTTCATTCCCTTCAACTCATACTTTAAAAGAAATCTTGCACCCTTGCACAATATTCCTCCATGATGCTACTCATGATTAGTGACTTTGGCAGATAGTCATATTTTGATGTAGGTTCTCTACTCTTTGGTATACTTGTATACAGAAAAATTAGTATATTCAGATAGCAGGCACATCAATGAGACACTCATCCCAAGAAAGGAAACCTATTTTGCTCTTTTGGTTTAATCCATAGTACTTGATCTCTTTGTTTCAATGATGAGTTTCTCTCCATCCAGCAAATCAACTAAATGCAACTAAATGCTACCATCAAAATTGACACAACCTCTTACAATTAACCATACATGTTTTACACTACAAACTACTATTTCATATTTCTCTACCAAACTATCAATATAATACTAGTTAAAATTATTTACTCTAAATAATTGCTCAGATCAAAGTAGGACACATATAATGGATTGAAGGAATATATTCTTTCTTCACACTTATGCATATGCTTCACATTAATGAGGTATGCACCTGGTCCACCGGAGAACCAAATGTATGTCTGAATTCCTTGTGGTGCTCTTTAAGATATTCCTCGAGCTTGGGAACATCCTGTCTCCTAAAGATATCCCAGACTGCACCCCCCTTTTCTTCCTCTGGTGCATCAAATTTGTTTTCAAGATCAACCACCTGATCAGAAGATAAACTGCCCTCCAATTGCACATTACGGTCGGGGGAAAAATCACCACTTGCTTTTTCTTGTTTTGCTGATGCAAAATCACTCTTACGAACTAGATGATCATCTATATCAGTAATATGGAGTTCTTTTCGATCACAAGAAGCATATATTTCCTTCTGCTTATCAATTTTTGAAAGCTCATGCTTAGCAATAGTTACATCAGCAGTATGCATTAACACATTCACCTGCAACATCAAGAAAATAGCAAGTTAATTTAACAGTTAAAATAAGACCGGAAAATGGTGCATAATTTATTAAAAAGGAATTATTAAGTTTCTCCGGAATATACAAACAAATACCACCCGATTTAGGGAAAGAAAATCCCTGCATTGAGTTGCCAGTGCAAGATTCTGCAGGTCACTGGTTTTGAAGGTGAATATAGAGGCCACCTTAATGTCTCTATCTTTAGGTACAAACATTGATCTGTCATCTGGGAACTTATGTCCAGAAAGGTCTATTTTTGTGTTACTGCATGTGAATTGATAGTTCCTAGTCCTGGGTGCTCTTGTATTTTTTTTCCATAAGTAGAAGCTTCTCCAAATTTGCTGAGCTTTTTCTCCAAGTTCAGTCATCCTTTGTGTAAATCGAGTATTATTTAGTTCAGTCGGTCACTCCAGTATAATCAATTAAGTTCCGGATATAAATTAGCTGGTTTGTTTTTTGCTTTCAAAAATAGAAGTTAAAATTTATAGCAACAGGAAATTTTATATTTTCAAAAGTCATTATGCAAGATCACACTAAAAGCTTCTCGTTGGTCAAATATTATACACTTTGATTCACAGCAAAAGAAGAAGAAACACGAGATGGGACTGAGGGAGTGCCAAGAAGTATCCTAACCAATACACATCCTCCATCTAGGGCCGTAAATTTTCCATTACTCAAGACACTCAGTATTTTTTATGATGATGACACCCTGTTAAATGAATAACTAAATCTTGTATGCCCACTCCTCGAGACCTGTTTTCACATAAGCGCTCAAGCAAAAGATCTAACCAGATTCCAATGACATCAAAGGTCAAGGGTAATTAATGCACTGAACCAACTATTCAACTCATAACGCTTACCGCATCAGACATATCACTATGAAGCTTTGTCACAGAATCTCCACGTCCAAGTTCTTCAGCAAATCCATATGCTATATATGTTTTTGGACCCATATCTGGCTTCAGTATACCATCTGGAAGTTTGGAAGCAATATTAAGAATACCTGAAAACGGATTTGTGTATTCTTTAAATGGCAAGGCTCTAATAAATTCTGCTCCATGGCGTGGCAACCGCTTCTCGAATTCTGTAGATGGGGGCCAGTCCTTAAGCTTAAGCATTTCTGGCCAGAATTTTTCGTGCCTTCGACCTTCAAGGTAACCCTTAAAAAATTGATGAATATTTATATCCACCTGAAACACATGAAGAAGAGAGCGTATCTCATAAGACACATTTTAATCAGCTAGATTAGAGCCATGGTGATCCTGTCAACCAAGTAACACGAATTCCTTGAAATAACAATATCATACATCAAGTGAACCTAGCATGAATTCTCTGATGATTTTTAGAAGTAGACCATGTAGTGGTATGATTTTCCGTCTCTCCAACGCACATCTCCCGCCCATTTGATGCATCAACTCTCAATTTGGGACACCGCAAAATGTTAGATACTTTAATTCTGATGTTACTGGTAGACAATAAAAGGCTAGAAACCGTATTTAAGCATTTGATGAGATGCACTTTCTGCTCTTACCTCATGAAGCTTTAGAGGTAATAACTTTAAATTAATGGACAATTCATTGATAACTGATAACAGAGGATTATCTCGCATCAAGTTTATACATATCAAATTCAGGCTTGAATTAGATCAGACAACAGCCAGGCTACGACATTAGAAAGCTACATCAGATTCTCTAAATATCATTATGTGGCATCAACATGGAAGGAATAGCTAATTGAATTCAAGGAATAAATTACGAATTCAAAACACTAATTGATATAGTGTGCATGAAAGGAAACCTACTGCCAGACAGCACTGCACATTATAACAATAACACATGGAATTTTTATTTTTATTTTATTTTTTTGATAAGGATAACAATAGCACAAGGAATATATAGACTCTTCAAAGACCTGGAAACTAAACGAGGAAAAAGGATTACATGATTGTAACAGGGTTACTCATAGACAAGAAAATATCTCAAATAAAAACTGAAATTGCACAATATAGTACTGTAATTCCAGAAAATACTACTCATCTTGGTTATCTCCTGCTTGAACTCTTAAATTTTTGTAGATTAGAAAATTAAGCACAAGTAATAATAAAAGATTACGACATCCAGTAATACAGGAAATAAAGAGAAGGGATCATCAAAGAGGAAGCACCTCACACCAATCGAAACAATCAACTGCTGTCACCATCAAATCTGATGAGCCCTTCTTGATGGCTATATTACGGAACGCACGCCACATCACCATCGGTTCCCAGCTTAATCCAGATGCTAGTTCAAGAATGTTGGTAACAATGACTGGTTCTCCCATTCTCCAATGTGTCTGGAAGTGTTCCAGATGCCCATCATGTATTTCACTGGAAGGGAAGCAGAACAAATAATTGTCATCAGAATCTGATCTGGAAGCTGCTTTTCTTCTATTTTTAGAGTTACAGGGACACTGTTCTTCAATAGCGCGGGTCTCACTGGCAAATGAATTTGCTTTGACTAAATCTTCAACTTCCCTCATTATCTGTTGAACCTGCTTTTCACCAAAGAGACTCTTAAGCTCCAGGCGGTTATTTCCACAGCCACCTCTTTCCTTTGGTGGGCAAGGTATATCACCAGTTTCTGTTGCTCTCCATTCAGGGAGCCTTCTATCTTCATCTGCACAATCTGCATTATTGCTCAAACCAGAATATGTTTTACAAGGTGAATATGAAACGAGATTTTCCTCCTTGCAGGTAAAGTTTCCATCTATTATGAAACTAAACAAGTACCACTATCTCACCTCCTAGAAAACAACCTCCTCGAATTTCCTGACAGCAGGTCAGACAGAGATCATAAAAACAAGCTGTACAACTTCTATGGAGATCAACAATGGAGGTGCTGCAATTGTTGCTGCCATGAAAGGTAGCATATTAAGGCAATGAGGAACCAAAGGAGAAATTCTGCAAGCCAAAGAAAGGGGCATACCAATAAACACGCTCATCCTTATGAACGTCAGCTTTAGATATTTTTACCTGTGTCAGTGACAATCCTGCACCATAGCCACCACTTTAACTGAATAAATGGGTATTACTTAGTCAAAGTACAAAAAATCACCAGAAAATAGCAGCAGAACAGCTACTAGAAACCGCCACTACACAGGACGTAATAATGTCATGTATCAAAATCCACCCCATGCTTAAGCCCTCAGGGAAACAGGAAATATGCTTTGTATCGAGATGACTAAGACATAAATGCAAGGAAGTAATTTTTCAAGTGAAGACAGATTTTATTGTAGTTATTACAAAGAAAAATATCTCAGGTGTTGCTAAAATACTGCACCCTATTTGAAAGGCTTCCCAACTATTTGCCTATTTCGTAACAAATCAGACTCCTTAGAAAGGTGACAAGATTTAGTAAAATGAATACAAGTTGCTGCCCAATGGACATTGGTCTGGCCTCTTAAGCTTTCTTCAAGCAACAAATACCTCCACAATAAGCTACAAATGCCGCCACAGTAAGCATGATGGCAGAATATTTGTGTCCGCAGTTCAACCCAATAAGGACCAAATACATCAGAACACAGGCGTTGTGCACAAACAGCAGTAGATGGAAGGCAAAAATCACTAAAACGGTACACATATATCACCAGGAGACCATTCGTGTACATGAAAATGAATGTTATGCATAATACCTTTACTTGTTGCCTCCATCTCCTTTTCAATAGTTTGATCATGGATAAATGTTTTCAAAAATGGATAAAGTACATTCACGAGATACTTCAAGCAATTAATTTTTTCAATCTTTTCCCGTGGTATTCCTAAATATTTGGCTTCCTGTATTATAAGGAGAAGATAATGCATCAGCATGTCACAATCACAAGCCTGGAGGTCTGTAGTGGAAAGTGGAATGTAGAAATACATATGTGGCAAAATCTAACCTTAGGGATGAAAATTTTGCTTAAACAATCTTTGCAATTGCAGTTCCCACGACAAACTGGGCATTTCTCAGCAATTGCTTCCTCTGACAGATGAGGGTACCTGCATTCATGATTCGAAGAGAAATATGTTTGCAAATAGATCATGCACCAACACAAACACACATATGTATGTTCAGATGGGGGCTTGTTCAGCAGTACTTTTTTGTTATTAATTACAGTTTCAAAGTAAAAGAGGCCCCTGACTAGCTTCACCTAATTCAAATCAATAAATTCATAATGTAGTCGGTGGGAAGGAGATGAGGGAACATTTAAATAGCAGCTGCTAGCAAGTCTGATCCATCTTTCAAACTAGTCAGTAGGAGATAGATTCAAGAATATGTATCCGCAATATCAGTCTGTGGTGAAAAGAGAATTAATTGGCATCCTACTAAGCATTTCTCCACATGATCCCCTCAGTAAACACTAAAATATCAGATGACGGAACAGCTGATTATCTGGCCAGTTAGGCCATTCAGCTGCGCAAGATATTCGCTATTGTTTATCAACCTCCACTAGAAATAGCGCTGTGCTTTACCAAAACATCTGAGAGGTGTAACTGTGTAAAAGATAAAAGGACATATCCTTAGAATAAACCCTCCATCCCACACCACAACATCAATGTTGACATGGATGCTATACGGTTATGTTGTGCATAAAGAATAGCATTACTTAGAAGGACGTGCCTCTAAAATTCAGAATGACACCAACTAAATGACAGAAGAAGACTCACAACGCATAAAAAATGATCTATCTAATCATTCAGAAACACGGAGCAAGGTAAAATGTCGTAACTTTCCATGTGTAACTTGCACATTTGAAACGGATGTTATTATCAATTATTCTTATTCCATGTGATGTTCCCAACCAAAGTCCAAACACGCATTGTAAGAAAGACAGAACATAGATGGCCCACTAAAAAGGAACACATTTCTCCTGTTCTATCAACAAGTATGTTGTTCAGTTTAAATATGAGATGACGCCAAAAGGAAGCTTCTTTAACTTGAAAAAAAGATTTCAGTAGCCAATAATAGTGACAAACTCTCAAAGCTAGAACAAACAAGCTATTACCATCTTTCAATACATGGGCTACAATAGCGTTTGCGGCATCCCCTTTTACACCTAACAACCTTTCGATCACTTTTCATGCACTGATGGCACATCTGGCAATCATCGTCTTTGTCCTGCTTAGTAAAACAATATCAGGTTACAGTCAGTAATTACAGCCTATAACAGAAAGATTAAATCTGTCGAGCACATGAACTCACATCAGTACTGAAATGCTTTCTCCTTTTGTCAACCTTCTTGGTTTTACCCTTTGTATCTGTCCAGTCATCTTGGTCATCATCATCCTGCTTTTTCAAAGCTACTTCCACTCCTTTCTTCTCCCTTAATTTCCTACTATTTCTATCAAGTAATGACTCATTTTCAACACCTTTTGCAATAGGTTCCAGTGATTTGGCTGAATGTTTCCTCTTCAAATCATAAAACTCACCATCATCATTCTTCTCCTCATCACTTTGAATCTCCTTAATCTTCCCCTTTAACCTTGATTTCTTAGAATCACCTCCAACCCTTTTCTTAACTACTCTTCTAACCTTGTCACTTTCAAGTTTATCCCTCTCACCATCCCCATGTTCTTCTTCCTCTTGTGAAATCATTTTTTTCCTTTTCATCCTATCCTTTTTCTTGGAAGAAGATTCAGTTCTGCACTTTTCCCCTTTCCTTCGCGGAAACCCGTCACTCCCTACTTTTGTTGTATCACCTAAACTATCTGGCTTCTCTTGTTGTTCATTTTCAGCTTTCATCCTACTATCTTTCATCACCTCCAACAAACTAACAGCTTCATCCTCCTCACTACTCTCTCCCTTTCTCCTGATTTTCTTCCCAGCACAACCAGATTTCTTCTTCACATTTCTAACCAAACTCCCACCACTCTCACTAGAATCATCATCACTCGTATCGCTTCTCGGGACGTACTTTCTTCGGGGCTTGGAAGATGAGACTTTTCCACGGTGTAAGTGCTTCTCACACATTGATTTACCTTCAACCCTATGCCCTTTGCATCTCCACTCTTTGCCGTCTGAACTTCTGCAACGGAGATCATCCGGCGGCACCGACTCGGATTCCTCCTTGTCGGCGGCGCGTCGCTTATTCGGCGGGCTCATTCGGGAAAGTGTTGATGATGTACGTAAAGTGGAAGTTGAGGTTTAGGTATGTTGAAGAATGGAGTTTTTAGGAGGGAAATGGGAAAAGGTAAAGAGTGAACGGTTCCATAATTGTTTTGTTTGTTGTTTGCCTTGGTGTTTGTGTTTGTGTTTATGGACAACATTCTTCTTTAGTCTTTGTTTGGACGGTGGTTTTCATGATTTCATAATGTATGGTAAATTATAGTACGATGATATGATAGAATATGGTATGATACAGTATCATATTTGGATGGAATGTATCACTTACTGCAGTTCAATAATAATTTTTTTGTTTGGTTTGATGGATTGGTACTAAGGGTGTTAAGTGGGTCGGGCCGAATCAACTCAGAATCGGCCCGTTCCGAGTTGTCGGCTGAACCGGATCCAGATTGGGTTTAAGTGGGCCGGAACGGACCGGGCTCAACAGTAAACTTTTTACAAAATAACCCTAACCCGATCCACTTAACCCAATCCGATCAAACTCACCTAAATTCGGTCAACTCCAGTTAAAAATTCGATCAAACCCGATCAAAAAATAAAAAACTTTTTTCAATATACACTATATATATCCACCTATAAACATTTTAAATACGTTAAACAATATATATATACAATATAAATAGTATATACTGCATTAGAATTTCAAAAATATATACACATATACACAATTACACATATATACACACCATTCAATGTATATTGCTACTTTAAAGTTTAAATAAAATATACTACAATATATATACATTACAATATATATATATATATATATATATATAGTTATATACTAATTTATAAAACATATACACATGTATACGTTAAATATACACGTCTATAGAAGATATATACACACATATACGCGTCATTCAATGTATATGTACTACTTTAAATAAAATATACTACAATATATATACATTACAATATATATATATATATATATATATATATAAATAGTTATATAGTTATATACTAATTTATAAAATATATACACATGTATACATTAAATATACACGTCTATAGAAGATATATACATACATATACGCATCATCAATATATATGTACTACTTTAAATAAAATATACTATAGTATATATACATTACAATATATATATATATATAGTTATATATTAATTTATAAAATATATGCACATGTATACGTTAAATATACACGTCTATAGAAGATATATACACACATATGCACCATTCAATATATATGTACTATTTTAAATAAAATATACTACAATATATATACATTACAGTATATATATAGTTATATACTAATTTATAAAACATATACACATGTATACGTTAAATATACACGTCTATAGAAGATATATACACACATATACGCACCATTCAATGTATATGTACTACTTTAAATAAAAAGATAATACATCCAATAAACCCTGAACTTGTTAGCAAAACTTACTTTAAACCCTAAACTAATCGAGCAATTATTTACCCCCTTATGAACTTTAAAGTGCATTATTTTTCTCCCTTAACTGTTGACATGGCAAAAAAAATAAAGGTGTGTTTTAATGAAAAAAAATATAAAAAATTTGTAGTGGGGCCCACTTTAATATTTTTAAACATTATTTTTTTCCCTTCTTCCTCACACCCCACCACCCCCATTTCTTCTTCTTCCTTTTTTTTTTTCACTTCTATTCACCAAAATCTTTAATCAAATACACAATAATAAAATACATAAATTCTACAACAAATAAACTTTCCTATAAAGATCAAGAATCAACAAATTAAAGAGAAAATGGTCAATACCCCGCAACCTTTACCCCAAATCTCAACTACACAACTATACTTTAAAGAGGTCCTATAACCCCCTGAACTATTTAAAAATGAAATATATACCCCTCAAACGCTGACGTGGCAAGAGTGTGCGTTTCACTTTCTTTAAAGAGAGTGAAAATCAAATTTTTTATTAAAGATTTAATTTTAATATTTCTTTAAATAAATATATATAATTTTAATTATTATTTTTCTTTGTTTATTTTCTTCTTCTTCTTCTTCTTCTTCTTCTTCTTCTTCTTCTTCTTCTTCTTCTTCTTCTTCTTCTTCTTCTTCACAAACAATGGCATCAATGACATCCAAGAACTCATCAATGACATTTTTCTTTCTTCCTCTTCAATTTTTCTTCTTCTTCACAAACAATGGCACCAAGAACTCATCAATGACATTTCTTTTTTTTTTTTTTCTTCTTCTTCTCCTTCTTCTTCTTCTTCTTCTTCTTCTTCTTCTTCTTCTTCTTCTTCTTCTTCTTCTTCTTCTTCTTCTTCTTCTTCTTCTTCTTCTTCTTCTTCAACAAAACACAAAACACCATGGCTGCTCCCCCTCCCCCCCACCAAATTCTGAAATTCCATAAAAAACAAATAACTAATTCTATTCTATTTCAAGAACACCCCCCCAAATGGGTCTCTCTTCAATTCCATCAAAATGATAAAATTAATAATTATTTCAACAATTGGTGCAATAGCTAAAATAAAATTTGGTGGTGGTGGACAGTGGCGCCGCCGCCTTCACCGGAGTTCGTCAGCGGCGACGCTGCGCTCAAATACGATTTCACGATGATTGAAGCATCGATTTTGGACAATTTTTATTGGGGTGTGCTCGCGTTGAAGTGGCGCACCTATTGGGACTGGTCCGTGACTCCAAAAGTCACCGAAACTCCGGCGATGGCGACAGGCAGTGGTGGATTCACGATTTGACGGCGACAATGACGCCAACTTGGTTGATTCAAGTTGAGTTGCTCACATGAATTTTTGGAGATGTGAACATATTCATGAATCAAAATCTGGTCCTTCTCCTCAATTAATCCACATTCTTGTGCTTCCAAAAATGCTTCCAAAAGAAAAGAAAAATGGGAAATGGAAAGGGAAATTCAAAGAAGAGAATATATATATATATATATATATATATATATATTAAAGAATAATAATTATTTTTTTATATAAAAATAATAATATTACGTGGAAATTAGGTGGCATTACATGGCAGGTGTGTGTTGCTCACTTTCCACTACGCATCTGGGCGTCAGTGTTTGGGGGGTATATATTCCATTTTTAAATAGTTCAGGAGGGTCATAGATCCCCTTCAAAGTATAGTTGTGTAGTTGGGATTTGGGGTAAAGGTTGGAGGGGTATTTGACCATTTTCTCACAAATTAAATCCTAAAAATACATAAAAATCAATTCTTTAAGGTATCATTCTCCAAGAATTTGCTAAATTTCAACACCCAAAAAATTCAAAGAGCATCAAATCACAGAAAAAAGAAATTCATTTAAATTTTTAACCATTATTTTTTTTTCCTTCAAAATTTTCAAATCTCGGAAATCACTACACTTAAACAACATGAGAAAGAAGATATCAATAGCATCACGACTAACTTGTTTAAATGTTTATTGCTTTATCACAGTGAAACTATAGTTTCTTCACAAATCAAGACATTGAAACTATATTTATCAACCTTATTCCTCCAGCCAAGTTTACAAGCTAATTATAACCATGGAATTGAGTAGAAAAATAAATTCTACAATTTTTTAACCTTATTCAATTTAACCAAAAAATCTGATCGCCGAACTTTCCCGAAGCACCGACGACGAAATTCTTCGCCAGAAAATGCTGAAACCAGCGACCAGAATCAGTTGCAGCAGTCCACCGTCGTTGTCTCTGTTCCGGCGACGGAGGTCAGTTGTTCGTAGGAAGAGGAAGAAGAAGAAGAAAGGGGAATGGGGTTTGTGGAGCGGAGGTTAGTTGTTGTTCATGGGAGGAGAAAGAAGAAGAAGGAGGAACGGTCGGGGGTGGGGGTGAGAGGGGTTGTTTGTTGAAGAAGGAGAAATTGGGGAGGGGGTGCTGAAGAAAGAGTAAAGGGAAGGGGGGTGCTTAATATATATATATATATATTAAGAAATATATATTTTTTATATATATAAATAGTGCATATATATATATATATTTTAAATATATATATATATATATATTTTATATATAGAGAAAAATAGTATATATATTTTTTTTCCTTTTTAAAAAAAATTATAAAAAATAGTATGTGTGTGGAATTACTTTTTTTTTTTAATTTTTTTTTATTATTTCTTATGTGGCAATGACATGGTATTGATGTGACACTGATTTGGCAATGACATGACACTGACGTGAATCAAATTGGGGCGTGTGTACTTCACTCTCCGCAGTGAGAGTGGTATAATTTTTTTAGGGGGGTAAAAAAATCACTTTAATGTTATTAAGGGAAGTATATAATTGCCCGATTAGTTTAGGGTCTAAAGTAAGTTTTGGCCACAAGTTCAAGGGTGTTTCGATGTATTATCTCTTAAATAAAATATACTACAATATATATACATTACAATATATATATATATATATATATATATATATATACATACAATTTATAAAACATATACACATGTATACATTAAATATACAAATCTATAGAAATATACACAAATATACAAAACATATGCTACTTAATATAATAAATTAATAATACTTGGTAGTAAATTAATAATATATTAGAAGTAAGTTTTTAATTTAAAGTAGAAATTCAATTTAAATCATTAAATGAAAAAAAACTACAAAGCAAGGACTAAGGAGTGAATGAATGTTGAATTTTATTAATTGCGAAATGATCCAAAATTTATAATTTACATGAATGAAAAATCTACAAATTATGCATCATTTTTTTTCAAATCATTCATGTTAATATTAACGGAAACTTGCATAGAATATTCAAAGTCAACGGGGGCAAAACCATGCATTAGACTTGATTCTGCTGAGTTCTCCCGTGAAGACATAATTTCTTCAAGTTTCAGCTCGTCGTTCGGCTCCGGTTTCATTCCTTGGTTTCTTCTTTCCTCTCTAATTCAATCTCTGCGGGAAACTAGAACATTTATTGCATTGCTTCCCAATGAGTGTCAGTTGTCTCCAAACAGTTGTCGTCCCTGACTAAAGACGCTCTCTGATGCAATGGTTGACATTGGAACATTCAAGATATCTCTAGCTAATCTTGAAAGCACGGGATATTGTGTTTCATTACTCCTCCACCAATCCAACGTGTTGATCTGTCGTCTGCGATCCTCTGACGGTGACCGAAGATAATATTTCAGCTCTTCCCGATAAGTTGATGTGTAAGCTCTGTCATCAACACTGTTCCAACAAGTAAATCATAAAAGAAATCAGGAAAACCACTATGTGTCGGCCTTTTAGAAGATGATGGCTCCTCGGAAGGATGAGGAGCGACAGTTGGAGTAATATTTATAGGTACGACTAAATCAAATAAATCAGCATAGTGATTATATAATTTTTCTATGTATTCATTCGCATCACCCATAGCCGTCCACAAATCCGGTTGTACTTGTTCAGAATCATTGTTACTATTTATTTCTAAGTTAGCATAAATAATAGTACTAAAGTGACACATAGTATTATATTTCATGCACGGATTTAGCATAGCACCAACTAAGTAAATAGGGAGAATCGAAAAAAAATATTTTTAAAATTTAGTAAATATGGCACCAACAACTTCTTTCTAACCTTCTTTATTTTTATATTCTTTGAGCAAACCAGAAATATCGGCTATATATACCAAAATATTACAATCAGTAGGATAATAAGCACCAAAAAATTCAATCCTAGCTACATAAATTTTTTCTAAAAACTTAACGAGATCATTAATTACAACCCAATCAGAATCATATAGCATGCAATCAACAGAATTAACAAATGAACCACAATGTTGGTTAAAAGCTAGTGTAATAGAATTTTTTTATTTATAACAAGTTTTTAAAAAATCATACGTAGAATTTCATCTAATATCAAGTTCCTCAGGAATCAATATCGGTGCAAGTCCATTTTCTTGACATTTAACTTTAAATTCTCTAATTCTTTTTCTTCGATTATTTCCTTGAATAAAACCAACAACAAGACATATTTTTTCAATATAAAGGTCAAAAAACTCAAGATCATCTTTTACAATTAAATTATATATATGACATGCACACTTAATATGAAAAATTTCAGGCAACGACGGAGATAGCTTAGATTTTAATTTTTTATAGCAGTCTTGTTGTTAGAAGAATTATCAAAAGCAATACATAAGATTTTATTTTTGATACCATAAAATCCGGCAACGTTAACAATAGAATCAACAATAAAATCTCCAGTATGTTTACGATCTCCATCATATAAAAAAGCAAGAATACGTTTTTGCATCACAAAATTACTATCCATCCAGTGACAAGTAACGGTTAAATAATCATTTTTATTCACAGCACAACCAAGATCAGAAGTTAGGGACAATCTACATTGAATATTTTTTTTAACAATGTTGATAAATAAAAATAATATTGTGGATGAAGTCTAAAAATATCAAATCGACAAGTACTTCTAGGAACACCATTAAACATAGGATTGTAAATTGTTTGAATATAATGAATAAAGGCATCAGAAGAAGGAAAACTAAAAGTCAAACAACCCACAACTACCATTTTAGCTATTTCTTCCCGGTCCCTCAATTTATTATACTTCTTCGTTACCTGACCGGTTGTTGTATCCATTCTAGTTTGTGTTGGCCCACAAACATCCCCACCATCTCGTGCAATGTTTAACTCTCTTTCGTGAGCATCTCCTATATGTCTCATTAACGTACTCGTACCCCCTCGTTTACCTCCGCTTTTATGCTTATATATTTGTTGACAAATATTGCATTGCACCTCAATATTTGATATACGTTCGAAAAATTATCATGAAATACTAGTTGTTTTATGAGCTCTTGGGGCGCGAGGAGGACGGGAAGGGAGATTAACCGATTCAGACCTAACGTTAGCATTTCCTACTGCAGGTGTTTCACTAATATTTTCATCATCTTCGTCTAAATTAACCGCATCTACTTCATTTTCTTCTTCTATATTGTAATTTTCCTGAGCTTCTACATAATCCATATCATGAGCGCTTACACCTAAAGGTACACCTACTTCTTCCTCAAAAGGTTGACTAAGCGGTGTCGGAGGCACACGGGTATATCTACTACTTGAACTACCTCTACCGCTAGTAATTCACTTTTTACTACCACTACCGTTTCCGGGACAAAATTTTTTAACATCTTTAGTAGCGAGGTTTCTTAATTTATCCATAATATAAATTAAACTAAAAAAATTCAAAATACACAAATATAATAAAATTAAATATTCAATAATTAATACACTAAATAAAAATTAAACGTAAGAGATAGAACGACAATACCAAATTTTAGAAGTATCCGAAGGTTGAGACTTTAGAAACTTTCACTCGTACTTTGTAATTGCAAAATAAAAAAATTAAAGTGAGCACTTTAGAAAATTAAATTTATAGAATACTTGAGAATTGATATTTGAGAGAGGATGAGATTTGAGAGAATTAAAAAATTTGTGAAAATTGATTTGAAGGTGCAAGGTATTTATAAAAAAAATTAGGATTAAAAAATAATTTTAAAAGTATTTTTTTTTAATTAATGGGCCCAAACTAGCTGTTTGGACCCAAAAACGGCTATATAGCCATTGGACAAACGACTAGTTTGACCCAAAATCCTTTTTACAAAAAAATAAAAAATGGGCGGGGCCGGTTAACTCACGGGCCCCAATCGGGTTGGATCCGGGCCGGATTAATCGAGCCCAAAACAAAAAAACCTGGCCTGGTACCCAGTACCCTAAAGCCCTTGGGCTTATCGGGCCGGGTTAAACCGGGCCGGTTTCATTAAATAGTCGGGTTGGGCTGGGTCAACCCGGCCCGTTTGACAGGCTTATATGGTATTGTATGGTAACAGGTAAATTTACTAAAATGCCCCTAATTGATTATTGCTAAAATTAATTATTTCCTTCCGAGTCCTAGCTTTGCTCGATCACCTGATCTCAGCAACTCAGCTGAGAAGAATGTCACAACTCAGATGAAAAGTCATTGTAAGCAAAAACACCATTTTCAATAACCATGATTCTCCCAACAAGTGATTCTCCAACTATTTTTTTTTTAAATGAAAGGCCAACAAGCCTGAATTTATTAAATAAGAAAACAAAGGGTACATAATTGATGATGCCCAATTCGGCTCAATTTGAAAGCCGCCAAAAAATAAATAAAACAAATGTAAAAAACTAAGAAAGGACAAAAACAAAAGGAAAAATCTTTGGATGACATAGGAAAGTGGAAGGTGAGGAGTTCAGTTTCATCTCCCTCGCAGTATCTGATTAATCTCCTAAAGATGCTAACCACTTCAGTCCGCCATGGAACCTCTTATCAGCATGAAAACGAAAGGTAAAACTTTAACTTTCTTGATTATATTTGACTATCAAATGATCCATTGTCTCTCTACTAGGATTGAATCATTTTTTTTAATGACGAGCGTCGAAGAAGAAAAAGTGGAAGAAAGAAAAAGGAGTCAGAGAAGAACAAACAACATAGAGCAGAGAGAGATTGAGAGCAGAAAAGTATAAGAATAAGTAAATAGGATAGAGGGTAAAATAGGATTAAACAAAATTATATAAGGGCATAGTTGAAAAAAAAGAAGAGGAAAACCATGGGATACCACCAAATTGGTGGTTCAGAAAATTGGGGGATTCCATGATTATCAAACCATGGAAAAATACCATACCATACCATCACTTTTAGCAAACAATTAAAACAAACATGGTTTCCATAGTAACCATACCATATCATATCATGGAAAACCACCATCCAAACAGACTGTTAAGAACTCCGTTCCATTTTTAGTGTTAGGTGTGAAAATAAATAAGGGTGGTTTGTTTGTAAATACTTCAACAACTTAGTATAGAATTAGCTATTTTATTTCAGAGGATAAAAATGACCCTGTTATTTTAAAATAATTATTTTTTTAAAATTTAAAGTCTAATTTGTACATTCATGGCCAGGCCCAAAAGTAACCTGGCTCAAA
The DNA here is from genome assembly GCA_030864215.1 of Capsicum pubescens. Classification (NCBI taxonomy): domain Eukaryota; kingdom Viridiplantae; phylum Streptophyta; class Magnoliopsida; order Solanales; family Solanaceae; genus Capsicum; species Capsicum pubescens. The sequence goes on along the minus strand of CM061539.1, from coordinate 182,863,000 downwards.
CCATCAATATCATTTTTGAAGAGAGAGAAGGTCTGTTTTTTCTCTAAGTCCCTTCTAAAAACACTACAGCTTCTCAAATCCATAGCCAAATCATGTCTCTCATCCAACCAGCCCCACCTGATCATATGATATTAGACACATCCAAAAAGGACCCCATGACCACCAACTCTCAACAACAACCACTTAACTTTCTCCATGTTATATCCCAGTCAGTGCCCTCTTCCAACTCCTTGGAGCAGCAACTGCAGCAAACTATGGACACTGAAATGGGAGGTATTGAAAACCACGACACTGATGAAATACTTCTATCAAGGAAAGATGTGGATAGAATACATAAACCATGGCATACTCGGTCATAATTAAATTGACCAAAATAAAAATAAGTCATGATTACCTCAGGAACAAGCTAAAGCTATTGTGGAAACCCATTGAAGAAATGATACTTATCGACTTAGGCAACAACTATTTAATCGCTAAATTTATGAAGGGGGAAAATATGGTTACTGCAATCCAAAAAGGGCTTTGGTTCATAAACGGGGTTTTCCTATCAGTACGGAAATGACACCCAAATTTTGTAGCCTCCACAGCTACGGAGAGATACTCAACTATCTGGGTACGTTTTTCGGAGCTTTCAACAGAATACTATGACCATTCAATTTTGTCAAAAATAGGTGCCAAATTAGGAAAACTGGTCAAGACAGATATCTGTACCTCAGCAACATTAAGAGGAAGATATGCGTGTATATGTGTCGAAGTTCCTTTAGGTATTCTGGTCAAATCACACATCTACATAGGCAAATTAAAGTAACAAATACAATATGAAGGTGTAGATATAATCTGCATAAGTTGTGGGATGATTGGGCATACATCTGCCACATGCTTCACCACATCAAAAGAAACGCTATCAGTTGTAGTGACAGAAGAGGTATCACCCACAACAACTGAAGCACTAAATTTGAAAACAACGATGGAACAAGAATGACATGTTATTACATTCAACAAACGTCATACATCAAAACAAATGCTGGATAAACAGACAACGGAGAAAGGTAAGTCCCACACACCTAACAGGGATACTACATCTAAGAACGAGGGTATCAAAGTTAAAATCTTTAATGCTAATACTGATAAGTATCTAGACCAACAAGTCTACAAATACACTGCTAAAAATAGGGATTCACCCATAGCACAAACTTTCACTACAAAAACTCAGCATGACAATAACATTAATCAATCACAGGCTCCGTCTAAACAAAATATTATTGTTTCTAACTCTTTTGACTTATTGCAAAGTAAGGAGTACTACTATTCCTATTCCAAATCTAGGGAAAGGAAAAAATGTGGAAAACCCAAAAATACCCCTAGGAGCACAAACAGTAGCCCAAACAATACCTGGCCCCTCAGCCAGCTCCTCAACCTTGTTGGCCCCTACAAATATATTAGGGGCCACTAAACAGTCACCTACGCTTTCTTCTGATGCACTCCCCAATGACCGACTGACAACTCAACTTCCCCCACACGTGTGTAGCTCTGCAACCACGAGCTCAATAGGCTAAAATAATACTTTTTGTGGAGCACCGTATATTAAAGATATTACACACAGTAATCAAATCCCAAGTACCACCTTACTAGATTTGGTGGAAGGTCCCACAAAATATCCTATCCACTTTTCTTCCAATGTCCAAGGAACGTCAAATACTAATATAAATACCAACACACTATCTCAACACAAAACACAACTAAAATAATTTTTTTAAATAATTATGCCAAGGTATCCTCGAATACATCTTCTTCGTAGGTCCAACAGGAGAAGACTACCAACACCAGTAACGATGAACCCTCTATTTCCAAACTCTTCCCAAATCCAATTTCCACCAGTGAATCTGTACCCAGTTTTGGGACTTTCGGAGGGTTCCGTCCCCATCTTTTCGACTCTAGTAGCGTCGATAAACCCAAACCCCTCCTCTTGGGTGGAAATAGCTCTTCAGGGACAAGCGCTAGTGATGACTGCATTCATGGAAGATAGGGAGATCATGCTCATCATCCACACTCCGGAGATGCTTGCATATCTAGCTTCGAAGGGGATGAGGCATGCGATGGACCTTTACAACGGGCACCTATGGTTGTCGACTGTCTTCCAGTCCCTACTGACCATGCCAGTCACAGTCCTTCCGTTCTTTCATATTCTGACATGAGAGACTCCAACAGTTTCGATGCAACAGTCGCAACAGTCGGTGATGAACCAAGCATCTCCACCGTCTTTTCCAACCTATCACAACTTCATGGATATAGATCCGCTATATCATTACTGGCAAATGCAAGGTTCGATGGGGGATGTCTTGATGCTAACGAGTGGAGCCCAACCGCTCCACTGGAGAATCCAACACCTCAAGTACCAAACAATGTGGCGTCTTTATCCTAGGTACCTTCAAATAACAACTTAACTCACCCAATACCTGTGAGCACTTCAACACAGGCAATAAAAGAAACATTAAAGGTAATAAGAGAAACAAGAACTGAAATAACAGTACTAAAGGATATAAAAGTAATGGTTTTCAACGACAAGTTCGCTAAGAAGTTCATCCTTATCTGTCCCCAAAACTTAATAAAGAAATCATTAGACATTCATCGTCCCTTCAACCCACAAGTGGGGAACTATGTGCTAGTGATGAATCCGACATTGCTGGATCAAACTTTCCCCTTGACGAACTACTCAAGGGAAATACCATTAATCAACCCACCAATTCGAAAGAGATCAATGAATATAATAGTATGGAATTGTAGAGAAGCTAATGGACAAGACTTTAGGAGGAATTTTCGTTCCTTAGTAGACTGGAACAAACCACCGCTTATTGCACTGTTGGAAACAAAAATGCAAGACTACCTGGTCTTACTTAATGACTTTCCCTTCAACCGAATCACTGCAGTTCCTGCGGTAAGAAATGTCGGTGGGCTGGCAGTAATGTGGGACGACTCCCTTATTGAGCTGGATGATATTGCAACAACTGATTAGGAAATACATGCTATGGTTAAGGTAAGACATAAACATGATTCATAGTTATTTAGTTGTATTTATGCTAGCACGTATAGATATAAACGCAAAATTCCATGGGAGAACTTAAAAATGATCAAGGATAGCTTTAAAGGTAAGTGGCCGATAGGTGGAGACTTCAACAAAGTCATATCCAGCAAAGAGAAAAAAAGAGGTAAGATGGTAGATCGCTCTTGTTCTTCTGATTGTCTTAATATGATAAATTATTGTGATTTCATTGATTTGGATTTTAAAGGAAGTAAGTATACGTGGTTGAATAAAAGATTTAAGGACAATCGATCACTTATTCTAGAACGGCTTGATAGGAAAATGGCCACAAATGATTGGTTAGTGTCGTACCCGAATGCTCACGTTCTCCACCTACCGCGCGTCCATTCGGACCACTGCCCATTACTACTGACAGTGTTTGTTGATGACCCTTCATTGCATAAAAAAAAATTAGCATGGAAAAGATGTGGGATTTGCACCCAGGCTTCCCTGAAGTCATCACTCAGGTATGGGAAATAACCCTATTCTCGAAAATGATGTCAACCTTTTTTCACGTGAAGCTTCTGCATGGGTATGCACTAATATAGGTAATATTTTTAAGCGTAAGCATAAATTGTTGCATAGAATTAAGGGCATTCAACAATCGGCTAATTATTATTATAGCTCTTTCCTTCAGAATCTAGAAAAAGAACTCATAACTGACATCTACAATATTCTCAAAATGGAAGAAGATTATTGGAAGTTGAAGTCTAGAATTAACTGGCTAAATGAGGGTGATGCAAACATAATTTTTTTTCACACGTCCACCCTTATTAGAAGGAAAAAAATTAGGATTACTACTATAAGACTGGATGATAATTCCTACATTCATGATCAAGCGGGGATTATTTCTCAAACTCATGAGTTCTTCAATAAAATCTTTAAATCAAATCACCAAAAATCTCTTAAAATAATCATCCCCAAGGGTAAGATTTGTCTGAACAATGTTGATCAAGAGGACCTCGAAAGAATGTCGTCAGAAAATGAAATTAAAAATGCGGTATTTTTGTTTCAGCCCTTTAAAGCACCCGGACCAGATGGTCTACACCCTTTCTTCTATCAGAAATATTGGAATATTTTTAGTTAATTGGTTTACGATTTCTGCTTCCGGGCTTTTAAAAATTCTAAAATTGAGGAAAGTATAAACCGTACCTATATATGCCTCATTCCAAAAAACGAGAATGCTCTAACCCTCCATAACTATAGGCCTATTAGTCTATGTAATACTTCGTATAAAATCATAACCAAAATTATATCTAGGCAACTTAGGCTGCTGATGGATAAAATTATAGGGCCATGTCAGACCATCTTCCTTAAAAATAGGCAAGCGACTGACAATACAATTATAATTCAGGAGATAGTTAGGCATTTCCAAAATAAGAAGGGTAAACTGGGTAATCTTATTATGAAAATAGACCTAGAAAAAATGTTTGATAAACTTGAGTGGTATTTTATCCATCACACCCTTCACTACTTCAACTTCCCCAAAATATCATCAATCTTATCATGTCCTGTATTTATACCAGTTCGGTAGCGGTCCTAGTAAACGGAAATAGGACTGATTACTTTAGCCCTTCGAGGGGTATCCGTCAGGGAGACCCTATGTCTCCGTACATTTTTATCCTTTGTATTGAAGTCTTGGCCCATAATATCAACTTAGACCTTCATGCTGCTAAATGGGACCCAATAAGGCTCTCTAGGCACGACCCTCCCTTATCACATTTGTTTTTTGCAGACGACCTAGTCCTTATGTCCACCACTAATCTAGACAGCTGCCTTTCCATTAAAAATATGGTGGACAATTTCTGCCTATGACCGGGACAAAGCATTAATGTTGGGAAGTTAAAAATTCCCTTTTCAAAAAATTATGATAAGGATGTTATAAAAGATATAACTGTTATAACTGTCATCTTTAAAATTAGTTCTTGTAAGAGCTTTGATAAGTACTTAGGATACCCTATATTTCATTCAAAGCCGAATAGTTGCGATTGTATGTTCATTATTGACAACCTTAAAAAGAAACTTGCAGGCTGAAAAACTAAATTTTTAAATATTGCGGGTAGGACTACGCTGGCGAAAGTTTGCCTCAACAGTATTCCTACCCATATAATGCATTATAACAAGCTTCCTGTTGGTATTACTAAAAGTATTGATAAAATTCAACGTAATTTTATTTGGGAAACTACTGATGTTAAAAAGAAACTACACCTTCTTAGCTGGGACACGGTAGCGAACCCCAATGAGGTGGGAGGCTTGGGTCTTCAAAAAACGGCTATTAAAAATAAGGCTCTACATGCAAGACTGGCGTGGAGAATCTTCACAAACCCGAAAGCATTGTAGGCATCAGTTTTACTTCATAAATACGCCAAGAATAGGGATATTAGAATTGCCAACAGTAACCACCTCAAAAATTCCAGCAGTATTTGGAAAAATATCATTCATGGTTGGGGTATTTGTATGGAAAACATGAGTTAAGAACTGGGTGATGGAAAAAATATAAAATTTTGGAAGGATACCTGGACAACTTTCAAACAGCCCATAAGTAGCCAAATTAGCTATACAATGAATTTTGGGGATGAAGAAACCACTGTGTCAAATTTTATTAAAAATGGTACTTGGGATCTTGGGTCGCTTAGCTATGTGTTGCCTAGGCACCGCTTGAGAATATGTGTGATGTGATTAATGAGTCTCAAGTGAGTGAAGAATTTGAAAATGTTGGTCAAGAAAAAAAGAGTGAACCCGTGAGCCTATGTTGTTGTAAGGATTCTAATGTTTTCTTGGCTCATAGGTTTAATCATGTTCTTGACATATCTTTGGAACTTGATAATGATTCCTTAGAGAGTGAAAGTTCCAAATTTGTCCGCGGGTTAGATCATTCACTCTTTAGGTACAATGTCTTGTTTGAAGATAGTTTAAACACTCATAATAGACCTAGTGGTGAAAATGATGGTATAGCTTGCCTTGGAAGCTATATCATATATGCTAACCCACTATGGTGTGACATCATTCCTCCTAAAGATGTAAATATCTTCTTGGAAGATGAGAGTACTCTTAAGGGTAAGGAATGTGTGGTCTTAGAAACAACTTCTTCTTCTACTTTGTGTGGCTTTTTCGAGGACACCATAGTAGAAGTAGAATTGAGTGTCACATTTCTCTACTCTCTTTTTACTTGTGATGATATGTATGCCAATGTAGAGAGTAGGCCGTGTGGTTGTGGTAAAGACTACGGGAAATGGGTGTGTTGCTTCGACCCGTGTCTATGGTCATTCTTCCCATTTGATCCCGGTGCCATCTTAGAGTGGGGAAGATTTACTCTCGGCTTAAGTGCGTTTCTTTTGGGTGCTTATCATAGCCAAGTCCTTGGTGAATTTGCCGATGGCTTCATAATGTTTAACACTAAGGACTCTTGGTTATATGTCAAATATGAACCACCTTGGCATGTCGAGATTTGTTGTTGGCCGAGACTTGAACTCAAAGGGTCCTCAGTTTCTTTTTTTTAGTGTGAGATGTTTTGAGTGCATACCATTATTGTTTATTTTTTCTAATCCTAACCCTCATTCCATGAGGAAGTGTGCTTGTTTGTCTCTCTTTGATTTTGCAAGGCATGGATTCGAGGTCGAATCCTTTTTAAGGAGGGAAGGATGATACAAGTATGACCACGAAAATGGACGCATGTGAGAATGTAATGAACCCGGGGCTTGGAGTGTGTGAGTGAAGGACTTAAAACACACCAAACCGACCCTAATCTCACACTTAAAGTGTAAAGAGGAGCCTTGGAACACAACAAGGCAACCCCTAAATACACTTGAAGGGAGCCTAGTTCTTAAAAGGGCATTTTGGATATTTTATATTTTATTTGTAACCTAGTATAAATAGAACATTGTAGGGATTTTAGACTTAGATTATTCATGATGTTGTAAGTCTTGAAACACAAAGAAACACAAGTCCTCTCTCCTTGAGGCACCAAAACCAAAATTAGGCATAGAGAGTGTGGAATCACTCTTGTTGATCTCATGGCTTGGAAACGTGATGCTTGGGAGGTGGATTCCGACCTTGTGTCTTCGTAAGAGATAGGTGAATGTTGTGTGTAGTGTTAAGGGTCAAAGAGTGGAATATTCTCTTGGGTTCTTAAGATTATACCTTCATTAAGTCTATCTAACTATCCCTTTACTTTTATTGTAATCTTGTAGTAGTTTGTGTTCTTGTAACCGTTTCTATCTCTTGTTAGTAAAATCGTGTGTTGTTCCTATCTTGTTATTGTTGTCCATCTCGCCATATTGTTGCTGTTTTGGTGTATTTACACCTTCAATATCTTGTTGTTATTGTGTTTCATTGTTGTTGTAGTGAATCCGAGAGTGGTCACCAAAGGGGTCCTCGGTTCTTACTTGTGGACTGATTTGGTGTTTGTTTCGTGTTTCCCTTGTGCTTCTTGTATCATTTCCTGCTTCTAAAACAAATCAACCTCCAATTTTTTCTTTGTTTTTTTTTAATTTCCCTTTTCCTCACTTAATTATTTTTCAAGAAATAGTTATCAATATTTTTTTTTGTAACTTTTTTTTTTGATAATATTCTTTTTTTTTTTTAATAATATACTTAAAATACCAATAAGTTAAAAAGGAATCAATGTTTACTTCTTTTTCTTACTCCCCACACTATTTTTGTATTCAATTTCTTATCGACTCTAAGGGAATAAAGTGAATGAATAGATGTAATAACAAAGATTAAATTTGAATTAGAATTCGGCTTATTAATAAAATAAGAGATGATTTATTTAGGCTCAAGGGGATGACGAGGGATAGACATAATTTTGGTAGGTCAATTTTGATCATGACTTAACAAGAAGGCCTACTTTCATTTCCTAACTCAAAAATCTACCTAGTATTTCGCCTCAAATCACATTCAAGGCAAGTTCTAGATTTTCAAATAAGCAAGAGAACTGGGCGATATCACCTGACAACACTATACACTTGAGATCAGTAAATATTACAATTTTAATCACCAATAAACAAATATGAATTTGAAAAGATGTTCATATAACCCATGAATGATAGTCATTCAATTTATTTTTAAAATTTTTATTATTATAATTTTTTTTTAAAAAGTGTCCAGTTCAAAATATTACGATCATGGCAAAGAACTGAACAAAGAAATCCATGAAAGTTTATTAATGTAGTTATGCTATAAATAAAAAAAATATGTAAATAGATAAAAAAAGTGTCTAGTTCAAAGTATTACGATCATGATAAAGAACTGAACAAAGAAACCCATGGAAGTTTATTAATGTAGTTATGCTATAAATAAAAAAATCTGTAACTATATAAAATATACTGCGTAAATATATATATTCCCTATTCTCTCACTTAAATATCATCATGTGTCTGGCAAATAATTTAAAAGCAATAGGAGGGAAAAAAGTTTTTTTTTTCTTTTTCCGAGAGCTTGTGAATTCCACCCCCAATTCTGATTCAAATTTTCTTTTTTGATTTTTAAAAATTCTGCACAAACTTAGTTGACCAACAACATTATAAAGTATTTTCTTCTTTTGGATCATCCAATTTTTCTTGACCCTATCTCGAGAAGAAAAATAATCGTGCATGATAATTCATAATTTCATTTTATATTTTTCACAAGAATCATTCCGCGCTTTTTTCTGAAAATCTCCAACAACAAAATTTAAAAAGTTACAACAACAACAACAACAAACCCAGTGTATTCCCACAAAGTGGAGTCTGGGGAGGGTAAGATGTACGCAGACCATACCGTTACCTCCGAAGAAGTAGAAAAATTCAAAAAGTTAGAATGATAAAATAAATTACAGAATAATGATCAAATATTATTTTTGTGCTTGTGACCTTTTCATTCTCATTTTTCTCAAAATTAATAAATTTATGTGGATTAGAAAAATGAAATATGCATTCTTTACTTGTTGAGTTGAATTTCATCAAGCATTTATTGTCACCATGCTTCACTAAATTAGTCTTTTCATCGTGAGCAATATATTCTTTTTTATAAGGCTCTTTTATTTCATTAATTGTTTCATCCTTACAAGATGCAGTTTCATTTGAAAGTTCACCATCATTATAGGAGTTTACTATGCTTATAAATTCATTTACCTTTATAGTTAAATCCATAGTGGCTTTATAATTATATGCAATTCTTTCATCGATATTCTTAAAGAGAGGGTGCATAATTTTCTTCAAATTCACATTCTTCTCTTGAAATGGTTTACTCTCAATATGTTGATCCTCTTGTGAGTATTGATTGCACTCCGGATTGCAATTATATGCACTAGAATCAATGTACCTGAAAGAACTAGAAACAACGTAAGATTGTACATAAGAAGAATCAAAGAAATATGAATTATCTGTTTGACATTCATGACCTAGGTGACTGCCTCCACAATATTCACAAGTAATAGATCTTTCGCAAATTTTGTTAATTAATTCTTCAAGACTGTTCATTCTCTCAGAATTCGAAAAGAATAATGTGCTACTTGTTTGGCATTCAAAGCTTTGGTGGTTGATGCCACAATAGTCACAGATAATAGCCTTTGATAGTATTTTTCTACCAAATTAGTAAAATTTTTACTTGGTTGATTGAAATTCAAACTTAAAGTGCATAAAGTAGGTTCAAAATGAGATTTTTTTTTAAAATCTTGCTTCCTACCACTAATTAGGTGCTACAAAATAAAATACATGAAGATAAAAAATAAAAATAATAATTATACATATATTATAATATAATATAAATTAATATAATAATAATAATAATAATAATAACAATAACAACAAGATTTTCAAGTCTTATTTTCGAAAACTTGTCAAGTATTAGAATATAAATTACTTGAAGAAATAGAAAAATAAAATCTCAAAGTAGTAATAAGATAATTAATTTGAAGTAGATGTTTACCAATCCCCGGCAACGGCGTCAAAAATTTGACGAGGCCAATATGTATAAGATTTTTGTTGCTCGCACTCTGTCAAATTCTAGTATAGTTTAAGATATCGTCCCACAGAGATTGAAAAATCTATGCTACAAATTTGTATTATCTTGATTACTATTTGAGAATCAAATTGATGAAAGGAGAGTAATTTCTAAAGCTTTTTTAAAAAATATGTAAAGAAATAGTGTTTAAAGATTATCTTGGAGAGAAAGTTGGGGGTTGTTGAATTTACTTGGTATGTTTATTATAATAAAATCATTATTTTAGTAATTTCTATAAAATTGTAGAATTACTTTCTAGACTTGATTTATGTGTTTATGAGGAATAAGGACCCCTTGCGAGTAATCTTTAAATCAATAAATTTACTTGAGACAATCTCTCCGCGAGGATACAAATTGAAACAAATAAGATAGAGATTATTTAAATCTAGAAAATAGTTCGAAGTAATCCTTCCGCGAGGATAAGGATCAAAAGAAGCAATTTCAAAGATTTGAAATAACAAGTGACTAAAAATTATTATTACTTATATTTTATGAAATACTTATAGTATATTTAGTTTTCTTCCTTGTGGGAAGCACAACTTAATATAAGTATAAGTATAATATAAAATATCAAGTAACACTAATTTCTAGTACAAGAATTTCAACACGAAGTATTTAGCTTTTAAATAAAATCAAGTCTTGAAAGAACTAAAATAAGATTTATATTATAATATTATACCAAATATCTTCAACGCTCCCAGCACAAAGAAATTACTCCATTATGGAGAAATTAATAAAGAAAAGAAAAAAAATATTATTCTACAAAAGAAAAAGAAAGAAAGCAAAAGTAAACAAGACTAATTCTTATATATTGCTTATGTTGTTGGATACTTAATGATCAAAGAAATGTCTCTATTTATAGAAAATCATAATGTTGAACCAACGAATGCATTCTTTGAAAAGGTGGTTGTGACGGTCAACTTATAACTCTTCTCAAAACATTCACTTGTTTCATTCTTTCACTCGACGAGTGTGAGAAGCTTTTGAAGTGATGGTTGTGACGGTCAACTTATAACTCTTCTCAAAACGTTCACTTGTTTCATTCTTTCACTTGACGGGTGTGAGAAGCTTTTGAGGTTACACCCGTGGAATTCTTTTATTTCTTTATTTCTTTTTTTGTATTTTTCTTCCTGTAGAATTTATCAAAAAATATACAATAATATAATATATTTATTTAAAATAATTAATATTTAATATATAAAAATATATAAATAAATATATCCATCATGCTACAAAAGGCTACGCTTATGAAGCGTGCCCAATAGTAAAACAAAGACAATATTTCTTAAGTGTAGTTATAGAGGTGCTACAAAAGGTTACGCTTGTGAAGTGTGTCCAATAGCAAAACAAAGACAACGTTTGTAAGTGTAGCTTTATCAAATAAAAGTGTTGCTAATGAAAAACTCCAAAGCGTGACCTTTATACCTTAATGGCCACACTTTTTAAATGTAGCTGATATGGCAACACTTGAAAAGCGTGGCCTTTGCTCAAAAGTTAAGCTTCTTTAGGCCATCCCCCAAAAAGTGGTCTAAAGTCCGAACGTGTAGCCTTTGATCAAAGGCCACACTTTCTGCTATAGCATGATCTCACTTCTAAGATCACCAATAAGGGTTTAAGTTCAACAAACAACCCCATTTAAACATGTAAGTTTTAATATCACAAACAATTTCATGGAAACATGATAAAGATTCAAAATTCTTGTAAGTTCATGGACATAATTCATAAAATATGTAATTAGGACTGCTTTCAATGAAAATAGATTGTAAACATCATGTATAATCAAAATTCATAAAAGCTTCATGGAGATAACTCATTATAAGCATGTAATTTCATGATTTAAAACATAAAAGATGAATTCTTGGACTCCATGGGTGAAAAGGGCCCATGGATGAACATCTCACATACCTCAAAAGCTTGAATCTTGAAAGAGAGTAACTTTTCTTAAAGGTTCTTCAGTGGTGGCGCTTTGATTTTTTTATTCTTCGGAATGGAGGAGGGTTTTTACATGAGTTGATTTGAGGAAGATGGGCAAATAATGCCCTTTTGGGTGTTAAAATTTGTGCTTTGTACGTTTGTGGTTGAGGGGAAAGGACCAAAGTACCCCTTGACCCTCAAGGAGCTAAAACTATGAGGGAATAGCCCCCGCGTCGCGACCCATAGTTGGGTAAAGTATCCCTCGCGACGCGACCCCTATTTGGGTCAAGCAACCCTCGCGTCGCGGGGCTATCGCGACACTTTACTGCCTCACACGAAAAATGACATAACTTTTTACTCGGTTATCGAATTTTGGCGAAATTGATATCATTGGAAAGCTAATTCAATTATATACAATCTGGTGGGTCTTAATCTGCTAAATTCTTTATATACAAAAAAGTTATACTCGTTAGAAGATGACCCTTGTAGAATCCAATACCAAACTTTAGACGAATCAAAGGCTCTTAGCTCAACTTTGTTCTAAGTGATTCTTAACATTTTTGACCTTGAAATCACTTCATACACTAGGATAAAGATCATGACACGTGTATTCAAAATAAATTCATGGGATTAGAGTCAACACACGTAAGAACGATGGTTCAAAGTCTAGCTCAAAAATACGAGGTGTTACATTATCTCCCCCTTCGAATTATTCGTCCTCGAATGAGACTGGTTAGACTGAGAGTACTAAGGCAACTGAGATCATATACTGAACATGTATGAATAGGAACATGAGAACATGACTGGGTCTGAAACATGATACATGAATTGAATATCATGAACTAAACTGATTTTCTTGCATACATGCCATGACATGAGAATGGTTATAAGGTTGAGATTTGAATGAAAGAGTCAACTTATGAGTACGCATTACTCCAAGCTAGATCTTGTTACGTGAAGAGAAGATGAAAGGTTTGGGACATGAAAACTCGGAGAATTATAGTGCATCTCCCCCTTGGGATACTATGTCACCCGAAAGATACTGACGTGGCTGAAACACTGAGGAAAGACTGAGCACTTACAGACAGAATCATGACTGAATATCTGGAATGTGAAACTAAGGTATGAGGAATAGAGGGTCAATGACATGACATAAATCTGAATTTCGCTGATCATTAAAAGTATTGCATGGGTACTAGAACTGAACATACTGTAAAGCACAGGGGAGGACCTACACATAATTTTTGGGTGCTTTGACACCCATTAAACTCGACGCGGAATAGGTATAATTACATAAAATATATATAAAAATAGGTATAGATTATATGAAAGCACCCACTAAATAAGAAGTTGGCTAGGTGCACTGGCATTTAGCTTGATCTTAAGACTCTCTACTGGTAGGTGTGCTCGGGTTCAAACTTGGTTGAGGTGATTTTATTTTTCTGTAGTAAGCACCCACACTCCTTAAATTCTAGGTTCGCCACTGATAAAGCATGAGTACAGGAGTCATGAATTGCATGACCTGAATTTGGAGTTCATAAAGTTGCATGAGTTGCATATCAATGTCCCAAACAGGAACAATCATATCTAGAACACACATGAATACGTCAGATTTTCACTTCTATAAGCGAACTCAAACCACAAACGTTATTTATCCTACTGGTGAGTTACAGTTAAACGCCCTATTCGCTATATCATTAGTGACGCTTATCACGCTTTCAATCGGTTAAATACATTCTCTTACCCGTTGAACTTATTACTTTCCTCTATTGACAAAAAATGTAAACAAAAGTACAGAAAAAAGTCTGAATGTAATACAACGTATACTACCAACTGGTAGATTTACACACAAAAAAAATCTTACCTCAACGAGAAAGGAATATACTCTTTGAAGAGAAGTAGTTGAAGATGTAATATGAAAGACGAGATGCAAAAAATAAATAAAGTGAAGTAGAATAAAGAGTAAGGAGAGAACTATTTATAGATGATTAATTTGAATATGGTAGGCAAAAAGGCACGACTGTTTTCCTCCATTTTATTAATTACATTCAAACTGCCGACTTTTTATTTTCTGTGAAAAAAATGACTTAATTAAATCAAGTTGGTGACCTTTTGATTATTTTGAGAAGTCATGACTTTTCAGTTTTTTAATATTAATTAGTTCTCAATTAAATAATGGAAGACTTCTCACCTTCTCAATAACCGTTTCTTTTAATAATAACCGTTTATTTACCTGTTGCAACAGATGGTCCATCTGTTGCAACAGATAACCCATTTGTTGTAACAGATTTACCATCTGTTGCAACATATGGAATATCTGTTGCGACAAATGGACCATCTATAGAAGAAACTTTTTTGATTTCTTATAACAGCTGATTCATCAGTCGCAACAGATGTGAAATTTGATTAATCAGCTGTTTTGAATGTGTTAGACAAAAAGTCACGACTGTTCACCTCTTTTTTAATAATCATTATATTCCTCAATTAATCCAAATTGGTGATTTTTTTATTATATAAATTAAAAAACTGAGTTAAAAATAAAAATGGTGAAAAGTCACGACTTGTCACCTATTTAATATTAACATCAATGATTAAAATTAAATAACTGTTTTTTACGATTATAAATTGTGTTTATCATTTATTTTCTTATTATTTATTTACGAACCATTTTTCATATTAAATAATCGAAAAGTCATAACTTTTCACCCTTTCAATAACAATAACCATATTTTTTTTTATTAATAACTGTTTGTTGCAACATATGATCCATCTGTTGCAATAGATTAACCATCTGTTGTCATAAACGCTCAATCCCTACCTCCAACCGTCGACATATTGAGAATAAGAAACATACAAAATAAAAATTAAATAAGAATTAAAAAGACAAAGTCGACCAAATATACATAGATTTTTTAATCCATTATATACATACATACAATAAAAACAAAACACACATTAAGTTCCTCCCTTAGGTAGATCCGATATAATAAAAGAAAATACATACGCTAAAAGAAAAAACATAGACTAATTATTATTATTATTATTATTACTATTATTATTATTATTATTATTATAATTAACATCATTATTATTATTACTATTATTATTATTATTATTATTACTATTATTATTATTATTATTATTATTATTATTATTATTATTATTATTATTATTATTATTATTATCAGTCTACCAATCATCAACCGGCAGCAGCAGGGCATTCCTCAGCCTGCGAATCTCTCGTAGCATCCTTGCTGTCACGGGACCAACTCCCGCTGGAGTTCATTAACCTACCTATGAAGTTCCCGCATAGTGTCGCGTAGAATAGCAGTGTCCCAAACAGTATCAACCATATCTAGAGTATGCATGGATTGGTAAACAACATAAACACAAAGTAAAGAAAGGAGTCCGAATGTAAACGTATACTACCAACTAGTAGATTTACACACACAAAAAAAAACTTACCTAAATGAGAAAGGAATCTGATCTTTGAAGAGAAGTGGTTGAAGATGTAATAGGAAAGACAAAATACAAGAAATAAATAAAAAGAAGTAGAATGAACGAGTATGGAGGGACCTATTTATAGAGGATTGAATCTGAATATGGTAGGCAAAAAGTCATGACTCTTCACCTCCTTCATTAAATCTAACTGGAATCTAACCGATGACTTTTTGATAATTGTGAAAAGTCATGTCTTTTAAGCTTTTCAATAATATAACCATTTTATTGAATTGTTGCAACTCTTGCATCCATCTGTCGCAATAGATTAACCATCTGTTGCAACATATGGTCCACCTGTCGCAACATATTAATCATCTGTTGCAACAAACGCTCAATCCCTACCTCCAACCGTCGACATATTGAGAATAAGAAATAAACAGAATAAAAAATAAATAAAAATTAAAAAGCCAAAGTCGACCAAACATACATAGATTTTTGAATCCATTATATACAAATATACAATATAAAATAAAATATATATTAGGTTCCTCCCTTAGATAGATCCGATATAATAAAATAAAATGCATACGCTAAAAGAAAATACATAATCTAATTATTATTATCATATTTAAATAATAATTGCCTGTTAACCAAGTGTCATATTTAAATAATGAATGCATGTTAACCAAGGGTCATATTAAAATAAGGAATGCATGTTAACCAAGGGACATATTAAAATAAGGAATGCATGTTAACCAAGTGTCATATTTAAAAATAATAATTGAATTGTTAGGGTATGACACACCCTTTAAGAGAAATCTTTTAGGACATAAATTGTACATTACTTTTCACTATTATCATTTTAATTGTTCTTAAATTACTCTCCTAAAAAATGTAAAGTACTTAAGAACTTCATTAAATGAAAGGGTAAAATTGAAAGAAATTTTAAACATGTCTCTTGAATAATGAGCAATTCATTTATTTTGGACATTAAAAAATAGCTCAACAATTTATTTATCTTGGAATGGAGGGGGTATTCATTATTTTGCTTAAAAGCTTAAATATGACACTTGGTTAACATGCATTCGTTATTTAAATATGACACTTGGTTTACATGCATTCGTTATTTAAATATGACATTTGATTAACATGCATTCGTCATTTAAATATGACACTTGGTTAACATGCATTCATTATTTAACTATGACACTTGGTTAACATGCATTCACAATGAATGCATGTTAAACAAGTGTCATATTTAATAATGAATGCATGTTAATCAAGTGTCATATATAAATAATGAATGCATGTTAACTAAGTGTCATATTTAAGCTTTCAAGCAAAATAATGAAGGCATGTTAACCCGGTGTCATATTTAAGCTTTCAAGCAAAATAATGAATGCTCCCTCCATTTCAAAATAAATGAGTCGTTGAGTTATGTTTTAATGTTCAAAATAAATGAATTGTCCATTATTCAAGAGACATGTTGAAAATTTCTTTCAATTATACCTTTTCAATTAACGAGGTTCTGAAGTACTTTACAATTTTTAGGAGAGTACTTTAAAAACAATTAAATGGGTAATAGTGAAAAGTAATCTACAATTTATGTCTTAAAAGATTTTTCTTAAGAGGTGTGTCATATCCTAACAATTCAATTATTTTAAAATGGAGGGAGTATATATTAACCAAAGGCGATAAAATGGCTAAATGAACTTATATAAGCAATTGAAAATAGTAATAGTAACTAACATTTTGTCACTAGACCACCAAACTTTTGCCTCCACAAGAAAAATTAAGAGCAACATAAATTAGAGAACTCAAACGTAACTAATGTCGATCGATAATTTTTTTATTTCAAAACAAAATAGTCCTAAATTGAGCATCTATCAACCCAAATATAATATGTTGTC
Source organism: Capsicum pubescens (assembly GCA_030864215.1). Taxonomy (NCBI): domain Eukaryota; kingdom Viridiplantae; phylum Streptophyta; class Magnoliopsida; order Solanales; family Solanaceae; genus Capsicum; species Capsicum pubescens. The sequence goes on along the minus strand of CM061539.1, from coordinate 182,845,672 downwards.
AATAACAAAGTACTATTTCTATTCATAGTTCTTGCAGCCAGAGGTACAGTAAAAAATATTTTGTTTTATTTAAAATTTTGTTACCATCATTTAAATAAAAATGAATGATGAGGTTGCTATGATCTTATATACGACCTATATTATTAGTTAAAAAAGTACAAGTTTATTCTATTTTCATTGATCAAACAAAATTAAGATGTAGCAGAGAACAATTTTCACTTTTTTTATTAGTTTACAAAAATAAAATGAGAAAAGAGTTTATTAAAAGAATTTATTATTTATAAAAAGAACGTGTTTAAAATAAATATATGCTTATTAGTAAAAGAGTATTTTTGACCCAATTCAGTAAGAATAAAAAAAATTATTAATCAAACTAGTCATGAGAGATGTTTTTATTCGATTTCACATAATTTAAAATGTATTTTTATTCATTTTCCGTTATTTTAAAATTATTCATAGACTTTTTTCATTGCTTCATTTCTACTCTATCTTTTTTTTTTTTGGTTTTTCATTGGTGTTTAGTATCCACATCCTTATTGCTGTAAGGCTAAGTTTGAATTCACATAAAAAAGTTTCACATGAGGGAAAAGCGCTCCCCAATATAGGTGCCTCCTTACCCATGAGACTCGAACCCCAGACGTCCGATTAGGGATGAAGTAATACTTACCACTACGCCGCAGTTCTGGTTGGTCATTTCTACTCTATCACTGTTTGGTTTAAGTACTTTTTGCAAAATGTCAAAATGTGTTACAATGAAAAAATCAAGTGATGAGTTGCATATTGGGAGAAATTTGATCAAGAGGAGAATTTTACACTCATTTGATTATTGATATTTTTTTTCACGTTTTTTAGCAATTTTTTTTATTGTATTTGAAAATTGGTATTTGATCATAAAAATTTTCAAAATAGTCTGAAGTTGTACTTTGAAATTGAAAAATATTTCAAACCTTATTCCTTATTCTTTTTTGGGGTCAAACCAAGCCTTGTTTTTAACTCTAACTACATTTTGTTTATCAATTTCACACCTAGTTTTTTGTTTTAATAAAGATAACTTCATTCAAATTATATTTCATGTTATTTTTAGGAAAATTAAATTTAAATAATTAAATATTATTTACAAAATCTATAATCAATTCCGCCTTCAATTTAAACTTCAAAAATTTCAATTTAATGAAAGTTATTTGTAATAGCATGTACTAGCTCGAATATTATATCTAATCTATGATACTATTGACGATTTATTTTGAGATATTATCTCTTTATAACAAATTTGATTATATATTTGAGGTAAATTAATCAAGTCGAGTGATTTTGCTAGTTTCTCATAAATTGAAGGTATGAATTATATTTTTAAAAAGTACATTCAAATTCTAAACATTTTATGTAAAAACAAAATATGATAAAATATAACTCTATGTCTAATTCTAAAAGATTCAAATAAAGTATTTTTAAAATTTTTTATGGTCAAACGTGCACTTGATTAATTTAAAAAAGTAAACTTGATTATAAATGTGTACTACCAACACTCGTACTACAAATTGCAGGCTGGTGAAAATGTCAAACCTATAAATTATCTTTATTTGGGGGAAAATAAATGACATTCGAAAACAAAAAAAAGAAATAAATATTTAGAGATTATTATGCAAAAAGTAGTGTTTTTTTACAGTAAACTTATTTTAGTTACAACTTGCAAGGCCGTTTGTTGATACTACTAGCATTTTGATCAAGCTTAAACAATAGCCGCAAATAGAAGAAACTAAAGGAGAGAAAAAGAAATTAATACACTTTAACATCAAATGTATGTATATTTTATTTTTCACTAATATATCTTGTATAGTATAGTTTGTTTTCTATTCTAATTCATACCAATCAATTCTTGAGCCATTTAAATTTCAATAGTGAATCAAAAGGTCTATACAAATCTATATCTATAATCTATAATCTATATCTATATCTATATCTATATCTATATCTATATCTATATCTATATCTATATCTATATCTATATCTATATCTATATCTATATCTATATCTATATCTATATCTATATCTATATCTATATCTATATCTATATCTATATCTATATCTATATCTATATCTATATCTATATCTATATCTATATCTATATCTATATCTATATCTATATCTATATCTATATCTATATCTATATTAAAAGTGTGAAAGACCTTAAAATTATCATTTGAACTTTTTGTCCTTCACTAAAAGTCTATGCTTTAGACAAAATCGCCTTTTCACTATTTTAATAATATTTAAAAGTTGAAAATTAATTAAATATATTTATGGTAAAACATTTTCTTATTAGAAATCATCAGAATTAATGACAACTAATACCCTTTTTCATTAGTTTAAAAATTCTAAATCAACTAAAGCCTATTATTTAAAGTGCTATGGTAAAAATGACGATCAATTAACTACTTGAAACTTCTGGTGGTAAAATATATATGTGCTTACAATAAAATATATGTTATGTTTATATTATTATATTAAAGTGGGAAAGATATTTGAGAAGTGATTTGAAATTTTTGCACTTTATTAAACATCTTCACAATAGACAAAATTTACTAATTTTAAATAATGAATGTTACACGTGCGGTTAGACTAGTATACTAAAAGTGGAAAGACTCTTAGAAATGTGATTTGAACTTTTTACCCTTCATTAAAAGTTTCTGCTTTAGACAAAATCGTCTTTTTACTATTTTTCTAAATTATAGTCATTTAATTATTATTTTTTTTTGAATCCTTTTTGGTTTATGAATCTCCTAACATTTATTTTGGAAAAAAATAATCAAAAGACTGTCGTTGGAGTCGTTATTTTGGTAAAAGTCAAAAATTATGGTAGGATTCCTTAATTTAGGTACATGTAGGAGCCTTTTTCAAGGAAAAATATTTTCCTAATATTCCTTTTTTTAATTCGTGTTCTATTTAATATATGCATTCTCTATATTTATAAAAACACTCATATTTTCAGATTCTCTTCGTATTATTTTTTCTAAACAACCTTTTTATCAACGTTTTTTGTCTGCCTTATTATTGATATGTATCTCAAATATTTCTGTTAGCTTTTATATTATTGTTATTTTCTTCTATCACTTTTTGTTCTTTTACAGCTAATGCAATTTTAATTTTTGTTGGAACTAACCTCTATTGTGAAGTTAAAACACTCATCCAGTTAGCAAATTAAAAGGTTAATGCATAGGGTATATAAGAATAGTGAAAAATATAAATAGAATATATTAATAATGCTATTATTATTAAAGTGATTGGTCATGTTTTAATTAAATTTTATATATTAATCTTTTTTGAGTTTTTCCTTCTCCAAATTAGCAAGAATATGAAACTACGTCTTAGATATGGTATTAGATGGTATCTCCTGCTGCTTATCAGAAACTACTACGAAAAGTAAGTGATATGATATGGTCAGAATTCATATTAGATTTTTTAACTGAGGAGTTTTGTATACGTGTCAATTTTGACTATTAATCTTATTTTCGATAAATAGCTGGCTAGAAAATTGAAAATGTATAGGCGATTTATACCTAGAAGATGGTGTTATGTTGTTACAATTATCTTAATATTAACTTACCTGATCACTACTGGAGATTGGTTTTGTTTCCAACTTTTATTGATCAAGGAGAGACTTCATATTACTACTTTCTAGAGCTTCCTGAAGATCATCCTCCCTTGGATTTTTTCACCTGGCAGTTGGGTTCTCATTCTTGGCTTTGATCACATGTTCTCACCACCCAATTTTTAGGCACATTGGCTCTTCTGGGAACATCCTTGATAGCTTGCATATTATAATACCTCGTATTTCTCTAGCATAATCTAAGTCCTAGTGCATGAGTATTCATATATAAAATTTTTGAAACGCTCATTATTTTTTAGTGTATAGCCTGTCATTGCGTAGAAAATTCAATTAGCTTTCCAACGATATAAAATTTGCCCAAATCCAATAACCGGGTAAGAAGTTATGACGATTTTAAGTTTCAGTCGTTAAACACCATCATTTTAACCCTCAACGCATCGCGTAGGCAACCCAAATGACAATTGACAATTTCCAGTGTGACTCCATGATCATGGTGCATCGCAGAGTAGGCCAAATTCATGTTTGTCAATTTCCAGAGGGTTTCCGCGATGTTGGCGCATTGCGGAGGTGGCCAAAATGGCATCCTAAGATTTACCGCGATGGCACTGCATCGTGACATTTGTCCATGTCCCAATTGTCCATTTTTCAGTGGCTAGGCGCGATAGTGGCGCGTCGCGCCAAGGCCAAAAATCGGGATGGTCAGTTTTCAGCTTTCATTTTTAAATTTGTTTAAGGGTATTTTGATCTTTTTCCATGACCCTAATTAACTTGAAACACAAAATTTAACCCCTAAACACCCCAAGTAGTCATCATTATTTCAATTCCTCTTTCAAGAACAAGAAACCCTAACTCTCAAATTCAAGACAATTATCCCAGGTATGTTAGATGTTCATCCATGGATTACTTTCATCCATGGAGATCAAGTAACTTTTTTAATTATAAAGTTATGATCTTTTTAAGTTATTTAATTTTAAATCATGATTTCATCCATTAATCTCCATGAACTTTGATTTAATACCATGTTTTAATGAAGTTATTGTTGTTATTCGATTCCTCATGTTTTTAGCGTTATCATTTATTGAATTAAATCATGATTTAGTGTTTTCTATGATAATTTCATGTCAATTATGTCGGTTCTTTAGTAATTCTATGATTATTTTAAACCATGAACTATAAGTGTTTGATAAAATGCCTACAAGAGCAATTGTTTTAATAAGAATCTTCATGTTATGTCCTTCAATGTTTTAATGTCATGCTACTACTATTGTTTTGAGTCCTGGGGGTATTGAATACCCGAAATCGTAGCTGTTTACTTAATGTTGTCTCAGTATCTTCAGAATAACTTCAGATTATATCATGAGCATTATTAGAACAGTCAGTTAAATTTAAAATAGTCTAGCATTCTAGTGTCATTTAGTTGGGAGTAGGATTTAACATCGAGCGAGTGTAGGGATGGCGGCTTTCCCGTCAGATAGGCAGAGTCGTTAGTAGCAGTCCCTATACTTCAGAACTACGTAGCCAACATAGGATATGAGTAGTCACCTGTCAGATTAGGCTTGACTATCTCGCAGAGGTCACCCGTCAATTTAGGCTTGACACCCTTAGTCCTTTGGACATGATATCAGTTTAGTGGATCCACACAGCTAGCGTTAGTACCTGTGGAATGGTATTAACACCCTTCCAACTGGGGTTATAGGTTGGACCCCGATTAGCTCAAATTGGGGAATGTCGGTTAGATGATACCTCCCACAGTATCAGATATAGTCTCAGTTACAGTCCCAACTTAGTTATTCAGTCTTAGTGTTGTTTGACCAAAGCATACAAATTTCAGTTATTTTTAGTATTTTAGTTTGCAGATTTCATCCAGTTCATGTCATATGCTTGGCCATGCATCCTCAGTGTCTATAAATTTTCACGTATTTTCAGTATTTTACAGACTTCCATACATGTTCAGTATCTACAGATGTCATGTTCTCTATTCAGTATTCCATGCTTTAGATGTATATTCAGATAGATCATTACTCCTATTCATGAAATCTTTCATGTTAGCCTACCTCATTTAGCATACCAGTACATTCAAAGTACTGATCGCATACCTTTTTTTTGCGCTATGATGTCTCATATCATAGGTGCTGACGCTCAGTTCCCGGATCACACTTAGTCCCTCAGATTCTTAGCAGTACAATAGCAATGGTGAGTCCTCATCACTCGAGGACAGGCTATCTTATTTCATGTCTTTATTTCAATATTCAGTAGAGTTAGTTGGGGCCTGTCCCATCAACTCTCAGTCAGTCAGTCTTTGAGGCTTTTCAGACATTACAGTCAGTTAGTTATTCAGTTTATCAGTACTTTATCAGATTTAGACAACCATTTTCCTAGATTTATATTTCAGTTTGAATTCAGATATTTAAAATCTTATGGCACTTCAGTTATTCTTCTGTAATTCATGATTTTATTATCCAGTGCTCACAGCAGGTACCAGCTCATGGGTTAGCTTGTGGTTCCTCGGGACTGTAAGCACCGTGTAACGACTAGGAAGTAGTCTTGGGTCGTTACACATATACACAAGACAGATTTCCCTTGTGAAGATAGCAATAATGTCTGCTTTTGAGTCCACTAAATGTAATTTATTCTTCTTCTTGAGTTCTCTAAGTTAAATGGAGTTGAAGGAAATTGAACTTAACATTATAAATTACAGCGTGTGTCGTCTTCTTCTTTTCAGTCGACATCTTTTCTAAAATTTGGGAGCAACTAATTCGATACATATCAAGAATATGAAACTACATCTTAAATATCTACCCTTTGGCGCAAAGACCAGCTATTCAACTCTAAAGTCAGAGAATTTTTTAGCAAAAATGGCTCCAAAATTTTTTAGGATAGCAAGAAAGCCTAGCATTGCTTTATTAATTGCCTCAGTTTTTTTTGGTGCTCACATGTCAATATGAAGAGGTAGTACAGAAGTCCACGCGTTCGATGTGATGTTTTCTTGGATCACGGGCACATTACAAAGTGATTGGTCATGTTCTCAGTGTAGATTTTTCAGTAGCTTTTCAAGATTGGATAAATACAGATCCTCCAAGTCTTTTCCAGGCACAAATACTTAAGAAGAAAACAAATCCAAAGGCTCATATTTGTAGGCATCTAAGCCAGAAAGCCCATGCAGTTGTACACGATGGTACTATGGTTAGGCTGTGATCAAGAAGTAGAATATAAATACTTTGAAGAGTGCACTGAATTTCACCCGAGTGATGGTAGAATAATTTACCGTACTTGATTCTCTTCTGTTACTGAAAAAGATATTCTTAAAGCAATGAGTAGCCTAGTTGAACCCAACAGATATGAGTCATTGATTGTAGATGCACGTTAAGAAATTGATTTGAAAGTTGGAGTTACATTTATTCGATTTCATACTAGCTATTTCAATTGAAAATATGGCAATCTTGATGCAAGGGTTATCTCCTATGTGCCATGTCAAACTTCTATAGTTGGGTTCTACATGTATAGTTACCTACAAATCACTTCTTCAAGTCAAAAAAGTCTTGGATACTGCATCCATACATAGCATACAAAGAGAGATGTGTCTTTTTTTATAGAGAGAGTTGAAAAAAAAAGAAGAAAAATCAAAGGTTAAAATATAATTGAAAAAATATCATTTGGTTGTCCTTGATCATAATCGTCTGTTTACCTCTCTTCCTTTGCAAAAAGAAAATGAGAATTGGTCGATGCATTGATGTAAATGCAGAGTCTACTGTATACGATCAAACTGGTTTTCATTTTTAATGTCATATTTCTCAAATTTTAAATGGATGATTATATATTTTTTGATATTAGCATTATTATATAAAGTTTATTTGCTTTAGATTTTTGCCATAGTAAATTTTTTTAGATCAATAAAAGTTTAGGGTGAAATAAAAAATTATTGACATTTGATTTCGGACATAAACACAGAATTACTTGGTCAAACAACTTCTCACCATTTTTTTTTTTGAAAATCACTTTTAAAACAAAAAATGTTTTACAAAATAAGTTGATTTTAGTTGAAGAATTTAATTCTGTCATAATGTTTCATCAATTAGACTGATAGAAGTTGTTTTACTTTAATCACAATAAATAATTCAAACATTTATAAGCTTACAACATGCCCTATTTTAATTTCACATAAATTGTAATATAATTAAATAGTTAATGATACGAAATAACTTTTTCAACGGGTACACAAAAAACTTTTATCATGAAAACTTTCTTGATCGAGCTTATCAAAAGCTTGGGTTGAGAAGAAACAAACTAAAGAAATCACAAAGTAAATTGATTGTGGAGGAAAAAAAGGAAAGGGTTTATTTATCTACATCTACAATCTACACCTACAGTATATTAAAGTGTGAAAATCCTTAGAAAAGTGATTCAAACGCTTTATATAGGGAGGAGAAACATCAAACACTCGAGATATCCTCGAGGTACCTTCACTTTTCCTTCTCCTTTTCCTTTGATTTGATACTTATCTTTATTTTTCTTTTCGTTCCTAGAATAGGTACCTTTGTATTCATGAGTCTATTGAAAGAATTTTGCAACATGTTGACATGGCTATAGTTAATTGCCTGATCTGTTTAGTCTTTCAGGTATAAGGTATATAATTCTTTTTCATTTTATGTTTTAGTTTATCATTCTTTACATACGATGCATCACTTTTATTAGTATTTTTTGTAAAACATTTCAAAAGTAAGTTTAATTTGTGAAATGAATATTTTTTTTTCCGTTGTCAGTTCTCATGTTACAAATTAACAGGATATCTAGATGTCAAAGGATGGAAGAAAATCCATGAAACAACAATTATTATGTTGTTCGACTGATTGCAATACAACTAATTCAGTAGGCATCAGATCAATCTTTGAAGGTCGTGAAAAAGACACACACACATACACTCATATGTGCAAATTATTTAACAAGGATTTTTTGAAATGTAAGAGTACAATAAATGGTGATTAAAAGACAAAAGGAAGTTGCAGGCTTGGAACTTGACTTTGTTCTATAGTACATGGGTTTTTCATTATCCCAATGGGAGAATGTACTCTCAGTCAAGGTTAATTGTTAATTACATCATTGTAAGACCCTGCAAAATCTTAAGCTTAACTCAGTCTTTAAAGCTTGTTGAAGGGTCCCAAAGTTAGAAAATTTCAGCTAGGTATTAGGACTTAGCTTTTTCTAAGATCTTCGTACTTCAGTGAATTCATTTATGACCTTCCCGACATCGGAAATTTAATTTCTAAGTTGAGTCATATTCAGGAATAAAAATGATATGTCTCGAGTAAGTTTCAGAATTTTCGGACCAGGATTGGATCAAATTCAAATTTTAAAAATAGTAGCTCACCGCAATAAGACCGCGTCGCGGTGAGTATAGCGATGATCTATCCATCGCATCGCGATGAGAGCCAATTTGGCAATTGTCTAATTCCAGTAGCTCACCGCGATTAGGCTGCATCGCGGTGAGGCTCAAATCATCAAATGTCATAATCCAGTAGCTCACCGCGATTAGGCCGTGTCGCGGTGAACATAGCGATGGCCACTCCACCGCGTCGCGGTGAGGTTTTAGTTCGCATTCCAGTTATGAGATTTTAAATACCAGGGGAATCTTGGACTTTTCCCATGACCTATATCATCCCCAAACACGAAACTAATCCCTAGATGACCTAAATATCTCATTATTCACTCAAGTTTTTCCAAAGTTCATCATTCTCTCTCAAAAGCAGGGAACCCTAGTTTCAAAATTCAATAACAAAGCTCAAGAATTTCTCCAAGAACTTTAAGGATCCACGTTCTAAGATATGTTTGGTGTTGATTCATGGATCCATTTCACCCATGAAGCCCAAGAATCCCCTTTCAATTCAAAGATTATGTATTTATGAATGTTTACGATTTAATTGAATTGAAATTCATGTTCATGTTGTTGTTGGATTTTTTATTCATGTTTTAAACTATAAATTACAAGAATTGATCCTAGTATGTGAGAATTTGCATAATGTTCAGGATAAACCCTTCAATTGACAAGTTGAATGATGTATCCATGATAATTAGATGTATTGGTTGTTGTGTGACCAAAGCATGCTTACCGTATGTTTGATAAAATATCTATGTGAAAGAAATAGTGCAATTATAGTATGTTGACAAGAGATACCTATTCATGTACAAGTTGAATGCATGCTAAGTGTTTGATGAAAAGCCTTAGTGAATAAATCACGACACACTATTATGCATTCTTATCTATGTTCAAGTTTATGACTTTCAAGTGCTTGATGAAATGCCGCATTGAGTGTATTGTGAATAGTTGACTATTGTTATGTCTTAATATTATCCATGCTATTGAGTCCTGGGGGTATTTAATACCCGATAATTTAGCTGTGTGCCTAGATCCAGTGTTAGTTTTCATAGTACTCTCAGTCAAGCCATGATCAGTAGAATTCAGTCAGTTACAGAATTCAGGAAAATTTAGAAAAATTCAGTATCAACCCAGTCCTATTCAGTAATCAGTTAAATCCTCAGTAGACTCAGTCAGTTAGCAAAATTCAATAGTATTCTGTCAGTCAACGGAACTCAATGAACCTAGTCCAGTTCAGCTCAGTATAATTAGTTCAGTGTCTATTCAGATGGGAGTAGGATTCAGCACCGAGTGAACCCAAGGATAGGAACTCACCTACCAGTAGAGGGTGTGATTCTTAGAAGCAATCCTTGCGTTCGAGAACTACGTAGCCAGCGTAGGTTGAGACATCAAATCTAATAGTTGAGGTTTGATGAGGTGGCTTAACTTGTCAGTTGAGGGTCCCGCCATTCTCATTAGAGTACCTGCCAGATGAGGGTAAGTCACAGCTTGTCCTTATCAGTAATGCGGTATTGACACCCTTTCAATTGGGGTTATAGATTGGACCTTATCTCAATTATGTTATCTTACATGGGGCATGTCGGTTAGATGACTACCTCCCACAGTCTCAGTCTCAGTCTCAGTCTTCAGAATAGAACTCAGATAGTTCTACAGATTTTAGGACAGTCAGATACAGTTACTCAGCTCAGTACAGAACTCAGCTAGTTCCATCAGAATCAGGACTGTCAGAAACAGTCGCTCAGTAAATAGTATACCAGTTATCAGTAATCCATGTTATTAGTAAACTTCAAATTTAGAATCCTTATGATTTCAGTTACATTTTATATGCTAATGCATGTATTCCCACGAAGTCATGTTCATGTTATTCAGTCAGTTATAGTTCATGCATATGAACCCTTGCATTCAGCCTTACCTCACTTAGCATACCAGTACATTCCCACGTACTGACGCATACTTTTATCTTGGGCTATGGTGTCTTATACCATAGGTTCAGAAGCACGAGCTCTAGAGCACCTTTAGCAGTTCAGATTCAATCAACAACAGTAGACGTAGCAGTGAGTCCTCATCATTCGAGGATATTCTTTCATTTCATTATTTCATTAGACTCAGTATTTCAGTAGATGGAGTTAGTTGGGGGATTGTCCCATCAACTCCACTTTCAGATAGTTTAGTTTAGAGGCATTTCAGACTAGACGTTAGATAGTTGCAGTTCTGCAGATACTATCAGATGTTATGTTTTCTCAGTATTTCAAATTTTTTTTAACCTTATGGCATTTCAGCCTACTATTCCATATTTTTTTTACAGTATATTATTCAGTGCTCAGCTACAGATATCAATCATGGGTTAGATTGTGGTCCTTCAAGGTCGCAAGCATCGTGTAGCATCCGGGGTACAGACTCGGAGCGTTACAATCATGGCAAAGGATATTCTATAATAGGATGATTATAATCTTATGTTGCTGGCAAAATTTCTATTACTATTATTCATTCACTTTTTAAAAAAATTATTGAGAAGTAAATCGATACACAAGTCAATTGATTTGATTGAATAAAGGAGAGAATAAAAATATCCAAAAATCACACGTCAAAAAATATGTTGCCCACACTGCTGTCTGACCACAATTACTTTTATTTTATTTTTCATAGATCATTTTTATTAGTAAAAAAAATATAGATTGGGGAGATTAAATAAGTAATGGTGAAATCGCTAAATTTGAATTTGAACATTGTAGATTTAAGTTATAATCACTTCCCATGGGACTGTCCAAAACTTTATCACAATTCTTTATATTATTGTTAATTTGTGATAAGTAGTTGTGTTATATTATTATGCTTATATATAATGTAGACTTATGATTACGAATTTGTTTTCGTTCATTTAACAAAATATTTTTAAGTATAAGAAAATATATGGTAAAAGGTCTTAGAAAAATTAAATAAGGAGTCCAAAAATATATGATAATAATTTTTTTTCAAGACAACTTAAACACTATTTTATCTTACTGAGTTTACGGAAACACAATTATAAGACTGGTTTCTTGGGTTGCTTAATGTTGTTCTTGAGATGATGAGAATGTCTGAAAAGTGAAGGTGGAGTAAGATGATTTTGTTGTACTAGAACAAGGTGACATCTAGATTGCAACATTTACAAGGGTATCAAATTATTAAGCCACTCTATGAAAGTTTGAAAAAGTGTGGTGGAGATGAGATGTGACTATATATATACATGGACCTGTTGGCTCTCATGCCGGGATGCTCGACTACAAGGGTGATCTACCTTGTAAGGAGACTAGTAAAACTATACAAGAAGATGAAGAAGGACTTGCATATAGTGTTCATTAACCTGAAAAAGCCTTACGGCGAAGTCCCTAGAGAGGTTATATGGAGATGCTTGGAGGATAAAGTTTTACATGTGGCGTATATCAAGGTGATTCAGAACGTGTATTATGGAGCCAAAACTTGGGTAGGGACAGTGCAGATGCAATTGCGCGAAGGTGTGAGAGGTTGGTTATGTATGATTTTCAAAGGGGTAAAGGTAGGACGAAGAAGAATTGGAAGAGGTTATTAGATAGGACAATATGCAACTTCAGCTTACCGAGGACACAATCTTAGATAATAAGTTATGGAGGTCACAGATTAGAGTACAAATTAGTTAGATAATTGAGCATCGCGTCGCTTATTCTTCTTTACTATGAGTCATACTATGAGGCATATTTCTATTATAGTTTCTTGTTTTTGAGATTGGTTATTGGTGTGGATTTTACACTTTGATTGCCATTGTATCTTATTACGACTACTATTTAGTATGATTTGTCGGATTGTCAATGATATTTGTAATGACTGTCATCATTTCTGTTATTTCTTTCTCTATACTGCTTTGGCATATTTTCTGTTTGAGGTGGGGGTCTATTTGTATTAATATCTTTACCTCTAATATAGTTATACACTATATATTTTACCTTTTTCAGACCCTATTTTGTGGGATTACACTGAGTATGTTGTTGTTGTTTGTATATTTTACCATGATTCATTAATTTGGATATCAAAACATATATTACCATTACTTTTAGTTAAAAACTTGATACACGTGCAGTGCACGTACTCTGTACTAGTATTACTAATTATGTATATGCATATGAATCAATTCCAAATAAATTAATGTCCACAATATGAATTTTTGATATTATTGATGTGATTACTCGAAATAAATTTCAGTTCATGAAATACCCAAGTAGAATATCAACAATATGGACCCTCAATATTATAACATTGTTTGGGTGTAAATTAAAATTTATTTCAATTAACACTAAAAGAATCAATTCAAAGAATGATAAAGAGTGTAATCTTCTTGAGCATTAAGTGTAGTCTTTTGATGAATTCTCGATATCATCGATGTGATTAATCAAAATAAATTTCACTTAATGAAAGACTCAAGTAAGAAATTGATAATGTGGACCTTCAATAGTATAATACTATTTGAGACAAAAATAAAATTTATTTCAATTAAGATTAAAAGAATCAATTCAAAGATTGATAAGGAGTGTAGTCTTCATGAGCATTAAATGTAGTCTTTTGACGAATTCTCAATATTATCGATACGATTAGTTCGAAATAAATTTTATTTAATGAAAGTCTTGAGTTCAACTATAAAAAGAACAACATTTTACCTCGAGCATATCAATTTAGTTTTCTTATTGGATGGTACCAGCAAAACTACTTCTGTTATCCTTGCAATTTTCATTAGCAAACTGTTTATATCCAAAAAAAATGAACAGTGTACAAAAGTTTGCTTCGCTTTAAATCACCCACAATACTCATAATATTATAACATTGTTTGAGTGTACATTAAAATTTATTTCAATTAACACTAAAAGAATCAATTCAAAGAATGATAAAGAGTGTAATCTTCTTGAGCATTAAGTGTAGTCTTTTGATGAATTCTCGATATCATCGATGTGATTAATCAAAATAAATTTCACTTAATGAAAGACTCAAGTAAGAAATTGATAATGTGGACCTTCAATAGTATAATACTATTTGAGACAAAAATAAAATTTATTTCAATTAAGATTAAAAGAAACAATTCAAAGATTGATAAGGAGTGTAGTCTTCATGAGCATTAAATGTAGTCTTTTGACGAATTCTCAATATTATCGATACGATTAGTCCGAAATAAATTTTAGTTAATGAAAGTCTTGAGTTCAACTATAAAAAGAACAACATTTTACCTCGAGCATATCAATTTAGTTTTCTTATTGGATGATACCAGCAAAACTACTTCTGTTATCCTTGCAATTTTCATTAGCAAACTGTTTATATTCAAAAAAAATGAACAGTGTACAAAAGTTTGCTCCGCTTTAAATCACCCACAGTACTCATAATATTATAACATTGTTTGGGTGTAAATTAAAATTTATTTCAATTAACACTAAAAGAATCAATTCAAAGAATGATAAAGAGTGTAATCTTCTTGAGCATTAAGTGTAGTCTTTTGATGAATTCTCGATATCATCGATGTGATTAATCGAAATAAATTTCACTTAATGAAAGACTCAAGTAGAAAATTGATAATGTGGACCCTCAATATTATAATACTATTTGAGTCAAAAATAAAATTTATTCCAACTAAGACAAAAAGAATCAATTCAAAGATTGATAAGGAGTGTCATCTTCATGAACATTAAATGTAGTCTTTTGACGAATTCTCAATATCAACGACACGATTAGTCCGAAATAAATTTTATTTAATGAAAGTCTTGAGTTCAACTATAAAAAGAACAACATTTTACCTCGAGCATATCAATTTAGTTTTCTTATTGGATGGTACCAGCAAAACTACTTCTGTTATCCTTGCAATTTTCATTAGCAAACTGTTTATATCCAAAAAAAATAAACAGTGTACAAAAATTTGTTCCGCTTTAAATTATCCATAGTACTCATAATATTTAACATTGTTTGGGTGTAAATTAAAATTTATTTCAATTAACACTAAAAGAATCAATTCAAAGAATGATAAAGAGTGTAATCTTCTTGAGCATTAAGTGTAGTCTTTTGATGAATTCTCGATATCATCGATGTGATTAATCGAAATAAATTTCTCTTAATGAAAGACTCAAGCAGAAAATAGATAATGTGGACCCTCAATATTATAATACTATTTGAGTCAAAAATAAAATTTATTTCTATAAAGACTAAAATAATCAATTCAAAGATTGATAAGGAGTGTAATCTTCATGAGCATTAAATGTAGTCTTTTGACGAATTCTCAATATCATCGATACGATTAGTCCGAAATAAATTTTAGTTAATGAAAGTCTTGAGTTTTTAACTATAAAAAGAACAGCATGTTACCTCGAGTATATCAATTTAGTTTTCTTATTGGATCCAACAAAACTACTTCTGTAATCCTCGCATTGTTTTCTCCGCTTTAAATCACCCATAATACTCACTCGTGAATATCACATTGTTAGTCTCTTTATTCCTTTTTTAATGGAGTGGCCCGAATTCCTAGAAAGTTCAAACTCGCAAGAGCCCATATTTAATCAGTTTGATGTAACACCTCGCGATAATTCTGAGATTATTTTTCAAACAGATAAGTGGACTTTTGAAGAGAAACAATTTTTTGAAAATGTTTTTTCTAGTTACAATAATCTAGGTTCTCAATTTTTTTTTGAGTTTATTGCTTCAAAACTCCCTAATAAATCAATGCAGGAAATAAAAAGTTATTACATAACTTTTCTCAGAAATGTTGACATGAAGAATCCTCCACATAATAATGATATTATTATTGCTGATGATGATGATCTTGATCAACAACATCACCATGTGCAACAGGAAGATAACAGTCGTCCATATCGCCGTCGGGGAACTCCATGGACTCAAAACGAACATCAGTAATTAAATTTTACTCTTTTTTCATTTTTTATAAAATTCATGATTAGTTTATACATGAACCCTTTTTTCTATCTTTATTTGTATGTGTAATTATACACTTTTGTATGTTGATTTTGGCATGTTAGATTTTTTCTTTATGAGTTTCAATGCGTTTTTGCTTCATGCATGACAAGCTTTTAATTTACTTGAATTCTTTTATCACTCTTTTATGTACTAAAAAAAAAAATCTCCTTATGTATTAATTCACCTTCTCATTTTTTGTGATTTAATTTTTCTTTACACCTAGTTTATATGAAGACTTTTTGTTCTTGAAAAATATATTTTGATAAAAAAGAGAAAATCTTCTTATATATATATTTTTACTTCAATATATATAAAAAAGAGAAAACCATTGATGTGTGTGTGTGAATTTTATTACAATGAAAATAATATTTTGCTTGAAGAATTTTATTTGTAATTTTGCAATTGATTTCATTTATAAGTAAACTCTCAATTTTGATACAACGAAAATATAAGCCTCATTTTTAATGTAATCCCGAATAAAATAAGTAAAACTGGATTCTTGGTGCACATAAACTTAATTCTTTAAATTTGTTTTTGATTACAAATTTTATTTCCTTTTTTTTTTTCAAATTTAATTATTATATTTTTAATATGACATGATATATATAGGTTGTTTCTTATGGGATTAAACAAATTTGAAAGAGGAGATTGGAAGAGCATTTCAAGATACTACGTTGTTTCAAAGACACCGACTCAAGTAGCTAGTCATGCTCAAAAGTACTTCTCTCGTCAAGATAGTAAGACTCCGGTAGAGCGTCGTCGTCCTAGCATCAATGACATTCGAACAGTCAGCCTTAATCTCATGACAACACCAATAACAACTACGATGACAATTCATCAGAATAGTAATAACAGATTTGCTTATAACAACATTCATCAAGCCGACCCTTCATCAATGCATTTTCATCATCCTAATTACACCTTTTGTGGTGTAACTTTTAACAACAACTTCAATGAAAATTGTGGGAGATCCCATCTAGGTAAAGCATCTGGCAGCAACTTATTTGTTATGGGGCAAAACAATAACAACAACAACAACAATCTAAATAGACCAGTGTCTCCTCGCCCTTTTCTTTCGACGTACTTGTCTTCAATTAAGGGGAATAGGCCCTAAGTCTAACCAATATTGGATATTTAGTTAGAGATATTTGTTGGATGAAGTAAAGCATGCTTGTAATAAATTATGGTTGTGTAGCGGTAGTGAATATTGAGTTTTATTGGTTTAAAGATTGGAGAACTTTGATTTTTCAGTATGTTTTTGAGATCTAATGTATGGGCCAGAGCACTTGACATGCCTTAAGTTCAATTTCATATATAATGATTTGAAAAAAATTTGTGAACGTTAATAAATATAAATACTCACACACATACACACACATACACACACACACACACACACACACATATATATATATATATATGGATGGGCTACTATAAAGATCAATTTCGTTGTGGATACACGTAGAATTTTTGCATTATAAAAGTAATTTGACATATAATTTTTATCATCATGTTTGTCTTAAAATTCATCGTTTAGATGTAATTAAGTTTTAAACACAATTAAATTTATCTAGGATTGCGTTTCATCCTCCGTTGTATGTTATAAACATCAAACAGTTTTTCAGAACAATTTTGAAACTATGAATAAAATAAGAATTGTATAATTTTGTGTTGGTCTCTTAAGTTAAAGAAATAAAAAAAGTAAGACACTTGTCGCAACAAAAAAAAATGTCTTCTATTATGATTGTAATCTATTTTCACTTTATCAAATAATCTATAAAATGGTAGCATCATGTGCAAAGTAGAAATAATTGTGTCACAAATAATTGATTATGTCATGATTATAGATATAAATTTTCTAGTATTGTTCAATGAAGAATGTAGAGTGTGTTACAAGGTACATTAAACTGTAACAAATCCGAATTCCTTTCTATATTAATAAGAATTGGAATACACGTACAACTTTATAATCACCATGCAATAATTAAAATATTAAATTACTACGAAAATATTAAAAGTATTAAAGGATAGAGATAAGAATGAAAATGAGAAACTTATACTACGATACTGAAAATAAGAAGAATCAAACTCTTTTTTAAATAATATGCATAATGCCTGAATCACATATCAATACCTCTTTTGATGGAATCTTTCTCATACCACTACTCAACTTGAATTCCAAATCAATCTGGTCCTATTACTTGTTGCAGCTTAATAGCTCTTGTCAATTTAATAACTGCTTGTGTGACCTTGATGTCTACATTAGATCGGAATTGGTTCATAAAATCAACCCAATACATTATGTGTAAAAATATATTAAAATTACAATTAATAGTAGATATGAATTCATAACTTAAGAAATACAATGAATTCAATATTAATTACCTTAGAAGACAAACCCATAAAATTTAAATTTCGAGCCTGCCTTTGATCATGTCATGCTGCACTTGAATCATGCCATGAATCGATTTTTGACATTCTAGAAGAGTCGCCCTTCATGTAGAACGACATGATAGTTGTACTTATCAACAATATCATATCTCTCTTAAATAAAATATTAAAATATGATCACCTAAGATTATTTTGAGTTCATTGTGTGCTACAATACAAGCATCAATACACTCTAACTTAGTCATAATTTTAGTTGGAACTGACATAATTAGTTTTCTCGGTGCAAATTGACAGACATTGATAACGTGCCATTTCCCCTCCGGGCGTAATCCAAAAGTCCACCAATTAGATTGGCCAACACCAAAATGTATTGCCCTCACAAGTTTTTCTTGACATATTGAATTAGATATATTAATTACAATAAAATTTCTTGTTGTGGATTGAAAAAATATTTAAAAGTTTAAATTTTTTGGATAGAGAAAAGATAGGGGGAAAAGACACCCTATGACCACTCAGCCATACTATTGGTGACTGAAATGGTCATTTGAAACTTCACCCTTTTATGGTGTCATATAAATTTCATCTGTTGGCTATTTCGGTCCTTAAATAAATTTTTTGTTTTTAAATAGTTTATTGTACTTTTTTTTTCTTTCACTACACTTTAGTTTTGGGCTAAAAAATTATTTTTTTAAGAAAATAAATAAATACAATTGTATAGAGATCGTATAATTATTGTATAGAGATCGTATAATTATTGTATAGAGATCGTATAATTATTGAATAGAATATATGTTAAACAACAAGATAAATGTATAGAAATTATATATAATGTGTCTAGAAACTGTATATGTGTTGTATAAAATATGTATTTGTACTATATATATACAATGCGTATAAAAATTACATAATGGTAGTATAAAATACAGAGTTGTATATAATATGTGTAGAAATTGTATAATTATTACATAAAATTTGTATCAAAATAATTACTACAGCTCAAGCTTGTATAGAATGTGTATAAAAATGCAATAATTATAATATATAATAAGTATTTATATAAAATATATATAGAAACTGTATCATTATTGCATAAGATATATATTTATATAAAATATATAAAAAATCTGCATTAATATATAAAAATAATATTTTATATAACCAATAAAAATACATTCTTTTTTTATTTGATTGATTAGAAAAAGACTATCAATTACAATATTTTAATTTTATATTTAACTGTTAACCCAAAAAAGATAAAACATAAAATTTTAATTGATTGTTTTTTTTGATAGATTTTTTTAAAAGAAAAGGTGACCGGTCTGATTTATTAAACAAAGGAGAAAGATAATAGATGAAGAAGCAGTCGCCAAAAAGAAAAAGGAAAGAAGAAATATCACCCGACAAAAAAGTGACAAAACAAAAAAAGTGAGGCGCGAAACTTGAGCAGACAAAAAACTGACAAAAAAAAAGGTAGGCGTAAAACTCGAACGGACAAAAAACTGACAAAGCAAAAGAAGGGAGGCGATTAAGCCAAATGGTCAGAAATCAAAATTTCAATTCCTTGACCTCTAGCGTAGAATTAATTTCGGACGACATGCTGTTTTCGTCCTTTTTGCAGAATAATATTCAATGAATTTATTTTATTAAGTTCAACTATTTTGTTGGATAGTACTAAACTTAGATAATAGATATTAGTCAAATTTGATATATGTGGGCGACTTTAATTAATTATAAATACTTTATAGATATACACATACCGATAAAATAAATAAATATATATTTTAAGTGCATTTAACACAAACATGAACTTACCTTATACTCTAAGCATGTTTATTATTTTTTTATCGGTATTTGTTTATACAAAGTAAATTTGCTTGAAATTTATTCTTTTGACAAATCTACCAATGATTCAATGTAGTACTTACAATAATATTTAAAAAATAGGGAGAGATGATTTTTTCTGTCAACTCATTTATTAAACAGAACAATGTGGTCGGTAGTTCAATTGTATTTAAAAAAAAATCGATATTAGTTGATCACTCCCCCCCCCCCCCCACCCCAAATGATAAAGGGTTTAAATAAAAAATAAAAATTTTAAATCAACAAGTATCAATTGAGTGTTAGAATATATATATATATATATATATATATAGTTATATCCTTCCTTATAGATGAATCGTTCTTCAAAATAAAGATTGCAAATTCATCAAGTTGCAATACCAACACATTGTCCTCTGACATCACTTTTTGAGCGTGGACTCTAAATTATTGATCACCTATGATCGTTTATTATGTTGATAATAGACCTTTTTTAAAGTAATTCGAGTATATTGTTGAATATGAATGAAAAAAAAGGACATATTCTATTGTTTGGGTATAAATTAAATTTATTTCAATTAAAACTAAAAGAATCAATTCAAAAAATGATAAAGAGTGCAATCTTCTTGAGCATTAAGTGTAGTCTTTTGATGAATTCTCGATATCATTGATGTGATTAATCGAAATAAATTTCACTTAATGAAAGACTCAAATAGAAAATTGATAATGTGGATCCTCAATATTATAATACTATCTGAGTCAAAAATAAAATTTATTTCAATTAAGACTAAAAGAATCAATTCAAATATTGATAAGAAGTGTAATCTTCATGAGCATTAAATGTAGTCTTTTGACGAATTCTCAATATCATTGACACGATTAGTCCGAAATAAATTTTAATTAATGAAAGTCTCGAGTTTTCAACTATAAAAAGAATAATATTTTACCTCGACCATATCAATTTAGTTTTCTTATTGGATGGTACCAGCAAAACTACTTCTTTTATCCTTGCAATTTCCATTAGCAAACTGTTTCTATCCAAAAAAATGAGCAGTATACTATAGTTTTGCCCCGCTTTAAATCACCCATAGTACTCATACTATTATAACATTGTTTGGATGTAAATTAAAATTTATTTCAATTAACACTAAGAGAATCAATTCAAAGAATGATATGGAGTGTAATCTTTTTGAGCATTAAGTGTAGTTTTTTGATGAATTCTCGATATCATCGATGTGATTAATCGAAATAAATTTCACTTAATGAAAGACTCAAGCAAAAATTAGATAATGTGGACCCTCAATATTATAATACTATTTGAGTCAAAAATAAAATTTATTTCAATAAAGACTAAAAGAATCAATTCAAAGATTGATAAGGAGTGTAATCTTCATGAGCATTAAATGTAGTCTTTTGACGAATTCTCAATATCATCGATACGATTAGTCCGAAATAAATTTTAGTTAATGAAAGTTTTGAGTTCAACTATAGAAAGAACAACATTTTACCTCGAGCATATCAATTTAATTTTCTTATTGGATGGTACTAGCAAAACTACTTCTGTTATCCTTAAAATTTTCATTAGCAAACTGTTTATATCCAAAAAAATTGAACAGTGTACAAAAGTTTGCTCCGCTTTAAATCACCCACAGTACTCATAATATTATAACATTGTTTGGGTGTAAATTAAAATTTATTTCAATTAACACTAAAAGAATCAATTCAAAGAATGATAAAGAGTGTAATCTTCTTGAACATTAAGTGTAGTCTTTTGATGAATTCTCGATATCATCGATGTAATTAATCGAAATAAATTTCACTTAATGAAAGACTCAAGTAGAAAATTGATAATGTGAACCTTCAATATTATAATATTATTTGAGTAAAAAATAAAATTTATTTCAATTAAGACTAAAAGAATCAATTCAAAAATAGGTAAGGAGTGTAATCTTCATGAGCATTAAATGTAGTCTTTTGATGAATTTTCAATATCATCGATACGATTAGTCTGAAATAAATTTTAGTTAATGAAAGTCTCAAGTTTTCAACTATAAAAAGAACAATATTTTACCTCAAGCATATCGATTTAATTTTCTTATTGGATGGTGCCAGCAAAACTACTTCTGTTATCCTTGCAATTCCCATTAGCAAACTGTTTCTATCCAAAAAAAAATAAGAACAGTGTATAAAAATTTACTCCGCTTTAAATCACTCATAGTACTCACTCGTGAATATCACATTGTTAGTCTCTTTCTTCTTTTCTTAATGGAGTGGCCCAATGTAACACCCTGTGATTTTCTCGACTTAGTATCACATCGTAGTATACTTGAAAGGGTCAATCTTCTAAAAAATTTTCTAAGTGTCAAAAGGACTTAGTCACATTTTGAACCCCTAGCCTTTGTTGATTTTATTTTCGACCTTTCCGATCTTGGAGAGTTAATTTTTAAGTTGTTTCATGTTCGGGGGAGTAATAGGGATGTGTCGGAAAAGTTTTAGATTTTTCGGACGACGTTAGAGGTGTGTTTGGATGTTGGAATCAGTGAATCGATGCGAAGTCTACGTGCCGCATCGATGGTC
This sequence comes from Capsicum pubescens, assembly GCA_030864215.1. Classification (NCBI taxonomy): domain Eukaryota; kingdom Viridiplantae; phylum Streptophyta; class Magnoliopsida; order Solanales; family Solanaceae; genus Capsicum; species Capsicum pubescens. Next base: position 182,822,951 of record CM061539.1, on the reverse strand, counting down.
GCATCGATGAAGCAGTGAACTGACGCGTATGCGTCGCATCGGTTGGCGCGTCGATGACCAGTTTGCGTCGTTTTAAATAATAACCGACTTCTGGAAGGACATATTAGTCTTTTTCCTTGTCCTATTTCTGCCATAACACGGAATTATTAAGTATTGGGGGCTCATTTCATCAGAAACTACTTAGAATCTCTCAAATCAAAATCCTAGTCCCTTCATCTAAGAGCAGGAGTTCATCATTGCAAGTCAAGAATTCCTAGAACTAAGGTGTGATTCGGATTCTACTCTTTCTCATAAGGGATATAAGGTACGTGGGGTTTTTTCTAAAATCACTTGGGCATAATGAAAGTGTCTCGACAACTTTTTCACCATGTGAAATCATGAATTCTCAACGGGGTTTTGAAATTTACATTGAAATCGCATTATGTATTCTTATTTGACATTATTGTTTTGGTCTTTCGACCTTTTCCCCGAATTGATTTGAAATCTCATGTATATGTATGTGGTTTAAGTTGACATTGAATTGAGAGCATGACTATTAACACTCCCTCTCATGTGTGACACTTCTTGACTTTTTGAACGTTACTTAGAAGCATGATTTCAATGCTCTTTATTATTGTTCCATGATTTAAGATTGATCTTTAAATTGAGGAGAGGGTTCTTGCATATTGATAAATGTTGAACATATAATAAAAAAATTGCATAGTTTTCAAAGAAATACAAGATCACCACATATTTGTTGAAATGATTTAAAGGAATGATTCTGCATAATTTTGATAAATCTGTTGAAGAATGAATTTTCTTGAATTGGTTGAGGTATGGTGGTCTAAACGTTATGTTTTGAAAGAGAAAACTGTGAATGATTTTATGGCTTAGAGATTCGACTTACAAGTCAATGGTATGACGATACCATATAAATTCATGCCATAACAGAGTAAGAGTTTAGACTTGATTTCTTAAAGAGAACATGTTTTATGAGCTAAAAGCGGGCTTAAAGAGGGTTAGGTGGTTGCCTAAAGAAGGCTTGAGTTCAAGTAACTCTTTGCCTAAAATCGTGTTTTGTCGATACGGGTATATTATTATTTTACGCTGGCCTAGTGCCCTGTGGCGTAGTAGAGACAGAAACTCCAACCCTTGCGGCAAACTCTGGTTGGGGGCTTGGCTGCCGAGTTAAGAGCAGATTCCATATAACCCGTGAAATTTCAGAGTTGTAGGGTATACCACCTAGCACAGAAGTAACAAAGAGTGTGTTATGGAATTTTAGATAATTGTACGGAGTCTTTTAAATATGCCCATATATTTTTTTCTTGCATATGTATATCTTATATAGAACTGTTTCTAAACTGCTCTCACCTATGTTGAATAAAAATTATTATTTTTGAATTGCTCTGCGTATCAGTACTTTGTATTGACCCTCTATCTTTCAGGGTCTGAGGCTCAGTCTAGAGGTCCTGCTAAACCGTAGAGTTGACAGTCAGGAGTGTGCATTTGGTGAGACTTCTTTATTCCGGAAGGCCTATTTCCTTCAGACATTTGCTATTTAATTTGGTTTAGGTTCACTGGGGACCTTGTCCCAGTTGCAGACAATTGTAAATTTTTGTATGTATTAGAGATTTCGCAGACTGTAATAGACGTTGTTTAGATATTGATGGATTCCTTTTCTAGTATTTGTTAAATTGAATTCAGAGTATGACCATTATTCCGTTTATTTCATTTCCACATTCCTTTCTTTATTCTTTGAGTATTGTGCGTGATTACCAGAGACAGAAGGGCGCCCGGGCCCCCACGGTTCGGGATGCTCGTCACGGCCAGGGCCCTGGCTCGGGTCATGACACCCGAATTGCTAGAAAGTTCAAACTCATAAGAGCCCATATTTAATCAGTTTGGTGTAGCACCTCGCGATAATTCTGAGATTATTGCGCAAACAGATAAGTGGACTTTTGAAGAGAAATAATTTTTTGAAAATATTTTTTCTAGGTACAATAATCTGGGTTCTCAATTTTTTTTGAGTTTATTGCTCCAAAACTCCTTAATAAGTCAATGCAGGAAATAAAAAGTTATGTAATAACTTTTATCAAAAACGTTGAAATGGAGAATCCTCCACACAATAATGATATTGTTATTGCTGATGATGATGGTCTTGATCAGCAACATCACCATGTGAAACGGGAAGGTAACAACCGTCCATATCGCCGTCGGGGAACTCCATGGACTCAAAACGAACATCAGTAATTAAATTTTACTTTTTTTTTCATTTAAAAAATTCATGATTAGTTTATACATGAACTTTTTTTTAACCTTTATTTTGATGTGTAATTATACACTTTTGTCATCATGAGTCCGCCCCCCGGCCTTCTTTCTGCAACAAGTCCGTAGTACACGTGTTATACACGACCTCTAGTTGAGTCACCCTATTTTAGGGGGGAAGCCGTCGGTGTTATGGAGTAGGTGGAAAGCAAAGCAACCACTATCGACCATACGCTCCCCCGAACGGCCTTGTTAGTAAACCACAACGTAGGTCAGCCTTTAGGTCATTCTTATGTGCATCATATTGAGACCTAGCGAGGCCTACACGATCCTTTGTAGGAGACTCACCTTTAAAGCATCCCTACGTGCTAACTGTTGCATATTTGAGGGTAACGTGGTCATTTGACGGACGGATTTTTTATAAAAAAAAAAAAGAAAAAAAAAGAAAAAGAAAAATATAGAAAGCGAGTCGAAAAGAATGAATCAAAAGGAATGTCGTAGTTTATTTTAGAATTCTTTATGGCTTTTGTTCTTCACGATCCAAAAACTCAAAAAGATTTTTTTTCCATTTTTGCATTTTGTCTTCTCAAAGTACCGTAAATTCAAAAAGAAAAAAAAAGTTTTTTCTACGTATTTGTCAAAAGCAAAAATACCAAAAAGATTTTTTTCCATAATTGATGGTGTCAGTCTTAGTTAAAGTGTCTAATTGAAAAATCCAAAAAGTTTTTATTCGTTTGTTTTTGGTTTTGTCTCTTAAGTTAGGGTCAATTTATTAGTTAATCGTTAGTTGTCCAATCTGGACGAACTACGCACCCCTGATTCTCCTCTCTCGGGAGTGAGATACGTAGGCAACCTATTGTGGGTTCGGGGATCTTATTTGAAAAATCCAAAAATATTTCTTCACTCTCCATTTAGAGTAAGCGTTTCATATACGTCTTTAAAAAAAAACTACAAAAAGATTTTCCTTTAATAGGTTCAAGTTTCATTTTCACATGAAATTCAAAAATCGAAAATCCAAAAAGATTTTTCTTTGGTAATCACAGGTTCCATTTTGTATAGAGATTTAAACCTAAAAAAAAAAAAAGATTTTTGTCAGTTCTTTTGACACTTTGTTTCAAGAAAGAAAAAAAGAGTTTAATTGACCATTTTGGTAAAACTACCCGAACTACACAAGATCTGATTCATGTACAACATGATACGTAGGCAACCTACTTTTGGGTTCGATCTAATCATTTTGTTTCGTCATTTTTCATTATTTTTCCTCTTTTAAAGAAAAAAATAAAAGCCATAAAGAAAAATAAAATAAAGGTAGATAACGAGAGAAGTGAAAAGAATAAAGATGGATACGAAAAAAAAATAATAAAAAAAAAAGGGAGAGAGTGTAGATAAAAATCGGGATGATGTTGAAATGACCTCGCTACCCTCAAAAGCTGGTAGAAATGAACATGAATTTAGGACAATTTTACCAATGTGACTCTCATGCTTGTTGTGTGCCTTAATCCTAACGGATGTCGTCTTTGATGAATATGTTCTTTCAGATAACAGTGGTAGGTTTGCAGCACTCTGGCTAGTCACCCATACTTCACTAGATCCAAAGCAAAGCTTGTCATGGCTAGCAGGGAGATTGAAAATTTGCTCATTGACCCGGATCAGGATCACAGGAAAGAAAGTTCAGAACACAATGATGAGGTAGTAAGGCTCAGGCAATAATTGATAGATTTGCACCGGGCATGGGCCAGCGGAATGCCTCCTCCTCCGCTCCCTGAAGGTCTTGAGAATATCTCTAATTGCCCACCGCTCTCTCAGGCACAATTCTCTGCTCCTACTGAGTCACCTGAGCACGCGCCAGGATTCACTCTGCGACATTATTATCCTGGCAATTCTGGTGTGTCCTTGGCAGCTCCGTAATCAAGACCAGCTGCTCAACCAGCGCCACCGATCACATCGGTATTCATGGCCCCGCCACCACATGAAACTCCCATATATGCTGTGCATCCCACAATGAGGCTTTCTCGATCTACCAGTAAGCCAGTATTGAAGGTTCCAGATAGTCAGTATTATGCCCCGGAGCCAACTTTGAGAATGAATGAACCGTATGGGTACACTCAGCCACCTGCATTTCCATTTAATTCAGAGAAACCTGTCGCAACAGAGGAACAGGAAGTCATAGCGCGGAAGTTGAAAAGTTTAGAACAGGCCATGAGAAATTTGTAGGGAATCGGAGGTTATAAGAGTGTTTCTTATAAAGATCTGTGCATGTTCCCAGACATCAACCTTTCCCTCGGTTTTAAAATGCCTAAGTTCGAGAAGTATGCAGGACACGGTGATCCCGTGGCCCACTTGAGACGCTATTGCAACCAGTTGAGGGCTGCAGGAGGAAGGGAAGAGCTGCTCATGGCTTTCTTTGGCGAGAGTCTTTCTGATCTGGCTTCAGAATGGTTTATCGATCAAGATATCGACAAGTGGAACAGCTAGGATGACTTGGCTTCTGAGTTTGTGCAATATTTTCAGTATAACATCGACCTGATTCCAGACGAAAAATCTTTGGTCAACATGAAGAAGAAAAGCACTGAAGGTTTTAGGGAATACGCGATAAGGTGGCGTGAACAGGCCGCTAGGGTAAAGCCTCCAATGAAAGAAAGTAAGTTGGTAGAAGTTTTCATTCAGGCGCAGGATGAAACCTATTTTCAACATTTACTTCCGGCAATGGGAAAGTCTTTTATGGAAGTCCTCAAAATGGGGGAGATGATAGAGGATGGGATTAAGACCGGTCGAATAGTGAGTTTTGCTGCATTAAAAGCCACCACACAAGTGATTCAAGGTGGATCTGGCACATTTGGAGGTAAAAAGAAGAAAGAGGATGTTGCGACTGTCGTAGCCGGAACCCATTCCTATCCTAAAAGACCACCTCGCCCCTATCCCCAATCCCAAGCCCAAATCTACACCCAAGCTCCATATATTCCTCCTCACCATTAATACCCTCCACAAAACCCTTTATATTCCATTCCACCACCACCATACCTAGTATATAGCGCGCAACCATATGCCCAAACCCCTTCTTACCCGCAGTGGCACGCGCAAGCTCCATAAAATTGCCCATTCGCTCCACCAAACTACCAAAACCCCTGCAGACCCAGTTTTTAGCCTAGGCCCGAGTATAAGAAGGAGAAGGCGGTCAAAAATCAATTCACACCTCTTGGGGAGTCATATGCTAGTTTGTTTGATAGGTTGAGAAAGTTGAAGGTTTTAAGCCCAATTCAAGGAAGGCTTTCAAATCCACCGCCGAGGAATCTCGATTATTCTTTAAGGTGTGTGTATTGTTCTGATATGCCAGGCCATGATATTGAGAAATGTTGGCATTTAAAGAGAGCTGTCCAAGATTTAATTAACACAAATCAGATGTTGTTCCAGTCCCCGGAGGGTCCAAACATTAACCAGAATCCGCTGCCAACCCATGCTGAAGACAATATGTTAGAATTGATATATGATGGGAAAGAGTCTTCGAGGGGTTATAAGCCTATTGTCAAGATACAAACCATTGAGGAGAAATCAGTGAATGTAGCGGAGTATTTGAAAGCAATGTCATTAAGCCAGGAAGGAATGAGAGAAGATAAAGCTCAAGGAAGCACAAAGAAGCCCCTGATCACAGTACAAGGCGCCAGAAGGTATGGTGATTCGAGTCAGGATAAACCTAAGTTGACAGTGGTGGGAGCTTTGAGTCAGCACATCTTGACGGTGAAAGGAGCACTGGCAGCGCCTATTGTCCTCAAATTGGTGACCCAACCTCTGATAGTTGATACGAAAAGAATTCCCTGGAATTATGGGCGGACCGTGATGACCTATCATGGAAAAAAAGTAGTGGAAGATGTAGATGAGGTAGGGGGTTTGACTAGGTCAGGAAGATGTATCGTGCCTGAAAGCTTAAGAAAGTCCAAGCCAACAGTGAGTGGACCGTCATCTATCAAAAAGCCTATCACCGAAGAAGAAGCCGAAGAATTTTTGAAAAAGATGAAATTGCCAGAGTATTCAATATTAGACCAGCTGAAGAAAACCTCTGCTCAAATTTCCCTTTTATCTTTGCTGTTGCACTCCAAGGAGCATCGTGATGTTTTACTGAAGGTATTAAATGAAGCATATGTTTCAAGGGAGATTACAATCAAGCAGCTTGAGAAAATGGTTGGAAAAATCTTTGAGGTCAATCGGATCAGCTTTTCTGACGATGAATTGCCTATTGAAGGTATAGGGCATAACCGGGGCCTTTACATTATAGTGAAGTGTGAAGATTTCTATGTCACTCATGTTATGATTGATGGAGGTTCAGGTGCAAATATTTGCCCTATTTCTACTTTGCAAAAGCTGAATATTGGTGCTGAGAGGATCAGGCCCAACAATGTATGTGTCAGGGCTTTCAATGGTGAAAAATCAAATTCCATTGGTGAAATAGAACTAGTGTTGACCATAGGGCCTGTTGAGTTCACCATAGAGTTTCAAGTATTGAATGTAGAGTCCTCTTACAATCTGTTGTTGGGAAGGCCGTGGATCCACAAGGCCAAGGCGGTTGCATCTACGCTGCACCAGATGATTAGGTTTGAGCATGACAGGCAAGAAGTAGTTATTCATGGTGAAGGAGATTTGTCAGCCTACGAAGATTCTCCCTTGTCTCTTATTGAAGCAAATAACGTAGAGGAGACATTCGTCTATCAAATTTTTGATACAGTGCCAGTGAATCGTATCCTTGAATAGCAGGCTATACTGGGACTGCAATTGTCTTCTGCTTCTATCATGATGGTGAGTGAACTTTGGAAATACGGATTTGAGCCAGGAAAGGGTTTGGGAGCGTCTCTGCACGGTATAGTTCATCCCATATGTCCGAGTGAGAACGTGGGCACGTTTGGTCTGGGATTTGACCCTACAGCTGAAGATCTGAAGAAAGCCAAGGGAAGGAAAAAGGAAATATGGTCACTCCCTCGCCCAATGCCACTACTCAGTGAATCATTTGTTAAGAGTGGTGTCACGAAGCATGTGGAATTTGAGGTTGAATTGGTTGATGACTTCCAGAACCTTTGTATTGAAGTTGATATGGTCGAAGCAAGAGAAGGTACCAGTATGGCAGATGTGCAATTCATAGGTCCAGCTGTCCGGATCAATAATTGGGAAGTCACTCCTCTCCCCGTCAGGAGGGAGTTTTGGTAGTTTATTTTTTTTTTCTTTCTGTTTATCCGAGTTATTTCAGGGTTGTAATTTGGATTTTAGTTTGTTTATGTTATGTTGGCATCTGTGTTTAAACCTTTCTATCTTTTTATTTAATGAAATGCAATGTCCCTTTTGTTTTGTGTCTAATATATTTTGTTTTTCTTTTCTTACACAGTTCCCTTTATGCTGATTCTAATGACATGACATGCATGCGGAATTTTTAGCCTGATCTTAAAATCCAAACTAATCAAGATGTAATGAAGCAGGATGGGGAATATGATGAAGAAGAAGCACTAGAAGAAATAAGCAAAGAGTTGAAACAGTTTGAAGACAAACCGAATCCTAATTTGAATGAAACTGAGCCAATAAATCTAGGGGATCAAGAAGATGTTAGGGAAACTAAAATCAGTGTACATGCTTTGCCACAGCTAAAGAGGGAATGATTCAAACATTAATTGATTATAAGGACGTTTTTGCATGGTCTTATGATGATATGCCCGATTTAAGCACTGAATTAGTGGCTCACAAGTTGCCAACTGATCCCGTGTTCCCCCCTGTCAAACAGAAGTTGAGGAAGTTTAAAACCGATGTAAGTATTAAAATCAAAGAGGAAATCATGAAACAACTTGAAGCCAAAGTAATTCGAGTGTCTCGTTATCCCATGTGGTTATCCAATGTTGTTCCCATACCAAAGAAAGATGGCAAAATTCGAGTATGTGTTGATTACCGTGATTTGAACAGAGCAAGTCTGAAAGATGATTTTCCACTGCCCAACATCCACATTTTGCTAGACAATTGTGCTAAACACGAGGTTGCCTCTTTTGTGGATTGCTATGCCGGATATCACCAGATCATTATGGATGATGAAGACGCAGAGAAGATATCTTTTATCACACCATGGGGAACTTATTGTTATCTAGTGATGCCGTTCGGTTTGAAGAATGCTGGAGCAGCATACATGAGAGCCATGACCACTATGTTTCATGACATGATGCATAAGGAGATTGAGGTCTACGTGGATGACGTGATTATTAAGTCAAAAAGTCAGGCCGACTATGTTAAAGATTTAAGAAAGTTATTTGAAAGGCTTCGCAGGTATAATCTCAAACTCAACCCGGCAAAATATGTATTTGGAGTTCCATCTGGAAAGATTTTGGGGTTTGTAGTCAGCCTTCGGGGAATTGAATTGGATCCTTCAAAAATCAAAGCCATTCAGGATTTGCCCTCGCCCAAGAATAGAATGGAGGTGATGAGTTTTCTTGGTAGACTAAACTACATTAGCAGATTTATTGCTCAACTCACAACCACTCGTGAGCCCATATTCAAGTTGTTGAAAAAGAGTGCTGCGGTAAAATGGACTGAAGAATGTCAGGAAGCGTTCGATCGAATCAAAAGATATTTGTCAAATCCGCCAGTGCTGGTACCCCCGGAGCCTGGTAGGCCTTTGATCTTATATTTATCAGTCATGGACAATTCTTTTGGTTGTGTCCTGGGTCAACATGATGTCACAGGCAAAAAGGAGCAGGCTATTTATTATCTTAGCAAGAAGTTCACCGCATATGAGGCCAGGTATACTCTTCTTGAAAGGACGTGTTGTGACCTAACTTGGGTAGCACAGAAGTTGAAGCATTATCTCCCATCCTACACTACTTATCTCATCTCCCGCATGGATCATTTGAAGTATATCTTTCAGAAGCCTATGCCGACGGGTCGATTGGCAAAGTGGCAAATATTGCTTACCAAGTTTGACATTGTATATGTGACTCGGACCGCCATGAAAGCCCAAGCCTTGGCAAATCATCTTGCTGAGAATCCCATCGATGAAGAGTACGAGCCGTTAAAGACATATTTTCCTGATGAAGAAGTATCGTGTGTCAACGAAGTTGTTATAGAGGCTGATCCAGGTTGGAGGTTATTTTTTGATGGAGCTGTCAATATGAAAGGAGTCGGAATAGGTGCGGTTCTTATCTCTGAATCGGGACAACATTTCCCGGTAACAGCACAACTTCGATTCTACTGTACTAACAATATGGCAGAGTATGAAGCCTGCATTCTTGGTTTGAGGTTAGCTGTTGATATGGGAGTCCAGGAATTATTAGTGTTGGGAGATTCAGATTTGCTCGTCCATCAAATTCAAGGCGATTGGGAGACGCGAGATTTGAAGCTCATCCCATATCGACAATGTTTGCAGGAGCTATGTCAGCGGTTTGTGTTAGTAAAATTTAGGCATATTCTAAGAATTCATAATGAAATTGCTGATGCATTAGCCACTCTGTCTTTAATGCTCCAACATCCTTACAAAGCCTACATCGATCCAGTGCATATACAGAGTCATGATCAGCATGCTTACTGTAACGCGGTTGAAGAAGAGCTCGATGGAGAACCTTGGTTCTTGGATATCAAGCGGTACATTCAGTCAGGAGAATACCCAGCGTATGCCACCAACGATCAAAAATGGACTATTAGGCGTTTGGCTAGTGGATTTTTCTTAAGTGGGGGAATCTTGTATAAGAGGACCCCAGATCTGGGACTTCTAAGGTGTGTAGATGTAAGAGAAGCCTCGGCAATCATGGTTGAAATACACTCTGGAATATGCAGGTCACATATGAACGGTCATGTCTTGTCAAAGAAGATTCTTCGAGCAGGTTATTACTGGATTACTATGGAAAGAGATTCTATTCAATTTGTTCGAAAGTGTCATCAATGTCAGGTACACGGTGATCTGATACGTTCTCCTCCTGTTGAGTTGCATGCAATGGCCGTTCCATGGTCGTTCGTGGCTTGGGGAATGGATGTGATTGGACCGATTGAGCCGAAGGCATCAAATGGACATAGATTTATTTTGGTAGCCATTGACTACTTCACAAAGTGGGTGGAAGCAGTAACTTTCAAGTCAGTAACAAAGAAGGTTGTGGTAGATTTTGTTCATGCCAATATCATTTGTAGATTTGGAATTCCTAAGATGATCATTACAGACAATGCTGCCAATCTCAATAGCCATTTGATGCAAGAAGTGTGTCAACAGTTTAAGATCGCACATCGAAATTCTACTCCATATCGCCCAAAGGCCAATGGTGCTGTAGAAGCCGCCAATAAAAATATAAAAAAAATACTGCGAAAAATGGTACAAGGTTCTAGACAGTGGCATGAAAGGTTGCCGTTTGCATTGCTAGGTTATCGTACCACTGTTCGCACTTCAACAGGGGCAACTCCATATTTATTAGTGTATGGGACAGAAGCAGTCATCCCTGTAGAAGTTGAAATTCCTTCTCTTTGAGTCATTGTAGAAGCAGAGATTGATGATGACGAATGGGTAAAAACCCGACTGGAATATTTGAGTTTGATCAAGGAAAAAAGGCTAACGTCTGTGTGTCATGGCCAGTTGTATCAGAGGAGGATGGCTCGTGCGTATAACAAAAAGGTCCATCCCAGGAATTTTGAAGTTGGTCAGTTGGTATTAAGACGTATCCTTCCTCACCAGGTTGAAGCGAAAGACAAGTTCTCCCCTAACTGGCAAGGTCCCTTCGTTGTGAAGAAAGTGTTACCCAATAGAGCCTTATATTTGTCAGATATTGAAGGCAAAATGGCAGAAATGGCTATCAATGCTGATGCGGTCAAAAGATACTATGTATGATATTTGGTCCTTTGTTTGATTTTATTGCATGTTTAGTACTTGCATTTTTGAAGATTGATATGATGAAGGCATTTTATTCTTCTATCCAAACATTGTGTCATCCTTTGTTTACCCGTTTGAGCCTCGTTTATTTTTCTTTCATATCCCTCTTTTGGAATCAAAATAGAGTCAAAGATAAATGTCAAGAAAATAAGAATAAAAGAAAGAGTTCGAAAATAAAAGAAAAAAAATCAAATCAAAACAAAGAACAAGCTGATGGAACTACGTGCGACCTGATTCTCCTTCCTCGGGAGTGAGATACGTAGGCTGCCCTATTTTGGGCTCTGTCCAACCAAATAATGATCTAAGATTCACCCAGTCAACAAAAATTGGGGCATGAGTTAATGTGTTGTTTGAGTCGATTCCAAAAGTTGTAAGTCCCACCCCCACTTCAAGTATCGTTTGAGCCCCTTACCATCTTTTCTAACCTTAACCCAAAAGCTAAGTTACAACCAAAGAAAGTCCTTCAGATCAATTTTTGATAATGTCAAGGCTAAGCATGCAATGGATATGATGATACATTGTGAAGTGCCACTGGTCTCCCTCAGCATAAGAAATCAGGAAAGAAATACAAAAATGAGAGAGTCTTATTGGTGAAAACCTTTGCAGGCACCATAAGGCGATGGTGAGTTGAGAGAAATACAAAAATGAGAGAGTCTTATTGGTGAAAACCCTTGCAGACACCATAAGGCGATGGTGAGTGGAGAGAAATAAAATAAGAGAGTCTTATTGGTGAAAACCCTCACGGGCACCGTAAGGCGATGGAGAGTTCAAGAGAAAAGTGAAAAGTAAAAAAAAAGAGATTTGTTGTCAAAAGTCATTTAAAATGTCGACAATCGAATGTGATGAATGAGTCCAATGGATTTGAACAAGCGGCTCAGCGGCAAAGGCACGAACTCAACAAAAAATAAGGAGTTTGGATAGGAAGATCAGGCAGCTGAATCCAAAATGCATGTCATACTCATTGGAGTTGGTTGTCGTATTCAGATAGGTTTTCTTTTTGAATATGGGACTTTGCCCTTTTCTTTCATTTACATATTCATGTTTTTGTCTTTTCTTATGTTATTTATCAAAACAAAAGTCACCATCATTTCTTTACATTTTTAAGTCAAGTCTGTGTCAACACAAGCGAGAAAGGATTTCAAAATTTACTACCAGTCTTTCCAATTATATGAGGAAAAGCCAAGGAACAGCACAGGAAGAAAAATGATCGTAATTCAACACGAAGCAAAGGAAGTCTATCAACCGACATGCTATTGGATTCGTGGAAGCATTCAGATTTGGGAAAAGAGTGCACCTCAGAGGCATGGTAAAATAGAAATCCATTGTTTGAGTCAGAACTCATTTTCCCTCAATCTGGATCCGGGTCAATGATGCGGCAAGACACGACAAGTGTTAGCAATTTGGAACAAAGATGAAAGGAACGAGTGTTGGGCAGATACCTGAGAAGCCAAGATCTGCAAGCCACCAATAAGTTTTTAACTGACAAATTTTCTTTGTTGAAATAGGGGCAAATTCGTTTCACTTGATTCAGCTCAGGACCCTCCTGAAAAATGAGATTTTACTTTATGTTCAGGACCCTTTTGAAAAATGGGAATTTACTTTATGTTCAGGACCCTCCTGGAAAATGGAAATTTACTTTCAATTCAGGACCCTCCTGGAAAATAGGAATTTACTTTCAATTCAGGACCCTCCTGAAAAATAGGAATTTACTTTATGTTCAGGACCCTCCTGAAAAATGGAATTTTACTTCATGTTCAGGACCCTCCGGGAAAATGGGAATTTACTTTCAATTCAGGACCCTCTTGAAAAATGGGATTTTACTTTCTACTCAGGACCCTCCTGAAAAATGGGATTTTACTTTCTGTTCAGGACCCTCCTGAAAAATGGAATTTTACTTTCTGTTCAAAGATTTTACTTTATGCTCAGGACCCTCCTGAAAAATGGGATTTTACTTTATGTTCAGGACCCTCCTGAAAAATGGGAATTTACTTTCAGCTCAGGACCCTCCTGAAAAATGGGATTTTACTTTATGTTCAGGACCCTCCTGAAAAATGGGATTTTACTTTCTGTTCAGGACCCTCCTGAAAAATGGGATTTTACTTTCTGTTCAGTGATTTTACTTTATGTTCAGGACCCTCCTGAAAAATGGAATTTTACTTCATGTTCAGGACCCTCCTGGAAAATGGAAATTTACTTTCAGTTCAGGACCCTCCTGGAAAATGGGAATTTACTTTCAATTCAGGACCCTCCTGAAAAATGGGATTTTACTTCATGTTCAGGACCCTCCTGGAAAATGGGAATTTACTTTCAGTTCAGGACCCTCCTGGAAAATGGGAATTTACTTTCAATTCAGGACCCTCCTGAAAAATGGGAATTTACTTTATGTTCAGGACCCTCCTGAAAAATGGAATTTTACTTCATGTTCAGGACCCTCCTGGAAAATGAGAATTTACTTTCAATTCAGGACCCTCCTGAAAAATGGGAATTTACTTTATGTTCAGGACCCTCCTGAAAAATGGGATTTTACTTCATGTTCAGGACCCTCCTGGAAAATGGGAATTTACTTTCAATTCAGGACCCTCCTGGAAAATGGGAATTTACTTTCAATTCAGGACCCTCCTGGAAAATGGGATTTTACTTTCAGTTCAGGACCCTCCTGGAAAATGGGAATTTACTTTCAGTTCAGGACCCTCCTGGAAAATGGGAATTTACTTTCAATTCAGGATCCTCCTGAAAAATGGGAATTTACTTTCAATTCAGGACCCTCCTGAAAAATGGGAATTTACTTTATGTTCAGGACCCTCCTAAAAAATGGGATTTTACTTCATGTTCAGGACCCTCCTGAAAAATGGGAATTTATTTTTCTGTTCAGGACCCTCATGAAAAATGGGATTTTACTTTTGTTCAGGACCCTCCTGAAAAATGGGATTTTACTTTCTGTTCAGGACCCTCCTGAAAAGTGAGAATTTACTTTCAGTTCAGGACCCTCCTGAAAAATGGGATTTTACTTTCTGTTCAGGACCCTCCTGAAAAATGGGATTTTCTTTTGTTCAGGACCCTCCTGAAAAATAGGATTTTACCTTATGTTCAGGACCCTCCTGAAAAATGGGATTTTACTTTATGTTCAGGACCCTCCTGAAAAATGGGATTTTACTTTCTGTTCAGGACCCTTTTGAAAAATGGGATTTTACTTTCTGTTCAGGACCCTCCTGAAAAATGGGATTTTACTTTTGTTCAGGACCCTCCTGAAAAATGTGATTTTACTTTATGTTCAGGACCCTCCTGAAAAATGGGAATTTACTTTCAGTTCAGGACCCTCCTGAAAAATGAGATTTTACTTTCAGTTCAGGACCCTCCTGAAAAATGGGATTTTACTTTTTGTTCAGGACCCTCCTGAAAAATGGAATTTTACTTTCTGTTCAGGACCCTCCTGAAAAATGGGATTTTACTTTTGTTCAGGACCCTCCTGAAAAATGGGATTTTACCTTATGTTCAGGACCCTCCTGAAAAATGGGATTTTACTTTCTGTTCAGGACCCTCCTGAAAAATGGGATTTTACTTTTGTTCAGGACCCTCCTGAAAAATGGTATTTTACTCTCTATTCAGGACTCTCCTAAAAAATGAGATTTTACTTTATGTTCAGGACCTTCCTGAAAAATGGGAATTTACTTTCAGTTCAGGACACTCCTGAAAAATGGGATTTTACTTTCTGCTCAGGACCCTCCTGAAAAATGGGATTTCACTTTATGTTCAGGACCCTCCTGAAAAATGAGATTTTACTTTAGGTTCAGGACCCTCCTGAAAAATTGGATTTCACTTTATGTTCAGGACCCTCCTGAAAAATGGGATTTCACTTTAGGTTCAGGACCCTCCTGGAAAATGAGATTTTACTTTAGGTTCAGGACCCTCCTGAAAAATGGAATTTCACTTTATGTTCAGGACCCTCCTGAAAAAAGGGAATTTACTTTATGTTCACGACCCTCCTGAAAAATAGGAATTTACTGACTGTTCAGGACCCTCCTGAAAAATGGGATTTCACCTAATGTTCAGGACCCTCCTGAAAAATGGGACAACGCTTTCGAAAATGAAATACTACTTTACTATAATTTTGTTTGGGATAATTTTCGTTCTAGTTTTAATTTTGGGTTTCAGGAGCCCGCCTGAAGAACAGGGTGATGAAATAGCAAGCTAGGAGCCCGCCTGAAGAACAGGGTGATGAAATGACAAGTCAGGAGCCCGCCTGGAGAATAGGGTGAAAAACAAAAAGTCAAGCAATTGAAAGTCAAGCAACAAGTTGAAAGAAATTGCAAGTGAGGAGCCCGCCTGAAGAATAGGGTGATGAAAGTCGAGTCAAGAACCAACATAAGCTGTATAGATAGGATTTTTTTTTGTAATTTCATTTATGTTTTAACTTGTAATTTTCATTTTGATGTAATAACAGAGCCGCGGACCGAAACCTCGACGGAACCTCACTCGACTCTCCAACTCGGTATAGTCCTCCTCTTCCAATCCTTTGAAATACCTGTGACATGATTCTCTCGTAGTTTGGGTAGGAAGGATGTCTTAAGTCAAGACCCGGTTGTCTTTCTTCCTTCTGTTTCTTTCTTTGAATAATGGTCGGGTCAAAATTTGATCTCGCTGTCTACTTCTTTGCCTGAAAACACTTCGTGTTTACATTCAAAGGGGGCATGATGTAGACACCTAATTTCGTCCCTCCCCGATGTCGTTTTACCCATTTTTTTTATTATTTTATTTTTATTTATTTTTATCCTACCGTGTACCCTCACCCATGTTATTATACCCTCACAAAATACAAAAAAATAATAAATAAATAATAAAATAACTAACCCTATCTTATCCTAACAACCTACCAAATAAAAAAATAACACCTCACCACTACCCCCTACCCTACATTACCCCACCCCCTCTCTTTTTTCTTGTCCAAGAAGAAAGGATTCAATATATACATACCCACATACACACAAAAGAGGGGGGAACAGAGAGTAACAACAACAAAAAAATCATCAGCTCTTTATCTCTCTACACTCTACTCTCTCTCTTCCTCTCTTAAAAATTAAACTTCCGCCGCCACCTCGCCGCCGGCCGGCGATACCACCGTCCGACCAACGACGGTGACGATAACATTGCTCCCACTCCCGATCTCTTTCCTCTCTCCGGCAAAGCTGCCATCCGTCAAACCTCCCTCCGTTCGCCGGCGAAACAACTGACCGCCGCCTTCGCTCAGGACCACCGCTCCTCCGTCCGGTCAACGACGACAGTCAGCCCGTCGCTGCCTTCGCTCCGACCGACCCCGCCGTCACGACCAAACCCGCCAGATCTCCTCCACCGTCCGACCAACGACGGCGATGATAACGCAGCTCCAACCGCAGCTTCCTCCTCTCTCCCTCTCTGACGATAACGCCGCTCCAACCGCAGCTTCCTCCTCTCTCCCTCTCCGGCGATAACGCCACTCCAACCGCAGCTTCCTCCTCTCTCCCTCTCCAGCGATAACACAGTCAACACCAACCCCCGAACGGCAACCCATCATAACCGGTCAGCCGCCGCCGTTCTCTCTGTCATCGGAGCTCCCCGGAGCTCGATCTGCGTATTGGTTTTTGGTTCCCCATTGTCTTTGGTTGATTTTGGTTTCGTCTATTTCATGGTTCGACGTCGATAGTGGGTTTCGAGTCGCCTTTATCGAATCTCGTCGTCGTTCTTGGTTGGGTTTCGTATAGTAGAGTTTTTATTCACGAGTTTTGGAGCTGTCCGGTTATTATTTTAATATCGAGTTTGGTTTGCTCATTGTGAGGTTCTCCGATCGAGTATTTTGGTCTTCGGATTTCTTTATTATCGACAAGGATCAATTTCATCGAGGTCCATTTCTTCTAACCGAATCTTTAATTTATTTTGACTTTTATTGATGTTGTTGGTGTGGATGATTTATTTATTGTGTGTTTGGTTTGAATCTTCGTTATTTGTGTTGTGTTTGATGTTGGTTGCGGATTTTGAGACGTGATTTAATAATCGAAGCATGTTGTAATTATTGTGGTTAAAAAATGGGTTTGTGGATGAGAATTGAAAACTTGACATAATTGGCGATTTTGGTTAGTTTGATTTCATTGTTCGTATAACTTGAAAGGAACGTTAATTTGATTTTGGTAGTAAAATGATACATCGATCGAAATAGGCAAAACGTAGGTCGGGTAGGCAAATCTAGAGATTGTGGGTTGATTGAATGGTTGAAATTTGATTGAATGGTTGAAATTTGATTGAATGATTTGATTTTATCGCTTTTTGAATCAATTGTATAATTTATCCGGGGAATGCCCCGAAGAATTTGTATAGATTTATCCGGGGAATGCCCCGAAGTAGCATGTATGCAAAGGAGGCTCGTGATCAAGGCCCGGAACGTCGGGTGGAGTTTAGTTTAGGATCAGTTTAGAATAGAATAGGTTTTATATTTCAGCACCTCTTTTATTTTGGATTGTATAATTTGGACTGAACATTATTTCAGCTTGTTTTTGAATTTTGTGTGATTTATTTGTTTGCTTGTTTTGTGTGTTTTATGTGGTTTGTACATTTGTAATGCCAAATTAGCCGATACGATCCACCAGGCGACCGTGGTTGAACCACGGGATCGAGGGGTGCCTAACACCTTCCCCTCGGTCAACAGAATTCCTTAGCCGGAATCTCTGTTCGCAAACCAGTTTAAGAGTCAAATGGTTCCGAAAAGGATTTTTCAAAGGTGACTTGGCACACCGAATTATGTCAAGTGGCGACTCTGAAATAAAAAATATAAATAGTCCTTTTTCGAAACAAATTTTCATCTTTGTCACTTTAATAATAAAAACCCTTTTATATAAATCGTTTGGAATGCGTAAAAAAAAAAGGGGTGTGACATGTAGAAATTATTGTTGCATAAAATTTGTATCTGAATAATTATTACAGCTCGAGCTTGTATAGAATATGTATAAAAATGCTATAATTATAATATGTAATAAGTATTTGTATAGAAACTGTATCATTATTGCACAAAATATATATTTATATAAAATATATACAAAACCTGTATTATTATATAAAAACAATATTTTTATATAACCAATAAAAATACATTCTTTTTTTATTTGATTGATTAGAAAAAGACTAGCAATTACATATTTCAATTTTATATTTGACTGTTAACCAAAAAAAGATAAAACATAAAATTTTAATTGATTGTTTCTTTTGATAGATTTTTTAAAGAAAAGGTGATCAGTCTGATTTATTAAACAAAAGAGAAAGATAATAGATGAAGAAGCACTCGCCAAAAAAAAAGGAAAGAAGAAACATCACCCGACAAAAAAGTGACAAAACAAAAAAAGGGAGGTGCGAAACTCGAGCGGACAAAAAACTAACAAAAAAAAAAGTAGGCGCAAAACTCGAGCGGACAAAAAACTGACAAAGCAAAAGAAGGGAGGCGATTAAGCCAAATGGTTAGAAATCGAAATTTCAATTCCTTGACCTCTTGCGATGAGTTAATTTCGGACGACATGTTGTTTTCGTCCTTTGTGCAGAATAATATTCAATGAATATATTTTATTAAGTTCAACTATTTTGTTGGATAGTACTAAACTTAGATAATAGATATTAGTTAAAATTGAAATATCTGGACGATGTTTAATTGATTATAAATACTTTATAGATATGCACATACCAATAAATTAAATAAATAAATATTTTAAGTGCATTTAACACAAACATGAACTTACCTTATACTCTAAGCATGTTCTTTTTTTTTTTTTTATCGATATTTGTTTATACAAAGTAAATTTGCTTGAAACTTATTCTTTTGACAAATCTACCGATGATTCAATGTAGTACTTAAAATAATTTTTAAAAAATAGGGAGAGTTGATTTTTCTTGTCAACTCATTTATAAAACAGAATGAAAACATCAGAACGATGTGATCGATAGTTCAATTGTATTTATTTTTACAAAAAAAATCGATAGTAGTTGATCGCTTTCCCCCCAAAAATGTTAAAAGGTTTAAATAAAAAATGAAAATTTTAAATCAACAAGTATCAATTGAGTGTTGGAATATATATATATATCCATCTTTCTTCAAAATAAAGATTGCAAATTCATCAATTTTCAATACCAACACACTGCCCTCTGACATCACTTTTTCAGCGTCAACTTTAAAATATTGTTCCTATGATAGTTTATTATGTTGATAATAGACCTTTTTTTTAAAGTAATTCGAGTATGTTATTGAATATGAATGAGAAAAAAATGACATATTCTATTAAGTTTGAGTATGTTATTGAATAAAACATAACTTAAATATTGATCAAATTGATAGATGTAAGATAATTTTCAATTGATTCGAAAAATACTTCATATGTACACAAAAACCGACAAAATAAATAAATAAATAAATTTTTCAAAATGCATTTAACACGTATGAACACCAGAAAATTTACAAGTGCATTTAACATAGATATGATCTTAAATAATGTAAAGACAATAAATGGCTAAACGAACTTAAATAAGCACTTGATAATAGTAGTAATTAACATTTTACCACTAGACAAAAATTTTGTGCCTCCAAAAGAACATGCAACATAAACCACAGAACTCAACAACTACTTTCGATCAATGATTTCTTCTATTAAAGATCAACAGCCATAGATTGAGCATCTCTCAACCCGAATATGCTGTCAATAACAGCCAATTCTATTGTTGTAGTGTCCGAGCCACAAAATGCCGTCCAGTCATTAACGGTCAATCCAGCAGCGATCACATTGCTACCCCTATTCACAGTTCCTGCAGCCAGAGGTAATCCATTTAGAAGATCTGAAATCTCCTTCAAATCTTCAACGGATGTATCAGGATGGACCTGTTGTTCCAAAATAAAGTTTCACAAAAATTAGGAAAAAGAATAATGTCATGTGTCTTGTTGCTCCTACACCGGTCGACAAGGTGCAGTAGGCACAATTCACTTTCCATTGAGGAAAATTATACTTACCAGGCTCCCTATGTTGGACAAAGAACAATAGCTGCCAACAAGAACATTACTGCTACAATGCCATCCCATTCTATAGGAAAAGAAGCGAGAAGATTACCTTGTCAAGATCAGGATGTATCAAAGCAAAATCATCATTGCATGCTATGCAGTTTCCCAAAGCAGAATGTGCCTCGTCGACACATTTTACCTCAACAGAATCGGGCAGACTATTCCTCAAGTGCTGAAGTTCTTCAGCCACCGTAAGAGACACAAAAGCAGATGTCAAGTCAAAGAAATAGCAGAGAATGAAAGTGAACGGAAGGTATTTTGACCAATTTAGAATGACCTCACAGTCCCATCAATAAACATGAAACTTTAGAGTGAAAGCTAGACATCATGAACTATAAGGAGCACGTTTGAATCAGTTTTGATATGGGCGCGCTTAAATCTTTTTTCCACCTATTATTAAGTATTAGAATAAAGAAGTTTGCTATAAGATCTAATAACACATCTTCAATAGAATTGTCATTAGACTATCATTGTAACAGAAGTATACCTGGAAGCATTACACTAGTAGAAACTTTCCTGGATATCATTAATCATACATTGACAATCAATAATGTTAATGTTCCTATCACCAGTACTAAAACGGTTACTCATGTCTTCCTCCAATTCATTTAGCCAATGTTTTCTGATTCGAACACCTCATTCATCCCATGTCAGCCAGGTGCGGTGCGGGGTGGGGGTGGGGAGCGCAGCTCATAGAATTGAAATTTCAGATATGCTACATTATAACAATGAGAAGAACTACTCCAAAAAAAAAATAGAAATTCAAGAATGGAATAAGATTCTGGTTGGGATAATGCTTATTGAGATTAAAATATAAGATGGAAACATTAGCCCAATGAGAATCAAATTTGTTAAGGTTTTGTTAGTGCATATAAATTTATCTGTGGCCTTCCACTTCCAGTTCCAAAACTGTTGCACGGGTTCATGGACAGCAATGTTGCCGAGTGCAAACCAACCACTAATGAAATTGTTTTCTTCTATTGCACGAATTCTGTCATAGTAAGTCCAATTCATATCCGTCCCTGACATAGATAAGTATTCCAAAGGCTCTATTTGAACACAAGTGACTATAATGGCATATGTTTGCATGATCGACAATTATTGCACTGTATAAATTACCATCATTTTGAATTTCAATATTAAAAGATAAGTATGTTTCACTCCTTGACTAATCCTGGATTCAACATTGGTAAAAAATTATTAACATTGGATGTGCATAGTTAAATTAGTCCAATATATGATGGATCTTATCATCACAAACGAAAACTAAAATGCATAATGGTAGACACATTATTCGTTCTATATCTCCCCTGCTTAATTATTTATATTCCTTTCATGTCTATGTTTTTCATCATTTCACATTATGACTTCTAAAAGTTCAGCTTTCATTTGCACCAAGCAGTGGCGGAGGAAGGATTTCTATCAAAGGGTTCAAATGCAGGAAGCAAAAAAAAGAATTATCAAAGGGTTCAAATGCAGGAAGTAAAAAAAATAAATCTAAAACTTGTCGGGGTCTCAAACTCAAGACCGTGAGGCCCTCTGCTTGAAAGTTTGCACCCTTTTGCCACTAAACCAAGTTTTTGGCTTGTGTCAAGGGGGTTCAATTTAATATATATATACACATAGAAAAAAAAACTTCGTATATATACAGTATAATTTTTCGACGAAGGGGTTTGGATGAGCCCTTAGCGTCCACTTAGCTCCGCCCCTGGCACCAAGGATGTGACCTAGTGGTGAATGAAGTAGGTTGACAACCATGAGGTCTTGAGTTCAAATCTCGGTATAGACAAAAAACACAAGCTAATTTTTTCTCAACTGTCCTAGTCTTAGTGAATATTTAAATAACGAATGCATGTTAACCAAGTGTCATATATAAATAACGAATGCATGTTAACCAAGTGTCATATTTAAGCTTTCAAGCAAAATAATGAATGCATGTTAACCAGGTGTCATATTTAAGCTTTCAAGCAAAATAATGAATGGTCCCTCCATTCCAAAATAAATGAGTCGTTGAGTTATTTTTTAATGTCCAAAATAAATGAATTGTTCATTATTCAAGAGACATGTCGAAAATTTCTTTCAATTTAACCTTTTCATTTAATGAGGTTCTGAAGTACTTTACATTTCATAGAAGAGTAATTTAAGAATAATTAAATGGGTAATAGTGAAAATAATTGTAACACCCCAACTTAGGAAGGAGTCCCACATCGGCAAAACACAGGAGGGATAGTGACGTGTTTTAAAGCCGTGCGGGCCCGGGCCAAAAGCGGACAATATCACTAGTGGGTTGGGGAGTTACAGGGGTCTCTTGAGCCTTCGTGGTTCGGGATGCCCGTCACGTCCAGGGCCTCGGGTCGAATCGTGACAAAATGGTATCAGAACCGCTCTTGTGTCGTCCCTGTCGATGTGAGCCAGAGTTCAAACTGAGTGTAGGTAAATGTCGGTAAGGCGGGGCAAACCTCAGTCCTGAGTGTAGGCTAATCCCATTCGGTGGGACAAACCTCAGCGTGGACGCTGAGTCCATAAGAGGGGTGTATGTAACACTCCAACTTAGGAAGGATTACCGGGACAAACTTCAGTCCTGAGTGTAGGCAAATTCCATTCGGTGGGTAAACCTCAACGAGGACGCTGAGTCCATAAGTGGAGGTGTATGTAACACCCCAACTTAATTTAGGAAGGAGTCCCACATCGGCAAAACACAGGAGGGGAGGGATGCTGGGTATATAAGTAAGAAAGTCTTACTCTCTAGTGACGCGTTTTAAAGCGATGAGGGCCTGGACCCATAGCGGACAATGTCACTAGTGGGTTGGGGAGTTACAGTGGTCTCTCAAACCTTCGTGGTTCGGGATGCGCAACGCGGCCAGGGCCTCGGGTCGGGCCGTGACAGTAATCTACAATTTATGTCTTAAAAGATTTTTCTTAAGAGGTGTGTCATACCCTAACAATTCAATTATTTTGAAATAGAGGGGGTATATATTAACCAAAGGCGATAAAATGGCTAAATGAACTTATATAAGTAATTGAAAATAGTAATAGTAACTAACATTTTGTCTCTAGACCACCAAACTTTTGCCTCCACAAGCAAAATTAAGAGCAACATAAATTAGAGAACTCAAACGTAACTAATGTCGATCGATAATTTTTTTATTTCAAAACAAAATAGTCCTAAATTGAGCATCTATCAACCCAAATATAATATGTTGTCAATAACAAAGTACTATTTCTATTCATAGTTCATGCAGCCAGAGGTACAGTAAAAAATATTTTGTTTTATTTAAAATTTTGTTATCATTATTTAAATAAAAATTAATGATAAGGTTGCTGTGATCTTATATAAGACCTATATTATTAGTTAAAAAAGTACAAGTTTATTCTATTTTCATTGATCAAACAAAATTAAGATGTAACAGAGAATAATTTTCACTTTTTTTATTAGTTTTAAAAAATAAAATGAGAAAAGAGTTTATTAAAAGAATTTATTATTTTATAAAAATAACGTGTTTAAAATAAATATATGCTTATTAGTAAAAGAGTATTTTTGCCTCAATTAAATAAGAATAAAAAAAATTCTTAATCAAACTAGTCATGAGAGATATTTTTATTCGATTTCACATAATTTAAAATGT
This sequence comes from Capsicum pubescens, assembly GCA_030864215.1. Taxonomy (NCBI): domain Eukaryota; kingdom Viridiplantae; phylum Streptophyta; class Magnoliopsida; order Solanales; family Solanaceae; genus Capsicum; species Capsicum pubescens. The sequence continues at coordinate 182,799,154 of CM061539.1, read as the reverse complement.
AATTTTATTCATTTTCCGTTATTTTAAAATTATTCATAGACTTTTTTCTTTCCTTCATTTCTACTCTATCTTTTTTTTTTTTTAGGTACTCATTGATGTTTAGTATCCACATCCTCATTGTTGTAAGGCTAAGTTTGAATTCGCACCGAAAAGTTTCACATGACGGAAAAACGCTCTCCAATATAGGTGCCTCCATACCCATGAGACTCGAACCCCAGACGTCTGATTAGGGATGAAGTAGTATGTACCACTACGCCGCAATTCTAGTTGGTCATTTCTACTCTATCACTGTTCTCTTATTTGATGGTTTAAGTACTTTTTGCAAAGTGTCAAAATGTGTTACAATGAAAAAAATCAAGTGATAAGTTGCATATTGGGAGAAATTTGATCAAGAGGAGAATTTTACACTCATTTGATTATTGATATATTTTTTTTTACCTTTTTTAGCAAATTTTTTTATTTTGTTTGAAAATTGATATTTGATCATGAAAATTTTTAAAATTGTCTGAAGTTGTACTTTGAAATTGAAAAATATTTCAAACCTTAGTTTTTTTTTGTGGTCAAACCCAACCTTGTTTTTCACTCTAACTATATTTCGTTTATCAATTTCACACCTAGTTTTTTGTTTTAATAAAGATAACTTCATTCAAATTATATTTCACGTTATTTTTAGGAAAATTAAATTTAAATAATTAAATATCATTTACAAAATCTATAACCAATTCCGCCTTCAATTTAAACTTCAAAAATTTCAATTTAATGAAAGTTATTTGTAATAACATGTACTAGCTCAAATATTATATCTAATCTATGATACTATTGACGATTTATTTTGAGATATTACCTCTTTATAACAAATTTGATTATATATTTGAGGTAAATTAATCAAGTCAAGTGATTTTGATAGTTTCTCAGAAATAGAAGGTATGAATTATATTTTTAAAAAGTACACTTAAATTTTAATTTTTTTTTGTAAAAACAAAATATGATAAAATATAACTCTATGTCTAATTTTAAAAGATTCAAATAATGTATTTTTTAAAATTTTTATGGTCAAACGTGCACTTAATTAATTTTAAAAAGTAAACTTGATTATGAATGTGTACTACCAACACTCGTACTGAAAATGTCCAACCTATAAATTATCTTTATTTGGAGGAAAATAAATGACATTTGAAAACAGAAAAAAGAAATAAGTATTTAGAGATTATTATGGAAAAGGTAGTTTTTTTTTTCTAACAGTAAACTTATTTTAGTTACAAGAGAAAATTGAAGGAAAGGTTTATTTTAAGTCTTGAATGAAGGATTGGTGACATTGACCAACAGATAGGGTCAAACATCATTAGGAAACTTGATTAAGTTAATTGTGGATTTGATTAATATTTTCAAAACTTTCTAATCTTTTCAAAAATACAAATCAACCAAACCCACACCCCTCTTTAATCCAAATCAACCACTCTCTCCTCTCTCTCGACAACTTCTCTCAACTCTCTTCCAACCAACAGTTCTGCAAAATTTCTCCCTTCAACCCCCGACGACTTCTACCTCCGACGATAAATAGTTGGGCTTCGAGTTCCCCTCTTCAATTCAATCAACCTGTCCCTCTCTCGACAGCTTCTCTCAACTCTCTCCTAACCAACTGTTCTGTAAATTTCTCATTTCAATCCTCGGCGACTTCAACATCCGACTATAAATAGTTGGGCTTTGAGTTTCTTTTCGACTTAAATCAACGTGACAGCCTTTCTCTCCGGCCACAACAACTTCAAATTCTTCATCGTCCCTTTTCTTCTTTCACAGGTAAAAATTTATGGCCTTTTTAGTTTTGAAGAAAATGAGGAACTTGAGCCAACTTCTCTTATAGTATTGGTTAACAATTTCAATATTTGTTGCACTAATTTGAAATGCGGTCTGAATAAAACTCTAATTTTTGGTATTTCTTCTCTTCTTTTTTCGAAGTGAATTATGATATTTTATTGTTTTTTGCATTTTTTTGAAGTTTGATTTTTATTGTTTGTGTTTATAAAAATAAAAGGAAAATTTGGTTTGATTTGTTCTGTTCTTGTTCTTGGTAAAAATGGTAAAATTGTTATTTTTTATTTAACAAAATCGTGCTACTGTTTCCTCCGATAGATTACCCATCTGGTGCAACATATTAACCATCTGATGCAATAAATTTATCATATGATGCAACAGATCAACCATCTGATGCATCATAGGAACCATCAGATTATAATTCTGATGCAACAGATTAATAATCTGATGCAACAGATTAATAATCTGATGCAACAGATTAAATATCTGATGCAACAGCTTTACCATATGTTGCAACAAATTAATCATTGGATAAAAAATTTGATGCAACTAATTAACCATCTGGTGCAATGGAAGAACCATCAGATTAATGATCTTATGCAACATATGAACCTCCTGTTGGATAAAATCCTACCAACTCTTCCTACAGGAAAGGTCCAAGACTTGATTTTTCCAACTGATCATTCATCTACCGCGATAGACGACCCTATGTTGGAAGAAATCTAAATAATATTGACTATTGATAACTGTTCCAACATATCACTCATGTGTTGCAACAGATGTGTGACCTGTTGTACAGACCATTCATCTTTCTCAATAGATGCGTGATATATTTTGTATTGTCGCAATAGATTACTCAGCCGTTGCTATGAATTATTTAACTGTTCCAACAGTTCACTCATATATTGCAACAGATGATGTCACAAAAGTTGTGTGATATGTTGAATAGACCATTCATCTGTCTTAAAAGATGAGTGATATGTTTTGTATTGTTGCAACAGATTACTCATCCGCTGTAATAGTTTGATTATGTGCTGCAATAAATATACTACCTGGTGCAACGGATTGGTGATCTGTTGCAACTGTTATTTTACTATTTTGCTTGTTTGATTTACTGTTATCCCTTTTTAACAATGCATTAATCAACAATAATATATTATTTTATGTTCCTGTTAATTTTAGATAATATGGTTCCCAAAAGAACAAAAACCGAATCAAGTCCAAGTAAAGGAACAAGTGAAGCAGCTAGGCTACATCCACCACTCTATGAGCTTGCTTTACAAAAGTTATCTCAATCGAGAGCAGAATATGATGAACACGGGGAGGAGGAATATTTCAAAAGAGATGATGCGGATGCTAATAGCTCTTCCATCGAAGAGCTGGTCAAAGCCTTCAGCATTGATCGTTATCCTGTGAGAATAAAGTGCGATGGTACTGCAGATTTAACAAGTGATTTCGTGGTTAAGTCAGCCATAGGAAAATCTTTCAACGCCTTCAGAAAATACTTTGAGAACAAAAAATGGATGCTTATTTCAGGGACAACTGCTTTGGGAAATATCTTGATTTGCCGGAGAACAAAAATGTTCGTTTCCAAATGAAAATGTTATATGAACTTCTCAAGCGTAGGTTTATGTATGAAAACAAAGATAAGATGGATGAGGTGTGGATAAATTACAGTGGCATGCCTATTTGTTTTGGTTGGAAGGAGTTTGCCATAGTTACTGGACTAAAATGTTATTCTCCTTCTCAAGTTATACCTATTCTAACCCAAAAAAAAGCACCCCGCACACCCAAAAAAGGAAAAGGCAAGTCGTGTGATCGTGATGACCTGGTATCCATTGTTGGTCCAAGCTTCAAAAACAATTTTTTTATAGAAGCGTTGAAAGGTAAAGGACTTTAAAAGAAGCACAAGCAGTCATTGTGCTTGGTTTGGTTTGTACATAATATTCTTTGGGCGAGAGACGTTAACAACAACATAAGCCTCGGTTTAATAAAGCTCTCCAAGGATCTTGAGGCGTTTAACAGCTATCCATGGGGGTATGAAAGCTTCAAAATGACTGTCAAATATTTGTTGTCTCCTTTAGCGCCAAAGACAGTCAACTTATATGGCTTTCCATGGGCTTTCATGGTAAATGTTTCTTTCTTCTATTATGATATCATTCATTTTTTTCTCTCAATAATATTTTTAATTTGTTGGCGTTATTTTATAGGCTTGGGCATTTGAAGCCATTCATTATTTGAGACAACAAGTGAACTACAAGGAAGGAGTTTCCTGTCCAAGAATCTTGAGATGGTTGTCGGCCAAAACTGATAAAAATGTAAAATTTGTTGATGTCTTCAACCCCCCGAAGGATGCAGTAAGTATAATTATAATTAATTTTTTCTTTTAATTAATGTTTTTTTGAATGATCTAATCATCATTCTAATATATGTAATGATTTATGTTAGAATGTGCATCCGTCGCTAGTTCCAACCAATATAGAGTTGAAGATGCCATTTTTTCTTACTTTACGGTCTGTGCAAACTTTATCGGGCCCAAAGGTCATCGACAGAATAAAAATAGAATTGTTTGGAGCAACAACCATTACAAGAAAAATAATTTTGGAGGGTGGGCTTGTTGTTGATGATGAAGCTGTTGGTGGTGGTAGTGGTGCTATTGGTGGTGCTAATGATGCTCCTCTTACAGTCTTTAAATCAAACCATTATGAGTATGATCATACTGGTTATACAAATTTTTCCTCTCCCAGCGAATGTTCTGCATGCAAATGTCAAGACTGCAGGGCGAAACATGATGTAGTGATTAATGTTATTAATGAATTAACTGCTTCTGTAAAGGAATTGACATCTAAGAGGGGTCTCATTCCATCAAAGAGGATTTTATTTCCATCCGCTCCATTAGAAATTAGGGCCAAGAGGAGAAGGAAAGTGATTTCCAGGGAATTATCAGGCATCCAAAAAAGCAAAATTGCAACTACTCTGTCTGTGTGTTGCACTGAGCAACATACAATGTCCAAAGGAGAGAAATACGAGCTGAAGAAGGTGAATATATTATATGTCTTCCAACTGACAACAAACAGACACATATCTGTTTTAATAGATGACACATTTGCTGAAAATTATCAAACAGATATATACATCTGTTGCAACAGTTGACTAACCTGTTGCACCAAATACTTTATCTAGTGCAACATATGTCTCGTCTATTTTAGCAAATCAAACAACTCTTCGTACCGCTTTTATTTGTACTAATAGATGACCTATCTGCTGTAACAGATGATTCATAAGTTGCAATGGATGGTTCATCCGTTGGAAATTATCGCACAGGGTCTTTCTCATCTAGAAATTTGTACCAACAGTTGATTCATTGTTGCAACAGAAATATAATATGTTTGGGACAATTTAAAACAGGAGGGAGACCTGTTTGATTTGCTAGAAGAGATGAGTTATCCTTTTCCATTTTGTTGTATCTCCGTGATTAGCATTGATCAATTTTGGATTTCCAGGTGGATGTAGAAGAAGCTACTGTTGAATAGCATTGACAATATGCTACTCTTTTTATGGAAATACGGAGAACAGAAAGCGCAGAAACCGTATGCAAGCGACAATAAAGATCCACGGCGAGCAAAGACGAATTCAATAGCACCGGATGAAGAATAAATTGTCCATACTGAGTAGATCTTTATAGCTTGAGCCTGTCAAAGCAATCCTTGACAGTATACTTAAATTGTTGTTGATGTATTTGTTGAGATCTGTACCCATAATAATTTTTTTACATTTCATTTATTCATTGACTTATTTCAGCTAATTTATGAAGGCTTCGATTTATTTTATTTTGTCTACGAATTTTGTTTATTCCTTATATTTGAACTTATTAATTGAAAAGGAATACGAGATTCAAATATTGCAACAGATAATGTATCTATTGCAACAGATGACATATCTATTGAAAAAATCGAACAGATTTAGACATATGTTGCAACAGATAGGTGATCTATTGGAATTTATCAAACAAGTCTTTCCACTACTGCAACAGATGGACTTTAGATAAAAATATCAAGATAATGCAACAGATGACCCATCTATTGGGAAAAAAGAATAGATTTAGACATATGTTGCAACAGATGAACTTTTTCTGTTGCAACAGACGACACATCTATTGGAATAATCGAACAGATTTATACATATGTTGCAACAGGTAGGCTATCTGATGGAATTTATCAAATAGGTCTTCCCACTATTGCAACAAATGGACTTTAGATAAAAACATCGAGATAATGCAACAGATGACCAACCTATTGCAACAGATAAACTATATGTCAGAACAGGTAGGATAACTATTACAACGAACGGAGAATCTGTTGCATTATAAAAATTCAAATTCCGTTGGACATAAAAAATTGCCACTACGTGTAAAAAGGTTAAAGTGAATTGAATTGAAATAAAAAAAGGGCAACCCATCGACGGTGTTCAGTTTAAACACCTAAAATAAAATAGGCATCAAGTAGACATGTTCATTTTAAACACGTAAAATAAAATAGGCATCAAATGTGTCAGTGTCAGTCTGGCACATTTCGCAGACTTGCCGTCACTTGTCCCCCAACGGTCCTTCCACCCCTCCCATTGTCTTATATATTCATCTTCCTCCTAAAATTTAACCCTAAATTCCCAAATCTTCTTCTTCATCATCATCTTCTTTTATGTTTCCAAATTCTTCAAATTATTACTTTCATTTTTTCTGACTGACCTTGACAATGTCGAGCGCATGTTTCACTATTTTTTGTGATAAAGATTTTCTATATTGCAAGTGCGGTCATGAAGCTCTGTTAAAGACTTCTTGGACTCAACAAAATCTGGATCGTAGGTTTTTTACTTGTAAGATTTCAAAGGTAATATTTTTTTTATTTAATTAGTTGATTAATTATTGACTTGTAATTGTGTTCTCTTTTTTATAGAAATTGGGTGGATGCAATTACTTTGATTGGTATGAAGAACGATACCCTTCACAAGCAAATCGTGTAATCTGGGGTTTGTTGAACAAAGTCAAGGTTTCTGAAGAGAAACAAAATCGAGCAAGAAGATACTACATTGTTGTCGTTATTGCTACTGGTTTGGTGTTGTTGGGCACATGAATATTGAAGCGTAATTGCTATAATTTTCATGGTGGTGTGTGTATTTTCTACTGGTTTGTTGTCGACCAGTACATGGATATTCAAGCTTAACTGTTGGAAAATATCAAAAAGATTTAGGCATATGTTGAAATATTTAGGTCATCTGTTGGAAATTATCAAATAGGTCTTTCCACTGTTGCAACAAATTAGACTTAGATTATTAGATTATTCATAGAAATAACATCGGCATAATGCAACAGATGACCAACCTATTGCAACAGATAAACTATCTGCCAGAACAGATTAAAGATATTTTACAACAGATTGACAATCTAATCTATTGCATTATAAAAAACTCAACTTTCATCAGAAAAAAATTATTGCCACTACATGTACATGTAATAAAGTGAAGGGTGACTTGAAATTAAAAAATTTCTATTTCAGAGGCTCTTCTATATACACAGGATTCAAGCGTCCAGTTAGTACCCCATAAGCCCAGACCTCTTGCAGGTTTGCCACAGTGTTGTAGTATAGAAAAGTTGTTGGCTCGGCCATTTTTGTGCCGGTCAGCAAACATTCGATGTGTGCAAGAGCGTGCGAGCCACTCGCTGTAGCGGCATCATCTTTTGGAAGGATCATTCCCCTATTTTGACCTTCAAAATCCCATTATTTCTTCATCAATACTTCCTTTGGAAAATGATTCATCAGTTTACTATCCCTCAACAAGATGGGCAACAGCACCATCAGTGGCTCCACGAGGAGAAAAAGATCAAAATCTTCGATGAGAGGTACGTTGGAGTCATAAACATTGATCTTTCCCTCCTCGAGTAGTATCTCAACAGCCCGATAATACATGTGGTTCACACTAATGACTGTAAGAATCCTTTTTGCCTCGGTTCAGCTCTTGCTGTGTGGATTTGGCCTGTTCCCTCTGACATATCTTAACGTTTCATCTTCATCCAAGACCAACGTAGGAACTAGGAAATCAAGTCCCATGCCAAGGGTTGACGCCTCTCCATTGAGTTGATCATTCCTATCCTTAAGCTTCTTGCAGAAGTCGAGGTCCATTATCCTATCGGCAACGTCATAAGCTTCCCGGTACGTTAATTGCCTTTTCCTCATGAGGCAGAGAATTATGTCAACATGCTGTGAGATAAGAAGTCAATTTTTAAATAGGTTAGTAATTGTAAATATACAATGAATGGTCCATCGGTTGGATAGGGTTCTCTGAATCAATAATCCAACGCAACTTATGCAACAGATGGATAATAAGTTGCAACAAAACCACAACCAGTTGCACCAGTATACCTAGCTATTGCAACAGATGTGAAATCTATTGCGTAGCTTCTTCTTCATGGGGTAAATTAGAAGGGCTAGGTTAGGCAAAGTAAACTTGCCTTGTCCTCGTACGGCATACGCATATCAGTCATAGTCTGGAAGTCTTGGGGGGGAAAGGGAGGCCTGGGGTAATTTGGTGCACCTGACTTGGCATTCTTGTCCTGTCACAGATCCCTCTTCTCTTCGACACCAAGTTCCGCGTATATGTTCACCTTCTTGACTGGCCCCTGAACTTCAACAACTTTTAGAGAGGGAGGAATTGCAATTTCTTTTGATTTTCGAGCGGAGAGTACGTCTCTAATTGCTCTTTTCTTTCTCCTAACTAACACCGTAGGAGTGTGTGGCTCCCTCACCTTCTTGGATGGTATGACACACCTCTTGGGTTTGAATTCCTCGATAGCTTTAGAGATAGACTCTACTTTTTCAAAGAGTTTATCCTATCTATCCTTGCACTCATCGCATTCGTAATAAGAACACGAGGGTGGAGAGGGACCTGTATAAGGGCGAAAAGGGGTGTTTTCAAACATATTTATTCTTTATTGAGCATCAACATGCTCATCATCACGAGTGGTAGCAGCATCAGCGTGCCTTCCACCAACACCAACAACTCCACCAGAAGAAGCACTGGATCTGCCTTAGTAAAAGGTTGGTCATGAAGAGCCTCAACATTAGGCTGACCTTGCCTAACTTCTCTTCTTATGGTTGTTGCTCCAACCAATTCCTTCTTTATTAACTCCACCGTTGGGTATGCAATAGTATCAACATGACCTAGAGTAATATGAGAAGTCATCACCGACTCCTCCTCAGTAGGCACGATCCATGGATGTACAACCTATAAAAAAGAAAAAAAAAGACAGATGCATTTAAATCATATAATATAATAATTTTCATAGTTGGGCTACATTTTAAAAAAAAGACCCATCTGTTGCATAGTTTGCAGTATATGGTTAAAATCTGTTTGAGTCTGGTTCAGAGAAACAGAGCAACACATGGATAATCTGATGCAAAATATCAATCATTTGTTGAAACAGTTGCACAAGACGAGTAATCTATTATGCAACAGATGATCTGTACGTCACAATAGATGAACGATATGTTATCAGATTAAACATCTGTTACATAATTTGAAGTAGATGGTTAATTTTTTAGGAGTCGGGTTCAGAGAACCAAAGCAACAAATGGGTAATCTGATACATGATATACCCCATCGCAACAGATGTCCCATCTGGTGCATCAGATATAACATTTGTTGCACCAGATATAACATCTGTTCAATATCTTTCTTATCTTTGAGTAGAATTATTTTACTTGAAGAAGATGTACTACATCATCCAGAGGGTTAAAGAGATCAGTCTCCTTAATATTGGCGTTGCTCTTGGCAGCCAACCACCTAAACATCCTTGGATGAGAAGCCTTATATGAGTAATCCATTAACTGCTTTCAGAGGGGAAGAATGGCTTCTGTCATGACCCAAATGGCCATGAGTGGCACCCACACTAATCTTCCTGTGGGAGAACCATCTAATCGATCCATTACCCAAATACTTAGTCAATATTAAGATGATATTCTTATAAAATTCAACATAATAAGAATAATCCAGGACTAATCATTATTAATACGAAAGTCAAACAAACTACTTACTAAAATTTCCAAGACCCGAAAGTCATCGTACAAGAACTACTAACAAAGATCATATCTAAAGTGATATCCAGAAATAAAGTAAATCAAGAATGTTTCATTGCCCGAAAGATGGAGAAGAAAAAAAAAAAAGATGACCCATGGCAGCCTGGAGACGGAGTGCTCACCCTTGGATCAAGATCTGCTATCAAACTCTAGAAGTGAAGTTATGTCTGAGCCTAGAACACTTTTTGCACTCAACAAAAGAAGAGTACAAGGTAGTATCAGTACAAACCACTATGCACTGGTAGGTATCATAGGCCAACTCAACTTAATAACATGTCCACAACATAAATCAAATAACAAATAGATAGGGTTCAACACATAACAAATACTCAATGAATAAACAATAACAGGACAAACAGTGCTCACGAACAAGTCACATAGCCATCAAGAGTATCAACCATACTGTAAACATCCACAGAATCAACACAATTATGTACACACATGCTATGGGACTTATTTTTTCCCAAATAGTCATGACCTGCAGGGAACAATCTATGTTCATGTACCGTACCGGCGTGGTACTTGGTCCAACATAAATATAAACGTACCGGCATGGTACCCGATCCAACATAAATATAAACGTACCGGTGTGGTACCCAATCCAACATAAATATAAACGTACCGGCTTGGTACCCGATCCAACATAAATATAAACGTACCAGCGTGGTACCCGATCCAACATAAATATAAATGTACCGGCGTGGTACCTGATCCAACATAAAATATAAACAAGTATTATCAATATCAATTTACACAACTTCCCAGCATACAGTACAATGTAGCAAATTTACTAGTACTCTTAAAGTCATAAGACAATTCCATCAAGTCAATTTTCAATAAACATTTATACACGAATCAACAATCCAAACATCAACAATTTCAAGCATGTCCGAATACCAATCCACAAGTATCTAATTTAGGATCATACACACAATTAAGTCGAGTCTAAACTCTAATTAAACCGTAACCTACCTCCAACCAATGAATCCGAATATAGTTAGTCCGCAAGCGCTTGCCCTTCCTCAAAGTTTCGAAATGTTCAAAATCTATTCCAATAAATAATCCCCATAAAAATATGAATCTAATGATATTCGTTTTATAATTTTTTTTCTCTAAAACCCTGAAACTTACAACCAAATTAATTAAAATAACACAAATTATGTGTGGTTGATAATTTTTCATGAAAATCCTCGAATCTAACCCAAGTAGCAACGAAAACCAGTAAGTGTTACTATACTGCAATTCGTTATCATAATGTTGTTACTATCAAAAATAACAACTTTTTGTTTTAAATTTCAAAAGCACGCCGCTAATTATAATAATTGCATCACATATTGCTAATTACCTGTAAACAATTCACAACTCTACCCGTAATTTGCCTAACCTTTCCTTTTTTTTTTCAATTAACATTAATAAAGACAAAAAAAAGTGATTAACTAGCATAAAGTTTCTTAAGTCAATAGAGACAACGAATTGCTATTCCGTATTCGTACTACTGCCTTCTCATTCTTAATACAGACAAAAGTTTTATCAATATTCATTATACCACTATGATGAAATCATAACATACTTCAATTTCCCTCAATGTTTCAATGTACCACGGATGCTAACCTGAGACCTGAAGTCGAAATCTCTTCCTCAAACTACAATGATGAAAACCGCTATTATCTGCCTCTTTCCTTGTAACTTTCTGATGCTATTAATTAATACTATAAATGGTAAACTAACCATTTAATTTCCTTCTTGTATTAACCACATAAGTTAATAAAATTATGGATTTTGACCCATTAAATTAATAATTACACTAATTATCTTAATATATGTCAAACTTTTAATAAATCCTCCTAATTTATTCGAAACCTCATAGAAATAAATTAAATATGCAAATTAACTAAAAAAATATATTTCGGACCTATTGAAACATTATGACACTAATTCGAGGCCGTCTTGATTGAGCTTGATCATTATCAAGCTTAAATTTATTAAAACTCAATAATCCAACCAATGACTTAAATTATTTCCGAACACCCCAAAAATTGATACTACTCATTCCGTGAGTCCTAACTCACGCACACCAACTACGGGGAGAGCTAAAATAGAAAATATGAGAAAATTTCATAAAACGACCGGGAGGGTCGTTACATCAGATACCAATTAAACAACCATTCGTCCCCAAACGGCCGAACAAGCGACAAGAAAGGAAACTAAAGAATTACCGAAATCCTAACAAAGGTGTGGATACTTGCTACGCATGTCTGCTTCGGTCTCCCAAGTGGCCTCCTCAATAGGAAGATTCTTCCACTAGACTTTCACAGATGCAATCTCCTTAGTCCTCAACTTATGGACAACCAAATACCTAGCCAAGTCTATGCGTACCCCCACCACCCCAAACTCGGAAGGTTCAATCAGTATACAACAACACCAGGCACATTCTCCACCCATATATATGCAACCATCCCATAATGACTAATAAATATAGGTTCATACTGGTGATAGGCGATGCAGATGCAGGAATGAAGGCAAGGTACAAAATCAATATCACAACTCATCATAACTGTCCTCATCAGGACCATCATCATCGTAACTAACCTCCAGCCTTGCTGGATATCAACACATAATCAATAGTATCCTTTGGCCTTGCCGGGTATCAACATATCATAAATATATCCTCCGACTTTACTGGGTATCAACATCATCACAACAGTCATTACCGAATAACATACACTAAATACTCATACAAATAGTCATATCACCATAGAATTTTATCTAGTCCATACTTACCAACTACTCATTATTAGCTAACCAACACTTATTATAATAGAATCACTAGTTCTCTAGTCATCACATAACCTCTAGTTATTAGCCTAAACATTATCCTTCACATAATCCTTATTTCCGGAATAGTAACTAACCACTATTTATTTAATAGCCAAGTCAAGGTTCATCACTAGACCAAAATCGTCATTTGTCCACCAATCATTATTATCAACTAATCATTCTATATCCGTTAAAAATTACTAGACAACACATTATTACTTTTCACCTAACCATCTTTTATAAACTGAAACCATTCATTATCTACCCACCGTTTACCAACTAATCCTTGCTTAACTATTCATTAGTTAACCATTTAGCAACTATTCAAAGTTATTAACTAGTCACCTCTTATTACCAACATCTCTTAGTATCTAGCCTTATTAACATACAAATCCTCGTTTATCGACTAATTGGCATTACAAACTTAGTCATCAAAACCAACTAGTCTTCACATATGCTAGACCCAACCTCACCATATGTTATGCATTAACCATTGCTAGCTACCATGTTTAAACTAAACAAGATTCATTAACTAATATATTAGATTCCTAGCCCTCAAGGGCTATAGTTCCCTAATAGACAACTAGTTACTACATAGCTTAACCGTTAATTAGGCAAAACAATCTTAAGATCATATTTCAGCTACAATCACATCAATTACCGATATAATACTCATGAATGTACCAAGTCAACTCTACCCAACTTACGGTTTCAAGTCTACCACACTAGCCTAATAAGGCTAAATACCAAATCATGCTTCCATTACTAATACCACATCCCAAACATAAGTTTACATCATAACCACACTACAACTAATCTAAACTACAGAGGAAAAGCAATAGGATTCAAAAGGGGTATAAACATGTCATTTTATGGGTCCCACAGAATTAAAGCCTACAACACATTATCCTCCACAACATTGTTAAAATCCATCTAATCATCATATCTTAACCACTCAATAAGAAATATCCACCAAGTATCACTCAAGTAAAGTCAATCATGCCATTTAATAATTCATTTATCCTCTTATTCAGGATCATCCTTAATTATTTTATGAATGTAACTAAGCCATTTGATTTTACATTGCTACTATCATGAAAATTACTATCCTCTAAAAGTGTCATATATTAAACAACTTTGTGGGACATGCAAATGTATAATTGAGCTACAAAGTTAAGTCAATAATAATTTGTCTTCTCAAAAATTTTCCTAATGTATAAATCCACAGTTACAACTTATGTCATGACAATCACTAACTCAATATTTTTCAATGACAAACACTTCATGGTCAAGCCAAACCTTTCTTATATCACTAACACCAATTTAAGATATACAGAGTCATTCTTATTTCTACCTAACAATATTTTTATTACGGACTTTACTTAACTCTTAATCACCTTAAGAGTGGTCCCTATACCACTAGCACATAAACAAAGACAAACAAAATAAATCGATTATAGGTCATTGACAGTCTCATCACTAATATCACATTCCAGACAAGCCATCAATCAAATTCTATAAGTATCACCAACCTCTATTAGTTTTTGTCACTTTTATTTAAAACTCATAATTTTGCCAAGCATTAAGAATTCGTTCACTTAAGGAACTTAAAGATAATGTCACTTAGCTAGCCCTCAGAAGGAACCCATTATAATTTCAATAATAGAACTGCACAAAAATTCTAAATACGATCTCAATGACCGGACCACACAAGGATTCCCAAATAATATCAAATAATCAAACTACCCAAGGATTCATCCACAACATCATTAACAAAAACCTCTCATTACAGAAAACACATATCACCTCAGTCATTTATTCATGTCACTTTTTCACCATCTTTTCTTGATATCATATTCTCATATCATCCTCTCAATTCTCATACCATCAATCTCATCAGTATAATAGTACCAAAAATAAGTAAGCACCATAGAATTTCTAGCTTCACAATAACAAGAAATAAAATAATCCCATCACACTTATCAACAAAACAACTTAGTCAATTTTCATCACTTAACAAAAATAATTCACAACAATGAAAAAAATCTAGCAACACAAGTTTGGCCAAATATCAAACACAAGCAATCAATAAGTTCACAACTTTCATAAGTCTTTACCTATTAACAATAACTTTTAAATCTTATTAACAGATACCAATTTAAATCTCCTAAATTCTTATTCAAAATTATTAAAATACCCATTGAAATTGTCTAGATACCAATTGGATTCAATCCATTAGTATAAGATTAGGATGGAAAGATGGAGAGAAAGAAATGAAAATGACTTCTACCTTCCTCATAGCCTTACGAAAATTAGGTGTGGGGCCCTGCACACCAATCTACGAAACTCTACTTGACATTGCTCTTATTAACAGATACCAATTGAAATCGCCAGCTACCAATTGAAATCAAGTAATATCACACAAGAAAGAAAAATTTGAATTTTCCTAGTGTCCTATAGCCTATCGAAGAAAAGTACAAATGTCTCCGTACCGTTCTGCAAGACTCTACTAGACATGTTCTTGTACGACGAGATCGACGAACCTAGGGCTCTGATACAAACTTTTTCACGACCCAAATGGCCATGAGTGAAACCCACACTAATCTTCCTGTGGGAGAACCATCTAATCGAACCATTACCCAAACACTTAGTCAATATTAAGATGATATTCTTATAAAATTCAACATAATAAGAATAATCCAGGACTAATAATTATTAATACGAAAGTCAAACAAACTACTTACTAAAATTTTCAAGACCCAAAAGTCATTGTACAAGAACTACTAACAAAGATCATATCTAAAGTGATATCCAGAAATAAAGTAAATCAAGAATGTTTCATTGCCCGAAAGATGGAGAAGAAAGAAAAATAAGATGACCCATGGCAGCCTGGAGACGGAGTCCTCACCCTTGGATCCAGATCTGCTATTAAACTCTAGAGGTGAGGTTATGTCTGAGCCTAGAACACTTTCTGCACTCAACAAAAGAAGAGTATAGGGTTGTATTAGTACAAACCACTATGTACTGGTAGGTATCATAGGCCAACTCAACTTAATAACATGTCCACAACATAAATCAAATAACAAATAGATAGGCTTCATCACATAACAAATACTCAATGAATAAATAATACAACAATAATAGGACAAACAGTTCTCACAAACAAGTCACATAGCCATCAAGAGTATCAACCATACTATAAACATCCACAGAATCAACACAATTATGTACACACATGCTGTGAGACTTATTTTTGCCCAAATACTCATGACCTGCCGGGAACAATCTATGTTCATGTACCGTACCGGCGTGGTACTTGGTCCAACATAAATATAAACGTATCGGCGTGGTACTCGATCCAACATAAATATAAACGTACCGGCGTGGTACCCGATCCAACATAAGTATAAACGTACCGGTGTGGTACTCAATCCAACATAAATATAAATGTACCAGCGTGGTATCTGATCCAACATAAATATAAACAAGTATTATCAATATCAATTTACACAACCTCCCAGCATACAACACAATGCAGCAAATTTACAAGTACTCTTAAAGTAATAAGACAATTCCATCAAGTCAATTTTCAATAAACATTTATACACGAATCAACAATCCAAACATCAACAATTTTAAGCATGTCCGAATACCAATCCACAAGTGTCCAATTTAGGAGCATACACACAATTAAGTCGAGTCTAAGCTCTAATTAAATCGGAACCTACCTCCAACCAATGAATCCGAATATAGTTAGTCCGCAAGCGCCTTGCCCTTCCT
Source organism: Capsicum pubescens (assembly GCA_030864215.1). Lineage (NCBI taxonomy): Eukaryota > Viridiplantae > Streptophyta > Magnoliopsida > Solanales > Solanaceae > Capsicum > Capsicum pubescens. The sequence goes on along the minus strand of CM061539.1, from coordinate 182,782,616 downwards.
CAAAGTTTTGAAATGTTCAAAATATGTACCAATTAATAATCCCCATAAAAATATGAATCTAATGATATCCGTTTTATAATTTTTTTTTCTCTAAAACCCTGAAACTTACAACCAAATTAATTAAAATAACACAAATCATGCGTGGTTGATAATTTTTCATGAAAATCCTCTAATCTAACCCAAGTAGCAACGAAAACCAGTAAGTGTTACTATACTGCAATTCGTTATCATAATGTTGTTACTGTAAAAAATAACAACTTTTTGTTTTAAGTTTCAAAAACACGCTGCTAATTACCTGTAAACAATTCACAACTCTACCCGTAATTTGCCTAACCTTTCCTTTTTTTTTTTCATTAACATTAATAAAGACAAAAAAAGTGATTAACTAGCATAAAGTTTCTTAAGTCAATAGAGACAACGAATTGCGATTCCGTATTCGTACTACTGCCTTCTCATTCTTAATACAGACAAAAGTTTTATCAATATTCATTATACCATTATGATGAAATCATAACATACTTCAATTTGCCTCAATGTTTCAATGTACCATGGATGCTAACCTGAGACCTGAAGTGGAAATCTCTTCCTCGAACTATAATGATGAAAACGCTATTATCTGCCTCTTTCCTTGTAGCTTTCTGATGCTATTAATTAATACTATAAATGGTAAACCCTAACCATTTAATTTCCTTCTTGTATTAACCACATAAGTTAATAAAATTATGGATTTTGACCCATTAAATTAATAATTACACTAATTATCTAAATATATGTCAAACTTTTAATAAATCCTCCTAATTTATTCGAAACTTCATAGGAATGAATTAAATATGCAAATTAACTAAAAAAATATATTTCGGACCTATTGAAACATTATGACACTAATTCGAGGCCGTCTTGATAGAGCTTGATCATTATCAAGCTTAAATTTATTAAAACTCAATAATCCAACCAATGACTTAAATTATTTCCGAACACCCCAAAAATTGATACTACTCATTCCGTGAGTCCTAACTCACGCACACCAACTACGGGGAGAGCTAAAATAGAAAAGATGAGAAAATTTCATAAAATGACTGGGCGGGTCGTTACAGCTACAAATGCCCAAGCCTAAAAAATGTAAACAGGAAGCAAGCAAAAAAAATCATAATAACTATATTCAATGTAAATTAATGGATGAGTAAAATTAGTGATTAATTTTACCATGAAAGCCCAAGGAAAGCCGTATAATGTGGTCATCCCTGAGGATAGCTTTGTCAGTAAATATTGGATAGTTAAGTAGAAGTTGTCATATCCCCAGGGATAATTGTTGAATTTATCAAAATCCTCAGCACGCGCCAACAAATCATCTTCTATGACCTTGTTAACGTCTCTTGCCAATATAACCGAATGGGTAAACCAAACTAAGCACAATTTCTACCTGTACTTCTCTGGTATGGTTTTATCCTCGAGATCTATCAACAAATCCGATGTTTTGTAGCCAGTCGAGCAATGTCAAACAACCCATCTATTTTTTCCTTGCATTTTCTTGCCTTGGATCTTTTGAGGGGTGGTGGTCCTTGTGGACGATGGCATCTCAATCCCGTCACTATGGTAAACTCTTGCAAGCCAAAACAAACAGGCATGCCACAGTAGTTGATCCAGATTTCATCCATCTTCTTTTTGCTCCCTTCCTCCGGATCTTTATCATCCCCCGCGTACTTGATCCTGCGCTTGAGAAGACCATATACCATCATCATAGGGAAACGGATATGGGAAGAGGGGTCCTAAGGCATCTCAAGAAAGCGTCCAAAGAAGCTCTTCTTAAAAAGTCCGCCTATGTTTTCGTTCTTCATAATTTTTATAAATTGTTCAAAAATTTTACCCATCTGACATTTAAGTACAATTTGACATGTTAGTTGTTTTCCTTCTGGGTCATTTATCGGCATCGTAACTTGAAACCTCTCAATACTAAAAGTTTTAACAGGATCATGCTGGGATGTCGATATTAATTCACGCCCCGTCGGTGATCCATTATCATCATGTTGATGATCATCCGCTTTCTCACTTTCATTTTCTTCATCACCATCTACGGACCCTTGTCCACCTCCCTTAACGTTGTTTTCATATCTCTCCTCATCTTCACTTTTCCCTGACTGAGATTTTTCAGGAAGCTCCTCCGAATCCCTCTGTACTGTAGCCTCTTTTTTTGAGTGGTCAGACGTTGATCCACTTTCACTTTCTTTTCTTTTGGGAGACATATTTTACCTACAGATAAAGAAAAACAAAAATTACATTACAGTTGATGTATGCATAGATTTAAAAAAATACATTACAAATACCACGAATACCGACACACCAACAGCCACCACCATAAATACCACCAACCATTGTCAACAAACAAACAAACAAACACCACGAATACTAACACCACCACAAACACCACCAACCAATGCCACCACCGGTGCCACCACGATGACCACAAACACCACCACCACCACTACCACCACCAACACCACAAACACCATCCAACTATACCACGACAGTCAATGAAACACTGCAATGGAAACTAGGGATTTTTCGAGTTCTTCCTATAATTTTACCATAAAAACTCAAAATTGTCAACCCATTCTCGAAGATAATACAACTAAAAGTTTTATTTTTCATCAGTAACTTAAAAGCCCTTATTTTTTAGAAAAAAAATATAGAGCTCTTCTCGAACTCTGTTGCCTACGAAGACAAAGAAAATGACTGATACAAGCAAGAATGAAGTCGAAAATAACACCTATGTGGTCGAAAATGAGAAGAAAAGTGATCTGTTGTGGAAGGTTGAGCAAATTTGTTGAGTAGTTGTTGTCTATACTGTATTGTTGAGTGAGAATGAGAGAGAAAGAGCCAGACCTCGAGATTTGAAATGATGAAATATTTTGTATGGGTTGATTTGTATTTTAGAAAAGAATGACAAGTAGTTTTGAAAATGTTAATTTGGTCCGAAATGATCTTAATTATTTTTAAAATCATAAAATATATGCATAATTTTTAACCCTCTCATCATGCAATTGCTGAAAGGGTAATTCAATTGAAATTGTATACAAATAATTGAAGTTGTAGTTGACCGAGTACTCTAGGAGGTCACCCTGTGAAAACTCACCCCTGGTCCTAGATTAATCAATTTAGGTACTATTAGTCTAACACATGAAATCAATTGAAATTGTAAAAAACAAGTGTTCAACATGTTGCGTCAGATTTCTCATCTGTTGTAAATTATCAATCAGATTAGGTAACAATAGATTACGAATCTGATGTAAATTATCAAACAGATTAAGTCATCTGTTGTGACAGATTACCCATCTGTTGTAAATTATCAAATGGATTGTCATATGTCACAATATATTACCCATATATTATAAATTATCAAATAGGCGCTGCCATCTGTTGTGGCTGACCCTATGAGAACTCACCCCTAGTCCTAGATTAATCGATATTTTACCCTATGAGAACTCACCCCTAGTCCTAGATTATTCAATTAAGGTATTAGTAACCTAGTCCTAGATTAATCAATTAAGGTATTAGTCTAACATATGAGGTAGTAAGAATCGGTTTGGCTCAGAGTGATCGATCGCCGACTCTGGTCGGGAGGAACGCAGTACCGTTTCATCATGCAATTGATAAAAGACTCAATTGAAGTTGTAGTTGACCCTATGAGAACTCACATTCAATTAAGGTATTAGTATAACATATGAACTCAATTGAATTATATATAAAGAAATGTTCAACCTGTTGCAACATATGTCTTTTCTGTTAGACCAAATCAAACAGATTATGTAATCTGTTGCAACATATTACGCATCTGTTGTAAACTATCAAACATATTTAGCCATTTATTATGACAAATCATGAATCTACTGTAAACTATCAAATAGATTAAGTCATCTGTTGCAACAGATTACCCATCTGTTGTAAATTATCAAATAGGCGTTGTCATCTATTGTAGTTGACATTATGAGAACTTACCCCTAGTCTTAGATCAATCAATTAGGGTATTATTTGAACATATGAGGTAGTAAGAATCGGTTCGGTTTAGAGTGATCAATCGACGACTTTTGTCGGGAGGAACGCAGTACCGTCTTATCATGCAATTGACAAAAGACTCAATTAAAGTTGTAGTTGACCCTATATTCAATTCGGGTATAAGTACCCTAGTCCTAGATTAATCAATTAAGGTATTAGTCTAACATATGAGGTAGTAAGAATCAGTTTGACTCAGAGTTATCGATCGATGACTCTAGTCGGGAGGAACGCAGTACCGTCTCATCATACAATTGCCAAAAGACTCAATTAAAATTATAGTTGACCCTATGAGAACTCACCCCTAGTCCCAGATTATTCAATCAAGGTGTTAGTACCCTAGTCCTAGATTAATCAATTAAGGTATTAGTCTAACATATGAGGTTGTAAGAATCGGCTCGGCTCAGAGTGATCGATCGACGACTCTGGTCGGAGGAACACAGTATCGTCTCATCATGAAATTGCCAAAAAACTCAATTAAAGTTGTATTTGACCCTATGCGAACTCACATTCAATTAAGATTTTAGTCTAACATATGAACTAAATTGAAATTATATTTAAACAAATGTTCAACCTATTGCAATAGAAGTCTTTTCTGTGGGATCAAATCAAATAGATTAGGTAATATGTTGCAACATATTACGCGTCTGTTGTAACCTATCAAACAAATTACGTCATTTGTTGCGACAGATCACGAATCTGTTGTAAACTATCAAACATATTAAGTCATCTGTTGCACTTAAATGTTTTAGATCCTTTTTTTTATAAAGCAATTTAGGTATTTCCTGTCCGAGATAAAATACCTAAAATACTAAGGTGGTAAAAAATATTACTCGGTACTACTTGGATAACTCAAAAATCTCCTGAGTGAGTAGTCTTATCTGGTCTTTTCAATGTCACCGTCTTCTCGTGCCCCTCAAAAGTTATTAATGAATATTTAAAACCCCCCATATCTAGAACTCTCTCTCCTTCAACCATAAAGTAGTCTAGACTCAACTCATAACTCTTCTTTATTCTTTATTCTCAATTATCTTTGTTGTTTCCTTTTTTCCTCTCTTTTCTCTCTTCTTTTGGATGAGGATCCTTTGGGATCTCAACTAATCAATATCTCTTCTTGACTGAACTAGATATTCTGATCCGTTTGATTTTTTGACATTGCAGGTATGGTTCAAAGTTGCTCGTTTCATCTCATCTTCTTCTTTGTATGTCATTTAAATTAGATATTTACAAGTGTTGCTATTAATGATTTACCCATTACCAGTTTTCATTTATTGAGAAAATTGAATAAAAGGTGACTTTTAAGTCTTGAATAAACGAACCGTTGTTTTTATTAAAATATGCAAAAAAAGTCATCTGTTGGGAGAACTTAAAAAGCCTTGTTATTAGTTTTTTTTATGTGGTTTGTTTGGTACTTTGGTGGTGCTGTTGTTGGGGGTGGTGGTTGTGTTGGAACATGTGATGTTTGTGTTGTGGATGGTGTTGGAACATATGGTGTTGTTTTGTTTGTTTCTTTGTTGTTGATGCTGTTGTTGGTGGTGTTGCAACAGTTTCCTCAACTGTTGCAACTGATGAATCAGTTGTTGAAAGACGGAGCAACCTTTTGAAGAAATCAAACTAGTAGCAAGGCTGGTTTGATTTATTCCAACAGATGGCCCATCTGTTGCAATATGTCATCCATCCTTTGCAAATGATGTCCCATCGGTTGAACAGATGGGTAATCTATTGCATCATATTGGTCATCTGTTGATTCACTTAATTTTGTGTTACCCTTTTGTAATGTTCTTTTTGTTCTTCTCTTGTTTGACATCAAATGTATTTCACTTGTTTGCAGACAAAAGGAAGTGAAATTGGATCCACTTTTCCCCGGCCAGCATTAAAGGTTAGAGTAAAGATGGGTTCAGAGGAATAAGCTGCTTGCAGATGGAACCACTTCATATGTGGGAGATATGTATTACCCAATAGTGATTGGACCGCTTTTAATGGCGCAATGGACTTGTTGAAAGTCATTTGAAGCCTCGCACTGCAACAAACAACGATGGATCTAATAGAAATTTCCCTGGTCCAAATTTATATGGATGGGTTGTTGGAGGAGACTATTATACAACAGAAGGTGTTTGGGAGAAAACCTTTGTGGGAAGAGGGAGGTTGAGAAGGTCATATATCATCTTAGTACTTGTTTAAGAGGATACACAGGGTCAGAAGGAAAGTGTAGTGAAATTAGCTTATGAAATTGACATGAAAAATGAAAAAACTGGATGAGATGCAAATGTGAAAGTGTATCCAAAAATGAAAATCCATCAGTTGTTAAAGAAAAGAAGAATGGTCAAGAGGAATTGAGCTGGTCACTTTGCTAGAGACCGCAACTAGCGAGCACAACCTCAACGAAGACCCACAAAATACAGGACTAGAACTCTAAGGAAGCAGCTTCGCGAGCATGGAAGGTGGTAAGATTGTCGGTTTGAATTGACATGTAGGTTTCAATTTTTACCGATAATCTTACCACCTTCCGTGCTCGCGAAGCTTTTTCCTTGTAGTTCTTGTCCTGCACTTTGTGAGAGTCTTCATTGAGGCCACTCTCGTTAGTTGCATTCTCGAGCAAAGTGCTTTGTCCAACTCCAGTCCTGTTGACCATTCTTTTTTTTTTCATCGACTGATGGATTTTTATATTTTGATACACTTCCACATTTGAAGCTCATCCAGTTTTTTCATTTCTAATGTGAATTTCATTGGCCAATTTTGCTACACTTTCCTTTCTACCCTATGTTTCCTCTTAAACAAGGTCTAAAATGATATATGGCCTTCTCCGCCTCCCTCTTCGTGCATAGGTATTCTCCCAAGCACCTTCTGCTGTAAAAAAGTCTCCTCCACCAATCCATCCATATAAATTTGGACCAGGGGAATTTCTATTGGTTCTATCATTGTTTGCTGCATTGCGAGGCTTTGGAGGCCTTTCAAGAAGTCCATTGTGCCATTAAAACCGGTCCAATCACTATTTGATATTTACACTGCTGCAAAAAATTTGAACCCTTCCCCAAACTTGACACAAAAACATGTACATGAATCGTGTCATTAGATTGTAACGAGGTATCGACACCACTATCTTGGAACCCTTCGGCCTTATCAGTTTGCACCTATCAAACTAAACTGTATAATTCAGGATCTTGTTTGAAGGATCAGTGTCTAATCGGTAAAAAACTGCATTCACAAAATCATTGCACTTTATGGGTGTCTTCATGGTAGCCTGATCAATAATATACATAACTCGCATGCATGAAAATGGGATCCATTGATCGTATCTTATTCTTCCTACCCCATCAGGACATGTCAGTGTTGTTTATTCATCGGCACGAATGTGATGACTATTAAAATGGAGGTGTGAAGAGTCGTGACTTTTTATCTTAACACATTCAAACAGCCGATGAATCGAAATCTACATCTATTGCAACTGACAAATCAGTTGTTGGAAGAAATCAAAACATCTCCTCCAACATATGATCCATCTGTTGCAACAGATAATCTATATGTTGCAACAGATAGTAAATCTGTTGCGATAGACTTGACATTTTTTTGAATTAATCTGCACGCATGTGATTACTTCTTTCTAAAAAAGTTCGTTTCAATTTAGTTTACCTATTTATAAAATCAAGAGAATTTTATTATATTCTTCCAAGATTACCCCTATTATTAAATGACTACGTAAAGTATATTATTCACATTTATACTTTCTAATCATAATTAATAAGGCCAATTTGGTAAAATAATCTCCTAATTTATATTTTTATTAATTGGTGTGCCAAGCCCATAGGGCCCAACTAATACGTAACAGAGGGACTATTAAAAAGAGGTGAAGACTTTTTATCTAACATATTCAAAACAGCTAATGAACCGAATACTCCATTTGTTGAAACTGAAACTGATGAATCAGCTGTCAGAAGATATCAAAACATCTCCTCCAACTTATACATACTGTCCATCTGTTGCAACAGATAATACATAAGTTGCATCAGATGTCTTATTTGTTGTATATACAAACCATCTATTGCAACAGATGGTAAATCTATTTTGACAGCCATCTGTTGAACATTCAATCCATCCATCTATTGCAACAGATGCTAAATCTATTAAAAATACTGGACGATCTATTGCAACAACTCAATAATAATGGCTTTTATCGAGTCTCAAACCGCTATGAAAAGGTGAGAAGTAATTAGTGTAAAAGAAAAAGTCGCAACTTTTCACAGAAAACAAAATACCACCAGTTTGAATGTAATTAATACAATGGAGATTTACAGTCCTGCCTTTTGTCCTGACACGTCCAGATTATATTATAGGTCCCTCCTTAATCTTCATTCAACTCTATTTATTTCTTGTATTTTTTTCTTTCGTGTGACATCTTCAACCACTTCTCTTCAAAGAGCATATTCCTTTCTCGTTGAGGTAAGTTTTTTTCTAGCGTAAATTTACCAGTTGGTCGTATATGTTGTATTACATTATGAACATTTTTCTTTATATTTGTCAATTCATGCGTGTTCTAGATATGGCTGATCCTTTTTCGGACATTGCTATTCTACGCGACACAGTGCGGAAACTTCAAAGGAAGGTTAATGACCTGCAGAACGAGTTGGTCACTGTGAGAGCGACAATGTTTAGAGAGATGCAGAGGCTGATGAGAGCCCTGCTACTGACAAAACAAACAGACACATATCTGTTTCAATAGATGACAAATCTGCTGAAAATTATCAAACAAATATATACATCTGTTGCAACAGTTGACTAAACTGTTGCACCAGATACTTTATCTGGTTCAACATATGTCTCGTCTGTTTTAGAAAATCAAACATCTCTTCGTACCACTTTTATTTGTACCAACAGATGACCTATCTGCTGCAATAGATGATTCATATGTTGCAACGGATGGTTCATCCATTGGAAATTATCACACATGGTCTTCCTCTTGTAGAAATTTGTCCCAACAGTTGATTCATTGTTCCAACAAAAATATAATATGTTTGGGACAATTTAAAATAAGAGGAAGACCTGTTTGATTTGCTAGAAGAAATGAGTTATCCTTTTCCATTTTGTTGTATCTCCGTCATTAGCATTGACCAATTTTGGCTTTTCAGGTGGATGTAGAAGAAGCTACTAGTGAACAACATTGACAATATTCTACTCTTTTTATGGAAATACGGAGAACAGAAAGCGCAGAAACCGTACGCAAGTGACAATAAAGATCCACGGCGAGCAAAGCCGAATTCTATAGCACCGGATGAAGAACAACTTGTCCATACTGAGTAGATATTTTTAACTTGAGCCTGTCAAAGCAATCCTTGGTAGTATACTAAAATTGTTGTTGATGTATTTGTTGAGATCTGTACCCATAATAATTTTTTTACATTTCATTTATTCGTTGACTTATTTCAGCTAATTTATGAAGGCTTTGATTTATTTTATTTTGTCTGCGAATTTTATTTATTCCTTAGATTTGAACTTATTAATTGAAAAGGAATACTAGATTCAAATATTGCAACAGATAATGTATCTGTTGCAACAGACGGCACATCTATTGGAAAAATCAAACAGATTTAGACATATGTTGCAACAGGTAGGTGATCTGTTAGAATTTATCAAACAGGTCTTCCCATTGTTTCAACAGATGGACTTTAGATAAAAACATTGAGATAATGCAATAGATGACATATCTATTGGGAAAAAAGAACAAATTTAGACATATGTTGCAACAGATGGACTTTATCTGTTGCAACAGACGACACATCTATTGGAATAATCGAACAGATTTATACATATGTTGCAACAAGTAGGTTATCTGTTGGAATTTATCAAACAGGTCTTCCCACTATTGCAACAGATGGACTTTAGATAAAAACATCGATATAATGCAACAAATGACCAACCTATTGCAACAGATAAACTATATATCAGAACAGGTAGGATAACTATTACAACAAACGGAGAATCTGTTGTATTATAAAAATTCAACTTTCGTTGGACATAAAAAATTATCACTACGTGTAAAATGGTTAAAGTGAATTGAATTAAAATAAAAAAGGCACAACCCATCGACGGTGTTTAGTTCAAACACCTAAAATAAAATAGGCATCAAGTAGACATGTTCATTTTAAACACGTAAAATAAAATAGGCATCAAATATGTCAGTGTCAGTCTGACACATTTCGCTGACTTGCAGTCACTTGGCCCCCAACGGTCTTTTTTCCCCCATTGTCTTATATATTCATCTTCCTCCTAAAATTTAACCCTAAATTCCCAAATCTCCTTCTTCATCGTCATTTTATTTTATCTATCCAAATTCTTCAAATTATTACTTTCATTTTCTCAACTGACCTTGACAATGTCGAGCGTATCTTTCACTGTTTTTTGTGATAAAGATTTTTGATATTGTAAGTGCGGTCATGAAGCTCTGTTAAAGACTTCTTGGACTCAACAAAATCTGGATCGTAGGTTTTTTACTTGTACGATTTCAAAGGTAATATTTTTTTTATTTAATTAGTTGATTAATTATTGACTTGTAATTGTTTTGTAATTGTGTTCTTTTTTTTATATAGAAATTGGGTGGATGCAATTATTTTTATTGGTATAAAGAACGACACCCTTCACAAGCAAATCGTGTAACCTGGGGTTTGTTGAACAAAGTCAAGGCTTCTGAAGAGAAGCAAAATCGAGCAAGAAGATACTACATTGTTGCCGTTATTGCTACTGGTTTGGTGTTGTTGGGCACATGGATATTGAAGCGTAATTGCTGAAATTTTCATGGTGGTATGTGTATTTGCTACTGGTTTGTTGCAACATATGCCTTTTCTGTTGGACCAAATCAAATAATCTACTGGTTTGGTGTTGTTGGGCACATGAATATTGAAGCGTAATTGCTGAAATTTCAGTAGCAAACCAGTAGCAAATACACACACCACCATGAAAATTTCAGCAATTACGCTTCAATATTCATGTGCCCAACAACACCAAACCAGTAGCATATTTGATTTGGTCCAACAGAAAAGGCATATGTTGCAACAAACCAGTAGCAAATACACACACCACCATGAAAATTTTAGCAATTACGCTTCAATATCCGTGTGCCCAACAACACCAAACCAGTAGCAATAACGGCATCAATGTAGTATCTTCTTGCTCGATTTTGCTTCTCTTCAGAAGCCTTGACTTTGTTCAACAAACCCCAGATTACACGATTTTCTTGTGAAGGGTGTCGTTCTTCGTACCAATCAAAGTAATTGCATCCACCCAATTTCTATAAAAAAGAGAACACAATTACAAAACAATTACAAGTCAATAATTAATCAACTAATTAAATAAAAAAAATATTACCTTTGAAATCGTACAAGTAAAAAACCTACGATCCAAATTTTGTTGAGTCCAAGAAGTCTTTAACAGAGCTTCATGACCGCACTTACAATATCAAAAATCTTTATTACAAAAATAGTGAAAGATGCGCTCGACATTGTCAAGGTCAATTGAAAAAATGAAAGTAATAATTTGAAGAATTTGGATAGATAAAAGAAAAGGACGATGAAGAAGAAGATTTGGGAATTTAGGGTTAAATTTTAGGAGGAAGATGAATATATAAGACAATGGGGGAAAAAAAGACCGTTGGGGGCCAAGTGACTGCAAGTCAGCGAAATGTGCCAGACTGACACTGACATATTTGATGCCTATTTTATTTTACGTGTTTAAAATGAACATGTCTACTTAATGCCTATTTTATTTTAGGTGTTTGAACTAAACACTGTCGATGGGTTGCGCCTTTTTTATTTCAATTCAATTCACTTTAACCTTTTTACACGTAGTGATAATTTTTTATGTCCAACGAAAGTTGAATTTTTATAATACAACAGATTCTCCATTTGTTGTAATAGTTATCCTACCTGTTCTGATATATAGTTTATCTGTTGCAATAGGTTGGTCATTTGTTGCATTATATCGATGTTTTTATCTAAAGTCCATCTGTTGCAATAGTGGGAAGACTTGTTTGATAAATTCCAACAGATAACCTACTTGTTGCAACATATGTATAAATCTGTTCGATTATTCCAATAGATGTGTCGTCTGTTGCAACAGATAAAGTCCATCTGTTTCAACATATGTCTAAATTTATTTTTTTTCCCAATAGATATGTCATCTATTGCATTATCTCAATGTTTTTATCTAAAGTCCATCTGTTGAAACAATGGAAAGACCTGTTTGATAAATTCCAACAGATCACCTACTTGTTGCAACATATGTCTAAATCTGTTTGATTTTTCCAATAGATGTGTCATCTGTTGCAACAGATACATTATCTGTTGCAATATTTGAATCTAGTATTCCTTTTCAATTATTAAGTTCAAATCTAAGGAATAAATAAAATTCGCAGACAAAATAAAATAAATCAAAGCCTTCATAAATTAGCTGAAATAAGTCAACGAATAAATGAAATGTAAAAAAATTATTATGGGTACAGATCTCAACAAATACATCAACAACAATTTTAGTATACTACCAAGGATTTCTTTGACAGGCTCAAGTTAAAAATATCTACTCAGTATGGATAAGTTGTTCTTCATCCGGTGCTATAGAATTCGTCTTTGCTCGCCGTGGATCTTTATTGTCACTTGCGTACGGTTTCTGCGCTTTCTGTTCTCCATATTTCCATAAAAAGAGTAGCATATTGTCAATGTTGTTCAGTAGTAGCTTCTTCTACATCCACCTGAAAAGCCAAAATTGGTCAATGCTAATGATGGAGATACAACAAAATGGAAAAGGATAACTCATTTCTTCTAGCAAATCAAATAGGTTTTCCTCTCATTTTAAATGGTCCCAAACATATTATATTTCTGTTGGAATAATGAATCAACTGTTGGGACAAATTTCTACATGAGGAATACTATGTGTGATAATTTCCAATGGATGAACCATCCGTTGCAACATATGAATCATCTGTTGCAGCAGATAGGTTATCTGTTGGTACAAATAAAATTGGTACGAAGAGATGTTTGATTTTCTAAAACAGACGAGACATATGTTGCACCAGATAAAGTATCTGGTGCAACAGTTTAGTCAACTGTTGCAACAGATGTATATATCTGTTTGATAATTTTCAGCAGATTTGTCATCTATTAAAACCGGTCCAATCACTATTAGATATTTACACTGCTGCAAAAAATTTGAACCCTTCCCCAAACTTGACACAAAACATGTGCATAAATTGTGTCATTAAATTGTAACGGGGTATCGATACCACCGTATTGGAACCCTTTGGCCTTATCAGTTTGCACCTATCAAACTAAACTGTACAATTCAGGATCTTGTTTGAAGGATCAGTGTCTAATCGGTAAAAAATTGCATTCACAAAATCATTGCACTTTATGTGTGTTTTCACGGTAGCCTGATCAATAATATACATAACTCGCATGCATGAAAATGGGATACATTGCACGCATCTTATTCTTCCTACCCCAAAAGGACATGTCAGTGTTGTTTATTCATCTGCACGAATGTGATGACTATTAAAATGGAGGTGTGAAGAGTCATGACTTTTTATCTTAACACATTCATAACAGCTGACGAATCAAAATCTTCATCTGTTGAACTGACGAATCAGCTGTTGGAAGAAATCAAAACATCTCCTCCAATATATGGTCCATCTGTCGCAACAGATAATCTATATGTTGCAACAGATGGTAAATCTGTTGCGATAGACTTGACTTTTTTTTAATTAATTTGCACACATGTGATTACTTCTTTCTAAAAATATTTGTTTCAGTTTAGTTTTCCTATTTATAAAATCAAGAGAATTTTATTATATTTTTCCAAGATTACCCCTATTATTAAATGACTACGTAAAGTATATTATTCACATTTATACTTTCTAATCATAATTAATAAGGCTAATTTGGTAAAATAATCACCTAATTTATATTTTTATTAATTGGTGTGCCAATCCCATAGGGTCAAACTAATACGTAACGGAGGGACTATTAAAAAGAGGTGAAGACTTTTTATCTAACACATTCAAAACAGATAATTAACTGAATACTCCATCTGTTGAAACTGAAATTGATGAATCAACTGTCAGAAGATATCAAAACATCTCCTCTAACTTATACATACTGTCCATCTGTTGCAACAGATAATACATAAGTTGCATCAGATGTCTTATTTGTTGCATATACAAACCATCTATTGCAACAGATGGTAAATCTGTTTTGACAGCCATCTGTTGCACATTCAATCCATCCATCTATTGCAACAAATGCTAAATCTGTTAAAAATACTGGACGATCTGTTGCAACAGCTCAATAATAACGGCTTTTATCGAGTCTCAAACCGCTATGAAAAGGTGAGAAGTAATTAGTGTAAAAGAAAAAGTCGCGACTTTTCACAGAAAACAAAATGCCACCAGTTTGAATGTAATTAATACAATGGAGCTGAAAAGTCCTGCCTTTTTTCCTGACACGTCCAGATTATATTATAGGTCCTCCTTAATCTTCATTCAACTCTATTTATTTCTTGCATTTTTTCCTTTCGTGTGACATCTTCAACCACTTCTCTTCAAAGAGCATATTCCTTTCTTGTTGAGGTAAGTTTTTTCTGGCGTAAATTTTCCAGTTGGTCATATGCATTGTATTACATTATGAATATTTTCTTTACATTTGTCAATTCATGTGTGTTCTAGATATGGCTGATCCTTTTCTGGACATTGCTATTCTACGCGACACAGTGCGGGAACTTCAAAGGCAGGTTAATGACCTGCAGAGCGAGTTGGTTGCTGTGAGAGAAACAATACTCAGAGAGATGCAGAGGCTGATGAGAGCCCTGCTGCTGCGAGTTGATTGGCCGGCTGTCATTAATGATGATGGTGATGATAATAATAATTAGAATGTGTTTTTCTTTTAGCGTATGTATTTTAATTTTTCTATATCGGATCTATACCTAATGTATTTTATTTTTCATTTAATGAAAAATTTACTTTTTGTCAGACTTTGGCATTTTAATTCTTATTCAATTTTAATTCTGTCTATTTCTTCTAATCTAATACATGTTAATATGTCGATGGTTGGAGGCAATGTTGAATCCAGTAGCACTAGCAATTTTGGCTTTTGAGTTCTTTCAACAGATGGACCATGTGTTGGAACCGATTGGTCATCTGTTGGGTTTCAACAAATTATCCATCTGTTTCGATAGATTTTCATTTGTTGAAGGAAATCATTCTAGTTGTTTGTGCAACTGTTGAGAATAATTGTGGTCTGCTGTATTATTTAGTTCATGTTTTGTCTCATTTTATTGATGCACAAGTTATTTAAAAAAAAACATTTTATAAATAATCAATGATAACATTAGGTTCACAACAATGAGTTAAATATAAAAAAGTCCACAACAAACAAACAAACAACAACACAAGTTTATGTAATTACAATGATCATGGTGGATTATGATTTGGGCATGTAGTTCTTTTGTGGCCAGCGCACTTACATATGGAGCACCTGTTTGTTCTTGACGAAAATGATTCTCCAACTCCATGCCTCCTTTTATATGGCTTTCTTCCCGGTTTGATAGTGCTCAGGTCAATATATGGAGGAGGTATTAATCTCCCCATAAGCTCTACTGGAACAATCCAAGATTCTTCGGGAGGCACTGGAGTAATATGCCCACTATATGCTATTTCATATTTTTCCACCGAATAATATTGAGAGGAGTGCTCGTAAACTTCAGGTCCATATTTATGGCCGTATTGAGATCGAAGGGCTGCCATAGCATGTGGACAAGGTATTTTTTCCAAGTCAAAAACTCTACACGTACAAGATCTTGTTTGAAGATCGACTGTGGCAGCATCACCATGACCGGTGATACGGAATTTATAATCTGCTATTTTATGAGAGAATAACCTATTCCCCAAACTGATGTTCGTTGATATTTTATTTTTGATTTTGAGAACAAATCAGGTTCTTTTTTCTGGGCACTTAAACTGCACACGCCTTTCGTTAAAAAAATCACTAGATTTCTCACTTATTTTTTCAAACATAGCCTTGATGGGAAATTCTCTTTCATCGCCAAACACTGAGTTCACCGATTCAACTATGTTTGATGTCATAATATTGTACCTATAGAAAAGAATCACTTAGTACGACATCAAACTAAACTTGTAAATCAAACAAGACATTAAATTCATAAGAATGTACCTTTTGCTGGACAGAATGCTAGGCTCCATCTCTCGAAACTGACACGTGCAAGAAATTCTTCTACCTTGGGATTCACATACGCTATTTGATTGAAATGGTCTAAAAACTCCTCTCTACTATATGCTTTAGATGCTCTATAAAAAAGGGTGACGACCCTTTCGTTGTGATAGTTGTTTCGAATGTTCTCTCCAAGATGCCTGATGCAACAACAAAAGTAAGCTGAAATGAAGATAAGTGAACCCATATTTGGAATACTTGGATGCCTATCCGATACAAAACACAACTCATCGGTATGTTCGACGCAGCATCGCAGTTGTTCAAAAAAAAAATCCATAAAAGGCATCACATTCCTTGTCCGCTACACAAAAAACAACAGGAAAGATGTGATTCTCCGCATCCTGCGCCACCGCCGCTAGTAGAACTCCATTATACCTGCTCCTCAATAAGGTACCGTCGACAGCTATGCCTTTTTTCAAATGTCGAAAACCTTGAATCCAAGCACCATAGGATACAAAAAAGTACATGAACTTTCTGTTTTCATCCAGATGCAATGCCGTCTTATTTTCGGGATTTGTGGACTCAATCATGTATTGGTAAGCATCCAATACTTCATACCCATGCTCAAGTGTCCCCCGAACCAGGTCCTTGGCAATCCCCATGGCCGTATATACCTTCCAATAACTGACCAGGACACCCAAATTCGTAAGGAGTTGATTGGCCATAAGCTTTGTTGAAGGGCCTTTGCCATCGGGGAAACTACTCCTGAAATATTCACCTAGGACCTTTGTCGTGGCGTGAGGATTTTGGCCCGAGATGTGCTCCGAACCACATGTGTGATGCTTTTCATGTTTATGAATGACGAATCTGTCAGAACTTGCGTACTTCACCACTCTCAACCACCACTTGCAGTTCAAATTAGCACATTTGAAGTAAAAACACTGCTCAAATTAATCACCTTCTTTATTCTGAAATCTTTTTTCAAGCAAGAAATAAACAAAGTGTTAGATAGTTCATTATTGTCCTTGAATGACATTCCAATAAAAAAGTCGGTCCCGTCGTCTTGAAGATTTCCAGATTGTGTCGATTGAGAAGAACTGCACAACGTATTGGTCGCATCAACGGGCATAGGTGTTTGATCATCATCTAGAATATTCATGTCTAGATCATCCAACCTATCATCAAAGAAGTCTTTTTTTTCTTCTACGTTCTGGTTCTCATTCTCTCTCATCTTTTCAACCATGTACAGCCTTAACACCGTCCTGGTTGAATCACTTAGATAAGAACGCAACCGAACCTGATCGGTTATCTTGAAAGGCAGTACCCTCTGATTTTCAAAGGAGCCGTGCATGTAGCTGATGGAAAATTCTTCCGGTTGACAATTCAGTCCAAAAAATCTGATGATTAAGTTCACAAAATCATCATACGAAACATCACTTTGGACTGTCATAGCTATCGTCTCTAGCATTTCACCCTCCTTCCAATGCCATACATATCGATTTCTCTTCTCGACCCATTGACCATGACAATCCACCCCTATTGTTATTAATCCCTCTATTAGTGGTACCTAAATAAAGTCATTTGTTAAAAAAAGTTGATATTGATTTCATAGTGCCGTGAATGAATCCCAACAGATGTGTTATCTGTTGCAATAAGTAAGTGATGCGTCGCAACAGATTCTTACCTATTGGGATTCATGTTACGGGTCTGAATATCTGTTACAACAGATGAATCGCCTTATGGAATTGATGTTATAACTAAATCACCTTTGAAGCTGATTCCAACAGATGAGTGACAGTTGCAACAAATAATTAACCTATTGCGACAGATGACTTACCTGTTGCAACAGGTTGTTAATTTGTTGTAACCTATGTTGGAATCGTGTTCAGGTTCTGTTGCAACAGGTAACTAATCTATTGCAACATATATATCAAATGTTGCAACAGATGACCCATCTGTTTAAACATGAATCCAACATATCAGTCTTCCGTTGAAACAAATGTCTTATCTGTCGCAACAAATGATTTATCTCTTTAAACAGATGGATTTTATGTTGGATTCATGATTGGGTTCTATCCATTGTTGGAAAACAACAATACAATAGCAGTTACCCAGATGACATATTCAACTAAAAATCATAATTTGACTTACCAACATCTCCTATGAAGTAATGCCAAAGTGGAAAGTGATGTTAGAAATAAAATTTGACCTAAGAAATTGGTCAAATAGCAACAGTAGCAGTAACAACAACAACAACAAATAGTCAACAAGAACAAGATAAAGATGATAATGAAGCAGAAGATGATGATAATGAAGCAGAAGATGATGAATAAAGCAACAACAACAATGAACAACAAAAATCGCTAAGAGAGAGAAGAGAGAGAAGAGAGAGAAAGATGCTTTTTTTCCCTCCGTTTTCCGTTATATAGGCTAATATAGGGATCAAAGAGTAAATTTAAAAACTTGTGGGTTATTTTCAAATTTCCCCAACTTTCTTAATCCATAATAAAGTAATTGTCACCTCCACCTAATAATTAAAACTTGTGTCACCTACACCTCATTTTAAAACTCTTTTGTCACCTGTGGCCCAAACCCCCTAGTTACAACTTGTATGGCAATTTGTTGATACTACTAGCATTTTTATCAAACTTAAACAGTAGCTGTAAATAGAAGAAACTAACGGAGAGAAAAAAAATTAATACACTTTAACATCAAATGTATGCATATTTTATTTTTCACTAATAGATCTTGTATAGTATATTTTGTTTTCTATTCTAATTCATACTAATCAATTCTTGAGCCATTTAAATTTCAATAGTGAATCCAAAGGTCTATACAAATATTACTAATTATGTATATGTATATGAATCAATTCCAAATAAATTAATGTCCACAATATGAATTTTCAATATTATTGATGTGATTACTCTAAATCAATTTCAGTTTATGAAAGACCCAAGTAGAATATCAACAATATGGACCCTAAATATTATAACATTGTTTGGGTGTAAATTAACATTTATTTCAATTAACACTAAAAGAATCAATTCAAAGAATGATAAAGAGTGTAATCTTCTTGAGCATTAAGTGTAGTCTTTTGATGAATTCTCGATATCATCGATGTGATTAATCGAAATAAATTCCACTTAATGAAAGACTCAAGTAGAAAATAGATAATGTGGACCCTCAATATTATAATACTATTTGAGTCAAAAATAAAATTTATTTCAATTAAGACTAAAAGAATCAATTCAAAGATTGATAAGGAGTGTAATCTTCATGAACATTAAATGTAGTCTTTTGACGAATTCTCAAAATCATCAACACGATTAGTCCGAAATAAATTTTAGTTAATGAAAGTCTCAAGTTTTCAACTATAAAAAGAACAACATTTTACCTCGAGCATATCAATTTAGTTTTCTTATTGGATGGTACCAGCAAAACTACTTCTGTTATCCTTGCAATTTTCATTAGCAAACTATTTCTATCCATAAAAAATGAACAGTGTACCAAAATTTGCTCCTCTTTAAATCACCCATAATAACATGAAACTTTAGAATGAAATTCTGACATCACAGTCCCATCAATAAACATGAAACTTTAGAGTGAAAGTTTGAATTAGTGAGTGAAAAATTAGTGAATTTCATGAATAAGCTTGAAAAAACTTAAAGTTTTTGAGAATTTGGTAAAGATATTCAAGTTTAACAATCAAAAATTCATTATGTTTGTATATATGAATTTATAGTTAAAAATTTAAATTAGTTGGAGAAGAATTTTATTTATTTGGAATGAATTTGATGTTTAATTTGTGAGCAAAAATAAAACATGATTATTTAAATTTTTCTACAATTTATAATTTTTAATTTATTCAATTAAATTTATTTTAATATTTAAATTCTTATGTGGCATTTTAAAAATGACTTGAAATTTAATGTAATACTTGAAAATGATGTGTAAGTTGACGTGAAAGCTAACGAGTCAGCTGACGTGGGGCGCGTGTGTTACACTCACCAAAAAAATATTTAAAATATTGAGTTTTATTGAGTTGAGAGGTTTAGATGACAAAGGGTTAAGTAGAAGTATCCACATTACAAAACAAGCCAAGTATAAAGGTCCATCGAGCCATTTTTCCTTTGCAAATTCTTTACCCAATTTTGCCTTCAATTTAAACTTCAAAAATTTCAACTTAGTGAAAGTTATTTGTAATAGCATGTACTAGCTCGAATATGATATTGACGATTTATTTTGAGATATTACCTATTTATAACAAATTTGATTATATGTTTGAGGTAAATTAAACAAGTTGAGTGATTTTGCTAGTTTCTCAGAAATAGAAGGTATAAATTGTATTTTAGAAAAGTACATTCAAATTTTAAACATTTTTTGTAAAAACAAAATATGATCAAATATAACTCTATGTCTAATTTTAAAAAATTCAAATAAAGTATTTTTTTTAAAAAATTTTATGATCAAATGTGCACTTAATTAATTTTAAAAAGTAAACTTGATTATAAATGTATACTACTAACACTCTTACTACAAATTGGGGGCTGGTAAAAATGTCCGACCTATAAATTATTTTTATTTGAAGGAAAATAAATGACATTCAAAAACATAAAAAAAATAAAAAATTTAGAGATTATTATGCAAAAAGTAGTTTTTTTTTTTTTTTTTTTGAAAGTGAACTTATTTTAGTTACAACATGCAAAGCAGTTTGTTGATACTACAAGCATTATGATCAATCTCAAACAATAACTATAAATAGAAGAAACCAAAGGAGAGAAAAAAATTAATACCTTTCAACATCAAGTATATGTATCATTTTTCACTAATATATCTTGTATAGTATACTTTTTTTTCTATTCTAATCATACCAATCAATTCTTGAGCCGTTTAAATTTCAATAGAGAATCAAAAAGTCTATACAAATATAACTTATTATGTATATGTATATGAATCAATTCTAAATAAATTAATGTCCATTATATGAATTCTCGATATTATTGATGTGATTAATCGAAATAAATTTTAATTGGATGATGCTAAATGGCCATAAAACTTTCGCCATAATATGGTCATAATATTAAAAAGTATATAGTAGCCTTTTGGAATCTTTTTCTATTTTTTTAAAGTCAAGGTAATTAAGCATTAAAATATGTATACTCCCTATATTGCAATTTAATTGCAACACAAATTCTTAGGCAAGAATATCAATAGTCTTATACCATTAAAATACATATATTTCTTCAAAAACGTACATATTTTTTGCTATAACTCAAACACTACGTTTATTGTCTATTTTTTTCTCATGTTATTCTCCGACTTTCTCTCCTTGTTACTAAAATTATCTCTAATTTTTTATTTTTTTAAGTATATGGTTAAATAAAATTAAAATATATATTTAAATAATTCTCAGGCATAATTTGTAAGATATCGCAATGACGACAACTCAACATACCTTAAACCTGATAAACGTTGACACTTACAGAAATTATGCATATAGTTCACATCTGTTGAGAGGTATAAGTGTTAATCATATAACTCTTTCACCCCTATATTACGACGATTTGATAAATTGTGAATTATTACTTATATTTGTTACTAAATGATTTCTAATATATATTTTTTATTATTATTATGCTTAAATAAAATTAATATATATATATATATATATATATATATATATATATAATTTTCAAATATAATTTGTAAAATATTATGATAACAACAAATCACACATACTTTACACTTGGTAATCCGATAAGTCGAACCACTAGTTAACTAACCAAAATGTCATTACAGATTATTGATTTCGATTTGATTTTGAACAGTTGTAGCTAGAGTCAAGGATGTTATGTTCAAATTTAAGTACTGATTGTCTTTTACTGTTACAAATAAAATTCTTACTATGAAAGAATAAGCATTGACTGAGATCATGCTGAAATATTGAGATCTTTATCTAATTATTTTTTTTTAACTTGAAAAGGTGTAAAATTATACTAACTGAAATTAAGAATGTCAATCTAAATAAATGTATTTGAAACGTATCTAACAATAATGATTATGTTTTAAAATTATAAAATTATACTTAAATTAACAAATAATGAGTATGTGTGAAAATTGACAAATTCTAAACATATTTACCACTGTATGTTTCCAAATACTGAAAATACGTTTCATTGAAAAAATATTTAAGTGTGGAGGAAAATATTTTAATAAAGAATTAGAATTAGAGATTTTTTTTACTCGTGAATTAGAATTAGTAAAAAATTATGTTTAAATTGGTTTGAAAATACGTTTCAATTTTCACAGTATGTTTTCAAATACATTTGATTGAAAATTATAAACGTTTATACCAATTATGTTTAATGTGTCGATGTCTATTATTTCTAAAGTATTTTGAATTGACGATTGAAATATTATCAATTTTTTAAAATTATCTAAATCTATTAATAACAATTAATAAAATACTTAATTAAAGATCATATTAATAACAGTGTAAGTAATGATTCACAAGTTATTAAATCGGACCAGACAACTTGTTACAACATCATATGACTCTCTTAGATTGATGTTGACTAGGGTTGACAGTTACAAATTATATGTTTTTATTGTTTACTATAATGTGTCAATATTTATCATGTCTAAAGTGTTTTGAGTTTTTGTTGTTGTTGTTATTGAAATATTTTCAAATTAGATTAAAAATTATTTAAATATGCAAATTAAATTTGTAGAAATATATTAATTAATATAATTACTTAATTATAGGTCATATTAAATAATGATTTACAGGATCAAATCGACGTGACATAGGAATACAAGTCTACCACATTAACGTTGGACTCTCTTTTGTTGTTGTTAACTAGGATTGACACAAATGAACTATATATAATTTTATGATTTTTATAGTTTGTTAATGTCTAAAATGTTTTGAATTTTATCTGTTATTATTGAATTGTTTACACATTAAATTTTAAAAACTATTTTCAATTTATTTAAATATAGTATTTAATAAAATTATTTAAATAGAGGTTATTTATAATAACAATCATAAGTAATGATTCATAATTTTTTAAATCGATGTAACATATGGGTTCAAGACTGTAACATCAATGTGTGACTCTCCTGAGTTAATGTTAACTAGAGTCGACATATATGAACTATATACATTTTATAATTTTTATATTGAATTGATATCTACCATGTCTAAACTATTTTGAGTTTTAATTGTCATTGAGAATATTTTCAAATTATATTTAAATAATTATCTAAATACATTTTAAAATTTATTTAAACTCAATAATTGGTAAAATTACTTATTAGAGGTTACATTAATGGCAAATATATAATGATTAGCAAATTATTGAATCAAAGTAAATGTATTAAGTTCTATATTACAAGAATAAAAATAATTACCTATAGAAAAATATGAAATTTTTTAGTAGGCATGTTCTATTGATATCTCTTTTAATTTAATTAAAGAAGTAGTCCTGACGTTGTTGAATTTACTACATTCTCGATCCTTTAGATTAAAAATTTTGAAAAAAATACACAACAAGATTTTAAATAGCTAAAAACTCAGATAAATAAATTGTTGAAGAGAATTTGTATCATTAGAAATTTTAATAATTTATCTTGTCTAATTACACAATTTTAATAATTTGTCTTGTCTAATTACATAATTTTAAGTAATTTTATTTTTCTGTTGATAAATTATAAAAACAGAATGTCAATAAACTTGAAAAAAATTAATTTTTTATTTTTTTTTTAATTATTTTATATTCTAAATTTTCATTCTAAAAATGTGGCGAAATGGAATAACTGTCCACCAAAGACAAATAAAATTATTTATAATTATTTTTAAATTATCATTCAGTCATTTATATATCATTCTAAAATATCCAGCAATTTTAAAATTATTTTTAAGTTTAATATTATTTTAAATTTTAAAAATTATTCAAATAAATGAAATAACTTAACGTTTTTCTTCTTTGTTTGTATAGATATTATTTTCAAATGCAAAGTCAACAAACAAATAAGTAAACAAGTTAGATGTTCAATCCCCATGTGTTGGAAATAGCTAGAAGAATAAATGAAGAAAGAAAATATAAATTTGGGAGAAAAGGGTAAGAATGTAAAAATGTAAACCTGTTTACAATGTGAATAAACTTTATTATCAAATTTGAGCTATTATGGCCACATTTTATGGCCAAAAGAATTTTTCCAATTAAAATTTATTTTAATTCACACTAAAAGAATTAATTCAAAGAATGATAAGGAGTGTAATCTTCTTGAGCATTAAGTGTAGTCTTTTGATGAAATTTTGATATCATATTAGTCGAAATAAATTTCACTTAATGAAAGACCCAAGTAGAAATTAATAATGTGGTCCCTCATTATTATAATACTATTTGAGTCAAAAATAAAATTTATTTTGATTAAGACTGAAAGAATTAATTCAAAGATTGATAAGGAGTGTAATCTTCATGAGCATTAAATGTAGTCTTTTGATGAATTCTCGATATCATCGTATCATTAATCTAAATAAATTTTAATTAATGATAGTTTCAAGTTTTCAACTATAAAGCACAATATTACACCTCGAACGCATTGATTTGGTTTTGTTATTAGATGGTAGCAGAAAAACTACTTCTGCTATTCCTTGCAATTCCCAATACGCAATATACACAATAACTCTATTTCTATTAGAAAAAAAATGAACAGTGTATAAAAATTTTCTCCGCTCTAATCACTCATAGTACTCACTTGTGAATATCATACTGTTAGTCTTTTTCTTCTTTTCTTAATGGAGTGGTCTGAATTCCCAGAAAGTTCAAACTCGCACGAGCCCATATTTAATCAGTTTGGTGTAGCACCTCGCGATAATTCTGAGATTATTGTGCAAACAGATAAGTGGACTTTTGAAGAGAAATAATTTTTTGAAAATGGTTTTTGTAAGTACAATTATCTGGGTTCTCAATTTTTTTTTAAATTTATTACTTCAAAACTCCCTCATAAGTCAATGCAGGAAATAAAAAATTACTATATAACTTTTCTCAAAAACGTTGAAATGGAGAATTCTCCACACAATAATAATATTGTCGTTGCTGCTGCTGATGGTCTTGATCAGCAACCTCAACAAGTGCAATAGGAAGGTAACAGTCGTTCATATCGCCTCCGGGGAACTCCATGGATTCAAAACGAACATCAGTAATTAAATTTTGCTCTTTTTTTTTTTCTTTTAAACTCATGATTAGTTTATACATGAACTCTTTTCAATCTTTATTTTTATGTGTAATTATACACTTTTGTATGTTGATTTCGGCATGTTAGATTTTTTCTTTATGTATTTCAATTCGTTGTTGCTTCATGCATGACCAACTTTTAATTTACTCGAATTTTTTTTCTTTTTTTTTTAATCTCCTTATGTATGAATTCACCTTCTCATTTTTTGTGATTTAATATTTCTTTACACCTCGTTTATATGAAGACTTTTTATTTTTGAAAAATATATTTCGGTAAGAAAGAGAAAATCTTCTCATATATTTTTTTTTACTTCAATATATATAATAAAGAAAAAAACTTTGATGTGAGTGCGAATTTTATTATACTGAAGATAAATATTTTTCTTGATGAATTTTATTTGTTATGTTGTAATTGATTTCATTTATAAGTAACACTCTCAATTTTGATATAACGAAAAATGTAAGAATCATTTTTAATGTAATCCTTAATAAAATAAGTCATCCATTAAAATAAGTAAAACTGGATTCTTGGTGTATATAAACTTAATTATTTAAATTTGTTTTTGATTATAAATTTTATTCCCTTCTTTTTTAAAAAAATAAAATAATTATTATATATATTTTTAATCATATGGCATGGTATATATAGGTTGTTTCTTATGGGATTAAACAAATTTGAAAGAGGAGATTGGAAGAGCATTTCAAGATACTACGTTGTTTCAAAGACACCGACTCAAGTAGCCAATCATGCTCAAAAGTATTTCTCTCGTCAAAATAGTAAGACTCCGGTAGAGCGTCGTCGTCCTAGTATCAATGACATTCAAACTATCAACCTTAATCTCAGGACAACACCAATAACAACTACAACAACTATTCATCAGAACAGTAATAACAGCTTTGCTTATAACAACATTCATCAAGCCGACTCTTCATCAATGCATTTTCATCATCCTAGTTACACCTTTGGTGGTGCAACTTTTAGCAATAACTTCAATGAAAATTTTGGAATCTCCCATTTGGGTGAAGCATCTAGCAGCAACTTGTTTGTTATGGGGCAAAACATCATCAACAACAACAATCTAAATAGACCAGCGTCTCCTCGCCCCTTTCTTTCAACGTACTTGTCTTCAATTAGGGGGAATAGGACCCAAGTCTAATCAATATTAGATATTTAGTTAGAGATATTTGTTGGATGAAGTAAAACATGCTTGTAATAAATTATGGTTGTGTTGCAGTAGTGAATATTGAGTTTTATAGGTTTAAAGATTGGAGAGATTTAGTTTTTTCAGTATGTTTTTGAGATATAATATATGGGTCAGATCATTTGACATGCCTTAGATTCAATTTCATATATAATGATTTGAAAGATTTTTGTGAACGTTACTAATATAAATACACACACACATATTAATGAGCTACTATAAAGATCAATTTGTTGTGGATATCCGTAGATTTTTTGCACTATAAAAGTAATTTGATATACAATTCTTATCATCATGTTTGTCTTAAGATTCATCATTTACACTTAATTTTTAAACACAAGCAAATTAAATCTCAAAGAGATTTAAACATGATGAATTTAAAATTCATCTGTTGGTCATTTCGGTCCTTAAATAGTTTTTTTTTTTTGCGCTGTTTTTAAATAGTTCATTATGCTTTTTCTTTTCTTTCACTATACTTTAGTTTTGGGCTAAAAATTATTTTTTTAAGAAAATAAATAAATACAATTGTATAGAGATTGTATAATCGTTGTATAGAATATATGCTAAACAATACGATATATGTATAGCTATTATATAGGATGTGTCTAGAAACTGTATATGTGTTGTATAAAATATCTATTTGTAATACACACACACACAGTGGTTGTATAAAATACAGAGTTGCATATAGTACGTGTAGAAATTATATAATTATTGTATAAAATATGTATCTGAATAATTGTTCCAACTCTAGATTATATAGAATATGTATAAAAATGATATAATTATAATATGCAATAGTATTTGTATAAAATATGTATAGAAATTGTATCATTGTTGCCTAAAATATATACAAAAACTGTATTATTATATATAACCAATAAAAATACACTTTTTTTATTTGATTGATTAAAAAAAGACTAGCAAATACAATATTTCAATTTTATATTTGCCTGTTAACCCAAAAAAGATAAAACATAGAATTTTAATTGATTTTTTTTGTTTGATAGAATTTTTTTTAAGAAAAGGTGATTAGTCGGATTCATTAAACAAAGGAGAAAGATAATATATAAAGAAACACTCGCCAAAAAGAAAAAGGAATGATGAAACATCATCCGACAAAAAAGTGACAAAACAAAAAAGGGAGGCACGAAACTCGAACAAACAAAAAACTGACAAAACAAAAAAAAGGAGGCGCGATACTCGAGTGGATAAAAAACTGACAAAATAAAAGAAGGGAGGCGATTAAGTCAAATGGCTAGAAATTTCAATTTCAATTCCTTGGCCTCTTGCGTAGCTTTAATTTCGACTAACATGTTGTTTTAGTCCTTTCTGCAGAATAATATTCAATGACTATATCTTATTGAGTTTAACTATTTTATAGGATAATACTAAACTTAGATAATAGATATTAGTCAAAGTTGATATATGTAGACGATCTTTAATTGATTATAAATACTTTATAGATATACACATACCGATAAAATAAATAAATAATTATTTTAAATGCAGGTAACACAAACATGAACTTACCTTATACTCTAAGAACTTGCTTTAAGCAGGTTCTTTATTTTTTTTATCGGTATTTGTTTATACACAGTAAAATTGTCTGAAACTTATTCTTTTGACAAATCTACTGATGATTAAATATAGTACTTAAAATAGTTTTTAAAAAATAGGGTGAGTTGGTTTTTATGTCAACTCATTTATAAAATATATCGATGTGATCGGTAGTTTAATTATTTTTTATACAAAAATTACCAATACTAGTTGATCACTTTTCCCCCCAAAAAATGTTAAAGGGTCTAAATAAAAAATAAATTTTTAAAATCAACAAGTATCAATTGAGTGTTAGAATATATATATATATATATATATATAGATCCATCTTTCTTCAAAATAAGAGAAAATACATAGATACCCCCGAATCTTGTCCGAGTTTTTTAAAAAGACACTTAAACTATACTTTCTACTTATTACCCCACAAATCTTTCTTAAATTATTGCAAATACACTATTTTGACACTCTGTGTGTATACACGCACAACAAGTGCGTGAAAGGTTCAAAATTGACTTTATTGACCAATTAAAAGCTGCCACGTGTAAATAATTTGATATATAATTTATCTTTTTTTAAAAAAATAATATTTATTTATTTTTAAAAATTATTTCATACCCCCTCCCCCCGCAATACCCCACCCACCCACCATTGTCTTCTTCCTCATTGACAACTTCTTCTTCACCACCATAACTCAACAACAACATCAATTACAGCAACAACAACAACAACAACAACATCATCATCATAACTCTCTTTCTCCTCAATCTTCTCAATCATCACCATAACTCTACTCACCTTTTACCATCACCATATTTGCCTTCTTCAATTTCAAGTTCTTATTTCAATTTATTTTTTTTACATTTTGAACAATTTTATAAAACCCAATATATTTCAAGATGATTAGGAGTATTATTTTTGTATTTACATTTCAATAAGCTATTTACGAATTTTAGAAAATTCACTAATTATTTACAAAAAAAATTTAATTTTGATATTATTTTTCTCAAAATCTTTATTTCTTTAAAATATCAAAGTTTATTCAGATAAAAGAATGATTAATTTCATATTAATAACTTAAGAGATAATACATCGAAACACCGCTGAACTTGTTAGCAAAACTTACTTTAGACCTTAAACTAATCGAGCAATTATTTACCCCCTTATGAACTTTAAAATGTATTATTTTGCCCCCTTAAGAGCTGACGTGACAAAAAATAAATAAAGGCGCGTTTTAGTGAAAAAAAGTATAAATTTTTTTTAGTGGGGCCCACTTTAATATTTTTAAACATTATTTTTTTTCCTTCTTCCTCACACCCCACCACCCCCATTTCTTCTTCTTTCTTTATTTATTTTTTCACTTCTATTCACCAAAATCTTCAATCAAATACACAATAATAAAATACATAAATTATACAAAATTAAACTTTCAAATAAAAATCAAGAATCAACAAAATAAACTCAAAAAATACATAAAAGTCATTGTGTAAAGCACAACACATGCCGTTAGTCTTTGTCACTCCCTTCTTCTTCTACTTTCCAAACTGAAACTTTTTTCAGTTCATAGGCTTCTCTCTTCCCCATTTTCAACACAAATCGACGATCCCTACCACTTAATTTTTGATCACCGCTACCAATTTTCAACTATAAACAGTTAATCAAACGGGTCTCCACTATATATATTGTTTTTATTTTTGAGTTTGTTTTTCTTGATTTGGGTATGTTTTGTTATGTGTTTTTCAGTTAGATTCTGAATTTGATTTGTTTTGTTGGGTATTGATCTGTTTTGTTGTTTTGGGTAATCGTTGGAGTGTTCAAGATTGAATTTTGATTGGTTTTCTTGATGTGGGTATGGCTGATTTTCTTAGTTCAAGATCTGTAGATTGTCGATTTGTGTTGGAGGGGGGAGGGGGTTGTGAAGAAGAAAGAAGGGGGGGGGGCATATATATATATATATATATATATATAGTATATATATATAGTATATATTTTACTTTTTTTAAAAAATATATAAAAATAGTATGTGTGTGGGATTATTTTTTTTTAAAAAAATTCTAATTTCTTACGTGGCAATGACATAGCACTGATGTGGCACTGATTTGGCAATGACATGACGCGTGTGTAGTGCACTCTCCGTTGTGAGAGTGAGATTTTGATTTTGAGGTTGAAATTAATTCACTTGAAAGTTGTTAAGGGGGTTAAATAATTGTCTGATTAGTTTAGGGTCTAAAGTAAGTTTTGCGAACAAGTTAAGGGGTGTTTTGATGTATTATCTCATAACTTAATCAAAGTTGAGAAAGTGCTAAAAAAAATTATAAAAATGCTTTCTAATTGTTATATAATGGCCGAAGGGAATGGAGATGTTTTGTGGAGAAGAAGGAAAAGAAATATGAAGCTAAAGGAGATTGGTTATAGAGAAAATATGTGGAGTGAAATGATTGGTAGAAAGGGAAAAGAAAGTCAAAAAGTAAGAGAGAGGAAAACGAAAGAAGATAAAAATGTAAAGAAAACAATTAAAAATAAAAAATATGTATTTTTTATTAAGTTAGACGTGCCAAATTTTAATTGGTGCGTGTTTAGCACCAATTTTTTGAAACTGGAATTTGTCCAAAAATGATGTAATAATATCGATTCAAAATTGTTTGGGGGGGGGGGAGGGGGTATTAGGATACTCACAAAGTTGAAGTGTCTTTTTGAAAAAATGATCCAACATTAGGGGGGTATTTATGTATTTTCTCTCAAAATGAAGATATCATCTCGCATACGATGAAGACCTTATGTCAATTCTCAAACAAATAACTTTTAATTTAATTTAGTTCATTTTTTCACTTTTTCCTTTCGTCAACTGATCAATCGAGCTAATGTTTACCGATCCTCAGTATCCAATAATTTTATAATTTAGTTGATTTTTTTTTTCTCTCGCCAACTAACCGCTCAAGTAAATGTTTACTGCAAATTCATCAATTTTCAATACCGACACACTACCCTCTGACATCACTCTTTCAGCGTCAACTCTAAACTATTGATCAACTATGATAGTTTATTATGTTGATAATAGACCTTTGTTAAAGTAGTTCGAGCATGTCAATGAATATGGATCAGAAAAAAAAGGACATATTCTATTAAGTTCGAGTATGTTATTGAATAAAGAGAAAATGCATCAAAACCCTCTAAACTTGTCACACCAACTTATTATAGCACTTAAACTTAACAGGCATTTATTTATCCCCATAACATCTTTAAAGTGAAATAATTTCACCTCTTAATATATAAAATCACTCTCACAACGGAGAGTGCATCACACTCGCTGACACATCAGCGCCACATCACCGCCACGTCAGAGCCACGTAAATAAAATATTTTTTAAATAATTATATATATATAATATAAAAATATTATATATATACATAATATATATTAAAAGTGTGAAGACCTTTACAAAAGTAATTTGAACTTTTTGCCCATCACTAAAAGATTCTTCTTCAGACAAAACTGTTTTTTCACTATTTTTAATTTATTATTTAATTATTTTTTATTATATTAAATAGACTTCCTAAAATACACGAGACTCCTAAAATATATGATATGTTAAAAAAATTAATTAATATTTTTCTTTTTACTAGACTTTCTAAAATATATGGTAGGAGAAATTAATTAATATTTTTCTCTATTAAGGAAATACTTCTATAAATTTTGAGATGTTCGTTAAACTAGAAAACAAACCGGTTTGCCTATTGGCAGAATATGATTGTTGCTCATTGTCAGACCTCTTTTTAACTCCAAAAAGATTATGATTTTAAGTTCGAAAGTTTTTTTTTTATATTATTAAGAGTGACAAAATGAAGATTTGTTTTGAAAAGAATTATTTACCCTTTTAACTCAGAGTCGCCACTTGGCATAATCCGGTGTGCCAAGTCACCTTTGAAAATCCTTTTCAAAATTGTTTTGACTCTAAAAGACTGATCCGCAAATAAAAATTCCGGCTAAGGAATTCGGTTGACCGAGGGGAAGGTGTTAGGCACCCCTTGATCCCGTGGTTTGACCACGGTCTCTTGGTAGAGAGTATCGACTAATTTAACACTATGAATGTATAAACCGCACAAAACTCGTAAAACAAACAAACTAACAAACAAAACAAAACGAGTCAAAAATATAGTGTCCAATCCAAATTATACAGTCCATAATAAAAAAAATGCGAAAATAAATCCTATCTAACCTACGCTAATCCTAACTACGCTCCCCTGCTTTACCCGACGCCTCGGGCCTTGATCACGGTCCGTCTTCGCCAACATGATACATCGAGGTATTCCCCGGTGAATAAATACATAAATCTTCGGGGCATTCCCCGGCCAAATGAATATACTTCAATCCGAAAACATAAACCAACACTTTTCAACAAAAACACTTTCATCATTCAACGAACGCAAGTGATAAACTTTGCATAGCCCACTTATATTCGCCTATCAATTGTCGACCTAAACATGATACTACCGTGTTTCAACAACATCCAATGCTTATTCTGAACTAAACGACATTACACCAAAATTGATTTATTCACCCATTTTTATTTTTTATTATTATTTTTTAATTCCTAACCCCCACTAGTTTTATTTTTTATCAATCACATCTTCAAAGTTACTCCGATTCATTCAATATATCAACGAAATCATATCATCAAACACGTAATTATAACATTGTAATATCAACAAAAATCCAACAATCACCACATAACCAATTAGATGCACCAAATACCATGAATACTGAAATAAAAGAGGGGAAGATTAGAATTGGCCCTCAATGGAGCGTTTCTCGTAGATAATAAAGAAATCCGAGAACCGAGATTCTCGAGCAAGGAAACCCCAACAACGAGCAGTCCAAATCAGTATAGAAAGAAAAGGAAACCCGCTACTGATTCGCGGTTAACAGAAAACACGAATTGACTTCAAACGACCTCCAAAACTCGATATCAACTACCAATCCTAAAGACAAACTAATTCAAAGCACCCTAGAAATCCAAGCGAGAGATTTGAACTGCGTAAAACCTAGCTCCTATGAGCTGAAAACGATGAAGACGCCCAAACAGTGGACACCGCCTAGATTACGTCCAAATATCGAAGGAAAAATAAGAAGGTTTCAGCGATTTTTGAGATGGGATCGCTCAAACAAAGAGATGAAAAATTAATTGATGAACTTGGGGACCAATTTTGGAGAGATTGAGCACGAATCGGATGAAAGCTTCGCCGGAAAGAAAAACTCGATAATACCGAACTTCCCCCGGTTTCATTGTTTCTAGCCGAAAATCCTCAATCAGCTTCCCTTTTTCGATCCCTTCCTCACTGATATGAGTGTATGTGTGCTTCTCGTGAACTCTGTGTACAGTGTTTTTCAATCCAAAATCAGAATGGAAAGGAGGCGTGTATACTTATGTGTTTTGAATTCATTTGTGAGTGTGGTCTCCTTGTTCATTCGAAAGAAGAGGAAAAGAAAAAATAGAGATTCTTGTATTCATACCATGAGTCCCCCCCCCTAAAATAAATCCCTCAGAGTGTATATCCTCTCTCTGTATATTGTTGAGAGTATTTAAGTGGGTGCCATCATGTGCCTTTCCTATAAGGTTCTTTGTGCGTATTTCTTTGTGGACAAGAAAAGGAGAAGGGGGTCACGTGGGTAGGGGTGGGGTAGTGGGTAAGGTGTAAGTTTTTAATTGGAAAGGTTGTTGGGGAGGTTTTAAAAGAAGACGAAATTTGTTATGTTTTGTTATTTGGATAAAGACACATAAATAAATAACTAGGTAAAAGATAAAGTGGCTATTTATTTGTTTTTCTTGTGGAAAAATTATAAAATGGGGTTAAATTTTGATAACGGAGTATGAAATATTTTTTTACGGAGCAAAATTAGGTGTCTACATCATGCCCCCTTTGAATGCAAACACCAAGTGTTTTCATACAAAGAAGTAGACAACGAGACAGAATTTTAACTCGACCCTTATTCAAAGGAAGGAGCAGAAGGAAGGAGGGAAACCAAGTCTACATCAGGACATCCTAACTACCCAAGTTATGAAGGAAACCAGTCACAGATACATCTAAGGGAAGGAGAAGGACTATACAGAGTTGGAGAGTCGAGTGAGGTTCCATCGAGGTTCCGGTTCGCGGTTCTGTCATTACATCAAAATAAAAATTACAAGTTAAAACATAAATGAAATTATAAAATCCTATCTACGCAACTTTCCTTGACTCTTGACTCGAGTTTTATCACCCTATTCTTTAGGCGGGCTCCTGACTTACAATTTCTTTCAACTTGTTGCTTGATTTTCCATTGCTTCACTTTGTTGATCGACTTTCATTTATTTGCCCTGCTCTTCAGGCGGACTTCTGACTAGCCATTTTTGTCTTCCAATTTCATCACCATGTTCTTCAGGCGGGTTCCTGAAATCAAAATAAAACTAGAACAAAATTATCCAAAACAAAAATTATGATAAAGAAATATTTCATTTTTTTTTTGAAAGTAATGACTCATTCTTCGGGAGGGTCCTGAACTGAAAGTAAAATTTTATTTTTCAGGAGGGTCCCGAACGAAAGTAAAATCTCATTTTTCAGGAGGGTCCTGAACAAAAGTAAAATCCTCATTTTTCAGGAGGGTCCTGAACAGAAAGTAAAATCCCATTTTTCAGGAGGGTCCTGAGCAGCAGGTAAAATTCCATTTTTCAGGAGGTTCCTGAACAGGAAGTAAAGTCCCAATTTTTAGAAGAGTCCTGAATAGAAAGTAAAGGTCCCATTTTTCAGGAGGGTCCTGAACAGAAAGTAAAGTCCCATTTTTCAGGAGGGTCCTGAACAAAAAGTAAAGTCCCATTTTTCAAGAGGGTCCTGAACAGAAAGTAAAATTCCATTTTTCAGGAGGGTCCTGGACAGAAAATAAAATCCCATTTTTCAAGAGGGTCCTGAACAGAAAGTAAAATTCCATTTTTCAGGAGGGTCCTGAACAAAAAGTAAAGTCCCATTTTTCAGGAGGGTCCTGAATAGAAAGTAAAATCCCATTCTTCAGGAGGGTCCTGAACAGAAAATCAAGTCCCATTTTTCAGGAGGGTCCTGAACAGAAAGTAAAAACCCATTTTCAGGAGGGTCCTGGACAGAAAATAAAGTCTCATTTTTCAGGAGGGTCCTGGATAGAAAGTGAAACCCATTTTTCAGGAGGGTCCTGAACAGAAAGTAAAGTCCCATTTTTCAGGATGGTCCTGAACAGAAAGTAAAGTCCCATTTTTCAGGAGGGTCCTGAACAGAAAGTAAAGTCCCATTTTTCAGGAGGGTCCTGAACAGAAAGTAAAGTCCCATTTTTCAGGAGAGTCCTGAACAAAAAGTAAAGTCTCATTTTTCAGGAGGGTCCTGAATAGAAAGTAAAATCCCATTTTTCAGGAGGGTCCTGAATAGAAAGTAAAGTCCCATTTTTCAGGAGGGTCCTGAACAGAAAGTAAAGTCCCATTTTTCAGGAGGGTCCTGAACAAAAAGTAAATTCCCATTTTTCAGGAGGGTCCTGAACATGAAGTAAATTCTCATTTTCCAGGAGGGTCCTGAACAAAAAGTAAATTCCCATAGATGTGTTTTTCCAATGGTAACTGAATTAAGTTAAGCGAATTTGCCCCTGTTTCAACAAAGAAAATTTGTCAGTTAGAGACTTAGTGGTGGCTTGCAGCACTTGGCTCCTCAGGCTTCTGCTCCAACAGTTGTTCCTTTCATCTTTGTTTCAGATCGCTGACGCTTGCCCCTGTCTTGTCGCCTCATTGACCCAAACCAGATCAGGGGAAAAGACTATGATTCAAATACCGAGTTTCTCTTTAAGTATGTCTCTGAGATGCCCCTTTTGAAAGATGAATATTTCACGCATCCAAGAACCTGTCGGTTGATGAACTTTTTTTGCCATGTCTTGAATTATGATCATGTTTCTTTCATGTGCTGGTCCTTGGCTTTTCCTCATACAATTGGGAAGACTGGTAACAAGTTTTGAAATTCTTTCTCGCTTGTTTTGATATAGAGTAGACTCAAAATAATGTAAAGAAATGATGGTGACTTTTATTTTAATAAAGACATGAAAGGACAAAAATATGAATATGTAAATGAAAGAAAAGGGCAATGTTCCTTATTCAAAAAGAAAATTTATCTGAATACGGCAACCAACTCCAATGAGTATGACATGCATTTTGGATTAAGTTGCCTGATCTTCCTATCCAAACTTCCCATTTGTTGTTGAGTTCGTGTCTTTGCCGCTGAGCCGCTTCTTCAAATCCATTGGAACCATATATCTCATTCAATCGACGACATCTTAAAAGACTTTCGCCAACAAATCTCTTTTCTTTCACTTTTCACTTTTCTCTCGAACTCGTCATCGCCTTACGGTGCCCGTGAGGGTTTTCACCAGTAAGACTCTCTCATTTTTATTTCTCTCGACTCACCATCGCCTTATGGTGCCCGCGAGGGTTTTAACCAATAAGACTCTCTCATTTTTATTTCTTTTATGATTTCTTATACTGAGGAAGACAAGTAGTACCCTACAATGTATCATCATATCCATTGCATGCTTAGCCTTAACATTACCAAAAATTGATCTGAAGGACTTTCTTTGGTTGTAACTTGGCTTTTGGATAAGGTTAGAAAAGCATGGCAAGAGGCTCAAAAGACACTTGAAGTGGGGGTGGGACTTACAACTTTTGGAATCGACTCAAACAACACATTAACTCATGCCCCAGTTTTTGTTGACTGGGTGACTCTAAAATCATTATTTGGTTGGACCGAGCCCTGAATAAGGCAATCTACGTATCTCACTCCCAAGAGAGGAGAATCAAGTCACACGTAGTTCCATCAGCCTGTACTTTGTTTTGATTTGATTTTTCTCTTTTTTTTTTTCTTTTTTTTCTTTTATTTTCATACTTCCTTTTTTATTCTTCTTTTCTTGATACCTTTTTTACTCCGTTTTGATTCCAAAAGAGGGGTATGAAGGAAAAAATAAAACTAGGCTCAAATGGGGTAAACAAAGGATGACACAATGTTTGGATAGTAGAATGGAATGCCTTCATCATATCAATCTTCAAAAATGCAGGTACTAAGCATGCAATTGAACCAACAAAGGAATAAAATATCATACATAATATCTTTTGACTGCATCTGCATTGATAGACATTTCTGCCATTTTGCCTTCAATATTTGTCAAATATAAGGCCTCATTGGGCAACACTTTCTTCACAATAAAGGGACCTTGCCAATTTGGGGAGAACTTGCCTTTTGATTTAACCTGATGAGGAAGGATACGCTTCAATACCAACTGACCAACTTCAAAATGCCTGGGGCGTACCTTTTTGTTATACACACGAGCCATTCTTTTCTGATACAATTGACCATGACATACCGATGTCAGTCTTTTTTCATCAATCAAGCTCAAATGTTCCAATCGGGTTTTGACCCACTCATCATCATCAATCTCTACTTCCACAATAACTCAAAGAGAGGGAATTTCAACTTCCGCGGGAATGACTGCTTCTGTCCCATACACTAAAAAATATGGAATTGCCCCTGTTGAAGTGCGAATAATAGTACAATAACCTAGCAATGCAAATGGAAACTTCTCATTCCATTGTATGGACCCTTGTACTATTTTCTGCAGTATCTTCTTGATATTCTTGTTGGCGGCTTCCACAACGCCATTTGCCTTTGGACGATATGGAGTGGAATTTCAATGTACGATCTTAAACTGTTGGCACACTTCTTGCATCAAATGTCTGTTGAGATTGACAACGTTGTCTGTAATGATCATCTTCGGAATTCTAAACCTACAAATGATATTAGC
Organism: Capsicum pubescens; assembly: GCA_030864215.1. Classification (NCBI taxonomy): domain Eukaryota; kingdom Viridiplantae; phylum Streptophyta; class Magnoliopsida; order Solanales; family Solanaceae; genus Capsicum; species Capsicum pubescens. The sequence continues at coordinate 182,744,531 of CM061539.1, read as the reverse complement.
ATGAACAAAATCCACCACCGCCTTCTTTGTCACTGACTTGAAAGTTACTGCTTCTACCCACTTTGTGAAGTAATCAATGGACACCAAAATGAATCTATGCCCATTTGACGCTTTCGGCTCAATCAATCCGATCACGTCCATCCCTTAAGCTACGAAAGGCCATGGAGCAAACATTGCGTGCAATTCAGTGGGAGGAAAATGTATCAGATCACCGTGTACCTGACATTGATGACATTTTCGAACAAAACGAATAGAATCCCTCTCCATAGTAAGCCAATAATAACCTGCTCTGAGAATCTTCTTTGACAAGACAAACCGTTCATATGAGGCCCGTATACTCTGAAATGAACTTCAACCATGATTGTCGAAGCTTCTTTTGCATCAACACACCTCAAAAGTCCCAGATCCGAGGTTCTTTTGTATAAGATTCCCCCACTTAAGAAAAATCCACTAGCCAAATGCCGAATAGTCCTCTTTTGATCACTGGTGGCATGTGCTGGGTATTCTCCCGACTGGATGTATCGCTTGATATCAAAGAACCAAGGTTCGCCGTCGAGTTCTTCTTCAACTGCATTACAGTAAGCATGTTGATCACGACTCTTTATATGAACTGGATCAATGTATGCCTTGTCAGGATGTTGGAGCATTGAAGCCAAAGTGGCTAAGGCATCAGCAATCTCATTGCGAATTCTTGGAATATTCCTAAAATTTACAGACACAAACCGTTGACATAGATCTTTCAAGCATTGTCGATACGGTATTAGCTTTAAATCTCGCATCTCCCAATCACCTTGAATCTGATGGATGGGCAAATCTGAATCCCCCAACACTAATAGTCCCTGGATTCCCATATCAACAGCTAGCCTCAGACCCAGAATACAAGCTTCATATTCTGCGATGTTATTAGTACAATAAAATCGAAGTTGCGCTATTACCGAAAAATGTTGCCCCGCCTCAGAGATAAGAACTGTAACTATTCCAACTCCTTTCATGTTGACAGCTCCATCGATGAACAACTTCCAACCTAGATCAGCATCTATAACCACTTCATCGACAAATAACACTTCTTCATTAGGAAAATATGTCTTTAATGGCTCGTACACTTCGTCGATGGGATTCTCAGCAAGATGATCTACCAAGGCTTGGGATTTCATGGCGGTTCGAGTCACATATACAAGTCGAACTTGGTAAGCAATATTTTCCACTTTGCCAAACGACCGGTCGGCATAGGGTTCTGAAAGATATATTTCAAAGGATCCATGCAGGAGATGAGATAAGTAGTGTAGGACGAAAGATAATGCTTCAACTTCTGTGCTACCCAAGTTAGGGCACAACACGTTTTTTCAAGAAGAGTGTACCTGGGCTCATATGTTGTGAACTTCTTACTAAGATAATAAATAGCCTACTCTTTTTTGCCCGTGACATCATGTTGACCTAGGACACAACCAAAAGAATTGTCCATGATCGATAAATATAAGATCTAAGGCCTACCAGGATCCGATGGTACCAGCACGGGCGGGTTTGACAGATATCTTTTGATTTTGTCGAATACTTCCTAACATTCTTCAGTCCACTCTACCACAACACTCTTTTTCAGCAACTTGAAAATGGGCGCACACGTGGTTGTGAGTTGAGCAATAAACCTACTAATGTAGTTCAGCCTACCAAGAAGACTTATCACCTCCATTCTATTCTTGGGTGGTAGCAGATCCTGAATGGCTTTGATCTTCGAAGGATACAATTCGATACCCCGACGGCTGACTATGAACCCCAACAACTTTCCAGATGGAACTCCAAATACATATTTTGCCGGGTTGAGTTTGACATTATACCTGCGGATCCTTTCGAAGAACATTCTTAGATCTTTAACATGGTCAGCCTGATTCTTTGATTTAATAATCACATCATCTACATAAACCTCAATCTCCTTATGCATAATTTCATGAAACATAGTGGTCATGGATCTCATATATGTTGGTCCAACATTCTTCAGACCGAACGAAATTACTCGATAATAAGTTCCCCATGGTGTGATAAAAGATGTCTTCTCTGCGTCTTCATCATCCATAACGATTTGGTGGTATCTGGAATAGCAATCCACAAAAGAGGCTACCTTATGTTTAGCGCAATTGTCCAGCAAAATATGGATGTTGGGCAGCGGAAAATCATCCTTCGAACTTGCTCTATTCAAATCACGGTAATCAACACATACTCTAATTTTGCCATCTTTCTTTGGGACGGGAACAACATTGGATAACCACATAGGATAACGAGCCACTCGAATGACTTTGGCTTCAAGTTGTTTCATAATTTCCTCTTTGATTTTGATACTTACATCAGTTTTAAACTTCCTCAATTTCTATTTCACATGGGGGAAGGCAGGACCAGTTGGCAATTTATGAGCCACTAATTCAGTGCTTAAACCAGGCATATCATCATAAGACCATGCAAAATATTCCTTATAATCAATTAAAACTTGAATCATTCCATCTTTTAGCTGTGGCAAAGCATGTACACTGATATTAGTTTCCCTAACATCTTCTTGATTCCCTAGATTAATTGGCTCAGCTTCATTCAAATTAGGATTTGTCTTGTCTTCAAACTGTTCCAACTCTTTGCTTATTTCTTCTAGTGCATCTTATTCATCATATTCCCCCTCTTACTTCATTATATCTTGATTAGTTTGGATTTTAAGATCAGGCTACAAATTCCGCATGCATGTCATGTCATTAGAGTCAGCATAAAGAGAATTGTATAAAGAAAAGACAAAACAAGATACATTAGACACAAAATAAAAAGGACATTGCATTTCATTAAAAGGGAAATATAGGAGGGTTTAAACACAGACAACAAAATATAAACAAGCTAAATACTGAGTTACAACCCTGGAATAACTCAAAAAACTGGAAGGAAAACAAAATGAACTACCAAAACTCCCTCCTAATGGGGAGAGGAGTGACTTCCCAATTGTTGAGATGGACAACTGGACCTATGAACTGTACATCTGCCTTACTGGTACCTTCTCCTGCGTCAACCATGTCAACTTCAATCAACAGGTTCTGGAAGTCATCAACCAATTCAGTTTCAAATTCTACAGGTGGCACGATACTGCTCTTGATGAATGACTTACTGAGTAGAGGCACTGGGTGAGGGAGTGACCATATTTCTTTATTTTTTTCCTTGGTTTGTAGGTTCGAAACCCAGACCAAAAGTGCCTATGTTCTCCCTCGGACATATGGGATAAACTATACCGTGAAGAGACACTCCCAAACCCCTTCCTGGCTCGAATCCATATTTTAACATTTTATTTATCATCATGACAGAAGAGGGAGACAATGTGGCCCTGGAATAACCTGCCCTTCAACGATACGATTCACGACACTGTATCAAAAGTTTGATAGACAAATGTCTCATCTACATTGTTTGCTTCAATAAGGGAAAAGGGAGAATCTTTGTAGGAGGAAAAATCCCCTTCACCATGAATAACCACTTCTTGCCTGTCATGCTCAAACTTGATCATTTGGTGCAATGTAGATGCAACCGCCTTGGCCTTGTGGATCCATGGTCTTCCCAAAAACAGATTGTAAAAGGAGTCGATATTCAGCACTTGAAACTCTATGGTGAATTCAACCGGCCCTATAATCAACATTAGTTCTATTTCGCCAATGGAGTTGGATTTTGCTCCATCGAAAGCCCTGACACATACATTGTTGGGCCTGATCCTCTCAACACCAATATTCAACTTTTACAAAGTGAAACTAGGGCAAATATTTGCACCTGAACCTCCGTCAATCATGACATAAGTGATGTAGAAATCTTCGCACTTCACTGTAATGTAAAGACGCTGGTTATGCCCCGTACCTTCAACAGGCAATTCATCGTCAAAGAAGCTGATCCGATTGACCTCAAAGATTTTTCCAACCATTTTCTCAAGATGATTTATTGTAATCTCCCTAGGAACGTATTCTTCATTTAATACCTTTAGTATAATGTCACGATGTTCCTTGGAATGCAGCAACAAAGATAAGAGGGAAATTTGAGCAGGGGTTTTCTTCAACTGATCTATTATTGAATACTCTGGCAACTTTATCTTTTTCAAAAATTCTTTGGCTTCTTTTTCGGTGATAGGCTTTTTGATAGATGAAGGCCCACTCACAATTGGCTTGGACTTCCTTAAACCTTCAGGCACGAAGCATCTTCCTGACCGAGTCAAACCCCCTATCTCATCTATATCTTCCACTACTTCCTTCCCCTGATAATTCATCACAGTCTACTTATAGTTCCAGGGAACCTTTTTCGTATCAACTATCAGAGGTTGGGTCACCGGTTTGATGATAATAGGCGCCACAAGTGCTTCTTTCACTGTCAATACAGGCTTACTCGGAGCTCCTATCACCATCAATATAGGCTTACCCGGAGCTCCTATCACCATCAACTTAGGCTTGTCTTGACTTAAACCAACGACTTCTACGACTCCTTTCACTGTGATCACGAGTTTTTTCGTGCTTTCTTGGACTTTATCCTCTCCCGTTTCTTCCTGGATCAATGATATTGCTTTTAGTGAGTTGTCCACATTCACTGATTTATCCTCATTGGTCTTTATTCTGACAATAGTCTTATAAACCTTGACGACTCTTTCCAATCATATATCAATTCTAATATATTAGTTTCAGCATGGGTTGGCAATAGATTCTGGTTAATGTTTGGAACCTCCGAGGCCTGGACCAAAATCTTATTTGCATCAATTAAATCTTGGATGACACTTTTTAAATACCAAACTTTCTTGATATCGTGGCCTGGCATGTCAGAACAATATGCACACCTTAAAGAATAATCGAGATTCCTAGGAGATGGATTTGAAAGCCTTCCTTAAATCGGGCTTAAGACCTTCATCTTTCTCAACCTATCAAACAAGATAGCATATGTCTCCCCAAGAGGCGTGAACTGATTTTTGACCGCCTTCTCTTTCTTGTACTTGAGCCTGGGTTGAAAACCGGGTCTGGAGGGGTTTTGGTAATTTGGTGGAGCTAATGGACAATTTTGTGGAGCTTGCACACGCCATTGCAGGTAAGAAGGGGTTTGGACATATGGATGTGCACTATATACTGGGTAAGGAGGGGGTGGAATGACATATGGTGGGTTTTGCGGAGGGTAGTAATAGTGGGGAGAAATATATGGAGCTTGGACATAGGCTTGGGCGTGGGATTGGGGATAGGGGTGAGGCGGTCTTTTGGGATAGGAATGGGGTCCAACAACAACGTTTGCCACGTCATCTTTCTTCTTTTTACCTCCGAACGCGCCAGATCTACCTTGAACGCTTGTGTGGTGGCTTTTAACGCGGCAAAACTCACTATTCGTCCAGTCTTAATTCCTTCCTCTATCATCTCTCCCATTTTGAGGACTTCAATAAAAGACTTTTCCATTGCCGGAAGTAAATATTGAAAATAGGTATCATCCTGTGCCTGAATGAAGACCTCTACCAGCTTACTCTCCTTCATTAGAGGCTTTAACCTGGCGGCCTGTTCACGCCACCTTATCGTGTATTCCTTAAATCCTTCAGTGTTTTTCTTCTTCATGTTGACCAAGGATTTTTTGTCAGGAATCAGGTCGACGTTATACTAAAAATATTGCACAAACTTAGAAGCTAAGTCATCCCAGTTGTTCCACTTGTCGATATCTTGATCGACAAACCATTCTGAAGCCTGATCGGAAAGACTCTCGCCAAATAAAGCCATGTCAAACTCTTTTCTTCCCCCTGCAGCCCTCAACTGGTTGCAATAACGTCTTAAGTGTGCCACGGGATCACCGTGCCCTGCATACTTCTCAAATTTGGGCATTTTAAAGCCGAGGGGAAGTTTAACGCCTGGGAACATGCAAAGATATTTATAGGAAACACTCTTATAACCTCCGATTCCCTGCAAATTCCTCATGGCCTATTCTAAACTTTTTAATTTTATTGCTACGACTTTCTGTTCTTCTGTTGCAATAGTCTTCTCCATATCAAACAGAAATGCAGGTGGATAAGTGTACCCATACGGTTTATTAATCCTCAAAGTAGTCTCCGGGGCATAATACTGATTATCTAAAACCTTCAATACTAGCTCACTAGTAGAACGATGAAGCACCGTTGTCGGACGCACAACATAGGTAGGAGCTTCAGGTGGTGGCGGAGCCACGAAAACAGGCGCTGCCGGTAGCGCCGACTGAGCAGTGGGCCTTGGTTGGGGAACTGCCAAGGGCACACTAGAAGTGCCAGGATAATATTGTCATGGAGTGAATCCTGGTGCGTGTTTCGGTGACTCCATGGGAGCAGAGAATTGAGCCTGAAAAAGCGGTGGGCAGTTAGAGATATTCCCAAGATCTTTAGGGAGCGGAGAAGGAGGTATGCCACTAGCCCATGCTCGGTGCAAATCTATTAATTGTTGCCTGAGTCTTAGAACCTCATCATTGCGTTCTGAACTTTCCTCCCGGGGATCCTGATCTGGGTCAATGAGCGAATTTTCAATCTCCCGACTAGCCATGGCGAACTTTACTTTTGATCTAGTGAAGTACGGGTGACTAGCCAGAGTGCTGCAAACCAACCACTGTTATCTGAAAGAACATGCTCATCAAAGACAACACCCGTTAGGATTAGGTCACACAACAAGCATGGGAATCACATTGGGAAAATTGTCCTAGATTCATGTTCATTTCTACCAGCCTTTGAGGGTAGCAAGATCATTTTAACATCATCCCAATTTTCATCTACACTCATTTGCTTCTTTACTCTAACCACAACTCTTTTCTTCCACCCTTATTTCTTTTTTTTTTGTATCAATCTCTGTTCTTTCCCTTTCTGGTCTCATCATCCTTTCTTTCTTTTCTTCTCTCGCTATCCCATTTCTTTTTATCTTTCTTTATGACTTTTGTTTTTCTTTAAAAGAGGAAAATTGGGGAAAATCAAAGAAATAAAATATTAGATCGAACCCAAAAGTAGGTTGCCTACGTATCATGTTGTTCATGAATTAGATCTTGCGTAGTTCGGGATGCATATGCATAAACATCACATAGTTGAAGGTTTTCTTTTTCACTAAAAACGAAAACAAACAAACAAAAGAAAGACATAACGTCATAACATTTTGATGAAAGAAATAGTAAAATCACACAACGAAATTAAGACAACCTCGATACTAATCAACAAAGACCGAATGACATTCTAGACTAACATGACAACATACATAATGCTCCTAATAAAGACACCAAAGTTAAAGAAAACTTGACACTGACTTAACAAAGACACAATACTACAAATGACAGAAAAGTAAAGGACTCAAACTAAACAAAAGATAGGAAATGCTCCTTCAAACTGGTGCTCTGCGTGATGACCCTGGCTGAGATGGACCTGCCTGTGAAGTTCTCTTTCTCCCATTCAAACAATGTAGCATATCTTGTAAGGACCCTTCGATATTTAGGAAGATTCCTCTGGCACGTATTCCTGCCTCGTGAGGAGTATACTTGAAAAGACTGTTCTGACACCCCTCCACAGTTTTGAGCAAACCTAGTAACTGAACTCTTAGTGCCTCTACCTTGGCCTCCGCCCCTTCATCCTGATGGTCGCCAACTATGCATTCATCTTGTATCCTCCCTCTAAGCTACACTGGTAATGGTATGCTGACACCCCAAGGAATAAATTATAACCAGATTCCATATCCTTGAGTGTATCTGGGATTATCTAAACCTGTCCTGAGAGTATCCACGCCCTGCCATGTTGCATTACTCCAGAATTGCTCATACTTGATCTCACCCCTGGCTTGGTCCCTAAAGTACTCCACATCCTATTGAAAGTCCACTATTGGCAGAATATCTTGCACTCTACCCAATTGACGCATTACCCTAAGAGGAGTGTATGGTCGGGTACAATTAAGCCCCAACAAAACTAGATGGGGGTGTATGCTAGATCCAACCAAGATTACTTTCAGTCGGAACCATAGATAGGTCCACAAGACATTGCTATCTGTTCTTGATTCAAGGAACTCAACCCAAGCATCAACTTCTATAGGCAATGAGAATTTAGCAAAACCCATTTTATGTTCTATGGTTTCCACTCGACTAGGCAGACAACGGTCAATCACATCAGATTTAAGCAAAGAAGGGGCGTGCAAATGCTCCATCATCCATAGTTGTAACACTAGGTTGCTCCTCTCAAAAAATCGCATACCCCCTTTTATCTCGGTCAAAGCTTTGTATATTTCCACCAAGATCAGAGGCACGATAGTGACCTTGTCTCCATTATCCTTGTTAAATAAGGCTATCGCTACAAATTACAACCGAGTATTAATACGCCTATCTTCTAAGGGGAATACCAAAGTGCCTAACAGAACAAAGGCAAAGACTACAAGGCGACATTTCTCCCAATTCTTCTTAGTTGTATAAAATTCATCTAAAAAACAATCAAAACCGTGTAAGAGGCCAAACCGAGCATACAAGTAATCGAAAGAGATCCAAGATTAGTTAAGGCAACCCAGATGGTCATTAACTTTCAACCCATAACAGTGGAGAAACCTATTGGGAGAATGACACTGAACTCGAATCATCATCTTTTTAATGTAGGCCAATTTAAATAAACCAGGTATCTCCGCCAGGGTAAGTGTCATTTCACAACTCCCAAACCTAAAAACCAGACAAGTTGGATCCCAAAAATTCAATACAGTCTTGATCAAGTTTGGACGGGGCATGATAGACAAGAGAGAAGTGAGAGAGCCTAGCTTCTTTGATAACTAATGCCTTTCGGAGTAATTGAACGTGCCTCACTACTTGATTAACTTTTTGGGCACTTTAGAAACCATTAGGACTTTATACCTTAGAGGCAGATCCATTCTGTAACAACACACAAGGCTTATGATTTAACAATTGATAAAAGGGTAGAAGTTCCCGACCCTCGGGATTTTGACACGGACAGGATATCATGCAGAAACAAACCACTTTAGACTCAGATTAAAACAAATGGTACCACTAAGTGCAGTCAGCCTACTTTGCTAAGATTAACCGACGACTCTAGACCATACTAAAAGGGGGAAGACCCTAAGCTAGGACCAAGATAGTGACCAAAATAAAATTTTACCGGACCCACCGAGGGTTGCCTACGTATCCTGCCCCGAAGGACGAGAATCAGGTACGCGTAGTTCGTCCATCTTGGACAATAAAGGATTAAATGACAAACTAAACCCTGAATTGAAAGACACGACTAAAGACATACGAATAAATTTTTTTTTTTGTGTTTTTAATTAGAAATTAACACCAACAACTATGAAAGAAAAATCTTTTTGATATTTTTGTTATATAAAAATGTACAAATATCCTATTGAAAGGAAAAAAAATTGGAGTTTTCGAATTGTTACTACTTACTAAAGAAATAAAAGAAAAATCTTTTTAACATTTTTGATTTTTGGAAAAGGAGTGCAAAAAGTAAAAAAAAAATATTTTTTTTAATTGTGAAAAACAAAAGCCATAAACAACCCTAAAAACTACCAAATTTTTTTCACACTTTCTTCTTCTTCTTCTTCTTCTTCTTCTTCTTCTTTTTCTTTTTTTTTTCCAATAATTTCTTGCCTACACACTTTGCTTCTAACTCAAGCTTTTGCCCAAATCAGTCTGTCAAATGACCTCGTTACCCTCAAAGATGCAACATTTAACACGTAGGGATGCTTCAGAGGTGAGTCTCCTACAAAGGGCCACGTGGGTCCCACTAGATCTTAATATCATGCAAATAAGCATGACCTAAAGGCTGACCTACGCTGGGATTTACTAACAAGGTTGTTCAGGTGAGCGTATGGTCGATAGTGGCTGCACTAGATTTCCACCCACTCCATACCAGCCGACGTCTCCCCCTCCTAAAAATAAAGGTGACTCAACTATAGGTCGTGTACACAACGTGTACTACAGAACTTGTTGCAGAAAGAATTTACTCGGGTTATGCAAATGATGTCAGATATAAAACGGTAACACATAAGAGAAAAAATGTAAGCACTTAGCACGTAAACACTCCACAATGATAAAACAATAACACAAAATAAAACGAACAAAATGTTTATACACCTATAGTGCCAAACTAAGCCGATACAACTCCAAAAATAAGCTCGAATTCTGAAATTGTCCCCAGCAGAGTCGCCAAAGCTGTCACACCCCTCGATCCCGTGGTTTGACCACGGTCGCTTGGTAGAGAGTATAGGCTAATTTAACACTATGAATGTATAACCGCACAAAACACGTAAAACAAACAAACCAACAACCAAAACAAAACGATTCAAAAATATAGTGTCCAGTCCAAATTATACAGTCCATAATAATAAAAATGCGAAAATAAATCCTATCTAACCTACGCTAATCCTAACTACGCTCCCCTGCTTTACCTGACGCCTCGGGCCTTGATCACGGTCCACCTTCGCCAACATGATACGTCGGGGCATTCCCCGGTGAATAAATACATCAATCTTCGGGGCATTCCCCGGCCAAATGAATATACTTCAATCCGAAAACATAAACCAACACTTTTCAACAAAAACACTTTCATCATTCAACGATCGCAAGTCATAAACTTTGCCTAGCCCACTTATATTCGCCTATCAATCGACCTGAACATGATACTACCGTGTTTCAACAACATCCAATGCTTATTCCAAACTAAATGACATTACACCAAAATTGATTTATTCACCCACTTTTATTTTTTATTATTTTTTTATAATTCCTACCCCCCCACTAGTTTTATTTTTTATCAATCACAACTTCAAAGTTACTCCGATTCATTCCACATATCAACGAAATCATATCATCAAACACATAATTATAACATTGTAACATCAACAAAAATTCAACAATCACCACATAATCAATTAGACACACCAAATACCATGAATAATGAAATAAAAGAAGGAAAGATTAGAATTGGACCGCAATGGAGCGTTTCTCGTAGATAATAAAGAAATCCGATAATCGAGATCCTCGAGCAAGGAAACCCCAACAACGAGCAGCCCAAATCAGTATAGAAAGAAAAGGAAACCCGCTACGAATTGACTTCGAATGACCTCCAAAACTCGATATCGACTACCAATCCTAGAGATAAACCAATTCGAAGCACCCTAGAAATCCAAGCGAGAGAGTTGAACTACTTAAAACCGAGCTCCTACGAACAGACAATGATGAAGACGCCCAAACAGTAGACACCACCCAGATTACGTCCAAATATCGAAGGAAAAATAAGAAGGTTTTAGCAATTTTTGAGATGGGATCGCTCAAACAACGAGAAGGAAAAATTAATCGATGAACTTGGGGACCGATTTTGGCGAGATTGAGCATGAATCGGATGAAAGATTCTCCGAAAAAAAACTCGATAATATCGAACTTCCCCTGGTTTCACTATTTCTAGCCGAAAATCCTCAATCTTCTTCCTTTTTTCGATCCCTTCCTCACTGATATGAGTGTATGCGTGCTTCTCGTGAACTCCGTGTACAATATTTTTCAATCCAAAATCAGAATGGAAAGGAGGTGTATACTTATGTGTTTTGAATTCGTTTGTGAGTGTGGTCTCCTTGTTCATTCGAAAAAAAAGAGGAAAAGAAAAAATGGAGATTCTTGTATTCATACCATGAATCCCCCCCCCCCCCCCCAAATCCCTCAGAGTGTATATCCTCTCTCTGTATATTTTTGAGAGTATTTAAGTGGGTCCCATCATGTGCCTTTCCTAGAAGGTTCCTTGTGCGTATTTCTTTGTGGACAAGAAAAAGAGAGTGGGGGTCACGTGGGTAGGGGTGGGGTAGTGGGTGAGGTGTAAGTTTTTAATTGGAAAGGTTGTTGGGGAGGTTTTAAAAGAAGACGAAATTTGTTATCTTTTGTTATTTGGATAAAGACACATAAATAAATAAATAAATAAATAACTAGGTAAAAGATAAAGTGGTTATTTATTTATTTTTCTTGTGAAAAAATTATAAAATGGGGTTAACTTTTGATAATGGAGTAAGAATTTTTTTTATTTTTTTTTTGACGGGGAAAAATTATGTGTCTACACTCATCTAACTTGATTCAATTACATGTCTAGATTGGTAGATGCTTGATTTTCTATCCCTCAACTTCTTCACTGTTTTTGTCAGAATAATAGAATTCAACATGTGTGTATATATATATCTTCTTTGTTTTCATTCAAAATAATTCTTTAGGGTAAAATTTTTGCTCAGACAAGAATTAGTTGGATCAAAATCGAAGCTTTGTGATCACTATTATATTGATTTTTTTTATAGTGTACTGGTTGTAGATGAACGTCGGTTGGCTTTGAAGAATTTCTTATGCAAAGGTTAGATTTAATTGTATTGTTTTGATATCTTTATTATCTTATTATTTTATTTAATTTACGGATGCTAGATGAATGTGGGTTGACTTTGAAATTTTTTTGTAGGTAAAGGTTAGGTTTAATGTATTATCATAATGTCTCTATTAGGAGTCATTTGGTAGAGTGTATAAAAATAATGCAAAATATGATGTATCAGTAATGCTTGTATTTTTTTTATGCGGTGTTTGGTTCGATGTATTAAAAGAAAACATGAATTACATAATTTCTAATTTTTTCTTTTTTTTTTTACATAATACCCTCAATATATATGTTGGAAATGATGCGGAAAATATTTTGAGGGGTAATAGGGTCTTTAAGCATGTTAATGCATGCATTAGATCCATTGCATTACTAATGCCATGGATTTTGAGGTATTAGTAATACACACCTCAATACACAATAGAATGTCAAAATCAAAAATCTCAAAATTCAACAACCACACCCTCTTTTTACATCTCTGCCTCATCATCAAACAAGAAGAAAAAAAGATACTAGAAACCCCTTTCCATTCTCATTCTTCTCTCGTTTTTCATATCCGTTTCTTACAATTTCTCATAAAAACTTAAGCTTTTTTTATTTATAATTTGGTAATTGGAGGATTAATTGGGGTTAGGATTTGGGGGGGGGGGGGCTGGTGGTTGTGGATTAGTGGGTTTTTTTTTTTGAAAGAAAAAATTCACGCATTTTTTGTTTTTTTAAATGTCACGTCAGCATTAAGAGATGAAATTAATTCACTTTAAAGATGTTAAGGGTAAATAACGCGTGTTAAGTTTAAGTGCTAAAATAAGTTGGAGTGACGAGTTTAGGCAGATTTCGATGCATTTTCTCTTGAATAAAACATTACCAAGCCCCCAATGTTGGACAAAGAACAATAGCTGCCAACAAGAACATTCCGAGTTATTGTTTGACAAATAACTTTAACGCCAAGAACATCAGCAATAATCTCCTCAGTCAACTGGTAAAAATAATAAAACTAACATGAGTGAGCACAACACAAATATATGCCAAGTAAGTTGGACCATCTATTAGATGACATAGGTAACATTCAGGATCTAACCTACTCCTGAATCTATTTAATCAGGAGGAAAAGGCTATTGTTGAATCTTGATAAATTCAGGCTACAGTTAAATTTCACATACTACTACAATGCCATCCCATTCTATAGGAAAAGAAGCTAAAAGATTACCTTGTCAAGATCAGGATGTATCAAAGCAAAATCATCATTGCATGCTATGCAGTTTCCCAAAGCAGAATGTGCCTCGTCGACACATTTTACCTCAACAGAATCGGGCAGACTATTCCTCAAGTGCTGAAGTTCTTCAGCCACCGTAAGAGACACAAAAGCAGATGTCAAGTCAAAGAAATAGCAGAGAATTAAAGTGAACCGAAGGTATTTTGACCAAGTTAGAATGACCTCACAGTCCCATCAATAAACATGATGTTGGGTTCTATATATATATATATGTGTTGAATGGAAAATGGAACAATCAAGTGAAGGAAAGGAGACACCCAAATTGGAAAGTGTACTCTTTAAGTTGGAAAGTTTACTCTTCTCCCACATTGGTGGAAGAAGAGAACTTTAAAGTGTTTATAAAGTGAAACACTTACTTCACATGGTAAGTGAGGCAAGAAAATAGAGATGCCTCGCGCTGTCGTCGTCGCTCGGCTCGGATTCGATGAGATCTATCTTTTGGACAAATTTTATTTGACAGAAATTCAATCCGAAGCAATAACGTTCCATTTAAATATAAATTCATGATGTTCAGTCGGAGGGGCATGTTGTGGCTATAAATAACCTGTTTTCTTCCACAGGCTATATCCGTGAATTCGGACGACTTAGCCTTAACAATTTTTGTTTCATCTATATTTCTGAAATATAAAATACACCTCTTGTAAAGATTATTTTGATCTTGTGTTGAGGGTATTTGTTCAACTTCACTGTGTTCTTGTTCATACTTGAACTCAAGTTGAAGTTGTTGTTCTATTATATAGATTCTACGTACCCGTATTGTGGAAGATAACAATCTTAAGGAAATAAGCTTACAGAATCTGTATTGCTTGTTTTTGGAGATTAAAGCTTAGGCTTTCTACTCCGCTTGAATTTAACTAGTGATTAGAAGAATCTTCATCACAAGTTAAGGTTCATTCGGTTGACGATTCGAAGTAATAAAAACTTCATCGTTAACTAGAAACAAGAAGAATTGTTTCAAGTTATTTAACTTTATAAATAGTATTCTGAAAAATACTAAGTTTTCTGTCTTGTGGTGACAGGAAAATGACAACTGACAGTCAAATGATGGATGCGACAATGTCTGTGGGGGCAAATAATATTGCCACATCGAGTTGCACAAATGCTCCGCCAACGATGGCACTGACGGAGAAGCCCAGAAAATTTTCTGGCATTGACTTCAAGCGGTGGAAACAAAAGATGTTCTTTTACCTCACCACTCTATGTCTACAACGGTTCACTAGCGAAGACGCTCCTGAGGTGCCCGAGGGAACCTCGGACAAAGACCGCTTCGTTATTGTAGAAGCTTGGAAACATTCGGATTTCCTTTGCAGGAACTATATTCTGAGTGGTCTCCAAGACGACCTCTACAATGTCTATAGTGGAACCATGACATCAAAGGAACTGTGGGGGGCACTTGAACGAAAATATAAAATGGAGGATGCGGGAATTAAGAAAGTCCTTGTTGCACGGTTCCGAGGCTTCAAAATGATTGATAGCAAATCTGTTGTCTCTCAAGTACAGGAGTTGCAAGTCATCATACATGATCTCCTAGCAGAAGGTATATCTTTGAAAAATACCTTAGTTGAACAAATTAAAAATGTTCTTAATACTTACATAAACTGTTTTGTAGGTTTAATTGTGAATGATGCTTTCCAAGTAGCAGCGATAGTTGAGAAGCTACCACCTTTGTGGAAAGACTTCAAAACTACTTAAAACATAAATGCAATGAGATGACTGTTGAAGATCTTATTGTCCGACTTCGTATTGAAGAGGACAATAAAGCTGCCGAAAGAAGGTCAAAGGGAAATTCTACAATGAATGGAGCACATATTGTAGAAGATGGACAAAACAACTCGAAGAAAAGAAAGAAAGTTGAACATGGAAGCAATCAACCCAAGAAAAAGTTCAAGGGAAAATGCTTCAACTGTGGCAAAATTGGCCACAAGTCCACAGACTGTCGAGCCCCGAAGAAAGGGAAGAAAAAGGACCAAGCAAATCTGATTGGGTCCAACAAAGATTATGATGATCTGTGTGCTATGTTCATGGAATTGAACTTGGTGGGGAATCCACGTGAATGGTGGATGGATTCTAGTGCCACATGCCATGTTTGCGCAAACAAAGAGTTGTTCTCGTCATTTTCTCCAGCTCAAGCAGAAGAAATGCTTTACATGGACAACTCCGCTACTGCTAAGGTGGAGGGAACAGGAAAAATTTGCCTAAAGATGACTTCCAGCAAGGTCTTGACACTGAAAAATGTGCTATATATTCCGGAGTTACGTAGGAACTTAATTTCTATTTCACTCCTAGATAAGAATGGATTCAAATGTGTAACCGTTTCTAGAAAAATTGTAGTTAGCAAAGGAGAAATGTATGTAGGAAGAGACTATATCACGGAGGGCCTTTATAAGATGAATGTAATGACTGTTGAAATGAATAAAAGTTCGAATTCATCTTATTTCCTTGAGTCTTATGATTTATGGCATGAACGTTTGGGCCATGCTAATTACAAAAGTTACGAAAACTGATTAACTTAGAAGTTTTGCCAAACTTTAAGTGCAATAAATCAAAGTGTCAAACGTGTGTAGAATCGAAGTATGCAAAGCATCCTTATAAGTCTGTTGAAAGGAATTCCAATCCTTTAGACTTAATACACACTGACATTTGTGATATGAAGTCAACACCATCTCGTGTTGGGAAAAAGTATTTCATAACTTTTATTGATGATTGCACTAAATACTGTTATGCCTACTTGCTAAATAGTAAGGATGAAGCAATAGATGTGTTTAGGCAATATAAAACTGAAGTTGAAAATCAGTTAAACAAAAAGATCAAAATGATAAGAAGTGATAGGGGCGGAGAATATGAATCTCTCTTTGCGCAAATATGTGTAGAGAATGCAATAATCCATCAAACTACGGCCCCATATTCACCTCAATCTAATAGAATTGCGGAAAGGAAAAACTGAACTTTGAAGGAAATAATGAATGCCTTACTTATAAGTTCTGGTTTACCGCAAAACTTATGGGGGGAGGATATCCTTACGGCCAATCGTATACTCAAAAGAGTTTACCATAGTAATACACAATCAATTCCTTACGAAAAATGGAAAGGAAGGAAGCCTAACTTGAAATATTTCAAAGTATGGGGGTGTCTAGCGAAGGTTCAAGTTCCTATACCTAAAAGGGTTAAGATAGGACCTAAAATAGTGGACTGCGTGTTCATAGGATATTCTAAGAGTAGTAAAACATGTCAATTTTTGGTTCATAAATCCGAACATCCGGATATTAGTGAAAATACGGTAATTGAATCAGACAATGCTGAATTCTTTGAAAATATTTACCCGTATAAAATTAGACATGAACAGTCTAGTGGAGGATCTAAACGACCTCAAGATGAACCAAGTGAGAATGTAAATAATGAATAAAATCCAAGACGTAGTACACGTCAAAGAACGTCAACTTCGTTTGGATCGGATTTTGTAACATTTCTCTTAGAAAATGAGCCTCAAACATTTAAAGAAGCGATGTCTTCGTCAGACTCATCCTTTTGGAAAGAGGCAGTCAATAGTGAGATAGATTCAATCTTAAGCAACCATACATGGGAATTGGTTGACCTTCCTCCCGGAAATACTTTTAGGGTCTAAATGGATCTTCAAAGGGAAAATGAAGGCAGATGGAACTATTGACAAATACAAGGGAAGACTTGTAGTAAAAGGCTTCAAACAGAAGGAAGGCCTTGATTACTTTGATACATACTCGCCAGTAACAAGGATAACCTCGATTCAAATGTTAATTGCCTTGGCGGCGGTATATGATCTTCAAATCCATCAAATGGATGTGAAGACCGCATTCCTAAATAGAGATTTAGAGGAAGAAATATCATGGAACAACCTGAGGGTCTTGTGGTTCCAGGAAAATAAAATAAGGTGTGCAAACTTGTTAAGTCACTTTATGGACTAAAACAAGCACCTAAGCAATGGCATGCAAAGTTTGACTAAACCATGTTGGCAAACGAATTCAAAATAAATGAATGTTATAAATGTGCTTATATTAAAGACACTCCAAATCACCAAGTCATTGTATGTTAATATGTGGATGATATGTTGATCATCAGTAGAGACATTTCTGACATAAATGCAACAAAATGAATGCTCAAGAGCAAGTTTGATATGAAGGACCTTGGAGTTGCAGATGTGATCTTAGGTATAAGAATCCATCGAACTCCACAAGGGTTGGCATTGTCACAGTCTCATTATATCGAAAAGGTACTTGACAAGTTCAAGTATATGGAATTCGGTATAGCCAAGACTCCATTGGATGCGAGCTTTGCACTTCGAATGAATGAAGGTGAAAGTGACTCGCAATTGGAGTACGCAAGAGTATTGGGATGTTTAATGTATATAATGAACTGTACACGACCATACATAGCATGCGCTATCAGTAACTTGAGTTGGTACACGAGAAATCCCAACAAAACTCACTGGATGACAATGAAAAGAGTTTTGGGCTATCATAAATACACTCAAAATTATGCTTTGCATTATAATAAATATCCTGTGGTACTTGAAGGATATAGTGATGCAAATTGGATCACCGGACCGAATGAAGTAAAATCCACAAGTTGATATGTATTTACTATCGGTGGAGGAGCAGTCTCTTGGAAATCATCCAAACAGACGTGTATTACTCGCTCTACAATGGAATATGAATTTATCGCATTAGATAAAGTCGGTGAAGAAGCAGAATGGCTCCGAAATTTCTTGGAAGATATTCCGTATTGGCCCAAGCCAGTGGCACCAGTATGTATACACTGTGATAGCCAAGCGACAATAGGTAGGGCAGGGAGCATGATGTATAACGGTAAATCTCGTCATATAAGACGAAGACATAATACCGTTAGAGAACTTCTCTCTAGTGGAATTATCACTGTAGACTATGTAAAGTCAAAGGATAATGTGTCGGATCCACTTACAAAAGGCCTATCTAGAGAAGGAGTAGAAAGGACATCCAAGGGAATGGGTTTAAGGCCTAGGACAAGTCAGCATGGCGGTAACTCTACCTATCAGACTGGAGATCCCAAGAGCTAGGTTCAAGGAGATAAAACAAAGTTGTTTCTGACAGGTTCAACATTGTCAAATACCCAACCCATTCTCATGATGTAGACAATGTATAGTAAACAAGGATAAGACTTAAGGTGAAAAGTCTTTTAATGATTATCTAAATTTGGCAGATTTGACCAAATAGTTTAATGTACAAGATTGAACATTTAGAAATCACCTATGTGTGGGCAAAGTGGAAGCCGCGTCAAAGAGAATGTTAGTAAAGGCCTATTCTCTAAGCTCTCATGAAAACCGGGACGTGTTCATGACTGAAAAGAACAAAACCGTAAAAACCATAAACGGTAAAAGACTGATTGTGTGACATGTGTTGTCTAGGTGTACATTAAAGCTCGACGATTCAAAAATATCAAATCTACCAATTGACCGAGTGCATCCGATGCATGTTCACTACGAAAAGTTCAAAGAAAAACCCACTTATCCAGATGCAATCAATCCTTGCTTGATGATCACATACTTGTCCGTAAAACTTTTACGAAAAACATAGCCATTCCCCATTCATGTGGGGGATTGTTGGGTTCTATATATATGTGTGTGTTGAATGGAAAATGAAATAATCAACCGAAGGAAAGGAGACACCCAAATTGGAAAGTGTACTCTTTAAGTTGGAAAGTTTACTCTTCTCCCACATTGGTGGAAGAAGAGAACTTTAAAGTGTTTATAAAGTGAAACACTTACTTCACATGGTAAGTGAGGCAAGAAAATAGAGATGCCTCGCGCCGTCGTCGTCGCTCGGCTCGGATTTGGATTTGGATATCTTTTTGGACAAATTTTATTTGACAGAAACAAATAAATTCAATCCGAAGCAATAACGTTCCATTTATTTATGCATGAATGTAGTGAATATGAAACGGTGTTGTGTTCGAACTGGTGCAACGAAATGCTGTAGTGTTTCTGAATTAATGCATTATTTCGACTGAGCAGATGCAGATTTTCGAAATAGTATATACATTGGTTCAAACAGATGCAACTCTTCAACGAAGTGATGCATTGTTTCGAACTAGTGCACTTGTTCTTTTGAAAAGGTGACTGTTTCAAAAAATTACTGCTTTGTTTTAAATAAACAAACATGCATTTTCAGGAAAAGACACACCTCTAAAATTGAACCAATGCCACCTTTTCGGAGGGGCATGTTGTGGCTATAAATAACCTATTTTCTTCCACAGGTTAGAGCATGAAAAATTTCAGATTACACATAAATCTTCTTGTCTTCTAAATACTCTTTGATCAATCAAACCGAGAGTGCGTTCGAAGAATTCAAGTATTTGAGGTACCGCTATACTTGAATTGTTGGCCATTTTATCCTGGGAGGGAAAATTCCGCAACCTCGGGTACAGTGAGGGGAATTATTTCCTTAAGGAAAGTTTGTGAATTCGGATGACTTGGCCTTAACAATTTCTGTTTCATCTATATTTCTGAAATATAAAATACACTTCTTGTAAAGATCATTTTGATCTTGTGTTGAGGGTATTTTTTCAACTTCACTGTGTTCTTGTTCATACTTGAATTTGAGTTGAAGTTGTTATTCTATTATACAAATTCTATGTACCCGTATTGTGGAAGATAACACATGAAACTTTAGAGTGAAAGCTAGACATCATGAACTATAAGGAGCACATTTGAATCAGTTTTGATATGGGCGCGCTTAAATCTTTTTTCCACCTATTATTAAGTATTAGAATAAAGAAGTTTGCTATAAGATCTAATAACACATCTTCAATAGAATTGTCATTAGACTATCATTGTAACAGAAGTATACCTGGAAGCATTACACTAGTAGAGACTTTCCTGGATGTCATTAATCACACATTGACAATCAATAATGTTAATGTTCCTATCACCAGTACTAAAACGGTTACTCATGTCTTCCTCCAATTCATTTAGCCAATGTTTTCTGATTCGAACACCTCATTCATCCCATGTCAGCCAGGTGGGGTGCGGGGTGGGGGTGGGGAGCGCAGCTCATAGAATTGAAATTTCAGATATGCTACATTATAAGAATGAGAAGAACTACTCCAAAAAAAAAAAAAAATCAAGAATGGAATAAGATTCTGGTTGGGATAATGCTTATTGAGATTAAAATATAAGATGGAAACATTAGCCCAATGAGAATCAAATTTGTTAAGGTTTTGTTAGTGCATATAAATTTATCTGTGGCCTTCCACTTCCAGTTCCAAAACTGTTGCACGGGTTCATGGACAGCAATGTTGCCGAGTGCAAACCAACCACTAATGAAATTGTTTTCTTCTATTGCACGAATTCTGTCATAGTAAGTCCAATTCATATCCGTCCCTGACATAGATAAGTATTCCAAAGGCTCTATTTGAACACAAGTGACTATAATGGCATATGTTTGCATGATCAACAATTATTGCACTGTATAAATTACCATCATTTTGAATTTCAATATTAAAAGATAAGTATGTTTCACTCCTTGACTAATCCTGGATTCAACATTGGTAAAAAATTATAAACATTGGATGTGCATAGTTAAATTAGTCCAATGTATGATGGATCTTATCATCACAAACGAAAACTAAAATGCATAATGGTAGACACATTATTTATCTTCAATCGTTCTATATCTCCCTGCTTAATTATTTATATTCCTTTCATGTCTATGTTTTTCATCATTCCACATTAGGACTTCTAAAAGTTCAACTTTCATTTGCACCAAGCAGTGGCGGAGGCAGGATTTCTATCAAAGGGTTCAAATGCAGGAAGCAAAAAAAGAATTATCAAAGGGTTCAAATGCAGGAAGTAAAAAAAATAAATTAAAAACTTGTCGGGGTCTCAAACTCAAGACCGTGAGGCCCTCTGCTTGAAAGTTTGCACCCCCTTTGCCACTAAACTAAGTTTTTGGCTTGTGTCAAGGGGGTTCAATTTAATATATATACACATAGAAAAAAAATGTTGTATATATATACAGTATAATTTTTCGACGAAGGGGTTCCGATGAGCCCTTGGAGTCCACTTAGCTCCGCCCCTGGCACCAAAGATGTGACCTAGTGGTGAATGAAGTAGGTTGACAACCATGAGGTCTTGAGTTCAAATCTCGGTATAGACAAAAAACACAAGCTAATTTCTTCTCAACTATCCTAGTCTTAGTGAATATTTAAATAACGAATGCATGTTAACCAAGTGTCATAGATAAATAACGAATGCATGTTAACCAAGTGTCATATTTAAGTTTTCAAGAAAAATAATGAATGCATGTTAACCAGGTGTCATATTTAAGCATTCAAGCAAAATAATGAATGTTCCCTCCATTCCAAAATAAATGAGTCGTTGAGTTATTTTTTAATGTCTAAAATAAATGAATTGTTCATTATTCAAGAGACATGTTGAAAATTTCTTTCAATTTTACCTTTTCATTTAATGAGGTTCTGAAGTACTTTACATTTCAAAGAAGAGTAATTTAAGAATAATTAAATGGGTAATAGTGAAAAGTAATTGTAACACCCTAACTTAGGAAGGAGTCCCACATCGGCAAAACACAGGAGGGATAGTGACGTGTTTTAAAGCCATGCGGGCCCAGACAAAAAGCGGACAATATCACTAGTGGGTTGGGGAGTTACAGGGGTATCTCGAGCCTTCATGGTTCGGGATGCCCGTCGCAGCCAGGGCCTCGGGTCGGATCGTGACAGAATGGTATCAGAACCGCTCTTGTGTCGTCTCTGTCGATGTGAGCCAGAGTTCAAACTGAGTGTAGGTAAATGTCGGTAAGGCGGGGCAAACCTCAGTCCTGAGTGTAGGCAAATCCCATTCGGTGGGGCCAACCTCAGCGTGGACGCTGAGTCCATAACGGGGGTGTATGTAACACCCCAACTTAGGAAGGATTACCAGGACAAACCTCAGTCCTGAGTGTAGGCAAATCCCATTCGGTGGGTAAACCTCAGCGAAGACACTGAGTCCATAAGGGGAGGTGTATGTAACACCCCAACTTAACTTAGGAAGGAGTCCCACATCGGCAAAACACAGGAGGGGAGAGATGTTGGGTATATAAGTAAGAAAGTCTTACTCCCTAGTGACACGTTTTAAAGCGATGAGGGCCTGGACCCAGAGCGGACAATGTCACTAGTGAGTTGGGGAGTTACAGTGGTCTCTCAAGCCTTTGTGGTTCGGGATGTGCAACACGGCCAAGGCCTTGAGTCGGGTCGTGACAGTAATCTACAATTTATGTCTTAAAAGATTTTTCTTAAAAGGTGTGTCATACCCTAACAATTCAATTATTTTGAAATAGAGAGGGTATATATTAACCAAAGGCAATAAAATGGCTAAATGAACTTATATAAGTAATTGAAAATAGTAATAGTAACTAACATTTTGTCACTAGACCGCCAAACTTTTGCCTCCACAAGAAAAATTAAGAGCAACATAAATTAGAGAACTCAAACGTAACTAATGTCGATCGATGATTTTTTTATTTCAAAACAAAATAGTCCTAAATTGAGCATCTATCAACCCGAATATAATATGTTGTCAATAACAAAGTACAATTTCTATTCATAGTTCTTGCAGCCAGAGGTACAGTAAAAAATATTTTGTTTTATTTAAAATTTTGTTATCATTATTTAAATAAAAACTAATGATGAGGTTGCTATGATCTTATATACGACCTATATTATTAGTTAAAAAAGTACAAGTTTATTCTATTTTCATTGATCAAACAAAATTAAGATGGAACAGAGAATAATTTTCACTTTTTTTATTAGTTTTAAAAAATAAAATGAGAAAAGAGTTTATTTAAAGAATTTATTATTTTATAAAAAGAACGTGTTTAAAATAAATATATGCTTATTAGTAAAAGATTATTTTTGACTCAACTAACTAACAATAAAAAAAAATCTTAATCAAACTAGTCATGAGAGATATTTTTATTCGCTTTCACATAATTTAAAATGTAATTTTATTCATTTTCCGTTATTTTAAAACTATTCATAGACTTTTTTCTTTCCTTCATTTCTACTCTATCTTTTTTTTTAGTTACTCATTGATGTTTAGTATCCACATCCTCATTGTTGTAAGGCTAAGTTTGAATTCGCACCGAAAAGTTTCACATGAGGGCAAAGCGCTCTCCAATATAGGTGCCTCCATACCCATGAGACTCGAACCCCAGACGTCTGATTAGGGATGAAGTTGTACTTACCACTATGCCGCAATTCTAGTTGGTCATTTCTACTCTATCACTGTTCACTTATTTGATGGTTTAAGTACTTTTTGCAAAGTGTCAAAATGTGTTACGATGAAAAAAATCAAGTGATAAGTTGCATATTGGGAGAAATTTGATCAAGAGGAGAATTTTACACTCATTTGATTATAGATATTTTTTTTTTTATCTTTTTTAGCAAATTTTTTTATTTTGTTTGAAAATGGATATTTGATCATGAAAATTTTCAAAATAGTCTGAAGTTGTACTTTGAAATTGAAAAATATTTCAAACCTTAGTTTTTTGTGTGGTCAAACCCAACCTTGTTTTTCACTCTAACTATATTTCGTTTATCAATTTCACACCTAGTTTTTTGTTTTAATAAAGATAACTTCATTCAAATTATATTTCATGTTATTTTTAGGAAAATTAAATTTAAATAATTAAATATCATTTACAAAATCTATAACCAATTCCGCCTTCAATTTAAACTTCAAAAATTTCAATTTAATGAAAGTTATTTGTAATAACATGTACTAGCTCAAATATTATATCTAATCTATGATACTATTGACGATTTATTTTGAGATATTACCTCTTTATAACAAATTTGATTATATATTTGAGGTAAATTAATCAAGTCAAGTGATTTTGATAGTTTCTCAGGAATAGAAGGTATGAATTATATTTTTAAAAAGTACATTCAAATTTTTTAAAAAAATTGTAAAAATAAAATATGATAAAATATAACTCTCTGTCTAATTCTAAAAGATTCAAATAATGTATTTTTTTTAAATTTTATGGTCAAACATGCACTTAATTAATTTTAAAAAGTAAACTTGATTATAAATGTGTACTACCAACACTCATACTATAAATTGTAGACTGGTGAAAATGTCCAACCTATAAATTATCTTTATTTGGAGGAAAATGAATGACATTTGAAAACAGAAAAAAGAAATAAGTATTTAGAGATTATTATGGAAAAAGTAGCTTTTTTTTTTCTAACAGTAAACTTATTTTAGTTACAAGAGAAAATTGAAGGAAAGGTGTATTTTAAGTTTTGAATGAAGGATTGGTGACATTGACCAACAAATAGGGTCAAACATCATTAGGAAACTTGATTAAGTTAATTGTGGACTTGATTAATATTTTCAAAACTTTCTAATCTTTTCAAAAATACAAATCAACCCAACCCACACCCCTCTTTAATCCAAATCAACCACTCTCTCCTCTCTCTCGACAACTTCTCTCAACTCTCTCCCAACCAACAGTTCTGCAAAATTTCTCCCTTCAACCCCCGACGACTTCTGCCTCCGATGATAAATAGTTGGGCTTCGAGTTCCCCTCTTCAGTTCAATCAACCTGTCTCTCATCCCTCTCTCGATAGCTTCTCTCAACTCTCTCCTAACCAACTGTTCTGTAAATTTCTCATTTCAATCCTCGGAGACTTCAACATCCGACTACAAATAGTTGGGCTTTGAGTTTTTTTTCAACTTCAATCGACGTGATAGCCTTGCTCTCCGGCCACAACAGCTTCGAATTCTTCATCGTTTCTTTTCTTCTTTCACAGGTAAAAATTTATGGCCTTTTTAGTTTTGAAGAAAACGAGGAACTTGAGCCAACTTCTCTTATAGTATTGGTTAACAATTTCAATAGTTGTTGCACTAATTTGAAATGCGGTCTGAATAAAACTCTAATTTATGGTATTTCTTCTCTTCTCTTTTCGAAGTGAATTATGATATTTTGTTGTTTTTTGCATTTTTTTGAAGTTTGATTTTTATTGTTTGTGTTTATAAAAATAAAAGGACAATTTGGTTTGATTTGTTTTGTTCTTGTTCTTGGTAAAAATGGTAAAATTATTGTTTTTTGTTTAACAAAATCGTGCTACTGTTTCCTATGATAGATTACCCATCTGGTGCAACATATTAACCATCTGATGCAACAAATTTATCATATGATACAACAGATCAACCATCTGATGCATCATAGGAACCATTAGATTATAATTCTGATGCAACAGATTAAATATCTGATGCAACAGCTTTACCATATGTTGCAACAGATTAAGCATCGGATAAAAAAATCTGATGCAACTAATTAACCATCTGGTGCAATGGAAGAACCATCAGATTAATGATCTGATGCAATAGATGAACCTCTTGTTGGATAAAATCCTACCAACTATTCCTACAGGAAAAGTCCAAGACTTGATTTTTCCAACTGATCATTCATCTGCCGTGATAGACGACCCTATGTGGGAAGAAATCTAAACAATATTGACCGTTGATAACGGTTCCAACAGATCACTCATGTGTTGCAATAGATGTGTGACCTGTTGCACAGACTATTCATCTTTCTCAATAGATGAGTGATATATTTTGTATTGTCACAATAGATTACTCATCCGTTGCTACAAATTATTTAACTGTTCCAATAGATCACTCATATATTTCAACAGATGATTTCACAACAGTTGTGTGATCTGTTGAACAGACCATCCATCTGTCTTAAAAGATGAGTGATATGTTTTGTATTGTTGCAACAGATTACTCACCCGCTGCAACAGTTTGATTATATGCTACAACAAATATACTACCTGGTGCAACAGATCGGTGATCTGTTGCAACTGTTATTTTACTATTTTGCTTGTTTGATTTACTGTTATCCTTTTTTAACGATGCATTAATCAACAATAATATATTATTTTATGTTCCTGTTAATTTTAGATAATATGGTTCCCAAAACAACAAAAACCGAATTAAGTCCAAGTAAAAGAACAAGTGAAGCAGCTAGGCTACATCCACCACTCTATGAGCTTGCTTTACAAGCGTTATCTCAATCGGGAGCAGAATATGATGAACACGGGGAGGAGGAATGTTTCAAAAGAGATGATGCAGATTCTAATAGCCCTTCCATCAAAGAGATGGTCAAAGCCTTCAGCATTGATCGTTATCCTATGAGAATGAAGTGTGATGGTACCGCAGATTTAACAGGTGATTTCGTGGTTAAGTCATCCATGGGAAAATCTTTCAACGCCTTTAGAAAAATACTTTGAGAATAAAAATTGGATGCTTATTTCAGGGACAGCTGCTTTAGGAAATATCTTGATTTGCCGGAGGACAAAAATGCTCGTTTCCAAATGAAAATGGTATATAAACTTCTCAAGCGTAGGTTTATGTATGAAAACAAAGATAAGATGGATGATGTGTGGATAAATTATAGTGGCATGCCTTTTTGTTTTGGTTGGAAGGAGCTTGCCATAGTTACTGGACTAAAATGTTATCCTCCTTCTCAAGTTATACCTATTCTAACCCAAAAAAAAACACCCCGCACACCCAAAAAAGGCAAAGGCAAGTCGTGTGATCGTGATGACCTGGTATCCATTGTTTGTCCAAGCTTCAAAAAAAATAATTTTATAGAAGCATTGAAAGGTAAAGGACTTTAAAAGAAGCACAAGCAGTCATTGTGCTTGGTTTGGTTTGTACATAATATTCTTTGGGCGAGAGATGTAAACAACAACATAAGCCTCGGTTTAATAAAGCTCTTTGAGGATCTTGAGGTGTTTAACAACTATCCATGGGGGTATGAAAGCTTCAAAATGACTGTCAAATATTTCTTGACTCCGTTAGTGCCAAAGACAGTCAACTTATATGGCTTCCCATGGGCTTTCATGGTAAATGTTTCTTTCTTCTATTATGATATCATTCCTTTTTTTCTCTAAATAATGGTTTTGATTTGTTGGCGTTATTTTATAGGCTTAGGCGTTTGAAGCCATTCCTTATTTGAGACAACAAGTGAACTACCAGGAAGGAGTTTCCTGTCCAAGAATCTTGAGATGGTTGTCGGCCAAAACTGATAAAAATGCAAAATTTTTTGATCTCTTCAACCCCCCAAAGGATGCAGTAAGTATAATTATAATTAATTTTTTCTTTTAATTAATGTTTTTTTGAATGATCTAATCATCATTCTAATATATGTAATGATTTATGTTAGAATATGCATCTGTCACTATTTCCAACCAATCTAGAGTTGAAGATGCCATTTTTTCTTACTTTATGGTCTGTGCAAACTTTATCAGGCCCTAAGGTCATCGACAGAATAAAAATGGAATTGTTTAGAGCAACAACCATTACAAGAAAAACAATTTTAAAGGGTGGGCTTGTTGTTGTTGATAGAGCTGTTGGTGGTGGTAGTGGTGCTGTTGTTGGTGCTAATGATGCTCCTCTTACAGTATTTAAAGCAAACCATTATGAGTATGATCATACTGGTTATACAGATTTTGCCTCTCCCAGCGAATGTCAAGACTGCAGGGCGAAACATAATGTAGTTATTAATGCTATTAATGCATTAACTGCTTTTGTAAAGGAATTGACATCTAAGAGGGGTCTCATTCCATCAAAGAGGATTTTATTTCCATCTACTCTATTAGAGATTAGGGCTAAGAGGAGAAGGAGAGTGATTTTCAGGGCATTATCATGCATCGAAAAAAGTGAAATTGCAACTCCTCTGTCTGTGTGTTGCACTGAGCAACGTACAATGTCCAAAAGAGAGTAGCACGATCTGAAGAAGGTGAATATATTATATGTCTTCCAACTGACAACAAACAGACACATATCTGTTTTAATAGATGACACATCTGCTGAAAATTATCAAACAGCTATATACATCTGTTGCAACAGTTGACTAACCTGTTGCACCAAATACTTAATCTGGTGAAACATATGTCTCTTATGTTTTAGAAAATCAAACAGCTCTTCGTACCGCTTTTATTTGTACCAACAGATGACCTATCTGCTGCAACAGATTATTCATATGTTGCAACGGATGGTTCATCCATTGGAAATTATCACACAGGGTATTTCTAATCTAGAAATTTGTCTCAACAGTTGATTCATTGTTGCAACAGAAATATAATATGTTTGGGACAATTTAAAATGGGAGGAAGACCTATTTGATTTGCTAGAAGAGATGAGTTATCCTTTTCCGTTTTGTTGTATCTCCGTGATTAGCATTGACCAATTTTGGCTTTCCAGGTGGATGTAGAAGAAGCTACTGTTGAATAGCATTGACAACATTCTACTCTTTTTATGGAAATATGGAGAACAGAAAGCGCAGAAACCGTACACAAGCGATAATAAAGATCCACGGCCAACAAAACCGAATTCTATAGCACCGGATGAAGAACAACTTGTCCATACTGAGTAGATCTTTATAGCTTGAGCCTGTCAAAGCAATCCTTGGCAGTATACTTAAATTATTGTTGATGTATTTGTTGAGATCTGTACCCATAATAATTTTTTTACATTTCATTTATTCGTTGACTTATTTCAGCTAATTTATGAAGGCTTCGATTTATTTTATTTTGTCTACGAATTTTATTTATTCCTTATATTTAAACTTATTAATTGAAAAGGAATACAAGATTCAAATATTGCAACAGATAATGTATCTATTGCAACAGACGACATATCTATTGGAAAAATCAAACAAATTTAGACATATGTTGCAACACATAGGTTATCTGTTGGAATTTATCAAACAGGTCTTTCCACTGTTGCAACAGATGGACTTTAGATAAAAACATCAAAATAATACAACAGATGACACATCTATTGAAAAAAAATTGATTTAGACATATGTTGCAACAAATGGACTTTATCTGTTGCAACAGACGACACATCTATTGGAATAATCAAACAGATTTATACATATGTTGCAACAGGTAGGTTATCTGTTAGAATTTATCAAACAGGTCTTCCCACTATTGCAACAGATGGACTTTAGATAAAAACATCGAGATAATGCAACAGATGACCAACCTATTGCAACAGATGAACTATATGTCAGAACAGGTAGGATAACTATTACAACGAACGGAGAATCTATTGCATTATAAAAATTCAACTTTCGTTGGGCATAAAAAATTGCCACTACGTGTAAAAAGGTTAAAGTGAATTGAATTGAAATAAAAAAGGCGCAACCCATCGACGGTGTTCAGTTCAAACCCCTAAAATAAAATAGGCATCAAGTAGACATGTTCATTTTAAACACGTAAAATAAAATAAGCATCAAATGTGTCAGTGTCAGTCTGGCACATTTCGCTGACTTGCCGTCACTTGGCCCCCAACGGTCATTTTTTCCCCTTCCATTGTCTTATATATTCATCTTCCTCCTAAAATTTAACCCTAAATTCACAAATCTTCTTCTTCATCATCATCTTCTTTTATCTATCCAAATTCTTCAAATTATTACTTTCATTTTTTCCAACTGACCTTGACAATGTCGAGCGCATCTTTCACTGTTTTTTGTGATAAAGATTTTCGATATTGTAAGTGCGGTCATGAAGCTCTGTTAAAGACTTCTTGGACTCAACAAAATCTGGATTGTAGGTTTCTTACTTGTAAGATTTCAAAGGTAATATTTTTTTTATTTAATTAGTTGATTAATTATTGACTTGTAATTATTTTGTAATTGTGTTCTTTTTTTTATATAGAAATTGGGTGGATGCAATTACTTTGATTGGTATGAAGAACGACACCCTTCACAAGCAAATCATGTAATCTGAGGTTTGTTGAACAAAGTCAAGGTTTCTGAAGAGAAACAAAATCGAGCAAGAAGATACTACATTATTGTCGTTATTGCTACTGGTTTGGTGTTGCTGGGCACATGGATATTGAAGCGTAATTGCTAAAATTTTCATGGTGGTGTGTGTATTTTCTATTGGTTTGTCGTCGACGAGCACATGGATATTCAAGCATAACTGTTGGAAAATATCAAAAAGATTTAGGCATATGTTGAAAAATTTAGGTCATCTGTTGGAAATTATCAAATAGGTCTTCCCACTGTTACAACAGATTAGACTTAGATTATTAGATTATTCATAGAAATAACATCGGCGTAATGCAACAGATGACCAACCTATTGCAATAGATAAACTATCTGCCAGAACGGATTAAAGATATTTTACAACAGATTGACAATCTAATCTATTGCATTATAAAAAACTCAACTTTCATCAGAAAAAAATTATTGCCACTACATGTACATGTAATAAAGTGAAGGGTGACTTGAAATTAAAAAATTTCTATTTTAGAGGCTCTTCTATATACACAGGCTTCTAGCGTCCAGTTAGTACCCCATAAGACCAGGCCTCTTGCAGGTTTGCCACAGTGTTGTCGTACAGAAAAGTTGTTGGCTTGACCATTTCTGTGCCGGTCAGCAAACATTCGATGTGTGCAAGAGCGTGCGAGCCGCTTGCTTTAGCGGCATCATTTTTTGGAAGGATCATTCCCCTGTTTCGACCTTCAAAATCCCATGATTTCTTCATCAACACTTCTTTTGGAAAATGATTCATCAGTTTACTCTCCCTCAACAAGATATTCAACAACACCATCAGTGGCTCCATGAGGAGAAAAAGATCAAAATCGTCGATGAGAGGTACATTGGAGTCATAACATTGATCTTTCCCTCCTCGAGTAGTATCTCAACAGCCCGATAATGCATGTCGTTCATGCTAATGACTGTAAGAATCCTTTTTGCCTCGGTTCAGCTCTTCCGTGTGGATTTGTCCTGTCCCCTCTAACATATCTTAACGTTTCTTCTTCATCCAAGACCAATGTAGGAACTAGGAAATCAAGTCCCACGCCAAGGGATGACGCCTCTCCATTGAGTTGATCGTACCTATCCTTGAGCTTCTTGCAGAAGTCGAGGTCCATTATCCTATTGGTAGCATCATAAGCTTCCCGGTACATTAATTGCCTTTTCCTCATGAGGAAGAGAATTAAGTCAACATGCAGTGAGATAAGAAATTTTTTAAATAGGTTAGTAATTGTAAAGATGCAACGGATGGTTCATCTGTTGCATAGGGTTCTTTGAATTAATAATCCAATGCAACTTATGCAACAGATGGATAATAAGTTGCAACAAACCACAACCAGTTGCACCAGTATACCCAGCTGTTGTAACAGATGTGAAATTTGTAGCGTAGCTTCTTCTTCATGGGGTAAATTAGAAGGGCTAGGTTAGGCAAAGTAAACTTTCCTTGTCCTCGTACGGCATACACATATCAATCATAGTATGGAAGTCTTGGGGGGGGGGGAAAGGGAGGCCTGAGGTAATCTGGTGTGCCTGGCTTGGCATTCTTGGCCTGTCATAGATCCGTCTTCTCTTCGGCACCAAGTTCCACGTTTATGTCCACCTTCTTGACTGACCCCTGAACTTCAACATCTTTTAGAGAGGGAGGAATTGCAATTTCTTTTAATTTTCGAGCGGAGAGTACGTCTCTAATTGCTCTTTTCTTTCTCTTAACCAACACTGTAAGAGTGTGTGGCTCCCTCACCTTCTTGGATGGTATGACACACCTCTTGGGTTTGAATTCCTCGATAGCTTTAGAGATAGCCTCTTCTTTTTCAAAGAGTTTATTCTGTCTATCCTTGCACTCATCGCATTCGCAACAAGAACACAAGGGTGGAGAGGGGTGAGAGGGACCTGTATAAGGGCGAAAAGGGGTGTTTTCAAACATATTTATTCTTTCTTGAGCATCAACATGCTCATCGTCACGAGTGGTAGCAGCATCAGCATGCCTTCCACCAACACCAAAAACTCCACTAGAAGAAGCACCCGGATCTGCCTTAGTAAAAGGTTGGTCATGAAGAGCCTCAACATTAGGCTGACCTTGCCTAACTGCTCTTCTTATAGCTGTTGCTCCAACCAATTCCTTCTTTATAAACTCCACCGTTGGGTATGGAATAGTATCTACATGACCTAGAGTAATATGAGAAGTCATCACCGACTCCTTTTCAGTAGGCACGATCCATGGATCACAACCTATAAAAAGAAAAAAAGACAGATGCATTTAAATCATATAATATAATAATTTTCACAGTTGGGCTACATTTTAAAAAAAAGACCCATCTGTTGCATAGTTTGCAGTATATGGTTAAAATCTGTTTGAGTCTGGTTCAGAGAAATAGAGCAATACATGGATAATCTGATGCAAAATATCATTCATCTGTTGCAACAGTTGCACAAGACGAGCAATCTGTTATGCAACAGATGATCTGTAAGTCACAACAGATGAACGATATGTTATCAGATTAAACATCTGTTGCATAATTTGAAATAGATGGTTAATCTTTTAGGAGTCGGGTTCAGAGAACCAAAGCAACAGATGGGTAATCAGATACAAGATATACCCCGTCGCAATAGATGTCCCATCTGGTGCATCAGATATAACATTTGTTGCACCAGATATAACATTTGTTCAATATCTTTCTTATCTTTGAGTAGAATTATTTTACTTGAAGAAGACGTACTGCATCATCCGGAGGGTTAAAGAGATCAGCCTCCTTAATATTGGTGTTTCTCTTTGCAGCCAACCACCTAAACATCCTTGGATGAGAAAACTCATACGGGTAATCCATTAACTGCTTTCGGAGGGGAGGAATGGCTTCTGTCACGACCCAAATGGCCATGAGTGGCACCCACTCTAATCTTCCTGTGGAAGAACCATCTAATCGAACAATTACCCAAATAATTAGTCAATATTAAGATGATATTCTTATAAAATTCAACATAATAAGAATAATCCAGGACTAATCATTATTAATACGGAAGTCAAACAAACTACATACTAAAATTTCCAAGACCCGAAAGTCATCGTACAAGAACTACTAACAAAGATCATATCTAAAGTGATATCCAGAAACAAAGTAAATCAAGAATATTTCATTGCCCGAAAGATGGAGAAGAAAAAAAAATAAGATGACCCATGGCAGCCTGGAGATGGAGTGCTCACCCTTGGATCAAGATCTGCTATCAAACTCTAGAGGTGAGGTTATGTCTGAGCCTAGAACACTTTCTGCACTCAACAAAAGAAGAGTACAGGGGAGTATCAGTACAAACCACTATGTACTGGTAGGTATCATAGGCCAACTCAACTTAATAACATGTCCACAACATAAATCAAATAACAAATAGATAGGCTTCATGACATAACAAATACTCAATGAATAAACAATAAAACAATAACAGGACAAACAGTGCTCACAAACAAGTCACATAGCCATCAAGAGTATCAACCATACTGTAAACATCCACAGAATCAACACAATTATGTACACACATGATATGGGACTTATTTTTGCCCAAATAGTCATGACCTGCAGGGAACAATCTATGTTCATGTACCGTATCGGCGTGGTACCCGATCCAACATAAATATAAATGTACCGGCATGGTACCCGATCCAACATAAATATTACCGGCGTGGTACCCGATCCAACATAAATATAAACGTACCGGCTTGGTACCCGATCCAACATAAATATAAACGTACCAGCATGGTACCCGATCCAACATAAATATAAATGTACCGGCGTGGTACCCGATCCAACATAAATATAAATGTACCGGCGTGGTACCTGATCTAACATAAATATAAACAAGTATTATCATTATCAATTTACACAACCTCCCAGCATACAGTACAATGTAGCAAATTTACAAGTACTCTTAAAGTCATAAGGCAATTTCATTAAGTCAATTTTCAATAAACATTTATACACGAATCAACAATCCAAACACCAACAATTTCAAGCATGTCCGAATACCAATCCACAAGTATCTAATTTAGGAGCATACACACAATTAAGTCAAGTCTAAACTCTAATTAAACCGTAACCTACCTCCAACCAATGAATCCGAATATAGTTAGTCCGCAAGCGCCTTACCCTTCCTCAAAAAATGTTCAAAATTTGTTCCAATAAATAATCCCCATAAAAATATGAATCTAATGATATCCATTTTATAATTTTCTTTTTCTATAAATCCCTGAAACTTACAACCAAATTAATTAAAATAACACAAATCATGGGTGGTTGATAATTTTTCATGAAAATCCTCGAATCTAACCCAAGTAGCAACGAAAACCAGTAAGTGTTACTATACTGCAATTCGTTATCATAATGTTGTTACTATCAAAAATAACAACTTTTTGTTTTAAATTTCAAAAGCATGCCGTTAATTATAATAATGGCATCACATATTGCTAATTACCTGTAAACAATTCACAACTCTACCCGTAATTTGCCTAACCTTTCCTTTTTTTTTCATTAACATTAATAAAGACAAAAAAAGTGATTAACTAGCATAAAGTTTCTTAAGTCAGTAGAGACAACGAATTGCGATTCCGTATTCGTACTACTGCCTTCTCATTCTTAATACAGACAAAAGTTTTATCAATATTCATTATACTATTATGATGAAATCATAACATACTTCAATTTCCCTCAATGTTTCAATGTACCACGGATGCTAACCTGAGACCTGAAGTTGAAATCTCTTCCTCGAACTACAATGATGAAAACCGCTATTATCTGCCTCTTTCCTTGTAACTTTCTGATGCTATTAATTAATACTATAAATGGTAAACCCTAACCATTTAATTTCCTTCTTGTATTAACGACATAAGTTTATAAAATTATGGATTTTGACCCATTAAATTAATAATTACACTAACTATCTAAATATATGTCAAACTTTTAATAAATCCTCCTAATTTATTCGAAACCTCATAGAAATAAATTAAATATGCAAATTAACTAAAAAAATATATTTCGGACCTATTGAAATATTATGACACTAATTTGAGGCCGTCTTGATTGAGCTTGATCATTATCAAACTTAAATTTATTAAAACTCAATAATCCAACCAATGACTTAAATTATTTCCGAACACCCCAAAAATTGATACTACTCATTCTGTGAGTCCTAACTCGCGCACACCAACTACGGGGAGAGCTAAAATAGAAAAGATGAGAAAATTTCATAAAACGACCGGGAGGGTCGTTACATCAGATACCAATTAAACAACCATTTGTCCCCGAACGGCCAAACAAGCGAGACAAGAAAGGAAACTAAAGAATTACCGGAATCCTCAAAAAGGTGTGGATACTTGCTACGCATGTCTACTTCGGTCTCCCAAGTGGCCTCCTCAATAGGAAGATTCTTCCACTAGACTTTCATAGATGCAATCTCCTTAGTCCTCAACTTATGGACAACCAAATACCTAGACAAGTCTATGCGTACCCCTACCACCCCAGACTCGGAAGGTTTAATCAGTATACAACAACACCAGGCACATTCTCCACCCATATATATGCAACCATCCCATACTGACTAATAAATATAGGTTCATACTGGTGATAGGCGATGCGGATGCAGGAATGAATGCAAGGTACAAAATCAAAATCACAACTCATCATAACTGTCCTCATCAGGACCATCATCATCGTAACTAACCTCCGGCCTTGCCGGATATCAACACATAATCAATAGTATCCTCTGGCCTTGCCGGGTATCAACATGTCATAAATATATCCTCCGGCTTTGCTGGGTATCAACACCATCACAACAGTCATTACCGAATAACATACACTAAATACTCATATAAATAGTCATATCGCCATAAATTTTATCTAGTCCATACTTACCAACTACTCATTATTAGCTAACCAACACTTATTATAATAGAATCACTAGTTCTCTAGTCATCACATAACCTCTAGTTATTAGCCTAAACATTATCCTTCATATAATCCTTATTTCCGGGATAGTAACTAACCACTATTTACTTAATAGCCAAGTCAAGGTTCATCACTAGACCAAAATAGTCATTTGTCCACCAATCATTATTATCAACTAATCATTCTATATCCGTTAACCATTACTAGACAACACCTTACTACTTTTCACCTAACCATCTTTTACAAACTGACACCATTCATTATCTACCCACCGTTTACCAACTAATCCTTGCTTAACTATTCATTAGTTAACCATTTAGCAACTATTCAAAGTTATTAACTAGTCACCTCTTACTACCAACATCTCTTAGTAGCTAGCCTTATTAACATACAATCCTCGTTTATCGACTAATTGGCATTACAAACTTAGTCATCAAAACCAACTATTCTTCACATATGCTAGACCTAACCTCACCATAAGTTACGCATTAACCATCGCTAGCTACCATGTTTAAACTAAACAAGATTCATTAACAAATATATTAGATTCCTAGCCCTCAAGGGCTATAGTTCCCTAATAGACAACTAGTTACTACATAGCTTAACCGTTAATTAGGCAAAACAATCTTAAGACGATATAATACTCATGAATGTACCAGATCTATGCATGCCATCACTAGTATTCAATCAATAAAGTCGTAAGCAACATACCAAATCTTCCTCCATCCCATATCGGAGAGATGTGTATACAAATATATATGTATTCATAAACTGTAATCATATCCTTTACACTGATAACCACTCCTTGAATATTCAATCATTATCATAACACAACCCTTGGCCCATTAATTTATTCAGAAAAGTCACAACATCATAATCACGGTCTTAGGCCCATATACATATCCGAAACTTATATCGATAATCATATTTATAAGTCATAGCATATCTCTAATCGTCTCACATATAGGAGTTATCTCACATATTGGAGGCATAATATAAATGGACATATAATCGTCTACATGATATCTTATATCGATAGGTCATACATCATAACTATGAGGAATATCACCTCTCTAGGCCAAATTTGCATATCTTAGAGGAAATAGCATCTCTATGGCCAATCATCAAGTCTAAGAGGAAATAGCATCTCTATAGGCCACATAACGTATCTAGGAAGAATATCATCTCTAAATTTCCAATATCACTTCCACATGAAGTATCATAACTATAACTCAAAACCCACAATCCGGGAACATCAATACAAGTTACTAAGTTACGAATTAACCTTATTCTAAGGTTTACTAGCCTCATCTATATCTAACATCCGCAACTAAGCCCACAAGACTTAACAAAAGCTTAGGCCTAAGTGGGCTAGACGATCCCACTTCTAATCCTCAATTTCCATAATTAGGCACACTATGCCCCAAACTAGGCTAAGGTATCTAGTTTATCTTCTAGATGTCAAGTAAGTTATATTTAAGCCTAAGATAGCAGCTTCGACTAGAAACAAGGTACTCAAGTCAACTCTACCCAACTTACGATTTCAAGTCTACCACACTAGACTAATAAGGCTAAATATACAAATCATGATTCAAATACTAATACCACATCCCAAACATAAGTTTACATCATAACCACACTACAACTAATCTAAACTAGAGAGGAAAAGCAATAGGATTCAAAAGGGGTATAAACATGTCATTTTATGGGTCCCACAGAATTAAAGCCTACAACACATTATCCTCCACAACATTGTTAAAATCCATCTAATCATCATACCTTAACCACTCAACAAGAAATATCCACCAAGTATCACTCAAGTAAAGACAATCATGCCATTTAATAATTCATTTATCCTCTCATTCAGGATCATCCTTAATTATTTTATGAATGTAACTAAGCCATTTGATTTTACATTGCCACTATCATGGAAATTACTATCCTCTAAAAGTGTCGTCTATTAAACAACTTTGTGGGACATGCAAATGTATAATTCAGCTACAAAGTTAAGTCAATAATAATTTGTCTTCTCAAAATTTTTCCTAATGCATAAATCCACAGTTACAACTTATGTCATGACAATCACTAACTCAATATTTTTCAACAACAAACACTTCAGGGTCAAGCCAAACCTTTCTTATATCACTAACACCAATTTAAGATATACAGAGTCATTCTTATTTCTACCTAACAATATTTTAATTACGGACTTTACTTAACTCTTAATCACCTTAAGAGTGGTCCCCATACCACTAGCACATAAACAAAGCCAAATAAAATAAATCAATTATAGGTCATTGACAGTCTCATCACCAATATCACATTCCAGACAAGCCATCAATCAAATTCTATAGGTATCACCAACCTCTACTAGTTTTTGTCACTTTTATTTAAAACTCATAATTTTGCCAAGCATTAAGAATTCGTTCACATAAAGAACTTAAAGATAATGTCACTTAGCTAGACCTCACAAGGAACCCATTATAATTTCAATAATAGAACTACAAAAAAATTCTAAATACGATCTCAATGACCGGACCACACAAGGATTCCCAAATAATATTAAATAATCGAACTACCCTAGGATCCATCCACAACATCATTAATAAAAACCTCTCATTACGGAAAACACATATCACCTCAGTCATTTATTCATGTCACTTTTTCACCATCTTTTCTTGGTATCATAATCTCATATCATCCTCTCAATTCGCATACCATCAATCTCATCAGTATAATAGTACCAAAAATAAGTAAGCACCATAGAATTTCTAGCTTCACAATAACAAGAAATCAAATAATCCCATCACACTTATCAACAAAACAACTTAGTCAATTTTCATCACTTAACAAAAATAATTCACAACAATGAAAAATATCTTGCAACACAAGTTTGGCCAAATATCAAACACAAGCAATCAATAAGTTCACAACCTTCACAAGTCTTTACCTATTAATAATAACTTTTAGATCTTATTAACAGATACCAATTGAAATCTCCTAAATTCTTATTCAAAATTATTAAAATACCAATTGAAGTTGTCTAGATACCAATTGGATTCAATCCATTAGTACAAGATTAGGATGGAAAGATGGAGAGAAAGAAAGGAATATGACTTCTATATGCCTCATAGCCTTATGAAGATTGGGTGTGGGGCCCTACACACCAATCTACGAAACTCTACTTGACATTTCTCTTATTAACAGATACCAATTGAAATCGCCAGATACCAATTGAAATCAAGTTATATCACGCAAGAAAGAAGAATTTGAATTATCCTAGTGTCCTATAGCCTATCGAAGAAAAGTATAGACGTCTCTGTACCATTCTGCAAGACTCTACTAGACATGTTCTTGTACGACGATATGGACGAACCTAGGGCTCTGATACCAATTTTTTCACGACCCAAATAGCCATGAGTGGCACCCACACTAATCTTCCTGTGGGAGAACCATCTAATCAAACCATTACCCAAACACTTAGTCAATATTAAGATGATATTCTTATAAAATTCAACATAATAAGAATAATCCAGGACTAATCATTATTAATACGGAAGTCAAACAAACTACATACTAAAATTTTCAAGACCCAAAAGTCATCGTACAAGAACTACTAACAAAGATCATATCTAAAGTGATATCCAGAAATAAAGTAAATCAAGAATGTTTCATTGCTCGAAAGATGGAGAAGAAAAAAAAATAAGATGGCCCATGGCAGCCTGGAGATGGAGTGCTCACCCTTGGATAAAGATCTGCTATCAAACTCTAGAGGTGAGGTTATGTCTGAGCCTAGAACACTTTCTGCACTCAACAAAAGAAGAGTACAGGGTAGTATCAGTACAAACCACTATGTACTGGTAGGTATCATAGGCCAACTCAACTTAATAACATGTCCACAACATAAATCAAATAACAAATAGATAGGCTTCATCACATAACAAATACTCAATGAATAAACAATACAGCAATAACAGGACTAACAGTGCTTACAAACAAGTCACATAGCCATCAAGAGTATCAACCATATTGTAAACATCCACAGAATCAACACAATTATGTACACACATGCTATGGGACTTATTTTTTCCCAAATAGTCATGACCTGCAAGGAGCAATCTATGTGCATGTACCGTACCGGCGTGATAGTCGATCCAACATAAACATAAACATACCGGCGAGGTACCCGATCCAACATAAATATAAACGTACCGGCGTGGTACCTGATCCAACATATATATAAATGTACCAGCGTGGTACCCGATCCAACATAAATATAAATATACTGGCGTGATACCTGATCCTACATAAATATAAACAAGTATTATCAATATCAATTTAAACAACCTCCCAGCATACAACACAATGTAGCAAATTTACAAGTACTCTTAAAGTCATAAGACAATTCCATCAAGTCAATTTTCAATAAACATTTATACACGAATCAACAATCCAAACATCAACAATTTCAAGCATGCCCGAATACCAATCCACAAGTATCCAATTTAGGAGCATACACACAATTAAGTCTAGTCTAAACTCTAATTAAACCGTAACCTACCTCCAACCAATGAATCCGAATATAGTTAGTCCACAAGCGCCTTGCCCTTTCTCAAAGTTTTGAAATGCTCAAAATATGTTCCAATAAATAATCCCCATAAAAATATGAATCTAATGATATCCGTTTTATAATTTTTTTTGCTCTAAAACCCTGAAACTTACAACCAAATTAATAAAAATAACACAAATCATGGGTGGTTGATAATTTTTCATGAAAATCCTCGAATCTAACCCAAGTAGCAACGAAAACCAGTAAGTGTTACTATACTGCAATTCGTTATCATAATGTTGTTACTGTCAAAAATAACAACTTTTTGTTTTAAGCTTCAAAAGCACGCCGCTAATTATAATAATGGCATCACATATTGCTAATTACCTGTAAACAATTCAAAACTCTACCCGTAATTTGCCTAACCTTTCCTTTTTTTTCCATTAACATTCATAAAGACAAAAAATGTGATTAACTAGCATAAAGTTTCTTAAGTCAATAGAGACAACGAATTGCTATTCCGTATTCGTACTGCTGCCTTCTCATTCTTAATACAGACAAAAGTTTTATCAATATTCATTATACCATTATGATGAAATCATAACATACTTCAATTTCCCTCAATGTTTCAATGTACCACGGATGCTAACCTGAGACCTGAAGTTGAAATCTCTTTCTCGAACTATAATGATGAAAACGTTATTATCTGCCTCTTTCCTTGTAACTTTCTGATGCTATTAATTAATACTATAAATGGTAAATCCTAACCATTTAATTTCCTTTTTGTATTAACCACATAAGTTAATAAAATTATGGATTTTGACCCATTAAATTAATAATTACACTAATTATCTAAATATATGTCAATCTTTTAATAAATCCTCCTAATTTATTCGAAACCTCATAGAAATAAATTAAATATGCAAATTAACTAAAAAAATGTATTTTGGACCTATTGAAACATTATGACACTAATTTGAGGCCGTCTTGATTGAGCTTGATCATTATCAAGCTTAAATTTATTAAAACTCAATAATCCAACCAATGACTTAAATTATTTCCGAACGCCCCAAAAATTGATACTACTCATTCCGTGAGTCCTAACTCACGCACATCAACTACGGGGAGAGCTAAAATAGAACAACAACAACAAACCCAGTGTATTCCCACATAGTGAGGTCTGGGGAGGGTAAGATGTACGCAGTCCATACCTCTACCTCTAAAGAAGTAGAAAGGCTGTTTCCGATAGACCCCCGGCTCGATACACGGAATACTAAACAAATTCATAGTAAAGCATGGAACAAGATGACATACATAAATACGACACCCACAAGTAATAGTAAACAGAGAAAAGTAAACAGATTCGTAATAAAGCATGAAACAAGGTATCATAACAAGAATAATACCCCCACCAAGTAATTCCCTACCCTAGCGACCCAAACTGACCCTAGCCTTCTGCCCTAATTCGCGTCCTCCAGATCTTCCTATCTAGGGTCATGTCCTCAGTGAGTTGTAACTGCTCCATGTCCCGCCTAATCACCTCTCCCCAGTACTTCTTCAGCCTACCCCTACCCCGCCTAAAACCATCCAAAGCTAGCCTCTCACACCTACGAACCGGGGCATCCATGCCCCTCCTCATCACGTGTCCGAACCATCTCAATCGGACTTTCCGTATCTTAATCTCCACTGGAGTCACACCAACCTTCTCCCTGATAGTTTCATTCCAAACTCTATCCCCCCTAGTCAGCCAACACATCCAACGCAACATCCGCATTTCCACCACCTTCATTTTTTGAATGTGGGAGTTCTTAACTGGCCAACACTCCACTCCATACAACATGGACGGACGGACTGCCACCCTATAGAATTTGCCTTTAAGCTTGGGTGGCACCTTCTTATCATACAACACCCCCGAAGCGAGCTTCCACTTCATCCATCCCGCCCCAATACGGTGCGAGACATCCTCATCAATCTCACCGTTACCTTGAATCACGGACCCGAGATACTTGAAACTATCCCTCTTACATACCACCTGTGATTCCAACTTCACTACCACCTCATTCTCTAGGCTCACATCATTAACTTGCATTCCAAATACTCTGTCTTGCTCCTACTCAACCTGAACCCTTTAGACTCAAGAGTTTTTCTCCACACCTCTAATTTATCATTCACACACCCTCGTGTCTCATCAATCAAAACTACATCATCTGCAAAAAGCATACACCAAGGCACCTCTTCTTGAATACGCTGCGTCATCACATCCATCACCAAAGCAAACAAAAAGGGACTAAGAGTAGATACTTGATGCAATTCTAACAAGATAGTGAAATGCTCTGAGTCTCCTCCCGCCGTCCTCACCTGAGTTTTAGCTCCATCATACATGTCCTTAATTGCTCTGATATATGCCACCGGGACTCCACTCACCTCCAAGCATCTCCAAAGCACCTCCCTGGGTACTTTGTCGTATGCCTTCTCCAAGTCGATAAACACCATGTGCAGGTCCTTCTTCCTTTCCCTATACTGTTCCACCAGCCTCCGTACCAGGTGAATTTCCTCCGTCGTCGAGCGGACAGGCGTAAATCCAAATTGGTTCTCCGAAATAGACACTATCCATCTCAGCCTCACCTCGACCACTCTCTCCTAAATCTTTATAGAGTGACTCAATAACTTAATACCCCTATAGTTATTGCAACTCTGAATGTCACCCTTGTTCTTATAAAGAGGGATCATAGTACTCCACCTCCAAGCCTCGGGCATTTTCGCTGTCTTGAAAATTCCGTTAAATAATCCAGTCAACCACCTTAAACCAGCCTTGCCAGAAAACATCCAAAAATCCACAGGTATCTCATCAAGCCGCATTGCCCTACCCCTTCGCATCCTGCGAACAGCCTCTCTAACCTCCTCTACCTTAAAACGTCTACAATAACTAAAATCTCGACACTCCTCTGAGTGCTCTAGCTCCCCTAACACAATAGCTCTATCCCCTTCGTCATTCAAGAGCCTATGAAAATACGACTGCCATCTATTCTTACTGTGGCCGTCCTTCACCAACACTATACCATCCTCCTCCTTAATGCACTTCACCTGATCAAGGTCACGACCCTTCCTCTCCCTAGCCTTAGCGAGTTTAAACAACTTTTTTTCCCCTTCTTTCTCCTGTAACCCCGCATACAACCTCTCAAATGCTGCCGTCTTAGCCGCCGTAACTGCTAACTTAGCCTCCT
The DNA here is from genome assembly GCA_030864215.1 of Capsicum pubescens. Taxonomy (NCBI): domain Eukaryota; kingdom Viridiplantae; phylum Streptophyta; class Magnoliopsida; order Solanales; family Solanaceae; genus Capsicum; species Capsicum pubescens. The sequence goes on along the minus strand of CM061539.1, from coordinate 182,700,374 downwards.
TCCTAGCTAACTTGTACTCTTTCCTATTTACCCACTTCTCTTCTTCATCCTTACTCTCAACCAACTTAGCATACGCCCATTTCTTGGTCTCCACTTTCTTCTTAACCTCTTTATTCCACCACCAATCCCCCCGATGATGCCCGACCCGGCCCCTAGAAACACCCAACACCTCACTAGCATTCTCCCTGATGCACCTAGCCACCCTATCCCACATACTATCCACGTTCCCCCTACACTTCACACCCCCATTCCCGCCAACTTCTACCCTATCTCCCACGCATTCACTGGCGTCAAGCTGCCCCACTTAATTCTAGGTCTACATTTCTCACCCCTTCTCTTCCTATCCTTCTTTATACCCAAATCCATAACCAAGAGCCTATGTTGGGTTGAAAGATTCTCACTCGGGATGACCTTATAGTCCCTACACAACACCCTATCCCCTTTCCTAAGCAAAAAAAAGTCAATCTGGGTCTTAGCTATCGCGCTTCGGAAGGTGATCAGGTGATCGTCCTTCTTCGGGAAGCCCGAGTTCACCACCACCATCCCAAAGAACCTTGCAAAATCCAATAAAGTAGCCCCCTCTTCATTTTTTCCCCAAAACCAAAACCACCATGCACATTACCAAAGCCTCCCGGTAATGCCACGATGTGCCCATTGAAATCTCCTGCTATAACAATCTTCTCCAAGCTAGGCACACCTTTCACTACCTCATCTAAAGCCTCCCAAAACCGCATCTTCTCCTCCCCATCCAAGCCCACTTGCGGCGCATAAGCACTACACACGTTCAGGGTAAACCCCCCAATGACCAACTTAATAGTCATTAACCTATCGCTGATCCTCTTTACCTCTACTACCTGACCTCTAAGCTCTTCATCTACTAAGATGCCAACTCCATTCCTACGCCTCTCGCTCCCAGAGTACCAAAGCTTGTAACCATCCACATCCCTAGCCTTAGACCCTACCCACTTGGTCTCTTAAACACACATAATATTAATCCTCCTCTTTCTAAGAATCGTCACAAGCTCTATGGACTTACCCTAAAGAGTCCCTATATTCCAAGACCCAACCCTCAGCCTACCAAATCTATCAACACGTCTTCCTCTACCACCCCTAAGTCCAAACCTTGGCCTCCCTCCCAGCCCCGCCCTTTTCTCTTCCCCCGCCCCCACAATAGCCCCCGCCTCAACTCCCTCGGACATGACCCTATCCAACCATCAACGTCCACAACCACTACTACAAGAAAATATAAGAAAATATAAACAATGGTAGTAACAAAGCAGCAGCAGGAAATACAAGGCTCACCTAAATTCGAAGAAATAATCAAGAAACAAAACTAAACTCAAATAGGGAGAAAAAACAAAACCAAGGTAAGGACAAAACTAACAGTAAGAAAAATAGAGCACACTAATGGCCTGGCACCAAGGACAGCCAAACAAATAATAAGGAGCGGTGCAAGTCACGAATATACTATAGTAAACACGCAAGTCAAGATACAGGAGATAGTATGATAAATAATATGAAGCAACATAAGAGGTTCAAAAACAACAAGACAATAAAGACACCCTCAAAGTACACACTATATCCAAATTTTAAGAACAACAACTACTAGAAATCCAAATCATAGATAGGAAAGCCCACGCAAATTACAGGCAACGAAAATATTGAAAAATTGCGCGATAAAATAAAGTTCAAGGGTTAGAAGTCATCGAAATACGTATATCATGTAATCTGCTCTTGCTTGTTATGCTGGAACCCGGCAAATTGGGTCACCGGAATCACTTCGCCGGTCGCCGGCTCAAATTTGGACAGTAGTTATAATATCCGGTAGCGACCCCCACCTGGATTTTGTGGATCCGCCGCCTTCACCACCGATGTCTGTCGAACCAGTAGAACCGTCGAACCAGTTTGCCAAATCCGATCGCGGACCAGTAACCAGAAAGTTGCTGCCTTAGCAAATCTTCTGACAGTAGAGAGGGAAGGAGGGGGAAAGGGAGAGAAGGGGAAAGAGAGGGAGACCAAGAAAGAGAGGGAGAGAGAAGTGTGCCTACCTTTCGCTGGTGTTGTTTCACCACCGGCATCTACTTAACAGAGACTGACCAGTCACGTCAAAGAGAACGCAGAGGAAGGGAGAGACCAAGGGAGAGAGATGGAGCAACGTACTTACCTATCGGCGGCGTCTGCTTCGACGGCGACGACACGGTCTGTATACAAATTTTGAATTTTGAGCAGAATCCAAGTACCAAAATTGAATTTTGAGGGAAACCCAAGTTGTGAAATTGGATTTAGAGGGAAACCCAGAAGGGAATTTGGAATCCGATGAGTAATTCCAGCGATAGATCTAGGGTTTGGGTGGTAGAAAATCAAAAAAAATATAGAGCTAAAATAGAAAAGATGAAAAAATTTCATAAAATGACTGGGAGGGTCGTTACAGCTTCAAATGCCCAAGCCTAAAAAATGTAAATAGGAAGCAAGCAAAAAAAAATCATAACTATATTCAATATAAATTAATGGATGAGTAAAATTAGTGCTTAATTTTACCATGAAAGCCCAAGGAAAGCCTCATAATGTGGTCGTCCCTGAGGATAGCTTTGTCAGTAAATATTGGACAGTCAAGTAGAAGTTGTCATAGCCCCAGGGATAATTGTTGAATTTATCAAAATCCTCAGCACGCGCCAACAAATCATCTTCTATGACCTTGTTGATGTCTCATGCCAATATAATCAAATGGGCAAATCAAACTAAGCACAATTGCTCCTTGTACTGCTCTGGTAGGATTTTATCCTCGAGATCTATCAACAAATCCGATGCTTTGTATCCACGTCGAGCAATGTCAAACAACCCATCTATTTTTCCCTTGCATTTTCTTGCCTTGGATCTTTTGCGGGGTGGTGGTCCTTGTGGACGATGGAATCTCAAGCCCGTCACTATGCAAAACTCTTGCAAGCCAAAACAAACAGGCATGCCACAGTAATTGATCCAGATTTCATCCATCTTTTTTTTCTCCCCTCCTCCGGATCTTTATCATCCCCCACGTACTTGATCATGTGCTTGAGAAGACCATATACCATCGTCATAGGGAAACGGATACGGGCAGAGGGGTCCTCAGGCAGATCAAGAATCCATCCAAAGAAGCTCTTCTTAAAAAGTCCGCCTATGTTTTCGTTCTTCATAATTTTCATAAAATGTTCAAAATTTTTACCGATCTGACATTAAGTACAATTTGACCAGTTAGTTGTTTTCCTTCTAGGTCATTTATCAGCATCATAACTTGAAACCTGTCAATACTAAAAGTTTTGATAGGATCATGCTGGGATGTCGATATTAACTCATGCCCCGTCAGTGATCCATTATCATCATGTTGATGATCATCCTCTTTCTCTTTCTGACTCTCCAATTCCTCCTCTTTCTCACTTTTATTTTATTCATCACCATCTACGGACCCTTGTCCACCTTCCTTAATGTTGTTTTCATATCTCTCCTCAGCTTCACTTTTCTCTAACTGAGATTTTTTAAGAAGCTCCTCCTAATCCCTCTGTACTGTAGCCTTTTTTTTAGTGGTCAGACGTTGATCCACTTTCACTTTCTTTTCTTTTGGGAGACATGTTTTACCTACAGACAAAGAAAAACAAAAATTACATTACAGTTGATGTATGCATAGATTTTAAAAAATACATTACAAATACCACGAATACCGTCACACCAACAACCACCACCACAAATACCACTAACCATTGCCAACAAACAAACAAACACCACGAATACCAACACCACAACAAACACCACCAACCAATGCCACCACGACAACCACAAACACTAACACCACCACTACCACCACCAACATCACAAACACCATCCAACTATACCACAACAGTCAATGGAACATTGCGATGGAAACTAGAGATTTCTCGAGTTCTTCCTACAATTTTACCATCAAAACTCAAAATTGTAAACCCATTCTCAAAGATAATACAACTAAAAGTTTTATTTTTTATCATTAACTTAAAGCCCTTTTTTTAGAAAAAAAATATAGACCTCTTCTCAAACTATGTTGCCTACGAAGACAAAGAAAATGACTGATACAAGTAAGAATGAAGTCGAAAATAACACCTATGTGGTCGGAAATGAGAAGAAAAGCAATTTGTTGTGGAAGGTTGAGAAAATTTATTGAGTAGTTGTTGTCTGTACTGTATTGTTTAGTGAGAATGAGAGAGAAAGAGCCAGACCTCGAGATTTGAAATGATGAAACATTTTATATGGGTTGATTTGTATTTTAGAAAAGAATGACAAGTAGTTTTGAAAATCTTAATTTGGTCTGAAATGATCTTAATTATTTTAAAATCATAAAATATATGCGTAATTTGTAACCCTCTCATCATGCAATTGCCGAAAGGGTAATTCAATTGAAATTGTAAAAAATAAATGTTCAACATGTTGCGTCAGATTTCTCATCTGTTGTAAATTATCAATCAGATTAGGTAACAATAGATTACGAATCTGATGTAAATTATCAAACAAATTAAGTCATCTATTGCGACAGATTACCCATCTGTTGTAAATTATCAAATGGATTGTCATATGTCGCAACAGATTACCCATATGTTGTAAACTATCAAATAGGCGCTGCCATCTGTTGTGGCTGGCCCTATGAGAACTCAACCATAGTCCTAGATTAATCGATAGTTTACCCAATGAGAACTCACCCCTAGTCCTAGATTATTCAATTAAGGTATTAGAACCCTAGTCCTAGATTAATCAATTAAGGTATTAGTCTAACATATGAGGTAGTAAGAATTGGTTCGGCTCAGAGTGATCGATCGCTGACTCTGGTCGGGAGAAACGCAATACCATTTTATCATGCAATTGACAAAAGATTCAATTGAAGTTGTAGTTGACCCTATTAGAACTCACATTCAATTAAGGTATTAGTCTAACATATGAACTCAATTGAATTATATATAAACAAATGTTCAACCTGTTGCAAAATATGTCTTTTCTGTTGGACCAAATCAAACAGATTATGTAATCTGTTTCAATATATTACGCATCTGTTGTAAACGATCAAACAAATTAAGCCATTTATTACGACAGATCATGAATTTGTTGTAAACTATCAAATAGATTAAGTCATTTATTGCAACATATTACCCATCTGTTATAAATTATCAAATGGATTAAGTCATATATTGCAATAGATTACCCATCTGTTGTAAATTATCAAATAGGCGTTGTCATCTATTGTAGTTGACATTATGAGAACTCACCCCTAGTATTAGATCAATCAATTAAGGTATTAGTTGAACATATGAGGTAGTAAGAATCGGTTCGGCTTAGAGTGATCAATCGACGGCTCTTGTCGGGAAGAACGCAGTACCGTTTTATCATGCAATTGACAAAAGACTCAATTAAAGTTGTAGTTGACCCTATATTCAATTAGGGTATTATTAACCTAGTCCTAGATTAATCAATTAAGGTATTAGTCTAACATATGAGGTAGTAAGAATCGGTTCAACTTAGAGTTATCGATCGATGACTCTAGTCAGGAGAAACGCAGTACCATCTCATCATACAATTGCCAAAAGACTCAATTAAAGTTGTAGTTGACCTATGAGAACCCACCCCTAGTCCCAGATTATTCAATCAAGGTATTAGTACCCTAGTACTAAATTAATCAATTAAGATATTAGTCTAACATATGAGGTAGTAAGAATCGGCTCGGTTCAGAGTGATCGATCGACGAATCTAGTCGGAGGAACGCAGTACCGTCTCATCATGAAATTACCAAAAGACTCAATTAAAGTTGTATTTGACCCTATGAGAACTCACATTCAATTATGGTTTTAGTCTAACATATGAACTAAATTGAAATTATACATAAAAAAATGTTCAACCTGTTGCAACAGAAGTCTTTTCTGTGGGATCAAATCAAATATATTAGGTAATATGTTGCAACATATTATGCATCTGATGTAAATCATCAAACAAATTACGTCATTTGTTGCGACAGATCACGAATCTGTTGTAAACTATCAAACAGATTAAGTTATTTGTTGTACTTAAATATTTTTAGATTCTTTTTTTTACTAAGCAATTTAGGTATTTTTTGTCCGAAATAAAATAGCTAAAATACTAAGGTGGTAAAAAATATTACTCGGAACTACTTGGATAACTCAAAAATCTCCTGAGTGAGTAGTCTTATCTGGTCTTTTCAATGTCACCATCTCCTCGTGCCCCTCAAAAGCTATTAATGAATATTTAAAAAATCCCATATCTAGAACTCTCTCTCCTTCAACCATAAAGTAGTCTAGACTCAACTCATAACTCTTCTTTATTCTTTATTCTCAATTATCTTTGTTGTTTCCTCTTTTTCCTATCTTTTCTCTCTTCTTTCGGATGAGGATCCTTTGGGATCTCAACCAATCAATATCATTTCTTGACTGAACTGGATGTTCTGATCCGTTTGCTTTTTTGACATTGGAGGTATGGTTCAAAGTTGCTCGTTTCATCTCATCTTCTTCTTTGTATGTCATTTAAATTAGATATTTACATCTATTGCTATTAATGATTTACCCATTACCAGTTTGCTATTTATTGAGAAAATTGAAGAAAAGGTGACTTTTAAGTCTTGAATGAACGAACCGTTGTTTTTATTAAAATATGCAAAAAAAGTCATCTGTTGGGAGAACTTAAAAAGCCTTGTTATCAGTATAGTTTTTTTTATGTCTTTTGTTTGGTACTTTGGTGGTGCTGTTGTTGGGGGGTGGTTGTGTTGGAACATGTGATGTTTGTGTTGTAGATGGTGTTGGAACATATGGTGTTGTTTTATTTGTTTCTTTGTTGTTGATGCTGTTGGTGGTATTGTTGCAACAGTTTCCTCAACTATTGTAATTGATGAATCAACTGTTGGAAGACGGAGCAACTTTTTGAAAAAATCAAACTAGTAGCAAGGCTGGTTTGATTTATTCCAACAGATGGCCCATCTCATCCATCCTTTGCAAACGATGCCCCATCGGTTGAACAGATGGTTAATCTATTGCATCATATTGGTCATCTGTTGATTCACTCAATTTTGTGTTACCCTTTTGTAATGTTCTTTTTGTTCTTCTCTTGTTTGACATCAAATGTATTTCTCTTGTTTGCAGACAAAAGGAAGTGAAATTGGATCTACTTTTGCCCGACCAACATTAAAGGCGAGAGTTAGGATGGGTTCAGAGGAATAAGCTGCTTGCAGATGGAACCACTTCATATATGGGAGGTATGTATTACTGATCAACTTATCATGAAAACACACATCCAGTATAATGATTTTGTGAATGTTTGTTCTTTACCTATTATGCATTAATTCTTCAAACAAGATATGGCATTTTACAGTTAAGATTGTGTTAGGTTCGAATTGGTAAGGCTGATGGACCAAGAAGGTGGTGTTGATACCCCATTACAATTTAATGACGGTTTATGCTCATCTTTTCGTGTCAAGTTTGGGGAAGAGTTCAAGTTTTTGGCGGTAGTGTAAATATCCAATAGTGATTGGACCAGTTTTAATGGCGCAATGGACTTTTTGAAAGGCCTTCGAAGCCTCGCACTGCAACAAACAATGATGGATCTAATAGAAATTTCCCTGGTCCAAATTTATATGGATGGGTTGTTGGAGGAGACTAGTATACAACAGAAGGTGTTTGGGAGAAAACCCGTGCGGGAAGAGGGAGGTTGAGAAGGCCATATATCATCTTAGTACTTGTTTAAGAGGATACATAGGGTCGAAAGGAAAGTGTAGCAAAATTAGCTTATGAAATTGACATGAAAAATGAAAAAACTGGATGAGATGCGAATGTGAAAGTGTATCCAAAAATGAAAATCCATTAGTCATTGAAGAAAAAGAAGAATGGTCAAGAGGAATTGAGTTGGTCACTTTGATAGAGACCACAACTAGAGAGCATGGCCTCAACGAAGACCCATAAAATACAGGACTAGAACTCTAAGGAAGCAGCTTCGCGAGCATGGAAGGTGGTAAGATTGTTGGTTTGAATTGACTTGTAGGTTTCAATTTTTACCGACAATCTTACCACCTTCCGTGCTCGCGAAGCTTTTTCCTTGGAGTTCCTATCCTGCACTTTGTGAGAGTCTTCATTGAGGCCACACTCTCTAGTTGCATTCTCGAGCAAAGTGCTTTGTCCAGCTCCAGTCCTGTTGACCATTCTTCTTTTTTTTTCATCGACTGGCGGATTTTTATATTTAGATACACCTCCACATTTGAAGCTCATTATTATATTCTTCCAAGATTACCCCTATTATTAAATGACTACGTAAAGTATATTATTCACATTTATACTTTCTAATCATAATTAATAAAGCCAATTTGGTAAAATAATCACCAAATTTATATTTTTATTAATTGGTGTGCCAAGACCATAGGGCCCAACTAATACGTAACGGAGGGACTATTAAAAAGATGTGAAGAAATTTTATCTAACACATTCAAAACAGCTAATGAACCGAATACTCCATCTGTTGAAACTGAAACTAATGAATCATCTGTCAGAAAATATCAAAACATCTCCTCCAACTTATACATAATGTCCATCTGTTGCAACAGATAATACATAAGTTGCATCAGATGTCTTATTTGTTGCGTATACAAACCATCTATTGCAACAGATGGTAAATCTGTTTTGACAGTCGTCTATTACACATTCAATCCATCCATCTGTTGCAACAGATGCTAAATCTATTAAAAATACTGGACGATCTATTGCAACAACTCAATAATAATGGCTTTTATCGAGTCTCAAACTGTTATGAAAAGGTTAGAAGTAATTAGTGTAAAAGAAAAAGTCGCGACTTTTCACAGAAGACAAATTACCACCAGTTTGAATGTAATTAATATAATAGAGCTGAACAGTCCTGCCTTTGGGCCTGACACGTCTAGATTATATTATAGGTCCCTCCTTAATCTTCATTCAACTCTATTTATTTCTTGCATTTCTTCCTTTCGTGTGACATCTTCAACTACTTCTCTTCAAAGAGCATATTCCTTTCTCGTTGAGGTAAGTTTTTTTCTGGCGTAAATTTACCAGTTGGTCATATACGTTGTATTACATTATGAACATTTTTCTTTACATTTGTCAATTCATGTGTGTTCTAGATATGGCTGATCCTTTTTCGGACATTGCTATTCTACGCGACACAGTGCGGAAACTTCAAAGGCAGGTTAATGACCTGCAGAGCGAGTTGGTCACTGTGAGAGCGACAATGTTTAGAGAGATGCAGAGGCTGATGAGAGCCCTGCTGCTGCGAGTTGATTGGTCGGTTGTCATTAATGATGATGATGATGATAATAATAATTGGAATGTATTTTTTCTTTTAGCGTATGCATTTTAATTTTTCTATATCGGATCTATACCTAATGTATTTTATGCTTCATTTAATGAAAAAATTACTTTTAGTCAGACTTTGGCATTTTAATTCTTATTCAATTTTCATTTTGTCTATTTCTTCTAATCTAATACATGTTAACATGTCAACGGTTGGAGGCAATGTTGAATCCAGTAGCACTAGTAATTTTGGCTTTTGAGTTCTTTCAATAGATGGACCATGTGTTGGAACCAATTGGTCATCTGTTGGGTTTCAACAAATTATCCATCTATTTCGATATATTTTCATCTGTTGGAGGAAAGCATTCCAGTTGTTTGTCCAACTATTGAGAATAATTGTGGTCTGCTGTATTATTTAGTTCATGTTTTGCCTCATTTTATTGATGCACAAGTTATTTAAAAAAAGACATTTTATATATAATAAATGATAACATTAGGTTCACAACAATGATTTAAATATATAAAAGTCCACAACAAACAAACAAACAACAACACAAGTTTCTGCAATTACAACTATCATGGTGGATTATGATTCGGGCATGTAGTTCTTTTGTGGCCAGCGTACTTACATATGGAGCACTTGTTTCTTCTTGATGAAAATTATTCTCCAACTCCATGCCTCCTTTTATATGGATTTCTTCCCAGTTTGATAGTGCTCAGGTCAATATATGGAAGAGGTATTAATCTCCCCATAAGCTCTACTGGAACAACCCAAGATTCTTCGGGAGGCACCGGAGTAATATGCCGACTATATGCAATTTCATATTTTTCCACCGAATAATATTGAGAGGAGTGCTCGTAAACTTCAGGTCCATATTTATGGCCGTATTGAGCTCGAAGGGCTACCATAGCATGTGGACAAGGTATTTTTTCCAAGTCAAAAACTCTACACGTACAAGATCTTGTTTGAAGATCGACCATGGCAGCATCACCATGACCGCTATATGAAATTTGTAATCTGCTATTCTATGAGAGAATAACCTATTTCCCAAACTGATGTTCGTTGATATTTTCTTTTCGATTTTAAGAACAAATCGGGTTCTTTTTTTGGGGCACTTGAACTGCACACGTCTTTCGTTAAAAAATTGCTATATTTCTCGCTTATTTTTTCAAACATAGCCTTGATGGGAAATTCTCTTTCATCACCAAACAATGAGTTCACCGATTCAGCTATGTTTGATGTCATAATATTGTACCTATAGAAAAGAATCACTTAGTACGACATCAAACTAAACTTGTAAATCAAACAAGACATTAAATTCATAAGAATGTACCTTTTGCTGGACAGAATGCTCGTCTCCATCTCTCGAAATCAACACGTGCAAGAAATTCTGCTACCTTGGGATTCACATACTCTATTTTATTGAAATGGTTTAAAAACTCCTCTCTACTATATGCTTTAGATGTTCTATAAAAAAGGGTGACGACCCTTTCGTTGTGATAGTTGTTTCGAATGTTCTCTCCAAGATGTCTGATGCAACAACCAAAGTAAGCTGAAGTGAAGAAAAGTGAACCCATCTTTGGAATACTTGGATGACCATCCGATACAAAACACAACTCTTTGGTATCTTTGACGCAGCGTCGCAGTTGTTAAAAAAAAAATCCATAAGAGGCATCACATTCCTTGTCCGCTACACAAAAAGCAATAGAATAGATGTGATTCTCCGCATCCTGCGCCACCGCCGCTAGCAGAACTCTATTATACCTGCTCCTCAATAAGGTACCGTCGACGGCTATGCCCTTTCTTAAATGTCGAAAACCTTGAATCCAAGAACCATAGGATACAAAAAAGTACTTGAACCTTCCGTTTTCATCCAGATGCAATGCCGTTTTACTTCCGGGATTTGTGGACTCAATCATATAATGGTAAGCATCCAAGACTTCATACCCATGCACGAGTGTCCCCCAAACCATGTCCTTGGCAATCCCCATGGCCGTATATACCTTCCAATAACTGACCAGGACACCTAAATCTGTAAGGAGTTGATTGGACATAAGCCTTATTGAAGGGCCTTTGCCATTGGGGAAACTACTCCTGAAATATTCATCGGGGACCTTTGCCGTGGCGTGAGGATTTTGGCCCGAGATGTGCTCTGAACCACATGTGTGATGCTTTTCATATTTATGAATGAAGAATCTGTGAGAACTTGCATACTTCACCACTCTCAACCACCACTTGCAGTTTGAATTAGCACATTTGAAGCAAAAGACACTGCTCGAATTAATCACCTTCTTTATTCTAAAATCTTTTTTCAAGCAAGAAATAAACAAAGTGTTAGATAGCTCATTCTTATCCTTGAATGACATTCCAATAAAAAGGTCGTTCCCGTCGTCTTGAAGATTTTTAGATTGTGTCGATTGAGAAGAACTGCACATCGTATTGGTCGCATCAACGGGCGTAGGTGTTTGATCATCATCTGGAATATTCAAGTCTAGATCATCCAACCTATCATCAAAGAAATCTTCTTTTTCTTCTTCTTCTTCTTCTTCTACATTCTGGTTCTCATTCTCTCTCATCTTTTCAACCATGTACACCCTTAACACCGGCCTGGTTGAATCACTTAGATAAGAACGCAACCGAACCTGATCGGTTATCTTGAAAGGCAGTACCCTCTGATTTTCAAAGGAGCTGTGCATGTAGCTGATGGAGAATTCTTTCGGTTGACAATTTAGTCCACAAAAGTTGATGATTAAGTTCACAAAATCATCATACGAAACATCACTTTGGACTATCATAGCTATCGTCTCTAGCATTTCACTCTTCTTCCAACGCCATGCATATCGATTGCTCTTCTCGACCCATTGACCATGACAATCCACCCCTATTGTTATTAATCCCTCCATTAGTGGTACCTAAATAAAGTCATTTGTTAAAAAAAGTTGATGGTGATTTCATAGTGCCGTGAATGAATCCCAACAGATGTGTTATCTGTTGCAATAGGTAAGTGATGAGTCACAACAGATTCTTACCTGTTGGGATTCATGTTACGGGTATGAATATCTGTTGCAACAGATGAATCGCCTGTTGGAATTGATGTTATAACTAAATCACCTTTGAAGCTGATTCCAACAAATGAGTGACAGTTGCAACAGATAATTAACCTGTTGCGACAGATGACTTACCTGTTGCAATAGGTTGTTAATCTGTTGTAACCTATGTTGGAATCTTGTTCAGGTTCAGTTGCAACAGGTAACTAATTTGTTGCAACATATATGTCAAATGTTGCAACAGATGACCCATCTATTTAAACATAAATCCAACATATCAGTCTTTCGTTAAAATAGATGTCTCATCTGTCGCAACAGATGATTTATCTGTTTAAACAGATGGATTTTATGTTGGATTCATGATTGGGTTGTATCCATTGTTGGAAAACAACAACACAATAGCAGTTACCCAAATGAAAAATTCAACTAAAAATCATAATTTGACTTACTACCATCTCCTATGAAGTAATGCCAAAGTGGAAAGTGATGTTAGAAACAAAATTTGACCTAAGAAATTGGTCAAATAGAAACAGTAGCGGTAACAACAACAACAACAAATGGTCAACAAGAACAAGATAAAGATGATAATGAAGTAGAAGATGATGATAATGAAGCAGAAGATGATGAATGAAGCAGCAGCAACAATGAACAACAAAAATCGTTAAGAGAGAGAAAACAACAATGGGTGAGAAGAGAGAAAAAGGTGCTTTTTTTCCTCCGTTTTCTGTTATATAGGCTAACATTTGGATCAAAGTGTAAATTTAAAAACTTGTGGGGTATTTTCAAACTTCTCCAACTTTCTTAATCCATAATAAAGTAATTGTCACCTCCACCTAATAATTAAAACTTGTGTCACCTACACCTCATTTTAAAATTCTTTTGTCACCTGTGGCCCAAACCCCCTAGTTACAACTTGTATGGCAATTTGTTGATACTACTAGCATTTTTATCAAACTTAAACAGTAGCTGTAAATAGAAGAAACTAAAGGAGAGAAAAAAAAATTAATACACTTTAACATCAAATGTAAGTATATTTTATTTTTCACTAATATATCTTGTATAGTATATTTTGTTTTCTATTCTAGTTCATACCAATCAATTCTTGAGCCATTTAAATTTCAATAGTGAATCCAAAGGTCTATACAAATATTACTAATTATGTATATGTATATGAATCAATTTCAAATAAATTAATGTCCACAATATGAATTTTCGATATTATTGATGTGATTACTCTAAATCAATTTCAGTTAATGAAAGACCCAAGTAGAATATCAACAATATGGACCCTAAATATTATAACATTGTTTGGGTGTAAATTAACATGTATTCCAATTAACACTAAAAGAATCAATTCAAAGAATGATAAAGAGTGTAATCTTCTTGAGCATTAAGTGTAGTCTTTTGATGAATTCTCGATATCATCGATGTGATTAATCGAAATAAATTCCACTTAATGAAAGACTCAAGTAGAAAATAGATAATGTGGACCCTCAATATTATAATACTATTTGAGTCAAAAATAAAATTTATTTCAATTAAGACTAAAAGAATCAATTCAAAGATTGATAAGGAGTGTAATCTTCATAAACATTAAATGTAGTCTTTTGACGAATTCTCAATATCATCAACACGATTAGTTCGAAATAAATTTTAGTTAATGAAAGTCTCGAGTTTTCAACTATAAAAAGAACAACATTTTACCTCGAGCATATCAATTTAGTTTTCTTATTGGATGGTACCAGCAAAACTACTTCTGTTATCCTTGCAATTTTCATTAGCAAACTATTTCTATCTATAAAAAATGAACAGTGTACAAAAGTTTGCTCCACTTTAAATCATCCATAATAACATGAAACTTTAGAATGAAATTCTGACATCACAGTCCCATCAATAAACATGAAACTTTAGAGTGAAAGTTTGAATTAGTGAGTGAAAAATTAGTGAATTTCATGAATAAGCTTGAAAAAAAATTAAAGTTTTTGAGAATTTGGTAAAGATATTCAAGTTTAACAATCAAAAATTCATTATGTTTGTATTTATGAATTTATAGTTAAAAATTTAAATTAGTTGGAGAAGAATTTTATTTATTTGGAATGAATTTGATGTTTAATTTGTGAGCAAAAATAAAACATGATTATTTAAATTTTTCTACAATTTATAATTTTTTATTTATTCAATTAAATTTATTTTAATATTTAATTTCTTATGTAGCATTTTAAAAATGACTTAAAATTTAATGTAATACTTGAAAATGACGTGTAAGTTGACGTGGCAGACGTGAAAGTTAATGAGTCAGCTGACGTGGGGTGCGTGTGTTACACTCACCAAAAAAGTGTTTAAAATGTTGAGTTTTATTGAGTTGAGAGGTTCAGATGACAAAGGGCTAAGTAGAAGTATCCACATTACAAAACAAGCCAAGTATAAGGGTCCATCGAGCCATTTTTCCTTTGCAAAATCTTTACCCAATTTCGCCTTCAATTTAAACTTCAAAAATTTAAACTTGGTGAAATTTATTTGTAATAGCATGTACTAGCTCGAATATGATATTGACGATTTATTTTGAGATATTACCTATTTATAACAAATTGAGAAAATGGTCAATTACCCCTCTAACCTTTAGTCGAAATCTCAAATACACACTCAACCTTTTTTAGAGTCCCATTACCCCTCGAAATATTTTTTTAGTGTATTTTATACCCCTCCAATTGTTGACGTGTCAATATAAACCAAACAATTACCCATGCGTGTGTACACGCGCCCGACCCACCTACTTTTTTAGTTCCCTCCTAAAACGCCATTTTCATGGATTCCACTCACATCTCTCAGCTCTCTATACACACACCATCTACAATACTACACACAGAGAAATGCACACAATACACAGATTACTACACACAGCCATATGCGAGAGAGGGGAGAAACAGTGAAAGACAAAAGAGAAAAAGAGGGAAAAACAGCCATATCGAATTCAACAACAACAAAGCGGATCCAAAGTTCTAAATTACTTATGCAGATTCCCGATCTTTCACAAAATTCAAATTGCAGTACAAATTCAAATCAATGCGTGATGATAACACTGCATCCACTACTCCAGAAGCGACGAGGTTTTTCAGTTGAACAAGCAAGAGTTGAGAATTAGCAATTTCATGTTCAGTTAAAAAATTCCTATTATGTTCATCTTCAATTGGTTAAAAATTGTGATTGCCATGGAACTTGAGACAATCTTAATAAGTTTAACAATTTCACTACTCTGTCAAATATCTGGTACGAATCGCAATTGAAAGAGAAGCAAGGATTAAAAGAAATAGAAGATATCTTCTAAAACTCGAAACTCGAGATCTGGGTTTCTTAGCAGCAGCAGAACTCTTCTTCACAGTTGCTGACACCATTTTTGCTAAATTCAACAAGAGTAATTTGCTCAGTATTTTGAGAATTGAGAAATAATGAATTGTGGGAAATTTGATAAAGCTGTGAATGATATATAAAGGGAAATAATGAAATCTGATTAGAAAATAGTTGTGTATGATGTGACGTTTGTGAACAGTGAATTACCAAAGAACACTTCAATTTTTGGATTGAAATTGTGGGTGGTTATTGGGATATCCAAGAGATGAGATTTGGCGTTTGGAGATGAAGGATTATGTTGGGTTTAATTGGAGAAGACAACATTAGTTAATAATTAAAAATAATGACATTTATTATACATGTGGCACCTAAAATTATTGATTTTGTAGGGTTGAAGCCCCAACTGACGCGGCTATTGGAGGTGTTCTCACCTCCCATGACACGTCAGCAATTGGAGGGGTATAAATTACAGTAAAAAAAATGTTTAGAGGGGTAATGGGACTCTTGTAATGGTTGAGTGTGTAGTTGGGATTTCAATCAAAGGTTGGAGGGGTAATAGACTATTTTCTCTAACAAATTTGATTATATGTTTGAGGTAAATTAAACAAGTCGAGTGATATTTCTAGTTTCTCAGAAATCGAAGGTATAAATCTTATTTTAAAAAAGTACATTCAAATTTTAAACATTTTTTGTAAAAACAAAATATGATCAAATATAACTCTATGTCTAATTCTAAAAAATTCAAATAAAGTATTTTTTTTTAAAATTTTTATGATCAAATGTGCACTTAATTAATTTTAAAAAGTAAACTTGATTATAAATGTATACTACTAACACTCTTACTACAAATTGGGGGCTGGTAAAAATGTCCAACCTATAAATTATTTTTATTTGAAGGAAAATAAATGACATTCAAAAACATAAAAAAAAAATATTTAGAGATTATTATGCAAAAGGTAGTTTTTCTTTTTTTCTTTTTTTTTTACAGTGAACTTATTTTAGTTACAACATGCAAAGCAGTTTGTTGATACTACTAGCATTATGATGATATTACTAGCATTATGATCAATCTCAAACAATAACTATAAATAGAAGAAACTAAAGGAGAGAAAAAAATTAATACCTTTTAACATCAAGTATATGTATCATTTTTCACTAATATATCTTGTATAGTATACTTTGTTTTCTATTCTAATCATACCAATCAATTCTTGAGCCGTTTAAATTTCAATAGTGAATCAAAAAGTCTATACAAATATAACTTATTATGTATATGTATATGAATCAATTCCAAATAAATTAATGTCCATTTTATGAATTCTCGATATTATTGATGTGATTAATCGAAATAAATTTCAATTGGATGATGCTAAATGGCCATAAAACTTTCGCCATAATATGGCCATAATATTAAAAAGTCTATAGTAGCCTTTTGGAATCTTTTTCTATTTTTTTAAAGTCAAGGTAATTAAGCATTAAAATATGTATACTCCCCATATTGCAATTTAATTGCAACACAAATTCTTAGGCAAGAATATCAATAGTCTTATACCATTAAAATACATATATTTCTTCAAAAACGTACATATTTTTTGCTACAACTCAAACACTACGTTTACTGTCTATTTTTTTTCTCATGTTCTTCTCCGACTTTCTCTCCTTGTTACTAAAATTATCTCTAATTTTTTATTTTTTAAAGTATATGGTTAAATAAAATTAAAATATATATTTAAATAATTTTCAGGCATAATTTGTAAGATATCGCAATGACGACAACTCAACATACCTTAAACCTGATAAACGTTGACACTTACAGAAATTATGCATATAGTTCACATTTGTCGAGAGGTATAAGTATTAATCATATAACTCTTTCACCCCTATATTACGACGATTTGATAAATTGTGAATTATTACTTATATTTGTTACTAAATGATTTCTAATAAAAAAAAATTATTAGTATTATGCTTAAATAAAATTAATATATATATATATATATATATATATATATATATATATATATATATATATATAATTTTCAAATATAATTTGTAAAATATTATGATAACAACAAATCACACATACTTTACACTTGGTAATCCGATAAGTCAAACCACTAGTTCACTAACCAAAACGTCATTACAGATTATTGATTTCGATTCTATTTTGAACAGTTGTAGCTAGAGTCAAGGATGTTATGTTCAAATTTAAGTACTGATTGTCTTTTACTGTCACAAATAAAATTCTTACTATGAAAGAATAAGCATTGACTGAGATCATGCTGAAATATTGAGATCTTTATCTAATTATTCTTTTTAACTTGAAAAGGTGTAAAATTATACTAACTGAAATTAAGAATGTCAATCTAAATAAATGTATTTGAAACGTATCTAACAATAATGATTATGTTTTAAAATTATACTTAAATTAACAAATAATGAGTATGTGTGAAAATTGACAAATTCTAAACGTATTTACCATTGGATGTTTCCAAATACTGAAAATATGTTTCACTGAAAAAACATTTAAGTGTGGTGGAAAATATTTTAATAAAGAATTAGAATTAGAGATTTTTTTTACTCATGAATTAGAATTAGTAAAAACTTATGTTTAAATCGGTTTGAAAATACGTTTCAATTTTCACTGTATGTTTTCAAATACGCTTGATTGAAAATTATAAACGTTTATGCCAATTATGTTTAATGTGTCGATGTCTATTATTTCTAAAGTCTTTTGAATTGACGATTGAAATATTATCAATTTTTTTAAAAAATTATCTCAATCTATTAATAACAATTAATAAAATATTTAATTAAAGATCATATTAATAACAGTGTAAGTAATGATTCACAAGTTATTAAATCGGACTAGACAACTTGTTACAACATCATACGACTCTCTTAGATTGATGTTGACTAGAGTTGACATTTACAGATTATATATTTTTATTGTTTACTATAATGTGTCAATATTTATTATGTCTAAAGTGTTTTTCATTTTTGTTGTTGTTATTGAAGTATTTTCAAATTAAATTAAAAATTATTTAAATATGCAATTTAAATTTGTATAAATATATTAATTAATATAATTACTTAATTATAGGTCATATTAAATAATGATTTACAGGATCAAATCGACGTGACATAGGAATACAAGTCTACCACATTAACGTTGGACTCTCTTTTGTTGTTGTTAACAAGGATTGACACAAATGAACTATATATAATTTTATAATTTTTATAGTTTGTTAATGTCTAAAATGTTTTGAATTTTATCTGTTATTATTGAATTGTTTACACATTAAATTTTTAAAACTATTTTCAATTTATTTAAATATAATATTTAATAAAATTATTTATCTCTTCTAGCAAATCAAACAGGTCTTCCTCTCATTAGAAATTTTATAATTTATCTTGTCTAATTACACAATTTTAATAATTTTTCTTGTCTAATTACATAATTTTAAATAATTTTATTTTTCAGTTGATAAATTATAAAAACAGAATGTCAATAAACTTGAAAAAATTACTTTCCTAAATTTTTTTAATTATTTTATATTCTAAATTTTCATTCTAAAAATGTGGCGAAATGGAATACTGTCCACCAAAGACAAATAAAATTATTTATAATTATTTTTAAATTATCATTCAGTCATTTATATATCATTCTAAAAATATCCAGCAATTTTAAAATTATTTTTAAGTTTAATATTATTTTAAATTTTAAAAATTATTCAAATAAATGAAATAACTTAACGTTTTTCTTCTTTGTTTGTATAGATGTTATTTTGAAATGCAAAGTCAACAAACAAATAAGTAAACAAGTTAGATGTTCAATCCCCATGTGTTGGAAATAGCTAGAAGAATAAATGAAGAAAGAAAATATAAAATTGGGAGAAAAAGGTAAGAATGTAAAAATGTAAACCTGTTTATAATGTGAATAGACTTTATTATCAAATTTGAGCTATTATGGCCAAATTATGGCCACATTTTATGGCCAAAAGGATTTTCCCAATTAAAATTTATTTTAATTCACACTAAAAGAATCAATTCAAAGAATGATAAGGAGTGTAATCTTCTTGAGCATTAAGTGTAGTCTTTTGATGAATTTTTGATATCATATTAGTCGAAATAAATTTCACTTAATGAAAGACCCAAGTAGAAATTAATAATGTGGACCCTCATTATTATAATACTATTTGAGTCAAAAATAAAATTTATTTCAATTAAGACTAAAAGAATTAATTCATAGATTGATAAGGAGTGTAATCTTCATGAGCATTAAATGTAGTCTTTTGATGAATTCTCGAAATCATCGTATCATTAATTTAAAAAAAATTTAATTAATGATAGTTTCAAGTTTTCAACTATAAAGCACAATATTACACCTCGACGCATCGATTTGGTTTTGTTATTAGATAGTAGCAGCAAAACTACTTCTGCTATTCCTTGCAATTCCCAATATGCAATATACACAATAACTCTATTTCTATCGAAAAAAAATGAACAATGTATAAAAATTTGCTCCACTCTAATCACTCATTGTACTCACTCGTGAATATCATACTGTTAGTCTCTTTCTTCTTTTCTTAATGGAGTGGCCTAAATTCCCAGAAAGTTCAAACTCACACGAGCCCATATTTAATCAGTTTGGTGTAGCACCTCGCGATAATTTTGAGATTGTTGTGCAAACAGATAAGTGGACTTTTGAAGAGAAATAATTTTTTGAAAATGTTTTTTGTAAGTACAATAATCTGGGTTCTCAATTTTTTTAAAATTTATTACTTCAAAACTCCCTCATAAGTCAATGCAGGAAATAAAAAATTACTATATAACTTTTCTCAAAAAGTTGAAATGGAGAATCCTCCACACAATAATAATATTGTCGTTGTTGTTGATGATGGTCTTGATCAGCAACATCACCAAGTGCAACAGGAAGGTAACAGTCGTTCATATCGCCACCGGGGAACTCCATGGACTCAAAACGAACATCAGTAATTAAATTTTTCTCTTTTTTACTTTTTATTTTAAATTCATGATTAGTTTATACATGAACTCTTTTTAATCTTTATTTTTATGTGTAATTATACACTTTTGTATGTTGATTTCGGCATGTTAGATTTTTTCTTTATGTATTTCAATTCGTTGTTGCTTCATGCATGACCAACTTTTAATTTACTTGAATTTTTTTTAATTTTTTTTTTAAATCTCCTTATGTATGAATTCACCTTCTCATTTTTTGTGATTTAATATTTCTTTACACCTCGTTTATATGAAGACTTTTTATTTTTGAAAAAAATATTTCGATAAGAAAGAGAAAATCTTCTCATATATTTTTTTTTACTTCAATATATATAATAAAGAAAAAAACTTTGATGTGAGGGCGAATTTTATTATACTGAAGATAAATATTTTTCTTGATGAATTTTATTTGTTATGTTGTAATTGATTTCATTTATAATTAACACTCTCAATTTTGATATAACGAAAATCTAAGCATCATTTTTAATGTAATCCTTAATAAAATAAGTCATCCATTAAAATAAGTAAAACCGGATTCTTGGTGTATATAAACTTAATTCTTTAAATTTGTTTTTGATTATAAATTTTATTCCCTTCTTTTAAAAAAAAATAAAATAATTATAATATATATTTTTAATCATATGGCATGGTATATATAGGTTGTTTCTTATGGGATTAAGCAAATTTGAAAGAGGAGGTTGGAAGAGCATTTCAAGATACTACGTTGTTTCAAAGACACCGACTCAAGTAGCCAGTCATGCTCAAAAGTATTTCTCTCGTCAAAATAGTAAGACTCCAGTAGAGCGTCGTCATCCTAGCCTCAATGACATTCAAACTATCAACCTTAATCTCGGAACAACACCAATAACAACTACAACAACTATTCATCAGAACAGTAATAACAGCTTTGCTTATAACAACATTCATCAAGCCGACTCTTCATCAATGCATTTTCATCATCCTAGTTACACCTTTGGTGGTGCAACTTTTAGCAATAACTTCAATGAAAATTTTGGAATCTCCCATTTGGGTGAAGCATCTAGCAGCAACTTGTTTGTTATAGGGAAAAACATCATCATCAACAACAATCTAAATAGACCAGCGTCTCCTCACCCTTTTCTTTCAACGTACTTGTCTTCAATTAGGGGGAATAGGCCCCAAGTCTAATCAATATTAGATATTTAGTTAGAGATATTTGTTGGATGAAGTAAAGCATGCTTGTAATAAATTATGGTTGCGTTGCAGTAGTGAATATTTAGTTTTATAGGTTTAAAGATTGGAGAGATTTAATTTTTCAGTATGTTTTTGAGATATAATATATGGGTCAGATCATTTGACTTGCCTTAGATTCAACTTCATATATAATGATTTGAAAGATTTTTCTGAACGTTACTAATATAAATACACACACATATTAATGAGCTACTATAAAGATCAATTTGTTGTGGATATCCGTAGATTTTTTGCACTATAAAAGTAATTTGATATACAATTCTTATCATCATGTTTGTCTTAAGATTCATCATTTACACTTAAATTTTAAACACAAGCAAATTAAATCTCAAAGCGATTTAAACATGATGAATTTAAAATTCATCTGTTGGTCATTTCGGTCCTTAAATAGTTCCTTTTTTTTTTTTGTTTTTGCCTTGTTTTTAAATAGTTCATTATGCTTTTTCTTTTCTTTCACTACACTTTAGTTTTGGGCTAAAAATTATTTTTTTAAGAAAATAAATAAATACAATTGTATAGAGATTGTATAATTGTTGTATAGAATATATGCTAAACAATACGATATATGTATAGAAATTATATAAGATGTGTCTAGAAACTGTATATGCGTTGTATAATATATGTATTTTTAATACACACACACAGTGGTTGTATAAAATACAGAGTTGCATATAGTATGTGTAGAAATTATATAATTATTGTATAAAATATGTATCTGAATAATTGTTCCAGCTCTAGATTATATAGAATGTGTATAAAAATGATATAATTATAATATGCAATAGTATTTGTATAAAATATGTATAGAAATTGTATCATTGTTGCCTAAAATATATACAAAAACTGTATTATTATATATAACCAATAAAATACACTTTTTTTATTTGATTGATTAAAAAAAGACTAGCAAATACAATATTTCAATTTTATATTTGCCTGTTATCCCAAAAAAGATAAAACATAGAGTTTTAATTGATTTTTTTTGTTTGATAGATTTTTTTTTAAGAAGAGGTGATCAGTCTGATTCATTAAACAAAGGAGAAAGATAATAGATAAAGAAACACTCGCCAAAAAGAAAAAGGAATGATGAAACATCACTCGACAAAAAAGTGACAAAACAAAAAAAGGGAGGCACGAAACTCAAACAGAAAAAAAACTGACAAAACAAAAAAAAGGAGGCGCGAAACTCGAGTGGATAAAAAACTGACAAAATAAAAGAAGGGAGGCGATTAAGCCAAATGGCTAGAAATTGAAATTTCAATTCCTTGGCCTCTTGCGTAGATTTAATTTCGACCGACAAGTTGTTTTAGTCCTTTCTGCAGAATAATATTCAATGAATATATCTTATTGAGTTTAACTATTTTATCGGATAGTACTAAACTTAGATAATAGATATTAGTCAAAGTTGATATATGTAGACGATCTTTAATTGATTATAAATACTTTATAGATATACACATACCGATAAAATAAATAAATAAATAAATATTTTAAATGCAGGTAACAAAACACATGAACTTACCTTATACTCTAAGAACTTGCTTTAAGCAGGTTCTTTATTTTTTTTATCGGTATTTGTTTATACACAGTAAATTTATTTGAAACTTTTTCTTTTGAAAAATCTACCGATGATTAAATATAACACTTAAAATAATTTTTAAAAAATAGGGAGAGTTGTTTTTTCTGTCAACTCATTTATAAAATAGATCGATGTGATCGGTAGTTTAATTATTTTTTATACAAAAATTACCGATACTAGTTGATCACTTTTCCCAGAAAAAATATTAAAGGGTCTAAATAAAAAATAAATTTTTAAAATCAACAAGTATCAATTGAGTGTTAGAATATATATATATATATATAGAGAGAGAGAGAGAGAGAGAGATCCATCTTTCTTCAAAATAAGAGAAAATACATAGATACCCCCGAATCTTGTCCGAGTTTTTTAAAAAGACACTTAAACTATACTTTCTACTTATTACCCCACAAATCTTTCTTAAATTATTGCAAATACACTATTTTGACACTCTGTGTGTATACACGCACAACAAGTGCGTGAAAGATTCAAAATTGACTTTATTGACCAATTAAAAGCTGCCATGTGTAAATAATTTGATATATAATTTATCTTTTTTTTAAAAAGATAATATTTATTTACTTTTAAAAATTATTTCATACCCCCTCCCCCCGCAATACCCCACCATTGTCTTCTTCCTCATTGACAACTTCTTCTCCACCACCATAACTCAACAACAACATCAATTACAACAACAACAACAACAACATCATCACCATAACTCTCTTTCTCCTCAATCCTCTCAATCATCACCATAGCTCTACTCACCTTTTACCATCACCATATTTACCTTCTTCAATTTCAAGTTCTTATTTCAATTTTTTTATTTTTTTTACATTTTGAACAATTTTATAAAACCCAATATATTTCAAGATGATTAGGAGTATTATTTTTGTATTTACATTTCAATAAGCTATTTACGAATTTTAGAAAATTCACTAATTATTTACAAAAAAAATTAATTTTGATATTATTTTTCTCAAAATCTTTATTTCTTTAAAATATCAAAGTTTATTCAGATAAAAGAATGATTAATTTCATATTAATAATTTAAGAGATAATACATCGAAACACCCCTGAACTTGTTAGCAAAACTTACTTTAGACCCTAAACTAATCGAGCAATTATTTACCTCCTTATGAACTTTAAAATGTATTATTTTGCCCCCTTAAGAGCTGATGTGACAAAAAATAAATAAAGGCGCGTTTTAGTGGAAAAAAAGTATAAATTTTTTTTAGTGGGGCTCACTTTAATATTTTTAAACATTATTTTTTTTCCTTCTTCCTCACACCCCACCACCCCCATTTCTTGTTCTTCTTCACACCCCACCACCCCCGTTTCTTCTTCTTCCTTTTTTTTTTTTCACTTCTATTCACCAAAATCTTCAATCAAATACACAATAATAAAATACATAAATTATACAAAAATAAACTTTCATATAAAAATCAAGAATCAACAAAATAAACTCAAAAAATACATAAAAGTCATTGTGTAAAGCACAACACATGCCGTTAGTCTTTGTCACTCCCTTCTTCTTCTACTTTCCAAACTGAAACTTTTTTTTTTGCAGTTCATAGGCTTCTCTCTTCCCCATTTTCAACACGAATCGACGATTCCTACCACTTAATTTTCGATCACCGCTACCAATTTTTAACTATAAACAGTTAATCAAACGGGTCTCCACTATATATATTATTTTTATTTTTGAGTTCATTTTTCTTGATTTGGGTATGTTTTGTTATGTGTTTTTCAGTTAGATTCTAAATTTGATTTGTTTTGTTGGGTATTGATCTATTTTGTTGTTTTGGGTGATCGTTGGAGTGTTCAAGATTGAATTTTGATTGGTTCTCTTGATGTGGGTATGGATGGTTTTCTTGGTTCAAGATCTGTAGATTGTCGATTTGTGTTGGAGGGGGGAGGGGGTTGTGAAGAAGAAAGAAAGAGGGGGGGGGGCATATATATAGTATATATTTTACTTTTTTTTAAAAAATATATAAAAATAGTATGTATGGGGGATTATTTTTTTTTAAAAAAAAATTCTAATTTCTTACGTGACAATGACATAGCACTGATGTGGCGCTGATTTGGCAATGACATGGCACGTGTGTAGTGCACTCTCCGTTGTGAGAGTGAGATTTTGATTTTGAGGTTGAAATTAATTCACTTGAAAGTTGTTAAGGGGGTTAAATTATTATCTGATTAGTTTAGGGTCTAAAGTAAGTTTTGCTGACAAGTTAAGGGGTGTTTTGATGTATTATCTCATAACTTAATCAAAGTTGAGAAAGTGCTAAAAAAATTTATAAAAATGCTTTCTAATTATTATGTAATGGCCGAAGGGAATGGAGATGTTTTGTGGAGAAGAAGGAAAAGAAATATGAAGCTAAAGGAGATTGGTTATAGAGAAAATACGTGGAGTGAAATGATTGGTAGAAAGGAAAAAGAAAGTCAAAAAGTAAGAGAGAGGAAAACGAAAGAAGATAAAAATGTAAAGAAAATAATTAAAAATAAAAAATATGTATTTTTTATTAAATCAGACGTGTCAAATTTTAAGTGGTGCGTGTTTAGCACCAATTTTATGAAACTGGAATTTGTCCAAAAATGATGTAATAATATCGATTCAAAATTGTTTGGGGGGGGGGGTATTAGGATACTCACAAAGTTGAAGTGTCTTTTTGAAAAAACGATCCAACATTAGGGGGGTATTTATGTATTTTCTCTCAAAATGAATATATCATCTCTCATACGATGAAGACCTTATGTCAATTCTCAAACAAATAACTTTTAATTTAATTTAGTTCATTTTTTCACTTTATCCTCTCGTTAACTGATCAATCGAGCTAATGTTTACCGATCCTCAGCATTCAATGATTTTATAATTTAATTGATTTTTTATTTTTTTTATCTTGCCAACTAACTGATCAAGTAAATGTTTACTGCAAATTCATCAATTTTCAATATCGACACACTGCCTTCTGACATCACTCTTTCAGCGTCAACTCTAAAATATTAATCAACTATGATCGTTTATTATGTTGATAATAGACCTTTGTTAAAGTAGTTCGAGTATGTTAATGAATATGGATCAGAAAAAAAAGGACATATTCTATTATGTTCGAGTATGTTATTGAATAAAGAGAAAATGCATCAAAACCCTCTAAACTTGTCACTCCAACTTATTATAGCACTTAAACTTAACACGCGTTTATTTACCCCCATAACATCTTTAAAGTGAAATAATTTCACCTCTTAATATATAAAATCACTCTCACACCGGAGAGTGCATCACACTCGCTGACACATTAGCGCCACATCACCGCCACGTCGGAGCCACGTAAATAAAAATTTTTTAAAATAATTTTATATATATAATATATATAAATATTATATATATATATAATATAAATATTATATATATACATAATATATATTAATAGTGTGAAGACCTTTACAAAAGTAATTTAAACTTTTTGCCCATCACTAAAAGATTCTTCTTCAGATAAAACTGTCTCTTCACTATTTTTAATTTATTATTTAATTATTTTTTATTATATTAACTAGACTTCCTAAAATATACGAGACACCTAAAATATATGATATGTTAGACAAATTAATTAATATTTTCCTTTTTACTAGACTTTCTAAAATATATGGTAGGAGAAATTAATTAATATTTTTCTCTATTAAGGAAATACTTCTATAAATTTTGAGATGTTCGTTAAACTAGAAAACAAACTGATTTGCCTATTGGCAGAATATGATTGATGCTCATTGTCACACCCCTTTTTAACTCCAAAAAGATTATGATTTTAAGTTCGAAAGGTTTTTTTTATATTATTAAGAGTGACAAAATGAAGATTTGTTTTGAAAAGAATTATTTACCCATTTAACTCAGAGTCGCCACTTGGCATAATCCGGTGTGCCAAGTCACCTTTGAAAATCCTTTTCAAAACTGTTTTGACTTTAAAAGATTGATCCGCAAACAAAGATTCCGGCTAAGAAATTCTGTTGACCGAGGGGAAGGTGTTAGACATCCCTCGATCCCGTGGTTTGATCACGGTCACTTGGTAGAGAGTATCGGCTAATTTAACACTATGAATGTATAAACCGTACAAAACACGTAAAACAAACAAACCAACAAACAAAACAAGTCAAAAATATAGTGTCCAGTCCAAATTATACAGTCCATAATAACAAAAATGCGAAAATAAATCTTATCTAACCTACGCTAATCCTAACTATGCTCCCCTGCTTTACCCGACGCCTCGGGCCTTGATCACGGTCCACCTTCGCCAACATGATACATCGGGGCATTCCCCGATGAATAAATACATAAATCTTCGTGGCATTCCCTGGCCAAATGAATATACTTCAATCCGAAAACATAAACCAACACTTTTCAACAAAAACACTTTCATCATTCAACGATTGCAAGTGATAAACTTTGCCTAGTCCACTTATATTCGCCTATCAATTGTCGACCTAAACATGATACTACGGTATTTCAACAACATCCAATGCTTATTCCGAACTAAACGACATTACACCAAAATTGATTTATTCACCCATTTTTATTTTTTATTATTTATTTTTTAATTCCTACCCCCACTAGTTTTATTTTTTATCAATCACACCTTCAAAGTTACTCCGATTCATTCCACATATCAACGAAATCATATCATCAAACAAGTAATTATAACATTGTAACATCAACAAAAATCCAACAATCACCACATAATCAATTAGACGCACCAAATACCATGAATAATGAAATAAAAGAGGGGCAGGTTAGAATTGGACCTCAATGGAGCATTTCTCGTAGATAATAAAGAAATCCGAGAACCAAGATCCTCGAGCAATGAAACCCCAACAAAGAGCAGTCCAAATCAGTATAGAAAGAAAAAGAAACCCGCTATTGATTTACGGTTAACAGAAAACACGAATTGACTTCGAACGACCTCCAAAACTCGATATCGACTACCAATCCTAAAGACAAACCAATTCCAAGCACCCTAGAAATCCAAGCGATAGAGTTGAGTTGCTTAAAACCGAGCTCCTATGAGCTAACAACGATGAAGACGCCCAAACAGTGGACACCGCCCAGATTACGTCCAAATATCAAAGGAAAAATAAGAAGGTTTTAGCGATTTTTTAGATGGGATCGCTCAAACAACGAGAAGGAAAAATTAATCGATGAACTGGGGGACCGATTTCGGCGAGATCGAGCACGAATCGGATGAAAGCTTCGTCGGAAAAAAAACTCGATAAAACCGAACTTCCCCCGGTTTCACTGTTTGTAGCTGAAAATCCTCAATCTGCTTCCCTTTTTCGATCCCTTCCTTACTGATATGAGTGTATGCGTGCTTCTCGTGAACTCTGTGTACAGTGTTTTTCAATCCAAAATCAGAATGGAAAGGAGGCGTGTATACTTATGTGTTTTGAATCCGTTTGTGAGTGTGGTCTCCTTGTTCATCCGAAAAAAGAGGAAAAGAAAAAATGGAGATTCTTGTATTCATACCATGAGTCCCCCACCCCCCTAAAAAAAACAAATCCCTCAGAGTGTATATCCTCTCTCTGTATATTGTTGAGAGTATTTAAGTGGGTCCCATCATGTGCCTTTCCTAGAAGGTTCCTTGTGCGTATTTCTTTGTGGACAAGAAAATGAGAGGGGGGTCACGTGGGTAGGGGTAGGGTAGTGGGTGAGGTGTAAGCTTTTAATTGGAAAGGTTGTTGGGGAGGTTTTAAAAGAAGACGAAATTTTTTATCTTTTGTTATTTGGATAAAGACACATAAATAAATAAATAACTAGGTAAAAGATAAAGTGGATATTTATTTGTTCTTCTTGTGGAAAAATTATAAAATGGGGTTAAATTTTGATAACGGAGTAAGAATTTTTTTTTTTTTTACGGGGCAAAATTACGTGTCTACATCATGCCCCCTTTGAATGCAAACACCAAGTGTTTTCATACAAAGAAGTAGACAACGAGACAGAATTTTGACCCGACCCTTATTCAAAGGAAGGAGGGAAATCGAGTCTACATCAGGACATCCTTACTAGCCAAGTTAGGAAGGAAACCAGTCACAGATACCTCTAAGGGGAGGAGAAGGACTATACAGAGTTGGAGAGTCGAGTGAGGTTCCATCGAGGTTCCGGTCCGCGGTTCTGTCATTACATCAAAATAAAAATTACAAGTTAAAACATAAATGAAATTACAAAATCCTATCTACGCAGCTTTCCTTGACTCTTGACTCGAGTTTTATCACCATATTCTTTAGGCGAGCTCCTGACTTGCAATTTCTTTCAACTTGTTTCTTGATTTTCCATTGCTTCACTTCGTTGATCGACTTTCATTTATTTGCCCTGCTCTTCAGGTGGGCTTCTGATTAGCCATTTTTGCCTTTCAATTTCATCACCCTGTTCTTCAGGCGGGTTCCTGAAATCAAAATAAAACTAGAACAAAAATTATCCAAAACAAAAATTATGATAAAGAAAGATTTCATTTTTTTTAAAGTAATGACTCATTCTTCGAGACGGTCCTGAACTGAAAATAAAATCCCATTTTTCAGGAGGGTCCTGAACGAAAGTAAAATCCCATTTTTCAGGAGGGTCCTAAACAAAAGTAAAATTCCCATTTTTCAGGAGGGTCCTGAACAGAAAGTAAAATCCCATTTTTCAAGAGGGTCCTGAGCAACATGTAAAATTCCATTTTTCAGGAGGTTCTGAACAGAAAGTAAAGTCCCATTGTTAAGGAGGTTCCTGAACAGAAAGTAATATCCCATTTTTCAGGAGGGTCCTGAACAGAAAGTAAAATACCATTTTTTAAGAGGATCCAGGACAGAAAATAAAATACCATTTTTCAGGAGGGTCCTGAACATAAAGTAAAATCCCATTTTCCAGGAGGGTCTTGAACAGAAAATAAAGTCCCATTTTTCAGGAGGATCCTGAACAGAAAGTAAAGTCCCATTTTTCAGGAAGGTCCTGAACAAAAAGTAAAATCTGATTTTTCAGGAGGGTCCTGAACATAAAGTAAAGTCCCATTTTTCAGGAGGATCCTGGAAAGAAAATAAAGTCCCATTTTTTAGGAGGGTCCTGAACAGAAAGTAAAATCCCATTTTTCAGGAGGGTCCTGAATAGAAAGTAAAGTCCCATTTTTCAGGAGGATCCTGAACAGAAAGTAAAATCCCATTTTTCAGGAGGATCCTGGACAGAAAGTAAAGTCCCATTTTTTAGAAGGGTCCTGAACAGGAAATAAAATCCCATTTTTCAGGAGGGTCCTGAACAGAAAGTAAAATCCCATTTTTCAGGAGGGTCCTGAACAGAAAGTAAAGTCCCATTTTTCAGGAGGGTCTTGAACCGAAAGTAAAGTCCCATTTTTTAGGAGGGTCCTGAACAGAAAGTAAAGTCTCATTTTTTAGGAGGGTCCTGAACAGAAAGTAAAGTCCCATTTTTCAGGAGGGTCCTGAACAGAAAGTAAAATCCCATTTTCCAGGAGGGTCCTGAACAAAAAGTAAAGTCCCATTTTTCAGGAGGGTCCTAAACATAAAGTAAAGTCCCATTTTTCAGGAGGGTCCTGAACAGAAAGTAAAATCCCATTTTTCAGGAGGGTCCTGGACAAAAAATAAAATCCCATTTTTCAGGAGCGTCCTGAACAAAAAGTAAAGTTTCATTTTTTAGGAGGGTCCTGAACAGAAAGTAAAGTTCTATTTTTCAGGAGGGTCTTGAAAAAAAAGTGAAGTCTTATTTTTCAGGAGGGTCCTGGACCGAAAATAAAGTCCCATTTTTCAGGAGAGTCCTAAACAGAAAGTAAAGTCCCATTTTTTAGGAAGGTCCTGAACAGAAAGTAAAATTCCATTTGTTTGGAGGATCCTGAACAGAAAGTAAAGTCCCATTTTTCAGGAGGGTCCTGAACAGAAAGTAAAATCCTATTTTTCAGGAGGGTCCTGAACAGAAAGTAAAGTCCCATTTTTCAGGAGGTTTCTGAACAGAATGTAAAGTCCCATTTTTCAGGAGAGTCCTGAACATAAAGTAAAGTCCCATTTTTCAGAAGGGTTCTGAATAGAAAGTAAAATCTCATTTTTCAGGAGGGTCCTGAACAGAAAATAAAATTCCATTTTTCAGGAGGGTCCTGAACAGAAAGTAAAATATCATTTTTCATGAGGGTCCTGAACAGAAAGTAAAGTCCTATTTTTCAGGAGGGTCCTGAATAGAAAGTAAAGTCCCATTTTTCATGAGGGTCCTAAATAGAAAGTAAAATCTCATTTTTCAGGAGGGTCTTGAACAAAAAGTATAGTCCCATTTTTCAGGAAGGTCCTGGACAAAAAATAAAGTCCTATTTTTCAGGAGGGTCCTGAACAGAAAGTAAAATCCTATTTTTCTAGAGGGTCCTGAACAGAATTCAGGAGGGTCCTGAACATGAAGTAAATTCTCATTTTCCAAGAGGGTCCTGAACAGAAAGTAAATTTCTATAGATGTGTTTTTCCAATGGTAACTGAATTAAGTGAAGAAAATTTGCCCCTGTTTCAACAAAGAAAATTTGTCAGTTAGAGACTTATTGGTGGCTTGCAGCACTTGGCTTCTCAGGCTTCTGCTCCAACAGTTGTTCCTTTTATCTTTGTTTTAGATCGCTGATGCTTACCCCTGTCTTGTCGCCTCATTTGACCCAAACCAGATCAGGGGAAAAGACTTTGACTCAAATACCGAGTTTCTCTTTAAGCATGTCTCTGAGATGCCCCTTTTGAAAGCTGAATATTTCACGCATCCAAGAACCTGTCGGTTGATGAACTTTCTTTGCTATGTCTTGAATTATGATCATGTGTCTTTCATGTGCTGGTCCTTGGCTTTTCCTCATACAATTGGGAAGACTAGTAGCAAGTTTTGAAATCCTTTCTCGCTTGTTTTGACACAGAATAGACTCACAAAAATGTAAAGAAACAATGGTGAATTTTATTTTAATAAAGAATAAAAGGACAAAAATATGAATATGTAAATGAAAGAAAAGGGCAATGTCCCTTATTCAAAAAGAAAATTTATCTGAATACGGCAACCAACTCCAATGAGTATGACATGCATTTTGGATTAAGTTGCTTGATCTTCCTATCCAAACTTCCCATTTGTTGTTGAGTTCGTGCCTTTGCCGCTGAGCCGCTTCTTCAAATCCATTAGACCCATATATCTCATTTAATTGATGACATCTTAAAAGACTTTCGCCAACAAATCTCTTTCCTTTTCATTTTTCACTTTTCTCTCGAACTCGTCATCGCCTTACGGTGACCGTGAGGGTTTTCACCAGTAAGACTCTCTCATATTTATTTCTTTCGACTCACCATCGCCTTATGATAGTCCTCACGAGGGTTTTCACCAATAAGACTCTCGCATTTTTATTTATTTCCTGATTTCTTATGCTGAGGAAGACAAGTAGTACCCTACAATGTATCATCATATCCATTGCATGCTTAGCCTTAACATTATCAAAAATTGATATGAAGGACTTTCTTTGGTTGTAACTTAGCTTTTGGATAAGGTTATAAATAGATGGTAAGAGGCTCAAACGACACTTGAAGTGGGGCTGGGACTTACAACTTTTGGAATCGACTCAAATAACACATTAACTCATGCCCCAGTTTTTGTTGACTGGGTGACTCTAAAATCTTTATTTGGTTGGACCGAGACCTGAATAGGGAAACCTACGTATCTCACTCCCAAGAGAGGAGAATCAGGTTGCACGTAGTTCCATCATCCTGTACTTTGTTTTGATTTGATTTTTCTCTTCTTCTTTTTATTTTATTTTCTTTTATTTTCATACTTACTTTTTTATTCTTCTTTTCTTGACACTTTTTTTTACTCCGTTTTGATTCCAAAAGAGGGGTATGAAATAAAAAATAAAACTAGGCTCAAATGGGGTAAACAAAGGATGACACAATGTTTGGATAGCAGAATGGAATGCCTTCATCATATCAATCTTAAAAAATGCAGGTACTAAGCATGCAATTGAACCAACAAAGGAATAAAATATCATACATAATATCTTTTGACTGCATCTGCATTGATAGCCATTTCTACCATTTTACCTTCAATATCTGTCAAATATAAGGCCCCATTGGGCAACACTTTCTTCACAATAAAGGGACATTGCCAATTTGGGGAGAACTTGCCTTTAGCTTCAACCTGATAAGGAAGGATACACTTCAATACCAACTGACCAACTTCAAAATGCCTGGGGCGTACCTTTTTGTTATACGCACGAGCCATTCTTTTCTGATACAATTGACCATGATATACCGATGTCAGTCTTTTTTCATCAATCAAGCTCAACTGTTCCAATTGGGTTTTGACCCACTCATCATCATCAATCTCTACTTCCACAATAACTTGAAAAGAGGGAATTTCAACTTCCGCGGGAATAACTGCTTCTGTCCCGTACACCAACAAATATGGAGTTGCCCCTACTGAAGTGCAAACAGTAGTACGATAACCTAGCAATGCTAACAGTAACTTCTCGTGCCATTGTCTGGACCCTTGTACCATTTTTCTCAGTATCTTTTTGATATTCTTGTTGGCGGCTTCCACAACGCCATTTGCCTTTGGACGATATGGAGTGGAATTTCGATGTACGATCTTAAACTGTTGGCACACTTCTTGCATCAAATGACTATTGAGATTGGCAGCGTTATCTGTAATGATCATCTTTGGAATTCCAAACCTACAAATAATGTTGGCATGAAAAAAATCCACCACCGCCTTCTTTGTCACTGACTTGAAAGTTACTGCTTCTACCCACTTTGTGAAGTAATCAATGGCCACCAAAATGAATCTATGTCCATTTGATGCTTTCAGCTCAATCAGTCGGATCACGTCCATCCCCCAAGCTACGAAAGGCCATGGAGCAGACATTGCGTGTAAGTCAGCGGGAGGAGAATGTATCAAATCACCGTGTACCTGACATTGATGACATTTTTGAACAAAATGAATGGAATCCCTCTCCATAGTAAGCCAATAATAACCTGCTCTGAGAATCTTCTTTGACAAGACATAACCGTTCATATGAGGCCTGTATACTTCGAAATAAACTTCAACCATGATTGCCGAAGCTTCTTTTGCATCAACACACCTCAAAAGTCCCAGATCCAAGGTTCTTTTGTTTAGGATTCCCCCACTTAAGAAAAATCCACTAGCCAAACGCCGAATAGTCCTCTTTTGATCACTGGTGGCATGTGCTGGATATTCTCCCGACTGGATGTATCTCTTGATATCAAAGAACCAAGGTTTGCCTTCGAGTTCTTCTTCAATTGCATTACAGTAAGCATGTTGATCACGACTCTGCATATGCACTGGATCAATGTAGGCCTTGTCAGGATGTTGGAGCATTGAAGCCAAAGTGGCTAAGGCATCAACAATCTCATTGCAAATTCTTGGAATATGCCTAAACTTTACAGACACAAACCGTTGACATAGATGTTTCAAGCATTGTCGATATGGTGTTATCTTTAAATCTCGCATCTCCCAATTACGTTGAATCTGATTGACGAGCAAATCTGAATCCCCCAACACTAATAGTACCTGGATTCCCATATCAACAGCTAGCCTCAGACCCAGAATGCAAGCTTCATATTCTGCCATGTTATTGGTACAATAAAATCAAAGTTGCGTTTTTACTGGAAAATATTACCCTGCCTCAGAGATAAGAACTGCACCTATTTCGACTCCTTTCATGTTGACAGCTCCATCGAAGAACAATTTTTAACCTGGATCAGCATCTATAACGACTTCATCGACAAATAACACTTCTTCATCAGGAAAATATGTCTTTAATGACTCGTACTCTTCATCAATGGGATTCTCAACAAGATGATCTGCCAAGGCTTGGGCTTTTATGGCGGTTCGAGTCACATATACAATGTCGAACTTGGTAAGCAATATTTGCCACTTTGCCAAACGACCGGTCGGCATAGGCTTATGAAAGATATACTTCAAAGGATCCATGCGGGAGATGAGATAAGTAGTGTAGGACGAAAGATAATGCTTCAAATTCTGTGCTACCCAAGTTAGGGCACAACACGTCCTTTCAAGAAGAGTGTACCTAGCCTCATATGTTGTGAACTTCTTACTGAGATAATAAATAGCCTGCTCCTTTTTGCCCGTGACATCATGTTGACCTAGGACACAACTGAAAGAATTGTCCATGACCGATAAATATAAGATCAAAGGCCTACTAGGCTCCGGTGGTACCAACACGGGCGGATTTGACAAATATCTTTTGATTTTGTCGAATGCTTCCTGACATTCTTCAGTCCACTCTACCACAACACTCTTTTTCAGTAACTTGAAAATAGGCTCACACGTGGTTGTGAGTTGAGCAATAAACCTACTAATGTAGTTCAGCCTACCAAGAAGACTCATCACCTCCGTTCTGTTCTTGGGCGGTGGCAGATCCTGAATGGCTTTGATCTTCGAAGGATCCAATTTGATACCCCAACGACTGACTACGAACCCCAATAGCTTTCCAGACGGAACTCCAAATACATATTTTGCCGGGTTGAGTTTGATATTATACCTGCAGAGCCTTTCGAAGAACTTTCTTAGATCTGTAACATGGTCAGCCTGATTCTTTGATTTAATAATCACATCATCTACATAAACCTCAATCTCCTTATGCATCATGTTATGAAACATAGTGGTCATGGTTCTCATATATGTTGCTCCAGCATTCTTTAGACCGAATGACATTACTCGATAACAATAAGTTCCCCATGGTGAGACGTCCTCACTACATTTTCATCATCCATAACGATCTGGTGGTATCTGGCATAACAATCCACAAAAGAGGCTACCTCATGTTTAGCATAATTGTCAAGCAAAATATGGATGTTGGGCAGCGAAAAATCATCCTTCGGACTTGATTTGTTCAAATCACGGTAATCAATATATACTCGAATTTTGCCATCTTTCTTTGGGATGGGAACAACATTGGATAACCACGTAGGATAACGAGACACTCGAATGACTTTGGCTTCAAGTTGTTTCATGATTTCCTCTTTGATTTTGATACTTACATCAGTTTTAAACTTTCTCAACTTCTGTTTCATAGGGGGGAAGGCAAGATTAGTTGACAATTTATGAGTCACTAATTCAGTGTTTAAATCAGGCATATCATCATAAAACCATGCAAAAAGATCCTTATAATTAATTAACGCTTGAATCATTCCATATTTTAGCTGTGGCAAAGCATGTACACTGATTTTAGTTTCCCTAACATCTGTTTGATTCCCTAGATTAATTGGCTCAGTTTCATTCAAATTAGGATTTGGCTTGTCTTCAAACTGTTCCAACTCTTTTCTTATTTCTTCTAGTGCACCTTCTTTATCATATTCCCCCTCTTGCTTCATTATATCTTGATTAGTTTGGATTTTAAGATCAGGCCAAAAAATCCGCATGCATGTCATGTCATTAGAGTCAGCATAAAGAGAACTGTATAAAGAAAAGACAAAACAAGATACATTAGACACAAAATAAAAGGGACATTGCATTTCATTAAAAGGGAAAGATAGGAGGGTTTAAACACAAACAACAAAATATAAACAAGCTAAATTTTGAGTTACAACCCTGGAATAACTCAAAAAACTGAAAGAAAAACAAAATGAACTACCAAAACTCCCTCCTGACGGGGAGAGGAGTGACTTCCCAATTGTTGAGACGGACAGTTGGGCCTATGAACTACACATCTGCCTTACTGGTACCTTCTCCTGTGTCAACCATGTCAACTTTAATCAACAGGTTCTGGAAGTCATCAACCAATTCAGTTTCAAATTCTATAGGTGCCACGACACTGCTCTTGATGAATGACTTACTGAGTAGAGGCACTGGGCGAGGGAGTGACCATATTTCTTTCTTTCTTTCCTTAGATTTCTTCAGATCTTTAGCCGTAGGTTCAAAACCTAGACCAAAAGTGCCCATGTTATCCCTCGGACATATGGAATGAACTATACCGTGAAGAGACACTCCCAAACCCCTTCCTGGCTCGAATCCATATTTTAACATTTTATTTATCATCATGACAGAAGAGGGAGACAATTGTGGCCCTGGAATAACCTGGCCTTCAATGATACGATTCACCGATACTGTATCAAAAGTTTGATAGACAAATGTCTTCTCTGCATTATTTGCTTCAATAAGGGACAAGGGAGAATCTTCATAGGAGGACAAATCCCCTTCACCATGAATAACCATTTCTTTTCTGTCATGCTCAAACTTGATCATTTAGTGCAATGTAGATGCAACCGCCTTGGCCTTGTGGATCCATGGTCTTCCCAACAATAGTTTGTAAGAGGAGTCAATATTCAGCACTTGAAACTCTATGGTGAATTCAACCGGCCTTATAATCAACATTAGTTCTATTTCGCTAATGGATTTGGATTTTGCTCCATCGAAAGCCCTGACACATATATTGTTGGGCCTGATCCTCTCAACACCAATATTCAACTTTTGCAAAGTGGAAATAGGGCAAATATTTTCACCTGAACCTCCGTCAATCATGACATAAGTGACGTAGAAATCTTTGCACTTCACTGTAATGTAAAGACCCCGGTTATGCCACGTACCTTCAACAGGCAATTCATCATCAGAGAAGCTAATCTGATTGACCTCAAAGATTTTTCCAACCATTTCCTCAAGCTGATTTATCGTAATCTCTCTAGGAACGTATGCTTCATTTAATACCTTCAGTATAATGTCACGATGTTCCTTGGAATGCAACAACAAAGATAAGAGGGAAATTTAAGCAGGGGTTTTCTTCAACTGATCTATTATTGAATACTCTGGCAACTTCATCTTTTTCAAAAATTCTTCAGCTTTTTCTTCGGTGACAGGCTTTTTGATAGATGAAGGCCCACTCACAATTGGCTTGGACTTTCTTAAACCTTCAGGCACGAAGCATCTTCCTGACTGAGTCAAAACCCCTACCTCGTCTACATATTTCACTACTTCCTTCCCCTGATAAGTCATCACAGTCCGCTTATAGTTCCAAGAAACCTTTTTCGTATCAACTATCAGAGGTTGGGTCACCGGTTTGATGATAATAGGCGTCGCAAGTGCTCCTTTCACCATTAATATAGGCTTACCCTGAGCTCCTATCATCGTCAACTTAGGCTTGTCTTAACTTAAACCAACGACTACTCCAACTTCTTTCACTGTGATCACGGGTTTTTTCATGCTTTCTTGGACTTTATCCTCTCCCGTTTCTTCCTGGCTCAATGATATTGCTTTTAATGAGTCTGCCACATTTACTGATTTATCTTCATTGGTCTGTATTCTGACAATAGGCTTATAACACCTTAACAACTCTTTCCCATCATATATCAATTCTAACATATTAGTTTCATCATGGGTTGGCAACGGATTCTGGTTAATATTTGGAACCTCCGGGGTCTAGACCAAAATCTGATTTGCATCGATTAAATCTTGGATGACTCTCTTTAAATACCAGCATTTCTCGATATCGTGGCCTGGCATGTCAGAACAAGATGCACACCTTAAAGAATAATTGAGATTCCTGGGAGGTGGATTTGAAAGCCTTCCTTGAATCGGGCTTAAGACCTCCATGTTTCTCAACCTATCAAACAAGCTACCATATGTCTCCCCTAGAGGCGTGAACTAATTTTTGACCGCCTTCTCTTTATTGTACTCAGGCCTGGGTTGGAAACCGGGTCTGGAGGGGTTTTGGTAATTTGGTGGAGCTGATGGACGATTTTGTGGACCTTGCACATGCCATTGCGGGTAAGAAGGGGTTTGGGGATATGACTGTGTGCTCTATACTGGGTAAAGAGGGGGTGGAATGGCATATGGTGGGTTTTGCAGAGGGTATTAATGGTGGGGAGAAATATATGGAGCTTGGACATAGGCTTGGGCTTGGGATTGAGGATAGGGGCGAGTCGGTCTTTTGGGATTGGAATGAGGTCCAGCAACAACGGTCGCCACGTCTTCTTTCTTTTTTTCTACCTCCGAATGCGCCAGATCCACCTTGAACTCTTATGTGGTGGCTTTTAACGCGGCAAAACTCACTATTCAGCCGGTCTTAATTCTGCCCTCTATCATCTCTCCCATTTGAGGACTTCAATAAAAGACTTTCCCATTGCCGGAAGTAAATGTTGAAAATAGGTATCATCCTATGCCTAAATGAAGACCTCTACCAGCTTACTCTCCTTAATTGGAGGATTTACCCTGGCGGCCTGTTCACGCCACCTTATCACGTATTCCCTAAAACCTTCAGTGTTTTTCTTCTTCATGTTGACCAAGGATTTTTCGTCAGGAATCAGGTCGACGTTATACTAAAAATGTTGCATAAACTCAGAATCTAAGTCATCCCAGCTATTCCATTTTTCGATATCTTTATCGACAAACCATTCTGAAGCCAGATCGGAAAGACTCTCGCCAAAGAAATCCATGAGCAACTCTTCCCTTCCCCCTGCAACACTCAACTGGTTGCAATAACGTCTCAAGTATGCCACGGGATCATCGTGCCCAACATACTTCTCAAATTTGGGCATTTTAAAGCCGAGGGGAAGGTTAACGTCGGGAACATGAAAAGATCTTTATAGGAAGCACTCTTATAACCTCCAATTCTCTGAAAATTCCTCATGGCCTGTTCCAAACTTTTCAATTTCCGCGCTACGACTTCCTGTTCTTTTTTGCGAGAAGCTTCTCCGTATCAAACGGAAATGCAGGTGGCTAAGTGTACCCATATGGTTCATTAATCCTCAAAGTAGGCTCCGGGGTATAATACTGATTATCTGAAACCTTCAATACTGGCTTACTAGCAGAACGAGAAAACACCGTTGTCAGACGCACAACATAGGTGGGAGCTTCAGGTGGTGGCGAAGCCACGAAAACAGGTGTTGCCGGTGGCGCCGGCTGAGCAACAGGCCTTGGTTGGGGAACTACTAAGGGCACACTAAAAGTGCCAGGATAATATTTTCGTGGAGTGAATCCTGGCGCGTGTTTCGGTGACTTCATATGAGAAGAAATTTGAGCCTGAAAAAGTGGTGGGCAGTTAGAGATATTCCCAAGATCTTCAGGGAGCGGAGAAGGAGGCATGACACTAGCCCATGCTCGGTGCAGATCTATTAATTGTTTCCTGAGTCTTAGAACCTCATCATTGCGTTGTGAACTTTCCTCCCGGGGATCCTGATCTGGGTCAATGAGCAAATTTTCAATCTCCCTACTAGCCATGGCGAGCTTTGATTTTGATCTAGTGAAGTACGAGTGACTTTCCAGAGTGCTTCAAACCAACCACTATTATCTAAAATAACATGCTCATCAAAGACAACACCTGTTGGGATTAGGTCACACAACAAGCATGGGAATCATATTGGTAAAATTGTCCTAGATTCATGTTCATTTCTACCAGCCTTTGAGGGTAGCGAGGTCATTTTAACATCATCCCGATTTTTATCTACACTCATTTTCTTCTTTCCTCCAACCAAACCTCTTTTCTTCCGCCCTCATTTCTCTTTTTTTCTGTATCAATCTCTATTCTTTCCCTTTCTGGTCTCATCATCATTTCTTTATTTTCTTCTTTCGCTATCCTATTTCTTTTTATCTTTCGTTATGGCTTTTGTTTTTCTTTAAAAGAGGAAAATTGGGGAAAATCAAAGAAACAAAATATTATATCGAACCCAAAAGTAGGTTGCCTACGTATCATGTTGTTCATGAATCAGATCTTCCATAGTTTGGGATGCATATGCATAAACATCACATAGTTGAAGGGTTTTTTTTCCACGAAAAACGAAAACAAACAAACAAAAGAAAGACGTAACATCATAACATTTTGATGAAAGAAACAACAAAAACACACAACGAAATTAAGACAACCTCGAAACTAATCAACAAAGACTGAATGACATTCTAAACTAACATGACAACATACATAATGCTCCTAATAAAAACTCTAAAGTTAAAGCAAACTTGACATCGACTTAACAAAGACACAATACTACAAATGGCAGAAAAGTAAAGGACTCAAACTAAACAAAATATAGGAAATGCTCCTTCAAACTGGTGCTCTGCGTGATGACCCTGGCTGAGATGGACCTACCTGTGAAGTTCTCTTTCTCCCATTCAAACAATGTAGCATATCTTGTAAGGACCCTTCAATATTTGGGAAAATACCTCTGGCACGTATTCCTTCCTCGTGAGGAGTACACTTGAAAAGACTGTTCTAACACCCCTCCACAGTTTTGAGTAAACCTAATAACTGAACTCTTAGTGCCTCTACCTTGTCCCCCGCCCCTTCATCCTGATGGTCGCCAACTATGCATCCATCTTGTATCATCCCTCTAAGCTGCACTGGTAATGGTATGCTGACACCCTGAGGAATAGATTATAACCAGATTCTATATCCTTGAGTGTATCCGGGATTATCTAAACCTATCCTGAGAGTATCCACGCCCTGCCATGTTGCATTACTCCAGAATTTCTCATACTTGATCTCACCCCTGGCTTGGTCCCTAAAGTACTCCACATCCTATTGAAAGTCCACTATTGGCGGAACATCTTGAACTCTACCCAATTGACGCATTACCCTAAGAGGAGTGTATGGTTGGGTACAATAAAGCCCCAACAAAATGAGATGGGGGTGTATGCTAGATCCAACCAAGATTACTTTCGGTCGGAACCATAGATAGGCCCACAAGACATTGCTATCATTTCTTGATTCAAGGAACTCAACCCAAACGTCGACTTCTATAGGCAATGAGAATTTAGCAAAACCCATTTTATGTTCTATGGTTTCCACTCAACTAGGCAGACAACGGTTAATCACACCAGATTGAAGCAAAGAAGGGGCGTGCAAATGCTTCATCATCCATAGTTGTAATATTAGGTTGCTCCCCTCAAAAAATCGCATACCCCGTTTTATCTCGGTCAAAGCTTTGTATATTTCCACCAAGATCAAAGTCACGATAGTGACCTTATCTCACTTATCTTTGTTAAATAAGGTCATCGCTACAGATTGCAACCGAGTATTAATACGCCTATCTTCCAAGGGGAATACCAAAGTGCCTAACAGAACAAAGGCGAAGACTTCAAGGCGACGTTTCTCCCAATTCTTCTTAGTTGTATAAAATTCATCTAAAAAATAATCAAAACCGTCTAAGAGGACAAACCGAACATACAAGTAATCGAAAGACATCCAAGATTGGTTAAGGCAACCCAGATGGTCATTAACTTTCAACCCATAACAGTGGAGAAACCTATTGGGAGAATGACACCGTGCTCGAATCATCATCTTTTTAATGTA
The DNA here is from genome assembly GCA_030864215.1 of Capsicum pubescens. NCBI lineage: Eukaryota > Viridiplantae > Streptophyta > Magnoliopsida > Solanales > Solanaceae > Capsicum > Capsicum pubescens. The sequence goes on along the minus strand of CM061539.1, from coordinate 182,657,553 downwards.
GGGCAATTTAAATAAACCAGATATCTCCGCCAGGATAGGTGTCATTTTACAACTCCCAAACCTAAAAACCAGACAAGTTGGATCCCAAAAAGTCAATACAGCCTCGATCAAGTGTGGACGGGGCATGATAGACAAGAAAGAAGTGAGAGTGCCTAGCTTCTTTGATAACTCATGCCTTTCGGAGTAGTTGAACATGCCCCACCACTTGATTAAATTTTTGGGCACTTTAGAAACCATTAGGACTTTAGACCTTGGAGGCAAATCCATCCTGTAACAACACACAAGGCTTATGATTTAATAATTGATTAAAGGGAAGAAGTTTCCGACCCTCGGGATTTTGACACGGACATGTTATCATGCAGAAACAAACCACTTTAGACTTAGATTAAAACAAATGGTACCACTAAGTGCGGTCAGCCTACTTGGCTAAGATTAACCGACGACTCTAGACCAGACTAAAAGGGGGAAGACCCTAAGCTAGGACCAAGATAGTGACCAAAATAAAATTTTACCGGACCCACCGAGGGTTGCCTACGTATCCCGCCCCGAAGGACGAGAATCAGGTACGCGTAGTTCGTCCAACTTGGACAATAAAGGATTAAATGATAAACTAAAGCCTGAATTGAAAGACACGACTAAAGACATACAAATAAAATCTTTTTTTGTGTGTTTTTAATTAGAAAATAACACCAACAACTATGAAAGAAAAATCATTTTGATATTTTCGTTATAGAAAAATGTACAAAGCTCCTATTGAAAGGAAAGAAAATAATTTTTGGAGTTTTCGAATTGTGAATACTTACTAAAGAAATAAAAGAAAAATCTTTTTAACATTTTTGATTTTTGGAAAAGGAGTGCAAAAAGTAAAAAATAACATTTTTTTTTAATTGTGAAAAACAAATGTCATAAAGAAACCTAAAAACTACCAATTTTTTTTTCACTCTTTTTTTTTTTTTTTTTTTTTCCAATAATTTCTTGCCTACACACTTTGCTTCTAACTTAAGCTTTTGCCCAAATTAGTCTGTCAAATGACCTCGTTACCCTCAAAGATGCAACATTTAGCACGTAGGAATGCTTCAGAGGTGAGTCTCCTACAAAGGGCCACGTGGGTCCCGCTAGATCTCAATATGATGCAAATAAGCATGACTTAAAGGCTGACCTACGCTGGAGTTTACTAACAAGGTTGTTCAGGGGAGCGTATGGTCGATAGTAGCTGCGCTAGCTTTCCACCCACTCCATACCAGCCGACGGCTCCCCCTCCTAAAAATAAGGGTGACTCAACTATAGGTCATGTATACAACTTCTGTGTACTACAGAACTTGTTGCAGAAAGAATTGACTCGGGTTATGCAAATGATGTCATATATAAAATGGTAACACATAAGAGAAAAAATGTAAACACGTAGCACGTAAACACTCCACAATGACAAAACAATAACACAAAATAACACGAACAAAATGTTTATACACCTATAGTGCAAAACTAAGCCGATACAACTCCAAAAATAAGCTCGAATTCTGAAATTGTCCCCAGCAGAGTCGCCAGAGCTGTCACACTCCTTTTTAACTCCAAAAAGATTATGATTTTAAGTTCGAAAGTTTTTTTTTATATTATTAAGAGTGACAAAATGAAGATTTATTTCGTAAAGAATTATTTACCCTTTTAACTCAGAGTCGCCACTTGGCATAATCCGGTGTGCCAAGTCACCTTTGAAAATCCTTTTCAAAACTATTTTGACTCTAAAAGACTGATCCGCAAACAGAGATTCCGGCTAAGGAATTCTGTTGACCGAGAGGAAGGTGTTAGGAACCCCTCGATCCCGTGGTTTGACCACGGTCGCTTGGTAGAGAGTATCGGCTAATGTAACACTATGAATGTATAAACCGCACAAAACACGTAAAATAAACAAACCAACAAACAAAACAAAACGAGTCAAAAATATAGAGTCCCGTCTAAATTATACAGTCCATAATAATAAAAATGAGAAAATAAATGCTATCTAACCTAAGCTAATTCTAACTACGCTCCCCTGCTTTACCCGACGCCTCGGGCCTTGATCACGGTCCTCCTTCGCCAACATGATACGTCGGGGCAATCCCCGATGAATAAATACATCAATCTTCGAGGCATTCTCCGGCCAAATGAATATACTTCAATCCGAAAACATAAACCAACACTTTTCAACAAAAAATACTTTCATCATTCAACGATCGCAAGTCATAAACTTTGCCTAGCCCACTTATATTCGCCTATCAATTGTCGACCTAAACATGATACTACCGTGTTTCAACAACATCCAATGCTTATTCCGAACTAAACGACATTACACCAAAATTGATTTATTCTCCCATTTTTATTTTTTATTATTTATTTTTTAATTCCTACCCCCCACTAGTTTTATTTTTTATCAATCACACCTTCAAAGTTACTCCGATTCATTCCACATATCAACGAAATCGTATCATCAAACACATAATTATAACATTCTAACATTAACAAAAATCCAACAATCACCATATAATCAATTAGACGCACCAAATACCATGAATAATGAAATAAAAGAGGGTAGATTAGAATTGGACCTCAATGGAGCGTTTCTCGTAGATAATAAAAAAATCTGAGAACCGAGATCCTCGAGCAAGGAAACCCTAACAACGAGCAGTCCAAATCAGTATAGAAACAAAAGGAAACCCGCTACTTATTCGCGGTTAACAGAAAACACGAATTGACTTCGAACGACCTCTAAAACTTGATATCGACTACCAATCCTAAAGAAAAACCAATTCGAAGCACCCTAGAAATCCAAGCGAGAGAGTTGAACTGCCTAAAACCGAGCTCCTATGAACAGACAACGATGAAGATGTCCAAACATTGGACACCGCCCAGATTACGTCCAAATATTGAAGGAAAAATAAGAAGGTTTCAGGGATTTTTGAGATGGGATCGCTCAAACAACGAGAAGGAAAAATTAATCGATGAACTTGGGGACCGATTTCGGCAAGATTGAGCACGAATTGGATGAAATCTTCGCCGAAAAAAAAAACTCGATAATACTGAACTTCCCCCGGTTTCACTGTTTCTAGTCGAAAATTCTCAATCTGCTTCCCTTTTTCGATCCCTTCCTCACTGATATGAGTGTATGTGTGCTTCTCGTGAACTCTGTGTATAGTGTTTTTCAATCCAAAATCAGAATGGAAAGGAGGCGTGTATACTTATGTGTTTTGAATTCGTTTGTGAGTGTGGTCTCCTTGTTCATTCCAAAAAAAAGGAAAAGAAAAAATGGAGATTCTTGTATTCATAGCATGAGTCCCCCCCAAAAAAAAAAATCCCTCAGAGTGTATATCCTCTCTCTGTATATTGTTGAGAGTATTTAAGTGGGTTCCATCATGTGCCTTTCCTAGAAGGTTCCTTGTGCGTATTTCTTTGTGGACAAGAAAAGGAAGGGGGGGTCACGTGGGTAGGGGTGGGGTAGTGGGTGAGGTGTAAGTTTTTAATTGAAAAGGTTGTTGGGGAGGTTTTAAAAGAAGACGAAATTTGTTATATTTTGTTATTTGGATAAAGACACATAAATAAATAAATAACTAGGTAAAAAATAAAGTGGTTATTTATTTGTTTTTCTTGTGAAAAAATTATAAAATGGGGTTAAATTTTGATAACGGAGTAAGAATTTTTTATTTTTTTGACGGGGCAAAATTACGTGTCTACACTCATCTAACTTGATTCAATTACATGTCTAGATTGGTAGATGCTTGATTTTCTATCCCTCACCTTCTTCACTGTTTTTGTCAGCATAATAGAATTCAACATGTGTGTATATATATATCTTCTTTGTTTTCATTCAAAATCATTCTTTAGGGTAAAATTTTTGCTCAGACAAGAATTACTTGGATCAAAATCGAAGCTTTGTGATCACTATTATATTGATTTTTTTAATAGTTTACAGGTCGTAGATGAATGTCGGTTGGCTTTGAAGAATTTCTTATGCAAAGGTTAGATTTAATTGTATTGTTTTGATATCTTTATTATCTTATTATTTTATTTAATTTACGGATGCTAGATGAATGTGGGTTGACTTTAAAAAATTTTTGTAGATAAAAGTTAGGTTTAATGTATTATCATAATATCTCTATTAGGAGTCGTTTGGTAGAGTGTATAAGAATAATGCAAAATATGGTGTATTAGTAATGCTTGTGTTAGTTATGCTTGTATTTTTCTTATGCGGTGTTTGGTTCGATGTATTAAAAAAAACATGAATTACATAATTTCTAAAAAAAAAATAAAAAAATTTACATAATGCCCTCAATATATATGTTGGAAAGGATGCCGAAATTTTTTTGAGGGGTAATAGGGTCTTTAAGCATGATAATGCATGCATTAGATCCATTGCATTACTAATGTCATGGTTTTTGAGGTATCAGTAATACACACCTCAATACACAATAGAATGTAAAAATCAAAAATCTCAAAATTCAACAACCACACCCTCTTTTTACATCTCTGCCTCATCATCAAACAAGAAGAAAAAGAAGATACCAGAAACCCCTTTCCATTCTCATTGTTCTCTCGTTTTTCATATCCGTTTCTTACAATTTCTCATAAAAACTTAAGCTTTTCTTATTTATAATTTGGTAATTGGAGGAGTAATTGAGGTTAGGATTTGGGGGTGGGCTGGTGGTTGTGGATTAGTGGGTTTTTTTTTTTTGAAAGAAAAAATTAACGCATTTTTTTTTTAAAATGCCACGTCAGCATTAAGAGATAAAATTAATTCACTTTAAAGATGTTAAGGGTAAATAACGCGTATTAAGTTTAAGTGCTAAAATAAGTTGGAGTGACGAGTTTTGGCAGATTTCGATGCATTTTCTCTTGAATAAAACATTACCAAAGCTGTAAGAAAATTTACAAGTGCATTTGAGATAGATATGATCTTAAATAATGTAAAGACAATAAATGGCTAAACGAACTTAAATAAGCACTTGATAATAGTAGTAATTAACATTTTACCACTAGACAAAAATTTTGTGCCTCCAAAAGAACATGCAACATAAACCACAGAACTCAACAACTACTTTCGATCAATGATTTCTTCTATTAAAGATCAACAGCCATAGATTGAGAATCTCTCAACCCGGATATGCTGTCAATAACAGCCAACTCTATTGTTGTAGTGTCCGAGCCACAAAATGCCGTCCAGTCATTAACGATCAATCCAGCAGCGATCACATTGCTACCCCTATTCACAGTTCCTGCAGCCAGAGGTGATCCATTTAGAAGATCTGAAATCTCCTTCAAATCTTCAACGGATGTATCAGGATGGACCTGTTGTTCCAAAATAAAGTTTCACAAAAATTAGGAAAAAGAATAATGTCATGTGTCTTGTTGCTCCTACATCGGTCGACAAGGTGCAGTAGGCACAATTCACTTTCCATTGTTCTTTCCATTGAGGAAAATTATACTTACCAGGCTCCCTATGTTGGGCAAAGAACAATAGCTGCCAACAAGAACATGACTGCTACAATGCCATCCCATTCTATAGGAAAAGAAGCGAGAAGATTACCTTGTCAAGATCAGGATGTATCAAAGCAAAATCATCATTGCATGCTATGCAGTTTCCCAAAGAAGAATGTGCCTCGTCGACACATTTTACCTCAACAGAATCGGGCAGACTATTCCTCAAGTGCTGAAGTTCTTCAGCCACCGTAAGAGACACAAAAGCAGATGTCAAGTCAAAGAAATAGCAGAGAATGAAAGTGAACGGAAGGTATTTTGACCAAGTTAGAATGACCTCACAGTCCCATCAATAAACATGAAACTTTAGAGTGAAAGCTAGACATCATGAACTATAAGGAGCACATTTGAATCAGTTTTGATATGGGCGCGCTTAAATCTTTTTTCCACCTATTATTAAGTATTAGAATAAAGAAGTTTGCTATAAGATCTAATAACACATCTTCAATAGAATTGTCATTAGACTGTCATTGTAACAGAAGTATACCTGGAAGCATTACACTAGTAGAGACTTTCCTGGATGTCATTAATCACACATTGACAATCAATAATGTTAATGTTCCTATCACCAGTACTAAAACGGTTACTCATGTCTTCCTCCAATTCATTTAGCCAATGTTTTCTGATTCGAACACCTCATTCATCCCATGTCAGCCAGGTGGGGTGTGGGGTGGGGGTGGGGAGCGCAGCTCATAGAATTGAAATTTCAGATATGCTACATTATAACAATGAGAAGAACTACTCCAAAAAAAATAAAAATTCAAGAATGGAATAAGATTCTGGTTGGGATAATGCTTATTGAGATTAAAATATAAGATGGAAACATTAGCCCAATGAGAATCAAATTTGTTAAGGTTTTGTTAGTGCATATAAATTTATCTGTGGCCTTCCACTTCCAGTTCCAAAACTGTTGCACGGGTTCATGGACAGCAATGTTGCCGAGTGCAAACCAACCACTAATGAAATTGTTTTCTTCTATTGCACGAATTCTGTCATAGTAAGTCCAATTCATATCCGTCCCTGACATAGATAAGTATTCCAAAGGCTCTATTTGAACACAAGTGACTATAATGGCATATGTTTGCATGATCAACAATTATTGCACTGTATAAATTACCATCATTTTGAATTTCAGTATTAAAAGATAAGTATGTTTCACTCCTTGACTAATCCTGGATTCAACATTGGTAAAAAATTATTAACATTGGATGTGCATAGTTAAATTAGTCCAATGTATGATGGATCTTATCATCACAAACGAAAACTAAAATGCATAATGGTAGACAAATTATTTATCTTCAATCGTTCTATATCTCCCCTGCTTAATTATTTATATTCCTTTCATGTCTATGTTTTTCATCATTCCACATTAGGACTTCTAAAAGTTCAGCTTTCATTTGCACCAAGCAGTGGCGGAGGCAGGATTTCTATCAAAGGGTTCAAATGCAGGAAGCAAAAAAAAGAATTATCAAAGGGTTCAAATGCAGGAAGCAAAAAAAATAAATTAAAAACTTGTCGGGGTCTCGAACTCAAGACCGTGAGGCCCTCTGCTTGAAAGTTTGCACCCCTTTTGCCACTAAACCATGTTTTTGTCTTGTGTCAAGGGGGTTCAATTTAATATATATACACATAGAAAAAAAAACTTCGTATATATATACAGTATAATATTTTGACGAAGGGGTTCGGATGAGCCCTTGGAGTCCACTTAGCTCCGCCCCTGGCACCAAGGATGTGACCTAGTGGTGAATGAAGTAGGTTGACAACCATGAGATCTTGAGTTCAAATCTCGGTATAGACAAAAAACACAAGCTAATTTTTTCTCAACTGTCCTAGTCTTAGTGAATATTTAAATAACGAATGCATGTTAACCAAGTGTCATATTTAAGCTTTCAAGAAAAATAATGAATGCATGTTAATCAGGTGTCATATTTAAGCTTTCAAGCAAAATAATGAATGTTCCCTCCAACCCAAAATAAATGAGTCGTTGAGTTATTTTTTAATGTCCAAAATAAATGAATTGTTCATTATTCAAGAGACATGTCGAAAATTTCTTTCAATTTTACCTTTTCATTTAATGAGGTTCTGAAGTACTTTACATTTCATAGAAGAGTAATTTAAGAATAATTAAATCAGTAATAGTGAAAAGTAATTGTAACACCCCAACTTAGGAAGGAGTCCCACATCGGCAAAACACAGGAGGGATAGTGACATGTTTTAAAGCCGTGCGGGCCCAGGCCAAAAGCAGATAATATCACTAGTGGGTTGGGGAGTTACAGGGGTCTCTCGAGCCTTCGTGGTTCGGGATGCCCGTCACGGCCAGGGCCTCGAGTTGGATCGTGACAGAATGGTATTAGAACCGCTCTTGTGTCGTCCCTGTCGATGTGAGCCAGAGTTCAAACTGAGTGTAGGTAAATGTCGGTAAGGCGGGGCAAACCTCAGTCCTGAGTGTAGGCTAATCCCATTCAGTGGGGCAAACCTCAGCGTGGACGCTGAGTCCATAAGAGGGGTGTATGTAACACCCCAACTTAGGAAGGATTACAGGGACAAACTTCAGTCCTGAGTGTAGGCAAATCCCATTCGGTGGGTAAACCTCAGTGAGGACGCTGAGTCCATAAGGGGAGGTGTATGTAACACCCCAACTTAACTTAGGAAAGAGTCCCACATCGGCAAAACACAGGAGGGGAGGGATGCTGGGTATATAAGTAAGAAAGTCTTACTCCCTAGTGACGTGTTTTAAAGCGATGAGGGCCTGGACCCAGAGCGGACAATGTCACTAGTGGGTTGGGGAGTTACAGTGGTCTCTCAAACCTTCGTGGTTCGGGATGTGCAACGCGGCCAGGGCCTCGGGTCGGGTCGTGACAGTAATCTACAATTTATGTCTTAAATTTTTTTTCTTAAGAGGTGTGTCATACCCTAACAATTCAATTATTTTGAAATAGAGGGGGTATATATTAACCAAAGGCGATAAAATGGCTAAATGAACTTATATGAGTAATTGAAAATAGTAATAGTAACTAACATTTTGTCACTAGACCACCAAACTTTTGCCTCCACAAGCAAAATTAAGAGCAACATAAATTAGAGAACTCAAACGTAACTAATGTCAACATAAATAGTCCTAAATTGAGCATCTATCAACCCGAATATAATATGTTGTCAATAACAAAGTACAATTTCTATTCATAGTTCTTGCAGCCAGAGGTACAGTAAAAAATATTTTGTTTTATTTAAAATTTTGTTATCATTATTTAAATAAAAATTAATGATAAGGTTGCTGTGATCTTATATAAGACCTATATTATTAGTTAAAAAAGTACAAGTTTATTCTATTTTCATTGATCAAACAAAATTAAGATGTAACAGAGAATAATTTTCACTTTTTTTTATTAGTTTTAAAAAATAAAATGAGAAAAGAGTTTATTAAAAGAATTTATTATTTTATAAAAAGAACGTGTTTAAAATAAATATATGCTTATTAGTAAAAGAGTATTTTTGACTCAATTAACTAAGAATAAAAAAAATTCTTAATCAAACTAGTCATGAGAGATATTTTTATTCGATTTCACATATTTTAAAATGTAATTTTATTCATTTTCCGTTATTTTAAAATTATTCATAGACTTTTTTCTTTCCTTCATTTCTACTCTATCTTTTTTTTTATAGGTACTCATTGATGTTTAGTATCCACATCTTCATTGTTGTAAGGCTAAGTTTGAATTCGCACCGAAAAGTTTCACATGACGGCAAAACGCTCTCCAATATAGGTGCCTCCATACCCATGAGACTCGAACTCCAGACGTCTGATTAGGGATGAAGTAGTATGTACCACTACGCCGCAATTCTAGTTGGTCATTTCTACTCTATCACTGTTCTCTTATTTGATGGTTTAAGTACTTTTTACAAAGTGTCAAAATGTGTTACAATGAAAAAAATCAAGTGATAAGTTGCATATTGGGAGAAATTTGATCAAGAGGAGAATTTTACACTCATTTGATTATTGATATATATATATTTTTTTACCTTTTTTAGCAAATTATCTTTATTTGGAGGAAAATAAATGACATTTGAAAACAGAAAAAAGAAATAAGTATTTAGAGATTATTATGGAAAAGGTAGCTTTTTTTTCTAACAGTAAACTTATTTTAGTTACAAGAGAAAATTGAAGGAAAGGTGTATTTTAAGTCTTGAATGAAGGATTGGTGGCATTGACCAACAGATAGGGTCAAACATCATTAGGAAACTTGATTAAGTTAATTGTGGATTTGATTAATATTTTCAAAACTTTCTAATCTTTTCAAAAATACAAATCAACCAAACCCACACCCCTCTTTAATCCAAATCAACCACTCTCTCCTCTCTCTCGACAACTTCTCTCAACTCTCTCCCAACCAACAGTTCTGCAAAATTTCTCCCTTCAACCCCGACGACTTCTACCTCCGACGATAAATAGTTGGGCTTCGAGTCCCCTTCTTCAATTCAATCAACCTGTCTCTCATCCTTCTCTCGACAGCTTCTTTCAACTCTCTCCTAACCAACTGTTCTGCAAATTTCTCATTTCAATCCTCGGCGACTTCAACATATGACTACAAATAGTTGGGCTTCGAGTTTCTTTTCGACTTAAATCAATGTGACAGCCTTTCTCTCCGGCCACAACAGCTTCAAATTCTTCATCGTTCCTTTTCTTCTTTCACAGGTAAAAATTTATGGCCTTTTTAGTTTTGAAGAAAACGAGGAACTTGAGCCAACTTCTCTTATAGTATTGGTTAAGAATTTCAATATTTGTTGCACTAATTTGAAATGCAGTCTGAATAAAACTCTAATTTTTGGTATTTCTTCTCTTCTCTTTTAGAAGTGAATTATGATATTTTGTTGTTTTTTGCATTTTTTTGAAGTTTGATTTTTATTGTTTGTGTTTATAAAAATAAAAGGACAATTTGGTTTGATTTGTTCTGTTCTTGTTCTTGGTAAAAATGGTAAAATTGTTGTTTTTTGTTTAACAAAATCATGCTACTGTTTCCTCCGATAGATTACCCATCTGGTGCAACATATTAACCATATGATGTAATAAATTTATCATATGATGCAACAGATCAACCATATGATGTAATAAATTTATCATATGATGCTTAATCTGGTGCAACATATTAACCATATGATGTAATAAATTTATCATATGATGCAACAGCTTTACCATATGTTGCAACAGATTAAGCATTGGATAAAAAATCTGATGCAACTAATTAACCATCTGGTGCAATGGAAGAACCATCAGATTAATGATCTTATGCAACATATGAATCTCCTGTTGGGCAAAATCCTACCAACTCTTCCAACAGGAAAGGTCCAAGACTTGATTTTTCCAACTGATCATTCATCTTCCGCGATAGACGACCCTATGTTGGAAGAAATCTAAACAATATTGACCATTGATAACTGTTCCAATAGATCACTCGTGTGTTGCAACAGATGTGTGACCTGTTTTATAGACCATTCATCTTTCTCAATAGATGAGTGATATATTTTGTATTGTCGCAATAGATTACTCAGCCGTTGCTACGAATTATTTAACTGTTCCAACAATTCACTCATATATTGCAGCAGAAGATGTCACAGCAGTTGTGTGATATGTTGAATAGACCATTCATCTTTCTTAAAAGATGAGTGATATGTTTTGTATTATTGCAACAGATTACTCATCCGCTGCAACAGTTTGATTATATGCTGCAATAAATATACTACCTGGTGCAACAGATCGGTGATCTGTTGCAACTGTTATTTTACTGTTTTGCTTGTTTGATTTACTGTTATCCCTTTTTAAAAATACATTAATCAACAATAATATATTATTTTATGTTCCTATTAATTTTAGATAATATGGTTCCCAAAAGAACAAAAACCGAATCAAGTCCAAGTAAAGGAACAAGTGAAGCAGCTAGGCTACATCCACCACTCTATGAGCTTGCTTTACAAGCGTTATCTCAATCGAGAGCAGAATATGATGAACACGGGGAAGAGGAATATTTCAAAAAAGATGATGCAGATATTAATAGCCCTTCCATCGAAGAGCTGGTCAAAGCCTTCAGCATTGATTGTTATCCTGTGAGAATGAAGTGCGATGGTACCGCAGATTTAACAGGTGATTTCGTGGTTAAGTCAGCCATAGGAAAATCTTTCAACGCCTTCAGAAAAATACTTTGAGAAAAAAATTGAATGCTTATTTCAGGGACAGCTGCTTTGGGAAATATCTTGATTTGCCGGAGAACAAAAATGCTCGTTTCCAAATGAAAATGTTATATGAACTTCTCAAGAGTGGGTTTATGTATGAAAACAAAGATAAGATGGATGAGGTATGGATAAATTATAGTGGCATGCCTATTTGTTTTGGTTGGAAGGAGTTTGCCATAGTTACTGGACTAAAATGTTATCCTCTTTCTCAAGTTATACCTATTCTAACCCAAAAAAAAGCACCCCGCACACCCAAAAAAGGAAAAGGCAAGGCGTGTGGTCGTGATGACCTAGTATCCATTGTTGGTCCAAGCTTCAAAAACAAAAATTTTATAGAAGCGTTGAAAGGTAAAGGACTTTAAAAGAAGCACAAGCAGTCATTGTGCTTGGTTTGATTTGTACATAATATTCTTTGGGCGAGAGACGTTAACAACAACATAAGCCTTGGTTTAATAAAGATCTTCGAGGATCTTGAGGCATTTAACAACTATCCATGGGGGTATGAAAGCTTCAAAATGACTGTCAAATATTTGTTGTCTTCGTTAGCGCCAAAGACAGTCAACTTATATGGCTTCCCATGGGATTTCATGGTTAATGTTTCTTTCTTCTATTATGATATCATTCATTTTTTTCTCTCAATAATGGTTTTGATTTGTTGGCGTTATTTTATAGGCTTGGGCGTTTGAAGTCATTCCTTATTTGAGACAACAAGTGAACTACCAGGAAGGATTTCTGTCCAAGAATCTTGAGATGGTTGTCGGCCAAAACTGATAAAAATGTAAAATTTCTTGATCTCTTCAACCTCCCAAAGGATGCAATAAGTATAATTATAATTAATTTTTTCTTTTAATTAATGTTCTTTTTGAATGATCTAATCATCATTCTAATATATGTAATGATTTATGTTAGAATGTGCATCCGTCGCTAGTTCCGACCAATCTAGAGTTGAAGATGCCATTTTTTCTTACTTTATGGTCTGTGCAAACTTTATCGGGCCCTAAGTTCATCGACAGAATAAAAATAGAATTGTTTGGAGCAACAACCATTACAAGAAAAATAATTTTGGAGAGTTGGCTTATTGTTGTTGATGGAGCTGTTGGTGGTGGTAGTGGTGCTGCTGTTGGTGCTAATGATGCTCCTCTTACAGTCTTTAAATTAAACCATTATGAGTATGATCATACTGGTTATACAGATTTTTCCTCTCCCAGCGAATGTCCTGCATGCAAATGTCAAGACTGCAGGGCGAAACATGATGTAGTGATTAATGTTATTAATGAATTATCTGCTTCTGTAAAGGAATTGACATCTAAGAGGGGTCTCATTCCATCAAAGAGAATTTTATTTCCATCCACTCCATTAGAGATTAGGGCCAAGAGGAGAAGGAAAGTGATTTCCAGGTCATTATCAGGCATCCAAAAAAGCAAAATTGCAACTACTCTGTCTGTGTGTTGCACTGAGCAACGTACAATGTCCAAAGGAGAGCAACGCGAGCTGAAGAAGGTGAATATATTATATGTCTTCCAACTGACAACAAACAGACACATATCTGTTTTAATAGATGACACATCTGCTAAAAATTATCAAACAGATATATACATCTGTTGCAACAATTGACTAACCTATTGCACCAAATATTTTATCTGGTGCAACATATGTCTCATCTGTTTTAGCAAATCAAACAACTCTTTGTACCGCTTTTATTTGTATCAACAGATGACCTATCTACTGCAACATATGATTCATATGTTGCAACGGATGGTTCATCCGTTGGAAATTATCACACTGGGTCTTTCTCATCTAGAAATTTGTCCCAACAGTTGATTCATTATTGCAACAGAAATATAATATGTTTGGGACAATTTAAAATAGAAGGAAGACCTGTTTGATTTGCTAGAAGAGATGAGTTATCCTTTTCCATTTTGTTGTATCTCCGTGATTAGCATTGACCAATTTTGGCTTTCCAGGTGGATGTAGAAGAAGCTACTGTTGAATAGCATTGACAATATGCTACTCTTTTTATGGAAATACGGAGAACAGAAAGCGCAGAAACCGTACGCAAGGGACAATAAAGATCCACGATGAGCAAAGCCGAATTCCATAGCACCGGATGAAGAACAACTTGTCCATACTAAGTAGATCTTTATAGCTTGAGCCTGTCAAAGAAATCCTTGACAGTATATTTAAATTGTTGTTGATGTATTTGTTGAGATCTGTACCCATAATAATTTTTTTACATTTCATTTATTCGTTGACTTATTTCAGCTAATTTATGAAGGCTTCGATTTATTTATTTTTGTCTATGAATTTTATTTATTCCTTATATTTGAACTTATTAATTGAAAAGGAATACTAGATTAAAATATTGCAATAAATAATGTATCTATTGCAACAGACGACATATCTATTGAAAAAATCAAACAGATTTAGACATATGTTGCAAAAGATAGGTGATCTGTTGCAACAGATAGGTGATCTGTTGGAATTTATCAAACAGGTCTTTCCACTACTGCAACAGATGGACTTTGGATAAAAACATCAAGATAATTCAACAGATGACACATCTATTGGGAAAAAAGAATAGATTTAGACATATGTTGCAACAAATGGATTTTTTTTGTTGCAACAGACGACACATCTATTGGAATAATCGAACAGATTTATACATATGTTGCAACATGTAGGCTATCTGTTGGAATTTATCAAATAGGTCTTCCCACTATTGCAACAGATGGACTTTAGATAAAAACATCGAGATAATGCAACAGATGACCAACCTATTGCAACAGATAAACTATATGTCAGAACATGTAGGATAACTATTACAACGAAAGGAGAATCTGTTGCATTATAAAAATTCAACTTTTGTTGGACATAAAAAATTGCCACTACGTGTAAAAAGGTTAAAGTGAATTGAATTGAAATAAAAAAGGTGCAACCCATCGACGGTGTTCAGTTCAAACACCTAAAATAAAATAGGCATCAAGTAGATATGTTCATTTTAAACATGTAAAATAAAATAGGCATCAAATGTGTCAGTGTCGGTCTGGCACATTTAGCTGACTTGCCGTCACTTGCCCCCCAACGGTCATTCCCCCCCCCTCCCCATTGTCTTATATATTCATCTTCCTCCTAAAATTTAACCCTAAATTCTCAAATCTTCTTCTTCATCGTCATCTTTTTTTATCTATCCAAATTCTTCAAATTATTACTTTCATTTTTTCCAACTGACCTTGACAATGTCGAGCGCATCTTTCACTATTTTTTGTGATAAAGATTTTCTATATTGTAAGTGCGGTCATGAAGCTCTGTTAAAGACTTCTTGGACTCAACAAAATCTAGATCGTAGGTTTTTTACTTGTAAGATTTCAAAGGTAATATTTTTTTTATTTAATTAGTTGATTGATTATTGACTTGTAATTGTTTTGTAATTATGTTCTCTTTTTTATAGAAATTGGGTGGATTCAATTACTTTGATTGGTATGAAGAACGACACCCTTCACAAGCAAATCGTGTAATCTGAGGTTTGTTGAACAAAGTCAAGGTTTCTGAAGAGAAACAAAATCGAGCAAGAAGATACTACATTGTTGCCGTTATTGCTACTGGTTTGGTGTTTTGGGGCACATGGATATTGAAGCCTAATTGCTAAAATTTTCATGGTGGTGTGTGTATTTTCTGCTGGTTTGTTGTCGACGAGTACATGGATATTCAAGCATAACTGTTGGAAAATATCAAAAAGATTTAGGCATATGTTGAAAAATTTAGGTCATCTGTTAGAAATTATCAAATAGGTCTTCCCACTGTTGCAATAAATTAGACTTAGATTATTAGATTATTCATAGAAATAACATCGGCGTAATGCAACAGATGACCAACCTATTGCAACAGATAAACTATCGGCCAAAATTGATTAAAGATATTTTACAACAGATTGACAATCTAATCTATTGCATTATAAAAAACTCAACTTTCATCAGAAAAAAATTATTGCCACTACATGTACATGTAATAAAGTGAAGGGTGACTTGAAATTAAAAAATTTCTATTTCAGAGGCTCTTCTATATACACAGGATTCAAGCGTCCAGTTAGTACCCCATAAGCCCAGACCTCTTGTAGGTTTTCCACAGTGTTGTAGTACAGAAAAGTTGTTGGCTCGGCCATTTCTGTGCCGGTCAGCAAACATTCGATGTGTGCAAGAGCGTGCGAGCCGCTCGCTTTAGCGGCATCATCTTTTGGAAGGATCATTCCCTTGTTTTGACCTTCAAAATCCCATGATTTCTTCATCAACACTTCCTTTGGAAAATGATTCATCAGTTTACTCTCCCTCAACAAGATGGGCAACAACACCATCAGTGGCTCCACGAGGAGAAAAAGATCAAAATCTTCGATGAGAGGTACGTTGGAGTCATAAACATTGATCTTTCCCTCCTCGAGTAGTATCTCAACATCCCGATAATGCATGTCGTTCACGCTAATGACTACAAGAATCCTTTTTGCCTCGGTTCAGCTCTTGCTGTGTGGATTTGGCCTATCCCCTTTGACATATCTTAACGTTTCTTCTTCATCCAAGACCAACGTAGGAACTAGGAAATCAATTCCCACGCCAAGGGTTGATGCCTCTCCATTAAGTTGATCCTTCCTATCCTTGATCTTCTTGCAGAAGTTGAGGTCCATTATCCTATCGGCAGCGTCATAAGCTTCCCGGTACGTTAATTGCCTTTTCCTCATGAGGCAGAGAATTATGTCAACATGCTGTGAGATAAGAAGTCAATTTTTAAATAGGTTAGTAATTGTAAAGATGCAATGAATGGTCCATCTGTTGGATAGGGTTCTCTGAATCAATAATCCAACGCAACTTATGCAACAGATGGATAATAAGTTACAACAAAACCACAACCAGTTGCACCAGTATACCCAGCTGTTGCAACAGATGTGAAATCTGTTGCGTAGCTTCTTCTTCATGGGGTAAATTAGAAGGGCTAGGTTAGGCAAAGTAAACTTGCTTTGTTCTCATACGGCATACACATATCAGTTATAGTCTAGAAGTCTTGGGGGGGAAAGGGAGGCCTGGGGTGATTTGGTGCGCCTGGCTTGGCATTCTTGTCCTGTCACAGACCCCTCTTCTCTTCGGCACCAAGTTCTGCGTATATGTCCACCTTCTTGACTGGCCCCTGAACTTCAACAACTTTTAGAGAGGGAGGAATTGCAATTTCTTTTGATTTTCGAGCGGAGAGTACGTCTCTAATTGCTCTTTTCTTTCTCCTAACTAACACTGTAGGAGTGTGTGGCTCCCTCACCTTCTTGGATGGTATGACACACCTCTTGGGTTTGAATTCATCGATAGCTTTAGTGATAGCCTCTACTTTTTCAAAGAGTTTATCCTGTATATCCTTGCACTCATCGCATTCGCAACAAGAACACGAGGGTGGAGAGGGGTGAGAGGGACCTGTATAAGGGCGAAAAGGGGTGTTTTTAAACATATTTATTCTTTCTTGAGCATCAACATGCTCATTATCATGAGTGGTAGTAGAATCAGCATGCCTGCCACCAACACCAACAACTTCACCAGAAGAAGCACTGGATCTGCCTTAGTAAAAGGTTGGTCATGAAGAGCCTCAACATTAGGCTGACCTTGCCTAACTGCTCTTCTTATGGTTGTTGCTCCAACCAATTCCTTCTTTATTAACTCCACCGTTAGGTCTGCAATAGTATCAACATGACCTAGAGTAATATGACAAGTCATCACCGACTCCTCCTCAGTAGGCACGATCCATGGATGTACAACCTATAAAAAAGAATAAAAAAGAAAAAAAAAGACAGATGCATTTAAATCATATAATATAATAATTTTCACAGTTGGGCTACATTTAAAAAAAAAAGACCCATCTGTTCCATAGTTTTCAGTATATGGTTAAAATTTGTTTGAGTCTGGTTCAGAGAAACAGAGTAACACATGGATAATCTAATGCAAAATATCATTCATCTGTTGCAACAGTTGCACAAGACGAGTAATCTATTATGCAACAGATGATCTGTACGTCACAATAGATGAATGATATGTTATCAGATTAAACATCTGTTGCATAATTTGAAGTAGATGGTTAATCTTTTAGGAGTCGGGTTCAGAGAACCAAAGCAACAAATGGGTAATCTGATACAAGATATACCCCATCGCAACAGATGTCCCATCTGGTGCATCAGATATAACATTTGTTGCACCAGATATAACATTTGTTCAATATCTTTCTTATCTTTGAGTAGAATTATTTTACTTGAAGAAGACGTAATGCATCATCCGGAGGGTTAAAGAGATCAGCCTCCTTAATATTGGCGTTGCTCTTTGCAGCTAACCACCTAAACATCCTTGGATGAGAAACCTCATATGAGTAATCCATTAACTGCTTTCAGAGGGGAAGAAAGGCTTCTGTCACGACCCAAATGGCCATGAGTGGCACCCACACTAATCTTCCTGTGGGAGAACCATCTAATCGAACCATTACCCAAATACTTAGTCAATAATAAGATGATATCTTATAAAATTCAACATAATAAGAATAATCCAGGACTAATCATTATTAATGAGGAAGTCAAACAAACTACTTACTAAAATTTTCAAGACCCGAAAGTCATCGTACAAGAACTACTAACAAAGATCATATCTAAAGTGATATCCAGAAATAAAGTAAATCAAGAATGTTTCATTGCCCGAAAGATGGAGAAGAAAAAAAAATAAGATGACCCATGGCAGCCTGGAGACTGAGTGCTCACCCTTGGATCAAGATCTGCTATCAAACTCTAGAAGTGAGGTTATGTCTGAGCCTAGAACACTTTCTGCACTCAACAAAAGAAGAGTATAGGGTAGTATCAGTACAAACCACTATGTACTGGTAGGTATCATAGGCCAACTCAACTTAATAACATGTCCACAACATAAATCAAATACAAATAGATAGGCTTCAACACATAACAAATACTCAATGAATAAACAATACAGCAATAACAGGACAAACAGTGCTCACAAACAAGTCACATAGTCATCAAGAGTATCAACCATATTGTAAACATCCACAGAATCAACACAATTATGTACACACTTGCTATGGGACTTATTTTTTCCCAAATAGTCATGGCCTGCAGGGAACAATCTATGTTCATAAACCGTACCGGCGTGGTACCCGATCCAACATAAATATAAACGTACCGGCATGGTACCCGATCCAACATAAATATAAACGTACCGGCGTGGTACCCGATCCAACATAAATATAAACGTACCGGCTTGGTACCCGATCCAACATAAATATAAATGTACCGGTGTGGTACCTCATCCAACATAAAATATAAACAAGTATTATCAATATCAATTTACACAACCTCCCAGCATACAGTACAATGTAGCAAATTTACAAGTACTCTTAAAGTCATAAGACAATTCCATCAAGTCAATTTTCAATAAACATTTATACACGAATCAACAATCCAAACATCAACAATTTCAAGCATGTCCGAATACCAATCCACAAGTATCTAATTTAGGATCATACACACAATTAAGTCGAGTCTAAACTCTAATTAAACCGTAACCTACCTCCAACCAATGAATCCGAATATAGTTAGTCCTCAAGTGTTTGCCCTTCCTCAAAGTTTTGAAATGTTAAAAATCTGTTCCAATAAATAATCCCCATAAAAATATGAATCTAATGATATCCGTTTTATAATTTTTTTTTTTCTCTAAAACCCTGAAACTTACAACCAAATTAATTAAAATAACACAAATCATGCGTGGTTGATAATTTTTCATGAAAATCCTCGAATCTAACCCAAGTAGCAACGAAAACCA
Organism: Capsicum pubescens; assembly: GCA_030864215.1. Classification (NCBI taxonomy): domain Eukaryota; kingdom Viridiplantae; phylum Streptophyta; class Magnoliopsida; order Solanales; family Solanaceae; genus Capsicum; species Capsicum pubescens. The sequence continues at coordinate 182,637,985 of CM061539.1, read as the reverse complement.
GTAAGTGTTACTATATTGCAATTCGTTATCATAATGTTGTTACTATCAAAAATAACAACTTTTTGTTTTAAATTTCAAAAGAACGCCTCTAATTATGATAATTGCATCACATATTTCTAATTACCTGTAAACAATTCACAACTCTACCCGTAATTTGCCTAACCTTTCCTTTTTTTTCCATTAACATTAATAAAGACAAAAAAAAGTGATTAACTAGCATAAAGTTTCTTAAGTCAATAGAGACAACGAATTGCTATTCCGTATTCGTACTACTGCCTTCTCATTCTTAATACAGACAAAAGTTTTATCAATATTCATTATACCATTATGATGAAATCATAACATACTTCAATTTCCCTCAATGTTTCATTGTACCACGGATGCTAACCTGAGACCTGAAGTCGAAATCTCTTCCTCAAACTACAATGATGAAAACCGCTATTATCTGCCTCTTTCCTTGTAACTTTCTGATGCTATTAATTAATACTATAAATGGTAAACTAACCATTTAATTTCCTTCTTGTATTAACCACATAAGTTAATAAAATTATGGATTTTGACCCATTAAATTAATAATTACACTAATTATCTTAATATATGTCAAACTTTTAATAAATCCTCCTAATTTATTCGAAACCTCATAGAAATAAATTAAATATGCAAATTAACTAAAAAAATATATTTCGGACCTATTGAAACATTATGACACTAATTCGAGGCCGTCTTGATTGAGCTTGATAATTATCAAGCTTAAATTTATTAAAACTCAATAATCCAACCAATGACTTAAATTATTTCCGAACACACCAAAAATTGATACTACTTATTCCGTGAGTCCTAACTCACGCACACCAACTACGGGGAGAGCTAAAATAGAAAATATGAGAAAATTTCATAAAACGGCCGGGAGGGTCGTTACATCAGATACCAATTAAACAACCATTCGTCCCCGAATGGCCGAACAAGCGACAAGAAAGGAAACTAAAGAATTACCGGAATCCTAAAAAAGGTGTGGATACTTGCTACGCATGTCTGCTTCGATCTCCCAAGTGGCCTCCTCAATAGGAAGATTCTTCCACTAGACTTTCACAGATGCAATTTCCTTAGTCGTCAACTTATGGACAACCAAATACCTAGCCAAGTCTATGCGTACCCCCACCACCCCAAACTCGGAAGGTTCAATCAGTATACAACAACACCAGGCACATTCTCCACCCATATATATGCAACCATCCCATACTGACTAATAAATATAGGTTTATACTGGTGATAGGCGATGTGGATGCAGGAATGAATGCAAGGTACAAAATCAATATCACAACTCATCAGGACCATCATCATCGTAACTAAGCTCCGGCCTTGCTAGATATCAACACATAATCAATAGTATCCTCTGGCCTTGCCGGGTATCAACATATCATAAATATATCCTCCGACTTTGCTGGGTATCAACATCATCACAACAGTCATTACCGAATAACATACACTAAATACTCATACAAATAGTCATATCACCATAGAATTTTATCTAGTCCATACTTACCAACTACTCATTATTAGCTAACCAACACTTATTATAATAGAATCACTAGTTCTCTAGTCATCACATAACCTCTAGTTGTTAGCCTAAACATTATCCTTCACATAATCCTTATTTCCGGGATAGTAACTAACCACTATTTATTTAATAGCCAAGTCAAGGCTCATCACTAGACCAAAATCGTCATTTGTCCACCAATCATTATTATCAACTAATCATTCTATATCCGTTAATCATTACTGGACAATACATTACTACTTTTCACCTAACCATCTTTTATAAACTGACACCATTCATAATCTACCCACCGTTTACCAACTAATCCTTGCTTAACTATTCATTAGTTAACCATTTAGCAACTATTCAAAGTTATTAACTAGTCACCTCTTATTACCAACATCTCTTAGTATCTAGCCTTATTAACATACAAATCCTCGTTTATCGACTAATTGGCATTACAAACTTAGTCATCAAAACCAACTAGTCTTCACATATGCTAGACCCAACCTCACCATAAGTTACGCATTAACCATCGCTAGCTACCATGTTTAAACTAAACAAGATTCATTAACTAATATATTAGATTCCTAGCCCTCAAGGGCTATAGTTCCCTAATAGACAACTAGTTACTACATAGCTTAACCGTTAATTAGGCAAAAAAATCTTAAAATCATATTTCAGCTGCAATCACATCAATTACCGATATAATACTCATGAATGTACCAAGTCAACTCTACCCAACTTACGGTTTCAAGTCTACCACACTAGCCTAATAAGGCTAAATACACAAATCATGCTTCAAATACTAATACCACATCCCAAACATAAGTTTACATCATAACCACACTACAACTAATCTAAACTACAGAGGAAAAACAATAGGATTCAAAAGGGGTATAAACATGTCATTTTATGGGTCCCACAGAATTAAATCCTACAACACATTATCCTCCACAACATTGTTAAAATCCATCTAATCATCATATCTTAACCACTCAACAAGAAATATCCACCAAGTATCACTCAAGTAAAGTCAATCATGCCATTTAATAAATTATGAATGTAACTAAGCCATTTGATTTTACATTGCCACTATCATGGAAATTACTATCCTCTAAAAGTGTCATATATTAAACAACTTTGTGGGACATGCAAATGTATAATTGAGCTACAAAGTTAAGTCAATAATAATTTGTCTTCTCAAAATTTTTCCTAATGCATAAATCCACAGTTACAACTTATGTCATGACAATCACTAACTCAATATTTTTCAACGACAAACACTTCATGGTCAAGCCAAACCTTTCTTATATCACTAACACCAATTTAAGATATACAGAGTCATTCTTATTTCTACCTAACAATATTTTTATTACGGACTTTACTTAACTCTTAATCACCTTAAGAGTGGTCCCCATACCACTAGCACATAAACAAAGCCAAACAAAATAAATCGATTATAGGTCATTGACAGTCTCATCACTAATATCACATTCTAGACAAGCCATCAGTCAAATTCTATAGGTATCACCATCCTCTATTAGTTTTTGTCACTTTTATTTAAAACTCATAATTTTGCCAAGCATTAAGAATTCGTTCACTTAAGGAACTTAAAGATAATGCCACTTAGCTAGCCCTCAGAAGGAACCCATTATAATTTCAATAATAGAACTGCACAAAAATTCTAAATACGATCTCAATGACCGGACCACACAAGGATTCCCAAATAATATCAAATAATCAAACTACCCAAGGATTCATCCACAACATCATTAACAAAAACCTCTCATTACAGAAAACACATATCACCTCAGTCATTTATTCATGTCACTTTTTCACCATCTTTTCTTGATATCATATTCTCATATCATCCTCTCAATTCTCATACCATCAATCTCATCAGTATAATAGTACCAAAAATAAGTAAGCACCATAGAATTTCTAGCTTCACAATAACAAGAAATCAAATAATCCCATCACACTTATCAACAAAACAACTTAGTCAATTTTCATCACTTAACAAAAATAATTCACAACAATGAAAAAAATCTATCAACACAAGTTTGGCCAAATATCAAATACAAGCAATCAATAAGTTCACAACTTTCACTAGTCTTCACCTATTAACAATAACTTTTAGATCTTATTAACAGATACCAATTGAAATCTCCTAAATTCATATTCAAAATTATTAAAATACCAATTGAAATTGTCTAGATACCAATTGGATTCAATCCATTAGTACAAGATTAGGATGGAAAGATGGAGAAAAAGAAAGGAAAATGACTTCTACATGCCTCATAGCCTTACGAAAATTAGGTGTGGGGCCCTGCACACCAATCTACGAAACTCTACTTGACATTGCTCTTATTAACAGATACCAATTGAAATTGCCAGATACCAATTGAAATCAAGTAATATCACACAAGAAAGAAGAATTTGAATTTTTCTAGTGTCCTATAGCCTATCGAAGAAAAGTACAAATGTCTCCGTACCGTTCTGCAAGACTCTACTAGACATGTTCTTGTACGACGAGATCGACGAACCTAGGGCTCTGATACCAACTTTTTCCCGACCCAAATGGCCATGAGTGGAACCCACACTAATCTTCCTGTGGGAGAACCATCTAATCGAACCATTACCCAAACACTTTGTCAATATTAAGATGATATTCTTATAAAATTCAACATAATAAGAATAATCCAGGACTAATCATTATTAATACGGAAGTCAAACAAACTACTTACTAAAATTTTCAAGACCCGAAAGTCATCGTACAAGAACTACTAAAAAGATCATATCTAAAGTGATATCCAGAAATAAAGTAAATCAAGAATGTTTCATTGCCCGAAAGATGGAGAAGAAAGAAAAATAAGATGACCCATGGAATCCTGGAGACGGAGTACTCACCCTTGGATCAAGATCTGCTATCAAACTCTAGAGGTGAGGTTATGTCTGAGCCTAGAACACTTTCTGCACTCAACAAAAGAAGAGTATAGGGTAGTATCAGTACAAACCACTATGTACTGGTAGGTATCATAGGCCAACTCAACTTAATAACATGTCCACAACATAAATCAAATAACAAATAGATAGGCTTCATCACATAACAAATAATCAATGAATAAATAATACAGCAATAACAGGACAAACAGTTCTCACAAACAAGTCACATAGCCATCAAGAGTATCAACCATACTATAAACATCCACAGAATCAACACAATTATGTACACACATGCTATGGGACTTATTTTTTCCCAAATACTCATGACCTGCAGGGAACAATCTATGTTCATGTACCGTACCGGTGTGGTACTCGATCCAACACAAATATAAACGTACCGACGTGGTACCCGATCCAACATAAATATAAACGTACCGGCGTGGTACCTGATCCAACATAAGTATAAACGTACCGGCGTGGTACCCAATCCAACATAAATATAAATGTACCGGCGTGGTACCTGATCCAACATAAATATAAACAAGTATTATCAATATCAATTTACACAACCTCCCAGCATACAACACAATGTAGCAAAATTTACAAGTACTCTTAAAGTCATAAGACAATTCCATCAAGTCAATTTTCAATAAACATTTATACACGAATCAACAATCCAAACATCAACAATTTTAAGCATGTCCGAATACCAATCCACAAGTATCCAATTTAGGAGCATACACACAATTAAGTCGAGTCTAAGCTCTAATTAAATCGTAACCTACCTCCAACCAATGAATCCGAATATAGTTAGTCCGCAAGCGCCTTGCCCTTCCTCAAAGTTTTGAAATGTTCAAAATATGTTCCAATAAATAATCCCCATAAAAGTATGAATCTAATGATATCCGTTTTATAATTTTTTTTTTCTCTAAAACCCTGAAACTTACAACCAAATTAATTAAAATAACACAAATCATGCGTGGTTGATAATTTTTCATGAAAATCCTCGAATCTAACCCAAGTAGCAACGAAAACCAGTAAGTGTTACTATACTGCAATTCGTTATCATAATGTTGTTACTGTAAAAAATAACAACTTTTTATTTTAAGTTTCAAAAGCACGCTGCTAATTATAATAATGGCATCACATATTGCTAATTACCTGTAAAAAATTCACAACTCTACCCGTAATTTGCCTAGCCTTTCCTTTTTTTTTTCCATTAACATTAATAAAGACAAAAAAGTGATTAGCTAGCATAAAGTTTCTTAAGTCAATAGAGACAACGAATTGCTATTCCGTATTCGTACTACTATCTTCTCATTCTTAATACAGACAAAAGTTTTATCAATATTCATTATACCATTATGATGAAATCATAACATACTTCAATTTCCCTCAATGTTTCAATGTACCATGGATGCTAACCTGAGACCTGAAGTTGAAATCTCTTCCTCGAACTATTATGATGTAAACGCTATTATCTGCCTCTTTCCTTGTAACTTTTTGATGCTATTAATTAATACTTTAAATGGTAAACCCTAACCATTTAATTTCCTTCTTGTATTAACCACATAAGTTAATAAAATTATGGATTTTGACCCATTAAATTAATAATTACACTAATTATCTAAATATATGTCAAACTTTTAATAAATCCTCCTAATTTATTCGAAACCTCATAGGAATAAATTAAATATGCAAATTAACTAAAAAAATATATTTCGGAACTATTGAAACATTATGACACTAATTCGAGGCCGTCTTGATTGAGCTTGATCATTATCAATCTTAAATTTATTAAAACTCAATAATCCAACCAATGACTTAAATTATTTTCGAACACCCCAAAAATTGATACTACTCATTCCGTGAATCCTAACTCACGCACACCAACTACGGGGAGAGCTAAAATAGAAAAGATGAGAAAATTTCATAAAATGACTGGGAGGATCGTTACAGCTTCAAATGCCCAAGCCTAAAAAATGTAAACAGGAACCAAGCTAAAAAAATCATAATAACTATATTCAATGTAAATTAATGGATGAGTAAAATTAGTGATTAATTTTACCATGAAAGCCCAAGGAAAGCCGTATAATGTGGTCGTCCCTGAGGATAGCTTTGTCAGTAAATATTGGATAGTCAAGTAGAAGTTGTCATATCCCCAGGGATAATTGTTGAATTTATCAAAATCCTCAGCACGCGCCAACAAATCATCTTTTATGACCTTGTTGACGTCTCTTGACAATATAACCGAATGGGCAAACCAAACTAAGCACAATTGCTCCCTGTAATTATCTGGTATTGTTTTATCCTCGAGATCTATCAACAAATCCAATGTTTTGTAGCCAGTCGAGAAATGTCAAACAACCCATCTATTTTTCCCTTGCATTTTCTTGCCTTGGATCTTTTGCGGGGTGGTGGTCCTTGTGGACGATGGCATCTCAATCCCGTCACTATGGTAAACTCTTGCAAGCCAAAACAAATAGGCATGCCACAGTAGTTGATCCAAATTTCATCCATCTTCTTTTTACTCCCTTCCTCCGGATCTTTATCATCCCATGCGTACTTGATCCTGCGCTTGAGAAGACCATATACCATCATCATAGGGAAATGGATACGGGCAGAGGGGTCCTAAGGCATCTCAAGAAAGCATCCAAAGAAGCTCTTCTTAAAAAGTCCGCCTATGTTTTCGTTCTTCAAAATTTTCATAAAATGTTCAAAAATTTTACCCATCTGACATTTAAGTACAATTTGACTTGTTAGTTGTTTTCCTTCTGGGTCATTTATCGGCATCGTAACTTGAAACCTGTCAATACTAAAAGTTTTGACAGGATCATGTTGGGATGTCGATATTAACTCAGGCCCAGTCGGTGATCCATTATCATCATGTTAATGATCATCCTCTTTCTTACTTTCATTTTCTTCATCACCATCTATGGACCCTTGTCCACCTCCCTTAACGTTGTTTTCATATCTCTCCTCATCTTCACTTTTCCCTGACTGAGATTTTTTAGGAAGCTCCTCCGAATCCCTCTGTACTGTAGCCTTTTTTTTGAGTGGTCAGACGTTGATCCACTTTCACTTTCTTTTCTTTTGGGAGAGATGTTTTACCTATAAGCAAAGAAAAACAAAAATTACATTACAGTTGATGTATGCATAGATTTTAAAAAATACATTACAAATACCACGAATATCGACACACCAACAGCCACCACCACAAACACCACCAACCATTGCCAACAAACACCACGAATACCAACACCACCACAAACACCACCAACCAATGCCACCACTGGTGCCACCATGACGACCACAAACACCACCACCAACACCACAAACACCATCCAACTAGACCACGACAGTCAATGGAACACTGCAATGGAAACTAGGGATTTCTCAAGTTCTTCCTATAATTTTACCATAAAAACTCAAAATTATAAACCCATTCTCGAAGATAATATGACTAAAAGTTTTATTTTTCATCATTAACTTAAAAGCCCTTATTTTTTAGAAAAAAAAATATAGAGCTCTTCTCGAACTCTGTTGCCTACGAAGACAAAGAAAATGACTGATACAAGCAAGAATGAAGTCGAAAATAACACCTATGTGGTCGGAAATGAGAAGAAAAGTGATCTGTTGTGGAAGGTTGAGCAAATTTGTTGAGTAGTTGTTGTCTGTACTGTATTGTTGAGTGAGAAAGAGAGAGAAAGAGCCAGACCTCGAGATTTGAAATGATGAAACATTTTGTATGGGTTGATTTGTATTTTAGAAAAGAATGACAAGTAGTTTTGAAAATGTTAATTTGGTCTGAAATGATCTTAATTATTTTTAAAATCATAAAATATATGCGTAATTTTTAACCCTCTCATCATGCAATTGCCGAAAGGATAATTCAATTGAAATTGTATACAAACAATTGAAGTTGTAGTTGATCGAGTACTCTAGGAGGTCACCCTGTGAAAACTCACCCCTGATCCTAGATTAATCAATTTAGGTACTATTAGTCTAACACATGAACTCAATTGAAATTGAAAAAAACAAATGTTCAACATGTTGCATCAAATTTCTCATCTGTTGTAAATTATCAATCAGATTAGGTAACAACAGATTACGAATCTGATGTAAATTATCAAACAGATTAAGTCATTTGTTGTGATAGATTACTCATCTGTTGTAAATTATCAAATGGATTGTCATATGTCGCAATATATTACCCATATATTATAAATTATCAAATAGGCGCGGCCATCTGTTGTGGCTGACCTATAAGAACTCACCCCTAGTCCTAGATTAATCGATAGTTTACCCTATGAGAACTCACCCCTAGTCCTAGATTATTCAATTAAGGTATTAGTACCCTAGTCCTAGATTAATCAATTAAGGTATTAGTCTAACATATGAGGTAGTAAGAATCGGTTTGGCTCAGAGTGATCGATCACCGACTCTGGTCGGGAGGAACGCAGTACCGTTTCATCATCCAATTGACAAAAGACTCAATTGAAGTTGTAGTTGACCCTATGAGAACTCACATTCAATTAAGGTATTAGTCTAACATATGAACTCAATTGAATTATATATAAACAAATGTTCAACCTGTTGCAACATATGTCTTTTCTGTTAGACCAAATCAAACAGATTATGTAATCTGTTGCAACATATTACGCATCTGTTGTAAACTATCAAACATATTAATCCATTTATTACGACAGATCATGAATATATTGTAAACTATCAAATAGATTAAGTCCTCTGTTGCAACAGATTACCCATCTGTTGTAAATTATCAAATAGGCGTTGTCATCTATTGTAGTTGACATTATGAGAACTCACCCCTAGTCTTAGATCAATCAATTGGGGTATTAGTTGAACATATGAGGTAGTAAGAATCGGTTTGGTTTAGAGTGATCAATCGGCAACTTTTGACGGGAGGAACGCAGTACCGTCTTATCATGCAATTGACAAAAGACTCAATTAAAGTTGTAGTTGACCCTATATTCAATTAGGGTATAAGTATCCTAGTCCTAGATTAATCAATTAAGGTATTAGTCTAACATATAAGGTATTAAGGATCAGTTTGACTCAGAGTTATCGATCGACGACTCTAGTCGGGAGGAACACAGTACCGTCTCATCGTACAATTGCCAAAAAACTCAATTAAAATTGTAGTTGACCCTATGAGAACTCACCCCTAGTCCCAGATTATTCAATCAAGGTATTAGTACCCTAGTCCTAGATTAATCAATTAAGGTATTAGTCTAACATATGAGGTAGTCAGAATCGGCTCGGCTCAGAGTGATCGATCGACGACTCTGGTTGGAGGAACACAGTACCATCTCATCATGAAATTTCCAAAAGACTCAATTAAAGTTATATTTGACCCTATGAGAACTCACATTCAATTAAGATTTTAGTCTAACATATGAACTAAATTGAAATTATATATAAACAAATGTTCAACCTGTTGCAATAGAAGTCTTTTTTGTGGGATCAAATCAAATAGATTAGGTAATATGTTGCAACATATTACGCATCTGTTGTAACCTATCAAACAGATTACGTCATTTGTCGCGACAGATCACGAATTTATTGTAAACTATCAAATAGATTAAGTCATCTTTTGCACTTAAATATTTTTAGATCCTTTTTTTATAAAGAAATTTAGGTATTTCCTGTCCAAGATAAAATAGCTAAAATACTAAGGTGGTAAAAAATATTACTCGGTACTACTTGGATAACTCAAAAATCTCCTGAGTGAGTAGTCTTATCTGGTCTTTTCAATGTCACCGTCTCCTCGTGCCCCTCAAAAGTTATTAATGAATATTTAAAACCCCCCATATCTAGAACTCTCTGTCCTTCAACCATAAAGTAGTCTAGACTTAACTCATAACTCTTCTTTATTCTTTATTCTCAATTATCTTTGTTGTTTCCTTTTTTTCTCTCTTTTCTCTCTTCTTTCGGATGAGGATCCTTTGGGATCTCAACCAATCAATATCTTTTCTCGACTAAACTAGATGTTCTGATCCGTTTGCTTTTTTGACATTGCAGGTATGGTTCAAAGTTTCTCGTTTCATCTCATCTTCTTCTTTGTATGTCATTTAAATTAGATATTTACATCTGTTGCTATTAATGATTTACCCATTACCAGTTTGCTATTTATTGAGAAAATTGAAGAAAAGGTTACTTTTCAGTCTTGAATGAACGAACCGTTATTTTTATTAAAATATGCAAAAGAATTCATCTGTTGGGAGAACTTAAAAAGCCTTGTTATTAGTTTTTTTTATGTCTTTTGTTTGGTACTTTGGTGGTGCTGTTGTTGGGGGTGGTGGTTGTGTTGGAACATGTGATGTTTGTGTTGTGGATGGTGTTGGAACATATGGTGTTGTTTTGTTTGTTTCTTTGTTGTTGATGCTATTGTTGGTGGTGTTGCAACAGTTTCCTCAATTGTTGCAACTGATGAATCAGTTGTTGAAAGACAGAGAAACTTTTTGAAGAAATCAAACTAGTAGCAAGGTTGGTTTGATTTATTCCAACAGATGGTCCATTTGTTGCAACATGTCATCCATCCTTTCCAAACAATGTCCCATCGGTTGACCAGATGGGTAATCTATTGCATTATATTGGTCATCTGTTGATTCACTTAATTTTGTGTTACCTTTTTGTAATGTTCTTTTTGTTCTTCTCTTATTTGACATCAAATGTATTTCACTTGTTTGCAGACAAAAGGAAGTGAAATTGGATCCACTTTTGCCCGACCAGCATTAATGGCTAGAGTAAAGATGGGTTCGGAGGAATAAGCTTCTTGCAGATGGAACCACTTCATATGTGGGAGGTATGTATTACTGATCAACCTATCATGAAAACACACATCCAGTACAATGATTTTGTGAATGTTTGTTCTTTACCTATTAGGCATTAATTCTTCAAACAAGATACAACATTTTATAGTTAAGATTGTTAGGTTCGAATTGGTAGGGATGATGGACCAAGACGGTGGTGTCGATACCCCGTTACAATTTAATGACGGTTTATGCTCATGTTTTTGTGTCAAGTTTGGGGAAGGGTTCAAGTTTTTGGCGGCAGTATGAATATCCAATAGTGATTGGACCGGTTTTAATGGCGCAATGGACTTGTTGAAAGGCATTTGAAGCCTCGCACTGCAAAAAACAACGATGGATCTAATAGAAATTTCCCTGGTCCAAATTTATATAGATGGGTTGTTGGAGGAGACTATTATACAGCAGAAGGTGTTTGGGAGAAAACCTGTGCGGGAAGAGGGAGGTTGAGAAGGACATATATCATCTTAGTACTTGTTTAAGAGGATACACAGGGTCGAAAGAAAAGTGTAGTGAAATTAGCTTATGAAATTGACATGAAAAATGAAAAAACTGGATGAGATGCGAATGTGAAAGTGTATCCAAAAATGAAAATCCATCAGTCGTTAAATAAAAAGAAGAATGGTCAAGAGGAATTGAGCTGGTCACTTTGCTAGAGACCGCAACTAGCGAGCACGGCCTCAACGAAGACCCACAAAATGCAGGACTAGAACTCTAAGGAAGCAGCTTCGCGAGAATGGAAGGTGATAAGATTGTCGGTTTGAATTAACATGTAGGTTTCAATTTTTACCGACAATCTTACCACTTTTTGTGCTCGCGAAGCTTTTTTCCTTGGAGTTCTTGTCCTGCACTTTGTGAGAGTCTTCATTGAGGCCACGCTTGCTAGTTGCATTCTCGATCAAAGTACTTTGTCCAGCTCCAGTCCTGTTGACCATTCTTTTTTTTTTCATCGACTGATGGATTTTTATATTTTGATACACTTCCACATTTGAAGCTCATCCAGTTTTTTCATTTCTAATGTGAATTTCATTGGCCAATTTCGCTACACTTTCCTTTCTACCCTGTGTTTCCTCTTAAACAAGGTCTAAAATAATATATGGCCTTCTCCGCCTCCCCCTTCGTGCATAGGTATTCTCCCAAGCACCTTCTGCTGTAAAAAAGTCTCCTCCACCAATCCATCCATATAAATTTGGACCAGGGGAATTTCTATTGGTTCTATCATTGTTTGCTGCATTGCGAGGCTTCGGAGGCCTTTCAAGAAGTCCATTGTGCCATTAAAACCGGTCTAATCACTATTGGATATTTACACTACTGCCAAAAATTTGAACCCTTCCCCAAACTTGACACAAAAACATGTACATAAATCGTGTCATTAGATTGTAACGGGGTATCGACACCACCATCTTGGAACCCTTCGGCCTTATCAGTTCGCACCTATCAAACTAAACTGTATAATTCAGGATCTTGCTTGAAGGATCAGTGTCTAATCGGTAAAAAACTGCATTCACAAAATCATTGCACTTTATGTGTGTCTTCATGGTAGCCTGATCAATAATATACATAACTCGCATGCATGAAAATGGGATCCATTGCACGCATCTTATTCTTCCTACCCCATCAGGACATGTCAGTGTTGTTTATTCATCTGCACGAATGTGATGACTATTAAAATGAAGGTGTGAAGAGTCGTGAATTTTTATCTTAACACATTCAAACAGCTGATGAATCAAAATCTCCATCTATTGCAACTGACAAATCAGCTGTTGGAAGAAATCAAAACATCTTCTCCAACATATGGTCCATCTGTCGCAAGAGATAATCTATATGTTGCAACAGATAGTAAATCTGTTGCGATAGACCTGACTTTTTTTTTAATTAATATGCACGCATGTGATTACTTCTTTCTAAAAATGTTTCTTTCAATTTAGTTTACCTATTTATAAAATCAAGAGAATTTTATTATATTCTTCCAAGATTACCCCTATTATTAAATGACTACGTAAAGTATATTATTCACATTTATACTTTCTAATCATAATTAATAAGGCCAATTTGGTAAAATAATCTCCTAATTTATATTTTTATTAATTGGTGTGCCAAGCCCATAGGGCCCAACTAATACGTAACGGAGGGACTATTAAAAAGAGGTGAAGACTTTTTATCTAACATATTCAAAACAGCTAATGAATCGAATACTCCATCTGTTGAAATTGAAACTGATGAATCATCTGTCAGAAGATATCAAAACATCTCCTCCAACTTATACATACTGTCCATCTGTTGCAACAGATAATACATAAGTTGCATCAGATGTCTTATTTGTTGCATATACAAACCATCTATTGCAACAGATGGTAAATCTATTTTGACAGCCATCTGTTGCACATTCAATCCATCCATCTATTGCAACAGATGCTAAATCTGTTAAAAATACTGGATGATCTATTGCAACAGCTCAATAATAATGGCTTTTATCGAGTCTCAAACCGTTATGAAAAGGTGAGAAGTAATTAGTGTAAAAGAAAAAGTTGCGACTTTTCACAGAAAACAAAATACCACCAGTTTGAATGTAATTAATACAATGGAGCTGAACAGTCCTGCCTTTTGTCCTGACACGTCCAGATTAGATTATAGGTCCCTCCTTAATCTTCATTCAACTCTATTTATTTCTTGCATTTTTTTCTTTCGTGTGACATCTTCAACCACTTCTCTTCAAAGAGCATATTCCTTTCTCGTTGAGGTAAGTTTTTTTTCTGGCGTAAATTTACCAGTTGGTCGTATATGTTGTATTACATTATGAATATTTTTCTTTATATTTGTCAATTCATGTGTGTTCTAGATATGGCTGATCCTTTTCTGGACATTGTTATTCTACGCAACACAGTGCGGAATCTTCAAAGGAAGGTTAATGACCTACAGAGCGAGTTGGTCACTGTGAGAGAGACAATGTTTAGAGAGATGCAGAGAGGCTGATGAGAGCCCTGCTGCTACGAGTTGATTGATCGTTTATCATTAATGATGATGATGATGATAATAATAATTAGAATGTATTTTTTCTTTTAGTGTATGTATTTTAATTTTTCTATATCGGATCTATACCTAATGTATTTTATTTTTCATTTAATGAAAAATTTACTTTTAGTCAGACTTTGGCGTTTTAATTCTTATTCAATTTTCATTCTATCTATTTCTTATAATGTAATACATGTTAACATGTCGACGGTTGGAGGCAATGTTGAATCTAGTAGCACTAGTAATTTTGGCTTTTGAGTTCTTTCAACAGATGGACCATGTGTTGGAAACGATTGGTCATCTGTTGGGTTTCAACAAATTATCCATCTGTTTCGATATATTTTCATCTATTGGAGGAAAGCATTCCAGTTGTTTGTGCAACTGTTGAGAATAATTGTGGTCTGATGTATTATTTAGTTCATGTTTTGCCTCATTTTATTGATGCACAAGTTATTTTAAAAAAATACATTTTATATATAATAAATGATAACATTAGGTTCACAAAAATGAGTTAAATATATAAAAGTCCACAACAAACAAACAAACAACAACACAAGTTTCTGCAATTACAACGATCATGGTGGATTATGATTCGGGCATGTAGTTCTTTTGTGGCCAGCGCACTTACATATGGAGCACTTGTTTCTTCTTGACAAAAATGATTCTCCAACTCCACGCCTCCTTTTATATGGCTTTCTTCCCAGTTTGATAGTGTTCAGGTCAATATATGGAAGAGGTATTAATCTCCCCATAAGCTCTACTAGAATAACCCAAGATTCTTCGGGAGGCACCGGAGTAATATGCCCACTATATGCTATTTCATATTTTGCCACCGAATAATATTGAGAGGAGTGCTCGTAAACTTCAGGTCCATATTTATGGTCGTATTGAGCTCGAAGGGCTGCCATAGCATGCGGACAAGGTATTTTTTCCAAGTCAAAAACTCTACACGTACAAGATCTTGTTTGAAGATCGACTGTGGCAGCATCACCATGACTGGTGATATGGAATTTGTAATCTACTATTCTATGAGAGAATAACCTATTCCCCAAACTGATGTTCGTTGATATTTTCTTTTCAATTTCGAGAACAAATCGGGTTCTTTTTTCTGGGATCTTGAACTGCACACGCCTTTCGTTAAAAAAATCTCTATATTTCTTGCTTATTTTTTCAAACATAGCCTTGATGGAAAATTCTCTTTCATCGCCAAACAATGAGTTCACCGATTCAGCTATGTTTGATGTCATAATATTGTACCTATAGAAAAGAATCACTTAGTACGACATCAAAATAAACTTGTAAATCAAACAAGACATTAAATTCATAAGAATGTACCTTTTGCTGGACAGAATGCTCGTCTCCATCTCTCAAAATTGACACGTGCAAGAAATTCTGCTACCTTGGGATTCACATCCGCTATTTGATTGAAATAGTTTAAAAACTCCTCTCTACTATATGCTTTAGATGCTCTATAAAAAAGGGTGACGACCCTTTCGTTGTGATAGTTGTTTTGAATGTTCTCTCCAACATGTCTGATGCAACAACCAAAGTAAGCTGAAGTGAAGAAAAGTGAACCCATCTTTGGAATACTTGGATGCCTATCCGATACAAAACACAACTCTTCGGTATCTTCGACGCAGCGTCATAGTTGTTCAAAAAAATCCATAAGAGACATCATATTCCTTGTCCGCTACATAAAAAGCGATAGAAAAAATATGATTCTCCGCATCCTGCACCACCGCCGCTAGTAGAACTCCATTATACCTGCTCCTTAATAAGGTACCGTCGACGGCTATGCCTTTTCTCAAATGTCGAATACCTTGAATCCAAGCACCATAGGATACAAAAAAGTACTTGAACCTTCCGTTTTCATCCAGATGCAATGCCGTTTTACTTTCGAGATTTGTGGAATCAATCATGTAACGGTAAGCATCCAAGACTTCATACCCATGCTCGAGTGTCCCCCGAACCAGGTCCTTGGCAATCCCCATGGCCGTATATACCTTCCAATAACTGACCAGGACACCCAAATCCGTAAGGAGTTGATTGGCCATAAGCCTTGTTGAAGGGCCTTTGCCATCGGGGAAACTACTCCTGAAATATTCACCGAGGACCTTTGCCATGGCGTGAGGATTTTGGCCCGAGATGTGCTCCGAACCACATGTGTGATGCTTTTCATATTTATGAATGACGAATCTGTCAGAACTTGCGTACTTCACCACTCTCAACCACCACTTGCAGTTCGAATTAGCACATTTGAAGCAAAAGACACTGCTCGAATTAATCACCTTCTTTATTCTGAATTTTTTTTTCAAGGAAGAAATAAACAAAGTGTTAGATAGTTCATTCTTGTCCTTGAATGAAATTCCAATAAAAAAGCCGGTCCCGTCGTCTTGAAGATTTTTAGATTGTGTCAATTGAGAAGAACTGCACATCGTATTGGTCGCATCAACGAGCGTAGGTGTTTGATCATCATCTGGAATATTCATGTCTAGATCATCCAACCTATCATAAAAGAAATCTTCTTTTTCTTCTTCTTCTTCTTCTTCTACGTTCTGGTTCTCATTCTCTCTCGTCCTTTCAACCATGTACACCCTTAACACCAGCTTGGTTGAATCACTTAGATAAGAACGCAACCGAACCTGATCGGTTATCTTGAAAGGCAGTACCCTCTAATTTTCAAAGGAGCTGTGCATGTAGCTGATGGCGAATTCTTCCGATTGACTATTCAGTCCACAAAAGTTGATGATTAAGTTCACAAAATCATCATACAAAACATCACTTTGGACTGTCATAGCTATCGTCTCTAGCATTTCACCCTCCTTCCAACACCATACATATCGATTGCTTTTCTCGACCCATTGACCATGACAATCCACCCCTATTGTTATTAATCCCTCCATTAGTGGTACCTAAATAAAGTCATTTGTTCAAAAAAAATTGATGGTGATTTCATAGTGTCGTGAATGAATCCCAACAAATGTGTTATCTGTTGTAACAGGTAAGTGATGAATCGCAACAGATTCTTACCTGTTGGGATTCATGTTACGGGTCTGAATATCTGTTGCAACAGATGAATCGCCTGTTGGAATTGGTGTTATAACTAAATCACCTTTGAAGCTGATTCCAACAGATGAGTGACAGTTGCAACAGATAATTAACCTGTTGCGATAAATGACTTACCTGTTGCAACAAGTTGTTAATCTGTTGTAACCTATGTTGGAATCGTGTTCAGGTTCTGTTGCAACAGGTAACTAATCTGTTGCAACATATATGTCAAATGTTGCAACAGATGACCCATTTGTTTAAACATGAATCCAACATATCAGTCTTCCATTAAAACAGATGTCTCATCTGTCGCAACAGATGATTTATCTATTTAAACAGATAGATTTTATGTTGGATTCATGATTGGGTTCTATCCATTGTTGGAAAACAACAATACAATAGCAGTTACCCAGATGACAAATTCAACTAAAAATCATAATTTGACTTACCAACGTCTCCTATGAAGTAATACCAAAGAGGAAAGTGATGTTAGAAACAAAATTTGACCTAAGAAATTGGTCAAATAGCAAGAGTAGCGGTAACAACAACAACAACAAATGGTCAAAAAGAACAAGATGAAGATGATAATGAAGTAGAAGATGATGAATGAAGCAGCAGCAACAATGAACAACAAAAATCGCTAAGAGAGAGAAAACAACAATGGGTGAGAAGAGAGAAAAAGGCGCTTTTTTCCCTCCGTTTTCCGTTATATAGGCTAACATTTGGATCAAAGTCTAAATTTAAAAACTTGTGGGTTATTTTCAAACTTCTCCAACTTTCTTAATCCATAATAAAGTAATTGTCACCTCCACCTAATAATTAAAACTTGTGTCATCTACACCTCATTTTAAAACTCTTTTGTCACCTGTGGGCCAAACCCCCTAGTTACAACTTGTATGGCAATTTGTTGATACTACTAGCATTTTGATCAAACTTAAACAGTAGCTGTAAATAGAAGAAACTAAAGGAGAGAGAAAAAAATTAATACACTTTAACATCAAATGTATGTATATTTTATTTTTCACTAATATATCTTGTATAGTATATTTTGTTTTCTATTCTAGTTCATACCAATCAATTCTTGAGCCATTTAAATTTCAATAGTCAATCCAAAGGTCTATACAAATATTACTAATTATGTATATGTATATGAATCAATTCCAAATAAATTAATGTCCACAATATGAATTTTCGATATTATTGATGTGATTACTCTAAATCAATTTCAGTTTATGAAAGACCCAAGTAGAATATAAAAAATATGGACCCTAAATGTTATAACATTGTTTGGGTGTAAATTAACATTTATTTCAATTAACACTAAAAGAATCAATTCAAAGAATGATAAAGAGTGTAATCTTCTTGAGCATTAAGTGTAGTCTTTTGATGAATTCTCAATATCATCGATGTGATTAATCGAAATAAATTCCACTTAATGAAAGACTCAAGTAGAAAATAGATAATGTGGACCCTCAATATTATAATACTATTTGAGTCAAAAATAAAATTTATTTCAATTAAGACTAAAAGAATCAATTCAAAGATTGATAAGGAGTGTAATCTTCATGAACATTAAATGTAGTCTTTTGACGAATTCTCAATATCATCAACACGATTAGTCCGAAATAAATTTTAATTAATGAAAGTCTCAAGTTTTCAACTATAAAAAGAACAACATTTTACCTCGAGCATATCAATTTAGTTTTCTTATTGGATGGTACCAGCAAAACTACTTCTGTTATCCTTGCAATTTTCATTAGCAAACTATTTCTATCCATAAAAAATGAACAGTGTACAAAAGTTTGCTCTGCTTTAAATCACCCATAATAACATGAAACTTTAGAATGAAATTCTGACATCACAGTCCCATCAATAAACATGAAACTTTAGAGTGAAAGTTTGAAAGTTTGAATTAGTTAGTGAAAAATTAGTGAATTTCATGAATAAGCTTGAAAAAACTTAAAGTTTTTGAGAATTTAGTAAAGATATTCAAGTTTAACAATCAAAAATTCATTATGTTTGTATATATGAATTTATAGTTAAAAATTTAAATTAGTTGGAGAAGAATTTTATTTATTTGGAATGAATTTGATGTTTAATTTGTGAGAAAAAATAAAACATGATTATTTAAATTTTTTTACAATTTATAATTTTTTATTTATTCAATTAAATTTATTTTACTATTTAATTTCTTATGTAGCATTTTAAAAATGACTTGAAATTTAATGTAATACTTGAAAATGACGTGTAAGTTGACGTGGCAGACGTGAAAGCTAATGAGTCAGCTGACGTGGGGTGCGTGTGTTACACTCACCAAAAAAGTGTTTAAAATATTGAGTTTCTTTGAGTTGAGAGATTCAGATGACAAAGGGCTAAGTAGAAGTATCCACATTACAAAACAAGCCAAGTATAAGGGTCCATCGAGCCATTTTTCCTTTGCAAAATCTTTATCCAATTTCGCCTTCAATTTAAACTTCAAAAAATTCAAATTAGTGAAATTTATTTGTAATAGCATGTACTAGCTCGAATATGATATTGTCGATTTATTTTGAGATATTACCTATTTATAACAAATTGAGAAAATGGTCAATTACCCCTCCAACCTTTAGTCGAAATCTCAACTACACACTCAACCTTTATGAGAGTCCCATTACCCCTCAAAACATTTTTTTAGTGTATCTTATACCCCTCCAATTGTTGACGTGTCAATATAAACCAAACAATTACCCATGCGTGTGTACACGCGCCCGGCCCACCTACTTTTTTAGTTCCCTCCTAAAACGCCATTTTCATGAATTCCACTCACATCTCTCAGCTCTCTATACACACACACCATCTACAACACTACACACAGAGAAATGCGCACAATACACAGATTACTACACACAACCATACGCGAGAGAGGGGAGAAATAGTGAAAGAAAAGAGAGAAAAAGAGGAAAAAACAACCATATCGAATTCAACAACAACAAAGCGGATCCAAAGTTCCAAATTACTTATGCAGATTCCCGATCTTTCACAAAATTCAAATTGCAGTACAAATTCAAATCAATGCGTGATGATAACACTGCATCCACTACTCCAGAAGCGACGAGCTTTTTCAGTTGAACAAGCAAGAGTTGAGAATTAACAATTTCATCTTTAGTTAAAAAATTCCTATTATGTTCATCTTCAATTGGTTAAAAATTGTGATTGCCATGGAACTTGAGACAATCTTAATAAGTTTAATAATTTCACTACTCTGTCAAATATCTGGTACAAATCGCAATTGAAAGAGAAGAAAGGATGAAAAGAAATAGAAGATATCTTCTAAAACTCGAAACTCGAGATCTGGGTTTCTTAGAAGCAGCAGAACTCTTCTTCACAGTTGCTGACACCATTTTTGCTAAATTCAACAAGAGTAATTTGCTCGGTATTTTGAGAATTGAGAAATAATGAATTGTGGGAAATTTGATAAAGCTGTGAATGATATGTAAAGGGAAATAATGAAATCTGATTAGAAAATAGTTGTGTATGATGCGGCGTTTGTGAACAGTGAATTACCAAAGAACACTTCGATTTTTGGATTGAAATTGTGGGTGGTTATTGGGATATCCAAGAGATGAGATTTGGCGTTTGGAGATAAAGGATTATGTTGGGTTTAATTGGAGAAGACAACATTAGTTAATAATTAAAAATAATGACATGTATTATACATGTGGCACCTAAAATTATTGATTTTGTAGGGTTGAAGCCCTAACTGACGCGCCTATTGGGGGTGTTCTCACCTCCCATGACACATCAGCAATTGGAGGCGTATAAATTACAGTAAAAAAATATTTAGAGGGGTAATGGGACTCTTGTAATGGTTGAATGTGTAGTTGGGATTTCAATCAAAGGTTGGAGGGGTAATAGACTATTTTCTCTAACAAATTTGATTATATGTTTGAGGTAAATTAAACAAGTCGAGTGATTTTGCTAGTTTCTCAGAAATCGAAGGTATAAATCGTATTTTTAAAAAGTACATTCAAATTTTAAACATTTTTCTAAAAAATTCAAATAAAGTATTTTTAAAAAAAAATTTATGATCAAATGTGCACTTAATTAATTTTAAAAAGTAAACTTGATTATAAATGTATACTACTAACACTCTTACTACAAATTGGTGGCTGGTAAAAATGTCCAACCTATAAATTATTTTTATTTGAAGGAAAATAAATGACATTCAAAAACATAAAAAAATAAAAATATTTAGAGATTATTATGCAAAAGGTAGTTTTGCTTTTTTTTTTTTTTTACAGTGAACTTATTTTAGTTACAACATGCATAGCAGTTTGTTGATACTACTAGCATTATGATGATACTACTAGCACTATGATCAATCTCAAACAATAACTATAAATAGAAGAAACTAAAGGAGAGAGAAAAATTAATACCTTTTAACATCAAGTATATGTATCAGTTTTCACTAATATATCTTGTATAGTATACTTTTTTTTCTATTCTGATCATACCAATCAATTCTTGAGCCGCTTAAATTTCAATATTGAATCAAAAAGTCTATACAAATATAACTTATTATGTATATGTATATGAATCAATTCCAAATAAATTAATGTCCATTATATGAATTCTCGATATTATTGATGTGATTAATCGAAAAAAAATTCAATTGGATGATGCTAAATGGCCATAAAACTTTCGCCATAATATGGCCATAATATTATAAAGTCTATAGTAGCCTTTTGGAATCTTTTTCTATTTTTTTAAAGTCAAGGTAATTAAGCATTAAAATATGTATACTCCCTACATTGCAATGTAATTGCAACACAAATTCTTAGGCAAGAATATCAATAGTCTTATACCATTAAAATACATATATTTCTTCAAAAACGTACATATTTTTTGCTATAACTCAAACACTATGTTTACTGTCTATTTTTTTTCTCATGTTCTTCTCTGACTTTCTCTCCTTGTTACTAAAATTATCTCTAATTTTTTATTTTTTTAAGTATATGGTTAAATAAAATTAAAATATATATTTAAATAATTTTCAGGCATAATTTGTAAGATATCTCAATGACGACAACTCAACATACCTTAAACCTGATAAACGTTGACACTTACAGAAATTATGCATATAGTTCACATCTGTCGAGAGGTATAAGTGTTAATCATATAACTCTTTCACCCCTATATTACGACGATTTGATAAATTGTGAATTATTACTTATATTTGTTACTAAATGATTTCTAATAAATTATTTTTATTATTATTATGCTTAAATAAAATTAATATATACATATATATATATATATATATATATATATATATATATATATATATATAATTTCCAAATATAATTTGTAAAATATTATGATAACAACAAATCACACATACTTTACACTTGGTAATCCGATAAGTCAAACCACTAGTTCACTAACCAAAATGTCATTACAGATTATTGATTTCGATTCTATTTTGAACAGTTGTAGCTAGAGTCAAGGATGTTATGTTCAAATTGTTATGTTCAAATTTAAGTACTGATTGTCTTTTACTGTCACAAATAAAATTCTTTCTATGAAAGAATAAGCATTGACTGAGATCATGCTGAAATATTGAGATCTTTATCTAATTATTTTTTTTAACTTGAAAAGGTGTAAAATTATACTAACTGAAATTAAGAATGTCAATCTAAATAAATGTATTTGAAATGTATCTAACAATAATGATTATGTTTTAAAATTATAAAATTATACTTAAATTAACAAATAATGAGTATGTGTGAAAATTGACAAATTCTAAACGTATTTACCACTGTATGTTTCCAAATACTGAAAATATGTTTCACTGAAAAATATTTAAGTGTGGAGGAAAATATTTTAATAAAGAATTAGAATTAGAGAATTTTTTTACGCGTGAATTAGAATTAGTAAAAAATTATGTTTAAATCGGTTTGAAAATACGTTTCAATTTTCACTGTATGTTTTCAAATACGTTTGATTGAAAATTATAAACGTTTATACCAATTATGTTTAATGTGTCGATGTTTATTATTTCTAAAGTCTTTTGAATTGACGATTGAAATATTATCATTTTTTTTAAAATTATCTAAATCTATTAATAACAATTAATAAAATATTTAATTAAAGATCATATTAATAACAGTGTAAGTAATGATTCACAAGTTATTAAATCGGACTAGATAACTTGTTACAACATCATATGACTCTCTTAAGTTGATGTTGACTAGGGCTGACAGTTACAGATTATATGTTTTTATTGTTTACTATAATGTGTCAATATTTATCATGTCTAAAGTGTTTTGAGTTTTTGTTGTTGTTATTGAAATATTTTCAAATTAGATTAAAAATTATTTAAATATGCAATTTAAATTTGTATAAATATATTAATTAATATAATTACTTAATTATAGGTCATATTAAATAATGATTTACAGGATCAAATCGACGTGACATAGGAATACAAGTCTACCACATTAACGTTGGACTCTCTTTTGTTGTTGTTAACAAGGATTGACACAAATGAACTATATATAATTTTATAATTTTTATACTTTGTTAATGTCTAAAATGTTTTGAATTTTATCTGTTATTATTGAATTGTTTACACATTAAATTTTTAAAACTATTTTCAATTTATTTAAATATAATATTTAATAAAATTATTTAAATAGAGGTTATATATAATAACAATCATAAGTAATGATTCATAATTTTTTAAATCAATGTAACATATGGGTTCAAGACTGTAACATCAATGTGTGACTCTCCTGAGTTAATGTTAACTAGAGTCGACATATATGAACTATATATATTTTATAATTTTTACATTGAATCTATATCTACCATGTCTAAACTATTTTGAGTTTTAATTGTCATTGAGAATATTTTTAAATTATATTTAAATAATTATCTAAATACATCTTAAAATTTATTTAAACTCAATAATTGGTAAACTTACTTATTAGAGGTTACATTAATGGCAAATATATAATGATTAGCAAATTATTGAATCAAAGTAAATGTATTAAGTTCTATATTACAAGAATAAAAACAATTACCTATAGAAAAATATGAAATTTTTTAGTAGGCATGTTCTATTGATATCTCTTTTAATTTAATTGAAGCAGCAGTCCTGACGTTGTTGAATTTACAACATTCTCAATCCTTTAGATTAAAAAATTTGAAAAAAATACACAACAAGATTTTAAATAGCTAAAAACTCAGAGAAATAAATTGTTGAAGTGAATTTGTATCATTAGAAAATTTAATAATTTATCTTGTCTAATTACACAATTTTAATAATTTGTCTTGTCTAATTACATAATTTTAAGTAATTTTATTTTTATGTTGATAAATTATAAAAATAGAATGTCAATAAACTTGAAAAAATTACTTTTCTAAATTTTTTTAATTATTTTATATTCTAAATTTTCATTCTAAAAATGTGGCGAAATTGAATAACTGTCCACCAAAGACAAATAAAATTATTTATAATTATTTTTAAATTATCATTCAGTCATTTATATATCATTCTAAAAATATTCAGCAATTTTAAAATTATTTTTAAGTTTAATATTATTTTAAATTTTAAAAATTATTCAAATAAATGAAATAACTTAACGTTTTTCTTCTTTGTTTGTATAGATATTATTTTGAAATGCAAAGTCAACAAACAAATAAGTAAACAAGTTAGATGTTCAATCCCCATGTGTTGAAAATAGCTAGAAGAATAAATGAAGAAAGAAAATATAAATTTGGGAGAAAAGGATAAGAATGTAAAAATGTAAACCTGTTTACAATGTGAATAGACTTTATTATCAAATTTGAGCTATTATGGCCACCTTTTATGACCAAAAGGATTTTTCCAATTAAAATTTATTTTAATTCACACTAAAAGAATCAATTCAAAGAATGATAAGGAGTGTAATCTTCTTGAGCATTAAGTGTAGTCTTTTGATGAATTTTTTATATCATATTAGTCGAAATAAATTTCACTTAATGAAAGACCTAAGTAGAAATTAATAATGTGGACCCTCATTATTATAATACTATTTGAGTCAAAAATAAAATTTATTTCAATTAAGACTAAAAAAATTAATTCAAAGATTGATAAGGAGTGTAATCTTCATGAGCATTAAATGTAGTCTTTTGATGAATTCTCGATATCATCGTATCATTAATCTAAATAAATTTTAATTAATGATAGGTTCAAGTTTTCAACTATAAAGCACAATATTACACTTCGAACGCATCGATTAGGTTTTGTTATTAGATGGTAGCAGAAAAACTACTTCTGCTATTCCTTGCAATTCCCAATATGCAATATACACAATAACTCTATTTCTATCGAAAAAAATAAACAGTGTATAAAAATTTGCTCCACTCTAATCACTCATTGTACTCACTCGTGAATATCATACTGTTAGTCTCTTTCTTCTTTTCTTAATGGAGTGGCCTGAATTCCCAAAAAGTTCAGACTCGCACGAGCCCATATTTAATCATTTTGGTGTAGCACCTCGCGATAATTCTGAGATTGTTGTGCAAACAGATAAGTGGACTTTTGAAGAGAAATAATTTTTTGAAAATGGTTTTTGTAAGTACAATAATCTGGGTTCTCAATTTTTTTAAAATTTATTACTTCAAAACTCCCTCATAAGTCAATGCAAGAAATAAAAAATTACTATATAACTTTTCTCAAAAACGTTGAAATGGAGAATCCGCCACACAATAATAAAATTGTCGTTGCTGCTGCTGATGGTCTTGATCAGCAACATCACCAAGTGCAACAGGAAGATAACAGTCGTTCATATCGCCGTCGGGGAACTCCATGGACTCAAAACGAACATCAGTAATTAAATTTTGCTCTTTTTTACTTTTTATTTTAAATTCATGATTAGTGTATACAAGAACTCTTTTTAATCTTTATTTTTATGTGTAATTATACACTTTTGTATGTTGATTTCGGCATGTTAGATTTTTTCTTTATGTATTTCAATTCGTTGTTGCTTCATGCATGGCCAACTTTTAATTTACTTGAATTTTTTTATTTTTTTTTTTAAAATCTCCTTATGTATGAATTCACCTTCTCATTTTTTGTGATTTAATATTTCTTTACACCTCGTTTATATGAAGACTTTTTATTTTTGAAAAATATATTTCGATAAGAAAGAGAAAATCTTCTCATATTTTTTTTTTTTACTTCAATATATATAATAAAGAATAAAACTTTGATGTGAGTGCGAATTTTATTACACTGAAGATAAATATTTTTCTTGATGAATTTTATTTGTTATGTTGTAATTGATTTCATTTATAAGTAACACTCTCAATTTTGATATAACGAAAATCTAAGCATCATTTTTAATGTAATCTTTAATAAAATAAGTCATCCATTAAAATAAGTAAAACCGGATTCTTGGTGTATATAAACTTAATTCTTTAAATTTGTTTTTGATTATAAATTTTATTCCCTTCTTTTTAAAAAAAAATAAAATAATTATTATATATATTTTTAATCATATGGCATGGTATATATAGGTTGTTTCTTATGGGATTAAACAAATTTGAAAGAGGAGATTGGAAGAGCATTTCAAGATACTACGTTGTTTCAAAGACACCGACTCAAGTAGCCAGTCATGCTCAAAAGTATTTCTCTCGTCAAAATAGTAAGACTCCGGTAGAGCGTCGTCATCCTAGCATCAATGACATTCAAACTATCAACCTTAATCTCGGAACAACACCAATAACAACTACAACAACTATTCATCAGAACAGTAATAACAGCTTTGCTTATAACAACATTCATCAAGCCGACTCTTCATCAATGCATTTTCATCATCCTAGTTACACCTTTGGTGGTGCAACTTTTAGCAATAACTTCAATGAAAATTTTGGAATCTCCCATTTGGGTGAAGCATCTAGCAGCAACTTGTTTGTTATAGGGCAAAACATCATCAACAACAACAATCTAAATAGACCAACGTCTCCTCGCCCCTTTCTTTCAACATACTTGTCTTCAATTAGGGGGAATAGGCCCCAAGTCTAATCAATATTAGATATTTAGTTAGAGATATTTATTGGATGAAGTAAACCATGCTTGTAATAAATTATGGTTGCGTTGCAGTAGTGAATATTGAGTTTTATAGGTTTAAAGATTGGAGAGATTTAATTTTTCAGTATGTTTTTGAGATATAATATATGGGTCAGATCATTTGACTTGCCTTAGATTCAATTTCATATATAATGATTTGAAAGATTTTTGTGAACATTACTAATATAAATACACACACATATTAATGAGCTACTATAAAGACCAATTTGTTGTGGATATCCGTAGATTTTTTGCACTATAAAAGTAATTTGATATACAATTCTTATCATCATGTTTGTCTTAAGATTCATCATTTACACTTAAATTTTAAACACAAGCAAATTAAATCTCAAAGCGATTTAAACATGATGAATTTAAAATTCATCTGTTGGTCATTTCGGTCATTAAATAGTCTTTTTGTTTTGTTTTGTTTTTGCCCTGTTTTTAAATAGTTCATCATGTTTTTTCTTTTCTTTCACTACACTTTAGTTTTGGGCTAAAAATTATTTTTTTAAGAAAATAAATAAATACAATTGTATAGAGATTGTATAATCGTTGTATAGAATACATGCTAAACAATACGATATATGTATAGAAATTATATAGGATGTGTCTAGAAACTGTATATGTATTGTATAATATATGTATTTGTAATACACACACAATGGTGGTATAAAATACAGAGTTGCATATAGTATGGGTAGAAATTATATAATTATTGTATAAAATATGTATCTGAATAATTGTTCCAGCTCTAGATTATATAGAATGTGTATAAAAATGATATAATTATAATATGCAATAGTATTTGTATAAAATATGTATAGAAATTGTTTCATTGTTGCCTAAAATATATACAAAAACTGTATTATTATATATAACCAATAAAAATACACTTTTTTTTATTTGATTGATTAAAAAAAGACTAGAAAATACAATATTTCAATTTTATATTTGCCTGTTAACCCCAAAAAGCTAAAACATAGAATTTTAATTGATTTTTTTTGTTTGATAGATTTTTTTTTAAGAAAAGGTGATCAATCTGATTCATTAAACAAAGGAGAAAGATAATAGATAAAGAAACACTCGCCAAAAAGAAAAAGGAATGATGAAACATCACCCGACAAAAAAGTGACAAAACAAAAAAAAAAAGGAGGCGCGAAACTCGAGTGGATAAAAAACTGACAAAATAAAAGAAGGGAGGCGATTAAGCCAAATGGCTAGAAATTGAAATTTCAATTCCTTGGCCTCTTGCGTAGCTTTAATTTCGACCGACATGTTGTTTTAGTCCTTTCTGCAGAATAATATTCAATGAATATATCTTATTGAGTTTAACCATTTTATCGGATAGTACTAAACTTAGATAATAGATATTAGTCAAAGTTGATATATGTAGACGATCTTTAATTGATTATAAATACTTTATAGATATACACATACCGATAAAATAAATAAATAAATATTTTAAATGCAGGTAACAAAAACATGAACTTACCTTATACTCTAAGAACTTGCTTTAAGCAGGTTCTTTATTATTTTTATCGGTATTTGTTTATACATAGTAAATTTGTCTGAAACTTATTCTTTTGACAAATCTACCGATGATTAAATATAGTACTTAAAATAATTTTTCAAAATAGGGAGAGTTGTTTTTTCTGTCAACTCATATATAAAATAGATCGATGTGATCGGTAGTTCAATTATTTTTTATACAAAAATTACCGATGCTAGTTGATCACTTTTTCCAAAAAAAATGTTAAAGGGTCTAAATAAAAAATAATTTTTTAACATCAACAAGTATCAATTGACTGTTAGAATATATATATATATATATATATATATATATATATAAATATATATATATATATATATATATATATATATATATATTCTTCAAAATAAGAGAAAATACATAGATACCCCCGAATCTTGTCCGAATTTTTTAAAAAGACACTTAAACTATACTTTCTACTTATTACCCCACAAATCTTTCTTAAATTATTGCAAATACACTATTTTGACACTCTGTGTGTATACACGCACAACAAGTGCGTGAAAGATTCAAAATTGACTTTATTGACCAATTAAAAGTTGCAATGTGTAAATAATTTGATATATAATTTATCTTTTTTTAAAAAAAAATTATTTATTTACTTTTAAAAATTATTTCATACCCCCTCCCCCTCGCAATACCCCACCCACCCGCCATTGTCTTCTTCCTCATTGACAACTTCTTCTCCACCACCATAACTCAACAACAACATCAATTACAGCAACAACAACAACAACAACAACAACATCACCATAACTCTCTTTCTCCTCAATCCTCTCAATCATCACCATAACTCTACTCACCTTTTACCATCACCATATTTACCTTCTTCAATTTCAAGTTCTTATTTCAATTTATTTTTTTGACATTTTGAACAATTTTATAAAACCCAATATATTTCAAGATGATTAGGAGTATTATTTTTGTATTTACATTTCAATAAGATATTTACGAATTTTAGAAAATTCACTAATTATTTACAAAAAATTTTAATTTTGATATTATTTTTCTCAAAATCTTTATTGCTTTAAAATATCAAAGTTTATTCAGACAAAAGAATGATTAATTTCATATTAATAACTTAAGAGATAATACATCGAAACTACCCTGAACTTGTTAGCAAAACTTACTTTAGACCCTAAACTAATCGAGCAATTATTTACCTCCTTATGAACTTTAAAATGTATTATTTTGCCTCCTTAAGAGCTGATGTGGCAAAAAATAAATAAAGGCGTGTTTTAGTGGAAAAAAAAGTATAAATTTTTTTAGTGGGGCCCACTTTAATATTTTTAAACATTATTTTTTTTCCTTCTTCCTCACACCCCACCACCCCCATTTCTTGTTCTTCTTCACACCCCACCACCCCCATTTCTTCTTCTTCCTTTTTTTTTTTCACTTCTATTCACCAAAATCTTCAATCAAATACACAATAATAAAAAACATAAATTATATAAAAATAAACTTTCATATAAAAATCACGAATCAAAAAAATAAACTCAAAAAATACATAAAAGTCATTGTGTAAAGCACAACACATGCCATTAGTCTTTGTCACTCCCTTCTTCTTCTACTTTCCAAACTGAAACTTTTTTTTTTTAGTTCATAGGCTTCTCTCTTCCCCATTTTCAACACGAATCGACGATCCCTACCACTTAATTTTTTATCACCGCTACCAATTTTTAACTATAAACAGTTAATCAAACGAGTCTCCACTATATATATTATTTTTATTTTTGAGTTCATTTTTCTTGATTTGGGTATGTTGTGTTATGTGTTTTTCAGTTAGATTCTGAATTTGATTTGTTTTGTTGGGTATTGATCTGTTTTGTTATTTTGGGTGATCGTTGGAGTGTTCAAAATTGAATTTTGATTGGTTTTCTTGATGTGGGTATGGCTGGTTTTCTTGGTTCAAGATCTGTAGATTGTCGATTTGTGTTGGAGGGGGGAGGGGGTTGTGAAGAATAAAGAAAGGGAGGGGCATATATATATATATAGTATATATTTTACTTTTTTAAAAAATATATATAAAAATAGTATGTGTGTGGGATTTTTTATTTTTTTTTAAATTCTAATTTCTTACGTGACAATGACATAGCACTGATGTGGCGTCGATTTGGCAATGACATGTCGCGTGTGTAGTGCACTCTCCATTGTGAGAGTGAGATTTTGATTTTGAGGTTGAAATTAATTCACTTGAAAGTTGTTAAGGGGGTTAAATAATTGTCTGATTAGTTTAGGGTCTAAAGTAAGTTTTGCTGACAAGTTAAGGGGTGTTTTGATGTATTATCTCATAACTTAATCAAAGTTGAGAAAGTGCTAAAAAAATTATAAAAATGCTTTCTAATTGTTATGTAATGGCCGAAGGGAATGGAGATATTTTGTGGAGAAGAAGGAAAAGAAATATGAAGTTAAAGGAGATTGGTTATAGAGAAAATACGTGGAGTGAAATGATTGGTAGAAAGGAAAAAGAAAGTCAAAAAGTAAGAGAGAGGAAAACGAAAGAAGATAAAAATGTAAAGAAAATAATTAAAAATAAAAAATATGTATTTTTTATTAAGTCAGACGTGTCAAATTTTAATTGGTACGTGTTTAGCACCAATTTTATGAAACTGGAATTTGTCCAAAAATGATGTAATAATATCGATTCAAAATTGTTTGGGGGGGGGGGGGGAGGGGGGGTATTAGGATACTCACAAAGCTGAAGTGTCTTTTTGAAAAAATGATCCAACATTAGGGGGGTATTTATGTATTTTCTCTCAAAATGAAGATATCATCTCGCATACGATGAAGACCATATGTCAATTCTCAAAAAAATAACTTTTAATTTAATTTAGTTGATTTTTTCACTTTTTCCTCTCGTCAACTGATCAATCGAACTAATGTTTACCGATCCTCAACCTCCAATAATTTTATAATTTAATTGATTTTTTATTTTTTCTCTCTCGCCAACTAACCGATCAAGTAAATGTTTACTGCAAATTCATCAATTTTCAATACCGACACACTACCCTCTGACATTACTCTTTTAGCGTCAACTCTAAAATATTGATCAACTATGATCGTTTATTATGTTGATAATAGACCTTTGTTAAAGTAGTTCGAGCATGTTAATGAATATGGATCAGAAAAAAAGGACATATTCTATTAAGTTTGAGTATGTTATTGAATAAAGAGAAAATGCATCAAAACCCTCTAAACTTGTCACTCCAACTTATTATAGCACTTAAACTTAACACACATTTATTTACCCTCATAACATCTTTAAAGTGAAATAATTTCACCTCTTAATATATAAAATCACTCTCACAACGGAGAGTGCATCACACTCGCTAACACATTAGCGCCACATCACCGCCACGTAAATAAAATATTTTTTAAATAAGAAGGTCCAAATATCGAAGGAAAAATAAGAAGGTTTCAGCGATTTTTGAGATAGGATCACTCAAACAACGAGAAGGAAAAATTAATCGATGAACTTGGGGAATGATTTCGGCTAGATTGAGCACGAATCGAACTTCCCCCGGTTTCACTGTTTCTAGCCAAAAATCCTCAATCTGCTTCCATTTTTTGATCCCTTCCTCACTGATATGAGTGTATGCGTGCTTCTCGTGAACTCTGTGTATAGTGTTTTTCAATCCAAAATCAGAATGGAAAGGAGGCGTGTATACTTATGTGTTTTGAATTCATTTGTGAGTGTGGTCTCCTTGTTCATTCGAAAAAAGAGGAAAAGAAAAAATGGAGATTCTTGTATTCATACCATGAGTCCCTCCCCCCAAATAAATCCCTCAGAGTGTATATCCTCTCTCTGTATATTGTTGAGAGTATTTAAGTGGGTCCCATCATGTGCCTTTCCTAGAAGGTTCCTTGTGCGTATTTCTTTGTGGACAAGAAAAGAAGAAGAGGGTTCACGTGGGTAGGGGTGGCGTAGTGGGTGAGGTGTAAGTTTTTAATTGGAAAGGTTGTTGGGGAGGTTTTAAAAGAAGACGAAATTTGTTATCTTTCATCTTTGTTTCAGATCGCTGATGCTTGCCCCAGTCTTGTCTCTTCATTGACCCAAACCAGATCAGGGGAAAAGACTTTGACTCAAATACCGAGTTTCTTTTTAAGCATGTCTTTGAGATGCCCCTTTTGAAAGCTGAATATTTCACGAATCCAAGAACTTGTCGGTTGATGAACTTTCTTTGCTATGTCTTGAATTATGATCATGTTTCTTTCATGTGCTGGTCCTTGGCTTTTCCTCATACAATTGGGAAGACTAGTAGCAAGTTTTGAAATACTTTCTCATTTTTTTTGACACAGAATAGACTCAAAAAAATGTAAAGAAACAATGGTGACTTTTATTTTAATAAAGACATAAAACGACAAAAATATGAATATGTAAATGAAAGAAAAGGGCAATGTCCCTTATTCAAAAAGAAAATTTATCTGAATACGGCAACCAACTCCAATGAGTATGACATGCATTTTGGATTAAGTTGCCTGATCTTCCTATCCAAACTTCCCATTTGTTGTTGAGTTCGTGCCTTTGCCGCTGAGCCGCTTCTTCAAATCCATTGGACCCATATATCTCATTCAATCGACGACATCTTAAAAGACTTTCTCCAACAAATCTCTTTCCTTTTCATTTTTCACTTTTCTCTCGAACTCGTCATCGCCTTACGGTGCCTGTGAGGGTTTTCACCAGTAAGACTCTCTCATTTTTATTTCTCTCAACTCACCATCGCCTTATGGTGCCCGCAAAGGTTTTCACCAATAAGACTCTCTTATTTTTATTTCTTTCCTGATTTATTATGCTGAGGAAGACAAGTAGTACCCCACAATGTATCAGCATATCCATTGCATGCTTAGCCTTAACATTACCACAAATTGATATGAAGGACTTTCTTTGGTTGTAACTTGGCTTTTGGATAAGGTTAGAAATGGATGGCAAGAGGCTCAAACGACACTTAAAGTGGGGGTGAGACTTACAACTTTTGGAATTGACTCAAATAACACATTAACTCATGCCCCAGTTTTTGTTCACTGGGTGACTCTAAAATCTTTATGTGGTTGGACCGAGCCCTGAATAGGGCAACCTACGTATCTCACTCCCAAGAGAGGAGAATCAGGTCGCACGTAGTTCCATCAGCCTGTACTTTGTTTTGATTTGATTTTTCTTTCCTTTTTTCTTTTTTTTCATACTTACTTTTTTATTCTTCTTTTCTTGACACTTGTTTTTACTCGGTTTTGAATCCAAAAGAGGGGTATGAAAGAAAAAATAAAACTAGGCTCAAACGGGGTAAACAAAGGATAACACAATGTTTGGATAGCAGAATGGAATGCCTTCATCATATCAATCTTCAAAAATGCAGCTACTAAGCATGCAATTGAACCAACAAAGGAATAAAATATCATACGTAATATCTTTTGACTGCATCTGCATTGATAGCCATTTCTTCCATTTTGCCTTCAATATTTGTCAAATATAAGGCCCCATTGGGCAACACTTTCTTCACAATAAAGGGACCTTGCCAATTTGGGGAGAACTTGCCTTTAGCTTCAACCTGATGAGGAAGGATATGCTTCAATACCAACTGACCAACTTCAAAACGCCTGGGGCATACCTTTTTGTTATACGCACGAGCCATTCTTTTCTGATACAATTGACCATGACATACCGACGTCAGTCTTTTTTCATCAATCAAGATCAACTGTTCCAATCGGGTTTTGACCCACTCATCATCATCAATCTCTACTTCCACAATAACTTGAAGAGAGGGAATTTTAACTTCCACGGGAATGAATGCTTCTGTCCCGTACACCAACAAATATGGAGTTTCCCTTGTTGAAGTACAAATAGTAGTACGATAACCTAGAAATGCAAACGGCAACTTCTCGTGCCATTATCTGGACCCTTGTACCATTTTTCACAGTATCTTCTTGATATTCTTGTTGGCGGCTTCCACAGCGCCATTTGCCTTTGGACGATATGGAGTGGAATTTCAATGTACGCTCTTAAACTATTGTCACACTTCTTGCATCAAATGATATTAAGATTGGCAGCGTTGTCTGTAATGATCATCTTCGAAATTCCAAACCTACAAATAATGATGGCATGAACAAAATTCACCACCGCCTTCTTTGTCATTGACTTGAAAGTTACTGCTTCTACTCACTTTGTGAAGTAATCAATGGCCACCAAAATGAATCTATGCCCATTTGACGCTTTCGGCTCAATCGGCCCGATCACGTCCATCCCCCAAGCTACGAAAGGCCATGGACCAGACATTGCATGCAATTCAGCAGGAGGAGAATGTATCAGATCACTATGTACCTGACATTGATGACATTTTTTAACAAAACGAATGGAATCCCTCTCCATAGTAAGCCAATAATAACCTTCTCTGAGAATCTTCTTTGATAAGACATAACCGTTCATATGGGGCCTGCATACTCCGGAATGAACTTCAACCATGATTGCCGAAGCTTCTTTTGCATCAACACACCTCAAAAGTCCCAGATCTGGGGTTCTTTAGTATAAGATTCCCCCACTTAAGAAAAATCCACTATCCAAACGCCAAATAGTCCTCTTTTGATCACTGGTGTTATGTTTTTGGTATTCTTCCGACTGGATGTATCGCTTGATATCAAAGAACCAAGGTTCGCCTTCGAGTTCTTCTTCAATTGCATTATAGTAAGCATGTTGATCACAACTCTGTATATGCATTGGATCAATTTAGGCCTTGTCAGGATGTTAGAGTATTGAAGCCAAAGTGGCTAAGGCATCAGCAATCTCATTCCGAATTCTTGGAATATGCCTAAACTTTACAGACACAAACTGTTGACATAGATCTTTCAACCATTGTTGATACGGTATTAGCTTTAAATCTCGCGTCTCCCAATTACCTTGAATCTGATGGACGAGAAAATCTGAATCCCCCAACACTAATAGTCCCTGGATTCCCATATCAATAGCTAGCCTCAGACCCAGAATGCAAGCTTCATATTCTGCCATGTTATTGGTAAAATAAAATCGAAGTTGTGTTGTTACCGGAAAATGTTGCCCCACCTCAGAGATAATAACTACATCTATTCCGACTCCTTTCATGTTGGCAGCTCCATCAAAGAATAACTTCCAACCTGGATCAGCATCTATAACTACTTCATCGACAAACAACACTTCTTTATCAGGAAAATATGTCTTTAATGTCTCGTACTCTTCGTCAATGAGATTCTCAACAAGATGATCTGCCAAGGCTTGGGCTTTTATGGCAGTTCAAGTCACATATACAATGTCGAACTTGGTAAGCAATATTTTCCACTTTGCCAAACGACCGGTCGATATAGGCTTCTGAAAGATATACTTCAAAAGATCCATGTGGGATATGAGAAAAGTAGTATAGGACGAAAGATAATGCTTCACCTTCTGTGCTACCCAAGTTAGGGTACAACACGTCCTTTCAAGAAGAGTGTACCTAGCCTCATATGTTGTGAACTTCTTACTGAGATAATAAATAGCCTGCTCCTTTTTGCCCATGACATCATGTTGACCTAGGACACAACCGAAAGAATTGTCCATGACCGATAAATATAAGATCAAAGGCCTACCAGGTTCCGGTGGTACCAGCACGAGCGGATTTGACAAATATCTTTTGATTTTGTCGAATGCTTCCTGAGATTCTTCGGTCCACTCTACCGTAGCACTCTTTTTCAGCAACTTGAAAATGGGCTCACACGTGGTTATGAGTTGAGCAATAAACCTACTAATGTAGTTCAGACTACCAAGAAGACTCATCACCCCCGTTCTGTTCTTGGGCGGTGGCAGATCCTGAATGGCTTTGATCTCCGAAGGATCCAATTCGATACCCCGACGGCTGACTACGAACCCCAACAGCTTTCCAGATGGAACTCCAAATACACATTTTGTCGGGTTGAGTTTGAGATTATACCTGCGGAGCCTTTTGAAGAACTTTCTTAGATCTTTAACAGGGTCAGCCTGATTCTTTGATTTAATAATCATATAATCTACATAAACCTCAATATCCTTATGCATCATGTCATGAAACATAGTGGTTATGGCTCACATTTTTTTTGTCCAACATTCTTCAAACCGAACGACATTACTCGATAACAATAAGTTCCCCATGGTGTGATAAAATACATCTTCTCTGTGTCTTCATTATCCATAACGATCTGGTGGTATCCTGTAGAACAATCCACAAAAGAGGCTACCTCATGTTTAGCGCAATTTTCCAACAAAATATGGATGTTGGGTAGCGGAAAATCATCCTTCGGACTTGCTCTGTTCAAATCACGGTAATCAACACATACTCAAATTTTGCCATCTTTCTTTGGAACGGGAACAACATTGGATAACCACGTAGGATAACGAGCCACTCGAATGACTTTGGCTTCAAGTTGTTTCATGATTTCCTCTTTGATTTTGATACTTACATCAGTTTTAAACTTCCTCAACTTTTGTTTCACAGGGGGGAAGGCAAGATCAGTTGGCAATTTATGAGCCACTAATTTTGTACTTAAACCAGGCATATCATCATAAGACCATGCAAAAATATCCTTATAATCAATTAACGCTTGAATCATTCCATCTTTTAGCTATGGAAAAGCATGTACACTGATTTTAGTTTCCCTAATATCTTTTTGATCAGGCCAAAAATTCTGCATGCATGTCATGTCATTAGAGTCAGCATAAAGAGAATTGTATAAAGAAAAGACAAAACAAGATACATTAGACACAAAATAAAAGGGACATTGCATTTCATTAAAAGGGAAAGATAGGAGCGTTTAAACACAAACAACAAAATACAAACAAGCTAAATTCCGAGTTACAACCCTGGAATAACTCAAAAAACTGAAAGGAAAACAATATGAACTACCAAAACTCCCTCCTGACGGGGAGAGGAGTGATTCCCAATTGTTGAGACGGACAACTAGGCCTATGAACTGCATATCTGCCTTACTGTTACCTTCTCCTGCGTCAACCATGTCAACTTCAATCAACAGGTTCTGGAAGTCATCAACCAATTCAACTTCAAATTCTACAGGTGCCAAGACACTGCTCTTGATGAATGACTTACTAAGTAGAGGCACTGGGCGAGGGAGTGACCATATTTCTTTCTTTGTTTCCTTAAATTTCTTCAGATCTTCAGCCGTAGGTTCGAAACCCAGACCAAAAGTGCCCATGTTCTCCCTCGAACATATGGGACGAACTATACCATGAAGAGACACTCCTAAACCCCTTCCTAGCTTGAATCCATATTTTAACATTTTATTTATCATCATGACAGAAAAGGGAGACAATTGTGGCCCTGGAATAACTTGCCCTTCAATGATACGATTCACCGATATTGTATCAAAAATTTGATAGACAAATGTCTCCTCTACATTATTTGCTTCAATAAGGGACAATAGAGAATCTTCGTAGGAGG
The DNA here is from genome assembly GCA_030864215.1 of Capsicum pubescens. NCBI lineage: Eukaryota > Viridiplantae > Streptophyta > Magnoliopsida > Solanales > Solanaceae > Capsicum > Capsicum pubescens. The sequence continues at coordinate 182,599,530 of CM061539.1, read as the reverse complement.
ACAAATCCCCTTCACCATGAATAACCACTTCTTGTCTGTCATGCTCAAACATGATCATTTGGTGCAATGTAGATGCAACCGCCTTGGCCTTGTGGATCCATGGTCTTCCCAACAACAGATTGTAAGAGGAGTCGATATTCAGCACTTGAAACTCTATGGTGAATTCAACCGGCCCTATAATCAACATTAGTTCTATTTCTCCAATGGATTTGAATTTTGCTCCATCGAAAGCCCTGACACATACATTGTTGGGCCTGATCCTCTCAACACCAATATTTAACTTTTGCAAAGTGGAAATAGGGCAAATATTTGCACCTGAACCTCCGTCAATCATGACATGAGTGACATAGAAATCTTCACACTTTACTTTAATGTATAGGCCCCGGTTATGCCCCGTACCTTCAACAGGAAATTCATCGTCAGAGAAACTGATCTGATTGACCTCAAAGATTTTTCCAACCATTTCCTTAAGCTGATTTATCGTAATCTCCCTAGGAATGTATGCTTCGTTTAATACCTTATGTATAATGTCACGATGTTCCTTGGAAGAAGCAACAAAGATAAGAAGGAAATTTGAGCAGGGGTTTTCTTCAACTGATCTATTATTGAATACTTTGGCAACTTCATCTTTTTCAAAAATTCTTTGACTTTTTCTTTGGTGACAGGCTTTTTGATAGATGAAGTCCCACTCACAATTGTCTTGGACTTTCTTAAACCTTCAGGCACGAAGCATCTTCCTGACCGAGTAAAACCCCCTACCTCATCTGCACCTTCCACTACTTTATTCCCCTGATAAGTCATCACAGTCCGCTTATAGTTCCAGGGAACCTTTTTTGTATCAACTATCAGAGGTTGGGTCACCGGTTTGATGATAATAGGTGCCGCAAGTTCTCCTTTCACCGTCAATATAGGCTTACCTGGAGCTCCTATTACCATCAACTTAGGCTTGTCTTAACTTAAACCAACGACTGCTCCGACTCCTTTCATTGTGATCAAGGGTTTCTTCATGCTTTCTTGGACTTTATCCTCTCCTGTTTATTCCTGGATCAATGATATTGCTTTCAATGAGTCCGCCACATTCACTGATTTATCCTCATTGGTCTGTATTCTGACAATAGGCTTATAACACCTTGACGACTCTTTCCCATCATATGTCAATTCTAACAGATTAGTTTCAGCATGGGTTGGCAATGGATTCTGGTTAATGTTTGGAACCTCCGGGACCTGGACCAAATCTGATTTAAATCGATTAAATCTTGGATGGCTCTCTTTAAATACCAGTATTTCTCAATATCGTGGCCTGGTATGTCAGAACAATATGCACACCTTAAAGAATAATCGAGATTCCTAGAAGGTGGATTTGAAAGCCTTCCTTGAATTGGGCTTAAGACCTTCATCTTTCTCAACCTATCAAATAAGCTAGCATATGTCTCCCGAGAGGCGTGAATTAATTTTTGACCGCCTTCTCTTTCTTGTACTCAGGCCTGGTTTAGAAACAGGGTCTGGAGGGGTTTTGGTAATTTGGTGGAGCTGATGGACGATTTTGTGGAGCTTGCGCACTCCATTGCGGGTAAGAAAGGGTTTGGGCATATGGCTGTGCACTATATACTGGGTAAGGAGGGGGTGAAATGGCATATGGTGGGTTTTGCGGAGAGTAGTAATGGTGGGGAGAAATATATGGAACTTGGACATAGGCTTGGGGATAGTTGTGAGGTGGTCTTTTGGGATAGGAATGGGGTCCAACAACAACGGTCGCCACATCCTCTTTCTTTTTCTTACCTACGAACGCGCCAGATCCACCTTGAACGCTTGTGTGGTGGATTTTAACGTGGCAAAACTCACTATTCGGCCGATCTTAATTCCGCTCTCTATCATTTATCCCATTTGAGGACTTCAATAAAAGACTTTCCCATTGCCAGAAGTAAATGTTGAAAATAGGTATTATCCTATGCCTGAATGAAGACCTCTACCAGCTTACTCTCCTTCATTGGAGGCTTTACCCTGACGGCCTGTTCACGCCACCTTATCGCGTATTCCCTAAAGCCTTCAGTGTTTTTCTTCTTCATGTTGACCAAGGATTTTTCGTCAGGAATCAGGTCAATGTTATACGAAAAATATTGCACAAACTCAGAAGCTAAGTCATCACAGCTATTCCACTTGTCGATATCTTGATCGACAAACCATTCTGAAGTCAGATCAGAAAGACTCTTGCCAAAGAAAGCCATGAGCAACTCTTTCCTTCCCCCTGCAGCCCTCAACTGGTTGGAATAACGTCTCAAGTGTGTCATGGGATCACCGTGACCAGCATACTTCTCAAATTTGGGCATTTTAAAGCCGAGGGGAAGGTTAACGTTTGGGAACATGCAAAGATCTTTATAGGAAACACTCTTATAACCTCCGATTCCCTGCAAATTCCTCATGGCCTATTCCAAACTTTTCAATTTCCGCGCTACGACTTCCTGTTCTTTTGTTGCTACAGGCTTCTTCGTATCAAACGGAAATGCAGGTGACTGAATGTACCCATACGGTTTATTAATCCTCAAAGTAGGCTCCGGGGCATAATACTGATTATCTGAAATCTTTAATACTGGATCACTAGCAGAACGAGGAAGCACCGTTGTCGGACGCACAACAGAGGTGGGAGCTTTAGGTGGTGGCGGAGCCACAAAAACAGGCGCTGTCGGTGGCGCCGACTGAGCAGTGGGCCTTGGTTGGGGAACTGCCAAGGGCACACTAGAAGTGCCAGGATAATATTGTCGTGGAGTGAATCCTGGCGCGTGTTTCGATGACTCCATGGGAGCAGAGAATTGAGCCTGACAAAGCGGTGGGCAGTTAGAGATATTCTCAAGATCTTTAGGGAGCGGAGGATAAGGCATGCCACTAGCCCATGCTTCGTGCAGATCTATTAATTATTGCCTGAGTCTTAGAACCTCATCATTGCATTCTGAACTTTCCTCCTGGGGATCCTGATCTGGGTCAATGAGAAAATTTTCAATCTCCCTACTAGCCATGGCGAACTTTGCTTTTGATCTAGTGAAGTACGAGTGACTTGCCAGAGTGCTGCAAACCAACAACTGTTATCTAAAAGAACATGCTCATCAAAGACAACACCCGTTAGGATTAGGTCACATAACAAGCATGGGAATCATATTGGTAAAATTGTCCTAGATTCATGTTCATTTCTACCAGCCTTTGAGGGTAGCGAGGTCATTTTAACATCATCCCGATTTTCATCTACACTCATTTACTTCTTTCCTCCAACCACACCTCTTTTCTTCCGCCCTCATTTTTTTTTTCTGTATCAATCTCTGTTCTTTCCCTTTCTGGTCTCATCATCCTTTCTTTCTTTTCTTCTTTCGCTATCCCATTTCTTTTTATCTTTCGTTATGGCTTTTGTTTTTCTTTAAAAGAGGAAAATTGGGGAAAATCAAAGAAACAAAATATTAGATCGAACCCAAAAGTAGGTTGCCTACGTATCATGTTGTTCATGAATCTGATCTTGCGTAGTTTGGGATGCATATGCATAAACATCACATAGTTGAAGTTTTTTTTCACGAAAAACGAAAAAAAAAAAAAAAAAAAGACGTAACATCATAATATTTTGATGAAAGAAACAACAAAAACACACAACGAAATTAAGACAACCTCGATACTAATCAACAAAGACTGAATGACATTCTAGACTAACATGACAACATACATAATGCTCCTAATAAAAACTCTAAAGTTAAAGCAAACTTGACACCGACTTAACAAAGACACAATACTACAAATGGCAGAAAAGTAAAGGACTCAAACTAAACAAAAGATAGGAAATGCTCCTTCAAACTGGTGCTCTGCGTGATGACCCTGACTGAGATGGACCCGTTTGTGAAGTTCTCTTTCTCCCATTCAAACAATGTAGCATATCTTGTAAGGACCCTTCAATATTTGGGAAGATACCTCTGGCACGTATTCCTGCCTCGTGAGGAGTACACTTGAAAAGACTATTCTGACACCCCTTAACAGTTTTGAGCAAACCTAATAACTGAACTCTTAGTGCCTCTACCTTGGCCCCCGCCCCTTCATCCTGATGGTCGCCAACTATGCATTCATCTTGTATCTTCCCTCTAAGATGCACTGGTAATGGTATGCTGACACCTTGAGGAATAGATTGTAACCAGATTTCATATCCTTGAGTGTATCCAGGATTATCTAAACCTGTCCTGAGAGTATCCACGCCCTGCCATGTTGCATTACTCCAGAATTGCTCATACTTGATCTCACCCCTGGCATGGTCCCTAAAGTACTCCACATCCTATTGAAAGTCCACTATTTGCAGAATATCTTGCACTCTACCCAATTGACGCATTACCCTAAGAGGAGTGTATGGTCGGGTACAATTAAGCCCCAACAAAACTAGATGGGGGTGTATGCTAGATCCAACAAAGATTACTTTTGGTCGGAACCATAGATAGGTCCACAAGACATTGCTATCTGTTCTTGATTCAAGGAACTCAACCCAAACGTCAACTTCTATAGGCAATGAGAATTTAGCAAAACCCATTTTATGTTCTATGGTTTCCACTCGACTAGGCAGAAAACGGTCAATCACATTAGATTTAAGCAAAGAAGGGGCATGCAAATGCTCCATCATCCATAGTTGTAATATTAGGTTGCTCCCCTCAAAAAATCGCATACCCCCTTTTATCTCGGTCAAAGCTTTGTATATTTCCACCAAGATCAAAGGCACAATAGTGACCTTATCTCTCTTATCCTTGTTAAATAAGGCCATCGCTACAGATTGCAATCGAGTATTAATACGTCTATCTTCCAAGGGGAATACCAAAGTACCTAATAGAACAAAGACGAAGACTTCAAGGAGACGTTTCTCCCAATTCTTCTTAGTTGTTAAAATTCATCTAAAAAACAATCAAAACCGTCTAAGAGGCCAAACCGAGCATACAAGTAATCGAAAGAGATCCAAGATTGGTTAAGGCGACCCAGATGGTCATTAACTTTCAACCCATAACAGTGGAGAAACCTATTGGGAGAATGAAACCGCGCTCGAATCATCATCTTTTTAATGTAGGCCAATTTAAATAAACCAGATATCTCCGCCAGGGTAGGTGTCATTTCACAACTCCCAAACCTAAAAACCAGACAATTTGGATCCCAAAAAGTCAATGCAACCTCGATCAAGTTTGGACGAGGCATGATAGACAAGAAAGAAGTGAGAGTTCCTAGCTTCTTTGATAACTCATGCCTTTCGGAGTAGTTGAACGTGCACCACCACTTGATTATCGTTTTGGGCACTTTAGAAACCATTAGGACTTTAGACCTTGGAGGCAGATCCATCCTGTAACAACACACAAGGCTTATGATTTAACAATTGATAAAAGGGGAGAAGTTCCCGACCCTCGGGATTTTGACACCGAAAGGTTATCATGCAGAAACAAACCACTTTAGACTCAGATTAAAACAAATGGTACCACTAAGTGCGGTCAGCCTACTTGGCTAAGATTAACCGACGACTCTAGACCAGACTAAAAGGGGGAAGACCCTAAGCTAGGACCAAGATAGAGACCAAAATAAAATTTTACCGGAACCACCGAGGGTTGCCTACATATCCCGCCCCGAAGGACGAGAATCAGGTACGCGTAGTTCGTCCAGCTTGGACAATAAAGGATTAAATGACAAACTAAACCCTGAATTGAAAGACACGACTAAAGACATACGAATAAAATCTTTTTTTGTGTGTTTTTAATTAGAAACTAACACAAACAACTATGAAAGAAAAATCTTTTTGATATTTTCGTTATAGAAAAATGTACAAAGCTCCTATTGAAAGGAAAAAAAATAATTTTTGGAGTTTTCGAATAGTGAATACTTACTAAAGAAATAAAAGAAAAATCTTTTTAACATTTTTGATTTTTGGAAAAGGAGTGCAAAAAGTAAAAAAAACATTTTTTTTTAATTGTGAAAAACAAATTCCATAAAGAACCCTAAAAACTACCAATTTTTTTTCACTCTTTTTTTCTTCTTTTTTTTTTTCAATAATTTCTTGCCTACACACTTTGCTTCTAACTCAAACTTTTGCCCAAATCAGTCTGTCAAATGACCTCGTTACCCTCAAAGATGCAACATTTAGCACGTAGAGATGCTTCAGAGGTAAGTCTCCTACAAAGGGCCACATGGGTCCCGCTAGATCTCAATATGATGCAAATAAGCATGACTTAAAAGCTGACCTACGCTGGATTTTACTAACAAGGTTGTTCAGGGGAGCGTATGGTCGATAGTGGTGGCGCTAGCTTTCCACCCACTCCATACCATCCGACGGCTCCCCCTCCTAAAAATAAGGGTGACTCAACTATAGGTCGTGTACACAGCTTCTATGTACAGCAGAACTTGTTGCAGAAAGAATTGACTCGGGTTATGCAAATGATGCCAGATATAAACCGGTAACACATAAGAGAAAAAGTGTAAACACGTAGCACGTAAACACTCCACAATGATAAAACAATAACACAAAATAACACGAACAAAAGGTTTATACACCTATAGTGCCAAACTAAGCTGATACAACTCCAAAAATAAGCTCGGATTGTGAAATTGTCCCCAGCAGAGTCGCCAGAGCGTCACACTCCTTTTTAACTCCAAAAAGATTATGATTTTAAGTTCGAAAGTTTTTTTTATATTATTAAGAGTGACAAAATGAAGATTTGTTTCGAAAAGAATTATTTACCATTTTAAATCAGAGTTGCCACTTGGCATAATCCGGTGTGCCAAGTCACCTTTGAAAATCCTTTTCAAAACTATTTTGACTCTAAAAGATTGATCCGCAAATAAAGATTCCGACTAAGGAATTTTGTTGACCGGGGGGAAGGTGCTAGGCACCCCTCGATCCCGTGGTTTGACCACGGTCGCTTGGTAGAGAGTATCGGCTAATTTAACACTATGAATGTATAAACCCCACAAAACACGTAAAACAAACAAACCAACAAAAAAAACAAAACTAGTCAAAAATATAGAGTCCAGTCCAAATTATACCGTCCATAATAATAAAAATGCAAAAATAAATCCTATCTAACCTACGCTAATTCTAACTACGCTCCCCTGCTTTACCCGACGCCTCAGGCCTTGATCACGGTCCGCCTTCGCCAACATGATACGTCGGGGCATTCTTCGATGAATAAATACATCAATCTTCGGGGCATTCTCCAGCCAAATGAATATACTTCAATCCGAAAACATAAACCAACACTTTTCAACAAAAACACTTTCATCATTCAACAATCACAAGTCATAAACTTTGCCTAGCCCACTTATATTCGCCTATCAATTGTCGACCTAAACATGATACTACCATTTTTCAACAACATCCAATGCTTATTCCGAACTAAACGACATTACACCATAATTGATTTATTCACCCATTTTTATTTTTTAATTCCTACCCCCCACTAGTTTTATTTTTTATCAATCACACCTTCAAAGTTACTCCGATTCATTCCACATATCAACGAAATCATATCATCAAACACGTAATTATAACATTGTAACATCAACAAAAATCCAACAATCACCACATAATCAATTAGATGCACCAAATACCATGAATAATAAAATAAAAGAGGGGAAGATTAGAATTGGACCTCAATGGAGCGTTTCTCGTAGATAATAAAAAAATCCGAGAACCGAGATCCTCGAGCAAGGAAACCCCAAAAACGAGCAGTCCAAATCAGTATAGAAAGAAAAGGAAATCCGCTACTGATTTGCGGTTAACAGAAAACACAAACTGACTTCGAACGACCTCAAAAACTCGATATCGACTACCAATCCTAAAGACAAACCAATTCGAAGTACCCTAGAAATCCAAGCGCGAGAGTTGAACTATTTAAAACCGAGCTCCTATGAACAAACAACGATGAAGACGTCTAAACAGTGGACACCGCCCAGATTACATCCAAATATCGAAGGAAAAATAAGAAGGTTTCAACGATTTTTGAGATGGGATCTCTCAAACAACGAGAAGGAAAAATTAATCGATGAACTTGGGGACCGATTTCGGCGAGATTGAACACGAATCGGATGAAAGCTTCGCCGGAAATAAAAACGCGATAATACTGAACTTCCCCCGGTTTCACTGTTTCTAGCCAAAAATCCTCAATCTGCTTCCCTTTTTTGATCCCTTCCTCACTGATATGAGTGTATGCGTGCTTCTCGTGAACTCTGTGCACAGTGTTTTTCAATCCAAAATCAGAATGGAAAGGAGGCGTGTATACTTATGTGTTTTGAATTCGTTTGTAAGTGTGGTCTCCTTGTTCATTCGAAAAAAAAGGAAAAAAAATGGAGATTCTTGTATTCATACCAGGAGGCCCCCCCCCTCCAAAAAAAAATAAAATCCCTCAGAGTGTATATCCTCTCTCTGTATATTGTTGAGAGTATTTAAGTGGGTCCCATCATGTGCCTTTCCTAAAAGGTTCCTTGTGTGTATTTCTTTGTGGACAAGAAAATGAGAGGGGGGTCACGTGGGTAGGGGTGGGGGTAGTGGGTGAGGTGTAAGTTTTTAATTGGAAAGGTTGTTGAGGAGGTTTTAAAAGAAGACGAAATTTGTTATATTTTGTTATTTGGATAAAGACACATAAATAAATAAATAAATAAATAAATAAATAGGTAAAAGATGAAGTGGTTATTTATTTGTTTTTCTTGTGAAAAAATTATAAAATGGGGTTAAATTTTGATAACGGAGTAAGAAATTTTTTATTTTATTTTTTGACGGGGCAAAATTATGTGTCTACACTCATCTAACTTGATTCAATTACATGTCTAGATTAGTAGATGCTTGATTTTCTATCCCTGAACTTCTTCACTATTTTTGTCAGCATAATAGAATTCAACATGTGTGTATATATATATCTTCTTTGTTTTCATTCAAAATCATTCTTTAGGGTAAAATTTTTGCTCAGACAAGAATTACTTGGATCAAAATTGAAGCTTTGTGATTATTATTATATTGATTTTTTTATAGTTTACAGGTCGTAGATGAATGTCGGTTGGCTTTGAAGAATTTCTTATGCAAAGGTTAGATTTAATTGTATCGTTTTGATATCTTTATTATCTTATTATTTTATTTTATTTTATTTACGGATGCTAGATGAATGTGGGTTGACTTTGAAAATTTTTTGTAGGTAAAAGTTAGGTTTAATGTATTATCATAATATCTCTATTAGGAGTCGTTTGGTAGAGTGTATAAGAATAATGCAAAATATGGTGTATTAGTAATGCTTGTATTAGTAATGTTTGTGTTAGTTATGCTTGTATTATTCTTATGCGGTGTTTGGTTCGATGTATTATAAAAAACATGAATTATATAATTTCTAAAAATAAATAAAATTTTTTACATAATACCCTCAATATATATGTTGGAAAGGATGCCGAAATTTTTTTGAGGGGTAATAGGGTCTTTAAGCATGTTAATGCATGCATTAGATCCATTGCATTACTAATGCCATGGATTTTGAGGTATTAGTAATACACACCTCAATACACAATAGAATGTCAAAATCAAAAATCTCAAAATTCAACAACCACACCCTCTTTTTACATCTCTGCCTCATCATCAAACAAGAAGAAAAAGAAGATACTAGAAACCCCTTTCCATTCTCATTCTTCTCTCGTTTTTCATATCCGTTTCTTACAATTTCTCATAAAAAATTAAGATTTTCTTATTTATAATTTGGTAATTGGAGGAGTAATTGGGGTTAGGATTTGGGGGGTGGGCTGGTGGTTGTGGATTAGTGGGTTTTTTTTTTTGAAAGAAAAAATTCACGCATTTTTTTTGTTTTATTTTTTTTAAATGCCACGTCAGCATTAAGAGATGAAATTAATTGATGTTAAGGGTAAATAACGCGTGTTAAGTTTAAGTGCTAAAATAAGTTGGAGTGACCAGTTTAGGCAGATTTCGATGCATTTTCTCTTGAATAAAACATAACTTAGTTATTGATAAAATTGACAGATGTAAGACAATTTTCAATTGATACGAGAAATACATCATATGTACACAAAAATCGACAAAAGAAATAAATAAAGTTTTCAAAATGCATTTAACACGTATGAACACCAAAGCTCTAAGAAAATTTACAAGTGCATTTGAGATAGATATGATCTTAAATAATGTAAAAACAATAAATGGCTAAACGAACTTAAATAAGCACTTGAAATTAGTAGTAATTAACATTTTACCACTAGACAAAAATTTGTGCTTCCAAAAGAACATGCAACATAAACCACAGAACTCAATAACTACTTTCGATCAATGATTTCTTTTATTAAACATCAACAGCCATAGATTGAGCATCTCTCAACCCGAATATGCTGTCAATAACAGCCAACTCTGTTGTTGTAGTGTCCGAGCCACAAAATGCCATCCAGTCATTAACGGTCAATCCAGCAGCGATCACATTACTACCCCTATTCACAGTTCCTGCAGCCAGAGGTAATCCATCAAGAAGATCTGAAAGCTCCTCCAAATCTTCATCGGATGTATCAGGATGGACCTGTTGTTCCAAAATAAAGTTTCACAAAAATCAGGAAAAAGAATAATGTCATGCGTCTTGTTGCTCCTGCACCGGTCAACAAGGTGCAGCAGGCACAATTCACTTTCCATTGTTCGCTCCAATGAGGAAAATTGTACTTACCAAGCCCCCAATGTTGGACAAAGAACAATAGCTGCCAACAAGAACATTCCTAGCTATTGTTTGACAAATAACTTTAACGCCAAGAACATCAGCAATAATCTCTTCAGTCAACTGGTAAAAATAATAAAACTAACATGAGCGAGCACAACACAAATATATGCCAAGTAAGTTGGACCATCTATTAGATGACATAGGTAACATTCAGGATCTAACCTACTCCTGAATCTATTTTATCAGGAGGAAAAGGCTATTGTTGAATCTTGATAAATTCAGGCTACAGTTAAATTTCACATACTACTACAATGCCATCCCATTCTATAGTAAAAGAAGCGAAAAGATTACCTTGTCAAGATCAGGATGTATCAAAGCAAAATCATCATTGCATGCTATGCAGTTTCCCAAAGCAGAATGTGCCTCGTCGACACATTTTACCTCAACAGAATCGGGCAGACTATTCCTCAAGTGCTGAAGTTCTTCAGCCACCGTAAGAGACACAAAAGCAGATGTCAAGTCAAAGAAATAGCAGAGAATGAAAGTGAACGGAAGGTATTTTGACCAATTTATAATGACCTCACAGTCCCATCAATAAACATGAAACTTTAGAGTGAAAGCTAGACATCATGAACTATAAGGAGCACGTATGAATCAGTTTTGATATGAGCGCACTTAAATCTTTTTTCCACCTATTATTAAGCATTAGAATAAAGAAGTTTGCTACAAGATCTAATAACACATCTTCAATTTTCACTAGACTATCATTGTAACAGAAGTATACCTGGAAGCATTACACTAGTAGAGACTTTCCTGGATATCATTAATCACACATTGACAATCAATAATGTTAATGTTCCTATCACCAGTACTAAAACGGTTACTCATGTCTTCCTCCAATTCATTTAGCCAGTGTTTTCTGATTCGAACACCTCATTCATCCCATGTCAGCCAGGTGCGGTGCGGGATGGGGGTGAGGAGCGCAGCTCATAGAATTGAAATTTCAGATATGCTACATTATAACAATGAGAAGAACTACTCCAAAAAAAAATAAAAAAATTCAAGAATGGAATAAGATTCTGGTTGGGATAATGCTTATTGAGATTAAAATATAAGATGGAAACATTAGCCCAATGAGAATCAAATTTGTTAAGGTTTTGTTAGTGCATATAAATTTATCTGTGGCCTTCCACTTCCAGTTCCAAAACTGTTGCACGGGTTCATGGACAGCAATGTTGCCGAGTGCAAACCAACCACTAATGAAATTGTTTTCTTCTATTGCACGAATTCTGTCATAGTAAGTCCAATTCATATCCGTCCCTGACATAGATAAGTATTCCAAAGGCTCTATTTGAACACAAGTGACTATAATGGCATATGTTTGCATGATCAACAATTATTGCACTGTATAAATTACCATCATTTTGAATTTCAGTATTAAAAGATAAGTATGTTTCACTCCTTGACTAATCCTGGATTCAACATTGGTAAAAAATTATTAACATTGGATGTGCATAGTTAAATTAGTCCAATGTATGATGGATCTTATCATCACAAACGAAAACTAAAATGCATAACGGTAGACAAATTATTTATCTTCAATCGTTCTATATCTCCCCTGCTTAATTATTTATATTCCTTTCATGTCTATGTTTTTCATCATTCCACATTAGGACTTCTAAAAGTTCAGCTTTCATTTGCACCAAGCAGTGGCGGAGGCAGGATTTCTATCAAAGGGTTCAAATGCAGGAAGCAAAAAAAAGAATTATCAAAGGGTTCAAATGCAGGAAGCAAAAAAAATAAATTAAAAACTTGTCGGGGTCTCGAACTCAAGACCGTGACGCCCTCTGCTTGAAAGTTTGCACCCCCTTTGCCACTAAACCAAGTTTTTGGCTTGTGTCAAGGGGGTTTAATTTAATATATATACACATAGAAAAAAAAACTTCGTATATATATACAGTATAATTTTTTGACGAAGGGGTTCGGATGAAACCTTGGAGTCCACTTAGCTCCGCCCCTGGCACCAAGGATGTGACCTAGTGGTGAATGAAGTAGGTTGACAACCATGAGGTCTTGAGTTCAAATCTCGGTATAGACAAAAAACACAAGCTAATTTCTTCTCAACCGTCCTAGTCTTAGTGAATATTTAAATAACGAATGCATGTTAACCAAGTGTCATATATAAATAACGAATGCATGTTAACCAAGTGTCATATATAAATAACGAATGCATGTTAACCAAGTGTCATTGTTAAGCTTTCAAGCAAAATAATGAATGCATGTTAACCAGGTGTCATATTTAAGCTTTCAAGCAAAATAATGAATGTTCCCTCCATTCCAAAATAAATGAGTCGTTGAGTTATTTTTTAATGTCCAAAATAAATGAATTGTTCATTATTCAAGAGACATGTCAAAAATTTCTTTCAATTTTACCTTTTCATTTAACAAGGTTCTGAAGTACTTTACATTTCATAGAAGAGTAATTTAAGAATAATTAAATGGGTAATAGTGAAAAGTAATTGTAACACCCCAACTTAGGAAGGAGTCCCACATCGGCAAAACACAGGAGGGATAGTGACGTGTTTTAAAGCCGTGCGGGTCCGGGCCAAAAGCGGACAATATCACTAGTGGGTTGGGGAGTTACAGGGGTCTCTCGAGCCTTCGTGGTTCGGGATGCCCGTCACGTCCAGGGCCTCGGGTCGGATCGTGACAGAATGGTATCAGAACCGCTCTTGTGTCGTCCCTGTCGATGTGAGCCAGAGTTCAAACTGAGTGTAGGTAAATGTTGGTAAGGCGGGGCAAACCTCAGTCCTGAGTGTAGGCTAATCCCATTCGGTGGAGCAAACCTCAGCGTGGACACTGAGTCCATAAGGGGGGTGTATGTAACACCCCAACTTAGGAAGGATTACCGGGACAAACCTCAATCCTGAGTGTAGGAAAATCCCATTCGGTGGGTAAACCTCAGCGAGGACGCTGAGTCCATAAGGGGAGGTGTATGTAACACCCTAACTTAACTTAGGAAGGAGTCCCACATCGGCAAAACACAGGAGGGGAGGGATGCTGGTTATATAAGTAACAAAGTCTTACTCCCTAGTGACGCGTTTTAAAGCGATGGGGGCTTGGACCCAGAGCGGACAATGTCACTAGTGGGTTGGGGAGTTACAGTGGTCTCTCAAACCTTCGTGGTTCAGGATGCACAACGCGGTCAGGGCCTCGGGTCGGGTCGTGATAGTAATCTACAATTTATGTCTTAAAAGATTTTTCTTAAGATGTGTGTCATACCCTAACAATTCAATTATTTTGAAATAGCGGGGGTATATATTAACCAAAGGCGATAAAATGGCTAAATGAACTTATATAAGTAATTGAAAATAGTAATAGTAACTAACATTTTGTCACTAGACCACCAAACTTTTGCCTCCACAAGCAAAATTAAGAGTAATAGACTACATATATAATTATTAAATACATCTGGGTTATTCTGTAATTAGTTATTCTTCAGTTCTCTATATATACAGCTGTAACCCCTTCAATATCATTAAGATCAATTAATTCTTAAATCTGTATCATGGTATCAGAGCTAGGGTTTCTTCTTCCGCCCAAACCCTAATCTCTCCTCTTTTCCGATGTGTGTGCGCCGCCGCCACCGTCTACACCACGCCGCACGGCCTCCCTCCTCCGCCGTAGGTCGGCGCCATGGACAAGGTTATTGATCCTCTGTCAAAATTACCGTCTGGAGTAAAATTACTGCTCAGGAATCTCCACAATCTCATCCCCGAAAAATTATCTGACAACAACTACCCGGCCTGGGCACTTAACGTCCGCACCGCCCTCGCAGCCAACTTGCTGCTCGGATGGATTGACGGTGCGGAGAAGCCGCAGCCCGAGACAGCCGAGAAGGACGGCGTCAAGCTCCCAAATCCCGACTACCTTCCGTGGATGATCGTAGACACTCAGATCCGAGCCTGTCTTCTCGCAGTTATTAGCCCCTCTGTGCACAAACACGCCCGGGGTTTTCTCACATCGGCTTCACTTTGGGACGCACTAGCCACAAGGTACAACTCTGTGTCCACGGCTCATATTTTTCAGTTGCGTGACAAATTGCATACTCTTCGGAAGGGAACGAAGACGATGACTCAATACCTTGATGATGTGGCCTCTATTCTGTCTGACCTAGATGCTGTGAACGAGATTATTCCTGAACGAGACGTGGTGAATGCCGTGATACGTGGTCTTCCGGCTGGCTATTCCTCTCTCAAACAGCATATTCGCCTCTCGCCTGTCGAAATCACTCTGAATCAACTGTCTGGATGGCTTAATGCAGAAGAATTGAATCTAGACATGGAACACAAATTACTGCTCGGAGAAGCCAGTTCCACCCTTGGCGTCACGGCTCTTTACTCGGCTGGCAGCGGAGGCTCGGCCAGGGGTCGCGGTGACGATCGCCGTAACCAAGGGCGAGGCAGCGGCGGCGGTGACCGTCGAAACACCGGGCAGCAAGGCAGAGGCGGGCCTCCACCGAGGGACGGCTTCCAGTCAGGCCGCGGACAGGGACGAGGAAACCAGCGGATGCCCACACGAGATCTTCCGACGTGCCAAATTTGTGCTAAACGGGGCCATTCTGCGGCTAATTGCTGGTATCGTTATGATGACTCGCAGAATGTAAATAGCCAGTCCGGAGGATCAAGGGCGATGCATGCGTCCACAAACGCTCAATCTGGCGATTGGTATCTAGACACAGGTGCTAACACCCATGTGACGTCGGATTATTCACAACTTCAAGCTCCTCATCCGTATCATGGCTCAGAAACTATTACAGTAGGCAATGGTCAATCCCTTCCCATCACAAACACCGGCTCTGGGTATGTCTATACCCCAAATGGTAAATTTCATCTCTCAACCCTTCACCACGTCCCTTCCCTCACATCCAATCTTTTATCTGTTTATCGCTTTACTAAAGAAAATAACTGCACCCTCATTTTTAATGACACCAATTTCCAGATAGTGGACAATACCACGAACCGGGTGCGGTACACGGGCCGCTGTGAGCATGGGCTATACACTCTTCCATCCAGGTCTCCGTCTGTTGTGAGTCAAGCCATTCTCTCGTCAACCTGGCATCGCCGGCTTGGGCACCCATCATCCGCCATCACCAAATCCATTTTATCTTCCTTAGGTTTTAATTTTTCAGAAAAATTACATTGCGAGTCCTGTTCAGTGTCTAAATCTTGTCGTTTACCTTTTTCACTGTCTGAACACAAGGCCACTGCGCCATTTCAATTAATTCATTCTGATGTTTGGGGTCCAACCTCAGTTCCTTCTGTTCAAGGTTTTCGTTATTATATCTGTTTTGTTGATGATTACAGTAAATTCACTTGGCTTTATCCTCTGAAATTTAAATCCGAAGCTTATACTATTTTTGTAAACTTTGACCGAATGGTTCAAAATCAATTTAATGCCAAAATCAAAATTTTTCGAAGTGACAATGGCAAAGAATTTTTCAACAATGCATTTGGTGTTTTTCTTCAAAATCTAGGGGCTCTTCATCACACTTCATGTCCATATACCCCTGAACAAAATGGCGTTGCTGAGCGCAAACACCGTCACCTAATAGAAACAGTTGTTGCGCTCCTCCATGATTCCACCTTACCTGTTTCCTTTTGGGTTGATGCCCTTGCTACTGCCAACTACCTCATAAATCGCATGCCCACTCACACTCTCTCCAACTCCACTCCATATGCCCGTCTCTACAATCATCCACCCGACTATATCCATCTCCGCCCGTTTGGGTGTCTAGTTTATCCCTGGTTGCGTCCGCACACTCAACATAAACTTCAACCTCAGTCCACCCCTTGTGTCTTTCTAGGCTATCATCCCACTATCAAAGGTTACAAATGTTTCGATCCTGTATCTCAGAAAACATATGTTTCCCGTCATGTTCGTTTTGTGGAGGAACAATTTCCTTACACAAGTCTTTCCTCTACTCCATAATCCCCCAATCCACTTGGCGTTGTGCCATTATTTCCGTCCTTTTCTCACGCTCATGCTCCGGCTCACTCGGCACCTAACCCGGTACCCCACTACACCACTACCCACCCGAAACCCCAAACCTCCCACCCGAACACCCAGCCGACTGCCACACAACCCACCACTTCCCTACATCATACTCCTAACACACATACAGCCACCCCATCCACCGCTGCACATCCCAGCTCCCACGGCAGCCCCACCCAACCCCCGCCCACGCATCATACAACTCCACCACCCCTTCCTAATCACCCTCAACTCAACACTCATCCTATGACAACCCGAGCCAAGGCCGGTACCTTCAAACCCAAAGCCTACCACACTCAAATACCCTTTGATGCACATCCCACAACTGAGCCTACTACCTACAACCAAGCCTCCAAAAATAGTTTCTGGTGCCAAGCTATGGATGAGGAATTTCAGGCTCTGAATGAACAACGTACATGGGATTTGGTACCTCTGCCTAGTAACCGAAAGTCTATTGGGTGCAAATGGGTGTTTCGCATCAAACGAAATTCAGATGGATCTCTTTCTCGCTATAAAGCACGTCTGGTTGCAAAAGGGTATCATCAGGAGTATGGTGTGGATTATAAGGAGACCTTCAGCCCTGTTGTTAAGCAACAGACTATTCGTCTGGTCTTGTCTCTTGCTCTTCACTATGATTGGCCGCTTCATCAGCTAGACGTCAGCAATGCCTTTCTTCATGGTCATCTTGAGGAAGAAATCTATATGGTTCAGCCACCGGGATATGTTAATCCCAACCGTCCTCACTATGTTTGCAAGCTTCGCAAATCACTGTATGGCCTGAAACAGGCCCCTCGTGCCTGGTACACACGTCTCTCTACTTTTCTGCAGGGTCTTGGTTTTCGCACCTACCATCATGACAACAGCCTCTTCACCCTTCACTGTTCTCGAGGGACAGTCATCATTCTTATCTATGTGGATGATATTGTTATTACAGGCAGCTCGTCATCACTCATCACTGAAATTACTGAAGCTATGCATCGTGACTTCAAACTTAAGGACCTCGGTCCTCTGGAGTTCTTTCTTGGCCTCGAACTCATCCGCAAATCGGGAACCATATTGATGCATCAGACAAAATATACCCTTGAACTTCTAAATCGGGCTGGAATGACAGACTGCAAACCCGCGGTCACTCCCATGGCAGTCCGCCAATCCCCAGGGCCGAATACTCCCTTTGCCGATCCTACACTATATCGGAGCCTCGTCGGTGGACTTTATTATCTTGCTGTTACTCGTCCGGACATCCAATATGCAGTCAATCGAGTCTCCCAATCAATGCATGCTCCCACAGAACAACACTTTCAGGCCTTGAAACGCATTCTGCGCTATCTTCAAGGTACTCTTCACTGTGGAATTTTATTTCAAAAGGGCTCGTTTGATATATCTGTTTTTTCTGATTCGGATTGGGCTAACGACAAAGATGATCGAAAGTCCACTACTGGATATATTGTTATGATGGGACCGAATCTGATTTCCTGGTGCACCAAGAAGCAAACGCGAGTGTCCCGTTCCTCCACAGAAGCAGAATATCGTGCCATGGCTGCGGGTGTTGCTGAAGCCATGTGGTTACGATACCTTACGGATGCACTTGGCATTCCCCCGACGAAACCACAGATTTATTGTGACAATCAGTCCACTATTTGTGTTACCAAAAATCCAGTCCTTCATGATCGTATGAAGCATGTTGGGTCTGACTGTCACTTTGTTCGCGATGAGGTACTTGCAGGAGCGATGGCCACACACTATGTCCCATCTACTGACCAGCTTGCTGATATTCTCACCAAGCCTCTTCCGTTACAGCCTTTTCAGTCTCTCTGCTCCAAGCTGCCCCTCGTTACCGCTGATCAGCTTGCGGGGGGATAATAGACTACATATATAATTATTAAATACATCTGGGTTATTCTGTAATTAGTTATTCTTCAGTTCTCTATATATACAGCTGTAACCCCTTCAATATCATTAAGATCAATTAATTCTTAAATCTGTATCAAAGAGCAACATAAATTAGAGAACTCAAACGTAACTAATGTCGATCGATAATTTTTTTATTTCAAAACAAAATAGTCCTAAATTGAGCATCTATCAACCCGAATATAATATGTTGTCAATAACAAAGTACAATTTCTATTCATAGTCCTTGCAGCCAGAGGTACAGTAAAAAATATTTTGTTTTATTTAAAATTTTGTTATCATTATTTAAATAAAAATTAATGATGAGGTTGCTATGATCTTATATACGACCTATATTATTAGTTAAAAAAGTACAAGTTTATTCTATTTTCATTGATCAAACAAAATTAAGATGTAACAGAGAATAATTTTCACTTTTTTTATTAGTTTTAAAAAATAAAATGAGAAAAGAGTTTATTAAAAGAATTTATTATTTTATAAAAAGAACGTGTTTAAAATAAATATATGCTTATTAGTAAAAGAGTATTTTTGACTCAATTAACTAAGAATAAAAAACATTCTTAATCAAACTAGTCATGAGAGATATTTTTATTCGATTTCACATAATTTAAAATGTAATTTTATTCATTTTCCGTTATTTTAAAATTATTCATAGACTTTTTTCTTTCCTTCATTTCTACTCTATCTTTTTTTTTTTTTAGTTACTCATTGATGTTTAGTATCCACATCCTCATTGTTGTAAGGCTAAGTTTGAATTCGCACCGAAAAGTTTCACATGAGGGCAAAGCGCTCTCCAATGTAGGTGCCTCCATACCCATGAGACTCGAACCCCAGACGTTTGATTAGGGATGAAGTAGTACTTACCACTACGCCGCAATTCTAGTTGGTCATTTCTACTCTATCACTGTTCTCTTATTTGATGGTTTAAGTACTTTTTGCAAAGTGTCAAAATGTGTTACAATGAAAAAAATCAAGTGATAAGTTGCATATTGGGAGAAATTTGATCAAGAGGAGAATTTTACACTCATTTGATTATTGATATTTTTTTTTTTACCTTTTTTAGCAATTTTTTTTATTTTGTTTGAAAATTGATATTTGATCATGAAAATTTTCAAAATAGTCTGAAGTTGTACTTTGAAATTGAAAAATATTTCAAACCTTAGTTTTTTGTGTGGTCAAACCCAACCTTGTTTTTCACTCTAACTATATTTCGTTTATCAATTTCACACCTAGTTTTTTGTTTTAATAAAGATAACTTCATTCAAATTATATTTCACGTTATTTTTAGGAAAACTAAATTTAAATAATTAAATATCGTTTACAAAATCTATAACCAATTCCGCCTTCAATTTAAACTTCAAAAATTTCAATTTAATGAAAGTTATTTGTAATAACATGTACTAGCTCAAATATTATATCTAATCTATGATACTATTGATGATTTATTTTGAGATATTACCTCTTTATAACAAATTTGATTATATATTTGAGGTAAATTAATCAAGCGAAGTGATTTTGATAGTTTCTCAGAAATAGAAGGTATGAATTATATTTTTAAAAAGTACATTCAATTTTTTTAAAAAAAAATTAAAAACAAAATATGATAAAATATAACTCTATGTCTAATTCTAAAAGATTCAAATAATGTATTTTTGAAATTTTTTATGGTCAAACGTGTACTTAATTAATTTTAAAAAGTAAACTTGATTATAAATGCGTACTACCAACACTCGTACTATAAATTGCAGACTGGTGAAAATGTCCAACCTATAAATTATCTTTATTTGGAGGAAAATAAATGACATTTGAAAAAAGAAATAAGTATTTAGAGATTATTATGGAAAAGGTTGTTTTTTTTTCTAACAGTAAACTTATTTTAGTTACAAGAGAAATTGAAGGAAAGGTGTATTTTAAGTCTTGAATGAAGGATTGGTGACATTAACCAACATATAGGGTCAAACATCGTTAGGAAACTTGATTAAGTTAATTGTGAACTTGATTAATATTTTCAAAACTTTCTAATCTTTTCAAAAATACAAATCAACCCAACCCACACCCCTCTTTAATCCAAATCAACTACTCTCTCCTCTCTCTCGACAACTTCTCTCAACTCTCTCCCAACCAACAGTTCTGCAAAATTTCTCCCTTCAACCCCCGACGACTTCTACCTCCGACGACAAATAGTTGGGCTTCGAGTTTCCCTCTTCAATTCAATCAACCTGCCTCTCATCCCTCTCTCGACAGCTTCTCTCAACTCTCTCCTAACCAACTGTTCTGCAAATTTTTCATTTCAATCCTCGGCGACTTCAACATCCGACTATAAATAGTTGGGCTTCGAGTTCCTTTTTGACTTCAATCGACATGACAACCTTGCTCTCCGGCCACAACAGCTTCGAATTCTTCATCGTACCTTTTCTTCTTTCACAAGTAAAAATTTATGGCCTTTTTAGTTTTGAAGAAAATGAGGAACTTGAGCCAACTTCTCTTATAGTATTGGTTAACAATTTCAATATTTGTTGCACTAATTTGAAATGTGGTCTGAATAAAACTCTAATTTCTGGTATTTCTTCTCTTTTCTTTTTGAAGTGAATTATGATATTTTGTTGTTTTTTGCATTTTTTTGAAATTGGATTTTTATTGTTTGTGTTTATAAAAACAAAAGGACAATTTGGTTTGATTTGTTCTATTCTTGTTCTTGGTAAAAATGGTAAAATTGTTGTTTTTTGTTTAACAAAATCGTGCTACTGTTTCCTCCAACAGATTACCCATCTGGTGCAACATATTAACCATCTGATGCAATAAATTTATCATATGATGCAACAGATCAACCATCTGATGCATCAGAGGAACCATCAGATTATAATTCTATTGCAACAGATTAATAATCTGATGTAACAGATTAAATATCTGATGCAACAGCTTTACCATATGTTGCAACAGATTAAGCATCGGATAAAAAATCTGATGCAACTAATTAACCATCTGGTTCAATGGAAGAACCATCAGATTAATGTTGTTTTGATGCAACAGATGAACCTCCTGTTGGATAAAATCCTACCAACTCTTCATACAGGAAAAAGTTCAAGACTTGATTTTTCCAACTGATCATTCATCTGCCGCGATAGACGACCCTATGTTGGAAGAAATCTAAACAATATTGACCGTTGATAACTGTTCCAACAAATCACTCATGTGTTGCAACAGATGTGTGACCTGTTGCATAGACCATTCATCTTTCTCAATAGATGAGTGATATATTTTGTATTGTCGCAATAGATTACTCAGCCGTTGCTATGAATTATTTAACTGTTCCAACAAATCACTCATATATTGCAACAGATGATGTCACAATAGTTGTGTGATCTGTTGAACAGATCATTCATCTGTCTTAAAAGATGAGTGATATATTTTTTATTGTTTCAACAGATTACTCATCCGCTGCAACAATTTGGTTATATACTGCAAGAGATATACTACCTGGTGCAACAGATCGGTGATCTGTTGCAACTGTTATTTTATTGTTTTGCTTGTTTGATTTACTGTTATCCTTTTTTAACGATGTATTAATCAACAATTATATATTATTTTATGTTCCTATTAATTTTAGATAATATGGTTCCCAAAAGAACAAAAACCTAATCAAGTCCAAGTAAAGGAACAACTGAAGCAGCTAGGCTACATCCACCACTCTATGAGCTTACTTTACAAGCATTATCTCAATCGGGAGAAGAATATGATGAACACGGAGAGGAGGAATATTTCAAAAGAGATGATGCAGATGCTAATAGCCCTTCCACCGAAGAGCTGGTCAAAGCCTTCAACATTGATCATTATCCTGTGAGAATGCAGTGTTATGGTGCCGCAGATTTAACAGGTGATTTCGTGGTTAAGTCAGCCATGGGAAAATCTTTCGACACCTTTAGAAAAATACTTCGAGAATAAAAATTGGATGCTTATTTTAGGGACAACAGCTTTGGGAAATATCTTAATTTGCCGGAGGACAACAATGCTAGTTTCTAAATGAAAATGGTATATGAACTTTTCAAGTGTAGGTTTATGTATGAAAACAAAGATAAGATGGATGAGGTGTGGATAAATTACAGTGGCATGCCTGTTTGTTTTGGTTGGAAGGAGTTTGTCATAGTTACGGGACTAAAATGTTATCCTCCTTCTCAAGTTATACCTATTCTAACAAAAAAAAAACACCCCACACACCCAAAAAAGGCAAAGGCAAGTTGTGTGATCGTGATGACCTGGTGTCCATTGTTAGTCCAAGCTTCAAAAACAAAATTTTATAGAAGCGTTGAAAGGTAAAGGACTTTAAAATAAGCACAAGCAGTCATTGTGCTTGGTTTGGTTTGTACATAATATTCTTTGGGCGAGAGACGTTAACAACAACATAAGCCTTGGTTTAATAAAGCTCTCGGAGGATCTTTAGGCGTTTAACAGTTATCCATGGGGGTATGAAAGCTTCAAAATGACTGTCAAATATTTGTTGACTCCGTTAGTGCCAAAGACAGTCAACTTATATGGCTTCCCATAGGCTTTCATGGTAAATGTTTCTTTCTTATATTATGATATCATTCATTTTTTTCGCTCAATAATGGTTTTGATTTATTGGCATTATTTTATAGGCTTGGGCGTTTGAAGCCATTCCTTATTTGAGACAACAAGTGAACTACCAGGAAAGAGTTTTTTGTCCAAGAATATTGAGATGGTTGTCGGCCAAAACTAATAAAAATACAAAATTTCTTGATCTCTTCAACCCCTCGAAGGATGCAGTAAGTATAATTATAATTAATTTTTTCTTTTAATTAATGTGTTTTTTGAATGATCTAATCATCATTCTAATATATGTAATGATTTATGTTAGAATGTGCATCCGTCGCTAGTTCCGACCAATCTAGAGTTGAAGATGCCATTTTTTCTTACTTTATGGTCTGTGCAAACTTTATCGGGCCCTAAGGTCATCGACAGAATAAAAATAGAATTATTTGGAGCAACAACCATTACAAGAAAAATAATTTTGGAGAGTTGGCTTATTGTTGTTGATGGAGCTGTTGGTGGTGGTAGTGGTGCTGCTGTTGGTGCTAATGATGCTCCTCTTACAGTATTTAAAGCAAACCATTATGAGTATGATCATACTGGTTATACAGATTTTGCCTCTCTCAGCGAATGTTCTACATGCAAATGTCAAGACTGCAGGGCGAAACATGATGTAGTGATTAATGCTATTAATGCATTAACTTCTTCTGTAAAGGAATTGACATCTAAGAAGGGTATCATTCCATCAAAGAGGATTTTATTTCCATCCTCTCCATTAGAGATTAGGGCCAAGAAGAGAAGAAGAGTGATTTCCAGGGCATTATCAGGCATCCAAAAAAGCGAAATTGTAACTCCTTTGTCTGTGTGTTGCACTAAGCAACGTACAATGTCCAAAGGAGATCAGCACGGGCTAAAGAAAGTGAATATATTATATGTCTTCCAACTGACAAAACAAACAGACACATATCTGTTTCAACAGATGACAAATCTGCTGAAAATTATCAAACAGATATATGCATCTGTTGCAACAGTTGACTAAACTGTTGCACCAGGTACTTTATCTGGTGCAACATATGTCTCGTCTGTTTTAGAAAATCAAACATCTCTTCATACCACTTTTATTTGTACCAACAGATGACCTATCTGCTGCAACAAATGATTCATATGTTGCAACGGGTGGTTCATCCATTGGAAATTATCACACATGGTCTTCCTCATATAGAAATTTGTCCCAACAGTTGATTCATTGTTCCAACAGAAATATAATATGTTTGGGACAATTTAAAATGAGAGGAAGACTTGTTTGATTTGCTAGAAGAGATGAGTTATCCTTTTCTGTTTTGTTGTATCTCCATGATTAGCATTGACCAATTTTGACTTTTCAGGTGGATATAGAAGAAGCTACTACTAAACAACATTGACAATATGCTACTCTTTTTATGGAAATACGGAGAACAGAAAGCGCAGAAACCATACGCAAGTGACAATAAAGATCCATGGCGAGCAAAGTCGAATTCTATAGCACCGGATGAAGAACAACTTGTCCATACTGAGTAGATATTTATAACTTGAGCCTGTCAAAGCAATCCTTGGTAGTATACTAAAATTGTTGTTGATGTATTTGTTGAGATCTGTACCCATAATAATTTTTTTACATTTCATTTATTCGTTGACTTATTTCAGCTAATTTATGAAGGATTTGATTTATTTTATTTTGTCTACGAATTTTATTTATTCCTTAGATTTGAACTTATTAATTGAAAAGGAATACTAGATTCAAATATTGCAACAGATAATGTATCTGTTGCAACAGACGACACATCTATTGGAAAAATCAAACAGATTTAGACATATGTTGCAACAGGTAGGTGATTTGTTGGAATTTATCAAACAGGTCTTCCCATTGTTTCAGCAGATGGACTTTAGATAAAAACATTGAGATAATGCAACAGATGACATATCTATTGGGAAAAAAGAATAAATTTAGACATATGTTGCAACAGATGGACTTTATCTGTTGCAACAGACGACACATCTATTGGAATAATCGAATAGATTTATACATATGTTGCAACAAGTAGGTTATCTGTTGGAATTTATCAAACAGGTCTTCCCACTATTGCAACAGATGGACTTTAGATAAAAATATTGAGATAATGCAACAAATGACCAACCTATTGCAACAAATAAACTATATATCAGAACAGGTAGGATAACTATTACAACAAATGGAGAATCTGTTGTATTATAAAAATTCAACTTTCGTTGAACATAAAAAATTATCACTACGTGTAAAAAGGTTAAAGTGAATTGAATTGAAATAAAAAAGGCGCAACCCATCGACGGTGTTCAGTTCAAACACCTAAAATAAAATAGGCATCAAGTAGACATGTTCATTTTAAACACGTAAAATAAAATAGGCATCAAATATGTCAGTGTCAGTCTGGCAGATTTCGCTGTCTTGCAGTCACTTGGCCCCCAACGGTCTTTCTTTTCCCCCATTGTCTTATATATTCATCTTCCTCCTAAAATTTAACCCTAAATTCCCAAATCTTCTTCTTCATCGGCATTTTCTTTTATCTATCCAAATTCTTCAAATTATTACTTTCATTTTTTCAACTTACCTTGACAATGTCGAGCGCATCTTTCACTATTTTTTGTGATAAATATTTTTGATATTGTAAGTGCGGTCATGAAGCTCTGTTAAAGACTTCTTGGACTCAACAAAATCTGGATCGTAGGTTTTTTACTTGTACGATTTCAAATGTAATATTTTTTTTATTTAATTAGTTGATTAATTATTGACTTGTAATTATTTTGTAATTGTGTTCTCTTTTTTATAGAAATTGGGTGGATGCAATTACTTTGATTGGTATGAAGAATGACACCCTTCACAAGCAAATCGTGTAATCTGGGGTTTGTTGAACAAAGTCAAGGCTTCTGAAGAGAAACAAAATCGAGCAAGAAGATACTACATTGTTGTCGTTATTGCTACTGGTTTGGTGTTGTTGGACACATGGATATTGAAGCGTAATTGCTGAAATTTTTATGGTGGTGTGTGTATTTGCTACTGGTTTGTTGTAGAGGAGCACATAGATATTCAAGCGTAACTGTTGGAAAATATCAAAAAGATTTAGGCATATGTTAAAAAATTTAGGTCATCTGTTGGAAATTATCAAACAGGTCTTCCCACAGTTGCAATAGATTAGACTTAGATTATTAGATTATTCATAGAAATAACATCGACGTAATGCAACAGATGACCAACCTATTGCAAGATATAAACTATCTGCCAAAATGGATTAAAGATATTTTACAACAGATTGACAATCTAATCTATTGCATTATAAAAAACTCAACTTTCATCAGAAAAAAATTATTGCCACTACATGTACATGTAATAAAGTGAAGGGTGACTTGAAATTAAAAATTTCTATTTCACAGGCTCTTCTATATACACAGGCTTCAAGCGTCCAGTTAGTACCCCATAAGCCCAGACCTCTTGCAGGTTTGCCACAACGTTGTCGTAAAAAAAAGTCGTTGGCTTGGCCATTTCTGTGCCGGTCAGCAAACATTCAATGTGTGCAAGAGCGTGCGAGCCGCTCGCTTTAGCGGCATCATATTTTGGAAGGATCATTCCCCTGTTTCGACCTTCAAAATCCCATGATTTGGTCATCAACACTTCCTTTGACAAATAATTCATCAGTTTACTCTCCCTCAACAAGATGGGTAATAGCACCATCAGTGGATCCAAGAGGAGAAAAAGATCAAAATCGTCGACGAGAGGTACGTTGGAGTCATAAACATTGATTTTTCCCTCCTCGAGTAGTATCTCAATATCCTGATAACGTATTCCGTTCACGCTAATGACTGCAAGAATCCTTTTTACCTTGTCCTAGCTCTTGCCGTATAGATTTGGCCTGTCTCCTCTAATATATCTTAACATTTCTTCTTCATCCGAGACCAACGTAGGAACTAGGAAATCAAGTCCCACGTCAAGGGCTGACACCTCTCCATTGAGTTGATCGTACCTATCCTTGAGCTTGTTGCAGAAGTCGAGGTCCATTATCCTATCGGCAACGTCATAAGCTTCTCAGTACGTTGATTGCCTTTTCCTCATGAGGCAAAGAATTATGTCAACATGCTGTGACATAAGAAGTCAATTTTTAAATAGGTTAGTAATTGTAAAGATGCAACAGATGGTCCATCTGTTGCATAGGGTTCTCTGAATCAATAATCCAACGCAACTTATGCAACAAACGGATAATAAGTTGCAACAAAACCACAACCAGTTGCACCAGTATACCCAGCTGTTGCAACAGATGTGAAATTTTTTGCGTAGCATCTTCTTCATGGGGTAAATTATAATGTCTAGGTTAGGAAAAGTAAACTTTCCTTGTCCTCGTACGGCATACGCATATCAATCATAGTCTGGAAGTCTTGGGGGGAAAATGAAGGCCTGGGGTAATCTGGTGCGCCTGGCTTGGCATTCTTGGCCTGTCACAGATCCCTCTTCTCTTCAGCACCAAGTTCCGCGTATATGTCCACCTTCTTGACTGGCCCCTGAACTTCCACAACTTTTAGAGAGGGAGGAATAGAAATTTCTTTTGATTTTCGAGTGGAGAGTACGTCTCTAATTGCTCTTTTCTTTCTCTTAACCAACACTGTAGGAGTGTGTGGCTCCCTCACCTTATTGGATGGTATGGAACACCTCTTGGATTTGAATTCCTCCATAGCTTTAGAGATAGCCTCTACTTTTTCAAAGAGTTTATCCTGTCTATCCTTGCACTCATCGCATTTGCAATGAGAACACGAGGGTGGAGAGGGGTGAGAGGGACCTATATAAGGGCGAAAAGGGGTGTTTTCAAACATATTTATTCTTTATTGAGCATCAATATGCTCACTATCATGAGTGGTAGAAGCATCAGCATGCCTTCCACCAACACCAACAACTCCACCAGAAGAAGCACCCGGATCTGCCTTAGTATAAGGTTGGTCGTGAAGAGCCTCAGCATTAGGCTGACCTTGCCTAACTGCTCTTCTTATAGCTGTTGCTCCATCCAATTCCTTCTTTATTAACTCTACCGTTGGGTCTGTAATAGTATCAACATGACCTAGAGTAATATGAGAAGTCATCACCGACTCCTCCTCAGTAGGCACGATCCATGGATTCACAATCTATAAAAAAGAAAAAAAAGACAAATGTATTTAAATCATATATTATAATAATTTTCACAGTTGGGCTACATTTTAAAAAAAAGACCCATTTGTTGCATAGTTTGCAGTATATGGTTAAAATCTGTTTGAGTCTGGTTCAGAGAAATAGAGCAACACATGGATAATCTGATGAAAAATATCAATCATCTGTTGCAACAGCTGCACAAGATGGGTAATCTGTTATGCAACAGAGGATTTGTATGTTGCAACAGATGAACGATATGTTATCAGATTAAACATTTGTTGCATAATTTGAAGTAGATGGTTAATCTTTTAGGAGTTGGGTTCAGAGAACCAAAGCAACAGATGGGTACTCTGATGCAAGATATACCCCATCGCAACAAATGTCCCATCTGGTGCATCAGATATAACATCTATTGTACCAGATATAACATCTGTTCAATATCTTTCTTATCTTTGAGTAGAATTATTTTACTTGAAGAAGACGTATTGCATCATCCAGAGGGTTAAAGAGATCAGACTCCTTAATATTGGTGTTGCTCTTTGCAGCCAACCACCTAAACATCCTTGGAAGAGAAACCTCTGTCACGACCCAAATTGCCATGAGTGGCACCCACACTAATCTTCCTGTGGGAGAACCATCTAATCGAACCATTACCCAAACACTTAGTCAATATTAAGATGATATTCTTATAAAATTCAACATAATAAGAATAATCTAGAGGTGAGGTTATGTCTGAGCCTAGAACACTTTCTGCACTCAACAAAAGAAGAGTACAGGGTAGTATCAGTACAAACCACTATGTACTGGTAGGTATCATAGGCCAACTCAACTTAATAATATGTCCACAACATAAATCAAATAACAAATAGATAGGCTTCATCACATAACAAATACTCAATGAATAAATAATACAAAAATAACAGGATAAACAGTGCTCACAAACAAGTCACATGGCCATCAAGAGTATCAACCATACTGTAAACATCCACAGAATCAACTCAATTATGTACACACATGCTATGGGACTTATTTTTTCCCAAATAGTCATGACCTGCAGGGAACAATCTATGTTCATGTACCGCACCAGTGTGGTACCCGATTCAACATAAATATAAATGTACCGGCGTGGTACCCTATCCAACATAAATATAAACATTCCGGCGTGGTACCCGATCCAACATAAATATAAACGTACCGGCTTGGTACCCGATCCAACATAAATATAAACAAGTATTATCAATATCAATTTACACAACCTCCCAGCATACAACACAATGTAGCAAATTTATAAGTACTCTTAAAGTCATAAGACAATTCCATCAAGTCAATTTTCAATAAACATTTATACACGAATCAACAATCCAAACATCAACTATTTCAAGCATGTCCGAATACCAATCCACAAGTATCCAATTTAGGAGCATACACGCAATTAAGTCGAGTCTAAACTCCAATTAAACCGTAACCTACCTCCAACCAATGAATCCGAATATAGTTAGTCCGCAAGCGCCTTGCCCTTCCTTAAAGTTTTGAAATGTTCAAAATCTGTTCCAATAAATAATCCCCATAAAAATATGAATCTAATGATATCCGTTTTATAATTTTTTTTCTCTAAATCCTTGAAACTTACTACCAAATTAATTAAAATAACACAAATCATGCGTGGTTGATAATTTTTCATGAAAATCCTCGAATCTAACCCAAGTAGCAACGAAAACCAGTAAGTGTTACTACACTGCAATTCGTTATCATAATGTTGTTACTGTCAAAAATAACAACTTTTTGTTTTAAATTTCAAAAGCACGCCACTAATTATAATAATGGCATCACATATTGCTAATTACCTGTAAACAATTCACAACTCTACCCGTAATTTTCCTAACCTTTCCTTTTTTTTCCATTAACATTAATAAAGACAAAAAAAGTGATTAATTAGCATAAAGTTTCTTAAGTCAATAGAGACAACGAATTACTATTCCGTATTCGTACTACTACCTTCTCATTCTTAATACAGACAGAAGTTTTATCAATATTCATTATACCATTATGATGAAATCATAACATACTTCAATTTCCCTCAATGTTTCAATGTACCACGGATGCTAACCTGAGACCTGAATTCGAAATCTCTTCCTCGAACTACAATGATGAAAACCGCTATTATCTGCCTCTTTCCTTGTAACTTTCTGATGCTATTAATTAATACTATAAATGGTAAACCCTAACCATTTAATTTCCTTCTTGTATTAACCACATAAGTTAATAAAATTATGGATTTTGACTCATTAAATTAATAATTACACTAATTATCTAAATATATGTCAAAATTTTAATAAATCCTCCTAATTTATTTGAAACCTCCTAGAAATAAATTAAATATGCAAATTAACTAAAAAAATATATTTCGGACCTATTGAAACATTATGACATTAATTCGAGGCCGTCTTGATTGAGCTTGATCATTATCAAGCTTAAATTTATTAAAACTCAATAATCCAACCAATGACTTAAATTATTTCCGAACACCCCAAAAATTGATACTACTCATTCCGTGAGTCCTAACTCACGCACACCAACTGCGGGGAGAGATAAAATATATAAGATGAGAAAATTTCATAAAACGACCGGGAGGGTCGTTACAGCTTCAAATGCCCAAGTCTAAAAAATGTAAACAGGATGCAAGCAAAAAAAAATATATCATAATAACTATATTCAATATAAATTAATGGATGAGTAAAATTAGTGATTAATTTTACCATGAAAGCCCAAGGAAAGCCGTATAATGTGGTCGTCCCTGAGGATAGCTTTGTCAGTAAATATTGGACAGTCAAGTAGAAGCTATCATATCCCCAGGGATAATTGTTGAATTTATCAAAATCCTCAGCACGCGCCAACAAATCATCTTCTATGACCTTGTTGACGTCTCTTGCCAATATAACCGAATGGGCAAACCAAACTAAGCACAATTTCTCCCTGTACTGCTCTGGTATGATTTTATCCTCGAGATCTATCAATAAATCCGATGCTTTGTAGCCACGTCGAGCAATGTCAAACAACCCATCTATTTTTCCCTTGCATTTTCTTTCCTTGGATCTTTTGCGCGATGGTGGTCCTTCTGGACGATGGAATCTCAAGCCCGTCACTATGGTAAACTCTTGCAAGCCAAAACAAACAGGCATGCCACAGTAGTTGATCCATATTTCATCCATCTTCTTTGTGCCCCCCTCCTCCGCATCTTTATCATCCCCCCGTACATGATCCTGCGCTTGAGAAGACCATATACCATCATCATAGGGAAACGGATACGGGCAAAGGGTTCCTTAGGCAGCTCAAGAAAGCGTCCAAAGAAGATTTTCTTAAAAAGTCCGCCTATGTTTTCGTTCTTCATAATTTTCATAAAATGTTCAAAAATTTTACCCATCTGACATTTAAGTACAATTTGACCAGTTAGTTGTTTTCCTTCTGGGTCATTTATCGGCATCGCAACTTGAAACCTGTCAATACTAAATGTTTTGACAAGATCATGCTGGGATGTCGATATTAACTCACGCCCCGTCGGTGATCCATTATCATCATGTTGATGATCATCGTCTTTCTCTTTCTAACTCTCCAATTCCTCCTCTTTCTCACTTTCATTTTCTTCATCACCATCTACGGACCCTTGTCCACCTCTTTTAACGTTATTTTCACATCTCTCCTCAGCTTCACTTTTCCCTGACTGAGATTTTTCAGGAAGCTCCTCCGAATCCCTCTGTACTGTAGCCTTTTTTTTAGTGGTCAGACGTTGATCCACTTTTACTTTTTTTCTTTTGGGAGACATGTTTTACCTACAGACAAAGAAAAACAAAAATTACATTATAGTTGATGTATGCATAGATTTTAAAAAATACATTACAAATACCACGAATACTGACACACCAACAGCCACCACCACAAACACCACCAAATATTGCCAACAAACAAACAAACACCACGAATTCCGACACCACCACAAACACCACCAACCAATGCCACCACGACGACCACAAACACCACCACCACCACTACCAACACCAACACCATAAACACCATCCAACTATACCACGACAGTCAACAGAACACTGCGATGGAAACTAGGGATTTGTCGAGTTTTTCCTATAATTTTACCATCAAAACTCAAAATTGTAAACCCATTCTCGAAGATAATATAACTAAAAGTTTTATTTTTCATCATTAACTTAGAAGCCCTTATTTTTTAGAAAAAAAAACAAATATAGATCTCTTCTCGAACTCTGTTGCCTATGAAGACAAAGAAAATGACTGATACAAGCAAGAATGAAGTCGAAAATAAAACCTATGTGGTCGGAAATGAGAAGAAAAACGATCTGTTGTGGAAGGTTGAGCGAATTTGTTGAGTAGTTATTGTCTGTACTGTATTGTTGAGTGATAATGAGAGAGAAAGAGCCAGACCTCGATATTTGAAATGATGAAACATTTTGTATGGGTTGATTTGTATTTTGGAAAAGAATGACAAGTAGTTTTGAAAATGTCAATTTGGTCCGAAATGATCTTAATTATTTTTAAAATCATAAAATATATGTGTAATTTTTAACCCTCTCATCATGCAATTGCCGAAAGGGTAATTCAATAGAAATTGTATAAAAACAATTGAAGTTGTAGTTGATCGAGTACTCTAGGAGGTCACCCTGTGAAAACTTACCCCTGGTCCTAGATTAATCAATTTAGGTACTATTAGTCTAACATATGAACTCAATTGAAATTGTAAAAAACAAATGTTCAACATATTGCATCAGATTTCTCATTTATTGTAAATTATCAATCAAATTAGGTAACAATAGATTACGAATCTGATGTAAATTATCAAATAGATTAAGTCATCTGTTGAGATAGATTACCCATCTGTTGTAAATTATCAAATGGATTGTCATATGTCGCAAAAGATTTTCCATATGTTGTAAATTATCAAATGGGCTCTACCATCTATTGTGGCTGACCCTATGAGAACTCACCCCTAGTCCTAGATTAATCAATAGTTTACCCTATGAGAACTCACCCCTAGTCCTAAATTATTCAATTAAGGTATTAGTACCCTAGTCCTACATTAATCAATTAAGGTATTAGTCTAACATATGAGGTAGTAAGAATCAGTTCTGCTCAGAGTGATCGATCACCGACTCTGGTCGGGAGGAACGCAGTACCGTTTCATCATGCAATTGACAAAAGACTCAATTGAAGTTGTAGTTGACCCTATGAGAACTCACATTCAATTAAGGTATTAGTATAACATATGAACTTAATTGAATTATATATAAATAAATATTCAACCTGTTGCAACATATGTCTTTTCTGTTGGACCAAATCAAATAGATTATGTAATCTGTTGTAACTTATTACGCATCTGTTGTAAGCTATCAAACAGATTAAGCCATTTGTTGCGACAGATCATGAATCTGTTGTAAACTATCAAATAGATTAAGTCATCTGTTGCAACAGATTATCCATCTGTTGTAAATTATCAAATGGATTAAGTCATATGTTGCAATAGATTACCCATTTGTTGTAAATTATCAAATAGGCGTTGTCATCTATTGTAGTTGACATTATGAGAACTCACCCCTAGTCTTAGATCAATCATTTAAGGTACTAGTTGAACATATGAGGTAGTAAGAATTGGTTCAGCTCAGAGTGATCAATTGACGACTCTTGTCGGGAGGAACTCAGTACTGTCTCATTATGCAATTGACAAAAGACTCAATTAAAGTTATAGTTGACCCTATATTCAATTAGGTTATCAGTACCCTAGTCCTAGATTAATCAATTAAGGTATTAGTCTAACATATGAGGTAGTAAGAATTGGTTCGACGCAGAGTTATCGATCGACGACTCTAGTCGGGAGGAACACAGTACTGTCTCATCATATAATTGCCAAAAGACTCAATTGAAGTTGTAGTTGACCCTATGAAAACTCACCCCTAGTTCCATATTATTCAATCAAGGTATTAGTACCCTATTCCTAGATTAATCAATTAAGGTATTAGTCTAACATATGAGGTAGTAAGAATTGGCTCGGCTCAGAGTGATCGATCGACGACTCCGGTCGGAGGAACGCAGTATCGTCTCATCATGAAGGTGCCAAAAGACTCAATTAAAGTTGTATTTGACCCTATGAGAACTCACATTCAATTAAGGTTTTAGTCTAACATATGAACTAAATTGAAATTATATATAAACAAATTTTCAACCTATTGCAACAGATGTCTTTTCAGTTGGATCAAATCAAATAGATTAGGTAATATGTTGCAACATATTACGCATCTGTTGTAAACTATCAAACAGATTACGTCATTTGTTGCGACAGATCACGAATCTGTTGTAAACTATCAAACAAATTAAGTCATTTGTTGCACTTAAATATTTTTAGATCCTTTTTTATAAAGCAATTTAGGTATTTCCTGTCCGAGATAAAATAGCGAAAATACTAAGGTGGTATAAAATATTACTCGGTACTACTTGGATAACTCAAAAATCTCCTGAGTGAGTAGTCTTATCTGGTCTTTTCAATGTCACCGTCTCCTCATTCCCCTCAAAAGTTATTAATGAATATTTAAAACCCCCCATATCTAGAA
The DNA here is from genome assembly GCA_030864215.1 of Capsicum pubescens. NCBI lineage: Eukaryota > Viridiplantae > Streptophyta > Magnoliopsida > Solanales > Solanaceae > Capsicum > Capsicum pubescens. The sequence continues at coordinate 182,564,545 of CM061539.1, read as the reverse complement.
CTCTCTCTCCTTCAACCATAAAGTAGTCTAGACTCAACTCATAACTCTTCTTTATTCTTTATTCTCAATTATCTTTGTTATTTCCTTTTTTCCTCTCTTTTCTCTCTTCTTTTAGATGAGGATCCTTTGGGATCCCAACCAATCAATATCTTTTCTCGACTGAACTGGATGTTCTGATCCGTTTGGTATTTTGACATTGCAGGTATGGTTCAAAGTTGCTCGTTTCATCTCGTCTTCTTCTTTGTATGTCATTTAAATTAGATATTTACATTTGTTGCTATTAATGATTTACCCATTACCAGTTTTCTATTTATTGAGAAAATTGAAGGAAAGGTGACTTTTAAGTCTTGAATGAACGAACCGTTGTTTTTATTAAAATATGCGAAAAAAGTCATCTATTGGGAGAACTTAAAAAGCCTTGATATCAGTATAGTTTTTTTTTATGTCTTTTGTTTGGTACTTTGGTGGTGGTTGTGTTGAAACATGTGATGTTTGTGTTGTGGATGGTGTTGGAACATATGGTGTTGTTTTGTTTGTTTCTTTGTTGTTGATGCTGTTGGTGGTGGTGTTGCAACAGTTTCCTCAACTGTTGTAACTGATGAATCAGCTGTTGGAACAGACGGAGCAACTTTTTGAAGAAATCAAACCTGTAGCAAGGCTGGTTTGATTTATTCCAACAGATGGCCCATCTGTTGCAACATGTCATCCATCATTTGCAAATGATGCCTCATCGGTTGAACAGATGGGTAATCTGTTGCATCATATTGGTCATCTGTTGATTCACTCAATTTTGTGTTACCTTTTTGTAAATTTTTTTTGTTCTTCTCTTATTTGACATCAAATGTATTTCTCTTGTTTACAGACAAAAGAAAGTGAAATTGGATCCACTTTTGCCCGGCCAACATTAAAGGCTAGAGTAAAGATGGGTTCAGAGGAATAAGCTGCTTGCAGATGGAACCACTTCATATGTGGGAGGTATGTATTACTGATCAACCTATCATGAAAACACACATCCAGTACAATGATTTTGTGAATGTTTGTTCTTTACCTATTAGGCATTAATTCTTCAAACAAGCTATGGACTTTTACAGTTAAGATTGTTAGGTTCAAATTGGTAAGGCTGATGGACCAAGACGGTGGTGTCGATACCCCGTTACAATTTAATGACGGTTTATGCTCAAGTTTTTGTGTCAAGTTTGGGGAAGGATTCAAGTTTTTGGTGGCAGTGTAAATATCCAACAGTGATTGGACCGGTTTTAATGGCGCAATGGACTTGTTGAAAGGCCTTCGAAGCCTCGCACTGCAACAAACAATGATGGATCTAATAGAAATTTTCCTGGTCCAAATTTATATGGATGGGTTATTGGAGGAGACTATTATACAGCAGAAAGTGTTTGGGAGAAAACTTGTGCAGGAAGAGGGAGGTTGAGAAGGCCATATATCATCTTAGTACTTGTTTAAGAGGATACACAGGGTCGGAAGGAAAGTGTAGCGAAATTAGCTTATGAAATTGACATGAAAAATGAAAAAACTGGATGAGATATGAATGTGAAAGTGTATCCAAAAATGAAAATACATCAGTCGTTGAAGAAAAACAAGAATGGTCAAGGGAATTGAGCTGGTCACTTTGCTAGAGACCACAACTAGCGAGCATGGCCTCAACGAAGACCCACAAAATGCAAGACTAGAACTCTAAGAAAGCATCTTCGCGAGCATGGTAATATTATCGGTTTGAATTGACATGTTGGTTTTAATTTTTACCGACAATCTTACCACCTTTCGTGCTCGCGAAGCTTTTTTCTTGGAGTTCTTGTCCTACACTTTGTGAGAGTCTTCATTGAGGCCACGCTCTCTAGTTGCATTCTCGAGCAAAGTGCTTTGTCCAGCTCTAGTCCTGTTGACTATTCTTTTTTTTTCATCGAATGACGGATTTTTATATTTTGATACACTTCCACATTTGAAGCTCATCCAGTTTTTTTCATTTCTAATGTGAATTTCATTGGCCAATTTCGCTACACTTTCTTTTCTACCCTGTGTTTCCTCTTAAATAAGGTCTGAAATGATATATGGCCTTCTCCGCCTCTTCCTTCGTTCATAGGTATTCTCCCAAGCACCTTCTGCTGTAAAAAGTTTCCTCCACCAATCCATCCATATAAATTTGGACTAGGGGAATTTCTATTGGTTCTATCGTTGTTTGCTGCATTGCGAGGCTTTGGAGGCCTTTCAAGAAGTCTATTGTGCCATTAAAACCGGTCCAATCATTAGTGGATATTTACACTGCTGCCAAAAATTTGAACCCTTCCCCAAACTTGACACAAAAACATGTGCATGAATCGTGTCATTAAATTGTAATGGGGTATCGATACCACCATATTGGAACCCTTTGGCCTTATCAGTTTGCACCTATCAAACTAAACTGTACAATTCAGGATCTTGTTTAAAGGATCAGTGTCTAATCGGTAAAAAATTGCATTCACAAAATCATTGCACTTTATGTGTGTTTTCACGGTAGCCTGATCAATAATATACATAACTCACATGCATGAAAATGGGATCAATTGCATGCATCTTATTCTTCCTACCCCATCAGGACATGTCAGTGTTGTTTATTCATCTGCACGAATGTGATGACTATTAAAATGGAGGTGTGAAGAGTCATGACTTTTTATCTTAACACATTCATAACAGCTGATGAATCGAAATCTTCATCTGTTGCAACTGAAGAATCAACTGTTGGAAGAAATCAAAACATCTCCTCCAACATATGGTCCATCTGTCGCAACAGATAATCTATATGTTGCAACAAATGGTAAATCTTTTGCGATAGACCTGCCTTTTTTTTTAATTAATCTGCACGCATGTGATTACTTCTTTCTAAAAATATTTTTTTCAATTTAGTTTTCCTATTTATAAAATCAAGAGAATTTTATTATATTTTTCCAAGATTACCCTTATTATTAAATGACTACGTAAAGTATATTATTCACATTTATACTTTCTAATCATAATTAATAAGGCTAATTTGGTAAAATAATCACCTAATTTATATTTTTATTAATTGGTGTGTCAAGCCCATAGAGTCCAACTAATACGTAATGAAGGGACTATTAAAAAAAGGTGAAGACTTTTTATCTAACACATTCAAAACAACTGATTAACTGAATACTCCATCTGTTGAAACTGAAACTGATGAATCAATTGTCAGAAGATATCAAAACATCTCCTCTAACTTATACATACTGTCCATCTGTTGCAACAGATAATACATAAGTTGCATCAGATGTCTTATTTGTTGCATATACAAACCATCTATTGCAACAGATGGTAAATCTGTTTTGACAGTCGTCTGTTGCACATTCAATCCATCCATCTATTGCAACAAATTCTAAATCTGTTAAAAATACTGGACGATCTGTTGCAACATCTCAATAATAACGGCTTTTATCGAGTCTCAAACCACTATGAAAAGGTGAGAAGTAATTAGTGTAAAAGAAAAAGTCGTGACTTTTCACAGAAAACAAAATGCCACCAGTTTGAATGTAATTAATACAATGGAGCTGAACAGTCCTGCCTTTTTTCCTGACACGTCCAGATTATATTATAGGTCCCTCCTTAATCTTCATTCAACTCTATTTATTTCTTGCATTTTTTCCTTTCGTGTGACATCTTCAACCACTTCTCTTCAAAGAGCATATTCCTTTCTCGTTGAGGTAAGTTTTTTTCTGGCGTAAATTTTCCAGTTGGTCATATGCATTGTATTACATTATGAACATTTTTCTTTACATTTGTCAATTCATGTGTGTTCTAGATATGGCTGATCCTTTTTTGGACATTGCAATTCTATGCGACACAGTGCGGGAACTTCAAAGACAGGTTAATGACCTGCAGAGCGAGTTGGTCATTGTGAGAGCGACAATGCTCAGAGAGATGCAGAGGCTGATGAGAGCCCTGCTGCTGCGAGTTGATTGGCCGGCTGTCATTAATGATGATGATGATGATAATAATAATTAGAATGTTTTTTTCTTTTAGCGTATGTATTTTAATTTTTCTATATCGGATCTATACCTAATGTATTTTATTTTTCATTTTATGAAAAATTTACTTTTTGTCAGACTTTGGCGTTTTAATTCTTATTCAATTTTCATTCTGTCTATTTCTTCTAATCTAATACATGTTAACATGTCGATGGTTTGAGGCAATGTTGAATCTAGCAGCACTAGTAATTTTGGCTTTTGAGTTCTTTCAACAGATGGACCATGTGTTGGAACCGATTGGTCATCTGTTGGGTTTCAACAAATTATCCATCTGTTTCGATAGATTTTTATCTGTTGAAGGAAATCATTCCAGTTGTTTGTGCAACTGTTGAGAATAATTGTGGTCTGCTGTATTATTTAGTTCATGTTTTGCCTCATTTTATTGATGCACAAGTTATTTAAAAAAACATTTTACATATAATAAATGATAACATTAGGTTCACAACAATGAGTTAAATATACAAAAGTCCACAACAAACAAACAAACAACAACACAAGTTTCTGTAATTACAATGATCATGGTGGATTATGATTTGGGCATGTAGTTCTTTTGTGGCCAGCGCACTTACATATGGAGCACCTGTTTGTTCTTGACGAAAATGATTCTCCAACTCCACGCCTCCTTTTATATGGCTTTCTTCCCGGTTTGATAGTGCTCGGGTCAATATATGAAGGAGGTATTAATCTCCCCATAAGCTCTACTGGAACAACCCAAGATTCTTCGGGAGGCACTGGAGTAATATGCCCACTATATGCTATTTCATATTTTTCCACCGAATAATATTGAGAGGAGTGCTCATAAACTTCAGGTCCATATTTATGGACGTATTGAGATCGAAGGGCTGCCATAGCATGTGGACAAGGTATTTTTTCCAAGTCAAAAACTCTACACGTACAAGATCTTATTTGAAGATCGACCATGGCAGCATCACCATGACCGGTGATACAGAATTTATAATCTGCTATTTTATGAGAGAATAACCTATTCCCCAAACTGATGTTCGTTGATATTTTATTTTTGATTTTGAGAACAAATCGGGTTCTTTTTTCTGGGCACTTAAACTGCACACGCCTTTCGTTAAAAAAATCACTAGATTTCTCACTTATTTTTTCAAACATAGCATTGATGGGAAATTCTCTTTCATTGCCAAACAATGAGTTCACCGATTCAACTATGTTTGATGTCATAATATTGTACCTATAGAAAAGAATCACTTAGTACGACATCAAACTAAACTTGTAAATCAAACAAGACATTAAATTCATAAGAATGTACCTTTTGCTGGACAGAATGCTCGGCTCCATCTCTCAAAACTGACACGTGCAAGAAATTCTGCTACCTTGGGATTCACATACGCTATTTGATTGAAATTGTCTAAAAACTCCTCTCTACTATATTCTTTAGATGCTCTATAAAAAAGGGTGACGACTCTTTCGTTGTGATAGTTGTTTCGAATGTTCTCTCCAAGATGCCTAATGCAACAACAAAAGTAAGCTGAAATGAAGATAAGTGAACCCATCTTTGGAATACTTGGATGCCTATCCGATACAAAACAAAACTCTTCGGTATGTTCGACGTAGCGTCGCAGTTGTTCAAAAAAAAATCCATAAAAGGCATCACATTCCTTGCCCTCTACACAAAAAACAACAGGAAAGATGTGATTCTCCGCATCCTGTGCCACCGCCGCTAGCAGAACTCCATTATACCTACTCCTCAATAAGGTACCGTCGACGGCTATGCCTTTTTTCAAATGTCGAAAACCTTGAATCCAAGTACCATAGGATACAAAAAAGTACATGAACCTTCTGTTTTCATCCAGATGCAATGCCGTCTTATTTCCGGGATTTGTGGACTCAATCATGTAATGGTAAGCATCCAAGACTTCATACCCATGCTCAAGTGTCCCCCGAACCAGGTCCTTGGCAATCCCCAGGGCTGTATATACCTTCCAATAACTGACCAGGACACCCAAATTCGTAAGGATTTGATTGGTCATAAGCCTTGTTGAAGGGCCTTTGCCATCAGGGAAACTACTCCTGAAATATTCATCGAGGACCTTTGCCGTGGCGTGAGGATTTTGGCCCGAGATGTGCTCCGAACCACATGTGTGATGCTTTTCATGTTTATGAATGACGAATCTGTCAGAACTTGCGTACTTTACCACTCTCAACCACCACTTGCAGTTCGAATTTGCACATTTGAAGTAAAAGACACTGCTCAAATTAATCACCTTCTTTATTCTGAAATCTTTTTTCAAGCAAGAAATAAACAAAGTGTTAGATAGTTCATTCTTGTCCTTGAATGACATTCCAATAAAAAAGCCGGTCCCGTCGTCTTGAAGATTTCCAGATTGTGTCGATTGAGAAGAACTGCACATCGTATTGGTCGCATCAATGGGCATAGGTGTTTGATCATCATCTAGAATATTCATGTCTAGATCATCCAACCTATCATCAAAGAAGTCTTCTTTTTCTTCTACGTTTTGGTTCTCATTCTCTCTTGTATTTTCAACCATGTACACCCTTAACATCGGCCTGGTTGAATCACTTAGATAAGAATGCAACCGAACCTGATTGATTATCTTGAAAGGCAGTACCCTCTGATTTTCAAAGGAGCTGTGTATGTAGCTGATGGAAAATTCTTCCAGTTGACAATTCAGTCCAAAAAAGCTGATGATTAAGTTCACAAAATCATCATACGAAACATCACTTTGGACTGTCATAGCTATCGTCTCTAGCATTTCACCCTCCTTTCAATGCCAAACATATCGATTTCTCTTCTCGACCCATTTACCATAACAATCCACCCCTATTGTTATTAATCCCTCTATTAGTGGTACCTAAATAAAGTCATTTGTTAAAAAAATTTGATATTGATTTCATAGTGCCGTGAATGAATCCCAACATATGTGCTATCTGTTGCAATAAGTAAGTGATGAGTCGCAACAGATTCTTACCTATTGGGATTCATGTTACAGGTTTGAATATCTGTTGCAACAGATGAATCGCCTATTGGAATTGATGTTATAACTAAATCACCTTTGAAGCTGATTCCAACAAATGAGTGACAGTTGCAACAGATAATTAACCTATTGCGACAGATGACTTACCTGTTGCAACAGGTTGTTAATTTGTTGTAACCTATGTTGGAATCGTGTTCAGGTTTTGTTGCAACAGGTAACTAATCTGTTGCAACATATATGTCAAATATTGAAACAGATGACCCATCTGTTTAAACATGAATCCAACATATCAGTCTTCCGTTGAAACAGATATCTCATCTGTCGCAACAGATAATTTATCTCTTGAAACAGATGGATTCATGATTGGGTTCTATCCATTGTTGGAAAACAACAACATAATAGTAGTTACCCAGATGACAAATTCAACTAAAAATCATAATTTGACTTACCAACATCTCCTATGAAGTAATGCCAAAGTGGAAAGTGATGTTAGAAATAAAATTTGACCTAAGAAATTAGTCAAATAGCAACAGTAGCTGTAACAACAACAACAACAAATAGTCAACAAGAAAAAGATAAAGATGATAATGAAGCAGAAGATGATGATAATGAAGCAGAAGATGATGAATGAAGCAACAACACCAATGAACAACAAAAATCGCTAAGAGAGAGAAAACAACAATGGGTGAGAAGAGAGAGAAAGGCGCTTTTTTTCCCTCCGTTTTCCATTATATAGGCTAATATTTGGATCAAAGAGTAAATTTAAAAATTTGTGGATTATTTTCAAACTTCCCCAACTTTCTTAATCCATAATAAAGTAATTGTCACCTCCACCTAAAAATTAAAACTTGTGTCACGTACACCTCATTTTAAAACTCTTTTGTCACCTGTAGCCCAAACCCCCTAGTTACAACTTGTATGGCAATTTGTTGATACTACTAGCATTTTGATCAAACATAAACAGTAGCTGTAAATAGAAGAAACTAAAGGGGAGAAAAAAAATTAATACACTTTAACATCAAATGTATGTATATTTTATTTTTCACTAATATATCTTGTATAGTATATTTTGTTTTCTATTCTAATTCATACTAATCAATTCTTGAGCCATTTAAATTTCAATAGTGAATCCAAAGGTCTATACAAATATTACTAATTATGTATATGTATATGAATCAATTCCAAATAAACTAATGTCCACAATATGAATTTTCAATATTATTGATGTGATTACTCTAAATCAATTTCAGTTTATGAAAGACCCAAGTAGAATATCAACATTATGGACCCTAAATATTATAACATTGTTTGGGTGTAAATTAACATTTATTTCAATTAACACTAAAAGAATCAATTCAAAGAATGATAAAGAGTGTAATCTTCTTGAGCATTAAGTGTAGTCTTTTGATGAATTCTCGATATCATCGATGTGATTAATCGAAATAAATTCCACTTAATGAAAGACTCAAGTAGAAAATAGATAATGTGGACCCTCAAAATTATAATACTATTTGAGTCAAAAATAAAATTTATTTCAATTAAGACTAAAAGAATCAATTCAAAGATTGATAAGGAGTGTAATCTTCATGAACATTAAATGTAATCTTTTGACGAATTCTCAAAATCATCAACACGATTAGTCCGAAATAAATTTTACTTAATGAAAGTCTCGAGTTTTCAACTATAAAAAGAACAACATTTTACCTCGAGCATATCAATTTAGTTTTCTTATTGGATGGTACCAGCAAAACTACTTCTGTTATCCTTGCAATTTTCATTAGCAAACTATTTCTATCCATAAAAAATGAACAGTGTACCAAAATTTGCTCTGCTTTAAATCTCCCATAATAACATGAAACTTTAGAATGAAATTCTGACATCACAGTCTCATCAATAAACATGAAACTTTAGAGTGAAAGTTTGAATTAGGTAGTGAAAAATTAGTGAATTTCATGAATAAGCTTGAAAAAACTTAAAGTTTTTGAGAATTTGGTAAAGATATTCAAGTTTAACAATCAAAAATTCATTATGTTTGTATATATGAATTTATAGTTAAAAATTTAAATTAGTTGGAGAAGAATTTTATTTATTTGGAATGAATTTGATGTTTAATTTGTGACCAAAAATAAAACATGATTATTTAAATTTTTCTACAATTTATAATTTTTTATTTATTCAATTAAATTTATCTTAATATTTAATTTCTTATGTAACATTTTAAAAATGACTTGAAATTTAATGTAATACTTGAAAATGACGTGTAAGTTGACGTGGCAGACGTGAAAGCTAATGAGTCAGCTGACGTGGGGCGCGTGTGTTACACTCACCAAAAAAATATTTAAAATGTTGAGTTTTATTGAGTTGAGAGGTTCAGAAGACAAAGGGCTAAGTAGAAGTATCCACATTACAAAACAAGCTAAGTATAAAGGTCCATCGAACCATTTTTCCTTTGCAAAATCTTTACCCAATTTTGCCTTCAATTTAAACTTCAAAAATTTCAACTTAGTGAAAGTTATTTGTAATAGCATGTACTAGCTCGAATATGATATTGTCGACTTATTTTGAGATATTACCTATTTATAACAAATTTGATTATATGTTTGAGGTAAATTAAACAAGTCGAGTGATTTTGCTAGTTTCTCAGAAATCGAAGGTATAAATTGTATTTTAAAAAAGTACATTCAAATTTTAAACATTTTTTGTAAAAACAAAATATGATCAAATATAACTCTATGTCTAATTTTAAAAAATTCAAATAAAGTATTTTTTTTAAAAAAAATTATGATCAAATGTGCACTTAATTAATTTTAAAAAGTAAACTTGATTATAAATGTATACTACTAACACTCTTACAACAAATTGGGGGCTGGTAAAAATGTCCAACCTATAAATTATTTTTATTTGAAGGAAAGTAAATGGCATTCAAAAACATAAAAAAAAATAAAAAATTAGAGATTATTATGCAAAAAGTAGTTTTGCTTTTTTTTTTTTTTTGAAAGTGAACTTATTTTAGTTACAACATGCAAAGCAGTTTGTTGATACTACAAGCATTATGATCAATCTCAAACAATAACTATAAATAGAAGAAACCAGAGGAGAGGAAAAAATTAATACCTTTCAACATCAAGTATATGTATCATTTTTCACTAATATATCTTGTATAGTATACTTTTTTTTCTATTCTAATCATACCAATCAATTCTTGAGCCGTTTAAATTTCAATAGTGAGTCAAAAAGTCTATACAAATATAACTTATTATGTATATGTATATGAATCAATTCTAAATAAATTAATGTCCATTATATGAATTCTCGGTATTATTGATGTGATTGATCGAAATAAATTTCAATTGGATGATGCTAAATGGCCATAAAACTTTCGCCATAATATGACCATAATATTAAAAAGTCTATAGTAGCCTTTTGGAATCTTTTTCTATTTTTTTAAAGTCAAGGTAATTAAGCATTAAAATATGTATTCTCCCTATATTGCAATTTAATTGCAACACAAATTCTTAGGCAAGAATATCAATAGTCTTATACCATTAAAATACATATATTTCTTCAAAAACGTACATATTTTTTGCTATAACTCAAACACTACGTTTACTGTCTATTTTTTTTCTCATGTTCTTCTCCGACTTTCTCTCCTTGTTACTAAAATTATCTCTAATTTTTCTATTTTTTTAAGTATATGGTTAAATAAAATTAAAATATATATTTAAATAATTCTCAGGCATAATTTGTAAGATATCACGATGACAACAACTCAACATACCTTAAACCTGATAAACGTTGACACTTACAGAAATTATGCATATAGTTCACATCTGTCGAGAGGTATAAGTGTTAATCATATAACTCTTTCACCCCTATATTATGATGATTTGATAAATTGTGAATTATTACTTATATTTGTTACTAAATGATTTCTAATTAAAAAAAATTATTATTATTATGCTTAAATAAAATTAATATATATATATATATATATATATATATATATAATTTTCAAATATAATTTGTAAAATATTATGATAACAACAAATCACACATACTTTACACTTGGTGATCCGATAAGTCGAATCACTAGTTCACTAACCAAAATGTCATTACAGATTATTGATTTCGATTTGATTTTGAACAGTTGTAGCTAGAGTCAAGGATGTTATGTTCAAATTTAAGTACTGATTGTCTTTTACTGTTACAAATAAAATTCTTACTATGAAAGAATAAGCATTGACTGAGATCATGCTGGAATATTGAGATCTTTATCTAATTATTATTTTTAACTTGAAAAGATGTAAAATTATACTAACTGAAATTAAGAATGTCAATCTAAATAAATGTATTTGAAACGTATCTAACAATAATGATTATGTTTTAAAATTATAAAATTATACTTAAATTAACAAATAATGAGTATGTGTGAAAAATTGACAAATTCTAAATATATTTACCACTGTATGTTTCCAAATACTAAAAATACGTTTCATCGAAAAAATATTTAAGTGTGGAGGAAAATATTTTAATAAAGAATTAGAATTAGAGAATTTTTTTACTCGTGAATTAGAATTAGTAAAAAATTATGTTTAAATCGGTTTGAAAATACGTTTCAATTTTCACAGTATATTTTCAAATACGTTTGATTGAAAATTATAAACGTTTATACCAATTATGTTTAATGTGTCGATGTCTATTATTTCTAAAGTATTTTGAATTGACGATTGAAATATTATCAATTTTTTAAAAAAATTATCTAAATCTATTAATAACAATTAATAAAATACTTAATTAAAGATCATATTAATAACAATGTAAGTAATGATTCACAAGTTATTAAATCGGACTAGACAACTTGTTACAACATCATATGACTCTCTTAGATTGATGTTGACTAGGGTTGACACTTACAGATTATATGTTTTTATTGTTTACTATAATGTGTCAATATTTATCATGTCTAAAGTGTTTTGAGTTTTTGTTGTTGTTATTGAAATATTTTCAAATTAGATTAAAAATTATTTAAATATGCAATTTAAATTTGTATAAATATATTAATTAATATAATTACTTAATTATAGGTCATATTAAATAATGATTTACAGGATCAAATCGACGTGACATAGGAATACAAGTCTACCACATTAACGTTGGACTCTCTTTTGTTGTTGTTAACTAGGATTGACACAAATGAACTATATATAATTTTATGATTTTTATAGTTTGTTAATGTCTAAAATGTTTTGAATTTTATCTGTTATTATTGAATTGTTTACACATTAAATTTTAAAAACTATTTTCAATTTATTTAAATATAATATTTAATAAAATTATTTAAATAAAGGTTATATATAATAACAATCATAAGTAATGATTCATAATTTTTTAAATCGATGTAACATATGGGTTCAAGACTGTAACATCAATGTGTGACTCTCCTGAGTTAATGTTAACTAGAGTCGACATATATGAACTATATACATTTTATAATTTTTATATTGAATCGATATCTACCATGTCTAAACTATTTTGAGTTTTAATTGTCATTGAGAATATTTTTAAATTATATTTAAATAATTATCTAAATACATTTTAAAATTTATTTAAACTCAATAATTGGTAAAATTACTTATTAGAGGTTACATTAATGGCAAATATATAATGATTAGCAAATTATTGAATCAAAGTAAATGTATTAAGTTCTATATTACAAGAATAAAAATAATTACCTATAGAAAAATATGAAATTTTTTAGTAGGCATGTTCTATTGATATCTCTTTTAATTTAATTGAAGTAGTAGTCCTGACGTTGTTGAATTTACTACATTCTCGATCCTTTAGATTAAAAATTTTGGAAAAAATACACAACAAGATTTTAAATAGCTAAAAACTCAGATAAATAAATTGTTGAAGTGAATTTGTATCATTAGAAATTTTAATAATTTATCTTGTCTAATTACACAATTTTAATAATTTGTCTTGTCTAATTACATAATTTTAAGTAATTTTATTTTTCTGTTGATAAATTATAAAAAAAAAATGTCAATAAACTTGAAAAAAATTACTTTTCTAATTTTTTTTAATTATTTTATATTCTAAATTTTCATTCTAAAAATGTGTCGAAATGGAATAACTGTCCACCAAAGACAAATAAAATTATTTATAATTATTTTTAAATTATCATTCAGTCATTTATATATCATTCTAAAATATCCAGCAATTTTAAAATTATTTTTAAGTTTAATATTATTTTAAATTTTAAAAATTATTCAAATAAATGAAATAACTTAACGTTTTTCTTCTTTGTTTGTATAGATATTATTTTGAAATGCAAAGTCAACAAACAAATAAGTAAACAAGTTAGATGTTCAATCCCCATGTGTTGGAAATAGCTAGAAGAATAAATGAAGAAAGAAAATATAAATTTGGGAGAAAAGGGTAAGAATGTAAAAATGTAAACCTGTTTACAATGTGAATAGACTTTATTATCAAATTTGAGCTATTATGGCCACATTTTATGGCCAAAAGAATTTTCCAATTAAAATTTATTTTAATTCACACTAAAAGAATCAATTCAAAGAATGATAAGGAGTGTAATCTTCTTGAGCATTAAGTGTAGTCTTTTGATGAATTTTTGATATCATATTAGTCGAAATAAATTTCACTTAATGAAAGACCCAAGTAGAAATTAATAATGTGGACCCTCATTATTATAATACTATTTGAGTCAAAAATAAAATTTATTTTGATTAAGACTAAAAGAATTAATTCAAAGATTGATAAGGAGTGTAATCTTCATGAGCATTAAATGTAGTCTTTTGATGAATTCTCGATATCATCGTATCATTAATCTAAATAAATTTTAATTAATGATAGTTTCAAGTTTTCAACTATAAAGCACAATATTACACCTCAAACGCATCGATTTGGTTTTGTTATTAGATGGTAGCAGAAAAACTACTGCTATTCCTTGTAATTCCCAATACGCAATATACATAATAACTCTATTTCTATCGGAAAAAAAATGAACAGTGTATAAAAATTTGCTCCGCTCTAATCACTCATAGTACTCACTCGTGAATATCATACTGTTAGTCTCTTTCTTCTTTTCTTAATGGAGTGGCCTGATTTCCCAGAAAGTTCAAACTAGCACGAGCCCATATTTAATCAGTTTGGTGTAGCACCTCGCGGTAATTCTGAGATTGTTGTGCAAAAAGATAAGTGGACTTTTGAAGAGAAATAATTTTTTGAAAATGATTTTTGTAAGTACAATTATCTGGGTTCTCAATTTTTTTTAAAATTTATTACTTCAAAACTCCCTCATAAGTCAATGCAGGAAATAAAAAATTACTATATAACTTTTCTCAAAAACGTTGAAATGGAGAATCCTCCACAAAATAATAATATTGTCGTTGCTGCTGCTGATGGTCTTGATCAGCAACCTCAACAAGTGCAACAGGAAGGTAACAGTCGTTCATATCGCCGCCGGGGAACTCCATGGATTCAAAACGAACATCAGTAATTAAATTTTGCTCTTCTTTTTTTTTTTTAAATTCATGATTAGTTTATACATGAACTCTTTTTAATCTTTATTTTTATGTGTAATTATACACTTTTGTATGTTGATTTCGGCATGTTAGATTTTTTCTTTATGTATTTCATTTCGTTGTTGCTTCACGCATGACCAACTTTTAATTTACTCGAATTTTTTTTTTTAACCTCCTTATGTATGAATTCATCTTCTCATTTTTTGTGATTTAATATTTCTTTACACCTCGTTTATATGAAGACTTTTTATTTTTGAAAAATATATTTCGGTAAGAAAGAGAAAATCTTCTCATATATTTTTTTTTACTTCAATATATATAATAAAGAAAAAAACTTTGATGTGAGTGCAAATTTTATTATACTGAAGATAAATATTTTTCTTGATGAATTTTATTTGTTATGTTGTAATTGATTTCATTTATAAGTAACACTCTCAATTTTGATATAATGAAAATCTAAGAATCATTTTTAATGTAATCCTTAATAAAATAAGTCATCCATTAAAATAAGTAAAACTGGATTCTTGGTGTATATAAACTTAATTATTTAAATTTGTTTTTGATTATAAATTTTATTCCCTTCTTTTTTTTAAAAATAAAATAATTATTTTAGATATTTTTAATCATATGGCATGGTATATAGGTTGTTTCTTATGGGATTAAACAAATTTGAAAGAGGAGATTGGAACAGCATTTCAAGATACTACGTTGTTTCAAAGACACCGACTCAAGTAGCCAATCATGCTCAAAAGTATTTCTCTCGTCAAAATAGTAAGACTCCGGTAGAGCGTCGTCGTCCTAGTATCAATGACATTCAAACTATCAACCTTAATCTCGGGACAACACCAATAACAACTACAACAACTATTCATCAGAACAGTAATAACAGCTTTGCTTATAACAACATTCATCAAGCCGACTCTTCATCAATGCATTTTCATCATCCTAGTTACACCTTTGGTGGTGCAACTTTTAGCAATAACTTCAATGAAAATTTTGGAATCTCCCATTTGGGTGAAGCATCTAGCAGCAACTTGTTTGTTATGGGGCAAAACATCATCAACAACAACAATCTAAATAGACCAGCGTCTCCTCGCCCCTTTCTTTCAACGTACTTGTCTTCAATTAGGGGGAATAGGACCCAAGTCTAATCAATATTAGATATTTAGTTAGAGATATTTGTTGGGTGAAGTAAAGCATGCTTGTAATAAATTATGGTTGCGTTGCAGTAGTGAATATTGAGTTTTATAGGTTTAAAGATTGGAGAGATTTAGTTTTTCAGTATGTTTTTGAGATATAATATATGGGTCAGATCATTTGACATGCCTTAGATTCAATTTCATATATAATGATTTGAAAGATTTTTGTGAACGTTACTAATATAAATACACACACACATATTAATGAGCTACTATAAAGATCAATTTGTTGTGGATATCCGTAGATTTCTTGCACTATAAAAGTAATTTGATATACAATTCTTATCATCATGTTTGTCTTAAGATTCATCATTTACACTTAATTTTTAAACACAAGCAAATTAAATCTCAAAGAGATTTAAACATGATGAATTTAAAATTCATCTGTTGGTCATTTCGGTCCTTAAATAGTTTTTTTTTTTGCGCTGTTTTTAAATAGTTCATTATGCTTTTTCTTTTCTTTCACTATACTTTAGTTTTGGGCTAAAAATTATTTTTTTAAGAAAATAAATAAATACAATTGTATAGAGATTGTATAATCGTTGTATAGAATATATGCTAAACAATACGATATATGTATAGAAATTATATAGGATGTGTCTAGAAATTGTATATGTGTTGTATAAAATATCTATTTGTAATACACACACACACACAGTGGTTGTATAAAATACAGAGTTGCATATAGTACGTGTAGAAATTATATAATTATTGTATAAAATATGTATCTGAATAATTGTTCCTACTCTAGATTATATAGAATGTGTATAAAAATGCTATAATTATAATATGCAATAGTATTTGTATAAAATATGTATAGAAATTGTATCATTGTTGCCTAAAATATATACAAAAACTGTATTATTATATATAACCAATAAAAATACACTTTTTTTATTTGATTGATTAAAAAAAGACTAGCAAATACAATATTTCAATTTTATATTTGCCTGTTAACCCAAAAAAGATAAAACATAGAATTTTAATTTATTTATTTTGTTTGATAGATTTTTTTTTAAGAAAAGGTGATTAGTCTGATTCATTAAACAAAGGAGAAAGATAATAGATAAAGAAACACTCGCCAAAAAGAAAAAAGAATGATGAAACATCATCCGACAAAAAAGTGACAAAACAAAAAAGGGAGGCACGAAACTCAAACAAACAAAAAAATGACAAAACAAAAAAAAGGAGGCGCGAAACTCGAGTGGATAAAAAACTGACAAAATAAAAGAAGGGAGGCGATTAAGTCAAATGGCTAGAAATTGAAATTTCAATTCCTTGGCCTCTTGCGTAGCTTTAATTTCGACCAACATGTTGTTTTAGTCCTTTCTGCAGAATAATATTCAATGAATATATCTTATTGAGTTTAACTATTTTATAGGATAGTACTAAATTTTGATAATAGATATTAGTCAAAGTTGATATATGTAGACGGTATTTAATTGATTATAAATACTTTATAGATATACACATACCGATAAAATAAATAAATAAATATTTTAAATGCAGGTAACACAAACATGAACTTACCTTATACTCTAAGAACTTGCTTTAAGCAGGTTCTTTGTTTTTTTATCGGTATTTGTTTATACACAGTAAATTTATCTGAAACTTAATCTTTTGACAAATCTACCGATGATTAAATATAGTACTTAAAATAGTTTTTAAAAAATAGGGAGAGTTGGTTTTTATGTCAACTCATTTATAAAATAGATCGATGTGATCGGTAGTTTAATTATTTTTTATACAAAAATTACCGATACTAGTTGATCACTTTTCCCAAAAAAAAATGTTAAAGGGTCTAAATAAAAAATAAAATTTTAAAATCAACAAGTATCAATTGAGTGTTAGAATATATATATATATATATATATATATATATATATATATATATATATATATATATATATATATATATATATATATAGATCCATCTTTCTTCAAAATAAGAGAAAATACATAGATACCCCCGAATCTTGTCTGAGTTTTTTAAAAAGACACTTAAACTATACTTTCTACTTATTACCCCACAAATCTCTTAAATTATTGCAAATACACTATTTTGACACTCTGTGTGTATACACGCACAACAAGTGTGTGAAAGGTTCAAAATTGACTTTATTGACCAATTAAAAGCTGCCACGTGTAAATAATTTGATATATAATTTATCTTTTTAAAAAGAAAAAAAATTATTTATTTTTAAAAATTATTTCATACCCCCTCCCCCCGCAATACCCCACCCACCCACCATTGTCTTCTTCCTCATTGACAACTTCTTCTTCACCACCAAAACTCAACAACAACATCAATTACAACAACAACAACAACAACATCACCATAACTCTCTTTCTCCTCAATCTTCTCAATCATCACCATAACTCTACTCACCTTTTACCATCACCATATTTACCTTCTTCAATTTCAAGTTCTTATTTCAATTTATTTTTTTACATTTTGAACAATTTTATAAAACCCAATATATTTCAAGATGATTAGGAGTATTATTTTTGTATTTACATTTCAATAAGATATTTAGGAATTTTAGAAAATTCACTAATTATTTACAAAAAAAAATAATTTTGATATTATTTTTCTCAAAATCTTTATTGCTTTAAAATATCAAAGTTTATTCAGATAAAAGAATGATTAATTTCATATTAATAACTTAAGAGATAATACATCGAAACACCCCTGCACTTGTTAGCAAAACTTACTTTAGACCTTAAACTAATCGAGCAATTATTTACCCCCTTATGAACTTTAAAATGTATTATTTTGCCCCCTTAAGAGCTGATGTGGCAAAAAATAAAAAAGGCGCATTTTAGTGAAAAAAACGTATAAATTTTTTTTAGCGGGGCCCACTTTAATATTTTTAAACATTATTTTTTTTCCTTCTTCCTCACACCCCACCACCCCCATTTCTTGTTCTTCTTCACACCCCACCACTCCCATTTCTTCTTCTTCCTTTATTTTTTTTCACTTCTATTCACCAAAATCTTCAATCAAATACACAATAATAAAATACATAAATTATACAAAAATAAACTTTCATATAAAAATCAAGAATCAACAAAATAAACTCAAAAAATACATAAAAGTCATTGTGTAAAGCACAACACATGCCGTTAGTCTTTGTCACTCCCTTCTTCTTCTACTTTCCAAACTGAAACTTTTTTTTTCCAGTTCATAGGCTTCTCTCTTCCCCATTTTCAACACGAATCGACGATCCCTACCACTTAATTTTTGATCACCGCTACCAATTTTCAACTATAAACAGTTAATCAAACGGGTCTCCACTATATATATTGTTTTTATTTTTGAGTTCGTTTTTCTTGATTTGGGTATGTTTTGTTATGTGTTTTTCAGTTAGATTCTGAATTTGATTTGTTTTGTTGGGTATTGATCTGTTTTGTCGTTTTGGGTGATCATTGGAGTGTTCAAGATTGAATTTTGATTGGTTTTCTTGATGTGGGTATGGCTGATTTTCTTGGTTCAAGATCTGTAGATTGTCGATTTGTGTTGGAGGGGGGAGCGGGTTGTGAAGAAGAAAGAAGGGGGGGGGGCATATATATATATATATATATATATAGTATATATTTTACTTTTTTAAAAAAAATATATAAAAATAGTATGTGTGTGGGATTATTTTTTTTAAAAAAAAATTCTAATTTCTTACGTGGCAATGACATAGAACTGATGTGGCACTGATTTGGCAATGACATGACGCGTGTGTAGTGCACTCTCCGTTGTGAGAGTGAGATTTTGATTTTGAGGTTGAAATTAATTCACTTGAAAGTTGTTAAGGGGGTTAAATAATTGTCTGATTAGTTTAGGGTCTAAAGTAAGTTTTGCTGACAAGTTAAGGGGTGTTTTGATGTATTATCTCATAACTTAATCAAAGTTGAGAAAGTGCTAAAAAAATTTATAAAAATGCTTTCTAATTGTTATGTAATGGCCGAAGGGAATGGAGATGTTTTGTGGAGAAGAAGGAAAAGAAATATGAAGCTAAAGGAGATTGGTTATAGAGAAAATATGTGGAGTGAAATGATTGGTAGAAAGGGAAAAGAAAGTCAAAAAGTAAGAGAGAGGAAAACGATAAAAATGTAAAGAAAAGACTATGATTCAAATACCGAGTTTCTCTTTAAGCATGTCTCTGAGATGCCCCTTTTGAAAGCTGAATATTTCATGCATCCAAGAACCTGTAGGTTGATGAACTTTTTTTTCTATGTCTTGAATTATGATCATGTTTCTTTCATGTGCTGGTCCTTGGCTTTTCCTCATACAATTGGGAAGACTGGTAGCAAGTTTTGAAATCCTTTCTCGCTTGTTTTGACATAGAATAGACTCAAAAAAATATAAAGAAACGATGGTGACTTTTATTTTAATAAAGACATGAAAGGACAAAAATATGAATATGTAAATGAAAGAAAAGGGCAATGTACCTTATTCAAAAAGAAAATTTATCTGAATACGGCAACCAACTCAAATGAGTATGACATGCATTTTGGATTAAGTTGCCTGATCTTCCTATCCAAACTTCCCATTTGTTGTTGAGTTCGTGTCTTTGCCGCTGAGCCGCTTCTTTAAATCCATTGGACCCATATATCTCATTCAATCAACAACATCTTAAAAGACTTTCGCCAACAAATCTCTTTTCTTTTCACTTTTCACTTTTCTCTCGAACTCGTCATCGCCTTACAGTGCCCGTGAGGGTTTTCACCAGTAAGACTCTCTCATTTTTATTTCTCTCGACTCACCATCACCTTATGGTGCCCGCGAGGGTTTTCACCAATAAGACTCTCTCATTTTTATTTCTTTCCTGATTTCTTATGTTGAGGAAGACAAGTAGTACCCTACAATGTATCATCATATCCATTGCATGCTTAGCCTTAACATTACCGAAAATTGATCTGAAGGACTTTCTTTGGTTGTAACTTGACTTTTGGATAAGGTTAGAAAAGGATGGCAAGAGGCTCAAAAGACACTTGAAGTGGGGGTGGGACTTACAACTTTTGGAATCGACTCAAACAACACATTAACTCATGCCCCAGTTTTTGTTGACTGGGTGACTCTAAAATCTTTATTTGGTTGGACCGAGCCCTGAATAGGGAAACCTACGTATCTCACTCTCAAGAGAGGAGAATCAAGTCGCACGTAGTTCCATCAGCCTGTACTTTGTTTTGATTTGATTTTTCTCTTCTTCTTTTTTTCTTTTTTTTTCTTTTATTTTCATACTTACTTTTTTATTCTTCTTTTCTTGATACCTTTTTTACTCCGTTTTGATTCCAAAAGAGGGGTATGAAATAAAAAATAAAACTAGGCTCAAATGGGGTAAACAAAGGATGACACAATGTTTGGATAGCAGAATGGAATGCCTTCATCATATCAATCTTCAAAAATGCAGGTACTAAGCATGCAATTGAACCAACAAAGGAATAAAATATCATACATAATATCTTTTGACTGCATCTGCATTGATAGCCATTTCTGCCATTTTGCCTTCAATATCTGTCAAATATAAGGCCCCATTGGGCAACACTTTCTTCACAATAAAGGGACCTTGCCAATTTGGGGAGAACTTGCCTTTTGCTTCAACCTAATGAGGAAGGATATGCTTCAATACCAACTGACCAACTTCAAAACGCCTGGGGCGTACCTTTTTGTTATACACACGAGCCAATCTTTTCTGATACAATTGACCATGACATACGGACGTCAGTCTTTTTTCATCAATCAAGCTCAACTGTTCCAATCGGGTTTTGACCCACTCATCATCATCAATCTCTACTTCCACAATAACTCAAAGAGAGGGAATTTCAACTTCCGCGGGAATGACTACTTCTGTCCCGTACACCAAAAAATATGAAGTTACCCCTGTTGAAGTGCGAATAATAGTACAATAACCTAGCAATGCAAATGGCAACTTCTCGTGCCATTGTATGGACCCTTGTAGTATTTTCTGCAGTATCTTCTTGATATTCTTGTTGGCGGCTTCCACAGCGCCATTTGCCTTTGGACGATATGGAGTGGAATTTCGATATACGATCTTAAACTGTTGGCACGCTTCTTGCATGAAATGACTGTTGAGATTGACAGCGTTGTCTGTAATGATCATCTTCGGAATTCTAAACCTACAAATGATGTTGGCATGAACAAAATCCACCACCGCCTTCTTTGTCACTGACTTGAAAGTTACTGATTCTACCCACTTTTTGAAGTAATCAATGGCCACCAAAATGAATCTATGCCCATTTGACTCTTTCGGCTCAATCAGTCCGATCACGTCCATCCCCTAAGCTACGAAAGGCCATGGAGCAGACATTGCATGCAATTCAGTAGGAGGAGAATGTATCAGATCACCATGTACCTGACATTGATGACATTTTCAAGCAAAATGAATAGAATCCCTCTCCATAGTAAGCCAATAATAACCTATTCTGAGAATCTTCTTTGACAAGACAAACCGTTCATATGAGGCCCGCATACTCTGAAATAAACTTCAACCATGATTGCCGAAGCTTCTTTTGCATCAACACACCTCAAAAGTCCCAGATCCGGGGTTCTTTTGTATAAGATTCCCCCACTTAAGAAAAATCCACTAGCCAAATGCCGAATAGTCCTCTTTTGATCACTGGTGGCATGTGCTGGGTATTCTCCCGACTGGATGTATCGCTTGATATCAAAGAACCAAGGTTCATCGTCGAGTTCTTCTTCAACTGCATTACAGTAAGCTTGTTGATCACGACTCTTTATATGCACTGGATCAATGTAGACCTTGTCAGGATGTTGGAGCATTGAAGCCAAAGTGGCTAAGGCATCAACAATTTCATTGCGAATTCCTGGAATATTTCTAAACTTTACAGACACAAACCATTGACATAGATCTTTCAAGCATTGTCGATACAGTATTAGCTTTAAATCTCGCATCTCCCAATAACCTTGAATCTGATGGACGAGAAAATCTGAATCCCCCCAACACTAATAGTCCCTGGATTCCCATATCAACAGCTAGCCTCAGACCTAGAATGCAAGCTCCATATTCTGCCATGTTATTGGTACAATAAAATCGAAGTTATGCTGTTACCGGAAAATATTGCCCCGCCTCAGAGATAAGAACTGCAACTATTCCGACTCCTTTCATGTTGACAGCTCCATCGAAGAATAACTTCCACCCTAGATCAGCATCTATAATGACTTCATCGACAAACAACACTTCTTCATCAGGAAAATATGTCTTTAATGGCTCGTACTCTTCATCGATGGGATTCTCAGCAAGATGATCTACCAAGGCTTAGGCTTTCATGGCGGTTCGAGTCACATATACAAGTCGAACTTGGTAAGAAATATTTTCCACTTTGCCAAACGACCGGTCGGCATAGGCTTCTGAAAGATATACTTCAAAGGATCCATGCGGGAGATAAGATAAGTAGTGTAGGATGAAAGATAATGCTTCAACTTCTGTGCTACCCAAGTTAGGGCACAACACATCCTTTCAAGAAGAGTGTACCTGGGCTCATATGTTGTGAACTTATTACTAAGATAATAAATAGCCTACTCTTTTTTGCCCGTGACATCATGTTGACCTAGGACACAACCAAAAGAATTGTCCATGACCGATAAATATAAGATCTAAGGCCTACCAGGATCCGGTGGTACCAGCATGGGCAGATTTGACAGATATCTTTTGATTTTGTCGAATACTTCCTGATATTCTTCAGTCCACTCTACCATAACACTCTTTTTCAACAACTTGAAAATGGGCGCACACGTGGTTGTGAGTTGAGCAATAAACCTACTAATGTAGTTCAGCCTACCAAGAAGACTCATCACCTCCGTTCTGTTCTTGGGCGGTGGAAGATCCTGAATGGCTTTGATATTCGAAGGATCCAATTCGATACCCCAATGGCTGACTATAAACCCCAACAACTTTCCATACGGAACTCCAAATACATATTTTGCCGGGTTGAGTTTGAGATTATACCTGTGGATTTTTTCGAAGAAATTTCTTAGATCTTTAACATGGTCATCCTGATTCTTTGATTTAATAATCACATCATCTACATAAACCTCAATCTCCTTATGCATCATGTCATGAAACATAGTGGTCATGGCTCTCATATATGTTGGTCCACCATTCTTCAGACCGAACGACATTACTCGATAATAATAAGTTCCCTATGGTATGATAAAAGATGTCTTCTCTGCGTCTTCATCATCCATAACGATATGGTGGTATCTGGCATAGCAATCTACAAAAGAGGCTACCTTATATTTAGCGCAATTGCCCAGCAAAATATGGATGTTGGGCAGCGGAAAATCATCCTTCGAACTTGCTCTGTTCAAATCACGGTAATCAACACATACTCAAATTTTGCCGTCTTTCTTTGGGACAGGAACAACATTGGATAACCACGTAGGATAACGAGCCACTCAAATGACTTTGGCTTCAAGTTATTTCAAAATTTCCTCTTTGATTTTGATACTTACATCAGTTTTAAACTTCCTCAACTTTTGTTTCACATGGGGGAAGGCAGGATCAGTCGGCAATTTATGAGCCACTAATTCAGTGCTTAAACCAGACATATCATCATAAGACCATGCAAAAAATTCCTTATAATCAATTAACACTTGAATCATTCCATCTTTTAGCTGTGGCAAAACATGTACACTGATTTTAGTTTCCCTAACATCTTCTTGATTCCCTAGATTAATTGGCTCAGTTTCATTCAAATTAGGATTTGTCTTGTCTTCAAACTGTTCCAACTCTTTTCTTATTTCTTCTAGTGCATCTTATTCATCATATTCCCCCTCTTACTTCATTATATCTTGATTAGTTTGGATTTTAAGATCAGGCTACAAATTTTGCATGCATGTCATGTCATTAGAGTCAGCATAAAGAGAACTGTATAAAGAAAAGACAAAACAAGATACATTAGACACAAAATAAAAGGGACCTTGCATTTCATTAAAAGGGAAATATAAGAGGGTTTAAACACAAACAACAAAATATAAATAAGCTAAATTCCGAGTTACAACCCTGGAATAACTCAAAAAACTAAAAGAAAAACAAAATGAACTACCAAAACTCCCTCCTGACGGGGAGAGGAGTGACTTCCCAATTGTTGAGATGGACAGCTGGACCTATGAACTGCATATCTGCCTTACTGGTATCTTTTCCTGCGTCAACCATGTCAACTTCAATCAATAGGTTCTGGAAGTCATCAACCGATTTTGCTTCAAATTCTACAGGTGCCACGACACTGCTCTTGATGAATGACTTACTGAGTAGAGGCACTGGGTGAAGGAGTGACCATATTTCTTTCTTTCTTTCCTTGGTTTGTAGGTTTGAAACCCAGACCAAAAGTGCCCATGTTCTCCCTCGGACATATGGGATGAACTATACCATGAAGAGACACTCCCAAACCCCTTCCTGGCTCGAATCCATATTTTAACATTTTATTTATCATCATGACAGAAGAGGGAGACAATGTGGCCCTGGAATAACCTGCCCTTCAACGATACGATTCACCGACACTGTATCAAAAGTTTGATTGACAAATGTCTCATCTACATTGTTTGCTTCAATAAGGGACAAAGGAGAATCTTCGTAGGAGGAAAAATCCCCTTCACCATGAATAACCACTTCTTGCCTATCATGCTCAAACTTGATCATTTGGTGCAATGTAGATGCAACCGCCTTGGCCTTGTGGTTCCATGGTCTTCCCAAAAACAGATTGTAAGAGGAGTCGATATTCAGCACTTGAAACTCTATGGTGAATTCAACCGGCCCTATAATCAACATTAGTTCTATTTCACCAATGGAGTTAGATTTTGCTCCATCGAAAGCCCTGACACATACATTTGAAATGCGGTCTGAATAAAACTCTAATTTCTGGTATTTCTTCTCTTCTCTTTTTGAAGTGAATTATGATATTTTTTTGTTGTTTTTTGCATTTTTTTAAGTTTGATTTTTATTGTTTGTGTTTATAAAAACAAAAGGATAATTTGGTTTGATTTGTTTTGTTCTTGTTCTTGGTAAAAATGGTAAAATTGTTGTATTTTGTTTAACAAAATCGTGCTACTGTTTCCTCCGGTAGATTACCCATCTGGTGCAACATATTAACCATCTGATGTAATAAATTTATCATATGATACAACAGATCAACCATCTGATGCATTATAGGAACCATTAGATTATAATTCTGATGCAATAGATTAATAATCTGATGCAACAGATTAAATATCTGATGCAACAGCTTTACCATATGTTGCAACAGATTAAGCATCGGATAAAAAATCTGATGCAACTAATTAACCATCTGGTGCAATGGAAGAACCATCATATTAATAATCTGATGCAACAGATGAACCTCCCGTTGGATAAAATCCTACCAACTTTTCCTATAGGAAAAGTCTAAGACTTGATTTTTCCAACTGATCATTCATCTGCCGCGATAGACGACCCTATGTTGGAAGAAATCTAAACAATATTGACCGTTGATAACTGTTCCAACAGATCACTCATGTGTTGCAACAGATGTGTGATCTGTTGCACAGACCATTCATCTTTCTCAATAGATGAGTGATATATTTTGTATTGTCACAATAGATTACTCATCCATTTCTATGAATTATTTAACAGTTCCAACAGATCACTCATATATTGTAACAGATGATGTCACAACAGTTGTATGATCTGTTGAACAGACCATTCAACTATCTTAAAATATGAGTGATATGTTTTGTATTGTTGCAACAGATTACTCACCCGCAACAACAGTTTGATTATATGCTGCAACAAATATACTACCTGGTGCAACAGATCGGTGATCTGTTGCAACTGTTATTTTACTATTTTGCTTGTTTGATTTACTGTTATCCTTTTTTAACGATGCATTAATCAAAAATAATATATTATTTTATGTTCCTGTTAATTTTAGATAATATGGTTCCCAAAAGGAAAAAAAATGAATCAAATCCAAGTAAAGGAACAAGTGAAGCAGCTAGGCTACATCCACCACTCTATGAGCTTGCTTTACAAGCGTTATCTCAATCAGGAGCAGAATATGATGAACACAGGGAGGAGGAATGTTTCAAAAGTGATAATGCAGATACTAATAGCCCTTCCATCAAAGAGCTGGTCAAAGCCTTCAGCATTGATCGTTATCCTGTGAGAATGAAGTGCGATGGTACCGCAGATTTAACAGGTGATTTCGTGGTTAAGTCAGCCATGGGAAAATCTTTCAACGCCTTTAGAAAAATACTTCGAGAACAAAAATTGGATGCTTATTTTAGGGAAAGCTGCTTTAGGAAATATCTTGATTTGCCGGAGGACAAAAATGCTCGTTTCCAAATGAAAATGGTATATGAACTTCTCAAGCGTAGGTTTATGTATGAAAACAAAGATAAGATGGATGATGTGTGGATAAATTACAGTGGCATGCCTTTTTGTTTTGGTTGGAAGGAGTTTGCCATAGTTACTGGACTAAAATGTTATCCTCCTTCTCAAGTTATACCTATTCTAACCCAAAAAAAAGCACCCCGCACACCCAAAAAAGGCAAAGGCAAGTCGTGTGATCGTGATGACCTGGTATCCATTGTTGGTCCAAGCTTCAAAAATAAATTTTTTATAGAAGCATTGAAAGGTAAAGGACTTTAAAAGAAGCACAAACAGTCATTGTGCTTGGTTTGGTTTGTACATAATATTCTTTGGGCGAGAGACGTTAACAACAACATAAGCCTCAGTTTAATAAAGCTCTCCGAGGATATTGAGGTGTTTAACAGCTATCCATGGGGGTATGAAAGCTTCAAAATGACTGTCAAATATTTGTTGACTCCGTTAGCGCCAAAGACAGTCAACTTATATGGCTTCCCATGGGCTTTCATGGTAAATATTTCTTTCTTCTATTATGATATCATTCCTTTTTTTATCTCAATAATGGTTTTGATTTGTTGGCGTTATTTTATAGGCTTAGGCGTTTGAAGCCATTCCTTATTTGAGACAGCAAGTGAACTACCAGGAAGGAGTTTCCTGTCCAAGAATCTTGAGATGGTTGTCGGCCAAAACTGATAAAAATGCAAAATTTCTTGATCTCTTCAACCCCCAAAGGATGCAGTAAGTATAATTATAATTAATTTTTTCTTTTAATTAATGTTTTTTTTGAATGATCTAATCATCATTCTAATATATGTAATAATTTATGTTAGAATATGCATCTGTCGCTATTTCCAACCAATATATTGTTGAAGATGCCATTTTTTCTTACTTTACAGTCTGTGCAAACTTTATCAGGCCCTAAGGTCATCGACAAAATAAAAATGGAATTATTTAGAACAACAACCATTACAAGAAAAATAATTTTAGAGGGTGGACTTGTTGTTGTTGATAGAGATGTTGGTGGTGGTAGTGGTACTGTTGTTGGTGCTAATGATACTCCTCTTACAGTATTTAAAGCAAACCATTATGAGTATGATCATACTGTTTATACAGATTTTTCCTCTCCCAGCGAATGTTCTGCATGAAAATGTCAAGACTGCAGGGCGAAACATGATGTAGTTATTAATGCTATTAATGCATTAACTGCTTCTGTAAAGGAATTGACATCTAAGAGGGGTCTCATTCCATCAAAGAGGATTTTATTTCCATCCGCTCTATTAGAGATTAGGGCCAAAAGGGGAAGGAGAGTGATTTTCAGGGCATTATCATGCATCCAAAAAAGCAAAATTACAACTCCTTTGTCTGTGTGTTGCACTGAGCAACGTACAATGTCCAAAAGAGAGAAGCACGATCTGAAGAAGGTGAATATATTATATGTCTTCCAACTAACAACAAACAGACACATATCTGTTTTAATAGATGACACATCTGCTGAAAATTATCAAGCAGATATATACATCTGTTGCAATAGTTGACTAACCTGTTGCACCAAATACTTTATCTGGTGCAACATATGTTTCGTCTATTTTTGCAAATCAAACATCTCTTCGTACCACTTTTATTTGTACCAACAGACGACCTATCTACTGCAACAGATTATTCATATGTTGTAACGGATGGTTCACCGTTGGAAATTATCACACAGGGTCTTTCTAATCTAGAAATTTGTCTCAACAGTTGATTCATTGTTGCAACAGAAATATAATATGTTTGGGATAATTTAAAATGGGAGGAAGACCTATTTGATTTGCTAGAAGAGATGAGTTATCCTTTTCGTTTTGTTGTATCTCTGTGATTAGAATTGACCAATTTTGGCTTTCCAGGTGGATGTAGAAGAAGCTACTGTTGAATAGCATTGACAATATGCTACTCTTTTTATGGAAAATGGAGAACAGAAAGCGCAAAAACCGTATGCAAGCGATAATAAAGATCCACGGCGAGCAAAGCCGAATTCTATAGCACCGGATGAAGAACAACTTGTCCATACTGAGTAGATCTTTATAGCTTGAGCCTGTCAAAGCAATCCTTGGCAGTATACTTAAATTGTTGTTGATGTATTTGTTGAGATCTGTACCCATAATAATTTTTTTACATTTCATTTATTCGTGGACTTATTTCAGCTAATTTATGAAGGCTTCGATTTATTTTATTTTGTCTACGAATTTTATTTATTCCTTACATTTGAACTTATTAATTGAAAAGGAATACGAGATTCAAATATTGCAACAGATAATGTATCTATTGCAATAGACGACATATCTATTTGAAAAATCGAACAGATTTAGACATATGTTGCAACAGATAGGTAATCTGTTGGAATTTTTCAAACAGGTCTTTCCACTGCTGCAACAGATGGACTTTAGATAAAAACATCAAAATAATGCAACAGATGACACATCTATTGAAAAAAAATAGATTTAGACATATGTTGCAACAGATGGACTTTATCTGTTGCAACAGACGACACATCTATTGGAATAATCGAACCGATTTATACATATGTTGTAACAGGTAGGTTATCTGTTAGAATTTATCAAACAGGTCTTCCCACTATTGCAACAGATGGACTTTAGATAAAAACATCGAGATAATGCAACAGATGACCAACCTATTGCAACAGATAAACTATATGTCTGAATAGGTAGGATAACTATTACAACGAACGGAGAATCTGTTGCATTATAAAAATTCAACTTTCATTGGACATAAAAAATTGCCACTACGTGTAAAAAGGTTAAAGTGAATTGAATTGAAATAAAAAAGGCGCAACCCATCGATGGTGTTCATTTCAAAAACCTAAAATAAAATAGGCATCAAGTAGACATGTTCATTTTAAACACGTAAAATAAAATAGGCATCAAATGTGTCAGTGTCAGTCTGGCACATTTCGCTGACTTGCAGTCACTTGGCCCCCAACCGTCATTTTTTTCCCTCCCATTGTCTTATATATTCATCTTCCTCCTAAAATTTACCCCTCAATTCCCAAATCTTCTTCTTCATCATCTTCTTTTATCTATCCAAATTCTTCAAATCATTACTTTCATTTTTTCCAACTGACCTTGACAATGTCGAGCGCATCTTTCACTGTTTTTTGTGATAAAGATTTTTGATATTGTAAGTGCGGTTATGAATCTCAGTTAAAGACTTCTTGGACTCAACAAAATCTGGATCGTAGGTTTTTTACTTGTAAGATTTCAAAGGTAATATTTTTTTTATTTAATTAGTTGATTAATTATTGACTTGTAATTATTTTGTAATTGTGTTCTCTTTTTTATAGAAATTGGGTGGATGCAATTACTTTGATTGGTATGAAAAACGACACCCTTCACAAGCAAATCGTGTAATCTGAGGTTTGTTGAACAAAGTCAAGGTTTTTGAAGAGAAACAAAATCGAGCAAGAAGATACTACATTATTGCCGTTATTGCTACTGGTTTGGTGTTGTTGGTCACATGGATATTGAAGCGTAATTGCTAAAATTTTCATGGTGGTGTGTGTATTTTCTACTGGTTTGTTGTCGACGAGCACATGGATATTCAAGCATAACTGTTGGAAAATTTCAAAAAGATTTAGGCATATGTTGAAAAATTTAGGTCATCTGTTGGAAATTATCAAATAGGTCTTGCCACTGTTGCAACAGATTAGACATAGATTATTAGATTATTCATATAAATAACATCGGCGTAATGCAACAGATGACCAACCTATTGCAAAAAATAAACTATCTACCAGAACGGATTAAAGATATTTTACAACAGATTGACAATCTACTCTATTGCATTATGAAAAACTCAACTTTCATCAGAAAAAAATTATTGCCACTACATGTACATGTAATAAAGTGAAGGGTGACTTGAAATTAAAAAATTTCTATTTCAGAGGCTCTTCTATATACACAGGCTTCAAACGTCCAGTTAGTACCCCATAAGCCCAGACCTCTTGCAGGTTTGCCACAGTGTTGTCGTACAGAAAAGTCGTTGGCTCAGCCATTTCTGTGTCGGTCAGCAAACATTTGACGTGTGCAAGAGCATGCGAGCCGCTCGCTTTAGCGGCATCATTTTTTGGAAGGATCATTCCCCTATTTCGACCTTCAAAATCCCATGATTTCTTCATCAACACTTCTTTTGAAAAATGATTCATCAGTTTACTCTCCCTCAACAAGATGGGCAACAGCACCATCAGTGGCTCCACGAGGAGAAAAAGATCAAAATCATCGATGAGAGGTACGTTGGAGTCATAAACATTGATCTTTCCCTCCTCGAGTAGTATCTCAACAGCCCGATAATGCATGTCGTTCACCCTAATGACTGTAAGAATCCTTTTTGCCTCGGTTCAGCTCTTGTCGTGTGGATTTGTCCTGTCCCTTCTAACATATCTTAACGTTTCTTCTTCATCCAAGACCAATGTAGGAACTAGGAAATCAAGTCCCACGCCAAGGGCTGACGCCTCTCCATTGAGTTGATTGTACCTATCCTTGAGCTTCTTGCCGAAGTCGAGGTCCATTATCCTATCGGCAGCATCATAAGCTTCCTGGTACATTAATTGCCTTTTCCTCACGAGGAAGAGAATTATGTCAACATGCAGTGAGATAAGAAATTTTTTAAATAAGTTAGTAATTGTAAAGATGCAACAGATGGTTCATCTGTTGCATAGGGTTCTCTGAATCAATAATCCAACGCAACTTATGCAACAGATAGATAATAAGTTGCAACAAACCACAACCAGTTGCACCAGTATACCCAGTTGTTGCAACAGATGTGAAATCTGTTGCGTAGCTTCTTCTTCATGGGGTAAATTAGAAGGGCTAGGTTAGGCAAAGTAAACTTGCCTTATCCTCATACGACATACGCATATCAGTCATAGTATAGAAGTCTTGGTGGGGAAAGGTAGGCCTGGGGTAATCTGGTGCGCCTGGCTTGGCATTCTTGGCCTGTCATAGATCCCTCTTCTCTTCGGCACCAAGTTCCACATTTATGTCCACCTTCTTGACTGACCCCTCAACTTCAACAACTTTTAGAGAGGGAGGAATTGCAATTTCTTTTGATTTTCGAATGGAGAGTACGTCTCTAATTGCTCTTTTCTTTCTCCTAACCAACACTGTAGGAGTGTGTGTCTCCCTCACCTTTTTGGATGGTATGACACACCTCTTGGGTTTGAATTCCTTGATAGCTTTAGAGATAGCCTCTATTTTTTCAAAGAGTTTATTTTGTCTATCCTTGCACTCATCGCATTCGCAACAAGAACACAAGGGTGGAGAGGGGTGAGAGGGACCTGTATAAAGGTGAAAAGGGGTATTTTCAAATATATTTATTCTTTCTTGAGCATCAACATGCTCATCGTCATGAGTGGTAGCAGCATCAGCATGCCTGCCACCAACACCAACAACTCCACCAGAAGAAGCACCCGGATCTGCCTTAGTAAAAGGTTGGTCATGAAGAGCCGCAATATTAGGCTGACCTTGCCTAACTGCTCTTCTTATAGCTGTTGCTCCAACCAATTCCTTCTTTATTAACTCCACCGTTGGGTATGTAATAGTATCAATATGACCTTGAGTAATATGAGAAGTCATCACCGACTCCTTTTCAGTAGGAACGATCCATGGATGCACAACCTATAAAAAAGAAAAAAAAGACAGATGCATTTAAATCATATTTAATAATTTTCACAGTTGGGCTACCTTTTAAAAAAAAAGACCCATCTGTTGCATAGTTTGCAGTATATGGTTAAAATCTGTTTGTCTGGTTCAGAGAAACAAAGAAACACACGGATAATCTGATGCAAAATAACATTCATCTGTTGCAATAGTTGCACAAGACGAGTAATCTATTATGCAACAGATGATCTGTGCGTCACAACAGATGAACGATATGTTATCAGATTAAACATCTGTTGCATAATTTAAAGTAGATGGTTAATCTTTTAGGAGTCGGGTTCAGAGAACCAAAGCAACAGATGGGTAATCTGATGCAAGATATACCCCGTCGCAACAGATGTCCCATCTGGTGCATCAGATATAACATTTGTTACACCAGATATAACATTTGTTCAATATCTTTCTTATCTTTGAGTAGAATTATTTTACTTGAAGAAGACGTACTGCATCATCTGGAGGGTTAAATAGATCAGCCTCCTTAATATTGGTGTTGCTCTTTGCAGCCAACCACCTAAACATCCTTGGATGAGAAACCTCATACGGGTAATCCATTAACTGCTTTCGGAGGGAAGGAATGGCTTCTATCACGACCCAAATGGCCATGAGTGGCACCCACACTAATCTTCCTGTGGGAGAACCATCTAATCGAACCATTACCCAAATACTTAGTCAATATTAAGATGATATTCTTATAAAATTCAACATAATAAGAATAATCCAGGACTAATCATTATTAATACGGAAGTCAAACAAACTACTTACTAAAATTTTCAAGACCCGAAAGTCATCGTACAAGAACTACTAACAAAGATCATATCTAAAGTGATATCCAGAAATAAAGTAAATCAAGAATATTTCATTGCCCGAAAGATGGAGAAGAAAAAAAAAATAAGATGACCCATGGCAGCCTAGAGACGAAGTGCTCACCCTTGGATCAAGATCTGCTATCAAACTCTAGAGGTGAGGTTATGTCTGAGCCTAGAACACTTTCTGCACTCAACAAAAGAAGAGTACAGGGTAGTATCATTACAAACCACTATGTACTGGTAGGTATCATAGGCCAACTCAACTTAATAACATGTCCACAACTTAAAGCAAATAACAAATAGATAGGCTTCATCACATAACAAATACTCAATGAATAAACAATACAACAATAACAGGACAAACAGTGCTCACAAACAAGTCACATAGCCATCAAGAGTATCAACCATACTGTAAACATCCAATGAATCAACACAATTATGTACACACATGATATGGGACTTATTTTTGCCCAAATAGTCATGACCTGCAGGGAACAATCTATGTTCATGTACCGTACCGGCGTGGCACCCGATCCAACATAAATATAAATGTACCGGCATGGTACCCAATCCAACATAAATATAAACGTACCGGCGTGGTACCCGATCCAACATAAATATAAACGTACCGGCTTGGTACCCGATCCAACATAAATATAAATGTACCAGTGTGGTACCCGATCCAATATAAATATAAATGTACCGGCGTGGTACCCGATCCAACATAAATATAAATGTACCGGTGTGGTACCTGATCCTACATAAATATAAACAAGTATTATCAATATTAATTTACACAACCTCCCAGCATACAATACAATGTAGCAAATTTACAAGTACTCTTAAAGTCATAAGACAATTTCATTAAGTCAATTTTCAATAAACATTTATACATGAATCAACAATCCAAACATCAACAATTTCAAGCATGTCCGAATACCAATCCACAAGTATCTAATTTAGGAGCATACACACAATTAAGTCAAGTCTAAACTCTAATTAAACCGTAACCTACCTCCAACCAATGAATCCGAATATAGTTAGTCCGCAAGCGCCTTACCCTTCCTCAAAGTTTCAAAATGTTCAAAATTTGTTCCAATAAATAATCCCCATAAAAATATGAATCTAATGATATCCGTTTTATAATTTTTTTTTTTCTATAAATCCCTGAAACTTACAACCAAATTAATTAAAATAACACAAATCATGCGTGGTTGATAATTTTTCATGAAAATCCTCGAATCTAACCCAAGTAGCAACGAAAACCAGTAAGTGTTACTATACTGCAATTCGTTATCATAATGTTGTTACTATCAAAAATAACAACTTTTTGTTTTAAATTTCAAAAGCACGCTGTTAATTATAATAATGGCATCACATATTGCTAATTACCTGTAAACAATTCACAACTCTACCCGTAATTTGCCTAACCTTTCCTTTTTTTTTTTCATTAACATTAATAAAGACAAAAAAAGTGATTAACTAGCATAAAGTTTCTTAAGTCAATAGAGACAACGAATTGCGATTCCGTATTCGTACTACTGCCTTCTCATTCTTAATACAGACAAAAGTTTTATCAATATTCATTATACCATTATGATGAAATCATAACATACTTCAATTTCCCTCAATGTTTCAATGTACCACGGATGCTAACCTGAGACCTGAAGTTGAAATCTCTTCCTCGAACTACAAAGATGAAAACCGCTATTATCTGCCTCTTTCCTTGTAACTTTCTGATGCTATTAATTAATACTATAAATGGTAAACCCTAACCATTTAATTTCCTTCTTGTATTAACCGCATAAGTTAATAAAATTATGGATTTTGACCCATTAAATTAATAATTACACTAATTATCTAAATATATGTCAAACTTTTAATAAATCCTCCTAATTTATTCGAAACCTCATAGAAATAAATTAAATATGCAAATTAACTAAAAAAAAATATTTCGAACCTATTGAAACATTATGACACTAATTCGAGGCCATCTTGATTGAGCTTGATCATTATCAAGCTTAAATTTATTAAAACTCAATAATCCAACCAATGACTTAAATTATTTCCGAACACCCCAAAAATTGATACTACTCATTCTGTGAGTCCTAACTCACGCACACCAACTACGGGGAGAGCTAAAATAGAAAAGATGAGAAAATTTCATAAAACGACCGAGAGGGTCGTTACATCAGATACCAATTAAACAACCATTCGTCCCTGAACGGCCGAACAAACGAGACAAGAAAGGAAACAAAAGAATTACCAGAATCCTCAAAAAGGTGTGGATACTTGCTACGCATGTCTACTTCGGTCTCCCAAGTGGCCTCCTCAATAGGAAGATTTTTCCACTAGACTTTCACAGATGCAATCTCCTTAGTCCTCAACTTATGGACAACCAAATACCTAGCCAAGTCTATGCGTACCCCTACCACCCCAGACTCAGAAGGCTTAATCAGTATACAACAACACCAGGCACATTCTCCACCCATATAATATGCAACCATCCCATACTGACTAATAAATATAGGTTCATACTGGTGGTAGGCAATGCGGATGCAGAAATGAATGCAAGGTACAAAATCAATATCACAACTCATCATAACCGTCCTCATCAGGACCATCATCATCGTAACTAACCTCCGGCCTTGCCAGATATCAACACATAATCAATAGTATCCTCTGGCCTTGCCGGGTATCAACATATCATAAATATATCCTCCGGCTTTGCTGGGTATCAACATCATCACAACAGTCATTACCGAATAACATACACTAAATATTGATACAAATAGTCATATCACCATAGAATTTTATCTAGTCCATACTTACCAACTACTCATTATTAGCTAACCAACACTTATTATAATAGAATCACTGGTTCTCTAGTCATCACATAACCTCTAGTTATTAGCCTAAACATTATCCTTCACATAATCCTTATTTCCGGGATAGTGACTAACCACTATTTATTTAATAGCCAAGTCAAGGTTAATCACTAGACCAAAATCGTCATTCGTCCACCAATCATTATTATCAACTAATCATTCTATATCCACTAATCATTACTAGACAACACCTTACTACTTTTCACCTAACCATCTTTTACAAACTGACACCATTCATTATCTACCCACAGTTTACCAACTAATCCTTGCTTAACTATTCATTAGTTAACCATTTAGCAACTATTCAAAGTTATTAACTAGTCACCTCTTATTACCAACATCTCTTAGTATCTAGCCTTATTAACATACAAATCCTCGTTTATCGACTAATTGGCATTACAAACTTAGTCATCAAAATCAACTATTCTTCACATATGCTAGACCTAACCTCACCATAAGTTATGCATTAACCATCACTAGCTACCATTTTTAAACTAAACAAGATTCATTAACTAATATATTAGATTCCTAGCCCTCAAGGGCTATAGTTCCCTAATAGACAACTAGTTACTACATAGCTTAACCGTTAATTAGGCAAAACAATGTTAAGATCATATTTCAGCCACAATCACATCAATTACCGATATAATACTCATGAATGTACCAGATCTATGCATGCCATCACTAGTATTCAATCAATAAAGTCGTAAGCAACATACCAGATCTTCCTCCATCCCATATCGGAGAGATGTGTATACAAATATATATGTATTCATAAACTGAAATCGTATCCTTTACACTGATAACCACTCCTTGAATATTCAATCATTATCATAACACAACCCTTGGCCCATTAATTTATTTAGAAAAGTCACAACATCATAACCACGGTCTTAGGCCCATATACATATCCAAAACTTATATCGATAATCATATTTATAAGTCATAGCATATCTCTAATCATCTCCCATATAGGAGTTATCTCACATATTGGAGGCATAATATAAATGGACATATAATCGTCTACATGATATCTTATATCGATAGGTCATACATCATAACTATGAGGAATATCACCTCTCTACGCCAAATTTGCACATCTTAGAGGAAATAGCATCTCTATGGCCAATCATCAAGTCTAAGAGGAAATAGCATCTCTATAGGCCACATAACGTATCTAGGAAGAATATCATCTCTAAATGTCCAATATCACTTCCACATGAAGTATCATAACTATAACTCAAAACCCACAATCCGGGAACATCAATACAAGTTACTAAGTTACGAATTAACCTTATTCTAAGGTTTACTAGCCTCATCTATATCTAACATCCGCAACTAAGCCCACAAGACTTAACAAAAGCTTAGGCCTAAGTGGGCTAGACGATCCCACTTCTAATCCTCAATTTCCATAATTAGGCACACTATGCCCCAAACTAGGGTAAGGTATCTAGTTTATCTTCTAGATGTCAAGTAAGTTATATTTAAGCCTAAGATAGCAGCTTCGACTAAAAACAAGGTACTCAAGTCTACTCTACCCAACTTACGTTTTCAAGTCTACCACACTAGCCTAATAAGGCTAAATATACAAATCATGCATCAAATACTAATACCACATCCCAAACATAAGTTTACATCATAACCACACTACAACTAATCTAAACTAGAGAGGAAAAGCAATAGGATTCAAAAGGGGTATAAACATGTCATTTTATAGGTCCCACAGAATTAAAGCCTACAACACATTATCCTCCACAACATTGTTAAAATCCATCTAATCATCATACCTTAACCACTCAACAAGAAGTATCCACCAAGT
The DNA here is from genome assembly GCA_030864215.1 of Capsicum pubescens. NCBI lineage: Eukaryota > Viridiplantae > Streptophyta > Magnoliopsida > Solanales > Solanaceae > Capsicum > Capsicum pubescens. The sequence continues at coordinate 182,526,197 of CM061539.1, read as the reverse complement.
ATCACTCAAGTAAAGTCAATCATGCCATTTAATAATTCATTTATCCTCTCATTCAGGATCATCCTTAATTATTTTATGAATGTAACTAAGCCATTTGATTTTACATTGCCACTATCATGGAAATTACTATCCTCTAAAAGTGTCATCTATTAAACAACTTTGTGGGACATGCAAATGTATAATTCAGCTACAAAGTTAAGTCAATAATAATTTGTCTTCTCAAAATTTTTCCTAATGCATAAATCCACAGTTACAACTTATGTCATGACAATCACTAACTCAATATTTTTCAACAACAAACACTTCAGGGTCAAGCCAAACCTTTCTTATATCACTAACACCAATTTAAGATATACAGAGTCATTCTTATTTCTACCTAACAATATTTTTATTACGGACTTTACTTAACTCTTAACCACCTTAAGAGTGGTCCCCATACCACTAGCACATAAACAAAGCCAAATAAAATAAATCGATTATAGGTCATTGACAGTCTCATCACTAATATCACATTCCAGACAAGCCATCAATCAAATTCTATAGGTATCACCAACCTCTACTAATTTTTGTCACTTTTATTTAAAACTCATAATTTTACCAAGCATTAAGAATTCGTTCACATAAGGAACTTAAAGATAATGTCACTTAGCTAGCCCTCACAAGGAACCCATTAAAATTTCAAGAATAGAACTACAGAAAAATTCTAAATACGATCTCAATGACCGGACCACACAAGAATTCCCAAATAATATCAAATAATCGAACTACCCTAGGATCCATCCACAACATCATTAACAAAAACCTCTCATTACGGAAAACACATATCACCTCAGTCATTTATTCATGTCACTTTTTCACCATCTTTTCTTGATATCATATTCTCATATCATCCTCTCAATTCTCATACCATCAATCTCATCAATATAATAGTACCAAAAATAAGTAACCACCATAGAATTTCTAGCTTCACAATAACAAGAAATCAAATAATCCCATCACACTTATCAACAGAACAACTTAGTCAATTTTCATCACTTAACAAAAATAATTCACAACAATGAAAAAAATCTTGCAACACAAGTTTGGCCAAATATCAAACACAAGCAATCAATAAGTTCACAACTTTCACAAGTCTTTACCTATTAACAATAACTTTTAGATCTTATTAACAGATACCAATTGAAATCTCCTAAATTCTTATTCAAAATTATTAAAATACCAATTGAAATTGTCTAGATACCAATTGGATTCAATCCATTAGTACAAGATTAGGATGGAAAGATGGAGAGAAAGAAAGGAAAATGACTTTTACATGCCTCATAGCCTTATGAAGATTGGGTGCGGTGCCCTACACATCAATCTACGAAACTCTACTTGACATTTCTCTTATTAATAGATACCAATTGAAATCAAGTAATATCACGCAAGAAAGAAGAATTTGAATTATTCTAGTGTCCTATAGCCTATCGAAGAAAAGTATAGACATCTCCATACCGTTCTGCAAGAATCTACTAGACATGTTCTTGTACGACGAGATCGACGAACCTAGGGCTCTGATACCAACTTTTTCACGACCCAAATGGCCATGAGTGGCACCCACACTAATCTTCCTGTGGGAGAACCATCTAATCGAACCATTACCCAAACACTTAGTCAATATTAAGATGATATTCTTATAAAATTCAACATAATAAGAATAATCCAGGACTAATCATTATTAATACGGAAGTCAAACAAACTACATACTAAAATTTTCAAGACCCGAAAGTCATCGTACAAGAACTACTAACAAAGATCATATCTAAAGTGATATCCAGAAATAAAGTAAATCAAGAATGTGTCATTGCTCGAAAGATGGAGAAGAAAAAGAAATAAGATGACCCATGGACGCTTGGAGACGGAGTGCTCACCCTTGGATAAAGATCTGCTATCAAACTCTAGAGGTGAGGTTATGTCTGAGCCTAGAACACTTTCTGCACTCAACAAAAGAAGAGTACAGGGTAGTATCAGTACAAACCACTATGTACTGGTAGGTATCATAGGCCAACTCAACTTAATAATATGTCCACAACATAAATCAAATAACAAATAGATAGGCTTCATCACATAACAAATACTCAATGAATAAACAATACAGCAATAACAGGACAAACAGTGCTTACAAACAAGTCATATAGCCATCAAGAGTATCAACCATACTGTAAACATCCACAGAATCAACACAATTAGGTACACACATGCTATGGGACTTATTTTTTCCCAAATAGTCATGACCTGCAGGGAACAATCTATGTTCATGTACCGTACCGGCGTGGTACTCGATCCAACATAAATATAAACGTAACGGTGAGGTACCCGATCCAACATAAATATAAACGTACCGGCGTAGTACCCGATCTAATATAAATATAAACGTACCGGCGTGGTACCCGATCCAACATAAATATAAACCTACCGGCGTGGTACCCGATCCAACATAAATATAAATATACCGGCGTGGTACCTGATCCTACATAAATATAAACAAGTATTATCAATATCAATTTAAACAACCTCCCAGCATACAACACAATGTAGCAAATTTACAAGTACTCTTAAAGTCATAAGACAATTCCATCAAGTCAATTTTCAATAAACATTTATACACGAATCAACAATCCAAACATCAACAATTTCAAGCATGTCTGAATACCAATCCACAAGTATCCAATTTAGGAGCATACACACAATTAAGTCGAGTCTAAACTCTAATTAAACCGTAACCTACCTCCAACCAATGAATCCGAATATAGTTAGTCCGCAAGCGCCTTTCCCTTTCTCAAAGTTTTGAAATTTTCAAAATCTGTTCCAATAAATAATTCCCATAAAAATATGAATCAAATGATATCCGTTTTATAATTTTTTTTTCTCTAAAACCCTGAAACTAACAACCAAATTAATTAAAATAACACAAATCATGCGTGGTTGATAATTTTTCATGAAAATCCTCGAATCTAACCCAAGTAGCAACGAAAACCAGTAAGTGTTACTATACTGCAATTTGTTATCATAATGTTGTTACTGTCAAAAATAACAACTTTTTGTTTTAAGTTTCAAAAGCACGCCGCTAATTATAATAATGGCATCACATATTGCTAATTACCTGTAAACAATTCACAACTCTACCCGTAATTTGCCTAACCTTTCCTTTTTTTTTCCATTAACATTAATAAAGACAAAAAAAGTGATTAACTTGCATAAAGTTTCTTAAGTCAATAGAGACAACGAATTGCTATTCCGTATTCGTACTATTGCCTTCTCATTCTTAATACAGACAAAAGTTTTATCAATATTCATTATACCATTATGATGAAATCATAACATACTTCAATTTCCCTCAATGTTTCAATGTACCACGGATGCTAACATGAGACCTGAAGTTGAAATCTCTTTCTCGAACTATAATGATGAAAACGCTATTATCTGCCTCTTTCCTTGTAACTTTCTGATGCTATTAATTAATACTATAAATGGTAAACCCTAACCATTTAATTTCCTTTTTGTATTAACCACATAAGTTAATAAAATTATGGATTTTGACTCATTAAATTAATAATTACACTAATTATCTAAATATATGTCAAAATTTTAATAAATCCTCCTAATTTATTCGAAACCTCATAGAAATAAATTAAATATGCAAATTAACTAAAAAAATGTATTTCGGACCTATTGAAACATTATGACACTAATTCGAGGCCGTCTTGATTGAGCTTGATCATTATCAAGCTTAAATTTATTAAAACTCAATAATCCAACCAATGACTTAAATTATTTCTGAACGCCCCAAAAATTGATACTACTCATTCCGTGAGTCCTAACTCACGCACACCAACTACGGGGAGAGCTAAAATAGAACAACAACAACAACAAACACAGTGTATTCCCACATAGTGAGGTCTGGGGAGGGTAAGATGTACGCAGTCCATACCTCTACCTCTAAAGAAGTAGAAAGATTGTTTCCGATAGACCCCCGGCTCGAGACACGAAATACTAAACAAATTCATAGTAATGCATGGAACAAGATGGCATAACATAAATACGACACCCACAAGTAATAGTAAATAGAGAAAAGTAAACAGATTTGTAATAAAGAATGAAACAAGGTATGATAACAAGAATAATACCCCCACCAAGTAATTCCCTACCCTAGCGACCCAAACTGACCCTAGCCTTTTGCCCTAATTTGCGTCCTCCAGATCTTCCTATCTAGGGTCATGTCCTCAGTGAGTTGTAACTGCTCCATGTCCCGCCTAATCACCTCTCCCCAGTACTTCTTTATCCTACCCCTACCCCGCCTAAAACCATCCAAAGCTAGCCTCTCACACCTACGAACTGGGGCATCCATGCCCCTCCTCATCACATGTCTGAACCATCTCAATCGAACTTCCCGCATCTTAATCTCCACTGGAGTCACACCAACCTTCTCCCTGATAGTCTCATTCCGAACTCTATCCCCCCTAGTCAGCCCATACATCCAATGCAACATCCGTATTTCCGCCACCTTTATTTTTTGAATGTGGGAGTTCTTAACTAGCCAACACTCCGCTCCATACAACATGGACGGACGGACTGCCACCCTGTAGAATTTGCCTTTAAGCTTGGGTGGCACCTTCTTAACACACAACACCCCTGAAGCGAGCTTTCACTTCATCCATCCCGCCCCAATACGGTGCGAGACATCCTTGTCAATCTCACCGTTACCCTGAATCACGGACCCAAGATACTTGAAACTATCCCTCTTACATACCACCTGTGATTCCAACTTCCCTACCACCTCATTCTCCAGCCTCACGTCATTAAACTTGCATTCCAAATACTCTGTCTTGCTCCTACTCAACCTAAACCCTTTAGACTCAAGAGTTTGTATCCATACCTCTAATTTATCATTCACACACCCCCGTGTCTCATCAATCAAAACTACATCATCAGCAAAAAGCATACACCAAGGCACCTCTCCTTGAATACGCTGCGTCAACACATCCATCACCAAATCAAACAAAAAGGGACTAAGAGTAGATCCCTGATGCAATCCTATCAAGATAGTGAAATGCTTTGAGTCTCCTCCCACAGTCCTCACCTGAGTTTTAGCTCTATCATACATGTCCTTAATTGCTCTGATATATGCCACCGGGACTCCACTCACCTCCAAGCATCTCCAAAGCACCTCCCTGGGTACTTTGTCATATGCTTTCTCCAAGTCGATAAACACCATATGCAGGTCCTTCTTCTTTTCCCTATACTGTTCCACCAGCCTCCGTACCATGTGAATTGCCTCCATCGTCGAGCGGCCAGGCATAAATCCAAATTGGTTCTCCGAAATAGACACTATCCGTCTCAACCTCACCTCGACCACTCTCTCCCAAATCTTCATAGAGTGACTCAATAACTTAATACCCCTATAGTTATTGCAACTCTGAATGTTACCCTTGTTCTTATAAAGAGGGATCATAGTACTCCACCTCCAAGCCTCTGGCATTTTTTCCATCTTGAAAATTCCGTTAAACAATCCAGTCAACCACCTTAAACCAGCCTCGCCAGAAAACTTCCAAAAATCCACAGGTATCTCATCAGACCCCATCGCCCTACCCTTTCGCATCCTGCAAACAACCTCTCTAACCTCTTCTACCTTAAAACATCTACAATAACTAAAATACTGACACTTCTCTGAGTGCTCTAGCTCCCCTAAAACAATAGCTCTATCCCCTTCGCCATTCAAGAGCCTATGAAAATACGACTGCCATCTATTCTTAGTGTGGCCATTCTCCACCAACACTGTACCGTCCTCCCCCTTAATGCACTTCACCTGATCGAGGTCACGACCCTTCCTCTCCCTAGCCTTAGTGAGTCTAAATAAAATTTTTTCCCTTTCTTTCTCCTGTAACCCCACATACAAGCTCTCAAATACTGTCATCTTAGCCACTGTAACTGCTAACTTAGCTTTCTTCCTAGATAACTTGTACTCTTTCCTGTTTACCTGTTTCTCTTCTTTATCCTTATTCTCAACCAACTTAGCATACGCCACTTTCTTGGTCTCTACTTTCTTCTTAACCTCTTCATTCCACCACCAATCCCCCCGATGATGCCCGACCCGGCCCCTAGAAACACCCAACACCTCACTAGTATTCTCCCTGATGCACCTAGCCACCCTATCCCATATACTATCCACGTCCCCCCTACACTCCCACACCCCTATTCCCACCAACTTCTCCCCTATCTCCCATGCATTTACTGGCGTTAAGCCGCCCCACTTAATTCTAGGTCTTTATACCTAAATCCATAACCAAGAGCCTATGATGGGTCGAAAGATTCTCACTCGGGATGACCTTACAGTCCCTACACAACACCCTATCCCCTTTCCTAAACAACAAAAAGTCAATCTGGGTCTTTGCTATCGCGCTTCAGAAGGTGATCAGGTGATCGTCCTTCTTCGGGAGGCCTGAGTTCACCACCACCAGCCCAAAGGACCTCACAAAATCCAATAGAGTAGCCCCCTCTTCATTTCTTCCCCAAAACTAAAACCACCATGCACATTACCAAAGCCTTCCGGTAACGCCCCGATGTGCCCATTGAAATCTCCTGCTACAATAATCCTCTCCGAGCTAGGCACGCCTCTCACCACCACATCCAAAGCCTCCAAAAACCGCATCTTCTCTTCCCCATCCAAGCCCACTTGCGGTGCATAAGCACTACACACGTTCAGGGTAAACCCCCCAATGACCAACTTAATAGTCATCAACCTATCACTGATACTCTTTACCTCTACTACCTGACCTCTAATCTCTTCATCTACTAAGATGCCAACTCCATTCCTACGCCTCTCGCTCCCAGAGTACCAAAGCTTGTAACCATCCACATCCCTAACCTTAGACCCTACCCACTTGGTCTCTTGAACACACGCAATATTAATCCTCCTCTTTCTAAGAATCTTTACAAGCTCTATGGACTTACCCTGAAGAGTCCCTATATTCCAAGACCCAACCCTTATCCTACCAACTCTATCAACACATCTGCCTCTACTGCCCCTGAGGACAAACCTTGGCCTCCCTCCCACCCCCGCCCTTTTCTTTTTCCCCGCCCCCATAATAGACCCCCGTCTCAACCCCCTCGGACATGACCCTATCCAACAATCAACGTCCACAGCCACTACTACAAGAAAATATAAGAAAATATAAACAATGGTAGTAACAAAGCAGCAGCAGGAGATACAAGGCTCACCCAAATTAGAAGAAATAATCAAGAAAAAAAACTAAACTCAAATAGGGAGAAAAAACAAAACCAAGGTAAGGACAAAACTAACAGTAAGAAAAATAGAGCACACTAATGGCCTGGCACCAAGGACAGCCAAACAAATAATAAGGAGTGGTGCAAGTCACGAATATACTACAGTAGACACGCAAGTCAAGATATAGGAGATAGTATGATAAATAATATGAAGCAACATAAGAGGTTCAAAAACAGCAAGACAATAAAGACACCCTCAAAGTACACACTATATCCAAATTTTAAGAACAACAACTACTAGAAATCCAAATCACAGATAGGAAATCCCACGCAAATTACAGGCAACAAAAATATTGAAAAATCGCGTGATAAAATAAAGTTCAAAGGTTAGAAGTCACCGAAATACGTATATCATGTAATCTGCTCTTGCTTGTTGTGTTGGATACCAGCAAATTGGGTCGCCGGAATCACTTTTCCGGTCGTTGGCTCAAATCTGGACAGTAGTTATAATATTCGGTAGTGACCCCCACCTGGATTTTGTGGCTCCGCCGCCTTCACCACCGATGTTCGTTGAACCAGTCAAACCGTCGAACCAGTTCACCGAATCCGATTGCGGACCAGTAACCAGCAAGTTGCTGCCTTCGCAAATCTGCTGACAGTGGAGAAAGAAGAGAGGGAGGGAGGGAGGGGGAAAGGGAGAGAGGGAGAAAGAGAGGGAGAGAGAAGTGTGCCTACCTTTCGCCGGTGTTGTTTTGCCACCGGTGTCTACTTCACAGAGACTGACCAGTCATGTCAAAGAGAACGCAGGGGAAGGTAGAGACCAAGGGAGAGAGATGGAGCAACGTGCTTACCTGTCGCTGGCGTCTTCTTCGACGACGACGACACGATCTGTATACAAATTTTGAATTTTGAGCAGAATCCAAGTACCAAAATTGAATTTTGAGGGAGACCCAAGTTGTGAAATTGGATTTAGAGGGAAACCCAGAAGGGAATTTGGAATCCGATGAGTAATTCCAGTGACATATCTAGGGTTTACGCGGTAGAAAATCAAAAAAATTCGAGAGATAAAATAGAAAAGATGAGAAAATTTCATAAAATGACTGGGAGGGTCGTTATAGCTTCAAATGCCCAAGCCTAAAAAATGTAAACAGGAAGCAAGCAAAAAAAAAATCATAACTATATTCAATATAAATTAATGGATGAGTAAAATTAGTGCTTAATTTTACCATGAAAGCCCAAGGAAAGTTGCATAATGTGGTCATCCCTGAGGATAGCTTTGTCAGTAAATATTGGACAGTCAAGTAGAAGCTGTCATATCCCCAGGGATAATTGTTGAATTTATCAAAATCCTCAGCACGCGCCAACAAATCATTTTCTATGACCTTGTTGACGTCTCATGCCAATATAATCAAATGGGCAAATCAAACTAAGCATAATTGCTCCCTGTACTTCTCTGGTATGGTTTTATCCTCGAGATCTATCAACAAATCCGATGCTTTGTATCCACATCGAGCAATGTCAAACTACCCATCTATTTTTTCCTTGCATTTTCTTGCCTTGGATCTTTTGCGGGGTGGTGGTCCTTGTGGACGATGGCATCTCAAGCCTATCACTATGGCAAACTCTTGCAAGCCAAAACAAACAGGCATGCCACAGTAGTTGATCCAGATTTCATCCATCTTTTTTTTTCTCCCCTCCTTCGGATCTTTATCATCCCCCGCGTACTTGATCCTGCGCTTGAGAAGACCACATACCATCGTTATAGGGAAACGGATATAGGCAGAAGGGTCCTCAGGCAGCTCAAGAAAGTGTCCATAGAAGCTCTTCTTAAAAAATCCGCCTATGTTTTCGTTTTTCATAATTTTCATAAAATGTTCAAAAATTTTACCCATCTGACATTAAGTACAATTTTTCCAGTTAGTTGTTTTCCTTCTGGGTCATTTATCGGCATCGTAACTTGAAACTTGTCAATACTAAAAGTTTTGGCAGGATCATGCTGGGATGTCGATATTAACTCATGCCCCGTCGGTGATCCATTATCATCATGTTGATGATCATCCTCTTTCTCTTTCTGACTCTCCAATTCCTCCTCTTTCTCACTTTTATTTTCTTCATCACCATCTACGGACCCTTGTCCACCTTCCTTAATGTTGTTTTCACATCTCTCCTCAGTTTTACTTTTCTCTGACTGAGATTTTTCAAGAAGCTCTTCCTAATCCCTCTGTACTGTAGCCTTTTTTTTAGTGGTCAGACGTTGATCCACTTTCACTTTCTTTTCTTTTGGGAGACATGTTTTACCTACAGACAAAGAAAAACAAAAATTACATTACAGTTGATGTATGCATAGATTTTAAAAAATACATTACAAATACCACGAATACCGCCACACCAACAACCACCACCACAAATACCACCAACCATTGCCAACAAACAAACAAACACCACGAATACCAACACCACCACAAACACCACCAACCAATGCCACCACTGGTGTCACCACGATAACCACAAACACTAACACCACCACTACCACCACCAACATCACAAACACCATCCAACTATACCACAACAGTCAATGGAACACTGCGACGGAAACTAGAGATTTCTCGAGTTCTTCCTACAATTTTACCATCAAAACTCAAAATTGTAAACCCATTCTCGAAGATAATACAACTAAAAGTTTTATTTTTCATCATTAACTTAAAAGCCCCATTTTTTTGAAAAAAAAATATAGAGCTCTTCTCGAACTATGTTGCCTACGAAGACAAAGAAAATGACTGATACAAGTAAGAATGAAGTCGAAAATAACACCTATGTGGTCGGAAATGAGAAGAAAAGCAATTTGTTGTGGAAGGTTGAGAAAATTTGTGGAGTAGTTGTTGTCTGTCCTGTATTGTTTAGTGAGAATGAGAGAGAAAGAGCCAGACCTCAAGATTTGAAATGATGAAACATTTTGTATGGGTTGATTTGTATTTTAGAAAAGAATGACAAGTAGTTTTGAAAATGTTAATTTGGTCCGAAATGATCTTAATTATTTTTAAAATCATAAAATATATGCGTAATTTTTAACCCTCTCATCATGCAATTGCCGAAAGGGTAATTCAATTGAAATTGTATACAAACAATTGAAGTTGTAGTTGACCGAGTACTCTAGGAGGTCACCCTGTGAAAACTCACCCCTGGTCCTAGATTTATCAATTTAGGTACTATTAGTCTAACATATGAACTCAATTGAAATTGTAAAAAAACAAATGTTCACCATGTTGCGTCAGATTTCTCATCTGTTGTAAATTATCAATCAGATTAGGTAACAACAGATTATGAATCTAATGTAAATTATCAAACAAATTAAGTCATCTATTGCGGCAGATTACCCATCTGTTGTAAATTATCAAATGGATTTTCATATGTCGCAACAGATTACCCATATGTTGTAAATTATCAAATAGGCGCTCCCATCTGTTGTGGCTGACCTAATGAGAACTCAACCCTAGTCCTAGATTAATCGATAGTTTACCCTATGAGAACTCACCCCTAGTCCTAGATTATTCAATTAAGGTATTAGTACCCTAGTCCTAGATTAATCAATTAAGGTATTAGTCTAACATATGAGGTAGTAAGAATCGGTTCGGCTCAGAGTGATCGATCGCTGACTCTGGTCGGGAGGAACGCAGTACCGTTTCATCACGCAATTGACAAAAGATTCAATTGAAGTTGTAGTTGACCCTATTAGAACTCACATTCAATTAAGGTATTAGTCTAACATATGAACTCAATTGAATTATATTTAAACAAATGTTCAACCTGTTGCAATATATGTCTTTTCTGTTGGAACAAATCAAATAGATTATGTAATCTGTTGCAACATATTACGCATCTGTTGTAAACTATCAAACAGATTAAGCCATTTATTACAACAGATCATGAATCTATTGTAAACTATCAAATAGATTAAGTCATTTATTGCAAAAAATTACCCATCTGTTGTAAATTATCAAATGGATTAAGTCATATGTTGCAATAGATTACCCATCTGTTGTAAATTATCAAATAGGCGTTGTCATCTATTGTAGTTGACATTATGAGAACTCACCCCTAGTATTAGATCAATCAATTAAGGTATTAGTTGAACATATGAGGTAGTAAGAATCAGTTCGGCTTAGAGTGATCAATCGACGACTCTTGTCGGGAGGAACGCAGTACCGTTTTATCATGCAATTGACAAAAGACTCAATTGAAGTTGTAGTTGACCCTATATTCAATTAGGGTATTAGTACCCTAGTACTAGATTAATCAATTAAGGTATTAGTCTAACATATGAGGTAGTAAGAATCGGTTCGACTTAGAGTTATCGATCGTCGACTCTAGTCAGGAGAAATGCAGTACCATCTCATCATACAATTGCCAAAAGACTCAATTAAAGTTGTAGTTGACCTATGAGAACTCACCCCTAGTCCCAGATTATTCAATCAAGGTATTAGTACCCTAGTCCTAAATTAATCAATTAAGGTATTATTCTAACATATGAGGTAGTAAGAATTGGCTCGGCTCAGAGTGATCGATCGACGACTCTAGTCGGAGGAACGCAGTACTGTCTCATCATGAAATTGCCAAAAGACTCAATTAAAGTTGTATTTGACCCTATGAGAACTCACATTCAATTAAGGTTTTAGTTTAACATATGAACTAAATTGAAATTATATATAAACAAATGTTCAACCTGTTGCAACAGAAGTCTTTTCTGTGGGATCAAATCAAATAGATTAGGTAATATGTTGCAACATATTATGCATCTGTTGTAAACCATCAAACATATTACGTCATTTGTTGCGACAGATCACGAATCTGTTGTAAACTATCAAACAGATTAAGTTATTTATTGTACTTAAATGTTTTTAGATTCTTTTTTTATTAAGCAATTTAGGTATTTCCTGTTCGAGATAAAATAGCTAAAATACTAAGGTGGTAAAAAATTTTACTCGGTACTACTTGGATAACTCAAAAATCTCCTGAGTGAGTAGTCTTATCAGGTCTTTTCAATGTCACCATTTCCTCGTGCCCCTCAAAAGATATTAATGAATATTTAAAAAAAACCCATATCTAGAAGTCTCTCTCCTTCAACCATAAAGTAGTCTAGACTCAACTCATAACTCTTCTTTATTCTTTATTCTCAATTATCTTTGTTGTTTCCTTTTTTTTCCTCTCTTTTCTCTCTTCTTTCGGATAAGGATCCTTTGGGATCTCAACCAATCAATATCATTTCTCGATTGAACTGGATGTTTTGATCCGTTTACTTTTTTGACATTGGAAGTATGGTTCAATGTTGCTCGTTTCATCTCATCTTCTTCTTTGTATGTCATTTAAATTAGATATTTACATCTATTGCTATTAATGATTTACCCATTACCAGTTTTCTATTTATTGAGAAAATTAAAGAAAAGGTGACTTTTAAGTCTTGAATGAACGAACCGTTGTTTTTATTAAAATATTCAAAAAAAGTCATCTGTTGGGAGAACTTAAAAAGCCTTGTTATCAGTATAGTTTTTTTTATGTCTTTTGTTTGGTACTTTGGTAGTGGTTTTGTTGGGGGTGGTGGTTGTGTTGGAACATGTGATGTTTGTGTTGTGGATGGTGTTGGAACATATGGTGTTGTTTTGTTTGTTTCTTTGTTGTTGATACTGTTGGTGGTGATGTTGCAACAGTTTCCTCAACTGTTGCAACTGATGAATCAGCTGTTGGAAGACGGAGCAACTTTTTGAAAAAATCAAACTAGTAGCAAGGCTGGTTTGATTTATTCCAACAGATGGCCCATCTGTTGCAACATGTCATCCATTCTTTGAAAACGATGCCCCATCAGTTGAACAGATGGTTAATCTATTGCATCATATTGGTCATCTATTGATTCACTCAATTTTGTGTTACCCTTTTGTAATGTTCTTTTTGTTTTTCTCTTGTTTGACATCAAATGTATTTCTCTTATTTGCAGACAAAAGGAAGTAAAATTGGATCCACTTTTGCCCATCCAGCATTAAAGGCTAGAGTAAAGATGGGTTCGGAGGAATAAGCTGCTTGCAGATGGAACCACTTCATATGTGGGAGGTATGTATTACTGATCAACTTATCATGAAAACACACATCCAGTACAATGATTTTGTGAATGTTTGTTCTTTACCTATTATGCATTAATTCTTCAAACAAGATATGGCATTTTACAGTTAAGATTATGTTAGGTTCGAATTGGTAAGGCTGATGGACCAAGTCGGTGGTGTTGATACCCTATTACAATTTAATGACAGTTTATGCTCATGTTTTTGTGTCAAGTTTGGGGAAGGGTTCAAGTTTTTGGCGGCAGTGTAAATATCCAATAGTGATTGGACCAGTTTTAATGGCACAATGGACTTGTTGAAAGGCCTTCGAAGCCTCGCACTGAAACAAACAATGATGGATCTAATAGAAATTTCCCTGGTCCAAATTTATATGGATGGGTTGTTGGAGGAGACTATTATACAACAGAAGGTGTTTGGGAGAAAACCCATGCGGGAAGAGGGAGGTTGAGAAGGCCATATATCATCTTAGTACTTGTTTAAGAGGATACATAGGGTCGAAAGGAAAGTGTAGCGAAATTAGCTTATGAAATTGACATGAAAAATGAAAAAACTGGATGAGATGCGAATGTGAAAGTGTATCCAAAAATGAAAATCCATCAGTCGTTGAAGAAAAAGAAGAACGGTCAAGAGGAATTGAGCTGGTCACTTTGCTAGAGACCGCAACTAGAGAGCACGGCCTCAACGAAGACCCATAAAATACAGGACTAGAACTCTAAGGAAGCAACTTCGCGAGCATGGAAGGTGGTAAAATTGTTGGTTTGAATTGACATGTAGGTTTCAATTTTTACCGACAATCTTACCACCTTCCGTGCTCGCGAAGCTTTTTCCTTGGAGTTCTTGTACTGCACTTTGTGAGAGTCTTCATTGAGGCCACACTCTCTAGTTGCATTCTCGAGCAAAGTGCTTTGTCCAGCTCCAGTCCTGTTGACCATTTTTTTTTCATCGGCTGGCAGATTTTTATATTTAGATACACTTCCACATTTGAAGCTCATCCAGTTTTTTCATTTCTAATGTGAATTTCATTGGCCAATTTTTCTACACTTTCCTTTCTACCCTGTGTTTCCTCTTAAACAAGGTCTGAAATGATATATGGCCTTCTCCACCTCCCCCTTCATGCAAGGTATGCTCCCAAGTACCTTCTGCTGTAAAAAAGTCTCGTCCACCAATCCATCCATATAAATTTGGATCAGGGGAATTTCTATTGGTTCTATCGTTGTTTGTTGCATTGCGAGGCTTCAGAGGCCTTTCAAGAAGTCCATTGTGCCATTAAAACCAGTCCAATCACTATTGGATATTTACAATGCTGCCAAAAATTTGAACCCTTCCCCAAACTTGACACAAAAACATGTGCATGAATCGTGTCATTAAATTGTAACGGGGTATCGACACCACCGTCTTAGAACCCTTCGGCCTTATCAGTTCGCACCTATCAAACTAAACTGTATAATTCCAGATCTTGTTTGAAGGATCAGTGTCTAATCGGTTAAAAACTGCATTCACAAAATCATTGCACTTTATGTGTGTCTTCATGGTAGCCTGATCAATAATATACATAACTCTCATGTATGAAAATGGGATCCATTGCACGCATCTTATTCTTCCTACCCCATCAGGACATGTCAGTGTTGTTTATTCATCTGCACGAATGTGATGAATATTAAAATAGAGGTGTGAAGAGTCGTGACTTTTTATCTTAACACATTCAAATAGATGATGAATCAAAATCTCCATCTATTGCAACTGACGAATCAACTGTTGGAAGAAATCAAAACATCTCCTCCAACATATGGTCCATCTGTCGCAACAGAGAATCTATATGTTGCAATAGATCGTAAATCTGTTGCGATAGACCTGACTTGTTTTTAATTAATCTGCATACATGTGATTACTTCTTTCTAAAAATGTTTGTTTCAATTTAGTTTTCCTATTTATAAAATCAAGAGAATTTTATTTTATTCTTCCAAGATTACCCCTATTATTAAATGACTACGTAAAGTATATTATTCACATTTATACTTTCAAATCATAATTAATAAGGACAATTTGGTAAAATAATCACCTAATTTATATTTTTATTAATTGGTGTGCCAAGCCCATAGGGCCCAACTAATACGTAATGGAGGGACTACTAAAAAGATGTGAAGACTTTTTATCTAACACATTCAAAACAGCTAATGAACCGAATACTCTATCTGTTGAAACTGAAACTGATGAATCATCTATCAGAAGATATCAAAACATCTCCTCCAACTTATACATATTGTCCATCTGTTGCAACAGATAATACATAAGTTGCATCAGATGTCTTATTTGTTGCATATACAAACCATCTATTGCAACAGATGGTAAATCTGTTTTGACAGCCGTCTGTTGCACATTCAATCCATCCATCTGTTGCAAAAGATGCTAAATCTATTAAAAATACTAGATGATCTATTGCAACAGATCAATAATAATGGCTTTTATCGAGTCTCAAACCGTTATGAAAAGGTTAGAAGTAATTAGTGTAAAATAAAAAGCTACGACTTTTCATAGAAGACAAAATACCACCAGTTTGAATGTAATTAATATAATGGAGCTGAACAGTCCTGCCTTTTGGCCTGACACGTCTAGATTACATTATAGGTCCGTCCTTAATCATCATTCAACTCTATTTATTTCTTGCATTTTTTCCTTTCATGTGACATCTTCAACCACATCTCCTCAAAGAGCATATTCCTTTCTCGTTGAGGTAAGTTTTTTTTCTGGCGTAAATTTACCAGTTGGTCGTATACGTTGTATTACATTATGAACATTTTTCTTTACATTTGTCAATTCATGCGTGTTCTAGATATGGCTGATCCTTTTCAGACATTGTTATTCTACGCGACACAGTGCGGAAACTTCAAAGGCAGGTTAATGACCTGCAGAGTGAGTTGGTCACTGTGAGAGCGATAATGTTTAGAGAGATGCAGAGGCTGATGAGAGCCCTGCTGCTGTGAGTTGATTGGCCAGTTGTCATTAATGATGATGATGATGATAATAATAATTGGAATGTATTTTTTCTTTTAGCGTATGTATTTTAATTTTTCTATATCGGATCTATACCTAATGTATTTTATGTTTCATTTAATGAAAAATTTACTTTTAGTCAGACTTTGGCGTTTTAATTCTTATTCAATTTTCATTCTGTCTATTTCTTCTAATCTAATACATGTTAACATGTCGACGGTTGGAGGCAATGTTGAATCCAGTAGCACTAGTAATTTTGGCTTTTGAGTTCTTTTAATAGATGGACCATGTGTTGGAACCGATTGGTTATCTGTTGGGTTTCAACAAATTATCCATCTGTTTCGATATATTTTCATTTGTTGGAGGAAAGCATTCCAGTTGTTTGTGCAACTGTTGAGAATAATTGTGGTCTGCTGTATTATTTAGTTCATGTTTTGCCTCATTTTATTGATGCACAAGTTATTTAAAAAAAAGACATTTTATATATAATAAATGATAACATTAGGTTCACAACAATGAGTTAAATATATAAAAGTCCACAACAAACAAACAAACAACAACACAAGTTTCTGCAATTACAACTATCATGGTAGATTATGATTCGGGCATGTAGTTCTTTTGTGGCCAGCGCACTTACATATGGAGCACTTATTTTTTCTTGACGAAAATGATTCTCCAACTCCACGCCTCCTTTTATATGGCTTTCTTCTCAATTTGATAGTGCTCAGGTCAATATATGGAAGAGGTATTAATCTACCCATAAGCTCTACTGGAACAACCCAAGATTCTTCTGGAGGCACCGGAGTAATATGCCCACTATATGCAATTTCATATTTTTCCACCGAATAATATTGAGAGGAGTTCTCGTAAACTTCAAGTCCATATTTATGGCCGTATTGAGATCGAAGGGCTACCATAGCATGTGGACAAGGTATTTTTTCCAAGTCAAAAATTCTACACGTACAAGATCTTGTTTGAAGATCGACCATGGCAGCATCACCATGACCGCTGATACGAAATTTGTAATCTGCTATTCTATGAGAGAATAACCTATTTCCCAAACTAATGTTCGTTGATATTTTCTTTTCGATTTTGAGAACAAATCGGGTTCTTTTTTTGGGGCACTTGAACTGCACACGTCTTTCGTTAAAAAAATCGCTATATTTCTCGCTTATTTTTTCAAACATAGCCTTGATGGGAAATTCTCTTTCATCGCCAAACAATGAGTTCACCGATTCAGCTATGTTTGATGTCATAATATTGTACCTATAGAAAAGAATCACTTAATATGACATCAAACTAAACTTGTAAATCAAACAAGACATTAAATTCATAAGAATGTACCTTTTGCTGGACAGAATGCTCGTCTCCATCTCTCGAAATCGACACGTGCAAGAAATTCTGCTACCTTGGGATTCACATACTCTATTTGATTGAAATGGTCTAAAAACTCCTCTCTACTATATGCTTTAGATGCTCTATAAAAAAGGGTGACGACCCTTTCGTTGTGATAGTTGTTTCGAATGTTCTCTCCAAGATGTCTGATGCAACAACCAAAGTAAGCTGAAGTGAATAAAAGTGAACCCATCTTTAGAATACTTGGATGACCATCCGATACAAAACACAACTCTTCGGTATCTTCGACGCAGCGTCGCAGTTGTTCAAACAAAAATCCATAAGAGGCATCACATTCCTTGTCCGCTACACAAAAAGCAATAGAATAGATGTGATTCTCCGCATCCTGCACCACCGTCGCTAGCAGAACTCCATTATACCTGCTCCTCAATAAGGTACCGTCGACGGCTATTCCTTTTCTCAAATGTCGAAAACCTTGAATCCAAGCACCATAGGATACAAAAAAGTGCTTGAACCTTCCGTTTTCATCCAGATGCAATGTCGTTTTACTTCCGGGATTTATGGACTCAATCATATAATGGTAAGCATCCAAGACTTCATACCCATGATCGAGTGTCCCCCAAACCAGGTCCTTCGTAATCCCCATGGTCGTATATACCTTCCAATAACTGACCAGGATACCTAAATCCGTAAGGAGTTGATTGGCCATAAGCCTTGTTGAAGGGCCTTTGCCATCGGGGAAACTACTCCTGAAATATTCACCGGGGACCTTTGCCGTGGCGTGAGGATTTTAGCCCGAGATGTGCTCCGAACCACATGTGTGATACTTTTCATATTTATGAATGACGAATCTGTGAGAACTTGCATACTTCACCACTCTCAACCACCACTTGCAGTTCGAATTAGCATATTTGAAGCAAAAGACACTGCTCGAATTAATCACCTTCTTTATTCTGAAATCTTTTTTCAAGCAAGAAATAAACAAAGTGTTAGATAGTTCATTCTTGTCCTTGAATGACATGCCAATAAAAAAGTTGGTCCCGTCGTCTTGAAGATTTTTAGATTGTGTCGATTGAGAAGAACTGCACATCGTATTGGTTGCATCAACGGGCGTAGGTGTTTGATCATCATCTGGAATATTCAAGTCTAGATCATCCAACCTATCATCAAAGAAATCTTCTTTTTCTTCTTTTCTTCTACGTTCTGGTTCTCATTCTTTCTCATCTTTTCAACCATGTACACCCTTAAACACCGGCCTGGTTGAATCACTTAGATAAGAACACAACCGAACCTGATCGGTTATCTTGAAAGGCAGTACCCTCTGATTTTCAAAGGAGCTGTGCATGTAGCTGATGGAGAATTCTTTCAGTTGACAATTCAGTCCACAAAATTTGATGATTAAGTTCACAAAATCATCATACGAAATATCACTTTGGACTGTCATAGCTATTGTCTCTAGCATTTCACTCTCCTTCCAACGCCATACATATCGATTTCTCTTCTCGACCCATTGACCATGACAATCCACCCCTATTGTTATTAATCCCTCCATTAGTGGTACCTAAATAAAGTCATTTGTTAAAAAAAGTTGATGGTGATTTCATAGTGCCGTGAATAAATCCCAACAGATATGTTATCTGTTGCAATAGGTAAGTGATAAGTCGCAACAGATTCTTACCTGTTGAGATTCATGTTACGGGTCTGAATATCTGTTGCAACAGATGAATCGCCTGTTGGAATTGATGTTATAACTAAATCACCTTTGAAGCTGATTCTAACAAATGAGTGACAGTTGCAACAGATAATTAACCTGTTGTGACAGATGACTTACCTGTTGCAACAGGTTGTTAATCTGTTGTAACCTATGTTGGAATCGTGTTCAGGTTCTGTTACAACAGGTAACTAATCTGTTGCAACTATATGTCAAATGTTGCAACAGATGACCCATCTATTTATACATAAATCCAACATATTAGTCTTTCTTTAAAAGAGATGTCTCATCTATCGCAACAAATTATTTATCTGCTTAAACAGATGGATTTTATGTTGGATTCATGATTGGGTTGCATCTATTATTGGAAAACAACAACACAATAGCAGTTACCCATATGACAAATTCAACTAAAAATCATAATTTGACTTACCAACGTCTCCTATGAAGTAATGCCAAAGTGGAAAGTGATGTTAGAAACAAAATTTGACCTAAGAAATTGGTCAAATAGCAACAGTAGCGGTAACAACAACAACAACAACAAATGGTCAACAAGAACAAGATGAAGATGATAATGAAGTAGAAGATGATGATAATGAAGCAGAAGATGATGAATGAAGCAGCAACAACAATGAACGACAAAAATCGCTAAGAGAGAGAAAACAACAATGGGTGAGAAGAGAGAAAAAGGCGCTTTTTCCCTCCGTTTTCCATTATATAGACTAACATTTGGATCAAAGTGTAAATTTAAAAACTTGTGGGTTATTTTCAAACTTCTCCAACTTTCTTAATCCATAATAAAGTAATTGTCACCTCCACCTAATAATTAAAACTTGTGTCACCTACACCTCATTTTAAAACTCTTTTGTCACCTGTGGCCCAAACCCCCTAGTTACAACTTGTATGGCAATTTGTTGATACTACTAGCATTTTTATCAAACTTAAACAGTAGCTGTAAATAGAAGAAACTAAAGGAGAGAAAAAAAATTAATACACTTTAACATCAAATGTAAGTATATTTTATTTTTCACTAATATATCTTGAATAGTATATTTTGTTTTCTATTCTAGTTCATACCAATCAATTCTTGAGCCATTTAAATTTCAATAGTGAATCCAAAGGTCTATACAAATATTACTAATTATGTATATGTATATGAATCAATTTCAAATAAATTAATGTCCACAATATGAATTTTCGATATTATTGATGTGATTACTCTAAATCAATTTCAGTTAATGAAAGACCCAAGTAGAATATCAACAATATGGACCCTAAATATTATAACATTGTTTGGGTGTAAATTAACATTTATTCCAATTAACACTAAAAGAATCAATTCAAAGAATGATAAAGAGTGTAATGTTCTTGAGCATTAAGTGTAGTCTTTTGATGAATTCTCGATATCATCGATGTGATTAATCAAAATAAATTTCACTTAATGAAAGACTCAAGTAGAAAATAGATAATGTGGACCCTCAATATTATAATACTATTTGAGTCAAAAATAAAATTTATTTCAATTAAGACTAAAAGAATCAATTCAAAGATTGATAAGGAGTGTAATCTTCATGAACATTAAATGTAGTCTTTTGACGAATTCTCAATATCATCAACACGATTAGTCCAAAATAAATTTTAGTTAATGAAAGTCTCGAGTTTTCAACTATAAAAAGAACAACATTTTATCTCGAGCATATCAATTTAGTTTTCTTATTGGATGG
The DNA here is from genome assembly GCA_030864215.1 of Capsicum pubescens. Classification (NCBI taxonomy): domain Eukaryota; kingdom Viridiplantae; phylum Streptophyta; class Magnoliopsida; order Solanales; family Solanaceae; genus Capsicum; species Capsicum pubescens. The sequence continues at coordinate 182,505,045 of CM061539.1, read as the reverse complement.
TACCAGCAAAACTACTTCTGTTATCCTTGCAATTTTCATTAGCAAACTATTTCTATCTATAAAAAATGAACAGTGTACAAAAGTTTGCTCCGCTTTAAATCATCCATAGTAACATGAAACTTTAGAATGAAATTCTGACATCACAGTCCCATCAATAAACATGAAACTTTAGAGTGAAAGTTTGAATTAGTGAGTGAAAAATTAGTGAATTTCATGAATAAGCTTGAAAAAAATTAAAGTTTTTGAGAATTTGGTAAAGATATTCAAGTTTAACAATCAAAAATTCATTATGTTTGTATATATGAATTTATAGTTAAAAATTTAAATTAGTTGGAGAAGAATTTTATTTATTTGGAATGAATTTGATGTTTAATTTGTGAGCAAAAATAAAACATGATTATTTAAATTTTTCTACAATTTATAATTTTTTATTTATTCCATTAAATTTATTTTAATATTTAATTTCTTATGTAGCATTTTAAAAATGACTTGAAATTTAATGTAATACTTGAAAATGACGTGTAAGTTGACGTGGCAGACGTGAAAGCTAATGAGTCAGCTGACGTGGGGTGCGCGTGTTACACTCACCAAAAAAGTGTTTAAAATGTTGAGTTTTATTGAGTTGAGAGGTTCAGATGACAAAGGGCTAAGTAGAAGTATCCACATTACAAAACAAGCCAAGTATAAGGGTCCATCGAGCCATTTTTCCTTTGCAAAATCTTTACCCAATTTCGCCTTCAATTTAAACTTAGTGAAAGTTATTTGTAATAGCATGTACTAGCTCGAATATGATATTGACGATTTATATTGAGATATTACATATTTATAACAAATTGAGAAAATGGTCAATTACCCCTCCAACCTTTAGTCGAAATCTCAACTGCACACTCAACCTTTATGAGAGTCCCATTACCCCTCGAAATATTTTTTTAGTGTATTTTATACCCCTCCAATTGTTGACGTGTCAATATAAACCAAACAATTACCCATGCGTGTGTACACGCGCCCGGCCCACCTACTTTTTTAGTTCCCTCCTAAAATGCCATTTTCATGGATTCCACTCACATCTCTCAGCTCTCTATACACACACACCATCTACAACTCTACACACAGAGAAATGCACACAATACACAGATTACTACACACAGCCATATGCGAGAGAGGGGAGAAACAGTGAAAGACAAAAGAGAAAAAGAGGGAAAAACAGCCATATCGAATTCAACAACAACAAAGCGGATCCAAAGTTCTAAATTACTTATGCAGATTCCCGATATTTCACAAAATTCAAATTGAAGTACAAATTCAAATCAATGCGTGTTGATAACACTACATCCACTACTCCAGAAGCGACAAGCTTTTTCAGTTGAACAAGCAAGAGTCGAGAATTAGCAATTTCATCTTCAGTTAAAAAAATCCTATTATGTTCATCTTCAATTGGTTAAAAATTGTGATTGCCATGGAACTTGAGACAATCTTAATAAGTTTAACAATTTCAATACTCTATCAAATATCTGGTATGAATCGCAATTGAAAGAGAAGCAAGGATGAAAAGAAATAGAAGATATCTTCTAAAACTCGAGATCTGGGTTTCTTAGCAGCAACAGAACTCTTCTTCACAGTTGCTGACACCATTTTTGCTAAATTCAACAAGAGTAATTTGCTCAGTATTTTGAGAATTGAGAAATAATGAATTGTGGGAAATTTGATAAAGCTGTGAATGATATATAAAGGGAAATAATGAAATCTGATTAGAAAATAGTTGTGTATGATGCGACGTTTGTGAACAGTGAATTACCAAAGAACACTTCAATTTTTGGATTGAAATTGTGGGTGGTTATTGGGATATCCAAGAGATGAGATTTGGCGTTTGGAGATGAAGGATTATGTTGGGTTTAATTGGAGAAGACAACATTAGTTAATAATTAAAAATAATGACATTTATTATACATGTGGCACCTAAAATTATTGATTTTGTAGGGTTGAAGCCCCAACTGACGCGCCTATTGGGGGTGTTCTCACCTCCCATGACACGTCAGCAATTGGAGAGGTATAAATTACAGTAAAAAAATGTTTAGAGGGGTAATGAGACTCTTATAATGGTTGAGTGTGTAGTTGGGATTTCAATCAAAGGTTGGAGGGGTAATAGACTATTTTCTCTAACAAATTTGATTATATGTTTGAGGTAAATTAAACAAGTCGAGTGATTTTGCTAGTTTCTCAGAAATCGAAGGTATAAATCGTATTTAAAAAAAGTACATTCAAATTTTAAAAATTTTTTGTAAAAACAAAATATGATCAAATATAACTCTATGTCTAATTCTAAAAAATTCAAATAAAGTATTTTTTTAAAAATTTTTATGATCAAATGTGCACTTAATTAATTTTAAAAAGTAAACTTGATTATAAATGTATACTACTAACACTCTTACTACAAATTGGGGGCTGGTAAAAATGTCCAACCTATAAATTATTTTTATTTGAAGGAAAATAAATGACATTCAAAAACATATGAAAAAAAAAAATTTAGAGATTATTATGCAAAAGGTAGTTTTGCTTTTTTTTTTTTTTTTTTTTGGTTACAGTGAACTTATTTTAGTTACAACATGCAAAGCAGTTTGTTGATACTACTAGCATTATGATCAATCTCAAACAATAACTATAAATAGAAGAAACTAAAGGAGAGAAAAAAATTAATACCTTTTAACATCAAGTATATGTATCATTTTTCACTAATATATCTTGTATAGTATACTTTTTTTTCTATTCTGATCATACCAATCAATTCTTGAGCCGTTTAAATTTCAATAGTGAATCAAAAAGTCTATACAAATATAACCTATTATGTATATGTATATGTATATGTATATGTATATGTATATGTATATGAATCAATTCCAAATAAATTAATGTCCATTTTATGAATTCTCGATATTATTGATGTGATTAATCGAAATAAATTTCAATTGGATGATGCTAAATGGCCATAAAACTTTCGCCATAATATGGCCATAATATTAAAAAGTCTATAGTAGCCTTTTGGAATCTTTTTCTATTTTTTTAAAGTCAAGGTAATTAAGCATTAAAATATGTATACTCCCCATATTGCAATTTAATTGCAACACAAATTCTTAGGCAAGAATATCAATAGTCTTATACCATTAAAATACATATATTTCTTCAAAAACGTACATATTTTTTGCTATAACTCAAACACTACGTTTACTGTCTATTTTTTTTCTCATGTTCTTCTCCGACTTTCTCTCCTTGTTACTAAAATTATCTCTAATTTTTTATTTTTTTAAGTATATAGTTAAATAAAATTAAAATATATATTTAAATAATTTTCAGGCATAATTTGTAAGATATTGCAATGACGACAACTCAACATACCTTAAACCTGATAAACGTTGACACTTACAGAAATTATGCATATAGTTCACATTTGTCGAGAGGTATAAGTATTAATCATATAACTCTTTCACCCCTATATTACGATGATTTGATAAATTGTGAATTATTACTTATATTTGTTACTAAATGATTTCTAATAAATTATTTTTTTTATTATTATGCTTAAATAAAATTAGTATATATATATATATATATATATAATTTTCAAATATAATTTTTAAAATATTATCATAACAACAAATCACATATACTTTACACTTGGTAATCCGATAAGTCAAACCACTAGTTCACTAACCAAAATGTCATTACAAATTATTGATTTCGATTCTATTTTGAACAGTTGTAGCTAGAGTCAAGGATGTTATGTTCAAATTTAAGTACTGATTGTCTTTTACTGTCACAAATAAAATTCTTACTATGAAAGAATAAGCATTGACTGAGATCATGATGAAATATTGAGATCTTTATCTAATTATTTTTTTTAACTTGAAAAGGTGTAAAATTATACTAACTGGAATTAAGAATGCCAATCTAAATAAATGTATTTGAAACGTATCTAACAATAATGATTATGTTTTAAAATTATACTTAAATTAACAAATAATGAGTATGTGTGAAAATTGACAAATTCTAAACGTATTTACCATTGTATGTTTTCAAATACTGAAAATATGTTTCACTGAAAAAATATTTAAGTGTGGTGGAAAATATTTTAATAAAGAATTAGAATTAGAGAATTTTTTACTCGTGAATTAGATTTAGTAAAAAATTATGTTTAAATCGGTTTGAAAATACGTTTCAATTTTCACTGTATGTTTTCAAATACGTTTGATTGAAAATTATAAACGTTTATACCAATTATGTTTAATGTGTCGATGTCTATTATTTCTAAAGTCTTTTGAATTGACGATTGAAATATTATCAATTTTTTTAAAAAATTATCTAAATCTATTAATAACAATTAATAAAATATTTAATTAAAGATCATATTAATAACAGTGTAAGTAATGATTCACAAGTTATTAAATCGGATTAGAAAACTATTTACAACATCATATGAATCTCTTAGGTTGATGTTGACTAGGGCTGACAGTTACAGATTATATGTTTTTATTGTTTACTATAATGTGTCAATATTTATCATGTCTAAAGTGTTTTGAGTTTTTGTTGTTGTTATTGAAATATTTTCAAATTAGATTAAAAATTATTTAAATATGCAATTTAAATTTGTATAAATATATTAATTAATATAATTACTTAATTATAGGTCATATTAAATAATGATTTACAGGATCAAATCGACGTGACATAGGAATACAAGTCTACCACATTAACGTTGGACTCTCTTTTGTTGTTGTTAACAAGGATTGACACAAATGAACTATATATAATTTTATAATTTTTATAGTTTGTTAATGTCTAAAATGTTTTGAATTTTATTTGTTATTATTGAATTGTTTACACATTAAATTTTTAAAACTATTTTCAATTTATTTAAATATAATATTTAATAAAATTATTTAAATAGAGGTTATATATAATAACAATCATAAGTAATGATTCATAATTTTTTAAATCGATGTAACATATGGGTTCAAGACTGTAACATCAATGTGTGACTCTCCTGAGTTAATGTTAACTAGAGTCGACATATATGAACTATATACATTTTATAATTTTTATATTGAATTGATATCTACCATGTCTAAACTATTTTGAGTTTTAATTGTCTTTGATAATATTTTCAAATTATATTTAAATAATTATCTAAATGCATTTTAAAATTTATTTAAACTCAATAATTGGTAAAAATTACTTATTAGAGGTTACATTAATGGCAAATATATAATGATTAGAAAATTATTGAATCAAAGTAAATATATTAAGTTCTATATTACAAGAATAAAAACAATTACCTATAGAAAAATATGAAATTTTTTAGTAGGCATGTTCTATTGATATCTCTTTTAATTTAATTGAAGCAACAGTTCTGACGTTGTTGAATTTACAACATTCTCAATCCTTTAGATTAAAATTTTTGAAAAAAATACACAACAAGATTTTAAATAGCTAAAAACTCAGAGAAATAAATTGTTGAATTGAATTTGTATCATTAGAAATTTTATAATTTATCTTGTCTAATTACACAATTTTAATAATTTGTCTTGTCTAATTACATAATTTTAAATAATTTTATTTTTCTGTTGATAAATTATAAAAACAGAATGTCAATAAACTTGAAAAATTACTTTCCTAAATTTTTTTAATTATTTTATATTCTAAATTTTCATTCTAAAAATGTGGCGAAATGGAATAACTGTCCACCAAAGACAAATAAAATTATTTATAATTATTTTTAAATTATCATTCAGTCATTTATATATCATTCTAAAAATATCCAGCAATTTTAAAATTATTTTTAAGTTTAATATTATTTTAAATTTTAAAAATTATTCAAATAAATGAAATAACTTAACGTTTTTCTTCTTTGTTTGTATAGATATTATTTTGAAATGCAAAGTCAACAAACAAATAAGTAAACAAGTTAGATGTTCAATCCCCATGTGTTGGAAATAGCTAGAAGAATAAATGAAGAAAGAAAATATAAATTTGGGAGAAAAGGGTAAGAATGTAAAAATGTAAACCTGTTTACAATGTGAATAGACTTTATTATCAAATTTGAGCTATTATGGCCAAATTATGGCCACATTTTATGGCCAAAAGGATTTTTCCAATTAAAATTTATTTTAATTCACACTAAAAGAATCAATTCAAAGAATGATAAGGAGTGTAATCTTCTTGAGCATTAAGTGTAGTCTTCTGATGAATTTTTGATATCATATTAGTCGAAATAAATTTCACTTAATGAAAGACCCAAGTAGAAATTAATAATGTGGACCCTCATTATTATAATACTATTTGAGTCAAAAATAAAATTTATTTCCATTAAGACTAAAAGAATTAATTCAAAGATTGATAAGAAGTGTAATCTTCATGAGCATTAAATGTAGTCTTTTGATGAATTCTCGATATCATCGTATCATTAATTTAAATAAATTTTAATTAATGATAGTTTCAAGTTTTCAACTATAAAGCACAATATTACACCTCGACGCATCGATTTGGTTTTGTTATTAGATAGTAGCAGCAAAACTACTTCTGCTATTCCTTGCAATTCCCAATATGCAATATACACAATGACTCTATTTCAATCGAAAAAAAAATGAACAGTGTATAAAAATTTGCTCCACTCTAATCACTCATTGTACTCACTCGTGAATATCATACTGATAGTCTCTTTCTTCTTTTCTTAATGGAGTGGCCTGAATTCCCAGAAAGTTCAAACTCGCACGAGCCCATATTTAATCAGTTTGATGTAGCACCTCGCGATAATTCTGAGATTGTTGTGCAAACGGATAAGTGGACTTTTGAAGAGAAATAATTTTTTGAAAATGGTTTTTGTAAGTACAATAATCTGGGTTCTCAATTTTTTTAAAATTTATTACTTCAAAACTCCCCCATAAGTCAATGCAGAAAATAAAAAATTATTATATAACTTTTCTCAAAAACGTTGAAATGGAGAATCCTCCACACAATAATAATATTGTCGTTGCTGCTAATGATGGTCTTGATCAGCAACATCACCAAGTGCAACAGGAAGGTAACAGTCGTTCATATCGCCACCGGAGAACTCCATGGACTCAAAACGAACATCAGTAATTAAATTTTGCTCTTTTTTACTTTTTATTTTAAATTCATGATTAGTTTATACATGAACTCTTTTTAATCTTTATTTTTATGTGTAATTATACACTTTTGTATGTTGATTTCGGCATGTTAGATTTTTTCTTTATGTATTTCAATTCGTTGTTGCTTCATGCATAACCAACTTTTAATTTACTTGAATTTTTTTATTTTTTTTTTAAATCTCCTTATGTATGAATTCACCTTCTCATTTTTTGTGATTTAATATTTCTTTACACCTCGTTTATATGAAGACTTTTTATTTTTGAAAAATATATTTCGATAAGAAACAGAAAATCTTCTCATATATATTTTTTTACTTCAATATATATAATAAAGAAAAAAACTTTGATGTGAGTGCGAATTTTATTATACTAAAGATAAATATTTTTCTTGATGAATTTTATTTGTTATGTTGTAATTGATTTCATTTATAAGTAACACTCTCAATTTTGATATAACGAAAATCTAAGCATCATTTTTAATGTAATCCTTAATAAAATACGGCATCCATTAAAATAAGTAAAACCGGATTCTTGGTGTATATAAACTTAATTCTTTAAATTTGTTTTTGATTATAAATTTTATTCCCTTCTTTTTTAAAAAAAATAAAATAATTATTATATATATTTTTAATCATATGGCATGGTATATATAGGTTGTTTCTTATGGGATTAAACAAATTCGAAAGAGGAGATTGGAAGAGCATTTCTAGATACTACGTTGTTTCAAAGACACCGACTCAAGTAGCCAGTCATGCTCAAAAGTATTTCTCTTGTCAAAATAGTAAGACTCCAGTAGAGCGTCGTCATCCTAGCCTCAATGACATTCAAACTATCAACCTTAATCTCGGAACAACACCAATAACAACTACAACAACTATTCATCAGAACAGTAATAACAACTTTGCTTATAACAACATTCATCAAGCCGACTCTTCATCAATGCATTTTCATCATCCTAGTTACACCTTTGGTGGTGCAACTTTTAGCAATAACTTCAATGAAAATTTTGGAATCTCCCATTTGGGTGAAGCATCTAGCAGCAACTTGTTTGTTATAGGGCAAAACATCATCATCAACAACAATCTAACTAGACCAGCGTCTCCTCACCCCTTTCTTTCAACGTACTTGTCTTCAATTAGGGGGAATAGGCCCCAAGTCTAATCAATATTAGATATTTAGTTAGAGATATTTGTTGGATGAAGTAAAGCATGCTTGTAATAAATTATGGTTGTGTTGCAGTAGTGAATATTTAGTTTTATAGGTTTAAAGATTGGAGAGATTTAATTTTTGAGTATGTTTTTGAGATATAATATATGGGTCAGATCATTTGACTTGCCTTAGATTCAACTTCATATATAATGATTTGAAAGATTTTTGTGAACGTTACTAATATAAATACACACACATATTAATGAGCTACTATAAAGATCAATTTGTTGTGGATATCCGTAGATTTTTTGCACTATAAAAGTAATTTGATATACAATTCTTATCATCATGTTTGTCTTAAAATTCATCATTTACACTTAAATTTTAAACACAAGCAAATTAAATCTCAAAGCGATTTAAACATGATGAATTTAAAATTCATCTGTTGGTCATTTCGGTCCTTAAATAGTTTTTTTTGTTTTTTTTTTGTTTTTGCCCTGTTTTTAAATAGTTCATTATGCTTTTTCTTTTCTTTCACTACACTTTAGTTTTGGGCTAAAAATTATTTTTTTAAGAAAATAAATAAATACAATTGTATAGAGATTGTATAATTATTGTATAGAATATATGCTAAACAATACGATATATGTATAGAAATTATATAGGATGTGTCTAGAAACTGTATATGTGTTGTATAATATATGTATTTTTAATACACACACAGTGGTTGTATAAAATACAGAGTTGCATATAGTATGTGTAGAAATTATATAATTATTGTATAAAATATGTATCTGAATAATTGTTCCAGCTCTAGATTATATAGAATGTGTATAAAAATGATATAATTATAATATGCAATAGTATTTGTATAAAATATGTATAGAAATTGTATCATTGTTGCCTAAAATATATACAAAAACTGTATTATTATATATAACCAATAAAATACACTTTTTTTATTTGATTTATTACAAAAAGACTAGAAAATACAATATTTCAATTTTATATTTGCCTGTTAATCCAAAAAAGATAAAACATAGAATTTTAATTTATTTATTTTGTTTGATAGATTTTTTTTTAAGAAAAGGTGATCAGTCTGATTCATTAAACAAAGGAGAAAGATAATAGATAAAGAAACACTCGCCAAAAAGAAAAAGGAATGATGAAACATCACTCGACAAAAAAGTGACAAAACAAAGAAAGGGAGGCACGAAACTCGAACAGACAAAAAGCTGACAAAACAAAAAAAAGGAGGCGCGAAACTCGAGTGGATAAAAAACTGACAAAATAAAAGAAGGTAGGCGATTAAGCCAAATGGCTAGAAATTGAAATTTCAATTCCTTGGCCTCTTGCGTAGCTTTAATTTCGACCGACAAATTGTTTTAGTCCTTTCTGCAGAATAATATTCAATGAATATATCTTATTGAATTTAACTATTTTATCGGATAGTACTAAACTTAGATAATAGATATTAGTCAAAGTTGATATATGTAGACGATCTTTAATTGATTATAAATACTTTATAGATATACACATACCGATAAAATAAATAAATAAATATTTTAAATGCAGGTAACAAAACACATGAACTTACCTTATACTCTAAGAACTTGCTTTAAGCAAGTTCTTTATTTTTTTATCGGTATTTGTTTATACACAGTAAATTTGTCTGAAACTTATTCTTTTGACAAATCTACCGATGATTAAATATAGCACTTAAAATAATTTTTAAAAAATAGGGAGAGTTGGTTTTTCTGTCAACTCATTTATAAAATAGATCGATGTGATCGGTAGTTTAATTATTTTTTATACAAAAATTACCGATACTAGTTGATCACTTTTCCCAGAAAAAATATTAAAGGGTCTAAATATAAAATAAATTTTTAAAATCAACAAGTATCAATTGAGTGTTAGAATATATATATATATATATATATATATATATATAGAGAGAGAGAGAGAGAGAGAGAGATCCATCTTTCTTCAAAATAAGAGAAAATACATAGATACCCCCGAATCTTGGCAGAGTTTTTTAAAAAGACACTTAAACTATACTTTCTACTTATTACCCCACAAATCTTTCTTAAATTATTGCAAATACACTATTTTGACACTCTGTGTGTATACACGCACAACAAGTGCGTGAAAGATTCAAAATTGACTTTATTGACCAATTAAAAGCTGCCACGTGTAAATAATTTGATATATAATTTATCTTTTTTTAAAAAAGATAATATTTATTTACTTTTAAAAATTATTTCATACCCCCTCCCCCCGCAATACCCCACCCACCCACCATTGTCTTCTTCCTTATTGACAACTTCTTCTCCACCACCATAACTCAACAACAACATCAATTACAGCAACAACAACAACATCATCACCATAACTCTCTTTCTCCTCAATCCGCTCAATCATCACCATAACTCTACTCACCTTTAACCATCACCATATTTACCTTCTTCAATTTCAAGTTCTTATTTCAAATTTTTTTTTTTACATTTTGAACAATTTTATAAAACCCAATATATTTCAAGATGATTAGGAGTATTATTTTTGTATTTACATTTCAATAAGCTATTTACGAATTTTAGAAAATTCACTAATTATTTACAATTTTTTTTAATTTTGATATTATTTTTCTCAAAATCTTTATTTCTTTAAAATATCAAAGTTTATTCAGATAAAAGAATGATTAATTTCATATTAATAACTTAAGAGATAATACATCGAAACACCCCTGAACTTGTTAGCAAAACTTACTTTAGACCCTAAACTAATCGAGCAATTATTTACCTCCTTATGAACTTTAAAATGTATTATTTTGCCCCCTTAAGAGTTGATGTGGCAAAAAATAAATAAAGGCGCGTTTTAGTGGAAAAAAAGTATAATTTTTTTTAGTGGGGCCCACTTTAATATTTTTAAACATTATTTTTTTTCCTTCTTCCTCACACCCCACCACCCCCATTTCTTCTTCTTCCTTTATTTTTATTTTTTTTCACTTCTATTCACCAAAATCTTCAATCAAATACACAATAATAAAATACATAAATTATACAAAAATAAACTTTCATATAAAAATCAAGAATCAACAAAATAAACTCAAAAAATACATAAAAGTCATTGTGTAAAGCACAACACATGCCGTTAGTCTTTGTCACTCCCTTCTTCTTCTACTTTCCAAACTGAAACTTTTTTTTTTGCATTTCATAGGCTTCTCTCTTCCCCATTTTCAACACGAATCGACGATCCCTACCACTTAATTTTCGATCACCGCTACCAATTTTTAACTATAAACAGTTAATCAAACGGGTCTCCACTATATATATTATTTTTATTTTTGAGTTCATTTTTCTTGATTTGGGTATGTTTTGTTATGTGTTTTTCAGTTAGATTCTAAATTTTATTTGTTTTGTTGGGTATTGATCTATTTTGTTGTTTTGGGTGATCGTTGGAGTGTTCAAGATTGAATTTTGATTGGTTTTCTTGATGTGGGTATGGATGGTTTTCTTGGTTCAAGATCTGTAGATTGTCGATTTGTGTTGGAGGAGGGAGGGGGTTGTGAAGAAGAAAGAGAAAAGGGGGGGGCATATATATATATATAGTATATATTTTACTTTTTAAAAAAATATATATAAAAATAGTATGTATGGGGGATTATTTTTTTTAAAAAAAAATTCTAATTTCGTACGTGGCAATAACATAGCACTGATGTGGCGCTGATTTGGCAATGACATGGCAAGTGTGTAGTGCACTCTCCGTTGTGAGAGTGAGATTTTGATTTTGAGGTTGAAATTAATTCACTTGAAAGTTGTTAAGGGGGTTAAATAATTATCTGATTAGTTTAGGGTCTAAAGTAAGTTTTGCTGACAAGTTAAGGGGTGTTTTGATGTATTATCTCATAACTTAATAAAAGTTGAGAAAGTGCTAAAAAAATTTATAAAAATGCTTTTTAATTGTTATGTAATGGCCGAAGGGAATGGAGATGTTTTGTGGAGAAGAAGGAAAAGAAATATGAAGCTAAAGGAGATTGGTTATAGAGAAAATACGTGGAGTGAAATGATTGGTAGAAAGGAAAAAGAAAGTCAAAAAGTAAGAGAGAGGAAAACGAAAGAAGATAAAAATGTAAAGATAACAATTAAAAATAAAAAATATGTATTTTTTATTAAGTCAGACGTGTCAAATTTTAATTGGTGCGTGTTTAGCACCAATTTTATGAAACTGGAATTTGTCCAAAAATAATGTAATAATATCGATTCAAAATTGTTTGGGGGGGGGGGGGGTATTAGGATACTCACAAAGTTGAAGTGTCTTTTTGAAAAAACGATTCAACATTAGGGGGGTATTTATGTATTTTCTCTCAAAATGAAGATATCATCTTGCATACGATGAAGACCTTATGTCAATTCTCAAACAAATAACTTTTAATTTAATTTAGTTCATTTTTTCACTTTATCCTCTCGTTAACTGATCAATCGAGCTAATGTTTACCGATCCTCAGCATTCAATGATTTTATAATTTAATTGGTTTTTTTGTCTCTTGCCAACTAACTGAGCAAGTAAATGTTTACTGCAAATTCATCAATTTTCAACATCGATACACTACCCTCTGACATCACTCTTTCAACGTCAACTCTAAAATATTAATCAACTATGATCGTTTATTATGTTGATAATAGACCTTTGTTAAAGTAGTTCGAGCATGTTAATGACTATGGATCAGAAAGAAAAGGACATATTCTATTAAGTTCGAGTATGTTATTGAATAAAGAGAAAATGCATCAAAACCCTCTAAACTTGTCACTCCAACTTATTATAGCACTTAAACTTAACACGCGTTTATTTACCCCCATAACATCTTTAAAGTGAAATAATTTCACCTCTTAATATATAAAATCACTCTCACAACGGAGAGTGCATCACACTCGCTGACACATTAGCGCCACATCACCGCCACGTCGGAGCCACGTAAATAAAATATTTTTAAAATAATTTTATATATATAATATATATAAATATTATATATATAATATATATAAATATTATATATATATAATATAAATATTATATATATACATAATATATATTAAAAGTGTGAAGACCTTTACAAAAGTAATTTAAACTTTTTGCCCATCACTAAAAGATTCTTCTTCAGACAAAACTGTCTCTTCACTATTTTTAATTTATTATTTAATTATTTTTATTATATTAACTAGACTTCCTAAAATATACGAGACTCTTAAAATATATGATATGTTAGAAAAATTAATTAATATTTTTCTTTTTACTAGACTTTCTAAAATATATGGTAGGAGAAATTAATTAATATTTTTCTCTATTAAGGAAATACTTCTATAAATTTTGAGATGTTCGTTAAACTAGAAAACAAACCGATTTGCCTTTTGGCAGAATATGATTGATGCTCATTGTCGCACCCCTTTTTAACTCCAAAAAGATTATGATTTAAAGTTCGAAAGGTTTTTTTTTTTAATATTATTAAGAGTGACAAAATGAAGATTTGTTTCGAAAAGAATTATTTACCCTTTTAACTCAGAGTCGCCACTTGGCATAATCCGGTGTGCCAAGTCACCTTTGAAAATCATTTTCAAAACTGTTTTGACTCTAAAAGATTGATCCGCAAACAGAGATTCCGGCTAAGAAATTCTGTTGACCGAGGGGAAGGTGTTAGGGATCCCTCGATCCCATGGTTTGACCACGGTCACTTGGTAGAGAATATCGGCTAATTTAACACTATGAATGTATAAACCGCACAAAACACGTAAAACAAATAAACCAACAAACAAAACAAAACGAGTCAAAAATATAGTGTCCATTCCAAATTATACAGTCCATAATAACAAAAATTCGAAAATAAATCTTATCTAACCTACGCTAATCCTAACTATGCTCCCCTGCTTTACCCGACGCCTCGGGCCTTGATCACGGTCCACCTTCGCCAACATGATACGTCGGGACATTCCCCGGTGAATAAATACATAAATCTTCGTGGCATTCCCCGTCCAAATGAATATACTTCAATCCGAAAACATAAACCAACACTTTTCAACAAAAACACTTTCATCATTCAACGATCGCAAGTGATAAACTTTGCCTAGCCCACTTATATTCGCCTATCAATTGTCGACCTAAACATGATACTACCGTATTTCAACAGCATCCAATGCTTATTCCGAACTAAACGATATTACACCAAAATTGATTTATTCACCCATTTTTATTTTTTATTATTTATTTTTTAATTCCTACCCCCCACTAGTTTTATTTTTTATCAATCACACCTTCAAAGTTACTCCGATTCATTCCACATATCAACGAAATCATAGCATCAAACAAGTAATTATAACATTGTAACATCAACAAAAATCCAACATTCACCACATAATCAATTAGACGCACCAAATACCATGAATAATGAAATAAAAGAGGGGAAGATTAGAATTGGACCTCAATGGAGCATTTCTCGTAGATAATAAAGAAATCCGAGAACCGAGATCCTCGAGCAAGGAAACCCCAACAAAGAGCAGTCCAAATCAGTATAGAAAGAAAAAGAAACCCGCTACTGATTTGCGGTTAACAAAAAACACGAATTGACTTCGAACGACCTCCAAAACTCGATATCGACTACCAATCCTAAAGACAAACCAATTCCAAGCACCCTAGAAATCCAAGCGATCGAGTTGAACTGCTTAAAATCGAGATCCTATGAGCTAACAACGATGAAGACGCCCAAATAGTGGACACCGCCCAGATTACGTCCAAATATCAAAGGAAAAATAAGAAGGTTTCAGCGATTTTTGAGATGGGATCGCTCAAACAATGAGAAGGAAAAATTAATCGATGAACTTGGGGACCGATTTCGGCGAGATCGAGCACGAATCGGATGAAAGCTTTGCCGGAAAAAAAACTCGATAATACCGAACTTCCCCCGGTTTCACTGTTTCTAGCCAAAAATCCTCAATCTGCTTCCCTTTTTCGATCCCTTCCTCACTGATATGAGTGTATGCGTGCTTCTTGTGAACTCTGTGTACGGTGTTTTTCAATCCCAAATCAGAATGGAAAGGAGGCATGTATACTTATGTGTTTTGAATCCGTTTGTGAGTGTGGTCTCCTTGTTCATCCGAAAAAAGAGGAAAAGAAAAAATGGAGATTCTTGTATTCATACCATGAGTCCCCCCCCAAAAAAAAATCCCTCAGAGTGTATATTCTCTCTCTGTATATTATTGAGAGTATTTAAGTGGGTCCCATCAGGTGCCTTTCCTAGAAGGTTCCTTGTGCGTATTTCTTTGTGGACAAGAAAATGAGAGGGGGATCACGTGGGTAAGGGTGGGGTAGTGGGTGAGGTGTAAGTTTTTAATTGGAAAGGTTGTTGGGGAGGTTTTAAAAACAGACGAAATTTGTTATCTTTTGTTATTTGGATAAAGACACATAAATAAATAAATAAATAAATAACTAGGTAAAAGATAAAGTGGATATTTATTTGTTTTTCTTGTGGAAAAATTATAAAATGGGGTTAAATTTTGATAACGGAGTAAGAAATATATTATTTTTTTTACGGGGCAAAACTACATGTCTACATCATGCCCCCTTTGAATGCAAACACCAAGTGTTTTCATACAAAGAAGTAGACAACGAGACAGAATTTTGACCCGACCTTTATTCAAAGGAAGGAGGGAAACCGAGTCTACATCAGGACATCCTAACTACCCAAGTTATGAAGAAACCAGTCACAGATACCTCTAAGGGAAGGATAAGGACTATACAGAGTTGGAGAGTCGAGTGAGGTTCCATCGAGGTTCCGGTATGCGGTTCTGTCATTACATCAAAATAAAAATTACAAGTTAAAACATAAATGAAATTACAAAATCCTATCTACGCAGCAGGTAAAATTCCATTTTTTAGGAGGGTCCTGAGCAGCAGGTAAAATTCCATTTTCAGGAGGTTCTTGAACAGAAAGTAAAGTCCCATTTTTAAGGAGGGTCCTGAACAGAAAGTAAAGTCCCATTTTTCAGGAGGGTCCTGAACAGAAAGTAAAGTCCCATTTTTCAGGAGGGTCTTGAACAGAAAGTAAAGTCGCATTTTTCAGGTGGGTCCTGGACCGAAAATAAAGTCCCATTTTTTAGGAGGGTCCTGAACAGTAAGTAAAGTCCCATTTTTCAAGAGGGTCCTGAACAGAAAGTAAAATCCCATTTTTCTGAAGGATCCTGAATAGAAAGTAAAGTCCCATTTTTTAGAAGGGTCTTGAACAGAAAGTAAAATCCTATTTTTCAGGAGGGTCCTGAACAGAAAGTAAAGTCCCATTTTTCAGGAGGTTCCTGAACAGAATGTAAAGTCCCATTTTTCAGGAGGATCCTGAACATAAAGTAAAGTCCCATTTTTCAGGAGGGTCCTGAACAGAAAGTAAAATCCCATTTTTCAGGAGGGTCCTGAACAGAAAGTAAAGTCCTATTTTTCAGGAGGGTCCTGAACAGAAAGTAAAGTCCCATTTTTCAGGAGGGTCCTGAATGGAAAGTAAAATCCCATTTTTCAGGAGGGTCTTGAACAAAAAGTAAAGTCCCATTTTTCTGGAGGGTCCTGGACAGAAAATAATGTCCTATTTTTTAGGAGGGTCCTGAACAGAAAGTAAAGTCTCATTTTTCAGGAGGGTCCTGAACAGAAAGTAAAGTATCATTTTTCAGGTGGGTCCTGGACCGAAAATAAAGTCCCATTTTTTAGGAGGGTCCTGAACAGTAAGTAAAGTCCCATTTTTCAGGAAGGTCCTGAACAGAAAGTAAAATCCCATTTTTCTGGAGGATCCTGAACAGAAAGTAAAGTCCCATTTTTTAGGAGGGTCCTAAATAGAAAGTAAAATCCTATTTTTCAAGAGGGTCCTGAACAGAAAGTAAAGTCCCATTTTTCAGGAGGTTCCTGAACAGAATGTAAAGTCCTATTTATCAGGAGGATCCTAAACATAAAGTAAAGTCCCATTTTTCAGGAAGGTCCTGAACAGAAAGTAAAATCCCATTTTTCAGGAGGGTCCTGAACAGAAAATAAAATCCCATTTTTTAAGAGGGTCCTGAGCAGAAAGTAAAATCTCATTTTTCAGGAGGGTCCTGAACAGAAAGTAAAGTCCTATTTTTCAGGAGGGTCCTGAACAGAAAGTAAAGTCCCATTTTTCAGGAGGGTCCTGAATAGAAAGTAAAATCCCATTTTTCAAGAGGGTCTTGAACAAAAAGTAAAGTCCCATTTTTCTGGAGTGTCCTGGACAGAAAATAATGTCCCATTTTTTAGGAAGGTCCTGAACAGAAAGTAAAATCCCATTTTTCAGGAGGGTCCTGAACAGAAAGTAAAGTCCCATTTTTCAGGAGGGTCCTGAACATGAAGTAAATTCTCATTTTCCAAGAGGGTCCTGAACAGAAAGTAAATTCCCATAGATGTGTTTTTCCAATGGTAACTGAATTAAGTGAAGCAAATTTTCCCCTGTTTCAACAAAGAAAATTTGTCAGTTAGAGACTTATTGGTGGCTTGCAGCACTTGGCTCTCAGGCTTCTGCTCTAACAGTTGTTCCTTTTATCTTTGTTTCAGATCGCTGATGCTTGCCCCTATTTTAATAAAGACATAAAAGGACAAAAATATGAATATGTAAATGAAAGAAAAGGGCAATGCCCCTTATTCAAAAAGAAAATTTATCTGAATACGACAACCAACTCCAATGAGTATGACATGCATTTTGGATTAAGTTGCCTGATCTTCCTATCCAAACTTCCCATTTGTTGTTGAGTTCGTGCCTTTGCCGCTGAGCCACTTCTTCAAATCCATTGGACCCATATATCTCATTTAATCGATGGCATCTTAAAAGACTTTCGCCAACAAATCTCTTTCCTTTTCATTTTTAACTTTTCTCTCAAACTCGTCATCGCCTTACGGTGCCCGTGAGGGTTTTCACCAGTAAGACTCTCTCATTTTTATTTCTTTCGACTCACCATCGCCTTATGGTTACCATGAGGGTTTTCACCAATAAGACTCTCGCATTTTTATTTATTTCCTGATTTCTTATGCTGAGGAAGACAAGTAGTACCCCACAATGTATCATCATATCCATTGCATGCTTAGCCTTAACATTATCAAAAATTGATATGAAGGACTTTCTTTGGTTGTAACTTGGCTTTTGGATAAGGTTAGAAATAGATGGCAATAGGCTCAAACGACACTTGAAGTGGGGCTGGGACTTACAACTTTTGGAATCGACTCAAATAACACATTAACTCATGCCACAGTTTTTGTTGACTGGGTGACTCTAAAATCTTTATTTGGTTGGACCGATACCTGAATAGGGCAACCTACGTATCTCACTCCCAAGAGAGGAGAATCAGGTCGCACGTAGTTCCATCAGCCTGTACTTTGTTTTGATTTGATTTTTCTCTTCTTTTTTTTTCTTTTTTTTTCTTTTATTTTCATATTTACTTTTTTATTCTTCTTTCTTGACACTTTTTTTACTCTGTTTTGATTCCAAAAGAGTGATATGAAAGAAAAAATAAAACTAGGCTCAAACGGGGTAAACAAAGGATGACACAATGTTTGGATAGCAGAATGGAATGCCTTCCTCATATCAATCTTCAAAAATGCAGGTACTAAGCATGCAATTGAACCAACAAAGGAATAAAATATTATATATAATATCTTTTGACTGCATCTGCATTGATAGCCATTTCTACCATTTTTCCTTCAATATCTATCAAATATAAGGCCCCATTAGGCAACACTTTCTTCACAATAAAGGGACCTTGCCAATTTGGGGAGAACTTGCCTTTAGCTTCAACCTGATGAGGAAGGATACACTTCAATACCAACTGACCAACTTCAAAATGCTTGGGGCGTACCTTTTTGTTATACGCACGAGCCATTCTTTTCTGATACAATTGACCATGACATACCGATGTCAGTCTTTTTTCATCAATCAAGCTCAACTGTTCCAATCGGGTTTTGACCCACTCATCATCATCAATCTCTACTTTCATAATAACTTGAAGAGAGGGAATTTCAACTTCCATGTGAATGACTGCTTCTATCCCGTACACCAACAAATATGGATTTGCCCCTGTTGAAGTGCAAACAGTAGTACGATAACCTAGCAATGCTAACGACAACTTCTCGTGCCATTGTCTGGACCCTTGTACCATTTTTCTCAGTGTCTTTTTGATATTCTTGTTGGCGGCTTCCACAACGCCATTTGCCTTTGGATGATATGGAGTGGAATTTCAATGTACGATCTTAAATTGTTGGCACACTTCTTGCATCAAATGACTATTGAGATTGGCAGCGTTGTCTGTAATGATCATCTTCGGAATTCCAAACCTACAAATAATGTTGGCATGAAAAAAATCCACCACCGCCTTCTTTGTCACTGACTTGAAAGTTACTTCTTCTACCCACTTTGTGAAGTAATCAATGGCCACCAAAATGAATCTATGCCCATTTGATGCTTTCGGCTCAATCAGCCAGATCACGTCCATCCCCCAAGCTATGAAAGGCCATGGAGCAGACATTGCGTGTAATTCAGCGGGAGGAGAATGTATCAGATCACCGTGTACCTGACATTGATGACATTTTTGAACAAAATGAATGGAATCCCTCTCCATAGTAAGACAATAATAACCTGCTATGAGAATCTTCTTTGACAAGACATAACCGTTCATATGAGGCCAGCATACTCTGGAATGAACTTCAACCATGATTGCCGAAGCTTCTTTTGCATCAACATACCTCAAAAGTCCCAGATCCGGGGTTCTTTTGTATAAGATTCCCCCACTTAAGAAAAATCCACTAGCCAAATGCCGAATAGTCCTCTTTTGATCACTGGTGGCATGTGATGGGTATTCTCCCGACTGGATGTATCTCTTGATATCAAAGAACCAAGGTTTGCCTTCGAGTTCTTCTTCAATTGCATTACAGTAAGCATGTTGATCACGACTCTGCATATGCACTGGATCAATGTAGGACTTGTCAGGATGTTGGAGCATTGAAGCCAAAGTGGCTAAGGCATCAACAATATCATTGCGAATTCTTGGAATATGCCTAAACTTTACAGACACAAACCGTTGACATAGATCTTTCAAGCATTGTCGATACGGTATTATCTTTAAATCTCACATCTCCCAATTACGTTGAATTTGATGGACGAGCAAATCTGAATCCCCCAACAGTAATAGTCCCTGGATTCCTATATCAACAGCTAGCCTCAGACCCAGAATGCAAGTTTCATATTCTGCCATGTTATTGGTACAATAAAATCGAAGTTGCATTGCTACCGGAAAATATTGCCCCTCCTCAGAGATAAGAACTGCACCTATTTCGACTCCTTTCATGTTGACAGCTCCATCGAAGAATAATTTTTAACCTGGATCAGCATCTATAACGACTTCATCGACAAAAAACACTTCTTCATCAGGAAAATATGTCTTTAATGGCTCGTACTCTTCGTCGATGGGATTCTCAACAAGATGATCTGCCAAGGCTTGGGCTTTTATGGCGGTTCGAGTCACATATACAATGTTGAACTTGGTAAGCAATATTTGCCACTTTGCCAAACGGCCGGTCGGCATAGGCTTATGAATGATATACTTCAAAGGATCCATGCGGGAGATGAGATAAGTAGTGTAGGATGAAAGATAATGCTTCAAATTCTGTGCTACCCAAGTTCGGGCACAACACATCCTTTCAAGAAGAGTGTACCTAGCCTCATATGTTGTGAACTTTTTACTGAGATAATAAATAGCCTGCTCTTTTTTTCCCGTGACATCATGTTGACCTAGGACACAACCGAAAGAATTGTCCATGACCGATAAATATAAGATCAAAGGCCTACCAGGCTCCGGTGGTACCAACACAGACGAATTTGACAAATATCTTTTGATTTTGTCGAATGCTTCCTGACATTCTTCAGTCCACTCTACCGCAACACTCTTTTTCAGCAACTTGAAAATGGGCTCACACATGGTTGTGATTTGAGCAATAAACCAACTAATGTTGTTCAGCCTACCAAGAAGACTCATCACCTCCGTTCTGTTCTTGGGCGGTGGCAGATCCTGAATGGCTTTGATCTTCGAAGGATGCAATTCGATACCCCAACGGCTGACTACAAACCCCAACAGCTTTCCAGACGGAACTCCAAATACATATTTTGCCGGGTTGAGTTTGAGATTATACCTGTGGATCCTTTTGAAGAACTTTCTTAGATCTGTAACATGGTCAGCCTGATTCTTTGATTTAATAATCACATCATCTACATAAACCTCAATCTCCTTATGCATCATGTTATGAAACATAGTGGTCATGGTTCTCATATATGTTGCTCCAGCATTCTTTAGACCGAACGACATTACTCGATAACAATAAGTTCCCCATGGTGAGACGTCCTCACTGCATTTTCATCATCCATAACGATCTGGTGGTATCTGGCATAACAATCCACAAAAGAGGCTACCTCATGTTTAGCACAATTATCCAATAAAATATGGATATTGGGCAGCGGAAAATCATCCTTCGGACTTGCTTTGTTCAAATTACGGTAATCAACACATACTCGAATTTTTCCATCTTTCTTTGGGATGGGAACAACATTGGATAACCACGTAGGATAACGAGCCACTCGAATGACTTTGGCTTCAAGTTGTTTCATGATTTCCTCTTTGATTTTGATACTTACATCAGTTTTAAACTTTCTCAACTTCTGTTTCACAGGGGGAAGGCAAGATCAGTTGGCAATTTATGAGTCACTAATTCAGTGTTTAAATCAGGCATATCATTATAAAACCATGCAAAAATATCCTTATAATCAATTAACGCTTGAATCATTCCATGTTTTAGCTGTGGCAAAGCATGTACACTGATTTTAGTTTCCCTAACATCTTTTTGATTCCCTAGATTAATTGGCTCAGTTTCATTCAAATTAGGATTTGGCTTGTCTTCAAACTGTTCCAACTCTTTGCTAATTTTTTCTAGTGCACCTTCTTCATCATATTCCCCCTCTTGCTTCATTATATCTTGATTAGTTTGGATTTTAAGATCAGGCCAAAAAATCCGCATACATGTCATGTCATTAGAGTTAGCATAAAGAGAACTGCATAAAGAAAAGACAAAACAAGATACATTAGACACAAAATAAAAGAGACATTGCATTTAATTAAAAGGGAAAGATAGGAGGGTTTAAACTCAAAAAAACAAAATATAAACAATCTAAATTTTGAGTTACAACCATGGAATAACTCAAAAAACTGAAAGAAAAACAAAATGAACTACCAAAACTCCCTCTTGACGGGGAGAGGAATGACTTCCCAATTGTTGAGACGGACAACTAGGCCTATGAACTGCACATCTGCCTTACTGGTACCTTCTCCTGCGTCAACCATGTCAACTTCAATCAACAGGTTCTGGAAGTCATCAACCAATTCAGCTTCAAATTCTATAGGTTCCACGACACTGCTCTTGATGAATGACTTACTGAGTAGAGGCACTGGGCGAGGGAGTGGCCATATTTCTTTCTTTCTTTCTTTCCTTAGATTTCTTCAGATCTTCAGCCGTAGGTTCAAAACCCCGACCAAAAGTGCCTATGTTATCCCTCAGACATATGGGATGAACTATACCGTGAAGAGACACTCCCAAACCCCTTCCTGGCTCGAATCCATATTTTAACATTTTATTTATCATCATGACAGAAGAGGGAGACAATTGTGGACCTGGAATAACCTTCCCTTCAATGATACGATTCACCGACACTGTATCAAAAGTTTGATAGACAAATGTCTCCTCTACATTATTTGCTTCAATAAGGTACAAGGGAGAATCTTCGTAGGAGGACAAATCCCCTTCACCATGAATAACCATTTCTTGTCTGTCATGCTCAAACTTGATCATTTAGTGCAATGTAGATGCAACCGCCTTGGCCTTGTGGATCCATGGTCTTCCCAACAATAGTTTGTAAGAGGAGTCGATATTCAGCACTTGAAACTCTATGGTGAATTCAACCGGCCCTATAATCAACATTAGTTCTATTTCGCCAATGGATTTGGATTTTGCTCCATCGAAAGCCCTGACACATATATTGTTGGGCCTGATCCTCTCAACACCAATATTCAACTTTTGCAAAGTAGAAATAGGGAAAATATTTGCACCTAAACCTCCATCAATCATGACATAAGTGACGTATAAATCTTTGCACTTCACTGTAATGTAAAGACCTCGGTTATGCCCCGTACCTTCAACAGGCAATTCATCGTCAGAGAAGCTGATCTGATTGACCTCAAAGATTTTTCCAACCATTTCCTCAAGATGATTTATCGTAATCTCTCTAGGAACGTATGATTCATTTAATACCTTCAGTATAATGTAACGATGTTCCCTCAAATGCAGCAACAAATATAAGAGGGAAATTTAAGCAGGGGTTTTCTTCAACTGATCTATTATTGAATACTCTGGCAACTTCATCTTTTTCAAAAATTCTTCGGCTTTTTCTTCGGTGATAGGCTTTTTGATAGATGAAGGCCCACTCACAATTGTCTTGGACTTTCTTAAACCTTCAGGCACGAAGCATCTTCCTGACTGAGTCAAACCCCCTCATCTACATCTTCCACTACTTCCTTCCCCTGATAAGTCATCACAGTCCACTTATAGTTCCAGTGAACCTTTTTCGTATCAACTATCAGAGGTTGGGTCACCGGTTTGATGATAATAGGCGCCGCAAGTGCTCCTTTCACGTCAATATAGGCTTACCCGGAGCTCTTATCACCGTCAACTTAGGCTTGTCTTAACTTAAACCAACGACTGTTCTGACTTCTTTCACTGTGATCACGGGTTTCTTTGTGCTTTTTTGGACTTTATCCTCTCCCGTTTCTTCCTGGCTCAATGATATTGCTCTCAATGAGTCCGCCATATTTACTGATTTATCTTCATTGGTTTGTATTATGACAATAGGCTTATAACACCTTAACAACTCTTTCCCATCATATATCAATTCTAACATATTAGTTTCATCATGGGTTGGCAACGGATTCTGGTTAATATTTGGAACCTCCGGGGTCTGGAAAAAAATCTGATTTGCATCGATTAAATCTTGGATGGCTCTCTTTAAATACCAACATTTCTCGATATCATGGCCTGGCATGTCAGAACAAGATGCACACCTTAAAGAATAATTGAGATTCCTGGGAGGTGTATTTGAAAGCATTCCTTGAATCGGGCTTAAGACCTTCATGTTTCTCAACTTATCAAATAAGCTACCATATGTCTCCCCGAGAGGCGTGAACTAATTTTTGACCACCTTTTCTTTCTTGTACTCAGGCCTGGGTTGGAAACCAGGTCTGGAGGGGTTTTGGTAATTTGGTGGAGCTGATGGACGATTTTGTGGAGCTTGCGCACGCCATTGCGGGTAAGAAGGAGTTTGGGCATATGACTGTGCGCTATATACTGGGTAAAAAGGAAGTGGAATAACATATGGTGGGTTTTGCGGAGGGTATTAATGGTGGGGAGAAATATATGGAGCTTGGACATAGGCTTGGGCTTGGGATTGGGGATAGGGGTAGGCGGTCTTTTGGGATAGAAATGGGGTCCAGCAACAACGGTCGCCACGTCTTCTTTCTTTTTTCTACCTCCGAACGTGCTAGATCCACCTTGAACGCTTATGTGGTGGCTTTTAACGCGGCAAAACTCACTATTCGGCCGGTCTTAATTCTGCCCTCTATCATCTCTCCCATTTGAGGACTTCAATAAAAGACTTTCCCATTGCCGGAAGTAAATATTGAAAATAGGTATCATCCTATGCCTGAATGAAGACCTCTACCAGCTTACTCTCCTTAATTGGAGGCTTTACCCTGGCGGCCTGTTCACACCACCTTATCGCATATTCCCTAAAGCCTTCAGTGTTTTTCTTCTTCATGTTGACCAAGGATTTTTCGTCAGGAATCAGGTCGACGTTATACTAAAAATGTTGCACAAACTCAGAAGCTAAGTCATACCAGCTGTTTCACTTGTCGATATCTTGATCGACAAACCATTCTGAAGCCAGATCGGAAAGACTCTCACCAAAGAAAGCCATGAGCAACTCTTCCCTTCCCCCTTCATCCCTCAACTGGTTGCAATAACGTCTCAAGTATGCCACGGGATCATCGTGCCCAGCATACTTCTCAAATTTGGGCATTTTAAAGCCGAGGGGAAGGTTAACGCCTGGGAACATGCAAAGATCTTTATAGGAAGCACTCTTATAACTCCAATTCCCTGCAAATTCCTCATGGCCTGTTCCAAACTTTTCAATTTCCGCGCTACGACTTCCTATTCTTTTTTTGCGAGAAGCTTCTCCGTATCAAACGGAAATGCAGGTGGCTGAGTGTACCCATACGGTTCATTAATCCTCAAAGTAGGCTCCGGGGTATAATACTGATTATCTGAAACCTTCAATACTGGCTTACTAGCAGAACGAGAAAACACCATTGTCGGACGCACAACATAGATGGGAGCTTCAGGTGGTGGCGAAGCCACGAAAATAGGCGCTGCTGGTGGCGCCGGCTGAGCAACAGGCCTTGGTTGGGGAACTGCTAAGGGCACACTAAAAGTGCCAGGATAATATTATCGTGAAGTGAATCCTGGTGCGTGTTTCGGTGACTCCATAGGAGCAGAGATTTGAGCCTAAAAAAGCGGTGGGCAGTTAGAGATATTCCCAAGATCTTCAGGGAGCGGAGGAGGAGGCATGCTACTAGCCCATGCTCGGTGCAAATCTATTAATTGTTTCCTGAGTCTTAGAACCTCATCATTGCGTTATGAACTTTCCTCCCAGGGATCCTGATCTGGGTCAATGAGCAAATTTTCAATCTCCCTACTAGCCATGTCGAGCTTTGATTTTGATCTAGTGAAGTACGAGTGACTTGCCAGAGTGCTGCAAACCAACCACTATTATCTGAAATAACATGCTCATCAAAGACAACACCCGTTAGGATTAGGTCACACAACAAGCATGGGAATCACATTGGTAAAATTGTCCTAGATTCATGTTCATTTCTACCAGCCTTTGAGGGTAGCGAGGTCATTTTAACATCATCCCGATTTTCATCTACACTCATTTGCTTCTATCCTCCAACCACACCTCTTTTCTTCCGCCCTCATTTCTCTTTTTTTTTGTATCAATCTCTGTTATTTCCCTTTCTGGTCTCATCATCATTTTTTTCTTTTCTTCTTTCGCTATCCCATTTCTTTTTATCTTTCGTTATGACTTTTATTTTTCTTTAAAAGAGGAAAATTGGGGAAAATCAAAGAAACAAAATATTATATCGAACCCAAAAGTAGGTTGTCTACATATCATGTTGTTCATGAATCAGATCTTGCATAGTTTGGGATGCATATGCATAAACATCACATAGTTGAATGTTTTTTTTCACGAAAAACGAAAATAAACAAACAAAAGAAAGACATAACATCATAACATTTTGATGAAAGAAACAACAAAAACACACAACGAAATTAAGACAACCTCGATACTAATCAACAAAGACTGAATGACATTCTAGAATAACATGACAACATACATAATGCTCCTAATAAAGACTCTAAAGTTAAAGCAAACTTGACACCAATTTAACAAAGACACAATACTACAAATGGCAGAAAAGTAAAGGACTCAAACTAAACAAAAGATAGGAAATTATCCTTCAAACTGGTGCTCTGCATGATGACCCTGGCTGAGATGGACCTGCCTATGAAGTTCTCTTTCTCCCATTCAAACAATGTAGCATATCTAGTAAAGACCCTTCAATATTTGGGAAAATGCCTCTGGCACGTATTCCTGCCTTGTGAGGAGTACACTTGAAAAGACTGTTCTGACACCCCTCCACAGTTTTGAGTAAACCTAATAACTGA
This sequence comes from Capsicum pubescens, assembly GCA_030864215.1. Classification (NCBI taxonomy): domain Eukaryota; kingdom Viridiplantae; phylum Streptophyta; class Magnoliopsida; order Solanales; family Solanaceae; genus Capsicum; species Capsicum pubescens. Next base: position 182,477,836 of record CM061539.1, on the reverse strand, counting down.
AGTCTTAGTGCCTCTACCTTGGCCCCCACCCCTTCATCCTGATGGTCGCCAACTATGCATTCATCTTGTATCCTCCCTCTAAGCTGCACTTGTAATGGTATGCTAACACCCCAAGGAATAGATTGTAACCAGATTCCATATCCTTGAGTGTATCCGGGATTATCTAAACCTGTCCTGAGAGTATCCATGCCCTTCCATGTTGCATTACTCTAGAATTGCTCATACTTGATCTCACCCCTGGCTTGGTCCCTAAAGTACTCCACATCCTATTGAAAGTCCACTATTGGCGGAACATCTTGCACTCTACCCAATTGACGCATTACCCTAAGAGGAGTGTATGGTCGGGTACAATAAAGCCCCAACAAAACTAGATGGAGGTGTATGCTAGATCCAACCAAGATTACTTTTGGTCGGAACCATAGATAGGCCCACAAGACATTGCTATCTGTTCTTGATTCAAGGAACTCAACCCAAACATCGACTTCTATAGGCAATGAGAATTTAGCAAAACCCATTTTATGTTCTATGGTTTCCACTCGACTAGGCAGACAACGGTCAATCACATCAGATTGAAGTAAAGAAAGGGCGTGCAAATGCTCCATCATCCATAGTTGTAATATTAGGTTGGTCCCCTCAAAAAATCGCATACCCCCTTTTATCTCGGTCAAATCTTTGTATATTTCCACCAAGATCAAAGGCACGATAGTGACCTTATCTCCCTTATCTTTGTTAAATAAGGCCATCACTACAGATTGTAACCGAGTATTAATACGCCTATCTTCCAAGGGGAATACCAAAGTGCCTAACAGAACAAAGGCGAAGACTTCAAGGCGACGTTTCTCCCAATTCTTCTTAGTTGTATAAAATTCATCTAAAAACAATCAAAACCGTCTAAGAGGCCAAACCGAACATACAAGTAATCGAAAGAGATCCAAGATTGGTTAAGGCAACCCAGATGGTCATTAACTTTCAACCCATAATAGTGGAGAAACCTATTGGGAGAATGACCCCGCGCTCGAATCATCATCTTTTTAATGTAGGGCAATTTAAATAAACCAGATATCTCCGCCAAGGTAGGTGTCATTTCACAACTCCCAAACCTAAAAACCAGACAAGTTGGATCCCAAAAAGTCAATCCAGCCTCGATCAAGTTTGGACGGGGCATGATAGACAAGAAAGAAGTGAGAGTGCCTAGCTTCTTTGATAACTCATGCCTTTCGGAGTAGTTGAACGTGCCCCACCACTTGATTAAATTTTTGGGCACTTTAGAAACCATTAGGACTTTAGACCTTGGAGGCAGATCCATCCTGTAACAACACACAAGGCTTATGATTTAACAATTGATTAAAGGGAAGAAGTTTCCGACCCTCGGGATTTTGACACAGACAGGTTATCATGCAGAAACAAACCACTTTAGACTTATATTAAAACAAATGGTACCACTAAGTGCGGTCAGCCTACTTGGATAAGATTAACCAACGACTCTAGAACAGACTAAAAGGGGGAAAACCCTAAGCTAGGACCAAGATAGTGACCAAAATAAAATTTTACCAGACCCACCGAGGGTTGCCTACGTATCCTGCCTTGCAGGACGAGAATCAGGTACGCGTAGTTCGTCCAGCTTGGACAATAAAGAATTAAATGATAAACTAAACCCTGAATTGAAAGACACGACTAAAGACATACGAATAAAATCTTTTTTTTGTGTTTTTAATTAGAAACTAACACCAACAACTATGAAAGAAAAATCTTTTTGATATTTTTGTTATAGAAATAAAAGAAAAATCTTTTTAATGTTTTTGTTTTTTGGAAAAGGAGTGCAAAAAGTAAAAAATAACATTTTTTTTCAATTGTGAAAAACAAATGCCATAAAGAACCCTAAAAACTACCAAATTTTTTTCACTCTTTTTTTTTCTTCTTCTTTTTTTTTCCTCAATAATTTCTTGCCTACACACTTTGCTTCTAACTCAAAGCTTTTACCCAAATTAGTCTGTCAAATGACCTCGTTACCCTCAAAGATGCAACATTTAGCATGTAGGAATGCTTCAGAGGTGAGTCTCCTACAAAGGGCCACATGGGTCCCGCTAGATCTCAATATGATGCAAATAAGCATGACTTAAAGGCTGACCTACGCTGGAGTTTACTAACAAGGTTGTTCAGGGGAGCGTATGGTCGATAGTAGCTGCGCTAGCTTTCCACCTACTCTATACCAGCCGACGGCTCCCCCTCCTAAAAATAAGGGTGACTCAACTATAGGTCGTGTATACAGCTTCTGTGTACTACAAAACTTGTTGCAGAAAGAATTGACTCGGGTTATGCAAATGATGTCATATATAAAATGGTAACACGTAAGAGAAAAAATGTAAACACGTAGCACGTAAACACTCCACAATGACAAAAAAATAACATAAAATAACATGAACAAAATGTTTATACACCTATAGTGCCAAACTAAGCCGATACAACTCCAAAAATAAGCTCGAATTCTGAAATTGTCCCCAGCAGAGTCGCCAGAGCTGTCACACTTCTTTTTAACTCCAAAAAGATTATGATTTTATGTTCGAAAGTTTTTTTTTTATGTTATTAAGAGTGACAAAATGAAGATTTATTTCGTAAAGAATTATTTACCCTTTTAACTCAGAGTCGCCACTTGGCATAATCCGGTGTGCCAAGTCACCTTTGAAAATCCTTTACAAAACTATTTTGACTCTAAAAGACTGATCCGCAAACAGAGATTCTGGTTAAGGAATTCTGTTGACCGAGAGGAAGGTGTTAGGAACCCCTCGATCCCGTGGTTTGACCACGGTCGCTTGGTAGAGAGTATTGGCTAATTTAACACTATGAATGTATAAACCGCACAAAACACGTAAAATAAACAAACCAACAAACAAAACAAAACGAGTCAAAAATATTGAGTCCAGTCCAAATTATACAGTCCGTAATAATAAAAATGCGAAAATAAATCCTATCTAACCTATGCTAATTCTAACTATGCTCCCCTGCTTTACCCGACTCCTCGGGCCTTGATCACGGTCCGCCTTCGCCAACATGATACGTCGGGACATTCCCCGATGAATAAATACATCAATCTTCGGGGCATTCTCCGGCCAAATGAATATACTTCAATCCGAAAACATAAACCAACACTTTTCAACAAAAACACTTTCATCATTCAACGATCGCAAGTGATAAACTTTGCCTAGCCCACTTATATTCGCCTATCAATTGTCGACCTAAACATGATACTACCGTGTTTCAACAACATCCAATTCTTATTCCGAACTAAACGACATTACACCAAAATTGATTTATTCACCCATTTTTATTTTTTATTATTTATTTTTTAATTCCTACCCCCCACTAGTTTTATTTTTTATCAATCACACCTTCAAAGTTACTCCGATTCATTCAACATATCAACAAAATCATATCATCAAACACTTAATTATAACATTCTAACATCAACAAAAATCCAACAATCACCACATAATCAATTAGACGCACCAAATACCATGAATAATGAAATAAAAGAGGGGAAGATTAGAATTGGACCTCAATGGAGCATTTCTCGTAGATAATAAAAAAATCTGAGAACTGAGATCCTCGAGCAAGGAAACCCCAACAACGAGCAGTCCAAATCAGTATAGAAAGAAAAGGAAACCCGCTACTTATTCGCGGTTAACAGAAAACACGAATTGACTTCTAATGACATCCAAAACTCGATATCGACTACCAATCTTAAAGACAAACCAATTCGAAGCACCCTAGAAATCCAAGCGAGAGAGTTGAACTGCCTAAAACCGAGCTCCTATGAACAGACAACGATGAAGACGTCCAAACAGTGGACACCGCCCAGATTACGTCCAAATATCGAAGGAAAAATAAGAAGGTTTCAGCGATTTTTGAGATGGGATCGCTCAAACAACGAGAAGGAAAAATTAATCGATGAACTTGGGGACCGATTTCGGCGAGATTGAGCACGAATTGGATGAAATCTTTGCCGGAAGAAAAAACTCGATAATACTGAACTTCCCCCGATTTCACTGTTTCTAGCCAAAAATCCTCAATCTGCTTCCCTTTTTTGATCCCTTCCTCACTGATATGAGTGTATGCGTGCTTCTCGTGAACTCTGTGTACAGTGTTTTTAGATTCAAAATCAGAATGGAAAGGAGGCGTGTATACTTATGTGTTTTGAATTCGTTTGTGAGTGTGGTCTCCTTGTTCATTCGAAAAAAATAGAAAAGAAAAAATGGAGATTCTTGTATTCATAGCATGAGCCCCCCCCCCCCCCAAAAAAAAAAAATCCCTCAGAGTGTATATCCTCTCTCTGTATATTGTTGAGAGTATTTAAGTGGGTCCCATCATGTGCCTTTCCTAGAAGGTTCCTTGTGCGTATTTCTTTGTGGACAAAAAAAGGAGGGGGGGGGGTCACGTGGGTAGGGGTGGGGTAGTGGGTGAGGTGTAAGTTTTTAATTGAAAAGGTTGTTGGGGAGGTTTTAAAAGAAGACGAAATTTGTTATCTTTTGTTATTTGGATAAAGACACATAAATAAATAAATAAATAAATAACTAGGTAAAAGATAAAGTGGTTATTTATTTGTTTTTCTTGTGAAAAAATTATGAAATGGGGTTAAATTTTGATAACGAAGTAAGAATTTTTTTAATTTTTTTTTTACGGGGCAAAATTACGTGTCTACACTCATCTAACTTGATTCAATTACATGTCTAGATTGGTAGATGCTTGATTTTCTATCCCTCAGCTATTCACTGTTTTTGTCAGCATAATAGAATTCAACATGTGTGTATATATATATCTTCTTTGTTTTCATTTAAAATCCTTCTTTAGGGTAAAATTTTTGCTCAGACAAGAATTACTTGGATCAAAATCGAAGCTTTGTGATCACTATTATATTGATTTTTTTTATAGTTTACAGGTCGTAGATGAATGCTGGTTGGCTTTGAAGAATTTCTTATGCAAAGGTTAGATTTAATTGTATTATTTTGATATCTTTATTATCTTATTATTTTATTTTATTTACGGATGCTAGATGAATGTGGGTTGACTTTGAAAATTTTTTGTAAGTAAAAGTTAGGTTTAATGTATTATCATAATATCTCTATTAGGAGTCGTTTGGTAGAGTGTATAAGAATAATGCAAAATATGGTGTATTAGTAATGCTTGTGTTAGTTATGCTTGTATTTTTCTTATGCGGTGTTTGGTTCGATGTATTAAAAAAAACATGAATTACATAATTTCTAAAAAAAATAAAAAAAAATTACATAATACCCTCAATATATATGTTGGAAAGGATGCCGAAATTTTTTTGAGGGGTAATAGGGTCTTTAAGCATGTTAATGCATGCATTAGATCCATTGTATTACTAATGTCATGGATTTTGAGGTATTAGTAATACACACCTCAATACACAATAGAATGTCAAAATCAAAAATCTCAAAATTCAACAACCACACCCTCTTTTTACATCTCTACCTCATCATCAAACAAGAAGAAAAAGAAGATACTAGAAACCCCTTTCCATTCTCATTCTTCTCTCGTTTTTCATATCCGTTTCTTACAATTTCTCATAAAAACTTAAGCTTTTCTTATTTATAATTTGGTAATTGGAGGAGTAATTGAGGTTAGGATTTGGGGGTGGGCTGGTGGTTGTGGATTAGTGGGTTTTTTTTTGAAAGAAAAAATTCACGCATTTTTTTTTTTTTTTGATTTTTTAAAATGCCACGTCAACATTAAGAGATAAAATTAATTCACTTTAAAGATGTTAAGGGTAAATAACGCGTATTAAGTTTAAGTGCTAAAATAAGTTGGAGTGACGAGTTTAGGCAGATTTCGATGCATTTTCTCTTGAATAAAACATAACCAAAGCAGTAAGAAAATTTACAAGTGCATTTGAGATAGATATGATCTTAAATAATGTAAAGACAATAAATGGCTAAACGAACTTAAATAAGCACTTGATAATAGTAGTAATTAACATTTTACCACTAGACAAAAATTTTGTGCCTCCAAAAGAACATGCAACATAAACCACAGAACTCAACAACTACTTTCGATCAATGATTTCTTCTATTAAAGATCAACAGCCATAGATTGAGCATCTCTCAACCCGAATATGCTGTCAATAACAGCCAACTCTATTGTTGTAGTGTCCGAGCCACAAAATGCCGTCCAGTCATTAACGGTCAATCCAGCAGCGATCACATTGCTACCCCTATTCACAGTTCCTGCAGCCAGAGGTAATCCATTTAGAAGATCTGAAATCTCCTTCAAATCTTCAACGGATGTATCAGGATGGACCTGTTGTTCCAAAATAAAGTTTCACAAAAATTAGGAAAAAGAATAATGTCATGTGTCTTGTTGCATCTACACCGGTCGACAAGGTGCAGTAGGCACAATTCACTTTCCATTGAGGAAAATTATACTTACCAGGCTCCCTATGTTGGACAAAGAACAATAGCTGCCAACAAGAACATTAATGCTACAATGCCATCCCATTCTATAGGAAAAGAAGCGAGAAGATTACCTTGTCAAGATCAGGATGTATCAAAGCAAAATCATCATTGCATGCTATGCAGTTTCCCAAAGCAGAATGTGCCTCGTCGACACATTTTACCTCAACAGAATCGGGCAGACTATTCCTCAAGTGCTGAAGTTCTTCAGCCACCGTAAGAGACACAAAAGCAGATGTCAAGTCAAAGAAATAGCAGAGAATGAAAGTGAACGGAAGGTATTTTGACCAAGTTAGAATGACCTCACAGTCCCATCAATAAACATGAAACTTTAGAGTGAAAGCTAGACATCATGAACTATAAGGAGCACATTTGAATCAGTTTTGATATGGGCGCGCTTAAATCTTTTTTCCACCTATTATTAAGTATTAGAATAAAGAAGTTTGCTATAAGATCTAATAACACATCTTCAATAGAATTTTCTTTAGACTATCATTGTAACAGAAGTATACCTGGAAGCATTACACTAGTAGAGACTTTCCTGGATATCATTAATCACACATTGACAATCAATAATGTTAATGTTCCTATCACCAGTACTAAAACGGTTACTCATGTCTTCCTCCAATTCATTTAGCCAATGTTTTCTGATTCGAACACCTCATTCATCCCATGTCAGCCAGGTGCGGTGCGGGGTGGGGGTGGGGAGCGCAGCTCATAGAATTGAAATTTCAGATATGCTACATTAAAACAATGAGAAGAACTACTCCAAAAAAAAAATAATTCAAGAATGGAATAAGATTCTGGTTGGGATAATGCTTATTGAGATTAAAATCTAAGATGGAAACATTAGCCCAATGAGAATCAGATTTGTTAAGGTTTTGTTAGTGCATATAAATTTATCTGTGGCCTTCCACTTCCAGTTCCAAAACTGTTGCACGGGTTCATGGACAGCAATGTTGCCGAGTGCAAACCAACCACTAATGAAATTGTTTTCTTCTATTGCACGAATTCTGTCATAGTAAGTCCAATTCATATCCGTCCCTGACATAGATAAGTATTCCAAAGGCTCTATTTGAACACAAGTGACTATAATGGCATATGTTTGCATGATCGACAATTATTGCACTGTATAAATTATCATCATTTTGAATTTCAATATTAAAAGATAAGTATGTTTCACTCCTTGACTAATCCTGGATTCAACATTGGTAAAAAATTATTAACATTGGATGTGCATAGTTAAATTAGTCCAATGTATGATGGATCTTATCATCACAAACGAAAACTAAAATGCATAATGGTAGACACATTATTTATCTTCAATCATTCTATATCTCCCCTGCTTAATTATTTATATTCCTTTCATGTCTATGTTTTTCATCATTCCACATTAGGACTTCTAAAAGTTCAGCTTTCATTTGCACCAAGCAGTGGCGGAGGCAGGATTTCTATCAAAGGGTTCAAATGCAGGAAGCAAAAAAAAGAATTATCAAAGGGTTCAAATGCAGGAAGCAAAATAAATAAATTAAGAACTTGTCGGGGCCTCGAACTCAAGACCGTGAGGCCCTCTGCTTGAAAGTTTGCACCCCTTTTGCCACTAAACCAAGTTTTTGGCTTGTGTCAAGGGGGTTCAATTTAATATATATACACATAGAAAAAAAAACTTCGTATATATATACAGTATAATTTTTTGACGAAGGGGTTCGGATGAGCCCTTGGAGTCCACTTAGCTCCGCCCCTGGCACCAAGGATGTGACCTAGTGGTGAATGAAGTAGGTTGACAACCATGAGGTCTTGAGTTCAAATCTCGGTATAGACAAAAAACACAAGCTAATTTTTTCTCAACTGTCCTAGTCTTAGTGAATATTTAAATAACGAATGCATGTTAACCAAGTGTCATATATAAATAACGAATGCATGTTAACCAAGTGCCATATTTAAGCTTTCAAGAAAAATAATGAATGCATATTAACCAGGTGTCATATTTAAGCTTTCAAGCAAAATAATGAATGTTCCCTCCATTCCAAAATAAATGAGTCGTTGAGTTATTTTTTAATGTCCAAAATAAATGAATTGTTCATTATTCAAGAGACATGTCGAAAATTTCTTTCAATTTTACCTTTTCATTTAACGAGGTTCTGAAGTACTTTACATTTCATAGAAGAGTAATTTAAGAATAATTAAATGGGTAATAGTGAAAAGTAATTGTAACACCCCAACTTAGGAAGGAGTCCACATCGGCAAAACACAGAAGGGATAGTGACGTGTTTTAAAGCCATGCGGGCCAAAAACAGACAATATCACTAGTGGGTTGGGGAGTTACAGGGGTCTCTCGAGCCTTCGTGGTTCGGGATGCCCTTCACAGCCAGGGCCTCGGGTCGGATCGTGACAGAATGGTATCAAAACCGCTCTGGTGTCGCCCCTGTCGATGTGAGCCAGAGTTCAAACTGAGTGTAGGTAAATGTCGGTAAGGCGGGATAAACCTCAGTCTTGAGTGTAGGCTAATCCCATTCGGTGGGGCAAACCTCAGCGTGGACGTTGAGTCCATAAGAGGGGTGTATGTAACACCCCAACTTAGGAAGGATTACCGGGACAAACTTCAGTCCTGAGTGTAGGCAAATCCCATTCGGTGGGTAAACCTCAGCGAGGACGCTGAGTCCATAAGGGGAGGTGTATGTAACACCCCAACTTAACTTAGGAAGGAGTCCCACATCGGCAAAACACAGGAGGGGAGGGATGTTGGGTATATAAGTAAGAAAGTCTTACTCCCTAGTGACGCGTTTTAAAGCGATGAGGGCCTGGACCCAGAGCGGACAATGTCACTAGTGGGTTGGGGAGTTACAGTGGTCTCTCAAACCTTCGTGGTTCGGGATGCGCAACACGGCCAGGGCCTCGGGTCGGGTCGTGACAGTAATCTACAATTTATGTCTTAAAAGTTTTTTCTTAAGAGGTGTGTCATACCCTAACAATTCAATTATTTTGAAATAGAGGGGGTATATATTAACCAAAGGCGATAAAATGGCTAAATGAACTTATATAAGTAATTGAAAATAGTAATAGTAACTAACATTTTGTCACTAGACCACCAAACTTTTGCCTCCACTAACAAAATTAAGAGCAACATAAATTAGAGAACTCAAACGTAACTAATGTCGATCGATGATTTTTTTATTTCAAAACAAAATAGTCCTAAATTGAGCATCTATCAACCCGAATATAATATGTTATCAATAACAAAGTACAATTTCTATTCATAGTTCTTGCAGCCAGAGGTACAGTAAAAAATATTTTGTTTTATTTAAAATTTTGTTATCATTATTTAAATAAAAATTAATGATAAGGTTGCTGTGATCTTATATAAGACCTATATTATTAGTTAAAAAAGTACAAGTTTATTCTATTTTCATTGATCAAACAAAATTAAGATGTAACAGAGAATAATTTTCACTTTTTTTATTAGTTTTAAAAAATAAAATGAGAAAAGAGTTTATTAAAAGAATTTATTATTTTATAAAAAGAACGTGTTTAAAATAAATATATGCTTATTAGTAAAAGAGTATTTTTGACTCAATTAACTAAGAATAAAAAAAATTCTTAATCAAACTAGTCATGAGAGATATTTTTATTCGATTTCACATAATTTAAAATGTAATTTTATTCATTTTCCGTTATTTTAAAATTATTCATAGACTTTTTTCTTTCCTTCATTTCTACTCTATCTTTTTTTTTTTTTTAGGTACTCATTGATGTTTAGTATCCACATCCTCATTGTTGTAAGGCTAAGTTTGAATTCGCGCCGAAAAGTTTCACATGACGGCAAAACGCTCTCTAATATAGGTGCCTCCATACCCATGAGACTCGAACCCCAGACGTCTGATTAGGGATGAAGTAGTATGTACCACTACGCCGCAATTCTAGTTGGTCATTTCTACTCTATCACTGTTCTCTTATTTGATGGTTTAAGTACTTTTTGCAAAGTGTCAAAATGTGTTACAATGAAAAAAATCAAGTGATAAGTTGCATATTGGGAGAAATTTGATCAAGAGGAGAATTTTACACTCATTTGATTATTGATATTTTTTTTTTTTATCTTTTTCAGCAAATTTTTTTATTTTGTTTGAAAATTGATATTTGATCATGAAAATTTTCAAAATAGTCTGAAGTTGTACTTTGAAATTGAAAAATATTTAGAACCTTAGTTTTTTTTTGTGGTCAAACCCAACCTTGTTTTTCACTCTAACTATATTTCGTTTATCAATTTCACGCCTAGTTTTTTGTTTTAATAAAGATAACTTCATTCAAATTATATTTCACGTTATTTTTAGGAAAATTAAATTTAAATAATTAAATATCATTTACAAAATCTATAACCAATTCCGCCTTCAATTTAAACTTCAAAAATTTCAATTTAATGAAAGTTATTTGTAATAACATGTACTAGCTCAAATATTATATCTAATCTATGATACTATTGACGATTTATTTTGAGATATTACCTCTTTATAACAAATTTGATTATATATTTGAGGTAAATTAATCAAGTCAAGTGATTTTGATAGATTCTCAGAAATAGAAGGTATGAATTATATTTTTAAAAAGTACATTCAAATTTTAAAAAAAAAATTGTAAAAACAAAATATGATAAAATATAACTCTATGTCTAATTCTAAAAGATTCAAATAATGTATTTTTTAAAATTTTTATGGTCAAACGTGCACTTAATTAATTTTAAAAAGTAAACTTGATTATAAATGTGTACTACCAACACTCGTACTATAAATTGCAGACTAGTGAAAATGTCCAACCTATAAATTATCTTTATTTGGAGGAAAATAAATGACATTTGAAAACAGAAAAAAGAAATAAGTATTTAGAGATTATTATGGAAAAAGTAACTTTTTTTTCTAACAGTAAACTTATTTTAGTTACAAGAGAAAATTGAAGGAAAGGTGTATTTTTAGTCTTGAATGAAGGATTGGTGACATTGACCAACAAATAGGGTCAAACATCATTAGGAAACTTGATTAAGTTAATTGTGGATTTGATTAATATTTTCAAAACTTTCTAATCTTTTCAAAAATACAAATCAACCAAACCCACACCCCTCTTTAATCCAAATCAACCACTCTCTCCTCTCTCTCGACAACTTCTCTCAACTCTCTCCCAACCAACAGTTCTGCAAAATTTCTCCCTTCAACCCCCGACGACTTCTACCTCCGACGATAAATAGTTGGGCTTCGAGTTCCCCTCTTCAATTCAATCAACCTGTCTCTCATCCCACTCTCGACAGCTTCTCTCAACTCTCTCCTAACCAACTGTTCTGCAAATTTCTCATTTCAATCCTCGGCGACTTCAACATACGACTACAAATAGTTAGGCTTCGAGTTTCTTTTCGGCTTAAATCAACGTGACAGCCTTTCTCTCCGGCCACAACAACTTCAAATTCTTCATCATTCCTTTTCTTCTTTCACAGGTAAAAATTTATGGCCTTTTTAGTTTTGAAGAAAACGAGGAACTTGAGCCAACTTCTCTTATAGTATTGGTTAAGAATTTCAATATTTGTTGCACTAATTTGAAATGCGGTCTAAATAAAACTCTAATTTTTGGTATTTCTTCTCTTCTCTTTTCGAAGTGAATTATGATATTTTGTTATTTTTTGCATTTTTTTGAAGTTTGATTTTTATTGTTTGTGTTTATAAAAATAAAAGGACAATTTGATTTGATTTGTTCTATTCTTGTTCTTGGTAAAAATGGTAAAATTGTTGTTTTTTGTTTAACAAAATCGTGCTACTGTTTCCTCCGATAGATTACCCATTTGGTGCAACATATTAACCATCTGATGCAACAAATTTATCATATGATGCAACAGATCAATCATCTGATGCATCATAGGAACCATCAGATTATAATTCTGATGCAACAGCTTTACCATATGTTGCAACAGATTAAGCATTGGATAAAAAATTTGATGCAACTAATTAACCATCTGGTGCAATGGAAGAACCATCATATTAATGATCTTATGCAACATATGAACCTCCTGTTGGATAAAATCCTACCAACTCTTCCTACAGGAAAGGTCCAAGACTTGATTTTTCCAACTGATCATTCATCTGCCGCGATAGACGACCCTATGTTGGAAGAAATCTAAACAATATTGACCATTGATAACTGTTCCAACAGATCACTCATGTGTTGCAACAGATGTGTGACCTGTTATACAGACCATTCATCTTTCTCAATAGATGAGTGATATATTTTGTATTGTCGCAATAGATTACTCAGTCGTTGCTACGAATTATTTAACTGTTCCAACAGTTCACTCATATATTGCAACAGATGATGTCACAACAGTTGTGTGATCTGTTGAATAGACCATTCATCTGTCTTAAAAGATGAGTGATATATTTTGTATTGTTGCAACAGATTACTCATAGTTTGATTATATGCTGCAATAAATATACTACCTGGTGCAACAGATCGGTGATCTGTTGCAACTGTTATTTTACTGTTTTGCTTATTTGATTTACTGTTATCCCTTTTTAACAATGCATTAATCAACAATAATATATTATTTTATGTTCCTGTTAATTTTAGATAATATGGTTCCCAAAAGAACAAAAACCGAATCAAGTCCAAGTAAAGGAACAAGTGAAGCAGCTAAGCTACATCCACCACTCTATGAGCTTGCTTTACAAGCGTTATCTCAATCGAGAGCAGAATATGATGAACACGGGGAGGAGGAATATTTCAAAAGAGATGATGCAGATGCTAATAGCCCTTCCATCGAAGAGCTGGTCAAATCCTTCAACATTGATCGTTATCCTGTGAGAATGAAGTGCGATGGTACCGCAGATTTAACAGGTGATTTCGTGGTTAAGTCATCCATAGGAAAATCTTTCAACGCCTTCAGAAAAATACTTTGAGAACAAAAATTGGATGCTTATTTCAGGGACAGCTGCTTTGAGAAATATCTTGATTTGCCGGAGAACAAAAATGCTCGTTTCCAAATGAAAATGTTATATGAACTTCTCAAGAGTAGGTTTATGTATGAAAAAAAAGATAAGATGGATGAGGTGTGGATAAATTACAGTGGCATGCCTATTTTTTTTGGTTGGAAGGAGTTTGCCATAGTTACTGGACTAAAATATTATCCTCCTTCTCAAGTTATACCTATTCTAACCCAAAAAAAGTACCCCGCACACCCAAAAAAGGAAAAGGAAAGTCGTGTGATCGTGATGAACTGGTATCCATTGTTGGTCCAAGCTTCAAAAATAAAATTTTTATAGAAGCGTTGAAAGGTAAAGGACTTTAAAAGAAGCACAAGCAGTCATTGTGCTTGGTTTGGTTTGTACATAATATTCTTTGGGCGAGAGACGTTAACAACAACATAAGCCTCGGTTTAATAAAGCTCTCCGAGGATCTTGAGGCGTTTAACATCTATCCATGGGGGTATGAAAGCTTCAAAATGACTGTCAAATATTTGTTGTCTCCGTTAGCGCCAAAGACAGTCAACTTATATGGCTTCCCATGGGCTTTCATGGTAAATGTTTCTTTCTTCTATTATGATATCATTCATTTTTTTCTCTCAATAATGGTTTTGATTTGTTGGCGTTATTTTATAGGCTTGGGCATTTGAAGTCATTCCTTATTTGAGACAACAAGTGAACTACCAGGAAGGAGTTTCCTGTCTAAGAATCTTGAGATAGTTGTCGGCCAAAACTGATAAAAATGTAAAATTTCTTGATCTCTTCAACCCCCCGAAGGATCCAGTAAGTATAATTATAATTAATTTTTTCTTTTAATTAATTATTTTTTTGAATGATCTAATCATCATTCTAATATATGTAATGATTTATGTTAGAATGTGCATCCGTCGCTAGTTTCGACCAATCTAGAGTTGAAGATGCACCAAATACTTTATCTGGTGCAACATATGTCTCGTCTATTTTAGCAAATCAAAAAACTCTTCGTGCCGCTTTTATTTGTACCAACAGATGACCTATCTGCTGCAACAGATGACCTATCTGCTGCAACAGATGATTCATATGTTGCAATGGATGGTTCATCCGTTGGAAATTATCACACAGGGTCTTTCTCATCTAGAAATTTATTCCAACAGTTGATTCATTGTTGCAACAGAAATATAATATGTTTGGGACAATTTAAAATAGGAGGAAGACCTGTTTGATTTGCTAGAAGAGATGAGTTATCCTTTTCCATTTTGTTGTATCTCCGTGATTAGCATTGACCAATTTTGGCTTTCCAGGTGGATGTAGAAGAAGCTACTGTTGAATAACATTGACAATATACTACTCTTTTTAAGGAAATACGGAGAACAGAAAGTGCAGAAACCGTACGCAAGCAACAATAAAGATCCACGGCGAGCAAAGCCGAATTCTATAGCACCGGATGGAGAACAACTTGTCCATACTGAGTAGATCTTTATAGCTTGAGCCTTTCAAAGAAATCCTTGACAGTATACTTAAATTGTTGTTGATGTATTTGTTGAGATCTGTACCCATAATAATTTTTTTACATTTCATTTATTTGTTGACTTATTTTAGCTAATTTATGAAGGCTTCGATTTATTTTATTTTGTCTACGAAT
This sequence comes from Capsicum pubescens, assembly GCA_030864215.1. Classification (NCBI taxonomy): domain Eukaryota; kingdom Viridiplantae; phylum Streptophyta; class Magnoliopsida; order Solanales; family Solanaceae; genus Capsicum; species Capsicum pubescens. Next base: position 182,462,756 of record CM061539.1, on the reverse strand, counting down.
TTTATTTATTCCTTATATTTGAACTTATTAATTGAAAAGGAATACTAGATTAAAATATTGTAACAGATAATGTATCTATTGCAACAGACGTCATATCTATTGAAAAAATCGAACAGATTTAGACATATGTTGCAACAGATAGGTGATATGTTGGAATTTATCAAACAGGTCTTTTCACTACTGCAATAGATGGACTTTAGATAAAAACATCAAGATAATGCAACAGATGACACATCTATTGGGAAAAAAGAATAGATTTAGACATATGTTGCAACAGATGGACTTTTTCTGTTGCAACAGACGACACATCTATTAGGATAATCGAACAGATTTATACATATGTTGCAACAGGTAGGCTATCTGTTGGAATTTATCAAATAGGTCTTCCCACTATTGCAACAGATGGACTTTAGATAAAAACATCGAGATAATGCAACAGATGACCAACCTATTGCAACAGATAAACTATATGTCAGAACAAATAGGATAACTATTACAACGAATGGAGAATATGTTGCATTATAAAAATTCAACATTCGTTGGACATAAAAAATTTCCACTGCGTGTAAAAAGGTTAAAGTGAATTGAATTAAAATAAAAAAGGTGCAACCCATCGACGGTGTTCTGTTCAAACACCTAAAATAAAACAGGCATCAAGTAGACATGTTTATTTTAAACACGTAAAATAAAATAGGCATCAAATGTGTCAGTGTCAGTCTGGCACATTTCGCTGACTTGCCATCACTTGGCCCCCAACGGTCATTACCCCCCCCCCCATTGTCTTATATATTCATCTTTCTCCTAAAATTTAATCCTAAATTCCAAAATCTTCTTCTTCATCGTCGTCTTTTTTTATCTATCCAAATTCTTCAAATTATTACTTTCATTTTTTCCAACTGACCTTGACAATGTCGAGCGCATCTTTCACTATTTTTTGTGATAAAGATTTTCTATATTGTAAGTGCGGTCATGAAGCTCTGTTAAAGACTTCTTGGACTCAACAAAATCTAGATCGTAGGTTTTTTACTTGTAAGATTTCAAAGGTAATATTTTTTTTATTTAATTAGTTGATTAATTATTGACTTGTAATTGTTTTGTAATTGTGTTCTCTTTTTAATAGAAATTGGGTGGATGCAATTACTTTGATTGGTATGAAGAACGACACCCTTCACAAGCAAATCGTGTAATCTGGGGTTTGTTGAACAAAGTCAAGGTTTCTGAAGAGAAACAAAAGCAAGCAAGAAGATACTACATTGTTGCCGTTATTGCTACTGGTTTGGTGTTGTTGGGCACATGGATATTGAAGCGTAATTGATAAAATTTTCATGGTGGTGTGTGTATTTTCTACTGGTTTGTTGTCGACGAGTACATGGATATTCAAGCATAACTATTGGAAAATATCAAAAAGATTTAGGCATATGTTGAAAAATTTAGGTCATCTGTTAGAAATTATCAAATAGGTCTTTCCACTGTTGCAACAAATTAGACTTAGATTATTAGATTATTCATAGAAATAACATCGGCGTAATGCAACAGATGACCAACCTATTGCAACAGATAAACTATCTGCCAGAACTGATTAAAGATATTTTACAACAAATTGACAATCTAATCTATTGCATTATAAAAAACTCAACTTTCATCAGAAAAAAATTATTGCCACTACATGTACATGTAATAAAGTGAAGGGTGACTTGAAATTAAAAAATTTCTATTTCAGAGGCTCTTCTATATACACAGGATTCAAGCGTCCAGTTAGTACCCCATAAGCCCAGACCTCTTGCAGGTTTGCCACAGTGTTGTAGTACAGAAAAGTTGTTGGCCGGCCATTTCTGTGCCGGTCAGCAAACATTCGATGTGTGCAAGAGCGTGCGAGCCGCTCTCTTTAGCGGCATCATCTTTTGGAAGGATCATTCCCCTGTTTTGACCTTCAAAATCCCATGATTTCTTCATCAATACTTCCTTTGGAAAATGATTCATCAGTTTACTCTCCCTCAACAAGATGGGCAACAACACCATCAGTGGCTCCACGAGGAGAAAAAGATCAACATCTTCGATGAGAGGTACGTTGGAGTCATAAACATTGATCTTTCCCTCCTCGAGTAGTATCTCAACAGCCCGATAATGCATGTCGTTCATGCTAATGACTGCAAGAATCCTTTTTGCCTCGGTTCAGCTCTTGCTGTGTGGATTTGGCCTGTCCCCTCTGACATATCTTAACGTTTCTTCTTCATCCAAGACCAACGTAGGAACTAGGAATTAAAGTCCCACGCCAAGGGTTGACGCCTGTCCATTTAGTTGATTGTTCCTATCCTTGAGCTTCTTGTAGAAGTCGAGATCCATTATCCTGTCGGCAACGTCATAAGCTTCCCGGCACGTTAATTGTCTTTTCCTCATGAGGCAGAGAATTATGTCAACATGCTGTGAGATAAGAAGTCAATTTTTAAATTGGTTAGTAATTGTAAAGATTCAATGGATGGTCCATCTGTTGGATAGGGATCTCTAATCAATAATCCAACACAACTTATACAACAGATGGATAATAAGTTGCAACAAAACCATAACCAGTTGCACCAGTATACCCAGCTGTTGCAACAGATGTGAAATCTGTTGCGTAGCTTCTTCTTCATGGGGTAAATTAGAAGGGCTAGGTTAGGCAAAGTAAACTTGCCTTGTCCTCGTACGGCATACGCATATCAGTCATAGTCTAGAAGTCTTGGGGGGAAAGAGAGGCCTGGGGTAATTTTGTGCACCTGGCTTGGCATTCTTGTCCTGTCACAGATCCCTCTTCTCTTCGGCACCAAGTTCCGCGTATATGTCCACCTTCTTGACTGGCCCCTAAACTTCAACAGCTTTTAGAGAGGGAGGAATTGCAATTTCTTTTGATTTTCGAGCGGAGAGTACGTCTCTAATTGCTCTTTTCTTTCTCCTAACTAACACTGTAGGAGTGTGTGGCTTCCTCACCTTCTTGGATGGTATGACACACCTCTTGGGTTTGAATTCATCGATAGCTTTAGAGATAGCCTCAACTTTTTCAAAGAGTGTATCCTGTCTATCCTTGCACTCTTCGCATTCGCAACAAGAACACGAGGGTGGAGAGGGGTGAGAGGGACCTGTATAAGGGCGAAAAGGGGTGTTTTCAAACATATTTATTCTTTCTTGAGCATCAACATGCTCATCATCACGAGTGGTAGAAGCATCAGCATGCCTGCCACCAACACCAACAACTCCACCAGAAGAAGCACTGGATCTTCCTTAATAAAAGGTTGGTCATGAAGAGCCTCAACATTAGGCTGACCTTGCCTAACTGCTCTTCTTATGACTGTTGCTCCAACCAATTCCTTCTTTATTAACTCCACCGTTGGGTCTGCAATAGTATCAACATGACCTAGACTAATATGAGAAGTCATCACCGACTCCTCCTCAGTAGGCACGATCCATGGATGTACAACCTATAAAAAATAAAAATAAAAGATGCATTTAAATCATATAATATAATAATTTTCACAGTTGGGCTACATTTAAAAAAAAGACCCATCTGTTGCATAGTTTGCAGTATTTGGTTAAAATCTGTTTGAGTCTGGTTCAGAGAAACAGAGCAACACATGGATAATCTGATGCAAAATATCAATCATCTGTTGCAACAGTTGCACAAGATGAGTAATCTATTATGCAACAGATGATCTGTACGTCACAATAGATGAATGATATGTTATCAGATTAAACGTCTGTTGCATAATTTGAAGTAGATGGTTAATCTTTTAGGAGTCGGGTTCAGAGAACCAAAGCAACAAATGGGTAATCTGATACAAGATATACCCCATCTCAACAGATGTCCCATCTGGTGCATCAGATATAACATTTGTTGCACTAGATATGACATCTGTTCAATATCTTTCTTATCTTTGAGTAGAATTATTTTACTTGAAGAAGACGTACTGCATCATCCGGAGGGTTAAAGAGATCAGCCTCCTTAATATTGGCGTTGCTCTTTGCAGCCAACCACCTAAACATCCTTGGATGAGAAACCTCATATGAGTAATCCATTAACTACTTTCAGAGGGGAAGAATGGCTTCTGTCACGACCCAAATGGCCAAGAGTGGCACCCACACTAATCTTCCTGTGGGAGAACCATCTAATCGAACCATTACCCAAATACTTAGTCAATATTAAGATGATATTCTTATAAAATTCAACATAATAAGAATAATCCAGTACTAATCATTATTAATACGGAAGTCAAACAAACTACTTACTAAAATTTCCAAGACCCGAAAGTCATCGTACAAGAACTACTAACAAAGATCATATCTAAAGTGATATCCAGAAATAAAGTAAATCAAGAATGTTTCATTGCCCGAAAGATGGACAAGAAAAAAAAAAATAAGATGACCCATGGCAGCCTGGAGACGGAGTGCTCACCCTTGGATCAAGATCTGCTATCAAACTCTAGAAGTGAGGTTATGACTGAGCCTAGAACACTTTCTGCACTCAACAAAAGAAGAGTACAGGGTAGTATCTGTACAAACCACTATGTACTGGTAGGTATCATAGGCCAACTCAACTTAATAACATGTCCACAACATAAATCAAATAACAAATAGATAGGCTTCAACACATAACAAATACTCAATGAATAAACAATACAGCAGAAAACAGGACAAACAGTGCTCACAAACAAGTCACATAGCCATCAAGAGTATCAACCATACTGTAAACATCCACAGAATCAACACAATTATGTACACACATGCTATGGGACTTATTTTTTCCCAAATAGTCATGACCTGCAGGGAACAATCTATGTTCATGTACCATACCGGCGTGGTACCCGATCCAACATAAATATAAACGTACCGGCATGGTACCCGATCCAACATAAATATAAACATACCAGCTTGGTACCCGATCCAACATAAATATAAACGTACCAGCGTGGTACCCGATCCAACATAAATATAAATGTACCGGTGTGGTACCTGATCCAACATAAAATATAAACAAGTATTATCAATATCAATTTACACAACCTCCCAGCATACAGTACAATGTAGCAAATTTACAAGTACTCTTAAAGTCATAAGACAATTCCATCAATTCAATTTTCAATAAACATTTATACACGAATCAACAATCCAAACATCAACAATTTCAAGCATGTCCGAATACCAATCCACAAGTATCTAATTTAGGATCATACACACAATTAAGTCGAGTCTAACCTCTAATTAAACCGTAACCTACCTCCAACCAATGAATCCGAATATAGTTAGTCCGCAAGCGCTTTCCCTTCCTCAAAGTTTCGAAATGTTCAAAATTTGTTCCAATAAATAATCCCCATAAAAATATGAATCTAATGATATCCGTTTTATAATTTTTTTTTTTCTCTAAAACCCTGAAACTTACAACCAAATTAATTAAAATAACACAAATCATGCGTGGTTGATAATTTTTCATGAAAATCCTCGAATCTAACCCAAGTAGCAACGAAAACCAGTAAGTGTTACTATACTGCAATTCGTTATCATAATGTTGTTACTATCAAAAATAACAACTTATTGTTTTAAATTTCAAAAGCACGCCGCTAATTATAATAATTGCATCACATATTGCTAATTACCTGTAAACAATTAACAACTCTACCCGTAATTTGCCTAACCTTTCCTTTTTTTTTTTCCATTAACATTAATAAAGACAAAAAAAAGTGATTAACTAGCATAAAGTTTCTTAAGTCAATAGAGACAACGAATTGCTATTCTGTATTCGTACTACTGCCTTCTCATTCTTAATACAGACAAAAGTTTTATCAATATTCATTATACCATTATGATGAAATAATAACATACTTCAATTTCCCTCAATGTTTCAATGTACCACGGATTCTAACCTGAGACCTGAAGTCGAAATCTCTTCCTCAAACTACAATGATGAAAACCGCTATTATCTGCCTCTTTCCTTGTAACTTTCTGATGCTATTAATTAATACTATAAATGGTAAACTAACCATTTAATTTCCTTCTTGTATTAACCACATAAGTTAATAAAATTATGGATTTTGACCCATTAAATTAATAATTACACTAATTATCTTAATATATGTCAAACTTTCAATAAATCCTCCTAATTTATTTGAAACCTCATAGAAATAAATTAAATATGCAAATTAACTAAAAAAATATACTTCGGACCTATTGAAACATTATGACACTAATTCGAGGTCGTCTTGATTGAGCTTGATCATTATCAAGCTTAAATTTATTAAAACTCAATAATCCAACCAATGACTTAAATTATTTCCGAACACCCCAAAAATTGATACTACTCATTCCGTGAGTCCTAACTCACGCACACCAACTACGGGGAGAGCTTAAATAGAAAATATGAGAAAATTTCATAAAACGACCGGGAGGGTCGTTACATCAGATACCAATTAAACAACCATTCGTCCCCGAACGGCCGAACAAGCGACAAGAAAGGAAAATAAAGAATTACCGGAATCCTAAAAAAGGTGTGGATACTTGCTACGCATGTCTGCTTCGGTCTCCCAAGTGGCCTACTCAATAGGAAGATTCTTCCACTAGACTTTCACAGATGCAATCTCCTTAGTCCTTAACTTATGGACAACCAAATACCTAGTCAAGTCTATGCGTATCCCCACCACCCCAAACTCGGAAGGTTCAATCAGTATACAACAACACCAGGCACATTCTCCACCCATATATATGCAACCATCCCATACTGACTAATAAATATAGGTTCATACTGGTGATAGGCGATGCGGATGCAGGAATGAATGCAAGGTACAAAATCAATAGCACAACTCATCATAACTGTCCTCATCAGGACCATCATCATCGTAACTAACCTCCGGCCTTGCTGGATATCAACACATAATCAATAGTATCCTCTGGCCTTGTCGGGTATCAACATATCATAAATATATCCTCCGACTTTGCTGGGTATCAACATCATCACAACAGTCATTACCGAATAACATACACTAAATACTCATACAAATAGTCATATCACCATAGAATTTTATCTAGTCCATACTTACCAACTACTCATTATTAGCTAACCAACACTTATTATAATAGAATCACTAGTTCTCTAGTCATCACATAACCTCTAGTTATTAGCCTAAACATTATCCTTCACATAATCCTTATTTCCGGAATAGTAACTAACCACTATTTATTTAATAGCCAAGTCAAGGTTCATCACTAGACCAAAATCGTCATTTGTCCACCAATCATTATTATCAACTAATCATTCTATATCTGTTAATCATTACTAGACAACACATTACTACTTTTCACCTAACCATCTTTTATAAACTGACACCATTCATTATCTACCCACCGTTTACCAACTAATCCTTGCTTAACTATTCATTAGTTAACCATTTAGAAACTATTCAAAGTTATTAACTAGTCACCTCTTATTACCAACATCTCTTAGTATCTAGCCTTATTAACATACAAATCCTCGTTTATCGACTAATTGGCATTACAAACTTAGTCATCAAAACCAACTAGTCTTCACATATGCTAGACCCAACCTCACCATAAGTTACGCATTAACCATCGCTAGCTACCATGTTTAAACTAAACAAGATTCATTAACTAATATATTAGATTCCTAGCCCTCAAGGGCTATAGTTCCCTAATAGACAACTAGTTACTACATAGCTTAACCGTTAATTAGGCAAAACAATCTTAAGATCATATTTCAGCTACAATCACATCAATTACCGATATAATACTCATGAATGTACCAAGTCAACTCTACCCAACTTATGGTTTCAAGTCTACCACACTAGCCTAATAAGGCTAAATACACAAATCATGCTTCAAATACTAATACCACATCCCAAACATAAGTTTACATCATAACCACACTACAACTAATCTAAACTACAGAGGAAAAGCAATAGGATTCAAAAGGGGTATAAACATGTCATTTTATGGGTCCCACAAAATTAAAGCCTACAACACATTATCCTCCACAACATTGTTAAAATCCATCTAATCATCATATCTTAACCACTCAACAAGAAATATCCACCAAGTATCACTCAAGTAAAGTCAATCATGCCATTTAATAATTCATTTATCCTCTCATTCAGGATCATCCTTAATTATTTTATGAATGTAACTAAGCCATTTCATTTTACATTGCCACTATCATGGAAATTACTATCCTCTAAAAGTGTCATATATTAAACAACTTTGTGGGACATGCAAATGTATAATTGAGCTACAAATTATCTTCTCAAAATTTTTCCTAATGCATAAATCCACAGTTACAACTTATGTCATGACAATCACTAACTCAATATTTTTCAACGACAAACACTTCATGATCAAGCCAAACCTTTCTTATATCACTAACACCAATTTAAGATATACAGAGTCATTCTTATTTCTACCTAACAATATTTTTATTACGGACTTTACTTAACTCTTAATCACCTTAAGAGTGGTCCCATACCACTAGCACATAAACAAAGCCAAACAAAATAAATCGATTATAGGTCATTGACAGTCTCATCACTAATATCACATTCCAGAAAAGCCATCAATCAAATTCTATAGGTATCACCAACCTCTATTAGTTTTTGTCACTTTTATTTAAAACTCATAATTTTGCCAAGCATTAAGAATTCGTTCACTTAAGGAACTTAAAGATAATGTCACTTAGCTAGCCCTCAGAAGGAACCCATTATAATTTCAATAATAGAACTGCACAAAAATTCTAAATACGATCTCAATGACCGGACCACACAAGGATTCCCAAATAATATCAAATAATCAAACTACCCAAGGATTCATCCACAACATCATTAACAAAAACCTCTCATTACAGAAAACACATATCACCTCAGTCATTTATTCATGTCACTTTTTCATCATCTTTTCTTGATATCTTATTCTCATATCATCCTCTCAATTCTCATACCATCAATCTCATCAGTATAATAGTACCAAAAATAAGTAAGCACCATAGAATTTCTAGCTTCACAATAACAAGAAATCAAATAATCCCATCACACTTATCAGCAAAACAACTTAGTCAATTTTTATCACTTAACAAAAATAATTCACAACAATGAAAAAAATCTAGCAACACAAGTTTGGCCAAATATCAAACACAAGCAATCAATAAGTTCACAACTTTCACAAGTCTTTACCTATTAACAATAACTTTTAGATCTTATTAACAGATACCAATTGAAAGCTCCTAAATTCTTATTCAAAATTATTAAAATACCAATTGAAATTGTCTAGATACCAATTGGATTCAATTCATTAGTACAAGATTAGGATGGAAAGATAGAGAGAAAGAAATGAAAATGACTTCTACATGCCTCATAGCCTTACGAAAATTAGGTGTGGGGCCCTGCACACCAATCTACGAAACTCTACTTGACATTGCTCTTATTAACATATACCAATTGAAATCGCCAGATACCAAATGAAATCAAGTAATATCACGCAAGAAAGAAGAATTTGAATTTTCCTAGTGTCCTATAGACTATCAAAGAAAAGTACAAATGTCTTCGTACCGTTCTGCAAGACTCTACGAGATCGACGAACCTAGGGCTCTGATACCAACTTTTTCATGACCCAAATGGTCATGAGTGGCACCCACACTAATCTTCCTGTGGGAGAACCATCTAATCGAACCATTACCCAAACACTTAGTCAATATTAAGATGATATTCTTATAAAATTCAACATAATAAGAATAATCCAGTACTAATCATTATTAATACGGAAGTCAAACAAACTACTTACTAAAATTTTCAAGACCTGAAAGTCATCATACAAGAACTACTAACAAAGATCATATCTAAAGTGATATCCAGAAATAAAGTAAATCAAGAATGTTTCATTGCCCGAAAGATGGAGAAGAAAGAAAAATAAGATGACTAATGGCAGCCTGGAGACGGAGTACTCACCCTTGGATCAAGATCTGCTATAAAACTCTAGAGGTGAGGTTATGTCTGAGCCTAGAACACTTTCTGCACTCAACAAAAGAAGAGTATAGGGTAGTATCAGTAAAAACCACTATGTACTGGTAGGTATCATAGGCCAACTCAACTTAATAACATGTCCACAACATAAATCAAATAACAAATAGATAGGCTTCATCACATAACAAATACTCAATGAATAAATAATACAGCAATAACAGGACAAACAGTTCTCACAAACAAGTCACATAGCCATCAAGAGTATCATCAACCATACTATAAACATCCACAGAATCAACATAATTATGCACACACATGCTATGGGACTTATTTTTGCCCAAATACTCATGACCTGCAGGGAACAATCTATGTTCATGTACCGTACCGGCGTGGTACTCGATCCAACATAAATATAAACGTACAGGCGTGGTACCCGATCCAACATAAATATAAACGTACCAACGTGGTACCCGATCCAACATAAGTATAAACGTACCGGCGTGGTACCCAATCCAACATAAATATAAATCTACCGGCGTGGTACCTGATCCAACATAAATATAAACAAGTATTATCAATATCAATTTACACAACCTCCCAGCATACAACACAATGTAGCAAATTTACAAGTACTCTTAAAGTCATAAGATAATTCCAACAAGTCAATTTTCAATAAACATTTATACACGAATCAACAATCCAAACATCAACAATTTTAAGTATGTCCGAATACCAATCCACAAGTATCCAATTTAGGAGCATACACACAATTAAGTCGAGTCTAAGCTCTAATTAAATCGTAACCTACCTCCAACCAATGAATCCGAATATAGTTAGTCCACAAGCGCCTTGCCCTTCCTCAAAGTTTTGAAATGTTCAAAATCTATTCCAATAAATAATCCCCATAAAAATATGAATCTAATGATATCCGTTTTATAATTTTTTTCTCTCTAAAACCCTGAAACTTACAACCAAATTAATTAAAATAACACAAATCATGCGTGGTTGATAATTTTTCATGAAAATCCTCGAATCTAACCCAAGTAGCAACGAAAACCAGTAAGTGTTACTATACTGCAATTCATTATCATAATGTTGTTACTGTCAAAAATAACAACTTTTTGTTTTAAGTTTCAAAAGCACGTTGCTAATTATAATAATGGCATCACATATTGCTAATTACCTGTAAACAATTCACAACTCTACCCGTAATTTGCCTAACCTTTCCTTTTTTTTTTTTTTCCATTAACATTAATAAAGACAAAAAAAGTGATTAACTAGCATAAAGTTTCTTAAGTCAATAGAGACAACGAATTGCTATTCCGTATTCGTACTACTATCTTCTCATTCTTAATACAGACAAAAGTTTTATCAATATTCATTATACCATTATGATGAAATCATAACATACTTCAATTTCCCTCAATGTTTCAATGTACCACGGATGCTAACCTGAGACCTGAAGTTGAAATCTCTTCCTCGAACTATAACGATGAAAACGCTATTATCTGCCTCTTTCCTTGTAACTTTCTGATGCTATTAATTAATACTATAAATGGTAAACCCTAACCATTTAATTTCCTTCTTGTATTAACCACATAAGTTAATAAAATTATGGATTTTGACCCATTAAATTAATAATTACACTAATTATCTAAATATATGTCAAAATTTTAATAAATCCTCCTAATTTATTCGAAACCTCATAGGAATAAATTAAATATGCAAATTAACTAAAAAAATATATTTCGGACCTATTGAAACATTATGACACTAATTCGAGGCCGTCTTGATTGAGCTTGATCATTATCAAGCTTAAATTTATTAAAACTCAATAATCCAACCAATGACTTAAATTATTTCCGAACACCCCAAAAATTGATACTACTCATTCCGTGAGTCCTAACTCACTCACACCAACTACGGGGAGAGCTAAAATAGAAAATATGAGAAAATTTCATAAAATTTCTGGGAGGGTCGTTACAGCTTCAAATGCCCAAGCCCAAAAAATGTAAACAGGAAGCAAGCAAAAAAATAAATCATAATAACTATATTCAATGTAAATTAATGGATGAGTAAAATTAGTGATTAATTTTACCATGAAAGCCCAAGGAAAGCCGTATAATGTGGTCGTCCCTGAGGATAGCTTTGTCAGTAAATATTGGATAGTCAAGTAGAAGTTGTCATATCCCCAGGATAATTGTTGAATTTATCAAAATCCTCAGCACGCGCCAACAAATCATCTTCAATGACCTTGTTGACGTCTCTTGCCAATATAACCGAATGGGCAAACCAAACTAAGCACAATTGCTCCCTGTACTTCTCTGGTATTATTTTATCCTCGAGATCTATCAACAAATCCGATATTTTGTAGCCAGTAGAGCAATGTCAAACAACCCATCTATTTTTCCCATGCATTTTCTTGCCTTGGATCTTTTGCGGGGTGGTGGTCCTTGTGGACGATGGCATGTCAATCCCGTCACTATGGTAAACTCTTGCAAGCCAAAACAAACAGGCATGCCACAGTAGTTGATCCAGATTTCATCCATCTTCTTTTTGCTCCCTTCCTCCGGATCTTTATCATCCCCCGCGTACTTGATCCTGCGCTTGAGAAGACCATATACCATCATCATAGGGAAACGGATACGGGCAGAGGGGTCCTAAGGCATCTCAAGAAAGCTTCCAAAGAAGCTCTTCTTAAAAAGTCCGCCTATGTTTTCGTTCTTCATAATTTTCATAAAATGTTCAAAAAATTTACCCATCTGACATTTAAGTACAATTTGACCTGTTAGTTGTTTTCCTTCTGGGTTATTTATCGGCATCGTAACTTGAAACCTATCAATACTAAAAGTTTTGACAGGATCATGTTGGGATGTCGATATTAACTCACGCCCCGTCGGTGATCCATTATCATCATGTTGATGATCATCCTCTTTCTCACTTTCATTTTCTTCATCACCATCTATGGACCCTTGTCCACCTCCCTTAACGTTGTTTTCATATCTCTCCTCATCTTCACTTTTTCCTGACTGAGATTTTTCAGGAAGCTCCTCCGAATCCCTATGTACTGTAGCCCTTTTTTTTGAGTGGTCAGACGTTGATCCACTTTCACTTTCTTTTCTTTTGGGAGACATGTTTTACCTACAGACAAAGAAAAACAAAAATTACATTATAGTTGATGTATGCATAGATTTTAAAAAATACATTACAAATACCACGAATACCGACACATCAACATCCACCACCACAAATATCACCAACCATTGCCAACAAACAAACAAACACCACGAATACCAACACCACCACAAACACCACCAACCAATGCCACCATCGATGCCACCACGACGACCACAAATACCACCACCACCACTACCACCAACAACACCATCCAACTATACCGCGACAGTCAATGGAACACTGAAATGGAAACTAGGAATGTCTCGAGTTCTTCCTATAATTTTACCATAAAAAATTAAAATTGTAAACCCATTCTCGAAGATAATACAACTAAAAGTTTTATTTTTCATCATTAACTTAAAAGCCCTTATTTTTTAGAAAAAAAAATATAGAGCTCTTCTCGAACTCTGTTGCCTATGAAGACAAAGAAAATGACTGATACAAGCAAGAATGAAGTCGAAAATAACACCTATGTGGTCAGAAATGAGAAGAAAAGTGATCTGTTGTGGAAGGTTGAGCAAATTTGTTGAGTAGTTGTTGTTTGTACTGTATTGTTGAGTGAGAATGAGAGAGAAAGAGCCAGACCTCAAGATTTGAAATGATGAAACATTTTGTATGGGTTGATTTGTATTTTAGAAAAGAATGACAAGTAGTTTTGAAAATGTTAATTTGGTCCGAAATGATCTTAATTATTTTTAAAATCATAAAATATATGCGTAATTTTTAAACCTCTCATCATGCAATTGCCGAAAGGGTAATTCAATTGAAATTGTATACAAACAATTGAAGTTGTAGTTGACCGAGTACTCTAGGAGGTCACCCTGTGAAAACTCACCCCTGGTCCTAGATTAATCAATTTAGGTACTATTAGTCTAACACATGAACTCAATTGAAATTGTAAAAAAAAAATGTTCAACATGTTGCGTCAGATTTCTCATCTGTTGTAAATTATCAATCAGATTAGGTAACAACAGATTACGAATCTGATGTAAATTATCAAACAGATTAAGTCATCTGTTGTGACAGATTACCCATCTGTTGTAAATTATCAAATTGATTGTCATATGTCGCAATATATTACCCATATATTATAAATTATCAAATAGGCGCTACCATCTGTTGTGGCTGACCCAATGAGAACTCACCCCGAGTCCTAGATTAATCGATAGTTTACCCTATGAGAACTCACCCCTAGTCCTAGATTATTCAATTAAGGTATTAGTACCCTAGTCCTAGATTAATCAATTAAGGTATTAGTCTAACATATGAGGTAGTAAGAATCGGTTTGGCTCAGAGTGATCGATCGTCGACTCTGGTCGGGAGGAACGCAGTACCGTTTCATCATGCAATTGACAAAAGACTCAATTGAAGTTGTAGTTAACCCTATGAGAACTCACATTCAATTAAGGTATTAGTCTAACATATGAACTCAATTGAATTATATATAAACAAATGTTCAACCTATTGCAACATATGTCTTTTCTGTTAGACCAAATCAAACAGATTATGTATTTTATTGCAACATATTACGCATCTGTTGTAAACTATCAAACATATTAAGCCATTTATTACGACAGATCATGAATCTATTGTAAACTATCAAATAGATTAAGTCATATGTTGCAACAGATTACCAATCTGTTGTAAATTATCAAATAGGCATTGTCATCTATTGTAGTTGACATTATGAGAACTCACCCCTAGTCTTAGATCAATCAATTGGGGTATTAGTTGAACATATGAGGTAGTAAGAATCGGTTCGGTTTAGAGTGATCAATCGACGACTTTTGTCGGGAGGAACGCAGTACCGTCTTATCATGCAATTGACAAAAGACTCAATTAAAGTTCTAGTTGACCCTATATTCAATTAGGGTATAAGTACCCTAGTCCTAGATTAATCAATTAAGGTATTAGTCTAACATATGAGGTAGTAAGAATCAGTTTGACTCAGAGTTATCGATCGATGACTCTAGTCGGGAGGAACGCAGTACCGTCTCATCATACAATTGCCAAAAGACTCAATTAAAATTATAGTTGACCCTATGAGTACTCACCCCTAGTCCCAGATTATTCAATCAAGCTATTAATACCCTAGTCCTAGATTAATCAATTAAGGTATTAGTCTAACATATAAGGTAGTAAGAATCGGCTCGGCTCAGAGTGATCGATCGATGACTCTGGTCAGAGGAACACAGTACCGTCTCATCATGAAATTTCCAAAAGACTCAATTAAAGTTGTATTTGACCCTATGAGAACTCACATTCAATTAAGATTTTAGTCTAACATATGAACTAAATTGAAATTATATATAAGCAAATGTTCAACTTGTTGCAATAGAAGTCTTTTCTGTGGGATCAAATCAAATAGATTAGGTAATATGTTGCAACATATTACGCATCTGTTGTAACCTATCAAACAGATTACGTTATTTGTTGCGACAGATCATGAATCTGTTGTAAACTATCAAACAGATTAAGTCATCTATTGCACTTAAATGTTTTTAGATTCTTTTTTATAAAGTAATTTAGGTATTTCCTGTCCGAGATAAAATAGCTAAAATACTAAGGTGGTAAAAAATATTACTCGGTACTACTTGGATAACTCAAAAATCTCCTGAGTGAGTAGTCTTATCTGGTCTTTTCAATGTCACCATCTCCCCGTGCCCCTCAAAAGTTATTAATGAATATTTAAAACCCCCCATATCTAGAACTCTCTCTCCTTCAACCATAAAGTAGTCTAGACTCAACTCATAACTCTTCTTTATTCTTTATTCTCAATTATCTTTGTTGTTTCCTTTTTTCCTCTCTTTTCTCTCTTCTTTCGGATGAGGATCCTTTGGGATCTCAACCAATCAATATCTTTTCTCGACTGAACTAGATGTTCTGATCCGTTTGGTTTTTTGACATTGCAGGTATGGTTCAAAGTTGCTCGTTTCATCTCATCTTCTTCTTTGTATGTCATTTAAATTAGATATTTACATCTGTTGCTATTAATAATTTACCCATTACCAGTTTGCTATTTATTGAGAAAATTGAAGAAAAGGTGACTTTTAAGTCTTGAATGAACGAACCGTTGTGTTTATTAAAATATGCGAAAAAAGTCATCTGTTGGGAGAACTTAAAAAGCCTTGTTATTAGTTTTTTTATGTCTTTTGTTTGGTACTTTGGTGGTGCTGTTGTTGGGGGGGTGGTTGTGTTGGAACATGTGATGTTTGTGTTGTGGATGGTGTTGGAACATATGGTGTTGTTTTGTTTATTTCCTTGTTGTTAATACTGTTGGTGGTGGTGTTGCAACAGTTTCCTCAACTGTTGCAACTGATGAATCAGTTGTTGAAAGACGGAGCAACTTTTTTAAGAAATCAAACTAGTAGCAAGGATGGTTTGATTTATTCCAACAGATGGGCCATCTGTTGCAACATGCCATCCATCCTTTGCAAACGATGTCTCATCGGTTGAACAGATGGGTAATCTATTGCATCATATTCGTCATCTGTTGATTCACTTAATTTTGTGTTACCCTTTTGTAATGTTCTTTTTGTTCTTCTCTTGTTTGATATCAAATGTATTTCACTTGTTTGCAGACAAAAGGAAGTGAAATTGGATCCACTTTTGCCAGGTCAGCATTAAAGGCTAGAGTAAAGATGAGTTCGGAGGAATAAGCTGCTTGCAGATGGAACCACTTCATATGTGGGAGGTATGTATTACTGATCAACCTATCATGAAAACACACATCCAGTACAATGATTTTGTGAATGTTTGTTCTTTACCTATTAGGCATTAATTCTTCAAGCAAGATACGGCATTTTATAGTTAAGATTTTTAGGTTCGAATTGGTAGGGCTGATGGACCAATACGGTGGTGTCGATACCCCG
This sequence comes from Capsicum pubescens, assembly GCA_030864215.1. NCBI lineage: Eukaryota > Viridiplantae > Streptophyta > Magnoliopsida > Solanales > Solanaceae > Capsicum > Capsicum pubescens. Next base: position 182,445,727 of record CM061539.1, on the reverse strand, counting down.
TTACAATTTAATGACGATTTATGCTCATGTTTTTGTGTCAAGTTTGGGGAAGGGTTCAAGTTTTTGGCGGCAGTGTAAATATCCAATAGTGATTGGACCGGTTTTAATGGTGCAATGGACTTGTTGAAAGGCATTTGAAGCCTCACACTGCAACAAACAACGATGGATCTAATATAAATTTCCCTGGTCCAAATTTATATGGATGGGTTGTTGGAGGAGACTATTATACAGCAGAAGGTGTTTGGAAGAAAACCTGTGCGGGAAGAGGGAGGTTGAGAAGGCCATATATCATCTTAGTACTTGTTTAAGAGGATACACAGGGTCGGAAGGAAAGTGTAGTGAAATTAGCTTATGAAATTGACATGAAAAATGAAAAAACTGGATGAGATGCGAATGTGAAAGTGTATCCAAAAATGAAAATCCATCAGTTTTTAAAGAAAAAGAAGAATGGTCAAGAGGAATTGAGCTGGTCACTTTGCTAGAGACCACAACTAGAGAGCACGGCCTCAACGAAGACCCACAAAATGCAGGACTAGAACTCTAAGGAAGCAGCTTCGCGAGCATGGAAGGTGGTAAGATTGTCGGTTTGAATTGACATGTAGGTTTCAATTTTTACCGACAATCTTACCACCTTCCGTGCTCGCGAAGCTTTTTCCTTGGAGTTCTTGTCCTGCACTTTGTGAGAGTCTTCATTGAGGCCACACTCGCTAGTTGCATTCTCGAGCAAAGTGCTTTGTCCAGCTCCAGTCCTATTGACCATTTTTTTTTTCATCGACTGATGGATTTTTATATTTTGATACACTTCCACATTTGAAGCTCATCCAGTTTTTTCATTTCTAATGTGAATTTCATTGGCCAATTTCGCTACACTTTTCTTTCTACCCTGTGTTTCCTCTTAAACAAGGTCTAAAATGATATATGGCCTTCTCTGCCTCCCCCTTCGTGCATAGGTATTATCCCAAGCACCTTCTGCTGTAAAAAAGTCTCCTCTACCAATCCATCCATATAAATTTGGACCAGGCGAATTTTTATTGGTTCTATCATTGTTTGCTGCATTGCGAGGCTTCGGAGGTCTTTCAAGAAGTCTATTGTGCCATTAAAAGCGGTCCAATCACTATTGGATATTTACACTGCTGCCAAAAATTTGAACCCTTCCCTAAACTTGACACAAAAACATGTACATGAATCGTGTCATTAAATTGTAACGGGGTATCGACACCACCATCTTGGAACCCTTCGGCCTTATCATTTCGCACCTATCAAACTAAACTGTATAATTCAGGATCTTGTTTGAAGGATCAGTGTCAAATCGGTAAAAAACTGCATTCACAAAATCATTGCACTTTATGTGTGTCTTCATGGTAGCCTGATCAATAATATACATAACTCGCATGCATGAAAATGGGATCCATTGCACGCATCTTATTCTTCCTACCCCATCAGGACATGTCAGTATTGTTTATTCATCTGCACGAATGTGATGACTATTAAAATGGAGGTGTGAAGAGTCGTGACTTTTTATCTTAACACATTCAAACAACTGATGAATCGAAATCTCCATCTATTGAAACTGACAAATCAATTGTTGGAAGAAATCAAAACATCTCCTCCAACATATGGTCCATCTATCGCAACAGATAATCTATATGTTGCAACAGATAGTAAATCTGTTGCGATAGACCTGACTTTTTTTTAATTAATCTGCACTCATGTGATTACTTCTTTCTAAAAATGTTTGTTTCAATTTAGTTTACCTATTTATAAAATCAAGAGAATTTTATTATATTCTTTCAAGATTACCCCTATTATTAAATAACTACGTAAAGTATATTATTCACATTTATACTTTCTAATCATAATTAATAAATCCAATTTGATAAAATAATCTCCTAATTTATATTTTTATTAATTGGTGTGCCAAGCCCATAGGGCCCAACTAATACGTAACGGAGGGACTATTAAAAAGAGGTGAAGACTTTTTATCTAACACATTCAAAATAGCTAATGAACCGAATATTCCATCTGTTAAAACTGAAACTGATGAATCAGCTATCAGAAGATATCAAAACATCTCCTCCAACTTATACATACTGTCCATCTGTTGCAACAAATAATACATAAGTTGCATCAGATGTCTTATTTGTTGCATATACAAACCATCTATTGCAACAGATGGTAAATCTGTTTTGACATCCATCTGTTGCACATTCAATCCATCCATCTATTGCAACAGATGCTAAATCTGTTAAAAATACTGGACGGTCTATTGCAATAGCTCAATAATAATGGCTTTTATCGAGTCTCAAACCGCTATGAAAAGGTGAGAAGTAATTAGTGTAAAACAAAAAGTCGCAACTTTTCACAGAAAACAAAATACCACCAGTTTGAATGTAATTAATACAATGGATCTGAACAGTCCTGCCTTTTGTCCTGACACGTCCAGATTATATTATAGGTCCCTCCTTAATCTTCATTCAACTCTATTTATTTCTTGCATTTTTTCTTTCGTGTGACATCTTCAAGCACTTCTCTTCAAAGAGCATATTCCTTTCTCGTTGAGGTAAGTTTTTTTCTGGCGTAAATTTACCAGTTGGTCGTATATGTTGTATTACATTATGAACATTTTTCTTTACATTTTTCAATTCATGCATGTTCTAGATATGGTTGATCCTTTTACGGACATTGCTATTCTACATGACACAGTGCGGAAACTTCAAAGGAAGGTTAATGACCTGCAGAGCAAGTTGGTCACTGTGAGAGCGACAATGTTTAAAGAGATGCAGAGGCTGATGAGAGCCCTACTGCTGCGAGTTGATTGGTCGGTTTTCATTAATGATGATGATGATGATAATAATAATTAGAATGTATTTTTTCTTTTAGCGTATGTATTTTAATTTTTCTATATCGGATCTATACCTAATGTATTTTATTTTTCATTTAATGAAAAATTTACTTTTAGTCAGACTTTGGCATTTTAATTCTTATTCAATTTTCATTCTATCTAATTCTTCTAATGTAATACATGTCGACGGTTGGAGGCAATGTTGAATCCAGTAGCACTAGTAATTTTGGCTTTTGAGTTCTTTCAACAGATGGACCATGTGTTGGAATCGATTGGTCATCTGTTGAGTTTCAACAAATTATCCATCTGTTTCGATATATTTTCATCTGTTGGAGGAAAGCATTCCAGTTGTTTGTGCAACTGTTGAGAATAATTGTGGTCTGCTGTATTATTTAGTTCATGTTTTGCCTCATTTTATTGATGCACAAGTTATTTAAAAAAAAAAGACATTTTATATATAATAAATGATAACATTAGGTTCACAAAAATAAGTTAAATATATAAAATTCCACAACAAACAAACAAACAACAACACAAGTTTCTGCAATTACAACGATCATGGTGGATTATGATTCGGGCATGTAGTTCTTTTTTGGCCAGCGCACTTACATATGGAGCACTTGTTTCTTCTTGACGAAAATGATTCTCCGACACCACGCCTCCTTTTATATGGCTTTCTTTCCAGTTTGATAGTGCTCAGGTCAATATATGGAAGAGGTATTAATCTCCCCATAAGCTCTACTAGAATAACCCAAGATTCTTTAGGAGGCACCAGAGTAATATGCCCACTATATGCCATTTCATATTTTTCCACCGAATAATATTGAGAGGAGTTCTCGTAAACTTCAGGTCCATATTTATGGCCGTATTGAGCTCGAAGGGCTTCCATAGCATGTGGACAAGGTATTTTTTCCAAGTCAAAAACTCTACACGTACAAGATCTTGTTTGAAGATCGACCGTGGCAGCATCACCATGACCGGTGATACGGAATTTGTAATCTGCTATTCTATGAGAGAATAACCTATTCCCCAAACTGATGTTCGTTGATATTTTTTTTTCAATTTCGAGAACAAATCGGGTTCTTTTTTCTGGGCACTTGAACTGCACACGCCTTTCGTTAAAAAAATCGCTATATTTCTTGCTTATTTTTTCAAACATAGCCTTGATGGAAAATACTCTTTCATCGCCAAATAATGAGTTCACCGATTCAGCTATGTTTGATGTCATAATATTGTACCTATAGAAAAGAATCACTTAGTACGACATCAAACTAAACTTTTAAATCAAAAAAGACATTAAATTCATAAGAATGTACCTTTTGCTGGACAGAATGCTCGTCTCCATCTCTCAAAATTGACACGTGCAAGAAATTCTGCTACCTTGGGATTCACATCCGCTATTTGATTGAAATAGTTTAAAAACTCCTCTCTTCTATATGCTTTAGATGCTCTATAAAAAAGGGTGACGACCCTTTCGTTGTGATAGTTGTTTCGAATGTTCTCTCCAAGATGTCTGATGCAACAACCAAAGTAAGCTGAAGTGAAGAAAAGTGAACCCATCTGTGGAATACTTGGATGCCTATCCGATACAAAACACAACTCTTCGGTATCTTCGACGCAGCGTCGCAGTTGTTCAAAAAAAATCCATAAGAGACATCATATTCCTTGTCCGTTACACAAAAAGCGATAGAAAAAATGTGATTCTCTGCATCCTGCGCCACCGCCGCTAGTAGAACTCCATTATACCTGCTCCTTAATAAGGTACCGTCGACGGCTATGCCTTTTCTCAAATGTCGAAAACCTTGAATCCAAGCACCATAGGATATAAAAAAGTACTTGAACCTTCCGTTTTCATCCAGATGCAATGCCGTCTTACTTTCGAGATTTGTGGAATCAATCATGTAACGGTAAGCATCCAAGACTTCATACCCATGCTCGAGAGTCCCCCAAACCAGGTCCTTGGCAATCCCCATGGCCATATATACCTTCCAATAACTGACCAGGACACCCAAATCCGTAAGGAGTTGATTGTCCATAATCCTTGTTGAAGGGCCTTTGCTATCGGGGAAACTACTCCTGAAATATTCACCGAGGACCTTTGCCATGGCGTGAGGATTTTGGCCTGAGATGTGCTCCGAACCACATGTGTGATGCTTTTCATATTTATGAATGATGAATCTGTTAGAACTTGTGTACTTCACCACTCTCAACCACCACTTGCAGTTAGAATTAGCACATTTGAAGCAAAAGACGCTGCTCGAATTAATCACCTTCTTTATTCTTAAAAAAAATTTCAAGCAAGAAATAAACAAAGTGTTAGATAGTTCATTCTTGTCCTTGAATGAAATTCCAATAAAAAAGCTGGTCTCGTCATCTGGAAGATTTTTAGATTGTGTCGATTGAGAAGAACTGCACATCGTATTGGTCGCATCAACGGGCGTAGGTGTTTGATCATCATCTGGAATATTCATGTCTAGATCATCCAACCTATCATAAAAGAAATCTTCTTTTTCTTCTTCTTCTTCTACGTTCTGGTTCTCATTCTCTCTCGTCTTTTCAACCATGTACACCCTTAACACCGGCCAGGTTGAATCACTTAGATAAGAACGCAACCGAACCTGATCGGTTATCTTGAAAGGCAGTACCCTCTAATTTTCAAAGGAGCTGTGCATGTAGCTGATGGCGAATTCTTCCGATTGACAATTCAGTTCACAAAAGTTGATGATTAAGTTCACAAAATCATCATACAAAACATCCCTTTGGACTGTCATAGCTATCATCTCTAGCATTTCACCCTCCTTCCAACACCATACATATCGATTGCTTTTCTCGACCCATTGACCATGACAATCCACCCCTATTGTTATTAATTCCTCCATTAGTGGTACCTAAATAAAGTCATTTGTTAAAAAAAATTGATGGTGATTTCATATTGCCGTGAATGAATCCCAACAGATATGTTATCTGTTGCAATAGGTAAATGATGAGTCGCAACAGATTCTTACCTATTGGGATTCATGTTATGGGTCTGAATATCTGTTGCAACAGATGAATCTCCTGTTGGAATTGATATTATAACTAAATCACCTTTGAAGCTGATTCCAACAGATGAGTGACAGTTGCAACAGATAATTAACCTGTTGCGATAGATGACTTACCTGTTGCAACAGGTTGTTAATCTGTTGTAACCTATGTTGGAATCGTGTTCAGGTTCTGTTGCAACAGGTAACTAATCTGTTGCAACATATATGTCAAATGTTGCAACAGATGACCCATTTGTTTAAACATGAATCCAACATATCAGTCTTCCATTAAAACAAATGTCTCATCTGTCGCAACAAACGATTTATTTGTTTAAACAGATAGATTTTATGTTGGATTCATGATTGGGTTCTATCCATTATTGGAAAACAACAACACAATAGCAATTACCCAGATGACAAATTCAACTAAAAATCATAATTTGACTTACCAATGTATCCTATGAAGTAATGCCAAAGAGGAAAGTGATGTTAGAAACAAAATTTGACCTAAGAAATTGGTCAAATAACAAGAGTAGCGGTAACAACAACAACAACAAATGGTCAACAAGAACAAGATGAAGATGATAATGAAGTAGAAGATGATGAATGAAGCAGCAGCAACAATGAACAACAAAAATCACTAAGAGAGAGAAAACAACAATGGGTGAGAAGAGAGAAAAAGGCGTTTTTTTTTCCTCCATTTTCCGTTATATAGGCTAACATTTGGATCAAAGTCTATATTTAAAAACTTGTGGGTTATTTTCAAACTTCCTCAACTTTCTTAATCCATAATAAAGTAATTGTCACCTCCACCTAATAATTAAAACTTGTGTCACCTACACCTCATTTTAAAACTCTTTTGTCACCTGTGGACCAAACCCCCTAGTTACAACTTGTATGGCAATTTGTTGATACTACTAGAATTTTGATCAAACTTAAACAGTAGCTGTAAATAGAAGAAACTAAAGGAGAGAAAAAAATAATTAATACACTTTAACATCAAATGTATGTATATTTTATTTTTCACTAATATATCTTGTATAGTATATTTTGTTTTCTATTCTAGTTCATACCAATCAATTCTTGAGCCATTTAAATTTCAATAGTCAATCCAAAGGTCTATACAAATATTACTAATTATGTATATGTATATGAATCAATTCCCAATAAATTAATGTCCACAATATGAATTTTCAATATTATTGATGTGATTACTCTAAATCAATTTCAGTTTATGAAAGACCCAAGTAGAATATAAAAAATATGGACCCTAAATATTATAACATTGTTTGGGTGTAAATTAACATTTATTTCAATTAACACTAAAAGAATCAATTCAAAGAATGATAAAGAGTGTAATCTTCTTGAGCATTAAGTGTAGTCTTTTGATGAATTCTCGATATCATCGATGTGATTAATCGAAATAAATTCCACTTAATGAAAGACTCAAGTAGAAAATAGATAATGTGGACCCTCAATATTATAATACTATTAGAGTCAAAAATAAAATTTATTTCAATTAAGACTAAAAGAATCAATTCAAAGATTGATAAGGAGTGTAATCTTCATGAACATTAAATGTAGTCTTTTGACGAATTCTCAATATCATCAACACGATTAGTCCGAAATAAATTTTAGTTAACGAAAGTCTCAAGTTTTCAACTATAAAAAGAACAACATTTTACCTCGAGCATATCAATTTAGTTTTCTTATTGGATGGTACCAGCAAAACTACTTCTGTTATCCTTGCAATTTTCATTAGCCAACTATTTCTATCCATAAAAAATGAACAGTGTACAAAAGTTTGCTCCTCTTTAAATCACCCATAATAACATGAAACTTTAGAATGAAATTCTGACATCACAGTCCCATCAATAAACATGAAACTTTAGAGTGAAAGTTTGAATTAGTTAGTGAAAAATTAGTGAATTTCATGAATAAGCTTAAAAAAACTTAAAGTTTTTGAGAATTTGATAAAGATATTCAAGTTTAACAATCAAAAATTCATTATGTTTGTATATATGAATTTATAGTTAAAATTTTAAATTAGTTGGAGAAGAATTTTATTTATTTGGAATGAATTTGATGTTTAATTTGTGAGCAAAAATAAAACATGATTATTTAAATTTTTTTACAATTTATAATTTTTTATTTATTCAATTAAATTTATTTTAATATTTAATTTCTTATGTAGCATTTTAAAAATGACTTGAAATTTAATGTAATACTTGAAAATGACGTGTAAGTTGACGTGGCAAACGTGAAAGCTAATGAGTCACCTGACGTGGGGTGCGTGTGTTACACTCACCAAAAAAGTGTTTAAAATATTGAGTTTTATTGAGTTGAGAGATTCAGATGACAAAGGGCTAAGTAGAAGTATCCACATTACAAATCAAGCCAAATATAAGGGTCCATCGAGCCATTTTTCCTTTGCAAAATCTTTACCCAATTTCGCCTTCAATTTAAACTTCAAAAATTTCAACTTAGTGAAATTTATTTGTAATAGCATGTACTAGCTCGAATATGATATTGACGATTTATTTTGAGATATTACCTATTTATAACAAATTGAGAAAATGGTCAATTACCCCTCCAACCTTTAGTCGAAATCTCAACTACACACTCAACCTTTATGAGAGTCCCATTACCCCTCGAAATAATTTTTTATTGTATTTTATACCCCTCCAATTGTTGATGTGTCAATATAAACCAAACAATTACCCATGCGTGTGTACACGCGCCCGTCCCACCTACTTTTTTAGTTCCCTCCTAAAACGCCATTTTCATGAATTCCACTCACATCTCTCAGCTCTCTATACACACACACCATCTACAACACTACACACAGAGAAATGCACACAATACACAGATTACTACACACAGCCATACGCGAGAGAGGGGAGAAATAGTGAAAGACAAGAGAGAAAAAGAGGGGAAAACAGCCATATCGAATTCAACAACAACAAAGCGGATCCAAAGTTCCAAATTACTTATACAGATTCCCGATCTTTCACAAAATTCAAATTGCAGTACAAATTCAAATCAATGCGTGCTGATAACACTGCATCCACTACTCCAGAAGCGACGAGCTTTTTCAGTTGAACAAGCAAGAGTTGAGAATTAACAATTTCATCTTTAGTTAAAAAATTCCTATTATGTTCATCTTCAATTGGTTAAAAATTGTGATTGCCATGGAACTTGAGACGATCTTAATAAGTTTAATAATTTCACTACTCTGTCAAATATCTGGTACGAATCACAATTGAAAGAGAAGCAAGGATGAAAAGAAATAGAAGATATCTTCTAAAATTCGAAACTCGAGATCTGGGTTTCTTAGAAGCAGCAAAACTCTTCTTCACAGTTGCTGACACCATTTTTGCTAAATTCAACAAGAGTAATTTGCTCGGTATTTTGAGAATTGAGAAATAATGAATTGTGGGAAATTTGATAAAGCTGTGAATGATATGTAAAGGGAAATAATGAAATTTGATTAGAAAATAGTTGTGTATGATGCGGCGTTTGTGAACAGTGAATTACCAAAGAACACTTCGATTTTTGGATTGAAATTGTGGGTGGTTATTGGGATATCCAAGAGATGAGATTTGGCGTTTGGAGATGAAGGATTGTGTTGAATTTAATTGGAGAAGACAACATTAGTTAATAATTAAAAATAATGACATGTATTATACATGTGGCACCTAAAATTATTGATTTTGTAGGGTTGAAGCCCCAACTGACGCGCCTATTGGGGGTGTTCTCACCTCCCATGACACGTCAGCAATTGGAGGGGTATAAATTACAGTAAAAAAATATTTAGAGGGGTAATGGGACTCTTGTAATGGTTGAATGTGTAGTTGGGATTTCAACAAAGGTTGGAGGGGTAATAGAATATTTTCTCTAACAAATTTGATTATATGTTTGAGGTAAATTAAACAAGTCGAGTGATTTTGCTAGTTTCTCATAAATCGAAGGTATTAATCGTATTTTAAAAAAGTACATTCAAATTTTAAACATTTTTCTAAAAAATTCAAATAAAGTATTTTTTAAAAAAAATTTATGATCAAATGTGCACTTAATTAATTTTAAAAAGTAAACTTGATAATAAATGTATACTACTAACACTCTTACTACAAATTGGGGGCTGGTAAAAATGTCCAACCTATAAATTATTTTTATTTGAAGGAAAATAAATGACATTCAAAAACATAAAAAAAAAAATAAAAATTTAGAGATTATTATGCAAAAGGTAGTTTTGCTTTTCTTTTTTTTTTTTTTTTACAGTGAACTTACTTTAGTTACAACATGCAAAGCAGTTTGTTGATACTACTAGCATTATGATCAATCTCAAACAATAACTATAAATAGAAGAAACTAAAGGAGAGAAAAAAATTAATACCTTTTAACATCAAATATATGTATCAGTTTTCACTAATATATCTTGTATAGTATACTTTTTTTTCTATTCTGATCATACCAATCAATTCTTGAGCCGTTCAAATTTCAATAGTGAATCAAAAAGTCTATACAAATATAACTTATTATGTATATGTATATGAATCAATTCCAAATAAATTAATGTCCATTATATGAATTCTCGATATTATTGATGTGATTAATCGAAATAAATTTCAATTGGATGATGCTAAATGGCCATAAAACTTTCGCCATAATATGGCCATAATATTTAAAAGTCTATAGTAGCCTTTTGGAATCTTTTTTTATTTTTTTAAAGTCAAGGTAATTAAGCATTAAAATATGTATACTCCCTATATTGCAATTTAATTGCAACACAAATTCTTAGGCAAGAATATCAATAGTCTTATACCATTAAAATACATATATTTCTTCAAAAACGTACATATTTTTTGCTATAACTCAAACACTACATTTACTGTCTATTTTTTTTCTCATGTTCTTCTCTGACTTTCTCTCCTTGTTGCTAAAATTATCTCTAATTTTTTATTTTTTTAAGTATATGGTTAAATAAAATTAAAATATATATTTAAATAATTTTCAGGCATAATTTGTAAGATATCGCAATGACGACAACTCAACATACCTTAAACCTGATAAACGTTGACACTTACAGAAATTATGCATATAGTTCACATCTGTCGAGAGGTACAAGTGTTAATCATATAACTCTTTCACCCCTATATTACGACGATTTGATAAATTGTGAATTATTACTTATATTTGTTACTAAATGATTTCTAATAAATTATTTTTATTATTATTATGCTTAAATAAAATTAATATATATATATATAATTTTCAAATATAATTTGTAAAATATTATGATAACAACAAATCACACATACTTTACAGTTGGTAATCCGATAAGTCAAACCACTAGTTCACTAACCAAAATGTCATTACAGATTATTGATTTCGATTCTATTTTGAACAGTTGTAGCTAGAGTCAAGGATGTTATGTTCAAATTTAAGTACTGATTGTCTTTTACTGTCACAAATAAAATTCTTTCTATGAAAGAATAAGCATTGACTGAGATCATGCTGAAATATTGAGATCTGTATCTAATTATTTTTTTTAACTTGAAAAGGTGTAAAATTATACAAACTGAAATTAAGAATGTCAATCTAAATAAATGTATTTGAAACGTATCTAACAATAATGATTATGTTTTAAAATTATAAAATTATACTTAAATTAACAAATAATTAGTATGTGTGAAAATTGACAAATTCTAAACGTATTTACCACTGTATGTTTCCAAATACTGAAAATATGTTTCACTGAAAAATATTTAAGTGTGGAGGAAAATATTTTAATAAAGAATTAGAATTAGAGAATTTTTTTAGTCGTGAATTAGAATTAGTAAAAAATTATGTTTAAATCGGTTTGAAAATATGTTTCAATTTTCACTGTATGTTTTCATATACGTTTGATTGAAAATTATAAACGTTTATACCAATTATGTTTAATGTGTCGATGTTTATTATTTCTAAAGTCTTTTGAATTGACGATTGAAATATTATCAATTTTTTTTAAATTATCTAAATCTATTAATAACAATTAATAAAATATTTAATTAAAGATCATATTAATAACAATGTAAGTAATGATTCACAAGTTATTAAATCGGACTAGACAACTTGTTACAACATCATATGACTCTCTTAGGTTAATGTTGACTAGGACTGACAGTTACAGATTATATGTTTTTATTGTTTACTATAATGTGTTAATATTTATCATGTCTAAAGTGTTCTGAGTTTTTGTTGTTGTTATTGAAATATTTTCAAATTAGATTAAAAATTATTTAAATATGCAATTTAAATTTGTATAAATATATTAATTAATATAATTACTTAATTATAGGTCATATTAAATAATGATTTACAGGATCAAATCGACGTGACATAGGAATACAAGTCTACCACATTAACTTTGGACTCTCTTTTGTTGTTGTTAACAAGGATTGACACAAATGAACTATATATAATTTTATAATTTTTATAGTTTGTTAATGTCTAAAATGTTTTGAATTTTATATGTTATTATTGAATTTTTTACACATTAAATTTTTAAAACTATTTTCAATTTATTTAAATATAATATTTAATAAAATTATTTAAATAGAGGTTATATATAATAACAATCATAAGTAATGATTCATAATTTTTTAAATCGATGTAACATATGGGTTCAAGACTGTAACATCAATGTGTGACTCTCCTGAGTTAATGTTAACTAGAGTCGACATATATGAACTATATACATTTTATAATTTTTATATTGAATTGATATCTACCATGTCTAAACTATTTTGAGTTTTAATTTTCATTGAGAATATTTTCAAATTATATTTAAATAATTATCTAAATACATCTTAAAATTTATTTAAACTCAATAATTGGTAAACTTACTTATTAGAGGTTACATTAATGGCAAATATATAATGATTAGCAAATTATTGAATCAAAGTAAATGTATTAAGTTCTATATTACAAGAATAAAAACAATTACCTATAGAAAAATATGAAATTTTTTAGTAGGCATGTTCTATTGATATCTCTTTTAATTTAATTGAAGCAGCAGTCCTGACGTTGTTGAATTTACAACATTCTCAATCCTTTAGATTAAAAATTTTGAAAAAAATACACAACAAGATTTTAAATAGCTAAAAACTCAGAGAAATAAATTGTTGAAGTGAATTTGTATCAATAGAAATTTTAATAATTTATCTTGTCTAATTACACAATTTTAATAATTTGTCTTGTCTAATTACATAATTTTAAGTAATTTTATTTTTCTGTTGATAAATTATAAAAATAGAATGTCAATAAACTTGAAAAAATTACTTTTCTAAATTTTTTAAATTATTTTATATTCTAAATTTTCATTCTAAAAATGTGGCGAAATGGAATAACTGTCTACCAAAGACAAACAAAATTATTTATAATTATTTTTAAATTATCATTCAGTCATTTATATATCATTCTAAAAATATCCAGCAATTTTAAAATTATTTTTAAGTTTAATTTTATTTTAAATTTTAAAAATTATTCAAATAAATGAAATAACTTAACGTTTTTCTTCTTTGTTTGTATAGATATTATTTTGAAATGCAAAGTCAACAAACAAATAAGTAAACAAGTTAGATGTTCAATCCCCATGTGTTGAAAATAGCTAGAAGAATAAATGAAGAAAGGAAATATAAATTTGGGAGAAAAGGATAAGAATGTAAAAATGTAAACCTGTTTACAATGTGAATAGACTTTATTATCAAATTTGAGCTATTATGGCCAAATTATGGCCACATTTTATGACCAAAAGAATTTTTCCAATTAAAATTTATTTTAATTCACACTAAAAGAATCAATTCAAAGAATGATGAGTGTAATCTTCTTGAGCATTAAGTGTAGTCTTTTGATGAATTTTTTATATCATATTAGTCGAAATAAATTTCACTTAATGAAAGACCCAAGTAGAAATTAATAATGTGGACCCTCATTATTATAATACTATTTGAGTCAAAAATAAAATTTATTTCAATTAAGACTAAAAGAATTAATTCAAAGATTGATAAGGAGTGTAATCTTCATGAGCATTAAATGTAGACTTTTGATGAATTCTCGATATCATCGTATCATTAATCTAAATAAATTTTAATTAATGACAGTTTCAAGTTTTCAACTATAAAGCACAATATTACACCTCGAACGCATCGATTTGGTTTTATTATTAGATGGTAGCAGCAAAACTACTTCTTCTATTCCTTGCAATTCCCAATATGCAATATACACAATAACTCTATTTCTATCAAAAAAAAATGAACAATGTATAAAAATTTGCTCCACTCTAATCACTCATTGTACTCACTCGTGAATACCATATTGTCAGTCTCTTTCTTCTTTTCTTAATGGAGTGGCCTGAATTCCCAAAAAGTTCAAACTCGCACGAGCCCATATTTAATCAGTTTGGTGTAGCACCTCGCTATAATTCTGAGATTGTTGTGCAAATAGATAAGTGGACTTTTGAAGAGAAATAATTTTTTAAAAATGATTTTTGTAAGTACAATAATCTGGATTCTCAATTTTTTTAAAATTTATTACTTCAAAACTCCCTCATAAGTCAATGCAAGAAATAAAAAATTACTATATAACTTTTCTCAAAAACGTTGAAATGGAGAATCCGCCACACAATAATAATATTGTCGTTGCTGCTGCTGATGGTCTTGATCAGCAACATCACCAAGTGCAACAGGAAGGTAACAATCGTTCATATCGCCGCCGGGGAACTCCATGGACTCAAAACGAACATCAGTAATTAAATTTTGCTCTTTTTTACTTTTTGTTTTAAATTCATGATTAGTTTATACAAGAACTCTTTTTAATCTTTATTTTTATGTGTAATTATACACTTTTGTATGTTGATTTCGGCATGTTAGATTTTTTCTTTATGTATTTCAATTCATTGTTGCTTCATGCATGGCCAACTTTTAATTTACTTGAATTTTTTTATTTTTTTTTTTTTAAATCTCCTTATGTATGAATTCACCTTCTCATTTTTTGTGATTTAATATTTCTTTACACCTCGTTTATATGAAGACTTTTTATTTTTGAAAAATATATTTCGATAAGAAAGAGAAAATCTTCTCATATATATTTTTTTACTTCAATATATATAATAAAGAAAAAAACTTTGATGTGAGTGCGAATTTTATTACACTGAAGATAAATATTTTTCTTGATGAATTTTATTTGTTATGTTGTAATTGAATTCATTTATAAGTAACACTCTCAATTTTGATATAACGAAAATCTAAGCATCATTTTTAATGTAATCCTTAATAAAATAAGTCATCCATTAAAATAAGTAAAACCGGATTCTTGGTGTATATAAACTTAATTCTTTAAATTTGTTTTTGATTATAAATTGTATTCCCTTCTTTTAAAATAAAATAAAATAATTATTATATATATTTTTAATCATATGGCATGGTATATATAGGTTGTTTCTTATGGGATTAAACAAATTTGAAAGAGGAGATTGGAAGAGCATTTCAAGATACTACGTCTTTTCAAAGACACCGACTCAAGTAGCCAGTCATGCTCAAAAGTATTTCTCTCGTCAAAATAGTAAGACTCCGGTAGAGCGTCGTCATCCAAGCATCAATGACATTCAAACTATCAACCTTAATCTCGGAACAATACCAATAACAACTACAACAACTATTCATCAGAACAATAATAATAGCTTTGCTTATAACAACATTCATCAAGCCGACTCTTCATCAATGCATTTTCATCATCCTAGTTACACCTTTGGTGGTGCAACTTTTAGCAATAACTTCAATGAAAATTTTGGAATCTCCCATTTGGGTGAAGCATCTAGCAGCAACTTGTTTGTTATAGGGCAAAACATCATCAACAACAACAATCTAAATAGACCAACGTCTCCTCGCCCCTTTCTTTCAACATACTTGTCTTCAATTAGGGAGAATAGGCCCCAAGTCTAATCAATATTAGATATTTAGTTAGATATATTTATTGGATGAAGTAAAGCATGCTTGTAATAAATTATGGTTGCGTTGCAGTAGTGAATATTGAGTTTTATAGGTTTAAGGATTGGAGAGATTTAATTTTTCAGTATGTTTTTGAGATATAATATATGGGTCAGATCATTTGACTTGCCTTAGATTCAATTTCATATATAATGATTTGAAAGATTTTTGTGAACATTACTAATATAAATACACACACATATTAATGAGCTACTATAAAGATCAATTTGTTGTGGATATCCGTAGATTTTTTGCACTATAAAAGTAATTTGATATACAATTCTTATCATCATGTTTGTCTTAAGATTCATCATTTACACTTAAATTTTAAACACAAGCAAATTAAATCTCAAAGCGATTTAAACATGATGAATTTAAAATTCATCTGTTGGTCATTTCGGTCCTTAAATAGTCTTTTTGTTTTGTTTTGTTTTGTTTTGTTTTTGCCCTGTTTTTAAATAGTTCATTATGTTTTTTCTTTTCTTTCACTACACTTTAGTTTTGGGCTAAAAATTATTTTTTTAAGAAAATAAATAAATACAATTGTATAGAGATTGTATAATCGTTGTATAGAATACATGCTAAACAATACGATATATGTATAGAAATTATATAGGATGTGTCTAGAAACTGTATATGTGTTGTATAATATATGTATTTGTAATACACACACAGAGTGGTTGTATAAAATGCAGAGTTGCATATAGTATGTGTAGAAATTATATAATTATTGTATAAAATATGTATCTGAATAATTGTTCCAGCTCTAGATTATATAGAATGTGTATAAAAATGATATAATTATAATATGCAATAGTATTTGTATAAAATATGTATAGAAATTGTATCATTGTTGCCTAAAATATATACAAAAACTGTATTATTATATATAACCAATAAAAATACACTTTTTTTATTTGATTGATTAAAAAAAAACTAGCAAATACAATATTTCAATTTTATATTTGCCTGTTAACCCAAAAAAGATAAAACATAGAATTTTAATTGATTGATAGATTTTTTTTTAAGAAAAGGTGATCAGTCTGATTCATTAAACAAAGGAGAAAGATAATAGATAAAGAAACACTCGCCAAAAAGAAAAAGGAATGATGAAACATCACCCGACAAAAAAGTGACAAAACAAAAAAAGGGAGGCACGAAACTCGAACAAACAAAAAACTGACAAAACAAAAAAAAGGAGGCGCGAAACTCGAGTGGATAAAAAACTGACAAAATAAAAGAAGGGAGGCGATTAAGCCAAATGGCTAGAAATTGAAATTTCAATTCCTTGGCCTCTTGCGTAGCTTTAATTTCGACCGACATGTTGTTTTAGTCCTTTCTGCAGAATAATATTCAATGAATATATCTTATTGAGTTTAACCATTTTATCGGATAGTACTAAACTTAGATAATAGATATTATTTAAAGTTGATATATGTAGACGATCTTTAATTGATTATAAATACTTTATAGATATACACATACCGATAAAATAAATAAATAAATATTTTAAATGCAGGTAACAAAAACATGAACTTACCTTATACTCTAAGAACTTGCTTTAAGCAAGTTCTTTATTTTTTTATCGGTATTTGTTTATACATAGTAAATTTTTCTGAAACTTATTCTTTTGACAAATCTACCGATGATTAAATATAGTACTTAAAATAATTTTTAAAAATAGGGAGAGTTGGTTTTTCTGTCAACTCATTTATAAAATAGATCGATGTGATCGGTAGTTTAATAATTTTTTATACAAAAATTACCGATACTAGTTGATCACTTTTTCAAAAAAAAAATGTTAAAGGGTCTAAATAAAAAATAAAATTTTAAAATCAACAAGTATCAATTGAGTGTTAGAATATATATATATATATATATATATATATATATATTCTTCAAAATAAGAGAAAATACATAGATACCCCCGAATCTTGTTTGAGTTTTTTAAAAAGACACTTAAACTATACTTTCTACTTATTACCCCACAAATCTTTCTTAAATTATTGCAAATACACTATTTTGACACTCTGTGTGTATACACACACAACGAGTGCGTGAAAGATTTGAAATTGACTTTATTGACCAATTAAAAGTTGTCACGTGTAAATAATTTGATATATAATTTATCTTTTTTTAAAAAAAAAATATTTATTTACTTTTAAAAATTATTACATACCCCCTCTCCCCGCAATACCCCACCCACCCGCCATTGTCTTCTTCCTCATTGACAACTTCTTCTCCACCACCATAACTCAACAACAACATCAATTACTGCAACAACAACATCATCACCATAACTCTCTTTCTCCTCAATCATCACCATAACTCTACTCACCTTTTACCATCACCATATTTACCTTCTTCAATTTCAAGTTCTTATTTCAATTTATTTTTTTGACATTTTGAACAATTTTATAAAACCCAATATATTTCAAGATGATTAAGAGTATTATTTTTTTATTTACATTTCTATAAGCTATTTACGAATTTTAGAAAATTCACTAATTATTTACAAAAAAAATTAATTTTGATATTATTTTTCTCAAAATCTTTATTGCTTTAAAATATCAAAGTTTATTCAGACAAAAGAATGATTAATTTCATATTAATAACTTAAAAGATAATACATCGAAACTACCCTGAACTTGTTAGCAAAACTTACTTTAGACCCTAAACTAATCGAGCAATTATTTACCTCCTTATGAACTTTAAAATGTATTATTTTGCCTCCTTAAGAGCTGATGTGGCAAAAAATAAATAAATGCGCATTTTAGTGGAAAAAAAGTATAATTTTTTTTTAGTGGGGCCCACTTTAATATTTATAAACATTATTTTGTTTCCTTCTTCCTCACACCCCACCACCCCCATTTCATGTTCTTCTTCACACCCCACCATCCCCATTTCTTCTTCTTCCTTTTTTTTTTTTCACTTCTATTCACCAAAATCTTCAATCAAATACACAATAATAAAATACATAAATTATACAAAAATAAACTTTCATATAAAAATCAAGAATCAACAAAATAAACTCAAAAAATACATAAAAGTCATTGTGTAAAGCACAACACATGCCGTTAGTCTTTGTCACTCCCTTCTTCTTCTACTTTCCAAACTGAAACTTTTTTTTTTTTCAGTTCATAGGCTTCTCTCTTCCCCATTTTCAACACGAATCGACGATCCCTACCACTTAATTTTCGATCACCGCTACCAATTTTTAACTATAAACAGTTAATCAAACGGGTCTCCACTATATATATTATTTTTATTTTTGAGTTCATTTTTCTTGATTTGGGTATGTTTTGTTATGTGTTTTTCCAGTTAGATTCTGAATTTGATTTGTTTTGTTGGGTATTGATCTGTTTTATTATTTTGGGTGATCGTTGGAGTGTTCAAAATTGAATTTTGATTGGTTTTCTTGATGTGGTTATGGCTGGTTTTCTTGGTTCAAGATCTGTAGATTGTCGATTTGTGTTGGAGGGGGAGGGGGTTGTGAAGAAGAAAGAAAGGGAGGGGCATATATATATATATAGTATATATTTTACTTTTTTTAAAAATATATATAAAAATAGTATGTGTGTGGGATTTTTTTTTTTAAATTCTAATTTCTTACGTGACAATGACATAGCACTGATGTGGCGCTGATTTGGCAATGACATGGTGCGTTTGTAGTGCACTCTCCGTTGTGAGAGTGAGATTTTGATTTTGAGGTTGAAATTAATTCACTTGAAAGTTGTTAAGGGGGTTAAATAATTGTCTGATTAGTTTAGGGTCTAAAGTAAGTTTTGCTGACAAGTTAAGGGGTGTTTTGATGTATTATCTTATAACTTAATCAAAGTTGAGAAAGTTCTAAAAAAAATATTATAAAAATGCTTTCTAATTGTTATGTAATGGCCGAAGGGAATGGAGATATTTTGTGGAGAAGAAGGAAAAGAAATATGAAGCTAAAGGAGATTGGTTATAGAGAAAATACGTGGAGTGAAATGATTGGTAGAAAGGAAAAAGAAAGTCAAAAAGTAAGAGAGAGGAAAACGAAAGAGGATAAAAATGTAAAGAAAACAATTAAAAATAAAAAATATGTATTTTTTATTAAGTCAGACGTTTCAAAATTATTTGGGGGGGGGGGGTATTAGGATACTCACAAAGTTGAAGTGTCTTTTTGAAAAAACGATCCAACATTAAGGGGGTATTTATGTATTTTCTCTCAAAATGAAGATATCATCTCGCATACGATGAAGACCTTATGTCAATTCTCAAACAAATAACTTTTAATTTAATTTAGTTCATTTTTTCACTTTTTTCTCTCGTCAACTGATCAACCGAGCTAATGTTTACCGATCCTCAGCATCCAATAATTTTATAATTTAATTGATTTGTTATTTTTTTTCTCTCGCCAACTAACCGATCAAGTAAATGTTTACTGCAAATTCATCAATTTTCAATACCAACACACTACCCTCTGACATCACTCTTTCAGCGTCAACTCTAAAATATTGATCAACTATGATCGTTTATTATGTTGATAATAGACCTTTGTTAAAGTAGTTCGAGCATGTTAATGAATATGGATCAGAAAAAAAGGACATATTCTATTAAGTTCGAGTATGTTATTGAATAAATATAAAATGCATCAAAACCCTCTAAACTTGTCACTCCAACTTATTATAGAACTTAAACTTAACACGCGTTTATTTACCCTCATAACATCTTTAAAGTGAAATAATTTCACCTCTTAATATATAAAATCACTCTCACAACGGAGAGTGCATCACACTCGCTGACACATTAGCGCCACATCACCGCCACGTCAGAGCCACGTAAATAAAATATTTTTTAAATAAGAAGGTCCAAATATCGAAGGTAAAATAAGAAGGTTTCAGCGATTTTTGAGATAGGATCGCTCAAACAACGAGAAGGAAAAATTAATCGATGAACTTGGGGACCGATTTCCGCTAGATTGAGCACGAATCGGATGAAAGCTTCGCTGGAAAAAAAAACTCGATAATACTGAACTTCCCCCGATTTTACTATTTCTAGCCGAAAATCCTCAATCTGCTTCCCTTTTTTGATCCCTTCTTCACTGATATAAGTGTATGCGTGCTTCTCGTGAACTCTGTGTATAGTGTTTTTCAATCCAAAATCAGAATGGAAAGGAGGCGTGTATACTTATGTGTTTTGAATTCGTTTGTGAGTGTGGTCTCCTTGTTCATTCAAAAAAAGAGGAAAAGAAAAAATAGAGATTCTTGTATTCATACCATGAGTCCCTCCCCCCAAACAAATCCCTCAGAGTGTATATCCTCTCTCTGTATATTGTTGAGAGTATTTAAGTGGGTTCCATCATGTGCCTTTCCTAGAAGGTTCCTTGTGCGTATTTCTTTGTGGACAAGAAAGGGAGAAGGGGGGTCATGTGGGTAGGGGTGGGGTAGTGGGTGAGGTGTAAGTTTTTAATTGGAAAGGTTGTTGGGGAGGTTTTAAAAGAAGACGAAATTTGTTATCTTTCATCTTTGTTTCAGATCGCTGATGCTTGCCCCTGTCTTGTTTCCTCATTGACCCAAACTAGATCAGGGGAAAAGATTTTGACTCAAATACTGATTTTCTCTTTAAGCATGTCTCTGAGATGCCCCTTTTGAAAGCTGAATATTTCACGCATCCAAGAACCTGTCGGTTGATGAACTTTCTTTTCTATGTCTTGAATTATGATCATGTTTCTTTCATGTGCTGGTCCTTGGCTTTCCCTCATACAATTAGGAAGACTAGTAGCAAGTTTTGAAATACTTTCTCGTTTGTTTTGACACAGAATGGATCAAAAAAATGTAAACAAACGATGGTGACTTTTATTTTAATAAAGACATAAAAGGACAAAAATATGAATATGTAAATGAAAGAAAAGGGCAATGTCCCTTATTCAAAAAGAAAATTTATCTGAATACGGCAACCAACTCCAATGAGTATGACATGCATTTTGGATTAAGTTGCCTGATCTTCCTATCCAAACTTCCCATTTGTTGTTGTGTTCGTGCCTTTGCCGCTGAGCCGCTTCTTCAAATCCATTGGACCCATATATCTCATTCAATCGACGACATCTTAAAAGACTTTCGCCAACAAATCTCTTTCCTTTTCATTTTTCACTTTTCTCTCGAACTCTTCATTGCCTTACGGTGCCTGTGAGGGTTTTCACCAGTAAAACTCTCTCATTTTTATTTCTCTCGACTCACCATCGCCTTATGGTGCCCGCGAGGGTTTTCAACAATAAGACTCTCTCATTTTTATTTCTTTCCTGATTTCTTATGCTGAGGAAGACAAATAGTACCCCACAATGTATCATCATATCCATTGCATGCTTAGCTTTAACATTATCAAAAATTGATATGAAGGACTTTCTTTGGTTGTAACTTGGATTTTGGATAAGGTTAGAAATGGATGGCAAGAGGCTCAAACGACACTTATAGTGGGGGTGAGACTTACAACTTTTGGAATCGACTCAACTAACACATTAACTAATGCCCCAGTTTTTGTTGACTGGGTGACTCTAAAATATTTATTTGGTTGGACCGAGCCCTAAATAGGGCAACCTACGTATCTCACTCTCTAGAGAGGAGAATCAGGTCGCACGTAGTTCCATCAGCATGTACTTTGTTTTGATTTGATTTTTCTCTTCTTTTTTTCTTTTATTTTCATACTTACTTTTTTATTCTTCTTTTCTTGACACTTGTTTTTACTCGGTTTTGATTCCAAAAGAGGGGTATGAAAGAAAAAATAAAATTAGGCTCAAATGGGGTAAACAAAGGATAACACAATGTTTGGATAGCAGAATGGAATGCCTTCATCATATCAATCTTCAAAAATGCAGGTACCAAGCATGCAATTGAACCAACAAAGGAATAAAATATCATACATAATATCTTTTGACTGCATCTGCATTGATAGCCATTTCTGCCATTTTGCCTTCAATATTTGTCAAATATAAGGCCCCATTGGGCAACACTTTCTTCACAATAAAGGGACCTTGCCAATTTAGGGAGAACTTGCCTTTAGATTCAACCTGATGAGGAAGGATACAGTTCAATACCAACTGACCAACTTCAAAACGCCTGGGGCGTACCTTTTTTTTATACGCACGAGCCATTTTTTCTGATACAATTGACTATGACATACCGACGTTAGTCTTTTTTCATCAATCAAGCTTAACTGTTCCATTCGGGTTTTGACCCACTCATCATCATCAATCTCTACTTCCACAATAACTTGAAGAGAGGGAATTTCAACTTCTGCGGGAATGAATGCTTCTGTCCCGTACACCAACAAATATGGAGTTTCCCCTGTTGAAGTACAAAAAGTAGTACGATAACCTAGAAATGCAAACGACAACTTCTCGTGCCATTGTCTGGACCCTTGTGCCATTTTTCGCAGTATCTTCTTGATATTCTTGTTGGCGGCTTCCACAACACCATTTTCCTTTGGACGATATGGAGTGGAATTTTGATGTACGATCTTAAACTGTTGGCACACTTCTTGCATCAAATGACATTAAGATTGGCAGCGTTGTCTGTGATCATCTTTGGAATTCCAAACCTACAAATAATGTTGGCATGAACAAAATCCACCACCGCCTTCTTTGTCACTGACTTGAAAGTTACTTCTTCTACTCACTTTGTGAAGTAATCAATGGCCACCAAAATGAATCTATGCCCATTTGATGCTTTCAGCTCAATCGGCCCGATCACGTCCATCCCCCAAGCTACGAAAGGCCATAGAGCAGACATTGCATGCAATTCAGCAGGAAGAGAATGTATCAGATCACCGTGTACCTGAAATTGATGACATTTTTTAACAAAATGAATGGAATCCCTCTCCATAGTAAGCCAATAATAACCTTCTCTGAGAATCTTCTTTGATAAGACATAACCGTTCATATGGGGCTTGCATACTACGGAATGAACTTCAACCATGATTGCCGAAGCTTCTTTTGCATCAACACACCTCAAAGTCCTAGATCTAGGGTTCTTTTGTATAAGATTCCCCCACTTAAGAAAAATCCACTAGCCAAATGCCAAATAGTCCTCTTTTGATCATTGGTGGCATGTGTTGGGTATTCTTCCGACTGGATGTATCGCTTGATATCAAAGAACCAAGGTTCGCCTTTGAGTTCTTCTTCAATTGCATTACAGTAAGCATGTTGATCACGACTCTGTATATGCACTGGATCAATTTAGGCCTTGTCAGGATGTTGGAGTATTGAAGCCAAAGTGGCTAAGGCATCAACAATATCATTGGGAATTCTTGGAATATGCCTAAACTTTAAAGACACAAACTGTTGACATAGATCTTTCAACCATTGTCGATACGGTATTAGCTTTAAATCTCGCGTCTTCCAATTACCTTGAATCTGATGGACGAGCAAATCTGAATCCCCCAACACTAATAGTCCCTGGATTCCCATATCAATAGCTAGCCTCAGACCCAGAATGCAAGCTTCATATTCTGCCGTGTTATTGGTATAATTAAATCAAAGTTTTGTTGTTACCGGAAAATGTTGCCCCACCTCAGAGATAAGAACTACATCTATTCCGACTCCTTTCACGTTGACAGCTCCATCGAAGAATAACTTCCAACCTGGATCAGTATCTATAACTACTTCATCGACAAACAACACTTCTTCATCTAGGAAAATATGTCTTTAATGGCTCGTACTCTTCGTCAACAAGATGATATGCCAAGGCTTGGGCTTTTATGGCGGTTCAAGTCACATATACAATGTCGAACTTGGTAAGCAATATTTTCCACTTTGCCAAACGACCGGTCGGTATAGGCTTCTGAAAGATATACTTCAAAAGATCCATGTGGGAGATGAGATAAGTAGTGTAGGACGAAAGATAATGCTTCACCTTCTGTGCTACCCAAGTTAGGGTACAACACATACTTTCAAGAAGAGTGTACCTAGCCTCATAAGTTGTGAACTTCTTACTGAGATAATAATTAGCCTGCTCTTTTTTGCCCGTGACATCATGTTGACCTAGGACACAACCGAAAGAATTGTCCATGACCGATAAATATAAGATCAAAGGCCTACCAAGTTCCGGTGGTACCAGCACGAGCGGATTTGACAAATATCTTTTGATTTTGTCGAATGTTTCCTGACATTCTTCAGTCCACTCTACCACAAAACTCTTTTTCAGCAACTTGAAAATGGGCTCACACGTGGTTGTGAGTTGAGCAATAAACCTACCAATGTAGTTCAGCCTACCAAGAAGACTCATCACCTCCGTTCTGTTCTTGGGCGGTGGCAGATCCTGAATGGCTTTGATCTTCGAAGGATCCAATTCGATACCCCGACGGCTGACTACGAACCCCAATAGCTTTCCAGATGGAACTCCAAATACGCATTTTGCCGGGTTGAGTTTGAGATTATACCTACGGAGCCTTTTGAAGAACTTTCTTAGATCTTTAACAGGGTCAGCCTGATTCTTTGATTTAATAATTATATAATCTACATAAACCTCAATATCCTTATGCATCATGTCATGAAACATAGTGGTTATGGCTTACATTTTTTTTGTCCAACATTCTTCAGACCGAACGACATTACTCGATAACAATAAGTTCCCCATGGTGTGATAAAAAACATCTTCTCTGCGTCTTCATTATCCATAACGATCTGGTGGTATCTGGTATAACAATCCACAAAAGAGGCTACCTCATGTTTAGCGCAATTATCCAACAAAATATGGATGTTGGGCAGCGAAAAATCATCCTTCGGACTTGCTCTGTTCAAATCACGGTAATCAACACATACTCAAATTTTGCCGTCTTTCTTTGGAACGGGAACAACATTGGATAACCACGTAGGATAACGAGCCACTCGAATGACTTTGGCTTCAAGTTGTTTCATGATTTCCTCTTTGATTTTGATACTTACATCAGTTTTAAACTTCCTCAACTTTTGTTTCACAGGGGGGAAGACAAGATCAGTTGGCAATTTATGAGCCACTAATTCATTGCTTAAACCAGGCATATCATCATAAGACCATGCAAAAACATCCTTATAATCAATTAACGCTTGAATCATTCCATCTTTTAGTTGTGGCAAAGCATGTACATTGATTTTAGTTTCCCTAACATCTTTTTGATTCCCTAGATTAATTGTCTCAACTTCATTCAAATTAGGATTTGGCTTGTCTTCAAACTGTTCCAACTCTTTGCTTATTTCTTCTAGTGCATCTTCTTCATCATATTCCCCCTCTTGCTTCATTATATCTTGATTAGTTTGTATTTTAAGATCAGGCCAAAAATTCTGCATGCATGTCATGTCATTAGTCAACATAAAGAGAACTGTATAAAGAAAAGACAAAATAAGATATATTAGACATAAATAAAAGGGACATTGCATTTCATTAAAAGGGAAAGATAAGAGCGTTTAAACACAAACAACAAAATACAAACAAGCTAAATTCCGAGTTACAACCCTGGAATAACTCAAAAAACTGAAAGGAAAACAAAATAAACTACCAAAACTCCCTCCTGACGGGGAGAGGAGTGACTTCCCAATTGTTGAGACGGACAGCTGGGCCTATGAACTGCACATCTACCTTACTGGTACCTTCTCCTGCGTCAACCATGTCAACTTCAATCAACAGGTTCTGGAAGTCATCAACCAATTCAACTTCAAATTCTACAGGTGCCACGACACTGCACTTGATGAATGACTTACTGAGTAGAGGCACTGGGTGAGGGAGTGACCATATTTCTTTCTTTGTTTCCTTATATTTCTTTAGATCTTCAGTCGTAGGTTCGAAACCCAGACCAAAAGTGCCCATGTTCTCCCTCAGACATTTGGGATGAACTATACCGTGAAGAGACACTCCTAAACCCCTTCCTGGCTTGAATCCATATTTTAACATTTTATTTATCATCATGATAGAACATGGAGACAATTGTGGACCTGGAATAACTTGCCCTTCAATGATACGATTCACCGATACTATATCAAAAGTTTGATAGACAAATGTCTCCTCTACATTGTTTACTTCAATAAGGGACAAGAGAGAATCTTCGTAGGAGGAAAAATCACCTTCACGATGAATAACCACTTCTTGTCTGTCATGCTCAAACATGATTATTTGGTGCAATGTAGATGCAACCGCCTTGGCCTTGTGGATCCATGGTCTTCCCAACAACAGATTGTAAGAGGAGTCGATATTCAGCACTTGAAACTCTATGGTGAATTCAACCGGCCCTATAATCAACATTAGTTCTATTTCTCCAATGGATTTGAATTTTGCTCCATCGAAAGCCCTAACACATACATTGTTGGGCCTGATCCTCTCAACAACAATATTCAGCTTTTGCAAAGTGGATATAGGGAAAATATTTGCATATGAACCTCCGTCAATTATGACATGAGTGACGTAGAAATCTTCACACTTTACTTTAATGTATAGACCCCGGTTATGCCTCGTACCTTCAACAGGAAATTCATCGTTAGAGAAACTGATCCGATTGACCTCAAAGATTTTTCCAACCATTTCCTTAAGCTGATTTATCGTAATCTACCTAGGAACATATGCTTTGTTTAATACCTTATGTATAATGTCACGATGTTCCTTGGAAGAAGAAACAAAGATAAGAGGGAAATTTGAGGAGGGGTTTTCTTCAACTGATCTATTATTGAATACTCTGGCAACTTCATCTTTTTCAAAAATTCTTCGGCTTTTTCTTTGGTGACAGGCTTTTAGATAGATGAAGGCCCACTCACAATTGTCTTGGACTTTCTTAAACCTTCAGGCACGAAGCATCTTCCTGACCGAGTAAAACCCCCTACCTCATCTACACCTTCCACTACTTCCTTCCCCTGATAAGTCATCACAGTCCGCTTATAGTTCCAGGGAACCTTGTTCGTATCAACTATCAGAGGTTGGGTCACCGGTTTGATGATAATAGGTGCCAGAAGTTCTCCTTTCACCGTCAATATAGGCTTACCTGGAGCTCCTATCATCGTCAACTTAGGCTTGTCTTAACTTAAACCAAAAACTGCTTCGACTCCTTTCACTGTGATCACGGGATTCTTCATGCTTTCTTGGAATTTATCCTCTCCTGTTTCTTCCTGGATCAATGATATTGCTTTCAATGAGTCCGCCACATTCACTGATTTATCCTCATTGGTCTGTATTCTGACAATAGGCTTATAACACCTTGACGACTCTTTCCCATCATATGTCAATTCTAACATATTAGTTTCAGCATGGGTTGGCAATGGATTCTGGTTAATGTTTGGAACCTCTGAGACCTGGACCAAATCTGATTTGCATCGATTAAATCTTGGACGGTCTCTTTAAATACCAGCATTTCTCGATATCGTGGCCTGGTATGTCAGAACAATATGCACACCTTAAAGAATAATTGAGATTTCTAGGAGGTGGATTTGAAAGCCTTTCTTGAATTGGTCTTAAGACCTTCATCTTTCTCAACCTATCAAATAAGCTAGCATATGTCTCCCCGAGAGGCGTGAACTAATTTTTGACCGCCTTATCTTTCTTGTACTCGGTCTTGGTTTAGAAACCGGGTCTAGAGGGTTTTTGGTAATTTGGTGGAGCTGATGGACGATTTTATGGAGCTTGCGCACGCCATTGCGGGTAAGAAGGGGTTTGGGCATATGGTTGTGTGCTATATACTGGGTAAGGAGGGGGTGGAATGACATATGGTGGGTTTTGTGGAAGGTAGTAATGGTGGGGAGAAATATATGAAACTTGGACATAGGCTTGGGATTGGGATTGGGGATAGGGGTGAGGCGGTCTTTTGGGATAGGAATGGGGTCCAGCAATAATGGTCGCCACGTCCTTTTTCTTTTTTTTACCTACGAACGCGCCAGATCCACCTTGAACGCTTGTGTGGTGGCTTTTAACGTGGCAAAATTTACTATTCGGCCGATCTTAATTCCACTCTCTATCATTTCTCCCATTTGAGGACTTCAATAAAAGACTTTCCCATTGCCGGAAGTAAATGTTGAAAATAGGTATTATCCTATGCCTGAATGAAGACCTCTACCATCTTACTCTCCTTCATTAGAAGCTTTACCCTGGCGGCCTGTTCACGCCACCTTATCGCATATTCCCTAAAGCCTTCAGTGTTTTTATTCTTCATGTTGACCAAAGATTTTTCGTCAGGAATCAGGTCGACGTTATACTAAAAATATTGCACAAACTCAGAAGCTAAGTCATCGCAGCTATTCCACTTGTTGATATCTTGATCGACAAACCATTCTGAAGCCAGATCGGAAAGACTGTCGCCAAAGAAAGCCATGAGCAACTCTTCCCTTCCCCCTGCTGCCCTCAACTGGTTGCAATAACGTCTCAAGTGTGCCATGGGATCACCGTGACCAACATACTTCTCAAATTTAGGCATTGTAAAGCCGAGGGGAAGGTTAACGTCTGGGAACATGCAAAGATCTTTATAGGAAACACTCTTATAACCTCCAGTTCCCTGCAAATTCCTCATGGCATGTTCCAAACTTTTCAATTTCCGCGCTACGACTTCCTGTTCTTCTGTTGCTACAGGCTTCTCCGTATCAAATGGAAATGCAGGTGGCTGAGTGTACCCATACGGTTCATTAATCCTCAAAGTAGGCTCCGGGGCATAATACTGATTATCTGAAATTTTTAATACTGGCTCACTAGAAGAATGAGGAAGCACCGTTGTCGGACACACAACATAGGTGGGATCTTTAGGTGGTGGTGGAGCCACAAAAATAGGCACTGCCAGTGGCGCCGGCTGAGCAGCGGGCCTTGGTTGGGGAACTGCCAAGGGCACACTAGAAGTGCCAGGATAATATTGTCATGGAGTGAATCCTGGCGCGTGTTTTGGTGACTCCATGGGAGCAGAGAATTGAGCCTGACAAAGCGGTGGGCAGTTAAAGATATTCCCAAGATATTCAGGGAGCGGAGGAGGAGGCATGCCACTAGCCCATGCTCGGTGCAGATCTATTAATTGTTGCCTAAGTCTTAGAACCTCATCATTGCGTTTTGAACTTTCCTCCCGGGGATCCTGATCTAGGTCAATGAGCAAATTTTCAATCTCCCTACTAGCCATGACGAGCTTTGCTTTTGATCTAGTGAAGTACGAGTGACTTGCCAAAGTGCTGCAAACCAACCACTGTTATCTAAAAGAACATGCTCATCAAAGACAACACCCGTTAGGATTAGGTCACACAACAAGCATGGGAATCACATTGGTAAAATTGTCCTAGATTCATGTTCATTTATACCAGCCTTTGAGGGTAGCGAGGTCATTTTAACATTATCCCAATTTTCATCTACACTCATTTACTTCTTTCCTCCAACCACACCTCTTTTCTTCCGCCCTCATTTTTTTTTTTGTATCAATCTCTGTTCTTTCCCTTTGTGGTTTCATCATCCTTTATTTCTTTTCTTCTTTCGCTATCCCATTTCTTTTTATCTTTCGTTATGGCTTTTGTTTTTCTTTAAAAGAGGAAAATTGGGGAAAATCAAAGAAACAAAATATTAGATCGAACCCAAAAGTAGGTTGCCTACGTATCATGTTGTTCATGAATCTGATCTTGCGTAGTTTGGGATGGATATGCATAAACATCACATAGTTGAAGTTTTTTTTTCACGAAAAACGAAAACAAACAAACAAAAGAAAGACGTAACATCATAACATTTTGATGAAAGAAACAACAAAAACACACAACGAAATTAAGACAACCTCGATACTAATCAACAAAGAATGAATGACATTCTAGACTAACATGACAACATACATAATGCTCCTAATAAAGACTCTAAAGTTAAAGCAAACTTGACACCGACTTAACAAAGACACAATACTACAAATGGCAAAAAAGTAAAGGACTCAAACTAAACAAAAGATAGGAAATGCTCCTTCAAACTGGTGTTCTGCGTGATGACCCTGGCTGAGATGGACCTGCCTGTGAAGTTCTCTTTCTCTCATTCAAACAATGTAGCATATCTTGTAAGGACCCTTCAATATTTTGGAAGATGCCTCTGGCACGTATTCCTGCCTCGTGAGGAGTACACTTGAAAAGACTGTTCTGACACCCCTCAACAGTTTTTAGAAAACCTAATAACTGAACTCTTAGTGCCTCTACCTTGGCCCCCGCCCCTTCATCCTGATGGTCGCCAACTATGCATTCATCTTGTATCCTCCCTCTAAGATGCACTGGTAATGGTATGCTGACACCTCGAGGAATAGATTGTAACCAGATTCCATATCCTTGAGTGTATCCGGTATTATCTAAACCTGTCCTGAGAGTATCCACGCCCTGCCATGTTGCATTACTCCAGAATTGCTCATACTTGATCTCACCCCTGGCATGGTCCCTAAAGTACTCCACATCCTATTGAAAGTCCACTATTTGCGAAATATCTTGCACTCTACCCAATTGACGCATTACCCTAAGAGGAGTGTATGGTCGGCTACAATTAAGCCCCAAGAAAACTAGATGGGGGTGTATGCTAGATCCAACAAAGATTACTTTCGGTCGGAACCATAGATAGGTCCACAAGACATTGCTATCTATTCTTGATTCAAGGAACTCAACCCAAACGTCGACTTCTATAGGCAATGAGAATTTAGCAAAACCCATTTTATGTTCTATGGTTTCCACTCGACTAGGCAGACAACGGTCAATCATATCAGATTTAAGCAAAGAAGGGGCGTGCAAATGCTCTATCATCCATAGTTGTAATATTAGGTTGCTCCCTTAAAAAAATTGCATACCCCCTTTTACCTTGGTCAAAACTTTGTATATTTCCACTAAGATCAAAGGCACAATAGTGACCTTATCTCCCTTATCCTTGTTAAATAAGGCCATCGCTACATATTGCAACCAAGTATTAATACACCTATCTTCCAAGGGGAATACCAAAGTACCTAACAGAACAAAGGCGAAGACTTCAAGGCGACGTTTCTCCCAATTCTTCTTACTTGTATAAAATTCATCTAAAAAGTAATCAAAACCATCTAAGAGGTCAAACCGAGCATACAAGTAATCGAAAGAGATTCAATATTGGTTAAGGCAACCCAGATGGTCATTAACTTTCAACCCATAACAGTGGAGAAACCTATTGGGAGAATGAAACTGCGCTCGAATCATCATCTTTTTAATGTAGGCCAATTTAAATAAACTAGATATCTCCGCCAGGGTAGGTGTCATTTCACAACTCCCAAACCTAAAAACCAGACAATTTGGATCCCAAAAAGTCAATGCAGCCTCGATCAAGTTTGGACGGGGCATGATAGACAAGAAAGAAGTGGGAGTGCCTAGCTTCTTTGATAACTCATGCCTTTCGGAGTAGTTGAACGTGCACCACCACTTGATTAACTTTTTGGGCACTTTAGCAACCATTAGGGCTTTAGACCTGGGAGGAAGATCCATCCAGTAACAACACACAAGGCTTATGATTTAACAATTGATAAAAGGGGAGAAGTTCCCGACCCTCGGGATTTTGACACGGAAAGGTTATCATGCAGAAACAAACCACTTTAGACTCAGATTAAAACAAATGGTACCACTAAGTGTGGTCAGCCTACTTGGCTTAGATTAACCGACGACTCTAGACCAGACTAAAAGGGGGAAGACCCTAATCTAGGACCAAGATAGTGACCAAAATAAAATTTTACCGGACCCACCGAGGGTTGCCTACGTATCCCGCCCCGAAGGACGAGAATCAGGTACGCATAGTTCGTCCAACTTGGACAATAAAGGATTAAATGACAAACTAAACCCTGAATTGAAAGACACGACTAAAGACATTTGAATAAAATCTCTTTTTTTGTGTTTTTAATTAGAAACTAACACCAACAACTCTGAAAGAAAAATCTTTTTGATATTTTCGTTATAGAAAAATGTACAAAGCTCCTATTGAAAGGAAAAAAAATAATTTTTGGAGTTTTTGAATAGTGAATACTTACTAAAAAAATAAAAGAAAAATCTTTTTAACATTTTTTATTTTTGGAAAAGGAGTGCAAAAAGTAAAAAAAATATTTTTTTTTAATTGTGAAAAACAAATGTCATAAAGAACCCTAAAAACTACCAATTTTTTTTTCACTCTTTTTTTCTTATTCTTTTTTTTTTTCCAATAATTTCTTGCCTACACACTTTGCTTCTAACTCAAACTTTTGCCCAAATCAGTCTGTCAAATGACCTCGTTACCCTCAAAGATGCAACATTTAGCACGTAGAGATGCTTCAGAGGTAAGTCTCCTACAAAGGGCCACGTGGGTCCCGCTAGATCTCAATATGACGCAAATAAGCATGACTTAAAGGCTGACCTACGTTGGAGTTTACTAACAAGGTTGTTCAGGGGAGCGTATGGTCGATAGTGGCGGCACTAGCTTTCCACCCACTCCATACCAGCAGACGGTTCCCCCTCCTAAAAATAAGGGTGACTCAACTATAGGTTGTGTACACAGCTTCTATGTACTACAAAACTTGTTGCAGAAAGAATTGACTCGGGTTATGCATATGATGTCAGATATAAACCGGTAACACATAAGAGAAAAAATGTAAACACGTAGCACGTAAACACTCCACAATGATAAAACAATAACACAAAATAACACAAACAAAATGTTTATACACCTATAGTGCCAAACTAAGCCGATACAACTCCAAAAATAAGCTCGAATTCTGAAATTGTCCCCAGCAGAGTCGTCAGAGTTGTCACACCCCTTTTTAACTCCAAAAAGATTATGATTTTAAGTTCGAAAGTTTTTTTTTATATTATTAAGAGTGACAAAATGAATATTTATTTCGAAAAGAATTATTTACCCTTTTAACTCAGAGTCGCCACTTGGCATAATCCGGTGTGCCAAGTCACCTTTGAAAATCCTTTTCAAAACTATTTTGACTCTAAAAGATTGATCCGCAAATAGAGATT
This sequence comes from Capsicum pubescens, assembly GCA_030864215.1. Lineage (NCBI taxonomy): Eukaryota > Viridiplantae > Streptophyta > Magnoliopsida > Solanales > Solanaceae > Capsicum > Capsicum pubescens. Next base: position 182,411,917 of record CM061539.1, on the reverse strand, counting down.
CCGGCTAAGGAATTCTTTTGACCGAGGGGAAGGTGCTAGGCACCCCTCTATCCCATGGTTTGACCACGGTCGCTTGGTAGAGAGTATCGGCTAATTTAACACTATGAATGTATAAACCGCACAAAACACGTAAAACAAACAAAACAACAAACAAAATAAAACGAGTCAAAAATATAGAGTCCAGTCCAAATTATACAGTCCATAATAATAAAAATGCAAAAATAAATCCTATCTAACCTATGCTAATTCTAACTACGCTCCCCTGCTTTACCCGATGCCTCAGGCCTTGATCACGGTCCGCCTTCGCCAACATGATACGTCGGGGTATTCTTCGATGAATAAATACATCAATCTTCGGGGCATTCTCCAGCCAAATGAATATACTTCAATCCGAAAACATAAACCAACACTTTTCAACAAAAACACTTTCATCATTCAACAATCACAAGTCATAAACTTTGCCTATCCCACTTATATTCGCCTATCAATTGTCGACCTAAACATGATACTACCGTTTTCCAACAACATCCAATGCTTATTCCGAACTAAACGACATTACACCATAATTGATTTATTCATCCATTTTTATTTTTTATTATTTATTTTTTAATTCCTACCCCCCACTAATTTTATTTTTTATCAATCACACCTTCAAAGTTACTCCGATTCATTCCACATATCAACGAAATCATATCATCAAACACGTAATTATAACATTGTAACATCAACAAAAATCCAACAATCACCACATAATCAATTAGACGCACCAAATACCATGAATAATGAAATAAAAGAGGGGAAGATTAGAATTGGACCTCAATGGAGCGTTTCTCGTAGATAATAAAAAAATCCGAGAACCGAGATCCTCGAGCAAGGAAACCCCAAAAACGAGCAGTCCAAATCAATATAGAAAGAGAAGGAAACCCGTTACTGATTCGAGGTTAACAGAAAACATGAATTGACTTCTAACGACCTCCAAAACTCGATATCGACTACCAATCCTAAAGACAAACCAATTCGAAGCACCCTAGAAATCTAAGCGAGAGAGTTGAACTGCTTAAAACCGAGCTCATATGAACAGACAACGATGAAGAAGTCCAAACAGTGGACACCGCCCAGATTACGTCCAAATATCGAAGGAAAAATAAGAAGGTTTCAGTGATTTTTGAGATGAGACCGCTCAAACAACGAGAAGGAAAAATTAATCGATGAACTTGGGGACCGATTTCGGCGAGATTGAGCACGAATAGGATGAAAGCTTTGCCGAAAAAAAAAACTCGATAATACTGAACTTCCCCCGGTTTCACTGTTTCTAGCCAAAAATCCTCAATCTGCTTCCCTTTTTCGATCCCTTCCTCACTGATATGAGTGTATGCGTGCTTCTCGTGAACTCTGTGTACAGTGTTTTTCAATCCAAAATTAGAATGAAAAGGAGGCGTGTATACTTATGTGTTTTGAATTCGTTTGTAAGTGTGGTCTCCTTGTTCATTCGTGTATACTTATGAATTATTTTATTTTGTAGGTAAAAGTTAGGTTTAATGTATTATCATAATATCTCTATTAGGAGTCGTTTGGTAGAGTGTATAAGAATAATGCAAAATATGGTGTATTAGTAATGCTTGTATTAGTAATGTTTGTGTTAGTTATGCTTGTATTATTCTTATGCGGTGTTTGGTTCGATGTATTATAAAAAACATGAATTACATAATTTCTAAAAATAAATAATTTTTTTTACATAATACCCTCAATATATATGTTGGAAAGGATGCCGAAATTTTTTTGAGGGGTAATAGGGTCTTTAAGCATGTTAATGCATGCATTAGATCCATTGCATTACTAATGTCATGGATTTTGAGGTATTAGTAATACACACCTCAATACACAATAGAATGTCAAAATCAAAAATTTCAAAATTCAACAACCACACCCTCTTTTTACATCTCTGCCTCATCATCAAACAAGAAGAAAAAGAAGATACTAGAAACCCCTTTCCATTCTCATTCTTCTCTCGTTTTTCATATCCGTTTCTTACAATTTCTCATAAAAACTTAAGATTTTCTTATTTATAATTTGGTAATTGGAGGAGTAATTGGGGTTAGGATTTGGGGGGTGGGCTGGTGGTTGTGGATTAGTGGGTTTTTTTTTTTTGAAAGAAAAAATTCACGCATTTTTTTTTAAATGCCACGTCAGCATTAAGAGATGAAATTAATTCACTTTAAAGATGTTAAGGGTAAATAACGCGTGTTAAGTTTAAGTGGTAAAATAAGTTGGAGTGACGAGTTTAGGCAGATTTCGATGCATTTTCTCTTGAATAAAACATAACTTAGTTATTGATAAAATTGACAGATGTAAGACAATTTTCAATTGATACGAGAAATACGTAATATGTACACAAAAATCGGCAAAAGAAATAAATAAAGTTTTCAAAATGCATTTAACACGTATGAACACCAAAGCTGTAAGAAAATTTACTAGTGCATTTGAGATAGATATGATCTTAAATAATGTAAAAACAATAAATGGCTAAACGAACTTACATAAGCACTTGAAAATAGTAGTAATTAACATTTTACCACTAGACAAAAATTTGTGCCTCCAAAAGAACATGCAACATAAACCACAGAACTCAATAACTACTTTCGATCAATGATTTCTTTTATTAAACATCAACAGCCATAGATTGAGCATCTCTCAACCCGAATATGCTGTCAATAACAGCCAACTCTGTTGTTGTAGTGTCCGAGCCACAAAATGCCATCCAGTCATTAACGGTCAATCCAACAGCGATCACATTACTACCCCTATTCACAGTTCCTGCAGCCAGAGGTAATCCATCAAGAAGATCTGAAAGCTCCTCCAAATCTTCATCGGATGTATCAGGATGGACCTGTTGTTCCAAAATAAAGTTTCACAAAAATCAGGAAAAAGAATAATGTCATGCGTCTTGTTGCTCCTGCACCGGTCAACAAGGTGCAGCAGGCACAATTCACTTTCCATTGTTCGCTCCAATGAGGAAAATTGTATTTACCAAGCCCCCAATGTTGGACAAAGAACAATAGCTGCCAACAAGAATATTCCTAGCTATTGTTTGACAAATAACTTTAACGCCAAGAACATCAGCAATAATCTCTTCAGTCAACTGGTAAAAATAATAAAACTAACATGAGCGAGCACAACACAAATATATGCCAAGTAAGTTGGACCATCTATTAGATGACATAGGTAACATTCAGGATCTAACCTACTCCTGAATCTATTTTATCAGGAGGAAAAGGCTATTGTTGAATCTTGATAAATTCAGGCTACAGTTAAATTTCACATACTACTACAATGCCATCCCATTCTATAGGAAAAGAAGCGAAAAGATTACCTTGTCAAGATCAGGATGTATCAAAGCAAAAGCATCATTGCATGCTATGCAGTTTCCCAAAGCAGAATGTGCCTCGTCGACACATTTTACCTCAACAGAATAGGGCAGACTATTCCTCAAGTGCTGAAGTTCTTCAGCCACCGTAAGAGACACAAAAGCAGATGTCAAGTCAAAGAAATAGCAGAGAATGAAAGTGAATGGAAGGTATTTTGACCAATTTAGAATGACCTCACAGTCCCATCAATAAACATGAAACTTTAGAGTGAAAGCTAGACATCATGAACTATAAGGAGCACGTTTGAGTCAGTTTTGATATGAGCGCGCTTAAATCTTTTTTCCACCTATTACTAAGCATTAGAATAAAGAAGTTTGCTACAAGATCTAATAACACGTCTTCAATAGAATTGTCACTAGACTATCATTGTAACAGAAGTATACCTGGAAGCATTAAACTAGTAGAGACTTTCCTGGATATCATTAATCACACATTGACAATCAATAATGTTAATGTTCCTATCACCAGTACTAAAACGGTTACTCATGTCTTCCTCCAATTCATTTAGCCAGTGTTTTCTGATTCGAACACCTCATTCATCCCATGTCAGCCAGGTGCGGTGCGGGGTGGGGGTAGGGAGCGCAGCTCATAGAATTGAAATTTCAGATATGCTACATTATAACAATGAGAAGAACTACTCCAAAAAAAAAAAAATCAAGAATGGAATAAGATTCTGGTTGGGATAATGCTTATTGAGATTAAAATATAAGATGGAAACATTAGCCCAATGAGAATCAAATTTGTTAAGGTTTTGTTAGTGCATATAAATTTATCTGTGGCCTTCCACTTCCAGTTCCAAAACTGTTGCACGGGTTCATGGACAGCAATGTTGCCGAGTGCAAACCAACCACTAATGAAATTGTTTCCTTCTATTGCACGAATTCTGTCATAGTAAGTCCAATTCATATCCGTCCCTGACATAGATAAGTATTCCAAAGGCTCTATTTGAACACAAGTGACTATAATGGCATATTTTTGCATGATCAACAATTATTGCACTGTATAAATTACCATCATTTTGAATTTCACTATTAAAAGATAAGTATGTTTCACTCCTTGACTAATCCTGGATTCAACATTGGTAAAAAATTATTAACATTGGATGTGCATAGTTAAATTAGTCCAATGTATGATGGATCTTATCATCACAAACGAAAACTAAAATGCATAATGGTAGACACATTATTTATCTTCAATCGTTCTATATCTCCCCTGCTTAATTATTTATATTCCTTTCATGTCTATGTTTTTCATCATTCCACATTAGGACTTCTAAAAGTTCAGCTTTCATTTGCACCAAGCAGTGGTGGAGGCAGGTTATCTATCAAAGGGTTCAAATGCAGGAAGCAAAAAAAAGAATTATCAAAGGTTTCAAATGCAGGAAGCAAAAAAAATAAATTAAAAACTTGTCGGGGTCTCGAACACAAGACCATGAGGCCCTCTGCTTGAAAGTTTGCACCCCCTTTGCCACTAAACCAAGTTTTTGGCTTGTGTCAAGGGGGTTCAGTTTAATATATATACACATAGAAAAAAAAAACTTCGTATATATATACAGTATAATTTTTTGACGAAGGGGTTCGGATGAGCCCTTGGAGTACACTTAGCTCCGCCCTTGGCACCAAGGATGTGACCTAGTGGTGAATGAAGTAGGTTGACAACCATGAGGTCTTGAGTTCAAATCTCGGTATAGACAAAAAACACAAGCTAATTTCTTCTCAACTGTCCTAGTCTTAGTGAATATTTAAATAACTAATGAAAGTTAACCAAGTGTCATATATAAATAACGAATGCATGTTAACCAAGTGTCATATTTAAGCTTTCAAGTAAAATAATGAATGCATGTTAACCAGGTGTCATATTTAAGCTTTCAAGCAAAATAATGAATGTTCCATCCATTCCAAAATAAGTGAGTCGTTGAGTTATTTTTTAATGTCCAAAATAAATGAATTGTTCATTATTCAAGAGACATAATGAAAATTTCTTTCAATTTTACCTTTTCATTTGACCAGGTTCTGAAGTACTTTACATTTCATAGAAGAGTAGTTTAAGAATAATTAAATGGGTAATAGTGAAAAGTAATTGTAACAACCCAACTTAGGAAGGAGTCCCACATTGGCAAAACACAGGAGGGATAGTGACGTGTTTTAAAGCCGTGCGGGCCCGGGCCAAAAGTGGACAATATCACTAGTGGGTTGGGGAGTTACAGGGGTATCTCGAGCCTTCGTGGTTCGGGATGACCGTCACGGCCAGGGCCTTGGGTCGGATCGTGACAGAATAGTATCAGAACCGCTCTTGTGTAGTCCTTGTCGATGTGAGCCAGAGTTCAAACTGAGTGTAGGTAAATGTCGGTAAGGCGGGGCAAACCTCAGTCCTGAGTGTAGGCTAATCCCATTCGGTGGAGCAAACCTCAGCGTGGACACTGAGTCCATAAGGGGGGTGTATGTAACACCCCAACTTAGGAAGGATTACCGGGACGAACCTCAGTCCTGAGTGTAGGCAAATCCCATTCGGTGGGTAAACCTCAGCGAGGACGCTGAGTCCATAAGTGGAGGTGTATGTAACACCCCAACTTAACTTAGGAAGGAGTCCCACATCGGCAAAACACAGGAGGGGAGGGATGCTGGGTATATAAGTAAGAAAGTCTTACTCCCTAGTGACGCGTTTTAAAGCGATGAGGGCTTGGACCCAGAGCGGACAATGTCACTAGTGGGTTGGGGAGTTACAGTGGTCTCTTAAGCCTTCGTGGTTCAGGATGCGCAACGCAGCCAGGGCCTCGGGTCGGGTCGTGACAGTAATCTACAATTTATGTCTTAAAAGATTTTTCTTAAGAGGTGTGTCATACCCTAACAATTCAATTATTTTGAAATAGAGGGGGTATATATTAACCAAAGGCGATAAAATGGCTAAATGAACTTATATAAGTAATTGAAAATAGTAATAGTAACTAACATTTTGTCACTAGACCACCAAACTATTGCCTCCACAAGCAAAATTAAGAGCAACATAAATTAGAGAACTCAAACGTAACTAATGTCGATCGATAATTTTTTTATTTCAAAACAAAATAGTCCTAATTGAGCATCTATCAACCCGAATATAATATGTTATCAATAACAAAGTACAATTTCTATTCATAGTTCTTGCAGCCAGAGGTACAGTAAAAAATATTTTGTTTTATTTAAAATTTTGTTATCATTATTTAAATAAAAATTAATGATGAGGTTGCTATGATCTTATATACGACCTATATTATTAGTTAAAAAAGTACAAGTTTATTCTATTTTCATTGATCAAACAAAATTAAGATGTAACAGAGAATAATTTTCACTTTTTTTATTAGTTTTAAAAAATAAAATGAGAAAAGAGTTTATTAAAAGAATTTATTATTTTATAAAAAGAACGTGTTTAAAATAAATATATGCTTATTAGTAAAAGAGTATTTTTGACTCAATTAACTAAGAATAAAAAAAAATCTTAATCAAACTAGTCATGAGAGATATTTTTATTCGATTTCACATAATTTAAAATGTAATTTTATTCATTTTCCGTGATTTTAAAATTATTCATAGACTTTTTTCTTTCCTTCATTTCTACTCAATCTTTTTTTTTTTTTTAGTTACTCATTGATGTTTAGTATCCACATCCTCATTGTTGTAAGGCTAAGTTTGAATTCGCACCGAAAAGTTTCACATGAGGGCAAAGCGCTCTCCAATATAGGTGCCTCCATATCCATGAGACTCGAACCCCAGACGTCTGATTAGGGATGAAGTAGTACTTACCACTACGCCGCAATTCTAGTTGGTCATTTCTACTCTATCACTGTTCTCTTATTTGATGGTTTAAGTACTTTTTTCAAAGTGTCAAAATGTGTTACAATGAAAAAAATCAAGTGATAAGTTGCATATTGGGAGAAATTTGATCAAGAGGAGAATTTTACACTCATTTGATTATTGATATTTTTTTTTTACCTTTTTTAGTAAATTTTTTTATTTTGTTTGAAAATTGATATTTGATCATGAAAATTTTCAAAATAGTCTGAAGTTGTACTTTGAAATTGAAAAATATTTCAAACCTTAGTTTTTTGTGTGGTCAAACCCAACCTTGTTTTTCACTCTAACTATATTTCGTTTATCAATTTCACGCCTAGTTTTTTGTTTTAATAAAGATAACTTCATTCAAATTATATTTCCCGTTATTTTTAGGAAAACTAAATTTAAATAATTAAATATCATTTACAAAATCTATAACCAATTCCTCCTTCAATTTAAACTTCAAAAATTTCAATTTAATGAAAGTTATTTGTAATAACATGTACTAGCTCAAATATTATATCTAATCTATGATACTATTGACGATTTATTTTGAGATATTACCTCTTTATAACAAATTTGATTATATATTTGAGGTATATTAATCAAGTCAAGTGATTTTGATAGTTTCTCAGAAATAGAAGGTATGAATTATATTTTTAAAAAGTACATTCAAATTTTTTTAAAAAAATTGTAAAAACAAAATATGATAAAATATAACTCTATGTCTAATTCTAAAAGATTCAAATAATGTATTTTTGAAAATTTTTATGGTCAAACGTGCACTTAATTAATTTTAAAAAGTAAACTTGATTATAAATGTGTACTACCAACACTCGTACTATAAATTGCAGACTGGTGAAAATGTCCAACCTATAAATTATCTTTATTTGGAGGAAAATAAATGACATTTGAAAAAAGAAATAAGTATTTAGAGATTATTATGGAAAAGGTAGTTTTTTTTTCTAACAGTAAACTTATTTTAGTTACAAGAGAAATTGAAGGAAAGGTGTATTTTAAGTCTTGAATGAATGATTGGTGACATTGACCAACATATAGGGTCAAACATCATTAGAAAACTTGATTAAGTTGATTGTGGACTTGATTAATATTTTCAAAACTTTCTAATCTTTTCAAAAACACAAATCAACCCAACCCACACCCCTCTTTAATCCAAATCAACCACTCCCTCCTCTCTCTCGACAACTTCTCTCAACTCTCTCCCAACCAGCAGTTCTGCAAAATTTCTCCCTTCAACCCCCGACGATTTCTACCTCCGACGACAAATAGTTGGGCTTCGAGTTTCCCTCTTCAATTCAATCAACCTGTCTCTCATCCCTCTCTCGACAGCTTCTCTCAACTCTCTCCTAACCAACTGTTTTGCCAATTTTTCATTTCAATCCTCGGTGACTTCAACATACGACTATAAATAGTTGGGCTTCGAGTTCCTTTTCGACTTCAATCGACATGACAACCTTTCTCTCCGGCCACAACAGCTTCGAATTCTTCATCGTTCCTTTTCTTCTTTCACAGGTAAAATTTTTTGGCCTTTTTAGTTTTGAAGAAAATGAGGAACTTGAGCCAACTTCTCTTATAGTATTGGTTAATAATTTCAATATTTTTTGCACTAATTTGAAATCCGGTCTGAATAAAACTCTAATTTCTGGTATTTCTTCTCTTCTCTTCTCTTTTCGAAGTGAATTATGATATTTTGTTGGTTTTTGCATTTTTTTGAAATTGGATTTTTATTGTTTGTGTTTATAAAAACAAAAGGACAATTTGGTTTGATTTGTTCTATTCTTGTTCTTGGTAAAAATGGTAAAATTGATGTTTTTTGTTTAACAAAATCGTGCTACTATTTTCTCTGACAGATTACCCATCTAGTGCAACATATTAACCATCTGATGCAACAAATTTATCATATGATGCAACAGATCAACCATCTAATGCATCAGAGGAACCATCAGATTATAATTCTTTTGTAACAGATTAATAATCTGATGTAACAGATTAAATATCTGATGCAACAACTTTACCATATGTTGCAACAGATTAAGCATCGGATAAAAAATCTGATGCAACTAATTAACTATCTGGTTCAATGGAAGAACCATTAGATTAATGATCTAATGCAACAGATGAACCTCCTGTTGGATAAAATCCTACCAACTCTTCCTACAGGAAAAAGTTCAAGACTTGATTTTTCCAACTGATCATTCATCTGCCGCGATAGACGACCCTATGTTGGAAGAAATCTAAACAATATTGACCGTTGATAACTATTCCAATAGATCACTCATGTGTTGCAACAGATGTGTGACCTGTTGGACAGACCATTCATCTTTCTCAATAGATAAGTGATATATTTTGTATTGTCGCAATAGATTACTCAGCCGTTGCTATGAATTATTTAACTGTTCCAACAAATCACTCATATATTTCAATAGATGATGTCACAATAGTTGTGTGATCTGTTGAACAAATCATTCATCTGTTTTAAAAGATGAGTGATATATTTTGTATTGTTTCAACAAATATCGGTGATCTGTTGCAACTGTTATTTTACTGTTTTGCTTGTTTCATTTACTGTTATCCTTTTTTAACGATGTATTAATCAACAATTATATATTATTTTATGTTCCTATTAATTTTAGATAATATGGTTCCCAAAAGAACAAAAACCTAATCAAGTCCAAGTAAAGGAACAAGTGAAGCAGCTAGGCTACATCCACTACTCTATGAGCTTACTTTACAAGTGTTATCTCAATCGGGAGAAGAATATGATGAACACGGAGAGGAGGAATGTTTCAAAAAAGATGATGCAGATGCTAATATCCCTTCCACTGAAGAGCTGGTCAAAGCCTTCAGCATTGATCGTTATCCTGTGAGAATGCAGTGCGATGGTTCCGCAGATTTAACAGGTGATTTCATGGTTAAGTCAGCCATGGGAAAATCTTTCGACACCTTTAGAAAAATACTTCGAGAATAAAAATTGGATGCTTATTTCAGGGACAACTGCTTTGGGAAATATCTTAATTTGCCGGAGGACAACAATGTTCGTTTCCAAATGAAAATGGTATATGAACGTTTCAAGCGTAGGTTTATGTATGAAAAACAAAGATAAGATGGATGAGGTGTGGATAAATTACAGTGGCATTCCTATTTGTTTTGGTTGGAAGGAGTTTGTCATAGTTACTGGACTAAAATGTTATCCTCCTTCTCAAGTTATATCTATTCTAACAAAAAAAAAACACCCCGCACACCCAAAAAAGGCAAAGGCAAGTTGTGTGATCGTGATGACCTGGTGTCCATTGTTAGTCCAAGCTTAAAAAACAAAATTTTATAGAAGCGTTGAAAGGTAAAGGACTTTAAAATAAGCACAAGCAGTCATTGTGCTTGGTTTGGTTTGTACATAATATTCTTTGGGCGAGAGACATTAACAACAACATAAGCCTCGGTTTAATAAAGCTCTCCGAGGATCTTGAGGCGTTTAACAGTTATCCATAGGGGTATGAAAGCTTCAAAATGACTGTCAAATATTTGTTGACTCTGTTAGCGCCAAAGACAGTCAACTTATATGGCTTCCCATGGGCTTTCATGGTAAATGTTTCTTTCTTATATTATGATATCATTCATTTTTTCGCTCAATAATGGTTTTGATTTATTGGCGTTATTTTATAGGCTTGGGCGTTTGAAGCCATTACTTATTTGAGACAACAAGTGAACTACCAGGAAGGAGTTTTCTATCCAAGAATCTTGAGATGGTTGTTGGCCAAAACTGATAAAAATACAAAATTTCTTGATCTCTTCAACACCTCGAAGGATGTAGTAAGTAGAATTATAATTATTTTTTTCTTTTAATTAATGTGTTTTTTGAATGATCTAATCATCATTCTAATATATGTAATGATTTATGTTAGAATGTGTATCCGTCGCTAGTTCCGACCAATCTAGAGTTGAAGATGCCATTTTTTCTTACTTTACGGTCTGTGCAAACTTTATCGGGTCCTAAGGTCATCGACAGAATAAAAATAGAATTGTTTGGAGCAACAACCATTACAAGAAAAATAATTTTGGAGAGTGGGCTTATTGTTGTTGATGGAGCTGTTGGTGGTGGTAGTGGTGCTGCTGTTGGTGCAAATGATGCTCCTCTTACAGTATTTAAAGCAAACCATTATGAGTATGATCATACTGGTTATACAGATTTTGCCTCTCTTACATGCAAATGTCAAGACTGCAGGGCGAAACATGATGTAGTGATTAATGCTATTAATGGATTAACTGCTTCTGTAAAGGAATTGACATCTAAGAGGGGTATCATTCCATCAAAGAGGATTTTATTTCCATCCGCTCCATTAGAGATTAGGGCCAAGAAGAGAAAAAGAGTGATTTCCAGGGCATTATCAGGCATCCAAAAAAGCAAAATTGCAACTCCTTTGTCTGTGTGTTGCACTGAGCAACGTACAATGTCCAAAGGAGAGCAGCACGAGCTAAAGAAGATGAATATATTATATGTCTTCCAAATGACAAAACAAACAGACACATATCTGTTTCAACAGATGACAAATCTGCTGAAAATTATCAAACAGATATATACATCTGTTTCAACAGTTGACTAAACTGTTGCACCAGATACTTTATCTGGTGCAACATATGTCTCATCTATTTTAGAAAATCAAACATCTCTTCGTACCACTTTTATTTGTACCAACAGATGACCTATCCGCTGCAACAGATGATTCATATGTTGCAACGGATGGTTCATCCATTGGAAATTATCACACATGGTCTTCCCCATGTAGAAATTTGTCCCAACAGTTGATTCATTGTTCCAACAGAAATATAATATGTTTGGGACAATTTAAAATGAGAGGAAGACTTGTTTGATTTGCTAGAAGAGATGAGTTATCCTTTTTCCATTTTGTTGTATCTCCGTGATTGGCATTGATCAATTTTGGCTTTTCAGGTGGATGTAGAAGAAGGTACTACTGAATAGCATTGACAATATGCTACGCTTTTTATGGAAATACGGAGAACAGAAAGCGCAGAAACCATACGCAAGTGACAATAAAGATCCACGGCGAGCAAAGCCGAATTCTATAGCACCGGATGAAGAACAACTTGTCCATACTGAGTAGATATTTATAACTTGAGCCTGTCAAAGCAATCCTTGGTAGTATACTAAAATTGTTGTTGATGTATTTGTTGAGATCTGTACCCATAATAATTTTTTTACATTTTATTTATTCGTTGACTTATTTCAGCTAATTTATGAAGGCTTTGATTTATTTTATTTTGTCTACGAATTTTATTTATTCCTTAGATTTGAACTTATTAATTGAAAAAGAATACTAGATTCAAATATTGCAACAGATAATGTATCTGTTGCAACAGACGACACATCTATTGGAAAAATCAAACAGTTTTAGACATATGTTGCAACAGGTAGGTGATCTATTATAATTTATCAAACAGATCTTCCCATTATTGCAACAGATGGACTTTAGATAAAAACATTGAGATAATGCAACAGATGACATATCTATTGGGAAAAAAGAATAAATTTAGACATATGTTGCAACAGATGGACTTTATCTGTTGCAATAGACGACACATCTATTGAAATAATCGAACAGATTTATACATATGTTGCAACAAGTAGGTTATCTGTTGGAATTTATCAAACAAGTCTTCCCACTATTGCAACATATGGACTTTAGATAAAAACATCGAGATAATGCAACAAATGACCAACCTATTGCAACAGATAAACTATATATCAGAACAGGTAGGATAACTATTACAACAAACGGAGAATCTGTTGTATTATAAAAATTCAACTTTCGTTGGACATAAAAAATTGTCACTACGTGTAAAAAGGTTAAAGTGAATTGAATTGAAATAAAAAATGCGCAACCCATCGACGGTGTTCAGTTCAAACACCTAAAATAAAATAGGCATCAAGTAGACATGTTCATTTTAAACACATAAAATAAAATAGGCATCAAATGTGTCAGTGTCAGTCTGACACATTTCGCTGACTTGCCGTCACTTGGCCCCCAACGGTCTCCCCCCCCCCCATTGTCTTATATATTCATCTTCCTCCTAAAATTTAACCCTATATTCCCAAATCTTCTTCTTCATCGTCATTTTCTTTTATCAATCCAAATTCTTCAAATTATTACTTTCATTTTTTCCAACTGACCTTGACAATGTCGAGAGCATCTTTCACTGTTTTTTGTGATAAAGATTTTTGATATTGTAAGTGCGGTCATGAAGCTCTGTTAAATACTTCTTGGACTCAACAAAATCTGGATCGTAGGTTTTTTACTTGTACGATTTCAAAGGTAATATTTTTTTTATTTAATTGGTTGATTAATTATTGACTTGTAATTGTTTTGTAATTGTGTTCTCTTTTTTATAAAAATTGGGTGGATGCAATTACTTTGATTGGTATGAAGAACGACACCCTTCAGAAGCAAATCGTGTAATCTGGGGTTTGTTGAACAAAGTCAAGGCTTCTGAAGAGAAACAAAATTGAGCAAGGAGATACTACATTGTTGACGTTATTGTTACTGGTTTGGTGTTGTTGGGCACATGGATATTGAAGCGTAATTGCTGAAATTTTCATGGTGGTGTGTGTATTTGCTACTGGTTTATTGTAGATGAGCACATGGATATTCAAGCGTAATTGTTGGAAAATATCAAAAAGATTTAGGCATATGTTAAAAAATTTAGGTCATCTGTTTGAAATTATCAAATAGGTCTTCCCACTGTTGCAATAGATTAGACTTAGATTATTAGATTATTCATAGAAATAACATCGACGTAATGCAATAGATGACCAACCTATTGCAACATATAAACTATCTGCCAAAACGGATTAAAGATATTTTACAACAGATTGACAATCTAATCTATTGCATTATAAAAAACTCAACTTTCATCAGAAAAAAATTATTGCCACTACATGTACATGTAATGAAGTGAAGGGTGACTTGAAATTAAAAATTTCTATTTCACAGTCTCTTCTATATACACTGGCTTCAAGCGTCCAGTTAGTACCCCATAATCCCAGACCTCTTGCAGGTTTGCCACAATGTTATCGTACAAAAAAGTCGTTGGCTTTGCCATTTCTGTGCCGGTCAGCAAATATTCGATGTGTGCAAGAGCGTGCGAGCCGCTCACTTTAGCGGCATCCTCTTTTAGAAGGATCATTCCCATGTTTCGACCTTCAAAATCCCATGATTTGGTCATCAACACTTCCTTTGACAAATAATTAATCAGTTTACTCTCCCTCAACAAGATGGGTAACATCACCATCAGTGGCTTCAAGAGGAGAAAAAGATCAAAATCATCAATGAGAGGTACGTTGGAATCATAAACATTGATTTTTCCCTCCTCGAGTAGTATCTCAACATCCCGATAACGTATTCCGTTCACGCTAATGACTGCAAGAATCCTTTTTGCCTTGGTCTAGCTCTTGTCGTGTAGATTTGGCCTGTCCCCTCTAACATATCTTAACATTTCTTCTTCATCCAAGACCAACGTAGGAACTAGGAAATCAAGTCCCACGTCAAGGGATGACACCTCTCCATTGAGTTGATCGTACCTATCCTTGAGCTTGTTGCAGAAGTTGAGGTCCATTATCCTATCGGCAACGTCATAAGCTTCTCGGTACGTTAATTGCCTTTTCCTCATGAGGCAGAGAATTATGTCAACATGCTGTGAGATAAGAAGTCAATTTTTAAATAGGGTAGTAATTGTAAAGATGCAATGGATGGTCCATCTGTTGCATAGGGTTCTCTGAATCAATAATCCAATGCAACTTATGCAACAAATGGATAATAAGTTGCAACAAAACCATAACCAGTTGCACCAGTATACCCAGCTGTTGCAACAGATGTGAAATTTATTGAGTAGCATCTTCTTCATAGGGTAAATTAGAAGGGTTAGGTTAGGAAAAGTAAACTTGCCTTGTCCTCGTACGGCATACGCATATCAGTCATAGTATGGAAGTCTTGGGGGGGGGGGGAAAGGAAGGCCTGGGGTGATCTGGTTCCCCTGGCTTGGCATTCTTGGTCTGTCACAGATCCCTCTTCTCTTCAGCACCAAGTTTCGCGTATATGTCCACCTTCTTGACTGGCCCCTGAACTTCCACAACTTTTAGAGAGGGAGGAATTGAAATTTCTTTTGATTTTCGAGCGGAGAGTACGTCTCTAATTGCTCTTTTCTTTCTCCTAACCAACACTGTAGGAGTGTGTGGCTCCCTCACCTTCTTGGATTGTATGACACACCTCTTGAATTTGAATTCCTCGATAGGTTTAGAGATAGCCTCTACTTTTTCAAAGAGTTTATCCTATCTATCCTTGCACTCATCGCATTTGCAATAAGACCACGAGAGTGGAAAGGGGTAAGAGGGACCTGTATAAGGGCGAAAAGGGGTGTTTTCAAACATATTTATTCTTTATTGAGCATCAACATGCTCATTATCACGAGTGGTAGCATCATCATCATGACTTCCACCAACACCAACAACTCCACCAGAAGAAGCACCCGGATCTCCCTTAGTAAAAGGTTGGTCGTGAAGAGCCTCAATATTAGGCTGACCTTGCCTAACTGCTCTTCTTATGGCTGTTGCTCCAGACAATTCCTTCTTTATTAACTCTACCGTTGGGTCTGTAATAGTATCAACATGACCTAGAGTAATATGAGAAGTCATCACCGACTCTTCCTCAGGAGGCACGATCCATGGATGCACAATCTATAAAAAAAAAAAAAAAAAGACAGATGCTTTTAAATCATATATTATAATAATTTTCACAGTTGGGCTACATTTTAAAAAAAAAAAGACCCATCTGTTGCATAGTTTGCAGTATATGGTTAAAATCTGTTTGATTCTGGTTCAGAGAAACAGAGCAACACATGGATAATTTGATGCAAAATATCAATCATCTGTTGCAACAGCTGCACAAGACGGGTAATCTGTTATGCAATAGAGGATCTATATGTTGCAACAGATGAATGATATGTTATCAGATTAAACATTTGTTGCATAATTTGAAGTAGATGGTTAATCTTTTAGGAGTTGGGTTCAGAGAACCAAAGCAACAGATGGGTAATCTGATGCAAGATATACCCCATCGCAACAGATGTCCCATCTGGTGCATCAGATATAACATCTGTTCAATATCTTTCTTATCTTTGAGTAGAATTATTTTTCTCGAAGAAGACGTATTGCATCATCCGGAGGGTTAAAGAGATCAGCCTCCTTAATATTGGTGTTTCTCTTTGCAGCCAACCACCTAAACATCCTTGGATGAGAAACCTCATCTGGGTGATCCATTAACTGCTTTCAGAGGGGAGGAATGGCTTCTGTCACGACCCAAATGGCCATGAGTGGCACCCATACTAATCTTCCTATGGGAGAACCATCTAATCGAACCATTACCCAAACACTTAGTCAATATTAAGATGATATTCTTATAAAATTCAACATAATAAGAATAATCTAGAGGTGAGGTTATGTCTGAGCCTAGAACACTTTCTACACTCAACAAACGAAGAGTACAGGGTAGTATCAGTACAAACCACTATGTACTGGTAGGTATCATAGGCCAACTCAACTTAATAACATGTCCACAACATAAATCAAATAACAAATAGATAGGCTTCATCATATAACAAATACTCAATGAATAAACAATACAACAGTAACAGGACAAACAGTGCTCACAAACAAGTCACATGGCCATCAAGAGTATCAACCATACTGTAAACATCCACAGAATCAACACAATTATGTACACACATGCTATGAGACTTATTTTTGCCCAAATAGTCATGAACTGCAGGGAACAATCTATGTTCATGTACCGCACCAGCGTGGTACCCGATTCAATATAAATATAAACGTACCGGCATGGTACCCGATCCAACATAAATATAAATATACCGGCGTGGTACCCGATCCAACATAAATATAAACGTACCGGCTTGGTACCCGATCCAACATAAATATAAACAAGTATTATCAATATCAATTTACACAACCTTCCAGCATACAACACAATGTAACAAATTTATAAGTACTCTTAAAGTCATAAGACAATTCCATCAAGTCAATTTTCAATAAACATTTATACACGAATCAACAATCCAAACATCAACTATTTCAAGAATGTCCGAATACCAATCCACAAGTATCCAATTTAGGAGCATACACGCAATTAAGTCGAGTCTAAACTCCAATTAAACCGTAACCTACCTCCAACCAATGAATCCGAATACAGTTAGTCCGCAAGGGCCTTGCCCTTCCTTAAAGTTTCGAAATGTTCAAAATCTGTTCCAATAAATAATCCCCATAAAAATATGAATCTAATGATATCCGTTTTATAATTTTTTTTTTCTCTAAATCCCTGAAACTTACAACCAAATTAATTAAAATAACACAAATCATGCGTGGTTGATAATTTTTCATGAAAATCCTCGAATCTAACCAAGTAGCAACGAAAACCAGTAAGTGTTACTATACTGCAATTCGTTATCATAATGTTGTTACTGTCAAAAATAACAACTTTTTGTTTTAAATTTCAAAAGCACGCCGCTAATTATAATAATGGCATCACATATTGCTAATTACCTGTAAACAATTCACAACTCTACCCGTAATTTTCCTAACCTTTCCTTTTTTTTTCCATTAACATTAATAAAGACAAAAAAAAAGTGATTAATTAGCATAAAGTTTTTTAAGTCAATAGAGACAACGAATTGCTATTCCGTATTCGTACTACTGCCTTCTCATTCTTAATACAGACAAAAGTTTTATCAATATTCATTATACCATTATGATGAAATCATAACATACTTCAATTTCCCTCAATGTTTCAATGTACCACGGATGCTAACCTGAGACCTGAAGTCGAAATCTCTTCCTCGAACTACAAAGATGAAAACCGCTATTATCTTCCTCTTTCCTTGTAACTTTCTGATGCTATTAATTAATACTATAAATGGTAAACCCTAACCATTTAATTTTCTTCTTGTATTAACCACATAAGTTAATAAAATTATGGATTTTGGCTCATTAAATTAATAATTACACTAATTATCTAAATATATGTCAAAATTTTAATAAACCCTCCTAATTTATTTGAAACCTCATAGAAATAAATTAAATATGCAAATTAACTAAAAAAATATATTTCGGACCTATTGAAACATTATGACACTAATTCGAGGCCGTCTTGATTGAGCTTGATCATTATCAAGCTTAAATTTATTAAAACTCAATAATCCAACCAATGACTTAAATTATTTCCGAACACCCCAAAAATTGATACTACTCATTCCGTGAGTCCTAACTCACGCACACCAACTATGGGGAGAGCTAAAATAGAAAAGATGAGAAAATTTCATAAAACGACCGGGAGGGTCGTTACAGCTTCAAATGCCCAAGCCTAAAAAATGTAAATAGGAAGCAAGCAAAAAAAAATATCATAATAACTATATTCAATATAAATTAATGGATGATTAAAATTAGTGATTAATTTTAACATGAAAGCCCAAGGAAAGCCGTATAATGTGGTCGTCCCTGAGGATAGTTTTGTCAGCAAATATTGTACAGTCAAGTAGAAGCTGTCATAGCCCCAGGGATAATTGTTGAATTTATTAAAATCCTCAGCACGCGCCAACAAATTATCTTCTATGACCTTGTTGACGTCTCTTTCCAATATAACCGAATGGGCAAACCAAACTAAGCACAATTGCTCCCTGTACTGCTCTGGTATGATTTTATCCTCGAGATCTATCAATAAATCCGATGCTTTGTAGCCACGTCGAGCAATGTCAAACAACCCATCTATTTTTTCCTTGCATTTTCTTGCCTTGGCTCTTTTGCGGGATGGTGGTCCTTCTGGACGATGGAATCTCAAGCCCGTCACTATGGTAAACTCTTGTAAGCCAAAACAAACAGGCATGCCACAGTAGTTGATCCAGATTTCATCCATCTTCTTTGTGCCCCCCTCCTCCGGATATTTATCATCCCCGCGTACTTGATCCTGCACTTGAGAAGACCATATACCATCGTCATAGGGAAACGGATACGGGCAGAGGGGTCCTCAGGCAGCTCAAGAAAGCGTCCAAAGCAGATTTTCTTAAAAAGTCCGCCTATGTTTTCGTTCTTCATAATTTTCATAAAATGTTCAAAAAATTTACCCATCTGACATTTAAGTACAATTTGACTAGTTAGATGTTTTCCTTCAGGGTCATTTATCGGCATCGCAACTTGAAACCTGTCAATACTAAAAGTTTTGACAAGATCATACTGGAATGTCGATATTAACTCACGCCCCGTCGGTGATCCATTATCATCATGTTGATGATCATCCTTTTTCTCTTTTAGACTCTTCAATTCCTCCTCTTTCTCACTTTCATTTTCTTCATCACCATCTACGGACCCTTGTCCACCTCCTTTAACGTTGTTTTTACATCTCTCCTCAGTTTCACTTTTCCCTAACTGAGATTTTTCAGGAAGCTCCTCCGAATCCCTCTATACTGTAGCCTTTTTTTCGAGTGGTCAGATGTTGACCCACTTTCACTTTTTTTTCTTTTGGGAGACATGTTTTACCTACAGACAAAGAAAAACAAAAATTACATTACAGTTGATGCATGCATAGATTTTAAAAAATACATTACAAATACCACAAATACTGACACACTAACAGCCACCACCACAAACACCACTAACTATTGCCAACAAACAAACAAACGCCACGAATACCGACACAACCACAAACACCACCAACCAATGCCACCACTGGTGCCACCACGACGACCACAAACACCACCACCACCACTACCAACACCAACACCACAAACACCATCCAACTATACCACGACAGTCAACGGAACACTGCGATGGAAACTAGGGATTTCTCGAGTTTTTCCTATAATTTTACCATCAAAACTAAAAATTGTAAACCTATTCTCGAAGATAATATAACTAAAAGTTTTATTTTTCATCATTAACTTAGAAGCCCTTATTTTTTAGAAAAAAAAAACAAATATAGATCTCTTCTCGAACTCTGTTGCCTATGAAGACAAAGAAAATAACTGATACAAGCAAGAATGAAGTCAAAAATAACACCTATGTGGTCGGAAATGAGAAGAAAAGCAATCTATTGTGGAAGGTTGAGCGAATTTGTTGAGTATTTGTTGTCTGTACTGTATTGTTGAGTGAGAATGAGAGAGAAAGAGCCAGACCTCGAGATTTGAAATGATGAAACATTTTGTATGGGTTGATTTGTATTGTGAAAAAGAATGACAAGTAGTTTTGAAAATGTCAATTTGGTCCAAAATGATCTTAATTATTTTTAAAATCATAAAATATATGTGTAATTTTTAACCCTCTCATCATGCAATTGACGAAAGGGTAATTCAATTGAAATTGTATAAAAACAATTGAAGTTGTAGTTGACCGAGTACTCTAGGAGGTCACCCTGTGAAAACTTACCCCTGGTCCTAGATTAATCAATTTAGGTACTATTAGTCTAACATATGAACTCAATTGAAATTGTAAAAAACAAATGTTCAACATGTTGCATCAGATTTCTCATCTGTTGTAAATTATCAATCAGATTAGGTAACAAAAGATTACGAATCTGATGTAAATTATCAAATAGATTAAGTGATCTGTTGAGATAGATTACCCATTTGTTGTAAATTATCAAATGGATTGTCATATGTCGCAACAAATTACCCATATGTTGTAAATTATCAAATGGGCTCTACCATCTGTTGTGGCTGACCCTATGAGAACTCACCCCTAGTCCTAGATTAATCAATAGTTTACCCTATGAGAACTCACCCCTAGTCCTAAATTATTCAATTGAGGTATTAGTACCCTAGTCCTAGATTAATCAATTAAGGTATTAGTCTAACATATGAGGTAGTAAGAATCGGTTCAGCTCAGAGTGATAGATCGCCGACTCTGGTCGGGAGGAACGCAGTACCGTTTCATCATGCAATTGACAAAAGACTCAATTGAAGTTGTAGTTAACCCTATGAGAACTCACATTCAATTAAGGTATTAGTCTAACATATGAACTCAATTGAATTATACATAAATAAATATTCAACCTGTTGCAATATATGTCTTTTCTATTGGACCAAATCAAATAGATTATGTAATCTGTTGCAACATATTACGCATCTGTTGTAAGCTATCAAATAGATTAAGCCATTTGTTGCGACAGATCATGAATATTTTGTAAACTATCAAATAGATTAAGTCATCTGTTGCAACAGATTATCCATCTGTTGTAAATTATCAAATGGATTATGTCATATGTTACAATAGATTACTCATTTGTTATAAATTATCAAATAGGCGCTATCATCTATTGTAGTTGACATTATGAGAACTCACCCCTAGTCTTAGATCAATCAATTAAGGTATTAGTTGAACATATGAGGTAGTAAGAATTGGTTCAAATCAGAGTGATCAATCGACGACTCTTGTCGGGAGGAATGCAGTACTGACTCATCATGCAATTGACAAAAGACTCAATTAAAGTTGTAGTTGACCCTATATTCAATTAAGGTATTAGTACCCTAGTCCTAGATTAATCAATTAAGGTATTAGTCTAACATATGAGGTAGTAAGAATCGGTTCGACTCAGAGTTATCGATCGACGACTCTAGTCGGGAGGAACACAATACCGTCTCATTATATAATTGCCAAAAGACTCAATTGAAGTTATAGTTGACCCTATGATAACTCACCCCTAGTCCCATATTATTCAATCAAGGTATTAGTACCCTATTCCTAGATTAATCAATTAAGGTAATAGTCTAACATATGAGGTAGTAAAAATTAGCTCGGCTCAGAGTGATCGATCGACGACTCTAGTCGGAGGAACGCAGTACCGTCTCATCATGAAGGTGCCAAAAGACTCAATTAAAGTTGTATTTGACCCTATGAGAACTCACATTCAATTAAGGATTTAGTCTAACATATGAACTCAATTGAAATTATATATAAACAAATGTTCAACCTGTTGCAACAGATGTCTTTTCTATTGGATCAAATCAAATAGATTAGGTAATATGTTGCAACATATTACGCATCTGTTGTAAACTATCAAATAGATTACGTCATTTGTTGTGACAGATCACGAATTTGTTGTAAACTATCAAAAAAATTAAGTCATCTGTTGCACTTAAATATTTTAGATCCTTTTTTTATAAAGCAATTTAGGTATTTCCTGTCCGAGATAAAATAGCTAAAATACTAAGGTGGTATAAAATATTACTCGGTACTACTTGGATAACTCAAAAATCTCCTGAGTGAGTAGTCTTATCTGGTCTTTTCAATGTCACCGTCTCCTCTTTCCCCTCAAAAGTTATTAATGAATATTTAAAAAAAAAACATATCTAGAACTCTCTCTCCTTCAACCATAAAGTAGTCTAGACTCAACTGTTGAGAATAATTGTGGTCTGCTGTATTATTTAGTTCATATTTTGCCTCATTTTATTGATACACAAGTTATTTAAAAAAACATTTTATATATAATAAATGATAACATTAGGTTCACAAAAATGAGTTAAATATATAAAAGTCCACAACAAACAAACAAACAACAACACAAGTTTCTGCAATTACAACGATCATGGTGGATTATGATTCGGGCATGTAGTTCTTTTGTGGACAACGCACTTACATATGGAGCACTTGTTTCTTCTTGACGAAAATTATTCTCCAACTCCACGCCTCCTTTTATATGTCTTTCTTCCCAGTTTGATAGTGCTCAGGTCAATATATGGAAGAGGTATTAATCTCCCCATAAGCTCTACTAGAATAACCCAAGATTCTTCTGGAGGCATCGGAGTAATATGCCCACTATATGCTATTTCATATTTTTCCACCGAATAATATTGAGAGGAGTGCTCGTAAACTTCAGGTCCATATTTATGGCCGTATTGAGCTCGAAGGGCTGCCATAGCATGTCTGATGCAAAAGCCAAAGTAAGCTGAAGTGAAGAAAAGTGAACCCATCTTTGGAATACTTGGATGCCTATCCGATACAAAACACAACTCTTCGGTATCTTCGACGCAGCGTCGCAGTTGTTCAAAAAAAATCCATAAGAGACATCATATTCCTTGTCCACTACACAAAAAGCGATAGAAAAAATGTTATTCTCCGCATCCTGCGCCACCGCCGCTAGGAGAACTCCATTATACCTGTTCCTCAATAAGGTACCATCGACGGCTATGCCTTTTTTCAAATGTCGAAAACCTTGAATCCAAGCACCATAGGATACAAAAAAGTACTTGAACCTTCCGTTTTCATCCATATGCAATGCCGTCTTACTTTTGAGATTTGTGGAATCAATCATGTAACGGTAAGCATCCAAGACTTCATACCCATGCTCGAGTGTCCCCCAAACCAAGTCCTTGGAAATCCCCATGGTCGTATATACCTTCCAATAACTGACCAGGACACCCAAATCCGTAAGGAGTTGATTGGCCATAAGCCTTGTTGAAGGGCCTTTGCCATCGGGGAAACTACTCCTGAAATATTCACCGAGGAACTTTGCCATGGCGTGAGGATTTTGGCCCGAGATGTGCTCCGAACCACATGTGTGATGCTTTTCATATTTATGAATGACGAATCTGTCAGAACTTGTGTACTTCACCACTCTCAACCACCACTTGCAGTTCGAATTAGCACATTTGAAGCAAAAGACACTGCTCGAATTAATCACCTTCTTTATTCTGAATTTTTTTTCAAGCAAGAAATAAACAAAGTGTTAGATAGTTCATTCTTGTCCTTGAATGACATTCCAATAAAAAAGTAGGTCCCGTTGTCTTGAAGATTTTTAGATTTTGTCGATTGAGAAGAACTGCACATCGTATTGGTCGCATCAACGGGCGTAGGTGTTTGATCATCATCTGGAATATTCATGTCTAGATCATCCAACCTATCATAAAAGAAATCTTCTTTTTCTTCTTCTTCTTCTTATACGTTTTGGTTCTCATTCTCTCTTGTCTTTTCAACCATGTACACCCTTAACGCCGGCCTGGTTGAATCACTTAGATAAGAACGCAACCGAACCTGATCGGTTATCTTGAAAGACAGTACCCTCTGATTTTCAAAGGAGTTGTGCATGTAGATGATGACGAATTCTTCCGATTGACAATTCAGTCCATAAAAGTTGATGATTAAGTTCACAAAATCATCATACAAAACATCACTTTGGACTATCATAGCTATCGTCTCTAGCATTTCACCCTCATTGTAACACCATACATATCGATTGCTTTTATCGACCCATTGGCCATGACAATCCACCCTCATTGTTATTAATCCCTCCATTAGTGGTACCTAAATAAAGTCTTTTGTTAAAAAAAATTAATGGTGATTTC
Source organism: Capsicum pubescens (assembly GCA_030864215.1). Classification (NCBI taxonomy): domain Eukaryota; kingdom Viridiplantae; phylum Streptophyta; class Magnoliopsida; order Solanales; family Solanaceae; genus Capsicum; species Capsicum pubescens. Next base: position 182,387,256 of record CM061539.1, on the reverse strand, counting down.
ATAGTGTCGTGAATGAATCCCAACAAATGTGTTATCTGTTGCAACAGGTAAGTGATGAGTCGCAGCAGATTCTTACCTGTTGGGATTCATGTTACGGGTCTGAATATCTGTTGCAATAGATTAATCGCCTGTTGGAATTAATGTTATAACTAAATCACCTTTGAAGCTGATTCCAACAGATGAGTGACAGTTGCAACAGATAATTAACCTGTTACGATAGATGACTTACCTGTTGCAACAGGTTGTTAATCTGTTGTAACCTATGTTGGAATCGTGTTCAGGTTCTGTTGCAACAGGTAACTAATCTGTTGCAACATATCTGTTGCAACATATATGTCAAATGTTGCAACAGATGACCCATCTGTTTAAACATGAATCCAACATATCAGTCTTCCATTAAAACAGATGTCTCATCTGTCGCAACAGATGATTTATCTGTTTAAACAGATAGATTTTATGTTGGATTCATGATTGGGTTCTATCCATTGTTGGAAAACAACAACACAATAGCAGTTACCCAGATGACAAATTCAACTAAAAATCATAATTTGACTTACCAACGTCTCCTATGAAGTAATGCCAAAGAGGAAAGTGATGTTAGAAACAAAATTTGACCTAAGAAATTGGTCAAATAGCAAGAGTAGCGGTAACAACAACAACAACAAATGGTCAACAAGAACAAGATTAAGATGATAATGAAGTAGAAGATGATGAATGAAGCAGCAGCAACAATGAACAACAAAAATCGCTAAGAGAGAGAAAACAACAATGGGTGAGAAGAGAGAAAAAAATGCTTTTTTTCCTCCGTTTTCCGTTATATAGGCTAACATTTGGATCAAAGTCTAAATTTAAAAACTTGAGGGTTATTTTCAAACTTCCCCAACTTTCTTAATCCATAATAAAGTAATTGTCACCTCCACCTAATAATTAAAACTTGTGTCACCTACACCTCATTTTAAAATTCTTTTGTCACCTGTGGCCCAAACCCCCTAGTTACAACTTGTATGGCAATTTGTTGACACTACTAGCATTTTGATGAAACTTAAACAGTAGCTGTAAATAGAAGAAACTAAAGGAGAGAAAAAAGAATTAATACACTTTAACATCAAATGTATGTATATTTTATTTTTCACTAATATATCTTGTATAGTATATTTTGTTTTCTATTCTAGTTCATACCAATCAATTCTTGAGCCATTTAAATTTCAATAGTGAATCCAAAGGTCTATACAAATATTACTAATTATGTATATGTATATGAATCAATTCCAAATAAATTAATGTCCACAACATGAATTTTCGATATTATTGATGTGATTACTCTAAATCAATTTTAGTTTATGAAAGACCCAAGTAGAATATCAAAAATATGGACCCTAAATATTATAACATTGTTTGGGTGTAAATTAACATTTATTTCAATTAACACTAAAAGAATCAATTCAAAGAATGATAAAGAGTGTAATCTTCTTGAGCATTAAGTGTAGTCTTTTGATGAATTCTCGATATCATCGATGTGATTAATCAAAATAAATTCCACTTAATGAAAGACTCAAGTAGAAAATAGATAATGTGTACCCTCAATATTATAATACTATTTGAGTCAAAAATAAAATTTATTTCAATTAAGACTAAAAGAATCATTTCAAAGATTGATAAGGAGTGTAATCTTCATGAACATTAAATGTAGTCTTTTGACGAATTCTCAATATCATCAACACGATTAGTCCGAAATAAATTTTAGTTAGTGAAAGTCTCAAGTTTTCAACTATAAAAAGAACAACATTTTACCTCGAGCATATCAATTTAGTTTTCTTATTGGATGGTACCAACAAAACTACTTCTGTTATCCTTGCAATTTTCATTAGCAAACTATTTCTATCCATAAAAAATGAACAGTGTACAAAAGTTTGCTCCGCTTTAAATCACCCATAATAACATGAAACTTTAGAATGAAATTCTGATATCACAGTCCCATCAATAAACATGAAACTTTAGAGTGAAAGTTTGAATTAGTGAGTGAAAAATTAGTGAATTTCGTGAATAAGCTTGAAAAAACTTAAAGTTTTTGAGAATTTGGTAAAGATATTCAAGTTTAACAATTAAAAATTCATTATGTTTCTATATATGAATTTATAGTTAAAAATTTAAATTAGTTGGAGAAGAATTTTATTTATTTGGAATGAATTTGATGTTTAATTTGTGAGCAAAAATAAAACATGATTATTTAAATTTTTTTACAATTTATAATTTTTTATTTATTCAATTAAATTTATTTTAATATTCAATTTCTTATGTAGCATTTTTAAAATGACTTGAAATTTAATGCAATACTTGAAAATGACGTGTAAGTTGACGTGGCAGACGTGAAAGCTAATGAGTCAGCTGACGTGGGGTGCGTGTGTTACACTCACCAAAAAAGTGTTTAAAATATTGAGTTGTATTGAGTTGAGAGGTTCAGATGACAAGGGGCTAAGTAGAAGTATCCACATTACAAAACAAGCCAAGTATAAGGGTCCATCGAGCCATTTTTCCTTTGCAAAATCTTTACCCAATTTCGCCTTCAATTTAAACTTCAAAAATTTCAACTTAGTGAAATTTATTTGTAATAGCATGTACTAGTTCGAATATGATATTGACGATTTATTTTGAGATATTACCTATTTATAACAAATTGAGAAAATGGTCAATTAACCCTCCAACCTTTAGTTGAAATCTCAACTACACACTCAACCTTTATGAGAGTCCCATTACCCCTCGAAACATTTTTTTAGTGTATTTTATATCCCTCCAATTGTTGACGTGTCAATATAAACCAAACAATTACCCATGCGTGTGTACACGCGCCCGGCCCACCTACTTTTTTAGTTCCCTCCTAAAATGTCATTTTCATGAATTCCACTCACATCTCTCAGCTCTCTATACACACACACCATCTACAACACTACACACAGAGAAATGCACACAATACACAAATTACTACACACATTCATACGCGAGAGAGGGGAGAAATAGTGAAAGACAAGAGAGAAAAAGAGGGAAAAACAGCCATATCGAATTCAACAACAACAAAGCGGATCCAAAGTTTCAAATTACTTATGCAGATTCCCGATCTTTCACAAAATTCAAATTGCAGTACAAATTCAAATCAATGCGTGTTGATAACCCTACATCCACTACTCCAGAAGCGACGAGCTTTTTCAGTTGAACAAGCAAGAGTTGAGAATTAACAATTTCATCTTCAGTTAAAAAATTCCTATTATGTTCATCTTCAATTGGTTAAAAATTATGATTGCCATGGAACTTAACAATCTTAATAAGTTTAATAATTTCACTACTCTGTCAAATATCTGGTACGAATCGCAATTGAAAGAGAAGCAAGGATGAAAAGAAATAGAAGATATCTTCTAAAACTCGAAACTCGAGATCTGGGTTTCTTAGAAGCAGCAGAACTCTTCTTCACAGTTGCTGGCACCATTTTTGCTAAATTCAACAAGAGTAATTTGCTCGGTATTTTGAGAATTGAGAAATAATGAATTGTGGGAAATTTGATAAAGTTGTGAATGATATGTAAAGGGAAATAATGAAATCTGATTAGAAAATAGTTGTGTATGATGCGGCGTTTGTGAACAGTGAATTACCAAAGAACACTTCGATTTTTGGATTGAAATTGTGGGTGGTTATTGGGATATCCAAGAGATGAGATTTGGCGTTTGGAGATGAAGGATTATGTTGGGTTTAATTGGAGAAGACAACATTAGTTAATAATTAAAAATAATGACATGTATTATACATGTGGCACCTAAAATTATTGATTTTGTAGGGTTGAAGCCCCAACTGACACGCCTATTGGGGGTGTTCTCACCTCCCATGACACATCAACAATTGGAGGGGTATAAATTACAGTAAAAAAATGTTTAGAAGGGTAATGGGACTCTTGTTATGGTTGAATGTGTAGTTGGGATTTCAATCAAAGGTTGGAGGGGTAATAGACTATTTTCTCTAACAAATTTGATTATATGTTTGAGGTAAATTAAACAAGTCGAGTGATTTTGCTAGTTTCTCAGAAATCGAAGGTATAAATCGTATTTTAAAAAAGTACATTCAAATTTTAAACATTTTTCTAAAAAATTCAAATAAAGTATTTTTTTTAAAAAAAAATTATGATCAAATGTGCACTTAATTAATTTTAAAAAGTAAACTTGATTATAAATGTATACTACTAACACTCTTACTACAAATTGGGGGCTGGTAAAAATGTCCAACCTATAAATTATTTTTATTTGAAGGAAAATAAATGACATTCAAAAACATAAAAAGAAAAATATTTAGAGATTATTATGCAAAAGGTAGTTTTGCTTTTTTTTTTTTTTTTTGTTCAGTGAACTTATTTTAGTTACAACATGCAAAGCAGTTTGTTGATACTACTAGCATTATGATGATACTACTAGCATTATGATCAATCTCAAACAATAACTATAAATAGAAGAAACTAAAGGAGAGAAAAAAATTAATACCTTTTAACATCAAGTATATGTATCATTTTTCACTAATATATCTTGTATAGTATACTTTTTTTTTTCTATTCTGATCATACCAATCAATTCTTGAGCCGTTTAAATTTCAATAGTGAATCAAAAAGTCTATACAAATATAACCTATTATGTATATGTATATGTATATGTATATGAATCAATTCCAAATAAATTAATGTCCATTATATGAATTCTCGATATTATTGATGTGATTAATCGAAATAAATTTCAATTGGATGATGCTAAATGGCCATAAAACTTTCGCCATAATATGGCCATAATATTAAAAAGTCTATAGTAGCCTTTTGGAATCTTTTTCTATTTTTTTAAAGTCAAGGTAATTAAACATTAAAATATGTATACTCCCTATATTGCAATTTAATTGCAACACAAATTCTTAGGCAAGAATATCAATAGTCTTATACCATTAAAATACATATATTTCTTCAAAATCGTACATATTTTTTTCTATAACTCAAACACTACGTTTACTGTCTATTTTTTTTCTCATGTTCTTCTCTGACTTTCTCTCCTTGTTACTAAAATTATCTCTAATTTTTTTATTTTTTTAAGTATATGGTTAAATAAAATTAAAATATATATTTAAATAATTTTCAGGAAAAATTTGTAAGATATCGCAATGACGACAACTCAACATACCTTAAACCTGATAAACGTTGACACTTACAGAAATTATGCATATAGTTCACATCTGTCGAGAGGTATAAGTGTTAATCATATAACTCTTTCACCCCTATATTACGACGATTTGATAATTGTGAATTATTACTTATATTTGTTACTAAATAATTTCTAATAAATTATTTTTATTATTATTATGCTTAAATAAAATTAATATATATATATATATATATAATTTTCAAATATAATTTGTAAAATATTATGATAACAACAAATCACACATACTTTACACTTGGTAAATGTCATTACAGATTATTGATTTCGATTCTATTTTGAACAGTTGTAGCTAGAGTCAAGGATTATTTGTTCAAATTGTTATGTTTAAATTTAAGTATTGATTGTCTTTTACTGTCACAAATAAAATTCTTTCTATGAAAGAATAAGCATTGACTGAGATCATGCTCAAATATTGAGATCTTTATCTAATTATTTTTTTTAACTTGAAAAGGTGTAAAATTATACTAACTGAAATTAAGAATGTCAATCTAAATAAATGTATTTGAAACGTATCTAACAATAGTGATTATGTTTTAAAATTATAAAATTATACTTAAATTAACAAATAATGAGTATGTGTGAAAATTGACAAATTCTAAACGTATTTAGCACTGTATGTTTCCAAATACTGAAAATATGTTTCACTGAAAAATATTTCAGTGTGGAGGAAAATATTTTAATAAGGAATTAGAATTAGAGAATTTTTTTACTCGAGAATTAGAATTAGTAAAAAATTATGTTTAAATCGGTTTGAAAATACGTTTCAATTTTCACTGTATGTTTTCAAATACGTTTGATTGAAAATTATAAACGTTTATACCAATTATGTTTAATGTGTCGATGTTTATTATTTCTAAAGTCTTTTGAATTGACGATTGAAATATTAACAATTTTTTTTAAATTATCTAAATCTATTAATAACAATTAATAAAATATTTAATTAAAGATCATATTAATAACAGTGTAAGTAATAATTTACAAGTTATTAAATCGGACTAGACAACTTGTTACAACATCATATGACTCTCTTAGGTTGATGTTGACTAGGGCTGACAGTTACAGATTATATGTTTTTATTGTTTACTATAATGTGTCAATATTTATCATGTCTAAAGTGTTTTGAGTTTTTGTTATTGTTATTGAAATATTTTCAAATTAGATTAAAAATTATTTAAATATGCAATTTAAATTTGTATAAATATATTAATTAATATAATTACTTAATTATAGGTCATATTAAATAATGATTTACAGGATCAAATCGACGTGACATAGGAATACAAGTCTACCACATTAACGTTGGACTCTCTTTTGTTGTTGTTAACAAGGATTGACACAAATGAACTATATATAATTTTATAATTTTTATAGTTTGTTAATGTCTAAAATGTTTTGATTTTTATCTGTTATTATTGAATTGTTTACACATTAAATTTTTAAAACTATTTTCAATTTATTTAAATATAATATTTAATAAAATTATTTAAATAGAGGTTATATATAATAACAATCATAAGTAATGATTCATAATTTTTTAAATCGATGTAACATATGGGTTCAAGACTGTAACATCAATGTGTGACTCTCCTGAGTTAATGTTAACTAGAGTCGACATATATGAACTATATACATTTTATAATTTTATATTGAATCGATATCTACCATGTCTAAACTATTTTGAGTTTTAATTGTCATTGAGAATATCTTCAAATTATATTTAAGTAATTATCTAAATACATCTTAAAATTTATTTAAACTCAATAATTGGTAAACTTACTTATTAGAGGTTACATTAATGGCAAATATATAATGATTAGCAAATTATTGAATCAAAGTAAATGTATTAAGTTCTATATTACAAGAATAAAAACAATTACCTATAGAAAATTTTTTAGTAGGCATGTTCTATTGATATCTCTTTTAATTTAATTGAAGCAGCAGTCCTGACGTTGTTGAATTTACAACATTCTCAATCCTTTAGATTAAAAATTTTGAAAAAAATACACAACAAGATTTTAAATAGCTAAAAACTCAGAGAAATAAATTGTTGAAGTGAATTTGTATCAATAGAAATTTTAATAATTTATCTTGTCTAATTACACAATTTTAATAATTTGTCTTGTCTAATTACATAATTTTAAGTAATTTTATTTTTCTGTTGATAAATTATAAAAATAGAATGTCAATAAACTTGAAAAAATTACTTTTCTAAATTTTTTTAATTATTTTATATTCTAAATTTTCATTCTAAAAATGTGGCGAAATGGAATAACTATCCACCAAAGACAAACAAAATTATTTATAATTATTTTTAAATTATCATTCAGTCATTTATATATCATTCTAAAAATATCCAGCAATTTTAAAATTATTTTTAAGTTTAATATTATTTTAAATTTTAAAAATTATTCAAATAAATGAAATAACTTAACGTTTTTCTTCTTTGTTTGTATAGATATTATTTTGAAATACAAAGTCAACAAACAAATAAGTAAACAAGTTAGATTTTCAATCCCCATGTGTTGAAAATAGCTAGAAGAATAAATGAAGAAAGAAAATATAAATTTGGGAGAAAAGGATAAGAATGTAAAAATGTAAACTTGTTTACAATGTGAATAGACTTTATTATCAAATTTGAGCTATTATGGCCACATTTTATGACCAAAAGGATTTTCCAATTAAAATTTATTTTAATTCACACTAAAAGAATCAATTCAAAGAATGATAAGGAGTGTGATCTTCTTGAGCATTAAGTGTAGTCTTTTGATCAATTTTTTATATCATATTAGTCGAAATAAATTTCACTTAATGAAAGACCCAAGTAGAAATTAATAATGTGGACCCTCATTATTATAATACTATTTGAGTCAAAAATAAAATTTATTTCAATTAAGACTAAAAGAATTAATTCAAAGATTGATAAGTAGTGTAATCTTCATGAGCATTAAATGTAGTCTTTTGATGAATTCTCGATATCATCGTATCATTAATCAAAATAAATTTTAATTAATGATAGTTTCAAGTTTTCAACTATAAAACACAATATTACACCTCGAACGCATCGATTTGGTTTTATTATTAGATGGTAGCAGCAAAACTACTTCTGCTATTCCTTGCAATTCCCCATATGCAATATACACAATAACTCTATTTCTATCGAAAAAAATGAACAGTGTATAAAAATTTGCTCCACTCTAATCACTCATTGTACTCACTCGTGAATATCATACTATTAGTCTCTTTCTTCTTTTCTTAATGGAGTGGCCTGAATTCCCAAAAAGTTCAAACTCGCACGAGCCCATATTTAATCAGTTTGGTGTAGCACCTCGCGATAATTCTGAGATTGTTGTGCAAACAGATAAGTGGACTTTTGAAGAGAAATAATTTTTTGAAAATGGTTTTTGTAAGTACAATAATCTGGGTTCTCAATTTTTTTAAAATTTATTACTTCAAAACTCCCTCATAAGTCAATGCAAGAAATAAAAAATTACTATATAACTTTTCTCAAAAACGTTGAAATGGAGAATCTGCCACACAATAATAATATTGTCGTTGCTGCTGCTGATGGTCTTGATCAACAACATCACCAAGTGCAACAGGAAGGTAACAGCCGTTCATATCGCCGCCGGGGAACTCCATGGACTCAAAACGAACATCAGTAATTAAATTTTGCTCTTTTTTACTTTTTATTTTAAATTCATGATTAGTTTATACAAGAACTCTTTTTAATCTTTATTTTTATGTGTACTTATACACTTTTGTATGTTGATTTCGGCATGTTAGATTTTTTCTTTATGTATTTCAATTCGTTGTTGCTTCATGCATGACCAACTTTTAATTTACTTGAATTTTTTTTTTATTTTTTTTTAAATCTCCTTATGTATGAATTCACCTTCTCATTTTTTGTGATTTAATATTTCTTTACACCTCATTTATATGAAGACTTTTTATTTTTGAAAAATATATTTCGATAAGAAAGAGAAAATCTTCTCATATAATTTTTTTTACTTCAATATATAGAATAAAGAAAAAAACTTTGATGTGAGTGCGAATTTTATTACACTGAAGATAAATATTTTTCTTGATGAATTTTATTTGTTATGTTGTAGTTGATTTCATTTATAAGTAACACTCTCAATTTTGATATAACGAAAATCTAAGCATCATTTTTAATGTAATCCTTAATAAAATAAGTCATCCATTAAAATAAGTAAAACCGGATTCTTGGTGTATATAAACTTAATTCTTTAAATTTGTTTTTGATTATAAATTTTATTCCCTTCTTTTTTTAAAAAATAAAATAATTATTATATATATTTTTAATCATATGGCATGGTATAGGTTGTTTCTTATGGGATTAAACAAATTTGAAAGAGAAGATTGGAAGAGCATTTCAAGATACTACGTTGTTTCAAAGACACCAACTCAAGTAGCCAGTCATGCTCAAAAGTATTTCTCTCGTCAAAATAGTAAGACTCCGATAGAGCGTCGTCATCCTAGCATCAATGACATTCAAACTATCAACCTTAATCTCGGAACAACACCAATAACAGCTACAACAACTATTCATCAAAACAGTAATAACAGTTTTGCTTATAACAACATTCATCAAGCCGACTCTTCATCAATGCATTTTCATCATCCTAGTTACACCTTTGGTGGTGCAACTTTTAGCAATAACTTCAATGAAAATTTTGGAATCTCCCATTTGGGTGAAGCATCTAGCAGCAACTTGTTTGTTATAGGGCAAAACATCATCAACAACAACAATCTAAATAGACCAACGTCTCCTCGCCCCTTTCTTTCAACATACTTGTCTTCAATTAGGGAGAATAGGCCCCAAGTCTAATCAATATTAGATATTTAATTAGAGATATTTATTGGATGAAGTAAAGCATGCTTGTAATAAATTATGGTTGCGTTGCAGTAGTGAATATTGAGTTTTATAGGTTTAAGGATTGGAGAGATTTAATTTTTCAGTATGTTTTTGAGATATAATATATGGGTCAGATCATTTGACTTGCCTTAGATTCAATTTCATATATAATGATTTGAAAGATTTTTGTGAACGTTACTAATATAAATACACACACATATTAATGAGCTACTATAAAGATCAATTTGTTGTGGATATCCGTAGATTTTTTGCACTATAAAAGTAATTTGATATACAATTCTTATCATCATGTTTGTCTTAAGATTCATCATTTACACTTAAATTTTAAACACAAGCAAATTAAATCTCAAAGCGATTTAAACATGATGAATTTAAAATTCATCTGTTGGTCATTTCGGTCCTTAAATAGTCTTTTTGTTTTGTTTTGTTTTTGCACTGTTTTTAAATAGTTCATTATGTTTTTTCTTTTCTTTCACTACACTTTAGTTTTGGGCTAAAAATTATTTTTTTAAGAAAATAAATAAATACAATTGTATAGAGATTGTATAATCGTTGTATAGAATAGATGCTAAACAATACGATATATGTATAGAAATTATATAGGATGTGTCTAGAAACTGTATATGTGTTGTATAATATATGTATTTGTAATACACACACACACAGTGGTTGTATAAAATACAGAGTTGCATATAGTATGTGTAGAAATTATATAATTATTGTATAAAATATGTATCTGAATAATTGTTCCAGCTCTAGATTATATAGAATGTGTATAAAAATGATATAATTATAATATGCAATAGTATTTGTATAAAATATGTATAGAAATTGTATCATTGTTGCCTAAAATATATACAAAAACTGTATTATTATATATAACCAATAAAAATACACTTTTTTTATTTGATTGATTAAAAAAAAAACTAGCAAATACAATATTTCAATTTTATATTTGCCTGTTAACCCAAAAAAGATAAAACATAGAATTTTAATTGATTTTTTTTTGTTTGATAGATTTTTTTTAAAGAAAAGGTGATCAGTCTGATTCATTAAACAAAGGAGAAAGATAATAGATAAAGAAACACTCGCCAAAAAGAAAAAGGAATGATGAAACATCACCCGACAAAAAAGTGACAAAACAAAAAAAGGGAGGCACGAAACTCGAACAGACAAAAAACTGACAAAACAAAAAAAAGGAGGCGCGAAACTCGAGTGGATAAAAAACAGACAAAATAAAAGAAGGGAGGCGATTAAGCCGAATGGCTAGAAATTGAAATTTCAATTCCTTGGCCTCTTGTGTAGCTTTAATTTCGACCGACATGTTGTTTTAGTCCTTTCTGCAGAATAATATTCAATGAATATATCTTATTGAGTTTAACCATTTTATCGGATAGTACTAAACTTAGATAATAGATATTAGTCAAAGTTGATATATGTAGACGATCTTTAATTGATTATAAATACTTTATAGATATACACATACCGATAAAATAAATAAATAAATATTTTAAATGCAGGTAACAAAAACATGAACTTACCTTATACTCTAAGAACTTGCTTTAAGCAGGTTCTTTATTTTTTTATCGGTATTTGTTTATACATAGTAAATTTGTCTAAAACTTATTCTTTTGACAAATCTACCAATGATTAAATATAGTACTTAAAATAATTTTTAAAAATAGGGAGAGTTGGTTTTTCTGTCAACTCATTTATAAAATAGATCGATGTGATCGGTAGTTTAATTATTTTTTATACAAAAATTACCGATACTAGTTGATCACTTTTTCCAAAAAAAATGTTAAAGGGTCTAAATAAAAAATAAATTTTTAAAATCAACAAGTATCAATTGAGTGTTAGAATATATATATATATATATATATTCTTCAAAATAAGAGAAAATACATAGATACCCCCGAATCTTGTCTGAGTTTTTTAAAAAGACACTTAAACTATACTTTCTACTTGTTACCCCACAAATCTTTCTTAAATTATTACAAATACACTATTTTGACACTCTGTGTGTATACACGCACAACAAGTGCGTGAAAGATTCAAAATTGACTTTATTGACCAATTAAAAGCTACCACGTGTAAATAATTTGATATATAATTTATCTTTTTTTTTTAAAAAAATATTTATTTACTTTTAAAAATTATTACATACCCCCTCCCCCCGCAATACCCCACCCACCCGCCATTGTCTTCTTCCTCATTGACAACTTCTTCTCCACCACCATAACTCAACAACAACATCAATTACAGCAACAACAACAACAACAACAACAACAACAACAACAACAACAACAACAACAACATCACCATAACTCTCTTTCTCCTCAATCCTCTCAATCATCACCATAACTCTACTCACCTTTTACCATCACCATATTTACCTTCTTCAATTTCAAGTTCTTATTTCAATTTATTTTTTTGTCATTTTGAACAATTTTCTAAAACCCAATATATTTCAAGATGATTAAGAGTATTATTTTTGTATTTACATTTCAATAAGCTATTTACGAATTTTAGAAAATTCACTAATTATTTACAATTTTTTTTTTTGATATTATTTTTCTCAAAATCTTTATTGCTTTAAAATATCAAAGTTTATTCAGACAAAAGAATGATTCATTTCATATTAATAACTTAAGAGATAATACATCGAAACTATCCTGAACTTGTTAGCAAAACTTACTTTAGACCCTAAACTAATCGAGCAATTATTTACCTCCTTATGAACCTTAAAATGTATTATTTTGCCTCCTTAAGAGCTGATGTGGCAAAAAATAAAAGGCGCATTTTAGTGGAAAAAAAAGTATAAATTTTTTTTAGTGGGCCCACTTTAATATTTTTAAACATTATTTTTTTTCCTTCTTCCTCACACCCCACCACCCCCATTTCTTGTTCTTCTTCACACCCCACCACCCCCATTTCTTCTTCTTCCTTTATTTTATTTTTTTTCACTTCTATTCACCAAAATCTTCAATCAAATACACAATAATAAAATACATAAATTATACAAAAATAAACTTTCATATAAAAATCAAGAATCAACAAAATAAACTCAAAAAATACATAAAAGTCATTGTGTAAAGCACAACACATGCCGTTAGTCTTTGTCACTCTCTTCTTCTTCTACTTTCCAAGCTGAAACTTTTTTTTTCAGTTCATAGGCTTCTCTCTTCCCCATTTTCAACACGAATCGACGATCCCTACCACTTAATTTTCGATCACCGCTACCAATTTTTAACTATAAACAGTTAATCAAACGAGTCTCCACTATATATATTATTTTTATTTTTGAGTTCATTTTTCTTGATTTGGGTATGTTTTGTTATGTGTTTTTCAGTTAGATTCTGAATTTGATTTGTTTTGTTGGGTATTGATCTGTTTTGTTATTTTGGGTGATCGTTGGAGTGTTCAAAATTGAATTTTGATTGGTTTTCTTGATGTGGGTATGACTGGTTTTCTTGGTTCAAGATCTGTAGATTGTCGATTTGTGTTGGAGGGGGGGGGGGGGGGGTTGTGAAGAAGAAAGAAATGGAGGGGCATATATATATATATAGTATATATTTTTCTTTTTTAAAAAAAATATATAAAAATAGTATGTGTGTGGTATTATTTTTTTTTAAATTCTAATTTCTTACGTGACAATGACATAGCACTGATGTGGCGCTGATTTGGCAATGACATGGTGCGTGTGTAGTGCACTCTCCGTTGTGAGAGTGAGATTTTGATTTTGAGGTTGAAATTAATTCACTTGAAAGTTGTTAAGGGGGTTAAATAATTGTCTGATTAGTTTAGGGTCTAAAGTAAGTTTTGCTGACAAGTTAAGGGGTGTTTTGATGTATTATTATCTTATAATTTAATCAAAGTTGAGAAAGTGCTAAAAAAAATTATAAAAATGCTTTCTAATTGTTATGTAATGGCCGAAGGGAATGGAGATATTTTGTGGAGAAGAAGGAAAAGAAATATGAAGCTAAAGGAGATTGGTTATAGAGAGAATACGTGGAGTGAAATGATTGGTAGAAAGGAAAAAGAAAGTCAAAAAGTAAGAGAGGAAAATGAAAGAAGATAAAAATGTAAAGAAAATAATTAAAAATAAAAAATATGTATTTTTTACTAAGTCAGACGTGTCAAAATTGTTTGGGGGGGGGTATTAGGATACTCGCAAAATTGAAGTGTCTTTTTGAAAAAACGATCCAACATTAGGGGGGTATTTATGTATTTTCTCTCAAAATGAAGATATCATCTCGCATACGATGAAGACCTTATGTCAATTCTCAAACAAATAACTTTTAATTGAATTTAGTTCATTTTTTCACTTTTTTCTCTCGTCAACTGATCAATCGAGCTAATGTTTACCGATCCTCAGCATCCAATAATTTTATAATTTAATTGATTTTTTATTTTTTTTCTCTCGCCAACTAACCGCTCAAGTAAATGTTTACTGCAAATTCATCAATTTTCAATACCGACACACTACTCTCTGACATCACTCTTTCAGCGTCAACTCTAAAATATTGATCAACTATGATCGTTTATTATGTTGATAATAGACCTTTGTTAAAGTAGTTCGAGCATGTTAATGAATATGGATCAGAAAAAAAGGACATATTCTATTAAGTTCGAGTATGTTATTGAATAAAGAGAAAATGCATCAAAACCCTCTAAACTTGTCACTCCAACTTATTAGAGCACTTAAACTTAACACGCGTTTATTTACCCTCATAACATCTTTAAAGTGAAATAATTTCACCTCTTAATATATAAAATCACTATCACAACGGAGAGTGCATCACACTCGCTGACACATTAGCGCCACATCACCGCCACGTCAGAGCCACGTAAATAAAATATTTTTTAAATAAGAAGGTCCAAATATCGAAGGAAAAATAAGAAGGTTTCAGCGATTTTTGAGATAGGATCGCTCAAACAACGAGAAGGAAAAATTAATCGATGAACTTGGGGACCGATTTCGGCTAGATTGAGCACGAATCGGATTCCAGCTTCACCGGAAAAAAAAAACTCGATAATACCGAACTTCCCCCGGTTTTACTATTTCTAGCCGAAAATCCTCAATCTGCTTCCCTTTTTTGATCCCTTCCTCACTGATATGAGTGTATGCGTGCTTCTCGTGAACTCTGTGTATAGTGTTTTTCAATCCAAAATCAGAATGGAAAGGAGGCGTGTATACTTATGTGTTTTGAATTCGTTTGTGAGTGTGGTCTCCTTGTTCATTCAAAAAAAGAGGAAAAGAAAAAATGGAGATTCTTGTATTCATACCATGAGTCCCTCCCCCCAAACAAATCCCTCAGAGTGTATATCCTCTCTCTGTATATTATTGAGAGTATTTAAGTGGGTCCTATCATGTGCCTTTCCTAGAAGGTTCCCTATGCGTATTTATTTGTGAACAAGAAAAGGAGAAGGGGGGTAACGTGGGTAGGGGTGGGGTAGTGGGTGAGGTGTAAGTTTTTAATTGGAAAGGTTGTTGGGGAGGTTTTAAAAGAAGATGAAATTTTTTATCTTTCATCTTTGTTTCAGATCGCTGATGTTTGCCCCTGTCTTGTTTCCTCATTGACCCAAACCAGATCAGGGGAAAAGATTTTGACTCAAATACCGATTTTCTCTTTAAGCATGTCTCTGAGATGCCCCTTTTGAAAGCTGAATATTTCACGCATCCAAGAACCTGTCGGTTGATGAACTTTCTTTTCTATGTCTTGAATTATGATCATGTTTCTTTCATGTGCTGGTCCTTGGCTTTTCCTCATACAATTGGGAAGACTAGTAGCAAGTTTTGAGATACTTTCTCGTTTGTTTTGACACAGAATAGATCAAAAAATGTAAAGAAACGATGGTGACTTTTATTTTAATAAAGACATAAAAGGACAAAAATATGAATATGTAAATGAAAGAAAAGGGCAATGTCCCTTATTCAAAAAGAAAATTTATCTGAATACGACAACCAACTCCAATGAGTATGACATGCATTTTGGATTAAGTTGCCTGATCTTCCTATCCAAACTTCCCATTTGTTGTTGATTTCGTTCCTTTGTCGCTGAGCCGCTTCTTCAAATCCATTGGACCCATATATCTCATTCAATCGACGACATCTTAAAAGACTTTCGCCAACAAATCTCTTTCCTTTTCATTTTTCATTTTTCTCTCGAACTCGTCATCGCCTTACGGTGCCTGTGAGGGTTTTTACCAGTAAGACTCTCTCATTTTTATTTCTCTCGACTCACCATCGCCTTATGGTGCCCGCGAGGGTTTTCACCAATAAGACTTTCTCATTTTTATTTCTTTCCTGATTTCTTATGCTGAGGAAGACAAGTAGTACCCCACAATGTATCATCATATCCATTGCATGCTTAGCCTTAACATTATCAAAAATTGATATGAAGGACTTTATTTGGTTGTAACTTGGCTTTTGGATAAGGTTAGAAATGGATGGAAAGAGGCTCAAACGACACTTAAAGTGGGGGTGAGACTTACAACTTTTGGAATCGACTCAAATAACACATTAACTCATGCCCCAGTTTTTGTTGACTGGGTGGCTCTAAAATCTTTATTTGGTTGGACCGAGCCCTGAATAGGGCAACCTACATATCTCACTCTCTAGAGAGGAGAATCAGGTCGCACGTAGTTCCATCAGCCTGTACTTTGTTTTGATTTGATTTGATTCTTATCTTCTTCTTTTTTCTTTTATTTTCATACTTACTTTTTTATTCTTCTTTTCTTGACACTTGTTTTTACTCGGTTTTGATTCCAAAAGAGGGGTATGAAAGAAAAAATAAAACTAGGCTCAAACGGGGTAAACAAAGGATAACACAATGTTTGGATAGCAGAATGGAATACCTTCATCATATCAATCTTAAAAAATGCAGGTACTAAGCATGCAATTGAACCAACAAAGGAATAAAATATCATACATAATATCTTTTGACTGCATCTGCATTGATAGCCATTTCTGCCATTTTGCCTTCAATATTTGTCAAATATAAGGCCCCATTAGGCAACACTTTCTTCACAATAAAGGGACCTTGCCAATTTGGGGAGAACTTGCCTTTAGCTTCAACCTGATGAGGAAGGATATACTTCAATACCAACTGACCAACTTCAAAATGCCTGGGGCGTACCTTTTTGTTATACGCATGAGCCATTCTTTTCTGATACAATTGACCATGACATACCGACGTCAGTCTTTTTTCATCAATCAAGCTCAACTGTTCCAATCGGGTTTTGACCCACTCATCATCATCAATCTCTACTTCCACAATAACTTGAAGAGAGGGAATTTCAACTTCCGCGGGAATGAATGCTTCTGTCCCGTACACCAGGAAATATGGAGTTTCCCCTGTTGAAGTACAAACAGTAGTACGATAACCTAGAAATGCAAACGACAACTTCTCGTTCCATTGTCTAGACCCTTGTACCATTTTTCGCAGTATCTTCTTGATATTTTTGTTGGCGACTTCCACAGCGCCATTTGCCTTTGGAAGATATGGAGTGGAATTTCGATGTACGATCTTAAACTGTTGGCACACTTCTTGCATCAAATGACATTAAGATTGGAAACGTTGTCTGTAATGATCATCTTCGGAATTCCAAACCTACAAATAATGTTGGCATGAACAAAATCCACCACCGCTTTCTTTGTCACTGAATTGAAAGTTACTGCTTCTACTCACTTTGTGAAGTAATCAATGGCCACCAAAATGAATCTATGCCCATTTGACGCTTTCGGCTCAATCGGCCCGATCACGTCCATCCCCCAAGCTACGAAAGGCCATGGAGCAGATATTGCATGCAATTCAGCAGGAGGAGAATGTATCAGATCACCGTGTACCTGACATTGATGACATTTTTTAACAAAATGAATGGAATC
Organism: Capsicum pubescens; assembly: GCA_030864215.1. Lineage (NCBI taxonomy): Eukaryota > Viridiplantae > Streptophyta > Magnoliopsida > Solanales > Solanaceae > Capsicum > Capsicum pubescens. The sequence goes on along the minus strand of CM061539.1, from coordinate 182,369,234 downwards.
CCTCTCCATAGTAAGCCAATAATAACCTTCTCTGAGAATCTTCTTTGATAAGACATAACCGTTCATATGGGGCCTGCATACTCCGGAATGAACTTCAACCATGATTGCCGAAGCTTCTTTTGCATTAACACACCTCAAAAGTCCTAGATCTGGGGTTCTTTTGTATAAGATTCCCCCACTTAAGAAAAATCCACTAGCCAAATGCCAAATAGTCCTCTTTTGATCACTGGTGGCATGTGTTGGGTATTCTTCCGACTGGATGTATCGCTTGATATCAAAGAACCAAGGTTTGCCTTCGAGTTCTTCTTCAATTGCATTACAGTAAGCATGTTGATCACGACTCTGTATATGCACTGGATCAATTTATGCCTTGTCAGGATGTTGGAGTATTGAAGCCAAAGTGGCTAAGGCATCAGCAATCTCATTGCGAATTCTTGGAATATGCCTAAACTTTACAGACACAAACTGTTGACATAGATCTTTCAACCATTGTCGATACGGTATTAGCTTTAAATCTCGCGTCTCCCAATTACCTTGAATCTGATGGACGAGCAAATCTGAATTCCCCAACACTAATAGTCCCTGGATTCCCATATGGATAGCTAGCCTCAGACCCAGAATGCAAGCTCCATATTCTGCCGTGTTATTGGTACAATAAAATCGAAGTTGTGTTGTTACCGAAAAATGTTGCACCGCCTCAGAGATAAGAACTACATCTATTCCGACTCCTTTCATGTTGACAGCTTCATCGAAGAATAACTTCCAACCTGGATCAGCATCTATAACTACTTCATTGACAAACAACACTTCTTCATCAGGAAAATATGTCTTTAATGGCTCGTACTCTTCGTCAATGAGATTCTCAACAAGATGATCTGCCAAGGCTTGGGCTTTTATGGCGGTTCAAGTCACATATACAATGTCGAACTTGGTAAGCAATATTTCCCACTTTGCCAAACGACCGATCGGTATAGGCTTCTAAAAGATATACTTCAAAAGATCCATTTGGGAGATGAGATAAGTAATGTAGGACGAAAGATAATGCTTCACCTTCTGTTCTACCTAAGTTAGGGCACAACACATCCTTTTAAGAAGAGTGTACCTAGCCTCATATGTTGTGAACTTCTTACTGAGATAATAAATAGCCTGCTCCTTTTTTCCCGTGACATCATGTTGACCTGGGACACAACCGAAAGAATTGTACATGACCGATAAATATAAGATCAAAGGCCTACCAGGTTCCGGTGGTACCAGCACGAGCGTATTTGACAAATATCTTTTGATTTTGTCGAATGCTTCCTGACATTCTTCAGTCCACTCTACCACAAAACTCTTTTTGAGCAACTTGAAAATGGGCTCACACGTGGTTGTGAGTTGAGCAATAAACCTACTAATGTAGTTTAGCCTACCAAGAAGACTCATCACCTCCGTTCTGTTCTTGGGCGGTGGAAGATCCTGAATGGCTTTGATCTTCGAAGGATCCAATTCGATACCCCGACGGCTGACTACGAACCCCAACAGCTTTCCAGATGGAACTCCAAATACACATTTTGCCGGGTTGAGTTTGAGATTATACCTGCGGAGCCTTTTGAAGAACTTTCTTAGTTCTTTAATTGGGTCAGCCTGATTCTTTGATTTAATAATTATATAATCTACATAAACCTCAATATCCTTATGCATCATGTCATGAAACATAGTGGTTATGGCTCACATTTTTTTTGTCCAACATTCTTCAGACCGAACGGCATTACTCGATAACAATAAGTTCCCCATGGTGTGATAAAAGACATCTTCTCTGCGTCTTCATTATCCATAACGATCTGGTGGTATCCGGTATAACAATCCACAAAAGAGGCTACCTCATGTTTAGCGCAATTGTCCAACAAAATATGGATGTTGGGCAGCAAAAAATCATCCTTCAGACTTTCTCTGTTCAAATCACGGTAATCAACACATACTCAAATTTTGCCGTCTTTCTTTGGAATGGGAACAACATTGGATAACCACGCAGGATAACGAGCCACTCAAATGACTTTGGATTCAAGTTGTTTCATGATTTCCTCTTTGATTTTGATACTTACATCAGTTTTAAACTTCCTCAACTTTTGTTTCATAGGGGGGAAGGCAAGATCAGTTGGCAATTTATGAGCCACTAATTCAGTGTTTAAACCAGGCATATCATCATAAGACCATGCAAAGACATCCTTATAATCAATTAACGCTTGAATCATTCCATCTTTTAGCTGTGGCAAAGCATGTACACTGATTTTAGTTTCCCTAACATCTTTTTGATTCCCTAGATTAATTGGCTCAGTTTCATTCAAATTAGGATTTGGCTTGTCTTCAAACTGTTCCAACTCTTTGCTTATTTCTTCTAGTGCATCTTCTTCATCATATTCCCTCTCTTGCTTCATTATATCTTGATTAGTTTGTATTTTAAGATCAGGAAATTTTTTTTGCATGCATATCATGTCATTAGAGTCAGCATAAAGAGAACTGTATAAAGAAAAGACAAAACAAGATACATTAGACATAAATAAAAGGGACATTGCATTTCATTAAAAGGGAAAGATAAGAGCGTTTAAACACAAACAACAAAATACATACAAGCTAAATTCCGAGTTACAACCTTGGAATAACTCAAAAAACTGAAAGGAAAACAAAATAAACTACCAAAACTCCCTCCTGACGGGGAGAGGAGTGACTTCCCAATTGTTGAGACGGATAGCTGGGCCTATGAACTGCACATCTGTCTTACTGGTACCTTCTCCCGCGTCAACCATGTCAACTTCAATCAACAGGTTCTGGAAGTCATCAACCAATTCAACTTCAAATTCTACAGGTGCCACGACACTGCTCTTGATGAATGACTTACTGAGTAGAGGCACTGGGCGAGGGAGTGACCATATTTCTTTCTTTGTTTCCTTATATTTCTTCAAATCTTCAGCCGTAGGTTCGAAACCCAGACCAAAAGTGCCCATGTTCTCCCTCGGACATATGGGATGAACTATACTGTGAAGAGACACTCCTACACCCCTTCCTGGCTTGAATCCATATTTTAACATTTTATTTATCATCATGACATAACAGGGAGGCAATTGTGGCCCTGTAATAACTTGACCTTCAATGATACGATTCACCGATACTGTATCAAAAGTTTGATAGACAAATGTCTCCTCTACATTGTTTGCTTCAATAAGGGACAAGGGAGAATCTTCGTAGGAGGACAAATCCCCTTCACCATGAATAACCACTTCTTGTTTGTCATTCTCAAACATGAACATTTGGTGCAATGTAGATGCAACCGCCTTGGCCTTGTGGATCCATGGTCTTCTCAACAACATATTGTAAGAAGAGTCGATATTCAGCACTTGAAACTTATGGTGAATTCAACCGGCCCTATAATCAACATCAGTTCTATTTCTCCAATGGATTTGAATTTTTCTCCATCTAAAGCCCTAACACATATATTGGTGGGCCTGATCCTCTCAACACCAATATTCAACTTTTGCAAAGTGGAAATAGGGCAAATATTTGCACCTGAACCTCCGTCAATCATGACATGAGTGACGTAGAAATCTTCACACTTTACTTTAATGTATAGACCCCGGTTATGCCCCGTACCTTCAATAGGAAATTCATCGTCAGAGAAACTGATTCGATTGACCTCAAAGATTTTTCCAACCATTTCCTTAAGCTGATTTATCGTAATCTCCCTAGGAACGTATGCTTCATTTAATACCTTATGTATAATGTCACAATGTTACTTGGAAGAAGCAACAAAGATAAGAGGGAAATTTGAGCAGGGGTTTTCTTCAACTGATCTATTATTGAATACTCTGGTAACTTCATCTTTTTCAAAAATTCTTTGGCTTTTTCTTTAGTGACAGGTTTTTTGATAGATGAAGGCCCACTCACAATTGTCTTGGACTTTCTTAAACCTTCAGGAACGAAGCATCTTCCTGACCGAGTTAAACCCCCTACCTCATCTACACCTTCCACTACTTCCTTCCCCTGATAAGTCATCACAGTCCGCTTATAGTTCCAGGGAACCTTTTTCGTATCAACTATTAGAGGTTGGGTCACCGGTTTGATGATAATAGGTGTCGCAAGTGCTCCTTTCACCGTCAATATAGGCTTACCTGGAGCTCCTATCACCGTCAACTTAGGCTTGTCTTAACTTAAACCAACAACTGCTCCGACTCCTTTCACTGTGATCACGGGATTCTTCATGCTTTCTTGGACTTTATCCTCTCCTATTTCTTCCTAGATCAATGATATTGCTTTCAATGAGTCCGCCACATTCACTGATTTATCCTCATTAGTCTGTATTCTTACAATAGGCTTATAACACCTTGACGACTCTTTCCCATCATATATCAATTCTAACATATTAGTTTCAGCATGGGTTGGCAATGGATTCTGGTTAATTTTTGGAACCTTCGGGACCTGGACCAAATCTGATTTGCATCGATTAAATCTTGGACCGCTCTCTTTAAATACTAGCATTTCTCGATATCGTGGCCTGGTATGTCAGAATAATATGCACACCTTAAAGAATAATCGAGATTCCTAGGAGGTGGATTTGAAAGCCTTCCTTGAATTGGGCTTAATACCTTCATCTTTCTCAACCTATCAAATAAGTTAGCATATGTCTCCCTGAGAGGCGTGAACTATTTTTTGACCGCCTTCTCTTTCTTGTACTCAGGCCTGGTTTAGAAATCGGGTCTGGAGGGGTTTTGGTAATTTGGTGGAGCTGATGGACGATTTTGTGGAGCTTGCGCATGCTATTGCGGGTAAGAAGGGGTTTGGGCATATGGTTGTGTGCTATATACTGCGTAAGGAGGGGGTGGAATGACATATGGTGGGTTTTGCGGAGGGTAGTAATGGTGGGGAGAAATATATGGAACTTAGACATAGGCTTGGGCTTGGGCTTGGGGATAGGGGTGAGGTGGTCTGTTGGGATAGGAATGAGGTCCAGCAACAACGGTCGCCACGTCCTCTTTCTTTTTTTTACCTATGAACGCGCCAGATCCACCTTGAACGCTTGTGTGGTGGCTTTTAACGTGGCAAAACTCACTATTCGTCCGATCTTAATTCCGCTCTCTATCATTTCACCCATTTGAGGACTTCAATAAAAGACTTTCCCATTGACGAAAGTAAATGTTGAACATAGGTATTATCCTATGCCTGAATGAAGACCTCTACCAGCTTACTCTCCTTCATTGGGGGCTTTACCCTGGCGGCCTGTTCACGCCACCTTATCGCGTATTCCCTAAAGCCTTCAGTGTTTTTCTTCTTCATGTTGACCAAGGATTTTTCATCAGGAATCAGGTCGACGTTATACTAAAAATATTGCACAAACTCAGAAGCTAAGTCATCGCAGCTATTCCACTTGTCGATATCTTGATCGACAAACCATTCTGAAGCCAGATCGGAAAGACTGTCGCCAAATAAAGCCATGAGCAACTCTTCCCTTCCCCCTGCATCCCTCAACTGGTTGCAATAACATCTCAAGTGTGCCATGGGATCACCGTGACTAGCATACTTCTAAAATTTGGGCATTTTAAAGCCGAGGGGAAGGTTAACGTCTAGGAACATGCAAAGATCTTTATAGGAAACACTCTTATAACCTCCGATTCCCTAAAAATTCCTCATGGCCTGTTCCAAACTTTTCAATTTCCGCGCTACGACTTCCTGTTCTTATGTTGCTACAGGCTTCTACGTATCAAACGGAAATGCAGGTGGCTGAGTGTACCCATACGGTTCATTAATCCTCAAAGTAGGCTCCGGGGCATAATACTGATTATCTGAAATCTTTAATACTGGCTCACTAGCAGAATGAGGAAGCACTGTTGTCGGATGCACAACATAGGTGGGATCTTTAGGTGGTGGTGGAGCCACAAAAACAGGCGCTGCTGGTGATGCCGGCTGAGCAGTGGGCCTTGGTTGGGGAACTGCCAAGGGCACACTAGAAGTGCCAGGATAATATTGTCATGGAGTGAATCCTGGCGCGTGTTTTGGTGACTCCATGGGATCAGAGAATTGAGCCTGACAAAGCGGTGGGCAGTTAGAGATATTCCCAAGATCTTCAGGGAGCGGAGGAGGAGGCATGCCACTAGACCATGCTCGGTGCAGATCTATTAATTGTTGCCTAAGTCTTAGAACCTCATCATTGCGTTCTGAACTTTCCTCCCGGGGATCCTGATCTGGGTCAATGAGCAAATTTTCAATCTCCCTACTAGCCATAGCGAGCTTTGCTTTTGATCTAGTGAAGTACGAGTGGCTTGCCAGAGTGCTGCAAACCAACCACTGTTATCTAAAAGAACATGCTCATCAAAGACAACACCCGTTAGGATTAGGTCACACAACAAGAATGGGAATCACATTGGTAAAATTGTCCTAGATTTATGTTCATTTCTACCAGCCTTTGAGGGTAGCGAGGTCATTTTAACATCATCCCGATTTTCATCTACACTCATTTACTTCTTTCCTCCAACCCCACCTCTTTTCTTCCGCCCTCATTTTTTTTTTGTATCAATCTCTGTTCTTTCCCTTTCTGGTTTCATCATCCTTTCTTTCTTTTCTTCTTTCGCTATCCCATTCTTTTTATCTTTTGTTATTGCTTTTGTTTTTCTTTAAAAGAGGAAAATTGGGGAAAATCAAATAAACAAAATATTAGATCGAACCCAAAAGTAGGTTGCCTACGTATCATGTTGTTCATGAATCTGATCTTGCGTAGTTTGGGATGCATATCCATAAACATCACATAGTTGAAGTTTTTATTTTCACGAAAAACGAAAACAAACAAACAAAAGAAAGACGTAACATCATAACATTTTGATGAAAGAAACAACAAAAACACACAACGAAATTAAGACAACCTCGATACTAATCAACAAAGACTGAATGATATTCTAGACTAACATGACAACATACATAATGCTCCTAATAAAGACTCTAAAGTTAAAGCAAACTTGACACCGACTTAACAAAGACACAATACTACAAATGGCAGAAAAGTAAAGGACTCAAACTAAACAAAAGATAGGAAATGCTCCTTCAAACTGGTGCTCTGCGTGATGACCCTGGCTGAGATGGACCTGCCTGTGAAGTTCTCTTTCTCCCATTCAAACAATGTAGCATATCTTGTAAGGACCCTTCAATATTTGGGAAGATGCCTCTGGCACGTATTTCTGCCTCGTGAGGAGTACACTTGAAAAGACTGTTCTGACACCCCTCAACAGTTTTGAGCAAACCTAATAACTGAACTCTTAGTGCCTCTACCTTTGCCCCCGCCCCTTCATCCTGATGGTCGCCAACTATACATTCATCTTGTATCCTCCCTCTAAGATGCACTGGTAATGGTATGCTGACACCCCGAGGAATAGATTGTAACCAGATTCTATATCCTTGAGTGTATCCGGGATTATCTAAACCTGTCCTGAGAGTATCCACGCCCTGCCATGTTGCATTATTCCAGAATTGCTCATACTTGATCTCACCCCTGGCATGGTCCCTAAAGTACTCCACATCCTATTGAAAGTCCACTATTTGCGGAACATCTTGCACTCTACCCAATTGATGCATTACCCTAAGAGGAGTGTGTGGTCGGGTACAATTAAGCTCCAACAAAACTAGATGGGGGTGTATGCTAGATCCAACAAAGATTACTTTCGGTCGGAACCATAGATAGGTCCACAAGACATTGCTATCTGTTCTTGATTCAAGGAACTCAACCCAAACGTCGACTTCTATAGGCAATGAGAATTTAGCAAAACCCATTTTATGTTCTATGGTTTCCACTAAACTAGGAAGACAACGGTCAATCACAACAGATTTAAGCAAAGAAGGGGCGTGCAAATGCTCCATCATCCATAGTTGTAATATTAGGTTGCTCTCCTAAAAAAATTGCATACCCCCTTTTATCTCGGTCAAAGATTTGTATATTTCCACTAAGATCAAAGGCACAATAGTGACCTTATCTCCCTTATCCTTGTTAAATAAGGCCATCGCTACAGATTGCAACCGAGTATTAATACGCCTATCTTCCAAGGGGAATACCAAAGTACCTAATAGAAAAAAGGCAAAGACTTCAAGGAGACGTTTCTCCCAATTCTTCTTAGTTGTATAAAATTCATCTAAAAAGTAATCAAAACCTTCTAAGAGGCCAAATCGAGCATACAAGTAATCGAAAGAGATTCAAGATTGGTTAAGGCAACCCAGATGGTCATTAACTTTCAACCCATAATAGTGGAGAAACCTATTGAGAGAATAAAACCGCGCTCGAATCATCATCTTTTTAATGTAGGCCAATTTAAATAAACCAGATATCTCCGCCAGGGTAGGTGTCATTTCACAACTCCCAAACCTAAAAACCAGAAAATTTGGATTCCAAAAAGTCAATGCAGCCTCGATCAAGTTTGGACGGGGCATGATAGACAAGAAAGAAGTGAGAGTGCCTTGCTTCTTTGATAACTCATGCCTTTCGGAGTAGTTGAACGTGCACCACCACTTGATTAACTTTTTGGGCACTTTAGAAACCATTAGGGCTTTAGACCTTGGAGGCAGATCCATCCTGTAACAACACACAAGGCTTATGATTTAACAATTGATAAAAGGGGAGAAGTTCCCGACCCTCGGGATTTTGACACGGAAAGGTTATCATGCAGAAACAAACCACTTTAGACTCAGATTAAAACAAATGGTACCACTAAGTGCGGTCAGCCTACTTGGCTAAGATTAACCGACGACTCTAGACCAGACTAAAAGGGGGAAGACCCTAAGCTAGGACCAAGATAGTGACCAAAATAAAATTTTACCGGACCCACCGAGGGTTGCGTACGTATCCCACCCGAAGGATGAGAATCAGGTACGCGTAGTTCGTCCAACTTGGACAATAAAGGATTAAATGACAAACTAAACCCTAAATTGAAAGACACGACTAAAGACATACGAATAAAATCTCTTTTTTTGTGTTTTTAATTAGAAACTAACACCAACAACTATGAAAGAAAAATCTTTTTGATATTTTCGTTATAGAAAAATGTACAAAGCTCCTATTGAAAGGAAAAAAATTAATTTTTGGAGTTTTCGAATAGTGAATACTTACTAAAGAAATAAAAGAAAAATCTTTTGAACATTTTTTATTTTTGGAAAAGGAGTGCAAAAAGTAAAAAAAACATTTTTTTTTAATTGTGAAAAACAAATGCCATAAAGAACCCTAAAAACTACCAAATTTTTTTTCACTCTTTTTTTCTTCTTTTTTTTTCAATAATTTCTTGCCTACACACTTTGCTTCTAACTCAAACTTTTGCCCAAATCAGTCTGTCAAATGACCTCGTTACCCTCAAAGATGCAACATTTAGCACGTAGAGATGCTTCAGAGGTAAGTCTCCTACAAAGGGCCACGTGGGTCCCGCTAGATCTCAATATGATGCAAATAAGCATGACTTAAAGGCTGACCTACGCTGGAGTTTACCAACAAGGTTGTTCAGGGGAGCGTATGGTCGATAGTGGCAACGCTAGCTTTCCACCCACTCCATACCAGCTGACGACTCCCCCTCCTAAAAATAAGGGTGACTCAACTATAGGTCGTGTACACAACTTCTATGTACTACAGAACTTGTTGCAGAAAGAATTGACTTGGGTTATGCAAATGATGCCAAATATAAACCGGTAACACATAAGAGAAAAAATGTAAACACATAGCATGTAAACACTCCACAATGATAAAACAATAACACAAAATAACACGAACAAAATGTTTATACACCTATAGTGCCAAACTAAGCCGATACAACTCCAAAAATAAGCTCGAATTCTGAAATTGTCCCCAGCAGAGTCGCCAGAGTTGTCACATCCCTTTTTAACTCCAAAAAGATTATGATTTTAAGTTCAAAAGTTTTTTTTATATTATTAAGAGTGACAAAATGAAGATTTATTTCGAAAAGAATTATTTACCTTTTTAACTCAGAGTCTCCACTTGGCATAATCCGGTGTACCAAGTCACCTTTGAAAATCCTTTTCAAAACTATTTTGACTCTAAAAGATTGATCCGCAAATAGAGATTCCGGCTAAGGAATTCTGTTGACCGAGGGGAAGGTGCTAGGCACCCCTCGATCCCGTGGTTTGACCACGGTCTCTTGGTAGAGAGTATCGGCTAATTTAATACTATGAATGTATAAACCGCACAAAACACGTAAAACAAACAAACCAACAAATAAAACAAAACGAGTCAAAAATATAGAGTCCAGTCCAAATTATACAGTCCATAATAATAAAAATGCAAAAATAAATCCTATCTAACCTATGCTAATTCTAACTACGCTCCCCTGCTTTACCCGGCGCCTCAGGCCTTGATCACGGTCCGCCTTTGCCAACATGATACATCGGGGCTTTCTTCGATGAATAAATACATCAATCTTCGGGGCATTCTCCAGCCAAATGAATATACTTCAATCCGAAAACATAAACCAACACTTTTCAACAAAAACACTTTCATCATTCAACAATCACAAGTCATAAACTTTTCCTAGCCCACTTATATTCGCCTATCAATTGTCGACCTAAACATGATACTACCGTTTTCCAACAACATTCAATGCTTATTCCGAACTAAACAACAGTACACCATAATTGATTTATTCACCCATTTTTATTTTTTATTATTTATTTTTTAATTCCTACCCCCCACTAATTTTATTTTTTATCAATCACACCTTCAAAGTTACTCCGATTCATTCCACATATCAACGAAATCATATCATCAAACACGTAATTATAACATTGTAACATCAACAAAAATCCAACAATCACCACATAATCGATTAGACGCACCAAATACCATGAATAATGAAATAAAAGAGGGGAAGATTAGAATTGGACCTCAATGGAGTGTTTCTCATAGATAATAAAAAAATCCGAGAATCGAGATCCTCGAGCAAGGAAACCCCAAAAATGAGCAGTCCAAATCAGTATAGAAAGAAAAGGAAACCCGCTACTGATTCGCGGTTAACAGAAAACACGAATTGACTTCGAACGACCTACAAAACTCGATATCGACTACCAATCCTAAAGACAAACCAATTCGAAGCACCCTAGAAATCCAAGCGAGAGAGTTGAACTGTTTAAAACCGAGCTTCTATAAACAGACAACGATGAAGACGTCCAAACAGTGGACACCTCCCAGATTACGTCCAAATATCGAAGGAAAAATAAGAAGGTTTCAGTGATTTTTGAGATGGGATCGCTCAAACAACGAGAAGAAAAAATTAATCGAAGAACTTGGGGACCGATTTCGGCGAGATTGAGCACGAATCGGATGAAAGCTTTGCCGGAAAAAAAAACTCGATAATACTGAACTTCCCCCGGTTTCACTGTTTCTAGACAAAAATCCTCAATCTGCTTTCCTTTTTCAATCCCTTCCTCACTGATATGAGTGTATGCGTGCTTCTCGTGAACTCTGCGTACAGTTTTTTTCAATCCAAAATTAGAATGAAAAGGAGGCGTGTATACTTATGTGTTTTGAATTCGTTTGTAAGTGTGGTCTCCTTGTTCATTCAAAAAAAGAGGAAAAGAAAAAATGGAGATTCTTGTATTCATTCCAGGAGCCCCCCCCCCCCCCCACAAAAAAAAAATCTCTCAGAGTGTATATCCTCTCTCTGTATATTGTTGAGAGTATTTAAGTGTGTCCCATCATGTGCCTTTCCTAGAAGGTTCCTTGTGCATATTTCTTTGTGGACAAGAAAAAAAGAGGGGGGGTCACATGGGTAGGGGTGGGGTAGTGGGTGAGGTGTAAGTTTTTAATTGGAAAGGTTGTTGGGGAGGTTTTAAAAGAAGACGAAATTTGTTATCTTTTGTTATTTGAATAAAGACACATAAATAAATAAATAACTAGGTAAAAGATAAAGTGGTTATTTATTTGTTTTTCTTGTGAAAAAATTATAAAATGGGGTTAAATTTTGATAACGGAGTAAGAAATTTTTTTATTTTATTTTTTGACGGGGCAAAATTACGTGTCTACACTCATCTAACTTGATTCAATTACATGTCTAGATTGGTAGATGCTTGATTTTCTATCCCTAAACTTCTTCACTGTTTTTGTCAGCATAATAGAATTCAACATGTGTGTATATATATATCTTCTTTGTTTTTATTCAAAATCATTCTTTAGGGTAAAATTTTTGCTCAGACAAGAATTACTTGGATCAAAATCGAAGCTTTATGATCATTATTATATTAATTTTTTTATAGTTTACAGGTCGTAGATGAATGTCGGTTGCCTTTGAAGAATTTCTTATGCAAAGGTTAGATTTAATTGTATCTTTTTGATATCTTTATTATCTTATTATTTTATTTTATTTACGGATGCTAGATGAATGTGGGTTGACTTTGAAAATTTTTTGTAGGTAAAAGTTAGGTTTAATGTATTATCATAATATCTCTATTAGGAGTCGTTTGGTAGAGTGTATAAGAATAATGCAAAATATGGTGTATTAGTAATGCTTGTATTAGTAATGTTTGTGTTAGTTATGCTTGTATTATTCTTATGCGGTGTTTGGTTCGATGTATTATAAAAAACATGAATTACATAATTTCTAAAAATAAACAATTTTTTTTACATAATACCCTCAATATATATGTTGGAAAGGATGCCGAATTTTTTTTGAGGGGTAATAGGGTCTTTAAGCATGTTAATGCATGCATTAGATCCATTGCATTATTAATGCCATGGATTTTGAGGTATTAGTAATACACACCTCAATACACAATAGAATGTCAAACTCAAAAATCTCAAAATTCAACAACCACACCCTCTTTTTACATCTCTGCCTCATCATCAAACAAGAAGAAAAAGAAGATACTAGAAACCCCTTTCCATTCTCATTCTTCTCTCGTTTTTCATATCCATTTCTTACAATTTCTCATAAAAACTTAAGATTTTCTTATTTATAATTTGGTAATTGGAGGAGTAATTGGGGTTAGGATTTGGGGGGTGGGCTGGTGGTTGTGGATTAGTGGGTTTTTTTTTTTGAAAGAAAAAATTCACGCATTTTTTTTTATTTTTTTTTTAAATGCCACGTCAGCATTAAGAGATGAAATTAATTCACTTTAAAGATGTTAAGGGTAAATAACGCGTGTTAAGTTTAAGTGCTAAAATAAGTTGGAGTGACGAGTTTAGGCAGATTTCGATGCATTTTCTCTTGAATAAAACATAACTTAGTTATTGATAAAATTGACAGATGTAAGACAATTTTCAATTGATACGAGAAATACGTAATATGTACACAAAAATCGGCAAAAGAAATAAATAAAGTTTTCAAAATGCATTTAACACGTATGAACACCAAAGCTGTAAGAAAATTTACAAGTGCATTTGAGATAGATATGATCTTAAATAATGTAAAACTAAACGAACTTAAATAAGCACTTGAAAATAGTAGTAATTAACATTTTACCACTAGACAAAAATTTGTGCCTCCAAAAGAACATGCAACATAAACCACAGAACTCAATAACTACTTTCGATCAATGATTTCTTTTATTAAACATCAACAGCCATAGATTGAGCATCTCTCAACCCGAATATGCTGTCAATAACAGCCAACTCTGTTGTTGTAGTGTCCGAGCCACAAAATGCCATCCAGTCATTAACGGTCAATCCAGCAGCGATCACATTACTACCCCTATTCACAGTTCCTGCAGCTAGAGGTAATCCATCAAGAAGATCTGAAAGCTCCTCCAAATCTTCATCGGATGTATCAGGATGGACCTGTTGTTCCAAAATAAAGTTTCACAAAAATCAGGAAAAAGAATAATGTCATGCGTCTTGTTGCTCCTGCACCGGTCAACAAGGTGCAGCAGGCACAATTCACTTTCCATTGTTCGCTCCAATGAGGAAAATTGTATTTACCAAGCCCCCAATGTTGGACAAAGAACAATAGCTGCCAACAAGAACATTCCTTGCTATTGTTTGACAAATAACTTTAACGCCAAGAACATCAGCAATAATCTCTTCAGTCAACTGGTAAAAATAATAAAACTAACATGAGCGAGCACAACACAAATATATGCCAAGTAAGTTGGACCATCTATTAGATGACATAGGTAACATTCAGGATCTAACCTACTCCTGAATCTATTTTATCAGGAGGAAAAGGCTATTGTTGAATCTTGATAAATTCAGGCTACAGTTAAATTTCACATACTACTACAATGCCATCCCATTCTATAGGAAAAGAAGCGAAAAGATTACCTTGTCAAGATCAGGATGTATCAAAGCAAAAGCATCATTGCATGCTATGCAGTTTCCCAAAGCAGAATGTGCCTCGTCGACACATTTTACCTCAACAGAATAGGGCAGACTATTCCTCAAGTGCTGAAGTTCTTCAGCCACCGTAAGAGACACAAAAGCAGATGTCAAGTCAAAGAAATAGCAGAGAATGAAAGTGAACGGAAGGTATTTTGACCAATTTAGAATGACCTCACAGTCCCATCAATAAACATGAAACTTTAGAGTGAAAGCTAGACATCATGAACTATAAGGAGCACGTTTGAGTCAGTTTTGATATGAGCGCGCTTAAATCTTTTTTCCACCTATTACTAAGCATTAGAATAAAGAAGTTTGCTACAAGATCTAATAACACGTCTTCAATAGAATTGTCACTAGACTATCATTGTAACAGAAGTATACCTGGAAGCATTAAACTAGTAGAGACTTTCCTGGATATCATTAATCACACATTGACAATCAATAATGTTAATGTTCCTATCACCAGTACTAAAACGGTTACTCATGTCTTCCTCCAATTCATTTAGCCAGTGTTTTCTGATTCGAACACCTCATTCATCCCATGTCAGCCAGGTGCGGTGCAGGGTGGGGGTGGGGAGCGCAGCTCATAGAATTGAAATTTCAGATATGCTACATTATAACAATGAGAAGAACTACTCCAAAAAAAAAAAAAAATCAAGAATGGAATAAGATTCTGGTTGGGATAATGCTTATTGAGATTAAAATATAAGATGGAAACATTAGCCCAATGAGAATCAAATTTGTTAAGGTTTTGTTAGTGCATATAAATTTATCTGTGGCCTTCCACTTCCAGTTCCAAAACTGTTGCACGGGTTCATGGACAGCAATGTTGCCGAGTGCAAACCAACCACTAATGAAATTGTTTCCTTCTATTGCACGAATTCTGTCATAGTAAGTCCAATTCATATCCGTCCCTGACATAGATAAGTATTCCAAAGGCTCTATTTGAACACAAGTGACTATAATGGCATATTTTTGCATGATCAACAATTATTGCACTGTATAAATTACCATCATTTTGAATTTCACTATTAAAAGATAAGTATGTTTCACTCCTTGACTAATCCTGGATTCAACATTGGTAAAAAATTATTAACATTGGATGTGCATAGTTAAATTAGTCCAATGTATGATGGATCTTATCATCACAAACGAAAACTAAAATGCATAATGGTAGACACATTATTTATCTTCAATCGTTCTATATCTCCCCTGCTTAATTATTTATATTCCTTTCATGTCTATGTTTTTCATCATTCCACATTGGGACTTCTAAAAGTTCAGCTTTCATTTGCACCAAGCAGTGGCGGAGGCAGGATTTCTATCAAAGGGTTCAAATGCAGGAAGCAAAAAAAAGAATTATCAAAGGGTTCAAATGCAGGAAGCAAAAAAAATAAATTAAAAACTTGTCGGGGTCTCGAACACAAGACCGTGAAGCCCTCTGCTTGAAGGTTTGCACCCCCTTTGCCACTAAACCAAGTTTTTGGCTTGTGTCAAGGGGGTTCAATTTAATATATATACACATAGAAAAAAAAACTTCGTATATATATACAGTATAATTTTTTGACGAAGGGGTTCGGATGAGCCCTTGGAGTACACTTAGCTCCGCCCTTGGCACCAAGGATGTGACCTAGTGGTGAATGAAGTAGGTTGACAACCATGAGGTCTTGAGTTCAAATCTCGGTATAGACAAAAAACACAAGCTAATTTCTTCTCAACTGTCCTAGTCTTAGTGAATATTTAAATAACGAATGCATGTTAACCAAGTGTCATATATAAATAACGAATGCATGTTAACCAAGTGTCATATTTAAGCTTTCAAATAAAATAATGAATGCATGTTAACCAGGTGTCATATTTAAGCTTTCAAGCAAAATAATGAATGTTCCATCCATTCCAAAATAAGTGAGTCGTTGAGTTATTTTTTAATGTCCAAAATAAATGAATTGTTCATTATTCAAGAGACATGTCGAAAATTTCTTTCAATTTTACCTTTTCATTTGACCAGGTTCTGAAGTACATTACATTTCATAGAAGAGTAATTTAAGAATAATTAAATGGGTAATAGTGAAAAGTAATTGTAACACCCCAACTTAGGAAGGAGTCCCACATTGGCAAAACACAGGAGGGATAGTGACGTGTTTTAAAGCCGTGCGGGCCCGGGACAAAAGCGGACAATATCACTAGTGGGTTGGGGAGTTACAAGGGTCTCTCGAGCCTTCGTGGTTCGGGATGCCCGTCACGGCCAGGGCCTCGGGTCGGATCGTGACAGAATGGTATCAGAACCGCTCTTGTGTAGTCCCTGTCGATGTGAGCCAGAGTTCAAACTGAGTGTAGGTAAATGTCGGTAAGGCGGGGCAAACCTCAGTCCTGAGTGTAGGCTAATCCCATTCGGTGGAGCAAACCTCAGCGTGGACACTGAGTCCATAAGGGGGGTGTATGTAACACCCCAACTTAGGAAGGATTACCGGGACAAACCTCAGTCCTGAGTGTAGGCAAATCCCATTCGGTCGGTAAACCTCAGCGAGGACGCTGAGTCCATAAGAGGAGGTGTATGTAACACCCCAACTTAACTTAGGAAGGAGTCCCACATCGGCAAAACACAGGAGGGGAGGGTGTTGGGTATATAAGTAAGAAAGTCTTACTCCCTAGTGACGCGTTTTAAAGCGATGAGGGCTTGGACCCAGAGCGGACAATGTCACTAGTGGGTTGGGGAGTTACAGTGGTCTCTCAAACCTTCGTGGTTCAGGATGCGCAACGCGGCCAGGGCCTCGGGTCGGGTCGTGACAGTAATCTACAATTTATGTCTTAAAAGATTTTTCTTAAGAGGTGTGTCATACCCTAACAATTCAATTATTTTGAAATAGAGGGGGTATATATTAACCAAAGGCGATAAAATGGCTAAATGAACTTATATAAGTAATTGAAAATAGTAATAGTAATTAACATTTTGTCACTAGACCACCAAACTTTTGCCTCCACAAGCAAAATTAAGAGCAACATAAATTAGAGAACTCAAACGTAACTAATGTCGATCGATAATTTTTTTATTTCAAAACAAAATAGTCCTAATTGAGCATCTATCAACCCGAATATAATATGTTGTCAATAACAAAGTACAATTTCTATTCATAGTTCTTGCAGCCAGAGGTACAGTAAAAAATATTTTGTTTTATTTAAAATTTTGTTATCATTATTTAAATAAAAATTAATGATGAGGTTGCTATGATCTTATATACGACCTATATTATTAGTTAAAAAAGTACAAGTTTATTCTATTTTCATTGATCAAACAAAATTAAGATGTAACAGAGAATAATTTTCACTTTTTTTATTAGTTTTAAAAAATAAAATGAGAAAAGAGTTTATTAAAAGAATTTATTATTTTATAAAAAGAACGTGTTTAAAATAAATATATGCTTATTAGTAAAAGAGTATTTTTGACTCAATTAACTAAGAATAAAAAAAAATCTTAATCAAACTAGTCATGAGAGATATTTTTATTCGATTTCACATAATTTAAAATGTAATTTTATTCATTTTCTGTTATTTTAAAATTATTCATAGACTTTTTTCTTTCCTTCATTTCTACTCTATCTTTTTTTTTTTTAGTTACTCATTGATGTTTAGTATCCACATCCTCATTGTTGTAAGGCTAAGTTTGAATTCGCACCGAAAAGTTTCTCATGAGGGCAAAGCGCTCTCCAATATAGGTGCCTCCATACCCATGAGAATCAAACCCCAGACGTCTGATTAGGGATGAAGTAGTACTTACCACTACACCGCAATTCTAGTTGGTCATTTCTACTCTATCACTGTTCTCTTATTTGATGGTTTAAGTACTTTTTGCAAAGTGTCAAAATGTGTTACAATGAAAAAAATCAAGTGATAAGTTGCATATTGGGAGAAATTTGATCAAGAGGAGAATTTTACACTCATTTGATTATTGATATATTTTTTTTTACCTTTTTTAGCAAATTTTTTATTTTGTTTGAAAATTGATATTTGATCATGAAAATTTTCAAAATAGTCTGAAGTTGTACTTTGAAATTGAAAAATATTTCAAACCTTAGTTTTTTATGTGGTCAAACCCAACCTTGTTTTTCACTCTAACTATATTTCGTTTATCAATTTCACACCTAGTTTTTTGATTTAATAAAGATAACTTCATTCAAATTATATTTCACGTTACTTTTAGGAAAACTAAATTAAATAATTAAATATCATTTACAAAATCTATAACCAATTCCTCCTTCAATTTAAACTTCAAAAATTTCAATTTAATAAAGTTATTTGTAATAACATGTACTAGCTCAAATATTATATCTAATCTATGATACTATTGACGATTTATTTTGAGATATTACCTCTTTATAACAAATTTGATTATATATTTGAGGTAAATTAATCAAGTCAAGTGATTTTGATAGTTTCTCAGAAATAGAAGGTATGAATTATATTTTTAAAAAGTACATTCAATTTTTTAAAAAAAATTGTAAAAACAAAATATGATAAAATATAACTCTATGTCTAATTATAAAAGATTCAAATAATGTATTTTTGAAAAATTTTATGGTCAAACGTGCACTTAATTAATTTTAAAAAGTAAACTTGATTATAAATGTGTACTACCAACACTCGTACTATAAATTGCAGACTGGTGAAAATGTCCAACCTCTAAATTATCTTTATTTGGAGGAAAATAAATGACATTTGAAAAAAGAAATAAGTATTTAGAGATTATTATGGAAAAGGTAGTTTTTTTTTCTAACAGTAAACTTATTTTAGTTACAAGAGAAATTGAAGGAAAGGTGTATTTTAAGTCTTGAATGAAGGATTGGTGACATTGACCAACATATAGGGTCAAACATCATTAGAAAACTTGATTAAGTTAATTGTGGACTTGATTAATATTTTCAAAACTTTCTAATCTTTTCAAAAATACAAATCAACCCAACCCACACCCCTCTTTAATCCAAATCAACCACTCTCTCCTCTCTCTCGACAACTTCTCTCAACTCTCTCCCAACCAACAGTTCTGCAAAATTTCTCCCTTCAACCCCCAACGACTTCTACCTCCGACGACAAATAGTTGGGCTTCGAGTTTCCCTCTTCAATTCAATCAATCTGTCTCCCATCCCTCTCTCGACAGCTTCTCTCAACTCTCTCCTAACCAACTTTTCTGCAAATTTCTCATTTCAATCCTCGGCGACTTCAACATACGACTATAAATAGTTGGGCTTCGAGTTCCTTTTTGACTTCAATCGATATGACAGCCTTGCTCTCCGGCCACAACAGCTTCGAATTCTTCATCGTTCCTTTTCTTCTTTCACAGGTAAAAGTTTTTGGCCTTTTTAGTTTTGAAGAAAACGAGGAACTTGAGCCAACTTCTCTTATAGTACTGGTTAACAATTTCAATATTTGTTGCACTAATTTGAAATGCGATCTGAATAAAACTCTAATTTCTGGTATTTCTTCTCTTCTCTTTTCGAAGTGAATTATGATATTTTGTTGTTTTTTGCATTTTTTTGAAATTGGATTTTTATTGTTTGTGTTTATAAAAATAAAAGAACAATTTGGTTTGATTTGTTCTATTCTTGTTCTTGGTAAAAATGGTAAAATTATTGTTTTTTGTTTAACAAAATCGTGCTACTATTTCCTCTGACAGATTACCCATCTGGTGCAACATATTAACCATCTGATGCAACAAATTTATCATATGATGCAACAGATCAACCATCTGATGCATCAGAGGAACCATCAGATTATAATTCTATTGCATCAGATTAATAATCTGATGTAACAGCTTTCCATATATTGCAACAGATTAAGCATCGGATAAAAAATCTTATGCAACTAATTAACTATCTGGTTCAATGGAAGAACCATCAGATTAATGATCTAATGCAAAAGATGAACCTCCTGTTGGATAAAATCCTACCAACTCTTCGACAGGAAAAAGTTCAAGACTTGATTTTTCCAACTGATCATTCATCTTCCACGATAGACGACCCTATGTTGGAAGAAATCTAAATAATATTGACCGTTGATAACTGTTCCAACATATCACTCATGTGTTGCAATAGATATGTGACCTGTTGCACAGACCATTCATCTTTCTCAATAGATAAGTGATATATTTTGTATTGTCGCAATAGATTACTCAGCCGTTGCTACGAATTATTTAACTGTTCCAACAAATCACTCATATATTGCAACAGATGATGTCACAATAGTTGTGTGATCTGTTGAACAGATTATTCATCTGTCTTAAAAGATGAGTGATATATTTTGTATTGTTTCAACAGATTACTCATCTGCTGCAACAGTTTGGTTATATACTGCAAGAGATATACTACTTGGTGCAACAGATCGGTGATCTGTTGCAACTGTTATTTTACTGTTTTGCTTGTTTCATTTACTGTTATCCTTTTTTAACGATGTATTAATCAACAATTATATATTATTTTATGTTCCTATTAATTTTAGATAATATGGTTCCCAAAAGAACAAAAACCTAATCAAGTCCAAGTAAAGGAACAAGTGAAGCAGCTAGGCTACATCTACTACTCTATGAGATTACTTTACAAGTATTATCTCAATCGGGAGAAGAATATGATGAACACGGAGAGGAGGAATGTTTCAAAAGAGATGATGCAGATGCTAATAGACCTTCCACCGAAGAGCTGGTCAAAGCCTTCAGCATTGATCGTTATCCTGTGAGAATGCAGTGCGATGGTGCCGCAGATTTAACAGGTGATTTCGTGGTTAAGTTAGCCATGGGAAAATCTTTCGACACCTTTAGAAAAATACTTCGAGAATAAAAATTGGATGCTTATTTCAGGGACAACTTCTTTGGGAAATATCTTAATTTGCCGGAGGACAACAATGCTCCTTTCCAAATGAATGTTTCTTGATCTCTTCAACCCCTCGAAGGATGTAGTAAGTATAATTATAATTAATTTTTTCTTTTAATTAATGTGTTTTTTTGAATGATCTAATCATCATTCTAATATATGTAATGATTTATATTAGAATGTTCATCCGTCGCTAGTTCCGACCAATCTAGAGTTGAAGATGCCATATTTTTTTACTTTACGGTCTGTGCAAACTTTATCGGGCCCTAAGGTCATCGACAGAATAAAAATAGAATTGTTTGGAGCAACAACCATTACAAGAAAAATAATTTTGGAGAGTGGGCTTATTGTTGTTGATGGAGCTGTTGGTGGTGGTAGTGGTAATGCTGTTGGTGCTAATGATGCTTCTCTTACAGTATTTAAAGCAAACCATTATGAGTATGATCATACTGGTTATACAGATTTTGCCTCTCTCAGCGAATGTTCTACATGCAAATGTCAAGACTGCAGGGCGAAACATGATGTAGTGATTAATGCTATTAATGCATTAACTGCTTCTGTAAAGAATTTGACATCTAAGAGGGGTATCATTCCATCAAAGAGTATTTTATTTCCATCCGCTCCATTAGAGATTAGGGCCAAGAAGAGAAGAAGAGTGATTTCCAGGGCATTATCAGGCATCCAAAAAAGCAAAATTGCAACTCCTTTGTCTGTGTGTTGCACTGAGCAACATACAATATCCAAAGGAGAGCAGCACGAGCTAAAGAAGGTGAATATATTATATGTCTTCCAACTGATAAAACAAACAGACACATATCTGTTTCAACAGATGACAAATCTGCTGAAAATTATCAAACAGATATATATATCCGTTGCGACAGTTGACTAAACTGTTGCACCAGATACTTTATCTGGTGCAACATATGTCTCATCTGTTTTAGAAAATCAAATATCTCTTCGTACCACTTTTATTTGTACCAACAGATGACCTATCTGTTGCAACAGATGATTCATATGTTGCAACGGATGGTTCATCCATTGGAAATTATCACACATGGTCTTCCTCATGTAGAAATTTGTCCCAACAGTTGATTTATTATTCCAACAGAAATATAATATGTTTCGAACAATTTAAAATGAGAGGAAGACCTGTTTGATTTGCTAGAAGAGATGAGTTATCCTTTTCCATTTTGTTGTATCTCCGTGATTGGCATTGACCAATTTTGGCTTTTCAGGTGGATGTAAAAGAAGGTACTACTGAAAAGCATTGACAATATGCTACGCTTTTTATGGAAATACAGAGAACAGAAAGCGCAGAAACCGTACGCAAGTGACAATAAAGATCCACGACGAGCAAAGCTGAATTCTATAGCACCGGATGAAGAACAACTTGTCCATACTGAGTAGATATTTATAACTTGAGCCTGTCAAAGCAATCCTTGGTAGTATACTAAAATTGTTGTTGATGTATTTGTAGAGATCTGTACCCATAATAATTTTTTTACATTTCATTTATTCGTTGACTTATTTCAGCTAATTTATGAAGGCTTTGATTTATTTTATTTTGTCTACAAATTTTATTTATTCCTTAGATTTGAACTTATTAATTGAAAAGGAATACTAGATTCAAATATTGCAACAGATAATGTATCGGTTGCAACAGACGATACATCTATTGGAAACATAGACAAATTTAGACATATGTTGCAACAGGTAGGTGATCTATTGAAATTTATCAAACAGATCTTCCCATTATTGCAACAGATGAACTTTAGATAAAAACATTGAGATAATGCAACAGATGACATATCTATTGGGAAAAAAGAATAAATTTAGACATATGTTGCAACAGATGGACTTTATCTGTTGCAACAGACGACACATCTATTGGAATAATTGAACAGATTTATACATATGTTGCAACAAGTAGGTTATCTGTTTGAATTTATCAAACAGGTCTTCCCACTATTGCAACAGATGGACTTTAGATAAAAACATCGGGATAATGCAACAAATGACCAACCTATTGCAACAGATAAACTATATATCAGAACAGGTAGGATAACTATTACAACAAACGGAGAATCTATTGTATTATAAAAATTCAACTTTCGTTGGACATAAAAAATTGTCACTACGTGTAAAAAGGTTAAAGTGAATTGAATTGAAATAAAAAAGGCGCAACCCATCGACGGTGTTCAGTTCAAGCACCTAAAATAAAATAGGCATCAAGTAGACATGTTCATTTTAAACACGTAAAATAAAATAGGCATCAAATGTGTCAGTGTCAGTCTGGCACATTTCGCTGACTTGCTGTCACTTGGCCCCCAACGGTCTTTTTTTTTCCCCATTGTCTTATATATTCATCTTCCTCCTAAAATTTAACCCTATATTTCCAAATCTTCTTCTTCATCGTCATTTTCTTTTATCTATCCAAATTCTTCAAATTATTACTTTCATTATTTCCAACTGACCTTGACAATGTCGAGCGCATCTTTCACTGTTTTTTGTGATAAAGATTTTTGATATTGTAAGTGCGGTCATGAAGCTCTATTAAAGACTTCTTGGACTCAACAAAATCTGGATCGTAGGTTTTTTACTTGTACGATTTCAAAGGTAATATTTTTATTATTTAATTAGTTGATTAATTATTGACTTGTAATTGTTTTGTAATTGTGTTCTCTTTTTTTATAGAAATTGGGTGGTTGCAATTACTTTGATTGGTATGAAGAACGACACCCTTCACAAGAAAATCGTGTAATCTGGGGTTTGTTGAACAAAGTCAAGGCTTCTGAAGAGAAACAAAATCGAGCAAGAAAATACTACATTGTTGCCGTTATTGCTACTGGTTTGGTGTTGTTGGGCACATGGATATTGAAGCGTAATTGCTGAAATTTTCATGGTGGTGTGTGTATTTGCTACTGGTTTATTGTAGACGAGCACATGGATATTCAAGCGTAACTGTTGGAAAATATCAAAAAGATTTAGGCATATGTTAAAAAATTTAGGTCATCTGTTGGAAATTATCAAACAGGTCTTCCCACTGTTGCAATAGATTAGACTTAGATTATTAGATTATTCATAGAAATAACATCGACGTAATGCAACAGATGACCAACCTATTGACACATATAAACTATCTGCCAGAACGGATTAAAGATATTTTACAACAGATTGACAATCTAATCTATTGCATTATAAAAAACTCAACTTTCATCAGAAAAAATTATTGCCACTACATGTACATGTAATAAAGTGAAGGGTGACTTGAAATTAAAAATTTCTATTTCACAGGCTCTTCTATATACATAGGCTTCAAGCGTCAAGTTAGTACCCCATAAGCCCAGACCTCTTGCAGGTTTGCCACAGCGTTGTCGTACAAAAAAGTCATTGGCTTGGTCATTTCTGTGCCAGTCATCAAACATTCGATGTGTGCAAGAGCGTGCGAGCCGCTCGCTTTAGCGGCATCCTCTTTTGGAAGGATCATTCCTATGTTTTGACCTTCAAAATCCCATGATTTGGTCATCAACACTTCCTTTGACAAATAATTCATCAGTTTACTCTCCCTCAACAAGATGGGTAACATCACCATCAGTGGCTCCAGGAGGAGAAAAAGATCAAAATCGTCAACGAGAGGTACGTTGGAGTCATAAACATTGATCTTTCCCTCCTCGAGTAGTATCTCAACATCCCGATAACGTATTCCGTTCACGCTAATGACTGCAAGAATCCTTTTTGCCTTGGTCTAGCTCTTGTCGTGTAGATTTTGCATGTCCCTTCTAACATATCTTAATATTTCTTCTTCATCCAAGACCAACGTAGGAGCTAGGAAATCAAGTCCCGCGTCAAGGGCTGACACCTCTCCATTGAGTTGATAGTACCTATCCTTAAGCTTGTTGCAGAAGTTGAGGTCCATTATCCTATCGGCAGCGTCATAAGCTTCTCGGTACGTTAATTGCCTTTTCCTCATGAGGTAAAGAATTATGTTAACATGCTGTGAGATAAGAAGTCAATTTTTAAATAGGTTAGTAATTGTAAAGATGCAACGGATGGTCCATCTGTAGCATAGGGTTCTCTGAATCAATAATCCAACGCAACTTATGCAACAAATGGATAATAAGTTACAACAAAACCACAACCAGTTGCACCAGTATACCCAGCTGTTGCAACAGATGTGAAATTTATTGCGTAGAATTTTCTTCATAGGGTAAATTAGAAGGGCTAGGTTAGGAAAAGTAAACTTGCCTTGTCCTCGTACGGCATACGCATATCAGTCATAGTCTGGAAGTCTTGGGGGGAAAAGGAAGGCCTGGGGTAATCTGGTGCGCCTGGCTTGGCATTCTTGGTCTGTCACAGATCCCTCTTCTCTTCAGCACCAAGTTTTGCGTATATGTCCACCTTTTTGACTGGCCCCTGAACTTCCACAACTTTTAGAGAGGGAGGAATTAAAATTTCTTTTGATTTTCGAGCGGAGAGTACGTTCTAATTGCTCTTTTCTTTCTCCTAACCAATACTGTAGGCGTGTGTGGCTCCCTCACCTTCTTGGATGGTATGACACACCTCTTGGATTTGAATTCCTCGATAGCCTCTACTTTTTCAAAGAGTTTATCCTATCTATCCTTGCACTCATTGCATTTGCAATGAGAACACGAAGGTGGAGAGGGGTAAGAGGGACCTGTATAAGGGAGAAAAGCGGTGTTTTCAAACATATTTATTCTTTATTGAGCATCAACATGCTCATTATCACGAGTGGTAGAAGCATCAGCATGCCTTACACCAACACTAACAACTCCACCAGAAGAAGCACTCGGATCTGCCTTAGTAAAAGGTTGGTCGTGAAGAGCCTCAACATTAGGCTGACCTTGCCTAACTACTCTTCTTATGGCTGTTGCTCCATCCAATTCCTTCTTTATTAACTCTACCGTTGGGTCTGTAATAGTATCAACATGACCTAGACTAATATGAGAAGTCATCACCGACTCCTCCTCAGTAGGCACGATCCATGGATGCACAATCTATAAAAAAGAAAAAAAAAGACAGATGCATTTAAATCATATATTATAATAATTTTCACAGTTGGGCTACATTTTAAAAAAAAGACCCATATGTTTCATAGTTTGCAGTATATGGTTAAAATCTGTTTGAGTCTAGTTCAGAGAAACAGAGCAACACATGGATAATCTGATGCAAAATATCAATCATCTGTTGCAACAGCTGCATAAGACGGGTAATCTGTTATGCAACAGAGGATCTATATGTTGCAATAGATGAATGATATGTTATCGGATTAAACATTTGTTGCATAATTTGAAGTATATGGTTAATCTTTTAGGAGTTGGGTTCAGAGAACCAAAGCAACAGATGGGTAATCTAATGCAAGATATACCCCATCGCAACAGATGTCCCATCTGGTGCATCAGATATAACATCTGTTGCACCAGATATAACATTTGTTCAATATCTTTCTTATCTTTGAGTAGAATTATTTTACTCGAAGAAGACGTATTGCATCATCCGAAGGGTTAAAGAGATCAGCCTCCTTAATATTGGTGTTGCTCTTTGCATCCAACCACCTAAACATCCTTGGATGAAAAACCTCATCTGGGTAATCCATTAACTGCTTTCAGAGGGGAGGAATGGCTTCTGTCACGACCCAAATGGCCATGAGTGGCACCCACACTAATCTTCCTATGGGAGAACCATCTAATCGAACCATTACCCAAACACTTAGTCAATATTAAGATGATATTCTTATAAAATTCAACATAATAAGAATAATCTAGAGGTGATGTTATGTCTGAGCCTAGAACACTTTCTACACTCAACAAAAGAAGAGTACAGGGTAGTATCAGTACAAACCACTATGTACTGGTAGGTATCATAGGTCAACTCAACTTAATAACATGTCCACAACATAAATCGAATAACAAATAGATAGGTTTCATCACATAACAAATACTCAATGAATAAACAATACAACAGTAACAGGACAAACAGTGCTCACAAACAAGTCACATGGCCATCAAGAGTATCAACCATACTGTAAACATCCACAGAATCAACACAATTATGTACACACCTGCTATGGAACTTATTTTTGCCCAAAAAGTCATGACCTGCAGGGAACAATCTATGTTCATGTACCGTACCAGCGTGGTACCCGATTCAACATAAATATAAACGTACCGGCATGGTACCCGATCCAACATAAATATAAATATATCGGCGTGGTACCCGATCCAACATAAATATAAACATACCGGCTTGGTACCCGATCCAACATAAATAAAAACAAGTATTATCAATATCAATTTACACAACCTCCCAGCATACAACACAATGTAACAAATTTATAAGTACTCTTAAAGTCATAAGACAATTCCATCAAGTCAATTTTCAATAAACATTTATACACGAATCAACAATCCAAACATCAACTATTTCAAGCATGTCCGAATACCAATCCACAAGTATCCAATTTAGGAGCATACACGCAATTAAGTCGAGTCTAAACTCCAATTAAACCGTAACCTACCTCCAACCAATGAATCCGAATATAGTTAGTCCGCAAGGGCCTTGCCCTTCCTTAAAGTTTCGAAATGTTCAAAATCTGTTCCAATAAATAATCCCCATAAAAATATGAATCTAATGATATCCGTTTTATAATTTTTTTTTCTCTAAATCCCTGAAACTTACAACCAAATTAATTAAAATAACACAAATCATGCGTGGTTGATAATTTTTCATGAAAATCCTCGAATCTAACCAAGTAGCAACGAAAACCAGTAAGTGTTACTATACTGCAATTCGCTATCATAATGTTGTTACTGTCAAAAATAACAACTTTTTGTTTTAAATTTCAAAAGCACGCCGCTAATTATAATAATGGCATCACATATTGCTAATTACCTGTAAACAATTCACAACTCTACCCGTAATTTGCCTAACCTTTCCTTTTTTTTCCATTAACATTAATAAAGACAAAAAAAAGTGATTAATTAGCATAAAGTTTTTTAAGTCAATAGAGACAACGAATTGCTATTCCGTATTCGTACTACTGCCTTCTCATTCTTAATACAGACAAAAGTTTTATCAATATTCATTATACCATTATGAAGTCGAAATCTCTTCCTCGAACTACAATGATGAAAACCGCTATTATCTTCTTCTTTCCTTGTAACTTTCTGATGCTATTAATTAATACTATAAATGGTAAACCCTAACCATTTAATTTTCTTCTTGTATTAACCACATAAGTTAATAAAATTATGGATTTTGGCTCATTAAATTAATAATTACACTAATTATCTAAATATATGTCAAAATTTTAATAAATCCTCCTAATTTATTTGAAACCTCATAGAAATAAATTAAATATGCAAATTAACTAAAAAAATATATTTCGGACCTATTGAAACATTATGACACTAATTCGAGGCCGTCTTGATTGAGCTTGATCATTATCAAGCTTAAATTTATTAAAACTCAATAATCCAACCAATGACTTAAATTATTTCCGAACACCCCAAAAATTGATACTACTCATTCCGTGAGTCCTAACTCACGCACACCAACTACGGGGAGAGTTAAAATAGAAAAGATGAGAAAATTTCATAAAACGACCGGGAGGGTCGTTACAGCTTCAAATGCCCAAGCCTAAAAAATGTAAACAGGAAGCAAGCAAAAAAATATATCATAATAACTATATTCAATATAAATTAATGGATGATTAAAATTAGTGATTAATTTTACCATGAAAGCCCAAGGAAAGCCGTATAATGTGGTCGTCCCTGAGGATAGTTTTGTCAGCAAATATTGTACAGTCAAGTAGAAGTTGTCATATCTCCAGGGCTAATTGTTGAATTTATCAAAATCTTCAGCACGCGCCAACAAATTATCTTCTATGACCTTGTTGACGTCTCTTTCCAATATAACCGAATGGGCAAACCAAACTAAGCACAATTGCTCCCTGTACTGCTCTGGTATGATTTTATCCTCGAGATCTATCAATAAATCCGATGCTTTGTAGCCACGTCGAGCAATGTCAAACAACCCATCTATTTTTTCCTTGCATTTTCTTGCCTTGGATCTTTTGCGGGATGGTGGTCCTTCTGGACGATGGAATCTCAAGCCCGTTACTATGGTAAACTCTTGTAAGCCAAAACAAACAGGCATGCCACAGTAGTTGATCCAGATTTCATCCATCTTCTTTGTGCCCCCCACCTCCGGATCTTTATCATCCCCGCGTACTTGATCCTGCACTTGAGAAGACCATATACCATCGTCATAGGGAAACGGATACGGGCAGAGGGGTCCTCAGGCAGCTCAAGAAAGCGTCCAAAGCAGATTTTCTTAAAAAGTCCGCCTATGTTTTCGTTCTTCATAATTTTCATAAAATGTTCAAAAAATTTACCCATCTGACATTTAAGTACAATTTGACTAGTTAGTTGTTTTCCTTCTGGGTGATTTATCGGCATCGCAACTTGAAACCTGTCAATACTAAAAGTTTTGACAAGATCATGCTGGAATGTCAATATTAACTCACGCCCCGTCGGTGATCCATTATCATCATGTTGATGATCATCCTTTTTCTCTTTTAGACTCTTCAATTCCTCCTCTTTCTCACTTTCATTTTCTTCATCACCATCTACGGACCCTTTTCCACCTCCTTTAACGTTGTTTTTACATCTCTCCTCAGTTTCACTTTTCCCTGACTGAGATTTTTTAGGAAGCTCCTCCGAATCTCTCTGTACTGTAGCCTTTTTTTTGAGTGGTCAGACGTTGATCCACTTTCACTTTTTTTTCTTTTGGGAGACATGTTTTACCTACAGATAAAGAAAAACAAAAATTACATTACAGTTGATGTATGCATAGATTTTAAAAAATACATTACAAATACCATGCATACTGACACACTAACAGCCACCACCACAAACACCACCAGCTATTGCCAACAAACAAACAAACACCACGAATACCGACACCACCACAAACACCACCAACCAATGCCACCACTGGTGCCACCACGACGACCACAAACACCACCACCACCACTACCAACACCAACACCACAAACACCATCCAACTATACCACGACAGTCAACGGAACATTGCGATGGAAACTAGGGATTTCTCGAGTTTTTCCTATAGTTTTACCATCAAAACTAAAAATTGTAAACCTATTCTCGAAGATAATATAACTAAAAGTTTTATTTTTCATCATTAACTTAGAAGCCCTTATTTTTTAGAAAAAAAACAAATATAGATCTCTTCTCGAACTCTGTTGCCTATGAAGACAAAGAAAATGACTGATACAAGCAAGAATGAAGTCGAAAATAACACCTATGTGGTCGGAAATGAGAAGAAAAGCGATCTATTGTGGAAGGTTGAGCAAATTTGTTGAGTAGTTGTTGTCTGTACTGTATTGTTGAGTGAGAATGAGAGAGAAAGAGCTAGACCTCGAGATTTGAAATGATGAAACATTTTGTATGGGTTGATTTGTATTTTGAAAAAGAATGACAAGTAGTTTTGAAAATGTCAATTTGGTCTGAAATGATCTTAATTATTTTTAAAATCATAAAATATATGTGTAATTTTTAACCCTCTCATCATGCAATTGCCGAAAGGGTAATTCAATTGAAATTGTATAAAAACAATTGAAGTTGTAGTTGACCGAGTACTCTAGGAGGTCACCCTGTGAAAACTTACCCTTGGTCCTAGATTAATCAATTTAGGTACTATTAGTCTAACATATGAACTCAATTGAAATTGTAAAAAACAAATGTTCAACATGTTGCATCAGATTTCTCATCTGTTGTAAATTATCAATCAGATTAGGTAACAACAGATTACGAATTTGATGTAAATTATCAAATAGATTAAGTCATCTGTTGAGATAGATTACCCATTTGTTGTAAATTATCAAATGGATTGTCATATGTCGCAGCAGATTACCCATATGTTGTAAATTATCAAATGGGCTCTACCATCTGTTGTGGCTGACCCTATGAGAACTCACCCCTAGTCTTAGATTAATCAATAGTTTACCCTATGAGAACTCACCCCTAGTCCTAAATTATTCAATTGAGGTATTAGTACCCTAGTCCTAGATTAATCAATTAAGGTATTAGTCTAACATATGAGGTAGTAAGAATCGGTTCAGCTCAGAGTGATAGATCGCTGACTCTGGTCGGGAGGAACGCAGTACCGTTTCATCATGCAATTGACAAAAGACTCAATTGAAGTTGTAGTTAACCCTATGAGAACTCACATTCAATTAAGGTATTAGTCTAACATATGAACTCAATTGAATTATATATAAATAAATATTCAACCTGTTGCAATATATGTCTTTTCTATTGGACCAAATCAAATAGATTATGTAATCTGTTGCAACATATTACGCATCTTTTGTAAGCTATCAAACAGATTAAGTCATTTGTTGCGACAGATCATGAATCTTTTGTAAACTATCAAATAGATTAAGTCATCTGTTGCAACAGATTATCCATCTGTTGTCAATTATCAAATGGATTAAGTCATATGTTGCAATAGATTACTCATTTGTTATAATTATCAAATAGGCGCTATCATCTATTGTAGTTGACATTATGAGAACTCACCCCTAGTCTTAGATCAATAAATTAAGGTATTAGTTGAACATATGAGGTAGTAAGAATTGGTTCAACTCAGAGTGATCAATCGACGACTCTTGTCGGGAGGAACGCAGTACTGACTCATCATGCAATTGACAAAAGACTCAATTAAAGTTGTAGTTGACCCTATATTCAATTAAGGTATTAGTACCCTAGTCCTAGATTAATCAATTAAGGTATTAGTCTAACATATGAGGTAGTAAGAATTGGTTCGACTTAGAGTTATCGATCGACGACTCTAGTCGGGAGGAACACAATACCGTCTCATCATATAATTGCCAAAATACTCAATTGAAGTTGTAGTTGACCCTATGATAACTCACCCCTAGTCCCATATTATTCAATCAAGGTATTAGTACCCTATTCCTAGATTAATCAATTAAGGTAATAGTCTAACATATGAGGTAGTAAAAATTAGCTCGGCTTAGAGTGATCGATCAACGACTCTGGTCGGAGGAACGCAGTACCGTCTCATCATGAAGGTGGTAAAAGACTCAATTAAAGTTGTATTTGACCCTATGAGAACTCACATTCAATTAAAGATTTAGTCTAACATATGAACTCAATTGAAATTATATATAAACAAATGTTCAACCTGTTGCAACAGATGTCTTTTCTATTGGATCAAATCAAATAGATTAGGTAATATGTTGCAACATATTACGCATCTGTTGTAAACTATTAAATAGATTACGTCATTTGTTGCGACAGATCACGAATTTGTTGTAAACTATCAAAAAAATTAAGTCATATGTTGCACTTAAATATTTTTAGATCCTTTTTTTATAAAGCAATTTAGGTATTTCCTGTCCGAGATAAAATAGCTAAAATACTAAGGTGGTATAAAATATTACTCGGTACTACTTGGATAACTCAAAAATCTCCTGAGTGAGTAGTCTTATCTGGTCTTTTCAATGTCACCGTCTCCTCTTTCCCCTCAAAAGTTATTAATGAATATTTAAAAAAAAAACCATATCTAGAACTCTCTCTCCTCCAACCATAAAGTAGTCTAGACTCAACTGTTGAGAATAATTGTGGTCTGCTGTATTATTTAGTTCATGTTTTGCCTCATTTTATTGATACACAAGTTACTTAAAAAAACATTTTATATATAATAAATGATAACATTAGGTTCACAAAAATGAGTTAAATATATAAAAGTCCACAACAAACAAACAAACAACAACACAAGTTTCTGCAATTACAACGATCATGGTGGATTATGATTCGGGCATGTAGTTCTTTTGTGGACACCGCACTTACATATGGAGCACTTGTTTCTTCTTGATGAAAATGATTCTCCAACTCCACGCCTCCTTTTATATGGCTTTCTTCCCAGTTTGATAGTGCTCAGGTCAATATATGAAAGAGGTATTAATCTCCCTATAAGCTCTACGAGAATAACCCAAGATTCTTCGGGAGGCACCGGAGTAATATGCCCACTATATGCTATTTCATACTTTTCCACCAAATAATATTGAGAGGAGTGCTCGTAAACTTCAGGTCCATATTTATGGCCGTATTGAGATCGAAGGGCTGCCATAGCATGTGGACAAGGTATTTTTTCCAAGTCAAAAACTCTACACGTACAAGATCTTGTTTGAAGATCGACCGTGGCAGCATCACCATGACCGGTGATACGGAGTTTGTAATCTGCTATTATATGAGAGAATAGCCTATTCCCCAAACTGATGTTCGTTGATGTTTTCTTTTCAAATTTGAGAACAAATCGGGTTCTTTTTTCTGGACACTTGAACTTCACACGCCTTTCGTTAAAAAAATTGCTATATTTCTTGCTTTTTTTTTCAAACATAGCCTTGATGGAAAATTCTCTTTCATCGCCAAACAATGAGTTCACCGATTCAGCTATGTTTGATGTCATAATATTGTACCTACAGAAAAGAATCACTTAGTACGACATCAAACTAAACTTGTAAATCAAACAAGACATTAAATTCATAAGAATGTACCTTTTGCTGGACAGAATGCTCATCTCAATCTCTCAAAATTGACACGTGAAAGAAATTCTGCTACCTTGGGATTCACATCCGCTATTTGATTGAAATAGTTTAAAAACTCCTCTCTACTATATGCTTTAGATGCTCTATAAAAAAGGATGACGACCCTTTCGTTGTGATAGTTGTTTCGAATGTTCTCTCCAAGATGTCTGATGCAAAAGCCAAAGTAAGCTGAAGTGAAGAAAAGTGAACCCATCTTTGGAATACTTGGATGCCTATCCGATACAAAACACAACTCTTCGGTATCTTTGACGCAGCGTCGCAGTTGTTCAAAAAAAATCCATAAGAGACATCATATTCCTTGTCCACTACACAAAAAGCGATAGAAAAAATGTGGTTCTCCGCATCCTGCGCCACCGCCGCTAGTAGAACTCCATTATACCTGTTCCTCAATAAGGTACCGTCGACGGCTATGCCTTTTCTCAAATGTCGAAAACCTTGAATCCAAGCACCATAGGATACAAAAAAGTACTTGAACCTTCCATTTTCATCCTTATGCAATGCCGTCTTACTTTCGAGATTTGTGGAATCAATCATGTAACGGTAAGCATCCAAGACTTCATACCCATGCTCAAGTGTCCCCCAAACCAGGTCCTTGGCAATCCCCATGGCCGTATATACCTTCCAATAACTGACCAGGACACCCAAATCCGTAAGGAGTTGATTGTCCATAAGCCTTGTTGAAGGGCCTTTGCCATCGGGGAAACTACTCTTGAAATATTCACCGAGGACCTTTGCCATGGCGTGAGGATTTTGGCCCGAGATGTGCTCCGAACCACATGTGTGATGCTTTTCATATTTATGAATGACGAATCTGTCAGAACTTGTGTACTTCACCACTCTCAACCACCACTTGCAGTTCGAATTAGTACATTTGAAGCAAAAGACACTGCTTGAATTAATCACCTTCTTTATTCTGATTTTTTTTTCAAGCAAGAAATAAACAAAGTGTTAGATAGTTCATTCTTGTCCTTGAATGACATTCCAATAAAAAAGTCGGTCCCGTTGTCTTGAATATTTTTAGATTGTGTCGATTGAGAAGAACTGCACATCGTATTGGTCACATCAACGGGCGTAGGTGTTTGATCATTATCTGGAATATTCATGTCTAGATCATCCAACCTATCATAAAAGAAATCTTCTTTTTCTTCTCCTTCTTATACGTTCTGGTTCTCATTCTCTCTCGTCTTTTCAACCATGTACACCCTTAACGCCGGCCTGGTTGAATCACTTAGATAAGAACGCAACCGAACCTAATCGGTTATCTTGAAAGGCAGTACCCTCTGATTTTCAAAGGAGCTGTGCATGTAGATGATGGCGAATTCTTCCGATTGACAATTCAGTCCACAAAAGTTGATGATTAATTTCACAAAATCATCATACAAAACATCACTTTGGACTGTCATAGCTATCGTCTCTAGCATTTCACCCTCATTCTAACACCATACATATCGATTGCTTTTCTCGACCCATTGGCCATGACAATCCACCCTCATTGTTATTAATCCCTCCATTAGTGGTACCTAAATAAAGTCATTTGTTAAAAAAAATTAATGGTGATTTCATAGTGCCGTGAATGAATCCCAACAAATGTGTTATCTGTTGCAACAGGTAAGTGATGAGTCGCAACAGATTCTTACCTGTTGGGATTCATGTTACGGGTCTGAATATCTGTTGCAACAGATGAATCGCCTGTTGGAATTGATGTTATAACTAAATCACCTTTGAAGCTGATTCCAACAGATGAGTGACAGTTGCAACAGATAATTAACCTGTTACGATAGATGACTTACCTGTTGCAACAGGTTGTTAATCTGTTGTAACCTATGTTGGAATCGTGTTCAGGTTCTATTGCAACAGGTAACTAATCTATTGCAACATTTGAACATATATGTCAAATGTTGCAACAGATGACCCATCTGTTTAAACATGAATCCAACATATCAGTCTTCCATTAAAACAGATGTCTCATCTGTCGCAACAGATGATTTATCTGTTTAAAAAGATAGATTTTATGTTGGATTCATGATTGGGTTCTATCCATTGTCGGAAAACAACAACACAATAGCAGTTACCCAGATGACAAATTCAACTAAAAATTATAATTTGACTTACCAACGTCTCCTATGAAGTAATGCCAAAGAGGAAAGTGATGTTAGAAACAAAATTTGACCTAAGAAATTGGTCAAATAGCAAGAGTAGCGGTAACAACAACAACAACAAATGGTCAACAAGAACAAGATTAAGATGATAATGAAGTAGAAGATGATGAATGAAGCAGCAACAACAATGAACAACAAAAATCGCTAAGAGAGAGAAAACAACAATGGGTGAGAAGAGAGAAAAAGGCGCTTTTTTTCCTCCGTTTTCCGTTATATAGGCTAACATTTGGATCAAAGTCTAAATTTAAAAACTTGTGGGTTATTTTCAAACTCCCCAACTTTCTTAATCCATAATAAAGTAATTGTCACCTACACCTAATAATTAAAACTTGTGTCACCTACACCTCATTTTAAAATTCTTTTGTCACCTGTGGCCCAAACCCCCTAGTTACAACTTGTATGGCAATTTGTTGACACTACTAGCATTTTGATGAAACTTAAACAGTAGCTGTAAATAGAAGAAACTAAAGGAGAGAAAAAAGAATTAATACACTTTAACATCAAATGTATGTATATTTTATTTTTCACTAATATATCTTGTATAGTATATTTTGTTTTCTATTCTAGTTCATACCAATCAATTCTTGAGCCATTTAAATTTCAATAGTGAATCCAAAGGTCTATACAAATATTACTAATTATGTATATGTATATGAATCAATTCCAAATAAATTAATGTCCACAATATGAATTTTCGATATTATTGATGTGATTACTCTAAATCAATTTCAGTTTATGAAAGACCCAAGTAGAATATCAAAAATATGGACCCTAAATATTATAACATTGTTTGGGTGTAAATTAACATTTATTTCAATTAACACTAAAAGAATCAGTTCAAAGAATGATAAAGAGTGTAATCTTCTTGAGCATTAAGTGTAGTCTTTTGATGAATTCTCGATATCATCGATGTGATTAATCGAAATAAATTCCACTTAATGAAAGACTCAAGTAGAAAATAGATAATGTGGACCCTCAATATTATAATACTATTTGAGTCAAAAATAAAATTTATTTCAATTAAGACTAAAAGAATCATTTCAAAGATTGATAAGGAGTGTAATCTTCATGAACATTAAATGTAGTCTTTTGACGAATTCTCAATATCATCAACACGATTAGTCCGAAATAAATTTTAATTAATGAAAGTCTCAAGTTTTCAACTATAAAAAGAACAACATTTTACCTCGAGCATATCAATTTAGTTTTCTTATTGGATGGTACCAGCAAAACTACTTCTGTTATCCTTGCAATTTTCATTAGCAAACTATTTCTATCCATAAAAAATGAACAGTGTACAAAAGTTTGCTCCGCATTAAATCACCCATAATAACATGAAACTTTAGAATGAAATTCTGACATCACAGTCCCATCAATAAACATGAAACTTTAGAGTGAAAGTTTGAATTAGTGAGTGAAAAATTAGTGAATTTCATGAATAAGCTTGAAAAAACTTAAAGTTTTTGAGAATTTGGTAAAGATATTCAAGTTTAACAATTAAAAATTCATTATGTTTGTATATATGAATTTATAGTTAAAAATTTAAATTAGTTGGAGAAGAATTTTATTTATTTGGAATGAATTTGATGTTTAATTTGTGAGCAAAAATAAAACATGATTATTTAAATTTTTTTACAATTTATAATTTTTTATTTATTCAATTAAATTTATTTTAATATTTAATTTCTTATGTAGCATTTTAAAAATGACTTGAAATTTAATGCAATACTTGAAAATGACGTGTAAGTTGACGTGGCAGACGTGAAAGCTAATGAGTCAGCTGACGTGAGGTGCGTGTGTTACACTCACCAAAAAAGTGTTTAAAATACTGAGTTGTATTGAGTTGAGAGGTTCAGATGAAAAAGGGCTAAGTAGAAGTATCCACATTACAAAACAAGCCAAGTATAAGGGTCCATCAAGCCATTTTTCCTTTGCAAAATCTTTACCCAATTTCGCCTTCAATTTAAACTTCAAAAATTTCAACTTAGTGAAATTTATTTGTAATAGCATGTACTAGCTCGAATATGATATTGATGATTTATTTTGAGATATTACCTATTTATAACAAATTGAGAAAATGGTCAATTAACCCTCCAACCTTTAGTTGAAATCTCAACTACACACTCAACCTTTATGAGAGTCCCATTACCCCTCGAAACATTTTTTTAGTGTATTTTATATCCCTCCAATTGTTGACGTTTCAATATAAACCAAACAATTACCCATGCGTGTGTACACGCGCCCGGCCCACCTACTTTTTTAGTTCCCTCCTAAAACGCCATTTTCATGAATTCCACTCACATCTCTCAGCTCTCTATACACAAACACCATCTACAACACTACACACAGAGAAATGCACACAATACACAAATTACTACACACATCCATACGCGAGAGAGGGGAGAAATAGTGAAAGACAAGAGAGAAAAAGAGGGAAAAACAGCCATATCGAATTCAACAACAACAAAGCGGATCCAAAGTTCCAAATTACTTATGCAGATTCCCGATCTTTCACAAAATTCAAATTGCAGTACAAATTCAAATCAATGCGTGCTGATAACCCTGCATCCACTACTCCAGAGCGACGAGCTTTTTCAGTTGAACAAGCAAGAGTTGAGAATTAACAATTTCATCTTCAGTTAAAAAATTCCTATTATGTTCATCTTCAATTGGTTAAAAATTTTGATTGCCATGGAACTTAACAATCTTAATAAGTTTAATAATTTCACTACTCTGTCAAATATCTGGTACGAATCGCAATTGAAAGAGAAGCAAGGATGAAAAGAAATAGAAGATATCTTCTAAAACTCGAAACTCGAGATCTGGGTTTCTTAGAAGCAGCAAAACTCTTCTTCACAGTTGCTGACACCATTTTTGCTAAATTCAACAAGAGTAATTTGCTCGGTATTTTGAGAATTGAGAAATAATGAATTGTGGGAAATTTG
The DNA here is from genome assembly GCA_030864215.1 of Capsicum pubescens. Classification (NCBI taxonomy): domain Eukaryota; kingdom Viridiplantae; phylum Streptophyta; class Magnoliopsida; order Solanales; family Solanaceae; genus Capsicum; species Capsicum pubescens. The sequence goes on along the minus strand of CM061539.1, from coordinate 182,330,283 downwards.
ATAAAGTTGTGAATGATATGTAAAGGGAAATAATGAAATCTGATTAGAAAATAGTTGTGTATGATGCGGCGTTTGTGAACAGTGAATTACCAAAGAACACTTTGATTTTTGGATTGAAATTGTGGGTGGTTATTGGGATATCCAAGAGATGAGATTTGGCGTTTGGAGATGAAGGATTATGTTGGGTTTAATTGGAGAAGACAACATTAGTTAATAATTAAAAATAATGACATGTATTATACATGTGGCACCTAAAATTATTGATTTTGTAGGGTTGAAGCCCCAACTGACACGCCTATTGGGGGTGTTCTCACCTCCCATGACACATCAGCAATTGGAGGGGTATAAATTGCAGTAAAAAAAATGTTTAGAAGGGTAATGGGACTCTTGTTATGGTTGAATGTGTAGTTGGGATTTCAATCAAAGGTTGGAGGGGTAATAGACTATTTTCTCTAACAAATTTGATTATATGTTTGAGGTAAATTAAACAAGTCGAGTGATTTTGCTAGTTTCTCAGAAATCGAAGGTATAAATCGTATTTTAAAAAAGTACATTCAAATTTTAAACATTTTTCTAAAAAATTCAAATAAAGTATTTTTTTAAAAAAATTATGATCAAATGTGCACTTAATTAATTTTAAAAAGTAAACTTGATTATAAATGTATACTACTAACACTCTTACTACAAATTGGGGGCTGGTAAAAATGTCCAACCTATAAATTATTTTTATTTGAAGGAAAATAAATGACATTCAAAAACATAAAAAGAAAAATATTTAGAGATTATTATGCAAAAGGTAGTTTTTTTTTTTTTTTTTTTTTTTTTTACAGTGAACTTATTTTAGTTACAACATGCAAAGCAGTTTGTTGATACTACTAGCATTATGATGATACTACTAGCATTATGATCAATCTCAAACAATAACTATAAATAGAAGAAACTAAAGGAGAGAAAAAATTAATACCTTTTAACATCAAGTATATGTATCATTTTTCACTAATATATCTTGTATAGTATACTTTTTTTTCTATTCTGATCATACCAATCAATTCTTGAGCCGTTTAAATTTCAATAGTGAATCAAAAAGTCTATACAAATATAACCTATTATGTATATGTATATGTATATGTATATGTATATGTATATGTATATGTATATGTATATGAATCAATTCCAAATAAATTAATGTCCATTATATGAATTCTCGATATTATTGATGTGATTAATCGAAATAAATTTCAATTGGATGATGCTAAATGGCCATAAAACTTTCGCCATAATATGGCCATAATATTAAAAAGTCTATAGTAGCCTTTTGGAATCTTTTTCTATTTTTTTAAAGTCAAGGTAATTAAACATTAAAATATGTATACTCCCTATATTGCAATTTAATTGCAACACAAATTCTTAGGCAAGAATATCAATAGTCTTATACCATTAAAATACATATATTTCTTCAAAATCGTACATATTTTTTGCTATAATTCAAACACTACGTTTACTGTCTATTTTTTTTCTCATGTTCTTCTCTGACTTTCTCTCCTTGTTACTAAAATTATCTCTAATTTTTTATTTTTTTTAAGTATATGGTTAAATAAAATTAAAATATATATTTAAATAATTTTCAGGCAAAATTTGTAAGATATCGCAATGACGACAACTCAACATACCTTAAACCTGATAAACGTTGACACTTACAGAAATTATGCATATAGTTCACATCTGTCGAGAGGTATAAGTGTTAATCATATAACTCTTTCACCCCTATATTACGACGATTTGATAATTGTGAATTATTACTTATATTTGTTTCTAAATGATTTCTAATAAATTATTTTTATTATTATTATGCTTAAATAAAATTAATATATATATATATATATATATATATATAATTTTCAAATATAATTTGTAAAATATTATGATAACAACAAATCACACATACTTTACACTTGGTAATCCGACAAGTCAAACCACTAGTTCACTAACCAAAATGTCATTACAGATTATTGATTTCGATTCTATTTTGAACAGTTGTAGCTAGAGTCAAGGATTATTTGTTCAAATTTTTATGTTCAAATTTAAGTACTGATTGTCTTTTACTGTCACAAATAAAATTCTTTCTATGAAAGAATAGGCATTGACTGAGATCATGCTCAAATATTGAGATCTTTATCTAATTATTTTTTTTAACTTGAAAAGGTGTAAAATTATACTAACTGAAATTAAGAATGTCAATCTAAATAAATGTATTTGAAACGTATCTAACAATAATGATTATGTTTTAAAATTATAAAATTATACTTAAATTAACAAATAATGAGTATGTGTGAAAATTGACAAATTCTAAACGTATTTAGCATTGTATGTTTCCAAATACTGAAAATATGTTTCACTGAAAAATATTTCAGTGTGGAGGAAAATATTTTAATAAGGAATTAGAATTAGAGAATTTTTTTACTCGTGAATTAGAATTAGTAAAAAATTATGTTTAAATCGGTTTGAAAATACGTTTCAATTTTCACTGTATGTTTTCAAATACGTTTGATTGAAAATTATAAACGTTTATACCAATTATGTTTAATGTGTCGATGTTTATTATTTCTAAAGTCTTTTGAATTGACGATTGAAATATTATCAATTTTTTTAAAATTATCTAAATCTATTAATAACAATTAATAAAATATTTAATTAAAGATCATATTAATAACAGTGTAGGTAATGATTCACAAGTTATTAAATCGGACTAGACAACTTATTACAACATCATATGACTCTCTTAGGTTGATGTTGACTAGGGCTGACAGTTACAGGTTATATGTTTTTATTGTTTACTATAATGTGTCAATATTTATCATGTCTAAAGTGTTTTGAGTTTTTGTTGTTGTTATTGAAATATTTTCAAATTAGATTAAAAATTATTTAAATATGCAATTTAAATTTGTATAAATATATTAATTAATATAATTACTTAATTATAGGTCATATTAAATAATGATTTACAGGATCAAATCGACGTGACATAGGAATACAAGTCTACCACATTAACGTTGGACTCTCTTTTGTTGTTTTTAACAAGGATTGACACAAATGAACTATATATAATTTTATAATTTTTATAGTTTGTTAATGTCTAAAATGTTTTGAATTTTATCTGTTATTATTGAATTGTTTACACATTAATTTTTTAAAACTATTTTCAATTTATTTAAATATAATATTTAATAAAATTATTTAAATAGAGGTTATATATAATAACAATCATAAGTAATGATTCATAATTTTTTAAATCGATGTAACATATGGGTTCAAGACTGTAACATCAATGTGTGACTCTCCTGAGTTAATGTTAACTAGAGTCGACATATATGAACTATATACATTTTATAATTTTTATATTGAATCGATATCTACCATGTCTAAACTATTTTGAGTTTTAATTGTAACTGAGAATATTTTCAAATTATATTTAAGTAATTATCTAAATACATCTTAAAATTTATTTAAACTCAATAATTGGTAAACTTACTTATTAGAGCTTACATTAATGGCAAATATATAATGATTAGCAAATTATTGAATCAAAGTAAATGTATTAAGTTCTATATTACAAGAATAAAAACAATTACCTATAGAAAATTTTTTAGTAGGCATGTTCTATTGATATCTCTTTTAATTTAATTGAAGCAGCAGTCCTGACGTTGTTGAATTTACAACATTCTCAATCCTTTAGATTAAAAATTTTGAAAAAAATACACAACAAGATTTTAAATAGCTAAAAACTCATAGAAATAAATTGTTGAAGTGAATTTGTATCATTAGAAATTTTAATAATTTATCTTGTCTAATTACACAATTTTAATAATTTGTCTTGTCTAATTACATAATTTTAAGTAATTTTATTTTTCTGTTGATAAATAATAAAAATAGAATGTCAATAAACTTGAAAAAATTACTTTTCTAAATTTTTTTAATTATTTTATATTCTAAATTTTCATTCTAAAAATGTGGCGAAATGGAATAACTGTCCACCAAAGACAAATAAAATTATTTATAATTACTTTTAAATTATCATTCAGTCATTTATATATCATTCTAAAAATATCCAGCAATTTTAAAATTATTTTTAAGTTTAATATTATTTTAAATTTTAAAAATTATTCAAATAAATGAAATAACTTAACGTTTTTCTTCTTTGTTTGTATAGATATTATTTTGAAATGCAAAGTCAACAAACAAATAAGTAAACAAGTTAGATGTTCAATCCCCATGTGTTGAAAATAGCTAGAAGAATAAATGAAGAAAGAAAATATAATTTTGGGAGAAAAGGATAAGAATGTAAAAATGTAAACCTGTTTACATTGTGAATAGACTTTATTATCAAATTTGAGCTATTATGGCCACATTTTATGACCAAAAGGATTTTTTCAATTAAAATTTATTTTAATTCACACTAAAAGAATCAATTCAAAGAATGATAAGGAGTGTGATCTTCTTGAGCATTAAGTGTAGTCTTTTGATCAATTTTTTATATCATATTAGTCGAAATAAATTTCACTTAATGAAAGACCCAAGTAGAAATTAATAATGTGGACCCTCATTATTATAATACTATTTGAGTCAAAAATAAAATTTATTTCAATTAAGACTAAAAGAATTAATTCAAAGATTGATAAGTAGTGTAATCTTCATGAGCATTAAATGTAGTCTTTTGATGAATTCTCGATATCATCGTATCATTAATCTAAATAAATTTTAATTAATGATAGTTTCAAGTTTTCAACTATAAAACACAATATTACACCTCGAACGCATCGATTTGGTTTTATTATTAGATGGTAGCAGCAAAACTACTTCTGCTATTCCTTGCAATTCCCCATATGCAATATACACAATAACTCTATTTCTATCGAAAAAAATGAACAGTGTATAAAAATTTGCTCCACTCTAATCACTCATTGTACTCACTCGTGAATATCATACTATTAGTCTCTTTCTTCTTTTCTTAATGGAGTGGCCTGAATTCCCAAAAAGTTCAAACTCGCACGAGCCCATATTTAATCAGTTTGGTGTAGCACCTCGCGATAATCTGAGATTGTTGTGCAAACAGATAAGTGGACTTTTGAAGAGAAATAATTTTTTGAAAGTGGTTTTTGTAAGTACAATAATCTGGGTTCTCAAGAAAGCTAAATATTTCACGCATCTAAGAACCTGTCGGTTGATGAACTTTCTTTTCTATGTCTTGAATTATGATCATGTTTCTTTCATGTGCTAGTCCTTGGCTTTTCCTCATACAATTGGGAAGACTAGTAGCAAGTTTTGAAATACTTTCTCGTTTGTTTTGACACAGAATAGATAAAAAAATGTAAAGAAACGATGGTGACTTTTATTTTAATAAAGACATAAAAGGACAAAAATATGAATATGTAAATGAAAGAAAAGGGCAATGTCCCTTATTCAAAAAGAAAATTTATCTGAATATGGCAACCAACTCCAATGAGTATGACATGCATTTTGGATTAAGTTGCCTGATCTTCCTATCCAAACTTCCCATTTGTTGTTGAGTTCGTGCCTTTGCCGCTGAGCCGCTTCTTCAAATCCATTGGACCCATATATCTCATTCAATCGACGACATCTTAAAAGACTTTCGCCAACAAATCTCTTTCCTTTTCATTTTTTACTTTTCTCTCGAACTCGTCATCGCCTTACGGTGCCTGTGAGGGTTTTTACCAGTAAGAATCTCTCATTTTTATTTCTCTCGACTCACTATCGCCTTATGGTGCCCGCGAGGGTTTTCACCAATAAGACTCTCATTTTTATTTCTTTCCTGATTTCTTATGCTGAGGAAGACAAGTAGTACCCCACAATGTATCATCATATCCATTGCATGCTTAGCCTTAACATTATCAAAAATTGATATGAAGGACTTTCTTTGGTTGTAACTTGGCTTTTGGATAGGGTTAGAAATGGATGACAAGAGGCTCAAACGACACTTAAAGTGGGGGTGAGACTTACAACTTTTGGAATCGACTCAAATAACACATTAACTCATGCCCCAGTTTTTGTTGACTGGGTGACTCTAAAATCTTTATTTGGTTGGACCGAGCCCTGAATAGGGAAACCTACATATCTCACTCTCTAGAGAGGAGAATCAGGTCGCACGTAGTTCCATCAGCCTGTACTTTGTTTTGATTTGATTTTTCTCTTCTTTTTTTTCTTTTATTTTCATACTTACTTTTTTATTCTTCTTTTCTTGACACTTGTTTTTACTTGGTTTTGATTCCAAAAGAGGGGTATGAAAGAAAAAATAAAACTAGGCTCAAACGGGGTAAACAAAGGATAACACAATGTTTGGATAGCATAATGGAATGCTTTCATCATATCAATCTTAAAAAATGCAGGTACTAAGCATGCAATTGAACCAACAAAGGAATAAAATATCATACATAATATCTTTTGACTGCATCTGCATTGATAGCCATTTCTGCCATTTTGCCTTCAATATTTGTCAAATATAAGGCCCCATTGGGCAACACTTTCTTCACAATAAAGGGACCTTGCCAATTTGGGGAGAACTTGCCTTTAGCTTCAACCTGATGAGGAAGGATGCACTTCAATACCAACTGACCAACTTCAAAACGCCTGGGGCGTACCTTTTTTTTATACGCATGAGCCATTCTTTTCTGATACAATTGACCATGACATACCGACGTTAGTCTTTTTTCATCAATCAAGCTCAACTGTTCCAATCGGGTTTTGACCCACTCATCATCATCAATCTCTACTTCCACAATAACTTGAAGAGAGGGAATTTCAACTTCCGCGGGAGTGAATGCTTCTGTCCCGTACACCAACAAATATGGAGTTTCCCCTATTGAAGTACAAACAGTAGTACGATAACCTAGAAATGCAAACGGCAACTTCTCGTGCCATTGTCTGGACCCTTGTACCATTTTTCGCAGTATCTTCTTGATATTCTTGTTGGCGACTTCCACAGCGCCATTTGACTTTGGAAGATATGGAGTGGAATTTCAATGTACGATCTTAAACTGTTGGCACACTTCTTGCATCAAATGACATTAAGATTGGCAACGTTGTCTGTAATGATCATCTTCGGAATTCCAAACCTACAAATAATGTTGGCATGAACCAAATCCACCACCGCTTTCTTTGTCACTGACATGAAAGTTACTGCTTCTACTCACTTTGTGAAGTAATCAATGGCCACCAAAATGAATCTATGCCCATTTGACGCTTTCGGCTCAATCGGCCCGATAACGTCCATCCCCCAAGCTACGAAAGGCCATGGAGAAGATATTGCATGCAATTCAGCAGGAGGAGAATGTATCAGATCACCGTGTACCTGACATTGATGACATTTTTTAACAAAACGAATGGAATCCCTCTCCATAGTAAGCCAATAATAACCTTCTCTGAGAATCTTCTTTGATAAGACATAACCGTTCATATAGGGCCTGCATACTCCGGAATGAACTTCAACCATGATTGCCGAAGCTTCTTTTGCATCAACACACCTCAAAAGTCCTAGATCTGGGGTTCTTTTGTATAAGATTCCCCCACTTAAAAAAATCCACTAGCCAAATGCCAAATAGTCCTTTTTTGATCACTGGTGGCATGTGTTGGGTATTCATCCGACTGGATGTATCGCTTGATATCAAAGAACCAAGGTTCGCCTTCGAGTTCTTCATCAATTGCATTACAGTAAGCATGTTGATCACGACTCTGTATATGCACTGGATCAATTTAGGCCTTGTCAGGATGTTGGAGTATTGAAGCCAAAGTGGCTAAGGCATCAGCAATCTCATTGCGAATTCTTGGAATATGCCTAAACTTTGCAGACACAAACTGTTGACATAGATCTTTCAACCATTGTCGATACGGTATTAGCTTTAAATCTCGTGTCTCCCAATTACCTTGAATCTGATGGACGAGCAAATCTGAATCCCCCAACACTAATAGTCCCTGGATTTCCATATCAATAGCTAGCCTCAGACCCAGAATGCAAGCTTCATATTCTGCCGTGTTATTGGTACAATAAAATCGAAGTTGTGTTGTTACCGGAAAATGTTGCCCCGCCTCAGAGATAAGAACTACATCTATTCCGACTCCTTTCATGTTGACAGCTCCATCGAAGAATAACTTCCAACCTGGATCAGCATCTACAACTACTTCATCGACAAACAACACTTCTTCATCAGGAAAATATGTCTTTAATGGCTCGTACTCTTCGTCAATGAGATTCTCAACAAGAAGATCTGCCAAGGCTTGGGCTTTTATGGCGGTTCAAGTCACATATACAATGTCGAACTTGGTAAGCAATATTTCCCACTTTGCCAAACGACCGGTCGGTATAGGCTTCTGAAAGATATACTTCAAAAGATCCATGTGGGAGATGAGATAAGTAGTGTAGGACGAAAGATAATGCTTCACCTTCTGTGCTACCCAAGTTAGGGTACAACACATCCTTTCAAGAAGAGTGTACCTAGCCTCATATGTTGTGAGCTTCTTACTGAGATAATAAATAGCCTGCTCCTTTTTTCCCGTGTCATCATGTTGACCTGGGACACAACCGAAAGAATTGTCCATGACCGATAAATATAAGATCAAAGGCCTACCAGGTTCCGGTGGTACAAGCACGAGCGTATTTGACAAATATCTTTTGATTTTGTCGAATGCTTCCTGACATTCTTCAGTCCACTCTACCACAAAACTCTTTTTGAGCAACTTGAAAATGGGCTCACACGTGGTTGTGAGTTGAGCAATAAACCTACTAATGTAGTTCAGCCTACCAAGAAGACTCATCACCTCCGTTCTGTTCTTGGGCGGTGAAAGATCCTGAATGGCTTTGATCTTTGAAGGATCCAATTCGATACCCCGACAACTGACTACGAACCCCAACAGCTTACCAGATGGAACTCCAAATACACATTTTGCCGGGTTGAGTTTGAGATTATACCTGCGGAGCCTTTTGAAGAACTTTCTTAGATCTTTAACAGGGTCAGCCTGGTTCTTTGATTTAATAATTATATAATCTACATAAATCTCAATATCCTTATGCATCATGTCATGAAACATAGTGGTTATGGCTCACATTTTTTTTGTCCAACATTCTTCAGACCGAACGGCATTACTCGATAACAATAAGTTCCCCATGGTGTGATAAAAGACATCTTCTATGCGTCTTCATTATCCATAACGATCTGGTGGTATCCGGTATAACAATCCACAAAAGAGGCTACCTCATGTTTAGAGCAATTGTCCAACAAAATATGGATGTTGGGCAGCGAAAAATCATCCTTCGGACTTGCTCTGTTCAAATCACGGTAATCAACACATACTCAAATTTTGCCGTCTTTCTTTGGAACGGGAACAACATTAGATAACCACGTAGGATAACGAGCCACTCGAATGACTTTGGCTTCAAGTTGTTTCATGATTTCCTCTTTGATTTTGATACTTACATCAGTTTTAAACTTCCTCAACTTTTGTTTCATAGGGGGGAAGGCAAGATCAGTTGGCAATTTATGAGCCACTAATTCAGTGCTTAAACCAGGCATATCATCATAAGACCATGCAAAAACATCCTTATAATCAATTAACGCTTGAATCATTCCATCTTTTAGCTGTGGAAAAGCATGTACACTGATTTTAGTTTCCCTAACATCTTTTTGATTCCCTAGATTAATTGGCTCAGTTTCATTCAAATTAGGATTTGGCTTGTCTTCAAACTGTTCCAACTCTTTGCTTATTTCTTCTAGTGCATCTTCTTCATCATATTCCCCCTCTTGCTTCATTATATCTTGATTAGTTTGTATTTTAAGATCAGGCCAAAAATTCCGCATGCATGTCATGTTATTAGAGTCAGCATAAAGAGAACTGTATAAAGAAAAGACAAAATAAGATACATTAGACATAAATAAAAGGGACATTGCATTTCATTAAAAGGGAAAGATAAGAGCGTTTAAACACAAACAACAAAATAAAAATAAGCTAAATTCTGAGTTACAACCCTGGAATAACTCAAAAAACTGAAAGGAAAACAAAATGAACTACCAAAACTCCCTTCTGACGGGGAGAAGAGTGATTTCCCAATTGTTGAGATGGATAGCTGGGCCTATGAACTGCACATCTATCTTACTGGTACCTTCTCCTGCGTCAACCATGTCAACTTCAATCAACAGGTTCTGGAAGTCATCAACCAATTCAACTTCAAATTCTACAGGTGCCATGACACTGCTCTTGATGAATGACTTACTGAGTAGAGGCACTGGGAGAGGGAGTGACCATATTTCTTTCTTTGTTTCCTTATATTTCTTCAGATCTTCAGCCGTAGGTTCGAAACCCAGACCAAAAGTGCCCATGTTCTCCCTCGGACATATGGTATGAACTATACTGTGAAGAGACACTCTTACACCCCTTCCTGGCTTGAATCCATATTTTAACATTTTATTTATCATCATGACAGAATAGGGAGACAATTGTGGCCCTGGAATAACTTTCCCTTCAATGATACGATTCATCGATACTGTATCAAAAGTTTGATAGACAAATGTCTCCTCTACATTGTTTGCTTCAATAAGGGACAACGGAGAATCTTCGTAGGAGGACAAATCCCCTTCACCATGAATAACCACTTCTTGTCTATCATGCTCAAACATGATCATTTGGTGCAATGTAGATGCAACCGCCTTGGCCTTGTGGATCCATGTTCTTCTCAACAACATATTGTAAGAGGAGTCGATATTCAGCACTTGAAACTCTATGGTGAATTCAACCGGCCCTATAATCAACATTAGTTCTATTTCTCCAATGGATTTGAATTTTGCTCCAACGAAAGCCCTAACACATACATTGTTGGGCCTGATCCTCTCAACACCAATATTCAACTTTTGCAAAGTGGAAATAGGGCAAATATTTGCACCTGAACCTCCGTCAATCATGACATGAGTGACGTAGAAATCTTCACACTTTACTTTAATGTATAGACCCCGGTTATGCCCCGTACCTTCAACAGGAAATTCATCGTCAGAGAAACTGATCCGATTGACCTCAAAGATTTTTCCAACCATTTCCTTAAGCTGATTTATCGTAATCTCCCTAGGAACGTATGCTTCGTTTAATACCTTATGTATAATGTCACAATGTTCCTTGGAAGAAGCAACAAAGATTAGAGTAAAGTGTCAATGAGTCCGCCACATTCTCTGATTTATCCTCATTAGTCTGTATTCTGACAATAGGCTTATAACACCTTGACGACTCTTTCCCATCATATGTCAATTCTAACATATTAGTTTCAGCATGGGTTGACAATGGATTCTGGTTAATGTTTGGAACCTCCGGGACCTGGACCAAATCTGATTTGCATCGATTAAATCTTGGACGGCTCTCTTTGAATACCAGCATTTCTCGATATCGTGGTCTGGTATGTCAGAACAATATGCACACCTTAAAGAATAATCGAGATTCCTAGAAGGTGGATTTGAAAGCCTTCCTTGAATTGGGCTTAATACCTTCATCTTTCTCAACCTATCAAATAAGCTAGCATATGTCTCCCCGAGAGGCGTGAACTATTTTTTGACCGCTTTCTCTTTCTTGTACTCAGGCCTGGTTTAGAAACCGGGTCTGGAGGGGTTTTGGTAATTTGGTGGAGCTGATGGACGATTTTGTGGAGCTTGCGCATGCCATTGCGGGTAAGAAGGGGTTTGGGCATATGGCTGTGTGCTATATACTGCGTAAGGAGGGGGTGGAATGACATATGGTGGGTTTTGCGGAGGGTAGTAATGGTGGGGAGAAATATATGGAACTTGGACATTGGCTTAGGCTTGGGCTTGGGGATAGGGGTGAGGCGGTCTTTTGGGATAGGAATGGGGTCCAGCAACAACGGTCGCCACGTCCTCTTTCTTTTTTTTACCTACGAACGCGCCAGATCCACCTTGAACGCTTGTGTGGTGGCTTTTAACGTGGCAAAACTCACTATTCGGCCGATCTTAATTCCGCCCTCTATCATTTCTCCCATTTGAGGACTTCAATAAAAGACTTTCCCATTGCCGGAAGTAAATGTTGAAAATATGTATTATCCTATGCCTGAATGAAGACCTCTACCAGCTTACTCTCCTTCATTGGGGGCTTTACCCTGGCGGCCTATTTACGCCACCTTATAGCGTATTCCCTAAAGCCTTCAGTGTTTTTCTTCTTCATGTTGACCAAGGATTTTTTGTCAGGAATCAGGTCGACGTTATACTAAAAATATTGCACAAACTCAGAAGCTAAGTCATCGCAGCTATTCTACTTGTCGATATCTTGATCGACAAACCATTCTGAAGCCAGATCGGAAAGACTGTCGCCAAATAAAGCCATGAGCAACTCTTTCCTTCCCCCTGCAGCCCTTAACTGATTGCAATAACGTCTCAAGTGTTCCATGGGATCACCGTGACCAGCATACTTCTCAAATTTGGGCATTTTAATGCCGAGGGGAAGGTTAACGTCTGGGAACATGCAAAGATCTTTATAGGAAACACTCTTATAACCTCCGATTCCCTGCAAATTCCTCATGGCTTGTTCCAAACTTTTCAATTTCCGCGCTACGACTTCCTGTTCTTATGTTGCTATAGGCTTCTACGTATCAAACGGAAATGCAGGTGGATGAGTGTACCCATACGGTTCATTAATCCTCAAAGTAGGCTCCGGGGCATAATACTGATTATCTGAAATCTTTAATACTGGCTCACTAGCAGAATGAGGAAGTACTGTTGTCGGATGCACAACATAGGTGGGATCTTTAGGTGGTGGCGGAGCCACAAAAACAGGCGCTGCTGGTGACGCCGGATGAGCAGTGGGCCTTGGTTGGGGAACTGCCAAGGGCACACTAGAAGTTCCAGGATAATATTGTCATGGAGTGAATCCTGGCACGTGTTTTGGTGACTCCATGGGATCAGAGAATTGAGCCTGACAAAGCGGTGGGCAGTTAGAGATATTCCCAAGATCTTCAGGGAGCGGAGGAGGAGGCATGCCACTAGACCATGCTCGGTGCAAATCTATTAATTGTTGCCTAAGTCTTAGAACCTCATCATTGCGTTCTGAACTTTCCTCCCAGGGATCCTGATCTGGGTCAATGAGCAAATTTGCAATCTCCCTACTAGCCATAGCGAGCTTTTCTTTTGATCTAGTGAAGTACGAGTGACTTTCCAGAGTGCTGCAAACCAACCACCGTTATCTAAAAGAATATGCTTATCAAAGACAACACCCGTTAGGATTAGGTCAGACAACAAGAATGGGAATCACATTGGTAAAATTGTCCTAGATTCATGTTCATTTCTACCCGCCTTTGAGGGTAGCGAGGTCATTTTAACATCATCCCGATTTTCATCTACACTCATTTACTTCTTTCCTCCAACCACACCTCTTTTCTTCCGCCCTTATTTCTTTTTTTTTGTATCAATCTCTGTTCTTTCCCATTCTGGTTTCATCATCCTTTCTTTCTTTTCTTCTTTCGCTATCCCATTTCTTTTTATCTTTTGTTATTGCTTTTGTTTTTCTTTAAAAGAGGAAAATTGGGGAAAATCAAAGAAACAAAATATTAGATCGAACCCAAAAGTAGGTTGCCTACGTATCATGTTGTTCATGAATCTGATCTTGCGTAGTTTGGGATGCATATGCATAAACATCACATAGTTGAAGTTTTTTTTTCACGAAAAACGAAAACAAACAAACAAAAGAAAGACGTAACATCATAACATTTTGATGAAAGAAACAACAAAAACACACAACGAAATTAAGACAACCTCGATACTAATCAACAAAGACTGAATGATATTCTAGACTAACATGAAAACATACATAATGCTCCTAATAAAGACTCTAAAGTTAAGGTAAACTTGACACCGACTTAACAAAGACACAATACTACAAATGGCAGAAAAGTAAAGGACTCAAACTAAACAAAAGATAGGAAATGCTCCTTCAAACTGGTGCTCTGCGTGATGACCCTGGCTGAGATGGACCTGCCTGTGAAGTTCTCTTTCTCCCATTCAAACAATGTAGCATATCTTGTAAGGACCCTTCAATATTTGGGAAGATGCCTCTGGCACGTATTTCTGCCTCGTGATGAGTACACTTGAAAAGACTGTTCTGACACCCCTCAACAGTTTTGAGAAAACCTGTAACTGAACTCTCAGTGCCTCTACCTTGGCCGCCGCCCCTTCATCCTGATGGTCGCCAACTATGCATCCATCTTGTATCCTCCCTTTAAGATGCACTGGTAATGGTATACTGACACCCCGAGGAATAGATTGTAACCAGATTCCATATCCTTGAGTGTATCCGGGATTATCTAAACCTGTCCTGAGAGTATCCACGCCCTGCCATGTTGCATTACTCCAGAATTGCTCATACTTGATCTCACCCCTGGCATGGTCCCTAAAGTACTCCACATCCTATTGAAAGTCCACTATTTGCGGAACATCTTGCACTCTACCCAATTGATGCATTACCCTAAGACGAGTGTATGGTCGGGTACAATTAAGCTCCAACAAAACTAGATGGGGGTGTATGCTAGATCCAACAAAGATTACTTTCGATCGGAACCATAGATAGGTCCACAAGACATTGCTATCTGTTCTTGATTCAAGGAACTCAACCCAAACGTCGACTTCTATAGGCAATGAGAATTTAGCAAAACCCATTTTATGTTCTATGGTTTCCACTCGACTAGGAAGACAACGGTCAATCACATCAGATTTAAGCAAAGAAGGGGCGTGTAAATGCTCCATCATCCATAGTTGTAATATTAGGTTGCTCTCCTCAAAAAATTGCATACCCCATTTTATCTCGGTCAAAGCTTTGTATATTTCCACTAAGATCAAAGGCACAATAGTGACCTTATCTCCCTTATCCTTGTTAAATAAGGCCATCGCTACAGATTGCAACCGAGTATTAATACGCCTATCTTCCTAGGGGAATACCTAAGTACCTAACAGAAAAAAGTCAAAGACTTCAAGGAGACGTTTCTCCCAATTCTTCTTAGTTGTATAAAATACATCTAAAAAGTAATCAAAACCTTCTAAGAGGCCAAATCGAGCATACAAGTAATCAAAAGAGATTCAAGATTGGTTAAGGCAACCCAGATGGTCATTAACTTTCAACCCATAATAGTGGAGAAACCTATTGGGAGAATGAAACCGCGCTCGAATCATCATCTTTTTAATGTAGGCCAATTTAAATAAACCAGATATCTCCGCCAGGGTAGGTGTCATTTCACAACTCCCAAACCTAAAAACCAGACAATTTGGATTCCAAAAAGTCAATGCAGCCTCGATCAAGTTTGGACGGGGCATGATAGACAAGAAAGAAGTGAGAGTGCCTAGCTTCTTTGATAACTCATGCCTTTCGGAGTAGTTGAACGTGCACCACCACTTGATTAACTTTTTGGGCACTTTAGAAACCATTAGGGCTTTAGACCTTGGAGGCAGATCCATCCTGTAACAACACACAAGGCTTATGATTTAACAATTGATAAAAGGGGAGAAGTTCTCGACCCTCCGGATTTTGACACGGAAAGGTTATCATGCAGAAACAAACCACTTTAGACTCAGATTAAAACAAATGGTACAACTAAGTGCGGTCAGCCTACTTGGCTAAGATTAACCGACGACTCTAAACCAGACTAAAAGGGGGAAGACCCTAATCTAGGACCAAGATAGTGACCAAAATAAAATTTTACCGGACCCACCGAGGGTTGCCTACATATCCCACCCCGAAGGACGAGAATCAGGTACGCGTAGTTCGTCCAACTTGGACAATAAAGGATTAAATGACAAACTAAACCCTGAATTGAAAGACACGACTAAAGACATACGAATAAAATCTTTTTTTTTGTGTGTTTTTAATTAGAAACTAACACCAACAACTATGAAAGAAAAATCTTTTTGATATTTTCGTTATAGAAAAATGTACAAAGCTCCTATTGAAAGGAAAAAAAATATTTTTTGTAGTTTTCGAATAGTGAATACTTACTAAAGAAATAAAAGAAAAATCTTTTTAACATTTTTTATTTTTGGAAAAGGAGTGCAAAAAGTAAAAAAAACATTTTTTTTTAATTGTGAAAAACAAATGCCATAAAGAACCCTAAAAACTACCAATTTTTTTTTTCACTCTTTTTTTCTTCTTTTTTTTTTTTCAATAATTTCTTGCCTACACACTTTGCTTCTAACTCAAACTTTTGCCCAAATCAGTCTGTCAAATGACCTCGTTACCCTCAAAGATGCAACATTTAGCACGTAGAGATGCTTCAGAGGTAAGTCTCCTACAAAGGGCCACGTGGGTCCCGCTAGATCTCAATATGATGCAAATAAGCATTAATTAAAGGCTGACCTACGCTGGAGTTTACTAACAAGGTTGTTCAGG
Source organism: Capsicum pubescens (assembly GCA_030864215.1). Lineage (NCBI taxonomy): Eukaryota > Viridiplantae > Streptophyta > Magnoliopsida > Solanales > Solanaceae > Capsicum > Capsicum pubescens. The sequence continues at coordinate 182,313,861 of CM061539.1, read as the reverse complement.
GGAGCGTATGGTTGATAGTGGCAGCGCTAGCTTTCCACCCACTCCATACCAGCTGACGGCTCTCCCTCCTAAAAATAAGGGTGACTCAACTATAGGTCGTGTACACAGCTTCTATGTACTACAGAACTTGTTGCATAAAGAATTGACTTGGGTTATGCAAATGATGCCAGATATAAATCGGTAACACATAAGAGAAAAAATGTAAACACGTAGCACGTAAACACTCCACAATGATAAAACAATAACACAAAATAACACGAACAAAATGTTTATACACCTATAGTGCCAAACTAAGCCGATACAACTCCAAAAATAAGATCGAATTCTGAAATTGTCCCCAGCAGAGTCGCCAGAGCTGTCACATCCCTTTTTAACTCCAAAAAGATTATGATTTTAAGTTCAAAAGTTTTTTTTTATATTATTAAGAGTGACAAAATGAAGATTTATTTCGAAAATAATTATTTACCTTTTTAACTCAGAGTCTCCACTTGGCATAATCCGGTGTACCAAGTCACCTTTGAAAATCCTTTTCAAAACTATTTTGACTCTAAAAGATTGATCCGCAAATAGAGATTCCGGCTAAGGAATTCTGTTGACCGAGGGGAAGGTGCTAGGCACCCCTCGATCCCGTGGTTTGACCACGGTCTCTTGGTAGAGAGTATCGGCTAATTTAATACTATAAATGTATAAACCGCACAAAACACATAAAACAAACAAACCAACAAATAAAACAAAACGAGTCAAAAATATAGAGTCCAGTCCAAATTATACAGTCCATAATAATAAAAATGCAAAAATAAATCCTATCTAACCTATGATAATTCTAACTACGCTCTCCTGCTTTACCCGGCGCCTCAGGCCTTGATCACGGTCCGCCTTCGCCAACATGATACATCGGGGCATTCTTCGATGAATAAATACATCAATCTTCGGGGCATTCTCCAGCCAAATGAATATACTTCAATCCGAAAACATAAACCAACACTTTTCAACAAAAACACTTTCATCATTCAACAATCACAAGTCATAAACTTTGCCTAGCCCACTTATATTCGCCTATCAATTGTCGACCTAAACATGATACTACCGTTTTCCAACAACATTCAATGCTTATTCCGAACTAAACGACATTACACCATAATTGATTTATTCACCCATTTTTATTTTTTATTATTTATTTTTTAATTCCTACCCCCCACTAATTTTATTTTTTATCAATCACACCTTCAAAGTTACTCCGATTCATTCCACATATCAACGAAATCATATCATCAAACACGTAATTATAACATTGTAACATCAACAAAAATCCAACAATCACCACATAATCAATTAGACGCACCAAATACCATGAATAATGAAATAAAAGAGGGGAAGATTAGAATTGGACCTCAATGGAGCGTTTCTCGTAGATAATAAAAAAATCCGAGAATCGAGATCCTCGAGCAAGGAAACCCCAAAAACGAGCAGTCGAAATCAGTATAGAAAGAAAAGGAAATCCGCTACTGATTCGCGGTTAACAGAAAACACAAATTGACTTCGAACGACCTCCAAAACTCGATATCGACTACCAATCCTAAAGACAAACCAATTCGAAGCACCCTAGAAATCCAAGCGAGAGAGTTGAACTGTTTAAAACCGAGCTTCTATGAACAGACAACGATGAAGACGTCCAAATAGTGGACACCTCCCAGATTACGTCCAAATATCGAAGGAAAAATAAGAAGGTTTCAGTGATTTTTGAGATGGGATCGCTCAAACAACGAGAAGAAAAAATTAATCGATGAACTTGGGGACCGATTTCGGCGAGATTGAGCACGAATCGGATGAAAGCTTTGTCGAAAAAAAAAACTCGATAATACTGAACTTCCCCCGGTTTCACTGTTTCTAGCCAAAAATCCTCAATCTGCTTTCCTTTTTCAATCCCTTCCTCACTGATATGAGTGTATGTGTGCTTCTCGTGAACTCTGCGTACAGTTTTTTTCAATCCAAAATTAGAATGAAAAGGAGGCGTGTATACTTATGTGTTTTGAATTCGTTTGTAAGTGTGGTCTCCTTGTTCATTCGAAAAAAGAGGAAAAGAAAAAATGGAGATTCTTGTATTCATACCAGGAGTCCCCCCCCCCCACAAAAAAAAATCTCTCAGAGTGTATATCCTCTCTCTGTATATTGTTGAGAGTATTTAAGTGGGTCCCATCATGTGCCTTTCCTAGAAGGTTCCTTGTGCATATTTCTTTGTGGACAAGAAAAGGAGAGGGGGGGTCACGTGGGTAGGGGTGGGGTAGTGGGTGAGGTGTAAGTTTTTAATTGGAAAGGTTGTTGGGGAGGTTTTAAAAGAAGACGAAATTTGTTATCTTTTGTTATTTGAATAAAGACACATAAATAAATAAATAAATAACTAGGTAAAAGATAAAGTGGTTATTTATTTGTTTTTCTTGTGAAAAATTTATAAAATGGGGTTAAATTTTGATAACGGAGTAAGAAATTTTTTTATTTTATTTTTTGACGGGGCAAAATTACGTGTCTACACTCATCTAACTTGATTCAATTACATGTCTAGATTGGTAGATGCTTGATTTTTTATCCCTGAACTTCTTCACTGTTTTTGTCAGCATAATAGAATTCAACATGTGTGTATATATATATCTTCTTTGTTTTCATTCAAAATCATTCTTTAGGGTAAAATTTTTGCTCAGACAAGAATTACTTGGATCAAAATCGAAGCTTTGTGATCATTATTATATTGATTTTTTTATAGTTTACAGGTCGTAGATGAATGTCGGTTGGCTTTGAAAAATTTCTTATGCAAAGGTTAGATTTAATTGTATCTTTTTGATATCTTTATTATCTTATTATTTTATTTTATTTACGGATGCTAGATGAATGTGGGTTGACTTTGAAAATTTTTTGTAGGTAAAAGTTAGGTTTAATGTATTATCATAATATCTCTATTAGGAGTCGTTTGGTAGAGTGTATAAGAATAATGCAAAATATGGTGTATTAGTAATGCTTGTATTAGTAATGTTTGTGTTAGTTATGCTTGTATTATTCTTATGCGGTGTTTGGTTCGATGTATTATAAAAAACATGAATTAAATAATTTCCAAAAATAAACAATTTTTTTTACATAATACCCTCAATATATATGTTGGAAAGGATGCCGAATTTTTTTTGAGGGGTAATAGGGTCTTTAAGCATGTTAATGCATGCATTAGATCCATTGCATTATTAATGCCATGGATTTTGAGGTATTAGTAATACACACCTCAATACACAATAGAATGTCAAAATCAAAAATCTCAAAATTCAACAACCACACCCTCTTTTTACATCTCTGCCTCATCATCAAACAAGAAGAAAAAGAAGATACTAGAAACCCCTTTCCATTCTCATTCTTCTCTCGTTTCTCATATCCATTTCTTACAATTTCTCATAAAAACTTAAGATTTTCTTATTTATAATTTGGTAATTGGAGGAGTAATTGGGGTTAGGATTTGGGGGGTGGGCTGGTGGTTGTGGATTAGTGGGTTTTTTTTTTTGAAAGAAAAAATTCACGCATTTTTTTTGTTTTTTTTTTTTTAAATGCCACGTCAGCATTAAGAGATGAAATTAATTCACTTTAAAGATGTTAAGGGTAAATAACGCGTGTTAAGTTTAAGTGCTAAAATAAGTTGGAGTGACGAGTTTAGGCAGATTTCGATGCATTTTCTCTTGAATAAAACATAACTTAGTTATTGATAAAATTGACAGATGTAAGACAATTTTCAATTGATACGAGAAATACGTAATATGTACACAAAAATCGGCAAAAGAAATAAATAAAGTTTTCAAAATGCATTTAACACGTATGAACACCAAAGCTGTAAGAAAATTTACAAGTGCATTTGAGATAGATATGATCTTAAATAATGTAAAAACAATAAATGGCTAAACGAACTTAAATAAGAACTTGAAAATAGTAGTAATTAACATTTTACCACTAGACAAAAATTTGTGCCTCCAACAGAACATGCAACATAAACCACAGAACTCAATAACTACTTTCGATCAATGATTTCTTTTATTAAACATCAACAGCCATAGATTGAGCATCTCTCAACCCGAATATGCTGTCAATAACAGCCAACTCTGTTGTTGTAGTGTCCGAGCCACAAAATGCCATCCAGTCATTAACGGTCAATCCAGCAGCGATCACATTACTACCCCTATTCACAGTTCCTGCAGCCAGAGGTAATCCATCAAGAAGATCTGAAAGCTCCTCCAAATCTTCATCGGATGTATCAGGATGGACCTGTTGTTCCAAAATAAAGTTTCACAAAAATCAGGAAAAAGAATAATGTCATGCGTCTTGTTGCTCCTGCACCGGTCAACAAGGTGCAGCAGGCACAATTCACTTTCCATTGTTCGCTCCAATGAGGAAAATTGTATTTACCAAGCCCCCAATGTTGGACAAAGAACAATAGCTGCCAACAAGAACATTCCTAGCTATTGTTTGACAAATAACTTTAACGCCAAGAACATCAGCAATAATCTCTTCAGTCAACTGGTAAAAATAATAAAACTAACATGAGCGAGCACAACACAAATATATGCCAAGTAAGTTGGACCATCTATTAGATGACATAGGTAACATTCAAGATCTAACCTACTCCTGAATCTATTTTATCAGGAGGAAAAGGCTATTGTTGAATCTTGATAAATTCAGGCTACAGTTAAATTTCACATACTACTACAATGCCATCCCATTCTATAGGAAAAGAAGCGAAAAGATTACCTTGTCAAGATCAGGATGTATCAAAGCAAAAGCATCATTGCATGCTATGCAGTTTCCCAAAGCAGAATGTGCCTCGTCGACACATTTTACCTCAACAGAATAGGGCAGACTATTCCTCAAGTGCTGAAGTTCTTCAGCCACCGTAAGAGACACAAAAGCAGATGTCAAGTCAAAGAAATAGCAGAGAATGAAAGTGAACGGAAGGTATTTTGACCAATTTAGAATGACCTCACAGTCCCATCAATAAACATGAAACTTTAGAGTGAAAGCTAGACATCATGAACTATAAGGAGCACGTTTGAGTCAGTTTTGATATGAGCGCGCTTAAATCTTTTTTCCACCTATTACTAAGCATTAGAATAAAGAAGTTTGCTACAAGATCTAATAACACGTCTTCAATAGAATTGTCACTAGACTATCATTGTAACAGAAGTATACCTGGAAGCATTAAACTAGTAGAGACTTTCCTGGATATCATTAATCACACATTGACAATCAATAATGTTAATGTTCCTATCACCAGTACTAAAACGGTTACTCATGTCTTCCTCCAATTCATTTAGCCAGTGTTTTCTGATTCGAACACCTCATTCATCCCATGTCAGCCAGGTGCGGTGCGGGGTGGGGGTGGGGAGCGCAGCTCATAGAATTGAAATTTCAGATATGCTACATTATAACAATGAGAAGAACTACTCCAAAAAAAAAAAAAATCAAGAATGGAATAAGATTCTGGTTGGGATAATGCTTATTGAGATTAAAATATAAGATGGAAACATTAGCCCAATGAGAATCAAATTTGTTAAGGTTTTGTTAGTGCATATAAATTTATCTGTGGCCTTCCACTTCCAGTTCCAAAACTGTTGCACGGGTTCATGGACAGCAATGTTGCCGAGTGCAAACCAACCACTAATGAAATTGTTTCCTTCTATTGCACGAATTCTGTCATAGTAAGTCCAATTCATATCCGTCCCTGACATAGATAAGTATTCCAAAGGCTCTATTTGAACACAAGTGACTATAATGGCATATTTTTGCATGATCAACAATTATTGCACTGTATAAATTACCATCATTTTGAATTTCACTATTAAAAGATAAGTATGTTTCACTCCTTGACTAATCCTGGATTCAACATTGGTAAAAAATTATTAACATTGGATGTGCATAGTTAAATTAGTCCAATGTATGATGGATCTTATCATCACAAACGAAAACTAAAATGCATAATGGTAGACACATTATTTATCTTCAATCGTTCTATATCTCCCCTGCTTAATTATTTATATTCCTTTCATGTCTATGTTTTTCATCATTCCACATTAGGACTTCTAAAAGTTCAGCTTTCATTTGCACCAAGCAGTGTTGGAGGCAGGATTTCTATCAAAGGGTTCAAATGCAGGAAGCAAAAAAAAGAATTATCAAAGGGTTCAAATGCAGGAAGCAAAAAAAATAAATTAAAAACTTGTCGGGGTCTCGAACACAAGACCGTGAAGCCCTCTGCTTAAAAGTTTGCACCCCCTTTGCCACTAAACCAAGTTTTTGGCTTGTGTCAAGGGGGTTCAATTTAATATATATACACATAGAAAAAAAAACTTCGTATATATATACAGTATAATTTTTTGACGAAGGGGTTCGGATGAGCCCTTGGAGTACACTTAGCTCCGCCCTTGGCACCAAGGATGTGACCTAGTGGTGAATGAAGTAGGTTGACAACCATGAGGTCTTGAGTTCAAATCTCGGTATAGACAAAAAACACAAGCTAATTTCTTCTCAACTGTCCTAGTCTTAGTGAATATTTAAATAACGAATGCATGTTAACCAAGTGTCATATATAAATAACGAATGCATGTTAACCAAGTGTCATATTTAAGCTTTCAAATAAAATAATGAATGCATGTTAACCAAGTGTCATATTTAAGCTTTCAAGCAAAATAATGAATGTTCCATCCATTCCAAAATAAGTGAGTCGTTGAGTTATTTTTTAATGTCCAAAATAAATGAATTGTTCATTATTCAAGAGACATGTCGAAAATTTCTTTCAATTTTACCTTTTCATTTGACCAGGTTCTGAAGTACGTTACATTTCATAGAAGAGTAATTTAAGAATAATTAAATGGGTAATAGTGAAAAGTAATTGTAACACCCCAACTTAGGAAGGAGTCCCACATTGGCAAAACACAGGAGGGATAGTGACGTGTTTTAAAGCCGTGCGGGCCCGGGCCAAAAGCGGACAATATCACTAGTGGGTTGGGGAGTTACAAGGGTCTCTCGAGCCTTCGTGGTTCCGGATGCCCGTCACGGCCAGGGCCTCGGGTCGGATCGTGACAGAATGGTATCAGAACCGCTCTTGTGTAGTCCCTGTCGATGTGAGCCAGAGTTCAAACTGAGTGTAGGTAAATGTCGGTAAGGCGGGGCAAACCTCAGTCCTGAGTGTAGGCTAATCCCATTCGGTGGAGCAAACCTCAGCGTGGACACTGAGTCCATAAGGGGGTGTATGTAACACCCCAACTTAGGAAGGATTACCGGGACAAACCTCAGTCCTGAGTGTAGGCAAATCCCATTCGGTGGGTAAACCTCAGCGAGGACGCTGAGTCCATAAGAGGAGGTGTATGTAACACCCCAACTTAACTTAGGAAGGAGTCCCACATCGGCAAAACACAGGAGGGGAGGGTGTTGGGTATATAAGTAAGAAAGTCTTACTCCCTAGTGACGCGTTTTAAAGCGATGAGGGCTTGGACCCAGAGCGGACAATGTCACTAGTGGGTTGGGGAGTTACAGTGGTCTCTCAAACCTTCGTGGTTCAGGATGCGCAACGCGGCCAGGGCCTCGGGTCGGGTCGTGACAGTAATCTACAATTTATGTCTTAAAAGATTTTTCTTAAGAGGTGTGTCATACCCTAACAATTCAATTATTTTGAAATAGAGGGGGTATATATTAACCAAAGGCGATAAAATGGCTAAATGAACTTATATAAGTAATTGAAAATAGTAATAGTAACTAACATTTTGTCACTAGACCACCAAACTTTTGCCTCCACAAGCAAAATTAAGAGCAACATAAATTAGAGAACTCAAACGTAACTAATGTCGATCGATAATTTTTTTATTTCAAAACAAAATAGTCCTAATTGAGCATCTATCAACCCGAATATAATATGTTGTCAATAACAAAGTACAATTTCTATTCATAGTTCTTGCAGCCAGAGGTACAGTAAAAAATATTTTGTTTTATTTAAAATTTTGTTATCATTATTTAAATAAAAATTAATGATGAGGTTTCTATGATCTTATATACGACCTATATTATTAGTTAAAAAAGTACAAGTTTATTCTATTTTCATTGATCAAACAAAATTAAGATGTAACAGAGAATAATTTTCACTTTTTTTATTAGTTTTAAAAAATAAAATGAGAAAAGAGTTTATTAAAAGAATTTATTATTTTATAAAAAGAACGTGTTTAAAATAAATATATGCTTATTAGTAAAAGAGTATTTTTGACTCAATTAACTAAGAATAAAAGAAAAACTTAATCAAACTAGTCATGAGAGATATTTTTATTCGATTTCACATAATTTAAAATGTAATTTTATTCATTTTCCGTTATTTTAAAATTATTCATAGACTTTTTTCTTTCCTTCATTTCTACTCTATCTTTTTTTTTTTTTTAGTTACTCATTGATGTTTAGTATCCACATCCTCATTGTTGTAAGGCTAAGTTTGAATTCGCACCGAAAAGTTTCTCATGAGGGCAAAGCGCTCTCCAATATAGGTGCCTCCATACCCATGAGAATCGAACCCCAGACGTCTGATTAGGGATGAAGTAGTACTTACCACTACACCGCAATTCTAGTTGGTCATTTCTACTCTATCACTGTTCTCTTATTTGATGGTTTAAGTACTTTTTGCAAAGTGTCAAAATGTGTTACAATGAAAAAAATCAAGTGATAAGTTGCATATTGGGAGAAATTTGATCAAGAGGAGAATTTTACACTCATTTGATTATTGATATATATTTTTTTACCTTTTTTAGCAAATTTTTTATTTTATTTGAAAATTGATATTTGATCATGAAAATTTTCAAAATAGTCTGAAGTTGTACTTTGAAATTGAAAAATATTTCAAACCTTAGTTTTTTATGTGGTCAAACCCAACCTTGTTTTTCACTCTAACTATATTTCGTTTATCAATTTCACACCTAGTTTTTTGATTTAATAAAGATAACTTCATTCAAATTATATTTCACGTTACTTTTAGGAAAACTAAATTTAAATAATTAAATATCATTTACAAAATCTATAACCAATTCCTCCTTCAATTTAAACTTCAAAAATTTCAATTTAATGAAAGTTATTTGTAATAACATGTACTAGCTCAAATATTATATCTAATCTATGATACTATTGACGATTTATTTTGAGATATTACCTCTTTATAACAAATTTGATTATATATTTGAGGTAAATTAATCAAGTCAAGTGATTTTGATAGTTTCTCAGAAATAGAAGGTATGAATTATATTTTTAAAAAGTACATTCAAATTTTTAAAAAAAATTGTAAAAAACAAAATATGATAAAATATAACTCTATGTCTAATTATAAAAGATTCAAATAATGTATTTTTGAAAAATTTTATGGTCAAACGTGCACTTAATTAATTTTAAAAAGTAAACTTGATTATAAATGTGTACTACCAACACTCAGTACTATAAATTGCAGACTGGTGAAAATGTCCAACCTATAAATTATCTTTATTTGGAGGAAAATAAATGACATTTGAAAAAAGAAATAAGTATTTAGAGATTATTATGGAAAAGGTAGTTTTTTTTTCTAACAGTAAACTTATTTTAGTTACAAGAGAAATTGAAGGAAAGGTGTATTTTAAGTCTTGAATGAAGGATTGGTGACATTGACCAACATATAGGGTCAAACATCATTAGAAAACTTGATTAAGTTAATTGTGGACTTGATTAATATTTTCAAAACTTTCTAATCTTTTCAAAAATACAAATCAACCCAACCCACACCCCTCTTTAATCCAAATCAACCACTCTCTCCTCTCTCTCGACAACTTCTCTCAACTCTCTCCCAACCAACAGTTCTGCAAAATTTCTCCCTTCAACCGCCAACGACTTCTACCTCCGACGACAAATAGTTGGGCTTCGAGTTTCCCTCTTCAATTCAATCAACCTGTCTCTCATCCCTCTCTCGACAGCTTCTCTCAACTCTCTCCTAACCAACTGTTCTGCTAATTTCTCATTTCAATCCTCGGCGACTTCAACATACGACTATAAATAGTTGGGTTTCGAGTTCCTTTTCGACTTCAATCGACATGACAGCCTTGCTCTCCGGCCACAACAGCTTCGAATTCTTCATCGTTCCTTTTCTTCTTTCACAGGTAAAAATTTATGGCCTTTTTAGTTTTGAAGAAAACGAGGAACTTGAGCCAACTTCTCTTATAGTATTGGTTAACAATTTCAATATTTGTTGCACTAATTTGAAATGCGGTCTGAATAAAACTCTAATTTCTGGTATTTCTTCTCTTCTCTTTTCGAAGTGAATTATGATATTTTGTTGTTTTTTTGCATTTTTTTGAAATTGGATTTTTATTGTTTGTGTTTATAAAAACAAAAGGACAATTTGGTTTGATTTGTTCTATTCTTGTTCTTGGTAAAAATGGTAAAATTATTGTTTTTTGTTTAACAAAATCGTGCTACTATTTCCTCTGACAGATTACCCATCTGGTGCAACATATTAACCATCTGATGCAACAAATTTATCATATGATGCAACAGATCAACCATCTGATGCATCAAAGGAACCATCAGATTATAATTCTATTCCAACAGATTAATAATCTGATGTAACAGATTAAATATCTGATGCAACAGCTTTCCATATGTTGCAACAGATTAAGCATCAGATAAAAAATTTTATGCAACTAATTAACTATCTGGTTCAATGGAAGAACCATCAGATTAATGATCTAATGCAAAAGATGAACCTCCTGTTGGATAAAATCCTACCAACTCTTCGTACAGGAAAAAGTTCAAGACTTGATTTTTCCAACTGATCATTCATCTGCCGCGATAGACAACCCTATGTTGGAAGAAATCTAAATAATATTGACCGTTGATAACTATTCCAACATATCACTCATGTGTTGCAATAGATATGTGACCTGTTGCATAGACCATTCATCTTTCTCAATAGATAAGTGATATATTTTGTATTGTCGCAATAGATTACTCAGCTGTTGCTACGAATTATTTAGCTGTTCCAACAAATAACTCATATATTGCAACAGATGATGTCACAATAGTTGTATGATCTGTTCCAACAAATAACTCATATATTACAACAGATGATGTCACAATAGTTGTATGATCTGTTGAACAGATCATTCATCTGTCTTAAAAGATGAGTGATATATTTTGTATTGTTTCAACAGATTACTTATCTGCTGCAACAGTTTGGTTATATACTGCAAGAGATACGATCTGTTGCAACTGTTATTTTACTATTTTGCTTGTTTCATTTACTGTTATCCTTTTTTAACGATGTATTAATCAACAATTATATATTATTTTATGTTCCTATTAATTTTAGATAATATGGTTTCCAAAAGAACAAAAACCTAATCAAGTCCAAGTAAAGGAACAAGTGAAGCATCTAGGCTACATCCACTACTCTATGAGCTTACTTTACAAGCGTTATCTCAATCGGGAGAAGAATATGATGAACACGGAGAGGAGGAATGTTTCAAAAGAGATGATGCAGATACTAATAGCCCTTCCACCGAAGAGCTGGTCAAAGCCTTCAACATTGATCGTTATCCTGTGAGAATGCAGTGCGATGGTGCCGCAGATTTAACAGGTGATTTCGTGGTTAAGTCAGCCATGGGAAAATCTTTCGACACCTTTAGAAAAATACTTCGAGAATAAAAATTGGATGCTTATTTCAGGGACAACTGCTTTGGGAAATATCTTAATTTGCCGGAGGACAACAATGCTCCTTTCCAAATTAAAATGGTATATGAACTTTTCAAGCGTAGTTTTATGTATGAAAACAAAGATAAGATGGATGAGGTGTGGATAAATTACAGTGGTATGCCTGTTTGTTTTGGTTGGAAGGAGTTTGTCATTGTTACTGGACTAAAATGTTATCCTCCTTCTCAAGTTATACCTATTCTAACAAAAAAAAAATACCCCGCACACCCAAAAAAGGCAAAGGCAAGTTGTGTGATCGTGATGACCTGGTGTCCATTGTTAGTCCAAGCTTCAAAAACAAAATTTTATAGAAGCGTTGAAAGGTAAAGGACTTTAAAATAAGCACAAGAAGTCATTGTGCTTGGTTTGGTTTGTACATAATATTCTTTGGGCGAGAGACATTAACAACAACATAAGCCTCGGTTTAATAAAGATCTCCGAGGATCTTGAGGCGTTTAACAGTTATCCATGGGGGTATGAAAGCTTCAAAATGACTGTCAAATATTTGTTGACTCCGTTAGCGCCAAAGACAGTCAACTTATATGTCTTCCCATGGGCTTTCATGGTAAATGTTTCTTTCTTATATTATGATATCATTCATTTTTTTGCTCAATAATGGTTTTGATTTATTGGCGTTATTTTATAGGCTTGGGCGTTTGAAGCCATTACTTATTTGAGACAACAAGTGAACTACAAGGAAGGAGTTTTCTGTCCAAGAATCTTGAGATGGTTGTCGGCCAAAACTGATAAAAATACAAAATTTCTTGATCTCTTCAACCCCACGAAGGATGTAGTAAGTATAATTATAATTAATTTTTTCTTTTAATTAATGTGTTTTTTGAATGATCTAATCATCATTCTAATATATGTAATGATTTATGTTAGAATGTTCATCCGTCGCTAGTTCTGACCAATCTAGAGTTGAAGATGTCATTTTTTCTTACTTTACGGTCTGTGCAAACTTTATCGGGCCCTAAGGTCATCGACAGAATAAAAATAGAATTGTTTGGAGCAACAACCATTACAAGAAAAATAATTTTGGAGAGTGGGCTTATTGTTGTTGATGGAGATGTTGGTGGTGGTAGTGGTACTGCTGTTGGTGCTAATGATGTTTCTCTTATAGTATTTAAAGCAAACCATTATGAGTATGATCATACTGGTTATACAGATTTTGCCTCTCTCAGCGAATGTTCTACATGCAAATGTCAAGACTGCAGGGCAAAACATGATGTAGTGATTAATGCTATTAATGCATTAACTGCTTCTGTAAAGAATTTGACATCTAAGAGGGGTATCATTCCATTAAAGAGGATTTTATTTCCATCCGCTCCATTAGAGATTAGGGCCAAGAAGAGAAGAAGAGTGATTTCCAGGGCATTATCAAGCATCCAAAAAGCGAAATTGCAACTCCTTTGTCTGTGTGTTGCACTGAGCAACATACAATGTCCAAAGGAGAGCAGCACGAGCTAAAGAAGGTGAATATATTATATGTCTTCCAACTGACAAAACAAACAGACACATATCTGTTTCAACAGATGACAAATCTGCTGAAAATTATCAAACAAATATATATATCTGTTGCGACAGTTGACTAAACTGTTGCACCAGATACTTTATCTGGTGCAACATATGTCTCATCTATTTTAGAAAATCAAATATCTCTTCGTACCACTTTTATTTGTACCAACAGATGACCTATCTGCTGCAACAAATGATTCATATGTTGCAACGGATGGTTCATCCATTGGAAATTATCACACATGGTCTTCCTCATGTAGAAATTTGTCCCAACAGTTGATTTATTGTTCCAACAGAAATATAATATATTTGGGACAATTTAAAATGAGAGGAAGACCTGTTTGATTTGCTAGAAGAGATGAGTTATCCTTTTCCATTTTGTTGTATCTCCGTGATTGGCATTGACCAATTTTGGCTTTTCAGGTGGATGTAAAAGAAGGTACTACTGAACAACATTGACAATATGCTACGCTTTTTATGGAAATACGGAGAACAGAAAGCGCAGAAACCATACGCAAGTGACAATAAAGATCCACGGCGAGCAAAGCCGAATTCTATAGCACCGGATGAAGAACAACTTGTCCATACTGAGTAGATATTTATAACTTGAGCCTGTCAAAGCAATCCTTGGTAGTATACTAAAATTGTTGTTGATGTATTTGTTGAGATCTGTACCCATAATAATTTTTTTACATTTCATTTATTCGTTGACTTATTTCAGCTAATTTATGAAGGCTTTGATTTATTTTATTTTGTCTACGAATTTTATTTATTCCTTAAATTTGAACTTATTAATTGAAAAGGAATACTAGATTCAAATGTTGCAACAGATAATGTATCTGTTGCAACAGACGACACATCTATTGGAAACATCAGACAAATTTAGACATATGTTGCAACAGGTAGGTGATCTATTGGAATTTATCAAACAGATCTTCCCATTATTGCAATAGATGAACTTTAGATAAAAACATTAAGATAATGCAACAGATGACATATCTATTGGGAAAAAAGAATAAATTTAGACATATGTTGCAACAGATGGACTTTATCTGTTGCAACAGACGACACATCTATTGGAATAATCGAACAGATTTATACATATGTTGCAACAAGTAGGTTATCTGTTGGAATTTATCAAACAAGTCTTTCCATTATTGCAACAGATGGACTTTAGATAAAAACATCGAGATAATGCAACAAATGACCAACCTATTGCAACAGATAAACTATATATCAGAACAGGTAGGATAACTATTACAACAAACGGAGAATCTATTGTATTATAAAAATTCAACTTTCGTTGGACATAAAAAATTGTCACTACGTGTAAAAAGGTTAAAGTGAATTGAATTAAAATAAAAAAGGAGCAACCCATCAACGGTGTTCAGTTCAAACACCTAAAATAAAATAGGCATCAAGTAGACATGTTCATTTTAAACACGTAAAATAAAATAGGCATCAAATGTGTCAGTGTCAGTCTGGCACATTTCACTGACTTGCCGTCACTTGGCCCCCAACGGTCTTTTTTTTTTCCCATTGTCATATATATTCATCTTACTCCTAAAATTTAACCCTATATTCCCAAATCTTCTTCTTCATCGTCATTTTCTTTTATCTATCCAAATTCTTCAAATTATTACTTTCATTTTTTCCAACTGACCTTGACAATGTCGAGCGCATCTTTCACTATTTTTTGTGATAAAGATTTTTGATATTGTAAGTGCGGTCATGAAGCTCTATTAAAGACTTCTTGGACTCAACAAAATCTGGATCGTAGGTTTTTTATTGTACGATTTCAAAGGTAATATTTTTTTATTTAATTAGTTGATTAATTATTGACTTGTAATTGTTTTGTAATCGTGTTCTCTTTTTTATAGAAATTGGGTGGTTGCAATTACTTTGATTGGTATGAAGAACGACACCCTTCACAAGAAAATCGTGTAATCTGGGGTTTGTTGAACAAAGTCAAGGCTTCTGAAGAGAAACAAAATCGAGCAAGAAGATACTACATTGTTGCCGTTATTGCTACTGGTTTGGTGTTGTTGGGCACATGGATATTGAAGCGTAATTGCTGATATTTTTATGGTGGTGTATGTATTTGCTACTGGTTTATTGTAGACGAGCACATGGATATTCAAGCGTAACTGTTGGAAAATATCAAAAAGATTTAGGCATATGTTAAAAAATTTAGGTCATCTGTTGGAAATTATCAAACAGGTCTTCCCACTGTTGCAACAGATTAGACTTAGATTATTAGATTATTCATAGAAATAACATCAATGTAATGCAACAGATTACCAACCTATTGACACATATAAACTATCTGCCAGAACGGATTAAAGATATTTTTCAACAGATTGACAATCTAATCTATTGCATTATAAAAAACTCAACTTTCATCAGAAAAAAATTATTGCCACTACATGTACATGTAATAAAGTGAAGGGTGACTTGAAATTAAAAATTTCTATTTCACAGGCTCTTCTATATACACAGGCTTCAAGCGTCCAGTTAGTACCCCATAATCCCAGACCTCTTGCAGGTTTGCCACAGCGTTGTCGTACAAAAAAGTCGTTGTCTTGGTCATTTCTGTGCCGGTCATCAAACATTCGATGTATGCAAGAGCGTGCGAGCCGCTCGCTTTAGCGGCATCTTCTTTTGGAAGGATCATTCCCATGTTTCGACCTTCAAAATCCCATGATTTGGTCATCAACATTTCCTTTGACAAATAATTCATCAGTTTACTCTCCCTCAACAAGATGGGTAACAGCACCATCAGTGGCTCCAAGAGGATAAAAAGATCAAAATCGTCAACGAGAGGTACGTTGGAGTCATAAACATTGATCTTTCCCTCCTCGAGTAGTATCTCAACATCCCGATAACGTATTCTGTTCACGCTAATGACTGCAAGAATCCTTTTTGCCTTGGTCTAGCTCTTGTCGTGTAGATTTGGCATGTCCCCTCTAACATATCTTAATATTTCTTCTTCATCCAAGACCAACGTAGGAACTAGGAAATCAAGTCCCACGTCAAGGGCTGACACCTCTCTATTGAGTTGATCGTACCTATCCTTGAGCTTGTTGCAGAAGTTGAGGTCCATTACCCTATCGGCAGCGTCATAAGCTTCTCGGTATGTTAATTGCCTTTTCCTCATGAGGCAGAGAATTATGTCAACATGCTGTGAGATAAGAAGTCAATTTTTAAATAGGTTAGTAATTGTAAAGATGCAACGGATGGTCCATCTGTTGCATAGGGTTCTCTGAATTAATAATCCAACGCAACTTATGCAACAAATGGATAATAAGTTGCAACAAAACCACAACCAGTTGCACCAGTATACCCAGCTGTTGCAACAGATGTGAAATTTATTGCATAGAATTTTCTTCATAGGGTAAATTAGAAGGGCTAGGTTAGGAAAAGTAAACTTGCCTTGTCCTCATACAGCATACGCATATCAGTTATAGTCTGGAAGTCTTGGGTGGAAAAGGAAGGCCTGGGGTAATCTGGTGCGTCTGGCTTGGCATTCTTGGTCTGTCACAGATCCCTCTTCTCTTCAGCACCAAGTTTCGCGTATATGTCCACCTTCTTGACTGGCCCCTGAACTTCCACAACTTTTAGAGAGGGAGGAATTGAAATTTCTTTTGATTTTCGAGCGGAGAGTACGTCTCTAATTGCTCTTTTCTTTCTCCTAACCAACACTGTAGGCGTGTGTGGCTCCCTCACCTTCTTGGATGGTATGACACACCTCTTGGATTTGAATTCCTCGATAGCTTTAGAGATAGCCTCTACTTTTTCAAAGAGTTTATCCTATCTATCCTTGCACTCATCGCATTTGCAATGAGAACACGAGGGTGGAGAGGGGTAAGAGGGACCTGTATAAGGGCGAAAAGTGGTGTTTTCAAACATATTTATTCTTTATTGAGCATCAACATGCTCATTATCACGAGTGGTAGCAGCATCAGCATGCCTTCCACCAACACCAATAACTCCACCAGAAGAAGCACTCGGATCTGCCTTAGTAAAAGGTTGGTCGTGAAGAGCCTCAACATTAGGCTGACCTTGCCTAACTACTCTTCTTATGGCTGTTGCTCCATCCAATTCCTTCTTTATTAACTCTACTGTTGGGTCTGTAATAGTACCAACATGACCTAAACTAATATGAGAAGTCATCACCGACTCCTCCTCAGTAGGAACGATCCATGGATGCACAATCTATAAAAAAGAAAAAAAAAAGACAGATGCATTTAAATCATATATTATAATAATTTTCACAGTTGGGCTACAGTTTAAAAAAAAGACCCATCTGTTGCATAGTTTGCAGTATATGGTTAAAATCTGTTTGAGTCTGGTTCAGAGAAACAGAGCAACACATGGATAATCTGATGCAAAATATCAATCATCTGTTGCAACAGCTGCACAAGACGGGTAATCTGTTATGCAACAGGGGATCTATATGTTGCAACATATGAATGATATGTTATCAGATTAAACATTTGTTGCATAATTTGAAGTAGATGGTTAATCTTTTAAGAGTTGGGTTCAGAGAACCAAAGCAACAGATGGGTAATCTGATGCAAGATATACCCCATCGCAACAGATGTCCCATCTGGTGCATCAGATATAACATCTGTTGCACCAGATATAACATCTGTTGCACCAGATATAACATCTGTTCAATATCTTTCTTATCTTTGAGTAGAATTATTTTACTTGAAGAAGACGTATTGCATCATCCGGAGGGTTAAAGAGATCAGCCTCCTTAATATTGGTGTTGCTCTTTGCAGCCAACCACCTAAACATCCTTGGATGAAAAAACTCATCTGGGTAATCCACTAACTGCTTTCAGAGGGGAGGAATGGCTTCTGTCACGACCCAAATGGCCATGAGTGGCACCCACACTAATCTTCCTGTGGGAGAACCATCTAATCAAACCATTACCCAAACACTTAGTCAATATTAAGATGATATTCTTATAAAATTCAACATAATAAGAATAATCTAGAGGTGAGGTTATGTCTGAGCCTAGAACACTTTCTACACTCAACAAAAGAAGAGTACAGGGTAGTATCAGTACAAACCACTATGTACTGGTAGGTATCATAGGCCAACTCAACTTATTAACATGTCCACAACATAAATCAAATAACAAATAGATAAGCTTCATCACATAACAAATACTCAATGAATAAACAATACAACAATAACAGGACAAACAGTGCTCACAAACAAGTCACATGGCCATCAAGAGTATCAATCATACTGTAAACATCCACAGAATCAACATAATTATGTACACACATGCTATGGGACTTATTTTTGCCCAAATAGTCATGACCTGCAGGGAACAATCTATGTTCATGTACCGCACCAGCGTGGTACCCGATTCACCATAAATATAAACGTACCGGTGTGGTACCCGATCCAACATAAATATAAATATACCGGCGTGGTACCCGATCCAACATAAATATAAACGTACCGGCTTGGTACCCGATCCAACATAAATATAAACAAGTATTATCAATATCAATTTACACAACCTCCCAGCATACAACACAATGTAACATATTTATAAGTACTCTAAAAGTCATAAGACAATTCCATCAAGTCAATTTTCAATAAACATTTATACATGAATCAACAATCCAAACATCAACTATTTCAAGCATGTCCGAATACCAATCCACAAGTATCCAATTTAGGAGCATACACGCAATTAAGTCGAGTCTAAACTCCAATTAAACCGTAACCTACCTCCAACCAATGAATCCGAATACAGTTAGTCCGCAAGGGCCTTTCCCTTCCTTAAAGTTTCGAAATGTTTAAAATCTGTTCCAATAAATAATCCCCATAAAAATATGAATCTAATGATATCCGTTTTATAATTTTTTTTTTCTCTAAATCCCTGAAACTTACAACCAAATTAATTAAAATAACACAAATCATGCATGGTTGATAATTTTTCATGAAAATCCTCGAATCTAACCCAAGTAGCAACGAAAACCAGTAAGTGTTACTATACTGCAATTCGTTATCATAATGTTGTTACTGTCAAAAATAACAACTTTTTGTTTTAAATTTCAAAAGCACGCCGCTAATTATAATAATGGCATCACATATTGCTAATTATCTGTAAACAATTCACAACTCTACCCGTAATTTTCCTAACCTTTCCTTTTTTTTCCATTAACATTAATAAAGACAAAAAAAAGTGATTAATTAGCATAAAGTTTCTTAAGTCAATAGAGACAACGAATTGCTATTCCGTATTCGTACTACTATCTTCTCATTCTTAATACAGACAAAAGTTTTATCAATATTCATTATACCATTATGATGAAATCATAACATACTTCAATTTCCCTCAATGTTTCAATGTACCACGGATGCTAACCTGAGACCTGAAGTCGAAATCTCTTCCTCGAACTACATTGATGAAAACCGCTATTATCTTCCTCTTTCCTTGTAACTTTCTGATGCTATTAATTAATACTATAAATGGTAAATCCTAACCATTTAATTTCCTTCTTGTATTAACCACATAAGTTAATAAAATTATGGATTTTGGCTCATTAAATTAATAATTACACTAATTATCTAAATATATGTCAAAATTTTAATAAATCCTCCTAATTTATTTGAAACCTCATAGAAATAAATTAAATATGCAAATTAACTAAAAAATATATATTTCGGACCTATTGAAACATTATGACACTAATTCGAGGCCGTCTTGATTGAGCTTGATCATTATCAAGCTTAAATTTATTAAAACTCAATAATCCAACCAATGACTTAAATTATTTCCGAGCACCCCAAAAATTGATACTACTCATTCCGTGAGTCCTAACTCACGCACACCAACTACGGGGAGAGATAAAATAGAAAAGATGAGAAAATTTCATAAAACGACCGGGAGGGTCGTTACAGCTTCAAATGCCCAAGCCTAAAAAATGTAAACAGGAAGCAAGCAAAAAAAAATATCATAATAACTATATTCAATATAAATTAATGGATGATTAAAATTAGTGATTAATTTTACCATGAAAGCCCAAGGAAAGCCGTATAATGTGGTCGTCCCTGAGGATAGTTTTGTCGGTAAATATTGGACAGTCAAGTAGAAGCTGTCATATCCCCAGGGATAATTGTTGAATTTATCAAAATCCTCAGCACGCGCCAACAAATTATCTTCTATGACCTTGTTGACGTCTCTTTCCAATATAACCGAATGGGCAAACCAAACTAAGAAACATTGCTCCCTGTACTGCTCTGGTATGATTTTATCCTCGAGATCTATCAATAAATCCGATGCTTTGTAGCCACGTCGAGCAATGTCAAACAACCCATCTATTTTTCCCTTGCATTTTCTTGTCTTGGATCTTTTGTGGGATGGTGGTCCTTCTGGACGATGGAATCTCAAGCCCGTCACTATGGTAAACTCTTGCAAGCCAAAACAAATAGGCATGCCACAGTAGTTGATCCAGATTTCATCCATCTTCTTTGTGCCCCCTCCTCCGGATCTTTATCATCCCCCGCGTACTTGATCCTGCACTTGAGAAGACCATATACCATCGTCATAGGAAAACGGATACGGGATGAGGGGTCCTCAGGAAGCTCAAGAAAGCATCCATAGCAGATTTTCTTAAAAAGTCCGCCTATGTTTTCGTTCTTCATAATTTTCATAAAATGTTCAAAATTTTTACCCATCTGACATTTAAGTACAATTTGACCAGTTAGTTGTTTTCCTTCTGGGTCATTTATCGGCATCGCATCTTGAAACCTATCAATACTAAAAGTTTTGACCAGATCATGCTGGGATGTCGATATTAACTCACGCCCCGTCGGTGATCCATTATCATCATGTTGATGATCATCCTCTTTCTCTTTTGGACTCTTCAATTCCTCCTCTTTCTCACTTTCATTTTCTTCATCACCATCTATGGACCCTTTTCCACCTCCTTTAACGTTGTTTTCACATCTCTCCTCAGCTTCACTTTTCCCTGACTGAGATTTTTCAGGAAGCTCCTCCGAATCCCTCTGTACTATAGCCTTTTTTTTTTGAGTGGTCAGACGTTGATCCACTTTCACTTTTTTTTCTTTTGGGAGACATGTTTTACCTACAGACAAAGAAAAACAAAAATAACATTACAGTTGATGTATGCATAGATTTTAAAAAATACATTACAAATACCACGAATACTGACACACTAACAACCACCACCACAAACACCACCAATTATTGCCAACAAACAAACAAACACCACGAATACCGACACCACCACAAACACCACCAACCAATGCCACCACTGGTGCCACCACGACGACCACAAACACCACCACCACCACCACTACCAACACCAACACCACAAACACCATCCAACTATACCACGACAGTCAACGAAACACTGCGATGGAAACTAGGGATTTCTCGAGTTTTTCCTATAATATTATCATGAAAACTCAAAATTGTAGACCCATTCTCGAAGATTGAGCGAAGACAAAGAAAATGACTATACAATCAAGAATAAAGTCGAAAATAACACCTATGTGGTCGGAAATGAGAAGAAAAGCGATCTATTGTGGAAGGTTGAGCGAATTTGTTGAGTAGTTGTTGTCTGTACTGTATTGTTGAGTGAGAATGAGAGAGAAAGAGCCAGACCTCGAGATTTGAAATGATGAAACATTTTGTATGGGTTGATTTGTATTTTGGAAAAGAAGGACAAGTAGTTTTGAAAATGTCAATTTGGTCCGAAATGATCTTAATTATTTTTAAAATAATAAAATATATGTGTAATTTTTAACCCTCTCATCATGCAATTGCCGAAAGGGTAATTCAATTGAAATTGTATAAAAACAAGTGAAGTTGTAGTTGACCGAGTACTCTAGGAGGTCACCCTGTGAAAACTTACCCCTGGTCCTAGATTAATCAATTTAGGTACTATTAGTCTTACATATGAACTCAATTGAAATTGTAAAAAACAAATGTTCAACATGTTGCATCAGATTTCTCATCTGTTGTAAATTATCAATCAGATTAGGTAACAACAGATTACGAATCTGATGTAAATTATCAAATAGATTAAGTCATCTGTTGAGATAGATTACCCATCTGTTGTAAATTATCAAATGGATTGTCATATGTCGCAAAACATTACCCATATGTTGTAAATTATCAAATGGGCTCTACCATCTGTTGTGGCTGACCCTATGAGAACTCACCCCTAGTCCTAGATTAATCAATAGTTTACCCTATGAGAACTCACCCCTAGCCCTAAATTATTCAATTAAGGTATTAGTACCCTAGTCCTAGATTAATCAATTAAGGTATTAGTCTAACATATGAGGTAGTAAGAATCGGTTCATCTCAGAGTGATCGATCGCCGACTCTGGTCGGGAGGAACACAGTACCGTTTCATCATGCAATTGACAAAAGACACAATTGAAGTTGTAGTTGACCCTATGAGAACTCACATTAAATTAAGGTATTAGTCTAACAAATGAACTCAATTGAATTATATATAAATAAATATTCAACCTGTTGCAATATATGTTTTTTCTGTTGGACCAAATCAAATAGATTATGTAATTTGTTGCAACATATTACGCATCTATTGTAAGCTATCAAACAGATTAAGCCATTTGTTGCGACAGATCATGAATCTATTGTAAACTATCAAATATATTAAGTCATCTGTTGCAACAGATTATCCATCTGTTGTAAATTATCAAATGGATTAAGTCATATGTTGCAATAGATTACTCATCTGTTATAAATTATCAAATAGGCGTTGTCATCTATTGTAGTTGACATTATGAGAACTCACCCCTAGTCTTAGTTCAATCAATTAAGGTATTAGTTGAACATATGAGGTAGTAAGAATCGGTTCAGCTCAGAGTGATCAATCGACGACTCTTGTCGGGAGGAACGCAGTACTGTCTCATCATGCAATTGACAAAAGACTCAATTGAAGTTGTAGTTGACCCTATATTTAATTAAGGCATTAGTACCCTATTCCTAGATTAATCAATTAAGGTATTAGTCTAACATATGAGGTAGTAAGAATCGGTTCGACTCAGAGTTATCGATCGACGACTCTAGTCGGGAGGAACATAGTACCGTCTCATCATATAATTGCCAAAAGACTCAATTGAAGTTGTAGTTGACCCTATGATAACTCACCCCTAGTCCTAGATTATTCAATCAAGGTATTAGTACCCTATTCCTAGATTAATCAATTAAGGTAATAGTCTAACATATGAGGTAGTAAAAATTGGCTCGACTCAGAGTGATCAATCGACGACTCTGGTCGGAGGAACGCAGTACCACCTCATCATGAAGGTGCCAAAAAACTCAATTAAAGTTGTATTTGACCCTATGAGAACTCACATTCAATTAAGGATTTAGTCTAACATATGAACTCAATTGAAATTATATATAAACAAATGTTCAACCTGTTGCAACAGATGTCTTTTCTGTTGGATCAAATCAAATAGATTAGGTAATATGCTGCAACATATTACGTATCTGTTGTAAACTATCAAATAGATTACGTCATTTGTTGCGACAGATCACGAATCTGTTGTAAACTATCAAACAAATTAAGTCATCTGTTGCACTTAAATATTTTTAGATCCTTTTTTATAAAGCAATTTAGGTATTTCCTGTCTGAGATAAAATACCTAAAATACTAAGGTGGTATAAAATATTACTCGGTACTACTTGGATAACTCAAAAATCTCCTGAGTGAGTAGTCTTATCTGGTCTTTTCAATGTCACCGTCTCCTCTTTCCCCTCAAAAGTTATTAATGAATATTTAATAAACCCCATATCTAGAACTCTTTCTCCTTCAACCATAAAGTAGTCTAGACTCAACTGTTGAGAATAATTGTGGTCTGCTTATTATTTAGTTCATGTTTTGCCTCATTTTATTGATGCACAAGTTATTTAAAAAACAACATTTTATATATAATAAATGATAACATTAGGTTCACAAAAATGAGTTAAATATATAAAAGTCCACAACAACAACACAAGTTTCTGCAATTACAACGATCATGGTGGATTATGATTCGGGCATGTAGTTCTTTTATGGACAGCGCACTTACATATGGAGCACTTGTTTCTTCTTGACGAAAATGATTCTCCAACTCCACGCCTCTTTTTATATGGCTTTCTTCCCAGTTTGATAGTGCTCAGGTCAATATATGGAAGAGGTATTAATCTCCCCATAAGCTCTACTAGAATAACCCAATATTCTTCGGGAGGAACCAGAGTAATATGCCCACTATATGTTATTTCATATTTTGCCACCGAATAATATTGAGAGGAGTGCTCGTAAACTTTAGGTCCATATTTATGGCCGTATTGAGCTCGAAGGGCTGCCATAGCATGTGGACAAGGTATTTTTTCCAAGTCAAAAACTCTACACGTACAAGATCTTATTTGAAGATCGACCGTGGCAACATCACCATGACCGGTGATACGGAATTTGTAATCTGCTATTCTATGAGAGAATAACCTATTCCCCAAACTGATGTTCGTTGATATTTTCTTTTCAATTTCGAGAACAAATCGGGTTTTTTTTCCTAGGCACTTGAACTGCACTCGCCTTTCGTTAAAAAAATTGCTATATTTCTTGCTTATTTTTTCAAACATAGCCTTGATGAAAAAATCTCTTTCATCGCCAAACAATGAGTTCACCGATTCAGCTATGTTTGATGTCATAATATTGTACCTATAGAAAAGAATCACTTAGTACGACATCAAACTAAACTTGTAAATCAAACAAGACATTAAATTCATAAGAATGTACCTTTTGCTGGACAGAATGCTCGTCTCATCTCTCAAAATTGACACGTGCAAGAAATTCTGCTACCTTGGGATTCACATCCGCTATTTGATTGAAATAGTTTAAAAACTCCTCTCTACTATATGCTTTAGATGCTCAATAAAAAAGGGTGACGACCCTTTCGTTGTGATAGTTGTTTCGAATGTTCTCACCAAGATGTCTGATGCAACAACCAAAGTAAGCTGAAGTGAAGAAAAGTGAACCCATCTTTGGAATACTTGGATGCCTATCCAATACAAAACACAACTCTTCGGTATCTTCGACGCAGCGTCGCAGTTGTTCAAAAAAAATCCATATGAGACATCATATTCCTTGTCCGCTACACAAAAAGCAATAGAAAAAATGTGATTCTCCGCATCCTGCGCCACCGCCGCTAGTAGAACTCCATTATACCTGCTGATGATAGGCGAATTTACACGCCTATAGTACTATATTTTGCCCATATTTTAGCCTAGTTTTGAGAACAAATTATATATTTCATGTACTTTTAGTCCATTTTCCTGTAAGTGAGCTAACGAACATGATTAGCAAAGTTTCAGGTATAAATGATGCAGAATTCAGCATTTCATGGATAACTTGACGCCAAAGAAAGCTTCACGAAAGGAGAAAAGCCAATCTTGGACGCCAAGGACTAAAGATGGCGCATGGAAATTCTGTCCCGGGCTAAAAAAACATTTCTGAAGACTTTGGGGACTAGCAGTAACTTATTAGGATTAGGATAATGATACATTAACCTAGTACAATTGGGTTAAGTATTACATTAGCTTGTTAGGATTAGGATAATGATACATTAACCTAGTACAATTGGGTTAAGTATTTCATTAGCTTAGTAGGATTTGGTTAAGCATTTCATTAGCTTAGTAGGAATAGGATATGGGTATTATAAATACCCTATCTTGCTAGAGATTTTAAGACATCTTCTTACATTCAATTCTATTCTATTCTACTTCTAAGACATTCTAGTTCTAAACAATCATTCTTCCATTAATTCTATTTTTCTTCTTCTATTCATCTATTCTTAAATTCCACAACAAGAGAAACGTTACTTTGCTAAGGGATTCACGCCTAACGCCTACCACACCATTACAAACGTGAAATATTTATTGTGGTATAACAACAATGTCAATTGTGATTTCCTTCGCACTCATGGGTAACTAAACTTCTCTGTTGGGGTTATGGAAGCCGAATGAGATACTATCTATTGCTGTGAGTTTGTGAGTTCGTGATACGTATGTTGTTTATATCATTATTCTCTTCATCTTAATCTAAATTCTTTGTGGTTGCAAACGCAAGAATACGCCAATATAACATTTAACTTGTTCGAAAGAAAGGTTATCTGTCTGGAAAAAAGATAATGTCAAGGTAGTAGGGTCCCATCCCCTATTAAAAAGTTAGTGTCGTAACTGGATTAACCTCTTGGAGAATTCGTACCGTTAGACACGCTTTAAGCTCGAAAGAGTTAAAGTGAAATAATCCTTGAATAGGTCGAAAGACGCCTGGATTTACCATCGAATACAATTCTCTATAAGCACATGTATGTCTGAATTCAACACACTCATAGTCAATAGAGACGTATAACTCAGAAGGTGGACATAACCCCAACTCCTCAATTCTCATTGTTTCACAACCTACTAAACATTCTTTCTTTTTACTTTGCTATTTTCAGTTTTTGCTTTAATAATTTGGTTACACATTACAAACCCCCCTTCTTACGAGACTTGCACTAAAAGTCTAGTAATCGTTGCTTATTTGTTGACCAAGCTATTCCCTGTGGGATCGATACCCAACCCAGGTTGGGTTCTATATTTGACAAACGACCGCTTTACACTCCTACGAGAGCTGTAGATTGAGCGTTATCAAAAATTGGCGCCGCTGCGGGGGAATACAAGTGTCAATTAAGTTCGTAATAATTACTAGACCCTTTGGTCAAAGATTCTCGTACTTTTACTTTGAGTTTTTGTTTTTGTTTACTGCAGGTTTTTATTCAGTGCATGCCCCATACCCGAAGTTCTGGTCAACCGTTATTACCTATCAATCCTGAACCACAACGTATTCGCAGAATGGAGGCACAACACGCAATTGAAATGATGGCTGCTCAACAGGAACAGGCGAGACTAGCTGCGCTAGCCGCCGCTCAAGTGCATCAATAGAATATTAATAACCCTGGGCGAGCAACAAATCCTGACGATGAAGATCTAGGTGATGATGAGCTACTAAACCCTAGGCATGCCGCTGAGATCGCAACACCTGCCAACAGAAGAGATCGTCAAGCTAGGTTTAGAACTGAACGCCAAGCTATGCAACCAGCTTTCGACGATGATGATGATGATCTTGATGGAGCCGGAGCCACAGGAGCTATTATTCCCCCACCATTAGCGCCCAGAGCCAAGTTCAACATCACAAGCACCATGATTCAGTTATTGCAACTCAAGGGATTATTTGGTGGACTAGCAGGCGATGATCTGAATATGCATCTCATCAACTTTATTTCTACATGCAAGTTATTTGACAATCCTGGTGTTGGTCAGAATGCAATTCGATTACGTCTATTTCCATTGTCTCTGTCTGGGGAGGCAACTCTATGGTTGAATGGGCTGACTCCTGATTCTATTACAAATTGGAGGCAATTGAGAGACGCTTTCCTAGAAAAATTCTTTCCGCCATCCAAAAGAGCATAATTGAGAGATGAAATCAGCAACTTTCGTCAGCTTCCCACTGAAGCTCTTCATGAAACATGGGAGTGGTTCAAGACAAAGCTAGCGAGGTGCCCAAACCATCATATGACTAATGTTCACCTAATGGAGATATTATATAGAGCCCTGAATTCAATAACTAAACCAGTGGTGGATAATGCGGCTGAAGGATCCTTTATGGATCTCACCTTTGGTCAAGCAAGCAATATGCTAGATCGTATGATGAAACAAAGTAAGGCTTGGCATACCAGGGATTCTGAGGTAGCAAGCCCCACTTTATCTATTGGCATGACTGCAGACCAAAGAAGAAGACAAGAAAAATGTGATCAAGATATGGCGCACATGAAAACACAAGTGGATCTTCTTACAAAGCATTTATTATCAGGGAAGACCAAAAAAGTGAAAGTTATTGCGTCAAAAGGAAGAGACGAATCTGATTCGGAAGAGGAAGCCAACTACTTGAACAATCAGGGGGGTTTCCGAGGCAATGCCCAAGGAAACCAAGGTCGAAACTATTATGATAAGTCTGTAAACAAGGACCAAGGTAGTTGGAGGAAAAACAATGAAATGAGTGGTTTATACGTACCCCCTGGAAGACGTGACACCACCACATCTAGTTCTGGAAGTATGGAAGACATGATGGCTAAACTACTAAAAGGAGTGGAAACAACGAGCGCAGGAGTAACGGAGGTAATAAATGATTTGTCCTCTATAAAGAAATTAGTTGATTCTCATTCCACTTCAATCAAGCAAATAGAGCAGCAATTGAGCCAACTTTCAGTAGCACTCAATCAAAGAAAGGCTGGTACTTTACCTAGCGATACTGTGCAAAACCCAAGGAATGATGGGTCATGCATGGCCATCACTACCCGAAGTGGTAAGGTGCTGGAAACTTCAGAAAAAGGCAAGCAAGTGGTTGACGAAGAAGAGGAAATTGATGATAAGGCGAAAGGGGAAGATGCCGAAGCAGCCGATCCTAATGTCCTTAACGTCACTCCTCACGACGTGCAGCCTGGAAAAGCTGAAAAACGGAAGCAAGAGGAGAAGAAAGCCGTGGAGAGAACAATTTCATACCCACCATCACCTTTTCCCCAAAGATTGAAGAAGGTGGCGGATGATACGAAGTTCAGCAAATTCATGACTATGTTAAAGCAGCTGACCATTAATGTTCCATTGGTGGAAGCACTTGAACAAATGTCTGGGTATGCGAAATTTATGAAGGATCTTTTGACAAAGAAGCGGGCAGCAAGTTATGAGTTGAAAGATGATGTCCATCACTGTAGCGCAATCGCTACCCGATCAATGGTTCAGAAGAAGGCTAACCCCAGAGCTTTCACTATTCCTTGCACCGTTGGATCTTTGAATTTTGCCAAAGCATTATGTGATTTAGGAGCCAGCATCAATTTGATGCCATTATCTATCTATAAAAAGTTGGGGTTGGGTGATCCTACTCCAACCAATATGAGGCTCGTCATGGCGGATAGGTCGATAAAATGACCTGTTAGTATCCTATGTGATGTCTTGGTAAAGGTTTCTTCATTCATATTTCCAGAAGACTTTGTTATTTTGGATTGTGAAGCGGACTCAGAGGTTCCCATAATCTTGGGACTCCCTTTCCTTGCTACAGGAAGTGTGCTCATTGATTTGAGAGCTAATGAGCTTTCATTCCGAATAAATGACGAAGTGGTTCGCTTTGATGTTTGCAAATCAATGAAGCAACCCAAAGATCTGAGTGTATTTTCGGTGGCTGATGTTTTCTTTGATGATCCGAAAGAATTACTTAAAGAAGAGCAAATTATTGCTGACCCTTTGGCGGTTGTGCTCATGAATGGAGAGAGTAAGGATGCTGAAAATTGCAAAGAAGCTATTTGTGCTCTATCAGGATAAGGGACATATCACTATGATCCCAAGAAGCTGGACCTTGATCTCAAAAATCGACCCACACCACCAGCTAAGCCATCTATTGAAGAGCCACCCACGTTAGAATTGAAGGAGCTGCCAAGTCATTTAAAGTATGCATTCTTAGGAAGCGGAAGCACACTTCCAGTCATTGTGGCAGCAGATTTGGGTGAGCAACAAGTTGCAACTCTTATTTCTATTCTACGGAAGTATATTAGAGCCATTGGATGGACCATTGCGGATATTATTGGTATTCCACCTGGGATTTGTACTCACAAGATTCAGCTTGAAGAAAATTGCAAACCAACCATTGAGCATCAAAGATGTCTAAACCCACCTATGCAAGAAGTGGTGAATAAAGAAATTATCAAGTGGTTAGACACAGGGGTTGTGTATCCAATCTCTGATAGTACATGGGTAAGCCCGGTACAATGTGTTCCCAAGAAAGGAGGCATGACGGTGGTCGCGAATGAGAAAAATGAACTTATTCCACTCAGACCCGTCACTGGATGGAGAGTATGCATGGACTACCGGAAGCTGAATTCTTGGACGCTCAAAGATCACTTTCCAATGCCATTTATGGACCAAATGCTAGATCGATTAGCGGGGAAAGGATGGTTTTGTTTCTTAGACGGTTATTCAGGCTATAATCAGATTTGTATTGCTCCTGAAGACCAAGAGAAGACAATGTTTACATGCCCATATGGTACGTTTGCCTTCAAGAGTATGCCATTTGGGCTATGTAACGCACCAGCCACCTTTCAACGCTGTATGATGTCCATTTTTTCTGATATGGTTGAAGACACTTTGGAGGTATTCATGGATGATTTTTCAGTTGTTGGTGAGACTTTTGAAGCATGCTTGACAAACCTAAGTATGGCGTTGCAAAGATGTGTAGAATTCAACCTAGTGTTGAATTGGGAAAAGTGCCACTTCATGGTAAAAGAAGGTATTGTTCTTGGGCACAAAATCTCCAAAAGAGGAATTGAGGTTGATCGAGCGAAAATTGAATTCATTGAGAAGCTACCTCCTCCAATTTCGGTGAAGGGTGTTCGTAGTTTTCTCGGCCATGCAGGTTTCTATCGTCGGTTCATCAAAGACTTCTCCAAAATTGCTAGTCTATTGTGCAAACTCTTGGAGAAAGATGCGAAGTTTGACTTCAATGAAGATTGTTTCGAATGCCTCAAAGGAAAACTAATTGAAGCCCCT
Source organism: Capsicum pubescens (assembly GCA_030864215.1). NCBI lineage: Eukaryota > Viridiplantae > Streptophyta > Magnoliopsida > Solanales > Solanaceae > Capsicum > Capsicum pubescens. Next base: position 182,282,930 of record CM061539.1, on the reverse strand, counting down.
ATCATGGTTGCACCAGATTGGTCTCTACCGTTCGAAGTCATGTGTGATGCTAGTGGGGTAGCCGTGGGCACTGTACTTGGCCAGAGGAAGGAGAAATTATTCCATCCTATCTACTATGCTAGCAAGGTCCTGAACGAAGCCCAAAAGAACTACACTGTCATAGAACAAGAGCTCCTAGAGGTTGTGTATGCGTTTGAGAAGTTCCATGCTTATTTGTTGGGGACCAAAGTGATCGTTCATACAGACCATGCAGACCTAAGATATCTAATGACAAAGAAGGATGCGAAACCAAGACTAATTCGATGGGTGTTGCTGCTGCAAGAATTCGATTTCGAAGTTAAAGATAGAAGAGGTTGCGAGAACCAAGTGGCTGATCATCTATCTAGACTCGAAAACGAGCATATGGCGCAGCCTGAAATCGAGATTGATGATGCATTCCCTGATGAGGAGATCTTAGCAACGTTAATGGAAAAGTTACCATGGTATGCCGACTTTGCAAATTTTGCGGTAAGTAATGTGATACCTGCAAACTTATCTTACCATCAAAAGAGGAAGTTTATGCATGATGTAAAACACTACTTTTGGGATGAGCCATATTTGTTTCGACGATGCGCGGATGGTGTTATCCGACGATGTATATCCCATGAAGAGGTGACAAATATATTGGAAGCATGCCACACTTCCCAAGTTGGGGGACATCACGCAGGTAATCGGACAGCAAGAAAAGTATTGCAAAGTGGATATTATTGGCCTTCCATATTTAGAGATGCTCATGACTTTGTTAGAAGATGCGACCAATGCCAGCGACAAGGTGCTATTTCGAAACACCATGAGATGCCCATGTCGAAAACTCTTGAGGTAGAACTCTTTGATGTATGGGGCATTGATTTCATGGGTCCATTCATGAATTCGTTTGGAATGAAATATATCTTAGTTGTTGTGGATTATGTCTCGAAATGGGTTGAAGCTGTAGTGTTGGCCGGCAATGAGGGAAAGCGTGTTGTAGCGTTCTTGAAGAGGAATATCTTCTCTCGCTTTGGAGTACCACATACTATCATAAGCGATGGAGGATCTCACTTTTGCAACAAGCTATTCAAGTCCGTGTTGGCAAAATATGGTGTCAAGCAACATAAGGTAGCCACGCCTTATCACCCACAAACTAGTGGACAGGTAGAGGTTTCCAATCGAGAGATCAAGCAAATCCTTGCGAAGACGGTAAATGCTAATAGGAAGGATTGGTCTCGGAAGCTGGACGATGCACTATGGGCGTACAGGACTGCATTCAAAATGCCAATTGGCATGTCCCCTTATCAACTAGTTTATGGGAAGGCTTGTCACTTACCCATTGAGCACGAGCACAAGGCATTGTGGGCGCTGAAGCGATTGAATTTGAATTGGGATGATGCAATGAAGCTGAGGATGGAGCAACTAAACGAGATGGATGAATTCCGTCTACATGCTTATGAAAGATCAGACCTATACAAGGAGCGGATGAAAAAGTATCATGATCAGCGGATTGTTCGTCGAAACTTTCAAAAGGATGATATGGTACTTCTCTTCAACTCCAGATTGAAGCGTCTCCCAGGTAAGTTAAAATCCAAGTGGTCTGGTCCATACAAAGTTATCCAAGTCTACTTGTCTGGAGTAGTTGAATTGGAAGATAATAATGGTGTTATCTTCAAACTGAATGGCCAACGTGTGAAACCTTATATCGGTCCTCTTGATTCGATAAATTATATGGCCCTCACTTATCTCGACAAAGTCTAAGTACTCGAGGTAACTATGTCGTGCCGCGACAATAAATCAAGCGCTAGATGGGAGGCAACCCATCGTTCATCGTTTATCATTTATCGTTTTTCATTCTTTCATTCTAATATGTGTTTTGTTTTTGATAAATAAAAATCCAAAAATAAGAGTCGTGCCACGACCAAAACTAAGGCGCTTGGTGGGAGGCAACCCATCGTACTAATCATTTTTATTGGTTTTGAGCAAATGTAGGTGCAAGAGGTATTCAACGAGGAGATCGGTTTCAAATTTTGATTTGGACGTATTGCATGGTATAGGTGGTAAGTTAGGCATGAAGATGCAAAAGGCTATGGATTGAGCATTGCTCATGACAAAATAGGCATCGAGCAAGGCTAGGCCTAGGTAAAACTAGGCCACGAACAAGGCATGGCCTATACTATAGCCCAAGGTCTCGGAATCTAGTGTGCTATTGCATAGGCGCCGCCCATGCTCAAGTATGCCATAGTATAGGCGCCGCCTATGCTAAAGCATTTGGTCTCTGAATCTCATATGCCATGCTAAAGGCGCCGCCTATGGTTACTAAAGGCATTGAACTAGGCACCGCCTATGCTAGCAAATGCTTTGCATTAGGCGCCGCCTATGACAAGCTTAGGCAAAGATAAAGGCGCCGCCTATGGTCACTTTTTGTCTCCAAAACCGATTTTAAATGGGTCAAAAGCCGACCCATTCTTTTCCTATATAAAGGAGACTTAGTCTTGAAACACAAACACATTGAAAACTTGACCTAGGCGCCGCACATACTCTCCAAATCATCTCAAAACTTTTCTTTTTGCTCTCCCACTTCACAAGAACATCTCCAAAGGCTTCAATCACGTAAGTACTCTTTTGTTCTTCATCTATTTTTCGTAAGTGCTATGTTGCTATGTCTATTATGAATTGCTACATCTTGAAGAAATATTGGTGATGTTAATATGTTTGAATTTTTGATACCAAACCAAGTGAGTGAACATGTACGTTAGGATACTCTTAACTTGTTTCCGACTTGAATTTGATTTTGATGCATTGTTATACTACTTGCGGAATTGCTATAGTCATGAACATTGCATAATCTTGTCACTAGAATGCTTACATGTTAGAATGTCCCGTTCATCGGAATAAGACTTATAGTTGCCTACCGACATAGGAGGTTGTGATTATTGATGGAAACAATACCATGATGAAATCCCTATGTAGTAGTCTTGATATATCTAACATGAAAATATTGCAAAGGTTGCAAGAAGTGATACATCTCTGATTTTCTTGTTGGAATATAGCTCCTACAACGTATGTCGATGAAGTCTAAGTAATCGACCACTTTCACTTCACTAATTCGTATCAACAAACTAAGTGTGGGGTGGTACCCCTACTGCTTATGTATAGATTGTATCCATTGAGATTGTGCTAACGTGAACTCTATTTCAAGTCTCAGGTACAATGGCACCCAAAGCAAGACAAGGCAAAGATAAGGCTACCACTTCCCAAAAGAGCAAGAAAAGAAGTCGCAAGGAGCAAGGAGAATCATCCTCAATGCAATTACCACGCCGCACGTTTGGAATAAAATGGGTTCTTGAGGAGAAAGCGAAGGAATGGTATAGGAACAACAAAGAAAGAAAATATGTTCATGTAGACCTGATCAACAAGGAAATCCTAGCGAAGAAGGAGTCGCGCATGTTGACCAAGATCATGGCATTACATCTGGATTTCATCTTCCGAGACATGGGAGAATGCAATCTCGATTTAACAAGAGAATTCTATGCCAACTGGTCACCAAAAACCACAGGAAGCGAGGTCAAGATTCGGGGCCAAGTTTTACAACTCAATGCGGATTTCTTCAACTCCTTTATTGGCTTGCCTTCAGTCGATCCAACACCATTCAAAGAGTTGTACAGTAGACCTCCATATAGAGCAATTCGACACACACTTTGTGGAAGTAGATCCATGGCAAGGTGGAGCAGACATAAAGACACCGGTCGACACAACACCTTCCCATATGCTCCTTTGAATAAGGAAGCAAGGATATGGTTGCGCATAGTCAACTCTTGCCTAATTCCAGGGACTCAGTACACCAAGATAACAAGAGATAGAGTGTGCTTGGTATACGCATTGATGACGAATATCCCTATCAACGTCGGGGAAATTATTCGTTCCACAATGCGGAAAGCTAGGCTACACAAGAGGTCCCACTTCAGTTTTGGCAACCTGTTGACTGCAATACTAAGGAAAGAAGACATCGAAGAGGAACCGGCTGATCACAAACTCCCAAACAACACAAAGAAGGTTGACCTCATGAAGGTTAAAGATGCTGAAACCACGCATAGAGTCAACCTTACCACTTCAGAAAGGCATGCTCGCGACGAAAGCTTCTCCCGCCATTTATATGGCATGATGAAGTTTACCATGATGAGCGTATGTCGTGTTCCAACTGCTGCAGAGCTCCAACAGCTGGATCATGACTATCCAATGAATATGCATGCAAGGGACATGTGTGGAGTAGGTACATACTTTGAGAAACCTCTTGATGACGACATGCCAACCGATGATGATCGACGAATGCCAGACTCCGACGTGGAAGAGAACTCTGATGACGACGACTCTGATGACGATTCCAATGCAGGGGGTATGACCCCAGACATAGAGGATGAGTCCGACTAATCAGGTTCTTCTTATTTATTTTTCACTGAGGGAAGTGTGTCCCGTCTAAGTGTGGGGTGCTGGTATTTGCATGCTATACTTCTCTATCCACATTTGCATTTATTTATGTTTGTTTGTTTTGTTAGTAGTTAATTGTTTTTTCAGTAGTTAAAATTTTTTCTTAACCTAGCTTCGCATGAAATTATTCTAATAGGAAGCATGAGATTATGACAAGAGTTTGTGCTAAAATCATGACTATTGAGACGTTTAGGCTCTAATTGTGACTCACTATGTGATATTGTTTGGTTTAATTCCTTCATCTGTTGGGTCAAGAGTCTATACTACTCCCAATAAAGTCGACCATGTGCGTTGTGTGTGTGAGATAATAGTATATTCTGTGCTTGTGGCTGATGCTAGAACTTGCCTGGTATGTATGTAAAGCGAAAATAAGGAGTGTAAGTTTAGGAGATGATTTAGGCATTTCTTTGGCAACCTATATTTGTTTACCTTCATTTTTACCTACCCATGGACATTATCCTAGTTAACCCTTTTGAGCCTTTAGCCTATTTTCTTTGACAACCTCATATGTAAGCCTAATCCATTTTTTTCAAGACCATAATTTGATCCAAATTCCTAAGTGCTTTAAAGTGTAAAGTCATGTGACAAAATAAGAGGAAATTGGGTGAGTATGATGCTTTAGAATGCATTGGTGCTTGAAATTGCTATGAAAAAGAAGTTCTATCATAAGAGGTATGTTATGAAAAGAAAAAGGAAGAAAAAACTGAAAAGTTAGTCATGTTTAAAATCGAAAAACAAAAGAGGAGAAAAAGGGTGGTAGAATAAATGAAAGAAAGGTTGTTAGAAAGAAAAGTGTTAATGACACAATGTGATGTATTAAAGCGCTTAGGAACATAGTCACTATTTCTGGCCAAAATAGTCCTACCCGTCCCTTAGCCTACATTACAACCATCAAAAGACCTATTTGATTCTAAGCTTAGCATTCTGACATTTAGTGGAGCATTACACTAAGAGCAAGCCTATGGTCATCAGTTGTTGCATATGAATTCTTTGTGAGAGTGAGAGCAAGGATATTTTGATACCCATGTTTGAAAAATATGCTATACTTGTGAGTGATTATGGGTAATATATTGTGAGACACACATGGTTGATGAGTTTTGGGTAGTTGTGTATGATTTTTTGTGCCTTAACTTTTGAATATGAGTTGACCCCCATCACGAGTCTATGTTGGAGGCTAAATGGTCTCTACTAATGATCGGAAAACTACTCTTTGTTGATAATTGTTGTGCTTGTCTTGACGAATATTTTATGTTGTTGCTGTGAAACCCTAAGTTGATGTTTAGAGGGACATGATATTTTGTTCGAGGACGAACAAAGCTTTAAGTGTGGGGTGTTGATGATAGGCGAATTTACACGCCTATAGCACTATATTTTGCCCATATTTTAGCCTAGTTTTGAGAACAAATTATATATTTCATGCACTTTTAGTCCATTTTCCTGTAAGTGAGCTAACGAACATGATTAGCAAAGTTTCAGGTATAAATGATGCAGAATTCAGCATTTCATGGATAACTTGACGCCAAAGAAAGCTTCACGAAAGGAGAAAAGCCAATCTTGGACGCCAAGGACTAAAGATGGCGCATGGAAATTCTGTCCCGGGCTAAAACAACATTTCTGAAGACTTTGGGGACTAGCAGTAACTTATTAGGATTAGGATAATGATATATTAACCTAGTACAATTGGGTTAAGTATTACATTAGCTTGTTAGGATTAGGATAATGATACATTAACCTAGTACAATTGGGTTAAGTATTTCATTAGCTTAGTAGGATTTGGTTAAGCATTTCATTAGCTTAGTAGGAATAGGATATGGGTATTATAAATACCCTATCTTTCTAGAGATTTTAAGACATCTTCTTACATTCAATTCTATTCTATTCTACTTCTAAGACATTCTAGTTCTAAACAATCATTCTTCCATTAATTCTATTTTTCTTCTTCTATTCATCTATTCTTAAATTCCACAACAAGAGAAATGTTAATTTGCTAAGGGATTCACGCCTACCACACCATTACAAACGTGAAATCTTTATTGTGGTATAACAAAAATGTCAATTGTGATTTCCTTCGCACTCATGGGTAACTAAACTTCTCTGTTGGGGTTATGGAAGCCGAATGAGCTACTATCTATTGCTGTGAGTTTGTGAGTTCGTGACACGTATGTTGCTTATATCATTATTCTCTTCATCTTAATCTAAATTCTTTGTGGTTGCAAATGCAATAATACGCCAATATAACATTTAACTTGTTCGAAAGAAAGGTTATCTGTCTGGAAAAGAGATAATGTCAAGGTAGTAGGGTCCCATCCCCTATTAAAAAGCTAGTGTCGTAACTGGATTAACCTCTTGGAGAATTCGTACCGTTAGACACGCTTTAGGCTCGAAAGAGTTAAAGTGAAATAATCCTCGAATAGGTCGAAAGACGCCTGGATTTACCATCGAATACAATTCTCTATAAGCACATGCATGTCTGAATTCAACACACTCATAGTCAATAGAGACGTATAACTCAGAAGGTGGACATAACCCCAACTCCTCAATTCTCATTGTTTCACAACCTACTAAACATTCTTTCTTTTTACTTTGCTATTTTCAGTTTTTTCTTTAATAATTTGGTTACACATTACAAACCCCCCTTCTTACGAGACTTGCTCTAAAAGTCTAGTAATCGTTGCTTACTTGTTGACCAAGCTATTCCCTGTGGGATCGATACCCAACCTAGGTTGGGTTCTATATTTGACAAACGACTGCTTTACACTCCTACGAGAGCTGTAGATTGAGCGTTATCACCTGCTCCTCAATAAGGTACCGTCGATGGCTATGCCTTTTATCAAATGTCGAAAACCTTGAATCCAAGAACCATAGGATACAAAAAAGTACTTGAACCTTCCATTTTCATCCAGATGCAATGCCGTCTTACTTTCGAGATTTGTGGAATCAATCATGTAACGGTAAGCATCCAAGACTTCATACCCATGCTCGAGTGTCCCCCAAACCAGGTCCTTGGCAATCCCCATGGCCGTATATACCTTCCAATAACTGACCAGGACACCCAAATCCGTAAGGAGTTGATTGGCCATAACCCTTGTTGAAGGGCCTTTGCCATCGGGGAAACTACTCCTGAAATATTCACCGAGGACCTTTTCCATGGCGTGAGGATTTTGGCCCGAGAAGTGCTCCGAACCATATGTGTGATGCTTTTCATATTTATGAATGACGAATCTCTCAGAACTTGCGTACTTCACCACTCTCTACCACCACTTGCAGTTCGAATTAGCACATTTGAAGCAAAAGACACTGCTCGAATTAATCACCTTCTTTATTCTGAAATTTTTTTTCAAGCAAGAAATAAACAAAGTGTTAGATAGTTCATTCTTGTCCTTGAATGACATTCCAATAAAAAAGCCGGTCCCGTCGTCTTGAAGATTTTTAGATTGTGTCGATTGAGAAAAACTGCACATCGTATTGGTCGCATCAACGGGCGTATGTGTTTGATCATCATCTGGAATATTCATGTCTAGATCATCCAACCTATCATAAAAGAAATCTTCTTTTTCTTCTTCTTCTTATACGTTCTGGTTCTCATTCTCTCTCGTCATTTCAACCATGTACACCCTTAACACCGGACTGGTTGAATCACTTAGATAAGAACGCAACCAAACCTGATCGATTATCTTAAAAGACAGTACCCTCTGATTTTCAAAGGAGTTGTGCATGTAGCTGATGGCGAATTCTTCCGCTTGACAATTCAGTCCACAAAAGTTGATGATTAAGTTCACAAAATCATCATACAAAACATCACTTTGGACTGTCATAGCTATCGTCTCTAGCATTTCACCCTCCTTCCAACACCATACATATCGATTGTTTTTCTCGATCCATTGACCATGACAATCCACCCCTATTGTTATTAATCCCTCCATTAATGGTACCTAAATAAAGTCATTTGTTAAAAAAAATTAATGGTGATTTCATAGTGCCGTGAATGAATCCCAACAGATGTGTTATCTGTTGCAACAGGTAAGTGATGAGTCGCAACAGATTCTTACCTGTTGGGATTCATGTTACGGGTCTAAATATCTGTTGCAACAGATGAATCGCCTTTTGGAATAGATGTTATAACTAAATCACCTTTGAAGCTGATTCCAACAGATGAGTGACAGTTGCAACAGATAATTAACCTGTTGCGATAGATGACTTACCTGTTGCAGGTTGTTAATCTGTTGTAACCTATGTTGGAATTGTGTTCAGGTTCTGTTGCAACAGATAACTAATCTGTTGTAACATATATGTCAAATGTTGCAACAGATGACCCATCTGTTTAAACATAAATCCAACATATCAGTCTTCCATTAAAACAGATGTCTCATCTATCGCAATAGATGATTTATCTGTTTAAATAGATAGATTTTATGTTGGATTCATGATTGGGTTCTATCCATTGTTGGAAAACAACAACACAATAGCAATTACCCAGATGACAAATTCAACTAAAAATCATAATTTGACTTACCAACGTCTCCTATGAAGTAATGCCAAAGAGAAAAGTGATGTTAGAAATAAAATTTGACCTAAGAAATTGGTCAAATAGCAAGAGCAGCGGTAACAACAACAACAACAAATGGTCAACAAGAACAAGATGAAGATGATAATAAAGTAGAAGATGATGAATGAAGCAACAGCAACAATGAACAACAAAAATCGCTAAGAGAGAGAAAACAACAATGGGTGAGAAGAGAGAAAAAGACGCTTTTTTTTCTCTGTTTTCCGTTATATAGGCTAACATTTGGATCAAAGTCTAAATTTAAAAACTTGTGGGTTATTTTCAAACTTCCCCAACTTTCTTAATCCATAATAAAGTAATTGTCACCTCCACCTAATAATTAAAACTTGTGTCACCTACACCTCATTTTAAAATTCTTTTGTCACATGTGGCCCAAACCCCCTAGTTACAACTTGTATGGCAATTTGTTGATACTACTAGCATTTTGATCAAACTTAAACAGTAGCTGTAAATAGAAGAAACTAAAGGAGAGAAAAAAAAATTAATACACTTTAACATCAAATATATGTATATTTTATTTTTCACTAATATATCTTGTATAGTATATTTTGTTTTCTATTCTAGTTCATACCAATCAATTCTTGAGCCATTTAAATTTCAATAGTGAATCCAAAGGTCTATACAAATATTACTAATTATGTATATGTATATGAATCAATTCCAAATAAATTAATGTCCACAATAAGAATTTTCGATATTATTGATGTGATTACTCTAAATCAATTTCAATTTATGAAAGACCCAAGTAGAATATCAAAAATATGGACCCTAAATATTATAACATTGTTTGGGTGTAAATTAACATTTATTTCAATTAACACTAAAAGAATCAATTCAAAGAATGATAAAGAGTGTAATCTTCTTGAGCATTAAGTGTAGTCTTTTGATGAATTCTCGATATCATCGATGTGATTAATCGAAATAAATTCCACTTAATGAAAGACTCAAGTAGAAAATAGATAATGTGGACCCTCAATATTATAATACTATTTGAGTAAAAAATAAAATTTATTTCAATTAAGACTAAAAGAATCATTTCAAAGATTGATAAGGAGTGTAATCTTCATGAACATTAAATGTAGTCTTTTGACGAATTCTCAATATCATCAACACGATTAGTCCGAAATAAATTTTAGTTAATGAAAGTCTCAAGTTTTCAACTATAAAAAGAACAACATTTTACCTCGAGCATATCAATTTAGTTTTCTTATTGGATGGTACCAGCAAAACTACTTCTGTTATCCTTGCAATTTTCATTAGCAAACTATTTCTATCCATAAAAAATGAACAGTGTACAAAAGTTTGCTCCGCTTTAAATCACCCATAATAACATGAAACTTTAGAATGAAATTCTGACATCACAGTCCCATCAATAAACATGAAACTTTAGAGTGAAAGTTTGAATTAGTTAGTGAAAAATTAGTGAATTTCATGAATAAGCTTGAAAAAACTTAAAGTTTTTGAGAATTTGGTAAAGATATTCAAGTTTAACAATTAAAAATTCATTATGTTTGTATATATGAATTTATAGTTAAAAATTTAAATTAGTTGGAGAAGAATTTTATTTATTTGGAATGAATTTGATGTTTAATTTGTGAGCAAAAATAAAACATGATTATTTAAATTTTTTTACAATTTATAATTTTTTATTTATTCAATTAAATTTATTTTAATATTTAATTTCTTATGTAGCATTTTAAAAATGACTTGAAATTTAATGTAATACTTGAAAATGACGTGTAAGTTGACGTGGCAGACGTGAAAGCTAATGAGTCAGCTGACGTGGGGTGCGTGTGTTATACTCACCAAAAAAGTGTTTAAATTATTGAGTTTTATTGAGTTGAGAGGTTCAGATGACAAAGGGCTAAGTAGAAGTATCCACATTACAAAACAAGCCAAGTATAAGGGTCCATCGAGCCATTTTTCCTTTGCAAAATCTTTACCCAATTTCGCCTTCAATTTAAACTTCAAAAATTTCAACTTAGTGAAATTTATTTGTAATAGCATGTACTAGCTCGAATATGATATTGACGATTTATTTTGAGATATTACCTATTTATAACAAATTGAGAAAATGGTCAATTACCCCTCCAACCTTTAGTTGAAATCTCAACTAGACACTCAACCTTTATGAGAGTCCCATTACCCCTCGAAATATTTTTTTAGTGTATTTTATACCCCTCCAATTGTTGACGTGTCAATATAAACCAAACAATTACCCATGCGTGTGTACACGCGCCTGGCCTACCTACTTTTTTAGTTCCCTCCTAAAACGCCATTTTCATGAATTCCACTCACATCTCTCAGCTCTCTATACACACACACCATCTACAGCACTACAGACAGAGAAATGCACACAATACACAAATTACTACACACAGCCATATGCGAGAGAGGGGAGAAATAGTGAAAGACAAGAGAGAAAAAGAGGGAAAAACAGCCATATCGAATTCAACAACAACAAAGCGGATCCAAAGTTCCAAATTACTTATGCAGATTCCCGATCTTTCACAAAATTCAAATTGCAGTACAAATTCAAATCAATGCGTGTTGATAACACTGCATCCACTACTCCAGAAGCGACGAGCTTTTTCAGTTGAACAAGCAAGAGTTGGGAGTTAACAATTTCATCTTCAGTTAAAAAAATTCCTATTATGTTCATCTTCAATTGGTTAAAAATTGTGATTGCCATGGAACTTAACAATCTTAATAAGTTTAATAATTTCACTACTCTGTCAAATATCTGGTATGAATCGCAATTGAAAGAGAAGCAAGGATGAAAAGAAATAGAAGATATCTTCTAAAACTCGAAACTCGAGATCTGGGTTTCTTAGAAGCAGCAGAACTCTTCTTCACAGTTGCTGACACCATTTTTGCTAAATTCAACAAGAGTAATTTGCTCGGTATTTTGAGAATTGAGAAATAATGAATTGTGGGAAATTTGATAAAGTTGTGAATGATATGTAAAGGGAAATAATGAAATCTGATTAGAAAATAGCTGTGTATGATGCGGCGTTTGTGAACAGTGAATTACCAAAGAACACTTCGATTTTTGGATTGAAATTGTGGGTGGTTATTGGGATATCCAAGAGATGAGATTTGGCGTTTGGAGATGAAGGATTATGTTGGGTTTAATTGGAGAAGACAACATTAGTTAATAATTAAAAATAATGACATGTATTATACATGTGGCACCTAAAATTATTGATTTTGTAGGGTTGAAGCCCCAACTGACGCACCTATTGGGGGTGTTCTCACCTCCCATGACACGTCAGCAATTGGAGGGGTATAAATTACAGTAAAAAAATATTTAGAGGGGTAATGGGACTCTTGTAATGGTTGAATGTGTAGTTGGGATTTCAATCAAAGGTTGGAGGGGTAATAGACTATTTTCTCTAACAAATTTGATTATATGTTTGAGGTAAATTAAACAAGTCGAGTGATTTTGCTAGTTTCTCAGAAATCGAAGGTATAAATCGTATTTTAAAAAAGTACATTCAAATTTTAAACATTTTTCTAAAAAATTCAAATAAAGTATTTTTTTTAAAAAAATTTATGATCAAATGTGCACTTAATTAATTTTAAAAAGTAAACTTGATTATAAATGTATACTACTAACACTCTTACTACAAATTGGGGGCTAGTAAAAATGTTCAACCTATAAATTATTTTTATTTGAAGGAAAATAAATGACATTCAAAAACATAAAAAAAAAATAAAAAATTTAGAGATTATTATGCAAAAGGTAGTTTTGCTTTCTTTTTTTTTACAGTGAACTTATTTTAGTTACAACATGCAAAGCAGTTTGTTGATACTACTAGCATTATGATGATACTACTAGCATTATGATCAATCTCAAACAATAACTATAAATAGAAGAAACTAAAGGAGAGAAAAAATTAATACCTTTTAACATCAAGTATATGTATCATTTTTCACTAATATATCTTGTATAGTATACTTTTTTTTCTATTCTGATCATACCAATCAATTCTTGAGCCGTTTAAATTTCAATAGTGAATCAAAAAGTCTATACAAATATAACTTATTATGTATATGTATATGAATCAATTCCAAATAAATTAATGTCCATTATATGAATTCTCGATATTATTGATGTGATTAATCGAAATAAATTTCAATTGGATGATGCTAAATGGCCATAAAACTTTCGCCATAATATGGCCATAATATTAAAAAGTCTATAGTAGCCTTTTGGAATCTTTTTCTATTTTTTTAAAGTCAAGGTAATTAAACATTAAAATATGTATACTCCCTATATTGCAATTTAATTGCAACACAAATTCTTAGGCAAGAATATCAATAGTCTTATACCATTAAAATACATATATTTCTTCAAAAACGTACATATATTTTGCTATAACTCAAACACTACGTTTACTGTCGATTTTTTTTCTCATGTTCTTCTTTGACTTTCTCTCCTTGTTACTAAAATTATCTCTAATTTTTTATTTTTTTAAGTATATGGTTAAATAAAATTAAAATATATATTTAAATAATTTTCAGGCATAATTTGTAAGATATCGCAATGACGACAACTCAACATACCTTAAACCTGATAAACGTTGACACTTACAGAAATTATGCATATAGTTCACATCTGTCGAGAGGTATAAGTGTTAATCATATAACTCTTTCACCCCTATATTACGACGATTTGATAATTGTGAAATATTACTTATATTTGTTACTAAATGATTTCTAATAAATTATTTTTATTATTATTATGCTTAAATAAAATTAATATATATATATATATATATATAATTTTCAAATATAATTTGTAAAATATTATGATAACAACAAATCACACATACTTTACACTTGGTAATCCGATAAGTCAAACCACTAGTTCACTAACCAAAATGTCATTACAGATTATTGATTTCGATTCTATTTTGAACAGTTGTAGCTAGAGTCAAGGATGTTATGTTCAAATTGTTATGTTCAAATTTAAGTACTGATTGTCTTTTACTGTCACAAATAAAATTCTTTCTATGAAAGAATAAGCATTGACTGAGATCATGCTGAAATATTGAGATCTTTATCTAATTATTTTTTTTAACTTGAAAAGGTGTAAAATTATACTAACTGAAATTAAGAATGTCAATCTAAATAAATGTATTTGAAACGTATCTAACAATAATGATTATGTTTTAAAATTATAAAATTATACTTAAATTAACAAATAATGAGTATGTGTGAAAATTGACAAATTCTAAACGTATTTACCACTGTATGTTTCCAAATACTGAAAATATGTTTCACTGAAAAATATTTCAGTGTGGAGGAAAATATTTTAATAAAGAATTAGAATTAGAGAATTTTTTTACTCGTGAATTAGAATTAGTAAAAAATTATGTTTAAATCGGTTTGAAAATACGTTTCAATTTTCACTGTATGTTTTCAAATATGTTTGATTGAAAATTATAAACGTTTATACCAATTATGTTTAATGTGTCGATGTTTATTATTTCTAAAGTCTTTTGAATTGACGATTGAAATATTATCAATTTTTTTAAAATTATCTAAATCTATTAATAACAATTAATAAAATATTTAATTAAAAATCATATTAATAACAGTGTAAGTAATGATTCACAAGTTATTAAATCGGACTAGACAACTTGTTACAATATCATATGACTCTCTTAGGTTGATGTTGACTAGGGCTGACAGTTATAGATTATATGTTTTTATTGTTTACTATAATGTGTCAATATTTATCATGTCTAAAGTGTTTTGAGTTTTTGTTGTTGTTATTGAAATATTTTCAAATTAGATTAAAAATTATTTAAATATGCAATTTAAATTTGTATAAATATATTAATTAATATAATTACTTAATTATAGGTCATATTAAATAATGATTTACAGGATCAAATCGACGTGACATAGGAATACAAGTCTACCACATTAATGTTAGACTCTCTTTTGTTGTTGTTAACAAGGATTGACACAAATGAACTATATATAATTTTATAATTTTTATAGTTTGTTAATGTCTAAAATGTTTTGAATTTTATCTGTTATTATTGAATTGTTTACACATTAAATTTTTAAAACTATTTTCAATTTATTTAAATATAATATTTAATAAAATTGTTTAAATAGAGGTTATATATAATAACAATCATAAGTAATGATTCATAATTTTTTAAATCGATGTAACACATGGGTTCAAGACTGTAACATCAATGTGTGACTCTCCTGAGTTAATGTTAACTAGAGTCGACATATATGAACTATATACATTTTATAATTTTTATATTGAATCGATATCTACCATGTCTAAACTATTTTGAGTTTTAATTGTCATTGAGAATATTTTCAAATTATATTTAAGTAATTATCTAAATACATCTTAAAATTTATTTAAACTCAATAATTGGTAAACTTACTTATTAGAGCTTACATTAATGGCAAATATATAATGATTAGCAAATTATTGAATCAAAGTAAATGTATTAAGTTCTATATTACAAGAATAAAAACAATTACCTATAGAAAATTTTTTAGTAGGCATGTTCTATTGATATCTCTTTTAATTTAATTGAAGCAGCAGTCCTGACGTTGTTGAATTTACAACATTCTCAATCCTTTAGATTAAAAATTTTGAAAAAAATACACAACAAGATTTTAAATAGCTAAAAACTCAGAGAAATAAATTGTTGAAGTGAATTTGTATCATTAGAAATTTTAATAATTTATCTTGTCTAATTACACAATTTTAATAATTTGTCTTGTCTAATTACATAATTTTAAGTAATTTTATTTTTCTGTTGATAAATTATAAAAATAGAATGTCAATAAACTTGAAAAAATTACTTTTCTAAATTTTTTTAATTATTTTATATTCTAAATTTTCATTCTAAAAATGTGGCGAAATGGAATAACTGTCCACCAAAGACAAATAAAATTATTTATAATTACTTTTAAATTATCATTCAGTCATTTATATATCATTCTAAAAATATCCAGCAATTTTAAAATTATTTTTAAGTTTAATATTATTTTAAATTTTAAAAATTATTCAAATAAATGAAATAACTTAACGTTTTTCTTCTTTGTTTGTATAGATATTATTTTGAAATGCAAAGTCAACAAACAAATAAGTAAACAAGTTAGAGGTTCAATCCCCATGTGTTGAAAATAGCTAGAAGAATAAATGAAGAAAGAAAATATAAATTTGGGAGAAAAGGATAAGAATGTAAAAATGTAAACCTGTTTACAATGTGAATAGACTTTATTATCAAATTTGAGCTATTATGTCCAAATTATGGCCACATTTTATGACCAAAAGGATTTTTCCAATTAAAATTTATTTTAATTCACACTAAAAGAATCAATTCAAAAAATGATAAGGAGTGTAATCTTCTTGAGCATTAAGTGTAGTCTTTTGATGAATTTTTTATATCATATTAGTCGAAATAAATTTCACTTAATGAAAGACCCAAGTAGAAATTAATAATGTGGACCCTCATTATTATAATACTATTTGAGTCAAAAATAAAATTTATTTCAATTAAGACTAAAAGAATTAATTCAAAGATTGATAAGTAGTGTAATCTTCATGAGCATTAAATGTAGTCTTTTGATGAATTCTCGATATCATCGTATCATTAATCTAAATAAATTTTAATTAATGATAGTTTCAAGTTTTCAACTATAAAGCACAATATTACACATCGAACGCATCGATTTGGTTTTATTATTAGATGGTAGCAGCAAAACTACTTCTGCTATTCCTTGCAATTCCCCATATGCAATATACACAATAACTCTATTTCTATCGAAAAAAAATGAACAGTGTATAAAAATTTGCTCCACTCTAATCACTCATTGTACTCACTCGTGAATATCATACTATTAGTCTCTTTCTTCTTTTCTTAATGGAGTGGCCTGAATTCCCAAAAAGTTCAAACTCGCACGAGCCCATATTTAATTAGTTTGGTGTAGCACCTCGCGATAATTCTGAGATTGTTGTGCAAACAGATTAGTGGACTTTTGAAGAGAAATAATTTTTTGAAAATGGTTTTTGTAAGTACAATAACCTGGGTTCTCAATTTTTTTAAAATTTATTACTTCAAAACTCCCTCATAAGTCAATGCAAGAAATAAAAAATTACTATATAACTTTTCTCAAAAATGTTGAAATGGAGAATCCGCCACACAATAATAATATTGTCGTTGCTGCTGCTGATGGTCTTAATCAGCAACATCACCAAGTGCAACAGGAAGGTAACAGTCGTTCATATCGCCGCCGGGGAACTCCATGGACTCAAAACGAACATCAGTAATTAAATTTTGCTCTTTTTTACTTTTTATTTAAAATTCATGATTAGTTTATACAAGAACTCTTTTTAATCTTTATTTTTATGTGTAATTATACACTTTTGTATGTTGATTTCGGCATGTTAGATTTTTTCTTTATGTATTTCAATTCGTTGTTGCTTCATGCATGGCCAACTTTTAATTTACTTGAATTTTTTTATTATTTTTTTTAAAATCTCCTTATGTATGAATTCACCTTCTCATTTTTTGTGATTTAATATTTCTTTACACCTCGTTTATATGAAGACTTTTTATTTTTGAAAAATATATTTCAATAAGAAAGAGAAAATCTTCTCATATATTTTTTTTTTACTTCAATATATATAATAAAGAAAAAAACTTTGATGTGTGTGCGAATTTTATTACACTGAAGATAAATATTTTTCTTGATGAATTTTATTTGTTATGTTGTAATTGATTTTATTTATAAGTAACACTCTCAATTTTGATATAACGAAAATCTAAGCATCATTTTTAATGTAATCCTTAATAAAATAAGTCATCCATTAAAATAAGTAAAACCGGATTCTTGGTGTATATAAACTTAATTCTTTAAATTTGTTTTTGATTATAAATTTTATTCCCTTCTTTTTTAAAAAAATAAAATAATTATTATATATATTTTTAATCATATGGCATGGTATATATAGGTTGTTTCTTATGTGATTAAACAAATTTGAAAGAGGAGATTGGAAGAGCATTTCAAGATACTACGTTGTTTCAAAGACAACGACTCAAGTAGCCAGTCATGCTCAAAAGTATTTCTCTCGTCAAAATAGTAAGACTCCGGTAGAGCGTCGTCATCCTAGCATCAATGACATTCAAACTATCAACCTTAATCTCGGAACAACACCAATAATAGCTACAACAACTATTCATCAGAACAGTAATAACAGCTTTGCTTATAACAACATTCATCAAGCGGACTCTTCATCAATGCATTTTCATCATCCTAGTTACACCTTTGGTGGTGCAACTTTTAGCAATAACTTCAATGAAAATTTTGGAATCTCCCATTTGGGTGAAGCATCTAGCAACAACTTGTTTGTTATAGGGCAAAACATCATCAACAACAACAATCTAAATAGACCAACGTCTCCTCGCCCCTTTCTTTCAACATACTTGTCTTCAATTAGGGAGAATAGTCCCCAAGTCTAATCAATATTAGATATTTAGTTAGAGATATTTATTGGATGAAGTAAAGCATGCTTGTAATAAATTATGGTTGCGTTGCAGTAGTGAATATTGAGTTTTATAGGTTTAAGGATTGGAGAAATTTAATTTTTCAATATGCTTTTGAGATATAATATATGGGTCAGATCATTTGACTTGCCTTAGATTCAATTTCATATATAATGATTTGAAAGATTTTTGTGAACGTTACTAATATAAATACACACACATATTAATGAGCTACTATAAAGATCAATTTGTTGTGGATATCCGTAGATTTTTTGCACTATAAAAGTAATTTGATATACAATTCTTATCATCATGTTTGTCTTAAGATTCATCATTTACACTTAAATTTTAAACACAAGCAAATTAAATCTCAAAGCGATTTAAACATGATGAATTTAAAATTCATTTGTTGGTCATTTCGGTCCTTAAATAGTCTTTTTGTTTTGTTTTGTTTTTGCCCTGTTTTTAAATAGTTCATTATGTTTTTTCTTTTCTTTCACTACACTTTA
The DNA here is from genome assembly GCA_030864215.1 of Capsicum pubescens. Lineage (NCBI taxonomy): Eukaryota > Viridiplantae > Streptophyta > Magnoliopsida > Solanales > Solanaceae > Capsicum > Capsicum pubescens. The sequence goes on along the minus strand of CM061539.1, from coordinate 182,263,827 downwards.
GTTTTGGGCTAAAAATTATTTTTTTAAGAAAATAAATAAATACAATTGTATAGAGATTGTATAATCGTTGTATAGAATACATGCTAAACAATACGATATATGTATAGAAATTATATAGGATGTGTCTAGAAACTGTATATGTGTTGTATAATATATGTATTTGTAATACACACACAGTGGTTGTATAAAATACAGAGTTGCATATAGTATGTGTAGAAATTATATAATTATTGTATAAAATATGTATCTGAATAATTGTTCCAGCTCTAGATTATATAGAATGTGTATAAAAATGATATAATTATAATATGCAATAGTATTTGTATAAAATATGTATAGAAATTGTATCATTGTTGCCTAAAATATATACAAAAACTGTATTATTATATATAACCAATAAAAATACACTTTTTTTATTTGATTGATTAAAAAAAGACTAGCAAATACAATATTTCAATTTTATATTTGCCTGTTAACCCAAAAAAGATAAAACATAGAATTTTAATTGATTTTTTTAGTTTGATAGATTTTTTTTTTAAGAAAAGGTGATTAGTCTGATTCATTAAACAAAGGAGAAAGATAATAGATAAAGAAACACTCGCCAAAAAGAAAAAGGAATGATGAAACATCACCCGACAAAAAAGTGACAAAACAAAAAAGGGAGGCACGAAACTCGAACAGAAAAAAAACTGACAAAACAAAAAAAAGGAGGCGCGAAACTCGAGTGGATAAAAAACTGACAAAATAAAAGAAGGGAGGCGATTAAGCCAAATGGCTAGAAATTGAAATTTCAATTCCTTGGCCTCTTGCGTAGCTTTAATTTCGACCGACATGTTGTTTTAGTCCTTTCTGCAGAATAATATTCAATGAATATATCTTATTGAGTTTAACCATTTTATCGGATAGTACTAAACTTAGATAATAGATATTAGTCAAAGTTGATATATGTAGACGATCTTTAATTGATTATAAATACTTTATAGATATACACATACCGATAAAATAAATAAATAAATATTTTAAATGTAGGTAACAAAAACATGAACTTACCTTATACTCTAAGAACTTGCTTTAAGCAGGTTCTTTATTTTTTTATCGGTAGTTGTTTATACATAGTAAATTTGTCTGAAACTTATTCTTTTGACAAATCTACCGATGATTAAATATAGTACTTAAAATAATTTTTAAAAATAGGGAGAGTTGGTTTTTCTGTCAACTCATTTATAAAATAGATCGATGTGATCGGTAGTTTAATTATTTTTTATACAAAAATTACCGATACTAGTTGATCACTTTTTCCAAAAAAAATGTTAAAGGGTCTAAATAAAAAATAAATTTTTAAAATCAACAAGTATCAATTGAGTGTTAGTATATATATATATATATATATATATATATATATATTCTTCAAAATAAGAGAAAATACATAGATACCCCCGAATCTTGTTTGAGTTTTTTAAAAAGACACTTAAACTATACTTTCTACTTATTACCCCACAAATCTTTCTTAAATTATTGCAAATACACTATTTTGACACTCTGTGTGTATACACGCATAACAAGTGCGTGAAAGATTCAAAATTGACTTTATTGACCAATTAAAAGCTGCCACGTGTAAATAATTTGATATATAATTTATCTTTTTTAAAAAGAAAATATTTATTTACTTTTAAAAATTATTACCTACCCCCTCCCCCCGCAATACCCCACCCACCCGCCATTGTCTTCTTCCTCATTGACAACTTCTTCTCCACCACCATAACTCAACAACAACATCAATTACAACAACAACAACAACAACAACATCATCACCATAACTCTCTTTCTCCTCAATCCTCTCAATCATCACCATAACTCTACTCAACTTTTACCATCACCATATTTACCTTCTTCAATTTCAAGTTCTTATTTCAATTTATTTTTTTGACATTTTGAACAATTTTATAAAACCCAATATATTTCAAGATGATTAAGAGTATTATTTTTGTATTTACATTTCAATAAGCTATTTACGAATTTTAGAAAATTCACTAATTATTTACAAAAAATTTTAATTTTGATATTATTTTTCTCAAAATCTTTATTGCTTTAAAATATCAAAGTTTATTCAGATAAAAGAATGATTAATTTTATATTAATAACTTAAGTGATAATACATCGAAACTACCCTGAACTTGTTAGCAGAACTTACTTTAGACCCTAAACTAATCGAGCAATTATTTACCTCCTTATGAACTTTAAAATGTATTATTTTGCCTCCTTAAGAGCTGATGTGGCAAAAAATAAATAAAGGCGCGTTTTAGTGGAAAAAAAAAGTATAAATTTTTTTTAGTGGGGCCCACTTTAATATTTTTAAACATTATTTTTTTTCCTTCTTCCTCACACCCCACCACCCCCATTTCTTCTTCTTCCTTTTTTTTTCACTTCTATTCACCAAAATCTTCAATCAAATACACAATAATAAAATACATAAATTATACAAAAATAAACTTTCATATAAAAATCAAGAATCAACAAAATAAACTCAAAAAATACATAAAAGTCATTGTGTAAAGCACAACACATGCCGTTAGTCTTTGTCACTCCCTTCTTCTTCTACTTTCCAAACTGAAACTTTTTTTTTTTCAGTTCATAGGCTTCTCTTTTCCCCATTTTCAACACGAATCGACGATCCCTACCACTTAATTTTCGATCACCGCTTCCAATTTTTAACTATAAACAGTTAATCAAACGGGCCTCCACTATATATATTATTTTTATTTTTGAGTTCATTTTTCTTGATTTGGGTATGTTTTGTTATGTATTTTTCAGTTAGATTCTGAATTTGATTTGTTTTGTTGGGTATTGATCTGTTTTGTTATTTTGGGTGATCGTTGGAGTGTTCAAAATTGAATTTTGATTGGTTTTCTTGATGTGGGTATGGCTGGTTTTCTTGGTTCAAGATCTGTAGATTGTCGATTTGTGTTGGAGGGGGGAGGGGGTTGTGAAGAAGAAAGAAAGGGAGGGGCACATATATATATATATATATATAGTATATATTTTACTTTTTTAAAATATATATATAAAAATAGTATGTGTGTGGGATTTTTTTTTTAAATTCTAATTTCTTACGTGACAATGACATAGCACTGATGTGGCGCTGATTTGGCAATGACATGGCGCGTGTGTAGTGCACTCTCCGTTGTGAGAGTGAGATTTTGATTTTGAGGTTGAAATTAATTCACTTGAAAGTTGTTAAGGGGGTTAAATAATTGTCTGATTAGTTTAGGGTCTAAAGTAAGTTTTGCTGACAAGTTAAGGAGTGTTTTGATGTATTATCTTATAACTTAATCAAAGTTGAGAAAGTGCTAAAAAAAATTATAAAAATGCTTTCTAATTGTTATGTAATGGCCGAAGGGAATGGAGATATTTTGTGGAGAAGAAGGAAAAGAAATATGAAGCTAAAGGAGATTGGTTATAGAGAAAATACGTGGAGTGAAATGATTGGTAGAAAGGAAAAAGAAAGTCAAAAAGTAAGAGAGAGGAAAACAAAAGAAGATAAAAATGTAAAGAAAACAATTAAAAATAAAAAATATGTATTTTTTATTAAGTCAGACGTGTCAAAATTGTTTGGGGGGGGGGGGGGGGGGGGTATTAGGATACTCACAAAGTTGAAGTGTCTTTTTGAAAAAACGATCCAACATTAGGGGAGTATTTATGTATTTTCTCTCAAAATAAAGATATCATCTCGCATACGATGAAGACCTTATGTCAATTCTCAAACAAATAACTTTTAATTTAATTTAGTTCATTTTTTCACTTTTTTCTCTCTTCAACTGATCAATCGAGCTAATGTTTACCGATCCTCAGCATCCAATAATTTTATAATTTAATTGATTTTTTATTTTTTTTCTCTTGCCAACTAACCGATCAAGTAAATGTTTACTGCAAATTCATCAATTTTCAATGCCGACACACTACCCTCTGACATCACTCTTTCAGCGTCAACTCTAAAATATTGATCAACTATGATCGTTTATTATGTTGATAATAGACCTTTGTTAAAGTAGTTCGAGCATGTTAATGAATATGGATCAGAAAAAAAAAGGACATATTCTATTAAGTTCGAGTATGTTATTGAATAAAGAGAAAATGCATCAAAACCCTCTAAACTTGTCACTCCAACTTATTATAGCACTTAAACTTAACACGCGTTTATTTACCCTCATAACATCTTTAAAGTGAAATAATTTCACCTCTTAATATATAAAATCACTCTCACAGCGGAGAGTGCATCACACTCGCTGACACATTAGCGCCACATCACCGCCACGTCAGAGCCACGTAAATAAAATATTTTTTAAATAAGAAGGTCCAAATATCAAAGGAAAAATAAGAAGGTTTCAGCGATTTTTGAGATAGGATCGCTCAAACAACGAGAAGGAAAAATTAATTGATGAACTTGGGGACCGATTTCGGCTAGATTGAGCACGAATCGGATGAAAGCTTCTCCGGAAAAAAAAAACTCGATAATACCAAACTTCCCCCGGTTTTACTATTTCTAGCCGAAAATCCTCATTCTGCTTCCCTTTTTTGATCCCTTCCTCACTGATATGAGTGTATGCGTGCTTCTCATGAACTCTGTGTATAGTGTTTTTCAATCCAAAATTAGAATGGAAAGGAGGCGTGTATACTTATGTGTTTTGAATTCGTTTGTGAGTGTGGTCTCCTTGTTCATTCGAAAAAAGAGGAAAAGAAAAAATTGAGATTCTTGTATTCATACCATGAGTCCCTCCCCCCAAACAAATCCCTCAGAGTGTATATCCTCTCTCTGTATATTGTTGAGAGTATTTAAGTGGGTCCCATAATGTGCCTTTCCTAGAAGGTTCCTTGTGCGTATTTCTTTGTGGACAAGAAAAGGAGAAGGGGGGTCACGTGGGTAGGGGTGGGGTAGTGGGTGAGGTGTAAGTTTTTAATTGGAAAGGTTGTTGGGGAGGTTTTAAAAGAAGTCGAAATTTGTTATCTTTCATCTTTGTTTCAGATCGCTGATGCTTGCCCTTGTCTTGTTTCCTCATTGACCCAAACCAGATCAGGGGAAAATATTTTGACTCAAATACCGATTTTCTCCTTAAGCATGTCTCTGAGATGCCCCTTTTGAAAGCTGAATATTTCATGCATCCAAGAACCTGTCGGTTGATGAACTTTCTTTTCTATGTCTTGAATTATGATCATGTTTCTTTTATGTGCTGGTCCTTGGCTTTTCCTCATACAATTGGAAAGACTAGTAGCAAGTTTTGAAATACTTTCTCGTTTGTTTTGACACAGAATAGATCAAAAAAATGTAAAGAAACGATGGTGACTTTTATTTTAATAAAGACATAAAAGGACAAAAATATGAATATGTAAATGAAAGAAAAGGGCAATGTCCCTTATTCAAAAAGAAAATTTATCTGAATACGGCAACCAACTCCAATGAGTATGACATGCATTTTGGATTAAGTTGCCTGATCTTCCTATCCAAACTTCCCATTTGTTGTTGAGTTCGTGCCTTTTCCGCTGAGTCACTTCTTCAAATCCATTGGACCCATATATCTCATTCAATCGACGACATCTTAAAAGACTTTTGCCAACAAATCTCTTTCCTTTTCATTTTTCACTTTTCTCTCGAACTCGTCATCGCCTTACGGTGCCTGTGAGGGTTTTCACCAATAAGACTCTCTCATTTTTATTTCTCTCGGCTCACCATCGCCTTATGGTGCCCGTGAGGGTTTTCACCAATAAGACTCTCTCATTTTTATTTCTTTCCTGATTTCTTATGCTGAGGAAGACAAGTAGTACCCCACAATGTATCATCATATCCATTGCATGCTTAGCCTTAACATTATCAAAAATTGATATGAAGGACTTTCTTTGGTTGTAACTTGTCTTTTGGATAAGGTTAGAAATGGATGGCAAGAGGCTCAAACGACACTTAAAGTGGGGGTGAGACTTACAACTTTTGGAATCGACTCAAATAACACATTAACTCATGACCCAGTTTTTATTGACTGGGTGACTCTAAAATCTTTATTTGGTTGGACTGAGCCCTAAATAGGGAAACCTACGTATCTCACTCTCTAGAGAGGAGAATCAGGTCGCACGTAGTTCCATCAGCCTGTACTTTGTTTTGATTTGATTTTTCTCTTCTTTTTTTTCTTTTATTTTCATACTTACTTTTTTATTCTTCTTTTCTTGACACTTGTTTTTACTCGGTTTTGATTCCAAAAGAGGGGTATGAAAGAAAAAATAAAACTAGGCTCAAACGGGGTAAACAAAGGATAACACAATGTTTGGATAGCATCATGGAATGCCTTCATCATATCAATCTTCAAAAATGCAGGTACTAAGCATGCAATTGAACCAACAAAGGAATAAAATATCATACATAATATCTTTTGACTGCATCTACATTGATAGCCATTTCTGCCATTTTGCCTTCAATATTTGTCAAATATAAAGCCCTATTGGGCAAGACTTTCTTCACAATAAAGGGACCTTGCCAATTTGGGGAGAACTTGCCTTTAGCTTCAACCTGATGAGGAAGGATACACTTCAATACCAATTGACCAACTTCAAAACGCCTGGGGCGTACCTTTTTGTTATACGCACGAGCCATTCTTTTCTGATACAATTGACCATGACATACCGACGTCAGTTTTTTTCATCAATCAAGCTCAACTGTTCCAATTGGGTTTTGACCCACTAATCATCATCAATCTCTACTTCCACAATAACTTGAAGAGAGGGAATTTCAACTTCTGCGGGAATGAATGCTTCTGTCCCGTACACCAACAAATATGGAGTTTCCCCTATTGAAGTACAAACAGTAGTACAAAAACCTAGAAATGCAAACGACAACTTCTCGTGCCATTGTCTGGACCCTTGTACCATTTTTCGCAGTATCTTCTTGATATTCTTGTTAGCGGCTTCCACAACGCCATTTGTCTTTGGACGATATGGAGTGGAATTTCGATGTACGATCTTAAACTGTTGGCACACTTCTTGCATCAAATGACATTAAGATTGGCAGCGTTGTCTGTAATGATCATCTTCGGAATTCCAAACCTACAAATAATGTTGGCATGAACAAAATCCACTACCGCCTTCTTTGTCACTGACTTGAAAGTTACTGCTTCTACTCACTTTGTGAAGTAATCAATGGCCACCAAAATGAATCTATGCCCATTTGACGTTTTTTGCTCAATCGGCTCGATCACGTCCATCCCCCAAGCTACGAAAGGCCATGGAGCAGACATTGCATGCAATTCAGCAGGAGGAGAATGTATCAGATCACCGTGTACCTGACATTGATGATATTTTTTAACAAAACGAATGGAATCCCTCTCCATAGTAAGCCAATAATAACCTTCTCTGAGAATCTTCTTTGATAAGACATAACCGTTCATATGGGGCCTGCATACTTTGGAATGAACTTCAACCATGATTGCCAAAGCTTCTTTTGCATCAACACACCTCAAAATTCCTAGATCTGGGGTTCTTTTGTATAAGATTCCCCCACTTAAGAAAAATCCACTAGACAAATGCCAAATAGTCCTCTTTTGATCACTGGTGGCATGTGTTGGGTGTTCTTCCGATAGGATGTATCGCTTGATATCAAATAACCAAGGTTCGCTTTTGAGTTCTTCTTCAATTGCATTACAGTAAGCATGTTGATCACGACTCTGTATATGCACTGGATCAATTTAGGACTTGTCAGGATGTTGGAGTATTGAAGCCAAAGTGGCTAAGGCATCAGCAATCTCATTGCGAATTTTTGGAATATGCCTAAACTTTACAGACACAAACTGTTGACATAGTTCTTTCAACCATTGTCGATACGGTATTAGCTTTAAATCTCGCATCTCCCAATTACCTTGAATCTGATGGACGAGCAAATCTGAATCCCCCAACACTAATAGTCCCTGGATTCCCATATCAATAGCTAGCCTCAGACCCAGAATGCAAGCTTCATATTCTGCCGTGTTATTGGTACAATAAAATCGAAGTTGTGTTGTTACCGGAAAATATTGCCCCGCCTCAGAGATAAGAACTACATCTATTCTGACTCCTTTCATGTTGACAGTTCCATCGAAGAATAAATTCCAACCTGGATCAACATCTATAACTACTTCATCGACAAACAACACTTCTTCATCAGGAAAATATGTCTTTAATGGCTCGTACTCTTCGTCAATGAGATTCTCAACAAGATTATCTGCCAAGGCTTAGGCTTTTATGACGGTTCAAGTCACATATACAATGTCGAACTTGGTAAGCAATATTTGCCACTTTGCCAAACGACCGGTCGGTATTGGCTTCTGAAAGATATACTTCAAAAGATCCATGTGGGAGATGAGATAAGTAGTGTAGGACGAAAGATAATGCTTCACCTTCTGTGCTACCCAAGTTAGGGTACAACACGTCCTTTCAAGAAGAGTGTACCTAGCCTCATATGTTGTGAACTTCTTACTGAGATAATAAATAGCCTGCTCCTTTTTGCCCGTGACATCATGTTGACCAAGGACACAACCGAAAGAATTATCCATGACCGATAAATATAAGATCAAAGGCCTACCAGGTTCCAGTGGTACCAGCACGAGCGGATTTGACAAATATCTTTTGATTTTGTCGAATGTTTCCTGACATTCTTCAGTCCACTCTACCACAGAACTCTTTTTCAGCAACTTGAAAATGGGCTCACACGTGGTTGTGAGTTGAGCAATAAACCTACTAATGTAGTTCAGCCTACCAAGAAGACTTATCACCCCCGTTCTGTTCTTGGGCGGTGGCAGATCCTGAATGGCTTTGATTTTCGAAGGATCCAATTTGATACCCCGACGGCTGACTGCGAACCCCAACATCTTTCCAGATGGAACTCCAAATACACATTTTGCCGGGTTGAGTTTGAGATTATACCTACGGAGCCTTTTGAAGAACTTTCTTAGATCTTTAACAGGGTCATCCTGATTCTTTGATTTAATAATTATATAATCTACATAAACCTCAATATCCTTATGCATCATGTCATGAAACATAGTGGTTATGGCTCACATTTTTTTTGTCCAACATTCTTCAGACCGAACGGCATTACTCGATAACAATAAGTTCCCCATGGTGTGATAAAAGACATATTCTCTGCGTCTTCATTATCCATAACGATCTGGTGGTATCCGGTATAACAATCCACAAAAAAGGCTACCTCATGTTTAGCGTAATTGTCCAACAAAATATGGATGTTAGGCAGCGAAAAATCATCCTTCGGACTTGCTCTGTTCAAATCACGATAATCAACACATACTCAAATTTTGCCGTCTTTCTTTGGAACGGGAACAACATTGGATAACCACGTAGGATAAAGAGCCACTCGAATGACTTTGGCTTCAAGTTGTTTCATGATTTCCTCTTTGATTTTGATACTTACATCAGTTTTAAACTTCCTCAACTTTTGTTTCACTGGGGGAAGGAAAGATCAGTTGGCAATTTATGAGCCACTAATTCAGTGCTTAAACCAGACATATCATCATAAGACCATGCAAAAACATCCTTATAATCAATTAACGCTTGAATCATTCCATATTTTAGCTGTGGCAAAGCATGTACACTGATTTTAGTTTCCCTAACATCTTTTTGATTCCCTAGATTAATTGGCTTAGTTTCATTCAAATTAGGATTTGGCTTATCTTCAAACTGTTCCAACTCTTTGCTTATTTCTTCTAGTGCATTTTCTTCATCATATTCCCCCTCTTTCTTCATTATATCTTGATTAGTTTGTATTTTAAGATCAGGCCAAAAATTCTGCATGCATGTCATGTCATTAGAGTCAGCATAAAGAAAACTGTATAAAGAAAAGACAAAACAAGATACATTAGACATAAATAAAAGGGACATTGCATTTCATTAAAAGGGAAAGATAAGAGAGTTTAAACACAAACAACAAAATACAAACAAGCTAAATTTCGAGTTACAACCCTGGAATAACTCAAAAAACTGAAAGAAAAACAAAATGAACTACCAAAACTCCCTCCTGAAGGGGAGAGGAGTGACTTCCCAATTGTTGAGATGGACAACTGGGCCTATGAACTGCACATCTATATTACTGGTACCTTCTCCTGCGTCAACCATGTCAACTTCAATCAACAGGTTCTGGAAGTCATCAACCAATTCAACTTCAAATTCTACAGGTGCCACGATACTGCACTTGATGAATGACTTACTGAGTAGAGGCACTGGGCGAGGGAGTGACCATATTTCTTTCTTTGTTTCCTTATATTTCTTTAGATCTTCAGCCGTAGGTTTGAAACCCAGACCAAAAGTTCCCATGTTCTCCCTCGGACATATGGTATGAACTATACTGTGAAGAGACACTCCTAAACCCCTTCCTGGCTTGAATCCATATTTTAACATTTTATTTATCATCATGACAGAACAGGGAGACAATTGTGGCCCTGGAATAACTTTCCCTTCAATAATACGATTCACCGATACTATATCAAAAGTTTGATAGACAAATGTCTCCTCTACATTGTTTGCTTCAATAAGGGACAAGGGAGAATCTTCGTAGGAGGACAAATCCCTTTCACCATGAATAATCACTTCTTGTCTGTCATGCTCAAACATGATCATTTGGTGCAATGTAGATGCAACCGCCTTGGCCTTGTGGATCCATGGTCTTCCCAACAACAGATTGTAAGAGGAGTTGATATTCAGCACTTGAAACTCTATGGTGAATTCAACCGGCCCTATAATCAACATTAGTTCTATTTCTCCAATGAATTTGAATTTTTCTCCATCGAAAGCCCTAACACATACATTGTTGGGCCTGATCCTCTCAACACCAATATTCAACTTTTGCAAAGTGGAAATAGGGAAAATATTTGTATATAAACCTCCGTCAATTATGACATGAGTGACGTAGAAATCTTCACACTTTACTTTGATGTATAGACCTCGGTTATGCCCCGTACCTTCAACAGGAAATTCATCATCAGAGAAACTGATCCGATTGACCTCAAAGATTTTTCCAACCATTTCCTTAAGCTGATTTATCGTAATCTCCCTAGGAACGTATGCTTTGTTTAATACCTTATGTATAATGTCACGATGTTCCTTGGAAGAAGAAACAATGATTAGAGGGAAATTTGAGCAGGGGTTTTCTTCAACTGATCTATTATTGAATACTCTGGCAACTTCATCTTTTTCAAAAATTCTTCGGCTTTTTCTTTGGTGACAGGATTTTTGATAGATGAAGGCCCACTCACAATTGTCTTGGACTTTCTTAAACCTTCAGGCACGAAGCATCTTCCTGACCGAGTAAAACCCCCTACCTCATCTACACCTTCCACTACTTCCTTCCCCTGATAAGTCATCACAGTCCGCTTATAGTTCCAGGGAACCTTGTTCGTATCAACTATCAGAGGTTGGGTCACCGGTTTGATGATAATAGGTGCCGCAAGTACTCTTTTTACCATCAATATAGGCTTACCTGGAGCTCCTATCACCATCAACTTAGGCTTGTCTTAACTTAAACCAACAATTGCTCCGACTCCTTTCACTGTGATCACGGTATTCTTCATGCTTTCTTGGACTTTATCCTCTCATGTTTCTTCCTGGCTCAATGATATTGCTTTCAATGAGTCCGCCACATTCACTGATTTATCCTCATTGGTCTGTATTCTGACAATAGGCTTATAACACCTTGACGACTCTTTCCCATCATATGTCAATTCTAACATATTAGTTTCAGCATGGGTTGGCGATGGATTCTGGTTAATATTTGGAACCTCCGGGACCTGGACCAAATCTGATTTGCATCAATTAAATCTTGGACGGCTCTCTTTAAATACCAGCATTTCTCGATATCGTGGCCTGGTATGTCAGAACAATATGCACACCTTAAAGAATAATCGAGATTCCTAGGAGGTGGATTTGAAAGCCTTTCTTGAATTGGGCTTAAGACCTTCATCTTTCTCAACCTATCAAATAAGCTAGCATATGTCTCCCCGAGAGGCGTGAACTAATTTTTGACCGCCTTATCTTTCTTGTACTCGGGCCTGGTTTAGAAACCGGGTCTAGAGGGGTTTTGGTAATTTGGTGGAGCTGATGGACGATTTTGTGGAGCTTGTGCACGCCATTGCGGGTAAGAAGGGGTTTGGGCATATGGCTGTGTGCTATATACTGGGTAAGGAGGGGGTGGAATGGCATATGGTGGGTTTTGTGGAGGGTAGTAATGGTGGGGAGAAATATATGGAACGTGGACATAGGCTTGGGCTTGGGATTAGGGATAGGGGTAAGGTGGTCTTTTGGGATAGGAATGGGGTCCAGCAACAACGGTCGCCACGTCCTCTTTCTTTTATTTACCTACGAACGCGCCAGATCCACCTTGAACGCTGGTGTGGTGGCTTTTAACGTGGCAAAATTCACTATTCGGCCGATCTTAATTCCGCTCTCTATCATTTCTCCCATTTGAGGACTTCAATAAAAGACTTTCCCATTACCGGAATTAAATGTTGAAAATAGGTATTATCCTATGCCTGAATGAAGACCTCTACCAGCTTACTCTCCTTCATTGGAAGCTTTACCCTGGCGGCCTGTTCACGCCACCTTATCGCGTATTCCCTAAAGCCTTCAGTGTTTTTCTTCTTCATGTTGACCAAGGATTTTTTGTTAGGAATCAGGTCGATGTTATACTAAAAATATTGCACAAACTCAGAAGCTAAGTCATCGCAGCTATTCCACTTGTCGATATCTTGATCGACAAACCATTCTGAAGCCAGATCGGAAAGACTGTCGCCAAAGAATGCCATGAGCAACTCTTCCCTTCTCCCTGAAGCCCTCAACTGGTTGCAATAACGTCTCAAGTGTGCCATGGGATCACCGTGACCATCATACTTCTCAAATTTGGGCATTTTAAAGACGAGGGGAAGGTTAACGTCTGGGAACATGCAAAGATCTTTATAGGAAACACTCTTATAACCTCCGATTCCCAACAAATTCCTCATGTCCTGTTCCAAACTTTTTAATTTTCGCGCTACGACTTCTTGTTCTTCTGTTGCTACAGGTTTCTCCGTATCAAACGGAAATACAGGTGGCTGAGTGTACCCATACGGTTCATTAATCCTCAAAGTAGGCTCCGGGGCATAATACTGATTATCTGAAATCTTTAATACTGGCTCACTAGCAAAATGAGGAAGCACCGTTGTCGGACGCACAACATAGGTGGGATCTTTAGGTGGTGGCAGAGCCACAAAAATAGGCGTTGCCGGTGGCGCCGGTTGAGCAGCGGGGCTTGGTTGGGGAACTGCCAAGGGCACACTAGAAGTGTCAGGATAATATTATCATGGAGTGAATCCTGGCGCGTGTTTTGGTGACTCCATGGGAGCAGAGAATTGAGCCTGACAAAGCGGTGGGCAGTTAGAGATATTCCCCAAGATCTTCAGGGAGCGGAGGAGGAGGCATGCCACTAGCCCATGCTCGGTGCAGATCTATTAATTGTTGCCTGAGTCTTAGAACCTCATCATTGCGTTCTGAACTTTCCTCCCGAGGATCCTGATCTGGGTCAATGAGCAAATTTTCAATCTCCCTACTAGCCATGGCGAGCTTTGCTTTTGATCTAGTGAAGTACGAGTGACTTGCCAGAGTGCTGCAAACCAACCACTGTTATCTAGAAGAACATGCTCATCAAAGACAACACCCGTTAGGATTAGGTCACACAACAAGCATGGGAATCACATTGGTAAAATTTTCCTAGATTCATGTTCATTTCTACCAGCCTTTGAGGGTAGCCAAGTCATTTTAACATTATCCCGATTTTCATCTACACTCATTTACTTCTTTTCTCCAACCACACCTCTTTTCTTCCGCCCTCATTTTTTTTTTCTTTTTTTGTATCAATCTCTGTTCTTTCCCTTTCTGGTTTCATCATCCTTTCTTTCTTTTCTTCTTTCGCTATCCCATTTCTTTTTATCTTTCGTTATGGCTTTTGTTTTTCTTTAAAAGAGGAAAATTGGGGAAAATCAAAGAAACAAAATATTAGATCGAACCCAAAAGTAGGTTGCCTACGTATCATGTTGTTCATGAATCTGATCTTGCGTAGTTTGGGATGCATATGCATAAACATCACATAGTTGAAGTTTTTTTTTTCACGAAAAACGAAAATAAACAAACAAAAGAAAGACGTAACATCATAACATTTTGATGAAAGAAACAACAAAAACACACAACGAAATTAAGACAACCTCGATACTAATCAACAAAGACTGAATAACATTCTAGACTAACATGACAACATACATAATGCTGCTAATAAAGACTCTAAAGTTGAAGCAAACTTGACACTGACTTAACAAAGGCACAATACTAAAAATGGTAGAAAAGTAAAGGACTCAAACTAAACAAAAGATAGGAAATGCTCCTTCAAACTGGTGCTCTGCGTGATTACCCTGGCTGAGATGGACCTGCTTGTGAAGTTCTCTTTCTCCCATTCAAATAATGTAGCATATCTTGTAAGGACCCTTCAATATTTGGGAAGATGCCTCTGGAACGTATTCCTGCCTTGTGAGGAGTACACTTGAAAAGACTGTTCTGACACCCCTCAATAGTTTTGAGTAAACCTAATAAATGAACTCTTAGTGCCTCTACCTTAGCCCCCGCCCCTTCATCCTGATGGTCGCCAACTATGCATTCATCTTGTATCCTCCCTCTAAGATGCACTGGTAATGGTATGCTGACACCCCGAGGAATAAATTGTAACCAGATTCCATATCCTTGAGTGTATCCGGGATTATCTAAATCTGTCCTGAGAGTATCCACGCCCTGCCATGTTGCATTACTCCAGAATTGCCCATACTTGATCTCACCCCTGGCATGGTCCCTAAAGTACTCCACATCCTATTGAAAGTCCACAATTTGTGGAACATCTTGCACTCTACCCAATTGACGCATTACCCTAAGAGGAGTGTATGGTCGGGTACAATTAAGCCCCAACAAAACTAGATGGGGGTGTATGCTAGATCCAACAAAGATTACTTTCGGTCGGAACCATAGATAGGTCCACAAGACATTGCTATCTGTTCTTGATTCAAGGAACTCAACCCAAACGTCAACTTCTATAGGCAATGAGAATTTAGCAAAACCCATTTTATGTTCTATGGTTTCCACTCGACTAGGCAGACAACGGTCAATAACATCAGATTTAAGAAAAGAAGGGGCGTGCAAATGCTCCATCATCCATAGTTGTAATATTAGGTTGCTCCCCTCAAAAAATTGCATACCCCCTTTTATCTCGGTCAAATCTTTCTATATTTCCACTAAAATCAAAGGCACAATAGTGACCTTATCTCCCTTATCCTTGTTAAATAAGGCCATCGCTACAGATTGCAACCGAGTATTAATACGCCTATCTTCCAAGGGGAATACCAAAGTACCTAACAGAACAAAGGCGACATTTCTCCCAATTCTTCTTAGTTGTATAAAATTCATCTAAAAAGTAATCAAAACCGTCTAAGAGGCCAAACCGAGCATACAAGTAATCGAAAGAGATTCAAGATTGGTTAAGGCAACCCAGATGGTCATTAACTTTCAACACATAACAGTGGAGAAACCTATTGGGAGAATGAAACCGTGCTTGAATCATCATATTTTTAATGTAGGCCAATTTAAATAAACCAGATATCTCCGCCAGGGTAGGTGTCATTTCACAACTCCCAAACCTAAAAATCAGAAAATTTGGATCCCAAAAAGTCAATATAGCCTCGATCAAGTTTGGACGGGGCATGATAGACAAGAAAGAAGTGAGAGTGCCTAGATTCTTTGATAACTCATGCCTTTCGGAGTAGTTGAACGTGCACCACCACTTGATTAACTTTTTGGGCACTTTAGAAACCATTAGAACTTTAGACCTTGGAGGCAGATCCATCCTGTAACAACACACAAGGCTTATGATTTAACAATTGATAAAAGGGGAGAAGTTCCCGACCCTCGGGATTTTGACACGGAAAGGTTATCATGCAGAAACAAACCACTTTAGACTCAGATTAAAACAAATGGTACCACTAAGTGCGGTCAGCCTACTTGGCTAAGATTAACTGACGACTCTAGACCAGACTAAAAGGGGGAAGACCCTAAGCTAGGACCAAGATAGTGACCAAAATAAAATTTTACCGGACCCACAGAGGGTTGCCTATGTATCCCGCCCCGAAGGACGAGAATCAGGTATGCGTAATTCGTCCAACTTGGACAATAAAGGATTAAATGACAAACTAAACCCTGAATTGAAAGACACGACTAAAGACATACGAATAAAATCTTTTTTTTGTGTTTTTAATTAGAAACTAACACCAACAACTATGAAAGAAAAATATTTTTGATATTTTCGTTATAGAAAAATGTACAAAGCTCCTATTGAAAGGAAAAAAAATAATTTTTGGATTTTTCGAATAGTGAATACTAACTAAAGAAATAAAAGAAAAATATTTTTAACATTTTTTATTTTTGGAAAAGGAGTGCAAAAAGTAAAAAAAAAACATTTTTTTTTAATTGTGAAAAACAAATGCCATAAAGAACCCTAAAAACTACCAAATTTTTTTTCACTCTTTTTTTCTTCTTCTTCTTTTTTTTTTCAATAATTTCTTGCCTACACACTTTGCTTCTAACTCAAACTTTTGCCCAAATCAGTCTATCAAATGACCTCGTTACCCTCAAAGATGCAACATTTAGCACGTAGAGATCCTTCAGAGGTAAGTCTCCTACAAAGGGTCACGTGGGTCCCACTAGATCTCAATATGATGCAAATAAGGATGACTTAAAGGCTGACCTACGCTGGAGTTTACTAACAAGGTTGTTCAGGGGAGTGTATGGTCGATAGTGGTGGCGCTAGTTTTCCACCCACTCCATACCAGCCGACGGCTCCCCCTCCTAAAAATAAGGATGACTCAACTATAGGTCGTGTACACAGCTTCTATGTACTACAGAACTTGTTGCAGAAAGAATTGACTCGGGTTATGCAAATGATGCCAGATAATAAACCGGTAACATATAAGAGAAAAAATGTAAACACGTAGCACGTAAACACTCCACAATGATAAAACAATAACACAAAATAACATGAACAAAATGTTTATACACCTATAGTGCCAAACTAAGCCGATACAACTCCAAAAATAAGCTCGAATTCTAAAATTGTCCCCAGCAGAGTCGCCAGAGCTGTACACCCCTTTTTAACTCCAAAAAGATTATGATTTTAAGTTCGAAAGTTTTATTTTATATTATTAAGAGTGACAAAATGAAGATTTATTTCGAAAAGAATTATTTACCCTTTTAACTCAGAGTCGCCACTTGGCATAATCCGGTGTGCCAAGTCACCTTTGAAAATCCTTTTCAAAACTATTTTGACTCTAAAAGATTGATCCGCAAATAGAGATTCCAGCTAAGGAATTCTGTTGACCGAGGGGAAGGTGCTAGGCACCCCTCGATCCCGTGGTTTGACCACGGTCGCTTGGTAGAGAGTATCGGCTAATTTAACACTATGAATGTATAAACCGCACAAAACACGTAAAACAAACAAACCAACAAACAAAACAAAACGAGTCAAAAATATAGAGTCCAATCCAAATTATACAGTCCATAATAATAAAAATGCAAAAATAAATCCTATCTAACCTATGCTAATTCTAACTACGCTCCCCTGCTTTACCCGACACCTCAGGCCTTGATCACGGTCCGCCTTCGCCAACATGATACGTCGGGGCATTCTTCGATGAATAAATACATCAATCTTCGGGGCATTCTCCAGCCAAATGAATATACTTCAATCCGAAAACATAAACCAACACTTTTCAACAAAAACACTTTCATCATTCAACAATCACAAGTCATAAACTTTGCCTAGCCCACTTATATTCGCCTATCAATTGTCGACCTAAACATGATACTACCGTTTTCCAACAACATCCAATGCTTATTCCGAACTAAACGACATTACACCATAATTGATTTATTCACCCATTTTTATTTTTTATTATTTATTTTTTAATTCCTACCCCCCACTAATTTTATTTTTTATCAATCACACCTTCAAAGTTACTCCGATTCATTCCACATATCAACGAAATCATATCATCAAACACGTAATTATAACATTGTAACATCGATAAAAATCCAACAATCACCACATAATCAATTAGACGCACCAAATACCATGAATAATGAAATAAAAGAGGGGAAGGTTAGAATTGGACCTCAATGGAGCGTTTCTCGTAGATAATAAAAAAATCCGAGAACCGAGATCCTCGAGCAAGGAAACCCCAAAAACGAGCAGTCCAAATCAATATAGAAAGAAAAGGAAACCCTCTACTGATTCGCGGTTAATAGAAAACACGAATTGACTTCGAACGACCTCCAAAACTCGATATCGACTACCAATCCTAAAGACAAACCAATTCGAAGCACCCTAGAAATCCAAGCGAGAGAGTTGAACTGCTTAAAACCGAGCTCCTATGAACAGACAACGATGAAGACGTCCAAACAGTGGACACCGCCCAGATTACGTCCAAATATCGAAGGAAAAATAAGAAGGTTTCAGTGATTTTTGAGATGGGATCGCTCAAACAACGAGAAGGAAAAATTAATCAATGAACTTGGGGACCGATTTCGGAGAGATTGAGCACGAATCAGATGAAAGCTTCGCCGGAAAAAAAAACTCGATAATACTGAACTTCCCCCGGTTTCACTGTTTCTAGCCAAAAATCCTCAATTTGCTTCCCTTTTTCGATCCCTTCCTCACTGATATGAGTGTATGCGTGCTTCTCGTGAACTCTGTGTACAGTGTTTTTCAATCCAAAATTAGAATGAAAGGAAGCGTGTATACTTATGTGTTTTGAATTCGTTTGTAAGTGTGGTCTCCTTGTTCATTCGAAAAAAGAGGAAAAGAAAAAATGGAGATTCTTGTATTCATACCAGGAGTCCCCCCCCCCCCTCAAAAAAAAAAAATCCCTCAGAGTGTATATCCTCTCTCTGTATATTGTTGAGAGTATTTAAGTGGGTCCCATCATGTGCCTTTCCTAGAAGGTTCCTTGTGCGTATTTCTTTGTGGACAAGAAAAGGAGGGGGGGTCACGTGGGTAGGGGGTAGTGGGTGAGGTGTAAGTTTTTAATTGGAAAGGTTGTTGGGGAGGTTTTAAAAGAAGACGAAATTTGTTATCTTTTGTTATTTGGATAAAGACACATAAATAAATAAATAAATAAATAACTAGGTAAAAGATAAAGTGGTTATTTATTTGTTTTTCTTGTGAAAAAATTATAAAATGGGGTTAAATTTTGATAACGGAGTAAGAAATTTTTTTATTTTATTTTTTGATGGGTCAAAATTACGTGTCTACACTCATCTAACTTGATTCAATTACATGTCTAGATTGGTAGATGCTTGATTTTCTATGCCTGAACTTCTTCACTGTTTTTGTCAGTATAATAGAATTCAACATGTGTGTATATATATATCTTCTTTGTTTTCATTCAAAGTCATTCTTTAGGGTAAAATTTTTGCTCAGACAAGAATTACTTGGATCAAAATCGAAGCTTTGTGATCATTATTATATTGATTTTTTTATAGTTTACAGGTCGTAGATGAATGTCGGTTGGCTTTGAAGAATTTCTTATGCAAAGGTTAGATTTAATTGTATCTTTTTGATATCTTTATTATCTTATTATTTTATTTTATTTACGGATGCTAGATGAATGTGGGTTGACTTTGAAAATTTTTTGTAGGTAAAAGTTAGGTTTAATGTATTATCATAATATCTCTATTAGGAGTCGTTTGGTAGAGTGTATAAGAATAATGCAAAATATGGTGTATTAGTAATGCTTGTATTAGTAATGTTTGTGTTAGTTATGCTTGTATTATTCTTATGCGGTGTTTGGTTCGATGTATTATAAAAAACATGAATTACATAATTTCTAAAATAAATAATTTTTTTTACATAATACCTCAATATATATGTTGGAAAGGATGCCGAAATTTTTTTGAGGGGTAATAGGGTCTTTAAGCATGTTAATGCATGCATTAGATCCATTGCATTACTAATGTCATGGATTTTGAGGTATTAGTAATACACACCTCAATACACAATAGAATGTCAAAATCAAAAATCTCAAAATTCAACAACCACACCCTCTTTTTACATCTCTGCCTCATCATCAAGAAGAAAAAAAAGGTACTAGAAACCCCTTTCCATTCTCATTCTTCTCTCGTTTTTCATATCCATTTCTTACAATTTCTCATAAAAACTTAAGATTTTCTTATTTATAATTTGGTAATTGGAGGAGTAATTGGGGTTAGGATTTGGGGGGTGGGCTGGTGGTTGTGGATTAGTGGGTTTGTTTTTTTTGAAAGAAAAAATTCACGCATTTTTTTTGTTTTATTTTTTTTTAAATGCCACGTCAGCATTAAGAGATGAAATTAATTCACTTTAAAGATGTTAAGGGTAAATAACGCGTGTTAAGTTTAAGTGCTAAAATAAGTTGGAGTGACGAGTTTAGGCAGATTTCGATGCATTTTCTCTTGAATAAAACATAACTTAGTTATTGATAAAATTGACAGATGTAAGACAATTTTCAATTGATACGAGAAATACGTCATATGTACATAAAAATCGGCAAAAGAAATAAATAAAGTTTTCAAAATGCATTTAACACGTATAAACACCAAAGCTGTAAGAAAATTTACAAGCGCATTTGAGATAGATATGATCTTAAATAATGTAAAAACAATAAATGGCTAAACGAACTGAAATAAGCGCTTGAAAATAGTAGTAATTAACATTTTACCACAAGACAAAAATTTGTGCCTCCAAAAGAACATGCAACATAAACCACAGAACTCAATAACTACTTTCGATCAATCCAGTCACAAAATGCCATCCAGTCATTAACGGTCAATCCAGCAGCGATCACATTACTACCCCTATTAACAGTTCCTGCAGCCAGAGGTAATCCATCAAGAAGATCTGAAAGCTCCTCCAAATCTTCATCGGATGTATCAGGATGGACCTGTTGTTCCAAAATAAAGTTTCACAAAAATCAGGAAAAAGAATAATGTCATGCGTCTTGTTGCTCCTGCACCGGTCAACAAGGTGCAGCAGGCACAATTCACTTTCCATTGTTCGCTCCAATGAGGAAAATTGTATTTACCAAGCCCCCAATGTTGGACAAAGAACAATAGCTGCCAGCAAGATCATTCCTAGCTATTGTTTGACAAATAACTTTAACGCCAAGAACATCAGCAATAATCTCTTCAGTCAACTGGTAAAAATAATAAAACTAACATGAGCGAGCACAACACAAATATATGCCAAGTAAGTTGGACCATGTATTAGATGACATAGGTAACATTCAGGATCTAACCTACTCCTGAATCTATTTTATCAGGAGGAAAAGGCTATTGTTGAATCTTGATAAATTCAGGCTACAGTTAAATTTCACATACTACTACAATGCCATCCCATTCTATAGGAAAAGAAGCGAAAAGATTACCTTGTCAAGATCAGGATGTATCAAAGCAAAATCATCATTGCATGCTATGCAGTTTCCCAAAGCAGAATGTGCCTCGTCGACACATTTTACCTCAACAGAATCGGGCAGACTATTCCTCAAGTGCTGAAGTTCTTCAGCCACCGTAAGAGACACAAAAGCAGATGTCAAGTCAAAGAAATAGCAGAGAATGAAAGTGAACGGAAGGTATTTTGACCAATTTAGAATGACCTCACAGTCCCATCAATAAACATGAAACTTTAGAGTGAAAGCTAGACATCATGAACTATAAGGAGCACGTTTGAATCAGTTTTGATATGAGCGCGCTTAAATCTTTTTTCCACCTATTATTAAGCATTAGAATAAAGAAGTTTGCTACAAGATCTAATAACACGTCTTCAATAGAATTGTCACTAGACTATCATTGTAACAGAAGTATACCTGGAAGCATTACACTAGTAGAGACTTTCCTGGATATCATTAATCACACATTGACAATCAATAATGTTAATGTTCCTATCACCAGTACTAAAACGGTTACTCATGTCTTCCTCCAATTCATTTAGCCAGTGTTTTCTGATTCGAACACCTCATTCATCCCATGTCAGCCAGATGCGGTGCGGGATGGGGGTGGGGAGCGCAGCTCATAGAATTGAAATTTCAGATATGCTACATTATAACAATGAGAAGAACTACTCCAAAAAAAAAAAAAAAATTCAAGAATGGAATAAGATTCTGGTTGGGATAATGCTTATTGAGATTAAAATATAAGATGGAAACATTAGCCCAATGAGAATCAAATTTGTTAAGGTTTTGTTAGTGCATATAAATTTATCTGCGGCCTTCCACTTCCAGTTCCAAAACTGTTGCACGGGTTCATGGACAGCAATGTTGCCGAGTGCAAACCAACCACTAATGAAATTGTTTTCTTCTATTGCACGAATTCTGTCATAGTTAGTCCAATTCATATCCGTCCCTGACATAGATAAGTATTCCAAAGGCTCTATTTGAACACAAGTGACTATAATGGCATATTTTTGCATGATCAACAATTATTGCACTGTATAAATTACCATCATTTTGAATTTCACTATTAAAAGATAAGTATGTTTCACTCCTTGACTAATCCTGGATTCAACATTGGTAAAAAACTATTAACATTGGATGTGCATAGTTAAATTAGTCCAATGTATGATGGATCTTATCATCACAAACGAAAACTAAAATGCATAATGGTAGACACATTATTTATCTTCAATCGTTCTATATCTCCCCTGCTTAATTATTTATATTCCTTTCATGTCTATGTTTTTCATCATTCCACATTAGGACTTCTAAAAGTTCAGCTTTCATTTGCACCAAGCAGTGGCGGAGGCAGGATTTCTATCAAAGGGTTCAAATGCAGGAAGCAAAAAAAAGAATTATCAAAGGGTTCAAATGCAGGAAGCAAAAAAAATAAATTAAAAACTTGTCGGGGTCTCGAACACAAGACCGTGAGGCCCTCTGCTTGAAAGTTTGCACCCCCTTTGCCACTAAATCAAGTTTTTGGCTTGTGTCAAGGGGGTTCAATTTAATATATATACACATAGAAAAAAAAACTTCGTATATATATACAGTATAATTTTTTGACGAAGGGGTTCAGATGAGCCCTTGGAGTCCACTTAGCTCCGCCCCTGGCACCAAGGATGTGACCTAGTGGTGAATGAAGTAGGTTGACAACCATGAGGTCTTGAGTTCAAATCTCGGTATAGACAAAAAACACAAGCTAATTTCTTCTCAACTGTCCTAGTCTTAGTGAATATTTAAATAACGAATGCATGTTAACCAAGTGTCATATATAAATAACGAATGCATGTTAACCAAGTGTCATATTTAAGCTTTCAAATAAAATAATGAATGCATGTTAACCAGGTGTCATATTTAAGCTTTCAAGCAAAATAATGAATGTTCCATCCATTCCAAAATAAGTGAGTCGTTGAGTTATTTTTTAATGTCCAAAATAAATGAATTGTTCATTATTCAAGAGACATGTCAAAAATTTCTTTCAATTTTACCTTTTCATTTGACCAGGTTCTGAAGTACGTTACATTTCATAGAAGAGTAATTTAAGAATAATTAAATTGGTAATAGTGAAAAGTAATTGTAACACCCCAACTTAGGAAGGAGTCCCACATTGGCAAAACACAGGAGGGATAGTGACGTGTTTTAAAGCCGTGCGGGCCCGGGCCAAAAGCGGATAATATCACTAGTGGGTTGGGGAGTTACAGGGGTCTCTCGAGCCTTCGTGGTTTGGGATGCCCGTCACGGCCAGGGCCTCGGGTCGGATCGTGACAGAATGGTATCAGAACCGCTCTTGTGTAGTCCCTGTCGATGTGAGCCAGAGTTCAAACTGAGTGTAGGTAAATGTCGGTAAGGCGGGGCAAACCTCAGTCCTGAGTGTAGGTTAATCCCATTCGGTGGAGCAAACCTCAGCGTGGACACTGAGTCCATAAGGGGGGTGTATGTAACACCCCAACTTAGGAAGGATTACCGGGACAAACCTCAGTCCTGAGTGTAGGCAAATACCATTCGGTGGGTAAACCTCAGCGAGGACGCTGAGTCCATAAGGGGAGGTGTATGTAACACCCCAACTTAACTTAGGAAGGAGTCCCACATCGGCAAAACACAGGAGGGGAGGGATGCTGGGTATATAAGTAAGAAAGTCTTACTCCCTAGTGATGCGTTTTAAAGCGATGAGGGCTTGGACCCAGAGCGGACAATGTCACTAGTGGGTTGGGGAGTTACAGTGGTCTCTCAAACCTTCGTGGTTCAGGATGTGCAACGCGGCCAGGGCCTCGGGTCGGGTCGTGACAGTAATCTACAATTTATGTCTTAAAAGATTTTTCTTAAGAGGTGTGTCATACCCTAACAATTCAATTATTTTGAAATAGAGGGGGTATATATTAATCAAAGGCGATAAAATGGCTAAATGAACTTATATAAGTAATTGAAAATAGTAATAGTAACTAACATTTTGTCACTAGACCACCAAACTTTTGCCTCCACAAGCAAAATTAAGAGCAACATAAATTAGAGAACTCAAACGTAACTAATGTCGATCGATAATTTTTTTATTTCAAAACAAAATAGTCCTAATTGAGCATCTATCAACCCGAATATAATATGTTGTCAATAACAAAGTACAATTTCTATTCATAGTTCTTGCAGCCAGAGGTACAGTAAAAAATATTTTGTTTTATTTAAAATTTTGTTATCATTATTTAAATAAAAATTAATGATGAGGTTTCTATGATCTTATATACGACCTATATTATTAGTTAAAAAAGTACAAGTTTATTCTATTTTCATTGATCAAACAAAATTAAGATGTAACAGAGAATAATTTTCACTTTTTTTATTAGTTCTAAAAAATAAAATGAGAAAAGAGTTTATTAAAAGAATTTATTATTTTATAAAAAGAACGTGTTTAAAATAAATATATGCTTATTAGTAAAAGAGTATTTTTGACTCAATTAACTAAGAATAAAAAAAAATCTTAATCAAACTAGTCATGAGAGATATTTTTATTCGATTTCACATAATTTAAAATGTAATTTTATTCATTTTCCGTTATTTTAAAATTATTCATAGACTTTTTTCTTTCCTTCATTTCTACTCTATCTTTTTTTTTTTTAGTTACTCATTGATGTTTAGTATCCACATCCTCATTGTTGTAAGGCTAAGTTTGAATTCGCACCGAAAAGTTTCACATGAGGGCAAAGCGCTCTCCAATATAGGTGCCTCCATACCCATGAGACTCGAACCCCAGACGTCTGATTAGGGATGAAGTAGTACTTACCACTACGCCACAATTCTAGTTGGTCATTTCTACTCTATCACTGTTCTCTTATTTGATGGTTTAAGTACTTTTTGCTAAGTGTCAAAATGTGTTACAATGAAAAAAATCAAGTGATAAGTTGCATATTGGGAGAAATTTGATCAAGAGGAGAATTTTACACTCATTTGATTATTGATATATTTTATTTTTACCTTTTTTAGCAAAAATTTTTATTTTGTTTGAAAATTGATATTTGATCATGAAAATTTTCAAAATAGTCTGAAGTTGTACTTTGAAATTGAAAAATATTTCAAACCTTAGTTTTTTGTGTGGTCAAACCCAACCTTGTTTTTCACTCTTAACTATATTTCGTTTATCAATTTCACACCTAGTTTTTAGTTTTAATAAAGATAACTTCATTCAAATTATATTTCACGTTATTTTTAGGAAAACTAAATTTAAATAATTAAATATCATTTACAAAATCTATAACCAATTCCTCCTTCAATTTAAACTTCAAAAATTTCAATTTAATGAAAGTTATTTGTAATAACATGTACTAGCTCAAATATTATATCTAATCTATGATACTATTGACGATTTATTTTGAGATATTACCTCTTTATAACAAATTTGATTATATATTTGAGGTAAATTAATCAAGTCAAGTGATTTTGATAGTTTCTCAGAAATAGAAGGTATGAATTTTATTTTTAAAAAGTACATTCAAATTTTTTAAAAAAATTGTAAAAACAAAATATGATAAAATATAACTCTATGTCTAATTCTAAAAGATTCAAATAATGTATTTTTGAAAATTTTTATGGTCAAACGTGCACTTAATTAATTTTAAAAAGTAAACTTGATTATAAATGTGTACTACCAACACTCGTACTATAAATTGCAGACTGGTGAAAATGTCAAACCTATAAATTATCTTTATTTGGAGAAAAATAAATGACATTTGAAAAAAGAAATAAGTATTTAGAGATTATTATGGAAAAGGTAGTTTTTTTTTTCTAACAGTAAACTTATTTTAGTTACAAGAGAAATTGAAGGAAAGGTGTATTTTAAGTGTTGAATGAAGGATTGGTGACATTGACCAACATATAGGGTCAAACATCATTAGGAAACTTGATTAAGTTAATTGTGGACTTGATTAATATTTTCAAAACTTTCTAATCTTTTCAAAAATACAAATCAACCCAACCCACACCCCTCTTTAATCCAAATCAACCACTCTCTCCTCTCTCTCGACAACTTCTCTCAACTCTCTCCCAACCAACAGTTCTGCAAAATTTCTCCCTTCAACCCCCGACGACTTCTACCTCCGAAGAAAAATAGTTGGGCTTCGAGTTTCCCTCTTCAATTCAATCAACCTGTCTCTCATCCCTATCTCGATAGCTTCTCTCAACTTTCTCCTAACCAACTGTTCTGCAAATTTCTCATTTCAATCCTCGGCGACTTCAACATACGACTATAAATAGTTGGGCGTTCCTTTTCGACTTCAATCGACATGACAGCCTTGCTCTCCGGCCACAACAGCTTCGAATTCTTCATCGTTCCTTTTCTTCTTTCACAGGTAAAAATTTATGGCCTTTTTAGTTTTGAAGAAAACGAGGAACTTGAGCCAACTTCTCTTTTAGTATTGGTTAACAATTTCAATATTTGTTGCACTAATTTGAAATGCGGTCCGAATAAAACTCTAATTTCTGGTATTTCTTCTCTTCTCTTTTCGAAGTGAATTATGATATTTTGTTGTTTTTTGCATTTTTTTGAAATTGGATTTTTATTGTTTGTGTTTATAAAAACAAAAGGACAATTTGGTTTGATTTGTTCTATTCTTGTTCTTGGTAAAAATGGTAAAATTGTTGTTTTTTGTTTAACAAAATCGTGCTACTATTTCCTCTGACAGATTACCCATCTGGTGCAACATATTAACCATCTGATGCAACAAATTTATCATATGATGCAACAGATCAACCATCTGATGCTTCAGAGGAACCATCAGATTACAATTCAATTGCAACAGATTAATAATCTGATGTAACAGATTAAATATCTGATGCAACAGCTTTACCATATGTTGCAACAGATTAAGCATCGGATAAAAAATCTGATGCAACTAATTAACTATCTGGTTCAATGGAAGAACCATCAGATTAATGATCTAATGCAACAGATGAACCTCCTGTTGGATAAAATCCTACCAACTCTTCCTACAGGAAAAAGTTCAAGACTTGATTTTTCCAACTGATCATTCATCTGCCGCGATAGACGATCCTATGTTGGAAGAAATCTAAACAATATTGACCGTTGATAACTGTTCCAACAGATCACTCATGTGTTGCAACAGATGTGTGACCTGTTGCATAGACCATTCATCTTTCTCAATAGATAAGTGATATATTTTGTATTATCGCAATAGATTACTCAGCCGTTGCTACAAATTATTTAACTGTTCCAACAAATCACTCATATATTGCAACAGATGATGTCACAATAGTTGTGTGATTTGTTGAACAGATCATTCATCTGTCTTAAAAGATGAGTGATATATTTTGTATTATTTCAACAGATTACTCATCTGCTGCAACAATTTGGTTATATACTGCAAGAGATGTACTACCTGGTGCAACAGATCGGTGATCTGTTGCAACTGTTATTTTACTGTTTTGCTTGTTTCATTTACTGTTATCCTTTTTTAACGATGTATTAATCAACAATTATATATTATTTTATGTTCCTATTAATTTTAGATAATATGGTTCCCAAAAGAACAAAAACCTAATCAAGTCCAAATAAAGGAACAAGTGAAGCAGCTAGGCTACATCCACTACTCTATGACCTTACTTTACAAGCGTTATCTCAATCGGGAGAAGAATATGATGAACACGGAGAGGAGGAATGTTTCAAAAGAGTTGATGCAGATGCTAATAGCCCTTCCACTGAAGAGCTGGTCAAAGTCTTCAGCATTGATCGTTATCCTATGAGAATGCAGTGCGATGGTGCCGCAGATTTAACAGGTGATTTCGTGGTTAAGTCAGCCATGGGAAAATCTTTCGACACCTTTAGAAAAATACTTCGAGAATAAAAATTGGATGCTTACTTCAGGGACAATTGCTTTGGGAAATATCTTAATTTGTCGGAGGACAACAATGCTCGTTTCCAAATGAAAATGGTATATGAACTTTTCAAGCGTAGGTTTATGTATGAAAACAAAGATAAGATGGATGAGGTGTGGATAAATTACAGTGGCATGCCTGTTTGTTTTGGTTGGAAGGAGTTTGTCATAGTTACTGGACTAAAATGTTATCCTCCTTCTCAAGTTATACCTATTCTAACAAAAAAAAAACACCCCGCACACCCAAAAAAAGGCAAAGGCAAGTTGTGTGATCGTGATGACCTGGTGTCCATTGTTAGTCCAAGCTTCAAAAATAAAATTTTATAGAAGCGTTGAAAGGTAAAGGACTTTAAAATAAGCACAAGCATTCATTGTGCTTGGTTTGGTTTGTACATAATATTCTTTGGGCGAGAGACATTAACAACAACAATAAAGCTCTCCGAGGATATTGAGGCGTTTAACAGTTATCCATGGGGGTATGAAAGCTTAAAAATGACTATCAAATATTTGTTGACTCCGTTAGCGCCAAAGACAGTCAACTTATATGGCTTCCCATGGGCTTTCATGGTAAATGTTTCTTTCTTATATTATGATATCATTCATTTTTTCGCTCAATAATGATTTTGATTTATTGGCGTTATTTTATAGGCTTGGGCGTTTGAAGCCATTAGTTATTTGAGACAACAAGTGAACTACCAGGAAGGAGTTTTCTGTCCAAGAATCTTGAGATGGTTGTCGGCCAAAACTGATAAAAATACAAAATTTCTTGATCTCTTCAACCCCTCGAAGGATGTAGTAAGTATAATTATAATTAATTTTTTCTTTTAATTAATGTGTTTTTTGAATGATCTAATCATCATTCTAATATATGTAATGATTTATGTTAGAATGTGCATCCGTCGCTAGTTTCGACCAATCTAGAGTTCAAGATGCCATTTTTTCTTACTTTACGGTCTGTGCAAACTTTATCGGGCCCTAAGGTCATCGACAGAGTAAAAATAGAATTGTTTGGAGCAACAACCATTACAAGAAAAACAATTTTGGAGAGTGGGCTTATTGTTGTTGATGGAGCTGTTGGTGGTGGTAGTGGTGCTACTGTTGGTGCTAATGATGCTCCTCTTACAGTATTTAAAGCAAATCATTATGAGTATGATCATACTGGTTATAAAGATTTTGCCTCTTTCAGCCAATGTTCTACATGCAAATGTCAAGACTGCTGGGCGAAACATGATGTAGTGATTAATGCTATTAATGCATTAACTGCTACTGTAAAGGAATTGACATCTAAGAGGGGTATCATTCCATCAAAGAGGATTTTATTTCCATCCGCTCCATTAGAGATTAGGGCTAAGAAGAGAAAAAGAGTGATTTCCAGGGCATTATCAGGCATCCAAAAAAGCGAAATTGCAACTCCTTTGTCTGTGTGTTGCACTGAGCAACGTACAATGTCCAAAGGAGAGAAGCACGAGCTAAAGAAGATGAATATATTATATGTCTTCCAACTGACAAAACAAACAGACACATATCTGTTTCAACAGATGAAAAATCTGCTGAAAATTATCAAACAGATATATACATCTGTTACAATAGTTGACTAAATTGTTGCACCAGATACTTTATCTGCTGCAACATATGTCTCATCTGTTTTAGAAAATCAAACATCTCTTCGTACCACTTTTATTTGTACCAACAGATGACCTATCTGCTGCAACAGATGATTCATATGTTGCAACGGATGGTTCATCCATTGGAAATTATCACACATGGTCTTCCTCATGTAGAAATTTGTCCCAACAGTTGATTCATTGTTCCAACAGAAATATAATATGTTTGGGACAATTTAAAATGAGAGGAAGACCTGTTTGATTTGCTAGAAGAGATGAGTTATCCTTTTTCATTTTGTTGTATCTCCGTGATTGGCATTGACCAATTTTGGCTTTTCAGGTTGATGTAGAAGAAGGTACTACTGAACAACATTGACAATATGCTACGCTTTTTATGGAAATATGGAGAACAGAAAGCGCAAAAACCGTACGCAAGTGACAATAAAGATCCACGGCGAGCAAAGCCAAATTCTATAGCACCGGATGAAGAACAACTTGTCCATAGTGAGTAGATATTTATAACTTGAGCGTGTCAAAGCAATCCTTGGTAGTATACTAAAATTGTTGTTGATGTATTTGTTGAGATCTGTACCCATAATAATTTTTTTACATTTCATTTATTCGTTGACTTATTTCAGCTAATTTATGAAGGCTTTGATTTATTTTATTTTGTCTACGAATTTTATTTATTCCTTAGATTTGAACTTATTAATTGAAAAGGAATACTAGATTCAAATATTGCAATAGATAATGTATCTGTTGCAACAGACGACACATCTATTGGAAAAATCAAACAGATTTAGACATATGTTGCAACAGGTAGGTGATCTATTGGAATTTATCAAACAGATCTTCCCATTATTGCAACAGATGGACTTTAGATAAAAACATTGAGATAATGCAACAGATGACATATCTATTGGGAAAAAAGAATAAATTTAGACATATGTTGCAACAGATGGACTTTATCTGTTGCAACAGACGACACATCTATTGGAATAATCGAACAAATTTATACATATGTTGCAACAAGTAGGTTATCTGTTGGAATTTATCAAACAGGTCTTCCCACTATTGCAACATATGAACTTTAGATAAAAACATCGAGATAATACAACAAATGACCAACCTATTGCAACAGATAAACTATATATCAGAACAGGTAGGATAACTATTACAACAAACGGAGAATCTGTTGTATTATAAAAATTCAACTTTCGTTGGACATAAAAAATTGTCACTACGTGTAAAAAGGTTAAAGTGAATTGAATTGAAATAAAAAAGGCGCAACCCATCGACGGTGATCAGTTCAAACACCTAAAATAAAATAGGCATCAAGTAGACATGTTCATTTTAAACACGTAAAATAAAATAGGCATCAAATGTGTCAGTGTCAGTCTGGCACATTTCGCTGACTTGCCGTCACTTGGCCCCCAACGGTCTTTTTTTTCCCCCATTGTCTTCTATATTCATCTTCCTCCTAAAATTTAACCCTATATTCTCAAATATTCTTCTTCATCGTCATTTTCTTTTATCTATCCAAATTCTTCAAATTATTACTTTCATTTTTTCCAACTGACCTTGACAATGTCGAGCGCATCTTTCACTGTTTTTTGTGATAAAGATTTTTGATATTGTAAGTTCGGTCATGAAGCTCTGTTAAAGACTTCTTGGACTCAACAAAATCTGGATCATAGGTTTTTTACTTGTACGATTTCAAAGGTAATATTTTTTTTATTTAATTAGTTGATTAATTATTGACTTGTAATTGTTTAGTAATTGTGTTCTCTTTCTTATACAAATTGGGTGGATGCAATTACTTTGATTGGTATGAAGAACGACACCCTTCACAAGCAAATCGTGTAATCTGGGGTTTGTTGAACAAAGTCAAGGCTTCTGAAGAGAAACAAAATCGAGCAAGAAGATACTACATTGTTGTCGTTATTGCTACTGGTTTGGTGTTGTTGGGAACATGAATATGGAAGCGTAATTGATGAAATTTTCATAGTGGTGTGTGTATTTGCTATTGGTTTATTGTAGACGAGCACATGGATATTCAAGCGTAACTGTTGGAAAATATCAAAAAGATTTAGGCATATGTTAAAAAATTTAGGTCATCTCTTGGAAATTATCAAACAGGTCTTCCCACTGTTGCAACAGATTAGACTTAGATTATTAGATTATTCATAGAAATAACATCGATGTAATGCAATAGATGACCAACCTATTGCAACATATAAACTATCTGCCAGAACGGATTAAAGATATTTTACAACAGGCTGCCTCAACATTAGGCTGACCTTGCCTAACTGCTCTTCTTATGGCTGTTGCTCCAGCCAATTCCTTCTTTATTAACTCTACCGCTGAGTCTGTAATAGTATCAACATGAACTAGAGTAATATGAGAAGTCATCACCGACTCCTCCTCAGTAGGCACGATCCATGGATGCACAATCTATTAAAAAGAAAAAAAAGTCAAATGCATTTAAATCATATATTATAATAATTTTCACAGTTGGGCTACATTTTAAAAAAAAAAAAAGACCCATCTGTTGCATAGTTTGTAGTATATGGTTAAAATCTGTTTGAGTCTGGTTCAGAGAAATAGAGCAACACATGGATAATCTGATGCAAAATATCAATCATCTGTTGCAACAGCTGCACAAGACGGGTAATCTGTTATGCAACAGAGGATCTATATGTTGCAACAGATGAATGATATGTTATCAGATTAAACATTTGTTGCATAATTTGAAGTAGATGGTTAATCTTTTAGGAGTTGGGTTCAGAGAACCAAAGCAACAGATGGATAATCTGATGCAAGATATACCCCATCGCAACAGATGTCCCATCTGGTGCATCAGATATAACATATGTTGCACCAGATATAACATCTGTTCAATATCTTTCTTATCTTTGAGTAGAATTATTTTACTTGAAGAAGACGTATTGCATCATCCGGAGGGTTAAAGAGAGCAGCCTCCTTAATATTGGTGTTTCTCTTTGCAGCCAACCACCTAAACATCCTTGGATGAGAAGCCTCATCTGGGTAATCCATTAACTGCTTTCAGAGGGGAGGAATGGCTTCTGTCACGACCCAAATGGCCATGAGTGGCACCCACACTAATCTTCCTGTGCGAGAACCATCTAATCGAACCATTACCCAAACACTTAGTCAATATTAAGATGATATTCTTATAAAATTCAACATAATAAGAATAATCTAGAAGTGAGGTTATGTCTGAGCCTAGAACACTTTCTACACTCAACAAAAGAAGAGTACAGGGTAGTATCAGTACAAACCACTATGTACGGGTAGGTATCATAGGCCAACTCAACTTAATAACATGTCCACAACATAAATCAAATAACAAATAGATAGGCTTCATCACATGACAAATACTCAATGAATAAACAATACAACAATAACAGGACAAACAGTGCTCACAAACAAGTCACATGGCCATCAAGAGTATCAACCATACTGTAAACATCCACAAAATCAACACAATTATGTACACACATGCTATGGGACTTATTTTTGCCCAAATAGTTATGACCTGCAGGGAACAATCTATGTTCATGTACCGCACCAGCGTGGTACCCGATTCAACATAAATATAAACGTACCGGCGTGGTACCCGATCCAACATAAATATAAACGTACCGGCTTGGTACCCGATCCAACATAAATATAAACAAGTATTATCAATATCAATTTACACAACCTCCCAGCATACAACACAATGTAACTACTCTTAAAGTCATAAGACAATTCCATCAAGTCAATTTTCAATAAACATTTATACACGAATCAACAATCCAAGCATCAACTATTTCAAGCATGTCCGAATACCAATCCACAAGTATCCAATTTAGGAGCATACACGCAATTAAGTCGAGTCTAAACTCCAAGTAAACCGTAACCTACCTCCAACCAATGAATCCGAATATAGTTAGTCCGCAAGGGCCTTGCCCTTCCTTAAAGTTTCGAAATGTTCAAAATTTGTTTCAATAAATAATTTTTCATGAAAATCCTCGAATCTAACCCAAGTAGCAACGAAAAACAGTAAGTGTTACTATACTGCAATTCGTTATCATAATGTTGTTACTGTCAAAAATAACAACTTTTTGTTTTAAATTTCAAAAGCACGCCGCTAATTAAAATAATGGCATCACATATTGCTAATTACCTGTTAACAATTCACAACTCTACCCGTAATTTTCCTAACCTTTCCTTTATTTTTCCATTAACATTAATAAAGACAAAAAAAAAGTGATTAATTAGCATAAAGTTTCTTAAGTCAATAGAGACAACGAATTGCTATTCTGTATTCGTACTACTGCCTTCTCATTCTTAATACAGACAAAAGTTTTATCAATATTCATTATACCATTATGATGAAATCATAACATACTTCAATTTCCCTCAATGTTTCAATGTACCACGGATGCTAACCTGAGACCTGAAGTCGAAATCTATTCCTCGAACTACAATGATGAAAACCGCTATTATCTGCCTCTTTCCTTGTAACTTTCTGATGCTATTAATTAATACTATAAATGGTAAACTAACCATTTAATTTCCTTCTTGTATTAACCACATAAGTTAATAAAATTATGGATTTTGACCCATTAAATTAATAATTACACTAATTATCTTAATATATGTCAAACTTTTAATAAATCCTCCTAATTTATTCGAAACCTCATAGAAATAAATTAAATATGCAAATTAACTAAAAAAATATATTTCGGACCTATTGAAACATTATGACACTAATTCGAGGCCGTCTTGATTGAGCTTGATCATTATCAAGCTTAAATTTATTAAAACTCAATAATCCAACCAATGACTTAAATTATTTCCGAACACCCCAAAAATTGATACTACTCATTCCGTGAGTCCTAACTCACGCACACCAACTACGGGGAGAGCTAAAATAGAAAAGATGAGAAAATTTCATAAAACGACCGGGAGGGTCGTTACAGCTTCAAATGCCCAAGCCTAAAAAATGTAAACAGGAAGCAAGCAAAAAAAAAATATCATAATAACTATATTCAATATAAATTAATGGATGATTAAAATTAGTGATTAATTTTACCATGAAAGCCCAAGGAAATCCGTATAATGTGGTCGTCCCTGAGGATAGTTTTGTCAGCAAATATTGGACAGTCAAGTAGAAGTTGTCATATCCCCAGGGATAATTGTTGAATTTATCAAAACCCTCAGCACGCGCCAACAAATTATCTTCTATGACCTTGTTGACGTCTCTTTCCAATATAACCGAATGGGAAAACCAAACTAAGCACAATTGCTCCCTGTACTGCTCTGGTATGATTTTATCCTCGAGATCTATCAATAAATCCGATGCTTTGTAGCCACGTCGAGCAATGTCAAACAACCCATCTATTTTTTCCTTGCATTTTCTTGCCTTGGATCTTTTGCGGGATGGTGGTTCTTCTGGACGATGGAATCTCAAGCCCGTCACTATGGTAAACTCTTGCAAGCCAACATTACAAATACCACAAATACTGACACACTAACAGCCACCACCACAAACACCACCAACTATTGCCAACAAACAAACAAACACCACGAATACCGACACCACCACAAACACCACCAACCAATGCCACCACTGGTGCCACCACGACGACCACAAACATCACCACCACCACTACCAACACCAACACCACAAACACCATCCAACTATACCACGACAGTCAACGGAACACTGCGATGGAAACTAGGGATTTCTCGAGTTTTTCCTATAATTTTACCATCAAAACTCAAAATTGTAAACCCATTCTCGAAGATAATATAACTAAAAGTTTTATTTTTCATCATTAACTTAGAAGTCCTTATTTTTTAGAAAAAAAAACAAATATAGATCTCTTCTCGAACTCTGTTTCCTATGAAGACAAAGAAAATGACTGATACAAGCAAGAATGAAGTCGAAAATAACACCTATGTGGTCGGAAATGAGAAGAAAAGCGATCTATTATGGAAGGTTGAGCGAATTTATTGAGTAGTTGTTGTCTGTACTGTATTGTTGAGTGAGAATGAGAGAGAAAGAGCCAGACCTCGAGATTTGAAATGATGAAACATTTTGTATGGGTTGATTTGTATTTTGGAAAAGAATGACAAGTAGTTTTGAAAATGTCAATTTGGTCCGAAATGATCTTAATCATTTTTAAAATCATAAAATATATGTGTAATTTTTAACCCTCTAATCATGCAATTGCCTAAAGGGTAATTCAATTGAAATTGTATAAAAACAATTGAAGTTGTAGTTGACCGAGTACTCTAGGAGGTCACCCTGTGAAAACTTACCCCTGGTCCTAGATTAATCAATTTAGGTACTATTAGTCTAACATATGAACTCAATTGAAATTGTAAAAAGTAAATGTTCAACATGTTGCATCAGATTTCTCATCTGTTGTAAATTATCAATCAGATTAGGTAACAAAAGATTACGAATCTGATGTAAATTATCAAATAGATTAATTCATCTGTTGAGATAGATTACCCATCTGTTGTAAATTATCAAATGGATTGTCATATGTTGCAACAGATTACCCATATGTTGTAAATTATCAAATGGGCTCTACCATCTGTTGTGGCTGACCCTATGAGAACTCACCCCTAGCCCTAGATTAATCAATAGTTTACCCTATGAGAACTCACCCCTAGTCCTAAATTATTCAATTAAGGTATTAGTACCCTAGTCCTAGATTAATCAATTAAGGTATTAGTCTAACATATGAGGTAGTAAGAATCGGATCAGCTCAGAGTGATCGATTGCCGACTTTGGTCGGGAGGAACGCAGTACCGTTTCATCATGCAATTGACAAAAGACACAATTGAAGTTGTAGTTGACCCTATGAGAACTCACATTCAATTAAGGTATTAGTCTAACATATGAACTCAATTGAATTATATATAAATAAATATTCAACCTATTGCAATATATGTCTTTTTTGTTGGACCATATCAAATAGATTATGTAATCTGTTGCAACATATTACGCATCTGTTGTAAGCTATCAAATAGATTAAGCCATTTGTTGCAACAGATCATGAATATTTTGTAAACTATCAAATAGATTAAGTCATCTGTTGCAACAGATTATCCATCTATTGTAAATTATCAAATGGATTAAGTCATTTGTTGCAATAGATTACTCATCTGTTATAAATTATCAAATAGGCATTGTCATCTATTGTAGTTGACATTATGAGAACTCACCCCTAGTATTAGATCAATCAATTAAGGTATTAGTTAAACATATGAGGTAGTAAGAATCGGTTCAGCTCAGAGTGATCAATCTACGACTCTTGTCGGGAGGAACGCAGTATTGTCTCATCATGCAATTGACAAAAGACTCAATTGAAGTTGTAGTGGACCCTATATTCAATTAGGGTATTAGTACCTTAGTCCTAGATTAATCAATTAAGGTATTAGTCTAACATATGAGGTAGTAAGAATCGGTTTGACTCAGAGTTATCGATCGATGACTCTAGTCGGGAGGAACACAGTACCATCTCATCATATAATTTCCAAAAGACTCAATTGAAATTATAGTTGACCCTATGATAACTCACCCCTAGTCCCAGATTATTCAATCAAGGTATTAGTACCCTATTCCTAGATTAATCAATTAAGGTAATAGTCTAACATATGAGGTAGTAAAAATTGGCTCGGCTCAGAGTGATCAATCGACGACTCTGGTCGGAGGAACACAGTACCGTCTCATCATGAAGGTGCCAAAAGACTCAATTAAAGTTGTATTTGACCCTATGAGAACTCACATTCAATTAAGGATTTAGTCTAACATATGAACTCAATTGAAATTATATATAAACAAATGTTCAACCTTTTGCAACAGATGTCTTTTCTGTTGGATCAAATCAAATAGATTAGGTAATATGTTGCAACATATTACGCATCTGTTGTAAACTATCAAACAAATTACATCATTTGTTGCGACAGATCACGAATCTGTTGTAAACTATCAAACAAATTAAGTCATCTGTTGCACTTAAATATTTTTAGATCCTTTTTTTATAAAGCAATTTAGGTATTTCCTGTCTGAGATAAAATAGCTAAAATACTAAGGTGGTATAAAATATTACTCGGTACTACTTGGATAACTTAAAAATCTCCTGAGTGAGTAGTCCTATCTGGTCTTTTAAATTTCACCGTCTCCACTTTCCCCTCAAAAGTTATTAATGAATATTTAAAAAAAACCATATCTAGAACACTCTCTCCTTCAACCATAAAGTAGTCTAGACTCAACTGTTGAGAATAATTGTGGTCTGCTGTATTATTTAGTTCATGTTTTGCCTCATTTTATTGATGCACAAGTTATTTTTAAAAAAAATATTTTATATATAATAAATGATAACATTAGGTTCACAAAAATGAGTTAAATATATAAAAGTCCACAACAAACAAACAAACAACAACACAAGTTTCTGCAATTACAACGATCATGGTGGATTATGATTCGGGCATGTAGTTCTTTTGTGGACAACGCACTTACATATGGAGCACTTGTTTCTTCTTGACGAAAATGATTCTCCAACTCCACGCCTCCTTTTATATGGCTTTCTTCCCATTTTGATAGTGCTCAGGTCAATATATGGAAGAGGTATTAATCTCCCCATAAGCTCTTCTAGAATAACCCAAGATTCTTCGGGAGGCACCGGAGTAATATGCCCACTATATGCTATTTCATATTTTGCCACCGAATAATATTGAGAGGAGTGCTCGTAAACTTCAGGTCCATATTTATGGCCGTATTGAGATCGAAGGGATGCCATAGCATGTGGACAAGGTATTTTTTCCAAGTCAAAAACTCTACACGTACAAGATCTTGTTTAAAGATCGACCGTGGCAGCATCACCATGATCGGTGATACGGAATTTGTAATCTGCTATTCTATGAGAGAATAATCTATTCCCCAAACTGATGTTCGTTGATATTTTCTTTTCAATTTCGAGAACAAATCAGGTTCTTTTTTCTGGTCACTTGAACTGCACACGCCTTTCGTAAAAAAAATCGCTATATTTCTTGCTTATTTTTTCAAACATAGCCTTGATGGAAAATTCTCTTTCATCGCCAAACAATGAGTTCACCGATTCAGCTATGTTTGATGTCATAATATTGTACCTATAGAAAAGAATCACTTAGTACGACATCAAACTAAACTTGTAAATCAAACAAGACATTAAATTCATAAGAATGTACCTTTTGCTGGACAGAATGCTCGTCTCCATCTCTCAAAATTGACACGTTCAAGAAATTCTGCTACCTTGGGATTCACATCCGCTATTTGATTGAAATAGTTTAAAAACTCCTCTCTACTATATGCTTTAGATTCTCTATAAAAAAGGGTGACGACCCTTTCGTTGTGATAGTTGTTTCGAATGTTCTCTCCAAGATGTCAGATGCAACAACCAAAGTAAGCTGAAGTGAAGAAAAGTGAACCCATCTTTGAAATACTTGGATGTCTATCCGATACAAAACACAAATCTTCGGTATCTTCGACGCAGCGTCGCAGTTATTCAAAAAAAATCCATAAGAGACATCATATTCCTTGTCCGCTACACAAAAAGCGATAGAAAAAATGTGATTCTCCGCATCCTGCGCCACCGCCGCTAGTAGAACTCCATTATACCTGCTCCTCAATAAGGTACCGTCGATGGCTATGGCTTTTCTCAAATGTCAAAAACCTTGAATCCAAGCACCATAGGATACAAAAAAGTACTTGAACCTTCCGTTTTCATCCAGATGCAATGCCGTCTTATTTTCGAGATTTGTGGAATCAATCATGTAACGGTAACCATCCAAGACTTCATACCCATGCTCGAGTATCCCCCAAACCAGGTCCTTGGCAATCCCCATGGCCGTATATACCTTTCAATAACTGACCAGGACACCCAAATCCTTAAGGAGTTGATTGGCCATAAGCCTTGTTGAAGGGCCTTTGCCATCGGGGAAACTACTCCTGAAATATTCACCGAGGACCTTTGCCATGGCGTGAGGATTTTGGCCCGAGATGTGCTCTGAACCACATGTGTGATGCTTTTCATATTTATGAATGACGAATCTGTCAGAACTTGCGTACTTCACCACTCTCAACCACCACTTGCAGTTCGAATAAGCATATTTGAAGCAAAAGACACTGCTCGAATTAATCACCTTGTTTATTCTGAATTTTTTTTTCAAGCAAGAAATAAACAAAGTGTTAGATAGTTCATTCTTGTCCTTGAATGACATTTCAATAAAAAAGCCGGTCCCGTCGTCTTGAAGATTTTTAGATTGTGTCGATTGAGAAGAACTGCACATCGTATTGGTCGCATCAACGGGCGTAGGTGTTTGATCATCATCTGGAATATTCATGTCTAGATCATCCATCCTATCATAAAAGAAATCTTCTTTTTCTTCTTCTTCTTATACGTTCTGGTTCTCATTCTCTCTCGTCTTTTCAACCATGTACACCCTTAACACCGGCCTGGTTGAATCACTTAGATAAGAACGCAATCGAACCTGATCGGTTATCTTGAAAGGCAGTACCCTCTGATTTTCAAAAGAGCTGTGCATTTAGCTGATGGAGAATTCTTTCGATTGACAATTCAGTCCACAAAAGAGAGAGAAAACAACAATGGGTGAGAAGAGAGAAAAAGGCGCTTTTTTCCCTCCGTTTTCCGTTATATAGGCTAACATTTGGATCAAAGTCTAAATTTTAAAACTTATGGGTTATTTTCAAACTTTCCCAACTTTCTTAATCCATAATAAAGTAATTGTCACCTCCACCTAATAATTAAAACTTGTGTCACCTACACCTCATTTTAAAATTCTTTTGTCACCTGTGGGTCAAACCCCCTAGTTACAACTTGTATGGCAATTTGTTGATACTACTAGCATTTTGATCAAACTTAAACAGTAGCTGTAAATAGAAGAAACTAAAGGAGAGAAAAAAAGATTAATACACTTTAACATCAAATGTATGTATATTTTATTTTTCACTAATATATCTTGTATAGTATATTTTGTTTTCTATTCTAGTTCATACCAATCAATTCTTGAGCCATTTAAATTTCAATAGTGAATCCAAAGGTTTATACAAATATTACTAATTATGTATATGTATATGAATCAATTCCAAATAAATTAATGTCCACAATATGAATTTTCGATATTATTGATGTGATTACTCTAAATCAATTTCAGTTTATGAAGGACCCAAGTAGAATATCAAAAATATGGACCCTAAATATTATAACATTGTTTGGGTGTAAATTAACATTTATTTCAATTAAAACTAAAAGAATCAATTCAAAGAATGATAAAGAGTGTAATCTTCTTGAGCATTAAATGTAGTCTTTTGATGAATTCTCGATATCATCGATGTGATTAATCGAAATAAATTCCACTTACTGAAAGACTCAAGTAGAAAATAGATAATGTGGACCCTCAATATTATAATACTATTTGAGTAAAAAATAAAATTTATTTCAATTAAGACTAAAAGAATCATTTCAAAGATTGATAAGGAGTGTAATCTTCATGAACATTAAATGTAGTCTTTTGACGAATTCTCAATATCATCAACACGATTAGTCCGAAATAAATTTTAGTTAATGAAAGTCTCAAGTTTTCAACTATAAAAAGAACAACATTTTACCTCGAGCATATCAATTTAGTTTTCTTATTGGATGGTACCAGCAAAACTACTTCTGTTATCCTTGCAATTTTCATTAGCAAACTATTTCTATCCATAAAAAATGAACAGTGTACAAAAGTTTGCTCCGCTTTAAATCACCCATAATAACATGAAACTTTAGAATGAAATTCTGACATCACAGTCCCATCAATAAACATGAAACTTTAGAGTGAAAGTTTGAATTAGTTAGTGAAAAATTAGTGAATTTCATGAATAATCTTGAAAAAACTTAAAGTTTTTGAGAATTTGGTAAAGATATTCAAGTTTAACAATTAAAAATTCATTATGTTTGTATATATGAATTTATAGTTAAAAATTTAAATTAGTTGGAGAAGAATTTTATTTATTTGGAATGAATTTGATGTTTAATTTGTGAGCAAACATAAAACATGATTATTTAAATTTTTTTACAATTTATAATTTTTTATTTATTCAATTAAATTTATTTTAATATTTAATTTCTTATGTAGCATTTTAAAAATGACTTAAAATTTAATGTAATACTTGAAAATGACGTGTAAGTTGACGTGGCAGACGTGAAAGCTAATGAGTCAGCTGACGTGGGGTGCGTGTGTTACACTCACCAAAAAAGTGTTTAAAATATTGAGTTTTATTAAGTTGAGAGGTTCAGATGACAAAGGGCTAAGTAGAAGTATCCACATTACAAAACAAGCCAAGTATAAGGGTCCATCGAGCCATTTTTTCTTTGCAAAATCTTTACCCAATTTCGCCTTCAATTTAAACTTCAAAAATTTCAACTTAGTGAAATTTATTTGTAATAGCATGTACTAGCTCGAATATGATATTGACGATTTATTTTGAGATATTACCTATTTATAACAAATTGAGAAAATGGTCAATTACCCCTCCAACCTT
Organism: Capsicum pubescens; assembly: GCA_030864215.1. Taxonomy (NCBI): domain Eukaryota; kingdom Viridiplantae; phylum Streptophyta; class Magnoliopsida; order Solanales; family Solanaceae; genus Capsicum; species Capsicum pubescens. The sequence goes on along the minus strand of CM061539.1, from coordinate 182,221,136 downwards.
TAGTTGAAATCTCAACTACACACTCAACCTTTATGAGAGTCCCATTACCCCTCGAAACATTTTTTTTAGTGTATTTTGTACCCCTCCAATTGTTGACGTGTCAATATAAACCAAACAATTACCCATGCATGTGTACACGCGCCCGGCCCACCTACTTTTTTAGTTCCCTCCTAAAACGCCATTTTCATGAATTCCACTCACATCTCTCAGCTCTCTATACACACACACCATCTACAACACTACAGACAGAGAAATGCACACATTACACAAATTACTACACACAGCCATACGCGAGAGAGGGGAGAAATAGTGAAAGACAAGAGAGAAAAAGAGGGAAAAACAGCCATATCGAATTCAACAACAACAAAGCGGATCCAAAGTTCCAAATTACTTATGTAGATTCCCGATCTTTCACAAAATTCAAATTGCAGTACAAATTCAAATCAATGCGTGCTGATAACACTGCATCCACTACTCCAGAAGCGACGAGCTTTTTCAGTTGAACAAGCAAGAGTTGAGAATTAACAATTTCATCTTCAGTTAAAAAATTCCTATTATGTTCATCTTCAATTGGTTAAAAATTGTGATTGCCATGGAACTTAACAATCTTAATAAGTTTAATAATTTCACTACTCTGTCAAATATCTGGTACGAATCGCAATTGAAAGAGAAGCAAGGATGAAAAGAAATAGAAGATATCTTCTAAAACTCGAAACTCGAGATCTGGGTTTCTTAGAAGCAGCAGAACTCTTCTTCACAGTTGTTGACACCATTTTTGCTAAATTCAACAAGAGTAATTTGCTCGGTATTTTGAGAATTGAGAAATAATGAATTGTGGGAAATTTGATAAAGCTGTGAATGATATGTAAAGGGAAATAATGAAATCTGATTAGAAAATAGCTGTGTATGATGCGACGTTTGTGAACAATGAATTACCAAAGAACACTTCGATTTTTGGATTGAAATTGTGGGTGGTTATTGGGATATCCAAGAGATGAGATTTGACGTTTGGAGATGAAGGATTATGTTGGGTTTAATTGGAGAAGACAACATTAGTTAATAATTAAAAATAATGGCATGTATTATACATGTGGCACCTAAAATTATTGATTTTGTAGGGTTGAAGCCCCAACTGACGCTCCTATTGGGGGTGTTCTCACCTCCCATGACACGTCAGCAATTGGAGGGGTATAAATTACGGTAAAAAAATATTTAGAGGGGTAATGGGACTCTTGTAATGGTTGAATGTGTAGTTGGGATTTCAATCAAAGGTTGAAGGGGTAATAGACTATTTTCTCTAACAAATTTGATTATATGTTTGAGGTAAATTAAACAAGTCGAGTGATTTCTCTAGTTTCTCAGAAATCGAAGGTATAAATCGTATTTTAAAAAAGTACATTCAAATTTTAAACATTTTTCTAAAAAATTCAAATAAAGTATTTTTTAAAAAAAATTTATGATCAAATGTGCACTTAAATAATTTTAAAAAGTAAACTTGATTATAAATGTATACTACTAACACTCTTACTACAAATTGGGGGCTGGTAAAAATGTCCAACCTATAAATTATTTTTATTTGAAGGAAAATAAATGACATTCAAAAACATAAAAAAAAAATATATATATTTAGAGATTATTATGCAAAAGGTAGTTTTGCTTTTTTTTTTTTTTTTTTTTTACAGTGAACTTATTTTAGTTACAACATGCAAAGCAGCTTGTTGATACTACTAGCATTATGATGATACTACTAGCATTATGATCAATCTCAAACAATAACTATAAATAGAAGAAACTAAAGGAGAGAAAAAATTAATACCTTTTAACATCAAGTATATGTATCATTTTTCACTAATATATCTTGTATAGTATACTTTTTTTTCTATTCTGATCATTCCAATCAATTCTTGTGCCGTTTAAATTTCAATAGTGAATCAAAAAGTCTATACAAATATAACTTATTATGTATATGTATATGTATATGAATCAATTCCAAATAAATTAATGTCCATTATATGAATTCTCGATATTATTGATGTGATTAATCGAAATAAATTTCAATTGGATGATGCTAAATGGCCATAAAACTTTCGCCATAATATGGCCATGATATTAAAAAGTCTATAGTAGCCTTTTGGAATCTTTTTCTATTTTTTTAAAGTCAAGGTAATTAAACATTAAAATATGTATACTCCCTATATTGCAATTTAATTGCAACACAAATTCTTAGGCAAGAATATCAATAGTCTTATACCATTAAAATACTTATATTTCTTCAAAAACGTACATATTTTTTGCTATAACTCAAACACTATGTTTACTGTCTATTTTTTTTCTCATGTTCTTCTCTGACTTTCTCTCCTTGTTACTAAAATTATCTCTAATTTTTTATTTTTTTAAGTATATGATTAAATAAAATTAAAATATATATTTAAATAATTTCCAGGCATAATTTGTAAGATATTGCAATGACGACAACTCAACATACCTTAAACCTGATAAACGTTGACACTTACAGAAATTATGCATATAGTTCACATCTGTCGAGAGGTATAAGTGTTAATCATATAACTCTTTCACTCCTATATTACGACGATTTGATAATTGTGAATTATTACTTATATTTGTTACTAAATGATTTCTAATAAATTATTTTTATTATTATTATGCTTAAATAAAATTAATATATATATATATATATATATATATATATATAATTTGTAAAATATTATGATAACAACAAATCACACATACTTTACACTTGGTAATCCGATAAGTCAAACTACTAGTTCACTAACCAAAATGTCATTACAGATTATTGATTTCGATTCTATTTTGAAGAGTTGTAGCTAGAGTCAAGGATGTTATGTTCAAATTTAAGTACTGACTGTCTTTTACTATCACAAATAAAATTCTTTCTATGAAAGAATAAGCATTGACTGAGATCATGCTGAAATATTGAGATCTTTATCTAATTATTTTTTTTAACTTGAAAAGGTGTAAAATTATACTAACTGAAATTAAGAATGTCAATCTAAATAAATGTATTTGAAACGTATCTAACAATAATGATTATGTTTTAAAATTATAAAATTATACTTAAATTAACAAATAATGAGTATGTGTGAAAATTGACAAATTCTAAACGTATTTACCACTGTATGTTTTCAAATACTGAAAATATGTTTCACTGAAACATATTTCAGTGTGGAGGAAAATATTTTAATAAAGAATTAGAATTAGAGAATTTTTTTACTCGTGAATTAGAATTAGTAAAAAATTATGTTTAAATCGATTTGAAAATACGTTTCAATTTTCACTGTATGTTTTCAAATACATTTGATTGAAAATTATAAACGTTTATACCAATTATGTTTAATGTGTCGATGTTTATTATTTCTAAAGTCTTTTGAATTGACGATTGAAATATTATCAATTTTTTTTAAATTATCTAAATCTATTAATAACAATTAATAAAATATTTAATTAAAGATCATATTAATAACAGTGTAAGTAATGATTCACAAGTTATTAAATCGGACTAGACAACTTATTACAACATCATATGACTCTCTTAGGTTGATGTTGACTAGGGCTGACAGTTACAGATTATATGTTTTTATTGTTTACTATAATGTGTCAATATTTATCATGTCTAAAGTGTTTTGAGTTTTTGTTGTTGTTATTGAAATATTTTCAAATTAGATTAAAAAAATTTTAAATATGCAATTTAAATTTGTATAAATATATTAATTAATATAATTACTTAATTATAGGTCATATTAAATAATGATTTACAGGATCAAATCGACGTGACATAGAAATACAAGTCTACCACATTAACGTTAGACTCTCTTTTGTTGTTGTTAACAAGGATTGACACAAATGAACTATATATAATTTTATAATTTTTATAATTTGTTAATGTCTAAAATGTTTTGAATTTTATCTGTTATTATTGAATTGTTTACACATTAAATTTTTAAAACTATTTTTAATTTATTTAAATATAATATTTAATAAAATTATTTAAATAGAGGTTATATATAATAACAATCATATGTAATGATTCATAATTTTTTAAATCGATGTAACACATGGGTTCAAGACTGTAACATCAATGTGTGACTCTCCTGAGTTAATGTTAACTAGAGTCGACATATATTAACTATATACATTTTATAATTTTTATACTGAATCGATATCTACCATGTCTAAACTATTTTTAGTTTTAATTGTCATTGAGAATATTTTCAAATTATATCTAAGTAATTATCTAAATAGATCTTAAAATTTATTTAAACTCAATAATTGGTAAACTTACTTATTAGAGCTTACATTAATGGCAAATATATAATGATTAGCAAATTATTGAATCAAAGTAAATGTATTAAGTTCTATATTACAAGAATAAAAACAATTACCTATAGAAAATTTTTTAGTAGGCATGTTCTATTGATATCTCTTTTAATTTAATTGAAGCCGCAGTCCTGACGTTGCTGAATTTACAACATTCTCAATCCTTTAGCTTAAAAAATTTGAAAAAAATACACAACAAGATTTTAAATAGCTAAAAACTCAGAGAAATAAATTGTTGAAGTGAATTTGTATCATTAGAAATTTTAATAATTTATCTTGTCTAATTACACAATTTTAATAATTTGTCTTGTCTAATTACATAATTTTAAGTAATTTTATTTTTCTGTTGATAAATTATAAAAATAGAATGTCAATAAACTTGAAAAAATTACTTTTCTAAATTTTTTTAATTATTTTATATTCTAAATTTTCATTCTAAAAATGTGGCGAAATGGAATAACTATCCACCAAAGACAAATAAAATTATTTATAATTACTTTTAAATTATCATTCAGTCATTTATATATCATTCTAAAAATATCCAGCAATTTTAAAATTATTTTTAAGTTTAATATTATTTTAGATTTTAAAAATTATTCAAATAAATGAAATAACTTAACGTTTTTCTTCTTTGTTTGTATAGATATTATTTTGAAATGCAAAGTCAACAAATAAGTAAACAAGTTAGATGTTCAATCCCCATGTGTTGAAAATAGCTAGAAGAATAAATGAAGAAAGAATATATAAATTTGGGAGAAAAGGATAAGAATGTAAAAATGTAAACCTGTTTACAATGTGAATAGACTTTATTATCAAATTTGAGCTATTATGGCCAAATTATGGCCATATTTTATGACCAAAAGGATATATATAGAGAGAGAGAAAGAGAGAGAGAGAGAGATCCATCTTTCTTCAAAATAAGAGAAAATACATAGATACCCCCGAATCTTGTCCGAGTTTTTTAAAAAGACACTTAAACTATACTTTCTACTTATTACCCCACAAATCTTTCTTAAATTATTGCAAATACACTATTTTGACACTCTGTGTGTATACACGCACAACAAGTGCGTGAAAGATTCAAAATTGACTTTATTGGCCAATTAAAAGCTGCCACGTGCAAATAATTTGATATATAATTTATCTTTTTAAAAAATATATATATTTATTTACTTTTAAAAATTATTACATACCCCCTCCCCCCGCAATACCCCACCCACCCGCCATTGTCTTCTTCCTCATTGACAACTTCTTCTCCACCACCATAACTCAACAACAACAACAACAACAACAACAACAACATCATCACCATAACTCTCTTTCTCCTCAATCCTCTCAATCATCACCATAACTCTACTCACTTTTTACCATCACCATATTTACCTTCTTCAATTTCAAGTTCTTATTTCAATTTATTTTTTTGACATTTTGAACAATTTTATAAAACCCAATATATTTCAAGATGATTAAGAGTATTATTTTTGTATTTACATTTCAATAAGCTATTTACGAATTTTAGAAAATTCACTAATTATTTACAAAAAAATTTAATTTTGATATTATTTTTCTCAAAATCTTTATTGCTTTAAAATATCAAAGTTTATTCAGACAAAAGAATGATTAATTTCATATTAATAACTTAAGAGATAATACATCGAAACTATCCTGAACTTGTTAGCAAAGCTTTCTTTAGACCCTAAACTAATCGAGCAATTATTTACCTCCTTATGAACTTTAAAATGTATTATTTTGCCTCCTTAAGAGTTGATGTGGCAATAAATAAATAAAGGCGCGTTTTAGTGGAAAAAAAAAGTATAAATTTTTTTTAGTGGGGCCCACTTTAATATTTTTAAACATTTTTTTTTCCTTCTTCCTCACACCCCACCACCCCCATTTCTTGTTCTTCTTCACACCCCACCACCCCCATTTCTTCTTCTTCCTTTATTATTTTTTTTTTTCACTTCTATTCACCAAAATCTTCAATCAAATACACAATAATAAAATACATAAATTATACAAAAATAAACTTTCATATAAAAATCAAGAATCAACAAAATAAACTCAAAAAATACATAAAAGTCATTGTGTAAAGCACAACACATGTCGTTAGTCTTTGTCACTCCCTTCTTCTTCTACTTTTCAAACTGAAACTTTTTTTTTTCAGTTCATAGGCTTCTCTCTTCCCCATTTTCAACACGAATCGACGATCCCTACCACTTAATTTTCGATCACTGCTACCAATTTTTAACTATAAACAGTTAATCAAACGGGTCTCCACTATATATATTATTTTTATTTTTGAGTTCATTTTTCTTGATTTGGGTATGTTTTGTTATGTGTTTTTCAGTTAGATTCTGAATTTGATTTGTTTTGTTGGGTATTGATCTGTTTTGTTATTTTGGGTGATCGTTGGAGTGTTCAAAATTGAATTTTGATTGGTTTTCTTGATGTGGGTATGGCTGGTTTTCTTGGTTCAAGATCTGTAGATTGCCGATTTGTGTTGGAGGGGAGAGGGGGTTGTGAAGAAGAAAGAAAGGGAGGGGCATATATATATATATATACAGTATATATTTTACTTTTAAAAAAAAAAAATATAAAAATATAAAAATAGTATGTGTGTGGGATTATTTTTTTTTTTAAATTCTAATTTCTTAGGTGACAATCACATAGCACTGATGTGGCTCTGATTTGGCAATGACATGGCGCGTGTGTAGTGCACTCTCCGTTGTGAGAGTGAGATTTTGATTTTGAGGTTGAAATTAATTCACTTGAAAGTTGTTAAGGGGGTTAAATAATTGTCTGATTAGTTTGGGGTCTAAAGTAAGTTTTGTTGACAAGTTAAGGGGTGTTTTGATGTATTATCTTATAACTTAATCAAAGTTGAGAAAGTGCTAAAAAAAATTTATAAAAATGCTTTCTAATTGTTATGTAATGGCCGAAGGGAATGGAGATATTTTGTGGAGAAGAAGGAAAAGAAATATGAAGCTAAAGGAGATTGGTTATAGAGAAAATACGTGGAGTGAAATGATTGGTAGAAAGGAAAAAGAAAGTCAAAAAGTAAGAGAGAGGAAAATGAAAGAAGATAAAAATGAAAAGAAAACAATTAAAAATAAAAAATATGTATTTTTTATTAAGTCAGACGTGTCAAAATTGTTTGGGGGGGGGGGGTATTAGGATACTCACAAAGTTGAAGTGTCTTTTTGAAGAAACGATCCAACATTAGGGGGTATTTATGTATTTTCTCTCAAAATGAAGATATCATCTCGCATACGATGAAGACCTTATGTCAATTCTCAAACAAATAACTTTTAATTTAATTTAGTTCATTTTTTCACTTTTTTCTCTCGTTAACTGATCAATCGAGCTAATGTTTACCGATCCTCAGCATCCAATAATATTTTTTATTTTTTTCTCTCGCCAACTAACCAATCAAGTAAATGTTTACTGCAAATTCATCAATTTTCAAGACCGACACACTACCCTCTGACATCACTCTTTCAGCGTCAACTCTAAAATATTGATCAACTATGATCGTTTATTATGTTGATAATAGACCTTTGTTAAAGTAGTTTGAGCATGTTAATGAATATGGATCAGAAAAAAAGGACATATTCTATAAAGTTCGAGTATGTTATTGAATAAAGAGAAAATGCATCAAAACCCTCTAAACTTGTCACTCCAACTTATTATAGCATTTAAACTTAACACGCGTTTATTTACCCTCATAACATCTTTAAAGTGAAATAATTTCACCTCTTAATATATAAAATCACTCTCACAACGGAGAGTGCATCACACTCGCTAACACATTAGCGCCACATCACCGCCAAGTCAGAGCCACGTAAATAAAATATTTTTTAAATAAGAAGGTCCAAATATCGAAGGAAAAATAAGAAGGTTTCAGCGATTTTTGAGATAGGATCGCTCAAACAACGAGAAGGAAAAATTAATCGATGAACTTGGGGACCGATTTCGGCTAGATTGAGCACGAATCGGATGAAAGCTTCGCCGGAAAAAAAAACTCGATAATACCGAACTTCCCCTGATTTTACTATTTCTAGCCGAAAATCCTCAATCTGCTTCCCTTTTTTGATCCCTTCCTCACTGATATGAGTGTATGCGTGCTTCTCGTGAACTCTGTGTATAGTGTTTTTCAATCCAAAATCATAATGGAAAGGAGGTGTGTATACTTATGTGTTTTGAATTCGTTTGTGAGTGTGGTCTCCTTGTTCATTCGAAAAAAGAGGAAAAGAAAAAATGGAGATTCTTGTATTCATACCATGAGTCCCTCTCCCCAAAAAAATCCCTCAGAGTGTATATCCTCTCTCTGTATATTGTTGAGAGTATTTAAGTGGGTCCCATAATGTGCCTTTCCTAGAAGGTTCCTTGTGCGTATTTCTTTGTGGACAAGAAAAAGAGAAGGGGGGTCACGTGGGTAGAGGTGGGGTAGTAGGTGAGGTGTAAGTTTTTAATTGGAAAGGTTGTTGGGGAGGTTTTAAAAGAAGACGAAATTTGTTATCTTTCATCTTTGTTTCAGATCGCTGATGCTTTCCCCTGTCTTGTTTCCTCATTGACCCAAACCAGATCAGGGGGAAAGATTTTGACTCAAATACCGATTTTCTCTTTAAGCATGTCTCTGAGATGCCCCTTTTGAAAGATGAATATTTCACACATCCAAGAACCTGTCGATTGATGAACTTTCTTTTCTATGTCTTGAATTATGATCATGTTTCTTTCATGTGCTGGTCCTTGACTTTTCCTCATACAATTGGGAAGACTAGTAGCAAGTTTTGAAATACTTTCTCGTTTGTTTTGACACAGAATAGATCAAAAAAATGTAAAGAAACGATGGTGACTTTTATTTTAATAAAGACATAAAAGGACAAAAATATGAATATGTAAATGAAAGAAAAGGGCAATGTCCCTTATTCAAAAAGAAAATTTATCTGAATACGACAACCAACTCCAATGAGTATGACATGCATTTTGGATTAAGTTGCCTGATCTTCCTATTAGGGCTGCATATCGGTCAGTTCGGTTCGGTTTTGAAAATTATCGGTTTCACTTATTCATTATCGGTTTGTATATATGCTAAACCGTTAAAGAACCGTTAAGATATTGGTTAATCGGTTATCGGTTTATCGATTTTTCATTGTTATCGGTTCGGTTATCGGGTTAACCATTAACATTAAACATTAAAACTCTAAGTCACAAATTAATTTAAAACTGCTAGTACAAACAAAATAGAAAAATCCAAAGTTACAACTTACAAGTCACATGCTCACAGAAGTGATATTCTTTTCTTACCTTTGTTCAAGTTGCTATATATCATCAATGCTAGGTTTTTTTCCAACTTTGGCCAAATCTAAATAAATTAAAAGAACAAGTCAAGACTCAAGCATAAAAAATATTAAATAAATAATTCACCAAATACAAGATTTTTTTTTTTACCTTGTTCAAGTTGCTCAAGAGAATCTAAATCCTCCTCGATACTTATAGGTTGTGATTCACTTCGAATCCAATCCTGTAGACACACTAGAGCTTCTACCAATTTAGAAGTTAATGAACTCCTAAATGAATCAAGAACACAAGAGAAAGAAATTTGGAAAGAAACATAACTTTGTTTTGCGTTTTAGCTTTCACACATCTCAACTAATTCTACGGGATTAAACACAAGCAACAGATGTGAAATCCATCTTTTCTACTATAGCTAAGCTAAGTTATATACTACATGCTATTTTTGGAGCACTTGATGAGAACATTTGCAGTTTTTACATACTTTTGAATTTGGTAGTTCATTGAAAGATTAAAAATTTTCTCAAAAATTACCTTGTTTACTTCACCTTAGAGGCAACAGAACTATCTTTCCAAGAGTTAAGAGCAAAAGCAACCAACGTAATCATCAAGAACCAGTTGCTAATGAAATTGATAACTTTCAGAAGAATACAGAGCTTATTCAAGTAACACGTCCTTAAATTCTTGGGAGTGTTGTAAAAGCTAATTCTTTCATGTTTCTCTTCGTTGTACTTATTCTTTCTATCCACTAATCACCATGTTAGTCTTGCGTAGAGAAAATACAAATTCTGTAATTGAGAAAAAGAAAAAGAGAGAAAAAATGACAGAAGAGATGGCAAGAGAATACAAACAGTATACAACAATTTAACATTCAATAAAGAATTAGGAACTGAAAAATCACAAACATTAACCAAAAGAAGACACAAACATAAATCTAGCAGGACATACTAAAAGATTCCACCAGTAAAAGAGTGTGAGCTGATATTGTAGTCACAGTTCATAATCAAGACTTGGGTTAAGCTTCCATTAAACTGTAACTCCCTGTGATTTTGTAAACTTTGGTTATTCTCTAAGCCAAGGTTTGCTCAGTGCCACAATTTTCATTCATAGTGGAGGGTTTTCTATGTGACGATTCTCAGGTAATTACTTTAGCCACACTTCAATTCAACAAAATTGTACAATATAAAAAGGAAACGCAAGGAGAGATATAATCTTATTACAACGCAACAATTTATTTTTTCAGATGGTAAATCTTAATATTCTGAATCCAGTTTCTAACAAAGAACCAAAAAGCCCCAAATTGAGGTCATAACCAGTAACACTACAGTTGCACTAATGTACAAAAACACAAAAAACACAAAATTTTCTAAACTTAAATAGTCCTTAGCAAGTTAGTAGCACAACAACAACAGCGATTGGACAAAAATTGGACAAACATAGAAGACTAGACACTCAACACTAGCCAGAAATTGAAGATGAAGAAGAAGACTATCTAAGAAACAAGAACGAGCAAAAATCGTTACTTGTTCAGCGTAACAACAACAACGTTTGTGATTTCGAGCAGCGTTTCGTCTCTCTAAATTGAACAGTTTTGAGCAAATTTTGAGCTTTTGTGAAATGTGAAATTCAGTATGTGAGTAGTGAGAGAGAGAGACTGAGATGAGAGTGAGAGAGAGGCGCTAAGTCTTAGGGTGAAATTCAGTATGGGCTTGGGTAGCCTACTCGCCTTTTGCCTTTTGGGCCGTAGAGTATTTGAATGTGACCTGGTTTGTTATCGGGATATCGGGTAGCCCGATAACAAAATTAATTAGATCGAGGCCCGAACCAATATCCCATTAATAGAAATATTACAACCGAGACCCGACCCGAATATTGTATAAACCGACCCAATAACTCGATAACCAAATTATCGGTTCGGTTTAACGGGTTGAACCAAAAAATGCACAGCCCTACTTCCTATCCAAACTTCCCATTTGTTGTTGAGTTCGTGCCTTTTCCGCTGAGCCGCTTCTTCAAATCCATTGGACCCATATATCTCATTCAATCGACGACATCTTAAAAGATAATGATAAGTAGTGTAGGACGAAAGATAATGCTTCACCTTCTGTGCTACCCAAGTTAAGGTACAACACGTCCTTTCAAGAAGAGTGTACCTAGCCTCATATGTTGTGAACTTCTTATTGAGATAATAAATAGCCTGCTCCTTTTTTCTCGTGACATCATGTTTACCTAGGAAACAACCAAAAGAATTGTCCATGACCGATAAATATAAGATCAAAGGCCTACCAGGTTCCGGTGGTACCAGCACGAGTGGATTTGACAAATATCTTTTGATTTTGTCGAATGCTTCCTGACATTCTTCAGCGCACTCTACCACAACACTCTTTTTCAGCAACATGAAAATGGGCTCACACGTGGTTGTGAGTTGAGAAATAAACCTACTAATATAGTTCAGCCTACCAAGAAGACTCATCACCTCAGTTCTGTTCTTGGGTGGTGGCAGATCCTGAATGGCTTTGATCGTCGAAGGATCCAATTTGATACCCCAACGGCTGACTACAAACCCCAACAGCTTTCCAGATGGAACTTCAAATACAAATTTTGCCGGGTTGAGTTTGAGATTATACCTGCGGAGCCTTTTGAAGAACTTTCTTAGATCTTTAACAGGGTCAGCCTGATTCTTTGATTTAATAATCATATAATCTACATAAACCTCAATATCCTTATGCATCATATCATGAAACATAGTGGTTATGGCTCATATTTTTTTTGTCCAATATTCTTCAGACCGAACGACATTACTCGATAACAATAAGTTCCCCATGGTGTGATAAAAGACATCTTCTCTGCGTCTTCATTATCCATAACGATCTGGTGGTATCCGGTATAACAATCCACAAAAGAGGCTACCTCATGTTTAGTGCAATTGTCCAACAAAATATGGATGTTGGGCAGCGGAAAATCATCCTTCGGACTTGCTCTGTTCAAATCACGGTAATTAATACATACTCAAATTTTGCCGTCTTTCTTTGGAACGGGAACAACATTGGATAACCACGTAGGATATCGAGCCACTCGAATGACTTTGGCTTCAAGTTGTTTCATGATTTCCTCTTTGATTTTGATACTTACATCAATTTTAAACTTCCTCAACTTTTGTTTCACAGGGGGAAGGCAAGATCAGTTGGCAATTTATGAGCCACTAATTCAGTGCTTAAACCAGGCATATCATCATAAGACCATGCAAAAATATCCTTATAATCAATTAACGCTTGAATCATTCCATCTTTTAGTTGTGGCAAAGCATGTACACTGATTTTAGTTTCCCTAACATCTTTTTGATTCCCTAGATTAATTGTCTCAATTTCATTCAAATTAGGATTTGGCTTGTCTTCAAACTGCTCCAACTCTTTGCTTATTTCTTCTAGTGCATCTTCTTCATCATATTCCCCCTCTTGCTTCATTATATCTTGATTAGTTTGTATTTTAAGATCAGGCCAAAAATTCCGCATGCATGTCATGTCATTAGAGTCAGCATAAAGAGAACTGTATAAAGAAAAGACAACAAGATACATTAGACACAAAATAAAAGGGACATTGCATTTCATTAAAAGGGAAAGATAGGAGCGTTTAAACACAAACAACAAAATACAAACAAGCTAAATTTTGAGTTACAACCCTGGAATAACTCAAAAAACTGAAAGAAAAACAAAATGAACTACCAAAACTCCCTCCTGACGGGGAGAGGAGTGACTTCCCAATTGTTGAGACGGACAGCTGGGCTTATGAACTGCACATCTGCCTTACTGGTACCTTCTTCTGTGTCAACCATGTCAACTTCAATCAACAGGTTCTAGAAGTCATCAACCAATTCAACTTCAAAATCTACAGGTGCCACGACACTGCTCTTGATGAATGACTTACTGAGTAGAGGCACTGGGCGAGGGAGTGACCATATTTCTTTCTTTGTTTCCTTAGATTTCTTCAGATCTTCAGCCGTAGGTTTGAAACCCAGACCAAAAGTGCCCATGTTATCCCTCAGACATATGGGACGAACTATACCATGAAGAGACACTCCTAAACCCTTTCCTGGCTCGAATCCATATTTTAACATTTTATTTATCATTATGACAGAACAGGGAGACAATTGTGGCCTTGGAATAACTTGCCCTTCAATGATACGATTCACCGATACTGTATCAAAAGTTTGATAGACAAATGTCTCCTCTACATTGTTTGTTTCAATAAGGGACAAGGGAGAATCTTCATAGGAGGACAAATACCCTTCACCATGAATAACCACTTCTTGTCTGTCATGCTCAAACATGATCATTTGGTTCAATGTAGATGCAACCGCCTTGGCCTTGTGGATCCATGGTCTTCCCAACAACAGATTGTAAGAGGAGTCGATATTCAGCACTTGAAACTCTATGGTGAATTCAATCGGCCCTATAATCAACATTAGTTCTATTTCTCCAATGGATTTGAATTTTTCTCCATCAAAAGCCCTGACACATACATTGTTGGGCCTGATCCTCTCAACACCAATATTCAACTTTTGCAAAGTGGAAATAGGGCAAATATTTGCACCTGAACCTCCGTCAATCTTGACATGAGTGACGTAGAAATCTTCACACATTACTTTAATGTATAGACCCGATTATGCCCCGTACCTTCAACAGGAAATTCATCGTCAGAGAAACTGATCCGATTGTTCTCAAAGATTTTTCCAACCATTTCCTTAAGCTGATTTATCGTAATCTACCTAGGAACGTATGCTTCGTTTAATACCTTATGTATAATGTCACGATATTCCTTGGAAGAAGCAACAAAGATAAGAAGGAAATTTGAGCAGGAGTTTTCTTCAACTGATCTATTATTGAATACTCTGGCAACTTCATCTTTTTCAATAATTCTTCGGCTTTTTCTTTGGTGACAAGCTTTTTGATAGATGAAGGCCCACTCATAATTGTCTTGGACTTTCTTAAACATTCATGCACGAAGCATCTTCCTGACTGAGTAAAACCCCTACCTCATCTGCACCTTCCACTACTTCCTTCCCCTGATAAGTCATCACAGTCCGCTTATAGTTCCAGGGAACCTTTTTCGTATCAACTATCAGAGGTTAGGTCACTGGTTTGATGATAATAGGTGCCGCAAGTGCTCCTTTCACCGTGAATATAGGCTTACCTGGAGCTCCTATCACCGTCAACTTAGGCTTGTCTTAACTTAAACCAACGACTGCTCCGACTCCTTTCACTGTGATCACGGGTTTCTTTATGCTTTCTTGGACTTTATCCTCTCTTGTTTCTTCCTGGCTCAATCATATTGCTTTCAATGAGTCCGCCACATTCACTGATTTATCCTCATTGGTCTGTATTCTGACAATAGGCTTATAACACCTTGATGACTCTTTCCCATCATATGTCAATTCTAACATATTAGTTTCAGCATGGGTTGGCAGTGGATTCTGGTTAACGTTTGGAACCTCCGGGACCTGGACCAAATCTGATTTGCATCGATTAAATCTTGGACGGCTCTCTTTAAATACCAGCATTTCTCGATATCGTGGCCTGGTATGTCAGAACAATATGTATACCTTAAATAATAATCAAGATTCCTAGGAAGTGGATTTGAAATCCTTCTTTGAATTGGGATTAAGACCTTCATCTTTCTCAACCTATCAAATAAACTAGCATATGTCTCCCCGAGAGGTGTGAACTAATTTTTGACCGCCTTCTCTTTCTTGTACTCGGGCCTGGTTTAGAAACCGGGTCTGGAGGGGTTTTGGTAATTTGGTGAAGCTGATGGACGATTTTGTGGAGCTTGCACACGCCATTTTGTGGAGCTTGCACACGCCATTTTGTGGAGCTTGCACACTTGTCGATATCTTGATCGACAAACCATTCTGAAGCCAGATCGGAAAGATTCTCGCCAAAGAAAGCCATGAGCAACTCTTCCCTTCCCTCTGCAGCCCTCAACTGGTTGCAATAATGTCTCAAGTGTGCCATGGGATCACCGTGACCAGCATACTTCTCAAATTTGGGCATTTTAAAGTCGAGGGGAAGGTTAACGTCTGGGGACATGCAAAGATCTTTATAGGAAACACTCTTATAACCTTCGATTCCCTGCAAATTCCTCATGGCATGTTCCAAACTTTTCAATTTCCGCGCTACGACTTCCTGTTCTTCTGTTGCTACAGGCTTCTCTGTATCAAACGGAAATACAGGTGGCTGATTGTACCCATACGGTTCATTAATCCTCAAAGTAGGCTTCGGGGCATAATACTGATTATATGAAATCTTTAATACTGGCTCACTAGCAGAACGAGGAAGCACCGTTGTCGGACGCAGAATATAGGTGGGAGCTTTAGGTGGTGGCGGAGCCACAAAAACAGGCGCTGCCGGTGGCACCGGCTGAGCAGCGGGCCTTGGTTGGGGAACTGCCAAGGGCACACTAAAAGTGACAGGATAATATTGTCATGAAGTGAATCCTGGCGCGTGTTTCGGTGACTCTATAGGAGCAGAGAATTGAGCCTGACAAAGCGGTGGGCAGTTAGAGATATTCCCAAGATCTTCAGGGAGCGGAGGAGGAGGCATGCCACTAGCCCATGCTCGGTGCAGATCTATTAATTATTGCCTGAGTCTTAGAACCTCATCTTTGCGTTCTGAACTTTCCTCCCGGGGATCCTGATCTAGGTCAATGAGCAAATTTACAATCTCCCTACTAGCCATGGCGAGCTTTGCTTTTGATCTAGTGAAGTACGAGTGACTTTCCAGAGTGCTGCAAACCAACCACTGTTATCTAAAAGAACATGCTCATCAAAGACAACACCCGTTAGGATTAGGTCACACAACAAGCATGGAAATCACATTGGTAAAATTGTCCTAGATTCATGTTCATTTCTACCAGCCTTTGAGGGTAGCGAGGTCATTTTAACATCATCCCGATTTTCATCTACACTCATTTACTTCTTTCCTCCAACCACACCTCTTTTCTTCCGCCCTCATTTCTTTTTTTTTGTATCAATCTCTGTTCTTTCCCTTTCTGGTGTCATCATCCTTTCTTTCTTTTCTTCTTTCTCTATCCCATTTCTTTTTATCATTCGTTATGGCTTTTGTTTTTCTTTAAAAGAGGAAAATTGGGGTAAATCAAAGAAAAGAAATTTTTGATCGAACCCAAAAGTATGTTACCTACGTATCATGTTGTTCATGAATCTGATCTTGCGTAGTTTAGGATGCATATGCATAAACATCACATAGTTGAAGTTTTTTTTTCACGAAAAACGAAAACAAACAAACAAAAGAAAGACGTAACATCATAACATTTTGATGAAAGAAACAACAAAAACACACAACGAAATTAAGACAACCTCGATACTAATCAACAAAGACTGAATGACATTCTAGACTAACATGACAACATACATAATGCTCCTAATAAAGACTCTAAAGTTAAAGCAAACTTGACACCGACTTAACAAAGATACAATACTACAAATGGCAGAAAAGTAAAGGACTCAAACTAAACAAAAGATAGGAAATGCTCCTTCAAACTGGTGCTCTGCGTGATGACCCTGGATGAGAAGGATCTGCCTGTGAAGTTCTCTTTCTCCCATTCAAACAATGTAGCATATCTTGTAAGGACCCTTCAATATTTGGGAAGATGCCTCTGGCACATATTCCTTCCTCGTGAGGAGTACACTTGAAAAGACTGTTCTGACACCCCTCAACAGTTTTGAGCAAACCTAATAACTGAACACTTAGTGCCTCTACCTTGGCCCCCACCCCTTCATCCTGATGGTCTCCAACTATGCATTCATCTTGTATCCTCCCTCTAAGATGCACTGGTAATGGTATGCTGACACCTCGAGGAATAGATTGTAACCAGATTCCATATCCTTGAGTGTATCCGGGATTATCTAAACCTGTCCTGAGAGTATCCACGCCCTGCCATGTTGCATTACTCCAGAATTGCTCATACTTGATCTCACCCCTGGCATGGTCCCTAAAGTACTCCACATCCTATTGAAAGTCCACTATTTGCGGAACATCTTGCACTCTACCCAATTGACGCATTACCCTAAGAAGAGTGTATGGTCGGGTACAATTAAGCCCCAACAAAACTAGATGGGGGTGTATGCTAGATCCAATAAAGATTACTTTCGGTCGGAACCATAGATAGGTCCACAAGACATTGCTATCTGTTCAGGATTCAAGGAACTCAACCCAAACGTCGACTACTATAGGCAATGAGAATTTAGCAAAACCCATTTTATGTTCTATGGTTTCCACTCGACTAGGCAGACAACGGTCAATCACATCAGATTTAAGCAAAGAAGGGGCACGCAAATGCTCCATCATCCATAGTTGTAATATTAGGTTGCTCCCCTCAAAAAATCGCATACCCCCTTTTATCTCGGTCAAACCTTTGTATATTTCCACCAAGATCAAAGGCACAATAGTGACCTTATCTCCCTTATCCTTGTTAAATAACGCCATCGCTACAGATTGTAACCGAGTATTAATACGCCAATCTTCCAAGGGGAATACCAAAGTACCTAACAGAACAAAGGCGAAGACTTCAAGGCGACGTTTCTCCCAATTCTTCTTAGTTGTTAAAATTTATCTAAAAAATAATCAAAACCGTCTAAGAGGCCAAACCGAGCATACAAGTAATCGAAAGAGATCCAAGATTGGTTAAGGCAACCCAGATGGTCATTAACTTTCAACCCATAACAGTGGAGAAACCTATTGGGAGAATGAAACCACGCTCGAATCAACATATTTTTAATGTAGGCCAATTTAAACAAACCAGATATCTCCGCCAGGGTAGGTGTCATTTCACAACTCCCAAACCTAAAAACCAGACAATTTGGATCCCAAAAAGTCAATGCAGCCTCGATCAAGTTTGGACGGGGCATGATAGACAAGAAAGAAGTGAGAGTGCCTAGCTTCTTTGATAACTCATGCATTTTGGAGTAGTTGAACGTGCACCACCACTTGATTAACTTTTTGGGCACTTTAGAAACCATTAGGACTTTAGACCTTGGAGGCAAATCCATCCTGTAACAACACACAAGGCTTATGATTTAACAATTGATAAAAGGGCAGAAGTTCCCGACCCTCGGGATTTTGACACGGAAAGGTTATCATGCAGAAACAAACCACTTTAGACTCAGATAAAAACAAATGGTACCACTAAGTGCGGTCAGCCTACTTGGCTAATATTAACCGACGACTCTAGACCAGACTAAAAGGGGGAAGACCCTAAGCTAGGACCAAGATAGTGACCAAAATAAAATTTTACCGGACCCACCGAGGGTTGCCTACGTATCCCGCCCCGAAGGACGAGAATCAGGTACGCGTAGTTCGTCCAGCTTGGACAATAAAGGATTAAATGACAAACTAAACCCTGAATTGAAAGACATGACTAAAGACATACGAATAAAAAAAAAATTGTGTGTTTTTAATTAGAAACTAACACCAACAACTATGAAAGAAAAATCTTTTTGATATTTTCGTTATAGAAAAATGTACAAAGCTCCTATTGAAAGGAAAAAAAATAATTTTTGAAGTTTTCGAATAGTGAATACTTACTAAAGAAATAAAAGAAAAATCTTTTAAACATTTTTGATTTTTGGAAAAGGAGTGCAAAAAGTAAAAAAAACATTTTTTTTTCATTGTGAAAAACAAATGCCATAAAGAACCCTAAAAACTACCAAAAAAAATTTCACTCTTTTTTTCTTCTTCTTCTTCTTCTTCTTCTTCTTCTTTTTTTTTTCAATAATTTCTTGCCTACACACTTTGCTTCTAACTCAAACTTTTGCCCAAATCAGTCTGTCAAATGACCTCGTTACCCTCAAAGATGCAACATTTAGCACGTAGAGATGCTTCAGAGGTAAGTCTTCTACAAAGGGCCACGTGGGTCCCGCTAGATTCAATATGATGCAAATAAGCATGACTTAAAGGCTGACATACGTTGGAGTTTAATAACAAGGTTGTTCAGGGGAGCGTATGGTCGATAGTGGCGGCTCTAGCTTTCCACCCACTCCATACCAGCCGACGGCTCCTCTTCCTAAAAATAAGGGTGACTCAACTATAGGTCGTGTACACAGCTTCTATGTACTACAGAACTTGTTGCAGAAAGAATTGACTCGGGTTATGCAAATGATGCCAGATATAAACCGGTAACACATAAGAGAAAAAATGTAAACACGTAGCACGTAAATACTCCACAATGATAAAACAATAACACAAAATAACACGAACAAAATGTTTATACACCTATAGTGCCAAACTAAGCCGATACAACTCCAAAAATAAGCTCAAATTCTGAAATTGTCCCCAGCAGAGTCGCCAGAGCTGTCACACCCCTTTTTAACTCCAAAAAGATTATGATTTTAAGTTCGCAAGTTTTTTTTTATATTATTAAGAGTGACAAAATGAAGATTTGTTTCGAAAAGAATTATTTACCCTTTTAACTCAGAGTCGCCACTTGGCATAATTCGGTGTGCCAAGTCACCTTGAAAATCCTTTTCAAAACTATTTTGACTCTAAAAGATTGATCCGCAAATAGAGATTCCGGGTAAGGAATTCTGTTGACCGAGGGGAAGGTGCTAGGCACCCCTCGATCCCGTGGTTTGACCACGGTCGCTTGGTAGAGAGTATCGGCTAATTTAACACTATGAATGTATAAACCACTCAAAACACGTAAAACAAACAAACCAACAAACAAAACGAGTCAAAAATATAGAGTCCAGTCCAAATTATACAGTCCATACTAATAAAAATACAAAAATAAATCCTATCTAACCTACGCTAATTCTAACTACGCTCCCCTGCTTTACCCGACGCCTCAGGCCTTGATCACGGTCCGCCTTCGCCAACATGATACGTCGGGGAATTCTTCGATGAATAAATACATCAATCTTCGGGGCATTCTCCAGCCAAATGAATATACTTCAATCCGAAAACATAAACCAACACTTTTCAACAAAATCACTTTCATCATTCAACAATCACAAGTCATAAACTTTGCCTAGCCCACATATATTCGCCTATTAATTGTCGACCTAAACTTGATACTCCCGTTTTTCAACAACATCCAATGCTTATTCCGAACTAAACGACATTACACCATAATTGATTTATTCACCCATTTTTATTTTTTATTATTTATTTTTTAATTCCTACCCCCCCCCCCCACTAGTTTTACTTTTTATCAATCACACCTTCAAAGTTACTCCGATTCATTCCACATATCAACGAAATCATATCATCAAACACGTAATTATAATATTGTAACATCAACAAAAATCCAACAATCACCACATAATCAATTAGACGCACCAAATACCATGAATAATGAAATAAAAGAGGGGAAGATTAGAATTAGACCTCAATGGAGCGTTTCTCGTAGATAATAAAAAAATCCGAGAACCGAGATCCTCGAGCAAGGAAACCCCAAAAACGAGCAGTCCAAATCAGTATGGAAAGAAAAGGAAACCCGCTACTGTTTCGCAGTTAATAGAAAACAGGAATTGACTTCGAACGACCTCCAAAACTCTATATCGACTACCAATCCTAAAGACAAACCAATTCGAAGCACCCTAGAAATCCAAGCGAGAGAGTTGAACTGCTTAAAACCGAGATCCTATGAATAGACAACGATGAAGACGTCCAAACAGTGGACACCGCCCAGATTACGTCCAAATATCGAAGGAAAAATAAGAAGGTTTCAGCGATTTTTGAGATGGGATCTCTCAAACAACGAGAAGGAAAAATTAATCGATGAACTTGGGGACCGATTTCGGCGAGATTGAGCATGAATCGGATGAAAGCTTCGCCAGAAAAAAAAACTCGATAATACTGAACTTCCCCCGGTTTCACTGTTTCTAGCCAAAAATCCTCAATCTGCTTCCCTTTTTCGATCCCTTCCTCACTGATATGAGTGTATGCGTGCTTCTCGTGAACTCTGTGTATAGTGTTTTTCAATCCAAAATCAGAATGGAAAGAAAGCGTGTATACTTATGTGTTTTGAATTCATTTGTAAGTGTGGTCTCCTTGTTCATTCGAAAAAAAGGAAAAGAAAAAATGGAAATTCTTGTATTCATACCAGGAGCCCCCCCCCCCCAATAAAAAAAAAATCCCTTAGAGTGTATATCCTCTCTCTGTATATTGTTGAGAGTATTTAAGTGGGTCCCATCATGTTCCTTTCCTAGAAGGTTCCTTGTGCGTATTTCTTTGTGGACAAGAAAAGGAGAGGGGGGGTAACGTGGGTAGGGGTGGGGTAGTGGGTGAGGTGTAAGTTTTTAATTGGAAAGGATGTTGGGGAGGTTTTAAAAGAAGACGATATTTTTTATCTTTTGTTATTTGGATAAAGACACATATATAAATAAATAACTAGGTAAAAGATAAAGTGGTTATTTATTTGTTTTTCTTGTGAAAAAATTATAAAATGGGGTTAAATTTTGATAACGGAGTAAGAATTTATTTTATTTTATTTTTTGACGGGGAAAAATTACGTGTCTACACTCATCTAACTTGATTCAATTACATGTCTAGATTGGTAGATGCTTGATTTTCTATCCCTGAACTTCTTCACTGTTTTTGTCAACATAATAGAATTCAACATGTGTGTATATATATATATCTTCTTTGTTTTCATTCAAAATCATTCTTTCGGGTAAAATTTTTGCTCAGTCAAGAATTACTTGGATCAAAATCGAAGCTTTGTGATCATTATTATATTGATTTTTTTATAGTTTACAGGTCGTAGATGAATGTCGGTTGGCTTTGAAGAATTTCTTATGCAAAGGTTAGATTTAATTGTATCGTTTTGATATCTTTATTATCTTATTATTTTATTTTATTTACGGATGCTAGATGAATGTGGGTTGACTTTGAAAATTTTTTGTAGGTAAAAGTTAGGTTTAATGTATTATCATAATATCTCTATTAGGAGTCGTTTGGTAGAGTGTATAAGAATAATGCAAAATATGGTGTATTAGTAATGCTTGTATTAGTAATGTTTGTGTTAGTTATGCTTGTATTATTCTTATGCGGTGTTTGGTTCGATGTATTATAAAAAACATGAATTACATAATTTCTAAAAATAAATAAATTTTTTTACATAATACCCTCAATATATATGTTGGAAAGGATGCCGAAATTTTTTTGAGGGGTAATAGGGTCTTTAAGCATGTTAATGCATGCATTAGATCCATTGCATTACTAATGCCATAGATTTTGAGGTATTAGTAATACACACCTCAATACACAATAGAATGTCAAAATCAAAAATCTCAAAATTCAACAACCACACCCTCTTTTTACATCTCTGCCTCATCATCAAACAAGAAGAAAAAGAAGATACTAGAAACCCCTTTCCATTCTCATTCTTCTCTCGTTTTTCATATCCGTTTCTTACAATTTCTCATAAAAACTTAAGATTTACTTATTTATAATTTGGTAATTGGAGGAGTAATTGGGGTTAGGATTTGGGGGGTGGGCTGGTGGTTGTGGATTAGTGGGTTTTTTTTTTTTTGAAAGAAAAAATTCACGCATTTTTTTTGTTTTTTTTTTTTTAATGCCACGTCAGCATTAAGAGATGAAATTAATTCACTTTAAAGATGTTAAGGGTAAATAACGCGTGTTAAGTTTAAGTGCTAAAATAAGTTGGAGTGACGAGTTTAGGCAGATTTCGATGCATTTTCTCTTGAATTAAACATAACTTAGTTATTGATAAAATTGACAGATGTAAGACAATTTTCAATTGATACGAGAAATACGTCATATGTACACAAAAATCGGCAAAAGAAATAAATAAAGTTTTCAAAATGCATTTAACACGTATGAACACCAAAGCTGTAAGAAAATTTACAAGTGCATTTGAGATAGATATGATCTTAAATAATGTAAAAACAATAAATGGCTAAACGAACTTAAATAAGCACTTGAAAATAGTAGTAATTAACATTTTACCACTAGACAAAAATTTGTGCCTCCAAAAGAACATGCAACATAAACCACAGAACTCAATAACTACTTTCGATCAATGATTTCTTTTATTAAACATCAACAGCCATAGATTGAGCATCTCTCAACCCGAATATGCTGTCAATAACAGCCAACTCTGTTGTTGTAGTGTCCGAGCCACAAAATGCCATCCAGTCATTAACGGTCAATCCAGCAGCGATCACATTACTACCCCTATTCACAGTTCCTGCAGCCAGAGGTAATCCATCAAGAAGATCTGAAAGCTCCTCCAAATCTTCATCGGATGTATCAGGATGGACCTGTTGTTCCAAAATAAAGTTTCACAAAAATCAGGAAAAAGAATAATGTCATGCGTCTTGTTGCTCCTGCACCGGTCAACAAGGTGCAGCAGGCACAATTCACTTTCCATTGTTCGCTCCAATGAGGAAAATTGTACTTACCAAGCCCCCAATGTTGGACAAAGAACAATAGCTGCCAACAAGAACATTCCTAGCTATTGTTTGACAAATAACTTTAACGCCAAGAACATCAGCAATAATCTCTTCAGTCAACTGGTAAAAATAATAAAACTAACATGAGCGAGCACAACACAAATATATGCCAAGTAAGTTGGACCATCTATTAGATGACATAGGTAACATTCAGGATCTAACCTACTCCTGATTCTATTTTATCAGGAGGAAAAGGCTATTGTTGAATCTTGATAAATTCAGGCTACAGTTAAATTTCACATACTACTACAATGCCATCCCATTCTATAGGAAAAGAAGCGAAAAGATTACCTTGTCAAGATCAGGATGTATCAAAGCAAAATCATCATTGCATGCTATGCAGTTTCCCAAAGCAGAATGTGCCTCGTCGACACATTTTACCTCAACAGAATCGGGCAGACAATTCCTCAAGTGCTGAAGTTCTTCAGCCACCGTAAGAGACACAAAAGCTGATGTCAAGTCAAAGAAATAGCAGAGAATGAAAGTGAACGGAAGGTATTTTGACCAATTTAGAATGACCTCACAGTCCCATCAATAAACATGAAACTTTAGAGTGAAAGCTAGACATCATGAACTATAAGGAGCACGTTTGAATCAGTTTTGATATGAGCGCGCTTAAATCTTTTTTCCACCTATTATTAAGTATTAGAATAAAGAAGTTTGCTACAAGATCTAATAACACGTCTTCAATAGAATTGTCACTAGACTATCATTGTAACAGAAGTATACCTGGAAGCATTACACTAGTAGAGACTTTCCTGGATATCATTAATCACACATTGACAATCAATAATGTTAATGTTCCTATCACCAGTACTAAAACGGTTACTCATGTCTTCCTCCAATTCATTTAGCCAGTGTTTTCTGATTCGAACACCTCATTCATCCCATGTCAGCCAGGTGCAGTGCGGGGTGGGGGTGGGGAGCGCAGCTCATAGAATTGAAATTTCAGATATGCTACATTAAAACAATGAGAAGAACTACTCCAAAAAAAAAAAAATTCAAGAATGGAATAAGATTCTGGTTGGGATAATGCTTATTGAGATTAAAATATAAGATGGAAACATTAGCCCAATGAGAATCAAATTTGTTAAGGTTTTGTTAGTGCATATAAATTTATCTGTGGCCTTCCACTTCCAGTTCCAAAACTGTTGCACGGGTTCATGGACAGCAATGTTGCCGAGTGCAAACCAACCACTAATGAAATTGTTTTCTTCTATTGCACGAATTCTTTCATAGTAAGTCCAATTCATATCCGTCCCTGACATAGATAAGTATTCCAAAGGCTCTATTTGAACACAAGTGACTATAATGGCATATGTTTGCATGATCAACAATTATTGCACTGTATAAATTACCATCATTTTGAATTTCACTGTTAAAAGATAAGTATGTTTCACTCCTTGACTAATCCTGGATTCAACATTGGTAAAAAATTATTAACATTGGATGTGCGTAGTTAAATTAGTCCAATGTATGATGGATCTTATCATCAGAAACGAAAACTAAAATGCATAATGGTAGACACATTATTTATCTTCAATCGTTCTATATCTCCCCTGCTTAATTATTTATATTCCTTTCATGTCTATGTTTTTCATCATTCCACATTAGGACTTCTAAAAGTTCATCTTTCATTTGCACTAAGCAGTGGCGGAGGCAGGATTTCTATCAAAGGGTTCAAATGCAGGAAGCAAAAAAAAAGAATTATCAAAGGGTTCAAATGCAGGAAGCAAAAAAAATAAATTAAAAACTTGTTGGGGTCTCAAACTCAAGACCGTGAGGCCCTCTGCTTGAAAGTTTGCACCCCCTTTGCCACTAAACCAAGTTTTTGGCTTGTGTCAAGGGGGTTCAATTTAATATATATACACATAGAAAAAAGAACTTCGTATATATATACAGTATAATTTTTTGACGAAGGGATTCGGATGAGCCCTTGGAGTCCACTTAGCTCCGCCCCTGGCACCAAGGATGTGACCTAGTGGTGAATGCAGTAGGTTGACAACCATGAGGTCTTGAGTTCAAATCTCGGTATAGACAAAAAACACAAGCTAATTTCTTCTCAACTGTCCTAGTCTTAGTGAATATTTAAATAACAAATGCATGTTAACCAAGTGTCGTATATAAATAACGAATGCATGTTAACCAAGTGTCATATTTAAGCTTTCAAGCAAAATAATGAATGCATGTTAACCAGGTGTCATATTTAAGCTTTCAAGCAAAATAATGAATGTTCCCTCCATTCCAATATAAATGAGTCGTTGAGTTATTTTTTAATGTCCAAAATAAATGAATTGTTCATTATTCAAGAGACATGTCGAAAATTTCTTTCAATTTTACCTTTTCATTTAACCAGGTTCTGAAGTACTTTACATTTCATAGAAGAGTAATTTAAGAATAATTAAATGGGTAATAGTGAAAAGTAATTGTAACACCCCAACCTAGGAAGCAGTCCCACATCGGCAAAACACAGGAGGGATAGTGACGTGTTTTAAAGCCGTGCGGGCCCGGGCCAAAAACGGACAATATCACTAGTGGGTTGGGGAGTTACAGGAGGTCTCTCGAGCCTTCGTGGTTCAGGATGCCCGTCACGGTCAGGGCCTTGGGTCGGATCGTGACAGAATGGTATCAGAACCGCTCTTGTGTCGTCCCTATCGATGTGAGCCAGAGTTCAAACTGAGTGTAGGTAAATGTCGGTAAGGCGGGGCAAACCTCAGTCCTGAGTGTAGGCTAATCCCATTCGGTGGAGCAAACCTCAGCGTGGACACTGAGTCCATAAGGGGGGTGTATGTAACACCCCAACTTAGGAAGGATTACCGGGACAAACCTCAGTCTTGAGTGTAGGCAAATCCCATTCGGTGGGTAAACCTCAGCGAGGACGCTGAGTCCATAAGGGGAGGTGTATGTAACAACCCAACTTAACTTAGGAAGGATTCCCACATCGGCAAAACACATGAGGGGAGGGATGCTGGGTATATAAGTAACAAAGACTTACTCCCTAGTGACGCGTTTTAAAGCGATGAGGGCTTGGACCCAGAGCGGACAATGTCACTAGTGGGTTGGGGAGTTACAGTGGTCTCTCAAACCTTCGTGGTTCAGGATGCGCAACGCGGCTAGGGCCTCGGGTTGGGTCTAGACAATAATCTACAATTTATGTCTTAAAAGATTTTTCTTAAGAGGTGTGTCATACCCTAACAATTCAATTTTTTTGAAATAGAGGGGGTATATATTAACCAAAGGCGATAAAATGGCTAAATGAACTAATATAAGTAATTGAAAATAGTAATAGTAACTAACATTTTGTCACTAGACCACCAAACTTTTGCCTCCACAAGCAAAATTAAGAGCAACATAAATTAGAGAACTCAAACGTAACTAATGTCGATCGATAATTTTTTTATTTCAAAACAAAATAGTCCTAAATTGAGCATCTATCAACCCGAATATAATATGTTGTCAATAACAAAGTACAATTTCTATTCATAGTTCTTGCAGCCAGAGGTACAGAAAAAAATATTATAAAAATTAATGATGAGGTTGCTATGATCTTATATACGACCTATATTATTAGGTACAGAGAATAATTTTCACTTTTTTTATTAGTTTTAAAAAATAAAATGAGAAAAGAGTTTATTAAAAGAATTTATTATTTTACAAAAAGAATGTGTTTAAAATAAATATATGCTTATTAGTAAAAGAGTATTTTTGACTCAATTAACTAAGAATAAAAAAAAATCTTAATCAAACTAGTCATGAGAGATATTTTTATTCGATTTCACATAATTTAAAATGTAATTTTATTCATTTTCCGTTATTTTAAAATTATTCATAGACTTTTTTCTTTCCTTCATTTCTACTCTATCTTTTTTTTTTTTTAGTTACTCATTGATGTTTAGTATCCACATCCTCATTGTTGTAAGGCTAAGTTTGAATTCGCACCGAAAAGTTTCACATGAGGGCAAAGTGCTCTCCAATATAGGTGCCTCCATACCCATGAGACTCGAACCCCAGACGTCTGATTAGGGATGAAGTAGTACTTACCACTACGCCGCAATTCTAGTTGGTCATTTCTACTCTATCACTGTTCTCTTATTTGATGGTTTAAGTACTTTTTGCAAAGTGTCAAAATGTGTTACAATGAAAAAAATCAAGTGATAAGTTGCATATTGGGAGAAATTTGATCAAGAGGAGAATTTTACACTCATTTGATTATTGATATATTTTTTTTTACCTTTTTTAGAAATTTTTTTTATTTTGTTTGAAAATTGATATTTGATCATGAAAATTTTCAAAATAGTCTGAAGTTGTACTTTGAAATTGAAAAATATTTCAAACCTTAGTTTTTTGTGTGGTCAAACCCAACCTTGTTTTTCACTCTAACTATATTTCGTTTATCAATTTCACACCTAGTTTTTTGTTTTAATAAAGATAACTTCATTCAAATTATATTTCACGTTATTTTTAGGAAAACTAAATTTAAATAATTAAATATCATTTACAAAATCTATAACCAATTCCTCCTTCAATTTAAAGTTCAAAAATTTCAATTTAATGAAAGTTATTTGTAATAACATGTACTAGCTCAAATATTATATCTAATCTATGATACTATTGACGATTTATTTTGAGATATTACCTCTTTATAACAAATTTGATTATATATTTGAGGTAAATTAATCAAGTCAAGTGATTTTGATAGTTTTTCAGAAATAGAAGGTATGAATTATATTTTTAAAAAGTACATTCAAATTTTTAAAAAAAAATTGTAAAAACAAAATATGATAAAATATAACTCTATGTCTAATTCTAAAAGATTCAAATAATGTATTTTTGAAAAATTTTATGGTCAAACGTGCACTTAATTAATTTTAAAAAGTAAACTTGATTATAAATGTGTACTACCAACACTCGTACTATAAATTGCAGACTGGTGAAAATGTCCAACCTATAAATTATCTTTATTTGGAGGAAAATAAATGACATGTGAAAAAAGAAATAAGTATTTAGAGATTATTATGGAAAAGGTAGTTTTTTTTTTCTAACAGTAAACTTATTTTAGTTACAAGAGAAATTGAAGGAAAGGTGTATTTTAAGTCTTGAATGAAGGATTGATGACATTGACCAACATATAGGGTCAAACATCATTAGGAAACTTGATTAAGTTAATTGTGGACTTGATTAATATTTTCAAAACTTTCTAATCTTTTCAAAAATACAAATCAACCCAACCCACACCCCTCTTTAATCCAAATCAACCACTCTCTCCTTTCTCTCGACAACTTCTCTCAACTCTCTCCCAACCAACAGTTCTGCAAAATTTCTCCCTTCAATCCCCAACGACTTCTACCTCCGACAACAAATAGTTGGGCTTCGAGTTTCCCTCTTCAATTCAATCAACCTGTCTCCCATCCCTCTCTCGACAGCTTCTCTCAACTCTCTCCTAACAAACTGTTCTGCAAATTTCTCATTTCAATTCTCGGCGACTTCAACATACGACTATAAATAGTTGAGCTTCGAGTTCCTTTTCGACTTCAATCGACATGACAGCCTTGCTCTCCGGCCACAACAGCTTCAAATTCTTCATCTTTCCTTTTTTTCTTTCATAGGTAAAAATTTATGGCCTTTTTAGTTTTGAAGAAAACGAGGAACTTGAGCCAACTTATCTTATAGTATTGGTTAACAATTTTAATATTTGTTGCACTAATTTGAAATGCGGTCTGAATAAAACTCTAATTTCTGGTATTTCTTCTCTTCTCTTTTCGAAGTGAATTATGATATTTTGTTATTTTTTGCATTTTTTTGAAATTGGATTTTTATTGTTTGTGTTTATAAAAACAAAAGGACAATTTGGTTTGATTTGTTCTATTCTTGTTCTTGGTAAAAATGGTAAAATTGTTGTTTTTTGTTTAACAAAATTGTGCTACTGTTTCCTCCGACAGATTACCCATCCGGTGCAACATATTAACCATTTGATGCAACAAATTTATCATATGATGCAACAGATCAACCATCTGATGCATCAGATCAACCATCAGATTACAATTCTATTACAACAGATTAATAATCTGATGTAACAGATTAAATATCTGATGCAACAGCTTTACCATATGTTGCAACAGATTAAGTATCAGATAAAAAAATCTGATGCAACTAATTAACCATCTGGTTCAATGGAAGAACCATCAGATTAATGATCTGATGCAACAGATGAACCTCCGGTTGGATAAAATCCTACCAACTCTTCCTACAGGAAAAAGTTCAAGACTTGATTTTCCCAACTGATCATTCATCTGCCGCGATAGACAACCCTATGTTGGAAGAAATCTAAATAATATTGACCGTTGATAACTGTTCCAACAGATCACTCATGTGTTGCAACAGATGTGTGACCTGTTACACAGACCATTCATTTTTCTCAATAGATGAGTGATATATTTTGTATATTCGCAATACTCAGCCGTTGCTACGAATTATTTAACTGTTCCAACAAATCACTCATATATTGCAACAGATGATGTCACAATAGTTGTGTGATCTGTTGAACAGATCATTCATCTGTCTTAAAAGATGAGTGATATATTTTGTATTGTTTTAACAGATTACTCATCCACTGTAATAGTTTGGTTATATACTGCAAGAGATATACTACCTGGTGCAACAAATCGGTGATCTGTTGCAACTGTTATCATACTGTTTTGCTTGTTTCATTTACTGTTAGCCTTTTTTTAACGATGTATTAATCAACAATTATATATTATTTTATGTTCCTATTAATTTTAGATAATATGGTTCCCAAAAGAACAAAAACCTAATCAAGTCCAAGTAAAGGAACAAGTGAAGCAGCTAGGCTAAATCCACCACTCTATGAGCTTACTTTACAAGCGTTATCTCAATCGGGAGAAGAATATGATGAGCACGGAGAGGAGGAATGTTTCAAAAGAGATGATGCAGATGCTAATAGCCCTTCCACCGAAGAGCTGGTCAAAGCCTTCATCATTGATCGTTATCCTGTGAGAATGCAGTGCGATGGTGCCGCAGATTTAACAGGTGATTTTGTGGTTAAGTTAGCCATGGGAAAATCTTTCGACACCTTTAGAAAAATACTTCGAGAATAAAAATTGGATGCTTATTTCAAGGACAACTGTTTTGGGAAATATCTTAATTTTCCGGAGGACAACAATGCTCGTTTCCAAATAAAAATGGTATATGAACTTTTCAAGCGTAGGTTTATGTATGAAAACAAAGATAAGATGGATGAGGTGTGGATAAATTACAGTGGCAGGCCTGTTTGTTTTGGTTGGAAGGAGTTTGTCATAGTTACTGGACTAAAATGTTATCCTCCTTCTCAAGTTATACCTATTCTAACAAAAAAAAACACCCCGCACACCCAAAAAAGGCTAAGGCAAGTTGTGTGATTGTGATGACCTGGTGTCCATTGTTAGTCCAAGCTTCAAAAACAAAATTTTATAGAAGCGTTGAAAGGTAAAGGACTTTAAAATAAGCACAAGCAGTCATTGTGCTTGGTTTGGTTTGTACATAATATTCTTTGGGCGAGAGGCATTAACAACAACATAAGCCTCGGTTTAATAAATTTCTCTGAGGATCTTGAGGTGTTTAACAGTTATCCATGGGGGTATGAAAGCTTCAAAATGACTGCCAAATATTTGTTGACTCCGTTAGCGCCAAAGACAGTCAACTTATATGGCTTCCCATGGGCTTTCATGGTAAATGTTTCTTTCTTATATTATGAAATCATTCATTTTTTTCGCTCAATAATGGTTTTGATTTATTGGCGTTATTTTATAGGCTTGGGCATTTGAAGCCATTCCTTATTTGAGACAACAAGTGAACTATCAGGAAGGAGTTTTCTGTCCAAGAATCTTGAGATGGTTGTCGGCCAAAACTGATAAAAATACAAAATTTCTTGATCTCTTCAACCCCTCGAAGGATGTAGTAAGTATAATTATAATTAATTTTTTCTTTTAATTAATGTGTTTTTTGAATGATCTAATCATCATTCTAATATATGTAATGATTTATGTTAGAATGCGCATCCGTCGCTAGTTCCGACCAATCTAGAGTTGAAGATGCCATTTTTTCTTACTTTACGATCTGTGCAAACTTTATCGGGCCCTAAGGTCATCAATAGAATAAAAATAGAATTATTTGGAGCAACAACCATTACAAGAAAAATAGTTTTGGAGAGTGGGCTTATTATTGTTGATGGAGCTGTTGGTGGTGGTAGTGGTGCTGCTGTTGGTGCTAATGATACTCCTCTTACAGTATTTAAAGCAAACCATTATGAGTATGATCATACTGGTTATACAGATTTTACCTCTCTCAACGAATGTTCTACATGCAAATGTCAAGACTGCAGGGCGAAACATGATGTAGTGATTAATGCTATTAATGCATTAACTACTTCTGTAAAGGAATTGATATCTAAGAGGGGTATCATTCCATCAAAGAGTATTTTATTTCCATCCGCTCCATTAGAGATTAGGGCCAAGAAGAGAAAAAGAGTGATTTCCAGGGCATTATCAGGCATCCAAAAAAGCGAAATTGCAACTCCTTTGTCTGTGTGTTGCACTGAGCAACGTACAATGTCCAAAGGAGAGCAGAACAAGCTAAAGAAGGTGAATATATTATATGTCTTTCAACTGAAAAAACAAACAGACACATATCTGTTTCAATAGATGACAAATCTATTGAAAATTATCAAATAGATATATACATCTGTTGCAACAGTTGACTAAATTGTTGCACCAGATACTTTATCTGGTGCAACATATGTCTCATCTATTTTAGAAAATCAAACATCTCTTTGTACCACTTTTATTTGTACCAACAGATGACTTATCTGCTGCAATAGATGATTCATATGTTGCAACGGATGGTTCATCCATTAGAAATTATCACACATGGTCTTCCTCATGTAGAAATTTGTCCCAACAGTTGATTCATTGTTCCAACAGAAATATAATATGTTTGGGACAATTTAAAATGAGAGGAAGACCTGTTTGATTTGCTAGAAGAGATGAGTTATCCTTTTCCGTTTTGTTGTATCTCTGTGATTAGCATTGAACAATTTTGGCTTTTCAAGTAGATGTAGAAGAAGGTACTACTGAACAGCATTGACAATATGCTACTCTTTTTATGGAAATACAGAGAACAGAAAGCGCAGAAACTGTACACAAGTGACAATAAAGATCCACTGCGAGCAAAGCCAAATTCTATAGCACCGGATAAAGAACAACTTGTCCATACTGAGTAGATATTTATAACTTGAGCCTATCAAAGCAATCCTTGGTAGTATACTAAAATTGTTGTTGATGTATTTGTTGAGATCTGTACCCATAATAATTTTTTTACATTTCATTTATTCGTTGACTTATTTCAGCTAATTTATGAAGGCTTTGATTTATTTTATTTTGTCTACGAATTTTATTTATTCCTTAGATTTGAACTTATTAATTGAAAAGGAATACTAGATTCAAATATTGCAACAGATAATGTATCTGTTGCAACAGACGACACATCTATTGGAAAAATCAAACAGATTTAGACATATGTTGCAACAGGTAGGTGATCTATTGAAATTTATCAAACAGATCTTCCCATTATTGCAACAGATGGACTTTAGATAAAAACATTGAGATAATGCAACAGATGACATATCTATTGGGAAAAAAGAATAAATTAAGACATATGTTGCAACAGATGGACTTTATCTGTTGCAACAGATGACACATCTATTGGAATAATCGAAAAGATTTATACATATGTTGCAACAAGTAGGTTATCTGTTGGAATTTATCAAACAGTTCTTCCCACTATTGCAATAGATAGACATTAGATAAAAACATCGAGATAATGCAACAAATGACCAACCTATTGCAGCAGATTAACTATATATCAGAACAGGTAGGATAACTATTACAACAAACGGAGAATCTGTTGTATTATAAAAATTCAACTTTCGTTGGACATAAAAAATTGCCACTACGTGTAAAAAGGTTAAAGTGAATTGAATTGAAATAAAAAAGGTACAACCCATCGATGGTGTTCAGTTCAAACACCTAAAATAAAATAGGCATCAAGTAGACATGTTCATTTTAAACACGTAAAATAAAATAGGCATCAAATGTGTCAGCGTCAGTCTGGCACATTTCGCTGACTTACCGTGACTTGGCCCCCAACGGTTTTTTTTTTCCCCATTGTCTTATATATTCATCTTCCTCCTAAAATTTAACCCTATATTCCCAAATCTTCTTCTTCATCGTCATTTTTTTATCTATCCAAATTCTTCAAATTATTACTTTCATTTTTTCCAACTGACCTTGACAATGTCGAGCGCATCTTTCACTGTTTTTTGTGATAAAAAATTTTGATATTATAAGTGCGGTCATGAAGCTTTGTTAAAGACTTCTTGGACTCAACAAAATCTGGATCGTAGGTTTTTTACTTGTACGATTTCAAAGGTAATATTTTTTTATTTAATTAGTTGATTAATTATTGACTTGTAATTGTTTTGTAATTGTGTTCTCTTTTTTATAGAAATTGGGTGGATGCAATTACTTTGATTGGTATGAAGAACGACACCCTTCACAAGCAAATCGTGTAATCTGGGATTTGTTGAACAAAGTTAAGGCTTCTGAAGAGAAACAAAATCGAGCAAGAAGATACTACATTGTTGCCGTTATTGCTACTGGTTTGGTGTTGTTGGGCACATGGATATTGAAGCGTAATTGCTGAAATTTTCATGGTGGTGTGTGTATTTGCTACTAGTTTATTGTAGATGAGCACATGGATATTCAAGCGTAATTGTTGGAAAATATCAAAAAGATTTAGGCATATGTTAAAAAATTTAGGTCATCTTTTGGAAATTATCAAACAGGTCATCCCACTATTGCAACAGATTAGACTTAGATTATTAGATTATTCATAGAAATAACATCGACGTAATGCAACAGATGACCAACCTATTGCAACATATAAACTATCTGCCAGAACGGATTAAAGATATTTTACAACAGATTGACAATCTAATCTATTGCATTATAAAAAACTCAACTTTCATCAGAAAAAATTATTGCCACTACATGTACATATAATAAAGTGAAGGGTGACTTGAAATTAAAAATTTCTATTTCACAGGCTCTTCTATATACACAGGCTTCAAGCGTCCAGTTAGCACCCCATAAGCCCAGACCTCTTGCAGGTTTGCCACAGCGTTGTCGTACAAAAAAGTCATTGGCTTGGCCATTTCTATGTCGGTCAGCAAACATTCGATGTGTGCAAGAGCGTGCGAGCCGCTCGCTTTAGCGGCATCCTCTTTTGGAAGGATCATTCCCATGTTTCGACCTTCAAAATCCCATGATTTGGTCATCAACACTTCCTTTGACAAAAAATTCATTAGTTTACTCTCCTTCAACATGATGGGTAACAACACCATCAGTGGCTCCAAGAGGAGAAAAAGATCAAAATCGTCGACGAGAGGTACGTTGGAGTCATAAACATTGATCTTTCCCTCCTCGAGTAGAATCTCAACATCCCGATAACGTATTCCATTCACGTTAATGACTGCAAGAATCCTTTTTGCATTGGTCTAGCTCTTGCCGTGTAGATTTGGCTTGTCCCCTCTACCATATCTTAACATTTCTTCTTCATCCAAGACCAACGTAGGAACTAGGAAATCAAGTCCCACGTCAAGGGATGACACCTCTCCATTGAGTTGATCGTACCTATCCTTGAGCTTGTTGCAGAAGTCGAGGTCTATTATCCTATCGGCAGCGTCATAAGCTTCTCGGTACGTTAATTGCCTTTTCCTCATGAGGCAGAGAATTATGTCAACATGCTGTGAGATAAGAAGTCAATTTTTAAATAGGTTAGTAATTGTAAATATACAACAGATTGTCCGACTGTTGCATAGGGTTCTCAGAATCAATAATCCAATGCAACTTATGCAACAAATGCATAATAAGTTGCAACAAAACCACAACCAGTTGCACCAGTATACCCAACTGTTGCAACAGATGTGAAATTACTTGCGTAGCATCTTCTTCATAGGGTAAATTAGAAGGGATAGGTTAGGAAAAGTAAACTTGCCTTGTCCTCGTACAGCATACGCATATCAGTCATAGTCTGGAAGTCTTGGGGGGAAATGAAGGCCTGGGGTAATCTGGTGCGCCTGGCTTGGCATTCTTGGCCTGTCACAGATCCCTCTTCTCTTAAGCACCAAGTTCCGCGTATATGTCCACCTTCTTGACTGGACCCTGAACTTCCATAGCTTTTATAGAGGGAGGAATTAAAATTTCTTTTGATTTTCGAGCGGAGAGTACGTCTCTAATTGCTCTTTTCTTTCTTCTAACCAACATTGTAGGAGTGTGTGGCTCCCTCACCTTCTTGGATAGTATGACACACCTCTTGGATTTGAATTCCTCGATAGCTTTAGAGATATCCTCTACTTTTTCAAAGAGTTTATCCTATCTATCTTTGCACTCATCGCATTTGTAATGAGAACACAAGGGTGGAGAGGGGTGAGAGGGACCTGTATAAGGGAGAAAAGGGGTGTTTTCAAACATGTTTATTCTTTATTGAGCATCAACATGCTCATTATCACGAGTGGTAGCAGCATCAGCATGCCTTCCACTAACACCAACAACTCCACCAGAAGAAGCACCCAGATCTGCCTTAGTAAAAGGTTGGTCGTGAAGAGCCTCAACATTAGGCTGACCTTGCCTAACTGCTCTTCTTATGGCTGTTGCTCCAGCCAATTCCTTCTTTATTAACTCTACCGTTGGGTCTGTAATAGTATCAACATGACCTAGAGTAATATGAGAAGTCATCTCCGACTCCTCCTCAGTAGGCACGATCCATGGATGCACAATCTATAAAAAAGAAAAAAAAGATAGATGCATTTAAATTATATATTATAATAATTTTCACAGTTGGGCTACATTTAAAATCAAAGACCCATCTGTTGCATAGTTTGCAGTATATGGTTAAAATCTGTTTGAGTCTGGTTCAGAGAAACAGAGCAACACATGGATAATCTGATGCAAAATATCAATCATTTGTTGCAACAGCTGCACAAGACGGGTAATCTGTTATGCAACAGAGGATCTGTATGTTGCAACAGATGAATGATATGTTAGCAGATTAAACATTTGTTGCATAATTTAAACTAGATGGTTAATCTTTTAGGAGTTGGGTTCAGAGAACCAAAGCAACAGATGGGTAATCTGATGCAAGATATACCCCATCGCAACAGATATCCCATCTGGTGCATCAGATATAACATCTGTTGCACCAGATATAACATCTGTTCAATATCTTTCTTATCTTTGAGTAGAATTATTTTACTTGAAGAAGACGTATTGCATCATCCGGAGGGTTAAAGAGATCAGCCTCCTTAATATTGGTGTTGTTCTTTGCAGCCAACCACCTAAACATCCTTGGATGAGAAACCTCATCTGGGTAATCCATTAACTTCTTTCAGAGGGGAGGAATGGCTTCTGTCACGACCCAAATGGCCATGAGTGGCACCCACACTAATCTTCCTGTGGGAGAACCATCAAATAGAACCATTACCCAAACACTTAGTCAATATTAAGATGATATTCTTATAAAATTCAACATAATAAGAATAATCTAGAGGTGAGGTTATGTCTGAGCCTAGAACACTTTCTACACTCAACAAAAGAAGAGTACAGGGTAGTATCAGTACAAACCACTATGTACTGGTAGGTATCATAGGCCAACTCAACTTAATAACATGTCCACAACATAAATCAAATAACAAATAGATAGGCTTCATCACATAACAAATACTGAATGAATAAACAATACAACAATAACAGGACAAACAGTGCTCACAAACAAGTCACATGGCCATCAAGAGTATCAACCATACTATAAACATCCACAGAATCAACACAATTATGTACACACATGCTATGGGACTTATTTTTTCCCAAATAGTCATGACCTGCAGGGAACAATCTATGTTCATGTACCGCACCAGCGTGGTACCCGATTCAACATAAATATAAACGTACCGGCGTGGTACCCGATCCAACATAAATATAAACGTACCGGCTTGGTACCCGATCCAACATAAATATAAACAAGTATTATCAATATCAATTTACACAACCTCCCAGCATACAACACAATGTAACAAATTTATAAGTACCTTAAAGTCATAAGACAATTCCATCAAGTCAATTTTCAATAAGCATTTATACGTGAATCAACAATCCAAACATCAACTATTTCAAGCATGTCCGAATACCAATCCACAAGTATCCAATTTAGGAGCATTCACGCAATTAAGTAGAGTCTAAACTCCAATTAAACCGTAACCTACCTCCAACGAATGAATCCGAATATAGTTAGTCCGCAAGCGCATCGCCCTTCCTTAAAGTTTCGAAATGTTCAAAATCTGTTCCAATAAATAATCCCCATAAAAATATGAATCTAATGATATCCGTTTTATAATTTTTTTTCTCTAAATCCCTGAAACTTAAAACCAAATTAATTAAAATAACACAAATCATGCGTGGTTGATAATTTTTCATGAAAATCCTCGAATCTAACCCAAGTAGCAACGAAAACCAGTAAGTGTTACTATACTGCAATTCGTTATCATAATGTTGTTACTGTCAAAAATAACAACTTTTTGTTTTAAATTTCAAAAGCACGCCGCTAATTATAATAATGGCATCACATATTGATAATTACCTGTAAACAATTCACAACTCTACCCGTAATTTTCCTAACCTTTTCTTTTTTTTTTCCATTAACATTAATAAAGACCAAAAAAAAAGTGATTAATTAGCATAAAGTTTCTTAAGTCAATAGAGACAACGAATTGCTATTCCGTATTCGTACTACTGCCTTTTCATTCTTAATACAGACAAAAGTTTTATCAATATTCATTATACCATGATGATGAAATCATAACATACTTTAATTTCCCTCAATAACCTGAGAACTGAAGTCGAAATCTCTTCCTCGAACTACAATGATGAAAACCGCTATTATCTTCCTCTTTCCTTGTAACTTTCTGATGCTATTAATTAATACTATAAATGGTAAACCCTTACCATTTAATTTCCTTCCTGTATTAACCACATAAGTTAATAAAATTATGGATTTTGGCTCATTAAATTAATAATTACACTAATTATCTAAATATATGTCAAAATTTTAATAAATCCTCCTAATTTATTTGAAACCTCATAGAAATAAATTAAATATGCAAATTAACTAAAAAAATATATTTCGGACCTATTGAAACATTATGACACTAATTCGAGGCCGTCTTGATTGAGCTTGATCATTATCAAGCTTAAATTTAT
This sequence comes from Capsicum pubescens, assembly GCA_030864215.1. Lineage (NCBI taxonomy): Eukaryota > Viridiplantae > Streptophyta > Magnoliopsida > Solanales > Solanaceae > Capsicum > Capsicum pubescens. Next base: position 182,181,629 of record CM061539.1, on the reverse strand, counting down.
TAAAACTCAATAATCCAACCAATGACTTAAATTATTTCCGAACACCCCAAAAATTGATACTACTCATTCCGTGAGTCCTAACTCACGCACACCAACTACGGGGAAAGCTAAAATAGAAAAGATGAGAAAATTTCATAAAACGACTGGGAGGGTCGTTACAGCTTCAAATGCCCAAGCCTAAAAAATGTAAACAGGAAGCAAGCAAAAAAAAATATCATAATAACTATATTCAATATAAATTAATGGATGAGTAAAATTAGTGATTAATTTTACCATGAAAGCCCAAGGAAAGCCGTATAATGTGGTCGTCCCTGAGGATAGCTTTGTCAGTAAATATTGGACAGTCAAGTAGAAGTTGTCATATCCCTAGGGATAATTGTTGAATTTATCAAAATCCTCAGCACGCGCCAACAAATTGTCTTCTATGACCTTGTTGACGTCTCTTGCCAATATAACCGAATGGTCAAACCAAACTAAGCACAATTGTTGCCTGTACTGCTCTGGTATGATTTTATCCTCGAGATCTATCAATAAATCTGATGCTTTGTAGCCACGTCGAGCAATGTCAAACAACCCGTCTATTTTTGCCTTGGATCTTTTGCGAGATGGTGGTCCTTCTGGACGATGGAATCTCAAGCCCGTCACTATGGTAAACTCTTGCAAGCTAAAACAAACAGGCATGCCACAGTAGTTGATCCAGATTTCATCCATCTTCTTTGTGCCCCCTCCTCCGGATCTTTATCATCCCCCGCGTACTTGATCCTGCACTTGAAAATACCATATACCATCGTCATAGAGAAACGGATACGGGCAGAGGGGTCCTCAGGCAGCTCAAGAAAGCGTCCAAAGCAAATTTTCTTGAAAAGTCCCCCTATGTTTTCGTTCTTCATAATTTTCATAAAATGTTCAAAAAATTTACCCATCTGACATTTAAGTACAATTTGACCAGTTAGTTGTTTTCCTTCTAGGTCATTTATCGGCATCACAACTTGAAACCTGTCAATACTAAAAGTTTTGACAAGATCATGCTGGGATGTCGATATTAACTCACGCCCCGTCGGTGATCCATTATCATCATGTTGATGATCATCCTCTTTCTCTTTTGGACTCTTCAATTCCTCCTCTTTCTCACTTTCATTTTCTTCTTCACCATCTACGGACCCTTGTCCACCTCCTTTAACGTTGTTTTCACATCTCTCCTCAGCTTCACTTTTCCCTGACTGAGATTTTCAGGAAGCTCCTCCGAATCCCTCTGTACTGTAGCCTTTTTTTTTTAGTGGTCAGACGTTGATCCACTTTCACTTTTTTTTCTTTTGGGAGACATGTTTTACCTACAGACAAAGAAAAACAAAAATTACATTGCAGTTGATGTATGCATAGATTTTAAAAAATACATTACAAATACCACAAATACTGACACACTAACAGCCACAACCACAAACACCACCAACTATTGCCAACAAACAAACAAACACCACGAATACCGACACCACCACAAACACCACCAACCAATGCCACCACTGGTGCCACCACGACGACCACAAACATCACCACCACCACTACCAACACCAACACCACAAACACCATCCAACTATACCACGACAGTTAACGAAACACTGCAATGGAAACTAGGGATTTCTCGAGTTTTTCCTATAATTTTACCATCAAAACTCAAAATTGTAAACCCATTCTCGAAGATAATATAACTAAAAGTTTGTTTTTTCATCATTAACTTAGAAGCCCTTATTTTTTAGAAAAAAAAACAAATATAGATCTCTTCTCGAACTCTGTTGCCTATGAATACAAAGAAAATGACTGATACAAGCAAGAATGAAGTCGAAAATAACACCTATGTGGTCGGAAATGAGAAGAAAAGCGATATATTGTGGAAGGTTGAGCGAATTTTTTGAGTAGTTGTTGTTTGTACTGTATTGTTGAGTGAGAATGAGAGAGAAAGAGCCAGACCTCAAGATTTGAAATACATTTTGTATGGGTTGATTTGTATTTTGGAAAAGAATGACAAGTAGTTTTGAAATTATCAATTTGGTCCGAAATGATCTTAATTATTTTGAAAATCATAAAATATATGTGTAATTTTTAACCCTCTCATCATGCAATTGCCGAAAGGGTAATTCAATTGAAATTATATAAAATCAATTGAAGTTGTAGTTGACCGAGTACTCTAGGAGGTCACCCTGTGAAAACTTACCCCTGGTCCTAGATTAATCAATTTAGGTACTATTAGTCTAACATATGAACTCAATTAAAATTGTAAAAAACAAATGTTCAATATGTTGCATCAGATTTCTCATCTGTTGTAAATTATCAATCAGATTAGGTAACAAAAGATTACGAATCTGATGTAAATTATCAAATAGATTAAGTCATCTGTTGAGATAGATTACCCATCTATTGTAAATTATCAAATGGATTGTCATATGTCGCAACAGATTACCCATATGTTGTAAATTATCAAATGGGCTTTACCATCTGTTGTGGCTGACCCTATGAGAACTCACCCCTAGTCCTAGATTAATCAATAGTTTACCCTATGTGAACTCACCCCTAGTCCTAAATTATTCAATTAAGGTATTAGTACCCTATTCCTAGATAAATCAATTAAGGTATTAGTCTAACATATGAGGTAGTAAGAATCGGTTCAGCTCAGAGTGATCGATCGCCGACTCTGGTCGGGAGGAACGCAGTACCGTTTCATCATGCAATTGACAAAAGACTCAATTGAAGTTGTAGTTGACCCTATGAGAACTCACATTCAATTAAGGTATTAGTCTAACATATGAACTCAATTGAATTATATATAAATAAATATTCAACCTGTTGCAATATATGTCTTTTCTGTTGGACCAAATCAAATAGATTATGTAATCTGTTGCAATATATTACGCATCTGTTGTAAGCTATCAAATAGATTAATCCATTTGTTGCTACAGATCATGAATCTGTTTTAAACTATCAAATAGATTAAGTCATCTGTTGCAAAAGATTATCCATCTGTTCTAAATTATCAAATGGATTAAGTCATATGTTGCAATAGATTACTCATCTGTTATAAATTATCAAATAGGCGTTGTCATCTATTGTAGTTGACATTATGAGAACTCACCCCTAGTCTTAGATCAATCAATTAAGGTATAAGTTGAACATATGAGGTAGTAAGAATCGGTTCAGCTCAGAGTGATCAATCGATGACTCTTGTCGGGAGGAACGCAGTACTGTCTCATCATGCAATTGACAAAAGACTCAATTGAAGTTGTAGTTGACCCTATATTCAATTAGGGTATTAGTACCCTAGTCCTAGATTAATCAATTAAGGTATTAGTCTAACATATGAGGTAGTAAGAATCGGTTCGACTCAGAGTTATCGATCGACGACTCTAGTCGGGAGGAACACAGTACCGTCTCATCATATAATTGCCAAAAGACTCAATTGAAGTTGTAGTTGACCCTATGATAACTCACCCCTAGTCCCAGATTATTCAATCAAGATATTAGTACCCTATTCCTAGATTAATCAATTAAGGTAATAGTCTAACATATGAGGTAGTAAAAATTGGCTCGGCTCAGAGTGATCGATCGACGACTCTGGTCAGAGGAACGCAGTACCGTCTCATCATGAAGGTGCCAAAAGACTCAATTAAAGTTGTATTTGACCGTATGAGAACTCACATTCAATTAAGGTTTTAGTCTAACATATGAACTCAATTGAAATTATATATAAACAAATGTTCAACTTGTTGCAATAGGTGTCTTTTCTGTTAGATCAAATCAAATAGCTTAGGTAATATGTTGCAACATATTACACATCTGTTGTAAACTATCAAACAGATTACGTCATTTGTTGCGACAGATCATAAATCTGTTGTAAACTATCAAACAAATTAAGTCATCTGTTGCACTTAAATATTTTTAGATCCTTTTTTTATAAAGCAATTTATGTATTTCCTGTCCGAGATAAAATAGCTAAAATACTAAGGTGGTATAAAATATTACTCGGTACTACTTGGATAACTCAAAAATCTCCTGAGTAATTAGTCTTATCTGGTCTTTTCAATGTCACCGTCTCCTCGTTCCCCTCAAAAGTTATTAATGAATATTTAAAAAACCCCATATCTAGAACTTTCTCTCCTTCAACCATAAAGTAATCTAGACTCAACTCATAATTCTTCTTTATTCTTTATTCTCAATTATCTTTGTTGTTTCCTTTTTTCCTCTCTTTTCTCTCTTCTTTTGGATGAGGATCCTTTGGGATCCCAACCAATCAATATCTTTTCTCGACTGAACTGGATGTTCTGATCCGTTTGGTTTTTTGACATTGCAGGTATGGTTCAAAGTTGCTTGTTTCATCTCGTCTTCTTCTTTGTATGTCATTTAAATTAGATATTTACATTTGTTGCTATTAATGATTTACCCATTACCAGTTTGCTATTTATTGAGAAAATTGAAGAAAAGGTGACTTTTAAGTCTTGAATGAACGAACCGTTGTTTTTATTAAAATATGCAAAAAAAGTCATCTGTTGGGAGAACTTAAAAAGCTTTGTTATCAGTATAGTCTTTTTTATGTCTTTTGTTTGGTACTTTGGTGGTGCTGTTGTTGGGGGTGGTGGTTGTGTTGGAACATGTGATGTTTGTGTTGTGGATGGTGTTGGAACATATGGTGTTGTTTTGTTTGTTTCTTTATTGTTGATGTTGTTGGTGGTGGTGTTGCAACAGTTTCCTCAACTGTTGCAACTGATGAATCAACTGTTGGAACAGACAGAGCAACTTTTTGAAATCAAACCAGTAGCAAGGCTGGTTTGATTTATTCCAACAGATGGCCCATCTGTTGCAACATGTCATCCATCCTTTGCAAATGATACCTCATCGGTTGAACATATGGGTAATCTGTTGCATCATATTGGTCATCTGTTGATTCACTCAATTTTGTGTTACCCTTTTGTAATATTTTTTTTGTTCTTCTCTTATTTGACATCAAATGTATTTCTGTTGTTTGCAGAAAAGAGGAAGTGAAATTGGATCCACTTTTGCCCGGCCAACATTAAAGGCTAGAGTAAAGATGGGTTCGGAGGAATAAGCTGATTGCAGATGGAACCACTTCATGTGTGGGAGGTATGTATTACTGATCAACCTATCATGAAAACACACATCCAGTACAATGATTTTGTGAATGTTTGTTCTTTACCTATTAGGCATTAATTCTTCAAACAAGATATGGACTTTTATAGTTAAGATTGTTAGGTTCAAATTGGTAAGGCTGATGGACCAAGACAGTGGTGTCGATACCCCGTTACAATTTAATGACGATTTATGCTCATGTTTTTGTGTCAAGTTTGGGGAAGGGTTTAAGTTTTTGGCGGCAGTGTAAATATCCAACCGTGATTGGACCGGTTTTAATGGCGCAATGGAATTGTTGAAAGGCCTTCGAAGCCTCACACTGCAACAAACAATGATGGATCTAATAGAAATTTCCCTGGTCTAAATTTATATGGATGGGTTATTGGAGGAGACTATTATACAACAGAAAGTGTTTGGGAGAAAACCTGTGCAGGAAGAGGGAGGTTGAGAAGGCCATATATCATCTTAGTACTATATCATCTTAGTACTTGTTTAAGAGGATACACAAGGTCGGAAGAAAATTGTAGCGAAATTAGCTTATGAAATTGACATGAAAAATGAAAAAACTGGATGAGATATGAATGTGAAAGTGTATCCAAAAATGAAAATCCATCAGTCGTTGAAGAAAAATAAGAATGGTCAAAGGAATTGAGCTGGTCAGTTTGCTAGAGACCACAACTAGGGAGCACGGCCTCAATGAAGACCCACAAAATGCAGGACTAGAACTCTAAGAAAGCATCTTCGTGAGCATGGTAATATTATCGGTTTGAATTGACATGTAGGTTTCAATTTTTACCGACAATCTTACCACCTTCCGTGCTTGTGAAGATTTTTTCTTGGAGTTCTTGTCCTACACTTTGTGAGAGTCTTCATTGAGGCGACACTCGCTAGTTTCATTCTCGAGCAAAGTGCTTTGTCCAGCTCCAGTCCTGTTGACCATTCTTCTTCTTTTTTCATCGACTGACGGATTTTTATATTTTGATACACTTCCACATTTGAAGATCATCCAGTTTTTTTCATTTCTAATGTGAATTTCATTGGCCAATTTTTCTACACTTTCTTTTCTACCCTGTGTTTCCTCTTAAACAAGGTCTGAAATGATATATGGCCTTCTCCGCCTCTCCCTTCGTGCATAGGTATTCTCCCAAGCACCTTCTGCTGTAAAAAGTTTCCTCCACCAATCCATCCATATAAATTTGGACCAGGGGAATTTCTATTGGTTCTATCGTTGTTTGCTGCATTGCGACGCTTCGGAGGCCTTTCAAGAAGTCTATTATGCCATTAAAACCGGTCCAATCACTATTGGATATTTACACTGCTGCCAAAAATTTGAACCCTTCCCCAAACTTAACACAAAAACATGTGCATGAATCATGTCATTAAATTGTAATGGGGTATCGATACCACCGTATTGGAACCCTTCGGCCTTATCAGTTTGCACCTATCAAACTAAACTGTACAATTCATGATCTTGTTTGAAGGATCAGTGTCTAATCGGTAAAAAACTGTATTCACAAAATCATTGCACTTTATGTGTGTTTTCACGGTAGCCTGATCAATAATATACATAACTCGCATGCATGAAAATGGGATCCATTGCACGCATCTTATTCTTCCTACCCTATCAGGACATGTCAGTGTTGTTTATTCATCTGCACGAATGTGATGACTATTAAAATGGAGGTGTGAAGAGTCATGACTTTTTATCTTAACACATTCATAATAGCTGATGAATCAAAATCTTCATCTGTTGCAACTGACGAATCAGCTGTTGGAAGAAATCAAAACATCTCCTCCAACATATGGTCCATCTGTCGCAACAGATAATCTATATGTTGCAACAGATGGTAAATCTGTTGTGATAGACCTGACTTTTTTTTAATTAATTTGCACGCATGTGATTACTTCTTTCTAAAAATATTTGTTTCAATTTAGTTTTCCTATTTATAAAATCAAGAGAATTTTATTATATTCTTCCAAGATTACCCTTATTATTAAATGACTACGTAAAGTATATTATTCACATTTATACTTTCTAATCATAATTAATAAGGCTAATTTGGTAAAATAATCACCTAATTTATATTTTTATTAATTGGTATGCCAAGCCCATAGAGTCCAACTAATACGTAACGGAGGGACTATTAAAAAGAGGTGAAGACTTTTTATCTAACACATTCAAAACAGCTAATTAACTGAATACTCCATCTGTTGAAACTGAAACTGATGAATCAACTGTCAAAAGATATTAAAACATCTCCTCTAACTTATATATATTGTCCATCTGTTGCAACAGATAATACATAAGTTGCATCAGATGTCTTATTTGTTGCATATACAAACCATCTATTGCAACAGATGGTAAATCTATTTTGACAGCCGTCTGTTGCACATTCAATCCATCCATCTATTGCAACAAATGCTAAATCTGTTAAAAATACTGGACGATCTGTTGCAATAGCTCAATAATAACGGCTTTTATTGAGTCTCAAACCGCTATGAAAAGGTGAGAAGTAATTAGTCTAAAAGAAAAAGTCGCGACTTTTCACAGAAAACAAAATGCCACCAGTTTGAATGTAATTAATACAATGGAGCTGAACAGTCCTGCCTTTTTTCCTGACACGTCTAGATTATATTAGAGGCCCCTCCTTATTCTTCATTCAACTCTATTTATTTCTTGCATTTTTTCCTTTCGTGTGACATCTTTAACAACTTCTCTTCAAAGAGAATATTCCTTTCTCGTTGAGGTAAGTTTTTTTCTAGCGTAAATTTTTCAGTTGGTCATTTGCGTTGTATTACATTATGAACATTTTTCTTTACATTTGTCAATTCATGTGTGTTCTAGATATGGCTGATCTTTTTCTGTACATTGCTATTCTATGCGACACAGTGCAGGAACTTCAAAGGCAGGTTAATGACCTGCAGAGCGAGTTGGTCGCTGCTGCTAGTTGATTGGTCGGCTGTCATTAATGATGATGATGATGATGATAATAATTAGAATGTGTTTTTCTTTTAGCGTATGTATTTTAATTTTTCTATATCGGATCTATACCTAATGTATTTTATTTTTCATTTAATGAAAAATTTACTTTTAGTCAGACTTTGGTGTTTTAATTCTTATTCAATTTTCATTCTGTCTATTTCTTCTAATCTAATACATGTTAACATGTCGATGGTTGGAGGCAATGTTGAATCCAGTAGCACTAGTAATTTTGGCTTTTGAGTTCTTTCAACAGATGGACCATGTGTTGGAACCGATTGGTTATCTGTCGGGTTTCAACAAATTATCCATCTGTTTCGATAAATTTTCATCTGTTGAAGGAAATCACTCCAGTTGTTTGTGCAACTGTTGAGAATAATTGTGGTCTGCTGTATTATTTAGTTCATGTTTTGCCTCATGTTATTGATGCACAAGTTATTTAAAAAAAACATTTTAAATATAATAAATGATAACATTAGGTTCACAACAATGAGTTAACTATACAAAAGTTCACAACAAACAAACAAACAACAACATAAGTTTCTATAATTACAATGATCATGGTGGATTATGATTTCGGCATGTAGTTCTCTTGTGGCCAGCGCACTTACATATGGAGCACCTGTTTGTTCTTGACGAAAATGATTCTCCAACTCCACACCTCCTTTTATATGGCTTTCTTCCCGGTTTGATAGTGCTCGGGTCAATATATGGAGGAGGTATTAATCTCCCCATAAGCTCTACTGAAACAACCCAAGATTCTTCGGGAGGCACCGGAGTAATATGCCCACTATATGTTATTTCATATTTTTTCACCGAATAATATTGAGAGGAGTGCTCGTAAACTTTAGGTCCATATTTATGGCCGTATTGAGCTCGAAGGGCTGCCATAGCATGTGGACAAGGTATTTTTTCCAAGTCAAAAACTCTACACGTACAAGATCTTATTTGAAGATCGACCGTGGCAGCATCACCATGACCAGTGATACAGAATTTATAATTTGCTATTTTATGAGAGAATAACCTATTCCCCAAACTGATGTTCGTTGATATTTTATTTTTGATTTCGAGAACAAATCGGGTTCTTTTTTCTGGGCACTTAAACTGCACACGCCTTTCGTTAAAAAAATTACTAGATTTCTCGCTTATTTTTTCAAACATAGACTTGATGGGAAATTTTCTTTCATCGCCAAACAATGAGTTCACCGATTCAACTATGTTTGATGTCATAATATTATACCTATAGAAAAGAATCACTTAGTACGACATCAAACTAAACTTGTAAATCAAACAAGACATTAAATTCATAAGAATGTACCTTTTGCTGGACAGACTGCTCGGCTCCATCTCTCGAAACCGACACGTGCAAGAAATTCTGCTACCTTGGGATTCAAATACGCTATTTGATTGAAATGGTCTAAAAATTCCTTTCTATTATATGCTTTAGATGCTCTATAAAAAAGGGTGACGACCCTTTCGTTGTGATAGTTGTTTCGAATGTTCTCTCCAAGATGCCTGATGCAACAACCAAAGTAAGCTGAAATGAAGATAAGTGAACCCATCTTTGGAATACTTGGATGCCTATCCGATACAAAACACAACTCTTCGGTATGTTCGACGCAGCGTCGCAGTTGTTCAAAAAAAAATTCATAAAAGGCATCACATTCCTTGTCCGCTACACAAAAAATGACAGGAAAGATGTGATTCTCCGCATCCTGCGCCACCGCCGCTAGAAGAACTCCATTATACCTGCTCCTCAATAAGGTACCGTCGACGGCTATGCCTTTTCTCAAATGTCGAAAACCTTGAATCCAAGCACCATAGGATACAAAAAAGTACATGAACCTTCTATTTTCATCCAGATGCAATGCCGTCTTATTTACGGGATTTGTGGACTCAATCATGTAATGGTAAGCATCCAAGACTTCATACCCATGCTCGAGTGCCCCCCGAACCAGGTCCTTGGCAATCCCTATGGCCGTTTATACCTTCCAATAACTGACCAGGACACCCAAATTCGTAAGGAGTTGATTGGCCAAAAGCCTTGTTGAAGGGCCTTTGCCATCAGGGAAACTACTCCTGAAATATTCACCGAGGACCTTTGCCGTGGCGTGAGGATTTTGGCCCGAGATGTGCTCCGAACCACATGTGTGATGCTTTTCATGTTTATGAATGACAAATCTGTCAGAACTTGCGTACTTCACCACTCTCAACCACCACTTGCAGTTCGAATTAGCATATTTGAAGTAAAAGACACTGCTCAAATTAATCACCTTCTTTATTCTGAAATCTTTTTTCAAGCAAGAAATAAACAAAGTGTTAGATAGCTCATTCTTGTCCTTGAATGACATTCCAATAAAAAAGTCGGTCCCGTCATCTTGAAGATTTCCAGATTGTGTCGATTGAGAAGAACTGCACATCGTATTGGTCGCATCAATGGGCATAAGTGTTTGATCATCATCTAGAATATTCATGTCTAGATCATCCAACCTATCATCAAAGAAGTTTTCTTTTTCTTCTTCTTCTACGTTCTGGTTCTCATTCTCTCTCGTCTTTTCAACCATGTACACCCTTAACACCGTCCTGGTTGAATCACTTAGATAAGAACGCAACCGAACCTAATCGGTTATCTTGAAAGGCAGTACCCTCTGATTTTCAAAGGAGTTGTGCATGTAGCTGATGGAAAATTCTTCCGGTTGACAATTCAGTCCAAAAAAGCTGATGATTAAGTTCACAAAATCATCAAACGAAACATCACTTTGAACTGTCATAGCTATCGTCTCTAGCATTTCACCCTCCTTCCAATGCCATACATATCGATTTCTCTTCTCGACCCATTGACCATGACAATCCACCCCTATTGTTATTAATCCCTCTATTAGTGGTACCTAAATAAAGTCATTTGTTAAAAAAAGTTGATAGTGATTTCATAGTGCCGTGAATGAATCCCAACAGATGTGTTATCTGTTGCAACAAGTAAGTGATGAATCTAAACAGATTCTTACCTATTGGGATTCATGTTACGGATCTGAATATCTGTTGCAACAGATGAATCGCCTATTGGAATTGATGTTATAACTAAATCACCTTTGAAGCTGATTCCAACAGATGAGTGACAGTTGCAACAGATAATTAACCTATTGCGACAGATGACTTACCTGTTGCAACAGGTTGTTAATTTGTTGTAACCTATGTTGGAATCATGTTCAGGTTCTGTTGCAACAGGTAACTAATCTGTTGCAACATATTTGTCAAATGTTGCAACAGATGACCCATCTATTTAAACATGAATCCAACATATCAGTCTTCCGTTGAAACAGATGTCTCATCTGTCGCAACAGATGATTTATCTCTTTAAACAGATGGATTTTATGTTGGATTCATGATTGGGTTCTATCCATTGTTGGAAAACAACAACACAATAGCAGTTACCCAGATGAAAAATTCAACTAAAAATCATAATTTGACTTGTCAACATCTCCTATGAAGTAATGCCAAAGTGGAAAGTGATGTTAGAAACAAAATTTGACCTAAGAAATTGGTCAAATAGCAACAGTAGCGGTAACAACAACAACAACAAATAGTCAACAAGAACAAGATAAAGATGATAATGAAGCAGAAGATGATGAATGAAGCAACAGCAACAATCAACAACAAAAATTGCTAAGAGAGAGAAAACAACAATGGGTGAGAAGAGAGAGAAAAGCGCTTTTTTCCCTCCGTTTTAAAACTCTTCTGTCACCTGTGGCCCAAACCCCCTAGTTACAACTTGTATGGCAATTTGTTGATACTACTAGCATTTTGATCAAACTTAAAAAGTAGCTGTAAATAGAAGAAACTAAAGGAGAGAAAAAAAAATTAATACACTTTAACATCAAATGTATGTATATTTTATTTTTCACTAATATATCTTGTATAGTATATTTTGTTTTCTATTCTAATTCATACTAATCAATTCTTGAGCCATTTAAATTTCAATAGCGAATCCAAAGATCTATACAAATATTACTAATTATGTATATGTATATGAATCAATTCCAAATAAATTAATGTCCACAATATGAATTTTCAATATTATTGATGTGATTACTCTAAATCAATTTCAGTTTATGAAAGACCCAAGTAGAATATCAACAATATGGACCCTAAATATTATAACATTGTTTGGGTGTAAATTAACATTTATTTCAACTAACACTAAAAGAATCAATTCAAAGAATGATAAAGAGTGTAATCTTCTTGAGCATTAAGTGTAGTCTTTTGATGAATTCTCGATATCATCGATGTGATTAATCGAAATAAATTCCACCTAATGAAAGACTCAAGTAGAAAATAGATAATGTGGACCCTCAATATTATAATACTATTTGAGTCAAAAATAAAATTTATTTCAATTAAGACTAAAAGAATCAATTCAAAGATTGATAAGGAGTGTAATCTTCATGAACATTAAATGTAGTCTTTTGACGAATTCTCAATATCATCAACACGATTAGTCCAAAATAAATTTTAGTTAATGAAAGTCTCGAGTTTTCAACTATAAAAAGAACAACATTTTACCTCGAGCATATCAATTTAGTTTTCTTATTGGATGGTACCAGCAAAACTACTTCTGTTATCCTTGCAATTTTCATTAGCAAACTATTTCTATCCATAAAAAATGAACAGTGTACCAAAATTTGCTCCGCTTTAAATCACCCATAATAACATGAAACTTTAGAATGAAATTCTGACATCACAGTCCCATCAATAAACATGAAACTTTAGAGTGAAAGTTTGAATTAGTGAGTGAAAAATTAGTGAATTTCATGAATAAGCTTGAAAAAACTTAAAGTTTTTGAGAATTTGGTAAAGATATTCAAGTTTAACAATCAAAAATTCATTATGTTTGTATATATGAATTTATAGTTAAAAATTTAAATTAGTTGGAGAAGAATTTTATTTATTTGGAATGAATTTGATGTTTAATTTGTGAGCAAAAATAAAACATGATTATTTAAATTTTTCTACAATTTATAATTTTTTATTTATTCAATTAAATTTATTTAAATATTTAATTTCTTATGTAGCATTTTAAAAATGACTTGAAATTTAATGTAATACTTGAAAATGACGTGTAAGTTGAAGTGGCAGACGTGAAAGCTAATGAGTCAGCTAACGTGGGGCGCGTGTGTTACACTCACCAAAAAAGTGTTTAAAATGTTGAGTTTTATTGAGTTGAAAGGTTGAGATGACAAAGGGCTAAGTAGAAGTATCCACATTACAAAACAAGCCAAGTATAAAGGTCCATCAAGCCATTTTTCCTTTGCAAAATCTTTACCCAATTTTGCCTTCAATTTAAACTTCAAAAATTTCAACTTAGTGAAAGTTATTTGTAATAGCATGTACTAGCTCGAATATGATATTGACGATTTATTTTGAGATATTACCTATTTATAACAAATTTGATTATATGTTTGAGGTAAATTAAACAAGTCGAGTGATTTTGCAAGTTTCTCAGAAATCGAAGGTATAAATTGTATTTTAAAAAAGTACATTCAAATTTTAAACATTTTTTGTAAAAACAAAATATGATCAAATATAACTCTATGTCTAATTTTAAAAAATTCAAATAAAGTATTTTTTTTAAAAAAAAATTATGATCAAATGTGCACTTAATTAATTTTAAAAAGTAAACTTGATTATAAATGTATACTACTAACACTCTTACTACAAATTGGGGGCTGGTAAAAATGTCCAACCTATAAATTATTTTTATTTGAAGGAAAATAAATGACATTCAAAAACATAAAAAAAAAAATATTTAGAGATTATTATGCAAAAAGTAGTTTTGCTTCTTTTTTTTTTTTTTTTTTAAAGTGAACTTATTTTAGTTACAACATGCAAAGCAGTTTGTTGATACTACAAGCATTATGATCAATCTCAAACAATAACTATAAATAGAAGAAACTAAAGGAGAGAAAAAAATTAATACCTTTTAACATCAAGTATATGTATCATTTTTCACTAATATATCTTGTATAGTATACTTTTTTTCCTATTCTAATCATACCAATCAATTCTTGAGCCGTTTAAATTTCAATAGTGAATCAAAAGTCTATACAAATATAACTTATTATGTATATGAATCAATTCTAAATAAGTTAATGTCCATTATATGAATTCTCGATATTATTGATGTGATTAATCGAAATAAATTTCAATTGGATGATGCTAAATGGCCATAAAACTTTCGCCATAATATGGCCATAATATTAAAAAGTCTATAGTAGCCTTTTGGAATCTTTTCTATTTTTTTAAAGTCAAGGTAATTAAGCATTAAAAGATGTATACTCCCTATATTGCAATTTAATTGCAACACAAATTCTTAGGCAAGAATATCAATAGTCTTATACCATTAAAATACATATATTTCTTCAAAAACGTACATATTTTTTTCTATAACTCAAACACTACGTTTATTGTCTATTTTTTTTCTCATGTTCTTCTCCGACTTTCTCTCCTTGTTACTAAAATTATCTCTAATTTTTTATTTTTTTAAGTATATTGTTAAATAAAATTAAAATATATATTTAAATCATTCTCAGGCATAATTTGTAAGATATCGCAATGACGACAACTCAACATACCTTAAACCTGATAAACGTTGGCACTTACAAAAATTATGCATATAGTTCACATCTGTCGAGAGGTATAAGTGTTAATCATATAACTCTTTCACCCCTATATTACGACGATTTGATAAATTGTGAATTATTACTTATATTTGTTACTAAATGATTTCTAATAAAAAAAAATTATTATTATTATGCTTAAATAAAATTAATATACATATATATATATATATATATATATATATATATATATAATTTTCAAATATAATTTGTAAAATATTATGATAACAACAAATCACACATACTTTACACTTGGTAATCCGATAAGTCGAACCACTAGTTCACTAACCAAAATGTCATTACAGATTATTGATTTTGATTTGATTTTGAACAGTTGTAGCTAGAGTCAAGGATGTTATGTTCAAATTTAAGAACTGGTTGTCTTTTACTGTCACAAATAAAATTCTTACTATGAAAGAATAAGCATTGACTGAGATCATGCTGAAATATTGAGATCTTTATCTAATTATTTTTTTTAACTTGAAAAGGTGTAAAATTATACTAACTGAAATTAAGAATGTCAATCTAAATAAATGTATTTGAAACGTATCTAACAATAATGATTATGTTTTAAAATTATAAAATTATACTTAAATTAACAAATAATGAGTATGTGTGAAAATTGACAAATTCTAAACATATTTACCACTGTATGTTTCCAAATACTGAAAATACGTTTCATTGAAAAAATATTTAAGTGTGGAGGAAATATTTTAATAAAGAATTAGAATTAGAGAATTTTTTTACTCGTGAATTAGAATTAGTAAAAAATTATATTTAAATCGGTTTGAAAATACGTTTCATTTTTCACAGTATGTTTTCAAATACGTTTGATTGAAAATTATAAACGTTTATACCAATTATGTTTAATGTGTCGATGTCTATTATTTCTAAAGTATTTTGAATTGACGATTGAAATATTATCAATTTTTTTAAAAAATTATCTAAATCTATTAATAACAATTAATAAAATACTTAATTAAAGATCATATTAATAACAGTGTAAGTAATGATTCACAAGTTATTAAATCGGACTAGACAACTTGTTACAACATCATATGACTCTCTTAGATTGATGTTGACTAAGGTTGACAGTTACAGATTATATGTTTTTATTGTTTACTATAATGTGTCAATATTTATCATGTCTAATGTGTTTTGAGTTTTTGTTGTTGTTATTGAAATATTTTCAAATTAGATTAAAAATTATTTAAATATGCAATTTAAATTTGTATAAATATATTAATTAATATAATTACTTAATTATAGGTCATATTAAATAATGATTTACAGGATCAAATCGACGTGACATAGGAATACAAGTCTACCACATTAACGTTGGACTCTCTTTTGTTGTTGTTAACTAGGATTGACACAAATGAACTATATATAATTTTATGATTTTTATAGTTTGTTAATGTCTAAAATGTTTTGAATTTTATCTGTTATTATTGAATTGTTTACACATTAAATTTAAAAAACTATTTTCAATTTATTTAAATATAATATTTAATAAAATTATTTAAATAGAGGTTATATATAATAACAATCATAAGTAATAATTCATAATTTTTTAAATCGATGTAACATATGGGTTCAAGACTGTAACATCAATGCGTGACTCTCCTGAGTTAATGTTAACTAGAGTCGACATATATGAACTATATACATTTTATAATTTTTATATTGAATCGATATCTACCATGTCTAAACTATTTTGAGTTTTAATTTTCATTGAGAATATTTTCAAATTATATTTAAATAATTATCTAAATACATTTTAAAATTTATTTAAACTCAATAATTGGTAAAATTACTTATTAGAGGTTACATTAATGGCAAATATATAATGATTAGCAAATTATTGAATCAAAGTAAATGTATTAAGTTCTATATTACAATAATAAAAATAATTACCTATAGAAAAATATGAAATTTTTTAGTAGGCATGTTCTATTGATATCTCTTTTAATTTAATTGAAGCAGTAGTCCTGACGTTGTTGAATTTACTACATTCTCGATCCTTTAGATTAAAAATTTTGAAAAAAATACACAACAAGATTTTAAATAGCTAAAAACTCAGATAAATAAATTATTGGAGTGAGTTTGTATCATTAGAAATTTTAATAATTTATCTTGTCTAATTACACAATTTTAATAATTTGTCTTGTCTAATTACATAATTTTAAGTAATTTTATTTTTCTGTTGATAAATTATAAAAACAGAATGTCAATAAACTTGAAAAAAAATACATTTCTAAATTTTTTAAATTATTTTATATTCTAAATTTTCATTCTAAAAATGTGGCGAAATGGAATAACTGTCCACCAAAGACAAATAAAATTATTTATAATTATTTTTAAATTATCATTCAGTCATTTATATATCATTCTAAAATATCCAACAATTTTAAAATTACTTTTAAGTTTAATATTATTTTAAATTTTAAAAATTATTCAAATAAATGAAATAACTTAACGTTTTTCTTCTTTGTTTGTATAGATATTATTTTGAAATGCAAAGTCAACAAACAAATAAGTAAACAAGTTAGATGTTCAATCCCCATGTGTTGGAAATAGCTAGAAGAATAAATGAAGAAAGAAAATATAAATTTGGGAGAAAAGGGTAAGAATGTAAAAATGTAAACATGTTTACAATGTGAATAGACTTTATTATCAAATTTGAGCTATTATGGTCACATTTTATGGACAAAAGAATTTTTCCAATTAAAATTTATTTTAATTCACACTAAAAGAATCAATTCAAAGAATGATAAGGAGTGTAATCTTCTTGAGCATTAAGTGTAGTCTTTTGATGAATTTTTGATATCATATTAGTCAAAATAAATTTCACTTAATGAAAGACCCAAGTAGAAATTAATAATGTGGACCCTCATTATTATAATACTATTTGAGTCAAAAATAAAATTTATTTTGATTAAGACTAAAAGAATTAATTCAAAGATTGATGAGTGTAATCTTCATGAGCATTAAATGTAGTCTTTTGATGAATTCTCGATATCATCGTATCATTAATCTAAATAAATTTTAATTAATGATAGTTTCAAGTTTTCAACTATAAAGCACAATATTACACCTCGAACGCATCAATTTGGTTTTGTTATTAGATGGTAGCAGAAAAACTACTTCTGCTATTCCTTGCAATTCCCAATACGCAATATACACAATAACTCTATTTCTATCGGAAAAAAAATGAACAGTGTATAAAAATTTACTCCGCTCTAATCACTCATAGTACTCACTCATGAATATCATGTTGTTAGTCTCTTTCTTCTTTTCTTAATGGAGTAGCCTGAATTCCTAGAAAGTTCAAACTCGCACGATCCCATAATTAATTAGTTTGGTATAGCACCTCGCGATAATTCTGAGATTGTTGTGCAAACAGATAAGTGGACTTTTGAGAGAAATAATTTTTTTAAAATGGTTTTTGTAAGTACAATAATCTGGGTTCTCAATTTTTTTTAAAATTTATTACTTCAAAACTCCCTCATAAGTCAATGCAGAAAATAAAAAATTACTATATAACTTTTCTCAAAAACGTTGAAATGGAGAATCCTCCACACAATAATAATATTGTCGTTGCTGCTGTTGATGGTCTTGATCAGCAACCTCAACAAGTGCAACAGGAAGGTAACAGTCATTCATATCGCCGCCGGGGAACTCCATGGATTCAAAACGAACATCAGTAATTAAATTTTGCTCTTCTTTTTTTGTTTTTTAAATTCATGATTAGTTTATACATGAACTCTTTTTAATCTTTATTTTTATGTGTAATTATACACTTTTGTATGTTGATTTCGGCATGTTAGATTTTTTCTTTATGTATTTCAATTCGTTGTTGCTTCATGCATGACCAACTTTTAATTTACTCGATTTTTTTTATTTTCTTTTTTAATCTCCTTATGTATGAATTCACCTTCTCATTTTTTGTGATTTAATATTTCTTTACACCTCGTTTATATGAAGACTTTTTATTTTTGAAAAATATATTTCGGTAAGAAAGAGAAAATCTTCTCATATATTCTTTTTTTACTTCAATATATATAATAAAGAAAAAAAATTTGATGTGAGAGCGAATTTTATTATACTGAAGATAAATATTTTTCTTGATGAATTTTATTTGTTATGTTGTAATTGATTTCATTTATAAGTTACACTCTCAATCTTGATATAACGAAAATCTAAGAATCATTTTTAATGTAATCCTTAATAAAATAAGTCATCCATTAAAATAAGTAAAACTGGATTCTTGGTGTATATAAACTCAATTATTTAAATTTGTTTTTGATTATAAATTTTATTCCCTTCTTTTTTTAAAAAATAAAATAATTATTATATATATTTTTATTCATATGGCATGGTATATATAGGTTGTTTCTTATGGGATTAAACAAATTTGAAAGAGGAGATTGGAAGAGCATTTCAAGATACTACGTTGTTTCAAAGACACCGTCTCAAGTAGCCAATCATGCTCAAAAGTATTTCTCTCGTCAAAATAGTAAGACTCCGGTAGAGCGTCGTCGTCCTAGTATCAATGACATTCAAACTATCAACCTTAATCTCGGGACAACACCAATAACAACTACAACAACTATTCATCAGAACAGTAATAATGTAACACCCCATACTTAATTACGTGCATTAGCCATGGTTATATGTGTTGGAGTATAAGTATTGATCCTAAGGTATATATGAGTTTAAGTATGAGTATTGATTATTTTGAGATGGTTTCAAGTGTATAGTTTGATTATATGTGTATAGGAATCGACTGTATTTATATCGGAATTTGCCCGTCGATGTTTTCATACGAAGTTTATTGAATAAGCTTTCCAACGATATAAAGATTTCCAAAAACGGATAAGTTTCGGATATAATCGAGCACGTTCGAAACTATAAAACGGCGGCCGGGATAATTGTGAACAGTAAATGTGCAGGAAATTCAAACTACTGAGGCCTGCCAGTTTTTTGGGTCGACTTTGAACGATCGTAACTCTCTCAATATAATGAAGTGGGAGGTCTGCGACCTATCAAAAGAAAGATCTTTGAGTATTCTTTCCAATGCAATTGGTTTCATCCAAATCCAACATCTGAGTAAGGAGTTATACTCGTTTTACTTCAGCCTCTCAAAACAGTTTTTTAGGGTCAACTTCAAACGATCATAACTCCTTGTAAAGGATGAACTGGGTGGCCTACTTTATATGAAATGAAAGACCTTTGAATTATCTATCGAAAGATACCAATTTCACCCAAATCCGATATCGGAGCAAAGAGTTATGGCCGATTTACTTTAGCCTGTCAAAACAGTCCACCATGGACAGATTCGGATTTACTTAAATTTTTAAGGGCAATATGGTCATTTTCCATCATCTCTTGGACGAAAATTGGTCATTATATAGATATAATTGGTCTTATATCCATCAATTATCATCATATTATTGAGAATAAGGAAACCCTAGCCTAATTTCAACTCCAATTATCTTGTGATTCAACCGTGGAAAGTCCAAATTGATTCCGTAGTTGTGTTCATCGTCTCGAGGGCTTCGAGAAGCATCCCTTATTTGTTCCAACAGGACTTCGAAATCAAAAGGGCCATTTTATGGTAAGAATGTAAATTATGTTGGTGTTATTTATATGAATATGTATATATATATATATATATATATATATATATATATATATGCATGTGAGCATAAGAAGTATGCTATTTGATTGTTGTTGAAAGATGATTGGGAAATGATGTTGGATTATGTTGAATTGTGAAGGGATGATGTGGTATTGAAATGATGATTGTATATATATATATATATACACATAAACCTATTGTTCAAGTTGATTTTTGGAATGTTTTGCAAATAGTGGTTGTATGGAATTATGGAAGAGAATTGTGGTGTTGGGTTGCTAATACTAGATGCCAAATATTTCATTGTAGATAAGTGATTTGTAAAGGCGGGAAGTTGTATTGAATTGGTATCCGAATCTACAACGAGGTATGTAAAGCATACTCTAACAATGTTCTTTGGCATGAAAACACCAATGTTCCATCAAGTAAGATTCCAAGGTTGTCCAAAAACATGTATTGTTCTACATTACCAACGAAGTTGTTTCCATTCTATAAAGTGTAAAAATGTTTCATTGATATACCAAAAGGCTCCTATTTCATTGTTGTGATATTGATGATTCTGAAACACATTGTTGATGTACCAATGAGTCTTTATAACATCGTTATTGTATAGAAGGTCTATTACTTGATTCCTATTGATGTATCATTGTTCCAAAGGTACAATATTGGCATGAACACTAATGTAATAATCTCAAAAGCTTTTGAACTAAGTTGTTGGAAAGATCTCTTATGTGTGTTACTTGATATACATGTGGGTGGTATCCCAGGGGCATAAGCCTAGCATGGGTCGATCCCTATTTATGTGTTTATGGGTGGTATCCCAGGGGCATAAGCCTAGCATGGGTCGATCCCAGTTGATATGTACTGGAGGCAGCCTAATGGTCACAGTACGGTACAATATTGATTATTGTTAGGTGGTTGGAGGTTCGGGAGGAGGAGGTAATGGCGAATGATAATTGTAAAGAATGAAATGAACGAATGTATACCGTTCCACAAATGTGTTCGAATTCACGAACCCAATTCAGATTAATGATAATGTACATGATCCTAAAAGTGTTTATGAAGTGTGGTTCACTTCTATTATGATTTATTCACTTGTGTCTGATTTTCCTGATCCCCTATATTACATATGATTATTTACAGCTTTACATACTCAGTACATATTTCGTACTGACGTCCCTCACGGGGGACCTGCATTTCATGCTGCAGGCACAGGTGCTTCAGGTCATTCGCAGCATAGATAGGAGCCAGATCATACAGCTATTGTTGGTGAGCTCCAGTTTGCTTCGGAGCTTTCCGAGTCGGTTCCTTATGTTTTGTTATTGTACAGGAGTCATGTGTGGGCGGGGGTTTGTCCCGACCCTAGTTATGTCATGTATATCCTAGAGGCTTTGTAGACATAAGGAAGGGTCAAGTCATGGGAGTTTATATAGTGATGTTATATTTGTATATGTGGTGGCCCCGACGGCCAAGTATTATATTATATATATATATTTGTGCGTGTTGTGCTGATACAGGGAATTAGACCCTTCTGTATGTAACGAAGTGCTGTCCAAATTTTTGGTGAATGTAAGGGAAAGTACAGGTATTTGAACGGGTTCTCCCGGGCCTTCTCGGCTTCGGGTGCCAGTCCGGCCCGATGGGATTTTGGGGTGTGACAAATAACAGCTTTGCTTATAACAACATTCATCAAGCCGACTCTTCATCAATGCATTTTCATTATCCTAGTTACACCTTTGGTGGTGCAACTTTTAGCAATAACACCAATGAAAATTTTGGAATCTCCCATTTGGGTGAAGCATCTAGCAGCAACTTGTTTGTTATGGGGCAAAACATCATCAACAACAACAATCTAAATAGACCAGCGTCTCCTTGCCCCTTTCTTTCAACGTACTTGTCTTCAATTAGGGGGAATAGGACCCAAGTCTAATCAATATTAGATATTTAGTTAGAGATATTTGTTGGATGAAGTAAAGCATGCTTGTAATAAATTATGGTTGCGTTGCAGTAGTGAATATTGAGTTTTATAGGTTTAAAGATTGGAGAGATTTAATTTTTCAGTATGTTTTTGAGATATAATATATGGGTCAGATCATTTGACATGCCTTAGATTCAATTTCAAATATAAAGATTTGAAAGATTTTTGTGAACGTTACTAATATAAATACACACACACATATTAATGAGCTACTATAAAGATCAATTTGTTGTGGATATCCGTAGATTTTTTGCACTATAAAAGTAATTTGATATACAATTCTTATCATCATGTTTGTCTTAAGATTCATCATTTACACTTAATTTTTAAACACAAGAAAATTAAATCTCAAAGAGATTTAGACATGATGAATTTAAAATTCATCTGTTGGTCATTTCGGTCCTTAAATAGTTTTTTTTTTTTTGCGTTGTTTTTAAATAGTTCATTATGCTTTTTCTTTTCTTTCACTACACTTTAGTTTTGGGCTAAAGATTATTTTTTTAAGAAAATAAATAAATACAATTGTATAGAGATTGTATAATCGTTGTATAGAATATATGCTAAACAATACGATAGATGTATAGAAATTATATAGGATGTGTCTAGAAACTGTATATGTGTTGTATAAAATATCTATTTGTAATACACACACACACAGTGGTTGTATAAAATACAGAGTTGCCTATAGTACGTGTAGAAATTATTGTATAAAATATGTATCTGAATAATTGTTCCAACTCTAGATTATATAGAATGTGTATAAAAATGATATAATTATAATATACAATTGTATTTGTATAAAATATGTATAGAAATTGTATCATTGTTGCCTAAAATATATACAAAAACTGTATTATTATATATAACCAATAAAAATACACTTTTTTTATTTGATTGATTAAAAAAAGACTAGCAAATACAATATTTCAATTTTATATTTGCCTGTTAACCCAAAAAAGATAAAACATAGAATTTTAATTGATTTTTTTTGTTTGATAGATTTTTTTTTAGGAAAAGGTGATTAGTCTGATTCATTAAACAAAGGAGAAAGATAATAGATAAAGAAACACTCGCCAAAAAGAAAAAGGAATGTTGAAACATCATCCGACAAAAAAGTGACAAAACAAAAAAGGGAGGCACGAAACTCGAACAAACAAAAAACTGACAAAACATGAAAAAGGAGGCGCGAAACTCGAGTGGATAAAAAACTGACAAAATAAAAGAAGGGAGGCGATTAAGTCAAATGGCTAGAAATTGAAATTTCAATTCCTTGGCCTCTTACGTAGCTTTAATTTCGACCGACATGTTGTTTTAGTCCTTTCTGCAGAATAATATTCAATGAATATATCTTATTGAGTTTAACTATTTTATAGGATAGTACTAAACTTAGATAATAGATATTAGTCAAAGTTGATATATGTAGACGATCTTTAATTGATTATAAATACTTTATAGATATACACATACCGATAAAATAAATAAATAAATATTTTAAATGCAGGTAACACAAACATGAACTTACCTTATACTCTAAGAACTTGCTTTAAGCAGGTTCTTTTTTTTTTTATCGGTATTTTTTTATACACAGTAAATTTGTCTGAAACTTATTCTTTTGACAAATCTACCGATGATTAAATATAGTACTTAAAATAGTTTTTAAAAAATAGGGAGAGTTGGTTTTTATGTCAACTCATTTATAAAATAGATCGATGTGATCGGTAGTTTAATTATTTTTTATACAAAAATTACCGATACTAGTTGATCACTTTACCCAAAAAAAAATGTTAAAGGGTCTAAATAAAAAATAAATTTTTAAAATCAACAAGTATCAATTGAGTGTTAGAATATATATATATATATATATATATATATATATATATATATATATATAGATCCATCTTTCTTCAAAATAAGAGAAAATACATAGATACTCTCGAATCTAGTCCGAGTTTTTTAAAAAGACACTTAAACTATACTTTCTACTTATTACCACACAAATCTTTCTTAAATTATTGCAAATACACTATTTTGACACTCTGTGTGTATACACGCACAACAAGTGCGTGAAAGGTTCAAAATTGACTTTATTGACCAATTAAAAGTTGTCACGTGTAAATAATTTGATATATAATTTATCTTTTTTTTTTGAATAATATTTATTTATTTTTAAAAATTATTTCATACCCCCTCCCCCCGCAATACCCCACCCACCCACCATTGTCTTCTTCTTCATTGACAACTTCTTCTTCACCACCATAACTCAACAACAACATCAATTACAGCAACAACAATAACAAAAACAACATCACCATAACTCTCTTTCTCCTCAATCTTCTCAATCATCACCATAACTCTACTCACCTTTTACCATCACCATATTTACCTTCTTCAATTTCAAGTTCTTATTTCAATTTTTTTTTTTTACATTTTGAATAATTTTATAAAATCCAATATATTTCAAGATGATTAGGAGTATTATTTTTGTATTTACATTTCAATAAGCTATTTACGAATTTTAGAAAATTCACTAATTATTTACAAAAAAAAAATTAATTTTGATATTATTTTTCTCAAAATCTTTATTGCTTTAAAATATCAAAGTTTATTCAGATAAAAGAATGATTAATTTCATATTAATAACTTAAGAGATAATACATCGAAACACCCCTGAACTTGTTAGCAAAACTTACTTTAGACCTTAAACTAATCGAGCAATTATTTAACCCCTTATGAACTTTAAAATGTATTATTTTGCCCCCTTAAGAGCCGACGTGGAAAAAAATAAATAAAGGCGCATTTTAGTGAAAAAAAAGTATAAATTTTTTTTAGTGGGGCCCACTTTAATATTTTTAAACATTATTTTTTTTCCTTCTTCCTCACACCCCACCACCCCCATTTCTTGTTCTTCTTCACACCCCATCACCCCCATTTCTTCTTCTTTCTTTATTTTTTTTTTTCACTTCTATTCACCAAAATCTTCAATCAAATACACAATAATAAAATACATAAATTATACAAAAATAATCTTTCATATAAAAATCAAGAATCAACAAAATAAACTCAAAAAATACATAAAAGTCATTGTGTAAATCACAACACATGCCTTTAGTCTTTGTCACTCCCTTCTTCTTCTACTTTCCAAACTGAAACTTTTTTTTTTTCAGTTCATAGGCTTCTCTCTTCCCCATTTTCAACACGAATCGACAATCCCTACCACTTAATTTTCGATCACCGCTACCAATTTTCAACTAGAAATAGTTAATCAAACGGGTCTCCACTATATATATTTTTTTTTTATATTTGAGTTCGTTTTTCTTGATTTGGGTATGTTTTGTTATGTGTTTTTCAGTTAAATTCTGAATTTGATTTGTTTTGTTGGGTATTGATCTGTTTTGTTGTTTTGGGTGATCGTTGGAGTGTTCAAGATTGAATTTTGATTGGTTTTCTTGATGTGGGTATGGCTGATTTTCTTGGTTCAAGATCTGTAGATTGTCGATTTGTGTTGGAGGGGGGGAGGGGGTTATGAAGGAGAAAGAAGGGGGGGCATATAAATATATATATATATATATTTTACTTTTTTAAAAAATATATATAAAAATAGTATGTGTGTGGGATTTTTTTTTAAAAAATTCTAATTTCTTACGTGACAATGACATAGCACTGATGTGGAGCTGATTTGGCAATGCCATGTCGCGTGTGTAGTGCACTCTCCATTGTGAGAGTGAGATTTTGATTTTGAGGTTGAAATTAATTCACTTGAAAGTTGTTAAGGGGGTTAAATAATTGTCTGATTAGTTTAGGGTCTAAAGTAAGTTTTGCTGACAAGTTAAGGGGTGTTTTGATGTATTATCTCATAACTTAATCAAAGTTGAGAAAGTGCTAAAAAAATTATAAAAATGCTTTCTAATTGTTATGTAATGGCCGAAGGGAATGGAGATATTTTGTGGAGAAGAAGGAAAAGAAATATGAAGCTAAAGGAGATTGGTTATAGAGAAAATACGTGGAGTGAAATGATTGGTAGAAAGGAAAAAGAAAGTCAAAAAGTAAGAGAGAGGAAAACGAAAGAAGATAAAAATGTAAAGAAAATAATTAAAAATAAAAAAATATGTATTTTTTATTAAGTCAAACGTGTCAAATTTTAATTGGTACGTGTTTAGCACCAATTTTATGAAACTGGAATTTGTCCAAAAATGATGTAATAATATCGATTCAAAATTGTTTGGGGGGGGGGGGAGGGGGGGTATTAGGATACTCACAAAGTTAAAGTGTCTTTTTGAAAAAATGATCCAACATTAGGGGGGTATTTATGTATTTTCTCTCAAAATGAAGATATCATCTCGCATACGATGAAGACCTTATGTCAATTCTCAAACAAATAACTTTTAATTTAATTTAGTTCATTTTTTCACTTTTTCCTTTCATCAATTGATCAATCGAGCTAATGTTTACCGATCCTCAGTATCTAATAATTTTATAATTTAGTTGATTTTTTATTTTTTTTCTCTCGCCAACTAACCGATCAAGTAAATGTTTACTGCAAATTCATCAATTTTCAATACCGACACACTACCCTCTGACATCACTCTTTCAGCGTCAACTCTAAAATATTGATCAACTATGATAGTTTATTATGTTGATAATAGACCTTTGTTAAAGTAGTTCGAGCATGTTAATGAATATGGATCAGAAAAAAAAAGGACATATTCTATTAAGTTCGAGTATGTTATTGAATAAAGAGAAAATGCATCAAAACCCTCTAAACTTGTCACACCAACTTATTATAGCACTTAAACTTAACACGTGTTTATTTACCCCCATAACATCTTTAAAGTGAAATATCTTCACCTCTTAATACATAAAATCACTCTCACAACGGAGAGTGCATCACACTCGCTGACACATCAACGCCACGTCGGAGCCACGTAAATAAAATATTTTTTAAATAATTTTACATATATAATATATATAAATATTATATATTTATAATATAAATATTATATATATACATAATATATATTAAAAGTGTGAAGACCTTTACAAAAGTAATTTGAACTTTTTGCCCATCACTAAAAGATTCTTCTTCAGACAAAACTGTTTTTTCACTATTTTTAATTTATTATTTAATTATTTTTTATTATATTAACTAGACTTCCTAAAATATACGAGACTCCTAAAATATATGATATGTTAGAAAAATTAATTAATATTTTCCTTTTTACTAGACTTTCTAAAATATATGGTAGGAGAAATTAATTAATATTTTTCTCTATTAAGGAAATACTTCTATAAATTTTGAGATGTTCGTTAAACTAGAAAACAAACCGGTTTGCCTATTGGTAGAATATGATTGATGCTCATTGTCACACCTCTTTTTAACTCCAAAAAGATTATGATTTTAAGTTCGAAAGTTTTTTTTTTATATTATTAAGAGTGACAAAATGAAGATTTGTTTCGAAAAGAATTATTTACCCTTTTAACTCTGAGTCACCACTTGGCATAATCCGGTGTGCCAAGTCACCTTTTAAAATCCTTTTCAAATTTGTTTTGACTCTAAAAGACTGATCCGCAAACAGAAATTACGGCTAAGGAAGCCGGAATTTCTGTTGACCGAGGGGAAGGTGTTAGGCACCCCTCGATCCCGTGGTTTGACCACGGTCGCTTGATAGAGAGTATCGACTAATTTAACACTATGAATGTATAAACCGCACAAGACTCGTAAAACAAACAAACCAACAAACAAAACAAAACGAGTCAAAAATATAGTGTCCAATCCAAATTATACAGTCCATAATAACAAAAATGTGAAAATAAATCCTATCTAACCTACGCTAATCCTAACTACGCTCCCCTGCTTTACCCGACGCCTCGGGCCTTGATCACGGTCCGCCTTCGCCAACATGATACGTCGGGGTATTCCCCGGTGAATAAATACATAAATCTTCGGGGCATTCCCCGGCCACATGAATATACTTCAATCCGAAAACATAAACCAACACTTTTCAACAAAAACACTTTCATCATTCAACGATCGCAAGTGATAAACTTTGCATAGCCCACTTATATTCGCCTATCAATTGTCGACCTAAACATGATACTACCGTGTTTCATCAACATCCAATGCTTATTCCAAACTAAACGACATTACACCAAAATTGATTTATTCACCCATTTTTATTTTTTATTATTATTTTTTAATTCCTACCCCCCACTAGTTTTATTTTTTATCAATCACAACTTCAAAGTTACTCCGATTCATTCCACATATCAACGAAATCATATCATCAAACACGTAATTATAACATTGTAACATCAACAAAAATCCAACAATCACCACATAATCAATTAGATGCACCAAATACCATGAATACTGAAATAAAAGAGGGGGAGATTAGAATTGGCCCTCAATGGAGCGTTTCTCATAGATAATAAAGAAATCTGAGAACCGAGATTCTCGAGCAAGGAAACCCCAACAACGAGCAGTCCAAATCAGTATAGAAAGAAAAGGAAACCCGCTACTGATTCGCGGTTAACAGAACACACGAATTGACTTCGAACGACCTCCAAAACTCGATATCGACTACCAATCCTAAAGACAAACCAATTCAAAGCACCCTAGAAATCCAAGCGAGAGAGTTGTACTGCTTAAAACTTAGCTCCTATGAGCTGACAACGATGAAGACGCCCAAACAGTGGACACTGCCCAGATTACGTCCAAATATCGAAGGAAAAATAAGAAGGTTTCAGCGATTTTTGAGATGGGATCGCTCAAACAATGAGAAGAAAAAATTAATCGATGAACTTGGGGACCGATTTCGACGAGATTGAGCACGAATCGGATGAAAGCTTCGCCGAAAAAAAAAACTCGATAATACCAAACTTCTCCCGGTTTCATTGTTTCTAGCCGAAAATCCTCAATCTGCTTCCCTTTTTCGATCCCTTCCTCACAGATATGAGTGTATGTGTGCTTCTCGTGAACTCTGTGTACAGTGTTTTTCAATCCAAAATCAGAATGGAAAGGAGGTGTGTATACTTATGTGTTTTGAATTCGTTTGTGAGTGTGGTCTCCTTGTTCATTCGAAAAAAGAGGAAAAGAAAAAATGGAGATTCTTGTATTCATACCATGAGTCCTCCCCCCCCCCCAAAAAAAAATCCCTCAGAGTATATATCCTCTCTCTGTATATTGTTGAGAGTATTTAAGTGGGTCCCATCATGTGCCTTTCCTAGAAGGTTCTTTGTGCGTATTTCTTTGTGGACAAGAAAATAAGAGGGGGGGTCACGTGGGTAGGGGTGGGGTAGTGGGTAAGGTGTAAGTTTTTAATTGAAAAGGATGTTGGGGAGGTTTTAAAAGAAGACGAAATTTGTTATGTTTTGTTATTTGGATAAAGACACATAAATAAATAAATAAATAAATAAATAACTAGGTAAAAGATAAAGTGGCTATTTATTTGTTTTTCTTGTGGAAAAATTATAAAATGGGGTTAAATTTTGATAACGGAGTAAGAAATATTATTTATTTTTTTGACAGAGCAAAATTAGGTGTCTACATCATGCCCCCTTTGAATGCAAACACCAAGTGTTTTCATACAAAGAAGTAGACAACGAGACAAAATTTTGACCCGACCCTTATTCAAAGGAAGAAACAGAAGGAAGGAGGGAAACCAAGTCTACATCAGGACATCCTAACTACCCAAGTTATGAAGGAAACCAGTCACAGATACATCTAAGGGAAGGAGAAGGACTATACAGAGTTAGAGAGTCGAGTGAGGTTCCATCGAGGTTCCGGTTCGCGGTTCTGTCATTACATCAAAATAAAAATTACAAGTTAAAACATAAATGAAATTATAAAATCCTATCTACGCAGCTTTCCTTGAATCTTGACTCGAGTTTTATCACCCTATTCTTTAGGCGGGCTCCTGACTTACAATTTCTTTCAACTTGTTGCTTGATTTTCCATTGCTTCACTTTGTTGATCGACTTTTATTTATTTGCCCTGCTCTTCAGGCGGACTTCTGACTAGCCATTTTTGTCTTCCAATTTCATCACCATGTTCTTCAGGCGGGTTCCTGAAATCAAAATAAAACTAGAACAAAAATTATCCAAAACAAAATTATGATAAAGAAAGATTTGATTTTTTTTAAAGTAATGACTCATTCTTCGGGAGGGTCTTGAACTGAAAGTAAAATTCCATTTTTCAGGAGGGTCCTGAACGAAAGTAAAATCTCATTTTTCAGGAGGGTCCTGAACAAAAGTAAAATCCTCATTTTTCAGGAGGGTCCTGAACAGAAAGTAAAATCCCATTTTTCAGGAGGGTCCTGAGCAGCAGGTAAAATTCCATTTTTCAGGAGGTTCCTGAATAGGAAGTAAAGTCCCATTTTTCAGAAGGGTCCTGAATAGAAAGTAAAGTCCCATTTTTCAGGAGGGTCCTGAACAGAAAGTAAAGTCTCATTTTTCAGGAAGGTCCTGAACAGAAAGTAAAGTCCCATTTTTCACGAGGGTCCTGAATAGAAAGTAAAATTTCATTTTTCAGGAGGGTCCTGGAAAGAAAATAAAATCCCATTTTTCAAGAGGGTCCTGAACAGAAAATAAAATTCCATTTTTCAGGAAGGTCCTGAACAGAAAGTAAAGTCCCATTTTTCAGGAGGGTCCTGAACAGAAAGTAAAATCTCATTTTTCAGGAGGGTCCTGAACAGAAAGTAAAATCTCATTTTTCAGGAGGTTCCTGAATAGAAAATAAAGTTCCATTTTTCAGGAGGGTCCTGAACAGAAAGTAAAAACCCATTTTCAGGAGGGTCCTGGACAGAAAATAAAGTCCCATTTTTCAGGAGGGTCCTGGATAGAAAGTAAAACCCATTTTTCAGGAGGGTCCTGAACAGAAAGTAAAGTCCCATTTTTCAGGAGGGTCCTGAACAGGAAGTAAAGTCCCATTTTTCAGGAGGGTCCTAAACAGAAAGTAAAATCCCATTTTTTAGGAGGGTCCTGAACAGAAAGTAAAGTCCCATTTTTCAGGAGGGTCCTGAACAGAAAGTAAAGTCTCATTTTTCAGGAGGGTCCTGAACAGAAAATAAAATCACATTTTTCAGGAGGGTTCTGAACAGAAAGTAAAATCCCATTTTTCAGGAGGGTCCTGAACAGAAAGTAAAGTCCCATTTTTCAGGAGGGTCCTGAACAAAAAGTAAAGTCCCATTTTTCAGGAGGGTCCTGAACAAAAAGTAAATTCCCATAGATGTGTTTTTCCAATGGTAACTGAATTAAGTGAAGCGAACTTTCCCCTGTTTCAACAAAGAAAATTTGTCAGTTAGAGACTTAGTGGTGGCTTGCAGCACTTGGCTCCTCAGGCTTCTGCTCCAACAGTTGTTCCATTCATCTTTGTTTCAGATCACTGACGCTTGCCCCTGTCTTGTCGCCTCATTGACCCAAACCAGATCAGGGGAAAAGACTATTATTCAAATACCGAATTTCTCTTTAAGCATGTCTCTGAGATGCCCCTTTTGAAAGCTAAATATTTCACGCATCCAAGAACCTGTCGGTTGATGAACTTTTTTTTCTATGTCTTGAATTATGATCATGTTTATTTCATGTGTTGGTCCTTGGCTTTTCCTCATACAATTGGGAAGACTGGTAGCAAGTTTTGAAATCCTTTCTCGCTGGTTTTGACATAGAATAGACTCAAAAAAATGTAAAGAAACGATGGTGACTTTTATTTTAATAAAGACATAAAAGGACAAAAATATGAATATGTAAATGAAAGAAAAGAGCAATGTCCCTTATTCAAAAAGAAAATTTATCTGAATATGGCAACCAACTCCAATGAGCATGACATGCATTTTGGATTAAGTTGCCTGATCTTCCTATCCAAACTTCCCATTTGTTGTTGAGTCTGTGTCTTTGCCGCTGAGCCGCTTCTTCAAATCCATTGGACCCATATATCTCCTTCAACCGACGACATCTTAAAAGACTTTCGCCAATAAATCTCTTTCTTTTTCACTTTTTACCTTTCTCTCGAACTCGTCATTGCCTTACGGTGCCCGTGAGGGTTTTCACCAGTAAGACTCTCTCATTTTTATTTCTCTCAACTCACCATCGCCTTATGGTGCCCGCGAGGGTTTTCACCAATAAGACTCTCTCATTTTTATTTCTTTCCTGATTTCTTATGCTGAGGAAAACAAGTAGTACCCTACAATGTATCATCATATCCATTGCATGCTTAGCCTTAACATTACCGAAAATTGATCTGAAGGACTTTCTTTGGTTGTAACTTGGCTTTTGGATAAGGTTAAAAAATGATGGCAAGAGGATCAAAAGACACTTGAAGTGGGGGTGGGACTTACAACTTTTGGAATTGACTCAAACAACACATTAACTCATGCCCCAGTTTTTGTTGACTGGGTGACTCTAAAATCTTTATTTGGTTGGACCGAGCCCTGAATAGGGCAACCTACGTATCTCACTCCCAAGAGAGGAGAATCAGGTCGCACGTAGTTCCATCATCATGTACTTTGTTTTGATTTGATTTTCTCTTCTTCTTTTTTTCTTTTTTTTCTTTTATTTTCATACTTACTTTTTTATTTTTCTTTTCTTGACACTTTTTTTACTCCGTTTTGATTCCAAAAGAGGGGTATGAAAGAAAAAATAAAACTAGGCTCAAATAGGGTAAACAAAGGATGACACAATGTTTGGATAGCAGAATGGAATGCCTTCATCATATCAATCTTCAAAAATGCAGGTACTAAGCATGCAATTGAACCAACAAAGGAATAAAATATCATACATAATATCTTTTGACTGCATCTGTATTGATAGCCATTTCTGGCATTTTGCCTTCAATATCTGTCAAATATAAGGCCCCATTGGGCAACACTTTCTTCACAATAAAGGGATCTTGCCAATTTGGGGAGAACTTGCCTTTTGCTTCAACCTGATGAGGAAGGATACGCTTCAATACCAACTGACCAACTTCAAAATGCCTAGGCGGTACCTTTTTGTTATACGCACGAGCTATGCTTTTATGATACAATTGACCATGACATACTGACGTCAGTCTTTTTTTATCAATCAAGCTCAACTGTTCCAATCGGGTTTTGACCCACTCATCATCATCAATCTCTACTTCCACAATAACTCAAAGAGAGGGAATTTCAACTTCCGCTGGAATGACTGCTTCTGTCCCATACACCAAAAAATATGGAGTTGCCCTTGTTGAAGTGCGAATAATAGTACAATAACCTAGCAATGCAAATGGCAACTTCTCATGCCATTGTCTGGACCCTTGTACTATTTTCCGCAGTATCTTCTTGATATTCTTGTTGGCGGCTTCCACAACGCCATTTTCCTTTGGACGATATAGAGTGGAATTTCGATGTACGATCTTAAACTGTTGGCACACTTTTTGCATCAAATGACTGTTGAGATTGGCAGCGTTGTTTGTAATGATCATCTTTGGAATTCTAAACCTACAAATGATGTTGGCATGAACAAAATCCACCAGCGCCTTCTTTGTCACTGACTTGAAAGTTACTGCTTCTACCCACTTTGTGAAGTAATCAATGGCCACCAAAATGAATCTATGCCCATTTGACGCTTTCGGCTCAATCAGTCCAATCACTTCCATCCCCTAAGCTACGAAAGGCCATGGAGCAGACTTTGCGTGAAATTCAGTGGGAGGAGAATGTATCAAATCACCGTGTACCTGACATTGATGACATTTTTGAACAAAACGAATAGAATCCCTCTCCATAGTAAGCCAATAATAACCTGCTCTGAGAATCTTCTTTGAAAAGACATAACCGTTCATATGAGGCCCGCATACTCTGAAATGAACTTCAACCATGATTGTCGAAGCTTCTTTTGCATCAACACACCTCAAAAGTCCCAGATCCGGGGTTCTTTTGTATAAGATTCCCCCACTTAAGAAAAATCCACTAGCCAAATGCCGAATAGTCCTCTTTTGATCACTGGTGGCATGTGCTGGGTATTCTTCCGACTGGATATATCGCTTGATATCAAAGAACCAAGGTTCGTCGTCGAGTTCTTCTTCAACTGCATTACAGTAAGCATGTTGATCACGACTCCTTATATGCACAGGATTAATGTAGGCCTTGTCAGGATGTTGGAGCATTGAAGCCAAATTGGCTAAGGCATCAGCAATCTCATTGCAAATTCTTAGAATATGCTTAATCTTTACAGACACAAACCGTTGACATAGATCTTTCAAGCATTGTCAATATGGTATTATCTTTAAATCTCACATCTCCCAATCACCTTGAATCTGATGGATGACCAAATCTGAATCCCCCAACACTAATAGTCCCTAGATTCCCATATCAACAACTAGCCTCAGACCCAGAATGCAAGCTTCATATTCTGCCATGTTATTGGTACAATAAAATCAAAGTTGCACTATTACCGAAAAATGTTGCCCCATCTCAGAGATAAAAACTGTAACTATTTCGACTCCTTTCATGTTAACAGCTCCATCGAAGAACAACTTCCAACCTGGATCAACATCTATAACGACTTTATCGACAAACAACACTTCTTCATCAGGAAAATATGTCTTTAATGGCTCGTACTCTTCGTCGATGGGATTCTCAGCAAGATGATCTGTCAAGGCTTGGGCTTTCATGGCGGTTCGAGTCACATATACAAGTCGAACTTGGTAAGCAATATTTTCCACTTTTCCAAACAACCGGTCGGCATAGGCTTCTGAAAGATATACTTCAAAGGATCCATACAGGAGATGAGATAAGTAGTGTAGGATGAAAGATAATGCTTCAAATTCTGTGTTACCCAAGTTGGGGCACAACACGTCCTTTCAAGAAGAGTGTACCTGGCCTCATATGTTGTGAACTTCTTACTAAGATAATAAATAGCCTATTCTTTTTTGCCCGTGACATCATGTTGACCTAGGACACAACCAAAAGAATTGTCCATGATCGATAAATATAAGATCTAAGGCCTACCAGGATCCGGTGGTACCAGCACGGGTGGATTTGACAGATATCTTTTGATTTTGTCAAATACTTCCTGACATTCTTCAGTCCACTCTACCACAACACTCTTTTTCAGCAACTTGAAAATGGGCACACACGTGGTTGTGAGTTGAGCAATAAACTTACTAATGTAGTTCAGCCTACCAAAAAGACTCATCAGCTCCGTTCTGTTGTTGGGCGGTGGCAGATCCTGAATGGATTTGATCTTCGAAGGATCCAATTTGATACCCCAACGGCTGACTATAAACCCCAACAACTTTCCAGACGGAACTCCAAATACATATTTTGCCGGGTTGAGTTTGAGATTATACCTGCGGAGCCTTTCGAAGAACTTTCTTAGATATTTAACATGGTCAGCCTGATTCTTTGATTTAATAATCACATCATCTATATAAAACTCAATCTCCTTATACATCATGTCATGAAACATAGTGGTTGTGGCTCTCATATATGTTGCTCCAGCATTCTTCAGATCGAACGACATTACTCGATAATAATAAGTTTCCCATGGTGTGATAAGAGATGTCTTCATCATCCATAATGATCTGGTGGTATCTGGCATAGCAATCCACAAAAGAGGCTACCTTATGTTTAGCGTAATTGTCCAGCAAAATATGGATGTTGGGCAGCGAAAAATCATCCTTCGGACTTGATCTATTCAAATCACGGTAATCAACACATACTCGAATTTTGCCGTCTTTCTTTGGGACGGGAACAACATTGGATAACCACGTAGGATTACGAGCCACTCGAATGACTTTGGCTTCAAGTTGTTTCATAATTTCCTCTTTGATTTTGATACTTACATCAGTTTTAAACTTCCTCAACTTTTGTTTCACATGGGGGAAGGCAGGACCAGTTGGCAATTTATGAGCCACTAATTCAGTGCTTAAACCAGGCATATCATCATAAGACCATGCAAAAACTTCCTTATAATCAATTAACGCTTGAATCATTCCATCTTTTAGCTGTGGCAAAGCATGTACACTGATTTTAGTTTCCCTAACATCTTCTTGATTCCCTAGATTAATTGGCTCAGTTTCATTCAAATTAGGATTTGGCTTGTCTTGAAACTGTTCATACTCTTTGCTTATTTCTTCTAGTGCATCTTATTCATCATATTCCCCCTCTTACTTCATTATATCTTGATTAGTTTGGATTTTAAGATCAGGCTACAAATTCCGCATGCATGTCATGTCATTAGAGTCAGCATAAAGAGAATTGTATAAAGAAAAGACAAAACAAGATACATTAGACACAAAATAAAAAGGACATTGCATTTCATTAAAAGGGAAATATAGGAGGGTTTAAACACAGACAACAAAATATAAACAAGCTAAATACTGAGTTACAACCCTGGAATAACTCAAAAAATTGGAAGGAAAACAAAATGAACTACCAAAACTCTCTCCTAATGGGGAGAGGAGTGACTTCCCAATTATTGAGATGGATAACTGGACCTATGAACTGTACATCTGCCTTACTGGTACCTTCTCCTGCGTCAACCATGTCAACTTCAATCAACAGGTTCTGGAAGTCATCAACCAATTCAGCTTCAAATTCTACAGGTCCCACGACACTGCACTTGATGAATGACTTACTGAGTAGAGGCACTGGGTGAGGGAGTGACCATATTGCTTTATTTCTTTCCTTGGTTTGTAGGTTTGAAACCCAGACCAAAAGTGCACATGTTCTCCCTCGGACATATGGGATGAACTATACCGTGAAAAGACACTCCCAAACCCCTTCCTGGCTCGAATCCATATTTTAACATTTTATTTATCATCGTGACAGAAGAGGGAGACAATGTGGCCCTGGAATAACCTGCCCTTCAACGATACAATTCACTGACACTGTATCAAAAGTTTGATAGACAAATATCTCATCTGCAGTGTTTGCTTCAATAAGGGACAAGGGAGAATCTTCGTAGGAGGACAAATCCCCTTCACCATGAATAACCACTTCTTGACTGTCATGCTCAAACTTGATCATTTGGTGCAATGTAGATGCAACCGCCTTGGCCTTGTGGATCCATGGTCTTCCCAACAACAGATTGTGAGATGAGTCGTTATTCAGCACTTGAAACTCTATGGAAAATTCAACCGGCCATATAATCAACATTAGTTCTATTTCGCCAATGGAGTTGGATTTTGCTCCATCGAAAGCCCTGACACATACATTATTGAGCCTGATCCTCTCAACACCAATATTCAACTTTTGCAAAGTGGAAATAGGGCAAGTATTTGCACCTGAACCTCCATCAATCATGACATAAGTGATGTAGAAATCTTCGCACTTCACTGTAATGTAAAGACCCTGGTTATGCCCCGTACCTTCAACAGGCAATTCATCGTCAGAGAAGCTGATCCGATTAACCTCAAAAAAATTTCCAACCATTTGCTCAAGTTGATTTATCATAATCTCCCTAGGAATTTATGCTTCATTTAATAACTTTAGTATAATGTCACGATGTTCCTTGGAATGCAGCAACAAAGATAAGAGGGAAATTTGAGCAGGGGTTTTCTTCAACTGATCTATTATTGAATACTCTGGCAACTTTATCTTTTTCAAAAATTCTTTGGCTTCTTCTTCGGTGACAGGCTTTTTGATATATGAAGTCCCACTCACAATTAGCTTGGACTTCCTTAAACCTTCAGGCACGAAGCATCTTCCTGACCGAGTCAAACCCCTACCTCATCTACATCTTCCACTACTTCATTCCCCTGATAAGTCATCACAGTCTACTTATAGTTCCAGGGGACCTTTTTCGTATCAACTATCAGAGGTTGGGTCACCGGCTTGATGATAATAGGCGCCGCAAGTGCTCCTTTCACCGTCAATATAGGCTTACTCGGAGCTCCTATCACCGTCAATATAGGCTTACCCGAAACTCCTATCACCGTCAACTTAGGCTTGTCTTGACTTAAACTAACGACTGCTCTGACTCCTTTCACTGTGATCATGGGTTTCTTCATGTTTTCTTGGACTTTATCCTCTCCCGTTTCTTCCTGGATCAATGATATTGCTTTCAGTGAATCCGCCACATTCACTGATTTATCCTCATTGGTCTTTATTCTAACAATAGGCTTATAACACCTTGACGACTCTTTCCCATCATATATCAATTCTAACATATTAGTTTCAGCATGTGTTGGCAATGGATTCTGGTTAATATTTGGAACCTCCGGGGCCTAGACCAAAATCAGATTTGCATCAATTAAATCTTGGACGACTCTTTTTAAAGACCAACATTTCTTGATATCGTGGCCTGGCATGTCAGAACAATATGCACACCTTAAAGAATAATCGAGATTCCTAGGAGGTGGATTTGAAAGCCTTTCTTAAATCGGGCTTAAGACCTTCATCTTTCTCAACCTATCAAACAAGTTAGCATATGTCTCCCCGAGAGGCGTGAACTAATTTTTGACCGCCTTCTCTTTCTTGTACTCGGTCCTGGGTTGAAAACCAGGTTTGGAGGGGTTTTGGTAATTTGGTAGAGCTGATGGACGATTTTGTGGAGCTTGCGCATGCCATTGCAGTAAGAAGGGGTTTGGGCAATGGCTGTGCACTATATACTGGGTAAGAAGGGGGTGGAATGGCATATAGTGGGTTTTGCGGAGGGTAGTAATAGTAGGGAGAAATATATGGAGCTTGTACATAGGCTTGGGATTGGGTTTGGGGATAGGGTCGAGGCGGTCTTTTAGGATAGGAATGGGGTCCAGCAACAACGGTCGCCACATCCTTTTTCTTCTTTTTACCTCCGAACGCGCCAGATCCACCTTGAACGCTTGTGTGGTGGCTTTTAACGCGGAAAAACTCACTATTCGTCCAGTCTTAATTCCTTCCTCTATCGTCTCTCCTATTTTGAGGACTTCAATAAAAGACTTTCCCATTGCCGGAAGTAAATGTTGAAAATAGGTATCATCCTGTGCCTGAATGAAGACCTCTACCAGCTTACTCTCTTTCATTGGAGGCTTTACCCTGGCGGCCTGTTCACGCCACCTTATTGCGTATTCCCTAAATCCTTCGGTGTTTTTCTTCTTCATGTTGACCAAGGATTTTTCGTCAGGAATCAGGTCGATGTTATACTAAAAATATTGCACAAACTCAGAAGCTAAGTCATCCCAGTTGTTCCACTTGTCGATATCTTGATCGACAAACCATTCTGAAGCCAGATCGTAAAGACTCTTGCCAAATAAATCCATGAGCAACTCTTTCCTTCCCACTGCAGCCCTCAACTGGTTGCAATAACATCTCAAGTGTTCCACGGGATCACCGTGCCCTGCATAGTTCTCAAATTTGGGCATTTTATAGCCGAGGGGAAGGTTAACGCCAGGGAGCATGCAAAGATATTTATAGGAAACACTCTTATAACCTCCGATTCCCTGCAAATTCCTCATGGCCTGTTGTAAACTTTTCAATTTTGTTGCTACAACTTTCTGTTCTTCTGTTGCGATAGGCTTCTTCATATCAAGAAGAAATGCAGGTGGATGAGTGTACCCATACGGTTTATTAATCCTCAAAGTAGTCTCTGGGGCATAATACTGATTATCTAAAACCTTCAATACTAGCTCACTAGTAGAACGATAAAGCACCATTGTCGGACGCACAACATAGGTGGGAGCTTCAAGTGGTGGCGGAGCCACGAAAATAGGCGCTGCCGGTAGCGCCGACTGAGCAGCGGGCCTTGGTTGGGGAACTTCCAAGGGCACACTAGAAGTGCCAGGATAATATTGTCATGGAGTGAATCCTGGCGGGTGTTTCGGCGACTCCATGGGAGCAGAGAATTGAGCCTGAAAAAGCGGTGGGCAGTTAGAGATATTCCCAAGATCTTCAGGGAGCGGAGAAGGAGGTATGCCACTAGCCCATGCTCGGTGCAAATCTATTAATTGTTGCCTGAGTCTTAGAACCTCATCATTGCATTCTGAACATTCCTCCCGGGGATCCTGATCTGGGTCAATGAGCGAATTTTCAATCTCCCGACTAGCCATGGTGAACTTTACTTTTGATCTAGTGAAGTACGGGTGACTAGCCAGAGTGTTGAAAACCAACCACTGTTATCTGAAAAAAACATGCTCATCAAAGACAACACCCGTTAGGATTAGGTCACACAACAAGCATAGGAATCACATTGGTAAAATTGTCCTAGATTCATGTTCATTTCTACCAGCCTTTGAGGGTAGCAAGGTCATTTTAACATCATCCCAATTTTCATCTACACTCATTTGCTTCTTTCATCCAATCACACCTTTTTTCTTCCGCCCTCATTTCTTTTTTTTGTATCAATCTCTATTCTTTCCCTTTCTGGTCTCATTATCCTTTCTTTCTTTTCTTCTCTCGCTATCCCATTTCTTTTTATCTTTCTTTATGGCTTTTGTTTTTCTTTAAAATAGGAAAATTGGGGAAAATCAAAGAAATAAAATATTAGATCGAACTCAAAAGTAGGTTGCCTACGTATCATGTTGTTCATGAATCAGATCTTGCGTAGTTCGGGATGCATATGCATAAACATCACATAGTTGAAGGTTTTTTTTCACAAAAACGAAAACAAAGAAACAAAAGAAAGACGTAACATCATAATATTTTGATGAAAAAAATAATAAAATCACACAACGAAATTAAGACAACCTCGATACTAATCAACAAAGACTGAATGACATTCTAGAATAACATGACAACATACATAATGCTCCTAATAAAGATAACAAAGTTAAAGAAAACTTGACACCGACTTAACAAAGACACAATACTACAAATGGCAGAAAAGTAAAGGACTCAAACTAAACAAAAGATAGGAAATGCTCCTTCAAACTGGTGCTCTGCGTGATGACCCTGGCTGAGATGGACCTGCCTGTGAAGTTCTCTTTCTCCCATTCAAACAATGTAGCATATCTTGAAAGGACCCTTCGATATTTGGGAAGATGCCTCTGGCACGTATTCCTGCCTCGTGAGGAGTATACTTGAAAAGACTGTTCTGACACCCCTCCACAGTTTTGAGCAAACCTTGTAACTGAACTCTTAGTGCCTCTACCTTGTCCTCCGCCCCTTCATCCTGATGGTCGCCAACTATGCATTCATCTTGTATCCTCCCTCTAAGCTGCACTGGTAATGGTATGCTGACACCTAAAGGAATAAATTATAACCAGATTCCATATCCTTGAGTGTATTCGGGATTATCTAAACCTGTCCTGAGAGTATCCACGCTCTGCCATGTTGCATTACTCCAGAGTTGCTCATACTTGATCTCACCCCTGGCTTTGTCCCTAAAGTACTCCACATCCTATTGAAAGTCCACTATTGGCGGAACATCTTGCACTCTACCCAATTGACGCATTACCCTAAGAGGAGAGTATGGTCGGGTACAATTAATCCCCAACAAAACTAGATGGGGGTGTATGCTAGATCTAACCAAGATTACTTTCGGTCGGAACCTTAGATAGGTCCACAAGACATTGCTATTTGTTCTTGATTCAAGGAATTCAACCCAAGCATCGACTTCTATAGGCAATGAGAATTTAGCAAAACCCATTCTATGTTCTTTGGTTTCCACCCGACTAGGCAGACAACGTTCAATCACATCAGATTTAAGCAAAGAAGGGGCGTGTAAATGCTCCATCATCCATAGTTGTAACACTAGGTTGCTCCTCTCAAAAAATCTCATACCCCCTTTTATCTCGGTCAAAGCTTTGTATATTTCCACCAAGATCAGAGGCACGATAGTGACCTTGTCTCCCTTATCCTTGTTAAATAAGGCCATCGCTATAAATTGCAATCGAGTATTAATACGCCTATCTTCCAAGGGGAATACCAAAGTGCCTAACAGAACAAAGACGAAGACTTCAAGGCGACATTTCTCCCAATTCTTCTGAGTTGTATAAAATTCATCTAAAAAACAATCAAAACCATCTAAGTGGCCAAACCGAGCATACAAGTAATCGAAAGAGATCCAAGATTGGTTAAGGAAGCCCAGATGGTCATTAACTTTCAACCCATAATAGTGGAGAAACCTATTGGGAGAATGACACCGCGCTCGAATCATCATCTTTTTAATGTAGGGCAATTTAAATAAACCAGGTATCTCTGCCAGGGTAAGTGTCATTTCACAACTCCCAAACCTAAAAACCAGACAAGTTGGATCCCAAAAATTCAATGCAATCTCGATCAAGTTTGGACGGGGCATGATAGACAAGAGAGAAGTGAGAGCGCCTAGCTTCTTTGATAACTCATGCCTTTCAGAGTAATTGAACGTGCCCCACCACTTGATTAAATTTTTGGGCACTTTAGAAACCATTAGGACTTTATACCTTGGAGGCAGATCCATTTTGTAACAGCACACAAGGCTTATGATTTAAAAATTGATAAAAGGGGAGAAGTTCCGGACCCTCGGGATTTTGACACGGACAGGTTATCATGCAGAAACAAACCACTTTAGACTCAGATTAAAACAAATGGTACCACTAAGTGCAGTCAGCTTACTTGGCTAAGATTAACCGACGACTCTACACCAGACTAAAAGGGGGAAGACCCTAAGCTAGGACCAAGACAGTGACCAAAATAAAATTTCACCAGACCCACCGAGGGTTGCCTACGTATCCCGCCCCAAAGGACGAGAATCAGTTACGCGTAGTTCATCCATCTTGGACAATAAACGATTAAATGATAAACTAAACCTTGAATTGAAAGACACGACTAAAGACATACGAATAAAATCTTTTTTTGTGTGTTTTTAATTAGAAATTAACACCAACAACTGTAACACCCTGTAAAAGTCGTGCATGGATTAGCCTTTAATAGAGTGCTCTTAGACTTAAAAACTTGAAAATTTTTCTAAGTGTAATGAGGACTTAGAGTCATTTTAGCTGGCAATCTTCGGGATACAACTTTTCAACCTTCCCGACATCCGCTTTTAGATTTTTAAGTTGCGTTATGATCGGAAAATCTCATAGTACATCTCGGATAAGTTTCGGAATTTTTCGGAACGCATAAGGCTGCGTTTGGATTTAAAAACAGTAGAAAAACGCATAGACTATTGCCCAGTTTTCAGCATTTCAGGGTCAATTTCAAACGATCATAACTCCCTGTATATAATGAAATGTGTGAGCTATAATATATCAAACAAAATCTCTTCGAGTCCTCTTTCAATTTCAGTTGGTTTAATCCAATTTGAGTATATGAGTAAAAAGTTATAATCGATTTACTCCAGTCTACCAAACTGTCAACTGAGGGACAGATTTGACCTTAATTGTTCCTTAGGGGTATTTTGGTAATCCTCCACCCCTATATATACCACCAACACGGGATTTAATCCCTCAAACACCATAATACACATACTTTTCTCAAAATTGCTCAAGAACTCTCCCTAGGGTTTCAACATTAAAACCCAAGCAACTCAAGATTCAACCGCGGGTTCGTGAAACAAATTACAGATTTGGAATCCTCTCGACGTAGGCTTCGATAGACACCCAAAATTCGTGGAGAACAAGGTACGCGGGGTTTTCCTAAATTCTCATGGGCATAGAAAAATCATGTTTTAGAATGGGGTTTTAAATTATGTATATATATTTATGTATAAGATGTTTTAACATCATTGTTTTGGTCTTTTGACCATCTCCAAAGCGATTTGACAGTTTATATACATATATGAATGAATGTGTTTCAATTTTGAATACATGAACTTGCTAAAGACATTTGACCACTAGGTGTTTGATGAAATTTCTGCATGAATTGAACTTTAAGTTTCAGAATATGAAATCCTTTACATCAGTTACATGTTTTGGTGGTCTAAACTATGTTTTGAATGAAAGCTCTTGCTTAATACATTATGGCTCAGAAAAATCATGACTTGCAAGTCTTGGTATGATGATACCAACTCAGACTAATGCCATATCAGACTCAGACTAACAGACATTTCAGACTTTCATGATTTTAAACATTCAGAATGTTGCATGTACAGAAAAGGTTAAAAATGGGCATACAAAGATGTTAGGTGGTTCCCCGAAGAGGGATTGAGTTCAAGCAACTCATTTCCTAAAACCGTGGTTTGCCGACCCGGGTATACTATTATG
The DNA here is from genome assembly GCA_030864215.1 of Capsicum pubescens. Lineage (NCBI taxonomy): Eukaryota > Viridiplantae > Streptophyta > Magnoliopsida > Solanales > Solanaceae > Capsicum > Capsicum pubescens. The sequence continues at coordinate 182,137,169 of CM061539.1, read as the reverse complement.
CGCTGACTTAAATGTCCTGTGGCGTATCAGACTCAGACACTCCAACCCTTGCGGCACACTTGGGTTGGGGGCTTCCCCGCCGAGTCAATGGCGGATTCCATACAGCCCGTGGAATATTCAGACTTGTAGGGGAATACCACCTAACTCAGAAGTAAAACACAAATCATGATTTGAAATGAACAGACAGGTTACATGTTTTCAGAAAGTGCCCATGTATTTTTCAGAAACAGTTTTATACATGATGTCTTGATGAAAAATTGCTTTCACTTAATATGTATATATATATATATATATATATATATATATATTTGTTCCATTATACTATTTTTTTGGATTGCTTCGCGTGCCAGTACTTTTGTGCTGACCCCCCCTCCTTCCAGGTTCTGAGGCACAGTCTAGGGGTCCAGCTACTCAGTAGACATTCTCGGATTTGCAGACTTGATCTCACAGTGGTGAGCTTTCTATTATTCGGAAGGCCTAATTATGTCAGACATTATCTTATTTATTATGTTTTTGGTTTACTGGGGGCCTTGTCCCAGTTTCTTTTCAGACAGATGTTTATGTTCTTAGTAGAGATTTCGCAGACTGATGTCAGATAGTATTATTCAGAAATGTTGCAGAACTTGACCATGTTTTCCGTACTCAGTTTCAATTCCGCATTTTATTATGATTATGAATGTTGTGCATGATAACCAGATAGAGAATGGGTGTTCCGGGCCTTCATGGTTCGGGATGCTCGTCACGGCTAGGGCCTAGGCTCGGGTCGTGACAACAACTATGAAAGAAAAATCTTTTTGATATTTTCATTATATAAAAATGTACAAATCTCCTATTGAAAGGGAAAAAAAGTTGGAGTTTTCGAATTGTGACTACTTACTAAAGAAATAAAAGAAAAATCTTTTTAACATTTTTTATTTTTGGAAAAGGAGTGCAAAAAGTAAAAAAAAAAAACATTATTTTTAATTGTGCAAAACAAAAGCCATAAAGAACCCTAAAAACTACCAATTTTTTTTCACTCTTTTTTTCTTCTTCTTCTTCTTCTTTTTTTTTCCAATAATTTCTTGCCTACACACTTTGCTTCTAACTCAAGCTTTTTCCCAAATCAGTCTGTCAAATGACCTCGTTACCCTCAAAGATGCAACATTTAGCACGTAGGGATGCTTCAGAGGTGAGTCTCCTACAAAGGGCCACGTGGGTCCCGCTAAATCTCAATATCATGCAAATAAGCATAACCTCAAGGCTGACCTACGCTGAGGTTTACTAACAAGGTTGTTCAGGGGAGCGTATGGTCGATAGTGGCTGCGCTAAATTTCCACCCACTCCATACCAGCCGACGGTTCCCCCTCCTAAAAATAAAGGTGACTCAACTATAGGTCGTGTACACAGCGTGTACTACAGAACTTGTTGCAGAAAGAATTGACTTGGGTTATGCAAATGATGTCAGCTATAAAATGGTAACACATAAGAGAAAAAATGTAAACACTTAGCACGTAAACATTCCACAATGATAAAACAATAACACAAAATAACACGAACAAAATGTTTATACACCTATAGTGCCAAACTAAGCCGATACAACTCCAAAAATAAGCTTGAATTCTGAAATTGTCCCCAGCAGAGTCGCCAAAGCTGTCACACCCCTCGATCCCGTGGTTTGACCACGGTCGCTTGATAGAGAGTATCGACTAATTTAACACTATGAATGTATAAACCGCACAAGACTCGTAAAACAAACAAACCAACAACCAAAATAAAACGAGTCAAAAATATAGTGTCCAGTCCAAATTATACAGTCCATAATAATAAAAATGGTAAAATAAATCCTATCTAACCTACGCTAATCCTAACTACGCTCCCCTTCTTTACCCGACTCCTCGGGCCTTGATCACGGTCCGCCTTCGCCAACATGATACGTCGGGGCATTCCCCGGTGAATAAATACATCAATCTTCGGGGCATTCCCCGGACAAATGAATATACTTCAATCCGAAAATATAAACCAACACTTTTCAACAAAAACACTTTCATCATTCAACGATCGCAAGTCATAAACTTTGCCTAGCCCACTTATATTCGCCTATCAATTGTTGACCTAAACATGATACTACCGTGTTTCAACAACATCCAATGCTTATTCCGAACAAAATGACATTACACAAAAATTGATTTATTCACCCATTTTTATTTTTTATTATTTTTTTATAATTCCTACCCCCCACTAGTTTTATTTTTTATCAATCACACCTTCAAAGTTACTCCGATTCATTCCACATATCAACGAAATCATATCATCAAATACGTAATTATAACATTGTAACATCAACAAAAATTCAACAATCGCCACATAATCAATTAGACGCACCAAATACCATGAATAATGAAATAAAAGAGGGAAAGATTAGAATTGGACCTCAATGGAGTGTTTCTCGTAGATAATAAAGAAATTTGAGAACCGAGATCCTCGAGCAAGGAAACCCCAACAACGAGAAGTCCAAATCAGTATAGAAAGAAAAGGAAACCCGTTACTGATTCACGATTAACAGAAAACACGAATTGACTTCTAATGACCTCCAAAACTCGATATCGACTACCAATCCTAAAGATAAACCAATTCGAAGCACCCTAGAAATCCAAACGAGAGAGTTGAACTACTTAAAACCGAGCTCCTATGAACAGAAAATGATGAAGACGCCCAAACAGTAGACACCAACCAGATTACGTCCAAATATCGAAGGAAAAATAAGAAGGTTTTAGCAATTTTTTAGATGGGATCCCTCAAACAACGAGAAGAAAAAATTAATCAATGAACTTGGGGACCGATTTCGGTGAGATTGAGCACGAATCGGATGAAAGATTCTCCGAAAAAAAAAACTCGATAATACCAAACTTCCCCAGGTTTCACTGTTTCTAGCCGAAAATCCTCAATCTGCTTCCCTTTTTCGAACCCTTCCTCACTGATATGAGTGTATGCGTGCTTCTCGTGAACTCTGTGTACAGTGTTTTTCAATCCAAAATCAGAATGGAAAGGAGGTGTATACTTATGTGTTTTGAATTCGTTTGTGAGTGTGGTCTCTTTGTTCATTCGAAAAAAAGAGGAAAAGAAAAAATGGAGATTCTTGTATTCATACCATGAGTTCCCCCTCCCCAAAAAAAAAATCCCTCAAAGTGTATATCCTCTCTCAGTATATTGTTGAGAGTATTTAAGTGGGTCCCATCATGTGCCTTTCCTAGAAGTTTCCTTGTGCGTATTTCTTTGTGGACAAGAAAAGGAGAGGGGGGTCACGTGGGTAGGGGTGGGGTAGTGGGTGAGGTGTAAGTTTTTGATTGGAAAGGTTGTTGGGGAGGTTTTAAAAGAAGACGAAATTTGTTATCTTTTGTTATTTGGATAAAGACACATAAATAAATAAATAAATAAATAAATAAATAAATAAATAAATAAATAAATAAATAAATAAATAAATAAATAAATAAATAAATAAATAAATAGGTAAAAGATAAAGTGGTTATTTATTTATTTTTCTTGTGAAAAAGTTATAAAATGGGGTTAACTTTTGATAACGGAGTAAGAAATTTATTTTTATTTTTTTTTTACGGGAAAAAATTATGTGTCTACACTCATCTAACTTGATTCAATTACATGTCTAGATTGGTAGATGCTTGATTTTCTATCCCTCAACTTCTTCACTGTTTTTGTCAGCATAATAGAATTCAACATGTGTGTATATATATATCTTCTTTGTTTTCATTCAAAATCATTCTTTAGGGTGAAATTTTTGCTCAGACAAGAATTAGTTGGATCAAAATCGAAGCCTTGTGATCACTATTATATTAATTTTTTTTATAGTTTACAAGTTGTAGATGAATGTCGGTTGGCTTTGAAGAATTTCTTATGCAAAGGTTAGATTTAATTGTATTGTTTTGATATCTTTATTATCTTATTATTTTATTTAATTTACGGATGCTAGATGAATGTGGGTTGACTTTGAAAATTTTTTGTAGGTAAAGGTTAGGTTTAATGTATTATCATAATATCTCTATTAGGAGTCGTTTGGTAGAGTGTATAAAAATAATGCAAAATATGATGTATTAGTAATGCTTGTATTAGTAATGCTTGTGTTAGTTATGCTTGTATTTTTTTTATGCAGTGTTTGGTTTGATGTATTAAAAAAAACATGAATTACATAATTTCTACAAAAAAAAATAAAAATTTACATAATACCCTCAATATATATGTTGGAAAGGATGCGGAAAATTTTTTGAGGGGTAATAGGGTCTTTAAGCATGTTAATGCATTCATTAGATCCATTGCATTACTAATGCCATGGATTTTGATGTATTAGTAATACACACCTCAATACACAATAGAATGTCAAAATCAAAAATCTAAAAATTCAACAACCACACCCTCTTTTTACATCTCTGCCTCATCATCAAACAAGAAGAAAAAAAAGATACTAGAAACCCCTTTCCATTCTCATTCTTCTCTCGTTTTTCATATCCGTTTCTTACAATTTCTCATAAAAACTTAAGCTTTTTTTTATTTATAATTTGGTAATTGGAGGAGTAATTGGGGTTAGGATTTGGGGGGGGGGGGCTGGTGGTTGTGGATTAGTGGGTTTTTTTTTTTGAAAGAAAAAATTCACGCATTTTTTTTTGTTTTATTTTTTTTTTAAATGTCACGTCAGCATTAAGAGATGAAATTAATTCACTTTAAAAATGTTAAGGGTAAATAACGCGTGTTAATTTTAAGTGCTAAAATAAGTTGGAGTGACGAGTTTAGGCAGATTTCGATGCATTTTTTCTTGAATAAAACATAACTTAGTTATTGATAAAATTGACAGATGTAAGACAATTTTTAATTGATACGAGAAATACGTCATATGTACACAAAAATCGACAAAAGAAATAAATAAAGTTTTCAAAATGCATTTAACACGTATGAACACCAAAGCTGTAAGAAAATTTACAAGTGCATTTGACATAGATATGATCTTAAATAATGTAAAAACAATAAATGGCTAAACGAACTTAAATAAGCACTTGATAATAGTAGTAATTAACAGTTTACCACTAGACAGAAATTTGTGCTTCCAAAAGAACATGCAACATAAACCACAGAACTCAATAACTACTTTCGATCAATGATTTCTTTTATTAAACATCAACAGCCATAGATTGAGCATCTCTCAACCCGAATATGCTGTCAATAATAGCCAACTCTGTTGTTATAGTGTCCGAGTCACAAAATGCCGTCCAGTCATTAACGGTCAATCCAGCAGCGATCACATTACTACCCCTATTCACAGTTCCTGCAGCCAGAGGTAATCCATCAAGAAGATCTGAAAGCTCCTCCAAATCTTCAACGGATATATCAGGATGGACCTGTTGTTCCAAAATAAAGTTTCACAAAAATCAGGAAAAAGAATAATGTCATGCGTCTTGTTGCTCCTGCACCGGTCAACAAGGTGCAGTAGGCACAATTCACTTTCCATTGTTCGCTCCATTGAGGAAAATTGTACTTACCAAGCCCCCAATGTTGGACAAAGAACAATAGCTGCCAACAAGAACATTCCAAGCTATTGTTTGACAAATAAATTTAACGCCAAGAACATCAGCAATAATCTCCTCAGTCAACTGGTAAAAATAATAAAACTAACATGAGCGAGCACAACACAAATATATGCCAAGTAAGTTGGACCATCTATTAGATGGCATAGGTAACATTCAGGATCTAACCTACTCCTGAATCTATTTTATCAGGAGGAAAAGGCTATTGTTGAATCTTGATAAATTCAGGCTACAGTTAAATTTCACATACTACTACAATGCCATCCCATTCTATAGGAAAAGAAGCTAAAAGATTACCTTGTCAAGATCAGGATGTATCAAAGCAAAATCATCATTGCATGCTATGCAGTTTCCAAAAGCAGAATGTGCCTCGTCGACACATTTTACCTCAACAGAATCGGGCAGACTATTCCTCAAGTGCTGAAGTTCTTCAGCCACCGTAAGAGACACAAAAGCAGATGTCAAGTCAAAGAAATAGCAGAGAATGAAAGTGAACCGAAGGGATTTTGACCAAGTTAGAATGACCTCACAGTCCCATCAATAAACATGATGTTGGGTTCTATATATATATGTGTGTTGAATTGAAAATGGAACAATCAAGTGAAGGAAAGGAGACACCCAAATTGGAAAGTGTACTCTTTAAGTTGGAAAGTTTACTCTTCTCCCACATTGGTGGAAGAAGAGAACTTTAAAGTGTTTATAAAGTGAAACACTTACTTCACATGGTAAGTGAGGCAAGAAAATAGAGATGCCTCACGCCGTCATCGTCGCTCGGCTCAGATTTGATGAGATCTATCTTTTTGGGCAAATTTTATTTGACAGAAATTCAATCCGAAGCAATAACGTTCCATTTAAATATAAATTCATGATGTTCAGTCAGAGGGGCATGTTGTGGCTATAAATAACCTGTTTTCTTCCACAGGCTATATCCGTGAATTCGGACTACTTGGCCTTAACAATTTCTGTTTCATCTATATTTCTGAAATATAAAATACACCTCTTGTAAAGATTATTTTGATCTTGTGTTGAGGGTATTTGTTCAACTTCACTATGTTCTTGTTCATACTTGAACTCAAGTTGAAGTTGTTATTCTATTATATAGATTCTACGTACCCGTATTGTAGAAGATAACAATCTTAAGGAAATAAGCTTACAGAATCTGTATTGCTTGTTTTTGGAGATTAAATCTTAGGCTTTCTACTCCGCTTGAATTTAACTAGTGATTAGAAGACATAAAATCTTCATCACAAGTTAAGGTTCATTCGGTTGACGATTCGAAGTAATAAAAATTTCATCATTAACTAGAAACAAGAAGAATTGTTTCAAGTTATTTAACTTTATAAATATTATTCTGAAAAATACTAAGTTTTCTGTCTTGTGGTGACAGGAAAAATGACAACTGGCAGTCAAATGATGGATGTGACAATGTCTGTGTGGGCAAATAATATTGCCACATCAAGTCGCACAAATGCACCGCCAACGATGGCACCGACGGAGAAGCCCAAAAAAATTTCTGGCATTGACTTCAAGCGGTGGCAACAAAAGATGTTCTTTTACCTCCCCACTCTATGTCTACAGCGGTTCACTAGCGAAGACGCTCCTGAGGTGCCTGAAGGAACCTCGGACAAAGACCGCTTCGTTATTGTAGAAGCTTGGAAACATTCAGATTTCCTTTACAGGAACTATATTCTGAGTGGTCTCCAAGACGACCTCTACAATGTCTATAGTGGAACCAAGACATCAAAGGAACTGTAGGGGGCACTTGAACGGAAATATAAAACAGAGGATGCGGGAATTAAGAAATTCCTTATTGCACGGTTCCTGGACTTCAAAATGATTGATAGCAAATCTGTTGTCTCTCAAGTACAGGAGTTGCAAGTCATCATACATGATCTCCTAGAAGAAGGTATATCTTTGAAAAATACCTTAGTTGAACAAATTAAAAATGTTCTTAATACTCACATAAATTGTTTTGTAGGTTTAATTGTGAATGATACTTTTCAAGTAGCAGCGATAGTTGAGAAGCTACCACCTTTGTGGAAAGACTTCAAAAAATACTTAAAGCATAAACGCAAGGAGATGACCGTTAAAGATCTTATTGTCCGACTTCGTATTGAAGAGGACAATAAAGCTGCCGAAAGAAGGTCAAAGGGAAATTCTACAATGAATGGAGCACATATTGTAGAAGATGGCCAAAACAACTCAAAGAAAAGAAAGAAAGTTGAACATGGAAGCAATCAACCCAAGAAAAAGTTCAAGGGAAAATGCTTCAACTGTGGCAAAATTGGCCACAAGTCCACAGACTGTCGAGCCCCGAAGAAAGGGAAGAAAGAGGACCAATGGAATCTGATTGAGTCCAACAAAGATTATGATAATCTGTGTGCTATGTTCACGGAATGGAACTTGGTGGGGAATCCACGTGAATGGTGGATGGATTCTGGTGCCACACACCATGTTTGCGCAAACAAAGAGTTGTTCTCGTCATTTTCTCCAGCTCAAGCAGAAGAAATGCTTTACATCGCCAACTCCGCTACTACTAAGGTGGAGGGAACAGGAAAAATTTTCCTAAAGATAACTTCCGGCAAGGTCTTGACACTGAACAATGTGCTATATATTTCAGAGTTACGTAGGAACTTAATTTCTGTTTCACTCCTAGATAATAACGGATTCAAACGTGTAACTGTTTCTGAAAAAATTATAGTTAGCAAAGGAGAAATGTATGTAGGAAAAGTCTATCTCACGGAGGGCCTTTATAAGATGAATGTAATGACTGCTGAAATGAATAAAAGTTCAAATTCGTCTTATTTTCTTGAGTCTTATGATTTATGGCATGAACTTTTGGGCTATGTTAATTACAAAACGTTACGAAAACTGATTAACTTAGAAGTTTTGCCAAATTTTGAGTGCAATAAATCAAAGTGTCAAACGTGTGTAGAATCGAAGTATGCAAAGCATCCTTATAAGTCCGTTGAAAGGAATTCCAATCCCTTAGACTTAATACACACTGACATTTGTGATATGAAGTCAACACCATCTCGTGGTGGAAAAAAGTATTTCATAATTTTTATTGACGATTGCACTAGATACTGTTATGCCTACTTGCTAAATAGTAAGGATAAAGCAATAGATGTGTTTAGACAATATAAAACTGAAGTTGAAAATCAGTTAGACAAAAAGATCAAAATGATAAGAAGTGATAGGGGCGGAGAATATGAATCTCTCTTTGCGCAAATATGTGTAGAGAATGCAATAATCCACCAAACTACGACCCCGTATTCACCTCAATCTAATGGAATTGCGGAAAGGAAAAAACGAACTTTGAAGGAAATGATGAATGTCTTACTTATAAGTTCTGGTTTACCGCAAAACTTATGGGGGGAGGCTATCCTTACAACCAATCGTATACTCAACAGAGTTCCTCATAGTAAGACACAATCAATTCCTTACGAAAAATGGAAAGGAAGGAAGCCTAACTGGAAATATTTCAAAGTGTGGGGGTGTCTAGCGAAGGTTCAAGTTCCTATACCTAAAAGAGTTAAGATAGGACCTAAAACGGTGGACTGCGTGTTCATAGGATATGCTAAGAGTAGTAAAGCATGTCGATTTTTGGTTCATAAATCTGAACATCCTGATATTAGTGAAAATACGGTAATTGAATCAGACAATGCTGAATTCTTTAAAAATATTTATCCGTATAAAATTAGACATGAACAGTCTAGTGGAGGATCTAAATGACCTCGAGATGAACCAAGTGAGAGTGTACATAATGAATAAAATCCAAGACGTAGTACACGTCAAAGAACGTCAACTTCATTTGGATCGAATTTTGTAATATTTCTCTTAGAAAATGAGCCTCAAACATTTAAAGAAGCGATGTCTTCGTCAGACATCTTTTTGGAAAGAGACAGTCAATAGTGAGATAGATTCAATCTTAAGCAACCATACATGGGAATTCGTTGACCTTCCTCCCGGAAATAAACCTTTAGGGTCTAAATGGATCTTCAAAAGGAAAATGAAGGCAGATGTAACTATTGACAAATACAAGGCAAGACTTGTAGTAAAAGGCTTCAAACAGAAGGAAGGCCTTGATTACTTTGATACATACTCTCCAGTAACAAGGATAACCTCGATTTGAATGTTAATTGCCTTGGCGGCGGTATATGATCTTTAAATCCATTAAATGGATGTGAAGACCGCATTTCTAAATGGAGATTTGGAGGAAGAAATATCATGGAATAAACTGAGGGTCTTGTGGTTCCAGGAAAATAAAATAGGGTGTGCAAACTTGTTAAGTCACTTTATGGAATAAAACAAGCACCTAAGCAATGGCATGCAAAGTTTGACCAAACCATGTTGGCAAACGGATTCAAAATAAATGAATGTGATAAATGTGTTTATATTAAAGACACTCCAAATCACCAAGTCATTGTATGTTTATATGTGGATGATATGTTGATCATCAGTAGAGACATTTCTGACATAAATGCAACAAAACGAATGCTCGAGAGCAAGTTTGATATGAAGGACCTTGGAGTTGAAGATGTGATCTTAGGTATAAGAATCCATCGAAATCCAAAAGGGTTGGCATTGCCACAGTCTCATTATATCGAAAAGGTACTTGACAAGTTTAAGTATATGGAATTTGGTATTGCCAAGACTCCATTGGATGCGAGCTTTGCACTTCGAATGAATGAAGGTGAAAGTGACTCGCAATTGGAGTACGCAAGAGTATTGGGATGTTTAATGTATATAATGAATTGTACACGACCAGACATAGCACGCGCTAGCAGTAAATTGAGTTGGTACACGAGTAATCCCAACAAAACTCACTGGATGGCAATGAAAAGATTTTTGGGGTATCTTAAATACACTCAAAATTATGCTTTGCATTATAATAAATATCCTGTGGTACTTGAAGGATATAGTGATGCAAATTGGATCACCGGATCGAATGAAGTAAAATCCACAAGTGGATATGTATTTACTATCGGTGGAGGAGCAGTCTCTTGGAGATCATCCAAACAGACGTGTATTGCTCGCTCTACAATGGAATATAAATTTATCGCATTAGATAAAGCCGGTGAAGAAGCAGAATGGCTTCAAAATTTCTTGAAAGATATTCCGTATTGGCCCAAGCCAGTGGCACCAGTATGTATACACTGTGATAGCTAAGCGGCAATAGGTAGGGCAGGGAGCATGATGTATAACAGTAAATCTCATCATATAAGACGAAGACATAATACCGTTAGAGAACTTCTCTCTAGTGGAATTATCACTGTAGACTATGTAAAGTCAAAGGATAATGTGTCGGATCCACTTACAAAAGGCCTATCTAGAGAAGGAGTAGAAAGGACATCCAAGGGAATGGGTTTAAGGCCTAGGACAAGTCAGCATGGCGGTAACTCTACCTAGCAGACTGGAGATCCCAAGAGCTAGGTTCAAGGAGATCAAACAAAGTTGTGTCTGACAGGTTCAACATTGTCAAATACCCAACCCATTCTCATGATGTAGACAATGTATAGTAAACAAGGATAAGACTTAAGGTGAAAAGTCTTTTAATGATTATCTAAATTTGGTAGATTTGACCAAATATTTTAATCTACAAGATTGAACATTTAGAAATCACCTATGTATGGGAAAAGTGGAAGCCGCGTCAAAGAGAATGTTAGTAAAGGCCTATTCTCTAAGCTCTCATGAAAACCGAGACGTGTTCATGGCTGAAAAGAATAAAACCGTAAGAACCATAAACCGTAAAAGGCTGATTGTGTGACATGTGTTGTCTAGGTGTACATTAAAGCTCGACGGTTCAAAGATATCAAATCTACCGATTGACCGAGTGCATCCGATGCATGTTCACTACGGAAAGTTTAAAGGAAAACCCACTGATCCAGATGCAATCAGTCTTTGCTTGATGATCACATACTTCTCCGTAAAACTTTTACGAAAAACATAGCCATTCCCCATTCATGCGGGGGATTGTTGGGTTCTATATATATATGTGTGTTGAATGGAAAATGAAACAATCAAGTGAAGGAAAGGAGACACCCAAATTGGAAAGTGTACTCTTTAAGTTGGAAAGTTTACTCTTCTCCCACATTGGTGGAAGAAGAGAACTTTAAAGTGCTTATAAAGTGAAACACTTACTTCACATGGTAAGTGAGGCAAGAAAATAGAGATGCCTCGCTCCGTCGTCGTCGTCGCTCGGCTCGGATTCGGATTCGGATTTGGATTTGGATTTGGATTTGGCAAATGATCGATCGATGAGATCTATCTTTTTGGACAAATTTTATTTGACAAAAATAAATAAATTCAATCCGAAGCAATAACGTTCCATTTATTTATGCATGAATGCAGTGAACAGTTGCACTATTTCGACATGAAACAGTGTTGTGTTTGAACTGGTGCAACGAAATACTGTAGTGTTTCTGAATTAATGCATTATTTCGACTGAGCAGATGCAGATTTTTGAAATAGTATATACATTGGTTCAAACATATGCAACTCTTCAACGAAGTGATGCACTGTTTCAAACTGGTGCACTTTTTCTTTTGAAAAGGTGTACTGTTTCAAAAAATTACTGCACTGTTTTAAATAAACAAACATGCATTTTCAGGAAAAGACACACCTCTAAAATTGAACCAATGCCACCTTTTCGGAGGGGCATGTTGTGGCTATAAATAACCTGTTTTCTTCCACAGGTTAGAGCATGAAAAATTTCATATTACACATAAATCTTCTTGTCTTCTAAATACTCTTTGATCAATCAAACCGAGAGTGCGTTCGAAGAATTCAAGTATTTGAGGTACCGCTATACTTGAATTGTTGGCCATTTTATCCTGGGAGGGAAAATTCCGCAACCTCGGGTACAGTGAGGGGAATTATTTTCTTAAGGAAAGTTCGTGAATTCGGACGACTTGGCCTTAACAATTTCGGTTTCATCTATATTTCTGAAATATAAAATACACTTCTTGTAAAGATCATTTTGATCTTGTGTTAAGGGTATTTGTTCAACTTCACTGTGTTCTTGTTCATACTTGAACTCGAGTTGAAGTTGTTATTCTATTATAAAGATTCTACGTACCCGTATTGTGGAAGATAACACATGAAACTTTAGAGTGAAAGCTAGACATCATGAACTATAAGGAGCACATTTGAATCAGTTTTGATATGGGCGCGCTTAAATCTTTTTTCCACCTTTTATTAAGTATTAGAATAAAGAAGTTTGCTATAAGATCTAATAACACATCTTCAATAGAATTGTCATTAGACTATCATTGTAACAGAAGTATACCTGGAAGCATTACACTAGTAGTGACTTTCCTGGATATCATTAATCACACATTGACAATCAATAATGTTAATGTTCCTATCACCAGTACTAAAACGGTTACTCATGTCTTCCTCCAATTCATTTAGCCAATGTTTTCTGTTTCGAACACCTCATTCATCCCATGTCAGCCAGGTGGGGTGCGGGGTGGGTGTGGGGAGCGCAGCTCATAGAATTGAAATTTCAGATATGCTACATTATAACACTGAGAAGAACGACTCCAAAAAAAAAAAAAATCAAGAATGGAATAAGATTCTGGTTGGGATAGATAATGCTTATTGAGATTAAAATATAAGATGGAAACATTAGCCCAATGAGAATCAAATTTGTTAAGGTTTTGTTAGTGCATATAAATTTATCTGTGGCCTTCCACTTCCAGTTCCAAAACTGTTGCACGGGTTCATGGACAGCAATGTTGCCGAGTGCAAACCAACCACTAATGAAATTGTTTTCTTCTATTGCACGAATTCTGTCATAGTAAGTCCAATTCATATCCGTCCCTGACATAGATAAGTATTCCAAAGGCTCTATTTGAACACAAGAGACTATAATGGCATATGTTTGCATGATCAACAATTATTGCACTGTATAAATTACCATCATTTTGAATTTCAATATTAAAAGATAAGTATGTTTCACTCCTTGACTAATCCTGGATTCAACATTGGTAAAAAAATTATTAACATTGGATGTGCATAGTTAAATTAGTCCAATGTATGATGGATCTTATCATCACAAACGAAAACTAAAATGCATAATGGTAGACACATTATTTATCTTCAATCGTTCTATATCTCCCCTGCTTAATTATTTATATTCCTTTCATGTCTATGTTTTTCATCATTCCACATTAGGACTTCTAAAAGTTCAGCTTTCATTTGCACCAAGCAGTGGCGGAGGCAGGATTTCTATCAAAGGGTTCAAATACAGGAAGCAAAAAAAACAATTATCAAAGGGTTCAAATGCAGGAAGAAAAAAAAAAATTAAAAACTTCTCGGGGTCTCGAACTCAAGACCGTGAGGCCCTCTGCTTGAAAGTTTGCACCCCCTTTGCCACTAAACTAAGTTTTTGGCTTGTGTCAAGGGGGTTCAATTTAATATATATACACATAGAAAAAAAAGTCGTATATATATACAGTATAATTTTTCGACGAAGGGGTTCGGATGAGCCCTTGGAGTCCACTTAGCTCCGCCCCTGGCACCAAGGATGTGACCTAGTGGTGAATGAAGTAGGTTGACAACCATGAGGTCTTGAGTTCAAATCTCGGTATAGACAAAAAACACAAGCTAATTTCTTCTCAACTATCCTAGTCTTAGTGAATATTTAAATAACGAATGCATATTAACCAAGTGTCATATATAAATAACGAATGCATGTTAACCAAGTGTCATATTTAAGCTTTCAAGCAAAATAATGAATGCATGTTAACCAGGTGTCATATTTAAGCTTTCAAGCAAAATAATGAATGTTTCCTCCATTCCAAAATAAATGAGTCGTTGAGTTATTTTTTAATGTCTAAAATAAATGAATTGTTCATTATTCAAGAGACATGTCGAAAATTTCTTTCAATTTTACCTTTTCATTTAACGTGGTTCTGAAGTACTTTACATTTCATAGAAGAGTAATTTAAGAATAATTAAATGGGTAATAGTGAAAAGTAATTGTAACACCCTAACTTAAGAAGGAGTCCCACATCGACAAAACATAGGAGGGATAGTGACGTGTTTTAAAGCCGTGCGGGCCCGGGCCAAAAGCGGACAATATCACTAGTGGGTTGGGGAGTTACAGGGTATCTCGAGCCTTCGTGGTTCGGGATGCCCGTCGCGGCCAGGGCCTCGGGTCGGATCGTGACAGAATGGTATCAGAACCGCTCTTGTGTCGTCCCTGTCGATGTGAGCTAGAGTTCAAACTGAGTGTAGGTAAATGTCGGTAAGGCGGGGCAAATCTCAGTCCTGAGTGTAGGCAAATCCCATTCGGTGGGTCAAACCTCAGCGTGGACACTGAGTCCATAAGGGGGGTGTATGTAATACCCCAACATAGGAAGGATTATCGGGACAAACCTCAGTCCTGAGTGTAGGCAAATCCCATTCGGTGGGTAAACCTCAGCGAAGACGCTGAGTCCATAAGGGGAGGTGTATGTAACACCCCAACTTAACTTAGGAAGGAGTCCCACATCGGCAAAACACAGGAGGGGAGGGATGTTGGTTATATAAGTAAGAAAGTCTTACTCCCTAGTGACACGTTTTAAAGCGATGAGGGCCTGGACCCAGAGCGGACAATGTCACTAGTGAGTTGGGGAGTTACAGTGGTCTCTCAAGCCTTCGTGGTTCGAGATGCGCAACGCGGCCAGGGCCTTGAGTCGGGTCATGACAGTAATCTACAATTTATGTCTCAAAAGATTTTTCTTAAGAGGTGTGTCATACCCTAACAATTCAATTATTTTGAAATAGAGAGGGTATATATTAACCAAAGGCAATAAAATGGCTAAATGAACTTAGATAAGTAATTGAAAATAGTAATAGTAACTAACATTTTGTCACTAGACCACCAAACTTTTGCCTCCACAAGCAAAATTAAGAGCAACATAAATTAGAGAACTCAAACGTAACTAATGTCGATCGATGATTTTTTTATTTCAAAACAAAATAGTCCTAAATTGAGCATCTATCAACCCGAATATAATATGTTGTCAATAACAAAGTACAATTTCTACTCATAGTTCTTGCAGCCAGAGGTACAGTAAAAAATATTTTGTTTTATTTAAAATTTTGTTATCATTATTTAAATAAAAATTAATGATGAGATTGCTATGATCTTATATACGACCTATATTATTAGTTAAAAAAGTACAAGTTTATTCTATTTTCATTGATCAAACAAAATTAAGATGTAACAGAGAATAATTTTCACTTTTCTTATTAGTTTTAAAAAATAAAATGAGAAAAGAGTTTATTAAAAGAATTTATTATTTTATAAAAATAACGTGTTTAAAATAAATATATGCTTATTAGTAAAAGAGTATTTTTGACTCAATTAACTAAGAATAAAAAAAAATCTTAATCAAACTAGTCATGAGAGATATTTTTATTCGCTTTCACATAATTTAAAATGTAATTTTATTCATTTTCCGTTATTTTAAAACTATTCATAGACTTTTTTCTTTCCTTCATTTCTACTCTATCTTTTTTTTTTAGTTACTCATTGATGTTTAGTATCCACATCCTCATTGTTGTAAGGCTAAGTTTGAATTCGCACCGAAAAGTTTCACATGAGGGCAAAGCGCTCTCCAATATAGGTGCCTCCATACCCATGAGACTCGAACCCTAGACGTCTGATTAGGGATGAAGTTGTACTTACCACTATGCCGCAATTCTAGTTGGTCATTTCTACTCTATCACTGTTCACTTATTTGATGGTTTAAGTACTTTTTGCAAAGTGTCAAAACGTGTTACAATGAAAAAAATCAAGTGATAAGTTGCATATTGGGAGAAATTTGATCAAGAGGAGAATTTTACACTCATTTGATTATTGATATTTTTTTTTTACCTTTTTTAGCAAATTTTTTTATTTT
Source organism: Capsicum pubescens (assembly GCA_030864215.1). Taxonomy (NCBI): domain Eukaryota; kingdom Viridiplantae; phylum Streptophyta; class Magnoliopsida; order Solanales; family Solanaceae; genus Capsicum; species Capsicum pubescens. Next base: position 182,120,704 of record CM061539.1, on the reverse strand, counting down.
TGTTTGAAAATTGATGTTTGATCATGAAAATTTTCAAAATAGTCTGAAGTTGTACTTTGAAATTGAAAAATATTTCAAACCTTAGTTTTTTGTGTGGTCAAACCCAACCTTGTTTTTCACTCTAACTATATTTCGTTTATCAATTTCACACCTAGTTTTTTGTTTTAATAAAGATAACTTCATTCAAATTATATTTCACGTTATTTTTAGGAAAATTAAATTTAAATAATTAAATATCATTTACAAAATCTATAACCTATTCCGCCTTCAATTTAAACTTCAAAAAATTCAAATTAATGAAAGTTATTTGTAATAACATGTATTAGCTCAAATATTATATCTAATCTATGATACTATTGACGATTTATTTTGAGATATTACCTCTTTATAACAAATTTGATTATATATTTGAGGTAAATTAATCAAGTTAAGTGATTTTGATAGTTTCTCAGAAATAGAAGGTATGAATTATATTTTTAAAAAGTACATTCAAATTTAAAAAAAAATTGTAAAAACAAAATATGATAAAATATAACTCTATGTCTAATTCTAAAAGATTCAAATAATGTATTTTTTAAAAATTTTATGGTCAAACGTGCACTTAATTAATTTTAAAAAGTAAACTTAATTATAAATGTGTACTACCAACACTCGTACTATAAATTGCAGACTGGTGAAAATGTCCAACCTATAAATTATCTTTATTTGGAGGAAAATAAATGACATTTGAAAACAGAAAAAAGAAATAAGTATTTAGAGATTATTATGGAAAAAGTAGCGCTTTTTTTCTAACAGTAAACTTATTTTAGTTACAAGAGAAAATTGAAGGAAAGGTGTATTTTAAGTCTTGAATGAAGGATTGGTGACATTGACCAACAGATAGGGTCAAACAACATTAGGAAACTTGATTAAGTTAATTGTGGACTTGATTAATATTTTTAAAACTTTCTAATCTTTTCAAAAATACAAATCAACCCAACCCACAGCCCTCTTTATTCCAAATCAACCACTCCCTCCTCTCTCTCGACAACTTCTCTCAACTCTCTCCCAACCAACAGTTCTGCAAAATTTCTCCCTTCAACCCCCGACGACTTCTACCTCCGACGATAAATAGTTGGGCTTCGAGTTCCCCTCTTCAATTCAATCAACCTGTCTCTCATCCCTCTCTCGACAGCTTCTCTCAACTCTCTCCTAACCAACTGTTCTGCAAATTTCTCATTTCAATCCTCGGCGACTTCAACATCCGACTACAAATAGTTGGGCTTCGAGTTTCTTTTCAACTTCAATCGACGTGACAGCCTTGCTCTCCGGCCACAACAGCTTCGAATTCTTCATCGTTCCTTTTCTTCTTTCACAGGTAAAAATTTATGGCCTTTTTAGTTTTGAAGAAAACGAGAAACTTGAGCCAACTTCTCTTATAGTATTGGTTAACAATTTCAATATTTGTTGCACTAATTTGAAATGCGGTCTGAATAAAACTCTAATTTCTGGTATTTCTTCTCTTCTCTTTTCAAAGTGAATTATGATATTTTGTTGTTTTTTGCATTTTTTTGAAGTTTGATTTTTATTGTTTGTGTTTATAAAAACAAAAGGACAATTTGATTTGATTTGTTTTGTTCTTGTTCTTGGTAAAAATGGTAAAATTGTTGTTTTTTGTTTAACAAAATCGTGCTACTGTTTCCTCTGATAGATTACCCATCTGGTGCAATATATTAACCATCTGATCCAACAAATTTATCATATGATGCAACAGATCAACCATCTGATGCATCATAGGATCCATTAGATTATAATTCTGATGCAACAGATTAAATATCTGATGCAACAGCTTTACCATATGTTGCAACAGATTAAGCATCGGATAAAAAATCTGATGCAACTAATTAACTATCTGGTGCAATGGAAGAACCATCAGATTAATGATCTGATGCAACAGATGAACCTCCTGTTGGATAAAATCCTACCAACTCTTCCTACAGGAAAAGTCCAAGACTTGATTTTTCCAACTGATCATTTATCTGCCGCGATAGACGACCCTATGTTGGAAGAAATCTAAACAATATTGACTGTTGATAACTGTTCCAACAGATCACTCATGTGTTGCAACAGATGTGTGACCTGTTGCACAGACCATTCATCTTTCTCAATAGATGTGTGATATATTTTGTATTGTCACAATAGATTACTCATCCGTTGCTACGAATTATTTAACTGTTCCAATAGATCACTCATATATTGCAACAGATGATGTCACAACAGTTGTGTGATCTGTTGAACAGACCATTCATCTGTCTTAAAAGATGAGTGATATGTTTTGTATTATTGCATCAGATTACTCACCCGTTGCAACAGTTTGATTATATGCTGCAACAAATATACTATCTGGTGCAACAGATCGGTGATCTGTTGTAACTGTTATTTTACTATTTTGCTTGTTTGATTTACTGTTATCCTTTTTTAACGATGCATTAATCAACAATAATATATTATTTTATGTTCCTGTTAATTTTAGATAATATGATTCCCAAAAGAACAAAAACCGAATCAAGTCCAAGTAAAGGAACAAGTGAAGCAGCTAGGCTACATCCACCACTCTATGAGCTTGCTTTACAAGCGTTATCTCAATCGGGAGCAGAATATGATGAACACGGGGAGAGGGAATGTTTCAAAAGAGATGATGCAGATGCTAATAGCCCTTCCATCGAAGAGCTGGTTAAAGCCTTCAGCATTGATCGTTATCCTGTGAGAATGAAGTGCGATGGTACCGCAGATTTAACAGGTGATTTCGTGGTTAAGTCAGCCATGGAAAAATCTTTCAACGTCTTTAGAAAAATACTTTGAGAACAAAAATTGGATGCTTATTTCAGGGACAGTTGCTTTAGGAAATATCTTGATTTGCCGGAGGACAAAAATGCTCGTTTCTAAATGAAAATGGTATATGAATTTCTCAAGCGTAGGTTTATGTATGAAAACAAAGATAAGATGGATAAGGTGTGGATAAATTACACTGGCATGCCTTTTTGTTTTGGTTGGAAGGAGTTTGTCATAGTTACTGGACTAAAATGTTACCCTCTTTCTCAAGCTATACCTATTCTAACCCAAAAAAAGCACCCCGCACACCCAAAAAAGGCAAAGGAAAGTTGTGTGATCGTGATGACCTGGTATCCATTGTTGGTCCAAGCTTCAAAAACAAAAATTTTATAGAAGCGTTGAAAGGTAAAGGACTTTAAAAGAAGCACAAACAGTCATTGTGCTTGGTTTGGTTTGTACATAATATTCTTTGGGCGATAGACGTTAACAACAACATAAGCCTCGGTTTAATAAAGCTCTCCGAGGATCTTGAGGCGTTTAACAGCTATCCATGGGGTATGAAAGCTTCAAAATGACTGTCAAATATTTGTTGACTCCGTTAGCGCCAAAGACAGTCAACTTATATGGCTTCCCATGGGCTTTCATGGTAAATGTTTCTTTCTTCTATTATGATATCATTCATTTTTTTCTCTCAATAATGGTTTTGATTTGTTGGCGTTATTTTATAGGCTTAGGCGTTTGAAGTCATTCCTTATTTGAGAAAACAAGTGAACTACCAGGAAGGAGTTTCCTGTCCAAGAATCTTGAGATGGTTGTCGGCTAAAACTGATAAAAATGTAAAATTTCTTGATCTCTTCAACCCTCCAAAGGATGCAGTAAGTATAATTATAATTAATTTTTTCTTTTAATTAATGTTTTTTTTGAATGATCTAATCATCATTCTAATATATGTAATGATTTATGTTAGAATATTCATCTGTCGCTATTTCCAACCAATCTAGAGTTGAAGATGCCATTTTTTCTTACTTTACGATCTGTGCAAACTTTATCAGGCCCTAAGGTCATCGAAAGAATAAAAATGGAATTGTTTAGAGCAACAACCATTACAAGAAAAACAATTTTAGAGGGTGGACTTGTTGTTGTTGATAGAGCTGTTGGTGGTGGTAGTGGTGCTATTGTTGGTGCTAATGATTCTCCTCTTACAGTATTTAAAGCAAACCATTATGAGTATGATCATACTGGTTATACAAATTTTGCCTCTCCCAACGAATGTTCTGCATGCAAATGTCAAGACTGCAGGGCGAAACATGATGTAGTTATTAATGTTATTAATGCATTAACTGCTTCTGTAAAGGAATTGACATCTAAGAGGGGTCTCATTCCATCAAAGAGGATTTTATTTTCATCCGCTCTATTAGAGATTAGGGCTAAGAGGAGAAGGAGAGTGATTTTTAGGGCATTATCAGGCATCCAAAAAAGTGAAATTGCAACTCCTCTGTCTGTGTGTTGCACTGAGCAACGTACAATGTCCAAAAGAGAGCAGCACGATCTGAAGAAGGTGAATATATTATATGTCTTCCAACTGACAACAAACAAACACATATCTATTTAATTGACGACACATCTGTTGTAAATTATCAAACAGATATATACATCTGTTGCAACAGTTGACTAACCTATTGCACCAAATACTTTATCTGGTTCAACATATGTCTCGTCTATTTTAGCAAATCAAACAGCTCTTCGTACCGCTTTTATTTGTACCAACAGACGACCTATCTGCTGCAACAGATGATTCATATTTTGCAACGAATGGTTCATCCGTTGGAAATTATCACACAGGGTCTTTCTAATCTAGAAATTTGTCCCGACGGTTGATTCATTGCTGCAACAAAAATATAATATGTTTGGGACAATTTAAAATGGGAGGAAGACCTGTTTGATTTGCTAGAAGGGATGAGTATTCCTTTTTCATTTTGTTGTATCTCCGAGATTAGCATTGACCAATTTTGGCTTTCCAGGTGGATGTAGAAGAAGCTACTGTTGAATAGCATTGACAATATGCTACTCTTTTTATGGAAATATGGAGAACAGAAAGCGCAGAAACTGTACGCAAGCGATAATAAAGATCCACGACGAGCAAAGCCGAATTCTATAGCACCGGATGAAGAACAACTTGTCCATACTAAGTAGATCTTTATAGCTTGAGCCTGTCAAAGCAATCCTTGGCAGTATACTTAAATTGTTGTTGATGTATTTGTTGAGATCTGTACCCATAATAATTTTTTTACATTTCATTTATTCGTTGACTTATTTCAGCTAATTTATGAAGGCTTCGATTTATTTTATTTTGGCTACGAATTTTGTTTATTCCTTATATTTGAACTTATTAATTGAAAAGGAATATGAGATTCAAATATTGCAACAGATAATGTATATATTGCAACAGACGACATATCTATTGGAAAAATTGAACAGATTTAGACATATGTTGCAACAAATAGGTGATCTGTTGGAATTTATCAAACAGGTCTTTCCACTGCTGAAACAGATGGACTTTAGATAAAAACATCAAAATAATGCAACAGATGACACATCTATTGAAAAAAAATAGATTTAGACATATGTTGCAACAGATGGACTTTATCTGTTGCTACAGACGACACATCTATTGGAATAATTGAATAGATTTATACATATATTGCAACAGGTAGGTTATCTGTTGGAATTTATCAAACAGGTCTTCCCACTATTGCAACAGATGGACTTTAGATAAAAACATCGAGATAATGTAACAGATGACCAACCTATTGCAACAGATAAACTATATGTCAGAACATGTAGGATAACTATTACAATGAACGGAGAATCTGTTGCATTATAAAAATTCAACTTTCGTTGGACATAAAAAATTGCCACTACGTGTAAAAAGGTTAAAGTGAATTGAATTGAAATAAAAAAGGAGCAACCCATCGACGGTGTTCAGTTCAAACACCTAAAGTAAAATAGGCATCAAGTAGACATGTTCATTTTAAACACGTAAAATAAAATAGGCATCAAATGTGTCAGTGTCAATCTGGCACATTTCGCTGACTTGCCGTCACTTGGCCCCCAACGGTTATTTTTTTCCCCTCCCATTGTCTTATATATTCATCTTCCTCCTAAAATTTAATCCTAAATTTCCAAATCTTCTTCTTCATCATCATCTTCTTTTATCTATCCAAATTCTTCAAAATATTACTTTCATTTTTTCCAACTGACCTTGACAATGTCGAGCGCATCTTTCATTATTTTTTGTGATAAAGATTTTTGATATTGTAAGTGCGGTCATGAAGCTCTATTAAAGACTTCTTGGACTCAACAAAATTTGGATCGTAGGTTTTTTACTTGTAAGATTTCAAAGGTAATATTTTTTTATTTAATTAGTTGATTAATTATTGACTTGTAATTATTTTGTAATTGTGTTCTCTTTTTTATAGAAATTGGGTGGATGCAATTACTTTGATTGGTATGAAGAACGACACCCTTCACAAGAAAATCGTGTAATCTGAGGTTTGTTGAACAAAGTCAAGGTTTCTGAAGAGAAACAAAATCGAGCAAGAAGATACTACATTATTGTCGTTATTGCTACTGGTTTGGTGTTGTTGGGCACATGGATATTGAAGCGTAATTGCTAAAATTTTTATGGTGGTGTGTGTATTTTCTACTGGTTTGTTGTCGACGAGCACATGGATATTCAAGCATAACTGTTGGAAAATATCCAAAAGATTTAGGCATATGTTGAAAAATTTAGGTCATCTGTTGGAAATTATCAAACAGGTCTTCCCACTGTTGCAACAGATTAGACTTTGATTATTAGATTATTCTTAGAAATAACATCGGCGTAATGCAATAGATGACCAACCTATTGCAACAGATAAGCTATCTGCCAGAACGGATTAAAGATATTTTACAACAGATTGACAATCTAATCTATTGCATTATAAAAAATTCAACTTTTATAGAAAAAAATTATTGCCACTACATGTACATGTAATAAAGTGAAGGGTGACTTGAAATTAAAAAATTTCTATTTCAGAGGCTCTTTTATATACACAGGCTTCAAGCGTCCAGTTAGTACCCCATAAGCCCAGACCTCTTGCAGGTTTTCCAAAGTGTTGTCGTACAGAAAAGTCGTTGGCTCGGCCATTTCTATGCCGGTCAACATATATTCGATGTGTGCAAGAGCGTGTGAGCCGCTCGCTTTAGCGGCATCATCATTTGGAAGGATCATTCCCCTGTTTTGACCTTCAAAATCCCATGATTTCTTCATCAACACTTTCTTTGGAAAATGATTCATCAGTTTACTCTCCCTCAACAAGATGGGCAACAGCACCATCAGTGGCTCCACGAGGAGAAAAAGATCAAAATCGCCGATGAGAGGTACGTTTGAGTCATAAACATTGATCTTTCCCTCCTCGAGTAGTATCTCAACAGCCCGATAATGCATGTCGTTCACGCTAATGACTGTAAGAATTCTTTTTGCCTCGGTTCAGCTCTTGCCGGGTGGATTTGGCCTGTCCCCTCTAACATATCTTAATATTTCTTCTTCATCCAAGACCAATGTAGGAACTAGGAAATCAAGTCCCATGCCAAGGGCTGACGCCTCTCCATTGAGTTGATCGTACCTATCCTTGAGCTTCTTGCAGAATTCGAGGTCCATTATCCTATCGGCAACATCATAAGCTTCCCGGTACATTAATTGTCTTTTCCTCATGAGGAAGATAATTATGTCAACATGCTGTGAGATAAGAAAATTTTTAAATAGGTTAGTAATTGTAAAGATGCAATGGATGGTTCATCTGTTGCATAGCGTTCTCTGAATCAATAATCCAACGCAACTTATGCAACAGATGGATAATAAGTTGCAACAAACCACAACCAATTGCACCAGTATACCCAGTTGTTGCAACAGATGTGAAATCTGTTGCGTAGCTTCTTATTCATGGGGTAAATTAGAAGGGCTAGGTTAGGCAAAGTAAACTTGCCTTGTCCTCGTATGGCATACGCATATCAGTCATAGTATGGAAGTCTTGGGGGAGGAAGGGAGGCCTGGGGTAATTTGGTGCACCTGGCTTGTCATTCTTGGCCTGTCATAGATCTCTCTTCTCTTAGGCACCAAGTTCCACGTATATGTCCACCTTCTTGACTGACCCCTGAACTTCAACAGCTTTTAGAGAGGGAGGAATTGCAATTTCTTTTGATTTTCGAGTGGAGAGTACGTCTCTAATTGCTCTTTTCTTTCTCCTAACCAACACTGTAGGAGTGTGTGGCTCCCTCACCTTCTTGGATGGTATGACACACCTCTTGGGTTTGAATTTCTCGATAGCTTTAGAGAAAGCCTCTACTTTTTCAAAGAGTTTATTCTGTCTATCCTTGCACTCATCGCATTTGCAACAAGAACACGAGGGTGGAGAGGGGTGAGAGGGACCTGTATAAGGGTGAAAAGGGGTGTTTTCAAACATATTTATTCTGAGCATCAACATGCTCATCATCACGATTGGTAGCAGCATCAGCATGCCTGCCACCAACACCAACAACTCCACCAGAAGAAGCACCCGGATCTGCCTTAGTAAAAGGTTGGTCATGAAGAGCCTCAACATTAGGCTGACCTTGCCTAACTGCTCTTCTTATGGCTGTTGCTCCAACCAATTCCTTCTTTATTAACTCCACTGTTGGGTATGCAATAGTATCAACATGACCTAGAGTAATATGAGAAGTCATCACCGACTCCTTTTCAGTAGGCACGATCCATGGATGCACAACCTATAAAAAAAATAGATGTATTTAAATCATATAATATAATAATTTTCACAGTTGGGCTACATTTTTTTTAAAAAAAGACCCATTTGTTGCATAGTTTGCAGTATATGGTTAAAATCTGTTTGATTCTGGTTCATAGAAACAGAGCAACACATGGATAATTTGATATAAAATATCAATCATCTGTTGCAACAGTTGCACAAGACGAGTAATCTGTTATGCAACAGATGATCTGTACATCACAACAGATGAACGATATGTTATCAGATTAAACATCTGTTGCATAATTTGAAGTAGATGGTTAATCTTTTAGGAGTCGGGTTCAGAGAACCAAAGCAACAGATGGGTAATCTAATACAAGATATACCCCGTCGCAATAGATGTCCCATCTGGTGCATCAGATATAACATTTGTTGCACCAGATATAACATCTGTTCAATATCTTTCTTATCTTTGAGTAGAATTATTTTACTTGAAGAAGACGTACTGCATCATCCGGAGGGTTAAAGAGATTAGCCTCCTTAATATTGGAGTTGATCTTTGCAGCCAACCACCTAAACATCCTCGGATGAGAAACCTCATACGGGTAATCCATTAACTGCTTTCGGAGATGAGGAATGGCTTCTGTCACAACCCAAATGGCCATGAGTGGCACCCACACTAATCTTCCTGTGGGAGAACCATCTAATCGAACCATTACCCAAATACTTAGTCAATATTTAGATGATATTCTTATAAAATTCAACATAATAAGAATAATCCAAGACTAATCATTATTAATACGGAAGTCAAACAAACTACTTACTAAAATTTCCAAGACCCGAAAGTCACCATACAAGAACTACAAACAAAGATCATATCCAAAGTGATATGCAGAAATAAAGTAAATCAAGAATATTTCATTGCCCGAAAGATGGAGAAGAAAAAAAAAATAAGATGACCCATGGCAGCTTGGAGACGGAGTGCTCACCCTTGGATCAAGATCTGCTATCAAACTCTAGAGGTGAGGTTATGTCTGAGCCTAGAACACTTTCTGCACTCAACAAAAGAAGAGTACATGGTAGTATCAGTACAAACCACTATGTACTGGTAGGTATCATAGGCCAACTCAACTTAATAACATGTTCACAACATAAATCAAATAATAAATAGATAGGCTTCATCACATAACAAATACTCAATGAATAAACAATACAGCAATAACAGGACAAACAGTGCTTACAAACAAGTCGCATAGCCATCAAGAGTATCAACCATACCTTAAACATCCACAGAATCAACACAATTATGCACACACATGATATGGGACTTACTTTTGCCCAAATAGTCATGACCTGCAGGGAACAATCTATGTTCATGTACCGTACCGGCGTGGTACCCGATCCAACATAAATATAAATGTACCGGCATGGTACCCGATCCAACATAAATATAAACGTACTGGCGTGGTACCCGATCCAACATAAATATAAACATATCGGCTTGGTACCCGATCCAACATAAATATAAACGTACCAGCGTGGTACCCGATCCAACATAAATATAAATGTACCGGCGTGGTACCTGATCCAACATAAATATAAACAAGTATTATCAATATCAATTTACACAACCTCCCAGCATACAGTACAATGTAGCAAATTTACAAGTACTCTTAAAGTCATAAGGCAATTTCATTAAGTCAATTTTCAATAAACATTTATACACGAATCAACAATCCAAACATCAACAATTTCAAGCATGTCCGAATACCAATCCATAAGTATCTAATTTAGGATCATACACACAATTAAGTCATGTCTAAACTCTAATTAAACCGTAACCTACCTCCAACCAATGAATCCGAATATAGTTAGTCCGCAAGCGCCTTGCCCTTCCTCAAAGTTTCAAAATGTTCAAAATCTGTTCCAATAAATAATCCCCATAAAAATATGAATCTAATGATATCCGTTTTATAATTTTTTTTTCTATAAATCCCTGAAACTTACAACCAAATTAATTAAAATAACACAAATCATGCGTGGTTGATAATTTTTCATGAAAATCCTCGAATCTAACCCAAGTAGCAACGAAAACCAGTAAGTGTTACTATACTGCAATTCGTTATCATAATGTTGTTACTATCAAAAATAACAACTTTTTGTTTTAAATTTCAAAAGCACGCCGTTAATTATAATAATGGCATCACATATTGCTAATTACCTGTAAACAATTCACAACTCTACCCGTAATTTGCCTAACCTTTCCTTTTTTTTTCATTAACATTAATAAAGACAAAAAAAAGTGATTAACTAGCATAAAGTTTCTTAAGTCAATAGAGACAACGAATTGCTATTCTGTATTCGTACTACTGCCTTCTCATTCTTAATACAGACAAAAGTTTTATCAATATTCATTATACCATTATGATGAAATCATAACATACTTCAATTTCCTTCAATGTTTCATTGTACCACGGATGCTAACCTGAGACCTGAAGTTGAAATCTCTTCCTCGAACTACAATGATGAAAACTGCTATTATCTGCCTCTTTCTTTGTAACTTTCAGATGCTATTAATTAATACTATAAATGGTAAACCCTAACCATTTAATTTCCTTCTTGTATTAACCACATAAGTTAATAAAATTATGGATTTTGACCCATTAAATTAATAATTACACTAATTATCTAAATATATGTCGAACTTTTAATAAATCCTCCTAATTTATTCAAAACCTCATAGAAATAAATTAAATATGTAAATTAACTAAAAAAATATATTTCGGACCTATTAAAACATTATGACACTAAATCGAGGCCGTCTTGATTGGGCTTGATCATTATCAAGCTTAAATTTATTAAAACTCAATAATTCAACCAATGACTTAAATTATTTCCAAACACCCCAAAAATTGATACTACTCATTCTGTGAGTCCTAACTTACGCACACCAACTACGGGGAGAGCTAAAATAGAAAAGATGAGAAAATTTCATAAAACGACCGGGAGGGTCATTACATCAGATACCAATTAAACAACCACTCGTCCCCGAACGGCCGAACAAGCGAGACAAGAAAGGAAACTAAAGAATTACCGGAATCCTCAAAAAGGTGTGGATACTTGCTACGCATGTCTACTTCGGTCTCCCAAGTGGCCTTCTCAATAGGAAGATTCTTCCACTAGACTTTCACAGATGCAATCTCCTTAGTCCTCAACTTATGGACAACCAAATACCTAGCCAAGTCTATGCGTACCCCTACCACCCTAGACTCGAAAGGTTTAATCAGTATACAACAACACCAGGCACATTCTCCACCCATATATATGCAACCATCCCATACTAACTAATAAATATAGGTTTATACTGGTGATAGGCGATGCGGATGCAGGAATGAATGCAAGGTACAAAATCAATATCACAACTCATCATAACTGTCCTCATCAGGACCATCATCATCGTAACTAACCTCCGGCCTTGCCGGATATCAACACATAATCAATAGTATCCTCTGGCCTTGCCGGGTATCAACATATCATAAATATATCCTCCGGCTTTGCTGGGTATCAACATCATCACAACAGTCATTACCGAATAACATACACTAAATACTCATACAAATAGTCATATCACCATAGAATTTTATCGAGTCCATACTTACCTACTACTCATTATTAGCTAACCAACACTTATTATAATAGAATCACTAGTTCTCTAGTCATCACATAACCTCTAGTTAATAGCCTAAACATTATCCTTCACATAATCCTTATTTCCGGGATAGTAACTAACCACTATTTATTTAATAGCCAAGTCAAGGTTCATCACTAGACCAAAATCGTCATTTGTCCACCAATCATTATTATCAACTAATCATTCTATATCCGTTAATCATTACTAGACAACACCTTACTACTTTTCACCTAACCATCTTTTACAAACTGACACCATTCATTATCTACCCACCGTTTACCAACTAATCCTTGCTTAACTATTCATTAGTTAACCATTTAGAAACTATTCAAAGTTATTAACTAGTCACCTCTTATTACCAACATCTCTTAGTATCTAGCCTTATTAACATACAAATCCTCGTTTATCGACTAATTGGCATTACAAACTTAGTCAGCAAAACCAACTATTCTTCACATATGCTAGACCTAACCTCACCATAAGTTACACATTAACCATCGCTAGCTACCATGTTTAAACTAAACAAGATTCATTAACTAATATATTAGATTCCTAGCCCTCAAGGGCTATAGTTCCCTAATAGACAACTAGTTACTACATAGCTTAACCATTAATTAGGCAAAACAATCTTAAGATCATATTTCATCCACAATCACATCAATTACCGATATAATACCCATGAATGTACCAGATCTATGCATGCCATCACCAGTATTCAATCAATAAAGTCGTAAGCAACATACCAGATCTTCCTTCATCCCATATCGGAGAGATGTGTATACAAATATATATGTATTCATAAACTGTAATCGTATCCTTTACACTGATAACCACTCCCTGAATATTCAATCATTATCATAACACAATCCTTGGCCCATTAATTTATTCAGAAAAGTCACAACATCATAATCACGGTCTTAGGCCAATATACATATCCAAAACTTATATCGATAATCATATTTATAAGTCATAGCATATCTCTAATCATCTCACATATAGGAGTTATCTCACATATTGGAGGCATAATATAAATGGGCATATAATCGTCTACATGATATCTTATATCGATAGGTCATACATCATAACTATGAGGAATATCACCTCTCTAGGCCAAATTTGCATATTTTAGAGGAAATAGCATCTCTATGTCCAATCATCAAGTCTAAGAGGAAATAGCATCTCTATAGGCCACATAACGTATATAGGAAGAATATCATCTCTAAATGTCCAATATCACTTCCACATGAAGTATCATAACTATAACTCAAAACCCACAATCCGGGAACATCAATACAAGTTACTAAGTTACGAATTAACCTTATTCTAAGGTTTACTAGCCTCATCTATATCTAACATCCGCAACTAAGCCCACAAGACTTAACAAAAGCTTAGGCCTAAGTGGGCTAGACGATCCCACTTCTAATCCTCAATTTTCATAATTAGGCACACTATGCCCCAAACTAGGGTAAGGTATCTAGTTTATCTTCTAGATGTCAAGTAAGTTATATTTAAGCCTAAGATAGCAGCTTCGACTAGAAACAAGGTACTCAAGTCAACTCTACCCAACTTACGGTTTCAAGTCTACCACACTAGCCTAATAAGGCTAAATATACAAATCATGCTTCAAATACTAATACCACATCCCAAACATAAGTTTACATCATAACCACACTACAACTAATCTAAACTAGAGAGGAAAAGCAATAGGATTCAAAAGGGGTATAAACATGTCATTTTATGGGTCCCACAGAATTAAAGCCTACAACACATTATCCTTCACAACATTGTTAAAATCCATCTAATCATCATACCTTAACCACTCAACAAGAATTATCCACCAAGTATCACTCAAGTAAAGTCAATCATGCCATTTAATAATTCGTTTATCCTCTCATTCAGGATCTTCCTTAATTATTTTATGAATGTAACTAAGCCATTTGATTTTACATTGCCACTATCATGGAAATTACTATCCTCTAAAAGTGTCATCTATTAAACAACTTTGTGGGACATGCAAATGTATAATTCAGCTACAAAGTTAAGTCAATAATAATGTCTTCTCAAAATTTTTCATAATGCATAAATCCACAGTTACAACTTATGTCATGACAATCACTAACTCAATATTTTTCAACGACAAACACTTCAGGGTCAAGCCAAACCTTTCTTATATCACTAACACCAATTTAAGATATACAGAGTCATTCTTATTTCTACCTAACAATATTTTTATTACGGACTTTACTTAACTCTTAATCACCTTAAGAGTGGTCCCCATACCACTAGCACATAAACAAGGCCAAATAAAATAAATCGATTATAGGTCATTGACAGTCTCATCACCAATATCACATTCCAGACAAGCCATCAATCAAATTCTATAGGTATCACTAACCTCTACTAGTTTTTGTCACTTTTATTTAAAACTCATAATTTTGCCAAGCATTAAGAATTCGTTCACATAAGGAACTTAAAGATAATGTCACTTAGCTAGCCCTCACAAGGAACCCATTATAATTTCAATAATAGAACTACAGAAAAATTCTAAATACGATCTCAATGACCGGACCACACAAGGATTCTCAAATAATATCAAATAATCGAACTACCCTAGGATCTATCCACAACATCATTAACAAAAACCTCTCATTACGGAAAACACATATCACCTCAGTGATTTATTCATGTCACTTTTTCACCATCTTTTCTTGATATCATATTCTCATATCATCCTCTCAATTCTCATACCATCAATCTCATCAGTATAATAGTACCAAAAATAAGTAAGCACCATAGAATTTCTAGCTTCACAATAACAAGAAATCAAATAATCCCATCACATTTATCAACAAAACAACTTAGTCAATTTTCATCACTTAACAAAAATAATTCACAACAATGAAAAAAATCTTGAAACACAAGTTTCGCCAAATATCAAACACAAGCAATCAATAAGTTCACAACTTTCACAAGTCTTTACCTAGTAACAATAACTTTTAGATCTTATTAACAGATACCAATTAAAATCTCCTAAATTCTTATTCAAAATTATTAAAATACCAATTGAAATTGTCTAGATACCAATTGGATTCAATCCATTAGTACAAGATTAGGATGGAAAGATGGAGAGAAAGAAAGGAAAATGACTTCTACAAGCCTCATAGCCTTATGAAGATTGGGTGTGGGGCCCTACACACCAATCTACGAAACTCTACTTGACATTTCTCTTATTAACAGATACCAATTGAAATCGCCAGATACCAATTGAAATCAAGTAATATCACGCAAGAAAGAAGAATTTGAATTATCCTAGTGTCCTATAGCCTATCGAAGAAAAGTATAGACGTCTTCGAACCATTCTGCAAGACTCTACTAGACATGTTCTTGTACGACGAGATCAACGAACCTAGGGCTCTGATACAAACTTTTTCACAACCCAAATGGCCAGGAGTGGCACCCACACTAATCTTCCAGTGGGAGAACCATCTAATCAAACAATTACCCAAACACTTAGTCAATATTAAGATGATATTCTTATAAAATTCAACATAATAAGAATAATCCAGGACTAATCATTATTAATACGGAAGTCAAACAAACTACGTACTAAAATTTTCAAGACCCGAAAGTCATCGTACAAGAACTACTAACAAAGATCATATCTAAAGTGATATCCAGAAATAAAGTAAATCAAGAATGTTTCATTGCTCGAAAGATGGAGAAGAAAAAAAATAAGATGACCCATGGCAGCCTGGAGACGAAGTGCTCACCCTTGGATAAAGATCTTCTATCAAACTCTAGAGGTGAGGTTATGTCTGAGCCTAGAACACTTTTTGCACTCAACAAAAGAAGAGTACAGGGTAGTATCAGTACAAACCACTATATACTGGTAGGTATCATAGGCCAACTCAACTTAATAACATGTCCACAACATAAATCAAATAAAAAATAGATAGGCTTCATCACATAACAAATACTCAATGAATAAACAATACAGCAATAACAGGACAAATAGTGCTTACAAACAAGTCGCATAGCCATCAAGAGTATCAACCATACTGTAAATATAAACATACCGGCGTGGTACCCGATCCAACATAAATATAAACGTACCGGCATGGTACCCGATCCAACATAAATATAAATGTACCGGCGTGGTACCTGATCCTACATAAATATAAACAAGTATTATCAATATCAATTTAAACAACCTTCCAGCATACAACACAATGTAGCAAATTTACAAGTACTCTTAAAGTCATAAGACAATTCCATCAAGTCAATTTTCAATAAACATTTATACACGAATCAACAATCCAAACATCAACAATTTCAAGCATGTCCGAATACCAATCCACAAGTATCCAATTTAGGAGCATACACACAATTAAGTCGAGTCTAAACTCTAATTAAACCGTAACCTACCTCCATCCAATGAATCCGAATATAGTTAGTCCGCAAGCGCCTTGCCCTTTCTCAAAGTTTTGAAATGTTCAAAATCTGTTCCAATAAATAATCCCCATAAAAATATGAATCTAATGATATCCGTTTTATAATTTTTTTCTCTAAAACCCTAAAACTTACAACCCAACTAATTAAAATATCACAAATCATGCGTGGTTGATAATTTTTCATGAAAATCCTCGAATCTAACCCAAGTAGCAACGAAAACCAGTAAGTGTTACTATACTGCAATTCGTTATCATAATGTTGTTACTGTCAAAAATAACAGCACGCCGCTAATTATAATAATGGCATCACATATTGCTAATTACCTGTAAACAATTCACAACTCTACCCGTAATTTGCCTAACCTTTCCTTTTTTTCCATTAACATTAATAAAGACAAAAAAAGTGATTAACTAGCATAAAGTTTCTTAAGTCAATAGAGACAACGAATTGCTATTCCGTATTCGTACTACTGCCTTCTCATTCTTAATACAGACAAAAGTTTTATCAATATTCATTATACTATTATGATGAAATCATAACATACTTCAATTTCCCTCAATGTTTCAATGTACCATGGATGCTAACCTGAGATCTGAAGTGGAAATCTCTTTCTCGAACTATAATGATGAAAACGCTATTATCTGCCTCTTTCCTTGTAACTTTCTGATGCTATTAATTAATACTATAAATGGTAAACCCTAACCATTTAATTTCCTTTTTGTATTAACCACATAAGTTAATAAAATTATGGAGTTTGACCCATTAAATTAATAATTACACTAATTATCTAAATATATGTCAAAATTTTAATAAATCCTCCTAATTTATTCAAAACCTCATTGAAATAAATTAAATATGTAAATTAACTAAAAAAATATATTTTGGACCTATTGAAACATTATGACACTAATTCGAGGCCGTCTTGATTGAGCTTGATCATTATCAAGCTTAAATTTATTAAAACTTAATAATCCAACCAATGACTTAACTTATTTCCGAACTCCCCAAAAATTGATACTACTCATTCCGTGAGTCCTAACTCACGCACACCAACTACGGGGAGAGCTAAAATAGAACAACAACAACAATAAACCCAGTGTATTCCCACATAGTGAGGTCTGGGGAGGGTAAGATGTACGCAGTCCATACCTCTACCTCTAAAGAAGTAGAAAGGTTGTTTCTGATAGACCCCCGGCTCGAGACACGGAATACTAAGCAAATTCATAGTAAAGCATGGAACAAGATGGCATAACATAAATACGACACCCACAAGTAATAGTAAATAGAGAAAAGTAAACAGATTCGTAATAAAGCATGAAACAAGGTATCATAACAAGAATAATACCCCCACCAAGTAATTCCCTACCCTAGCGACCCAAACTGACCCTAGCCTTCTTCCCTAATTCGCGTCCTCCAGATCTTCCTATCTAGGGTCATGTCCTCAGTGAGTTGTAACTGCTCCATGTCCCGCCTAATCACCTCTCCCCAGTACTTCTTCGGCCTACCCCTACCCCTACCCCACCAAAAACCATCCAAAGTTAGCATCTCACACCTACGAACCGGGGCATCCATGCCCCTCCTCATCACGTGTCCGAACCATCTCAATCAGACTTCCCGCATCTTAATCTCCACTAGAGTCACACCAACCTTCTCCCTGATAGTCTCATTCCGAACTCTATCCCCCCTAGTCAGCCCACACATCCAACGCAACATCCGCATTTCCGCCACCTTTAATTTTTGAATGTGGGAGTTCTTAACTGGCCAACACTCCGCTCCATACAACATGGCCGGACAGAATGCCACCCTGTAGAATTTTCCTTTAAGCTTGGGTGGCACCTTCTTATCACACAACACCCCCGAAGCAAGCTTCCACTTCATCCATCCCGCCCCAATACGGTGCAAGACATCCTCGTCAATCTCACCGTTACCCTGAATCACGGACCCGAGATACTTGAAACTATCCCTCTTACATATCACCTGTGATTCCACCTTCACTACCACTTCATTCTCCAGCCTCACGTTATTAAACTTGCATTCCAAATACTCTGTCTTGCTCCTACTCAACCTGAACCCTTTAGACTCAAGAGTTTGTCTCCACACCTCTAATTTATCATTCACACCCCCCCGCGTCTCATCAATCAAAACAAAAAGGGGCTAAGAGTAGATCCCTGATGCAATCCTGTCAAGACAGTGAAATGCTCTGAGTCTCCTCCCGCCGTCCTCACCTGAGTTTTAGCTCCATCATACATGTCCTTAATTGCTCTGATATATGCCACCGGGACTCCACTCACCTCCAAGCATCTCCAAAGCACCTCCCTGGGTACTTTGTCATATGCTTTCTCCAAGTCGATAAACACTATGTGCAGGTCCTTCTTCTTTTCACTATACTATTCCACCAGCCTCTGTACCAGGTGAATGGCCTCCGACGTCGAGAAGCCAGGCATAAATCCAAATTGGTTCTCCGAAATAGACACTATCCATCTCAGCCTCACCTCGACCACTCTCTCCTAAATCTTCATAGAGTGACTCAATAACTTAATACCCCTATAGTTATTGCAACTCTGAATGTCACCCTTGTTCTTATAAAGAGGGATCATAGTACTCCATCTCCAAGCCTTGGGCATTTTTGTCGTCTTGAAAATTCCGTTAAACAATCCAGTCAACCACTTTAAACCAGCCTCGCCAGAAAACTTCCAAAAATCCACAGGTATCTCATCAGGCCCCGTCGCCCTACCCCTTCGCATCCTGCGAACAGCCTCTCTAACCTCCTCTACCTTAAAACGTCTACAATAACTAAAATCTTGACACTCCTCTGAGTGCTCTAGCTCCCCTAACACAATAGCTCTATCCCCTTCGTCATTCAAGAGCCTATGAAAATACGACTGCCATCTATTCTTAATGTGGCCGTCCTCCACCAACACTGTACCGTCCTCTCCCTTAATGCACTTCACCTGATTGAGGTCAAGACCCTTCCTCTCCCTAGACTTAGCGAGTCTAAACAACTTTTTCCCCTTCTTTCTCCTGTAACCCCGCATACAAGCTCTCAAATGCTGCCATCTTAGCCGCCGTAACTGCTAACTTAGCCTCCTTCCTATCTAACATGTACTCTTTCCTATTTACCCGCTTCTCTTCTTCATCCTTACTCTCAACCAACTTAGCAAACGCTCCTTTCTTGGTCTTCACTTTCTTCTTAACCTCTTTATTACACCACCAATCCCCCCGATGATGCTCGGCCCGGCCCCTAGAAACACCCAACACCTCACTAGCATTCTCCCTGATGCACCTAGCCACCCTATCCCACATACTATCCACGTCCCCCTACACTCCCACACCCCCATTCCCGCCAACTTCTCCCCTATCTTCCACGCATTCACTGGCGTCAAGCCGTCCCACTTAATTCTAGGTCTACACTCCTCACCCCTTCTCTTCCTATCCTTCTTTATACCCAAATCCATAACCAAGAGCCTATGCTGGGTCAAAAGATTCTCACTCGGGATGACCTTACAGTCCCTACACAACACCCTATCCCCTTTCCTAAGCAATAAAAAGTCAATCTGGGTCTTAGTTATTGCGCTTCGGAAGGTGATCAGGTGAACTCGGGCTTCTCGAAGAAGGATGATCACCATTGAAGGACGATCATCCTTCTTCGAGAAGCCCGAGTTCACCACCACCAGCCCAAAGGACCACGCAACATCCAATAGAGTAGCCCCCTCTTTATTTTTTCCCCAAAACCAAAACCACCATGCACATTACCAAAGCCTCCCGGTAACGCCCCGATGTGCCCATTGAAATCTTCTGCTACAACAATCTTCTCCGAGCTAGGCACGCCTCTCACTACCTCATCCAAAGCCTTCCAAAACCACATTTTCTCCTCCCCATCCAAGCCCACTTGCGGCGCATATGCACTACACACATTCAGGTTAAACCCCCCAATGACCAACTTAATAGTCATCAACCTATCGCTGATCCTCTTTACCTCTACTACCTGACCTCTAAGCTCTTCATCTACTAAGATGCCAGCTCCATTCCTACGCCTCTCGCTCCCAGATTACCAAAGCTTGTAACCATCCACATCCTTAGCCTTAGACCCTACCCACTTGGTCTCTTGAACACACGCAATATTAATTCTTCTCTTTCTAAGAATCTTCACAAGCTCTATGGACTTACCCTGAAGAGTCCCTATATTCCAAGACCCAACCCTCAGCCTACCAACTCTATCAACACGTCTTCCTCTACCGCCCCTGAGGCCAAACCTTGGCCTCCCTCCCACCCCCGCTCTTTCCTCTTCCCACGCCCCTACAACAGCCCCCCGCCTCAACCCCCTCAGACATGACCCTATCCAACCATCAACATCCACAACCACTACTACAAGAAAATATAAGAAAATATAAACAATGGTAGTAACAAAGCAGCAGCAGGAAATACAAGGCTCACCCAAATTAGAAGAAATAATCAAGAAACAAAACTAAACTCAAATAGGGAGAAAAAACAAAACCAAGGTAAGGACAAAACTAACAGTAAGAAAAATAGAGCATACTAATGGCCTGGCACCAAGGACAGCCAAACAAATAATAAGGAGCGGTGCAAGTCATGAATATACTACAGCAGACACGCAAGTCAAGATACAAGAGATAGTATGTTAAATAATATGAAGCAACATAAGAGGTTCAAAAATAGCAAGACAATAAAGACACCCTCAAAGTACACACTATATCCAAATTTTAAGAACAACAACTACTAGAAATCCAAATCACAGATAGGAAATCCCACGCAAATTACAGGCAATGAAAATATTGAAAAATCACGTGATAAAATAAAGTTCAAGGGTTAGAAGTCACCGAAATACGTATATCATGTAATCTTCTCTTTCTTGTTGTGCTGGAACCCAGCAAATTGGGTCACCGGAATCACTTCACTATCGTCGGCTCAAATTTAGACAATAGTTGCAATATCCGGTAGCGACCCCCACCTGGATTTTGTGGCTCCGCCGCCTTCACCACCGACGTCCGTCGAACTAGTCGAACCGTCGAACCAGTTCGCCGAATCCGATCGCGGACCAGTAACCAGCAAGTTGCGGCCTTTACAAATCTGCTAATAGTGAAGAGGGGAGAGAGAGAAAGAGGGGGATAGAGGGAGGGGGAAAGGGAGAGAGGGAGACCAAGAAAGAGAGGGAGAGAGAAGTGTGCCTACATTTCGTCGGTGTCGTTTCGCTGCCGGCGTCTACTTTACAGAGACTGACCAGTCACGTCAAAGAGAACGCACGGGAAGGGAGAGACCAAGGGAGAGAGATAGAGCAACGTACTTATCTGTCGCCGGCGTCTGCTTTGACGGCGACGGCACGGTCTGTATACAATTTTTTAATTTTGAGCAGAATCCAAGTACCAAAATTGAATTTTGAGGGAAACCCAAGTTGTGAAATTGGATTTAGAGGGAAACCCGGAAGGGAATTTTGAATTCGATGAGTAATTCCGGCGACAGATCTGGGGTTTGGGCGGTAGAAAATCAAAAAAAATCAAGAGCTAAAATAGAAAAGATGAGAAAATTTCATAAAATGACTGGGAGGGTCGTTACAGCTTCAAATGCCCAAACCTAAAAATTGTAAACAGGAAGCAAGCAAAAGAAAATCATAACTATATTCAATATAAATTAATGGATGAGTAAAATTAGTGATTAATTTTACCATGAAAGCCCAAGAAAATCCGCATAATATGGTCGTCCCTGAGGATATCTTTGTCAGTAAATATTGGACAGTCAAGTAGAAGTTGTCATATCCCCAGGGATAATTGTTGAATTTATCAAAATCCTCAGCACGCGCCAACAAATCATCTTCTATGACCTTGTTGGCGTCTCATGCCAATATAATCAAATGGGCAAATCAAACTAAGCACAATTGCTCCATGTACTGCTCTGTTATGGTTTTATACTTGAAATCTATCAACAAATCCGATGCTTTGTAGCCACGTCGAGCAATGTCAAACAACCCATCTATTTTTCCCTTGCATTTTCTTGCCTTGGATCTTTTGTGGGGTGGTGGTCCTTGTGGATGATGGCATCTCAATCCCGTCACTATGGCAAACTCTTGCAAGCCAAAACAAACAGGCATGCCACAGTAGTTGATCCAGATTTCATCCATCTTCTTTTTTCTCTCCTCCTCCGAATCTTTATCATCTCCCGCGTACTTGATCCTGCGCTTAAGAATACCATATACCATCATCATAGGGAAACGGATACGAGCAGAGGGGTCCTCAGGTAGCTCAAGAAAGCGTCCAAAGAAGCTCTTCTTAAAAAGTTCGCCTATGTTTTCGTTCTTCATAATTTTCATAAAATGTTCAAAAAATTTACCCATCTGACATTTAAGTACAATTTGACCAATTAGTTGTTTTCCTTCTGGGTCATTTATCGGCATCATAACTTGAAACCTGTCAATACTAAAAATTTTGACAGGATCATGCTGGGATGTCGATATTAACTCATGCCCCGTCGGTGATCCATTATCATCATGTTGATGATCATCCTCTTTCTCTTTCTGACTCTCCAATTCCTCCTCTTTCTCACTTTTATTTTCTTTATCACCATCTACGGACCCTTGTCCACCTCTCTTAATGTTGTTTTCACATCTCTCCTCAGATTCACTTTTCTCTGACTGAGATTTTTCAGGAAGCTCCTCCTAATCCCTCTGTACTGTAGCCTTTTTTTTTAGTAGTCAGACGTTGATCCACTTTCACTTTCTTTTCTTTTGGTAGACATGTTTTACCTACAGACAAAGAAAAACATCTCCTGAGTGAGTAGTCTTATCTGGTCTTTTCAATGTCACCATCTCCTCGTGCCCCTAAAAAGTTATTAATGAATATTTAAAAAATTTCATATCTAGAACTCTCTCTCCTTCAACCATAAAGTAGTCTAGACTCAACTCATAACTCTTCTTTATTCTTTATTCTCAAATATCTTTGTTGTTTCCTTTTTTTCCTCTCTTCTCTCTCTTTTTTTGGATGAGGATCCTTTGGGATCTCAACCAATCAATATCTTTTCTCGACTGAACTGGATGTTCTGATCCGTTTACTTTTTTGACATTGGAGGTATGGTTCAAAGTTGCTCGTTTCATCTCATCTTCTTCTTTGTATGTCAATTAAATTAGATATTTAAATCTATTGCTATTAATGATTTACCCATTACCAGTTTGCTATTTATTGAGAAAATTGAAGAAAAGGTGACTTTTAAGTCTTGAATGAACGAACCATTTTTTTTATTAAAATATGCAAAAAAAGTCATCTGTTGGGAGAACTTAAAAAGCCTTGTTATCAGTATAGTTTTTTTTTATGTCTTTTGTTTGGTACTTTGGTGGTGGTGTTGTTAGGGGTGATGGTTGTGTTGGAACATATGATGTTTGTGTTGTGGATGGTGTTGGAACATATGGTGTTGTTTTATTTGTTTCTTTGTTGTTGATGTTGTTGGTGGTGGTGTTGCAACAGTTTCCTCAACTGTTACAACTGATGAATCAGTTGTTGGAAGACGGAGCAACTTTTTGAAAAAATCAAACTAGTAGCAAGGCTGGTTTGATTTATTCCAACAGATGGCCCATCTGTTGCAACATGTCATCCATCATTTGAAAATAATGCCCCATCGGTTGAACAGATAGTTAATCTATTGCATCATATTGGTCATCTGTTGATTCACTCAATTTTGTGTTACCCTTTTGTAATGTTCTTTTTGTTCTTCTCTTGTTTGACATCAAATGTATTTCTCTTGTTTGCAGATAAAAGGAAGTGAAATTGGATCCACTTTTGCACGGCCAGCATTAAAGGCTAGAGTAAAGATGGGTTCGGAGAAATAAGCTGCTTGCAGATGGAACCACTTCATATGTGGGAGGTATGTATAACTGATCAACTTATCATGAAAACACACATCCAGTACAATGATTTTGTGAATGTTTGATCTTTACCTATTATGCATTAATTCTTCAAACAAGATATGGCATTTTACAGTTAAGATTGTGTTAGGTTCGAATTGGTAAGGCTGATGGACCAAGACGATGGTGTTGATACCCCATTACAATTTAATAACGGTTTATGCTCATGTTTTGTGTCAAGTTTGGGAAGGGTTTAAGTTTTTGGCAGCAGTGTAAATATCCAATAGTGATTGGACCAGTTTTAATGGCGCAATGGACTTGTTGAAAGGCCTTCGAAGCCTCGCACTACAACAAACAATGATGGATCTAATAGAAATTTCCCTGGTCCAAATTTATATGGATGGGTTGTTGGAGGAGACTATTATATAGCAGAAGGCGTTTGGGAGAAAACCCGTGTGGGAAGAGGGAGGTTGAGAAGGCCATATATCATCTTAGTACTTGTTTAAGAGGATACATAGGGTCAAAAGGAAAGTGTAGCGAAATTAGCTTATGAAATTGACATGAAAAATGAAAAAACTGGATGAGATGCGAATGTGAAAGTGTATCAAAAAATGAAAATCCATCAGTCGTTGAAGAAAAAAAAGAATGGTCAAGAGGAATTGAGTTGGTCACTTTGCTAGAGACCGCAACTAGAGAGCATGGCCTCAACGAAGACCCATAAAATACAGGACTAGAACTCTATGGAAGCAGCTTCGCGAGCATGGAAGGTGGTAAGATTATTGGTTTGAATTGACATGTAGGTTTCAATTTTTATCGACAATCTTACCACCTTCCGTGCTCGCGAAGATTTTTCCTTGGAGTTCTTGTCCTACACTTTGTGAGAGTCTTCATTGAGGCCACGCTCTCTAGTTGCATTCTCGAGCAAAGTACTTTGTCCAGCTCCAGTCCTTTTGACCATTCTTCTTTTTTTTTCATCGACTAGCGAATTTTATATTTAGATACACTTCCACATTTGAAGCTCATCCAATTTTTTCATTTCTAATGTTAATTTCATTGGCCAATTTTGCTACACTTTCCTTTCTTCCCTGTGTTTCGTCTTAAACAAGGTCTGAAATGATATATGGCCTTCTCCGCCTCCCCCTGTGTGCATAGGTATTCTCCCAAGAACCTTCTACTGTAAAAAAGTCTCCTCCACCAATCCATCCATATAAATTTGGATCAGGGGAATTTCTATTGGTTCTATCATTGTTTGCTGCATTGCGAGGCTTCGGAGGCCTTTCAAGAAGTCCATTTTGCCATTAAAACCGGTCCAATCACTATTGGATATTTACACTGCTGCCAAAAATGTGAACCCTTCCCCAAACTTGACACAAAAACATGTGCATGAATCGTGTCATTAAATTGTAACGGGGTATCGACACCACCGTCTTAGAACCCTTCGTCCTTATCAGTTCACACCTATCAAACTAAACTGTATAATTTAGGATCTTGTTTGAAGGATCAGTGTCTAATTGGTTAAAAACTGCATTCACAAAATCATTGTACTTTATGTGTGTCTTCATGGTAGCCTGATCAATAATATACATAACTCGCATTCATGAAAATGGGATCCATTGCACGCATCTTATTCTTCCTACCCCATCAAGACATGTCAGTGTTTTTTATTCATCTGCACGAATGTGATGACTATTAAAATGGAGGTGTGAAGAGTCGTGACTTTTTATCTTAACACATTCAAATAGTTGATGAATCGAAATCTCCATCTATTGCAACTGATGAATCAGCTGTTGGAAGAAATCAAAACATCTCCTCCAACATATGGTCCATATGTCGCAACAGATAATCTATATGTTGCAACAGATGGTAAATCTGTTGTGATAGACCTGACTTTTTTTTTAATTAATCTACATGCATGTGATTACTTCTTTCTAAAAATGTTTGTTTCAATTTAGTTTTCCTATTTATAAAATCAAGAGAATTTTATTATATTCTTCCAAGATTACCCCTATTATTAAATGACTACGTAAAGTATATTATTCACATTTATACTTTCTAATCATAATTAATAAAGCCAATTTGGTAAAATAATCACCTAATTTATATTTTTATTAATTGGTGTGCCAAGCCCATAGGGCCCAACTAATACGTAACGGAGGGACTATTAAAAAAATATGAAGACTTTTTATCTAACACATTCAAAATAGCTAATGAACCGAATACTCCATCTGTTGAAACTGAAACTGATGAATCATCTGTCAGAAGATATCAAAACATCTCCTCCAACTTATACATACTGTCCATCTGTTGCAACAGATAATACATAAGTTGCATCAGATGTCTTATTTGTTGCATATACAAACCATCTATTGCAACAGATGGTAAATTTGTTTTGACAGCCGTCTGTTGCACATTCAATCCATCCATCTGTTGCAACAGATGCTAAATCTATTAAAAATACTGGACGATCTATTTCAACGGCTCAATAATAATGGCTTTTATTGAGTCTCAAACCGTTATAAAAAGGTTAGAAGTAATTAGTGTAAAAGAAAAAGTCGCAACTTTTCACAGAAGACAAAATACCACCAGTTTGAATGTAATTAATATAATGGAGCTGAATAGTCCTGCCTTTTGGCCTGACACGTCCAGATTATATTATCGGTCCCTCCTTAATCTTCATTCAACTCTATTTATTTCTTGCATTTTCTCCTTTCGTGTGACATCTTCAACCACTTCTCTTCAAAGAGAATATTCCTTTCTCGTTGAGGTAAGTTTTTTTCTGGCGTAAATTTACCAGTTGGTTGTATACGTTGTATTACATTATGAACATTTTTCTTTACATTTGTCAATTCATGCGTGTTCTAGATATGGCTGATTCTTTTTCGGACATTGCTATTCTACGCGACACAGTGCGGAAACTTCAAAGGCAGGTTAATGACCTGCAGAGCAAGT
This sequence comes from Capsicum pubescens, assembly GCA_030864215.1. Taxonomy (NCBI): domain Eukaryota; kingdom Viridiplantae; phylum Streptophyta; class Magnoliopsida; order Solanales; family Solanaceae; genus Capsicum; species Capsicum pubescens. The sequence goes on along the minus strand of CM061539.1, from coordinate 182,093,172 downwards.
TGGTCACTGTGAGAGCGACAATGTTTAGAGAGATGCAAAGGCTGATGAGAGCCCTGCTGCTGCGAGTTGATTGGCCGGTTGTCATTAATGATGGTGATGATGATAATAATAATTGAAATGTATTTTTTCTTTTAGCGTATGTATTTTAATTTTTCTATATCGTATCTATACCTAATGTATTTTATGTTTCATTTAATGAAAAATTTACTTTTAGTCAGACTTTGGCGTTTTAATTCTTATTCAATTTTCATTGTCTATTTCTTCTAATCTAATACATGTTAACATGTCGACGGTTGGAGGCAATGTTGAATCCAGTAGCACTAGTAATTTTGGCTTTTGAGTTCTTTCAACAGATGGACCATATGTTGGAACCGATTGGTCATCTGTTGGGTTTCAACAAATTATCCATCTGTTTCGATATATTTTCATCTGTTGGAGGAAAGCATTCCAATTATTTGTGCAACTGTTGAGAATAATTTTGGTCTGTTGTATTATTTAGTTCATGTTTTGCCTCATTTTATTGATGCACAAGTTATTTAAAATATATATATATTTTATATATAATAAATGATAACATTAGGTTCACAACAATGAGTTAAATATATAAAAGTCCACAACAAACAAACAACAACACAAGTTTCTGCAATAATAACGATCATGGTAGATAATGATTCGGGCATGTAGTTCTTTTGTGGCCAGCGCACTTACATATGGAGCACTTGTTTCTTCTTGACGAAAATGATTCTCCAACTCCACGCCTCCTTTTATATGGCTTTCTTCCCAGTTTGATAGTGCTCATTTCAATATATGGAAGAGGTATTAATCTCCCCATAAGCTCTACTGGAACAACCCAAGATTCTTCGGGAGGCACCGGAGTAATATGCCCACTATATGCAATTTCATATTTTTCCACTGAATAATATTGAGAGGAGTGCTCGTAAACTTCAGGTCCATATTTATGGTCGTATTGAGCTCGAAGGGCTACCATATCATGTGGACAAGGTATTTTTTCCAAGTCAAAAACTCTACACGTACAAGATATTGTTTGAAGATCGACCATGGAAACATCACCATGACCAGTGATACAAAATTTGTAATCTGCTATTCTATGAGAGAATAACCTATTTCCCAAACTGATGTTCGTTGATATTTTCTTTTCGATTTTGAGAAAAAATCGGGTTCTTTTTTCGGGGCACTTGAACTGCACACATCTTTCGTTAAAAAATCGCTATATTTCTCGCTTATTTTTTCAAATATAGCCTTGATGGGAAATTCTCTTTCATCGCCAAACAATGAGTTCACCGATTCAACTATGTTTGATGTCATAATATTGTACCTATAGAAAAGAATCACTTAGTACGACATCAAACTAAACTTGTAAATCAAACAAGACATTAAATTCATAAGAATGTACCTTTTGCTGGACAGAATGCTCGTCTCCATCTCTCAAAATCGGCACGTGCAAGAAATTTTGCTACCTTGGGATTCACATACGCTATTTGATTGAAATGGTCTAAAAAGTCCTCTCTACTATATGCTTTAGATGCTCTATAAAAAGGGTGACGACCCTTTCGTTGTGATAGTTGTTTCGAATGTTCTCTCCAAGATGTCTGATGCAACAACCAAAGTAAGCTGAAGTGAAGAAAAGTGAACACATCTTTGGAATAATTGGATGACCATCCGATACAAAACACAACTCTTCGGTATCTTCGACGTAGCGTCGTAATTGTTCAAAAAAAAATCCATAAGAGGCATCACATTCCTTGTCCGCCACACAAAAAGCAATAGAAAAGATGTGATTCTCCGCATCCTGCGCCACCGCCGCTAGCAGAACTCTATTATACCTGCTCCTCAATAAGGTACCGTCGACGGCTATGCCTTTTCTCAAATGTCAAAAACCTTGAATCCAAGCACCATAGGATACAAAAAAGTACTTGAACCTTCCGTTTTCATCCAGATGCAATGCCGTTTTACTTTCGGGATTTGTGGACTCAATCATATAATGGTAAGCATCCAAGACTTCATACCCATGCTCGAGTGTCCCCCAAACCAGGTCCTTGGCAATCCCCATCGCCGTATATACCTTCCAATAGCTGACCAGGACACCTAAATCTGTAAGGATTTGATTGGCCATAAGCCTTGTTGAAGGGCCTTTGCCATCGGGGAAACTACTCCTGAAATATTCACCGGGGACCTTTGTCGTGGCGTGAGGATTTTGGCCCGAGATGTGCTCCGAACCACATGTGTGATGCTTTTCATATTTATGAATGACGAATCTGTGAGAACTTGCATACTTCAACACTCTCAACCACCACTTGCAGTTCGAATTAGCACATTTGAAGCAAAAGACACTGCTCGAATTAATCACCTTCTTTATTCTAAAATCTTTTTTCAATCAAGAAATAAACAAAGTGTTAGATAGTTCATTCTTGTCCTTGAATGACATTCCAATAAAAAAGTCGGTCCCGTCGTCTTGAAGATTTTTAGATTGTGTCAATTGAGAAGAACTGCACATCGTATTGGTCGCATCAACGGGCGTAGGTGTTTGATCATCATCTGGAATATTCAAGTCTAGATCATCCAACCTATCTTCAAAGAAATCTTCTTTTTCTTCTTCTTCTTCTACGTTCTGGTTCTCATTCTCTCTCATCTTTTAAACCATGTACACCCTTAACACCGGCCTGATTGAATCACTTAGATAAGAACGCAACCAAACTTGATCGGTTATCTTGAAAGGCAGTAGCCTCTGATTTTCAAAGGAGCTGTGCATGTAGCTGATGGAGAATTCTTTCGGTTGACAATTCAGTCCACAAAAGTTGATGATTAAGTTCACAAAATCATCATACGAAACATCACTTTGGACTGTCATAGCTATTGTCTCTAGCATTTCACTCTCCTTCCAATGCCATACATATCGATTGCTCTTCTCGACCCATTGACCATGAAAATCCACCCCTATTGTTATTAATCCCTCCATTAGTGGTACCTAAATAAAGTCATTTGTTAAAAAAAAATTGATGGTGATTTCATAGTGCCGTGAATGAATCCCAACAAATGTGTTATCTGTTGCAATAGGTTAGTGATGAGTCACAACAGATTCTTACCTGTTGGGATTCATGTTACGGGTCTGAATATCTGTTGCAACAGATGAATCGCCTGTTGGAATTGATGTTATAACCAAATCACCTTTGAAGCTGATTCCAACAAATGAGTGACAGTTGCAACAGATAATTAACCTATTGCGACAGATGAATTACCTGTTGCAACAGGTTGTTAATCTGTTGTAACCTATGTTGGAATCATGTTCAGGTTCTGTTGCAACAGGTAACTAATCTGTTGCAATATATATGTCAAATGTTGCAACAGATGACCCATTTGTTTAAACATAAATCCAACATATCAGTCTTTCGTTAAAATAGATGTCTCATCTGTCGCAACAGATGATTTATCTATTTAAACAGATGGATTTTATGTTGGATTCATGATTGGGTTGTATCCATTGTTGGAAAACAACAACACAATAGTAGTTATCCAGATGAAAAATTCAACTAAAAATCATAATTTGACTTACCAACGTCTCCTATGAAGTAAAGCCAAAGTGGAAAGTGATGTTAGAAACAAAATTTGACCTAAGAAATTGGTCAAATAGCAACAGTAGCGGTAACAACAACAACAACAAATGGTCAACAAGAACAAGATGAAGATGATAATGAAGTAGAAGATGATGATAATGAAGCAGAAGATGATGAATGAAGCAGCAGCAACAATGAACAACAAAAATCGCTAAGAGAGAGAAAACAACAATGAGTGAGAAGAGAGAAAAAGGCACTTTTTTTTTCCTCCGTTTTCCGTTATATAGGCTAACATTTGGATCAAAGTGTAAATTTAAAAACTTGTAGGTTATTTTCAAACTTCTCCAACTTTCTTAATCCATAATAAAGTAATTGTCACCTCCACCTAATAATTAAAACTTGTGTCACCTACACCTCATTTTAAAACTCTTTTGTCACCTGTGGCCCAAACCCCCTAGTTACAACTTGTATGGCAATTTGTTGATACTACTAGCATTTTTATCAAACTTAAAAAGTAGCTGTAAATAGAAGAAACTAAAGGAGAGAAAAAAAAATAATACACTTTAACATCAAATGTAAGTATATTTTATTTTTCACTAATATATCTTGTATAGTATATTTTGTTTTCTATTCTAGTTCATACCAATCAATTCTTGAGCCATTTAAATTTCAATAGTGAATCCAAAGGTCTATACAAATATTACTAATTATGTATATGTATATGAATCAATTCCAAATAAATTAATGTCCACAATATGAATTTTCGATAATATTGATGTGATTACTCTAAATCAATTTCAGTTAATGAAAGACCCAAGTAGAATATCAACAATATGGACCCTAAATATTATAACATTGTTTGAGTGTAAATTAACATTTATTCCAATTAACACTAAAAGAATTAATTCAAAGAATGATAAAGAGTGTAATCTTCTTGAGCATTAAGTGTAGTCTTTTGATGAATTCTCGATATCATCGATGTGATTAATCGAAATAAATTCCACTTAATGAAAGACTCAAGTAGAAAATAGATAATGTGGACCCTCAATATTATAATACTATTTGAGTCAAAAATAAAATTTATTTCAATTAAGACTAAAAGAATCAATTCAAAGATTGATAAGGAGTGTAATCTTCATGAACATTAAATGTAGTCTTTTGACGAATTCTCAATATCATCAACACGATTAGTCCGAAATAAATTTTAGTTAATGAAAGTCTCGAGTTTTCAACTATAAAAAGAACAACATTTTACCTCGAGCATATCTATTTAGTTTTCTTATTGTATGATTTAGTTTTCTTAAATCATCCATAATAACATGAAACTTTAGAATGAAATTCCGACATCACAGTCCCATCAATAAACATGAAACTTTAGAGTGAAAGTTTGAATTAGTGAGTGAAAAATTAGTGAATTTCATGAATAAGCTTGAAAAAAATTAAAGCTTTTGAGAATTTGGTAAAGATATTCAAGTTTAACAATCAAAAATTCATTATGTTTGTATATATGAATTTATAGTTAAAAATTTAAATTAGTTGGAGAAGAATTTTATTTATTTGGAATGAATTTGATGTTTAATTTGTGAGCAAAAATAAAACATGATTATTTAAATTTTTCTACAATTTATAATTTTTTATTTATTCAATTAAATTTATTTTAATATTTAATTTCTTATGTAGCATTTTAAAAATGACTTGAAATTTAATGTAATACTTGAAAATGACGTGTAAGTTGACGTGGCAGACGTGAAAGCTAATGAGTCAGCTGACGTGGGGTGCGTGTGTTACACTCACCAAAAAAGTGTTTAAAATGTTGAGTTTTATTGAGTTGAGAGGTTCAGATGACAAAGGGATAAGTAGAAGTATCCACATTACAAAATAAGCCAAGTATAAGGGTCCATCGAGCCATTTTTCTTTTGCAAAATCTTTACCCAATTTCGCCTTCAATTTAAACTTCAAAAATTTATACTTAGTGAAAGTTATTTGTAATAGCATGTACTAGCTCGAATATGATATTGACGATTTATTTTGAGATATTACCTATTTATAACAAATTGAGAAAATGGTCAATTACCCCTCCAACCTTTAGTCGAAATCTCAACTACACACTCAACCTTTATGAGAGTCCCATTACCCCTCGAAACATTTTTTTAGTGTATTTTATACCCCTCCAATTGTTGACGTGTCAATATAAACCAAACAATTACCCATGCGTGTGTACACGCGCCCGGCCCACCTACTTTTTTAGTTCCCTCCTAAAACGCCATTTTCATGGATTCCACTCACATCTCTTAGCTCTCTATACACACACACCATCTACAACACTACACACAGAGAAATGCACACAATACACAGATTACTACACACAGCCATATGCGAGAGAGGGAGAAACAGTGAAAGACAAGAGATAAAAAGAGGGAAAAACAGCCATATCGAATTCAACAACAACAAAGCGAATCCAAAGTTCTAAATTACTTATGCAGATTCCCGATCTTTCACAAAATTCAAATTGCAGTACAAATTCAAATCAATGCGTGTTGATAACACTGCATCCACTACTCCAGAAGCGACGAGTTTTTTCAGTTGAACAAGCAAGAGTTGAGAATTAGCAATTTCATCTTCAGTTAAAAAATTCCTATTATGTTCATCTTCAATTGGTTAAAAATTGTGATTGTCATGGAACTTGAGACAATCTTAATAAGTTTAACAATTTCACTACTCTGTCAAATATCTGGTACGAATCACAATTGAAAGAGAAGCAAGGATGAAAAGAAATAGAAGATATCTTCTAAAACTCGAAACTCGAGATCTGGGTTTCTTAGCAGCAGCAGAACTCTTCTTCACAGTTGCTGACACCATTTTTGCTAAATTCAACAAGAGTAATTTGCTCAGTATTTTGAGAATTGAGAAATAATGAATTGTGGGAAATTTGATAAAGCTGTGAAAGATATATAAAGGGAAATAATGAAATCTAATTAGAAAATAGTTGTGTATGATGCGACGTTTGTGAACAGTGAATTACCAAAGAACACTTTAATTTTTGGATTGAAATTGTGGGTGGTTATTGGGATATCCAAGAGATGAGATTTGGCGTTTGGAGATGAAGGATTATGTTGGGTTTAATTGGAGAAGACAACATTAGTTAATAATTAAAAATAATGACATTTATTATACATGTGGCACCTAAAATTATTGATTTTGTAGGGTTGAAGCCCCAACTGACGCGCCTATTGGTGGTGTTCTCACCTCCCATGACACGTCAGCAATTGGAGGGGTATAAATTACAATAAAAAAATGTTTAGAGGGGTAATGGGACTCTTGTAATGGTTGAGTGTGTAGTTGGGATTTCAATCAAAGGTTGGAGGGGCAATAGACTATTTTCTCTAACAAATTTGATTATATGTTTGAGGTAAATTAAACAAGTCGAGTGATTTTGCTAGTTTCTCAGAAATCGAAGGTATAAATCGTATTTTAAAAAAGTACATTCAAATTTTAAACATTTTTTGTAAAAACAAAATATGATCAAATATAACTCTATGTCTAATTCTAAAAAATTCAAATAAAGTATTTTTTTTTAAATTTTTATGATCAAATGTGCACTTAATTAATTTTAAAAACTAAACTGGATTATAAATGTATACTACTAACACTCTTACTACAAATTGGGGGCTGGTAAAAATGTCCAACCTATAAATTATTTTTATTTGAAGGAAAATAAATGACATTCAAAAACATAAAAAAAAATATTTAGAGATTATTATGCAAAAGGTAGTTTTGCTTTCTTTCTTTTTTTTTTCTTTACAGTGAACTTATTTTAGTTACAACATGCAAAGCAGTTTGTTGATACTACTAGCATTATGATGATACTACTAGCATTATGATCAATCTCAAACAATAACTATAAATAGAAGAAACTAAAGGAGAGAAAAAAATTAATACCTTTTAACATCAAGTATATGTATCATTTTTCACTAATATATCTTGTATAGTATACTTTTTTTTCTATTCTAATCATACCAATCAATTCTTGAGCCGTTTAAATTTCAATAGTGAATCAAAAAGTCTATACAAATATAACTTATTATGTATATGTATATGTATATGTATATGAATCAATTCCAAATAAATTAATGTCCATTATATGAATTCTCGATACTATTGATGTGATTAATCGAAATGAATTTCAATTGGATGATGCTAAATGGCCATAAAACTTTCGCCATAATATGGCCATAATATTAAAAAGTCTATAGTAGCCTTTTGGAATCTTTTTCTATTTTTTTAAAGTCAAGGTAATTAAGCATTAAAATATTTATACTCCCCATATTGCAATTTAATTGCAACACAAATTCTTAGGCAAGAATATCAATAGTCTTATACCATAAAAATACATATATTTCTTCAAAAACGTACGTATTTTTTGCTATAACTCAAACACTACGTTTACTGTCTATTTTTTTTCTCATGTTCTTCTCCGACTTTCTCTCCTTGTTACTTAAATTATCTCTAATTTTTTATTTTTTTAAGTATATGGTTAAATAAAATTAAAATATATATTTAAATAATTTTCAGGCATAATTTGTAAGATATCGCAATGACGACAACTCAACATACCTTAAACCTGATAAACGTTGACACTTACAGAAATTATGCATATAGTTCACATCTGTCGAGAGGTATAAGTATTAATCATATAACTCTTTCATCCCTATATTACGATGATTTGATAAATTGTGAATTATTACTTATATTTGTTACTAAATGATTTCTAATAAATTATTTTTTTTATTATTATGCTTAAATAAAATTAATATATATATATATATATATATAATTTTCAAATATAATTTGTAAAATATTATGATAACAACAAATCACACATACTTTACACTTGGTAATCCGATAAGTCAAACCACTAGTTCACTAACCAAAATGTCATTACAGATTATTGATTTCGATACTATTTTGAATAGTTGTAGCTAGAGTCAAGGATGTTATGTTCAAATTTAAGTACTGATTGTCTTTTACTGTCACAAATAAAATTCTTACTATGAAAGAATAAGCATTGACTGAGATCATGCTGAAATATTGAGATCTTTATCTAATTATTTTTTTTAACTTGAAAAGGTGTAAAATTATACTAACTGAAATTAAGAATGTCAATCTAAATAAATGTATTTGAAACTTATCTAACAATTATGATTATGTTTTAAAATTATACTTAAATTAACAAATAATGAGTATGTGTGAAAATTGACAAATTCTAAACGTATTTACCATTGTATGTTTCCAAATACTGAAAATATGTTTCACTGAAAAAATATTTAAGTGTGGTGGAAAATATTTTAATAAAGAATTAGAATTAGAGAATTTTTTTACTCGTGAATTAGACTTAGTAAAAAATTATGTTTAAATCGGTTTGAAAATATGTTTCAATTTTCACTGTATGTTTTTAAATACGTTTGATTGAAAATTATAAACGTTTATACCAATTATGTTTAATGTGTCGATGTCTATTATTTCTAAAGTCTTTTGAATTGACGATTGAAATATTATCAATTTTTTAAAAAAATTATCTAAATCTATTAATAACAATTAATAAAATATTTAATTAAAGATCATATTAATAACAATGTAAGTAATGATTCACAAGTTATTAAATCGGACTAGACAACTTGTTACAACATCATATGACTCTCTTAGATTGATGTTGACTAGGGTTGACATTTACAGATTATATATTTTTATTGTTTACTATAATGTGTCAATATTTATTATGTCTAAAGTGTTTTTCGTTTTTGTTGTTGTTATTGAAATATTTTCAAATTAGATTAAAAATTATTTAAATATGCAATTTAAATTTGTATAAATATATTAATTAATATAATTACTTAATTATAGGTCATATTAAATAATGATTTATAGGATCAAATCGACGTGACATAGGAATACAAGTCTACCACATTAACGTTGGGCTCTCTTTTGTTGTTGTTAACAAGGATTGACACAAATGAACTACATATAATTTCATAATTTTTATAGTTTGTTAATGTCTAAAATGTTTTGAATTTTATCCTTTATTATTGAATTGTTTACACATTAAATTTTTAAAACTATTTTCAATTTATTTAAATATAATATTTAATAAAATTATTTAAATAGAGGTTATATATAATAACAATCATAAGTAATGATTCATAATTTTTTAAATCGATGTAGCATATGGGTTCAAGACTGTAACATCAATGTGTGACTCTCCTGAGTTAATGTTAACTAGAGTCGACATATATGAACTATATACATTTTATAATTTTTATATTGAATCGATATCTACCATGTCTAAACTATTTTGAGTTTTAATTGTCTTTGAGAATATTTTCAAATTATATTCAAATAATTATCTAAATGCATTTTAAAATTTATTTAAACTCAATAATTGGTAAAATTACTTATTAGAGGTTACATTAATGGCAAATATATAATGATTAGCAAATTATTTAATCAAAGTAAATGTATTAAGTTCTATATTACAAGAATAAAAAAAATTACCTATAGAAAAATATGAAATTTTTTAGTAGGCATGTTCTATTGATATCTCTTTTAATTTAATTGAAGCAGCAGTCCTGACGTTGTTGAATTTACAACATTCTATATCCTTTAGATTAAAAATTTTGAAAAAAATACACAAAAAGATTTTAAATAGCTAAAAACTCAGAGAAATAAATTGTTGAATCGAATTTGTATCATTAGAAATTTTAATAATTTATCTTGTCTAATTACACAATTTTAATAATTTGTCTTGTCTAATTACATAATTTTAAATAATTTTATTTTTCTGTTGATAAATTATAAAAATAGAATGTCAATAAACTTGAAAAAATTACTTTCGTAAATTTTTTTAATTATTTTATATTCTAAATTTTCATTCTAAAAATGTGGTGAAATGGAATAACTGACCACCAAAGACTAATAAAATTATTTATAATTATTTTTAAATTATCATTCAGTCATTTATATATCATTCTAAAAATATCCAGCAATTTTAAAATTAATTTTAAGTTTAATATTATTTTAAATTTTAAAACTTATTCAAATAAATGAAATAACTTAACGTTTTTCTTCTTTGTTTGTATAGATATTATTTTGAAATGCAAAGTCAACAAACAAATAAGTAAACAAGTTAGATGTTCAATCCCCGTGTGTTGAAAATTTCTAAAAGAATAAATGAAGAAAGAAAATATAAATTTGGGAGAAAAGGGTAAGAATGTAAAAATGTAAACCTGTTTACAATGTGAATAGACTTTATTATCAAATTTGAGCTATTATGGCCACATTTTATGGCCAAACGGATTTTTCCAATTAAAATTTATTTTAATTCACACTAAAAGAATCAATTCAAAGAATGATAAGGAGTGTAATCTTCTTGAGCATTAAGTGTAGTCTTTTGATGAATTTTTGATATCATATTAGTCGAAATAAATTTCACTTAATGAAAGACCCAAGTAGAAATTAATAATGTGGACCCTCATTATTATAATACTATTTGAGTCAAAAATAAAATTTATTTCAATTAAGACTAAAAGAATTAATTCAAAGATTGATGAGGAGTGTAATCTTCATGAGCATTAAATGTAGTCTTTTGATGAATTCTCGATATCATCGTATCATTAATCTAAATAAATTTTAAATTAATGATAGTTTCAAGTTTTCAACTATAAAGCACAATATTACACCTCGACGCATCAATTTGGTTTTGTTATTAGATAGTAGTAGCAAAACTACTTCTGCTATTCCTTGCAATTCCCAATATGCAATATACACAATAACTCTATTTCTATCGGAAAAAAATGAACAGTGTATAAAAATTTGCTCCACTCTAACCACTCATTGTACTCACATGTGAATATCATACTTTTAGTCTCTTTCTTCTTTTCTTAATGGAGTGGCCTGAATTCCCAGAAAGTTCAAACTCACACAAGCCCATATTTAATCAGTTTGGTGTAGCACCTCGCGATAATTCTGAGATTGTTGTGCAAACAGATAAGTGGACTTTTGAAGAGAAATAATTTTTTGAAAATGGTTTTTGTAAGTACAATAATCTGGGTTCTCAATTTTTTTAAAATTTATTACTTCAAAACTCCCTCATAAGTCAATGCAGGAAATAAAAAATTACTATATAACTTTTCTCAAAAACGTTGAAATGGAGAATCCTCCACACAATAATAATATTGTCGTTGCTGTTGATGATGGTCTTGATCAGCAACATCACCAAGTGCAACAGGAAGGTAACAGTCGTTCATATCGCCGCCGGGGAACTCCATGGACTCAAAACGAACATCAGTAATCAAATTTTGCTCTTTTTTACTTTTTATTTTAAATTCATGATTAGTTTATTCATGAATTCTTTTTAATCTTTATTTTTATGTGTAATTATACACTTTTGTATGTTGATTTCGGCATGTTAGATTTTTTCTTTATGTATTTCAATTCGTTGTTGCTTCATGCATGACCAACTTTTAATTTACTTGAATTTTTTTATTATTATTTTTTTAAATCTCCTTATGTATGAATTCACCTTCTCATTTTTTGTGATTTAATATTTCTTTACACCTCGTTTATATGAAGACTTTTTATTTTTGAAAAATATATTTCGATAAGAAAGAGAAAATCTTCTCATATCTTTTTTTTTACTTCAATATATATAATAAAGAAAAAAACTTTGATGTGAGTGCGAATTTTATTATGCTGAAGATAAATATTTTTCTTGATGAATTTTATTTGTTATGTTGTAATTGATTTCATTTATAAGTAACACTCTCAATTTTGATATAACGAAAATCTAAGCATCATTTTTAATGTAATCCTTATTAAAATAAGTCATCCATTAAAATAAGTAAAACCGGATTCTTGGTGTATATAAACTTAATTCTTTAAATTTGTTTTTGATTATAAATTTTATTCCCTTCTTTTTTAAGAAAATAAAATAATTATTATATATATTTTTAATCATATGGCATGGTATATATAGGTTATTTCTTATGGGATTAAACAAATTTGAAAGAGGAGATTGGAAGAGCATTTCAAGATACTACGTTGTTTCAAAGACACCGACTCAAGTATCCAGTCATGCTCAAAAGTATTTCTCTCGTCAAAATAGTAAGACTCCAGTAGAGCGTCGTCATCCTAGCCTCAATGACATTCAAACTATCAACCTTAATCTCAGAACAACACCAATAACAACTACAACAACTATTCATCAGAACAGTAATAGCAGCTTTGCTTATAACAACATTCATCAAGTCGACTCTTCATCAATGCATTTTCATCATCCTAGTTACACCTTTGGTGGTGCAAATTTTAGCAATAACTTCAATGAAAATTTTGGAATCTCCCATTTGGGTGAAGCATCTAGCAGCAACTTGTTTGTTATAGGGCAAAACATCATCAACAACAACAATCTAAATAGACCAGCGTCTCCTCGCCCCTTTCCTTCAACGTACTTGTCTTCAATTAGGGGGAATAGGCCCCAAGTCTAATCAATATTAGATATTTAGTCAGAGATATTTGTTGGATGAAGTAAAGCATGCTTGTAATAAATTATGGTTGCGTTGCAGTAGTGAATATTGAGTTTTATAGGTTTAAAGATTAGAGAGATTTAATTTTTCAGTATGTTTTTGAGATATAATATATGGGTCAGATCATTTGACTTGCCTTAGATTCAACTTCATATATAATGATCTGAAAGATTTTTGTGAACGTTACTAATATAAATACACACACATATTAATGAGCTACTAGAAAGATCAATTTGTTGTGGATATCCGTATATTTTTTGCACTATAAAAGTAATTTTGATATACAATTCTTATCATCATGTTTGTCTTAAGATTCATCATTTACACTTAAATTTTAAACACAAGCAAATTAAATCTCAAAGCGATTTAAACATGATGAATTTAAAATTCATCTGTTGGTCATTTCGGTCCTTAAATAGTTCTTTTTTTTTTTTTTTTTGCCCTGTTTTTAAATAGTTCATTATGCTTTTTCTTTTCTTTCACTACACTTTAGTTTTGGGCTAAAAATTATTTTTTTAAGAAAATAAATAAATACAATTGTATAGAGATTGTATAATTGTTGTATAGAATATATGCTAAACAATACGATATATGTATAGAAATTATATAGGATGTGTCTAGAAACTGTATATGTGTTGTATAATATATGTATTTGTAATACACACACATAGTGGTTGTATAAAATACAGAGTTGCATATAGTATGTGTAGAAATTATATAATTATTGTATAAAATATGTATCTGAATAATTGTTCCAGCTCTAGATTATATAGAATGTGTATAAAAATGATATAATTATAATATGCAAATATATTTGCATAAAATATGTATAGAAATTGTATCATTGTTGCCTAAAATACATACAAAAACTGTATTATTATATATAACCAATAAAATACACTTTTTTTATTTGATTGATTAAAAAAAGACTAGCAAATACAATATTTCAATTTTATATTTGCCGGTTAACCCAAAAAGGATAAAACATAGAATTTTAATTGATTTTTTTTGTTTGATAGATTTTTTTTAAGAAAAGGTGATCAGTCTGATTCATTAAACAAAGGAGAAAGATAATAGATAAAGAAACACTCGCCAAAAAGAAAAAGGAATGATGAAACATCACTCGACAAAAAGGTGACAAAACAAAAAAAGGGAGGCACGAAACTCGAACAGACAAAAAACTGACAAAACAAAAAAAAGGAGGCGCGAAACTCGAGTGGATAAAAAACTGACAAAATAAAAGAAGGGAGGCGATTAAGCCAAATGGCTAGAAATTGAAATTTCAATTCCTTGGCCTCTTGCGTAGCTTTAATTTCGACCAACATGTTGTTTTAGTCCTTTCTGCAGAATAATATTCAATGAATATATCTTATTGAGTTTAACTATTTTATCGGATAGTACTAAACTTAGATAATAGATATTAGTCAAAGTTGATATATTTAGACGATCTTTAATTGATTATAAATACTTTATAGATATACACATACCGATAAAATAAATAAATAAATATTTTAAATGCAGGTAACACAAACATGAACTTACCTTATACTCTAAAAACTTGCTTTAAGCAGGTTCTTTGTTTTTTTATCGGTATTTGTTTATACACAGTAAATTTGTCTGAAACTTATTCTTTTGACAAATCTACCGATGATTAAATATAGTACTTAAAATAGTTTTTAAAAAATAGGGAGAGTTGGTTTTTATGTCAACTCATTTATAAAATAGATCGATGTGATCGGTAGTTTAATTATTTTTTATACAAAAATTACCGATACTAGTTGATCACTTTTCCTAAAAAAAATGTTAAAGGGTCTAAATAAAAAATAAATTTTTAAAATCAACAAGTATCAATTGAGTGTTGGAATATATATATATATAGATCCATCTTTCTTCAAAATAAGAGAAAATACATAGATACCCCCGAATCTTGTCCGAGTTTTTTAAAAACACTTAAACTATACTTTCTACTTATTACCCCACAAATCTTTCTTAAATTATTGCAAATACACTAATTTGACACTCTGTGTGTATACACGCACAACAAGTGCGTGAAAGATTCAAAATTGACTTTATTGACCAATTAAAAGCTACCACGTGTAAATAATTTGATATATAATTTATCTTTTTTAAAAAAAGATAATATTTATTTACTTTTAAAAATTATTTCATACCCCCTCCCACCGCAATACCCCACCCACCCACCATTGTCTTCTTCCTCATTGACAACTTCTTCTCCACCACCATAACTCAACAACAACATCAATTACAGCAGCAGCAACAACAACAACATCATCACCATAACTCTTTTTCTCCTCAATCCTCTCAATAATCACCATAACTCTACTCACCTTTTACCATCACCATATTTACCTTCTTCAATTTCAAGTTCTTATTTCAATTTTATTTTTTTTTACATTTTGAACAATTTTATAAAACCCAATATATTTCAAGATGATTAGGAGTATTATTTTTGTATTTACATTTCAATAAGCTATTTACGAATTTTAGAAAATTCACTAATTATTTACAAAAAAAAATTAATTTTGATATTATTTTTCTCAAAATCTTTATTTCTTTAAAATATCAAAGTTTATTCAGATAAAAGAATGATTAATTTCATATTAATAACTTAAGAGATAATACATCGAAACACCCCTGAACTTGTTAGCAAAACTTACTTTAGACCCTAAACTAATCGAGCAATTATTTACCTCCTTATGAACTTTAAAATGTATTATTTTGCCCCCTTAAGAGTTGATGTGGCAAAAAATAAATAAAGGCGCGTTTTCGTGGAAAAAAAGTATTAAAAAAATTTAGTGGGGCCCATATTTTTAAAAATTATTTTTTTTCCTTCTTCCTCACACCCCACCATCCCCATTTCTTGTTCTTCTTCACACCCCACCACCCCCGTTTCTTCTTCTTCCTTTATTTCTTTTTTTTTTTCACTTCTATTCACCAAAATCTTCAATCAAATACACAATAATAAAATACATAAATTATACAAAAATAAACATTCATATAAAAATCAAGAATCAACAAAATAAACTCAAAAAATACATAAAAGTCATTGTGTAAAGCACAACACATGCCGTTAGTCTTTGTCACTCCTTTCTTCTTCTACTTTCCAAACTGAAACGTTTTTTTTGCAGTTCATAGGCTTCTCTCTTTTCAACACGAATCGACGATTCCTACCACTTAATTTTCGATCACCGCTACCAATTTTTAACTATAAACAGTTAATCAAACGGGTCTCCACTATATATATTATTTTTATTTTTGAGTTCATTTTTCTTGATTTGGGTATGTTTTGTTATGTGTTTTTCAGTTAGATTCTAAATTTGATTTGTTTTGTTGGGTATTGATCTATTTTGTTGTTTTGGGTGATCGTTGGAGTGTTCAAGATTGAATTTTGATTGGTTTTCTTGATGTGGGTATGGATGGTTTTCTTGGTTCAAGATCTGTAGATTGTCGATTTGTGTTGGAAGGGGAAGGGGGTTGTGAAGAAGAAAGAAAGGGGGGGGGGGGGGCATACATATATATAGTATATATTTTACTTTTTTAAAAAATATATATAAAAATAGTATGTATGGGGGATTATTTTTAAAAAAAAAAATTCTAATTTCTTACGTGGCAATGACATAGCACTGATGTGGCGCTGATTAAGCAATGACATGGCACGTGTGTAGTGCACTCTCCGTTGTGAGAGTGAGATTTTGATTTTGAGGTTGAAATTAATTCACTTGAAAGTTGTTAAGGGGGTTAAATAATTGTCTTATTAGTTTAGGGTCTAAAGTAAGTTTTGCTGACAAGTTAAGGGGCGTTTTGATGTATTATCTCATAACTTAATCAAAGTTGAGAAAGTGCTAAAAAAAATTATAAAAATGCTTTCTAATTGTTATGTAATGTCCGAAGGGAATGGAGATGTTTTGTGGAGAACAAGAAAAAGAAGTATGAAGCTAAAGGAGATTGGTTATAGATAAAATACGTGGAGTGAAATGATTGGTAGAAAGAAAAAAGAAAGTCAAAAAGTAAGAGAGAGGAAAACAAAAGAAGACAAAAATGTAAAGAAAACAATTAAAAATAAAAAATATGTATTTTTTATTAAGTCAGACGTGTCAAATTTTAATTGGTGCGTGTTTAGCACCAATTTTATGAAACTGGAATTTGTCCAAAAATGATGTAATAATATCGATTCAAAATTGTTTGGGGGGGGGGGGGGGGGTATTAAGATACTCACAAAGTTGAAGTGTCTTTTTAAAAAAACGATCCAACATTAGGGGGGTATTTATGTATTTTCTCTCAAAATGAAGATATCATCTCACATACGATGAAGACCTTATGTCAATTCTCAAACAAATAACTTTTAATTTAATTTAGTTCATTTTTTCACTTTATCCTCTCGTTAACTGATCAATCGAGCTAATGTTTACCAATCCTCAGCATTCAATGATTTTATAATTTAATTGATTTTTTTATTTTTTTTTTCTCTTGCCAACTAACCGATCAAGTAAATGTTTACTGCAAATTCATCAATTTTCAATATCGACACACTACCCTCTGACATCACTCTTTCAGCGTCAACTCTAAAATATTAATCAACTATGATCGTTTATTATGTTGATAATAGGCCTTTGTTAAAGTAGTTCGAGCATGTTAATGAATATGGATCAGAAAAAAAGGGCATATTCTATTAAGTTCGAGTATGTTATTGAATAAAGAGAAAATGTATCAAAACCCTCTAAACTTGTCACTCCAACTTATTATAGCACTTAAACTTAACACGCATTTATTTACCTCCATAACATCTTTTAAGTGAAATAATTTCATCTCTTAATATATAAAATCATTCTCACAACGGAGAGTGCATCACACTTGCTGACACATTAGTGCCACATCACCGCCACATCGGAGCCACGTAAATAAAATATTTTTTAAATAATTTTATATATATAATATATATTAAAAGTGTGAAGACCTTTACAAAAGTAATTTAAACTTTTTGCCCATCACTAAAAGATTCTTCTTCAGACAAAACTGTCTCTTCACTATTTTTAATTTATTATTTAATTATTTTTTATTATATTAACTAGACTTCCTAAAATATACGAGACTCCTAAAATATATGATATGTTAGAAAAATTAATTAATATTTTCCTTTTTACTAAACTTTCTAAAATATATGGTAGGAGACATTAATTAATATTTTTCTCTATTAAGGAAATACTTCTATAAATTTTGAGATGTTCGTTAAACTAGAAAACAAACCGATTTGCCTATTGGCAGAATATGATTGATGCTCATTGTCACACCCTTTTTTAACTCCAAAAAGATTATGATTTTAAGTTCGAAAGGTTTTTTTTTATATTATTAAGAGTGACAAAATGAAGATTTGTTTCGGAAAGAATTATTTATCCTTTTAACTCAGAGTCGCCACTTGGCATAATTCGGTGTGCCAAGTCACCTTTGAAAATCCTTTTCAAAACTGTTTTGACTCTAAAAGATTGATCCGCAAATAGAGATTCCGGCTAAGAAATTCTGTTGACCAAGGGGAAGGTGTTAGGCATCCCTCAATCCCGTGGTTTGACCACGGTCACTTGGTAGAGAGTATCGGCTAATTTAACACTATGAATGTATAAACCGCACAAATCACGTAAAACAAACAAAACAAAACGAGTCAAAAATATAGAGTCCAGTCCAAATTATACAGTCCATAATAATAAAAATGCAAAAATAAATCCTATCTAACCTACGCTAATTCTAACTGTGCTCCCCTGCTTTACCCGACGCCTCGGGCCTTGATCACGGTCCGCCTTCGCCAACATGATACGTCGGGGCATTCCCCGATGAATAAATACATCAATCTTCGGGGAATTCTCTGTCCAAATGAATATAGTTCAATCTGAAAACATAAACCAACACTTTTCAACAAAAACACTTTCATCATTCAACGATCGCAAGTCATAAACTTTGCCTAGCCCACTTATATTCGCCTATCAATTGTCGACCTAAACATGATACTACCGTATTTCAACAACATCCAATGCTTATTCCGAACTAAACGACATTACACCAAAATTGATTTATTCAACCATTTTTATTTTTTATTATTTATTTTTTAATTCCTACCCCCCACTAGTTTTATTTTTTATCAATCACGCCTTCAAAGTTACTCCGATTCATTCCACATATCAACGAAATCATATCATCAAACAAGTAATTATAACATTGTAACATCAACAAAAATCCAACAATCACCACATAATCAATTAGACGCACCAAATACCATGAATAATGAAAGAAAAGAGGGGAAGATTAGAATTGGACCTCAATGGAGCATTTCTCGTAGATAATAAAGAAATCTGAGAACCGAGATCCTCGAGCAAGGAAACCCCAAAAAAGAGCAGTCCAAATCAGTATAGAAAGAAAAAGAAACCCGTTACTGATTTGCGGTTGACAAAAAACACGAATTGACTTCGAACGACCTCCAAAACTCGATATCGACTACCAATCCTAAAGACAAACCATTTCCAAGCACCCTAGAAATCCAAGCGATAGAGTTGAACTGCTTAAAACCGAGATCCTATGAGCTAACAACGATGAAGACGCCCAAACAGTGGACACCACCCAGATTACGTCCAAATATCGAAGGAAAAATAAGAAGGTTTCAGCGATTTTTGAGATGGGATCGCTCAAACAACGAGAAGGAAAAATTAATCGATGAACTTGTGGACCGATTTCGTTGAGATCAAGCACGAATAGGATGAAAGCTTCGCCAAGAAAAAAACTCGATAATACCGAACTTCCCCCGGTTTCACTGTTTCTAGCCAAAAATCCTCAATCTGCTTCCCTTTTTTAATCCCTTCCTCACTGATATGAGTGTATGCGTGCTTCTCGTGAACTCTGTGTACAGTGTTTTTCAATCCAAAATCAGAATGGAAAGGAGGTGTGTATACTTATGTGTTTTGAATCCGTTTGTGAGTGTGGTCACCTTGTTCATCCGAAAAAAAAGGAAAAGAAAAAATGGAGATTCCTGTATTCATACCATGAGTCCCCCCCCAAAAAAAAATTCCTCAGAGTGTATATCCTCTCTCTGTATATTGTTGAGAGTATTTAAGTGGGTCCCATCATGTGCCTTTCCTAGAAGGTTCCTTGTGCGTATTTCTTTGTGGACAAGAAAATGAGAGAGGGGGTCACGTGGGTAGGGGTGGGGTAGTGGGTGAGGTGTAAGTTTTTAATTGGAAAGGTTGTTGGGGAGGTTTTAAAAGAAGACAAAATTTGTTATCTTTTGTTATTTGGATAAAGACACATAAATAAATAAATAAATAAATAAATAAATAAATAGGTAAAAGATAAAGTGGATATTTATTTATTTTTCTTGTGGAAAAATTATAAAATGGGGTTAAATTTTGATAACGGAGTAAAAAATATTTTTTTTTTTACGGGGCAAAATTACGTGTCTACATCATGTCCCCTTTGAATGCAAACACCAAGTGTTTTCATACAAAGAAGCAGACAACGAGATAGAATTTTGACCCGACCCTTATTCAAAGGAAGGAGGGAAACCGAGTCTACATCAGGACATCCTAACTACCCAAGTTATGAAGGAAACCAGTGACAGATACCTCTAAGGGAAGGAGAAGGACTATACAGAGTTGGAGAGTCGAGTGAGGTTCCATCGAGCTTCCGGTCCGCGGTTCTGTCATTACATCAAAATAAAAATTACAAATTAAAACATAAATGAAATTACAAAATCCTATCTACGCAGCTTTCCTTGACTCTTGACTCGAGCTTTATTACCATATTCTTTAGGAGAGCTCCTGACTTGCAATTTCTTTCAACTTGTTGCTTGATTTTCGATTGCTTCACTTCGTTGATCGACTTTCATTTATTTTCCCTGCACTTCAGGCGGGCTTCTGATTAGCCATTTTTTTCTTCCAATTTCATCACCTTGTTCTTCAGGCGGGTTCCTGAAATCAAAATAAAACTAGAACAAAAATTATCCAAAACAAAAATTATGATAAAGAAAGATTTCATTTTTTTTTAAAGTAATGACTCATTCTTCGAGAGGGTCCTGAACTGAAAATAAAATCCCAATTTTCAGGAGGGTCCTGAACGAAAGTAAAATCCAATTTTTCAGGAGGGTCCTGAACAAAAGTAAAATCCCCATTTTTCGGGAGGGTCCTGAACAGAAAGTAAAATCCCATTTTTCAGGAGGGTCCTAAGCAGCAGGTAAAATTTCATTTTTTAGGAGGTTCCTGAACAGGAAGTAGAGTCCCATTTTTAAGGAGGGTCCTGAACAGAAAGTAAAATCCCATTTTTCAGGAGGGTCCTGAAAAAAAGTAAAGTCCCATTTTTCAAGAGGGTCCTGAACAGAAAGTAAAATCTCATTTTTCAGGAGGATCCTGGACAGAAAATAAAATCCCATTTTTCAGGAGGGTCCTGAACAGAAAGTAAAATCCCATTTTTCAGGAGGGTCCTAAACAGAAAATAAAGTCCCATTTTTCAGGAGGATCCTGAACAGAAAGAAAAATCCCATTTTTCAGGAGGGTCCTGAACAGAAAGTAAAATCTCATTTTTCAGGAGGGTCCTGAACAGAAAGTAAAGTCCCATTTTTCAGGAGGATCCTGGACAGAAAATAAAGTCCCATTTTTTAGGAGGGTCCTAAACAGAAAGTAAAATCTCATTTTTCAAGAGGGTCCTGAATAGAAAGTAAAGTCCCATTTTTCAGGAGGGTCCTAGACAGAAAATAAAGTCCCATTTTTCAGGAGGGTCCTGAACAAAAAGTAAAATTCCATTTTTCAGGAGGGTCCTGAACAGAAAGTAAAGTCCCATTTTTCAGTAGGGTCCTGAACAGAAAGTAAAATCCCATTTTTCAGGAGGGTCCTGAACAGAAAGTAAAGTCCCATTTTTCAGGAGGGTCTTTAACCAAAAGTAAAGTCCCATTTTTCAGGAGGGTCCTGAACCGAAAGTAAAGTCCCATTTTTCAGGAGGGTCCTGAACAGAAAGTAAAGTACCATTTTTCAGGAGGGTCCTGAACAGAAAGTAAAATCTCATTTTTCAGCAGGGTCCTGAACAGAAAGTAAAGTCCCATTTTTCAGGAGGGTCGTGAACATAAAGTAAAATCCCATTTTTTAGGAGGGTCCTGAACAGAAAGTAAAGTCTCATATTTCAAGTGGGTCCTGAACATAAAGTAAAGTCCCATTTTTCAGGAGGGTCCTGAACAGAAAGTAAAATCCCATTTTTCAGGAGGGTCCTGGACAGAAAATAAAATCCCATTTTTCAGGAGGGTCCTGAACAGAAAGTAAATTTCCATTTTTTAGGAGTGTCCTGAACAGAAAGTAAAGTTCCATTTTTCAGGAGGGTTCTGAACAGAAAGTAAAGTCCCATTTTTCAGGAGGGTCCTGAACAGAAAGTAAAGTCTCATTTTTCAAGAGGTTCCTGGACCGAAAATAAAGTCCCATTTTTCAGGAGGGTCCTGAACAGAAAGTAAAGTCCCATTTTTCAGGAGGGTCCTGAACAGAAAGTAAAATCCCATTTTTTTGGAGGATCCTGAATAGAAAGTAAAGTCTCATTTTCCAGGAGGGTCCTGAATAGAAAGTAAAATCCTATTTTTCTGGAGGGTCCTGAACAGAAAGTAAAGTCCCATTTTTCAGGAGGTTCCTGAACAGAATGTAAAGTCCCATTTTTCAAGAGGATCCTGAACAAAAAGTAAAGTCTCATTTTTTCGGAGGGTCCTGAATAGAAAATAAAATCCCATTTTTCAGGAGGGTCCTGAACAGAAAATAAAATCCCATTTTTCAGGAGGGTCCTGAACAGAAAGTAAAATCTCATTTTTTAGGAGAGTCCTGAATAGAAAGTAAAGTACTATTTTTCAGGAGGGTCCTGAACAAAAAGTAAAGTCCCATTTTTCAGGAGTGTCCTGAATAGAAAGTAAAATCCCATTTTTCAGGAGGGTCTTGACCAAAAAGTAAAGTACCATTTTTCAGGAGGGTCCTGGACAGTAAATAAAGTCCCATTTTTCAGGAGGGTCCTAAACAGAAAGTAAAATCCCATTTTTCAGGAGGGTCCTGAACAGAAAGTAAAGTCCCATTTTTCAGGAGGGTCTTGAACATGAAGTAAATTCTCATTTTCCAAGAGGGTCCTGAACAGAAAGTAAATTCCCATAGATGTGTTTTTCCAATGGTAACTGAATTAAGTGAAGCAAATTTGCCCCTGTTTCAACAAAGAAAATTTGTCAGTTAGAGACTTATTGGTGGCTTGCAGCACTTGGCTCCTCAGGCTTCTGCTCCAACAGTTGTTCCTTTTATCTTTGTTTTAGATCGTTGATGCTTGCCCCTGTCTTGTCGCCTTATTGACCCAAACCAGATCAGGGGAAAAGACTTTGACTCAAATACCGAGTTTCTCTTTAAGCATGTCTCTGAGATGCCCCTTTTGAAAGCTGAATATTTCATGCATCCAAGAACCTGTCGGTTGATGAACTTTCTTTGCTATGTCTTGAATTATAATCATGTGTCTTTCATGTGCTGGTCCTTGGCTTTTCCTCATACAATTGGGAAGACTGGTAGCAAGTTTTGAAATCTTTTCTCGCTTGTTTTGACACATAATAGACTCAAAAAAATGTAAAGAAACGATGGTGAATTTTATTTTAATAAAGACATAAAAGGATAAAAATTTGAAAATGTAAATAAAAGAAAAGGGAAATGTCTCTTATTCAAAAAGAAAATTTATCTGAATACGACAACCAACTCCAATGAGTATGACATGCATTTTGGATTAAGTTGCCTGATCTTCCTATCCAAACTTCCCATTTTTTGTTGAGTCTGTGCCTTTGCCGCTGAGCCGCTTCTTCAAATCCATTGGACCCATATATCTCATTTAATCGATGACATCTTAAAAGACTTTCGCCAACAAATCTCTTTCCTTTTCATTTTTCACTTTTCTTTCGAACTCGTCATCGCCTTACGATGCCCGTGAGGGTTTTCACCAGTAAGACTCTCTCATTTTTATTTCTTTCGACTCACCATCGCCTTATGGTTCCCACGAGGGTCTTCACCAATAAGACTCGTATTTTTATTTATTTCCTAATTTCTTATGCTGAGGAAGACAAGTAGTACCCCACAATGTATCATCATATCCATTGCATGCTTAGCCTTAACATTATCAAAAATTGATATGAAGGACTTTCTTTGGTTGTAACTTGGCTTTTGGATAAGGTTAGAAATAGATGGCAAGAGGCTCAAACGACACTTGAAGTGGGGCTGGGACTTACAACTTTTGGAATCGACTCAAATAACACATTAACTCATGCCCCAGTTTTTGTTGACGGGGTGACTCTAAAATCTTTATTTGGTTGGACCGAGACCTGAATAGGGCAACCTAAGTATCTCACTCCCAAAAAAGGAGAATCAGGTCGCACGTAGTTCCATCAGCCTGTACTTTGTTTTGATTTGATTTTTCTCTTCTTCTTTTTTCTTTTATTTTCTTTTATTTTCATACTTACTTTTTTTTTTCTTGACACTTTTTTACTCCGTTTTGATTCCAAAAGAGGGGTATGAAAGAAAAAATAAAACTAGGCTCAAACGGGGTAAACAAAGGATGACACAATGTTTGGATAGCAGAATGGAATGCCTTCATCATATCAATCTTCAAAAATGCAGGTACTAAGCATGCAATTGAACCAACAAAGGAATAAAATATCATACATAATATTTTTAGACTGCATCTGCATTGATAGCCATTTCTGTCATTTTGCCTTCAATATCTGTCAAATATAAGACCCTATTGGGCAACACTTTCTTCACAATAAAGGGACCTTGCCAATTTGGGGAGAACTTGCCTTTAGCTTCAACCTGATGAGGAAGGATACGCTTCAATACCAACAGACCAACTTCAAAACGCCTGGGGCGTACCTTTCTGTTATACGCACGGGCCATTCTTTTCTGATACAATTGACCATGACATACCGATGTCAGTCTTTTTTCATCAACCAAGCTCAACTGTTCCAATCAGGTTTTGACCTACGCATCATTAACAATCTCTACTTCCATAATAACTTGAAGAGAGGGAATTTCAACTTCCGCGGGAATGACTGCTTCTATCCCGTACACCAACAAATATGGAGTTGCCCCTGTTGAAGTGCAAAGAGTAGTACGATAACCTAGCAATGCAAACGGCAACTTCTTGTGCCATTGTTTGGACCCTTGTACCATTTTTCTTAGTATCTTTTTGATATTCTTGTTGGCTGCTTCCACAACGCCATTTGCCTTTGGACGATATGGAGTGGAATTTCGATGTACGATCTTAAACTGTTGGCATACTTCTTACATCAAATGACTATTGAGATTGGTTGCGTTGTCTGTAATGATCATCTTCGGAATTCCAAACCTACAACTAATGTTGGCATGAACAAAATCCACCACCGCCTTCTTTGTCACTGACTTGAAAGTTACTGCTTCTACCCACTTTGTGAAGTAATCAATGGCCACCAAAATGAATCTATGCCCATTTGATGCTTTTGGCTCAATCAGATGGATCACGTCCATCCCCCAAGCTACGAAAGGCCATGGAGCAGACATTGCATGCAATTCAGAGGGAGGAGAATGTATCAGATCACCGTGTACCTGACATTGATGACATTTTTTAACAAAATAAATGGATTCCCTCTCCATAGTAAGCCAATAATAACCTTCTCTGAGAATCTTCTTTGACAAGACATAACCGTTCATATGAGGCCTGCATACTCCGGAATGAACTTCAACCATGATTGCCAAAGCTTCTTTTACATCAAAACACCTCAAAAGTCCCAGATCTAGGGTTCTTTTGTATAAGATTCCCCCACTTAAGAAAAATCCACTAGACAAACGCCGAATAGTCCTCTTTTGATCACTGGTGGCATATGTTGGGTATTCTCCCGACTGGATGTATCGCTTGATATCAAAGAACCAAGGTTCGTCTTTGAGTTCTTCTTCAATTGCATTATAGTAAGCATGTTGATCACGACTCTGCATATGCACTGGATCAATGTAGTCTTTGTCCGGATATTGGAGCATTGAAGCCAAAGTGGCTAAGGTATCAGCAATCCCATTGTGAATTCTTGGAATATGCCTAAACTTTACAGACACAAACCGTTGACATAGATCTTTCAAGCATTGTCGATACGGTATTATCTTTAAATCTTGCGTCTCCCAATTAGGATGAATCTGATGGACGAACAAATCTGAATCCCCCAACACTAATAGTCCCTGGATTCCCATATCAACAGCTAGCCTCAGACCCAGAATGCAAGCTTCATATTCTGCCATGTTATTGGTACAATAAAATCAAAGTTGCGTTGTTACCGGAAAATATTGCCCCGCCTCAGAGATAAGAACTGCACCTATTCTGACTCCTTTCATGTTGACAGCTTCATCGAAGAATAATTTTTAACCTGGATCAGCATCTATAAGGACTTCATCGACAAACAACACTTCTTCATCAAGAAAATATGTCTTTAATGGCTCGTACTCTTCGTCGATGGGATTCTCACCAAGATGATCTGCCAAGTCTTGGGCTTTTATGGCGGTTCGAGTCACATATACAATGTCGAACTTGGTAAGCAATATTTTTCACTTTGCCAAACGACCGGTCGACATAGGCTTATGAAGTTCCACTCACAATCGGTGACAGGCTTTTTAATAGATGAAGTTCCACTCACAATCGGCTTAGACTTTCTTAAACCTTCAGGCATAAAGATAATAGTTCCGCTTATAGTTTCAGGGAACCTTTTTCGTATCAACTATCAGAGGTTGGGTCACCGGTTTGATGATAATAGGCGCCACAAGTGCTCCTTTCACCATAAATATAGGCTTACCCGGAGCTCCTATCACCATCAACTTAGGCTTGTCTTAACTTAAACCAACGATTGCTCCAACTTCTTTCACTGTGATCACGGGTTTCTTCGTGCTATCTTGGACTTTATTCTCTCCCATTTCTTCCTGGCTCAATGATATTGCTTTTAATGAGTTCGCCACATTTACTAATTTATATTCATTGGTCTGTATTCTGACAATAGGCTTATAACACCTTGACAGCTCTTTCCCATCATATATCAATTCTAACATATTAGTTTCATCATGGGTTGGCAACGAATTCTGGTTAATATTTGGAACCTCCGGGGTCTGAACCAAAATCTGATTTGCATCTATTAAATCTTGGACGGCTCTCTTTAAATACCAGCATTTCTCGATATCGTGTCCTGGCATGTCAGAACAAGATGCACACCTTAAAGAATAATTGAGATTCCTGGGAGGTGGATTTGAAAGCCTTCCTTGAATCGGGTTTAAGACCTTCATGTTTCTCAACCTATCAAACAAGCTACCATATGTCTCCTCGAGAGGGGTGAACTGATTTTTGACCGCCTTCTCTTTCTTGTACTCAAGCCTGGGTTAGAAACCGGGTCTGGAGGGGTTTTGGTAATTTGGTGGAGCTGACGGATGATTTTGTGGAGCTTGCGCACGCCATTGCGGGTAAAAAGGGGTTTGGGCATATGGTTGTGCACTATATACTGGGTAAAGAGGGGGTGGAATGACATATGGTGGGTTTTGCAGAGGGTATTAATGGTGGGGAGAAATATATGGGGCTTGGACATAGGCTTGGGCTTGGTATTGGGGATAGGGGTGAGGCGGTATTTTGGGATAGGAATAGGGTCCAGCAATAACGGTCGCCACGTCTTCTTTCTTTTTTCTACCTCCGAACGCGCCAGATCCACCTTGAACGCTTATGTGGTGGCTTTTAACGTGGCAAAACTCACTATTCAACCGGTCTTAATTCTGTCCTCTATCATCTCTCCCATTTGAGGACTTTAATAAAAGAATTTCCCATTGCCGGAAGTAAATGTTGAAAATAGGTATCATCCTATGCCTGAATGAAGACCTTTACCAGCTTACTCTCCTTAATTGGAGGCTTTACCCTGGCGGCCTGTTCACGCCACCTTATCGCGTATTCCCTAAAGCCTTCAGTGTTTTTCTTCTTCATGTTGACCAAGGATTTTTCGTCAGGAATCAGGTCGACGTTATACTAAAAATGTTGCACAAATTCAGAAGCTAAGTTATCCCAGCTGTTCCACTTGTCGATATCTTGATCGACAAACCATTCTGAAGCCAGGTCGGAAAGACTCTCGCCAAAGAAAGCCATGAGCAACTCTTTTCTTCCCCGTGCATCCCTCAACTAGTTGCAATAACGTCTCAAGTATGCCACGGGATCACCGTGCCCAGCATACTTCTCAAATTTGGGCATTTTAAAGCCGAGGGAAAGGTTAACGTCTGGGAACATGCAAAGATCTTTATAGGAAGCACTCTTATAACCTCTAATTCCCTGCAAATTCCTCATGGCCTGTTCCAAACTTTTAAATTTCCGCACTACGACTTCCTGTTCTTCTGTTGCGAGAAGCTTTAAAGTATTAAACGAAAATGCAGGTGGCTGAGTGTACCCATACGGTTCATTAATCCTCAAAGTAGGCTCCGGGGCATAATACTGATTATCTGAAACCTTCAATACTGGCTTACTAGCAGAACGAGAAAACACCGTTGTCGGATGCACAACATAGGTGGGAGCTTCAGGTGGTGGTGAAGCCACGAAAACAGGCGCTGTCGGTGGCGCCGGCTGAGCAGCGGGCCTTGGTTGGGGAACTGCTAAGGGCACACTAGAAGTGTCAGGATAATATTGTCATAGAGTGAATCTTGGCGCGTGTTTCGGTGACTCCATAGGAGCAGAGATTTGAGCCTGAAAAAGCGGTGGGCAGTTAGAGATATTCCCAAGATCTTCAGGGAGCGGAGGAGGAGGCATGCCACTAGCCCATGCTCGGTGCAGATCTATTAATTATTTCCTGAGTCTTAGAACCTCATCATTGCATTATGAACTTTCCTCCCGGGGATCCTGATCTGGGTCAATGAGCAAATTTTCAATCTCCCTACTAGCCATGGCGAGCTTTGATTTTGATCTAGTGAAGTACTAGTGACTTGCCAGAGTGCTGCAAACCAATCACTATTATCTGAAATAACATGCTCATCAAAGACAACACCCGTTAGGATTAGGTCACACAACAAGCATAGGAATCACATTGGTAAAATTGTCCTAGATTCATGTGCATTTCTACCAGCCTTTGAGGGTAGCGAGGTCATTTTAACATCATCCCGATTTTCATCTACACTCATTTGTTTCTTTCCTCCGACCATACCTCTTTTCTTCCGCCCTCATTTCTCTCTTTTTTTGTATCAATCTCTGTTCTTTCCCTTTCTGGTCTCATCATCCTTTCTTTTTTTTCTTCTTTCGCTATCCTATTTCTTTTTATCTTTCGTTATGGCTTTTGTTTTTCTTTAAAAGAGGAAAATTGGGGAAAATCAAAGAAACAAAATATTAGATCAAACCCAAAAGTAGGTTGCCTACGTATCATGTTATTCATGAATCAGATCTTGCATAGTTTGGGATGCATATGCATAAACATCACATAGTTGAAGGGTTTTTTTTGCACGAAAAACAAAACAAACAAACAAAAGAAAGACGTAACATCATAATATTTTGATGAAAGAAACAACAAAAACACACAACGAAATTAAGACAACCTCGATACTAATCAACAAAGACTGAATGACATTCTAGACTAACATGACAACATACATAATGCTCCTAATAAAGACTCTAAAATTAAAGCAAACTTGACACCGACTTAACAAAGACATAATACTACAAATGGAAGAAAAGTAAAGGACTCAAACTAAACAAAAGATAGGAAATGCTCCTTCAAACTGGTGCTCTGCGTGATGACCCTGGCTGAGATGGATCTGCCTGTGAAGTTCTCTTTCTCCTATTCAAACAATGTAGCATATCTTGTAAGGACCCTTCAATATTTGGGAAAATGCCTCTGGCACGTATTCCTGCCTCGTGAGGAGTACACTTGAAAAGACTGTTCTGACACCCCTCCACAGTTTTAAGCAAACCTAATAACTGAACTCTTAGTGCCTCTACCTTGGCCCCCGCCCCTTCATCCTGATGGTCGCCAACTATGCATTCATCTTGTATCCTCCCTCTAAGCTGCACTGGTAATGGTATGCCGACACCCCGAGGAATAGATTGTAACCAGATTCCATATCCTTGAGTGTATCTAGGATTATCTAAACCTGTCCTGAGAGTATCCATGCCCTGCCATGTTGCATTACTCCAGAATTGCTCATACTTGATCTCACCCCTGGCTTGGTCCCTAAAGTACTCCACATCCTATTGAAAGTCCACTATTGGAGGAACATCTAGCACTCTACCCAATTGATGCATTACCCTAAGAGGAGTGTATGGTCGGGTACAATAAAGCCCCAACAAAACTAGATGGGGGTGTATGCTAGATCCAACCAAGATTACTTTTGGTCGGAACCATAGATAGGCCCACAAGACATTGCTATCTGTTCTTGATTCAAGGAACTCAACCCAAACGTCGACTTCTATAGGCAATGAGAATTTAGCAAAACCCATTTTATGTTCTATGGTTTCCACTCGACTAGGCAGACGACGGTCAATCACATCAGATTGAAGCAAAGAAGGGGCGTGCAAATGCTCCATCATCCATAGTTGTAATATTAGGTTGCTCCCCTCAAAAAATTGCATACCCCCTTTTATCTCGGTCAAAGCTTTGTATATTTCCACCAAGATTAAAGGCACGATAGTGACCTTATCTCCCTTATCCTTGTTAAAAAAGGCCATCGCTACAGATTGCAACCGAGTATTAATACGCCTATCTTCCAAGGGGAATACCAAAGTGCCTAACAGAACAAAGGCAAAAACTTCAAGGCGACGTTTCTCCCAATTCTTCTTAGTTGTATAAAATTCATCTCAAAAACAATCAAAACCGTCTAAGAGGCCAAACCGAACATACAAGTAATCGAAAGAGATCCAAGATTGGTTAAGGCAACCCAGATGGTCATTAACTTTCAACCCATAACAGTGGAGAAACCTATTGGGAGAATGACACCGCACTCGAATCATCATCTTTTTAATGTAGGGAAATTTAAATAAACCATATATATCCGCCAGGGTAGGTGTCATTTCACAACTCCCAAACCTAAAAACCAGACAAGTTGGATCCCAAAAAGTCAATGCAGCCTCGATCAAGTTTGGACGGGGCATAATAGACAAGAAAGAAGTGAGAGTGCCTAGCTTCTTTGATAACTCATGTCTTTCGGAGTAGTTGAACATGCCCCACCACTTGATTAAATTTTTGGGCACTTTAGAAACCATTAGAATTTTAGACCTTGGAGGCAGATCCATCCTGTAACAACACACAAGGCTTATGATTTAACAATTGATTAAAGGGAAGAAGTTTTCGACCCTCGGGATTTTGACACGGACAGGTTATCATGCAGAAACAAACCACTTTAGACTCAGATTAAAACAAATGGTACCACTAAGTGTGGTCAGCCTACTTGGTTAAGATTAACCGACGACTCTAGACCAGACTAAAAGGGGGAAAACCCTAAGCTAGGACCAAGATAGTGACCAAAATAAAATTTTACCGGACCCACCGAGGGTTACCTACGTATCCCGCCCCGAAGGACGAGAATCAGGTACGCGTAGTTCGTCCAGCTTGGACAATAAAGGATTAAATGATAAACTAAACCCTGAATTGAAAGACATGACTAAAGACATACGAATAAAATCTTTTTTGTGTGTTTTTAATTAGAAACTAACACCAACAACTATGAAAGAAAAATCTTTTTGATATTTTCGTTATAGAAAAATGTACAAAGCTCCTATTGAAAGGAAAAAAAATAATTTTTGGAGTTTTCGAATTGTGAATACTTACTAAAGAAATAAAAGAAAAATCTTTTTAACATTTTTTATTTTTGGAAAAGGAGTGCAAAAAGTAAAAAATAACATTTTTTTTTAATTGTGAAAAACAAATGTCATAAAGAACCCTAAAAACTACCAATTTTTTTTTCACTCTTTTTTTCTTCTTCTTCTTTTTTTTTTTCAATAATTTCTTGCCTACACACTTTGCTTCTAACTCAAGCTTTTGCCCAAATCAGTCTGTCAAATGACCTCGTTACCCTCAAAGATGCAACATTTAGCACGTAGGGATGCTTCAGAGGTGAGTCTCCTACAAAGGGCCACGTGGGTCCCGCTAGATCTCAATATGATGCAAATAAGCATGACTTAAAGGCTGACCTACGCTGGAGTTTACTAACAAGGTTGTTCAGGGGAGCGTATGGTCGATAGTAGCTACACTAGCTTTCCACCCACTCCATACCAGCCGACGGCTCCCCCTCCTAAAAATAAGGGTGACTCAACTATAGGTCGTGTATACAGCTTCTGTGCACTATAGAACTTGTTGCAGAAAGAATTGACTCGAGTTATGCAAATGATGTCATATATAAAATGGTAACACATAAGAGAAAAAATGTAAACACGTAGCACGTAAACACTCCACAATGATAAAACAATAACACAAAATAACATGAACAAAATGTTTATACACCTATAGTGCCAAACTAAGCCGATACAACTCCAAAAATAAGCTTGAATTCTGAAATTGTCCCCAACAGAGTCGCCAGAGCTGTCACACTCCTTTTTAACTCCAAAAAGATTATGATTTTAAGTTCTAAAGGTTTTTTTTATATTATTAAGAGTGACAAAATGAAGATTTGTTTCGTAAAGAATTATTTACCCTTTTAACTCAGAGTCGCCACTTGGCATAATCCGGTGTGCCAAGTCACCTTTGAATATCCTTTTCAAAACTATTTTGACTCTAAAAGACTGATCCGCAAATAGAGATTCCGGCTAAGGAATTTTGTTGACCGAGAGGAAGGTGTTAGGAACCCCTCGATCCCGTGGTTTGACCACGGTCTCTTGGTAGAGAGTATCGGCTAATTTAACACTATGAATGTATAAACCGCACAAAACACGTAAAATAAACAAACCAACAAACAAAACAAAATGAGTCAAAAATATAGAGTCCAGTCCAAATTATACAGTCCATAATAATAAAAATGCAAAAATAAATCCTATCTAACCTACGCTAATTCTAATTGCGCTCCCTTGCTTTACCCGACGCCTCGGGCCTTGATCACGGTCCGCCTTCGCCAACATGATACGTCGGGGCATTCCCCGATGAATAAATACATCAATCTTCGGGGCATTCTCTGTCCAAATGAATATACTTCAATCTGAAAACATAAACCAACACTTTTCAACAAAAACACTTTCATCATTCAACGATCGCAAGTCATAAACTTTGCCTAGCCCACTTATATTCGCCTATCAATTGTCGACCTAAACATGATACTACCCTGTTTCAACAACATCCAATGCTTATTCCGAACTAAACGACATTACACCAAAATTGATTTATTCATCCATTTTTAATTTTTATTTTTTATTTTTTAATTCCTACCCCCCACTAGTTTTATTTTTTATCAATCACACCTTCAAAGTTACTCTGATTCATTCCACATATCAACAAATCATATCATCAAACACGTAATTATAACATTCTAACATCAACAAAAATCCAACAATCACCACATAATCAATTAGACGCACCAAATACCATGAATAATGAAATAAAAGAGGGAAAGATTAGAATCGGACCTCAATGAAGCGTTTCTCGTAGATAATAAAAAAATCTGAGAACTGAGATCCTCGAGCAAGGAAACCCCAACAACGAGCAGTCCAAATTAGTATAGAAAGAAAAGGAAACCCGCTACTTATTCGCTGTTAACAGAAAACACGAATTGACTTCGAACGACCTCCAAAACTCGATATCGACTACCAATCCTAAAGATAAACCAATTTGAAGCACCCTAGAAATCCAAGCGAGAGAGTTAAACTGCCTAAAACCGAGCTCCTATGAACAGAAAACGATGAAGACGTCCAAACAGTGGACACCGCCCAGATTACGTCCAAATATCGAAGGAAAAATAAGAAGGTTTCAGCGATTTTTGGGATAGGATCGCTCAAACAACGAGAAGGAAAAATTAATCGATGAACTTGGGGACCGATTTCGGCGAGATTGAGCACGAATTGGATGAAATCTTCGCCGGAAAAAAAAACTCGATAATACTGAACTTCCCCCGGTTTCACTGTTTCTAGCCAAAAATCCTCAATCTGCTTCCCTTTTTCGATCCCTTCCTCACTGATATGAGTGTATGCGTGCTTCTCGTGAACTTTGTGTATAGTGTTTTTCAATCCAAAATCAGAATGGAAAGGAGGCGTGTATACTTATGTGTTTTGAATTCGTTTGTGAGTGTGGTCTCCTTGTTCATTCAAAAAAAAAAAGGAAAAGAAAAAATGGAGATTCTTGTATTCATAGCATGAGTCCCCCCCCAAAAAAAATAATCCCTCAGAGTGTATATCCTCTCTCTGTATATTGTTGAGAGTATTTAAGTGGGTCCCAGCATTTGTCTTTCCTAGAAGGTTCCTTGTGCGTATTTCTTTGTGGACAAGAAAAGGAGGGGGTCACGTGGGTAGGGGTGGGGTAGCGGGTGAGGTGTAAGTTTTTAATTGCAAAGGTTGTTGGGGAGGTTTTAAAAGAAGACGAAATTTGTTATCTTTTGTTATTTGGATAAAGACACATAAATAAATGAATAAATAACTAGGTAAAAGATAAAGTGGTTATTTATTTATTTTTCTTGTGAAAAAATTATAAAATGGGGTTAAATTTTGATAACGGAGTAAGAAATTTTTTTATTTTTTTTTACAGGGCAAAATTACGTGTCTACACTCATCTAACTTGGTTCAATTACATGTCTAGATTGGTAGATGCTTGATTTTCTATCCCTCAACTTCTTCACTGTTTTTGTCAGCATAATAGAATTCAACATGTGTGTATATACATATCTTCTTTGTTTTCATTCAAAATCATTCTTTAGGGTAAAATTTTTGCTCAGACAAGAATTATTTGGATCAAAATCGAAGCTTTGTGATCACTATTATATTAATTTTTTTTATAGTTTACAGGTCGTAGATGAATGTCGGTTGGCTTTGAAGAATTTCTTATGCAAAGGTTAGATTTAATTGTATTGTTTTGATATCTTTATTATCTTATTATTTTATTTAATTTACGGATGCTAGATGAATGTGGGTTGACTTTGAAAATTTTTTGTAGGTAAAAGTTAGGTTTAATGTATTATCATAATATCTCTATTAGGAGTCGTTTGGTAGAGTGTATAAGAATAATGCAAAATATGGTGTATTAGTAATGCTTGTATTACTAATGTTTGTGTTAGTTATGCTTGTATTTTTCTTATGCGGTGTTTGGTTCGATGTATTAAAAAAAACATGAATTACATAATTTCTAAAAAGAAAAAAAAAAATACATAATGCCCTCAATATATATGTTGGAAAGGATGCCGAAATTTTTTTTAGGGGTAATAGGGTCTTTAAGCATGTTAATGCATGCATTAGATCCATTGCATTACTAATGTCATGGATTTTGAGGTGTTAGTAATACACACCTCAATACACAATAGAATGTCAAAATCAAAAATCTCAAAATTCAACAACCACACCCTCTTTTTATATCTCTGCCTCATCATCAAACAAGAAGAAAAAGAAGATACTAGAAACCCCTTTTCATTCTCATTCTTCTCTCGTTTTTCATATCCGTTTCTTACAATTTCTCATAAAAACTTAAGCTTTTCTTATTTATAATTTGGTAATTGGAGGAGTAATTGGGGTTAGGATTTGGGGTGGGCTGGTGGTTGTGGATTAGTGGGTTTTTTTTTTTGAAAGAAAAAATTCACCCATTTTTTTTGTTTTGTTTTTTTTAAAATGTCACGTCGGCATTAAGAGATAAAATTAATTCACTTTAAAGATGTTAAGGATAAATAACGCGTATTAAGTTTAAGTGCTAAAATAAGTTGGAGTGACGAGTTTAGGCAGATTTC
This sequence comes from Capsicum pubescens, assembly GCA_030864215.1. NCBI lineage: Eukaryota > Viridiplantae > Streptophyta > Magnoliopsida > Solanales > Solanaceae > Capsicum > Capsicum pubescens. Next base: position 182,057,118 of record CM061539.1, on the reverse strand, counting down.
GATGCATTTTCTCTTGAATAAAACATTACCAAAACTGTAAGAAAATTTACAAGTGCATTTGAGATAGATATGATCTTAAATAATGTAAAAACAATAAATGGCTAAACGAACTTAAATAAGCACTTGAAATTAGTAGTAATTAACATTTTACCACTAGACAAAAATTTGTGCCTCCAAAAGAACATGCAACATAAACCACAGAACTCAATAACTACTTTCGATCAATGATTTCTTTTATTAAACATCAACAGCCATAGATTGAGCATCTCTCAACCCGAATATGCTGTCAATAACAGCCAACTCTGTTGTTGTAGTGTCCGAGCCACAAAATGCCATCCAGTCATTAACGGTCAATCCAGCAGCGATCACATTACTACCCCTATTCACAGTTCCTGCAGCCAGAGGTAATCCATCAAGAAGATCTGAAAGCTCCTCCAAATCTTCATCGGATGTATCAGGATGGACCTGTTGTTCCAAAATAAAGTTTCACAAAAATCAGGAAAAAGAATAATGTCATGCGTCTTGTTGCTCCTGCACCGGTCAACAAGGTGCAGCAGGCACAATTCACTTTCCATTGTTCGCTCCAATGAGGAAAATTGTACTTACCAAGCCCCCAATGTTGGACAAAGAACAATAGCTGCCAACAAGAACATTCCTAGCTATTGTTTGACAAATAACTTTAACGCCAAGAACATCAGCAATAATCTCTTCAGTCAACTGGTAAAAATAATAAAACTAACATGAGCGAGCACAACACAAATATATGCCAAGTAAGTTGGACCATCTATTAGATGACATAGGTAACATTCAGGATCTAACCTACTCCTGAATCTATTTTATCAGGAGGAAAAGGCTATTGTTGAATCTTGATAAATTCAGGCTACAGTTAAATTTCACATACTACAACAATGCCATCCCATTCTATAGGAAAAGAAGCGAAAAGATTACCTTGTCAAGATCAGGATGTATCAAAGCAAAATCATCATTGCATGCTATGCAGTTTCCCAAAGCAGAATGTGCCTCGTCGACACATTTTACCTCAACAGAATCGGGCAGACTATTCCTCAAGTGCTGAAGTTCTTCAGCCACCGTAAGAGACACAAAAGCAGATGTCAAGTCAAAGAAATAGCAGAGAATGAAAGTGAACGGAAGGTATTTTGACCAATTTAGAATGACCTCACAGTCCCATCAATAAACATGAAACTTTAGAGTGAAAGCTAGACATCATGAACTATAAGGAGCACATTTGAATCAGTTTTGATATGGGCGCGCTTAAATCTTTTTTCCACCTATTATTAAGTATTAGAATAAAGAAGTTTGCTATAAGATCTAATAACACATCTTCAATAGAATTGTCATTAGACTATCATTGTAACAGAAGTATACCTGGAGGCATTACACTAGTAGAGACTTTCCTGGATATCATTAATCACACATTGACAATCAATAATGTTAATGTTCCTATCACCAGTACTAAAACGGATACTCATGTCTTCCTCCAATTCATTTAGCCAATGTTTTCTGATTCGAACACCTCATTCATCCCATGTCAGCCAGGTGCGGTGCGGGGTGGGGGTGGGGAGCGCAGCTCATAGAATTGAAATTTCAGATATGCTACATTATAACAATGAGAAGAACTACTCCAAAAAAAAAATAGAAATTCAAGAATGGAATAAGATTCTGGTTGGGATAATGCTTATTGAGATTAAAATATAAGATGGAAACATTAGCCCAATGAGAATCAAATTTGTTAAGGTTTTGTTAGTGCATATAAATTTATCTGTGGCCTTCCACTTCCAGTTCCAAAACTGTTGCACGGGTTCATGGACAGCAATGTTGCCGAGTGCAAACCAACCACTAATGAAATTGTTTTCTTCTATTGCACGAATTCTGTCATAGTAAGTCCAATTCATATCCGTCCCTGACATAGATAAGTATTCCAAAGGCTCTATTTGAACACAAGTGACTATAATGGCATATGTTTGCATGATCGACAATTATTGCACTGTATAAATTACCATCATTTTGAATTTCAATATTAAAAGATAAGTATGTTTCACTCCTTGACTAATCCTGGATTCAACATTGGTAAAAAATTATTAACATTGGATGTGCATAGTTAAATTAGTCCAATGTATGATGGATCTTATCATCACAAACGAAAACTAAAAGCTAAAACTAAAATGCATAATGGAAGAGCGAATTCTGTTATTACCTTGGGGTGTAGTAGTGTAAGGCAAAAGAAGCCCGTTTTTGTATCCTGCCGAAAATTGAAAGTTGGAAGCTTAGTTCTTACAGAATAATCAGAGGGCAAAAGGGCCTTAGAGTTCCAGAATATTGTTCAAATAGTTGTTGAATACCAGCACAAAGTCTTCCCACTGACCAGCTTCCATTAATGGATGTTTGAATCACTTGAAAGCCTGGAATATGTGCTAATTCATCCTCAAATGTACTGGGAAAAAAGCACAAAAGACTTGTGCGAGGACGGTAGGGGGAGATTCGGAGCACTTCATAGTTTTGATAGGGTTGCGCCAGGGATCGACTTTTAGCCCGTTTCTATTTGCTTTGGTGATGGATGTTTTGACGCGACATATTCAAGGGGAGGTGACTTGGTGTATGTTATTTGCAGATGATGTGGTTCTGATCGACGAGACTCGGGGTGGAGTTAATGATACACTACAACAAAATGCATATATTGCTTCAGAATACATCGTAGCTAAATGTGAAAAGTTTCGTGGCTAAATACTTTAGCAATCAAATTTTTTTTCGTAGCATTCGTAGCAAGAAATGACGTAATTAAAAGTTAGCTACAAACTTTATATGATCCATGGCTAACTGCTAATACTTATAGCTACAAAAAAATTATGTTGTAGCTGTGATGATGAAAAAAATTTTGCTACGAAATATATACTTGTGGCAAATAATTTTATTTTTTTGCTACGATAAATAAAATCTATAGTAATTTTTATATTATAGCCACAATGTCTTTTATTGTGACAAAAGATTGATTTATTTGCTATGATAATTTAAAATTTATGGCTATTTTATATTTCAAACTCGTGTTAACAATACTTATATTTAGCTACCAAATAAAACATATATAGCTATACACTGAAGTATTTGCCACAAATATTTTTGTGACGGAGCTAAAAATATATTCTTTTAACTACAAAATACATACTTTATAGCTCATTTGAATTAGCAATGGAAAGAAAAAATTAGTCAATATTTGATAATTATACTAAGATTTAGCCATAACTACAAATATTCATTACTACAAATAGAATATTTTCATAAGCATTATTAACCACAAGAAATTCTATAATATAATTAAGACTAAAGAAAATTCAAAATAGATTTCAACAATTATGTTACTATAATTTAAAGAATCTTTCACAAGCTTTGTTAATAACAAAAGTTACATATATTTGTATTTTACAACTCTTTTAAAACACCATCTTGCTCGAGCCCATGCTTCATCGTCTCTCCTTCCACGGTCTTCAATTGCACCTCAGTTTGATCGACATCTGTCTTAATTTGTCATTTATTTGCTCTATTCCACTACTACAACTGTTGATAATGATAAAGTATTTTAACACCAAGAAAATAAGGATCATTGCATGCAAGTGTGTGCATACATAGAATTCAAGGAGAAAAAATATATCTTAGATAAATTTTTACTAAAAAATAACATATAAAAAATTAAAAAAATTTAAAGCAACCAAATAAGTAAACAAACCTATAATCTTCTTAAAATCTGGAAATATAAATCTCAATTTCAGGATCAATTCTAATACTCAAACAAGAAGAAAACTATCTTTACATTAATTAAAGAAAAATACTACACAATTCAATGCAATATTCATATAATAAAATTTTATCTCATTTACTTGGAGAATTTCATATTTAAAACCTCCAAAAAAAAAAAAAAATTAGGCAAACATCACACCAAAAAATTGAATTAAACTTAAAAAATGAGAATATGAAAGAGTGAGGGGCGGAAGGGGTGGGGGGAGTAGGGAAAGAATGGAAAAGGAGAAAGATTAGGTTTGTTAAATGAAAAGAGAGATTAGGTTAATTTATTGAGTTTTAACATTTTGGGAGGGAGTCTTTTAATTTTTGATATTTTTTTATTTTGGGGGGAAATTTGATATAGGGTGTGGCGGTAGTGGGGGGCTTAGGTTTCAAAAAAGGTTTTATGTGATCACTAAAAAAATCAAAGCGTGTTTAAAAAAATGAAGGAGATAGAGATAGAGATCCGCAAATAAAGAGAGAAAGAGAAGGGAAATATAAATATGTATCCTTCCTATTATGGTAGAAAATAATTAGAGTCCAGATTGTAATCTTATATTACTATTTTCTTATTTATATTTAAATATTAAAAGATTAATAGTTAAGAATCTTACCTATTAAAAAAAAGTTCTATTAAATGAAAGCAACTACTTAAAAGGAAGTTTTTTTTTTTAATTATTATACATATATTTTTCAACTCTAAGTAAAATAACAATTTTAGTTTCTGCATGATCAGAAACATAAGGGTCAAATTCATAATTAAGTAGAAAATACAACTAATCTGGACGTTGTATATTTCATATTTTTTTTATTTTATTGATATCTAACAATTTAGTCTAAAAATGATTTAATTTATTGTAATTAAATTTTATATAAGAAAAATATCAAAAGTAAGAATTTTATTAAGTGTTTCTAATAAGTAAATTGGCCTTTGTGTATTTTTTTTTTATTATTATTGTTATATTACTTTTTTTTCTATTTACAAATGTTAATAGTACTATTTAATTAACAAATATAAAGAACAAAACTATCTAATGAAAATAGTAATAAAATACATGATAAAATTATGTATACTTTCTTTAAGTTAATGGGAAAAAGTCAAGCATTTATATAAAATAAATATTATTTTAAAAAATATATTCCTTTTTAACTTTTTAAGTCCTCTATAATATTGTTATTAGTTTTGTTATATACTTCATATTTTTAAAAAATATTAATTTATAGTATATAATTAAATTGAAGATAATTCTTAAGTTTGAATTGTTTTTATTTTTTAATTTGAATTGCAAATTTTGAAAACCATCCTGATTTAAAATGATTTATCTAAATTGAAATTTCAAATAAAAATTGTTAATCTTACAAAATCTATATAATCTATATATACATTATAGAAGAAACAAAATAATATTGCAATGACAAATGTCAATTACCATATAATTTAAGTTTGAAAATTATATTAAGGTAGAAATTTTAAAAAATTAAATGTCAATTCATTTTTTTTAATATCTATAATGTGAATTTAAATTCATATTAAAGTGTCCTAATTTTTATTAGTGAAATTATACTTTTGCAAGATTCGGTTACTTCAATTTAGATCTAAAATGGATATGAATTTAAACTTAAAATTTTTAAGTAAAAATATTAAACTTCTATAAATTCTAAATGAGTTATATGACTTAAATATCAAGTTTAAATAGAAACTTTTAAAAATAAAATAAAGCTATTAACCTATTTATATAGAGTAGGAGAAACAAAACAATATCGTGATGAAAATATCATCACCACGAGATTTTAAGTTTAAAAATAATTTTACGATTAAAATCACAAAAAAATGTTAATTCAAATTTTTTTTATATCAACAACATAAATTTAAATCCAAATTAAAGTGTTTTATCATAAGGGAATCATACTTCTACAACATTCGATTATTTCAATTTGAATTTATACATAGATATGAATTTTAAATTTTAATTTTTTATTTTAAATTAAAATTATATAAACTATATGAATTAATATATCAAGTTTAAAATAAAAAATTCAAAAAAAAATAAAACTTTCAATAATAGAAAATTCAAAAAATGTTAAAATTGTTAATATCTCTATTTTTATTAGTGTATGTATATTAATTATTTTCACCAAAGTATCATCTTTTTAAAAACAAAAAAAGAAATCTAGACTAATTTATATTACATATTTGGATAAGTGTGACATTAATTAATTAAAGATTAAAAACTAAATTAGAAAACTCATTTAAATATTATGTGTAGAAATTACTGAAAGAGGGATAGATAATGTAAAGATTATAACTTGAATTAAATTTTATTGAATAAAATAAAATAAATAAATATAACTCAATATGTTGAATAAGTTATAAAAAAATTATTTTTTATTTTTTTAAATAATGTTTGTATATCCTGCGAATATAAATATTAGTATACATACTACCTTAACGATTAGTAAAGTTTTCTATGAATACTTTTGGAGAATATATATATATATATATTTATATATATAACGCTAATCTTAAAGTAATAAAGTATCAACCATACAAAAATATCTTTATAATTTTCAATGAAAAAAAATAGTTATACATGTTTTAAAAAGTACAATTAACATTCAAAAATAACATGTTGCAATAAGATAAAATATAACGTTGAATAAGTATATGAAGTTAGTTGATAAGTTTTAAATTATAAGTTGTTATATAAATTGTCTATGGTTAAAGATTGCCTTCTTTTTTTATATGTAATTTTGTTATTTTAAATTTAATTGACACACACACACACACACTAGATTTCGAGGGTCCGTGCCAGCACGGGCTAATATATGCTATTTTTTATCTCAATTTATGTGACAAAAATAGAATTTAGAAGTTATTAACTGTCGTAAGTTATAATACTTTTTATATAAATTTCAAATAATACATGTTACTCTCCTTGTTCAAACTTTTGCGACATTGATAGTCAATTATATTTTCAAAATAATTTAAGTTTTAAATTTTTTTGATTTATAATATCTTTTTTCTATTTCAATTTAAGTGACACTGATATGGTTTCGAGAGTCAACCAAATATTTTGTATCTTTAAAAAAATTTAGGTTGTTAATTATTATGATTTATAGTATTTTAAAAAAAATATATATAACAAATTAAACTTTTTATTTTTAGATATTTTAAGTTGTTAACTATTATAATTTATAATACTTTTTATGTAATTTTTAAATAATACATATTACTCTTCTTGTCTAAACTTTTGTGCAATTGATAGTCAATTGTATTTTTAACTATTTCAATTTAAGCGTCATTGATAATTTTGAGAGTCAACCAAATATTTTATATTTTAAATTTTTTTAAGTTGTTAATTATCGTGATCTATAGTATTATTTACATATTTTTCTAGAATATATAACAGATTATTTTTTAAAAAATATTTTAAGCTATTAAATATTGTAATTCAATTTAAGTGCATTGATAGAATTTCGACAGTCGGACAAATATTTTATATATTTATAAAAATTTAAGTTATTAATTATTATGATTTAATATTTTCACGTACTTTTTAAAAAATATATAACAAATTAAATTATTCTTCAGATATTTTAAACTGTTAACTATTGTAATTTATAATTCTTTTTATAATTTTCAAATAATACTATATGTTACTCTCCTTATTTAAAATTTTGTGGCATTGATAATCAATTATATTTTTTAAATAATTTATTTTTTTTATTTTATGATTTATAATACTTTTTCTTCTATTCCAATTTAACTGGCACAATTGTTAGATGGCATAATAATTAACTATTAGTGATATAATAAAATCATGATTGAAGCAGCGAAATAGACCTGTCTTAAATGATTCATAATAACTAATTAGAAGTGATATAATAAAATTATTGTAAAAAAATATTTGTCGAAAAAATTAATTGGGTCTCATATAAGACGTCAAGTTAATTTAACAATAAATATTATTTATTTTTTGACTATATAATAATTATTATAAAAAAATATTTGTGGAAAAAAATTAAGTGGGCCTCATATAAGACATCAAGTTAATTTAACAATAAATATTATTAACTTTTTCAATACTTAGATGACTTTTTAATAATTTTTAATATTAATTTTTTAATACTTATATGACTTGTAATAACTAATTAGTGGTGATATAGTAAAATTACGGTTGAAGCAGCTGAAGCAGACATGTCATAAATGTTTATTTTACTTTTTTTATTAAATATTATTAATTTTTTAATATTTAAATGACATATAATAATTATTTAAGAATAATATAGTAAAATTACGGTGCAAGCAGCTGAACGGTCGACAAGGAATATATATATATATCACCTATTTATTTTAATTTTATTTTAAACTTACAAGTAGGATCTTATAAAATTGAATTTGAATCGATTGGTAGAATGATAGATACCTCTAATTATACTGAATTGACAAATATATAAACAATTAGTCAGGATAAAGTTTGAGTAAAATTTATTGAAGTTTAGCTAAAATTTGACATGATTAGTTAATCAAGATAAATATAATTAAGTATTTATTTAAATTATATTTAAGATTTACAAAATGTAGAATTGAATTAAATCGAACGACTAACACCTCTAATCATATTAGATTGATATATATATATATATATAATATTTCTTTAAGCTTTAGTGAGACTTAGCAAAGTTATATTTAAGTTTAATATAATTAGGTAATCAAATTTAGTTAGATACAATCACATATTTATTGTAATTATATTTGAAATTCTCAAATAGACATGTAGTATTGAATTGAATCAAATGATTAACATTCAATTACTCTACATTAGTATTACTACAACAAATTTCAACTCGCTATAGAAAATAATTATCAGTTGCAAAATTTATTCACAATAATAAATTTGTGTCTTAATTATTTCGTCATGAAAAATAATTAGTTATTATTAAGTCAGCTATTGCCATGAATTTTTAGTGCTCAAAGCAAAAATATTTATAACTTCAAGAAGTTATTTTAAATAGCTTTTTTATGGCTAAAAGGTCGCTATTGCTACAACAAGTTTCAGCACGTGGTAAACATTAGCTAAGAAATTTTACCATAGCAAAAAATCTAGGCTATATAATTTAACTATTGCAACAATCATTACTAACATGAAGCAAAAGAAAAAACATTAGCCATAAAATTATATTTTGAATAATTTATTGTGGCTAAAAGATTATTATTACTATATAAGTTTTAACTCGGGGTAAAAATTAATAATTAGCTATAATTTTTTTAAAGAAAAAAAAACGTGGCTATATCATTTAACTATTGCCACAATTTTTATTAACTTGCAGCCAAAAAAAATTATTTAGCTACAACATCTTGTTTCAAATAGTTATTATGGCTAAAAGGCCACTATCGCTACAATAATTTTTATCGCGTGATAAAAACTTATGATCAGCTATCAAATTTCACTGTAGCAATAAAGTTGTAGCTATTTAAGCAAACTATTAACACGATTGTTTGTAATTGTAGCAAAAACAAGGAATTAACTTTGCCAGTTTAATTTTTGTGGCTAAGAAATTTTACGAATTTGTAATAGCTACGAAATTTAAAATTTTGTGGCTATTACTAAGTAATAGCTACAATTTTTAAATTTTTAGCTTAGATTTCATAGCAATAGATACATTGTGTTGTAGTGATAAGTTGGAAATTTGGAGACAGACGCTTGAATCTAAAGGTTTTCGATTAAGTAAAACCAAGATGGAGTACTTGGAGTGTAAGTTCAGTGATATGTTGCAAGAAGATGGAGTGATTGTGAAGCTAGACTCTCAGGCCATCCAGAAGAGGGAGAGTTTCAAGTATCTGGGGTCTATAATTCAGGATAATGGTGAGATTGACGAGGATGTCACGCATCGTATTGGGGCAGGGTGGTTGAAGTGGAGGCTCGGTTCGGGAGTCCTTTGTGATAAGAAGGTGCCCCCGAAGCTTAAAGGTAAGTTCTACAAAGTGGTAGTCCGGACGGCTATATTATATGGAGCGGAGTGTTGGCCAGTTAAGAACTCCCACATCCAAAAGGTGAAGGTGGCGGATATCCGAATGTTGCGATGGATGTGTGGACATACCAGGAAAGATAGAGCGAGGAATGAGAGTGTTCGGGAGAAGGTGGGAGTTGCCTCGGTGGAGGATAAGTTGCGAGAAGTAAGGCTACGTTGGTTCGGGCATGTGATGAGGAGGGGCCCTGATGCTCCAGTGCGGAGGTGTGAGACTCTGGCTAGAGATGGTTTTAGGCAGGATAGAGGTAGACTGAAGAAATATTAGAGGGAGGTGATTAGGCATAATATGGAGCAATTACAACTTACAGAGGACATGACCCTTGATAGGAAGGTGTGGAGGACGCGGATTAGGGTAGAGGGTTAGGGGGTGGGAGCGCGGAGGTAGTAATAGGGGAGTGCTCCTTTGGGTCTGGAGTTTCTGGTTCGTAGTGTTGTGGCTGTAGTTTGGGGCTAGTAGTGTTGGTTTTTTTGCATCTCGTACTAGTTTATTATACACTTATTTTTGTGTTTGTTATACTGTTAGTTTGTTTTGTGTACCATACTAGTTTATATGCGCTTACTTTTTATATTTGTTATACTGTTATTGATCCTAAGCCGGGGGCTATCGGAGACAACCTCTCTACTTCTCTTGAGGTAGTGGTATGATCTGCACACACTCTATCCTCCCCAGATCCCACTAGGTGGGAATACACTGGGTATGTTGTTGTTGTATATCTCATACCAAGCAACTCCGAAAAGTAGCTTTGAACTATTTAGTCCTGAGAGTAGATTGATCTGAGATTACCTCAAAAAGACTCCTCTCTCCTTTTAGAAGATAAAAAGGGTGGTTTTGCTGACTCCCACGGACCTACTAATCTGGGAAGGACGCCATTATGAACCATTATTACTTTAATCGTTTTTAAAGCATAATTAGTGCAATTTATGATACATTTACAGAACAAAGTACTCAACAACCATCATTATTCATTACATTGACTTCCAACGTTAACAAAGTAGGCCTGTTTAATTATGAATATGAGCACTAATTAAGCCATTAGCTCTCACCAAGAAGCTAATAAATAAATACTCCCTTTCATTTTCTGAGAATCGAATTGCATGAACTTAAACTAATATTTTAAGATTAACTTTTTGATCATATTAATATGAGAAGGATTACGACTTTAATATTTTTCAAACATTTAAATTTAAAATTTAAAATATTGAAAAATCATCCTCACATTTAGATACTGAATCCACTCTCTGCAAACCACAAAAATAGCAATCCAGTTGGGACTACAATAATCACCGATTTAAATAAGGTCGCCGGCGTTTCTGCGGCGTAACGTGCTCAGATAATTTGAACCAAATAAAGAGGCCTTTCCGCTTAATAAAAGTAAGGTCAACCACCTTTTAAACTAAAGCATTTGTCTCGAGAAATAAAAATGATAGTATATAAAATAGTACTAGTAATAGAAGATGATTCAATGAGAAGAATAATACAACCAGCACAGAAATGGCTGCTTCACTTGGGCATAATAATTATATAGAAATCTCACAAAAATAATAAAGAGGTCAAATGTATTTGGTACGGAATATAAAAGCCGCCCCTAAAATTTTATTCATGAGACTGTTTTTCTAAGCCATCCCTCATTTGACCTTAACAACATTCCTCTTCAAAATATAACGAGATGACAAACAAATTGGCCGTCCAATGGATAATCACAAACTAATTTAGGGTGACTTTCCACCAATTGGTTGTACATTCAATTCAATTGATTATTTAGAAGTCAATTAGGATAGGAATTTCTCTGTCTGCTGTGTAAGATAGATTATACATCTCATTTCATTTTTTTTTACATAATCGACGAAAAGTTTACAGCTGAAATACAGCAAAGAGCATTAAAAGAATAACATGGAATGACACAAAATGAGAATAAAAAAAACACGTGTCAGGGATCTGGAACAACAAGAAAGTTGATAATTTAGCTGGCAAAAATGGTTTGAATTCAACTGAAATTTGCAGCTCTCGTCCAGCCAAATCACAGCTCATTTCCCTACAATGGATAACACAGAGAGCATGTGAGCCGTTACCCTAAGAACCCTACATTTCATTATTGTAATTAACGCAAATTAGCATGTACAATGCACCATTCCCATTTATAAACAATTAGTAATCAGTGCCTATACACGAGCTAACACGAGAATTGGTTTAGTAGGTCATTATTTTCTTTAGTTTTATGTCCTTCTTACAAGAGATGTTCATTCTTACAATTAAAAATCTGAAAAGGTCGTTTTCTTAATTTTTTAATTCCTCCGAGGTAGTAACAACCATCTCCTTTAGGAAGCTGCTTGGTAATAAGAAACAATAATGAACAACGTGGTAAGGAGGAGAAATATAGCATACCAGATTTGTATGGAAGCTGCAGCACATCAGGCATTAACATAGTCCATACCACCATTGCGCTGACGTTTGTTGGATCTTGAAAAGCAGCATATCTGAGTCCATGATTTCTTCTTCTTCTTCTTCGCAGGTTGCGTCTTCACATCTCTATTGGCAACCAGATCAGCCATATATTGAACAACAGCCTGAGGATCAGAGCAACTAAACATTAGTGATTCAATTATCTTAAACAACAAATACTAATAGTTAATCACAATGGCAAAATGAAATACATAAAATTAAACCTGTGCTCCCTTCTCAATGATGTTTCCTGGTGGCACTTCCAAGGGATTTCCATCAGTTCTAAGGACGCGCAAACTTGAGAGCATCCTAAATGAGTCTGGAAGAACTCGTATCTGGTTGTTACCCATGTCCAATTCTTCAAGCAACTCAAGGTTCCCAATGGACCTTGGTAGTGATCTCAGGTCTGCAAAATTGTTGCTAATGTTCAGCTTTACCAGTTTAGTAGCAAAGCACAAGCTCTCGGGCACTGCTTCAATTTCGTTGAAACTAACATTGAGCTCTTTCAAACTTGTAAGGGATGACATAGTCGTAGGCAATTGTTTGATGTTATTGTACCGTGCAGTCAGAATCTCCAACGACTCAATTCGTCCCACTGCTTCAGGAAGAGCTTTAAGACGATTATAATCAGCATGAAGCTCTTTGAGCGAAGTGCATTGACCAATAGTGTGAGGAAGTTCCTCAAGGTTATTACTTTCCACAATCAATTTCTTAAGACTTACTAACGAGCCAATCGTCTCAGGGAGTACTGATAGTGCGTTAGTGCTCAAATCAAGTTCTTGAAGGTGAACTAGCCTAGCAAAACTCGCAGGCAACAACTTCAAGTTATTTCCACTGAGATCAAGATACACCAAATTAAGAAGATCTCCAATGGAATCAGGCAGTTGAACAATTCTGTTCGAGTGCAAATCTAGCTTTTGCAATGACGAAAGCCCCCCTATGGTGGTGGGTAGGACAGTAATTCGATTCTCAGACAGATCCAAAGTGACCAAACTTGACAGCTTCCCTATAGAATCTGGAATCCATTCTACTTGGTCGGACAACTTACTCCGAAGGATAAATTCTCGACTTCCTTTTTTCGATGACACTTCAATCATACTAGCAAGCTTAATCAAACTCAATTTCTCACCATCTTGACCTATAAACAAAGAAACCAGGGCCCTTCTTGATCAAAAATACGAACTTTGAATCAAACACAACAAAACAATTAACTTACACAATCAAATTCACTAAAAATGCATGATAAAATATGGTGCAGTGTAGCATACCACTCATAGTTGCCGGTTTTAAGGTGGAATCAACAATCTTAGGCCCTGATGAAGCATCCCCGGATCGAAGACCAACACCAATTCCATCCACAAGAAACGTGGTTTTTGCCCTGTTCAAGTAACTGTCATCTCTACTACACATTTCAGAAGCTTTAACAGGCTCTTTCCCGTTATAAAAGCTCGACGAAATCGCTGCTGTTGTTGTAGTTGCTGGAGAATTTAAACTGCTGCTACCGGTGAAAGAATCTGAATTTGCCAAAGATAAACCACTGGAAGAAGCAGATGGGGTTGCATTCGCCTGAGAATTAGAAGGCAAACATTTCGTAGCTCTCTGAATCAAATCGTCGAACACACTGTGAACATTCTCAAGATCTAAAAGCTTCAAAGCTTCCGTCTTTTGCTCTTTACTCTGAAAAAGAACCGCGTTCTTCTGCATCTCTTGCAAAATATTAAACAGTTCTTCAGGAACACCTTTCCTTTTATTTTGCCTCGATATAGCATCAAGTTTCAACTGATCCTCTTTCTCCAAATTCCCAATTAAATCTCTTGCTGCTTCAACCTCCTCTATCGATGGCCTTGTCGGTAAAGATCCATGAATTCTCATAATTTCTGAAACAATCTCATCAATCGACATTCCCGACGAACCCATTTTCAATAATTCCCTGAAATTCCTCGAAAACAAGAAACACCCACAGCAATTTAATTTAATTCAATATACTAAATACAATACAACTCCTAAAAAGGAAAAAAAAAAAAAAAAACGCAGATCAAGAAAATGAAAACCGCAGCTCAGTTTATATTTTTTCTATTTCTACAAGTTTCTAGAAAGCGCCAATCAACGATGACAACAAATTCAAACCTTTACCCACATGAAGACATGCAAAGTAAAGCTTATTTTTCGCCGTATTTTCCTATATGCAGAACAACTCTTTTCTAAACACGGAAAAAACACTCATAATTTTTTTTTAAAAAATAAAAAATTAAAATTAAAATAACCACTTATATAAGGAAATAAAATTCACTCACACTATTCAGTGGCTTTTCTGTAAATGAACAACGTTTCAGAAAGTGTACGCGAGAGCTGGAGAATTCGGAGAAGAAGGAAAGAAGAGAAAGGATGAGTTATCTAAGAGAGAAAAATGAGTCTTGTTTGTTCAGTTTTGTGGAAAATCCAACGACAGCCATCGTGGTATGGCAATTTATTTATACACCAAAAAAGAAATACATATACATATATATATACAGTACAAAATACATTTACTAAACTGTAGTGATAAGTGCATTATTATTAAATTAAAACGAAAAAATAAATAGGGTAGTTAATGATAAGACAATTATTTGATTGAATTGAAAATTACTACAGTGGGAGTGGATTATGACTGAACGGTTATTAAACGGAAATCCACTTATTAGAGCAGAAGGGTATATTTCCGGGAACGGACTTGGGTGAATAATGAAATGACGAAATTAGCACCAGCTCTTCTAGGATTCTCTTGTAAGCACTTGTTTTTGTTAGGAGAAGTATTTGTGGGAGTGATGTAAGTGACTGTACTGATGACACACCCTTTTGATTTGATTTCACACTTTACGCTGGTGGCATCGATGGGGAGGGAGTCTTCGAATAAACTATAAAAATTACGTAAATAGAAGGTTAGAGATTTAAGTTGTGAAAATTTTTTGAACAAAAGTAATGATAAGACTTTGTGAAATAGACTTTTCTAGTTCGATAACTTTCGTTCATAACGGAAGCTTTTATGCATCAAGATGCAATCTATCATTTTTTTTAAAATAGTTCTTTCCAAAATCAAAATACCTCTATCAATTATTTTACGCTGTTAGGAAGGTTATTGAACTCGGTAATTTTATGCTCCAAATTCCAAAATATGATCTTTTAAGAGAAAGTTGTTTAATGGTAAGCATCCAAATGAAATCCTGGCCTAATTACAAGTAGCAATAAGAACTGAGTTAAAATTACTACCATTTGAGATGTGAGATAAATTAATTATGAAATTAGCTAGTATTTTAAATTAAACATGAAAGAAAAATGATCGCAAATTTTATTTTAGATTATTATATTATCTGACGTATATCAAACTAGCTACATAAATTGTGAAGTTCTATGAGATGGTCAAGTAAGACTAGACGACCCTCGTACGTATGAGAGGCAACCTCTTTTTAAGAAGATCGTAGGTGACGAATTAATGTAATTGCCTTTTGATTTGTTAAAGAAAAATTTTGCTCAAATTTCAAAAGTTTATAATATAGGTGACGTGTAGTTAATAACCATACATCACTTATATTTACTTTAAATGTGTTTTTATATTATTGGTGTACTGGTACTGTAGAATTTTTTAAGTGTAAATATAAATTTTAAAATAATTTGTTAAGCATAAGAATCTAAAAGAATTGTCTTATAAGTATCTCAAAATTGGCAAGTGCAATAACGATTAACAACAACAACAACAATAATAATAATAATAGTATTATATTCAGCGTAATCCTATAAAGTTGTATTTAAATAAAAATAAAGTGTACACAAACTTTTACCCTAACTAATATAAAAACTCCTCCCTAACTTGTTAAGCATGCATGTATATTGTTGGATTGAGCGATTTTACCTCTGGGAGAGGGACAAAATTTTATACAACAAATTTATCAATATAAGACATGTATATTTTTTTCAAATCCTAATTTATGGACTTTTACCATTAAATATGTTATTGAAACATGTATAGTGCCCTTTTATGGATGTTCTGTTATTAACTAGAGCAACAAGAAGAATATACCAAGTGTTTATCCTGCATTCATATGGCTATGGACATTATCCCCTGCTATGCGCGTCATTTTATAGTGCTATCGCTGACAATTAGTACAAAATGTGTTCTTTATTATAGTGAATGAAAACATTTTTCTTGCACAGAGGTGGTGCAACCTAGTAATTAATGAATAGTGGGTTGAGAATTATGAGGTTTTAGATTTAAATCCGAGACAAAAATAGTAGTACTTCTTATTATTTTCTTTTCATCTATTGTGCCATTGGCCGGTGAATAGAATTGTCTATGGTACCTATTAAGATCTCGTGAAATTAATCAACACGTGCACAAGCTTGTGCATACACCACAATTATTGTTTGTTTTACAATTTCAGCACCGATGTGAAATTTGCTTGCACTTATGTCTCATTCAGAAACTTTGAGATCTTTCCCCTTGAAACTAAAAAAGAACAACCCATTAGAGACTTATTATGAAAACTTGGAGGGGAAAGAACCAATTGTCCACTACATATTTTGTGCTAGAAAAGAAGCAAAAAGGATCATCCTAGTCACATGATCTTCAAATTTCCAACTAAAGCCGCAAGAATCACGAAATGATTCTAAAGTCCAAACCCCATCAATCTTTTTCAACATTCATGAATTCAACTTCTTAAAACAATATGTGGGGAAAAAGTCTGCTGTACTTTTATTACCTTTCATATCAGATTCACCTAACAAATTCAACTGCTTTGCACGGCAATTTTTTACAGATAAGAACCAACATTACGTTGACTATATTTTCTAGTCATTTTTTAAAGATGAATATAGTAACGTAATAAGGAAAATGTTGAATGTTTTATATATATATTTTGTTAGGTAATCTCAGTTGTTACATGGTTTATATAATATTATTATACGTAACCGGTTTGATGTTAACTTTACATTTAGTATTTCCCTCTTTCATGCAGTTTATCGAGTAAAACATTCAATCGTTTAAGAGTGAGATAGTGGCATAAATTTCACAAAATAATTGATATGCAACCACTACAAAGGAATGAATTGAGGCAAGGGGCTTTTTAATAATACCATGATTCTGGCTCGAGAATCTTCCAATGACGACTGAGGGATAGTGTTGTATCTGACTGACTGGTCAGTAGTGGCTTAAGCAATAACGAAAATATAAATATATAGGCTAAATATGAGTTTTAGGGTGATATATAAACCTTAACACTATAGAAGCATATGAGTGCAGTAGCCGAGTAGTAGAGGGTATGTTGTGTAAGCAAGACGTCGTAGGTTCAAATCCTTACTATTATTTTTGTTGTTAAAAAGTGTTACTATTACACAAAAAAATAACAAAGAAAACTTGATCTTTGGATTCAATCCTGGGTCACTTATGTGGGAAACTGCAGTTAGAACCAACGCACCCAAAGTGCTATGATGGTCTTTAGGGTGCACATAATTTATATATCTAACAATTTCTTAAGTTATATGCATGTACATAGATGTACACATAGGCACATCAATATAATCATCCTCCGACCTACCCTAATACGTGGGTCCGCCCTTGTTTGAAGGTGCTGCAAATTGCAAATAACAAGTATAGTATAATGTTTATCCATAAATTTCCGAGTGTTAAATAAGATTAATTTCTTACTTTAGGTAGGGGTGTCTAACGGGCCGGGCCGGGCCAACCCGGAACCGGCCCTCCCATTTTACCCGGGTTTCGGGCCGGTTTCGGGCCGGGTTTGGCGTTAACCGGGCCGGGTCAAACAGTAAAAAAAATAAAACCCACCCGGACCCGGCCCACTAAACCCAATTCGGTCAAACCCACCAAGACCCGGTCAAACCCGGTTAAAAACCGGTCAAACCCGTTTAAAAAATAAATAAAAAATCCAATAAACACTATATACACTCCAATATACAACATATATTTTTAAAAAAATATATAAAGTATAAACAATTACACATATATACGTACCATTCAATATATAATTATATATGACTATACGTACTACTTTAAATAAAACATTTGCTATAATAGTATAATATATATATATATACACTACAATATATATATATACTAATTTATAAAACATATACACATGTATACGTTAAATATATACTACTTTAGAAGATATATACACATATATATGCACCATTCAATATATATGTACTACTTTAAATAAAATATATACTACAATATAGTGATATACATATATATATATACAATAATATGTATATATATATAGTTACATACTAATTTATAAAACATATACACTTGTATACTTTAAAGATATACGTCTATAGAAGATATATACACATATATACGCACCATTCAAAAGATATGTACTACTTTAAAAAAAGTATATACTACAATATATATACTAATTTATAAAACATAAAGTAATGTATACGTTAAATATACACGTCTATAGAAGATCTATTCACATATATACACTCTATTCTATGTATATGTAATACTTTAAATGAGATATATGCAATATATATACATTACAATATATATTTGTATAGTTATATACTAATTTATAAAATATATACACATGTATACGTTAAATATACACGTCTATAGAAGATCCATTCACATATATACACTCTATTCTATGTATATGTAATACTTTAAATGAAATATACTATAATGTATATACATTACAATATATATTTGTATAGTTATATACTAATTTATAAAACATATACACATGCATACATTAAATATACACTTCTATAGAAGATATATACACGTGTATACGCACCATTAAATGTATATATACTACTACTTATAAAATATACTACATTATATATACATTACAATATGTATAGATATACTTATATACTAATTTATAAAACATATACACATGTATACGTTAAATATACACTTCTATAGAAGATATATGCACATATATACGTACCATTCAATATATAATTATATATGACTATACGTACTACTTTAAATAAAACATTTGCTATAATAGTATAATATATATATATACACACTACAATATATATATATATACTAATTTATAAAACATATACACATGTATACGTTAAATATATACTACTTTAGAAGATATATACACATATATATGCACCATTCAATATATATGTACTACTTTAAATAAAATATATACTACAATATAGTGATATACATATATATATATATATATACAATAATATGTATATATATATAGTTACATACTAATTTATAAAACATATACACTTGTATACTTTAAAGATATACGTCTATAGAAGATATATACACATATATACGCACCATTCAATATATATGTACTACTTTAAAAAAAGTATATACTACAATATATATACTAATTTATAAAACATAAAGTAATGTATACGTTAAATATACACGTCTATAGAAGATCTATTCACATATATACACTCTATTTTATGTATATGTAATACTTTAAATGAGATATATGCAATATATATACATTACAATATATATTTGTATAGTTATATACTAATTTATAAAATATATACACATGTATACGTTAAATATACACGTCTATAGAAGATCCATTCACATATATACACTCTATTCTATGTATATGTAATACTTTAAATGAAATATACTATAATGTATATACATTACAATATATATTTGTATAGTTATATACTAATTTATAAAACATATACACATGCATACATTAAATATACACTTCTATAGAAGATATATATACACGTGTATACGCACCATTAAATGTATATATACTACTACTTATAAAATATACTACATTATATATACATTACAATATGTATAGATATACTTATATACTAATTTATAAAACATATACACATGTATACGTTAAATATACACTTCTATAGAAGATATATGCACAAATATTCAAAATTTATTCAAAAAAAAATAAAAAACAACGACTAAGGACTGAATGAATTTGGGGAATTTTATTGATTGCAAAATGATCCAAAATTTATAATTTACATGAATGAAAAATCTATAAATTATGCATCATTTTTTTCAACTCATTCATGTTAATATTAATGGGAACTTGCATAGGATAATCAAAGTCAACGGAGGCAAAACCATGCATTGGACTTGATTCTGCTGAGTTCTCCCATGAAGTCATAATTTCTTCTAGTTTCAGCTCGTCGCTCGGCTCTGGTTCCATTCCTTGATTTCTTCTTTCCGCTCTAATCCAATCTCTGAGGCAAACTAGAACATTCATTGCATTGCTTCCCAATGAGTGTCGGTTGTCTCCAAGCTGTTGTCGTCCCTGACTGAAGGCGCTCTCTGATGCAACGGTTGACATTGGAACATTCAAGATATCTCTAGCTAATCTTGAAAGCACAGGATATTGTGATTCATTATTCCTCCACCAATCCAGCGTGTTGATCCGTCGTCTGCGATCCTCTGGTGCCGTCCGAAGATAATATTTCAGCTTTTCCCGATAAGTTGATGTGTAATTTCTCTCATCAACACTGTTCCAACAATTTAAATCATAAAACGAATCAGAAAAACCACTATGTGCCGGCCTTTTAGAAGATTATGGCTCCTCGGGAGGATGAGGAGCGACAGTTGGAGTGATATTTGTAGGTACGGCTGAATCAAATAAATCAGCATAGTGATTATATAATTTTTCTATATAATCTTTTGCATCAGCCGTAGCCGTCCACAAATCAGGTTGTACTTGTTCAGAATCATGGTTAGTATTTATTTCTAAGTTAGTATAAATAAGAGTACTAAAGTGACACATATTATTATATTTCATGCACGGATTTAGCATAGCACCAACCAAGTAAATAGGGGGAATCGGGAAAAAATATTTTTTAAATTTTGTAAACATGGCGCCAACAGCTTCTTTATAACCTTCTTTATTTTTATATTGTTGGAGCAAATCAGAAATATCGGCTATATATGCCAAAATATTACAAATAGTAGGATAGTAAGCACCGGAAAATTCAACCGTAGCTACATAAATTTTTTCTAAAAACATAACAAGATCATTAATTACAACCCAATCAGAATTATGTAGCATGCAATCAGCAGAATCAGCAAATGAACCGCAATGTTGGTTAAAAGCTAGTGTAATAGGAATTCTATATTTATAACAAGTTTTTAAAAATTCATACGTAGAATTCCATCTAGTATCAATTTCCTCAGGCATCAAAATCGGTGTAAGTCCATTTTCTTGACATTTAACTTTAAATTCTCTAATTCTCGATCTACGATTATTTCCTTGAATAAAACCAACGGCAAGATGAATTTTTTCAATATAAAGCTCAAAAAACTCAAGACCATCTTTTACAATTAAATTATATATATGACATGCACACTTAATATGAAAAATTTCAGGCAAGGACGGAGATAGCGTAGATTTTATTTTTGTTATAGCAGTCTTGTTGTTAGAAGCATTATCAAAAGCAATACATAAAATTTTATTTTCTATACCATAGTATCCGGCAATTTTAACAATAGAATCAGCAATAAATTGTCCAGTATGTTTACGATCTTCATCATATAAAAAAGCAAGAATACGTTTTTGCATCACGAAATTACTATCCATCCAATGACAAGTAACGGTTAAATAATCATTTTTATTTACAGCACGACCAAGATCAGAAGTTAGGGACAATCTACATTGAATATTTTTTAACAATGTTGATAAATAAAAACAATATTGTGAATGAAGTCTAAAAATATCAGACCGACAAGTAGTTCTAGGAATACCATTAAACATAGGATTATAAATTGCTTGTATATAACGAATAAAAGCATCAGAAGAAGGAAAACTAAAAAGCAAACAACCCACAACTACCATTTTAGCTATTTCTTCCCTGTCCCTCAATTTATTGTACTTTTTCGCTACTTGACCGGTTGTTGGGTCCATTCTAGTTTGCGTTGACCCACCACCTTTTGCAATATTTAACTCTCTTTTGTGATTTTCATCTATATGTCTCATTAACGTACCCGTACCCCCTTGCTTGCCTCCACTTCTATGCTTATATATTTGTTGACAAATATTGCATTGCACCTCAATATCTGATATACGTTCAAAAAATTGTCATGCAATACTAGTTCTTTTACGAGGTTTTGGGGCACTGGGAGGACGGGAAGGGAGATTAACTGATTCAGATCTAACGTTAGCATCTCCTACTGCGGGTGTTTCAGCAATATTTTCATTATCTTCGTCTAAATTAACTGCATCTACTTCATTTTCTTCTTCTATACCATAATTTTCCTGAGCTTCTACATAATCCATATCGTGAGCACCTACACCTATTTCTTCCTCAAAAGGTGTACCAAGCGGTACCGGAGACGAAGGCACACGAGTATATCTATTACTTGAACTACCTCTACCGCTAGTAATTCGCTTTTTACTACCACTGCCGCTTCCGGGACAAAAAAATTTAACACCTTTAGCAGCGAGGTTTTTTAATTTATCCATAATATAAATTAAATTAAACTAAAAATATTCAAAATACACAAATATAATAAAATTAAATATTAAACAATTAATACAATAAATAAAAATTAAATGTAAGAGATGGAACGACAATACCAAATTTTGGAAGTATCCGAAGATTGCGACTTTAGAAACTTCCGCTCGTACTTTGTAAACGAAAATTAAAAAATTAAAGTGAACACTTTAAGAAATTAAATATATTGAATATTAGAGAATTGAGAATTGAGATTTGAGAGAGTGAAAAATTGTGTGAAAAATGATTTGAAGTTGTAGGGTATTTATAGATTTTTTTTGGGGATTAAAAAATATTTCTTAAAGTTTTTTTTTTTAATTAAATGGGCCCAAACTAGCCGTTTGGACCCAAAAACGGCTATATAGCCGTTGGGCCAACGGCTAGTTGGCCCAAAATCATTTTTTTTTTATATTCCGGGCCGGGCCAGTTAACCGGCGGGCCTGGATCGGGCTTGGTCCGGGTTAACCGGGCCCATTTTAACAAAAAAAACCGGCCCGGGACCCGGAACCCTTAAGCACTAGAGCTTACCGGGCCAGGTCAAACCGGGCCGGGTTAGCTAATAGGGTCAGGTCGGGCCGGGCCAGCCGGATCCGTTTGACACCCTTAACTTTAGGTAATCACACCCATGTTGTTGTTTGTCACTTTTTGGTTTTTTAAAATTACTATCTTGTTATGTTGTTTTTGTGTGATCCCTTATTCGCAGTATGTATATTGAGTTGTTTACCTTCTTTTAAACGTAATGTAAAATATTACATATTGCATCATTTGCTTTTAATCTTATTATTTTATCGTCATAATTTTTTACTATCATGCTTTAATTTTTTCATATCGATTAAATAATCTTTTTTAAAAAAAATAAAAAAAATTAGAAAATCGTTCAGAGACATCATGACCCGAAGGCCGTGGAGGTTGCTAATCACGCTCTAGTCAATCTCATGGCTACGATTATTCCACCAGACTTGCTCTCCTATCTCCTTAGGAATCAAGGATACAATGGTACGAGCGAGCCTATAGAACATCCTGTTCAAGTAAGGTCGTAACTAAATAATCACAATCTATTAAAAATAGTGTCTCGTGTCTTGGGCGATGAATTATTTACTATT
Organism: Capsicum pubescens; assembly: GCA_030864215.1. Taxonomy (NCBI): domain Eukaryota; kingdom Viridiplantae; phylum Streptophyta; class Magnoliopsida; order Solanales; family Solanaceae; genus Capsicum; species Capsicum pubescens. The sequence continues at coordinate 182,033,253 of CM061539.1, read as the reverse complement.
CTTTAGGAAGAAGTATTGGGCCACTCTGTACAAATATGGTCCAGATGTTCTTGTCTGACAGACTGAATCATCTTTGGAATTCCGTTGGATAATAGCCACGTGCAAACGTATGTAGTAGTCTGGCATTTCCACCCTCACGCTATTACCGTTTCTTCTGTTTCACTTTTTTTCTTGTATCTGTCGATTAAAAAACAATAACATGTTTTGACTTGATAACGAATCTTAAGAAAATAAAAGTAATAATTGAATTTTATAGTATTAAATTAAGAAGGAATATTTCCCTTTCCTTATATATAGAGAGATTTTTTGGAGGTAATATCAATTAGTATAAATAGCATAAATATCAATTTTTTTGGAATTAATTACACTCTCTTCCACCTTTTTAATTACTTTACTATCTCTCTCTATTAATCTATAATTTATATCTATAATCTATATCTATAATATATTAAAAGTGTGAATACCCTTAAAAAAGTGATTTGAACTTTTTGCCCTTCATTAAAGTCTTTTCTTTAGACAGAATCGTCTTTTTATTATTTTCCTCAAATTATTATTTAGTTATTATTAATATTAGAAATTTGAAATTAATTAAAATCCTTATATGAGTTAGGAAAGAAAGTTCCAGATCAATTCAAATCTTATCTTATATGTAATTTATTAATAAATTAAATAAATAAAAAATAATGTTGATTTGAATTGAAAAGAATAAGAAAAAGAAGGTTCAAAGCAAAAAAGAGAACAAAAAAAGGAAAATACATAATTTGAAAGAAAATTTAATTGAATTGAAAAGAAAAAAAGAAAAAGAAAACGTGTGGAGGCAAAAAGGAAAAAAAATTAAAAAAAATAAAACAAAACATAAAAACAAAAATGATTTACATTAAATAAATATAAATTGAATTGACAAAGAAGAAACGTAAATTAAACCTAAAATTTCTTATAAATTGAGAATTCCTCCTTTCTACAATAATACGTTCACAATAAAGTTCTTAAATAGTTTTTTCCTTTATTATCGTTGTTCATGAATTTGATTGTGATTTAAGGTATGTTTTCTAAAATTTCTGTTTTTGATATTTACAATCTTGATAATATCTATGATTAAATCTATATCTATAATCTATAATCTATAATATATTAAAAGTGTGAAAACCCATAGAAAAGTGATTTGAACTTTTTGCCCTTCATTAAAAGTTTTTTCTTTAGACAGAATCGTCTTTTTATTATCTTTATTATTAATATTAGAAATCAATTAAAATCCTTATATGAGTTAGGAAAGAAAGTTCTAAATCAATTCAAATCTTACCTTATATGTAATTTATTAATAAATTAAATAAATAAAAAATAATGTTGATTTGAATTGAAAAGAATAAGAAAAAGAAGGTCTAAAGCAAAAAAGAGAACAAAAAAAGAAAAATACATAATTGAAAAGAAAATTTAATTGAATTGAAAAGGAAAAAGAAAACGAAAACGTGTGGAGGCAAAAAGAAAAAAAAGAAAAAAAAACATAAAAACAAAAAAGATTTACATTAAATAAATTCAAATTGAATTGACAAAGAAGAAAAGTAAACTAAATCTAAAATTTCTTATAAATTGAGAATTCTTCCTTTCTACAATAATACGTCAACAATATAGTTCTTAAATAGTTTTTTCCTTTATTATCGTTGTTCATAAATTTGATTGTGATTTAAGGTATGTTTTCTAAAAATTTTGTTTTTGATATTTACAATCTTGATAATATCTATGATTAAAGAAATAAATTTGCTTGTGATTTGAGGTAATTTTTTTAAAAAATTTAATTAGTATGTTCTTGAAGTTTATAATAACAAATATTCATGTATTCGTGATAGACAATTGTTAATTGAGAAGTTTTTAGTGAAATATTAATAGTATTTATGATTGAAGAGACAAATTTTCTTGTGATTTGAAGTAAGTTTTCTAAAATTTTAGTATGTTTTTTATGTTATAAAAATAAATTATCATGTATTTTTGTTAGACGATGTTTTTTGTGATTTTTTTATAATGACTTATATACAATAAATAATTTAAAATTAGTTTATTTACAATTTTGACCAAATTCTTTGGATTATATTTCATCATAAGAAATTGGTTAGCCGCTTTAATTGTATACGAATTTCTTTTTTTTTTTCCTTTCATCCACGTGAGATATTAGGAGATTTAGTTAAATTAACAATCTAGCTTTTAGAAAAGTACTAACTGAATTGAATTCTAATGATATCATATAATTTTATCCAAAAATAAAATTAAAAGAACTGAAAGTAGAATTTTAATCCAATGACTATATATTTATAGTATAATAGGCATGTTTATTTATTAATCAAGACATATTTATAGTTTACACGTTGTAGATAAACTTATAGGTGGTAGATAAATTTACACGTGGTAGATGAATGTCGGTCGGCTTTGAGGATTTTTTCCAGATAAAGGTTAGGTTTAATTGTATTGTATTTATATCTCTGTTTTGAGATTTTTTTTTTGTGTAAAGGTTAAGTTTAGTTGTATTATTTTGATATCTCTATTATCGTATTATTTTGTTATAGCTCACAGGTGCTAGATGAGTGTCAGACGACTCTGAGATTTTTTTTGTGTAAATGTTAGATTTAATTATATTATTTTGATGTTTCTATCATCATATTATTTTGTTGCAGTTTACAGGTGGTAGATGAATGTCGATCGGCTTTGACATTTTTTTTGGTAAAGGTTAGGTTTAATTAATTAAATCTCCAAAAGATGTTGAATTTAATTATTATTTTCCTTTATTACATAAACAAATATCTTATTTAGTGCAACGTTTGAACTCAATAAAGCGAGGTACAAACGCACACGCGCGAGACGCGTACACCTAAACTAGTATACATAACAAAGCCGATATATACATAACATTCTGTGTATATGTTGAAATTTTTGTAATATATTTAGGGAGTTGAGATTTTTTGTTATATTGAAAATATAAGATGTGTATTTGTGCAATTTTTAGTATCAATTATGGTTGTGGGCTGGCATATGAATTGGGCCTGGCTGGTTTTGGTGGACATGAAAAGATGGCCAGTTTAGTATCCATGTGGACACCCCCACATGCAATGTCCCTTTCTCATTATGGAAGTGTGTCCCTACTCTTCCTTGCACCGACCTGCCGTTATTTTGTTTGTCTCCTTGTCTGCTTTTTCATTGCCAGGCCCATTCTATGCTATTTTGGGCCTCTTGTGAAAAGATATTTCTCTTGTTTGGAAGACTTGGGATAAGTTTGTATTCAAAGAGAGCAGCATTTGGGATCATTTGCTTCATAGCAAAAGTATTCAAGATCAAGCCAATAGGTCATCCTTTGAAAGGGTCATGGGCCAATATCGTTTTAGGCCCAAATATATACCCAGATTGTATTCCTCTATACAAGTCTAGATGTGTGCATGCATGAATTCAAGTGAAATTAGCATGAATGAATACAAGTGAGTGAAATTAGAGAGTGAATATATTTCCATGTACTTTTGTTGTCCGTATACACACAGACTATATCCATCGATACATATTGTATATTCACGTGTAAGTATACATACTATCATTGTACTTTCACTTGTAGAAAAGCCTGGCACCTCAATTCTTTTCCCTAACATCTCAAACAGATTTCTTACAATTATAATTTTCTAGTAACACCCAAACCATATAGTCACTTTTGAAAATTCCTACTTTTTATCATCATCGGGTTTAATTATCCGACCCAATACCTAAGATCAAGCCCGTATAGTTTTAGGCCCACTAACTCGGCCCAAATAGCAACGAGTACTGAAATAGGCGCAAATTGAACTCTTGTCAGCCCTTTCAACTACCTGGCGCCGCTTTTACTTGTGTCTCCACCTCTTCCGGCAGCTCACTTTCTCCTTCTCCGACGGAAATCAAAGTGTATGCTTTCCTTTACTCTACATATTTATCCTTTGTATCTATGCCTCTACTTTACAGATACCTTTTTTCAGCTAAATTTAGTGCTAAAAAACGATTTTTTTTTGGATTGTAATATTATTGTGTAAGAAAGCTAGCCCGGATGCCACGATTATAAAAGATAATAATAATAATATTATGTGTGCTCGTTTCTTAGTCCATATGTTTATTATTGCTGTTTTGTAATTGAGAAAGTCTTTTGATTTCCTGTTTGAATTGAAAGGGCGTAGTGATTATGAAGTTATGTAGCATGAAACAAGTTTAAGATTGTTAAAGTAACAACTATAATCCTGTAATATCATAAAAAAAAATAATACTCTAATATAATTCTGTAATTCGTACGTGAGCAGGGGGCAGCAGGGAGTTTTTTGGACGACCTCTGTAAGGTAGGGGTAGAGTCTGTGTACCCTAACCCTCCACAGTCTCCACCTTGTGAGATTATACTGTGTATGTTGTAATTTGGTATGATTTTCACTATGTGCTGTTGTCTTGTTGGATTGATCATCCTGTTATAAATTATTTTATCGTTTTTCTACAAAAATTAAAAGGAAAGATCATCACGTACTTAATTGAGTAGTTTAACTGTTTTTTCTTGAATATGCATTTTGATGAGTTCATTTATGAAATGATTCAGGGTCTATGTTTGGTCATTTTACAACTTTTTTCCGCTGTTAAAGGGCTTTCTACATGATGATGTTTCACAGGAGAATCGCAACCCAAATCAACATAATGGGAATGGAATTACATGCTGAGCAGTCGGATTATGCTGAGATGGAGAATGTTGAGATTTCGGATACAATGTTGTTCTATCATGTTAGAGGTGCCCTTAAATCTGCTGTCGAGGTGGGATGGTTGAATACATATCTGAAGAAAAATTCTGTTCTTGTATAATTGCATTGGGTTGGGTTTGGTGGTGCATGCCCCTGCATGGGATCATGTTTGAACTGTATGAGTCAGCATAAACCTTGAGTTTTTTTGCCTTAATTCTGTGATAAGTCACTGTTTATTCTGGCTAAATTACTTACCAGAAGGAAAGGGAAAAGTATCTTTCCTTCTAAGATGTCTATTTTGAATATTTTATTGAAGACGACATAGGTGCTCCCGATTGATTGACCTCAGTCGAGAGTTGACTTCCTTGGAGATTAGGAGTTAAAAGTTGGACGTACAATTTTTGTGTTTGGATGAGCTGTTAATATAATAGTGGAAGATGTGACCAAGACTGTGAGGTTGTTCATCAAATTCAAAATGATTTAGTAGCTTACCATATGCTCTCTTTTCATCTCATTTTATTTGACATCATAATTGTGCACTAAATCTTGTATGCCAGTCTGGCTTTTGTATTAGGTCAATTGTAGTTGAAGGGAAGCACTTAGGGTGTGACCTAGTGGTCAATGAAGTGGATTGAGAATCATGAGATTTCATGTTCAAATCCCAAGGCCAAAACAGTAGGTAAACTCTTGGTGGATAGAGTTACCCGGTACATGTGCTAGTGGGATGTACCAGGTATCTGGTGGAATTAGTTGAGGTGCGCGCGACCTTGACCTGGGAACCACGTTATGAAAAAAATAGTAGAAGAGAATATTGAACTTGCTGGTGAATGTTTGTTTGAGAAGGTTGGTGTGAAAGCTAATCTATTTTGCAGTTTCAAAACTTTAAATTTGTATGAAACTTTATTATCAATAGAATGGCTTTTAGGAATTTTTTTCATACCAAATTCGATAGAGAGAGCACTGTGACTATTGTCAAGCCGCCCAATTATGTTGCTGTTTTGGTTACTTTAAGAAAAGACAACAGGTGGAATATTAGCGGTATGGAGAAACTATGGAATTATGATCTTTTGGTCGATAATTATATTGGTTCTAGTTGGATTTATGGTGAAACTAATAGAAAGTGAAGAAGGTTGGTTGCTGGTAAGGCATTGCTGGCCATTGTCATTTGTCTTTGTTCTGATAGGAGAAATGATCGTCAAAGCTGGCAGAGGGGTGCGCCATAATTGACTGGGTTTTGAACCATTCGCTAGCCCCCCACCCCACGCCACGCCGCGGCGGGGTGGAATTCTAGGTTAGAAAAAAAAAAATGACGACGTGAGCTGCATGAGCCTTACTTAGATTTGACTTAGAGTAAAGAGGGAAAATTGGTAGGGCTAATTAGAGTAAAGAGGAAAAATTGGTAGGGCTTAGAGTGTTGTCCTTTTAACGTGGTATTTAACTGTTCAGTTCTGAATGGATGTAGAAATGGTATGTTAAAGACAACCTCCTCTGTTTCTACAAGGAGAGCGTTGGAGTAACCGGTTAAGTTGCTGCCATGTGTCCAAAAGGTCACGATTTCAAGCCTTGGAAACGGCCTCTTTCATATATGCAAGGTAAGGCTGCGTACACTACACCCTTGTGGTGGGGCCCTTCCCCGGACGCTGTGCGTAGCGGGATCTTTAGTGCACCAGGCTGCCCCCCTCTCTCTCTCTCTCTATATATATATATATATATATATATATATTATTTTTTTTGTAAAAAAAATAATTCAGCGAGTGTGTGTGTATGTGTGTATATATATCTTTTATTTTACTCTTTTTCTTTTTTGTTTGTGGTGTGTGTGGCTGTGATGTTGTTTGTCTCATTTTTATTGAGCAAGTACTTGCGAGCCTCCCCACTATGTGGGAATATACTGGGTTTTTTGTTGTTGTTGTAAATACTTGCGAGCCAAACATTTTTATTTTATTCTTTTTGCTGAATTTTTTTCGTTTTGCCTGTCTCTACTTTGTTTACTTCCCTGGCAAACATCTTCACAAGATGTGCAGTGTCTGAACATTCTTACTTGCTGTTTTCACTGGTGTATGTGCAATGCAATTTTTATGAATTCTCCTTTCTTCATAGTTTCCATATATATACTCTAGCACTATAAAATGAATTTTACAGCTGATTGTTGGTATATTAGGGTGACCCAGACAAATATAAGCAGCTTGTTACGGTTATGGCCCCCGATGAACGCCTTGTACCTGAGAAGGTGGCCCTAATGGTGGTATGTCTTTTCGAAATTGCACATGTATTGGTCATCTTGCAATTACTTTTGTGGTGGTTTCTTTTACTTTATATTTTAATTATACTCTTGATTTTGGATTTACGTTACAGACATGTTTAAAAGCTTTGTCAGGATCAGTTTCTTGTCTAGACATTGTTCACCATCAATCTCTTATTTCATCTGTAAGTGCTAAAGACTGTCTTAACTCTGTCAGTCTATCTTTCAAGAGTACAGCCTGCCACTGGTAAAGATCATATACTTAAAATGTTTTTTGCTTGCAGATATTAAAAATGAGCATGTGGAACTATGGAACTGATGTAATGGATGCTTTGATGGAATTAGTTATATCCTTGGTATGTGGCTCCAGAGCTACTGTCTGTGATGTTTTGGTCATTAATCTCTACGATCATGACTCTTCTTCTAAACTGTAGGCTACATTTAGTGGGCAGTATGTCGATTTGTGCTTGGAAATGCTTGTGAGCAATTTTATGCCTCCTGATTCCTTCATATCATTGTTGAATCAGTCACGTGGCATTCTACGAAAGGTCCAAGTCATTGATCATGTCCATAAAACATTAATATTCATTGCAGAGTTAGTTCCTCTCTCGCCCCTGAGACTTGAGAGAATAATAACGGAGAGAATGCCACACATTTTCACAAAGGAACCAGTAAGTGCAGATTCATACTTTCTTGACAAAGAAAATTCTCCATTATGCAGCTTATTGCATGTGTTCTAATCCTAATGACATTAGTTTGAATTAGTTAAACCTGCATTGCCAGATCCTCGTGATGGGTACACTATTTTTACTGTGTTGTGTTTCTTATTGCTGGATGCTCCTAGATTCTTAGTCATGTTTTCCCCCTCCTCCTGTGCAGTTGATCTTGATATATGTGGAGAACATGTTAAAGCTAGAGAGTGGAGAAATTGGTGATCGTGTTGGGAGAACAATGCTCTTGGCAATTATGGATCGGCTAATAGATTTGGATGTAAGTTGTTTGAAATTTAACCGTCACTCAGGCTCTGAGTAGATTCTAAAAGGCGTTGCACTAAATTAATTTGGTTCTTGTCCTTGAGTTTCTTAGGTAGACATAGCATGGGATGATATCTTACAGGAGGATTTCACCAAAGGCATCTTCGATATGGAGCTGGAAGATCTGGAAGGTCCTGTCGATGTTGGTCAGCAAGATGGTGATGAGGTAATTTTCATCTTTCTAATGATATTCTTCTGTATTTTAGTGTTGGCATTGCGGCTAAACTTGTTTCATTGACTTTTCTTTTTTCGTGTATGGGGGGTGTATTTCAGAATCGCGTACTTTTGTAAAGAGGTGATGCTCTGTCCATAATGTCGCATTATTCTGTTTACTTCTCTCCTTTATTTTATTGAAAAAAGTTTTGTGAGGATAATATGGAAGGAAAGAAATAGGAAGGCCTTGGGTGGGGTGGGGTGTTGATGATTTTGTATATGAGTGGAGTTGTCTCATGTTTCTAGTTTTTTCGGTGCATCCTTGAGGATCCTGTATTGTGTTGGGCGATTCAATGAATTTTGTATAGATCCATGTTTAGCCTAGGTTTCTCTGATTTTGGGTATAATACTTATGTTCAGGGATTTCCCAATACCATTAAAATCATTTACCGTATAAAAAATGATTGGTCGTAATCTTGAAGAAACCTAGTATAGATAAGGAATACATGACGATTCGGAAGGGGATTTCCCAGAATATTTCTATTTAAATCTAAAGTGACTGTCAACCTTGAGAAAAATCTGCCTTTTCGACACTCTGCAAACTTTCACTGGAGTTTAAGTGGTGAAAAAGGACTATTTCTTCAAATCTTATTTTCCCTAATAGAAGTCAGTTTGCCCGCAACACTATTTTTACCCTTCCCATATTCTACTGTAGACAAATTTCCTTTTCCACGGTGTCGACAACCATTTTAAAGGTTGTATTCAATTTGCTTTGGGTACAGTATATTCAAAATTGTCATCAATTAGGGAGAATCACAAATACCATCTAAGAGATGTTTTTTTTGGTTCTTGTAAATGGTCATTTTTTCCTGTGATGTTCAATTCTATCCCTTTTCTTTTTTGATGAACTAGTCTGTGGTTTTCTTGTATAAATATAATACACTAGGAATATCAGAAGTACTGCATTGTATTGTACGCTAGGCTTTCAGCTGATGATTTGTTATATTTATTGTTTGATCTTCATCCATCTTTTTTAATTTTTTTAAGTAAAGTCATTTGAGGGTTCACCGTGGGTCGTGGGGGATACCCACGACTTCAAGTTTAAGAGCCGTGAGCGCCTGAGCTCATCCGTATTTTTTATCTGGTATTTGTCATCTGCCCTTTATATACTAACAAAGTCCTTACTTCCAGCTCCGAATTTCTTGGATGGAACGGTATTTTAGTGGAAATCTCAATGCTCAGAAATTGGATAGCTTGATGGTGCTTACCTTTGAACACCTTAACTTTTGCAAAGAGAGTGGACGCCTGAGTCAGGTATAGTGGATGTGTTTAATTTTTAACTCTACTTCTTGCTTTTCTCACATTTATTTGTCTTTCAAATGGTGTAGGTTTTTGATACTCTTCTCCAGTCTTTTCAGCAAACTGTTTCGACGGCATACAAGTCTAAATTTGCTCAGGTAACATGCATAATTATCCCCACTATGTGGGAATACACTGGGTTTGTTGTTGTTGTTGTAACATACATAATTGTCATTCTCCGCCACTTAGGCTAGTCTTTCTTTTTCCAGCACGTCTGAACTTGATGAACACCTTTTTTATTTTATTTTCTTACTTCAGTGTATCTGTTTCCCCTTTGAACTTACATTTGTTGATCCTGTTATTGCAGTTTGTGTTGTTTTATGCCTGTTCACTAGATCCTGAAAACTGCGGCAGGAGATTTGCTGATACTCTATTTCATAAATTTAAGACAAGTAGATATCCAGAATGGAGGTGAAGATTAAAGAATTTTTGAATCTTTGGTTTCTTGTTTTTTTCCTTCCCACACATCCGGTTTTTTATCAATATGTTTAGTCATATATTATGGATACACCAGCAACTGCTTGCTCAGTTTGCTGTTCTGTCTTGAGTGCTTAACGAATATTCAACTCTCCTCTCCTTTTTTATATGCAACGCGTGCTAGTTTAGATTTTATTGGGGCATTGCTTGGGTCCCAATATTATTCCCTTTATGATCTTGCCACTAGATTTCCGTGCACTCGAAGTCAAAGTAGTATTACTTACTCAATCTAGCAGACTTTCTGCATGCTGTTAAGATAATATACCATCAAAGTAGTTGTTCTTAAAAGTCATAGATTATTGTGCTTCAGTGATCTGTCAGTTGTGTTGGATTTTCCCCTTGTCAGGAGGTTTGAATTATTTTTAGTGATCTTTTGCATAGAATTCAAATGCAATGGAACAGATTTGATAATCTCCGAGTGTGGATAAATCTGATAGTTCTTTGTTAACTAGTTCAACCGGGGTGGGGGGTTCTGGTAGTTTTATGTTTTCTAGCTGTATTTATTTTGGTCATGGTTTGTTGGGAGGACCTGATGCTTTTATTGGTTGCATGCAGAATGAGTGCTGTTGCCTATCTTGCTAGTTATTTGGCCCGTGCGAAGTTTTTGTCCATCTCATTTGTTGCTGAATATCTAGAAAGGTTTGTCCGATGATAAAACATCTTCAACTCTGTACACAATATGTTTTGTAGTTTTGAGTTGCTTCCATTGGTCAATAATGAATTGAGATGCATCTCAAGTCATAGATTTCTTTTCTCTTTTTTGGAACGGTTCAGTTTGCTGGAATGGTGTTCCATTTATTGCTCCAACCTGAGTGGCGGCATCAATCCCAAAGCTCACAAGGAATTCTATGCTGCATGCCAGGTACTTGACTGCTCTGTTCTAGTCAGATCCTTCCATAGTCATTTTCCGCTCCCTCACACACAGATACCTTCATTTTTTTATATTGTTTGAGGAGTTGACCTTTTCTTCGGTATCTTTGTGTGGATTTATTTAAAGGCTTTCCAAATTATATTCCTGGTGCTAATTTTATTTATGTATCATTTGAGTGCTAGGAAGGGAAAAGGAAATTGTTAGGAATTTTTTTTGGGGTTTGTGAATTACAGGTAACTTGCTAGAAAAGTGGTTAAAACTTTTCAGTTACTAAGACTTCTTTCAAATTAAATCTGCAAAATATGTAGGGAACTTGAAGGAAGACCTAAATTTACCTTGGAAACAAACCAAAGTGAGAAAGTAGTTTTCCATATTTTTCTTTTCTTTAGCACATCACTTTTGGGAACTTTCTTGACATCCAAATGAATTGTTACTGATTCTGTCCAATGTATTGCAGGCCATGATGTATGTACTTTGCTTCCGCATGAGATCAATGCTTGCTGTTCCTCACATCAGATCACGTATATCAAAGCATATAGAGGATATCCTGAGGCATCCATTGAACCCATTAATGGTATTGTGTTCATTTTCTCAGTATTACTACTCTTACGATTCTCCTATTTTGTATTTTCTCTTTTTATGTTTTATTTTTATTCCATTCAGATAGAATATATGCTCAGCAAGCTTAGACCACATAGATAAGAAGGGTCACGAGAAGTTACCAGTTTAAAAAAAAAAAAAAAAAGGGTCTCTGAGGATTCATATAACTGTCCCCAACTTGTTTTGGGTCTAGGCGGAGTTGTAAGCTTCTATAACATCTATAACATAAGAAAATTTTAAAAAACTTGACAAGGTAAATGTTTATAAATAAAGGTACCAAGAAGGTACAAATCTTTATACTACTCTGCCTGAAGCAGAAAAAGAACTACATATGTCATATCTCTTCTAAGAAATCTAAAACTTATCCAAAATAACAAAGTAGAGATCGTTTTTTGATCCTGGATGCATGTTGTTTTGTCCCTTCAAAGCAAACTTCATTTCTATTCTGCCTAATTGTTCATAAGACACGTGCTCTATTGACTGCTGACTCGTAGCCATTGTCCGATGTTTCCATGTCTCCAGGAGACTCTACATTTGGTGCTAGCCCAATAAGGTACCATGCGCTTTCCATGGCCAATCTGAATCATACACCCCTTGTTGTTTCTGTAGCATAGTGCAACTACTGTTTACAGTGAATTTTCCATCATTGCTTGCTGTCCAAAACATTGAAACTTTCTTGTTGCCCTCCAACTTAACACTATCCAGCATTTGTGTCAGTTGAGCAAATTCATATAACATTAGAATTAGCTACCTTCCCATTCCCATTAGTGGAGCATCCATATAACACTGGAATTTTTTGTTTGACGCTTTAATTATCCAGCCATATATCAGACCAGAAAAGTATATTTCTACCATTCCCATTGGACTGTAGGAGTCCAAAAATCTTCCCCATCGTATTTGGCATTTATGAGACGTTTCCCATAAATTGTTACTCATCATTATACCTCCAAAGCCGCTTAAGAAAGATAAAAGTGAGATTAGGTGGTTTGACTAAGGTTCAGTGCTTAAATGCAGACAGTTTAATAGGTAAGTTTTTTGATGTATATGGGCAGACAGTAACCGTAAACGTTTTGATGGAATAGCAACTTCTAAGTCCTAATCAGTCTCAATGCTAAGTGTCATATATTGTGTAAGTGGAGTAATTTGTCCCCTGTAACCTCCCCAAACAGCTTTTTGGACTTTGTTAGCACCTTATCTTTAGTATAGACTCACCGTAATGGAGCTAACAAACTCACTGTTGTTCGACTCTCTTTTTTACTATTTGCATCTTCTTATGCCTTTAATGAAATAACTTCATCTTAAAAAACTGGTTCAGTGTTTAGGGAAATGACTAGGTGCATATATGTAACAGAAAACCCAGATAGGGGATTAAAAGAGAGGACATGATCCATTTTACATCTTATTGAGACCCTATTGGTATAGGCTACTGCCATTTTTGGGGCTCTATCTTTGATTATGATATCTTGTTGTGTACATTCTTCTCCAGTGTTCTGCTAATATATTACCTTTTTCGGGGTGGGGAGGGGGATACATGAGTGTGATGCACAACTCATACAGGGAATATTTTCAAAGAGAAAGAAATTCCATAGTCCAGCATTTTATAATAAAGTGAATGTGAACTTTTAATGCCTGTGACTAATAGGACGAGTTGAAGATGTTAAGATGATGGATGCATGGTCTTTCATGACAAGGCAAGACTAGAAATGATTTCACTAAGAAAAAACAAAGATTGACTGAGGTGGAACGTCCTTGCTTCACCTCCAAATTCACTCATTCGTGTGTCGCTATGATGATTAAAGGTGTCAACTAAAAGCATGTGGAGGAAATTTAAATTTTTGATAAATGAAAGACTTTTGGAATGCATGTGGATTAGCGAATAACAGTACATAGTGGAAGCAAAATATTCATATAGTGGATATCAACTAGGTGAACATCAAGATGTGTAGTCACTGGTTCCATCTGCATTAGGTCTGGTGTTTGAATCTTTTAAGTTTGGTAAGATATTTGTGTTAGTTTTGGGATAATTATGAGATTTAAAAAATCTTTAAATTTAGAGAACCATAAGTTGTCCTAAAGACAAAATTGAGTGTTGGAATGGGTCGTACCCAAATAAAGTGGAGGATTCGATAGTCAATTCCAAATTGGGAAATAAGGGTAGTTGTTATTGTTGTAAAAGTTCCTTTTGTGTTTTCTTTGATGTTAGTGGACTCAAATCAGGACTCACCAAGGCTTGTATGTGTTTTTATTGATGGATTCTCTACTTTTGTGTTAATTTTCATCTCCATAATTTTTTTTGCTTACAGGTATGCTTGCCATCAATAGTGGAAGAATTTCTTCGATTGGCAAAAGTGACTCATCTTGATGTGCCTGATAACTTTGTATCTAGTAATCTGCTTGAGTCAGAACTTTCAATGGCTTTTGGTGGTAGAGAGAGGCTTGATATGTTTTTCCCATTTGATCCTTGTCTGCTAATGAGATCTGACAGGTTTGTTTCTACATCGGCATTATTGACTTCTCTTGTGCATTTTAGTTTCTTCTATTAATTAGTGTGTTCTTTTGTCTCATCTTGCCATATGTTTTGGAAGATTCATCCGGCCAAATTTTGTGTACTGGTCAATGGTTCGGAGCTCTTATGACAACGATGAGGATGACGATGAGGGTACTAGTGATGAAGACGAGATTGAGATCTGTACAGCAGGGAAGGGGATGAATATAGCTAATGACGGAGCTGCCCGAAGTTATGATCAGGATCTCGATGAATTTGATATTGAAATGAGCAAAATGTCCATAACACCTAAAGTTGCACAATGGTTTGGAGGGGAATTACGACCCGACATGCAGATGCCTTCAAGAATCAGACCTTGCCCTGATTCCTTGTAGAGATTGATCTCCGACGTTTAACTACCCTGAAAGAGGTAATGCTTACCCTTCCAATGCAAAGATTTGGACCATGTCATGAAGAGTTGAAAATGCTTGTCCTGTTCTGTGGTTGGTAATGGCAAAAAAATGTGATGATGTGATATTTCGTTGTATCCTAGATTCATGAGGCCTCCACTCCTGTCTGAATACATCCCTTGAGATGTTAAGAGGCCAATTTTTGTATTCATAGCAAAAGTTCTCTGTAATATTTAGCAAAAGTTGTTTTGATGATGATGATGATCAGAGCTGAAGGTAAAAAATACCTCAATTCTCGTGTATTTTCTTGTTGATGTTAACTGTTAATACATTATGGCGCTATACGCCCAATATATGATATGAGGGGATTTTAATTAGGCAAAATGGTTTGGGAGATACTTTGTATTTCTTCCAATGGTATCTGTTGACTGGCTTATGTGGCATTGTATGCATGATTTGCACGCTCCAAATGGATGTGCCTGAATTAATAATTTCACTTTATTTAAAGCAATAAAAATCAGAAAACTGATGAAGCAAAGAAAAAGAGGAACCCCCTCTACTCTCCATCCTTGGAAATAATTTAGAAAAATTAGCTCAGCTGCCCATATTAGTTTTAGACTTAAAATAGTTATATTTTAATTTGATTACTTCATCATAACCAACTTTTACATGTAATTTTTTATTTTGATTATGTTCACGTATTTGTACGGCGAAGAATAGATGCAAATCTTAGTTATATTTATATATTTACCAGTCCAATGTACATGCGTTGCATGTGTATATTAGTTAACTAATGATAAACGCATATAAAAATTAAATTATTGTGTGGAAGTTATATTATAAAGTATGAAATTAAAAAGTAAAATATATTTTTCAAATATAAAGTGTAATTAACTAAGAACATGATAACTCACAGTTACTCTAACAATTAAAGAGCAAAACTTAATATATTGAACAAAATATCGTCATTGATATCAGAAGTCAAAATTATGTTTTAATACAAAAAAAATAAATTCTAAATAATAGGGTAAATAAAAAATGAAGTAACAAAGTAATATAACACAGTTACTTGTAACAAATTAACAATAACGAAAAGGACTATGGTGAAGCAGAAGATGACAAACCAAAATTTTGCTAAAACTACATAATTTTATCTTGTTTCCACTAATTGTGTCAACCATTAAATTCAAACGCTTGATGTACCTTTAGAATACGATTGATTCAAACTATAAGCAATTTAGGTGATTAATTTTTTTTAATTAAAGAAGAACTGCGACATTGTTTTGTAAATAGGTGGATAATCAGAGACTTAAAAAATAAATACAACCTAACAAAAACACAATAATGAAAATTACTTACCTTCGGAGACTCAACACTCTGAAATGTGATCATTAAAATTGTATCATGTGATGAAAGAAATTAATTATCTTTAGAAAACATAATGCCTGCAATAATAGCTAAAGAAAAAAAGATTGATGAGACATAAAATTGTATGAATTTGATATAGTTTAAAACTTCAAGAATACGTTCTAACATATAATAATATCAGAAGTTGAAACTTGTGGCAAAGCAACCCTACATGAGAAATAAGTTGACCTAAAAACAAAGAGGAGAAGAGAAGCACAAAATTTATACTCCTTCGCTTTAAAATAGTTGGTTCTTATGAATTTGATACGTTCATTAAGAGATAAATATTAGAGATACATTTTACTCTTTTACCCTTATATGTCTTTTAAATCTCAATAATCAGTACAATAATTAAATATATATAGAAATTTAGTGCAAATTATTTCATTCCAATCATTACGTCTAGAACCTGAAGTATTTATATTGAAACTATAAATATTTTTCTTTTTTAAAATTGAAATCATGTGTACCATTTCATTACTCTATCTAAGCATATGAAGAGTACGTCGTTATTTTGAAAAATGTTGATGTACTTAATACTATTAACGGTAAAATAATAAAAGTATATACTCCAAAATAGTTTTGATTTTATAACTTGAACAACTAATTTGAAACAAACATTTTTAGCAATAGGACCAACTATTTTGAAAGGGAGAGTACTTTCGTTTAAAAATAGTTGACCTTTGTTGACTTGACATCCTCCAAATAGTAAAAACATTGTGTGCACTTACAAAAAATATTTGTAGTCATTGAGTTCTATAAATAAGGCAAAATATTTTAAGAATTTGTTTCCAACGTGAACCTAATTTTTCGTACAATAAGTGAAAAGGAGTCCTTTATTAACTCACTTTCTTTTGAAAAACATAAGTCAAGTATTCTTGGTTTATAACTCTTTTAGAATGTTAATCACTAAGTTAAACACTAACCTAAAAAACATAAGTCAAGTATTCTTGATTTATTATTTTTTTAGAATGCTAATCATTACTTTAAACACAAACCTAAATGGAGTGCTATGAAATTCTTAAATTTAGGAATGGATTCTTAAAAGGTAAAATAATATTTTATTTTAGAATTTTTTACAAAGTTTAAATTAAAAATAATAATAATGAAAGCAGTGTGCCTCACATTGTCACATTAATTAATAAAATTGTATATAAGAATAAAATTATTTAAAAATAATAATTAATATTAAAATAAAAATTATATCTATCTGCATAATATAAGTAAATATTGTATCTCAAATATGCTATCTTCCATGAGACTTCCACCTTCTTTTGTATCGATTTGGACCGTATTTTTTGCATCAAATAATATGTGAATTTTTGCTGAATCATTTTGGAGAGCTCAAGCTTCTCAAATTGCTAGTACTTCAACAATCATTACATTTCCTATAAATTCAATTCGAGGCCAAAGTCTTGAAGCAAACATATACAAACTATACATAGCTATTATATTCGGTGATAATGAATTCAAAATATAAAATAGACATACGAAAAAGTCAAGAAAATTTAACATCTATAATATACACATAGAATGAAATTTGACCGTATATACTTAGGTATTCTCCAACAAATGGCACTCGAAGAAGCGCCTTATCTACCCATATCAAATTTGATCCGTTTGTTTGCCACTCCTAGGCACAACTCGACAAGAGGATAGAACGAAACGATTCAAATTAAAGTATCGATAAATCTACTGAAATTAATTAATTCACAAGTTGCAGAATTTTCAAGACTATATAAAGAAGCATCAAATGCATCAAGATATTAAATATATTGTTTGCATTCAATAATAAACTGCAAAGACATAGGAGAAAGGATCTTTGCTCTAGTTAGAGTTATCCTTCTAATTTAAAGGAAGGGTAGAGTTTAAGTTTATGCATATCTCATTCCTACCTTGTTGAGGTAAAGAAACTGTTTTTGAAGAATTCGACTTAAGCTCATCAAATCAAGTTCCTTTCAGTATACAAATCATAAAAATGCAATATTAATTACAAAAATTCCACATAATTGAAACAACAAAAAGCTCATTAAATTTGTTATCAATGAATTGAGAAAAAAATTGAACCTGATGATGAACGCCACCAATCTTTGTCCTTTATTAAAAATTTACACTTTAGACAATTTTTTTTTAATATAAAATAATAATATTTAATAATAGTAGTTTGATTGTTTGCTTAGTATTAAAACTTTTGGACCGTACTTTCCTCAATATATAAGACATTAGGATCATGTTTTTAGGTTAGGGATATCTGCTACTTTAATTATTATAAGATTTGGTTTAGGATCCCTCAGTATCAAGAATTTTGAATCGTTCTTTTATGTATTCTGACCAAATTTTACTAACGGCCTCTTCTTCTATATCAAATCTTTGTTGCCCACTGATTGAAGAATTGAAAGAGAGATTTTGCTTGATTTAATATATTAGAAAACAGTACAAAATTAAATTAGTTGCGAACGAATTGAAGAAAATAGTTTTCAAAGAATTGTTGATTCCATATTATTGAAAGGAATTTGTAGTCATGACTGATGATGTTCTAAGTCTTGAATCTACTGTATGTATTTAGTACATGTAAATGGAATTTGTACTACCTATTATCTAAATTGTTGCATTGTTTTTCGACTTTCCACACTTATGTGTTTCCTTGCTTTAATGAAATTACAATGATAAATCTTGCAAAAATCTATTACCTTATGCAGGCACTGATCCTACATTATTTTTATTTTTTTTTCACGAAAAAAGAAACTTCGAATCTTTACCTTGTTGTTTAACTTCAATATAGGCACGAACATCTGATCCAATGGAGATCCAAAACAAAGTGATTTGAATATCGCCTATCATATATAAAAAAAAAATAAAAAAAAATATTAATCGTAATATAATGAATAAGGTTACTAAAACTTAATGCTTAAATTACTTATCATGGATTCAAAAAAAAAAATACTTCCTCCGTCCTATTTTATGTATCGCCATTTGACCGGGCACAGAGTTTAAGAAATAAGTAAAGACTTGATGTTTTTTATCAAATTATCCTTCATTAAAACAATGTACTATTATTATTTGAAAAAAAAATACATAAAGTAACATACTTAAGTATTAAATTACAAAAAATAGCAACACTTTTATCAAATTACATTTTGTAGCATATGAATTTGTATTTTTGTAGCAACAGTTTGCAAAAATACAAAATACATATCGATCATAAGGACAATAAAAATCATATGTATTTGTATTTTTGTAGCAACAGTTTGCAAAAATACAAAATACAACTTGCTATATTATGTAATTATGAAACTGTTGCTATGAAACTCATAATTTAGGGGATAAGTATGCTATTTCTGAATTTTGCCTTTATTATTTTTAATTAAGTGGACCCTTATAAGTGGAACCAATAAGGGTAAAAGTGTAATTGTGTCTTTAAATAGTTACCAAATAAGGAAAGATGACATTCTTTTTGGGACGGACAAAAAAAAATGATGACATATAAAATGAAACGGAGGGAGTATTGATTTGACTTACTTTTATCTCCTCTTTCTTTTAGCTACAATAAAACAAACATCACCAGAATTAAAGAAGGAATTACAACAAAAATAAAAATACAATTAATAAATTAACTGAAAGAAAAAAACACAATTAATACTAACCTCAGGTAAAACCTATTCAATTTATCATTCAAGATAAAAAATGCAAGAAACATTACCCAAAGACAGTTAGTAAACTAATAGAAAAAGAAGAACAAATTAACATACTAACCTAATGTTGAAGTTACACAAATTCGAAGAATATAATATTGATTTTTAAGAGAGTTTGGTCGAGAATCATGATGTTCCATGAAAACACGTTTTGTAATTGTGTGCATAACAAAAATATATATAAAGACTTCAATTAGGATAATCTTCTTAAAATCAAATTTAGTTGATTTAAAAAATTTAAACTAATAGAAAAAATATTAGTTATCATTAATTTTGATGACTTCTAATAAGGAAAGGTAACATATATAAATTTTTTTTTTTTCATAAAAGGAAATTATTTTTAAAAAAGAAAAACCATATATGAAAAATATTTTTTTCATAAAAGGAAATTATTTTATACCAATAAAAATAATTTTAATCTATAATAGTATTAAAATATTATAGAACATAGAACAACGAATGCTCAAAAGTGACCGGTGGTATTTTCTCATTAAAGTAATTAGATGTATTGAGATTTATATTTGGAATTAGGATACCGTTTTTTTTCTCCATAAATATTAGAATGTAACATATTTGATTTATATTAGGATACAATTTAATTAATTTGAAAATAAATTAAATAAAATAGTGAAAAGACGATTTTGTCTTTAAGTAAAATCTTTTAATGAAGGACAAAAAGTTCAAATCACTTTTCTAAGGGATTTCACACTTTTAATATAATAGAGATTATAGATATAGATTTCTCATAAACAAGGTAAATTAAATAGTTACAACACTATATTTAGTGCATAATTAATGTATCGATGTTGCTTGTAATTATTATACATTAAATAGTTATAGCACTATATTTAGTGTATCATAATTAATCTATTAGTGTATCTAATTGATGAATAATTACTACATAGTCCATATGTATGTCTTGATTTTTAATTGAAAAAGAAGCTTTCTCTAGTTTATGATATACTATTAGAATAGGCCCAACTGTCCACTAACTTGCTTGCTGTTTTCTTCAGAAACATGTACTGAATTGTCCAGGGAAACAGCTATGGAGAACCAAAGCAACCCATTAAAGTGGCTTGTTTAGGATAGGTTGTTCTCAGAGAAGCTGGGTTAACTCTAGATAATCTACAGAGATGAGGTGTTATCTATCTATGTGAAGAAGGTTTCGAGACGGTAAACCATCTTTTTTATTCACTGTAAAGTTGCTAAACAGTGTTGGGAACTCTTGTTGAATCTCTGTGGTGTCACTTTGGCTATGTTTCCAGAGATTAAAGAGCCTAATGGATAGCTGACAAGGACAAAAGACAAACAGAGTTCTAGTATAATTTGGATCAATACCTGGGATTTTTTATCAATAGTATCACTAGTATAATCTATATCTATAATCTATAATGGCAAAATATTTTTCTGAATCTTTGTACTATGTCCGTTTTATAATTTAGACATTTCTATTTACATGTTTATCATCTGGACCCCTAAACCCATTAAAAAACTATATTTTATACCCTTTGACTGTTGACTTTGCCTATGTGGCATTAAATGACTTCTAGTTCCTTGTACTATATTCGTTTTGTAATTTAGACACTTCTGCTTACATGTTTGTCATCTGAACCCCCGAATCCATTAAAAAACTGTATTTTAAACCCTTTGACCGTTGACTTTGCCTATGTGGCATTAAATGACTAACTGGGATAAGGAAAGTGTAGTCACTCGCCCTGGGTGTGAGTGGGGTTAATTTTTGACCAATTTTTATATTAAATAACTAAAAAAAAAAGGAATAAAACTTTTTTTCAGTTTTTTAATTTAAAAATATTTAAAAAAATTAAAAAATAATAAATTTAAATATATATAAAAAAAAAGACCCCCACCTAAACCCCCTTTCCCTGTCCAGCCACTCCCCCACCCTTATCCCAGGCCCCATCCCAGCCCCTCCACCCCACCCAACCCCCGTCCCAGCCACCCCACCCCACCCCAACCCCTCCCCACACAATTAATGCATCCATTAACACAACCATTAATACATACATACACCAGTTCCATTAACGCAGCCATTAAAACACAACCATTAATACATACATACACCAGTTCCATTAAAGCAGCCATTAACACACATACTTACAAAAACAAATCCATCGTCACTGCACAACTTCTCCAACTCCACCATTTTTATCCTCTCCACAAAGCACAAAACACACTCCTCCACATCCACACACAAATTGCACGATAGGTAGTAAGTGAAAATAGAAAGAAAAAAAATAAGAGACCAATACTATCATTAAACATCATGAATGCAACTAAATTATCACCGTAGCCCATCATCACTACCCTCATTTTCAACCCTGATTTCAACCTCACTAAACAACCTAACAAAAAATCTTCATTACCCCAACAACAACGACCCAACATTAGCTCCGGCGGGGAACAATATTCGGGCGATTCACAAACGGGTCGGGTCTCGTACTTCCAGTAAATACTATTATTTTATGGCAGATATGATTCCATTTATATCATTTTGGAATCAGATTTCAATTTTCATTGCATTTCAATCATCATTGTCTAATTACCACTTCAAAAATCGCAATTTTGGATCATCAAAAATCATCATCCTTAAATCACTGCAAATTTTAAAAAGAAGGATCAAATATTCTTATCCAACACAACATTTTCTAATGAAAAAAAGAAGAAGAAGAAATAGAGAATTAAGAAGAAAGAAAGGAAAAAGGGAAAGAGAGAAAGGAATAAGAGAAGGGGAGAATTAAGAAGAAAGAAAGAACAAACGGGAAGAGAGAGAAAGAAAAGAAGGGTGGGTTGGGGTTTATTTATTTATTTATTAATTAATTAATTTTAATATTTAATATTTTTTATAATTATAAATGACGTGAAAGATGATATGGCAGATGACATGACAGTTGATGTGGGCGAGTGTATTACACTCACCGAAAAAATGTTTAAAATATTATTTTTTAATGGATTCAATGGTCCAGATGACAAACATGTAAGTAGAAGTGTCCAACTTACAAAATAGACATAGTACAAGAGTTCAGAAGAGCATTTTGCTATCTATAATCTATAATCTATATTTATATAATATATTAAAAGTGTGAAGACCTTAAAAAAGTGATTTGAACTTTTTGTGCTTTATTAAAATTATCCGCTTTAAATAAAATCGTCTTTTCACCAATTTTAAAAAATTATTATTTATGTATATTTATAAAATTTACTTACACATTTAATTGTTGACCTAAAATATCAGACTTCGCAAATGTTATTGGCGGAAAAAAAAGTTGTCGTCTATTAGGTGTGGAATTCTTTTGTTTTTTTCCTTACTTGGATAATACTTCTTGTATTAAATTTCTAATTCTTTGATTTTTTTCCTTATTTGGGATTCTTACTACCAATTAGTATTTCTTATATGTTCAGAGTTTTCTTGACAGATAAATTCTTTGATCATGAAAACTGTGAGTTTTTAAAAAAGTAAATCTTATTTTCAAAGTGAAAAAATAATATTTGAGAATTGGATTTTGTCTCACTGTCATTGAATGAGGTGTTGTTGTTGGGGGTAGGTGTCAGGGGCGAAGCTGGTTCATTCGAACCCCTTTCAATGAAAAATTATTTTATATATACATGGTTAAAATCATTACTATATTTATATAGTAGATGTTAAACCCCCTTCGATTAGTTCTTGTGAAGCCCCTTGATAAAATTCCTGGCTCTGCCACTAATAGGGGTTGAATGATCACGGCATTCACTTGATCTCTTGAAGCTCTGTTCTTTTATGCTCTTCAAAGAGGATGGTAACCAGTCATGAAACAAAACGTCTGTTGAGAAAAAAATGGCAACGATCACTGCATTTTGCCGTCGATCAGTGAGAGTCGAAGAACTTGTGCTTTTTTGACAATGGCTGATAACAATTTAAAATTATTTGCTGAACGGTGGACAATCGAGAAAAAAAAACTTAATTGTAGTGAGTTACAATAATGTCGTATTAAGCTAGGCGCTGACTAATAACTTTGATGGCACTACTTTCATCATCAACTTAATTGTGTCGTTTGGACAAGGAATCACAATTGATTCTCTTTAATATAATCATGCCAAGAGTTCCTGACAAGCATGCAAATAGCTTGGCAAGCATTGGATGAATGTCTTCATGATATGGTGCATGCAATCCTACTATTCTCGTCTTTGAACGAGCCAAATGACTTGATGTTTCGGACACAAAAATTTCAATCAACTCACTTTGATCACTTTTGGGAGATATTGTAACAACAATAAAAATCAGATTCTATTTTTTTAATCCTATTTATTATTTATTTATAAGTTTTTATTATTTGTGATTTTTGAATTTAATTACGGGTAGATGATAATTTTGTGATGATCTTCAAATGCATGATAATAAAGAATAATATTTTCTTGTGTGATCATTGCGGATCGTTATTCTTGCATAAAGATCATATGTGGAATTTAATAAAAATGACATGAAATATTACAAGTGCGTATCTATACCTGAAAGTTGTTATAAGTGAATCTGACTAGAGAAATGAGTTAGTGAATTCAGTTTTCTCTATATGTGAATGAAAAGACACACAATATGTCTAAAGTGTTGGGGTGTTTGACATGTGATTAGAAGTCAATATATATTAAACTTAGCATTTAGTATGACCCCAACTTTCTATTATAATAGATATGTGATTTTGTGGATACTTTATTGATATGTTGATCGAAAGAAATCATAAGAGATTTTATTTACACAAACAACCAGGTAACTTAAGTTGTTATAACATGAATCTTTGATTTTTTTATTCTTGTGTTTATGCTTAATTTTTCGTTTTACCTTTTGTTGTTCTGTCTATGAAAAAAGTAATTCTGTCTACGAAAAAATAATCAATCATGTATGTTGCTTGATGATTCCAAGGAAAGTTGTAACTTGTTTATTCTGTTTTGGAAGTATACAACTGAGGTTTTTGTGCCTATTCGTATTGTGTTCCTCTCTTCTATAGTTTTTCAAAGAGGCTATTGTTGAAAACTTGCATTGTTGCGTCTTTGTCAATATTTTTCCTTGATATGAAGGCAAAACTTAAAATTTAAAATTAAATTGACAATGTATATGTTTAATTTAAACTAACACATATACTTTATTTCGTGCCCCCGTTAATTTTCATAAAACGAGGGTTAAATATAGTGGTTAGCAGTAAATATACGAGGTTCTAGTGTAATCAATTATTTCATATTCTCCTTTAAATTATGATGATGGAAAAGTTGTATCAAGATTAGGAACTAGGAAAAGAGTGACTCTAAGAACTTTTTTGTTTGGTAAAGTAGAGATGCATTGATCATAAATAAATTTGGTTTTTACAAAGTAAGGCCTAATTGTAGATACCTAATTTTGTCCCTCCCGAAGTCTAATTTTATTCATTTTTAGTCCACCTTACCATGTGTCCAACCCCATGTAATTATATCCCACCAAAATACAAAAATAAACAAAAAAATACCTCTAACTAATTTATCTTATCCTAACAACCTATCCAATCAAAAGCTTCCACCTACCCTAACTACCCATGTGATTCCCCCCTCCTTTTTCTTGTCCACAAAGAAAGAATATATGGGGGACCCACCAAAATTCTCACATCATAACAAATTCATGCTCATTATAAAAGAAAAATTCTAAGAGGAAAAAGGGGGGCTTATTCTTTGATCATCATCTTCTCCACAATAACAAGAATCACCAACTAATCTTCCTCACAAGAACAAGAACAACAACGAAAAAAAAAAAAAAAGTAACCGGTGAACAGTACTGGTGAACAGTGACGGCGTGAAAAGTGACGGTGAACGGGTCATTATTTGTCGAGTTGGATTGTTGGTGTTAAGGTTCGGCTCGAGATTTCCGGGTGCGGACTCTCTTTATTCGAATAACATTGAGTTTGAAAGCTTCAAATTTAAGATCCAATTCTTTCTTCTCTTTTATTTAATTCTTATGTGATTGTGATTGCGTGTGATTCGATACCGTGGTTTGTTTGTTGATGTGAACTGTTGGTGACATTTGGGTGTGTGATGTGCTAAGCATGATTGGTGAATTTTTGTTATTCTCGATTGGTGGATTGTGTATCGAAATGGGTTAATCACGTGGTTAAAAATGAATTAAGGTGGGGATTAAAAATGGAGGAAAATGAATATTGATTAATTTTGATGTATTGATAATGTTAAACATGATAGAATTGTGATATGTTGAACTTGGTAGGCAAACGTAGGCCGGTTAGGCAAATTTAGGAATAACGATTTATTGGAGTGTTTGAATATGTGCGTGAATGGTACTTTCTACTTTATTGCACGAAAAGTTTAAATTGTACTCATTTGGCCGGGGAATGCCCCGAAAGATTTGTATTGATTTATCCGGGGAATGCCCTGAAGTAGCATGTACACAAAGGAGGCTCGTGATCAAGGCCAGGAACGTCGGGTGGAGTTTAGTTTAGGATTAGTTTAGAATAGAATAAGTTTTATATTTCAGCACCTCTTTTATTTTGGATTGTATAATTTGGACTGAACATTATTTTTGTTTGTTTTGAATTTTGTGTGATTTATTTGTTTGCTTGTTTTGTGTGTTTATGTGGTTTGTACATTTGTAATGTCAAATTAGCCGATACGCTCCACCAAGCGACCCTGGTCGAACCACGGGATCGAGGGGTGCCTAACACCTTCCCCTCGGTCAACAGAATTCCTTAGCCGGAATCTCTGTTCGTAAACCGGTTTAAAGAGTCAAATGGTTTCAAAAAGGATTTTCCAATGGTGACTTGGCACACCAGATTATGCCAAGTGGCGACTCTGATTTTGAATGTAAAAACAATTTTTTTTCGGAACCAATCTTCATTTTGTCACTTTAATAAAAAACCCTTTCAAACCTTAAACTATAATTATTTTGGAGTAAAAAAAGGGGTGTGACAGCTTTGGCGACTCTGTTGGGGAAGATAAATTTTTCAGAATTCGAGCTATTTTTGGAGTCGTATTGGCTTTGTTTGGCATTACGAGTGTATAAGCATTGTTTGTGATTTTGTTTGTGTTATTGTTTTCACTTTTGTGCATTTTTCGTGCTCTTTGTTTATAGTATTTATCCTATGTGTTACCGCCTTTATATCTGTCATCATGTGTCTACCCCCAGGCCTTCTTTCTGCAACAAGTTCGTAGTACACGTGTTGTACACAACCTCTAGTTGAGTCACCCTTATTTTAGGGGGGAGCCGTCGGTGTTATGGAGTAGGTGGAAAGCAAAACAGCCACAATCAACCATACGCTCCCCCGAACAGCCTTGTTAGTGAACCACAACCTAGGTCAACCTTTAGGTCATGCTTATGTGCATCATACTGAGACCTAGCGGGACCCACATGGCCCTTTGTAGGAGACTCACCTCTAAAGCATCCCTACGTGCTAACTGTTACATCTTTAAGGGTAACGTGGTCATTTGACGAACTGATTTGAAAAAAAAAATATTTGTTAGGAGTAAGTTGCGTAGGCAAAAAAAAAACGAAAAAGAAAAAAAAAGAAAAAAAAAAGAAAAAGTGAGTCGAAAAGAATGAATCAAAAGGAGTGTCGTGGTTTATTTTAGAGTTCTTTATGGCTTTTGTTCTTCACGATCCAAAAATAAAAAGATTTTTTTTACGTTTTGCATTTATCTTCTCAAAGTACCGTAAGTTCAACAAAAAAAAAAGAAAAAATGAAAAAAAAAGAAGATTTTGTTTGCCTTTTCTACTTATTTGTCAAAAGAAAAAATACCAAAAAAGATTTTTCTTCATAATTGGTGGTGTCAGTCTTAGTTGAAGTGTCTAGTTGAAAATCCAAAAAGTTTTTATTCGTTTGTTTTTGGTTGTGTCTCTTAAGTTAGGATCAATTTATTAGTTAATCGTTAATTGTCCAATCTGGACGAACTACGCACCCCTGATTCTCCTCTCTCGGGAGTGAGATACGTAGGCAACCTATTGTGGGTTCGGGGATCTTATTTGAAAAATCCAAAAATATTTCTTCACTCTCCATTTAGAGTAGGCGTTTCATATACATCTTTAAAAGAAAACTACAAAAAAAAAATTCCTTTAATAGGTTCAAGTTTCATTTTCACATGAAATTCAAAAATCGAAAACCCAAAAAGATTTTTTCTTTGGTAATCACAGGTTTCATTTTGTATAGAGATTTAAACCTAAAAAAAAAAAAGATTTTCGTCAATTCTTTTGACACTTTGTTTCAAGAAAGAAAAAAGAGTTTAATTGGCCATTATGACAAAACTTCACGAACTACGCACATTTGATTCTCCTCTCTCGAGGGTGAGATACATAGGCGCCCTTCTTGGGTTCGGTGATCTTTTCAAGAAAAAAAAAGAAGAGGTTTTGAAAAACTGTTGAACTCTAACCATTTGCTATCTCTTGTCCAGTTAGTTTAAGGTGGTTGGCTTGTGGCATTTTGGCTGGTCCTCCATATTGCTCAAAGTCACAGAGGAAGTTATGGCCAACAAGGATACCGAGTTAGTTGTCACTAATCAAATAGGGAGTTCGGGGAATGAGAATGTAGGAGATAATGAAGAGATTCAGAAATTAAGGCGGCAAATAATAGAAATGCAGCGAGCTTGGGCTAATGGGTTGCCGCCTCCTCCAGTTCCCACGGATAATCTGGAATATCTTTCTAGCTTGTCTCCCGTGTCACATGCACAATTTCCCATTTTTGTTGATATGGCACAACATGCATCAGGATCGACTCCGGGGCAACAATATCCAACCACTTCCAATGTTCATTTCCTCACTCCCCAATCCAAGACTACCACATACTCGGCTCCAGCTGTTGTTCATGCTTTTGCGGCGCCACCCCCACCTCCTACTTTTGATGTTCATCCACAAGTTGTGCCTCCCTACTCTACAAGAGAGCCTGCATTGAATATTTTTAGTGATCAGCATTATGCTCTCGAGCCTACATTTAAGTCGAATGGTCCTTACGATTTCCCTCAACCGCCTGAATTTCCTCCTAACACTGAGAAGCATGTTATGATAGAAGAACAAGAGGAAATAGCCAGAAAATTGAGAAGGTTGGAACTAACTATGAAAAACTTGCAAGGACTTGGGGGATACAAAAGTGTCTCATATAAAGATCTGTGCATGTTTCCTGGTGTACATCTTTCTCTTGGTTTTAAAATGCCGAAGTTTGAGAAGTATGATGGACATGGCGATCCTGTAGCACATTTGAGACGCTATTGCAACCGGCTAAGGGGCGCTGGAGGGAAGGAAGAATTACTCATGACATATTTCGGTGAGATTCTTTCAGGTCTAGCTTCAGAATGGTTTGTTGACCAATACATTGACAAATGGATTAGTTGGGATGACCTAGCTAACGAATTTGTGCAACAATTTCAATACAATGTGGAGTTGATCCCTGATGAAAAATCCCTAACTAGTATAACAATGAAAAATACTGAGAATTTCAGGGAGTATGCAATTAGATGGCGCGAACAAGCTGCTAGAGTAAAACCACCAATGAAAGAAAGAAAAATAGTGGAGGTGTTTATTCAAGCGCAGGACGAAACATATTATCAACACTTGTTACCTGCATTAGGCAAGCCATTCATTGAGGTCCTTAAAATGGTGGAGATGATAGAAGAGGGAATTAAGACTGGTCGCATTGTGAGTTTTGCAACATTGAAAGCGACTACTCAAGTAATTCAAAAGGGTTCAGGAAATGTTGGGGAGAAAAAGAGTGAGGAAGATGCACCTGCTATTATAATTGGACAGCAAGAAAGGTCAAGAAGACTACGTCGTCGTCGATC
The DNA here is from genome assembly GCA_030864215.1 of Capsicum pubescens. Classification (NCBI taxonomy): domain Eukaryota; kingdom Viridiplantae; phylum Streptophyta; class Magnoliopsida; order Solanales; family Solanaceae; genus Capsicum; species Capsicum pubescens. Next base: position 182,004,019 of record CM061539.1, on the reverse strand, counting down.
TCAGGTTCAAGCTCAAGTTTATGCCCAGGCTCCACATAATCACTCCCAAAATCCGTTATACTCTGTTCCTCCACATCCATATCCAGTGTATAATGCACAACCACAAGTTCAACCCTCATCTTACCCACAATGGCATACCCCAACGCTCCAGAGTCATCCTCTAACTCCATAAACATACCAAAACCCTTCTAAGCTAGATTTTTTATCCAAGCCAAACAATGAAATGAGGCAAAAGTCGAGAGTTAGCTTCACACCAATTGGAGAGTCATATGCCAGTTTATTTTAGAGATTGGTACAGGAAGGAATGATCATTCCTCTCCTTGGGCATACCCTTAATCGGCGTTCAAGAAATTTTGATCGTAACGCACGATGTGCATATCATTCTGAGGCTCAGGGTCATAGTATTGAAGATTATCGATATTTGAAAAGAGAAATTGAAAAGATGATTCATGATGGATCAATTATGGTGCAGAGCATTGATAGTGAGGGAAACTCTAGTCATGCTGATATGCAAATCAGTGGCTAAGATGTCAGGCTGAGCAATGGAGAAGTCACCCTTCTCCTTACCAGGAAGGGCTTTGGTAGCTTGTTTTGTTTTATTTTCTGTTCTCCGAATTATTTCAGGGTTGTAGTTCAGGATTTATCTTGTTTTGTCCCTTTGTCGTTTATGGTCAAACACTTCTATCTTTCATTTTTATTAAATGGAGTGTCCCCTTTTTCTTTGTGTTTTAAATATGTGTTTTTTTTTTACATAGTACATTTTATGTTGACTCTAGTGATATGATATTCTAGTGAAATTTACAGCTAGATCTTAACATCCAGTTTAAGAATGAACATTGAATCAGAGGGTTAAAGTTAGAAAAAGAGAGCATCTGAGGAAATAGATAGAGTGCTGGGGCATTTGGTGATCAAGTTGAAACCTTCTTTGAAAATTAAGGCACTTATTTTGAGAATCACAAGAATAACTTGGTCATCAATTAAAAGACATGTCTCAATTAGATCAAATAGTGTCCGCGTGAACAGAAAGAAAATCAACTTCACAAAATCATGAGTCATTCAATGTGAGGAATGTGCAACAAAAGTGGAGTTGTATGACATATAAACGCAGAAGAAATAGTGATGCACAGACTCAGTCAAAGTTAATGCTGTAAAAGATGTCAAAAGATCTTCATCTTTCACTTTCATATTGCATGATATGTACTTGCATTTTCAAAGATTGATATGACGAAGGCATTTCATTCTGCCATCCAAACATCGTGTCATCCTTTGTATACCCCATTTGAGCTTTAGTCTTATTTTCTTTCATACACCTCTTTTGGAATCAATATAGTCAGCAAAGCTCAAAAGAACAATGTCGAGCAAAACAATAGTCAGAAAAGTTCAAAAAAAAAAAAAAAAAAGGTGTCAAAAAAAAGAGAAAAAAGAGTGTGAAGAAAAATAGAGTCAGAAAAATCCCCAAAAGAAAAAAAAAGAAAGAAATCAGAATCAAGCAAAATAAGCTGCCAGAACTACACATGACCTGATTCTCCTCTCTCGAGGGTGAGATACGTAGGCAGCCCTACTTAGGGCTCGGTCCAACCAAATAAACAATTTAGAGTCACCTAGTCAAAAGAAACTGGGGCATGAGTTAATCCTCATTGTTTGAGTCGATTCCAAAAGTTGTAAGTCCTAACCCACTTTAAGTGTCGTTTGGTCCTCATGCCATCCTTTCTTTCCAACCTATTCAAAATCCAAGTTACAACCAAAGAAAGGCCTTCAGATCAATCTTTGAGGATGTTAAGGCTAAGTATGCAAGGGATATAATGATGCATTTGGGAACTACTTGTCTTCCTCAGCATAAGAAATCAAGACAGAAATAGAATGAGAGAGTCTAATTGGTGAAAACCCTTACGGGCACTATAAGGCGATGGTAAGTTGAGAGAAATAAAAATGAGAGAGTCTTATTGGTGAAAATCCTCACGGGCACCATAAGGCGATAGTGAGCCGAGAGAAAATGAAAGAAGCTTGTTGGAGAAAACCCTTCAAGGCACCATTAGCCGAATGGGGTCTTAAATGCAATTGACCTAAGAAAGCAACTCAGTTTCAAGGTCATTAACTCAACAACAATGGGTAGAAAGTTTGGATGAAAAGATCAAGCTGCTTAATCCAAAATGCATGGCATAATCATTAGTGTTGACTGTCATTTTTAGATGAATTTTCCGTTTCGTTGTTTTAAAAGGGGATATTCATTGTCTTTTCTTTCTTCTCTTTATTTTAATTTTATCTTTCTTAAGTCAGTTATCAAAACAAAAATTATCATTTTTTTTTGGTTGTTTCTTGTCTTTGAGTCAAGTTCGTGTCAAAACAAGTGAGAAAAGATTTCAAAACTGGCTACCAGGTTCTTTAATTGCACAAAGCAAGAAAAAAGCTAGCACATGAAAGAGACATGATTGTGAGCCCAAAAAAAAAGGCATGCAGGAAGTTTTGTCAACAGAGAAGTCGGGGAACTCATGGAAATACCAAGGTTCAAAGGGTTTATTTGAGAAACACGACAAAGCAGAAATACTGTGTTTGTTTCAGAGTTACTCTTAATAAGCTGAGTTTGAGTCAATGATACAGCAAGTCAATGACATATGCTAATGGTTGGAAGAAAATCTAAATGTGACGGGGGCAGGAGCAATTGCCTCAAAAGCCAAAGCCACAAACTAGCCACCATGTTTTTAAACTCACAAATTTTCTTTGTATGTAATAGGAATACATGTTGCATTCAGATCAAGGATTTCAGAGCCTAAACATCAAAGGCCGTAATTTCTCACCTCAACAAATGCAAGAGGCAAGGTTGCTGCACAGGTTTGGTAATCAAAACCATGGTAAAATTCATAATTCAAGATCTCTAGGAGACGCATTTCGTTGTTTTGGTAATTCAAGCAGCTTTGGTAAGGAGACACACTTCATTGTTTTGATAATTCAAACAACATTGATAAGGAAACACACTTCCTTGATTGGGTAATTCAAATTTTGCTTCTTAGGTAACGGACTTCCTAACTTAAGTCTTGATTCCTATAAGACGTACCTTTTAGTCGAGTCATCCCCTTTGACCCCTAGAAGACGTACCTTTTAGTCGAGTCATTCCCTTTGATTCCTATAAGACGTACCTTTTAGTCGAGTCATCCCCTTTGACCCCTAGAAGACGTACCTTTTAGTCGAATCATCCCCTTGGATTCCTATAAGACGTACCTTTTAGTCGAGTCATCCCCTTTGATTCCTATAAGACGTACCTTTTAGTCGAGTCATCCCCTTTGACCCCTAGAAGACGTACCTTTTAGTCGAGTAAATTCCTTTGATTCCTATAAGACGTACCTTTTAGTCGAGTCATCCCCTTTGATTCCTATAAGACGTACCTTTTAGTTGAGTCATTTCCTTTGATTCCTAGAAGACGTACCTTTTAGTCGAGTCATTTACCTTGATTCCTATAAGACGTACCTTTTAGTCGAGTCATCCCCTTTGATTCCTATAAGACGTACCTTTTAGCCGAGTCATCCCCTTTGATTCCTAGAAGACGTACCTTTTAGTTGAGTCATTTCCCTTGATTCCTATAAGACGTACCTTTTGGTCGAGTCATCACCGTTGATTCCTATAAGACGTACCTTTTAGTCGAGTTATCCCCTTTGATTCCTAGAAGACGTACCTGTTAGTCGAGTCATCCCCTTTGATTCCTATAAGACGTACCTTTTAGTCGAGTTATCCCCTTTGATTCCTATAAGACGTACCTTTTTAGTCGAGTCATCCCCCTGGATTCCTATAAGACGTACCTTTTAGTCGAGTCATCCCCCTTGATTCCTAAAAGACGTACCTTTTAGTCGAGTCATTCCAATTAACTCATAGAAATTGCATTTCTTTATTTAGAATAATTTTCTTTTCAGTTTTGATGTGATTTCAGGAGCATGCCCGAAGCACAGGGAGAATAAATGGAAAACCAAGAAACAAGGTGAAGAAATTGAAAGTTAAACAAATTGAAAAATAGCAAGTCAGGAGCCCGCCTGCAGAACAGGGTGAAGAAATTAAAAGCATAGCAACAAGTTGATGAAATAGCAAATCAGGAGCCCGCCTGCAGAACAGGGTGAAAAAATTGAAAGCATAACAACAAGTTGATAAAAATAGCAAGTCAGGAGCCCGCCTGCAGAACAGGGTGCAGAAGTTGAAAGCATGGCAACAAGTTGATAAAATAGCAAGTCAAGAACCCGCCTGGAGAACAGGGTGAAGAAATTGAAAGCCACGCAACAAGTTGAAAGAAATTGCAAGTCAGGAGCCCGCCTGAAGAATAGGGTGATGAAAGTCGAGTCAAGAACCAACAGAAGCTGTATAGATAGGATTTTTGTAATTTTATTTATGTTTTAACTTGTAATTTTCATTTTTTGATGTAATGACAGAGCCGCGGACCGAAACCTCGATGGAACCTCACTCGACTCTCCAACTCGGTATAGTCCACTTCTCTTCCAATCCTTTGAAATACCCGTGACTTGATTCTCTCATAATTTGGGTAGGAAGGATGTCTTAAGTCAAGACCCGGTTGTCCTTCTTCCTTCTGTTTCTTTCTTTGAATAATGGTCGGGTCAAAATTTGGTCTCGCTGTCTACTTCTTTGTCTGAAAATACTTCGTGTTTATATTCAAAGGGGGCATGATGTAGACACCTAATTTTGTCCCTCCCGAAGTTTAATTTTATTCATTTTTAGTTCACCTTACCATGTGTCCAACCCCATGTAATTATATCCCACCAAAATACAAAAATAAATAAAAAAATACCTCTAACTAATTTATCTTATCCTAACAACCTATCCAATCAAAAGCTTCCACCTATCCTAACTACCCATGTGATTCCCCCCTCCTTTTTCTTGTCCACAAAGAAAGAATATATGGGGGACCCACCAAAATTCCCACATCATAACAAATCCATGCTCATTATAAAAGAAAAATTCTAAGAGGAAAAACGGGGCTCATTCTTTGATCATCATCTTCTCCACAATAACAAGAATCACCAACTAATCTTCCTCACAAGAACAAGAACAACAATGAAAAAAAAAATAAAGTAATCGGTGAACAGTGACCGGTGAACAGTACCGGTGAACAGTGACCGGTGAACAGTGACGGCGTGAAAAGTGACAGTGAACGGGTCATTATTTTTTGAGTTGGATTGTTGGTGTTAAGGTTCGGCTCGAGGTTTCCGGGTGCGGACTCTCTTTATTCGAATAACATTGAGTTTGAAAGCTTCAAATTTAAGGTCCAATTCTTTCTTCTCTTTTATTTAATTCTTATGTGATTGTGATTGCGTGTGATTCGATACCGTGGTTTGTTTGTTGATGTGAACTGTTGGTGACATTTGGGTGTGTGATGTGCTAAGCATGATTGGTGAATTTTTGTTATTCTCGATTGGTGGATTGTGTATTGAAATGAGTTAATCACGTGGTTAAAAATGAATTAAGGTGGGGATTAAAAATGGAGGAAAATAAATATTGATTAATTTTGATGTATTGATAATGTTAAACATGATAGAATTGTGATATGTTGAACTTGGTAGGCAAACGTAGGCCGGTTAGGCAAATTTAGGAATAACGATTTATTGGAGTGTTTGAATATGTGCGTGAATGGTACTTTCTACTTTATTGCACGAAAAGTTTAAATTGTACTCATTTGGCCGGGGAATGCCCCGAAGGATTTGTATTGATTTATCCGGGGAATGCCCTGAAGTAGCATGTACGCAAATGAGGCTCGTGATCAAGGCCCGGAACGTCGGGTGGAGTTTAGTTTAGGATTAGTTTAGAATAGAATAGGTTTTATATTTCAGCACCTCTTTTATTTTGGATTGTATAATTTGGACTGAATATTATTTTTGTTTGTTTTGAATTTTGTGTGATTTATTTGTTTGCTTGTTTTGTGTGTTTATGTGGTTTGTATATTTGTAATGTCAAATTAGCCGATACGCTCCACCAAGCGACCGTGGTCGAACCACGGGATCGAGGGGTGCCTAACACCTTCCCCTCGGTCAACAGAATTCCTTAGCCGAAATCTCTGTTCGTAAACCGGTTTAAAGAGTCAAATGGTTTCGAAAAGGATTTTCCAATGGTGACTTGGCACACCAGATTATGCCAAGTGGCGACTCTGATTTTGAATGTAAAAACAATCTTTTTTTGGAACCAATCTTCATTTTGTCACTTTAATAAAAAACCCTTTCAAACCTTAAACTATAATTATTTTGGAGTCATAAAAGGGGTGTGACACTAATCAGGCACAAAAATGTAACAAAAAGGACTGGTGTTTCCACTACTAGTTACAGATCGGGAAAGATATTTTCCTTTAAAATCTTCCCAAAAAACGACTCCCACCCTGGCTGGAGGTGTTGCAAACACATGGAGTCTATCAAAAAGGTTACTTTCGGATCCTTGCTTTGCTAGCGTATCAGCTACCCTATTCTGCTCCCTGTAAGTATGGTAGACTGGAGGACTCCCCAAGCTCCCTAGTAAGCACCTGCATTCATTAACAACTGGATCATACAGTAAGCTACCTTGTTGAAGCATTCTTAAGATTTCCATTGAATCAACGCAAACTTCTAGGTGTTTGAAGTTTTGTTTTAAGGGCCATTAGTTCCATGAGGTTATTCGTGGGATGGGTAAAGATCTTGCTGAAACCCACAACCCAATCTCCTCTGTTATTTCTGATAAATCCCCCAATCCCCCCTCTCCCAAGATTGCCAATGCAAGACCCATCAGTGTTATGTTTAAAGGAGTTGGGGGGGAGGGCAATTTGAGAGAGATAGTAGTTTTGGGATTGGACACTGTGGCTGTCCCCAGGTGGTGGTATTCCACAGCTTCAGCATGAGGTATGCTGAAGCAAGGAATAGAGTTAGAATTTTGGAAGGTGTTAGCATTTCTCACCTTCCAGAGGTGCCAAAGACATATAGGGAGAAGGGTATCCCAAAGAGTATTATTATCAAAGCTGTGTTTATGCACTTGATTCCAAGTGTTGGGACAGTTGTTAGGATCAAACATGGAGAGGTGGAGAGTGATGCTACCTCTGTACTTTTGGAGGAGGCGATCCCAGAAGGTCTGTGCTAGGTTGCATCCAAAGAAGATGTGGTGCTGATATTCTTGGGTGCAATTGCAGTGGTGACACTGAGTGTCAATATTGATGCCTCTTTTGTGCAGGGTAGTATTAGTGTGGAGACTATTGTGTTGCATGAGCCACATAAAGGTGTTGACTTTATTGGGGACATTAATATGCAAAATCCAGGTGTAGGTTGTGTGGGGTCTTTGAGTCTCTTTCTTCCTATTGGTCATGTATTGGTAGGCACTTTTGCAGGAGAAGTTGACATCCCCCCTAAGCCTCCAAAGAGGGGTATCTTGGCTGAGATGAGTGCTCTGTATGAAAATATTCTGCATATATTGGTGATGTTGTGAGGGAAGTCAAAGAGAAGGGTAGTGAAATCCCATCTTCCATCCCTCCAGACATCTTTAACCATAACTTGGTTGGAGGGGTTTATGTTGGGACCCTGGATAATGGATGATAGGGGAGGCATCCCGGGGATCCATCTATCATTCCAACCATTGACTTTAGTGCCATCTTTTATGGCCCAAAAGAGGGCCTCCTTACAGAGGTTCCAACAGTTAGTTATAATGCACCAAGTCCCGGAACCCTTATTGTAGGTCTTAGTACCAGTACCATGTTTAGCAATGAGGGTGCTAGCCCAAAGGGAATTTGGGTTTGAGAACATTCTCTAACCCAAGCTGCAAAGAAGGGCCTCATTCTTGATAGTAGTCCTTTGCATACCCAAACCCCCCTCTCTTATTGAGAGAGTGATGGTGTCTCAATTCAGGAGGTAAAGTCTTTTTTTAACATTAGTGGTGCTCTAGATAAAGTTCCTTTGGGTTTTGTCAATCAGCTTATGCATAGTGCTGGGAAGCTTGATGTATTGCATGATATGATTAGGGATACTGGCTAAAGAGGATTTAGCAAGAGTAACCCTACCAACCATATTAAGGAAGTTGGTCTTCCATCCAGCCAACTTTCCTTTCAAATTATCAATTATAAATTGGAAATCTCCCATGACAGGCTTTTTATGGAAGATGGGGAAGCCCAGCTATTTGACAAAGTGATTGGATGATTGAATGCCCAGGATGGTAGAGAGGTTCTCCTGCTCAGCTAAACCACAGTTATTTGAGAATATGACTCTAGATTTAGCAAAGTTGACTTTTTGACCAGAGTGGGTGTTGACACCTAATTTTTGCCCTCTACGACTAAATTTAATCCCGAGTTTCTTCAGTTTTTAATAAACCAAAATAATTATTTCATCCAAATAAAAAAAAAACTTAAAATATTTTTCATACGTGATTTTGTCATTTTAAGTAGCGATTATATACTATCGTGTTCAATTATATGAGATTATATAATTTGTTACTTAAATATTTATTTTACAAAATATCAGATTTAATTAAGGCTTATCTTGAAAATAAATTCAAATGATTAAAATCTTAATTTAAATATAATTTATTCTCAAAAATAATTTATTTGGATAAATAAACATTCATTTTATTAAATCAAGAAGCTCGGGATAAAAAAAAGGTATTAATTCGTATCGAATTTTAATTTAATTTAGCCAATCTATTAGATTTGACCATAATTGAAAATTGGTCATAATTGCAATGCAATTCGTCAATTAATTTTTAATTTGATCAAAATAAATAAATATGGCTAAATTTTAAATTCCAATTGGGGTTATATTTTAAATAACCCCAAAATTCTCAGAAACTCTCATAACTTTTACCCAATTCCCACCAAAAAATAAATTCAAATTGTACTATTCCCCCCAACTTTGTCCTTTTCCAATTTTGAAATTCAAAGATTGTACTACATTGTACTATTTCCCTCCACATTATCTTCCGCCTCACTTTATGTTTAATTTTTACATTCCAAAAATCCCCCTAAATGCTTTTTCTCCCACATTGGTAGATGACAAGAAATAAATCTCTATCCTTTCCTATAAATACTTTTCTCCCACATTGGTGGAAAAGAAAAAAAAAATACCCCATTCTCTCCTATAAATACTACCACTACTTTGGTGGAGAGAAGAGGGGAGAAGGAAGAAAAAAAAAGGCTAGAAAGGTGAAAAAAATCCTTTTGAGCAAAAATAGTTATTTTTATTTAGTAAAAATTTAGTTTCATAAGTTGATCGGCTAATCAAAATTTTTGAGTTGTCGGCGACGTTTTTCGGTGGTGGTTGATTCCAACGAAGCTCGTAGTCTCATTTTGCTGCCCCCAAAAAGGTAAACACACCTTTTTTTTTATTTTAGTTTTTATTATTGTTTTCTTCTTCATCTTTTTTCTTCTTCGTAGTTGGTAGATATAATTTTATTTGCTGGGATTGTATGTTGTAGATGACCTTGAAGGCCCTAGGACGTTGTGGTATCGATATTCTAATTATTTTCATGTTCATGATATAAAAATGAGCTAGCAATAGTTTTATGTACCTTTTTTTACTTTATTCTTTGATTATTTTGGATAAAGTTTCAATCTTTGCTTAAAAGATGTATTTATGCTTTGTTTAAACTCATTGTTGTTGGATACATTTATTTTTAGTATGTAAAATTATTTTCTTTATGTTTAGAAGAATAGTTAATGTTGAATGTTTTGCCTTCTCACCTTATTCTTTGATTATTTGAATAAAGTTTAGATCTTTACTTGAAAAACGATACTAATGTCTTGTTTAAACTTATTGTTGGTAGATATATTTGTTTTTAGCATGTAAAGTTATTTCCTTTATGTTGAAAAGAATAGATAATATTGATTGTTTCTCTTTTTTTACTTTATTCTTTGATTATTTTGGATAAAGTTTAGATCTTTACTTGAAAAATAATACCCATGTCTTGTTTAAACTTATTGTTGGTAGATATGTTTTTTATAGCATGTAAAGTTGTTTATTTTATGTTGGAAGAATAGTTATTATTATTTGTTGCGCCTTAATAAAAATAGTAATTAGTTAAGTCAAGAATTTGTCATTTGCTTACTAATTATTTTAATGGATTTCAAAACCCTCATATAAGATATGAAGTGCTAGCTTTATTTTTCATCCAAGATGTTTATTCTTCTTTGTTCGCATGTTGTCTTTTCAAAATGATAAGAAAGCTCAAACTTTTGTGGCTAAATAAAATTATTTAGATATTTTTGACTCATGCATAGTATGATTGTGGAACTTTTGCTTTGCATTTTTTATTTGTTGACTCTTATTCTTGTGCAAGTGTGCTTATTCTTGTCATTCAAAAATTGGTTCTTGATAGTTTCTTTTACTTTGAAATATGTCACTTTTATGCCTTGAACATATATTAATTTCTTTATCTTTTCTTTGCATGCAAAAAAATATCTCAAGTCCAAATAGACTCCTCTCCTCTTGCATTTCATAATGGGTAAATGAGGCTCACCCCTTTGAGTCAAGTTCGAAGTTTAAACCCATGGTCCACTACATGGCGTGCGGGTGCTAGAAGATAGACGAAGAAGGAAAATAGGTCAAAACCCATTGATGAGGTCACTAAGAGACTTGAAAAGTCTCAATTTTTATTATTGTCTTCTTTTTATTTATTCATTTAGTCATTTATTCATTCATTCATTCATTTCAGCCTCAAAGCCAAAGTTGTATTTAATACAGGTGGAGCAAGACTCGAGCCAAAGGCTCTAAAAATAGTTTAGGACAGGTGAAATGGGTCGGAAGCCCAACTAGACTAGGACAGGTCTTGTTGATTTGGGCCAAATGACCTAAATCCTTTACTTTCTCCTCCCTTCTCCTTTTATGTGTTTATTTGTTTATTAGTTTTGTTTAGACTTAGTTAAAATCCCTACTAAGTCTCCTAAATCTATTTTACACAAGTCTTTTTTTTTTTTGACAAAAATCAAATCACTATTTCAACAAATTAATCTTTTCGAAGTTAATCAAAAGACGATTTTCAAACAGTTCGGATAACCGCAAGTTAGCGGACGTTTTAGGTGCCTAACACCTTCCTAAAACGTTAATAGGAACCGCTTATCTAGAATCTCTAACTTAAAATGATTTTCCTGTTTTGAATCGTTTGAAGTAACTTTTATAAAGGTTTCTTAATTCCTTTTCAAAAATTAAGTGACGACTCTCTTCAAAAAGTCAAAATTTCCACAAAACAGAAATGGCGACTCTGCTGGGGATCTTTAACTAGGTTCTAGCCAAATGATTGATTTCGTCTTTTGATTAACTGTTTATGTGTTCTGATTATGTAAAGTTTAATTATCGCATCTCATGGCATATTCCTGCATCTTATAAACTGTTTTGGGGTTTCGTGGATGTCCCGGCCCCTGTTGTTCAATTCCAAAATGTGTTGGAAATACGAATAGCTTATCGGCACATGAGTCGTCTGACGCTGTTCGTATTTTCGAACTCAAGTTGTCTGCTTGAGAACCAATGTTCAAACCCACTCTAGACACCTAGGATAGAACGAAATCAAAATCCTATTTTAGGCATGAGCCTAGGACGACCCAATACCCGAGCGGGGTATTGGGCCCATTAGAATACCTGCCCTACGTCTATTGACCCCGAGTCAATTATAGACGAACCATATTTATGTGTTGAAGAAAATGTATGCCTGTCTAATTCAATCCATTATCCTTTGGGGGTCGGGAAAAAGCTTGATTTGCTTACTTTCGTAAGAAGAATTGAAGCAAGTTAAGCAAGAAATTGATCGATTTGGGAGATTGCATCTAAGGCACAATTTGAGTGCCGACGGATGTCACCAATGTGAGAAGTGGACAAAGCTAAGAAGGCAAAGGCAGATGAAGGAGCCTCCAGTAGCTAGTTTTTCTATTCTCCCCTGCGCGGGAACTTATCCTTTTTCATGTTATTTTCCCTTTTCCCCAAAGATTGTATCCCTCTTTTGTTATCGTTTGTACGCATTTATGCCCGTTTCGTATCTATATAAGTTGGGGTATAATGGATTGACCTTAGGGAAGCATATATTTTCTTCAAAAATCGTTAGGCCTGAACCCTTGGCTCAAAAAGGGTCACCCCAGTTAGGATACGCATTATTATAATGTTTTGTGTGCTTGTGGTGTTTGTTTGGATCAATGGCAAGTTTATCCGCTATGCTCTTATGGATGAATTTGTCTAGGACTCAAACAATTCTATATGGTTATTTTCTGTCAAATATTTTGCATTACTTATCACATACGGAAACTAACACATCTGCCTTTGAGTTGTTTTACTTTACATATTGATATAAGCTGGCAGAACATCCCCACTTCACCCGATCGAAAGCGCACAAAATCCCCTCCTCTGACCATCATTTAAAAATGATGGGAAATGACGAAGAAAGCGCACTGACTATCCGGGATAATGTGATAGCGGAACAGAATGAGATGATTGCGGAACTTGCAAGAACGTTAGAAATGCTTCAAGAAGAAATAAATCGCACTCGGGATTTGGCTAACTTGTCCATCACCGTCAATGATCCCTCTCTGGGAGGACACGAGACTCCACTCCAAATTCCTCCCCTCAGCACACCTATTCTCGGGGATCAGCCGAATAACGTATCATCCGGCTCCGCTCCTCCATTTGTCCAAAATACTAATCGTGAAAATAATCCAAACGTCTACCATCCACAAAATCCGTCCGTAACCCCACAGAACCCACCTTCGAATCCATTACCAAATCCTCAAAACACATTTCCAAATCCTCAAAACACATTTCAAAATCCGCAAGATTCACTCCCAAATCCACAAAATACGTCAAACCTACCTTTGAATCCACCAAATTTATGTCCAAATCTGCGAAATCCTTCTCAAATTCAGCCAAACTACTCGCAAAGTCAGCAGAGCCTTCCCGATTTCCAAAACATCCTTCCCACTTACCAACCAAATTCCTTTCATCCACAAAATCAAGCCTCCCTTCCAAATCCCCTTCAGGCTATTGTATCCCCTGATACCTATGAACCCCTTCCTAATCCCGAGATGGACCATTACGAGGAGAAGGAGAAAGAGTGGAAAGCCCAGCATGAAAGGAATTTACTAGCTATGAAGGAGGAGATCATGAGGATCAAAGAGTCTCATGGAGCCAAGGACCACGACGGTTTGGGGTATGACGATTTATGTCTTCACCCGGGAGTAGATCTACCAGAAGGGTACAAAATCCCTAAGTTTGAGATGTTTGACGGTATCAGAAATCCAATGGCCCATCTAAGAAGGTACTGTGAGCAATTGGTAGGGATAGGGAAAAATGAGGCGCTATTGATGCGCCTATTAAGGCGAAGTTTGAATGGTGAAGCCTTGGAGTGGTTCATGTCTCAGGAGCCGAAAAAGTTAACTGGTTGGAAAACATTAGCCAAGAGTTTCCTTGACCGGTTCGCATTCAACATTGAAATAGTCCTTGATCGGTATTCACTAGATCAAATTAAATAAAAGAGCGTTGAGAGTTTTCGAGATTATGCTTTTCGTTGGAGGAAAGAAGCTGCCAAAGTGCAGCCCCCCATGTCCGAGGAGGAAATGGTATCCGTGTTCTCTCGTGCTCAAGAAGAAGAATATTATACCAGGATGGTGTCCGCTGTCAGAGCGACCTTTGCAGATTTGGTAAAAATAGGAGAATCATTAGAGGAAGGTATTCGGACAGGAAAATTGCCAAAACCCCGACATCATATGGAACTGCCATGTTTTCTAAGAAGAAGAAGGAAGAGGTAGGTGGGGTTTCTGCCAATTCTGTTACAAAATTGAAACAACGGTTCAATTCTAGAAATGTTTTATCTTCCCCGCCATTACCTAACCTTCCACACACATTCCACGTCCACCCCCAATACCAAACTCCACAGCCAAATATCTTTCCCCAATACCCAGTTCCACCTCCAAATTATCAGTCTAATTTCCAAACTACTCTCCCAAATAGCCGAACAAATTTCCAAACACCTCCAAATTACCACCAAGTACCCCCTCCTACAAACCTAAGCCCGTATAACCCCCAACGTCCAAACCACGAAAAGAAACCTCCCCGAAACTTCACCCCACTAGCTGAAAGTCGCACCCAATTGTTTGAAAGATTAAAGAATGCTGGTCATTTGCAACCAGTACAACCAAATCCTGTCAATCCTAGCTCTCGATTTTATCACCCTGATCAAAATTGTGCCTATCATTCAGGGGAAGCAGGGCATAGTACCGAGGACTGTCTTATCTTGAAACACAGAATACAAGATCTGATTGATCAAAAGGTCATCACGCTCCAGGCACCTACTCCAAATGTTAGCAGTAATCCACTACCCAACCATGGGGGATCTACAGTTAACATGATTGAAATAAAAGGCGAATGGGCATCTGGAAAGACCATTACTCAGGTGAACTCCGAAAAGCGCAAAAGGGCGGAAGAGGTAGGAAAGATAGAGAAAGATGTAGCTGCCTTAAGTATCAGTGAGAAAGCCCCATTTATAGTGATGATTGCACCGACTCGAGTGTACGCTCCCCCTCCAAAGAAGGAATTTATTGTGCAAACCGCCGCTGCCCAGGGGATGATGCTATCAGAACGATGTTACATCCCTGAGGAATTGACCAATAAGAAAGATTCACAGAAAAGGCCAATCACTAAAGGAGAGGCTGAGGAATTTTGGAGGCGTATGCAACCAAAAGATTACTCAATTGTCAAACACTTGGATAAAACGTCAGCCCAAATCTCTGTCTTGGCACTATTATTGAGCTTGCAACACCATCGACAGGCTCTGTCAAAGGTCTTGGAGGAAGCGTATGTTCCCGCAGGAATGAGCGTTAAGAATTTGGCTGCGATGATAGGGAACGTTGTGGGGAACCATCGCATATCATTCAGTGACGAAGAGTTGCTGTTTGAAGGAGTAATGCATAACAAAGCCATGCATGTCACCGCCATTTGTTGAGATTATGCAATTAATCAGGTATTAATAGACGACGGATCTGGTGTGAATATTTGTCCCCTCTCCACGTTGGTCGAAATGGGCTATGATTTGGGGAAAATTCATCAAAGCCACGTAAATGTGAGAGCATTCGATGGAGGGCATAGAGATACCATAGGAGAGATTGATTTGCACATCCAAATGGGGCCTGCTGAGTTTAAGACTAAGTTTCATGTTATGGATATCCATCCTAGCTACAACCTGCTTTTGGGAAGACCATGGATACACGGGGCAAAGGCAATTTCATCACCCCTTCATCAATTATTGGAGTTTATTTGGAAAGATCATGAAGTAGTCATCCAAGGAGAAGGAAGTCGATCGGACCGTCCCAATGGTTATGTGCCGGTGATTGAAGATGTTCCAAAAGGTAGCAGTTTCTATACAGTGAAAATTATAAATGCTGCAGAAAGAGATTCGACACCCAAAATATCAATGCCTTCTGTCTACAAAATGATTGCAATTGTGATGTTAAGAAATGGGTTCGAACTTGGTCGAGGCTTGGGCAAGAATTTACAAGGAATTATCGAGCCTATTGTGATCCCATAGAGAATCTCTAAGCACGGGTTAGGGTATCAGCCTACCAGAAAAGATAGGGTTGAGGATGAGCCAGAAAAGAGTCTATTTAGGCCCTTGCCACTCCCGTTCCAGTCATTTCCCGTACGAGAGATGTCAGATGATGATGGTCTTGGAGATGGGATAGGAGATTTGTTTGAAGGATGCAATGCTGTACCAGAAGATCTCCCAGAGTCCAGCGGGGTGAAGCAGATTGTGCCAGGGGAGGCTTTGCAAAATTGGACCTCCACTTCACTCATAACCCATCACCCGTCGTGGTAGATGAAAGGGCAATTACTAATAGTTTTGATATCGGTGATGATCCGAAGGAGGCCCCGCGATCCACCTTTTATATCTCAAAACTTTATTTTCGTATCTTACTACTTTCAAAAAAGGCGGAGGTTTGTATTTGTGCAAGTCACAAGCCATCTGTTTGTAATTATTTCTCAAATTTCAATGAAAAGGCCTTCATTTATTTGGAAAACTATATTAGTTCTAAAACGCTCCTAGTTCTATGTTTTGTTATTTTCTTATCATTTAACTTAGTTTGTTTGTCCATTACTGTAATAGTATCTTAAAACCTGCCAATGTTGTGTCATGTCAAAGCCTGAACGAATAAAATGAAGGGGACGATGATGGTCGGAAGGACGATGACGAGGAACAGTTAGTTGAAGATATGGAGGAATTTGAGAATCGCAAAAAACCCAATCTGGAAGAAACTGAAACAGTCAACTTGGGAGATCACGATGAAATCAAAGAGACCGATATCAATGTCCACCTCACGACGCCACAAAGGGAAGAGCTCATCCACCTGTTGCGAGAGTATATCGACGTGTTTGCTTGGTCCTATGATGATATGCCAGGGTTGAGCACCAGCATTGTGTCACATAAATTGTCGATAAATTCTGAGTTTGATCCAGTCAAGCAAAAAATGAGAAAATTCAAGCCAGATTTAAGTCTAAAGATCAAGGAAGAAGTGACAAAACAAATCCAGTCTAAGGTTGTCGAGGTCACAAAATATTCGACATGGTTGGCCAACATCGTCCCTGTGCCAAAGAAGCACGGCAAGATTCAAATTTGTGTTGACTATAGAGACTTGAACAGAGCCAGTCCTAAAGATAATTATCCGTTGCCCAACATCCACATTCTCATCGATAACTGTGCGAAACATGAAATGCAGTCATTCATTGATTGTTTGTTTCGCTGGCTATCATCAGATACTGATGGAGGAGGAAGATGTAGAAAAAACGGCTTTTATTATGCCCTGGGGTGTTTATCATTACAAGGTAATGACGTTTGGTCTCAAGAACGTAGGTGCGACATATATGAGGGCCATGACGATGATTTTCTATGATATGATTCATAAGGAGATTGAGGTGTATGTGGATGATGTAATTATCAAATCCCGCGAGAGTTCGGATCATCTAACTCATCTGGAGAAATTCTTCAACAGATTAAGAAGGTACAGTTTGAAGTTAAATCCTGCTAAGTGTGCTTTTGGTGTGCCATCAGGGAAGTTGTTGGGGTTCATTGTCAGCAGAAGGGGGATCGAGCTAGACTCATCCAAAATTAAGACAATTCAAGACTTGCCACCGCCGAGGACCAAGAAAGAAGTTATGAGTTTCCTGGGTCATCTGAATTACATTAGCAGATTCATCGCTCAATTAACAGTCATATGTGAGCCAATTCTCAAGATGTTGAAGAAAAATGCACTGAATGAGTGGACAGAAGAATGTCAGAGAGCTTTTGATTGCATCAAGGAATACTTGTCTGCACCACCGGTTTTGGTCCCACCGAGAGAAGGAATTCCATTTTTGCTTTACCTGTCAGTCTCAGAAAATACTTTCGGATGCGTCCTCGGGCAACATGATGAGACCAGCAGGAAAGAGAAAGCCATTTACTACTTGAGTAAAAAGTTCACACCATATGAAACCCGTTACACTCTTATAGAAAGGACATATTGTGCTTTGACTTGGATGGCACAAAAGTTGAGGCATTATCTGTCATCCTACACAACTTACCTCATCTCGAGAATGGATCCATTGAAGTATATATTCTAGAAGGCCATGCCTACAGGAAAGATAACCAAGTGGCAAATGTTGCTGAGTGAGTTTGACATTGTGTATGTAACCCAAAAAGCAATCAAGGGGCAAGCCTTAGCAGATCATTTGGCTGAAAACCCAGTTGATGAGGAATACGAGCCACTTCGGACATACTTTCCAGACGAGGATGTTTTTTTCGTAGGAGAAGATATCACGGAAATCTACTCCGGATGGAGGCTATTTTTTGATGGGGCGTTCAACTTCAAAGATTCAGGAATTGGAGCAGTTTTGGTGTCAGAAATGGGCCAGCATTATCCGGTAACTGCTAAGTTACGTTTTTCATGCACCAACAACATGGCTGAATATGAAGCTTGCATCCCGGGGCTCAATTTGGCACTTGATATGGGTGTTCGTGAATTGCTAGCCATCAGAGATTCAGATTTGCTGATTCACCAGGTACGGGGAGAATGGGCGGTAAAAAATTCCAAGATTACTCCTTATGTAGAGCTGGTGCAAGAATTATGCGGAAGATTCAAGGATATAAGGATATTGATTTTAGACATATCCCACGGATACAAAATGAGTTTGCTGACGCTTTGGCCACGATATCTTCCATGATTCAGCACCCGGATCAGAGTTACATTAATCCTTTGGAAATAAGCCTGAAGGAGCAACCCGCGCATTGCATACACTTGGAAGAGGAGCCTGATGGAAAGCCTTGGTACTATGACATTAGGAGGTATTTGGAATCTGGAATATATCCTGAAGAGGCTAGTAACAACCAAAAGAAGACAATCCGGCGTTTGGCAAAGAATTACTTTCCAAGTGGAGAAATTCTTTTTAGGAGGACTCCTGATTTGGGATTCCTAAGATGCGTCGATGCGGCGGAAGCCAATAAGTTGATAAACAAGGTACACGCTGGAGTTTGTGGGCCCCACATGAATGTGTTTGTCCTTACTAGAAAGATCAGGAGAACTGGTTACTTCTGGATGACTATGGAAAATGATTGTAGTAAGTTTGTGCAGAGATGTCCAAAATGTCAAATACACGGAGATCTGATTCGAATGCCTCCACACGAGATTCACGCAATGAATTCTCCTTGGACTTTCGTAGCTTGGGGCATGGATTTCATCGGACCAATAGAGCCACTAGCATCGAATGGGCATAGATTTATTTTGGTTGCCATTGATTATTTCACTAAGTGGGTCAAAGCTGCTTCGTACAGAGCCGTCACTAAAAAAGTGGTTGCAGATTTCGTCAGGAATAACTTGATTTGCCGATTCGGAGTGTCGGAATCAATTATTACTGATAATGGGGCAAACCTAAACAGTCACTTGATGAAAGAAATTTATGATCAGTTCAAGATTGTGCATCGCAACTCGACAGCGTACCGTCCCCAAATGAATGGAGCCGTAGAAACTGCTAACAAGAATATCAAGAAGATCTTGAGAAAGATGGTCGAAAATGATAGATCATGGCACGAGATGTTACCTTACGCCTTGCTAGGGTATTGAGCAACAGTTTGAACCTCCACAGGAGCATCTCCCTATTTACTAGTTTACAGGAATGAAGCTGTGATACCCGCTAAGGTCAAAATACCTTCCCTAAGGATTATTCAGAAAGCTGGACTGAGTAACGAAGAATGGGTCCGTGCTCGCTATGAACAATTCATGTTAATTGAAGAAAAGAGAATGGCCGCTGTATGCCATGGTCAGCTGTATCAACACAGGATGGTTCGTGCCTTTAACAAGAAGGTAAGAACTCGAGCATTTGAAGTGGGGCAACTGGTTCTCAAATGAATATTCCCTCACCAAGAGGAGTACAAGGGCAAGTTCGTTCCAAACTGGCAAGGGCCATACATAGTTCGCAAGGTACTATCTGGAGGAGCTCTGATTTTGTCTGAGATGGATGGCACAGAGTGGACCAAACCAATCAATTCTGATGCGGTAAAGAGATATTATGTTTGAATGACGTTCTAGTTTTTGTGTTTTCTTAGTTTGTTTGTAATCACCTTTGTAATAATGTTGTTTGCTAGTGTGTAACTGCCTAGAATCCTTTCTCTTTATGCACGAACTACGTTTGACTTGAATTCCTAAGAAAGGGATACGTAGGAAGCCTATGTCGGCTTCGGTCAACCCCTTAGGAAAATTTATCCTTTTCCCCTATGTACGAACTACGTTTGACCTGAATTCCCAAGAAAGGGATACGTAGGCGGCCTATGTCGGCTTCGGTCAACCCCTTAGGAAAATTTATCCTTTCCCCCTATGTATGAACTACGTGATGACCTGAATTCCCAAAAAAAGGGATACGTAGGCGGCCTATGTCGGCTTTGGTCAACCCATTAATTTCTTTTGTATATCCCTAGCGTAGCCTGAACTACGTTTGACCTGATTCCTACTTTAACGGGATACGTAGGCGCCCCAATGGCTCGGTCATATAACCCTAGGAAATAAAAACTGGGGCAGAATTTTTGAGAAGGAATCTCGAAAATTCACAAGAGAAGATCGACATCCAACAAAAAGAATGGAGATCAGCAAAGACTTCAGATCCACTCAGACTGGTATTATCTCAAACAAGTTTAAACTGGGGCAGAAATTTTGAGGAAGACCTCAAAATTTCCACCAAATGTCGGGACATATTCCAAATTCCCCAGCACCAGAGGTTAAAGCTTTGGAAACCACCAACTGTGACAAAGTCTGGGTAGACTCAATTTTTGGCTATGATAGAACTACTTGAAGAAACCCTCCAATAATAATCATTAGTTTTGGAAACCATCCATCGGATATAGTCAGAACCGTGAGGAAGACGTTCATAAAGCTAGTACATGACATGACTGGCAGAAATTTTCTAAAATTTTACAGAAGTTTTCAAAATTATTTTCAAAATTTAAGACTATTTTCAAAAATCTTACGACTCACTTAGTACTTGCCTAGACATCATTTGGGATAGAGTGTCAGGGTGGAAGTCTCAATATAGTGGAATACCCAAGAGATGGCAAGGAGCAAATCAAGGATCGAAGAAGGTCAACATAGAGTAATTTCATTCAACTAATCATTTTTCTGTGGATGCAGGGATCAATACGCAAAATGAGAGTCTCTTTCAAAAATCCCCGAGCAAATTGGGAGCCACAACAGATCATTAATGCCCAAGAATGGTATTTTAGGGCAGCCCCAAAAATAGGTTTAATGCCCATTTATTGAGGACCTTTTGATTTGTCCATCTCATTTCTTGAGATCGTAGGCGACAAACAAAAGCACTTTGTCTTCTTTACACGTATCGTATTTAGAAGTTTCCTAAAAATAGTTGCTAGTAAAAGTGACTATGTGTCTACTAATCATCTACCTTGAGTACAGGTACATGTAGAAAGCAGGACACTGATAAATGAAGTCAGGCAAAATTATTTTATCACTGCCACAATGGCCATTGCATATTATTGCCGCAAAGGCCATCACATATCATTGCCGCAAAGGCCATTACATATCTGTTGACGCGCTAGACACAACGCTAGCATCGAGGATATCATCAACATTCAATATCTATTGACGCACTAGACACAACACTGACATCGAGGATATCATCAACATTCAATATCTGTTGACGCACCTAGACACAACGCTGGCGTAGAGGATATCATCATCATTCAATATCTGTCGACACGCTAGACACAATGCTGGCGTAGAGGATATCATCAGCATTCAATATTTGTCGACACGTTAGACACAACGCTGGCGTAGAGGGTATCATCAGCATCCAATATATCTGTCGACACACTAGACACAACGCTGGCATCGAGGATATCATCGGCATTCAATATCTGTTAACGCGCTGACACAATGCTGGCATCAAGGATATCATCAACATTCAATATCTGTCGACACGCTAGACACAACGCTGGCGTAGAGGGTATCATCAGCATTTAATATATCTGTCGACATGCTAGACACAACGCTGGCGTAGAGGGTATCATCAGCATCCAATATATCTGTCGACACGCTAGACACAACGCTAGCGTCGAGGATATCATCAAGAATCAATATCTGTTGACGCACTAGAAACAACGCTGGCATCGAGGATATCATCAGCATTCAATATCTGTCGACATACTAAACACAACGCTGGCGTAGAGGGTATCATCAACATTCAATATATCTGTCGACACGCTAGACACAACGCTGGCGTCGAGGATATCATCAACATTCAATATATCTATTGACACGCAAGACACAACGCTGGCGTCGAGGATATCATCATTTTTTCATGAATCAGCATCTGAATACATTAAGAGCACACGATTTGGAGCCTTCAGGTCGCTATCTAAGGATGAATGATATATAAGATTTCCTAGCAATTGACAATTTGAAGGTCATCTATAAGTCATATTATTTGAAATAGGATAGTGTGCAAGATCACCTATGAGTTGATAGCCTGTAGGTCATCCGTAAGCCACAATAACATCCTAACCGGATAGTGTGCAAGATCGCCCAAAAGTTGATAGTTCAAAGGTTATCTGTAAGTCGCAACTAAATCCTTACCGGAGGATATGCAAGATTGTCAAATTGATACGTCCAAGGGTTCTCTATAGTCCGCGTCATATCCAAGATCGATTATGTGCAGGAATACTCAAAGATGATCAATTTGAGGGATTATCTATAAGTCATATTGTATCCAAGGTCGGATGATGTGCAGGAACACCTGAAAGCTAGCGATTGGAGGGATATCTGTAAGTCATCTCTTATCCAAAGTTGGATGATGTGCAGGATTACCTAAAAGCTAGAAATTCAAAGGATATCTGTAAGTCGCCTCGTATCCAACATCAAATAATGCGCAAGATCATCTAAAGATTGACAATTTAGGAAAAATTTATAAATCGATCATCGGCTACAACCGGAGAGATTATCATGCCACATACAACAAGTGATATAGGTACAATAAAGGATGACTTCGCTTTTCAGGCCACAACTCACGTGGAGATATGGTAAAAGACTACATACCTCTTTCGTGAATTATGTTTAGTACTAACACTTTTTGCTTGAAGCATTGTTGAGAGCATCCGAGAGGATGAAAATCTCAAATAAAAACCACAGGTACGGACGACTTCAGGTAGGACACAACACAACGTGGAACTCTTTCTTAGCAGCAAAACGGGACATAGTCTAAAAAGGGACGACAAACTCTTTGGATGCGAGCTAAATGATGATCACCACCACCATCCAACCACACCCCTGTTAGAAGGCATGTGGGAATTTCAGGATATTCTGGTTTCAGCTTCACCTTCGGGATATTTTTAAACTCATGCCGAGGGTAACCTTCTCTTTTTTTCAAATTTGGGTGGCAACACATTTAGAGTTTTGGAAATTATCTCCAGGTAATTTCTTGACTATGGATGTGAAGGATCCCACATTCATGGTTAAGAGGTTACAAGTCTCTTTTCTACAACTCGATCAACTTGTCACTCATTTCGAGCCAAAGATGGTCTGAAATAAAAGACTATCTTTTCTACCAATTGAGTCGAACTACAAGCAGTCTGATTCCTTGAAATATTGGGGATATGTAGGATGGGATTTATGTAGAAAACTCGACTGCATTCCAACCTCCCCCCTAATCCCTTTATTCCCCAGTTTCTCGGTTTTATGAAACACTCTAAAACTGAGATAACTTGTGAATTTTTTGAAAATCGTGCTTTAAATCAAGCTCTATGAACAACAAGTGGCCTGAATTCTCATGTAACCAGAGATATGTAGGAAACCTAATACCGAGGTCCGGCCATGACTCTATGAAACTCGTGCGAAAACCAACCTCTTTCAGATTCGAATCTATGGTCGGACAAAAATTAGGAACGTCAACCTCCCTTTGCCCAGGGTTACTTACATCCACCCTACCCAAATGGAGGGGTCAGCTGTTGACACCTAATTTTTGCCCTCCACGACTAAATTTAATCCTGAGTTTCTTCATTTTTTAATAAACCAAAATAATTATTTCATCCAAATAAAAAAAAAAACTTAAAATATTTTTCATACGTGATTTTTTCATTTTAAGTAGCGATTATATACTATCGTGTTCAGTTATACGAGATTATATAATTTGTTACTTAAATATTTATTTTACAAAATATCGGATTTAATTAAGGCTTATCTTGAAAATAAATTCAAATGATTAAAATATTAATTTAAATATAATTTATTCTCAAAAATAATTTATTTGGATAAATATGCATTCATTTTATTAAATCAAGAAGCTCGGGATAAAAAAAAAGGTATTAATTCGTATCGAATTTTAATTTAATTTAGTCAATCTATTAGATTTGACCATAATTGAAAATTGGTCATAATTGCAATGCAATTCGTCAATTAATTTTTAATTTGGTCAAAATAAATAAATATGGCTAAATTTTAAATTCCAATTGGGGTTATATTTTAAATAACCCCAAAATTCTCAAGAACTCTCATAACTTTTACCCAATTCCCACCAAAAAATAAATTCAAATTGCACTATTCCCCCCAACTTTGTCCTTTTCCAATTTTGAAATTCAAAGATTATACTACATTGTACTATTTCCCCCCACATTATCTTTCACCTCACCTTATCTTTAATTTTTACATTCCAAAAATCCCCCTAAATGCTTTTTCTCCCACATTGGTAGATGACAAGAAATAAATCTCTATCCTTTCCTATAAATACTTTTCTCCCACATTGGTGGAAAAGAAAAAAAAATACCCCATTCTCTCCTATAAATACTACCACTACTTTGGTAAAGAAAGGAGGGGAGAAGGAAGAAAAAAAAAGGCTAGAAAGGTGAAAAAATCCTTTCGAGCAAAAATAGTTATTTTTATTTAGTAAAAATTTTTGTTTCATAAGTTGATCGGCTAATCAAAATTTTTGAGTTGCCGGTGACGTTTTTCGGTGGTGGTTGATTCCAACGAAGCTCGTAGTCTCGTTTTGCTGTCCCCAAAAAGGTAAACACACCTTTTTTTTATTTTAGTTTTTATTATTGTTTTCTTCTTCATCTTTTTTCTTCTTCGTAGTTCGTAGATATAATTTTGTTTGCTGGGATTGTATGTTGTAGATGATCTTGAAGGCCTTAGGACGTTGTGGTATCGATATTCTAATTATTTTCATGTTCATGATATAAAAATGAGCTAGCAATAGTTTATGTACCTTTTTCTACTTTATTCTTTGATTATTTTGGATAAAGTTTCAATCTTTGCTTAAAAGATGTATTTATGCTTTGTTTAAACTCATTGTTGTTGGATACATTTATTTTTAGTATGTAAAGTTATTTTCTTTATGTTTAGAAGAATAGTTAATGTTGAATGTTTTGTCTTTTCACCTTATTCTTTGATTATTTGAATAAAGTTTAGATCTTTACTTGAAAAACGATACTAATGTCTTGTTTAAACTTATTGTTGGTAGATATATTTGTTTTTAGCATGTAAAGTTATTTCCTTTATGTTGAAAAGAATAGATAATATTGATTGTTTCTCTTTTTTTACTTTATTCTTTGATTATTTTGGATAAAGTTTAGATCTTTACTTGAAAAACAATACCCATGTCTTGTTTAAACTTATTGTTGGTAGATATGTTTTCTATAGCATGTAAAGTTGTTTATTTTATGTTGGAAGAATAGTTATTATTATTTGTTGCGCCTTAATAAAAATAGTAATTAGTTAAGTCAAGAATTTGTCATTTGCTTACTAATTATTGTAATGGATTTCAAAACCCTCATATAAGATATGAAGTGCTAGCTTTATTTTTTATCCAAGATGTTTATTCTTCTTTGTTCGCATGTTGTCTTTTCAAAATGATAAGAAAGTTCAAACTTTTGCGGCTAAATAAAATTATTTGGATATTTTTGACTCATGCATAGTATGATTGTGGAACTTTTGCTTTGCATTTTTTATTTGTTGACTCTCATTCTTGTGCAAGTGTGCTTATTCTTGTCATTCAAAAATTAGTTCTTGATAGTTTCTTTTACTTTGAAATATGTCACTTTTATGCCTTGAACATATATTAATTTCTTTATCTTTTCTTTGCATGCAAAAAAATATCTCGAGTCCAAATGGACTCCTCTCCTCTTGCATTTCATAATGGATAAATGAGGCTCACCCCTTCGAGTCAAGTTTGAAGTTTAAACCCAAGGTCCACTACATGGCGTGCGGGTGCTAGAAGATAGACGAAGAAGGAAAATGGTTCAAAACCCATTGATGAGGTCACTAAGAGACTTGAAAAGTCTCAATTTTTATTATTGTCTTCTTTTTATTTATTCTTTTAGTTATTTATTCATTCATTCATTCATTTCGGCCTCGAAGCCAAAATTGTATTTAATAAAGGTGGAGCAAGACTCGAGCCAAAGGCTCTAAAAATAGTTTAGGACAGGTGAAATGGGTCGGAAGCCCAACTAGACTAGGACAGTTCTTGTTGATTTGGGCCAAATGGCCTAAATCCTTTACTTTCTCCCCCCTTCTCCTTTTATGTGTTTATTTGTTTATTAGTTTTGTTTAGACTTAGTTAAAATCCCTACTAAGTCGCCTAAATCTATTTTACACAAGTCTTTTTTTTTTTGACAAAAATCAAATCACTATTTCAACAAATTAATCTTTTCGAATTTAATCAAAAGACGATTTTCAAACAGTCCGAATAACCGCAAGTTAGCGGACGTTTTAGGTGCCTAACACCTTCCTAAAACGTTAATAGGAACCGCTTATCTAGAATCTCTAACTTAAAATAATTTTCCTGTTTTAAATCGTTTGAAGTAACTTTTATAAAGGTTTCTTAATTCCTTTTCAAAAATTAAGTGGCGACTCTCTTCAAAAAGTCAAAATTTCCACAAAACAGTGGGAACTGAAGCTTAGGAGAATTCTATTGATGGTATGGCAGTTTTTTGCATCAGCTCTAGCAAAGAGAGTGAGGTCATCAACAAAAAAGAGATGTGATATGTGGGAGCCTCTCCTAGAAATGGATATAGGGGTCCATTGGAGGGTACCTACCTCAAAGGTGATCCTCCTAGACAAGAGTGTTATACAGAGGATGAAGAGATAGAGGGATATAGGGTCACCTTGTATGATACTCCTGGTAGGGTTAAAGGGAGTGGTCTTCCCCCCATTGACCAGGATACATATAGAAGATGTAGAAATGCAAGACAACATAAGCTTTATGAGATTTTGGGGAAAGTTGAAGAAGGACAGGGCTTGTCTGATGAATGACCATTCAAGCCTGTCAAAAGCTTTTTCCAGGTCAATTTTAAGAAACATGTTAGCCCTCTTGCCCTTCATTTTGGAGTGGTGGTTGACATACTCTTGAACAATGATTGCATTATCAGAAGCTCTTCTCTTAGCTAGGAAACTGGCTTGAGAAGGGCCAATGATGTTGGCAAGGAAGGGTTTGATCCTGATGGCTATAATCTTAGTGAAGATTTTATATTGGGTATTGCATAGCCCAATGTGTCTGAAGTTCTTAAGAGTGATGGCATTCCTACACTTAGGGATGAGACAAAGGTAGGTGGAGTTGACTCTGGGGTCAATATATCCAGAAGCGAAGGTATTTTGACAGAATTTCACCATGGGGGGCCTAGTGTGTCCCAAAATTTCTGGCACACAAAGGGATACAAGCCATCCGGCCCAAGGGCTTTATTTGGTTTGAAGGAGAAAACAACTCTTTTGACCTTTTCAGAAGAAGGGATGACTTGTAAGAGTTCATGGTTAGAGAAACTGATGGATCCCAGAGTAGAGGGGTTAGCTTGGGTGCTGAGAGTTTGGTATAGAAGTTGTAGATAGTAATGGCAATATCTTTCTGAAGGTAATGCCAATTGCCATTATCATCTATGATGGAACTGATCCTATTCCTTCTTCTCCTATTAAAGGTGGAAGTGTGGAAAAATCTAGTATTAGAGTCTCCTTCAAGCAGCCAAGAGATCCTGGACTTGAGCTTCCAGAATTCATTCTCAAGGTTGAGAATGTTGGGTAATTCCTTCAGCAAATTATGTTCAAGTCCATGGAGGAAGGGGCTGGTGGGATATTTAGGAGATCTTTGAATTCCAGCTAACCTTGCAAGCAAGTTCTTTTTCCTAGCAAATATGTTCCCAAAAATGTGCTTATTCCAGTCCCTGGCATTGTCCTCAAAATTTGAGGTAGCAGTTATGATACAGGGACAGTTGAGAAAAACTTCCCTGATCAGGTTGGGAAAGTCCTGGTGGGTAAGCTACATAGATTCTACCCTGAAAGGCTTTTGTTGATTGACAGGAGGGGTACCTAAGCCGAGGAAGAGAGGAGAGTGATCAAAATAAGTTCTAGGAAGGTGAGTGATTAAAGCCTCAGGGTAAAGGTGGATCCACAGGTCATTGGCTAGACACCTATCAAGCCTTTCTAGGATAAGACCCTGTCTATTCCTATACCTCATGTTGGACCAGGTATATTTACTACCCTTGAAGCCTAAATCAATGAGATGACAGTGATTTAGGAAGTTCATGAAAATGTTAGTTCTATTGAGGTTAATCCTAGAGACCCCAAATTTTTCAAAGGCTTTAAGTACCTCATTAAAATCACCTCCAACTAGCCAGCTCTTACCCTCAGGGGTAATGTAGGTATCAGAGAAGGAGGAGAGCTGATCCCAAAGGGTAAGTCTAGTGGGGAAATTAGTGCTTGCATAGATAATGTTAATGTACCAAGAGTAAGGAGGAAAGCTAACCTGAACTTTGGCATTAATAGCCTGGGGGAAATGGACACAGAGGTGATCTCTTCCATATGATGACAAGGCCTCCAGAGTTGCCATTAGCCTCAGACTGGATACAATGCTGGTAGCCCAGCTCTTCACAGAGGTCTTGGTGGTTGGTCATCTTAGTTTCTAACAATGTAAGGATGCATGGATGATGGATATTCACCATGGCTTTACAATGTTTTCTAAACTCAATATTCTTACCCCCTCCCCCAGCATTTTACACTATACAGTTCTTCATTTTTTAGTGGAGTGGGTGGGATGGCTCTGGTACTATCACTTTGTCCTCCACCTTGGGGTTGGAGGTGAGTGCTAATGAAGAGGCCTTCTTTTTCTGCAGAGTGGGGTCAGAGTGACTCTGAGAATCTCTTTTCTCGTAAGGTTTGTTGTGCTTATTCTTAGACCTAGATCTGTCAACCCTAGTGGTATCAGGATGATCACTATCTCCTGAACTGGCTCTATGAACTCTAGAATCTAGATTTAGAGGTTCTACCATATTGAGAATCTCTGATCTTGGGACTCTGAGTTGGGATAGGAATTCCTTCATATCCTTGTTGCTGGCTCTGAGAGCTTTCAGGGCATTCAGTTTTTCCACCCTCTCCAGAGTGAGGTGAGGGGATGTGGTTGGGGAGGAGGGGCAAAAGTTGGTCCCAGGAGTATCATTGTAGGGTCCTAGGGAGAGAAGAAGGGGAGGCTCAGGCTCAGGTGATTCATGATGCTGGCTAAGAACTCTGTGGTCAGCTCCTCCTGGAAGGGTGAGTTGATCCCCTGGAATAGAGTGTCCATCCAAACGTTGGTTCCATATGTTATTATACCCTGGTTTAGGCTCACCATTGTTAGTTGTGCCAGATATTGAGGATCCTGGATGAGGATAGTGATATGTTTCCCTTCCCACTCCATATATAAGGGTACTGTTTGTTTGGAGAGACAAATTTCCAACCACAAAGTTGGCTGGTGATTTGGGGAGAGAAGAGTAGTTGAGATGGTTATTTAGTTGGAGTTCGAGGTGTCCATGGTTATTTTCTTGATTTAATTCAGCCATGCTCCCCTCAGAATATAAAGAGTGAAGATGAGAATGGGAGAGGAGCTGAGGGGTTTTCCCATGGGAAACACCACCAGAGTTAATGCACTGTCTATGTCTTGGACAAGCTCTATCATGTCACTGCGAGAAGTGGAAAGGTTTCCCGCTATCAAGACTTTAGGCTCATCATTGCCTAAGTCCAGGTGGTTGAGGGGTCCCACTTTGAGGGACTTCATTCTTTTTAATTCCCTTGAGGGAGGAGGGGGAATTTAATTTAACTGAAGGGGGTTTAAGGGTTAGATGGTCGGGTTTTTCGTAAACCCAATGGGCCTTAAGATTAGGCCCATTAGTAAGGGGGTAGTTGGGCCCCTGAGCTGGAGGAGAGATCTTTGGGCCCTTAGTGGTGGTTGATTGGTGGGCCTGATTCTTTTTGGGCCTCTTACCCGCACTAGTGGGCCTTGAGAGTTCCCTTTGGGTCGACCTAGTAGGTATGGTGCCCTTTGGAGAGGCCTGAACTAGCGTCGTCCTCGGAGGACTAAGGTTTAGGAACTTATCTGTGGCCTCATCGAAAGTTTTGACCTTGACGATGGCTGCATCCTTCAGATTTGGTTGATAGTGTTTGAGCCCCACTGGTTTCTTCTTGGCAAACATGACTGGTTACCAATATGAGTGCTCCTCATTTGATACTGCACTCTTCGATGTAGGGGGTGGACGTCAATGTTGATGTTTTGCTTTCACCGTCGAGGTGTTTTGACTTCAGCGGGTATGAGAAATTGATTGTTGTATGTCTACGTCGACCATAATTCTTGCAAAGGAAGCCTTCTCCTTCGTATAAGATAGGTTGGTTATGATGGTTGATGGAGATAGAGGATATCACCGGAGTATTAAGAGAGATCTGGACGCATATTCTACCATATCTTCCCCTCAAGGCCAATGAAGTACATACATCGACTTTTAATAGGGTCCCAATTTTCGTGCCTATCCGAAAGTGGACTGATGCGTCATAAAGCTCTGTGGGCAAGTGTTGGAGACTAACCCAAATAGCCGTCGAGTTCACTTTAGATTGACTAGGTACGAAATTGGGCTCCCACATCTTTACAGAGATGTAGCTATCGGCGACGAACCAGGGTCCCCCCCTGAAGGATTAAGGATTGGTTCTCCGGTTTCGAAAGCTTCGCTGTAAAGAAGCCTAGACCCAGATCTATTAGGCACAAGGGTTCAGTTAATTTCCACAAGTCCTCCAATTTTTTCTTGAGGTATTGATGGTTGAAGTTCCCTTTAATGGGCTTGATGATGACGGAATGAATCCAAGGCGCGTATAGTCTAGTTCTATCTTCCTCCGATAATAGGATGTTTCTTCCGTTAAGCCTTGAGTCATCAAGCTTGTTGGGTTCTGAATTTCCCAGGGGGTTAGTGGTGGAGTAATTTTCCCAATAGCGATGACTTTATAAGAGAGTGGAGGTTCTGCCATGAGAACCTCTTTGGAAGAGACGGTTATTGGGGGGTTAGGCAGGAGAGGGGGGGTTAAGGTTTCATCCATGGTTGATCGGTGCCGGTGATGGTAGAGAGGGTTAGAGAGGGGGAGGTCTTTCTCTCTCCTTATCTCGGACTCTAAGAACTTTGGTATTGGGTACTCTCTCCATTACTATTTACTTGTCACCTTTTTAAATTGAACATCTTTAAAAAAACCAACTAGAAGGTATTTAACTAAATTATTCTTATTTATTACGCGTCTTTATTTAATAAATACCTATTTTTATTAAGGATGACAGTAATTTAGGAATAGAGGAAGTATTTCTTCGATTTCGTTCGAACCATTTTTTCTCAAGGACATGTTATCGTCAGAGCATTGGGAAGAATCTTGCCTACATTATTGAGTTTTTAATCTGTCAGTTTGTCCCACTGTATACTATCTTTTGTTAAATTTCATAGTTTGATTTCTAAAAGATTATTACGTAAGCAACAATAATTCACCCTGGTGGTACTTGTATACCAACGAAAAGTACACACTTTATTTTTTAAGTTATTTCACTTAGAAATAAAAATTCCTTTCTAATCCTTACAGTTTTCTCTGAGTTATCGAAGTTGATAACGTTTTTGTTCACGTATTAAAGTTTTAAAAAAGATTTGACTCTCTAACGTAACACAATCATTTGTATGCATGCTTGATAGTATATGCTGAAGTAAACGATACATGAAATAGTATGTTTTTTAGCTTTTCCAACTTCCTTTTAGCCATTTCAGAGATTAGATATCTCTTAATTTCTTCTTTGCTAGTGGAATAATTTAATCCAAGAGAAGATAAATGACTCGAATTTGCTGTCAGTGGATTGAAATTGATCACCTTATAAGTTATATTTGTTCAATACACAATAAAACCTCAATATTATATTAGAGGTATACAATTTTTTTTAGATGTAATGTATTCCCATGATTATAGCCTCAACTTATATTATGCTTATTCATGGTATTGAATTTTTTACGCATGCAGAAATTGCTTGTAACCTAATTTACGGTCGTTATACTTCACATCATCGCATCTTATTACAGATAATCTAGATTTTGTACTTGTTGAAGAAGAGATGAAGCTGCATTGAGTTAGTTGTCAAATTTTGTAAGCCTATTTGTTTCAGCAATTTGCCTTATTCTGTCTCTAGAATTGACCAGCAGTTGTAAGATTGCACCAAGTTTGAGATGCTAGGATACATGATCAAAATTCATGAATGTTGAGGTGGAGATATAAATGATAATGAGGAGGAAATATAGCGTTTAAAACAGAAAACTCTGTTCTGTTTATGGATATCTGCGTGTCTATGTAGGGATAGAAATGAATTTTGGGATTTAAGCTCCATGGATCATTTAATACACGGGATGAAATAGATAAGAATATTCAATATAAGTAGTTGCCCCGCTTTTATATGGGATAACTAATTTCACCATTTCAGCTAAAAATGTTATAAAATAATCTCATGATTAATTAATGTGCATGACCAAATTGGAGATAAAATAATTTTGCATTTATCTCGAGATTGTTATTTTTATCCCCCCAGTAAAACTACTCCTATGGGTTCAGCCTTTATCGATTGTCTTGGTCTTTAATTTGGTCTTTTGGGGTCGAGATATCCCGTAAGCTTGTTTTATTCGCCTTCTATATGGAATACTAATTCATCATTTTAGTACAATTGATGGATAAAATAGTCTTGTAATTATATAATATCTCATACCAAATATGGGGTAAAATCAATTTCAAACTTTTTACTAAAATTATTATTCCTAACCCACCTAGCAAACTAATATTAGTAACATTAAATACACTATATTTTTAAAATTATGAGTTCATAAACTATCTATTATAATTTAATAAAATTTTATACATGTGTCTTTATTTATGACTAAAGTATGGATTAACATGAGTCATGATGGGTATTAAGTACCAACAAGCTACGTCTGTCCCTGCGTCGGCCAACGCATGTACCAATCATATGTATATACAATAATTATAGGTTGGTCAAATATTAAGAAAAAGATATATAAGCTGCCATAACTAATATCTTTGAATACATAACATGTTTCTAATTTTTAGTCATCTCTTTTGTAATATTTAAACTTGAAAAAGCTTAGTAGTTTAATTTCGTTTTATCACATAAAATATTTATACTAAAATCTTAACAACTTAAGACCTAACTTTTTTTTTATCATACATGAAAGTAAAAATTGTTCTCTAATAATAATTTAGAAGAGTTATTTATTGATTCCAACATATTTGTGATTTGTAATGATAGAAGGAGATAAAGAGTAAGGAAGGATGTACCTATTTCTATGGACCAGTTTGGTTTCATGTAGGGGTGCCAAACGGGCCGGGCCGACCCGGCCCGATTATCTAACCCGACCCGGTAAGCCTTAGGGCTTTAGGGTTCCGGGTCCCGGGCCGGTTATTTTGTTAAAATGGGCCCGATTAACCCGGCCCGGTCCAGGCCCGCCGGTTAACCGGCCCGGCCCGACCCGGGAAAAAAATAAAATTGGATTTTGGGTCAAACTAGCCGTTGGCCCAACGGCTATATAGCCTTTTTTGGGTCCAAACGGCTAGTTTGGGCCCATTTAGTAAAAAAAAAGAAAAAAAAAACTTAAAAAAAAAAAATTTAATCCCCCAAAAAAATCTATAAATACCCTACAACTTCAAATCATTTTTCACACAATTTTTCACTCTCTCAAATCTCATTCTCTCTCAAATCTCAATTCTCAATTCTCAAATATTCAATATATTTAATTTCTTAAAGTGTTCACTTTAATTTTTTAATTTTTCGTTTACAAAGTACGAGCGGAAGTTTCTAAAGTCGCAATCTTCGGATACTTCCAAAATTTGGTATTGTCGTTCCATCTCTTACGTTTAATTTTTATTTATTGTATTAATTGTTTAATATTTAATTTTATTATATTTGTGTATTTTGAATATTTTTAGTTTAATTTAATTTATATTATGGATAAATTAAAAAACCTCGCTACTAAAGGTGTTAAAAAATTTTGTCCCGGAAGCGGTAGTGGTAGTAAAAAGCGAATTACTAGAGGTAGAGGTAGTTCAAGTAGTAGATATACCCGTGTGCCTTCGCCTCCGGTACCGCTTGATATACCTTTTGAGGAAGAAATAGATGTAGGTGCTCACGATATGAATTATGTAGAAGCTCAGGAAAATTACGGTATAGAAGAAGAAAATGAAGTAGATGTGGTTAATTTAGACGAAGATAATGAAAATATTGCTGAAACACCCGCAGTAGGAGATGCTAACGTTAGATCTGAATCAGTTAATCTCCCTTCCCGTCCTCCCAGTGCCCCAAAACCTCGTAAAAGAACTAGTATTGCATGACAATTTTTTGAACGTATATCAGATATTGAGGTGCAGTGCAATATTTGTCAACAAATATATAAGCATAGAAGTGGAGGCAAGCAAGGGGGTACGGGTACGTTAATGAGACATATAGCTGAAGATCACAAAAGAGAGTTAAATATTGCAAAAGGTGGTGGGGATGTTGGTGGGTCAACGCAAACTAGAATGGACCCAGCAACCGGTCAAGTAGCGAAAAAGTATCATAAATTGAGGGACAGGGAAGAAATAGCTAAAATGGTAGCTGTGGGTTGTTTGCCTTTTAGTTTTCCTTCTTCTGATGCCTTTATTCGTTATATACAAGCAATTTATAATCCTATGTTTAATGGTATTCCTAGAACTACTTGTCGGTCTGATATTTTTAGACTCCATTCACAATATTGTTTTTATTTATCAACATTGTTAAAAAATATTCAATGTAGATTGTCCCTAACTTCTGATCTTGGTCGTGCTGTAAATAAAAATGATTATTTAACCGTTACTTGTCATTGGATGGATAGTAATTTCGTGATGCAAAAACGTATTCTTGCTTTTTTATATGATGAAGATCGTAAACATACTGGACAATTTATTGCTGATTCTATTGTTAAAATTGTCGGATATTATGGTATAGAAAATAAAATTTTATGTATTGCTTTTGATAATGCTTCTAACAACAAGACTGCTATAACAAAAATAAAATCTACACTATCTCCGCCCTTGCCTGAAATTTTTCATAGTAAGTGTGCATGTCATATATATAATTTAATTGTAAAAGATGGTCTTGAGTTTTTTGAGTTTTATATTGAAAAAATTCGTCTTGCCGTTGGTTTTATTCAAGAAAATAATCGTAGATCGAGAATTAGAGAATTTAAAGTTAAATGTCAAGAAAATGGACTTACACCGATTTTGATGCCTGAGGAAATTAATACTAGATGGAATTCTACGTATGAATTTTTAAAAACTTGTTATAAATATAGAATTCCTATTACACTAGCTTTTAACCAACATTGCGGTTCATTTGTTGATTCTGCTGATTGCATGCTACATAATTCTGATTGGGTTGTAATTAATGATCTTGTTAAGTTTTTAGAAAAATTTTATGTAGCTACGGTTGAATTTTCCGGTGCTTACTATCCTACTGTTTGTAATATTTTGGCATATATAGCCGATATTTCTGGTTTGCTCCAACAATATAAAAATAAAGAAGGTTATAAAGAAGTTGTTGGCGCCATGTTTACGAAATTTAAAAAATATTTTTTCCCGATTCCCCCTATTTACTTGGTTGATGCTATGCTAAATCCGTGCATGAAATATAATCATATGTGTCACTTTAGTACTCTTATTTATACTAACTTAGAAATAAATACTAACCATGATTCTGAACAAGTACAACCTGATTTGTGGACGGCTACGGCTGATGCAAAGGATTACATAGAAAAATTATATAATCACTATGCTGATTTATTTGATTCAGCCGTACCTACAAATATCACTCCAACTGTCGCTCCTCATCTTCCCGAGGAGCCATCATCTTCTAAAAGGCCGGCACATAGTGGTTTTTCTGATTCGTTTTATGATTTAAATTGTTGGAACAGTGTTGATGAGAGAACTTACACATCAACTTATCGGGAAGAGCTGAAATATTATCTTCGGACGGCACCAGAGGATCGCAGACGATGGATCAACACGTTGGATTGGTGGAGGAATAATGAATCACAATATCCTGTGCTTTCAAGATTAGCTAGAGATATCTTGAATGTTCCAATGTCAACCGTTGCATCAGAGAGCGCCTTCAGTCAGGGACGACAACAGCTTGGAGACAACTGACACTCATTGGGAAGCAATGCAATGAATGTTCTAGTTTGCCTCAGAGATTGGATTAGAGCGGAAAGAAGAAACCAAGGAATGGAACCGGAGCCGAGCGACGAGCTGAAACTTGAAGAAATTATGACTTCACGGGAGAACTCAGCAGAATCAAGTCCAATGCATGGTTTTGCCCCCGTTGACTTCGACTATCCTATGCAAGTTCCCATTAATATTAACATGAATGAGTTGAAAAAAATGATGCATAATTTATAGATTTTTCATTCATGTAAATTATAAATTTTGGATCATTTTGCAATCAATAAAATTCCCCAAATTCATTCAGTCCTTAGTCGTTTTTTTTTTTTTTTTATTTAACGATTTAAAATTTTAAATTGAATTTCTAGTTTTCTACTTTAAATTAAAAACTTACTTCTAATATATTATTAATTTACTACCAAATATTATTAATTTATTATATTAAGTAGCATATGTTTTGTATATTTGTGCATATATCTTCTATAGAAGTGTATATTTAACGTATACATGTGTATATGTTTTATAAATTAGTATATAAGTATATCTATACATATTGTAATGTATATATAATGTAGTATATTTTATAAGTAGTAGTATATTTTTTAAGTAGTAGTATATATACATTGAATGGTGCGTATACACGTGTATATATCTTCTATAGAAGTGTATATTTAATGTATACATGTGTATATGTTTTATAAATTAGTATATAATTATACAAATATATATTGTAATGTATATACATTATAGTATATTTCATTTAAAGTATTACATATACATAGAATAGAGTGAATGGATCTTCTATAGACGTGTATATTTAACGTATACATGTGTATATATTTTATAAATTAGTATATAACTATACAAATATATATTGTAATGTATATATATTGTATATATCTCATTTAAAGTATTACATATACATAGAATAGAGTGTATATATGTGAATAGATCTTCTATAGACGTGTATATTTAACGTATACATTACTTTATGTTTTATAAATTAGTATATATATTGTAGTATATACTTTTTTTAAAGTAGTACATATATATTGAATGATGTGTATATATGTGTATATATCTTTTATAGACGTATATCTTTAAAGTATACAAGTGTATATGTTTTATAAATTAGTATGTAACTATATATATATACATATTGTTGTATATATATATATATGTATATCACTATATTGTAGTATATATTTTATTTAAAGTAGTACATATATATTGAATGGTGCATATATATGTGTATATATCTTCTAAAGTAGTATATATTTAATGTATACATGTGTATATGTTTTATAAATTAGTATATATATATATTGTAGTGTATATATATATATATATTATACTATTATAGCATATGTTTTATTTAAAGTAGTACGTATAGTCATATATAATTATATATTGAATGGTACGTATATATGTGTAATTGTTTATACTTTATATATTTTTTTAAAAATATATATTGTATATTGGAGTGTATATAGTGTATATTGGAGTGTATATAGTGTATATTGGATTTTTTATTTATTTTTTAAACGGGTTTGACCGGTTTTTAACCGGGTTTTACCGGGTTTTGGTGGGTTTGACCGGATTGGGTTAAGTGGGTCGGGTTCGGGTGGGTTTTAATTTTTTTACTGTTTGACCCGGTCCGGCCCGGCCCGGTTAACGCCAAACCCGGCCCGGAACCGGCCCGGAACCCGGGTAAAATGGGAGGGCCGGTTCCGGGTTGGCCCGGCCCGGCCCGTTTGACACTCTTAGTTTCATGTTGGGACGCTTGACTACGTAAGTCATTTACCTTATAAGGAAACTGTTGAAACAATACAAGAAGAGGAAGAAGGACCTACATATGGTGTTCATTGACCTGGAAAAGCCTTACGACAAAGTTCCTAGGGAGATTATATGAAGAATATGCTTGGAGGATAAAGGTTTATGTGTGGCATATATAAAGGTAATCCTGGATGTGTATAATAGAGCCAAAATTTGAGTGAGGGTAGTACAGATTCAACTGTATGAAGGTGTGAGAGGCTGGCAATAGATGATTTTAAAAGGGGTAAAGGTAAGCCGAAGAAGTATTGGAGAGAGGTTATTAGACAGGATATGACACAACTTAACCTTACCGAGAACATGGCCTTAGATAGGAAGTTATGGACGGTACGAATTAGAGTAGAAGGTTAGTTAGATAACTGGGTGTTGTGTCACCTTATTCTTCTTTACTATTAGTCATACTATGAGTCGTATCATTAGTTGTGGCTTTTAAACTTTGATTATTATGGTATCTTATTACGGCTACTATTTAGGATGATTTGTCAGATTGTCTATGGTACTTGTCATGATTGTCATCAAATTTGTTATTTCTTTCTCTATACTGCTTTGACATATTTTTTGTTTGAGTCGAGGGTCTATCAAAAATAGTCTTTCTACCTCTAAGATAGTGGTACGATGTACACTGTACCCTCCCCAAACCCTACTTTGTGGGATTACACTAGGTATGTTGTTGTTGATATTGTTATTGTTTGTATATTTTACTATATTTGGGATATCAAAACATATATTATCATTACTTTTATTATTTAACACTTGATACACATGCAACGGACATAACCTAAACTAGTAAAGATAAACATGTACAAAAATGAAGTAAAGCATTAACAAAGACAGCCTAATATTTGTCTATTGTTAATCAAAATGCAATAAATAATTCAAAAGAATCTTTAAATTTTAATTCGAATATGCTTTTCGAAAAGCAACTTTGAATACCTATAAAAACACTTAGTAAAAGTCCCATTATTGAATAAATATTAGTCTAAATGAATTAAAGAAATATAATAACCAGAAAATACAACCCATCTTATGTACACTGGAGGTCTTGAAAATCCCTGAAAAGTTTCTTCATCGATCAAGTATATACTATCTTGTTCCTTATTTTTTAAAGGACAAAGAAAAAATTGTAAAGAAAATTAAAACACTTTATAGATAATATAAAAACAATCAATTAACCAAAATCGATAACGAATATCTTATTGATTTTGTGTATTTATAACTAAATTGATAAATCTATATCTATATATCTATATATCTATATATCTATATAATCTATATAATATATTAAAAGTGTGAAGACCCTTAGAAAAATTATTTGAACTTTTTGCCCTTCATTAAAAGTCTTTTCTTTAGACAAAATAGTCTTTTCACTTTTTTATTTAATTTTATATAATTATTTTTATAATATTGACTAACTTCCTAAAATATATAGGAAGAAGAATCAATTAATATTTTTCTATTATAAAAAGACTCCTAAAATAAAAGTACTAAAAAGAAATTATGCATGCATTGCCGAACAAGAATTTATGTGAAACAAAAAAGAAAGGAAATAAAATACATGTGGTAACAATATCTAACAAGACTTTTAAAAAGGATAACATTTCATTTTTGAAATATGACCCTTTTTAGTTTTTTTTAAAAAAAGAATGCTAACATCGTATGGTAGCTATATTTTTAAGTGTAAATTAGGATACTAATTAGAAAAAATTAGAATTAGCTTTGGTATCCCACTCGCAATATAACAGCTATATCTATAATCTATATCTATATTATAATATATTAAAAGTGTAAACGCCTTAAAAAAGTGATATAAAAAGACTCTTCTCTAGACAAAATAGTTTTTTAACTATTTTTTTCATTTATTATTTAATTATTTTTTATTAAATTAACTAAATTTCCTAAAATATATGGTAGGGGAATTAATTAATATTTTTTTTTCTACTAGACTTCCTAAAATAAATGGACTCCTAAAATATATGATAGGAAAATTAATTAATATTTTTTTTCTACTGTTCAATTAGAAAAATACTCCTAAAATAGGACTCTATTAATAGAATGCTTCTATAAATATTGAGATGTACGTTGAACTAGAAAACAAATCGATTTGCCTATTGGGAGAATATGATTGATGCTCATCTAACTTGATTCGATTGCAGGTCTAGATGGTGGATGCTTGATTTTCTAACCCTCAACTTCTTCACTGTTTTTGTCAGCATAATAAAATTCAATATGTGTGTATATATATCTTCTTTGTTTTCATTCAAAATCATTTTTTATGGTCAAAATTTTCGCTCAGACAAGAATTAGTTGAATCAAAATCGAATATTTGTGATCACTATTATATTTTTTTTTATAGTTTACAGGTCATAGATGAATGTCGGTTGGCTTTGAAGAATTTCTTGTGTAAAGTTTAAGTTTAGTTGTATTGTTTTGATATCTTTATTATCTTATTGTTTTATTTTAATTTACAGATGTTAGATGAATGTGGGTCGGCTTTAAAAAAAAAATTTAGGTACAAGTTAGGTTTAATTGTATTATCATAATATTTCTATTGGTTTGTTATTTTGTGGTAGTTTACAATTTGTAGATAAATCTCAATCGGCTTTGAAAAATTTTTGAGTGTAAAATTTAAGTTTAATTGTATCGTTTTGATATCACTTTTATCATATTATTTTGTTGCAGTTTACATGTGATAGATAAATGTTGGTCGGCTTGAGGAACTTTTTATGTAAAGTTAGGTTTAGTTGTATTATTTTGACATCTCTATTATTGTATTATGTTGTTATTGTTTACAGGTGGTAGATGAGTGTTAGACGACTTAGAGAAAATTTTTGTGTGTAAAGATTAGATTTAATTGTATTATTTTAATGTCGCTATCATTGTATTATTTTGTTGCAATTTACAAATAGTAGATGAATGTTGATCGACTTTTAAAAATATTTTTGGTGACGATTAAGTTTAATAAATAAATTCTACATAAGACATACTCAAAAGATATTAAATTTAATTATTATATTCATCTTTATTATTTAAACAAATATCCTATTTAATGTAATGTTTAAACTCATTAAAATGAGGTACACACGCAAGACGCGTACACCTAAACTAGTTGAACCAATAATACACAATTGAACCGAACCGATCGATGCTTAACCCTTTCATGGGCTAACCTGAGATCTTGTGTCTAATACCATGAGCTATTTAGTTTATTTGTGTTTGGACTGTTCTTTCGACTTATTAATAGACTGTGCTCGAACTTATTAAAATTTAAGCAAAATATAAAAAAATGTATTTTAAGGTCATAA
Source organism: Capsicum pubescens (assembly GCA_030864215.1). Classification (NCBI taxonomy): domain Eukaryota; kingdom Viridiplantae; phylum Streptophyta; class Magnoliopsida; order Solanales; family Solanaceae; genus Capsicum; species Capsicum pubescens. The sequence goes on along the minus strand of CM061539.1, from coordinate 181,962,916 downwards.
GAACATGTGATCTGGATAACGATTAATAAAATTGAAGTGATACTCTATTCAAGTGCAAACGATTGTGACAGAAATCAGTAATAATCAATAGATCAAAATGGACAGAAATGATTATAAATTTGACAAACGTAACAAGTTGAAGAGTTTTTTTGAAACTTGTAACAGTTAATGCAACTTTTTAGTCTTGTCTTCAAGGTAATGCAACAACAAACATGCAATTGAGAAGAAATGACAATGAAATGGCAACTTATAGTGGACATAAAGAATTGTGAAGAGGGAATATGCAATTGAAACAGGGATTGCACCCACAAATCAGGAATTTGAACTAAGCCAATTGTAGACACGTAAAATTTATTGGGTCAAATTCATATAAAATTTGGATTTGATCCATATTTTATTGGGTCTAAAATTAGTTTGGGCTATAAACCCGTTTTATTCTTCATCAAGGTTCATCTCACCTTGAGGCCCAAACTCATGCCACGTGTCCAATAACGTGGCATCTCAGTCAAATTAAAGACCAATGAGGTAAGGTCACACAATCAAATGAGGTGGCAATCCAAGTCAGATTCAAGAGCCACTGAAACATCGCCAAGTGTCCCAAATGACATATTTTTGGTCAATCACAAGCAACCTTGTCACATAACATTTGTGATAAGCTTGAAAATTGAATGGAACAATCAGAAGGAGGCAGAAGAGGTTATTTACACTTGGACTGCCTACCCCCTATAACTATAAATGGGGGGTTACATAACTTTCTGAGGTCATTCTGCAAGCATTGGAGGAAGCTCCTGCATTGACTACACAGCTCTTCAACGAATCGACTAACAGAGTTCTGCCCGGAGGTCAACTCGACAAGACGAAGTGCTATCAAACAATTCCTGGAGATCCAAACAAATTTCTGGGAGGCTCAAATCATCCGGAAGTTCGAGAATTACGCTACAAAGGCCCTCGAATTACGGAAAAGCTTAGGAGAGAATAATCGAGAGAATAACGAAATTGTATCTGCAAAATTACTTTAAATAAAATTATTCTTTTTGTTTATTTTATTTTTTATTTGCAGTTAATTTTCAGCGTTAACGAAAATTTATTGCGAACAAATTGGTACGCCCAGTGGGACCAGTTCTGCTCTTCATCTCTTCCTCCTACAAGTCAAAGAAAATCACATATTCAACTACTACAATGGACTTCAGAAAAATCAATGAAGTTTCGTGCAAGAAGTCTACTACTGCCACGTCTACTGAGATCAAACTTGTTGACCCCATCAATCGACGCAATCTCAACGCTTGTGCTTTGGATGGATCCCAATACTTCACCATTTTAGAGATGACAAAAGGAGAAGATCTCAAATTTCGACAGTAACTACAACCCCTGGGGCAACTTTGCATCTATTTTATCAGATGAACCGTCTGAAACTGGCTGCAACTTTGGAGAATCTGAAAACTTAATGAATTCTCCAACTTTAACGAAAGTCAACACCTTCATGGTTGATGCAATTGACTTGGACGAGAAGTTTGCAATGATGGAGCAAACCATTGAAGCTTTGAAGAAGTCCGTTGATGAGAAAGATCATCAAATCGCCCAACTTATGAGAAAGTTAGATCTCTACAATCCTGGAGAGTAAAATTATAATCTAACACCACGAGAAAAAGTTGTTGGTGAATCTCTCATCAAGACAAGTGACAATTACTGCGACGATCGATCCGCTTCAGTGGCTACTCTAACAGTTCAACAACTGCAAGATATGATTGCAAACACCATCAAGGCACAATATGGCGGTCCATCACAAAGTTTCGTAGGACACTCAAAGCCGTATTCTAAGCGAATCGAGGGATTACCGATGCCAATTGGATATCAACCGCCAAAGTTTCAACAATTTGATGGAAAGAAAAATCCAAGGCAACACATCGCTTATTTCGTTGAGACTTGTAGCAGTGCTGGTACACATGGCGATCTTCTTATCAAGCAATTTGTTCTCTCCTTGAAAGACAATGCTTTTGATTGGTACACAGACTTGGAGTCTGGATGAATTGATTGTTGGGAGCAACTAGAAAGTCAGTTCCTAAATCGTTTCTACAGTACCCGTCGTATGGTCAGCATGATGGAGTTGACAAACACAAGACAAAGTAAAGATGAGCCTGTACTGGATTACATAAATCGTTGGCGAACATTGAGCTTTGATTGCAAGGATCAACTTTCTGAAACTTCTGCGGTTGAAGTTTGCATTCAAGGGATGCGTTGGGGCCTTGTGTATATCCTTCAAAGAATTAAGCCTCGAACTTTTGAAGAATTAGCTACACGTGCTCATGACATGGAGCTAAGTATTGCAAGTCATAGAATGGTGTCACCTATTTTTGATCCTAGGAAGGAAGTCACAAAATTCGAAGACTCATCTGAAGACCAAATTAGGGAATCTATGACAACAACTTTGAGTTTTACGAAATCCCCTACAGGACAAAAGTTAAAAGAGGGAGCTCCAAAGCAACAAATGCGAGAGGTAAAAAATCAACCAGCCTTGAAAGAGTTACAAGCAAGGGTATATCCTTTTTCCGACTCTAATGTTCCTGAAATTCTTGACGAGTTGTTAGCCAAAGAAGTCATTGAACTTCCTAAGTCAAAGCGACCTAAAGAATCAATCAAAGTCGACAATCTTAAATATTATAAATTTCGCCGCATTGTTGGTCATCACACCACAAAATGCTTCATCCTGAAGGCAAAGATCAGGACATTGAAAAAATCATCATTGATGATGGAGATACAGTTGATGCAAATCATGTTAGTGCCGAACTGGACCATAAAAAAGGATCAATTTCAAAAGCTCTACAGCCCATGTGCTCTGTGGCATCACCAAAAGATGAGGGAATCATCATGCTGCTATTTGGAAGCTTTGACCCGATTGGGGTTCCAGCCTTGAAGAAAACAACAAGTAAATCCATGCAAAATGACTTCTCCAATAACAAGAAAGGTGGTACTTAGACATTGATCGCTCGCAAAAGAAAAAGATATCAAAGGGCTTTTAAACTCTAACTTTCAAAAGACGACCCAAGATCAAATGCAAATCTGCTTCAACCGATGGGGGCAGTAAATATTAAACTGAAGTCTAATAATACTTTATTACAAAGGGTTGGGAGGAAAGTTACATTACAAGAATTCTTCCCCAAGACGCTCCTTAAGGCATGAGCATAAACTGCATGACGCTCCTTAAGGCATTAGCATAAATTGCATGATGCTCTTCGATGCACGAGCTTAAAAATGCAAGTCAAAATGCTACTCGATGCACGAGCCTAAACTGCAAATCAAAATATTCTTTGATGCACGGGCCTAAATTGTAAGTCAAAAGGCTCCTCGACGCAAAAGCCTAAAATGCAAGTCAAGATGCTCCCCGATGCACGAGCCTAAACTGCAAGTCAAAATGCTCCTCGATGCAAGTCAAGATGCTCCCCAATGCATGAGCCTAAACTACAAATCAAAATGTTCCTTGATGCACGAGCCTAAACTGCAAGTCAAAAGGCTCCTCGATGCACGAGCCTAAAATGCAAGTCAAGATGCTCCTCGATGTACGAGCCTAAACTGCAAGTCAAAATGCTCCTCGATGCAAGTCAAAATGCTCCTCGATGTATGAGCCTAAACTGCAAGTCAAGTTGTTCCTCAATGCATGAGCCTAAACTGCAAATCAAACTACTCATTGATGCACGATCTTAAATTTCAAGTCAAATCACTCCTGGCCCGCATGAGTCTAAACTGTGAACGGCTCTACAAAAAAAAATAGTAAAAGAGCAAAATAAGGAAAAGTAAGATGTCATCTTTAAAGCAAAAGGATTCTTCATTATCTCCGAGCAATGAAGTCTTCTCGACAAGTAAAATAACTTGTGGTACTTTGAATATTTCTCTAGTCCGGCCTTCACCAAATTACAGAAGTGATGCATCCCAAAACTTGAAGTAGAAGAAGAAATTCATGAAGTATCCAAATCTGACGAGAAGTAGAGTATCACAAGATTTAGGCTGCAGCTTCGTAAAAGATCCTGAAAAAATACAGAAGTTCAATGATGGTGGTTTTCACGTGAAAAGTAGCTCTACAAATCTACTTTTCAATGCAAAAAATGACACCTGATTGTGATACTTCCACGTCGAGATATGGAATTTCTCGTGACGCTGCGCAAAGCTGAAATAACTAGTGAACTAAGATTAGCTGGCTGTTTTGGGAAGCGATATCTGGGATGATTCGGATGCAATCTGATTGTGGTTTCTGGGTGAGATGTAGTTCTGAGAATCTAATTTTCAATTCAAATAACGTCACCTGATTCCAATATTTCCACGTCGAGATATGGAATTTCTCGTGACGATGCACAAAGTTGAAAAAACTAGCGAACCAAGATTAGTAGGCTGTATTTGGAGCGATATCTGGGACGATTCGGATGCAATCTGATTGTGGTTTCCGCGTGAGACGTATATCTATAAGTCTAGTTTCCAACGCAAAAAAACGGCTTCTGATTTTGATGTTCCTAAGTTAAGATATGAGAGTTTTCGTAAGACTGGACGAAACAAGAAAAAAGTGACGAAACAGAACTGAAGGCCTGATTTTGAAATGATACCTGGCAGATCTGGAGATAAATTGAGCGTGATTTTCGCGTATAACGTAGCCTTGCGAGTCTACTTTTCAACACTACAAGTCGTTCGTGATTCATACACCTCCACAATGCGTTATGAAGCTTCTTCTACAGACGCGCCAAAGTGCCGAAAGCTCAATTGTGAAAAAAAAAAGCAAACAGAGGAGAAGAACGGGAGTTGAATTTCTGCTCAAGCTGAATTACAATTATTAAAGGGGGAGTTGATGTCCTTTTATAGACTCTGAAAGGCCCCAATTTGATTTTAAAAAGGAATTTGCTGAACAAAGTTGACTTCAACAAGAACTGGAACGTTTAAGTGTCCAAAATAAGTCAAATTCCTAATCCTTTTTTAAGTGGGATAACATCATTAATCAATCCTATTAAAATTTTATATAGGACTAATAGCCGAATCCTACATGATTTGGATATATTTAGTCTTAAACAGAATTTACACAGGATTCACGTTATTCTACACGGATAATCATGACTTTGAGGAGTCGGACGTTGATAAAATGCTCAAGTCTTAAAAAAAATAGGGCTTCACAAATACTTCAAATCTCGTCTCTAACAGGTCCGACGAATCAAACACCTTGACGAGCCTTGAAGTAGGGGGCATCTGCAGACACGCAAAATTTATTGGGTCAAATTCATATAAAATTTAGATTTGATCCATATTTTATTGGGTCTAAAATTAGTTTGGGCTATAAACCCGTTTTATTCTTCATCAAGATCCATCTCATCTTGAGGCCCAAACTCATGCCACATGTCAAATGACGTGGCATCCCAGTCACATTAAAGATCAATGAAGCAAGACCACATAATCAAATGAAGTGGCAATCCAAGTCAAATTCAAGAGCCAATAAAACATTGTCAAGTGTCCCAAATGACATGTTTTTGGCCAATCACAAGCAACCTTGTCACATAACATTTGTGATAAGCTTGAAAATTGAATGGAACAATCAGAAGGAGGCAGAAGAGGTTATTTACACTTGGACTGCCTACCCCCTACAACTATAAATAGGGGGGTTACATAACTTTCTGAGGTCATTCTCCAAGCATTGGAGGAAGCTTCTGCATTGACTACACAACTCTTCAATGAATCGACTAACGGAGTTCTGCCCGGAGGTCAACTCGACAAGACGAAGTGCTGTCAAATAATTCCTGGAGATCCAAATAAATTTTTGGGAGGCTCAAATCATCCGGAAGTTCGAGAATTACGCTACAAAGACCCTCGAATTACGAAAAAATTTAGGAGAGAAGAATCGAGAGAATAACGGAATTGTACCCGTAAAATTACTTTAAATAAAATTATTCTTTTTGTTTATTTTATTTTTTGCTTGCAGTTAATTTTCAGCGTTAACGAAAATTTGTTGCGAACACCAATATGTAAATACAAAATCAAGTTTCAAAAATTGCTAGCAGAATGAAAAGTATTTCTTCTCGAGTTTGCAACTTTGCATCTAATTAGCTGCATAGACAACAGTTTACATGTAGTTCCAACGTCTTCATCCATATAAATTTGTGTTCCTTTTAAATTCAAAGTATCGGAAAGAGTATGTCATCTTTATATATAAATAGTGTTTTTTTTAATTTTTAATTGACATTCATTCTACAGTCATGCTTCTGTCTATTCCAGGAAAAAGGTTTTATATTAAAATATAAAGAGAACTGAATTTTCAACACAAGACGAAAGTAATTTTGAGAAAATATTTTTTTTTTAAATGAGTTATCTTTTAATATGCAATGTCAAAAGATAATATATTTCAACAATAAGGAAAGAGAGATGGTTTTTCATAAGAAAGATCTTCGCATTTATTTCGATATTTTTTAATAACATCATTAAAAATATAATAAAATAATTTTCCAAAAATACTTGTCATCATCTATCTAACATATAATGTACCAATTTAGTAAGTGAAGTTTAAGTGAAAGCACTCCTGATTTAAAAAAAAAAAAAGACTAGATAGGGTTACTAAAGAAAGAAACTAGATAGGGTATAAAAAGATACTAAAAGGTACTACTATAAAGGGGTATGGTCCGCTCACCTTTGTCACTTGAGCGCTCAACATACCAGTGGACTCGCAGTTACACTTCCTCTTTATCTCTGTGCAATGAGTTGCTGTTGTATCGCCGGTTCCTCATGGCCGACCACCCCCAAATTCATCACAAACGCCGCCGCTCGCGGGATTCTTTGTTAAATAGACCTTTTAAATCTATTATTTAATTAAATCGACCATAAATTTTTTTATTTAGTGAGATGACCCATTTTTCCGACAGATTTATTATCTGTCCAACAGTTAATCCGACAGATTTATTATCTGTCCGACAGATATATAAACAGATCTATTATCTGTCCGATAGATGTATAGACATATTTATTATCTGTCCGACAGATCTATTAACTATCCGATAAATGAGAAAATAAAAATAGGTCATTTTGCTAATTACAAACTTGAAGAGGGTTGGACATTTTGCTAAATGCAAACTTAAAAAGGCTTAATAGTCAAATTTCTCGCCGCTCGTAGCTTTCGACCTATGGACAACATCTCCTCTATGGGAAACAACACTTCTTCGCCGATCACTTCTTACGACCGGTGGTGGTACAACCTGGAACGTCGCGAATCGATCAGTCCAGCATCGGAAATCGTCCGCCATTGGGTAGAAGCGAATGCTCTTTCCGGTGGACAACATCAAGGTAAGTTCCTTAATTTGTTTGAAAAAAAAACACCTGAATGTGTCGATCTTTTAATTTTAAACCGAATTATCAGTTGTGCGAGTTTTCTACCTCAACTATTGTCGTTTATTTATTAAACACAACTCAATTATTAATTGTTTGAGTTTCATACCTGAACTTTCGAGTAGAAAAAGTGAACAAGTAATTGTGTATGTGTGTTCTGATAAAGAGTTGGTGACAGTGTTCAGTAAGAAACTCAAATAGTTGGTGACAGTTTAGTAGGAAACTCAAAGAGATATTTAAGTGTGTTTTTGACCATTAACTCTTTTTTTTTTGGGTAATGTTGAAGTTTGAATTAGTGTATGAGATATTGGTATAGCGGAAAGGTTTACGGTTGTATCGTATAACATACTGGGAGATAGGAATGTTTCCAATCACGGAGATCTATATATAAATGTTCCCCCAAATTACTTATTAGATTGGGACCACCGTAGAAGAGTTATTTGTGAAGAACTCCTAGGATTGAATCTTGATATAATTTGCCTACAAGTATTTAACAGTTACCCTTTTGATTATCAGTACCTTTATATATATGACTATACTTTGGAGATGAAGCTAATTGAAGAATTTAATTAACGTGATATGAAGAGGAAGTGGACAAGTACTATGATCTACTAATCATTTTGGAGACAGCTGGATATCTCAGTGAGCTTCGTCATGCCATATAGATGGCGAAAGAAACTCTCATCTCGTGCATGTCTTTCTGCAGTGCTGAGAGCTGGACTTTGGCTTGCGTCTGAATCTTTATCCTTTGTGACGTCCACTCTTTTCGGGCTTTGTGGCAGCTTGTGATCAGCTGGCTCTTCCTCAATCCCATTCTTTTTCAAGATGTTGGTCAGCAAGCTTTCAAAATTGAATCTTGTCTTTTTGTGTACCCTGTCTTTGCGCATAGAAGCGCGTATAAATGCACCAATATTTATAAGGACGTTATTCATCAAAGCAAATACTAGACATACTCGATCACGAGTGATTTTGGGGAATTACATTCCCAGAATCAGGCAAGCATTGACTATCCTCAGCCAGATACGCGCTTCCCTATTCAGGAAAGCATACGAAAAAGTGTTATGGTAGCCTTTGTCTTTGTGATAGGACTACCGATCCGTGGAATATGAACCGCACAATGTGTGTCTGATAGCTCTATATGGAGGCTTGTTGTATAGTTCTTTCAGCCTGGAGTGGTCTACCTCCGGTGTACCAAGGTGTGAGTTCAATAACTCAGCTGTCAGATTTATGATCTGCCCTCAAATTTTAACCTCATTTCTGCGGGTATTTGGAAACCAATTTGCATAAAATTCCCTAACCCAATCCAGATTGCATTCACCCATGTCTTCAAAAATGAAGTTGAGCTTCAGTTGAGTGATCCTGGCCAAAATATGAGGGCAATGCCTCGCCAAACTCTCTCTATGGATGAGCTCTACTGGTGAAATCGAGGTGCTTTGTTGTCCTTGTACCACTGTTCACCCTCCTTCTCGACCCATTTGATCCCAGATATGCGTCGGGGCCCTTGAATGGAGGATGAGGCGGCCCGATTGGTTTTAGAGGATTTCCCAACTCCAATTTCCTTTCCTGTGCATGCTTTAGGAGTCATGTTTCCTGTATTCATCATAACACCCATGTTATCCACACATAATGAAACTAACTACAATTAAGGTGAGGGTGGTGAAATCACCATCCCACACTTAATTTGTTAGTATAAACCAAATAAGTGTTATTGTCGGGTACTTAGACTTCGCCGACATAAAATTTGACATGGTGCACCAACAAATTAAGTGTGGTTTAGTTTATACTATGTCAAAGTTTATGTCGGCGAAGTCTGAGTACTCAACAATAACACTTATTTGGTTTATAAACAAATTAAGTGTGGGGTGGTGATTTCACCGCCCCCATCTTAATTGTAGTTAGTTTCATTATGTGTGCCTAACGTGGATGTTATGATGAATACAAGAAACATGGCTCCCAAAGCACGCACAGGTAAAGACATTGGATCTACATCTCAAAAGGGGCAGAAAAGGTCACGAGTTGGGAAATCCTCTGAAGCCAATCGGGTCGCCTCATTCTCTCTTCAAGGTCCCCGATGCATATTTGGTATCAAATGGGTCGAGAAGAACGGTGAACAGTGGTACAAGGACGACAAAGCACCTCGATATTCACCAGTGGAGCTCATCCACAGAGAGAGTTTGGCGAGGCATTACCCTCGTATTTTGGCCAGGATCACTCAACTGTAGCTCAACTTTATTTTTAAAGACATGGGTGGATGCAATCTGGATTGGGTTAGGGAATTTTATGCAAAATAATTTCCAAATATCCGTGGGAATGAGGTGAAAATTCGAGGGCAGATCATAAATTTGACAGTTGAGTTATTTAATTCACACCTTGGTACTCCGGAGGTAGACCACTCCAGGCTGAAGGAACTGTACAACAAGCCTCCATATAGAGCTATCAGACGCACATTATGTGGTTCATGTTCCACGACTCGGTGGTCTTATCACAAAGACAAAGGCTACCACAACACTTTTTCGTATGCTTTCCTGAATAGGGAAACGCGTATCTGGCTGAGGATAGTCAACGCTTGCCTGATTCCGGGAATGCAATTCACCAAAATCACTCGTGGTCGGGTATGTCTAGTGTTTGCTTTGATGGCTGACGTCCCTATAAATGTTGGTACAGTTATACGCGCTTCTATGTTAAAGACAGGGTGCACAAAAAGACAAGATTCAGTTTTGGAAGCTTGCTGACCAACATCTTGAAAAAGAATGGGATTGAGGAAGAGCCAGTTGATCACAAGCTACCACAGAACCCAAAAGAGTGTACGTCACAAAGGTTAAAGATTCAGACGCTTCCAGCTCTCAGCACTGCAGAAAGACATGCACGAGATGAGAGTTTCTTCCGCCATCTATATGACATGACGAAGCTCACCATGATGAATGGAGGCCGTGTACCTACTGCTGAGGAGCTACGTCATCTGGACTATGATTATTCACTAAATAAGCACGCAAGAGTTATATGTGAAGTGAGGCCTGCTTTTCAGAAGCCAGTGGATGATTCTGATGCAGGTGGCATGACCCCTGATGTGGAGGAGGAGTACGACTAGCCAGGTTCTTTATTTTGTTATTTGCATTGGGGACAAAGCTTGGCTTAAGTATGGAGTGGTTGGTTATTGTGTTGCTTGCTTTGTAGAAAAATAGTGCCTTCTCCTTAGTATACTTCTTTGATAGGATTAATTATTTTGTTTCTTGTTATATGTTTGGTTGCTTTAGTCATAGTTAGGTGCTTTTCTCGATGATGGATTGATGATGACCTTCTTAAGAGAAAATTAGTAATTTTTTGGCGTTAATAAATGAAATCCTCTGTGTAATTGCATGTAAATGTTCTTGTGGATCACATGGCATTATAACATAAGTATGTGATGGATCATTACGTTTGAAACACCTAAGCTCTTGTTGCGATTGTTGACTTGATTTGAATTCATTTGATTATTGGGTCGAGAATCTATAATGATCCTAACTGATTCAACCATGTGCCATGAGTATGTAAGAATGATTGTATATTCCTTGTTGCAATTTATGCTAGAACTTGCCTGGTGTGTGTGCAAAGTGAAATAAAGATTGTGAGTTTAGGAGATGATTTAGGCATTTCTTTGACAGTCATTTTTCATACCTTCTTTTGACCTACCTTTGTGCATAATTTTAGCTAGCCTCGTTGAGCCTTTGGCTTGTTCTTTGGTAACCTCATTTGTAGCCTAATCCCTTCTTTGGTTGACTTTAACTTGATCCAAAACTCCTAAGCACTTTATAATTTATTTTTTATTGAGTAAGGAGTTTGAAAATAAGAGGGAAAAGGTGAAAGTGAAACCCGAGAGTATAGTTATTGGTGTGTAAAACAAATTTTGATGTGTGGTTGGGAGTGATATAAAAAAAAAAAAAAAAAAATGGTTGTTCAAAATGGAATAATGTAAAATACTCCCGCCATAAGTTATGTGAGCGAGCTTAATGAGATGGGGTGAAAAACAAATTTGTGAAGGTAGTAGAGGTGAAAATTGGTTGTTAGACCTATTTGATCCTAATGTTAACATTCTGATATTAGTAGAGCACTACACTAAGGGCAAACATATGGTCATCAGTTGTAATTTGATAATTCTTTGTGAGAGTGAGCGCAGGATACCTATACCCATCTTGTTAGAAATTGCATTATTGTGAGTGATTATGAGTAACTTTCTTGTTGTGAGGGCACATATTTGGTGAAAGTTGGGTAATTTATATGATTTCTTTGCTTAAACTGTACGCATGAATTTGCCAACTTAATGAGTCTATTCTTGATCAGGGCTGGTCGTTTCTAGTAATTATTCATTAATCTACTTTTTGTGCATAATTGTTGTGTGTGCCTAATTTGAGCATCTTATTTTTTTCTTTGTGGGGAGGTTAGGTCTTGTGTAGTCTGCATAAATGGATAAGTTGTTCGAGGACGAACAAAGCTTTAAGTGTGGGGTGGTGATCTTAAGTGTATTTATACGCCTAAGCACCATAACTTATTCATATTTTAGCTAAGTTTTGAGAACAAAGTGCTTACTTTCTTATGTTTTTATTCTACTTTTTATGTAATTGAGCTAACCTATATGATTAGCATGATTTCAGGTGTAAATGAAGTAGATGGAGACATAAAGAGACCATGGATTGCGGATGGCATTGAAGACAAGCAAAAGTAGCATGTTGGATGCAATGTGGCGCCTAAAACTATGTCCCAAGACTATTTAGTCATTAAATTAAGTCTAGGAACTTAGAGGGCAATTAAAGAGAAAAGTTACTAAAAATACCCCAAGCTGATCATTCACGTACTATTCTGTAACTTTTGAATTGAGAGTGGCGGCTAAAATATTGTGGAGAGAAAGGTTTCATCTTGTTAACATCTAATTCCATCAAGACAATTTCTTTTGACGTTTTGGTATGATGAACATTACTATTTTGATTCCCTTTTTATTCATGAGTAGCTAAGTTTCGTAGTTAGGGTTATGGAAGACTTGTAACATACGATCTATTAGTTTGGGTTTTTTAATTCGTTATGCATTGATTTGCTTATATCCTACTCTCTTCGTTTATCTTGAATTCTCATGGTTGCAAACATAGAGTATGTGCCATAAAACACAACTTGCTTGAATAGAGAGGTGGATGTTCGGAAAAGAGAGTAGTGACAAGAATATAGAGTTTTCAATCTCTATTTACACGTTAATGTCCTAATAGGATTAACAACTTGGAGATTTCATATCGTTATTTATACGTTTCTCTGTAATCATGATGCATGTTATCAGTGCACTTTAACATGCATTTATGTATTAGGTTAACTGCTTTATATTTAAGGCTACTAATTCTACTTAATATAGACTGTGATGGTGTAAACATTTCCTTTCCATTGGGAGTTTATAACAGGTAAAATCTGAAGCAAAGTTTTACCTGTATAGCTCAAAAATCTAAAGTCATGTAATACACTAGGTAACGCCAGACAGGTTTTGGTATGTCATGGGGAAATCTGAAGAACCCACAGACCACCATAGATATTCCCTAGTACAGCGAATATACACAATGGTTAAGTGTAGAAAACGGTATGCATTATTACTTGAGATTCTTAGATAAGAAAAACATTTCTTAGTCCAAAAGGAAAACAGATTAAGTTTACTACCAGAATGCCAGCCCCTAATGAGGAAATTAGGGACGACACTGGCTATAGCCATCATCAGGCTCTCAACTGCTGTAACGCTGGCATAAAGGGCTGGTACAAAGAACAAATAGCGCGAGAATCCTGGATAGAAGTGAACCATGAAGTAGCAGACGGTACCAGAAAGTAAGCAATCAATATAAGGAATGGCGTTGTAGATAACGTGTTGCTTATGACAAATGCAACACCACCATAATGCCCATTCATCCTCTCCCTTTGAAAAACCTGTTTTGATTGCAAAAAGAAAGTCCAAATTTACTAGAATTGTGTGCCTATATATTACCATTTAGTTACTTTGTTTTTTCAAGAATGTCATACAAAGCATGAATTTTCATATCCTCCACGAATGAAGGTGTTGGTATTCTTAACAATGGCCTTTCTATCCAATCAGGTGATACTGATAGCTCTGCTGGGTTTTCTCTTGTTAGATTAATGTCCTGTGGCGGTTTAGAAGCTCAGAGATATACTGCAGCATGTGACTCCCCGAGGGAAAGTCAGAATCACCTTACGGAGGACACTCTCTATGTTCTGAAAATAACCTTCTATATGATGGCGGTTGAAAATTGAAATTCAAAAACAAATATAGCTACGTGGACCTTGACTTTCTTAAAGAGTATCTGAATGGAACACTAACTATTTACCCTTAGTAGGAAATACATACTACAACAACAACAACAACAAACCCACACAGTGGGGTCTGGGGGATAAAATGTACGCAGTCCATACTACTACCTCCGGAGAGGTAGCAAGGCTGTTTCCGATAGACCCCCAGCTTAGTATGAAATACATAAAGAATCAAAAGGATTTGAGGAAAACCGGTCAGAGTTCCATATTGCTTAAAAATTGCGGCATCGCAAGACTGAGATCATCTCTAACTGTTTTTGATGTTGTCAAAGGTATCAGCTTGCCAGCAAGCATTTATGAGATTGCGCTAGAAAGCATTAGAGCCAGTTTGTCTACTAATCTTCTGGGGTTTGCTTTCTCTGCCTTGTTGAAATTCCCTGAAACCCAAGAAACGTTCTCTAGAATTTTCCGACATTTCTGACGAACTATATCCACTGCCTTTTCCTTGCATAAAAGTTGTATTGATGAGACACCGGAAACAGTTGAGTCTTGTAGTACTTCTGCTCCCGTTCTTCCTCCTCCTTTTCTGGTAGCTCTTAATAAACTTCCAATTGCAAAAAGAGATATATTACCACTTGATGCTGAACTGAAATCGGTCTGTCACACTCTGGTAACGAACCTGGTGATGATGACTATTCAGTGTCCCTTGATGCAGACACTGAATGCCTTAGTGATCAGATGCAAAAAACGAAGCCTCTTTGTTTACATGAACCTGTGGCATTCTCTGACTTTCATATCTCGAAAATGGATTCTGGAGTAGAATCTGATAAAAGATTCACAAACTTCATCTTTAATAAACACGACGAACCTATCTCAAATGACAGCAAAGAGATGACAGGAGTGTAGTTGTTTGATGAGGGGTGTCCAGTAGAGCTCAAATTCAATGGTAGTCTCTTCCTGTGTTTAACAGCTTGAGATGGAAGAAGCTGAGTTTAGGCATCTCTTCCTGATTTGTGGAGTACTGATTGCATACTTGGAGAATTAATTATATGTTGGCAAGCCCATTGTGCCTGGAAGGACAGAGGTATAAAACAGATAATTATTATTAGTATACTTCCTTTTTAATAATTGTCCATGATACTCACTGCAATTCAGACATTCAACTATTTGTGCATTAACCTTAATTTCATGATGGTACTTTTTACTTATTGGTACTTGTTCATCAACTGAAAATTTCTCTCTGTTCTTTTTAAGCAAACATTATGCCTGAGTAATTTTACCCGTGTGTTTCTCCCTTGTTAGACTTAATTTTTTTTACATCTAAATACAGTGAACTTTTTTGTCCTTGTAGGTGGAGCAGCTACATAAGATTTTTAAGCTTTGTGGTTAAACCGCTACATCCTCCTTACAGATGGCGTATCAGGCAAAGCATTTAAGGATCTTCCTCCACAGGTTGATGGACGCATTACTTTCTATTAATCCTGAACTTAAGGGAACAGCTATCAGTGCTCTTGCGAGTGAGGTAGGTTTCTCCTTCTCTGTCTCTTTGTTTATGCCATCAATCTTATTTTGATGCACTAGGTGATATTTTCAGACGGATCTGCTTGTATGTATAAACATATACTCCATCCATATGATTTTATCTCAAGGTGATTTGAACCGGCATGAAGTTAACATGTTTTGACATATAAGCTATATATCTGCAAATTATTAAGTATACTGGCCATCAAGTTGAAAGTCCGACGAACACCCAAAGAAGCAGGATTGGAAGCGTCAGATGCAAAACCATGCTAGTATTAAAGAACAAAATCTGGTAAGTATTATAAACATCACGACTTGTCAAATTTTGAGTGCATAAAGTTAATTGAGACTATTTCGAACCTGCTAAAACTTCACCTTCAAGTATAGTTAAACTCACTCGGCCATGACGCCAAAGATGTTCACATACATTAACTTCCCCTTAGATTGTTTTCCATTTGGTTTAACTGTCCAGTTCCCGGAACTCACCGGCTCGACTAATTCAGATTCACACTGCATAGCGTAGGGCCATTTCAGGGAGAAACAACACGCTCAAGAATTCAAGACGGAATGGGTCCACGACAGTCACCATCTCATTTCAAGTAAGAACTTTGTTAAATCTGTAATAATAAATTTTAATTTCTGTCTTTAATTAGATTGTATAATAGAGACAATTTAGCTAACGAAATCCAAAATTTTGCACTTTCTATTCTTTCATTTATATTTTTGCAGATGTGATGGAACTCTTGGGGGGGTGTTTGATGGGAAGACAAATCAATAGCAAGGCAAATTTTCATCAACTAGACAAGTTCATCCATATCTGGAGCTGCTTTGCGTTCTGGTATGTGCCCTACCCCTCCCCGCCTCCCAGAACTTCTTTGTATCGTTTTTATGAATTATTTATAATTAACAATGACAAATGAATTCACTTTTTTTGATAATTTTTCGTGTTCCTTTTTTTTATCAAAAATTTGTGATCAAAGAATTGAATGAAACAAGCATATTATTGTCGAATGAAATAGTCAAAAAAGATTTAAGGTTTATCTCTTTCGTTCTCTTTTTCCTTGTTTAGATTAAATTTTTGTAGAACCTTTGTTATAAGAACAATGTAAAACTCTTTATACGTAATTATGTTCATCTAAATATTAATTGTTTATAGGAAAGTAATTTACAGTTTCTAAGCTTAATAAACTGCCTTGCAGAGCTCAACTCAACAAGACTACGACAGGCTCAGGTTTAAGTCAACAGAATTGGTATTTCTAATGATTTTAACCCATTCACTTTATCCAATAGATGTTTTTATGGTAATTGGGATGGGAGTACTACGCGGTCCATAAAGGCGAATTCAAGATTTAAATGTAAATAAAAACCTATTTACATAGGGTCTCATTTATTTGTGTTTTATGAATGTCTTAATCTTAATCATTTAGATTTTTATTTAGCTATTGCAATCAAAACTTTTGACTAGCAACGACAAGTATGAGAAAAAGGCGTACGTCATGCCAAGACACCTCGATGACAAGGTTGCTTCCCTTCACCTTGGAGATCTCCTGGAGCCAAGCTTACCAAACTTTTTGAAGATCAAGCTGACTACATTAATACCAGTTGAGCGTCCTTACAAGCCTGCTCTCTATAGGTACTGAGCGAAGAGAAACTCACAGTGACTAATTTATTTTTACTTGATATATTAATTTTATGTATTGGAGTTTTTCTTTTAGTGATATGTATGTCATGTTTTAGTGATCAAATAGTAAACGCAAAATATGTTAGCCATGTTCGAAAAGTAGGGCTGCAATTAGAGAGTGACCTGGAGAGGACGAACATTGAGAATGCAATCATAGTAGTAAACCAAAAGATATTGAAAGGAAACATGAAGTTATTCTTTCTTTATTTTTTTTCTTTAAAAAAACTGATGGAGTAATTCTGATTTTTTCTTTTGGTTCAAATATTTAGAAGGATCAAAATCTTTTTATTTTATACCATGAAAAAGGAGTATATTCAGTAAAATATATGAGTTCTAACTATAAGAAAAAAAATTCAACCTCCTAAAATATATGAAGCGCAATTCATAATTTGAACCAACCCTTACTACATAGATAAAAAGTGATCTTGTGCCTCATTGCATTTCAATAACACATATTGTCCTACAGGTAATTAGTTTAACTTCTTTCATAAATTAGTTTTATTATTTATCTACCTCATATTGAAAATAAACTATGCTCCGGTATTGCTTTAGTTATATTCTTCCCTTCTTGTTTTTTACCTTTTTGATATAAGTTAAATACTCTGCATTTTTATCATAATGAAATATATGTAATAACTTTATTCTCGTGTTTTCTCTATTTGAGAAAGAGATATAATTGTAATTAGCCATCGAATTTCATAATTTCTAATCATTTTTTAAGGTTAAATTTAAGATTGCAGAGAAAATAAGTGGATTTCATATATAAATGATAAAAAGATCATATACAATGCTCTTAACTAGAGACCATGTGAATTGTTGGATGATTACTAAATGTCGATTAGCAAAATTGTAATTAGATCAATGATCCCTTAAAAACTATTTTGATGCTTTATAAATTAGTGTGAACAATTTAAAAAGAATTTATTACAAGGATACTATGAAATTTTTTTTAATTGATTATCTTTTAATTTATTAAGGTGGGCAACTAATATGTGACAACTGTTTTTAAGAAGGTGGATAACCAAAATGGAATGAAAAGGATCGAATAATGAACGTAGCATGAGTATATTAGCAGCCGCTAAACTTTATTACGTATCACTTATTGAGTTTTATGGACTTTATATTGGTTTGACTCTGTGCTTGATATCAAGCCGCAATGATATTTGACGGTTTAGTTTTGTGTTTTTAGTTTTATTGTGTTTCGTGTGGATTTTTTCGAATCTATGCTACCTGTCATACCTTATATATAAAGCCTTATAGATTTTACCTAAACTAAGTTTTATTATCACATACCTCGACAAGTTTATTTTTCTGATACAGTTACAATAAACTGCTATGAATTCATGAATTTATTACTCACGATCAATACACGTGCAATGCACGTACCCTAAACTAGTTAATATTTAAATATCTATGATAGTCCAAATAGACTTTGAGTTTAGACTCTTTTTTTTCCTTAGTACTCTATTCTACTTTTTAATCATTTTTTATTTGGCCCACGGACCGGCTCAGCCCATATTGCTCAAGCCCCACGGATCAACGGGCTTATTCGGACCGGACTAAAAAATCCTGCTCTTAAATAGGCTGTAAAAATTATAGCTCAATCCTATCAATTACAGGTTGGGTCGGGCCAGCCCATATTGATGGCTCCAATTGCATTACTCATTTGGGGCAGGCATTGCAGAAAAAAATTGCTCGTTAGCCCTTGTGCTTGACAATAGGAGTCGTTTGATTGGAAAATAGTTATCTCGAGATAATTAATTTCAAAATTAATTATTCCAAATTTTTCGAGATAACTTATCCCACCATGCATATCGGATAACTTATCACATCACTATGGTATAAATAGTGGGATAAGTTACCCCAGTATTAACTAATACTTCCGACCAAACATAGGATAAAATAATTCTTTATTTTATCCCGCGACTACTTATCCTTTATACCTCACACCAAACGACCCTTAAATATAGACCTACAACCATTTAATTTTTTTCTAAAAAAATATAAATATGATTTATACCTATCCATATCTCTACAAATACGTAAATAGAGTCAAAATCCTTTAATTACTAACAAAAGCAACTACATGAAGAAATTAATTATAATGGAGCTGTCAAAATAAAACATGACAATTTTGAATTTATAACTTAAGCGAAATGATCTAAGAGACTTTTGTACTTAACTCTGTTTGTAAGTCGGAACCCACTTTTCAAATATTCAAAATTAAAGAATTTTCATCTCTTTGAATTTCTTACTCACTGGTTCTTTATAGCTCTTCTTCTCTCACACACGTCATAATTTTCTCCCTAAAATATTATTTTATACATCATCTTTTGGTGTTTCTATAATTATTTGCAAATGGATTTGTTTCTAAAACTTACAATTTTGATTTTATTTGCTGATTTTGCATCCTAAAGATTGTTATTACTGTAAATTGACTACTCAAAATCTCTTTTCGTCTTTTGCTTTTTTCCTATGTGTTAAAAAAGCTTAGATGGGTGGCAAATTTTGCAAAAAGCGAATTCTGAGGAATTTAGAATAAACATATAGCTTAATATGACAATTGAATTATCAGGAAGTGATTAAATTTGATAAGCAACAAAATTTATCTTAATTGTGATTGTTCTCTCTCTTGTATGAACTATGAAGTATTAGCTCGTCATGAAATACGTTGTAGCTCAGGTAACTATTGATTCGGTATCATCAGTATGAAGTCTAATTTCATGTAGGTATCCTAAAATACAAGTGGTGCAAAGCGTTGATAACGGAGGGGGAGAATTATCTTAGGTTCAAGATAAGAGTGTAAATGATCTATTAAAAATATTTGAAGAAAAAAATCGACCGATAATGAAGGATACAAAGGAGCTGAAGAAGAAGAATAACTACCAACATAAGAAAAGAATTAATGGAGAAGAAAAAATTGTGTGAGGCAAGAAAGAGCTCAATTTTGGTGT
This sequence comes from Capsicum pubescens, assembly GCA_030864215.1. NCBI lineage: Eukaryota > Viridiplantae > Streptophyta > Magnoliopsida > Solanales > Solanaceae > Capsicum > Capsicum pubescens. The sequence goes on along the minus strand of CM061539.1, from coordinate 181,943,152 downwards.
TGGAATAATTGGGAAGAAAACAGTTGCTATAAAGGCCAAAAAGTGAGTATTGTATTGCTTCTTCAAAAAGCTTCACGCTCCTAAAATGTGTGTGGTGTTTACAAGCTCTTTGCTAAAACATGTCACAAAGAATGACAGGTCAAAAAAATGTAAAAAAAAATATTGTTTTTCAATGAGTTTTAAGAATACAGTTGGTAAAGTGATGAGTAGAAGGGAGTCAAGCACAAGAAGCACACTTCAAATTAAACTATAACTTATATGGATGGCTATTTGAGTTGTTCTCCCTAAAATCAATTCCCTATGTATAGAAAATTTCAATCCCAGGTTCCCAACTAAAGCAAAATAGCAATATACATCACGTTTTCTATGGAAAATGATAGCATCATGTAACCCCTCTTTAGAGCAACAAACCACATAGCTCTTTTGCATGTTTTCACATTCTAGGCCGGAAAGGTATAAACATTTAACCATGATCACACTGGAATAATGAAACATTTACTACTAAGTAAACAAACTACACAGCTTTCCAATAGTTGAGGGGGGCTATTATCAACATGAATTCTGGAAATAAGAAAAGCAGCATTCCTATTATGAGGTTCTCTTATCTCCAGGGCAAGTTACCAACTCCAGAAGGGCTACCGTTTGAAGTTTCAACAAACTGATTATGAGGGCTGATAGGTCCACCGCTAGACTCGCTTACGGTTCCAAGTGATGGAGGACTTCTGGCCGCTGATGCTCCAGAGACAAACGTTGCTGGTGTACCAAATGCGTCTGAATTCCCTGGCTTCAGCTGCCTCTGTCCCTTCGTGTTGAAGCTACCAACAATAACCTGCAGCAAGTAAGACGGTCAGGCTCCCAGAGGCGGACTCGACTCAGGATTTGAAGACAACGGGGCACCACCAAAGGCATATGCACGTTAGTTGAAGCGATGTCACGCTTCGGAAAATCTTACTAAACACACATAGAACCGATGTACTAACGGATAAATATAAATGAAAAGACCTTACTTAATGAAGCTTATTATGTGGACAGATGGTTGGAGCACCACTTTGCACTCAATGAGGATTGAGGTCGCCTGATCGAAACTCGCCACTGCCGCTTTTTATACATTTTCTAAAAGCATCTTAACATTGTTAGCTCAATTTTATTTTTTCTCCAAAAAGACAAGGAAAGGAGGAACTGAGATTCGAACCCAGGTCCGTCAACTTGATTTCAATCAGTGGCCCCAACTTGCTTTGTGATTTAGGGAGCCTAATAAATATGGTGATTTCTCAAGGTACATATGCATATATATACAGGATTATACCCAAATTCAAAAGGGTCCCATGACCCCCCTCTAACCACGTGGTGCCGCCTCTGCAGGCTCCTCATTAAAAAGAAGAGATAGGATGGAAGTAAAGCTAATTCAGACATATTTGAATGTAAGGACATTATCTTTGTAAAAATTCTATGTCAAACCTGAACTGCGGCTGCTGCTGTAAGGAGCCCTGCTACACCGCCGCCCAAAACTCGACCATCTGGTCCAGCTAGTGACACAGTCAAACCACCTGTTCTGCTGCGTTGACCACCAGATTCCGAGATAAAAAAGGAACCAGAGAGTGTTAGGATCTCGAACCGTCCCTGCACCAGTTAACCAACAAGTTTTTTCTCAGAATGTGATACTATCCAATCTACTGCCAAGAGAGGCATTGTGACGATACTGGATAATTTCCAAGTATATCCACCCAAAAGTGTCGAACACTTGATATATTTGATCAAGGGGTTTAACATACTGTGACATGAATGATAAAATCTGTAGACCAGCACAAGACCATACGAGGCAAAAACGGGGTTTACATACTGTGACGTGAATGATAAAATCTAAGGTAGACCAGCATATGACCATACGAGGCAAAAACATGCATATAAGATTCATGCATATTGTATGCCTTTGTGTAGATTCGTGCATATATGTCTACCCCGCAGATATTTTCTTTTAGTAGTGGATTGGCATTGTGTTTCACTTGGGGTGTAGCGCTTGGGTAAATCCCATTTCCTTTGGCATATTCGCCTTGATGTGATCCTTAGATCCACACCCACTCTCTATAAATGTAAGAATTTTTTTTATTTTTTTTATAACTGTAAACATAAGGAGAAATATTAACATAGAAATACACACCTCATATGTTACAGTTCCACCTGATGTTGCTGCTTGCCAAAGTGATACATTAGATATGGAACCATTGGCTGACAGAACGCACATTGCTTTTGAGGTACTTTGGGAGAACGACATTAGTTTTGCAAATACATCCTGAGAAGCCAAAAAGCTGGAAATACTGAATTGGATATTCAAACATATAGAGATACGGATTTCTAATATCAAGTTGATTTAATGAATCAAGACAAAATTCACACATTAAGTTGTACTCACTCCCAATCTAACCTTTCAAACCCCACATTCACTCCACAATATTGAAAGAAGATCATGTGATCCTTTGTAGTTATAGTAATACATTTATGTCACAGATAAAAAGATATTCATTCCATACCTTTGAAGGAGTAAATCATTTTGAATTATTAAAATCTCTGTGCGGATGTAGAAGTCGGATTCTTCCGCACAACAATCTTAAAATTCAAGGGTATGGATCCGAGTGCGGATACGGGTGTCAGGATACAGCTAACAAATATATATATTATGACATATATAAGTAATATTTTGATTATAAAACTAAAACTAATAAAGTTTATATTTTTATAAACACTTGCTATTTTATTCATAAGACATCTAGCGTTATAGCAAAGCATTCTAATATTTTATATAACTATATATAAATGACATAACAATAAAAAATATACAAACACACCTATTTATATATGGCATAAACCCGAAAATCAAACTAATATAATCAATCTATACTTATGGTCATAGATGTAGTCAAATGACCGAGGATAAGTTGACCAAATCTGGTGTTATCTCATACGTGCCAGGGATTTTGAAGGGTTCAACTTTCAAGCATCACCTATGTATTCCTTATCAAAAAAAAAAAGAAGCATCATCTATGTTTACCCCAAAACTAAATAGTTAGATTATTTAAACACCCTTCTTATTAACTTAATCGATTTAACCTAAATACTTTATTTAATTTTAGAAAAATAAAAATAACGCCAACAAAGAAACACAAAGCATCATATCACTTCCTTTATATCCGTAATTAAGAGGAAAAGACAAGGTCAAAGACACATGATGTTCTATTGCGTGAAAAAGATTACATTTGTTGTTTGCTTTCTTCAACCAGATACGCGGTAAAGTTGCTGCGTTTCAGGAGAATGGCAAATATGGATGCAGTAGTAACGATTTGTTGATAACAAAGATAACAATAATCTTCCAGCGGCACCACACTCTAACCTTATAAGTTATTTCTCATCACTACTTGGCTATCATTGCAAAGCGAGAAGTGTTCATCTTCTTATCACAATTTTCCTTCGGTGATATCTATCTCCAGCGAAATTGACTTGTAATGTCACTTCAATTTACATAGCAAAAAGTGTTCAGATTTGTAGAAACTGCTCATCCTTCTTCACTTTGTTTCTCAACATATTTTTTTATGCGGACAACTTAAATGGATTTCTAAATCTACTTTTACACATGCTCAAAAAGATCTACTTTTACAAATTATTATTGAACTAAGATATGTCCTCTGAAATGGTAAATAGCTTAAGGATGAATAGTTTATTATTTGGAGATGATTCTAAGAGTAACATTTATTGGCTTCTCTAAATGTAATGTTTGAATACATAAAATTTTTAAGGAAGCCTACACTTTCTGTCCCTTCTCCTATAATTTTAGAGACTACGACTATAGTCATGACATCATCTTTTTATTAGTTCAATATTGCATAAGGTATGGACATATCTGCTGGTGGAGGTTGATTCCTTCTCAATTTTAAGCATTAGAAACCGTGACTCTTAGTCCACACTTCATTTGCATTTTGTCCTAAGAGCTCCAATGGACCTTACAGCTTTTTTGGGCCTTTTGCTTTTGATAATACTGCTATGTGCTCATCTTTATCACGTGCTTAGGTTATATCTTCATCATTATAATTATTCTTAGTAGTCAGTTATGGTAATTGGTAAAGTTGTTGCCACGTGACTAGGAGGTCATGGGTTCAAGCCTTGGAAACAGCCCCTTGCAGAAATGTAAGTTGAGGCTGCGCACAATAGATCCTTGTGGTCGGGCCCTTCCCCGAACCCTATTATGAATCTAATATTGAATTATGTTATTGTTTCCGCCATCTTTACTTATGAGTTGGAGTTCATCCGACTCCTATGGTATGATGAGGCGATTAGGCTGGGTTACTGGGGCAGCCTCCGGTTCATGTGAGCTTGAGGTGCCCACACGACATGGTCCGAAGTTTTGTTCGTGTGAAGTTGGTATCAGAGCCTAGGTTCTTGGTCGGTTGGTAGTTCACAATACCGTGTCAAGTAGAGTCTCTTTTATGGGTGTGAAGCGCGCCACACTTACAAAAGAGGGGCGTGCGCATAGCGCGAGTTTAGTGCACCCGGCTGCCGTTTTAGTCAGTTATGGTAACATACGAATAATGGTTATTCCTTTACAGGTTTTTAAATTATTCACTTTGAATTGTTATTGTTGTTGCTATAGAAACCATGACCCTGGGATCTTAATAGTTAATACTAATTTGAAAAAAATTGATTGATTCACTTTGATCTTATATCAAGTAGTTCTTTAACATTCACATTAAAAGAAAAGTAAAAATATAGCCACTTCTTTAAAGACTTGAATGGAAGAGGACCTTTATCGTCAACTAAAATTCAAGTCTGATCAGATTATTATTAGTAGTTATTTTAAATTCTTTAATTGTTGTTTTGTTAATTTGAAAAGTTGATTTAAGTTGTGATATGGTAACTTTAAATGGTTTAGTTAGTGGATCTTTTTCAATGGACAGAACGAATGTATTTCTGGCCATACTACTTGATGATTAGGTATGGCCATAGCACAAAGATAAAGCAAACAAGCCAATCCCAGAAAATCTGATCCAGCTTTCACCCTACTGACAAGATAATAAAAGGACACAAGAGAAAGAGCAAAAAAAATGCTCGTAAAAAGAGATTAAATTAAGACCACACCTCCCCAGCTTTTATTGAGATAACGTGAGGTCTAAATCCAAACCCTGCTGCTTCCGATCCTGCAAGTTGTATATCAAGAGTGACTTGAGATTTGCCAGAATGAACATACCAAAGCCGTTAAACTCCAGATTACAAATTATCAGCTATTAAACTCTATTAAATACCAAATTCAGATTCAGTGAATAGAATAAGAGCGGAATGACACTTTTTCTGCTGAACTTCATATCAAAGTAAGCTAACAGGAAATTGAAAGGCTAACTTTCCAAATTGCAATGTTGTCCCAATGAAGAACTACACAGGTAAATAAAATGCATCTTCTTTTTCCATTGGAAAAAATTGAAAAGAGTAAAATTGATTTCTTTGTACGAGAATAATATCACAAACGTTACAATAAAAGATCATTAAGCATGCAATATTTTGTCCTGCAAAATTTATCAAACAATACATACCCATGTGATCCCTCTAATGGAGTCTAGGGAGGGTAGTGTATACGTAGACCTTACCCTACAAGCATGGGCCGAGCCACCTATATCAAAGGGTGGTCAAGTGCACACCCTTCGTCGGAAAATTATGTTGTGTATATAGGCTATGTGTTTACTATTATTAGTATGTATTTAAATTTTCACACCCTTAACATAAATGAGTTCGTCAAATTCCTGGTTCCGCCATTGCCTACAATAGACCTCGCTAAAATTTATCAAAGGATATATTCAACATTTTTCAGAATACAAATCATCTGGATGCAGGGGGGAAAAGATTTCCTTGTATCTAATCAAGTTGCTAAATTTATACTTCATCTTAAATTCACTACTAATCATGCTGAAAACTAGTTAAAATATCAAACTGGTAGCTAATAGTTATTATATCTTTACTATATGATATAAAAAATTATAGCCCTAATATAATAATGTAAAGCAAGGACAATGCAAGTACCAACACAAATAAACAAATACAGAATATACAATTATTTAATTCAACATGTGCAGAGTATAAAATTCACTTCTTATATGTATATATATATATATATATTACCTAAATCAGCTACTTGCTGCTTTCTTCCAGAACCAGGCGGTCTCCCTCTACCCTTTTTCACCACCGCTTCCGCCGCCTGCGGCGGCGTAGGCGACGAAAATCCACCGCCGGCCACCTGAGACGCCGACGGCGGAGGAGAAATCGTTGGACCCTCCGGTGCATACTTCCTCGGCCTTCCGCGTTTCCGTTTAGCAGGTTCAGTTGAGGCAGAGTTCATACCGAGCGGAGCTGTGGTGTTGACGGGAGGTTCTCCGGGAACTCCGGCGGCGTGAAGTAGAAAAGACGGCGGCGACGGAGAAGTCGAAGAGGAAATCGGTTGCATTAAAGGGTTGTACGTTGAGGTACCATCGGTAGGAAAAGGTGATCCCATGTTTTGCATTGATGCGTGAACTCCATTGGATTCTCCAGCTGACATTTTTCTTCACTAATTCCAACTCACTTCAGTAATAGTAATGTTAATCTATTGTATTTATATATATTTTTGAAAAAACAAAACCCTTTAGCTGAAAATAAGGAAAAATGTCTTTAATTAGAATGGAGATGGAAAGAACAAGAAAAGTGATGTAAAGCAAAATTGGTCATGCGTGTCTTCTTTTCGAAAAAGATTATGAAAGATGAAATAAATATTTCTTTTATTTTTGTTACTGAAAGATGATTTATTAATTGAATTTTGTTATCCCTGGCTAATTTTAGTACAATAAAGTAAATAATTGATTGTATCTCAAATCTCCGATGCATAATATTAAGATTTGATTTTCTATCTAACATTAATTAACAACGAAAATCTAAGTTATGAAAATAGCTTCTAAAAAAAATGCGCGAACATATATTACAAATCTAATATAAATTCAGTGTTATGAAAGGCCAGCGCCATGTCGTCAATGACGAATGGCAAGGTGAGCTGAGTCAAGACAGTGTCTCCATTTGCCTTCGTGATGATGTGACTGCGAAGGCGACGTCAAGGTGAGAATGACGATGAGGCGAGGAAAGGCGATATTCTTTTTTTTTTTTTAAATTAAGGTTTTAAGAATAAAAGATAATTTTAGGGTTTTTATCTCCATTTTGCTTTGACTGCTACCACTGAGAGGCTACTGTGGCTGCAATGATTCCGACGACTCCTGATGGACGGCGACTCCATTGGACGATAATTGGTAAGTCGTTTCTCTGTTTTTTCTTTTTCTACTTTCATCTTTTTATTTTCTCCACTGGTCAATCGTTACTCATTTTTGCTGATTTCTTCTTGATTTTTTTTACTTCTTCTAGTGATGTAAAGCCCATTTGCTTGACAAAGCAAAATTGGTCATGTTTGTCTTCAAAAAAGGAAGAATAAAATATCTCTTTTATTTATGTTCGATGATTTTTTATGACATTTGATAAAAACGTGATTATTTTGTTACTAAAGATGATTTATTAATAACTTTTGTTATACCTGGCTAATCTTAGTGCAATAACGTGAATAATTCATCCTCTCTCAAATCTATTATGAACGCCGATACATACAGTACCTATTAAGATTTGATCTTCTATCTAATATTAATTAACAATGAAAGTTGAAGTCTTGAAAACAGTGGCAGAAATGCGAGATAAGGTTGGACACCATACTCTTGTGATTTGAACCTTCTCGAACCCATGCATAACAGAAGCTTTTGTGCCCCGTGGACAGTAATTCTTTTTTAAAAAAAATAAAATTGAAGCATAGTAATTGGTGTTTGAAAGTTAATCCAAACGTTATTACGCTATTGTGTAAGAATTTTTTTTTTTGAAAATAAGGGGTTATTGGAAAGATAATGAGGAGTAGATTGGGAAACACCTTTTGTGAAGGGGCCACTAACACTAGTGAAAAAGTCACAACTCACAAGCATGCGCTTCTTTGATTAAAATGAAAGCAGAATTACATTTGAAAATATTCATTGATTTGTGGTATGAAGGTCAAACGTCATGAATAGTAAATATTGATCCTTTCATCCCCTTTTTCATTTTGATGTTGCAAAATATTTTCTCCAAGTCTAATAAAAGGTAGTAACATTTATCAATAGTAGTAAACAGTTTAAATTTGTCATACACATCTTATTATATCGAGTTAATACATAAAAATTACACTAAACTTGACACCAAATTATAATTTTGACCTTAAACTTTGACAGTTCATACATAGGACCTTTAACTATTCAAAACTGCACAAATATGACCTTCAATCCTACGTGGCAAAACGCGTGTTCAACACGCAAAAATGAGCGCGTTCAGCTTAAAATCTAAGAGCATAATACATAAATATGACCTTAAACTTTGACAGTGCACAAATATGACTTTTAACTATTTAAAACTGCACAAATATGACTTTTAAATGACTTTTCACTATTATTTTTTTCATTATTTTCAGCTCAAAGATGAAAATGACATCTAATTTCTTTTGTCATTGCGGAAAAAGAGCAATATTGAAGATTTATTAATTAGGCGGGTCAGCCTCATATGAAAAAATCGAGTGGATATGTATATATATATTATAAAACAGAGAACGAATTTAAGTTATATAATATATCTAAATATTATTTATTTAAATATTAAATTAAAGATGAAACTATACTAATAATAAAAAAATTATAATTTTAATAAAACGTTATTAAATCAATGTTATTAAGGATAGTAGTAGTAGTATATTAAATTAACGTTATCAAACTAACGTAATTAAAATGTTATTAAATTAACGTTATTAAAACGTTATTAAATTAACGAGGGGTGGACCTACGTGGTTTCCATGGGGTTCACCCGAACCCCCTCGGTAAAAAAATTACGTTGTATATATATAAGATAGAAAATGTATATTTATGTACGTATATTAATGTTGAACCACATGAAACAAGGCACTTAGATAGCCCAGTGGTGTTATTTGCTCTTCTTGGGCGCTTCCTTCAGCCTACTGTATGGGTTCGATCCCTGCTAGTGGCTATTTTCTTTTTTAATTAAAAAAAAGTTAGGTGTTGATGCTATAAAAATAAATAAAAAAATAATATTTTTTTTAAAATTAAAAAAAAGTTAGGTGCTGCTACTATAGAAATAAATAAAAAAATTATTATTATTATTATAATAACAATAATAATAATAATAATATAAACGACGTCGTTTTAACACAAAAAGCAAAACTTTGACAGTGCACAAACATGACCTTTAACTATTCAAAACTGCACAAATATGATCTTTCTCCAAGTCAGCCCTTTTAACGACGTGACACTGTGTGATTGGATTACCTTTCCACGTAGGCGCGAGTGAGACTCACGCATGGAGAAAAAAAAGTTAGGTGCTGCTGCTATAAAAAAATAATAATAATAATATTTTTTTTAAAATTAAAAAAAAGTTAGGTGCTGCTACTATAGAAATAAATAATAAAATTATTATTATTATTATAATAATAATAATAATAACAATAATAATAATAATAATAATAATAATATAAACGACGTCGTTTTAACACAAAAAGCAAAACTTTGACAGTGCACAAATATGACCTTTAACTATTCAAAACTGCACAAATATGATCTTTCTTCAAGTCAGCCCTTTTAACGACGTGACACTGTGTGATTGGATTACCTTTCCACGTAGGCACGAGTGAGACTCACGCATGGGGAAAAAAAAGTTAGGTGCTGCTGCTATAAAAATAAAATAAAAAAAATTATTTTTTTTTAAATTAAAAAAAAGTTAGGTGCTGCTACTATAGAAATAAAAAAAAAATTATTATTATTATAATAATAATAATAACAATAATAATAATAATATAAACGACGTCGTTTTAACACAAAAAGCAAAACTTTGACAGTGCACAAATATGACCTTTAACTATTCAAAACTGCACAAATATGACCTTTCTCCAAGTCAGCCCTTGTAACGACGTCACTGTGTGATTGGATTACCTTTCCACGTAGGCGCGAGTGAGACTCACGCATGGGGTTGCAAAATTGGAGGTCATATTTGTTCAGGTTTTGAATAGTTAAAGGTCCTATTTGTGCACTATCAAAGTTAAAGGTCAAAATTATAATTTGGTGTCAAGTTTAAGATCATTTTTATGTATTAACTCTATTATATATTTGGAGTAACTTGCATCATCTTATTATATAGGCAAAATGCTCTATTGGACCCCTGTACTATGTCAGTTTTCTAAGTTTGACACTTCTACTTATATATTTGTCATCTGGACCCCTGAACCCATCAAAAAATAATATTTTAAATATTTTTTTGGTGAGTGTAACACACTCTCGCCACGTCAGCTTCCACATCATTTTAAATATTACATTAAATTCCACGTCATTTTTAAAATACCACATAAGAAACTAAATATTAAAAAATAAAAAAAATAAATTGAGAATTACAAAAAAAAATAAAAATGAGATGAATTTTTAATTTTCATCTTCTCCATCTCCCCTCTCTCTTCTCCATCTCCAACAAGTTGTATGAGGTCATGACCATCTGAATCTCTCGAAGATCGAAACTCCATTATTTCATTCATTTTTCCATTCGTAGCCTTATACCCACTTGAAAAATGCCTCGCTCCAATCAATTTTCAATTGCATGAAGTCGTCGGAAAATCCCTATCAGCTACACATTCCCCTTTTCACTTTGCCGGACTGGACTAAGATCACGATCATCATTACTCCATCTTCAATTACTCCAATTACTTAACAATCAAAAACAACAAAAAAAAAACCTCAAATTTTAGCTCTTTTTCAAATTCGAAACTAAACTTCTTACCAATCAAAACAATGGAAAAACTCAAATTATAGGGTTTGTTCAGCTCCCAAACAATGAAAAAAACTCTAAATTTCTTCTTCAGCTCCAAAACAATGAAACCCCCCCTCAAATTTTAGCCTCTTTTCAGCTCCTCCAAAACAATGAAAAAAAACTCAAATTATTGCACTTTCAACTCCGAAAGATGAAACTAAACTACTTTATAATCAAAACAATGGAAAAACTCAAATTATAGGGTTTGTTCAGCTCCCAAACAATGAAAAAAACTCTAAATTTCTTCTTCAGCTCCAAAACAATGAAAACCCCCCTCAAATTTTAGCCTCTTTTCAGCTCCTCCAAAACAATGAAAAAAAACTCAAATTATTGCACTTTCAACTCCGAAAGATGAAACTAAACTACTTTATAATCAAAACAACGAAAAAAGTCAAATTATAAGGCCTTTTCAACTCCCAAACAATTAAAAAATCCTCAAATTTTAGGGTCTTTTCAGGTTTAAAACAATTGAAAAAAATCTCAATTTAGAGGGCTTTTTCAGCTCCAAAACAATTAAGAAACCTCAAATTTTAGGCTATTTCAGCACCCTAAAGAACAAATTAAACAATAAAAAAATAAATTGATGAAAATTTCTAACCTTGAGAGAGAAATTTGAAGGCAATTATGAAGAGAATAATTGAATTGAAGATGAAAAATTGGGAAAAACAAGGGAATGCGTCCATTACTCCGATAACAAGGCCAGACCCATAATCAGATTACTTTAGCAACCCGTCACTACTTGTCAATCCAAGAAATTCAGGGGATCTCGTTGTTTGAACATGCCGAACTTGTTCTGATATAACAGCCAAAACCCCATTAAAATTCTCAAGCTTCTTCGCATTCAACATCGATAATTTAACAGAAAACCCATGAAAAACATTACTATAAATATGAATAATATAATTAACACCATTTCCACCACTTTCTAATTCATAGGTCTCAGTAAAAAGAGAGCAAAGAGTCGACTCATACCAGTGTTCATGAGTCGAAAATATAAAGTTCCTGAGGCATTTACAATTGATGAAACTGAAAGAGTGTTCACCAATAAAGAAAGGAAAAAGAAAAGAAATGAAGAAAATGCCATGAATGAATTAAAGAGGAGTGGAGTCCTGAAGAAGAAGAAGAAGAAAGGGCTAAAAAAAAAGAAGTTAATAGTACTTTTTAATGTTATTAAATATTTTAAATGGTTTCTTTTCAATTTTACGCGCCCAAAAAATTGCGTGCACACACGCGATTTTCAGATCAACAACTTAATGCCACATATGCATAAAAGGGTTTAAAATGTTGAGATTTATAAAGTTCAAGGGTTCAGATGACAAAAGTCCTAGTAAAAGTGTCCAATTTACAAAACCGACATAGTACAGGGATCTATCAAACTATTTTGCTTATTATATATCTAGAGTAACTTTTATCCATCGCTTCATTAATGTCCAAACGTGGGCCATATAAACAGAGGGAGTAACATTTACGAAGGTCATAGGTGTTGAAGAGTTTTTGCTTGATACCCATTACAATTCAATCAGTACGGACCCTTTTTGTTTTTTGTTTTTTTGGTAATTAAGATATTTATATTATATTAGCTTCATAACAAAAAGTTAAAAACTACAGGGAGGAGGTTGGTAGCATAGCCATCATAGTATCTGCACGTAGTGCAATATTTACAGACCATCCATGAGGAACTACCATACTACTAAGAGGACTATTAACAGAGTCACTAGGCGGCAAAATTGTTGCAGATTTGACACACCTAGTAGCAAAATCTCCTCGCGTATCAACCTGAAAAAACTTCATCAAGTCTTAAGGAGGTGACCACTTCGTGGATGTAGGGGTATGCAAAAATCGAATCGATAAAAATGCTATTGATTTTTTGTTATTGGATTACCGATTTTTTAATGATTTTATAAAAAAAAAAATATTGGATTATTGATTCGGTTTTGATTTTTTCTTATTGAGTTATTGAATAAATCGATAACCCAATCAAAATATACTAAATTACTATATATATATATATATATTACTCTATATTTCTCTTTAATCCCTACAAACAAACAAATTCATTCAATTTCTGGACTAACATTCAGTTAAAGCTGTAATTCTAATAAATTAAAACACATCATGTAGGATCTTGCCTACAACTAAGATTCAATCTCTAATATTTTTATTTCCTGAGTATTTTCTTATCGGTTAAACTGAACCGTTAAGAAGTAAAAATATCAATTTGATTATTGATTTAGCATATTTAGAAATCGAAAACCGAATTGATAATACATAAAATCGAATCGATACCCCTATGTGAATGGAGGGTGGAGTTAAGTGAGTTTAATTCCAAGTTCTCATTGAAACAGTATTGCCATGACTATTCTCGGTAGCTGTACCATAGTTTTGATAAAAGGAAAGCGGAAAGGCACAAGGAAAGAATATACAAGCAATTATGTAAATGTTTGATTCGATCAAACAAATGGAAATCTCAGTCTCTTGGCACAATTACTTGTACAAGATGAAAAGAAAAAAAGTTAATTCTCTGTCATCATAGCACATCGCTTGAGCAAAGGTGGACAGCAAAATAACATTTATCGTAACATATAATTGTATATACTAACAAAAAACCGCCGCATATTGACAAACATATACATATACATACGTAAAGATACCTGCACAACAAAAATGCTGCTTCAACATAATACTAACTTTTCCTACAACTCCGTCGGAGCTTTTTCCGTCTCTCTAAATAGTCATTTGCTTGATCATCATCCACTGTATGACTTGAAACGTTCCCGCCCATGTCTGCATAAGATACCAGGAGCAGAAAATATGAGAAAGGAAAATCATTATCATTATCCTCTTTATCATGTAAATGGAGCATCTACAGAGGCTCAAAGTTAGATCTCACAACAACCAGTCAAAACTGATCCTCATTTAAATCTCCTAAACATGCTTTTGATATGCTTCCTTTACCTGTCCTCAAGTAATGGCAAGGGCTGCGGACTTTCGGTACTATGTACATAATAAAACTAAAATTAATAAAAATAATCAATTCCAGATTTCTCAGCTAGCAAACCTTCTCAGTGAACATTAATATCTTGCAATAATGCATCACGGAGGTTTTCAAGATTCCATGGCAACTCACAACTATCATAAGGAATATACAAAATGCTCTCCGAAATTCTGATTGGGTGATTCACCACTGCCTAAGAGAGGCCATCGAGTGGCTGACAAACGAGCTACCTTGAGCTACTCTCTCAAATGAGAAGATTTATACCTCTTGATAGCCTCCCAAAGAAAGTGAGAGGTTTACCACAAATGGATAGAAGGAAGATCCATACCCTTAGAGTTAGTAAGAAAAAGCCTCATGAACTAGTTTTTGATGATATATGTACATTTTTGCAAAGCTAACTTTTGTTAGGGAACTAGTTAAAGTGATCTTTATCTCTTAGAAAACATAACAAGTTTAATGTTTCTAGTAGGGCCAAAATTAGTATTTTGGCATTGACATGTGACGTCCAATTCCTTACTCTCTTTCGAGGAGGTTAGGCTTCATAACAGGCTATGTTCTATTAATTTACGAGGAAGGTGTCTAGACTCTAGCCTAACCACCCACCAAGAAGGTGGCTTCAACTAAATAAGAAAAATATTGATATCTTGTGTCAACCCTCCTAATAAAAATTCAATGACCATCTAAAATTATGTCTTCAAGCTGCTTCACCTAAACTTGGAAACTTTATCTATTTATGCACAAATCACTACAACAAACACTTCTTCACACCAGGAAAAAGAGTAGCTTAACTGAGATACTTGTATTATCAGACTACATTTACAGTCAGATACGATGTTACACACACTGTTCGTAGGAAATGGTAGATGCAGCAGCTCAAGGAGATGCTAATATTGTGGAGGGGCCAGCATAGGAAGACAAAGTTACCCGTTCAAAAAATAAAAGGTGATGCTAATATTGTGGTGTAGAGTGGGCAGTGTAACCTGGTGCACATTGTTGTTGGCTAATTCCAGAATGGAGAAACAACATCAATCTTTTTGGAAGAACTACAACAACTTTAGTCTTCGGAATCTTTGCCATCACTCATTGGAAGAAAAAAGTGTTATTGTTGGGTATAAGGAATCATAATTAGTAAATGAGTGACAAGTGTTATTGGAACTTCTTTTTTCATTTTTTTTCTTTATTATGAGTTTTGTTTGTGATTTTCACTACTAGAAACATCGTCACTGACAGGCGACGGCAACAGAATAAAGATAATAACACATTTCTAGCTGCAAAATAGAATAACTAAGAAAGTGAACAATCTCAGAGTCATGAAAGTGAACAATCTCAGAGTCATACTTTTTGATGTCCCCACAGCTTGTCTGGAGAGCTTCCCCTTTATCTCTTGGGGATCTGCAGAGAAACTGTATCCCTGACGCTTGCTGGATACCGTTATCACTCCAGGTTCAACTTCCTGCTCTGGTATCTCACATTTACCGTTAAAAGGTTTCATGTAACAGAACCTATAGTAATATGTCAAAACAAGATTTACAGAACAAAACATTTAGTGAATATGAGGCAAATACTTTTTAACAAATAACTTGATGAAAATTTTTTGTACATTAAAAAAACAACGGCAAAAGAATTAGCTGTTATAATGACCTAATGAACAAGTAGAACTTCACTGTAGAGTTCAGACATGAGAAACAAACTATATAGCAAAACTGAACACAACCGAAATAAACTCCTTGCAATAAATTAGATCTTCTACAAAGATAATTTTTCCATAGCTTGACATTTTGTCAGCATAATCAATGGAACAGAATAGAATTCCAGATTCCGTTCTTGGATGTGCATTACAAAGGGAATATAATCATGCGGTGTGAAAGAGGAGTAAATTATTCAGAACTAAAGCAATCTCTATATCAGATTCCTCGTGGATCTAAATCTGTGGGTACATATCAAATTTTGGAAATAGAACAGTAATACCAACCAATAAACTTTGGCTATTCTGGGATTAGTTACAGTGCTCCTATTGAGGTAGAATCTAACATACATCTGTCCAGAAGTAGTATCTATTAAAGCGTGTGTGGATGGCTTCATCATGTAATTCTAGAACTTGTACATGGTTTTATATAGACCTCAAAGCATAGGTTTGAGCGTGGTATTAACTATTTTCAAAAGGGAGTCATCAGTATTAATTATTATTTTATTTTTTTTGGTAACCGTGGTGTCCAGGCCAGCTTGCACGCACCTCGACTAATTCCACGGGATATCTGCAACCTCCCACCAGCAATAGATACCAGGTAACTCTGTCCGCGGAGGCTAGAACAAATAAGAAGAAATCACCCAGCGTTTGTCTTTGTTGGAAATTGAACCTCATGATGCTCAACTCAACTTCATTGAACCACTAGGTCACACCCTTGGGTGCTGGTATTAATTATTAACTTTATGAGCCAACCTTGATATAACTTGTCGAATTATTTCATTGGATGGAATTTACTAGAGGCAGTTTTGGCATAGTCCTGGACCATTTTCTAATATTAGTTCTGGAAAACTTCTAAATTTGGAAAACAATAACTGGAGGTTAACCTTTCAAAGCATAAATTTCTTCAAAGGAAACCTTAAGTTATTTATTGTAGGCTAGCAACACACTTGCTTACATGTGGGTTGGATTTTTTCTTAATAGATAATGGTGATATTCGACCGCCAGATTTCTACCTACTTGATACCATCTGATACCATACAGAATGGTGTAAAATGTTAAATGTTTAGGTTGTTAGAGAGGACATATTTATTTCAACATGGTATCAGAGCAGGCAGAGGTCCTCTCTAGGTCCTGGGATCAAATCTCATTGTCACCCAGTACCAAAAAAAGAGGACTTACTTGGTTGCTTTTAGACTGACATTTGGACTTACTTGGTTGCTTTTAGACTGACATTTGGATAGTAGATCTGCACTACACTTGATTTACAGAGCAAAATGTACCTTAATGTATTGTTCAATCGGTTTAAAACAATCAAAAAAGTTATGACACATAAAATAGCACGACATTCACATTTAACCAAATGCAAAAACTTGCAATTTCACAGTTAACAAAGATCACAATAAGAGAACCATAAATGACGGTCACATGAAAACATTCTTTACAAGAGAGAACAGTTCAGTGCCTTGGGAGAGAGAGAGCTCGACGTATGGATGACATGAACTAGGGAAAAGACTTACAGCGCTTATTTTGGTTTAATTAAGATAAGATTCTTAGTATTAACTGAGAGACAGTATTTTTAAAAGTAAAAGGCACAAAAAAAAGCAACAAGGTTCATGGGGCTTGAACCGAAAAGCAAGAAGTAAAGTGCAGATATTAATCCAACTTTTCAAACTTGAAATTCAAAGAACCGACCACTTTTTCTTTGGATCACTTTGAGCTTCATTGTTTGAAAAGAACATTTCTATAAAGTGCATGGTTTCACTCACGAAGCAACAACCTCGCTTTGATTCACTTCATCGCTTAAAGTGATAAAGCCATAGCTTTTAATAACACTGCTAAAGAAGCTCCTTTTTATGTCATATTTTTCAAGTAAGTCCATGGAAGCCAGATAAGACTCTTACCACTGAAGTGGTAAAGTCTTGCTGTTGAAGCCATGGCTCAACATTCTCCACTTTCTACATTTGTCACACTGCACCCACTCATTGTCAGGTTTGTAGACACCACTACTCGCCTTCTGTAAGAGAGGAAAACCCAAGTTAAAAAGTGGTGAGAATGCCATCTTTAACAAAATGAACCATGAACTCTAAAATCTAAAAAGCAATTGAAAGGTTACAGAACACTTGAGAGAAATAGGAGAGATCCCTTCTCCTCATGCTTTATTTGTAATCAGATGGACAACACAAAATAATTCCTGTGCCACACGCCTCTTTGTGGGTATGGAAAATAAATCACTTCATCAATCTCCAAAAAGGAGAAACCAACAGTGCATTGGCGATGATTTCTGATCCTGAGGCCACCTTTACTTAAGCATCAACATACCCAGTGTAATCCCACAAGTGGGGTCTAGGGCCCCTCTACTCTAGCATCACTGAACTGATATTTTTTCTTCAAAGGTTTTATATTGCTTGCTCATCATTGCTTCACTGAGTTTACTTGCCCTTTTGGATCCAGCTCCGCTAAAATTTTATTTCGTTGCATGGATTCGATAACCATTTTATCATTCAAATTACTCCAAACTCATTGAATTAGTTCCCATTCAAAGTTGATGGGGTGGTTTTAAGTTACTATCAGATGCATCCTTGAAAACAAGTCATCCAACAAAACTGAGCAATCAAATAATAAAGTTGAAGAGCATATCAGCTTCCAACCCAAGCCAAAACACAGTAGCCCATTAAAATAAGACTCAACAATTAGCATGGGAGAAGGGGGGGGGGGGGGGGGGGGGGGGTTAGCTTTAGTACCACAAATAAAGTTTATACTAGGGTAGTGTCGCGAGGAAGTACCAATTCAACTTTATCAACATGTTCATCCAAGTATTTGTCTGATTTTTCACCCAACCACGTCTCCAATTCAGCATACGCTTCACAATCCTGGAATCCTTGCTTATTATTGTGCACCCAAACATGACCGTTATCATCAGCCTGCGACATGAAACAGTAATTTGACATTGAAAGTGACATGGTATTATGTTTTATGCACTTTTATCATAAAGAAAGTCTTCTAAAAGGTAAAAAGAAAGGCAGATGATCCCAGATCCAGATGGCAACTTTGCTGAAGTCCGAAGTGTAGATGATCCCAGATCCAGATAAAGGACAAATATGACAGTTGATTGTGGAGCCAGCATAAAAATAGTTAAATTACGATGAAACTGACGAATCATAGCCCACATCAACTGGTTTGGAATTAAGGATAGTTGTTTCATTGATATGGATTAACATACCTACTGAACTATCAAGGAAACGTGGTATTTCCTCTCTATACCAGAAAACATACTATCATAAAAAATAAAAAATACATAAAAATAAAAATAACTCAAGAGCAAAACATTGATAGACAAAATAATCTCGTAGGGTTGGTACTTTGTAGACATGTATACGCATTCAAAACTCAAGTTACTTCTCATGGAAATTCATATCATTAGAAAATATTAAGTAACTCTAGGAGTCTACCAGCTCATTGTAGATATCTCTTGTTTGATCATTTTTAAACTTGGATCTGTATATGTAACGATTTGTTTGTTTTTGGTCCCTGTCCTTGATCAGTAATTTCTAAAGCCTTTCACCTGCTCAAAATTTAATTACTCCAAGTCACCAACAATTAACACCATGTCATCTTCATAACTTCTTAAGTTTATTTTTTCCTCTTTTTCTTACTTATCTGGAAACATTATAACGTAAAGGTACAATACTAAACATCTTCGATAAAGATTGCACGCAAACTTAGTTTAGTAAAACTTTGGTTCTCTAGAGACTAAGCAACATACCAAGTGAAATCCCACTATTGGAGTCTGGGGAGGGTAAAGTGTACACAAACCTTACCCATACCGCGTGGAGGTCTCTAGATACTAAGAAAATGGATAAAAAAGAGGAATTATGAAATGGGATGTGAGAGTTACATTTAAAAAAAATTAAATTAGCTTTAATGAGAAGTTAAACAAATGGGTATGTAAAGTTCATCATTCAAGTTTAAGCGCTTAATGTGAAAGAGGACAAATTGTCTCATGCCCCAAACATAACGTATATTGCAATTTCCCTCTTTTACGAAAGTTGAATTACAACAGTGGTCTGTAAAAATATCCTAGCGCTTAGGTGTGACCTTCTAAAAAGTTAAAGGGGCTCAAAATCTATATACGCTAACAAATATACTAACTCAACCATGAATTCAGGGATCACCACAATAATACAACACATTACTTTTTCTTTTTTGATAAGTAAAAATACAATACATTAGTACATTACTATAAAATTCTTTTTATGAATAAAATTGTCTATAACACTGATTTTATGATTGCAATGCTATACTAATAGCTAAGTAAAAATTTAAGGTGAAACCAAAAACATCCTTCATAATTATGAGCAAAATGGTATAACTTCAAGTCACAAAGATCAGACAAGTTTCCAACATATTGCAAAACATCATTAACTTGAAAAAAAAAACTGAAGAAGAGGAAGAGAATGTTCACCATTAAATCTGTGACATCAATAACACCAATGACACCACGACCTTTATCTCCATTATGCATCATACTCCCAACTCTCTTGTAAGCCTGTGATGGAATAACCATGTCAGCTGCTATATTATAGATTGTAAGCTAGACAAGTGATCTCTCCGCCAAAAGTGTTAGATAAATCTTTATATATTCACTCAATCTATTGTGAAAATAAAAGTGATCATTTTCGTCATATATTTCTAAGAATCTAAAGGTTAGCACCCTGATCTTCTTGTGTCAATAGAGCCTCTTATTGACTTCAATGCACTTGGAGTGAACACATTGTAATCAAGATACGGATTCAGAAATCCAAACTACTGATATAAAAGGTCCTATTGTCATAACCATATGCTGCTTCATGATAGACTACAATTTGAACTCAACAACAGACTCAGACTAAGGAAAGAAAACGCGTAAGTAGATGTCCAATTCACCCTGGATTTTTCAAGTATCTAGCAATCATTAATATCAAGCCACCTTGGCAAATCAAGTATGTGCTGAAATATCATAAAATAAGGGATAATAGGGGGAGCTAATAATCAAAAGTCAGCTTCATGAATCTGAAATCCATACTATCAAGTAATACCGTCTAAATGGAAGCCATAATTTCACCCATCAAGTAAAATAGTATGAGAGAACTGCATATTTACAATCAGGACACAGAATTAAGAATCCGAACTATTGAGAAAAACGCTCTATTATCACCATGTGCCGTAGCACCAATAATGGAATTTGAACTCAACAAGAGAAAACTGGGGGGAGTAGATAGTTGTACAGTGTATTCTATATTTTTTAAGTATCTAACAAGTAACGATCAATTGATATCAATTCATTGTGACCTTCAATTGAAGTACATGCTGCATTTACCTTTTGTTCTTCGTAGCTTGTACCTTCTTCTCATTCAAGAACAACAACAACATACTCAGTGTATTCCCACAGAGTGGGATCTGGTGAGGGTAAAATGTACACAGTCCATACCACTACCTTTTTCTCATTATCAACCATAATACTTTTTTCCAGAAACACAAGTCCCTATATTTCACATGCAAGTATGTTGCTTACGCAACTTGATCAATCTAGGATAGCGTCCAGTTTACTTAAATCGGCCTGAAGACTACTGATAACCACAAGCTTTCTTTAAACCCTGAAGTTCATGAAATTGATCTGACCTATTTACATCTATATAGTTCAACTTTAAGCAGGTATTCATTAAAAAAGGGAAAGGGGTTGGACACATGATATGTTTGAGATCGGGTGATCTCCAGAATATCTTGACTGGAGGGTAAGGACATAAGACCAAGTATAAGATCCTTGCTTAATCATGATTGGCCAGTTAAAAGATAATGAAACTTAGCATGCAACCAAGTTCTGCCGAATCTCCGTACCCAGTTGTACTAGCAACTCTAGGTTGATGTGCCGCGGCATTAAAGAGATTAGGTAGACTCTTCATGGTGAGTGGAAAGTACTTGCTAAAAGCAGCAATTTAGAAGGCCTCGCTATATAAGACCTTTAAACTGGAGAAAGGATACATCTACATATTCAGAGTCTACAAATTAAAAGCTCCTATTCCAAAGAGGATGAATCAACAAATGTGTTGTCCTCATACAGTGGACAAGTTACAACAAAAACCACTTCACAATTCCCAAGGTCACATATAAACAAAGAAAGAAAAAAACGGAAAGCCCAAATTATTATGTCCAATTCTTCCTGCCAACGATGGACCAATGAAGAACAATTAAATAAAACCTGAATATAATACAACCAGTCAACTACCATTCTACAAAGCAGCGAAAACAAGTTAATTTCCTGTAATAAGCCATGACTAAATTCAGAAAAGAAATCAGTATGTGCATTAAGCTGCAGTGGTAATCGTTATTCGTTAAGCTAGCTTCTAAAAAGGATAACTAAGCAACCGTTTCATATATTTTAGGATTTGAACTCACTTAAATTTTTCATGGAAATTCACTAAAATCATCTTTTCTGGTTTTTGTTAATATATACAAACCCAGACAATGAAAGCTAAAATACATTGAAGGACCAGCGTCATTCCCTCATTGGTCAATTAAGCATGCATGTGGGCGTGATTCCCAGAGTAAGAAACAACTACCTCATGTAAGTTTATAGGCAACAGAAGATGACATGCATTGATTCATGTTCGATAGGGAAATGGATTAAATAACTGCAAAATCCAGTGTTTCAACAGGGGTCAAGCTGTGAATATGACAGCAATTTAATATCCCAGGGAAACTAATGAAACAGTAGAATAGCCATTATCGCATACTACAACTTACAAAAAGCTGCAGGTGTTAAATCCAAAAGCAAAAACTAAATTGAGACTGAACATCTTAAAAAGTCAATTCTTAGTTCAATCTTCATTTATTTTCATTTCAGAGAAATGGAAAGCAAAATCAGAATGAGATTATGAACAACTGTAAGAAAAAAAAATATCTCCTTTCCGAAACAATGAAGAAGGCAAGAATGGATGTCCAATGCTTACCTCTATTAGACGTCCATGCCAGTACAGAAATATTCCACAATTTGCTTGTTCCCATTCCAATTGATTACAACCCAGCGTAAGCTGAACCGATTTTCCCATAATAGTACAATTTTCCACAACAGTCTTGCTCAGAGATCTTGCTAATGGTCGGCTTTTAACCTATTAAAAAAAATTAAACAAGAATCAATTTCCAATCTTATTAGCAATACATTGGGATCAGCCTAGGCAACTGTTACACAAACCAAATGAATGACAATACCTGTGATCCTTGGACATATATTTTTATCCGTGGATCAAGAAAGATCACTTCCAAATAAGATCTAAGCGAATAGTCCAAAGGAACCTAAAACCAAACAACTGCAACTTAGAAACATGGAGAGAGAGAGAGAGAGAGAGAGAGAGAGAGAGAGAGGAATAAGAGTTATAAAAAGAAGGTACCAACCGTTTGAGTCATCTGGCCTGGACGAGCTCTGACCCGTCTAGAGCGAATGAAAATATCGCCCTGATGGAAGGAGCTCCCACCAGTTATTCCAGACTCCCATTGCAGGCTATAATTGGATCCCCACTCATCCAGATTCCAGATATAGATATGTGTTCCTGTGCCCTCCCTACTGAATAGACCTACTTTTTCACCAATCAAGTACTTATCGAATGGTGAAAATTCCTTAATAGCTTTCAAGTTGTGTTTGAACAGAGTCTCATTTTGCTTATCCAGCTCCATAAATTGCCCATATCTGTAGTAGCTTACAATGGGTATCTCCAGATTCTGCAGCATAAGAATGAGCAGATAAAGATAAGCACTACTGAAAAGATTTACAACCAAAACAAGAAGTTTAATAAGTTCTTTTGGTGCGTACATCTTTTCCTTCATTGAGTGTCTGGGAAAGGAAAGCAATTGATCTAGAGTTAGAAGTCTGTGTCAAAACCAATGCATCTTTCCCAAGTTTCATTGCCCCAGTCTGCACAAGGAACACCAGTGGAACAGTAAAG
Source organism: Capsicum pubescens (assembly GCA_030864215.1). Classification (NCBI taxonomy): domain Eukaryota; kingdom Viridiplantae; phylum Streptophyta; class Magnoliopsida; order Solanales; family Solanaceae; genus Capsicum; species Capsicum pubescens. The sequence goes on along the minus strand of CM061539.1, from coordinate 181,919,568 downwards.
ATATCATGTTTTCAAAAGCGATCACGAATTGCAGCAATAGGTGAAACCTAAAGAAGCTCAAGCAAAAGGAAATGCATCTATATGCCAGCAGTGCATTGCAATAAAGCATTTTTAAAAATGAGCAAGTCACTGTCATTAATTAGAGGAATTAGACTCTGAAGTCCTTACTATTAAACATGAAGCTTGTTACCAACAAACACATGGTTGAAAAGTCGATTGCATGTACCTTGTAGCTTTGTGCAGCATCATGTTTTACCTTCGCATTCACAACTTCTTGTATACAGATTGTATGCATGTTGCCATGTTGGTACCACCATATTGTTTACTTATTAATTTCATTAAATTGAATCATTATTTACAGGAGTCTATATCGAACAAACTTTTTATTTCATCTGGTACTTCAATAAAGGTGTGCATCCGGTCGGTTAGGCCAGTTTTCGTTAATTCATTGAATTTATTTAATTTTATTTTTTGTAGATAGGCAAATCAATCACCAACTGCAAAAAAAATTTGCCATAAAATTGTAAAAAAATCGTTATATTCCTTTGTTTGGTTGGGAGGGATTTGTTCCCCTGACGATTATCTCACTTAGGCCCCTTAAGTAGCTTGTAATAGCACAACTACTTATGTGAATGGAATAAAATTCTCACCCTGACAACAGGCTGCAATGACTAAAACATAGTACATGAAGTGCAAGTTTGGTGTCACACCACAGAAGGTGGAGGGAGGTGAGGATTGATACGCCATCCATCCCCAGGTGAGAGTTTCAAGTATATGGAGCCAATAATCCAAGGAAATGGGGAGATTGACAAGAACGTCACTCATCGTATTGGAGCGGGGTAGATGAAATGGAGGCTTGCATCCGGTGTTCTATGTGATAAGAATGTGGTTCTGAAACTTAAAGGTAAGTTCAATAGTGTGCTTATTATATTGACTATGTTGTATGGGGTGGAGTGTTGGCCAATCAAGAACTCGCTTGTTCAGAAGATAAAGGTAGCAGAGATGAGGATGCTTAGATGGGTGTGTGGGCATATTAGGAGAGACGATATTAGAAACTAAGATATATGGGGCAAGGTGGGAGTAGCCTTCCAAGTGGACAAGATGACAGAAGCGAAGCTGATGGTTTGGACATGTGAAGAAGAGGATGAGGAGGTTTGGAGGTTGGCGGTGATAGAACTGAGGAGGGGTAGAGGTAGATCGAGGAAAAATGGGAGAGGTGATTAGGCTGGACATGGCACACCCTCAACTTACCGAGGACGTGACCTTAAATAAGAGAGCATAGAGGTTAGGGTAGACCACGAGTAGGTGGTCAAGTGCTTTCCTTCTTCCCAGAGGTAAACTAAACTAAAGTAGCATGCATCTGTTATCTCACCAATATTAGTACTACTATTAATCTATTATGATTAGCATTATCCCTTTCCTCAACTGTATTACTTTTGTTGTTTTTCACTTTGGTTATCTTTACTGTTATTACTGTCAATACTTTTCTTCAGCTTTTGTTTCTTGCATTTCTTTCAAACTTGTTCTGAAAAAACAAGTTTCTAGAGTCATGGTCTATCAGAAACAATCACTCTAACCCACAAATGTAGGGGCAAGGTTTGCGCATACCCCATCCTCCCCATACCCCACTTGTTGAACTTTGTTCTCACCCTATCTCTTTAAGAGAAATGGGGAGAAATTCATGACGGACAAGGATAGTAGAATATTTTTAACTCAAAGTATTAAGAATATTAAATGAGATCAATTCATTAGGTTCTCCAGGCAACAGAGAGGGACCTCGAGAGTTTCGCATCAACGGTGACATGGACATTAACCTACCTTAAAACCAATTCCAAATCTCCCAATGCGATTAGGGTCATCCACATCAGGTTGGTTGTGTCCAAATGATACCATACGAAGCATCTCCTGATGGTTCATTCCACATCCATCGTCTATAACGCACAGCATAGGAATTTCTCTGCCAGTCGCTCTTGAAAATATCATGTCAATAGAAATTTCCAACCTGTCAAATATCCAGTAATAGCAATGTGAAATTAAGAACTACGCAACTTAAATGCACAAAAATAAATGATAATCTCTGCCTTCCCCCTGCTAGGTTAGAAGAGGGGATTGCACGAGGCAGAATGATCAAGTACAAGGAAAAGGGGGGTATAATAACAAAAAGCAGTTTAAAAATAATCATTGGTTAGCAGTACCAGAAAGGGAAATGTAGACAAAATATAAATAAGGAAGCCAGTAAAGAATCATTGAACAGGAAAGTAAAGCAACTTGTGTACCTACTTGGTTGCTTTTGCGTCTCTAGAATTGTCCACAAACTCCGCAATTGCTCCAAAAATCCAACCGGAATGGGCGTGAGCTAGAGTTGTTAAAAAACTAGGATTTGCACGCACAAGATTGTGTTGATTTGTTTTTTCAGGCCTTTCACTAGCTTTGGCTGACAAATTACAAGTTTGGGCACCTACAACAGCCTCCTCGCTGTAGGGAGAACAAGCATCCTCAATCACATGAGAAGTTGATCCAGAGGCCTTACCTTTACCTACAGGACATTCACTTGGTTTTCCCCTCTCCCGGTAATAAGCAAATGTACAGCTGAATCCCGAGCCTTCTTTGGGAGGAAGTATGAAAAATTGAAAGCACTCATCTTTTCCAGTTGCAACCTTCATGATCATGTAAAAAATAATTGCAATCTTCAATAGTAAGGTAATCCAAAAAGATAGGTATTGGATAGATCAACAGAATGTTAAAGTAAAATGAGCACCAAGAAATAGTTGGTAGGAAGAAAAACATTTGCCGCATTTTTCTTCTTCTTTTTCTTTTTTGGGGGGGAATTAATCAATGTGATAAGGTTTATTCAGGATTCCAGAAGCAAGTTACCTTTTTGTATTTCTGAAGGAAACCAAGGAATTCTCCCCACTCCTTTTCCTGGTGAGAATTTTCTGGAGAACGACGTAACAAGCAGCGGGATAAACTAGAGAGGTTGGCCAATTTTTCTTGTCGGACAATGTCTGTTATATGCCAAACAGAAGGCCTGTCAAGCATTTCAGATAAGTGCACATCATGATTTGCATCAATGGAGAAGATGTGAGGAAGGGTGGAAAGCCTTTGGGCAAGTCATTACCCAGTTGATAGCTTTAGATCTTCAAATAGCCACCCCATGATTTAGATTTAACTCAAGAAAGGAAATAGGAACAGTAAAGCTTTGTTAAGTGTAGAACATAAAATGAGTCCATCAGAAATCAAATTTCCGCTTTTAACACAACTCATCATGTTAGCCCTTCTGTGTCACCATGAAACAATTTTTTCTCTCTTTTTTGGATGGAGGTCGCGTATTAGGATAGAAGGCTATGTCAGTTTGGGTCGGTAGGGTAGGGCGTAGCTTGGTGGGTGTATTATTCTTGGTATGCTACCTTGTTGCATGTTGTATTGCGATGGTGTACTATTCTTTGGTTGCTATTCCTTGTGGGTGGTGTATTTATGTCTTGTCATCTTGTTACGTGCTTTTTTGCGGATTTGATTAATATTCTTTGTCTTGAGCCGGGGGTCTATCGGAAACAGCCTTGCTACTTCTCCGGAGGTAGTGGTATGGACTGCGTACATCTTACCCTCCCCAGACCCCACTATGTGGGAATACACTGGGTTTGTTGTTGTTGTTGTTGTTGTTTGGATGGATACATCTTTTTCATAATTATTTTGATGGATATAATCATATAATGGAACCTTATTCATACTTGGATTGGATAAACAGGCTTGCAGCTACGGCTGAAAGGGAAAATTGTTTAAAACATTGCCACATGCTTATGCATAACGCAAGCATCATTTGCAGAGGAACAAACATTGGACCAATTTGTAGACAGTATTGATATTGAATTTCCTGGCGCAGAATATGTTCATGAATATGATGGCATGGTAGTAGCAGAAGAAAGAGAGTGATGCCCAATAAAGAGAGTATTTTGAGGATTCAGCAGCATCACTTCATTTTAGTAGTGGAGCAGTTGTAATTGAGAAAGAAAAGTTGAGGCTTACAAAGGTAAAAAGGAGAGAACAAATTTTGTTGCCAACTGATTCGAAAGTTATACTTTAATTTACCATAGAGAAGGAAAAGAAAACATGTTAGCCAGTAATAAACAACTCTACCTCATCAATAACTATCTTCTATCCAAAGCTGGAACAAAAAATGACTTTATTATTGTTAAAATTGGAATAAGAAAATCGATAAACTCCAAATAGAGAAAAATGATTCAAGAAGGAATGTGTTCCATTGGACAAACTTTCGAATTTTCTTATTTTCCCTCAATAAAGAAAATGGAAGTTTATTCACGACTAGAACTGGAAAACTTGTAGCAGCAGATAAAAATTATATCAGCACATAATGTTCCATAACCGTTCACCATAACATAGTAAGAAAACATGCATGAGCTATTCAGAAGGTGAAGCTAGAGCAGAAGAGCACGGAAAGCTGGCATACATATTTGCAGGTGGATTGAGACACTGTGTTGGGCATATGACTTTCCTGTCCTTTTTCACCATAACATACTGCTTGAAGGCATCTACAAAAATAACTATAGTCAGATTGGCGCTGGAAAAGAAATAAATGAAATAATGGGTTAGTATTCTGCACAAACATCCAAAGCAATCAAAGCAACAAATTCAAGAGGAAAAAGTAGGAAACAAAAGGGAGGAATTTGGTAATAAACTGCTCTTTAAATATAAAGGGTCAAACTTCAAAGAGCCCAGTTTAAACTTTCAATGCATTGATGATACAAAGCAATATTGAATATCATCTGACTATTTGTTCCTTTTATGAGTAACATCATCAGCGACTCTCGGCGCTAAGTACTGGTACACAATTACATCCATATTTTTTTTATTAGAAACTAATTACACCCATAATTCTTTATACCTGAATAAGGAAAAAATAATATATAACATGATAACCAATAACAGCTCAAAGATTAATAACAAGACAGATCATCAAACTAACTTTCTATCTTTTGGATTAACGAAAAAGATTTTACCTTTGGATGATAACTCCTCCTCCACGCCAAGATCTCCCATCATAAAACCTAGAATAACATACCATCAGCAAACAGAAGGATATTGAATTAAGAAATAACAACTTTCAAGCCTGATGTGTTCAAACGTTCATAATATCACAAATGGAAAAGTTAGACTTAACTCTACAAGGAAAGTGTAGAGCTACACTATGTAGATGCAGAAAAGATCAGCAAATAACACCTAAACTGCACAAACTAGCTTACAAAATTGCTCGTTTGTTCAGAATTCAGTGCTTATGCACCAAAAATAACATATTAGAGATATACCCTCACAGCGAACTAGTCTCTTCTAGCTTCTAAGTCACTTAGCTAGCGAAGAAAGGAGAAGTCATTTTTATCTTCTCCAACAATAGTATCACACAAAAAAGAGAGCTCCCTAAATTGGAATTGACCATTAAAGAATGAGAATAGTTTGCTCCTTTCATTTCACACATGCATTTTTTTTTTATATTGCTCAGTGTCCCATAATATGAGCAATAGTAGAAGAACGTCAAACGTCATGGTTGAATTTCAACAAAATATAAATAAAAATAAATTGCCAAAAAATGGAAAGCGACTGTCAGACATGGTAAAGCTTGAACTTTTTTAATGAAATGGGCACAAACTTCAGCAATAATAAACCAAGCTGACAAACAATAAATGTACAATTATTTCACCAAAACAATAAATGTATGCAACCTCAACGAACTATACCCCTTCGTTAGACCTTGAACCTAATAAATTGCAACAAAAAATGAACAATGCCAAAAAATGGAAGTGACTGTCAGACCTGGTAAACTTCAACTTTTTAATGAGATGGTCAGCAATAACAAACCAAACTGTCGGACGATAAATGTAGATGACTACATAATCTAGTACAATTATTTCATCATAATACAACAAATACTCCTGCAAAACTTGTCTGTCAACCAAACAACCCAAAGGATAACCAAAAGAAATGCCCTCTTCACACAGGGAAAAGTTCAAAGTTAGCCAAAATGGAAAATAAACTCAACCTGACCACCATCAAACTCTTCCGACACAAAGCCGACACCTTGCATTGCAAAAACTACTATAAACACAACCGAAAAAAGTACAACAACAACTACATTCACAATAGTTCACAAAAATTACACAACTTTCAACTAATTTCAGTGTTTTTTGTTGATTTTTTTTCCCTCGCTTCAACCGTTTCCGAAAACCCTAGTAACAAATTGAACTCTCCAACTAAAACACTATTTACAAGCCTTACAAACGGGCAATTTCACGTCGGAATAACGACCGGCATTATGAAGTATGTAAACGGACATACTTACCGGCGGGCGACTTTACGTCGGAATATCGGCGAAACGGCAGAACGGAACCTATACACGCATGCAACTGGCGGAAACTGGAAGGATTTTAGTGGAGTATGAAAAATAAAAACTTATTAGTACTATTAACTAATGTTTGTTTCACGAAAATAGCAAAAAAATCTTTTATCAATGGTTGAAATGTAAGAACCGTCTCTGTACTAATTAGCATCTTTTTGTACTTTTTCTGAATATATATTAACACTCATGAAATGTGGGAAAATTAAATATTTTAAAATTTTGAAATACAGAGCGCGGTGGCTGGGTGCAGTGCGGTTTTTCCGGAAAAGATTTTATGAAAAAATAGAATTTATGCTTTGGGTTATTTGTTATTGATTGAAAATTATTTTGTTTTTGTTGGATTATATTTTAGTATTGAAATAATATTACTAGAAGCGTGCTTGACCAAGCTTCCGCAAAAGTGATTATCTTTTCTAAAATAATGTTTTTTTAATTAAAAAAAATTGACATATTTGGTCAAGTTTTGTTTTTTCTTTTTGAGAAAATAAGTGTTTTTAGGTGAAGTAAAAATAGTTTTTCAATAGATTAAAAAAGACTTTTTTAAAAAAATAGTACTTATTTGAAAAGCATTTTTGAAAAAAATATAAATTACTTTTCAAACACTTTTGGAATAAGTAGGCAAAATGACCTTGTATATCAGTTTTGTAAGTTAGACGCTTCTACTTACATATTTGTCATCTGAACCCAACTTTTTAAACACAATTTCTGATGTGGCATCCTATGTGGCTGGGACCACATAGGAGCGTGTGTTTTAGTGTCCAGGCGCGCATCAGCCAAAAAATTAAAGGGCCCTAACGGTCAAAAAGGGTTCCAACACCCATTATAAATGTTGTTTCTCCCTCATTTGGTTCCAACACCATTGTTGGAGCAATTTGAGCATTTTTTTCATCCGTTCTTCTTCATTTTTTCTCTCTCCAAGTTCTTGTTCATTAGTTTTTTTTTCTTGCTATGATTGTAATATTGGAAAGTTAATTTTTTGCAACACCATGACAGTTCGAATTTGTTATTGTGGACTTTACGCAGAACTTAAGATGTCAAGAACACCAATCAATCTGGGAAGGATGTTTTGGGGTTGTCAAAAATATCAGGTTGGTACTGGTTGTGGATTCTTTCGATGGGCCGATGAAAATGAACAATATAGAGGTAGACATCGAAGGCAACGAAGACAACAACGACTGAAAATATATGGAAGGCACGGAAGATATGAAAGATCAAACATTAGTATTGATATCACTATTATCATTATCGTTGTCATGTGGTTTCTATCTGTTGTATTATTTAAGATGGCTTGATCTATGTAGTTGGTATGTATAATGAAACGAAATTAAAATTTAATGAGAAACACCATTGCCAACATTAAAATCTGCAATATATAATTGGCATCAAAATACTTGTCTTAACAACATCAAAATGCTTGTCTTAACAACAATGAACTAAAAGTCTTAAAAAAATTATCTTAACAACACTTAGTATCAATACAGAAAGAGAATTACACTAATGTGTTGCTTGAGTGCTTGTTGTGGATTGATTCTTGCTAGCTTGAGTGCTTGATGTGGCTTGAGTGGTTGGAGATTACTTTGCCTTTGATCTTTTGCTACTTTGTTGTTGTAGCTGTCTTTGAGTTATTCCAGCTCCACCTTTCCACCTTAGTCCATTTGGTTTGAAACCCAAGTCAATATTGGTTGGAACTGAACTAATAAGTGTTGGACTATGTAATACTCTATCAGTATTTTCAGGCTGTAAAAATAAAAAAAAATAAGTTATTCATGCACTAATTAAAACCAGTTAAATGTAAATGTAATACCCCGCATGTTTCTAAGCTAGGAAGTGAATAAGTTTTCCTACGTATGAAACCTCTTATCCTGTGAGTAGCATTTTAGTGCATGACTTACAATGAATATCCTAGAGATAGGATAGCTTGCGATGTCTTAAGCATGCTCATATGAGTCGCTTAGAGTGATGCAAGCTAAGAGTTTTTGAATCCATCAAGTCTTAGTGTTCGATTTTGCAAGGGTCATCTTTGAACAAGAATAGCGTGATTGATATGTGACATTTTGGCAGATTTAGACCCACCAAATTGTAGAGAATCGAATTAGCTTTCCAACGATACCAATTTCATCAAAATCCGACACCCGAACAAGGAGTTATGGCCTTTTAAAGTAGAATGTGTCGCCTAACCAATCGCACATGGCCACTGGAAAGCATAGGCGATATCATATGCGGCGCCTATGTAAATATAGGCGATATCATATGCGGCGCCTATGTATGATTTCAGCCACGAAAACACTTAGTTTTTGAGTTATTTTGAGGGTAGTTAAGTCTTTTAACACTCCTTACATGTCTCTAAACTTAACCTCACGAAATTTATAGCTTCTAAACACATTACAACCCTATTAACATCTCAAAGTTCATTATCCAAGAGCATCGTAGGAGAAAAACAACTAGGGTTGCACAATCAAGCTTGAAGATCAAATTTCAAGGAAATTCCTCCGTCAATCATCAAGAACCTCCCTTCCAAGGTATGCGTAGTGTTCATCCACAGATTCCTTTCATCCGTGGAGTTCAAGAATCAATCTTTAAATACAAAAGCTTGGTTGGTTGTGGTGATATGATCATACACATGTTGATGCTTGTTTGTTTTGCTATATAATAGTATCGTGACTGTATATCTCATGAAAGTTATGTTGTTAGTTGAAAAACATGATCTTTAGATGGATTGATAGAATGCAAGTATGAAATCCACCTATGCCTTAAAGAATGCATACAAGGTGTTCGATAAAATGTCTAGTATACTAGAACTTCATATTTACATGATTTCATGATATCTAAATAACAAGTTCATGTTAATCATACACTCCAATCTGAATTTCCATGCAAATTATGTGTTGTTATTATTGTGGTATAAAGCATGTATGATAATGGAGATATAAATTATGTACACAAAATATATCCATGTTTTTCCTATCATGTTTGAAATATTGAATAAATACATGAAGTATACTATCCCCTGCTTATGATATTGTGAATTGTGGACTCAAATCTTGTGATCAAGTCATGTCATGTGTGTCAGTTTACTCCTATCGAGTCCTGGGGGTATTTGTACCCGAAAAATATAGTTGTGTGCCTAGAGCCATGTCATGTTTTCACGATACTCTCAGTCAAGCCATGTTCAGTAGACTTCAATCAGTCTCATGACTCAGGAAAACTCATGTAAAGGTAGTATCAGTTCAGTTTTACTCAGTACTCAGTAATCTACGTAATCTCAGTAATATTTCGTCAGTCTATGGAATTCAGTAAATCTCAGTATCAGTACAATTTAGTTCAGTATTCAGTTCAGACATCAGTAAACTCAGTCAGCTAACAGAACTCAGTAGCATTTAGTCAGTTAAAGGAATTCAGTAGTGTTCCGCTAGTCATCGGAACTCAATAAACTCAGTCCATGTTCAGTTCAGTTAAACAGAACAATCAGTAACAGTTCAGTTAATTCTAGTACGAACTAGGAAATGAGTTCAGTGTAATCAGTTCAGTGTCATTCAGTTGGGAGTAAGATTCAGCACCGAGCGAACCCAAGGATGGGAACTCACCTGCCAGTAGAGGGTGTGATTCTTAGAAGCAGTCCTTGCGTTCCAGAACTATGTAGACAACATAGGTTGAGACATTTTAACCTGTCAGATTAGGGTTGATGAGGTGGTTTAACCTGTCAGTTTAGGGTTCCCACCATTCTCATTGAGTACCTGTCAGATGAGGGTCACTCACAGTTTGTCCTTTCCAGTGGCGCGGTATTGACACCCTTCCAATCAGGGCAGAGATTGGACCCCAGCTTAGCTATTATAGTGTATTTGGGGCATGTCGGTTAGATAACTACTTCCCACAGTTTCAGTATCAGTCTCAGTAAAAGTACTCAGATAGTTCTTCAGGATATCAGGACTGTTAGATACAGTACGAAACTCAGCTAGTTCCATCAGATTTAGGACTGTCAGATACAGTCATTCATGCTCTCAGTTATCAGAACTCATGTTATCAGATATATCAGTTATCAGAATTCAGTTATCATTCATGATATGTTATCAGTAAATACATGTCATCAGTATTCATACTCAGTAGTCATGTTATCACGAGCTCAGTTTCAAGACTGTTATATACGGTTAATTAAATCAGTTCTTCATAATCAGAACTATCAGAAACAATCATTTCTTTATCAGTAATATAGTATCAGTCTCCCAGTATTCAGTAATACAGTATCAGTTCCTCACTTATTAGTGAATTACATATCAATATCAGTAAACTCAGTCATTCAGTATATCAATATCAGTAAACTCAGTCATTCAGTATCTCAGCATCAGTAAGCTCATGTTGTCAGTAGTCGGACTCAGTAGTCAGTATCACCACGAGTTTAGTTGCAGTTACGTATATATGTATGTATTCTCACGTTCATATCAGTCAGCATTGTTCATGCATATAAAACCCTTTGCATTTAGCCTACCTCACTCGTATACTCAGTACATTCAGTCGTACTGACGCATTCGCACTATGGTGTTTTATTTGACGCCATAGGTATAGAGGCACGAGTTTTAGAGCAACAGTAGCATTACAGATTTCAGCAGTCAGTGCTCCTCTTCATTCGAGGACAATATTATTATTACTTTATTACAGTATTTCAGATTAGTTTTTCAGTTCATGGAGTTAGTTGGAGACATGTTCCTTCAACTCCTTATTCAGTTCAGTTAGAGGCTTTCGAACTAGATGTCAGATTAGATGTTCAGACTTCAGTATTTATGTTCCTTTTTGGTATTGTTATACCATGTTTTTCAGATATGTATCAGTATTGAACCTTATAGCCTTACAGTTCATGTTTTCGCATATTTTATGAGATATTATGCAGTTTACAGGTACAGATATCAGTCATGGGTTAGCTTGTGATCCTTCGGGGTCATGAGCACCGTGTAGCGTTTCGGTTCAGAAAATTGGGGCATTACAAAATAGTTCAGTTAATTCTAGTACGAACTAGGAAATCAGCTCAGTATAACCAGTTCAATGTCATTCAGTTGGGAGTAGGATTCAGCACTAAGCGAACCCAAGGATGGGAACTCACCTGCCAGTAGAGGGTGTGATTCTTAGAAGCAGTCCTTGCGTTCCAGAACTATGTAGACAGCATAGGTTGAGACATCTTAACCTGTTAGATTAGGGTTGATGAGGTGGTTTAACCTGTCAGTTTAGGGTTCCCACCATTCTCATTGAGTACCTGCCAGATGAGGGTCACTCACAGCTTGTCCTTACTAGTGGCGCGGTATTGACACCCTTCCAATCAGGGCAGAGATTAGACCCCAGCTTAGCTATTATAGCGTATTTGGGACATATCGGTTAGATAACTACTTCCTACAGTTTCAGTATCAGTCTCAGTAAAAGAATTCAAATAGTTCTTCAGGATATCAAGACTATCAGATACAGTACGGAACTCAGCTAGTTCCATCAGATTTAGGACTGTCAGATACAGTCATTCATGCTATCAGTTATCAAAACTCATGTTATTAGATATATTAGTTATTAGAATTCAGATATCATTTATGATATGTTATCAGTAAATACATGTCATCAGTATTCATACTCAGTAGTCATGTTATCACGAGCTCAGTTTCAGAACTGTTATATACGGTCAATCAAATCAGTTCTTCATAATCAGAACTACCAGAAACAATCATTTCTTTATCAGTAATATAGTATCAGTCTCCCAGTATTCAGTAATACAGTATCAGTTCCTCATTTATTAGTGAATTACATATCAATATCAGTAAACTCAGTCATTCAGTATATCAATATCAGTAAACTCAGTCATTCAGTATCTCAGCATCAGTAAGCTCATGTTGTTAGTATTCAAACTCAGTAGTCAGTATCACCACGAGTTTAATTGCAGTTACTTATGTATGTATGTATTCTCACGTTCATATCAGTCAGCATTGTTCATGCATACAAAACCCTTTGCATTTAGCCTACCTCACTCGTATACTCAGTACATTCAGTCGTACTGACGCATTCGCGCTATGGTGTTTTATTTGACACCATAGGTACAGAGGCACGAGTTTCAGAGCAGCAGTAGCATTGCAGATTTCAGCAGTCAGTGCTCTTCTTCATTCAAGGACAATATTATTATTACTTTATTACAGTATTTCAAATTAGTTTCTCAGTTCATGGAGTTAGTTGGAGACATGTTCCTTCAACTTCTTATTCAATTCAGTTAGAGGCTTTTGGACTAGATGTCAAATTAGATGTTCAGACTTCAGTATTTATGTTTCTTTTTGGTATTGTTATACAATGTTTTTTAGATATATATCAGCATAGAACCTTACACCTTACAGTTCATGTTTTCGCATATTTTATGAGATATTATGCAGTTTACAGGTACAAATATCAGTCATGGGTCAGCTTGTGATCCTTCGGGGTCATGAGCACCGTGTAGCATTTCGGTTCAGAAAATTAGGGCGTTACAGTAAAGTACATTATATGAAACTTACCTTCTCTACCACACTGCCACTTGGTCCAAACAGCACACCAAAACCTGCTTCTTTTGCCTTGTTTTTTTATATGCCAGATTTGCACCACCTCTCAAAGTTGTACTAGTCTTCTTCTTTTGGGCACCAACACCACTAGTAGACAGCTGAGTTGTAGATTGTGCAGCAGTAGCACTCACTGCTGAAGTGGTAGTGGGCATCACAACAGCTCCAGGCCTTATATCAGCTGTTGAGGCACGTGCAAGCCTCACACCACCAACTGATGCAATATTTACATGTCTTCCTGCAGTTGTTGGTGCACTGTGAGCATTTGCAGGCCTTCCTGAACATGTTAGTGCACTTTGAGCATTTGAAGGCCTTCTTGCAGGACTTCTGTTGCTTGATTTAGCATTTACAGGCATCTCTTCAGCTGTTGAAGCATTTACATCTCTCTTAGCAGCAGTAGCTGCAGTACTAGTGTTGGATTGCACACTTAGTTGACTGCCACAGCTACTACTGAAAAAAAATTTATACAAAAAAATATGAAAAGGTCAAAAACACATTCAAAAAGAGTAAAATTCATCAATAAGAAAAACTTTGGCTTACCAAAGTTGGACATCCTTTCTTGTTGTGTCCAATACACTTGCACACAGAACATGTCATTTTTCTACCCTTTCTTGTAGCCTTTCCAAACTTCTTCTTAACAACTTCATCCTTAGATTTCTTTCTATTTTTACCTGGCCTTCCTGGCATGGGAGTAATATCAGGTGGCTCAATTGGTGGTCTTGTGCTTCTTGGCCACGTGTTAATATTTGTCATTGGTTGAATATACTTTTCATATGCCTTCAGGCATGTTTCCCTTTGATACTAGTGATCAACATATGACTCCACATTCCATCCCTTGTAATGCATTGCAGCAATTGCATGTGCACAAGGAATTTCCTTTAGTTGCCAAGACCTACACCTACATTGCTTTCTCATCACATTAACAACATGTGTATAAGGTGGATCACCAATCTCAAAGCCCATATCACCATTAAATCTCACCTCACACTTAGCTGCATATTCAGCATTCTCTGCAAGAACTTCCATAGCCATTAGTGATACACCAGTGATCTATTTTTCACAAAAATCTCTCATTTGATTCATTCTTTCCATGACTTTGCATCTTATTTCCTCCAACATAGTGATAATTATCTTGAACCTAGCAGCTAAAATCCAACTATTGAAAGTCTCACACATGTTTTTTTCAACCACATCACACCTGTCATGTTCCTTAAAAAAGGCCCTACACCATGCCTATTTGTTGTACTTGAGCAAATCTTCCACAATTCCAATACCCAACTCACTCATTTCATTAAGTTTCTTTTGCAAGTACACTTCAAATGGGGCCCTTGCAACCTGCCAGAATTTTTTTGTCCTTTCCTCACCACTCCAAACCTGCTTCCAGTTGGCACATATATGTCTAGCACACCATCTATGCTCAGTATTTGGCAGTAGATTAGTAAGTGCCAAATGAAGACCCTATCAAAACATGTAAAACAGTAGTTAATCATTAAAGACATCATTGCAACAAACTAGCCAGTAATAAATAACTGAAAAATATGAACAGATGAAGAGTCATACCTTCTGCATATCAGACATGACTGTCAAGTCTTCACCCCCATTTTCTTCAAGTTCCAAATCATGGTTGATGCACCTAAGAAACCATGACCATGTGTCCTTGGTTTCTTTATCAACCACAGCCCATGCTACAGGGTACATTTGATTATTTTCATCTTTGGAAATGCAAGACAACAAGATATCTTTACATACACCCTAGAGAAAGGCACCATCTAAACTAATTATTCTTCTGCATCCCTCTTTTCATCCACTTTTAAGGCCCCAAGACAAATGTAAATGCCCATAAACACCTCTTTTCCTGGAACTACATTCTTGGATGTCCTAATAGATACAATGGTATCAGGATTGGTGGTCCTCAACTGTTCAACATAGTCATATAACCTAGAAAACTCTTCAACAAAATCACCAAAATATTCATTTATAATTCTGATTTTTGCCTTTCTATAGGTTGTTTTACTAACATACAACCCATAGTTCTTTCTTAAAAGTGCTTGAATCTGATGCAATTTTATTGATGGATCACTCATAATCCTATCTTTGTAATGCTTACTAATCCACAAAGGGTTGCACATCTTATTTCTTGTCCTTTTAGAACACTTGTGTACAGGGAAGTAAGTTTTCACAGTAAAAAATCCTGTGTTATCAATACTTCCAAGAATAACCCAAGGACAACCCTCATGCTTACACTTAGCCCTTACCATTTTATTCTTATTAGGTTTCAACTAAGGTTCACACCTTTTTGAATAGAGTAACTCTGCAGTGCCTCTCTAAACTCAATAACATTAAAAAAAATCATATACAACTGAAAACATACCTTCTTTGCAGTTTTATCAAAGTATATCTTGCTAGAAGAAGTTCTAGGTAGTGGATCTACCACTTCATTATCATCAACAGGATCTCTTTCCTCTTCATCACTAATGTCACTACTTCATTATCATCAACAGGATCTCTTTCCTCTTCATCACTAATATCACTACCCGGATCTAAACTATCAAAATAAGGGTTATCCCACCCAGTTTACCTTCATATCTAACCTCCTTGTTCTTACAAATATCCTCAAAACCAGCATCTATATCTATTGGTCCAGATGGTATCTCATCTACATTTACCCTATCAGCCTTTTTTTTGCTTGTTTTTCAATGTTAGCCTTTCTAACTTGAAGCAACTCTTCATCAAAATCACTCAACTCTTCAATGTTTTCATCAACATCATAAAGTGAATCACCATCAGAATCAGTCCAATCAAAATCAAATTCAGAATCAGATGTTTAGAGATGGTATGTAGAGAAATCATTAAATTGACCTTCACCTAAGACTTCACAAGAAACCTTAGTTTTTCCTTTTTCTGGCCTAGGAGGCTGATTTTCATTTATATATTCATCTTCATTTATATTCAATGGATGAGATGAAGACACATCAGCCCTATCAGGTTCAACAGGGGCTGCCACATCACCATTACTAAGTTGTAATAATGGTGGAGTGGATGCCACATCATCATTAACAAGTATAGGTTTACTAATTTGGTGAACCACATATACATCAACCAAATCTCCATATTTTAAACTACTGATAAAGCTTAAAACATCAACATCATTTTCTAATTTGTAATAATAGCCTTTTTTGTTTACTCTACACCAAAAGGTTTTAATTTTTTTCACATCTAAATCTGTTGCTAAGTTATGAAACAACTTAACATGAAGCTCATCAACATCTACTATAATTTTATCAGGAATACGAATTCCATTTGCATACCTTAAATCAGGGTCTGACGAAAAGACACCCCCATACGTGAATTGAATTGTTACAATTATATCCATTTATTTACAAAACCTGCACAATGACAACATAACATATACATTAGGCAATTATCCACAAAACCCTAATTTTTAAACAAAAAACTAAGGAATAAAAACATAAATTCTGATTTTACCCAACAAACCTTAAAGTGTAATTGAAATAACAAAAATGCCATTGAAGGCACAAAACGGTTATACATATGTTTAATAAGAGCATTAAACAACAAAAAAATCAAAACCCCAAAATTTTCGGACCCAATTCTGAATTGACCAAAAAAATCCTAAAATTTTATCGAAATAACAAAAAATGCCATCGAAGGCATAAAAAACTGCAATATATAGCTTTTATACGGGCATTAGACTACAAACAAACCAAAAGCCCAAATTTGTGGTCTCAATTTTTCAGTTTACGAAAAACTCGAAAACCCAAAATTCTAATCAAAACCAGATATATGCCATTGAAGCCATATCATCACTACAAATACTAACTACAACAACACTACATGCGAAAAAGAATAAAATCACACAAAAAATTACAGAAAAACGTTCGTAATCTGAAAAACCCTAAAATCAGTAGAACGGACCACCATTTAATCGACTACAAGCTTCAGAATAAACAACCACATACTACAACTACACCAAAATGTTAAATACTTACAAGAATCGCAACAAGCTTCAACAACTATCGGCCTAAATTACCCTAAAATCATGCTAATTTTCAGTTTCGTATGAGAGAGAGAGGAGAGGCGAAGAAGAAGGCGTAACATGACCTAAATTTTAGGTCAAATTTTACTATTTATACTTTACACACGTCATTTCATACGTGAAAATTATTTTACACAAAATTAATGACGTGGCAGCGATTGTGCAACACGCACAGCTGAGTAGACTGATAAAGGGTTTAAAAAGTTATTTTTTAATGGGTTCAGGGGTTCAAATGACAAACATGTAAGTAGAAGCGTTCAACTTACAAAACTGACATAGTACGTGGGTCCAGAAAGTAATTTTGCCGAATAAGTATTTGGCTGATTTTAGAAGATTAGTCTATACATCATACTTATTACTACTTGTCAAAGGCTATTAGGTGGAGAAAGTGACTATTACTTCTACTAAAGCACTATTTCATGATCTAAAAAAGTCGTTGTTACTGTTTCCAATTATTACTTTGCAGACTATCATCCACCAACTCATGTTGCACATTTTGTTATGCAGCAACTCATAATTTATTCTATAAAAGTTTTTTCATATTTATAAATATGTATGCCATTCTGCGTTGTGATTGTGTGTATAAAATATTGCAAATTGCATAAAGAAAGATTAGAAGCCAGAAGCAAATTCATTAAAATAAAATGTCTGAAACTCTACTAAATTGTTAAATGTGATCTTTTTTTCTAATTAATAAAATGTTGTACTGGAATATATATATATATATATATATATATATATATATTATATATTATATTATTAAAACACAAACATCAAAATGCTAGTTTAAAAAATCACTTCTATCGTTTTGGAAAATACCAATACCATCACAATCTCAAGTATTGATAGAATGCTTCTATCGTTTTGGAAAATACCAATACCATCACAATCTCAAGTATTGATAGAATGGTTCATTGATATTTAATTCGAAGTAGCCTTTTTAGAAGGATGCCAACTTACATAAGTATTCTTCCTTGTCTTGACATAAACATATTTGCTTACGTTATAAAAAAATTAAACTTTTAACACCAATGAGGGAAATAAACATACTTCCACACGTAATTTTCTTACTTGTTAGTTACACGTATTTTTTGTGTTTCAAATATTTAATAAACAATCTCACTTAAGAATACTATTTTATAACTTCAAAATTTAATGTAAATGAAGTGATTTTTACAATAATAATAACAATAATAAAAAAAGTTGATCTATTTTCAATTTTTGACGAAGTGAGACATTTCAATAATATTCTACCTTTTGAAGAAATACAACAATTTATGCAAAAGCATCCACGTAAGACCCAACAAAATCAGTACTATATTTTTCTCATACGTACTATATTCGGGACTCAACTAAAAAGCTCATTTTTCTCACATATCTAAATCCCCTACTATAAGATTTGTAAAGTTTGTTACTCCAAATCTTACGAGTACCTTTTCCTCGTTTCCCTTATGAAGGAAAAAGTCAATATGTCCAGCACAAACTGTTGCTCCTTTTGACTTATCTTGTTAAGGTAGGTAAAAACAAACTTCCAAGTGAAAAAGCGATGTAACTGAGTGGAATTCTGATCAGTCACCATAACGTTTCAGAATATTTGCATCTTCAAAGCCAAATAACTCCTTATTTTTATCTATTTAGCTCAATACAAAAACAAAGAACAGATTAAGCTCTTTCTTACTGGTTCCGTATCTGTAAATGCTTAAAACACATCTACACCACTTTCTGCAGTATCAGTAAATCAATTTATGAGCAGCAGAGATTGGGTGATTTACCAACAGATATAGAACCGAAAGCTCCCCCCCACCTTAAGAGGTCAAAAACAAATTACATTATTGTACAGATAATCAAAGGGAAGAGAACACACTAAATGTGATTGCTTACACAGATCGATATCTCCACCAAAGATTCCTCGTGGCAAGCATCAGTCAAAGTGCCATGTCAGCATCTTGAACTCATACACTGTGTCCCCGGACCCAAGTTCAAATCAGAGAAGTGTGTCAAATCCACAGCCCAGAGCATTCCCCGTAGGGCTGCTTCAAATAATCCACAAGCATGCTTTCTTATCATTAAGCTTCTTCGACTAATCAGCCTCGAAATTAAACTTGAAGAACTTTTGTGGAAACCTATTCGGCAGCAACAGGCTCCACTCTCATCTCTCCACTATCCTTCAACCCAAAATGAGGCTCAGATGGGAATACAAACATCGCAGAAGCTGCAACTGATGGTTGAAAGCCAGCTGAATATCGTACAGAGGTCAATGTAATTTTAGGAAGCTGCTGAAAACCTGACGCAAGCGGTACAAGCTTGTAACCAAGTATGTGCTCAGACTTTGGCAAAATAAAAGTTGAATCATTATGAGGCCCTGATAAAACAAAACTCTGTGAATCTGCTAAAGAGTATTTCACCTCCTGAAGAAACTGTGTTCTGTTAGTAATTTTGATGGAGTATGTAAATGGATTTCCAAGAATAGCATGAGGAGGACAATCTAAACTCACGATCAGTGGAGGTTGCTCCACATTTACATCAGGTAGACTGTGTTTCGTTACAACTGCAGATGCTGTGCTACAAGTAGCCAATCTTTCTCCATCTCCGTGATCCCTTCTCCATCTCAAACACACAATACCCATGTTAAGATTAGGAAGATTGACCTCAGGAGTGACAGCAAAAACCTGTTTAAACTCTTCTCCTGCCACAAGCAGCACAGGTTCTTCCGGGTCCTTACTCTTACTTTTCACATCACAGGTGCTAGCATCAACTGCCTCAACGGACATGGACAGCAAGCGCAAAGGTACTTCTGTGCAGTTCTTAGCACTAACAACTAGCATACTTGTTTCATTCAAAGGCAGAGATGGTATTTGATCAGAATCAGAAACTGATTTGGTCTTTGACAGCAGCAGTGGTTCCCTTCGAAATGGCAACATAAAGCGATGGCTCATCACAACAGCAGTTTTACCTTCAATTTGCAAGCTTTTGTGTACATGAGCTCTCTGTGAGCTAAGTTCCGTACTTTGAGGAAAGTAACCCAGTGACACATAAAGCATGATAGGCTTAGGACGGTTCCATCTAATTTCTAATTTGCAGGACCATGACTCTCCCTCATTCAAAAATGGAACAGAAATCAATCCAAAAGAGGGCTGGATTTTTCGAATGTTCTCTGAATTAGAAAGATCTTCACTTTCTTGTCCAGATACTCCAACAAGTTCCACATGAAGATTATCTGATGAAAAAGATTCTGCCTCCCTTGGACTAAGCAAGCCACCACCTCTTGTATCAACAAGGTTAATTTTCAATTCACCTGAGTGGACACTATGGCCCTTTGAGGTGATAATCACAGGAACAATAAAACTCTCCCCGACCAATGCAGGGCCAGAAGAATCTAACTTTAGATCCACTTGTGGATCTGGTTCTTCAACTTGAACGGCCTTCTGACCAGAGAAAGCCAGACCAGGATCCTTCATCGGTATAGTTTGCATTATGTCTTCAAACTTCCAGAGGGGTAAATCACTCATGGAGGCAGGACTTTCAGCTCGGCAACAGAGAGTAAAATGTTGACCCCATCTTGCAGTTACATAAATGCATTCCAGCTTTCCACTTTGCTCTGCATTATTCAAATGTTATCTCACTTTAATATGCAATAAAAAGGCATATTTTAATTAAAAACTGGGCATATTTTAATAAAAAGGCAAGCTTGTTCGCTCAATCAAAGACAGTTCAATTCGATCTTAGCTGATCTAAGGTTTCCCCTCTCTCCGGCACCCTTTCGGTGCACTATAGGGAGAGCACACTGGGCCTGCCGCTTTCTCAATCGAAAAGAGTCGACGATTAGCCTACTGAAGGATTCCATCTATTACTTACATCATTTTTTTTCTCAAGATCAGAAATCGAAATTAGAGAATTCTTGCATGAAGTCATCCATCCTTCAGACAACGCATTCAATACTCAATTTTGATCAATGGTAGTCCCACTGGATTTTTCTCACCTCAGAGAAGTCTTAGACAATGAGATTCCCTCTCTCCCTTCTTGTCTATATTGGCAACAGAAGGACTAAGCTGGCTGATGGATAAAGCACTACAGTGGCAGTGGATTAAGTGTTTCAGTGTGGGCAGTAGATGGAGATAATGTGTAACACTTGTTATAAGCTGATAACACACTAATTTTCCATGGTGCAGAAAAGTCAAAGGTGCTTTATTTGAATCTTATTCTACTCATCTTTGAGGCTAATTCATCAGTTGATTAAAATATAACCAAGAGTATTATTTACTCTCCCCATGAAGATTCCAATCTCGAAGAACTGGCAGCAGTACTGGGAAGCAAGATTGGTCCATTTCCCTCAACTTATCAGGGCTTTCCATTAGGAGCTAAGCACAAGAAGGCAACATAGGTTTGAAATGGGATCATAGAAAACTTTGAGAAGAGACCAGCTATTTCGCAATAGTAGTATTTGTCCGTGGGTGACAGATTGACATTGATTAATAGAACGTATGACAGCTGTCCAACACTCTTCCCACTACCTAGCAAGGTGCCAAAGCAGTTGGACAAAATCAAATGAAAATTGAAGTAGCAAGGAATATCTTCCTATTTATTTTAGGAGAATGCTGGTAATGCCCTACAACACCAAAGATGCCCATGCAAAGCGTGGACAAGGAGAGTTGGGAAAATCCATCCAAAGTATTTGACAAATGGTTCCGGCATCCATATTTATAGGGCTAAGAGAATCATAGATTATTTGACAGGACTCAACTATCAACCCCTCCTTAACACTTAGGTGCTGCTTAAATCTTTACCCAATCTGAGAAGCATCAGGCAGATATAAGATATTGTTAGCTCCCTAAACTATGTGTGGAAGCTGATTCCTTTTGGTAAATACTCACATCCAGTCATCCGCTGGATGCCCATAAATGAAATTTCTTACTTTATCTCAAATAAGGTAGGATGGATAGCACTTGAAGGCTGCAGAAAGGGCTTCGCAACAGCTAAGAGCTTGCGAAAGGCCAAGAAGACAAGTCCAGTTAAGAGTTCAAGAAAGGGCTTAGAATGGGGCGTCCATAAGATCATACAGTTAATGAGTAATTAACCACAAATTGACAACAAAATCCTCTAAAAAAGGAATTAATTTATATCAACACCTCAGGAGCCTTGGTCTGTTTCCCCATGGAGAAGAACCACGTCAAGCGATGTAATTTTTATCATTAGGACTCAATGGGATGAAGGGGAAAGCTTACAGTATGGTCCCTAACAATCAAATGGAAAAACATAGAGAAACCAAGAAAAATCAACCTCAGGAAGGAGGCGCATAGTCAAGATAGAAGATCCAATCTAGACATATTACACATCTGTCATGCGCTCACTGGCAAGTGCAACTGAAAAGATGGAAAGTCTCTAAAGAAGAGGAACTTCATATGGAACTCAAATGATGAGACACAAAAGTTTCATTTGATAAATTGGGACGTGGCCACATTTACATCAGGTAAGATTGGATCAGAGTAAAAGATTTGATGGTCTTATCAGAATGTTATAATGGAAGTTGCTTTTGGAGATCTGGGAATGAGATGGCGTCATAGATGATTTGTCAGTTAATTATGGGGCGGGGTGGGGGGGTGGATGATGTTTTTTCTATGGGATGAATATATTCATTTTGACGTGTTCTCCAATCAAACATGAAATAGTTCAAGCGCGGAGTTGCAACAAGTGAAAGTAGAAGTAGTCAACTTACCAGGTTTCACGTTGTATGTGAGCCGCAGCCATTTGTTTGTGCGAAGTTCCAGGGTGGTAGCTATCTCCACTCGACGGCCAGGCTGCAAACAGGATATCGCAGCTAAATGGGATCTTTGAGCATTGACAATGACAAAGTTACACTCTGACTGATTAAATTGGATTTCTAATTGATCAATCTCAACATTAAGAGGCAGTTGAGATAGAAGGGAGAGGGAAATCACTGTTTCTGCACCATGCTTAACTACTTGTTCATGAAACGCAACTGAAGCAAGAAGTACTGCTCTGAGGGGACTGACGAGATCAATCTCAAGATAAAGCGGATTATCAGCTGTTACTTTGAGGCTACTGTTTTCTTCAGTAGGTTCACTTTCTGATGCTCCTCTTATTACTGAAAACACTTCATTGTGTATTATTTCTCTCTGGGCAATACTTGCAGGCCCAGCTGGACCACAGTCTCTTTGACCAGCCACATTAGTAGATACTGGTAAAGCAGCCATTTCAAGAGAGTACTCAATGAAATCTTTCACTAGAGCAGTTTTCCTTGAGCAGTCTCTAAGGTAACCCAAGACATTCCATAATAGAGTAACCCATCCCTCCTGTCGATAAAGACTAGCAACATTCTCAAAAACTTCTTTTGCATGACTATATTCATCTACTGTGAAATATTCTCTAGCCATTTGGAAACCGCAGAAGGCAGCCATCCGAGAGGCTTTATCTTTGTTGTATGCTTCAAAACATCTTTTAAGGAGAGCAATAATTTCATGGGAGTCCCGGAATCTCTTTCCTTCAGCCAGAGCGTAACGGGCATATTCTTCATCACTAAGACTGCAAATGAATATGTGGAGAAAGAAAGGAGTGAGAAAACAAAAATTACAGAACTAATTTAATACAAGTAAATCACCACACTCACGATTGCATAACAAATGTGTCTCCAAACTCCAGTAGTTTTGCAAACTGACCAATATAAGCAGCAGCTGTCACAGATTCAGCATTCCCATCAACCTCACCAGAAGTCTCAGACAAAGATTGCGCAAGTTCAAGGGAAGAATTCTTTTCCTTCAAGTAATGAGCTGCTAGCTGTTTAAATTAAAGCTAGATAAGCAAGCATATGAATAGAGTCGTATGGTTCTTGAGCTACAAGGATAAAGCAGGTAAAGTAGTAAATACAAAGGTATAAAGGAAGTTAGTTCAGCTAAAGATGGGTCTTTCAGCAAAAAGTAAAGATTAGAACATGGTTGCTGGCAGCATGTTTAGATAAAGCATGCCAAATTACTCCTTGAGGCCAAAAGTTGATGAATCTCATCTCCCCATTCATTGAAATCTTAGTGAGGGTGCAAGAGACAATAAAGAAACTAGGAGGTCATTTTCCAATGATAATGGGCAAATATTCAACTACATTAAGTCAGCATTTGTTTAACAATGACAAAATCCAATAAAGAACTGGTGAAACCTGCATCTTGCCATCATCTATGGGGAAAAGTGGAACGGTATAATAGAAAAGAAGTTCCACATTACTTGGTTCTAGTTCCTCAAATTAAGACGATTCATGTCTCATACCCAATAGTAATGCCAGGAAAATGGAAATGTCATTTGTGTTTGATGTGGAGGTCTGGGGGAGTTAGCTTGTAATGCCCACTTCCATATCCAGTTAAAAAAGAAAACCGTCCAGGAAAGTTAAGGACTTGAGGTCCGCTAGTATTTGCAACAACTCTCTATGTGATGGGAACTTTTTGGGAAGATGAAGACCAAGAAAGGCATCTGGATTATTGGAGAAAGTGGTGAAAAGCTTATTTCCGTCTTGCTCTTAACATAGTTGTGATTTTTTCCCTCATAACCAAGAAATCCCCGACGGCTCAGTGGCAGACGATTCCAAAGTCGGTGGATAATGGGTCCATCCCTCCACCCTTCTCCACTTAATGCTGAACTTTTCTCTGTAGCAAGATTCAAACCCATGTTGTGCCCCTAACCCACAAATCACAAGTTGCGCTCTTACCACTAGAATACTAGACCAACGCTCTGGAGGTCTCTAACATAGTTGTGAATTAAGATGCAAATCATTGTTCAACTTTAAGGAGCTATAAACTATCAATTATCATCCACTTTGTCCGTTCTCTAGTGGTTGCATTCAACAAAGTAAATGTACTTTTCATGATAGTTAAATCTTATCTCCATATGTACTGCTCTATAGGTGTGACATTACGATGAATGAAGGTGGCAAAAAGAGAAGATAAAGACCTAAAATCCCATGGAAGGAGCTATGGCAAAAGACTTTTTGATGAAATAATTGTAACTGTCTCAAAAGACCTGCAACCGCTATGGAACAATCTGAACTGATAAGGATCAACATAATGAGAGTAATGATTCATAGACATGATACCACCTAATTAAGATTTCAGTCTTTGTTCTTGTAGTTGCACTTACAGTAGATCCTATTTTTTCCATGAGTCTTTTTATTTTGATAGACTTGTATATTAGTGCAAGGAGAAGTGATAGATTTACGAGACCACTCCTAATGAAAGGGGTCTGAAAAGAGCAGAAAGGATATATAAGATTCATATAGTGAACTCCAACGAATTTGATTGACGCTTAGTTGATTAGTCATTTGGGTTACTAATCAAACACGCGAACCACAATACACGAATAGCTTAACAAGGAAGGCTTTCCAACCTGGAAGTAATAAGCTGAATGAAATTCCCACTCAGTTGCTCTATCAGTAGCGTCAGGAACAGAAGGGGAAACATGCTGAGAAGTGACAGAGCTTGTCTCCAGTAATTCAGCAAATACTAGAAACTGCCGGCTTAACCATTCCCAATGAAGGAAAATAACTTCTGGTGCTCCAACAAGCTTCCTGTAAGAAGCATAATGCTGGCGGAACCAGACAATTGCCCCTGCAAGTTTTCCACCATGCAGCAACAATGTCGAAATCTTGAAATGCAGTTGCTCAGCCACACATTTGATCTCAATCAACCGTTGAATAGGAGGCAATCTAGTTGATGCTGCCACCATCTGTATCATTTATAGGTCTCTATTTATATTAACCAAAAGATGCAAAATAATGCAAAAGATGTTTATGCAACAGTTTAAGGCTCCAAAGCAATTAATCTGCTACAACTCAGGCAATTGGCTAAATTATTTCATATTAATGATACTATTAGCTCAACTTGCTCATATACAAGTTGAAACTGGTAATTACAACTCATCCACCCTTTTATGCAATTATTCTTAAGAGAAGAAACATTAAGAAAGTAAATCAATGAGTACCTGTGCAACTATAACCAAACAAGAGAAAGGAGACGCACTTATCTACGGCGGTCAGCTATTCCCACTACATGGATGGAAATATACCGCCTCTTGGTTGCTTCTGTGGATTTTTATTTGGATAAGATGGTTCGTTTGGATTTTAAAGATAGTCAGACATAAAAGAAATTAAAAAAACAACTCGAGCAATAAACTTGGTTCTGTTGAAACATGCAAGCGAAGCTCTAACAACTCACATCCAATGGTTATAAGTGAACAGGAGTGACTATACACCTAAATGAGCTTCAGCAAGAAATACAGCAACACACGGATGAGAGACAGAAAAAGTTCTCCAGATTTTTCACCAATGAATCTCTCCAACATTATTATAATTCACTCAATCGACCACACCAATGCAGTCTAAGGGATAAAGGGGTTCTCAGAAACTCCAGCATCTTGTCTCTGCCATTTATAGCCATTTGGAACTTTAACTACACTACAATCATCTACCAAAACAAAGAAATGATGGATCGAAAAGAAACTAACACTCTGTTCGCTGAAGTTCTTTGTAATGTAAAGTAGACCTTGTCTAAAATGCAGTAAGACTCTATCTCAAAATTCTACAGGTCAAGAAGACTAGCATATATATATATATACCTCTCGCACTGCATGATAGGCATCCTCATACAGCCGTAATGCTTCAGTCCAATCTCTGCAAAATTCTGCATATACAGCAGCCTGTTACAATGTTAAGAAGAGCATGATCATGACATAAGAAAAATTCCAGGAATAATGAAAAAAAATAGAATAAGGGCACAATAGCTAGTTTCTAGATCAGTATTTAATTAATAAGATGTGAAATACTAATTTTATGTTGTATTATACCAACAAGGTTGCGTAATTGGAAACAATACTACAAGGACAACGCGTATTGAACTTCAAAAGGAAACCGTACTTTGAAACAGCATCGGATATTCAGCTCAGCAGAATGGAAATTTTTCTTTTCGAGACGTGCTTTAATTCTTCTTCCTTCATCCTTATAAAAAGAATTAGCTAATTCTGAAAATGTGTTTCCCAACCTGCAATAGGTATCTCAAATAAACAACAACACCAGATTCTTCAACTCACATTTAACTATAGTATGAGAAAATAACTCCATGCCTGATCAAGGACTGTTGAAGCTCTGTTTCTCTTGGAACAAAGATGATAACATACTTAGAATCCAGTTCTGCACGCTTTCTGAGAGCAATCATACGGTCTTCACTTAGATAATCTATTTCAAAAAAGCATCACAAACAATTCAAATCCTCAAACTGTGGGAAGATGGGACAAGAATAGGAAAAAGTTGACGTAAGGAAATACCTCCACAAAAAAGGGAGCAAGTCAAATAAAGTTTAATCATTCTACTCATTCTTTATCCAAATTTTATTGATTTCTCTGTTTCAAACACCAGTAGTCAGAAAAGAAAAATACACCCATAACTTCTTCTCCAAAAAAAAGAAATTACAACTCATAACTAGAGTCCCTCTGAATTTGATGAATATAATTGCACCCAACTAATTCATTTGCTTCAACTTACTGTGAATTTCATACGTCTAGTTAACCATTACTAAATGTAGCTCAGGGGGTTAAATTACCTAAATTAGCAACCAAACAAACAGTGAAGGTATTGGAAGTCAATTAAGAATTTCCAAGATGGAACCCAAATTGGATCTAGTGTCAAAGTCTAAACTCTTCCACATGAAAGCGTATGAGTTAAGAAATTGTGGTTAAATGGCAAGTAGTCATTGATGCAAGACATCCATAAGCAGATAGATCATAAACAGATAAATGTATGAAAGGCTCACTCACCCTTAGAATTTGATGGAGCAACAACCACCACAACCAATTTAACATTCCTTCCTCGTAATACGCCTCTGTCATTCAGCACACGATCTTAATCAGCTCTTTAATCATTAAACGTCTAAAAATCAGTATATAGGAAGATATTTTCCCAAACAAACACTGGAAATGATCCAAATACTACATTTTTGATGAAAGAAGTAATTGGAAAAAGGACAAAAGAAGCGTACTTTAGATTCTCAAGATCGGTGCAGACCTGAAGCCACTGAGCAGGATCACCGGAGACGTGATCGGAGCTAAAAAGAGCGGCAACAACAGCGGGAACTCTAGTTCGATGTTTGAGAAGCCAATCTTTCTTTAAAATTCCAGCAACAGGTTGAGGTGGAAGAGAAGCGTCCTTTGGAGGTCTGGATATAATCGAGATCTTAGAGAAATCGGGCAATGCGAGAGCATTAAGAGGGGGCTGTTGGGAGTGGAGGTGAGTAGTGACTGTAGCGTGAAGGTCTGGACAGCCGACGAGAGATACTAATGCTACCGGCGGAGTTCGGAGTTCTTCTGGATACTCTTCCATTGCTTTTCGTTGCTCCGATGTGTTGCAGAGCAGAATTTACAGAGATGTGATGGAGATCTTGGTGGTGCAGAGATGGTCGGACTGGAGTTTGGGACTCGGCTGGGTTTGACTCGGGTTGATTTCAGTTGGGAGTTAGGAATCACGATTTAGATGTGGGAATGGATTCATGATTTTGGGCCGGCCCATGTAAAGGGAAGCTAGCCCAATAATTACGTACATGTTAACTACCGGGAAAGGAGATTGACACGAAAATAGTTACTGAAATTTTGGAAAAATTACAGTTTATAGGTAAAAATCTTTTATAATTACAAGGTATGGGTAATATTTTAAATAATTATAATTCATAGGTAATTGTTAGTTAAAATTCAGTTTTATGTGGGCTCATTTATACAAATATAATTTGTAATGTATATAACTAAGACAAATAAGATTTTCTATCTCGTAATTAATATTTTATTCTCTCCCTTAATCTATTGGAGAGATATACGGCAAAGGTTACTCCTTCAATCTTATTGGATGTTATAAGCGGCAGAAGGTATTCAATTTAAATTCTAACTTTTTACTTAATTATTTTTTTTTTGCTGAAGATTGTGAAATTTCAAACTCTTTTCCATTGAAATATCAAAAAATATATCTCTTTCTATTTCTTCTCCCAATTTTTCTATAATTTTGTACTTTCAACTACACATTAACTGTATTTTGTCCATTGAAGATTACCTTGAAGCTTTTTTTGTCTCTAAAAACTCGTAGAGATTTGATTTGAAGATTTTGATGGTAAATTTTATATATTTACGGATGTACAGATTTGTTCTTCTTTACTTTTTAAAGCTAATTGGTTAAATGTATAAGGACAAAGCCACTTTAAAATCGGTGATGACTCAATATGCAATCTGAAACAAATTCAATTCAATACAAAAAAATCAAATGGGAACGGGTAAGTTGCTGTATTTTATGATTATCTATGTTTTTGTATTTGTATATTTTTTTTAGTATTTGTATGTAGTTGTAGTTGATTATTTGTTTTTTAGTTGTACTAGTTTAGGTGTACGCGCCTTGCGCGTGTACCTCACATTAATGAGTTCAAATGTTAATAAAAATATAGTATAAATAATAATTTGAATATCTTTTTACCTGCAGAGTTCATGCCACTTAAATACGTAGATTGTAATAGCACTTTGATTGAGTGTTATTCAAACTTTGCTAATATCTCATTTGTTGGATTAATTATTGTTCTCCATACCAAAAGAAAAAGCCATCATAAATAATATCTTCTTGTGTCATATGTTTGACAAAATTAAGTTACTTTCTAGTATCCAAAGTGATGAAGTGATTTATATTATTATTTAAATATAAATTTACAACAATACTATTAGTATAAATATTATTAACACAATCAAGAATGAAAAGTAAAATAAGAAAAGAAACATGGTAAACTCTACCATTACTTTAATTTAGATTTCAAGAAATTAAAATCTTGTAATTTGTGGTAAAAAAAGTTGTACTTAAGTCACATTCCTAAAAGGAAGCAAATAAAAATTTAGTATTTTATTTATATTTATAATCTATTTAAAGTTAAGATGCCTTTAACCAATTAATTAATATTATTTATATTAGCTGTGTCTCTTTATTTATATTTAGATTATTCTCCAATAACTATCGCATGTAGGAAAAAGGAACATATTTAGGTAGAGAATTTTATCATCAAGTAACTCTTTATAGTATCTATGATTATAGAGATAAATTTATTGTGATTTAAGTTTTATTTTCTAGAGTCTTAATATGTTTTTGAAGTTAGCAATAATAAATTATCATGTATTATTGTTAGACAATTGCTAAGTGAGAATATTTAATGTAAATAAAAATACCTTGAATGTCAGAAATTTCAACAACTTGGTATTTGTTTCCTTGTTCTTCATGATTGTGGCCTCATGGATACACTATATTCGAAAAAAAATTGAAGGTTATTGACATGTTTAAGAGTTATACACGCCACTTTTTTCATAAAAATTCAACTGTAAGCTAGCACACAAATTAAACATAAAGAAAAAAATCATACAAGATTGATGATTATAAAAGAAAGTCCAAAGTACAGAAAAGATACAAATAATAAAAAAAAACTCATCGAACAAACTCCATGTAAGCGGAAAAAAAAAACCGTGATCCTATAAAGTATAAATTCAAGCTCGAGACTGAACACATAAACAAAAAGAATTCACGGATAAAATTTTGACATTCGACTGCATAATTTATATTAGTGTTTATATATGTACTATTATGCCTATAATTGTATGACAAGTTTTTTAATGTAGTAGGTAACTTTTTTTTTTTTTTCAAAAATGTTGTAGTTTTTCAATAAAACAAAAAGTAATATTAGCTTACCAAGTTTACGGTAACATCACAACAACTATATTTATGATAAAATTTATTTTTTCAAGAAATATATTTTTTTATATTTTTGGACTCTTAATTTCCTTACATATATTTTAGGACTCTTAATTTCCCCATATATTTTAGGAATCATATTTATATATTTTAGGATTCTTAATTTCTTTTCATATATTTATTTTATTATTAGTTTCATATATTTTAGGAGACCTTAATCTTTAATTTAATAAAATAATAATTGAAGTAAAAATTTAAAAAGATGAATTTATCTATTGTAGAGTCTCTTAAGGATTTTTTTTTTCTAAAAATTATTATATTATATATATTTTTTTTGGTTTCACGTAGGGTTGATTTTTTTTGTAATTATAATTTTTTAATTATGATAATATATATTTTTTTGGTGGAATAGATATGCATTAATTAGTATTTTATTTTTTTGGTTTCTCGTAGTGATGGGCCTTTTTTAGTTACAATTTATTTTATTATTATATTATTTTTGAAGATTTTTTAATTACAATTTTTTATTATTATATTATTTATGGGTTTTTTTAATTATAATTTTTTATTATTATATAGTTTTTGTGGGTTTCACGTCAGTTTTTTTTTTTTATTATTATTATTATTTTAGTTTTAGGTTGGTACCAAGTTATCAGGTAATTTACGGTACATCATAATAGTTATATTTATGATAATTTTTATTTTTTCAAGAAATATATTTTTTCCCATTTTAGGTCTCTTAATTTCCTTCCATATATTTTAGGACTCTTAATTTTCCTATACGTTTTAGGTTTCATATTTATATATTTTAGGACTCTTAATTCCATTCTATATATTTATTTAATAAAATAAAAATTAAAGGAAAAAGATTAAATGATTTTATCTATTGTAAAGTCTTCTAAGGGAGAATTTTTTTTTTTTTTTTTGGTTTCACGTAGGGGTGTCTTTTTTTAATTACATTTTTTTTTAAAAATAAAATATATATATATATATATATATATATGTATATATATATTATTACTATTTTTCTTTTTATTATTACTATTTTTATGGTTTCATGTTGGAGAAGGATAAAAGTGTAAAATATTATGCATTCTTACCTAAATTAAATAAAGACTTAAATTGCTTTCAAGTTTTTTTTTTTTATATATATATATATAAAAAGTTCAAAACCTAAAAAGAACTAAAAGTCTTCAAAATTTTACCTAGAATATGTTTTCTAATATTTGAGAACACGTAGATAATCATTA
The DNA here is from genome assembly GCA_030864215.1 of Capsicum pubescens. Taxonomy (NCBI): domain Eukaryota; kingdom Viridiplantae; phylum Streptophyta; class Magnoliopsida; order Solanales; family Solanaceae; genus Capsicum; species Capsicum pubescens. The sequence continues at coordinate 181,887,557 of CM061539.1, read as the reverse complement.
ATTATGAGAGTATTTGCCCTTTGCTAATTATCCTATTTAAGGAATTATTTTCTAATTTTGCGCTTAAATATTAATTACTTCTTTTAAAAAATTTATATATAACTAAAAAAAATAGTGAAAAGAGGATTTTGTCTAAAACATGAACTTTTAATGAGGGTCTTTACGTTTTTAATATATTATAGATAGATTATAAATTATAGATTTTAGATTATAGATATAGATATAGATAAATCTAAAATTCATAAATTAACTTTGAATTTTGGATCCGCAATATATTTTGATTAAATTTTATAATGAAATAATTAGTTTTGAAATTGGTTTCTGGGAAACAAATGTCCAATATGTATCATATATTATATTATGCTACGAGAAAATGTATAAAAGGTCACAAAATTAATTGTTTTAGAATTGTAGGGAAATTTAGGGTGTTTTTGATTGAAAGAAATCAAGTAGAAATTAAATAGGATAAAAAAACGGATGTTTTAACCAAATAGAAGAAAAAATGGGTGTTTTAATCAAATTGGAAAAAAAGTTAATTTTGAAAAGAATTTAATTGTAGAAAAAATTTAGTATAGTATTTATTTTGGTAAAAGACGGTTTTGTCTAAAGTGCACTCTTTTAATAAAGGGCAAAAAGTTCAACTCACTTTTCTAAAGACCTTCACACTTTTAATATATTATATATTTGTATATCTATATTTAATTTTATTTGTATATATGTTTTTAAATTGTATTTGTATAGTTGTATGTAGTTGTATTTGATTATTTATTTTTTAGTTGTATATGTACACCTGATGTAATTGTAGTTGTGTATATGTTTTATAATTGTATCTGTATATCCGTATGTAGTTGAATTTGATTATTTGTTTTTTAGTTGTATATGTACACCTGATGTAATTGTAGTTGTGTATATGTTTTATAATTGTATCTGTATATCCGTATGTAGTTGAATTTGATTATTTGTTTTTTAGTTGTATATGTATATCTGTATGTAATTGTATTTGCATATATGTTTATTAATTGTATTTGTATATTTGTATGGAGTTGTATTTGATTATTTGGTTTTTAGTTTTATATGTATATATGTATGTAGTTGTACCTGTATATGTGATTTTAATTGTATTTGTATATCAGTATGTAGTTGTATTTGTATATATGTTTTTTAATTGATTTTGTATATCTGTATATAGTTCTATTTGTATATATGTTTCATGTATATCTGTTTTTTTGTTTTGTTTATGTATAGCGTTGGGTTTCAAAAAAATCGTATTTCAAGAATTTATAATAAAAATTTAAATTTGGAACATACCTGGTAAAAATGATTGTTGAATTATTCCTCTTCCTTCTCTCTAATCTTTCCAAAATATATTTTTTAGATTTAATACATGCCTTAAATCACAGATAATAAGCTTTAATGCTCAGTAATGGAAGAGTAATTAGTGGGGAGTTGGAATAATTTAAGGAAATTTAATGCTTTCAAATTTCATTTTTTATCTCTTGTTCAGTTAAGTTATTTTTCTACTGATTTGTATAATTTTGTTATATATACAAATAACTATTACCTACTTTTTGCCTATAATTTGTAATAACTGAAACTTTCACTAGGAAGTTAGTTATAGGTCTTATACTTTACCTATTTATGAATTTTTGTCATTTTAATTTCAATTTCTAGACAATTTTTGACAGTTTTATACAATACCGATACAAATTCTGATACATATCTTAGACAGATATTTATTCTATACAATAAAGATAATTTCTATGCAACCCCTCCCCCCCCTCTCTCTCTCTCTCTCTCTCTCTCTCTATATATATATATATATATATATATATATATATATATATATATATATATATATATATATATACATACATATACATACATATACAATAATGATACAAATTTATGCACATCATATTAAAAAATGCATATTCTATATAATGATACATTTTTTACCAATAAATTTGATGCTCTATTTTTTTTTACGAACTGTATCAATATGGTATATGAATTGTATCAATGTGATATATAAACTGTATCTAAACTACGTGTGTCAAAATGACCAAAATTATAAATGCCCAATAGCTCAAACACGGGTCACTTGTTTTGAAAAAGACCAGCCCATATCCCTTTCCCTTAATTACCCGAGTGGGTAGGGAAAATTAAACGAACTTTCTATTTACTACCTAGATATCTCATATTTAGAAAGTACTAGTTTAGGTGTACGCGCTTTGTGCGTGTACCTCACTTTAATGAGTTTAAACATTACATTAAATATGATATTTGTGTAATAATAAAGATGAATATAATAATTAAATATAATATCTTTTGAGTATGTAAAGATGGAGAATTTATTTATTAAATCTAATTTTTACCAAAAATATTTTTAAACACAAGAAATTCTTCATAGCCAACCGACATTCATCTACAACCTGTAAACTCTAAAAAAAAATATAATAGTGATCACAAAACTTTGATTTTGATCCAACTAATTGTTGTCTGGATGAGAATTTTGACCCTAAAAAATACTTTTGAATGAAAACAAAGAAAATATATATTTATTCATATGTTGAATTCTATTATGCCGACAAAAACAGTGAAGAAGTTGAAGGTTCGAAAATCAAACATCCACCAATCTAGACATATAATTGAATCACGTTAGATGAGCATCAATCATATTCTCCCAATAGGTAAATCGGTTTGTTCTCTAGTTTAACGTATATCTCAATATTTATAAAAGTATTTCCTTAATAGAGTCCTGAATATTTTTCTAATTGAACAACAGAAATGAAAAAAAAAATAATTTTCCTCTACCATATATTTTAGGAGTCTCATATATTTTAGGAAGTTTAGTAGAAAGAAAAATATTAATTAAATCTCCTGCCATATATTTTAGGAGTCCCATATATTTTAGGAAGTTTAGTTAATATAATAAAAAATAATTAAATAATAAATTAAAAAAATAGTGAAAAGACAGTTTTATCTAAAGAAGAGTCTTTTAATAAAGGGTAAAAAATCCAACTCACTTTTCTAAGGGTCTTGACACTTTTAATATATTATAGATATAGATTATAGATAGATTATAAATTATAGATTTATCATCCATAGCCACAATATTGTGAATTAAAAACGAATTATGTACGCAATATAGATGTATTATACTTATCTTGTATTATACTTATCTTGATAAAGGTTCTGCATAACAAATTCCCCATGCAATATTGATGTACTACACAATGTGTTAAAAGTGAATTATGCATGCATTATAAATATTTAGAACGTATTATGCTTGTTTTGATTAAAAAAATAGAGAAAATGCATTATTTTCATCCTAAACTATAAACTAAATTGTTGAGACACACCGGAACTTTAGGAGGGTCCTATTATTCCTGGACTAATTAAAATCGTATTTTTGGCAACCTTAGTGCCTAATACATGTGCCTACATGGACCTTCATTGTGGTGATTCATTGATGTGTCAAGTAGGCACAAAGTTTGCAAAAAATACGATTTTAATTAGTCCAGAAGATAATAGGACTCTCCTAAAATTTGGATGTGTCTAAGCAATTTTGTTTATAGTTCAGAATGAAAACAATGCATTTACCCTAAAAATTAAAATTATATAGCTATAGATGATAAATATTTTCTAAATATGAGACAAGTAAGTAGGCCTATAAAACATGGAAAGACCGGATGCCCCTAACCTGTAAGTGTCGAATGAACCAAACTATCATTGAGTTTTACTTTTCAATAGACAAATAAAACCAAAGGTCCGTCCGTAGGAGGACAGTTATCAATACTAGTTGGTTGGTGACGAGGATCATATAACTTTGAGAGCTGAATCGAGTAAAAGCTTGATTATGACGAGATAAAATGAGCCCTATTCCGCAAAGGAGAGCAACCGGTCATGCAAGCAAGGTAAAAACCACACTCTTTCAGCCAGTTTACTATAGAAGAAGAGGTATTCATTATACAGATGTCAGTTTGACAAATTGCCCAAAAATTCTTTATGTTAATAGAGCATCCGGTTCCCTGGAGAAAAATGAGTTAAAAAAACCCTCCCCAAGTCTTTAACCGAAAAAAAAAAAAAAGGAGACAAAAGGTTGTTCAATAACTGTGCAAAATTGTTGGAGTGAAAATGTTTTAAAAATTGATTTTTTTTATTTTTTTTTATCCCTTTTACCTTATTTTTAAAACGTGAAAACTCTCACTTAGTTGGGAAACTTGTTTGTCCCTTTTACCTTATTTGTGGGCAATTATCTTTACTACTACTATTGGAAGAGCAAAAGGTCTTAAGTTGCTTAAGTTTGAATATTAGGTGAGGCAACTGAATTTATTAAGTAATTCTTTCTGCCATCAACGTTACTAGTACAGTAAACCAAACCTCAAGAAAATCCTAACAATGCAAGTTTCCGGTATTTTTGCACTGATGCACGTACGGTTGTCAGAAGAATTAGCTACCATTGTTATAATAAAATTGCAAGCTGGAAATTGTCAGAGAGACCAGGGGATCTTAATTGATGTCTTTAATAAAGGTGCAAATGTACATTGTACAATTTAATATGCACATTGCACGTGAAAAATCAGTTTACTGATCTACCATTTACCCTCTACTATTAAAGCAAGCCTAGAAAAATAACTATCTAGGATGAATATGCATCCACTGATATTCACACAGGAACCTGACCAAGAAAACAAGACACTTAGTAAGCATTACTGCACCAATGGCAGGTACCAAACTGGAGGATCAAAACTACTTTTACTATATCAAGTAGCATTCACCTTCTCCAAAGCAAAACCTGTGGTGCAGGCAGCTAATATAATTGCACGAGATCTTTGCAACAGAGACCTCTTCCAAGTCCTCGAAAGTAGCCCTGCTTGCCTTTTCCTTTCGAACTTCTTTGTTTTCCCTTTCTTTCTAGTATGGGAGAGGGTAAGGTGAGAGACTTCGTTCCTAAGGAACAACAAACACACTAGAACATGTATTGAAAAACATAAAAATGACAAAAAGGGAACGGTCCCTACAAAATAGCAGTTAACAGATGGAGGTGAAGACATGGATATTGATCCCCTATCCCTAAGGAGATCGGAACACCAAAAAGAAAAATAAATAAAAGACGGACAAGTCAAATGGATACCAAAGAGAAGTGTGCACCTACAGACCAGGATGACCCAGGTCTATCTAAAGAATCATATGTTGATTCTACTAAACCTGATTGGGGGACCATCTCCCCACAATCAATTAAATTATGTACTTAATCAATTAGTGACTTGAGGTTCTGGCAGGATTGTCCATAGACTGCGAAAGAGAAGTCCAGGCACTTCCTCATTGCTGATATGGTTATCTGAACTTCTTGGTATTTTACAAGTGATTCCCTCGAGTTCTTGGTGGCCATGACTTTGGAAGACCTGAAACAGGAATGCTAACAAACCTTAGCAAATGCACAAGATTATTGCAACAGCTCCGAAGAACTGGAATTTCAAAACTAGCACATACTGGGAAGGTAAGAATACTCAAGAGTAAGGAAACAACTAAAGGTACCAAGTCAGCAACCAAATATGAGCCCAGAACTACTGAGAATATTTCGTAAAACTAGACAGCAATTTCTTTTGCCTGGAGAGGGCAAGTGGACGGGGATATTTCTTTTCTTTCTTCTGATATATTAGATATTCAAAATGTTTTTTAGTTTAAAGGATGTTTTACAGGGCCTGGCCCATAACCAGAGGAGGAAAATTTGAAGCAAAGAAGTATTCTTTACGGGTAATGCGATCGAGTGAAATTCATTTTGTAGAGAAAAGAATTCCAAGATTGACTATAGGAAGAGCAAAACTTCACCTAGGAGTCAGTTTTTCAGTTAGTTTTCACTTTTCAACTATTGAATCGACCTTTTGGCAACAAAACTGGATGATTATGGCCTCGGGCTCAAAATGGAATCAGCAAACCATCGTACAACTGACCAGAAAGCTTTGCCTTCATACAGTGCCAGAAAGGCAAGATTAGACAGAGTGGACCTGACTCTCCAAAATAAAGATTCCCTCTCATATCTTTACAGCCAAACTTCGTAATAAAGAGTCATTGTCCAGTAAGTTCTTTTATTTAGACCCTATATTCATCCAGCCAGACTACACCCACACAGTAAAAAATAAAAAGGTCTTGCGATTAAACCATGCAATGTGCATAGTTTACAATAAGCAAGTCATTTGAGAGACTACTAATGAATATCCATCCAACAGAGATGAGAGAACCAGTACCTCTGTTTACCTCCAATCTGACGCTCAAGGTCATGTTCAAAGTCTCACCACACAAATAACTGCGAGCCAATTCCTTGAATTCATCCTGCGATTGAAGCAAATCAGCAAAATGCAAATAACCGTGTGCAGATCTTCAACGTAAATCCACATCAAAGCCAGATACAACGGAAGTTCATGATTCACTCACCATGATACATCCAGTTAAACCATTCAACCTGCCATTTGTTCAGAGCCACTGCTCTGACTGAATTGTGGTGGGCGAGTTTGTACTGCAGTCTGTGACTGATGAGGAGATGGCATAGTGATCCCTGAAGAAAGGGGGTAATCAAGCACCTTCACTACAAAAGATAAACTTAACTTCTTTACTTTGACACAGACCACATAATAGACTAATAGAGATCGAAGTGATATGAACGCACACCACATTTGGGGCAGAAAGCTTATTTCCTAGTGCCAAATACTCTGGACACGTCATCCTTCAAATTGAAGAACTCTAGTTGTTCTAGTTGTTCAGATCCCTCCCTCCCTCCCTTAACACAAATAGTTGCACCATTTAACTCATGAATTGGTGCTAACATGAACATTATTTTTGTTTTGGGTTGGAAAAAGACATATTCGCATATGCAAACATCAAACGAAGAAACAGATACCCAATAGACACTTTCTGATAGCACATGGACACAGGAAGTAACTCCTACAGAAGTGGTACCTGAATGATATGGCAGTTGCAACAGGGGAACACTGTCTGTCGGAGTTCCGCTGGCATTAGGTCTCTGATATTGCACCATCTGAGGACCTGGCATCAAACCGCGAAATGCATATGTAGGACTGCCCGGTTGTGCACCAAGTTGGCCAAATTGCAATGTGTTTGTGCCAACAGTACTTGGCATCCCATACATCTGAATAAAATGCAAAAGCAAAAGATATAGAAATGGATGAAAAATGATGCATAAAAATATTCACATCCATGGATGAAGAATGAGCCCACAATGTGGGAATATACTAGGTATGTTGTTATCTGTAGATGGATGGAGAATGACGCATAAAGTCACATTAGGTCTGAAAATGTGTAGAGCCAAGTGTAGTGTGGCGTAGCAGTAGGCACTTCTAGGCCCTTTCCCGACTACTGGATCACTCCAGTGCTTCGGGTACTACGGACCCTCTGCCATCCATTGCAGAAGAGCCTTTTTTTTTGTGGGGTGGGGGGGGGGGGGGGGCTCAAAGATTTAATGAAATCGATTCTTTTTCAGATAGAAAATCAAAATCGGAAAGGATAGATGGATGGATCTATCTATTCATATATATTACTAGTAATATAAACGGATTTATATAGCGTAGCAAGAAGCCCCAAATCCTTGATTTAGCCAGGAAAGACTGCACTGTCCACTAGCCCGTCCTCAAATTAAGCCATAACATTCCTTGTCAGAAGGAAAATAATGAAGAGAAGAAAAGTATGCAAAGTCGACTTACCTGTGGGTAAACATAGTCTGGCCCATATGCAGGAAACCTACCAATACCTCGTTCAAGAATGAAAGGAAATTAGGTATAATCAATGAGAACAGTAGCACATTTCAGATAGTACTAACGTACTCACGAGTTTCTAAAACATATCTGATACCACAAATCCTAATCAAATTCAAAGAATCACGGGAACATCAATATACAAATATATAGATGTCGGCACATGTATCAACAAATGACATTGTCTCGGTAAAGGCATGTCTTGTTATTGTTTTTTTAGAAAGAAAAAAAAAAGTCTTATTGCATTCACAACTTCAGTTTTTGTTTGGGGAATCATGTTTGTTAAAGAGAAATGACCATCTCTTGCCTCTCATACAAAATAACTTGCAGTATATGACAGTTAAGGTGATAAAGATGATGCTGTTACATTACAATGCTAATTCATTAATTCACAAGTCTATAGGAGTTGCCCTGCAACTTTTAGATAAAATAACAGTTAAGTAACTCGAAGTCCGATATAAGTTAGATGTATTTGAAAGAGAACAAATATGTATTGTGCTAGATTTTAAAATATGTTCTTCTACCCAAGAAGCAAAACTGTAGATATATCTTTCGCCTACTAAGTTTGCTTAGCATATCAGCTTTTGACTCTCAGAAAGTTCGTCGACTAGCTGCGCTATACTCTCATCTAATTAGAAGAACACTAGCACAATCAAATCTAAGATAAGAATATATCAATTCAATGATTATGAGGAATTTGCCAGTTCGATCATCTGGAAAGAACAATGGAAAAAACATAAAGCATGTGATTCCTTTCCTTTTCCTTTTTTTTCTCAAAGAACAAACATCGATTCAGGTGATTATTAATGACTATGACATCAGAATACAGTTCCCTTCACTTGGAGAAACACCATTAATACTGTGTGAGACCTAAAATTGGAAATTTGCATGCAAGGGAAAACAGCAGGCTTAGATACTCTGCTTGGATAGTCATTACTGACCTATATGGAGGATATGAGAATCCAGGCTGATAGCTGTAAGGAACTGGTAGCTGATAATAGGGGCTCCCCATATACAAACCCCTCGGGGCCTGTGGATTTCCCAGATAGGGCATTGACGATCTCAAACGTCCTGCAATAATCATATGTATGGTGCACCAAATAAGCTAACTGTATCACCCCAAATTTTGGTTTATTGTTTATCATTACCATTGTTATTTATCTTTATGTGGGTTAATATTAGTGCTACAATGCTACTTTAGTATCCTATCAGCAAAGCTGGTAGACCAGTTCTACCACACCAATAGAAAAGGACAAATCTTTAAACAAGGTTTATACAAGCTCTCAAGAATCAATGTTATTTTTGCTGGCTCTCCTGTCTATCTCTCCATAAAATCAGATTATCTTTAGTCCTCACTATTCATGCACCTTCCCTTAATGTCTTTGTTTAGTAATGTGGGAAGAGAAATAAAGATAATACTTTTAACAGTCCCCCAACCCCCAAAACCACATAAAAAGAAGAAAAAGAAAAAGAGAAACAACAACAAGCGAAATGATACATTATCAAAGAGAATATAATGCATTACCATAAGGTAAAAGTCCTTGAGGTCGCCCAAGTGAAGCCAAGTTGCAATTAGCCCTTCTACCATCAATGATCGGATTAGGATTGACGCAAGCCCTCCATGCAGCTTCAGGATCATGAAATGTCACCTAATATCCATAGTAAACTAATCAGCATATCAAATTATGACAAAGTGGTGATCAGAAAAATAGGGTTTTGAATAATGAACATTATCAAGCAAATATCTTAAGTCACCATAAAAAATGCAAATACTCCAGTTGGCAACTAGACCTTTAATGATATTTAGTAGAAACACTTAAGAAAATGCATTTTTGGAACTGTAATTTTCTTTTAACATGGACATTATTCTTAATAATCAATATTATTACTAATTTCTTTTCCTAGTATTCGGACCAACTTGCGCGCAACTCGACTAATTGCATGGAATATAGTCACCTCCCAGCCCAATAGGTAGTACTAGCTAGTCAATATAGTATCACTACACTACCCAATTACACACTAAAGGGGCGCCAAGAGTGTCATGCTATGCATGATTTCTGCCATGTGGATAGAGACAATTATTGCCAGACAACATGCACATAATGTGTTTGCCTGATAACATGGCCAGCTCATCCACAACAGTGGTACACTCCCCAAAAAATTATGCAACAAGATACTAATATAATACGCACAAAAAACATCCCCACTAGACTGTCAAGTTACAGTCTTCGTCTTCGGACAACAACACAGTATTTACCTTAAAATTATTTCTTAAATTACACAGAGATCAACAACAATACTACTAGTAAAAGCTCGCGTGAACCTCAACTAACTATACGGGATAACTGCCACCTCCTACCAACCAACAACTTACAACAACAATAATCATCATCATGTAACTGTAGTAAAAGTAAGTAAAATTGATCTGAGTAAAAAATTAAAGAAAGACTCACAAAGCCATAGCCTTTAGAGCGTCCAGTATGTTTATCAGTGATGACAACAGCTTCGATAATATCACCAAACTGTTCAAAATAACGGCGGAGTGATTCACTCTTAGTCTCCCAAGCTAACCCACCAACAAAAACCTTTGTATAGGTTGTATCTCCAACCCCATATGGGCCCCGGCCCGCAAACGGTGAACCCGAACCTCCACCACTACTACTCCCACCTGGACTCATCTGATACGCCGCCATCAAAACAAACAAGTCCCAAAATTTCTTTTTTTTTATATATATATATATACGAGGACCCAGAACCCACAAAACAAGAAGGGAAGAGAAGGATCAAGAAAAGAAACTTGAATGGTAAGAAAAGAGAGGAGTGAGGTGGCAGTATGGGGAAGAGAGAGAGAGAAACAAGGTACAAAACTGTACTAAAAACCCTCTGGTTTGCAAAGGAAAGAGAGAAAGAAAGAGAAAGAGAGAGAGAGAGAGAGAGGGGAAAACGTGTGGGGCCAAACGGAGAGTACGCGTTTTTGTAAAGACACCCACCTAGGCACCTACAATGTCAGACTTTCAGGTTTGGTTTTATACGCGGGATAAGATGGAATATATTTTAATTTTAATATCAAGGAAAAAAATTTAAAATATATTTAAATTTTGATAAAATTTATTGTGACATGTCCCTAGATAGAAAGGTGTGGAGGTTGTGGATAAGGGTGGAAGGCTAGCGGGAGGGTGTGGGTTGTAGCTAGCCAGCAGGAGAGATCTTGTGTAGTCGGATTAGTAATTCTAGGATTGTGTTCATAGGTGTCTATAGCTGTGAGTATTTATTACTTATGCGTGGGTGTCCCATTCATAATTTCTCAGTTGCTATTTTCTTATTTCATGTTGCACTATCTCTCGAATTTTCGTATTGCTCTGATTTACTTTTATTATTCCTCACGCCTTCTTCTGTTGTGTAATCCATCTCATTGTCCACGATTCTTTATCTTGAGCCGGGAGTCTATCGGAAACAACCTCTCTACTTCTTCGGAGGTAGTGGTATGGACTGCGTATATCTTACCCTCCCCAGATCCCACTTTGTGGAAACACACTGAGTTTATTGTTGTTGTTGTGACATGTCTCAACTTTTCAAACGTTTTATGACCTCTCTCAATTATTATAAGTGTTTGAAGTGATCCAATTGAATAAATATATGACATAAAAATATGATAATAAATAGTTGAGGAGGTCATAATACTCTCGCAAAGTTAAAGTAAATTTACCAAAGTTTAAATATATTTTTGATTTTTTTTCCTCAATTAACTTTATAATAAATTAGTTTCACTTTTAATTTTAAATATACTATCTTATATTTTATTTAATGCTATATTGTATGAGTCTTAGGGTGTGTTTGGTATGATGGAAAATATTTTTCATGGAAAATGTTTTCCTGGAAAATAAGTTGGTTTTCTACTTATTTTCTTATGTTGGGTTGGTGAATAAAAAATAGTTTTTGGTGTTTCGTTGGTGAGTAGAGAATATTTTTTAGAAAAATACTTTCTAGTGTTCGATTAATGAGTGAAAAAATATTTTTTAGAAAATACCACTATCTGTTAACTAGTATATCAGTGCCTCTAGCAACTCAACAATTTATAAGAACTAATTTAAGCATAACAAATAATATCAATATCGAATACTAAAATATTACAATCACTAAATTTAAGCAGCTATTAATTAACAAATATAGGAGACACTTTTCAACATTTTGTTAGTACAATCTCAAGATACTACAATTAATAGAAATATAACAGAACGACAAACTTATTCAACCTCGTGAAATAAGTTACATCAATAACAAAATGAAATATGCAATTAACAAAAGTAAGTTTTCCTTTATGCATATGAAAATAACAATATATTCAATGAATTGAAAATGAAAAAAATTCGGGCTTCATTATTTTTTATTTCAAACAGTGGAAAATTGAAGCAAAACACAGTAAAAAATATTTCTGAGTAATGTAAATTTTTTGTGTCTTGTGAATATAAGTGTTGTTGGGGTGGGAAGAGGGGTGAGAGTGAGGTCGTAAGTCACATTTGTCATTTTCTGGAAAATGGCTTCCCTTGACCCATGAGGGAAGTCATTTTCCATCAAATGGTGAAAAATAAGTTGTCTTGAAAAATATTTTCCTAAACTTTTGTTGCAACCAAACAAGGAAAAAACGGAAAACATTTTCTAAAAAATATTTTCCATCATACCAAACACACCCTTAATATTATAATTTTGAGATAATTTTATTCGCGAACTATAATAGATGCCGAGAGCAAGGGAGGAGGAGGGAGGGTGTTTTAGGGATTCTATTGGTTGTCTGCGGAATCTTGGGGACAATTTAATCGTAATTAATATATTTTGGAGTATACCTCAAATTCGTTCCTATCCTTTCATTGTACATGCTGTAATTAAAAATTTATTTTAGGATTTCCTTTACTTTTTTCCTGTTATAGAGAAAAAGAGTGCTCTCACGCAAACTATTTTGGGGAAAATACACTGCATTTGTTTCCTCATAATTACTTATTTGATTTTGATCACAAACAAGTTGGATCAATTATGAAAAATTATGTACTTAACCGTTCACATAATTGATATTTACTAATTTAGATGTACGCATTTTGGGCGTGTACCTTATTTTAATGAGTTCAAACATTACATTAAATAAGATATTTATTTAAATAACAAAGATAAATATAATAATTAAATTTAATATCTTTTGAGTATGTAAGAAATGGAGAATTTATTTATTAAACTTAGTTTTTACCAAAAATATTCTTAAAAGTCGATCGACATTCATCTATCATATGTAAATTGCAACAAAATAATGCAATGATAGAGAAATCAAAATAATATAATTAAATTTAATCTTTACACAAAAAAAAATCTCAGAGTCGTCCGACACTCATCTACCACTTATAAACAATAACAAAATAATACGATAATAGAGATATCAAAATAATATAACTAAACCTAACTTTTACATAAAAAAAATCCTCAAAGCCGACCAACATTTATCTATCACCTGTAAACTACAACAAAATAATACGATAAAAGTGATATCAAAATAATACAATTAAACTTAAATTTTACACGAAAAAAATCTCAAAGTCAATCGAGATTCATCTACCAACTGTAAACTATCATAGAATAACAAACTAATAGAGACATTACGATAATACAATTAAACTTAATCTTTACCTAAAAAAAAATTCAAAGTCGACCCACATTCATCTAGCATCTGTAAATTAAAATAAAATAATAAGATGATAAATATATCAAAACAATACAATTAAACCTAACTTTTGCACAAAAAATTCTTCAAAGTCAACCGACATCCATCTACAACCTGTAAACTATATAAAAAAACATAATAGTGATCACAAAACTTCAATTTTGATCCAATTAATTCTTGTCTGGGCAAAAAAAATTGATCCTAAAGAAAATATTCCCAATAGGCAAATCGATTTGTTCTCTAGTTTAACGTGCATCTTAATATTTATAGAAGTATTTCCTCAATAGAGTCTTATCTTACGAGTATTTTTCTAATTGAACAGTAAAGAAGAAAATATTAATTAATTCTCCTACCATATATTTTAGGAGACTCATATATTTTAGGAAGTTTAGTAGAAAGGAAAATATTAATTAATTCTCCTACCATATATTTTAGAAGTCCAATATATTTTAGAAAGTCTAGTTAATATAATAAAAAATAATTAAAATAATAAATTAAAAAAATAATGCAAAAACAGTTTTGTCTAAAGAAAAGTCTTTTAATGAAGGATAAAAGTTCAAATCACTTTTTTTAAGAATCTTCACACTTTTAATATATGATAGATTATAGATATAGATTATAGATATAGTCTGATATAGATATAGATGTTATCGCAATTTATATGATATATTTTCTCTTTTAATCTATTTCAAATAAAATTCATTTTTTATATAATTAAAATGAATTTAATTTTAAATTTTTTCTTTTACTCATAATAAATTAAGTCATAGTCACAAAAATATCTATATTTTTATTTTAAATTATAAATTTCAAAAGTTTTTTTTCTAAAAAAAGTTAATTTTATTTTGTAAGGAAAAAGTTAATCAATTATTGATTTTATCTAGAAAGTCACTCAACTAATGATTTCACCTACAATGTCACTCGACCAAAATATTACTGACGTGAAATTTTTCTATGCCAAAATTTTTAAATATAAGAAATAATTCATTTTGGAAAAGTAAAATATCAATTTAATAATAAACTTAATAAAAATAAAAATAAATAGCTTGTAGCTAAAATTAAATAACCACTCTAGATAGGGTCATACTCGTCAAATTTAAGTAGTATACTAAAATTTATAAAATCAAGCAAAATATCCATAAAAGAAAAAATTAGAGAAACTGATAAATTTAAGACCATAATTATAAAAAATAATAATACTTTTATAAAATTATATTTTATAATAAAAGTAGCTTTTTTGGGTCCACTAACTCTACACACACGTGTTCACTCTTTCTTTTCTATTTTCACTTCATTATTTTTACCTCTTCCCAATTTAACTGTATTTTTTTTTTTCAATCAATTTGTTTACTTCTCTCTAATATCATCGATTTTTTTAAAAAATTATGCATATTTTCTTATCCTCTTCAGATCCCACTTGGTGGTAATATACCGAAGTTGTTGTCGTTGATATTGCGCATATTTTTCTCATATTGTAGATAAATATCGTGCACATCAAATTTAATGATTCGAATTTTAAATTATTTTCAAATTAAATGTATATGTCTTTGATAGTCTCTGCCAGCTGTCCTGAGTTTTGCCAGTTGCCATTGATCGTTCATCTTCCTTATCTGATAATTTCATTATTTTTTTTTTTTCAATGAAGCAACTGAAGATTAAGAAAAATTTAGGCTGTCAAATATACATTGAAAAAAACTCAATTGTATACACCATAATTGAGTTTGAAACTTAATTTCGACATGTTGAACACGTAATTTGAAATATTATTTTCTGCATTTGAAGTTTTTAAACTTCACGTGGCATATTTTTAGTTTAGTTTAAAGAAGTATTTGTATTTGAATTTTATTATATATATATTTTTAGTTTAGTTATATGCATATATGTATATATGTATATATATATATATATATATATATGTATGTATATGTATATGTATATATATGTGTGCGTGTGTGTATATGTATATATATATATGTGTGTGTGTGTGTATATGTATATGTATGTAGTTGTCATTTCTTTTATAAAAAATTGTGTCTTATATGTGCGTATATATATATATATATATATGAGTCAGACATGTGTTATTGTAAATACATATGTAAATATATATATATTTTTTGTACTGTAAATACATATGCAGATCTGTATGTTCATGTATTTCATATATTTTGAAATATGTATATGTGAAATAGAAAATATAAAATACAACCCAAAAGAAAATGAGAAAGAAAAATAAAAGCTAGAGATAGAGGCATAAAAAAATAGAAAAAACACAAGAAAAATCCCCCCAAAAAGAAGTGAAAAAGAAAAAAAAGAGAAATAAAAGTGTAAAAATAAAAACGAAAAAAAAGAAAAAAGGAAGAAGAAAAATACGAGAAAGAAAAAATATAAGAAAACGAAAACGAAAAAGAAAAAAAAAAGGAAAAAGGAAAAAAAGAGAAATAGAATAGAGAAAATAAAGTAGAAAGAAAAAAAATCAAAATAGAAAAATAAAACGATAAAAAAAAAAGTTGAAAGAAACCAACAAGAAAAAAGTTTGAGATATAAGAAAGTGAAAGAGATAAAAAAATAGTAATGATGCTTTATTTTGAAATTTTAAAGACAAGAGTTTGATTTTGAAAAGAAATCTACTAATCTAAGAGTAATTTATAGAAAAAGAATCTCCTACTTTATATAAGAGTAATTTATGAAAAAATAATTTACTGCTTTAAATAAATGGGTAATCATTCTTTATTTAACTCAATTGATTTAAGTAAAAGAAGAAACTATAATTTCATTTTATACAACAAATTTTACCTAAAATATAAAATACAGCTTGTTATTATTAGTAATTATAAATAATTACTATAAAAATCTTAATTATAGGTTTATAAATATGCTACTTATCAAATTTTCGCAATATAAAAAGAGACCGCTTCAATTTCGATACAGACTCCCACCCCTCCACCTCCGTATATATTTTTCAAAAAAACTATTGGAGATAAATTAAGGGTGTGTTTGGTATGATGAAAAATATTTTCTGAAAAATGTTTTCTATTTTTTCCTTATTTGGTTGTACTAAAACATTGGGAAAATGTTTTTCAAAATGACTTATTTTCCTCTATTTGAGGGGCAATAACTTCCTTCATGGGTCAAGAAAAGTCATTTTCCAGAAAATGACTATGCCTCCACCCCCATCCCACTCCCCCCCCCCAACCCCAACAACACTCAAAAAATTCACATTACTTAGAATCATGTTTCATTGTGTTTTGCTCCAATTTTTCACTGTTTGAAATAAAAAATATTGAAGTTTGAATTTTTTCTTGTTTCCAATGTTCGTTGAATGTATTGTTATTTCCATGTGCATGGAAGAAGACTTACCTATGTTACTTTTGCTAATTGCATATTCCATTTTGTCATCGTTGTAGCTTGTTTCACAAGGTTGATCAAGCTCGTCGTTCAATTGTATTTCTATTGATTGTGGTATCTTGAGATTGTCTTGATAAAATGTTGAAAAGTGTCTCCTAAGTTTGCTAACTAGTAATTGCTTAAAATTTAGTGACTTACAATATCTTAATACTCGATATTGATATTATTTGTTATGCTTAAATTGGTTCAGGCAGTGATATACTAGTTAACAGTTAGTAGCATTTTCTAAATTTTTTTTTTTTCACTCACCAACCAAGCACTAAAAAATATATTTCTGAAAAATATTTTCTACTCATCCATCAAACACCATAAAATATTTTCCACTCACCAAACAAATATAAAAAAATAGGTAGAAAACCAACTTATTTTCCATGAAAAGTATTTTGCATCATACCAAACACACCCTAAATGGAAAAAAGCAAAGGTCAAAGTGCATGCGAAAAAGAAAAAAAAACTAATGAAAAAGAAGTAAAATCAATATTTACGTAAATTATTTAAAGTGATTTTATTGGTAAAATAACAATAATTAAGTAATTTTATTAATGAAATGACATTAATTAAATAATTTTTCGTCGTATAAACTAGAATTAAGTGTTTTTTTTTAAAATAAAAATTTTAGTTGAATGACCGAAATTATCCCATTCAATTGATATGGTTCTTTCATGAAAAATATCAGGCTGAATTAGAGACTCTCATGATATTGACGATTTCTATATACACAGACCGATAGGCGATAAATAAACGCTGATCAAACTTATGCTAACAAATCAAATACTTCCTTCGTTTCAAAATAATTAAATTATTGAAATATGACATACATCTTAAAAATAAAATAAAAAAATTAATCATATTTTTTTATTTTTATCCTTTTCAAACTCCAAAATATTATTAATGATCATTGGAACTCATCCTTGAATTAATTAGTGAAAGGTAAAATTGAAAAAATTTCCCAACATCTTAATGAACAATGAATAATTCAAGTATTTTAACCATTAAAAAATATTTCAACAATTCAATTATTTTAGAACGGAGAAAATATTTCAAATAAATCACCCCAATTTTTTTTGGTTCCCTTTTGCTACAAAATATAATATACTCCAATATATATGATATTGTTAGTGTGAATTTCATTTGAAGAATGGCAAAGAGACAAATCAGGTGGTTGTTTTGTTGCATGGTAAGAAGAACACCTGTTGTTTGTTACCTTAGCACACAATATAAATAAATAAATAAATAAATATTGTAGGATAAGGATAACTGGACGAAGTTGTCGATTTGGCAGAAAACGACGCTCCTTCACCTCAACTACCAACAAATCAAAAATTCCCAAGAATTTCCCTCTGCCTTGTGTAAGTTTTTTTTTTTAAAAAAAAAAATTCTCATTCGAGTGTTAGATCTCCGGTTAATTCGCACCGGATATATAGGACCCATTTTGAGATAGCATTCTCTGCGAATCTTTTTTTTTTTCATATTTAGAATTCAAATTCGAAATTTCTGATTAAGAGAGGAGTAATTTCATCCACTGTATGATATTCATTGGTGATCTGGTCTGATCTGGTCTGCCTAGTGTAAATTTCGTCCTTCCACATTTTTTAACCATTTCATTTTTGGTATATGATTTCCGCATTATAATTTAATTAATTAAAATTTCACGTATTAGAATGTTCATTTTTTAAGGCGATACTTTTCATTATTTTTTGGTTTATTTTTAAAATATGAATGTAAAACTTTCCATTCAGAATGAAAGAATTCTAACCAATTTATCACAAATCATGTTAGTGTACATTTGTTTTCTTTCATTGACAATTACCATCGCAATACACATTAAAAATAAATAAATAAATAAATAAATAAAATAGGTCATCCTCCTCCTTTGTTGTAAATTTCTTCATCATTTCCTAACAAAACCCATCGCTTTCTAGCAATTCTTAGCATCTAAGATTCTTACTAACGTTGCGATATCTTATAATTTCAGTATCATTTTCTCGTTGAATTTATCTGTAGAAATAATTACAACAACAACAATAAATCCAGTATATTCCCACATAGTGGGGTCTGGGGAGGATAAAATGTATGCAGTCCATACCACTAACCTCGAGCGAGCAGAGAGGCTGTTTCCTATAGACCCCCGGCTCAAGACGAAGGGCCGTAGACCAAAAGGCGAGCGAAACCCGTAGAAGTAATTATTAAATAAATATCTTTCTTTCACGAAATATTATAATGAGAACGGAATCAATCTTCATACGTGAAACTAAATCTCCTTTACATAAATATCACTTGTATACAATATTTTTTTATTTTTTATTTTTTAAAAACATGTTTATAAGTAATTCTCTTTCAAAATACAATGAATTAGTCAACATTATCTACAGTTGCATATATTTTTCTTAACCACTTGGTAGGAAACTTTCGTCAATAATTCATAATTGAGTGGATAGGTCAAAGAAGGTTACCTAACTTGTTAATAAGAAATCATTGCATAATTTCTATAGTACTATTTAATATGCGGCTGGCTACACAATCAGCTATTCGTCATCGACTTTGTTTGAATTTTTTTGAATATAGATATAAATATGTGAATCCCATCTCATAATTTCACTGGACCATCCACCATTTGATTTCTTTTTGGTACTCAGTTACACTATTGTTTTGTGGTATTATTTCTATAAATATTCTATCAAAATTATTTTAACATTTCTGTGGGGTTATCTCTATAGTACGTGAATTAAAATTATTTTATATGATAATTGATTTGTTTCTCTTGAAATTTAGTGTACAAAAAGTTGTACAATACTTTTAACTTTTAGGGAAGAAGAAATGGAGGAGAGGAGAGGAGAAACGAGATTATAAGGTGAAAAATCGAACCCTCACAAATAAATTAAAAATTCAGATAGCAAATCAATTGAGCTATATATTACAATTCCTTAAGTCACATTAACTGAACCTTTGTGAACAAGTTATCAAGTATACTTTGATTAACTTAGTAATTTTAATTTTAAAATCTCTATAAAGTTATTGTATCACATACTTCGTCTAGTGAAACATACGCATAATACTATGTGAAGTAATTTGGATTTATGATCAATTTGAAGTGGTCGGAGAGATTATCCAGTAACTTTGATCATGAATTCGGTAATAAAAACTTTAAGTTTCTTAAAGTAAAATTTATATATTTAAAAATTATATAAAAGTATCATATGAGCTTAAAACTTTACAACAATAAAAATTGATTGAGTCTCAAAATTTTATATGTGCAATAAAAATTATAATTAAAAATAATAAATATTGGATTCGTGCTGACACGGACTTACGTATATAAACATGCTTATAAATTTTACATCATTACTATATAAGATTAATACGTATTATTTTTCTTCTGTTATATATTTGTGATATTTATTATTTTTAAAAGCCATAAAGGAACTAAAAATCGTGTGTCCACTCAAAAACATACCGACAAAATTGTCATAAAAACGTAAAGGGGGTGAGGAAGGTTCACTATCAAATCTCACAGTGTCCTTTTTTGGATGAACCTTTTTAAAGTTGTGTACTTAGACCTGTATTTCCAGAACCACCATAAAAGAATTTAAGTGGCGTGTATAAAATATTTTATACTATTAAGTAAATTTGATTTGTTATTGCATGTTATTAATTTTTTTTTTAATTTTTATAAAATAAAATTAGGTAAATCGAAATAGTAGGTTAAGTTTACCTGATAGTATAAAATTTTTTGGCACAAAACTTAAACTACCATAAAAAGAGCAAGGTGTTAATGAATGTTGCATTGCACTGAGCTGTTTTCATTTGTGGAAGTTAATATAGCTACTTCCTCCGTCCTAAATTATTCGTTCAAAATTTTTTAATTTGATTTTTTATTTTACTTGTTTTTTTTCATTAATCAAGAAGAGACAAAATTTATTTTCATGTTTTACCCTTTGCATTAATTATTTTTTCTTCAAATTAAAATGTAAACATCATTTAATATGGATATTATGGTAAATTAGGCATGTTATTAATTATTTTTCTTAATCAATGTGTCATCTCAATTTGGTACGGATCAAATTAAACTATTTCGATGAAAATGATCATGGAATTTAAATTCCACTTTTCAGTCATTTCAATTTACTGGCTTGTTCTATACCGTTTCTATACACCTTCTATACAGTTTTTATACAAATCTTATACATATAAATATTCTATACGAAAATTATACAGTTTTGATACACAATTTATACAATAAGTGTACTTTTTTCTTTTTACACGTTTTATACAACAATTATATAATTTTCATACACTTTTTATATATATTTTATACATATATATATTTGATAGAACTATATAATTTCTATACATATATCTTATATAGATACATATTCTATTTAACAATTATATCATTTTTATATAATTTAATTATTATTTCTAAAAAATTAAAAAAATAGAATATTTGATCATTTAAAAAATTTATAGCAAAAAAAAATTAAAATATTTTTAAAAGGGCCGAATTACCCAAGTTGAATGTTGTATCAATATTGTATATAGACTGTATTGTATATGGACTACGTAGGTCAAAATGACCCAAATTAGAAAATGAAAATAAAGCGGAGATAGTATATTCGACTGACCACTTTTTATAAAGTTTTCAAACTTGAGCTATTTGTTTTAAAAAGTGCTATAGAGTGTCCTTTTTTTCCTAATTCTAATTGAGTCATTGTCATTCGGGCTTCTAACCCATAGGCCCTTATAGTGTTAGCTTGGTTCACAACATTGAGTAGTTCCGCACTGATACTATAAGATCAGCAATTTCACAAGTTTGCAACATTTTTGTTGGGCTGGAATCTGGGACTCAGCCCAAATCTTGATTGGGCTGGCAATGTAGTTCCTCTATTTTAGCCCAAAGCTAGGAGGTTGACCCACAAGTTTGGGCCGTCTGTCCAATAAGCTTCCAGAGTTTCTTAGACCATTCTGTTACCTATCAAAGTTGATGTTTTCACCCATCTCTTTTTGACATTGGCGTTTATGCCCTTATTTTGTAGCAAAAATAACATAAACATACACCTTAACTTGTCATATTTATATAAAATCCCACCCTTATAAAATAATTACAAAAATACCAATTAATTATATATCTTTATTGGATGTATCAGGAGCTAATTATGTATCCTGACATACCCAAAATCGAAAGAGATGAATCAGGAACTAATTATATATCTCACAAAGGATTTTTTTTTTTAATCTTTTTTGATGTATGATGCATCTCGATAGATTAAAAATCGAAAAATATATATTGGGAGCTAATTATGTATCTTTACAAAGAAAAATGCATCCTCATTAGAGGTATCAGAGGCTAATTATGTATCTCGACAGACATCAAATTGATATTTTTAGTAAGTGCAAAATGCCGAGATTTTCTGTAATCAAGCTCCAAACTATCAAGATTTATGTTGTTTGCCCTATTTTGTATTGATCCATTTATAATTCATGCCCCTTAACAGCATACCTAGTGAATCCCACCAGGTACGGTCTTGGAAGTGTAGAGTGTATGCAGGGCTTATCACTATCTTGTGTAAATAGAGAGAATATTTTCGGAGGACCCTCAACTTTAATTTATAATTTATGCCCCTCATAAACAAAAAGAACAACAATGGATGGGCATAAGTATATATTTTTGTCCGCAAGTTATGATCCGCATGATTTCAATTTCTAAAGAACTTATGCCTTATTAATCACAAGTTTAGTTGTTGACAACAAAAATAAAAAACCAACTTTCATTTATTTTCTCAATTAATTAATTAACAACTACACTTGAAAATAATACTCCTTAAATAGTTCCATATCACTATCTTACTATTATTGTGTTAAAAGGTATGAACGGTTGCAAACTAGAATTGAAAATATATATTGTACGTTTTCATGTTGTGATAGTACTCAATATACGCATAAGAGATGTTAGTTACAAACTCAATATTTTCCCTAAAAGTGTCACATCATTATGAATTCTACATCTGTATCTTTTCAACTATTAATAATAAACTTTGTTGCTAAATATAATATTAAGATTCATGGAGAAAATAAATTAATTAGTTATATGGGCGGGGTGGGTGGAGACAAGAATGGTGTTTGTATGCATACGCCATTTATTCCTAAAACCTTCGTACTAATATTAATTAATCACACATTAATGCTGGATTAACTATAACATTTAAGCTAGTAAGATCCTATTTTTGGTCGATGGCCATATCCAAACTATATATACATGTTCGTAATAACACCACTAACCCCAGAGCCTTACCTAAAATTTGTTAAATTAAGTATTAATTAGTAGTAGTTCAATCTCCATCTCAGATACGACTAATTAATTCAGTGCATTTGTAACAATCACCATTCATTCATAAGAGCTAAATTATATAAATTAGTCTACTAGGTGGAGGTCTGGTGGTGGAAATGGGGGCGGTGAGGTACGGGTGATCAATGTAAAATATCGTTCGTGAAATTTGTTTTTCATACTTCTTTTTATTATTTTTTAAGAAATTTATTCTTTCTAGAGAATTTTTTAAAAATGTGATCGATCAAACATGAAAGAATTTAAAGATATTTTCTCCATAAGAAACAGATCCTAAGTTTCCACTTTTTTTTTTTCGTAAAAAAATACTTTATAGCTAGCTAGGAAGGTACTACTCATAGCCTTAATTTAATTTCAAGCTAAAAAAAAATAAAATAAAAAAATTAAAGTCATTTCATACCGCTTCAATTTCCTGTGCATGCTCACTTTCAATTTAATTTGGTGACTAAAGTAGTCATGCAAGTGGAGAATTTTTATTTCATGCTTCACACGACTAATAGTAATTATATGGGTCCTTTTTATCTCACAAGTTAGCGAGTCTAAAATTTACGAAATAAAAAATGTAAGATTTGAGTACACTATATATTATTAGGAAAAATTTCAGAAATAACAATTATAGAGTCTTAATTGTAACTTTTATAGCAACAGTTTCATAATTACGAAAAATAACAAATTGTATTTTGTATTTAAGTAAAATGTTGCTATACAAATAAATATACAACAAGATTTACTGTCCTTGTTTTACTCAAATTAGTTGAGTTAAATAAGGAATAACTAGAGAAAATGGCCAAAAGACCGTCCAAGCTTTACCTCAAATTCCAATTACGCACTTAATCTTCACGTGAGTCCTATCACCCCCTGATCTATTTTTTCATGTATTTATTACCCCCCAAATGCTGAGCTGGCACGGAAGGTGAGATCACCCCCTCTAGGCGCATTGGTTCAGTCCCAACAACTCCAAAAGTAAGAGTTTACCCTTCCACATGTATAATACACATCATTAATTGATTTTTTGATGAAATAAATCATGAAAAATGACTCTCTCTCTCTCTCTTCCAACGGTCTTCTTCCTCTTCTTTATAACTCTCTTCTCCTTGTCCACCATCTTTCTTCATCTTGCTCCATTTTTTTTTTTTTTTATTTCTTTAACCTACATTTTAGATTTTAATCCCATTTTCTACTTGAATTCTTGGAGTTTTGTTTTATAATTTTGTTCAACTCTTAATTTAGGATTTGTAATTTGATGATAGATTTTATCGGAATTCATGAAATGACAAATTTGAAATTGAATAAGCTTTGTATGGACGAATCAGACCCAATGCTCAATGCTGTTGTGAGATGCAAACATGGTATTTTGCTTGACTTGCAAATTTCATGGTCGAAGTCTAATCCGGGAAGAAAATTTTGGTCTTGCCTCTACTATGGTGTATGTATTTTGCATTGTATTTTGCTGTTACTTTCAAATTATGTTAACGTACTGATTTCTACAAAAAAATTCAGGCTAAAAAATGTAATTTTTTTCTATGGAGGGACAAAGAAAAAGTGGATCCAAGATCAAATTTTATCATTCCAAGATCGGTGAACAAAATCAATGAGTTGGAAGAAGACTTATGGCTTAAACAGGTCCAAATTGATAACTTGACGTGGGAGAAGAGGCGCAATGGAAGATGGAGATGGTGTAGGTTCAATAGGAAGATTTTTTTATGTATTTTGATTTTTGTTGTTGTTATATTCATCAACAGCAAATGAACTGAAAGTAGTTGCTAGATCTGGTCTAATATGGTGTAAATTTTGTATACCTCTCTCTAAATATATCAGATTATGTTATGTTATGTTGTCTTTTGCCTAGTCGTACTCCATATGTTTGTTTTTGCGTAGTTGTACTTCTGATGTTTGTTGTGCTGCTACTATGTTATTGTTTGCACTTACAAAATTGTGTCTTGTGTCGCTGCTATGTTGTGGTTTACAGTTACAAAATTGTGTCCAGTATTGCTACTATGTTATTGTTTACACTTGTTGTGTCTTGTGTTGTTGCAATGTTATTGTTTACACTTGCAAAGTTGTGTATTGTGTTGCTATCATTTAAATGTACAAACTGGTGTAATGATAATGTTGTTTAGGCAAAGCACTGTTCTAATGCTATGTTTTCTTTACGCTTAGATAGTGCAATGGTAATGTTGTGTTAACATTATAGCAATATCACCACCATTTAAACAACACAACAATAATGCCTAATGACAACATTCATCAACAAAACATTCCAACTTCACACATCATCATTCATACCAAAATATATTCACATTCATAATGCCTAACCATTAGGCAACATTAGTCAACAAAATACAGTGCTTAAATTATTTTTCAACACTAAAATGAAATTGTTTTCATGTCAACTGAACTAACTTAAAACAGTGATTAAAATACATCAATAGCACTACAATTTTCATGGCATGTTGGACTGTGAAGAAGCGGTATTTTGACTTGGATGGTTTGAACTATTTTCCACTTTCTTCTTTCTTCTATTCTCTTTAAGTTCTTGTAGTTTTCTTGTTGAGATTGCTGATTTGCCATTCCATTTTAATTTACTGGTACTACTTGGTGTATAACCAATGTCACCAGTTACATCAGCTGATCTTGCCACCTTTGCTTGACCAGTAGAGTATATCTTACTGCTAGGCATGTCAGGCTACAAAAAAGGATAAAAAAGTTTAAGAATCAATATATATCAATGACTTATAATTTACAAATGATATAACAAACTAAGAGACTTACATTTAGGACTTTAAAGCTATTTTCAGCTTGAAACACACCCATTCCTACTACTCTTTGCCTTTTGAATGGAGCAGTGTTTCCCCTACCACTATCCATTCCTCTTTTTGTAGTTTCAGCTATTGAAGATGATGTACAAAAATCAGGAGGTGCAGAAGAGGATACTGGAAAAATAGTAGGTACTGGAGGTGCTGTAGGTAGAAGAGTTGCGGTAGCACCTATTGAAATTGTTCTTTTGGGTCTCCCTGTTTCTTTTTTTGCTTGTGGAGGTTCAATAATGGCTTCTGGTGAAGTTTTCTATAAATATAAAAGGAATGTTATGAATTGAGAAAATTAGAACTAAATTCAAGCATAATATACCTTTGGTCTGCCTCTTCCCCTGCCTGAACCATTACTTTTTCCTTGAGGAGCAGCATTAGGTGCTTCTGGTGTAGTTTTCTACATATAAAAAAATGTTAACAATTAGAGTAGTGTTATAACATAATGATTTCATGTGAAAAAATTACCTTTGGTCTTCCTCTTCCCCTGCCTGAACCATCATTTTTTCCTTGAGGAGCAGCATTAGTTGCTTCTGTTGGAGTTTTCTACATATTAAAAAAGAATGTTAACAATTAGAATACTGGTATAACATAATGAATTCAAGTGAAAAAATTACCTTTGGTCTGCCTCTTCCCCTGCCTGAACCAGTAGCTGTTGCTACTGCTGGTGCAGTTGGTTCTGCTGATGGTGCTCTGTGAGGACAACCCCTTTTGTTGTGGCCTCTAACATAACACACACTACATGTCAATGCTAGTCTAGTTCTAGGTAATTTTCCTGACTTCTTTGTTTCCCCAACTTCTTTCTTCCTATTCTTAGCTGGCCTGCCAGGCAGGGTTGTGATTTTAGGTGGTGCAACAATAATGTTTGAAGAAACTGGCCACATTTTCATGTTTATAAGTGGTTGAAGAACATTGGCATAAGTCTGCAAATATGTTTCCTTACTGTAGCACCTGCCAATATATTCATACAGAGGATACTTTTTAAATAACATTGCAGCCACACCATGTGCACATGGTATGCCCTTTAGCAGCCACACCCTACAACTACAAGTCCTCTTGACAATATCAACTTTGTATTGACAAAGTCCTTCTTTCACTTCAAAACCAGCACCTCCATTAAACTGAATGGTACAATCCATAGACCTGTTGATGTTTTCCTCTAAAACCTTTAAACACATTGGAGAGTAATTGGACTTCCAAGTATTTGGAAACTCCCTTAAAGTGCCTATTCTTGTCATCAGCTTTACTCTGATTTCTTCAAGCATGGTAATGATGGTCTTGTGCCTAGCTGGTAAGATTCATGCATTAAAACACTCTGACATGTTATTATCCACAGAATCATATTTCACTTCAGTGTTGAAGTAAAGCTTGCACCATTAATTAATGTTGAAGTACATTAAGTCTTCAATCATTTTTGCAGGACCAAGCAACTTAATTTTCTGTATGTTTTTCCTCAATTGAGACTCAAATGTACTTTTGGCTAGCCTCCCAAATTGTTGTCTTCTTTGAAGACCTCTCCATTCCTTAGCCCAATTAGCTAAGATGTGCCTTGCACATCTTCTATGCTCAGATTGAGGTAACACCTGTTCAATTGCAGTAAACAGTCCCTACAATATAAAACATGCAATAAAACAAGGTAAAATTACTACATAATTACATTTACTTGGCTAAACTAGAAAAATAAGTACACATAATACAGAATACATACCTTCTGCATATCTGTAATCAATGTGAGACCTTCTCCTTCTCCAAGTCCTAGGTCATCCTTTATGCACCTAACAAACCAACTCCATGTGTTTGTGTTTTCCTTTTCAACTACTGCCTAAGCAAGTGGCAACATCTGGTTATTACCATCTTTTCCAACAACAACTAACAATTTCCCTTTACAAACTCCTTTAAGAAAACAACCGTCTAAACCTATACACTTCCTACAATGTACCCATGCCTTCTTCAAAGCATCAAAACAGATGTAGAAACTCAGAAATTTTGGTTTACCTTCTTCATTAGCCTCACCAAGTTTAACAACATAACTTGTCCCTGGATTTGTCCTTAGCAGCTCATCCTTGTAGTAAAAAATTCTTTCAAATTGCACAACATGATCACCCATGATATCTTTCAACACTTTAGTTCTTGCTCTTCTCACAGTAGTCTTACCAACATACAGTTTGAATTTTTTTCTTATCAACTCTTGCAGATTGAATACCTTTATATTTAGATGCTTAATTATTCTCTCTCTGAAGGTTTCAGCTAAAAATTTTGCATTGCATAAATAATTTCTAGTTGTCTTGTTGCAAGTATGTTTTGGAATGTAAGTTTTTATGATGAAGTCATTTGTGGTATTGTCAAGACCTGCATACAAAAGCCATGGACAATCATCCTTGCATATAACTCTAACCTTTTTTGGTTCATTCACCCACTTCTCCACAGCAACCCTCTTTTTACTGCATATTTAGTCACAGCTCTTCTAAATTCATTCACATCTTTAAACACCATACCCAACTGCCAAACAAATTCCTTTGCAGTTGGGTCATGAATGATTTTCTAGGCTGTTGGCCTTTTTTTTCTTGACAACTTAACAGATCTTGCCCTACCAGATGCAAGCACGTCATGTTCTTCATCACCACAATAATCATCTTCATCTAACTCAAAACTACCCTCATCAGAACTTGCAAAGTAAGGCTCATCACTACCCAACCTTCCTTCATGACTTACTTTACCTGTTTCAGTGTCATGAAACCCTAGATATGGTCCTGCTTCACCTACTGGTACCTCTGTATTGTCAACTGGTACTCTCTCTTTTCTTTTCCTTCTTTGAAACTTCCTCTTTTCAGCTCTCAACTTTCTAACCTCCTCATGTACATCACTACCATAGTCTTCATCATCATCATCTCCAACTAATTTTCCTTCTGATTCAACACTATCCTCAGTAGAGTAATCAGAACCCTCTACTTCTTCTTCTGAGAAATCACTTCCAGCTGGACCAACATCTATATCATCAACTGCAACAGCACTACCTGTAGCAACACTAGGTGCAACAACACTAGGTGAAGCAACACTAGCTACAGCAGCACTAGGTGGAGCAGCAGTAGATGTAGCAACACTAGGTGCAGCAGTAGATATAGGCACACTAGGTGCAGCAGTAGGTGCTGAAGCACTATATACAATAGCACTATCTGCAGTAGTGAAATGAGGTGTGGTAGTGCAAGGGGGTGAAGTTGAAAAAGAAGTAAAAAAGTTCTCCTCATTTATATGGTCCTCACCTACCAAAAGTCAGGCCTATTATCAAAAGATGCACCAGATTCCTCCATATTCTCAAGACTTTCATTTTCTAAGAATTTTGGGGGGTCCACAACAATTGGTTCATCCACTAAATGCTTGACAAATACATCTACTTCATCTCCATTTTTCAAGGAACACATCATTTCAAAAATATCCAAATCATTGTCCACATCTACCAAAATGCCACTATTAGGTGGTTTAATACTAAAGGTGCATGTTGTGCTATATCCTAATTTTCTTATATAGTCTCTCAATTCAAAATATGACATCTTGTCAACATCAACATCTAAGAATTCAGTAATTTTTCCACCTTTGTAAATCGGTTCTCCACTACTTAAATCTAACACTCCACCATGGTACCATCTTAGAATAATCAAAGTAAAATCACTCATGTTTGACCTGATGACAATAAACACTCAAATAAAACAAAGAAACATAGCAGAAATATTATCGAAAATTAAACATCAACAAACTTCAATATAACTACATTATGCTTAAACAATGAAGAAAAAACACAAATTTATATCACATTAGTCTCTATCACATTATGCGACTAAGATGAGAAAGATAAAAATTGATTACATGAAAATTGTTCTACTTCGGTACAAATTGAACACCTAAACAACAAAATAGTTACATGCACATACTACCACACACAATTTATTGCTTTATTTTTCAGATTAACAGTAAATCCTAAAAAAGCCCTAATTTTTAATGAACTCACTAAAACATTAACAAAAACCCTAAGTAGAGATGTCCTTAAGAACTTCATATGTTGTTAATTGAAAACTTAGACAACTTTTTTAGCAAGAAACACAACTTATTTTGCACATCCTAAGCAGTCACCATATGCTTAGGGCAAACCATAATTAACAATGACAATAGTTTAGGGAAAAAACGACTACCTCTACCAAGTTAATGCTGCAATCGATGACTTGATCTTCGAAAATCCACAAAACTTTATCAGTAACATAAGATTCACAAACTAAAAAGGCTAAATTCGTATGTAAAGGTGGGAGAAAATTCATCAAGGGAAGAAGGGAAGAGAGATGAGAGATAGGAGAGAAGAGAGAGGAAGTTGAAAGGGTGATAATGAGTCCATTTAGGTTTTAGGAGGGAAATGACCTGGAAGACGTGGGACCCGCACATGTAAATACGAAGGGATTATGAATTGGTTTATGTTGCCAGCTCAGCATTTAGGGGGGTAATAAATACATGAAAAAAATAGATCAGGGGGGTGATAGGACTCCCGTGAAGATTAAGTGTGTAGTTGAAATTTGAGGTAAAGCTTGGATGGTCTTTTGGCCAATTTCTCGGAATAACTATCTCGTCTAATTAAATTCTCATAAATTACTCTTATTTAAATTAGTAGATTCCTTTTCCAAATCAAACTCAAATATGAAGACTATTATTTCCATGATCTTCAAAATTTTAAAATATCATTCTCTTATATTTCTAACTATTTTTTCTTATTAGTTTTTTCAATTTTTTTTATCTTTTGTTTATTTTTTATTTTTTTATTTTCCATTTTTTTCTTTCCACTTTATTTTCTCTCTTCTACTTTTTTTTTCTTTTCGTTTTTTTATTTGTTTTTTTCTTTTTTCATTTCTTCTTCTTCTTCTTCTTCTTCTTCTTCTTCTTCTTCTTCTTCTTCTTCTTTTTCTTCTTCTTCTCCTCCCCCTTCTCCTCCTTCTCCTCCTTCTTCTCCTTCTTCTTCTCCTTCTTCTTCTCCTTCTTCTTCTTCTTCTTCTTCTTCTCCTTCTTCGTCTCCTTCTCCTTCTCCTTCTCCTTCTCCTCCTTCTCCTTCTCCTTATCCTCCTTATCCTTCTTCTCCTTCTCCTTCTCCCCCTTCTCCTTCTTCTCCTTCTCCTTCTCCTTCTCCTTCTCCTTCTCCTCCTCCTTCTTCTTCTTCTTCTTCTTCTTCTTCTTCTTCTTCTCCTTCTTCTTCTCCTCCTTCTTCTTCTTCTCCTTCTTCTTCTCCTTCTCCTTCTCCTTCTCCTTCTCCTCCTCCTTCTTCTTCTTCTCGCTCTTCTTCTTCTCACTCTTCTTCTTCTTCTTCTTCTTCTTCTTCTCACTCTTCTTCTTCTTCTTCTTCTTCTTCTTCTCACTCTTCTTCTTCTTCTTCTTCTTCTTCTTCTCGCTCTTCTTCTTGCTCCTCTTCTTCTTCTTCTTCTCGCTCTTCTTCTTCTTCTTCTTCTCGCTCTTCTTCTTCTTCTTCTTCTCGCTTTTGGTTTTACATTTCTATTTCTCTTTTTTTTTTTTTGGATTTTTTTTTTCTATTTTTTCACTCTTCTATCTCTATCCTTTATTTTTAAAAGACGAATATCTATATCATATATACATATTCAAAAAATATACAAAATAAATAGACATATAGATCTGCATATGTATTTACGATAAAAAACATACATATATATCTGCATATGTATTTACAGAAATACATATCTAACTCACGTGTATATATAAACATATAAGACACAAAATTTTTATAACAAAAATAACATTCATATACATATACATATCGATAATAAAAAAATACATGATACATATCTTAAACAGTAAAAGAAAACAAATAAGTACATATGTTACCCTCTAAAATGACATTGTATGTACAGTTCAAAGACAAATTCAACACCGTATACAATACATATAGCTCTGCATATGTATTTACAGAATACATACCTGATCCATATGTATATTCTTATTTTATATGAGTCACCTTTGTATTCAAATACATATGAAGATATATGATATAGTTATGTTTGTTACTGTTTGATATGAATATGATATGTATTTCGTAAATACATATGAATGTTTTGTACTGTAAATACATATCCAGATATGTATGGCTATGTATTTTGTATGTTTTTTGAATATGTGAATGTGATATACATATTTGTCTTTTCAAAATAAAAGTTAGAGATAGAAGAGTAAAAAAATGAAAAAAACAAAAATATAAAAAGAGAGAAACGAAAAAAGAGAAGTTAAAAAAAAAGAAAAATAGAAGTGTAAAAATAAAAGAAAAAAAGAAACAAAATAAAATAGAAAAAAAATGAAAAAGAAAAAGAAAACGAAAAAGGAAAAAAAAAAAGAGAAATAGAAGAGAGAATATAAAGTGGAAAGAAGAAAATGAAAAAGAAAAAGAAATCAAAATAAAAAATAAAATGATAAAAAAATAAGATGAAAAAAAACTAACAAGAAAAAAAAGGTAGAGATATAAGAGAGTGAAAGACAATAATGATGTTTTATTTTGAAATCTTGAAGATCATAGAGATAATTATCTTCAAATATGAAAAAGGAGGAAAAAAAGAAAACACAACATAAAAAAATAAAAAAAAGAAAAAAGAAAAAAAAATGTAAAGTAGTGAGAGTAAAACATACACTTGCCTAGTTAATGAGTAAAATAATGTTACTCTTGCTATAAACTATAATTTTACAAAAGTGTTGCTATTTATTGTAATTATAGTCTTAAGTATGCTACTTTCTGTAATTTTTCCATATTATTATTTGCGAGGCAAAAGGAAAGTTCACATAACCATAACTAGTGTTAGAGCCCGTTTGGGATTGCTGTTATAAAACTGCTTATTTGAGAAGCTCTTTTATAAAATGGCTTTTTAAAAAAGTACTTTAAAAAAAAAACGGTTTGTGTTTGGTAAATTCATTCGAAAAGTGTTTTTGATAATCAAATTGTGTTTGAATAATTTTTTTCAAGAAGTATTTTTTTGAGACAAATGACCAAAATGGACATCTATCACTAGACTTTTATTACTAAAATCAAATTATAGAGAAAATTTATTTTAAATATCTATTATAATATTTTTAATTTAATTAAAAAGTACGTACTCTAAATTTTTCAATCTATGTTTATATACATAAATACATTAAAAAAAATTTAAATGGTGATATATTACTTTAATAATTTAAATATTACTTAAAACATCAAACAAAAATGAATACAGAAGTTTTTTCATAAATTAAATCACTATATATGAAAAAATTAACGACAAATATAATTAGACCCTCATACATCACAACAATTCTCAACAATTTCATCCCTAATTTTATTACGCAATGTCTCCATGCTTGTAGAATATCTGTCTTGTATTTTCGAAGGTATACCAAAAGGTTGGTCTGCTTCTTCGATCTCTGTGATGATGCCTTCGTTAGCACAATAGTTAAAGTATTTTTTAATATATTTTTACAGTGTCAAAATTTACTACGAATAAGCAGTCATAAGATTTATATATATATATATATACACACAATATTTTAATAAATATATCACTTTTCATGAATTATTTATTTAAAATTAAATATTCGAGAAAAATTTATATGTGATATCAAAATACAATCTTGTAACGTGATTCATCTATCAATTGTTATCATTAATAATAATAAAATAATTTATATACTCTTTAGTCATCATCATCAATGATATTTTCAAATTTATTTAAAGAAAATGAGTGAAAATAAAATAATAATATATAAATCATAAAGAATTATGACGTAAATATAAAATATAAATTTTTAAAAATGAAACATTAATCAAACTTGTAAGATATGTTAATTAACTAATAAGGTATATATATATATATATATATTTGTGTGTGATAGAGATATTTTTGTCATAAAAAAATAAGTTTCTGCTTCTGCTTATTTTTAAAGGTACTTTTGCAAGTTTATCAAACACCCTTCTTTTTAAAAAAAATATTTTTTTCTCAAAATAAGTGCTTATTTTGGGAAATAATCAATCTCAAATAGGCTATTAGTCGTTTGAGATAAAAGCTTTAAGGGATTATTGAGTGGATATATACTGAATTTTAACTTAATAGTATAAGTTCAATTCCCATTTTTCACTAATCTAAAATTTGACAAAAGTTATTTTTATTACTACAAATTGCATCACCGGGGATATTAAGTTTGACTGTTTGTTTGATATTGTACCTAACATATTCAGAATTTTAAACTACCTACTGTATCTTGATAAACTTCAACAACTTTGACCCCCTCCCCTCCCCCCCCCCAAAAAAAAAAAAAAAAAAAAAGAATTAAAAAGCTATTGAAAAATAAAGTTGGCGTTATCAGTCAATTGAAGGGACTTAAAATGGCTAGAATTTTGACCATTATGTTGAAGAGAAAGAGAGGATTCCGAAGGTACATTGTAGCTACGAACTATTGGAAATAGTCGGTAATAATTCGATAAGTGACTCTATAAAATTGAAGGCCTAAAATCAAATGCTAATAAGAGATAATTTTATTTATTTCATATAAAAAAAAAGAAATGATTTTTTTTTATAACCATATTGTACTCGCTTTAATAATCATTCAATGACTATGTGCTGCCTCCCACTAGAAGAATAACAGACCAGAACTCTACTCTGCTCATCAGCCTAATGTTAGTGTTAATGTAATTTCTATTCATATTCCCTTTCTCTAAAATCTCTTTACTTTTTTTACAGTAGTAAAGTAGAATGCCAAAGTTAAAGGTAATTTTATATTTGAATTTTTAAAAATGGCTTGATCCAAATTCTAAAAGATTCGTCGGTAGATTTGTCATTTCATTATCAATATCGTCATCAAACGTTTCTAAATGTTTCATTGAAAACAAATGTCAATCAAACTCAAAATAAAAAATTGTTCAAAATTTAGAACATTTTACAATAACAACAAAACAACAGCGTAGTATAATCCTAGAAGTAGCGTCCGGAAAAGATTTGACTCACCTTTATGAGATAAAAGAGTTGTTTCCGATTGACCCTTGGTTAAAAAAAAAAAGTTTAAAATGTTTAATTAATGATAAATGTATAATGTCCAATAGAGAAAATACACTTTTTCATCCCTGAACTATAAGCGAAATTGTTGAGAAACATCCGAACTTAAAGGAAGTCCTATTACCTCCTGGACTGATTAAAATCGTATTTTTGACAACACACCAAACGTCCACGTATGTGTCACATGATTGTCAAAAATACGATTTTAATCAGTCCAGCGGTAATAGGACCCCCTTTGAGTTCAGATGTGTCTCAAAATTTTTCCGTATAATTCAAGATGAAAATAGAACATTTTTCCAATCTAATATAAATAAATTATGTACCTATGACTGATGGTGCCTAAAGAAATTATTTTAGTGCGTGGCTGGGAAATTTGAACCATTGTTTAGGGTATAGTATTAAACTAAACCAATATGAAACTCCTTTTTTAATAATTTAGTCAATACTGTTTGGCTTTGGTCCTGCAGATGCAGCCGTTGTACAATAAATACTTTTCCTAGCACACAGTAATCTGCAAGACTTGGAGAAAATTTTATTATTATTATTATTATTATTATTATTATTACTATTATTATTATAATAATAATAATAATAATATTTTTTTAGAGTTTAAGCTTTATGAATCGGTGGTATAAAAAATATGTGTAAAATTAAGATTTAATAAAAGTTAATCAATAATTTGGCGAAAACTATAACTAACTTGCTATTATTAAAAATCAGTGATAATATTTTAAAAATTATGCCGCCAATATATATAATTTAAATCCATTCTTTTCTGGCTGGCTTTTTAAGTGTTCTAAATAAAAAACCATGAGCCTCTCGGCCTTCGACTTAGAATGATTCGACAGAAGTCAAAGATGGACTGTTGAAAATATTGGTGTATATATGTATACTAGATGCGGACGGTCCGTGCTAGCATCGACTCAATATATATATATATATTTTATTTTTATTTTTTTTTAGTTGGGAATTTATCGAAAATAGCCTTACTATTTCTTCGAAAGTAGTGGTATAGACTGCATACATCTTACCCTCCAGACCCCACTATGTGGGAATACACTGAGTTTGTTGTTGTTGTTGTAATCAAATTTTTAATATATTTTTTGATATTTAAGTTGTTAACTATATTAATTTATAATAATTTTTATGTACGTTTGAAATAATATATGTTACTCTCCTTGTTCAAACTTTTTGTAGTGTTGATAGTCAATTATATTTTAAAAATAATTTAAGTTTTGAATTATTGAGATTTATAATATTTTTTCTTCGATCTCAATTTAAGTTGTACTGATATAATTTCAACAGTCAAACATTTACATCTTTAAAATTTTTAAGTTGTTAATTATTGTGATTTATAATATTTCTACATATTTTCTTAAAATATATAACCGATTAATTTTTTTTAGACATTTTAAATTGTTAACTATTATAATTTATAATACTTTTCATGTAATTTGCATAATATATGTTACTCTCCTTATCCAAACTCTTATGGTATTGATAGTCAATTATATATTTAAAATAATTTAAGTTTTTAATTATTGTGATTTATAATATTTTTTCTTCCATTCAAATTTAAGTGACACTGATTTAATTTCGAGAGTCCATCAAATATTTTATATCTTTTAAATTTGTTAAGTTTATATCTTTTATTTTTTAAAATTGTTAATAATTGTGATTTATAGTATTTTTTTAGTATTCATTTGGTCTTAATTTATGTGACATAAATAAAATTTAGATAATCAATTATATTTTTGATATATTTATAATATTTTTTTTCTATTTATATTTAAGTGACACCGATATAATTTCGAAAGTCAACCAAATATTTCGATTGAAGTAGCGAAGTAAACATGTCTTAATGACTCATAATAATTAACTAATTACAAGTGATATAACAGAAATTCTATAAAAAATACTTGTGAACAAAATTTAAGTGGATCTTATATAGACGTCAAGTTAATATAAAACTTCAAGAGTTAATTTATCATTTTATGTCTATTTTATTTTTTTATTAAATATTATTAATTTTTAATACTTAAATGATCTATAATAATTAATTAGAGTGATATAGTTAAATAACGATTTAAGCAGTTAAAACAAACATGTCATAAATGTATATTTTTATTTTTCTTACTAAATATTATTAATTTTCTAATAATTAAATGACCTATAATAATTAACTAGAGATGATATACTAAAATCAATGGTAGAAACAGTTAAAACAAACATGTCATAAATATTTATTTTCTTTTTTTATTACATATTATTAATTTTTTAATATGTTAATGACTTATAATGATTAATTAGGGGTGCTATAGCAAAATAACGGGTTGAAACAGCTGAAGTAGACATGTCATAAATGGTTATTTATTTATTTTATTAAATATTATTAATTTTTGAATGTGCAAATGATTTATAATAATTAATTAGGGGTGATATAATAAAATTACGGCTTGAAGCAACTGAAGAATAAATGTCATAAATAGTTATTTACTTTTTTTTTTTTATTAAATACTATTAATTTGTTAATATATAAATAATCTATAATATTAAATAGGCGTGATATAGTAAAATCACGGATTGAAGCAGCTGAAGCAGGTGAAGAAGTAGGGAGGACAACGGTATTAAGCAGCTAAAACAGACATGTCATAAATGTCAATTTTTTTTGTACTAAATATTATTAATTTCCTAATAATTAAATGACTTATAATAAATAATTAAGGATGATATACTAAAATCATAGATAGAAGCAGTTGAAACATACATGTTTATTTTTTTTAATTATATATTATTATTTTTTTAATATGTTAATGACTTATAATAATTAATTAAAGGCGATATAGCAAAATTACGGGTTGAAGCAACTGAAGTAGACATGTCATAAATAGTTTTATTTTTTTATTAAATATTATTAATTTTTGAATGTGTAAATAATTTATAATAATTAATTAGGGATGATATAGTAAAATAACGGGTTGAAGCAGTTGAATCGGAGATATCATAAATAGTTTTTTTTATTAAATAATATTATTTTTTTAATATATAAATAATTTATAATAATTAATTAAGAATAATATAATAAAATTACGAATTGAAATAGCTGAAGCAGGTGGAGAAGCAGAGAGGCGCTTGCTTGCTTGATGACACTCATGTATAATAGTAAAGTAATACTTCCTCCGTCCCATTTTATTTGTTCCAAATTGGGATGACACAACAATTAAGAAAAATAATAAATAACATGGCTAGTTTATCAAAGTATCCTTATTAAATGATGTTTACATTTTAATTTAAAGAATAAGTAATTAATGCAAAGGGTAAAACATGGAAAGAAAAGTTTGTCTTATCTTGATAAGTAAAATGGGACAAGTAAAATGGAATATCAACTTAGTCAATTTGGGACAGGTAAAATGGGACGGAGGGAGTATATATAAACACCATATAGTATTATATTAGCATAAAATTTCTTTTGCATCCGAATAAGTTAAAAGAGTTGAACTTCACGAGGACATGTTTTTTCTTTTTACTATACTGACTTTGCTATTTTTTATGCATAGTTTCAATAATTACATAGCTCAATAATCACATAGTTTCAGTTAAGTATTTTTTATGCATTAGGTAAAATGAGTTATGAGCCCTGCTTAAAAATCGTGAAATTAAAAACGATGAAATGATATTGCTATTTGTATATTTTATATAACTGATTGGACGTCCCTCGTCATTTTAATCAATAGAGTCCATCAAGTTCCTTCAAATGATTCATTATTTTTCTAAGTAGTTTAAATCTGTTGATTATGACCCTCGATTGATGATATGTTTTTATAGTCAGCAGGCATCCACGATAATAACTAGTCGAACTACACGTGTTACTGATAGAGTTGTTTATAAATTTATTAGTGCTGAAAGTTGTTAGTTGGTATGTACGAAATCTGCATGCATGGGATATATAAGTACTCCCGCTGTTGTAATTTGCCCCGTCTTTATTTTTAATTTGACACGAAGTTTATAAAAATAAAAAAGTATTTTTAGTTTTGTTATTTTAACTTAAAGATATGTGAACTATATCAAAATATCTTTTAATTTTATACGCTTAAAAATATGTCACGTGATTTTTTTTATTTTTTTTTAAAAGATAGTAAAACGGAGAGTTGTTTGTTAAGTCATGACAAGCATTAATTGACTCCGTGTTGGTTAAGAAAAACACTGACGTTTTAAATTTGTTCGTATGTTTTTCGTTCACTTTTACCTGTTATATTTGAATTGATGTATTCATTATGAAAATAATCATTGATATGATTATTTTACCACAATACTCCTTATTAACTGATGTTTAGTGTTAGATATTGAAAAATAATTTGGAGAATAACTAATTAATGTTAAGGATAAAATATGAAGAAAAAAAATAATCATCTTTTCTTGACATGCTAAAAGTGATAAGTAAAATTAAAAATATAATTTA
The DNA here is from genome assembly GCA_030864215.1 of Capsicum pubescens. Classification (NCBI taxonomy): domain Eukaryota; kingdom Viridiplantae; phylum Streptophyta; class Magnoliopsida; order Solanales; family Solanaceae; genus Capsicum; species Capsicum pubescens. The sequence goes on along the minus strand of CM061539.1, from coordinate 181,848,017 downwards.
GAAATAAATGACAAATAAAAATAAACGAATAGAGTATACATTATACAATTATTGAAGGGCATACATATATTAGGGGACCATATATATATGAAGGTGACTTAATTAATTAGAGAAAAAGGTTAGGAGAAATGTCATTCCGATGTAGCTTTTTGTGAATATATTATATACACCGTTATTGATGTCCCATCAAGTTTGTCAAGGGTGAAAGGGATTTAGAAATGTATAGGAAGAGTTTTCACTTTCAATGTACATTTACATTAAGTGAATATATATATATATATAAAGAGTCATTACAAAACAAGGGATCACTCACAGAAGTGGCCCCTTATAACCTGACGGAATTATATACCGTAGTTATAGTAGTAATAGACTTAGCATTGCTATTTACATGAGATAAGATAGATTGATTTCCTAGACTTAAGAGGTTATTAAACAGCGACTAGGAGTACACAAAACGATCAGCTACTTTGTTAGCTTCCCGAAAGTTATATTGTACCACTGGATTCCCCATGCTCTTCATAACACTGACCTGCATTGAGATAAAAATATCAGTAAACGACATGGTGGGATGCTGTAACAGTTGGATTACCTCCACCGAATCAGTTTCAATAATAATAGATAAAAAATTGCGTGCGATGGCTAAGTCAAGACAAATTTTTAAGGCCTCAAGTTCAGCCAGTGTATGGCAATGGCTATTGCCCGTGGCACAAAAACCCGTGATCCAATCACCTGAAAAGTTGCGAATAGCCCCTCCCAAACCACATTTAGTGTTAGTCACTGAAAAAGCCCCGTCAACATTAAGTTTGTAGAGACCAGAAATAATACTGCAATAGTTTAGAAGATAATATATTAACTATGAATACATTCTCCTTCAAAGTGAGAGCAGAAAATAGTGAAGACGAAATTTATCAAATAATAAAAATATGAATGTAAGAATATAGGCAAGGTGTCTATCGCTATTATCATAATTAAGTATATCAAGGTACGTACAATTAATGTTAGTTGGGTGAGCCAACAACAAGTTTTAAAGAGTTATATTGGGTGGCACTCAATCTTGGGTTCATAGTACGTGTGAAAAATCTGCAGAACAAACTAACTTTAATTTCCATTAATACCAATTTCCTACCAATCTAAAGTTTGACGAAATTTATTATTATTACTACAAATTACATCATCTGGATAGTAAAGAATTTATATATTTAAGTTTGACTGTTTTTTTATATTGTACCAAACAAATTCAGAATTTTGAAGTACATACTGTATCTTGATAAACTTTAACAACTTTGACCCAAAAAAGAATTTAAATACTATTGGAAAATGAAGTTGAAATGATTCAACAAAAGTCGAAGATGGAGTGTTGAAAATAATAATGACCCTATATATATATATACTAGTTTAGAATACATGCCCTGCACAAGTACCTCGCTTTAGTGAATTCAGTTTTATAAAATTATTTTGATACTATAAAAAAATATATCGCTGCAATTGTTTTAGACATTATAGTAGGTTTTTATCTTTAAGTTTTATATTTATTTAAATGGTATAGTTTGTATCTAAAAAAGAATATTAAAAATAATAATGATATGTGACAATTGAAACAATTGCATATTAGTAAATTTTAAAAAAGAATTCATATAGAATTAGAATGACTAACCAATTTATTGTGATGAAATTTAACATCCAAGAAATCTGATCAAAATTTTAAATAACTCAATATGAACAAAAATCACAAGAAAATTCTCAATCAACAAATATCTATCGAGAATATATGATAATTTGTTATTTTAAACTTCAAAAACATACTAAAATTACTAAAGAAAACTTCTCAATTAGCAAATGTCAACTAAAATACATGATAATTTTTTTTTATAAACATAAAAAATATATTAAAATCTTAGAAAACTTACCTCAAATCACAAGCTAATTTATCTCTTCAATCATGACTATTCTCAATATTAAAATAAAAAACTTGTTAATTAACAATTATCCATCACAAATATATGATAGTCGATTATTGTAAACTTCAAGAACGTATTAAAATTTTAAAATTTATATCAAATCATAAAAAAAATTATCTCTTTAATCATAGATCATACATCAAGATTGTAAATATTAAGAACATACTAAAAACTTTAGAAAACTTAACTCAAATCACAAGCAAATTTTTCTCTACAATCATAAAATATCTCAAATTTCACATACATACAAAAAGACAGCTTCTCAATTAACAATTGTTATCAAGAATACATGATAATTTGTTCATTGTAAACTTCAAGAACATACTAATACTAAAATTCTTGAAAAAGCTTACCTCAAATAGCAAGTAGATTTATCTTTTTAATCATAGATACTATCAAAATTTCAATTAGTAAGAAAATTTTATAAAATAATGTAAACAAAGAGAGACAACTATCATTAATTAATTAGTTAAAGAAATTCTTAGTTAAAAATGATTCAAAACTAAACAATCTAAAACTTAATAGCTATTTAGGTTTTATAAAAAGCATGACTTTTTGATTTATAAGGAACCTTTTCCTTAAAAAAAGAAAGAACATTTAAAAAAAAAATTAACAAAACGTGTTAATTTTGATTTTTTTCCCCTCAAAATTTAACAAACCGTGTCTTCAATTTTTTATTTTTTTCAAAAATTTAAATAAGGTTCTTTTTTTTTTGTTTGTAACTTTATGGTAGTTAGTTTGTTTTTGTGTGTTTTTAAGAAAAAGTTTTCAAAAGCTATTTTTCTTTTATATATAGGACTCTTTAATTTTAAATATTATAATATAATAAATGAAGAAAGATTGTAAAATAACGATTTTGTCTAAATCATAAATTTTTAATGAAGGGTAAAAAGTTCAAATCATTCTTCTAAGTGTCTTCACACTTTTAATATATTATATATATATATATATATATATATATATATATATATATATATATATATATTACAATATATTTTAGTGATATAGTATAAAAGTTCTTTTGCACTCAAATACGTTAAAACATTTAAATTTCATGAGAAACACTTTTTTTTTTACCATACTATATATATATATATATATTACAATATATTTTAGTGATATAGTATAAAAGTTCCTTTGCACTCAAATACGTTAGAACATTTAAATTTCCTGAGAAACACTTTTTTTTTTTTACCATACTTTGCTCAATAATTTGCTGAATAATTACATAATTTGATTTATTTTAAATGCATTTTCATCAGGTAATCCGGTGAGTCACGATCAGGGACGGACTCATATGGAGTCAAAGGATCATTCGAAAAATTATATTGTATATAGAATTAAATTTGCGCTAATTGTATATATATATTACATGGTGAACCGCATGACCACAATACTACGGGGTCGTTTGGTGTGAGGTATTAAAATATATAGTCCCGAGATAATTTTTTAATACTTTATTTGATTGCTAAATTTGGGATAACTTATCCCAGAATTAACAAATAGTACTGGGATAAGTTATCCCACCTAAGAGGTGGTATAAATAATTCCACCATATTTTAACTTGGGATGAAGTCATAAAATGATAAAATTACCCTCCAAATTCTTTAATTATCACTTTACACACACACACACGCGCGCACACACGCGCACACACACACACATTAATAAATAGTACTGGGATAAGTTATCCCACCTAAGAAGTGGTATAAATAATTCCACCATATTTTAACTTGGGATGAAGTCATAAAATGATAAAATTACCCTCCAAATTCTTTAATTATCACTTTACACACACACACACACACACAAATATATATATATTACTCTACTACTACATATAAGGACATTAAATTTTATTGATAATTTTATCCATGTTTTAAATTTTAATTACTCTACAAATTTTCGCTCATTTTGATAAATTTGAATAATTATATGGACTTGACTATTTACACAATCAAATCAAAATTGATCCAAAGATTTATTGTCTTTGTATTTTATAATTATTAATCTTACTTCAAATTTTTATTTTTCCTAACAAATTTATCATGGACAAGTAATTAAAGTGTCTTGACACTCCTTTTCTAACTTAGTACATGCTTAATTATTAAAATAAAATTATTTTTATGTATAGTTAAACATGTTTGAAAATTTAATTTTTTTAAAAGGTACAATTCAACTTTTCAAATATTAATGATACTAAATAATGTAAGATAAGAGTAATTCTTTTTCACATTTTTTGATGATGAATCTTTTTTTTTTTTAAAATGAGATTATCAATATTTTATAGAATTTAGAACAAAATAAGTAATTTAACATGAAATATTAAGCTAAATAAGACGAAGAGTATTTTTGTAAATAAACTATATTTTCTTAAAAAGGATGTAATGCCTATCATTTTTAGTACCACAAGCCAAACAATCACTAAAAAATAATACCAAAATAATTTATTTCAGAACAACTAATCTCAATATAACTAGTTCCAACATAACTTGTTCCCTAACCAAACGACCCTAATAGGTAATGTAGGTGTTGCCTCCTACGTACTCTTGCACCCTTCTTTCTCACTTTTCTTTTTTCAAATTGTTCTCTTTGTCAACTTTCTCAAAATATTTATATTATATTATATATTTATTTAAATTTTACTAATATATATGAGTTTCTATTAAAATTTAAATAAATATAAATATAATTCAATCTCTAAGTTGATTTTAAAGTAAATATTATTATATAGGTGATAAGCTTTTTGATAAAAATATTTAATTTAAATAAGAAAAATTATGAATTAAAGCTCGCTCATATTTAATTCGATCAATTCATTGAATTCATAATTAATTCACCCGTTAATTTATTAACACTGTTAGTATGCTTAAGTTTTTTCCGAATCTCCCGAACAGAAATCCTACGTTCGCCATTGGTTATGACCACTACTAAATAAAAATCGTGAAAAACTAACGGAACAATTAAAAAAAATAAACGAACAAGCGTTGGTTATATGATCATCGCTCATCGGACATCTTTCAGATTTAGTTGAGATGGTCCAACAGTTTCTTTCAATTCGATCCACTATTTTCGATGTAATTTAGTCTGTCGATTTTGACCGTAGATTTGCGATCTATTTTTAATATAATTAGTCGTACTACATGTGTTACTGATAGAATTAGTTGTTTAGTGTATAAATTTATTATTAATGCTGCCGATTGATACGAGATCTGCATGGTATAAAGATACGTACTTTAAAGTTTAAAATAAGGGATTACTCTATCTTTGATGCATTTTTCAAGGGCATATTTGGTAATATGTGACAATCATTAAATAACTATGTACTTAGTCCGTCTAATAATATTTATTCATTATTTTCTTGACATACATGTCAAAAATAATAAACAATTGGAATATTTTTTTTTTTTAATATTATGCTTTGAAGATAATTTAATTCAGTGCATTGAAAAATTTACTAGGTAATGACTATAATTATTAATTTTTCAAATTGGATAAGTATTGTTGAACGGTAGAGTAATATGTGCTCCATATGTCTCATAATATAATTGTCCACTATATAAAAAATAGTTATTTTAAATTACATGTCAATTTACAATATCAAGCTAAAATTAATTAATCTTTTTCTCGTTTTAAAATCACAATAAATCCGTTTTGAAAGTGTATATAAGTTTGTAATTTTTTTCTTTAATCTTAATATAGGAGTAAATTAATAAAATCATTGCTTTTTATTTATGATTCCTTAAGACTACATGAATAAATTAGTAAAATCATTGCTTTTTATTTATAATATCTTAAAATTATGTGTAAATAGAAAAGTTAGACAACTAAAATAAGAGGAAGAGAATAAAAAATGTGACGTGATGATTTATATTGTTTTACAAATTATTTTTGGGCATTTGGGGGCCATATGAAGTTGCTTTCATATGTGGCAAAATTACGCATTTTATAACCTGCTTTTAACTTATTTAAGTTGGGATTGATTATTGACTTATTTATTAGCTCAGCAATTGTAATTCATCAAAATTTGAGTCAACGTTTATGAAATTGTTCACAAAAGTTTTTATCAAAATATTTTAAAAAAATACTTCATCCGTTAATATTTATTTGCTAATTTTTTTATTTTTGAATGCCCAATATTATCTGTCCCGTTTATAAAGTTAATGGATAATTAACTTATTTTAATTCATTTTATTCTTGTTATTAACTATAAAACATCACTCATTCGATTATGATATGGTAAAATTACATCATTGTTTATTGTTTTCTTAAGATATGTGTCAAGTACCCATTTCTTTTTATTTGTTCTATTTTGATTGTGTTTATATTCTTAAATACTTGTCCCTTTAATCTCTCAAGAATAGTTTGAATAAAATCTTTATAATCATTATTAATTTAAAAAGAGGTATAAAATTTAATTAGAAGTATTTTGATAAATTACTTATAATTTTATAAGAGTAAAAAACTTATTAAGAGGTGGATCAAACTCAAATAAAGCAAATAAAAAGAGAGAATAAATATTATAAAAAACAAATAAATTAATTAAAATTTTATGTAAGAGTTAAGCACATTAAATTATGATCCGTTTTTTTACCTCATTTCTGGCTGTACAACAAAATACAAACTTATTTATACTTTTATACAGAGATTCTTTAATATATTCGGAAAAGGAACTCATAAAAATACAAAACACTTTTATATATATTTTTTCAAAGAAGATGATAAATTGGGTATGATTCAAAAACTGACAAGATATGTGGGAGCCTTCCTAGCGTTATATTGTATTTATTAAAATAATTAAAGTATGCATGATGAAATATATATTCTAAGGCATAATTAATAAAATCAAAAATTTAATAAATATTTTTTAAGAAACGTGTCAAATCAACAAGAATTAATTATTTTAAATGGAGGGAGTAATAAACTAAGTAGCTGAAAATCTACATAGTAGTATTTAGTTAAGGGTAAAAAAGGGGAAATAGACGAAATTTTAATGTTTGGTAAAATGGGTAAATTATTGGTAGTATCAGTAATAAATCTTTAATGATATTAGTAACTGTAGTGATGGACTGATTTCACTTAATTTTCCCGTTATTAATTTAGTCTACAATGATCCGTCTCGTGATCTCATTCAATTCATTTAAAAATTAGATTGATATGTAATTCAATTTGACTCATCACAAATTTAACGAAATATTTATTGAAAGATATGTTTATATTTGATATGTTAGAGCCACAAGCAGCACTAGATGCAGACATGCTAGGTAACTTCTTTTAATCGTTTAGTAACAAACAATGTTTTGAACCTACCTAGCCGGGTTGTGGCTGAGGATCCTAACTATCTCACCCCTGAACACGCAAGGGAAACTTCTACTTAAACTATGCTATGAAAAAAATCCTAATTACCAAAGAAAAAATGATATACATATATCCTTTTTTATATTTTGGGTATAAATATACCTTTTTCATTAATCTTTTGGATTGCAGGAATGCTTAAAGTGAAACAACGAGCAATTTATCAGAAAGACAAGTCTTCACCGAAATAATAATAGAATCGAAGCGAATGGTGAAGTGAGGGAGATGAAGAATGACTATGGAGAGGTTTCTTAATCGTTTTAATGGTGACTCTTGAATCGAATTTTTAATTTCATGTCTACTGTTGGGATTATAATTTCAGGTTTTTTATTGAGTCTAGGGAATGGTTATATGTAGTTGGGTGAGTTATTTTATTTCAAATAAAACAAATAAAAAATGAACAAATGTCTGTGTCTCGTCGTTAATTTGGGTAAAGGGTATATACAATTCCAAACATTGACCACAAAAGTATAAGTATAACAAATCGAGGTATATGCGTACCAACATTTCCGAGATATATTTATTTCTTTTTCGTAAAATAAATAAAAAATAGGTAAATGTCTAGGATGATGCCACATGTTTCGTCGTTTGGTTATAGGGTATATACAGTCCAAAAAATTATCGGCAAGGGTGTATTATATGCATACCAGTTATGATAGTTAAAGTTATGTTTGTCCCTTTTTCGTTTAAATCAATCATGCGAAATAAAGAATTTAAAATATAAAAAGAGTTGAACGGATTAAATTATGAGCTCAATTTTAAAACATTTCAATCACTGTTTCAGTAATTACCACACACACTAGCAAAGTTTGGCATGTAGCTCCTGATGATGAACAAGAATCTTGGTCTGAACTATCCCTTCCCTACCCAAAATATGTTTGTTATTGTTATCAATCTATAAGGATGATTCTGAACCACTATGGTCCCCAATTATGCTTGTTTTTTCACTTTCCTAGTTCTCGTAAATAAATAAAATCATCTTTAAAAAAAAATAAAAAATTGGGAGTAGGGGAAGGGGATTACAATGTGGAGAATCGAACTCTCACTAACAAGATGAGAGTTCAGGTAACTAACCAACTAAGCTACTAAGATTCCCCAATAAAATCACCTTTAATTTCTTTGAGAAAAATAAAAATGGTGCCCTAATTATATCATCAATATCATTCACCATATAATAAATACCTTCCTGCTATCCTAGCAGCTAGCAATAGTTTTACCTAAGTCACCTGTGTCTCGATCTTCTTTTATTCAACTTGATAAAATTTTCAGGAAAATATTTCCTCCATACCGAACACGTAAACCCTAAGTCATGCTAGTAAAACCAACTAAAGTTTGGTTAATTTTTAAACGAGAGCTGTTAGCATGTTTGTGGGATTTTTTTTTTTTGATTTTTCATTCGGTGTTCGGTACCCGCATTGGAACCTCGATTAATTTGGATCGCGCATTATAAGGTCCATTCTGAGGGTGGCGGTTCCAACAGAATTTTCTCCATACCTAAGAGCTCGAATCCGAGACATCTGATTAAAAGTGAAGTAGTCCCACCATCACACACTATATATATATATATAACTCATGTTGGTATGTTTGTAGGATATTTATGAGCCACTTTATTGATGGAATCGGTATAAAATAGCCCCAACTTTTAATGGATCATAAATGTGTTTATAATACATCTTTTAAGAGCAATTTTAACTACTTTCTTAACAACAACAACAACATACCCAGTGTATTCCCACATAATGAGGTCTGAAAAAAGCAGAGTATACGCAGACCATACCACTACCTCACGTAAAGTAGAGAGGTTGTTTCCGATAATTTTATTAACTACTTTCTGTAATAAATTAAAATTAACAATTTACATCACTTATTTTACCTTATAAGCAAAGTTTACACTTGATAATCAAATTATATAAGCACAAGAATGTGACCCAAAAGAACATGGAATCAAGGATCACGTGGATGTTGGTACCACGTGATATATGGCGAAAACATACATACAACTCATATATTCTCTTCGTTTTAAAATGATTGACCCTCGTTGACTTGACATTTTTTTCTAAAAGATATTTATTAAAATTTTATTTTATTAATTACATTTTGAAGATATAAATTTGAGTATATGCACTTTTCGATATTATTTTTATTTTTATAATAAATTTAATTTTAGGATATTATTTTATTTTATTCCAATTTTTAAAAAATAATATAAAAATTTAAAAAAATATGTTTCTTTTTTTTAAATACATAAGTTAGTAGTTTTAGTACTATTTTAATTATATTTATTTTTAGCTAGTATTAAACTTTTGTTGTATTTTTTTAAATATAAAAATTAATTATTATTATATTATTTATTTATTATTTTTATTGGTTATTATTATTATCTTCTTTTAAAAAAAAATATTTTTTTTTTTCAAAATTCAAAATAATCCTATCCTAATAGATAACTACTCCCCCAATTCCCCCCCCCCCCCCAAAATCCCTCTACTTAAGGACTCCCTCTCCCAGATTTCAACGTACATGACTACATTCATTATCAGTTACTTGACAGTAAATTTTTTTTAGAGAAAACACAGAGAAAAAAATACAGAGAGTGAAAACCAAAAAATATCAGAAACAAAGAGAGAAAAGAGAAAACATTGAAGTTGAAGTTCCGTTCGAATTTTCGGTGACAGTGTTCGAGTTTCTTTTTTTTTTTTAATTTATCAACAGGTTCTTATCCGTTTTTGTACTATTATTTCATAAATTTTAATTCAATGACTTCATGTATATCATCCAATATGCAAGAATTTGATTATTGATATGATTGTGATTATAAATTGTATTGTATATCTGATTATTTAAATATTTTTGTTTATGTAAAAATGATGAATCAAAATGAGTAGAGTTTTTTTTTTTTTTTAAAGTGAATATTTAAAATAATACATAACAAATCCGGATTAGTTTGTACTGAATTGTCAAAGAGCCAGACACCATATTTTCGTTCTAGTTTTTGGTAAATAAAAATTTCAATAGGTGCTGGGTAGGGTGTTTCGCGTGAGAATAGCCTTCCTGCTACCTTCTTCTGTAACCCACACCATCCGGTCTACCTTCTTCCACACTACTAAGAGCCTCATTGACTATCCAATCTGGGGACTCACAGGTAATGGGCAGTTTAAAAGCAGCACTGCCTACAAGCTCATCAACTCCAAAATTAACCCTACGAACATTACCAAAAACTTCACTTGGCTTTGGAACTTAAGAGTTCCTAACAAGATGAAACACTTCCTCTGGCTTCTTAATCACAATAGACTTCCCTGCAACTCCACCCTTGTGAAAAGAGGCGTCCCCATTACCCCCAACTTCTACTGCTGCAGCAACATTAAAGAAGATATCTCCCATATTTTCTGGAATTGTCCTAAAGTCTCCCAGCTTTGGACCAACCTTTTCAATCAACTGGGATGCAACAAACCCAGTCTGGATGGCATGAATGATGACAACATGCTTGATGTTGTCAAAAATTAGGTGCGAAACAAAACCTTCGACAACCATATCAACCTTGACGTGCTCTTTGTCTTTTGCTTGTGGTAAATCTGGAATTGCAGAAATGAGAATGTTTTTAATGGCTCCAACTCCACCCCTCTTTTTGAGAAGTCTCATGGTTCAGCTGTTGAATACACTCACCTAACCAACCATCCTTCTACTCAACCCCAAGCCATTCTAACCATTTCTGTTAAATGGATGGCCCCGCCTCGCAATTCCTATAAACTCAATACTGATGGTTCCAACTTGGGAAATCCAGGGGTTGGGGGCATATGGGGTGTAATTAGAAACCACAATGGTGAATGGATCCTGGGTTACTACAAAGGCTACCCTAAGGCTACTAACAATCAAATGGAGCTCCTAGCTCTACTGGAAGACATGAAAATTATGGAGGATAACAACCTCCACCCCATTGAGATCAATATTGACTCACAACAGGTTATACATATGCTAAAACATGGAAACATGCATTTTGATCCTATTCTTGAACTTTGCAGATCCATGCTGACAAGAGTGGGACGACCAACAGTACAATACTGTTTTAGAGAACAAAACCAAGTAGCAGACTCGCTGGCAAATGAAGGAGCACACAAGCGGATTTTTGGACACACATGCATTTTTGAAGTTCCTCCTGTGTTTGCACTAGAACATGTCTGGGCAGACATTTTAGGAACTTGTTTTAATAGATCTGTGAAAGCCAGCAGCACAAACTTTAGTGCGGACCTTGCTATTTTTGAGCCGGACTAACTGGCTATCCTGTAACTATTACTCTGTTATTTATATTAATCCTTTCTAACCCAAAAAAAATAATAAAAATTTAATGGAATCTTTTCCCTAAAAGAAATTTTATTATATTATTGAAATAAACAATCCTTTTAATTCATGGAATTTCAGGGGCAGTGGACCTTTTTACATCATGATTGGCTTTGGTTTTCACTTGTTAAAAAATAGACTGTGTTTTGATTTTTTTTTTTTGGAATTTTGTGTAGATTGATCCAAATATTAATGTTTCGTGATCTATGTTTAAATTTTTTAATTAGTGATCCCTTTAATAATGATCTCTTATATGGGTCTCATTATAGGTTTAGTAATTAGGCTATACTTTAAAAAAATGTAATTAACGAATTTATTTTTATTTCATAAATTGTTAGTTAAGTTTTGTTATTGAATATCTAATTGATTATTTCGAGAGGATTTAGAAAAGTATTTATAATTTGGGGGTCGAAACAAGTTTCTAAGGCTTAATAATTAGTGTGAAAAAGGTTACGAATTTATTCAAGATCTATCATAAAATTAGAGGAGAAGAGAGGAAAAACACATTTGTAAGGGCGCGAGTGAGTTGCGGACTAATTTCAAATCTGTCACAATTTTAATGAAAAGAGTAAATTTAGGTATTGTGAATTTATAATAGACTAACCAGCGCCTTTAACGTTAGACAAATTCTAGATAATGTTTAAAATGTTCGTCTCAACTGAGAATGCGGCGTACGCATCTTTCTGAAATATTTAAAATTTCAAGGATGCAATAATGCACCTTGACAAATATCTTTCTAAAATTAATTTTATCAATTTATTTAATTAGTATAAAATAATAGACAAATTTTAATATATTAAAAATGAGCGAATCTAGGCCCTAACATAATTTATAAAAATAGTTTAAGTCAAGAAAAGTCAATAAAAGCGACCGTGCTAGAACCACGGGACTCGAGGGGTGCCTAACACCTTTCCTTTGGTCAATAGAATTCCTTACCTGGTCTTCTATTTCCGCAGACCAATAAAAGAGTCATTTTCTTTTGACTAGGGATTCAAAAAGGTGACTTGGAACACCATAACTCAATTTCAAGTGGCGACTCTGTAAATAAAATAATCCTTATTCAAAACCGTCACTTTAATTGAAAAAACCCTTCGACACGAACCCTTCGGGCGAAAAAGGGGTGTGACATCTCTGGCGACTCCGTTGGGGACTAATAAGAATTCGAGATTTTTATATTGACTTATACTTGCTTTAATTATTGTTGATATTGTGTTTGTTGGCCTTATGTGCTACTTATCGCTCATTTACCACTTTAATATTGATTGAACTGTATTATATACCGTCTTCTCTTGCGCACCCCCTCTGAGTCTTTGAAATAGGATAGAAGGAAGGCAACGCATGCATCCTACTTTCTTTTTGAGATAGCCGGAGTGTCAAGGCACCTGGCAAAGGATTATAGTCACACATGTTAGGCGGGGTTCGGATCAGCAACGAAGGCGGTGTTGCCCTGCTACCGACCAAGTTGTCCCTCCCCGGCTCGAGTGTCCACTCGGGTAAGCCAGTCTAGACACCTATCCCTATTAGGCTTAAACTTATAAGAACTAAAAACTCATAATCTGGTTATCCCTATTAGATGCCGCTTTATTTGCATTATATGCATTTGACTTAGCGAGACTCGACACAGGGGCCGGGTTTGTCTAGGACAGGTGACCTACTTTATAAAGACCAACATGTGCATCCTACGAGCTCTTTGACATTTGTTTGGAAGGTTGTTTGTTTGTTGACCGTCTTTAGGCAACTTTAAAATGCAAGAGATTATATTATCCTCAAATTTAGTGAATTATTTTTAAAAAGAAAAAATATTTTATTTTTAAAAGAATTTTTTTTTGTTTAATATATAGTAACATAGTTTTACAGTCTTTATGAACTACGAGGGTCTAATTCTCACTCTTAATTTAGATACGTAGGAAGCCCTTTTTCGGGGTACGACCCTATCTTTTGAAAAATTATTCATAGATTTATTGGAAAATGTTTTGAAAATATGATTACTTTCATAATTATTTTTCTTATTCTCAAGTTCAATTTATATATATATATATATATATCTTAATAGCCCAGAATCTTTAGGGATCATGAGGCTAAGTTTTACAAAATAAAAAAATATATATAAATCTTAATAGCCCTGAATCTTTAGGGATCATGAGGCTAAGTTTTTACAAAAAATATATATTTTACTAGCCCTGAACCTTTAGGGGTCTTGAGGCTAAATTTTGTATGACATAATTTTCAAGAACTACGCACACCTGATTCTCATTTTTGTTGAGCTACGTAGGCAGTCCTTCGTGGATTCGGTAATTTAAAAAAAAATATATTTGTGTTTCCTTCTAAATAAATAAAGAAGAGAGTTTTTTTTATCTATATATAAAATAAATTAATTTATTTTCGAAAATAAAATGTGTTTTATCATTATTAATGAATTCAAAAACAAAAAATATTTCTCATTTCTCAAATTAAAAGAAAAATCTGTTTCTTCATATCTCCAGCTCCAAGAACTACGCACACCTGATTCTCATCTTTAATGAGATACGTAGGCAGTCCTTCATGGATTCGGTGGTCTTAAAAATTTGAACTCTGGCACATTAGTTTTCTCTAAAATCAAAATAGTATCAAGGTGGTCGGTTTGTAGCTAAGTTGGCTTCTCATCCAACAACACCAGGTCTAAAGAACAGGCAAGATGACCCATAGAAAATGATATAATATCTGAGATGAGGTGGTGTAGATTGTTAGGAATGGGGAATAAGAAGAATTGACCTAAAAAGTGAGAAATTTAGAGCAAAATATGAGAAAAATGCAAATATTGAGAGAAAAAAAGAGATTTCTCACGAGAATTTTTACATGTTTCATGATGTTCACTTACCTCTAGAGTCCAAAACACAAAAGTTGGACATGTAAGATGATCATGGTGATCCTTTGATTCATATGAAAAAGTTTTGTAATCAATGAAGAGGAGTAGGGGAAAAGAAAAATTGTTGATGGCTTACTTTGGAGAGAATTTGAGGTGATAAATTCAAAATGATCGAGTTCAAAAAGAAAAAAAATATGATGTAGCAATGATTGTGGAGACTCCATTAAAGCTGACATGCAATTCAATGGCTAAAATATCAAGTTCGGCAATTTAGAAGCCAATCTGCTCCCCACGAGGAAGGATTTTTGGTATATATTTTTTGTTTTCTTTCTACTATCCGAATTATTTTAGGGTTGGAATTTGAGATATATCTTATCTTATTTTATTATAATTTTCATTCAAATTCTTCTATCTTTTGGTCAACAAATGTGTGTCCTTTTAATTTTTATTTTATTTTTTATTATATATTATTTTGTTGTCTCTTTTTTATTTTTCTTCTTCTTTAGAGAGCTCTTTCTAGGGTGATTCTAGAGATGTGATATGCATGTTGAATTCACAGACTGATCTTTAAATCCAATCTAATCCTGAAACATTTGACAAGAAGATAGAGTTGACAGAAAAAAAACATATAAGAAAATAAGTAAAGTGTTCAGGTATTTGGGGAGATAGTTACAACCTCTTTTGAATGTATTGAGGCAATCACTTTGTGAATCAGGAAATAACTTGATCATCGATTAGAAGATTCAATTCAAGAATTTTGAATGAGGTCGATCAGAGGATATATAGTATCCACTATAAGGAAAAACAAAAGTAAGTTAGCTCCAAAAGGGCATGAGTCACTCATCGAGAAAAAAGTACAATATAAGTGGACATGTATATTTCACAAGCTTAAAAAAGTGACGCAAGTGCATGAGCTTAGTCACGATCAATGTTGAAAAAGATGCGTATGATCTTCATGTTCTACTCTCATATTATATGTTATGTACTTGTGTTTTTAAGGATTGATACGACGAAGGCATTTCATTCTACTACCCAAATGTTGTGTCATCCTTTGTTACCCCTTTTGAGCTTTAGTGTTATTTTCTTTCGTACCCCTCTTTTGGAATCAAAATAAAATTTGAAAAAGTTAAAGAAAAAAGTATCAAGAAAAATAAAGTAAAAAAAAAAAAGAGTTGAAAAAACAAAAAAAGAGGACTCACGGACAAAAACCAAAAAAAAAAGAAGACTGAAAAAAACCCAAAAAGAACAAAACTTGAGAGAAAGAAAAGGAGAAGGATACACAACAAAAAAGAAAAAAAAAAACATTTGCACAAACTCACGGAACACAGAGAGAAGCAAAAGAAAAGAGAGGAAAAGGAAAAATAGAGGAAAAACCTTTATTTCTTTTTAAAAAATGGCAACTTGAGTCTAAGTTTGGATTTCTATTTCGAGTTCCGGTGAAGGATTTCTTGTTCATACTTTAGCTATTCTACAACACAGGTTCTTATTTAATTTCTTTATTCGTAATTTGTATTTTTTTTAAGAAAATCAAAGCATGCATGAAGTTATTTCTTTTAGTGTGTATAGTTTATTATTTTCTATGTAATTTGCCCTATGTTTTCATTTATAACTTGTTTATTATTATTTTAAAAAAATAAAATTAACTAGATTAGTTTTGAATTGTAAATGAGATAGTTTTACAAATTAATAATATTAAAAGATTGTAAAGTTATGTTCAATTTATATGTAATTAGAAAGTAGTTATGATAAATTCTAACATGTGCATGCATGCAAAAAATTGTAAAAATGCACATACATGTACACGTTTACATATCACACACAAATCTTAAAAAAAAAAGAAGAAGAAGAAGAAGAAGACCGGCACACACACACAAAATCACATGCATAAGAACAACCAAAAGGAAAACAAAAACAAATAAAAAAAAAAAAAAAAGGAATATACAGGAAATAGAAAAACAGTAACATGCAGGCAAGAAAATCAACGCAAAAAAAAAAGAAAAAAGAAGAAGAAGAAGTAAAACATAAAATAGAAAGAGTTCGAGTTTGAGTTTTGACTTTATTTAAGATTGTTATACATGTTATTATTCGATCCTATACTATTTAGTTTATAAGTTTTGTTGGAAATCAAGTCATAAACAGAATCGTTCAAATGATTTTACATGTTACTTAGTATGCATGGTTGATTTATTAATGTAAGTTTATTTATTTATTATGAATCATACATTTAGTAACTTGGTCATTTATATATATTTGTATGTGGATTATTTGATATTTTAAGATATTAGTATCTGTAATGTAAACATGTTTCACCTTATTTTTTTAAATGGTAATAAATGAGAAAAAAGAAAAACATTTGTAAAGAGCAAAGCGAATTGTGGATTAATTCAAAACTCATTATAAATTTGAAAAAAAAAACAAAGAGAATAAATAGATAAGATAAAATTATCTCAAGTTTACAAGAGACAAAACAAATGCCTTCTAATGCTAGATAAGTTTTAGGCACGTTTAATATATTTGTTTTCATTAAGAATGCGGCGTACGCATCTTTCTGAGGCGTTAAAAAATAATTCGAGGATGCAATATTGCACTTCGGCAAATATCGTCTTAAAATTAATTTCCACTAGTTTAATATAAGAGGTATAGAGATATTATAGGTATATTAAAAATGAGCAAATTTAGGCCTTAACACGATTTTTCTAAATAGTTTAAGTTAAGTATAAGTCAATAAAGCGACCATGATAGAATCACGGGACTCGAGGGGTGCCTCATACCTTCCCCTCGATCAACAGAATTTCTTACCCAGTCTTCTATTTTCGCAGACCAACAAAGAGTCATTTCCTTTTGATTAGGGATTCAATAAGGTGACTTGGAACACCATAACTCAATTCCTTTTGATTTTGTGTCTTTATCGTCGAATGAAGAATCAATATCGTCATTCTTTCGCGTATTTTGAGTCAAATTTATGTCAAGACAGGTGAGAAAGAACTTTAAAATTTGCTACCAACTCCCTCAATTGCACAAAGCATGACAAAGGGTTGATGCACCAAGTTAACATGCTTCAAAATAAAGTAGGATATTCAAGAATGCTTGTCACCCGACAGTTTTTGGACTCATAAAAGTATAAGGGGTGTATTTGAATTTGAACCTGGAGATATCATGTAAGAGAAATATGATTTGAGTCAAAAGAATTTAGTAGTTAGAATTTGGGGTCAATACTACATCAAGTCAACAATACCTATCAATGATTTGCAATGGAGCCGAGCATGACAAGTGCAAGAGATAGCCATAATAGCCAAATACCACAAATCAACCACCGTGTTTTTAAATCAAAAAGTTTTCTTTATATGAAACAAAAACATGTGTCATTTTCAAATAAAAGGTTTCAAAACCTAAATATTAAAAGATGCAATTTCTCATTTCTGTAAATGCAAGAGGCAGTATTGTTACACATATTTAGTAATCACAATCATAGTGAAAACTCATCATCCTATACCCCTAGGAGTCGCACTTCCTTGTTAGGGTAAGTCATTTTCATGTGTTAGGTAATGCACTTCCTAATTTGAGCTTTAACTCCTAGAAGATGCACTTTCTAGTTGAGTCATTTTATTCAACTCCTAGGAGACGCACTTCCTAGTCTGGATAATTCAAGTTTTATATGTTAGGTAAACACATTTTCTAACTTGAACCATCACTCCTAGAAGACGCACTTTCTAGTTGAGTCATTTCATTCAACCCTTAGGAGACACACTTCCTAGTCTGGATAATTCAAGTTTCATTTGTTAGGTGATGCACTTCCTAACTTGAACCATTACTCCTAGAAGACGCACTTTCTAGTTGAGTCATTTCACTCAACCCCTAGGAGACACACTTCCTAGTCTGAATAATTCAAGTTTCATTTGTTAGGTGATGCACTTCCTAACTTGAACCATCACTCCTAGAAGACGCACTTTCTAGTTGAGTCATTTCATTCAACCCCTAGGAGACACACTTCCTAATCTGGATAATTCAAATTTTATTTGTTAGGAGATGCACTTCCTAACTTGAACCATCACTCCTAGAAGACGCACTTTCTAGTCGAGTCATTTCATTTAACCCCTAGGAGAAGCACTTCCTAGTCTGAATAAGTCAGTTTTCATTTGTTAGGTGAAGTACTTCCTAACTTGAACATTCATTCCTAGAAGACACACTTTCTAGTCGAGTAATTTCATTTAACCCCTAGGAGAAGCACTTCCTAGTCTGAATAAGTCAGCTTTCATTTGTCAGGTGAAACACTTCCTAACTTGAACATTAACTCCTAGAAGACGCACTTTCTAGTCGAGTCATTTCATTTAATCCCTAGGAGACACATTTCCTAATTTGAATAAGTCAGTTTTCATTTGTTAGGTGAATCACTTCCTAACTTGAACATTCACGCCTAGAAGACTCACTTTCTAGTCGAGTCCTTCAATTTAACTCTTAGGAGACACACTTCCTAATTTTGGTCATCAGTTTTACTCTGACGAGACACATTTCTTTAGTAGGGCTTTGATTCACACTCTTTCTGTACTTTTCAAAAATTGTAATCTTATGATGCTCACAAAATTTTCTAGTACAAACTGGGGCAAAAAATTTGTTCGTGCTTATTGAATTTTACTTTCTGCTCAGGACCCTCCTTAAGAATGGGATATGACCCTTATGAAGAATATAAATTTATTTTATGTTCAGGATCCTCCTGAAGAATGGGATGCTATTTTTCTGTTTCACCTTTTATTTTGAGTTCAGGAACTTATTTTAAAAAATCAGAAAAGAAAATCCAGGAGTTCGGGTAAAGAAAAAAGGAAGTCCAGGAGCCCGCCTAAAGAACTAGGTGAAGAAATGATAGTTAGGTACCCTCCTGAAGAATAGGGTGAAGAAACAATAAGTTGGGAGCCCGCCTGAAGAACAGGGTGAAGAAATAGTAAGTCAGGAGCCCGCCTGAAGAATAGGGTGAAGATTTTCAAGTTCAAGTCACGAAGATTAGAATAAAGATTCTAGATATTGTAATTTTCACTTGTATTTTTCATTTCTAATTTTTGTTAGTCATTTGAATGTAAAAGCAGAAGTCGTAAATCGAAACCTCGACAGAATCTTACTCGACCTTTATCTCTTTCTCTCACTTTTTACCTTTGAACTACATGTGACCTGATTTCCTTAAAACCTGGGATATGTAGGCGGTCTAAAATCAAGACTCGGTCACATCTTTTATTTTATTTTATTTTATTTTATCTTCACTTTTAGAATAATCGGAGGGCCAAAAATCATCTCTTAGTCTACGTCTTTGTATGAAAACTCTTCGAGATTTCAAACAAAGAGGGGCAAAATGTAGACACGTGATTTTGACCCTCCCCATGTTTAATATATATATTTTTCGATATTAAATATTTATATTTGGTTCGATATTATTTTTATTTTTATTTTTATAATGAAGTTAATTTTAGGATATTATTTTATTTTTATTCCAATTTTTAAAAAATAATATAAAAATTTTAAAAAATATGTTTCTTGTTTTAAATACATAAGTTAGTAGTTTTAGTACTATTTTAATTATATTTATTTTTAGCTAGTCTTAAACTTTTGTTGCATTTTTTTTAAATATAAAAATTAATTAGTTATTATTATATTATTTTATTTATTTATTTAATATTTTTATTGGTTATTATTATTATCTTCTTTTAAAAAAACAAAAAAAAATTATTCAAAAAAATTCTATCCTAATAGATAACTACTCCCCCAATTCCCCCCCCCCCAAAAAAAAAAAAAATCCTCTACTTAAGGACTCCCTCTCCCAGATTTCAACGTACATGACTACATTCATTATCAGATACTTGACAGTAAAAAAAATTTAGAGAAAACACAGAGAAAAAAATACAGAGAGTGAAAACCAAAAAACATCAAAAACAAAGAGAGAAAAGAGAAAGCATTGAAGTTGGAGTTTCGTTCGAATTTTCAGTGACAGTGTTCGAGTTTTTTTTTTCTTTTAATTTATCAACAGGTTCTTATCCGTTTTTGTATTGTTATTTCATAAATTTTAATTCAACGACTTCATGTATATCATCCAATATGCAAGAATTTGATTATTGATATGATTGTGATTATAAGTTGTATTGTATATCTGATTATTTAAATATTTTTGTTTATGTAAAAATGATGAATCAAAATGAGTAGAGTTTTTTTTTTTTTTTTAAAGTGAATATTTAAAATAATACCTAACAGATCCGGATTAGTTTGTACTGAATTGTCAAAGAGCCAAACACTATATTTTCGTTCTAGTTTTTGGTAAATAAAAATTTCAATAGGTGCTGGGTAGGGTGTTTCACGTGAGAATAGCCCTACAGTAATTTAATGGAATCTTTTTCCCTAAAAGAAATTTCATTATATTATTGAAATAAACAATCCTTTTAATTCATGGAATTTCTGTGGCAGTGGATCTTTTTCCATCATGATTGGCTTTGGTTTTCACTTGGAATTATTATTATTATTATTATTATTATTATTATTATTATTATTATTATTATTATTATTATTACTATTATTATTGTCAACCTGACAATTTTCATCCTGCAGCAGCAGGGCCCTCCTCAGCCTTGCTCGGAAGTCGGCCAAATCCCTCTGGAGTTCATCAAACTGCCTTTGAAGTTCCTGCAAGAACTCGATATGAACCTTCTTGTACGAATCTGGATCTGACATATTAGTATTGTAAGTATAGTAGAATGAACGAGAGTGAGTGAGGAGGCTAGAGGGACCTATTTATAAAATGATTGAATTGGAAGGGACTGACTTAGTCAAACAAAAAGCCACGACTGTTCATATCCCTTAAAAGGAAAAATTACACAAATCCCATATATAAGACACCATATTACACAATATCCCTTAATGTTTTAAAAAATTACATAAAATCCCGGATTCATATTTATTAGTGATACATATGTTATATATATCACTACTGTATACATATGTATATACTAGTGATACATATACATATGTATCACTAGTCCATATATGTATCACTGCTTAACATATGTATCACAATTCAAATTTTCGGGAGAAGATGTAATTAGCAAACTATACGGGATTTAATGTAATATTGTTGAAACTATCCGGGATTTATGTGTTGTGTGTGTTAGTGTTACTTAAATAAAACTGGTGACTTTATTAATAAGTAAATTAGAAAAAAAAAAATGGATCTAAATACAACATTTTATCTTTTTGTTGTATTTCCGAAAGAGAAAGATTGGTAATATGTTGCAAAATATATTCCACTTGTCAGATAACTCACAACATATGGACAATCTGTTGCAACAGATGGATATATCAGTTTGCTTTTTCATCAACTGTGGCATTTGTTGCAACTTGCTAGTCATCTGTTTATTCAATTTCATCGAGAGCAATCGATTTTTCTAAACACTTCTTGGCCAAATTCAATTTTCGCTCTTGGATTGCTTCTCTTTTTTTTTCTTTGCATCCTTCAACCAAACTAAATTTTTGTAATTAGATTGAGGGAAAAAATTGAATTTGGAGGTCAACTTGAAGGATGCAAAGAAAAAAAGAGAAGCAATCCAAGAGCAAAAATTGAGTTTGGCCAAGAAGTGTTTAGAAAAATCTATTTCTCTCGATGAAATTGAATAAACAGATGACTAGAAAGTTCCAGCAGACGCCACAGCTGATCGAAAAGCAAACTGATATATCCATCTGTTGCAAAAGATTGTCCAGATATTGTAAGTTATCTGACAGGTGGAATATATTTTGCAACAGATTACCAATCTGTCTCTTTCGAAAATACAACAAAAAGATAAAATGTTGTATTTAGATCCATTTTTTTTTAAAATTTACATATTAATAAAGTCACCAGTTTTATTTAAGTAACACACACAACACATAAATTCCGGATAGTTTCAGCAATATTGCATTAAATCCCGGATAGTTTGCGTCAGATGTGGAGCCTGTTGCGTCAGATATGGAGTCTGATGCAACAGATTTGGAGTATGTTGGAATACATAGCAGCCTTGCTAGTGGTTTGATTTATTCCATCAGTTTCTCCGTCTGTTGCAACATCAACAACAACATAACTACAAACAACAAATAAAAAATATCAACAACAAAGAAAACAACAACATTTGTTCCAACAACAAAGAAAACAACAACATTTGTTCCAACAACATCATCAACAACAAAGAAAACAACAACATTTATTCCAACAACATCATCAACAACAAAGAAGCATACATCCTATGTTCCAACACCATCAACAACAAGGGATGGACCCACATGGAGTCCTCCGGGTGTGCTAGCACAGACTGAACTCGTATCGAACTTTATATATGTATGTGGAAATAAAGAAAAAAACGTATATAATATAATCAGTGAGCACCCATAGTAAGAGTTGTTTGGTTAGCCTAGTTGTTGTTTATGGGTGCTTAAGTCTATTTATTTCTTTTGGTCTTGAGTTCAATTCCCACTCAGCACATATTTTTTAAATTTTGGTAACCAACTCTTCTCTTTTTATTCACTTTAAACTTTTTATTTTTTTCTTCCTTACTCCTTGTGTTGATTGTTCGGACTCCACTATTTTTAAGCTAAGAAACACCCACCGTCTAAACTACACCGCACCACAAGTTCCAACAACGCCAACCCCACCAACAACATAAAAAACAACATCAACAACAAAGAAACAAATAAAATACATAAAAAAATGATACTGCCTACAAAGCTTTTAAACTTCTTCCAACAGATGACTTTTTTTCGCATCTTATAATAAAAATTCTTGGTATGGTTATTCAACAATTAAAAGTTCCTTCAAATTTTTTAAATAAATATGATATGAAAAAATGGTAATTAAATAAATAAAAAGAAGTAAATAAAGTTTCAAGAAGAAGATGAGAATGAAAGAGCAATAGTGAATCATATCATACCTTAATGTCAAAAGGGGGTCAAAACAACAATTTCAGTCGAGGAATCTAAGATATGGATATCGATCGGTTTAGATCCGAACGAAAATTTTTGAGAAAGAGGAGAGAAAAAAAAGGCTGTGATAACCCTAAAGAGGATAGAAAGAAAAAAGTTGAGAGATTTAGGGCTGAAGGAGAGGAGAGGAGAGATGAGATAATTTTAATTTCTAGATGTACTACTCTTAATATTAAATGACTAAACAAAGTGTATTTATTCAAATTTATATTTTCAAAGCATAATTAATAAGGCTAATTTGGTAGTAAAATAAACTCTTAATTAATATTTTCTTGATGGGAGTGCAAAGTCAATATGAAACGGAAGAAGTATTAGGGGTTTCAATGTTCATTAATTAATATTCACTAATAATCTGAGGGGCACGAGGAAGAAAACGGGTGAATTGAAAAGACAGGACAAGACTACTCAATGAGATTTTTTAGTTATCCAAGAAATATTTTTTTCTGTCTTTAGTATTACTACTACTTTATCTACTCGGGCAATAGCTTCCTTTAAAATTAAAAGAAAACAAAAAGATTTTCAAACAGATATGTCGTCTGTTGCAACAGATTTAGATACCTGTTTGAGAAATCCCAACAGGTCAGTCATCTGTGATAACAAATGGAAATGTCATTTGATAACTAAATCAGAAACGTCATCTGTTACAACAGATATCAATATCTGTTTGAAAATTTTCAACAGCTCAGTCATCCGTCATAACAGATGCAAATGTCTATTTGATAATTAAATAAGAAATGTCATCTGTTGCAACAGATATTGTTATCTTTTTGAAATTCTCTAACAACTCAGTTGTTTGTTGTAACAGATTTCATTGCAATTGATTTAGGATGAGTTAGGGATGAAAGAATGAGCTCCTCATTAACTTAATGTTGAGATTAATAATAGTACCTACATCGATCTAGGTGGAACGAAGGATGAATGAATGAGCTCACAGGGTCAAATACAAATCCAATTGAGTCGTTACATTTGCATAGTGTTAGTATTGCGTTCATCCCGACCCGAGTCGTCGATCGGTCACTCTGAGTTAAAATGTGTTCTCATTAACTTAATGTTAAGATTAATAATAGTACCTACATTGATCTAGGTGGAATAAGGGATGGATGAATGAGCACAAAGGGTCAACTACAACTTCAATTGAGTTTTTTGGCAATTGCATGATGAGACGGTACTGCATTCCTTCCGACAAGAGTCATCGATCGATCAC
This sequence comes from Capsicum pubescens, assembly GCA_030864215.1. Classification (NCBI taxonomy): domain Eukaryota; kingdom Viridiplantae; phylum Streptophyta; class Magnoliopsida; order Solanales; family Solanaceae; genus Capsicum; species Capsicum pubescens. Next base: position 181,823,344 of record CM061539.1, on the reverse strand, counting down.
TCTGAGACGAATCGATTCTTACTACCTCGTATGTTCAACTAATACCTTAATTGAATAATCTGGGACTAGGGATGAGTTCTCATAGGGTCAAATACAACTTCAATTGAGTCTTTTGGCAAATGCATGATGAGACGGGACTGCGTTCCTCCCGACAAAAGTCGTCGATCGATCACTCTGAGCCAAACCGATTCTTACTACCTCATATGTTCAACTAATACCTTAATTGATTAATCTAGGACTAGGGGTGAGTTCTCATAATGTCAACTACAATAGATGACAGTGCCTATTTGATAATTTACAACAGATAGGTAATCTGTCGCAATAGATGACTTAATCTGTTTGATAGTTTACAATAGATTCATGATCTTTCACAACAAATGACTTAATCTGTTTGATAGTTTACAACGTATGGATAATATGTTGCAACAGATTACATAATCTTAATTCAACTACAATAGATGACATTTGTTGCAACAGGTTGAACATTTGTTTATATATAATTCAATTATGTTCATATGTTAGACTAATACCTTAATTAAATGTGAGTTCTCATAGGGTCAACTACAACTTCAATTTGGTATTTTGGAAATTGCATGATGAGACGGTATTGCATTTCTCCCGACCAGAGTCGGCGATCGATCACTCTGAGACGAACCGATTCTTACTACCTCATATGTTAGACTAATACCTTAATTGATTAATTTAGGACTAGGGTACTAATACCTTAATTGAATAGTCTAGGACTAGGGGTGAGTTCTCATAGGGTCAACTACAACTTTAATTGAGTCTTTTGGCAATTACATAATGAGACGATACTGCGTTCCTCCCGACAGAGTCGTCGATCGATCACTCAGAGCCGAACCGATTCTTACTACCTCATGTGTTAGACTAATACCTTAATTGATTAATCTAGGACTAGGGTGCTAATACCTTAATTGAATAGTCTGGTACTAGGGGTGAGTTCTCATAGGGTCAACTACAACTTCAATTGAGTCTTTTGGCAATTGCATAATGAGACGGTACTGCGTTCCTCCCGACAGAGTCATCGATCGATCACTCTGAGCTGAGTCGATTCTTACTACCTCATATGTTATACTAATATCTTAATTGATTAATTTAGGACTAGAGCACTAATACCTTAATTGAATAGTCTGGGACTAGGGGTGTGTTCTCATAGGGTCAACTACAACTTCAATTGAGTCTTTTGTCAATTGCATAAGGAGACGATACTGCGTTCCTCCCGATAGAGTCGTCAATCGATCACTCTGAGCCAAACCGATTCTTACTACCTCATATGTTAGACTAATACCTTAATTGATTAATCTAGGACTAGGGTAATAATACCTTAATTGAATAGTATGGGACTAGGGGTGAGTTCTCATAGGGTCAACTACAACTTCGATTGAGTCTTTTGGCAATTGCATAATGAGATGGTACTACGTTCCTCCCGACAGAGTCGTCGATCGATCACTCTGAGCTGAGTCGATTCTTACTACCTCATATGTTATACTAATATCTTAATTAATTAATTTAGGACTAGAGCACTAATACCTTAATTGAATAGTCTGGGACTAGGGGTGTGTTCTCATAGGGTCAACTACAACTTCAATTGAGTCTTTTGTCAATTGCATAATGAGACGGTACTGCGTTCCTCCCGATAGAGTCGTCGATCGATCACTCTGAGCCGAACCGATTCTTACTACCTCATATGTTAGACTAATACCTTAATTGATTAATCTAGGACTACGGTACTAATACCTTAATTGAATAATCTAGGACTAGGGGTGAGTTCTCATAGGGTAAGTATCGATTAGTCTAGGACTAGGGGTGAGTTCTCATAAAGTCAGCCACAACAGATGGCAGTGCCTATTTGATAATTTACAACATATGGGTAATCTGTTGCGACATATGACAATCTATTTGATAATTTACAACAGATGGGTAATCTGTAGCAACAAATGACTTAATTTGTTTGATAATTTACATCAGATTCGTATTCTATTGTTACCTAATCTGATTGATAATTTACAATAGATGAGAAATCTGAGGCAACATGTTGAACATTTATTTTTTACAATTTCAATTGAGTTCATATGTTAGACTAATAGTACCTAAATTGATTAATCTAGGACCAGGGGTGTGTTTTCACAGGGTTACCTCCTAGAGTACTCGGTCAACTACAACTTCAATTAGTTTTATACAATTTCAATTGAATTACCCTTTTGGCAATTGCATGATGAGAGGGTTAAAAATTACGCATATATTTTATGATTTTAAAAATAATTAAGATCATTTCGGACCAAATTAACATTTTCAAAACTACTTGCCATTCTATTCCAAAATACAAATCAACCTATACAAAATGTTTCATCATTTCAAATCTCGAGGTCTGGCTCTTTCTCTCTCATTCTCACTCAACAATACAGTACAACCAACAACTAATCAATAAATTTGCTCAACCCTCCATAACAGATCATTTTTCTTCTCATTTCCAACCACATAGGTGTTATTTTCGATTTTATTCCTGCTTGTATCAGTCATTTTCTTTGTCTTCGTAGGTAACAGAGTTTGAGAAAAATTCTATATTTGTTTTGTTTTTTCTAAAAAATAAGGGCTTTTAAGTTAATGATGAAAAATAAAACTTTTAATTGTATTATCTTCGAGAATGGGTTTACAATTTTGAGTTTTGATGGTAAAAACGTAGGAAGAACTCGAGAAATCCCTAGTTTCCGTCGCAGTGTTTCGTTGACTGTCGTGGTATAGTTGGATGGTGTTTGTGGTGTTGGTAGTGGTGTTTATGGTCGTCGTGGTGGCACCGGTGGTGGCATTGGTTGGTGGTGTTTGTGGTGGTGTTTGTGGTGGTGTCGGTATTCGTGGTGTTTATTTGTTTGTTGGCATTGGTTGGTGGTGTTTGTGGTGGTGGCTGTTGGTGTGTCGGTATTCGTGGTGTTTGTAATGTATTTTTTAAAATCTATGCATACATCAACTGTAATGTAATTTTTGTTTTTCTTTGTCTGTAGGTAAAATATGTCTCCCAAAAGAAAAGAAAGTAAAAGTGGATCAACGTCTGACCACTAAAAAAAAAGGTTGCAGTATAGAGGAATTCGGAGGAGCTTCCTGAACAATCTCAGTCAGGGAAAAGTAAAGCTGAGGAGAGATATGAAAACAACGTTGAGGGAGGTGGACAAGGGTCTGTAGATGGTGATGAAGAAAATGAAAGTGCGAAAGAGGAGGAATTGAAGAGTCAGAAAGAAAAAAAGGATGATCATCAACATGATGATAATGGATCACCGACGGGGCGTGAGTTAATATCGACATCCCAACATGATCCTGTCAAAATTTTTAGTATTGACAGGTTTCAAGTTGCGATGCTGATAAATGACCCAGAAGGAAAACAACTAACTGGTCAAACTGTACTTAAATGTCTGATGGAGAAATTTTTTGAACATTTTATGAAAATTATGAAGAACGAAAACATGGGTGGACTTTTTAAGAAGAGCTGTTTTGGACGCTTTCTCGAGCTTCCTGAGGACCCCTCTGCCCGTATTCGTTTCCCTATGACGATGATATATGGTCTTCTCAAGCGTAGGATCAAGTACGCAGGGGATGATAAAGATCCGGAGGAGGGGGTAAAAAGAAGATGGATGAAATCTGGATCAACTACTGTGGCATGCCTATTTGTTTTGGCTTGCAAGAGTTTGCCATAGTGACGGGCTTGAGATGCCATCGTCCAGAAGGACCACCACCCCGCAAAAGATCCAAGGCAAGAAAATGCAAGGTAAAAATAAATGGGTTGTTTGACATTTCTCGACGTGGCTACAAAGCATCGGATTTGTTGACAGATCTCGAGGATAAAACCATACCAGAGCAGTACAGGGAGCAATTGTGCTTAGTTTGGTTTGCCCATTCGGTTATATTGGCAAGAGACGTCAACAAGGTCATAGAAGATTATTTGTTGGCGCGTGCTGAGGATTTTGATAAATTCAACAATTATCCCTGGGGATATGACAGCTTCTACTTAACTGTCCAATATTTACTGACAAAGCTATCCTCAGGGACGACCACATTAGACAGCTTTCCTTGGGCTTTCATGGTAAAATTAATCACTAATTTTACTCATCCATTAATTTATATTGAATATAGTTATTATGATTTTTTTTGCTTGCTTCCTATTTACATTTTTTAGGCTTGGGCATTTGAAGTCATTCCTCCCCTCCAAAAGCAGTTAATGGATTACCCGGATGAGGTTTCTCATCCCATGATGTTTAGGTGGTTGGCTGCAAAGAGCAACACCAATATTAAGGAGTCTGATCTCTTTAACCTTCCAGATGATGCAGTACGTCTTCTTCAAGTCAAATAATTCTACTCAAAGATAAGAAAGATATTGAATAGATATTATATCTGATGCACCAGATGGGACATCTATTGTGACAGGGTATATCTTGCATTAGATTACCCATCTGTTGCTTTGGTTCTCTAACCCAACTCCTAAAAGATTAACCATCTACTGCAAATTATGCAACAGATATTTAATCTGATAACATATCGTTCATCTATTGCGACGTATAGATCATCTGTTGCATAACAGATTACGTCTTGTGCAGCTGTTGCAATAGATGATTGATATTTTTCATCAGATTAGCCATGTGTTGCTCTGTTTCTCTTAACCAGACTCAAACGGATTTTAATCATATACTGCAAACTATGCAACAGATGGGTCTTTTAGTTTTTAAAATGTAGCCCAACTGTGAAAATTATTATATTATATGATTTAAATCCATGGATCGTGCCTACTGAGGAGGAGTCGGTGATGACTTCTTATATTACTCTAGGTCATGTTGATACTATTGCAGACCCAACGATGGAGTTAATAAAGAAGGAATTGGCTAGAGCAATAGCCATAATAAGAGCAGTTAGGCAAGGTCAGCCTAATGTTGAGGCTCTTCATGACCAACCTTTTACTAAGGCAGATCCGAGAGCTTCTTCTGGTGAAGTTGTTGGTGTTGGTGGCAGGCATGCTGATTCTGCTACCACTCGTGATGATGAGAATGTTGATGCTCAAGAAAGAATAAATATATTTGAAAACACCCCTTTTTGCCCTTACACAGGTCCCTCTCACCCGTCTTCACCCTCGTGTTCTTGTTGCGAATGCGATGAGTGTAAGGATAGACAAGATAAGCTCTTTGAAAAAGTAGAGGCTATCTCTAAATTTATCGAGGAATTTAAATCCAAGAGGTGTGTCATACTATCCAAGAAGGTGAGGGAGCCACACACTCCTACAACGTTGGTTAGGAGAAAGAAAAGAGCAATTAGAGACGTATTCTTTGCTCGAAAATCAAAAGAAATTACAATTCCTCCCTCTCCAAAAGTTGTTGAAGTTCAGGGGCCAGTCAAGAAGGTGGACATATACACAGAACTTGGCGCCGAAGAGAAGAGGGATCTGCGACAGGCCAAGAATGTCAAGTCAGGGGCACCAGATTACCCCAGGCCTCCCTTTTCCCCCAAAACTTCCAGACTATGACTGATATGTGTATGTCGTACGAGGAAAAGGCAAGTTTACTTTTCCTAACCTAGCCCTTCTAATCTACCCCATGAAGAAGAAGTTACGCAACAGATTTCAAATCTGTTGCAACAGTTGGGTATACTGGTGCAACTGGTAGTGGTTCTATTGCATCTTTACAATTACTAACCTATTTAAAAATTGATTTCTTATCTCATAGCATGTTGACATAATTCTCTGCCTCATGAGGAAAAGGCCATAAATGTACCGGGAAGCTTATGACACTGCCGATAGGATAATGGACCTCGACTTCTGTAAGAAGCTCAAGGATAGGTACGATCAACTCAATGGAGAGGCGTCAGCCCTTGGCGTAGAACTTGATTTCCTAGTTCCTACGTTGGTCTTGGAAGAAGAAGAAACGTTAAGATATGTTAGAGGGGACAGGCCAAATCCATACGGCAAGAGCTGGACCAAGGCAAAAAGGATTCTTGCAGTCATTAGCGTGAATGACATGCATTATCGGGCTGTTGAGATACTACTCGAGGAGGGAAAGATCAATGTTTATGACTCCAACGTACCTCTCATCGACTATTTTGATCTTTTTCTCCTCGTGGAGCCACTGATGGTATTGTTGCCCATTTTGTTGAGGGAGAGTAAACTGATGAATCATTTGCCAAAGAAAGTGTTGATGAAGAAATCATGGGCTTTTGAAGGTCGAAATAGGGGAATGATCCTTCCAAAAGATGATACCGCTAAAGCGAGCGACTCGCACACTCTTGCACACATCGAATATTTGCTAACCGGCACAGAAATGGCCGAACCAACGACTTTTCTGTGAGACAACGTTGTGGCAAACCTGCAAGAGGTCTGGGTTTATGGGGTACTAACTGGACGCTTGAAACCTAGGTATATAGAAGAACTTGTGAAATAGAAATTTTTAATTTCAAGTCACCTTTCACTTTATTACATGTACATGTAGTGAAAATAATTTTTTTCTGATAAAAGTTGAGCTTTTTTATAATGCAATAGATTAGATTGTAAATCTGTTGTAAAATATCTTTAATCCGTTCTGGCAGATAGTTTATCTGTTGCAATAGGTTGGTCATCTGTTGCATTACGACGATGTTATTTCTATGAATAATCTAATAATCTAAGTCTAATCTATTGCAACAGTGGGAAGACCTGTTTGATAATTTCTAACAGATGACCTAAATTTTACAACATATGCCTAAATTTTTTTGATATTTTTCAACAGTTACGCTTGAATATCCATGTGCTCGAAACCACCAAACCAGTAGCAAATATACACACCACCATGAAAATTTCAGCAATTAGGCTTGAATATCCATGTGCCCAACAACACCAAACTAGTAGTAATAACGACAACAATGTAGTATTTTCTTGCTCGATTTTGTTTCACTTCAGAAGCCTTGACTTTGTTCAACAAACTCCAGATTACACGATTTGCTTATGAAGGGTGTCGTTCTTCATACCAATCAAAGTAATCGCATCCACCCAATTTCTATAAAAAGGAGAACACAATTACAAAACAATTACAAGTCAATAATTAATCAATTAATTAAATAAAAGAATATTACCTTTGAAATCTTACAAGTAAAAAACTTACGACCCGAATTTTGTTGAGTCCAAGAAGTCTTTAAAAGAGCTTCATGACCACACTTACAATATCAAAAATCTTTATCACAAAAAACAGTGGAAGATGCGTTCGACATTGTCAAGCTCAGTTGGAAAAAAGAAAAGAAATAATTTGAATAGATAAAAGAAGATGACGATGAAGAAGAAGATTTGGGAATTTAGGATTAAATTTTAGGAGGAAGATGAATATATAAGACAATGAGGGGGGAAATAATGACCGTTGGGGGCCAAGTGACGGCAAGTCAGCGAAATATGACAGACTGACACTGACACATTTGATGCCTATTTTATTTTACGTGTTTAAAATGAACACTGTCTACTTGATGTCTATCTTATTTTAGGTGTTTGAACTGAACACCGTCGATGGGTTGCGCCTTTTTTATTTCAATTCAATTCACTTTAACCTTTTTACACGTAGTGACAATTTTTTATGTCCAACGAAAGTTGAATTTTTATAATGCAATAGATTCTCCATCCGTTGTAACAGTTATCCTACCTGTTCTGACATATAGTTTATCTGTTGCAATAGGTTGGCCATCTGTTGTATTATCTCGATGTTTTTATCTAAAGTCCATCTGTTGCAACAGTGGAAAGACCTGTTTAATAAATTCTAATAGATCACCTACCTGTTGCAACATATGTCTAAATCTGTTTGATTTTTCCAATAGATGTGTCGTCTGTTACAATAGATACATTATATGTTACAATATTTGATTCTAGTATTCCTTTTCAATTAGTAAGTTCAAATCTAAGAAATAAATAAAAATCGTAAACAAAATAAAATAAATCGAACCCTTCATAAATTAGCTGAAATAAGTCAACGAATAAATGAAATATAAAAAAATTATTATGGGTACAAATCTCAACAAATACATCAACAATAATTTAAGTATACTGCCAAGGATTGCTTTGATTTGACAAGCTCAAGCTATAAAAATCTACTCAGTATGGGAAAGTTGTTCTTCATACGGTGCTATGGAATTCGGCTTTGCTCGTCGTGGATCTTTATTGTCGATTACGTACGGTTTCTGCGCTTTCTGTTCTTCGTATTTCCATAAAAAGAGTAACATATTGTCAATGTTGTTCAGCAGTAGCTTCTTCTACATCCACCTAGAAAGCCAAAATTGGTTAATGCTAATCACAGAGATACAACAAAATGGAAAAAAATAACTCATCTCTTCTAGCAAATCAAACAGATCTTCCTCCCGTTTTAAATTATCCCAAACAGAATATATTTCTGTTGCAATAATGAATCAACTGTTGGGACAAATTTCTAGATGAGAAAGACCCTGTGTGATAATTTCCAATGAATGAACCATCCGTTGCAACATATGAATCATCTGTTGCAGCATATAGGTCGTCTGTTGGTATAAATAAAAACGGTATGAAGAGCTAGTTGATTTTCTAAAATAGACGAGACATATGTTGCACCAGATAAAGTATCTGGTGCAACAGGTTAGTCAACTGTTGCAATAGATGTATATTTTTGTTTGATAATTTTTAGCAGATGTGTCATCTGTTGAAACAGATATGTGTCTGTTTATTTTGTCAGTTGGAAAACATATAATATATTCACCTTCTTCAGCTCATGCTGCTCTTCTTTGGACATTGTACATTGCTCAGTTCAACACACAGACAGAAGAGTTGCAATTTCACTTTTTTGGATGCTTGATAATGCCCTGAAAATCACTCTTCTTCTCCTCTTAGCCCCAATCTCTAATGGAGAGGATGGAAATAAAATTCTCTTTGATGGAATGAGACCCCTCTTAGATGTCAATTCCTTTACAGAAGCAGTTAATGCATTAATAGCATTAATCACTACATCATGTTTCGTCCTGCAGTCTTGACATTTGCATGCAGACTATTCGCTGGAAGAGGCAAAATCTGTATAACCAGTATGATCATACTCATAATGGTTTGCTTTAAATACTGTAAGAGGAGCATCATTAGCACCAACAGCAGCACCACTACCACCACCAACAGCTCCATCACCACTAAGACCATCAACAACAAAAACAAGCCCACCCTCCAAAATTATTTTTCTTGTAATGATTGTTGCTTCAAATAATTCCACTTTTATTCTGTCGATGACCTCAGGGTCCAATAAAGTTTGCACAGACCGTAAAGTGAGAAAAAATGGCATCTTCAACTCTCTATTGGTCGGAACTAGCGACGGATGCACAATCTAACATAAATCATTACATATATTAGAATGATGATTAGATCATTCAAAAAAAAATCTTTAATCAAAAGAAAAAATTAATTATAATTATACTTACTGCATCCTTCGGGGGGTTGAAAAGATCAAGAAATTTTACGCTTTTATCAGTTTTGGCCGACAACCATCTCAAGATTCTTGGACAGGAAACTCCTTCCTGGTAGTTCACTTGTTGTCTCAAATAAGGAATGACTTCAAACGCCCAAGACTATAAAATAACGCCAATAAATCAAAACCATTATTGAGCGAAAAAAATCAATGATATCATAATAGAAGAAAGAAACATTTACTATGAAAGCCCATGGGAAACCATATAAGTTGACTGTCTTTGGCGCTAACGGAGTCAAGATCCTCGGAGAGCTTTATTAAATGCATCAAGATCCTCAGAGAGCTTTATTAAATCGAGGCTTATGTTGTTGCTAACATCTCTCGCCCAAAGAATATTATGTACAAACCAAACCAAGCACAAAGACTGCTTGTGATTCTTTGAAAGTCCTTTACATTTCAACGCTTCTATCAAATTTTTATTTTTGAAGCTTGGACCAACAATGGACACCAGATCATCATGATCACACGACTTGCCTTTGCCTTTTTTGGGTGTGTGGGGTGTTTTTTTGGGTTAGAATAGGTATAACTTGAGAAGGAGGATAACATTTTAGTCCAGTAACTATGGCAAACTCCTTCCAACCAAAACAAACAAGCATGACATAGTAATTTATCCACACCTCATCCATCTTATCTTTGTTTTCATACATAAACCTACGCTTGAATAGTTCATATACCATTTTCATTTGGAAACGAGCATTGTTGTCCTCCGCCAAATCAAGATATTTCCCAAAGCAGCTGTCCCTGAAATAAGCATCCAATTTTTGTTCTCGAAGTATATTTTTGAAGGCATCGAAAGATTTTCCCATGGCTGACTTAACCACGAGATCACCCGTTAAATCTGTGGCGCCATCGCACTACATTCTCACAAGATAACGATAAATGCTGGAGGCTTTGACCAGCTCTTCAGTGGAAGGGCTATTAGAATCTGCATCATCTCTTTTGAAACATCCCTCCTCCCCGTGTTCATCATATTCTGCTCCCGATTGAGATAATACTTGTAAAGCAAGCTCATAGAGTGGTGGATGTAGCCTAGCCGCTTTATTTGTTCCTTTACTAGGACTTGATTCGGTTTCTGTTCTTTTGGAAATCATATTATCTAAAATTAGCAGAAATATAAAATAATATATTATTGTTGATTAATGCATCGTTAAAAAGGGATAACAGTAAATCAAACAAGCAAAACAGTAAAATAACAGTTGCAACAGATCACTGATCTGTTGCACCAGGTAGTATATCTATTACATCTTATAACCAAACTGTTGCAGCGGATGAGTAATCTGTTGCAACAATACAAAACATATCACTCATCTTTTAAGACAGATGAATGTTATGTTCAATAGATCACACAACTGTTGTGACATCATCTGTTGCAACATATTAGCGATCTGTTGGAACAGTTAAATAATCTGTTGCGATAATACAAAATATATCACTCATCTGTTGAGAAAGATGAATGGTTTGTGCAATAGATCACACATCTGTTGCAACATATGAGTGATCTGTCAGAGCAGTTAACTAACCTGCAGCAACGACTGAGTAATCTGTTGCAACAATAAAAAACATATCACTCATCTGTTGAGAAAGATGAATGGTCTGTGCAACAGGTCAAACATCTGTTACAACACATGAGTGATCTGTTGGAACAGTTATCAACGGTCAATATTGTTTAGATTTCTTCCAACATAGGGTCGTCTATCGCGGCAGATGAATGATCAGTTGGAAAAATCAAGTCTTGGACATTTTCTGTTGGAAGAGTTGATGGGATTTTATCCAATAGGAGGTTCATCTGTTGCATCAGATCATTAATTTGATGGTTCTTTCCTTGCACCAGATGGTTAATTAGTTGCATCAATTTTTTTATCTGATGCTTAATCTATTGCAACATATGGTAAAGCTGTTGCATCAGATAGTTAATCTGTTGCATCAGAATTGTAATCTGATGGTTCCTCTGGTACATCAGATGGTTGATCTGGTGCATCATATAATAAATCAGTTGCATCAGATGGTTAATATGTTGCACCAGATGGGTAATCTATCGGAGAAAACAAAAAACAGTAGCACGATTTTGTTTAACAAAAAACAACAATTTCACCATTTTTACGAAGAACAGAACAAACCAAACCAAATTGTCGTTTTGTTTTTATAAACACAAACAATAAAAAGGCCATTTCAGACCGCATTTCAAATTAGTGCAACAAATATTGAAATTGTTAACCAATACTATAAGAGAAGTTGGCTCAAGTTCCTCGTTTTCTTCAAAACTAAAAAGGCCATAAATTTTTACCTGTGAAAGAAGAAAAGGAACGATGAAGAATTCAAAGCTGTTGTGGCCGGAGAGCAAAGTTGTCACGTCGATTGAAGGTTGAAGTCGAAAAGGAACTCGAAGACCAACTATTTATAGTCGGATGTTGAAGTCGTCGAGAATTGAAATGAAAAATTTACAGAACAGTTGGTTGGGAGAAAATTGAGAAAGGTTGTCGAGAGAGGAATGAGATACAGGTTGATTGAATTGAAGAGAATAACTTAAAGCCCAACTATTTGTCTTCGGAGATAGAAGTCGCTGGGGGTTGAAGGGATAAAAGAGGGGAACTCGAAGCCCAACTATTTATCGTCGGAGGTAGAAGTCGTCGGGGGTTGAAGGAAGAAATTTTGCAGAACTGTTGGTTGGGAGAGAGTTGAGAGAAGCTGGAGAGAGAGGAGAGAGTGGTTGATTTGGATTGAAGAGGAGTGTGGGTTGGGTTGATTTGTATTTTTGAAAAGATTAGAAAGTTTTGAAAATATTAATCAAGTCTACAATTAACTTAATCAAGTTTTCTAATGATGTTTGACCCTATCTGTTGGTCAATGTCACCAATCCTTCATTCAAGACTTAAAAGACACCTTTCCTTCAATTTTCTCAAGTTATTAGAATGTGGTAAGCTTATATTAAAGAATAGTTATTTATTGTCATTGTTATTTATATTGATGGGTCTTCATAACTAATTGCAATTTGCCTAGTAATTATAGTACTAATATTATTTGTTGTTATATTAAAATATCATGTTATAATTTTTAAATGATGTATTATCTAATTCATTAGAGAAAATGATATTTTTGTGTCAAATTTGTGGATATTTTTAATAATTTTTAAATTTATCAGTATAAATCATGTCTATGTTTTTTTTTATATATAAAAAAGAGTGAAATATAATTTTCAAAACCATGACTAAACACATATTAAAACTTCAATCGAACTTCACACAAACCTAACTTTTCAAAAAGTATTTGAAAATCTATAACCAAACGCTAGCTAATACAGTAACATACTCAATATAATTCCATAAAGTGGAGTCTGAAAAAGATAGACTATAGAGTTCACGCAAATCTTACCTCTACCTCAGAGGGAAAGTGGAGAGGGTGTTTTCGAGGAACCCCCAAGACAAAAGTCATCTAGAAACTGAAAGTGACATACTAAATATACAAGAAATAATAATAGACAATTGTTTACATTGAAATTTTGTGGAACTCTGTGAGACGAATTCAACTTTTGTTAGAGTTCTTTCAGGTTTACTCTACCCTATGTAATGACCCAAAGTTGTTATGTCCGCATGTGACAACTGAATAATCATGAAAAGAAAAATTGGAAATTTGTTTAAATAAATGGTGGAGATCGTAAGGAATCAACGGTGGGGATTAATACATCAAATAGTCCAGCTCATCACCAACTCGTCTAAGTCAGCAAAATCTATAAATAGCCTAACCAAAATTGGAAAAAACAGTTATTGAATTGGCAGTACTCTTTTCCTAAATTCTTCTTTCTATAGTCTTCTTTATCTTCTTCTCTTCTTCTTCGTCTTTCCTATCGAACCTAGTCTTTCCTATCTCTTCTTCTTCGTCTTAAGTAGTTATCTTTTAGTTGTATACTTGTAACCGTTGACTCTTCTATAAACAAAATTCATTTTCATTACTATGATTCGCAATTCATAGTCATCGTGTTTAGGCCATTACAAGTGGTATCAGAGCAACGAACCTATCTCGACTGTGGGTAGTAATTCGAAGAAAATGTTTGTAGAATCATCGACTTGGTTGAATTGGTTGAACGAAATAATGCAAACAGAATGATCCATATGGATGGAATGTCAGGTATAGTTGTGAATGTCAAACAATTGCAGAGGTGGTGATGAACTGGACTATTTGATGTATTAATCCCCACCGTTGATTCCTTACGATCTCCACTATTTATTTAAACTAATTCTCAATTTTCCTTTTCATGATTATTCAATTGCCACATGCGTACATAACAACTTTGGTGTGAGGATTCCATATGTAGCATTAACTGTCATTGCTACAATTGTCATGATGATTGTTTGGGGGAAAAGAATGAAGGGGAAAACCAGGTTGAGATGATGGAATTGATGGTGGAAATTGTTGAACAAAAGGATAAATCTAGTGTGGGTGTATATTTTACTGGGAAGTGCAATGAGTTGAACAAATGTGTCGCAATCGAGGCTATCATAACAACGGCGGAAGTTGACATAGCAGGTAAAACATCTGTCTACTTTCTTACTAATGAGTTAAATTTGCAAACTATTGGGGAATTGTCTTTGGTTGGTGGACGAATCTCTAGACTGGTAGTAATAAAAAAGATTTGGAAGGGAAAGAAACTAAGAGTTGCTTCCTACTTGTTTGATGAAATGTCAAATAGGAATCACGTCCAAGCAGTGCATTTATTCATAAGAATTAAGGGCAAGTTCATCCTTGTAATAGTTGAGCAGGGACTGATTTCTCCTGTATGGGATCCAGGGATATGTTGTGGAGATGTGCAGGCTTTAAGTTTGATTATCGAGAAATTTGACTTGAGCTTAGACGATCCTGATATGGCTAATATTGTATCTTCATCTTATGCTTCCGAAAGGAAAAATGGCAAAACTAATACAGGTTGTGACTTGGATGGAATGGCATTCAATTGGTTGCACCAATTAAATGAGAAGCATGACAGAGCTGCAATTTGTTTTTGGTGCTTCACTTTCTTTATTTCTACAGTTTCTTCTTTTGTGCCTTTTCTGGATTATGGCCGAACATATTGTCTTAACAACTCTGAGGTTGTGATGGAGTGGAATGAGAGGCAGTTTAATTGGGTACTTGATGTTTACTGGAGGAGCATCAAATCTAATGATAATGGATTGCAATATAAACTTTTAGTATGTTCCTTGATTGAGTGGGGTATCATTGTTGTTGTTAGGTTGAACACTTCTCAAATTGATATAGTGCATAGAGATCTAGTCGTGGGTTCAGTTGAGGCAGTGCAGAACGAGGGTCTTACGAACATCATGGGACACAAACTTTCCTTCATTCCTTTCAAGTCATTTTTCAGGTTCATAGGTGCTCTTAAGGATTGAAAACTCCAGCTTTCAAATTCGTTTAGTTTCGATTCTCACTTACTTATTTACTGTGACATGGATGATAGAAAGAGGATTGGCAAGCTAGTTCTAGTATTTGATCCAGGAGGATTGGACTATAACGTTACATGCCTTGACAGAGAAGTTTTCTCATGCTTCTCATTAGGACATGTAAGTTATCATGCTAAAAACACAAGGTGTCTGGACACAGATTTTAGGAAATAGGGTGGTTGGCTAAAAGGTGGTGAAGTCTTGTATGTTGAATTCCTACACATTCAGTGCCAACTAAAAATTGTTGCAAGTTTGTTTGTCAAGAAAAATTCTCATTAAGTTGATCTTCTTAATTTTGTTGGTTCATATAACGGTCTTCCATGTTACGAACTGAAGGGTGATGTCAACGGAATAACACGGATGGTTACTAGTGATTTCTTAATGCTCTCTCTTTACTCTGTTGACTATACTTGTACTTGCTCCGTGAATGAAATAAAGAATTCAACGAAGAGAGGTAAGAGGCCATTGATGGATTTAATTGATGCCTACAAAGTCATTTTTCAGCCTAATGGACTAGTTGAGTTGCACTGTGGATTCCAAATTTCATGTGTTGGTATCGACAATTTTCTTTGTCGGTACCATAAAGGATATAACTTCATGGGACAATTACACTTTACTGAAAGTCTGCCTAAAGGTATAATTGTTAGCTTCACTGTTGGGTTGCTTATGATCAACATTATTGGTGTGTCCTGCTATTGTCCTGGTGTAGTTCGAAGACAAATGACAAAGAAATCTAGTGAGACTTTGAAGTGCAAGAGTTGTTCTTGGTTTATTAGTGACGACAAACATTAGTGTAAGAATGTTGTTATTGGCATAGCCAAAGTTCCTTGCGGTGCAAGCAGAGCTGGCTTAAGGTTAGGCAATGAGACGGAACCAATTCCTTCGTCATTTGCTAGGTTGATGATGCATCTTAACAAGGTTTCACGTCAGCAGCTCGTTCACTTGTTCTACTGTAGGTTGCACTGGCACTTTTGTGGGTGTTCAGTTCTCCCTTTTGCAGACTAGTAAGAACCAACTGTTATCACGGTCGAGTGCATCATCCTTGACCTTGAGGACAAGGTCAATTTCAAGCGGGAAGGATTGTAATGACCCAAAGTTGTTGTGTCCGCATGTGGCAATTGAATAATCATGAAAAGAGAAATTAGGAATTAGTTTAAATAAACGGTGGAGATCGTAAGGAATCAACGGTGGGGATTAATACATCAAATAGTTCAGCTCATCACCAACTCGGCTAAGTCAGCAAAATCTATAAATAGCCTAACCGAAATTGGAAAAAACAGTTATTGAATTGCCAGTACTCTTTTCCTAAATTCTTCTTTCCATAGTCTTCTTTATCTTCTTCTCTCCTTCTTCGTCTTTCCTATTTAACCTAGTCTTTCCTATCTTTTCTTCTTTGTCTTGAGTAGTTATCTTTTAGTTGTATACTTGTAACCATTGACTCTTCTATAAACAAAATTCCTTTTCATTACTGTGATTCGCAATTCATAGTCATCGTGTTTAGGCCATTACACCCTAACCCTTAAATTACCCACGAGACAAATATTTCCTTGAAAAGACATCTTCAATATCCCATAAAATCATGGGATAATAATTACAAAGAAATCATCCTATATTTAAAAAATATGTTACTCACAACCCTTGAATCACCTCCAATATCCCATAAAATTATCGGATATTTACAAAGAAATCATCCTATATTTAAAAAATACGCTGCTCACAACCCTTGAATCACTTTTTAAATCTCAGTGATAACAAAAACTCCACTAAATCTCACTATTTAAAGCAGTGTTCATATAAATCTAATAATTCTTGCCCATATTTTATACATATCAATCTTAAATTAATTCGCTCGTATCCATATTTGTGTCCAGTTCCATTAATCCTCTTCACCGGTCAACTTGACCAAGTAAACTACCATCAAATAATAGTACTTATTAAAAAACTTTCCTTTTCTTTTTCTATTTTTTCCCCAAACAAAGACAAAATAAAAACAAACAAAACTAATTACATCTAAAGAAAAAATTTAAAAGATAATGAAAATACAACAACCTCAAAAAAGAAAAAGGACACTCTATAACACTTTTTAAAATAAATAGCTCAAGTTTGAAAACTTTTCGAAAAGTGGTCAGTTGGATATATTATTTTCGCTTTATAGTTATTTCCTAATTTGAGTCATTTTGGTCTACGTAGTCCATATACAATCCATATACAATACTGATACAATCTATATACAATACTGATACAATCTATATATAATACTGATACAATATTCAACTTTGGCAATTCGGCCCTTTTAAAAATATTTCATTTGTTTTTTGCTATAAATTTTTTAACAGATCAAATATTCTGCTTTTTTTTTATTATTGTTTAGAAATAATAATTAAATTATATAAAAGTGATATAATTGTTAAATAGAATATGTATCTATGTAAGATAAATGTATAGAAATTGTATAGTTCTATCAAATATGTATATGTATAAAATATATATAGAAAGTGTATGAAAATTATATAATTGTTGTATAAAACATGTAAAAAAATATGTACAGTTAGTGTATAAATTGTGTATGAAAACTGTATATTTTTTCTATAGAATATTTATATGTATAATATTTGAATAGAAATTGTATAGAAGGCGTGTAGAAATGGTATAGAACAAGCCAGTAAATTAAAATGGCTAAAAAGTGAAATTTAAATTCCATGATCATTTTCGTGAAAATAGTTTAATTTGAAGTGTCGTTTCTGTCCTTCTCCAAAAAAAAAAAAAAAAAAAGGAGCTAGGAGATAGCTAAGTGGTTAAGGAATATAACAAAGTATTTGCAGATCTAAGGTAAAATTGAGTTGGATGAACTTGAACTTGTTAATATAAATGGACAAATTATTAATCTGTTCAAAAAAAAAAATTGAACGAAAAATGGATTAAACAATGGGACATACTTTATTCTCTAACTTTTATCAAGTTTAATTCTTTTGTTTATTTTCTTATAATTTATTTACAACAAAACAAAATTAATGAAATCAATGTTTTTTGTTTTTGTTATAAAGAACTTGATATATTTCTCGTGGGTCAATTTTAATTACATTTTAGCCTAATTATTAAATAGCTGAATTGTACCAAATTTGTATACGCCGAATTACTTAAATGTGATGAATGAATTAATTGGACGGTCATATATTTAATGGACCAATTTTGGCAACCGTAATCAAAATTTAATTCCAATCACAAAACTCAATTTGTGGGCTACCTTTTTCCACTTTATTTGACAAAATTTGCCATCAGTTAAAGCAAATAAATATTTGCTTGACAAAATTTGCCATCAGTTAAATCGAATAAATATTTGCTTGACAAAATACCTGGCCATGTGTTTGTGATATTTTGGGATACCTGAAAATATCCTAGTGCTATAATTAGAAAGAGCCTTTACTAAATTAATTTATAATTACATAAATATCTAAAAATTATTTTTAAACACACATATAAAAAATAAATCCTTTTTTTCCCCTTAAATATCGTTCCAAGTTAGAGAATGCGACATGAAATGAGACGAATAAGGTGCGATATAACAATAAATTCAGACGAAATTCATCAACAGTCTCTTAAACTTAGGGTCAACTTTCACTTAGACATCTGAAATAGGTGTTGATACAGCAAAACCCTACTTATTACGTTTAAAATTCACAATACCTACCTTTAAAATGTCTAACTGAAAGTTAATGCCAACTTTAAGGGACCGTCGATGTTCCCGCCGTAAATTTAAGGAAAAATGATCTCAAATATTCTTAAACTTAGACGAAATTTGTTGTAATGTGCCTGATTTGCGCGATGTCCTATGACCCTCCTATAACTTTGCGGGAATCCTATGACTTCTTAGACTATTTATTAACGTATTTTACTGACATTTATTTGGACTAAATTTTTTTTTTAGAAATTATTTTATTAACATATTTTATTTTTTTACTAGCTTATAAATGTCACTAAAATACACTATTCCCTTCATTTCATAATAATTGAATTGTTGGAGTATTTTTTAGTGTTCAAAATAATTGAATTGTTCACTATTCAAGATAGATGTTGTATTTTTTTTTAATATTACCCTTCATTAATTAACTTTCCAAGGTTGAGTTTCAAAGATTTGATTTAGTATTAATCAACTATCCTACGAAAGGATAAAAAAGGGGAAAAATATGTCTAATTTATGTTTTTATTTTTTTTCTTAAAATGTGTGCCATATTTCAAAAAAATTGTGAAATGAAGGAAATAATAAAGAGTTTAAGTTTGGTGCATCATTGGTATACTCTTATCTAAGAAATGAATGACCTGATACAACAGGTAAAAAAGTAGATCGACATTGCCAAATTTAAATTCATAATAAATAGTTGATAAAAATACTCACAAAATTTTGGATAAATTAAACATTCAAACAAGGTGCAAAATTAGGAGAGGGGCGAAGACCAGCATGCGGTGTGCGTGGCCCCAAATTACAGCGCGCCAACCGCTTTTCTCTCTATATATACATTCCCTCAACTTTCGCTTCTCCACACACAACATAACATCACCATATACTCTTACCCTCTTTTATTTTCTCATTTTTTCTAATCGCCGGTTTTCCTACCGGAAAATCAAGAAATGGACGTTCGCCGGCGAACTGTTAAGCCTTTATACACACCCAAAGATGCTTCCGCCGGCGAACCTCTCAAACTACACAAACAGCAACAAGTTTCTTCTCCTAAAGCATCTGATGCCCTTCCACTTCCGTTGTACCTGACCAATGGGTTGTTCTTCACCATGTTTTTCTCTGTGATGTATTTTCTTCTCGTCAGGTGGCGTGAGAAGATCCGTAATTCCATTCCTCTGCATGTCGTTACCCTTTCTGAATTGGTGGCTATGATTTCTTTGATCGCTTCGGTTATTTATCTGTTGGGTTTTTTTGGGATTGGGTTTGTTCAGTCGTTTGTGTCGAGGTCGAATAGCGATTCATGGGATATTGAGGATGAGAATGCTGAGCAGCTTATTATTGAGGAAGATAGCCGACGTGGAGGACCATGTGCTGCTGCAACTACTCTTGGTTGCGCTCTACCTCCACCACCTGTTAGACGAATTGTCCCAATGGTTCCTCAGCAACCAGCTAAGGTGGCTTTGTCTCTAACGGAGAAGCCTGCGCCGATAATTACACCAGCAGTATCGGAGGATGATGAAGAGATTATACAATCTGTTGCTCAGGGTAAAACGCCATCGTACTCGTTGGAATCAAAGCTTGGTGATTGTAAAAGAGCTGCTTCGATACGTAAGGAGGCGCTGCAGAGGATTACTGGGAAGTCATTGGAAGGGCTACCATTGGAGGGGTTCGACTATGATTCTATTCTTGGTCAGTGCTGTGAGATGCCTGTTGGATACGTGCAAATACCGGTGGGAATCGCAGGGCCATTGCTGCTTGATGGGAGAGAATTCTCAGTGCCAATGGCAACTACTGAAGGATGTTTAGTGGCGAGTACCAACAGAGGTTGCAAGGCTATATTTGCCTCTGGTGGTGCCAACAGTGTTCTTCTCAGAGATGGGATGACCAGAGCTCCCGTGGTCAGGTTCACTACCGCGAAAAGAGCCGCTGAGTTGAAGTTCTTCGTTGAGGATCCGCTCAACTTTGAGACTCTTTCTCTTATGTTCAACAAGTGAGTGTCATTCTTATTCTTCTTCCTTTTCATGCTGACTATTTCCCGATACCTATATTCATATTGTTTCCATTGTAAATAGTAAATACTCCATACTCCATCCGTCTCAAACTGATTGACCTGTTTTCACTTGACAGGAAGTTTAAGAATATAATGAATACTTTTGAATAGTGTGGTCTTAAATTTAAGATATGTCTAATGTATCAATATATTTCTTAATCTTGTGGTTTTAAACATGTAATGTGAAAAGTTGAAATTAAAAGTTGGTAAAAGGGAAAAGGATCATTCTTTTTTAGACGGACGAAAAAGAAATGTAGGTCGAACAAATTGAGACGGAGGGAGTAACTGTTAATAGTTGTTCAGAGTTTTTGTTACAAATTTTGTTATGTTTTGCCCTTTTAGTATCTCTTTATGTTGATGTGTTTAGTAAGGAGATTCTTTTTTCTAAAATATACTATGTTGTTTTCTTGATCAGTCACTTCATACACCCAAAAAGAGAAAAGAAATGATTTGTAATTCTAGTTTCCTAACAGCTTTTACTCATATATAAATGTTAAAATTGTACAGGTTATCCAATATTATGATTTCAAATTTTATAATTTTTATTTTTGTGATGGAATTTTTGCAGATCAAGCAGATTTGCCAGATTACAGAGCATTCAATGTGCTATAGCTGGTAAAAATCTATATATGAGATTTACCTGTAGCACTGGTGATGCAATGGGAATGAACATGGTATCCAAAGGTGTGCAGAACGTCCTGGATTACCTTCAGAATGAATATCCCGACATGGACGTCATTGGCATTTCTGGTATTCCATCTACCTGTTTATATACACGTCATTTGGTTCGCCATTTTCATTTATTGTTTTCCCAATTGATGTGGAGATAAATTGGGAATGATGTGAAATATGATAGGGAACTTTTGCTCGGACAAGAAGCCAGCTGCAGTTAACTGGATTGAGGGGAGAGGAAAATCAGTAGTTTGCGAGGCAATAATCAAGGAGGAGGTGGTGAAGAAAGTGTTGAAAACAGAGGTTGCTGCTTTAGTGGAGCTGAACATGCTTAAAAACCTTACTGGTTCAGCCATGGCTGGTGCTCTTGGTGGCTTCAATGCTCATGCCAGCAACATTGTCTCTGCTGTATATTTGGCCACTGGCCAAGACCCTGCTCAGAATGTTGAGAGCTCTCACTGCATCACTATGATGGAGGCTGTAAATGATGGCAAGGACCTCCATGTTTCTGTAACAATGCCTTCTATTGAGGTATGTAACTAACATGTGCCGCTTTCTGTTTGTTACAACAACGTATCCGACTTAATCTCATAAGTGGGGTCTAGGGAGGGTAGAGTATGCATACCATATCACTACCTAATAGACATAGACTCTTTCCGATTTCCTGCCTTTTACTGTTTATTACTCCCTCGTTCCTAAATACTTGTCATTCTTACAAAAAAAAAACAGATATTCCACAATATTTGTCATTTTAGAAATCAAGACATCTTGACTATATTTTCCCCGTTTTACCCTTACCACACTTTTCATTAATTAAAGGAAGATGATCAAAGAAATTAAATAAGGATATGATGATAAAAATATACAGTTTCTTGAGGGGTATACTTTTTGTTTTTTGTCGCACCGTCTTATTTTATTACCACCTCGCCTGCTGCATATGAGCACTCTTTGACCAAAGAACCATTAAATTAGCGATCTCTTTCACGTGACATCCTTTTCTTTTTAGTTTATCCTTAAAAGAATGTCATCGCATCATAATTAGAAACAGTTAGCTTCAAAATTTCCTTTTATTCTTAGTAAATAGTTAATAGCAACACATATATACAAGAATTGTTTTAGATCGTAAGTTTTAGAAGTCTTTTATTTTTCCTTAAACACCGTGTCAAGTAAAAAGGTGTTACATAAAATGAAAGGGAGAGTAATATTTAGACTAGAGATATGGATAAAGACAAGGAGAAGTCAGTTTACTGGTACTCTATTAAAGAGACGGTGCTTTTAACGAAGTACATGCAGGCTGGTATAACTTTGCTTTCATCAGATCTCAAGTTTAATACTCAGTAGAATCTGTCCAAAAGAACAGTTCCAGAACAAAATAAAAAAGAGAATCTGTCAGAAGAAATATTGACATGTAGCATCCCATTGAAATATTGTCATACAGGTGTTGCTTGTAGCAGTAAGGTGGGGTGCCAGAAATATTAGTAATTAATATTGTCCTCAGTCCATATGGTGAGCTGGGGGAGGGGGTGGAGGTGTCCACTAAACGGACCCTGTCATCTTAGAAGTCATGATCAAGTGGCATGCATAGGATTAGACAAACTTGAACGTGTTTCTTGCGTCATTTATAGTCCTGATTGTTTCATGTCTTATTATGTATCAATATAATAATGTTGCAATTATGAATGACGAATTCACAGGTTGGTACAGTTGGTGGTGGAACTCAGCTTGCATCACAGTCAGCTTGCTTGAACTTACTAGGAGTTAAAGGTGCAAACAGGGATGCACCAGGGTCAAATGCAAGGCTCTTGGCCACAATAGTAGCTGGTTCTGTTCTTGCTGGTGAACTATCTCTAATGTCAGCTATCTCAGCTGGCCAGCTCGTTAAGAGTCACATGAAATATAATAGATCTAGCAAAGATATTACCCAAGTAACCTCCTCCTCCTCCTCCTCTTAGTGAGGATTAATTATCATCCCCACTTCATCCTGTACATCACCACCCCCACCACCAACTTAGCTCCTCATTAAAGACTTGTACTCCAATAAAAGTAGGAATAAATTTTTCCATTTAGGGAGAACAGCTGCAGAAGTAATTTGAACCCAAAAAACAGAAAGAAAAAAAAAAAGTTGGACAAGTGTCAATACAGGAAGACAACAATAATGTGTGGAAAGTTGAGAAGAAAAGGACAAGCAAAACAAGGTGGAATCTGTGTATGTGGTGCTGTATTCTTTCTATGAAGCCATGTGACGAGGGGGTTGTAGGGTCGTTTGATTCCTGCAAATATATTTAGTGAATGAAGATCTATGAAAAGGTGTTAGGTGGGGAGTTTATCAGTGGGGTTTACTTGTAATTTTATTGAACACTTGGTTAATTTCATTCAATGTGCCTAGGAAGATGATCCTTTATTTTAATCTTTTTCTGTTGTACTCTCTTTCGTTTGTTTGTTAATTTATGACTAGTTTGTAATTCAGGGAGTGTAATGGCATCTTAAATTCCCTTCGAATATTTACTCAGAAAAATGTGCTTTTGTATAATGATTCTTTCTCTGTCGTCTTCATTC
The DNA here is from genome assembly GCA_030864215.1 of Capsicum pubescens. Classification (NCBI taxonomy): domain Eukaryota; kingdom Viridiplantae; phylum Streptophyta; class Magnoliopsida; order Solanales; family Solanaceae; genus Capsicum; species Capsicum pubescens. The sequence continues at coordinate 181,799,479 of CM061539.1, read as the reverse complement.
AATCATTATTGTTTGCTATTCCACAGTTATGGATGTATGTGCCTAAACACGTTCAAAGATGATGGATCTCTCTTGTTCATGTGAAGATTAGTTGTATTTTGGTCCTGAAACACTTATTTAATTAACTTAAAAATATTCTAATCCACAGTTATGGATCCAAATCAGAAACAGGTTTTGCCAACTAAGGCTAAAGACAGAATCATTTAGGATATACACTATTTTATTTTTTCATTTCCTGCAACTTGTTTAAAATATTCTACAAGACGCGGTATGAGAATCATTTTACCCTACACAATGAACCAAACAATTTGCTTTTCTCGTAGACTACGAGTAAACACCAACATATCTAGTATATTTTCACTAAGTGTGGTCTGGAGAGGGTAAGTATACGCACTTCATACCACTGCCTCATAGGTGAGACAGAGAGGCTATTTTCGATAGGCCCTCGGCTTAAAATAAGACAATCTAGACAAGGAATAGTAAAATGACAAGATATAATAGAAATCAACACATCCAATAATACCATATACAAGATATACCAAGTAATACAACAAACAATACAACAACCTACACTAATACTAACTTTTTACCCTTATCCGCATCCTATATAACTTCCTATCTAGGGTCATGTTCTCGGTAAGCCGGAGCTGTTCCATGTCATGCCTAATCACCTCCCTCCAATATTTCTTCGGTCTATCTCTACCTCGCTTGAAACCATCCCTGGCCAACCTCTCACACCTCTGCACTGGAGCATTTGTGCCACTCCCCGTTACATGATCGAACCATCTCAACCTCGCTTCCCTCATCTTGGCTGCTTCCACCGAAACATTCTCATCTCCGCCACCTTCATCTTCTGGATGTGGGCCTTCTCGACAGGTCAACACTCCACCCCCGTACAACAAAGCCGATCTAACCACCACTCCATAGAACTTGTCTTTTACGTTCAGAAGGCTATGAGTAAAATCAAAACCAAATTAAAATTTAATTCATATCCTGATTGTTGTCGAGTTAGTTCCATTTTTTTTTTTAAACACAATGATATTTCTATAAAATCATTTTTGTGAAAACATTTTCCATAGTAAACTATTCCTACATACCGAACACACCCTAATTGGAAACTAATTAAAGAATGGAATAGTTGTGGGGACTTATGGGAGTAATCCTGATGGATGGGTCGAGGATCTTCCAAAAGCAAACATGAATTAAAATGTCAATATTGAGCCAACAATAATTTCTTCTCATACATGAAATCAATTTGAAATTAGATAACTACAACTGTTGTAGTGTTTTTTCACCAAACTTTGCATTTAAGAGTGTATGCCTAAACTTATCGTTTCACCAACTTTTCTCAGGCTGTGAGCTATCAAATCTAATAAAATGGTCCTTAATGTAGCCATAGCTACAACATGTCTGGCAGGCGGAATTAAAATCTAAGCCATTAGGTACGAAATATCATTGTAATCACCAGTCATTGGATTTTATGTGGAAACTTAAAACATGAAAATTGTTTGAATATACGTGGAGATGTAGGGAAACTGAATAAAGTAGTAGGTCATTTCACATTTGGGGTTCGTGCATATTTCTGAATTTTTGTTGTTTGTTTGAGAATATTTGCAAAAACTAAAAAAGGTACTCCTAATTCATGTTAATGATTTTCTAAGTCGATCTCTTAAAAGTTCAAAGACCTACACTTTTTTTATTAAAAAAAAAAAAAAAAAGGAATCAAAAACCGAGTTTGGCAAAAACTCAAGGAAATGCCATCTTGATTGTCCATTTTTTGAGGATGAAATGTAGGGAAACATCATGTTGCAGGGTTTAGTTTGTGAAAGTTGGTCAGATCTAAAATTTTCTGTCATATGAGTGTAGTATCACAAAAAACAAGAAAAACTGATATGTCAAGTGAGAGTTGATCCTTATTTCTTTAGGTAATTAACTATCACTCAACCGAGTGCACCGTTTAGCTTTTTAGGAACATGAGGACCAACAAATATAAGGTTGCGTACAATACATTTTGTGGTGAGACTTTTTTTTCAAATTCTATGTATAGCGGAATTTTTAGTGCGTGTAGCCTTTTCTCAAATCCTGCACATAGCTAAAGTTTTAGTGCACTTGACTGTTTTTTTATATACTAGTTTAGGTATACGCGCCTCACGCGTGTACCTCACTTTATTGAGTTTAAACGTTGCACTAAATAGGATATTTATTTAAATAATAAAAGAATACAATAATTGAATTCAACATCTTTTGGAGATTTAATTAATTAAACTTAACCTTTACCAAAAAAATTTGTCAAAGCCGATCGACATTCATCTGCCACCTGTGAAGTATAACAAAATAATACGATAATAGAGATATCAAAATAATACAACAAAACTTAAACTTTACACAAGAAAATTCTCAAAACAGAGATATAAATACAATACAATTAAAACTAACCTTATCTAAAAAAAATTCTCAAAGCCAAGCGACATATAATTGTACAAGTTTAACTACGACGTCTAAACTATAAATATATCTTGATTAATAAATAAACATGTTGTTATACTATAAATATATAGTCATTGGATGAAAATTCTACTTTCAGTTCTTTTAATTTTATTTTTGGATAAAATTATATGATATCATTAGAATTCAATTCAGTTAGTACTTTTCTAAAAGCTAGATTGTTAATTTAACTAAATTTTCTAATATCTCACGTGGATAAAAGGAAAAAAAAAAAAAAAAAAATTAGCATACAATTAGTGTGGCTAACCAATTTCTTATGATGAAATATAATCCAAAGAATTTGATCAAAATTGTAAATAAATCAATTTCAAATTATTTATTGTATATAAGTCATTATAAAAAAAATCACAAAAAACATCTCAATTATCAATTACCTATCCAAAATAAATGATAATTTATTATTTAAACTTCAAGAACATATAAAAATCATAAAAGAGAACTTCTCAATTAGTAGAAGTCTAACAAAAATACATGATAATTTATTTTTATAACATAAAAAAAATACTAAAATTTTAGAAAACTTACCTCAAATTACAAAAAAATTTGTCTCTTCAATCATAAATATTGTTAATATTTCACTAAAAACTTCTCAATTAGCAATTGTCTATCACGAATACATGATGGTTTATTATTATAAATTTCAAGAACATACTAATTAAAATTTAAAAAACCTTACCTCAAATCACAAGAAAATTTATTTTTTTAATCATAGATATTATCAAGATTGTAAACATCAAAAACAAAATTTTTAGAAAACATACCTTAAATCACAATCAAATTGATGAACAACGATAATAAAGGAAAAAATTATTTGAGAACTATATTGTGGACGTATTATTATAGAAAGGAGGAATTCTCAATTTATAAGAAATTTTAGGTTTAGTTTACTTTCCTTCTTTGTCACTTCAATTTGTATTTATTTAATGTAAATCTATTTTGTTTTTATGTTTTGTTTCATTTTTCTTTCTTTTTTTCTTTTTTTCTTTTTTTCTTTTTTCTTTTTATTTTTTTCCTCCACACGTTTTCTTTCTCCTTTTCAATTAAATTAAATTTTCTTTCCAATTATGTATTTTCCTTTTTTTCTCTCTCTCTTTTTTGCTTTGGACCTTTTTTTTGTTCTTTTCAATTCAAATCAATATTATTTTTTATTTATTTAATTTATTAATAAATTACATATAAGGTAAGATTTGAATTGAATTAGAACTTTCTTTCCTAACTCAAAATTTTAATTAATTTCAAAGTTTTAATATTAATAATAATTAAATAATAATTTGAGAAAAATAGTAAAAAGACGATTCTGTCTAAAGAGGAGATTTTTAATGAAGGGCAAAAAGTTTAAATCATTTTTCTAAGAGTCTTCACACTTTTAATATATTATAGATATAGATAATACTTAATTTAGCAAAGAGATCATATTTCACGTGAACAATAAATTAAGTTATAAATCCGCCCTTGTAGAAGGTACTAGTCACAACAGTACAAAAATATTTCACTTTTTGAGTGTAAAGCACTACCTACCCAAACAGTCATGAAAATTAGTATCACAGAATCTGCATTTCCCCAAAGGCAAAGATCCTGTCCCTCTACAGATCCTCTTCCGAATATATTGCTGAACTGGTCTATTACTATTTTCTTCGTTTATTTTTACTTAATAAGTAACTACATATAGAATAATATTTGTGAAGATTTTCATTGGATAATTTATCATCATTTTACCCTTGTTATTCAAAATTATTCTTACATAATGTAGTAAGTTTATTATATTTAAAAGATGATATAGTGAATCACCTCTATTATTTACTACTACTTTCTTAAAATGTCTATCAAGTAAACAGTGAACCGGAGGTCACATGGCTATCTTAAGGGCCAAATCGTAAGGGTCCAACATGCATACACCTGAGACCTTACAGTTTCATGTCACCCACTCTAGGCACGAACATTTTTTAGGTAATCGCGATCTTGAATTTGCTTACACGCACCTCAATCAATTCATTCTGACACCTTTCATTAGCAACAAGTGCCAGGAACGGTTAGTGGTACTATTTATAGTGAAAATTTAATCCAAATAAAATCTAAGAAAAAATAAGCAGAAATATTCTCTCAGCCTCTCAATCAAGTATACGATACTTTCGGTATTTCACGACATATCCTAATTTCTAAAACTTTTTACTTGCTTTCTTTTTGGATCTATATTAAAAAAAAAAAACATCAAATTTTATATTTAATCATACTTTTTAGTTTTTAATATCTCGCAGATCGTGTTTAATAAGATAACAAGATTCAAAAGACATTAATATATTAACGCATCTTAATATGAACCATGTAGCAACTCAAATGAATGAAAGGAAGCTCGTATAAAGAAGGTCGAAGCATCTACCAAATTAAGCTTTATACCAGCAAACATTTTTTCATTGCCAGAAGAATTGAGCATCTGTAAATGCCATTGAAAATTAAAAAGGACCAAAACTAATAATGCTGGAATTTTTCTTCACTAATAACATAAATTCAAAACCATGCCCATCACCATTCTATTAGACTCGAACCATTTGGTTCCTGGCAATTGAATCAGCACTTAATGTTCGGGGAAATTTGTTAAAATATTCATAAAAATAATATTCTTTTCTTCCATTACTCTACTAATTTATTCTCTTTTCATACCAGTTATGATATGCCTTACTTAGGTAGAGGGGGTCTGTCTAAAAAAACATCTACTTTCACAAGGTCGGGGTAAGGCTGTGTACATACCATGGCCCAAATAGTCATTCAATAAAAATAATATTCTTTTCAATCATAAACAGCAGCGAGGAAACAAATTCTCAATACATAGATATCAATGCAGTCCAGTACCAGAGCCATTTCAATGGAACAAGACCAAGGAATCAATCACTCTTTCCCTCTTGGGCACCAATTTCTTGCAAGTAGTGTTCGGCATCCAAAGCTGCCATGCACCCTACGAGCATGCCCCAGAAGAAAGAAAAGAGAACATCAGGTCATATGTCAATCTCGAGAGGAACATGAGGAGTCAAGACACAATCGTTACACTCGAAGAAGCAAAACACAAACAATTAAGAAAAACAAATGGATATAATCATCACTGTGTTCCCCCTTAAAGGGTCGCTATCTCAGAAAAACATTAAAGCTTTCACATGAGAAGTAATTTCTTATCAATTTTTTTTCACTTTAATCGACCTTGAGATATGGGTAGAGATTCAAACACAATTCCTGTAAGCATTGATTGTCAAAGATGTTAAAGTCCAATAGCAGTATGCCAAGGATGAAGGTACATAAGAGGAGATATTCCTAATACAATAGCAAGAAAATGTTTAAAAAGAAAAAGGCCAGAGCGCCCCCCCACCCACACACCAAAAAAGAAAAACTACATCCAACAGGCATCATAGGTCCTTCCCTTAAATGTATTCTTCTCAACTTAATTCAGAAAATATTTTCCTTCTCAAGGATGAACCAAATATAGAAAAATGAATCAACACTAGCAACCTACAACCACAAAAGCATAATATAAAATGCAATGCTGAATGGAAAAATGCATTAGATCATCCTTCAAGAACGTGTCCTGAACTTAGTAGGATCCTTGAGACACAATTCTGTAAACTACTAACCAGAAGTACAGAAATAAAAAAAGTGAAACATGCAAACAAGTACTACAATATACACCATAATCATTATTCATAGATAATTATGTCTCCCTGAAAATCACAACACCTCAAGACATAACTAGAAATGGGAGGGGCAAACGGGCGGGTCGAGTAGGATATAAATAGGTCAAAAACGAGTTAAACAAAGACGGATAAAAGGCCGAACTCACCCATATTTAATATGGATAAAAAAATGGGTTACCCATCCATATTATCATTAAGGAATATTGTGGGTATAAATTACCCACCCAAAACTGCTCAGATTTTACTAGCTTAAATGCTGCCCAAAATTAGTATCAGTAATTCCCATGGAATATAAAAACTTTGACTAGAATTGTGCTCAGATATATCCAACCAACAGCCACATATAATGTCTTATTGCAGAAAAACAAATAGGGACTTCAGTAAAAAAATTCCTAAACTCCGATTGCACGCATACTTACAGATTAATCTTTCCAGAAATGGTGAACAATTAATTTATTTTTATTATTTTTAAAAAGAGAAACAGAAGCACTTAGATGTAGTGAAAATTGGAGGAAAAAGAGAATGTACTGTTGGGAGTAGAAGCAGAAACTTGATGAGAGAAGGTCTTGAATGAAACAAAGAAGCGAGGTGTAACAGGAAAAAGGGAGAAGGTTTGCAATTTAGCTGAGGGATGTTTTATCCATTTTACCCATTAAATTAACCATATTTAAGTGGATAATATGGGTTAGGCTAATATTTATCCATTGGTTAAAAAATCAGGTATCCAACCCATTTAAAAAGGGTTGAGTTGGATGGATGACCATATATATTACCCATTTTGCCAGCAGTAACTAGAAATAATAATGAATATCAGCTGCCAAAATAAAAGGCCCATACCATTTCTCTAGACTATCAGCATCTAATATCGTCATAAACTAGCACTAAATCTAACAATTGTATAATCCTTTTTTGGAACTGGAAAATCAATATTGACTATAACACATCACAAGGACAACTCTCGAAGCTTGAGTCCACAGTATTTATTTTTATGAGAAAAGCTAAATAGTAAACAATAAACTGATTTTGCTATTTAGTACTACTCCCTCCGTTCCAATTTATGTGGAGGTGTTTGACTGAGGACAGAGTTAAAGAATGAAAGGAAGACTTTTGAAACTTGTGATCTAAAACAAGCCATAGATATGTATGTAACTAAAGCTAAAATGAGAAGTTTAAAGTTAAAATTGTTGCTAAATATAGAAAGGTGTCATTCTTTTTGGGGACTGACTAAAAAACGAAAGAGTGCTACATAAATTAGGCGGAGGAAGTATTTACTTTGCAGTCTTTCGGTATGAGATATATCCTTCGAAGCTAAATCCTGTCTTAGAATGGTAAAGAGTTGGGGAAAAGCCAATATTTTGTCATAAAACATCTAACGCACAAAAACAATTACTGCTGCTTTCATCACAAAAAAAAACCATTCGTGTATAAATGGATTATAGAAAATTCAAATCATGGTTGATGCTTGTATTTCATTAGTACGATCAAAGATCATAGGATCACGAATTTTATGACTAAAGTTAGTAAAACATGGGTCACTCTCTCTCTTTCGGAGTTCACATACATTTTTACAATTCCTAAAAGATAGTTTATACAATTCCTAAAAGATAGTTTAGACCAGATATAAGAGGATCCTGTTCTGGACAAAAACATGCATATTGCCAATCAATTCTACCAAATCACCAACCCCCATCCCACTCCCCTGTTTTGCCTACACCCAAAAAAAGAACATTCTAATTTCCTGGATAGGGTTGCAAGTATTTTCAAAGAGTCTTGAGTTTCTTTCCTTCCAAATTATCCACCATACACAAACAGGAATAATCATCCACCAATCTTCTTCACTACATCTCCTCCCAACACTCTTCCGTCAGTTTAGGGAAATATACAGTAGAACTACGCAAACAACATACAAAGTATAGTCCCATAAGTGGGATATAGTAGAACTAGGCATAGTCCAATTTATGCCTAGAATACAAACTAACATGTGCTTGTCTTACAATGTAAGAAACGATGTTCATTTTACTATCTTGACCAAATAAACGACATCTTGAACAATCTAAATTCGTGAATTTTCTTAGGTAAGACTTGCTTACTACCGAACAGACAAAAGTACAGACCTAATAAGGAATTTTGACCCTACAAATAAGTTTCCAGGACCATACTACAACAACAACAAACCCAGTGTATTCCCACATAGTGGGGTCTGGGGGGTAAGATGTACGCAGTCCATACCACTACTTCAAGAGAAGTAGAAAGGCTATTTCCGATAGACCCCCGGCTCAAGACAAGGAATAATAGACAAATACTTAATAAAGCATGGAACAAGATGTCAAGACAAAAATATGTCACCCACAATGGATAATAAACAAAGAATAGTAAACACATTCCTAATAAAGCATACAATGGCAAGAATAATACATCTACCAAGTAATGTCCTACCCCAACGACTCAAACTGGCACTAGCCTTCTATACGAATTCGCGCCCTCCAGATCTACCTATCTAGGGTCATGTCCTCAGTGAGCTGTAACTGCTCCATGTCCCGCCTGATCACCTCTCTCCAGTATTTCTTCGGTCTACCCCTACCCCGCCTGAAACCATCCAAACCAAGCTTCTCACACCTACGAACTGGGGCATCCGTGCCCCTCCTCATCACATGCCCGAACCATCTCAATCGGACTTCCCGCATCTTGTCCTCCACCGAAGCCACTCCAACCTTTTCCCGAATAGTCTCATTTCAAACTCTATCACCCCTATTAAGCCCACACATCCAACGCAACATCCGCATTTCCACCACCTTCAATTTTTGAATGTGAGAGTTCTTGACTAGCCAACATTCCGCTCCATACAACATGGTCAGCCGGACTGCCACCCTGTAGAATTTGCTTTTAAGCTTGGGCGGCACCTTCCTATCACACAACACCCCCGAGGTGAGCTTCCACTTCATCCATCCCGCTCCAATACGATGGGAGACATCCTCGTCAATCTCACCATTCTCCTGAATCATGGACCCCAGATACTTGAAACCATCCCTCTTACACACCGTCTGGAAATCCAACCTTACTACCACCTCGTCTTCCTGCCTCACGTCATTAAACTTGCATTCCAAATATTCTGTCTTGCTCTTGCTCAACCTGAACCCTTTAGACTCAAGGGTCCGTCTCCACACCTCTAATTTATCATTCACACACACCCGCGTCTCATCAATCAAAACTACATCATCTGCAAAAAGCATACACCAAGGCACCTCTCCTTGAATACGCCGCGTCAACACATCCATCACCAAAGCAAACAAAAATGGGCTAAGAGTGGAACCCTGATGCAACCCCGTCAAGACAGGGAAATGCTCTAAGTCTCCTCCCGCCGTCCTCACCTGAGTCTTAGCTCCATTATACATGTCCTTGATTGCTCTAATATACGCCACCGGTACCCCACTCACCTCCAAGCATCTCCAAAGCACCTCCCTAGGGACTTTGTCGTACGCCTTCTCCAAGTCGATAAACACCATGTGCAGATCTCTTTTCCTTTCCCTATACTGTTCCACCAATCTCCGCACCAGGTGAATTGCCTCCGTCGTCGAGCGCCCGGGCATAAATCCAAACTGATTTTCTGAGATAGTCACTATCCTCCTCAACCTCAACTCGACCACTCTCTCCCAAATCTTCATAGTGTGGCTCAATAACTTAATACCTCTATAGTTATTGCAACTCTAAATGTCAACCTTATTCTTATAAAGAGGGATCATAGTACTCCATCTCTAAGTCTCGGACATTTTCGCCGACTTGAAAATGCCGTTAAATAATTCAGTCAACCACCTTAAGCCAGCCTCCCCAGAGAACTTCCAAAAATCCACAGGGATCTCATCAGGCCCCGTCGCCCTACCCCTACGCATCCTGCGAATAGCCTCCCTGACCTCTTCTACCTTAAAATGTCTACAATAACTAAAATCACGACACTCCTCTGCGTGCTCCAGCTCCCCTAAAACAATAACTCTATCCCCTTCTTCATTCAATAACCTATCGAAGTACGACTGTCATCTCTTCTTAATGTGACCATCCTCTACCAATACTCTACCAATACTCTACCATCCTCCCCTTAATGCATTTCACCTAATCGAGGTCACGACCCTTCCTCTCCCTAGCCTTAGCAAGCCTAAACAACCTTTTTTCCCCTCCTTTCTCCTCTAACCCCGCATACAAGCTCTCAAACGCTGCCATCTTAGCCGCCGTGACTGCTAACTTAGCCTCCTTCCTAGCTATCTTGTACTCCTCCCTATTAGCCCGCTTCTCATCTTCATCCCTACTCTCACCCAACTTAGCATACGCCCTCTTCTTAGTCTCCACTTTCTTCCTAACTTCTTCATTCCACCACCAATCCCCCCGACGATGGCCGGCACAGCCCCTGGAAATACCCAACACCTCACTAGCAGTCTCCTTGATTCCAAGACCATACTACATTTATAGAAATTCCACGATTCAGGTTCCAGTATACAGACTTGACAGAGAAGAACCCTTTGTCAGTTTCCATTAGAGTTTGGGTGATTTAAGGTTCCACAAAAAGAGCCCACAGATAGTACATTCAACCACCTATTACTATGTAACCGGGTAGATTTTCCCTTACACCCCTTTTTCTTCTCCATTAGCAGTCCAGCTCCACCTCTGAAATGGGGTCCTCACCTTAAAACCTTGTCAAAGAACTTCACACTTAACTACGAGGCACAGAGTAACAGTCAAGTGATACTTTAGGCGGCATGGTGCCTTGGAACCCTCTAAGACAATCTCCACACTATCATTGCCTTCTTTATATCATACTTTCATTCCATTCTTTATACCTTATATTGAGAAATCCACCTATAATAACAAAATCAAATTGACACAACCAAGCTGGTGTTGGCTCTTTGTTCTTTTTTCTTCCCAAAATATTATATTTCAAATACTAAGCCATTATCAATGATAAAAATTGTCAAACAAGAGTAAAACACAATAAAAGACAACCATAATGTCACTAGGAGGTATTCTACTTCTTCAGCAAATATACAGATGACACAGCTGCAAAGAGTGCATTCTTACTTTGTTGATACAACTTAAGTTCTCTATCTATACTAATAAAACATGTCTCTGCTAAAATGTTAGGCCAATATATACAAAAGAAATGTCTACAAGCATGCTTTCAAGAGCATCAAAGGACATTAGACCAATGACTGATATTTAGATTCTAAAAGGTAAAAATCACAACAATAAGAAAGTAGCAGGCATACTCCAGCAAGCAAAAACCGAGTCACTAACCTGAGCCAGCAGCAGTAATAGCTTGCCTATACTTCTTATCCTGCACATCACCAGCAGCAAAAACTCCCCTAACACTGGTCAATGTCGTCCCCGGCTTAGTTACAACATACCCATCAGAATCCAACTCTAATTGCTTATCCAAAAACTTGGTGGCTGGTTCATGCCCAATCGCGAAAAACAATCCTGAAACATTCAAATCTGAAACTTCCCCTGTAACAACATTTTTCACCTTTAATCCACCCAAAAGCTTCTCCCCATAAGCCTCCACTACAGTAGAGTTCCAAATCACCTCAATTTTAGGGTTAGTCAATGCCCTATTTTGCATTATCTTAGATGCCCTAAATTCATCCCTCCTGTGAATAAGATACACTTTTGAACCATATTTAGTTAAAAAGTTAGCTTCTTCCATAGCTGAATCTCCACCACCAATCACAGCCAATGGCTTATTACGAAAAATCGGCGCCGCGCCGTCACAAACGGCGCAAGCAGATATCCCCTTATTCCAAAATCCATCATTGCCTGAACCGGGGAATTCAAGCCGTTTAGCCACAGCACCAGTAGCAAGAATAACAGCATCAGCTAATACAGTCCTATCATCAGAAACAAGCTTAAAAGGACTTTTACTAAAATCAACTTTCGTTACAGTTTCAGTATAAATTTGTGTCCCAAAACGAACAGACTGCGCACGACACAGTTCCATCAACTCGCCGCCGCCAATACCTTCAGGAAAACCAGGAAAATTCTCCACCTCGGAAGTTGTCGTAAGCTGACCTCCCGGAGCTATGTCATTAGCCATCCATCCTTCGAAAAGGATCGGCTTCAGCTCAGCTCGCGCTGCGTAAATGGCGGCTGTGTGAGCTGCCGGGCCACTGCCGATTATGCAAACGCGAGTTTTTAGGGTTTTTTGAAGGTCATCCATGGAGGAAAATTTGGGGGAATTTGCGGCGGCGGTAGTGGTGGTGGTGAAGGTGGCGACGGGAATTAGGTTACGAGCTCTTTTGAGGGTACTTAAGAGTCTTGGCCAACAGTTGCCATTCATATTTTTTATTGCTTTGTATATTTGAATGAGTTGAAAGTTGACTTTTCGATGGTTGCTGTGTAATGTGAATATGAATATTTGAATGAAAATGTGTACACAAATGATTATCACAGCAACAATAATGATAATTGGAAATATATAGTTTTGGAAGCAAAACATATTTGGAATCCAATTACATGCTTAACTTGTTGTTTTTCAAAATATATTCAGAATCTATCTAATTGTATGATGCTTAACTTAGTTCAAACATCTTATTCTTTCACTTTTTACGGGTGTGTGACAATCGAATTAGATATTAAAATCCTCCGAGATATAAATTGGAGTAAGCGGAGCATACAATGATACCGCCTATTTTCATTTAGTGGAAGTCCCCGCTAGAGGAAAGGACTGTCAGTAATGGCGTGTTCTGCTTCTTATTTAGAGAGGGATGTTCAACCACTTGATTGTAAGGAAAGGACATCGAAATACTTTCTATTTATCCTATAGTATAATTTGGAGGATTAAAGCCCTCATTTCATATCACCCTGAGTATAAATTGGCGCCTAAATATGATTTTTCAATTTAGCTTCTTAAAATATTGCTACTAATTTGGAAATATTTGAATACATAATTTGGGCTCTAAATTAAATTAAAGTTATAAATGTATATTACTCTTTTTTTTATACGAATTGAAGCAAATTCTTCTGTAAGTTTAGTATGAAGACCGATAAGAAACTTGTAAGTTCTCATGAATGTCCTAATAAATCATACAAATGAGAACTATTTATTTAAGAGATGCTAAAGGTTCAATAAATCAACAAAATGAACTAGGAAATGGATAGAAATAAATTTAGCTATATGCCTATCTTAATCAGAAATCTAGGAATAATTATTGAATTGGATAAGGACAATCCAAAGGATCACATCCCAAATATATACATACTATGGTCATAACAATAAATATTTAATTTGGTAGTCATGGTTCGCCTGGTTCCTTAAGCTGCCCGATTCCAAATAATAAACAAGAATGACGCAATTATGAAGCTTCGAATATTTTTTTTTTCAACTCAAGAATACGTATAGCAACTTTGTTTATATTAATAATAAATATTAAACGTCAAATTAGGACACAACTCGTGTGACTACATTTTAGTATTTGTTGTTTAAAATTATGATGGCTTAGTTGGACTCAATTTATTATTGTTCATCTTTAATAATTACATTGGTAATTTGACCAGTAAAAATCAAATATTTCAAAAAAAATTGGGTAATCTGGCCACGTCCTAACCTGCCTGAAATATCAAGAAGAATGAGTATTTTTTTAATGTGTCTTCCGCTTTCTGGTTCAAAGTAATAGAAAGAGTAACTACTGGTCCTTTGAATTTACAGGCCATCTTTTTCATATGTTTTTCGCCGTTTTTAGATTGTTTAAGTAGGTTTGGGCTAAACACATTGCACTCCTCCCACATCTCGACGACAAAGTAGACTTTGGGTGCCGGAGGTTGTTAGCATGTGGCCAACTCGAGGGGGCTAAAGTTTGAGGTGAGTTTTTCTCGATTGTTCTGAGTTATAGCATGACTGAAAAAACTCCAATAACTCGAATATTGGAGCTTTCGGACCAGATTTTCACTGTGGAGAAGCAATGTTGGAGTCCCAAATCGGCGGGTTAAAGCGTCCTTGATCTCCTTATATGGTCTTGAGCAATCCTCCCCTCGTGAGCTAGCTTTAGGCCCCAGGTCCATTTCTTTATCAATGTGAGACGTGAATGGGCTGAGAAACACAAAATGTGAAGTCCAGTCCAGTTCAAAAAGAAGAAAGAATTCTGCTGCTCAGGAACTTTAGGCCCATCAAACAGCCATGTAGGAAGAGTCTAATGCTTAATAAACATTAGTCTAAACATTATCTCAATTACATTTCAATTACGTTCACAAGTCAATGTTTGGTTGATTTCATTTCCAACGTTGATAATTTACTCCTGATTTTCTTACTTTGTCATGTGAGTCCACATTTGCAAAACCTACTTTATACAACCATAATCGTGGCTTACATGTTGCTGTATCTAGATACTTTATACATATGTTTATTACTTGACTGCTGAAATGAGATCAAGTGCTTAATATATTAATGACCCTCCATATATATTAGTCAAACAGTGGTTACCAACACAATCTTGATGTAACTAAATTATGATGTAAAATGCTTAGCTTTAGGCATCCCCTAAAAAGAAGAATCCTAGAAAATATTATATGAAATGAGTATGGTTGACGAAATCATGGGTAGAGCTATATGTGCAGAGTCTTTCTTCTTTAATGTAGATGTAGTAAATGTTGCACTTTCGTGGTGAAAATTCTTTCTTTTCTCCGAATGAAACAGAACTGACTTCTCCATAAAAAAAAATCAATGGTGATTATCACAATTTGATGAGGTAATGGTCAAAGGTTTGTATTTGCTGAAAAGTAAAAGATAACATTTCATAATCATTTTTTTTTTGTGATAAATGTCACCATCTTAATTAACTCAAGCTTTATCTGCCCCTTGACCTTTCTAAAGTTTATTTGCTTGAAGTCAAAAGCGTTTAATTAAGGACCTCCATAACAAATACTCAAGGTTAGACTAGGCACCTTTTGTAGCAAAAAGTTCATATTTTCATATCATACAGCTTTATAGGTTATGTTCTGATATGACTTTAATTTCTAAAAAATTTATGTCTAGGTAAAAATTAAAGATTAATTTATTTAAAGGACAAAAATTAATGATCACATCAAGTCCATGTATAATGTTGGCTAAGAAATAGCCTTTGCCCACTCCTCTGTTTTATCATAGTATGAAACATAATCTCCTTAGCTAAAAACAGGAAAGTTGTTAGTGAGCAAAACTGATGTAAAATGAATGATTAAAGGCAAATAAACTTTAATCTCATCGCCAATTAAAGAAATAAAAAGTGATTATCATTATGGAGATGTGTAACTAAATGAACTTTTCTAAAGTTTGAAAAATAGGATGGCGCCATAAAGTCTACATGTCCAAATTTTCAACCCCAAAAACTACCCTCAAGACCCTTTTTTTAAAAAAATAAAAATAAAAAAAATCTTAGTATATTTTTTATCCCACAAATTTTTATTTATTTAAAGTTAGTCAAATAAAATGGCCTTGGGTTAGGTGGTCAGCACATCTTTTTTCAAATCTTTATTGATACTTACCTACTAATAACCTTCTCCCAAGATTTGCCACTCCAACGTGCAGTTATCATATAATTATCAAATCACATTGATGCCATAACACAAGGTAAAAATTTGAAATATTTCTCAATGGTTTTACAATAATATTTTTGTTTTTTTTCCCAAGTAAAAGCTTCATTACATAATTACATCTCCATATGCACCTTCCAAAGGGGAAACACAAGGACAGACAGAACTGTCCTAGACTCCTCCTAGGTACGGAAAAAAGAAATACTATATCAAACTGAACATAAAAAGGACCTTTTTGTTATATATAAATAAAACTAAAAATAAATTTGCAAAAGATAACAAAATCAAATCGCCCTAAATTTAATATGTTTAATTGGTAGAGTAAAAGGTTTCAGAATATGAAATGTATCCTTCTCATTTCAACAAATTGCAATAGAAGTGTCATATGAGCTGGATTTAGAGATGCAAGAGTTCTAATTGGAGATGTGTATGATTAAAAGTCTAACATCTATAAATTCTTAGAATAAAAAAAGTATTTCGATAATAAAATATTTTCCTTATTAACGAGTCTTATAAATGTTTTTCCTTCAATGAAACTTACACAAACATAAATTCAAATTAGTTGAGGCCCAAAGGAACAACAACGTCAAAAAAAAAAAAAAAGACGGACAAAAAAAAAAGAAGCAAAACTAAACAAAATCATCTCTCAAGTCATATCTAGGCAATTTTGATTCTAATGTACAGTACAACATGATGAAACAGACCCCAAATACATACATGTGGAGTGACAGACCGAAAGAAAATAAGAAAAAAAAAATAAGAAGCTGAACACATACTAATAACTAACTATATACAATTACAAACTTTGTGTTTCTCTCTCTTTTTCCTAATCATCAATCAGTTGTCCATCTCCTCATCATACCCAGTTACCCATACCATACCATACCATCTAGCTTTAACAATTAATTTCATGGCTGATAAGAACTGGTTTTTCCTCCATGGAAAGTGAATTCCTCTTAATAAAATCCAAGCAATCAGCTATAGCTTCAGCATAAAACGAATTCGAACGTCCATAGGATTTCAATCTATACTCATAATTATTACCTTTATTATTATTCCCATACATACCACAATCTGCGTATTCGCTCACCAAATTCTTCTTGCAATTTCCTCCATAAGATTGATCATGACTACTGACCTTTTTATCACTAAACTTTAACAAACGACGAGTGTATTTATAAGACGATCTCCAAGATCTACAGAAAAGTCTATAAAAATACATAAACTTAGCACGTAGCCTTTGTACTGAGAACCTTCTCGAATTTAGCTTAAAACCTCTCGTCGTTCCGCAACATGACCTTCTTCCAACTCTGTTGTAACTCATGTGACCCATGATGATATTTTTTGTTGTTGTTGTTGTTGTTATAAATAAGTGGGGGATAGATGAATGAAGATTTTCAAGAAGGGAGTTTGTGGAGAAAGAAGGGCTGGTAATTTAGGCAAATAGTTAGGTCAAGTTGGTGTGGAAGGAAAGAAGTTGGGAGATGATAGTGCGCATATATATTGGTTGGGGGCGGAGATCGAGTTGGGGGATTATTTTTTATTTTTTTTTGGAAACTCCACCCGCAGCAGCTACAACCTCTATCCTTCGGGTGAGCACCAGGTAAACCTCTGCCCTTTTGGTGAGTACTCTGGATAAATTTCTCACTATGCAATCGCTCGTAAATCACATAGGAGATATAAACCACACTAAGTAAACCTCGTGCAATGAGGTAGATTTAGATAAACCTCTGTCCTTTGGGTGAACACTCTGTGGTGAGTACTCTAGGTAAATTCCTCACTATGCAATCGTTCGTAAACCACACAGAAGATATAAATCGCAATAGATAAATCCCGTGCGACGAGTTAGATTGAGGAGGCATTAGGGGGATCGATACCGCGACCTCCGCTTTGAAAGTCACCCCTCAAACCAACTCAACCACACCCGAAGGTGCGAGTTGGGGTATTCTTGAAGTTAGAAATTTCGTTAAAAATATATGTATATAACATAATTTTTATTTTTAAATAATGTACTTTATTTTTAATTTTAGTTTTTATTTATTTATATATATATATATATATATATATATATATATATAAATAAGAATGTTTAATTAACTACTTTTCACCATCGCTGCAAGGAGGGTATTTGATTGAAACTTTTAACTTGGAATGGACTACCAGGAGGTAAGACTTAACAGAGAGGAGTGGGAAGTACTCCCACCGTTTTAAAATAGTTTGATCTTTATTAACTTGATATTTTCATTAAGAAAAATATTTATTAAAAAATAATTTTATTAATTATTATTTTATTAAATTAATTTTATTAATTATACTTTAAAAATATAAATTTGAATATATATATTTTATTTAGTCATTTAACGATAAGGTAATATAAGAAGAATATAATAAAACCATCTGAATTTCATCAAAAAGACAAATAAATTGAAACAATTATTTTTAAAAAGAGGATCAACTAAAATGAAGGGAGTATATACTAACCGAGCTTCAAATTACTTTAAATATTTTGTTTTTTAAAAGTCAAACTATATGAATTTTAATTAATATTTAAAAATATTCTTTTTTTACTATATTACTACAATTTAGAAACGCGAAGAAGCAGACACCTCTTCATCGACGTGCCTGCTTCTTTCGTGATTTTACTGAATTACTCCTAAATAATTATTATATGTCATTTACGTATTTAAAAATTATTAATATTTAATAAAAAAGATAAAATAAACATTTATGACATATCTTCTTCAGCTGTTTTAATCATAATTTTACTGTATCACCCCTAATTAATTATTATAAGTCATCTAAATATTAAAAAAAAAAAAAATTAAGAAAAAAATAAAATAGAAATAAAATAATAAATTAACTCTTAATGTTTTAAATTACTTAACATCTTATATGAGTCTCATTTATTTATTTTTACAAATATTTTTTATAGTAATTTTGTTATATCACTTCTAATTAGTTATTATGACTCATTTAATACATGTCTGATTCACCACATCATGCTATTTGGTTGGATCTTACGTATTAGCAAATTAATCATATTTAATAAAAAGAGTAAATTAGACATTTATGATATGTATGTTTCAGCTGCTTCAATCATAATTTTATTATATCACCCCTAATTAATTATCATAACTCATCTAAGTATTAAAAAATTGATAATATTAAATAAAATAAAAAAATAGACATAAATTAACTCTTATTATTTTAAATTAACTTGACATCCTATGTGAGACTCAATTAAATTTTTTCACAAGTATTTTTGTAGCAAGTTTGTTATATCACTTCTAATTAGTTATTATAAATTATTTAAGACATGTCTACTTCGTTACTTCAATCGTGGTATATGATTGACTTTTGAAATTATCTCAGTGTCACTTAAATTAGAATAGAAGAAAAAGTATTATAAGTCACAATAGTTAAAAAACTTAAGCTATTTTAAAAATATAATTGACTATTAATACCCAAAACAATGATAAGGAGAGTATTACAGATTACAATAGCTAATAGCTTAAAATAATAAATTACAGTACAATGTCAAAAAAATATTATAAATTACAATAGTTAACAACTTAAATTATCTAAAAGTATATTAAAAATATAATTAATTATCTAAATTTTATTTATGTCACATAAATTGAGATAAAAAGATAACATATATTGAGCCCGTGTTAATGTACATCTAGGTGCTATGATAAGAACGGCAACTTGGTAGTATTATTTTAATTTTAAAATATTAAATTAATTTATTTAGTTAGCTTCAAAAGTAATTAAATTAATTTTAAAAAGAAAAACCTGGCAGCTATTTATACACTATATTATCCGGCTGAAAAATTAATGAGGGTATGATCTCACGAGATTATTTAAAAAAAAACATGCATTTCTGCTTATGTTTAGTACTAATTATGGATTATTTAATGGGATAATTATAAAGGTCGGTTTGGACAAAATTCGAGTTGAAAAAAAAAATAAATTTAATGCTGAAGTTGCAATAAGAAATAATTTGCGGAAGAGCCATTGTGTTTGGATAGTTGGGCATTCAAATATGCCATAAATAATATTTCAGTATTTATAGCTTTTTACGTTTGAATTTTGTAAATATAATTATAGGCTGGACTTGAACTTTAATATTCGATATATTGGGAAGTATTGAACAACTTGTTTGATGAATCTTTTAAAGTGAAATAAGTTATGTTTTTCACTCTCTTTCTTAATTCAAGTGTAATTCTGGTTCAAGAACAGGAGCAGATATACAACTTACAATATATTCGATTGAACTCCAGGACTTTAGTAAATTTTTGCATATTTTTAAATAATTATTTAATATATGCAAATTATAAATCTAATACATAGTATCATTAAAAGATTAAATTCTAAAACTCATAAACTTGTAAGTATAAATTTATTTTTTAACTTCAATTAAATATTATCCAAAAAATTGAAATAGTTAAAGATTAAGACTGTGATCTTCTTCTTCTTTTTTTCTTTTTGTGGTAAGAAAGGAAAAATGGAAAAAGTCTCTATCTCTGCCGAATTTAACAAATAAAATAAATCAAGTGACTGGAGTTGTTGTAAGATAAGATAGGCATATCAAAGGACATTTAAACAACAAAGCTGATGATCTAACTTCAATCACGCAATACACAAGGCTCCATTTATTAACAAATAATTAATCTCGATTTCTTAAGTCTAATTAGTCCCACAATTTTGTCGTATCAATTGCATAGTTTACTCCAGAGGCCAAATCTGTCGGTAAAATATTCCACTTAAAATTTCATTATACTAGTACGAATCTATGGTCTACATTACTTTTAGTAATTGGTCTGTTATTAAGAAAATGGACGGTACAAGTAATTCTCTACACATGGAAAAAGCGGGGAGCAGTTTCTAACCACAAAAATGTAATAAATTTTATGGATATTATGATAGAGGACAAGACTGCATGCATGGACAATACAATTAGCAACAGTAATATATATATATATATATATTCAATTAATTAAAAGGATTTAATATTATTGATCATGATCCAAAAACAGGTAAAAGAAAAAACTAAAGTTAGAGATAACTCTCTTGAATTTTATTAATGTAGAGATTCGTCTCTTCTTTGATCGGTTTCTAGTGCTAGGCGTCATATATATATATATATATAGTCAAATTTTGGCAAACATTTAATGTAGTAGACAGTTTTTCTTCCTCTACTATTGCCTTAATAAAGCTAAGTAGGGAACTAGTTTTTTGTTGTTTTCTGTTAATTGTTATTTGATTAAGGTAACCTAATTAACATTACTTATAAGTTATTATAGTCCCGCATTGCAACAACTACATATATAGTGACTTGTGTGGTTTAAAAGTCTGGATATATCAATCTTTGGAGCCACTTAGGGGACGTTTATTGGTATGAGGTACTCCCTCCGTCCCATTTTACCCGTCCCAAATTGGGATGACACGTCTATTAAGAAAATAATGATTGGTAATGTAACTTTATCATTTTACCCTTCTTAATTGTGTGTTGTTATTAGTTTCAATATTGATGGATGACTAATAACAAAGAGTAATCAATTACACTAAGGGTATGATGGAAAAAAAAATTGTCTTGTCTTGATAAGTAAAAAAGGACAAGTAAAATGGGACATCAAATTAGGAAATTTGAAACGGGTAAAATGGGACGGAGGGAGTATTAGAAAAGATAATGCATGTGTTAGCTTTATATATTATTAATATATTGTTTGGTACATTTTTTTAATTGAATGCAAGGGAAATCATGGATATATTAGTAATGCAAGGGACTTTAATGCATGCATTCGCATGGATAAAGACTCAATAGCCCTTCAAAACTTTTCAACATCATTTATATTATATTTGTGGAGAATATTTTCGTAAATAATTTTTTTTTTAAATATACAATGCAAGTTATTTTAACACATCAAATCAAGCACCACATCAGAAATAATCTCAACATAATTAATGAAACATAACTAATATATACCAACATTATTAATACATTAGATTTTACACTATTCTTATACGATATGTTACGGGGGATCGTGAATTTAATAATCTTTCGTCATCGCCCATGGAAATAAGCTCCCCCTTATAACTTTGGTTAGATTCATTTATAATTCACTCAATGTATTTTAATCCGTTTAAATTTATGAGAAACCTTATATGAAATATTTAAATAATTTTTTTATTTATATAATATTTTATATAAATTCTAACTCATTTTGAACTGTCTAAATTGGACTCAAACCGTCCATTTACACCCTAATCATCTATCAGCAAGATGTTTATGCTGTTGCGGCTGTTTGTGAGTCTCCATGAAATAAGTATTAAAATAGTCAGCCGTAAACTAAGAAAGCATAAATTGATTGCAGCTTGACAAATGCATGCATTCCCAATGTACTGTGTGTATGATATATTTACTGCCTCAATTCATGACCAAAGCAACATAACACACAGAAGTTAAAGATAGAAAATTAATAATATGAATGAATAATATTAATGTGAACTCAAAAGCACGTGTAGGTTACCTTCTACGACCGCAAGATGTTTCCCCTTTTTCTCATTTTCTAGGCAAGTTTTAGGTGAAAAGGTCTAGGTCCTTTGTACATATATCACTTTTCCAACTAGAAAAAAATCTCATTGTGAAGTGTCTTTCCATGGTAGAAGCCAAGTGTCTATGTCCAAAACCAATGTCTGAATAAATGTAACACAATAATAATAATAATAATAAAATGACAAATTAACAAAACAAAGAGGAACTGTTTGCAGTTGAGTCTGATGAAGACCCACGTTCCAGGGCTTTGGTCTCTTTGTTTTGATCAAGTGGAAGAACACAAATCTTGCCACCAACTTGTAAGATTTTAAATTAAGAATTCCTTGCATATTGTATATATTTTCTCAGTCTTGCACGTTAAAAACCAATACATAAATTGGCTGCGACACAGTCTATACAGGGGTTCTCGGACCCAGTAACTTTCGTGCGGATCTAATATTTATAAAGAGAAATCTAGTAATTACATAAGAATTATAAGTTGAGAATTCATAAACAAAGTGTACTGTTGGTCTAGTGGAGTAGAGAGACTTGTAAAAGTTTTATTAACCTCCTAATTGTGGTTCAAATCGGTTTAATTACTACATTTGATTTTATTTTTATCTAACATGGAAAACCCACAAACTCTAAATTATGGATCCACCTTTGCAACCTAATGCAGAGCAAACCCCTTCTCTCTCTTTTTTTCTTCGATGTTTATACTCTTATATTTTTGAATTTGATTAAATTTGAATTTATGTATTATAAGTCATATCTTTAAGAGTAGTGTATCCAAAAGATTTTTCTTAATTCCAGGATCTCAAACATGAGATCTCTAAATTTAATTAAGGATCAATGAATCACAAACATCCATCACACTGGTAGAAGCGGTAATCTTTATGTGTTGGCGAGGGAATCTCTTTGTAATTCTTATAACACAATGACAATGAAGTTATAATGACTTCTACATTGCACTCGACAGACATTTACACGCCATTTAAGCTAAAGATTAATAAAAAGGATTATCTTTTTTGAATTATTTTATCTTTTTTTCGTTACATCAATCTATGTTTATAAATATAAGGGAAAAGGGTCAAATATACCTCTCAACTTTGTGAAAAGATCCAAATATAAGGGAAAAGGGTCGGGTTATGGGTTGTAATGGAGGGTATATTTGAACCTTTTCGCAAAGTTAAGGGGTATATTTGCTCCTAAACTTTAATAGCGAGGACATATTTGGGCCAAATTTGTAACGGAGAGTATATTTGGACCTTTTCGCAAAGTTTAGGAGTATATTTGCTCTTAAACTTTAACAGCAAGAGCATATTTGGACCAAACTTATAACGGAGGGTATATTTACACCTTTTCACAAAGTTGAGAGATATATTTGATCCTTTTCCCTGAATATAATAATTAAACTGTTTTTAACTCGTATACCTAGAAAACTGTTTGATATTTTAATGAGGGGACAAGGATTGGAAGTGGCATCGAAATCATTGTCCAATGTTTGATTTTGGACATGTAATTACCCTATTACTGTGAGCAGTTTGGAGATTGATTTGAAGTCCTTATCTAATGTTTGAAATTTGGACTTAAATGTCTGACAATTTGTCATTATTTTAGTCTAATCAAGTGCACCGTATGTTATCAGATTTTTTTAGTGGCAAAGTAGTTAACCTCATTCACTTTAATTATATTATTTTAAGTGCATTTTGAAGTTAACGAATTAGAACACGACGTGCCATGTTTTGATTTGCTTATTATTGTCCATTAAAGGACTAACACCATTAGGCAAGAGGACCCCTATTGACATAACTGTCATGTCAATAAGCAGTAAGTCGGACTTTTGATTTTGGTGGGGAAAAAGATCATGTTGAGCCATACTAACTAATTGCGACTATGAAAAATTTTAGTGGCTTAGTTGGTTGTTTACATAAATTTCTATTTTGTTAGTGAGAGTTTGATTCTCATCTTGTAATTCTATTTTCATTTTTTCCTTTTTGCTATTTTTTGGAAAAAAATAAAAATTATCATAACTATGCAATTTAATAAAATAAAACTATACTAATTAAATAAATTTCAAGTGAGAGAAATTGACCTCATTTGGTTATGAAAATCATAATTCTTCTGCGTTGAAGTTGAAGTCGGAGTTGGAGTTGGAGTTGTGTTTGACCATAAATATAAATTTGGGTTGTTTTTAAAATTTTGTGAGAGAAGGAGTGAAAAAAGTGAAAACAAGTTTTATTGTTTTCACTTTTTAAAATACAATTACAAATTGTATTTGGAATTCTTATGGCCAAACATATACTGTTATCACTTTTTTCACTAAAGTAAAAAAGAAAATAATAAATAAATAAATAATTTTCATGGTCAAACGACTACTAATACTACGTATTATGTAGAAAATTTTAGTATGGGCCTCATGCACCACGTCATATTTGCATGAGGCCCCTATTTTTTTGACACATCAACTTTGTGGGCCCACCACTTAAAGTAATTTTCAATTGAGAAAAATACATATAATAATATACCTAACTATTAAATTATAAAAAATAATAACACTTTCTTCTAATTACATTATGTGGCATGTGTAGCATTATTTTAAGTGGTCCCCTACTTTTTTGCCGTCTAAGTAATTATACTATACTAAAATTCCCCTTTTCACTCCTTCTTTTTCTTTCCTTAATTTCAAATTTTTATTCCTTTTTTTTTGCCATTAACCTTTACTCCCGCGTCGATTTTATTGCATTTTGCACGATTCTTGCACAATCTGTGATAAGAATTTGCTTCCCCTATTTCAGGTAACTATTAATCGCATATTGCATGTTAGCGTTTTTTTTTTCCTTTTTTTCTACTTTAATTCATTTGAAATTCAAATTTTAAGAATTTTGTGTTTTAATGGATGAACACACAGCAAAAACACCTACAAACAGTGGTATAAGAAATATGAATTTAGTGTCTGATGCACCATCTTTTAGTCTTAGGTTAACTCAAGAAGATTTAGTTAGTAAAGTTGTGTCAAATCCTTTACAGTTGAACAAATCTGGAAAAATCGAAGGAGATTAGATCGAAGTTTCGCAACGACGAAGTGAAGATGACTGAAATTATGAAAAAAAAAAAAAGTTGAAGAAAACTCCTTCTCCAAAGGAGCAAAAAACTAAAAAACGGTACGAGAAGAAAAGAAAATCTAAAGAAATTGAAGACGATGTTGACAAATCTTATTCTGATGAATCTGAAGAAGAAAGTGAGGAAGAGGTTTTTTTTGATTTGTAAATATATTTTTTTGACTATTAAGTATTGTGTTCAAGTAGTTAATATGTATTTTATGTTATGATGATATTTAGAGATTATATAAAGTTGATTTGTGAAGATGATAGTATAACTGTGAAAATATATTGTTGAGTTAACTACTCATGAATAGGATTTGGCTATATGTATTTTTAATATAGTTGATATGTATTTTTTCACTATTTGTTGCAGTTTTTATATGATTAAAATACATATTCATGTTATATGTATTTATTTACCGATTTAATAATTTTTACAGTTTAACTACTCATGAACAGTATATTGGCTATATGTATTTGTAGCATAATTGATTTGTATTTTTTAGTGTTGGTTGTAGTTTTGATATGGTCAAAATACATATGCATGTTACTTTTAGTTTAACTACCATAACAGTCTATTCGATATATGTATTTTTATTATATTTGATATTATCAAAATACATATTCGTGAACAATATATTGGCTATATGTATTTTTTGCTTACTTGATATGTATTTTTCAGTGTTGATTGTATTTTTAGCATAATTGATTTATATTTTTCAGTGTTGGTTGTATTTTTAGCATACTTGATTTGTATATTTTTGTGTTGGTCGTAATTTTGATATGGTCAAAATACATATGCATGTTCATTTTAGTTTAACTATCATAATTGTCTATTAGGTATATGTATTTTGATTATATTTGATATATTTTTTTTCAGTGTTGGTTGCATGTTATATTTTTTTTTGTCTGCTTGAATTTTATTTACAGATTAAGAAGTGGTAGTTTTACTTTGTATAGGTGATGCGGGACGAAATATTCATAGTCAGAAAACTTTCAAGATTTGCACCACACATGTGCTCGTACAGTGACAATGATATTTATGGAAGCATACGCGCAATTTTAAACAGGGAACAGTTTAAAAACTTTTGCGACAATAATATTTTTGGTTATTTTATGAAGAAGAAGAAGAAGCAGCGTGTAGTGCAAGCACAGTTGTGCAGATGCGTTATGACGCTTGAGGTGAAGGGTAGTTCTTCTTCTGGGATTCTGATTCGTGCTAATGGCACCTTTCTTAGTTTTACTCCCAAAAAATTTGTCATCATAACTAGATTGAATTGTGTGTCTAATAGGTATGACTTTATTTTTTATGAGGGTGTACCAAATAGGATGATTGAGAAGTATTTCAGTGGGGCAGAAATTATACAGAAAAGACAACTATTTCTAGCATTCACGGAGAAAGTATGGGGGGATAACAGTGATGAGGATGCTGAGAAATTTGCAATTCTGTATTTCTTGCATTCATTTATTTTATTTAATGTTGAAACTGTGGTTATACCCCGTCTTCATTTCGATTTGGTAGATAGTGAAAGATATAGGAATTTTCCATAGGGTTCTTTATCTTTTGAAGATTTGGCGAGAAGTTTGAACAACCGGTTGAAAGTTGGTGGTAAATTTTATCTGATTCAGGAAATGCCTCTAGCTATTCAAGTGTGGCTTTATGAGTGTTGTTCAAATGTCTCATCAAAGATTGCAACTAAGGTTGATAATCGGATTCTCCGATTATTAAATTGGAAGATCATTGCACCTCGTCCACGTTTTGAGTTTTTGATCAATGATATGTTCAAGGACAATGACAAGGTTTGTTGTGAATAAATATATATGTATTCTATAGTATACATATATTTTTCTTCATTTACAATTGTTTAACATATTCGTAGGTTATATTTAACAACATAGAGCCAACTAAATTGGAATTGGCAAATCTTGAAATACCACAGAAGAATGTACCTGAAGATGAACGTTCAGTTGATTCTGATGATGACTTTCAGGATCCACCACCAAAAAAGATCAACGGACATTCTAAGAAGAAACAAAAGGTTGGTTCATCAACCCCAGTAGTGAAGAAATCTTCAAGGAAAAAGCAACTTAATATTGTTGATGAGCATACCCAAATGAGGACACCAGCTCCTCGTGCTGCAAAGGCTGCTAGAATGAAGACATCAATTTTCAAGCCAATTCCAACACGACAGACAGTTTATTCAAAAATGAAGAAAGGAAAGAAAATTGCTAGGGTTATTTTTCCTCAGGCACAGTCAAAGGCAGATGGTCATATAGAGGAAGTAGCCGTGTCAAAGCCTAAGAGACATGTTGAGAAAGAAGCCTTTATTTTTAAGAAAGTTTTTGATGAATTCCGCGACGAGGTCATTTTTTTTTATCAAATATCTATTTTACATTAAAAAAATTGTGTTTACTGATTTTGTATGAATACAGGTTCGTGAAGAGTTTTAAGGAAATTCGTCAATTAGTGAAGAAAATATTTTAAAAAATGCTCAAAGCAAGGTAAAAGTTTCATTATTATATATTTAGAGTATTAAAAAATACATATGCATAGTATTCGAAAAATACATATGCAGTTTATTGCTAAAAATACATATGCAGAGCATTCAAAAAATATATATGCAGTGCATGCAAAAATACATATACAGTGTGTTCAGAAATGTATTTTTAGCATTATGTATTTTTAGTGGGTTGGTATATACATATTCAGTGTAATCAATTATTAATCGTTTATTCAACTTATACTTGTAGCTACAACATGAAGATACAGATCTTGAAGCCCAACAGATGGATTATGCTGGTGTCGAAACATCACCATAACAATTCAGTCCTACTGTTTATAAGAATTTGGGCGAAAATCAGGATGGTACAAAGGTAAATAATAACTAACATATGATTATTCATTTGAATGCACATATATAATTGAGTTTTTTTAACAGTTATATGTTATATTATATATAGATTTGTATAAACATATACAACTGAATTTTTGTTTGATGTTGTTTTCATGTTTTTATACTTGTTTGCAAAGGGTGCACTGATTTGCATCTAGATAAAACAAACGTTGAAATTGATTCTCAACATTTAATCCCTGGTGAGCTTCTCCAAAGTATAAATTTGGATTAGAATCTTTCTGAGAAGATTGATCATCATGATGTTCTAGTATGTATAATGAATTAAACTTTACTTTATGTGATGTAATTCTAACAATCCATAGGATAATTATATATTTTCTTTCATTTCTATTGCAGATCATTGATGAGAAAATGGATGGAACAAATTTGTCTGATTCGCAGTTTACAATCCTAGATGAGTTGTTACCAAGTCTTAATGCATACCAGAGAAAAAGCAACATGGCACAATCATCGGCAACCCGTGAAGAAGAACCAAGCGATGAACATTTCAATGATAAGAAGTCCGAGTCTATTGTTCAACATCATTATCAGGTATGTATTATGAACATATGTATGTGGATTATTTTGGACATAACAAAATAATATTTTTTTTTATTTTTTAAAGGAAAAAAATGAAACTATTGGATCGAGCTCTAAACCAGACATGCACGAAGAGGTTGATCTTGATACGGACAAGCAAATTATGACACCTCCTAAAATACAAGAATTAAGCACTGATGAACAAAGGAATGAACCAGTTTGTCCTGATTCACAAAGCACAATCCCTGATGAGCTGCTTCCTAGTCTAAATGCAGACAGTAGTAAGAGCATCACTGTTCATCCCTCTCGTCAACTTCAAACCCCCGTTCAAAAAATACGGATTAGACAACCATCCAAATTCAAGGAGTCACCTTACACGATGAAATTTGATTTAGCTGCCGGTAAGTACACTTAGTTATATATTTAGTTTTCAATGTAATATGTTATGCAAATACTTTTTACTAATTAAATTTTTGTATTATGTAACTATATAGAGAGCTCAGCAGGGCACATACGTATATTCTCCCAGAAACATCCATTTGTTTATCACCCGATTGATGGGATAGTGGATACGAAGATTGTCAACAAGTTCATGAATTGAATTTCTGAAAATCTTCTCAAAGTTCATGCTAAAAGGTATTTCTATTGAACTGTTTTAACTTTTTTTTTTAATTCCATTATGTTTTTATGATTTAACATATACTGATTACCAAAAAAAAAAGGAAAGCAAATGCGGATCATTACAAAAGAAGGAAATCAGCCATTCCAATGATGCATTTTGGAGTTGAGACTGTTGAAGATAAAAATTAATTCTACACAATGGGGTTCCCTGATCAGTCATGGACAAACTCGACTAGTATATTATTTTGACAATATTTCCTTACAGTTGTAGCACTACTTAAAATACATATTATGTTACTTGTAAATACATATGCAGGTGCTCATATGTATTTTTACTATTTTTTTATTATTTAACAAAGAATGTGTTAAACTTTAAATTGCATATGTATTTTGTATTACATACACATGCTAAATTTAGTATACATATAGTTTGAATGATCTAAAATTTTTGGTGTTAATTACTGCAACAAATTGATGTATGCTTCTACTACTTGAGGAAGAAGTCGAAGTATGACCCCAACAGGTCTAACAAATTCAGCACAGTAGATTGCAACTTTATGAACATAATTAGGTCTGTTCGTGATACTTACTCTGTGGATGATGCAAGTATTACTGTGGGAGGACAGGCGGCCCATCTTAATGAATACATAAATGGGTTCCGTATGCATGTTGTTGTGCCATAGCATACGGTGGAAGATATTTATATTTCAGTCAATATAAAGGAAAAACATCATTGGGTGCTAGCAGTTTTATCCTTTTCAGAGAGGTGTATATTCTTATATGATTCATATGAATCATCTGGTCATTATCCAGTTGTTCTTGGTGAGATCGAGAAATTAGCTACAATTATCCCATTGTGTCTCCAACAGTGTGATTTCTACTTTAAGAAAGAAATTCAGGTTGAAAACCATCCAAGATACAAAGACAAAAACTCGTCAGATATGTTTGATGTGTTATTTCAAGAGAATTTGCCTCAACAACCGAGTGGAAGCTTGTAAGTTATTTAATTTATGTATAACAAAATTGTATGTTTGTTAAAAATATATTTTAGTTATTAGTATGTTTTTTTCTTGTTTTTGTAGGGATTGTGGTGTCTATATGGTTACATATGCAGAGTGCCTTTCTTATGGTCACAAAGTTCTTGCGAATGAGTTCGACCTCAATGCACTTCGTATAAGATATGCTACACTTTTGTGGGACTATAGGACCCAAAAACAAGACTCAAATGCTCATAGTGATGTCGAAGCACCTGCAAAGCAAAGTAGAATAACTAGTGTCACTAAAGTTTTTGATGTATAATGAATGGTGGATTGATTACTTTGTATAGTTTAGAAGCTGGTTTATTCATGTAGTTTCTGATTGTACAAACTAATTTTGATGTTTTGAAGTTGTTCTAATTGTAGGTTATAATAGTACTTACTTTTTAACTGAATGTAATTAATTCAGTTTCGAAATTCAGAAATGAGTATTTTATGCAGTTCTACCCTTTTATGTGTGATTTAGTGAAAAAAATACATATGTAGTGTTCATTATATGCTTAAAATACATATGTTGTATTAATCAGGTGTTTTTAGCTAAAAAATACATATACAGTGTTAATATTAAGCATTCCAAAAATACATTTGAACAATAACTAATATGTATTTTAGTATGTTGTTATTTATATTCAATATAAAGGCGAATTTGAATTTAATATAAACTATTTTTTTTAAACAGTTCTAAATTTTATTGTGAGATTTTACTTACAAAATACATATGCAGTGTTGACATTTTGCTAAAAAATACATATGAATTATAAATCAAATATATTAAGCCTAAATATTCATATGCAGTGTTAAGATTAAGGATTTCAAAAATACATATTGATAAGAAGTAATATGTATTTTCATATGTGTTCACTCAATATCATTATAAATGAGAATTCGAATTAAAGTTTAATTTGATCTTATTATGTAGTTCTACAGTTAATTGTTAGATATTAGTTACAACATACATATGCTTGTTGATATTTTTCTTCAAAATACATATGGATTATACATTAAATGTATTTTTAGCATATAAATGCATATGCAGTGCAAAAACTTTGCAATTCAAACATATATTTGCAGAATATGTCATATGTATTTAAATCTTTGAACAATTAGGAACCAAATACAAACTTGATTAATCAAAGTTTTCAACTCTAACCTAAAATATATGTACACAGTGTTAAAAAATACATATCAATTGTAGATTGAAAATACATATGCAATGTTCAGCTTTTGAAACATATACATATGCAGTATTCAAATATTAGTGTGTTCAATTGTCAAATGATGCATAAATGTTTAACTAAAATAAAATCGTTCATGATTATAAAAAATAAAAATAAAGTTTTAAGAAATAATACGGAAGAAGAAATGTATCATTTACGATATTTCCTACAAGAACGTCTATTGTGACCCTTAGCCCCACAAGCACCGCATGAGTTGATGTTCTTCTTTCCAAACATATCCCGGCCTGATTTTCCATGATCCTTCTTTGCAGGTCTGCCTGGAGGTCTTTTGAATTTTGGAGGCAACACTATTTCACTAAGTACGCTCTCTGGAATTATTCAGTCATCTATGTGTGGCAACGGGTAGATGGGAACATCATATGTCTTCAAAACAGTTTTTGATTTAAACAAATCACTACAGTATGGGCCCTTCTCAAAATTCTTTTTCTCTAACACCGTACAAGCATGTGCACATGGTATCTCATCTAGTTGAAATGCATTACATGAGCATTTTTTTTTCTTGAGGCAAACAATGAAGTGTTTTTATTTGTCGTGCACCGTATACACATATTCTGTGGCTGGAACAACCTGATAAAAAAAAAGTTAAATGCAATGATAAAAAAACATGAATTTCATATTCTATGATATGTTGTAAGCACACCAGTATTTTGAAGAAAAAATACATATGCCAAAAATATATATATATGCAGAGTACATCATTTTTATTGAGCATCCAAATACATATGCAGTGTTAATAATATTAATACAAAAAATACATATGCAGAATACATATTATGTTTTTAGTTGTTCATATTGTTTATGTTGTATATCTTTTCATTAAATTTCAAATGAATGGAAGGTATTTTCATACTTATGTTTTCATAATTATAAAATTCACAAAAGTAAAAGGTCATACCGTCATACGAGTACACAAAGCCTCGTTCTCTTTGAGTATGTCATTAAACTTTCCAATGAGTGTTGTGAAGGTATATGAAGTTTTTTGCCTATTTTCGCAATTTCATTATGCAAACAGTAAATGAACTTCCTCAAGAAAGTCATAAATTGGTAGTTCTCTAGCTGATACAAGTACTCCATTTATTGACTCCGCAATGTTTGAAGTCAATGTCCATCCACGATGAACTGTTGCATAGGACCTAGTCCACTTTTCGTAACCAACTAATTCTAAATATTTCTTCACCCTAATATCAACTGCCTTAACTTTTTCTATTAACATGTGGAATTCTAACTTTGAATATGATTTGGCCATTGTATAAAAGATCTCCGACAACGCATCGTGTGACTTCCTGTAAAGTTTTTTCACATTTTTCCATAGATACCACATACGTGCATAATATGGAACATCTTGATACACATCACCAACAACCTTTATGATGCTTGGATTCCGATCAGACACAACATACATGTTTTGTCTTTCCCCGTACGCTTTTTTTAGATTCTAAAAGAACCACATTCAGAATGCATCATTTTCAGAATCTATCACACCATATGCCAAAGGAAATATATGACCTGTACATATAAAATAAAATTGCAAAATCAAATATAAATACATATAGGAACTGCATATGTATTTATTAAAAAAACAGTTAAATAAAATTGTATATTTAATCAAATAAATGGTATCAATTACATATACTAAAATGTAGACTCACATTACTATCAAACATAAACAATTTTGCATGTTTCATTCATGAAACTTTAAAAATATATGTAATATTGTACAGATATGTATATATATAGTGGAGATATGTATTTTCAGGTGATACTCATAAATGCAAAAAAATACAATCAGTTATACAATGTATTTATTATAAAACGATACTAACCTGCTTCATCCATTGTACATGTTGTTACAAATACCCCAGTATACATTCCTCTCAGATGACTAGCACCAACAACTATGACTGGTCTACAATGATTGAATCCTTTAATGAATGCATGTAGAGCGATAAATACATACAAGAACGCATTATCATCTGTCTTCTTCATTCTTATATGTGACTCTGGATAGATAGTATTCAGTACATATAAGTATGATGACAGTTTTCCGTAAGATGCCGATGGCTTACCCCTCAACTCTTCTAACGCTCTTTTCTTAGCCCTCCAACATAAAGCGTATGTCAAATTCATACCAAACTCTTCCTTCATGTCATTTTTTATTTTCGTCACACTATATTTTCGCTTGTGGTTTTTGAATTTATGTTCAACCATACCACCTACCAACATACTAGTAGCATGCACCTTTG
Source organism: Capsicum pubescens (assembly GCA_030864215.1). Lineage (NCBI taxonomy): Eukaryota > Viridiplantae > Streptophyta > Magnoliopsida > Solanales > Solanaceae > Capsicum > Capsicum pubescens. The sequence goes on along the minus strand of CM061539.1, from coordinate 181,765,536 downwards.
GATAAATTTTGTCCTTCACCGGGCATGTATGTTGAAGTCTGAATTCTCTTGTTCTAAATATTTCAGTTTCTCCCATTCCCGATGCACGCATTAAAAACTTGCAGTTTCTTGATTTGCAAAACAATGTATACCTGCATTAAACATCATTTAATACATTCAAAATACATAAAAAAAAAACTAATATTAAACAAGATCAGAGTGATATAGAATGTACATACGTTTTCTTACTTGACCTTTTACTTCGCGTTTGAAACTTCTCCCTAATTGAATAGTCTTTCATGACTGACTTTAAAAGAAAAATTCTCAAGCAAACCTGGTCTTCCTCAACATGTTTGTGATGTGGGTCTGAGATAATCATCTCATCAGTATCCATCTCAAATACATTTAATGCTTGTGTATCTTCGAAAACCACCAATGCTCCTTCATTTGTTGTATTTATCACTGTTTGCAAGTTGTTACAGTTGGTTCTTCTTTCAGCAACACATATAGATGAACTTGCCAAGTTGCTCCCTACAACTTTCTCCAAAATACTTACTTATAAAGGAAGACAATTCATGTCTTGTGTTTGCTTTTTCTGGATAATAAACACTTTTAAACCCATATCATTACGTATTTCTATCTGCCCTGCATTAGCAGTGATTTGATATTCCACTAGAATACGTTTGCTGGTCAAATCCACACTTAAGTCAGATGCCAAACCATCGTGCAGCTCTACGAATATTGTTGATGTGCTCAAAAGTATAGCATCAGTGACATATTCTTCGTAGTTTTTTTCATACGTTCATCGACCAGAGTGTTTCACAAGGACTGTTATACTTCTCATTCCTACTTGATTTTACCAAAAAATAAACAAATATACATATGTGTACAATGTCACTTGTTATAACACATATTTCCAGCTTTAAACAAATTTTGTTTAAACCAAAAATACAAACACAACAAAAGTTTTCAACCAAATACAGAAACTTCTGAATCTAACGGAAGTAAAATAGATATACAAATACATTTTCACATATACAGTTAACATTAAGCATCTGGAGGAAAATACATATGCAAATACAGTTATACAAATAGAAATGCATTTTCACATATACAGTTAACATTAAACAAAAATACATGTGCGGTGTCAACATTAAGCATATCAAAAATACATATGCAATGTTAACATTAAACATAACAAAAGTACATCTGGAGCATACCTAATTTGTATTTTGATATGTGTCAATAGAATTTCATCACATTCAACAGCTGAATTCGATTATTCATTGATCTAGGATTTCAGAAAATAATTGAATAAAATTCAAATTGAAATTTGTTTAAAATATGTTCATATAGTTATACAATAAGAATATTCTACAAAGCTTCACAATTTGTTCAATTGTTAAAACAATCAAAATAATGATAAACGATCCTCAGATAAATAGTCTAATTGAAATTTTAATATATGAAACAACTCCTAAACTGAAATTTTACAACAAATAGTTGAATTCCAAAGGTTTTTGTTATACATGTTGAATTTACTCCTGCATTGCTTCTATCTCAAAATTCGATTACAAATTTTTCATAAAAACTAGATAGGAGCTCCAGTAATGGTTGAAACAAAAAATTGAACTGGAAAATATTAATTATTATGTACCTTAAACAACAGTGGTGGTTGAATTTACAACTGATAGTTGAATTCGAATAAATTGAACTGAAAAATGTACAATTGAATTTGATTCAGACAAATTAAAGCTTCGTCTCAATAATGTTGTTGATTTCGAAGAAGATTCCGTCGAATTTGATTCAACAATGGTTCGATTTCAAAAACACAGCTTTGCTTGCTCAGAAATTGATCAGAAAAAACGAACGACAAATTTTCATTTTGCTTGCTATTTTTCCGGATGAACTCGTTAATGGGGAAAATGGAAATTCGAATTCCTTTTAGTGTTGTTAAGCTGTAATGGAATTCTTTAGCTTTAATGGGGAAAACACGTGAATGAAGTTGTTTTAATGGAAAAAGATTCTTCAAATTTAATTAATTGATAATTATACCATATTTATCTCAACCACATTCAGTTATTTAAGGGAAGTAAAATTAGTTATATATGTATTTTAAAAGGAACAATTTTTAAAAATACAAATAAAAAGTTGCTACAAAAAGTAATTATGAAACTGTTGCTATAAATTCAACAATTAGGGCCTTAAGTATGCTATTTATGAACTTTGCCCTTTTCAATTTTATATTTTTTTGTGTTCTCACGTTTTTTTTTTGGGACAAATCACTTTTTTCCTTTTCTTTTTCTCGTATGGATTAACTTTTATTTACTATTTTTTATTTTTCTTTCTTTGTCCTTTTCTTCAAATTATTTTTTTCCCTAGTGTTACTGTACTAAATAAATTGAAGTTTTTCTTATTTTGCTTTGTTTTTATTTCCTCCTAATTTTTATTTGTTGATATTTATAAATAAATTGTTTTTTTTGTCACTCGATCATGGTGGTAATTTATATTTTTTAATTATATTCTCTTAAATTTTTTTTAGTATAAAGAATTTTGGATATTGAAAATTTGAAATTAAATTTCATAAGTAATGAATACTCAAAAATGTTCAAATTTGATTTAAAAAGGGCAAAAAGTGAGACGTCGGGTACCCTTAACTTTTACTTTTTAGATTAAAACTCTCTTTAATTTGATGAAGATATTTACCTTTTTATTCCTTATATTTTTCTCCATTTCAACAATGCCCTAAATTTGCAGTCATTAAGCATATTGTTTTTCTTTATTTTCATCTTTGCCTCTTCTCTCCGTCTCTTTCCTCTAGTTTCCTCTTTATCCTTTTTCTTTGTTTTTTAATTATTAGAATTAAAAATTATGTATAATTCAACTTATTTATGGTATTAGCAACTTTAAGAACATTTAAGTCATTTTGATAATAAAAAAGTGTTTAACAACCCTTGTTTATCAAACACATCCACAATTTTTTTTCCAGTTTCAACACTTCTATCCAAACATTTATCTGCTTAATTTCTAAACACTTATTTTCAGCTTTTAAACAAATAAATTAAAAGTAAAAATAAAGAAAGTCGAAAAAAATAATAAATAAAAATTTAACTCTAAAATAAAAGAGTAAAAAGATGAGTTGTCTGGAAAAAAAAAAAGGTAAAGGAATAAAGAGGGAGAGGAAGAGGGAATTGTTTTAATAGGTGAACCCCACAAAGTTTATGTGTGAAAATAATAGGGGTCTCATGCAAATATAATGTGGTGCATGAGGCCCATAGTAAAATTTTCCTGTGTTATGCATATATTAAGTAAGACATTAAGTAAGACAAATATCAATCATTTTTACCTTTTTGTACTGCTATAAGGATTGCTAGCTTTTATACAACCTGGAGGATCACCTAGTTTCTAAGTAGCCGTTTGGTAAGGTGTATTATTTTTTTAATTCATGTATTAAAGTGTGGTGTTATCTAGTACGTTGTTTGGTAGAAAATTTAGAGTAATGTATAACTAATATATGGATTAGTTATACATCCTATATCGTATTATAGGGTGTATAACTAATACACCCAATTGGTGAGATTAATAATCCATGGATAAATGAGTAAAGACAAAAATCTCCTCAAATTCCCTTAAATCTTTTCTAAAAATTTTAAAATTTATTCAATGTGAGTTATTTCTTTTCAATTTATCAAAGATGATAATATCCCTCCAAATAATTTTAGTCATAAAAAAACTACTTCATTAACTTAAAAAATACTTATTGGTCAAAACCCCAAAACAAATTGTATTATTGCATACAAGCTTTAATTTTGTAAATAGGATATATCACAAATAAGAATAATTTTTTTGCTTAACTTTAACACTCTACAGAACACAATTTTATGTTAACAATGATTTTATCGTCTCATTCAAAAGTTACACGTACCTCCTCCAACTTAAGAACACCATAAAATGGAAACAACAAATAAAGAAAAGCCACCTCCCCCCTCTCCCCTCTCCCCCCAAAAAGAATTAAAAAAAAAAATCCTACGAGTGAATGATTAAATCTTAAAATTTCAAAGTAAGTTATTAGTTATATTGTTAATTTTTTTATTTTAAAAAAAGAATAATAAAATTTTGCAAAGAAAACACACAAATTTAAACAAACAATATTATTTTTAAAATATAACAATACATATTATTTTTCAATATATCAAATCAAACACTGCATAAAAATAATCTCACCATTACTAATTTCAATATTATTAATCCAAGCACTACTAATTCCAGCATTACGAATAAACTCTATTCAATATTATCTTATATACTTCATCAAATGGCCCCTAAAAGTCTTTTTCTGATTAAATTTTGACATATTTTTAAAAATGATTTTGAATTTAGGGCAAATCACATAGATATACAATGTAAGAGTCAATATTACAAAAACTATCACTAGTTTTTAATTTACAAAATCTACCAAAGGTAATAAAAAAAAAAACAGTTTAAATTACCATGATTTAAGGAGACAATTTAATGATTGATATTTCATCTTATAAATTCCCCTACTTTATTTTTCAACTAATTTTTTTTTAAAAAAAAATAGTAAATAAAATAACCATAAAAACAAGAAATTTATTTGATATTTTTTTATGTTTTTAAATTTAATTTATTTAATTCAATGAACATTAATTTTTAATACTTCTAAGAGATTTAAACCACATCTTATACAAATTTCATGCACCATAAATTTATTAATACATCATAAAATTATTAATACACTTATTTCTATATCGATCAAACACCATAAAAATAGATCAATTTCTATATATATTAGACACCATAAAATTATTGATACAACAATTTCTATACATTTTAGACACTATAAAATTATTATTATTGATACAACTATTTCTAAAGAGTTTAAACACTATAAAATTATTGATACACCAATTTCTAAGACACCTTAAAATAAAATTGATGATATACCAACCTCTATATAATTCAGACACCATAAAATTATTAATATATCAATTTCTAACTACTTCAAAAATCATAAAATTATTGATACACCAATTTCTATGACACCTTAAAATAAAATTGATGATATACCAATCTCTATATAATTCAGACACCATAAAATTATTAATATATCAATTTCTAACTATTTCAAAAATCATAAAATTATTGATACATCAATTTTTATACTTTTCAGACACCATAAAGCTGCCGATACACCAATTTCTATACAACTCAGACACCATAAAGCTGGTAATACACCAATTTTTATACAATTCATACACTAATTTCTATACGATTCATACACCATGATACACCAATTTCTATATAATTCGTGCACCATAAAATCATTGATAACCTTCATTTGCCAGTGTCATCGAAAAATTCTCGAAACTCCTCAAAATTATCGATAGATTCAATCTAGTTGGCCTCTTCTTTTCCAACAGCGTAGAAGTAGAAGAACAGAAGAACAATCAGTAGTAATAAACATTGAGAAAAAAACCGAAACATGCATGGGAAATCATATCCACCATTGTCGTCGTCACCATATCGGATTCTTTTTTTTCTCGTCACTTGAACATCCATCGAATTCCTTTTTTTCTCATCACTTGCTATTATGATATTGTCAAATAATATAGCATCTTGCATTGTCCAAATTTCAATGACAATTGCTGCAATAGGCTCGAAATTGGGCCCATTGAGTTTGAAGTAGTTGGGGTTTGGAATATCCCTTGGCTTCCAAATACCCTTGTAATTAGGGTTTTCAATCAAGGAAGAAGAGGAGATAAAAAAAGGAAGAGGAGGAGGGGGGTTTGGATTAATTTTTTTTTACAGCAAAAAAAGAAACTGAATAGTTGGTAGATTTTGTAAATAAAAATTAGATTATGTAAATAAAAAAAATTAGTGTTAGATTTTGTAATATTTACTCTTAGAGTGTATATCTATGTGATTTTCCCTTGAATTTATTGTCTTCTCATTTATGCAGTTTGGGCCGAAAGCAGGTGGGCTAACAGTTGCACGCAGCATTAAGCTCTCAAGGACATCTACAAGATCGGCCCAATTCTAGCATTTGCTTCAAAACCCAAAATTTTAGGAGGCCTTTTTTGCATTTGTTTTCCTCCCAATTCTTCACAATTAGATTTGCAGTAGCACCTGACTTTTATCGAACAGTTTAAAAAGTTGTTAGCAGCTAGTTAGGGGGAGGTTATTTATATATTAATTTATATAAATACTATCATATTTGACGTTTTTTTACTATGAAATTAATATGATGTTTGGTTTATAATTTAAAAATTTGCATAACTAATCTACGTATAAGTTATGGGAGAATATATGTATTAGTTTATGCAGAATAAAAAATGGAATACTAATACATGAATAACTAAATCTTATATAAAATAATACATAAATTCTCTCATACTAACTAGTCTCTATATTATTAATACTTTGGTAACTCTAATTAGCAACCAATATATCCCCTATATGTCAAAAAAACTTACAATATCACAGTGCATGCCTCTGGTAAGTAAGATAACTTCAAAAATTACAGCTTGGGTGGCTAATAGTTTATCCTATGCTGGTAGGGTACAACTTATTAAAGCGGTGTTGTTCGGTATACAAGCTTATTGGGTAAAAGGGCTCTAGCTAGTAGCTTGGAGAACAGTGCGTTTACCAAAAACGGCAGGGGGTCTTAATCTGGTACATTTGAAAATATGAAATTCCGCTGCAATATGTAATCTTTTATGGGCGCTAAGTTTCGAGAAGGAGAAACGATGGATCACATGGACTCACACATACTATACATAAAGCAGCAACAAATCCTAACTCTGCCAATTCCTGATTAGGAAGATTCTCAGTATGAGGAAGCATGCTCATATAATAGGGGCTGCAAATAACACCAATGTGCTGCATAATATGGTGTGTTTAGAAGCCCTAAGGCTTACAACCTATTAAGAGGTGAGACAGAGAAGGTGGATTGGAGAAACCTAGATTGTAATATAATTGTGCAGAACCTAAACAGGTATTTATCCTGTGGAACTAAGGATGTATTGTTGAGATGGGGAATGGCTATGAATGCGACGTGTGTCATGTGCAACTTAATCCCTGAAAGTGCTGCCCATCTGTTCTTTGCTAAGGCAATACGGGAAGCTGTATTAAAGTGGCAACAATGGACTAGAAAAGCTGCTGAATGGGAAGCAGAATGGCTATGGGTGAAGGGGAATTCGAAAGGTAAAAGTGCAAGGGCAATTGTGTTGAAAGCTAGCTTTGCTGCAGTGGTCTACTTGATATGGATAGAGCGAAACAATCGTATGACATAATTTACCAGCTAAAAGTAGGACTTTGCAGAAGAGTTCAAGGGAATAGGAGACTAGTAGAATATATATATATATTGGAAAATTATGATAGCTAGCAGTGTCTTGTGTTTGTTGTTGGGTAGGAGTTTATTTCGTACTAGAGCCTAGAGGTAGTTTAGTTGAGAGAAGGGGAACAGAGGTTTTAACCCCTTAGTTTTGTAATGACCTTCTTGGTAATTAATAAAATTCTTTAATTGCCAAATATATATCCCCTATATGTACAACACTTGATGTGTGACGACCAAATATTTGATTACTACAATAATATTCTGTTGATGCTGTATCTCTTCTTTAATTTGTGCAAATATTGATACGCACAAAATGTCAAGCTAAATTCTTTGATAATGCTTCATTCCATAAACATACCGGCTGAAATTTAAATTAATTAAAGTCAAATTTAGTTGGTTTTACTACCAAAATTGCTTCCATAAAATAATAGATCATAAATTATTAAATTGTAGGACAGGAAAGAAGTTTCTAAACGGCTGCTTGTGGTCTTTTTTTTTCGGTAAGTGGCTGCTTAGATTCGATATTGTATCAGATAATATACTCAACTTTTGTCACAATAATGCATTAAATCAAACACTCTTAAATAATTAGTGAACCTCAAATTCATTATATCGAGATTAAAATAGGCAGTGATAAAACAATAATCACAATAAAATAATTTAAGTATAAATAATAAAAATAAAAGGACAACAAATTATCAGATCGACACTATCACAAACATAACATGATATCACATTGCTATCTACTGATCTTCGTCTTAATCCACTTTCTCTAAACCTCTCATCTAAGATCATGTCTTTAGTAAGCTGGAAGTATATCTAATCACCTCTTTCCAATATGCGTGTTATGTCCAACCACCTCTTCTCAATACTTATTTGGTCTAATCTTTTACCACTCCTAAAATCATCAAAAGCTACCTCTCATACCTCAGGGCATTCAGGCATCTCGTTTACACATACTTGAACTATTTCAATCTTGCTTTCTATACCTTATCCTACACCGAAATCACTCTTACCTTGTCTCAAATATCTTATTTTTAATCTTATCTCTCTCAATATGCTCACACATCCATCACACGATCCTCATTTTTGTATCTTTCAACTTTTGAATATGGGAGTTATTGTTCTCTTATTCAATCGAGTTGGTATAACCGCCACTTTATAAAATTTGTCAAGTTTTGGTAGACCTTCTTATCACACTAAACTCTAAGGACTCGTTTGGTAGAGTGTATAAGATATGGGTGTCAAACGGGCCAACCCGGAACCGGCCCTTCCTTTTTAACCGGGTTGAGGGCCGGTTTGGAGGCTATCCGGGCCGGGCCGGGCCAAACAGTAAAAAAATTAAAACCCACCCTAACCCGGCCCACTAACCCAACCCGGTCAAACCCACCAAAACCCGGTCAAACCCGGTCAAACCCGTTTAAAAAATAAATAAAAAATTCAATATACACTATATACACTCCAATATACAATATATATTTTTAAAAAAATATATAAACAATTACACATATATACATACCATTCAATATATAACTATATATGACTATACGTACTACTTTAAATAAAACATATGCTATAATAGTATAATATATATATATACACTACAATATATATATATATATATATATATATTTATATACTAATTTATAAAACATATACACATGTATACGTTAAATATATACTACTTTAGAAGATATATACACATATATATGCACCATTCAATATATATGTACTACTTTAAATAAAATATATACTACAATATACATATACAACAATATGTATATATATATAGTTACATACTAATTTATAAAACATATACACTTGTATACATTAAAGATATACATCTATAGAAGATATATACACATATATACGCACCATTCAATATATATGTACTACTTTAAATAAAGTATATACTACAATATATATATATATATATATATATATACTTACATACTAATTTATAAAACATATACACTTGTATACGTTAAATGTATACTACTTTAGAAGATATATACACATATATACGCACCATTCAATATATATGTATTGCTTTAAATAAAATATATACTACAATATACATATATATATACAACAATATATATATATAGTTACATACTAATTTATAGAACATATACACATGTATACGTTAAAGATATACTTCTATAGAAGATATATACACATATATACACACCATTCAATATATATGTACTATTTTAAATAAAATATATACTACAATATACACATATATATACTACAATATGTATATATATATAATTATATACTAATTTGTAAAACATATACACTTGTATTCATTAAATATATATATCTGTAGAAGATATATACACATATATACACTTCTATAGAAGATATCCAATTTATAAAACATATACACATGTATACGTTAAATATACACTTCTATAGAAGATATATACACGTGTATACGCACCATTCAATGTATATATACTACTACTTATAAAATATACTACATTATATATACATTACAATATATATAGATATACTTATATACTAATTTATAAAACATATACACATGTATACGTTAAATATACACTTCTATAGAAGATATATACACAAATATACAAAACATATGCTACTTAATATAATAAATTAATAATATTTGGTAGTAAATTAATAACATATTAGAAGTAAGTTTTTAATTTAAAGTAGAAAACTAGAAATTCAATTTAAAATTTTAAATCGTTAAATGAAAAAATATAAAAAGCAAGGACTAAGGAGTGAATGAATTTGGGGAATTTTATTGATTGCAAAATGATCCAAAATTTATAATTTACATGAATGAAAAATCTATAAATTATGCATCATTTTTTTTCAACTCATTCATGTTAATATTAATGGGAACTTGCATAGGATAGTCGAAGTCAGCGGGCGCAAAACCATGCATTGGACTTGATTCTGCTGAGTTCTCCCATGAAGTCATAATTTCTTCAAGTTTCAGCTCGTCGCTTGGCTCCGGTTCCATTCCTTGGTTTCTTCTTTCCGCTCTAATCCAATCTCTGAGGCAAACTAGAACATTCATTGCATTGCTTCCCAATGAGTGTCGATTGTCTCCAAGCTGTTGTCGTCCCTGACTAAAGGCACTCTCTGATGTAACGGTTGACATTGAAACATTCAAGATATCTCTAGCTAATCTTGAAAGCACAGGATATTGTGTTTCATTACTCCTCCACCAATCCAACGTGTTGATCCGTCGTCTGCGATCCTCTAGTGCCGTCCGAAGCTAATATTTCAGCTCTTCCCGATAAGTTGATGTGTAAGTTCTCTCATCAACACTGTTCCAACAATTTAAATCATAAAACGAATCAGAAAAACCACTATGTGCCGGCCTTTTAGAAGATGATGGCTCCTCGGGAGGATGAGGAGCGACAGTTGGAGTGATATTTGTAGGTACGGCTAAATCAAATAAATCAGCATAGTGATTATATAATTTTTCTATGTAATCCTTTGCATCAGCCGTAGCCGTCCACAAATCAGGTTGTACTTGTTCAGAATCATGGTTAGTATTTATTTCTAAGTTAGTATAAATAAGAGTACTAAAGTGACACATATTATTATATTTCATGCACGGATTTAGCATAGCACCAACCAAGTAAATAGGGGAAATCGGGAAAAAATATTTTTTAAATTTCGTAAACATGGCGCCAACAGCTTCTTTATAACCTTCTTTATTTTTATATTCTTTGAGCAAACCAGAAATATCGGCTATATATGCCAAAATATTACAAACAGTAGGATAATAAGCACCGGAAAATTCAACCGTAGCTACATAATTTTTTTCTAAAAACTTAACAAGATCATTAATTACAACCCAATCAGAATTATGTAGCATGCAATCAGCAGAATCAGCAAATGAACCGCAATGTTGGTTAAAAACTAGTGTAATAGGAATTCTATATTTATAACAAGTTTTTAAAAATTCATACGTAGAATTCCATCTAGTATCAATTTCCTCGGGCATCAAAATCGGTGTAAGTCCATTTTCTTGACATTTAACTTTAAATTCTCTAATTCTCGATCTACGATTATTTTCTTGAATAAAACCAACAACAAGGCGAATTTTTTCAATATAAAACTCAAAAAACTCAAGACCATCTTTTACAATTAAATTATATATATGACATGCACACTTAATATGAAAAATTTCAGGCAAGGGCGGAGATAGCGTAGATTTTAATTTTTTTATGGCAATGTTGTTGTTAGAAGCATTATCAAAAGCAATACATAAAATTTTATTTTCGATACCATAATATCCGGCAATTTTAACAATAGAATCAGCAATAAATTGTCCAGTATGTTTACGATCTTCATCATATAAAAAAGCAAGAATACGTTTTTGCATCACGAAATTACTATTCATCCAATGACAAGTAACGGTTAAATAATCATTTTTATTTACAGCACGACCAAGATCAGAAGTTAGGGACAATCTGCATTGAATATTTTTTAACAATGTTGATAAATAAAAACAATATTGTGAATGAAGTCTAAAAATATCAGACCGACAAGTAGTTCTAGGAATACCGTTAAACATAGGATTATAAATTGCTTGTATATAACGAATAAAGGCATCAGAAGAAGGAAAATTAAAAGGCAAACAACCCACAACTACCATTTTAGCTATTTCTTCCCGGTCCCTCAATTTATTATACTTCTTCGCTAAGTGACCGGTTGCTGGGTCCATTTTAGTTTACGTTGGCCCACCAACATCCCCACCACCTTTTGCAATATTTAACTCTCTTTTGTGATCTTCAGCTACATGTCTCATTAACGTACCCGTACCCCCTTGCTTGCCTCCACTTCTATGCTTATATATTTGTTGACAAATATTGCATTGCACCTCAATATCTGATATACGTTCAAAAAATTGTCATGCAATACTAGTTCTTTTACAAGGTCTTGGGGCACTGGGAGCACGGGGAGGGAGATTAACCGATTCAGATCTAACGTTAGCATCTTCTACTGCGGGTGTCTCAGCAATATTTTCATTATCTTCGTCTAAATTAACCGCATCTACTTCATTTTCTTCTTCTATACCGTAATTTTCCTGAGCTTCTACATAATCCATATCGTGAACACCTATACCTATTTCTTCCTCAAAAGGTGTACCAAGCGGTACCGGAGGCGAAGACACACGAGTATATCTACTACTTGAACTACCTCTACCGCTAGTAATTCGCTTTTTACTACCACTACCGCTTCCGGAACAAAAAAATTTAACACCTTTAGTAGCGAGGTTTCTTAATTTATCCATAATATAAATTAAATTAAACTAAAAATATTCAAAATACACAAATATAATAAAATTAAATATTAAATAATTAATACAATAAATAAAAATTAAACGTAAGAGATGGAACGACAATACCAAATTTTGGAAGTATCCGAAGATTGCGACTTTAGAAACTTCCGCTCGTACTTTGTAAACGAAAAATTAAAAAATTAAAGTGAACACTTTAAGAAATTAAATATATTAAATATTTGAGAATTGAGATTTGAGAGAGAATGAGATTTGAGAGAGTGAAAAATGATTTGAAGTTGTAGGGTATTTATAGAAATTTTTTTGGGATTAAAAAATATTTTTTAAAGTTATTATTATTTTTTTTTTAATAAATGGGCCCAAACTAGCCGTTTGGACCCAAAAACGACTATATAGCCGTTGGGCCAACGGCTAGTTTGACCCAATTTTTATTTTTATTTTTAAATAATGATATCCGGGCCGGTTAACCGGCGGGCCTAGATCGGGTTTGGTTCGGGCCGGGTTAGTCGGTTCAATTTTAAAAAAATAACCGGCCCGGGACCCGGAACCCCAAAGCCCTAGGGCTAACCGGGCCGGCCCACTTGACACCCATAGTATAAGATAATATTGAATATGTTGTATTAGTAATACTGAGATTAGTAGTGCAGGAATTAGTAATACTGAGATTATTTTTTATGCAGTGTTTGGTTTGACGTATTAAAAGCAATATGTATTGTTATATTTTAAAAAGAATATTGTTTGTTTATAAAAATACCCTCGACATATTATAACTTTGTGTATTTTTTTTGCAACAATTTTGATGAGATATATTTATTAGTATATTTTTATATATCAAGTATTTTAAATAAATGTGAATAAATATATCATTTTCTCGCATATTTTCTAACAAATCTTGCAGGAGGAATAAATTATGAAAAAGAAAGAAAGAAGAAACATACATCTGCTACAAATTCATCAAAGACTACGGAAGGACAAGAAATATAAAATAATAAAATTATCATCAAGGTCTTTGAATTTCTCATCAAGATATCATGATAATATTCATGTCAAAATCTCACCAAGATTGGATGATAAATTTGTATGCAAATTTCTCCTCAAGATCTCATGATATATTGATATAGTATTGAAAATCCTCACAAAAGCCTCCATAGAAATATTTCTATAAATAGGAAAGGTTCTTTCATTGTAAAAGAAAAAAAAAAAAAACATTAGCAAGATTCATTAGTCTTGTTTTCCTTCTTTTCTTTGTATTTAGTAGGATAATATTTCCTTAGTAGTTTTATCTTTTCTCCCTAATGGAGTAATTTCTTTTGGTTGGATAGTTGATGAATCTCGATATATATATATTTATAATACTATTTTGGTTTAATGCATGTTTTGCCTGCAGGTTTCACTTACATCTTCATATTGTGCCGAAATGATAACTTTATCTAATTATTGTTTTCACATCTATCTATTTTATCTCTAAGTTAATTTTATATTGATTTTGTAATTCTTACGGAGTAAAATTAATATATAATAACTAATGAATAAAATAGTAGATGGAGAATAATATTTAGTTATTTATTATTTCAAATCTTTAATTTTGCTTCTCTTAGTCCTAATTCTCGCGGAGGGATTAACTCAAGCAAGTTTATTGATTTAATGATCTCTATCTTATTTCTTTTAGTCCTAATTCTCACGGAGGAATTAACTCAAATAAGTTTATTGATCTAAGGGGTCTTTATCTTATTTCTTTCAGTTCTAATTCTCACGGAGGGATTGATTCAAATAAGTTTATTGATTTAAAGACCAATCGCAAGAGGTCTTTACACCTTTTTAGTACAATTCAGGCAAGAAGATATTTTGATTCAATTGTCACTAGTCTTAAATTATTTAATTGGCATAATTTCACGGAGTGTTAATTAGTTATTTATTTCTTAGTGAACTAAATATAATTGTATTAGAAATAAGCAATTATTCTTTAGATAAAATATATGTGTAAATTGAGATTCTATTAAAAAAATATTATCAAGTGAATTCAACGATTCCCAACTCCTTTTAATTATAAATTCTTAGAAAGTAATTTATTTAAGTTTTAGTAATCTATATAATTCCAATTTTACCTCTCATCATTTTGATTCTCTCAAATAGTAATAAAGATAATACAAATTTGTAGCTTAGGTGGTTCCAATCTCTGTGGGACGATATCTTAAATTATACTAGAATTTGACAGAGTACGAGCAAGAAAATCCTATACATATTGGCCTCGTCAAGTTTATTATTCTTTTTTTAAAATAAAAAAAAGTTAACAATATAACTAATTATTCACTTTAGAATTTTAAGATTTAATCATTCACTTACAAAAATTATTTTTTTATTATCTTTTCTTTGTTTGTTCATCATTTGCTTGTTGTTCTCATTTTGTGTTGTTTTTAAGTTGGAGGGAGTTACGTATAACTTTTGGATGAGACAATAAAATCATTATTAAAATAAAATTGTATTCTATAGAGTGTTAATGGAGTAGTTTTTTTTATAACTAAAATTATTTGGAGGGATATTATTATTTTGATAAATTGAAAAGAAGTAACTCATATTGAATTAATTGAAGAAGATTTAGAAAAAAATTAAAGAAATTTGAGGATATTTTTGTAAATAATAATAAAATTTGTAAACTAATTTATTTGAATAAATTTATCAGTACAAATATAAAAAATAAAATTAAGAAAATAAAAAAATGTTTAAAAGAATTTGAGGGATATTTTTGTTTTTATACATACTAATCCATGATATTAAAACCCATGTATTACTAATACCACCATATGTGATGTATTAGTAATACACCCTATAATACCATATAGGGTGTATAACTAATACTACATAGTATTAGTAATACGTTGGTTCAAAATCCTACCAAACATAGTATTAATTAATACTACACTTAATACATAGACTATATCTCCTAATACGGCCTACCAAATGATCCATAAATGTAAACCTCCATTTGGTTCACCCAACACCAATACGATAAATGAGATTCTCATAGGTCTCCCTATTTCATTAGATTATAAACTTACAATACTTTAAACTCTTTCTCTTGAATAACTTGTGTATCAAATTTTACTTCCACATCCCCTGATACTAGTATTACTTGGACACAAACTTAAATTCCAATGGTGTGTCCAAATGCTTATTAGATGTTGATTAACATAGTAATTATAGAATTAAGTACTGTCATCATAGAGTTGCAACAAAGACCACATAAAAACAAACAAGGTAAAGCAGTAAACTGAGCTGTCAATGACAGAGCTCCAACACACATCATCAATTAATACAAAACTAATTACTATTATTATTTTTCTATTTCTGCTTCTCTTCCCCATGAACATACTCTGTCACCAAAACTTCTTTTTCTCTTCTCGTCTCGCTATTTCTATCAACTAAAAAAAAAAAACATAACTTAATAAAAAAAATTAACGAACATCCAGTTGAAATGCTATCAGCATCAGAACCAGAACCAGGACCACCGGCCACCGCCGTCAAATTACCATCAGCAACCCCTCCGCCGCCGTCTTCCGATGAGGATTTTTTCTCATCGGTATCGGTGGCATCGACGTCCTCCACGTCATCACCATCAACACCAACTCCTTCACCAGCACAGCAAAATCCTGAGATCCCAATTTCATGGCCCGAAGACGGGGCTTTAACCCTAGCTTGGGTTGATAACCTAATGCTAGCATTTGATTGGTCATCAAAGAATCTTTCTCCGGCTGAGCTACCATCGGTGTTACCCGTAGCGGTATTTGATCGGCTTATACTTACGGGGTCGAAGATCTTGCATAAAGAACCCAATTGTGTGCATATCGATAAGGGGTCCGGGTTGGGTCCGGAATCGAAGGTGGTTGTGGTTGGCGACGTGCACGGCCAGTTGCATGATGTGTTGTTCTTGTTGAAAGATGCGGGCTTTCCTGCTGATAATCGGTTCTTTGTGTTCAATGGGGATTATGTTGATAGAGGTGCTTGGGGTCTTGAGACCTTTCTTATCTTGCTGGCTTGGAAGGTAAAATCTTTTCAACAATGTTGGAGTCTTTGTGCCTTTAATATACTGATCCCAATGTAACTACTTGATCTTTTGGTTGAGTTAGCTGTAATAAACTTGGTTATCTTTCTATGTACAATACTTAGGTAATGTAGTTTGAAATTCAGTTTTGGTAATGTTTAGTATCAATTATGCTGCCTACCTATGAAAGGTTATTTCTTACGACGTAGTAGAAGTTGTGTTCCGGTGATAAGGTAATAACTCTACCGTGTTTGTTTATGGAATTTATGTCAACAAACATAATTGTAGATCATAATTATCAGTTTTATGTGGTCACTTAGCTCGGAGAATTAGGTTTTTGTAAAGCTTGAGGGGAGGTATTCTTTCTGGAGAGATATTTTCTCACTTTGTCAATGGCAACATCATTTAACATTTTGAAGGGTATATTACAACAAAATGGGATGGTGATGCTAAGCGTTAAAGTATCAGGCTTCATATCTACTCATGGTTATCTGTAGAATAGGCAAATACAGTTTTGGTTAGGCTTTATTTCCCTCCATCTTCCTGAAGTGCTGTCAGTTATAATTTTTCCTTGGTTATATTGGTTCATTCTTGTGCCTTGTTTTGTTGGGATAAGGTAGTATGGGTCAAGCAATAGGGAGCTTGTAGCATCTTACTTCAACTTGATCTTTGATATGTATAATTACTTTGAACTCTAACTGATTCATGTAAATGACTTTTTAGCATATATGAGTCAAATGAACTGTGAATATTCAATGGAACTGTACCTTCTTTCAGGTTTTTATGCCCAATCGGGTGTTTCTGCTTCGTGGAAATCACGAATCGAAGTACTGCACTTCTGTATATGGCTTTGAGAAAGAAGTCTTAGCCAAGTATGCGGACAGCGGGAAACATGTCTATAGGAAATGTTTAGGATGCTTCGAAGGACTTCCTCTTGCCTCCATTATTGGTGATAATGTCTACACTGCACATGGAGGTATTTTCCGTAGTATTGCTGTCACTCCAGCTAAAAGAGCTAAAGGGAAGAAGAACCGTAAAATAGTTTTGAATCCTAGTGTAAGTGTTTTATCTCTTGGTTCCATGGAGGAGTTATTAAAAGCTAGGAGATCTGTCCTTGATCCTCCTTGGGAAGGTACAAATTTGATACCTGGTGATGTCTTGTGGTCAGACCCATCAATGAAGGATGGACTTTCCCCGAATAAAGAAAGAGGAATCGGTCTCGTATGGGGTCCGGACTGTACAGAAGATTTTTTGAAGAAGTTGAATCTAAAGGTATACTGCTTGAGTTGCATTTCTTTCTTTGCATATACTCTTTTCCTCTTGTTATTGACATTACTTTGCTGCTAAATTATTTTGAAGTTGTCTTTTATCAGAGCTTATAGTACATTTTTATCATTCATTTCTGAATGAAATTCTACAATATATTCTGTCTTGTTCGGACGTTTTTATTGTGCAAAGATGTGATTTGACGTACTATTTGTCACAATATAATCTTTGAGTTTGTAGTTCTTGATTAGATTTCAACAGCTTATGTTCTAAACTATGCTTGGTTGAGGTGTAAGAAAACGAACATACTATTTGTTAAAATATAATCTTTTAATTTTGTTCTTGGATTCGATTTCAGTACCTTCTATTGTAAGCTATGTTGGATTTAGGTGTAAGAAGAAGGTGTTGAGGACTCGAAGTAAATGTGGAAAAATAAGGTTATTTCTCTTGTATATACAAGGAAGTAAAAGAGGTGGTGGACACCCCCCAAAGTTTGTATACTTTTACTCACTTCCAACCTTATTAGACAACTATGTTCAAACTAATTAATATCTGACCTAAGGCATACCAACTACGTTCTCTTTCTTTACTCACGTATTGGTAACCAACTTTTGTGCTAGTACCATAGTATCTGTAGTTTTTGAGTCATCCATCCATGAGAGCACATCAAGGTAGCATGGGACTCAAATTGAAGTTACTTTATATCGCTCTCTTTTTGTCCAAATTTTCACAGGGATGTACTTTTACTTTTATGTATTTTTCCGTAGTCATAATAAATAAGTTGCACCATCGTTGATAACGGGCAAAATACAAAAAGACGAAACAAACACAAAAACCGAAAGAACGATAGAATTACAGCAACAACAACAAACCCAGTATATTCCCACATAGTGGGGTCTGGGGAGGGTAGAGTGTACGCAGTCCATACCACTACCTCAAAAGAGGTAGAGAGGCTGTTTCCGATAGAACGATAGAATTGAAATACGGAAAGTAAAGGATAGATAGACACAAGAAGATATAAGAAAGGACAATTGAAGAATGTATCAAATCCCTAGACTTCCCTTTCAAATACGTTCAAACACTTACCTCTACGTAAACCACAAGGGAATCGAACTCTCAAGTAACCCACGTTTCGAAACGATTGTTCAACACAAGCTAATACTAGCTCACACTCTCAAGTTTATTCATAATAATATCCAAAAACTAATGAAAATGAAGGTAGGTTCTAATATTTATAGCCTTAGGACTTTTATTACATATATGGGCCCAAAAGTGACCTAATTCAACAAAATGGAGCAAGCTGGCCGCTTAGGCCCACATGCCCACGCAGATGGCCATCTGCGGGCGCAGGTGCCATCTGTAGATGCATGTCAACCACCTGATAGTTCAAATGTTGATTGTTGCCTTATCTGTATACTCGTGGAGTTCTGTGTTCATTTCTTCACCATTTCCTCCTTGAGATGAACATGGAAATTGTAAGGGAAATTATCCAATGTACTTTCAGATGGAAATTAATTTATTATCTGCATATTTTGAGTCTACGAGAAGGATAAGCATAACTAAGCAAAGCAACTCCAAAGATTGAACAAGATTTATTGCACTTGCTTGACTTTCTTACGCACAGGGTAAAGTTTTTCTGTTTAATTAGTTCCCAACTTTGACTACTAATTTTAATGGACAAGCCGCAATATTTTATATTATATGGTGCACTCTCCTAGTTAGTGGACTGAAAGGCTCTCATCTCATCTTCCTTTTGTCTGGTTTCATCATTGACTTGGTTTTCGATCAAATACGTAACCATGGAGAAATATTCTTTTGGGATCATTTCCCCTTCTTGGATCTTTTAGTCAATTAGGCGGACATACAAAGAGTTGATGCACCTCTTTTCAATGTCAGTAAATAAGTCCTTTCATCTTCATAAAGAAAAGGTCTTTTCATATTTATTCACCTGAAGTGAGCTGGGTTGTAGCATGTTTTTCTGAAGGAGAGCACTGCTCTCTATCCAGTTGCAATACCTGCAGTATTAACCAATTACTAGGACATGACTTTAGACATAGATATACTGGGAATCTAAGAAATCATGCGATTACTTGTACTCATTTAAGTTAGAAAATGATGTGGTTGTTGTTTCCTTAAAAACTAGTACGCAAAGATAGTAATGCACAATAATATTTGAAGTTCTTTTCTCTTTCCGACATAGAGGACCCAATGTAGCTGGGAAAACAGAACATTTCCCAAAGACACATACTGAACAACCTTTGGAGATGAAATTACTTGGTACTTGGAAAAACATTATCTTCCAGAAAATGTAGGCCAATCAGTTAATTGGGCAAAGAAAAGAAAAGAGCTGTATGAGATCTTTAGTAGAAGTATCAGTCAACAAAGCATTTAACCACCTAAAGACCCACAAAGAAGTGAAGAAAACAAAGTTTTAAAAAGCTATTTTTGCAAAACATAGGCCTCTCAAGTACTAATTCCCATTTTCAGGACTATTCTTGTTTCACATCTATCCTTTTTATGTCTACATTTTCATGTAGCTTTAGGTTCTTGTATTTTATGTGAGTTTGACATCTTCCTTTGTGACTTTTATCTATGAGGAAAGTGCTAATATTTTGTTCTTTAATTGGTGCAACCTCAGTTGATTATAAGGTCACATGAAGGTCCAGATGCAAGGGAAAAGCGAAATGGAATGAAACCAATGGATCAAGGGTACACGGTAGATCATGAGGTCAAATCCGGAAAATTGATTACATTGTTTAGTGCCCCAGACTATCCACAGTTTCAGGTATCTTCGTTTTACCATTCACCATCTTCATAATATACCTTACATTGTCTGCTTCTTGTCCACCATCAGAGTTTGTATTTTGTGTTATACTTGAGTATGCTGTCCATCTTTCCTTTATGAAACCTCTTGGTGTCTTTACTTCCCCATCTTGTAGAAGTGTAGCGCCTCTTTATAGTTGCACTATATGATAGTTGATAGAAATTGTGTAAATGCATTTCTTGATTCTGAATTTCTTTTCCTGAAATATGTGCCCAATGAGTGTATTAGTGGTATATTAGGTGCATTTATCTTCTATGGCCAGGGCCTCTGTGCTTTCTATGATGGCATCAGGCAGATGTAGAATGGGTAAGAATGAGTTTAGGAATTCTTGTACTTTGGTCTTTGGCAACCAATACTAATCAAAGATGCATAAAGAACTTCAGTCTTCAGTAGTTCTATCTTTCATATGCTGCCTTTTGGCTAGAAAATCTGGGGACTGGTCAGTGAATGATTTCCTATTGAAATTCGAACAATTAATGTTGAGAAGAAGGAAACTATACTTTTTGGTGATGGGTTCGTAAGCTTTTTAAGTGTTCTAGTCAAAGTCGTCAGGTGGTGAACTTGTGGTGAATTTTTGTAGGAAAGAGGCCCATAGTATCTGATTTGAAGTATGTCTAGCATTGTTCTAAGGAGATATCTATGAAATCTGTAAGAAAGCTTGTGCAGGAAAGTTGTAAAGAAAGCTTAAGTTGAGATGACCACAAGTTGATTTAATATTATGATTGAAGGGATGCATTTTTGTACAGAAGTGCTCTATTTGTACATTTGAGGCAAGCTGTTATGTGCCTAGAAGCCTAAGAACTTATCCCAATTTTATCTCTAAAATTTAGGCATGTTCTATTTATATCGTCGGAGTGGTCTATTTTTTGTTCGTTTTGTGTGTTGTCTAATCAGAATTTTCTCACGTTTAGCCAACATTCATTTACTCTAGGTTGAGAATGGTTAATTGACTGGGTCATTGCAAGGTAAAAACCTTGCATGACTTGATCGTCAACTGCCACTTTCTCCCTATTTCGGGAAGTAGCTTGTGGGCTTCATTCATCATATTATAAACAAATTTTCCGGTAACATACCTGCTGAGATCTCTGGACTTGGCCCATTTTCCCCCTTGTCCATGCACAATTTTTTTTTTGGTTAACACAACCATTGGTCAATTGTCACTTCTAGGAGTATTAAGAATGTACTACAATTATTGAACTTTAACTTTATCCTAAAAAAAAAATTGTACGACAATTGTTGCTAGTTGCCTAAGGTTCTACTGAAACCGAATCAATTTATGCGTGAAGTTTCTTTCTGGGTCCTAACAGGAACTTTTCCAGCTTGCTAGTTAAGCCTGGTTCTAATAATGTATTTTGTACCCTACTTAATGAATCAATGGAGGCCTGAAGCTCGCTAGTTAGAATCGTCCAATTACTTTGAGAATTGTTGGTTCTATTGCTTCGAGAGATTTTATCATGTTTATTCAGTTTTTTATGCACTCGTGCAGAAAGTTTAAACCATCTTTAGCGCCATTTCCATACTTGGAAGCTGCAGTATGAAACGGAGAAACTTATCTTTCTGTTTGTGCACTGCAGGCAACAGACGATAGGTATCGAAATAAAGGAGCATACATTATTCTGGAACCGCCTAACTTTGATATCCCTGTTTATCGCACTTTTGATGCAGTTACTCCAAGACCAAGGGTATATAACTATTTGAAGCTTTGTCTTATCTTGAACTGGAATTCATGGGGTTTTCTTTTTTGTTAATAAGGATTAAATTTGCTTTTAAATTACTTGCATGTTCATGGTTGTTTAATCTACCAATAACATTTGAGTAAATTATTGTGACAGGCAAATCCGTTCTATGATTATGAAGATTGCATTGATTCTGACGAAGAACTAGACTTGGCAGCTATGGCTACATGAAGGCCATTCTCATGATCAATGCGGCATTTGCAAAACTTAAAATATTTGTACATGCTTGTATATTGTTTTTGAGGTGATATGAGTAAAATTACTGCTAAAGTATTTTTTTTTCCTTCAAGCCCCCTTGCCTGAATGAGATATGTATCATGGTTTTCTGCTCTGAGCAGTTGCTGATGTAAAACCCTTTTTGTATCAAAATTTAGACTGTCTGCTTCTTGTGTAACTAATATCCTTAGTGCTACTTGTTTTTGCAAAACCATGGAAGACTTCACCTTCCAGCTATATATGCCCTTGAGAAGGTTTATCTTTTCTTGGAATGTTCACTTGACTTCTCTAGCAGAGTGTACTCACAGTTGGCTGCCTTTCTTTGTATTGTATCAAAGTGATTGAGAAGTTTAGTACTACTAATAAAAATAATCTGTGTCAAGGGCTTGTGTTTTCGGGTGCTTTTGCAAGAAATTAAGTGTCAAATAGGCACGCTAGCTATGAACAGATGGTAATGTATGAACAAGATGCTAGCAGAAGATAAATGAGAAGTCTAGCTAAACATTTTTCCTTTGGTAAATTTTTCTGCACCTAGGCTGTTGACCAAACTTCTTGAACTGTGATACAGCATAGATCTGAATTCCTTTTCTTTTACTAATGAAACAATAACAACTCTCCAATGACCACTACTTAGGATCATCTCAAGTACTGATTCTTGAAGACATCTCATTCCTTACCTTCTTCAGGACAGGATTGTTAAGAGTGTAGATATATGTTATCTTTTTCTTTCAGATTGGTGCATAGGAGATGGGACTAGTATAGCTGCATAAGGTTCACTTTGTTGTGTTATTAAGAGATTCTGGAAACAGCCTCCGGCAGAATACATAGTAACGTTGTGTACGATAGGTCCTTGTAGTCCGGTCCTTCCTTCCTTGGACTCACGCATAGTGGGAGCTTTAGTACACCGAATTATTTCTTTTATGTTTTTTGAAATTGTAATATGCAGGTAATCGAGTCGTCACTTTCGCATGTATATCAGACCCTGTTTTTATCGGTTACTTGTGATTGCACCATTCTTAATTTGTCATGTGTTTTCAAGTATTACATATGGATAAGCAGATACTATTGAGTATAAAAGAGTTACATTTCCGTTACACAAAGATTAAGACAATATTGAAGTCGAAAATATGATCCGATTCACTTTTTCATCTAAAGGGTAACTATACAAAAAGGCTTCGCCTTCCATGAGACCAAAAATATGGCTCTTGACCCAAAACGTAGAGAACAATAAATGAATAAGTTGCCAACTTTTTTGCCACATACAAAAGCAGAGAAATTTCACATTTGAAATTAACAGTTTGGTGGAACAACGTAATTTAGTTTGTCCAGCCATTGCAGTTCGACCCTTCCGTGAAACCCCACACAGCGCAGGAACTTTTAGTGCATCCGACTCCTTTTTTTTTTGGGTGAAACAGCATTATCCACAGAGGGGGTGGGGTGGAAAGATAGGTTCATTTACATGCGGAAGAGAAACTAAAAACAGGATGTACAATTTGTGAGAAGATAAACTGACAAAACAAAGTTTATTTTGATGCAGATTCAGATTATACAACTACAACACCAAATTCAATAAAACAAGCAAATCAAATAATCAAATGATACCCTTCTTATTGATGCTGATGCATCCCAAGGTATAAACCATTGAAAAAGGAGATATTTATCATCTGCATTCTGCACAACATTTCAGCTCAACAAAAATTTATTATGGGCAGCAAAAATTTGGTTATTGCAAAGCAGATGCATGTACACGATCTCTACAAAAAGTCCAAATGAATATCACTCAAAGGCATACCCACGACAAGATCGAAAAGATAAATAACTGTAACATTGTTTAATTTAATGTCTCATCTCACTTTAACCAGACCAACATGTGGGAGTAAATACTAGTCAATTAGCATTTCTTTCACGTTGTTCAACCCAACCAAATGGGGCAGCACTAGCATACAAGGACGAGGACAATCTTCCCATCCCTCCCACATTAAGATGCACGGCTGGTTCAGGTGTATGAAATGAGCCCAACATGACGAGAAATATTAGTTCTTCAACTAATGTTACACGGAAAATCTGGTAAGCACGGCAATCAATGGTGTCAATTAACACTAACAGCAGATTTCTTCCATGGAAGCTTTCGCTCATTGGATGAACCATCCATAGTTGGGGGTGACAAGAAGTCCAACGTCTTCCAGAATCAGCACTCGGTAGACCATAAAAGATTGAACAGACAGGAAACCCTGTTAAAATAGGAAACCCGCAATCAGCAAGCAGACTAAAACTCGTCGTTTTAGGCTCAGACTGGAGATATCCATAGGTGAAGGCAATCGCTTCACCAGGAAGTCTTCAAGTTATTCTGTTTCAATTTCATTTAGATATGCAATAATAAAGATCCACTCTTCACTCTTTTTTCGAACAATTTCCATGTGGAATGACAAAAGGACCAGAAAGAGAAAGCTTACGTACCCATAGAACCCTAAAGATGAAAGCAGTAATAATGCAAGCACAGCAGAACTATAACTACGAAGAGATAATAGGGAGAAAAAGAAAACCCAAAATGAACATTATATTTCCTGATTTGGTAAAATTGAACCATGCATGACAGAGAACAGTATCTTGGAGGTTTTTTTTTTCTTTTGATGACGAGTGCATGGCACATGCCTGCATGTGCCATTAACATTTGTTTCACTAAGAAAATTACCTTCACTTGGTTGGGGAGCCACTCACATTCTCCACTTGATGCATTTAAAATCGAAAATGAAAATAAAAAATTGAAGCAGCTCCTTTTAACACTGTCCTCGGCAAATGGCAAATGACAATATTGAATTATTGATCATAATCAGGAAACAAGGACCAAAACCAATCAAATCCTGTGTGGAGCTCATGAAACATTAGGTGAACAAAAATTTGAAAAGATAGACAAAGTTGAATCATTAGGTTAATAGCTTGTGATGAAAGGAATAGCGTCATAGCTTTCTTTAGATAATATTCACACTAGCAGAGTTTCTTTCACACGAATGCTCTGGCAATTTTCATCCCGTTCTTTGACCTATCTCCCTACTCCACTCCCTCAAGGGAGGGATAGGAACGGGTTTTAAATTAAATGGTTGATTTACGTAAACACAAAACCAATAATCTTTCATAATTAACTCATTTCACAAATGAACGACCAACCTTAATTATGCATTTTGCTGGACTTGTCGGTGTAATTGCAGAATCCAATCCTGATAACCAATAGAACCACCAACTGGGTCCTCAATTAGATTTGCAAGCAAAAAGAAGCCTTCTCTAGGCTGTTCACCTTGCCTCACAAGATGGCATGTTTGATAGTACGATCTATCGCTCTCCCTTTGCTTTTTAAGCAAACCCATCAGTTCTCTTGACATTTCATTATCTAGCTCTTGAAGTGTAACCTGGTTCTCAATCAAAAAGAAAAAAAACAGATCAGAGAGTGAAAGACAAGCAGAAAATTTGCAAGAGCTAACACAAAACATCAACAAAGTGAAGGCCATTAGGTTGAATCAGCGAAGAAACCAGCTGACTCAAACTTAGTTCCTCCATTCCAAATTAATTGCCTGAGTTGTCCTCTCTCCTAACAGGTAAAGTATTGCTGCACCAAAGAACAAATGCTTTTTTTTGGATAACCGAGAAATCCCATGTCCAATGGCGTGCAGTTCGGATTATACTCCAACACATGACTTTATATTCATTCGCAAGAAAATGGGGAGCCTAGATTCGGAAGAAGGGAGGCCCATGCACCCTTTTTTAATGATGGCAGTGTCAGGCCAGCTTGCACATGCATATATAAATTCCACCAAGTACCAGCTACCCCACTAGCATAGGTTCTAGGTAACTCTGCCCACCAAAGCTTGGGCAGATAGGACTACACACCCATATTTTAAGGTTCTACAAGCAAAGAAAGGCCCTATAGGCAAACACATCGTTAATTCTCAGAGAACTTTATATCACATGTAAGCAAACTTATTCCAAAATGAAGAAGTGAATAGCCCAAACAAGGATTTAAGACCGATAGTCATCAAGGATCTCTTTCAACAAGAATCTTTAAGATCCAGAAAAAGAACTGCTTCTTGACTCACTAAGTTCAAATTTGCAACACAACCAAATAGAAGTTATTTCTTCAGAAATGCCTACCTTTTTCGTTACAAATTTCAAAAAAAAGAAAAAAAAAAGTTCTCTTCAGAAATGCCAAAATCAGTGTCCCGGGGCTAGTCAGTGAAGTGTGATCTTATGACCTCAAATG
Organism: Capsicum pubescens; assembly: GCA_030864215.1. Lineage (NCBI taxonomy): Eukaryota > Viridiplantae > Streptophyta > Magnoliopsida > Solanales > Solanaceae > Capsicum > Capsicum pubescens. The sequence goes on along the minus strand of CM061539.1, from coordinate 181,738,574 downwards.
TTTTGTGCACTTGCTATCTCTTTACCATATATCTCCACTCCAGCTATTTGAATCTCTGTATTTCAATTTTCAGGAAAGTATCTCCACAGGGTAGTGGCAAGGTCTGCGTACACTCTACCCTCCCCAGACCTCACTTGTGGGATTTCACTGGGTATGTTATTGCCGTTGTATTTCAGGAAAGTGGCAGATCTAAGCACTTAGTTCTTTCACCAGCAGAGGCGGAGCTAGAATTTCTGCTTGGGGGGTTCAAAATCTGAAGAAAAATCAACCGAAGGGGGTTCAACAACAACAAACCTAGTGTATTCCCACACAGTGGGGTCGGGGGGATGTACGCAGTCCATACCACTACCTCCGGAGAAGTAGCAAGGTTGTTTCCGATAGACCCCCGGCTCAAGACAAAGAACAGTAACGAATACATAATAAAAGCATGCAACAAGATGGCACAACAGAAATAAGACACCCACACGGTAATACCCTACACTAACGTACCAAAGGCACTCCCCACCCTCGACCCCCCACCCCAACCCTCCCACATGCACTAGCCTTCTATCCTAATTCGCGTCCTCCACACCTTCCTATCTAGGGCATGTCCTCGGTAAGCTGTATAATCTACAATATATAAATAAAATTTATTTTAACCATGTATTAATAATACACTCTCCGTCCCATTTTATGTGTCGTCATTTCCTTTTTGGTCCGTCCCAAAAAGAATGTCACCTTTCCTTATTTGGTAACTATTTAATGGCATCATTCCACTTTATCCTTAGTGGGTCCCACTTATTAAGAAAAGACAACTAAAAAATAAATATTAAAATAACTTTAAAAGGGGCAATTTTGTAAAATTCACAAAGTCATCACTTATTTCTTAAATTCCGTGCCCGGTCAAATGGCGACACATAAAATGGGACGGAGGTAGTATAATTTTCCGTCGAAGGGGGTTCATCCGACCCCCCCTTTAATAGGCTAGCTCCGCCTCTGTTCACCAGACAAGATGGATGTTACCAAAGCAGCTATTCTTTCATAAAAACTCATTGCAAACCTAGTTACATGCTAATTCTATTGCTCACATACTGTGTGCTCGAAAAAAGCAAATATGCAGGAAATTTTTACACCTTCAGGGAAAAGATATCACATGGGAAGTTTAGAATCTTTGGGCCTTCAGTATGCACTTGTACAAAGGGAGAGAATCCTGTTCTGAGGCTACCCAGAAACCAGAACATGAAACCTACTGGAAGTACTTCTGAAGAACAACTCATCCATATCTAGGAAAACAATAAAAAGGAACCCCAGAAAAGACCAAATCTTATGCATGGCCCTGTTAACCTAGAAGAGAAGGCACAATAGACGCCTAAACCAGAAGCAACTGAGATTTACTAGTTCCCGTTTACATGCAGGCCAAAACAAGGAGACAGGGAATTAGGGAAATTTTATAGGTTCCACAGAATTGGATGATGCAGTAAAAAGGAAAATGTTAATAAATCCGAGCCAAACTAGAGGGGCAGAAATAGAAGAGACAAAATTCAAAAGATGGCAAGAGTAAAACCTATAGAACACATATGGCAAAGTAGAAAAGATGGATTGGAGATACGCATCTATAACTTTGTGAGACCAATAAAGGATTGTGTGTGTCTTCTCCTAGCAGTAGCTTCCAACACTTACCTAAAGGGCAGTGCTGGCTCACCAAAAAATAACACATCGACTAAAGGAACTAACCCAAAATACGAATGTCAGTCGGATAATGCTACAATTATTAGTTCGCATAGTACAAGTAGTAGACTATAAATAAAGAAACAGATAACTTATGGTCCTGTGTAAAATTGAAAAAAGAGGCTTGCCCAGAAAGAAAACAAGACGGTATAGGTGAAGTTGAGTAGAGATATAATCCTCATAATCAGCAACATCTATACATGGTGACAATTTCCATATTCTCTCCATGGAACCACTTTGAAAAATAAAATGAGAACGTTGTTTTTGGCTTCATCCATCATATTATCCATTGCCAGAAGTCTAATCAGATTTTACCAGTTAAACCAAACCAAAATAAGAATCTAAGTAGTTGGCATTAAAAGTGCAACATTCAAATTTCATATGGCTTACTGTTTGGTCCATTCCGTACCTTAGAGAAGTCAGCAAAGTTTTCTCCGAGCAAATTCTGGATCATATTAGGAGAAAGCCCTCTACCAAACCAGATGACAAACCGGAAACCATCATCATAAAGATAGAGACCCTGGGGATCTAAGCTCTCTGCTGTAAGTGGAACCCCTTTCAAGATGTCTTTAGAGTCCTCAGGTGAAGATGGTTTCTAGAAAAAGAAAATTAATAGGTTTTAGAACCTTTTGAGAATAAACAGCAATAATGTGGAAGGGCAGTCAGATGCATACTTTTAGAAGATATTCATCTATATGGATCAACTTAGGATATAGAAGCTTCAACAATCTTTTAACGGGCAAAGCCATCATGGTATATCCAGCCGCACATCGTTCATCAAGCTGAGCATCAGCATATCCACCACGGAGGGCAGTTGATTTGCATAAAGCTAATTCATATAATGCCAAATACTTCAAAGATTCTGGATATATCATCCTTCCAGCCACACGGTGCTGAACAGCATAGAGATTTCGATATTCTCTAAGAGCTTTCACAATCCTGAGTTGAATAGAATTCCGAGCCTCTTCTAATTTAGAGGTCAGAGTTTTCTCAATGGCTGAAAGAAAAGAACTCACGCGTAAGAGACTTAAAATTACTAAAAGCAAAAATCTCAAAGTCGAAGGACCAAATACAGGAAATGTATAGCATAATTTACCGAGCCTGGAAAAAAGAGAAACGATGGCACCAGTATCAGCCAGGCGATACATTTCTCCTAAATCTGAAACAACAGGTGCTGCTGCTGTGTGCACCCTAATGCGCCTTTCTCCAGAAGATGATGTGTATCTTTTAATTGTTAAGGAAGTGTTCGAGGAAACCTTATTCCTCATTCATCATGGGAAAGTTCATTCATTATCTAAAAGATATATATTTTAAAAAAGTAGGAAATTAATGCTTTCTATGAAATTATAAAGAGAGATTATCATCCCAGAATAGAAATCACCTGGAATTCTATCTAAAAAGAATCTGATACAGGCGTACTCAAATAAATATATGAAGTGAATTAAGCTCAAAACATTTCATGATAAAGGATACAGTAGAGCAATTTGGAAAAATACTGTCTGGGAATTGAGTAGTGTTTCTTCAAGGGATAACTGCATTGCATATGCTTTATCACAGTCGACAGCAGGAAGTGCTATTAGATCAGTGGATCTCAGCATGAAGTTCCCATGATAAGTTGTAAAACGAACACCTGAAAGCACCACAAAAGAACACCTTAGTGACCATTACCAACACACACTCCACAAAACTCGCTCGTTATTTCACATGGAAGAGAAATCCAGCTTCTAGAGGTTAGAGTAATATAGCAAGATAACCTTTTCCACATCTTATACGCATGACAGACTCCCAAGCAGTTTCTCTTGTAAGATCTCGGGTTAACTCGTGATGCAATCTATCTTTGTGCATGGAAGCTTGAAAACTTGGATAGTAGTATACCTGACCACCTGTATACTTCGCCAGCGTCCCTACAACATAATTAAGGGAAATTATACACCAATATCTCATGAGGAGTGAGGAAGTACCTAGACATTAATAACTGTGGTGGCCAAGACTATGAACTCCCATTATGTGCAACTTTCGGTTAAATAAACTGAACTACCTTGACTATGGCAATACTGAGGACAGGGAATGTTTCAGCATACCAAATAATTTGAAGAATTGACAAACTTTTTCACAGTTCCTTTGTATGTGACTTATTTCTACTAATTCTAGTTTTGCTAATACTTCTAACAAATTTCAAAGTGAAAGAAAATCCTCGCAGAAGTCACCCAATAGGCCTTGCCAGAGTGCCTTCTGCACAAGGCCCCTTTACAGAAAAAGATATGTTTGATAGATTAAACGAGCTCATAGAATTCAGTGACAGAATTTTGGGCATATGTAAAAAGAAAATGTTGGTGTAAATCAAAGTAGTCATAAACTGACAACTTGAGAAAGAGGATATTAGTGAGTTAGTGTTGCACGCGCAGAGAATCTGGAGAAGATATTAATTTCTTGTTGCATTGCAGGTTGACAACACAATTGTGAGCACTTGCATTCTAGCTTATATAATAGATCAAGGGTGTTACACAATGAAAGTGGACGATGCAACCACAAGCTAGACTAGGGATCACAAAGGATCAAACGTGGGAGATAGACAGCCTGAAAATCACCAATACATCACTTTTGGTGCTGACGTAATGCAAGGAAGAAAGAATGTTCCAGTGTGCTGCAATGACATAAAAGGCATCAAAAGATCCTTCATGTCAAACTTGTTAATTTGGTGTAACGATTGAATACCATGTTGAATTGACAACTGGAAACTTGTTTAGACTTTAGATGCCAGCAGACAATTTGTTCAAACTTTTGACAGCAACTTGGTGTTTAGTAATGAAAACTTTTGACTTATCAACAGGAATATTTTTCTTTTTTTTAGAAAGGAGCACTCATCAGCTTAAAAATGAAACAAAGTTTAATTTGTGGAGTAGATATCCTTTATCGTTGGAGCTCAATTACCTATTGTAGCTATGTCAGTATATTTGTCGCTGAAAGCATACACATTGACTGCTATCTGATACTTGGTGAAATCAGCAGCCATCTGTTTATAAAATGGATCTTCAGGTACTCTCAGAGTATGCTCTTTATCAGTTCCATAAACACGAAGATCATCTCCTCGCAGTTTTAAGCGACCAACCCCAAGGGATGGCATACTGCTTTGAAAGATCAGCAATTTACCGCCAAGTTGGTTCTAGAAGCAAAGAGGTGATATTAGTCAATGCGAATCAACAGATGGCAAAAATAGTGAATTTACAAAATGTGAAAAGAAAAAAGTCTGTCCTAGAACCTGAATGATGAAAAATCATGGGCATAACATAGAAAGAAGGTCGCGCACCATAACCATGAAGGCTGTTTTAAGAGCTGGACCAAAAGCTGATTCCACATTCATATTATCCTGAAACATAGAAGGAAGGCTGTCTAGAAATGCATCTACCACAGCTCTTGATTCTGACAAGTTGACAAGAAGATCATCTGGCAATGGCACAAATACATCTTCGAGATCTGACATGACCATCATTTGCGGTTGAGTCAAGGAAGACTGGTACAAGAGGAAAAGAACCAATGTTATTTAGCAATAAATGGATACTGATATCATCTGATAAGATTAATCATTACTCAGCTGACTTGCCTTCATGTTATAAAAGTGTACTGTACTGTCATAAGTTATAAACCCGATCTGTGTTCTTGGAAATCCAGGCAAGTTGTCCAAACAGTTCTTGATTGTTTGTGCTAGGACCTGACATAGATATATTAAAGGGATTAACAAGGGCATATCAGATAAACTTGCAAGTTAATAGATTATTCTCCCAAAAATTGTTCCAGTAGCCAACACAAATAGAAGTTTAACTAGACAGGCAATTGATACTTAGGCTGCATTTGTTTTTTTTAAGTTTCAGACGTCTGAATCTTAATGCACATCTGAATGATTAAGATGTTGTCTCTAGATCTGAAAACTGAATGATTAAGACTGTTTGTTTTACAACATCTGAATGTGCAAAAAAAAATTATTTGTATATATAGTAAAATAAAAAAATACAATTTAAATAAAAAACTAATTATATATCAGAAACATATGAAATTTAATACAATAAAATTATTATTTGATTAAAAAAAAAAAAATTATGTTTGTTAGTGATAGTGGAGATGGTTTATAATGGTAGTTGCAGTGACGAAGAATATGTGGAAGTTGTGATGTATTAGTGGTAGTTAGCGGTGGTGCTAGTTGTGATAGATGAGTTGGTCGATAGTAGGGATTAGTCGGTAGTGGTTGATGATGATGGTGTTGTTGACGGGCGGTGGTGGCGGTAAATATAATTAGAAAAATAAAGGCAGTAGGTGTTGCAGCGGTTGACAATAGTGGTTGGTAGCGATATTTGTTGTCGATGGTGGTTGTGACGGTGGAGGTGGTTGGTGGTGGTTGGCAATGATGGTGGTGGCAGAGGTGGTGACTGATGATTATGAATAGTGTGGCAGTGAATAATATCCAATACCAGAATACCTCTTCAGACCTGCTAAGACTTGATTCTAGATCTGAATGATTAGGACCTATTCAGACCTATTAAGAGCTAAAATCTTAATAGAAAATAAATGCACTTAATGGTCTGAAGTCTGAATCATTCAGATTCAGACCTCCATTAAGTGCAAACAAATGAGCCCTTAATGGAATATATCAAATTAAATGATAAAATTCGAGCAGAACCTCATGCTCATAAATACACACATTCAGGCACATCTATGTGAAAGCTTTCTCAGAAGCATTCCAATATAAGGTACTAATGGCAAAACTTGCATCAACAAGACAAATAATAATGACAAATAGAGAATCATCTCCTAGTTAGGCAACTCGCACGTAAGAAGGATTTGTCGCCATAATTGAATAAAGTTTGGATTTATGTGTCCTTTGATGTAGTTACATACAAACTGCAAAACTCAATAACTAAATCTCTTACCTCAAGCATTCCACTTCTCACAGCAGTCAAAGATACATCGATGAGAAAAAAGTATAGGGGGGGCATAGGAGGCCGGACCATGTACTCAGCTGGAGCAATAAACTCCACGCTACCTTTGGTAAGTTCAGGCCTTTGATCCAAGTCGACTCTTCTGCCACTGGCATCCAAATGGGCGAAATATTCACCAGGAACTAGACGTAAAAAAGGAAAACTGAGCCCAAGCATTTAAAAAAAAAGACACAATATTCTACATCCTAAATATGCAATGCTAGCAATGAGAATCTGTAAGATTCTTAAAAATGAAGAAAAGCAAAACAACATAGCTGGGAGGCCCTGACATATAATGCTAAACTTGTACATAAACGACAATGAAAAGAAACCATATTAGGCACATTAAAACTAGCATAGCTCTTCGGTAGTCACAATCAGAGAGGGCATGGTGCAATATCAAAGTTCTCTTAGCAGCAATTTGAATGAACGGTGAGCAATGAGTAGAAGAAAGTCGCTAAAGATGCAACGAGCAGAAAGTGAGATCTACATAGAAGTTATTGTTCATTAATAAGATAGCACAGTTTAGTGTCAAAGGCTTAAGTGGGGTAATTTTATTAAGTCATTTACTCATTAATCATCTGACCTACCAATTACTTAATCAAGGTTAAGGTTGTTTCTCAAAACTCGCATGTGTTCTTGTAAGTACATATATTAGGGTGACAGCTTCATGCATATTAACCCACTTCCCTCCCTCCCTCTCACAAACCCTTCTCATTCTACCCACATATTAGGAAGTCAATCAGTGCAAAAACTCAACAGAATATTCAAAGAGGAATTCAACTATTTTAGGGAGCTGCATATTACTTAAAATTTTAGGGTATACTCTTAAAATTTTAGGGTATACTAAAATCAAAAGGAGAGCTCTGACTACACACTGGTTAAACAGTCAAGACCTGAAGAAATATCAATAGTGACAGTACTTACCTTCATTAAGCAGTGCACATATATTACATCTCCACTTTCTTCCACTGTCAGTGAATGTCACATAAGGATTTACGTAAGTGCGACACCTTCTACAGCGGATGATACCAGTTGGGGCAAAATTAACTACAGGAACTTCATCCTGCATGACATATATTTTGCACATAGAGCAAGTGAGATTCACATGAAACCCTAAAACCTGTAACTATCCAGAATATGAAAGAGTACTATGCCATAAATACAAACCCCATCAGGTGCCTCCGCGAGAGGACAGACAACGGCTCCAAGAGATAAGTGCCACCTTGAAGCCAAAGACTGAGAATTTGGTATGCCACTAGTTGTCAGCCTCAAAAATCTTGAACTACAGTTCATGGGATACATCTCCGACAAAACGTTCCGCTCAAGATCAACTTCAATGGGTCTCGGTAAAACCTTAGAGTCAAGACCGGAATCAAATGATCCTGGAACAGACCCAATTGAAAAAGAACTGAAGTCTTCCACCAAACCCTGCATCGCAGATGTGGGAGGCATAGATCCTGGACGTTGAGTTGTTACGGGTGGTGGTGCTGCAAACCCTCCTTGTTGAGAAAGATAAGGGCTAGAAGCTGCTGGCACTGGTGGAACATAGCCGCCTGGCTGAGAAGGAAATGGTACTGATTGTCTAGGTGGAGCTTGTGTAAACCCTGAAGGTTGCTGATTTATATACCCAGGGAAAGCAGATTGAAAACCAGGTCTAGCAGCAGGATAAGCTGAACCTGCTAGAGGAGAAGATGGCTGTGTGGTTGCTCTGGCAGCAGAAAACTGAGACTGCATGGGTGCTTGATGAACATTTTGACTAGGCTGAAATGTATTTACACCTGGAGGAGGAGATCCCATCGGAACCGTAGGAGGTTGGATTTGTGGATGATGGGTAACAGGAGGTGTTGAAAAAGGACCTGAAACAGGTCTAACTGGGGCTGCTACAGGCTGCCCCGGCACTGACGTGCGTGGTGGTGGTACCTGAGCAGTAGAAGGAAACTGCGGCGCTGGGAAACGCGGGAAAGGGCCAGAGACTGTCTGCCCATATGGAGGTCCTGATGTTGGAGGAGGCCTCCCTGCATCATTAGGCATACCAGGGGGCATCGGTCTAAAATTAGAGATCCCTGGTCCAACCATGGGACCAGATGATGAAGGAGACAACATAGTCGGAGAAGAAGGAGGAGGAGGAGCAGGCCGAAAAGCAGAAGCATCAGATCCAACCACAGGACGAGATGATTGAAAAGGAGTTGTACTCTGCGGAGCACCAAAAGGTGAAGCAGGCCTTGAGGGAAAGGCTGGTCGATTGGGATATTCCGTGCCCATGATCACAATGGACCGCTTCCTGAAATTTATCCGCTAACAAAAATAATTAAACATGTCATTACCACAAAAATCAATACTACAGCACAAAAAAAAGTAATGAAAGACTTATATATCAGCCAAAAATAGTAGGAAAACAAAAATTTGCAGAGTAGTAACGCAACCCAAGAGTGGGAAAAAAATAAAGATAAGGACAAAGTAGCAGTTTGGAGAATCTGGTGAGTTCTCCCAGCAAATAAGAAATGGTTGGGGAAATGACAGACAGGGCAAAAGGACAGATAAGACCGGCACAGGAAAGCTCAGTTGCATTTCCATTATCTGCCTACTGCACATATAATCTAGTTTCTAATAGCTGAAACTCGTAGAGAAACACTCAATAGAAGCCAAATCACAACATGTTTTGCCTCTATTCTAATAACTTCCTTTAAAATCAAGTAAAATAGAGGTCTTGGTAGTTGATTTTTGGACAGCTTTACAGGTTTTTGCTCTGTTAACTCCAAATAGTTTTGTACTGGAGTTTCTCAGTTTATTTTCCTGTAATCTAGACATCCGGTCAGTGCCTTCTCTAATAATATCTCAATACTTCATCAAAAAATACCAACTTCCTTTAATCCCTGACATTAATACTGTTCCAACAAGCTATATTTCCTCATAATAGATCATAAAACAGTTAATAAAAACAGTATCTCTAAGCAATTGTACAACCTAGAGCAACATTCAATTCTGTCGTCGATGTACATATATTCAACAATAGAATTCAGCATCTGATCTCATAAGATCAGAATTAACGCATTAAGAAAAATAAAATGCAATTTTAATACAGTTCCAAATCGCACTACTAAAAAAATTGAACATATAAGTTGTAGATTTGGAGTATAGGATAAATTAATTACCTGATTAAAGATCTCGCCGGTGACTTCGCCGGGAACTAATCGAGTCGGAGTTAAGAGAATCGGCGATCAGTCGGAGCGAGGTCGAAGTGATGGGTTAAATCGCAGGGAAGTATAAAGAGTTAAAAGTTGGGCATAAAACATAATAATAGGCTATTTTTTATTTTTCTCCTTTTAACAGAAGAACTGTGAAGGAACTGTGAAGGAACTGTGAAGATCCAAATCCGAATCGAAAAATAATTTTACTGTAAGAAAACAAAAGGATGAAAATTTTTCACTTTTGCCCCAGCTGATTTCACTAGTCTTTTACATTCTCCTCCCTGCCGTTGCCCAAATTGCACTTTGGCACGGATTTAAGTTTTTTTCTCTAATTTAATTTGAGATAATCATCAAAAACGCATACGATTATGAGTTAATTGTTGGTTGTTTTCTTTTTTATCTGAATTAATATCAAATATGTTATTTTCCTACGTGTCTCGATAGTTATGTGATGGGTGAATTTCAGCTCTGGCAGCAACTAAATATATTTAAAGATAAATAGATGTTAAGATATTATTCTTGTCTAATCATGTTTATTATCTCCTATGTAATAATAGTTAAATGCATAAAATTATTTTTCAAGATCAATTCAGTCCATGCATAACAATAAAAGTTTTGTAAATAAAGCTTGAGAAAAGACATCAAAAACCTCCTGAACTTGTCGCCGAAACTCACTTTAGACTCTAAACTAATCGGGCAATTATTTACTCCCTTTAACAACTTTTCAGTGAATTAATTTCAACCTCAAAATCAAAATCCCACTCTCACAGCTGAGAGTGCACTACACACGCGCCACGTCATTGCCAAATCAGTGTCACATTGCCACGTAAGAAATTATAATTTTTTTAAAAAAAATAATCCCACACACTTACTTTTTATATATTTAAAAAAAATATATATATATACTATTTTTATATATATATAAAAAATTAATATATATATATATATATTATAAAAAAATATATTTTATATAAATAAAATAGACCGCACCCCCTTCGTTCTTCTTCTTCACAGCCCCCACCCCAGCCCACCACCTTTCATTCTTCTTCGTCACAGTCCCCACCCCAATTCCTTCTTATTCTTCAGTAGACAGCAGCCCCCCGTCCCCTTCCCTTCCTCCTCCTCCTCCTTTTTCTTCTTCACATAAAAGCACCCCTTTTTCTCTTTCTTTCACCGTTGTTGCAAACTTTTCAATAAGTTTTTTTTTCTTCATCAAGTGAAAAATTAACTTGAGCAAATCCAGTAATGGACTAAATACAAGTATATGATCACAAAAATACATCAATACACAAAATCTCAAATCCAAATTCTTTCACATTAACCAAAACCCAAAATCTCAAAACTCCCAAATTTTCAATCTTTTACTAAAAAAATGTCTACAGGAATGGCATAAACAGTCCCAAATTCAGAAATGGCATAGATGGTATTTGCATGACATGAAATTCTTAGCCAAGAACCAAACTTGCTCATCAATCTTGAACCTTTTTTTATTGTCGAAAAATGAAATTTTAAATCAATTAGGACTTGATAGGGAGAGGATTACGAAGAAACGGGGTGGGGTATGAAGAAGATGAAGAAATAAAGTGTTGGTGGGTGGGGTGGAGAAGGGGAGTGACGAAGAAGATGAAGTTTATGCCCTTTCTTGATTTTTTTAAAATTTTTATTTATATATATAAAAATAATAATAAAGTGGACCTTTTAAAAAAAAATCACTCGTTTTTTTTTTTTTTGTCACGTTAATCATAAGGGGTGAATTTAATTCACTTGAAAATTTTTAAGAAAATAAATAAATGAAAATTAAGTTTAAGTGCTAAAGTAGTTGGGAGGACAAGTTGAGCGAAAAAATATTTTTTCTCATAAAGCTTATAAACCAATTCCTCATCATCATTTTGAGTAACCCTTCTCCTATTTTACTAATAACAATTTTTTTTAATTATTTGTCTCCACTGCACTCATTTTACTTTACTATATATAATAAGAGAGAATGATAAAATTTGTAATTTTCATAAGTATAGTATGGTAATCTTTACTATTTAAAATTATGACATGTAAATGATAAAATTATTATTTTATATACGCTTCTTTTTTTGCTACTTGAATCTTCACATTTGGTTTGTAATAATCTAAAAAATTAAACTATCCATTTTTTTTTCCTTATGTTTTCAGTTGTTTAGTTAATCAATAAATTCTTTTAGAAACTTTTATTATAATATTTTGCTTGTCATACTGTATTTATTGTTTAATCAAGTTCATTAAAGATTATAAAAGTTAAATAATTAAATTAACTTTGTATGTTAAATTACTTATATTTCATGATTTTATGAATCCATTTCTCAATGATATTATTTTGACTCTAGCATCTCCCGCAATTATTAATTAATATTCAAATAGTTAAAATAGCCTTAGCAAAATTAATATTATACATCCCTTTCTATTTTACGTGCTTTAAAAAAATTATCTTATTTATCACTATTTTTTTTTACCAATGCACCTTATTCCGTGATCTTTATATATACATAATATTCAAAACATTTCCTTTGATGAATTTAGTAAGAAGTTAATTGATAAAATATATTTAAAATTAGTTAAAATGTTTCAGATAATTGATATTTTTTTTTACGAAAAAACATATAATAAATGTGGAGATCTTCCTTTTGTTGGATGAATAATTCATAATTCTTTTGCTTCTTTCTTAGTAATTAGTACTATTACTAGAGAAGCATGGCCCGTGTCAGTACGGGCCCAACATTAAGATATTTATTTATTTTTTCAATCTTGATATATTTAAATAAAAAATTTCAATAAAAGGATTGCATATATTTTCTAGGATTCATCCGGAATCGAGCATGAGTTCAACATATTTTATTCTAATCTATATTTAGATATTTTAAGTTGTTAACTATTGTAATTTATAATATTTTTTTATATAATTTTCAAATTAATATACGTTACTTTTCTTGTCCAAATTTTTGTGGCATTAATAGTCAATCATATTTTAAAAATAATTTAAGTTTTTAATTATTGTGATTTATAATACTTTTCTTTTATTCCAATTTCAGTGACACTAATATAATTTCAAGAGCCGACCAAATATTTTATATATTTTAAATTTTTTAAGTTGTTGATTATTGTGATTTCTAGTATTTTTCATGTAATTTTTTTGAAATATATAACATATTTTTTTTTATAGATATTTTAAGTTGTTAACAATTGTAATTTATGATACTTTTTATGTAATTTTTGAATAATATATGCTACTCTCCTTGTTCAGAGTTTTGTGTCGATGATAGGTAATTATATTTTTTAAATAATTTAAATTTTTGATCATTGTGATTTATAATATTTTTTCCATCTCAACTTATGTGGCACAATGCTTAAATGATCATAATAATTAATTAGGGGTGATATAGTAAAATCATGACTGAAGCAGCTGAAGTAGAAATCAGTCAATTTTTTTTAAAAAAATTGTTAATTATTGTTATTTAGAGTACTTTTTATTTCATTTTCAAATAATATATGTTGTTTTATATCTTCTTCTGTCCCGTCCCAATTTATGCGACACTAATATAATTTTGATAGTCAATCAAATATTTTATTTTGACATATCATTTGTTATTCTTATTTTTCTGATACATAAATGACTTATAATAAGGAGTGATATAGTAAAATCATCGTTCGAAAAATGAAAATTTAATTTAAAACATTAAGAGTTAATTTCGCATTTTATGTCTATTTTTATTTTTTATTAAATATTATTTTATTAATACCTAGATGACTCATAATAATTAATTAAGAGCGACTGATTATGTTATTACTATAAAAATTAATATAATTTTATCATATCCAATAGTAATCATCGATAATTCACCGAAATAGTATATTAATTAAATACGGGATGCTATATTTGCATATGCAAAATATGATATTATTAAACATTATTGGATGGTGCATTATATTTATCTTTCACAATAATAAAATTTTACTATATATTTTTTTATTTCTTTTTAACTTGATACATATTGACCCAACACAAATTCTAAGAAAATATTCATTAGAAATTTATTTTATTAAATTAAATTTATTAATTTTTTACTTTAAAAATTTAAAGTTCAGTCTAAATATTAGTATTTCTATATAAGAAAAAAATAATTTTAAAATTTAAATTATTAAAATAAATAAATAAATAAAAAGATTATTTTTTTTATATAAAAGTCAATTAAAATAATAAAATTGATTTAATTTAAATATTTAGTTGCAATTAATTAAGATAATTTTTTATTTTGTCATGATTTATGCTGCACCGATAAAATTTTGAGAGTTGAATAGAACATTTATCTATTTTTAAAAAAGTATTTTAACTTGTTAATTATTGTGATTTATAATAATTTTTACGTAATTATCAAATAATATATTTACTCCTTGTGTCCCAATTTATGTGACTTCGATACAATTTTGAGAGTCAACTAAAATTTTTATATATCTTTTAAATATTTAAAGTTGTTAATTATTATGATTTGCAGTACTTTTAATATCTCAATTTATGTGGCATTGATAAAATAATGAGAGTCAATAAAATTTCTATATGTGGTAACAAATTATTGTGATTTGTGGTAACAAATTAGTTTTGAACATGATAGCTAATTAAATAAATAAATAAAAAATTACTTTCAATATGTAGTTATAGTTAATTAATATAAATTAATAGAATATATTTAAATCATTATGATGAAACAATGAAATTATTATATATTGGGGCATGATATGTAATTAAGTGGGAATAGAGGTTTTTTTTTTTGTAAGAGTCAATAAAATTTCTATATGTCTTTTAAATATTTTAAGTTATTAATTATTGTGATTTGTGGTAACAAATTGGTTTTGAACATGATAGACAATTAAATAAATAAATAAAATTTTCTTCCAATATGTAGTTATAGTTAATTAATATAAATTAATAGAATATATTAAATATTTAAACCATTGTAATGAAATAATGAAATTATTATATATTGAGACATGATATGTAATTAAGTGGAAGTAGTTGTTTTTTTGGTAATTGCAAGAGGTGGTCGAAACCACCTCTTCTATATAATACTAGAGGAACATGACCCGTGTCAGCACGGGCCCAACATTAAGATATTTATTTGTCTTTTCAATGTTGATATATTTAAATAATTTTTTTTAATAAAAGGATTGCATATGTTTTCTAGGATTCACCCGGAATCTAGTATGAGTTCAACATATGTTATTTTAATACGGATTTAGATAATTTAAGTTGTTAACTATTGTAATTTATAATATTTTTTAATGTAATTTTCAAATTAATATACGTTACTTTTCTTGTCCAAATTATTGTGACATTGATAGTCAATTATATTTTAAAAATAATTTAAATTTTTAATTATTGTGATTTATAATACTTTTCTTCTATTTCAATTTCAGTGACACTAATATAATTTCAAGAGTTGACCAAATATTTAATATCTTTTAAATTTTTTAAGTTGTTAATTATTGTGATTTCTAGTATTTTTCATGTAATTTTTTTGAAATATATAACATATTAAATTATTTTTAGATATTTTAAGTTGTTAACAATTGTAATTTATAATACATTTTATGTAATTTTTGAATAATATATGCTACTCTCCTTGTCGAGAATTTTGTGTCGACGATAGCCAATTATATTTTTAAAATAATTTAAATTTTTTATCATTGTGATTTATAATATTTTTTCTATCTCAACTTATATGGCACAATGCTCAAATGACCATAATAATTAATTAGGGGTGATATAGTTAATCACCACTGAAGCAGATGAAGTAGAAATCAATCAATTTTTTTTTTGTTGTTAATTATTGTTATTTACAGAACTTTTTATTTCATTTTCAAATAACATATGTTGCTTTATATTTTCTTTTGTCCCGTCTCAATTTATGTGACACTAATATAATTTTGATAGTCAATCAAATATTTTATGTTGACATATCATTTTGTTATTCTTATTTTTCTAATACATAAATGACTTATAATAAGGAGTGATATAGTAAAATCATCGTTCGAAAGACGAAAATTTAATTTAAAACATTAAGAGTTAATTTCATATTTTATGTCTATTTTATTTTTTATTAAATATTATTTATTTTCTTAATACCTAGATGACTCATAATAATTAATTAAGAGAGATTGATTATGTTATTACTATAAAAATTAATATACTTTTATCATATCCAATAGTAATCATAGATAATTCACCGGAATAGTATATTAATTAAATACGGGATGCTATATTTGCATATGCAAAATATGATATTATTAGACATTATTGGATAGTGAATTATATTTATCTTTCACAATAATAAAATTTTACTATATATTTTTCTTTATTTCTTTTTAACTTGATACTTATTGACCCAACACAAATTCTAAGAAAATATTCATTAGAAATTTATTTCATTAAATTAAATTTATTTATTTTGTACTTTAAAAAATTAAAGTTAAGTTTAAATATTAGTATTTCTATATAAGAAAAAAATAATTTTAAAATTTAAATTATTAAAATAAATAAATAAATAAAAAGATTATTTTTTTACATAAAAGTCAATTAAAATAATAAAATTGATTTACTTTAAATATTTAGTTGCAATTAATTAAGATAATTTTTTATTTTGTCATGATTTATGTTGCATCAATAAAATTTTGAGATTTGAATAGATTTTTTATCTATTTTTAAAAAGTATTTTAACTTGTTAATTATTGTAATTTATAATAATTTTTACGTAATTAACAAATAATATATTTACTCCTTTTGTCCCAATTTATGTGGCTTCGATACAATTTTGAGAGTCAATTAAAAATTTTATATATCTTTTAAATATTTTAAGTTGTTAATTATTATGATTTGCAGTACTTTTTTTTATCTCAATTTATGTGGCATTGCTAAAATAATGAGAGTCAATAAAATTTTTATATGTCTTTTAAATATTTTAAGTTATTAATTATTGTGATTTGTGGTAACAAATTAGTTTTGAACATGATAGCCAATTAAATAAATAAAAATAATTTACTTCCAATATGTAGTTATAGTTAATTAATATAAATTAATAGAATATATTAAATATTTAAATCATTATGATGAAACAATGAAATTATTATATATTGGGGCATGGTATGTAATTAAGTGGGAGTAGAGGTTTTTTTTTTGTAAGAGTCAATAAAATTTCTATATGTCTTTTAAATATTTTAAGTTATTAATTATTGTGATTTGTGGTAACAAATTAGTTTTGAACATGATAGACAATTAAATAAATAAAATAAATTTACTTCCAATATGTAGTTATAGTTAATTAATATAAATTAATAAAATATATTAAATATTTAAATCATTATGATAAAATAATAGAATTATTATATATTGGGGCATGGTATGTAATTAAGTGGTAGTACTTGGTTTTTTTGGTAATTGCAAGAGGTGGTCGAAACCTCCTCTTCTATATAATAGAATATATATATATATATATATATATATATATATATAAAAGTTGTTTTTTCTTATAAAAGAGACTTGTTCAAATATATTTGGGAATAGGAAAGAGGAAAAAGTGGAGGAGTTAAAACAAGTGAAGGACTTAAAAACTTTCTTATAAAAGAGAGAATGTGTATTTTTTTTTTCTACAATGTATTCATTAATCACACGATTATTATGATATATTTTAAATTTTTAAAAAACTTGATCCCCTTTAAGTAGTGCTTTTATCCTTTTATTTTAATTTTATTTTTAAAATAAATAATATTTTATTAGTACTACATAGAAACGCGGTAAAGCAAACATCTTTTCGTCGACGTGTCTGCTTGCTCAGTACTTACTATATAATGTGTAATTAATTATTATATGTCATTTATGTATTAATTGATAATATTTAATAAATAAAACAAAATAAATATTTATGACATATTTGCTTCAATTATTTCAACCGTACGTACTCGTCGCCATGCTTGCTTGCTTCATGATTTTACTATATTATCTCTAATTAATTATTATATGTCATTTATGTACTAAAAAATTAATACTATTTAATAAATAAAGTAAAATAGACATTTATAACATGTCTAATTCAACTGTTTCAATCATAAGTTTACTGTATCACCCTTAATTAATTATTATAAGACATTTATGTATTTAAAAATTAATAATATTTAATTTAAAAAGTAAAATAAATATAAATGATAAGTTAAGTCTTGATGTTTTAAATTAATACGAGGCTCACTTATTTTTTTTCCACAAGTACTTTTTATAGTAATTTTGCTATATAACTTCTAATTAGTTATTATGATTTGTTTAAGACATGTCTGTTTCGCTGCTTCAATCGTGATATTTGATTGACTTTCGAAATTATATAAAGTCAATTAAATTGAAATAGAAGAAAAATATTATAATTCACTAATAATTAAAAATTTAAATTACTTTAAAAATATAATTGACTGCTAATGCCACAAAAATCCGGACAAGAAAAGTATTATAAATTACAATAGCTAACAAATTAAAATAATAAATTATAATATCAAAAAAGTATTATATTATAAATTACAATAGCTTACTGTTTAAAATATCTAAAAAAAAAAATCATCAATTATCATCAATACACGTATATATAACATCAATATTAAAGTTTGTCATCGATTTTAATTGAAAGTTATATTATTAATTCGGCATCTTCCTCCGTTCCATTTCAGAGAGATGTGTATCTGGATATGATAGGTGCATTGACTCAAGTCGTGGCTAAAAGAGTGTAAGTTTATTAAAAATATAATTAATTATTTAATTTATATTTATATCACACAAATAAAAAATATATATATATTAGATCCGCACTAACATGGGGCTTTGGGCTCTAGGTGACAAAAGATTTTTAAAATGAAGTGTGGGTGACACAAGTCTTAATAATTGAGTGGGGGTGACAATTATTTTATTAAGGATTAAGAAAGTAAGAAAAGTTTGAAAAGAATCCACAAGTTTTTTAATTTACACTTTGATCCAATGTAAAACCTAATATAACTAGAAATGGAGGGAAAAAAAGGCACGTTTCTCTCTCTTCTCATTTATTGGAGTTTTCTATCTCTTCGTGATTTTTGTTGTTCATTGTTGTTGTTGCTTTATTCATCATCTTCTTCTTCATTATCATCATCTTCTTCTTCATTATCATCTCTTCTTGTTCATCATCATTATCTTCTTCTTGTTGAACATTGTTGTTACCGCTACTATTGCTACTTGATCAAATTTTTTTAGGTAAAATTTTATTCGTATGCCACTTGGGAATTACTTATAGGTGATTTTAGTAAGTAAAATTATAATTTTTAGTTGAATTTCTTATCTGGGTATATCTGCTACTGCTGTTTTTTCAACAGTAGATAAAACATGTAACGTGAATCCAACAGATGAGTAATTTGTTGCAACATATTGACTAATCTGTTGCAACATATTAACTAATTTGTTGCAACATATTGACTAATCTGTTGCAACATATTACTCATATGTTGCAACATATATGACTAATCTGTTGCAACAAATTACTCATCCGTTGGATTTGTATTATAGTGTTGTAACATGAATCCAACATATGGGTCATCTGTTGCAACAGATTAGTCATAGGTTGCAACAGATTACTCACTTATTGCAATAAATGACTCATATATTGAATTCATGTTGCAGGTTCTATCCATTGTAGCAGTAGCAAATATACCAAATAAAAAATTCAACAAAAATCATAATTATACTTACAAAATCACCTATGAAGTAATGTCCAAGTGATATACAAACAAAATTTGACTTAAAAAAAATCTAAAAATTCCAACAAGGGCACAACGAATAAGTGAAACACATGAAATTTTTTATGAAACAGGTAAAAAAGACAAAAATAGTGTATCATACATCAAATGCAAAAGGATTGAGGGGACAAACGTTTGAGTTCTCCTAAAAACATTTAAGTTCCCTAGTATTTTAATTACTTTCTAATAGATAACCCATCTATTATAACAGATTTTCTATCTGTTTGATAATTTCCAACAGATGAATCATCTGTTGCAACATGTTAGTCATCTGTTGATTCAAATTTAACAATTATTAGTAATAACTAAATTGATTTAGCTAAAATTAAAGACAAGTCTTTAAGACAATGGGACAAACATTTGAGTTCTCCTAAAAATGTTTGAGTTCCCTAGTATTTTAATTATTTTCCAACAGATCACCTATTTGTTTCAACAAGTTAGTCATCTGTTGCAATAAATGCTTATAACAGGTTAGTCATTTGTTAATTCAAATTAAGCAATCATTAATAATAATTAAATTGATTTAACTAAAATTGAAGACAAAACCTTAGACAAGGGGGAAAACGTTTGAGTTCTCCTAAAAAATATTTGAGCTTTAGTATTTTAAATTGCTTTTCAACACATATTTTGTCTATTTAGTAATTTCCAACAGATGAGTTATATGTTGCAACAACTTAGTCATCTGTTGCAACAGATGTCTATATCTGTTTGATAATTTTCAATAGATGAATTAGTTGTTGCAACAAGTAAGTCATTTGTTGCAACAGATGTCTATATCTGTTTGGTCATTTTCAACAGATGTTTTTATTTGTTTGATCATTTTCAACAGATTATTCATCTGTTGTAACATGTTAGTCATCTATTGATTCACATTAAGTCATTATTAGTAATAACTAAATTGATTACTAAAATAAAATATGAATTAATAAGTTCAATTACAGTTTCAATTAATTTCATGGTAATTACACGATCAACTAAGTATGTTCGGCCTGAGTAGAGTGATCAATTGACCAATTTTATTTGAAATGATTCAAACTAAGTCATCATTAGAAATAACTATATTGATTTAACTAAAACTAAAGATGAATTGGTAAGTTCAATTACTATTTCAATTAATTTCATAGTAATTACATGGTCAATTAAGTGTTTCGTACTGAGTCAGTTTGCAGCTTCCAGTCAGCAGGTGATGAGTCATTTTGATTCGAGGGCTCGAGTCAGCTATACAGTTCGAGGAGTATCGTATTTTCTTACTTTAGTCGTATTGAGATTGGGTAGTTGGGAGTCATGACCCATCTATCTGAAGTCAGTACCAGTAGAGGCTTCATAGACAGTCAGTAGAAGTTGATGTATTCAGTTTCAGTTTCAGTTTCATTTGTAAAAGAAGAGTTGTAACCTTGTAACGTTCATAATTGTATTGATCAAGTTCAGATAAGTTCTATGTTTTCGTTGATCTCATGTAGAGTTGAGCATTTTATTCAGTTGCTTATAAGTTATGCCAGTAGAAGGGTTAGCTTAGGGTCACTTATGCCCCTAAGCACCATGTGACTTCTCGGGACCCAATTTTGGGGTGTTAGAAACTTTGTATCAGAGCACAGAGTTCAAGTGTCCTAGGGTGTCTATAAAGTCATGTCTAGTAGAGTCTCGCGGAATGGTACAAAGACGTTTGTGCTTTTCTTAGAAAGGCTACAAGGCATTTAGGAAAGGTCTCTATTCTTTCAAGTCTTAGATCGTGCTATAGAAAAGTTCGTTGAGAAACTTATACAGATTCTCATCTTACCCTATTCGGGGCATCCTCGCCTTATTTTTAAGGTATTAGAGACAGTCAAACTCAATTCTTTGCAGATAGTTATGAAGTTGTAAATGAGCAAGAAAGTATCCTATTAGTGCCTTATCATGCTTTGCTTATAAATCGTGAAATAAGCCCAAGTCAGTTGCGCTTCCAGATTTCCTCCTCAGAATCCATATTGATAGTCTATACTTCTTTATCTATGTACTGTTCCTGGGGTAACATGATCAGTGAATTCTAATTTTCTCCCTCTGATAATGCTTTCAGACTTACTAGTGGGGAGTTTCAAAAGTTTTACAAAGCGGCTTGAGCGAAGCCTCCCAGCGTGTTATAAGCTCCCCAAGCTTCATGTTATGTCCTCACCCTTACGAGTCGTTCAGTTAAGACAAAGTGAAATGTGTATTCCTAAATCATCAAATATTGTATGCCAAGTTTCTACCTTTCGTAATTTTGTCATCATTATGTTGTTGAAACTGAAAGACTAGTGAAGCCGGGTGAGGCCTATTTTGATTCACTAGTGACTCTTTGTGTATCTTGTTTCCTCGTACTGATTGGAATTGGGTTTAGAGGTGTGGTGACAAGAAGGGTGGTAAGTGTGATTTATTAAAAGTATGTATAGCCGAGCCTTTTTGCGCGTGATAGAGTTAGTGATGAAGTGATATGTCCTTGTACATTAGCTCGTGGAAGGAGGAGAAAGAGTTATTGGTTAAGCTAAATAGTAGTTTTCTGAAGTACGAAAAGAGTTGTTGATGGTGTGTTGCATAAGACGAGTATAGGTTATGGACAAAGATACTTAGTGAATAAGTGTTGTTAACTAGGGTGCTCCTGGGATTGCAAGAGGAAGTTAAGTTGAGGCTTAGAGAGCTATGAACTAAGTTAATCTAGGTACGAAGGATAAATAGTAATGATGGGTAGAAGAAAGAAGTGTTGATGGGTTGTAAATGAGATAGGCTATATGATTATGACCAATTATTGTTATGAGGTTTAAGTAGGCTATCGTTTATGGATATTCTGTTTTATAGTTTCCAAGTGAATTTTTTGTGTGAGGTGGAGTTGTAAGTTATGTTGAGCGCTAGGCATTAAGCTTGGATGATTGGTGGCCATGAAGGTGGATGTGATGATTTCTTGGTTAATGGTGCTAGTTATAGAGAAGTGATCTAATAGGTTTGAACAGTGTATACAAGAGCTTGAGTCTTATCGGCTTGTAATTAAGTTTGATATTGTATCCATGATAAGGAAGTTTACCCAAAATGCTATGGGGTTGTACTATTTTCGAGGATCATTGCAAGTGGTGTAGATAGTGGCGCTTTGGAGCTACTAGGTAGAGAAAAGACTAGTCAGGTAATGAACGATATTCTTGATGACGGAGTTAAGGGGTTTAGATTGAAAATGTTGAACCTTATTTTTTGTGCAAGTTTGATTCTCATTGTTTGGAAATATAAGTCTACAAGCATGATATTAGTAGGTTATAACGGTAGTAGTATGATCCGTCAAAGGTTGGGAAACATTCAAGTTGAGCATTGGAATCTAAGATTTGAAATTTCAAAAATTGAGTTAATAGGAATGGGGGTTGAGTGTTAGGTGGTGTATACTCCAACTATGGGGATGATCGTGTAGATCTGAAGTTAGTGAGCGTGTGGGTATCATATGATGACTACTGGAGGTATAGAGGGACATGATGTAATTCAGACGGTGGTGTAAGGAAGTGGTTGTGTAATTTCAGATGTAGTCACTCGAATTAAATTCTATTGTTCTTGTGTATTGATTATATCCCGAACTCTAGAGTAAAATGATTTCAGTTTAGATTAGTGCGTATATGGTGGTTCACCTATTCAGAGTGATGGCTTAAGTCTAAGGGGGAGATGATAGGACGAGTAACCACGTTAAGCTCCCAGATTTTAGGAGATGTGCCAGTAAGTTGTAAGGTACCGGTGGGAAAGAATGATGCTCGACCCATTCTTATTTCGGAACTTTTCAAATTTTCCAATAATTACTCATGCTTTATGCTTCAGTTCCATAATCATAACTCATGCATACCATAAAGAATTGTGCCCTCTCTTAGTTCCCAAAATGCGGAGTTTCAGATCTTTAGCAGTTGGAATTACATTTCGTAAATTGCGAGTTCCAGATTTAGGTCATACGGATCATGACTCAAGTACTCAAGTCTTGTGGTATGTTCAGTTCAAGTACTCAAGTAATGCTTCTAATGATCAACAAAAATCCAGATTTATATCGTACATGTCCTCGGGCTATATTTCTTTGATAAGTTTATGAT
Organism: Capsicum pubescens; assembly: GCA_030864215.1. NCBI lineage: Eukaryota > Viridiplantae > Streptophyta > Magnoliopsida > Solanales > Solanaceae > Capsicum > Capsicum pubescens. The sequence goes on along the minus strand of CM061539.1, from coordinate 181,714,826 downwards.
GTTAAATCCTCAATTCTTCAAGCCTCAGTTGAGTGTCAAGTTATTCATAGTATCTATTCATGTGTCAAATCCTCATGCTCTAATATTTTAGTTGCCTTTCCTTAATCAAGATAGTAGTGGTGAATGGTTGTTTAGACGAGAGAGGAGATATTTCCTTATCAACATCAGAGGGTGGCATGCTTACTTTGGCTAGGCGGTAGGGTGAAGTACGATTGAGGCTAAGTCTTTGATACATGCCATGGTTAGTTGAAGTTTAATGTGTTATGATTGGAAGGATTATTGCATGTTCGTTTTGTGTAATTCCATGAGTCTGAGGGGAAAATTAAAGTGAAGCGTTTGTGTGGGACTTGATTAGTTAGGAGTATGTCGGGTGTACTTGTCTAAGGTGAGTGCATGAAATTTTTTCTTGATAAGGAGTGTGTAGGACATGAAGAAGAGGCTTTATACTTTATAAGTGTTTGATTTGGAATGCATATGTGGTTATGAAGATGGGCTCGGAGGTCGAGTTTGTGTACGTGTGGATGGATACATTGCACCTTAGTAAATGCCTAGTACTAAATGGATTGGAGTTGTCGAAAAGGTAATAAGAATTACTCTTAAAGTGAGAAGTTGTAAAAATGTAGATACGTGGAAGTCAATGATTCAAAATGGTGTCATGTGGTGAATTTGGTGGTTCTAGGTTAGGCATGAAAATGATGAGAGCGTTTGGTTTGAGGAGATATAAGTAGATGGAAGTATCAGTGCCATGTGAGGATTATAAGTCGTATCGATTAAGTATAGTATCGTAAGGGTATAGTATAGTTGAGAGAGCGTTCGAGAAGTATGGTTAAGTTTGAGAGTAAGAAGTCGCATCACTTGAGGCCTAGTACTTCTATCCTGACTTATGATTTACAGGTTTATGTTCCAAGCTAGGGGATTATGGCAATTCTATGATCTCTGATTCAAATGTCTTGTTTAGATCTTGCCCGAAGTTCCTTGCTCCTTCATACCGTTAGAATTCCTTGGAAGGGGGGTGAAGGAATCCTCCACTTAAGTATGAGTATCTAGTATGATTCTGTCTGCATAGTCGGCAACCCAGTTTTTAAAATTTAGCAGATAGGTTCTATAGTCTTCCATTTTTTGAAACTAGTCTGGTCTTACCACTCGAAGTTTCATAAGTACGGTCAATCCGGTAAGTGGTTGCTCGCACCCAAAATCTACGATTCAGTTCAGTATATGTATCAGGCATCTGTTTCAGAACCGGATATCTAATTATGATTCAGTCTGTAGGTATTCATTGAACGGTCTTTATTTTTTTTCCAAGAATTCTAACCCAGACAATGTAATACCCATTGTATAATTTTAGCCTGGTTCCTTGTGACCTACGCTTGCATAAATTATCACTTCGTAGTCTATGAGTACGACTGCATCCTGATCACATTAAGTGAATCCTAAACTCTCAGCATGAGCCCGCTCTTTATTATAAGAAGAAGGAAAACCAACTCAGACTTAGTTGAGAATTACAGTTGTTCTCTATTCTATTATTTTCCAGTCTCGGATCCAACGGTATAGCTATTCTTACCACGAGTTATACATTCAGCGAAGTACTTCAAAGCTTAGAAAGATATAAATTCAGATTAGCAAGTTGTTTCAGTTATGTATTTTTAGTTTTCTCTGTGTTCCTGGCGAAACTAGCAACATTCGAGGATGAATCTTTCCAAGGGGTAGAGATTGTAATACCCCGATTGTTCCTTGAGTCTAAATTCGTCTTTTGAGTATATAGAAATGACTTCCAAAGTGAATGAAGATAGAACCGTGTAAAATTTCTCTAATTTCTACTTTTTGTCATGTAGAGCATTGAATAAGCTTTCCATCGATGTCAATTTCATCGAAATCCGACATCGGACGGGGGAGTTATGGCCGTTTAACTAAACAATATCGGAATCCCCCAGGCCTGACGGACCGCCAAGTCCTTGGTGGACCGTCAAGTGTCCCGTCAAGACAAGGCAGTGACCCCTCTTTTTGGTCATCGTGTGGCGGCCAAAGTGGTGGACCGTCAAAAAGTTGACGGACCGTCAAGGGGTCCTTCAGGTCGAGGCAGACTGTTCCATTTTTGGCCCCCGAGTGATGGACGACTTGGTGGACCGTCAGTCCCTCTGACGGACCGTCACAGGCCCCGATCAACGAATTTCAGCTTTTTCAAAAGGGCATTTTGGTATTTTCCGCCCATTTTGGTATTATAAATATATCCAAGTAGTAAAGGGAAGATCATTTTCTCTTATTTCTCTCCAATCTCTCCAAGAATTCTCTAGAAGCTAGGGTTTTATTCCAAGACCCAAAAAAATCCAATCTTCTCCCAAGAAATTCAAGAATCTCCCATAGATTTCTCCAAGTGGTTCAAGAATCAAGCTTTTCTAGTCAAAGGCATCAAGAATCTTAGCCTAAAAGTGCGAGAAAGAAGTTCCAATCAAGTCTCTTACTCCCAAATTTATAATTCAAGGTATGTAGGGTTTGAACAAGAACACTTCTTTCGTTCTTGTGTCCAAAGATTTAATTTCTACTGTTGAAATCCATGATTTTGCAAAGTGGATTTACACCCAAATTACTTTATTAATGATTTATGATATTTGAGCAAATCAAGATTGATACACATGACTATTTCATCATTTTATTCGTTGAATTGAGAACTTATACCATGAGTTGAATATTGTTATTATGAGTTGATGATTTCCCAATGATTTGAGATAAGAGTCATGATTTAAGCTTTTCTACGAGAAGCTTGATTATTATATATATATATATATATATTGATATTTGAGATTGAGAGTCAAGAATGAGTTCTATGATGCTTTCTTGAAGTTTTTGATACATGAGTATTTTACAACTTCCAAATTATGAGTTGATATTTAATATTGTGAATTTCATGTTTTTACCATGAGTTGGTATTTCAAGTGCTTTCAAGACATGTATCAAGCTTTAAGCCTCCTTATGACAAATTGGATTATCGAGTATATTGATTCATGAGATTGAGTTGTTATAATGAGTCTTGATATTTCCTCAAAGTTATTGATGTTACCATGACTTAATGAATTGATACATCTTAATGTTGAGAAAGATTGTTTGATTTTGAGTCGAGTTAGGAATCCACAGTTGTATATGATTTACCGACGAGATATATATATTTATGTTTTGGTCTCTATTGTAGACCCATGAGTTGATATTGATTATGGTGGATTTCCTAACGCGTTCTGAGTTGAGTCTGGGAGGAATATTTAGCACTGAGCGGGAAATGTGGTATTTCCCCAAAACTACATGCCACTGTAGGATTGATGTTGATAATTGTGGGCCAGAGGCTGAGTATGGAATTGTGATAATGAGATTGAGGTTGTACTCCCTGGAAAGAGTACAACACCCCCACCAATGTGGGGTTCTCTCCTTAGGAGGACAAAATGTTGGATTCCATGCGGCTCACATGGTGTAGTCATGTCGGTTATAAGAAACTCCCAAGTCCATAAGAGTTCAAGTTTCATGAGTTACTGAGTCACTCTAAGTCATGATTTAAAGAGTTTGAGTTGAGTATAATGGTTTATGAGATATATAATGCTTGCATTACTAATGATGAGTTTCAAGGAATATATTTCAATTAATTCAAGCAAAGAAAGTCGTTATCGTCAGTATGCATGATTTTTTGTAATCATTTATGATATTATTTATAATGTTCCATTGCACCCCCACATACTCAGTACATTCTTTAAAGTACTGACCCCCATATATTTCTATATGCTACAGTGCCTTATAATGTAGGTACAAGTTATAGCGCAAATACCGCATTCAGTCAGTTTGCAGCTTCCAGTCAGCAAGTGATGAGTCCTTTTGATTTGAGGGCTTGAGTCAGTTATACAGTTCGAGGAGTATCGCATTTTCTTACTTTAGTCGTATTGAGATTGGATAGTTGGGAGTCATGACCCATCTATCTGAAGTCAGTACCAGTAGAGGCTTCATAGACAGTCAGTAGAAGTTGATGTATTCAGTTTCAGTTTCAGTTTCATTTGTAAAAGAAGAGTTGTAACCTTGTAACGTTCATAATTGTATTGATCAAGTTCAGATAAGTTCTATGTTTTCGTTGATCTCATGTAGAGTTGAGCATTTTATTCAGTTGCTTATGAGTTATGTCAGTAGAAGGGTTAGTTTAGGGTCACTTATGCCCCTAAGCACCATGTGACGCCTCGGGACCTAATTTCGGGGCGTTACAAATCTGTTGCAACATATGACTTTATCTGTTTGTTATTTCTAACAGATTACTAATCTGTTGCAATAGGTGACTAATCTGTTGCAACATATGTCTCTATCTGTTTGGTCATTTTCAACAGATTACTAATCTTTTGCAACATCTTAGTCATCTATTGATTCATATTAAGCCATTGTATTAGTAATAACTAAATTGATTTAACTAGTATTAATAAGTTCAATTACTGTTTCAATTAATCTCATGGTAATTACACGATCAACTAAGTGTGTTCGTCCTGAGTAGAGTGATCAATTGACCAATTTTATTTGAAATGATTCAAACCAAGCCATAATTAGAAATAACTATATTGATTTAACTAAAATTAAAGATGAAATAGTAAGTTGACTTACAATTTCATTTAATTTTATAGTAATTACATGATCAACTAAGTGTTTTCTCTTAAGTAGAATGATCAATTGACTAATTAGATTTGAAATAATTAAAATTAAGTAATTATTAGTAATAACTAAATTGATTTAACTAAAATTAAAGATGAATTGATAATTTAATTACGATTTCAATTAATCTCATAGTAATTAATGATCATCTAAGTGTATTCGTCTTGAGTAAAGTGTTAATTGACCAATTTTATTTGAAATGATTCAAATTAAGACATTATTAGTAATAACAACATTGATTTAACTAAAATTAAAGATGAATTGATAAGTTCAATTACGATTTCAATTAACATATTGCAATAGATGAGTAATCTGTTGGAAAAGACCAAACAGTTAAAGACATTTGTTGAAAATGACCAAACATATATAGACATCTGTTGCAACAGATGACTAACCTGTTACAATAACTAACTCATCTATTGAAAATTATCCAACAAATATAGACATCTGTTGCAACAGATGACTAAATTGTTGCAACATATGACTCATCTATTGGAAGTTATTAAATAGACAAGATATATGTGAACTCAGAACCAAAATGAGCCACATTATTTAAAAAGTGACCAAAATAGGTCACCTATTTTAAAAGTTACCAAAATAGGCTAAACGTAATAATTTATTACGTTTTATACTTTTTCTTAACGATCAACTAACGGAGTTGACTTTTACAAATAACGTAAGAATTTCTTACGTTTTACATTTTTTTTTGTAAAACGTAAGAAATTCTTACGTTTTATAAAAAAAAATAAAACGTAAGAATTTCTTGCATTTTACACGATGACCGAGAAAAAAAATGCAGTGAATTATCAAATCAATTAAAAAGATACTAAAAAATGAGTTGTTCAACATAACAAAAAGTTACGTTTTTAACTTTTTTATAGCAGTGGTCTTCCACCCACAATTCTTTTTTCTACAAATGTCCCATCACTTCTATTTTTTCCTCTTTTTACATATGATAATTATGAATTTTTTGATTAGTTAAATTTATTTATATTTTACATGCAGTTCAAATAATATATTTTTTCTTCTATGTAATAATTTTTTACGTTTTACATAAAAAAATTTAAAAAATAGAAGTATCAATCCTCATTAACTTAACAATTTTCTTATATTTATTCTATATAAAATAATAATCACTTCTATCCTTAATTATCCGATTTCTCTCTAAAAAAATTTATACTTTTGAGTTTTTTTCTACTCCAAAATAGTGAAATGTTGAATTATCATCGATCAAATATGCTACTATATACAAGAATTATATTTTTTTGGTGTGTTAAAAATATGAAATTAATTTTTTCGGATAGTGATTCATCGTAGTTTTCGATTAGTGTTTTGATTAGGATATTGAGGAGACTCACATGTACAAATACGTTTCATATTATAATTAATGGAGTAAAAAATCATAATTTAATTTAGGAACACTCCTAAATTAATATAAGAAAATATATTTTTTTAGGAACACTCCTAAAAAATATAATTCTTGTATATAGTAGCATATTTGATCGACGATAATTCAACATTTCACTATTTTGGAGTAGAGGGAAACTCAAAAATATAATATTTTAAAAGAGAAATTGGATAATTAAGGATAGAAGTGATTATTTTTTTTATATAGAATAAATATAAGAAAATTGTTAAGTTAATGAGGTAATTGATATATATATATATTTTTATGTAAAACGTAAAAAGTTATTAGAAAAAATAAATTGTTTGAACTACATGTAAAATATAAATAAATTTAACTAATAAAAAAAATTCATAATTATCATATGTAAAAAGAGAAAAAAGTAGAAGTGATGGGACATTTGTGGAAAAAGAAATTGTGGGTGGGGGATCACTGCTATAAAAAATTTAAGAACGTAACTTTTTGTTACGTTGAACAACTCTTTTTTTAGTACCTTTTTAATTGATTTGATAATTCATTGTATTTTTTTCTCGGTTATCGTGTAAAACATAAGAAATTCTTACGTTTTATATTTTTTTTTTTATAAAACGTAAGAAACAAAAAAAATGTAAAACGTAAGAAATTCTTACGTTTTTGTAAAAGTCAACTCCGTTAGTTGACCGTTAAGAAAAAAGTAAAAAACGTAATAAATTATTACGTTTAGCCTATTTTGGTAACTTTTTAAATAGGTGGCCTATTTTGATCACTTTTTTTATTCCGTGGCTCATTTTAGTTCCGAGTTCTATGTGTTGAAAAACAATTTAAAATACTAAAGCTCAAATGTTTTTAGGAGAACTCAAACATCTGTCCCCTTGTCTAAGGTCTTGTATTAAAGACTTGTCTTCAATTTTAATTAAATTAATTTAGTTATTATTAATAATTGATTAATTTGAATAAATAAATGACTAACCTGTTATAAACATCTGTTGTAATAGATGACTAACTTGTTGCAACAAATAGATAATCTGTTGAAAAATAATTAAAATACTAGGGAACTCAAATATTTTTAGGAGAACACAAATGTTTATCCCATTGTTGCAGAGACGTCTTTAATTTTAGCTAAATCAATTTAGTTATTACTAATAATTGCTTAATTTGAATCAACAGATGACTAGCATATTGCATCAGATGATTCATCTGTTGGAAATTATCAAACAGATAGAAAATCTATTGTAACAGATGGGTCAACTATTAGAAAACAATTAAAATATTAGGGAACTTAAACGTTTTTAGGAGAACTCAAATATTTGTCCCCTTGATCCTTTTGCATTTGATGCATGGTATATTATTTTTGTCTTCTTTACCCGTTTCATGAATTTTTTCATGTGTTTTACTTATTTATTTTGCCCTTGTTGATTTTTTTTTTAAAAAATTTAGGTCAAATTTTGTTTGTATATCACTTGGACATTACTTCATAGCTTCTTATTTTGTAAGTAAAATTATAATTTTTGTTGAATTTCTTATTTGGTGTATCTGCTACTGCTACAATGGATAGAACCTGCAACATGAATCCAACATATGAGTCATCTATTGAAACAAGTGAGTAATTTGTTGGAATATATGACTAATCTGTTGCAACAGATGACCCATATGTTGGATTCATATTACAACACTATAAAACGAATCCAACAGATGAGTAATCTGTTGCAACAAGTTAGTCATATATGTTGCAACAGATTACTCATTTGTTGTAACAAATTAGTTATATATGTTGCAACAGATTACTCATTTGTTGCAACAAATTAGTCATATATGTTGCAACAGATTAATCATATATGTTGCAACATATTACTAATATGTTGCAACAGATTACTAATTTGTGCAACAGATTAGTCATATATGTTGCAACAAATACTCATCTGTTGGATTCACGTTACATGTTTTATTCATTATTAAAAAACAACAGTAACAGATACATCCAGACGAGAAATTCAACTAAAAAATAACAAACATTAAAAAGAATAACAAAAAACATAAAAAAAATAACAAACACCAACAAATCAAGTTCCTCATTTTCGTCATAACTTAAAAACCCTAATTTTTTACTTGTGAAAATCGAAAAGAAACGATGAAGAACTTGAAGTTGTTGTCGCCGGAGAATGTTGTCACGACGACTGACGGTTGAAAGTAAAAAAGGAACGGGCAAGAACTCAAAACTATTTGTTGTCAGAGGTTGAAGTTGCATAAGATTGAAGGGAGAAATTTGAAAAGTTGTTGGTTGGGAGAAGTTAGAGAGATAAACCATCGAGAGAAAGAGAGAAGAGAGAGAGATTGATTTGCAGAGGGAGGAAAGTTTTGTGAGTGTGAGTTAATTTGTATTTTTGAAAAATTTAAAAGTTTAAAAAATATTAATCAAGTCCACAATTAACCTAATCAAGTTTTTAAATTATGTTTGACCCTTTAAATTGATCAATATCACCAATTTTTCGTTCAAAACTTAAAAGCCTTTCCTTCAATTTTCTCTACTAACATGGATATTAAATATCTAATCTAGTAAGTAGTATTTACTAGTAGAAAAGAAAAAGAGTATTTACTCGTCAAAAAAAGAAAAGAAAAAAAGTACTACTTCTTTTGTTTCATTTTAACTGAGCACAGAGTTTAAAAAATGAGTAATGACTTTGTAAAATTTATAAATTATCTATTTTAAAGTTTATTTTTAATTATTTTTTTTATTAAGTGAAATTCAGTAAAGATAAAATGGAGATAATAAATAAAAATATAACATTATTTTTGGAACGGATTAAAAAAAATGACATACTTACTCCGTTTCAAATTAAGATGATACATTAATTAATAAAATAATTAATAATATATCTAGTTTATCATCATACTCCTATCAATTAAATAATGTTTATAATTTAATTTTTTAAAAATATAATTAATGTAAAAGGTAAAATATCAAAAAAAAATTTGTATTGTTTTGATTAATTAATAAAAAAAATTAAGTAAAATGAGATATAGAAAATTTGTTAAGATATAAAATGGTAGGAGGGAGCAGTAGAAAAAGGAAAGATTGGATCCTAGGTTCGCGGTGAAAAGCTGGCCAGGGGACGGGAGTCGGGAGGGGGAGAGAAATATTCAGAAATGAGGTTGCAGGTAGGATCTCGTCGGAGGCGATTCTCTCTCCACCAGGCACTCGTCGGCACTGTAGCTGTCACTGTCATCGGACTATTGTTCCTTAGTTTTAGGTTCGTCGATCCGTCAATTCATCGCCCAGTAACCACCTCTGAAAAAGTAGAAGCTGATGATGATGATAAACCAGCTGATATAAATCTTCACAATGCTCAACCAAACAAGACATGCGCAACTGTGGAGGAAATGGGACAAGTTTTTAGCCGCGGCTTTGAAGAGGAGAGTTATAGAGTCAGGAAAATCATCGAAAATCACTTTGCTATTAATGGTAGTACTACTGCTAAACTACTACATTTCATGTCTTTTTTATTGTCATCTAATAGCTCCGTAACAATTTATTTGACACGGTTAGAATTTTCGAGAGTCAAACGGTTGCTCTTTCCACGGAATTTCTTTGTATGCTTTTTACATATTTTTTGTTGTTATTTATAGTGCTTTTCAAGTAGTTTTTGAATGTAAAGAAAAAACTTAAAGCTTCTGTGTTCGAAATCACGAAAATTGTTACAGAAGTTTGAATCTCGAAATTCAAAACTGGTACAGAGGAGTATTCTATTTGTTAACCGAAGTTGTAGTTATTTTTCCATCAAATTGATGGAAAATTGTTTTATGTTTTGGATAATTAAGGAATCGCTGATGGTGCTTTTCAGGTGCTGCGAGAGTTCGAGCGCTTCCACCGGAAGAGTTCTGTAGACATGGATTTGTGTTGGGCAAAGCATCAGAAGCAGGTTTTGGTAATGAGATGTACAAAATATTAACTGCGGGAGCACTGAGTGTGATGTTGAACCGATCGTTGATAATTGGGCAATCCAGGCATATTGGTTCTCTCTCAAGCCTTTCTATTTGTACTGTTGTTGTGTACCTGTTTAGTTTCGGATTCCACATTTCTTGTTTCCTCCCCTAGTAATTTTGACATCGAACTATTTCAGTCCATTTAGAAGCAATCCGCTATAGTACTGCCTCTATGCAGGGAATAACTAGTCCCATTTGCAGTGACGCTTTCAGAAATCTCTTTTATCTCGTTTCAGTAGATTAACATGTCTTAACAGAAATGCAATTTTGCTTCACAAGAGAGGAACTATTAAACTTTCACACACACGCACACACACATTTTTGCGCAACATGTATGCATTATATAAGCGAAGGTGTTCTTCTTCATTCTAGTATGTAAGTACTGATCATGCATAACTTCACTGGCCTGGTACTCCTGAAATATCTTCTTTATTGTCTAATTTCTGCATTTTCAAAACCTCAGGGGTAGATTTCCTTTTGAGGAGTTCATCTCTTATTCCAATGTTTCCTTCACATTGAAAGAAATCAAGCACCTTTGGAGAGAGAATGGTTGTCTGACCAAATACAGGAGGCATCTTGATATCAGAATTGATGATTTCCAGAAGCCAGCACGAACAAATGTTCTGTGTAGTAATTGGAGGGCGTGGGAACAACCCATTATCTGGTAAATGAGAATATCGTCCATGATTCTTGTTCTCTCCGCTCTTCCTAAAATTTTACAATAACAGAGTAATCATCTCGATGTCTGACTTCGTTGGGACAGGCTCCAGAATACAACAGATGCCGTGGCTGCTCAATTTTTCTTGAAGAATGTACATTCTGAGATGAGGATAGCTGCTTCTAATTTGTTTGGGAAGCCAGAAGACCTTCACCATAGGCCTAACGTATTTGGGGAGCTGATGAGACTTTTGATATCTCCGTCAGAGAATATTCAACATGCTGTGAACTGGGCATTAAGAGGTGGCGCGGACCCTGATATTGCTCTACACATGCGGATGCTTATGAATAGGTAGTGTAACTGGATTATTCTTGTCTTCTACATACAATAAATTGTTATTCTAATTTCTTAAAAAAGGGAAAGAACACTCTCTGAAGTTTGAAGGTGTCTGGTAACTAGTAGCTGAAGTAACAAAGTCTTCAGTTCAGTTTTGATTATGTGAAGAAGTTGAATACTTTGCATGGTGTCGTACCAGTGTTCTGTAGAGTAAGTTGAATAGTAACTTGTTTTTGTAGCGATCAAGTGCACTCAAATCATATTCCTAAACTAACCCAGGAAAACATGGATTGGAGGAAAAAGACATTTGGCCTTACCTTCTTATTAAATTCTGCAATTTTCTCGTGCCACTTTAATCCGTTGAATTCCCTTAGTCTTTTTCCCCTCTGCATCATTTTCCTTTGTCAGTGATTTTTCTTTTTGAATTCTCCAAATGAATGCACTCATCTTTCTGAGATAGACTATCTCACCTTTTATGACAATATAAAGCAATTTGTTGGATCTATTTAAATCCAGAAAAAGAAATGAGTGAAAAAGTGCACAAACTCTTGATCATACTATTTTCTATACCAGAATAACTAGTTGCCGGAGACATTAAGCTTCGAATTGGATGCTGGTTCTCTTTTAATCCTAAAAGCTCCTGTTTTGTTCTGCACATGAAGTCCATATGCACCAGCAGACAATTATAGAACGTAGATCTTCTTCCCTTATCTTTCCCAATGCATGAATGAACAAACATTATTTAACTTTTGGTGCTTTGTTTCTGATATTAGAGTGTGATTTACAGCAGATAATCTTTTTTTGATAATCCCTGATGAAGATCATCTTTTATGTAATGTTTGGAAACGGAATGGAACTGAGAGTTTGAAAAAAATAACTCCAATTGTTTGGTTTGGATGATGGAAGAGCAAGGAAATGAGAGGTCAATTATTTTCCAGACCAAACAAAGAAACGAAAAGAACCTTCTTTCATTTCTTCGTGATAATTTCCTTCGTTCCTTGAACAACAATTAATTTCTTTTCCAGCAACAATTGGAGCTCAAGAGAGGATTGTTGATTTTCTTATACTTTTTGTTGGTTAAGTTGTTCTTCCAAATTTTCTTTTCATTTTGAATGGTGATGCTTGAAGGAGAAACATTGCATTTTAATGCCTCTATCTATCCAAACCTTATGCTATGTGTAACTTTTCAAGACCTCAGGATCCAGGTAATATGACCTCAATTTGGTCAATATGACCTCAATTTGGTCAAATGAGGTCAATAGTTCACCGACTTGTATGGGGTTCTCCCTCTTCTTTTTTTTTTTCTTTTTTTTTGTGTGTGTGGGGTGGGGTGGGGGGCAATCAGAAATAAACTAAAATAAAGAGAAAATTTCTATATGAAATTAATTTATCCTGCCTTTGAACACTTGCAATTTATTACAAAGATACATTTTTATAGCTGAGGTTGTAGAAAAAGATTTGGTGCTGTTCCTTTCCAATGAACCTGGAACATACATGTAGCTCTGGGATGATGTTGTGCATATTTGCAGTATTCTGTTTTCAGTAGACTGTTAGGAACAATTAACATGAGCCCGTACCATTACTAATTATCATATTCATCCTTCATATTTTCTCAGGTCCATTAGAGGAGCTCAAGCAGCCGTCTCTTGCATCAGAAAATCTGTAGAAAATCTAAAACTGATGTCCAAGCCCAGGGTAGTCTTAGTTTCAGATAATCCTTCTCTGGTGAAAGATATTGCTCCAGACGTGAATCAGTTTGCAGAAGTAAGCTGTTTTTGCCAATTCCATATTGCTTTATAATTTTTTAACGAAACAGGAATCACTAGTTATGTGTGATTCAACCTTAGTGCTTGACTTCAACAATCTGATGGAGGGGTTATTAACATTCTTTTATTTGGTTTTGCAGGTCTTACACTTTGATTTCAAACACTTTAAAGGAAATATATCTGGCAACTCGCATTTTCATACTCTAGATTTTAGAACAAAGGATTGGGGTACAGCGCCAAGATGGGTGGCATTTGTTGATTTCTTTCTTGCTTCACGTGCAAAACATGCGGTTATCACTGGGGCTCACCGGCGTGTTGGGACCACGTTTGCTCAGCTGGTTGCAGCGTTGGCTGCAGCTAACAGCCTCGGTACTTTTGTAACTTCACAGTGGTTTAGTTTCCAACTGTAGGTGAATATGCGTCTTTTAAGTTTCTCACTAGAATATGTCTTTCTCAGAAGAAGATAGATCCTCTGCTGCATCAAACTTCACCTTCCTCAGTAGCTTCCAGAGTAACTTGCTTGCAGTAGGTCTAAAGTATCAGATTGGTTGGGGCCATGTGTGGAACCGATTTGCTGGTCCGTTAAGCTGTCACAACCAATCTATGCAATGTGCTCATACTCCAATTCTCCCCCCTGCATGGTGGGATGGACTTTGGCAGTCGCCTATTCCGCGGGATGTGCACAGAATGGAAGCATATGGCATCCGCCTTTCTGGTTTTGGGACATTTGATGACAATCAGCTACGCTCTTTCTGTAGTTGGAAGAAAAAATCGGTGCTTACCTTTCCATTGATTTAGATATGTTGCTACCTGCATTCATTGGGAGATCTCTCCTAGTTAGGCTGATTTTGCTTTGGCATTCAGCTATTGTTTTCAATCAATTGTGCACTAATTGAGCTGATGATTTGTGGAATGTATGGTCAATGCTATTGTATTTCCAAATGGTCTGACACATCTTAAAAGCTTTACCAAATTTGTAATTACCAACAATATCGGAAGCTATGCCACATTCTAAAGTGGTTAAGAGTTCAGTGTATGAATCCGCATTTACATTTTTGCTTCATTGAATCTAATTTCGTTCTACTATTAAATAACTTGGCCTTGGGATTTTTTGTGATATACACTTCTCATTAACAATCTAAAAGAACACCTGCCCACTCACTGAATCTAATGTAAGAGTAACTAAGTTTTGACTAATTGCTACAGTCTCTATAGATATTTAACTTGCAATGTGCCATGTTTTTTGCTGTCTGTAGTTGTTACTAGAGATTATACGTCTTTGAAAACAAAATTAGCCATCAGACTTAAACACAGAGCCTTTGATTTTGTATCAACTCCTACTTGTTCGAAAAGGGCAAAATAACAGTCATTTCTACACCAACGCCGTAAAAAAGAAAAAATGAGTTTTAAAAATGCAGGTCCTACCCGGAGTCGAACTCACTCAGGTCGCTGGATTCAAAGTCAAGAGTGCTAACCACTACACCATAGAAACAGATGGAATTCTGCCCTGCACTGAATTCCTTATGATATGCTAAAGCAAAGCTGTAAATAAATTTATTGGAATTTTTCCCAGTGTCAGTCCCAATTCAAAACAAAAAAAGTCGTAACACCATAGTGATTACTGTCGTAATGATGCTTCTCAAAATTTACTTTAATTAATTGACACTTTTATCCGTGGTCTCACTCTTATCACTTGGCTAAACTAAACATATGTTAGGCTTATTATGTTTTCTTTTGGCTTTTTCCCTCTGTAGATATTTTTCGTTGGAGCAAAGCTTATGTCTGTCTTTTTGGCTAATGAAGATTATAGACATGCAAAAAACTTGCTTGTGTGGGAGAATGCAACCAAGAAAATGGAATTTTTGTCCAAGCATATTTAAGTAGTGTTGTAGCTTATGGGTGATCTTAGAACTTTTTAGTGTTTTCCACTATAAAAAAAAGAAAAAAAGAAAAGAAAAAAGGACAACTACCACTGTACCCCGTCTCATTTTTCTGTGTCTATGCTAGAAAGTTGATGGACGATTATTCAGATAATACCATGTTTATCTATTATAGTTTTGGCGATTGCTCTCTTGCTTCTTTCCCCCTCCTGAGCAATGCCAGCAGATTAAGAGTTTCAACTTTTAGGAGCTTCTTGTGCCTTGCAATTCCATGATTTCACAGTGATTAGTAGTTATTCCATCCTTCTTCTTCCCCAATAGCCCAGCCCCAATTTGCTTGGTACTTGCATGTATTGTTGTTGTCTTCTGCTTCCCCAATCTTAGTTTGAATTGGAGTTGATTTGCAGAGAGGGATTAGTAGTCACAGTTTGTAATTTCAAATTGTTGTTTTCTAACTTAAATTCCTTTATTAGAGTAAGAAACGTGTAAAAGCAACAGGTCTACTCAATCAAATCCAAAAACATTCGACGCTTGAATATAGAGTACCATCATAGGGCAAGTATTCTATTCATTCTAAAGTGCTTCTTGTCGTGCAATATTTGATCCTGTCATTTTAATGAAAAAAAGCAGGTTCGTCATGCGTGAAGCATCCGGAATTCCTGCACGGTCTGGGGAAGGATCACATCCCGAGAGGAGTGATGTAAACAGTCTACCATGAAGCAAGCATCAGTGACCTGATTCCACCGCTCAAACCGTCAATAGGTCACACACGGATAACTTTACTGTAGCTCCAAGGCTCCCCTTCTTGATCCTGTCCAACTACGCACTAAAAAGATCATATGACTTCACCTGTCACGCACTCTACAACAATTACTTCATAGAGGCAATTGAAAAACCATATTTTTCAAATGTATTCATGTCTTAAAGTCCAGTCCAGGAAGAGGAAATAAACATAAAGAGTATACTCTTTTGACTTATCATCTGCAGGAAGAAATACAAGACACCTGATGGTCCATAACTATTCAAGAATGAGTTTATTACATCACAATTCATCAGGAGCAGAGTGTCCTTTCTAGTAATTCTTGCAATTCTCCGCTCTTGTAAGCCTCTGTAATAAGAAAACGATGCAACTTATTAGACTCCAATCAATATGAATCAAAACTTGCAGCAAACCATGATGACCGCAGCTGCATTGAGCGCTCAAAATTTTATCTTCAATTTAAAGAGAGAAAATTTGAAGTGAATTTGAAAAAAAGAAAAGCTAAAGAGCAAAATACCTCGATGCTTACATTAACGGTATTAACTATGGAGTATAGAATATTGCTTCAGTTTAGAGAGAATATCAAAAATTGTGAAATGTGAAATAAAATATTGGAAGTGTTTGAAAACTTTTGTACGGAGAACCACATCAAAGTTTAAATCATTGAATAGAAAATGAATTTAGATTCAAGAAAGTTATATAAAGTAATAACATTGGTGAAATTGTGCCACACATTTTAGAATGTCCCCCAAAAAGAAAGAGTATTGTATTGATTGAAACAGAAGGAAGAGTACAAAGTCTTGTTTATGATACTTATATCCTCCAAAATAACAAGTGTCAAGCGAAGTCATTTACACTTTCAATAAGGGTGGCTGTAATAGGAAGGTATTAACCCAATCCAAGGTACTATAGCTCATTGGCATTTTCTTGTGACCTAAGAATTAATAGCCACCATAAAACAGACATTCAACTCATGTGTAAATGCTTGTCAACCTTGCTGATGTATAGCAATATTAGGTTCAAGGTCGCATCTGAATTCATGCTCCAAACCTCCCTGCTAGACCTATCTGTGTGGCCATCCGGCCATTGTAAAGTAGTAAGATTCTTGTATTTGACATCCAAGTCAAGGCCTCAGATTGAGTAATGTTTTAAGGATCACAATCCGGATGGTAAAAAATTGTCCCAATCAAGGAAATAGACCAATTGTACCATGGAATCTTTTCTAGTAGGAATGTGGTATCACTAGTAGGATCAAAGGATTGGTGTAAGGCTGTGGATCTTGGTAGGACTGTATCGTCCCGTGATTTTATAATGATCCCGCTAGTTTTCAGTATCTCTTCTGTTTCTTTTCTGAATTCTCGATTTTTGATATCTTTTTTTTTTGTTAAGACGGTGACAGTAAGTTGTGAGATAACTTAGGCAGTGAAATTATATTCCAGCCCAACTTGACTGTCGAGCATGCATCTAGGACCAACTTCTTTCCACTTGGAGAATATGTGATTGCAATAGTCAAAGAATGATGCAGTAACTAATTTTAAGGCAGGTCAAAGCATATGAGATAACTATCTTGATATAGGCAGGTCAAATTATAAAATGGCCAGAAATATACTGCATTGAACGGTAATTGAAATAATGGAACATGGAGGCCTTTAGTAGAATGGAAATCAACATAGCAACCTCATGTTAAGAACTGCAATTGTGGAAGGGAAAGAGATTTGCTCAAAAGAAGGAATTAAAGGAAAAGTCGAAAAAATCACTAGTAGTACAGAAGGTGTGATGCAGGCTAAAAATACGAGTACGTGATGAAAACGGAGATAGGAATACATGTACTTTTTAATAGAATGATCAATGCACATCCAAGAAACAGTGCAAGTGAAATTATACATTTTGATGGTTGAGAACTACAGAAAGAAGGGGAATTCCAGGAATGATTAATATGTAAGTTCATAATGCTAGCAATTGTAAACTGAGAAAACTAACCATTACTATTACGGCAATATTAACCAATCTTATTCACCAAACAACAGTTCCCTCATTTGTTCAGATTTGCCGCATCCAAATTCTATGATTGCTCAAGCATCACTCTCATAAACAGAACTGCTGCTGAGTCCTCAGAGATTGCAGTGAATAGGGATCAAAATGGTCAAACAAATTACATTCACGTTGCAGGTTTTCTAATTAACAGTATTGGAACTTAATATACTGATCCAGCGAAAAAGGGAGTATACATGGAGCAGCCGTTACTACATGTGCATGCTGACTAAAATCAGTCAACACCTTTTTGTACACAGTGAGGTGGCCAAAGATGTTGAAAATATTTTTTCTTTACCCTGCAACGTATAGGGTCATGTCTAGACAATTCTAGGATGCTCATCCATATGGAAAACTACAAAATTTGGGAACTTTTGGGATATAATCCCTTAATAGTGTCCTCATTTAGAAAGATTACTAGTTTGGGATCTTACATTGAGGGACTTGATAATAAGAGAGAAACTTGACAAAGGTACGGTAGGGTTAGTAATCTAGATGCAAGACACTAGGGGTAGCAAAGATATTCTTACCCACATTTTAAAAAGAATTGAAAAGAGAAACTGTTAAAGGAGCGCCCACCATCCTCGAATTTAAAGGTTGCAGGTGGTCCTAAGGATTGGCTCCAGACAGATTTCTCAGTATTGGAAAACCAGTTAAAGACTTCAAGGGATGTGAATGACTGGAAAAAGGATTGGCTTGGCAGTCAACAAGGTGAACTAATTCGTGTAGGAGGTTGAATTGAGTGCAGAGAATTTTTACATTCTCTCCAAACTATTTATGGTAGTTAGCTGGATCTTCTCAGCAACAAAGTGCTCAATCCCAAATTTCAAGAGTTATGATAATTCACCATATTATGAACAAAATTCCAACTTGACAGTAGTTCATCAAAATAGGAAATAACTAGGAAAGTAAGAACTATTTTACTACACCTACTAGTTTGTTAATACAACCTAAAAGGAAACACGAAAATTCCTTCTTGGGACCAGGGTTAGAATCCTGGCAAACACAAAAAAGACTGGGTGATTTCTTCCCATCTGCCTCAGCTTTGATGGGCAAAGTTACCTAGTACCTGTGTTGGTGGGAGATAGTAGGTACAATTAAAGAGTCGAGGTGTGTGCA
Source organism: Capsicum pubescens (assembly GCA_030864215.1). NCBI lineage: Eukaryota > Viridiplantae > Streptophyta > Magnoliopsida > Solanales > Solanaceae > Capsicum > Capsicum pubescens. Next base: position 181,696,246 of record CM061539.1, on the reverse strand, counting down.
CATTCAAAAAAGTTCTTTTATGCATATCAAAGTATCAATTTGTATACCTACCTACGGTGATGTCACAGCCACCAAAGAACTCCCCATCAACATAGAGTTGTGGAAAGGTTGGCCAACTGGAATACTCCTTCAAGCCTTGACGAAGTGCTTCATTTTCAAGGATATTTATTGTCTCAAAGGGTGCATCAAGCGATTTTAATATCTGAACCACTGTATGTGAGAATCCGCATTGTGGAAAGTCCTTGGTTCCCTTCATGAACAACACGATTTTTTGTGATGTAACAACCTTATCCAGAGTAGCCTTCAAGTTAGGATCCAGAGCTACATAAGCATGAAGGTGAATCAAACAAATGTCAGCAATTCTTAATTCTTTGAAGCTAACATATTGAAGAATATAGAGAATGAGTTGATACATCCCATGCATAATAAGAAAGAAATACATAAATATATAATGATAGATAAACACAAAGTGAGCAGGACTCCCTTGTATATCAGAAGTCAGAACTCCACAAGAACATAGATGCACACAACATGAAGCAGCCAAAAGGTTAGAGGATATCAGATTTCTCTGGCACTTATTTGTAGGCATAAGCCAAAAGATCGTAAATTTATTAGTCTTTAATAAAAACCATCAAGTAAGCACCCGTTCCTCAAAAGCCTGATTGACAAGGATGTCATTCACCAAAAGTTTCTTTTTCAACAAGTCCATCCTTGCCATTGCAACTCTTCCAAACAATCTACAAAGAATGCCAACAGAGAGTACTTGCATATCCTCGAATATGATCTTTCTCTCTCTAGTCTTGCCTTACTAATTGCCTCCGCTAGCAATCAAAGGTCTTCCATTCTAAATGAGCTTCAACCAACAAAGAGATTACTATTTAACACATTCATATTTGATATACCTTGCAGAAAACTTTTAATATTTCTCTCCGCCTCTTAAACTAAGCTCCCCACCTTGCAGGACTAATAAGAACCTAAGTCTAATCAGCTAAGTACTTGTACTTGGGATCACGGTAATAACAGATGATTATAGAAATGAAGTGACTTTACTAAGCTATTTACTTTGTCTGCGTTGACAATAAGAATTACATCATTAACATCTATCTGAATCTAAAAAGTCACTCTTTAGAAAACAAATTGTTCTCAACTTCTGCTTAAGAGTCACGGTTTAGATAATCCAAGTAACTAATATAACATACTATTAAGATAAACTGAATTAATATGCAGCTCAAGTCACAAAAAGCAACTTGCTGAAAGGGTCATAGCATCTAAAAAAGATACCAGCCATCCGACCAACAAGGATGGAACTAGGTAAAAGAATTCCTTTCGTTGAAAGATTAAATGCGTAAACAGATCCATGACGAATCGTTTTGGTAATTTATAAGCTGTTGGATCCCTTAATTCTAGTGAAATGGTAAAAGGAGTTCAAAGCGTTGCTTTAAGTAGCAGGTGTGATATTCTAGCACTCACACTGTTCAAATTTGTTTGTCTGGTTTTGACTTGAGACGGAGTTTAAAATAAATATATGTAGAATGAAACAAAATGTCCTTTAATCATGTGGTCTTACCTGTCTCGTCGAAAGTTGAAATTACAAAATTGCCAAAAAAGAAAAAAAGGCATTATTTTTGAAACAGAATAAAAGTAAAAGTAAGACAAACAAATCGAAGTGGAGTGAGTAATATCTTGTATTTCCCTTTTATAAATTCATGGCTCCGCGATTGCCCAGCAAAGGATTTAGATTTTCCCTCTTAATATACTAGTTTCTAACTTTCACCAGATAATTCTCAATTCTCTAACATTATTAGTATGTACTCCTACACCACTAAAAAGTTAAAATTTCTCCATGACCAAATCAAACAAGCCTAACTACAAATTCAATTTAACTATAAAAAAAATAACACAGAGAAGGAGGAAAGCTCTCCAAAATAAGCAGGACTAGGCACAGATTCAAAAATCATATAAGTTAAGAAACAGTGATACCAGACAGACAGCGGATGGATCTTAACCGTCGAGTTCGGTTACCGGTAGCAGCAATTGAGCTATTGGAAAACGAGGAGCACCGAAGTGGACGAATAAAATGAGGCGTAGGGAGGAGCGATAGAGAAACATTAGCAGCAGCAGTAGGTGGCTCAGCTTTATTGTTGCTGAAACCTGATGGTGGAACAAGTTGTAACTGAAGTGAAATTGCGAGCGACATATGCTCCTTCGTTACTCTGACTACTTTCTTTGCTGTGGATGAAGGAAGGCAGTGTTTCACACAAATCATTGCTAATATCGTTCTGTCTCACCCACATTAACACAACTCAGGTGCTCCTAACCCTTGATTGATTTAGGTCCTTGCATTTTTTTTTACCCCAAAGTGTTTTTTTTTTTTTAACTTGCACCCTATTCTATTTATGTTTATAATTTACATTCTAATCTCTTGGGTTCTTGTATTTTACACCCTAAAATGTCTTTTTTTTTTTTAACTTACATCCTATTCTATATTTTTTTTATAATTTACACTCTAACCTTTGTATTTCCTTATAAAACAGTAAAATTATTTTTTTAATGATTTTTTCATGAGGGCAAAATAAGAATAACAATATACTCCCTCCATTCTATTTTACTCGTTTCAATTTAACATTGCACATTGATTAAGAAAAATAATTAATAACATGATTATTTTACCATAAAATCTTTATTAAACAATATTTATATTTTAATTTGGAGATAAAAGAATTAATACTAAGGGTAAAAAAGAAAAAAAAATATCTTGTCTTAAGAAATAACAAGTAAAATCAAAAATCAAATTAAGAAATTTGAGACGAGTAAAATGAAACGGAGGAAGTATTATTTTTTAAAATAAATTTATTTAATTTTTAGTGTAGGAAGTTAGATGAAAAATTTGCAAACTCAAATTTTTAGAAAATTCCAAACGAATGCCATCTGAGTTAAGAGAAGATTGATATTGCAGAACTAGTGATATATGAAGACATTGTTAAAGACAATTCCATCAATTCATGTGTTATATTTTTTACTTTATCCTTAACTACTGCTATTCTATTCATTTCCCCTCAATATTTTGGTCCTTTCTTTACATTATTATTTTCTTTCTGACAGGTAGTATAGGTGATTATGATTGCATTAATATTGACATGGCTCCAGAAATTTCACTGCACCGTACTTTCACCACTCAGAAGCAACGCCACTACGAAATTTTAGCAGTTACAAATTAAAGTGAGAATACTTATCACATGACTATAGTTAGATGATAAATGTGAATTCAAGAACATATCTTGAAAGTTCGTTACACTAAAAATTAAATAAATTTATTTTTAAAAAATATTACTTCCTCCGTTCCATTTTACTCGTTTCAAATTTCCTAATTCGATTTTTGATTTTACTTGTTATTTTTCATTAATCAAGACAAGACAATTTTTTTTCTTTTTTACCCTTAGTATTAATTGTTTTATCTCCAAATTAAAATATAAACATTATTTAATAAAGATACTATGGTAAAATAGTCATGTTATTAATTATTTTTCTTAATCAATGTGCAATGTCAAATTGAAATGAGTAAAATAAAACGGAGGGAGTATATTGTTATTCCTATTTTGCCCTCATGAAAAAATTATTAAAAAAATAATTTTACTGTTTTGTAAGGAAATACAAAGGTTAGGGTGTAAATTGTAAAAAAAAAAGATATGGTGTAAGTTAAAAAAAAGAAGACACCTTAGGTGTAAAATGCAAGGGACCCAAGAGGTTAGGGTGTAAATTGTAAAAATAAATAGGATAGAATGCAAATTAAAAAAAGGAAGACACTTTGGGGTGTAAAATGCAAGGAACCCATTGATTTACCCAAAAAATTATCATAATTTATAATAATCTCATCTACAAGTACTTTTTAAATATTTAGATTTTTTAATTTTAAAATATTAAATTAACTGAATTTAATTAGTCTAGTTGAAAAAGTAACTAATACATTACTTTTTTTCTTCGATTTTTTTTTTAATTTTAATGTAACATAAAATTTAATAAGAAGATATATAAAATATACTTTAGCGTTCTAACTTTGAACGTCATGTGAAAAGTTGAAATTGAAGAATTAAAAAAAAAGAACTTTCGTATAGGAAACTAAAGAAAAGTAGAAAGTAAGACAAATGATTTAAAAGAGAGCGAGAGATTAATATTGTCATATTCGTTACTATTGAAGATTAATTATACATGTACTTTGCGTTAATAAGGATTAGTAATTAGTTAGTTAATTATGGGTTAGTTAGTTGATTGGTTAATGGTGTCCAGCTGTCAAGCAAGTTGGTGGTTGTATATATAATGTACAGTGGACAAGTGAGAGTCAGTTTTTACTTTCTCTAAGCTACACGTTGCTTCTTTCCAATGGAGATTACTTCTTCCTCTTCCAAATTCTTATCAATGGCACGCATTTCTCAACTTGTTTCTTAATATGGTATCAGAGCAGGTTTTACCTTTCCTGCGTTCGTAGTTCTGTAAGTTCTGAAATTTTCGTTTTTTGATTCGTACATGCAAAAGGTTGCTATTTGTTGATCGAACTTCGATTACACATTTTCGTTGATTAAACTCACTGAGATTAGCTTGAATCAAGCTTAGTTTTAGTTAATTGAATCTGCATATCAATGGCGGTTACTGAGAATGTCGTTAATGGTGGAGAAGATTCCACATCTGCTTCGTCTACTCCAAATCTGGAGGCGAGTGATGCTTTGTACATACATCCTTCAGATAGCCCAGGGATGATGCTCGTTCCAACACAATTCGATGGAATGGGATATAGATCCTGGAGGAGAGGAGTTCTATGTGTGTTGTCTATGAAGAACAAATTAGGGTTCACAGATGGGAGTTGTAAGAAACCAGTTACAAATTCGTCTCAATTCGTCAATGGCGAAGATGCGATGATATGGTAACATCGTGGATTCTCAATTCATTGTCAAATAAAATATCTGATAGTGTGGAATATGTATGTGATTCAGTGGAACTTTGGAGAGAACTGGAGGATAGATATGAGCAAACTAACGGAGCCAAATTGTATTAAATCCAAAAGAAGATTAATGATCTCACACAAGAAACATTGGATATAACTGCCTACTACACAAAGATGAAGAAGTTATGGGAAGAGTTAAATACTTTCAGTACCAAAGATCAATGTAGTTGTGTGTGTGTGTGTGTGGAGCAAAGGAAAGCCTGCATAAGGCAGAGCAAGACAGGAGACTGGTTCAATTTCTCATGGGATTGGATGAGATATATACTGTGGTCAGAGGCAATATCCTCATGGTGAATCCTCTACCATCCATAGCACAGGCTTTCTCTTTGCTGATACAGGAGGAAAAACAAAGGGAATTTCGACCTACTGGTCGATTGATGGTTGAATCAACTTCTCTTAATGCCAACAACTATAACTATAGGAACATTGTGGCCAAACCTCTCAAAATGAATTTTTCAACTAATAATTTTAGAGGAACCAACTATACAGGAGGGAATAAAAATGCAGGAAGTGGTAAAAATACTGTCATGTGTGACTTTTGTAAAAGTCCAGGTCATACAAGGGATATATGTTATAAGTTGCATAGATATCCATCCTCACAGAAAGTTCAAGGGAATGGTCAAGCTTTCAGACATGATGTGCCCATTGGAAACCAATTTAACACTGGAACTCAGAATTACAGACAAAATAATAACTACAAAGGCAAAAGAGTTGTTGCCAATGTACATGGAACGCCAGGAGATAGAGGAGGGGACCACTTGTCAAGAGAAAATTAGAATGATAACAGCCTTACAAAGGAGCAATTTGGACAGTTAATGACTCTAATGCAACATTTTCAGAATGAGTACACGGGAGAGAATCCCAACACTACTGGAAACTTGACTTCAGATGTTGGTAACCTTGCAGGTATTGTGGTTTGCAAATCTTCTATAGATTTTGATCACCCTTTATGCAAATGCTTTAAATCAAATGCTAACTTGTGGATTATATACTCAGGGGCTTCCAATAACATGGCCTTTAATAAAGATCTCCTACAAAACATAACACCCCAGCCATATCCCATATTAGTATCTCTCCCTAATGGCTATAAAGTTAAGGTGTCAGAGTTTGGTGATGTAAAAATTTCACCCATGATCACATTACATAAGGTGTTATATGTTCATTCATTCAAGTACAACTTGATCTCTGTCCACTCCTTTTCTTCTTCCCTGAAATATATTCTCTTGTTTACTGATACATTGTGTATGCTGCAGTCCTCTTCAGTGAAAAGGCTTCAGGTGATTGGTAATTGCAGAGATGGCCTTTACTACCTGTGTTCAAGATGCTTGAGCACCAATAGTCCCGTCACTACCATATCTTCTACTGTTGCAATGTTCTTAATAGCGATTCCATGACTACTTTGCCTAAATCTTGTGTTGTAGCTAAGAAAACTACACTCACTAGGAGTGCAAATGATCTTCTTTGCCACCCTACTGCAATTCCTTCTGTACATAACTCCACTTTTACCAATAAAGTAGATATGTTTGTTTCTAATTCTTGTTTGTCTGTTAAATATAACATGGACTTATTGTGCCATTATAGACTTGGCCATGTGCCCTTTGTGAAAATGCGAGGTATTCAATCCCTACTAGGCAAACTCTCTTCCAAACAACCTTTCTTGTGTTCCATCTGCCCCATGGCTAGACAAACACGACTGCCTTTTAGCTGTAGCATCAGTCACACCAAACATATTTTTGAATTGGTCCATGTAGATCTATGGGGCCCCTATCATACTTCTACACATGAAAATTACAAATATTTCCTCACCATGGTGGATGATTATAGCAGATCTACCTGGACATATCTATTGAGCACCAAAAACAATGTCTTATCTGTCCTAAAGTCTTTCATCACAATGATACAAAACCAATTCAACACCACAATTAAAACCATCAGATAGACAATGGTCTTGAGTTTACAAACAATGAAGCTTTAGCTTTCTTTCAATCTAAAGGGATAAACCATCAGAAAACTTGCCCCTACACACCACAACAAAACAGTGTGGTGGAGAGAAAATACAAATACTTGCTTAAAACAGCTAGAGCTCTCTTGTTTCAATTAAAATTACCTTTGAAATATTGGGGTGACTGCCTCCTAACAGCAACATACATCATTAACAGACTTCCCTCTAGTTACCTAAAAAATAAATGCCCTTATGAGTTGTTGTACAACCAAAAACCTGATTATTCTCACTTAAAATCCTTTGGATGTTTATGCTATCCAACAGTTCCCAAAGTTCGCAGAGATAAGCTTGAACCAAGAACTACATCACATGTTTCCATTGGATACCTGATAGCCTAAAGAAAGGCTAAAACACGAAATTGACACTAGATATGCAAAAATCAGCAAGCACACAAAGAGAAAACAACACTTAGAAAGGAGATGAAGAAGAAAGATTGCATAAATGTAAAGATAGTAGAGTGACCCTTACTTCCACTAGATGATTAACAAAAGGAGATGTATCAAATCTCCAATCACACCTCACCAATGAAAGTTTAAACCACTCTCTTAGGTAGACACAAAGGGAGTCACTTTCCCCAAGCACCAACCTTTCTTGCCAATTTGTCAACACAAGTGAAATCCATCACTTAGTGTAAACCCTAATTTCAGATTCTCTCTCTAAGAGAGGAAGAAAACTACAACTAAAGAGTATCTCTCAATAATTTCATCAAAGTCTAATGAAAAGAGAAGTAAAATGGTCTATTTATACTATTACATGCCAAATGACAAAAATGCCCTTAATGAGGGCTTAGAAATGGGTGCCTATGGAGTGTATATTTGGAGTTTAAAATGTCTTCATTGTCCTTCACTTGAGGCGCGTATGAAGTGTATAAGTTTTCCTCCTTCCTTCTCTTGACCAAGGCTTCAAAATACTCCAAAAGTTTTCAATTGCTTGCCAATTCCGAAGCCTTAACCCTTAGACAATACCTTGTGCTCTTGATGCTCATTGTGCTTGTATCATCCTCTCTATCTTGAAGAAATTTGTCCTCAAATTCAGATCTTGCAAAAACCAAAGAGAGAGCAAAAAAAACACAAAATCCTCTTGGTAGGAGGGTTAGTATTAGTACCACACTTATATCATCAACCTAAGGTTGCTCACACTTGGCATACATCCACCTATCCTTGGTTTTTGACATAAAAAGCTTAGCATAAAGGATACCAAAGACATGAATAGCATCAATATAAAAAATAAGTGAGCATGACCAACAACTATAACCTTCACATCTCAAGAGTATTCCGGGGTCAAATGGGAGTAGAAGACAAGGGGTTAATCCGACGTGACCCACTCCTTTCACTAGGCTATCAAACTCACAATTGTTATACCCTATTTTTACCTAAGGTCAAAACGAGCACGACGTTATGGACTCTAAATGAATTAAAGTTTGCACAGAGTCGCCACCTAATTTTAAAGGAAAAATAGGAAACCTATTCATTTATTAACATGTATGATTTGTATTTTTTTAGTCTGCAAAAAACCAATTGAGATTCTAGGTAAGGGTTCAAATTATCCCGAAGGGAAGGGGTTAGGCATCCTTCAGGATCCACAAATGTGGTACCCGGCTAGACTTAATTTTTCAAAGAGGGAGGAGGTATAAAAAATAATGTAAAAGTGTATGTATTAAATATAAAAAAATGTTTAAAACTATGTAAAGGTATATGTATATTAAATATATAACTAAAACACATTATTATGAAACACAGGTAAAAGATATGTATATAAAATGTATAAATTACATGTGAAAAGAAAAGTATTTTGTGACATGTATGATAAGAAGTGTATCTTGATATGCTATGAAGAGAAAAAGTATTTACAAATAATATTTTTACTTGATTTAAAAATTTACGAAAAACATAAATATTTATTTGAACAGAAAAGATCACAATGTTTATAATGTCAAAGTATGTAAACTAATTGATTAATTTAATTATTTTATGTAAATATTAATGGCCTAAGTTTTGCCTAAAAGTGATAAAATTATGTAAATGAAGAATATCCCTGCCCGACACTCAAAAAGTCACTATTTTGTTACTTGTACAAGTGTAAGAATAAAAATACAAAAAAATAAAGTTTTTCTTGAAGCATTCCCGGCGAATATTCCAATAACCTGTATAAGCACATGTAAAAAAAAAAGTTAGTAACAAATAAATAATTATCAAAATAAATTGAATAAGTATGTGTGCAGATAAGTGGTTAAAAATATTTTTTTTTTTGTTGAAAGTGGGCTCAGATAAAGTCATGGCTGCGAAATGGTTGCTCAATTAATTGGCCGTCCTAAATCATTTTGCTACGAAGTGGTTGCTCAATTAATTGGCCGTCCTAAATCGTCTTGCCAAATATGAATTGTAAAATCTTGTGTTGTTATAAAGTTTCATCATTGCCCAAAAAATATTTTTTATAACGTATTTGTATACGTAAAGTCCGTCTTTTATTTACGGAGGCCTCAAATGAATAATATTTTTTTTTTCATCGGCCACGATAGTATTTATTCGTTATCAGTGTATATCCAAAAATGAGTACAGGAAGATTGTAAGACCCCGTAAAATCCTAAGTCTAAAATTCATCTCATTAAGCTTTACAAGATCTAACACTTAGAATAGTTTGCTAAGTTCTCAAGACTTAGTCTCATTTTTATACTTCCAAATTTTGGGGATTTATTTGGTGACCTTTCCGACCTCCGTTTTTTGATTTTCAAGTTGCGTTACGATCGGTCAAACTTTAGTACATCCCGGGTGAGTTTTGGATTTTTATAGTAGTGTAAGGGCATGTTTGGTTGCCCGAACCAGTAGCTAAAAGGCGTTTGAGCCGCGGAGCCCTCTTATAGCCTTTGTACCCAGTTTTTTTTCAGTATTTCAGGGTCAACTTCAAACGATCATAACTTCCTGTATATAATGAACTGGGAGAACTTCTATATATAAATGGAAATATCTTTGAGTCTTTTTTCTAATGCAATTAGTTTCATCCAATTTAGACATCTGAGTAAAAAGTTATTATCGCTTTACTTCAGCCTATCAGACAGTCAGTTAGGGACAGATTTGACCTTATTTGTTTCCCTAGGATTATTTTGGTCATCTTCAACCCCTATATATACCACAAACATGGGATTTTTGCTCAATTACAGCAAAATATACTCTCCTCTCTCAAAAACCTCTCAAGAACAAGGCTAGGGTTTCAATAGGGAATCCAAATTCAAGACTCAAATCCAAGAATCTCTCCGTCAATCTTCCAAAAATCAAGAACTAAGGTATGCGTTGTGTTGATTTATGGATCCATTTCATCCATAAAGCTCAAAAACCCTTTTTTTCATTATAAAGTATGATTTCTATATTTTTGGGTGTTGATGATCATGTTGTTGATATTGGGTGATTCCCAAGATGGAATCTTTATATGTTTTTATGAATTCATGATATCATATAAGTTGGAAACATGTAAATTTAGTTGTTCGTGATGTATAACTTGATGATTTCACCAATGCTTAAGATGTGCATGTAAGGTGTTTGATAAAATGCCTAAGAAACTAGAAATCATGCAATATAGCTAAATTGTGACTAAGTGAAGGATTCATGATATGCCCTTACGTTCCAATGACTTCTATGTTGATAATGTGCCTTGTAAATGTTGTTGGAATACTCATGAACTATTCTTATGAGATTATGCTATGTTTACTTGCAAATCCTACTTATGAACAAGATGTATGATAACCATGCAATCCACATGAACTTCCATGCTATTGGTATGTGTTGCCAATATGATTATGCAATGAACATGATATTAAGATTGTGCAAGTACTTTCATGTGATATGAAATCCTTTCCAAGTAATACATTATTGATAACCATGCTTAGTATGAGATCCCTACTTATGATATTATAAATTATGGACTCTACTCTTATGATCAAGTCAGTCATGTGTGTCAGTTTCCTTCCATCGAGTCCTGGGGGTACTTGTACCCAAAAAATATAGTTGTGTGCCTAGAGTCATGTCATGTTTTCACGATACTCTCAGTCAAGCCATGTTCAGTAGACTTCAGTCAGTCTCATGACTCAGGAAAACTCATGTAAAGGCAGTATCAGTTCAGTTTTACTTAGTACTCAGTAATCTACGTAATCTCAGTAATATTCCATCAGTCTATGGAATTCAGTAAATCTCAGTATCAGTACAATTTAGTTCAGTATTCAGTTCAGACATCAGTAAACTCAGTCAACTAACAGAACTCAGTAGCATTTAGTCAGTTAACAGAATTCAGTAGTGTTCCGCTAGTCATCGAAACTCAATAAACTCAGTCCATGTTCAGTTCAGTTAAACAGAATAATCAGTAAAAGTTCAGTTAATTCTAGTATGAACTAGGAAATCAGTTCAGTATAATCAGTTCAGTGTCATTCAGTTGAGAGTAGGATTCAGCACCGAGCGAACCCAAGGATGGGAACTCACCTGCTAGTAGAGGGAGTGATTCTTAGAAGCAGTCCTTGCGTTCTAGAACTATGTAGCTAGCATAGGTTGAGACATCAATACCTATCAGTTGAGGGTAGATGAGATGGCTTAACTTGTCAGATGAGGGTTTCCACCATTCTCATTAGAGTACCTGCCAGATGAGGGTCACTCACAGCTTGTCCTTACCAGTGGCGCGGTATTGACACCCTTCCAATCAGGGCAGAGATTGGACCCCAGCTTAGCTATTATAGCATATTTGGGGCATGTCGGTTAGATAACTACTTACCACAGTTTCAGTACCAGTCTCAGTAAAAAAACTCAGATAGTTCTTCAGGATATCAGGACTGTCAGATACAGTCAACTCAAATACAGTACGGAACTCAGCTAGTTCCATCAAATTTAGGACTATCAGATACAGTCATTCATTCTATCAGTTATCAGAACTCATATTATCAGATATATCAGTTATCAGAATTCAGTTATCATTCATGATATGTTATCAGTAAATACATGTCATCAGTATTCATACTCAGTAGTCATGTTATCACGAGCTCGGTTTTAGGACTGTTATATATGGTCAATTAAATCAGTTCTTCATAATTAGAACTATCAGAAACAATCATTCCTTTATCAGTAATATAGTATCAGTCTCCCAGTATTCAGTAATACAGTATCAGTTCCTCACTTATTAGTGAATTACATATCAATATCAGTAAACTCAGTCATTCAGTATCTCAATATCAGTAAACTCAGTCATTCAGTATCTCAGCATCAGTAAACTCATGTTGTCAGTATTCAGAATCAGTAGTCAGTATCACCACGAGTTTAGTTACAGTTATGTATGTATGTATGTATGTATGTATGTATTCTCACGTTCATATCAGTCAGCATTGTTCATGCATATAAAACCCTTTGCATTTAGCCTACCTCACTCGTATACTCAGTACATTCAGTCGTACTGACGCATTCGCGCTATGGTGTTTTATTTAACGCCATAGGTACAGAGGCACGAGTTTCAAAGCAATAGTAGCATTGCAGATTTCAGCAGTCAGTGCTCCTCTTCATTTGAGGACAATATTATTATTACTTTATTACAGTATTTCAGATTAGTTTTCCAGTTCATGGAGTTAGTTGGAGACATGTTTCTTCAACTCCTTATTCAGTTCAGTTAGAGGCTTTCGAACTAGATGTCAGATTAGATGTTCAGACTTCAGTATTTATGTTTCTTTTTGGTATTGTTATACCATGTTTTTCAGATATGTATCAGTATTGAACCTCATGGCCTTACAGTTTATGTTTTGCATATTTTATGAGATATTATGCAGTTTACAGGTACAAATATCAGTCATGGGTTAGCTTGTGGTCCTTCGGGGTCATGAGCACCATGTAACATTTTGGTTCAGAAAATCGGGGTGTTACAAAGATAAAAGTCCATCTAAACCATCCCAAACGTGTCAAACACAATAAAACAACATCCAAAACAAAAGTGATCCCCAAACAAGCAAATCAATGGAAACATGTAAAGAAATGCTCAAAAGGGAGCTTGGCCAAAAATTCAAAGCCACAAGATCGGAGACCACAAAAGCTATTAACGGTGTTGCTTCAACGGTGTTCACCGGAGAAACGCCGGAAAATGTGATTACGACCAGATCTGGCTAGTTCTTGATGAGCAAAATGAAATGGAAAGTAAAGGAGGGGGGCTTCCGTGATGTGGTGGTGGCGCGACTGGAGCTCAAAGATCGCCGACCATCAACTCCAACGATCTAGTGGCACAACAAATGAAGAAGGAGAGGGCGACAATGATGGTGACTCACCGGTAAGAGCTCGTGTGGCTTGTGGTCGGCGTTAGCTCTCTGGCGATGTGGCTACCGGAGAACGGATAAACTGTTAATGTTTTAGATCTATAGAGAAAGTGAAAGCTTAAATTACAAAAAATTATGTAGTAGGAATCTGTGTATATATTTTTTCATGTGTGTTTGTCTTGGTGTTTTGTAGTGTATGTTTATGTGTGTTTTGTAAGAAGAAATGAAGATTTTTCCTGCCAGTGTTTCCGTTCAAGTCCCCTTAATGTGAGAATAATATCCCTGATATATAGTACGTGTGTATATCCATTGGAGCACATTTTCTGTGTGTGTAAATGTGTCCGTTTAAAATTGATTGTTGCAAGAGATGAGAAATATCAAAATTCAAGATTTTCTTTTGATTTCTTTTTGACTTTTCAAAGATCATGATTATTGGTTAGGTAAAAGAGATGAAGAGAAAGAAAACGTGTGTCTTTTTTTGGTTTGTATTTGAGAGAGAGAAAAAATATGTGTGGGTGTATGAAAATGTGTGTGTAGAGAGAAAAGATGAATAAAAAATGAATAAAAAATATGTGTCTAAAATATGTCCTCCCACCACCTATTTATACAAAAAATTAAGCACCCCTTTTATCCAATGGATAAAGGGGTGTCCTCTCTTTTTATAATAGAACACCCTTAGGTCCTTTAACTTATTGGCCAAAGGATTTTCATCCTTTTGACCAACGGACAAAGTAATTATTCAAAGGGTAGTGTCATTGAGTGGTCGTTGTCGGATGTGACGAGACAACACTGTGTGATCATTTTCGGATGTGACAAGACATTATTGTGTAGTCGTTGTCGGATGTGATAAGACATCGAATTATTAAACTGCACAAAAATAATTGATCCGACTCAGCGTTTGCAGACTGTAAAATATAGATGTTGAATGAAAAAATGTAAAGAATATTAAAATTATCAAAGTATAATTAATTTTAAAATACTGTAAAAAAATATATATATAACGTCATGTCGTGCACGTGCGCAAATATTTGTAAAATAATAAATTGATAAGGATAAGAAAAATTATTAATAAATTATAAAGAGTAAAAAATCCTAAAGTAAGGATGAAAATTAATAATTTGTTATCAATTGTAAAAAATATGTGAAAGTTGTATTTTGTGCCCTTTAACGGTCAGGAAGCCTGAATACGTTATTTTTAAGCACGAAGAGCAAAATTGAGTGTTAACAGTTGCCCCTTTTCGTTTGAAGGCGATGTAGAAGTCTTCAAACAAAAACGTTGACGTACAACCAATTTTACTCGACAAAATAATTTGATGAAAATTTGATCGAACTCCGATTTAGAGTTGCCTACATACCTCGAGTTGTGTGAGGATCAGGTCAGGTGTAGTTCAAATCATAGCAAAATTTTTATAAATACAAAATTTGCCCCAGTGTAGAATTATGGTGACATTGGGTTCCTTCAAGGATGACAACAAAGATTTTAACACGAATGGGATGAAAATGGGTGCTTGTTTCAAAATTGATTGTTTGGGTAGCTGGAAATAAGTAGATGTCGGATAGAAATATTTGCTGGGGACTTTGAAGGAAAAGAAGATTGCTAATTTTCAAAGATTTCCCCAGTATCGGATTAAGACGACATTGAGTAATGATAATAAGGATTATAAAAATAAGAGTTTTGGGTCGAGTTGAGTTGAGTTTTTTCGCCGAAATTCCTGACGTAACTAGGGATCCCTGACATTCCTCTAGCTTGCCTCGGTTTGCTGCTAAGAGGATAGTTCCACGTTGTACTGCATGTTCTAGTATTGTCTCTATTTTTCAGGCAATCCGCCTGGCGGGGTGATAACTGAAATGTGAATAGCCTCCGTCGGCTGAGTAGTTGTTTGAAAGTAAAAGCCTCCATCGGCTGAGCAGTAATTGAAATGTAAATAGCCTCCGTCGGCTGAGTAGTTGATAAAATATAAATAGCCTCCGACGGTCAAAATTTAAATAGCCTCCATCGGCTGAAATGTAAATAGCCTCCATCGGCTGAAATGTAAATAGCCTCCGCCGGCTGAAATGTAAATAGCCTCCGTCGGCTATAATATAAATAGCCTCTGTCGGCTGAAATGTAAATAGCCTCCGTCGGCTGAAATGTAAATAGCCTCCGTCGACTGAAATGTAAATAGCCTCCGTCGGCTATAATGTAAATAGCCTCCGTCGACTGAAATATAAATAACCTCCGTCGGCTGAAATGCTTGTTGAGGAAGTGAAAGTTGCATTATATGCCCTATTGTCGAGGGCGGGCATGCCCTGTCCTATTTTTCGGGGCGGACTTACCCTATCCTATTGTTCAGGGCGGACTGCCCTGTCCTATTGTTCGGGGTGGACTACCCTGTCCTATTGTTCGGGGCGGACTGCCCTGTCCTATTGGTCAGGGCAGACTTCCCTGTGTTATGTTAGAGTTTTGTTAGTACTTGATGACCGAGTCTTAATGGGGATATCCCTTTAATGCGACCTGCAAAAATCAAGAAATTTCTTTTAGAGTTAGAAAGTATTAGCGAATGAATTGATAAAACCTGGCTTCTTGGCTTGTGATAGAGATATGATGTTGAGTTTCTGATGGAATGTTGTAAGATACTTGACACGTGCCTCCTTGAGCATTATTATGACCTGTAAGATTCGAGAAGATTTTTTAGTGCCTTGGAATAATTATGGATTAATTGACGATACCTGGATTCTCAGCTTGTGATGGTGAGGTAACATTTAGGCTTACAAGATGTTTGAACCTTTGTTGTAGCGATGTTGTACCTGCGCTCAAAGAAAGTTTCTTAGTTTGGGGAGGGGATGTTGATTTTATGTTGATCGAGAACTCGGCCTAGCAGCTATCTCGTCCTTCAATCTTTCGACAATCGGTAATCTATTCGGGATTAGGAGTAGTGACACTTCCTAACTCCACATAATGTGCTTATAATACTAGTATGTCTTCTGGTGGGAACTTTTTTCATCTTGATCTTCGCTTTCGGACTTCCATCAAAGTGACGTGGTTGTTGTGGCTTGAGATGATAAATGAAATTTGAAAAGATGTAAAAGATTATGTTGTTGATATGATCGAGCTTGACTTAAGCTGCCTACATATCCTAGAATAGGAATCAAGTCAAAATGTAGTTTCGTGTGAGGGAAATCAAGAAAAATTTGGCCACAAGGGTGGGTATGTGGAGAATGGTAAGGTTGATAATCATGAGCTTGCTTTGGAAAGATCATTTGGTCATTTACTGAAGCGGTGCCTCTTATGTATGAGTCTTAAACATCTTATGGCTTTTTCTTGTGCTAACGATTAACATAAAAGAATTTCTTAATTTGAGTGATGCTTTTGTAAGTTGTTGGAGTCGATCAAGCGTTGAGATTTGCATCTCAATGTTTTTCGCGTCAGGGTTTTGAGCTGAAGATTAGTGAACGCGTTGTATAAGCTATCTTCATATGTAGTCTCGCTGACTTGCGTTTTCATGAAAGCAAAAGGCTTGGGTATATGCGCGAGTCTTCTCTGCGTAAACTCTGAATATTTCTTGGGCGCCTCATGGATAGTCTCCTTATCTTGTGGGCGTCTTCGTATATGAAATCTTTTTGGGTCCACTACAATCGTCCTTTCGTGTACCTGTTTGAAAAGAAATAACTTGCAACAACAGATACAACAACCCTTTTGGTTATTGCATAATTATTTTTCAGTTAAATATGTCTTCAAAGTGGGGTGCCCCTTTTGGACATCGATGACACTTTATGCAGAAGGGTCTGCGAGACCGTGTAATCTTGTGTTGATGCGGTAACCCTTTTGAGTCACCCATAATGCTTGTGGAATGATGAGCTCTCTGGTTATTGCCAATAATTCTTCGCATATGATCTCGGATAAGTCTTGCGCATTTTTTGTAACAATACGACTTATAGATTCCTCTTGAATTGTCAATATTTGGATTATCTTGCGCATTATTTGATGTTGGATACGAGGCGACTTATAGATATCCTTTGAATTGCTAGCCTTTAGGTAATCCTGCAAATTATCCGACTTTGGATAAGAGATGACTTACAGATATCCCTCCAATTGCTAGCTTTCAGGTGTTCCTGCACATCATCCAACCTTGGACACAATATGACTTATAGATATCTCTCAAATTATCAGTCCTTGGGTAATCCTGCACATAATCGATCTTGGATATGACGCGGCTTATAGAGAACCCTTGGACGTATCAATTTGATGATCTCGTATATTCTCCAGTAAGGATTTAGTTGCGACTTATGGATAACTTTCGGACTATCAATTTTTGGGTAACCTTGCATACTATCCGATTAGGATGTTATTGCGGCTTACGAATGACCTATGCACTATCAACTCAGAGGTAATCTTGCACACTATCTTATTTAAAATAATATGACTTATAGATGATCCTCGAATTATCAATTTCAAGGAAATCTCATACGTCATTAGCTTTCAGATAGCGACGTAAAGACGTACCTTTGAATCATGTGCTTCAGATGTTGATTCATAAGATGATGAGATATCCTCAACGTCAACATATGCTATCTCGCGTGTCAACAGTTATTGAATGTTGATATCCTCGATTGATGTATTAGTCATAATCCAAGCTTGAATGCTTTTGAGCATATTTTGGAAATCCTTCTTGGAATTGCAGGTATAGATTATTTTTCCTCACCACGAGGATTTTCTTTTGGTTCTTTCATAAGCATGTGCCACCTGAAGATTTGGTTGACCTCCTTACATAACGAGTGTTCGATCCTGCGCTAATCGTCGATGTGATTTTGGGGCATTTGGGTTGATAGTATCTTTTTAAAGCGTTCTTCAAAAATTTGCCCCAGTCTCTTGGAGGGACTTTTTTAACGATTCTTCACTGCGTATCTTGGGATAAGTCTTGACGGATCGTTTCGGGTTTCCTGGATACCGTCGCGTTCAAGTTTCGCTCGTCATTAGGGAAAATAGACTTTTGTATTATAAAGGGACCGAGCCTTATATAGGCTGCCTACGTATCCCGCCGAGGGAAATCAGGTCACACGTAGTTCCAATTACAAAAGGAATTAATTCTACTTAAGTACGACTGAACCCGATGAGGGTTGCCTACGTATCTCGCCATGAGAAATCAGGTCAGAACGTAGTTCTGTTACATGATAATTAGAGGAGATCCTATGCCTTCAAATATAGGACTCTATTTACTGTCTCTGAGTCGATCAACTTGGATTTGTCTATATCGTATTCCTGCTAAAGTTAGCACTTCTCTGTAGAGTGGCTTATATGAAGGCCCCGCTGGATCGACATGGAGGATGGTGTCTCTCACATCATATACACTCCTCTATTTTCATGATTGGGCACCGAATCATTATTTGCATTTGGTTGCTCTTCGACACATTAGATTGCCCCGGCCTTGATCAAGCACTCAATTCTATGCCTTAACCTATTACAATCTCCAGTATCGTGCCCCAAAACTCCAGAGTGGAAAACACATCACTTTGTTTCATCGAACCATCTAGGTAATGGATTAAGAATCTTTGCCAACTCCGGATAAATTTACAGCTCTCAGTCTCTCAAAAAGTGTCAATGGTTCAATAAATTGAGTGCAGCTTCGATTACGCTTACCCTTCAAATTTTGTCTTAGCGCAAAAGGTATCGAATTTTGATAAACTGACATTGGATTGGTACGCATGGTTGTGGTGGATTTTGGTATGTGGGAGCTTGGGGTTGAAGGTAATTTTGTTGGATATTATAGGCATGATGAAATGTATGATTCGATATTTGCATCAGTTCATTATCAGGACTTTGAAGTTATTGGGATGATTCAGGTATTGAATGGTGTGGTATCATAACAAATATTTCTTCTTCATTCTCCTCCTTGGCTCCTTCGATGGACTTTAACTGAGTAGACTTGCTCGAGTTATTTGCCGACTTAATCTTTCCAGAGTTAATCACCTCTTCTATAAAATTCCCCATTTTGACACAATCAGCAAACTTCTGCCCCAATGTGGACATTATCATTTCAAAATAGACACCCTTTTGACTGCGGATAAAATACTTCGTTAATTCACTTTCGTCCATTAGTGGTTGAACCTTTTCCGCCTCAGACCTTCATCACCGAGCATATTCCTGGAAGGATTCAGAGGACTTCTTTTGTATATTGATGAGGGAAAGTCGATCAGGTACAATTTCTGTATTAAACTTGAAACGATTCATAAAGTCTTCAGCCATGTCGTTCCATTTACGCCAATGACGAGGGTCTTGTTTGGTGTACCAAGCGAGAGCCTCACCAGACAAACTTCTAATGAACAACTTTATCATGAGCTTCTCATTTTTTCCAATTCTTACCAATTTATCACAATACACTCTTAAATGAGTATGAGGATCCCCAGTTCCATCAAACAAGTCAAACTTAGATGGATTGAACCCGATTGGCAAATCAACATCTGGATAGATATATAAATCTTCGTAGTCCAAATGATTACTTACTTAAGTTTCTTGGAGGTGTTTCATCGCTCGCTTGAGATTACGAAGCTCATTTATGATTTTGTCATTCCCCTATTTTTGTCCTTGTACTTATCGGAAGCCTACCTTTAGAAGGCATGGTGAAACGGGTGTCTCAGTCATGCACATTGGAGAAATATATTGTTCTTGAAAGGTAGCGTGATTTGTTCATTAAATATCATGAGCAGATGTGACAATATTTGGATGTGGGGTTCAATGAGAAAAATTATGAGAGGTGATGAAAGTGAATGGGGATAAGGGATTTGTTAAACCAACAGTCGTTGTGGGAGGTTGACTGACTGATAGCATTTAGGTATTGGAGTTTCTAGCGATAAAAAATTAGGAGGGCGTGGTAGAGTAGCCGTGGATGGATGTGTGGGATCCTTTCCTTGGTGTAGTTCTCCTCTTAACTTCTCGAGTTGTTGCTCCAAAAGAAGCATACGTTCATTATCTTGTCTTTTGAAAATTCCTGATACGTTTACCAGCGTTGGAACACTTCTGGTCGGGTTGACGGTATTGGTGTTCATTATATAGCTTAAGTCGGCTAGTTCTATCGATCAACACAATCAACCCCTATCGGGGAATAATGCAAACACAAATGAAAGTTCAAGAGTTAGTTCATGTCGATGGACAAGCACATTCAGACAACGTCGAGTAAACGTATCTTATATTGTGGAGCCTCATTTTGCCAGAGGTAGGCCTTCGTCCAAACACACAGATATAGATGAATCTAGATTTTGACACATTTTGGATTCAGAAAAATTTTAAGTTTTCTTGAAGAGGGAATGTATCCAACAAGGGCGGCTAAAAGAGGCCTATATAGTCGATAAGAATTGATAGAAGCGGGCTAAAATGATGCCTTTAAAAGAGTGAGTATTTCAAGTCTCATTATTGATGAATGAGGATCTTGTGGTAGAGCTATCGAATGGAGGAGAAGTATCGACAATGCCTCACACTCATTGGCTAGAAAGAGTTAGAAGTGGGTGAAGATGAATAATATTCCACATTCATTGTTTTGAAGAAGGGTGTCAAATAATTGTAGAGTTTTGAATAATATTCTACGTCCGTTGACTAGAAAAAAGAATCAAACATTGAAAGAATGCTTGACGAAATTCCACTCTAGTTTGGATCAAAAAAGAAAAAGTTAGACGTAGGTGGAGTTTTTAGTGACATTCCTATCTGCGGACTTGAAGAGAAAGTCGAACGAAAGCAAAGCATTTTTAGAACACTCGGGTTTCATGGACTCTGAGAAAGATATTTGTGAAGCGGAGTTTTAACAATACTCTGTATTCGTGAAAATGGTGTCAAATATTGGCGAGTTTGGTAATACTTTCTGTCTATTGACGTGAAAATTATTTCGAATGAAGGAAGAGTAAAAAAAGGCTAATTTGATTGTTCTGAATCCATTAATGTTCGATTTTTGTATTATCTGAATCAGTTCTAACACAAAATATGTCATAAAGGTTTCATAACCTTCTGACGAAAGGGTGGCTTCCTAGTTGCGAAGACGATACCTCGGACCGTCCCGCCCAAGGTATATGTAATATGACCTATTACTAGAGTAGGATTTTCCCCTAAATGTTCAAGAGTGAGACTGAATATTTGTGAGAAGGTGCACTAACCTAACTGCACCGACTCTAAAACTAAGGAATCCAAAGAAGGTTCAGAGGAGTGCAGTACACCCCTCGCGTGTACCACAGTGTGTGAAATGTGTACGGACAAAGACTCGATAGAAAAATGCAAGTGATAAAACAGTAACAAGTAGTGTTATTCAAACAAATAAGGAACACAAGTTTGGATTTAGCTTGCGTCCTTTCACACATAGCATGATATAAAAATATGTAAAACAAATAACATAATAAAGCATAAAAATCCTAAACTAAGCATGATAAAAAAATGTAAAGAATTTATGAGCAAATTCACATAATTTGCAGTGTAATAGGTAAAGAATTTAATCATATACAAAAAATATAAAAATACCTCCCTCGATTGAAAATCAAGTCGATCATGGTTAGAACGTCTCCTCCTCCCCAGCAGAGTCTCCATTCTGTCATACCCTATTTTTACCTGAGGTCAAAACGAGCACGACGTTATGGACTCTAAATGAATTAAAGTTTGCACAGAGTCGCCACCTAATTTTTAAGGAAAAATAGGAAACCTATTCATTTATTAACATGTATGATTTGTATTTTTTTAGTCTGCGAAAAAACAATTGAGATTCTAGGTAAGGGTTCAAATTATCCCGAAGGAAAGGGGTTAGGCATCCTTCAGGATCCACAAATGTGGTACCCGGCTAGACTTAATTTTTCAAAGAGGGAGGAGGTATAAAAAATAATGTAAAAGTGTATGTATTAAATATAAAAAAATGTTTAAAACTATGTAAAGGTATATGTATATTAAATATATAACTAAAACACATTATTATGAAACACAGGTAAAAGATATGTATATAAAATGTATAAATTACATGTGAAAAGAAAAGTATTTTGTGACATGTATGATAAGAAGTGTATCTTGATATGCTATGAAGAGAAAAAGTATTTACAAATAATATTTTTACTGGATTTAAAAATTTACGAAAAACGTAAATATTTATTTGAACAGAAAAGATCACAATGTTTATGATGTCAAAGTATGTAAACTAATTGATTAACTTAATTATTTTATGTAAATATTAATGGCTTAAGTTTTGCCTAAAAGTGATAAAATTATGTAAATGAAGAGTATCCCTGCCCGACACCCAAAAAGTAAAGTTTTCACTATTTTGTTACTTGTACAAGTGTAAGAATAAAAATACAAAAAATAAAATTTTTCTTGAAGCATTCCCGGCTAATATTCCAATAACCTGTATAAGCACTTGTAAAAAAAAAGTTAGTAACAAATAAATAATTATCAAAATAAATTGAATAAGTATGTGTGCAGATAAGTGGTTAAATTTTTTTTTTTTTGTTGAAAGTGGGCTCAGATAAAGTCATGGCTGCGAAATGGTTGCTCAATTAATTGACCGTCCTAAATCATTTTGCTACGAAGTGGTTGCTCAATTAATTGGCCGTCCTAAATCGTCTTGCCATATATGAATTGTAAAATCTTGTGTTGTTATAAAGTTTCATCATCGCCCAAAAAATATTTTTTGTTACGTATTTGTATACGTAAAGTCTGTCTTTTATTTACGGAGGCCTCAAATGAATAATAATTTTTTTTCATCCGCCACGATAGTATTTATTCGTTATCAGTGTATATCCAAAAATGAGTACAGGAAGATAAAATTTCATCTAAACCATCCCAAACGTGTCAAACACAATAAAACAACATTCAAAACAAAAGTGATCCCAAAACAAGCAAATCAATGGAAACATGTAAAGAAATGCTCAAAAGGGAGCTTGGCTGAAAATTCAAAGCCACAAGATCGGAGACCACAAAAGCTATTAACGGCGTTGCTTCGATGGTGTTCACCGGAGCAACTCCGAAAAACGTGATTACGACCAGATTTGGCTAGTTCTTGATGAGCAAAATGAAATGGAAAGTAAAGGAGGGGGTCTGCCGCGATGTGGTGGTGGCGCGGCTGGAGCTCAAAGCTCGCCGACCATCAACTCCAGCGAATTAGCGGCACAACAAATGAAGAAGGAGAGGGCGGCAGTGATGGTGACTCACCGATCGTAGCTCGTGTAGCTTGTGGTCGGCATTAGTTCTCCGGCGATGTGGCTGCCGAAGAACAGATAAACTGTTAATGTTTTAGATCTATAGAGAAAGTGAAAGCTTAAATTAAAAAAAATTATGTAGTAGGAATCTGTGTATATATTTTTTCATGTATGTTTGTCTTGGTGTTTTGTAGTGTATGTTTATGTGTGTTTTGTAAGAAGAAATGAAGATTTTTCCTGCCAGTGTCTCCGTTCAAGTCCCCTTAATGTGAGAATAATATCCCTGATATATAGTACGTGTGTATATCCTTTGGAGCGCATTTTCCAGTGTGTGTAAATGTGTCCGTTTAAAATTGATTGTTGCAAACGATGAGAAATATCAAAATTTAAGATTTTCTTTTGATTTCTTTTTGACTTTTCAAAGATCATGATTATTGGTTAGGTAAAAAAGATGAAGAGAAAGAAAACGTGTGTCTTTTTTTGGTTTGTATTTGAGAGAGAGAAAAAATATGTGTGGGTGTATGAAAATGTGCATGTAGAGAGAAAAGATGAATAAAAAATGTGTGTCTAAAATATGTTCTTCCACCACCTATTTATACAAAAAATTGAGCACCCCTTTTATCCAATGGATATAGGGGTATCCTCTCTTTTTATAATAGAACACCCTTAGGTCCTTAAGTTATTGGCCAAAGGATTTTCATCCTTTTGATCAACAGACAAAGTAATTATCCAAAGGGTAGTGTCATTGGTGGTCGTTGTCAGATGTGATGAGACAACACTGAGTGGTCATTTTCGGACGTGACAAGACATTATTGTGTAGTCGTTGTCGGATGTGATAAGACATCGAATTATTAAACTGCACAAAAATAATTGATCCGACTCAGCATTTGCAGACTGTAAAATATAGATGTTGAATGAAAAAAATGTAAAGAACATTAAAATTATTAAAGTATAATTAATTTAAAAATACTGTAAAAAAAATATATATAACGTCATGTTGTGCACGTGCGCAAATATTTGTAAAACAATAAATTGATAAGAATAAGAAAAATTATTAATAAATTATAAAGAGTAAAAAATCCTAAAGTAAGGATGAAAATCAATAATTTGTTATCAATTGTAAAAAATATGTGAAAGTTGTATTTTGTGCCCTTTAACGGCCAGGAAGCCTGAATACGTTGTTTTTAAGCACGAAGAGCAAAAATTGGGTGTCAACAACAATCATCATCATTAAAGAAAGGAAACTAGCCACCAAACTTACTACCTCTACATAATACCAATTCAAAATTAACATGGTTATCATCATAGGCAAAGAGGTAGTATAGGAAGGAATCAAGTGTGAAGACATCATGCCGATAGGGTACACTTTTAAAATACAACCAGAAATCCCTTATTTTGTCCATGTAACATCTAGTATATGCATCATAAAGGATAGGGCTAAGGTAAACATCAAGAGACAATAAGCTCAAGGTGAAATAATCCCTTCCCCACCCCACTAGTACACCGGGATCAAATGGGTGAAGTGGCCAAGGGAATAAACCGAGGCTACTCATTCCATTTACTAGGGTATCACACTTACCCAAAGCATTATCAAAGAAGGAAACATATACTTTTACACTAGATGTACCCAAAATCACATCACAACTTTTTAAACTTAAGGGAGTGTAGACTGTACCCAAGTTACCTTGGTTTGTACTAGGGCAGCCCACTAGTGTGTGAATACTCTTGTCCCTTGGTAATGGAACCTTATTCAAGTTATAAGTACTAGCACTAGATGGACACAAATAATTCTTACGAAAAAAATTGATTTTGTCATCTAAAGGATCAACTAGTGCTTGCATACTCACAACAAGAGTTTGGTCCTTATGCAACCCAACAACACCAAGAGTATCACAAAAGGAAGATTCACACACTTCTTTACTAAAAAAATTCGAAACTACACCACTTTGGCCACTACTAGCCACATCACAACATTTTAAGTTCAAGGAAGTGTAGAAGATAGCTTTGTTACCTTTTATACCATGGGAAGTGTGTTCTTCACTTGGGTTTGCATTATGGCAGCCTTAATTCTCCACATTACAAAGGATTATGTCAAGGTTTCCCTTTGGACTAACTTCTTCATCACTTATCCCAAAATTGGGATTTTCGGCCAAGAGCTTGAAGGGAACTTTCTTGGTCTTCTCCTCGGGACTTCTAGGGTCTTGAACCTGCACATGAGAAGAGAAAATACTAGGCAAAATGCTAGCATTTGGGTTAGTGAATAACAAACCCATGGTTTCCCCTTCCTTTTCCCTTCTTTCGTCACATTCTTCTAGTACCTCACCATTTATTTTCTCTTCATCTTGAGGCTTGGCCTCACTCTCTTTGGTTTCTAACTCGTGGAGAGGAGTCATTGGATTTTGTAAAGTATAGGATATTTTGACTTGAGGTGTTTGGAATTGTGAAGGTAGCCTTTGGTCAAGTGAGTTTGGAATTTGGTGGTTTGAATTTTGTGGAGATTTTGGTGGACATAGTCTATCAACCCTCTCTTTAATTCTAATCATGTCACCCCTCATTGCATTCATATCACCCTTCATAGCATCGTGATTAGCATCCATTTTTTTGCCCAAGGCCTCAAGTCGAGCCATCAAGGCTCCAACAACATCATTTCCCAAGAGTTGGGAAGTAGTACCTTCGGTATCCATGACAAATGTACCTAAAAAGATCAAAAAATAGCAAGCAAAACAACCTACAAAATGAGTAAACAAGTTAGTTCAAAAAGGCCTCACCACACTCACACTCGGATCTTACCTCACACTTGGTCTCATAAGTGTTGAAAATTTGGCAATACTTGGAAAGTAAATGAGTGGTGAATATGCTTTGGTCCGGAATCAATTTTTGTTTGATATGACTCAAATAAAATGATGCACGCACTTGAACCAACAAATTACTACGAATTAAAAATGAGAAAAACACACAAAAATTGAAGACACAAAATAATCGGACTCTAATCTAATTACCAAACTAGTAGGTACTTACTGGTTTGCTAATTAGTGAAAGAACAACAAAATTGAAACTAGAAACAACAATTATAAACTAGGAAATCTAATTTAGAACTCAATTTGGCTGTTCACAAAAGTGATGAGTGGCAGCTTGTGATTGGGTTTCACTTTTTTCAATTTTTTTAACTTCCAAATTCTTGTAGTTTCGACCAAGTAGCTACTAAAGAGAGTGTTTGAACGAAATTTGGTGAAAAATGGAGGATTGGAGCCTTTTTTGTAAGTTCAAATGGATTTGAAATCAATGGTCCCCCCACTTGTACTTTCAATTGTACTTTGAATATTCCCTTTGTGTCTTCTTCTTTTGGATGACTTGAATATTCTTGGAATATTCTTTTGTACAAACAAATTTTTCACTCTCTTTCTTTCTTTTTGTGGATCTAACACCCCTTTTGAATATTCTTCTTCAACAAGCTATGAAGATGGTGAAGAACAATATGAACATTCAAGAGTTGACCGAAGTTTGACCACAAGGCAAATGAACTCTAACTTCAATTTTTCTTTTGGATCTAGGTTCCTTGGGTCAAGGCAAGCTCAAATAACACAAAATCAGCCACAAACACGCCACAAAATGATATGCACCACAAGATCCCACCTCAAAAAACTTCAAACAAGGCACAACAATGGTGGATCTAGCTAAAAAACAACCAAATCTTGTTCCAAATGTAGATATAGACTCCCTAGGTGCTAGGGAACAAAAATCTAGCACTTGAAACCAACAAAACAACACAAAAACATGTAAATTTAAGATTTAAAAATCTGCCCAAACACAAAAAATGAGTTTACAATTTTTTTGTGAGATTTTCAATTTTCTACTCTTTTTTGTTGAGATTTTTCTTAGGTCCAAGACTTAGAGTTGTAGGAACAACCCTAAACAAGGCTTTGATACCAAATGATAACCTAAAGAAAGGCTAAAACACGAAATTGACACTAGATATGCAAAAATCAGCAAGCACTCAAAGAGAAAACAACACTTAGAAAGGAGATGAAGAAGAAAGATTGCATAAATGTAAAGATAGTAGAGTGACCCTTACTTCCTCTAGATGATTAACAAAAGGAGATGTATCAAATCTCCAATCACACCTCACAAATGAAAGTTCAAACCAATCTCTTAGGTAGACACAAAGGGAGTCACCTTCCCCAAGCACCAACCTTTCTTGCCAATTTGTCAACACAAGTGAAATCCATCACTTAGTGTAAATCCTAATTTCAGATTCTCTCTCTAAGAGAGGAAAAAAACTACAACTAAAGAGTATCTCTCAATAATTTCATCAAAGTCTAATGAAAAGAGAAGTAGAATGGTCTATTTATACTATTACATTCCAAATGACAAAAATGCCCTTAATGAGGGCTTAGAAATGGGCGCCTATGGAGTGTATATTTGGAGTGTAAAATGTCTTCATTGTCCTTCACTTGAGGCGCGTATGAAGTGTATAAGTTTCCCTCCTTCCTTCTCTTGACCAAGGCTTCAAAATACTTCAAAAGTCTTCAATTGCTTGCCAATTCCGAAGCCTTAACCCTTAGACAATACCTTGTGCTCTTGATGCTCATTGTGCTTGTATCAACACCCATTTAGAACAAAAGGCTACAAGTTAATGAGCCTTGTTACAAAAAGAATACATGTCTCTAGGGATGTTATATTTCATGAGCATATCTTTCTTTTTAATTTGACATCTACAAAACATACTTTCCCTCCTGCACTAAAGACAGTGTACCATGATGATCCCGTGTACTCTGATTATGGAACACCTGATATCTTAGTAAGTGATCATGTGAATGATTTTTCTATACACACTACATCACCACTGAACTCAGTTCCCATGCATCCATCTTCTTCACCTCCTACTCCACATATTTCACCACATGATTCCCATTACCCTGAACAAACTAACAATTATACAAATATACTTATCAGAAGATCTGCCAGGGAACATAAAACTCCCCTTCACTTCAAAGACTACATGTGTTCAATTCCTACTTTGAAAGTCACTCTTCCACCCAAATATGCACCACCTGCCAGTATGCACACTGATTCACAGACCAATTTCTCTAATGCTAGTTTCTCTTTGAAAACACTATTTACCAATTATCACCACGTGTCCCCTGATGCTATTGCACACCACAGTCAAGCATTTGTTGAAAGTATTTGTCATGATAGTGAACCATCATCTTATGAAGAAGTATACACAAACCTTGCTTGGCAAAAGGCTATAATTCAAGAATTTGAAGCATTACATGCTAACAACACTTTGGACCTTGTTGAGATACCACCAGGAAAATAAGCAATTGGTTGTAGATGGGTATATAAGATCAAGCACAAGGCAAATAGAAGTGTGGAAAGATTCAAGGCTAGACTTGTTGTTAAGGGATATACATAGCTAGCTGGAATAGATTATACTAAAACATACTCATCAGTAGTCAAGATGACTACAGTCAGAACTTTGGTAGCATGTGCTGTTAAAAAAGGTTGGAACATGTTTCAATTAGATGTAAACAATGCTTTCTTGCATGGAGATCTTCATGAAGAAGTGTACATGCAAGTACCTCAGGGTTTGGATGTAGATGACCCTAAATTAGTGTGCAAATTGAATAAGTCTCTTTATGGGCTAAAGAAAGCAAGTAGACAGTGGTATGCAAAATTAACCGAAGCCTTATCTGCTAGGGGATATGTCCACTCTCATCATGATTACTCTCTGTTCTTCAAGAGAAATGGTTCACTGATGGTATTCATAGCTGTGTATGTTGATGATGTTATCCTAACAGGAAAAAATATAGAAGAAATAGTATTGCTTAAGAGTTATCTCCATGAGACATTCAAGATTAAAGATCTTGGATAGCTACACTATTTCCTGGGCATGGAGGTACTTGACACACCAAGAGGAGTCATTATCTCTCAGAGAAAATTTACCATGGACCTGCTCAAAGAATACAACTGTTTTAAGTATAGTTCTGTGTGTTCACCACTTGATCCTACTGTCAAACTAAGAGCTAAGGAGGGGGATCCACTGCCAGATCCTACATACTACACGAAGCTTATAGGCAAGCTAAATTTTCTCACCAATACAAGGATGAATGTTGCATTCAGTATGCACCAATTGAGTCAATACATGCAAGATCCAAGAATACCTCATTTACAAGCAGCCTTCCATCTGCTAAGGTACCTGAAGAAAGATCCAACACTTGGCATCTACATGTCCAATGATCCTGATTGTATAGTGAAGACATTTTGTGATTCTGACTGGGCTTCTTGTCCAGACTCGAGGAGGTAAGTTAGTAGGTACTTGGTGCTTCTAGGAAACAGTCCCATCAGTTGGAAGTCCAAGAAACAAGACACTATTCCCTATCATCTGCAAAAGCAGAGTACAAATCCTTAAGGAAAGTGGTGGATGAGCTGGTGTGGCTAGACAGGTTGTTTAATGAGCTAAACATTCACCATCCATCTCCTATTGAAGTGCATTATGACAGCCAATCAGCAATACATATAGCTCGTAATCCAGTATTTCATGAGCGTACGAAGCACATTGAAGTTGACCGTCATTTTGTCAGGAAGAAACTTCAGGAGGGGCTTTTCACTCTTCATCATGTTGCTACCAATGATCAATTAGAAGATATCCTCACAAAAGCACTCATTGGAGTTAAACATTCCCATGTTCTGTCCAAGTTGGCTGTGAGGTCATCACCTCCAACTTGAAGAGGGGTATTGAAGATTAATTATACATGTACTTTGCGTTAATCATGATTAGTAATTAGTTAGTTAATTGTGGGTTAGTTAGTTGATTGGTTAATGGTGTCCAGCTGTCAAGCAAGTTGGTGGTTGTATATATAATGTACAGTGGACAAGTGAGAGTCAGTTTTTACTTTCTCTAAGCTACACGCTGCTTCTCTCCAATGGAGATTACTTCTTCCTCTTCCAAATTATTATCAATGGCACGCATTTCTCGACTTGTTTCTTAATAGTTACAACTCAAGCCTTGAGAATTAACGATTAGATAAGAACACTTCACCTTTACGTAGATTTTAATTTCTAGCACAAATCTAAACTAGTCTAGTTCGAAAAACAAAAAATATCAACCCCAAATTGGTTGCATCTTTCTTCAACGACCATATGGTTTTATCTTAATTTTCTTTTAATTGGCATATTAAAGTAATATACCTTTAAAATAACGTGAATAAGATTGTAAGATTGTGAATAACAACATCTTTACTTGAACTAATTGTTACCCTTGTATGCTTACATTCATTTACACTGCGTGAAATTCTATTCTAAATGATTATATGTTTTCAAATAACGTTTTTCATAATTTTAAATCTAGGCGAAATGGTTTCGTGGATCCTTGTACTTGTTCCTATTTGTAAAGTGGACACTTCTACTTAGCTCTTTGTCACTTGAACCCTTAAACCCATCAAAATCCAACATTTTAAACCCATTTTGACCATGTGTGTGGCTCATTCTCCTTTTAAAAATGTCACATCATATCCACGTCACTGACATGTCACAACATCTTCATTAATTAATTTGTTGGATTATTAATCGATAATATTAAACAAAAAATAAAATAATAATTTTTTTTTTTTTTTTAAATAAAAATTCATCTCCATCATTATTTAAAAATTTTAAATAACAATTTACATCATATTGATATAAATTAATCAATTTATAATATAAATCAGAATTTATATATCATAAAATTACGATTCGAAATTATAAAATCTCATAATTTATATTATAAAATCAAAATCTTCAACAACGACGATGATATTTTGACTTGAGATTTCTCCTATATATCATATAACCAAAAACTTCAACAAAAAAAAAATTCATCTCTACCATTAAATAAAAAATAAAATAATAAATTATTTTAAAAAATAAAATAAAATTCAGCACCATCATTAGTTAAAAATTTCAAAATACAACTTAATTAATCTATAATATAAATTAAAATTTATATATTATAAAATCTGAGGAGAGAGGAGTTTGATTGATGTGGTGGTGGTTGATGATGTGGTGTGGTGGTGGGGGACAGGGCTTTTTTTTTTGGAGGGGGGGGGAGGGGCGGAGGAAAGGTTGACTGGTGTTGTGGTGGGGGGACGGCTGGGGGAGAAGGGGGGGAGGTTGACTGGTGTTGTCGTGTTGTTGTTGCGTGGGGTTGGTGGTGATGTTGCGTAAGGGTTGGGGACGGGGGAGGGTGACGGATGGGGCAAAGGGGTGCTGGACGGGGGTGGGGGAAGATGGGGGAGGGTGTTGGACAGGGTGGGGGAAAGGGGGTTGGGTGATGGACGGGGTGAGGGGGACGGGGGAGGGTGCTGGACGAGGTGAGGGGTACTGGACGCAGGGTGTTGGGTGGGGGTGGGGGTGGGGGGAATTTAAACCCTTTTTTATTTTTTTAAAAATTTATTAATTTTAAAAAATATCTTTAAATTAAAAATATTGAATCACACGCTTAAAAAAATGCGTGTAAACACGCTTTTTGCCAACTCAGCAATTTAATGCCACATATGCATCAAAAGGGTTCAAAATGTTGGATTTTGATGGGTTGAGAGGTTCACATGACAAAGGACTAGATAAAAGTGTCCACTTTACAAACAGAAATGAGTACTGAGGTCCACGAGACCAGTTCGCCGTAAGTCTATAATCTATAATTTATAATCTATATCTATAATCTATAATCTATAATCTATATAATATATTAAAAGTGTGAAGACCCTTAGAAAAGTAATTTGAAATTTTTGTCCTTCATTAAAAGACTTTACTTTAGACAAAATCATCTTTTCACATTATAATAATAATATCAAATATTGAGTATAATAAATATATGCAAAAAAAATAAATAGGATTTTTAGTTGATATATGGAAAGATTATATAGAATTCGTCTTTTAGTTCGTATAGAGAAAATTTATGGGAATTCTATTATTAATCAATTCGGAATTAGTTTGTATATGAAAATATTGTAGGACTTCTATTGTTAATAAATTAGGACAACACTTAACTCTAAGGACAAAATTGTCTTTTTATTATTTTAAAAAAAAATTAAAACCTAAATAATTCAGTAAAATTTAATTCCTAAACCTTTTCTTATTTGAATTATATACCAAGATTTAGAAATTTTAAATCAATTAAAATTTTTATCTTAAATAAATCTTCATAAACTTAATCAATTGGTAGTACTATTTTAGCATCCCCCCCCCCCCCTTCATGTATGTGTCCTTATGGGTAGAAATTTTGTTTACAATTAATTTTAGTTATAACTTCTTTTTTGTAATATTTAACAATTCCAAATCAATTAGAATTTTATCTTATTTATATAAAAAAATCTATAATTTTATTTAAATAATATTTTGGATCAAATTTTACAAGAAACATAGCTCTACTTCTACTTTTCTTTTCTTATTTCGTTATTAATTCAAGTTCTCTTTATTTATTTTTTGTGTGCGTGTATTCATTATTATCATCTTCTTTGTCTTTCTTTATTCCTTTAGTTAATGACTTTAAAGATTATTTATAACTTATGATTAAATAATCAACAGGTGATAATGATTTTTTCTCTTTTGATAATTTCTCGTGTGTTTTTTTTAGTAGAAAACTTTTGATCGAAAATTGAAAGAAATAAGCATGTCGCCATCGAATGAAGTGGTCAAAAATATCAAAGACTTATCTTTTTTTTTCTTTGTTTAACTGTGACTTTGATTTCATTATGTTATTTAACTATTTCGTTCGTATTATAGTTGAGTCTAATTAAACTTATTAGCTGAGTTCTAAATATAAGGTTATAATAAGTGTTAAATCTTGATATGCATAACTTTTGTTTGAATGATAACATATGTATTTAGGATTATAGTCGACTCTTTCAACTTTGGGCTCACTAATTAAGTTTAAAGGTGGATCAAATACATTATTCGTTGTAAATCGAGTCTAATCTATCTACCTTCTATTATAAAATTTTGAATATAAATTTTAATTGACAAAAATATCTTTCGAGAAATCTTGTTAATATATTGAAAATTATACATCAATCGATGAAGTTGAGAGATTGCATGGGTTGAACAGATTAGTTGAGGAAGCTTTCGAAGAAGCTGACAAACCTAAAGAATCCAAAAAAAATGATAATTGTGTTGATATGAAATTGAAGAAGTTGAAAGAAGAGATTGAGAGGATTAAAGAAAGAGAGAAGAGATGAAGGAGAATGACTCAAGAGAGGGCTAAAGAAAATATATTCATTTTTGTAAACTTACTTGTGTTTAAATTAATATACATATAGATGCTTTTTGGTTGGTTGATTTCTATTTTTTCCATAAAACAGCCCTAATGTGGAGATGCTAAGAAATAAAAAATACAATAAAAATTTTAAAATACCGTCATGCTTTTTTATATTTTAAGTAATTTCATAAAATTGAACTCACTAAATTAAGGCACGCGTAAACCTAAACTAGTCTATTATATACTTTTGTAGTACTCTTTAATCATTATGGAGTGTTTTTTTTTTTTTTTTTGATTAAGCATGTGAAGGTTTATTACCTTACCAAACTAGTCTTATGTTATTTTCCATATGTGTGCACTTATACCTTGTGTCAAGTTTAAGCATTCCTAATTTTGATTAATCTATCTATATACTACAACTAGAATGAGAATTTTGAGTGGGTCATGATTTTCTCCGGTTGTTTTCTAATCAATTTTGGTGCTTCCTTTGAATTTACCTGACAGTATCATAAATCTTGAGATCTAGTTTAGTTGATTTTTTTTTTTAATTTTATTTATAAATTTACTTGATATGATTACAGGATTCATCAACTTATCCCCGACTCAATAAAATAACCCAATTAAAAGTTGATTTGCTACTAATAGTAATTACAGGTCATTTAACTAACTTATCCATTTAGATTTTGCCTTTTCATTCAAGCGAAAGGAACAATCAATTTATTCGCAAAAATAAAAAAGTTACAAAACCCATTGAAGAAGTCGTAGAACAATGATGACTCGCTGAACAAATAATAACACAAGAGAGGATTCGTTTGGTGTGCGGTATTAAAGTAAATAATTCAGAAATAAAATTTTTAGTTCGTCATTTAGTTGTCGGGATAACTTATCTCGGAACTAATAAATATTACCGGGATAAGTTATCCACATACATGGTGGTATTACTATCCCAAGACAATTTATCTTTGGTATAAAATTATAAAATGACAAAAATACCTTCAAACCCATTTTCATTTCACACATATATATATATTTGCTTGCAGTCTGAGTATATTTCAGTTCAAAGAAAGAAATGATAGATCAAAGTATTATTTCAGCTCAATGTATATTTTCATTTCATTTCTCACACACACACACACACACACATATATATATATATATATACATATATATATATATTATAGGTTAAATTTATTTGAATAATTATTATATTTATTTATATATTTTAATTTCTCTAAAAAATAATAAAAATATCGACTTTATTGTTGAATTACATATTTTAAATTAAATAATTTTTTAATCACTTGAAAATTGATATTGTATATATCAATTAAAATGAATTTTAATATTCTATATTATATGAGTGATATCTGATATGCGTTTAAATGAAGTGACATAAACAACAAATCCTTTTTTACTTTAATAAATTTAAGTTGGAAGTTTTTATTTCAAACTAAATAAGATGTCGTAAGATTTTTTTAAAACACACATGGCATAACCATATGAAGACACAAACAAAAAAATTAAAGCTAAATAAGATGAAAGTTTTATTTTTAAAATACACACGCTATAATCATGAAAATGCACACACACACAAAAATTAAACTAAATAAGATGAAAGTTTTAGTTTTAAGAATAAATATTTAAAGTTTGAAAAGAAATATATATAAAAAAGTTAATTAAGATGGAGGGTATTTTGGTAATCAATTAATTTATTCTTAGAAATTATACCATGCATATTACTTTGAATATAATAAATCAAACACTAAATAAAAAAAAATTCTAATATAACTTATCACATCATAACTTATTCCAGCATAACTACATTCTCAACCAAATGTCCCCTAATAGAGTAATTTTGCCGAAGACTTGTGACCCATTTGACCATAAGAAATTTACTTTTTCCCTAATAAAGTAATTTTACCTTTTGCATTTGAAAAACTGAAGACAACCAACTTGTTTTCACTTCACTTTTTCACCTTTTTAGTTGTCTAATTCTAAAAAGCTTTTTTTTTTTTTAAAAAAAAAAACTCCAATTTCAACTCAAAAAATTTCAAATAAAGTCTAATATTTTTTATTTTCATGGCCAAATGCTTAGCCAGAAATTTGTTGTGTTATAGAATAAGGTCCATTTTTTGCAAATTTATGTTAGACAATGGAAAATCAAACAACATATCTTGCAGTTCTAAAGAAACGATTCACGTAAATCATCAAGCTATTAATGATAGTACTACCGCTAAACTACTACTCCCTCCATTTAAAAAAAGAATGATCTAATTTAACTTGACATTGAATTTAAAAAAATAAAGAAAGCTTTTAAATCTTTTTATCTTAAATTAAAGAGACCACAAATGTATCAAAATGACTTCAATCCCGTGGTTTTAACTCTTAAGCATGCCACATGAAAATTTAAAAAATAAAAAGTTGTTGAAAAGAGAAAGTTAAAACAAAAAATTGTTAAAAAGGAAAAAAGATCACTCGAACTAAAAAAAAAAAGTAAGTAATTCCTTTTTAAATGGAGGAATTACCTTTCATGTCATTTTTATTGTCATCTACTAGCTCCGTAATAATTCATTTGACACAGTTAGAATTTCCAGAGTCAAACAGGCTCCTCTTTCTTCGGAATTTCTTTGTATGCTTTTTACATATTTTAAGTTGTGATGTATAGTGCTTTTTAAGTAGTTTTTGAATGTAAAAATTCTGTTTTAAAATACTTAAAGCTTCTGTGTTCAAAATCATGAACAGAGTTTAGAAGTTTGAATCTCGAAATTCAAACTGGTACAGAGGAGTATTTGAGTTGTTAACCGAAGTTGTAGTTATTTTTCCATCAAATTGATGGAAAATTGTTATATGTTTTGGAAAATTAAGGAATCGCTGATGCCGCTTTTCGGGTGTTGCGAGAGTTTGAGCGCTCCCGACGGAGGAGTTATGTAGACATGGATTTGTGTTGGGCAAAGCATCGGAAGCAGGTTTTGGTAATGAGATGTATAAAATATTAACTGCGGGAGCACTGAGTGTGATGTTGGACCGATCGGTCGTTGATAAATGGGCAGTCCAGGCATATTGGTTCTCTTTCAAGCCTTTCTATTTGTACTGTTGTTGTGTACTTGTGGACATGTTTAGTTTCAGATTCCATATTTCTTGTTTATTTCCATAGTACTTTTCAGATCGAACTATTTCAGTCGTGTTAAGTTCTTAGTTTTGATGGTTGACAAACTATATGAATTTTGTATGTTGGGACCTGTTTACTGAAGTTTTTGTGATGACAAAGCTACTACGAATTAGGGAACAGGTTGGGTTCACCTGTCAAAACTAACAGAAAGTACAAAAGTTAGTGGAAAAAGCTGATGTCACTGTTTTGCTTCAACCAATGGGATCTCTCCTAAATTTTTTTGTATCACAATATATATTGCACATCTTCCTCAAATGGAAAATCAATACTTCCATATTCTTACAACTAAATATCCTTCTGAAGTTGTGAATCAAAAACTACACACTGCAGTAGAAAACTGATTGTCCATCGAGTTGTATTTTTACTTCCTTGTTGTAGTTAAGTCTTTTTGTACTGTTCTTGAACTTTTGCCTACGCTTGCTTATGATTACTGTAGGTGTTGTGGTGTAACTTCTTTTCCATTGTAATCATCTATAGTTAGGTGATTGTTCAAGCTAGAGTTAGCTTGTGGAAGTTCAGTTAGAGTTAGTTGGAGGGTTAAGTAGTAGAGCTGCTGCTTGTGTTTCCTCATAATTGAGTTTTTGCTAGGAAACAAAGGACTAGGAGGTTAATCCTTGGAGTCTGTATTCAAAAAATTGCTTGAGTATAGTGGAGCTTAGAAATCCTAAAGGCAGGTCGTGGTTTTTCAATATTGAGCAAGGGGTTTTCACGTAAAAAACTTGTGTCTTTTATTTACTTTATTCTTGCACTTCTTACTTTATATATCTCTTAGTTCTTGTCGTGTGTATATATCTGGGAACAGGTCCCTGAGTTGAGGAGTAACTCATCTCAACTCTTCATTTGGTAGCAGAGCAGGTCTTCATATAAAGGCTAAAACCTTGAAAGGATCCTGAGAAATGACAGCTCCTCCAAATCTAGAAGAAGGTCAGTCAACCACCAGACTTCCAAGATTCAATGGAGAAGGTGGTGGAAGACAAGACTGTATGATTTTTATCATGACTGGAGATTGTGAGCTATGAGATGTCATAGATGATGACTCTTTTGTTCCTACAAGGGCAGTAAAAGTTGGTGTGTGACCTCCTAGATTCCCAAAACAAAGGAGTTTGATGATGTTGACAGGAAAAAAATAGAGAAAAATTATAGTCAAGAAGATTCTTGTGTGTGGTATTGGCCCTGATGAGTACAACAGGATCTCTGCCTGTCAGACTGCTAAGGAGATCTGGGATTGTCTTCAGACAGCCCATGAATGAACCACTCAAGTGAAACAGTCCAAAATAGATATGCTGACAAATCAATATGAGATCTTCACCATGAAGGAAGATGAATCCATTCAGGAGATGCACACAAGGTTCACTGTTACAACCAATGAGTTGTACTGTCTGGGTGAAGTTATCTCAACCCACAAGCAGGTGAGAAAGTTCTTGAGCATACTACCAAAGAGATGGGAGAGCAAAGTGAATGTAATTACTGAGACCAAAGATCTTAATAAGATGGCCATGGATGAGCTTATAGGCCATCTTAAAACATATGAGATGTTGAAGAAACTTGGGATGCTAAAAGATGAGACGAAGGCTGAGAAGAATCTGGTTTTGAAGGTTGCCAAAGAAACTCAAAGCGAGGAAGACAAAGATATTGCTTACATTGCTAAGCGAGTTATCAAGGCCTTGAAGAAATATGGAGCCTTCCCCAGGAAAGAAGAATCCAGCAGATACACCACACCACAGATGCAAAAGCAAATGATACATTTTTTCAAAGTGTGAAAAACCTGGATACTACATCAGGGAAACCTGAACACTACATTAGGGACTATCTTATGCATAAGATAGAATACAAAGATTATGTCAAGCAGAATAGTGAAAAGCAAGGAGGTAGGAAACAGGTTCAAGAAAGGTATGACAGAAAAGCTGAAACAGATAGAGTGGCTATGCAAGTCATAGCTGCCCTGGGTGACTTTCATTTAAATCCTGACGGATTTGAACAACATGAAAATGTCTCTATGGTGGTGATAGAGGACGACGCACAGGTGTATGACTCACTGTTTGCCTTGATGGCCAACTCAAATGCAGATGAAGATGATAAGGTAACACTTCCAGACATCAAAGAATACCTCAAAAATTATTCTCTTGCTGAGTTGAAATCCCTTGTTGTTGTATTGATTGACATTGTAAATGATCTCACTAAAGATAAGAAAATTTTTAAGATAAATCTTGAAAAATGTGAAGAAGAAATTGTTGAGTTAAATGTATTAGTAACTGAACTTCAAGGCACTAGTCAGTCTCTGTCTGTTGAAAATGAGTCCCTTAATGAAACACAGGATAAAGTGTCCGGAGTCAAGTCAAAAGGAATAAGTGAAAAGTCACAAATTAAACTTGATCTAGAAGAAAAATTGAGTGAGGCTAATGATAAAATGATTGTCTCACTTGAAAGGAGTGCTGAACTGGAAAAGGGGTCTAACAGCAGTAAAGGCTGAACTTGATAAAGCTATGACGTGGATCACTTCATCTGATACCCTGTCAAGCCTTGTCAATCAAGGGTCAAATGGAAAAGGGGGAATCGGTTTCCATAGTGTGTACCTGTCTACAATCTTTTTAGCAAGTTGCTGTATTGAGTGCTCAAAATTTTATCCTCCAGAAAGTTGTATAAAGTAATAATATTGGCGAAATTGTGCCACACAATTTAGAATGTCCCCAAAAAAAAGAGAGTATTGTATTAATTGAAAATTAATTGAAAGAGGAGGAGGAATGTAGTCTTGTTCATGATACGTATATCCTCCAAAATAACAAGGGTCAAGCAAAGTCATTTACATTTTTAATGAGGGTGGATGTAATTGGAATGTCTTAACCCAATCTAAGGTACTATAGCTCATTGGCATTTTCTTGTGACCTAAGAATTAATAGCCAATTAGCTACCATAAAACAGACATTCAAATCATGTGTCCTTGTCAACCCTGCTGATGTACAGCAATATTGGGTTCAAGGTCACATCCGAATTTCATGCACCAAACCTCCCTACTACACCTATCTGTGTTGCCAACTGGCCATTGTAAAGTAGCAAGATTCTTGTATTTGACATCCAAGTCAAGGCCTCAGACTAAGTAATGTTCTAAGGATCACAATCCGGATGGTAAAATTGTCCCAATCAAGGAAATAGACCAATCTTTTCTAGTAGGAATGTGGTATCACTAGTAGGATCAATGGATTGGTGTAAGGCTGTGGATCTTGGTAGGACTGTAACGTGCCATGATTCTATAATGATCCTGTTAGTTTTCACTTTCAGCATCTCTACTGTTCCTTTTTAAAATTCTCAATTTTTGATATCTTTTTCTTTTTTTTTTGTTAAGACGGTGACAGTTAGCTGTGAGATAACTTGAGTGGTGAAATTATTTTCCAGCCCAACTTGACTGTCGAGCATGCATCTGGGACCAACTTCATTCCACTTCAAGAATGTGTGATTGCAATAGTCAAAGTATGGTGCGGTAGCTAATTTTAAGGAGCTAGTCAAAGCAATAGATTGGATAACTATCTTGATACAGGCAGGTCAAATTATAAGATAGCCAGAAATATACAGCGTTGAACAGTAACTGAATAAGATGAAACAGGGAGGCCCTTAGTAGAATGGAAATCAGCATACACACCTTATGTTAAGAACTGAAATTCTGGAAGGGAAAGAGATTTGCTCAAAAGAAGGAATTAAAGGACAAGCCGAATAAATCCCTAGTAGCACAGAAGGTGTAATGCAGGCTAAAAAGTAAGAGGAGGTGATGAAAAAGGAGATGAATACATGTGCTTTTTTTTTTTTTTTTTTTAATAGAATGGTTAAGCACATCCAAGAAACAGTTCAATTGAAATTATACATTCTGATGGCCGAGAACTACAGAAGGAAGGGGAACTCCAGGAATGATTAATATGTAAGTTCATAATGCTAGCAATTGTATACGGAGAAAACTAACCATTACTATTACGACAATATTAACCAATCTTATTCACCAAAGAACAGCTCCCTGATTTGTTCAGATTTGCCACGTCCAAATTCTATGATTGCTCAAGCATCACTCTCATAAACAGAACTGCTGCTAAGTGCTTGACTCCTCAGAGATTGCAGTGAATAGGGATCAAAATGGTCAAACATATACATTCACGTTGCAGGTTTACTAATTAATAG
Organism: Capsicum pubescens; assembly: GCA_030864215.1. Taxonomy (NCBI): domain Eukaryota; kingdom Viridiplantae; phylum Streptophyta; class Magnoliopsida; order Solanales; family Solanaceae; genus Capsicum; species Capsicum pubescens. Next base: position 181,655,282 of record CM061539.1, on the reverse strand, counting down.
TATTGGAACTTAAGATACTGATAGAAGTCACAGGCTTGGAACTTAACAGACTGATCTTGACACAAGGGAAAAATAGTCTTCCCAGTGAAATCCTTTTACATTTAATTGGTGTACACTATAGAGGCTAGATGGAAGAACATCCATGGAAGTTCATCTGGAAGACAAAGCCTGCCATAAAAGTAGCCTTCTTTGGGTGGACAGTAGCATGGAAGTTGTATTAACTCATAATTATCAAGCGAAAAAGGCAGTATACATGGAGCAGTGGTTACCAGATGTGCATTATGACTAAAATCAGTCGACACCTTTTTCTACACAGCGAGGTGGCCAAAGATGTTAAAAAAAAAAAAAAAAACTCTTTAGCCTGCAACGTATAGGGTCATATCTAGACAATTCTAGGATGCTCATCCATATGGAAAACCTTCTCAGTTAGAAAAACAAAATTTGGGATCTTTTGGGATATAATCCCTTAATTGTGTCCTCATTTAGAAAGATTACTAGTTTGGGACCTCAAATTGAGGGACTTGATAATAAGAGAGAAATTTGATAAAAGGTACGGTAGGGTTAGCAATCTAGATGCAAGACACAAGAGGTAGCAACGATATTCTTACCCACATTAAACCACATTTTAAGAATTGAAAAGAGAAACAGTTAAAGCCGCACCCATAATCCTCGAAGGTTGCAGCAGGTGGTCCTAAGGATTGGATCCAGACAGATTTCTCAGTATTGAAAAAACCAGTGAAAGACTTCAAGGGATGTGAATGACTGGAAAAAGGATCAGTTCGACAGTGGGGAAACAAACAAAGAGTTGAGCACTGAAGCTCTCCAAAAATACATTAAAGGATCCATATACCAGATAGACAACGAATGGATCTTAACCGTCCAGTTTGAGTACCAGCAGCAGCCATTGAACTATTGGAAAACGACGAGCGCAGAAGTGCACGAATAAAGTGAGGCCTAGGGAGCGATATAGAAACATTAACAGTAGGTGGCTGAGTTAAACAGGCTTTATTGTTGCAGAAAGTACAACTTTTCAACTTCTAACGGAAAGTATAACTTCGATTCCCCGAAGCTGGAAAAGCTTGACGCCTTCTGCCTTGCTGGAACTCTGCTGTCCCTTCAATCTTTGGTGGCTCACCTACTAATAAATCCTTCTTATCACCTTTATCTTTCCTACTCCTACGAGACTCATCACCTTCTCTTTCTGGCTGTTTTTTACCTGGGTCTTCTCCAAATACCACTTGCTTCCTCGCCGCTTCATAGTCAAAAGGCTGAACCTTCAACTGACTTTCATGTGCTTGTGGTTTCTCGGCAAGCTTTGCAGTGTCAGTAACTTGTGAATCATTGTTGACTGGTTCCTCAACATCTGAATCAGTATCCAGTAAGATAACATCTTCTAACTTTGAAGTAGCTACCGGCATGGCAAAGGAGTTATACTGTTCTCCTGTTGATAGCTCACCTTTCACTGATTTCCCAGCATCTGAATCATTCTCCAGGGTTACAATGTCTAACTTGCACTTGGTAGCAACAGGTTCCTCTTTATGGTTAATTTCCAATGGTTTAGCGGGACTTGTTGCAGCTTCCTGTCCTGAAAATGCATGGAATGGAAGGCTCACCGAAGCCTTGATCTGCTGCACTTGGATATCTTCCGGCTCTTTTCTATCAGGATGCAGCTTCCTCTTTGCTGTACTCCCTAGTAACATGCCAAGACCACGACTGGGTTTCTTAATTGCCTGAATAGTTACTTCCGCTTGTCCCGAAGAAGTAGCTTTTAAACCACCACATTCATTACGACGTTCAGATGTGTCACCGGGTCCACTAGAACCAACTTTAACATTTGAAGTTTCTGTCCCTGTTGTTGCTTTTAGTGGCTCAGTAAGTTCAACTGACATTTCAGCACCCTCAGTAGCCACAATGTTCTCTTCAGGTTGTAATTCTAGGCGCCTTTCCTTGAGAAGTTCCACGGCTGCTTCATATGAAGCGGAATTTTGAACAGAGTACCTAATGATGTTGACAACAGAACCAAGATTACGCTCAACATACGGATGCTTTGATTTCATTGATAGCTTCAATTTGCTTGGGGTAAGAGGCATCTGCTTAGCAATTTCAAGAAGTGTTTTGTTAGGCAACACATAGCCAGTACTTTCATCTTCTGCTCGGGCAATAACATCCCTCCATTCATGCAGCCCAGCAACAACTGCAAGCTGCTGCGCATTGAAGCCAGCTCCTTGTAATCCATATATGTGCTGATATGAGGTATCAGTCAAAAGTTCTTTTTCATACAACTGCATGCATATATCATAACTGCGCTTGTACACCTCCACCAGAGGAGCATCGGGAGATCCATCACTTTCAGCACACGAAGAGAGCAATTTCATCCTCATAACATCATAAATGTACAAGAGATAGTGCGTATCTTCTCTAGCATATCTCATCATCTCAACAGGAAGCGGGCGGAATCTCCAATCTGCATTCTGATATTCTTTGTTTGCTGTAACTTCACACAAATGTTGTAGTAGGTATTCCAGACTGTTCCTTTCCAGTTTCAAAACCCTTGAGGCCTGGCCAGTATCGAACATATTGCAGACATATATCCCAAAGTCACGTTGAAGCCACACAATATCTCGATCAGCACCATGCATCACCTTTTTCTTCTTGTGGTCCTTGAAAACATCTCTCAAATGTGGACCAATGTGAACCCGGAGCTTCAGAGTGTCAACAACAAAATCTTCCGTTCTAGTGGATATTTGCATCAAGCATGTCAATCCTTGAAAAGATCTATATTGATTATGCTCCAAATCAACCGCAAACTCATCCACAGACCGCAATTTGGCTGCTAACTGCTTCAAATCTTTGACCTCTTCCACAAGCTTGAATGGAGTAATCTCTAATGGAGGAGGTTTAACAGGCTCAATGCTTCCACCAGCACTCTCAACAAAGTCCGAGGGAGCAAACTTCTCCAGAGGATGTGTAAACCTGGAACCATCATCACTCCTCTGCAACCAAACATGCTCAAATGGCTGATTTGTATTGTTAACAATTATCTTATACACCTCCTGTGGCTTAGGGATGGTGGGTATATGAAATGGAATCTTTGCCTTCCCTTTCACAGCTACTTTCACCCTATCTTCACGCTTCTCCACACTTGCTGCATTATCTACTTTCCTATTCTTCTTCCGACCGACCACCAATTGAAACCCGCTTTCGGAATCTTCCATCATCTTCACTCCAGTCTCCTCTTCTTCCTCCTTTCTTACCAACTTAAACTCATCTAACGACGAGGCGAGCTTCTCCAAAACGTCGTCGTTTATGTTCACCAGCCATTCACCGGCCTCCTCCTCGTCATCCGGAAGCGATATAGATTTCCCCCATAATTCCGATAATGCCCCTACTTTCTCCAAGATTTCCTTGGATTTCTTGTCGATTTCTGAAATGGGCGTTCTGAATTCGCTGAAATTATTGTAGAAATGAAAGTCTCTATCGGTGGGTATTCCTCTTGAAGAACCGGAAAGCTTTGCAACCGTAGATGGCAACGGACCGCTTGTCACTTTGCGTAACGTATCATCGGCGTTTTTGGAGATATCTTCAGATGAATCCATCTCCTCTGATGATGGTCTTAAGTCTTTTAGAGATTTAGAAAAACAATGGAGGTTTCATTCATTCCTTTTTCCCTTTCGGTTGTAGGATTCACCGGTGATGGCAAAGAGGTTTTTTTTTTGGCTTTAGGGTTAGGGTTTTACTCCGTGTGTGTTCCCCGTGTATCAAATTTTGGGAAGGTTCAACATAGTGGGCTGGCTGGACACCTCGAAACTATTAACAGCTTATAATTGACTTACTCACAATTTTAAAAGGCTGTTTATGCATTTAACCTTTTTAATAACATCATTCATAATTAGATTAAAGTCAAAATGGGTTGGCCAGGAGAGCCTTGAAAGACATAATTTGATGGGCTTAAGATGGATCAATCCTTCTTTAAGGATAACTAATACAAATCTCATAAGTTAAGGAGCTATTACTATTAAAAGGGCATTTTACATAAATCCCAACATTCTGTTATCTAATTACTCTTTCTCCCAACTTTTATATTAATTACGTGACCAGGTATGATACATTATTCAGAAAAGGGCCTAAAATGCCCTTTAATTATGTGAAATGGTGCAAAAATGTCCTTCATCTACCTATTGGGCCTGAAATACCATTCCTGTCTACCTATTGGGTCTATTTTTCCCTTCATTTAACAGCTGAATATTGGGTCTACTTCATTTATGACATGACATATTTCTATTGGATAATTATTATTAAATTAAATTAATTAATTATATCCTCTAAATACCCAACCAAATAACTCAACCCAATAAATATAACCCGCTCCAATTCTTTAACAAAAAAAATACCCATTCATCGATTTTACGGAATATGTTCATCTCCTCTCTTCTCCATATCTTTTGTCAATCGACTTTCTTTCTTAAAGAAGTAGTAACATCTTTTTTTCGAACCTGCAGGTTCTAAATCCTTATAACATAATACAATTCTCATATACCTATAGGAGATGGAGAAATTGAAAAGGACATTAACTGTAATACCTCGTATGTTTCCAAGCTAGGAAATGAATCAGTTCTCCTACGTATGAAACCTCATATCCTGTGATTCATATTTGAGTACATGATTTAAATGAGTATCCTAGCGATAAGATGGCTTATGATGTGTTAAGCATGCTCATGTGAGTCACTTAGAGTAAGGCAAGCTAATAGTTTTTGGATCCATCAAGTTTTAGTGTATGATTCCGCAAGAGTGACCTTTGAACGAGGATAACTTGATTTATATGTGATATTTTAGAAGATTTAGACCTACCAAATTGTAGAGAATCGAATTAGCTTTTCAACGATTCCAATTTTATAAAAATCCGACACCCGAGCAAGAAGTTATGGCCCTGCAAAGTAGGAGTGCGACGCATAAACAATCGCACATGGCTACTGGAACAAGTGTCCGACAGGTTGTGCAGCGCACACCCTCAAGTGTACGATAGCATGTGCGACGCACACCTTAGCTTATGCGATAGGATGTGCGGCGCACACCTTAGCATGTGCGATGAGGTGTGCGACACACACTTATGATTTCAGCCATGAAAAATACTTAGTTTTTGAGTTATTTTGAGGATAATTAAGTCTTTTAACACTCCTTACACGTCCCAATACTTAACCTCACAAAATTTATAGCTTCTAATCACATTACAACCCTATTAACATCTTAAGTTCATTATCCAAGAGCACAGGAAGGAGAAAAACTACTAGGGTTGCATAATCAAGCTTGAAGGTCCATTCTTTCAACAATTTCATCGCCATTAAGGTATGCGTAGTGTTCATCCATTGATCCCTTTCGTTCGTGGAGTTCAAAAATCAATCTTTGATAACAAAATCATGAATGTTTTGTGGTGATATGGTTGCATTCATGTTGTTGTTTGTGGTTTGTGTTATAGAGTGGGAATTTGATGAACTTCCAGGAAGATTGTGATCATATAGTTGGAACCCATGAATTTGGGTGGATTAAAGTGGTGTAAGTTTGTAAATACACATATGACTTAAAGAGTGCATGTAAGGTGTTTGATAAAATACCTAGGAGACTAGAAATCATGCATTATAGCTAAATTGTGACTAAGTGAAGGATTCATGATAGGCCTCTATGATTCAATGTCATCCATGTTGATAATGTGTCTTGTGAACACTGTTGGATTACTCATGAACTAGTCTTATGGAATTATGCTATGCTTACTTGCAAAATCCACTCATGTACAAGATGTAGAATACCCATGTACTTCATGAAATTTCCCAAGTTATGATATTATGGATTGTGGTTGTAATATGTAAGGAGCATGATATTGAAAGCTATGCAAGTATATACATGTTGTATGAAATTCCTTTCCATGAAATAGATTGTTGAGAACCATGCTTAGTATGAAATCCCTTATTTATGATATTGTGGATTATGGACTCTACTCTTATGATCAAGTCAGTCATGTGTGTCAGTTTCCTTCCATTGAGACCTGGGGGTACTTGTACCCAAAAAATATAGCTCTGTGCCTAGAGTCATGTCATGTATTCACGATACTCTCAGTCAAGCCATGATCTATAAAAATCAGTCAGTCATGTGACTCAAGAAAACTCAGTAATCTCAATACTTCAGTATTCTCAGTAATCTCAGTGCTCAGTAACCTCAGTAATCACAGTAAATCTCAGTAACTTCAGTACTCTTAATCAGTCCTCAGAACTCATTATATTTCGTCCGTCATCGGAATCCAATAAACTCAGTTTTAGCTCCGCTAAACAATACCACTAGTATCAGTTCATTTAATCAGTATCAGTTTAGCAAATCAGTTCAGTTAAGTTATTTAGTTCAGACCAGTTATTCAGTTCAGTGTCTTTCAGATGGGAGTAGGATTCAGCACCGAGCGAACCTAGGGATGGGGGCTCACCCGCTAAAATAGGACTGAGATCCCTAGAATCAATCCCTAAGTTCCAGAACTACGTTGCCAGTATAGGTACGAGATGTCACCCGTTAGATAGGACTGACATACTCAGGGATCACCCGTTAGCACATTTATATGTATAGGACTGATCCCAGGAGTCACCCGCTAGATTAGGAATGACTCCACAACAGATGTCTTTACTGGTGGCGCGGTACTGACACCCTTCCAGTCAGGGCAGAGATTGGACCCCAGTCAGCTTAGCTTGGGGCATGTCGGTTAGATGAACACATCCCACAGTTTCAGTTACAGAATCAGGGCTTTCAGACACAGTCAACTCAGCTTAGTAGTACAGATTCAGTACTGTTAGATACAGTCAATGCTTATCATTGTAAATAGACTTCAAGATCACCCATTAGCTAGGACTGATCTCAACTATGATTAATCAATATCAGAATCATTAGATTTAAAGATCACCCGCTAGATAGGACTGATCTCAGACTAAGTCAAACCATCCTTATTATCAGTATACTCATGATCACCCGCTAGATAGGACTGATCTCAGATTTAGTTACTCTAAGTAAAATGGAACTCAGATAGTTCCATCAGAACTTAGATTGTCAGATACAGTCGCTCAGTATCGGTTATATCGATTAGTCTGATCACTACAGTTATATCAGCTATATCAGTTGTCATAGCTCACGTTACCAGTATTCAGTTTCAGGACTGTTAGACACAGTCATTCAAACCAGTTCTTTATAATTTGAACTGTTAGAAATAGTCAATAATCTATTCAGTACCTCAGTAACAGTAAAGTCATGTCGTCAGCATTCAGACTCAGTAGTCAGCATCATCACGAGTTCAGTTATAGTTATTTATGCATGTATGTATTCTCACGTTCATATTAGTTAGCATTGTTCATGCGTATAACCCTTTGCATTTAGCCTACCTTATTCGTATACTCAGTACATTCAGACGTACTGACGCATTTGTGCTATGGTGCTTTCTCTTATGTTACACCATAGGTTCAGAGGCATGAGCTCTAGATCAGCAGTAGCATTCCAGTGTTTAGAGTTTGCAGTGAGTCCTTCTCATTAGAGTCCTAGGAAGTCTGAATGCCGCATCTAGTAGAGTCTTGTACATGCGTGTGTTGTGCACCACACTTATGTATAGGAGTCTATGAGATGTTTTAGGAACAGTTTCCCTTCTTTCAATAGTCATGTCGTGCCAATAAGTTAGTTTAGCAATCGAGCAGTCAGATTTGTATAGCTTGTTTTCTCATCCTTGCATCTATTCATGCTATCCTAAACCTCAGAGAATGTAACAATTTCAAGGTAGAACCTCCTAGTAGTTGCAAGTTCAGTTCATCTCATGCATCATTCATTAGTTTCTGACTCCCGAAGTTTAGTTATAATGTAGTTTGTAGATGCCCTGTGCATCACCCAGTATCTCCGTAAGGTAAGCGTTCTTGGAGAGACATAGCGTCCCAAGGGGGAGATACCCCACTTTCTCTTAACGCTCTCATGCCTTTGATCCTTCAATCTCTCCTTGCATAACGAATTCAATCTAGAACAGAGGGTACTCATAAGTTGACCTTCAAGTTAGACCTCAGTTGTAAGTCAAGTATTCAGAGGTTCAGTTCAGTTCATGATGTTCAGTCCATATGTCACGTAGCAGAATCAGTCATGTTCTCATGTTTCAGTTCAATCTTAGTGCCTTTACCATTGCATGTTCAGTCGCATGTTCGTGAATCAGTTCAGTCATGTATTCACGCATCAGATATGCATTGTCATCTTATCAGTACTTTCAGTCATGCATTTATGTAACGCCCCGAAAAATGGGTCCCGGAGCGTCACACGGTGCTTGAGGCTACGAGTAGCCCCAATCTAACCCTTTGAGCCATTTTCATTCAGTTCAACACAAATCAATAGGGTTTCCATAAATAACCCTCCAATACCAACAGAGTAATCATCATCCAAGAATAAAAGAATTTCAGAAAGATAACAAAATACGACTTATTAGTCAACTCCCAACATCTATACTAGTCTGACAAGCCTCTAAGAAAATCAATAAAACTAGCGAGCCATTGAGACATGCCTCAACTGACTCATACTCAGTTATCAAATGTAAACAATTCCGTGAAACCAACATCAGACATCACGTCCTCGAAACATGAGGACTCACCATAATAGAGGATGTAGAACAGCGTGCCCTAAGAATCACTATCGAACCTGAAACTGAGCACCTGAACCTACATTCCGAGAAAATGCAGCCCATATCCGTAGATGTGGGTCAGTACCATGGAAAGGAACCGAGTATATGGGGGTGTATGCAGTTGTATAAACATCATCATCATAAATATTTATAAGAAATATGCAGGATGTATGAAAGACTCACATAGCCCAAAGAAAATCATCATAATCATGAGAGGATGAAATAAGTATAATAACACGTGTGAGTCATCATATAATTTGTCAATCACTTTCAGTTCATCAAGAATATCAATTCTCATAATGTAAATATCATTTAAATCTTTCAAAAGAATAACTTTCACAATTCCACTTTCAAATCACTTCACCGTTTACCATAGACACAAGGAAACACACACACACTGAGAGATCCTATAACCGACATAAACCATGTGAGCCACATGGAGTCCAACGTCTAACCCACGTTGGGGAGAGCCGACATATCCTTGTCATCGGAGTAGGACTATCGATATCAAATCCACACAAATTAGTGATCACTATATAAATCAGCCTCAGGCTCACTCCTACGGGGGCACGTAGTTCTAGGGAAGTAAGGTCTCTTTATACCTCCCACTCGGTGCTAAATATTTCTCCCGGACTTAGCTCAGATCATTTCAAAGATAATCCACAACAAAACAATTTCAGTAATATATTAATATACATCGGGAGCCATCATGCTTCCCATCTATCAAAATCAACCACGTTGTGGATTTCCTTCACACCCGAGTTCAAAACAACTCCATTAAGACCAAAAGGTCAAATCATTCAAAATATCTCAAATATTCAACATCAACGTGCTTATAACACACACTTTCTCAAAAAAACACAATTTTCAATGGGAATTCACGACCCAAATATCAAAATCATGATAAATATCGTTCAAGATTCATGCTTTATATCACCACACATGTAAATTCATCTTTCAAAATCATAAACATCAAGATTTCATAATAATCATCATAAGATATGGGTTCATGCTTCAAATTCATAAAAATCAAATAAAAATCATGCCTTTGTAAAGAAAATTACTTTTGGGCACAAGAACAAAAGAGAGTTCTTGTTGAAATCGATACTCGTTTTTGAGATGTTAATCGTGCCTTTGAATGATGGTTCTTGGAGTTCTTGAACTAGGAACTTGGAATCTTGAATAAATTTGCAGAATTAATGGTGAACTTTGGAGGTTCTTGAAGTTCTTGAACTAGGAACTTGGAATCTTGAATAAATTTGCAGAATTAATGGTGAACTTTGGAGGTTCTTGAAGTTGGATGTAGGAGCTTAGGGTTTTCTTTTTGAGGAAATTTGATGAAATATAACATATAATACTTCTAATAGGCTTTAATATAGGGTTTGGACGGATTTTGGGTGAGGGGGAATGACCAAAACGTCCCTAAAAATCAAATAATTCTCGAATTTGTCCTTTGGTGGATTGTTTTGATAGTCTGAAGTAGATCAACCATAACGTTTTACTCCGATATCCAAATTAGATGAAACCAATTTCATTAGAAAGAGGACTCTCATATATTTCCGTTGATATATAGTATCTCACCCAGATCATTGTGTACGAGGAGTTATGATCGTTTGAAATTGACTCAAAAAATCACTTTTGATAGGTTGAAGTAGATCGACCATAACTTTTTGCTCCGATAGAAAAATTAGATGAAACCAATTTCATCGGAAAGAGGACTCGCAGATCTTTCCGTTGATATATAGTAGATTACCCATATCATTATGTACAAGGAGTTATGATCGTTTAAAGTTGGAGAAAAAATACGCCAGGCCTCAGTACTTTTTCCTGCACGTTTTACTGTTCACTACTAATCACGGTTCGATCGGAATGTTCATAACTCGTCGCTCGGGTGTCCGTTTTGGATGATACACATATCGTTGGAAAGATTATTCGATACTCTACGCAATGGTAGGTCATAATCTAAGACATTCAACACGAAAAATTTATAGTTCATTCTAGAAGATAGAACCCAACACGTTTACGCACAAAATTTCAACGAAAAATTTCCCGGGGTATTACAATTCACGTATCATGTCAGTCATATAATAATACATCAGATATGCATGGATTCAACTTATCAGTTAAGCATCAGATATGCATTCTCAATTTGAGAAACTCATTTTATCGGAACACTCAGTCATACATTCATAAATCAGTTACCCATGCATCAGATATGCATGTACAATATGATATGCTCAGTTTTCAGTCATGTCAGCCATGAAATCATGATCAGTAATTCATGTTATATATTCGTGTAAGTTGTCTTTTCTCTCATCTCAACCAGTATCATTCGAGGACGAATGTTTCCAAGGGGGAGATATTGTAATACCCCGTATGTTTCCAATCTAGAAAATGAATCAGTTCTCCTACGTATGAAACCTCATATCCTGTGACTCATATTTGAATACATGATTTACAATAAGTATCCTAGCGATAAGATAGTTTATGATGTATTAAGCATGCTCATGTGAGTCACTCAGAGTAAGGCAAGCTAATAGTTTTTGGATCCATCAAGTTTTAGTGTGTGATTCTGCAAGAGTGACCTTTGAATGAGGATAACTTGATTTATATGTGGAATTTTGGAAGATTTAGACCCACCAAATTGTAGATAATCGAATTATCTTTCCAACGATTCCAATTTCATAAAAATTCGACACCCGAGCAAGAAGTTATGGCCCTGCAGAGTAGGAGTGCGACTCATAAACAATTGCACATGGCTACTGGAACAAGTGTGCGACAGGTTGTACGGCGCACACCCTTAAGTGTGTGATAGGATGTGCGGTGCACACCTTAGCATGTGCGATGAGGTGTGCGACACACACTTATGATTTCAGCCACGAAAAATACTTAGTTTTTGAGTTATTTTGAGGATAATTAAGTCTTTTAACACTCCTTACACATCCCAATACTTAACCTCACGAAATTTATAGCTTCTGTCATGCCCCAAATCTCATTGGAGCGGACTGGCACCCGTAGCCGAGGAGGCCCGGGAGAACCCATTCATAACCTATACTTTCACATTTACATTACTTATGAAAATTAGAAATTTGGGCAGCACTTCGTTGTAAATAGAAGAAAACAGTACCTGTATCAGCCCAGCAGACACGCACATATATATATATAAACAGTAATTGGCCGTCCGAGCCATCACGTCTATCAACCAAACACTCTTATGGCTGTATAATATGTCTACAAAAGCCTCTACATAGATACACAACTGGGTTAGGGTCGGGACAAACTCCCGCCCACAAAAGACTTTTATACAAATACCAAAAATACATATAGAAACGACTTGGGATGCCCCGAAACAACTGGGGCTCACCACTATCAACAGAATGTCCTGGCTCTTACTGCGGAGGTGTACGACCTAAAGTACCTGTTCCTGCAGGCATGAATACAGGTCCCCCGTGAGTGACGTCAATACGGAAATATGTACTGAGTATGTAAGGCAGTGAGTATCAAGATGAGATACAAAAGATCAACAGAACCCAGATACCAGTGAATAAGCAGTATGAGTAGACCACACCTAAAAGAGCTGATGGGATACCTGCACATTACTTTCATATCACTACTTCCCGTATTCCTTATCAATACATAACATATGTCATACAATGGCCAACTGATCAGTGGTACTAATACAATACATCAGGGACCACCCCTGGAATAGCATATATACATAATCTTTATAATACAATGGCCAACTGATCAGTGGTACTAATACAATACAGCATATCATCAATTTAAAATAAAGACATTCCATTTCTTAATTCAATTAATCTTTGAGATTGGTTACTTTGTGGTCACACCTTATGGAACTTGAAACCATGATACCTCAATAGGAAAAACATGTAAATAGGTAATCAATATCATGAAAATGAAGTAGAGAATCATGGATACCTCATTAAACCATTTCGGAGTCAACGATAGTATATGAACATTTTTTTGACTAGCCGGACATCTTAAAAGTGAAAACAAGTTCAATTGGTAGTGTCGAGGATCATATGATGTTATTATGTGTCATGTGTCGTAGGACAATGTTGGAAGCTTACTTGATAGTGCCATGGGTCATTATTCATGCCAAAGATTAGATAGAGTATGTCTTACATACCTTGATATAACCACTTCAATACAAGTCCAACTTGACTTCCCGTACTCTTCGAACACTTATCTACAATAAGTCATTTGTGGCAAACTAGTATTAGCAACCAAACCTTACCATTTAGGTATTAACTTCACCAAATAATGTCTAGGAAGTAATCCTTTAACTCATCAATAAGAGTGCTACATACATCCTCTTATACTCTTATTACATTCACATATCATGCATTTTCATGCAATATCCCTCAACATCACTCTTAGCCTTTATTTCCCCTCTTAATCATCATCCAATACCAACATGATCACTAGGCATACATAACCACTAATATAATGATATATCACCACAATTCATCCTCCATAATCCAATACAACAACTTCCATAATTTTACTACTAACAATTTATACAAAACAATTCATAACTATGTTTCTAGTTATCTTCCAACATCAAGACAATACTCATAATCCTTTATCAATACTTATTCATGGATAAGAATCAAGAATAAACAATATTCATACCTTAACAATGAACTCTTGTATTTAGAATCCTCCTTACATAACCATGGGGTGCTTCTCGAAGCTTTCGAGATGGTGAACACAACTACGGAACCAATTCGAATTTTCTACGGTTGAATCACAAAATATTTGAAGTTGAAATTAGGCTAGGGTTTCACCTTCTCTTAATAATTGGATGATATATGATATATATGAGGCTAAGTGTATGTTTATAAAGGCCAATTTTCGTCCAAGAGGTAATAGAAAATGACTATTTTGCCCTAAAAATTTAAATAAATCCGAATTTGTCCCCAGTGGACAGTTTTGACAGGCTGAAGTAAATCGATCATAACTCTTTGCTCGGGTATCGGATTTGGGTGAAACCAATTGCATTGAAAAGATAATTCAAAGGGATTTCATTTTCATATAAAGTATACCACCCAGTTCTTCCTGTACAAGGAGTTATAGTCATTTAAAGTTGACCCAAAAATCTATCCCAAAATTCTATTTTTTTTTTGATAGGCTGTAGTAAAACGGGTATAGCTCCTTACTTAGACATTGGATTTGGATGAAACTAATTTCATCGGAAATAAGACTCTCGGAGATTTTCTTCGATATATAGCAGCTCACACAGTTCTTTTTGTACAAGGAGTTATGATCGTCTAAAGTTAATCCAAAAAAAAATTGCCTAGCTGCAGTAATTTTTCTGCAGATTTACTGTTCACAGGCTTCCCGGCCACCGTTTTGAAATTTCGAATGTGCTCGCTTATATGAAATACTCCTCTGTTTTGGGTAAATTTTATATCGTTAGAAATCTTATTCCAATACCTACACATACAACTATTGACGGGATACTTCCGAACACCATAAACTTAATTTAACCCATACGCAAGCCTTTAGGACTCCATATAATCGCGATAAGTGTACGAAAAAAATTTACGGGGTGTTACAGCTTCTAATCACATTACAACCCTATTAACATCTTAATTTCACTATCCAAGAGCACAAGAAGGAGAAAAACTACTAGGGTTGCATAATCAGGTTTGAAGGTCCAATCTTTCAACAATTTCATTGCCATTAAGGTATGCGTAGTGTTCATCCACGGATCCCTTTCATTCGTGGAGTTCAAAAATCAATCTTTGATAACAAAATCATGAATGTTTTGTAGTGATAGGGTTGTATTCATGTTGTTGTTTGTGGTTTGTGTTATAGAGTGGGAATTTGATGAACTTCCAGGAAGATTGTGATCATATAGTTGGAACCCATGAATTTGGGTGGATTAAAGTGGTGTAAGTTGGTGAATACACCTATGACTTAAAGAGTGCATGTAAGGTGTTTGATAAAATACCTAGGAGACTAGAAATCATGCATTATAGCTAAATTGTGACTAAGTGAAGGATTCATGATAGGCCTCTATGATTCAATGTCATCCATGTTGATAATGTGTCTTGTGAACACTGTTGGATTACTCATGAACTAGTCTTATGGAATTATGCTATGCTTACTTGCAAAACCCACTCATGTACAAGATGTAGAATACCCATGTACTTCATGAAAATCCCCAAGTTATGATATTATGGATTGTGGTTGTAATATGTAATGAGCATAATAGTGAAAGCTATGCAAGTATATACATGTTGTATGAAATTCCCTTCCATGAAATAGATTGTTGAGAACCATGCTTAGTATGAAATCCCTTATTTATGATATTGTGGATTATGGACTCTACTCTTATGATCAAGTCAGTCATGTGTGTCAGTTTCCTTCCATTGAGACCTGGGGCTACTTGTACCCGAAAAATATAGTTGTGTGCCTAGAGTCATGTCATGTTTTCATGATACTCTCAGTCAAGCCATGATCTATAGAAATCAGTCAGTCATGTGACTCAGGAAAACTCAGTAATCTCAATAGTTCAGTATTCTCAGTAATCTCAGTGCTCAGTAACCTCAGTAATCATAGTAAATCTTAGTAACTTCAGTACTCTAAATCAGTCCTCAGAACTCATTATATTTCGTCCGTCATCGGAATCCATTAAACTCAGTTTTAGCTCCGCTAAACAATACCACTAGTATCAGTTCAGTTAATCAGTATCGGTTCAGCAAATCAGTTCAGTTAAGTTATTTAGTTCAGCCCAGTTATTCAGTTCAGTGTCTTTCAGATGGGAGTAGGATTCAGCACCGAGCGAACCTAGGGATGGGGGCTCACCCGCTAGAATAGGACTGAGATCCCTAGAAGCAATCCCCAAGTTCCAAAACTACGTTGTCAGCGTAGGTACGAGATGTCACCCGTTAGATAGGACTGACATACTCAGGGGTCACCCGTTAGCATATTTATATGTATAGGACTGATCCCAAGAGTCACCCGCTAGATTAGGACTGACTCCACAGCAGATGTCTTTACTGGTGGCGCGGTACTGACACCCTTCCAGTCATAGCAGAGATTGGACCCCAGTCAGCTTAGCTTGGGGCATGTCGGTTAGATGAACACATCCCACAGTTTCAGTTACAGAATCAGGGCTTTCAGACACAGTCAACTCAGCTTAGTAGTACAGATTCAATACTGTTAGATACAGTCAATGCATATCATTGTAAATAGACTTCAAGATCACCCGTTAGCTAGGACTGATCTCAACTATGATTAATCAGTATCAGAATTATTAGATTTAAAGATCACCCGCTAAATAGGACTGATCTCAGACTAAGTCAAATCATCCTTATTATCAGTATACTCATGATCACCCGCTAGATAGGACTGATCTCAGATTTAGTTACTCCAAGTAGAACGGAACTCGGATAGTTCCATCAGAACTTAGACTGTCAGATACAGTCGCTCATTATCTGTTATATTGATTAGTCCGATCATTGCAGTTATATCAGCTATATCAGTTGTCATAGCTCACGTTACCAGTATTCAGTTTCAGGACTGTTAGACACAGTCATTCAAACCAGTTCTTCATAATTTGAACTGTCATAAATAGTCAATAATCTATTCAGTAACAGTATAGTTATGTCGTTGGCATTCAGACTCAGTAGTCAGCATCATTACGAGTTCAGTTATAGTTGTTTATGCATGTATGTATTCTCACGTTCATATTAGTTAGCATTGTTCATGCATATAACCCTTTGCATTTAGCCTACCTCACTCGTATACTCAGTACATTCAGATGTACTGACGTATTTGTGCTATGGTGCTTTCTCTTATGTTACACCATAGGTTCAGAGGCATGAGCTCTAGATCAGCAGTAGCATTCCAGTGTTTAGAGTTTGCAGTGAGTCCTTCTCATTCGAGGACGATATGATTATTGCTACATTTTACTATTTAGTTGCTAGGTGGTGTGAGTTGGAGACATGTTCCTTCAACTCCTTATTCAGTTCAGTTAGAGGCTTTCAGACTAGATGTCAGATTAGATATTCAGATCTCATTATTTTCAGTATTTATGACTTGTTTTGGTATTGTTATACCTTTTTCAGACATTTTGTTATCAGACGTTTATTCAGTTCAAACTTATGGCCTTTCATGTTCATGTTTCCGCATTTTATGATATATTATGCAGTATACAGGTACAGATATCAGTCATAGGTTAGCTTGTGGTCCTAGGGGTCATGAGCACCATGTAGCATTCCGGTTCAAAAAATTGGGGTGTTACATTAACCTTCTGCTTCTTTAACCATTTTTATTCTGAGGCTAAACTCAGTTTCCGGAGTTATACTGTACTTTATTAGAAAGAATTCAAATTTCAACAGATAGAAAAAAAAATTAGGTGATTTCTTTCGGAAGATAGAGTTGTTTGGTGGGAGGAGACAGTTATGGCATGGAGTTAGTCAAGGTGTGCACAAGTTGGCCCGAAGAACACGCTTACCATAGATGATCTTAAAACAACAAGATTTTTTTACAACTATAGTTAATATTTATTTGTAGTGTTTGGAACTACCTTTTTTTAATCCCATTAGGAAATGGAAGCTTTAAGATCCCTGGAATGTGGATAGATTTTGTCATGCTTGACATGGAAACACATGCGATAGTTGTTTTAAAAGTTCTCTGCAATGTTCTAGTTTATGATTTTCTGTTAATTTTTAGTAAATAGGTCTCATCAGATATCTCAAACTTAGACATCATATGCTTCAATGTTTAGTGTAATCAGTGTCACGACCCAACTTTTTAGGTTATGATGGCGCCTACCATAACCCACCAGTAGGCAAGCTAACCTGTAGTACAGAATGGCTAGTAACAGACTACTTAATAACATAAGAAAAATAATGTGGAATATATGAGATAAAGATCAATACATAGATGAATCCCAAAACTTGGTGGTATCAGTACAAGAGCTTCTAAACATAATAAGAGTACAAAAGTGATATATCAAGGAGAAATACACTGATTCAACTTACCTCTGAATACAACTTAGAGGCTAGTCTAATACATAGGAGAGAGATAAGTAATACTCCGAACGTTAGGATCTCACTCTAAGCCTCCGAATCAGGGCTACTCCACACGATGCACACATCAACGGCGATAACTCGTACTATGATCTGCAGGCTGCAGAGGTGTAGTATGAGTATCAAACGAATGGTACTCAGTAGGCAACTGCCAACTGAGCTCCAAATATAAAAGTAGATATATACAACATATAAATAGAATGGAAACTACAACCAAGAGTCCATAAATCATGTAATAAGTCAATGAGAATAACAAGGGACAACTATCCTATTCATGTCCAAGAGTCTAACATAACTAAGGAAGTATCAAAGTGAACTATCTTATTCCAGCTACATTCAATATATGCCAAAGCTATACCGTATATCCCAAGTCAATATATAGATAAAGAGCGAAAGAAAGATATATTGTAATATACAAGGCGAAAGAACGACTATACAATATGAACAACGAAGAAAAGGGATATCCGATGACTTCATATATATATATATATATAATACATATAAATAGGAGGTCATCTCAAACATAACCTAGATCGTCATGTTCTCATTTTAAGACCTCCTTATAATACTATCAGGATTCAATACCAACATACTCAGGATTTATAATCCATATGGCTAGACATAGAATAATCGTGCATAGTAATGTAATCATAAGATAGCAAAGGTTAAGGTTGAAGACATACCTCAATCCCAATACCGGATCCATGACCAATCTATCATAAGATAGCCATAATAATGATCATAACCATGATAATAACAATATCAATAACATCGTAAATAACCGGCTACTTCGGACAACCAAATACCTAGCCGAGCCTATGCGTACCCCCACCGCCCCAGACTCGGAAGGTTCAATCAACATATACTAACACAAGGCATATTCTTCACCCATATCTATGCAACCGTCCCATACCGGTTGATAGACATAGGTTCATACTGGTGATAGGCGATGCGCATGCAGGAATGAATGCAAAATATACCATCAATATCACAATGCATCATAACTTTCCTCATCAGGACCATCATCATCGTCATCAACCTCCAGCCTCACCGGGTATTAATATCATCTCAATAGTATCCTCTAGACTCAAACCAGGTATCAATATTATCACAATATCCACCGGCCTTGCCGGGTATCAATATCATCTCAATAGTATCCTCCGGACTCGAACCAGGTATCAATATCATCATAATATCCTCCGGCCTTACCGGGTATCAATATTATCTCAATAGTATCCTCCGGACTCAAAATGGGTATCAATATCATCATAATATCCTCCGGCCTTGCCGGGTATCAATATCATCTTAATAGTATCCTCCAGACTCGAACCGGGTATCTATATCATCATAATATCCTTCGGCCTTGCCGGGTATCAATGTATCATCATAACTCTCGACACATAAATATAGGCATATAATAGGTGCACAGTCGCAAGCCGATATACTCATAACCGTAAAGATATTTATCTTATCAACACATCCCAATTACTCGTTATTAGCTAACCAACATTTATTATTATTAAACCGCTAGTTTGCTAGTCATCACATAACCTCTAATTATTATCCTAAACATTATCCTTCACATAATCCTTATTCACGGGATAACAACTAACCACTATTCATTTAATAGACAACATCTAACATCTAGTCTAGGTTCATCATTAGACCAAAACCGTCATTTATCCACCATTCATTATTATCAGCTATTCATCCTATTTTTGTTAATCATTACTAGACAACACATTACTATTTGTCGCCTAACCATCTTTTATTAAATGACATCATTCATTAACTGACCATCATTAGCTACCATGTTCCAACTAAGCAAGATTTATTAACTAATACATTAGCTTCCTAGCCATCAAGTGCAATAGTTAGCTAATAGACAACTAGTTGCCACATAGCTTAACCGTCTAACAAGAAGAAAAATCATAAGATCATATTTCGGCTATAATCACATCATTTATAATGGTAAATAATCATGAACGTACCAAACCTATGCATACCATCACCGGTATTCAATCAATGGAATAATAAGTATCATACCGTATCTTCCTCCGTCCCATACCGGAGAGATGTGTATACAAACATATACATATTCATAAATTGCAATCACATCATTCACCATGATAAACACTTCTTGGGTATTTAATCAGTACCTTAACACGGCCCTTGGCCCATTAATTTATCCGGAATAATCACAACATCATAATCATGACCTTACGCCCATATACATATCCGGGACTCATATCAATAATCATATTTATAAACCGTAGCATATCTATAATCATCTCACATATAGGAGGCATTTCACATCTAGGAGGCATAATATCAACAAGCATATCGCCTCTATTAGACATCTCATATCTATAGGTTATGCATCATGATCAAGAGGAAAATCATCTCTATAGGCTCAATAATCATAACTAAGAGGAAAATCATCTATAGGCCAAATATCATAACTAAGAAGAAAATGCATCTCTATAGGCAAAATATCATAATTAAGAGAAAAATGCATCTCTATGAGCCAAATATCATAATAAGGAGGAAAATGCATCTCTATGGGCAAAATATCATAATTAAGAGGAAAATGCATCTTTATGGGCCAAATATCATAACTAAGAGAAAAATGCATCTCTATGGGCCAAATATCATAACTAAGAGGAAAATGCATCTCTATAGGAAAAATATCATAATTAAGAGAAAAATGCATCATAATATAATAATAAAGAGAAAATTCATCTCTATGGGCCAAATATCATAATAAAGAGGAAAATTCATCTCTATGGGCAAAAATCATAATTTAGAGAAAAATGCATCTCTATGGGCCAAATATCATAATGAAGAGGAAAATGCATCTCTAGGGGCCAAATATCATAATAAAGAGGAAAATGCATCTCTATGGGCAAAATATCATAATTTAGAGGAAAATGCATCTCTATGGGTCAAATATCATAATGAAGAGGAAAATGCATCTCTAGGGGCCAAATATCATAATAAAGAGGAAAATGCATCTATATGGGATACTAATCATAATCCGATGAAAATCATCATAATTTATCAATTCACCAAGTAATTCTCATAAATAAGACTCATTAGTCTCAACTAGGTCTATTATCCACAACTAAGCCCACAAGGGCTAACACAAATCTTGGCCTAAGTGGGCCGGATGATCCCACTTCTAATCCATAATTTCCATAATTAGGCATACTATGATCCAAACTAGGCTAAGGTATCTAGTTCATCCTCTAGATGTCAATCAAGCCATATTAACGCCTAATATAGTAACTTCCACTAGAAATAAGGGTACTCAAGTCAACTCTACCAAACTTACGGTTTCAAAACTATCACACTAGCCCAATAAAGCTAAATATACAAATCATGCTTCAAATGCTAAAACCATATTACGAACATAGAATTATATCATATCCATGCTACAAATTTACCCAAACTAGGGAGAAGGCAATATGATTCTACAAGGGTATTAAGTAATTCAACCTACGGGTCCAAAACCCTATCTAATCTCCAAACTTATATGTATATTCAATACTAAGTCATTCTATCCAATATCAATTTTAACATTCACATTCACACACAATATATATCATACATCATCCATAAAGAAGAGTAGACCGAAGCCTATCTTAAGGCTAAACCGCAAAATCACACTTCAAGCAGCACATGCTCGTCTTCACTTCACAATCCCCAAAATGGCATCACACTATCAAAAATATAATCTACTCATCAATATGAGTCTAACGATACCCATATTGCACTATTGTGCTTCGGGTCTAAAAATGACACCAAAAACCCCAAGTGGGTCCCACATACGAAAATCGCGTTTCCGAGGTCTACCCAATGCTCGTCTATCACCAAGGAAGCATAACCCTCAATTGACGGGTGAAAACAAATGAAATTTGGGGCTAAATCAAGCCCTAAGCTAAATTGGGATTTTGGGTCAAGAACAATGAAATTCACCAATAAAGTGATGAAATCTTACCTTAATCCAGATGATAATCATGATAAAAGACGTTTACCAAGCTCCCTAGACACCCACAAGACTCAATTTTGAGTTATCATACCCATTTAGGGTTTTAGGTTCTCAAATATGAAAGAAAAATTTCCAAAATCGCGACCGTGGGGTCTATTTATAGACCCCCTCGGCGAAGAGACGCGGTACCCTGTGACAGCAAAGTCAAAAACTTGTTTTTGACCCTCGAAACTCATCCG
Organism: Capsicum pubescens; assembly: GCA_030864215.1. NCBI lineage: Eukaryota > Viridiplantae > Streptophyta > Magnoliopsida > Solanales > Solanaceae > Capsicum > Capsicum pubescens. Next base: position 181,633,313 of record CM061539.1, on the reverse strand, counting down.
GGACCCAAAATATAAGATCTAATAGTGAAATTTGAGTGTAAACCACAATTCAAATCCATTGAAATCATCAAAACTTACATACGAGGTCGTTTTGGAAAAAAGGGGCTCACATATATAGTTTCGATTTTATGACTTTCCGACTAATAGGTCGAAATGAGCTCAGGTGCATTGGGACCCGAACCAAAGGTCTACCTAGACTAAAATCAATATTTTGGATATGATGGAGCAGTTAAAATTTTCATCCGAGATCGTTTCGCTGAAGTTTTTGATCGGTGGCCATTTGGAACCAATAAAGACTACTAAACAGGGAATTGACTCTAAAAACCAAACGAACTGCCCGATAACCGAACCCTCAGTCCCAGCAAGTCATAAATGACTTGGGGCAGCTATGGAGAATCTCAAACGGTGAAGATAAGCATAAATATGGAAAATAACCTGAAGGGTCATTACAATCAACACTTTAAGAAACTGTAATGCTCATATCTCCGGTACACAAGAATCATTAGTATATAGCAAATGGAACCAAATTTGATGAAACAAACCAAAAGCTCTAAAACTCTAATATTGTATCATTCTTTATGCTTTCACTTCTTTTCCTTTGTTTGTGTTGGTTTATATAACTTAAATCCCAACATAATTACATCCATCAGATATGAAAAAAGGACGAGGAAAGTGACTGTTAAAACAATCAAGAATAAAACAGAAATCTCAATAATCACACTCACCTCCCAAAAGGTATTAAAAGAAGAGAATAAAAGAAGTAGAGAGGTATTACAACAGGTAACAACAAGCACAAACAAGTAAATCGAAGGAGACTAGCTCATCTACTACTCTACCGATGATTGTTCTTGCGAGAAGCAAAGGATATCGTGAATGGTAGGAGAGAGGAACCAAACGCTTCTAAAGGATTGGAGAAGTTTTTGACTAAGGTGCCAACTGGATAGGGGTCAAATGGGAAGGTTAAATAAACTAATCTACCCGACATCTGACACATCCATTATTTTACTTGCGACAAAGTGGGTTAGTTCAATTTGGTTTTGCTCGGCAGATAAAAGAGTCGCAAACATTTTTTCCCTGACAGTCCAAATGCGCAAATATAAACAGCCTTAAAACTTGAAATGACCGAAAATTGAAAATATACGCTCCATGTTGGTTCTACTTTCATTATTTTGGTCGGGAGAAATGAGGTGAAAATAGGTCAGACATATTGGCGGACAGCAGTTCAACTTCGACACAACCAAAGGTGTAACGACTATTATAAAGAGTTTACATTATAAGAAAATAAAGAATCAAATGATAGATAACTGTAACATTCCATAGCCGTAACTAAGGATACCTTCCATAATATGCAGCCCAATGGAGAGTGGTCCATCCATATTTGTCTCAATAATCTAATGACAAACCGGACCAGAAAAATGGATATACACCCAAGTGTAACCTAGGATAGCACACAAATAATAACCTCTCGACCTCGCTCATCATGTTCTGAGATTTTTTATCCTTCAACAATTCTTTCCATAAGCCATTCCTGTAATCTGGTTCACAAAGAGAGCTCAAACAAACATCTTTTGCACATGGGACAGAAAGTTTCTTGTCTTCAATTGATTTGATCAGATAGGTCCGATTATCGATAATGCGAGAACATTAGAAGAACCTGATCAAATTTAGTAAACCTCATGCCGTTTACTGACCAAGACCACATTAGCAGGCGCTATCACAGTGACTACATAAACCAGTAACCTCTAGGCAACATAACAAAAAAAGTGTCATGGTTAAAGTTTCTCAATGTTTCACATATCTAAAAAAGTTGTATACCTTGTAAGTAACGGATTGCAAATCAATCAACTTCCACGGAAAACACATATGGCAACAGTAGCTGCGTACACTTAGAAAAACGGCTATAAATAAGCCTCATTAATTATTGAAATATGGACAATTTCTAGCGATAAAGTCTAATGTTTTTCTAACACTTGAAACCCGTTTCCCTGTTACGCCATTCTAATTTGATGCAAGCTCCATTAGACATAAAACACCTCAATTATCATGTAACTGGAGAACCATCGAACAATTGCTACTGCGTTCTTAGTGAATATCGTAGAGAAATGATAAGAAAAAAGCAAATATAAATTTCCTTTGCATGAAAACAAACATAATAGCCGCAACTATTTGTTTTTTTCACACTAAATAATACACTCGGCCAAAAAAAGGAGGAGAACAGAATAGCAAACAAACCTCTTGAGTTTCACGATAATCATCAGCAGCAGCACGGTGCCAAATTTGACGACAAGAGGATTTGAATGATCATTCGCCTCCTTAAATGTTCTGCTACAAACACTAATGCCGAAACATGTTATTGGCTACAATTACTTAGGGAAAATATTTTCAAATTAGCTGTTATAATGAGAAAGCGGCATAGAAATTTATAGCAGAAATGTAAAATAAGAAGCATCTTTCTACTAGAAAAAAAACAAAGCTAGGTAAACAAACAATCGTGGAAAGAACACCATATCATAAATTTCGAGCTTTTCTCGCTTTTGTGGTATACCCAAAAACAACTAGTATGGATTCAATCCCATTTTATCTTCGAACTGAACATAATGTCTTCTTTTATCATTATCAAGGAAGGACTTTAATTGTATTAGAAAGAAGGCCAAATACCGAATAAAAAGATAATCTTTCTGCCCATCCATTTTCTATCTGTGCTGCTAGAAAGTTAGACTTGAGAAATGTCACCAATTACAACAACAACAATATACACAACGTATTCCCATAAAGTGGGGTCCGGGGAGGGTAAAGTGTATGCAGTCCATACCACTACTTCAGACGAAGTAGAGACCCCTAGCTCAGGACAAATAAAAATTTATGGCATTATTAATAAAGCATTCTCTTCGTATCAACTTGATCCTAGGAATTAGTCTTAGCATAAAGGTTACATGTTATTTCTATGGGAAGTCGACAACAAAAATTAGTTCCATACATGAATTCCAGGTAGGTATATACACATTAGTTATAACCTAAACTTCCATGAGTATTAGTTGTATGTATTCTATCACCTGCATCTGGTGCATCTAGTGTTTTATTCACACACCAGCAACTTAACACCAGCAAGCACCATTGCACTTAGCCAATACTTAGTTTAGGTCGACAAGGATATCTTATGTCAACACTCAAGACATTTTTACCACATATGTCCAAAGATAAACAAGTTACTGATGATCAAAATCTAAATTGTTATTTTAATGGATATATGAAACAACAAATATTATGTTGTAGTCACAAGACATATTTTGCATTCTGTGTTCTGCAATCACAAGAATTGTACACTCATTACTGCATTCTGCTCCAGCTACTAACAAAATTCTGCATTCAACAAATCTGCACTTTACACAACTCAAAGACTGATTCACGACATCAAAACACAAAACAATCAAGGTGATAAGCACCGAAATATTTTCAAGTGAACCAATACAGTCAAGTTTAAGACTGATTCACAACATAACGTCAAAACAAGAAATTTCATTTTTGTCATGCCATTACATAACATCCTTAAAAATTTAAAACCACTACATAATGCATAATTGTCATTATCTAGTGTTTGCCCCTCTTTGCCTTCAGTTTGCCGATCTTTTTCTCCTTTTCTATTGCCAACTGACTTAATGTAACACAAGATTTACCTTTACAAGTCATCTTTCTTGGTGAATATGGCAGATTAATAGGCATACTAACACCATGATCATCACCCACGAAGTTAATCTTCCTTGTACCAATTGGTTTTTGCTGCAACATCTTTATTTTCAGCCTAGTTTTAGCTTCAGATAAATCCCTAGGCCTAAGAAAGGGCGTTCATCTTCACTTTCAAGCTCATCTTCAGTTTCATCTTCATCAACAAGTTCTCTTAAAGGTACAACAGACTTCTGAACTATGCTAGAAGCAGCAGTATTGTTTTTGACAGACCTCTTTGAAGGTGCAATAGGTTTGTCCGTGGCTTTTCTCTTCTTGTTGGAAGGACCAACAACATCAACTGGTTAGCTTATCTGTTGAGTAGAAGATGCAAAATCTTAAAGGACTTCGGTTCTTCTTTGAAGCTACAAAATTTGAAAAAAGATTACATAAGTAAATAGACAATAGTGTAAATAATGACCATTGAATAATGAATTTACCAGAGGACATGTCCTTTGATTGTGATCTCTTGCACTACAGTGACCACATGTCATTTTCAGCCCCTTTCTACTTCTTGACCACAATCCCTCTCTTCTTTGCCTCATTTTCTTCCTTACACTCTTAATTTTTGGTCTACCAACCATCTTACGTATTTCCAGTGGTTCCATAGCATGAGAAGGATGAACTTTCCAGAACTTCTCACCCCTCACTGGTTGAATTTTATGTTGGTAAAGCAACATGTAAGTCTGTTTTGAATACCACTGGTGTATCTCATTCTCTGGTTCTTGTTTATCATGTTCAAGAGCTTTAATGACATGAGGACATGGTATTCCGTCAATACCCATGTCCTACATATGCATCTCTTACTAGCAAGACTTATAATATGCCTATCAGTACCCTCAACTACCTCATATCCTAAGTCTTAATTAGCTTGAACATGACAGCTTTGTGCAATAATTTTGAAATCATTATACAACTCCATGGCATATGGACAAAAAATTTCAATCCACTTTTCACCTTCCTCTTCAAGATCTTTCAACCTACCCATGACCTATACAAAATATTAACAGTAAGATAAGGACATTGATATAACAGTTTGATATGGAAAATTCCTCATAATCTATACATAACATGAGACTAAACATAGAGGCAATACCTTGATTCTGATATCTTCCAGCATCTTAATAATTGGTTTTGCCCTTGCCGCCAAAATCCATTTGTTGAATGACTCGGTGAAATTATTTTCACATGTGAAGTTCTTACACACTGTGTCAAAATAAGCCCTGCACCAGTGTTTTGGAGGGTACCATAACAGATCTTTGGTTGCATGTTCATACACAGAACCCATGCTCTTCAGTTGATCTTCAAATTCTTCTGTATATGTACTCTAAGCAGACCACCACAGTAACTTCTCCATCTTTCCACCTCTCCAAATCTTGGACCAATTGGATTTTATATGCCTTACACACCATCTGTGGTGTGCTTTTGGAAGCAATTGACCAACAACATCAATCAGTCCCTGAAATAATGAAACAATCCACAACACAAGTAAAAATAGTTCAAATCAATAACACAAATAAAAGTAGTTCAAGTGTATACAAAATAAGAATCGGAATGAACTAATGAAAGTGACAGATAATTACCTTTTGCATATCAGATATAAGTGTCAACCCTTAACCATCTGCCAAACCTAACGAACTTCTCAATAATTCAATGAACCACTTCCAAGTTCTAGATGTTTCTCTATCCACCACCGCCTATGCAAGTGGATAGAAATGCTTCATTGAATCTTGTCCAAGGGCCACCAGTAAAATTCCCATATATTTCCCTTTAAAATATCTCATCCAACCCTATGAATGGTCTCAGACTACTTTTCCAACCATTTTTCAAAGCTTCAAAGCACACATACATTCTTAAAAATCTTCTTTCACCTTGTTCTAATGCATCTTTAGATATATTTATCACCACATCAGAACCAAAATTAGTATCCCTCAACTCTTGAGCATAAGTTTCCAACTTGTTGAAATCATCAATAAAGCTACCCTCCAGTTTCTCTACGATAATTCTCTTAACCCTCTTCATCTTTGTATAGCTAACATTAAGTAAAAATCTATCATGCACATTCTTCCTCATTTCAGTCACTTTATATTGAGGGTTATTCTAGATTTTGTTCTTGAAATAGTGTGCTAAAGCTTGTTGTGTGGCTCTACTATTTTTAAAGCATGGCTGACATGTATGTTCTATTTCCAAGGTTTTAACTTCAATTCCTTGGCCTTTAGCAACTTCTGATATCAGATATACAAAAGGACAACCAACATCGCACCTATATGTAACTCCAGTAGGGTCACTCTTTGTAACTTTATGGCCCCTCTTTTTAATAATTGAGTAAAAGCTCACAAACATTTTTGCTTTATCAAGATCCTTAAAGCTCATTCCTTTTTTCAGCTCTAAGAAGTTGTCTAGACTCTCATTGATTTCTTTTTTTTTCCCTCTCAAGGAATTCTAACTCATCATTATTGTTTTCATTATCTACAGGCTCATTTTCATCCTCCTCTTCCTCACTTGATTCACCATCAGTTAATGCATCAACTGTTTCTGGGAAAGGTCCATTATATTGACTAATATCAGAAGTCGGGATAATATTTTCACCCTCTTCAACAACAAATAGTTGAAGTCTAAGAAAATCAGATTGAGTAGACAATGCAGGGGAAAGTTCATTATATTGACTAATATCAGGAGTTGGGAGAATATTTTCACCCTCTTCAACAGCAAACAGTTGAAGTTTTTGCAAATCAGAATGAGTAGACAATGCAGTTTGCAAAGTTCTGATTCCTACATCACCGTCGACTAGATAATACCTACCAAATGACCCTGTACATAGAAATTGTTTCACCTTACTAAAACCTAACTTTTCAATGTACTCTGAACATATATCTATGTATGAGAGCAAATCTGGACCATATCCTTCCCAAAGATGAGTCATTTTCTTTAAGTAGGTAAGCTGAGGAGTAAGGACCCACTCTCCCCCATAGTTAAAGACCACATCAACCTTTTCAACCATTCTTTGAAGGGATCACATGTCAAACATAAAACAAAGAGAAAGTGACTCATCAGCAATCAATAAAGAAAGTAAAAAAAATGGAATCTTTCAATATTTTATGTCCAAACAATGATAAAGGGTAAAGGGACAGGGACCACATAGAGAATGTAATACCAAAAGCAAATAAAAAATCACTTTTTTAATAAAAATATCATATACCTAATAACCATAAATATATCAAACTATGACATTCCTAACAATCGAAAGACAAAGACAAAGAAACGAAATAAATGTTGAAAAAACAAGTCTTTCATTTGAGAGAACAATATAAAAAACACAAGTAATTGAAAGCATATACATCATGCGACTTAAAAAAAATGACTGCAAGAAACATATGACACATGAAACAATACATAAAAATCTCTATACATTGAATGGCGACAACATTAGAAATCAAAAACAAAACCCTAAACCCTAACTGAAAAAACTAAAAAGAAAAGTTCACTTGAAAAAGGAGTAAAATTACTTTTGCAATATAATACCTCCAAGAATGTTACTCCAATAATCTATGTTTTTTATTGAGAAGATGGTGGAGTGGATAAAAGATAGGAGATGAACATATTCCGTAAAATCGATGAATGGTATTTTTTTTGTTAAAGAATTGGAGCGGGTTATATTTGTTGGGTTGGGTTATTTGGTTGGGTATTTAGATGATATAATTAATTAATTTAATTAAATAATAATTATTCAATAGAAATATGTCATGTCATAAATGAAGTGGACTCAATATTCAGCCGTTAAATGAAGGGCAAAATAGACCCAATAGGTAGACGGAAAGGACATTTCAGGCCCAATTGGTAGATGAAGGGCATTTTCGCACCATTCTACATAGTTAAAGGGCATTTTAGGCCCTTTTTTCGTACATTATTTAATCTCATATACTTAAGTTCATGATACATTATCAACTAATTAATAGGAGATAAAAAGGAAAAAAATCAGTAAAAGTGCCTACAATTTAGTAATTAACACACTCAATTTAAGATTGCGTCTGTTTAATTACATAAAATCTGTAACTTCTTTATTTGAAATTTGAATAGTCAAATCAAGCTTCATCAATCATAATCTTCCAAAACTAATTCCTTCTCCAATTATTCATTCCATGTTCATCATAAAAAATCTCATCCCTTGCATTCAGAAAAAAATTAAACACAATATAAGAATTTGATGTCTCAAAAGTACAAATCGCATATCCCATATACATCTTTTTATGTAAAAAAATTTAATGTATCAGAATGCGAAACTCATATCACATACATATATTAAATGTAGGAGGTGTAAAAAATTTAATGTATCAGAAATGCGAAACTCATACCACATATAAATCTTTTTATGTATCAGAAAGCATTCAATAGTTTGGTCAGAAAATAGATCTATGTATCATAATAAGTATATTAAATGTATCAGATATAAAAATGAACCAAAATCACATATAGGTTGAATTATATGTCAGAAAGCATGCAATGTCTTATTAACCTTGGATCTATGTATCAAACATATTATATTGAATGTATCAGGTATAGAAAAAATCCAAAGCACGCCAAAATTTTATGATGTATCAGAACAAGCAGATATGTACGAATACAATATGGTCATCTGCAACGCATCTCTATTATTATCGAAATTCCCGATTTGAAGACTTGTTTATTCATATGATACATTACGTTAACAAGAATACGTATAATTCATACCTTTGATAAAAAAAACTTTTTTTAACTCGCTTTCTTTTCCTCTTCGCAGATGCAACAATATGCTTCTTATTGCTACTACCAACAATCTCCCGTAGTTTCTTCATCATAGTCAGATAGATACGATACTTTGATTTATTTTCACAAAAAGTCACTATCTTTGTAATTAAAAAAATTATGAAAACAAAACTTACCTCCTATAAATTTGAAGAAGAAAGTTAATGGAGGTTGTAATTGAAAGTTGAAACTTGAATGTTGAAGTAGTGGCTGATAACACGGTTGAAATTCAAAATTGCTGAGTTGGTGAAAAATATTGGATACTTCTCCATGATTTTGGGCGAGTTTTGAGGAGCAGGAGGCGCAAAAATAGGGTGGGTTGTAATGTATCAACAAATATTAGGGTTTTACGAGTTAGAAGGAATTTTTGTAATTAATTTAGTGGTATGGAATTTTAAATAATAATGAAAAGTTAAGGTATGGTTTTAAGTAATTTTTTCATAAATTAATAGGGTTAATATATTATTTCTGGGCCAACTTGGATGTCACATAAGTCAAAAAAAGAGCTTTCACATGCCTTTTTGTAGGTGTAATACACGCATCATGTCAACTCTGCAAAAGTACCAAAGTGACACTTGATGGCTACTTGAGGTGCCAAAAGTGAACAATGTACACTTAAGGTTACAAAGTAAAAGATCGTTAAAATTTTAGGGGTCTGTCGATGAATTTCGTCTTTTTTCTTTAATTATTTAACTACAAATCTAAAATATATTTTACATATCTTTTTAGTAAATTTTATGTCAAATTAAAATTTTGAAAAATAATTCAAAGAGAGGGAGTATTACTCACTCGCATGTTTTCTTTTAGTTGTCATATTTTACTCCCACGAGAGTTAGTTTAATTAGCTTTTTAAAATTTAAATTTAAATATTTAAAAAGTTATCATAATATATGGTCAAATTTAGTAGGCGTTTGGCCATGAAATTTTTTTCATTTTTTTTGAAAAATTATTTCACTTTAGCGAAAAAATTGAAAATAGTAGTGTTACCATATTAAATTCAATGTTCCGAACTCAATGGCGATATCAAAATTTTGAAAAAATAATTTTTTTCATAGAACTGACTCCCGATACCTATTTTCATAACTTTCTAAACGGAGGGTCAAAATGAGATACAAAGGTCGTAAAACCACACCAACGATGTTATCAATCTAAATCGGCCCAGTCCATTTTGCCATTCGATGCACATATCAAAAGATATTGACTGAAGTCAACTAATAAGCCTTTAAGACCATCAAAAATCACAGTCTCGCATAAATCACATCGAAATGCATTAAAAATTGTGTCAATCATTCTCACACCCAAAAATACCACAATACAATCACGTGGAATAATAAAATAATTAAATTACACAAAAATAAATCATTCACATAAATTATCAAAAATCAGGTCATTACAATCATAATACGAATAATTCCTGAATAAAGGGAGGAGTCAAAGAGTGTGGCTCACAAAAACAGTACAAATAGATTGTCTTATAGGGGCCCACTCTGTTGAATCATGAACTGGGAAGAGACTTTTTCAAGAAGTAGGTTGAGGTATTGATCACATTCCTGCAAAAGGCATCATAGGACTTTTGCACATTTTTTGAGAAGATTGACTAGGATGTTTGAAAGGTGACAACAAGTTTGTTACGAGAGAAGCTGGTTCCTGCATTGATAAAGTCAACTTGCTTGGTCAATTTATTGCTCGTCTCAATTCCTTCAGCTTTTAGACTGTCAACTGTGAGCCTTAGTTTTCCAACATCTCTACTTGTCTCCTTAGTTACTTACCTAAGTTTTCCAACAGTTTCTTGCAGAGAAATCATACCTTCTCCCAAAATCATTAATCGTTCATGTAACCCTTCAACTTCCTTGAGTAAGACTGCAGAGTCAACTGAGGCCTTGCCGGAGTTGGCTTTCACGTAATGAGCGTTAGTTGAATCCTTTTTACACTACTGAAAGTCAACCATCACATATCCTATGCTTTTAAAAGCTCGGGTGTCATAGGTGCGCTAGTAACATCCACAATAGGAAAACCAGATGAGCAATCATTGAATGAAGCAAATATGAGAAATTAGTGCACCATAGGGTAAATTAGCACAAGTGCTAGGGTCCTGAGCACTTTCCAGCATGTATTCATGAAATCACTCACTCTAATTTAAGCGATACTTCTTAATTAGGCAGCACAAAACAAACAAATCCTTAGTCAAAATGCTGCTAAGGGAGCTTTTGCAAGGAACCAAGGTTGTAACAATTATATGGCCAAAATTCTAGTTTCAAAACACCAAGATAGAGAACAAAAATCAGAAAAGACCAGCAGCACCTAATTCGGTGACTGCCTTTTTAACACCTTTAAAAGAAACTTCAAAATCATTGGGCCAGATACCATTCATATATGAAATACCTTCAGAAGAGTCAATTTCAAAAACCTTTTCAAACAGAAAATCATTCAACACGATTTTAGTGCCAAGCACTAAAATTTCCAGTTCAACACTTTCTTAGGATACCCAAAGATTAGCATAAAACAAATGAACGGGGTCCTCATGGACATCAAAAAAATTTCAACATTAAATATTTCTTATGATACATATCTTCCACAATAGTTTAGTAAAATTCAATTGCATGCTTTATGATACATAGTAAAAGTTGTATGTGTTTTGATTTTATTTTTTTCACCTGATACATTAAATATACTGAGTTTCATTCATAGATCAAATTTTACTGAGATATTGCATGTTTTCTAATACATACTGAAATTTGTATGTTATTTGGGTTCTTTTACACCTGATAGATTCAATATACTGAATCTGATACATAGATATAACTTAGTGAGATATTTCATTATATCTGATACATAGTAAAAGTTGTCTGTGTTTTGAGTACTTTTACACCTGATACATCCAAAGTAATCATGTTATTTATGTTAAGAAATATATTATAAAAATAAATATATCTTTATTATTCTATTACGTTATATTATGTTCAATATTTCTGAACGCACGGGATGAAATATGTTATCAAATTCGTTCCACCTCATCCTCTGAGGTTTGGTAGTTCGTGCAATCATAAATTGCTATCGATATTAAGAATTTTGTGGGTAAAAGTACTCAAATTGTTTAAGCAGACATGCTTTGGTGTATTTCTTGATATGCCCAAATTGAATTTTTAAGGACAAATAAAGACATGCTTTGGTGTATTTCTTGATATGCCCAAATTGAATTTTTAAGGACAAATAAAAAAATACTTGTTGATGCTTGAGATTGTACAAGATAATCCAAATGAATTACATGTTTATATAAAGGAAATATACTATAAAATTAAATTCTATAATACATCAAAATGTACCAGGTCTTAAATGAAATATACTACAATATTGTTTAAACAATATTCAACGGTAGACCAACTAAAAACAAAGCAACAAATTAATCAGAATACATAAAACATGCTATGTATCTTGAAATATAAATATCAATTCTCTTTTGAAAAGAAGTCACAGATGCATCTTTTGTGACCCTCACGACCATATCTTCCACAACAGTTTATGTATCAGCAAGCAAGATGCCTTCATAATCTAACTACATTTTTCATTAAGATATTTCAGCACATAGTTGTATAAGTGCATATTTTGTCATCATATGTTACTGGAAAACAATATGTATCAGAAAATAAGTTAAAATATTAGTATATTCAACATCAAAAAAATTTCAACATGTTTGTTTTAAAAATACTATTCATTATTAAAAACGTAATTACTAATGTATCATAATAACCAACAACACTATTCTACCCATCGTCCCCTCTGATAGTAGTTTTTGTGTACACTAAAATATCATAACCAGTAATGTATCATATTACTACAGGAAAGAACATCAACCAACAAACAACCCTAGCTAAATGTATCAGAAAAAAATACAATATCAGAAAGTGATACATAAACAAAATATCAACATGTATGTTTTAAAAACATGATACAATATTAAAAAATACGATGAGAAATGTATCATATAAACCAACAACACTATTCTACTAATTGTCTCTTACGAAACATATGAAACTAATGTATCATATGAAACATATTAAAAAACATATGAAATTCGTTTTTCATATGCAATTGAACTGTTATAAGCAATAATGTATCATATTACAACACCAATATACCATCACTCGAGCTACATCACAAATTTGAAAACATTATTCTTGAACTCAACATAAACCTTTATTTCATTATCGTTCTGAATCATCACTGGCGATGAATTTTCTTTGACAACGTAACTGGCGTCGATTTTTTTCTTGATTAATCAATACCAAATTTGATTGTGATTGTCGAAATCATCTCAAAAACGAAATATTTTCTCCAACAATTTCATCACTTTTAGATTTTTCATATTGAAGTTTATACATTCAAACACTGTAAAATCTCAACAGAATGGAGATGTTCATAACATATTCAAAATAAAGAAATAAAAAAAAATAGAAATGAGAGAATTTGTTTTCTGAAATTTTTATCGAAAGGGGATTATTTTTTTAAATCAATCTAAAAAAAAAGAAATACTTTCTCCAACAACAATTTCATTACTTTTGTATTGTTCATATTGATGTTTATTCATTCAAACACTGTAAAATCTCAACAGAATGGAGATGTTCATAACGTATTCAAAATAAAGAATCAGAAGAAGAAAACAGAGATGAGAGAATTTGGAAGAATTTTCGTCGAAGGTTATTGTTTTTGATAATTCAGAAGTTAATTATGAAGCTGGCACTAATTTTTAGGATTAAAGAGACATATCCCAATCAAAATTACGTTAATTGCGTTGTTATCTCCCTTTTTATCATTATTTTCCTTTTTATAGTCAATTAGTTGGGAAGTTATGTATCAGTCTGTTATGTATCATAGCCTTCATTTATGTATCTGGAAGGAATTTAAAAACAACACTTCCTATTTTTATGGGATTTCATTAAATAAGATAATGATTAATTACCGCTTATTGCATATTTAACCGCATTAAATATGTTAATTATGTATCATATCACAATGTATCATATAATCGAGTAATGTATCATATATGGGATTTTCAGTAATTTATAAAAAAGTTGGGAGAGATGGTAATTATGTAGGAAACACTTGGGGTTTATGTTGTTTATACTTAATTTATACCTTCTTCCTCATTTTCATTCATCATTTTTATCAATCTTAAGCTTATGTAATGAAGAAAAATTGAAAATCGAGCAAAATCGCTGAAGAAAATTTGAAAAATGAAGCTAAATTTGTGAAGAAAATTTATAAATCAAGCAAAATCGATCAAGAAAAATTGAAAATCGAAGTAAAATTGATGAAGAAAATCTAAAAAATGAAGCTAAATCCATAAAAAATATGAACAAAGAAATTAGAACCCAAAATCTAAATGAAGAAAAAACTAAATCCCACCATTAACAACTTCCCACCATTAAGAAAAACACAAATTCAAAGTTCTCAACTCTCTTTCTTCTCCATTTAAGATTCTACCATTAACAAATCTTCCACAATTATTATCTTACTCACTAGAAATAATAAGACCACCACCATTCTCTTAGAACAAGTGATATATTTTTTGCATAAACCAAAATCAAAAATGAATTTTAAGTTCATAAACAAAATTAACAAAAAAAAAAAATCCTGCGAAACTCCATTTTTTTCAAGATTTTATCCAACATGTTATTATATCAATGCAATTAAAAAATTCACATATCAATTATACTCTGATAAAAGTTTTTCTCTCCCACATTTTTCACAAACAGTTGGCGTACTGTTTGTAAACTCCCTCCGTTTATCAAACGAACAACTCCACTGAAACCCTAGAGGAGAATGAAGTACGTATTGGTAATTGGTGGTGTAGTGAGTGGTCTTTGAAAGGGAGTTACAGAAATTAGCGTTGGCGACGCGTTTTGGAGAAGATCATTCGCCGGGGGAGGGGGAAAGCGGGGTGTTTGCAGGAAGATGATTTGGGGTAATATCAATGTAAAGCAATTGAAAATAAATTAGATGAGTTGGATAGTGATAAAATTGTCAAAAAAGTGTGAAATTTCGGCGAATTAAACCAGCAAAATCGGTCTAATTTTGAGCAGAATCTTGTCAATTTGAATGAAGAGGATGGTGGAGGAGCTCAATCCGCCCAAACCATTTCTTTCCCAGCTCAAAATTTACATTGGAGAAGATAATTTTGGTGGGGTGGGGGATTGGGTGGGTGGGGGTGGAGGTGCTTGGAGAAGATGATCTTAAGGGGTGGGGGTTATTTATTTATTGATTTTTTTAAAAAAATAATTAATTATTTTAAAATTATTTTGGAAAAAAATGACAAATGTCAATGTTTTATTTGTTACTTTACACGGCATCAGCACGTGTAGCACACGTACATTGTATGTTGTTGCTGATTGTGCAAAAAGTGTTAAAATGACATACCCGTGCGCTATTTGGGGTGTCAAAAATGAATAACGTTCACTCGAGGTTCCAAAGTGAAAAATCGCTGAAACTTTAGGAGTCTGCTGATTGGTTCCGCCTAAAGAAAATGAGAGATTTTTCTTTTTAAAAAATAACCTAAAAAAAAAGTGAAAAGCAACGTAAACAAATTGAAAGGAAGGAGTCTAATATTGTCACATTCCTTTTTTTTAAGCATAAAGCATGTAAATAAATAATAAATAAGAAGATAATTTTATTAATTTACCTTTTAAAAAACTTTTTGAAAGTTTTACAAACAAATGTGAATACATTTTAAAAAAATTAATTGCAAGGATAATGTAAGAAAATTTAATTAATATTTTTTTTAAATAGTAAGATTATCAATTATTATGTGATAACTATTTTTAATAAGATTATCATCTAATATGAATTCGAGGAGCGATAACCTTTGATAGCAATGTCTTTCAAAGTTAAATTTTAACTTCTAGCACAAATCTAAACCAATGTTTTTAAGAATCCGGAACCGAAATATGCCCTACAACTAAAAAAAGAACCAATATATGTCATATAAAAGAAAGAACCAAAATAGGATTTGTGCTCTTAATAAGTGCACAATGCCTTTAAATTTATAACAGAGGCTGGCTGACGGCGTCAGAAAAGTAGAAATTCACATTGTGCACTTATTAAGTGCACAATCCATTTTTTTAATGGATTGTGCACTCAATAAGTGCACAATCCATTTTTTTAATGGATTGTGCACTTAAAAAGTGCACAATCCAAAACAGAATGGATTGTGCACTTAATAAGTGCACAATATGTATTCACTTTTTACAAACCTGATTCACATTTTCACTTTTCATCTTCCCCATTTCAATTTTCTCTCTAAAAAAAAGTGTTGCCCCCCCCCCATTTCTCTAAAAATTAGGTCGTTTTCCCCTTTCATCTCACTTAAACTTTTAATATTTTGGTCCCCCGCTTTGATTGTAATGGTCCCCTCAGTTTGTATTATTTGAAAAAAAAATCAACGGTGGTGGTCCTTTGACGATCCAGAAATTTATTGTTACTTTTGTCGGTTAAAGTGGTATAAAAGCATTGAAAAAGGGTTAGTTTTACCCCATTGTTAGTTGAAATTTAATTTTTTAATTATGTTAAAAGGTGTATTTTTTATATTGTTTGTTGCTATATATTCGAAATGAAAAAAAATGGGTTGTAACGTGGTTGTATGTATGTGATTATTTTTTAATCATGTTAAAGGTATATTTTTTATCGATTTGAAGTTTGTTAGCTTTATCTATTTAAAAGTGAATTTTTTAAAAAAGTCATGCTCTTAAACATGCTGTAAATTGGGGTTAAAGAGGAGAATAATGGGGTTTTAAGAATTGATGCTAGACTTTGTGGTAATTTTAGATGTTTGTTGCTCTAGCTGTTGGTCCAAAATGGTGACTAAACTTTTGAAATGGAAAAGGCATGATATGTTTGTCCAAAAGGGTGACTAAAGTTTTGAAATGGAAAAGGCATGTTATGTTTGTCCAAAAGAGAGACTAAAGTTTTGAACATACTAGTATTAAATTAAGAAGGAATTGATAATCAATGTTGACTATCAGTTTGCCCGTTTCTAGAATTCTATTTTTATATGTTAAGGAATTTTAATGGAAAATACAAATGAATTTAAGAATGACAATCAGTCCATTATGTTTCAACTTTCAAAGATCGAAATACTAATGAATTGAACGTTAACATCATCATTTTTGTCACCTTTCTTCATCTCTCATAATTGACCCTAGTGATAACGAAATTATAATATAATATAAAGAAATAGTTTCTAACGTTAATGGAATTTGGTGTATAGGTCTATATAATGCAGCACATATTGCATCCTGGGACCATTGATGAGTCATTACTTAAATTACAAGCGAGTCATAGATCACAAAAGTTGTGGAATGAAAATATTGATTGTAATGAGGTTGTGGAACCAAAAATATGTGACACGGCATGGACGTTTTTTGATAACCGCCCCCATCAACACGTCATAGAGTATGTTTCCAGGGCGGGGTTATGGGATGTTGTCAGGGTAGGTAAGATACATCTTGACCATAGTCTCATCACGGCCATGATTGAGCGGTGGAGGTCAGAGACGCACACTTTCCACTTACCCTTTGGAGAGGTTACTATGACCCTGCAAGATGTCCAAATTTTGTTTGGACTACGTGTTGAGGGATTACCTTTGGTATTTTCAAATCTACTACACCGTTATTTTGACTGGGATAGGTTGTTACAAAACCATCGACACATGGCTTAAACATCCAAAACACATAGTTGAAAACACGTTCATCAACTCCCTCATGTCGTTCGAATCGCCATTCGTTGTCCAAATCTGGATTGAAATGTTTCATAGCAGCGATAAACCTTGGTAATTCACGAAATGAGGCCTCCTAATTTCGTCCAAGAAACGCCTTTCGCCGACTAATTACTTTGCGGAACTTATTAAGAACGAACATTTGACAATCTTTGATAGGATACCTGTAACAAATTATTTTTAATAATTATAATTGAAAAAATAACTACTGATTTATATTGTCAAATGCAGTCGATAAAAAATAGTACATCGGTGTCTTTTCAATATACGGCACGAGAACAGTTGCAATCATGTTTACATCCAAATTGTTGTGACCTCCACGACAATCATCCATATTACAAGTGTGTCCGCCAATGTATTTTCCGATCTTCCACAAGTTATTACTACTATCCTTGGTAGCAAAAAGTTTGAAAGAACAACCTTGATCTACACGTTTGCAACAAATTATGAAGACATTCTTTCCAGACTTAACAATAAAAAACTCCCTTCCTTCTTTAATATGATAGGGTTTAACCGCCCGTTGCAAATCTTTTTTTAACTTGAAGAACATCTGGCTAGAAAGATAAAAACCATCATTTAAAAAATCAATCGGTTCATGCCACACACCTGTAGGGATAAAGTTATTTTTATGCTTAACACATCGGGTGCTTCTTGAAAATGATCAAGAAACAAAACTTCATTAGAATAAAAATGGGGTCTACTGTTTGATTGTGACATTGGTGTCGGCCTTTGCATTGATGTCTGTGGAATTGATTCTTGTTCAGGATAAGGGCTCATGGACATGGATCTTTGTCCAGAATTGAACCTCACGCCATCATCACTCGATGACGAGTCATAGGGGCATTCATCTCCATCAGCATTATTAGGTGCACTATCATCACTTTGTGACAATTCGCCATAATTTGCTTGATCGTCATTTTCAATATCTTCGGAAATGACTTGCTCATCTCGCGATACATTATCCCTGTATTTTCTAATATTAAATATTTTTAATATATATTATAGATATAAATAAATATAATAACAATTATATTTTACCTACCGATAATACTCGGCAACATCAAGATTCAACGAAAGAGGAATATTTGAAGATGTTCCAGCATTGTCCACAAAACCAAGCTGTGATGATTGGCCATAATTATAATCTTGCCCCAAAAATTCATCATTATTCGTCTCACCAAGAGTTAATCCCCTGAAAAAAAATATAACAATAATATGACATAACAAATAAACACAAAGCAATCAAAATAAATATTACTACTAATAAAATATATTCATCGACATTACCAGTCACTTTGATTCAAAGTTTCATTCAAATCAAGTACTGAAGTTTGTGTCGGTACGTTACTCGACATGAAGTATTGAGAAATGTTCACGTCGATAAAATTGCTATATTGACTTAACCGGGCATCATCAATATTAGTTGGATTCTCAAGTTGTGTATAGACATTCGTCTGTGCAGGAGAGTGCACATGACGACTCGTCCGCTCCTTCTTAACATAAACTTGAAGAATATTTAATTTTATTTGACTGGCATAATCAGAAGGAAGCCTTAAAAATTTAGTCAATGACTCATCTTCATTGATAATTCATTCTCCATAATTTACCAGACCATTTGATGAGAAGGAATTTGGATATTGTCCGATTATAAATAAATCATAATTGTTACTTTTAATTTTCATCCTTCTAAAAATTGAATCAACAAATTCTTGATAACCAATTAAAATTGAATACTTGACGTTGCAATGGGGAGAAATACTATAATATATTGTATTACCCTCATGAACAATTTCACCATCCCAAGAAAGTGCAACTTTGATGCGTTCGCTATTCATTCTCTAAGACTTAAATGAATAAAAATTTATCTGAACTATAAAAAAAAGTTGAAGTTATTGCAGTGAAGAAGATCATGTTTTTCCTTTATATAGAAATTGTAAAGGACTGTTGAAGCAAGTGAACAGGATAATGTGCACATATTCAACTTTCATATCAATAAAAGATTGATGTTGATATGTCTGAATAAGATGAATAGCACAAAGTGCACTTTTTTAGTGCACAATTCATTTATTTATGGATTGTGCATTTTTTTAATGCACAATTCATTTATTTATGGATTGTGCACTTTTTTAGTGCACAAATCTTTTTTTTTTAAAAGATTGTGCACTTTTTTAGTGCACAATCTATTTATTTATTAAAAAAATACACAGTTGTGCAAAAAAATAGGTAGTACAAATAAATGAATTGTGCACTAAATAAGTGCACAATCCATAAAAAAATGGATTGTGCACTTATTTAGTGCACAAATCATTTTTTTTAAAAGATTTTGCACTTTTTTAGTGCACAATCTATTTATTTATTAAAAAAATACACAATTGTCCAAAAAAGTAGATAGTACAAATAAATGAATTGTACACTAAATAAGTGCACAATCCATAAAAAGATTGTGCACTTATTTAGTGCAAAATGGATTGTGCACTTATTTAGTGCAAAATGGATTGTGCACTTATTTAGTGCACAATCTATTTATTAATAAATGACTAAAAATAATCTTTAAAAAGTGGCACGTGAAACACAACCTATTAAAAAATATATTGTGCAAGAGCACAATTCATAAAAAATGGATTGTGCACTTATTAAGTGCACAATCCATAAAAAAAATGGATTGTGCACTTAATAAGTGCACAATGTGAATTTTGACTTTTCTAACACCATAAGTCAGGTTCTGTTACAAACTTAAAGGCATTGTGCACTTATTAAGTGCACAAAGCCTATTTTGGTTCTTTTTTTTTACATGGCATAGATTGGTTCTTTTTTTAGTTGGAGGGCATATTTTGATTCGAATTCTGTTTTTAAAGGGAGTTCAGGGACTCACCTCGAGGCTTGTTATGAGGCGTAGCACTGGCAACATGTCTTGTATCTCACATGTGAGGATGTTTACATTCTAAGAGTCTGATTGTACATCGTAAATGTGCTTAACGTCCAATACTTGAGGTCGCTTAACAGTTTTGATACAAATTCTGTGTCAAATTCCGTAGTCAACACTATTGATACTCATAATTCTTTAATAATGAATGATGCTCAACAGTTTTTTTCCATTTATTGAAGGGAAAAGGCATCGTTTCCACCCCAAACTATATCCGAAAAGTCGAAGCCACACCTAAACTATACTAGTGACCTATTACACACCTAAACTATAAAAAAGTGAAACTATTTACACTCTGTCAGGCTACCACCACTTGCATGTGGTGTAGTGTTTTACACGCGCTGCCACGTCAGCACCACGTCAGTAAAAAGTATCACTTTTTATAGTTAAGGTGTGTAATAGGTCACTTATATAGTTTAGGTGTGGATTCGACTTTTCGACTATAGTTTGGGGTGGAAACAATGCCTTTTTCCTTAATGTTTTTAGCCGTTTACTTTTGTTATTTAATAGGCTGGACGCGCCTAAAATAAGTGTAACACACGCGCCTTAGAATGGGGGTTGTGGGAAGGTAATAATATCACTTTTATATAGTTAAGGTGTGTAATAGGTCACTTATATAATTTAGGTGTGGCTTAGACTTTTCGACTATAGTTTGGGGTGAAAACGATGCATTTTCCCTTTATTGAATAAGAAATGACAATTACTCAAACAATAAGTCGTATTATTACATATTATTGATAATGGCCACGCTTTGTCACAGAATTTATATTAATAATACATATTGTCACAGAATATTATAAAGAAAATTATTTGTTTTTATCTTATACCTGTGATAATTAATTGTATATAGTTAATTAAATTACAAATTCTTCCTTGTATTTATGTATTTTGTTGGATAATAGAATTTTTGTTTCTCTAAAATTTTCTTTTATATATTTAAATGAGATAAGAATTTAAAAAAATTATGATCAATGAATACAAATTAAAAGAAAAATTTTTAGTTATTGTTTTGTACTTCGTAATTAGTTATGTCAACTATTATTTCATAATTATGTTTTAGTGTTAGTTCTAGTTATTCATAGTTTAAAGAATTTGATATAATAAAAATTAGCATTGCTTCAAGTTTGAAAGTTTTATCTCAGCAAGAAAGATTGCAAGTTCTATTTCACTAAGAAAGGGGCTATAAATAACAAATATTGTTATCCTTCAACCTTTCATTGTTGATTGTTGATCACGTAAAAGGACTTCCCTCCCCCCGCTCATTTGAGAAGTTTAGAAAAGTTAGATAATAGAAAAGTTAGATAACGTTAAAAAAAATACTTTAAAAATTGTGCAATATATTTAGAAGAAAACATAACAATGCCATTAGCATCTATCTACTTCTCTTTCATCCTCTTCCATAGTTACAAAGTTGGGTCTATGTATTTTATACACCATGTCATGAAACTAATGAAACAAACGATAAAAAACTTTTAAAAAAAATAAAGCGTTCTATGTGACATGAGAGGATAGCAAAACTAATGAAGTGTCCCCTTTTAATGAAAGGATATCTAACTTCATGTACATCAATCCTTTTATAAGATGATGATAATACACTTAAAAATTAAGGATATAAAATAAAATAAAAAGAAAGTAAACAAAAGAGAAAAAAAAATAAAAAAAAAATAACACACAATGAGATCCCAAAATTATATGAAGATATACTAAAATATAAATAGGCAGGACAAATGAATTGTGCACTTAATTATGAGAGATTAATTATATTTAAAAAAAAAAAAACTATCTAGGCATACTATATAAATGAGTATTGATACTAGGTGGTTGAAACAATGATATAATTAGACTTTATTGCATATAGTAGATAACTATTTTAGATTATATTTAATTAGTCTTTAGACACGCACGTACATTGTACATGTGTTTTACGTAGTAAATTTTTATAGATTCATAAAAATGATTAAAATTCTATAAAAATATGTGTGCAATGAGAAATGCAATGCAACAACTATAAATAAATCTTTATAAGTATGATAAAAAACACCAAATAAGGGGTGCATTTGAATGTTTAAAATTAATTCATAATTTTAACCAACAAATGTAAATTATGAACTTTATTTAGTTATTAGCAAATCTTCAATAAAGTCAAAAATGACTAATTTGAGCCTAAATGAAAATATAGATTTACTGCAATTAAAAATTTATAAAAACTTAAATTAAAGAAGTTTAATGAGAAAAAAACAAAAGAAAATAACATAAAAGGAACCAAAAAAGATAAAGGGGTCGAGCAGTTAAAAGACTTAGCACACATTGAACTTGTATTTAAAAATTGAAAGAGTAAGCAAACCTTTTCATGATAAATAACAATTGTTTCATTATAATTGATATTTATATTAAGAGTAAATACATAATTACCCCCTGATCTTGTCCGAGTTTTGCAAAAAGACACCTAAACTTTCACTTCGACCTATTACCCCACGATTCTTTTTTATTTCGTTGCAAACACACCATTTTTCGCTGAATCTCAGTCACAACAAGGAGAGTGAAATACACGCGTCAA
Source organism: Capsicum pubescens (assembly GCA_030864215.1). Taxonomy (NCBI): domain Eukaryota; kingdom Viridiplantae; phylum Streptophyta; class Magnoliopsida; order Solanales; family Solanaceae; genus Capsicum; species Capsicum pubescens. The sequence goes on along the minus strand of CM061539.1, from coordinate 181,610,564 downwards.
TCAGGTGTTGCCATGTGTCAATTATGTTTAATTTCATATATTTTTATTTTTTTAATACAATTTTCCTTTTTATTTAGTTTAACACCCCACCCCACCCCACTCCTTCTTTCCTTCCACCCCCAATCCAGCACCTCCACCTCCCCCCATCCAGCACCTCCCCCTCCCCCCGCATCCAGCATCTCCCCCTATCCCTCGCCGCCTCGGGTCCAGCACTCTCCCCGTTCAATTTTTTTTTTTGTTCAAATCAATTCAAAAATTAATTTTATGATTGAATTGAGTTTTAAGGATAGTTAAATGATTGAATTGAGTTTTAAAGATAGTTAAATGAGTTTTAATGAAGCTTTAATGGAGGAGTTTTAATGGAGCTTTAAAAAAAAAGCTTCAATGAAAGAGCTTTAATGGTGACATTGTGTTGAAGAGCTTTAATGGTGTTGAAGAAGATATTGTGTTGAAGAAGAAATGGTGGTAGTTAAATGATATGATTTAATTGCAAAATGGAACTTTAATGATATGATTTTTTTAAAAAAAAAATAGCTTAAATGGAGAAGCTTTAATGGTGGCATTGTGTTGAAGAAGAAAGGGTGGGGTTATGGTGATGATGATGATGTTGTTGTTGTGGGCGTAATTGATGTTGTTGTTGTTGTAATTGATGTTGTTGTTGTAATTGATGTTGTTGAGTGATGGTGATGAAGAAGAAGTTGGAGAAGAAGACAATGGTAGATGGGGGGTTGCGGGGGTGGGGTGGGAGGTGGGGGGTATGAAATAATTTTTAAAAATAAATAAATATTATTTTTTTTAAAAATATATATATAAATTATATATTAAATTATTTTACACGTGGCAGCTTGTAAGTGGTCAAAAAAGTCAAATTCAAGCCATTTCACGTGCCTGTGGAGCGTGTGTACACGCAGGGGTCAAAATGATGTGTTTGCAACGAAATAAAGAAGAATCGTGGAGTAATAGGTCGAAGTTATTAGGTGTCTTTTTGCAAATCTCGAACAAGATCAATGGGATAATTATGTATTTCTCTTATATTAATTATATTTTAAAACTTTATGGCTTTAAATGTAAAAGAAATAAATGTACCAGAAAATATAACCACTTTTGTAGAAGCCTAAAGGCACATATGACCATTTGAATAGATTAACATTTTTAATTTTTCATTCAAATTTATATTAGTTTCAGTAAATACTTTATTTAATATTTAGTCTAATATGATATGATTACTATCTATATTTAATTAGTATTTTATAATATTTTAATTTAATGTAGGAGTAAAATAAAAATCCAACTTTTCACTTTGAAACTTACATCATCAATCGACAATAAAAGCAAAGAAAACACCATTCTAAATTCAACAATTGAAAAAGAGAAGTAACAAATACAATAGAAAAAAATATAAATAAATGAAAAAAATAAGAAAATCCTAGCTTTGAAGAGTGTCATGTCACCTTCCACTTTCTCTCTCTTTAATTGAGCAAGAAATATGGACAAAAATTTATTGATCATTAAAAGAATTATTCTTTTTGACTTTTTTCACTATTTTTTTTCTTTTCATTATTCACTCTAATTCTCTTGATTTTTTTTAATTAAAAATTCAATCTTTACATTTAAAATTTCGAATCGAACATTTTTTTCTCTTAAAGATCAAAAAATAAATCTATCATGTTGTGAGACTATTGTCAGGTCATTTTGGCAATAGGTTCTTTATACAAGTGAATTCTTTTGGCCAAAATAAAATAATATGTATATATATATATATATACTTTTTGTATTAATTGACATATTTTCAAGTTAGGTTGTGAGATTTTAGATTTATTTTTTTTAATTGTTGATACTTGAAGAAAAAGAAATACTAAACTGGGATGCTTAATTATGAAAGTTGAGTGATATATAGTTCGAATTAGAGATAATCGAACAAAAAGAAGATCTAAAAATTAAAGAAAAGAGCCAAAAATAATGAATCATTGGCCAAAAAACTACGAGCCAATAAGTTCTATGTTATCAACAAAACAATAAGTTGAAAATATTTTTCGTTGCCCACATAGTGTTAAACTTTGTAATAAAGTCTTATTCTTGAAGGGTGCATTTCATGCATTTGACAAAATAGAATACTAAATTAAGCAATAAAAATGTATGTATCTATATATCTATCTATCTATGTACACACACACACATATAGAGAGAGATCATTCAAACTTCTATACTTCGCCATACTAATTAAGTTGATAATCTCTCTTGGTGAATCTTCCAAGACATAATCTCTCTTAATGAATCTTCCAAGACCGTTGAACTTTCTTTTTTGTCATGATAAACTTGTATCAAATTAAATTAATTCTCTCTTTGATGAATTTATACCAACATCAAACTTACTTCTTAATCTTGATAAACTTGTGTATGTTTGACTATTATTATACAAGAAGAAATTCTAAAGAATATTTAATGATCTTCATCAAAATGATGATTACCATATTATCACATGAAAAAGATGTAAAAAAAAATACTATTAAAGAAAAGAAGGAGAAAATGAAAATGAGTATCCAACAATTCCATAGATGAATGGTATTTATAGATTGATTAATTCATAAGAACTAAGTAAAATGAAGTTGAGAAGACATGTTATTTAAGTGGAGAATATAAATAGATGAAAGTTTTTTTATAACTTATGAATATAATTGCATATAGTAAATATGATAAGAGTTTTTCTTTAATTAATAAACAAATTAATTAGTGAAAGAATGAAGAAAAAAATTCAAAAAAAGATAAATAGGAATGGAGGCCTCTAAGACATGTCACATAGGATTGTCTTAGAGTCTCCTTTATATATATATATATATATATATATATATATTGATTTACTATTTGAGAACGTCATGAAAGTAAATATCACTTAACATTTCTTTTTAAAATACAACAACAACAACAGGTCCAGTGTATTCCCACAAAGTGAGGTCTGGGGAGGTAAGATGTACGCAGTCCATACCACTACCTCCGAAGAAGTAGAGAGGCCTTTTTAAAATACATTAGCAGATTTTATATCTTTACTTGTCATCTGTCTTCATGCTTTTATCTTATGTCTCAAAAATTATCATATTTTATTACTTTGTTATTTAAAAATATTTTATTTTTATTCACGAAGGAGTGAAGTTTTAATTATAACACTAGCAATAGTTTATTGATTATTTCGTCCGGAGAGGTAAATTGAACAATATGATAGTCATATATTCCAATTTTGCATCTCATAATAACTTTTATATCATTGCATTATTTCTACATGCAAAATGATGTTAGAAATTTTATTTTGTGCAAGATGCTTATGAATAACAAGTAACCTTTTACGAACTAATTGTTACACTTACATAATTATATTTGTTTATATTGTGTGAGATTCTATTCGAAATGATTATATGTTTTCAGATAACATCTCTCATAATTTTAGATCTATTGTATACTTTCGTAATACTCTTTAATCATTATGGAGACAGTTAAGCACCGGAGCACGTGAAGGTTTAGTACGTTACCAAACCATTAGGTGACTAGTCTTATTTTATTTTCCATATGTGCCTCATACCTTGCGTCAAGTTTAAGCATTCCTAGCTTTGTTTAATCTTATATACTAGAACTAGAGTGGGGATTTTGAGTGGGTCGAGTTGGAATCTAGGTCATGATTTTCTCAATTGTTTTCTAATCACCAGCTTATCCCCATACAATAATCAAATTAAAAGTTGATTCGCTACTAAAAGTAAATTACAGGTCAATTAACCAACTTATCCCCCTTCGGATTGCCTTGTTCATTCGAACGAAAGGAACAACAATCACTCACAACATTTCATGTCGGACGCAGTATAAATACGGAAAATTATGATCAAAGAGTTGTTTTTTTTTATCATTCAAAACGGAAAGAGCCTAGATTAACTTGGTGCCACTACAAATCCGTCAAAAAGACCGGAATCCAGCTCTATACGCCTATACATATCGACCGGATGAAAGGCACCAGCAAAATTTGATTGATGAAAGCTCACAAGGCCATAGACCCGAATGGTTTTTACTGTTTCCTAAATTCCTTAGACATGTATACCATTCCCGTTGCTATAAATCCCATCTAAAGATCCATTGGAAAGATTTGTTGCATTTCCATTTCGATGCAGTTTTTCACCTGATGTGCCATTGCTAAATCCACGATTCATTGCTACACCCCCCTTCTTCAAAAGAGATTCGAGCTGCCCACATGCGGCTGCTATAAGCCCTGTTTCAGAGAAAAGATGCAACTTATTTTTACGGATCAGCTAGAAGCCAGCCACACAAATCTGAAAATGCAAGCATGAGTTGTTCAGCTGGTTATGAATGAAGTATAACGTAGGGACAAGTACCTAAGAACACAGCAGATGGTTTTCCTGGACGTGATTTAAATTCAGGATGAAATTGAACGCCGATAAAGTAAGGATGGTTAGGCAGCTCAACAATCTGTAGAAGAAATAGAAAATTAAACCAATAATATACGCAAGTATCTATCATAACTTCATAGTTCAATTATACAAAGGTTCACCTCCATGCGGCGACCACTTTTATCTTTGCCAGTGAAAGAAAGGCCAGCATCTTCAAATTGCTGCACCATATCAGGATTCACCTACATGGTACAAGACAAGCTTTTAACATGCGTGTCTACTAAAGATATCACATCTTATGGTCCACCTAAGAGTACGACAGTTACACCATAGTTCCAAACTTAATGAAAAAAATTAAGTGTTGAACCTCATATCTATGACGGTGCCTCTCATCTACAAAGCTCCGGTTGCCATATCTGAGACAACATATAGTTTAGCAACTCGGTAATATAAATAGAAGTCCACCAGAATGGCTTCAGATCAAGATATAGCCAATGCAGTGTGGTTGGAGGAAAGGATGTACTTACAGCTTTGCAGATTTAGAATCTTTGACTTGAAAATATGTTCTTCTTGATCCAAGACGCATGGTACCGCCCATATGTGTTTTTGAACCCTGTGAACATGGTATAACAGATTAATACAGCTGCTACAAAAATGAGACCTAAAACACAGGAAAATCATGAGGCAAACTCATGATGAAGTGGAAGTATCAGAATTTAACCTCTGGCATAAAAATTACACAAGGATTCTGAGTGTTGGGATCAAACTCTGTACTGTTTGCATGTTGCAACCCAAGAATGGATCTAGCATAATCGATAACAGCAATTTGCATGCCTAGACATATGCCAAGGAAAGGAATCCTGTTTTCACGGGCATATTTGGCAGCAAGTATTTTACCCTCCACACCTCTATCGCCAAATCCTCCAGGAACTAGTATAGCATCCGCCCCCTATTAACAGATAAGTTTGTCAGAAAAAGTCACAAGCATACATAGAAGATTAAGTAGCATACATATGATAGTCACAAGACTATCATATAATGTTGAGAAATTAGACTATACGAACCTTCAGCAAATTCCACGCAGTTCTATAATTTTCAGGATTCTGCAATTGGAAATAACAGTCAGCTTTCGATATAAAAAATATAAAGAAGCAAAACAAATATGGACATAAAATACCTCTACGGCAGTTTCGTCTTCGAGGTCACTGGCTGGAACCCAATCTACAAAGAGTTTCCTGCGGCAAGCTACAGAGGAATGCAAAAGGGCCTGAAAGGACAAATAATATATAAAACAGATGGTTATTAACGCTAGAAGCGAAAAAATATGAATTTAAAATAAGTCAATGACTACAGCAATCGCCTAAAAGGAGTAACACGATCAAAATGAGAAGGCATTAGCAAAGGATGTGTGTTGATTATTCTTTGCTGGAAAGCGTTTGAGGGGCTAACCACATAAGCCCAACAACTATCACATGAGTAGATAAGTGCAGGTTAAAAAAAGCCAGTTGATCTATATTTGATTTGAGAAAAGTATAGATGAGATATCACCTTCAGTACAGAAAGATACGAATCTGAAAGTCCTGTGTACTTCCCCACCATGGCAACTCTAACCTGTATGGATGGCAAATTATGGAAGGTTTTAGGAAATAAGAAAGCTAAACTCCAAAAGGAAAAGAAAATTAATTACATGCCCTAGGACCTACTGGCTCATGTAGTCTGTCGCAAAGTTCAGTCCGAGATGTCCATTCTCCAAAGACGGGCTCCCGAGCAACTCTATGAATGACAAAACCAAATATTTTACCATACACAAATGTCACAAAATGATTTATACATAAAACTTGCCATCAATATACATAACAGAAAAGAAAGACATTTGGACTGGAGTTCATCAGGCTAACCCTTTAAGGTTCAGGACCCTCAGAATTGATTCATGGGCCTTCTGATCCTGATCCAACAAAGAAAAGTAATTTTTCTTAAAACTCAGTGAATTTATGCAAATACATCAAAATAAAAGTACGAACGCTGCTCACTCTTAAAATCAAAGGAACGCGCCAAATGTTCGAGACATCGTGAAGACTGATGATGTTATCTATCTGGAAACCAAGGTACACAGAACTTCAGAACCATGGAATTTGGTGGCCAAATATTAAATTTAGGAGTGTAAAGACTAAAGATACAGATTGTAAAACAAAAAAAAAAAAAAATTACCGGAACATGGCAAAAACGGGAGAGTTTCTCCTTCACATTATCATCGAGTCCCTGAATGAGAAAAAACGAACTTCAAAAGATGAACTTGACAAAACGAAACATATATATGCTTTGATAATGGTATAAAGATAAACCTAAACATACACATAGATAGAAAGATGATGAAAAGACACACAAAAAAACAACAGCAGACACACAGACATTTGAGCAACTAGTATATATATATATATATATATATATATATATATAGAGAGAGAGAGAGAGAGAAAGGACCATTGTGCTCCGGCAGGCTAAAATATTTGGAGCCAGTCCCAGGCTTCTCAAACCCCTAACGCTGTGTTGAGTTGGCTTCGTTTTCTGAATACAAAAAAGAGCTTAAGTACTCAAATTACTAGTTGCTTAATAGGAAAGATTAATATAAATATACTTTGATTAAAAGCTACCTGCTCACCAACTACATTTAAGACCGGCACAAGGCTGACATGTATCAAGCAAAAATTTCCAGCACCTAAGAAGTAAAAAATAGAAAGACGTTGGTTGCATTAAAGTAGTGAGCTAACAGTTGCATTTCCTTTTCATAAGGCACAAAATTAATTATGCGTGATGTCAAGAATTTAAACTTGGTCTTGCAACCTTACCTACACGATATGAGAATTGTCCTAAAGCTTCAATAAATGGCATAGATTCAATATCTCCTGCACAAAGGTCAGTTACTTAGAGAAAGCAGATCCACAAACAACTTATTGTGTCCCCTGTCAAACATCACATTAAGCATACCGATAGTTCCACCCAGTTCTATGACACAAACGTCAGCTGGACTATCCTCTCCATCCACTGGTATAACAGCCACACGTTCAATCCACTCTTGAATGGCATCTGTAATGTGAGGGACAACCTAAACAAGTGGCAGTTAGTAAGAGTGTAACTAAAGGTAGATGAAAATGTACTCTGGATTCTGGAAGAGCGACAAACCTGAACAGTCTTCCCCAAATAATCTCCTTTCCTCTCCTTATCAATAACGGACTGAAAACAAAAATTGAAGCAGATTCCCACGCTTAACATTTCCCATTCATGGATTTCATTGCAAGAACTGATAATTTCATAGGGAAATATTTCAGATTTTTGACAACATACCTGGTAAATTTTTCCAGTAGTTATATTGTTGTCACGTGTCAACTTAATATCTAGAAAACGCTCGTAGTTACCAAGATCCAGGTCCACCTACAAAATCAAAGAAAATAAAGCCATGATCCTATTGGTATCAACACAAAAACTTCCACTTTATCCTTCCTGCCTGTTAAATCGACAATGCTGTTTGTCCCTATATATAGAAGTGATACAACAATAATTAAACAGAGCAACCTCCCACCAAATTTGTGAACTCTGGAAGTTTTGCCCCTCAATGAAGAACAATATCTAAGGGTAACATTATCAGAGTACTGACCTTCCATTAGAAAATTAACATGTTTAGTTTACGTCTAGAAATTCCATACCGCAAGAAATCACATAAATATGTTTAAAGTTATAAGAACTTGTTCCGTCTCTAACCATCTCATTTCACCTCCACAGACATCTATAGGGAAGATGAAATAAAAATCTTTTTCAGCATGCAAACAAGCATTAAAGAATTGCTAATACGAAAGAATCTTGGCTAACCTCTCCACCATCATCCAAGACAAATACTTCTCCATGCTCGAATGGTGACATTGTTCCAGCATCAGTGTTCAAGTAAGGATCTGAACAAGAGCAACCGGGTGAAAAAGGAGGATAGATACATAGTCTGGCAGTTAATATAACTTCATAGCAACGAACAAAAACGGGAAATATTCTTGTCAAAAATTATAAATAACAAAAACAAAAGAAACGAAAAAACGTATTTCATAACTGGTAAGAAGTAATGGTTCAACAAGAAATGCACACACTTGTACCACCATTATGTTAACAAAATAATCAATACAATTGGAGGTGGGGTAGTAAATGGTTTTTCATGAAGAAAATGCTGAAAATCTAACCAACTTACAAAAAAGTAAATAATGCTTATTTATCTTTCTTAGCTCGTACACTGAGGGCAAAAGCAAAATCCCACTTCCCATTCACATAAACAAGAAACGAAATTCTTTTTTCCTTCTGCAATTGAGCAATAAAACTACTCAAATTCTTGTAACAATAAACATTTTCCATCTTACATAAATAAAGGAAAAAAAAACATCATATTCTTCTATAACTATCTCTCCCACTCTACAAAATACCAACCGGCAGTATACATAGGAATTAACGTATACATAGAAAGAGCAGGTACGAACCAATCTTAATGGAAGTAACACGAAGACCACAAGCCTTAAGGATGAGACCAATACTACTAGCAGTAACTCCTTTGCCAAGCCCACTAACAACTCCACCAGTTACCAAAACATACTTCATCTCTACTCCACCTCTTCAGTCCTACGAGCGAAAAGACAACACTAAATAACAACAGCAGAAAATGCAAAAAAAACTCTGATAAAACAAACAAACTGTACCCGCCATTATACACACAACAATTAATTAACTTACCAAATAAAAGTGGATTTGATAAAAGTATCAGCTGAACAAATTGCGTTATATGATGATAAAGGAGAGAACGAAGGGAAGAATGGTAGGAGAGATGGCGGAAACTTTGTTAGGTATGAAATAAGAAGCGATGGCGGCTTTATGGATTTATGTATTATAACGGCAAGGGCCAAAGAGAGGGTTCCCTTCCCCCTATTCTCTTTCAAAAAACGCTCTTTTTTCTTTTTCTTTTTCTTTTTCTTTTTTTCCTTTTTTCAGACTTTTTTTATTATACATATATAGTCATACATTAGTTACATCCTGATTATGAAATATAACTATATAATTTGATGTGTATTTATGAAGCACATCAATTATCTATTTTAAAGTATAGAGAAATATATTATCCTATATAATAAGTGGGAGTGGAGCTGCTCAAGCAGACTCCACCCCGTTATCATGTCAGCTTGTCGCTTTTCTTATATCATCTCTAATTAATTATTATATAATATTTAAATATTAAAAAATTAATAATATTTAATAAAAAAAATAAAATAGATATTTATAACAGGTCTGCTTCAATCGTAATTTTACTATATCACCCCTAATTAATTATTAGAGGTCATTTAAATATTAAAAAATTAATAATATTTAATAATAAAAAAACATAAAATAATAAATTACCTTCAATAATATTTTGAATTAATTTGACATCTTATATGAGGGTTACTTAGCCTTTTTTTCATAAGTAGTTTTATAACATCACTTTTAATTAGTTATTATGAGTCATTTAAGACATACCTGTTTTGCTGCTTCAATCGTGGTATTTGATTAACATCAAAATTATATCAGTGTCGCTTAAATTGAAATAAAAGAAAAATTGTTACAAATCATAATAATTTAAAACTTAAATTGTTTTTAAAATATAATTGACTATCAATGCCACAAAAAATTGAACAAGGAGAGTATTATAAATTAGCTAACAACAACAACAACAAAACCAGTGTATTCCCACATAGTGGGGTCTGGGGGTAAGATGTACGCAATCCATATCACTATCTCCCGGAGAAGTAGAAAGGTTGTTTCTGATAGACCCCCGGCTCAAGACAACGAATAATAATCAAATCCGTAATAAAGCATGTAACAAGATGACAAGACATAAATACGTCACCCACAAGGAATAATAAACAAAGAATAGTCAACACATTCGTAATAAAGCATGCAACAAGGTGACATAACAAGAATAATACCCGACTAAGTAATGTCCTACCCCAACGACCCAAGATGGCCCTAGCCTTCTATCTTAATTCGCGTACTCCAAATCTTCCTATCTTGGGTCATGTTCTCAGTGAGCTGTAACTGCTCCATGTCCCGCCTAATCACCTTTCTCCAATATTTCTTTGGCCTACCCCTACCCCGCCTGAAACCATTAAACGCTAGACTCTCACACCTACGAATTGGGGCATTCGTGCCCCTCCTCATCACGTGACCGAAACATCTCAATTGCACTTCCCGCATCTTGTCCTCCACCGAAGTCACTCCAACATTTTCCCGAATAGTCTCATTCCGAACTCTATCACCCCTAGTAAACTCACACATCCAATGCAACATCCGCATTTCTGTCACCTTCAATTTTTGAATGTGAGAGTTCTTGACTGGTCAACACTCTGCTCCATACAACATGGCGGGACAATTGTCACCCTGTAGAATTTGCCTTTAAGCTTGGGCGGCACCTTCTTATCACACAACACCTCTGAGGCGAGTTTCCACTTCATCCATCCTGCCCCAATACGATGGGAGACATGCTCGTCAATCTCACCGTTCCCCTAAATCATAGACCCGAGATATTTGAAACATAAATTAGCTAACAACTTAAAATAATAAATTACAATATCAAAAAGATATTATAAATTACAATAGCTAACAACATAAAATATCTAAAAAATAATTAATTTGTTATATATTCAAAAAATATATATTATTTATAAATTACATAAAAAGTACTATAAATTGTCATAGTTAATAATTTAAAATATCTAAAAAAAATATATTAATTTATTATATATTTCCAAAAAATACGTTAAAAAAATATATTAACGACAATAATTAACAACTAAAAAAATCTAAAATCTAAAATATTTGATTGACTTTCGAAATCTTATGGGTGTCATATTAACAACTTAAATTATCAACTAAATAAATGAAGGTTTTAATTAAATGCTAAAATTACACATATCGTAGAATTTTTAAGTATCAATATTGGGCCCGCGCGTAGCACGGCTAAACCACCTAGTTGTATTAATATGTCACGGTGAAAGAGAGGATTTTTTTTACTCTTCTTTCTTTTTTCTTTAAACTCGGGAGATTTGATTTCTTAGTATCTCGAACATATAAGTTTTAAATTAAAAAAAAACACACATAATTTTTGGGTTGAAAGTGAAGGATGCTTGCCGTTCAAACAACTCACTTTTGTCCCTGCTCGTCTTTCAAAACTGAAAATATTAGTACTCCCTCTGTTCCATTTCATGTGTCGTCGTTTTTTTTTATCCGTTCCCAAAAGAATGTTACTTTTTTTATTTGGTAATTATTTAATTACTTCATTCCCATTTTATTCCTAATGGGTCCTACTTATTAAAAAAATACAATAAAAAATGTAAACATTAAAATAACTTTAAAAGAGATAAATTTTATAAACTTTACAAAGTCCTCACTTATTTCTTAAATTTCGTGTTCAGTCAAATAACGATATATAAAATGAGATGGATGTAGTACAATTATTTTTTAGCATTGAGAAATTTATTTATTTTTAGCCAGTCCTTTATTCTTTACTGACTAGACATGACATGGCCTTGACAAATCATCATTAATTCTTTGTCATGTATTGTCATAGATTTTGATGTTGTGATTATTATATTTAGATATACATTTTATTTGAGATGAAGTATTTAAAGTTTTATGAGTAAAAGTATCAAAAACTTATCTAAATTGATTTCTGAAACTTGAAATTAGTTTAAAAGCGATTTAATTTAAAAATTTGTGAGCAAACGCTAACTCGATACAAAAAAAAAATATTGAAAGAGCATACAATAAATTTGCTTGATTTTTCAACATAGAAAGTAAAATTAAAAAATATAATAAAAGAAAAGGAAGGGAATAATATAATACTATTTGTTTAAAACCTAGGTCAAGAATATCCAGCCTTATCCAAACTTTTCACACATGTCTCCAACTCAGCAAGAATTGAAATTGACAATGTTTTACGTTTCTTGTTAGGTGGAGAATTCAAAGTGGTAAATCCCATTGCTATAATCACGCTCCCAAAAGTCGCTACTACTACTCAGTTTTCCACTTTCGGCGTCAATTTACTGACTCATTTGATTCAGATAATGTATGACTCCAATCGAAAGGAACCACACGTACGCAAGATTAAACGTATTGACAAGTCTTTTCTTGAGATCCTAACAACCATTTTCTCCTCATTACAAAACAGTACCGACACATGACTTTATATCAGTCTTTGAAAATCTCTTTCGTCATCTTCAAACCGATCTTCGTTTAAGTCGGCATCAAATCCTTTGTGTTATTCTTAATTTCTACTCCTCATGATGCACCACGTTGTACCAGTCTCTCTTTAGCACTATTAAACAAAAAAAAAAAATGACATCCGCTCCAAGACTAGTTGTTTGACTAAATTAAGTAGACGATTTCTTATGTTGAAAAGGAAATATACAGTAACCCATTTCTTATTTCAAGGCAACAATTTCATGACTCATGAGTGAGTTGGATTTTGAAATGTCTAGAATTAAAATTGCATCATTTCAGCTTCATGAATACTGAATACTTTCTTCAATAGATACTTAGTAAAGAAGCATGGACAAACACAAATAATAATACTAGTACAGATAGGCTTGATAACTTCACATTCTCAATCTCAAGTACAACAATTAATTTAACTTAAACCAGTTAGCCTCCTATAGTAGTACATTCATCCTAGTTGAGTAAATGACTTGAGTGACTTTTAAGGCCGGCGTAATTGAGCTCATACAGTCACAATTTTCCCTCTTTTTCACGAGAATTCCAAATCAATCTACAACATAATTGGGAGCCACTGCCAAAATCCTGTCATTTCTGGATGGTTGCCTTCCACCATCCTCGCCTACTTGTCTACCATCATCCACTACTATCAAATGGCCTTCTCTTCGTATCAAGCTCTGTCACAACATACATATGGCCCAAATGATAGTTGAGCATAAGAAAAATATTAATCAAGACCATTGTACTGCATAAATATCCAAGTGTTACCTCTATAATAGCTTTCACTTTCGCAACTTCAGCTGCTGCCTCTTCCATGGAGCTGTAGCTATTCTTATCATTCTGCTGACTAATGTACCATTGTATAAGATCTTTCTGCCTCATTCCAGCTAACCCAGTCCCTGCGAGTGTGAAAATGGTTATGAGCATCCCATATTCAACAAAAGAAAAATGTATTGACTCGGATCACAACTGTATTCTCCACTAGCAAATCAGTGCTTTTCAAGATTTTACTACTTGATCCTACTGGTCTTATTCGTTGTTTCCTTATATCATTCTTTCCCTCGTGTCATTTCACACGAAACAAGCATTTTAGAATTTGAATTCAACTTGTGCTAGCAACTCTAAACAAAACACTGTAAATTTTATCTATGCTAATTTACCGTCTTGCGTTACAGTCTCTTCATGCTGTCTCAGTCGCAGAATGAGAGCACGGGTAACTCTCTGGAAATATTCATCAGTGATGACTAGCTTCTTTCCCTGCTTGCTTGTGGTTCCAGTAGCATTTTCTACACATGGATAACCAAATCAACATCCAAGAAATCTCTGCATTATGAAAATAAGATCCTAAAAACAACCAATTGAATATTGCATACCTGCATTCCCAGACACCGACTCAGCCGGAGCTTCAGTTGGTTGATTTTCCCCTTGACCAGTACCATTTTCAGTATCACCAACATAGTCTTCACGATTCCCATCTTGGAACTCAGATAGATCAATTTCACTCGACTCCACACTGCATAAAAAGTTGAATTGTCCATTTATCTACATAAATTGTATGTCTATTTTTGTTCATAGACATTTGGTGCATGTGTCCAGTTTAACATCTTCTCAAAAATTCACTGAGAGGTACTAAGCATTTCCTTATACCTAATTATCGACGTCTTCAACAATCTCCTTGCAATTTGTACATGACGTGGTTGCACCTATCCGAAAATACAGAGTTGAGTGCATATATACAATGATTTACTAAATAACCAACAGGAAAATTCAGCACTTCCTGCACCTGAATATCTAAATGACTTCGAGCAATAGCCTCCGAAAGTCTGATCAACGCTTCCAGCTGTCTTACAGTCATGCGATAGGCAACTCTACTCCCCGGAGCAGTGTCATCTCGACGTAAAGCAACATATGAATCAACCAACAACTCTCTAGCTTCTGCAGATAGCTGCGTAATACAAATTTCATTTCAATACAACAGCAAGCATATAGCAGAATCTAACATAACATTGATAGAGAAATGTGAATCACAGACCTTAGGTTTCAGTGTTTTCGCATACATTATGTATCGCTTCACTTGCGCAGTGCTAAAAGGAGGGTCAACTGGATTTTCCCTCTTTTGGTGAACTCTCACTATGTGATGAGCAATATTATAGTCTGTTTGATCATCAGGATCATCAATCATAACATATACCAGATCAAACCTTGAAAGGATGGCAGGAGGCAGTGCTACATTATACTGTACAAAAAAACACCATTACATGACAAATGGAACATGTAAGAATGAAGACAAACCCCATCAGGAGGAAGCATTAGTAGCAAGAACAGTAGTCACCTTAAGAGGTTTGGTCTTATCATATCGCCCACCAGTGGGGTTGGCTGCAGCTAAAATTGAAGTCCGGGCATTCAATGTTGCTTGTATACCAGCTTTAGTTATGCTTATTGTCTGCTGTTCCATTGCTTCATGAATGGCAACCTTAAAGATGGCAGACATCTCCAGAATCAGAGCTAACCTTACTGAAAGTAAGCAGAAGTGCCGAAGAAATGAGATGGCACGAAGAGTAAATACCTGATCTCTAACATCCATCTTGTCAAATTCATCAATACAACAGATACCATTGTCTGCAAGCATCAGTGCTCCAGCCTAAGAAGCATAAAACAAACTTATTAAGATATGGGATAGAATTTAAGACAACAAAAATAAACTGAAAAGAAAATTAAATGAAGAAAAGAAAAATGGAAGAAGAATTAACTCAGCAGAGTTGTCTAGAGAGACTTAACTCATTTCCAGATTAATTTGAAATGACTTCTTACCCCCACCCCATCCCCAGAAAGTCAAGTTATTCACATTAGTTAACAGCAGAATGAAATAAATCCAATATATTAATAGTTTGGATTCTAGGAAATCAATACTCTCATCACGCCAACATCAGAATCTAGATGAGCTTCATGCGCTAGGAGTGCAGATAACAGTCTCAGGCAATTGGTTCAATGTTATCACAGATGACATCTTTTTAGACTTCCCAAAGCATCTACATATTTGTAGTTTGCTCAACAAATTACCCATTTGTGACAAAGTGGAGAAAAAGTTGTATATTACCTCAATACAGAATTCTCCAGTTTCGGGTTCTTTGGCCACTGTTGCAGTCAATCCAGCAGCAGACGAGGATTTCCCTGACGTATAGACAGATCGAGGAACCAGACCTGCTGTGTATCTAGGCAATAGATGAAGTAGCAGAAGTTAGCCATTTGCTAGGAGACAAGTTGAAGAAATTAGAAAGAGAAGAAAGCTCACTTGAGGAACTGAGACTTTGCACAGCTAGGATCCCCAACAATGCAAACATTGATGTCCCCTCTTAAATTAATGCCTTCATGAGTAAACTTGTGAACACCGCCCAAAAGCATGAGCAGTATTGCCCTCTTGATATCTGAGTGACCAAAAACGGTTGGAGCAATACTCTCAACAAGCTTATTGAAAAAATCCGGAATTTTCCTCATTCGTTGGATATCTTCTAGCTCTTCGGCCTGCCAATGGAGTGATTGACGAAAATTGTGTCAGTTCAGTATTTTAAAACATAGACAAGCACATTACTACTAGAAAAGGAGCTTGCATACTGCCGTGCAATTGTTACATACTCATGGACTACGGATGAGTCTAACTAAGTGTGATTCCACAATCATTTTCTCCCCCTCCCGTCTCAAAACATATGACTATATCTATATCATTTTTGCTATGTGTTGATAAATATCCCAAGTTCTAGAGCACGAAGCTACCCAATTATGATTGTTTTATGAACCATATAAAAAATGTGAAACTATGCAGACTGAAATATAAGCTAGATACTCTAGTTTTTTTCGAATTATGAAAACTGAAAAACACAAATGAAAGACCAACCGTGAACTGGGGATTCTCATCTTCATCAACATCTCTCCTCCTATTTCTGATGTCATTGTCCCTTCGGCCATCACATATCTGGGTACGAGAGATGAATCCAATATCAGTATGTAAGATGTCGAGTAAAGAGTAGAAGAAGGGACTGCATTCGCAAACAAATAGTACATTCATTAAACATCAAATAGGTTATATTACGAAATCAGCAGGGGATGCACCTTTATCGGGAGCCAGTTAGAAATAGAAGTTAACTAATTCCAAAGTGTCACTAACCTGAACTGAGTTGGCAATAAAGGCTAATCGATATGAGAGGTCCCTGACACCCAATGCCCGAAGACCCTTCACACCTTCTTGACCGCCAGAGGCATTCTTTCGCTGAGATGCATCTCGGCGACATTCAGCTCTCTCCCCAGGTGAGGCAAGTGCAAGTATGTCAGGTATCACCACAACGCTACCAGTAAATATGACCCTGTAACAGAGTAGGCACACTAATGAGAATGCATCATATCCAAGTTATGTACTAGGCTACTCTAGTGGTATAAAGTGATTGTACTTACATGTCACCTGCCCTGGCTTGTTCCACAATGTCATGGCGTAGAATGACATCAAGTGATCTTGGAAGGGACCCTGCTGGTATCTCCTTGGATGTCTCCTGCATTCGAACCCTTTGCCAGTCTGCAAATTTGCTCTCCTGTCTAAGTAATGCCCACCTTGCTTTGTTTTGACATGTTGCATTCATGCAAATTATAGGCTACAAAGACATAATAAATAAGATTAAAGAAAAAGCAATAAACATTAAAAAGACTATAACAAGTAGTAAAAATGGCAGACAAGGAGGAGTAATCACTAGATAAATCAATGTGTGGTCACAAATGCCTATTCTTGGTCACCTCGGGGAATATCCAACTTTGTGGTGCTGTTAATTGTGAGCTTTTAAATTGTGTTATTGGTTGATACGATGGTTACTATTCTTTATCAAAGCAAGATATACGTTTCCATTATGCTTTGCAATAGAAAAGGAAAAGGTATACTCTCCATAGATGAGAGCATCCACAAGTAACAAGGGTAAATACTACACAATCATGAACCAACAACAATAAAAATGTCATCTTATTGACACTAATTAATGAACAGGAAACTAAACCTCGGTATATTTGAATTGCTGTTCAACATTCTTGATCACAGTTCCACAGTCCAAGCATTTAAAGGTTCCCTGCAGAAGCTCTGGTCGGACCTCACTGGTACGAGTTACCACTCCAGTTACTGACACCAATTTCCCTATCTCTGCGGTAGTCAATTCTCTCAATCTGGGCAAAATTTCCCAAATTAGCTAATCAATTAACTATAAGCACATAAAAGGGAGCAGGGTTATAATGAAAGTGAACCTCTTAATCAGGGGAAGATTGTAAAAGGCGACGTTGATGTCCTTGTTGGGGTTATCATCAGTTATGAAAGTCGGCTTCAGCTCCATCACGAATCTCTTGCAAGCATTTTTCAAATAGGATTCAAACCTAGAAAATCAAAGTTTGAGCCTTTATTTTTCAAATTACACAATGAAAAAAAAAAAAAAAAAAAGCAAAGGCAAAGGCAAAAACAAAAGCAAAAAACCTGAGAAACTCATCGGAGATGGCTTTCTGAAGAACATCATTGAAGCGCATAACGTGGGAGAAATCAATAAACATAGTGTTGGACTCATTAGGTCTCATTGCTTCGATCTCCGTCTCGTAAAACGGCTCACGCGAGTTTGCATTCACTCGAAAACTGATAGCATAAATATTAGATCCAGAAAGAAAAATGAACAAATATTTGAGTAAAATCTTTCATTATGTATAGTCTATATTACATGCAAGTGATCCTAATTATTTGTTTCCGCTGCGTATACCTGTACTCTATCAAATCGTCAAAACAATTTCAAAGAGAAGAAAATTGAAACAAACCTTTTGAGGAATTCCAAGAAGATGTTTTCGACACGAACGGCTTTCTCGTCGACGAAGTATCCACCGCCGCCATAGCTGTCCATTTTACTTTTTTTTGATAGCTCAAAGAGGAGGGAGAAGGATCAACAAACAAATTGAATGGTGTAGAGAGAGAGGGAAAATAGATATGGAGAGGATGAACGGTTTGGCGGGAAAATGATATAGCCGCCGCTCTCGGGTTCCCGCCAAGTTAATCCTGAACTCAAGTGTTATGTGGGCTTTTGGGCCTTATTAGGTCTTCAAAGATCCAGCTGTAATTCAAAGCCCAGAAGCACTCTGAAGTTAAGTGCACTGATAACCAATTTTGGGACCCCTATTTAAGCTATGGCCTCAGTTTGGAAAAAATTTCAAGTCTAGCCACTTTTGTAGGCGTTTGACATATGTGAGTATGTGACTGAACTTCAAGTAGTGAAAATAGTCTCTTGCAGAAATATAGGGGTAAGTTTGTATATAATAAACACTTGGGGTTCGGCCTTTCTCCGAATTTAGTGCATAGGGAAGCTTGGGCTTCCATTTTTGTCTTGACCCAAGGCTCTACCGCAAACATCCTCTTTACCTCAAGGCGTGCGTACACTCTATCCCCCTAAACTCTACTTTACATGTATACAAAAGGTATGTTGTTGAAAAAATTGGAAGAAAAAGACAAGTTAGGAGACATGCATAATTAAAATTTCCGGAAGCAGAAGAATCATTCAAGGCCAACCGAAGGAGAATAACATAAACAACTCAAAGCCAAGGCAAATTTTCCAGGAAGGTAGACACAAATTGAAGATACATATAACATTTTCTACCTTCATTCTTAATAGTAGCTAGTTCCTATTTCTCGCATTCTACAATAAATATAAAGACTTTATTGGAGTATTTAATTTCATACTGTATTTGATAAATGGTCATTGAGGTAACACTCGGGAACATTGCCTTTAAAAAATAAAAAGTTGAAAACGTTGAATATAGCTTAAGTGGTAAGGTGAAAATTGGTTACGTGTGCAAATAATATCTTGAGTGGCAATATATTAGAAAAAAAAAAAAACTGATAAATAGTCACATTTCAAACCGAACTAGGCGTATATATCTTTGCCCTTGCAATTAATTGAGCAACTCAACATGTCTAAATTTAGATTATAATTTACAATCAACCCTATATTAGAGCTTTATATTGTAGATTAATGGAAAAAGAACAAGATATTTGGGATTTTACATGAACAATTTCGACCCATTTTGCTAATTAAAAGAAGTACTAAAAATCAGTTTTGTCCTGATCTTCTTTTGTAGACCAAAGGAGCATGATCCGTGTCAGCACGGGCCAAACATTAAGATATTCATTTATTTTTTCAATCTTGAAATATTTAAGTAAAAAATTTTAATAAAAGGATTGCATATGTTTTCTAGGATTCATCCGGAATCTAGCATGAGTTCAACATATGTTATTTTAATATGTATTTAGATAATTTAAGTTATTAACTATTGCAATTTATAATTTTTTTTATGTAAATTTTAAATTAATATACGTTATTTTTCTTGTCCAAATTACTGTGGCATTGATAGTCAATTATATTTTAAAAATAATTTAAGTTTTTAATTATTGTGATTTATAATATTTTTCTTCTATTCCAATTTCAGTGACACTAATATAATTTCAATAGTCAACCAAATATTTTATATTTTTAAATTTTTTTTAAGTTGTTAACTATTGTGATTTCTAGTATTTTTCATGTAATTTTTTTGAAATATATAACATATTAAATTATTTTTAGATATTTTAAGTTGTTAACAATTGTAATTTATAATACTTTTTATGTAATCTTTGAATAATATATGCTACTCTCCTTGACCAGAATTTTGTGTCGACGACGACCAATTATATTTTTAAAATAATTTAATTTTTTTATCATTATGATTTATAATATTTTTTCTATCTCAACTTATGTGGCATAATGCTTAAATGACCATAATAATTAATTAGGGGTGATCTAGTAAAATCACAACTGAAGCAGCTGAAATAGAAATCAATCAATTTTAAAAAAAAATGTTAATTATTGTTATTTACAGTACTTTTTATTTCATTTTCAAATAATATATGTTGTTTTATATCTTCTTCTGTCCCGTTCCAATTTATGTGGCACTAATATAATTTGATAGTCAATCAAATATTTTATGTTGACATATCATTTTGTTATTCTTATTTTTCTAATACATAAATGACTTATAATAAGGAGTGATATAGTAAAATCATCGTTTGAAAGACGAAATTTTAATTTAAAACGTTAAGAGTTAATTTCGTATTTTATGTCTATTTTATTTTTCATTAAATATTATTTATTTTCTTAATACCTAGATGACTCATAATAATTAATTAAGAGCGATTGATTATGTTATTACTATAAAAAATAATATAATTTTATCATATCCAATAGTAATCATCGATAATTCACCGGAATAGTATATTAATTAAATACGGAATGCTATATTTGCATATGCAAAATATGATATTGTTAAACATTATTGGATAGTGCATTATATTTATCTTTCACAATAATAAAATTTTACTATATATTTTTCTTTATTTCTTTTTAACTTGATACATATTGACCCAACACAAATTCTAAGAAAATATTGATTAGAATATTTTTTTATTAAATTAAATTTATTAATTTTGTACTTTAAAAATTTTAAGTTAAGTTTTAATATTAGTTCTGTGTCTCGAGCCGGGGGTCTATCGGAAACAGCCTTTCTACTTCTTTAGAGGTAGAGGTATGGACTGCGTACATCTTACCCTTCCCAGATCTCACTATGTGGGAATACACTGGGTTTGTTGTTGTTGTTGTTTTAATATTAGTATTTCTATATAAGAAAAAAAAATTAATTAAAATTTACTAAAATAAATAAATAAATAAAAAGATTATTTTTTATATAAAAGTCAATTAAAATAATAAAATTGATTTACTTTAGATATTTAGTTGCAATAATTAAGATATTTTTTTATTTTGTTATGATTTATGCTGCACCGATAAAATTTTGAGAGTTGAATAGAACTTTTATCTATTTTTAAAAAAGTATTTTAACTTGTTAATTATTATGATTTATAATAATTTTTATGTAATTATCAAATAATATATTTACTCCTTGTGTCCCAATTTATGTGGCTTCGATACAATTTTGAGAGTCAACTAAAATTTTTATATATCTTTTAAATATTTTAAGTTGTTAATCATTATGATTTGCAGTACTTTTTCTTTTATCTCAATTTATGTGACATTGCTAAAATAATGAGAGTCAATAAAATTTTTATATGTCTTTTAAATATTTTAAGTTATTAATTATTGTGATTTTTGGTAACAAATTAGTTTTGAACATGATAGCCAATTAAATAAATAAAAAAAATTTACTTCCAATATGTAGTTAGAGTTAATTAATATAAATTAATAGAATATATTAATTATTTAAATCATTATAATGAAACAATGGAATTATTATATTTTGAGGCATGGTATATAATTAAGTGGGAGTAGAGGGATTTTTTGGTAAGAGTCAATAAAATTTCTATATGTCTTTTAAATATTTTAAGTAATTAATTATTGTGATTTGTGGTAATAAATTAGTTTTGAACATGATAGATAATTAAATAAATAAATTTTTTTTACTTCCAATGTGTAGTTATAGTTAATTAATATAAATTAATAAAATATATTAAATATTTAAATCATTATGATAAAACAATGAAATTATTATATATTGAACATAGTATATAATTAAGTGGAAATAATTGAATTTTTTGGTAACTGCAAGAGGTGGTCGAAACCACCTCTTCTATATAATAGAAAAGAAAAACACGAAGTTAGTAGTTGTATAGAATTAATGCATAGAAAGATGACTATACATAAGAGTGAGATATAGGATTATAGGTAGGTCAGAAAGGAAATTATATCATCGTAAGATGTTATCGGATGAATACGATTACTTGTTTTTCTTAATGAGAGATTTTGAATTCTAACGTTTAGTTTATAAAAAAGTTTCAGTAGAAAATTCTTTCTTTTTTAATAAGATTCTACTATCCCTTTCCTCTTATTTGGCAGTATTTTTATTTTAGTTCTTCCCAAAAAATGTCAATTTTTTTTTGTTCTTAAACATCATATCAAGTCAAAAAATGTCACATAAAGTAAGATAGAGAGAATATATATCAATTTAAATTAATTAAAGCTTTAATAGAAATCTGAAATATCAAGTAATGGATATGAAAACAGAAAAAAGCAGCAGTAAAATTGCAGAAGAGAAGACCAACGAACAAGTCAATGCTAATCCACAACCTAATAAATATAAGTACTACATGTAACCATTTCATTTTTTTTTGTACCTCTCAGACCTCTGATGCTATCTTTAATATCTTTAATCTCTCTGTCTCCTCCCTCTTCATCATTTTTTTTTTGTTTTCATTCGGCGAGTGATATTGAAATCTGATTAATTTGAATTTGAATTTGAATTGTATAGAACTTATTTGAGAAGCGCACCCTAAAAGAATTTTTTCATAGTCAAGACTTGTGGTTAAGGAAGGAGCCGCCCCTTTGCCCCCCTCTTCTTGCATGCATGCTTCTAGGACTGTTTGACTTACAAACAACCGCCACCTCATCTTCACAAATTATGGATTTTTGATACTGTAGAAATTAAATAATAAATAAAATTTTAATCTCAAATTAACTTGAGTATTGAAGTCATGCTCGAACGAACTTAATTCCGATAATGTAATATTACTAAGCATGTAGATGAAATTGAAAATTTCTTGGGTGCATGAGACATACCACACATGTTTCTTGTGGGATCGTTATTCAACGTGATACTAGTCGAATCAAATAAAAATATTAATACTCAAACCAAAGATTAATGAGTTACCACACAATTAGGTAAATAGAAGTACAAACCTAGTTTCTTGAAATATATCACAATAAAACCCAAGATCGTAAGAACAAAAGATCAAATAGAACACAACAAGAAGCTGACAATGTTTCATTCATTAAACTGATGGTTTAAGTAGATTTTAAATTTAAACTCTTTTGGTTATTTGTGGAACTCAACTTTATTTTTATTTTGTAGTTACTATTTTATTTGATCAGTGGATCGGATCTGTCCATATCGCTCAAACTTTATGGATCAACAGACTTATTCGAGTCGAACTAAAAAATCTGCTTTTAAACAGATTCATAACTTATAGTCTAAATCTATGAAATCACGACTTGAGCCGGTCTAATGCAATCAGCCTAACCCATATTGATGGCTCTAGAGATCATATATCTTTTGATTTGATGGAGAATAGAAGCAAGGTTCATAAGTAATAAATAAAGTTCGTATACTTCATAAATACATCCTCTCTTAGATAATTTGATTGAATGATTCACGATCAATGGACCTATGACAAGTCAAAGCCCAAAAGGTCTCGGTTTCGTGGCCGTTTTGCTTCGTTAAGTGTGTTTAACAGGATACTCTATCTAGTTTATTTGCGAAATATTTATAAAACGTGTGTGGTCGACGAGTGAAAAATAAAGAGTACTTTAATAAATAAATTGTGTATTAATTGATGATAATGTTTGATTCATTGATTGGATAAAGTGAGTACCAAATTAAAAGTTAATAAATTATCTCTTGCTTTAAAACACGAGAATGTAATTTAACTTTTCATTAATTTCATTTTGAATTTATATTTTGTGCATTCGTCAGTGTATAAAATATTCTAGATTATCAGGTAAACTTGAATTGCTATTGAAAGTTATTTAATTTTTTCTTTTTAAATTTTTATGTAAATAATTGGGTAACCTGCAATAACAAAATTAAGTTAACTGACAATGTAAAATATTTTATATACTGACGCAGAGAACTTAAACTCTTTAATTTTTCCAAATTCATGGTCAAGCTAACCAGTAAAGACACTTTATCAATAATTACTTAAAAGTGGTTTTATTAGTTTTACTACATTGACTTTTCTATATTATAGAAGAGGTGGCCTCTTGTAATTACCAAAAAAACAAATTACTTTCATTTAATTATATATTATGCCTCAATATATGATAATTTCATTGTTTCATCATAATGATTTAAATATTTAATATATTCTATTAATTTATATTAATTAACTATAACTACATATTGGAAGTAATTTTTTTTTTTATTTAATTGGCTATCACGTTCAAAACTAATTTATTACCATAAATTACAATAATTAATAATTTAAAATATTTAAAAGACATATAAAATTTTTATCGACTCTCATTATTTTAGCAATGCCACGTAAATCGAGATAGAAGAAAAAGTACTGCAAATCATAATAATTAACAACTTAAAATATTTAAAAGATATATAAAAAATTTAGTTGACTCTCAAAATTATATCGAAACCACATAAATTGGGATACAAGGAGTAAATATATTATTTGATAATTACGTAAAAATTATTATAAATCACAATAATTAATAAGTTAAAATACTTTTTTAAAAAGAGACAAAAGTTCTATTCAACTCTCAAAATTTTATCGGTGCAACATAAATCATAACAAAATAAAAAATTATCTTAATTAATTGCAATTAAATATTTAAAGTAAATCAATTTTATTATTTTAATTGACTTTTATATAAAAAATAATCTTTTTATTTATTTATTTATTTTAGTAAATTTAAATTTTAAAATGTTTTTTTTTCTTTTATAGAAATATTAATATTTAAACTTAAATTAAAATTTTTAAAGTACAAAATTAATAAATTTAATTTAATAAAATAAATTTCTAATGAATAATTTCTTAGAATTTGTGTTGGGTCAATATGTATCAAGTTAAAAAGAAATAAAGAAAAATATATAGTAAAATTTTATTATTGTGAAAGATAAATATAATGCACTATCCAATAATGTTTAATAATATCATATTATGGATATGCAAATATAGCATCCCGTATTTAATTAATATACTATTCCGATGAATTATCGATGATTACTATTGGATATGATAAAATTATATTATTTTTTATAGTAATAACATAATCAATCGCTCTTAATTAATTATTATGGGTCATCTAAGTATTAAGAAAAATAAATAATATTTAATGAAAATAAAATAGACATAAAATACGAAATTAACTCTGAATGTTTTAAATTAAATTTTCGTCTTTCGAACGATGATTATACTATATCACTTCTTATTATAAGTCATTTATGTATTAGAAAAATATGAATAACAAAATGATATGTCAACATAAAATACTTGATTGACTATCAAAATTATATTAGTGCCGCATAAATTGGGACGGAACATAAAAAGATATAAAACAACATATATTATTTGAAAATGAAATAAAAAGTACTGTAAATAAAAATAATTAACAAAAAAAATAATTGACTGATTTCTAATTCAGCTGCTTCAGTCGTGATTTTACTATATCACCCATAATTAATTATTATGATCATTTAAGCATTGTGCCACATAAGTTGAGATAGAAAAAATATTATAAATCATAATGATAAAAAATTTAAATTATTTAAAAAATATAATTGGCTTTCGTCGACACAAAATTCTGGACAAGGAGAGTAGCATATATTATTCAAAAATTACATAAAAAGTATTATAAATTACAATCGTTAACAACTTAAAATATCTAAAAGCAATTTAATATGTTATATATTTCAAAAAAATTACATGAAAAATACTAGAAATCTCAATAATTAACAACTTAAAAAATTTAAAAGATATAAAATATTTGGTCGACTCTTGACATTATATTAGTGTCACTGAAATTGGAATAGAAGAAAAGTATTATAAATCACAATAATTAAAAACTTAAGTTATTTTTAAAATATAATTAACTATCAATGCCACAATAATTTGGACAAGAAAAGTAATGTATATTAATTTGAAAATTACATAAAAAAATATTATAAATTACAATAGTTAACAACTTAAATTATCTAAATACGTATTAAAATAACATATGTTGAACTTATGTTAGATTTCGAATGAATCCTAAAAAATATATGTAATTCTTTTATTAAATTTTTTTAATTTAAATATATCAAGATTGAAAGGATAAATAAATATATTAATGTCGTGCTGCTGCCACAGGTCATGCTGGCCTAGTGTCTAGAATATAAACCCATCATGTCTTTTCATTTGCTAATTAATTCACTACTCCCTCTCTACTCTGCTATAGCTACTCATTCCTCCCATCCGTCACACTCACATTACACCACAAAAAACAACACACATTCTTCCATCTTTTCTCCGCCGCTTCCAAATTTTAGAAAATTAATGGAATTGTCAGCTCGACAACCACCAGCGCTTAACCAACACCGACAACAACAACAACAGCAGGTGGCAGCAGCTGATGAGAACTCTCTTGCATGTTTTAGCAGATCAGAAGTACTGTCGAAGATCATCATGTACTGGTGCAGCAACAACAACAACAACAGCATAGGTGGCAGAGTGATCAACATCATCAGATCACCCCTAATGCATGAGGAAAGTGGCAAGCGTTGCTACATGATTCTACTGGGAATCAACTACATGTGTCTTTTCTTGGGTTCCGTTTCGTCGAGTCTGCTTTCAAAATTCTACTTCATTCACAAAGGTGGCAGTAGATGGGTTTCCACTTGGGTACAATGTGCTGGCTTTCCGCTTCTTCTCTTCCCTATTTACTTTTTCAAAATTTGCACGAACAGAAATCCGTTTACTGGTTTCACTCCTAGAATCCTGTGTCTGTCAATCCTCATAGGTTTCTTCCTGGGCGTCAACAACCTTCTTTTCTCATGGGGGAATTCTTACCTTCCCGTTTCGACGAATTCTCTTGTTCTGTCAACGCAGTTAGCCTTCACTCTCATCACTTCTGTCATTATCGTCAAGCAGAAAATCACATTCGCGAATTTGAACTGCGTCATCCTCCTCACCCTCAGCTCTGCCTTATTAGCCCTAGGTTCGAGTCACGATAAACCAACCGGCTTAACAAAGGCGAAGTACTTCAAAGGATTTTTCTCAACAGTAGGTGCAGGATTGTTATTCGCTCTTTACCTCCCTATCATGGAGAAAATATACAAAAAAGTTCACTGCTACGCCATGGTCGTCGAAATGCAGCTGGTTATGGAGATGGCAGCGACGGTTTTAGCCACTGCGGGGATGGCAGCAGGCGGCGGTTTCTCAGAGATGAAGACGGAGAGCATAGAAGTATTCGATTTGGGACCAAAAGCCTACTGGTTGACGGTGTGGTTTAACGTGGTGACGTGGCAGTTGTGCTTCATGGGTACAGCAGGGATGGTGTTCTTGACTACATCGTTAACAGGAGGCGTATGCATGACAGCGTTAATGGGGATAAACGTGCTGGGAGGAGTATTAGTTTACGGGGATCATTTCGGCGGACTCAAAGCAGTCTCCACTTTGCTTTGCGTATGGGGATTCGGCTCGTATATATACGGCATTTATACGAAAATGAAGGACAAGAATGAAGACGAGGAAGAAGAAGAGAAGCAGACAGAAAATTCGAAAGAGAGGAAGAAGATGAGCAGTACTGATGATGAAGCGAATAAGGTGATGGAACTAGCAGAAATTGTAACGCATAACGCTTGAGGCTGATGTTGATCACGTGACATTTCTCTTTGTCTACTTTTGTTTTTGTTTTATTAGATTTAGGGGTGTTTTGGAGCTGGTTTTATGACCCTAATCTATGGTACTGCTATGGGGATTAGTAACAAGTGTTTGTATTCATTCAGGTTAATTAGTGAAGAAGTAAGGATTAAAGTGTTTAGGCTTTTGACGAAAAGACACAGAAAATGTTTGGATTTGTCTCTCTCTGATAGCCTTGTTTTAGATTTTACCATAATGTCTAAAATTTAACTAGTTTATAATGTGAACTAAACTTTTTTCTATTGTGGTCAAAAGGATTTTTCCTAATTTAAAATTAATAGATGAGATTTAATTAAATAAAGTCCTAAATATAAATAATGTAATTAATCGCTTCCATATATATGCTCTCAAAATATTTTTGTAATCCCATAATTTTAATTGTAAATTATACTGTTACAATTTCAAGATATTATTACAATCCTAAGACTATGGGATTGTAAAAATATTTTGGAGCAGATATATAGAAGTAATTAATTATGTTAACGATGATTAAGACTTTATTTTTGTGAGTTGAATCTAATTCATTAATTTTTAAACAATAATATGTATCCTCATTCCAAGCTAAAGCTTGGAAAAAATGGACAACTGAAAATGGAGAGCATCCAAATTCAAAATGTTTGCTCTTATCTTTATTTACTAAGTTTAAGTTATATATTCTCCGTTTGAAATTGATTTATACTTCACACATATTTAAAGAAAATAAAGATGTTTTTTTAATTTTATAATTATAAATTCAAAATGATGCCATTTAATTTTATTATATTAAGTATGCCATGGGAAAGTTTTAGAATTACTCCCTCCGTTTGACACACGTGTTAGAAATGGTAAAAGATGGGGAAAAATTTATCATACTATAATTTAAAAATAATAAATTTAATAGTTAAAATAATACATTGGATATAAAATATATTTATTCCTAAGCTTAAAATGAATAAAAATAAAATAAATTATTTATTAACTTTTTAAATTAAATAATTATTATTTAATATCTATTTTTAGTGAACAATTAAAGATGGATAGAGCGAGTAAAGAGGGGAAATAAATAAAGAGTAGTAATAAATAAGCGTAGTTTAGTCAATTTAACACTTAATTAATGTTTTTCTTAAGGAGAGTGCAAATAAAAATGACGACAACTATCTAGAAATGGAGAAAGTATTTTACTCCAAAAAAGATTATTTATTACTGTAACATTTTGTAAGAAATATATTATGTAAAGAATAAAATGTCAAAATATTTATGATAATCATCACTAATATCATGTACACAGTAAATTTAAAGTACGAATATCTAATTTAAATGAAAAAACTATTTCATTGGTGCACATCAATATTTCATAACTTCATGAGAAAACGCTATTAATGTTTGTCTTTTTGTATTCACGCTTTTTCTAATTTTGCATACTTTCATTTATAACAGTTATATGAGTTCTGAACGTCAAATGTCAATGTATATAACGAAACCTCGCTATAGCAGTTATGAAATTTCGGACAAACACTCACTATAGAGAGGTTTGACTCTACTTGTCATGCTTACAAAAAAAAGATACTTTCTCTGTTTCAAAATAGTTGACCTTTTTTTACTTGACACTCCCCTTAAGAAAACATTTATTAGGGGTTTATTTTACCAAATTAGCCATATTCATTATGCTTTGAAAATATAAATTTGAGTAAATATACTTTGTTTAGTCATTTAATGTTGAGGGTAGTATTGAAAAAACATAACAAAATACTCTTGATTTCATCAAAAGGGACAACTAAATTGAAACAAATATTTTTAGAAAGAGAACCAACTAAAACGAAACGGAGGGAGTATTACACCATACTTGTTATTTTAGAAAATCAAGACATTTTGTTTTCACTTTTAACTTAGTCATAAATATGAAAGGTATTAATAAGATGCAAAATACTTGTTAAATAGAGGTAACTAATAAATGAGAGTAATTTAACCAATTACCCCTTAGTTAATATTTTTTAAGAAGCGTGTAAATAAAAAATGTGACATGGATTTTTAAAAAGAGGGAGTAAATAAATTAAAATCAAGAGAGAAATAGTGATGCCAACATAGATTATAATGTACTGGATTATAGTGTAGTGATTGGACTATTCTATTCTTAATCAAAAGTTTTGAGTTTGAGTCGTGGGTATGAAAAAATTCTGTTGAGAACGTTATCCTCTAAATGATCCGTGCAATAAACGATCCTGATTAGTAGGAGCTCCAATACTAACATCAAACACGAAGAAAAATAGTGATGGTGCATATAATTTAATTTATTGATCTTATCACCAGCATAACGAGTTCTCATGATCCACTTTCATGAGTTAAAGAAGGGGACAAAAATGATGGATATCTTTAATCGTGCAATTAGTTTATAAGACAATTAACTTTAAACTTGGGGGCAACTTCCTTTTCCCTTTTCCAGGATAAATTCAAGGAATATATATATTATCACTTTGAGTAAGAAAATGAAAAAAATAGAAATAGTTCACAAAGAAAGCCTTGGTTAATTTGTGAAGATAATAGAAGAGTATCATTTGGGATTTGCTCTATAATTGAAAGAGCCAATTACTTCACTATCAAACATAAGACAGTGTATTAAAATTCTTCCTCTTAGAGCAGTACGTAGCAAATTTTACAAATCCCATAACTGATGTGTCCTTTTATATTTGGAAGGTACTACCTGATTTGCCTCAATATGATTCTTGGGATTATAATTGAAATAGTTTAGGCACTATTAGTTCAAACAAAAACGTCATGAGGAGAACCACTATTAGTGTTTATTTCCCGCGTTCTAATTTATGTGACGTATTTTCTTTTTAAGCTAAATATTAAAAATAGTTGTTTAGAAATAACATTTCCTTGATGAAATAATTTATAAGCATATTAATATTTTTTTAAAAAAAATATTTTAAAGTAATTTTGTGTCCAATTTAATAATACTACCATAGAAAGGGATATAACCAAATGAAGTGCGCTTTAAAGTTTGGTCACTCTTTTGAAGAGGTAAGACAAAAATATATGGATCCGCTGTTTATTCCTGTGAAAAAAGGTGGTTATTTTTTTCATTATGCATAAACTTTTCAATCAAAACGTCGTTTAATTTGTTGGCCAATTAACGTGAAGAAGATTAATCGAGGCTTAGCTGTTAATTAATTAACTTGGTGCATGATGATATGGTTGGATTTGTTTAATTCTGTCTCATCTAATGCACAAGCTTTTTCATTATGCATACTTGGACCTAATTAAGTACTCTTTGTTGTCCCATTGGACCAAATGTCACTGTTTAATTAGTCATTTTTTCACGTTATCGCAAGTGTGTTGCACACATTTTATGCTTTTAGCCGATTGATAAAAAAAATGTTCAAATGGTTCAAAGATCAAATGAAGGGTCAAAATAAAATCTCGAACAAATTTAAAGATCTACCGATGACTTAAGGTTTAATTAATTAATTAACATGGTGCATGATGATATGATTGCATTTGTTTAATTTTGTCCCATCTAATGCACAGGCGTTTTCATTATACACTTGGACCTAATTAAGTAGTCTTTGTTGTTCCATTGGCTAAACTTTTCTTCTCATAATAGTAAGGACTGTAAGGTTTCGAAAACTTTTTTTAAAGAAGGTGGCACATACAATTAAAAAGAGTGACATCAACCAGCAATGGTGGTCGATGCACTTGTGTTCTGTTCCTTCTCTTTTCTTTCACTACATTACTTAATGGTAAAGTACTCCTGTTGCTACTTAGCTACTGTTTATTTGCATAGGTGAATAAATCATAAAGATTGGTAGTCTCACTTTTTTAATTTTTCGTGTACATCTCTTTAGGATCGGAGCTTCCACCCTTTTTTGTTGGTCTTTATAGTGACTCGAACTCCCAATTGACATGTGGACAGATTATGAAGATTTCCCAAGCATAAGAACAGAATTTCATGGTGTAGCAGCCAGTCAACAGTTTTGCTATATACTACTCCTATGAGCTTATTAAGTGTGCCTCAAAAGCATATGGTAAAATATTAAGATTAATTATTTTCTACCAATTAGTTCTTGACCTTATCCAAAAGATGCAAAAACTTGATATCTACTGCACGGCATAATATGATAGAATTAGAATGCTTTCCACTTTCGGAAGATATCTTAGTTGGAATCATTTTAATCTCAGTGTATTCATTTTCAATATATAGGAATTGATTGCTAAACGATACAATTATGCTCTCGTACGTCATTTCATCTTTGTAAGTATTTTGATTTTCTATTGCTTCTAATTGCAAGATGAAATTGGATTTAGTTAATTGGTTATTAGTAATAAACAAATGGTAGAGTGGAAGTGACGTATCTCACAAAATATGATCTTTCTGTTTAGTGATCGAGTGATGAGTTGAATCTACACCAATAATATCCAAAAGAAGAGAGAATTTTAACTTATATGTGGTGTAATTTTCTAGCCCCTAGCTCTACGCTTGCTTAATTATGTCAGTGTCCTCCATCAATATGTAGGTGGGAATGGGATTACAATTATTTATCTTTTTATATAATTGTGGACAATCTTCATATGTGAGGCTGAGCTAATGCATTTGATCCATTTTATTATTATGGTATTAGAAACGATTCATTCATTTTAGCTAATTTCACCCAATGTTGGAGTTGGACTTCATATTATCTCGAGTTTCTAATCAAACTTGTGAGTATGAACAGAATATGTTCCAATGTGGTTGTGGGGTGGGGAGTTTGTACTGCCGCTAGGTTTAATGTAGTGAGAATTTATACATGCAAGCAAGCTCACTTGCTATATGCCCAAATGTGCGGCTGGCTAATCGAACTCATCCCCATTGCTGTCTAATGGAATCTCTGTAGTTTCCCTCGTTGATGTGACGCTTTGTCTCTGGTATGGGGTTGGCGAAACACGCGGGATAATTTTGTCTGTACAAAGAATTTATTCAGAAACATATAAAATATATTTTTCGAATTCAATATCCATAAACTTGAAATCTTGACTTCGATTATGTATTAGCTTGTATTCCTAGCTATTGATCTTGAGAGGAATTGATGAAACTTTTGTAGGTTGCATGGTACAATGTAGTACGTAAATATTAAGCAGGTCTGATTTTGAGACAGAAAAGGTATTGTACTAAGCATCTTTGCATAGGCTCATAGCATCTTCGTCCTCAAAATTTCACTTGTAATTTGATTCGATTCCATGCATGTCACATCACGTACACCTGTAACTTCTGTAGAGTCGCCGATGGGGCCTAACTATGCTTAATGGTCTTTAATAGAAACTTTTGACTGGGCTAAAAATGGACATTTGAGAATTTTGCTACCTTGGATCAGCTTAGTTTGTGCAGGAAGTTAGGTTTGGCCCATAGTGAAGAATGAGTGAGGTAGTCCAGTGTTCACGATTTACCCTTACTCCTCTTTGTTTCAGCTCGACAGAAAGTTAGACCTTTGCTTTATTTAACATTCAAACTTCTTAATTTTAAAATTTTAAAACAAATGAGTCCTCAATAGGTCAATTCGAATCTTAATACAATCATAACTTACTACAACAACAATAACATACCTAGTGTATTCTCACATAGTGAGGTCTGGGGAGGGTAGAGTGTACGCAGATCATACCACTACCTCCGAAAAAGTAGAGAGAATGTTTCCGATAGACCCCCGGCTTAGGACCGATAACAGTACAACAAATCACAAAACATAAATGCATATAGACTAATACAATATGCAAAATAAACTAACACTGATATCCACAAGATAATATAACAACCACCAAATACTACTAAAAAACCATCTAACCGAAAACATAGACATCACTCAACACCCAGGAACAAGAAACTTCAAACATAAATAAAGAAATGCTCCCACCCCCTAACCTTCTATCCTAATCCACATCCTCCACACCTTCCTATCAAGGGTCATGTCCTCTGTCAGCTGTAATTGTTCTATATCATGTCTAATCATCTCCCTCTAATATTTCATCGGCCTACCTCTACCCCGCATAAAACCATCCATAGCCAATTACTCACACCTCCGCACTGGAGCATCAAAGCCCCTCCTCATCACGTGCCCGAACCAACGTAACCACACTTCTCGCATCTTGTCCTCTACCGAAGCCAACCCCACCTTCTCCCGAATGATCTCATTCCTCACCCTATCTTTCCTAGTATGGCCACACATCCATCGCAACATCCTTATCTCTGTCACCTTCAACTTCTGGATGTGGTAGTTCTTAACTGGCCAACATTCTGCTCCATATAACATAGTCGGTCGGACTGCCACTTTGTAGAACATACTTTTAAGCTTCAGGGGCACTTTCTTATAACATAAAACTCCCCAAGCGAGGCTTTATTTCACCCACCCCGCCCCAATACGATGCGTGACATCCTCGTCAATCTCGTCGTTGCCCTGAATCATAGACCCCCAAATACTTGAAACTCTCCCTCCACTGAATGGCCTGAGAGTCCAACTTCACAACCACGTCAGCCTCCTGTGACATATCACTAAACTTACACTCCAACTACTCCGTCTTGGTCCTGCTCAACCGAAATTCTTTAGACTCATGGGTCTGTCTCCAAATCTCCAACTTATCATTAATTCCTCCCCGAGTCTCGTCAAACAATACCACATCATCAGCAAATAACATACACCAAGGCACCACCCCTTGAATATGTCGCGTCAACACATCCATCACCAAGGCAAATAAAAAAGGGCTAAGAGTCGATCCCTTGTGCAAACCTATTAAAACCAGAAAGTGCTCTGAATCACTTCTTACCGTCCTCACACGAGTCTTTGCGCCTCATACATATCCTGGATCTCCATAGTGTATGCCACGGGCACCCCTCTAACCTCCAAGCACCTCCACAAAATCTTCCTGAGAACTCTGTAAGTCTTCTCAAGATCAATAAACACCATGTGCAAGTCCTTTTTTCTCTCCCGAAACTGCTCCACTAATCTCCTCACAAGATGAATGGCCTCCGTAGTCGAGCGACCTGGCATGAAACTGAAGTGATTCTTAGAGATAGTAACTATCCTTCTCAGCCATAACTCTACCACTCTTTCCCAAACCTTCATAGTATGACTCAACAACTTGATACCTCTATAATTATTGCAACTCTGGATGTCTCCCTTGTTCTTATACAATGGAATCATCGTACTCCACTTCCACACTTCAGGCATCTTCACCACCCTAAAAATTATGTTAAACAACCCTGTCAACCACTCCAAACCTGCCTCGCCAGTGCTCTTTCAAAAATCTACTGGAATCTCATCTGGCCCCGTCACCCTACCCCAACACATCCTGCGAATAGCCCCCTTGACCTCTTCCACCTTGATACGCCTACAATAATATAATCGTGACACTTCTCAGAATTCTCCAAGTCCCCCAACACAAAACCTTTTGTCCCCTCGTCGTTCAAAAGTTTATGAAAATAGGACTGCCACCTCTTCCTAATGAGGGCATCCTTAACCAACACTGTACCATCTTCTCCCTTGATGCATTTCATTTGGTCAAAGTCACTAACCCTTCGTTCCCTAGCCTTGGCAAGCCTATAACTTCTTATCCCCACCTTTCACTTCTAAAGCCGCATACAAGCTCTCAAAAGCTGTCGTAACCGCTAACTTAGTCTCTCTCCTAGTTGCCTTATACTCCTCCTTATTCATCTGTCTCTCCTCATCATCCTTACTCTCAACCAACTTAGCATAAACCACTTTCTTAGCCCTCACCTTCCTCTTAACCTCTTCGTTCTACCACCATTCTCCTCGATGCTTGCCAGATTGACCTCCCGACACACCCAACACCTCTCCAGCGGTTTCTCTAATACAACTGGGAGTCGTCTCCCACATACTATTCACATCCCCTCTTCTCTTCAACTTCTCCTCCATTTACAATCATAGATTGCTCTCATAAATATAATATTTATTCACATTTACAGACACAGTAAATTAATTACAAGAGGTGAGATTACCTCCTTGAAGCTTAACTCCAAATTTCACTAAGTAGATTTTGAGAAGAATGAGTTATGATCAATCCCAAAAAACAAAAAGAAGAAACTCAAATTTTATGGTAGGATCCTAAGAGGCCATGTCCTTGGTCTGAAACCTCCTAATCTCTCTAAGCGTAGCTTAAACACACAATAATTTCTTCCCCCAACCAACCATGAATATATATATGGACTTAGCAATCCAACCTGCAACCAATTTATCAAAAACACCTATATCATGTTCCAAGACTTGCGTCGTGTGACTTATGTTAAATTACTTGGAACACTATATAATTTATGGGGCTTTACAAATAAGAATGAACTATCTACCTGGTCAAGTCCGAAGTAGTTGTCCAACTTATGAACTTGAGAATCTTTTTTTTTTTTTTTTAAATAACCATAGTGTCCATGCCAATGTATGGACACCTCGATTAATTCTAATGACTCGCCACCTAAACATGTATAAGGTCTATCAAAAACTAAAAAAGATGCGAAGAAATGATTTAGTATTTTGTTTCTATCGGGATTTGAACGTAAGACATCATACTGCTAGTACACTTCATTGATCACTAGGTCACTCCTTGAGAATCCTTAACCAAGAAAATTAGAAGGAACATTCACTATAACAGATATAATGCAAACATTAATATTCACTATAACAGATCGAATGTACACATTAATAATCTGCCATGATAATATTAGTAAAAGGAACATTCACAATAATGGAATGCATACATTAATAATCTACGACAACATTAATAAAGGCAAAATGATCTTCTGGACCCCTGTACTAGGTCGGTTTTGTAAGCTGGACACTTCTACTTACATGTTTGTCATCTGTACCCTTGAACCCACTAAAACCCAACATTTTAAACACATTTTGGGACACGTCAACTACCACATAAGCTGCCACGTGTGCCATGTCACCTGCCACGTCATTTTGAAGTATTTCATGAAATTCCAAGTCATTTTTAAAATGCTACATGACAAATTAAATATTAAAATTAATTTAATTAAATAATTTTTTTTATAAATTGTAGAAAAATTTAAATAATCATGTTTATATTTTTGCTCACAAATTAAATATTAAATTCATTCCAAATAATTAAAATTCTTCTTCAACTAATTTAAATTTTTAACTATAAATTCATATATACAAACATAAATGATTTTTTTATTTTTAAATTTGAATATCTTTAACAAAAATAATTAAATAAATTATTTTTATAAATTGTAGAAATTCTAATACACAAACACAATAAAATTTTTATTTAAATTAATTTAAACTTTTAACTATAAATTTTAATACACCAACACAATAAATTTAATTAAACATCAAATTTATTCCAAATAATTGAAATTTCTCTCCAATTAATTTAAAGTTTTAACTATAAATTTATATACACAAACATAATGAATTTTTATTTTTTATTTAAATATCTTTAACAATTTGTAAAAGTTACAAAATTAATCCTAAACAAAATAAAAAAATTAAATTGAGAACAACAACAACAGTATCTGCCAAAGCAATGAACAACCAACAACAATATCAATGGTGATGGTGATGAACAACAACAACAATATCAACACAACAAAGAGACTTGACAAAAAAAAAGGCAAAAAAAAACAAACAAACAATATCTGCCACAACAATATCAATGGTGATGGTGATGAACAACAACAACAATATCAACACAACAAAGAGACTTGACCAAAAAAAGGAAGAAAAAAAAGACCCTCTTCAGAATTATCCAGAAATCTTCCATATATGAAGATGATGAAAAAGAAGACGAAGAGAAAGATATTTACATGGTGATGGTGATGGTGATGACTATGACAGTCATGGCTGTGGGGGTGGGGGGACGAAGAGAGATGAAGAGAGCTGTAGGGGTTGGGGATGTTAATGGTGATGCCATGACAACCATGGATGGACGGAGGACGGGGGACTGGGGACGGGGGTGAAGGGTGTGGTGGGGGCGGCTAGACGGGGAAGGGGGGCTGGATGGGGGTGGGGGGTGGTTGGATTGGGGAAGGGGTTGGGGGAGGGTGGGCTGAGGGGTGGGGTGAGGGCTGGACGGAGATGGGGTTTTGGGGAAATGAGGGTTTTTTATTTTATTTTTAAAATTTATTATTTTAAAATTTTAAAAAATATTTGTTAATTAAAAATGATGGAGGAAAAAAAAGGCTATTTTTTAATTTTAATATTATTTTTAAATATTTTAATATAAAATTGGTAAAAAATTGACCCCACTCGCACCCCAGGCAAGTGACTACACTCTCCTTGTCCTAGTCAGTCATTTAATGCCACATAGGCAAAATCAACGGTCAAAGGGTTTGAAATATTATTTTTTAGCGAGTTCAAGGGTCCAGATGATGAACATGTAAGTAAAAGTGTCCAACTTATAAAACCGATCTAGTACAAGGTTCCAGAAGATCATTTTGCCTTAATAAAAGAAACATCAACTACAACAAAATACACACATCAATAATCTGCAATGATATAACCAAATAACGGTAGCTTATCAACATACATAGTACTACAACGAAACACATACATCAACAATCTACGATTATATTGCGAAAAGACATCGTTTCCACCCAAAACTATACCCGAAAAGTCTAAGTCACACCTAAACTATACTAGTGACCTATTACACACCTTAACTATAAAAAAGTGATACTTTTTACACCCTGTCAGACATTACACCACTTGCATGTGATGTGGTGTTTTACACGCGCGGCCACATCAGCGCCACGTCAGCATCATCCGAAAAAATAATAAATTTATTATTTTCATAAATTTTTCTTTTTTCTTTTAAATTTAATTTTTTTCTTCTTCTTCACTGCCCAAATCCTCCATGAGGTCAATTTTTTTTTTCTTCAATGTCCAAATTCTTCAATGCCCAGTCTCTGTTGGTACAAGACATTCTCTGCAACCAAAGCAGATTCCAAATTGGTGAAGTGGCTATCATCTAGAAATTCTTTCAAAGCAAGGAACTTCAAGCGCAATTTTTAACAATGTTCTTCATCACCTACAATTTTTTTTTTATACTTTTGTTCTCTTTAGCAAACATCAAAGTCTCATTGTTGTTGTCATATTTGAATTGAAAGATGAATGAATTGGAAGGTGAAATTCAAAGAGAGAAGCAAAAAGTTGAAAATCAAAATGCAACCAGTGTGATTAAGAAGACATTGAAAATCAAAATTCTCCCAATGACATAATTTATTATTCAATAGATAATTTTAGAAATCAATTGTACAAAATTCAGTGGGATTAAGATGGCATTTTCGTCAAGTGTTTGATGAAGTGTGATAATTTTTTTTGAAATTTTCTCGTTTAGATAGAAAATTCAATTTGATTTTGTTCATGATGAAATTGATATTGATTCGATGAAGGTGGAGGATGGGGTGTGAAGAAATTGCTTATTTGGGGTTGGGGGTGATGAAGAAGATTCGTTGGTTGGGGTGGGGTTGGATTTTTGGGGTTGGGGTGATGAAGGAGAAGATGTTTCGATGAAGATGGAGGATGGGGTGTAAAGAAATTGTTTATTTGGAGGTGGGGGTGATGAAGAAGATTAGTTGGTTGGGGTGGAGTTGGATTTTTGAGGTGGGGGTGATGAAGAAGATGATGTTTGGGGGTAATGAAGAAGAAGATGTTTGGGGGTAGGGAGGGAAGTTTTTATTATTTTTTTTGTTATTTTTTATTATTTAGACGCACCATTTTTTATTTAATTAATTATATTTTTTTCACGTCAGATCTAGGGCGTAAAAAATATCATTTTTTTATAGTTTAAATATGTAAAAGGTCACTAGTATAGTTTAGGTTTGTCTTTGACTTTTCGGATATAATTTAGAATAGAAACGATGTCTTTTCCCATTATATTGCTACACCATACTATCTAGTAATATAAACATGATATATATTCTAATTAATACCAAGAACTAAGAGCCTGCCAACTTCAAAAGAAAGATAAGCATCAAGACAAGCATAACATATCTGATCAAGGCTAAGCCAACGCTCATCCCAAGCACTCAAAGTAACACTCTTCGTCTTGAAAATCTGTATTCTAACAACTTCCCTCACCAGATCTCTAAGCCCAGCACTCCGAAGATTGTCATTATCAAGCTCCTCCGCCGCCCACTCCCGGAGATCAACCTTATCCGCAAGTTCAATTCCGTAATCATTCAACAATTTCTTCGCGTCATTCTCAATACCGACGCCAACGAATCTGTAATCGTCGTCGTTGAGGAAGTTACGGAGTAGCCAGGGGATGGAAGGTGCGTGAATAATTTGGTAGATAAGACACCTTGTTCCGACGCAGAGTTGGAGTGTTGCAACGGGGTTTTGTCTGGGGGCGGACCCACGTGGGGTTCACAATCCCTCGGCAAAAAATTACGTTGTATTTATAAGATAGAAAATCTATATTTATGTATATATATTAATTTTGAACCACCTGAAAACAAGTTTGTTGGATAGCCCGGTGGTTCTATGTCCGCTTCTTGAGTCGCTACTTCAGCCCTCGATTGTGGTTTCGATTCCCACTACCAGCGAAGGCTTCTTCTTTTAAAATCTGTTTTGCATAGTGCTACAATACTGTCTTGTACAGTTATAATAAAAAAAAATGGGTTCGATTCCCACTACCAAGGCCTCTTCTTTTAAAATCTGTTTTGCATAGCTGCTATAGTACTAGCTGCTACAATACTGCCCTGTATAGCTATAATAAAAAAAAATGGTTTTGATTCCCACTACCAAGGCTTCTTCATTTAAAATCTGTTTTGCATAGCTGCTATAGTACTGTCCTGTACAACTATAATAATAATAAAAAAGAACGCATGTACAACTGCTATACCTTGAAATTATATTTTGTTGACGTATTCACACATTTATATTTTTATTTTTTCGACCCTGAAATAAATTTCTGGATCCGCCACTGGTTTTGTCCAGCGCCTGGGTTGAAATTGGGGCGCCATTCGATGTCAAATCCGACGATCAAGCGGTGGAGGCGGCATTGGTTTGCTTCCTCTGTTTCGTTGATCCAGGAACAAACCTGGGCGGGATCACGAGTGACGATTGTTTCGATTTCGGTATCGTCGAATATCACATCGTACTGTTTGTGACTGTTGCAAGTCAACTGGTAGTCTTTGATCCTCACACTCATTGCGTTCAAAAACGAAGAAAGTATGATGAAGACTATTGTTGTGAATTTAGGAGTCCAAATGGGACTGAGAAATATAGTACAGTACTTATTAGGGTTGTAACCGACGTGTCGGTTAAAGCCTATTAATGTCAAAATTAAGAGTTTGGATGAGAAGGGGAGGAGAGAATAATTATTATCCGGGCATAAATTTAGAATTGTAACCGACCGGCCCAATTAAATCTTATTACTAATATGAAGTTATGAATTTACCTATAATATGGATTATAGTGGTGGACATGGTTACAATTTGTGGGGTCCAACCCATAAGGCGATGACTAACTTTTCAAAGTATGCCAGGATTTTTCCAACTTTTTGGCAAAGAGTAATTTGCAATATTTCTTCGGTTGCAATTATTGATATTACAATTCTTATTTATGTCGACTATTTATGTATATTAATAAGGAAAGAGAGTAAAGTAACTAAAAAAATAAGAGAGAGTATAATTACTTTCATGGGGTGGATTTTGAGAAGAATGAGTTATGATCAATCCAAAATATCAGAAAGAAGAAACTCAAATTTTATGACAGAAGAAAGGTATAGTTGGAGAGACTTTCTGTTAGCACAAGATCGTTAACTAAGATCGGAAGATTCAACTAAGAAGAGAAAGCTAGAAAGGTGAAGAAAGATGTTGAAAGAAGAACTTGAATTTAGAAGAAGACTACTTGGATATGCTTTGTAGTGGATTTTATTTTTTGGATAATTACAAATGTTCAAGACATCCCTGTTTATACTTGTGAATAGATTATTCTAGAAAATCTTCTAGATACTTCTACAAGAAAAAATTAAATCTTTATCTTCTACTTCTACTCTAAATATTTCCTTATCCAAGTGACTACACTAGATTATCCTAGAAACTTATCTAGAACTAATGTTTCACTAACTAGACTATTCTAGAAATTTAACTAGAAAATTATGATACTTATTCTTCCAAAAAATCTACTTTAGATATTTTTTACACTCCCCCTTAAAGTGATTTTTTGAAAGTTATCCCAAACTCGTTGTAGAAGAACTCAAACGAAGCTTTGAACCATGTCTTGGTGAAACTCTTAGCAGTTTTTCCAATTCCTTTTTCTCCTTCCAATGATGAAGATTTTTCGTCATCGATTTGTCCTTGATGTGTTTTATGATGTTGAGTTCTCGAGCTCCCCCTTTCTCCGAACTCCTCCACAATGCAACTTCATTGTCGGGAGACACATGTGATGAAAAAGTTTGGAGCTCTAGCATTTAAGATTTTAGAACTTACTCTTTTTGAAGCAACTCCATAACACAAGGACATTTCATCTGTATCAGCCTTCTCATTTGATTCGATGACGATCTGATCATCAATTTTTTGTGAGGCCTTAGCACCATAATAGAATCCACCACTAGATTTCGTCTCTAGCTCTTCAATCATATTGTATGTCTTTTCATCTAAAATTGGAACTTCTCTTTCAACTTTATCATTCATTTGATTGTTATCTTCTTCATCAACTTTCAATATTTCCTATGAGCCAACGATTGAACTTGATGCAATAGATGATTGATCAGAGACTTCAACTTCTACTACATCTTCCTTAATAGTTTCTCTAATAATGTCATCACTGGCATATTGATTTTCAGACACAGTTTCCTCAGAATCTACTTCAACATCTTTCACGTTCAAATTTTTATGGCCAATTTCAGGATTTGCTTATT
Source organism: Capsicum pubescens (assembly GCA_030864215.1). Taxonomy (NCBI): domain Eukaryota; kingdom Viridiplantae; phylum Streptophyta; class Magnoliopsida; order Solanales; family Solanaceae; genus Capsicum; species Capsicum pubescens. The sequence continues at coordinate 181,567,553 of CM061539.1, read as the reverse complement.
TGATTTCGTCGATAGCAGCTACCACGTCTCCAGTCTGAACATTGTCAGTATCCTTTTGCTTTTTATCCTTGTCTTACTTCTCTAAATAATAGATTGTATTACATCCAATACAATCTCTTTCCAAATTTATGAAAGCCAAAACATTTATTGTTCGACTGTCAACTTCTAAGTATCTTTCCCAACCTTCTTCTTCTTCAACAACTTTTCCAATATGAACCATGTTGCTCTTCGTGGCTAAGCAATATCTTCTTATATGTCCTGCTTTGCCACACCGATAACATCTGAGAGGCTTTTTATAATTGTTAAAAGACTCTTTCTTCTTTCCAGGCGAGCTTGAACCACATGCGAATCGAGAGTGAGGCATATCTCTTCTTTTTCCTTTAACGTTTCTCTTGCTAGCTACAAGAGCATTTCTTTCCCTTTCTTTGACTAATTCACCAGCCAAATGTTTGGCTAATAACTCCTGTGACGACAATAAATTCTCAAATTTCTCCAGAGATAGTTGTTTAGCCCATCCCTGAATTGATGTCACAAAGGGAATATATTTTGGCTTCAAACCATGAATGGTAATTTTTCTCATTTGTGCTTCAGAGATAGCCTCGTCCGAATTCAATAAAGAAATCTCAGAACATGAGTTTTTAATCCTTAAAAAGTACTCGGCAATAGAAAGATTACCTTGAGTGGTGTTCGCCAATTCATTCTCCAATAGCTGTAAACGAGCTTCATTTTTCTTGTTGAATAATTGGTCGAGCGTCCACCAAATTTCATGAGCTGGTTTACATCTTATAATATGATCAAATAAAACGGAGGAGATGGACCTATTCAGGATAAACTCTACCTTTGCGTTAATCTGCTTTCACTTCTTGTATGCACTATTATTCTTCGGTCCGTCATCCAGAGGACTTGTGTTATTCCCGTTAACATCCCACAAATCCTCGCCCAAAAGGTATGACTCCATACAAGTCTTTCATGCCTTATAATTGGACTGATTCAACAACTCCATTCCGAGTCCATTAATGCGTCTGCTTAAATCCATTCACACAAATTAGTTGAATCAACCACGAATCCGATCTTGAAATAAACACAAGTCAATCTATGACTTTGACTCTGATACCATGCAGAGAATAGCAAAAGAAAGATGTAGTTGGAGAGACCTTTTGCTAGCCCAAGATTATTAACTAAGATCGGAAGATTCAACTAAGAAGAGTAAGTTACAAAAGTGAAGGAAGATATTAAAACAAGAACTTGGATTTGGAAGAAGACTACTTGGATATGTTTTGTATTGAATTTTATTTTTTGAATGATTACAAATGTTCAAGACATCCCTATTTATACTTGTGTATAGATGATTCTAGAAAATTTTCTAGATACTTCTACAAAAACAATCTAGAGATCTTTATCTTCTACTTCTACTCTAGATATTTCTTTATCCAAGTGACTACACTAGATTATCCTAGAAACTTATCTAGAACCAATATTTTACTAACTAGACCATTCTAGAAATTTAACTAGAAAAATATGATACTTATTCTTCCAAAAAATCTACTTTAGATATTTTTCACAATCCTTAATCTAAAATCCTCTAAGCATAGCTTAAAATCACAATAATTTCTTCCCCCAACCAACCATGAATATATATGGACTTAGCAATCCAACCTGCAACCAATTTATCAAAAACACCTATAATCATTTCCAAGACTTGCGTCGTGTGACTTATGTTAAATTACTTGGAATACTATATAATTTATGGAGCTTTACAAATAAGTAAAATAGGAATGAACTATCTACTTGGTCAAGTCCGAAGTAGTTGTCCAACTTATGAACTTGAGAATCCTTTGTTTTTTTTAAATAACCTTAGTGTCCATGCCTCGATTGATTCCAATGAGCCGCCATCTAAACATGTATAAGGTCTATCAAAAATTTAAAAAGATGCGAATAAATGATCTAGTATTTTGTTTCTATCGGATTTTGAACTTAAGACATCATACTGCCAACACACTTCATTGACCACTAGGTCACTCCTTGGGAATCCTTATTAGAAGGAACATTCACTATAACAGATCGAATGCACACATTAATATTCACTATAACAGATCGAATGCTCACATTAATAATAATAATCTACGACAGCATTAATAAAAGGAACATCCGCTGCGATGATATAAGCAAATAGCGGTAGCTTATCAACATATATAGTACTGAAACGAAATGCATACATCAACAATCTACGATTATTATATTGCTATATAGCAATATAAACATGATATATATTCTAATTAATACCAAGAATCCAAGAGCCTGACAACTTCAAAAGAAAGATAAGCATCAAGACAAGCATAACATATCTGATCAAGGCTAAGCCAACGCTCATCCCAAGCACTCAAAGTAACACTCTTCGGCTTGTAAATTTGTGTTCCAACAACTTTCCTCACCAGATCTTTAAGCCCAGCTCTCCGAAGATTGTCATTATCAAGCTCCTCCGCCGCCCACTCCCGGAGATCAACCTTATCCGAAAGTTCAATTCCGTAATCATTCAACAACTTCTTCGCATCATTCTCAATACCGACACCAACAAATCTGTAATCGTCGTCGTTGAGGAAGTTACGGAGTCGCCAGGGGATGGAAGGTGCGTGAATAATTTGGTAGATAAGACACCTTGTTCCGACGCAGAGTTGGATTGTTGCAACGGGGTTTTGAGCAGCGCCTGAGATGAAATTGGGGCGCCATTCGATGTCGAATCCGACGATCAAGCGGTGGAGGCGGCATTGGTTTGTTTTCTCTGTTTCGTTGACCCAGGAACAAACCTGGGTGGGATCACGAGTGACGATTGTTTCGATTTCGGTATCATCGAAAATCACATCGTACTGTTTGTGACTGTTGCAAGTCAACTGGTAGTCTTTGATCCTCACACCCATGGCGTCCAAAAAGTTACAAAGTATGATGAATACTGTATTTTGTTGTGAATTTGGGAGTCCAAATGGGACTCTGAGAAATGTAGTATTTATTAGGGTTGTATCCGACGTGTCGGTTAAAGCGTGTTAATGTGAAATGAAGAATTTGGATAGGAGGGGAAGCTGCCTATTATCTGCGTAGATTTAGTGTTGTAACCGACGGATCGGATTAAAGCCTATTACAGGTAAATTTTCAAGTTATGGGTTAAGTTTTCTTATTTCGCCTCAACTCTTTGTTGTGTTGGATACCTAGCTTTTCTTTTAAATAAAGCAGTATGAACAAATACGAATCTCTTTTATGTTTGTTGGGCATGCATAGCTGAAGCAAAGAAAGTTTTGCTCTTTGATATTTATTTTTATTTGGATTGTAAATTTCTTTTGTAGTATAAATATTATTTACTCCATTGTTTAGTGCTGGAATAAGTAACTCAGGTAGAGTACCGTGCAAAAATGGTCAATTCTTTATTTCTTCTTCCATATTTTCATAAATAGTACTGTGTAAAAAAGGTCAATTCTTTATTTCTTCTCTCATATTCTCATAAAGAGTACTGTGCAAAAACGGTCAATTCTTTATTTCTTCTCTTTTATTTCTTCTCTCATATTCTCATAAAGAGTACTGTGCAAAACGGTCAATTCTTTATTTCTTCTCTCATATTCTCATAAAGAGTACTGTGCAAAAACGGTCAATTCTTTATTTTATTTCTTCTCTCATATTCTCATAAAGAGTACTGTGCAAAAACGATCAATTCTTTATTTCTTCTCTCATATTCTCATAAAGAGTATTGTGCAAAAACGGTCAATTCTTTATTTCTTCTCTCATATTTATGTGGGTATGTATGTTCACTATCAATTTAGGAGCAATCAACTTAATTATGATTTTGGAGTTAGTTATAGTATTTCAAATCGATTATAATTCCCAGCCTAAATTAAATATTTTCTTTATTTAGTTTAATTACTAAATTTTTCTTCTTAAAGATAGAAAAAATTAAATTTTATAATATTTAGGACTTTAAGATCTAAAATTTTGGTCATGTGAACAACTGAACAAGAGATATGAAATCATAAAATCTTAGCACAGACAAAAATAATTTCTTCCAAGTCTTGGTGAATATAATTACCTGATTTTGTTTATCTATTGTATCAATATGATTCCTCTCTTTTTATTATTTAAATAAATTATTCAATAATTTATTCTTTTTTGTGAATATTTTATGTTAATTAATCGACATGCACATACTAAAATTAGAAGAATACACATTTTGACATTTATACAAATCTAATATTACATATATTGAGCAATATTTTCATTTTTATTAATAAAACAAATATTGCATTTATTTTTACAATAATTGTTATTTGATTTATTCTTTTTTTTACATATTTTATTTTAATTAATTGACAAGCACATGCAAAAATTAGAAGAATACACATTTTGACATTTAAACAAATCTAATATTACATATATTGTGTAATATTATGTACTTGTAAAATTTTTATATACAATCTTTTATATTGACGTGACACACACGTACAACGCACGTACACTAAACTACTATTTGTAAATGTGTAGTGTATTATCACGATACAATGAGCTGTGATTTTAAAAAGTTGAGGTCATAATGTTTTATTATATGGGTATATAATGTCAAAGTTGAACAAACTATCATTACCGATTATCATATCGCAAAATATCAAAACTGAAATTTAAAATATGAGATATTCTACAACTCTCGCCTTAGAGACACAAGTTATCTCAAGAATTTTCAAAGAACTCCATAACTACAATTCATGCCCTTAAAATTGCTTTGATATCAAAAAAAGAAGATCTGCGGATTATTCAATTTTTTATTATCCGGCATGTAACCGACGTGTTGGTTAAAGCCCTATCAATGTGAAATTAAGAATTTGGATAGGAGGGGGATGATGATGATTATTATTCGGGCGTAAATTTAGGATTGTAACCGACGGGTCAGATTAAATCCTATTAATATGAAGTGGTGGACATGGTTATAATTATCATACTTGATATTGTGATTTTGGTATATGATACGGTATACGATATTTATAAATCATATACTGTTTGTGTCTGTTGCAAGTCAACTGGTAGTCTTTGATTCTCACACTCATTGCGTTCAAAAACAAAGAAAGTATGATGAAGACTATTGTTGTGAATTTAGGAGTCCAAATGGGATTGAGAAATATAGTACAGTACTTATTAGGGTTGTAACCGACGTGTCGGTTAAAGCCTATTAATGTCAAAATTAAGAGTTTGGATGAGAAGGGGAGGAGAGAATGATTATTATCCGGGCATAAATTTAGGATTGTAACCGACCGGCCCAATTAAATCTTATTACTAATACGAAGTTATGAGTCCGGAACCATTCTAGTGTAGTCACTTGGATAAGTAAATATCTAGAGTAGAAGTAGAATATAAAAGATCTCTAGATTTTTCTTGCAGAAGTATCTAGAAGATTTTCTAGAATAATCTATACACAAATATAAATAGGGATGTCTTGAACATTTGTAATTATCCAAAAAATAAAATCCGATACAAAGCATATCCAAGTAGTCTTATTCCAAATCCAAGTTCTTCTTTCAATATCTTTCTTCACTTTTCTAGCTTTCTCTTCTTAGTTGAATCTTTCGATCTTAGTTAACGATCTTGTGCTAACAGAAGGTCTCTCCAACTATACATTTCTTCTGCTATTCTCTACAAGGACATGACCTCCTACCATAAAATTTGAGTTCTTCCTTATGATATTTTGGGTTGATCATAACTCATTCTTCTCAAAATCCACCCAATGAAAGTAATTATACTCTCTCCCACTTTTTTAGTTACTTTACTCTCTCTCCTTATTAATATACGTAAAATAGCCGATATATACATAGCATTCTATGTATATGTTGAAATTTTTATAATATATTTAGGGAGTTGGAATTTTTTATAATATTGAAAATATAAGCTGTGTATTTGTGTAATTTTTAATATTGTTTTCTCTCTGTTTGGTGTATCTTTCCGAGATGCTGATAAACTCCTCTTATAGGAGAGAAATGTTGTGTTTTGATGTCATTGCTGACATAAATAAGGATTGCAATATCAACCATTGCAACCGAAGAAATATTGCAGATGTACTCTTTGCCAAAAAAGTTGAAAAAATTGTGGCATACTTTGAAAAGTTAGCCATCGCATTATGGGTTGGACCCCACAAATTGTAACCATGTCCACCACTATAATCCATATTATAGGTAAATTCAGAGTCTGGAACCATTCTATGCCACCAAACTATGCCATATATAAAAAAATGTATCAATCTATGCTTAACTCACAAAAATTGTGAGTTATGCACAAATATCTTTAACGGAAGACAGCTCATGGTGTTAATTTTTTTGGAAAGTGCATAACTCACAATTTTTGTGAGTTATTCATTCTTATTTTTACATAACTCACAAAAATTGTGAGTTATGCATTTTATTTTCAACATAACTCACAAAAATTGTGAGTTATGCATTCTTATTTTAACATAAATCACAATTTTTGTGAGTTATGTTGAAAATAAAATGCATAACTCACAATTTTTGTGAGTTATGTAAAAATAAGAATGAATAGCTCACAATTTTTGTGAGTTATGCATTCTTATTTTTAACATATTTTTATTACATTCAAAAAGCATGAATAATAATTACATGAAATTAGCAATATAAATAATAATAACATGAAATTAACAAACATAACTTATTAGCGATGATATTTTAGACCTATCGATAATAATCAACAGTATCCAAGCTTAGTGACAAATGAACATTTGCAGATGTTTCAGCATTGTGCATCCATCCAAGTTGAGATGATTGACCATAATTATAGTCATTAAATAAATCAACATTATTCGTGTCACGCAGAGTTAAGACCCTAAATAAAATATAGAGAAAATACATAATTACACCACTGATGTTGTCCGAGATTTTGAAAAAGACACTTAAACTTTCAATATCGCTTATTACACCACGATTCTTATTTAATCCCTTGTAAATACATCATTTTTACTTATTTTTTGTCTCTGCGTGTAGTCACGCATGCCAGACGCGTGAACAATTAAATGTGATTCAGTTACCCAATTAAACTCTGTCACGTGTCAATTAAATGTCCAAAAAATAGAATTCTCTTCTTCTTCTCCTCTTTAAAACCATCACCTCCTTCCAGTTGTCATTAACGACTATTTTGAAGAAAATTTTTGCCTTTTTTTCTAATCTTCTCTCAACAAAATCAACCTTAAAAGGTAAGATATTTCTATTTATGTTGTAATTTTTAAAGAAATTCAGTCCTGAAAGCTTTAATTTCGTCTTAATTTTTTTTTTTTAATTTTTTTGAAACCATGTTAAATTTTGTGTCTAGGTATTTGCTGAAAATAGTTTTACAATGTCAAATGCAATCTTGAATCGAATTTATAATGACGATAACGATCCCATGTTGCGTGTAAAAATGCGATGCAAACATAGAGACTTACTGTCAATGCAAACGTCATGGTCGGAGGACAACCCAGCTAGAAGATTTTGGTCTTGTCCACGCTATCGTGTATGTCCTATACATGTTTTCTTATTTTTTTCTCTTGTTTCTGTTCAATTGATTTGTTTATGCTCCTTTGAGGAGAAATCATGCAACTTCTTTAGATGGAGGGACCCGAAAAAGACTGATTTACGATCAAAGACAGTTATTCCGAGATTGGCGAAGAGAATCAAGGAGTTGTAAGAAGCATTGACATTTTATTAAAGTAATGGCAAATGGGTGGTGAATAAGGAGAAGAAGAGCAAATGTTGTAATTGGAAGCTCATCGTCATGATTGTCATAGTATTTTTTCTATTTTTGATTAGCATTATCAAGATAACGGATGATAAATGTAGCCGTGTGCAATTAAAATTGTCATAGTCATTCTCTTGTTCTACAAAATAGTGTTCGTCTTTTCTCTTGTCGGAATAGTAGTTGCTTAACAAGATGAAATTTTGATTGGTTGTGTAACACTAAGTGTTCGTCTTTTCTCTTGTCGGAATAGCAGTTGCTTAACAAGATGCAATCTATTTTATATCAATATATTGTGTAATACCTTTGTAATCTATTTTGTATCAATATATTGTGATATTGACAACATTTGTGAGCATTCAAAACGTAAAGTGCAGTGAATAGACTAACAAAGCAACTATAATAAAAGAAAATGAGGACTTCATTTAACACATTCATACTCTTGTTTCAATTTGAACAACAAAACTTGTTTTGTTTGGTACCTAACAAAACATACCTTAATACTTAAAGGTACCTAACAAAACAAACTGCCCAAAACATTGTTTGATTGCTACAAAACAAGAACAAAAGCCTATCACCATCAACAAAACATACAAAAAGTAATTGTTTGTGACAATATCACCAATCTCCACCAAAATATACACATCATATTATCAAGATCTACTTCGCGTTGGACTTGGGGGACATACTATAATATATTGTATTTTCCTCGTGAATAATTTCGTCATCCCAAAAAAATGCAACTATAACACGTTCAGAATTTATTCTCTAAAATTTGATAAAATTTTGAAAAGATAAATTGAGTTTGAAGATGATTGAAAAAGGGAAGAAGAATTGAAGTTGAAGAAGAAGAAGAATTTGAAAACCATATACAAAGAATGAATGTATACGGGTGTTTAAATAGGAGAATTTGATAAAACTGATGCATAACTCACAAAAAAAGGTGAGTTATATACTTTTATGAGTTATATGTTAAATAGAATTTCGGAAACGTTTTTAATTATTTAAATAACTCACAAATGAATGGATACTCACAATTTATCTGAGTTATGTTAAAATAAGAATGCATAACTCACAATTTTTGTGAGTAATGTTGAAAATAAAATGCATAAATCACAATTTTTGTGAGTTATGTTAAAATAAGAATGAATAACTCACATAAATTGCGAGTTATGTACTTTTCAAAAAAATTAACACCGTAAGCTATCTTCCGTTAAAGATATTTGTGCATAACTCACAATTTTTGTGAGTTAAGCATAGATTAGTACATTTTTAAATATATGACATAATTTGATACTTTTTTTAGTTTGGTGACATAAAATGATTCCGGACTCATAACTTCGTATTAGTAAAAAGATTTAATTGGGCCGGTCGGTTACAATCCTAAATTTATGCCCGGATAATAATCATTCTCTCCTCCCCTTCTCATCCAAACTCTTAATTTTGACATTAATAGGCTTTAACCGACACGTCGGTTACCGACCGGCCCAATTAAATCTTATTAGTATACCCCTTGTTATACTCTAGGTACATATATACCCTTATCGTTAATGAAAAGGTACAAATATACCCTTATCATTAACGGAGGGACACGTGTTGATTTTCTGTTCGCTAGCTTGTTTTAATTAAATTCAGTTGAATTAATTCCAAATTCAACCCAAATTAAAATCATGCCCGACCCAAATTGAAATCACAACCAACCCGGTCAATTAAGTATTCAAACGCATCTCTACTACGCATATAGTCAGTCCCACTTTCTCTCACATCTCTTACTCTCTCTCTCTACGCGTAAGAAAAATCCTAAAAAAATCTTCATTCACGATTGATTCTACGTCTTCTTCAACTGAGAATCGCGTTGGAATCTGCATGTATGTTTCTTCTCAATCTACGACCATTCATTTAACTATTTTCTTATTTTGGTGTGTTGTTGTTTAAATCGAAAGTTCTAGAAAATTATTTTTGAGTTCGATTTTAGGTGTAGTTGTCGATTATATTTTGGGGTATGTGAGCTTATATATTGTCGATTCTGTTGTTGATTTTAGAAGTTTTAATGTTTTTTGGTGTTTATTAAGGTTTTTTGTTTGATGTCATTTTCATATATTTGCTTGAAATCTATGTGTTTTTATTTTAAGGAAATGTCCTTTTTTTAAAGATTTGTGTGCTTATATATTGTTCATTTTAGGATTTTTGACTTTTGACTTTTTTTGTCTAGGATTTTACTTTGATTTCGATTTCAATATGTGCTTGAGGTTTGTGCATTTTTATATTAAAGAAATGTCTGTTTTTCTAGTATTTTGCTTTGTTATAGATTTTTGTAGATCTGCTTGGAGGGTCGCCATCACTATTGGTTTCTTTATTTACTTTTTGCGGTTTGAATTTAAGTTTCAGGGAATTAAAAACTATTCAAAGTATTTTTAGAAATTTGTGCACATTGTTAAACAATATTCCATTATCTTGTTGGATTTTGTATAAATATGTGGTCCCTCCTTCATTTTTTTCTTTATAAAATAGGAGAATGATATCTTTTTCATGTGTTTGAGACTTGCCTTTATGAAATGGTCCCGTTATTCTCTATTGTTGTTTCTGGTCCATAAATAAAGTCTATGATAAAATATTAATTTGTTGTCAACATTAGTAATTATCTTTTTTTCGAACATTCTCTGACTTTTCCTTTTGGCTTCACATTTAAGCATGTTAACATTAGCTCTCCTAAATGTTAGTGAGTATCCTACTACTATGGGTGGGCATGGTATGGTATGATACGATATTTGAAATTTCAGTACGATAATTTTGGTATTCGATTTTTAAAAATATTATATCATTGTCATACCATATTAATTTGGTATGGTTCGGTATTTTGACGTTTGGTTTCGGTATTTTGCGGTATGGTAATCGGTAACCATAGTTTGTTTAACTTCGACAATATATACTCGGATACTAGAGTATTATTACTTCGACTTTTCAAAAGCACGTCTTAATTGTATCATAAATACACATTAATGATGTAGAAATATTGAAAAAGAAGTACAAACAATTCTTTTTATTAGTCAATTATACCAAAAAAACATTTCAATCAAAATAGAGTAGCGAAAGTTTCAATGTCTAAACATTTTTATACTAATACTAAGTATTATATTTGTGTGTCTCTGTGTATATATATATCTATATATATAAAAGTTGCTTATGTAATTATATATATACTTCAGTATGTCATTTGTAAATATCGAATACCATACCATATACCATAAAAAAAAAATGTATACCATATACCATACCAAATATCATAATATCAAAATCACGGTGTTAAAAAATTTAATTTGGTATGGTAATTCGGTATATACCATACCATGCCCACCTCTACCTACCACTATCATAAATTGCTTGTATCATTAGAATATATTACATTGGTGTAAAGTTAACAGTTAAAACTGTTTGTTACATAACTTTTTACTGTAAGATAGATAATTAAACTACATACTGTTATGTAACTAAATTGTTATAGCAACAAATGTAAGATAATCAAAGAAGTAGAAATTCAGACAATTTCATCTAAAAGACTTAACAACAAAAAGAAAATAAGTGATGAGCTTTGCATTCAACGTTGCACAACTCTTCAATACAACTTGTCCTACCTACACTGCACATAAACTTGTTATAATGATTTATCATGTTAAACTGATTTCTTGAACTCCCTTTAGATCTGGCTGTATTTAGTATCACCCAAACAATACCCAAATCCTGATAATTAATACTTTAGGATCTGGGATAGATTTATGTGTTAGGACCAAATCTGAGATGCTAGAGATTTGGACTTTCCCGCTGTCATACAGAATATCCAAAAACAATACCCAGTTAAAACTATTTGTTAATTTTGGTTTAGTAATGTAAAGGTTTCACAATACACTAAACAAAAGCAAAATATTGAACTATCCAGCTTGTGGTGTTCAAAGTAAAATATGTCAATCTAAAAGCAAAATTTACTTGAATGAACTTTTGTTTGCAACAGTACGATGATGGCTGATTATTGAACTTTATTTCGGGGCGGTTTAAGTCTTGAAACAGATTTTCCAAGTACATCAAATGGAGCGTTTATGATCAAATCTTTTGGATGTTTTGTACTTGGCTTTTTCTATGTTTTAAGCTTTCACTTGGCCTTGCATTGGCTATATTTACAGATGATACCTATTCTTTTCCATCCTGGATCTATATCAGATCTTTGATTTAGTGGAGTCGGAAATACTATGCCTAGTAGTGTCACTGGTAAATCATCAGCCAACTTATGGTTATGCATCATTCATGTTGGTGTCAAGTTGAAGCCTTGAAGAAAAAGGGGCCTAGCGAATCCCTGTATGCCAAAGCCACGGAGACACTGGTGTCGATCCAAAAGCGGCTTCCATGCGGCTCAACATGGACTGCGATTCAGCTGCAGAGATTGAGGCTGATAAGAGTGATGACCCTGAAGTTCCTGCAGCTGTGGTTAGTGGATGAGATAATGCTGTGAATCTGTGTTTTTATATTTAGCAGGCTGTATGTAGTGATGGTTAAGTAACATTTAGTCTGTGTGCAATCTAGTGTAGCCATAAGAGCACCAATATTAACTTTATTTTTTGGAACACCTACAGAAGAGATAGTAAATTCACTTTTCTTTCGTAAAGTTTAGTCGATCGAGTCATGATCAAATCAGCATCGAGCTAGTACTGCAAACTTTCAACTCTAATTTTACTCTTTACTGAGCTAAATACTGGCCCTACGGGTTTGGTTAACTTTTACAACAGACAGTCAGATAACTTTTACCAATCCAAACTAGAAATGGTAAAAATTATGAAAACAGCCCGAATAAAGTAATCTTATAACAAACCTGATATCTGGTGGGAGGTGGCAAGTATCCTGGGGATTTAGTCGAGGTGCACGAAAGCTAGACCGGACACCACGGTTAATTTTCTTTAAAAATAATCCTACAAGTCTCATGTCTGTAATAATCAGAAAAGAGCTGAATTCTACAAAGCTTTAACATATCCTCAAATCTCCAAACAACAGAAAAAACAAAATGAACACAGTGCATCTTATGTTGAAATAAGACTATGGATTTGTTGCATTTGCCCGCAATCTGAGTCTAAGAGATATATAAGTGATGCCGGGTGCTCTTTGCATCTGCTTGATGCCAGCAATGAAACAATTTACTCCTGCAACCAATTTATCAGAAACACCTATAATCATGTTCCAAGACTTGCGTCGTGTGACTTATGTTAAATTACTTGGAATACTATATAATTTATGGAGCTTTACAAATAAGTAAAATAGGAATGAACTATCTACTTGGTCAAATCCGAAGTAGTTGTCCAACTTATGAACTTGAGAATCCTTTGTTTTTTTTAAATAACCTTAGTGTCCATGCCTCGATTGATTCCAATGAGCCGCCATCTAAACATGTATAAGGTCTATCAAAAATTTAAAAAGACGTGAAGAAATGATCTAGTATTTTGTTTGAACTTAGACATCATACTGCTAACACACTGCATTGACCACTAGGTCACTCCTTGGGAATCCTTATTAGAAGGAACATTCACTATAACAGATCGAATGCACACATTAATATTCACTATAACAGATCGAATGCACACATTAATAATAATAATCTATGACAGCATTAATAAAAGGAACATCCGCTGCGATGATATAAGCAAATAGCGGTAGCTTATCAACATATATAGTACTGAAACGAAATGCATACATCAACAATCTACGATTATTATATTGCTATATAGCAATATAAACATGATATATATTCTAATTAATACCAAGAATCCAAGAGCCTGCCAACTTCAAAAGAAAGATAAGCATCAAGACAAGCATAACATATCTGATCAAGGCTAAGCCAACGCTCATCCCAAGCACTCAAAGTAACACTCTTCGGCTTGTAAATCTGTGTTCCAACAACTTTCCTCACCAGATCTTTAAGCCCAGCTCTCCGAAGATTATCATTATCAAGCTCCTCCGCCGCCCACTCCCGGAGATCAACCTTATCCGAAAGTTCAATTCCGTAATCATTCAACAACTTCTTCGCATCATTCTCAATACCGACACCAACAAATCGGTAATCGTCGTCGTTGAGGAAGTTACGGAGTCGCCAGGGGATGGAAGGTGCGTGAATAATTTGGTAGATAAGACACCTTGTTCCGACGCAGAGTTGGATTGTTGCAACGGGGTTTTGAGCAGCGCCTGAGATGAAATTGGGGCGCCATTCGATGTCGAATCCGACGATCAAGCGGTGGAGGCGGCATTGGTTTGTTTCCTCTGTTTCGTTGACCCAGGAACAAACCTGGGTGGGATCACGAGTGACGATTGTTTCGATTTCCGTATCGTCGAAAATCACATCGTACTGTTTGTGACTGTTGCAAGTCAACTGGTAGTCTTTGATCCTCACACCCATGGCGTCCAAAAAGTTAGTATAAAATATGATGAATACTGTATTTTGTTGTGAATTTGGGAGTCCAAATGGGACTCTCAGAAATATATTATTTATTAGGGTTGTATCCGACGTGTCGGTTAAAGCCTATTAATGTGAAATGAAGAATTTTGATAGTAGGGGATGCCGCTTATTATCCGCGTAAATTTAGCGTTGTAAAGCCTAGTCACTGATGCCCATGCTAAATTTGAACCCAAACTTAAAAAGTGAAAATAATAATTTAATTTAAGAGTTAGAATTTGTGGTATATTTTTTATTATACAGTTAGTTTAATGTAATATCACATTAATTATTTCTTATTAATATTTAATAAGTCTATAAATTTTTTATTTCTATAAATAAATAATTTTTAAAGAAAAATTATTTGTGAGAAAGCAAGTTTAACAGGAAAATAAGCCTTAGGAATTATTATTTTTTAATAATCGTGATGTCTATGCCTGCTTTTCTACACCTCGACTAAATTCACTGGATACCGACCACCTCCAACCAACAACAAATATCAGGTAACTCTATTCACTAAGGCTAGAACAGATGGAAAGATTCACCAAACATTTTTTTTTTTATCTCTGTTGGAATTCAAACCTAAGACCTCAGGTTCTCAACTAATTTTGCTCTTCATCTATACTTTATACTTTTAAAAATAGTTTTCAGCTAACCAAAAATAAAAGGTTTTAAAACATGTATAATTCGATCTTATCTCATAATATTTAAATAATGTTCACGTTATTGATCAATAATTTCTACTTTGAGTATTCAACATAATAAATATTTTATAGGCAATGTAAGATTATTCAAGAAAAAAAAATTTAGATAAAAAAAGTTCTTAAATTTTTTTCTTTTTTTATAAGAATCGTATTTGCTTCAACAACAAAAAATACGACATTATAACATTTACGCTAGAAACTTCTCCTTTTTCTCGTCTTCATTCTCTAATGTAATTGACAAACTTTTTTCATATGAAAAAATTTTGTTACAAATTTTAACAAGGACAAAACTTATTTAGAGAAAATAAAGGACTTGTGCATACAAAGGGAAAAGTTCCTCTATATATGTTTTATTATAAAAGTAACTATCGATGATTAGATGTCTTATAAAGAATCTAATTTTCTAGAATTAGATATAATTTATCTTTAAAAATCTCTTTTTATTCTTAATAAAATAATTTATAGATACAAAATATTTAATATTTATTTTAAATTATAAATTTATAAAAAAAGTCTTTTAAAACTTTTTTTATGCTAAATCAAATTATATTTTACCTAAATTAAGATGAGATGATTAGATGTCTTATAAAGAATCTAATTTTCTATAATTAGATATAATTTATATTTAATTTTTTTTTGTTTATAATAAAATAATTTATAGATACACAATATTTAATATTTATTTTAAATTACAAATTTTATAAAAAAGTCTTTTAAAACTTTTTTTTATGCTAAATCAAATTATATTTTACCTAAATTAAGATGAAAGACTAAATAAGAGTTCAAGAACATGTATCAAATAAAAAAAAAAATTAAATGCGACTTTGTCAAATTTTACATAAAAAAGTCTTATCGAAATATCAAAATTCAAAATATCAAATCCTATCGAATTAAAAAGATATGATACTAATATAGTAGTACTTTTTAAAACAAATTATCAAAATCGCAATATTAAAGTTACAAATACAATACCATGTACATCCCTCGTTACAATTATAAGATCAATATTATCTGTACTGTAGAATATATTAATTAATTATTATTATTCTTAATGAATTGCCTCTCATAAAATCTTTTTCTTTTCCATTCCTAATTTATAGCCCATTTTTATGATATATACTGTTTCAATTTTAAAAATAAAATCTGAAGTATAATACACTGCGAGGTTTTGCAGTGGAGTTGTGATGGAGACGGTTTCATTGGAAGTAGTTGGAGCCTTGGAGGTGACAACTGTATCACGAAGAATCATTGTTAGTAGTGGAAGGTGCAGGGGCCTGTAATTTAGTCGAAGTGCACCAAAGCTATCCCGCGAAAAAAAATGCTTCATAAAGAATCATATGATCAGGACAACCGAGCCTATGAAATTCTTGATTTCCTAATACACAAACTTAGTTTAAATGATTCGATTTTCAAGCTTAATGAGCAGTTTCACTTGGCGCCAAAATGGAACGTATCCGAAATTCAAAATTTCTCATATACCCGACTTCAATGCAACTGAGCTATGGCTTGTTTCAATCCTCCAAAGGCTGAAAGAACCAAAACTTATTCAACAAGTTCATGCCCACATTGTTGTCTCTGGTCTTTTTCGGAGTACGCGTCTTTGTAACAGATTGATGAATTCATATGCATCATGTCGACATATAGGAGAAATCAACAAAGTTTTTTGTTTTATAGAGCACAAAAACTTGGTTTCTTGGACCATATTGATAAATGGGTTTACAAAGAATGGTTTTTTTGTTGAAGCTATTGAGAAATTTGGGCAGATGGTTAATTGTGGGTTAATGCCTAATGCAATTACAATTTCAAGTGTTTTACCTGCTATCGGAAAATTAAGGTTGATCCTGATGGGGAAATCACTTCATTGTTATTGGGTTAAGCAAGAGTATGGATGTAATGTGTTTGTGCAAAGTGGATTGGTTCATATGTATTCGAAATTGGGGTGTCCGATTGCTGCCAGATATGTGTTTGATAGTATGTCTGAGAGGAATGCTGTCTCGTGGAACGCGATTATTTTTGGGTATTCTAATAATGGTATGGTAGAGGAAGCAATTGGACTATTCAATTTAATGAGAAGGAGCTTGTTAATGGATACATTTACGATAATGAGTTTGGTTTCTGCTGCTTTTGGGGTTGGGGATTTACAAATAGTTACTCAAATTCATGGTTTAGTAGTTAAATCTGGTCATGATAAAAGCCAACCTGTTGAAACTCGTCTGATGGAGATGTATATTGATGTAAACTTTGTTGATGATGCTTACTGTATATTCTTTGAGATGTCTGTAAAAGATGTAGTTGCTTGGACATTGATGTTAACGGGGTTTGTAAAAAGTGGAAACTTGAGTATGGCGGTAGAACATTTCAACCAGATGATGGCCACAGAAGACGTGGAACTTGATTCTGTTGCTCTGATTGGTATCCTTTCAGGATGCAGCTGTTCAGGAGCTTTGCAGCAAGGCAGGAGGGTGCATGCATTGGTAATAAAAATTGGGATTGAAGGCGATACTTTTTTGGGATCATCTATTATAGACATGTATGCAAATTGTGCTAAGTTGGGTGATGCGAGAAGATTTTTTGAAGGGATGGCTGTGAAAGATGCTGCATGCTGGAATGCATTAATTGCTGGTAATGGGATGCATGGGTACGGTAATGATGCAGTACACCTTTTCCAGGAGATGCAAGATTTAGGTATAGATCCAAATGAGTCAACCTTGGTTTCTGTCTTGAGCGCTTGCGGTCATGGTGGGTTGGTTGAACAAGGATTGTATATTTTTGACAATATGGTAGCAAGATGGAACCTTTTTCCCAATCAAAAGCACTACACATGTGTTGTTGACCTTCTTGGACGTGCAGGGAGATTAAATGATGCTTACTCAGTAATTAGTAACATGCATTTGCAACCAGGTGTGGATGTTTATGGTGCTTTGCTTGGTGCTTGTAAAGCTCATGGGAATATTGAGCTAGGTGTTGAGGTATCACAGAGGCTTTTTGAGCTAAAGCCAGAAGATGCAGGATATTATGTACTTCTCTCAAATATTTATGCTTTGTCCGGAAATTTGGAGGGTGTAAAGTCAACCAGATCATTACTCAGATCAACAGCTTTAAAGAAGGATCCAGGCCTGAGCTCAGTCGAGATAAATGGAGCAGTTTACACATTTATGGCTAGCGAAAAGGATCATCCACTATATCCTGAAATCTCTAGGTTTCTGAAGGACTTAATATTCAGAATACAAGAAGAAGGATATGTGCCTGATACAAAGTCTGTTTATCAAGATGTGGCAGAGGATCTGAAAAAGGATATTCTTTATCACCACAGTGAGAAGTTGGCGATTGCTTTTGGATTGATGAGAACAAAACCAGGAGCAATCATACGGGTGACGAAAAATCTCCGAGCATGCAATGATTGCCACTCTTCGTGTAAATATATCTCCAAAGTTTTTGGAAGAGCGCTAGTCATCAAGGACCAAAACCGCTTTCACGTTTTCCATGATGGGAACTGTTCATGTGGGGACTATTGGTGACACTGACTCTGATTAATCGACATTAACTTATCCCTCTAAACCACCTCATCTAGACTCTGATATCAACATTAACTTATCTCTCTAAACCACCTCATCTGAAAATCTCTGAGAGTAATTTATACTACTACGTTTGATGTTTATATCCAAACCAAATGGTGGAGCATTTCAAATGGACCATGAACATCATTCAGCATCAACTTATCCTCAAATAATTCTGACCAGGTAGCAAAGCTCCTCTTTCAGAATTCGCAGAGATTTTCCTATTGGAAGAGAACTGCACCCTCTATCTGCTTTTATGGGACACCATTTGATTGGTTATTTTAATATATTAGTTGGACTTGTGTATTCAATGAGGTATAGTGGAAAAGTAAATTTGAAGGAATGACCCTCGCGTAATATCAAAAAGGAATTTCAGGAAAGACAGAAGTAGTATAATAGGCCTCATAGGAAAGACCGAAAATGTTTGCAGTATGTAGATGTATAATTGTTGAGTGCATTTACTGTGCTAATTAGGAATGTGACTGAGAAGGTAGTGTACACCTATTAATACACCATAAGACATACATGCTGCAGCCTGTAGCATGCAAGACCTTAGAAATTGACAACTCATCTAATTACTTTTACTCAATATTGTTAGTATACACGGGGAAACTTCTCCCTGAGATAATTATTGATAAATTTAGAAGGTTTTCAAATGTTTAAGAAAACTAAATGCTAGAAGGATACATAGTTTTTGTTCTATTACATGCTTGTGATGTGGAGCAACCTATGACTTTCGGAGGTGATGTTATCATTTAGAAAAGTTGGATGAAAATCATAGCACAAAATTGAAATTGTATGAATTTTCTCGAATATAACACTTAACACTCTATGTGATTGTATAGTAATTGACATAAGAGAAGATCGTAGTAGAAAAACAGTTAGTGGTGAAATACTCATTGCATGAAAATAAATGACAAATTGACAATAAACTTTCGGAGAAACAGTTTGCAATAATGCAAGATATTCCTCTCAAACATGATGAAGGGATAAAACTGCTTGAAATCTCACTCTTTGTTCAAATTGCATATCATGAACCTGCTAAAGATTTTACTGATTTTAAAAGAAAGGAACTTTCCAAAGATGTCAGCTCAGGTTCAAAACGATCTAAAGATGTCAGCACTCAGCAGAATTTGAATTCTTAAATACATGAAATTCTGAAGGGTACAACAATAGCTATTATATTGAGATATCTTGAAAATAAGCTATAGCTCATGAAAAAAATGATCATTGGAGCAGCAATTGATTTCTTTTCCTTTGTCTGATCTTGGTGGCTACCATAGTTCTAAATTGTTGCCATGCTCGGCGTTACAGGGTAAACCGGGTTAGTTTCTTTTTTTTTTTGAGCGTAGATTCCTAAGTTCCCGATTGCTGCAATCTATGTTTAACTTCTAAAAGGTCCTTAATTGCTAGCCAGTAACCAGTTCAAGGAGAAAGGTTTTGGGTAGTTCTTAAAGTGTTTTTTTATGTAGGAAGCAATATTTGAATAGTATTTGCAAGGCCTAGCTAAATCCATTCCTTCTCCTTGTTGGAAACTAATGAAGGAGAAGTACCTAAAGATCATATTGCACTGCAGATGCTGGATGAAGAGATGACTTCTTTCCTTAATTTGGAGGTACTATTGCAGCTTTAATCACTGTAAGATGAGATTTTACAATTCATTATTGATGGTAAATGTTCAAATTTCTGCTACCAGTCTGTAATAGTACTAAGATTCCACTGTAGTGGGGTTAACAAGCATCTATATTTTTGTTTCCTTTTTTACTTTTGCTCTATCTATATGTCCAAATCTGACATAAAAAACCTTCTCCTGTAAGACTTCCATTCATGGATTTCCTAGACCAACAAAGAGAAGACTATATTTTGTTAAGATCATTTTTATTAGACTAGATATTGCCTGGTGTAAGCAGAAAGGAAGTTGATAATAGAAGGTATGCAGACAAAAGCAGGTTTAGTAATACTGCCTCATGAGCCATGTTATGCGATTTTGTATGTTCTTTCTTGTTTTACTTGAGCAACATTCTTTGCGACTGTTAATCAGCAAAAAACATTGCATTGGTTACCATTTTAAATTTGAAATTTTGAATGAAATGTTGTTTGCAGATAACGTTCCTTTTTCCCGTGATTCAGTTTTTTTTAATTTAAATAAATAAGAGATGACAACGGATATAAAGGTCAGTGAGTTCACTGTTTCTGTATTTTTTTAGATAGGACTATTGGAAAAAATTAAATCCATCCTAAATTTGCCCTAAGATTCGTGATATCAACTAATCAAGACATCAGTATCCCAAGTTCTTAAAAGTTATTTTGGTTTAGTAATGTAAAGGTTTCACAATACACTAAACAAAAGCAAAATATTGAACTATCCAGCTTGTGGTGTTCAAAGTAAAATATGTCAATCTAAAAGCAAAATTTACTTGAATGAACTTTTGTTTGCAACAGTACGATGATGGCTGATTATTGAACTTTATTTCGGGGCGGTTTAAGTCTTGAAACAGATTTTCCAAGTACATCAAATGGAGCGTTTATGATCAAATCTTTTGGATGTTTTGTACTTGGCTTTTTCTATGTTTTAAGCTTTCACTTGGCCTTGCATTGGCTATATTTACAGATGATACCTATTCTTTTCCATCCTGGATCTATATCAGATCTTTGATTTAGTGGAGTCGGAAATACTATGCCTAGTAGTGTCACTGGTAAATCATCAGCCAACTTATGGTTATGCATCATTCATGTTGGTGTCAAGTTGAAGCCTTGAAGAAAAACGGGCCTAGCGAAACCCTGTATGCCAAAGCCACGGAGACACTGGTGTCGATCCAAAAGCGGCTTCCATGCGGCTCAACATGGACTGCGATTCAGCTGCAGAGATTGAGGAGGCTGATAAGAGTGATGACCCTGAAGTTCCTGCAGCTGTGGTTAGTGGATGAGATAATGCTGTGAATCTGTGTTTTTATATTTAGCAGGCTGTATGTAGTGATGGTTAAGTGACATTTAGTCTGTGTGCAATCTAGTGTAGCCATAAGAGCACCAATATTAACTTTATTTTTTGGAACACCTACAGAAGAGATAGTAAATTCACTTTTCTTTCGTAAAGTTTAGTCGATCAAGTCATGATCAAATCAGCATCGAGCTAGTACTGCAAACTTTCAACTCTAATTTTACTTGTGAAATCTTGCTGGACTTGTTGCTCCCCAGAAGCGTTCTTTTCTATTTTTATTTTTATGGTTGGTTGATAAGTTTAGCATCTTCTGGAGCTGATTCTGATTTCTGACGAGGTACATTTTCACGCAGGGATAAGATATGGTGCTCCGTATTTGGTCTCTGCATACCCGTCATCATTGGCATTTCTGTTGTGCTGATTCTGTTTTATATTTCCCTCCAGTGAAAGTTTTGCCATTTTTGTATCTGTAAGTAGTCCGCATACATGATTTTATCATTGCAAATAAAGCCTACTTCTCGGATTTTAGTGAATTTGATATTATACCTAGAATTTAATTATGAATTTTCTGATGCTCATGGGTAGGATTTCTTTCCATGTACTAAATCTTGGTGGACACAGTTACGCGGTACCTCCGCAAGTGGAAGGTAGCAGGTACTCAGTGAACTAGTCGAGGTCTGCACAGGCACCCAGACACCATCATTACACACACAAAAAAAACCAAAAAAAAAACAGATTCTCATGGAATGAAACAACTGTATTTCATTTTGCATGTTCTGGAGGAATGGGTACTTGAATGGGATAAATCTCTTTCATATGCAGTGTTGGAGCACTGTTGTCTTTCTTTTGTGATTTATATGCCTACATTATGCTATTCTCCATGCTTTGGTTGGTTATATACTTCTAAGCAACCGTGTGGCTGCATGTTCACTGCATTATTTAACTTGTTTGAGGCCCAAACGCACGAGTGAAGTTGACTTAATTAGGACAAATTGTTATGTCAATTGTTTATTTTATTTTATTTTTTGGTGGTGGTGGGGGGTTTCAGTTTAGAGACCTTCTTTTTGAAGGGCAAAGTCATTTTTTTTTAAAAGGACAAAGTCTACTGAGACTATTTCGGGTTGATACCACTAATTTGCTTAAAATTTTATAAAACTATGAATTTCCCAGTCCTGAGAACTTTTAGTTGTCACAAGTGGCAGACGTGGGTGTGTTACACTGTATTAGTTTTTTAACAGATTTTTTTCGGTTGAACTATACTGTATTCAATATTTACTGGTTCAACTAATCCGGATTCATGCGGGATAGGGTTACTACGAGACGAAGTGTTCTCTACCAAGACGAGAAATTCTCCATTCTTAGAATTCGAACCTGACACTTCTATTTAAGAGTAAAAGAATTTCAATCATCTCACTGCTCGATTCCTAAAACTAAATCGGGTAGTGCATCCCATGTCATAAAATATAATAGTTATAAAAATTGTTTGTGATACTGAGTGAGAGTGAGAGACTAGAGAACGTGGGAGTCATAACTTTTTAAGGTTTGGCAGACATGGCATCCACATTCTAATTCTCTACCCCATGCTGCATTTCTCCTATAAATACCTCATTCCTCTTAACTGCTGTTCTCACCACTCTTCAGTTTTAATCAACTCTCAGCTTCACATCAGCTCAAATATATGGATCCTCAAGAATCAGACAATGAAACTTTCATTGAAGTAACTGACCTCAAGTTGCTAGTCAACCAGGAGAGCCTAGGCAGTGAGAAGCAAATCTCAGTGGATCCCATTTCCCTTAAAGAATCAAATGAATTAGCCATCCCCTATCCAAAACCCAGACCTGTTAACATTCCCAAGAAAATCTTGAGCTTCAGCCTCCCCAACTCAACAACCTCATCTCCCAATTTTTCGAAGAAGCAGAACAAGTACTACAAGAACCAAATGAGTCAACTACCCTCTCCTATGTCATCATCAACCAATCATTTGGCTCGTCAACACTCCGTGGCTCTCACTAACCTTGAACGGTTAAGAGAAATCCACTTACGGAGGAGCAAGTCGTGTGGTGAAGGCAGAGCCAGTGCCCCACCTGAAGAATTCGATATATGGTTCACCCCTAATAGCACTCATAAAGAAGTAGCAGCACCAGTGGACAACAACATTAAGCTGTTCAATACAGATAGCTTTTTCCATGAATCAGAAGTTGGGAGAAAAGATGAAATTTACGACCAAAAAAGGTTGGAGGGTCGAAATCAGGACGAGGAGAAGTTCAAATGCGGAGCATTGTGTTTGTTCATTCCAGGTTTGGGAAAGGGAATCAAACATGTAAAAGCAGGGAGAAGGCAAGTGAGCGGAGTATCATCATCGTCCGATATAGGACCACATGTAGTTTCCAGGACAGTGTCGTTGGAGAAATTCGAATGCGGTTCATGGACATCATCGGCAGCTATAATCAACGACGTAGGAGATTCTGCCTCCAAAAACATGTTTTTTGATCTGCCAATGGAGCTCATCAGGTGCAGTAATGTGAACGACGACACGTTTTCCCCTGTTACGACAGGGTTTGTTTTCGACAAGGAAGTAAAAGGGGTCCTGAAAAACACAACAACAGTAACAACTCCGAGGAAATCACATGAATCTACACGCCATGTTCGGTTTTCTACCTCGTCCCCAACATCGTACCCGCCATCACCTAAGTCCTGCATAACACCACGAATGCTCAGGGCTAGAGAAGACTTCACTACCTTCCTAGAAGCTCAAAGTGCATGATATATATTATCGGATTTTTACCAAAGGATTCATCATTTGCTATGTATGCATCAAAAAAGTTGACTTTGTAAATATATAACGTGTGATTTTCTGGTGAAGAAGGTTCGGATGAACCCCTTCTGCATGATCCCCCAATCCCCAGTACTTAAATATAGCGCGCGGCTCTTTCTCTTTCCCAATATTTATAATTATACTCCTCCATGAGATGAAATGGAAGCAGCATTGTAAAACCTTTGTTCATATGGATTTTGATGTAGATTGAGCGAGAGCTCATGAGTGATGCTAAACTGTAATGTAATGTATGAGTCATTTGGTTTACAACGTGAAACTCTGTATTAGTTTAATCTGACTAATTCTAACTTGGCTTTAACTAATGCACCCTTAGTATTATTAAACTCTGTACTAATTGACTAGTGATCGAGGCTTGCTCAAGTGGTTGAGCACCTCCATCATCAACCACAATCACGCACGAGGATAAATGGGAATCCTATCGATCCTCTCAACAGAAAAAAAGCAAAAAGCTAAGAATTTTTGTGCTACTTTTCACCGCATGGTACCTTTACATTATTATTCACTTAATAATATTCTTCGGGTACAAGATTTAATCCGATCAACCAGAAGACCTAGGTAAGGGTGATTTGGAAAAATAGGATACTTTTATTGCCACTATTTAAATTTTAATTTCATTTAACTAAGTGTAGTTTGTATTTTGTACTTTTACTATTTCTTGTCTAGATTGTTTCTATCGAAAACAGACTTTCTATCTCGCCTCTGAGGTAGTGGTATGACACTTTTCCTCTCCGAATCCCACTTGGTGAAATATATTGGATATGTTATTGTTGTTAACTAAGCGTAGTAAATAGCTTGTGGGTCAGAATTAGTTAGAAATTAGAATGGATGGACACAGACTAGTTGCTACAACAGGGTACTTTGCTCTGTGAATTTTTAAAGAGTTTCAACAGGGTACTTGCTCAGAAGACATTGGGTTCCAGCAGCAGCTAAGCCCAATGGGTACGCCCTATAGTTTCTCATGTAAAGTTCACTGACACATCAACTTTACTAAAATGTCAATTTGCAATAAATTCCTATTTTGTTTTTACCTTTTTTTGGTAAAGGAAAAAATCAAAGAATTTTACCATGATCAAAGTATATTTACCTCCTAAGATAATTGACAATGTTGATTTTAATAATAAGCTACTGCTTTGTTCTTATGGTGTTTCAACTGAATGAAATTTAAACAAGAAGGATTTATTCAGTAGAAATAAAAATGTTTTATTTTCCACAAAAAATATATGAAGAAAGATACATTTAAATTAGAGAAAACTCATATTTGAGGAATCACTTTCGCTATAAATTCTTGCCGACGTGAATCGGTGAGTTAAAGCTGCTGCTGCTCGGTCACAATTTTTATATACTTCAAAGTTCAAACAAAAATAATAATGGTCCCATATGTTTGATATTTGAGGGTAAGTTCAAGATAGTAGTCAATCATGATGAGTAACTATGGGAATATTACAAACCTATCCTCATATATATGAGACTATTTTCTCCAGAAAGATGAGCAAAAAAGGATCACCACTTACCTAGCGGTTATGAATTACGTACAAAGTAAAATAATAATTAAGTATAAATCAAAAACAAGCTCGAATATAATTCTTTTACGCCAATGTTATTTCGTTAAAAATGTATAGTGTCGATGATATATGGTAAGTCTAGAGCACTCTATGAACTATAAGATGGTCCCATCTCATGGAAACTCATTTCGTACAGGAGAGAGTAGTATTAAGTAACTCACATGGATCTTTAATTGAATTCACAGTTGGTTTAAAACTCCACTGGTCCCATCTTTTGAACTGACAAAATCCATTATTTCCTCCATACAAAACACCCCTATCACCATGCCCTTTTAGGTCCCCCACTGTCCCACTCCAGTAGTATATTTTTACCAATTTCACTTTGCATTTGTTAAAATTTGGGTGCGGAACGTTACAATATGTGATGAAAGATTTAAGTTTGAGCCCGGTATATAACTTCTTTTAATAGAGAGTGTTTTGCCTCTAAATTTCAGTAAATTCTGTAGTATCCGACGCCGAGTGAAACCAAAAAGGAGTTTGGGCAGCTCATCAAATCTCCAATTTCTACAGTATTTTGTTGATCTTTCTCTTCTTGTCTATTAAGAATGAAACTAAATGCAATGAGAACAACGAAAATCTCACCATGCAATTACCAGTGATATGCTATAAAGTCAAAAAAGATTGAAAGGCAGAAAGGAGGGGGCCCCCCCAGAAAACCACAAAACATGAATTAACATTCTACCAAATTCTTTTGTATGGAGCTTAGCTTAATCAAGGAAATAGCTGTACACATGCAAGGTACTCCATTTAACACACATCCTCATCGTGCCCTGTAGTATCTTTAACGTAGCTAGCTCAGTCTTAATCATGTATTTATCATATTGCATTTTCAGGCCGTTGGTTTTACACAAGCAGCCAAATATTGACATATGGCATGACACCTCTCAAACATACCCATAAGATTGAAGTATACTCGAAGCCTTTAGCATTTTCCTCAATAATTGCTATTATGGGTCCATGAGAAATCTAAGCAAAGTCGGCAGGAAGGAGGGAGTAACATTCTTGCCTGGCAATCCAAGAAAATGTTCTTCTTTCAGAAAAAAATAAAAACGTTACTCTTTTATTGAGATTTCTGTTAATTTGATCAAAGGAAATAATCCCTTCTGTCATCCACATGCCTTATTTGACTTGGCTGAAGGTCTGCAAGTCTGCAATTTCTTGGTATAAATTAAAATAAAGGTACTACTTTGATTGTTCTAGAGGAAATACCAACCTTTTGGCCTTGGTAAATGAAAGCAAAAGCAAATCTTTTCCCATAAACAAAGCACCAATCCACAAATCATGATTTGTTAAAAGTTTTTAGCACTAAGCTCATTGTACTCTTATTCAGATTTATCGTTTCTTGGACTATAGTTAGTTAGTTTTTACGTATAAAATTATTTCTCGCATAAAAGATACTAAATTTAGATGATTTTGGTATTGAAAGATACTGAATTCGGATGAACCTGACTCCAGGGACTTAATATGATCCCTGATTAAGAACACCCCAAACGAAAGAAGGAAAAAGTGAGTTTATAAGGTCCCTCTTGGAAAGCACCAAACACAGATAATCATTTTTCTAATACCATTCACCTTTCTTTTTCTATGCTACTAGTTGTTTGGTGATATGGGGTGGGAGGTCCCTTGACACCGACAACATAATCAAATCCAGCCATCCTTTTGATAAAAGGAACCCATATCAATGAAAGAGAGAATAAAATAGTGTAATACACTCAAGACAAAATAGTGCAAAGCACCCTGTATTCCTTCCTAACAAATTAAATATACTAATAATGAATCATATACTAATGCTTGTCTTTGTTGTTTCGAATTCTATACTCATGTTTCTATTTCAAAAAATTTAAGAGAATTTTATCATACAGAAATGAACAAGAGAAGAATATATGTAGCTCTAACCAAAAGAAATTTAAATAAAAGTAGTACGTAATAAATAAACACATGTTTGAAAAGAAAGCACCGGCAATGTTGACCTCATTGCCGCGTTCTTTGTAATGTAGTGCCAATCATCTTTAGTTCGAATCTCTTTACAGTTGCAACAATGTCCCTCATTGTTGTATCCACGACGTAAGGGGTACCGTCGATGGTGATTTCTGTGGTGTTGACGACCCGCCTGCATGGCTCGCGGCGCTCAGCAATGGTACCGTGATAGTGAAAGTACTTGATACGCCCTTCTGTCTTGTGTGTTGTCTTGCCTACCGTATTCTGAGACATATGGACACCGTTGGCTATAACGTTGCGAGGTTGCACTGCATATTTTCGGTCCCTCCTAATACCCCTTTTCACGTCCTTGTACACTAGCTTCTCGAACCCCCATTTTCTGCAGTCACATTAACATCCCAATCATCGAAAGAATTCAACAAATAGATAATTCATGATGCCAAGTATATTAAGCAAAGACAATTCAAGCCGATAAAGTTGGAATAGTATCAGAATGCAGGTCTATATGTCAAAACCTGCAAATCGTTTTCTATTCTCCAATCTTCTAGTCTATGTAATCCAGCTTACCACAGAAGAAGAAACGATCAACTTAATCATTCAAAGATACAACTTTTACTCTCTACTAGAGGAGCCTCAAAGTCAGTTTGTTTCTCACTAAAAGAATGCTCAGTTACAACTAAGTAATGACACCTATAAAGAAAAAAAAATCCAACTTTAATTGGTAATGAGTATTAAGTATCTAAATTTCTTCAAGATAGCTTATTTGGTCGAGCTTACAATTCCAAACACCATGGAGAAACATCTTAAAAGTCATTTTTCTTTCATTCATTTCATCCATGGTCACTTAACTTTGTATCTATTACGTAAAAGTCATTTTTCTTTCATTCATTTCATCCATGGTCATTAAACTTTACTCCGACCATCACAAAAGTCACTATGACCAGATTTTACAATTATTCTATCAGAAAAATGATGTGACAACCTTAATTAGCTCTTAATTTTAAGTGAATATATAATGTATTACTCATATATTGACCTTTTTTATATGTGCACAACCCAATTTTTCTTATAATTATTTAACGAAAGAATACCAATTTCTTAATAGATTAGATTATTTAATGAAGACTATTTACATAAAAAAATTGGTTGATATTTTTTTGAAACATTTCATAATATTGAATTTATATGCCAAAAAGGTACATCTAAAAAGTGTGATAAACAAGATAAATTCTTCAAAACACATAAAATAGAAATACATGTATGATATTATTTAAAAAAATATATACTTTAATTCTTTGAAAATAAATCAACATGCTAAAGATAGTTTTAAAATAAAATCTTTTTAATTGTGTCATTGAATAAGTATTGTCAAAATTTGTACAAATAATGTTATATTAACGTACATTTTGTTAATAAAAGTTATAAAATATAAGTACTTTAATAGATAAAGAAATTACAGGATATCTAATTTTTATATTTATCAATTAAATTAATTAAACAATATGTAATTTATCAGAAATTGAATATTATAATAAAAAAATTTAAGAGAATTGATCGATTAGTCAAACAATTAAAAATACAAAGATAAACTCAATAAATAGAGTAGTTTATCTATTATTATGATATACCAAATGCAAAGACTCAAGTGGCAAGAAAAAGAATGTATGAAAAAAATAATTTTATCAACTACATGTCACAATTTTAGAGGGAGAAAAATAATTTTATCAACTACATACCATAATATTAGTGAAAAAAATAATTTACCAACAGATGTCTCAACTTTAGAGGATTTTAAGAATATATAAGTATAATTTTATTTCATAAAAATATCACCAATTTTTTTTTATGAAAATAGTCTTCATTGGTAATCTAATCTATTAAGAAATTGATATTCTTCCATTAAATAATCCATAAGGAAAATTGGGTTGTGTATATATATAAAAAGGGTCGAGATATGAGTAATATATTATATATTCACTTAGATTAAAATTAAGACACATCATTTTTCCAATGAAATTATTGTAAAATCCGGTCATAGTAATTTTTGTGATGGTCGGAGTAAAGTTAAATGACCATGGATGAAATGAATGAAAGAAAAGTGATTTTTGGATAATAGATACAAAGTTAAGTGACCATGGATGAAATGAATGAAAGAAAAGTGACTTTTGGGTAATAAATATAAAGTTAAGTGACCATGAATGAAATAAACGAAAGAAAAGTGACTTTCGAATAATAGAAACAAACTTAAGTGAACATCGATGAAATTTACTCTCTTATCCGGCCTAAAAGGCCACATTAGTGGAATAGATTATTGACAAATTAAGACAGCTTAGCTTCCACTAGGACAATACAACAAGGAATAATCATACTTTACACCAAGGTCACAAGACTAATTAATCACCAAACTAAAGTAGCAATCAAGAATTCCTTTACTCGTGAACGGTCTAATAATCAATCAAAGCATCTTAATTATACACCACTACAAGACATCACCAAATAAAATTCAAAACCAATAGATAATCTAATAGTATTTAACAGAATATTTAACCATCCCCTAATCATACATTTCAGAACTTAAGGTAAAAACTAAGAGAACTCCTGTCTAGAGGAACCACAATCAACATAATGATATATATAATTTAATATCCAATAGATACTCCACAGTTATACTTTAACTCCAAATTGGGATGCTTGATTTAGTTAGGACCAAGATTCTTTATTTATTTCAATTAATAATCCCAACACGGGTCAATCTAAATTCGTTATTTTGAATGTTCGCTGATAAGTATATTGACCAATTTGAGCTTCTAATGTTGTTAAACATTCTTAAGCCATGGCCGGAGCCACCTTAGGCAACCCCCCTTTGCTGGAAAATGATGTGGTCTATAGTAGTAGCTATTACGAGTAGTGTATATTTAATTTTGCATACGCTTTGCTAAATATATTCTTGGCTCCGCTAGTGTCTTAAGCAAACACAAAAAGGAAACAAGAAATTCACAAGTTCAATGGGAGTTTGGAAGGAATACCTGTAGGATTTACCGCGGTCCTCAGCGAGACAAAGCTTGTTAGACATCGGCATTTGCTCAATGGTGAACTGTGTATAATCCGATAGGGAATTAACTACAGATTTAATGGTGCTCTTCTTGGGTACAAAAATGAACTCATCGACGTCAAAGAAGAACATCCATTTAGCTTGAAATCTATACCTATGTAAACAATCATTAACAATAAGGAACTGATTATGATAGTACCCATCAAATCTCTCTTGCTCCCTAATATCCTGTAATGTAACATATCCTTTATCCATCCATGGCTTAAACACCTCCATTACCCCTTCATGTACACCTCCTGCATCGTGAATTACGAAGTGAGATTTCTCTCCGAACAGCCTGATGTGAAATGCCAGCCATTCTCTTACTCTCTGTGGGCTCAAGTTTCCGTATAGAGACGAACCGCAGTAGAAGAAATCATACTTCGGTGGAGCTTCAAATACGGAAGTAAAGTTAACGAAATCCTGTGCAGACTCCGTTAATGCCTCGAATGTGTCGGTGGTGTTGAAGCTACTGTCGCCGCCGCCGTCGGTGGCGGCGTGAATGAGGAGCTTTCCGCCGGTTTTTCCATCGCCGACTGGTTCAGGGAAAGTGCAATTGATGACCAACACAGTATAAACCCTTCCATACCCCCAATCAGGAAGGATCTTGTGACCAACAACGGAAATGGGGTCTCGCTGTTCATCAAAAGGAACCCACTCACAAAGATAACTCGGCTTCCCATAGACGTGAAGAGGCTTTGAACCCAAACCCATTACAGCAAAAGTATCATAACCACCTCTATAAGCAGACATCAGAATAAAGTTGTACGCAGCTGAACCAAACGGGTTGAAAACTCTCTTAACGACGCCGTTTTGTAGCAGTCTGTCTTTCTCCATCGCCGGCGGCGGTGAAGCAGATGGGGTTGATGAATTAGCAGTAACATTAATATGAGAAACAGAGTGAAGCAGTACTGGAGCTGAGGGAGTGGAAATACAGTTACCAAGATCGGTAGGAGAGAAAGAGATTAAGCGAGAAGGGATGAAGTGAAGAAGAGTGATGAGAGAACAGAGAAAAAGAATAGCAGTGAGTAGAAGTTTAAGCTCAGCAGCACAATTCCAAACAACACCAACCAACATCTTCCGTTCTTTCTCCTTATTCATACTGATGACAGACACTCAACAATAACAAACTAAAGAAAGACAGCACTAGAAAGAGATAAAGAGAAGCCAGGCTTGGTTGTTCTAGAGTATATCTAGATGTTTCTTCTACAATGCTGCTACTGCTTCTCTCTCTCTCTCTCTCTCTCTCTCTCTGCACTCAGATGTGCATTTGGAGTAGTGAGAATGAGTAAAGGGGATCGTGTTGTTTATAAATCAACAATGGAGAAGGAGGTTGATATGCATAAGGCTTTTTCCTAATTAAATTTATGAAAAAGAAAGTGAATCTTTTTTCTGCAATAATTTGGGTGGTAAATATATAAAGTTTGAGAATAATAAACACTTACGTAACATGCTTATATATTACTTCCTCCGTCCTAAATTTTTTAATTTAATTTCTCATTTTACTTATATTTTTTATTAATCAAGATAAGATAATTTTTTTTTTCATTATGTCCTGATTACTCCTTGCTACTAGTATTAAATTATCAACTCTTGGAAAATATTGCAAAGATTTTGGTAATCCTATAATTCTAATTATTCATTCAAAAAGTGCGGTATTATCAATATTAAAACTAATAGCATGACATAATTAATAGAAACAAAATGATAAAATTATATTATTAATTATTATTTTTTTAATAACTGCTTCATCTCAATTTGAGACGGAGGAATAACACGTAGGAATATAATAACGCGGAGAGAGTGATTTATTATTAAGACTAATTGCATCTGGTGGTGGTGTAATTGCCCGGAAAATCGGATTAAAAGTAAAGGAAAATAGGATGACCTATATGTTAAGTCCTCCATTTTTTAGTCAAAAGACCATTATTCTCTCGTTATTTTTATTTTTACTTTTCCTAAAACTCTACTAATAACGACACTTGGTGCATCTTACCAGGTTTTGTTTCTTTGCATGGTACAATTATTGTTTGACACGAGATATTAAAGAAAATTATACATATATTAATTTTAGTATTGTTTAATTTTTTATTGAAGAAAATTTTAAATTTAATGTTGTTGTACTCTGTTACTTTATCCAGTAACATTCTTCTATATACTCCCCCCATTTATTTTAGTCGGTCCTTTCACTAAAAAAAAAATATGTATTTTAATTTAATTATTTTATTTATAAAATTAATAAAATTTTATTATATTATTTTAATATATATTTATCATTAAAAGACTATGTAAAGTATATATATTTAAATTTATATTTTTAAAATATAATTAATAAGGTTAATTGATAAATACACTCCTAATAAATATTTTTTAAAAAATAAATATCAAGTCAATAAAAGTCAATTATTTTAAAATAAAATAATTAAATACAACAACAATATATATTCCGTGTATTCTCACCTAGTGGGGTTTGAGAAAAGTAGAGTGTACACAATTCATACCGCTACCTCATGTGAAGTAGAGAGATTATTTCCGACAAACCCCCGACTTAGAAAAAATACGAAGTACTAGTCCTATTCAATAAACCATATTCATTAACGTTTCTATATTTTTATTGAGTATTATTGTTACTTTAATAGATTATATTTGTTTTAATGTAAAAATCAAATAAAAATAACTCTTATATAATTAATTTTAATATATTAATTTTAGCATTACTAATGTATTTTATTTAATATTATTTTGTATATCCTACAAATGACCTCTCGTGAATATAGTTCAACTTTTCTCAAAAATCGTAAGAGGAATAAATTGAAAAAAAAAAATAGAATTTTGTCGGGAAAAAGAAAGGAAATAGTCTTTAGGAACTACTAGTTGAAGGAATCGAAAGCAGGGTTGGAAAAACGAAAAGGGGAAATAATAGAGTAGGTGGAAAAAAGGTTTTTAATAATCTTGAAAGGGACGCTACCTTTGGAATTATTAGGTTGTCTTTCATAATAATGATGTACTAGTATTTATTTTAAGAATATATTTATCTTCTAATATTTTAATTCTCAGACTATAATATATGTATTATTCCTTTTTGTTTTATATTTTCTCATCCGTAAAATAATTCTCGCATAATTTCATTGATACTAATCTCTCTCCGTCTCATTTTATCCGTCCCAAATTGAAATGACACAGCTATTAAAATAATAATAATTGGTGTTGTAACTTTATCATTTTGTCCCTCTTAATTGTGTCTTGTTATTAGTTTCAATATTGATGAATGACTAATACCAAATCACCATTTATATTCTTAATGGTGTACTCTTAATGGTACTCATCTTTGCAACATTTTTCAAGAATGTTAATAATAAGGAGTAATCAATTACACTAAAGGTATAATGAAAAAAAAAAATTATCTTGTCTTAATAAGTAAAAAAAGACAAGGGAGTATTTAATAACAATTAGATGCTTTTAGGATCTGTTTGGAAAGCTACCTATAATTCAAATTATAGTATGCGACAATTATAAGTTTAGTAACTATATAGCCACAATATAATTACAGTGTAATTATAAGTGTACTATTTGGTTGCACAAGTGTAATAATGGTTATATTAAATTTTTAAAATAAAAATTAATTAACAAAAATTAAAAAGTACTAATATTTGGCAAATAAGAGCCCTATAAAGTATGTTAATTTAGGCATGTACAACAACAATATACCCAGTATATTTCTATCAGGTGGGGTTTGGGAAGGGTAAGTGTACGCAATCCATACCACTAGCTCAACGTGAGATAGAGAGGCTGTTTTTTATAGACTCCCGGCTCAAAATAAAGCAATATAAGATAAGATAAGGAATAGTAATAAAACAAAAAGACATACGAGAAATTAACATACTCAATAATACTCAAAGCAAGATACTTCAAGTATACACCAACCATACAACATCCTAACCCAGACTAACATTGTACTCTAATTCGTCTCCTCCACAACTTCCTATCCAGGGTCATGTCCTCGGTAAGCTGAAGCTGCTCCATGTCATGTCTAATCACTTTCCTCCAATATTTCTTCGGTCTATCTCTACCTCGCTTAAAACCATCCCTAGCTAACCTCTCACACCTCTGTACTGGGGCATTCGTGCTCCTCCGCATCACATGACCGAACCATCTCAACCTTGCTTTCCTCATCTTGGTTTTCACCGAAGCGACTCCCACCTTATCTCGAATAACCTCATTTTTAATCCTATTTTTTCTAGTACACTCACACATCCACCGAAGCATTCTCATCTCCGACACCTTCATCTTCTGAATGTGGGTCTTCTCAACACTCCGCCCCATATAGCAAAGCCGGTCTAACCACCACTCTATAAAACTTGTCTTTAAGTTTGGGAGGTATCTTTTTGTCACACAAGATACCACTACTAGAAAACTGCTTATTACCTGGGGATTTTCATAGGGATAATGTGATAAAATCCTTAGGTAATTTGATTACCTGCAGATTTTCTTACCAATTAGAATCCAAAGGAAATACCTTCGTAGATAATTATTACCTGCGGATTTATAAAATTCCTAGGTAATTTAGCTACGGAAATAAATTCGCAGGTATGTTATTTCCAGATTTACCTACGGATTTTCACGAAAAAAATTACAAATTATTCCCCACGAAGATTTCCAAGTAAATTCCTAGGTAATTTAGCTGCGAAAATAAATCTATAGGTACGTTATTTGCAGATTTATTTGCGATTAAACATCAAAAATTTGCATGAATTATTTGATAAAATTTCATAAAAAGGATTTTACCTACGGATTTTCAGAAAAAAATTCCCAAATTATTCCCCACGAAGATTCCCAAGTAAATTTCTAGGTAATTTAGCTGCAAAAATAAATTCACAGGTACGTTATTTGCGGATTTATTTGCGATTAACCATAAAAAATTTGCATGAATTATTTGGTAAAATTTCTTGCATATATTTATGAAACTATTCCGCAAGAAAATTAGTATGAAATACCCCAAGTAAATCCGCAAGAACAAATTTTTTCAAGAAAATTTTCATAAATATTTAGCATGTGCATCCCCATAAAAATTCTCAAATAATAATTCACACGTAAATTACTAAAAACATTTCACAATTAATCAAAAATCTATTCAAAACCTTCAACAATTCTCAATAACATCATTCAATACAAATCTAATGTAAACCCTTATAGCTAACAAAAAAAAAACATAATTCAAAACATCCACATCAATAATGTATGATTCTTAAATGGTTCAAAACAAAATATTTTAAACATGAATCCTCAATAAAACTACCAACCATCAGGATCAGATCACTTTCATTCACGTTATCAGGATTATCAATTTCATTCACGTCGTCAGAGTCACCATCACTTTAATCCTCATAAGTTTGGTTGTCTTCTTGAGATGGGCGTTCATCATTTGCAGATGATTTCTTGTATACATGTTTCATCAACAAGTCTAATTCCTTTCTCATCCTCTTTCCACAATTGATGCACTTTGAGCAGCTAAAATTTCTTGTTTCTTTCTTTCAAACTCATTCTCCATAAGAATATGTTAATTCAGGTCATAAAAAGTGCTAAAAATACATTATTAGCATAAATTATATGATATTATAGTATCAAATAAAATCATAACAATCAACAAATATAAATATGTATACATTAGCATTTTCAAGTCACTAGTACACATTTCAAGTCACTACACTCGATCATTTTCAAGTAACTAATTCACATTTCAAATCACTACACTTAACCATTTTCAAATAATTAATTCACATTTCAAGTAATTAGACTTAACCATTTTCAAGTAACTAGACTTAACCACTTTCAAGTAACTAATTCACATTTCAAGTAACTACACTTTAACAATTTTCAAGTCACTAGTACACGTTTCAAGTCACTATACTTAACCATATTTTCAAGTAACTACCACTACTAGAAAAAACAAGAAAAGCGACAACAAAAATCGACCACATGTGGTCGCTTTTCCTGTTTTCACTTCAAGTCGCTAATTCGCTTCACAAGTTACCAAACTAAACTAAATTCAAAATAAAAGTTCATATTTCAAATACCTACACTTAAACATTTTCAAGTCATTAATTCACTTGACAAGTTACCAAACTAAACTAAATTCAAAATAAAATTTCACATTTCAAGTACCTACACTTAAACATTTTCAAGTCACTAATTGACTTCACAAGCTACCAAACTAAACTAAATTCAAAACAAAAGTTCACATTTCAAGTACCTACACTTAAAACATTTTCAAGTTGCTAATTCACTTCTCAAGTGACCATGTACTTTACTAAATTCAAAATAAAAGTTCACATTTCAAGTACCTACACTTAAGCATTTCAAGTAACTAATTCACTTCACAAGTGACCATGTACTTTACTAAATTCAAAATAAAAGTTCACATTTCAAGTACCTGCACTTAAACATTTTCAAGTCACTAATTTACTTCTCAAGTGACCACACTTTACTAAATTCAAAGCACAAATTCACATTTCAAGTACCTACACTTAAACATTTTCAAGTAATTAATTCACTTCTCAAGTGATTATGTACTTTACTAAATTCAAAACACAAGTTCACATTTCAAGTACCTACACTTAAACAAATCGAAGTCACTAATTCACTTCTCAAGTGACCATGTACCTTACTAAACTCAAAACAAAACTTCACCTATCAAGTGCCTACACTTAAAACATTTCAAGTCACTAATTCACTTCACAAGTTACCAAACTAAACTAAATTCAAAACACAAGTTCACATTTCAATTACCTACACTTGAACAAATCAAAGTCACTAATTCACTTCTCAAGTGACCATGTACCTTACTAAATTCAAAACAAAAGTTCACCTTTCAAGTACCTACACTTAAACATTTTAAGTCACTAATTCACTTCTCAAGTTACCATACTAAACTAAATTCAAAACACAAGCTCACATTTCAATTACCTACACTTGAACAAATCAAAGTCACTAATTCATTTCTAAAGTGACCATGTACCTTACTAAATTCAAAATAAAAGTTCACCTTTCGAGTACCTACACTTAAACATTTCAAGTCATTAATTTTGGATATTAATGATCACAGACAGCTAGATCTTGCACGAACAGTACAATTTCGTTTTAGCAAAACAGGCCTATACGTAACATGACAGATAATTAATGATGTCCATGAAAATAATTATAAATCAAGTTAGGAGCTGAGAAAGAGGTGAGTAACACTGGGAGGAATAACAAGGCATCAACAAATATAAGGAAAAAATAAACTTTCTTTTACTTCTTTGTATCACAATAGAATAAAACAGTGACAGAAAGAAAACTATAAAGGAAAAATAAATTTTTAAAAGAAAAAATGGTGCAGCACTAATGTATCCTAACAAGTGAACACATGAATTGGAATGTGTTTCTTGGTTTTTAATGGAGTATAAATTGGAATAATGCTTCTTTCGGATTATCTTTTGCATGCCGAGTGTTGGGATTTGTGTATTCATACTTGTCTTCTGTGATTTGATTATCGTGATTGAATGAAGCATGTCAAATTGTTGATCAATGCAGCTCTAATTTTTTTTATTGAGCAACTTTTATGGAATTAGTGAGGCTAATAATTATTATCTCAGAAAGTCACTTTCTTTGTTGACGAGAATTGGAACTAATAAAATGCCTATTAGTTGAGTGACCATATGAGATATCAACTCAAGATAGCGATTACGCAAGTTGTTGGAATACATTTCTAGTCTAGTCTACCTTGAATGGGATTTGAAGAAGAGGACATAAGGGGTTCTATTTCTGCAGTATGTCTGCAAATGGACCATGTTATGTGAAAAAAAGAGCGCAATTTTCTTAGTGCGATAGATTTTGAAGGACAATTAATTGCACTATTAATTCTCTGCATCCTGTAAGTTCTTACTTGGCATAGTTGTTTAATGTGTTATCATTTCTCGTGTGGTTTTTTCAATGGTTTTGCTCATTGTTGTGCAGAGAGTTATTAGGCCAAAAGGAGGTATTAACAAGCGACTTCAATGTAGTGTTGCTGTCCTGATTAAAATTCTTCTTGTCATGACAAAACATAGGCTTTTGATCATACACATAACTAAATCGATGCAAGTATAAAACCAACACATGGACAAACAATATCAAATAGAATTACATGAAAATAAAGGGAGATGGAGATGGAGATAGAAATAGTTTACCTGTGGCGTCTGCATGGATTTTGTGCAGCGGCGGCAAGCCTCGGGGAGGAGAAAAATGGCTTAACGATGATCGCCAGTGAAGGCGGTGGAGGCGGCATCGGTTGTTTTGGTTTTAGAGAGAGGGAAGAGAGAGAAGATAGGGAGAGAGGCGGATGTTTTTGGTGGAAATGAGATTAGGGTTTCTTGTTTTGCTTAAAAGGAGAGGAGCGAGAAATTTGATCTAAGCCGTTGGATTGGTTTTGATCAACGACTGAGATTAAAGTTATTTAAAAAGGGGTCAGAAAAATTAAATTTCAATTTGAGCTTAAAATTGGTATCAATTTGGCTATAATTGTCATCAATTGAATACAAATTGGCTGATAATTTAATACTAGAAGGGAAATTAAATGTAATTGACTGTTATTTTAACAACAACAACAATAATAATAATAGATAATGCTTTTGTTAATCGTGAGTGTGTATATTTACGAAAAAAATAATAATGAAATTATGTAAAATGTCTTAAAATTTATGTTAATTTGGTTAAAATTGATATTAATTGAGTACAAGATGACTAGAATTTAAATAAATTAGGAAAAATTGTTTTAAGTTAGGCTACAACAACAACAACAACAACAACAACAAACCCAGTGTATTCCCATAAAGTGGGGTCTGGGGAGGGTAAGATGTACGCAGTCTATACCGCTACCTCCGAAGAAATACTATTTAATAAATATAATAAGGTATCGCTATTAACAATAGACAACGCGTGTAGAATTAAGATTATGTAAAAAATAAATATTTTACAAAATTATCGTTAATAATTTAAAATAAATTAGTTACAAAATTTAAATATAATAATAATAAAAATAAGACAATGTATTTGTAAATTGTGAGTGTGCATATTTATAAAAGATGATTTAAGTAAGAAAATTATGTAAAATATTGTATTTGAATTAATAAAGTATAAAAAATGATAATAAAAATAATTTGTAAACATTTAAATCATTAATGTGACGTGTCGTTATTTATATAATACGAGAATAATGTTAAAAAATTTAATATTTAAAATTAAATAATTTTGATAAAATAACAGCCTAACAGAGAATAGAGAGGTCAAAATTAAATAGCAACTGAAGCAGACATGTTATAAATGCTTATTTTATTTTTTTATTAAATATTATTAATTTTTTATATGTAAATAACTTATAATAATTAATTAGGGGGTAATATAGTAAAATCACGGAGTAGCTGAAGCAGGTGAAGAAGCAGGCATGTCGACAAAGTATTGCCTGCTTCTTCACACTTATTAATTGTAGTAACTTATCTCTAGGGAGTTGTTTGGCTTATATTAATAGTTTTGAGATTAAATACAAGATTATTTTACGTGCATTTGGGTAGAGGTGTTAGTTAATCTTGAATTACTTATCCGCCACTGATGATCATTAATTTTTCGATCTCAATAACGAATCAAGCTAAGATTGATGATCAGCTCAAATACATCTTTGATATCATATTCAGCTACTTGATCAGCTGGTGTGAGCTTCACAAGTATTTTAAAAATTGAGTCAAGCTAAGGTTTATTCAGCTCGAATTAATATCAATTTTGACTAAAATTGATATTAATTGAATAAGAATTAGGCTAGACATTACATAAGCTGGGCAAATTGAATTGACTTAGGTTGCTATTTAATAAATGTAGGAAAACGTAATTATAATAATAAAAATAATAATAAAAATGATAATAATAATAATAATAATATAATAATAATAATAGACAATGTTTGTAAATTTGCTAAAATAACAGCCTAAGGTCAAAATTAGGTATCAACACAAGTAACCCGATTAATTCCCACAGATTGACGCCCGCGGAGGTACAGTGTACGCAAACCTTACTGCTAAGGTAGATATGTTGTTTTCAATATACCCTCGGTTCAAGAAAAATAGTCTGAAACCGTCCAATTTCAAGGAAAAAATTAATAAAAACTGATTTAATATTAGTTGTTGATCAAATATGATGAACGATTGAGATTAGACTTGAGTAGATAAGTCAAATTAGGATTATATATTGGGTTAAATAAATTGAATTGAGAATTTTGATTGAGTCAAATTAAACTCAATTGACACAAATTGAGTATAAATGGCTAGAATTTAAATAAATTAGAAAAATTGAATTGAATTAGGTTGATATTTAATAAATATAGTAACTATATAAAATTAATATAAAAAATAAATATAATAATAATAAATAAATGTTGATCAACGGTTGAGATCTAAAGAATAAGAATTTGGTTAAAAAATTGAATGAAATTTGAAACTGAGTTCAATTGGACACAATTTGGGCTAGGATTGTAATAAGTTGGATAAAATTAGGCTAAAATTGTTACAAATTGGCAAAATCAAACTAGAAAATAAATATATTGAAAAATAAAATTGACTAAGGTTGCGGATTAATACAATAATAATAATAGTAAAATAAAATATAATTATGCTCAGTCTAGTTATGAATAAATTGTGTAACTAAAAGTACGACATATAATATACTACTTTAAAATCAACGACAACAATAATATATATATTTTATTATATATATAAATTATATATATATATATATATATATATATATTATATTTAGTATAAATAATATTTTTTATTATTGTCTAATTTCTTTGCATTTTATGTTTTTTATTCTTCAAGTTTATCCTTTTCCTATTTAAATTTTTCAAGTCAATAAAATCCTACGTAAATCTCCAAGAAATAGTTTCAACTAAATTCGTAGCAACACAAACTCCCAATAATTTTCCAAGTAATAATTTCGTTGGTAAATCCTCAAGAAATAATTTCAGCTAAATTTGTAGCAACACCCCCCCCCCCCCAATAATTTCCCAAGTGAGTAAATAAATATATATATATATATATATTTAAAAAATATATATATTTGTCCATATACTTGCGGATTTACCTAGAGATTAAATACCTGTCGATATATTTACCCAGGTAATGTCGCAAGTAATAATTTTGCAGGTAAATCTCCAAGAATAAATTCCCAGCAAAATTCGCAGCACAAAATCCCCAAATAATTTCCTAGGTAATAATATTCATTACATAAATTCTACCAAAATATCTCTATGTAAATTCGTAGGATCAATTACCTAGGAATTTTTCTATGGATTTAAAATATATATATATTTGTTCATATACCTGCGGATTTACCTAGAGATAAAATTTCCACCGATACATTTCCCCAGGTAATGTCGCAAGTAATAATTCCGCAGGTAAATCTCCAAGAATAAATTTCCAGCAAAATTCGCAACACAAAATTTCCAAATAATTTCCCAAGTAATAAAATCCATTACATAAATTTCCACCAAAATATCTCTAAGTAAATCCATAGGATAAGTTACCTCTGGATTTTTCTATGGATTTAAAAAAGATATATATTTGTTCATATACCTACGGATTTACCTAGAGATAAAATACCCGCCGATACATTTTCCTAAGTAATGTCGCAAGTAATAATTTCACAGGTAAATCCCTAAGAATAAATCCCCAGCAAAATTCGCAGCACAAAATCCCCAAATAATTTTCCAGGTAATAAAATTCATTACATAAATTTCCACCAAAATATATCTAAGTAAATCCGTAGGATAAATTACCTGGGAATTTTTCTATGGATTTAAAAAATATATATATTTATTCATATACCTACGGATTTACCTAGAGATAAAATACCCGACGATATATTTCCCCAGGTAATGACGCAAGTAATAATTTCGCAGGTAAATCCCCAAGAATAAATCCCCAGCAAAATTCGCAGCACAAAATCTCCAAATAATTTTCCAGGTAATAAAATCCATTACATAAATTTTCACCAAAATATCTCTAAGTAAATCCATAGGATAAATTATCTGGGGATTTTTCTACGGATTTAAAAAATATATATATTTGTCCATATACCTGCGAATTTACCTAGAGATAAAATACCCGCCGATATATTTCCCCAAGTAATGTTGTAAGTACGAAATTTGCGCAATATGGCGCCAAATTTACCTGCGGAATTTGTTGCAAATATATAGTTCGCAGGTAATATATTTTAATATTGACGAATTTAATAATTTCGTAGGTAAATCAGCATGTATTTCCTGCGATATTATTCCCTAAGTAAAATTCCCAGGTAATAAGTAGTTTTCTAGTAGTGTACCGGAGGCGAGCTTCCGTTTCATCCACCCTACCCTGATCCAAT
Source organism: Capsicum pubescens (assembly GCA_030864215.1). Taxonomy (NCBI): domain Eukaryota; kingdom Viridiplantae; phylum Streptophyta; class Magnoliopsida; order Solanales; family Solanaceae; genus Capsicum; species Capsicum pubescens. Next base: position 181,524,292 of record CM061539.1, on the reverse strand, counting down.
AAGTGACATCATCGTCAATCTCTTCATTCTCCTAAATCATCGACCCCAAATACTTGAAACTATCTCTCTTACTAATAGAATGACTGTCAAGCTTAACAACCACATCGAACTCATGAGACACCTCGCTGAACTTACACTCCAAATATTCCGTCTTGGACCTACTCAATCTAAACTCTTTAGACTCAAGGATTTGCCTCCAAACCTCCAACTTAGCATTAACTTCACTACGAGTCTCATCAATCAGGACTACATCATCCGCAAAAAACAAACAATAAGGCACCTCATCCTGAATGTGTCGCGTCAAAACTTTCATTACCAAGGCAAAAGAAATGGACTAAGCATCGATCCTTGGTGTAACCCCATTAAGACAGGAAAGTGCTCTGAGTCCCCTCCCCCCGTTCGAACTCGAGTCTTGCTCCGTTATACATATCCTTAATCGCTCTAACATAGACTATAGGTACACCTCTAGCCTCCAAACACCTCCAAATAACCTCCCTGGGAACTCTATCATAGACCTTCTCTAAGTCGATAAACACTATGTGCAAATCCTTCTTCTTTTCCCTATACTGTTCCACCAGTCTCCTGATGAGATGGATGACTTATGTAGTCGAACGTCCTGGCATAAATCCAAATTGGTTTTCAGAAATAGTAACAGTCCTCCGCAACCTCAACTCTACCATCCTCTCCCAAACCTTCATAGCGTGACTCAACAACTTGATACTCCTATAATTATTGCAATCCTGAATGTCACGCTTATTCTTATACAACGGAATCATTGTACTCCACCTCCAAGCTTCAGACATCCTCGTTGTCTTGAAAATTATGTTAAACAACCGAGTCAACCACTCCATACCTACCCCTCCTGTGCACTTCCAAAAATCCACCGAAATCTCATCTGGCCCTGTCGCTCTACCCCTACGCATCGTACGAATAGCTCATTTAACCTCCCCAACCTTAATGCGCCTACAATAGCCATAATTGCAAAAACTCTCAGAATGCAAGATATATATTATTTTTTTAAAATATATTAATAAACAAACATTTATTCTTAACTAATATTATAAAAAATAACTAAACATATACTTTTTAAATTAATATACTTTAATTAAATTAATCATAAAAAACTAAAAGTATATGATTTTTAAGAACATCGTAAAATGCATGTTTGATGAAAAAATTAATATCATAAAATTATTAAAATATTTGACAAAAAAATATAACATAAGTTCAAAATTCAACCAAAAAAAATAATATAATACTCTTATGTCGAATTTCAATATAATGCATATGAATTAATTCAAAACGAAAAAAAAAGAGTAAGTGTTTAACCTTATTCAGTAATGAGTTCGACTTTAATTAAAAATTAGACTACTAACATAATTGTGCGAAATGAAAAAAGATAAATAATAAATAATCTGAACAATTGCATGAAATCACAATAAGTAAAGGTTGAAAAATGAAAAGTAAGGAAATAAAATATAAATAATGTAAAATAAAAATATATGTATAATTTTTTTTTTAGAATAATAAAAATTAAAAAATTAAAATAATAAGGATAAAAAAGATAAATTAAAACAAAAATAAAATAAAGAAATTAAAAAGTAATAAGCTTGTATTACCAGCAATTCACAACTCGCCTAAATATTAGAAAGCATAACTACTCTATGACAATTACAGCCAATTACATACCAACCAAGTAATTATTTGATCAACCAAACAGGCCAAGCAATATAATTACAACCAATTGCACAAAATTCATTTACCAAGACGGCTTACCGAACAATCCCTTAAAATTTGCATAAATTATTGTTTTTTAGGAAAGTGTTGAAAACACTGCTGAATGTGACACGAATTATCTTTAACCAACACGGCCAACAATCTCTTTACACTTCACTACACAATACTAGTGAATTTGAATTTCTACTAGTGCTAATTAAATCAAAACCAGATATCAGTTGGACTTTGAATTTCTCATAGACCCTCACTATACAAATCTAAGCTATTTTTCTAGCTACACTAACACAATTCTAATGTATGCTTACAAAGTTGTGTGAAGCCGAGATACAAAGTTGTGTGATCCCTCTCGGCTCTCAACCCCAATGGTATGGGCCATTTCTGCATAGAGTAGTTTAAAAGTCTGGCCCTTCTAGGGCTTCTTCTTGGCTCATTTACATAAACTAAAAATTACACAAATACACAACTTATGTTTTCAATATTACAAAAAAATCTCAACTCCTTAAATATATTACAAAAATCCCAACATATACACAGAATGATATGGATATATCGGCTATGTTATGTATATTAATAGGGAGAGAGAATAAAATAATTAAAAAAGTGGAAGAGAGTGTAATTAAGAAAAAAATTATGTTATTTATGGTATAATATCGAAATCTATATCAATAATTAATAATATATTAAAAATATGAAATAGATTTTCAGATATTTTAATTAAGAAAAAAATTATATAAGGTAAAGTATTAATTAGTTTTATAATTCTAAATATTAGTATTTTCTTAATTACAGAAAGAGTTTAAGTATGACAAACTCAAGATTCCTATTCGACGATGATAAAATTATTTAAGATAGTACTTTCTTTTTTCTATTAAGATCATCTTTTCACTATTTTGTTAAAATATTTAAGAGTTGAAAATTAATTAAATCTATTTATGGTAAAAAAAATTCTTATTAAAAGTCATTAGAATTAATGACAACTAATATTTCTTTTATTAGTTTAAGAATTCTAAATCAATTAAATTTGATTTTAAGAAGATTTCAAAAATCTAGAAATAAATATTAAAGTGTTAGAATAAGAAATTTTTTAAGAAATATCAAATTTTTAAAAGTTTTAAGTACGTAATAAGAATGTAATCAATGATTTTGTAAATATTTGACTTTAAAAATAAGAAAATATTTTAAATATAGAAAAAAAATAATCATACCACAAATATGATTCGGATTGATGTATCAAATATATGTGTGTTTATATTAAAATATATGTTTATGTTTACATTATTATATTAAAGTGTGAATAAGCTTTGAAAAGTGATATAAACTTTTACATTTCATTAAAAATATCCGTAATAAATAAAATTATTTAATTTAAAATAATTAAATGTTACACGTGCGAGACACATGCCATTAAGCTAATATATTAAAAGTGTTAGAGTAAGAATCTGAATGATCCACCGATCACCACTAAAAGTCGAGTTCCAAACCAAGATTGCAATAGAGTATTCAACCCAACAACAAAGAGCAAACTTTGTATTACTTGAGTTTTCTCCATCTGAAAGACATACATGTTCAAGTATGCTAAACAACTAAAGCCCTGAATTTTCAAGAGTCAAAAAGAATAGGTTGTACTACACTACATACAGTTCATAACAAAAGATAAAAGAGTAAATACATAATTACTCCTGATGTTGGTCGGAATTTTCAAAAAGACACCTAAACTTTGAATTCGATCTATTACCCTACGATTCTTACTTAATCCGTTGCAAATACACTATTTTTCGCTGAATCTCAGTCACAATAAAAAGACTGAACACACGTACCAATCAGGTGTTGCCACGTGTTAAATGTATTTAATTTCATTTTTTTTAATAAATCTTTCTTTTTTATTTAATTTATCACCCACCCTCTCTTCCCCCACCCCCCGCGTCTAGCACCCCCTCCCCTCTCCTCGACGTCCAGCAGCTCCCCTCCATCTCCACCCCCACCCTCCGTCCAACACCCCACCCTGTTAGCATCTCCCCCTACCCCCTACCCCTACCCCCGTCAAAATCTCTCTTTCCATTCATTTTCTTTTTGTTCAAATCAATTCAAAAAATTGTTTTATGATTGAATTGAGTTTTAAGGATAGTTAAATGATTGAATTGAGATTTAAAGATAGTTAAATGAGCTTTAATGGAGTTTTAAAGATATTTTTTTTAAAAAAAAAACTTCAATGGACCTTTAATGGAGGAGCTTTAATGGTGTTGAAAAAGATATTGTGTTGAGCTTTGATGGAATTTTAATGATATTTACAAAAAAAAAAAGCTTCAATGAAGCTTTAATGATTTTGAAGGTGTTGAAGAAGAAAGGGTGGGTTGGGGAAGAGAGAGGGGGGGGGGTACCGGGTAATTTTAAAAAATAAATAAAATATTATTTTTTTTTTATTAAAAAAATATAAATTATATATTAATTATTTACACGTGACAACTTTTTATTGGTCAAAAAAGTCAATTTTGAGCCCTTTCACGCACCTGTGGCGCGTGTATACACACAGAGGTCCAAAATGGTGTATTTGGAACGGAATAAAGAAGAATCGTGGGGTAATAGACCGAATTCAAATTTTAGGTGTCTTTTTGAAAATCTCGGTCAATATCAGGGGGGTAATTATGTATTTACTCAAGATAAAACAACAATATAAAACGTTAGAATAAGAAAAGAAAAATGTAATCGTACTACAAATATGGTTCAAATTGATGCGTCACTCTTAGCCTCAGGCAGCAAGTGAAAGAGGTACTGCATCACAAATGCAAAAGTAATGATCCACTAACTACTTAGAACTTTTGATGGTAAAATATATGTGTTTACACTAAAATATATGTTTCTATCTATATTATTATAATAAATTGTGAAGAATTTTTGAAAAATGATTTAAATTTTTACAATTCATCAACAATAATATTCCTACCAAGTAGGGTCTGGGAGGATAACTGGGGCATCCGTGGCCCTCCTCATCACATGTGCCACTTTCTCCCGGATAGTCTCATTCCTAACTTTATCATCCCTAATAAACTCACAAATTCAACACAATATTCGCATTTTTGTCACCTTCTATTTTTGAATGTGAAAGTTCTTGACTGACCAATACTTTGCTCCATACAACATGACCGGACGAATTGTCAAAATTTTTCATAATAAATAAAATTATTTAATTATAAATGATCAAACGTTACTTCGAGGCACGTAAGGTTAAACTAGGATATAGATAATTGAGAAAAGAGTAAATACAAAATTACCCCCCCTGATGTTGGCCGGGATTTTCAAAAAGACACCTAAACTTTGAATTCGACCTATTACTCCACGATTCTTACTTAATTCGTTTCAAATACCCCATTTTTTACTGAATCTTAGTCACAACAAAGAGAGTGAACACACGTACCAATCAGGTGCTGCCACGTGTTAAATATATTTAATTTCATATTTTTTTTAATAAATCTTTTCTTTTTATTTAATTTATCACCACCCCCTCTTCCCCCACCCCACCTCATCCAGCACCCCCTCCCCCTCCATCCAACAGCTCCCTCCACCCCACCCCCACTCTCCGTCCAACACCCCACCCTGTCAGCATCTCCCCCTACCCCCACTAACCCCCTCCCTCCGTCAAAATCTCTCTTTCCGTCCATTTCTTTTTTTTGTTCAAATCAATTCAAAAAATTATTTTATGATTGAATTGAGTTTTAAGAATAGTTAAATGATTGAATTGTGTTTTAAAAATAGTTAAATGAGTTTTAATGGAATTTTAAAGATATTTGAAAAAAGCTTCAATGGACCTTTAATGGTGTTGTAGAAGATATTGTGTTGAAGAAGATATTGTGTTAAGTTTTAATAGAGTTTTAATGATATTAAAAAAAAAAAAAAAGCTTCAATAAAGCTTTAATGGTGTTGAAGAAGAAAGGGTGGGTTGGGGGGGAGAGAGGAGGTACCGGGTAATTTTAAAAAATAAATATATTTTTTTTGTTTAATAAAAAAGAATATAAATTATATATTAATTATTTATACGTGATAGTTTTTTATTGGTCAAAAAAGTTAATTTTGAGTCCTTTCATACATCTGTGGTGCGTGTATATACATAGAGGTCTAAAACAGTATATTTAGAATGAAATAAAGAAGAATCGTGAGATTAATAGATCGAAGTTAAAATTTATATGTCTTTTTTGAAAATTTAGGGCTAATTATGTAGTCTTTACTTTTGAGAAAAAGTATTTCTTGCTAGTACATTACGACATTACCCAAAGGCTCTTCCGTGTCCCCACATTATCTACAGAGCATTAGTAGAGATGTAATAGCAACCCATCTCCGTGCTCTCATGGTCATGGTCATGGTGATGGCCATGTCCAGGCTACTCTCCCCCTCCCTCTCTTTCCACCCACCAAAACCTCCCCAAAAAACCAATTCAATATATGCCCAAAAAAACTCCTTTTCCCGAAGACTGGTGTTACTCACTGGTTCTGCTTCATTCACATTTTTCCTCTCTCACTTGTCGCTATTCATTCCAATATCCAACGCCCGGACGAAATCCTCATCTCTCCTTTCAGATATTGCCAATACTAAGTCTTGGTTCCAGTTCTATGGTGATGGGTTTTCCATTCGTGTCCCACCTGAATTTGAGGACCTCACCGAGCCTGAGGTATGCTACTTTATTAGTACTTACTATTATTTTTTGTCCTTATTTAAGAAGGATTTAACATATACATACATATATATATATATATGCATCCCAATGCTGTAAAGACTTTTACACTATCAGTGTAGTTTAATCAAAAGCTTTTGATTGTATTCAACCTTGGATTGGTTACATATGTTGTCTGATTGACTAAGAGTCTGAGATGATTTTTCCAGGATTATAATGCTGGCTTATCACTATATGGAGATAAGGCTAAGCCCAAGAAATTTGCAGCGCGTTTTGCTTCTTCTGACGGGTACATATTCCAATTGAATCTCCAAACCTTCTCTGCTCTCTGTGTTTTACCCACTTATTTTTTGGAATTATTTTTTCACAACTTCATGGTTGGAGTACATTATTTCTTACCCACACATTTGGATACTTTGAAGCATCATCTGATCATAGTTAATTTCATTTGTCCTGTGTTAGGTTATCAACCTAAAATGTGTGGTCGGTTCGTATAATTCTAAATTCATTGTGTTTGAGTAACGAATCATACATTAGATTTAAATAAGATATACTCTTGATATTCAAAAGTTTGACTCTAAATTTTTATTTACATTATCATGGGAATCAATTACTTGACAGCTCTCTCTCTCTGTTTGTAGCGCATTTAGGATTTTTCGGTGAGTACTATTTGAATAAGGGCTCTTTTTCTATATGTTACCATTCTCAAAAAATTAAAAAAAAATGTCCTCGGGATCTCATCTACTCTTTTAAGATTTTCAGTATATTCTTTGTCCTTATATCATATTCTGCAAATAGAGAAGAATTTTTGGATAGATGTTTACTTTTTGATAGATGACATAAGTGTAGGTCCTGGAGTATTCAAGGATGTGCTCTAGGGAAATGATTTTCTTATTGAAGCATGATTTGAGTTAGTATTTCCACTCAAGTCTTGAGTTCATTAGTCAGTTAGAGGTCTCCTTTCCTTTTCTGGGAGCGCACTTCTGTAGATACAAATGGGTCGGTGCAGGGCCTGGAGGTTAAGGTCTTACATAGGGCAGGGTAGGAGAACCGTTAGAAAGGGCAGGTGTCTGAATTTTAGTTAAGGTTTTAATTGATTGAAAGCACTTGATGATTGCATTAACATGCCCGAAAGTTTACCTTTTGAGTTAAAATTGTGAAAATGTGGGATGATGAAAATGAAGACCAAGTATCCTATTTCAGTCCGTTGTCTTGCTTTTTAGACCTGCACAAGAACTGAGTCAGCCAAGAAAATTACAGAATGATTTACGTTTTGGGTAAATAACTAAAGAATACAAAATTATATGGACATAGGGTGTAAACAGAGCCGATATTTAGGTAATGAAGAAAGAGAGTGAGCCTCATAGATTCCTTAACCATTGTTTTTGATCAATTATATAAGCTGACAGTGGAAAATTCTGTTACGAAAAATATTAGTCAACAATTCGTGAGCTGTAGGAAAAACTGCTTGATATAAGTGGATGAATTACTTGATTGGGTTGCTGTAGAAGAGGATGATAACCATTATTTCGTTTTCAATACCGAAAAGTCATCAAAGGCAAATTACAATTGGAGTGATAGATTTCTTCCTTCCCCTACTTATAAAAAAAAAGAATTTCTTCCTTCCCCCCTCACTCCCAGGTCTGATGATTGTTAGATTGTACAATTATCATAATGTTTCATAATGTTACTTCAGACGCAAGGAGTTGAAAACTCTGGTGGTTACGCACCTAAAAGGTGAAACGCCTTTCAGCAAGCTGAAGGAAGGTCGAGTCAGCACCCCTGCAATCAGAAAGTCTTTTGATAACCTTCCTACTTATAAAAAGGGGAAAGATGCGCTCAATCCCTTACTTCTGTAAAAATGTAGTTCAAAGCATAGACTTAATGCGCAAACACTAATCCGATAACAAGTTGAGAAGAGAACTTCTCCAAAACACTAAAAGAAAATGAATTATTCAGAGGAAGGCCGTGATATCTAAAGTGTGTTAATTTTGTAGGAAAGGAAAAAAAGAGATTTTTGAAATGTTTTACTATATTATTCCCTCAACCATTGGGGCTTTAAATAATATCTACCTGAGATGAGCTGTAATAAGTTATCTACATTTTCTCTTAAATCCTATCATAATTATATAGATCGATATAATTTTATAGATCCTCCAAGTGGTGTGACTAGTGGTCAATGAAGTGGTTGAGAACCATGAGGTCTTGGGTTCAAAACCCTGAAGAGACAAAAGGACTAGGTTTTATCTTTCCATCTATCTTAGCCTTGGTGGATAGTGTTACCTGTTATCTGCTGCTGGTATCACGTGGAATTAGTCTAGGTGAGTGCGTGGCAGGTATCCCATGGAATTAGTTGAGGTAAGCGCAAGCTGGCCCAGACACCACAGTTATCAATTTTTTGTATAGATCCTTTACATAGTTTTACAAGATTTTTGGAATTCTTATCAATGTTGTTGTGCCTCTCAAACGTTTTTTCGTGTGATTCTAATTTCTTTAGTTCTTTTCTTCTATGTACTGCCTTATCCATTATCTTCTCCTCCAAGCAATCTTTGTTATGAAGGAAGAAAATACATTATCTGATGAGTGATGGAATGTTCTCGCTCTCTTCAACAATCTTTCTTCAATTGTGTAATTTAATACTTCTTATCGTTATTGGTGTTGTGATAAACAGATCCGAAGTTTTAAGTGTCATAATTCGCCCATCTAATCAGCTGAAGATCACCTTCTTAGAGGTTTGTCTAACGCAATTGTGGTGCTTAGTACAATCTCTATCCTAAGGATATCTGTAAACATTAACTTAAATCTTTCAAAAGGTTTGCTTGTTACACTTCAGTATATGTATCAGCTGTTATTCCGTAAGAGTACCTCGCAACATTCTGATTGTGCCTTACTATATTAACTTTAACAGGCCAAAGATATTACTGATTTAGGTTCACTTAAGGAGGCAGCTAAAATATTTGTTCCAGGTATAGTTACGAATGGCCCCGGCACATTCATCTGTTTTGCAAGGTTGCTCTTTAATGAATTATATTTCTTAATTACTGATTACCAGTATGGCAGCTGGCTCAACACTCTATTCTGGCCGCTCAATTAAAATTAAAGAAGATGAAGGTTTCAGGTATGTTCATACTACAACTTGTTTATGCTTCTTTAGGTTGACTACTTTAGTTATAATGTCAGAGGATTGACGGTGGTTTGAAGCCTGAAATCTTGCAATATTTAGCAGTCGCAGTGAGAATTTTTTGGTCCCGAGATTTCCAACTGATGGATGACATATCTGAAGATGACCTCATCTTCATATCACATGATCTTTTCTCTCTTTGAGCTATTTTATGTCTCTGCAACATAAAACGATGGAGATACTTCCATTACTGTCTCTCATTTTCGGCAATCATGGTTTGATCCTCTGTAATACAACAATCTAAAAACTTTTTGTATCAAAACGAGGGTAAGATACTTTCGCTTACTGTCTCTCATTTCGGCAACATAGCTTGTTCCTCTGTAATTGCAAGAGTCTAAAAACTTTTTGTATCAAAAGGAACGTAACATACTCTCTCTCCCTCTGCAACATAAAACTATGAAGATACTTCCATTACTGTCTCTCATTTCGACAATCACGGTATTAACTTTAACCATTCAGTAGCACTGGTTTGTGTATTTCAGGACATACTATTTCTACGAGTTTGCCAGAGATGAGCAACACGTTGCATTAGTGGCTGCTGTTAACAGTGGAAAGGTATCTTCTTCTCTTTTGTTTTGCAGGAGCTCTCAAATTTCAGTAGCTTCTTTCAAGATTTTCCTGCCTTTAGAGAGCTATATATACTGTTGTACCCTAAATTCTGAATTCCCAAATTTACTTTTGCAGGCCTTCATTGCTGGCGCCACTGCCCCCGAGAGCAAGTGGACTAATGACGGTTTGAAGCTTCGATCTGCTGCAGTATCAATAACAGTCCTATAAGCAGAATACAAGAATTTAGCAGGTTCTATTTCGAAGATGTGATGCCATACACATTCTGTTGCTCAGAATTTTGCTACCTAATAGTATAACTTTATTAGGTATCTATAACTTCCAATGTGTTGATTTGGAATATGATTTCAAGAATCAAAAGATGTTCACAATGTTTTCGGACATTGCAAAAAGCCTTCAAGCTACAATATGATGAATGAATTTGCAATTTTTTCTTGAAACTATATCTATTTTCTTGATGTTGAAGACGACTATATGAGCATATGTATGAAGAAGTGCATGTGCTTTCCCCATTAATCTCAACACGACAATTTTATTTCTTAAGATGTGGAAAAATTAAAAATGAGTATCCGTCAAATCTATATTAGATTGTTATTTATAGAATGGTTAGACTATAAAAATTAAATAGAAGGGAGGTGAGAAGACATAATATTTAAGTAGTGAGTGTAAAAAGTTGAAAGGATTTTTGTAACTCATGAGATATAATTGGATGTGTTAAATATAATTACGATCGAATTTTATTACAATTATTTAAACTAATTAAATAATGAAAAAAAAATTATGAAATAGAGGTCCCTAAGACATGCCACATAGGATTGTCTAAGAGTTTCCTTTATATATATATACTAGTGTCATTCGGCTTGTGCTAAGCCCGAGCTCAAGCTACATTAACATTCATATATATAATTTTTTAAATTTTTTGTTTGTTCATGTAACATTATATTAGTTGAAAGTAGTCCGATAATCTCGCAGTATTTTAAAAGAATGTTAAATCATATATTCGTTAAATTTCTTGTGTCCAATTTTATTTTTATTTTTTTGTTCGTTTATAAAAGAATATCTTTCATTTTTTCAGACTCTTTTAATTTATCTCTTTCCATGTGACATGTTCAATAACGCAAGATTAAAAGATTTTAACAATCTAAAATGATTTTTGTTTTATGTTGAAGTACCTTCATTATCTTTTTTCTCAATTAAATTTACTGGCTAACCCATTCTATTCTTGAGAAATACAATATTTAAGTAATATAAAAAATATTTGATGCTGCAAATTAGTGTATGATTACGTCAACAAAGTTAATTTATAAATAAAAATAACATTTAAATTAAATAGTTGAAAGTTTGATTTAGCAAAATACTTTTATAGATGTTCTTTCAATGGGTGAAAGCTTACAAGATTATTAAAACATCAATTAGGAATAAAATTAATTTTAAAAAGTCGGGTGTTATTGCTTATTATTCTTTTTTTATATAATAAAAATCGTCAGATTTTTTAATTAATTTTTAATTTAATTGGATAGATAGATCTTTAATGGTGTCGCTATCACTTTTTTTATGGCTCATTACTTTTTGTATAGCATTTTAAATGTCAATATAATTATTTAAATTTACAAAAATAAAAATATTTTTTAGTTACTATATAATGACAAGTGAAGTAATATTGAACTAAATCAACAATAATATTAAAATAGGAGACAAAACAAATTAATACGATAATAATTTAAAAACACATATCAAAAGATAAATTTAGAAAAAGAAACCTTTTAAAGCAATTACAAAATATTTAGATAAGCATTAGTTGAAATCCAACCAAGTACCACCAAATCTTTGGATTCTCGCGTATTATATATAATAATAATAATAATATAATATAATAAAATAATATTGATTATAGTACATTTTTTTCACTTTACAGATTATAACCTACTTTATTTAACACACACATATAAATGATTTATTTCAAAGTTTATTAGAAGCACACTTCCTTGTATAAAATTTTAAAATCCAGTAAATGTTGGATACTTAAAGCTTTAGATAAATGAAAATAAAGCTGATTTAGAGATATTTCATGCACTCCACTGCATATAAGTTCTCTGAGAGATTCATCGATTTTGACTTTTATACTTCTGCAATTTTGCTATAATAAATTTATTTTGTGGATGTTCTTGAAAGTGTTTTCTTAATTGGCTCCTAAGCTTAACCTGCGAAATCAATTATAACTTAGCATATGTCGAAGTAATCGACCTCAGTTTTGAGATGTTTATAGGATATAGATTTTTGTGACCGAAATTAAAGGTTGAATCTAAAAGATGAAAAAAAATTATGTTCCATCTCCAATCAATGAACAATTATTTCTTTTAGAACATATCTCTAATTCGTAAGCTGTCTCACTTTCTCTACATTTTTTCATATCTCAAGTACATCATAAATACTTGACAACAACAAATATGTGGTAGAAAAAGATGCAGTGATGGATGACTTGGTATGTTGTCTTTCTATTGCACTATTATTTCATTTTTGAGTTGTATATATTTTTATGAGGCCGAGAAAAGTTTTTTAATAGCATCCTCTTGTCCATTTGGTGATACCTTGTATACATAATCACACATAACTTCAATACTAATAAGCCAAAAGTTAATACTACTTATTATGAAACAATTTATTGGTGTAAAGTGTTTTTCTATGAAACTCTGACATAATCTTCCATTCAAGTGGACTTAAATAAACGAAAAAATAGTTTAAAAATATTTGAAAAAACGAATTACTATATTTGACATAAATATCACTATTTCTCTTTCTTTCTTATATCTTTTTCTATTTCATATTTTTGGGAGCTTTTCTTCACCAGGCATGGAGATTCTTCAATAGATTTATCAAATAGAAGAAAAATCGTGAAATCCACCGAAAGATATCTATAATGATTCTCCCATTATCCAGACGTGATCAAACTTTGCGGCAACATTTAAGATTAGTCATAACTTACACATTTTAAATAATTTTATATCTTTCATGCTTATCATAATCATCTCATTTACAACACAATTCCCGCATTAAGCATATAAATTCTAGAATTAATTACAAAACTGCAATAAAGATTGATGTATTTCAGTATCAGGAAAAAACGTCGAAGAAGGTATTGTAAAAAGGCAAGTATAATTTCAATACGAAGAGGAGATGAAAAAGAAGATACTTGTAAACACTTATGGGTCAGCTTCATATATTGGTGGAACTATTTATTTCCGCTACTTATCTCTATATTCCAACAATACTATCAACTAAATACATTATAAATTTCAGTATAAACAACATAGATCTCATTACTATGGGAGCTAATTACTTTCTATCCCTCTTCTTTTCAATATTACACAAATTCTCGAAAATTGCCAGCCGGATGATTATTTTATTTTTCTTCATATATATTTCATTATTGGTACATAATTTGTAAGATCATACATTTCAATGTATCATCCATAATTAATTTAGCATACATAAGTTAACTACTGATACATCATACCCCACACAAATTTCTTCATACATTACTTCTCGGATACATAATTCTTCGAATACATTACTTTTCAGATACATATAAAACATGATATAAGATGTAATTAAATAAAAAATATAAAAAATTACGTAGACATGATAAGATTATTAGTGCTGTGATTTATTTTTTCCTGAATTTTATTTAGACTTAATTATGACAACATCCACCTTATCCACATGCCGAATGATCCCTCAAAGCTTCTTTTATTTTTCAGCCCATATTGTACGGGCCCAGGAAACTGGACAGCCCAATATTTTCTGAACTTTTCTTATATCGAGCCCAAAAGAAACACTTTGACCCACTACACTGCGACTGTATAACTGCAAAAATATTCCTCCATAAACACTTTGCCATTCCCAATTGGCAAATCCAACCTAGCCGCAACCCAATGAAGAAGAAGCAAAAATCCACCACCAGCAGCTCCGCCGCAGATGCCTTGGTGGCAACCACTCCGACCACCGCCATAGATTTGAAATCCCTAATCCATGACAACAGGCTCTTCTTCGACAAGCTAATTGACCTAATTCCTCCTAGATTCTACCTCCCTAAAGAAGAACCCGACTCCTGGTATCAAGGTCTCCCTAAAGCCGCCAAAGCTTCGTTGAAGAAACAATCGAGAGAAAACCTCAAACTCGCTCGTCGTAATCGACTTGATCCTGAGAAGAAAGAGCAGTCTTCCACTCTCGGTCTCCTCGAACAATCTCTTCAGAAAAAGGAGAAAACTGATGCCGAAGATGATACTGCGGAGGATCACGGTGAACCTATGCCGATTAATTTGGAGGAAGGTGATAACCTTACTAAAGATACTTCTGCTGTTACTTACGAGGAGCTGAGGCAAAGGCTCCGTAGGAAGATCGAAATGCTCCGTGGTAACAGAGGTGATGGAGAGAGTTCAGAGAGCAATAAAGTTAAACAGCGAAAGAGGAGTGAAAAAGATGCGTCTTTGGCGAAATCCGAGGGTAAGAAGAGGAAGAGAGGTGAAGAAGGAGAAGTAGATGACGGGGAAGATGGCGTGAATTCAGTGGAAAAGGAAATCGAGTTTGGAAAAATCAAAATTGGGGACGAGAGTGACAAGAAAAAGAAGAAGAAGAAAGTATCGAAAGCTAAAGAACTGGAAAGGCTGAAGAGGTTGGAAGAGGTGAAGAGGGAGGATAGGACGTTGGCGGATAAAGAAGCATGGAAGGCAGCAGAAAAGAAGGCAATGGGAGTGAAGGTGTATGATAACCCTAAGCTATTGAAGGAGAGTATGAAGAGGGAGAAGAGAAGGAAGGAGAAGAGTTCTGAGAAGTGGAAGGAAAGAATCGAGACTACGGAGAAGTTGATGAAGGAGCGACAACAGAAGAGAAGGGATAACATTGCTGGCAAAGCCAAGGAGAAGAAGATGAGGAAGATTGCCAAAAGGGAGAAGAAGCTCATGAGGCCGGGCTTTGAGGGGCGAAAGGAAGGCTACATTACCCAGGATAAAAGCTAAACTGGTCATAAACTCTTTCTTATAGCTTCTTATTTTGAATTTAGCTGCTATTGCATTTGGGGAGAAAGTTTTGTATGTGTCCTGGAATCTTTTGCTAATTGTGCTAGTCAAGTTTAAGCTTTTCTTAATTGGGTAGTAATATGTTGGCTCATTAGCCCATTCCAACTGGTTTGGGATTGGGGCATTTGTTGTTTTATAGTAATATGTTAGTTCATGATCTGTTTTCGTGAAGTTAGCATGATAATATATGCTTGTCACCAAATATCACTACTTTGATTAGAACATATTGTGTGGAAACATTTCTCAAACAAGATGGTGGAAAAGGAACAAAATTATGAGATTCAATGTGGATCTTTTTGCTCTGGGACATATTTGGCATTGCCGGTATTTCTTTTATTAATAATGTTTTACTTGTACAATGGACACACGTTCCTGGTATTTCAAACGTAGCTACATCCGTGAGAAGTAGACCAACTTATGCCCAAGTGTACATGACCTGATGTCATTAGTGGTAGTTTGCTTTCTTTCATGCTTTACTTGAAAAGCTTGCTTTCTTAAATGAATAGAATCCTTTGAGCAGCTAAGCTCCCACAGACACTAAGAGTCTCTTTACTTCTTAGCTTGACTATCAGATGATAGTCACTTCAAAGCTCTAAAAAATCAAAGTTTGTTGAAATTTTAAGTGCAATGTGGGTGGGTGGGATTAGCCAAGAGAAGTATCAAACAAATAAAAAATTAGAAATGTAATGCAACTAACTGAAAGTATAAATGCAAGTAATAATTATTTGTTCGATAGGATGGAAAATTAATATTAAGCTACATATATGTGGTTCTGCCCTTGAAGACTTGAAGGTCACAGCAACTTGACACATATGCTGAAGTGCCAGTTAAGAGAGGTGTTCTTCCTTTGAAGATGTGAAGGTGCACAGCAACTTGACACCTACGGTGAAGTGCCAGTTAAGCGAGGTGAAGCTAACAGCCTGGGCTCATGGCTTACACATGCTTTAAGTGAGCCTTTAACTACACTAGTTATTATATATACTTCTTTCAGTTGTGAAATCATCAAATGATTGAGTGTAACAAGATATTTTCTTAAGAAAGGTACTCCGTCCGTCCCAATTTATGTGTCACTTTTTGCTGGATGTTAAATTGGATAAGATCAACTCAATATTTTAAGATTAAATTTGTATATTTGAAAGCTCTATAAGAAGTACTATATGTTGCAATTCTTCTGATGTCAGTATGATGAAAAAAACACTTTAAGATGTTGGTCAAACTTTACATAGTTTGAATCTCGAAAAATGAGAATTGCCACATAAGATTGTGATAGAGGGAGTAAACATGTTGGTATTGATTTTAAATTTTGGACCTAGATATTGTTGATAACTGTATGTACAATTCATAAAGAGCAAAAAAAAAAAAACGAGAACCTGAACCTGAAATCTATCAGGTCTCCTACATCCCCAAAAAATCCTATTTACACCAAAAATTGTCATCTGAATGGAATTGCTTTTGTCTTAAAAATGTCTTGAGCTTTCTTTCCATATTATCCACCATATACACACAGATGATTTTCCATATGTCGTCCTCCCCATTTCTTCTACCAAATCCTTTCCAGTTGTTCAGCAGTGTGGATCTAGGTGTAACCTGTTAACTCCCACATACAACAGAAGAACATGGTTCATAGATTTGTAGTTACCTTGCAATTAGGAATAAGTGAGTATTATTTTCTACTGCCTGTCCACGAAGAGAACATCTTGACCAAATCCGGGAACTTATTCTCTGTAAGTTCTCATGCATTAAACATGCCTTTTTCACCAATAGCCAAAACAAAACACGAATACTTCGAGAGGAAGTTTGTCCCTCCAAAGGCGTTTCCAAGGCCACACCACAGTCATTGACACATTATGATTGAAATTCCAGTATGCAGACTTTAATGTAAATGCACCTTTTATTTAGTTAAACAAATAAGTATTTCGTTGTGAGGTAGCGATGTTTTAGGGTCATGAATAAAATATGTTCACATATAGCTGGAGATACAATACCATTGGATCAAAAAGGTATGATTTGTAGATTACATGAACATGTTCTTGTTTATTTTTGTGAAAGAAGAGCTCAATCATTGGGTGTTCTGATGGTTAATGAGATGAGGTGCAAAGTGAGAACAATGTCCAAATTCCAACAATAGGCAAAATTCTTTTAGGTGATTGCTTCTTGTCTTCTAAGCTTTTGTGGCAAATCACCCAAATACTTTAAGTTGGTGCGAGGTAGCAGGTTCCCCGAAGTATCGCTGAGTAATGCGCAAACTGGGCAAGAGAGCCTAAACCTTTTGATTGAATTGTAATACTACTTTTTATGGTTGTTCAACCCTTGTGCAGTTTATGCTGTTCTAAGTGCTTGAAACTTTGAGCCGTGAAAGGTCTCTAGATTGTCACTTTTACTTGGAATTTATATCGTTTGGTCAGCAGGTTCAGTTGGATCCGATTGATCAGCCAAGAACAGATCTTTTATGCATTCTGTGCTTTAATGAAATGTTCACTAACGCATATAGGTGGCCCCTAAGGTCTTGTGATAAAAATGAATGTTAAGCAGAAAAAAAAAAGAGAAAGTTAGC
The DNA here is from genome assembly GCA_030864215.1 of Capsicum pubescens. Lineage (NCBI taxonomy): Eukaryota > Viridiplantae > Streptophyta > Magnoliopsida > Solanales > Solanaceae > Capsicum > Capsicum pubescens. The sequence continues at coordinate 181,506,515 of CM061539.1, read as the reverse complement.
AGAGGGGCATCCAATAATGTGAATGGGTTTCTTCAGCCACATTCGTAGTTGGGGTCTCTTTGACTTTCTTTATACTCTCTCTCACATTCTTTAGCTAGTACAGTCTAAACTACAGCATTCATGGAGTTTGATTGTAGGACATTGCTGCTTCTCTAACCTGAGAAGTTATGTTCCAGCTTCTTTTTTGATGGAAAGCAATCAGCAATCCAGTGAACTTCATTTTGTTTTATGCTTTACTTTCTACATTGTTATGAACACTTCTTTACAGCGTTGCAGGATCTTGTGGCTTTCATAGCACTACTCAAGCCTCTTTACGTTACAAATTTATGTTTTATCATTGTGGTCTCTTGTGCTTGTATGCGCAAGGTAAGAAGAACTTCTAGTAGTTCCTATCTCCGCAGTCCAGTGGCTGTCCAGCTTCATCTCGTCTTCCATCTGTTCGCCTATTTTCCTGCTGTATTGGTGTTTTCCTCCTTTTATTTGTTTCTTTAAAACGGTTGGGGCTGGTATTCCTCGAAAATAAAAGTCCGGGGCTGGTATTTGTAAAATATATAAACTGCAGAATTTAAGCAGGCATATTGTATGCAAATCAATGTTCGATCTATTGGAATAAGAGTTTTCACTCACAAATGCCAACTTTTTTCTCGACAAATTCATGTCCAAAACTATGTGGACTTGTACACTCTTTTTATTAAACTTCAAAAAATTGTTTCGTAACCTCAACCAAATGAAGTGTAATTTGCCTGCACAAGAGAGCCTTACTTTAAGATTTATTTCAAATCCACTTCCAAATGGCACAAAAAGAAAAAGAAAAAAACAAAGAAATAAACTGCTGAGCTATACACATCCCATGTGCACATGTGTGGGGAATATGCTTTACCATCTGCTCCACCAAAGTGACTTTTAAAAGCTGAGAGCACATGGGAGGTAGAAGAAGATGCTAAACTTATCAAATTGAACAGAATCCAGAAAAGGGTATCCATAAATATCTAGATAACCGTTAAAATCCATAATAGTATTACAATCCCCATAAGAAAAAAAAAAAAAAAAGGCTAGAAAAAGGCAAATGCCAAAGCAAAGACACTCAAAATTCCACACTAAAACATATGATACAAACTGCAAGGCACTTTGTGCTTGCCTCTCTGTCAAGTTAGATTCCAGCAAACATGTCACGATGGGACAACAAACATAACCAAACTGATACCCCTATACTTTTTTTTTCTTTTGTGTTAAGGGTGCTGCACGTGGCATCATTTTAGTTGAATGATGTAGGGAATAAATCATCCACTATTTATTCCCTGCAGCAACAGCAACAGGGCCTATAGTAAGGGGAAAGCAAAGGCTCCTCCTCTGTGTACTGATGCTGATGCTGATGATGATCTTATCCTTGGAAGATAAGCCTCTTAACTGTTCAAAAGCACGCAAGTAAATAGTGGTGCAGTGATGGCTTCTGCTGATGGTGGTGGTGGTCAATTGCCCACAAAATTAAATCAAATGGCACATGCCCTTAGCATTCCCCTGACCACCCTGCACATGCTTCCTGCCCCCCCATATCTATATCATCCTTACTTTATTCCTTTCTACTTTCTATACATTTAACCAACTCAATATCTTACATCATCAAATCAAAGCATTTAAAACATCTAAACTAATCACCCCTCAAAAAAAAAGGTAGAATATTGTTAGACAATCAACTAGGCTTCCTCAACAACTTTTGTTTGCTAACTTAAAAACTATGGCTTAATAGAGTAGTTGGGAAATGATTAGGTAAATTATAGAGCAGGGGGTGGTTGAGTTGCCAATGCGACGCACTGGATATGTCGTGGGCAGGTGATCAGGTGGTCGTTGGTGAGGCCGGCTGCCTGCATGAAGGAATGTATAACGGTTGGGCCGACATAGCGTAAGCCTCTTTTCACCATGTCTTTGCTTATGGTTTCTGATTTTGAGGTCTTCACTGGGATTTTGTTGCATGCCTTGTATTGTGTTGCAATGGGCTTGTTGTTCACAAATCCCCACAGATACTTGTCAAACGACCCCAATGTCTTCTTTATCTGAAAATAGTCAAGAAATCACATAGTTAGATGATCCCCACATCTGAAATTTTCTTAATCAAGACTAGCACTTCCCAATTTTTATTTAAGAATCACAAGAATGTCAAATATATGATACCTCTACTATATCTTAAGCCTAAACGCTTATTTAATTAATAGTATTAGTATATTACTAGTCTTACATTCTTAAGTTGTACTTGTCAAGGCCAGGTATGCAATACTTATTCCATATGGCCCATGTGATTATGCTACTTAGGTGTTAGGTACATGCATGATTAGCAGATTAATTAATTTAAAACTTTCCCATCTATGTTTCCAATTAGGGTATCATAATGTCATTCTTAACAGAAATGTTGGGAAGGATTGAAAAGATTTAAGACGTTGAAAAAGAAAGGACAGTAGAAAAGTTAAATCAGTTCTTAAAATTCTTTACAGAGCTTATATTATATGATTACCTCCAAAATTCTGTTAGAGTTGTCTACAGCTCCTCGGACTTGGCTAAGCTCTATGCCAAATTCAACACTGGTTGATGTTATCTTCTTTTCGTTGTACTTGGAAACAATCTCTGGATCAAATCCTGAAAAGGCATCCCTGGAGGAAAGTAGAGTCCAAAATACAGCTTAAGACCTCTTGACTTTTTTTTTTTTTTTTCGGAAATGTTCATCAAGAATCAGTTTAACAATCAGCAAAACCTACCTGAATTCTCGCCTTTTCTTTAAAACTGAAGTCCAATCCGATCCAACTTGTGCACCAGTTAACACCAGCAACTCAAAGAGCAGACTGAGTATATAAAACACAGAAATTAGTTCAAGAATGGAGCTTATAAATATGCAGAAAGCAGAAAAAACAGGGGGAAAAAGATGCTTACTTATCGTCATGGACAGGAACTCCCCATTCTTCATCATGGTATGCAATATAGAGCCGGTCTGGAAACACAACAGAACACCAAAAACTTTAGTCCTATTTATCGAAATACAGTAATTTGTCTCATTTTGTTAGATGATATGTGTTCTTAATTGCCCTTGAAACGTAGAGTTGAGGTGGTCATTACCAGAATTAGGCGTGATAAAGCTGCATCTTTTTTCCTCTCGAGGATTGGGGCTAACTACTGATGCGAACGAAGGGTCGAGGGAAGATACTTTCCCTTCATACTTGGCAGATTTTGTTCTTCCATAATGGGCAATTTTCATTTTCCTCTGCACCTGCGCGATTGCAACTTGTTCCCTTCTTGCTGCTGCTATCCTTCCCGGTGCCTCGACTATCAAGGAGGAGGAATATTTCAATGAAGAATTCTCCACAGAAGGTGGTGAACCTATTATACCCCCACTGCTTTTCTTAGGCTTCTTTATCAGAATCGGGGTTTTATTAGCAGTCCCTTTGGGTGTCATAACTTTCTCAGCACTCGAACTCAAGCCATTAGGATCGATATTATTCCCCCTCTTGATAGCTGGTAGTCTAGGCGACTTCATTTTAGGAGACACCGGCGGAGTTGTTGCTGAACCATTCTTGACTTTAGTACCAACATTGTTGTTATTATTCTTAACCTGAGCAGCTGTGTTGGTTGTCCTTTTAAGCGAGTTTCGGCGTTCATATAGAGGAACTATGTTACTATGTGGTTGAAGAACAGGTCGGCCATTGATCTGGGAGAGGGATTGCGGACTGCTTTGTAGTTTAGTTTTGGAAGAACACATGTTTAAATTTTCTTTTTTGGGGGAGGTAGCTGCGTTTTTGTAGGAAGAGGAGTTGAGGCTCTTTTTTTTTTTTTTTGTATTGAGGATGTTATGATCAAAGCTAGAATTAGGAAATGAGAGATTAGGGGGGAAGGGTTTTATAGAGAAAAGAATAAAGCAAGGGGTGGGGTGGGGTGGGTGGGGTTTGTGGGGGAGGTAGGGACAGGGGTATAAGATGGAAATTGTGAATTTGGAACATGGAGAGGTTGGAGTCTGCCATACATAAGACCTCTTTTCTTGTGAGGTTGGCACTTTCTTCTGTTTAAAGTGACCACGAGGATGACAGTGACCCAATCCTTACTCATAGCTGTATCTACATTTTTAGTCCTTTGCAGTGTTTATTTTAAGTTCGTTATTTTGTTTGGATAAAAAGATTAAAAATCGCCTACTTTTGCCCTCGATTAGAAGTTTGGTCTAATATTATTCTGTCGTAATTACCGTTAGTCCTCGAAAATTTACATTAGTGTCCACGTCACGGTAAAAGTAAATATGAAATGACTCGCTAATGGCAAGAGTATGAATGATGAAAAAACTGTAAGGCGAAGGAATGGACGTGGTGCCAGTGCCAGCAGGTTAGAGGGCAGCCCAGCCAAGTCCGAAAACTGGGCGTTAGTTTTAGGGGCCAGAAAATGACCAATCATTGCTGTCGTCTTTAGAGCTGGCTTGTATTTTCCTTTTCTTTCTTCCCCTAAACTTCTACCTTTTCCCTCAGTATAGCAAGTTGAAATTGTTGTTATTATTTTTATTTGTTATGACGATGACATCAATTGAGCGTAAATGACTCTATATGGTTGGTGAGAATTCATATATTGGCATTGAGGTCGTTGTTATATACCAATTTTAGTCAGTAAATTGTAACTTAGTAGTTGGAACTAATCACGTAGTAACAATACAGTACCAAAAGCTTATGACAACTCTCCAAAGGGATTTGTTTAACCACACTTTTGTCAAAGTTGACATTCTAATTCAAGATGTAACCACTTTTAGTCTTCTACTAGTCGTAGTTATTTCATCTTAACTACACCTCCTGCTGCTCTTTAGAGTTCACCTGAGGACAAGGATAATAGTATAAATTTTGAGATTGAGCAGTTGAAGAAGAATAATTTGCAATTATATATAATCTTATAGGCTCATGAAATCGTTAAAACGCGTATGTGCCAACTAAGAGAAAGATTAAGGGAACAGGGTGTCATTTCTCCCTAACAAGTAACACAGCCAGCTTTAAAGTATTGAACATGAAGCGGATGATCATGTCCTAGTAATTTCCTTGTGATATTATGGTTCAAGATTCTCCTATTTTTGAATAAGAATCTTATTCCCCTTGTTCCTATAGGCACGCAAGCATAATGATTCTTTCATAATGGTATGTTGTTGTTGGTCCAAATTAGTTTTGTGCACATCTTGGTTACCGTATCAAATATTATCTCATCGGATATGTGTTATCTCCCGTTAAAATGACTATCATTTAACTTTTGGCAATTATATTTAGGTAGATGAAAATCGGATCTATTTGAAAACTATTGTGTACATGTTCAAATAATTACACAATAGAGTATTCTATTGACTTATGTATGTATCCTAACGCAACTACAATGTACGTAATTTTTAGCGTAGTGTTTGGTATCACGAGTGTAATTAATACATGATTCGATGTTTTCTTTCAAGAAATAAAAATTAAGTAATTTCTTTTGATGTGAACATGTTAATAAGTTTTAGTGTGTGACAAATATACTTATATATATAAGAAATATTAACCAATAAATAAATTGAAAAGTCATAAGGTAATTAATTCCACCATATGCTTCTCACCAATTCTTTGCCCATCTCATTAACCATTGGGTAACAATATTAGGTGTTACGTACGTATTCAGGCTTTCAGCATCAAAAGGCCACTATGCAAGTCAGAAATAGAATTCTAGAAGTAGAATCCAAGAATATATATTTTATTGGAAACAGTAAATGTTAGCAGTACTATGAAAATAATGTTAGAAGTAGAATCATAATGATTCAGCTGCAAGAGTTATCTATTCTTTGGTGCCTTGTTCCTATCACTAGCTTTTCACTTCTCCATGAAAATGAAAAATATAAAATCTAAACCTTAAGTTGCAAGCAAATCCAACCTCATCAAATGTGACATCTTGGGGATTGAAAAAATATATATTTATCTAGAGTGAGTATTCTAATTAGTAAAATCATTAGTCCATTTTAAATGCCATTTAGCTTTTTATTTCTCGTCTAAAATAAACGCTACGTACTTTATACATTAAGAAATTAAAGTTTTTTTCCCTTTCAAATCCTCCCTCTAACTAATGATCTAAAAAGTCCAAAGAAGAGACAATCCTGGTAACTTAAACAAATAATTTTTGAATGATGGAACTTTAATTAGTTTTTTTAAATTTAAAATAACAAGGAAAGAAGCCTAAGGAAAGCAAAAAAGAAAGTTTTACTATCTTGTTTTGTCTTTAATGGACTCCTATATAAGCTACTAGGATTAGACCTCTCAGTAATCATGTCTGAAGAGGTTAGAAAGTACAAGTAATTAACATTGTTAATTAAGTAATTAATTACTTAGCTTTATCTCTCCCCAATCAAATGAAGGCAGCTAGCTACTTAGCTAGTTAATTTCAATTACCTAAAACACTGATTAGTGGATGGTAATCACATTGGATTTCAATTTTCAAGGGAAAATAGAAACAGGCCATGTGCAAGTCCCACATAATTGCATCAAATCAATAATGATGATCAAGGCAAACTCTAGTTCTAGACATTAACACATGATATTTTATTTGGGTAGATGACATCTTATCTAATTGTCCATGTATCTATTACTAATAAATTAGCATAATTATATATATCTACCTTCCTCGTAAATTCTGTTGTCCCTCTTTTTCCTATTAGGAAAACGGCCAATGAATGATAGTATATGGACATGTCAAAATTATATATTTTTTCTCCTTCATTAAACTCAGCAAGAGATGGGTGAAATTTTATTGATGAAAAAAACAAAGAAAAAATCAAATGATTAAAAAATGGAGAGGTATAGAACCAATATTGAACACGTCTTTTAAGAGAAAGAGGAGGGTATAACCATAAGTGGAGTCAGAATTCAACTAAGGAGTTAAATATTTGAAGAAAATTTAGTCGAATGGGGTTCACCATCTACTATAGATATATAAAAATAATTTTAATCATGTATAAATGGTATATTTTTTCGTCGAAGAGGGTTCGGATGAACCCCCTACCAGGGACAGAGCCAGGATTTTCATTGAGGGGGTTCAAAAGTAAATATATGAACTAATCGAAGACTGTATATGCATAAAATATATTTTTAACCACATAAAAATAATATAATTTTCTGTCGAAGAGGGATCGAATGAACCCCTGAAGCAAAGGTAGCTCCGCCACTGCCCCTACCAAAGGGCTGGCTCCGCCCCAGTATAACAATTATAAACTCATTTTTGTGTTAATGTAATTAAGAAAACTCATATTTAGCCAGTTTCTTGAACAGCTAATATTGAAGCCACTTCTTCAGAATGAGCAATAGAATTGAAACGACACAAAAAAAATTATCATGGCTTTACACAATAATAATACACAAAGATTAAGGAATATCCAAAATTAAGTTTTAGTATGATTGATAATTCTGATTAATCATAAAGCATCACATTATTGTTTGAAGAATCAATTGAAGGTTATCTCGTGACCTCCTAACATAGCTGGACCATTTTATCATGATGGCATCCTCATAGATATGGTCCATTTTTAATTTGGTCCAAATTTTCTATGTTAAGTCGAGGTTTTATGACTTGTAAGTAACGTTAACACTTTCAAAAACTTTCCACGATAATTATTGTCCTATACAATTGAAAGGTTCCTATCTTTGAGTTGGGATTTATATTTCTCAGCCATTTGTATTAATTGCTTATATATATACTAGCTCTCTAAAAATTTTAAAATACATTAACTGGAAGAAATAATAAGTGGTCATATAATTAGGAAAATGTCAAAGTGGGAATATATATTTGCACATGCAGTTGCAGTCATGCATGTTGAGGCCCTTTCTTATCTTTTTGTCTTTATATATTTTCTTCACCATATAATCGAAGCAAGAACAAGGAAATTATCCTTAAAATTATTTGATAGAGGAATTAATTATTGCTCCACTCATATAATTGTGTAAGTACGATGGAAAGTACGATCTGAACCAGGAAACTTCTTGATTTTTGTTCCTCGATCATTATTTTTTAATTATTTTATAGTACTACGTATGTTCGCCTACACATGTTATTCTATCTACAGCTAAATGTTTCATAATATGTTATCTTCTTATTCTTTTTCGCAATGGACGGTTCGTTATAATACGATATTTATTTGTTCAAATTAGTATTACAATTATTAATTGTGCAGTTCTTATCGTACTCGTATTTATATGCCATTGATTATACACGTGCAGGCATATATTTTTCAACCATTTTTTTAAAACAATTATTACTACTAATAACTATACGTACAAAATTCACATGCATGCTCACACCCTCTTAACTATTTACTCATCTATAATGGCAACTATATAGGAATAGTTAGCAACCTAAGATATGCTGGTGCAATAAGTAAGCACTGTAATGTCCTTTGGCACCATGTAGGAAGTCTATTTAACATTATTATTGTGCTGGCATGTTTATTTATTAGAAGAGGGGTCTTAATGACTGCATTTTGTGTTGCGGTCAAATATGGTAAGGTCCCTGATGAGGTCCAAAGTGTATGTTAAAAAAAGTGTTTTTAATTAGCCCTATACCCATGTGACCAATTTAGACATTTTTGAGACAAATCACACTGCCCATTAGGCAATAAAATTAGTTCACTAGAGACATCATATCACATGCAACATGACCTAAGTATTGGGCAACCGAATTCCAACACGTCGCAAATGTAAAAGGTGAATTGCGCTAGCTAGCTTACATGAATCTCATACAACTGATTTATTTTTTCATGACTCAAGTCTCTATATATGAAATTTTTTGATTCCACCAATTCAATTTTACACTATAAAAGAAAAGAACATTTTTAATCAAGATTTTTGTTTATTTCTAAGAGGAGCTCGATATTCTTGATACATCTAATTAAAGATGGAGAAATTTAATGTAAATTATGGACCATGCAAGCCTTCCTTTTTGATGTTACAAAATCAATACTAAAATATTTTGCTTAGTCTAATTAAGGATGGAGAAATTTAATGTAAATTATGAACCATGCAAGCCTTCCTTTTTGATGTTACAAAATCAATACTAAAATATTTTGCTTAGTCTTAATTGGATAATGGAAGGTTAATTTTACTCTCACCGTTCATCTTTACTTGTTCACTGTACTAAAAATATATGTCCAACGATGTAATACTTCTTCAATTTGAAAAACTAATGGATAATATATTGTTATTAAATATTACTCGTTACAAAATGCATTATCTAAAGCATTAAATTTATCATATTTAAAGAGTGATATAATAAAATTACCCTTATTATTTATTAAGTTTCGTGTCAAGTCCATAATAAAAAAGTAAAGACGGACGAAGGGAATAGTAATGTACATTGATTGGGAGTGAGATTAGTGCATTATGGATGGGATTGTCCTCTCTCCCCCACAATCCTTAATGGTATATCAATAAAAGTACTGTCGAATCCTCTTTTTGTCTAAAAAGCTCCACAGATAGTGTCCCAGAGCCCCAACCCCCTCCCTCAAGACAAAATAGATGAAATAAGAAGGACGAAATTAAAGAGAGATGACATAAATATACGTAGCTTCCTATAGTCTCAATTCATTGAAGAAGGAAGAGGCCCAAGAGAAACATGGGTAGTAGTACATTATAGATAATTGATGTTGTGGGGCGCCCTTAATGAAAAATATTCATGCATTCTCACTTGGTGAGTTCGCGTTACATAACCATTCTTTGAACTTTATGAATTTTAAATTCTAGAATACCATTTTTTAAAAAAATATATATATAAATACAAAGTTAGAAGTTAGAACAAACCTAATTACTAAATTCGTTGAACCTTGGACTCATACTTAACCTAACCTTCTAGCTCTCCCTGCTCTGTGACAATGTGCCTTTGATCTCAATGATAGACATGTATGGTGCTGAGCTTCTGTGCCAAAAAACTGTGCATGAAAATTTATGACAAGTCTACCCAAATGTATATACACAGGATAAAAGGAGAATTGGGAAAGGGACCTCACCTATCAAGTGTCCAAGTGATTTCAAGAGTAGTGAATCTGTCCTTAGCAAAATACTGTGTCCACTGTCCACGTATAAATATGAGCACTGCCAATCTTGTAGCATCATTTTCATCAATAATTAGTAGGATAAAATCAATCTCCTCAATTATTGCATTCTAACATTAATTTTGTCTTTCTCTCGTAGAAAAATTATGTTCTATGTGCGAGGAAGTCATTTGTGTTTAGTTATTAGAAAATGTTTTTATTTTAGTTCCAACATTTCAAAAATTGATTTAGTATTGTGTTACAGGAAAAACAATTCAAACCAAATCATGAACTCTCCTATAGTTAGACTAGTGGTCTGAAGTGAAAAGTTCAAAATACACATAAAACATAAGTTAAAAAGAAATGAATTTGTTCCAAACTTGTTCGTTTTAATTTATCGGTCCGTTTGAAATACAAATCAATCTTTTTTTATGGTACACTTTAATTTGACCGAAAAAGTGTAATTTATACACATGCCATGAATTGATTTGTTTTCATATCATATACCATGTTTACCCGTGTTAGAGCCTTTCAGTTCAAAGTCGCCATGAAAATGGAGGAACAAAACCCTAACCGCTATAGAGACGAAGAGAGAGAAAATATCTTTGATTATTCTGAAAATAATGAATCATCTAGAAGATTTCATCCTTTCCCTCTCCTTTATATACATGTACATATATCAATATAAATGGGTCAATAAAATATAATAATAATGGGCCGCTCCGGTTGTATACACTACTGGTCCTGAACATATGGGCCTTCATTAACACCCTCCTCAAGATGGAGGGTGTGTGCACTCCCAGCTTGGAAAGAAGATGATGCAGAGGACCACTCGGTGATTTGGTCAAACTATCAGCAAGCTGATCAACGGAGGCAACATGATGTAAAGAGATCAGTTGAGCAGCAAGGTAATCACGAACATAATGACAATCGATCTCAATGTGTTTAGTGCGTTCATGAAATACGGGGTTCCTAGCAATGTGCAAAGCAGCCTGACTATCACAAAAAATAGGAACAAAAGTAGAAATATTAAAGCCCATGTCAGCAAACAAACGGATCAACCAAACAATCTCAGCCACAACTTTGCGTAAAGCCCTATACTCAGCCTCAGCAGAAGAGAGAGCAATAGTGGGCTGCTTCGTGCTTTTCCCGAGAAGCAGGACAGCCTCCAAAGACAACATAATAACCAGTGACTGACTTCCTTGAAAGAGGACAAGCAACCCAATCAGAATCAGAGAAAACAGATAATGAAAAAAAAAAAAGACAGAGATAGAGAGAAAAATGCCCTGATCTGGGGCATTCATCAGATAACGCAGTACATGTATACCAACTTTCAGGTGAGCCACACAAGGGGAGCGTAAGAACTGACTCAGATGTTGCACAACAAAAGATATATCCGGCCTTGTATGTTGAAAAAAGTTGAGTTTACCAACTAACATTTGAAGACAGAGGGTTCAGGTAAATGATCATCCATATTAGGAACCAGCTTCACAGAAGGTTCTAAAGGAGAAGCAACAGGGGTGAAATATGAATATTGAATTCATCCAGTAAATCAGAAATGTACTTATGCTGATGCATAAGATAACCATCATCATGATATATGATTTCTAGCCCCAAAAAATAATGAACCAGACCCAAGTCTTTGATCTTAAATTGATGATCAAGGAAAGATTTCAGACTATTCATTTCATCAATATTAGATCCAGCCAACAAAATATCATCCACATAAACCACTAAAATAATCAAAGAATCGCCTGAAACCTTGGTGAAAAGGGAATAATCATTTTTGCTGGCAATGTAGCCTGGAGATAACAAGGCTTCAGACAGTTTGAAAAACCACTGTCTGGATGCTTGTTTGAGACCATATAAAGACTTCTTGAGCTTACAAACCAAAGGATTTGCACAATGAGAGGATGCAGAAGCAACAAGTCCAGGGGGAATTTTCATATAAACATCTTCATGGAGATCACCATGAAGAAAAACATTGTTGACATCAAGCTGGAAAATAGTCCAGTGGTGTTTAGCAGCAAGTGCCAAGAGACACTTAACAATAGTGAGCTTGACCACTGGAGAAAAAGTCTCATGATAATCAATCCCCTCTTTTTAAGTGTCACCCCTAATGACAAGCCTAGTTTTATACCTCTCAACAGTACCATCAGACCTTTGTTTGATTTCATACACCAATTTGCATGGAATAGCCTTCTTATTAGAAGGAAGAGGAACAATATCCCAAGTATGGTTGTCCTCAAGAGCTTTGAATTCCTGTAGCATGGAACAACCTGCTGGTAATACAAAGGCTCATGCATATGTATGTCAGCACAAGAAACCTTGGAATTGACCTGGATAGGAATATAAGAAGGAGAAACAGAAGAACAAATATAATCCTGAAGATGAGCAGGTGGATGGGAAGACCTGGAGCTCCTCCTTAAAAGAGGAGAAGAAGAAACTGAAGATGCAGGGATAGAAATAGTGGAGGCAGGTGGCATAGAATGGAGAATATCAGTAAAATCAGGAGAAGGGGGAGGAAAGGGAGAAGATGGAGAAGAATTGGGGTAAGGAAATATATGCTCATGAAATTGAACATCTCTTGAGTAAAAAATAGAGAAAGTTGAGAGATTAAGAAGCTTATAACCTTTCTTACCAAAAGGGTAACCTAAAAATATACTAGGGATAGATCTAGGTTTGAGTTTATCTCTAAGTGGAGTAGGAGTTGTTGCATAAGCAAGACACCCAAAGGTTCTCAAATGATCATAAGATGGAGGGTATCCATGAAGTTTTTCAAAAGAAGATACATGATTTGAAGAGATAACAGGAAATCTGTTAATTAGGTATGCGGCAGTTAGGACACACTCACCCCAATATTTTAAGGGGAGTTTAGACTGAAATAATAAAGCTCTGGACACTTCTAAAAGATGTTTATGTTTCCTTTCCACAACTCTATTTTGTTAAGGAGTATGTGGAATGGTGGTCTGGTGAAGGATCCCATGATCAGGAGAAAAATTATAAATCAGTGCTATGACCCAATTCAAAAGCATTATCAGATCTAAAAACGTTTACTGTAAAGTTGTACTGAACTTGAACCATGGAAACAAAAGCCTTTATAACACAAGAAGCACAGGATTTGGTAGAAAGAAGATGTGTCCAGGTCAATCTAGTGAAATCATCCACCAAAGTGACAAAGTATCGGAAACCATTGTAGGTTTGAGTATGATATGGACCCCAAACATCGATATAAACAAGTTGAAAAGGTGTAGAGGAATGAGAAGAACTAGGAGTAAAATGTAGTCTATGTTGTCTAGCCTTAGGACATATATCACAAATAAAATGTTGTTTTTGAGAAATTTTCCCATTCAAGAAAGCAATAGACTTCATCTTGTGATAAGGGATATGATCAAGTCTTTGATGCCAAAACAAATCAACATTGTTATCACTATGTGAGGAAGGAATACAACCAGCAGAATTAGTAAAACTACAAGAAACATATGGGATTATAGGATTAGATGGAGCAAAATGGTATAATCCATGTGCAGCTTTACCAATTTCCAACTGCTTCTTCAGAGAAGGGCCATGTAAAATACAGTTATACTTGGTAAAAATAGCAGTGCACTCAAGTTGGGAAATGAGTTTGTGAATGGAAATTAGATTGAAATGAAAAGAAGAAACCAAAAGGACATTATATAAAGTCATATCTGACCTGAGTTAGTGACTCAGTAGACACAACTTTAACTTTATATCCATTTGAAAGATTAATTAGAATAGGTAAGTCTAAAGGAATGAGGTTATGAAGAAGATTTTTGTGAGGTGTCATGTGATTTGTAGCTCCAGAGTCAAGTATCCAAGGATTTAATCCGAGATTTGACACTACACTAGCATGAAAAGTAGTAGACAGTACAACAGGGTGATTAAACACACCTGTAAAATGAGCAAACTCCTCAACTGGGTGAGGAGACCCTTGGTGTAAAGAAGAGGGCTTGCTATCACTGGTATTGTGAAGATGTTAATAGTGTTGAAATTGGCATTTGGTTAATCTATAACTATCATCATCAATCTTCACATAAGACACAGAAAGATCAGTTGGAGAGGTGTCAGTTTGTGCAAATGACATAGACCTTCTCCCTTTGGGTGAATTTAAAATCAACAGGATAACTATGAAGCTTATAGCATTTGTCGATGAGATGTCCAGACTTCTTGCAATATTTGCAGAAGATAGGTGAAGGGGCAGAAGGACCAAAATTTAGGGAGAAAGGCTTTCTGCCATCAGTTAGATTTTTTCTAGCATCATATGGCACAATAGAAGAGGGATTTCTCTTTGAATCAAATTGAAATTTTTGGTTATAACCTCTTCCTAAAGAAGTGTTCTGAGACACTGAATTGTAAGCAGCTGAATCATTTGAGAAGCCAGGAATGGGAAGGGTTTCATTCTGCTTCTCAACATGTTGTAACATAGCATAAGAACCGCTGAGGAAAAGTAGTGTGGGCATCATCAGAAGGTTACTCTTACAGAGAGTGTACTCATCATTCAATCTACTAAGAAATTGAAACAGTTTTTGTTGTTCCATAAACTTTCCTAAAGCCCCACAAGTACACACAAGACCCACATAAGAAGTATTCAACTCATCCCAGAGAGTTCGCAATCTAGTGAAGTAGGATGAAATATTAGAAGATCCTTGTACAGTAGAGTTAATCTCTTTCTGGATCTGAATGTATTTAGTACCATTCGACTGACCAAACCGTTCATTTATATCAGACCAAATCTATTTTGCAGAATCAAAATACATAACACTAGTTGCCAATTCAGTAGACAGAGAATTCGAAAGCCATGCTATAACCATGTTGTTGCACCTCTCATAAAAAGAGAAATAAGGAGAATTAGGTGCAGGTTTGGACACTGATCCAGTAACTAAACTTAATTTTATTTTTAGCAGATAGAGCTGTCATCATATTCTTACGCCAGATAACAAAACCGGTGCCATCAAATAGCGGAGTTACCAAATGTGTACCAGGATTATCAGGGGGATGCAGGTACAGAAAATGAGTCAGGGGGACAAAAAACTCATCAAAACCAGAAGGAACAGTCACATTTTTCATAGGTATAGCCATACCAACCGACCTCAGTTAACAAATAACTCTCAGTGAGTCGAAAACCTAGTCAAACTAGCTAAAAGCAAAATTTTACATCATATCTATGAGCACACAAGTTATATCTCAGAAAATATATATCATCGATAGAGACACATGCTAGGGTTTCATAAAAAAATCAGAAAAATAGCATTGATATAGTCACAAGCTAGGATTTTTGGCCAAATCCCAAATTAGGGTCAGATTTATGAACAAATAGTTGACAAATTCATGAAAGTGAAACTATTACCGCCCTTCTTCGCAATCTGAAGAAGCAAGGCCTTGAAAATACCAATTTCGAAAAGAAAAATCCCAAAATAACGACCGCGACGACCTTTCACCTAACCAGAAACCCTTCAAGAGTTGTATCGGAAAGTAGAGGAACTCGTAAGGATCACCGATCTGTGCTCTGATACCATGTTAGAGCCTTTCAGCTCAAAGTCGCCATGAAAATGGAGGAACAAAACCCTAACTGATATGGAGACGAAGAGAGAGAAAATACCTTTGATTATTCTGAAAATAATGAATCATCTAGAAGATCTTAGCCTTTCCCTCTCCTTTATATACATGTACATATATCAATATAAATGAGCCAATAAAATGTAATAATAATGGGTCGCTTCGGTTGTATACACTACTGGGTCTGAACAGATGGGCCTTCGTTAACAACCTGTGACATCATTTCTTAGAATATTGTAATGTCGATCGACTTTGATAATTTTTTTTTGATAAATGTTAGGTTTAATTAAATATTTTTTCTAAAAGTTGTTGAATTTAATTATTATATTCATCTTTATTATTTAAACAAATATCTTATTTAGTGTAACGTTTGAACTCAATAAAGTGAGGTACACGCGCGAGGCACGTACACCTAAACTAGTATCCTAAACTTGTAGCCCTTAATATATAATTTTTTTTGTTTTTATCTTTGCCGCTTCGCTTCATCTCTTCCCTCCAATTTCCTCTTCACCTTTCTTTTTGGTTTTTTTTCATCGAATCCTTCATTACATTAGAAGTTTGTTCAAAAAATTTATTTTAGATTTAAAAATTATAAATAATTCACCTTATTTATGCTGTTAACAACTTTAAGAATATTTAAGACATTTTAACAACAAAAAAGTGTTGAACATTATTTGTTTACCAAACACATCAATATCTTTTTTTTCAGTTTCAACACTTCTATCTAAACACTTATCTGCTTAATTTATAAACACTTATTTTAAGCTTTTAATCACTTAAACTAATTTTTTTTTTAATCCTATCCAAACGGGCTTTAATCAATAACCCAAATTTAAATGGCTTAAATTTTTTTTTTTGGTTTAAACCACCCGGTGTCCGGGATCCGCTTTTTAGGAGTCCGACTATATTCGGATTCGCCCCGCGTCGGACCCATTTGGGGGGAGAGCTCCCAACAGAGTGTTTGTTCGTACAAATGGCTTAAATTAAATAAGAGGATTTTATAAAGTGAGAAGCCTCCGTTTAAGTTTGACGCCTTCCGTCTCACAAGGATCAAATGCATCCACTTCGTTAAACTTTAAGGACCTTTTATGCACAAGATAAATATATGAAGGACAAAAGTAGCTTCTACTCATATACATAAGGGACCATTTCCAGAACCCAAATTGTGTTCCCGTCAAAACGAAAAACAAACAAACCCTCCCCAATTACCCACCACCACCACCACCGGTTCGCTACCGCCACCGGTTCGCCGCCACCGTTGTTGCCGTAAAGCTGCCGTCTCCCGTTTTATCGGTATTTGTCTCATTACTTCTGCTAGCTTTTATTATCTTTCTTCTCTTCTGTTTCTTCCCCAGTTTTCGATTTTTCTGGATTTAAGGAATTGCTTAGTTTGAACTATTTTTCCGGGTTTGAGAGTGATGTACTTTCTCTTTTTGATTTCGGTGTTGGTCATCAATTCTAATTGACAAATATTCAGTTTTCTGATGCATTTCCCCCCCTTAACTAACCCCTGGTGCGAGGTTGAAGTACGGCTCTAGTTAGCTCCCGTTAAGTTATTAATTTGTGCAAAGGAGCATCAAAATCAGATATATCCACATTTAACACTTCCAAGTACGTAAATAAGCTGGTCATGAATTTCAATTTTAGGATCAAGGAAATTATGTTAAGTATGTTTTTTCCTAGTGATAAGTTCTGCATCGATATAATTGAGTGAAAATCAACATGCTTTTCCTACCTGAACAATGGTGATATTTCAGGTTGGAAAAGTGAACACATTGATTGTTGAGGTGTGTTTAGATAAATAGTTAGTGATAGTTCAGGTATGAAACTTTAAAAACTGAGATACTAGGTGGACAACTGAAATAAAAGTTTCAGCAAAAAATATATTAAACAATCCACTGCATGATACAATGTTCCTGGAGAAGAGGGTACATCTGAACTTCATTAATTGAAAAGCTTCTGAAAATAGGATGAGCAACGAGAGGACACATATTAGTGTGAAAGCTGAGAATGATTATTTGAGCAGAAGTTCATTTGCGCCTTTTATTTGAAAATGGACAAAGAGATATGAGATATGTAAGGTGCTTTTAAGAGTTGGAAAAGAAGAAAAACCAAAGTTAAAAATATGATTGGATGAATATTATTTGTTTGTCCTTGATAATTTTCTGTTTACCTCTCTTCCTATAAAATGAGAAAATGAAAATTAGTCAATGTATTGATGTAAATGTGTCTGTATTTTGCGGGGTTCGCAAACTGGTTTGTCTATATAAGATCAAACTGGTTTTAATTTTCTTGGTGATTTTTCTCATATGCTAAATGGATGTATATATTTTTGATGTTAGCAATATTATCTAGAGTGTATTTGCTTTCGTTTTTCCAGTTACTAACTTTAGATTGATTGATGTGTCTATATAAACTGTAAAGACAAATAACCAGAACCAGAGCCAAAAATAATAGATAATTGGTTAATTGTATACTCTCTTTGGGCCATATTAATGACAGCATGTTTGTGTTCAAAGCAGTGTGGCACCTGGAAGCTCCAAGTCCCGAATCAGCTCTTGGACAGACTTTGGTGAACTACTCAACCGTCTCTCTCTCAAAGCAAAATCAGAGCTGTAAGTTCCATTCTTCTTCATTTTCATTCCATCCTGTTCCTCCTTTAATAGATTCTCTTTGTCTCTCCTAATACCTACACCCTTTGTCCCTTTTACTTTGCTTTGTATTGTCAGATGGAGAATTCAGACACACCAGCATGTGATTCAAATGCTGCTAAAGCTGAAGCTGAACAGCTGCCAACAGCTCCAACTTCTTCAAGTCCCGGTAAGAGACCTCCTCCTCCTTCTCAACTGGAAACAATGCCGCCCGATTTGCTTGTGGTTACTGGCATCCTGTCATTTGGAATCTCATCTGAAGTTGATTTAGAATATAGAGCCTAGTATCATACTAAAGTTTTGGGAAAAAAGTGGAAACATGTGTAATTGATTTTCGTAAAAATTCAGATCACGGTGATGATAAGTTACTGTAATCTCATTCTTACCGTCACCATAGCTTGATTCTCAGAAGCTACAGCTATCACCGTACTGAGTATTAGAATCGAACCTTCTGAATGGTGAACGTATTATCTGATAATTCACTGTAATCTGATTCTCGGAAGCTGCTGTTACCACCATAATAAGTAGTAAATAAACTTTTCAGAGGTTTATTTTATTTTTTTGAACTTGGTAACTTTGTATTATATCACACAGTACATGGGTTTATTTCTTACAATCATAATCGTTGATGAAGCTGAACCTATCTGTCCTTCGTAAATACTTTTCACTAGCTGTATTTTCGGCACTTCAGCATTTTAGTTCTTACATTTATGGAGATTTGCTCTACCGTTTGGCACTGCTCTTGAACATGATCTTACTTGGCACTCAAATTATTCATAATATTGGCTGGAAAAGCTGCTGTGCTAAACATTTTGGAGAATTTTCTGTGAACTTTTCTCTGAGAATACAACGCTGTACGCTCTAAAATCAATTTTGCTTTCCTAGTTACTTTTGGGTTGATGTTGGAAATTCCATTATTATTGAAAGCCCTGAAAATGACAATTCTCTAGGAAAATCTTATATAGTTCTTACAGTTTTATGTTGATATAGATCATCTCTACATTTGATTGAAGTATTTAAAATTTTTGATTGGTTATCACTTGTGGGATCATGTCCTGATTGTACAATTTCATAAAAATGATGAGTTTACCTGAGAAAATTTGATTTTGGGTCTTACTATTCATGTTCTGCTTTACCAAATAAACAAAATTTACGTATTCTTTCTGAACTTGTAATCTGATTAAAGCCATAAAGAGTGTATGTCAGTCTTCTTTAGTTACCATCTGATGCAGAACTAGTGACTAGTGCTTTAGACAGTTATCACTTTGGTGTATGTGAAAATGATGCTTATATGTGTGTATTGAGATGTAACTATTCTCAATATTCAATTATTTGGTTCTAGGCATTATGAAGAGTGGGTTTGTGTTTTGGGCCTGTGACTAGGAGAAGCTTGGGGCAGTTCAACCCTTTTAGTAATGAAAGCATACCTATTTCCATGCAGCAACTGAGGTTTCTACATAGTTCTAGTTCCTTTTTCTTGGGCAAGCATTAGACAGCAGTTGGAGTTCCAGGGAAGTATTAAACAGGCATTCCATTGCAGTTCAACCTACTAAAAAAATTCGGAGAACCTTCTGATTATGCATGATGCATTGGGATCCCAGTAGTAGAGCATGGTTCTTGTCTGAGCATCTATCTGCTCCTTGTCCAGTACTATTATTATGTTAGGCATTATCTTATTCTTCAATTTCGTTACTGCTGTTGTTTCTTTTACTTGGTTATCTTCCCTATTTTTGTTATGAGTACTTATCTTTCTTCTGTGTCTTCATCAACACCGAGTATGTCGTCGTTGTCCATTTCAAAAATATAATTCTGTTTATTATTATTTCGAAACTCGTATTTCAGAATAAAAATTAAGCTCTATAAATCTTAGTATTTTGATAGCTTTTAAGCCTTTTTGTGTCATCAAACACACAATATTAGATTTATAAGAGTCTCTACAGGCAAATAATATGGAAACCATATTTCATCCAACTTGTTTTTCTAGTTGCAATGAAACGAAAAACTCTTCAAGTTCATATGTTTGTTGTCACTAGTGATTGTCTCGAGTTTGGTACTGGAGATGACTGGAGTCCATATATATATATATATATATATATATATATATATATATATATATATATATATATGCATGTATCCTACTCTAGCAAATATTAATCCTAATTTCCTTTTCTCTTCTAGCTTGCTGTTGCCTTCTCTTGTCAATTTACTGTCGCATTCTACTTTTGCTTAATATATTTTTATATTCCATCTTCTATTGCAGTATGCAATTTTTTTAAAAAACCATCCAAGGGGAAGAATATCAGAAAGCGTCCTGCGGTTGACGAGGGGGAGAATGACGATGCAGAGGGTGATAGTTCAGTCATATATACCAAGAAAAAATCAGCGGTTAATAATAAGCTGCATTTTTCAACTGGACCTTCAAAATCCAACAAGGATACTGAATCCAGTGTGGATTCAAAAGCCTCTCGTTTTCATTTTGAGTCCTCTAAGGAAATTCAAGTTCAGAATGATAGTAGAGCAACAGCCACTTTAGAAACTGAGACTGAGTTCTCGAAAGATGCTCGAGCCATTCGGGAAAGAGCTTTGAAGCAGGCAGAGGAGGCTTTAAAGGGAAAAAGCAAGACAGGTGGTGATGAGAAATTGTATAAGGGTATCAATCAATACACTGATTACAAAGCTGGTTTGAGAAGAGAACATACGATCTCTAGTGAGAAAGCCGGTGGAGCGCATGGTCCTCTCAGGGCTTCTGCTCACATCAGAGTTTCAGCAAGGTTTGACTATCAACCAGATATCTGTAAGGACTATAAAGAGACGGGATATTGTGGATACGGAGACTCCTGCAAATTTATGCATGACCGCGGAGATTATAAGTCTGGCTGGCAGATGGAAAAGGAGTGGGAAGAAGCTGAGAAAGAGAGGAAAAGAAAATTGGCTCTGGGGATGCTGGATGAGGATGACGAGGATGCAGAGAAGAGTGATGAAGATGATGATGACGCATTACCATTTGCTTGTTTTATCTGCAGAGAGCCTTTTGTTGATCCTGTTGTGACCAAATGCAAGCATTACTTCTGTGAGCACTGTGCATTAAAGGTAATTTCAGTTACCTCTTGCTCTTGTTTGCTTGATCATGTCACGGGGTCTGTGAACAACAACCCCTTTTACGTACCTTGTCCGTTTCTCTTGTTTTTAACCTCCTCTTATTTGACATGACATAGTTTAGTCACCACCGTCTCCAAATCTTGACCACCTAAATAAAGGAGCGACAACAGAGTGAAAGAGTGAGATGATTGTAAAAGACTTTCTTGGTGCCTTTTTCTATTGTCACCAGTATAAATGAATTTACCAGTTGAAATAGGCAAGAGTTGCTTCTGCAGCATGTATTTTAATTTGCCTTTTTACCTAAGTAAGCTGCTCTTGTGTGGGTTTGAACTTTTGGCAAACAATAGCGAATATTGAAATCAGTTTGAGTTGCTGTCACCTAGTGCACACAAGTATGACTTGTTTCACTTCTATTTGTATCTTGTGTGCAGATTGCAAGTTAATTTCTTTTTTCTTCTTTTGGTGGTTGTGGTTGACAGCACCATGCAAAGAATAAGAAGTGCTATGTGTGCAACCAGCCAACCCTTGGGATATTCAATACAGCATTTGAAATACGCAAAAAAATGGCGGCTCAAGGAAAATGATGGATCTTCTGCCAGTTCTCTCTTTCATGATGTGATAGAAGTGGATCTTGCTTTACTGTAAGTGCCTATGAATTGGATACCTTAGGTTTAAAGTGTGTATTTCCTTATGTACAACCCTATCTGTTTTCTTGCTAGAGCTCTTGCGCAACTGATTCATGATTTTCTATATTCCAATCTACATGCTTAGAGCATTTGGTTTTGATAAGTACCTACATGTTATCCTTGTAAAAATAGGAATAGCTACATGTTCAGAACTTGTGCTTCATGTGTAAAAATAAAGTTTATTAGAAGCATACTTCCTTGTAGATTGGAATTTGGGCTGTTCAAAACCGAACCTAAACCGACTTCCCGTAAGGAAACCAACAAAAACTGGAAAATCTGTTCGGCATTCAGTTTTTCCTTTCAAATTGTCGGTAAACATGGTTCAGTACTACTGTTAAAAAAAATTTGGTGTAAACCAAATACCTAACTAATGTTATCGGAATTTTAAGATACTGTTATACATTTTATTTTGTACAAAATCAGTATTTACTAAGGCTGCATTTGTTTTTTTAAAGATTCAGATGTTTGAATCTGAATGCACAGTGAAGGATTAAGATGTTGTCTCTAAATCTGAAAACTAAATGATTAAGACTGTTTGTTTTTCAACATCTGAATGTGCAAAATTTTTTTATTTGTATATATAATAAAGTAAAAAATACAATTCAAATAAAAAATTAATTATATATTATAAAAGTATGTAATTTAATACAACAAAATTATTATTTGATTGAGAAAAAACATTTATGTTTGTTAGTGATAGTGGAGATGGTTTTATAATAGTGGTTGCGGTGACAATGATTGATGTTATTGATAAATAATGTTGGTGGTGATAGTTGTGATGGTTGGTATTGTAGTGACTGTTATGATGGTAGCGATTGATGGTGGTGGGGGTGGTTGTGATGTGACGCTTGATGTTAGTAGTTTGAGGTGTTGATTGTGTTGGCTGAAACATGAATGCAGGATGGTTGGTGATGTGTTGGTGCTAGTTGGAGATGTTTGTTGGGATGGTGGAGATGGTTGTTAGTAGAGATAAATTGTAGCGATGGTAGTGGTTGAAGTGGTGGTAGAGGTGACGTTACTAGTGACAATGGTGGTGGCTGCCGAAGAATGTGTGGAGGTTGTGATGTATTAGTGGTAGTTAGTGGTGGTGCTAGTTGTGATAGATGAGTTGGTCAATAGTAGGGATTGACCGGTAGTGGTTGATGATGGTGGTGCTGTCGACGACGATGGTGGCGGTGAATATAATAGAATAATAGAGGTAGTAGGTGTGGTAGCGGTTGACAATAGTGGTTGGTAGCGATATTTGTTGTTGATGGCTAAGTTGCTCGGACTCGGGTGTGGTATCCGAGGCGGGTGCGAATCTGAGAGTCGGATTTGTCAAAATATAAATTTTAAGATTCGGGGGTGCGAATCCGAGTGTGGATACGGGTGCGGGGATTCGGCTAAAAAAAATTAAATATTATAAATATAGAGTTATAAAGATTTTAGTTAATTTGCTATTTTTAGTTATTTTTGTCTTTTGATTTTACTTTTTAATTAGGAATAGTATTTGTATTAAAAACTTTTTCCAAAATTATCTCACGTTTATTTACTAAAAATAAAAAATAAATATAATTCAGCATTTAAATTAATATTGTCAAAGTAATATACAGTTAATACACCAACCGACATGAATCAACTTTGTTGAGGGACCGACACAGTGCTGGACTGCTGGCACTAGATTAATTAATTATTAATAGAAAAATAATTAATTATTAATTAAAATAGTACTAAAAAAACCCAGTACACAAAGGTTTCAAAACAGTCACTTTGACTTGAAAAAAAAAGAAAAAACGTCACTGTGTCAACGTCGACTGCCCCGATTTTTGGTACGACGATGATTTTTGGTACCCTGAGGTGGTACGACGACTGCGCCGATGGTTTCCGGCGACGTCGACGATGATTTCCGACGACGTTGACGATGATGTCCAGCGACGGTACTTCAACAACGCCGTTCCGGTGGTCGTTGGTCGGGATTTTTTCAGGTAAGTTGCCGGTTAATTATTCAATTTTTCCCCTCATATTTCTTCTTCAGTTTGGTCAACATCTCCGAAATCGGTTTGACCGAATCGGAGACGGCGGAAGCACCCGTCCCCGTCTCAGTCTCGTGTCGAGAGGGGTTCGGCGGCAAAACAGCCGAGTCCGAGCGACATAGGTTGATGGTGGTTGTGATGGTGGAGGTGGTTGGTGGTGGTTGACAATGGTAGCGGTGGCAGAGGTGGTTAGTGGTGGTGATTGCTGATTATAAATAGGGTGGTGAATATTATCAAACACCAGAATATTTCTTCAAACCCATTAAGACTTGGTTCTAGATCTGAATGAAGAGCTAAAATCTTAATAAAAAACAAACACTTAATGGTCTGAAGTCTGAACCATTTAGATTCAGACCTCTATAAGTGCAAACAAAACTTGATACCTAACTGATATTATTTTAATTTCGGAAAAAGGCCTAAAATTCCCTTCACCTATTGGAAATGGTGCAAAAAAGCCCACAATCCACCTTTTGGCTCTATGTTGCTCTTCACATCTACCTTTGTGCTCCAAAATGTCCTTTATTTAACATCCTCGATTAGGGGTGTGCACTGGCCAGTTCGGTTCGGTTTTACATATTATCGGTTCGGTTTATCGGTTTTCGATTTTTAAATATGCTAAACCAATAACCAAACCAATAAGATATTTTTTATCGGTTTATCGGTTTTTAATCAACAGTTCGATTTTCGGTTTAACCGGACTCATAAAATAGAAATAGTAGTAACTAACATGAAAAAAAAAAAACAAATCTTAGTTGCAACCAAAAATCCTACATGATGTGTTTTAATTTTCAAGAATCTTCAAGTTTGAACTAAATGTTGTTAGAAGAAATTAAGAGTTTGTATAATTGAAATAATAAGTTTGTTAATTTGTAGAAATTAAGAGAAACATATAATAAGTCATATATATATATATATATAAATACCAGTACTATATTTATATCTCCTAGATCGAAAAATCCTAGAACCTCTCAACATACTTTCCTACGTATAAATCCTCTTTTTCCAACCAACCTTTCCTCTGGGTGTAAATCCAAGTTTGTAATATAAGGAAGTTGAATAAAAAAGCTTTCAGTTTTCCAAAGTCTTTAGGGGATTCCCGAAAGGGAAACCTCTATCCCAGTTACTTCATGTAAGTTCTTATTTATTTTATATTTCCCCATCAAAAATATATTTTTAGATGTTTATATTCGCTGAACATCATGTATATTAAATGTTTGTTGAAATTCATTACCACCCTTAGTATATGGTTAACCTCTTAATTTCTTAATAACAACGATGGATTAACCTGTAAATTCCTAGGAATTCTTGCCTTGATAGTCCGCTATGTCTGCAGAATAGACGAAGGACGAGTGTTAGTTGCCAGATGAAAGTTCCGGGGTGTGGTTAAAGAAGTAAGTTGTTAGGAACATAGGTTAAGAGGAAGAGATGAATCAGGTATAAAAAATAAAAAATAAAAAAAATTATATTGGGAAAAATATAGAATATAAGAATAATAAACGTGAAGAAACAAAGGGAAAGAGGGAGTACTGAGTAGGATTTTTACAAAAATTTTAAAATATCGCTCATATTCTATCACATTTTATTGCCTTTACGAAAATCTTGATTATTTTACTATATATTTGAAAATCTTGATTATTTTACTATATTGAAATATTTATATTGAAATATTTTATCGCCTATAATTTTATTTGGTATCAGAGCGAGAAGGTTTTGGGAACAATACCTAATACTCGCATCTATAGATAAGTGTATGAAAAAACATCCATCCTTTAGAGATATAAGGTTGAACTATTTCTACTTATATAGAGAATATAGAAAAAAGGATAATATTATCAATAGAAAACATAATTTGGAAAAAAGTAGAAAAAAGTTAATAGAGGCTAATAGATTATATAAAATATATAATACATCTAGACCAGTGTGTGAAAGACTAGTAAGTGCCTTGAATTGGGAATTAAGTGGTTGTGATAGAGATTTAGAAAACAATAGTTTAGGAATAAAGTGTCTTAAAAAACGTATTAGCACACGGGCTTATTAATTAGGATAATACATGCAAGCCCTACCTATTTTCCAAAGATTAAGAAAAATAAATAAGTGGATAGAAGAAGAATCTGGTATTAAAGCTGAATTAATAAAGATAGAAAAAACATTAAAAGAAAATATAAAAATAATTAAAAATAAATTAACTCAAGAAGACATAGACGAATTAGACATAAAATATTATAAAACATTATTAACACACTTTGAAGAAGATTTAAAATTTAATAAAGCAAGATTAGAGAACTGTTTCTGGAGAACAAATTTATATAAACAACAAGCAGATAAAATACCGTTAGGATAATAAATGCCTATAAGATATATTGAATATATTAGAGAAATTCAACGGCAATATTATAGAGAATTTACTTATAAACATCAACTTGTAAAAATTTTGAAACAATTTAAAGAAAGACTAGATTTGTTAAATAAAGAAATAAGAAACCTAGAAATAGATATTCTAAACTTTAAAGAAACAGACGAAATAATTACTATAACCTCTAAATATTATAAAAAAGCATTAATTAATGAACAATCTAGGCTAATAGAAAATATAAAAGAAGTAGAATTAGATATAACTTATACTAATAGTAGATTGAAATATCAAACAAAGCTAAGTAAAAAGTACCTTAATTTGAATCACTTAGGATAACAAAATAGCTTGTTTAAAACGCCTTGAATATTTAGATCTTAGATTCCAACCTAAAAAGAAATATAGAGTGTTAAAAGATAGCACCACTATAAGGTGTAATTTCAACCAGGGTGAACATATTTTACATTCAGAAGATAAACAATATAACACAATAATAGACTTTATAATAAATTTAAGCGAAAAAATTCAAGAAAAAGATAATAGTATAATATGAATTTTAGAAGAAATAGAAGCTACTTAAAATAGACATAAAAAGATACTAGATAAGATAGAACAAAATTTAGATTATTTAAAGTCACAAGAAATAGAAATAGACAGAAAAATTCAATATTTAAATCACAAATTCAATTTAGAAAAGATACCTACAAAATTAGAAATTGAAAAGCTAGTAAAAACCATAATAGAAAAACCTAAAGAATTAGAAGTAAAAACTACTCAACTAATATCTAAACTAATAGAACAAATAGAAATTATAACAACAGAAATCAAAGATTTACAAGTAATAACAAAAAGATTAGAAGAAATTTCACTCTCATGAATATAGGAGATATAAATTATAAAAAAGCCTTAGACACAGTAAAAGCATTTCATAACGAACCAGAAGGTCTTTCTGTACACCTCCCAATAGGTCAGTCGGGAAAAAATAATTCTAAAACAAAATAATACTATAATAGCATTATTATTAGACTTACATGCTAAATTAGACAGTTTAATAAAAGGCAAAGAAGCTCAAAAACCAGTTCAAGAACCAGAACTACCCGAATTACATAAAAAAAATAGACATCTTAATAAAAAATAAAGAAGCTCAAGAACCACCAAAAAAACACCTTGAAATAGAAGAACTTATTAATCAGTTAAAAAGAACTGAATTAACTCCTAAACAAGAAAGAAAAAATATAATATGAAAACCACAAAAATGGACTTTCTATCAAATAGACGGAGAACCATTGAAAACAACGAAAGACTAGGAGAAGAAAGACAAAGAATAAGTTTTTCTGAAAATAAAATAGGAAATAATAATATATTATCCAGAATATGTAGAAGACAACCAAATATGGAGCAGAACCAAGAACTAAATGAAATAATAGATGTAGACAGAGATTTGCAAATTTTTCAACAATATCAATTAAAATTATTAAATCCAAAAACATTATATAATGCAGGATATTTTTCTACAGATAATCAGCTATATAGACATTACAGAGAAGAACAAATATCAGCTGTAGGAGAAGATTTTAAAATACTAGATTTAGTAAATGCTAACTCTTTAAGATATATAAAAAATAATAAAATGATACTAATGCATATGGGTTTAATTGTTATAGGAATAAAAGGTCTAACTAGAAAAAATCTAGGATCCAAAGTGTTAATAACAATATATGATGATAGATGGTCAGACATTAAAAAATCAATAATAGGATTAACTGAGGTAGATATGACAAATAATGGGGGAATATTCTATATAAGTCCAGATTTTTTAATGAACTTGAAAGAATTTGGAAAAAATATTAAAATAGGAATCCAAACTAAAGGATATGAAGAAATGAATAATGGTAATAATTTATTAATGTGCATAAGATTTATCGGAAAATTAACTTTAAGTAGTAATACTAAATTTAAACTAAAAGTAAATGATGTAGTTGAAATAATGGGAAATAAAGGCATAAGTTTAATAAAGCCAATAAAAATAGACCCAGAAGTATATGCAGGTTTAGAATGGAATCTAAATAAATTTAATAAACCAAAAATCCTCACACCAGACTCTCATTTATTATACACTACAAGTAAAGGAGAAACTTCAGTTAGATTTACAGATTATAGTTATACAACTAAAAGAAATTTAGACGATGTCGAAACAGAGAGTAATATAGAAACAGAGAGCGAATTTATGAATATAGAAATTCTACAAGAAGGTTATGAAGTAGATATGGTCATAGAAAAAACTGAAAATTTAGCAGAAGAATATAAGCATATAACTTTTAAATGTAAAGGATGTCAAAAAGATGAAATGAAAATAGAAGAATGTATAGAACATTTTAAAAAATGTTTAGAAAGAAGTGATATTTTAGGATATAGAAATAATAAAAAACTATTCCTTGAAAGAAAAGATGAAGACACAATATCTGTATTAAGTTCTACAATAAGTTATAAAGAACTAGTAGAATTAGAACCAACTAGCTCGTCAAGTGCTAGCCCGTTCCAACAGACAAACCCTAATCCTCAACCAATAGATTATAGTACAGGTAATGTACCTAGAAGATCGGCAATTAGGATAAATCCAGATACAGATCTTAGAGGAGATAATATAAGACCAGCAGGTAAGAGAATGCCAATAGAAAAACCAATTAAACTACAAGAAAGAGGTAGTAAAGGTAAAATTCTAAATATAGCAGCACACGACCCACAAATGTGGGATACAGTGATAGATCTATGGAAAGGAATAGTAGCAGCAGATTACTTAAGACATTATACAGAAACGGATACAGAAACAATGTACAAATATTTGGAAACCTTTTTAGGAGAATCTGCAAAAGCCACATGGGAAAGTTTTAAGACAAACTGCCCATATGATTTCCAGGTTCTATTAAGTATGGGACCAAACCCTATAATTTCACAAATAAAATGCATAGCCCATATGATTTCCAGGTTCTATTAAGTATGGGACCAAACCCTATAATTTCACAAATAAAATGCATACGTTATTAACCGGAAAAAATCCAAATAATGGATTATTAGCATTACAAAAAGAAGCATTAATATAACTAGAACAACTAAGCATTTCACATTGGGTATATATAGAGAAATTTCTACAAGACTATTTCTATTATTGCACTGTCAGCGGAAACACTTTTAATGAAGAATTAGGCAAAAAATTATTTAATAAATTACCTGGAGCTTTAGAAAGAGAAATAGAAGATAGATGGTATAAAAGAGACGGTGTAGTAGCCAACCCAAACCTAAAATGGACAATAGGGCATAGAACACAACATATAATAGATATACTAACAGAAAAATGTACAAACATACAAATACAAAAACAACTAAAAAGAAATGAAATGAATTTCTGTAAATCCGTTATATACACAACCCAAAATTATTATAAAAAACAATATGGAAAATATAAAAAGAAACATAATCAGAAACCATATAGTCGTAAACAATACTTCTTAAGAAAATCAAAAGCCAAAAAACCATGGTTAAATAGAGATAGGCATGTTAGGAAATATAGAAATGATAGAAACTATAAAAATAAATTAGAATGCTATACTTGTGGAAGCATAGACCATTTAACTAATGTATGTCCTAAAAGAAATAATAATAGAACTAGAAATTCTCAATTAATAGAAGATTTTCAAGAAACTTTACTAAATGTAGACGAATACATGTCAGATACAGAAAGTATATACTCAATAATAAGTATTGATATAAAAGATAAAGATAATTCTAAATCTGATTCTTCAGAATCAGAATAAGATAATTTAGTAAATGAATTAGGACAGGAGATAGAAGATCTAGACTTAAACAATCTAGTAATCAATAATTTAATGAATGTCACTCAAGAATGTATACATGAATTCCAAAGAAACAAAGGTTTAGACAGTAATAGATGTCGTATATGCAATTGGTATCCAAGTAAAGACAACAGAGCTAAATGCAAGAAATGTTACTTAGAAGCTTGTATAAACTGTATAGAAAACACTTTAAAGATAAAAGTAGAATTAGAAATAAATAGCGAACAAAAATATACAAATAATCAAATCTTAAATTTAAGAGTATCAACTTTAGAAACCCGAGTAAATGATCTAGAACAAAGATTAACCATCCTAGAAAAAGGAAAAACAAAATCACTATAGAAGAATCAGATACACAAGAAGCTATACATTTAGAAAAACTAGAGGCAGAACTTATGAATTTGGAAGATAATGACACTAGCCTAATATGCAATGAAGAAAAAGAATTCTCTACCATAAAAGTATTAGTAAAAATTAAAATTAAAGACGTAGAGATAGAAACTTTAGCACTAGTAGATCCCGGATGTACTAGCTGTTTAATTAATATAGAAATAGTATCAGAACATTTACTAAAAATACTGGAAAACCTATAACAGCTACCCAAATGGATGGATCACAAAATATCTACAATTATTGCATAGAAAATGCACAAATAAGTTTCTTAAATACCTGCAATAAATTCTATAACCCAATTTACAATGTTAACAGAATATTAGCAAGGGATTTAAACATAGGATCAGACTTTGTTATAGGACTACACTTTTGTATCCAAAATAAAGGAGGATGTCTCTTAACAAGAGATGGAATAATACTTTTTAAAAACTTAACTTATACACCGGTACAAACAGTAACATTACCAACAGTATATAAAACATTGAAAACACATAAAAAGAATTTAATTTCTAAACCATGTTGCGAAGATTGCCAAAATAACCAATGCCAAAATAGCAACCTGTTAAAAGAAAACAAAAATTTAGAAGATAACTTAGAAGATTTTAAAAATTATACTCTACTTAATGCAGGACAAGAATGCTTAAAAGACATTAAAAAAAGACTATACTTTAATAAATATTGAAACTCAATTTTACAACTTTAGAAAAGGAATAAACACAATAGGAATAATAAATAATCCGAAAGACTTAGACAATGTAATAGCAATTTTGGATAAAATAGAAATAATAAGAGAAAAACCTTTAGCACATTGGGATGCTAACGAAATAATGTGTAAGTTAGATATAATTAACCCAGAATACACCATAAAGACAGCATCAATAGAAGCTAATAATGAAGATATAAAAGAATTTGAGAAACAAATTAAAGAATTGTTAAAGTTAGAAGTAATTAGAAGATCAACATCTAGACACAGATCAACAACATTTATGGTAAGAAACCATAGCGAGCAAATCAGGGGAAAAGCCCGTATGGTAATAAACTATAAAAGACTAAATGACAACACCAAAACAGACGCATATAAGCTACCAGATAAAAGTGAATTAATTAATAGAATACAAGGTAAAAAGATATATAGTAAGTTCGATTGTAAATCCGGATATTGGCAGGTAAAAATGCACCCAGATAGTATAGAATGGACAACATTCACCTGTCCAGATGGACATTATGAGTGGCTTGTTATGCCGTTCGGACTAAAAACAGCCCCACCCATTTTTCTCTGAAAAATGAATGATATTTTTAGAGATTACAAAAACTGTGTTAGTGTATGTAGATGACATTTTAGTATTTAGTAGAGATATGCAACAACATTTAGGACATTTACAAACAGTTTTTAGACTATTTGTCAAACACGGAATAATAATTAGTAAAAAGAAAATGGAACTATGTAAAACACATATTAATTTTTTGGGAAATGGGAGGATTAAACTTCAACCTCATATAGCCAAAAAGGTATTAGAAATGCCAGATAAATTAGAAAATACTAAAGATCTACAAAAAATTTTAGGATTAGTAAATTATGCAAGGAATTTTATTCAAGACTTAGGGAAAATAGCCGGACCTTTATATGCTAAAACTGGAAGCAAAGGTCAAAAACATTTTAATAATGAAGACATTAAATTAGTTCAACAAATAAAAGAAAGAGTAAAACATATTCCAGACTTAAAAATTCCACTAGAAACCGATTACTTAATTATTCAAACAGACGGAAGCAAATTAGGTTGGGGAGCCATATTAAAAGCAAGACCTAATAAATATAGTGATAAAAATGAAGAAAAAATCTATGCATACCAGAGTGGACAATATAAAGAAAAAGGAAATATACCTAGCATAGATTTAGAAGTATTAGCCATAATATATGGTTTAAATAGTTTTAAATTATATATTTTAAATAAAGAAGAAGTCCTAGTAAGAACAGATTGTGAGGCAATAGTTAAATTTAATCAAAAGATAAATGATAAAGCTAGTAGTAGAAGAAGATGGTTAAACTTTATGGATACTATATCGGTATATAAAAACATTGTTTTTGAATATATTAAAGGAAAAGAAAATGAATTAGCAGATAAATTAAGTAGGTTACAATTAAAAACAAAATTTGTTTAACCGGCTAATATTTGTTTCAGCATGAGACCAACTAATCAACATACAACAGACAAAGGCAAGGGAACAACGTCTTCCTCGTCTCAAGACATTTATTTTCAGACAATGCTAGGAAACGTTCGATTTAGACCCCAAAACTCTATCGAACTCCAAAACTCCATGCAACCACTGGAGAGAATAGACTTTGGGCCTTTTAATTTAATTGTTTTCCCACCTTGTAATTATTCTTTTAACCTAAGACCAGAACATATTTTAGATAGACCCCAAAAATACCTAATAGACAATTTGTGAATAGCACACTATAAACCAGACCATAAACATTTTTTAACCGCCATGAATGCTTTATGTCAATATATATCAGATAAAAGTAAGCCTAGATTCAAATATTATGTAATTATACATGGTAAGACAAATAGAATTTTTCAGACATGGATAGAAGTACTAGATTCTATAAGTGGTATAAAAAATCCTCTTTACAAAAGTTTCAATGATTTTTCTGAAGCTTCTGATTATATATATATATATATATATATATATATATATATTCTTATTGGATTATCTGTTTACCCAATAACCCAATAAGAAAAAATTGAACTGAACCAATAATTCAATAATTTTTTTTATAATACCATTAAAAAACCGTTAACCCAATAACAATAAACCAATAATATTTTTATCAGTCGGTTCGATTTTTGCACACTCCTATCCCCAATATTAAATAAATCAAAGATGTTTCATTAATGAAGTGATGCATTACCATTGGTCCCCATTTAAACAAAAAAAAATAATTTAAAAATTCTAACTCACATCCACCCCCTATCTATACCCGACGATCAGTACTAATATATTAATGTTTTAGTACTTTTTGTTGTGAAATCATGCCAAAGTGTGCATCTTTCTTTTACGATTGAATATATGTGTTTGGTATCCTTTGTAATGATTGCACCATAAGTTATTTTCTTCCTTTTGAGTTTGTGAAATCAAGTCAAAATCTGTGTGGAAGGTGAAATGAGTTTTACTGAATCTTATGACCAAATGTCATGACAAATTACTTTGATACATTTAGATACAAAGTAATAATACCGATCACCACTTCTTTCATAATAGCGTTCACAAAGTGAAGCAACACATTTCAACAAGTGGGTGTTGTTGTATTCAACGTCATTGATGTCACTTTAGAGGAAATTAGCTAGAAGTCTAGAATTAATTACTGAAAATAGACAGAATCATCTACTGGTCTTCTGCAACAAATTTCTAAACCCCTTTTCATTTACATGCACTATACCATTGTAGTTCACCAGGCAAAACATCATTTCTTTTGTATGCTCTAAAAGATTTTTAAAACTGAAGAGCCCATAATCAGGATCTCAGCTTGTAAAAATCATATGGTGAGCATTGTTTTGTTCCAAGAACCATGGAATGCTCGATGAGTGTACAAGTTTTTTGTTGTTCATCACATGAATTTCAACCCACAAAAAGTACCAGATCACATGAATTTCAAAACAAGGCATTATGGGTTAGGGGTTTTAAAATTAATAAAATGCCACTTCATTAATGAAGTTTTTTTTAATTTAATATTGGGAATGTTAAATAAAGAGCATTTTGGAGACCAAAGGTAGATGTGAAGGGCATTTTGGAGCCCAAAGGCGGATGTGAAGGGCATTATAGAGTCAAAAGGTGGATGAAGGACATTTTTGCACCAATAGGTGAAAGGGCATTTTAGGCCCTTTTCCGTTTTAATTTTAAAATACTTCATTTTATTTTTGCAAAATTTGTAGTTGGGTTTTTCTCTCACTTTCAACGTTCAATTCAAGATCAACTGAGTAAAGGAATCCTTAGCCCTTGTTTCTCTGCGACTGCCTTCTTCCAACTCGAAGGCTCTACTCTCCGGTATGGTGAGCCTTCAACGATGAGGGCAAATCTCCACTCTTTACTGCTGCTTTCCAGAGTAATCAGCAGTGAGCCAATTAGAATTTTTTCTTATCTTTCCTTTCAGTGAATGGGTCAACTTGTTTGTCTTGGGTTTTAGAAAGTTCCCTTGTTCCATTGCTTTGTTAAGCTGTCCGAGGTTTGTTAAAGTTGGGTGACTATTAAAATTTGCAAGGAGATCTATCTCTTTGTGATAGGGTGCTGGGAATGGCGAGCCTTTAACTTAGGCACTTCGCAAGTTTTTATACCCTTTGTGCACCACTTTTAGTCTTTAAATCTCAAATTTATAATTCTGACTTTACCCATGAAGCTTCAAATACCAGCAGGAATGGTAATATGCCAGGATTTGATGAAGTAATGAAACATAAATAAGCTATTATTGCGTGTATGTGTCATTTTTTTGAGTAATTCGGCTGTTTTGTTGAACTATTGATGGATATATACATATATATAGTTTCTCTATTAGAATGATGTAATTGAGCTCAATATCAGTATCAAAAAAAGAATGATGTAATTGAGCTATAAGAGAAGACATAGTGTACTAACCAAGTCCAAATTTGATTAAGAAATCTGTAAGGGACCCAAGTTAACTGTGGGCTAGAATTTACTAATCCTGTCCTTAACCAACTTCAAGATTACTGTTTTTGCTATACAAAGAGAACTATGATTTTCTGTTGCAGCATATTAAATATGGTTGAGTAGATTCTGCTGCGACTTCTCTGCAAGTTAAAAGGCTGACTATGCTTTCTCGTGATGATTAATTGTCTTGCTCCTTGTGGTTTTCCATGGTGCTACTTTAGTGTTTGGTTGAAGATAATTGACTCTTGCTTTCTCAGTTTTAACTTGTTTGATATATGTTAGGACATTGAATTTGTAGATGGACTTGTAGAAATTGAAATTGATGGCAAGGCTCAGTTGTTTACCTATTATCCTGTGAAAGGGTGATATAATATGTCACATGTGCTCTACTTCCTAAAGAAATCAGAATTGTATAACTGCAGATACAAATCAAGAGTACCTGAACAAGTTTCTGTTTTGGCAGGATTCACTTTTGACGTTTCGAGTTCGAAGCTGATGGTGATTGATGTATGATCGTGAAGTTCTAAACTACACTGGATCTGGAAGATGAAGACCAGCACATTGACTTGAACACCCATTATTTCCACCCACTCTCCTTTAATGTGAAGAGTATAAAGATATGTTTTGATGTAAGTTTTTAGCTGATAATACTAATGACAACTTGTTCGGAATTAAAGCATGTATTTTTCCCTTTTCTGTATGATGGATTTAGTGAATGGTTCATTTTCAGTTGCTGGTCTATCCATCTCAGCTAGATATCATATCTTTCGGATGAGCTGATTATTATGAGGGGACTGTAATTGTAGATTTGGTGGTTACGTTATTATAATCTGGAGCAACGTCCCAATGGAAATGACATTAAACTTTTCAAATCTGATGGTTTTAGTTTAGTTAACCTGCGCTATCGACGACCAGATTAAACGCCTACCAGTTCTTTTACTTTCATCGCAAAGTGCTGATGACTCCATTCAGCACTGTCAAAATTCTAGCTGATCAAATCTGAGGGGTCAGAATTGAACTCCCACCGATGCGGAATGCCAGGTAGCCAATCAACTAATTAACTGAACTGCTATGGATATTGATTCTGAAGTTTTTTTTTTTTCGATACCAGCTGGGGTAGAAATGAACCTCTTCCTCATCCCCAACCTTCCAAAAGAGTTTTGGTACTTCCAATGGGATTATAAAAAGAAACCAAATGAGAAGATAATGCTAAACTGCATGTAGCTTCTTTTCATGTAAGGAAAAACTCCAATTTTCATTCGAATTGTTGTTGCAAAGAATTTGAAAATACACAATTCTAATGTCATGAAAAAGAACTCTGCTTTCTTTTCTCCTATTGTATACAAAAGATGATGGTTAGTGCAAAACCAGCGGAGAGTGAGCATTCATCCACTAAATCTAAACCTGTTATGGACAAATAAATTAGCCATAAAACAGTTCCATGGCTGACAAGATTCAATTAAAAAGGAAAAAAAAGAAGGAAAAGGAACCAAAAAAAATCATCCTTTGGCTCATCTCTCATTGGGCAAAAAGTTAGACATCAGCAGAACAAAATCCAGTTAAGCTGTACGTCATGAGTGTATATGTGCACGGACAACATCTATTATGGGGGTCTCACATATCGGGCATTTTCCGGTACCCCAAAGCAATTCATGGGCACACCTGAAACAGGTGCACATATGCCCACACCTGAAAAAAAGATGAACAAATGTTCCAACGAGATTAATATTACTTATTTCATGTGTACTTGTAAGTTGCCTAAGAGAATCCCCTTTGTTCCAATCAATGCGAAATACCTGTAAAGGAGAGAATCAACTTGCTGCTCGTAGCAAATACAACAATTTGCTCTATTTGCACCCTTCTTATCTGAATTACTCCCCAACGTTGGACCTGCATTGCAAAAATATTACACTCTTAACACTCTCTTATCTGTAGAACCAAAAGAAAATTGAGGAAAAATAAAAAAAGACAAAGATCACATGGATATGAAGCTCGTAAGTGGAGCCCGATCTGGAACAAACTTGGGTAGTTATTGAAAAGTGCGCAAAGATTGAGCGGAGGAAGAAGATCATGGTATGGTGCAACAAATAGAGCAATACTAAAACGACTTCAGATATTATCTTATTTTCAAATTTCAGTCGAACAACTCACCTGACTGAGTTACTGCTGCTGCAACCTCCTGCTTAATGGAATGTTGTAAATTCATTTGCATGTTCATGCAACTGTTTATTGATCTTCGTATTTCAAAAATCTCTTGGTGGAGTTGCTCCATATGTCCTCGCAATTCATATATCAGTTCCATTTCCTGTTAAGGACATGTCGTTATAACTAGTCTCAAACTCAGGAATATCCGGCAAGTCATTGCAAGAACAGGAAAAAGGAAGAAAAGAAAAAACTTACAATTGATGTGTGTCTAGTGGAGGAGGAGGAGCATTGTTGATTGTGTTGGGAGTAAATATTTGATAATCGAGGTTGTGGTGAAGAATTAGTCGGAAGGTGATAGGAGTCATCATTGACACCCCGGTCTTGATTATTGTTCCATGACTGTAAAGTCTGTGAAGCTTTGTTCTGATCAATTAATTCCTCAGGTTCGAGGTATTGTTGCCTAATTGGAATATTATCATCTTCAAAGTCATCCTCATAACCCGAGTCAGCTTCTTCCTCATTATCTTCACCCTTGGCTCCTCGTGTTTCATTATATGATATCACTTCCTCCTCCTTGCCCACTTGTTTAGTCATACGTGCCCCTACTTTTTCCTCAAG
Organism: Capsicum pubescens; assembly: GCA_030864215.1. Taxonomy (NCBI): domain Eukaryota; kingdom Viridiplantae; phylum Streptophyta; class Magnoliopsida; order Solanales; family Solanaceae; genus Capsicum; species Capsicum pubescens. Next base: position 181,468,429 of record CM061539.1, on the reverse strand, counting down.
CTGGTCGCTCATTGCATTAGGTAGTTGTTGTGAGCGAGATGTCATTAGTCGATCTATTTTCTCTCTCAAACCACTATTGAGAAAGATCGAAACACTTTTTCTGCACATTATGAAGAGCAAAAGTAAGTGCAGATCACAGACCATGCTTATACTACAGAAGCTGAGGAAGTGATATCTTAGTACATCAAAGTAGATACACAGACTATATTCATCTGAGTATCACTTTCCATTGGGACTACAAAAGTTAAACAATGACCTCCTTATTCCAAATTGCAAAAAATTCTTTTACTTGAATCCCAGCTCGATTAAACACGTGTCACATTCTCCTACGAGTTAAAGTCCTACCGACAGGGGCGAGGACAGAAATGATCCATGCTTCAGCCTGTTTTCCTGATACACTAAGTGAAAATTATATTCTGAGGTTGAAACACTTTTGTCATTGCCTTTATTTTTGTGAGCTTTGTCTATGATACCTTTGTGTTGTAACAATGGTTAAATTTTATCAGATACTCTTGGTGAAAATCATATTCTAATGGTTCATTATTGATTTTCCTTGTTTTGTGCTTCATTCAATGCGGGCAGGCAAAGAGTCTTTGGATCATATAGTACATAAATACCCAAGTAACCTAAATCCAACTGGGCATAAATGACAAGGATAAATATATATGATTAGTATCAGATCAGATGCAAAGAATTGTAATTACCTGTTAAGAAGTTGGCGGATATCATGATTCTCTAGGAAAGGATCAAGCATCTCTTGGTATCTTGCTTGTCTAAGATCTTCCCACTCTTCACGTGGACGAGAAACATCAGTTACCCAGTCTTGGTTGGATTCTGATTGCTGCTGGTAGTTAGACTGTAGTTCATCCCATCCACTTGGTGTGTGAGAATAATCACTTACCCAGCCACAATCACTGTCAACTAGATTCTGGTTGGCAACTTCCTCTTCCCAGTCACTTTGAGGTTTGTTGCTCTCACTAGACCACTCATTACTAGTTCCTGCATGCTGCAGGTTATTTGCATCTTCTTCTTCTCTATGAACACTTTGTTCACTATCCTCGGGAGATATTAATGTCTCTAATAATTCCAGCGACTTGTCATGGTTAGCTTGACAGTTTGCCTTTTCCCAGCTAGCTTGATTATGGGAAATATCTGAGTTCTGCAGTTGTGAAGTACTGGGGCTAACCGCTTGATGACTACATTCTACCTCATTATGATTCGGATTACAAGAACTGTCAGGATGTCGGATGTGAAATGTCATTTCTTTCTGGGGATTTGTTGAGCTAGTAACTTTTACGTTTGTTGTCATCTGTCGGGGACTTATTTTCTCATTTACTTCCCCATGGTGATTCTCTTCTCGCAGTTGAATGGATGCAGAAATTTTTTCAACTTGTGAATTGTTATCTATCACATTTATGCGGAGAGTCATTGGGTCACTAGGCACAGAATGATTCTCTCGTGTAGATGTGGAAGCAATTTCGGATTTCGGACTGTTACTGCTTCTTGAGTCAGCTAGACCAGGCTGCATTCCAGCGGTTTCTAAGATAATCTCCCGCTTCTGATTCCCTTCTCTCTGGTTATGGGATGCTAATTCACTCCCAAGTTTTACAGCATTATTATCAGTCAGTTCTATCTGGCAACTTATCCGGCCTTTGGTTTCCTCCTTATCACAGTTCTGTACTTTTTCCTGATTCGGTTTGGAATTCCGGCTTTCCTGGGTGTTATCTGCCGCTTCTCTTGAGAGGCTTCTTGAGTCAGCTACACCATTTTGTCTTCTTGTATTGAACCTTTCCCTGAAATGAATTACTATCTAAATTATGTATTGGTTCCATAAGGTAGAAAGATAACTTAGAACCAAATGGACAATTGGTCGCTTTTGAACCACACAACTCGTAAGGAAAATTGCCCTGATTTGAAGGGAAAGTCGAGACTTATGATAGTCTCTTCCCGACCCACACCCTCTTCAAGAATCTCCATGCCTAAATCCCAAGTAATACTGAACAACTCTCTCATAAACGTATTTCTAGTTTCGATTGTTAGTTTCTGCAAGATGGAGCATTAGTCTACAACATCAATAGGCTTCCAATGATTGGATTTTCCCTCGACAGTGCCAACACAATGTACAATCTCGTTTGCCTTAGCATGCCAAACAAATAAAACTGTTAAAAGTTTCATTCTTTCGTTATGTTATTGGAAACATACTTCAGATTGAGAATGATGGTAGCATTCTTGCTCTAAAATTTTCAAATTTTAAGCAGTTGAGTATTCACAGATGTTGATGTCCAACAACGATCCCCGTTATGTAACCGCAGATTATTCTTCTGCAATGGGTATTTGGAATCTATAGTGACATGTATGGAAAGGAGTTAAATAAGGGCTTTCACCTGATATGCATAATTGCAGAATTAGACACTCTATTTGATTCGGACAACGCGCCATTGGTTGATCGTTCATCTCTACCATCTGTGCCACGACGCAGGAATCTAACTTTAAGCAAAGCCTGGTTGGATTGTGAAGATTCAATCAGCAAATGGTAAATCATTTTTCCAACATCAACAAGTAAAGTTAAAGATTAGAGAGCAAAATACAAACCTGAATACGACCTCTTTGTTGGAACTTGGAAACAGCCTTTCGCTCCCTAAGAGTTTCAAGTTCCCGGAGCCTGTCACGCTCCATTTGCAAGAGCAAATCGCTTAATGCCTGTCGACCTCTGAGGATTCGGGGCGAATGCAGAACTGGGAAAAAAGTCCTCAGTTGTTGCTGCTCGGAATGATCAGATGATGTCCTGATCCGAGGCAAGCATTCGCCCGTGGCAAGTGGTGCAGCATTAGCACAATTGTGCTCATTCTCGTTACTCTCTTCACCTTTACTCTTTGCCAATTTCCTAATAATATCAGCAACTCTCAGCTTTTCACTTTCTTTATTACTATCTGAATGTCTAACATCATTCATAGCCGTTTTATATGCCTGTTCCCAATCTCCAGACGAGTCGCCATTCACGCTCATAGCCGGAGTTTCAAATCTTCCATCCACTGAAGATGAATCATCACATGTATCAGCAAATGCAGCATTCTCACAATTGCTTTTCGCGCTTCCTGGATTCGAATTGTTCCCTGAGTTCACGCTCTTCGACACTGTCTCGAAATCCCTCCACCTTCGGACAAGTGTTGAAACGCCACCTGAATTAGGAACTTCGACTACGGTGTTTTCAGGCGAAGAAGAAGAAGTCTCTCTCTGTTTGTTCATCACCATTTCTCTAGCTCTATCCCATTTACCAAGGGATTTGTTCTTATTTTCCATGGGACTGTTCTCATTGTTGTCCCATTGTGGTTTGTGAACCCACAAGTCAGCATAATCAACATGAGTTTGATGGCCATTTCGGTGGTGACGGTGATTTTCATTTGAATCAACAACAGAATGAGCAGCAGTGGTGGATGGTGGTTGACTTGAAGAAATGCAAGAATGAATGTGGGTGTTCACCAAATCTTTGAGATTCTTCTGAAAAGCATTGGAATCTCTATGCGTGCATCGATCACGCCTATTGCGATCTCTGAGTACATGACCAAATGAAGAAGAAGAAGAAGAAGAAGAAGAAGCAATTTCTACCTGAGAAGATGCCATTTCTTCCGACCCTTGCTTAATCAAGAATGCTATATTGATTGTTGGTTGACAAAATGGAGAAAACTTTGAACATTTCAACGTTGCCCAAAGTAGAACATTAAAAATAGGAAACAACTCATCTGGTTGAAAAGGATACAAAATTGAAAAAACTGATATGTTTTGCAATGAAATTAATAGAAACAAACCTAAGATTACATTCAAGAACAACAGCAACCCATTTCCTGTCTCTTTCTTTAACAATATAGAATTTTTATTTTTTTCAAGAGTAATGAATGAATTGAATGCAGGAGAAAAGGGGGAGACTGGGTGGGTGTCTGTTGTTTTGGGTAATTAAAACGTCAAAAAACATTGAACAAGCAAAGAACGCATGTCCCGCCGATTATTTCTCGTCATACATCTTCTTATGTTTATCAAAATTCAACCAAACATAGACTCATAAAATTCCACATGGAAAGAAGGGTGGGTGGGGGTGTTATGTGGCCAAGAATGAATAGGACAGAGTGAGTCGTAGATGTGAAGTGAAGAGCAAACAAACAAAGATGGGAACTTCGTGGAACTAATATCTTAAACAAGACGAAAAAGTGGTAAGAGTATTTTCTCTCTGTGCGTCAATTGTAGTAGTAGTTGTTGTTTGATAAATAGAACAGTAAAGTAAAATGTGTATGAGAGTTTGGTGTAGGAAAATGAGGGAAAGATGAGAAAAATGGGAGAAAATAGAGAGACGTTGGATTTGAGCCGTTGGAAGAAATGTGGGGTAGGGATTAGATTATAAAAATCACTACTCATTCCGTTTCTTAAGCTACCAGTAGGAGGGAGTACTCCCTTTTTTTTTCTTTTTTTCCCTACTTTGCGGTAAAGCCAAACTATTATTTATTCCTTCTGAGAGCGTCTTCACCTCTTTTTACTGACACTATTCTGCACTATTCTTTTTCACCAAAGCTATACTTATTACTCCTTCAATTTCACTTTTTTTTTTTAATCTATTTCAACTTAGTGAAATTTGTGATCTTTAATTGAAGTACTCTTTCCATTCGTTTTTATATGTTTTTGTAGTTTGTTGTGAGTTAATTTGAATAAGTTTTAAAATTAAATTAGATAAATTAAAATTAAAATTTAAATATTTAAAAAGTTATATGACATTAATTTGAATAAGTTTTAAAATTAAATTAGATAAATTAAAATTTAAATATTCAAAAAGTTATATGACAAATACTAAAAAAATGTAATTTTTCACGACACTCTTTGATTTTGCAAAATGGGTAAGAAAAAAAATGAAGACCTTTCAAAATTGTAGTACACTCTTTGACTTTTTTGTGTTTGTGGTTTCCGTGAATAAAAGAAGATTTTTAAAGTTAATTTTTTTTTCCAATTACAAATATGATATTCTCTTTGAAATAGACAATTCATAGATATAAAAGAAAAAAGACGGGGGTTGGGGAGGGGTATTCTATCGAGAAAAAGAGGAGAATGCTCATTAGCTTGAAATAGTTTTCAAAATAATTGTTAAGCATCTTTGATCTTAAAAGAAAGTATACCACGTAAATTGAGACGAAAAGTGTATTGTTTAAGAATTGATTTATTTTGCGTTAATGAGGCTTTGGGGGGCGTCTTCTCTTTCTACTATCAAGCATATCATATATATCATCTCATAATTCCGTTAAAAAGGTGTTATTATATATGGGATAATACCCACGAAAATACCTGAACTTTGACCGGATTTTCAGTTGAGCATACTGAACTTTGAGGGGGTCCTATGGTATCCTAGACTTTTTTTTTGTATTTTAATGGCATATATCTGTCAACTTTTACATGTGCGTGTAATCACCGACTTTGAGCGCGTAATAGTGATAAAAAATTGTTATAAACTTTATTTTGTGGTTAGAAATTCCCTCAATTTATTTTCTATTTTTTCCATTAAATTCCTTACCTCCTTTCTTCTACTCTTCTCCCATTTTCATCTCCATTGTTGAAGGTTTCATCTCCATTGTTAAAGGTAAGATTTTTTTTCGTTTTCTCAACAATTCCAGCCACAATTCTTCAAAATTAAAAAAAATTAAGGCAATGATAAGTACAATTTTTACGAGCTATGATCAAGTGGAGGACATTAAGAATGAAGATTAAAATTGATTATGGTATCGAATAATTCATTGTTGAAGGTAAGATTTTTTTCGTTTTCTCAACAATTTCAGCCACAATTCTCAGAAATAAAAAAAAATTAAGGCGATGGTGAGTGCAATTTTTGACGAACTATGATAAAGTGGAGAACATTAAGAATGGAGATTAAAATTGATTATGGTGTCGAATAAGAATAAGAAATGTGTAATGGTTTTGAGTTTTGGGTATTGTGTTGTGATTTTAGAGTGAAATGACTTGTGGGTGTGGTTTATTTTTTATTAATTTGATCTGAGTTGTAATCTTTTTTAAGAAAATTTTTCGAATGGGTCATCTTCAACACAATCTCATTTTTCAATTTTTCATTTTCTTCTCATGGTAATTCATTATGGAACCTGAAAGAGCCATTGCCATTGAAAATGAAGAAGAAAATCAATGCTACCAAACGTTTGATGAAATGCCAAACTCAAATTTGACTTACAAAAGTGCGGAGCAAAATGGAGAATAGTTGCTGACTTGCTGCTGAAGAAGAAAATGGAGCAAAATGGAGAATGGGGCAACCAAATTTCAAACATTAAGAATCAAGATTTTGGGTGAAAAAATGGTGAAAATATGATAAAAAGAATAAAAATAGAGAAGAAATTAAATAAAAATTAATTTTAAATAAAGAATACACATGTCAATATCAGATTGACGTGTGTATTACACTTTCTACTCCAAAATTGGATATAGCGTTTTGGTGGTAATAATTCCATTTTTAAAAAGTCTAGGGAGGTAATAGGACCCCCCGCAAAGTTCAATATTCTCAACTGAAAATCTGGTCAAAGTTCAGATATTTTCGTGAATATTATCCCATTATATATTAAACATAAACAACAATTAGAGTTCAATAGATGAAACTTTAATCCGAAAATTAACGTTAATTTTGTAATCAAACAAACGAGGTCCAGTGGATAGAAAGAGTAAAGCATTTCAAACTATTTTCAGTACATTACACACATTTCTTTTTTTAACCTTTTCTGTTTGTTTTTTCCATCAACATTTGATATCAAAAAATCCTATCAACTAAATTTAGGCAAATTAAAAAATATCATCCCGTATAATTTAGGCAAAATATAATTTGAATCTTCATTTCCTAGGTTTTCATCCACTTTATTTATCCTTAGATTATGTTAAAAATTTGTTCATGCAAAGTATTTACACTAAATTAATAAATGCATGAGTATGTGTTTTCGCATAGCCTTATATATATATATATGATAAGTGGATATGATTTGATAAACACCCACTACGAGTAAATTTTTATCGTCAGGCCATAACTTTAGATGCTTTAGAATCGCTTTTATTTTACACATTTCTCTTTTTTTCTTCTTTCTATTTTGCTGAATTGATTACAACAACAATATATTCAGTATAATTTTATAAAGTGAGATTTAAAAAAATAAAGTGTACGTCAATCTTACCCCGCCTCAAAGGCAAGAAGATCGTTTTCGATAGATTCTCGGCTATGTTCACAAGGATTCAATGGAATTGACTAATTAAGTAATTCATCCTCTAAATGTATAGACATATTATATGTCATGGAATGGTAAAGCCAAGTTTTTCGGAGTTGGGAACATAAAAGTTGGCATAAAGAGGATTAAATGTCACGGATGGTGAGCAATAATGTTCACTATGGTTAGAGGTAGCTAGTACAATGGAAGCATTCAATGTTTCAAACACAAACACAAACACACCGCTGGGGAGTTGTAAGTGTCCCTTCAAATTAATACATGAATACTCCTTTAGGTATATGCCTTTTTTAATCCTTCCCTCTCATCACTTCCACTCTCTTTGCTCCCTTCCCTTGAAGAAGTATCTATCGTCTCAAAATTGAAGGTGGAGAATGTTAATCATCCGAGCAACTCTTGATGGTGGTTGAAACGATATAAGAGATTTTTAGAACTTGTAACCTTAAATATTTAATAATATTTTTAGTTATAAAAACATGTTATTATGGGGATCTTTCTATTTACTTACTTCCTCTGTCTATAAATACTTGTTCATTTTTAACTTGACACGTACTTTAAGAAACAATAAATAAAGGGATGATTTTAGTATATCACCCTTTGAATGTAATAAATTTTTTTCTTTGAAAAATATAATGACGGATGTAATAGTATTTAATATCAAGGATAAAATAGGTAAATTATCGATTAATTTTATAAATTGAACAAAAATTATTGGATATCACAAAATAAAAAATAGTTATATGAAAATTAATTATATAATAAGACATTATGATTTATGTATACGGTACTAAATAATTAAGATATTGCATTGAATTTAGGTGAGACAACGGTGGCCGCAGATTTGGAGAATCCCAACTATGTTTGGTAAGGAGTATTCAAAGGGTATAAATTTATCCACACATAGTTGTATAGGTCAACTATGTTATGTGGGATAGGGCTGCCGGCTGCATCACGGAGACTGCTAGAGAAGTGTTGGGTGTTTCGAGGGGCCAGACAGGTCGTCATAACGGGGACTGGTGGTGGAATGAAGAAGTGAAGAAGAAAGTGGAGATTAAGAAGGGGGCGTATGTTAAGTTGATTGAGAGTAAAGATGAAGAGGAGAAGCGGGCGAATAGGGAGGTTTACAAAGTAGCAAGGAAGGAGGCTAAGTTAGCAGTTACGGCTGCTAAGTCAACCGCTTTTGAGAGCTTGTATGTAGGGTTAGAGGAGAAAGGCGGGGGGAAAAGGTTGTATAGGCTTACTAAGGCTAGGGAGCGGAAGGGTCATGACCTCGATCAAGTGAGGTGCATTAAGGGGGAGGATGGTAGTATTTTGGTGGAGGATGTGCACATTAAGAAGAGATGACAGGAGTACTTTCATAGACTTTTGAACGAGGAGGGGGACAAAGACATTGAGCTAGGGGAGCTGGAGCACTCGGAGGAGAGCTGTGTTTTCAGTTTCTGTAGGCGTTTTAGGGTTGAGGAGGTCAGAGAGGATATTCATAGGATGCGAAGGGGTAGGGCGACGGGGCCTGATGAGATTCCGGCGGATTTTTGGAAGTATGTTTGTGGTGCAGGTTTAAGGTGGTTGACTGATTTGTTTAACGACATTTTCAAGAATGCGAGAATGTCTGAGGCTTGGAGGTGGAGTACGATGATTCCGTTATATAAAAACAAGGGTGACATTCAGAGTTGCAACAACTATAGGGGTATTAAGTTGTTGAGTCACACTATGAAGATTTGGGAGAGAGTGGTTGAGCAGAGATTGAGGAGGATCGTGTCCGTTTCGAAGAATCAGTTTGAATTTATGTCTGGTCGCTCAACGATAGAGGCAATCCACCTGGCAAGGAGATTGGTAGAGCAGTATAGAGAAAGAAAGAGGGATTTACACATGGTGTTCATCGATCTAGAAAAGACGTATGATAAAGTCCCGAGGGAGGTCATTTGGAGATGCTTGAAGGTGAGAGGGATCCCGGTGGTGTACATCAGAGCTATTAAGGACATGTACGATGGAGGAAAGACCTGAGTGAGGACGGCGGGAGGAGACTCAGAGCATTTTTCGATCGAGACAGGATTGCATCAGGGATCGACTCTTAGTCCGTTCCTTTTTGCGTTGGTGATGGACGTGTTGACACAGAGTATCCAAGGCGAGTTGCCTTGGTGTATGTTATTTGCGGATGACGTAGTGTTGATTGATGGTGAATGACAAATTGGAGGTTTGGAGGCAAATCCTTGAGTCTAAGAGATTTAGGTTGAGTAGGTCCAAGACGGAGTATTTGGAATGCAAGTTTAGTGACTCGAGGCAGGAGAACGAAGTGGTGGTGAGGTTGAACTCCCAGGATGTGTGTAAGAGGGATAGTTTTAAGTACCTTGGGTCTATGATCCAGGGGGTGGTGAGATTGGTGAGAATGTTTCTAACCGTATTAGAGCAGGTTGGATGAAGTGGAGGCCCGCCTCGGGAGTGTTGTGCGATAAGAAGGTGCTCCTTAAGTTTAAAGGCAAATTCTATAGAGTGGCAGTTCGTCCGACCATGTTGTATGGGGCGGAGTGTTGGCCAGTTAAGCACGTTCACATCCAAAAATTGAAGGCGACGAAAATGAGAATGTTGCGTTGGATGTGTGAGCTTACTAAAGAGGACAGAGTTAGGAATGAGATTATCCGGGATAAGGTGGGAGTGGCTTCAGAGGAGGATAAGATGTGGGAAAGAAGGCTGAGATGGTTTGGGCATGTGATGAGGAGGGGCGCAGATGCCCCGGTTCTGAGGTGTGAGAGGCTAGCGTTGGATGGATTCAGGAGAAGAAGAGATAGGCCAAAGAAATACTGGAGGGAGGTGATTAGACATTACATGGAGCAGCTTCAGCTTACTGAGGACATAACCCTAGATAGGAAGGTGTAGAGGTCGAGGATTAGGGTAGAAGGCTAGTGTTAGTGTGTGGGTTGTAGCTAGCTTGTGTAGCCAGATTTTGTAATCATAGGACAGTGTTTATATGTGTCTTTGGTATGTGATTGTATGTCACTACTAGGTGGGTGTCCTATTTTCTATTGCTTAGTTCCTATTTTCTTATTCCGTGTTGCTCTTATTTCCCGTATTTCATATTTCTGTGATTTTATTCTATTATTTCCTATTCTTTATTTCGGTTATGTCATCCATCCCCTTGTTTATTATCCTTTATCTTGAGCCGGAGGTATATCCGAAACAACCTCTCTACTTCTTCGGAGGTAGTGGTATGAACTGTGTACATCTTACCCTCTCCAGACCCCACGCTGTGGGAATACACTGAATTTGTTGTTGTTGTTGTAATCATAATTAATTAACATTTATTTTACTTCACTAAATCACTTAATCATGATAAATTATATTAATTTGATATATCGTGTTTAAAGGCGTAAAGAGGAAAAGGAAGGAAACTTGCGAATTTGCTGTGAAATCTAAACAGTGACCAAGTAATATTTTAAAGGTAGAGAGATATATTAGTATAAATAATAATTAAACTAATAGCTATATTTGAGTTAATTAAATTTTCCGATTTAATATGGATTCCAAACGTCATTTAAACCGCTGCTTTAACGGGATATTGTTCAGGAAATTACGATTAATGTCCCATAGAGTGTTTGATTTTGAATTTTTGTCCCTTAAATGTCCACTCTTGAACTTTTGTCTTCTAAAGTGTGTGGTCTTGAACTTATATCCCTACTAAATTAGTTTAACATTTGTATAAGGCAGAATTTGTAGTCAATTAAGTATGTTCACTGCCTTAAATTGTCTTGAACGCCTGTCTTATGAACCAGAGTTAGAAAAACTCCATTATGTACAACATATATATCTAAAATTTAACTTTTCTCATGTATTGAAATGTCATGAACGTCTATCCTATGGGAAAAATTTATTATGCGGGGTAAAAAAATCAAGATCACTTTTTATAGACATCATTTTTTAAAACTTTTTTTTTTTTTTTTTTTTTTTTTATGGTGGACAAAATATCAAGACCACCTATTCTATCTAGGTCATTTCTGAATTTAACCCCATATTGTTGGACTACATCGCCCAATTGCCACAGGCCCATCTTAAGCAGAACTCGGATAGCTCACTCTTTTTGAATTTTAGCCTAATGTAAAATTATTTGTGTAACCCTTATTTACCATATCCATTATTGTTTTCACTCATTTTGTATAAATAGGGTGACATAGGCTGATCTGCAGAGCTGGAAAATTCGATTTTTTATGAAACTTCGACATCCATACAAAGTTATTCAAAATCTCAACATATTGTCGTGTAATGTGCTTTTTTATACGTGAATTTCACGAAAAAGTTGTTGCACAAATTAATGAGATGAGCGGTCAACAACTCGGATCCTGCGCATAGCGGAAGCTTTAGTGCATCGAGCAATCAACATCTCAACAAGGTGAGGCTCAGGCTTGCCAGTGAGCACCATTGCTTCGATAACAAGACATTCACTTTCAGCATTACCTTTGCTAAAATGCTTATTGTGAACAATCGTTTGTCTAAGGCGCAAGCTAAGTTTGAGTTAGCCCCTAGGAACGGTCTGTTGGGAGCGCCGCCTCCAATATGGGCCTTACAATGCATAAATGAGATTTAGTTAGACCTCAATATTGGTATCAAATATCGAATGAGAAAAACAAAACTTAAAGAGTCACTAGGGCTTTAAAAAGAAGAAGAAGAAGAAAAGAGTAACCTGATAAAATTGAGTTTTGCCACATATATATGTCATGACTTCTAGTCGAAATTTAGAAAACCATACCACATTGTTCAAACAATTAGCCTTCAATATTTCTGAAGGGTGGCTCCTTTATAAAGAAGAGGCAGCAACTCTTTAAGTTTACGCTTCTCATCATGCTTCCTATGGACACTTTCAGCTGCATAAATATATGTATATTATTACTTAAAGTGATCATTGATGGTTCCACCATGGGAAAAAGTTAAAATATCATTAATTCTCAATATCTTTATTTTACAATAAATGTTATGTTTTGGAATAATCCATACCTTTTTTTTTTTGTTAATAAACCGGCCATCTCACATTTTGTTAGTGTAAGTTATTACTAGTACAGTAGTACTATATACTCTCGTGTCTAGCACAATTTGAATTTTGAGAATCATACATGTTTAGTTTAATTGTTATTTCAGATCCGAAATCTTTAATTTACATATTTGAAAACTAAATAAAAATTACTATAAGTTATAATTCAAACATTTAAACAACAAATGAAAAAATTATGGCAATTTTTTTTTTTTGTTTGAGACCTAGGGAATATATGTCAAATTAGAAACGGCAATGTAGTGGTCCGCTACTAGTGGATGAGTCCATTGCATTTCTTTTTATGTAATATATATATAATGTTTATTGATAGTCAACTCCTTGTTGTTTTTTATCTTATTGTCAACTCAGGATTTGTGCATGTTCGCACGTCTCAATGTTCTTAAATTTCCAAAGAAGGCTAGGTGCTTCTCACGTATATGCTATAATAAGATGGATAATTTCATAGCAACTTCAAAAACTATATATACACAGATAAATGTACATTAACAAATCAAGCAATTCCTCTTAATTAATTCATCATTTGTAAGCTTATTCTCCTGATCAAATTTCGTAGAAATGAAGAGTTTTTCAAGTAGCATCATGACTTTTGTTTCCCTCACGGCGGCCTTGTTTTTCGCGGCCGCCGTGTCTGCTTCAGAATATGACGATTTCGACCTTCCTTTCGACTATTACAGTCTTAGCTGTCCGACGTTGGAAAGTATAGTGCACAAGAAAATGGAGGAGTGGGTTAAAAAAGATTATTCCCTTGCTCCTGCCCTCATGAGATTGCATTTCCATGACTGCTTCGTTAGGGTATGTAATCTTAACCATATATATGTTTTCACTACTGGGTTGATGGCTTCTTATAGCTAGCTAGTGTCCAAACTAATTAGGTTAATCAATACACCTTTTTCTGTAATAGATATCGATTATCTCGAACTTACTGGTTCCACTAATTTAGATGCAGCTCAATATGGCTATTTAATTATGGGTGTACGAGATCCTTAAACTCTGGTTAAGAATAGAGGAATCACATCCATCTCATTATACCATTTAGAGGCAGACGTAGAGTAAAAGATATGGGTTCTACATAACCCGGCATTAGCTAGTTTTATTTCAAACCCGTATTTGCTTTCAAAAAATCATTTATTATACAAAAATTATTAATTTAGAACTCAGTAACTCAAAAAATGTTAAAATTCAGGACTATAAACTCCAAATTTTGAATCCGCCTTTGATGGTAAGTAAGCCATGAACACACATTTCAAACTAACTTGTGCAAACTTTGTTGAACATGCATGAATTATAATATTGCTACGTATAGGGATGTGATGGTTCAATATTGCTAGACCACGAAGGAGGTGAGAGAAGTGCCAACGCAAGCAAGACATTAAGAGGATTTGAAGTAATAGATGATATCAAAAAGGAAGTGGAGAAGGCATGTCCCAAGACAGTATCTTGTGCTGATATTCTAACAGCAGCCGCAAGAGACGCCACAGTTGCAGTAGGTGGTCCATACTGGATGGTTCCATATGGTAGAAAAGATGGCACAGTTTCTACCGCTAAGGAAGCTGATGAATTAGTCCCAATGGGTCATGAATTAGTCACTGATTTGCTTGAATTCTTCCAATCCAAAGGATTGAATGTTCTTGACTTGGTTGTCCTCTCTGGTGAGTACTCCTCAAACTATATCACATGGTCCCTTTATAAAGGGACATACACATTCTGGTTAATAGAAAGAAATATTATAAGGACCCAAAGTGCAAGCATATAAATGAATCAAAAGTGTATATAGAAGGCAAAAGTGAACAATTTCCAATCGTACAGAGACAAATTTGGACCTTTTTCGTTTATTATATGTTGGTTTAATTTATGTTATATGCCCTTTTCGTTTGTTATATGTTGGTTTAATTCATTTAATTTGTTATACTGTGTGTAGGAGCTCACACAATTGGAAGAACCACATGTGAATCTCTACAATACAGGCTATACAATTATAATGGAACTAGGAAACCAGACTCAAGACTCCATCACCTCTACTTAAATTACTTGGGAAGAAAGTGTAGATGGGCATCTGAATATGTTGATCTTGATGCTGTTACTCCTAAGAAATTTGATGTTCAATATTACAAGAATCTGCAAAAGGGAATGGGACTTTTGTTGACTGACCAATTGCTCTATACAGATCCAAGAACTGCACCTATTGTCACAGCTTTGGCTTCTCAGCCAGACGTTTTTGAAAGCATGTTTGCAGCATCTATGGTCAAGCTTGGCAATATTCAAGATTATCTTAGCGATGGTGGTGAAGTCCGACTCAATTGCGCTCGTGTTAATAGTCCTAATTATTAACATCTTGAATTTTTCTAAAGTTAAGTTATATATACATATATATATATATATTGATAGGGTAAGATTTATTATGCTATCAGTGTGAGTTTGTTCCTCTTTCGGTTTTTTACTATACTAATTTAAATTTGTACTTTGAAGTTCGAAATTTGCAAATTAAACTCCGAACCGATATTGTAAAAGTGCACTGGTTATTATTTGATAGTGCTTGATATATACGTATGTATATAAGCTCCTTTTAAGGTTGAAAGTTAAGATGAGTTACCGGAACTTTGTATTTATGATTAACTGATTATTAATTGAGCATAATATTGAAGAAATTTTAGCACAAGTTAACATAATCCGAGATATCAAATATACTCGCAAACAATAATTACAAAACATAAATGAATTATTCTTCTATTAATGATGAGTCTGATAAGATGATTATCTTCCTCCAACCATGATCCACAACAATTTGACGTGTCTATGTGTCTGCACTATTTGGTGGTTTTTGTGAAGTGGTACATTAAATTTCAATAATTTGTTAAATAAATAAATAAAATAAAGAAGGGGTTGAAAGGATAAATTAGACTTCATATTCTACAATAATTAGTAGGAGGAAAAGTTGTATTCTCTAAAATGTTGTAAATTTAAGTAAAGTTTTCACAATGATCAAATTAAAGAACCTTGCCGATATCCGTTGGAACCATTTACTTATCATAATTTAAAAAATGTATCATCTTAATTATTTCATTCACAATAAGGGGTTTAGAGTGTATAAGATAATACTGAATAGGTCGTATTAGTAATACTGAGATTAGTAGTGCAGGAATTAGTAATACTGAGATTATTTTTTATGCAGTGTTTGGTTCGATGTATTGAAAACAATATGTATTGTTATATTTTAAAAAACATATTGTTTGTTTACAAAAATACCCTCGACATATTATAACTTTGTGTATTTTCTTTGCTAAAGTTTATTATTCTTTTTTAAAAATAAAAAAAAGTTAACAATATAACTAATTATTTGCTTTAGAATAAGATTTAATCATTCACTTACAAAAAATATTTTTTTATTATCTTTTCTTTTCTTTATTCGTTCATCATTTGCTTGTTATTCCCACTTTGTGATGCTTTTAAGTTGGAGGAGGGTACGTGTAACTTTTAGATGAGACAATAAAATCATTATTAACATAAAATTGTATTCTATAGAGTGTTAAAACTTAGTAGAAAATTTATTTTTATTTATGAATATCCTATTTACAAAATTAAAGCTTGTATGCAATTTGTTTTTGGATTTTGACAAATAAATATTTTTTAAGTTAATGGAGTAGTTTTTTTTTATAACTAAAATTATTTGGAGGGATATTATTATTTTGATAAATTGAAAAGAAGTAACTCATGTTGAATGAATTGAAAAAGATTTAGATAACATTAAAGAAATTTGAGGACATTTTTGTAGATAATAATAAATTTGTAAACTAATTTGTTTGAATAAATTTATTAGTACAAATATAAAAAATAAATTTAAGAAAATAAAAAAAAAGTTTAAAAGAATTTGAGGGATATTTTTGTCTTTACATATACTAATCCCATGGTATTAAAACCCATGTATTACTAATACCACCATATGTGATGTATTAGTAATACACCCTATAATACCATCCAATTTAGGGTATTAAATTCATGGTATTAGTAATACATTGGTCCAAAATCCTATCAAACATAATATTAATCAATATCAAACTTAATACATGGACTATTTCTCCTAATACATCCTACCAAACGACCCATCAGAAGCTAATTAATTTCATATCCACCTATACAACTAGGGGTCGTTTGGTGTGAGGTACTAAAACATATAATTTTGGGATAAAATAATAATTCCGGAATAAAATTTTTGATGCATCGTTTGGTTGTCAATATTTGGGATAACTTATCCCGAGACTACTAAATAGTACCGGGATAAGTTATCCCACACATATGGTGGTATAATAATTCCAACACAATTTATCATTGGGACAAACTTTAAAATGACAAAATTACCCCCAAATCCTTTGATTATCACTTTTCATTATATATATATTACTTTACCATTATAAATAAGAGAGAATGTGAGATTTTAGTAGTCTTCGCATCAAATTTTTTAATCGTTTTATCCCTAATTTAAATTTTAATTACTCTATAAATTTTCATTCATTTTAATAAATTTGAACAATTATATGAGCTTATTAAATGCTACAAAAGTGATGAGTCATGAAAAAATGATAATGACACCATAAAAACTATTTATACAATCAAATTCAAAATTGATGTAAGAGTTTATTATCTTTCTATTTTGTAGAAATGTCTATTAATCTTACTTTAGATTTTCATTTTTCCTAACAAATTTACCATGGACAAGTAATTAATATCTTGACATTTCCTTTCTAATTTAGTACCTGCTTAATTATTAAATAAAAATTTATTTTTATATATAGCTAAAAATGTTTGAAATTTTTTTTTTCTTCAAAAAGTACTATAATTTAACTCCCAAATACGATACAAAATAATGAAAAATGAGAGTAATTATTTTTCACATTTAAATTTTTTTAACAAAAAATGAGATTATTAACATTTTATAGAATTTAGGATAAAATAAGTAATTTAATATGAATTATTAAAGTTTCCTACATGTTTAAGAAATATTAAAATAAATTTCTTTAACATATACTTTTAGTGAAAAAAACTACTAAAGTTAAAAAAGAAATAGTAACTTTTCAAAAAAAATTTGTATGGTTTAATATGAAGGAAAATAATTAAGCTTGATAAGGTGAAGGGTAATTTTGTAAACAAACTATCAATTCTTAAAAAAGAATGCAATGTATATTATTTTTACTATAACCAACCAAACAATCACTAAAAAATAATAGCAGATTAACTAATCCGAGAATAATTAATCCCAACATAACTAATTAACCAAATGACCCAAGTCTATAATTAACCTTTGATATTTCCCCCCTTTTTTTCCTTGGGCAGTTATACGGGAGAAGAGAACTATGTCCATATTTCAAATACTGTTGTCTTCAAATCTGTGACTATTTTATATGCTGGCTTGTGTGACTCCCCTTACCCCCCACAGTTTTCTTTTTTATTTTTCCCTTATGGAATTTGTCCATTTTCATATATAGTGTCCAAAGTCCGTAACAAATTGTGGCAATTGTCCAAAATTCCAAAGAAGGAAGTGAGTCAGTGTCCTTCTCACGTCTCTCTTGCTTATTTCACTCACTTAACACCTTTTGGCTCCACCTCCACCTCCACTCCATCGGTTTTTTCTACTACCAGACGAACTACGTACCCCACCCACCTATCTATCTAAAAATACATAGGATTTCGTCATCCTTAATCAGGGTTCTTAAGTGTAAGTTTTGAAGTAGAAATTACGTAATGAGTTATTATTATAGTTAAGGGTTCAATGAAATCTAGTAACTTTGAGTTGTTTTTTTTAATCCCTTTTCGAGGAGCTTCAACCTTTTTTCTATCTTGGTGATTCGAACTTACAACTTCAGCCGGAGGGCGCTTATCATTGGATCAACAACTCCTGTTTTAGTAATTTTGACTTCAATTTTTATATTTGTTTTAAAAAGAACTCATTTAATATACGTGTAAATAATTTATCCAGAACTTAGTAAATAAAAAAGATTTATATGATCCAAAATTCATAATTAAAAATTCTGGATTCGCCTATATGAAGCTAACCCCTTTAATTAATCAGTCGTGGCGTTTGAATTTTGGATACTAAGGGGTCGTTTAGCACGCAGGATAAGATGAGATATTCCATCATCAAATTTGATATTAAATAATCTATATCATGTTTTATTGATGATGATGATATATATATATATATATATATATATATATATATATAATTTATTCCCGAAATTAACTTATACCATGAATCAAATGTAATATAAATCTTATACGAGACTTAACCCACCTTATTCCATCCAACATCATGAGATTATTATACCACCCTCACATGGAATAAATTAATCAACAAATTATAATTGGAGGATTATATATAATTCCGAGATAATTTAGTTCAAGTACCAAACTAAATATAAGTGATTAAAACAAACAAAAAAAAGTTACCCCTCATCACTCGACCTCGTCTTCTGTCACACTCTCTTTGTGTAATCTTTTAAGGTCACCAGACATTCATAAAGTAAAATTCATATCACACTCCTTTCCACTTTATCTTTTTCAAGATTCTCCTTTTTTTTTTTTTCCTCTTTTATTTCTCTCTACATCTTCTTTATCTTTGAACTACATCTCCTAAACTTACACCCCTAATGTTCAAACTAGTTTAAATTAGCTTTGTCTTTTTAGGGTTTTCACATGGGCAAAGTCTAGTCTTCCTTCTTCAATTGTAACTTTTTACCAGTAGCAACCAAATCGTGACTCGTGTTGATTTTAAAAAAAAAATAATCAACCCCTCTTGTTCTTAACGATTCAACCTTTATATATAAGTGTTGAATAATTGATCTTCTTGATTATTTCTTCTTCTTCTTTTTTTTTTTTTGTTTATGGCTAGGGATGGTTTTTAGCTTCTCATCACTTGTAAAATGACTACTACTACTACTACTACTTCTTCTTCTTTCCATTCTCTCTACAACATTGTCTCATTACTTACTATCTTCTTCTTTGTTGTCACTACTCATGATGTTATGGCCGATAACCAACAAATTGAATCGAGTTCTTTACAAGATCATCATCATGATATCAAGAAGAACATTATTGTCAAACCTTTGATGATGGAGAGAAGAAACAGCAAAGAAGATCAAATTTTTGGTACAAGAGTAATGGGAAGAAAAGGAAAGCATCATGGCTACCCTAAAGTTCATCATAAATCTCAAAAATCTTACTTATGGAGAGACAAATCATTGTATGTTAGTGCTCATGAAGTTCCTAGTGGTCCAAATCCCATTTCAAATAGGTAAATTATCAAGGGGGAATTAAAAAAAGGGTTTATTATATCTTCTTCTTCTTCTTCTCTAGTTTATATGTACCTTTCATTTTCTGTTTTCTAGAAATATGTATACACTTACTCGTTTTATATATGGACTCATGAATAATATTTGTCTTATAGTATGTTTTTTGTCCAATTAATATTGATGTGATTTTCACTTCAACTTTTGTCATGATTGTATTTATAATCATTTGGTAATGAGAATGAAAGTATCATGAAATTTTGCAAGTAATCTAGTACATTTGATTTCTATCTTTCAGGACATGCATCCATGGAGTCATCATTTTTAATGTTAGGGCCCTTAGTTTTTTTTTTTTTCACTTTAATTTTCACTTTGATAAAGCTGAAAATGTATGCTGTTTCCACCACCATGCCCAAAAAGATAAGACAAATCTTACTTTCTCTGTACGTATTATTCAATAAACCTTGTTTAGTAAGTAATTAGTATTATATTAGTGCCTACTAGATCACTACGGATTGTTCACCAAATTTGCAACAGAAATTTCCAATCATGCCTAAAATATTGAACATAAGACAAATATTGGTCATTATAGTGGAAAATGAAAGTTATGTTTAGCATTCAATCAAACCTCGAGCATTTACTAAAAAGTAAACCTGATTTTTCTCTCTTGTTTACTGTATAAAAGAAAAATTAGAAGTTACACACACTTAATCGGTCGGTGAAAAATAATTACATTCCTCAATTAATTAAATATATAAAATATACATTATTATATATAAGACATATGTATATGTATACTGACTATTATTTTTGTGGATGAATGTATATAGATAGTATCGAGAGCTTTTTTCCCTTTCATTTGCCTGCCTTAATTAACAGGAACTTACTTGCATGGTTAAGCAACTAAAGGAGTACTTGAGAAGGTTCATGCTAATTAATTTTGTTAAACTAGTGTATAATCTCTGTTAGAAGTTAGCCTTTTTCTTTATAGAAATAATAAATGGACACCAAAAAGAGGGGTGAACAAGGCTAGTCCAAATAAGCTAAAAAGTTGTAAGTAGTCTGAGGAACACAATGATTAACAATAGGGGGGAAGTTAAAGCTATATTAAGATGAGACTGCATGCAATTATGACAAGTCAAAGAGGGATGACCAATATTCACCATATACTAAAAAGTTGGTTCAGGTAAATATATTTTTATCCAAAATAAATATGTAGTCCATATTTTTTTTTTTTTTTTTTTTTTAGTTTACTAAAAAGTTAAAAAAGAATATCGATTTTCCTAATTTAATTGATTACTCTTTAATTCAAAATGTCAGATGACATTTTAGATTTTCGAAACAAAATTAAATGATAATTTGGTATACTTTATTAAGCTTAAAACGATAAGATTTAGGAGTTTTAAGTTTTGGTCCAAATCAAATTAAGACCAACAAATTATAGGATACCAAGAAAGTAATACTCCCTCAATCTCATTTCATGTGTCTAAGGTTTGTTGACCTTGGGCACGAATTCCAGAAAATTAGTAAGGAAATTTTTTCACTTTATGATCATAAATTAATTAATGTATTAATTTTTATTTTTTAAATTTTGTGATCTTAAATGAATTAATGAACCAAAATATACCTGAAACCTGTCATGTAAATGCTATACGTGATGTTTAAATTGAAGTAAAGAGTAATTACTACTAAATAATACAAAAAGTAACATTCTTTCTCTTAGACGGACTAAAAAAACACATAAAATTGAACATTGAGAACAACTACCTTTGCATGTCTCAAATAATGGTAAATTACTCAAACAATCCTTTTGATTAATATCCCAAATAGTATTTTAATAGATATGTCAAAATTTTGAACGACTTCAAAATTCAAATGAACTGATCGAAGATAATAACACAGTTTGTTTTGCTTCTAGATTTTGTATATATCTATCATGGAAAGACATGTGGTGAATAATGGATGAATGATTCCTTCAATATTTTTAACTAAAGGTATTGAATTCGAATCTAATAAAATGAAAAAAAATCTTGATAAAAAATGGTTTCTTCTTTATAATTTCTGCTCGATCGACTCAAATGTAGATTAATTAAACAATACATTTAAAATATCAAATGCTTATTGAAAAATGGGCAAACAATTCAAATTCCGTCAGTTTGGAATTTAATTATAGAAAATCTTGACATTTTACATAATTACTGAAAATCTTAATTTTGGATATATCGAGATACATAATTAGCTCTCGATATATCCAACAAAGATACATTTTTTCTCTTTGTAAAGATACAAAATTAACTCTCGATACATTTTTTTTAATTTTGGGTCTTTCGAAATACATAATATACCCAACAAAGATACATTTTTTCCTTTCTAATGATATATAATTAGCCCCCAATATATCTTTTTCGATTTTGGGTCTGTCGAGATACATAATTAGTTCTCGATACATCCAACGAAAATATACAAGTAGTTGAAATTTTTGTAATTACTTTCTAAGGATCAGAATTTGTATAAATATGGTAAATTAAGGTGTATGTTTATGTTACTTTTCTTAGAAAAAAAAAAATGTCCATCTATATATGCAACACATATGTATATATGTCCATCTATATATGCAAGCACATTCAAAGCTGGAGTTTTTTTTTTTTTTTTTTTTTCTAAATTTGTTTTTAAGTGGTGGTTGGGGGGGAAACAAGAGGACAGAGTACGTAGAGAAGAAGAGTCAGTTTCGTTGAGCTGATTTTTATGACACTTAGTTTTCATGAGCTAATTGGATCTTTCTTCCTTCTTTTATAATCAGCAGCTTGTTGTTTTGTTCTGGTTGCAAGTGCTTGCATGCCCAACTTGTTTTCATTGCAAATGACAATATGACATGCATCACCTTTATTTAATTTCCATTTACCTTGGCTTTCTTTTTGCACCATTAACACCTCTATTTTGGTACATGCTTAATTGGTTTTGAGTTTCTCATAGAATATAGTAGTATATATATGTTAGATTCTAAGTTATATATATATATATATCTCCAGTGTAATTCTTTTTTCTACTATTAGATTGATTGAAAGGTATTACTAATATGTAAATCTTGTTAAGATGTGAAATTGTGATCTTAGAAATAAGATAAATAATCTGCCATAACTTAAAAAAAGTGACATGATGATGTAATTACAGAATTAAAAAAATTACATAACACCACAACTTATCTTTATTAAATTACATAAAATCCTACCATTTTGTTAATTACCTAAATTTCTCTCTTTTTTTCTATTAAAAAAACAGCCGGATACATCTACAAACCCATAAATTTTTGGATACATAATTTTAGTTGTGTATCTCCCTTTGGTCTAGTTAATTCTTTATGTATCTTGACCAAATTGTTTAAGAAACAAATTTATCTCAGTAATCAAAATTATGTATCTGGATGCTAATTATATATCCGAGAAAAATGAAGTAATTAACTGTTACATTCTTATGTTCAAAATTATGTATGTCAACTTTAAAATTACGTATCCAAATGCTAATTACGTATTCAAAAATTATAAAATAAGAGATTATTTATAATTTAATAAAAAATTAAAATAAAAAGCAATTAGAGATAAACATATTAGGATTTATGGAGGTTTTACTAAAAATAAAATAAAATCTTATACACTGATTAGTAAAAAATGCTGGGACTGGCCGACCCAATTGACAGATTAGTGTAAGGATTCTTTTGTTAAAAAATAGAAAATGACATTAACCTGGCTGGTGCCCCGGTGGGTCCAGCGCTTCTTGGGCCCAACCAGGCCATTCCGGTTTGGGTTCTTAAGGAGCGGACAACTCGACTCATTTGACGGGTTTATATATATACTAAAAATTACATAAATACACCACTTATGTTTTCAATATTATAAAAAATCTCAATTCCCTAAACATATTACAAAAATTCAACATATACACGAAATGCTATGTATATGTTGGCTATGTTATGTGGAAGAGAGAGTAAAGTAATTTTAAAAAAATGAGAGGATTGGTATTTATGTTATTTATACTTATATATACACCGTGTACAAATTACTTTTATTAAAGTAGAACAGCCCGTCACTTCTTTACCTATCACCTTTTTACTGCAATTTCAACTTTGTCTAATTAAGCTATTGTAATTCTTGTTCATAAGTTTTCACAGGTCATTCATAAGTCTTTATTGAGTTTTTCCAACAAAAAAGTTACTTCCTAGCTTAAAAGTAGATTAAATTCAAACCCCAAGGTAACGGACAAAATCATGCCTTTGATTGCCAAAAGTTTCTCTTTGATTCAACTCCACTTACCAATATTTTCCACTCCCTCAAGTGGAAATAAAAGATGTTATTACCCTTTTTCAAATAAATTGCGATCAAGTATACGAATTCTTATTATTTTTGGTTTTAAAAATAAAATAAAATTGGATAAAGATCATCTGAAAAATATTTTTCAATTTTTTTTTTTCTTTTTTCTGTAGATTGTCTCCTCCTTATAATTACCCCACTACGGTTCCAATATTTATTTAAATTATACATATTTACGTATAAATGCTCTTGAACTAATAATTAATTTCTTACTTACAAAGCACCAACCACTAATCACTATATATATTTGTTACATCGGCCTTTTGCTATGTTGAAAAGCATCTTTTGTATAGCTATCAACTTTAGCGTTTACTTGTTCCATATTGTATATTATTAGTTGGCGAGGATCATTTGGACATTGATTGGACTTTCAAACAATGAAATTAGAGAAAATTTTGGCACTTTCAACTTTAAAAAAGAGCCCAAATCATAAAAAAAAATGTTAGTATGTCTTAATACTTGGGATTTGACTTTTTTAATAAGAAAAATCTTATAAAAGGGAAAATGAGTCCTAAAAACTGTTTCCAGATTCAGATTGGCATGAAAATTACTGTACTAAGTTAGGTAGCTAAATTTATTAGGAAAGATATATTCTATATTTCAAAAATTGCTAAAGTAATTTAGCCACTATTCTTATTGGCTCTAAATGGTTTTATAATTTGTTGACAACCATGAAAGGGCACCTGCAGAACTGAAATCATGAAGAAGATGACCTTTTACACCATTTTTATTATTGGTAACAAGATCCGGCTCCTCTCCATTTTTACTCTCTTTATTTTCTCCAAGTCCCATCTTGATTGATGACGCACGCATGGCGTAATTAAATTGAATGGTTAACTTAGCATTGAGGTGTGTTTCAATATAAAAGAATTGATAATTGAGGTATGAAACATTAATGGAATTCGTGTAGAGGTGACAGTTTATTTAGGCAGCACAATAATTGATAGTTAAGGTGGTGAAACTCTAAAAAAGAACATTACGATTTAGAGGTGTTTTTCACCATTAATCCATTTAGAATGGAAGGATTATTACTCATCATACTTCAGACACAATACTTTTGTTCCATCTTCTTATTCATGCATCCTCTATACTATCAAATTCCATTATCATTAGAGGAAGCAATTACACACAGATTATATTTCCTCCTGCAGCTAGTACCTGAAGTTTCAGTAACATCAACATCCTCAGGCTTCATCCCATGAGGCAGCTTCCAATTGAAATAGTAAATAAGTTGAGCTAAAGGTAGCTCAATAGCTGCCAAACCAAATGAAATTCCAGGGCACATTCTTCTTCCTCCACCAAATGGTAAATACTCAAAATTCTGTCCTATAAATTCCGTGTTAGTATTACTATCATCAGAATTAATGAATCTCTCTGGTAAAAAGCTCTCAGCATCCTCCCAAAATTCAGCATCTCTATTTATTGCCCATGCATTTACTATTACTTTTGTTTTTATTGGTATGTCATATCCATTAATCACACATTGTTCCCTGCTTTCTCGTGGAAGTAACAAAGGAAGTGGTGGATGTAACCTCATAGTTTCTTTAATTACTAATTTAAGGTAGCTAGCTTGTTTCAAATCAATCTCAGTTACTTTGTTTTTACCCTTGAGGATTCTTCTCAATTCTGTTTGTGCCTTTTCCATAACTTTGGGGTTTCTCACCAATTCAACCATTGCCCAATCAAGAACTGTTGCTGAAGTTTCAGTTCCTGCTAAAAACATGTCCTGCATATATATAAATTCAAAATTAATATACTTGCAACTTCCAAAATTATTGACATAACCACAAAATAATACTACCTCGTTCATCTCTAGTGCTCCCTCAGTAAAAATAAATGTTTCATGTTACATGTTCATCATTACGCAAATTAAGATTCGATCTATTATTCTTTTCTCATACTGTCCGTAACATGCATCGTTAATAAGGTTAGTTTAGTAAAATACACGTTAAATTAAAACTTTTTAAAAGGTCGTGTCAGATCAACATGAGTCAAGTATAATATAAAAACGGAGGGAGTAGTATTTAACGTGAGGATCGTTTTTGACATGTCCAAATTATCTGCACCGAAGGGAGAAATATCACAAAACTAAAGAAATGCCATCTCACCAATATGACTGCTTTGATATTGTCTGCAGCGAAGGGAAATTGGAGATTGCCATTTTCTTGAAGTCTTAATAGGAGATTCACCAAATCATCTTTTCTTAATAATGACTCTTGTTGATCATCATTCTTTTGATGATTTTGTAGCTTCTCATTGTGCTCTTCTATTATCTTGTCAAGCATCTCGTCAACCTCTTTGTGAAGCTTCACTAATTTTGCTTTTGTCCCAGTAATGGCTTGAAGAAATTTGAGTGAAGGAAACACCTCACTTATGTCAAAACCTTGTTAAGTCAAAAAAATGCTTGTTCAATTTATAAATTTGATTAGCCAAACACAAACTGTTACTATATGAAAAGAAGTAGTATGTTTTTCGAAAGAGCATTTCTACTAAAAAGTGCTTTTAAAAATAAGTAAATTTTGAAAGATCGGCCAAGCAAAAAATTACACTAGAGTGCTAGTCCCTTCGCCTATATATGATTCATGGAGTATTAATTAGTAGCACTTAATACCCTTTAGGTCAAAAAATAAAGGCACAATACATAAACATGCCCTTTAGTTTGGCCTCAGATTACGACCTTCAATTTTGAGTGTGCACTTAAGCTTGTATAGAGTCGAACAAGTAGACACATATGTCCTATGTAGCATCCTACGTTGCCAATTCTTGTCCTGCATAGCGTCCTATGTGTATTATGCCACATAGGAAGTGTGTGTCGACTTGTTCAACTTTATACAAGTTTAAGTGTCTACTTGTGCACATCCAAAGTTGGAGGTCATAGATGTGATTTGAGGTCAAGTTAAAAGGGCATGTTTTTGTATTATGTCCAAAGGAAACAAAAGAAGTCCAAACCTGTCACCATTGAAGACATTTCCTCAATCAAAGACATGAAATATACCGATTCTTCGTTCCACCTCTTCCCAAATGCTGCTCTACTAATTACAGCATTTGTGAGAGCATACATCTTTTCTGTAAGGTTGATAATGGATCCAGATTTCGATTCAAGATATTCAACAAGACTGAATGCTTCTTCCTCCCTAATAGAGGCAAATGATAGAACATTCTTTGCACTTAATAGTTCCAACGTGCACAATTTACGCATTTGTCTCCAGTAATTTCCATAAGGTGCAAACGCGATGTCTGAATAGTTGTAACTCAAAATCTTGGCACTTAGAAGCTCAGGACGATTTGTGAAGGCAATATCTTGAGTTTTTAGTACCTCTTGGGCTACCCGAGGACTCGAAATAACAACCGCAGAGATCTCACCAAGCTGCATGTGCATTAACGGACCATGCTTTTTGGCTAAGTCTCTAAGAGTTTGGTGAGGTAATTGGCTTGCAATTAAATGGTGAATGCTTCCTATGATAGGCAATTTCCATGGACCTGGAGGCAAGTTTAGAGTTGGTGATCTTTTTGATACTACTATTGTCTTGGATAAGTACTTCACAGTGAGAATGAGAAGCAACATGGTGAGAAAAGTGGCAAGAGGAAGGGAATAATGCTGTAGCTCCATTGTTGAATGAGAAAGAAGATGGGTTGGATCAGTTACACATTTTGTAGGCATATTTTTGTTCGTTTCTTGGACATACGTTTTCTTTGAAGTTGATTTCGATGATAAGATAGTTTTACGTGAACCCAACATTACCTATTTAATTTCATGGTCTATCTAAAGTTGCGTTAAACAAAAAAATTGGGTCACATTGTATTACTTCTCTTGAAATAGCATTTATCGTTCGAGATTCACATGGAGATAGTGACGAGGAACAGCACAAAAGAAATTGCGTGTAGGATTTCCCAAATTTAGGTGGCAGTAAGGAATTTTGAGTGATTGGAACTTTTCTTTAATCACCGAAATTTCTTTATACGCTGTGTTTTTGATACTTTAAATTGTTAATTATAGTAGTTTATATTTTGTTTTCAAATATAGTGAGAATAAAATAACACAATGAAGTAGCAAATGGACAATAGAGTTAAAATAATAAGATCTGATAGCTGTCAACTTTACTAGAAAAAACTTGATATTGTTACTTTATTCTTTAAAATTAAAGAGCCAAAGAGCTTGGGATCACAAAATATGAGTAGAATGTTGGTGAATCAATGAAAATCAGATGCCCTATAACAAATGAGCATAAGCTTAATTATAGCTAAACCTTAGGGAGCACCATACGCAAATATCGATTCCATGATGACTCATATTTTAATTTCGTTTGCATGAGACATTTGTTACTATTGTTGAGCCATATCTGACCTGTCTTACCTTCTACGTATCATTCTCTAATTCACCCATGCATCGAATTTGATTTTTATTCCATACAAATATATAGTAGCATGACAAATGATTGAACCTTTGGTATAGATTTCAAATAATTTTCACTTCACTTGAAATTTATAAAGTTAGAATTAAAGATAGAGTTGTGTTTGGTACCAAGGAGGCCATGCTAAAAGACGTAATAGTGAGCCCTTGCTAAGTTGCAACACTGAAATGCCAGATACTCTCCATCTTTTTTTTTTTGGCTAATAAAAGTAGATATATATTTACTTAAACTTAATCTGGAAAATAACAAAAAGAAACTGTCGTAATTGACACTGCGATAAAGAATGTTTTTTTCGTTATAAAAATTAGTTTAGTGACTCTGGTGTGATAAATTAAAAATAAGTGATAATTTGTGAGTTCTAAATAGTTGATCAATTCAACCAGCCAATACTGTATAGCTATTAAGCTCTTGATTCATATATTTTGAATCAATAACAAAATTTTCTAATAAAAGCATAGTAAAGGGATCCATAGTTAGAAAACAAACAATCTTCCATCAATACAAACCATATATAAGTACATTCTTGTTGATGCAAAATCCATACAGAGCATACATTATTCTCAACAAGCTAAGCCAACAAAAACATTTACACAGTTCGTTTCCCAGTGCACAAGAAAACCAAACAATTGAACAATGCAAAATCAAATCCAACCGTTACCTCTAATTTTTCTTATTTCCCATGGTAGCAAGTAGTAGAGTACTACTACTATACTCAGTCCCATGCATGCAAGTGATCGCAAACAAGCAAACCAAGAAATGTAACACCGGTGAGCAAAAGCGTCAAGCAACTGCTCCATTGATATAAGCAAACATTAGTAGCTCGAGAAAAGTATTCTAGCAATCAAAAGAAAGAGTCTTCTGAATCTTATAGGCAAGCGATTTTCTCAAATTAGCGAGCTGAGTGTTATCTTGCTCAATGGAGTCAACTTCCCAATTCAAATCGTTAATCCCAGCCATTAGTGACACAATATCCTCATTGACCTCTTCTTTCCTTTTCGAATCTCCTCCCTCATCGTACACCACCAATTCCTTGCTCCCAGCTGCCAATGATGTTGTCAAATCTTTTTTGTACACCAGATGAATTCCACACCTCCTCACCTTGATCCATGGCTCTTGTCTCAGGCTAATTGAAAGGCAACCACAAACCTTAGACCAATCTTCAGTTGTGAATCTGGGGAGGAGGAGACGAAAAAGATGGAAAGAGATATAAGCTATCCATAAGTGGTCGGCTTCGCAGACCTCCCCCATCTTTGAAGCAGCAGATGCTGGAGCACTTTCAAATGTGTATTCTCGGTGGTTTGGACTAATCAACTTGAAGGTAACACCTAGTTTTGATTTTGGAACAAGGCGCTCGAAAACAAATGAGAATGCAACCCCTGCAATGTTATCTTGCCATTCTGTAGGTAGCTGGACTGAGATCGAGCGACCCATTTTTTGATAACCAAACCAATCAGGGATTTTTCCTCCAGCAATCGCTATACTAAATTGACCATATAAGGTGGAGTGACCCTGTTATACAGTTAACAAAAAATTCAAACTTTCAATACTTTATTTTGAAACGTAATGATTTCATAAAGTCAGGCACTTGTGAAATAGTACCCTGAAGACATGCATACCTGGAGAAGCAAATACAGCAACAAATCTGCAGCAGCAATGCTGGTTTTCTGGCTTTGTTGGTACAATTTGGAACAATTGAAAAATGAGACCTTCCTCAAGAATGCATGTTGCGGTGAAAGATTTCCAAGACTCTGCAAGGAAAGGCACTCATTTGCCTCTATCACTACAATACTCCAGGGAAGATCAGGCAAGGCTTCAAGGCTCTTGCACTCGTCCAATTTCAGGACCATGAATTGCGGTAGTCCAGATATTCTTGAAGGAAATTCTTTAAAATTATTTCGGCTCAAATTTAACTCCTCCAATGAGGACAACTGCCAAATATCAGTAGCAATTTCAACTACCAAATCGGAGTCACTAAGATCTAGTTTCTTCAAGACACTCAAACCAGATAACGATGGTCGTGATATTTCTGGCTTCTTATTTCTTGCAGCATTTGAACGTCTTGTGATGCGTCTGACATTTGGCAGTGAGGTTAACTTTACATTCAAGCGAAAGCTAAGACTGCTTTTCCAGAATGCAGTATCCTTTTTCTTTTTCCTGCATCCACTGAAAGAAAGGATTTTCAAGTTTTCCATCTCAGAGACGGTTGATGGTAGTTTGATAATTGCAGTTCCATCTACAAGTAGTTCTTCTAAAGTTTTCAATTGGCCAAGGGTTTCCGGCAATGTCTCAAGTTTCGAACAGCCAGAGAGATTAAGAGTCCTGAGACATCTCAAACCACAAATACTGTAAGTTATACTTTCCAGATCTTTGCAACTGCTGAGGTTTATGGACACAAGGCCACTGAGATTTATGATGGACTCGGGTAGCTCCTTAATTGCAGTCCCTTCCAAGTGAAGTTCTGAAAGCTTTGGTATTAAACATATGATTTGAGGGAAACTTTCAAGTTTTGTGCAGTCCCAAAGAAGAAGTTTTTCCAAAGACTCGAGGTGTATGTTTTTCGAAAGACTCCTTAGCTTTGGGCAGTGAGACAAATTCAAGTACCAAAGCCTTGTAAGATTTCCTAGTGACTCGTGAACTCCTACCAAGTTCTTACAGTTGCTCAGGTTCAACTTTTCAAGATATGGCATTTGTCTCAAGTTTGGAGTGTTAATTAACCCTATGGAGTAGCTGAGATTCAGATACCTCAGCTTGTCAAGATACTGTTTAAATCAAGAAACAGATAAAGAGTGAGAAAGAATGATATATAATTTTTTCGTTTTAACATCACATGACTCTTTTCATTTTTTGGTAAAAGTCTTTTTGTGAAATAAGTGACTTCTTTTGCCTAATTGCAAGAGATTAATGAACACTCAAATTAAGGTAGATATTTAGTTTGTAATGTATTTGACTTCTGATGTTTTTAAGATTGATCACTCTTTGTAAGTAATCTTTGAAATAGTGGTCACTCTAACGAAGCAAAAAATGTAAAAACAATGTTTAAGAGGGCAAAGGTACCTTATCTTCTGGCCACAGTTGCGAAATTTTGCCATGAATTAGCGTAAGTCCAACAAGCTTTTCTCCCTCGAAGTCTTGTGGGAGTGAGGTTGAAGGGAAGTTGTGCCAACTGAGCCATTGTAACTCATTTGGAAGATAACTAGGACCTTTTCGGAAGTGAGCATTCTGGATTTTCAGAAGTCGGAGATTCTCCATACCCTTTAATGCTTGTGATCCTAAGTTCATCTTCTGCTTTTCCGGGTACGGTAATGTTATTCCCTCAATTGCTCCTGTACCCTACAAATTTAATAAGAGGAGTTACAAGTAGTTTTTATTTTAATAGAAGTAAATTTTCTACAAGATTAATTCAGTTTATTCAAATAAACTCTGGATGTTGTCCAATATATCAACTAGGTAGTGTAAACTTACTGATTTCTTTGACATAACATCACATATGTCGTCAGGAATCCACAACCTGCTGAATTTCTCTTTAGGATTTCCGTGGCGAACCATGTACCAAGCGGTTTCTTGGACTATATCATGCATCTGGAACCTGTCATCATCAGATATGGATAGAAGTGATCTCTGAATAAGTACTGGCACTCCAATTTCAGGTTTGAAACCGAAAGCTAGGAGTTTTCTGGTGACGGGTTCTCTTCGTTTCCCCTTGAAGAAACAAGCAATATCAAGCAATATTTGCTTGTCTAGATCACTCAATGCATCAATGCTCAATTTAAGCTTCCCTATCACATCATCATGGGGAATTTCTTTCAGCCTCTTCAACTCGCTCTCCCATTCTGCTTTTGCTCTTTTATGTAGAAATGAACCCAAAACTTTGAGAGCCAATGGGAGGCCCCAAGCACATTCCACGACTTGCAACGCTAGATCATTGAAATCACCTTCCGGTTCACCTCCCTTGAAGGCAAACTTGTTGAAGAGCGTCAAAGCTTCATTACTCCCTAAAAGGCTAACTTCGTACACTTGATCCACCCCATGAGCCAATAGCAACTGCCTGTTTCTAGTAGTGATGATGATTCTGCTACCAGCTCCGAACCATTCGTGCTTTCCAGCCAAATAGTCTATCTGCTCATCTTGATCCACGTCGTCAAGAACGATCATCACTCTTTTATAACTCAAGCTGTTCATCAGGAAACTGGTGCTGGTATAAAGATTGTCTTTAGTCTCTTTCAATGTCTCAGAAAACATTTTTTCTGACAAAGCCTGCAGTCCGAATTTTGTTGAAACTTCTCTAACATTATCAAGAAAGCAGACACCTTCAAACTCTTCCTGAAGCTGATCAAAAACAGCTCGTGCAATAGTTGATTTACCAATGCCTCCCATACCCCATATCCCGATTATGCGAACATCAGCCTCAGACTGCATATTCAACATAGATACAACTTTTTGGACATGGGGTTCTATACCGACTAAATGATCAGCAACTTTAGGTCGTACACGACCCAATCTTTTCAAGATTGTCAAAGCAATCTGTCTAATGCACCTTGATTCATGCCTGAAAGAAACATAAGGAAGTAGTGTCAGATTTGCAATCCCAAATTTTAACCGGTGCATGATGCAGTTCAGTTTCCCTTGAATTCAAAATTCAAGCATTTTCCACACGACTGCTGTAAATGTCTGGATTTGATGCAAGCTTAAACAACAAAATGCCAAACCGTTCTTTTAAACTCAAACTCAAGTAGAGTCTGGCCTACTATTGAGAATACAATTAAATAATAAAAATGTGTTCTCCGTGATAGATTAAGTTTCTAAATGAGATAGTCACACACTTCAACACGGTATTAGGCAAAGCTGCCACCCATTATAAGCATAAAAGTTTCGCATGGTTTCTCTAATAGCTTAAACTTTATATGAAATGATTATACAAATTAACAAGGTTTTAGAGCAGGCAAAGATCCTAATATCGAATATCACCGCCATCCATTAAGCAATTAAAAGAGAGTATTACAAACTTCAACACCTACCGAACACTGGTTGAAGATATACCTATTGGAGGCACACTACTGCATTGCAGAGTGTTAGAGTTGTGACCCGAATTTTGTTGATCCGATCCTAAAAAATTCACCGTGCGACCCATGTTTGTGATCTTTCATGGGGTCTATGGTGGTAGCATAGGGATCGGGCCTGGGCATCCCCAAGCCCACCACTAATCCCGTTGGGATGCGGGGGCGAAGCCCTGCGGTATGGACCTATATATTTTTGGGCCTAGGACATTTAATGAGTTGTTTCGGGTTGTTCTAATATACACAAAATTGAGACTATTGTCTCCACATTGTACTCTCTCCATTATAGTGTAGTGAATTCCTCTGCCTCTGCCGTAGTTTTTCCCGCAAGTGTTTCCACGTAAATCTGTGTGATCTTGTTTTTCCTTTTGCTTGTGATTTGCATATTCTGTCCGATTCATAACACAGAGTACAATGTATAAGCCTGGTTTGATCTCCATGCAGATCGAGTTATGGAGTTTCATCAATTGGAGCAGAAAGAGGAAGACAGAAAGCTTGACTCTGTATTTTGGTGGTAGAGAAAAGAAAAAGAAGGGAGTATTTTTTTTAATTTTTTTTTTGAAAAAAAAGTAAATGTCAGTTTAATTAATCGTTTAACATTAAATAAAATTAATATTTTTAAAATATTATAAATTATAATTTTTATATAAATGTAATAAAATAGGTATTTTAAAATACGTACTCAATATTTATATAATTTAAATAATAAAAAATATTTACATAAACCGAGACATAGGTATATGTTTTATACAAATATGCTATGTGAACAACATTGATTGGACTGTTTGCATTGGATGAAACTGTTTCTTTCTTAAATGGAGATTTCGTCCCGAGCCTTGTATATTGAAAAAACTTTATAGAAAGAGTTTTCCAAATAGGCTCTACGCAACATTAATTCAGATTAAATGGCCTTTGAATATTTGATATGGGTAGTGATGTGCAAAAACCGAACCGATCGATAAAAATATTATTGGTTTATTGTTACTGGATTATTGGGTTAACGGTTTTTTAATGATTTTATAAAAAACATTATTGGGTTATTGATTCGGTTCAATTTTTTCTTATTGGGTTATTGGGTAAACCGATAACCCAGTAAGAATATATATATATATATATATATATATATATATATATATATATATGACTTATTAGATATTTCTCTTAATTTCTCTTTAATCTCTACAAATTAGCAAACTTATTATTTCAATTATACAAACTCTTAATTTCTCCTAACAATATTTAGTTCAAACTTGAATATTCTTGTAAATTCGAACACATTATGTAGGATTTTTGTTTGCTACTAAGATTCAATTATTTTTCATGTTAGTTACTACTATTTCTATTTTATGAATATTTTCTTATCGGTTAAACCGAAAACCGAACTGTTAAGGACTAAAAAACGATAAACCGGAAACCGATAAAAAATACCTTATTGATTTGGTTATTGAATTAACATATTTAAAAACCGAAAACCGATAAACCGAATCGATAATATGTAAAACCGAATCGAACCGACCGATGCACACCCTAGATAGATATGCGAACCAACCATCGAAATTAAAACTAAGGTAGTCACCTAGTTTGCTTTGTTTATATTGCTGTTCTGGTCCTTATTTTCCTTTCTACCTTACGTTGCTTACATTTCTTTTGAGCCAAGATTCTATTTAATACAATTTTTTATATTATAAAGATAAAAAAAAGGTCTCGTGTATATTCTATCCTTTTCAGATTTCACTATTAAAATTACACTGGGTACGGATGTGTTGTTGGTGCTTTTCTTATATAGAAGTTTTCTGCATTGAGTATTTATGGTATAATTTATCTTCCCATTGTCAATTCGTGAATAGAACTTAAAAGAGTTGAGTTTTCACTTACCCATCTTCCATGTGTTGGACGTCAAATCCAGATATATTAGCAGCATCCTTTAAAGCATCCCTCCATGTCTGGATCTTATTGTTCTCACCTGATCCCTTCAAATTCTCTTCATGTTTAGCAAATGCGTCTCCATAGCTACCCTTCTGTTTTCTCACAACAGAAGGATCCACGCTGTAAAACACTGGAATCAGCGTTTGTCCC
Organism: Capsicum pubescens; assembly: GCA_030864215.1. NCBI lineage: Eukaryota > Viridiplantae > Streptophyta > Magnoliopsida > Solanales > Solanaceae > Capsicum > Capsicum pubescens. Next base: position 181,432,964 of record CM061539.1, on the reverse strand, counting down.
CTCTGCTTGTTGCACTCAACGATCTTCGTCAGCTCCTCTAAACACCACGATGAATCTGCATAGTTTTTCGAAAAAATAACAACTGCAAACCTCGACTTCTCTATAGCGTTAAGGATTTCAGGGGAAATGGAATTTCCCCTCCTTAGCTCTATGTCATCACGAAATGCATGTATCCCTTTCTCGTGAAGCGTCGTGTAGAGGTGATCGACAAAGCTCTTACGAGTGTCCTCACCTCTAAAGCTCAAGAAAACATCGTAGGACCAACGTTGGGATGTTTGATCATGAGTTCTGTGAGAAGAAGACGGGTTGTCTTCTATGTCCATCCTAAAATAGAGGACGAGGAATTTAGAATGCTTGCATCTGCAAGCCACACATTATAGAAAACTGGTTCGCCAATAGGCTGATGTTATCTACCTATATATACATGAAGTTTTGTGCAACTTCTGTCAGAAGATTGTTCCTTCTGGTGATGCATGGAGTTTAAGTACTCATGTACACTGATTTCTTTTTACAAATTTGTAGCTGGTATGTAACATCTATAATTAATGTATACACACTATAGAATTTGTCTAGATAATAATCAGTGTATACGCTGGTTATATATTGATCATATACTTATTTGTTATGTTACACACTAGTTAAAAATGTCAAAGATTAATTCCTTTGTATTTTTTCCATGTATCTGCGGTACATAAAATTTAAAAGCTTAAAACATAACTATCATCGTGATAAAAGCTTCAGTCATAATTAAAGCGAAAATGATCTGCTTGCAAATTGCGTATTAGAAAAAAAGAAGAAGATATTTTTAATGTGTAAAACTGAAGATCTCTTATGTGTATAAATATAAAATCTCTTGCAAGAATGATACAAAACAAATTTGAAAAGAACTAGAAAATATGTAGAATTTCTCCCTGAAAAATCGGTGCATTGCTTTTGAAAATGAAATATTCGTATCTTGAAAATTCCCAGTATATACCAAAATAGTACTGCTCGTAATCTAGTACAGTATTTTATAGGAGTTGTAATGGTACTGAAAGCCTTTAGTCCTTTTTGTTCTTTTCCTCATCTACTAGTGTAACTCCATACACTTGGGAAACCTTTTCTCTTTCTCTCTTTTTGTGAGTGATTATGTTGTGTATTTTACTTTTCTGTTTTCTACCATTTTATAAAGAAAACAATCATTGTTCTCCCTTCCTAGAGATGGTGACGAGTTCTTTACTTGCTTAATTTCCAAAGAATATTGGGAGAAAATGCAAAATATATAAATTAAAAGATAAAATTGGGATGGAGATTTGATTTGTGTTCCTTCAAATATGCTAAAGGCAAATTCACTTTTATCTTTCATATTGATCGAGTTACCTTAGCTTTTTAAATTATTCTCTTTTTTTTTTTTTTTTGTGGGGGTGGGGCGTGGGGGGTGGTTAAAACTTGGAATCTACTCTATTAATAAGATACATTCTAGCGTTAATATGGGAGAACTGAGCATCCAAGAAGCTTTTTATTTATTTTATATACTCCCTTCGTTTAGAAAAAAGAAGGATCTAGTTCGACTTGATACCGAATTTAAGAAAATAAAGAAGACTTTTGAATTTTGTAGTACTAAATTAAAATTATATCAAATGTACTAAAATGTCTTTTAATCTTGTGTTCTTGAACATGACACTTGAAAAGGTAAAATTAAAATATTATCAAAAAAGAGGTTATTTTTTTGTAACAAATTAAATAAAAAAGTATGCATTCTTTTTTAAACGAAGGAATTAATAAGAAAAGGGAGGTTTAGAAATCCTTTTATATCCTTCAAGATTTCCTTTAATGATTCTTCTTCTTTTTCTTTTAACTTTTTTAACTCCTTGTTGCTCTCTTAACAATCTTCAAATTAAAAATAGGGGTAATTACGGTTCGAACAACTCCCTCTTGTGAAGGATTTTTTGTTTATTTTTAGCATAACTAACAAATTAATAAGAATCTTGCTTTTCCAAAATGAGAAAAAGCTAAGAATTTTATATCCATTAGAAATAGACCACATGGCCCCTCGTTATTCCATAGCTATCCATATAATTACCCCTTCTTTCTTTTTTATCCTATCTTGTGAAGCGTCATTGTCATCAATTTCATATTCCACTGCCTTCGAGACCACTTCAAGTTATACATGGACTTGTGACATCATGTATTCTAAATAACATTATGCTTTATTTGACATCATAAATATAAATGATTTCACCTCAGTAATCCAGTACGTACTATTTATTTGATTCCATCTGACTATAAATCTCATTTTCGTGGAGTAGGAACCCAATTCTTAAGGTCCCAGAGGTCACAATTCAAGGAATTTGTCCCGAAACATAGCAGGAAAATTCCTTCAACTCACAAGCCTGCAATTAAGCAAATGGCAGACCTTATAAATAGACCATAGACCTCATTCATTTTATTGCATTCACCAAGAGATTAAAGAGTAGAAACAAAAGAAATTTTTTTAAAATAAAAATAAAACAAGAACACTCAGATCATGGCAGAAGTGATCCTCCATGTTTACGATATGACCAAAAGTGATGGCCACGAGGCACTCAATTTCGGTGTAGTCCAAATGAACAAGCTCCTCAAAGACGGCATCTACTTTGGTGGCATCTTCCACACGGCCGTACAAGTTTATGGCAACGTAGAATGGGCCTACGGCTCCTGTGAGAAAGGCAGCGGGGTTTTCAGCTGCCCCGCTGCCAGAAACCCCAATTACACACATCGCGAAAAGATTGTAGTGGGCAGAACAGAGTGCTCTCCCACCAAAGTCAATCAAATATTGAAAGATCTTCGTGATGCATGGCCTGGCAACAAGTACAACATGGTCTCGAGGAACTGAAAGCATTTCTGCGACGAGTTCCTGGAGAAATTAGGCGTCCCAAAGCTTCCGAATTGGGCTAACAGGTTTGCTGACATTGGTGATTTTGCAAAGGAAACAGCTGGGACTGTGGTTAAAGCTAAAGACAAGGCGCTTAATATTGTGTTTCATCCAGTTGATTTTGCTTTCAACTTTACTGCGGCTAATAAAACCTCCAAAGCAATATATAGCCCCAGTGAGTTTGGATTCAGCTTGAATTTTGCTGTTAGAAATTTCAAGGTCGCTGCACCTGTACGATCTGATCAGGCTAATTAGGACTAGCTAGAAAGTATATAATATATATCGCTACTCGTTTATGATGCAGTTCTATGTCGTTTGCATCCTCTAGAACTATCGCCATTTTCGTGTGATTCCTCCAAACAAAACAACTCCTTTTGTTTACTAGTACTAGTACTACACTACTACTTAGTAAGTAGTTATTGCTACTAGTTTTTCTCATTTATAGCTAAGATTATATGAATAAAAACAGTTTGCATGATGATAGAAATGCATATATCAACTGTTACGTACTGAATGAAGAGCATTATGAAAATGGAAAGGAATTAATTACTTGAAGTAGCATGCTACAAGTCTCCCATCTCTTATTCATTTTCAATATTGATTTCTAGCAATCAAATTCCATGTTCATTACAGGTAGCAATTACCCACAAATTGTCTTTCCTGCCGCAGCTAGTACCTGAAGTTTCAGTAACATCAACATCCTCAGGCTTCATCCCATGAGGCAGCTTCCAATTGAAATAGCAAATGAGTCGAGCTAAAGGTAGCTCAATAGTTGCTAACCCAAATGAAATTCCAGGGCATATTCTCCTTCCTCCGCCAAATGGTAAATACTCAAAATTCTGTCCTATAAATTCCATATTAGTACTACTATCAAAATTAATGAATCTCTCTGGTAAAAAGCTCTCAGCATCCTCCCAAAATTCAGCATCTCTATTAATTGCCCAAGCATTCACTATAACTTTTGCTTTAATCGGTATGTCATATCCATCAATTACACAATGTTCCCTGCATTCTCTAGGAAGTAACAGAGGAATTGGTGGATGTAACCTCAGAGTTTCTTTGATCACTAATTTAAGGTAGCTAGCTTGTTTCAAATCAATCTCAGTTACTTTGTTTTTACCCTTGAGGATTCTTCTCAATTCTGTTTGTGCCTTTTCCATAACTTTGGGGTTTCTCATCATTTCTACCATTGCCCAATCAAGAACTGTTGCTGAAGTTTCAATTCCTGCTACAAATATGTCCTGCGTATATGCATTTAAAATTACTACTTGCAAATGGTTGGTAACTCGTTATCATATGATATAAATATATATCTTCTAATTCTGGTCTACGAAAACTTGTTGAGAAATGATTCAAAGATACTTGACCAAGTCTTTAGGAAGTTAGTTGTTAGTTTCCTTTATTCTAGAAAGTTTAGCTATTGTTGCAGATTATTAGGTAGTCAGTAAATCAGTGGGTTAGTGGACCTAAAAGTTAGATTTTTCAGTTTAATTGTGAGCCTATTTATAGGCAAGTCTCTTTACTTTCATTATGCATCAGATATAAAAATATCACTGCAGTAATTTACTTCTCTTTTGCTCTATTTTTTGTTCACTTTCTCCTTCAGTTTTCTTTTTTCTTTCCAACAAATCTGGTATCAGAGCCCGGTTTCTTTTTGAAATTGAGTGAATCATGAGGCTTATATCGATTGAGTATTTGAGTGGAAAGAAAGAGAAGGTGTGAGAGCAAAAAAAATGGCAGTGAATCGTGAAGTTTCGCAACCACTCAAGCCAATTTTTACTGGTGAAAAATATGAGTTTTGGAGTATCAAAATGAAAACTCTTTTCAAATCACAAGGGGTTTGGGAGCTGGTGGAAGCAGGCTTTGTGGATCAAGCAGGCTCTGACGAAGAGGCAGATAAATTGAAAGGGATAAAAAAGAACGACGCCAAAGCGTTGTTCCTGATTCAACAAGCAGTCCATGACACAATTTTTGCAAAAATTGCAACAACAATTACGTCTTCGGAGGCATGGGAGATTCTGAAGAAGGAATTTCAAGGTTCAGCTAAGGTGATTACGGTAAAATTGCAGACTTACCGTCGTGACTTTGAAACTCTTTCTATGAAAAATAATGAATTTGTTCAAACTTATTTGTCTAGAGTTTCTTCTCTTGTTAATCAAATGAAGTCTTATGGTGAAGATATATCTGAAGAAACTGTTGTAGCAAAAGTTTTAAGGAGTCTTACTCCAAAGTTTGAACATGTTGTTGCTGCGATAGAGGAATCTCATAACTTATCTGATTATACTTTTGATGAACTAATGAGTTCTTTGCAAGCTCATGAAGAGAGGATCCTAAGGTCACATGAAAAAAATGAAGATAAGGCATTTCAGGTGAAGGGGGAGTCCACTAAAAAAAAAAGATAAGCTAGAAAACTTTGCAAATCGTGGCCGAGGTAGAGGTGGCTTTCGAGGAAGAGGTCGTGGAAGAGGCCAAGGAAGAAGTCGAGATAGAGGAGGATCAAATGAAGAGAAGCAGAATAGAACGTTTCTGTGCAACTACTATAGAAAACTAGGTCATAAAGAAGTTTATTGCTGGCAAAAACAGAGGGATGAAAATAGCCAAGCAAGCTTTGCGGAGGAAAATGATGATGAAAGTAAGTTGTTCATGGCTCTTTATTGTGAAAAAAAGACTTCTAACGATGTTTGGTTTTTGGACAACAGATGTTCCAACCATATGTCTGGAACAAGATCTTTGTTCAAGGAGCTCGATGAGTCCAAAAAGTCAGACGTAAGGCTCAGAGACAATAAGAAGATTCAAGTTGAAGGCAGAGGTACTATTAGCATTACGACCAGCCAAGGTAATGCTAAGATTTTAGAAGATGTGATGTTTGTTCCTAGTCTATCTCATAATTTACTTAGCATTGAACAATTAATGATTAGCGGATACTCAATTTCTTTTGACGATGGTTTTTGCACTATTAAAAATAAAAAATCTAGGAAAACCATTGCTAAAGTTTCAATGACTAACAATAAAATATTTCCTTTAGAAGTTTCAATGGTCGAGAAATGTGTGATGGTAGCTAGTGGTGATAATGAAACTAGACTATGGCATCTGCGTTATGGGCACTTAAATGTTAATGGGTTGAAGTTATTGAGTCAAAAGGAAATGGTTTTTGGATTGCCAAAAATTGAGAATCTTTATTTTTGTGAAAGTTGTGTTTATGGAAAACAAAGTAAAAAGGTTTTTCTTGTAGGCAAGTCTTGGAGAGCTTTTGTTTGTCTTGAGTTAGTTCATGTAGATTTGTGTGGTCCTATGAGTGTTGATTCCTTAGGGGGGAGTCGATATTTTTTGCTTTTTACTGATGACTATAGTCGTATGAGTTGGATATATTTCTTGAAATTTAAATTTGAAACATTTGATAATTTCAAGAAATTTAAATTTTTTGTTGAGAGGCAAAGTGGATGTAGTCTCAAAACCTTTCGGACAGATAGAGGTGGTGAGTTTATGTCTAAAGAATTCAGCTCCTTTTGTGAAGAAAATGGAATACATTGGGAGCTCACAACACCTTATACACCGGAGCAGAATGGTGTAGCCGAACGAAAGAACTGCACAGTTGTTGAGATGGGCAGAAGCATGATGGAAGGGAGAAGTTTACCGAAATATTTTTGGGCTGAAGTTGTTGCCACTGCTATCTATTTTGATGAATATTTCCCCCACCAAGGCTGTGTATAATCAAACACCATATGAAGCTTGGAGAGGTAACAAGCCCAAGGTAAGCCACTTACGTGTCTTTGGTTGTATAGCTTATGCATTGGTAAATTCACAAGATCGACGTAAGCTTGATGAAAAATGTAAAAAATGTATCTTTATTGGATATAGTACACAATCCAAGGCTTATAAGCTATATAATCCAGTGAGTGGTAAAATTATTGTCAATAGAAATATTGTGTTTAATGAAGATGCAAGATGGAACTTTAATTCTGAAAATAAAAGCTCAAATATGCAATTGTTGCCTTCTGATGATATTGTTGATCAAGAATATGTAGCAGATCCTGGTTTGGCAGGTCCATCGACTACCTCATCAGTTGCACCAACAACTTCTCCAATATTAGAAGAACCTTCAGCTGAGCCAACTCCATTAAAAATATCAACAAGGGATAGAAAACCAAATCCCAGATATGCTGACAGTACATCTTGTACTTTTGCTTTACTTGTTTCAGATCCTATTTTCTTTAAAGATCCTGAAGGAGAGGATAAATAGTGCAAAGCTATGGAAGAAGATCTTTGGCTATTCAGAAGAATCAAACTTGGGACTTGGTAAATTTGCCCGAAGGAAAGAAGGCTATTGGGCTTAAATGGGTGTTTAGAACCAAATATCATGCAGATGGCAGCATTCAAAAACACAAGGCAAGGCTCATCGCAAAGGGTTATTCTCAACAACAAGGTAACGATTTCGACGAAACTTTTTCTCCTATTGCTCGCTTTGAAATAGTGAGAAATTTTTTAGCCTTGGCTACGAAATTAAATTGGCCAGTGTACCAATTTAATGTTAAATCTATTTTTTTAAATGGTGATTTGGAAGAGGAAGTTTATGTCTCACAACCTGAAGGTTTTGTAGTTAACGGTAAAGAATATAAGGTTTACAGGTTAAAAAAGGCTCTTTATGGCTTAAAGCAAGCGCCGCGAGCATGGTACTTCAAAATTGATTCTTATTTCCAAGAGAGTGGCTTTGAAAGGAGTAACAGTGAGCCTACTCTTTATATAAAAAGAGGAGGTAAAAATGATTTTATGATTGTATGTCTTTATGCTGACAATATGATATATATGGGTTCAAGTGAGTCTATTGTCACTGAATTTAAAGACTGCATAATGAGGAATTTTGAGATGTCTGATTTGGGAATGTTGCATTACTTTCTTGGTCTTGAGGTGAAACAGGAAGTTGATGGCATATTTCTTTCACAAAGAAAGTATGCAACAGATCTTTTGAAAAGGTTCAATATGGTAAATTGTAATGTTGTTGCTACTCCGATGAATATCAATGAGAAGTTGTGTCGTGATGATGGTTCTGAAATGGCAAATGCAACTTATTTTAGAAGTTTGGTTGGTGGTTTGAACTACTTGTCTCATACAAGGCCAGACATTGCTTTCTCTGTCGGCGTCGTATCTAGATTTATGCACAATCCAAGCAAACTTCAACTTAGAGCTGCAAAGAGAATATTGATATATATTACAGGGACATTAGAACATGAAATTTGGTATTTTAAGGTAACAAATTTCACATTGACTGGTTTTATTGATAGTGACTATGCAGGCAACATTGATGACAGAAAGAGCACATATGGTTTCTTATTTAATCTCGGATGCAGAGCAATTTCATGGAGTTCAAAGAAGCAGGAAGTGGTGGCCTAATCAACTTTAGAGGCTGAGTATATTGCAGCAACTTCAGCAGCCTGTCAAGCAGTTTGGTTAAGGAGACTTGTTGCAGATTTTAATCAGAAACCAGCTGGTGCGACTGAGATTTTTTGCGACAATAGATCTACTATTGCGATGACGAAGAAGCCAACTTTCCACAGTAGAACAAAGTACATAGATGTTCGCTATCACTATATTCGAAGTCTTGTTTCTACTGGAGAAATTATTTTGAAGTCTTGTGATACAAATGAGCAAGCAGCAGACATCTTCACCAAGTCACTTCCGCAAGCAAAGCACAAGTTCTTCAGAGGTTAACTTGGAGTTTGCAGTTTTGAATCAAGGGGGAGTGTTGAGAAATGATTCAAAGATACTTGATCAAGTCTTTAGGAAGTTAGTTGTTAGTTTTCTTTATTCTAGCAAGTTTAGCTATTGTTGTAGATTATTAGGTAGTCAGTAAATCAGTGGGTTAGTGGACCTAAAAGTTAGATTTTTCAGTTTAATTGTTAGGCAAGTCTCTTTACTTTCATTATGCATCAGATATAAAAATATCACTGCAGTAATTTACTTCTCTTTTGCTCTGTTTTTTGTCCACTTTCTCCTTCAGTTTTCTTTTTCCTTTCCAACAAAACTCGGATTCAATTTATTTAAGACTAAACGGAGCCCGATACACTAAAGCTCCTACTACTAGGATCGATTGACGCAATCTTGCCTTGCAGTTCTGCAAGAGGTTGTTTCCAGACCTCCTAGTTACATGACAACAATTTACTAGTTACTTCAAGGCTTAAGATGGAGTAGTGTAAATAAGAAAGAAAGAGGAAAAATAAGAAATCAAGGACATGTCACCAATATGACTGCTTTGATATTGTCTGTACTGAATGGAAAATCCAGAGTGCCACTTTCTTGGAGCTTTAATAGCAGATTCACCAAATCGTTTTTTGTTGACGACAGTTCTTCACCATCCAGCTTCTGCTTGTGCTCCTTTATAACCAGGTCAAGCACTTTGTCAATCTTTTTGTGAAGCTTCACTAATTTTGCTTTCGTCCCAGTAATGACTTGCAGAAACTTGAATGAAGGAAACACCTCACTTATGTCCAAACCTATCATTAGTAAATAAACGAAAAAAGAAAAAGGAGCAACCACATGAATTGAGACAGAACGGTGATTTTCATTTTAGGACGGACTAAAAAAGAAAGTGTGTCATATAAATTGAGACAGGAGGAGTAAAAGACTATCCTTTAAACAAAAAGAAACAGGTCCAAACCTGTTATCATTAAAGAGAGTTCCCTTATCAAAGACATGAAATATGTTGATTCATCTTTTCTCCTCTTCCCAAATGCTGCTCTACAAATTACAGCACTTGTGAGAGCATACATCTTTTCTGTAAGGTTGATAGTGGATCCAGATGTTAATTTCACAGATTCAACAAGGTTGAATGCTTCTTCCTCCCTAATAGTGACAAATGACTGCACATTCTTTGCACTCAATAGTTCCAACGCGCACAACTTACGCATTTGTCTCCAGTAATTTCCATAAGGTGCAAACGCAATGTCCGAATAGTTATAACACAAAATCTTGATACTTAAAAGCTCCGGACGATTTGCTAATGCAATATCATGAGTTTTTAGTACCTCGTGAGCGACACGAGGACTCGAAATAACAACCGTAGGGATCTCACCAAGCTGCAAGTGCATTAACGGACCGTGCTTTTTCGCTAAGTCTCTCAGAGTATGGTGTGGTAATTGGTTGGCAATTAAATGGTGAATGCTTCCTATGAGAGGCAATTTCCATGGGCCTGGAGGCAAGTTTAGAGTTGGTCTTTTTGATACTACTATTGTCTTGGATAAGTACTTCACAGCGAGAATAAGAAGCAATATGGTGAGGAAAGTGGCAGGAGAAAGGGAAAATTGTTGTATCTCCATTGTTGAATGAGAAAAAAGATTGGCTGAATTTTACACTTTTTGTAAGCATATTTTTGTTCATTTCATGGACAATTTATTGGACACACGTTTTCTTTGAAGTTGATTTCGGTAATAAAATATCTTTGCATAAACCCCACTTTATTTAGTTAATGATCGAGTGAAAGTTACCTTAAACATAAAAAATTGCAATTTGTATTACTTTAGTTCTCATGAAAAGCATAGGGACAAGACACAAGATTCAAATGGATGACAGTGAGGAGCGCCAGGATAAAATTATATATATATTTCATTCATGGATGGTTTGTTTTACCTAACTCGCTTTGATTGAGTGAAAAGAACAAAATGAATTAACAAATATAAAATCGGATTGAAATACAAGATGATCGAATAGAATATAATGAGCCTGCCTGAGTTCAGGTCACTAAACCAAAAAGGTCTTTAGCGGCGATACATTTTCCTTTTAGTGGCGCTACTTTTTGTCATGAATACGTTACCAGCAATTGATTAAATGTCATTGCATCCAAGGTCTCAAACTGCTTTAGTGTATTGATTTAGAAATTTCAATGTTGTTGCACGTGTTAATACACTCCTAACCATATCTATTTACATTAGCTAGGGACTAGGGAGTCCAAAATAAAAGCTGATGTTAGGGGGTTTGGGCCACAGGTGACAAAAGAGTTTTAAAATAAGGTGTAGGTGACACAAGTCTTAATTATTAGTTAGAGGACAATTACTTTATTATGGATTAAGAAAGTTGAAAAAGTTTAAAAATAACCCACAAATTTTTAAATTTACACTTTGATTCCAATGTTTACCTAAAATAATGGAAAACGGAGGGAAAAAAAGCGTTTTTCTCTCTCTTCTCATCCATTGTTGTTTTCTCTCTCTTAGGATTTTTGTGGTTCATTGTTTCTGCTGCTTTATTCATCATCTCCTGTTTCATTATCATCATCTTCTACTTCATTATCATCTTCATCTTCTTCTTGTCGACCATTTGTTGATGTTGTTGTTGGTACAGCGCTACTGCTGCGATCTGACCAATTTCTTAGGTCAAATTTTGTTTACTACATCACTTTGCACTTTGGCATTACTTCATAGGTGACTTTGGTAAGTAAAATTATGATTTTTATTCGTATTTGTCATCTGGGTACACTTCTATTTTTCCAACAATGGATAGAACCCCGATCATGAATACAACATAAGTGCCCACAATTTAAACAAATCAATCATCTAGTGCATCAGATGAGTAATCTGTTGCATCGGAAGATTTATCTGTTGCATCAGACTGTTTATCTGTTGCATCAGAAGATTTATCTGTTGCATCAGACGTATTATCTGTTGCATCAGGATGTTTATCTGTTGCACCAGACTAACTATTTGTTGCAACGAATGATTAATCTGTTTGGAACAACACAAATCAACCCCTGACACAAATCCAACAGATAATCAATATGTTTCAACTCTTGCTTTGCTACTGGATTCAAAATTATTCCTTACGTCTAATTACCCGTCCCAAATTTCCTAATTCGATTTCTCATTTTACTTGTCTTTTTCATTAATCAAGAAAAGATTAAAAAAAATCCATGTTTTACCCTTTGCATTAATCACTTTTTCTTCAAATTAAAATGGAAACATCATTTAATAGGGGGACTATACGCCGACCGACGTTAAAAACTTTCTTCTCTTATGAAATTTCGATTGAATAGCAAACAATGGTTATTTCAAACACGTCTACTGTCCCACCAACTGATTAGTGGGTTATGGTAAACTAGACATGTTATTAATTATTTTTCTTAATCAATGTGGTATCGCAATTTGAGATGGAGGGAGTATGAATTAAAACGTTAGAGCCAAGCAACAAACTAGTCATCTATTGAAACAGACTATTTATCTGTTGCAACATGAGTAATCTGTTTTGAACAACACATCAACCCATGCCACAAACCCAACAGATAAATTTTGCTATTGCTACTGGATTCTAAATTATTCTTTTTTACGTCGAATCGTCGACATGTTTGTTGAGAAGATAATAGACAGAATGAAAATTAAATATAGATTACAACGTCAAAGATTAAACATAATTTTTTTGTTAAACAAAAACAAATAAAAATACATATAATAAACTAAAAGAAAAATAATAATCTTATTATTATTATTATTATTATCATCATCATCATTGCCAGCCGGCCAATCTTCAATCGGAAGTAGCAAGGCCCTCCTCAGCCTGTGTATCTCACGGAACATTCTTGCTCTAACTCCTCCCAGTTCCCATTGCAGGTCATGAACTTGATTCTGAAGTTCATTCACGGCGTCTTGCAGAAAAACAACGTCTCACACTGGGTCAGCCATAATCTTCTAGAGTGTAATATGAAAGACGAGATACAATAAATAAATAGAGTGTAGTTGAATGAACGATTGAGTAAGGAAGGACCTATTTATAGAGGATTGAATTTGAATGAGAGGCAAAAAGGCGCGACTATTCACCTCCATTAATTAATTACATTTTTGGTTAAATTAAGAAAATAAATATTGTGATAAGTCATGACTTTTCAGATTATTATTATTAATTAGTTCTTTTCAAGAACCGTTTTTATTAAGTTGTGGAAACAGATTTATATCTGTTGCATCAGATAAACTATCTGTTGCAACATATAATCTAACTGTTCACCTCCATTTATTAATTACATTTTTTATTAATGTGAAAAGTAATGACTGAATTAAATTAAGAAATATTGTGATAAGTCACGACTTTTCAGATTATTATTATTAATTAGTTCTTTTCAAGAACCATTTTTATTGAGTTGTGATGACAGATTCGATATCGGTTGCATCAGATAAATAATCTGTGACAACAAATATATCATCTGTTGCAACAATAGTGAACCTGTTGCATCATATAATATATTTGTTGCAACATATAATCTACTTTAGAAAAAAAAAACTATCATCATATCATTAATCCAAATTTGCTTAATTTTTTATTTTATACATAAAAAAATGCCTTTTCAAATTCTTTAATAAAATAATAACCATTTTTATTTTCTGGCAACAAATTGTATATCTGTTGAACTGATAAACCAACAGTTGCAACATATATACCATCTGTAGCAACAAATAGACGTTCTATATTAATATCTTTTTTTATTTCTTCTAACAGCTGATACATCAGTCGCAACAGATGGGGAATTTGATACAGCAACACTGATGAATGTATGTGTTTTTGTTTTAGACAAAAAGTCACGACCGATCACCTTGTTTTTCTTTTTCTTAGCAATCATCATCATATAAAGTTAATTAATCCAATATTGTGACTTTTTTTTATTATATAAGAAATAATTTTGATAAACAAATTCGAAATTTTTTTTGGTGAAAAGTCACGATCAGTTATTAAAATTAAATAACCGTTCTTTTACGGTTATAAATTGTGTTTATCATTTATTTCCTTATTATTTGTTTATGAAACATTTTTCATATTGAATAATCGAAAAGTCATGTCTTTTTCACCCTCTCAATAATAACTATAACCCTTTTTTATTAATAACTACCAGGTGCAACATATGATCGATCTGTCGTAGCAGATTAACCTTTGTTGACACAAGTTGCTCAATTCCTACCACCAACCGTCGACATATTGAGAACAAGGAATAAACAAAATGATTATTAAATATTAAATAAGAATTAAAAATTCAAAGTCGAGAACAAAATGAAATGAATGTTCATAGATTTTTGAATCCTTTGGGTGGATCCGATATACAAAAGGAGGAAAATACATGCTCTAAAATAAAAAAACATTACCTAATTATTATTACTACTATATTATTATTATCAATCAGACATTTTTCATCCGGCAGCCTTGCTCTGAAGTCAACCAAATCTCTCTGGAGTTCATCAAACTGCCTTTGAAGTTCACGCAAAGACTCGATATGAATATTCTTGTACGAATCTGGATCATCCAATTTGTAAGGAGGGACCTATTTATAAATTATTGTATCTCGAAAAGAAAAGAAAATTGCTTTAAAATAAACCTAACAGATGGGTAATCTGTTGCAAAATATATTATTTCTGTTAGATAACTTACAATATACTAGCAATATTTTGCAACAGATGTATATATATATTTGATTTCTCCAATAGATACGTCATATGTTGCAATAGGTTGATCATTTGCGTAACAGATGTCTCCAATTGTTTGACAATATAAACAGATGTGTCATCTGTTGCAACTAGCTAGTCATCTGTTTATTCAATTTAAGCCATAGATGGACAAGGAAGAATAAGGTGTGTGCAAAAAGATCCACTATCATGTGTGGGAGTTAAGTATGTATTACTGATAAGGTCATTGGGACAACACACACAAAGTACAATATTTTTGTGAATGCAGTTTTTAACCGATTAGGCATTGATCATTCAAACAAGATCCTGCATTGTACCGTTAAGTTTGATAGGTTCGAAATTGATAAGGCTGAGGACCTCATGAAGATGGTCCAGATATCCTATTATGAATTACTTACGGTAGTTGCTCGTGTTTATGCGTGTCAAGTTTTGAGAAGGGATCAATATTTGTCGTCCCTGCAGAGAACCAATAGTGATTGGACTTAACTTTAAGTGTACATTAGACCCTTAGAGGGCCCTCGAAGCCTCGCACTGCATCAAACAAGAACGAAAAACCAATAAAAATCCCCCTGGCCAAAATTTATATAGTTAGGTTGCTCACTCGGGGTGATGATTATACGCCAGAAGGTGCGGTAGGAGAATGCCGGATCTACTATCATGTGTGGGAGTTAAGTATGTATTACTGATAAGGTCATCGGGACAACACACACAAAGTACAATATTTTTGTGAATGCAGTTTTTAATCGATTAGGCATTGATCATTCAAACAAGATCCTGCATTGTACCGTTAAGTTTGATGGGTTCGAAATTGATAAGGCTGAGGACCTCATGAAGATGGTGCAGATATCCTGTTATGAATTACTGACGGTAGTTTCTCGTGTTTATGCGTGTCAAGTTTTGAGAAGGGATCAATATTTTTCGTCCCTGTAGAGAACCAATAGTGATTGGACTTAGCTTTAAGTGTACATTGGACCCTTAGAGGGCCCTCGAAGCCTTGCACTGCATCAAATAAGAACGGAAAACCAATAAAAATTCCCCTGGCCAAATTTATATGGTTGGGTTGCTCGCTCGGGGTGATGATTATATGCCAGAAGGTGCGGTAGAAGAATGCCTTTGAGGGAAAATGAGTGGTTGATGGAAGACTATATCATCTGAGAGCTAATTGAAGAAGAGACATAGGGTAAAAAGTAACTTCTAATGAATCTGGCTGATGGAATTATCTTAAAAGATGCGAAATCTGAATCAAGTGCAAATATGAAAGTGTATCCGGTAACATAATTTTGTTTATTGTCTCTCTAAAAGAAAAATAATGCAGATGGACACTTTGCTAGGGAGCTGTGTGGTCGGGATTATCACCTAGATAGAAAATAGGAGAAGACCAACAAAGAAGCCTCACGAGCATCGAGGGTTGAAATGATATACAACAAGTCTAGAAAACTTTCGCCAACAATAACTGCAATTAAAATAAGAAATCTAAGCGAAGACGGTAATTTCTGAATTTTAAATTTCATCCCATGCCTTCTTGTTTGTGTTTTCGATCAGGTCCACTGTCGTTGACCTGATCGGAACCACAAACGAGATTGAAAGACAAATAGAGCATCATTACTTCCTTAGCAATATGGATTGTGTTTTCTTGCCTTAGTATTTTTTCAACATTCCTTGGAGAAGATCAGATGATTGTTGTAGTATGTGAATCCCGATAATTTTCAAACTTGCCTCTAGCTTGTTGATTCTGTATTCAAGCTGGTTGTTGCCGTCTTTGAAGTTGGTGAGTTCTTCATCTCTTGTGAGCTCGATTAGGAATACTACCTTCAAAGTTGCGGCATTCTAGAAGCCTTTTAGAACACTTTCTTCAGAAGCCTTAAAGGATACATGGAGGGTCGTTGTGTTTGTTTTAGGTCAAAATATGTTGATGCACATTGAACATGCGGTCCCAACAGTTGAACAACACACTTTTATCGAGTGTTTCTCCATGCATCTTGCTCAACCAATTTGATAAATTAATAAGCAAGGAGTTACATAACGTGTGATCTAAACCGACTCTACCAAGCCTATCAAACATTACGTAACTCCAAGCTCATTACCCTATAAAAAAACATGCCGGAGTTAGTGCACAAATCAAACAAGCTCAATCTGTCAGCCTTTCTGCTAATCACTCTTCTCCAATATAGATGACAAGATATCTGCTATGCAAAAGTCTACACCGTCGCCAGACATGCTTGCCAGAGAGCAATTCTTCAGAAAGCATTAACAGATATCTTCTGAAGAATTGCTCCCAGGCAAGTATGTCTAGCGATGGTGTAGACTTTTGCATAGAAGATATCTTGTCATATGTATTGGAGAAGAGCGATCAACAGAAAGGATGAGATATTGATCTCATTCAATTTGTGCACTAACTCGGTCATATTTTTTGATAGGGTAATGAGCTTGGAGTTACGTAACGTTTGATAGGCTTGGTAGAGCTGGTTTAGATCACACGCTACGTAACTCCTTGCATATTAATTTATCAAATTGGTTGAGCAAGATGCTTGGAGCAACGCTCGATAAAAGTGTGTTGTTCAACTGTTGGGATTACACCTTCAACGTGCATTAACACATTTTGACCTAAAACAAATACAAGACCCTCCATGTGTCCTTTAAGGCTTCTAAAGAAAGTGTTCTGAAGGACTTCTAGAATGCCACATCTTTGAAGGTAGTGTTCTTGATCAAACTCACAAGATATGTGGAACTCCTTACCAACTTCGAAGACGGCAATGACCAGCTTGAATACAGAATCAACAAGCTGGAGGCAAGCTTGAAAATTATCGGGATTCACATACTACAGAAAACATCTGATCTTCTCCAAGGAATGTTTAAAGCATGCTAAGGCAAGAAAACATAATCAATTATAATCATATTGCTAAGGAAGCAATGATACTCAATTCGCCTTTCAATCTCATTTGTGGTTCCGATCAGGTCAATGGCAGTGGACCTGATCAGAAACACAAACAAGAAGGAATGGAATGAAATTTAAAATTCAGAAATTGCCTTCTTCGCTTAGATTCCTTATTTTAACTGCAGTTGTTGTTGGCGTAAGTTTTCTAGACTTGTTGTACATCATTTCAACCCTCGATGCCCGTGAAGATGTTTTGTTGGTCTTCTCTTATTTTCTATCTAGGTGATAATCCCAACCACGTATCTCCCTAGCAAAGTGTCCATCTGCATTATTTTTCTTTAAGAGAGACAACAGACGAAATTACATTACCGGATACACTTTCATATTTGCACTTGATTCAGATTTCACATCTTTTAAGATAATTCCATCGGTTAGATTCGCTAGAAGTTACTTTCTACCCTATGTCTCTTCTTTAATTACTCTCCGATGATATAGTCTTCCATCAACCACCCATTTTCCCTCGAAGGCATTCTCCTACCGCACCTTCTGGAGTATAATCATCACCCCGAACGAGCAACCCAACCATATAAATTTGGGCTAGGGCAATAACTATATTGGTTTTCCGTTCTTGTTAGATGCAGTTCTAAGCTTCGAAGGCCCTCTAAGGGTTCAATGCACCCTAAAAGTTAGTCCAATCGCTATTGAATCTCTTTACAATCAAAACTAGATCCCTTCACAATGCTTGACAAATAAACATGAGCAACAACCGGCATTAAATCTTAACAGGATATCAGATCAGTTCAGACCTACCAAACTTAACTGTAAAATTACAGACATCTTGTTTGAATGATCTATGACTAATCAATAAAAACAACATTCATAAAATCAGTGCACTCTATGTGTGTTTTCACGATAACATTATTAGTAATACATACCTCCCACATATGAAGTGGTTCCATCTGCACGCAACTTATTCCTATGAACCCATCTTTACTGCAGCCTCTTGTGATGGTTCAGAAAAAGTTGATCAACTGTCAGTTCCTTATATCTACAAAGAAGAGGAAAAAAATTAATGTCACAGAAATAACATTATCCATCTGTTGCAACAGATGTAGAGTCTGTTGCATCAGATGTGGAGTCTGTTGCAACAGATGTGGAGTCTATTGCAATGATGTGGAGTCTGATGGAATACATCAAACCAGCCTTTCTGGTGGTTTGATTAGTTCCAACAGTTTCTCCATCTGTTGCAACATCAATAACAACATAAACTACAAATAAAAAATATCAACAACAAAGAAACAACAATATTTGTTCCAACTACATCATCAACAATAAAGAAGCAACATCTTTTATTCCAGAACCATCAACAACACCACACCACAAGTTCCAACAACGCCAACCCCACCACCAACATCAATAACTACATCAACAATAAAGAAACAAATAAAATACATACAAAAAAATGATACTGCCAACAAGGCTTTTAAACTTCTCCCAACAGATGACTTTTTTCGCATATTATAATAAAAATTCTCGATTTGTTTATTCAACACTTAAAAGTTTCTTCATTTTTTTTTAATAAATATGATATGGGTAAATAGTAATTAAATAAAAAAATAGATGTAAATAACTTGGAAAGAAGAAGACGAGAATGAAAGAGCAACAATAAACCATACCTTAATATAAAAAAGGGGATCAAAACAACAATTTCAGTCGAGGAAAGATATGGATCGGTTTAGATCCGAAAGGATCTTTATGAGAAGAGAAGAGAAAAGAGAGAAAAAAGGTTGTGACCCTAAAGAAGAGAGAAAGAAAAAGGTGAAAGTTGAATAAAATAAACTGCAGTTGAAGGAAGAGATAAGATAATTTCTATAGATGTATTGTGTACGTAGACATGAGGGTTTTCAATATTCATTAATTACTCCCTCTGTTTCATTTTAGTTGGCCCTCTTTCTAAAAATATTAAACAAAGTATATTTACTCAAATTTATATTTTTAAAGCATAATTAATAAGGATAATTTGGTAAAGTAAACCCCTAATAAATACTTTCTTAATAGGAGTACCAAGTTAAAAAGGGCCAACTATTTTGAAACGGAGGGAGTAATATTTATTAATTTCATTAATATTTTGAGGGGCACGAGGAAGACTAAGACTAGTGACATTGAAAAGACAAGACAAGACTGCTCAATGAACTCACTTTTGAGATATCCAAGAAATATTTTTTACCGCCTTTAATAGTAAGTACTACTACTTGATATATTATCTATTCGGACCAGAAACTTGCTTTAAAATTAAAAGAAAAAAAAGATTTTTAAATAGATATGTCATCTGTTGCAACATGTATAAATATCTATTTAGAAATCCGAACAGCTCAGTCATTTGTTACAACAGATATCAATATCTATTTAAACATCCCAATAGCTCAGTCATCTGTGACAACAGATGAAAATGTCCATTTGATAATTAATTAAATCAGATATGTCATCTATTACAATAGATATACATATCTGTTTGAAAATTTTCAATAGTTTAGTCATCTGTCACAACAAATGCAAATGTCTATTTGATAATTAAATCAGATATGTCATCTGTTGCAACAGATATGAATATCTGTTTGAAAATTTTCAACAGCTCAGTCGTTTATTGCAATTGATTTAGGTGGAACTAGGGATGAATGAATGAGCTCACAGGATCAACTACAAATCCAATCAAGTCTTTGCAATTGCATGGCATTGGTATTGCATTTATTCCGACTCGAGTTGTTGATCGATCACTCTGAGTTGAAATGAGTTCTCATCAACTCAATGTTAGGATAGTGATAGTACCTAAGTTGATTTAGGTGGAACTAGGGATGAATGAATAAGCTCACAGGGTCAACTACAAATCCAATCGAGTCTTTGCAATTGCATGACATTGGTATTGAGTTCATCCCGACCCAAGTCATCGTCGATCACTCTGAGTTGAAATGAGTTCTCATCAACTCAATGTTAGGATAATGATAGTACCTAAGTTGATTTAGGTGGAACTAGGTATGAATGAATAAGCTCACAGGGTCAATTACAAATCCAATCGAGTCTTTGCAATTGCATGGCGTTGGTATTGTGTTCATCCCGACCTGAGTCGTCGATCGATCACTCTGAGTTGAAATGAGTTCTCACCAACTCAATATTAGGATAGTGATAGTACCTAAGTTGATTTAGGTGGAACTAGGGATGAATAAATGAGCTCACGGGGTCAACTACAAATCCAATCGAGTCTTTGCAATTACATGGCGTTGTATTGCGTTCGTCCCGACCTAAGTCGTCGATCGATCACTCTGAGTTGAAATGAGTTCTTATCAACTCAATGTTAGGATAGTGATAGTACCTAAGTTGTTTTAGGTAGAACTAGGGATGAATGAATGAGCTCACAGGGTCAACTACAAATCCAATCGAGTCTTTGCAATTGCATGGCATTGGTATTGCGTTCATCCCGGCTTGAGTCGTCGATCGATCACTCTGAGTTGCAATGAGTTCTCATCAACTCAATGTTAGGATAGTGATAGTACCTAAGTTGATTTAGGTGGAACTAGGGATGAATGAATGAGCTCACGGGGTCAACTACAAATCCAATCGAGTATTTGCAATTGCATGGCGTTGGTATTGCATTCATCTCGACCCGAGTGGTCGATCGATCACTCTGAGTTGAAATGAGTTCTCATCAACTCAATGTTTTAAAAACTATATCTTTTAAAAAAATTAAAATTAATTAAGATCATTCGGACCAAATTAGCAATTTCAAAACTTGTCATTCTTTTCCAAAATTACAAATCAAACCATACAAATCATCCATTTGCACGAAAAACTTTTCATTTCAAATCTTAAGTTCTCGCTCTTCTCTCTCTCCCTCTCTCTATCTCTTGGGGTCTCCTCTCCCTCTCAACAATACAAATAATAACTACTCAACATATTGCTCAACCCTTCAAAACAGGTCGATTTTCTTCCATTTACGATACATATAGTTGTTTTTTCGACTTCATTCCCGCTTGTATCCGTCGTTTTCTCTGTCTTCGCAGGTAACAGAGTTTGAGAAGAGTTCTACATTTGTTCTTTATTCTAAAAAATAGGGTTTTCTAGTTAATGATAAAAAAGAAGACTTTTAGTTGTATTATCTTCGAGAATGGGTTAACAATTTTGAGTTTTGATGCTAAAAAAGTAGGAAGCACCCGAGAAAACCCTAGTTTTTCTCTCGGTGTTTTGTTGACAGTCGTAGTATTGTTGGATGGTGTTTGTGGTGTTGTTGGTGGCTGTTGTTGGTGGTGTTGGTATTTATGTTTTTTGGCGGTGGTGTCGGTGGTTTTGGTATTGGTATTTGTATTGGTGGGATTGGTGGTGGTCTTGGTGGTGGCATTGGTTGTGGTGGTGGTGGTCCATCTGTTGTAACGGGTGGAAGATATGTTGGGAGATATTAAATAGGTCTTCAAACAGATTCTCCATCTGTTCCAACTGATGGGTTATCCGTTGGAATATTTTCTTGTAATGTGGCGTAGAATAATTTATTAAAATTTGTCCATCTGTTGTAACAGGTGGAATATCTGTTGGGAGATATTAAATAGGTCTTCAAACAGGTTCAGGTTCCCCATCTGTTCCAACTGATGGGTTGTCCGTTGGAGTATTTTTTTTTTGTTATGTGGCGTAGAATAATTTATTGAAATTTGTCTCACCTATTTTTTTAAATTATGCAGACATCAAATGCAGTGTATTTTTTATTTTTCTATTGTTTGTAATTAAAAGATGTCTCCCAAAAAAAAATAAACTGAAAGTGGCTTAACTTCTGATCACAAAAAAAAAGGCTAGAGTACAGATAGATTCGGAAGAACTTCCAGAACAATCTCAGTCAGGGCAAAATAAAGCCGAGGAAAGTGATAACTCCTCCTCACCAATGGGGTGTGAAATAATATCGAAATTCCAGCATGATTCTGTCAAATCCATTAGTATTGACAAGTTTCGAGTTGCGATGCCGATGAATAGCCCTAAAGCAGTATTTGGTGATCTTGTACTTAAATGTTAGTTGGGGAAACCTTTTTGATGAACTTAGGAGTATTATGAAGAAGTAAAACATAGATGGACTTTTTAAGAAGAGCTACGTTGCATACTTTCTTGATCTGTCTGGGACCCGCCCTCTCTGCTTCCCAATGATCATGGTATATGTCCTTCTCAAGAGCAGGATCAAGTATGCAGGGGATGATGGAGATCCGAAGGAGGGCAAAAAAAAGATAGATGAAGTCTGGATCAACTACTGTGGCATGCCGGTTTGTTTTGGATTGAAAGAGTTTGTCATATTGACGGGCTTGAGATGCGATCGTCCAGAAGAACTTCTCATCAAGAAAACACCCTACAAAGGGTCCAATAAATGAAAGGTAAAAAAACATGGGTTGTTGGGCATTGTTGGACCTAGCTACAGAGTGGAGGATTTGATGGCGGATCTCAAGAATAAAGACATGCCAAAGCACTACAGGAAGAAATTGTTCTTAGTTTGGTTTGTCCATTTCGTTTTATTGGCAAGAGACGTCAGGAAAGTCATAAAACATGATTTGTTGGCGCTTGCTGATGATTTGGGGAAATTCAACAATTATCCCTGGGGATACGACAGCCACTACTTGACTGTCAAATATTTACTAAAAGAGCTAAAGCCAAAGACGACCACACTATACGGCTTTCCTTGTGCTTTCATGGTAAAATTGATCACTATTTTTACTCATTCATTAATTTATATTGAATATAGTTATGACTTTTTTTTGCTTGCTTCCTATTTACAATTTTTAGGCTTGGGCATGAGAAGCCATTCCTCCCCTCCGAAAGAAATTCAAGGATTACTCGGATAAGGTTTCTCATCCAAGGATTCTTAGGTGATTGGCTGCAGCAGAGAGCAGAAAAAAAATTAATGAGGCTGATCTCTTTAACCCTCCGGATGATGCAGTACGTCTTCTTTCAACTAAAATAATTTGCCTCAAAGAAAGATATTGAAACAGATGTTCCATCTATTGTGACAGATGGGTCGTCTGTTGTAATAGATTACCCGTCAACTGCAACTGGTGCAATAGATAGGTAATCTGTTATGATAGACGATCCATATTTCGCAACAGATTAACCATATGTTGCTCTGGTTCTTTGAACCCTACTCAACAGATTACCCATCTACTGCAAATTATGCAATAGATGGGTAATCTGATGCAACATATTATTAATTTGTTTCAACATACAGATCAGTTGTTGCGGTAGCTAGATCGTTTGTTGCATAAGTTGGTTGTGTTAACATCCATGTAACGCGAGCCCTATATAACCCCATTGACTGCAAATTATTATTATATGATTTAAATTCCTCCTGTCTTTTTTATAGGTTGTGCATCCTTGGATCGTACCTACCATTGATAAGCTGGGGATGACTTCTTTTATTACTCTAGGTTTTGTTGATACAAAAAAAGACCCAACGGTGGAGTTAAAAAATAAGGAATTGAATGGAGCAACATCCATAAGAAGAGCAGTTAGGCAAATTCAGCCTAATATTGAAGCTCTTCACGACCAACCTCAAACTGCAACAGATCCGGGTGCCTCTTCAAGGGGTGTTGCAGGTGGAGTTGTTTGTGTTGGTGACATCTGTCACAATCCGAACCAGGGCCCTGGCCGTGACGGACATCCCGAACCATGAAGGCCCGAGAGCCCTTCTAACTTGTAATCATATACACCATTCATATATAAATAGGAAATGCGGAAATAAAATTTGCTATGGAAACATGGTCATAATCTAAATTTAGTTTAACAATGAGGAATAAAATCCAATATCAACTAAACACCGTCTGAAAACCGTCTGCTAAATCTCTACTATATGATCAAATAATAACTGTCTGAAAACTGGGACAAGGCCCCCAGTAGACCAAAACTATAATAAATAATAATTGTCTGAAAGAAACTAGGCCTTCTGAAATATAGAAGGCTCACCAACTGGTACTCTTTACTCTTGTCTGATGAAATCTACTGCTTATCAGGACCCCTAGACTGTGCCTCAGAATCTGGAGGGAGGGGGGTCAATACAGATGTACTAGTACGTAGAGCAATTCAAAATAAAGTTTTTATATAAATAAAATAGTTGAGAGCTATTCATAAACATCATGAAAGATATAATTTTCAAAACACATGGGCATTCTTTAAAAAACATAAAAAAACTTTCTGTCAAAAGCAGTTTCTAATCTTTGTATTACTTCTGAGTTAGGTGACACTCCCCTACAAGTCTGATATTCTACGGGCTATATGGAATCCGCCATTGACTCGGCGGGGAAGCCCCCAAACCAAGTGTCCCACAAGGGTTGGAGTGTCTGAGTCTGATACGCCACAGGACACTAGGCCAGTGTATAATAATATACCCGGATTGACAAATCAAGGTTTTGGGCAATGAGTTTTCTGACCTCATGCCTTCTTCGGAGACCACCTAAGCTCTCTTTATGCCCAATTTTATCCTGTTCTAAATCATGCATTATTCTAGTTTCAACATCTGAAAAATCTGACTTCAAACATGCATTTTATTCTGTTCTGAATTACCATGGCATTATCTGGATTGGTGTCGTCACACCAAGACTTGCAAGTCCTATTTCTAAGCCATAATTCATCATGCATGATTCTTTCATTAAAACATAGTTTAGACCACCCAAACATGCAATTTAACAAAGGAAATTCATATTTCGAAAAAATAAGTCAAAACTATGCAAAATTTCCATCCTTTCAATAAACATATGGTGGTCATGTAATCTTTAACAAACCATGCAACCCTTCTCATTATATGATTATGTTCAACATTTATCAACATAAACAACCCTCTCTCTTTTGAAATCAAAATCATAATCCAAATATAACATTATTCAAGATATTTCATAACATGCTTTTCAAGATGCATTCAGACGATTTCATAGTATATCATAAGTAAATAAAAATCATCACAAGAGAGGGATTTTTCATGAATCATACTCTTAATTCAATCATCAACCTTAAAACACATGCTTACAATAGATATATAATTTCAAATCAATTTGGGGGAAAGCCTAAAGGTCAAAACAATATCATCAGTGCTTCTAAAGCATGAATATATTCATAAATCTGAAAAACCCTTTCTTAAAATCAAGATTTCCATACCCATGAGATTTTAGGAAAACCCCGCGTACCTTAAATTAGAAACATTTGAATGAACTCTAGCTTTTGGGATGCTATACGTATGATTGATGGGTGTCTCTTGTAGCCCTCGCAATGGGGATTCTGAATCTTGAGGAATTAAGAAAAACTCACGGTTAAATCTTGAGATATTTGGGTTTTTAGTTTGAAACCCTAGGGTGAGTTCTTGATGAATTTGGGAGAAAAGAATCATATTTTGGTGTTTTGAGAGTTTAATCCCGTGTTATAGCTGGATAAGGGATGGAAGATACCTATTTTCCCCTTAAAAATGCGGAAACAAAACCTGAAATTTTGGTGCGTACGATAGGACGTGCGTCACACGCTTATCGCATGATGCTACTGTCTTAGACACTAAAATGGCCATAACTTTTCGCTTGGGTATCGGATTTAGGCGAAATTGGTATCGTTGGAAATCTAATTCAAAGAGATTCCATTTGATATATAGTAGGACCTCTAATTCATTATATACAAAGAGTTATGGTCGACTGAATTTAACCCAAGTTTTTACGCTCACTCAAACTCGAATGATAGGAAAGCTTTCAACTCATCCTTGAGTTAGGGACCTCTATGATCTCAATTCATGCTTAAATAGGTTCAAACACTACATAATTGATTAATATGCCAAATTTGCATAGGATTTATGGCTTTTGAATCATCTATACATAGAAACGACGGTTTTTATTTTAGCCTGAAATGCGAGGTGTTACATTATCTCCCCCTTGGGATCATTCGTCCCCAAATGATGGGTAGGAATGTTGAAGTCTTCAAGGTATGGAATAACGTGGACATGATATGTCTTCTAAGAAAGAATATACTGATCTGAAACATTTAAATTTTTATCATGAAATTGAATTCTAAGCTGACTTGCCCTTACTTGCTTTAAGGAGCTGATTCATGCTGAGAATTTAGGATTCCCTTGAGGTGTTCATGATCCAATCATACGTATCGAATTGAGAAGTGATAACTTATGTAAGTACGAATCTTGAGACAACAAAATTTAGATTGTACAAAGGTATTACACTGTCTGAGCTAAAATGCCTAGAGAGATTTGAGACTATGCGTTGAACTCTTATGAACTGAGTCATGACTAAATAGCTGAATCTGAAACATGATGTTTGGACTGAACTGAATTCGCAATTTACATGGATGAAATAGATTATCTCTTGGGATAGTTATACAAATGGGACTTCGGATAGCAGAACTGGGTGTAAAGGTGGAAAACCACTGTAACCTGTCTGCCTGACTGTTAAACTGAACTGCTGGTTATACTGGCTGAATTATACTGGAAACTTATACTTAAATAGAGTATCTCTTCAACACTTTTTCTAAAGAAGTTCTAGTAGCATTCGGGAGCAAAGAATCTTGGGCATAAGTTACACAAGACACTCAACTAAGTGTTGACACCCAATTTTGACTCGCCCCTTTTCCTTTAATTACTTTTTCGGTGCTTTTTAGCCCTAAAAAAAAAGATTTGGTATTTCTGTTTCTATTTCTACAAGTTTTAATAAAAACGAAATTTACTTTCATTTATAAAATTATTTTAATTGAATATATTTAAATATTTTTTGACATCAAAATCGCAAATATATATCTTTGATAGTCGCATCCGCATTCTTTCTAACTGTATTTTTGAGGAGTATTATGACCTTATATGTATATATTTTTACTACATAAAATATATCTTTTACAAAATGTACATATATTTTTATTTTTTATGTATTTTATTATATCCTTATTTTCACACACATATATATATATACATATATACGTATTTTATTAATAGGAAAGTCGCAAAATGTTAAGTTGGATGTCTGTACAAATTATGTTTGCAATTTATATACGTTAAACTAATAATAGTTTTGAATAATTTTTAGAATATCAGGGAGCATCGATAAATTTAATAGAAAAAGAGTATTCGGGTTAACAATAATCCAACTTTTTAATTTTATTTTATTTTACCCGAACCCAACTCCTATTTTATGAAATTCAGCCAAGAGCCCGAATAGCAGCCCCAGCCAATATAATTTCTATGCCCGCTTTATCATTCTGACTTAACAAATATAATTTGACCCGATCTGTCAATTTCTTTTGAAACCCGAGGGATCTCGAATTTTCAAATATTATATATATGTGTATATGTATATATATTGTAATTGGCCTTTTATATATTTTTGAAATTTATACTGTTCGATTAAAATTGAACGGATCAAAAAATAATACTTTTTAGTTAACTCTTTATATTTATTCATTATATAAAATTTATAACTTACTTTTATATAAATCCGATCAAACGGTCCATATTTCAGTCAATAGATCAGTGCAGGCAAACAGCTGTCTTCACCTTCCTAGGAAAATACACGCCTCTTCCATCAACATCAATTCATCCAAAAGCAGAGCAAAAATCAAATTGCTTTTCCCTTTCTCCTTTCCCAACCCCCCCCCCCCCCCCGAAAATGCCATAGCCTAGCCATCCGTTGCAGCCATAACTGCTCTTAATCTGCGAGAATCTCTCCTAAATCGTCCCCTTCAGCCCGTGAATCCCTTCAAAGACAGAAGATCAGCCCCAAATCCGTATAACAGCAAAAAATAAGTTTCAAATCCGCATTAAAGGCTTGTGATTCACCCAAATCGAGAGATGATTCGTCGCTTTCAAAGGTTTGAATCCTGTTTTGTCTTCTTCTATCCAACGATGGTTTCCATTGAAGATATGGGTTTCGACCACGGATTTGGAAATCCGTATTCGCACCTATAAATAGAGGGGTTGAGGGCAGGGAAAAAAAAAAGGAAAAAAGAGGTTGAAGTTGAAGATCAGTAAAAAAAAAAAAGTGAGTCTTAAGAGAAGGAAAAGAGATCAAAAAACAGATAAGAAAAAAGGAGAGAAACAGAGTTCGGAGTGGTGGTTCTGGTAAAGGAAAATTGGAAAATTACAGGTTCTATTTCTTCTTTTTCGGCCTAAAGTCGAGTTCCCGGAGTTGGTTTCGTCGCGAGAAAATCCTAGACATCAAAGCCCCAGTTTCGCTGCACCACACAAGGTGCGAGATTCCTCTTTTCGTTTCACTTTTTTTTTATATCGTTTTGTTTTATTGTTTGAGTTCGGTAGGTTGTTGTTGTGTGTGTTCATTTTGGTTTGTTGTGTTGGATGATTGGAGTTGATTGTTGTGGTAAAATTGGTTGTTGATGTTAGAAGGAGTGTCTTGCTGCAAATTCGGATTAGTGAGGATGTACATTTTTTTTGCTTTTTCGCTTCACGTTTATTCGTTAATAGCTAGATAAGTTGTTAATAAGGTGATTGATGTTTTGTTGACTGCTTAGTACTTTGTTGATGTACGGCGCGGTCTGCTCAAGGGATCGTATTAGCGATGTGTAAAGAATTTCGAGTAGAAAGAAGTGATCCCGGTCAAAATCTAGAGTTTGTTAATTAATAAAATGGGTTCCTGCAGGTAAGTTTTTCAAATTGAGTTGCCTTTTCAATTTTTTGAAGGTAGAACATGAAAAGATTGTACAACCTTACCTGCTTAAATGCTTGACTGGTCGTCCTTTATACACAATAATATAACTTGTGAACATCCATAATAACTCATGCTAATTTGTGAACGTGGGTCTGGTACATTGCTGTCATGGTTGACTTCGCAGATGCACTTTGTCTTGTTGTGGTCCTCATGATACTTGCCTTACTGCTTCTATAACAGTAATGTTTATGGCACTATTAGCATTGATGTTTCATGATATACTTAAGTAGGTAATTAGAGAGGGGCCGTAATATATCATTGCCATGATATAAAAATAATGTTTATTGCATTAGATAATGAAATATGTTTTAATTTGGCTGAGAATCTGTGTGCCTGATCTCTTTTATACCAAAGACATCGATGGAAAAGCTCTCGAAGCTTTATTAGAATAGGTTTATGTGGATTATATCCCTGTTTGACGTAGAGTAGTTGTTCTCAACAGGTTATTGTCTCTTTTATTTTATTTTTTTATCCTCACCCCTTGTTATTGTTTCTCTGCATTCATCTTGTTACTGAGAACAAGTTAGTATGCATATGTCTGTGCCTATTCAACTAGTGTGTGTTCAACATATGTATGCTCCATTGAAGTTAATATGGTAAAGTTTTTTGTCGTTGTATTAATGACCAATGACGCTAAATTCGGACTTCTGAATCCCATTGGAGAATCTGCAATCAATAACTAGAGTTCAATGGATTACTGGATCTAATTGCAAGTTGTTCGTATTAGAGAGTAATAAGTAGTTATGTTTTTATTTCGGAGTCATAAATAAATATATATATGATAAACGTTGATGTTTAGATATATTAATTCACTTTAAATTTGATTGCTAATTCTTATCTTTCCTTCGATGCATGAGACATGAATTCGTACTCCATTTATCCTCGCATTCAAACTTCGTCGTGTCCGAGCCTCAACCAAAGTCCCCAAAACGGATACAAAAATCTAAGCTGTATATGCGTGTATACAGAGGATATACAAAACGCTGGGAAAGTATATTCATTATACCTTAATCATTTCTTACCGTGGTGTCCGGGCTAGCTTGTGCGCATCTCAAATCATTCCACGGGACATCTACCCCCCTAACACACACATTCTTCATGACTTTATTGGCTACTGTACCGGTGCTTTTTCCTTTGAATGTCTTTGGGTCAGTTTTACTGTAAATAAAGAATGGCTAGCAACATTTTCCGAAGAATGGAGATACCTTTCTTTGCTTTACTTTTTATAAATTTGTACTTTTTGTTCATTTTTTGACTTTTCGAAATAACTTGATTGATTTAGGTTATTGGTACTTTCGATTCATAAAGTGAACTAGGTTAAATTTTAGAATTGTTTCGGTCCATTTTAGAACTATAAGAAAAGGAATGATAGTTGCAATTTACGTATATCTATGTCATGTATAGTGTCATTAATTTAGGGGTTGTTCTTCTCCTAATCTTCGTCGTCTTTGCGGGAAAGTAAAGAAAAGGAGATAGAATTCTAACTTTCAAAATCGTTTCATAGCAATATACATAGCCTTAAACAAATGTTTTTCTTTTAGCTTTTGATGTAACCTGGCTACCATATGAATGTTGCATGTTGATGTATTTTTAGATGGCAAATAGGACGCTAGGAAGTAAATATGCAGAATTAATTAAAACCATATTGGTTTTACATATAGCATCTCTCGACCAACTCTTTATAGTTAGAAGAGTCCGATTTGTGTCCACATTTGATCCAATATATGTTTATTTTGGTCCACCTTGTCAATGTGTTCAAGATTTCCATCAAGTGTTTTATCAGTCTGTACTGAATCTAATGGCTAGTCTCCATATTTCTTTAAGTTTGCTTTGTGTTTGGCTAAGCTAATTTGGTACTTAATTCTCCTATTCGAATGATAGATTTGTTTAAAACTGAAATTTGCTTTTGAAATTTGTATTTGACTTTCCCATTTGGAATTGTAAAAGGACATTGTCGAGATTCTTCAAGGTTATTTTTCAGCTCCCTCTTTTGAGAAAATTAGCTCCCAATAGCATTTTTATACCTCTTAACATTAGATTGTGTATTAATATAATGATAAGTCATTCACTGCCATGCTGCATATTGCGGATAAGATTCCGATTTAAAAAAATAGATAGGCTTTGTTTCCGAGATTTGAAACTCTATAGGTTAAATTTCCGTCACTTTTTTTTAAGAAGATGTTGAAGTTTAAAGGGGTTTGATCGACTTGCGTTAAGGTTGTCTTGCTTGTCGTTTCTGCTTTGGCTAAAGTTGCACTTAAACACTCACTCCCCACTTTGATGCCTAAAGTCATTATTTTGAAGAGAAGATCGATCAATTTCTAGTTTGTCAAAAAAATAAATTCAATTCTTCGAATAGTATAGAAAATGTTAGAATCGTGTTCAAGTAACAGATCCTCGCTACCCAGATTTTGAAGTCAATCTCATGCATTTTTAATTTATAGTCATCCTTGGTGATGTCCTTGAACTATATGGCATTATTTCATTCCGTTAATTTCATCTAGTATTACTTAATTTTCCTAATGTGTTGCTCGACTCATTCGGTTACAAGTTATGTTTCGTTGTTCATTTATTTTACCCAAATTTAATTACTAATCCTTTTTCTTTTCTTTTTTATGTACACTCGGGAGTTGGGGTTCCACAACGAAACTTTTTTTTTTTTGACCCAAGCATCGGGTCAAACACTACTAGGATCGCAGAGCCTCGGAGTCGCGAGAATTAAGAGATTAAGCCTCTAAATAGAGTCTAGTATTTCTTACCTATGGTAAATTTGTGTTGATTTTTTATATAACTAATTCTTATTGTTGAAGTTGTTGGATTATTGAGCCTGTGATTGCTTTATTATTCATATCTCCTTCGCAGGAGTGGCTTTAATTTTCGCAAATAACGCATGGTTATTACTGGATAAAGTACATTTTCAGAACTTACCATCAATACTCTTAAATGAGATTAGCATAGCAACCATCACGTTTTTCTTAAAAATATAACAAAAATAAAAAATGGAATTTTAGTGTCAACTTAGCCGACAAATAAGTTAGTAAAATTCAGCTTTTTGAAAAGGAGTCACACGCTAATTTTAACTTATTTGTTACGTTATTTTATCTTTTCAATGCTTAAATTTTCAGTTTTCAGGTTTAAGAAAATAAGGTATATATATATATTCATCCGCTACCGCGTACAAGGTATATCATTTCATATAATAATTATTTTGTTACTATTTTTGATAATATATATATATATTCATCCGCTACCGCGTACAAGGTATATCATTTCATACAATAATTATTTTGTTACTATTTTTGATAATTATTATTATTATTATTGTCATATCAAAACTATCGTCATTATTTTAATTCATTATTATTATTGTTATTACTACTGTTATTATTATCATCATAATTGTTATTACTATCACTATTACTTATCCATATTTTTCACACATCCATATTCCAACATTCATTTTTTACCCTTTTGAAAGTACGTTTCACAAATAAATTCTCATGCCATAAGATACTTTAATTACTCCATAAATAATTATAGTTAACTATTTAAATCGACATATCTCTCCAATTTTTCCTATAGAATTACAAGATTTTAAATTTTTATAATATATGAAATTATATTGTCATCCTTTTCATACTTAAAATAATTTGCGATAATTGCATTACTTCCTTTAACGTGGTAGCGTTATGTTTGATATACTTTAAATTTTCTTTTGAATAATAAGTAATAACAAAATTTTCTTATCACCATTTTAAGCAGAATGACAAAATAAAGTTTTCCTAATATTTTTCTAAACTAAGCATACGGACTATCTTCGGATAGGCTCTGAGAGGTGCCTAACACCTTCCTCTCGAGTAACCAAAATCTTTACTCAGAATCTCAAAATGTTTTCGATAGACTAAAACAGAGTTTTTATAACAAAAAATAATTTTTTCCTAATTTTTTTAAAAAGTTAAGTGACGACTCTAAAAAATAATTTTCAAACCCAAGAGTCACTAACCTACCACCATACGTCGTGTGCTGTTTCGATCGGTTCGAAATAGGGCTCGACACTAAGGAATCACAACAGTGACACTACTCTATAGCATGGAATATAGATATATAACTGATAAACTAGGATAGAATTACTAGGCCTTAGGCAATGCAACTTCTTACTTTCAAGCTTAGCGCACTTCTCGAATACTCCCTTAACTATATTATTCCCTTTAAATACCATACTCGTTTGATTCAACTTAGAATTCTTATATGGGCATTGATAAATATTTCTACTAATGCCTAAAGTAACATAAGTCCTCTCACCATGATCAAGCCTAACTTCAAATCACAAAATACAACATGCCACACCACGATACTAGGCTAAACCATATGATTCAATCTTCTCTCTCTCTCTCTCTCTCTCTCTCTCTATATATATATATATATATATATATATATATATATATATATTATTTTTATTTTTATTTTTTTTAGAGATCACACCCTAAGCATATCGTACCTTACCACTTCAATGACTAACTTTGATCTCACACTATGGATTCACTAGCGCATATTGTGTTCCACCACTTAAATTTCAACATGTCATTCAAGCCTATCTTTATAACCACATAAGAACTCCAAGGCAAACACCCATAAGGACATACTTCACATATTCTCTAATCCACCATCAATATAACTCCCACGCGCTACCCCAAGAACATACACACATAAATTTCCAAACCATCACATATATCAAAGACTTGGCCCCAGATCTTACTTCACACTTATGGCCTTATCTAAAACAAGCATACTTTGATCTTCTATTAACAAGAAACATTTACTCATCACCACTATCATCACATAAGGAGGAGTCACTAAAAGGTTAGAACATAAGACCTTGAAGCATGGGAGGATATTATACGAGACTTGACACTTAACTGAGGCCGAAGAAATAGCAAATCAACATCAGGGATTCATCAAAGTGATCTGAATTGGGGCATACATGACTATAAACTTAATTTCGTCAATCATAAAGAGTATGGCATGAATTATGGGAACTGAGCATACTATAAAGCATGAGTACATGAGTCATGAGCTGCATGACCTAAATTTGAAGTTCATAACATATGGAATGTGATTCCAACTATTGAATGAACTGGAACTCCACATTTTAGAACTGGAAAAGCACGTGATTCTTTATCATATACATGAACATGAACTATGATCATGGAACTGAAATGTAAGGCATGAGTAGGTATTGGGATCACTGAAAAATAATGAGATAAGAATGGGTTGAGTCTCACCCTCACTTTCTGATGTTCTATATCATACTGACATCACTACTAGAATCTGAGAGCCTGACTTGGTTACTTGTTCTATCATCTCCCCCTTAGCTTTAAGTCATCATCTTAAGTTCGAGAGATACCTTACTAGACTCTAAACTGAACTACACTCACTGCACTCTGGGGTCTGGAATATGACAATACACGTAATTAATAGAATTTAACCCAAATGGCTACACCTGGAAGGGGAAAACCCACTGCTAATCCTACCTTCCGAGACACACTCTATCTTTTTATAGCTCCAATAGTCAATCACATAATACTTGAACACTTACTAACTTTGAATCCTCGTGAGTATTCCCATAGTCGGAGTACACACCCTATAGCGCTTCAACTCTTATTTTTGTCGGTTCAACCTTCAAAAATTCAAACTTAGATTATAACACTTAATCATGGATATCACCAAGCCTTTGATGAATCATACTACTAGTCTTTGTCCACCTAGCAACTCAACGGTACTACTATGTTCACTAGCCACACGCAACATGTAATAGTCTTAGAAAATGCCGCAACTCCATATTACCTTGGGCATACTTCTACCTCATACATACAACATCATACTTTTTTGCTAATCAAATATATTTAATCTATTACATACACCATTCAAGCCTATTAGATCACTTCCATATAACTAGTATCATTAACCAAGAAATCATCACATCTACTTTTATGGACATCAACTGTTCAAATTTAATGTCTAGTGCTAAGCATGATGTACAACCCAACTTGACACACAATTCTCACAAAACATTCATAATTAATCTTAAGCCATTATTCTTACATCCACGTCCTACATTAAATTCAATCCAATAGTCTAGCATCAATCATCTACCACCAATGAAGAAGGCAACATAATATACTAGTCCATCAAATTGGAACATTCTATCCAAATACCTTAAAAATCTACTACATACCTTCTCACAAGTAGTACTAGTTTACAACTACCAACGACAAGAATGTCAAGGGGGTAAAGTCACATAATAGACATGGTCAACCTTAATCTTATATTATAACCCCATATGATGTGTGAGCATATGCTAACACATTTGAGGCTTTTAACTCTAAATAATTGCAAGGTCTTGGGCAACTTTAGTTATTTTTTATTAGTTTATGTTTGATTTTGCAGTTTAAGCTGATATGATAGAGAACCAACATGAAATGAAGCAAAGAAGTTGAAATTTGAAGAAATCTGAAGACAAGTGTGGCTGATGACATTTGTGATAAGTCGTCAGCCCTGTGATAAGCTATCAGGTTGGTCGTCATCAGTAGACAGAGAATTGGCCTAAAGTAGAAGTTGTGACGACATTTTGTGATAGGCCATCATAATGGTGATAAGTCGTCAGGAATGCCGTCAGACTTAGGCAGGACATGAGAATTAGAGAAAAAGTGTGACGACATTTCTAATAAGTCGTCACAGTCCTGATAAGCCATCAGAAGTTGCCATCAACCAAAGACAGGACTAGTACAGATTTGAAGAAGACCTGACGACATTCTTGATAAGTCGTCAGGATCCTGATAAGGCATCACCAATAGTCGTCGTCTATTCCGAGAAAAAGTTATAACCATGATTTTGTTTCCTTATTTAGGGTAAACTATTTAAAGCTTTGTTTTAGGGTTTTCTGGAGGATTATCACCATTATCATTGTTATTATTATTATTATTGGGCATAAGGTCGACACCTTGAGTTTTGGACAACATATTTTGATATTTTCTCTCTTTACTTCTTGACTTTAACAAGCAACTATTTTTTGAGAGATTATTATCAATATTTTGGGATTTTTCCTTTGTGATCTAATCTGCGATTCACTAGTTATTATTCATCTCTATAAGTTTATCTTTCAAATCATGAATTCAATTATGTGTTTTGTTCGTTAAATCATGAGTGGCTAAACTCTATTAACCTGAGTTATGGGAGCTAGGGTTAGGTCTTGATGAGGTGCTAAGTATTCAAGATTCAAAAGGTGTTAGGATCTCTTGATAATTCTGAAGTTTTAATTAACGTCTGTTGGTTGCAAACAGTAGACACACCTGCTTTGATTTGCTTGAGAAATAAATCAAATATAGTAGGAAGTGAATTATCAACAGGGACTCGGAAATACTTCGTTTAATAATCAGCGTTGAAACAAGGTTGGTTAACCTGAGGTAAAATCTGGGCAGTAAATAGAAATTTCCTAAGTCCGAGAGGATTAGGGAATTAAACGCTTAAGTAGGTCGATAGACATTTAAGCATAACATCGATAAAGATAGCTTGTTATCCTATCCACCGTGAGAATCTTGAATCACTTTTAGCATCTGTCATGTACCGAAAGCCCTAGGGAACATAATTCTGGTTATTTCATAAACTCTTGATTTAAAAACACCAAAAGTAAAGTGACAAACAACATGTTAAACCTAAACCCCCCATTTCAGGAAACATTAAACTATCAGTGGATTAAATCGCAAACAACTTGAGTTCACACCATATTCCCTGTGGTATTTGACCCTAACCTAGTTGGGTTTTATATTGACAACGATCGCTTACACCCATTCAAGAGTGTAATTTGAGCATTATCAAAAATGGCGTCGTTGCCGAGGAATACGATTGTAAGATAAAGTTTGCATGCGCTAATTGACTGTTAGTTAAGTTTCCTAGATTTACGATTATTTGTTGTTTTTGTTTATTTCCAGGATTTTATAGTGTATGCCAAGTACCAGAAGTTCCGGAGAAACATTATTACCACTAAATCCGGAACCGCAACGAATAGGAAAAATGACAGAACAGCAAGAGGCTGACAGACTGGCAGCCTTAGCTAGAGCTCAGATGAATGTGCAAAATATCGGGCAACATGCACGACATTCAAACCCTGAGGATAAAGATTTGGGGGATGAGGAGTTATTGAACCCTGGTAACCCAAGGCGTGTAGAGCAGTTAGCTGCACAAGTGCCACGTAATGTTAACCGGAACCGTCCGTTCCAAAGAAGACAAGAGTACCAGCCGGTCCAGTATGATCTGAATAATAATGATGATGGCATGGACGGGCAGGTGCAACGGGTGCAATTATTCCTCCACCGTTGGCACCTGGATCCAAGTTCAACATTACGAGTACTATGATCCAACTCCTCAATTTGAATGGGTTGTTTGGTGGTCTTCCTGGGGATGATCCGAACTTGCATCTGGTGAATTTTGTCACCATTTGCAAATCTTTTGATAACCCAGGAGTGGGCCAAAATGCTATCCGGTTGAGGTTGTTCCCGTTTTCTCTGTCTGGGGAGGCAACATTATGGCTGAATGAGCTTACGCTTGATTCCATCACCCACTGAAGGCAATTGAAAAAAGCATTCCTAGAATAGTTTTTTCCACCCTCCAGGAGGGTACAGT
This sequence comes from Capsicum pubescens, assembly GCA_030864215.1. NCBI lineage: Eukaryota > Viridiplantae > Streptophyta > Magnoliopsida > Solanales > Solanaceae > Capsicum > Capsicum pubescens. The sequence continues at coordinate 181,395,386 of CM061539.1, read as the reverse complement.
TGAGGGACGAAATCAGTAATTTTAGACAACTTCCTACTGAAGCTTTGCATGAGACTTGAGAGAGATTCAAGAAGAAGCTAACACAGTGTCCGAACCATAATATGATGGACCTACACTTGTTGGAGACTTTATACAGGGCCCTCAACTCTGTAACAAAGCCGATTGTAGATAATGCTGCTGGTGGTTCATTTGTTGATCTGTCTTTTCAAGAGGCCTCATATATGCTAAATAGGATGACCAAACAGAGTTGGGCTTGGCATACCAGGGAGTCTGTGGTAGCAAGCCCCATTATTTCTGTTGGTATGCCTACTGAACAATGCAGGAGAGATGAGAAGCGAGATCAAGACATGGCCTATCTAAAGACTCAGATAGATTTGCTCACCAAGCACTTATTGTCAGGAAAGACTGAGAAAGTGAAAGCTGTAACATCTCAAGACCGAGAAGATGTGGAGCCTGAAGATCAGGCGAATTATGTTAATAATCAAGGGGTTTTCGAGGCAATAGCCAAGGGAATCAAGGTCGAAAAATTTATGACAAGCCTGGTTACAAAAACAGGAAGCAAGGAAACTGGAGAAGCAATAATGACAGGAGTGGTTTATATGTTTCTCCTGGAAATCGGGAAGTTGCTGCAACTAGCTCTAGAAAGATGTCCATGGAGGACATAATGGAGAAATTATTGAAGGGAGTTGAGGCCACCAACTCTTGTGTAACCACCATGAAGACCGATCTGACATCCATCAGTTAGTTGGTGCACTCACACTCCACTGCCATCAAATAGTTGGAGTAGTAGATGAGCCAATTTTCTGCTGCATTCAAACAGAGAAAGAGCGGAACGTTACCAAGCGATACAGTTCAGAATTAGCAGAATGATGGCTCATGTATGGAGATTACCACTAGGAGTGGTAAGATATTACCTATCCCTTCTGTGGCACAGTCAATAGGTGCACTCACACTCCACTACTATCAAACAGTTGGAGCAGTAGATGAGCCAACTTTCTGTTGTATTCAACTAGAGAAAGAGCGAAACCTTACCAAGTGACACGGTTCAGAATCCGCAAAATGATGGATTATGTATGGCGATTACCACTAGGAGTGGTAACATATTACCTAGCCCTTCTATGGAAAATCTGTAGATGGTGAGGTAGTTTTTGATGAATTCGAAGAAAGCAATCCAGTGGAGTTTGAGAAGCTGGATAGTTCTATTAATGCTTCGGAGAAGGAAAGAGAGAAGAAAGAGGAAGTGGTGTTGAAAACTATCCCAAGATTGCCACCTCCCTTTCCTTAACGATTGAAAAAGAAGGCTGATGATGCAAAATACATCAAATTCATGGAAATGCTCAAGCAATTGACAATAAATGTGCCTTTGGTTGAGGCACTTGAGCAAATGCCAAGATACGCAAAATTCATGAAGGACCTTGTGACTAAGAAAAAATTTGTGAGCTGCGAATTGGAGGAAAATCTCTACTATTGTAGCGCTATTTCTACAAGGACCTTGGTGCAGAAGAAGCCAAACCCGGGCGCATTCACTATTCCTTGTATAATTGGGACTATGGAATTTGCCAAGACATTATGTGATCTGGGAGAAAGCGTTAATTTGATGTCACTGACTATTTATAGAAAGTTGGGTCTGGAAAATCCCACACCCACCAATATACGACTCGTGATGGCGGATAGATCAGTAAAGCGACCTGTTGGCATTCTGTATAATGTGTTGGTGAAAGTGTCCAACTTTATATTCTCTGCAGACTTCGTCATTCTGGATTGCGAGGTGGACTTCGAGGTGCCCATAATTTTAGATCGACCTTTCTTCGCAACCGAAAGTGTGGTGATTAATTTGAGAGCGAATGAGCTCTTATTCAGGATAAATAATGAAGTGGTCCGATTTGATGTGGGTAAGTCAATAAAGCAACATGAAGAAATGAGTGTGTTCTCAGTATTTGGTGTGTATTATGAGGACGAACAGGAAGTGTCCATAGCTGAGCAACTTGTTATTGGACCTTTGGTCGCAATTATGATGAATTATGATAGTGAAGTCATCGGGGAGTATGAAGAGACCGTTTGTGCTTTGGCAGGAATGGGTTCATATCCTTATGCTCCTAAAAAACTAAACCTTGACCTTGCTAATCGACCAACACCTCCAGCCAAGCCATCTATTGAGGAGCCTTCGGTGTTGGAATTGAAAGAACTACCTGGAAACTTACGATACGTGTTTTTGGGCAACGAAAACACGCTACCTGTTATTATTGCGGCTGATTTAGATGAGCAACAGGTAAACGCACTTATTTCAGTACTTCAGAGGCACAAGAGAGCTATAGGCTGGACCATCGCAGATATTATTGGCATTCCCCCGGGCATCTGCACGCATAAAATTCAACTTGAGAAAGATTATATTCCAACCATAGAGCATCAGCGCCATCTTAACCCACCAATGCAAGAGGTGGTTAAGAAGAAGATTATTAATTGGTTGGATGCAGGAGTGGTTTACCCTATTTCTGACAGCAAGTGGGTGAGCCCAGTTCAATGCGTGCCAAAAAAGGGGGCATGACGGTGGTTGCTAATGAAAGAAATGAGTTGATTCCACTCAGGCCTGTAACTGGGTGGAGAGTTTGCATGGACTACCGTAAGCTGAATTCTTGGACTCTGAAAGACCACTTCCCGATGCCCTTTATGGACCAAATGCTTGATCGACTGGCTGGAAGGAGGTGGTATTTCTTTTTGGATGGTTATTTCGAATACAACCAAATCTGCATTGCTCCTGAAGATCAGGAGAAGACGATATTCACATGCCCATATGGCACCTTTTCATTTAAGAAGATGCCATTTGGGCTATGCAATGCACCCGCCACTTTTCAACGATGTATGATGTCTATCTTTTCAGACATGGTGCAGGACGCCATAGAGGTATTCATGGATGATTTCTCTATGGTGGGTGATTCATTCGAGATGTATTTGGAAAATCTGAATCTAGCCTTAAAAAGATGTGTTGAATTTAATTTGGTGCTTAAATGGGAAAAATGTTATTTCATGGTAAAGGAGGGCATCGTTCTCGGCCACAAAATTTCTAAAAAAAGGATAGAAGTTGATCGAACAAAAGTGGAAGTTATTGAGAAACTACTACCTCCCATTTCAGTGAAGGGAGTGCGTAGTTTTCTTGTACATGCTGGTTTTTATAGGAGATTTATAAAAGACTTCTCGAAGGTTGCAAATTCACTTTGCAAACTTTTGGAGAAAGAAGTAAAGTTTTCCTTCGATGATGAGTGCTTGAAGGCATTTGAACGCCTTAAAAAGAAGCTGGTTGAGGTCCCTATTGTTGTTGCACCTAACTGGTCAAAACCATTTGAGATCATGTGTGATGCCAGTGGTGTTTTCCTTAGAGCTGTATTGCGACAAAAGAGGGACAAACTATTTCATCCGATATATTACGCCAGCAAAGCACTGAATGGAGCGCAAAAAAATTACACTGTCACTGAATAGGAACTTCTGGCCGTAGTGTATGCTTTTGAGAAGTTTAGAGCTTATCTACTTGGGACCAAAGTGGTGATCCACACCGACCATGCTTCCTTGAGGTATCTGATGGCTAAGAAGGATGCAAAACCAAGGCTGATTAGATGGGTATTTCTGCTACAAGAATTTGACTTTGAGGTCAAAGATAGAAAAGATTGTGAAAACTAGGTTGCAGATCATCTGTCTAGAATGGCAGGTGAACAAGAAATTAGTGATGAAACGAAGATAAATGATGCATTCCCTGATAAGTAGATCCTGGATGCCGCTGTGGAAAAACTGCCTTGGTATGCGGATTATGCAAATTATGTTGTGAGCGAGGTCATCCCAAAAAACCTTTTTTTCCATCAAAGGAAGAAATTCTTGCATGATGTCACTCATTACTTTTGGTATGAACCGTATATTTTCCAGTGATGTGTGGACAATATTATAAGAAGATGCATACCGGAAGTGGATGTATTGTGTATATTGGAAGCATGCCATGCTTTCCCAGTTTAGGGTCACCATGCAGGCGACCGGACGGCTAGAAAGGTGTTCCAGAGTGGCTATTACTGGCCAACATTGTTCAAGGATGCCCATGAGTTTGTGCTAAAATGTGACCAATGTCAGAGGCAGGGGTCAATCTCCAAAAGACATGAGATGCCCTTGACTAAGATGCTTGAAGTGGAATTGTTTGATGTTTGGGGCATTGATTTCATGGGTTCTTTTGTAAACTCGTATAAGATAAAGTATCTTTTAGTTGTTGTTGACTACGTTTCGAAATAGGTCGAAGTTGTAGCATTGTCTGCTAATGAAGGGAAGAGGGTTGTTGCTTTTCTCAAGAAGAACATCTTCTCTCGTTTTGGAGTATGATGTACTATTATAAGCGATGGAGGATCTCATTTTTGCAACAAACTATTTCAAGCAGCTTTAGCAAAATATGGGTGAAGCAGCACCGAGTGGCTAATCTATACCACCCACAAACTAGTGGGCAAGTGGAGGTGTCAAATCGAGAGATTAAAGCCATCCTAGCCAAAACGGTGAACGCTAGCCGAAAAGATTGGTCTTGAAAGCTCGATGATGCCCTGTGGGCATATTGGACTGCATTCAAGACACCCATTGGCATGTCACCATTTCAGTTGGTCTATGGAAAATCTTTCCACCTACCAATAGAGCTGGAGCACAAAGCCTTATGGGCACTCAAAAGGCTGAATTTGAATTGGAAGGAGCCAGCAGAACTAAGACTGGGGCAACTGAATGAGATGGATGAATGCCATCTCAGGGCATATGAACGACAAAATATGTATAAAGAAAAGATACAAAAATACCTTGATTGGAATATAGAGAAATGAGACTTCCAAAAGGGTGGCATGGTGCTTCTGTTCAATTCCAGACTCAAATTATTCCCAGGTAAGCTGAAATCTAAGTGGTCAGGCCCTTTTAAAGGTAGCCAAGTCTACTCATCTGGAGTAGTGGAACTTGAAAATGATGACGGCAGTACCTTCAAGGTAAATGGGCAACGTGTCAAGCAATACATTGGTAAAAAAAAATCAATGAAAAGTATCATCATTATCTGTCTCGATGAAGTCTAAAGTAATCGAGATACCTGAGTCGTGCTGCGATATTAAATCAGGCACTGCATAGGAGGCAACCCATGAACCCCGGGATTGATCCATTCCAGGTATACTCTAACTCTTAGTTTAACTTTATTTTTAATTTAAGTTGAGGGTGTAGGGTAGGATGTTGTTGTAACAATTTTTGGTAGATAGTTAGGAGTAATACAGGTACTTGAGGCAGTTAGCTTGTTTTGTGACTTTTGAGAACCTCTTCATTGATCTGAGTTTATAACTGTGTGAATTGCATTCATCTGTGGCTGCGGTGCATCTTTTTGTGGCATTAGTCTAGTAACTTGACAATTTTTGCTGAACAAATTGCATGAATCAGATAAGTAGTGATATGTGATGTACTTGTGTGCCATGTGTGTGTGAGGTCTTACTCAACTCCTGATGTGTGCCAAATCTAGAACTTGCCCTGTTAGTCATGCCTAGGTTGTAGGGTAGGGGTTAGGAAAGGATCATAGGCCATTTTTTATTATAAACCACTTTCATACTAAATGACCTTCCCAATGTGAATAATATCCCTTGATCCCTGATTTGAGCCTATATGCATGTTTCTTTCTGTGAAACCTCTCACCTTCCTGTTTACCTTACAATGAACCTGTTTTAGCCCTGGTCCTCCTTGGATACTATGCGCCTTGACTTAGGCAAACAACCTAAGTTGAGGGTGGCTATCATAGAGGTACGTGATGCAAAATAAGCATGAAGAGAGGTAGAATAAGAGAAAAGAATAAAAAGTTGGGTGCGGTGAAAAAGGAATAAGAAAAGAGAAAGCTGTGTTAAAGATGATCAAAAGATAATATGATGATTGAAAAGACCGTATCCATCTTGAGCATATGTGATCAATAAAAGAAGAGGAAGAAAAGAAGGTTGAGAAGTGAAACCCTAAGAGTTTAGTGTAGTGTCAAGGAGGCATAGTCACTCTAAAATATCCATGAATATCATACCAGCCCCTAGCCTACATTACAAACCTAAGAAAAGCCCTAAAGTGATCCTAACTGACCTACCTGAAGATTTGGGTACTGACTATAAGGGCTAGCCTATGATATTTGACATGCAGTGTTTGGAACTACATTCTGAGAGTGAGACTTGTGATTATCCCTATGTTTATGTATGTGAATTCTGATATGGGTGAAAAAGGGATTTCTTTGTTGTGAGGGCACATTGGGTATGTTGCTAAGTCACTGACTTGTTCAGATAGTGTGATCTTGATATGGTATGATTGTTATTGCTAAATTTTTGCCGTATCTTGATGCTTGTGAGTTGCATGGTTGTTTTTCAAAACATCAACAGTGAGTTTTAAATTGACTGACCTTGGAGATGGTGAAATTATTCTGAACTAATATGAGTAGTTAGCTGCCAAATTGTACTTTGTATTCTCTTAGTTATGTTTTAGTTGCTTGAGGACAAGCAATTGTTTTAAGTTGAGGGTGTTGATGTGTGAGCATATGCTAACACATTTGAGGCTTTTAACTCTAAATAATTGCAAGGTCTTGAGCAACTTTAGTTATTTTTATTAGTTTATGTTTCATTTTGCAGTTTAAGCTGATATGATAGAGAACCAACATGAAATGAAGCAAAGAAGTTAAAATTTGAAGAAATTTGAAGACAAGTGTGGCTGACGACATTTGTGATAAGTCGTCAGTCCTGTGATAAGCTATCAGGTTGGTCGTCATCAGTAGACAGAGAATTGGCCTAAAGTGGAAGTTGTGATGACATTTTGTGATAGGCCGTCATAATGGTGATAAGTCATCAAGAATGCCGTCAGACTTAGGCAGGACATGAGAATTGGAACAAAAGTGTGACGACATTTCTGATAAGTCGTCACAGTCCTGATAAGCCGTCAAAAGTTGCCATCAACCTAAGACAGGACTAGTGCAGATTTAAAGAAGACCTGACGACATTCTTGATAAGTCGTCAGGATCCTGATAAGGCATCACCAATAGTCGTCGTCTATTCCGAGAAAAAGCTGTAACCTTGATTTTGTTTCCTTATTTAGGGTAAACTATTTAAAGCTTTGTTTTAGGGTTTTCTAGAGGATTATCATCATTATCATTGTTATTATTATTATTATTGGGCACAAGGTCGACACCTTGAGTTTTGGACAACATATTTTGATATTTTCTCTCTTTACTTCTTGACTTTAACAAGAAAACTATTTTTTGAGAGACTATTATCAGTATTTTGGGATTTTTCCTTTGTGATCTAATATGCGATTCACTAGTTATTATTCATCTCTTTAAGTTTATCTTTCAAATCATGAATTCAATTATGTTTTTTGTTCGTTACATCATGAGTGGCTAAACTTCATTAACCTGAGTTATGGGATCTAGGGTTAGGTCTTTATGAGGTGCTAAGTATTCAAGATTCAAAAGGTGGTAGGATCTTTTGATAATTCTGAAGTTTTAATAAACGTATGTTGGTTGCAAATAGTAGACACACCTGCTTTGATTTTCTTAGGTCTTTATGAGGTGCTAAGTATTCAAGATTCAAAAGGTGTAGGATCTCTAGATAATTTTGAAGTTTTAATAAACGTATGTTGGTTGCAAATAGTAGACACACCTGCTTTGATTTGCTTGAGAAAGAAATCAAATATAGTAGGAAGTGAATTATCAACAGGGACTCGGAAATACTTCGTTTAATAATTAGCGTTGTAACAAGGTTGTTTAACCTGAGGTAAAATCTGGGCAGTAAATAGAAATTCCCTAAGTCCGAGAGGATTAGGGAATTAAACGATTAAGTAAGTCGAGAAACATTTAAGCATAACATCGATAAAGATAGCTTGTTATCCTACCCACCGTGAGAATCTTGAATCACTTTTAGCATCTGTCATGTACCGGAAGCCCTAGTGAACATAATTCTGGTTATTTCATAAACTCTTGATTTACAAACACCGAAAGTAAATTGAAAAACAACAACTTGTTAAACCTTAACCCCCTATTTCAGGAAACATTAAACTATCAGTGGATTAAATCGCAAACAACTTGAGTTCACACCATATTCCCTATGGGATTCGACCCAACCTAGTTGGGTTTTATATTGACAACGATCGCTTACACCCATTCAAGAGTGTAATTTGAGCGTTATCACCATACAATCTTATCTACTTATACGGCTTTCTCATATCACACTTACTTACCCAAGCGTACATTTAGACTACCTTCAAATTCCACAAATAGCCATGAGTCTATAATTATAACTTACTGGCTCATCTATCCATTTTCATACTTCAAGAAGACAACAATTCACCTTAACTAATAACTCTTTCTCTACCTTCTATTAAACTAACACACAAGGACGTATCACTTCATTATCAACTCAATCTCATGCGAAAAGATTCGACTATACATATATTCAACCAACACAAGAACAACAAGTTGTTAGTGAATCGAAATAGGCCTCGCACGGCTTCACTAGACTTTGATTTTTGTGTTTTGAACAAGAAAATGAAATGAATAACAAAACAACTATGCTAGTGAATCGAAAGAGCCCCACACGGCTTCACTAGACTTTGTTTAAATTTTTTTTCAAAAACACTATGATAACAAGATTACATATTATAAGAGATAGAAAATTGACACACAATATTCAATGATCTAAGGATACACATCTTACTCTGTATAAATAAAAATATGAGTCAAACACTTCCCCCACAGACTACCATACAATCCACACATGCTACTAGCTACCACATTAGTCTATCACTATAAAGTGGTAAATCATCCTCTAACATCGGTTATTCAACTAAAATATTTATTTACACAAAAGTCACCCTCACTCTGACTTCTAACTTTGTGACTTCATATCACCAACCTCTTCGTCTAATCTCACTACCAATAGGTCATGACACCGACACTTTAACTTATGCTATTAATCGGGTGAAAATACAGTTCCAATATTCTGCTACACATCATTCCCCCTGAAGCATGACATCTGCAATATAAATTTTTGAAAAGAGACGGAATACTCTTAATACCGCAGGCCAAAAAGCACGATTTCATCAGAATCAAAGTTCACACAAAAATCAATACACTCTGAAGCACTAACAGACTCTTCTCAAGTCCTTGCAAAAATTTTAAACTCTTATATGGATCAATCAGAAAGGACCATACCATTTAAACTCTAAACTTCTGCACTTGAATCACCTCAATAACGAGATATATCTGGGCACATCAAAGTAAGGAAAGAATTGGGATAACTTTACTTTCGTATGGGCGACACCATAGCACGAATTAGAGTATGGAAGAGGGACATTCTGGATCAATAGCACAAACTAGAACATGAAGAAAGGGAAACATTCCTAAACGCCTAGTAGCCTCCTGCTTATAAGTGTGGCGTGCTACACACCTATAAACAAGACTCTACACGACGCAATTTTGCAAACACCCTGGGACCATGAACCGTTCTCTGATACCAAGTTTGTCACGACCCGAACCAGGTCCCTAGCCGTGACGGACATCCCAAACCATGAAGGCCCGAGAGCCCTTCTAACTTGTAATCATATACACCATTCATATATAAATAGGAAATACGGAAATAAAATCTGCTATGGAAACATGGTCATAATCTAAATTTAGTTTAACAATGAGGAATAAAATCCAATATCAACTTAACACCATATGAAAACCGTCTGCGAAATCTCTACTACATGATCAAATAACAATTGTCTGAAAACTGGGACAAGGCCCCCAGTAGACCAAATCTATAATAAATAATAACTGTCTGAAAGAAACTAGGCCTTCTGAAATATAGAAGGCTCACCAACTCGTACTCTTCACTACTGTCAGATGAAATCTACTGCTTATCAGGACCCCTAGACTGTACCTCAGAACTTGGAGGGAGGGGGTCAATACAGATGTACTAGTACACAGAGAAATCCAAAATAAAGCTTTTATATAAATAAAATAGTTGAGATCTAGTCATAAACATCATGAAAGATATAATTTTAAAAACACATGGGCATTCTTGAAAAAACATAAAAAGCCTTTCTGTCAAAAGCAGTTTCTGATCTTTGTATTACTTCTAAGTTAGGTGGCACTCCCCTACAAGTCTGATATTCCACAGGCTATATGGAATCCTTCATTGACTCGGCGGGGAAGCCCCCAACCCAAGTGTGCCGCAAGGGTTGGAGTGTCTGAGTCTGATACGCCACAGGGCACTAGGCCAGCGTATAATAATATACTCGGATCGGCAAATCACAGTTTTGGGAAATGAGTTGTATGACCTTATGCCTTCTTCGGGGAACCACCTAAGCTCTCTTTATGCCCAATTTTATCCTGTTCTGAATCATGCAATATTCTAGTTTCAACATCTAAAAAATTCTGACTTCAAACATGCATTCTATTCTGTTATGAATTACCATGGCATTATCTGGATTGGTGTCGTCACACCAAGACTTGCAAGTCCTATTTCTGTTCCATAATGCATCATGCGTGATTTTTTCATTAAAACATAGTTCAGACCACCCAAACATGTAATTTAACAAAGAAAATTCATGTTCCGAAAACATAAGTCAAAACTATGCAAAATTCTCATCCTTTCAATAAACAAGTGGCAGTCATGTAATCTTTAACAAACCATGCAACCCTTCTCATTATATGATTATGTTCAACATTCATCAACATAAACAACCCTCTCTCTTTTGAAATCAAAATCATAATCCAAATATAACATTATTCAAGATATTTCATAACATGGTTTTCAAGATGCATTCAAACGATTTCATAGTATATCATAAGTAAATGAAAATCATCACAAGAGAGGGATTTTTCATGAATCATGCTCTCAATTCAATCATCAACCTTAAAACACATGCTTACAATATATATATAATTTCAAATCACTTTGGGGGAAAGCCTAAAGGCCAAAACAATATCATCAAAGCTTCTAAAGCAGGAATATATTCATAAATCTGAAAAACCCTTTCTTAAAATCAAGATTTCCATACCCATGAGATTTTAGGAAAACCCCGCGTACCTTAAATTAGAAGCTTTTGAATGAACTCTAGATTTTGGGATGCTATACGTACGATTGATGGGTGCCTCGTATAGCCCTCGCAATGGGGATTCCAAATCTTGAGGAACTAAGAAAAACCCACGGTTAAATCTTGAGATATTTGGGTTTTTAGTTTGAAACCCTAGGGTGAGTTCTTGATGAATTTGAGAGAAAAGAATCATATTTTGGTGTTTTGGAAGTTTAATCTCGTGTTATAGCTGGATAAGGGATGAAAGATACCCATTTTTCCCTTAAAAATACGGAAATAGAACCTGAAATTTTGGTGCGTGCGATAGGGCGTGCGTCGCACGCTTATCGCATGATGCTACTATTTCAGTCACTAAAATGGCCATAACTTTTTGATCGGGTATCAGATTTAGGTGAAATTGATATCATTGGAAAGCTAATTCAAAGATATTTCATTTGATATATAGTAAGCCCTATAATTCATTATATACAAAGAGTTATGGTCAATTGAAGTTAACCTAAGTTTTGATGCTCACTCAAACTCGAATGATAAGAAAGCTTTCAACTCGTCCTTGAGTTAGGGGACCTCTATGATCTCAATTCATGCTAAAATAGGTTCACACACTACATAATTGACTAACATGCCAAATTTGCATAGGATTTATGTCTGTTGGATCATCAATGCATAAAAATGATGGTTTTTATTCTAGCCCAAAATGCGGGGTGTTACAGTAACCATCCTACTACTGCTTCTGCTGCCAGTCGTGATTATGAGTATGTTGGTACTCAGCAAAAAATAAATATATTTGAAAACACCCCTTGCACAGGTCCTCCCTCTCACCCCTACATCGATCCCTCCCACCCTTTCAGTGGCCCTCTCATCCCTCCTCACCTATATGTTCTCATTGCAAATGCAAAGTGTGCAAGGACGGAGAGGATAACCTCCTTGAAAAGCTAGAGGTTATTGCTAAAGTTACCAAGAAGTTGATATCCAGGAGGGGTTTCATACCATCCAATGAGGTGAGGGAGCCATGCACTCCTATAGTGGAGGTTAGGAGGAAGAGAAGAAAAATTAGAAAAAATTTCTCCATTCTGAAATCAGCAAAAATTGCAACTCCCCCCGCTCCAATAGTTGTTGAAGTTCAGGGGCCGCCAAAGAAGGTGGAAATATTCGCGGTGCTTGGCAAGGAGAAGAAGAAGGAACTGTAAGAATTCATCAAGATGAAGGTTCAAAAAGAATACATCATGCATTCATTTGCCACCAAAGACTTCTCGAATATGACAAATATGTGTGTGTGGTACGAGGACAAGGTAAGTTTACTTTTGCTAACCAAGCCTTCCAATCTACTCTATAAAGAAGAATCTACGCAGCAGATGTGTAATCTATTGCAAAAACTTGGTATTCTGTTGCAACATAATACACATCTGTTGCATAAGTTGCGTTGGCTGGGTAATCTGTGAACTGATTCAGAGAACTCTCTGCATTGGATTCTTTCCACTGTGTTTTTATTCTTTACAATTACTAACCTATTTAAAAATTATCTTCTTATACCATAGTATGTTGATGAAATTCTCTGCCTCATGAGGGGCAAGCAATTAGCATACTCGAATGCTTATGATGCTGCCGATAGGATAATGGACCTCAACTTCTACAACAATTTCAAGGATAGGTACGCTAAACTCTATAAGATAGTTGATTCCATTGGCTCGGGATTTGATCAGTTAGTTTCTACATTCCAATGGGATGAAGAAGCGATTAAATATGTTAGAAAGAAGAGGCCATATCCACACGGCAAAAGCTGGACCAAGGAAAAAAGAATCCTTGCAGTCATGAACGTAGATGTCACACATTTTCTCACAGTTGAGATACTACTATACGAGGGAAAGATTAAGATTTATGACTTTAATTTACCTATCTTCAGCGAGAAGATGTTTTTAACCCACATGCAGCCACTCTTGAAGTTGTTGACGCAGAGCAAGCTGATGGATCATTTGCCGACTGAAGTCTTGGCGAAGAAATCATGGAATTTTGAAGGTCGAAATAAGAACATCCAGCTCCCAAGAAATACAACCGGTGCAGTGTGCGGGCCGTACTCGCTTGCATACATCGAGTGTTTGCTGACCGGCACACAAATAAATGGTGTGTACGACACCGTTGTGGGAAAGATGTAATGGGTATGGGCATTTGGGGTACTAACTAAATAGTTGGAGCCCGTGTATAAAAAAGAACATGTGCAAGGATAGAGACGAGCACGATAATAAATTTTTATTTCAAGCCAATTCACTTTACATGTAGTGGCAATAATTTTTATATCTGGCCAAGTTGAATTTTTATAATGCAACAAATTTTATATCTGTCGCAACAGATATAGTACCTATTGTGACAGATTAGTTATCTGTTAGAATAGGTTGGTAACTTTTGCGTTATGCAGATGTTCCCAGTCTGTCTGTCGCAACAGATATACGATCTGTTGCAACATATAATCTATTTGTTGCAACAGATCGGTAATATGATGGAGCAAATCAAAAAAGTAGGAAAACCTGTTATATAATTTCCAGCAGATGACCTACGTGTTGCATCTCATGTTACAACATATGCCTAAATCTATCTGATAAGATATGTCGTCTGTTGCAGCAAATGTATTATCTGTTGTGATATTTGAATCTAGTACTCCATTTCAATTAACATGTTCAAAACTAAGAATTAATTATATTCATAGACAGAATAAAATAAATTGAAGCCTTCATAAATTACATGAAATAACTCAACAAATAGATGAAATATAAAAAAAAATCATTATGGGTACAAACGATCTACTCTACAAATAAATCAACAAGTTAAACCAAGGAGGATAGGTTATTACATTGACAGACTCAAGCTATAAAGATCTAATCAATATGGACAAGTTGTTCTTCATTCGGTGCTACGGAATTCGGCTTTGGTCGTCGTGGATTTTTAACGTCGATTGCGTATGGCTTATGATCTTTTGCTTCTCTGTATTTCCATAAAAGAGCAGCATATCTTTTGCGGAGTAATCCGACATCAAGTCCATCATTTGGTACTTGTAATCCATCGCTCAAATACTCGGCATAGACGGTAACAAAAGGACCGCAATCCCTGCGTTATAAAAAATTAGATAATCCATATCTTGCTGTTCATGCAAGCGTTATGAAATTTGTGAAATGAAACTAAATAATGACACTTAAACTTACAGGCTACCAATGATTTGTTGAGCAATTCCGTCAACAAATTGTACATCAAATGGATTAACCATTTTATCCCGGTATGCTTCACTCGTCGATCAATCAGTACGAACCTTTTGGTCCAAAAATACACTCATATCAAGGAAAGTAGGCATTATTTTGGCCAGCTTTTGTATCTCAGACGATGGCCCAACGAGTCTCGAATGCGCCTCTCTTTTAGAACGATGACAGCCAACACCCTGTCACGACTTGAACCAGGGCCCTGGCTATGATGGACATCCCGAACCATGAAGGCCCAAGAGCCCTTCAACTTGTAATCATATATACCATTTATATATAAATAGGAAATGCGGAAATAAAATCTGCTACGGAAACATGGTCATAATCTAAATTTAGTTTAACAATGAGGAATAAAATCCAATATCAACTAAACACCGTCTGAAAACCGTCTGCAAAATTACTACTACATGATCAAATAACAACTGTCTGAAAACTGGGGCAAGGACCCCAGTAGACCAAAACTATAATAAATAATAACTGTCTGAAAGAAACTAGGCCTTCTGAAATATAGAAGGCTCACCAACTCGTACTTTTCACTCTTGTCTGATGAAATCTACTGCTTATCAGAACCCCTAGACTGTGCCTCAGAACCTGGAGGAAGGGGGTCAATACAGATGTACTGGTACGCAGAGCAATCCAAAATAAAGCTTTTAGATAAATAAAATAGTTGAGATCTAGTCATAAACATCATGAAAGATATAATTTTCAAAACACATGGGCATTCTTGCAAAAAACATAAAAAACCTTTCTGTCAAAAGCAGTTTCTGATCTTTGTATTACTTCTGAGTTAGGTGCCATTCCCCTATAAGTCTGATATTCCACTGGCTATATGGAATCTGTCATTGACTCAGCGGGGAAGCCCCCAACCCAAGTGTGCAGCAAGGGTTGGAGTGTCTGAGTCTGATACGCCACAGGACACTAGGCCAGCGTATAATATAGCCAGATCGTCAAATCATGGTTTTAGGCAATGAGTTGTCTGACCTCATGCCTTCTTCGGGGAACCACCTAAGCTCTCTTTATACCCAATTTTATCCTGTTCTGAATCATGCATTATTCTAGTTTCAATATCTGAAAAATCTGACTTCAAACATGCATTCTATTTTGTTCTGAATTACCATGGCATTAACTGAATTGGTGTCGTCACACCAAGACTTGCAAGTCCTATTTCTGAGCCATAATGCATCGTGCATGATTCTTTCATTAAAACATAGTTCGGACCACCCAAACATGTAATTTAACAAAGGAAATTCATGTTCCGAAAACATAAGTCAAAACTATGCAAAATTCCCAACCTTTCAATAAACAAGTGGTGGTCATGTAATCTTTAACAAACCATGCAACCCTTCTCATTATATGATTATGTTCAACATTCATCAACATAAACAACCCTATCTCTTTTGAAATCAAAATTATAATCTAAATGTAACATTATTCAAGACATTTCACAACATGTTTTTCAAGATGCATTCAAACGATTTCATAATCTATCATAAGGAAATGAAAATCATCACAAGAGAGGGATTTTTCATGAATCATGCTCTCAATTCAATCATCAACCTTAAAACACATGCTTACAATATATATATAATTTCAAATCAATTTGGGGAAAAGCCTAAAGTCCAAAACAATATCATCAATGCTTCTAAAGCATGAATATATTCATAAATCTGGAAAACCCTTTCTTAAAATCAAGATTTTCATATCCATGAGACTTTATGAAAATCCCGCGTACCTTAAATTAGAAGCTTTTGAATGAACTCTAGCTTTTGGAATGCTATATGTACGATTGATGGGTGCCTCTTGTATCCCTCGCAATGGGGATTCCAAATCTTGAGGAATTAAGGAAAACCCACGGTTAAATCTTGAGATATTTTGGTTTTTAGTTTGAAACCCTAGGGTGAGTTCTTGATGAATTTGAGAGAAAAGAATCATATTTTGGTGTTTTGGGAGTTTAATCCCGTGTTATAGCTAGATAAGGGATAAAAGATACCTATTTTGCCCTTAAAATGCGGAAACAGAACCTGAAATTTCAGTGCGTGCGATAGGGCGTGCGTCGCACGCTTATCGCATGATGCTACTGTCTCAGTTACTAAAATGGCCATAACTTTTTGCTCGGGTATTAATTTAGGCGAAATTAGTATCGTTAGAAAGATAATTCAAAGAGCTTTCATTTGACATATAGTAGAACCTCTAATTCATTATATACAAAAAGTTATGGTTGATTGAAATTAACTTAAGTTTCAACGCTCACTCAAACTCGAATGATAGGAAAGCTTTCAACTCGTCCTTGAGTTAGGGAACCTCTATGATTTCAATTCATGCTAAAATAGGTTCACACACTACATAATTAATTAACATGCAAAATTTGGATAGGATTTATGGCTTTTGTATCATCTATGCATAGAAACGACGGTTTTTATTCTAGCCCGAAATGCAGGGTGTTACACACCCAATGGAATTCATCACCACAATTTATTTGGATGTACACTTCGTCAACCAAATGCCAAGGTAAGCCAGCAGGAATGCTAAAACCTTTGATGATGTTGATTAAGCATTTCTCGTTTTGGGACACTTCCGGCTGCTGCTGACAATACCTATCGTAGGCATTATTGATGTAAACTTTGTACAAACAATTTCCTGTTATGTATCTTTATTGTTCTTGTGTTTGCAACTTGGCCTTCTTTCGGGGGTAGTAAAAAATGACATTGATGTGCTGCAATATTATCAAACATTTTGGATTATGTAACGAAAAAATCAATACGCAGATGTAATTAAATAAAGTATTAATTAATAGTAATATGTATGGCATTTAAACCTCATCATTCCAGCAAGTTTGGGGTTGTAACATCAAATAGAACCAATTCTTCATTCCGAGATGTGCAACAACAAAGTCGAACATATCAAAACCAAGACTCGATTCGTTCACTTTGTAATGCTCGTCATTTTATTTTCTACATGATGATTTATATGTGTTAATGTCAGGTTCTTACAACAAGAATTGTATAAATCAATATCTATAAAATTGATTTATGTACCTACCGGCATGATGCTTTAACAGCCCATCGGCAATCCATTCTGAATAGTCGTTGATCAACTGTGTTAGTTTTTTTGGAGCCTCATCCGAGATGTTGAACCCTTCAAACGGGTAATTCTTCCGTTCTCCCAAACTGACAGGTTCTACTTTTTCTTTATCTTTGAAAGCAGTTGATGGATTATCAACTGTTATATTATGCTCTTCGGCAGTAACTTCTACTGTGACATCCACCTGAAAAGCCAGAATTGTCAATGCTAAGTAGAGATATACAACAGATTGTCCATCTGTTGCAACAGATGAGTATTATGTTGCATCAGATGGATTATCTGTTTGGATAAATTCGAATGGGTACATCAGAGCAGTACGATAATTTCGAACAGATAACCCATCTGTTGCAACATAAGACTCATCTATTGAAAAAGATAACGAATCTGATGCAACAGGTTAGACAACAGTTGCAACAGATGTATATATCTGTTTGATAATTTTCAGCAGATGTATCATCTGTTGAAACAGATATGTGCCTATTTATTTTTTGGAACAGATGATGTACATTCACCTTCTTCAGTTCATGCTGCTCTCGTATGACCCTTGCACACTGAACATCGGTGCAAGACAAAGACAGAGGCATTACAATCTTGCTTTTTTTATGATTGATAATGCCTTGGAAGTGTCTTTCCTTCTCCTCTTATCCACCTTGATCTCTAGTGGGGTGTTTGGAAATGAAATCCTCTTTGATGGAATGACACCCCTCTTAGATGTCATTTTCTTTATAGAAGCTGTTAGTGCATTAATAACATTAATCACTCCATCGTGTTTTGCCTTGCAGTCTTGACATTTGCATAAAGAACATTCGCTAAATGCGGTAAAATCTGGAGAAAAATCTGTACAACCTTTATGATCATAATCATAATGGCTTGTTGTTTCAAAAAATATAAGAGGAGCATCATTAGCCCCACCCTCCAAAATTATTTTTCTTGTGATGGTTGTTGCTTCAAACAATTCTATTTTTATTCCATCAACGACCTTAGGGTCCGATAAAGTTTGCACAGATCGTAAAGTAAGAAAAAATGGCATCTTTAACTCTCGGTTGATCGGAACAAGCCACGGATGGACAATCTAAAATAAATCGGTACATATATTAAGAATGATGATGAAATTATTTAATCATTAATTAAAATAAAAACTTGATTAGAATTGGTCTTACTGCTTCCTTGGGGGAATTGAAAAGATCAAGAAATTTTACATTTTTATCGATTTTGGCCGACGACCATCTCAGAATTCTTGGACAGGAAACTTCTTCCTGGTAGTTTACTTGTTGTCTCAAATAAGGAATGGCTTCAAATGCCCAGGCCTATAACATAACGCCTATAAATCAAAAGCATTATTGAATAAAAAAATGATGAATCATATCATGATAAAAGAAATATTTACCATGAAGGCTCATGGAAAGCCATATAAGTTGACTATTTTTGGCATTAACGGAGTCAACAAATACTCGACAGTCATTTTGAAGCTTTCAGAACCCCAAGGATAGTTGTTAAATGCCTCAAGATCCTCGGAGAGATTTATTAAACTGAGGCTTATATTATTATTAACGTCTCTCGCCTAAAGAACATTGTGTACAAACCAAATCAAGCACAATGATTGCTTGTGCTTCTTTGAAAGTCCTTTACCTTTCAACACTTCTATCAGATTTTTATTTTTGAAGCTTGGACCAACAATGGACACCAGGTCATCGTGATCACTCGACTTGCCTTTTCCTTTTTTGGGTGTGCGGGG
This sequence comes from Capsicum pubescens, assembly GCA_030864215.1. NCBI lineage: Eukaryota > Viridiplantae > Streptophyta > Magnoliopsida > Solanales > Solanaceae > Capsicum > Capsicum pubescens. Next base: position 181,376,249 of record CM061539.1, on the reverse strand, counting down.
TATTTTTTTGAGGGTCAGAGTAGGTATAACTTGAGAAGGAGAAGGAGGATAACATTTTAGTCCGATAACTAAGGCAAACTCCTTCCAACCAAAACAAACAGGCATGCCACAGTAATTTATCCACACCTTATCCATCTTATCTTTGTTTTCATATATAAACTTGTGCTTGAGAAGATCATGTACCATTTTCATCTGAAAACGAGCATTGTTGTCCTCCGGCAAATTAAGATATTGCCCAAAACAGCTTTCCCTGAAATAAGAATCCAATTTTTGTTCTCGAAGTATTTTTTTGAAGGCTTTGAAAGATTATCCCATGACTGACTTAACCACGAGATCACCCGTTAAATCTTTGGCACTGCATTCTCACAGGATAACGATCAATGCTGAAGATTTTGACCAACTCTTCGAAGGAAGGGCTATTAGCGTTTGGATCATCTCTTTTGAGAGATTCCTCCTCCCCATTTTCATTATCTTCTGCTCCTGATTGTGATAACGCTTGTAAAGCAAGCTCATAGAGTGGTGGATGTAGCCGAGCTGCTGCACTTTTTCCTTTACTTGGACTTGATTCGATTTCTTTTCTTTTGGGAGCCATGTTATCTTAAATTAATAGGAACATAACATAGATTATAATTGATTAATGCATAACAGTAATATAACAGTTCCAACAGACAACTAATCTGTTGCACCAGGTATGTTATCTGTTGCAACATATAACCGACATGTTGCAACGGATGAGTAATCTGTGGGAACCATAAAAATAGCACTAATCTGTTGCACCTGATATTTTATCTGATGCAATATATAACCGATCCGTTGCAGCGGATGGGTAATCCGTTGGAAACCATAAAAATAAATCACTAATCTGTTGCACCAGGTATGTTATCTGTTGCAACATATAACCGACTTGTTGCAACGGATGAGTAAACCGTTGGAAATAATAAAAATGGATCACTAATTTGTTGCATCAGGTATGTTATCTGTTGCAACATATAACCGACCTGTTGCAACGGATGAGTAAACCGTTGGAAAGAATAAAAACAGTCACTAATCTATTGCAAAATGAAGAGTAAACCGTTGGAAAGAATAAAAACAGTCACTAATCTATTGCAAAATGAAGAGTAAACCGTTGGAAAGAATAAAAATAGATCACTAATCAGTTATCTGTTGGATCAATATTGTTTAGATTTCTTCCAAACAGAAGAGTCGTCTGTCGCAACAGATGAATGATCTGTTAGATTGTTCACCTGTTGCATCAGATTTTCATAGTTGCATCAGATTTTCATCTGTTGCATCGGATGTTTCATCTGTTACATCAAATGTTTCATTTGTTGCAATACCATTTTTACCAAGACAAACAACAAATCAACCCAGCAACACCAACACACACACACATATACTAAGAACATCAACTGTGACCAAAAACCACCAACAAATTCGAATCAACAGTACGACAACAAGAAGAAGAAATGCCAGAAATTAGGGTTTTATTCAGTTCACATTTCAATACTAGAAGAGTAGTTGGCTCAAGTTCCTCTGTTTCTTCATAATTTTTAACCTGTGAAAAAAGAAATGGGACGACGAAGAACTCGAAGTTGTTGTCGCCGGAGAATTCTTCACGTCGATTGACAGTTGAAAGTCGAAAAGGAACTCGCCAACTATTTGTCGTCGGAGGTTGAAGGGAGAAATTTTGCAGAACTGTTGGTTGGGAGAGAAGCTGGAGAGAGAGAGAGTGGTTGATTTGGATTGAAGAGGGGTGTGGGTTGGGTTGATTTGTATTTTTGAAAAGATTAGAAAGTTTTGAAAATATTAATCAAGTTTCCTAATGATGTTTGACCCTTTAAGTTAGTCAATGTCACCAATCCTTCATTCAAGGCTCAAAAGACACATTTCCTTCAATTTTCTCCTGATGCTACCCTTTTATTATGCAGTATATCTGTATAATTCCTTATGCTTTCTACTGGTAGTAGTTATCTAAACTCGTTTCTCTGATTTCCAGCTTAGATTTTATGAATAAAAACTGATTCCATAAGTTAATGAAATAGATCTTACGACTATCTCTCATGATCATATAAAGAGCTAATTTCAAATCACAAAAATGATTATGTACATAGATAATATAGGAGCCCAATATCGAGTAAATTAGTAGTTGAGATAATATTGAGCGGAGTATTATTCAACCTCAAAATTTAATTGATAATGTAAAAATTATTCTAAATTATAAGAGTACGAAGTCGAATTTCACATCCCACAATATCTCTGTTACACAGCTTAACAATATACCACGATCAACTGGCTTTAATTTATCTGATCATAATAAAAAGTCACGAAAACAAAATACTCCTACAAAGCAGAAAAAATAAAAAAAGACGAACTCATGTAAAACTATATCCCACACAAACATTGTTATACGTAGAACACACACACGCAAAAAAAAAAAAAAAAAAAAGAAAAAAAAACTTATCTCACACGACACATAAACAGACCAATTTTGAAAACAAAAAGATGGGGGTGGGGGTGGGGGTGGGGAATAGAACTATGAGTAATTTACAATCAACGGCCAAATTATTTTTCCTAGTGCAAACTCAGGCATGCATGGGCACGGGCTTGTCAATAACAGTACTACTAGACCCCTCATCTTTGTGGATAACAGGCTCATCATCATCATCATCGGCAGGCTCTTCAACTATGGGAATAACATCATTAGTCCCTTCCTCAATAGCTTGGACAACAGGCCCGATATTATCTTCTTCGTTATGTATATCAGGAGCAGACACCTTAAAGTTTTCAGTAAAAAAACTAATGTTGATATTAAACTCAGAAGGAGCAGCTTTCACTGACTTAGCACTAGTCGATTTCTTCGATCCACCTCCGAAAGCGAAATCAATAGGATTCAACACACGCTTTAATGCTTCGTCTTTGGCTTTAATCAGAGTCCCCGCTGCTCCCTTTGCAGCATCTGCTATATTTGTTACTCTATTCACCCAACTCGGCAGCTTAGGTACTCCCAGTCTCTCCAACAACTCGTTGCTGAAATGCTTCGAGTTTCTTGACACGATGTTGTACTTGTTCCCTGGCCATGAGTCACTAAGCTCCTTCAACATTTTATTGACTTTGGAAGGGGAACACTCTGTTCTACCTAGTATAATTTTCTCGCGAAGGGTGTAGCTGGGGTTTTTGCCAGCTGGGCAGTTGAAGACGCCGGTCCCCTTGCTGCGATAGCCGTAAGCCCATTCATCGTTGCCGTAGATTTGGACAGCAGTGTGGAAGATGCCCCCGAAATTGATACCGTCTTTGAGGAGTTTGTTCATTTGAACTACGCTGAAGTTGTGGGCGTCGTGGCCGTTGCCGATTTTGGTCATGTCATAAACGTACAGTACTACTTCAGCCATATTGATCACTGTGCAGGAGTATGTTTTGCTCTTTGTGTTTGTGGTGAAGGTAAATAAATGAAGAGCCCTCTTGGTTATTAATAAGGACTGCTCTACGCTTGCAAGATTTTTCTTGGTATGTTCGTTTGGGTTATGTGTGGCCCGGGCGAAACTTGTGAGAATTTAAACTTTTAGATGAGATAATCAATAATGATATATCATATTACGTAGCAGAGCATATAAGAGGTGCTGTATTTGGTTCTTAAAGTCATGTATTGTTGAAAAAACTTTTTACTGGATAAAATAACAAGGCTTGCGTAGAGGGTTCATGTTGAGAATATATAATTAAATAAATAAAATTTGATAATTTTAACATCTTAATCATTTAGACAAAATAGTCACATTATTTGTTTTTTCAAATTTTTTATATTAAAGCTTCATAGTGCAAATATCTGGAAAAAAATGTACTTCCTCCGTCTCAATTTATGTAGCGTAATTTAACCGGATACGACATTTAAAAAATAAAAGAAGACTTTATTATGTTTACTAATATACCCTTATTAAAGTCACTTTATTGTTACATTTTGATTGACTTTTCCTATTAAATGAAACTCAATGAGGACAAAATGAAAATTGTACCATTAAATAGTTATCATAAAAGGAAATATGAAATTCTTTTTAAAATAAACTAAAAAGGAACGTATGTCGCATAAATTGAGACGGTGAGAGTAATAAAAAAACTGCATGTTTGAGAAAATGCAATGGAGAGTATACTGGAAGTATAAATTTCAGTACTTGATTGGGCACAGATTCAACTATGTTAGGGAGCCTCTTTACCCCTGATAAATTACATAGTCACATTTGTTAGGTAGCTCTTTATAGTTTATACCTCAATGTGATACTTTCCTATGTGAGGCTCTAATGTGCATATATACCAAACACGAATTACAAATACACACATATATATGGTTCATTTTCCACAAGTAGTGTCTTATCTCATGTGATCGACAAAAGTCCCTTATTGATAAGGAATTTTTTTTAACTTTTTCTTATATTGGATTTTCCTTTTTAGGAGCTTATAAAGAGTCATTCCTTCTATTCTGTTTTACTAGTCACATTTTGTTTCACAAGAGATGATTTAACTAATCTTCTAATCAAGCTAAATCAAATTAGATTAATTAAATATCTTATTGTTAAAATTTATATGTTCGAAAATCATATGAAAAAAATATCACTAGTTGCAATCGTTCTCATATTAATATGGTGAAAAAATACATTTTAAAATGTTTTCAGAGTTCATGCCGTCCGACTCTCCATTAGAAGTAAATGTGATAAGTAAAATTAAACGTGGAGATCGGAATAATAATTAAGAGTGGCCTCGCGCAAATCGAAAATTGGCGCAAAATTGGTCAATTAACAGCATTCAATCACTATTGTAACAACCAACTTAATTCTGTTAACAGCTCATTTCTCACCCCCAAACTCAATTATTGTTGGATTAATTAGACGAAGTCTGTGCCATAGTTGTGGTGGTTGAGTTAATTTGCGGGATCGACTAATTTCATAGGGTCTGTCATCTCCTTTTTATCAGAATACGTATTGAATAATTTTGTCCATCAATGTGTAAATTATGAGAATAAATCAATTAGTAGTATTTTTTTTGTATCTCTTAGTATTTGAACTTGAATTCACATGATCACTTTCAAATTAGTTCATTAATTATCATGGAAATTTAATTTCTCTCTCTTTCTCTGCATAAAAAAAAAAAAGTTGCTTCTCCTATTTTCTTTTAATTGATTTATTTGCTTCGTTATCATGGAAAACAGATTAAAAAAAAAAATACTTATTATGTACTGTCAGTAACTAACTTAGGATATACTATGGTGTGAAGATTTAATATATTATATATATTGCTATTTTATATAGAAAGAATAATATATTATGCGCCTCATCGTCAGCACTATTAATATTTAATATGGTTGTTATCACCAGTACGCTGAAAGTAAAATTAATTTAATTTTAGCGTTCACATATGTTAATGGAGATAATGATGGACCTTCCACATTCATGTACGGAGTACTAAAATAATGGCTACTCATAATTCTTCACAAGTCCCAACCAAATCATTTTTTTTTTCTTTCAAAACATATATAATTTGTTTGTTTGGTTCTTTTTTTCTTTGATTTATTTTTAATTAAATAAAATCAAAATAATATCAATTTTTTAAATTTAAAATCAAATTAAATCAAACACAAAAAAACTAGTATATTTAATTAATTGATACTCCCTCTGTCCTATTTTATGTGTCACAATTTTCTTTCCCAAAAAGAATATCGTCTTTCCTTATTTGGTAGAGTAAATATTTAATGGCATCATTTCCATTTTATTCTTAGTGGGTCTCATTTATTAAGAAAAGTCAATAAATAAAAATAAACATTAAAATAACTTTAAAAGGGGTAATTTTGTAAACTTGACAAAGTCATCACTTATTTCTTAAATTCCGTGTTCGATCAAATGACGACACATAAAATGAAACGAAGGAAGTATCATTTTTCGATTTAAATTGTTTTTTAATCAAACCATGAGGCATGAGCATCACCTTGACAGAACGGAACCCCCAGAGGGCGGGGGCCAGTTCTTCAAAATTGTGAATGATACGTACTATTTTGTTATTATTTACAGTATTTTTTGTGTATTTTTAATTTAGAATAAATTTTGAATATTTTATATTTGTGTAGTAATTGTTGTACTGAAATAATCCATAGTAATTACTACTAATTTTACATGAATTATTTGCAAGTGAACTAACAGTAAGGTGTTTTTTTGGGATCAAATAAATTAAATGGAGGATAGAATTGCCGTAGGCAATTAAATTAAGGTTAATTTAAATCACAAATTTTAAATTATTTTTATTTTTATTTTTAATTGTGGACCTACAAAACTACATCTAAGTAAATTGATAAGAATTGTGACTGTTTTTTTTTTCTTTTGGTCGCTATTCATTCACTAACACTAATCAAAAGAAAAAAAAATAGTAATAAAGAAAGACCAAGACTAAGAAAACAATAAAGAAGGACCAAGACTTCCATAATATGTTAGAACAACTTTTTTAAAGATGCTTTAATAAAGTTTCCTTTTAAAAATCAAAAGAACTTGTTTGTTGATTGATATGATCTCTTAAACTTTTTCTCTAATGAGGATAATATTTTTTTTAACAAAAAGGAAAAGAAGTTGTGGCCTGATGAGATGTATTTGAGGGATATCTATTAATTATTAATAACATGGCTAGTTTACCATAGTATTCTTATTAAATAATGTTTACATTTTAAATTTGAAGAAAAAATAATTAATGCAAAGGGTAAAACATGAAATAAAAAATTGTCTCTTCTTGGTTAATGAACAAAGACAAATAAAATGAGAAATCAAATTAGAAAATTTGGGACGGATAATTTCGGACGGAAGGAGTATCTCTTAAACTTTTATTTATGCAATTATCGTGTGGAAAAAGTATAATGAAAAACAAACCTAACTATATGCTTTATTTAGCCTTTAGGACACAGACAAGCATTGTTGTTTGGTTGATAGCTAGAGAGGGAAGGGAAATAAATTCTGGTACGTTGGATTGAAATTAAATGATGAAAAAACATATTCTTACGATTAAAAAATACCTCTTTATATAAAATACAATGATTGAAAGGACGCAAACTTTTACTCCCTTCGTTTAAAAAAGAATGAGCTACTTTGACTTGACACAAAATTTAAAAAAATAAAAAAGATTTTTAAATTTTGTGGTTTTAAATTAAAGTTATGTCAAATGTACCAAAATGCCCTTTAATTTTGTAATCCTAAACATTCCATGTGGAAAGTTATTTAAAATTAAAGTATTGCAAAAAAAAAAGAAAAAATTCTTTTTAAAACGAACTAAAAAGAAAAGTAGGTCATTCTTTTTTAAACGAAAAAAATAATTAAAAAATTCCACAAATACATTTAATAATTTAATTTAAACAAAACAAAACAAAAAAAATCAAACACTTCTCCTCGTCTTCTGGGAAAGCAAGGAGATGATTCTTTTCTTTTATCTTTGGGGAGACAAGATAAGATATATTATGATATCATGCTGATTATATTATAAAAACGTCATGGATGCTCGTCATAGGGATATATAATTCACTAGAGTAATATATAATTCGCTTCATTTTTAAATACTTGTCATATTTTTTTTATTTTTTTTTACGTATTTTAAGAAAATATATTTATTATTTATTACTCATTTAATTAAATACTTTTTTATTGCATTATCTTTATATTTATGACTAAGAGTACAGGTGGAAAAAAAACAGCTAATTATAGCTTGATTTTATAAAATAATAAATATTGGGAACTATCTATTTTTAATAAAATGACAAGTATTTAAGAATGGAGGGCTGGTAATCAATATATATATATATATATATATATATAAAGGAGAAATTTAGTCTATCATATCCTATGTGGCATGCCTTAGAGGCCTCAAATGTTATTTATCTTTTTTTGTGATTTTTTTGAACATTAATTGAATTTTCTTCTTTTTTTAAAATATTTATGTGTTCAAAGAAAAAGTCACTATATTTAATTCACTTAAATATATTTGTTAAATGTGCTTAAGTTTTTTCTTCTAAAGACAAATGAAAAGTTTCAATTATTAATGAAAATAACTATTGAGTATTGAAAGCATTAAATAACATTCATGTTTATATGGGATAAAGAGTATTTAGAACATTCTTCATCTTTCACCTTATTTTCATCCCATGTTTTTCATCATAACGAAAGGTTATTTCATGCTTAGATGGGATGAAGAATGTTTGGTACATTCTTCATCTTCTCTCTTTATTTTCATTTCATATTTTTCATCGTAATTTCTTTACGTTTGAGGAGAAAGTTTGATTTTTAAGACGAAGTTGAGGAGGGAAAATAATTTTGACCCATAGCTTCATATATATTTTCTAAAGAAGGGGAAGGGGAGGGAATATATATATATATATATATATATATATATATGAGTATTTTAACTTTGTGACCTCAACTTGAAAACATAATAACTAAACACTCTTTACTTATTCCCATTTTGTGTCTCATGGAGACCCAATATTAATGTGACACATAAATTTAGGAGGTGTCTACAAGGATTAAATTTTATCCGCTTAGTTTTTCACTTTATAGAATAATAGGAGTATTTATTTGTGAATTTTGGGAAAAAATTACTCGTAGGCGGTAAATAAATAAACAGAAGGACCAAAGAGTAATCTCTAGTCGTTCTTAATTTCTTCTATATAAATTAAAGTTAGATACAACCTCTAAGGAATAAGGAGCGCAAAAGTCTACAAGCAAATTAAATCCTACTTAATTTCTCATCTTCTATCCTTGAAAAATTGCTAATGCAAGAAGTGTTTAATTCTTTTCAATACAATGAGCATAACAGAAGACAATAACATGTCGTCGTCGTCTTCTTCTGCTCCTCAGATAACTGAAATTGAAACATGTCAACATTATTGGTCTTACGATGTTTTCTTGAGCTTTAGAGGTGAGGACACTCGTAAGAGCTTCGTCGACCACCTCTACTCCACGCTGCACGAGAAAGGGATACATGCATTTCGTGATGACATAGAGTTAAGGAGGGGGAAAACCATTTCCCCTGAACTCCTTAACGCTATAGAGAAGTCTAGGTTTGCAGTTGTTGTTTTTTCGAAAAGTTATGCAGATTCATCGTGGTGTTTAGAGGAGCTGACGAAGATCGTTGAGTGCAACAAGCAGAAGGGACAAACACTGATTCCAGTGTTTTATAGCGTGGATCCTTCTGTTGTGAGGAAACAGAAGGAGAGTTATGAAGAAGCATTTGTAAAACATGAAGAGAATTTGAAGGGAGATCAAGAGAGCAATAATAAGATACAAAGATGGAGGGATGCTTTGAAGGAGGCAGCTAGCATCTCTGGTTATGACATCCAACACATGGAAGATGGGTAAGCTAAAATCTATTCTTTCCTTTTTAATTTACTTAGTACGAATTTAGAAAAAAATAAAGAAGATTTTTAAATTTTATAATTTTAAACTAAAGATATGTAAAATATATCAAAATGTGTTTTAATTATGTGATCTTAAATATATCGTGTGAAAAAAATTAAAATTTAAAAATGACTAAAAGAAAAAGTAAGGCAAATAAACTAAAAGCTAGCGAACAACTCTTTTGCCCCATGTGGTTTGATTTTCTCTTTTTTACTTATCATAGGGGAGATGTTAGGAAAAAAAAAATTATCAATTATGTGGGAGTCTTTTTAAGTGTAAAAATTGGATAAAAGTGACCATTTTTTTTAGCTTTTTATTTTTATATCTTTGCCTCAATAATTGTAAAAGTTATCTCAATAATTATAGAAGTTGTTTGATAACTGTGCGAAGTTGTCGAGATAACTGTGGGACCCACTCATTTCTTTTAATTAATTGGAGGTTTGAGAGACATTCTCAAGTACTCGTTATTCCTACCAAGGTTGTATTTGGTTTTATTAAGATTCAGACGTCTGAATCTGAATGATTAAGATGTTGTCTTCATATCTAAAATCTGAATGATTAAGACTATTTGTTTTTCAATATCTGAATATGCAAAATTTATTTATTTGCATATATAATAAAAATATAATTCAAATAAAAAATAAATTATATATTAAAAAAATATTTGATTTAATACAATAAAATTATTATTTGATTGAAAAAAGAATATTATATCTGTTAGTGATAATGAAGATGGTTTGTAATGGTGGTGGTGGTGGTAACAATTGATGTTAGTGGTTAATAATATTGCTAATGATAGTTGTGATGATAGAGATGTTTGGTATTGTAGTGACTGTTATGATGGTGGAGATTGACAATGATGGTGGTAGTGATGTGAAGTTGGTTGATGTTAGTAGTTGGAGATGTTGATTGTGATAGCTTAAAAATGAATGCATGATGGTTGACGATATGTTGGTGGTAGTTGGAGATGATGTTAGTTGTGATGGTGGAGATGATTATTAGTAGAGATATATTGTAGCGATGATGGTGGTTGAAGCGGTGACCGAAAAATGTGTGGATGTTGATGATGTGTTAGTGGTAGTTAGCGGTGACGCTAATTGTAATAGATGAGTTAGTTAGTAGTTGGGATTGGTCGCTAGTGGTTGATGATGATGGTGGTGTTAGTGGTGTTGGTATTGGCATTGGCATTGACGGTGGTGATAGTGGCAGATATAATTAAAATAATGGAGGTGGTAGGTATGGTAGCGGCTGAAAATAGTAGTAGTGACGTACTATGTACTCATCCATCCGTATTTACTTTGACTTACATTTATGCCAAGCGGTATTTTCTGTGTTCTAATGTATGTGGCTTTCGTAGTTAAAACTGTCTAATCAATGAATTTAAGGGTTTGTTTCTGCACTCAGTTGGACTAACTGTTTTCTTTTCCCCCTTAAAGCTGTAATTTGTCAATTTTAGTAATAAAATGCTTATTTACCAAAATTTTAAAAAGTAATTCTGATCTAAAAATTATGTGTACTCATGATTCATGAATATGATATACACATCAAGACCACAAAATATGGGATAATAAAATCAAGCATTGAAAAATTTAAAACAGTTCTTATTTTGCTTGGTCCTAAAGTAGAAAACTTTTAAGAGTAACTAAAAAGCTCACATTTGTTGGAGAATGAACGGATGGTTTGCCTGTATCGATTTAAGCAATCCTTTCCTCATGATATCTTTTGTGTTGAGTTAGGCCCACGAGTCATATATTTACGGAAACTGCAACTAGCTCGTCTATTAAGATATCCATCAGAGTTGAGTATTAGTAGAAATCTGTTTGCTGAATTCTTTTTAAGCCTCTTCAGCAATGTCCATTAGCACCTCTATTTTTTGAAACAGAATAGGTCGCACAGGGTGTTAATGTTTTATTGATTCATCAGTAATAACAATAGTCAATCATCTTAGTTTCCGATTTAAGAAAGATCAACTGCAGCATTGCACACGTTTATATGTTCGATTTGCAAACTTTGGCATACTTGAACACTAACACATTCCACTGCCTTACAAAATCAGGCACGAATCGAGGTGCATCAGACAAATTGCTGTGCAAATTTTGAACAAGTTGGGACATACACGACCGAAAATTGCAGCGAGTCTAGTCGGAATGGAGCCCCAAGTACAAAATTTAATATCCCTGTTAAACACAAATTCTTCTACTGATGTTCGCATAATTGGGATATGGGGTATGGGGGGTATAGGTAAATCAACTATTGCACGAGCTGTTTTTGATCAACTTCATGACACGTTCGACGGTGGCTGCTTTCTTGACAATGTTAGAGAGGCTGCATCAAAATTTGGACTGCAAGCTTTGGCAGAAAAATTGCTCTCTGAGACGCTGAAAGAGACTAAAGACAATCTTTACACCAGCACCAATTTGCTGATGAACAGGCTGAGCTATAAAAAAGTGATCATCGTTCTTGATGACGTGGATCAAGATGAGCAGATCGAGAACTTGCTGGCTGGAGGACACAAGGGGTTCGGGGCTGGTAGTAGAATAATCATCACAACAAGAAACAAGCAATTGTTATCTGCTCATGGAGTGGATCAAGTTTATGAAGTTAGCCTATTAGGGACTAACGAGGCATTGATGCTCTTCAACAAATTTGCCTTCAAGGAAACTAAACCTATGGGTCCTTTCGAGGAACTAGCACTACGCGTTGTGAAATGTGCTTGGGGTCTCCCCTTAGCTCTCAAAGTGTTGGGGTCATTTCTTCACAAAAGAGAAAAGGAAGAATGGGAGAGCGAGTTGAAGAGGCTGGAGGGAATTCCTCATGATGATGTGATAGGGAAACTGAAAGTGAGCATTGATGCATTGAGTGATCTAGACAAGAAAATATTGCTTGATATTGCTTGTTTCTTCAAGGGGAAACGTAGGGAACCCGTGATCAAGAAATTCCATGCTTTCGGTTTCAAACCTGAAATTGGAGTGCCAGTACTTGTTCAAAGATCTCTGTTGTCCATATCTGATGATGACACTTTCCAGATGCATGATTTAGTTCAAGAAACCGCTTGGTACATGGTTCGCCATGGACAAACTAAAGAAAGATACAGCAGGTTGTGGAATCCTGATGACATATGTGATGTCATGTCAAAGAAATCAGTAAGTTTATTGACTAGCTAGTTACAGAAAACCTTGCACATTATATTTTCATAGAATTCAGGTAACATGGTGTTACTTTTTCACTTTTTAACATTAGAACAGGACTCTATAGTTAACAGCAGCCTCTAGAGAGTCGTTGACAGATGCTGATTGCAACATAACAGACATATTGAAGATTATTACTCATAAATTCTCTTTTTTATGTGCAGGGTACAGAAGCAATTGAGGCAATACTATTAGCTTACCCTCAAAGAGAGAAATTGAACTTAGGATCGCAAGCCTTAAAAGGTATGGAAAATCTACGTCTACTAAAAATCCGCAATGCCTACTTCAATAAAGGTCCAAGTTATCTTCCAAATGAGTTACAATGGCTCAACTGGCACAAGTTCCCCTCAACCTCACTTCCAGAAGCATTTGAAGGAGATAAGCTTGTTGGACTTAAGCTAAGTCGCGGCCTGATTGTGAAACTATGGACAGAAGATAAGGTATCCTTTGCCATCTGAACATTGTTTGTGCTGAAGATATTTCAAGTTTTTTCGTTGTTACAGTCGTAACATTTGTCAAATGCTGTATAAACTAAACTCTCTATCCTATCTTTTACTGCATAGATAGAAAGCTCTTAACAATTTTTGACTTCCTAATTGAGGCGTCCCTTCTGTTTGTTTAATACCAATTTTTTGACTAGCAATGCTCTTATGCAACTCCAGTGAATTTTTGGCAAAAGGTATTATTCATGTGTTTCATCAAAGAACCCTCAAATTAACTGCAAATCAAACAAGCTTAGCTAAGGGTACTGGCTCTAAAACTACATAAACTGATTTCATTGTTTGTGACTCTTATTTGTTTTTATTCAAGCAGTACCTTGAAAATCTGAAGTATTTGAACCTCAGCTACTCCGATGGTCTAGCTATCACTCCAGACTTCAGTATGATGCCAAACCTTGAAAAGTTGAACCTGAGCAACTGTAAGAATTTGTTAGGAGTTCATGAGTCGCTTGGAACTCTAACAAAGCTTCGTTACTTGAATTTGTCTCACTGCTCAAAGCTAAAGAGTCTCCCAAATACCATTCACCTTGAATCATTGGAAAAAGTTCTCCTTTGGGACTGCTCTAAACTTGGAAATTTCCCTCAAGTTATAGGCTTAATGCCTAATCTTTCTGAACTCCATTTGGAAGGGACTGCTATTAAAGAGCTACCCGACTCCCTCATAAACATCGGTGGCCTTGTCTCCATAAACCTCAGCAATTGCAAAAGCCTGGAAAGTATAACTTACAGCATCTGTGGTTTGAGATGTCTCAGGACTCTGAATCTCTCTGGCTGTTCCAAACTTGAGACGTTGCCCGAAACTCTTGGCCAATTGGAAACTCTGGAAGAAGTCCTTGTAGATGGAACTGCCATTACCAAACTACCATCAACTATCTCCAAAATGGGAAATGTGAAAATCCTTTCTTTCAGTGGATGTAAGAATGTTAAGAAGAAGGAACCGTCATTTGGGGTGTCGAGTTTAAGCAAGTTCGCTTCAATGCCAAATGTCAAGAATCTGATGAAGCGATCAGATGGAGAGAGAAAGAAGCCACAAGCAGCACGACCATCGTTATCTGGCTTGCGTTCCTTGAAGAAATTAGATCTTAGCGACTCTGATTTGGTGGATGAAGTTGCCGCAGATGTTTGGCACTTGACCTCATTGGAGGAGTTAAATTTGAGCCGAAACAAGTTTGTTCAGTTTCCTTCAAGAATATCTGGACTCCCAGGATTCAAAGTCCTGAAATTGAAAGAGTGCAAGAGCCTTGAAGTACTGCCTGATCTTCCATTGAGTATTGCAGTGATAGAGGCGAACGAGTGCCCTGCCCTACACAGTCTTGGAAATCTTTCAGCCCAACACGCATTCTTAAGGAAGGTTTCATTTTTCAATTGTTTCAAATTGCACCAACAAAGCCTGAAAACCGGCATTTGTGCTGCGGACTTGTTATTGGAGTTGCTACTTCAGGTACGTACGTATGCCTTTACACTGTTTCCAGAATATATGCTTGAACTATGTATTCTACAGTTAACTAATTAGCCGTCTCCGTTTAACCTTCATTATAGAAAAGAAGGCATGCCTTTATAAATAGATAAATTAGTATCATAAGCATAAAAAAGATACGCCGAGTGTCCTTAAGGCCTCATCTTAAGATCTTAATCCTATGTCCTTTAAGCAGTTGAATAAAATTCATAAATTTGTCGCGACTTTTCATTACAAAGTATTTAGAATCTGAATTGTGTGCACGTGACAGGGGCACGCTATCATATATGGTCGGTTCAGTATACTGATTGCTGGGGGAAAGATCCCCGAGTGGTTTGATCATCAGAAAATTGGTGGTTCCATCTCAGTCCAGCTACCTTCAGATTGGCAAGATAATATAGTGGGGATTTCATTGTGTTTCCTTTTGGAGAGCTTTATTCCAAACTCAAGACTAGGTGTTACTTTCAAGTTAATAAGCCCAGACCACAGAGAATACGCATTCGAAAGTGCACCTTCTGCTGTTTCAAGGATGGGGGAGGTGTATGAAACCGATCACCTGTGGATAACTTATATCTCTTTCAATCTTTTCCGGCTCCTCTTCCCCGATTTCACAGCTGAAGACTGGACTAAAGTTTGTGGTTGTCTAGCAATCAGAATAAGACCGGATCCATGGACAAAAGTAAGGAGGTGTGGAATTAAGGTTGTTTACAAACAAGATTTGAACACGTTGGCAACTGAACGCTTGGGGATTAATCAACATTCTGAGAGCAAAGAGTTAGTGGTGTATGAAGGAGGAGATACAGGAAGAAATGCAGAAGGTGGAATCAAAGAGGATATCGCTGCACTTATGGCTGGTGTTACTGAACTGAATTGGGATGTTGATCCCATTGAGCAAGATAACACTCAGCACATGAACTTGAGGAAATCACTTGCTTACAAAATGCAAAAGACTCTTTCTTTTGAGTTCTAGCTAGCCAGCTTGTTTGGTTGATGATTCTGCTGCTGATTGGCGACTTACATGGTTTGTTTGTGTGTGGTTATTGCAAGAGCTTGAGTTTGCTGTTGAGATTAAGAGAAGAAATAAGTGTTTGTTGGTTTTATTTTGTTGAATTGATTGGCTTGTTTGTTGTGCCATAAGAGAAAAAAAAAAGAAAAAAGAATGTTGTAATAAGTTTCTTATGCTTGGTTTGTCTCCAGATCGTCTACTTTGTATGGATTTGTATTTAGCTAAATGTATTGTGTCTTTAATAAATGGAAGTGTGTGTTTGTATATTATTATTATCTTTGTTTTTGAAAAAAAGTTCTGAGTGAACTTGAGATGGTTACATATTGAGTTATTGATCGATTCTATTTGCTCGCACGTGCATTGAATATAAAGAACCATTCTTTATCACAATCCATTCATATGTATTTGTAAATCCATATAGCGTGCCAGGCAGATTTTTTTTGTTGAAAAGGACATATGCATCATTTTTCAAATGAACTTGTCGTGATCCTCATTCATATGATTAAACTCTATATTAAGCAGAAAAAACAGAAACCTCAAAGAAAATGACTTTTGGGTGTATAAACAGGAAACATAAAAGAAATTAAACAATGAGTTGGACTAAGTCATTGTCTTGTATAAGGAGCAATTCTTCTATTGAACAAGGAAGAGATAAATTATAAGCTAAGGTTACTTAATTGTGGCAAGTAAGACAATCTTTTCTGTTTTCTCTCTTTGAAATACGTAGCTCACTATATGAACACGAATTAAAAAAACGGTACCCAAATATGACAACTACCATTTTCTTTTTAAACATTCTACTATTCCAACATGATAACGTAGAAGTAAAAAAAAAAAACATGCAGCAGTTGTATACTGAAATCTAAATTAAAGAAAAGGAAAATTTGTAGAAGTTAACTACTACTCCAATTAACAATCCCATGCAAGTTGATCTATGGAATTTATGTTAGTGTAAATTCCACAAGGTATCAATTCAGAATCCACAAACTCAAAATCAAAGTCAGAGCTGTCATCGAATGTTACATTCTCCGCGCTTCGTCCATGCTTGTTGAACTCGTGAAGATCATTAACCTTGTAAACTTCCTCCTGACAATTTTCTTCCTGAAGCTGAACTTGTGCTCCTTGTTGCAGCTCTTCGTGTCCAATATTGTTGGAGGGACCAAATTCATTATGTGGTTCAAATCCAGCAACACCCCGCATACAATTCTCATTAATAATTCCAAACATCCCTGTTGAAGTACTGTGGTTTTGGTAAACAATATTCGTCGTGGTGGGAACATGATTATAATAATTGCAAGCAGATTCATATAAGTGACTCCAACTTGTTTGGAACTGATGAGGCACAGTTAATACTGTAGTGCTACTATTAGTGTGAGGAAAAGGTGACAATGCTGCAAGACTTGCTTTGATCATGTCCATTGAAACGAATTCTTTGGTTGATGATGATGATAAACTCGTTTCAATAGTGAAAACTGACGATGTGGTATGATAATTGTTGGGTTTTTTCTTGTTGTTTCGATGAGTAGTAGTAGTAGTAGTAGTGCGAGAGAGGAGATTGTGGGTGTTTGGATCAAAGCCTTGAGAAATAAGCTTCTTTTTTATGCAGGAATTCCAGAAATTCTTCACTTCATTATCAGTCCTGCCAGGTAAATGTTTGGCTATTTGTGCCCATTTGTTTCCCAAGATTCTGTGTACATCAATTATGGTCCTTTCTTCTTGTTCACTAAAACAACCCCTCTTCAGATCTGGCCTTAAGTAATTTATCCACCTCAGCCTGCAACTTTTTCCACACCTCTGTAATCCTGCAAATTCAAATCCATAATCGATCTCTCAATAAGAAACAAATAACTACAGTCAAAGCCTCTTTATAACGACAACGTCGTTTGTTATGACAACTTCTTCTTTTTTTATAACTGTAGTGTCCGAGCCATGTTGCGGGCTAATTCCACAAGATACTTGTCACCTCCTACTAGCTACATATACCAGATATCTCTAACCACTAAGGTTAAGACAGATAGAAGAAATCACCATGTTTTTTCTCTTCGCTGGGATTTGTTATGATACTTTTGGCTTATGAAAGATGGATTCCACAGAAAAGATGGTTGCTGTAATGAATTATATTATTGCTATAAATAATGTTTGTTACAGAGACGTCTGACTGTATTTCATTTTAATTCCATAAAGGGAATGAAGAACAAGAATTGAGATAGTAGTACCGGCCAGTTTAGGGACAGAACTCCAGCAGGAATGGCCATGGGTGGTGATGTGCTTAATGAGTTTTTCATCTTCTTCTGGAGACCAAAGACCTCTCTTTACTTTCTGTTTGCTGCAGCAGTGATGGCCCATTCTACTCTTTGCCTTTTAATTTACTTTGTCCTTCTCATATCACCTGCAGCTATCTATATACTGCTGGCAGACTAGCTGCTTTTCTTCCCAATATATAGTAGTACTTCATCGTCAGTCCCATTTTATGTGAAGGTGTTACTATTTGAGGAATCAAACAGTCTTGGAAACAGCCTCCGGCAGAAATGCAAGGTAAGGCTGCGTACGATACACCCTTGTGGTGGGGCCCTTCTTCGGACACCGCGCATAACGATAGCTTTAGTGCACCGGGCTGCTCTTTAGGTGTTACTATTTGAGGAATCAAACAGTTTCTCGTTAATTATACTCAAACCTTTTTAAATATTTCGAGTCATTATTTATGTTGACTTTCTCTTGTATTTAGAAAATATGAACAAGATCGTTGCATAAATTGAAACAAAAAGAGTAATATATGTTCCAAAGGCCAGCTAGATTGTCCAATTTAATCATTGTATAAAATACAATATGTCACGTCTTGTCTTGTCTTGTCTAGACTAGTAAGCACAGAGACATTGATCTATTCGTGTGTTTTAATTTCCTTTCTCCTAAGATTAGACAAATGCCATACGTGTTTGACAAATTAGGGTGAAGTGGTCATTTTTTTAATCTATAAAATATTCATCAACATGGTGGAATTTTTAACTTAGGGTGTAGTACTCATGAGTCATGACTAATGAGAGGACCACCACAGGTCTCATTGAGTGCAGCTTC
This sequence comes from Capsicum pubescens, assembly GCA_030864215.1. Taxonomy (NCBI): domain Eukaryota; kingdom Viridiplantae; phylum Streptophyta; class Magnoliopsida; order Solanales; family Solanaceae; genus Capsicum; species Capsicum pubescens. The sequence goes on along the minus strand of CM061539.1, from coordinate 181,357,620 downwards.
TCTAGGCAATGCATTGTCTTCAAATGTCTTAATTTCTCTTCTGCACCGTTATTTGGTATGGTACTTGTTTATAACCAGTTTCTTGTTGGTTAAATGGAATACATACTCCGCTATTATGTGAATAGTGGCGAAGCTAAGAATCTTGTCAAGGATGTTCAAAATTATGAACTAGTATATAGTAATTGACTTGTATGTGCAGTATACCTCATATGACTTTATTTTCGATGAAAGGATGACCACCCTTCGATCTATGTGCCTCGTCACTGTATGTGAACCTAGTTTGTTGAAAATGTGTTAAAAGAAAGCATTTTTTTTATATCTGTATATGGTCAATGACGGAGACTAGAACTCATATAACAGAACTCAAAAGTAGCAACATTTGCACATAGAATTTTCTATAATGTTGGGGAAATTCAATTACTTATATATAGCCTTCAATCATGTTTCTTCAACATAGCCCTCCATTGCTAATTATGGTACTCCTTTAAACAAGCCATGCCATTTTTTGTGACAAAAAATTATTATAATAATGGACGGTTAAAATATTTTTAAATTTAAAAAAAAAAAAAAAAGAGTGTCACTTAGCTCTTGATTTTCAGAGTCCGTTTGTGTACGCTCGTAAAGAAATGAAAAAATAATTTTAACTCGATCTATAAGTTAACCTATACATCCGACCAAATATAAGAACATCTTTAGATGTGGGACTACAAACACACAGAAAAAAATTAGAAGTGGAATAAAAATTTTTGTGAATATAAAGCTACACTGACTTTTTAGACTAAAATATATGGAGTCTCATGTCAGTAGTCGTTACGATTCTTGGTCTCTTTATATGATTTTGGGCGTTAGTTAACTTTTAGAGTTAAAAGTCTTTTTAGTTTAATTTATGGACTAATATAACAGATATTGTTTGTACAAAATGAGGGCAAAAGGAAAACCCTACTACAAGAAAGGTCTTAGCCAATTGAAGATGAAAGAAAATGTAATAAAATTATACCATCAAACGCCATGATAATGACAACTAGTAGTACTAAAACAACAATATTTGGCATGAATTGTTTTTTTTTTTCTTTTTTTTTGGTTTTTCATCCGGTGTTCGGTGTCCACATTGGAGCCCCGACTAATACGGATCGCGCGTTGCAGAGCCCATTAAGGTGGCAGCGTTCCCAACAGAGTTTTCTCCATACCCAAGGTCGAACCCTCGACCTCTGATTAAGGGTGGAGCAGTCCCATACATTGCGCCACAACCCATGTTAGTAAATTTGGCATGAATGGTTTTTAGATTTGGCATGAATGGTTGGTACTGTACTAATTAGACATATATGATGTTAGGCTAAATCTAATCAACAGTCTTTCCATTCACGTATACGAATGTAGTTATCCAGAAAAAGGTGACAGAGAATATTGCTTAGGGTAGATGTACTATATTACCTATATACAAATTAATTATTATACTTTCAAATTAATAGAAAGGGAAAAAAAACTTTAAGCAACAGCCCTAAATAAGAAAAACGGGACTCTACTTTTTATGATTATACATGAGATTAACTTTCTAATTTTAGATATATATTAATATAAGTGTACCCTTAAAGCTTGCCGACAGACATTGTAAAATGTTAAATAGCGTGTGCTATGATGGTATTTCTATGAAAATGTGTTAAAAATATGAGAAATTATAATGTTATTAAATTACAATATGTACAAAATTCGTTAAAATAATGTAATGTTATGATGTTCTAAATTACTTTAGATCATTATCATACCACAAGTTTAGTAAAAGATAAGTCATTATGGTAAGAGAGTGAATGATAATATGGCTGTTTATGGGAAGAGTAATGATTTTGTATCATTTCTTTTCCTCTAAATTCAACACTAACAAGAATCTTTTTTCAAGTAATTAACCTTCTCTTCTTCTTCTTCTTCTTTTCTCCCTCTTTCGTATCAATAAATAAACAAATTTAAGAAAATAAATACATAAACTATTTTTAAAATATAAATTCAAGTTAATCGAACTTCAAAGAAAATATTAAATATATATCGAGTAAAAAAAAAAAATGAGGCATACGTTATTCTCTTTTAATTTCTTCACTCAACAAAAAATATTGTGATGATTGGCTAGGTCTACTTTCATTAGCTCATGCTTAGGACTGAACATCTTGAGCGCACATAATATAAGATGAGGGTTTAACATCAGAATCAATGAATTGGATGGTTTTGGCTTTGATACTATGCAAAGAAATAGATCTTGGATCTAACTCAATCCTAAAAGTCAGCTCACTAGGAGAGGATTGCTTAAGTCCATGTGAGGAGACCAACTGTCCATTCCTTTCTCGATGTGAGACTCTTAATTGGCCTTTGGACATGCGATTTCATGTCTGTGATATGAAATTATGAGATGAAATCAGTGTTTAGTCATGCGATTTCATCTCATGATTTCATATATATCATGACATGAAATCTCAAATTCTCCAAAAATCAATCCAAATCATGATTTGGGATTGTCAAATACAAAAATGGATCCACAAGTTTATATTTTGTAAAAAGAACCCCATCATTTATATTTACCAACCATTCATTTCATATGTAAATAAATTTTATAGTTCATATTATTATTTTTCCAAATCTTTAAACCATTTATATCTCATTTACATTTCTCTCACTAACATATAGCCTCGTTTGATCATGAAAAATATTCACTTTTTTTTTTGAAAAATCTTTTTGTTCTATTAAAAAAATGATATTTGGCTTTAACAACTTCAAATACAACTTGAAGTTCTATTTGAAAAAGTGAAAACAAGTTTCAATTTATTTTTACTTTTTTCTAATTTCAACTTCATATTTATAGTTAAAAGAATCTCTTCAAAAAGATATGACCAAACACAATTCTGACTCCAACTTTAACTCCTACTGCAACTCCCTTTTTTTTTTTGATTTTATATCCAAATGCCTACAACATTTATTATTACTTCAAAACAATCCCTACTTTAATTTATCATTTATTATTCACCAAATTTACCATTTGATCAATAAATATTGTATTTTTATAGAATAATTTTGTAATAGTATATTATACTTTTGTTATGAACTTTTGCTTATTTAGTAATATTGTATAACAAACTGGGACAATTTTAATAGTTTTCACAACTTATGAATTTTTTATTAATAAAAAAAGTACAACTTAAAATCTCAAATTACATGTCCAAACTCCAAACATAACTTCAACTTCATCTCATATAAGTTCACATCATGATTTCATCTCTCACATGCATGGCCAAATGTACCCTTAACAACATTTATTTCTTCTTCTATCTTCTTCCTTTCTGATTTCAGTATAAAAAAAAATCCCTCTTCTTTCTTGTTTTCTCTTTTAATTAATTGTTTGTTAATTTTGAGGAAATCACGTGAAAAAGCAAATGAAATACAAAAAGTAGACCTTTCGTAATCTTACTTTCTTGATCATAAATGTTTCTTTAATTATTATGAAATTGACTTTGCCCCTTAAGTGTTCATCATTAGGGATGAATTTACTTCCTATCGTCATTGTGATGCAACAAAGAAAGACACATTTTCTAAAACCAAATCAGCTTCGAATTCCCAATCCTCATCACTCCAATAATCCTTTTGAATGTCTTTTTTTAATGATTTCATCTGTTTAAAAGTTTTAAATTAAATAATTTTTCCTGTCTTATCAATTACGATCATTCTTTCCTTTTGCTTCCCTTTTTTCACTTGTTGGGAAAAAATAGCTTTTGGCCCCTACTACATCATAAAGGGTGCTACTAGCTAGCCACCATTTAGGGTTTGGATTAATTTCTTGCATCAACTAAAGAGATTTATAGGCTGTGAATAAAGGAATTTCATCTGCGTCGTGAGAAATCACGACGACTGATAACACGAATCGTGATTCTTATACATTCACTTTCACAAAAAAGAAATTCATAAGTTTCATAAACTAATAGTTACGATTCAAATGCTACATCGCTGTATCGGAGTTTCTTTTGCATTTGTTCCTGTTGTGTGTCTTATTGTAGTGGGTTCCATTTATTCTATTTTACGTTTCAAAGAAGTTTTTGATTGGTTTTCAGACTTTTGGGTGAATATTAATTGTATATTTCTGCCCCACTAATTAACTAGATGACTTTAAAATGAAAGGACAAATCAAAACTTTTCTAAGGCTTAGGCTGGTAAGGTTTCTTGAGGTGTGTTTGGACTTTGGCGTGAAGGAAAATGTGTGGTAAGCAAAAAAATATTATTTTAAAAATATTTGTATATAATTCAAATTAAATATAAAGGGGCATCAAAAAATATTATTTGTATATTATTTCTGTCATTTTCTTAATTTATTATTGAGAAATTTGTTTTTCGAAAGTAAAATAAATTTCAAAAAATTGACCAACTAATCATGGTATCCATACCAAAGACACCCTTAGTCTACTGATAAGGTCAAAGTTAAATTTATGTACGTAATAAAGATTTTATTTGTGATATTTTCTACATTGTAGTTCCATTTTATGTGGCCCTATATTTACTTATTAGTCCAAGTCAGGAAAAAAAAATATTGTAACTTTAAATGTTTATGTCACCTTTAATGTCATATATATTTTTGTAGTCAGAAATTTCATACTATGTCTAATATCACATTTAACAAAATCTTTCTTTCTTTGTAAAGCTAAGTTCGTGCTGATCAGTTAACTGAAGCACACATTAGACCCCGATGACCTCTTATAGCTATGCCTCTGATCTTTGTTGTAGATTTAGAACAGACAATATCGTTAATGAGTTGAATTATTTCTTCTCAACGTTTTATTTAGTCTCCTTCTTACATCCTTTTAGGGTCTTTCGAAAATAGTCGGTCTCTTTATCTTCACGAGATAGTGTTAAGGTTTGCATACACTTTACCCTCCTCGGATCTTACTTGTGGAATTTTACTAAATACGTTGTTGCTCCTTTTTACATCCTTTGGAATTTTATTGGGGACATTGTTGCTCCTTTTTACATCCTTTTAAAGAGAAGCTAGTACGTTGAAATAGATCACTCGAATTTCACGTCAATTAGTCTCACAAAAGTGGAATTTGGAGATATATAATAGTATTTATCATGGAAATGTTTAACTATTCCACACTAGAATCGAGCTATACAGTTATTGTTGTGAACTTTTTAATTAAACTCTAACAATCTAGTTCTTCTTTTTCTCCATTCAACTTTTGTCTATCTTTGTACGTTACTTTTGAAACATTTCATGTCGTTGAAACCCTTTATTGAAATCACAAACCACGTACGTTGATAATATATATTATGTGTACATATACGATGAGATTTTCTCTGATTGTAAATAAATTGTTGAATTAATTCCTTTGACATACAAGAAGCTAAGTTTCTCGTGCATTCGTAGGGTCGAGCGAGGTTGAAAGACTACTTTAGTCACAGGTGAAATCTCAAATATGAATTTCTACCTCCATCACTGTCTACTCTATACATATATATGAGTACGTTCAACTTCAACTTCAAGTTCAACCCAAACAAATAGTAAGCTCAACAGATTGATGTGACAGTGGAATTAGTTTTCATGATAATTAAGTATTAATCATCATAAGATTTAGCAGTACTTAGTACTAATAAATATGAGAATATTTAATTTGTTGAATGTCAATTTTGATTCTGATGGGATTTAAAGCAAATGATGGATAGGGAGTCAATTAGGCTTTGAGAAAATTAGATAGGGCCATTCGTTGCTGGGACAAAAAAAGGAAAATTGCCCTAATGATCATCAAGTACAATGGACCACATAAGAGCTAATTTAATACTTTATATCATAGTTTTCTAGATAAATCAATCGTTACCGACGAACTAAACTTCCTATTAAGTCCGTTCTTGACTTCTCTTTTTGCAACTTCTATTTGGTCTCTTCTTATTATTCAATTTTCGATATTTATACTATTATAATCTAGTTAAATTCAAATTTATATTGTGAAGTCTCATATTGAAGAATAAAATATTTTCTTAACAAAGGCGGCTTCATATTTTTCTGAATTATAGATAAGGGGTGACAGGAGATGGCCCTATAGCAAAATAAATCAGCCCATCATCTGAGAGAGTAAATAGAATAATGTCGGACTTACAACCATCTGATTTTTTAACGACTAAATAATAATATAACTTAAACTTAAAATGTCTAATTTAAAAATGAAAAAGATACTTATTACACTGCTATAACCTTTGCTAACTTCATTAGTCCCACTTGCCTAGATATGAATTGGTCTCACCATATTAAGCATATATAATTGCTTCTTGCAATTGCCATCCGTTCAATGTTTTATGAGAAGTAAATACTAGGTGAAATAGTTTAGTGTACGAAAATTGATCCGAATATCACACAATTATAAAAATAAAAAAAATACTTATCATTTTTGAAAACTAAGAGGGAATAGATTGTTTTTAAGTTTCATCCTATCTATAATACATTAAATGTGGTCAAAAGAAAAAAGTAGTAAAAAGATATCAAGGAATTAATAAATATAATTTGATTAAATTATTTTAAAATTAATATTATATATAATAAGACCGTGCATGACAATAAATGTGAGAAGCAAATGAGATTGGAAGATACAAATACTGACTAATTCTTTTTCCAAAATTTGAGATCAAGGCAGAAAGTGACAACCACCCACAAAAAAAATAAAAATAAAAAAATTCCAACCAAGATAACAGTTGGCTAGATCCTCATTTCATTAGAGTAATAATTTTTGTGGCTGTTCTTGAAGCCTTTACGATTGTTATTGCAAAGTTTCCAGAATTGTCTGGCTCTATTCAAATTTCGAGCTAGCTATATGAATAAAATATAATATATTTTTATTTTTGATTAAAATTTTCAACTTCCACTTTTAAAAATAAAAATAAAAGATCTGGCAAAAAGTATTTCCCCCCTTTTTTATATGATACAAATTCGAACCAATCGAGATTCTAATGAAAATACCGGATAATGATCAGAAAATAAAAAAGAATCAACTTTTATTCTTTAAAAAATAATCAAGAATTATACAGCTCATGGTCCAAATAAAACACAAACTTCAGTATGAAAGAAATAACAGTTTCATCCTGTCACTATTTTCTTGAAGAGCTGATTAATTAATCCAAAAAGTAGGAGATTGGAATTTAAAGCTTCTATTTCAATCAATAAATTATATTATCTAGGCTAAGAAACTTATTATTTAGGTACTAATTTAAAATAAAATAAGCTTGAAGAAGATGGTGTTTGTTTGAAAAAGTCCATGTAAATTCTAGGTATGGTATTTTAGTTTGTGGTACGTTTTGACTAATTAGGGTAACTTGATGAAAACTGTTTTGTTTTATTCAGTAAAAATGCCACAAGAGTAGAAGAAAATATGCATCTAGAATATACATTAATTTTCTAAATAAAATATCATTTTTTTCAATTAGAAAGAAGAAAAAATTTCTTGCGAATTTGTAACTATTCCTCAAGGATAAAGTAATTTGGGCTCTAATTAAGGATGAAGCAATTAAAATGTCTTATCACCTTACTAGGAAAGTGATTTTATTTGTTTAGTGTGTAAAGAAATTTTACGGGTCGGGTATTAGACCGTATAAGAGATTTGTAGATAGAATAAATCGATCTTAATATTTTAACTTTTTTTAAAATATCATACGTCACATTATTAAAAAGTTGTCGAGTAAAACAAGTGAGATTTAGGTTGGTATCACGTACATTGAAAGATAAGTGAAAATAGTATTGATCCTTCTAATCAGATGGAGCGCGGGGGTGGGGGTGGGGGTGGTGGTTGAATAACTACACTTTCGGCTTAAGTACTGATTTTTGAGTAAAAATAACAATAGAGATATGAAATTTTTATTTTTAAAACAACGTAATTTTAATCAAATATTTCCAATAGTTCAATAACAGTTTAAGCAATGAACTCATTTAAAAAAAAATTCAAGCTGCCACTTTCATTTGCTATTGCACCTTACACTAAAATTAACCGTAATTTGTGTTTGGATCTTTTTATTTTTCAAGTAAATAAACATTCAAATTTAATTATGCACTCCTTTATTAGACAAATATTTAATAAGCTGCTATTTCCAACTCTTGTTTATGGGAATCTAATATGGTATAGTGTCTTTGTTAAGTAAGTTCTCTATGACAAAATCAACTACATACCTTAAACAATTGTGACAACATCCATTGACTATTGAATTTTTAATTCTTCTTCCATTTTTGCCCAAGTAATGATCTAGATAGCAATATTCACCTCAAATTAACTTATTTTCCATTTTTTCCGATTTAATTAATATAGGCTAGCAATCACCTTGTCTGCACTATATATATCTGAATAAGAGTTGCAATGTTTTGTACAAGCTAACTACAAATCATAGTATAGTTTTATCATAGTCACCAATTATAAATACACTCTAAAGACATGGCTATGAGCAAGACTTCATACACTTTGTTTTCTTTGATGTTTGTGATTCTTCTCTCAATTGGTATGCCTTCTCTATTTTGTACATCGAACTGTCCCTTTCTTTTATTATTTTGTCATGATTTATGAACTTTACTTTTTTTTGTGTGTGTGTGTGCGCGCGCACCTTTAGGCATTACTAATTGACTCAATTTTTTGCTATGTCTAATAGGTTTGCAAAGTGTGGATGCTTTTGGCCCAGCATGTAAAACCAATCAGGACTGTGTAGTTTACTGTAACGTCCCCATTGCAAGAGGCACTGGAACATGTCTAGGTGGATATTGCACATGTGAAGCTTTGGAGAAACAAGAATCGAGCAACAATGCTAGAAAATTTTTACATAACTAGGAATAGGGATCTATGAACAAATTGTCTTTCGATTTTTATTTTGGTCCATGATGTGATGAGAAATTCGATTTTTGATATGTATCTTTGTTCTGTTAGAAGGAAAAAAAATAAAATTGAAATTCGATGAAAAATTAGTGATTCATAAAAGTTGATTATCCATCGCCTTCTTAATTCTGATATATTATTAAGTATATATGTTACTATTAAATATTTATACGCACAACACACACACTATGTGCGATTAAATTTTCTTCTTTCATGTTAGTGAGCACACACTCGGGGTAAATTGAATTTTTGATACTCGTTTTGTAAAGTCTATTAATATTACAAATAAAAACATGTTGCATTAGAATGGAACTATTAGATCAGAAACTTTTCAAGGTCAAATATTAGATTTCTTTAGTCAGAGATCAGCGTCTCGAAGATTTATTACTTCAAATAAATTACTCCCTCTGTTTAAAAAAGAATGACCTACTTTGACTTGACACAAATTTTAAGAAAATAAAGAAGACTTTTGAATCTTGTGGCCTTAAATTAAAGTAGTGTCAAATGTACCAAAATACCCTTTAATCTTGTGGTCATAAACATGCCATGTGGAAAGTTGGAATTAAAGTATTGCCAAAAAAGGAAATGGTCATTCTTTTTTAAACGGACTAAAAAGAAAAGTAGGTCATTCTTTTTTAAACGAAGGGAGTAATAAATATTTAATGCGTTCTCCAATCAAAGAAGTCATTTTTTTGAAAGAGAAATTATGTACTTTTGAATTTTATATGCCCCATGAAATAATCTCGGAATTAACTAATACCTCCAACCAAACTTGAAATAAAATAATCCTGCATTTTACATTTAAAACTATTTATCTCTTATACCTCACACCAAACAACCCTTAATTGTGTTTTGCTAGATTACATAAAAAATACTTTATAGAGAATACCTTGTTTGCTTACTTACCAAACACTAAAATATAAAAAAAAAAAAAAGATAAGAAATTCATTTATTTTCAACAAAAACATTTTCGTTCGTACCAAACAAACCCTAAATAGTAGCACCTTCACGTAAAATAAGTAGTTTGATTATATTCGACACAGTACTTTTTCTTTATTTTTATCCTTAGAAGAAACAAACAAATATTATCGACCTTTCGGAAAAAGAGAAAGCAGTTTTCCAAATACTTACCTTAGCAAATAATTTTACTTTGATGATGCCCCACAAGTCATAACTATGGAGATAGCTATTAGTATAGAATGGAGGCAAATGTTGAGAAAAAAAAAAGAAGGTACAGCTAATAAGATTGAGGACTAGTAAAACAACTTCAAAAACCACATGTAGGAATTTCGAAATATTGATGATACAAGGAAAATGGAAGGCTTCACACCTATTGGATTAACAGAAACAAAGACATAATCCATAGCCCAAGGGACTCTCTCATTACCCAAACACAGCAACCTTTCTTGGTCCTTTTGGAACCTCTCGGACTAGTATTGCAAGCCATTAATCAGATTCAACATTCATCAACTTTACAATAGCCTGCTCAGCGATTTGATAAGCATTTTCAAATTGCGCCTAGTAGCTTCATCGCCAGTGAATCCCAAAATGTCGGAGCTAATGCTCTGCACAACGTGACAAATGATGAATCAGCAAAGCGTGAAAGTGACTTGACACGTTAGAATGACTATTACCACCATGCAGGAAATTACCTCAACATTCTTCAAAGTGAAGACCAGCGTATATATGGACTTTCGTATCAATTCAGTGTTCTCAGGAGTCATGACCGTGGAGTGCACTCTCCTGCAATTTGGTTCATAAACACCATAAGAAGATAATATGGTTTTTCCATGCCTAAACAAAACAGTACCACAAGCAACCTCAAAGTAGATGCATAACTTAGAGATCACCTAGAAGAGTTACAAGCTTTTTAACTCTTCTTTTGTTGTCAATAAAAAGAACACACTCTTGTTATGAGGTAATTACAAATCTTTAACCCTTTTCTGTATCACCTGTTCCCCAGACCCCACTAGGTGGGAATATACTGGGTTTGTTGTTGTTGTTGTATCACCTGTATTACATCAGGAAAGCATCCAACGGTGTGGCCCAGTGGAGTTGTGGTCTATGCCGTGGGTACAAGCAATCCCAACCAGAGACAAAAAATTAGGTGATTTTCCAATCTTCCTAAGCCTTGGAAGGCAGTGTTACCGGTACCTGCAATGGTGGAGGTAGCAAGTACTCGGAGGAATTGCCGAAGAGCGTGCAAGTTGGCCTTTACACCATCATTTTTTACAAATAAAAAGTAGTAGTCCACCAGGAACATATTATGATGCTTTTTTAAAAAAAAAAAATGTGCCCCAAATAAGTTGTGAAAACTTTCAAAGAGTTTTATAAAGGTCTCGAACCACTTCACCCTTTGCCTTAAGATATTGGGGCGGATTCTTAGATACTCTCACCATTTTTTTTTAATTAAGACTTTTCAGATACTTTCACATGTAGCAATTCTATAATACCTATTAGATAGACATATGAGACTGATGGAGAGAGATGTACAGGTGGAGGAAGGGAGAGACAGAGTGACGGATTAAGCATTTCAAAGCACAAAACCCTTCTTATAGTAGGTCAGTGTAATATGTCTATATTGAATTTTGCTGTAGAAGTGCAAAAGTATCTTCAAGATGCTGATTAAGCAGTAGAAAATACGATTTCTCTAGAAAAGAAGCAATCATAAGTTACTGATTCACCTTATATCCTCAGTTACTAGTGCCAAGCTTCGGGTTAAACTATCAACTTCCTTCAGCAAGCCACTATCACGAACATCAGCTAGCATAGGTTGGACATCCTCAGCCATGGCTTTAATCTGAGGTGTCACTACATCAAAGATACAATGTTCATACATGAGAATATACTAAGTACCTGCAAGGAACACATAAATTGCTCAAGCAGCATAATAAGCTGCGTGCAACCATATAGCCAACATTGACTGCTGTTTCAGTTCTTCCCTCCCCTCTATAAATGGCCCTATAGCTTAATGCTGATGAATGTGGTATATGTGAGAAAAATAATAAGAAGAATATTATTGAATTGTTCTGACTATATGATTACATTCCAATCCTTTTCCTAATAGGACACGACATTATAATCCCTTCCCAAGTAGGATTCTATATGCTATTCCTATTCCTACTCATATTTTAACACTCCCCCTCAAGGTGGTGCATAGAAGACATGTACCAAGCTTGTTATGGATGTAACTAATACAAGGATCGGTGAAGATATCTGCAACAAAACTGATAAGGACTGCTTTTGACGTCGGGGAAACCTCAATTGAAAAGGAACAAACTAAAAAAGTGATCCAAAAAGTAGTAAACATCGCTAGAAAGCCGATGTGTCGCTAGAAACTTGTTAAAATATATTGGTCATCTCGAAATCAAGAGATAGTAGATCTTGAACAAGATAGTCACCGAAGAACTGGACGGAACATACTCACACGCCGTATTATTAGATTTGATGGCTGAAAAATGGTCACCATTTGAGAAAAAATTATATGGGTTGGGTCGGAATGATGACACGACCCTACTGAAAAAAGAGAATTATATGGGTAGGTCGGAACGATGGCACGATCCTACTGAGAAATAGAAATTATAGGGGTAGAATAGGAATGACGACACGACCCTACTGAAAATTGAATATTATATGGGTAAGATCGGAATGACGATACGACCCTACAAAAAAAGGGAATTTATATGGGTAGGGTTGGAATGACGGCACAACCTTACTGAAAAAGAGAACTTATATGGATAGGGTCGGAATGATGGCACGACCCTACGCAAATCAGATCTGAGGAGTCACCGTAAAGACGTATGGAACTACACATATCAGATCTAAGGAGTCACCGAAAAAACGCACGGTGCTACAGATATGAGAAAGTAGTCCGAAAAATGCACAGTACTACGCAAATTAAATATGAGTAGTCTGGAGAGATGCACGATGCTACACAAATCTGATATGAGAAAGTAGCCACCAGAAAGATGCATGGTGCTACACAAATTAGATATGAGAAAGTAGGGGAAAGAAGTGTGGTGGCCTAACTTTTGCTAACATAATCATTGGCCGGACGGGCGGCATATATAACATAATCATTGGCCGGACGGGCGGCATATATAACATAATCATTGGCCGGACGGACGGCATATATCGGTTATAGCCGCCCGCCAGCAGCGGAAGCTCTTTGATTCTCTACCAAGATCGTAGAGGCTTTGATACCATGTGAGAAAAATAATAAGAAGAATATTATTGAATTGTTGTGACTATATGATTACATTGAGGCCCTATTCATTCCAATTCTTTTCCTAATAGGACACTACATTATAATCCCTTCCCAAGTAGGATTCGATATGCTATTCCTATTCCTACTCATATTCTAACAGTATAGGAAACACATATTGCAGCAGTATTTACTACTCACGGTGTTACACTTGCCACCTAACATCTGACAAACAAATAATAGTTGTGCACTTGCTTTTGACATATTATTTAGAATATGCAATACATGACATATTAATGGAAATCAATAACTCCGAACTGAGTTACACCAAAATTTTGTCAAGACTACAGCATTTTTCTGCTAATAGAGATGGTTGCATGAAGCGCGCGATGTTAGTTTTTGACAAAATTCTCGAAGGGATGCACATACTTGAACTCATAATAGTCAAACATACTTATAAAACTAATCTCGTATTATGGAGCACTTTTTTAATAGCTCCACTATGTTCAAAACAAGATATTCAACTCAATTCAGTTTTCATGCAAATCTGACAAATAAATCCTTCATAAAAAGAATTGCAGAGAAATCAAGTACATCTTGTCTGAAAATCCGTTCATGTTAATCCCCTAATAGGTCAGATACTCAGGATATAATATAATTCGGGTTTGCCCAAGCTAATGACCTCAGTAGTCACTCTCTACACTTCCAGAAACATATTAACTTCACAAGCTCTTTTAGTTCTCCAAAATTAAGGGTGATCCAACTGTCAAATTTCATCACAGTGAAATATTTTGCAACAATGCTCTTTATACAGATGCTGCCAATGAAGATTGAAGTCCATAACATTCTCGTATAACTCATACACCACACACTACACTTTTTAGGGTGTAGACGTGAAGTACATGCTGCTTTGGTGGAAAGAACTAAGTTAAATGTGTGACTTAACCTACACTTAAGACAGCAGTGTTATTAAAATGTTCCCACACACGACAATTGGTCTTTAAAGCATAACTTCATAATGAATTTCTTATTATAAAATATGTAATGAATTATAAATAGAGAACCGCACAATTTCAACAAGTTAAATCATTGAATAACTATATTATAAGCTAAAAGTACAGAAGTTAAATTCACTCTGTTTGTCGGATTAACTTTTTTTTCTCCTTGAATGAATTAAACTCATCCATGCAAAGAAATAAAAACAGGAGGTGAATAAATGTAAAAGGCACCAGACCTTTGTAAGCAGCGGTCGTGCCTCCTCAACAACATTTAGAGCTCTCTCAGCCAAAGCATAGGTATTCGACAAACCAATTTCTTCTGCTTCACGGCCAAGACGTGTGAATATACCAACCAATTCATCTAAACTAACCCCTTGTTGTCCTTTTATCTTTTGCCTGTCGCAAACAATCAGACCCTCCTTAATACAATCCGGATCCAGGGGCCCTGCAGAAGGTATTGGGATGGGATCTCGAGGTATGATATCAATCATGGTCTCCATGATAAGACCAGATTGGTTCACCTCAACTAATGAGTTTCGAGGGATAATTATCTTATCATCATCAACCTATAAACACATAATCAATGTTTAAGATCAAGGCATATACAAGCAACAATTGAACAACCACAATCACTTTTTAAAAAATACAAACGGAAGAGCAACAAAATTCCCATTTTATGTAACGATTGATTTGGTGTGATCACATTGTTACTTTTTTCCCTCTCAGTTTGTCTTTACTTATTATTTAACAGTCCTATTTTATCCTTTATCCTACCTTTTCTACAGTAGCTCAACCCCGTACCCTACTTTTCTTGTAGGTCTATTCTTCAAATTGCTAAACGTGTCATTATGTAACAACGAAAATCGATACAATCTATCAAAAAGTTGTACTCACTAAAACAATACATCACATTATGAAACAATATATAGCAACCATCCAAACAGAGTGTAAAAGTATTCCGCAAAAATACACCATGTAGTAACTCACCTCAATAACAGCCTCAACATTTCTCAATGAAGGATTAACGCGAATCACATTACCAACATTTACTCCTCTAATTCTAACAGGTGTACCAGTACAAATTCCACAAGCCTGCTCAAACTCAAGCACAGCTAAGTACTTCCTGAACCTAGACCGCAACTGATACCCTCTCAACCAAGCCAAACTTAGTGCCAACAACACCGTACTCGAAACAATAAACAACCCAACCCCACCTTCCCAAATGCTCCTTTTCCCAAACCCAAAATCACTCAATGGACGCATAGTTCGCTTCCATATATTCTTTGGAACCTCTAATATGACAGAAAGCGGACCTTTCTGCTCCGATGAAGACGATGCGGGTTGTTGTTGTTGTTGTTGTTGCTCTCGTTCTTGTTCTTGACTATGACCCGCCATTGATTTCATTGTAAAGACTTGATTTTTAGGATTGATTGGTGTTTTTATACACAAAAAACGATTACCCAACACGTTTTTTCTACTGGGTATGATGGGAAACATAGTAGAATTTGTTGTTGATACATGAACTAAAGCATTTCCAGCCATTATTTACTTTCCTTTTTTGCCCCTTCTAACTTTCTTTTCTTGTTGTACAGACAAAAATTGAGCTGGAGAAAGTGGAAGTGGAGGTCGAAGATCAATAAAATGGTAGCATATTGGATGGTTTAGGGTGAAGGAACCCTAGTGTAGATCAATGACTGAACTGAATTTTGTTCAACTATCAACAGTCAAGAGAGTGAATGAAAAATGGGCCGGGCCGGGCCGGGTTGGGCTGATGAATGTGAAAGTAGGCTAATGAGCTCTTATAGGCCCAAGTAATGCAGGTTGGGTGTTCTGGGCCTTAATAAGGGGGAACAAATAGGAAACTACACCTAGTGTCTCTCAAATTGATAGATCTTAAATTTTTGTACTTCAAATGTTCAATATTGAATTTTTATCCCTCAAAATGTGGTCTTCAATTTTTATTCTTGTTAAATAAGATTTAATGCTTACCAACAAGTAGAATGTTAATGTCAAGTATACAGATTCATTGTTTTGAAATAACACAAGCATTTGGCTTGTGTGCAAGAAGTAGAACTTTTATCTTATAGGTAACATATAAGTTCTATTCTTTTATTACAAGGCATAACTTTTGATCAATTGTGCAATTTAATTGACTTGAAATCTAGAGCCTAGAGGCATATCCAGAATTTCGAAAGAATGGGTGCACCATTTATAACACTACCATGTATGACCTAGGGAGGGGAGAGTAGGTTCACGTGACCCACGTAGATACGTAGCTGTTGAAATCTCATGAACATCAATTTTTTGGGTAAGAGTTTAAACATTTGTCTTATGGATAAAATTTATTAAGTAGGGTTAAAAAAAAAAGATAAATTACACAAATCCCAAACTTAAGACATTGTATTACTCAATATCCCTTACTTTTTAAAAATTTACATTTAATCCCGATTTTCAACTTTATTCTTGATACATATCAACAAAAAATCCACATCCTATTTTTACTCCACCATTAACTCATGCAAGATTTATTTTTTTTCAAAGACTATCTTTTCTAAAATCTCTCCCAAATTATACACATATTTTTAAAAATAAATATTTACAATAAAATGTCAGGTTGTAAAATTTTCAACATTCAAAGTCCAAACATGGAAATCACTAAATGGACAACACCAAATTGAAATTGATCGCATCATTATATTAATCAGGGATCTTCCTTCCCGATTTGCTCTCCTCCATTAAAGCATGCAACTATTTTTTTTTCTTCACAATTTCCTCCCCTAGAATCTCTCCTATTTAAAAAAAAAGAAGAAGAAAAAAACGATTGATACATATATAAATTTATTTAGTTATTCATACATGTTTAAGTTAATATTAGTATGAAATTTGTCGGTGATACATATAGGTTATACATATTTTTTTGTTAATCCGATTGATACTTAAATAAAAATATTATTTTTTTGAATACATTTTCATAGTGTAACGGTGATTCATATGAATGTTACTTTTTTTATCAGTATATGAGTGATACCTTTGTTGACAGTATATGAGTGATACATTTTGATGTTAGATTATTGGTGATATTATTTGTATTGACAATGTATGAGTGATACATTTGCGTTCAGATTATTTGTGATACATACATTTATTTCAACTATAAAAATGTATCACTAATATAACAAATAACCTTTTAAAACTAATGCAGACAATATTAATATGAATCACAGGACTTTCATAAATATTTAATACAAATCATATAAAAATCATAGATATACAACCAAATGTATCACACATATTACAGATGTATCATATAGTAATCCTCCGCCGCCAAATAATAATTCAGATTTTCAGATATATCACGTATTCAAATAATAATTCCTCTTCTCCTTCTTATCTTCTTCATTTACTTCCGTTGACAACGTCGTACTAGTCTGCAACTCTGTGATTTCCTCGTTGCTACGTAACTCGAGAAGGAGCATACTTAGTAACGAAATTAGGCTTGACCTTGTGTTCTTGCATTTTCAAGAACAAACCTATTGCTTCTCTGCCACGCCCATGCATTAGTAAGCCAGCAACCACAACACTCCATACAAACACATCTCTAATATTGACAGAATCGAATATGTTAAGTGCTTTTTCCACATCCCCGCACTTAGAATACATGTCGATCAGTGCAGTAGAAGGAAGAAACTCAATTTGACTCGATTTGTTCGCTTGAAATTTGAAAGTTGATTGGAGGTATTGCTGATTTTGTGAATCTCATTAATTCATTGTGTAACTGATTGTGCGTGATTTGTTCCACAGAATAAAAGGGAATCTGTTACTTCCTTAAATAAATATCTAGTCAGTTTTAAATGTATCGTTTTTTATATGTATCACCTTATAACATATGTATTACGATTTCAAAAAATGAAATAAGGTATAATTAACTAAATAGTTGGGATAAAATGTAATATAGATTAAGGAATTTACGTAAGTTACCAAAAAAAAAAAAATCAAAACAATTTGACTTTTTTTTTTATGGAGGACAAATTATGAAATACCAGCTATTTTAGGGTCAATTCTGACCTTAAACCACTATTTTGGGGAGCAAATCGTAATTTAAGCGACTTCCGCCTTTGTTGCCTACTTAAACAAACCCTAAACAAAAAGTTGTTGATATCTGCTCGAACGGCTAAAACCGAGAACAAGGATTTGCATTCAAGAAGAAGAAGAAGAAGAAGATGGCGAAGTCAATGAGATCAAAGAGGGAAAAGAGGCTGAGAGCCATAAGGAGAGAGATAGTTGCTACTGAGCCAACTGTCCTCAAGAAAGAGGCAGCTAAATTGGCTGCCCAAGAAGCTGCCCTTGCTGCCCCTAAACTTGTTGTCAAGTCTCCCTTTACCTCCATGTCTATGGATACTTCTGCCTCTACTTCTAACAACGACAATAAAATGGGTATGTATGTTTTACTTTATAAAGCTGCGTACTATAAATCCTTGTTGTTTGGACCTTCCCTGGAGCCCACCGGGCTGCCTTATATACTTTTTTTCCCAATGTTTTAGCTATTTAATTGCTTCTCTTTTTGCTTGATTTGGAATCAATATGATTTTTTATTTTTTTTTGTATTTGGGGCATTCTTATGTGAAGAGCTAAATTTTATTCTGTTTACTCGATTTCGTATTCTTAAATGTTGCTGCAAAATGTAGAAAAATAAACTGCTTATATACTAGCAGTGGTCATATTTTGCTTAAAGGCTAAAGTTTGTTGCTTTGGCTGATTCCTTTTTGGAATTAAACTTTATGGTTTCAATTGTATGCCATGTTTTTTTTTTTCTTGTGATGTTATGAGATGTTGATAGGAGTGGTATGGTGCGGGAAAGTTGTCGTCTGTTTATGTTGGCGAGAATAATATACTACATTCATTCCAGAAGTGGGTCACTTGGTCTTTGAAATAATTAGGTTTTTGTATAAATATTTGTTCGAGTTCTTCCGTGATAAACGAGTCGTAGTATGAATTGATGTGTACTGAGTGATGATACTTTGCTGTTGGTAAGCACATCCTGCTCAGGTCAGGGGTATGGCTGTTGGAGCTTCATATTTTCTTGAAGATGTTGTCTTAGAGATATCATGAATATGGCTATAGGAGATTCACATTTGTGTGAAGGTACGTTGTTGTAGTTCGTCTTGAATTCAAAAAGGTAAGCTGGCTGTAGGACATTTGATGATAATTTCAACTAGATGTTTGGGCAAGATTGCTAGCTTTTCTAGGATTATTGAATGAACATTTGTTAAGATTCAGTAATTTTTTAGTTGCACCACAATCATGTGAACTCTTATGCTATTCTTCATGGAGACACTCGTAAGAGAATAAGGGTTTTAGGATAAGTACAAGTAAAACAAAATATATCATTGCAAGTTTAATCGTCATAAATGTGAAGTTAATGCCAGAGTTAACGGGATTGCAGTGCCTAAATCAGACAATTCATTTATCTAGGTTTGATTTCTCAAGAGTATGGCATGATAGAGGAAGAATGTAACATATAGAGTTCAGATAAGATGGTTGAAATGAAGATGTGTTATCAAAGTGTTAGATGATTAGAGGATATCTACCAAAGTGCAGGCAAGTTCCTTAAAACAGTTTTAAGACCGTCTATGTCAATATGAGAGTGAACACAATTTTTTTTAAAGAAAAAAGAACACACAATCATACTATATTTTTGCATATAATGGAAATAACAAGACTGTCTTGCCGAGCGCCTGTGTGTTGGTAAAGTTAGCTTCCTGATATTATAGTGTCCTTCTATTTATTTCCTGCGGAAAGATTAATATATGTGAGCGAGATTTAACTGTCCATTCCACTCCAGTGTTTTGTATCTGCTGATGCTGCTGAAATGAATGGGAACTCAGACATCTGTTTTTTAGCCTCCCTTCCATGTCTGACTTATCATCATCTTGATTTCCAGATGTGGAGATGGCTGATGGCAGTCAAAGTGCAAAATCTTTAAAACCTCTTGGAAAGAAAATGAAAAAGAAGCTTAAAATAGCTAAGAAGAAGAATCATGGCAAGGGAAAGATCAGGAAGAAGAATATTTGATTGCAGGCCGGTTTGTTTTATGGAAGCTTCTGATGGTCCCCTTGCAAAGCTGATAGATTTATTATAGTTGCTTACTGCAAGATTTTGTCTCCCTTATTCTCCTCCTCAAATCCTGCTCTTACATTTTAGGTAGTATCTTGGAGCTTGAACATTTGAGTGGATATGCAATTTATGCTCATACAGTTTTTTTTTTGTTCTATGAACCTTAAGTTCTTGAATGTTCAAATAGATCGTCTTCTCTTACAGTTTTGGAGTATGCTAGACTTGCATGGAAATTGGAAGTATGAAGATATAGACTGTTAAGATGTTTTAGTTTTCAGATAAAGTCTGGTTGATGTTGGAAGCACCGTTTTGGCCGACTGTTACACGTGGTTCGGTGTTGGCCTTTTTCTAATTGTTAGGATGTTTATATTTTTAAGCAAACTTTGTGATGACCCTTGTCCTTTGCTTATAATTACCATAGCCTATATTTACAGTGACAATACATCGATATGTCACCCTTATTTATTCGACGGAGAAAAGGGTAGTACAGTACTTATATCTACTGTAATTACACATTAGGCTTCTATTCTCTACCCTAGGAGCAAGTAGCATTAGGCATTGCCCAAGTGTCTACTATTCGGTGTCGTACTGGGGGAGGAATGGAAAAGGCTGGGGCCAGAATGGTTCCAACAAGCTAGATCCCTCCTTAACTTGGTATTGCGTTCCACTTCCCAAATGAGCCATTAATAACCACACTAAACTCAGGAATTCCCCCCCTTGGCCCAGATTTTGAGCATGGAAATTTGGGTTGCTCCATTTTGCTATCTCCAGTAGCCTCTCCATCCACACATTAAAAAGTCTGTCCCATCTTGTATTTCCATCCTGGCTGCTTATCAACAGATTCGCCAATAGGCTTGCCCGATACAATATTGATCCTTTGGATCTATTGCCTTTCTCAGATTCATCGAGAAGTTGTTCGTTGTCTTCTGTCATATGACCACTAATAATGTTGTTCTCGGCTAGGCCAAGAATCTCTTCACAGGCTTTCTTTTGGTCTGTTAACGTCTTCTTGTTCCCTCGAGCAAACAACTCCGCAGCTTCAGCCAATGTCTTTTCAATAGCGCTCTGATATTCTAAAGCAGTCTGCTGGCAGGATGGTTTGAATACAACAAGGTATAACACATAGTCTGACAGACGCTTACACCAAATGGGAAAATCTTTCACAGTGTCATGCGTGATGAAATTGGAGGTCTCTTTGCTACTATCTTCATCAAAATGGAAGCAGAGCTCCGTGGCAATGTGGAAGATTATGAGAAATTCTTCATCACTTGTTGGATGGAAGAGTTTATGTATACTTTTTGTTGGGTATGGGAAATGACGAGCCCAGTGGTCTGTAGGAAAGAAGTGGGTGTCTGGTTGACTCTGCGGCAGACTAGAAAATGGTGTGGCCCTTTTAAATATTTTGTGCCTCAGCCTTGTAGCTTGCGGGATTGGTACCTATTAAGACATAATAAAATTATATAAGTAGTTAACCAAGCAATGAAAATTGTACAGAGCACACGAGAGGTTTTGAATTCAAATCTTATGGTCGGTCACCCACAAAAAGGGATGGAACCCAACATATCAACAATACCTGGGATACATATGTTAGCTCGTCGAAGAAGCTAGCAAGCCCGACGAAATTCAACACCTTTTGACATACCCTCGAACGTTGTTGCAGACAATGGCTTATAAGGTTGTACTGAGACACAGTTTGTGGGAAGCATCGACTCCAAATTTGCATCACTAGTTCTGAGGGACGACGTACCAGAACGCCTAAAATTGGAGACTGCAACATGGATGCAACGACCAAGTAGGACGAAAAAATCATAATCAGCAGCGCCACTGCATCCAGAATAATAGTACCAAAGAGCAAAGCATAGGTCACAGCAATATCCACGGAGCGAAATCCTCCTTTATCCATGAACGCAAAAAAACCCAATGTTGCTACTAAGGATACCCAATAGGCTGAACGGGAGATGACTACGTACTTCTTTTTGGAATAGACTAAAAATGAGGCCTTCGTATGAAAGGCCTCGTACATGATGTACATCTCAGCCTCCACTACTCTAAACGCGTCATTCCCTTTTTTTATATTGTCACGGACTAACTTCCGACTTGCCTCAAATGCATCTGGTGTAAATTTATGATCCACAATAAGACCTTTATACATCTCAAACAAATGATATGCATATTGAACAACATCCAAGTTCTTTAATTTGGCAGCTTCAACAGAACCAGCACAAAGAGAGGGCTTGTCAGTAAAACTAGAATAATTTACATCGTCCTTGATGCTGGTAGCTAGATATTGCGAGCGTGCGCGCTCGATACATTTGACGGTTCCAGCAAGAAAAATGAGAAGTGTGGGAGGCCAGAGATTATTTTTGGGAAGTGACAAGTAAAAGAGATAAGCAGAGGCAATGATCTGGAAAATGAAGGCAAAAACATACCTAATCCACAACTCATTATCTTCAAGTGCAAAAGCGGTAATAGTATCAACACCACCAACGTGTAAAAAAAGGAAAGGAGTCCAAAATATGAGAATATTATTGTGATATTTTACATCACTAGAAGTAGTAGCAGCAGTGACAGTGTTGGTAATGAGACCAATCACAAAGCCAGGAGCCCACTCAGCAGCCAGGTAGGACATCCAAATAAGCAACATCAGCCACTTATTTCTTGATCTTTTTCTAAATGGTGCTAAGAAAAGGGAAATTGCTTGGAGGAAGAGGCTCAACAGGAGAAATAATTGGATATTCCACTCATACCAAGCATTCTTTACTCTGTCTGATATTGGAACTTCCATTTTCTCTGATATTGGAAAGGCAAATTCCATTTTCTCTGATACTGGAAGTTCCATTTTCTTCGTCACCTCTTCTCAGATAATAATGTCTAGATAAATATAGTAATCCTTGAAGCAGAATATTGTGGCTGTAAATTGGACACTGATGATAAAATCTTAGAAATATCACGTTTAGCAGATAGCACGTGTCCACTGGCATTTGGTTCGAGTTGGATACATAGATCGTGTGATAAATGAGCATAGTGCTACTCTATTATTGTGATGTGAACAAGAGACTAGAGTACATTGATGGATGGATATTGATTCATTGAATAGTCAAAACAAGAACCTTTCAAGAGAAGTGGAGAGAAACAAACTTTGTATTCTTTTCATACCATTATCTATATGAATGTCAAAATTTACGGATATAACCTGATAACAAAATAAACTTGGGGTCTACCTCTTATCTCCAAAATTTAATTCATTTGGTACGAATTACTCAAGATCACATAAATAACCCATCATCTGTCAATGTCGGATATCTGACACTCCCCTTCCCCACCTGCAAGAGCAAAGAGTTAATCCGAATCACCTTTTCGAGATAATTACACCGTACATAAAAAGCTAAATGTATATTTTTTATGTATGTATCCTATTATGTCCTTAGTATTTTACTTCTAGTGAAAGTACTAGCTTCGTACGTCATTGCCGATGTAGGATATATATCACCCTCCGCACACCCAAGCCTAAGCCTGACAATTCTTCGTAACACCTCCTGCAAATCTCCACCGGAGTGTCATGTAAAGAAAGCGGGATGGACCTAGCTTTAATAATAACTATGGTAAGGAAAATAAGTTTTGGATCTGACGCAATCTCAAAAGCTTAGCAAATGTGGCGAGACACGCCTAATTTTTTATTATTTTTTTAAAAAAGAGGTAACAAATAACTCATCACTTATGGAAGTGAAATACCTGACATAACTCACTACCATGTACATTTCTAGTTTTTGCTGACATAGGGTCTTTCCCTAATTTATTCAAGTTCATCGCCACAAAATGCATATGCAATTGCAGAAAATTCTTTCAAATGACATTTCCCTCGTAAGCTTACCAATAAAGACTTCTAGTATCTCTATAAACACATTAAATACTCATGGGGTTATGTTATATGTAGTATAGATCAAACTCAAAAATATGGGCAACAGTTTTGAAGCCAAGAATGTGATAGCAAATGGTTTAAATCCTAAGCTTCTGCTAGCAAATGGTGCAAAAACAAAACAGAGAAAACATGTGAGACAACACATGGTGCAAATACTAAGGAGATGATCCCTTCGACATTGGAATCTGACGAATTTCGTGCAAATGAAAGCTGTACTCATTGAACATAAGTTTGCCATGGTAGGCAGCTTGCAGGTCAGGAACTTCTGCTTCATATTTAGTTACATACTTCTGTAAGAACTCCTTTTCACTAACCATTAGTATTGAGGATAGCTTGCCAACTTCTGAGATAATGCCTCTTGACCACAAAACTTGCATGACAGAACACCTTGGAATAACCCTTCTCTCCAGACTGCGCAATAGAAAGACCGGTTTTTGCGACAAGTATGACAGGCTCCAATGGAGTCTATCAACATAGAATGACACAATCCGCCTGATACTATCCTCAGAATAAAACATGCAAGTTGGCTGCGATCTGAAAATATTAAGGATCTCGTCATCTGAAAAGCCCATACTTCTGTAGGTTTCCAGTTTACTTTCCATTTTGGAATGGCTGAGTAGAGACATTGCAGCAAAAGCTGCCCTAAATGCTGGAGAAGTAACATCAAACCCCATTTCCTTCAGTCTCAACCCAACCGTACTCATCTTTCTGGGATTTATAGACAAGACAATAGGAGCTTTTGAAATAAACTCTGGAACTTGAGAATCAGGAATACCAACTTGGTGCAATACCTGTACAGTCCGCTTCAAACTACGAGGGATATTATTAAAGATATGTGGACTTCGTTTGATGACAGTCATTGCTTGCAGTTTAGTACCCATGAAAATCTTCAGGGAATCAAAGGATGGAGTCAGTTGTTTTTCTATGCTACTGAAGAGTATGTTGGGGTTACAACAGACAATATTATTGCGTTCATCTTCAGAAAAGCCAATTGATTGCAAGAACTTCAACTTGGGATTTAGGGTTTTCTCCAGCTTCGATCCTACTAATTGAGGGCGTATTCTAATTAGTTTCTTTGTCTGGGCTTCAGAAAACCCATGGTTTCGCAAGAACTCAATCAAAGCTGAAACTTTTGAACATTTAGCAGTATCTAATTGGACTAGTTGTGCTTTAGTAGTGAGATCTTTTTTTGATAAACTATGTGACTTCTTGTGACGCAAATTAATGAGTGACTTGCTCGCATCAGTTGGGATGTGGCTGCCACAGCTGGTTGACACAAACTGCACGAAAAGGCTGGTTTTCCTGATCTTTGCACATAAGTTTCTTTGGCATTTATAGAGAGACTGAAGCATTTTAAAAGGAGGGAGCCCTGTGAAGGAAATGTGTCAATCCAAGATCATGCTTCAAGGCCACAAGTTATAAGCCTGACAATGCAAACAAAAACTTGGAACCTAAATAGCCTGTTTGCGAAAAAAGAGTCTGTTAGTGAAAGAACAGGACAATGAATTTCATCATTGATGTAATTAAACAAATCCTCCAAGTTCAGGAAAAGTCAATATTCCCTAAAATTTGGTCATATTGCCATATAAACTCCTTAATCACTAGACAGCAGACACATTACAAGGACCATTATGACATCGGACCAGCCACTAGCAGTCCGAAATGCTGACTACTTGAGTTAAAGAAAATATTTGTCTGGTTCAGTCCAGCATTTGGGTTAAAGAAAATAATCGTCATGTGAAACCAGCTTCTTAAACTCAGGTTATCAAATCTAACTTGCACAAAAAAACAACAAAGGATTAAATGATTTAGTGTCAAAAGCCTATTCCAACACCCAAAAAATTCTGAAGAGTGTGACAAGAGAGATTAATAAATTAAAATTTGAAGTCAAAAAATTAGTTTCCTCTGGTTGGTTTTGTTCAAATTGCTGTACATTTCAGACACTTCAGACTGTTATTGCTGTTCTATCAACAACGGAAAATTGAATTCCTCTATCACCGGCAAGCTAAGGGAAATGGTGGAAGATAATGCTTGAGTGACCAGAAATATTTATACCGTCTCTGTTGTTAACTATGAAAAAGTGAAATGGGAGAGCAATGAGTCATAAGTATGAACCCAAGAAAAGTTGATGATATCTAAACAATGGGAAAGGCAAATTGTGGATGAAGCAATATTACGCAAGAGTAAAGCAAGAGGTTATGCAGCTGATGCCTGTTGGTCACTCCATGCCAGACCAAGAGAGCAAGAGGAAGAGGACCATGGTACTGTGACAGAGAGGAAAGTAGACATTCCAACAACATGTATCTTTTTAAAGCACGACAGTTTTGACCCTTTTCGAAGACATAACAATCATCATGTTGTGAAGCAATATTTCCTATTACTACTAGCACACAAGTATAAGTTAAACATTAAAAGTAGTTCCATTTTCCTACACCAACTGCACTTTTATGTGACTCATTTAATGATCTGAAAACATTCTCCGAGAATATTGATTTCCAAACATTTCTGTTTTGCCCCTCTCTAGTTTTTTGAGAATCGTATTACCACTTCCCAAATAGGCCGAGTAGTGCAATACATTCCACATATATCTAATTCAACAGGGTAGTGTCTACACAGACCTTACCCTACCTTGCGAGGCAGAGAGGTAGTTTTTGATAGACCATTGTTAGAGTTGTGACCCGAATTTTGTTCATCCTTCCCTGAAAGCTTCGCGGTGCGACCCATATTTGTGATTTTCAATGGGGTCTGTGGTGGTAGCGTAGGGATCGGGACGATAGGCCCGAGCCCGGAGCCCACCACTGATCCTGATGGGGTTGCGGGGCCCCCGCGGTATGGACCTTTATGTTTTTGGGCCTATGACCTATTTGTACGCACGTATTATATAAGTGCGATTTAGTGGGCTGTTTCGGATTATTCATATACACACGAAATTGAGACTATCGTCTCCAACATTGTATTCTCTCTCCATTATAGTGAAGTTCTCTGCCTCTGCCCGTGGTTTTTCCCGCAAGGGTTTTCATGTAAATCTGTGTGTTCTTGTTTTTTCTTTTGCTTGTGGTTTGCTTATTTTCTGCCCGATCATAACACACTGGTATCAGAGATAGATCGATTGTTTTCTCGGGGATGGCAACCATGAAGTATGATGTTCCGTTGTTGGATCGCAACACCAGATTTACGTTATGGCAGGTTAAGATGAGGGTTGTGCTCGCGCAGATGGATTTGGACGATGCTCTATTAGGGTTTGATAAGATGCCCTCATCATGGACGGACGAGGACAAACGGCATAAGAATCGGAAGGCTCTATCTCAGATCCACCTTCATTTATCCAATCAGATTCTACAGGATATTTTGAAAAAGACCACTACCGCTGCGTTGTGGTTGAAACTGGAAACATTATGTACGACGAAGAGCCTAACAAGTAAGTTGCATCTCAAACAACGACTTTATTCCCATTGCATGTCTGAGGGTGCGTCCTTGGAGGATCCACCTATCTGTTTTTAAGGAAATCGTCTCCGATTTAGAGACTCTGGAGGTTAAGTACAATGAGGAAGATCTGGGGTTAATTTTGTTGTGTTCGCTGCCTGCATCATACACGACCTTTAGGGTTACGATTTTATATAGTCGTGATACCCTGACCATAGATGAAGTCTATGATGCGTTGTTCTCTAAGGAGAAGATGAAACATCTTGTGAATGGGTCGGAGACTCAAGGAGATGGTCTCATTGTTCGAGGAAGGACTCATGAGAGGAACTCTGGGGGTGATGACAGGAATAGGACGAAATCTAGAAACAGAAACAAAACTTGTAATTACTGCAAGAAGAAAGGCCATATCAAATCCGAGTGTTATAAGTTACGGAATAGAGAAAAAAGAGAGCTCCAAAACCGAAGGAAAACCAACCAGAGAAGTCCAGTGAAGCCAATTTTGTTGAAGATGGTGGTAGTGATGGACAGATGGAGAACTCTTGGTAGTTTCTGATGGTAACTCCAAACCCTGTAAGGATTGGATTCTTGATTCAGCTTGCACGTTTCATATGTGTCGCAATCGGGATTGGTTTACAACATATGAAACAGTCTCTAAAGGTGCTGTGTTGATGAGAAATAACACACCTTGTAAGATAGCTGGTATTGGAACAATTAGGATCAAGATGTTTGATGGGGTTGTGAGGACACTTGGTGATGTGTGGTATGTCCCAGACCTGAAGAGAAATCTTATTTCCTTGAGTACCCTTGATTCGAACGGATGTAAGTCCAATGGTGAAAGTTGAGTCCTGAAGGTTTCCAAAGGTGCCTTTGTTGTGATGAAGGGACAAAGAAAGGCTGCTAATTTGTACGTCTTGCAAGGCTCTACGGTTACAGGTGATGTTGCTGTTTCTACCTTCTTTCTATCAGAAAGTGACGTTGCTAAACTTTGGCATATGCGTCTGGGGCATATGAGTGAAAACGGGATGGCTGAACTAAGCAGAAGAGGACTTCTTGATGGCCAGAGTATTACCAAATTGGAGTTCTGTGAGCATTGCGTTTTTGGGGAGCAGAAGAGAGTCAGATTCACTAAAGGCATCCACTCAACTAAAGGCACACTTGATTAAATTCATTTTGATCTCCGGGGTTCTTCTAGAGTACCTTCTAGATGAGGTGCTTATTACATGATGACTATTATTGATGACTATTCCAGAAAAGTTTGGGCGTTCTTCCTGAAGCAAAAGAATGATGTGTTGCCTACTTTCAAAGAGTGGAAGACTATGATTGAAAAGCAAACAGGAAAGCAGGTGAAATGCCTTCGGACTGATAATGGTTTAGAGTTCTGTTCTAATGAATTTAATGTTCTATACAAGTCAGAAGGAATTGTGAGGCACTTAACAGTTCGTCATACTCCGCAGCAGAATGGTGTAGCCGAATGAATGATTAGGACTATAATGGGGAAGGTGCGTTGTATGCTCTCTAATGCTGGTTTACCCAAGTCTTTTTGGGCCGAAGCTGCTTCCATAGCTTGTCTTCTTATTAACCGCTCTTCCTCAGTCGCGATTGATAAAAAGACTCCACGAGAGGTATGGTACTCCTGCTAGTTACTTTGATTTAAGAATATTTGGATGTCCTTCTTATGCTGAACTCGGAACGAAAATAAGCCAAGAAATTAAAAAAGTGACCAAAATAAGTCACCTATTTAAAAAGTTACCAAAATAGGCTAAACGTAATAATTTATTACGTTTTCCACTTTTCCCTTAACGGTCAACTAACGGAGTTGACTTTTTATAAAACGAAATAAATTATTACGTTTTACATATTTATTTATAAAACGTAATAATTTCTTACGTTTTGTCAGAAAAATATATAAAACGTAAGAGTTTATTACGTTAAATACGAAAGTCGAGGTAAGAGAAAGACACTGATTTGTCACATCACTAATAAAAGTTGTTTTTTCTGAAAATTTGTACTAAAACGTAAGAAAAACATACGATGCCCACTTTTTGCAGCAAACTTAAAAGACAGAATGCCCCACCCCATTTTCTTTTCTCAAAGTTTCACTATTACTCCCTACGTCCCAAATTTAATTTCTCATTTTACTTGTCGTTTTTCATTAATCAAGACGAGACAAAAAAAAATTCCATGTTTTACCCTTTGCATTAATTACTTTTTCTTCAAATTAAAATGTAAATATCATTTAATAGGGTACTATGATAAACTAGGCATGTTATTAATTATTTTTCTTAATCAACGTGCCATCTCAATTTGGGACGAGTAATTTGGGACGAAGGGAGTATAAATTTTTTTACTTTATGTTCATGAATTTATTTACATTTTACACTTCACTGCTAGTCCAAAAAAATTTTACACTTACAAAAAATTATTAACATAAAGTAAAAAACTTTATATTCCCTCCGTCCTTAAAAACACAATCTTTAGAATATTTTTAGCAGTAGAAATTCATGATTTTTAGTAGTATAAATTCTTGATTTTAGCATATTTAGCTATTTTTAATAGTAGTAGCAATTCTTGATTTTAGCTATTGTTAATATAGTAGACATTCTTGATTTTTGCATATTTGTAATAGCAAAAATTTTTGGAAGTGAATTTTTTTTTTGGACTATCAGTGAAGTGTAAAATGTAAATAAATTTATTAACATAAAGTAAAAATTTTTATACACCCTCTGTCCTTATCCGTTCCAAATTGAGATGACACGTTGATTAAGAAAAATAATTAATAACATGCCTAATTTACCATAGTACCCCTATTAAATGATATTTACATTTTAATTTGAAGAAAAAGTAATTAATGCAAAGGGTAAAACATGTAAAAAAAATTGTCTCGTCTTGATTAATGAAAAAAAACAAGTAAAATGAGAAATCAAATTACAAAATTTGGGACGGAGGGAGTAATAGTGAAACTTTGAGAAAAAAATGGGGTGGGGGACCACGTCTTTTAAGTTTGCTGCAAAAAGTGGACATCGTATGTTTTTCTTACGTTTTAGTACAAATTTTCAGAAAAAGTAACTAATCACCGTCTTTCTTTTACCTCGGCTTTCATGTAAAACGTAATAAACTCTTACGTTTTATATATTTTTCTGACAAAACGTAAGAAATTATTACGTTTTACAAATAAATATGTAAAACGTAATAATTTATTACGTTTTATAAAAAGTCAACTCCGTTAGTTGATCGTTAAGAAAAAAGTGAAAAACGTAATAAATTATCACGTTTAGCCTATTTTGGTCATTTTTTAAATTTCTTGGCTTATTTTGGTTCTGAGTTCTCTTATGCTCATGTTGATAATGGAAAGTTGGAACCTAAATCTGTCAAGTGCTTATTTATGGGTTATAAGCCTGGTGTTAAAGATTATAAGCTTTGGTGTCCAGGAAACAACAACAACAACAACATACCCAGTGTATTCCCACCTAGTGGGGTCTGGGGAAGATAGGGTGTACGCAGATCATACCACTACCTCAGGAGAAGTAGAGAGGCTGTTTCCAATAGACCTCCGGTTTAGGACCGATAACAGTATAACAAACACAAAAGATAAGTGCATATAAACTAGTATGGTACGCAAAACAAACTAACAGTATAACAAACACAAAAGATAAGTGCATATAAATTAGTACGGTATGCAAAATAAACTAACACCGCTAGCCACAAGCTAATACTACAGCTACAACACCACGAACAAGAAACTCCAGACACAAAGGAGCACTTCCCTACTATTACCGACGCACTCCCACCCCCTAACCCTCTACCCTAATCCGCATCCTCCACACCTTCCTATCAAGGGTCATGTCCTCCATAAATTGTAACTGCTTCATATCATGCCTAATCACCTCCCTCCAATATTTCTTCGGTCTACCTCTACCCCTTCTAAAACCATCCATAGATAATGTCTCACACCTCCGCACTGGAGCATCAGAGCCCCTCGTCATCACGTGCCCGAACCAACGTAACCTCACTTCTCGCATCTTGTCCTCCACCGAGGCAACTCCCACCTTCTCCCGAATAAATCTCATTCCTCATCCTATCTTTCCTGGTATGTCCACACATCCATCTCAATATTCTTATCTCCGCCACCTTCAACTTTTGGATGTGGGAGTTCTTAACTGACAACACTCCGCTCCATACAACATAGCCGGCCGAACTACCACTCTGTAAAACTTCCCTTTAAGCTTCGGAGACACCTTCTTATCGCATAGAACTCCCGAAGCGAGAGCCTATATTTCAACTACCCTGCCCCGATACGTGACATCCTCGTCAATCTCACCATTGCCCTGAATCATAGACCCCAGATACTTGAAACTCTCCCTCTTCTAAATGGTCTGAGAGTCCAGCTTCACAACCACTCCAGCCTCCTGCAACACATCACTGAACTTACACTCCAAGTACTCCGTCTTGGTTCTACTTAACCGAAATCCTTTAGACTCAAGCATCTGTCTCCAAATCTCCAACTTATCATTAACTCCACCCCGAGTCTCGTCAATCAGTACTACATCATCTGCAAATAACATACACCAAGGCACCTCCCCTTGAATATATCGCGTTAAAACATCCATCACCAAGGCAAATAAGAAAGGGCAAAAGGTCGATCCCTAGTGCAACCCCATCAAAACTGTGAAGTGCTCCGGATCTCCACCGACCGTCCACACACGAGTCTCCGCACCATCATACATATCCTGAATTGACCTAGTGTACGCCACGAGCACCCATCTAGCCTCCAAGCACCTCCACAGAATCTCCATGAGAACTCTGTCATATGCCTTCTCCAGATCAATAAATACCATGTACAAGTCCTTCTTCTTCTCCCGAAACTGCTCCACTAATCTCCTTACAAGGTGAATGGCCTTAGCGGTCGAGTGACCTTGCATGAAACCGAACTGATTCTCAGGGATCGTCACGATCCTTCTCATCCTCGACTCTACCACCCTTTCCCAAACCTTCATAGTATGACTCAACTTAATACCTCTGTAGTTGTTGCAACTCTAGATGTCTCCCTTGTTCTTATACACAGAAATCATCGTACTCCACCTCCACGCTTCAGGCATCTTCACTGCCCTAAAAATAATGTTAAACAACCTTGTCAACCACTCCAAACCTGCCCCGCTAGTGCTCTTTCAAAAATCCACTGGAATCTCGTCTGGCCCCGCCGCATCCTGCGAATAGCTCCCTTGACCTCCTCAACCTTGATCCGCCTACAATAACCATAATTGTGACACTCTTCAAATTTCTCCAAGTCACCCAACACGAAACCTTTGTCCCCCTTGACGTTCAAAAGTTTATGAAAATAGGACTGTCACCTCTCCCTAATGAGGGAATCCTCAACCAACACTGTACCATTTTCTCCTTTGATGCACTTCACTTGGTCAAGGTCACGAAAACAGAAAAGTTATAATTAGCATGGATGTTGTGTTTGATGAAACCGCCATGCTTCGAGCTCTCTCCGAACTAGTACTTCACCCCAGATGAGCTTAGTGACATGAATCAGCAAAAAGCAAAAGCCAAGCACCCATAGTGAACTACGGATTGGAGCAGAGTCGACATCAGTGCCTACTTCTCAGTCTAGCGCAGAGATATAGAGTGATACTATTTCTTCTTCACCACCAGTGGCGCCACAATATTCTATTGCTAAAGACAGGCCTAAGAGAGATATTAGACCTCCTTAGAAGTATGTTGAAGCTGATTTAGTTGTTTATGCATTGAATATAGCAGAAGGTATTGATTCTGGTGAAGAACCTTCTTCTTACTCAGAGGCAGTTAGTTGTGATGATTCCAGCCAATGGATGATTGTTATGCAGGAGGAGATAGAATCACTTCATAAGAATAGTACATAGGATCTGGTGAGATTACCTAAAGATAAGAAAGTTGTCCATTGCAAGTGGGTATTTAAAAAGAAAGAAGGAACATCGGGAGTCGAAGATGCTAGGTACAAAGCAAGACTAGTTGCTAAAGGTTACAGTCAGGTTCCAGGTGTTGACTTCACAGATGTGTTTTCTCCAGTTGTAAAGCATAGTTCGATTCGAGCCCTGCTTAGTATTAAGGCCATGCATAATCTTGAGCTTAAGCAGTTGGATGTCAAAACGACATTCTTACATGGAGACCTTGAGGAAGACATCTATATGCAACATCCAGAGGGCTTTGTAGTTTCAAGAAAGGAGGATTGTATACTTGCTGAAAGTCTCTTTACGGCTTAAAACAGTCGCCCAGACAGTGGTATAAGAGGTTTGACTCTTTTATGACCTCTCATATAAATCGAAAGAATAGTTATGATAGTTGTGTCTACTTCAAGGAGGTAAGTGATGGTTTGTTCGTGTATCTTCTCTTGTATGTTGATGATATGTTGATTGCAACAAAGGATATGAGAGAGATAATAAAAGTCAAAGCCCAGCTCAGCAAGGAGTTTGAGATGAAAGATCTAGGAGCAACAATGAAAATTCTTGGCATGGAAATTCTGAGGGATAGAGAGAAGTGTAAGTTATACTTGAGTTGGAAAAAGGTATATTCAGAAAGTGCTTCACAGGTTCAATATGCAAAATGCCAAACCTGTCAAAACTTCATTGGCAGCTCACTTCAAACTCTCGGCCACGTTATCTCCAAAGACAGATGATGAGCGTGACTATATGTCTCGAGTTCCATACTCTAGTGCCGCCGGGTCTCTTATGTATGCGATGGTGTGTTGCCGACCATATTTATCTTATGCCGTCAGTGCAGTTAGTAGATATATGACAAATCCTAGCAAAGAACATTGGAAAGCAGTTCAATGGATTTTCAGATATTTACATGGATCTGCTGATGTTTATTTGCAGTTTGGGCAAAATAGAGATGGAGTGATTGAGTATGTTGATTCTGATTTTGTAGGAGACCTTGATAAAAGGAGATCCCTTACAGGCTATGTTTTCACCATTGGTGGTTGTGCTATCAGTTGGAAAGATACTTTCCAGACTACAGTTGTTTTGTCAACTACTGAGGCAGAGTACATGGCTATTACAAAGGCTTTCAAGGAAGCTATTTGGTTGAAGGGTGATACAAGATCGACAAAGGAGGCACAAAACAAACACCAAAACAGTCCACAAGTTGGAAGAACCAAGGACCCCTTTGGTGACCACTCTCGGATTCACTACAACAACAACGAAAACACAATAACAACAAGATATTAAGGTGTTCAACACCTCTAAAATCAGTGAGCCAACAAACTAGATTAACAACATAAGCACAAGAACAAAATGAACACAAAGTCTCGGTTTTGGGACACCAAATCTGAGAATGAACAACAACAACAATGAAATAGATAAATAGATAGGTAACTTGACATACAAATGTACAAACACTATGAACCTAAGTGTATATTAAACACAAAGACCCAAGAATTCATACAAGTAACACCAAGCTCTACGGTGACCTCAAGGGAACGGGATTCCCAAGCAACCAACGTTTCAAAACTAGCACCAACGCAAGTGATATCCACACTTGTTTACAAGGAATCCACCTTGCAAGACTCTCTCTCTAGAGCTCTCAAAAATATCATCAAAGTTATGACAAAATGATCTAACATGTTCTATTTATAGCCTAGGTTTCAACTTAATACAAAATGACTAGAATGCCCTTAATGAGCCAAGACAAAAGGGAGGCCTTGGAGTGTGCATATTGGATGGCTTTGGAGTGTTGGGACTTGTTCTCTACACTTCAAAGCTTGTTCTATTGGTTGGGCAGCCACCCGAGCTCGAGTCTTTACGTATTGGTCCACAATCACGATCGTACTTGTATCATCCTCCCCTTCTTGAAAAAGGATTCGGCCTCGAATCCGAACCTTGCAAAACAATAGGAAGGAAAAGCAAACACAAGCTCCTCAAGATATGAGGGTTAGGATTAATGTAATCAATCATAGCATCTTGCCAAGGTCGCTCAAACTTCACATACACCCAAATATCCCTCTTATCCGAATACCCTCCCAAGAAAGAGTCAACTAGTCTATCCACATAAGTGTGACAAGAAACAAGGAACAAGAGTTGCTCATCAAGTGGAAAACATACTCTTCTTGGAACAACACATAGGCTTGAAAGCCGAGATAGAAAAGCCATAAATTCCATGCATATTCAAGTCATTCCAAAAGACATCCTCATCACCATACTTCAAATGATCACCGGGATCAAATGGGTGGAGTGTCCATGGACAAGGGTTTAAGATGCATTTCCTTTTCCCAATACTACCACTAGTACAATCATATATCCCATCTATTCTAGCATGGTCTACAACACAAACAACTAGAGGGTCATCCATAGTCAATCGGCCAACATTTTCAACATCACCATTTTCACACACAAGTTGGTCTTCATGACTTCCATAAGACAATGTACTATCACTTGCCACAATGGCCTCAACACTAGATGGATCAACTAGTGTATCCACAATCTCAGGTTGTACATTATCATCACCAAATGGAGGCACATTCTTGGCTACTAGCCTCATTCACTAGAGTGCAAGAGTTAGTTCGATTACCTTGTAGCTCATGTGTAGCATGTCCACTCACAAGAACTTGATTAGGAAGGCTTGGATTCTCTATCAAGTTATCCAACTTCTTGCAAAGAGAGCTTTCCGTCCCTTCCATTCTTCCTTCCACTCGGTCCATTATTTTTTCCATTCTCTCCATTCAGCTACTAAGGTCATGTTTCATACCTATTACGGCAACCATCAAATCGTTCATGGTCACCTTTTCCAATGCCATAGTTCCTAACAAAAGAAATTCTAAAACAAAAACACAAAAAACAACAAACTAGTTAATGTTAGAAAAGAAAACATCCTCACAAACTCTCAAGCTCTCACACTTTGAAATGCCTCTCAATTGGCCTCACAAGTGTTGGTAACTCGTTTATACTCCAAGGAGATTACTTGGTACCAATTGGGGCTCGAGGTCGGAATAGATTCTCTTTTGAAACAACTCAAAGAAAATACGTACGGACTTCAACCAAGAAACTACAACGAATTTCAAAAAGCTAAAAGCACACAAAGAAACGTAGACACGAATAAACGGACCCAAAAACTAATTTACAACCTAGTAGACAATTACTAGTTTGTTAATTAGCAATAGAATCAACAAATTGCAACTAAAAAACAAAGATTAGAAACTAAGAAATAAAAAATTTGAGCCTAAATTAGTCGTGTGAACAATAAAACGGGACGTGGCAGCCACGTATTGGTTGCGGTCTTAACAAATTTTATTTTTCAAAATTGAAAGTCTTGAACAATTTGTGATTTGGAATTGGTGGGAATTGATTTAGGAGGGAAACAAGTCTTGAAATCCTATCGTCAAATTCAAAAGTGGAACACTTGACTTTTTTGTACCATCCCCCTTAAAACAAGGTCCTTAAAACAAGGAAAGTTGTTGGGAAGTGATTGACTAATTGATGGGTGATGGTAAGTCTTTCAAGACTAACAAGCTTTTACCTTTTTCTCTTCAACTTTATAGATCTAGTATTCACTTTATTTTAACAAATCTTGAAAGGGATGAAGAACATCAAGAACAACTTCAACGATCACCAAGAACATAACAATCCCAACAACCAATTCCAACAACAACAATGCCAACAAATCACGGCCAAGTCCACCAAGATGACAACACAACCGGCTAAGGCTTTAAGTTCACAACAACACTTCAAAAAATGCAAGCTCAAATTCAGATCTTGACTCAAGAGTGTTAGTGATGAAGAAAACTAACACTTGAAACACCAAGACAAACAAAATGACTCCTAGATCTAATGTTCAAGTCTCGGCCAAACACAACAAACTTTCGGCCAAGATCCAAACTCAAGAACACTACTGTTTTTTTTTTGTATTTTCAAGCAAGCTAGCCCAAGATTGATCTTGTGGGAACAAAATCAAACCATGCTCTGATACCAAATGATACAAGATCGACAAAGGAGGCACAAAACAAACACCAAAACAGTCCACAAGTTGGAAGAACCAAGGACCCCTTTGGTGACCACTCTCGGATTCACTACAACAACAACGAAAACACAATAACAACAAGATATTAAGGTGTTCAACACCTCTAAAATCAGTGAGTCAACAAACTAGATCAACAACACAAGCACAAGAACAAAATGAACACAAAGTCTCAATTTTGGGACACCAAACCTGAGAATGAACAACAACAACAATGAAATAGATAGATAGATAGATAGATAGGTAACTTGACATACAAATGTACAAACACTATGAACCTAAGTGTATATTAAACACAAAAACCCAAGAATTCATACAAGTAACACCAAGCTCTACGGTAACCTCAAGGGAACGGGATTCCCAAGAAACCAATGTTTCAAAACTAGTACCAACACAAGTGATATCCACACTTGTTTACAAGGAATCCACCTTGCAAGACTCTCTCTCTAGAGCTCTCAAAAATATCATCAAAGTTATGACAAAATGACCTAACATGTTCTATTTATAGCCTAGGTTTCAACTTAATACAAAATGACTAGAATGCCTTTAATGAGCCAAGACAAAAGGGAGGCCTTGGAGTGTGCATATTGGATGGCTTTGGAGTGTTGGGACTTGTTCTCTACACTTCAAAGCTTGTTCCATTGGTTGGGCAGCCACCCGAGCTCGAGTCTTTACGTATTGGTCCACAATCACGATCGTACTTGTAGGGTCTGTTTGGTAAACTTAGCAAAGACTTACAGATCACTATAATCTTTTGCGACAGTCAGAGTGCTATCTTCCTTACGAAAGATCAGATGTTTCACGAGAGGACGAAGCACATAGATGTTCGGTATCATTTTGTGAGTGGAATTATTGTTCGTGGTGATATTCTGGTAAGCAAGATTAGTACCCATGATAACCTAATATGATGACCAAGATACTACCAAGTGCCAAGTTTGAGCATTGCTTGGACTTGGTTGGTGTTAGCTGTTAAGAGAACAGATGTGCCCTTAGGGGCTTTTGTGGAAGAGGTGGAGAGTTTGTCTTGAAATGGATTTGAGTTCTGAATTAGAATTCATGTCAAGGTGGAGATTGTTAGAGTTGTGACCCAAATTTTGTTGATCCGACCCTCAAAGTTTAGCAATGCGGCCCATGTTTGTGATTTTCAAGGTCTATGGTGGTAACGTATCGGCCCGATCCCGGAGCCCACCACTGATCCAGATGGGGTTGCGAAGCCCCCGCGGTATGGACCTTTATGGTTTTGGGACTAGGACCTATTTGTACGCACGTATTATACAAGTGCGATTTAGTGGGATGTTTCGGATTATTCATATACACACGAAATTGAGACTATCGTCTCTGTACTCTCTCTCCATTATAGTGAAGTTCTTTGTTTCTGCCCATAGTTTTTCTCGCAAGGATTTCCATGTAAATCTGTGTGTTCTTGTTTTTTCTTTTGCTTGTGGTTTGCTTATTTTCTGCCCGATCATAACAACCCTCGGCTCACGAAAATAATAGGAGTGAAGCAATTGAGGCTACTAAACAGGGCATGTCTCCATATATCCAACTCATCTTCTCAAAATCATTTCCTATTCATTTTGGCTTGATACCCAAAACCATAGAACAACCAACATCCTCAGCTAATGTACGATTCTAACAAATAGTCCATGTTGTACACTTCAAGAGCAGATTGAAAATATAACTTTTTTGAAAAAAAGTATGAAACTTTATAGAATAAAAAGGCTCTCATTTTCCCTTCTTTCCTTTTTTTTCCCTTTAAATTTGTAAAAAAGGGCAGCCCGGTGCACTAAAGCTACCGCTATGCGCGGTGTCCGGGGAAGGGCCCCACCACAAGGGTGTATCGTACCCAGCCTTACCTTGCATTTCTGCCGGAGGTTGTTTCCAAGGCTTGAACCCGTGACCTCCTGGTCACATGGCAGCAACTTTACTAGTTACTCCAAGGCTCCCTCTAAATTTGTGAGAAAGAAAAAAACGAAGAGAAAAACTAATGAACTAAATTCTAGGCTGTGCAATTTCTTTTTTCTTTTTTCCTTCAGAATTGCCAGAACCCAAATCACAAAAAGTAACAAAAACTAAAAACAGAAAAGCAAACTCAACTATTATATTTCACAATCAAGAACCTTATAAACACCAAATTTTAACACATAGTTCTTGCTGTTTCATCAATTATATCAATCAAATGTACACAAAGCTGAACAGTTAAGCATTCCCAAGTTTCAATTTTCCACAAAAGTGGAGATATATCAAAAACAGAAAGAGTTAAAAATACATACCTTGCAATACACACACGCGAGTCCAGTAAGTGAGAGTGGGGAAGTAGCAAACAAGTAGAATATGCCTCTATTTTAGGGACCAAAACAAAAAATGTTCAAATTCAGCGTTCAGATTCCTTTTGAGTTTTAGAAACTCCTAATGTGCCCCCACGTTCACATAAATGGTAAAATGACCAACTATTCCTGACTATTTCCTAGGCTAGGAGTATTTTACTTACTCCGGTGTGATACCCGCATTAGAGTCGGACTAATTTGGATTTACGCCGATTACGATCCCATTCGGGGGTAGCGCGAGTATTTTACTTACTTACTTGTGTTCCATCTGATGTGCTGGTAAGCCACACCATTTAAATTAGTATAAATTTTACCACTTATAATATTAGTGGTAGTAGAAAAACTATATTTAAATTAATAACAGTTGAAGGTTCCTTTTAATTAAATAAAGAACATGTCTCTGCCCCAAAAAAGGACCACATATTTTAAAATTTTAAAAATTATCTTAGAATGTATACATTGTAATTGCAAGTCCTCAATGATGATAATGTATATGTTAAATTTCAAATATGATAATCTTATGTTATCCTCTTTCCTCTTTTAAAGTATAAAACTAATTATGATGAATTCTTTGTGTTTTTTATTAAATACGAAATAATATCTAAATATGCCAAAAAAATTAGTCAGAAATTTAACACAATTACATAACATATTTTTTTTGTTGTGACACTACTGAGAGTTGCCATACAACACCCAATTATTAATATCTTTTGAAGTAGTGGCTATTATGCGATTGAAATTACTAAAAGTAAAAAAATACCAATATTGTCCCCAAATTTTTGACTTGAGAATCCCATTTAAGTCTCATTCACAATATATAAAAAAATAATCTATATATTTAGAATCAACACCAAACATGTATAGTTTGAGGTTGCATATGTATAAAGTACAATTGATTTGCTTGAACGTCAAACTAACTTTAGATATCATATGTCTAAAGTCGTCTCAAAATGTATACATTTACAAAAACTTTTTAAAACAAACATAAATTAAATAGCATCGTAAAAATTCCAATTAATAACATGTTTGGTCAAACTTATTTTCTCAAATATTGCTTAATTTTTTCTAAAAAGAGGTGTTTGGCAAGCAGTTTTTCATAAACTTAAAAAAAAATAAAAAATTCCATAAAAATATTTTTTTGAAATATTCTTTTGAGAAAAATACACCTAAAAATACTTTTGAAAATCTTAGCCAAACACTGATGGTTGTTCAATGTGTTTTCTAAATTTATTGGTCAACTACAAAGCTATTTTTTACCAATAGTACTTTTTTGAAAAATGCAAAATACATTTTTTCAAAATAAGTTGATTTTATAAGATTAATCAAACAGACTACAAATCGAATAAACTCTGGCATTTATATGGGCTATTGACCCAATAGGATGTTATACATCAGGCCCATTTCTCAACCCAGCCCATCAAAAATAACTCCAACCCTAACCTTCCTTCCCTTATATATTCTTCTCACTTCTCACAAACCCTCCTTTCATCGTCTTCCCCGTAACCCTAGCCGCACTCGCTTCCACAGGATCTTTGCAGCCAATTCATTCTCCAAGCCATGGTAATTTATAATCAAAATACGCTTATACATCTTTTTATTTCAATTTTTCTGATATTTAGCAGATTTTTGTTTGACGTATTTTTGATGTTTGGTTGGTGGAAATAGGCGGACGTTGAAGGTGATGTTGCGACAGGACAGCCAAAGAAGAGAACGTTTAAGAAGTTCAGTTACAGAGGAGTGGATCTCGATGCTCTTCTGGATATGTCTACTGATGAGCTTGTTAAGCTCTTCCCTGCTCGTCCTCGTAGAAGGTATCTGATTATTTTTATAGTTCTTTTGCAAATGTGTATTGTTAAATTGTTGTTGATTTGCTTTGCATGAGCTTGTATTTTGTTATTGTAGAAGTGTAGGACAATTAGTTAATTGAACATAAATCTGTTGCGAGCGTAAGTGAACAGGGTAGTAGGCGTTGTTTAATTGAAGAACTTGTTATTAGAGATTGATAATCAGGGCAATAAACAGATCTTGCTTCTCTTACCAAAAAAGGCTCAGGTTTTTGAAGTACTTCTCGTTAGTTGTATATTGAAGTTATATATTTACTTGCACTTGCAAAATGTAGTTAGAAAACGAACAAGTTATGCTCGAAATGGTTATATATGAACAAAATGATGCTAAACCAAAAGTAATTGAACCAGAGGCACCTGTGGATGTAGTGATTGGATGTAAATATTTCTTCTGTGTAAGCTTATTTTAATATGTGGAGTTGTTTTCTTGTCTGGGAAAGTGACAGTTTGATTTGTAATTGTGTTAGGTTCCAGAGGGGTTTAAAGAGGAAGCCTATGGCTTTGATCAAGAAGCTGCGCAAGGCGGTAAGAGAATCAGTTTTACCATTATGACTAATTTTGTTAGGTGCTTAATGTCAACTATTTGTATTAAGGAATAACTAGGTAGTTATAATAGGGACTGTGTGGACCTCATTGTTGAAGAAAACACTCCTTTAAAATGAAAGCTGAAAATTTAGTTTGAATGATATGCCTTTGTTTGGAATGATTTAAATAACTGCCAGGTCCAGTCTGTCTTTTGTGTATTAATTGGAGAAAATTGTATTAGTGTAACTGCATAGTACTTCATGCCATAGTTAATTTGACTCATTAGTCAAAACACAACTGAAATGTA
The DNA here is from genome assembly GCA_030864215.1 of Capsicum pubescens. Taxonomy (NCBI): domain Eukaryota; kingdom Viridiplantae; phylum Streptophyta; class Magnoliopsida; order Solanales; family Solanaceae; genus Capsicum; species Capsicum pubescens. The sequence continues at coordinate 181,315,108 of CM061539.1, read as the reverse complement.
AAGTTGTACTGGCCTACTGGGTACTTATCAGTGCTTTTCATCAAAGTTGATAGTTGCGACCCCTTCTAATTGAACATGAATAATCTAGAAAAATATTAGTGTAATGTAGTGGATCTTTTAAGTATCTTTGTGGTTTTTAGGTATAACTTATTGGTAATAACCGAGAGGTTGTGAATTTAGGCGCCTAAGGCCGAGCGCTTCCCTCGTTAATTAAGAGGTGGCGTGGTATTCCACAGAGTGAGGTTTTTATTTGTGGCGCACCATGTGCGTAGGCGCACAATAATTGTTTGGGATCTCCATGGTCACTTTGCTGCCTCAACTTACAGCCAAAGTGATGGGAATGCCCTATATTTCATTCTTCTGCAGTAGCTTTGTCTTTCATCTGCCGCTAAAGTTTCAACACATTTGTTTGCTGAATTTAAAATGTCACAGCACTGCGTCTTTTCTTGGTAAGAGACAAGTAAATGATCTTGAACTAGATGGCCTGTTTGGTAAATTTTCTTGTCAATAATTTTTGGGGAAGGAGGAAAGGGCTTCTGATGTTCATGTTCTATTCTTCTGAAAGTCACTTTCCTCGTGCAACCACCTCTCCCTACAGAAATAAACAGGATTTAATGCTTGCAACCCAGTGTTTCATGGTTTGCAAGTTTGGCTTTGCTGTAACATTGGAATATTTCCTTCACGTTTTACACTACTAATTGGTAATCAGGTCCCTGTCTTTTCATTGATACAATTAATACATATTCATGCAGAAACGTGAGGCCCCACCAGGTGAGAAGCCCGAGGTTGTGAGGACACATTTGAGGAACATGGTCATCGTACCTGAGATGATTGGAAGCGTTATTGGAATCTACAATGGAAAAACATTCAACCAAATTGAGGTCAAGCCTGAAATGATTAGTCACTACTTAGCTGAGTTCTCCATCTCATACAAGCCTGTCAAGCACGGTAGGCCCGGTATTGGTGCTACTCACTCATCAAGGTTTATTCCATTGAAGTGATCTAGGCAGAGCTTGTTGTTTTGTTTTTTTAGTAATGCTGGTACTTTCTTTTTCTGCAATTTTGAAGAGAACAGTGGATGCTGAATGGCGTGATCAGTTAGAGACTAGTAATTTGCTGATACATTGCAACATTTCAGTTATTGTGCTTATATAGAGCTTTATTCTATTTTGATTTTTAAGATGTGTTTAGTTATAGACTACGTGCCTTAATTTCTTTGAAGTCTGTTTAAATCCTACTAGTGTTGTATACTTTATTTTTCCAATTTTTTCTCACTCAAATCAGTTTTTGTGGAAATTTAGTGTGGCTTTGCTCGGTGCCACAACTAAAATATGTTGAGAAGAAAGTAGTATTTTGGTATGTGCACTTATAGATCAGACCCATTAAAAGTAAAACGTCAGTACTCCAGAGTTCCAACATGGAAGTGTATGGTAGCAGTTTAGTATAGACTCAGGCCTTTAAATTGGTACACTTTGGATTGTCGTGGCCTTCTGTTCTTTAGTCATTTGCTTGTTAACCTATAATGTTTGACAGTAATGTATTTTTAAGTCATTTTGCCCTCTTGAATTATGTATGCTGCAAACGATAGTTTCAGTGAGTTCTGTTCAAGTTGATTAATTGCTGTTGTGCTGAGGTATCATAGCACTGAATTGAGATTGCGTTTGTGTAACTAAATATGAAGTTCTGCAAGGTTTAAAAAATTCCCTTGTTATTTCCATGAAAATTTGGGTACAAAATCAACGAACGTTTAGAAAAACAAAGCAATTTGGGGGTTCTAGCCCCTAGAATGTATAACATATTCTTTGGCTCTTTGAGCGTCAAAAGTAAAATCAATTCCCCCTCCCTGGAACTCCCCTCAATACAAATCAAGTGTTTAACAGAAAACAAAACAAAACCGTTGTTAAAAGAAAAAATCAAAAACCATCATAGATTCGTCTCACTTAGATATCCTTCTTGAAGGCGACGCCTGTTGATGGGAGCCATTTGTCACCCTGAATGAGCTGCTTAACAGAGAACTTGTTAGCTTCTTTACTAGTAATATTCAGTTTCAATCCCTTCCAGTTGACTCTATTTTTAGTCACAGCCCCTGGGCCAAAGTTTTTGTATTCAACATAGTAAATAGTATCTGGTGCTGTCGTACCCACCCAAGGTAACCACCCTTTAGGATCAATGAAACCGGCCATCATTGTATTCATGTAAACAGTGGTGGAATAGTTCTTCCATGGCCTACCCAAGAAAGTACTTACTCCCGTAAGGTTAGCTGATGGCCAAACAGTGCAATTCTGAATAGCAATTCCAGTGTTCTGATTAGGGTCGATTTTGCCTTGAGCTGTGATTGTGTTTTGTTGGCCAGGCATTGGTTTCTTGGGCAGTATGTTGCAGTTCTGGAAAACAACTGCTGAGTTACCAAATATGAAGTCTACAGTGCCATAGATATTGCATTCTCTATAGAATTGGCGATTGGAGTGTGAGTAGAGTGTGTCTTGATACGCATCGAATTTGCAGCGGTAAAAGACAGAGAGATCAGCAGTGGACATTAGGGCCACTGCTTGATGCTTTGCTGCACCTGCTGTGTTGCGGAATCCCATGTCACCAGCGATAAATCCCTGACCAAACACAGCTGTGTACGAAGATAAAGCGAAAAACAATCAGACAACTTCTCCAATTTGATGCAAAAATTAAGAGCGCAAGGGGCCGGGGTAGAAGAGCTGTAGTACTGAGAGGAGAAATACGTGGTCTCAGCCCAAATTTGATCGGAGATAAAAATATTGTGTGATCTTCTTTTATCTGTCTAAGCTTTGACGGAAAGAGTTGCGTGTGGACTTAGAAGGTATCCCATGCCGATGCAATGATTATCAGAGAAAAAAAAAACCGTACAGTTGTAATGATTTTCTTTATTGGTTTAGAAAAGATCTTTTAATCAGAAGAGGGAAAATATTTATTCTCAGAAAAAGAAGTGTTTCTAATTTTTTAGACCTTGGTTACCCATATAAATAATTCATACTTATAAAATTAAAATCTAGTCTCTCTTGCCATCGTGCATGTATGAAATTAATGTATCGTGTTTCTTGTTAATAACATGCATGCATGTTATTAACGACTTGAGAACGTTTAGGAACTACATGGCACTATATAATATATGATTCATGCAAAATTTAAAACAAATTAGACTCACCAAAAGTTGCTGTTTGGAAAGTGGGAGTTCCATCTACAAAGTTAAGAGAACCAGAAACAATAGTAGCATCCATGCCATCACCAATCATCATAACATTCCATTTAGTCTTCTCAACCCTAACATTCTCAACATAAACACCCTTCTTCACATATATCACAAATCTCTTTTTACTCTTCTCAGGCACAACATTAAGAGCCTCACCAATATTGGTAAAATCCCCACTCCCATCTTTAGCCACCACAACATCCACCTTCAAGTTATCACTCCCCTTTGAAGATTCAAGCAGTTTCCTATCTTTTGAACTCATCCAGCTAGGAAAATCACCATCAAAATCCATCAAAAGACGCCTTCTCCCAATCTGTCCTATGCGATCAATGGACTCCGCTGAATTCTGAATAGATTGATCAATGTTATCAATAATGGACAAGCCGTTGCTAGTAGATTCCCCTGAATTCTTGAAGTTATGTGAAGCAACACTAGCAAATGCAGGAGCTGCACTACCTAAACCATCTATGCATGTTTGCTGGTAAGTTCCAGCAGCACTCAACCTCGTCTTGAGGTCAGCAAAGGCCTCTCTTAACGACTTTTTTGGTATGGAAAGTGATTCATTCAGGCTATCCAATGCAAGTGAGAGAAGATCATGACAACTATCTAGGGCTTTAACAGCCATAGGATCGGAAATGTTCTTCAATTCTGGTAAATTGAAGAACACATCCGATGCTCTTGACAACTCGTCAACAGCAACTTGGACGGATAATTTGTAAATGTCTTGAGGGTTAAGGTCTTTTGATTTGGATAGAGGGCCAAGGCTGTTGTAACATGATTGAGGGTACAATGTTATGTCACAAACAGCCTTAATGGCTGTGGAAAAAGAATTGGAATTGCTGGCTGATGAATTACCATTGTTTTTGCCAAGTGTTATTCCAACTACAGCAGCCACTATACAACCAACAAATACTATAGAGGAAACTGCAATAATGCTGATCCTCTTGATTGTCTTTTTTCGAGAAGCAACATTTTCTTGATCATTTGCACTAGGAAGGGACATTTTCTTTTATAGGTAGTTTTGTTTCCCTTCACTTTTTTTGTTTTTTGAATTCCTTGTTGGGAATTGGAAAAGGGCGGTGTTTATATAGGATGAGTTTTTATGTTTTACGTGCAAGGCATAACGTGGAATTTATAAGGTTATATATGGAGAAGATCGAGGCTATTAAAACAAAGGTGCTAGTCATGTTTTTTTCTTTAATTTTGTGTTATGGACCAGTTCAGTGTCATGGTTTTTTGCTCTAATCATCAAAATTTGAGTTTAGTTTTATCGGAAGAAAAATAAAAAAACATTATTACAATAATTGCTTTTACTTCTCGAACGGAAAATATAAGTATCTTTCATATTTGACTGTAGGAAAAGTTTGGACAACTATAAATTGAAGGTTCCTCTCTTGTCATATCATAACACCATATTTCTTTGTTTGCCTCGAGGATTTGAGAATTTCGATCGCAAGTTCGCAACATTCAGTCATATGAACGTTAAAGGTAATAAGTAATATGACTATAAAGAAAACAATTTCGATCGTTTGAGGGAGGGAGGGGGTGTTTAACTGAAAATGGCGTTAAAAATTGTAAGGGAAAGAGTACAGCAGGTTTTTGACTAAGTTTATAATCTGGTCTAAGTTAACTGTCCTTGGTAACACCTAAGTGCTTATAAGGCAAGTATTTGTAAGTTATATTGTAAAGTGCTTACTATTTTGGTGTAAAAATACGTTCATGTTTTATTTCCTTGTGAATAACTTTAAGGACATCTTTACAATTATTTTAGCATTAAAAATGCTTATCAACTCATTTTTATTTGTCAAATACTCATTGTGTGGTTAATTATTTCATTAAAGATAAAAGAAAATTTTTTGAAGTTAAATTGTTACTACTAATTATAGTAAGGAGGCATTTCCCTTTTTTTACTTGAACGGACTAAAAAGAAAAGTGTGTCACATAAAATGAAACGAATGGAACGAAGGGAGTTGCTAGTTTCAATACTCCAATCCAAATTCGTAGGGGAGAAAGAAAACTTTAGGAAAATGTAGTTGCATTTCTATTGTATATTATATTAACAGATTAGTAGTAGTAGGAAAATGTTGTGGTTAGCCGTAGTTAACAACCTATATATATATACTAATTCAAAATATGACCCAATCTAACAGGATTCTTTTGATTCACGATCATTTGTCTTTTTTGTTTTTTTTGGTCTACTAATAAAAGAAAAAGATAAAAATGAAAGAATGGCAGCCAGAATTTTGTTAGATTTAGCCCTCGTTTTCTAAACTATATAGTTAACAACATATATACTAATTCAGTTTTGCTGAAAAGTTATCTCTCTTCAAAATAATAGTTTGCGAGGTTGGTTAGTTACTTAATAATTTGTACCTGTTGTATTCTTTTTGTATCTCCGATAATATTTTTAACTTTTATTAATTTGTCGTCTGATTTTTTCATTATAGAAGATTGCTTTGTAATTATCTTCTTCAACATGGTTATTTCAAACCTAATTTAAATTTTGTGTTTTTTAAATTCATAGAATAAATTATCATAGGAATGGAACTAGCTTGTGACAAAGATAGTGCCATCGCACTTACACTATATTTCGTTGAAGAATAATTCTCGACTAAATTAGTATTAAAAGTCTAAACATTTATCTGTCTAATTAAACAAATGAAACAGCACAAATAAGTCCAAAGAATGTTACTCTTAAAATATTAGGTTGACCCAACATTAATCTAGTTGCATTATGAAATTAACATAGACTTTCAGTTAGTTTTTACAATTAAAGAAAATTATACTAGATAGTCATCCATTAAAATAATAGCCAACAAATATATATTGTTATTTATATATTTAGTAGTGAATATAATTTTTTTGATAGACTGGACATATATGTAATTTACCCGTTGATTAGTAGCACAATTTTGAGAATCAAATAGGTAGGAATTTGCTCTCTTACAAGTTACAACCGCGTAACTCATATTAGAATAAGGACTAATTAAAGTATAATAGGACCCAATCAAAAACAGAAGAAAAATGATCAAATCTAAGGGAAGAATAAAGAAAAACTAATGAGTTAAATTAAACAATATTACTGATTTTGGGCTTTTGCAATTAATTACTAAGATATATATAGAGTAAGTTTCCAAGAAATTTCTACTCCACATACCAATTAAATTGTTTGTGACTATCCACTTAATGTGAATCAATGTATAACTTGACCAAATTTTAGGAATTTAATTAGAGACTTGTTAATTTGTTTAAAATTTAATTCTTTAAATTGAATTCTCAAGATGTTTGTAAGAGGGATAGTTTTAAGTATCTCGGGTCTATGATTCAGGGGAATGACGAGATTGATGAGGATGTCTCTAAGCGTATTGGAGCAGGTTGGATAAAGTGGAGGCTCTCCTCGGAAGTGTTGCGCGATAAGAAGGTGCCCTTAAAGCTTAAAGGTAAGTTCTACAGAGTGGCAGTCCGCCCGACCATGCTGTATGGTGCGGAGTGTTAGCCAGTCAAGAACTCCCATATTCAAAAATTAAAGGTAGTGGAAATGAGAATGTTGCATTGGATGTGTGGGCTTACTAGAGGGGATAGAGTTAAGAATGAGATTATCTGGGAGATGGTGAGAGTGGCGTCGGTGGAAGACAAGATGAGGGAAGGAAGGCTGAGATGGTTTGGGCATGTGATGAGGAGAGGCACGGATGCCCCAGTTCGTAGGTGTGAGAGACTAGCTTTGGATCGTTTCAGAAGTAGTAGAGGCAGACCGAAGAACTACTAGAGAGAGGTTATTAGACATGACATGGACATGCTACAGCTTACCGAGGACATGACCCTAGATAGGAAAGTGTGGAGGTCACGGATAAGGGTAGAAGGTTAGTGCGGGTATGGGTTGTGACTAGTAGTTAGGGAGCTCTTCTGTAGCCAGTTTAGTAACCCTAGGACTGTCCTTTGGTAGGAGCCGCTAGTGTATTTTACTACTAAGTGGGTGTCCTTGTCTTATTTCTTATTTTCGTAGTGCGCTTATTTTCGTGTCGCTCTTATTTTTATTATTATTGTTTCTTATTTCTTAGTTTTCTGTTATGTCACCCGTCCTGTTTCATGTATTACTATGACCTTGTTAACTATTCTTTATCTAGAACCGGGGGTCTATCGGAAACAACCTCTCTACTTCTCTGGAGGTAGCGGTATGAACTGCGTACATTCTACCCTTCCCAGACCCCATTTGGTGGGAATACACTGGATTTGTTGTTGTTTGATTTTAATATTTCATGAAATACTTCTTCATTGTATTGTATACAGTATGGATACAAAAAGTTAATGATATTAATTTGACTAATTATGAACCATTATTGGAAGAAAAAATTGCATCTTGGTTTGGATAGGTGTTACCTGTTGTAGTGTGTTGTATTGTTAGTTTAACTATAATATTTGATTTAGTTATTATTTAAATGTTATTGTATCGTATCATTAAGTAGTGTGACAACAAGAAATATCATTTTATGTGTAATGATTGATTTAGGGTGATTATGTCACTATCTTTCTTTTCTTTCTCATTTTACGTTTGCTTATTATTTAGTAATCACATTTCTCCTAATTCTACTTTTTTTTTTTTTAATAATTATACCTTGTACCTTACCTTTTTATTATTTATAATATCACAAATTTATTTTTCAAATTGTCTATGCATAAGTTATATATGTAAGCGACTTCAATAACGTAATGATTGCAAGCTAACCTGATAGAGAAAACGTTACATAAGTATATAATTCCCATAACCGGATAAATTCAGATTTTAAAAATTATTTAAGTTTGATAACAGAAGATGATATCGAATACTTAAGATTTACAAATCAAAATTCAACTATAATGACGTAGCATTACTGTTAGTGTGCGTGTCCTACCAATTTTAATATTTTATGCTACTGGTTGCCTATCAGTGAAACAAGATAACGTGGTTCACAGAAGTAAAACTGGAACACAGTATTTTTACGTGGAAAATAGTCAGCTCAAAAAAAGTGTAAAAAAATCACGTTTTGTACCTCTACAAGATTTAACCCCAACTTCACTATAACTCTTGAGCCTCAACAAACAACAAATTACAAGACTCCTTGTAAACTAGGAATTAAAACTTCTAACTCTTACTTCTACAAGACACTAATCTTCCCAAGATAAGCGTTCTCAAGTCTTTGAGTTCCCCAACTTGAAGACGTTAATTCTAACTCAGTTTATACTTCACTGAGACTAGAGCTTACAACTCACCCCAACATGAAGACGTTAATCCTAACTCAGTTTATACTTCACTGAGACAAGAGATTACAACTCAATATAACTCAATGAACAACCTATTACACAAAGTCTATAACTCTAAGTAAGGGACCAGGAAGTCTATAACTCTAAGTAAGGGACCAGGTTGCTCCACTAGCTCCTTCAAGCTGTAGAACTGATTTGTTGTTTGTTGACTATCTTTCATTGCTTGAGTGAGACACTTGAATGACATATGTTGTATTTAAACCAACTCCTGATGGAGTCCTTCAGTTGATGTATTCTTCTATCTTCAATAGGACTCCCAGGTAGTTTCACTTTTTTGTTGCTGCCGTCTCTCTCCTAGATTGAGTAGGACTCTTCTCCTTTATCCCTTAGTCTCCTTGATCAACTTAACTTCTGAATGCTGCAATTATCTTCTCCTTAATCATAGCAATTGACACAAATCTGAACTTCCTTGCTTATCCACTCTTGTCCTAATGGACTGTCAGCCTTGCATTAATTTCAACATGTAGTTCATGTGACAACAGTAGTTTTACTTGTGTGGAACAACTTGTACAACATGTTTCATTCATATGTATATCATCAAAAGTTCAAAACCTTACATTCCCTAACAATTACGTTTATTGGCAAAACCCATTAAGTTTTAATTAAGTAAAAGACAGAATTAGCATACAGTCGAAAGTGACTTGCATTTTTAACAAAGATTTTAGAATGTTTAACTTTGACAAATAAATTAGTTTAGCAGTTTTAGCAATAACAATAACTAGTTGTTAGTTATAAGTGTTTACCCAACAAACAATAATGACTTTTCGAGTTTAAGAAAGTGTCAAGGTAGTACTGGATAATATACTCTAATTACTACATAAACTCGTCTTTTACGTATAAGTTTTTATTAAACAAGTTGTTATGAGCAATAATTACAACTACAACTAAAACAAATGTATAAGATTATTAAACTATCCAAAGATACTGATATATGTCGCACTTGTTGCATCCATAAAAAAGAAAAAAAAAATGGGATACACATAAATACAATTTTTAAATTGGTTAAATTAGGCGAGTCAAAATGGATTGAGCTAACAAATGAATCAATTTAGAAAAAAAATATTATATTTTCATCATTTAATTGTACGATTTGTCCTTCAATTGAGTTGAGATTTAATTTTTGCCCTTAGTAATTGAATTTTTTCTTGCCTAATAGAGGATAAGTTCCTTAAAGGCACTTGTGGAATATTATGATGGAAAAATATAAATTTCTTTTGAATTTTTTTTTATTTTTCCTCGAGAGAAAAAAGTTAAGGGAGTTTTACATGTGTCCGACTAGTTTATTCATAATTACATCCTATCTCAACTTTTTTCAAAATTTCATAAAAGTTTGATTTTTCATTTTTCAAATACATGATATCAAAAGAGATACATGATTGATGTTATAATTTGAACAACTAATTTGCTGTAATTATGGAAAGTAATGGTCATTAACTCATTTAAGGAGTAATTTACTTTGCAGATCTTCTAATCAACATCTAAACATCCCAAAAAGGTATTTAGTTAATAATGCAATTTTTCTTTGAAATATTCTTCTTCATATTCAACTTTTAGATTCATTCTTCTTTAGCTTTACTTGTTTTTTCTTGGTGTTATTTTTCTTTTTCAACTTTTTGCAATAAATATCAAACCCTGAAAAAAGAGGTACAAATATTGATTAAAAACGTGTCATGGTAAGACATGATGTATCAGTAAAAAATAAGATTTGAAATACAAATGTATAAGAGGTCACAATACAAAAAATACATCAGGTGCAGAGATAATACATATTTTAAAAGAGATACATACAGAAATCTTCTAACTATGTACATATATATGAAAGAGATACATACCAAAAAAATTAATCAGGTGTACAGATACAAAGAATATGCACCTGAAACATGCAAATAGAACTAAGCTAAATTATTTATCTCGAATTAAAATATTTAAATACAAAATTGCTAAACCTTTAGTAAGATGTCTCTTGTTGTGACTTCAACATCTTTTCTTTTCGAAACAATACCTTTTCGTCTAGAAGTGCCAGATTTTGTTTTCTTTGACGTTATAGTTTAACGGAGTTCACGGAGTTTCATCCTCAATCGTCTATTGAATTGTTGTTTGCTAGGTTAAGGATTGACGGTGATCGTAGATACCGTATGCCACCATTGTTTCTTGTTTCTCCGGTGGATACTTCGACGGCGAATAGGGAAACGAAAGTTTTCTGAAAAATACATTAAAGAAGGAGAAGGTTGGACATCAATTGTATTAAATCAGTGAAGAGAAGATATGAAGACAAATTTTTAGGGGGGCAATAAATTATATCCGAATTTTTAGGATAGAAGTTATAAGATTTAAAGAACGAGAATGTAAATAAGGGATATTTATAAATTTTATTAAGTGAATAAAGTTTTAATAATTTAGATATCTTAAGTTGTAGTTTTGTAAAAAAAATTCAAAAATTAAAGATCAACCCAACATAAGGGCAGGTGTCGTGATCCGTTCAAACTTAAATGGGTTGAGTAGACATATTTTTATGGACTAATTTTGACACCTTACGTCCATCCATGAAGATTCTTATTTGGGGAACAATTCTCCACATTGTTACATAGTCTTCAAATTGGTGTCTGAGGCCTCATTTGTTTGCACTTAGTGGAAGTCTGAATCTGAATGGTTCAGACTTCAGACCATTAAGTGCATTTATTTTTTATTAAGGTTTTAACTCTTAATAGGTATGAATATGTTTTAATCATTCAGATCTACAATCAAGTCTTAATAGGTCTGAAGGGATATTCTGGTGTTGGATAATATTCACCACTCTATTTATAATCGGCAGTCACCACCGCTAACCACCTCTGCCACCGTCACCATTGTCAACCAGCACCTACCTCCACCATCACAATCACCATCGACCAAAAATACCGCTATCAATCACAATTGCCAACCTCTACCACACCTACTACCTCTTTTATTCTAATTATATTCACCATCATCACTGCCGTCAACAACACCACAATCAGCAACCACTAACGGCCAATCCCTACTATCAACCAACTCATCTATCACAACTAGCACCACCACTAACTACCACTAATATATCACAACCTCTACACATTCTTTGGCCACCACCACCATTGTCACTAGTAACGTCACTTCTACCACCACTTCAATCAATACCATCGCTACAATTTATCTATGCTAACAACCATCCCCACCATCACAACAAATAGCATCTCCATCTAACACCAACACATCGTCAATCATCATACATTCATGTTTCAGCCAACACAATCAACACCTTAAACTACTAGCATCAAGCACCGTCACATCACAACAACAACCACCACCATCATAACAGTCACTACAATACCAACCATCACAATTATCACCACCAACATTATTAATCACTAACATCAATCATTGTCACCGCAACCACCATTATAAGCCATCTCCACTATCACTAACAAACATAAGTGTTTTTTCTCAATCAAATACTAATGATTTTGTTGTATTGAATTACATACTTTTTAAATATATAATTAATTTTTTATTTGAATTGTATTTTTTATTTTATTACGTATACAAATAATTTTTTTTTATACATTCAGATGTTGAAAAACAAACAATCTTAATAATTCAGTTTTCAGATCTAGAGACAACATCTTAATCATTCAGATGTGCATTCAGGTTCAGACTTTTGAATCTTAACAAAAAAACAAATGGAGCCTGAATGCAGCTAAGTATATATTGGTGTCAAAGTTGCACAATAATAATTTATTAGCCACAAAAAGAGATAACAATTGTTATGAATGGGCCTGGATGAGTAGTTTCGGAGCAGGCCAACACCAAATTAAGCGGCTATATTTGGGATCCAGGTCATGGACATTTAAGGCCACTTTTTTACTTTTTTTTTTCTTTCCGCCATATTTTAATCATCCATTTAACGATTGCAACCTTACTTTTATACTTTGTATACCCGATTAAATTGAATTTGTGGCCTAAAGCCAACTTTAAGAAGAAGCTTTTAGATTTAAGTGATAAAATTGTTAATATGTTTATTTGGTTTTATTGGCTTTAAGAAGAAGTCCTTAAATTTAATTGATAAAATTATAAATATGTTTATTCGATTTTTTTTATTGTGATGGTGTACGTGCCATCTTTTCTTATTCTGACTATTCAACTGACTACATGTTATATAGTTTTTGTACGAGATGTTAGGTTTTGAACATCTAGGTTTTAAAATATTGCATTGATCTAATTTTATTGAGCTTTAAAAATTAGTCGAATTAACTGTCAGAGCAAAAAAAAACACACATAAATTAGATGGAAGGGATATTTATCTGAATAATATCTATTTGTTTCTAAATAAACTCTATATAAAATATCAAAAGACAAGCATAGATCTTGTTCCTTTTAAGAAATAATGTTACTAATTCTCTAATATATATACTATATAATATTGGCTTTAATTGCTTCCCCCTTCAGCCGGCACTGATAACAATATAATCAATGTAAATTTATCATGAGCGGATTTTAAGAAAAGATAGAATATACGCAAACCTATGGTGAAGGGAAGGACCGAATGAAGGAATTTTTTTTTTGGCTTCATTCACGTACTGAAAGTAACATTTCTCAAAACAGTGGTTCTTTTTTTTTTGGCCGTTTGGATAAGAGAATCCATGGACCAATATTAATGTGAACGATTGTAGCCTCCCGTTTGAATTTTCAAATAAAGTGCAGGTGAATAATAATGTGAATGATTTTCATCTTCAAAAAAAGATCGAAAAGATAAATGTGTAGAAAGATACAAAAGCAAAATCAGTACCTCTGTATAAAAGATAAAGCTGCATTAGTAACGTAGTACTATTGGTTGATAACTTTAGAACCAAATCAAGCAGGTACTACCATTTTCTCTCCCTTCCTTATCATTTGCTTTGCTGGTGCTGTACTGTCCAGGCCTCCTCATGCATTGCTCGTTTTCTTGTTTTTGTTAAATCATCATTACAATTATATATTGCTTTTGCAAGTTTGTTTGATTCAATCTGTTTTTCTGCAGAGGGGTCGAAAATGCAGAAGCATAAGAATACTAATATTCACTTGCTCATCGTCTTGTTGATACTTGTGGCGTTGCCTTTCAGCTCATATTCGAGTCACGACGATGATTATCCAGAGAAATATGCAGTGATATTTGATGCTGGAAGCACGGGTAGCAGAGTTCATGTCTTCCGTTTTAACCCAAGTATGGAACTCCTCAACATTGCCAATGATCTTGAGTTCTTCTTGGCAGTACGTTCCTAAAGTATTTTTGCACTCTTATTTTACAATTAAAGAATAGTTCATGTTAAGTTAACCCGCACTAATCAAGATTTTTTTTGTCTGTTAATTAATTACATTAATCGAGGATTTTAAAAGCTTAATTAACATGATGTGGTTCATGGTTCATACGATATTAATTACACGTTATTAGTGGCATTATTGGTCTCAATGCTAAGAACCAAAAGGGGATTTTCCAGACTAATTAAAGTTTAAAGTAAATTTCTAAAGACAGTTAAAACTTTTTTTTCTTTTAGTTTCCATTAATTTTCTATTTATTTTTAAACCTTGGCAGATAAAGCCAGGTCTGAGTTCATATGCAGAAGACCCAAGGGCTGCTGCAAATTCTCTAAAACCTCTTCTTGAGAAAGCTGAAGCTGTTGTCCCTAAGAATTTACACACTCAAACTCCTATTAAAATTGGGGTCAGTCACTCTTAACTATCAGCAAAATTACTAATTAATATTGTTGTGGAAAAAATTAGTACAGCTATTAACATTATTCTTGGGTTAATGTTAATTCATTAATACAGGCAACTGCAGGACTGAGGTTGTTAAAGGGTGATGCATCCGAAAAGATTCTGCAAGCAGTACATGCAACTTTTATCCTTACTTGCCGTTATTAATTGGAAAATTGATCTTAATTAATGTATTATTTGATAATCCTTCATAATACAAATTTTAATTGTTGCTTTTTCTTATTATAATTACTTTGGTTAAGGTGAGAGATTTGCTGAAGAAGGAGACGACTCTGAGTTACAAGGATGAATGGGTCTCTGTTCTTGAAGGAAATCAAGAAGGTTCTTATTTCTGGGTAAGTTTGTTTAATTATTAAACTTTTACTTTACATGACAAAGGAATATGATTTAATGTTGTAATTGGGTTAATTAAATATAGTGTTCATGCGTGAAAATAACATGCTAAAAAAGCCTGCAAAACTAATGAAAAATCTCTTTACTTCAGGAAAATATATAAATAAAAAGATGATGTAGGGTGTGGTTAAATTTATAGATGGGCATTCATTTTCACTTCTCTTTAACATCAAAGCCACTATACTTTCTTTTTTTTTTTATAGCGAAAAATCACTTGGGGCAAAGCTTAAGACGTGGTTTTTGGATTAGAAAAAAAGGCTTTGTCAATTTAGTATAATAACAAAAAAAGTTGAATAACCCCTTGTATTTGGAAAACAAGAAAGTTTTTCACCGGCAGTCGGCAGAGTGTTCGAGTTGGTTGGGAAAGTAATCTCCCGAATAGGGATCACAAGTACTCGACTTGTTTTTGGTCGACTTATACAGTTTACCTCTTCAATATGATTTGTGGGCTATTATATTAGAGCAAGGTTTACTCTATGCACACCCGAAGAATAAGTTACTCTATGCAAGGTTATGTTAGAGCAAGTTTTTTACTCTTTGGAAATTTTCTTGTCAACCATTAAAAAAGGAGCTTTCCAAAAGTCATATAAATATTTCGCCAACAGTTAAAATGACTTGTTTTTATCATGAAAATGCAGGTGGCTTTGAACTATTTGTATGGGAATTTGGGCAAAAATTACTCAGGCACCATTGCTACAATTGATCTTGGAGGTGGTTCAGTCCAAATTGCTTATGCTGTATCAAAACAAAGTGCTTTAAATGCTCCAAAGTTACCTAAAGGAGAGCCTTATGTTCAACAAAAATCACTTCTTGGAACAAATTATTACCTCTATGTTCACAGGTTTCATTTTTTTTTTATAATTTATAGTAATTATTTTCCTATTAATAGATTCATTTAATTTCTCAAAGCATTGCTAATTAACAACTTTATTTTTGTGTTCATTCATGCGCTACAGTTTTCTAAATTATGGATTATTAGCGGCCAGAGCTGAGATTTTGAAGGCCTCTAAAAATTCTACCAGTCCATGCATCGTGGAAGGGCATGATGGTACTTTTCTTCTAACAAATAATTAAACTATATTAACCAAAGGATTAATAACACTTCTGATTCTGCAGTTATTTCAAAATTTCTAATTTTAGTCCTTGTGATAATCGACTAAACCTATTTATTTACCTTCATAAATGTAAATATGTTTGATTGTGAACACTCAGAAATGTACCATGATTACAAATTGTTTAACCAAGTAACTACTAGTGTGTGTGATATAAATAAATAAACTTGTACTATACCTCTATATTTGACTGTAATATAGTTCTAAAATAGTTAAAATATAGTAACATCTTTCATACATAAAGGACTAATAATATAAACATTTCAATTAATTAAAAATTAAATGTATTTGGTCAAATACTTTTTTAACGTTTAAATTGTTTCTTTTTTTTTTTTAATCTTTTACTTGAAGGATACTACACATATAATGGAGTAGCTTATAAAGCAGCAGCACAAAAACATGGTCCAAGTGTTAGGAGATGCAAAGCAGTAATTAGAAAATTGTTGCAGCTTAATGCACCTTGCAAACACCATAATTGTTCATTTGCTGGAGTTTGGAATGGTGGTGGTGGGGCTGGAACCACAAATCTCCATGTCTCTTCATTTTTCTATGATTTTGCTTCTGTGGTAAGTATAGTAGAAAATGAATTATTAGTCTATATATATCCCTATTTATTCATATATATTATGTGATGATGATTTGATTAATAATTTAATTGTAGGTTGGTATAGTAGATCCAAAAGAGCCATCTGGTATATCTCAGCCAATACAATATTATAAAGCAGCAAAGCTTGCTTGCCAGACTAAGAAGCAAAACATGAAATTAGTATTCCCTAGCATTGGAGATAGAGACATACCCTTTATCTGCATGGATTTAACGTATGAATACACATTGTTGGTAGATGGATTTGGTAAGTTCTTTAATCAACTTCTTTGTTTAGCCAATATTATTATGTAGTACCTTTTATTTCTACCTGTTTTTAATATCACACTTTTTTTGGATTAATGAACGTAACAGGCATTGATCCTTACAGAAAGACCACATTTGTGCATCAAGTCAAATACAAAGATCACCTTGTTGAAGCAGCATGGCCATTAGGCTCTGCTATTGATGTTGTCTCATCCACAACATGACAACCTATGTTAGGATATTAGTATTTTTTCTCTTTAATTTCTCCAGTTAATTTTGGACTTTGAATTGCTTTAGTATTTAACGACCTAGTTTTGCTCTCCCTGTACACATTCTTCACTTATGGATATCTCAGTCTTATATCAAGATCCTGCATTCATCAATAATAGAATTTCCTATATTGAGTCGCACTCGACTGTAAGAGGTGTTAATCCTTGATCATCACCCTTCATTAAGGCTATGATTCACAAGAGGTTGTTAGTAGTAGCCTTGATGATTCCTTTAGTGAAGCCAATAATCCCATCTCTAGTACTGTTGTTCCTAATGATTCCTCCTATGTCTCCTGTGCCTGAATAGCCAAGACCGGGACCGGAACCATCGGTATTAAGCTTATAGGTTCCCACTATAACCCAGACAATCACATCATGAATAAGTTGCCGAAATTCCCCTGAATAGATTGGGCCTATTCCACCCCATTTGGACATAAAACTTTTTTTTTTTTTTTCGCTTTTTAAACCAGCTGTTTGGTTATATTCTGGCAATTTTCCACACCAAAATTTAAAACCAGTTTTTCAAGGTCAAAAAAGATCTCTATGAAATTTTACTAATATTTTGTCCAAACACAACCTTAATTTTCTTAAACTTAACTTCAAATACTAGAAACATTTTTTCAAGTATCACTCTGTTCATGTTCAAACGCTTATAGATTATCTGTTACTATTAACTAGCAAATCCTTAATTGTGAAAATTAAAGAGAGAACTTTCTGTAGGAACGGAATAATTGGAATATCTTGATTTAACTAAACTGTTTTATTTTTATTCTAATGATAATACTAAGATGATATATAGAGAGAGATATCTTTTGATTTACTTATTAACTTGGATAATAATTTTAGCTTAGCTTGCTGGAAGGGTTGAGAGGTCAATGCTCCTATTAATCTATCAAAGAAATCGAGCTGTCGTATTCAACATTTTAAAAATCTGACTTCTTCCACGGATTCTCAGTCAATTTTCATAATGAAATATTGAATTCTAATATCCACTCCAATGAAGCAGACAGAAAAAAAAAATGTCATATAGTACTAGCATTATGTATGGCATATGTTAAGTTGGACTGAGATTTTTTATTTTCTATGCCGTATTCGTATCGAATTCTCTCAAATATTTACTATTTTTAAGAATTCTACACGTATCTGTTGACTTATGAAGAGTCCGATCAACACTAATGTTTATAAGTTCGAGTCATTATAAGAAAACTAAAAGCATATCCTTTTCTAACGGGTTTTATACAAACATAAATTTGGACCAGTTGGGACGCAATATAAATCAAGACATCGAGTGGGGAAAAAAAATACTAGACAAAATGGTAGGATACTATCAGAAACATTTTTTTTGAAAAAAAAAATTAGTTGATTTTGCTTTAATAAGTTTAGTATCTACCTTGATTACATCACGCACACATATAAAGAATAGGTATTCGTATCTGCCATTCTACCTTACAAGATGTCTTGTAGCAATAATAATAAACTAAACTTATTAAATACGTAATATTATTTATGATCACCTCATATTTTAACAGGATAGTACTATTTATTCATAAGTCAACTGATTATTTATTTCATATACTAAGATGCTTCATCGATCACCTAAACAAGCTAACTTGAAAAATAACCTAAATACCAATCCTTTTGGAGGTAATTACTCTCTCCCACTTTTTTTAATTACTTTACTCTCTCTCCTATTAATATACATAACATAGCCGACATATACATAGCATACTGTGTATTTGTTGGGATTTTTGTAATATGTTTAGGAAGTTGGAATTATAATATTGGAAACATAAGTTGTGTATTTGTGTAATTTTTAGTTATAAGTTTATTACCAATGGGCCGGAGTATATATATATATATGTATGGAATGGAGGTAATTAATTCTGGGAAGAAGGCATGGAACCATGGGTAAAAGACCAATACTCAACTTTAAATAAATAATAAAGTCTTTGCTAAACTTAATTAGAGTGAATACGTTTTTTTCGTGACAGTGACATTTGAGACAACTTGCATCATATTTACTACATAATATATTATTAATGTACTTTAGCTTATAAAAAACATTTTATACACTTAAATTATTTGATTGATTTCTCATGTACTATCTTTAACTAATACTTAATTATTATCTCAAAAAGTCATTCTTCTTCCGCAAAACAGAAATTTCTTAAATGATAATTATTGCAAGTTTACAACTGTTTTTTTTTCCTTTCTTAAGGAGGTATATAGAGCAAGTTTCTTATAATTGGATTTTTGCTAGAAAAAGCTGGTGAAATTTCCCGAATATAATCATTTTGCAAGAAAACAAATCGAAGAAAATTCCCTCTAGATTGGACCAATTCTAGTTCTAGAATAATTGTTACTTCTAATTAATTAACAAATGGAGAAAATTTTGTATTGGAGGGAAATATACAAATACCAATGAAATAGAGTATCTTTATTTAGTGGGAATACTAATATGACATAGCTACATTTTAAAAAAAAAAAAAAAAAAAAACCTTTACTGATTAACTTGAATAATCTTTTATCTTAGCTTGTTGGAAGGGTTGAAAGGTTAATGTTCGTAATTAGTCAGTCAATTAAACCTTTGGCTGTCGTATTCAATGTTTTAAAATCTTGCTTCTTCCACGGAATCTGAGTCAAATATCATAATAATTTATTTTTTTTAATTTCAAATATCCACTCCAAAAAAATAAAAAGAAGAATTAATATATACTAGTATTATGGTATATGTGATCATAGAGTACTGCTTACTACAAAATCATACTGTATCATTTTACTATGGTCATGTGATAAATCAAAGTGGGAATGTGCATGTGTGTTAGTTACTGTAATACTTTACTAGTAGTTATTCTTTTTGTTTACTTCATTATAGGAAAATACTAAAAGTTTATGAGAGCAACTTATCAAAGCTTAGCATGAGATATACTCTGATTTGGGAAACTATCTAAGCAAAGAAAACCTGTCATCTTAAAATTGAAGAATTAAAAAGTTATATTGCTTTACATTTACTCAAAGATTATAGAAAGGAAATGTCTCCCTAATAAAATTAAATCAAGTCCAAAATTTTCTAATTCACACTTTCTATTTTTTCATATATTCTTCCACCAGTTCTATACACACGGACACACATATTATAAAAAATAATAATATATCCTATTTGGCAATTCATGTAAGTATCACCCTCCACAAATTACATTTATTTTACTAATAACAATTAAAAGCTAAAATATTATCTTTTATCAAACTGAATTAATTTCAAAATACTTACTTTATAGAAAACATGAAGTCATTTATTATCTTTTTGTTTCCTATTTTACCATAATTACTCCGATCAATCAATAATTATTGATTAAGCTAAGTTAGATTTTTAGGAGAAATATAGAAGGTACTCTAGTTATAATATTTTTAAAGAGTTTTCAAAAATTATAGAAGGCAGACAATATGATCTAGATAATACACACTTGTTATTTGGATTAATTTAGATTCACATGTGATTTTTTTCTCTGTACTCAGATAAGAAACTATTACCTTTCTATTCATAATTTATGTGTTATTTTTCAATTTTTGAGTGTCAATTTGACAAATTTTTAAAGATAAAATAAATTAAATTAATTTAAGATTTTACTATTAAAATTTATATATTAAAAAATTATACTATACAATAAATATTATAAGTCACTATTCTATTCTTATTTATATTAAAAAGATATTTTAAAATAATGAATATATTTTACATAATTTGAATTTAACAAAAGCGAAAAGTCTCACGTAAATTGAATCGAGAGTGTGCTAAATTTTTCCTCATTCGCAAATATGAGAATAAATTAAAAATGCTCCCCCCTTCTTATTTACTTATTTACTTGGGAGTTTGGGCCACAAGTGACAAAAGAGTTTTAAAATGAGGTGTAGGTGTCACAAGTCTTAATAATTGAGTAGAGGTGATAATTACTTCATTATGGTTTAAGAAAGTTTGGAAAATTTCAAAATAACCCATAAGTTTTTAAATTTACACTTTGATTCAAATGTTAGTTAATATATAACGGGAAACGAAGGGAAAAAAGACGTCTTTTTCTCTCTCCTCATCCGTTGTTATTTTCTCTCTTCGCGATATTTGTTGTTCATTGTTGCTGCTGCTTTATTGATCATCTTCTGATTCATTACCATCATCTTATACTTCATTATCAACTTCATATTCTTCTTGTTGACCATTGTTGTTGTTGTTGTTACCCCAACTGCTGCTCTTTGACCAAATTCTTATGTCAAATTTTGTTTCGTAAATCACTTTCAACTTTGAAATTTACTTGAGAGGAGACTTTGGTAAGTCAGATTATGCTTTTTAGTTGAATCTAGGTAACTTTTTTTTTTTTTTCAACAATAGTTTGCACGCGAACATGAATACAATACAAGAGCAATCTGTTTAAACAGATCCATTATCTGCGGCACCAGATAAATGTTCTGTTGTAACAGTAGACTCATGTTGGATTCATGTTTAAGGGTTCTAGGTGCCCGTAATATGATTATGAATCAAATAGATGGGTATTCTGTTGCACCAGATTAGTAATCTGTTTCACCAGATAAATAATCTGTTTCATCAGATTACTAATATGTTTCGAACAACAAAATACAACTCCCGTCACACACAAAACCTAACAGATAACTCATATGTTCTTGCTAATGATATTGGAATCAAATTATTCCTTAATTGTAGACATGTCATTCGTTAAGAAATAGAAATAGACAACAGAAAAATTAAATAAGAAATAAAAAGTCAAGTGCATCAAACATAATTTTTTATAAAACAAACAAAAAAATACATAGATAACAGAAAAAAAAGCTTAATTATTATTATCATCATTATTAACATCATTATTATTTGTATGGCCAGCCGGCCAATCTTCAAAGGGCAGCAGCAGCGCCCTCCGCAGCCTGCGGATCTCCCGCGGCATCCTTACTCTAACGGAGGCCAACTCCCAATGCAGGTCATGAACCTCCTTCTGCAGTTTCCTCATGGCGTCTCGTAAAATAGCGACATCCCACACAGGATCAGCCATATCTAAAAAATGCATAAGTTGACAAAACACACACGTAAACACAAAAGTAAAGAAAAGAAAGAATTCGAATGTAATGTAATGTAATGTAATGTAATGTAATACAACGTATATTTACACAAAAATCAAGAAAAAAACTTACCAGAGACAGGAAAAAGCTATCAAGTCCTTGAAGAGAAAGTAGTTGAAGGTATAACAAGAGCGAGGAATAAATAGTGTGTAGCAGAACGAACGATTGAGTAAGGAGGGACCTATTTATAGAGGATTGAACTTGAATGAGTTAGGCAAAAAATCGCAACTGTTCACCTTCATTTATTAATGACATTCTTGATTACTGTAAAAAGTTATGACTTAATTAAATTAATCAATATTATGATAAGTCATGACTTTTCAGCTTTATTATTATTAATAATTAGTTCTTTCCCGGAACTATTTTTTTTACACTGTTTTGGACAACAGATAATATATCTGTTGCATCAGATAAATCATCTGTTACAACAGATATATCATGATTTCCAACAAATAGATAACCTGTTGCATCAGATAATATATTTGTTGCAACATATAATAGATATATATTTTTTAAAAAATATATTATCTTCATGACATCCAAATTTTCTGACTTTTTAATTATATAAATTAATAAACAGATTTAAAGGCACAATTGTTCACCTCCATTTATTAATGACATTCTTGATTACTGTAAAAAGTTATGACTTAATTAAATTAATCAATATTATGATAGGTCATGACTTTTCAGCTTTATTATTATTAATAATTAGTTCTTTTCAGGAATCGTTTTTTTTACACCGACTTGGACAACAGATAATATATCTGTTGCATCAGATAAATCATCTGTTACAACAGATATATCATATTTTGCAACAAATAGATAACCTATTGCATCAGATAATATATCTGTTGCAACATATAATATATATTTTTTTTAAAAAAAATATATTGTCTTCATGACATCCAAATTTTCTGACTTTTTAATTATATAAATTAATAAAGCAGATTTAAAGGCACAACTGTTCACCTCCATTTATTAATGACATTCTTAATTATTGTAAAAAGTTATGACTTAATTAAATTAATCAATATTATGATAGGTCATGACTTTTTAGCTTGAAGCTTAGCTTTATAATTATTAAAATAATTAGTACTTTCTAGCAACCGTTTATTTTTTACACTGAGTTGCACAACAGATTATATATTTGTTGCATCAGATAAATCATCTATTACAATATATCATCTGTTGCAACAAATAGTTCAACTGTTGCATCAGATAATATATCTGTTGCAACATATAATATATATATCTGTTAAATTTTTTTTATCTTCATGACATCCAAATTTTCTGACTTTTTAATTATATAAATTAATAAAGAAGATTTAAAAACAAGAATATTTCTGGTGAGTTTTTTACGGTTTAAATTGTGTTTAGCATTTATTTCCTTATTCTTTTCTGTGAAAAGAAATGACTTAATTAAATCAAGCTGGTGGTGACTTAATCTTTCCGTTTCTTTAATAATCATTTTTATTAATTGAGTTATGGAAACAAATTGTATATCTGTTGCATCAGATAACCCATCTGTTTCAACAGATATACCATCTGTTGCTATAAATCGACCATTTGTTTAAGGAGTTTTTTTATTTCTTCTAATTGATTCATAAGTCGCAACAGATGAGAAATTTGATGCATCGGAAGCATTTTTTATTTTTGTTTGTTTGTTGAATGTGTTTAGACTAAAGTCACAGTCACGACTATTCATTAACTTTTTTCTTAAAAATCATATCATCATATATATATCGTAATTAAATTAATCCAATGTTGTGACCTTTTTTTAAATTAAATAATCTTTCTTTTACGATTATAATATCATTTAGTTCTTTATTATTTATTAACGAACCATTTTTAGGAGAATTTCTCATCATGACCGCATCCCTAACTCCAACCGCCGACATGTTTTGAATGGGGAATAAATAGAATGATAATTAAATATTGAATAAGAATTAAAAATTCAAAATCGATCAAACCAAACCAAACCTATACATGAATTTTTTTGAACCCCTTATAGGTAGATCGGATATAAAAAAGGAAAATACATACGCTAAAAGAAACAAAAAACATAACTTAATTATTATTATTATTATTATTATTATTATTATTATTATTATTTTTATTATTACTATTATTATTGTCAACCTGACAATTTTCATCCGGTAGCAGCAGGGCCCTCCTCAGCCTTGCTCGGAAGTCGGCCAAATCCCTCTGAAGTTCATCAAACTACCTTTGAAATTCCTGCAAGGACTCGATATGAACCTTCTTGTACGAATCTGGATCTGACATATTAGTATTGTAAGTATAGTAGAATGAACGAGAGTGAGTGAGGAGGCCGGAGGGACCTATTTATAAAATGATTGAGAATTGAAAGGGACTGAACTTAGTCAAACAAAAAGCCACGACTGTTCATATCCCTTAAAAGGAAAAATTACACAAATTCCATATTTAAGACACCATATTACACAATATCCCTTAATGTTTTAAAAAATTACATAAAATCTCGGATTCATATTTACTAGTGATACATATGATATATGTATCACTGCTTAACATATGTATCACAATTCAAAATTTTGGGATAAAATGTAATTAGCAAACTATCCGGGATTTAATGCAAAATTGCTGAAACTATCCGAGATTTATTTGTTGTGTGTGTTACTTAAATAATACTGGTGACTTTATTAATAAGTAAATTAGAAAAAAAAATGGATCTAAATACAACATTTTATCTTTTTGTTGTATTTTCGAAAGATAAAAATTGGTAATCTGTTGCAAAATATATTCCACCTGTCAGATAACTTACAACATATGGACAATTTGTTGCAACAGATGGATATATCAGTTTGCTTTTCCTTTAGCTGGGGCGTCTATTTCAACTTGCTAGTCATCTGTTTATTCAATTTCATCGAGAGCAATCGATTTTTCTAAACACTTCTTGGCTAAATTCAATTTTTGCTCTTGGATTGCTCCTGTTTTTTTCTTTGCATCCTTCAACCAAACTAAATTTTTGCTATTAGATTGAGGGCAAAAATTGAATTTGGAGGCCAGCTTGAAGGATGCAAAAAAAAAAAAAAAAAGTAGTCCAAGAGCAAAAATTGAGTTTGACCAAGAAGTGTTTAGAAAAATCTATTGCTCTCGATGAAATTGAATAAACAGATGATTAGAAAGTTGCAACAGATGCCACATCTGATGGAAAAGCAGACTGATATATACATCTGTTGCAACAGATTGTCTATATGTTGTAAGTTATCTGACAGGTGGAATATATTTTGCAACAGATTACCAATCTGT
This sequence comes from Capsicum pubescens, assembly GCA_030864215.1. Classification (NCBI taxonomy): domain Eukaryota; kingdom Viridiplantae; phylum Streptophyta; class Magnoliopsida; order Solanales; family Solanaceae; genus Capsicum; species Capsicum pubescens. The sequence goes on along the minus strand of CM061539.1, from coordinate 181,289,791 downwards.
TTCTTTCGAAAATACAACAAAAAGATAAAATATTGTATTTAGATCCATTTTTTTAATTTACATATTAATAAAGTCACCAGTTTTATTTAAGTAACACACACAACACATAAATCCCGGATAGTTTGCGTCAGATGTGGAGTCTGATGCAACAGATATGGAGTCTGATACAACAGATATGGAGTCTGTTGGAATACATAGCAGCCTTACTGGTAGTTTGATTTGTCCCATCAGTTGCTCCGTCTGTTGCAACATCAACAACAACATAAATTACAAACAACAAATAAAAAACATCAACAACAAAGAAAACAACAACATTTGTTCCAACAACATCATCAACTACAAAGAAGCATACATCCTATGTTCCAACACCATTAACAATAAGGGACGGACCCACATAGAGTCCTCCGAGTGCGCGAGCACAGACTGAACTCGTATCGAACTTTATATATGTATGTGGAAATAAAGAAAAAAACGTATATAATCTAATCAGTGAGCACCCATAGTAAGAGTTGTTTGGTTAGCCTAGTTGTTGTTTATGGGTGCTTAAGGCTATTTATTTCTTTTGGTCTTGAGTTCAATTCCCACTCAGCACATATTTTTTAAATTTTGATAACCAACTCTTCTCTTCTTATTCACTTTAAACTTTTTATTTTTTTCTCCCTTACTCCTTGTGTTGATTGTTCGGACTCCACTATTTTTAAGCTAAGAAGCACCCACCGTCTAAACCACACCACACCACAAGTTCCAACAATGCCAAACCCACCAACACCACCACACCACAAGTTCCAACAATGTCAGCCCCACCAACAACATCAATAACAGCATCAACAACAAAGAAACAAATAAAATACATAAAAAAAAATGATACTGCCAACAAGGCTTTTAAACTTCTCCCAACAGATGACTTTTTTTCGCATCTTATAACAAAAATTCTCAGTATGTTTATTCAACAATTAAAAGTTCCTTCAATTTTTTAAAATAAATATGATATGGGAAAATGGTAATTAAATAAACAAAAAGATGTAAATAAAGTTGCAAGAAGAAGACGAGAATGAAAGAGCAATAGTGAATCATATCATACAATGTCAAAAGGGGGTCAAAACAGTAATTTCAGTCGAGGAATATAAGATATGGATATCAATCGGTTTAGATCCGAACAAAAATTTTTGAGAAAGAGGAGAGAAAAAAAAGGTTGTGATAACCCTAAAGAGGATAGAAAAAAAAAAGATAAGAGATTTAGGGCTGAAGGAGAGGAGAGGAGAGATGAGATAATTCTAATTTCTAGATGTACTACCCTTAATGTTAAATGACTAAACAAAGTGTATTTATTCAAATTTATATTTACAAAGCATAATTAATAAGGCTAATTTGGTAGTAAAATAAACCCCTAATTAATATTTTCTTGATGAGAGTGCCAAGTCAATATGAAAAGAAAGAAGTATTAGGGGTTTCAATATTCATTAATTAATATTCACTAATAATTTGAGGGGCACGAGGAAGAAAATGGGTGACATTGAAAAGACAGGACAAGACTACTCAATGAGATTTTTGAGTTATCCAAGAAATATTTTTTACCGCCTTTAGTAGTACTACTACTTTATCTACTCGGACAGTAGCTTGCTTTAAAATTAAAAGAAAACAAAAAGATTTTCAAACAGATATGTTGTCTGTTGCAACAGATTTAGATATCTGTTTGAGAAATCCCAACAGCTCAGTCATCTGTGACAACAGATGGAAATGTCATTTGATAACTAAATAAAAAACGCCATCTGTTACAACAGATATCAATATCTGTTTGAAAATTTCCAACACCTCAGTCATCCGTCATAACAGATGCAAATGTCTATTTGATAATTAAATAAGAAATGTCATCTGTTGCAACAAATATTGTTATCTGTTTGAAATTCTCCAACAACTCAGTTGTTTGTTGCAACAGATTTCATTGCAATTGATTTAGGATGAACTAGGGATGAAAGAAGGAGCTCCTCATTAACTTAATGTTAAGATTAATAATAGTACCTACATCGATCTAGGTGGAACAAGGGATGAATGAATGAGCTCACAGGGTCAATTACAAATCCAATTGAGTCATTGCATTTGCATGGTGTTAGTATTGCGTTCATCCCGACTCGAGTCGTCGATCGATCACTCTGAGTTGAAATGTGTTCTCATTAACTTAATGTTAAGATTAATAATAGTACCTACATTGATCTAGGTGGAATTAGGGATGGATGAATGAGCACAAAAGGTCAACTACAACTTCAATTGAGTTTTTTAGAAATTGCATGAAGAGACGGTACTGCATTCCTCCCGACAAGAGTCATCGATCGATCACTCTGAGACGAACCGATTCTTACTACCTCGTATGTTCAACTAATACCTTAATTGAATAATCTAGGACTAAGGGTGAGTTCTCATAGGGTCAACTACAACTTCAATTGAGTCTTTTGGCAAATGCATGATGAGACGGGACTGCGTTACTCCCGACAAGAGTCGTCGATCGATCACTCTGAGCTGAACTGATTCTTATTACCTCATATGTCCAACTAATACCTTAATTGATTAATCTAGGACTAGGGGTGAGTTCTCATAATGCCAACTACAATAGATGACAGCGCCTATTTGATAATTTACAACAGATGAGTAATCTATTGCAACATATGACTCAATCCATTTGATAATTTACAACAGATGGGTAATTTGTTGCAACAGATGACTTAATTTGTTTGATATTTTACAACAAATGTGTAATATATTGCAACAGATTACATAATCTGTTTGATTTAATCCAACAGAAAAGACATTTGTTGCAACAAGTTGAGCATTTGTTTATATATAATTCAATTGAGTTTATATGTTAGACTAATACCTTAATTGAATGTGAGTTCTCATAGGGTCAACTACAACTTCAATTGAGTTTTTTGTCAATTGCATGATGAAACGGTACTGCGTTCCTCCCGACCAGAGTCGGCGATCGATCACTCTGAGTCGAACCGATTCTTACTACCTCATATGTTAGACTAATACCTTAATTTATTAATCTAGGACTAAGGTACTAATACCTTGGTTGAATAATCTGGGACTAGGGGTGAGTTCTGATAGGGTAAATTATCGATTAATCTAGGACTAATGGTGAGTTCTCATAGGGTCAGCCACAATAGATGGCAACGCCTATTTGATAATTTACAACATATGGGTAATCTGTTGCGACATATGACAATCCATTTGATAATTTACAACCGATGGGTAATCTGTCACAACAGATGACTTAATCTGTTTGATAATTTACATCAGATTCATAATCTGTTGTTACCTAATCTGATTGATAATTTACAATAGATGAGAAATCTGACGCAACATGTTGAACATTTATTTTTTACAATTTTAATTGAGTTCATATGTTAGACTCCTAAATTGATTAATCTAGGACCAGGGGTGAGTTTTCACAGGGTCGGTGAGTTTTCACAGGGTCACCTCCTAGAGTACTCGGTCAACTACAACTTCAATTATTTTTATATGATTTTAAAAATTACGCATATATTTTATGATTTTAAAAATAATTAAGATCATTTCGTACCAAATTAACATTTTCAAAACTACTTTTCATTCTTTTCCAAAATACAAATCAACCCATACAAAACGTTTCATCATTTCAAATCTCGAGGTTTGGCTCTTTCTCTCTCATTCTCACTCAACAATACAGTACAGACAATAACTACTCAACAAATTTGCTCAACCTTCCACAACAGATCATTTTTCTTCTCATTTTCGACCACATAGGTGTTATTTTCGACATCATTCTTACTTGAATCATTCGTTTTCTTTGTCTTCACAGGCAACAGAGTTCGAGAAGAGCTCTATATTTATTTATTTTTTTTAAAAAATAAGGGCTTTTAAGTTAATGATGAAAAATAAAACTTTTAGTTGTATTATCTTCGAGAATGGGTTTACAATTTTGAGTTTTGATGGTAAAATTGTAAGAAGAACTCGAGAAATCCCTAGTTTCCATCGCAGTGTTCCGTTGACTGTCATGGTATAGTTGGATGGTGGTGGTGGTGGTGGTGGTGGTGTTTGTGGTCGTCGTGGTGGCACCGGTGGTGGCATTGGTTGGTGGTGTTTGTGGTGGTGTCGGTATTCGCGGTGTTTGTTTGTTTGTTAGCATTGATTGGTGGTATTTGTGGTGATGGCTGTTGGTGTGTCGGTATTCGTGGTGTTTGTAATGTATTTTTTAAAATCTATGCATACATCAACTGTAATGTAATTTTTGTTTTTCTTTGTCTGTAGGTAAAACATGTCTCCCAAAAGAAAAGAAAGTGAAAGTGGATCAACGTCTGACCACTAAAAAAAAAGGCTACAGTATAGAGGGATTCAGAAGATCTTCCTGAACAATCTCAGTCAGGGAAAAGTGAAGCTGAGGAGAGATATGAAAACAACATTGAGAGAGGTGAACAAGGGTCCGTAGATAGTGATGAAGAAAATAAAAGTGAGAAAGAGGAGGAATTGGAGAGTCAGAAAGAGAAAGAGGACCACATTATACGACTTTCCTTGGGCTTTCATGGTAAAATTAATCACTAATTTTACTCATCCATTAATTTATATTGAATATAGTTATTATGATTTTTTTTTGCTTGCTTTCTGTTTACACTTTTTAGGCTTGGGCATTTGAAGTCATTCCTTCCCTCCGAAGCATTTAATGGATTACCCCGATGAGGTTTCTCATCCAAAGATGTTTAGGTGGCTGGCTGCAAAGAGCAACCCCAATATTAAGGAGGCTGGTCTCTTTAACCCTCTGGATGATGCAGTACGTCTTCTTCAAGTAAAATAATTCTACTCAAAGATAAGATAGATATTGAACAAATGTTATATCTGGTGCATGAGATGTTATATCTGATGCACCAGATGGGACATCTGTTGCGACGGGGTATATCTTGCATCAGATTACCCATCTTTGGCTTTGGTTCTCTGAACCCAACTCCTAAAAGATTAACCATCTACTGTAAATTATGCAACAGATGTTTAATCTGATAACATATCATTCATCTGTTGCGACGTATAGATCATCTGCTGCATAACAGATTACCCGTCTTGTGCAACTATTGCAACAGATGATTGATATTTTGCATCAGATTATCCATGTGTTGTTATGTTTCTCTAAACCAGACACAAATAAATTTTAACCATATACTGCAAACTATGTAACAGATGGGACTTTTTTTTAAACTGTAGCCCAACTGTGAAGATTATTATATTATATGATTTAAATGCATCTGTCTTTTTTTTCTTTTCAAACTATATTATATGTTGCTCTTATATTACTCTTGGTCATGTTGATACTATTGCAGACCCAACGGTGGAGTTAATAAAGAAGGAATTTGCTGGAGCAATAGCCATAAGAAGAGCAGTTAGGCTAGGTCAACCTAATGTTGAGGCTCTTCATGACCATCCTTTTACTAAGACAGATGCGGGTGTTTCTTCTGGTAGAGTTGTTGGTGTTGGTGGCAGGCATGCTGATGCTGCTACCAAAGAATAAATATGTTTGAAAACACCATTTTTCGCCCTTACACAGGTCCCTCTCACCCCTCTTCACCCTCGTGTTCTCGTTGCGAATGCGATGAGTGCAAGGACAGACAGGATAAACTTTTTGAAAAAGTAGAGGCTATCGCTAAAGCTATCGAGGAATTCAAATTCAAGAGGTGTGTCATACTATCCAAGAAGGTGAGAGAGCCACACACTCCTACAACGTTGGTTAGGAGAAAGAAAAGAGCAATTAGAGACGTACTTTTCATTCGGAAATCAAAAGAAATTGCAATTCCTCCCTCTCCAAAAACTGTTGAAGTTCAGGGGCCAGTCAAGAAAGTGGACATATACGCGAAACTTGGCACCGAAGAGAAGAGAGATCTGCGACAGGCCAAGAATGCCAAGCCAGGCGCACCAGATTACCCCAGGCCTCCCTTCCCCCCCCCCCAAGACTTCCAGACTATGACTGATATGCGTATGCCGTACGAGGACAAGGCAAGTTTACTTTTCCTAACCTAGCCCTTCTAATCTACCCCATGAAGAAGAAGCTACGCAACAGATTTCACATCTGTTGCAACAGCTGGGTATACTGGTGCAACTGGTTGTGGTTCTGTTGCAACTTATTATCCATCTGTTGCATAAGTTGTGTTGGATTATTGATTCAGAGAACCCTATGCAACAGATGGACCATCCGTTGCATATTTACAATTACTAACCTATTTAAAAATTGACTTCTTATCTCACAGCATGTTGACATAATTCTATACCTCATGAGGAAAAGACAATTAACGTACCGGGAAGCTTATGACGTTGCCGATAGGATAATGGACCTCGACTTCTGCAAGAAACTCAAGGATAGGTACGATCAACTCAATGGAGAGGCGTTAGCCCTTGGCGTGGGATTTGATTTCCTAGTTCTTACATTGGTCTTGGGTGATGAAGAAACGTTAAGATATGTTAGAGGGGACAGGCCAAATCCACATGGTAAGAGCTGGACCGAGGCAAAAAGGATTCTTGCAGGCATTAGCGTGAACGACATGCATTATCGGGCTGTTGAGATACTACTCGAGGAGGGAAAGATCAATGTTTATGACTCCAACATACCTCTCGTCGACGATTTCAATCTTTTTCTCCTCGTGGAGCCACTGATGGTGTTGTTGCCCATCTTGTTAAGGGAGAGTAAACTGATGAATCATTTGCCAAATGAAGTGTTGATGAATAAATCATGGAATTTTGAAGGTCGAAACAGGAGAATGATCCTTCCAAAAGATGGCTCGCACGCTCTTGCACACATCGAATGTTTGTTGACCGACACAGAAATGGCCGAGCCAATGACTTTTCTGTGCGACAACGATGTGGCAAACCTGCAAGAGGTCTGGGCTTATGGGGTACTAACTGGACGCTTGAAGCCTGTGTATATAGAAGAGCCTGTGAAATAGAAATTTTTAATTTTAAGTCACCCTTCACTTTATTACATGTACATGTAGTGACAATAATTTTTTTCTGATGAAAGTTGAGTTTTTTATAATGCAATAGATTAGATTGTCAATCTGTTGCAATAGTGGGAAGACCTGTTTGAATAATCTAATAATCTAAGAATCTAAGTCTAATTTGTTGCAACGGTAGGAAGACTTGTTTGATAATTTCTATGAATAATCTATGTCTAATCTGTTGCAACAGTGGAAAGACCTGTTTGATAATTTCCACAGATGACCTAAATTTTACAACATATGCCTAAATCTTTTTGATATTTTTCAACAGTTACGCTTGAATATCCATGTGCTCGTCGACAACAAACCAGTAGCAAATACACACACCACCATAAAAATTTCAGCAATTAGGCTTCAATATCCATGTGCCCAACAACACCAAATCAGTAGCAATAACGACAACAATGTAGTATCTTCTTGCTCGATTTTGTTTCTCTTTAGAAGCCTTGACTTTGTTCAACAAGCCCCAGATTACACGATTTGCTTGTGAAGAGTGTCGTTCTTCATACCAATCAAAGTAATCGCATCCACCCAATTTCTATAAAAACAGAGAACACAATTACAAAATAATTACAAGTCAATAATTAATCAATTAATTAAATAAAAAAAATATTACCTTTGAAATCTTACAAGTAAAAAAACTACGACCCGGATTTTGTTGAGTCCAAGAAGTCTTTAACAGAGCTTCATGACCGCACTTACAATATCGAAAATCTTTATCACAAAAAACAGTGAAAGATACGCTCGACATTGTCAAGGTTAGTTGGAAAAATGAAAGTAATAATTTGAAGAATTTGGATAGATAAAAGAAGATGACGATGAAGAAGAAGATTTGAGAATTTAGGGTTAAATTTTAGGAGGAAGATGAATATATAAGACAATAGGGGGGGAATGACCGTTGGGGGCCAAGTGACGGCAAGTCAGCGAAATATGCCAGGACTGACACTAATACATTTGATGCCTATTTTATTTTACGTCTTTAAAATGAACATGTCTACTTGATTCCTATTTTATTTTAGGTGTTTGAACTGAACACCGTCGATGGGTTGCACCTTTTTTATTTCAATTCACTTTAAACTTTTTAAACGTAGTGGCAATTTTTTATGTCCAACAAAAGTTGAATTTTTATAATGCAACAGATTCTCCATCCGTTGTAACAGTTATCCTACCTATTCTGACATATAGTTTATCTGTTGTAATAGGTTGGTCATCTGTTGCATTATCTTAATGTTTTTATCTAAAGTCCATCTGTTGCAACAGTGGAAAGACATGTTTGATAAATTCCAACAGATAACCTACCAGTTGTAATATATATATAAATTTGTTCGGTTATTCCAATAGATGTGTCGTCTGTTGCAACAGATAAAGTCCATCTGTTGCAACATATGTCTAAATCTATTTTTTTTAATAAATGTGTCATCTGTTGCATTATCTTGATGTTTTTATCTAAAGTCCATCTGTTGCAACAGTGGAAAGACCTGTTTGATAAATTCCAACAGATCACCTACCTATTGCAACATATGTCTAAATCTGTTCGAATTTTCCAATAGATGTGTCGTCTGTTGTAATATTTGAATCTAGTATTCCTTTTCAATTAATAAGCTCAAATCTAAGGAATAAATAAAATTCGTAGACAAAATAAAATAAATCGAAGCCTTCATAAATTAGCTGAAATAAGTCAACGAATAAATGAAATGTAAAAAAATTGTTATGGGTACAAATCTCAAAAAATACATCAACAACAATTTAAGTATACTTCCAAGGATTGCTTTGACAGGCTCAAGCTATAAAGATCTACTCAGTATGGACAAGTTGTTCTTCATCCGGTGCTATGGAATTCGGCTTTGCTCGTCGTGGATCTTCATTGTCGCTTGCGTACGGTTTCTGCGCTTTCTGTTCTCTGCATTTCCATAAAAAGAGTAGCATATTGTCAATGTTGTTCAGCAGTAGCTTCTTCTATATCCACCTAGAAATCTAGAATTGGTCAATGCTAATCACGGAGATACAACAAAACGGAAAAGGATAACTTATCTCTTCTAGCAAATCAAACAGGTCTTCCTCCCGTTTTAAATTATCCCAAATATATTATATTTCTGTTGCAACAATGAATCAACTGTTGGGAAAAATTTCTACATGAGGAAGACCCTATGTGATAATTTCCAACGGATAAACCATTCTTTGCAACATATGAATCATCTGTTGCAGCAAATAGGTCGTCTGTTGGTACAAATAAAAGATGTACGAAGAGTTGTTTGATTTGCTAAAATAGACGAGACATATGTTGCACCAGATAAACTATCTGGTGCAACAGGTTAGTCAACTATTGCAACATATGTATATATTTGTTTGATAATTTTCAGTAGATGTGTCATCTGTTGAAACAAATATGTGTCTGTTTGTTTTGTCAGTTGGAAGACATATAATATATTCACCTTCTTCAGCTCGTGCTGCTCTCCTTTGAACATTGTACATTGCTCAGTCTAACACGCAGACAGAGGAGTTGCAATTTCGCCTCTTTGGATGCCTGATAATGCCCTGAAAATCACTCTCTTTCTCCTCTTAGCCCTAATCTCTAATGGAGCGGATGGAAATAAAATCCTCTTTGATGGAATGAGACCCCTTTTAGATGTTAATTCCTTTACAGAAGCAGTTAATACATTAATAGCATTAATCACTACATCATGTTTCACCCTGCAGTCTTGACATTTGCATGCAGAACATTCGCTGGGAGAGGCAAAATCTGTATAACCAGTATGATCATACTCATAATAATTTTCTTTAAATACTGTAAGAGGAGCATCATTAGCACCAACAGCAGCACCACTACCACCACCAGCAGCTCCATCGACAACAACAAGCCCACCTTCTAAAATTATTTTTCTTGTAATGGTTGTTGCTTCAAACAATTCTATTTTTATTCTGTCGATGACCTTAGGGTTCGATAAAGTTTGCACAGACCGTAAAGTAAGAAAAAATGGCATCTTCAACTCTTGATTGGTCGAAACTAGCGACGGATGCGCATTCTAACATAAATCATTACATATATTAAAATGATGATTAGACCATTCAAAAAAAAATATTAATTAAAAGAAAAAATTAATTATAATTATACTTACTGCATCCTTCGGGGGGTTGAAGAGATCAAGAAATTTTGCATTTTTATGAGTTTTGGCCGACAACCATCTCAAGATTCTTGGACAGAAAACTCCTTCCTGGTAGTTCACTTGTTGTCTCAAATAAGGAATGGCTTCAAACGCCCAAGCTATAAAATAACGCCAATAAATCAAAACCATTATTGAGCGAAAAAAATGAATGACATCATAATAGAAGAAAGAAACATTTACCATGAAATCCCATGGGAAGCCATATAAGTTGACTGTCTTTGGCGCTAACGGAGTCAACAAATATTTGACAGTCATTTTGAAGCTTTCATACTCCCGTGGATAGCTGTTAAACGCCTCAAGATCCTCGGAGAGCTTTATTAAACCGAGGCTTATGTTGTTGTTAACGTCTCTCGCCCAAAGAATATTATGTACAAACCAAACCAAACACAACGATTGTTTGTGCTTCTTTGAAAGTCCTTTACCTTTCAATGCTTCTATCAAATTTTTGTTTCTGAAGCTTGGACCAACAATGGACACCAGGTCATCACGATTACACGACTTGTCTTTGCCTTTTTTGGGTGTGCGGGATGCTTTTTTTTGGGTTAGAATAGGTATAACTTGAGAAGGAGGATAACATTTTAGTATAGTAACTATGACAAACTCCTTCCAACCAAAACAAACAGGCATGCCACAGTAATTTATCCACACCTCATCCATCTTATCTTTGTTTTCATACATAAGCCTACTCTTGAGAAGTTCATATACCATTTTCATTTGGAAACGAACATTGTTGTCCTCCGGCAAATCAAGCTATTTCCCAAAGCAGTTGTCCCTGAAATAAGAATCCAATTTTTATTCTTGAAGTATTTTTCTGAAGGCGTCGAAAGATTTTCCCATGGATGACTTAACCACGAAATCACCCGTTAAATCTGCGGCACCATCGCACTGCATTCTCATAAGACAACGATCAATGTTGAAGGCTTTGACCAGCTCTTCGGTGGAAGGGCTATTAGCATCTGCATCATCTCTTTTGAAACATTCCTCCTTCCCGTGTTCATCATATTCTTCTCCCGATTGAGATAATGTTTGTAAAGCAAGCTCATAGAGTGGTGGATGTAGCCTAGCTGCTTCACTTGTTCCTTTACTTGGACTTGATTCGGTTTCTGTTCTTTTGGGAACCATATTATCTAAAATAATAGGAACATAAAATAATATATTATTGTTGATTAATGCATCGTTAAAAAGGATAACGGTAAATCAAACAAGCAAAACAGTAAAATAACAGTTGCAACAGATCACCGATCTGTTGCACCAGGTAGTATATCTGTTGCAGCATATAACCAAACTGTTGCAGTGGATGAGTAATCTGTTTCAACAATACAAAACATACCACTCATCTTTTAACACAGATAAATGGTTTGTTCAACAGATCACACAACTGTTATGACATCATCTGTTGCAACATATGAGTGATCTATTGGAATAGTTAAATAATCCGTAGCAAGCTGAGTAATCTGTTGCGACAATACAAAATATATCACTCATCTGTTGAGAAAAATGAATGGTCTGTGCAACAGGTCACACATCTGTTGCAACACATGAGTGATCTGTTGGAACAGTTATCAACGGTCAATATTGTTTAGATTTCTTCCAACATAGGGTCGTCTATCGCGGCAGATGAATGATCAGTTGGAAAAATCAAGTCTTGGACTTTATTTGTAGGAAGAGTTGGTATGATTTTATCCAACAGGAGGTTCATATGTTGCATCAGACATTAATTTGATGGTTCTTCCATTGCACCAGATGGTTAATTAGTTACATCAGATTTTTTATCCGAAGCTTAATTTGTTGCAACATATGGTAAAGTTGTTGCATCAGATTATTAATCTGTTGCATCAGAATTGTAATCTGATGGTTCCTCTGGTGCATCAGTTGGTTGATCTGTTGCATCATATGATGAATCTATTGCATCAGATGGTTAATATGTTGCACCAGATGGGTAATCTATCGGAGGAAATAGCAGCACGATTTTGTTAAATAAAAAACAGCAATTTCACCATTTTTACCAAGAACAAGAACAGAACAAATCAAACCAAATTGTCCTTTTATTTTTATAAACACAAACAATAAAAATCAAAGTTCAAAAAAATGCAACAAACAACAAAATATCATAATTCACTTCTAAAAGAGAAGAGAAGAGAAGAAATACCAGAAATTAGGGTTTTATTCAGACCGCATTTCAAATTAGTGCAACAAATATTGAAATTGTTAACCAATACTATAAGAGAAGTTGCCTCAAGTTCCTCGTTTTCTTCAAAACTAAAAAGGCCATAAATTTTTACCTGTGAAAGAAGAAAATGACCGATGAAGAATTCGAAGTTGTTGTGGCCGGAGAGCAAGGTTGTCACGTCGATTGAAGTCGAAAAGAAACTGGAATCCCAGCTATTTATAGTCGGATGTTGAAGTCGTCGAGGATTGAAATAAGAAATTTGCAGAACAGTTGGTTGGGAGAGAGTTAAGAGAAGTTGTCGAGAGAGGAATAAGAGACAGGTTGATTGAATTGAAGAGGGGAACTCGAAGCCCAACTATTTATCGTCGGGGATTGAAGGGAGAAATTTTGCAGAACTGTTGGTTGGGAGAGAGTTGAGAGAAGCTGTCGAGAGAGAGGAGAGAGTGGTTGATTTGGATTGAAAAGGGTGTGGGTTGGGTTGATTTGTATTTTTGAAAAGATTAGAAAGTTTTGAAAATATTAATCAAGTCCACAATTAACTTGATCAAGTTTCCTAATAATGTGTGACCCTATCTATTGGTCAATGTCACAAATCATTCATTTAAGACTTAAAAGACACCCATCCTTCAATTTTCTCTATTTACTTGTCTATAAATTGCACATCCCTTAAGAAATTATTATTTTCTTCATTCATTTTTTGTTTATTTTTTTATTTTAAAATATTCAATAATACTTGTTCAGTTTATAAAATCTATGGATAAGTTATTTATTTTTACCCATTTTATTCGTAGCATTATATACATTCATTATCAAATGCATTTTTGAAGCATTAAATTTATTATATTTAAAGAGTAATATAGTAAAATTATCTCTATCATCTACTATTTTTTAATTCCCGTATTAATAGAAAAGTAGACAAATAATGATGAATGGAGAAAATAATTAGAAGCTAATTTGACTAAATTAGTTTTATTTATTATTTTTTTTAATTTAATTTTTTTTATATTATATTAATATCTCTTTCATATTTATTATTAAGAATAAAAAAAATAAAAAAATAACTAACTACATAAATTTTGTAAAATGACAAGCATCTAAAAAATAAATAAAAATATTTATTTATTTTTAGTAAGAAGGACAATTAATTAAGAACAATGCGAGTATAAATATGTTTTCATTAACAGTTGGGAACTTGAGCAGTTGCCATCTATGGTAGTTGCTCTGACTCCTTCCACCACCTTCCACCCCAACCACCCCCTACCCCCACCCCCCACCCACCCACCGCAAACTTCTTTCGTTTCTTCTACGTCATACAAACAAGTAACAAGTAAACAATTCTACAACTACAACCATTACACACAAAATACTCAGAAAAAGTCTCCTTTCTCTTAAGTCTTCTCTTGACTCTTTCTTGATTTTTGCCCCTATGTAACACCATCTGTTTCTTTCCTCCTATTTACACCTCTATACACTCTTCACTCTTTTTTATGCAACCCCAGAAATTTGTTACAACTGTTTGTACTCTCTTCACTTCCTGCAGACATGGATGTTCTGTTATTCCTAGTTGTTTCCTTGATAGTATCGAAGGTTGTTGTAGTAACTGAGGCAAGATTTATAGTTGAGAAGAACAGTATAAGTGTTCTGTCACCTTATTCAATGCACTCTAAACATGATGCTTCTATTGGTAACTTTGGTGTTCCTGATTATGGTGGCTCTTTAGTTGGAACTGTTGTTTATCCTAAAAAAGGTGTCAATGGATGCAAAGAGTTTGATGGTGACAAGCCCTTCAAGTCTAAGGCTCATCGTCCTAATATTCTTCTTCTTGATCGTGGAGGTAACTTATATTTTAATTATTAGTATTAATTTTTAATGATTTGGAAAATTGAAAAAAAAAAAATATATATATATATATATACAAATTTTTGGGTGATATATAGTTTTAATTTTTGATTTGATGCTATAGTATTTGAATTGATAGATACTAGTTTAGGAAACTTACGAGTTTCTCTATAGTGGGTTGGTTCTAGTTAAATTTTTGTATTTATTTAGTGAATTTTTTAGTACAAATACAAAGTTTGAACTAAAGCTACGGGGTTGGACTAAAACCATAGGTAGCCTTTTAGGTTCGCCTCGAATAGTATGCTGAACTATGAGATAAATACGATAATTCATCTGAAGATCAGTCAAAGGAAGTGTATGCTTCAAACATTGTACAGAACATAAAAAGATAATTTCATTTTGGAATTCAATTGGTGTCCTTTATTATACTAATAGTTTCACTTGTGTAATGAATTTTATCATTTATATTAACTTCATGAAATTTATCCATTTTAATTATATGATCGGTCGGTTAATATACGAGCTGTGGTACTATCTTCAGCAAATGGAAATCTATGCCTACGTCAATAGTAAACTGTGGATCGACTTGAGTTTATCATATTAGATAAAGCTATATGCTTTCAATAATTTCTTTTCTTCTTTTGCAGACTGCTATTTTGCTTTAAAGGTTTGGAATGGCCAACAAGCCGGAGCGGCTGCAGTTCTAGTTGCTGATAGCATAGATGAGTCTCTTATAACAATGGATTCTCCTGAAGAAAACACGGATGCCAATGGATACATCGAGAAGATTGGAATACCGTCGGCATTAATTGGAAAATCCTTTGGTGACACGTTGAAAGAAGCTCTGAAGAAGGGAGAGGAAGTTGTGATCAAAATGGATTGGACGGAGTCAATGCCTCACCCTGATCAGCGAGTCGAGTATGAGCTGTGGACTAATAGCAACGATGAGTGTGGGGTTCGTTGTGATGAGCAGATGAATTTCATCAAGAACTTCAAGGGACATGCTCAGATACTTGAAAAGGGTGGTTATACTTTGTTCACGCCACACTATATTACTTGGTACTGTCCTGAAGCTTTCATTCTTACCAGCCAGTGCAAATCTCAGTGCATAAATCACGGGAGATACTGCGCTCCTGATCCAGAGCAGGACTTTGGGGAGGGGTACCAAGGTAAGGACGTCGTCTTTGAGAACTTGAGGCAGCTCTGCGTCCACAGAGTTGCAAACGAGAGTAGCCGTTCTTGGGTTTGGTGGGACTATGTGACGGATTTCCATATCAGATGCTCCATGAAGCAAAAGAGATACAGCAAAGAATGTGCTGAGGAGGTCATGAAATCGCTTGGTATCTCTCTTTCGAGTAAACTGTTGTGGTTACTATTGATAATTTATACCGTTCTCAGTAGTTACTCTTTGAGTTTTATTCGATTCATCAGATTTGCCGGTTGACAAGATAAAGAAATGCATGGGTGATCCGGAGGCTAATGTAGAGAATAAAGTGTTGAAGACTGAGCAAGACCTCCAGGTCTCTTCCGTCTGAAAATCTCTAATCATATCATTACTGTGACATGATTAGCCATTTTGATATTTTACAGATACAATTTCTATGTTATCGCGAACATGTTACATAAACATAACTTCTTCTTTTGGTTCCCTTAATAGGTGGGCCGAGGACCTCGTGGTGATGTGACAATCTTACCAACAATGGTCATCAATGATGTTCAATATCGAGGTATGATGTAGATGTAGCAAAATGAGTTCCAGTGTAGACTAATTGTTTATATTCATTGCTATTATAAACAGAATTTATTGAGTACTCAAACACTGTTTTACGGATTTTTGAAGGAAAATTGGAGAGGACTGCTGTTTTGAAAGCCGTATGTGCTGGATTTAAGGAGACAACTGAACCTTCGATATGTTTAAGCGGAGGTTTGACACCGTTCTCTTCTTCATGATCTTGATACTGAACTTATTGCATAAAATAAGTGGAACTTGCTAAATTGTTGCTTATTTTCAATGGACAATAGATCTTGAAACCAATCAGTGCCTTGAAAGGAATGGTGGCTGTTGGCGGGATCCAAAATCTAACATAACTGCCTGCAAGGTATAGCAAACAACGTTCTCGGAAATCTTGAAAACTGATTGTCCTCCTCCATGAACAACTATTGCGATATGTATAACAACCGTTTATGTGAGCCTCATGCTTGTGCCTTGATCTATATGTTTTAAAGGACACTTTTAGAGGAAGAGTCTGTGAGTGCCCTTTGGTGAACGGCGTTCAGTATAAAGGAGATGGATACACATCTTGCGAAGGTACGGAAGTGTTGCTTCTTATTCTTAATTATACATCAGTTAAATGGAAACAATTTCGCTCTTGGAGTATAATCTTCGGAAACAAGTTAGTTGTTTAACTTTTGTTTTCCAGTAAACTATGCAAGACTAGTTAAATAGAAGCATATAGATGGTTGTTTTCTCTTTCAGATCACAAAACCTAAGTGGCTTTCTCCGTATTTAATGTTCCATTTTACAGGCTATGTTTCCGGAATCCTAAATCTTCTCACGATGTTGCCACGACCATGTCTGATCCTTCCCAAAAAAAGAAAGTTTTTTTGGAGGATCCAACAACATAGCTTGCAAGTCCTTTCTCGTTTTAGGAAGTTTGCCACAAAATTCTAGTGGCATAGGGAATTTTTTATAGATAATTGGCTCATTGAGTTGCTAGTCACTCTTGAGCATTTGATCAACTTACATTTCAACCTCTAAATGGCCTGCTATCGATTGACAGCCATTGGACCCGGAAGGTGTACGGTAAACAATGGTGGATGCTGGTCAGAAACCAGAAATGGAGAAACATTCTCAGCATGTTCAGTTCAGTAAAATCAGTACTTTCTTGCATCTGTATTTACTCAAGATTAAACCATTCTATGTGTTTAAATCTGTTTTAACGCGAAGCAGGAGGGAGACCTATCAGGCTGTAAATGTCCCTTTGGTTTTAAAGGAGATGGCCATAAATGCGAGGGTATGTAACGTTCTGATAGTTCCTTTTCACTTTTTTCACGTTTGGCAAGTACTGATTTCAAATGTCATTCCTTCCAACAAAAATATCAGATGTAGATGAATGCAAGGAAGGAACTGTTTGTCAGTGTGATGGCTGCAGCTGCAAGAACATGTGGGGCGGATACGATTGCAAATGTAAAGGAAATCAACTGTACATAATGGAGCATGATACTTGTATAGGTAAGAAAAAATTGATTCAGCTGTCAGCACCATTAACAAATGTGGTTTATCTAGTACTGCATCATTACTCGCATTTTTATTGATAATCTTTCATGCCATAACATGATGAACTTACAATATTACCTTGTTTTTAAATTGTACAGAAAGGCACTCATCAAAGATCGGGCGGGTCCTTATGTTCTCTTTCCTAGCCATTGCAGTGGGTGCTGGCGTAGCTGGCTACATCTTTTACAAGTATAGACTTCGGGTAAGCATATCGAGTTGTTATCCACAGTTTTTACCCTTTCACAGTAACGTGTATTGTCGAATAGTCAGACTTGTGCTACAACAACAATTATGCCTCAATCTCAAGTAACTTCTCCATTTCGGGGTAGTCCTACTTACACTAACCATTCTTCAATTTATGTAGTCATACATGGACTCGGAGATTATGGCCATCATGTCGCAATACATGCCTCTCGACAACAACCATCAGAATCAGGTCGTCCATCACGAAACTGAACCTCTAAGACAGAGCTCAGTATGAAGAATGTTGTTTTCCAAGCGCAAACGTTTGATCCTCAGTTCTCTTGGGATACTTTTCGACGTCATGAATCTTGAAGGAGCAGAGTCATATTAGAGGAGAACTACAATGAGATCATGAAAACTGGCTTTTCCATTTGTGTATAATAGAGTTTTTAGATGTAAATATTCATCTGTGTTATAACAACATAGAAAAGGACATATACCTGGCAAAAGGCAACCCATGACGTTTTACATTATTCAGCAGCTGCCTGTAGTTGAGATCAGAGGTACAATAACTTTTGCATCAAACCTCACTCTAAATAAGATCCATTTAATTTGAATAAAGAATGAATTGTACTTGAAGGAGTAAATAACTTATGGTAGCCTTGCTTTATTGGAACTCAAAACCCATTACATTTTGGATTCACCGAAGTGAAATACGTATTCACCAACTTCAACGAGTTGATTGATTATCAGAGCTTATTTTCTTTTAGTCACGTGAATATAGGAATGAATGGAGAGGAAAATCTTACTAGCGCATCGGTATGCTACCTGAACTCCCACCTTTTTGGTGAATGTCCCCACCTTCCCCAATAGATAGGAAAATCCTTAAAACTATATATGCTATATTTGAACATAAACTCAACATTTCAAACTTCCCATGTTTCTCTCAGAAAAATGAAATGAATCTGTCCAAGAACCAACTACGAGGGTTGTGCTAGATCATCCAAAATAAATTACATTTTCACTATTTTTGGTCAGTTTTGAAACTAGCAGAATCAATCAGTCTCTTTTTCAACTACACACATATTTCCTCTTCTATCTCTAAAATCTGATCTTCCAATCCCTTGTCAATCAATCACATAATCAAATAGTTGGAGGCAGGGATCAGACTACAAGCACAAAGTGGCATATCCAACTCTCTTTCCTGTAACAAATGAAGCCTCCAATTTTTCAAAAAGACATGAGACCTGCATAGGAAACTAAAGTCTGAAATACCACCGAGGCGATTCTCTCATTCAGGTAAACCCCAACAAACTCCTCCGAACCATCGTCTCACCATGAAAAACCTACTTCGTTTAGAGGAAGTGCAAAAGACCTGATGATTACTAACTAGGGTAAGCTGTACAGTTATAGGAAGCACATGGCTCCAAAGCATGATTTCATAAAGCAGCTTCTTAAAATATGTCCGTCACATTCCAAGCTACAAAATTTCACTGGTACTAACAGAAAGTAAGATCAGCGGACCCGTAAAGATGGGGTGGTGCAAGTGACAAACAGCAGAAAAGCACAAACATATGTAAGGTACTAAACCAAATCCCTTAAAAACCATGACAAATGATTACTAATGGCACAATATCAGCCAGAAAATAAGGAATTTCTCAAAGATTACATATTAAGCATGTGTTAATCATCAATCTGCAACCTCCTTTGAAAGCCAGGGCAACTGCACAAAGAAAATGTTAAATCTTTATATCTGGTAACAGGTCTTCATCAAACATGAACACGCCAATGAAAAGAGCCAAAACTCTACCTGCTTTTTCTATTGAGATAGAACCTCACAACAGAACGGACCTACAGCATACATCACAGCCCCTAACAGGGGTAAAACTGTGTTGATAAAATAAAGGTATCAGAGAAACCTTAGCCACTTTCTCCATACAGCAAACTCCACCAAAACAAATGAAAAGAATGAAGCGACATATGACTTGAACAAAGGGGCTCAAGTACCCCAAAAACGCACCACACAAGAGGCAGGTATGCTTGGGGCAAGCGTCTCCCACCAGAAATAGAACCTAAATCCAGAGAAGAGTTTTAAATATTAATTGTTAAGGAAAACCTCTAAAATAATAAGGAGTGTTTGCCAAGACGACATCAGAAAAGTTCTAAGCCCAGAATAGGCCTTCAACTCAGAAGATGCAATAAAATAACAACTGAGCTCTAGTTAGAGGGTGGAGCAACTGCATATGTTAAACACAAATTAGTGACAAACACAACCCACAGTCATTGCATCTTATAGAAGACATGGAACTAGTTAACTTCCTGTTGTCCTTGTGGATGATCGCCAAGATGCCAAAATCTGTAGTAGATACCCACAACCATCAGCTTGAAAGATAAAGTTGATTAAATTGCAGAAAGAAAATCTAGGCCAATATAATCTCCAAAATAACAAGAAAGAATATGAAAATTCTTAAAATTCGTAACAAGGATCAGATATGTCGAATAGTTGCAAAAGAAACCTTTAAGGCCATGCCACATAACTTCCCATCATCTCTTTCTCCCACCACGTTCTCTCAGAGAGAGACTGAGTGTTTCTCCAAAAGCAATATTATAGTATGCAAGAGACAAGTTGTCCTTGAGAAAACCAGCCTTTCCACTCAGCTTTTGTTTATTTGCAGGAAGCTGGATCTCCCCGGAAATCTTCTCTTTCAGACTGGCAATGGTTTCAGACAGAGATTGCACTGTGATTCCCAGAACTTGTCCTTTGAGATTCCCTTCATCAGTATTAGGCACAGATACATTGATCCTTGCAGGTCCCTGCAACACAATATATCAGGAAATAAAATTCCATGGAAGTAAGAACACACGAGGCATTAAACAAAGTTCTCAAAGAAACCCAGACAATTATGTGAAGAGTGTGAGCGTGTGTGTGTGTGTGTGTGTGTGTGTGTGGGGGGGGGGGGGGGGGGGAGGGGGAAAAGCTATCCCTACCGAGTGCTGATCCAAAAACTGGTCTTCGGGAATGAGAATAGACTCATCAAGCTTTTGCCTCTTTGGCTCTGGCTCTACCGGCAGAGGAGGGGCTTCCTCGGGTGGAGGAGGTGGTGGCATTCCTTGGGGCATAGGAGGCGGCGGAACCATAGACATTCCGGGCTGGGACATGGGATTAGGAACAAAGGGTCGAGGTGCTCCCAAAGGTGCAAACTGTGATCCAGGAGGTGGTGGAATCGGAAGGCTATGCGAATTCATAGCCATTGATGGAGGCATTGGGGGACGATTCACCATGAGGTTTTGCTGACCTGGCATTTGTGGCATGGGAGGAGGTGGGGGCCGAGCCTGAGGAATCATGTTAACCATAGCAGGTCGAGGTGGAGACGGAGCAGCAACCCCAGCACTGGTGGGAGTGGAGTACTGCACTGTATTAGGAGGCCTAGGAATATTCAGCGCAAGCCCAGGAGGTGGAGGTAGTGGCCTAACAGATGGAAGACCGGGTCTGAGAGGTGGAGGAGCCTGCGGACCAGGAAGGTTTCTTGCATCATTTGCAGCGTCATTCTGATCATCCGTATTGTTCTGAGACATTACATGGCTTGCAGTGCGGCCAATGCTACCTGTGTGACCATCCCATATGACCTGCTTCGACTCTTCCATCCTTTTTTCAATCTCAGCCTTGACCGCATTTGAAACTTCTTCTTCTGTTGTACCAAATATATCTGGACGGGTTCGGGCAAGACCAACAATGTTCCTAGAAATCTCTTCATCCTGTGCAAGTGTTGTTCCCTTGATCTTCGCAAACATCCTGTCCTTCTGTTCCTTGTACTTCGGATCAATGAGAGAGATTCTCATATGTTCAGACATCTCATTAATAGGTATTAGTTCACCAGTAATAGGAGAGACAACATACTTAGTTGAGTCCCTTTCTGCCGGGATCCTCTCTTCAGGCCTCTTCCAGTTCTTCACAATCCGCATTGGTGGATCCTTTTCTTCTGGAATTGCCATGGTTTCAGCACTCTTGATACCCCCATTCTCTTCAAGATTCGCAGCTCGCATACCTTCTTCAACTAGCTGCATCTCTTCTTCATCCATCTCCATTTCCACCTCCTTTCCAGGCTCAACATATTCCTCTTCCTCCAACATAGGCATCTTGCTCCTCCTTATAACCTCCTCAAGAGTCATAGGTGGAGGTAAATCCTGATCCTCATCATCAGCAAAATCTATTGTCTCAACAACAACAAAATCATGCCAATCAATCATAGCCATTTGCAACCTCTCCTGTTCAATCTCATCTTCAGCTTTCTGCCTAGCCTGCTCCTGTGATCTTTCCCATTCCAACCGACGAAGACATCGCTCTAGGACTGTTGTCATGTCAGCAGCACTCTTCTGCAGCTTATCCATCAAACCTTTAGGAGGCATCAGAACTTTTGAATATGCATCCGCAAGTGAAGTGAAAAACATGAACATACTGTGAGTAGGCTTTAGAAAATGAAATTGGGGATTATTTATCTCTCTGCTTGTCAACCCAGTTAAGAAAGACTTCCCATTTCTGGCCACAAATTGTGATGTAAGCTTAATGATATCCAGTTCTTCACCTGTGATCCCTTCAGAGAGTCTAACGGTATACTGCTCTGCCTCAGGTGGCTCAAGAACCTTTATGACAGGTCTAAATTGAGCTGACGGATCAGGTTTTGCAGTTGCCTCAGCAGCATCAACAATAGGAGGAGCAGGGGCTGCTTCTTTGTCTTCTGGATGAGTAGGCAGCTCTCCAGAAGCCTGATTCTGTGCGCGAGCTTCAGCCAGACGGTGCTGATAATAGGCATGGTAAGGATCAGAAGCATTCAGAAAGTTGAATTTTGCATTGCCAGCATTACTTTGAACAATCCTCTTCTCAAATTCTGGACCATTCTTCGCCACAAACTGTGAAGTCTTGTCAACAATACTCCTAATATCCGGAGGGGGGTAAATTATACCAATAGTTCTTGTATGTGTTGCAACAGATGTTGGAACATTGTCAGCTTTATTGTTTTCCTCTTCATTCTCTTCCATCTTATCATCCTTTGGTTCCTCTAACACCTGAGCTGGAGGTGTTGGTCCCAGATTCCCATCCAACGGGGGCGCCGGAAGAGGCAATATCGGTGAGGTGCCTAACATCTCTATTTCTGAAAGTTGCAGCAAATTCCATTAAAAGAAAGAGTCTTTCATTTATGGCGCAGAGCCTTGAGCACAAATAGCTGAAAGAAAAAAAGAACCCCAAATGAATGTCTCCATCTTCATTTTGTTTTCCCCAGGCAAACCCTAGGAACATGGTCCCCACCTTCGGTTGCCATTCAAACAATCGGAACCCAGAAAAATGCTTAAATTATCCAAGCAAGAAACCCAATAATATGCTGATAGTGTCGTTTCATTTCAAACGAGAAAGGAAAGGGAAATTAACTTAAATAACCGCCCGCTCAAAAAAGAAAAAGCCAAAAAATGTATAATATGTGTACAATTAGTGTATAAAATATGTAATACGACCTACCTAGGCCATGACCAGCATTCAGTAAACCTAAACCTATCGAGCAAGCCTAAACCATCTTCAAGCTAAAATATTGGTAGAGCTTCCTCTATACCGGGAGCAGTCCATGAATTCAAATCTGGCAGCACTCACCACTCAGTAAACAAGAACCGGACATACTATATTACCAACCTATTAAGTCTAGGAGGATATCAAAAATAGAGGTCACTGGATTTCACAAAAACTTCAAAAGTTCCACATCACGTCTTTACTAGAACAAGCCAAAACAAAATTTACAAAATCGACTCAAGGAGAAAGAGACTAGGATTTAGATAAACTAATATACCACCCTAGTCTAAGCAAAATGATGGCCCATGCAAAGCAAGTGAGGGGCTCACTGGATCCACCATCAGCTCTGTCAATCACTCTGTCTGGGTTAAAGGGTCACCCTAAGCTAAATTATCTATACGGGAAAAAGAAAAAAGGAATGGAGTCAATCACACCGACTGAGTAAGTAATAACATCAACCATAGTGTTTTATTTGAGACAAGCATATATAAGAAGTCGTGTAGTTTATAGATCATCAACAGTAGCTTATTAAAATCAACATAAAAATTCATGTATGAAAACTGTGTTCAAGCTAGTTCAATAATCACATCTTATTTCTTGGCAGGATCATATGCCAGCATTAAGTATATTTTCTCACATAATGGATTTACCATAGCCATCTGACTACCCCATCAGCTAGAGAGAGTGTTTGCAGAATACTAGTTTTCCTACAAGGTGCTCCAGGTCTAACAATCTTAGATAACGGTGAATCTGTCAAAGTTAAAACATAATATTCATACCCTTTGTGTCAAGAATCAAACTCAACAGTATATAATAACTCATAAACAGCATAGATAAAAGACTCGATTGTCAAATATATTTAATAATACTATCGCTTGTCACCGTGCAAGTAATCAATTTTTTGGATTGGATATATCGTTTCAATGCAGGGAAATGAATTTAAAACATGCAATAGTTGATATCACTCACAATACTTCCGCTGAATAGTTCTAACCTTGCTTCCAATGATTAGGTCTCAAAGTGTCAATAGTCTAAAATCACAATATAATATTTAGAAGATGCTATACTATATATCCCTTATAACTCATGAACTCTAAATTATTAAATAGAAAACTCCCAATTTACACACTCAGTAGACAAATTTAGACATTCATCTAATGTCGTATGACGCATAGCAGGAGCTTTAGTTCATCGAGCTTCCCTATAAATTATCAAGAGCAGTATCACCCGACTCAATAACCAAATTAGTAATTATCTTATCTGCATAGAGAACAAAAAAAGAGAGGAAGAAGGAGGAATTAATTGGTGAATAAGCAATCGTAAACTTACTGTTTATCTACTCTTCCGTTTTCTTCTTCCTCTTTCGTATTTTTGGTTTTCCAGTTTGTTTGGAGAATTTTGTTGTTGTTGGGCGTTTTAAACCACCAGCACTGATTTTATTTATACAACCTTTTTTTTTTTTCCTGATAACCGACTATGTTTCTTCTTTTCTTTTCGCTGCTCTTCTTGCTTTTTTTATTTTTTATTTATTATTATTATTATTAATATGAAGATGATTTGGGTCATGAAATACTCCGGTTCATGTTTATTTATCCATTATTAATTTTACAGATATATTAAAAAATAATAAATATTAAAGTTAATTTTATTAGATTACTTTTTAAATATAATAAATTTAATATTTTAAATATAAATAGTAACTTTAAGGATAAGAACAAATAGAATATAAAATAATAAATTATGCATTAATTTATAAATAGAGTAAGTATTAATCCTACCATTTCAAAAAGAAGAACATACTCTTTTTTCAGTCCATTTTAAAATAAATGAGTCATTTTTTTCTCTGATAATATTTTAATTCCAACTTTATACTTGATATGTTTAAGACTATAAAATTAAAGAATATTTTAATATATTTAATAGGATCACAAAAATTAAAATAAAAAAATTGAACAAAATATTAGACATTTATTCAATACAATACAATACAATAATGGCCCCAAAATGTAGCTGGCCTATTCCTTCTTCAACTACGGCTCCTCACTCTCCTTTTTTTTTGCTTTTTAAATAATCCAAGTTTGCCCGCACCTCACTTCTCACAATCAACAGGTACTTCTAACTCTATAACAGCTTGTTTTGATGGCTGTTATCTCTTGTATTGTATTACATTATTAATTTAAATACAATATTTACTTCAATTGTTATATTTAAATTGCATTGTTAAATTTATATTAAGTAACAATGACAAGTCTTTTTTTGTGTAACATCTTTTTTGGTGTGATGCATGGTTAATGCTTCTTTCTGCTGCTTTTTTATTTTATTATTTACCCTGTCTTGCATGATTTACTTTTCTGGTAGGTTTATCTTTAAATTATTTGACATTATGTAACCATGGTGTTTGAAATAAATTTAAATGTGATAGAAAATTAATAAAATGTGAAGAAACAAAGATTTTATTGATAAACAACATGATCGTGTCATTCTGTTTGTTCCCTTATTCTGCTCTCTTGTTTTTTCTCTGCGTATTACAAGAACGTGGGATGATTTGGTCCTCCTTGAAATCTATTTGATTTCCATGAGAGGACCTTCTTTAAAGTATTTGATTCTCAGGAAAAATTTGTCACACCTTGATCGCTTTGTGAATATCTATCTGTAAGTGTATGAAATTTTTGAGATGTCTTCAAGGGAATATATTACCTTTAAATAGATAGGATTTAAGGTTTAGGGTTGATTACCTGAAATTGGGCTCGTCTTATAGTACCACAAAATTTTGATGTCTACACACGAAAAAGATATGATATATTCAAACATTGTATTTATTAAAATAATTCAATAAATACAGTAGCACAATACAGTACAATAACATCATGAAAAATACGTAACAACCATCCAAACAAAGTGCAAGTCTTATTTATCTTCAAAATACTTGTGATCTTTACATGCTCTTCTGCTAAAATGGTGCGTGTTTTAACAGATTTTTGTCTTCGCCTTTGGATATTTTTCGACATGACTCAAGGTATACAATTCTTTCTTCACGCCCTCACACCCCCTTTTTTCTCCCTTCTGGTTTATAATTCTTAAGCTTAACGCAAATAGAACTTTTTCTAACAGATAACAAAAGAGCTGCTGTTGAATGGGATAGATATGATAGAATCAGTGGTCTACCAAGAGATGTTATCTATCATATCCTTGAGCTCTTGCCTGCTCAGGACGCAGCAAGAACTAGTCTTTTGTCCAGAAAATGGTCTTGCTGGTGCTGGATAAGGTCTTCTGCAGAAAATTATTAGTAAAAGAATCTCAATTTATCTTCAAAGAAACGGTAGATGAGATTCTCTTGCAGCATATTGGAGACATTATGAAGTTTGTTCTTGATGTTTCAGGAAATTATTTTTTTTCTTCATATGAAGTTGTTGACAGATGGATCCGTTATGTCAGCAGAAATGGTGTCAAGGAAATAATACTATTTACAAACTCCCTTCGTATGTATTCAATTGTCTTACCTTGACACATTTGCAACTCTTCAACTGTATCTTCAAACCCCCAGATTCTTTTCTTGGCTTCCAAAATCTTGTAACCCTCAATCTGCGACAAATAACCTTTGTGCCAACCTCAGGTTGTTGTGTTATCAATGCCCCCTATCTTGTCAATTTAAACTTGGAGTATTGCCATGGCACTGAATGTCTGAACATCGTTGCATCAAGGTTGAAGTTCTTGATTGTTCATGAGAGACGGTATCTTAATCTAAAGTGCTTTATGCACTACCGAAATTTTTCTGCGTTAGGACTTGATTTGGTTGAGCTCGAAGAAGAGGTTGATAATGTAAAGTATGATGACGAAAGATCAACTTTGGAAAAGCTTCTTTTAAGCTCATCGTCTTCACTCGGGGAACTTTGTTTGGGTTCATGTGTCCTTGAGGTAAGAAATCAACATGTTTCAGTTGAATATCTTATAGTGATGGTATTGATGTGATTCTAATTATTATTGTATTTGGTCTATAGCTTTTGAGTGCAAACGTTGTCCCGGATGGGCTTCCTTTTATGTTCAACTCCTTGTGGTATCTCTCACTAGGTGTAGACTTGAACAAAATGGCTCTGACTTCTTAAGCTCTACTGTTAAATTAAGAGTTCCCTTAACTTGAGTAAACTTCACATTTGGGTAAGAAATTGTAAATATATATGTCTAGGCTGGTTCATTTCCGCTCTTCATATGCTAAAATGACTTGATATTTCTTCGTACCATCAGGTGTATGATGGCAGTGATGCTGAAACGGTTTTGAAATATCTGGACTCACCAACCTGCTTGGATGGATCACTCAAAGAACTCGAGTACGTGACCATCTATCGTTTTAACAGTTCAAAAGCTGAATTGCTTTTCGTAAAACTATTGTTTGCTCGGTCTCCATCTTTGGTAAGGATGTGCATTGAGCAGGGGAAGCTCGAACGAAGAAAGGGATATTATCATTGAATTGATGCGTTTTCCCAGAGCTTCTCCTGACGCAGAGCTATGTTATTCTCCACATTCCGATTAGGTTGTTAAGTACCACAACATCTACTATGTATATAGCGTAATGGCACGAATTTAGTATCGCTGTATCTTTTGTAACTATATGTGCCTGGCATTTTGAGTCTTAAGATAATGTGTGCACCCTGATAATATTTCAATATGAGTTCCATCTGCAGATTTCTCTCCTTTAGTCTCAGTTGGGTGATCCTTAATTATTGATTCAATGGTGTCATTTTATGAACACCTTTTTCTAAATGTCTTTTATTTCATATTCATTACAAAAGTGATTGTGGACGTAACAGGGGCTTAATCACATTTGCACTTGGATGTAATTGTTCCTGGACCAATTATATACTTTTGTAACCAAATGATCGATTAATCCCGGTCTTTTTGTTTATTCATTTGTTATGCTAAAACTTGCTGAATAGATTCAAATTGTATGATTTGATCCTGCACTCCTTTACATTTCTTTGCTATACCTGCAGGTCAAAAGTGTGAAATCATACAACAGTGGCATACCAAAATTAACTGTAGTAACTCTCAAGGCGGATTAGCTTAAATCTCCTTCCAATTTGTGATGCACCTAGTTTCACATTCGGGCATTACTAAAAACCCAACAAAGAAACTAGAATGAAGACGGTCAGGCATTACTTTGGTCCCAGCAAAACAACTAGCAAATCTGGTCAATCTAATTGCATGTCTTTGCAGACCACAACTTGAGCTTTACGACATTTCATAGACCAAGTCATGCTTTCATGCAGTAAACACAAGGAAGCGCAACCTATAGAGATCACTTGCAAGATAGCCAATAGGCCAACATTGCCAGATGCAGAAACTTCATATTATGCAAAGATAGTTAAGCATTTGCCAACATCGAATAGGTATCTGAAATTCAGAGTATGGTAAACCAGAAATCTTAAAAGGATATCCAGAATTTTGCTATAAAAGTTTTACCATCTCTCATTTACTGCCTTCTCAGGCCTGTAATCCACTTCTAAAATTGTTTAGTTTCTCTACTGCGTAAGCCAAACAATTCGCTCTCATCAATTGCTATTACAATATATAGCAATCATCAGACATCAGGAATTACACCAGAATAAGAAAAGTGACAGTCATTGTCTAAAAGATTGACCAAAATGGAAGAAATCTGCCAATCAATATATATTTTAGTCACCTTCCCTGATATACAATAGAACTGGAAAGAATCCTATACCATTATATTAGGATCTTTCATGTTTGAGCACACCAGTACAAGTGTAATACAAACGATACACTTTTAATTACTATAACCTCAAGTGTACCTCCAAATAGATAACACCACATATTTATTAGACACAAGTACAATTACATAAGATGCTACAGAAACTCTAGATGCTATTAACAAAACAAATCATGGGTCTTTTTTTTCAATACTACTGAAACCAAGTTCACAATGTGTGCGTTAAATGCAGAAGAAGTTAACCTGTGCTACAAATTTAAATTTGAAAGTTCTCTACAATGAAAATAAAAGCTTCAAAATTCAAAATTGCAGCAGACAGCAATATACATTTGAGCAAGACGCCTCTGTGATCAATCCAGTATTTCCAAAGCATAATCAGCCGCTAATTGTCTTACGGCATTTTCCTTGAAGTTAAGTGAAAAAATAACAAAATTAGTACCTTATGTTAGGGGGTTTGTTTAAAATAATCCTTTAAACATACACTTGGGCAGTTTTAGTCCTATATGTTTTGTAGAACAGGTCCCTGATAAGCATGTGAACTGTTTAAACTGAAGAAACTATTAGGAGAACATTTCTCTCAATCCATACATTATGAAGAACCCCCAAAACCAGTAGAAGCAGACCAAACCAGCACCAGAAGAAAAGAAGTAAGTCTCAACGGTTTCTCTAATATAAATGGTTCCAACATACAATTGTGCATCTTAAATATAATAGAGACCAGAATTTCTCAATTTTGGCTGCTTAGTAGCAAGGATTGCCCTCTTGTAAAAAGATGAGAAGGCGAAGTAAAAGCAAAAGAGGCTGATCAGCTAACATTCGAAAGGCAAAGGAATGGAGTTTCTCACGGTTAGTTGGCATGTTACAGGGAGCTAAACAATGATCTGGAAAGCAATATCGCTTGCCTTGGAGTAACATATGGAAAAGTAAAGCCCCATCTTAAGAAGCATGTTTCATATGGCTTCTTAAACACGATGTCTGCCTAACCCAATGCAATCTACTGCAAAGTGTGTGATAATATTTAGCAGATGGTATTTGAGTAACAAGAAGGCCAAGAACTGCACAACAGCTAGACAACTCTAGAACTTATTCACTATGTCATTCGTAACGCCTAAAACAAGAAGGAATCGTTGTCCACCAGGGGCACTGGGGAATTAGAAAATCACTGAATAGAACATGGATCACACTGCCTGCTTATATCTGTAGGATCTTTTGCGAAGAAGAAACTCTAGGTGTTTAAACAGAACAGATAGCTGTAAAAGTTCAGATGTCTATGGCTTCTGGCTTTTTGATGCAACATTCAAGGTGTAAAGGCTGAAGACAGCATGGTATACTATCAATTCACAATAGGAACAGGCTTTATGGTACAAATAGGATCCCTCCCTTCATTTTGTTTTAGTATAGGGGGACCCAGATCATGTAATAAAAAGAACTGTGGCAAACATAAAGGACTAAAATTTCTCAGGTGTACACTTAAAGGACTATATGAAGCCATGATTTTTTATTTTTTTTTAAAAAGGGTTCGTCAAAACCAACGTCAAACATAATGGACTGTTCTTGTCTTTTATCCAGCTTATTCAGCTAGTACATCAATCAACTCTGCCTCATGTTTTCTCCAAATACTATTTGATTTACCAACCATACAAAACTGGTAGCTTCTGTACTCCCCTCACATGATTCAATCATATTAAATTCAACAAGCACCAGGATATATTACAATCTAAAGAAAGCACATGATCTTTGAGACTTGCAAATTAGAAGGTGTACTGCAGTAATGTATAAGTGAACATTTTTAAACGCAAGCAAGTTTTATACTCAACATTATTTAACAAAAGCAAATTTACCTCACATGATTCGAACTTGCTAAACTTAACAAGAACTAAAACACATTACATTTGAATGAAAGGAACCACATTCAAGACTTACAAAGTAGAACACGTAAGCCAAACAATGTTCATGATATATAAAATAGAACACATAAGCAAATAAAATTTCTATGTTAATAGAGAGGTCGACCAGAGACTTCCCATAGATAAGAAAAAAAAAATAAGCATGTTATTATCACCAACACTGACATAAGAGATCAACATCTCAATGCAAGTACGAACAATAGGAAAGAATCAGAAATGACTTAATATTTCATCAAAGCAGATGACCATTTAGCAACGATAATAACACTCTTAACCATCTATATCAGGTTCTACAAGAGCAACTATATAGGATATGAAAGGTAAAAGCCTAAACTAAAATCAACACAATTACATGTCTGAAACCTCAAGGTTCAACTGTATTACCAAGCACAAAAGAAAATGCTTCACGAACTGGAGGATACTCGACAAGTGCAATTTCCATTGCATATCCAGCAACAGGTAATTTCAGATCCCTCAAAACAGTGAATGCCTCCCCCATACGAGTTTTAGGCACCTCTTCAGCTACCGGGCAATAAGGAATCCACGTATCAGGACGATGCTCCTCTGCAATCTCAATGCCCTCCTTTTTCATAGCATCAAACAGCTGTGAGTGGAACTGAAGTAGAGACAAAGTTGGTGTTGGGGCAAGAAATAGAACATTGTCATCACTTGGGAGGCTTCCAATTGAACCAAAGGACAGAGGCAAAGATTCTTGCTTGGACGAAAAATTCTTTACAATGTTCTCAAGCTTTGATGGATCAAAATTGGGACTCGAGAAGAGGGTAATGTGAGGTCTAGACTCAATCTCAATAAGCTGAGTGCTAATCTGGCGCCGAGCCAATACATTCCAGGCCTTCAGGACCTGGTTTTCCAGTGCAGGATCAAAGTAGAGCTCAATAGCATAGCCTCGCGACATTGCCTCTATCAAGATTCAGAACAAACACAAAAGTAAATCAAGAAAGCACTAAAAAATAACAGAATCACAAACTGAACCTGGAAATTCACGCCAACTTTTATAATCAATGTCCGCCTACTCCCTCCATTCCTAAATTAAGTGGTTTTCAGCCTTTTGATTTTATTCCCAAATAAGTAGTACTTTAGATAATCAAGAAGACATTAATGTTGTTCCTCCATTTTTAACTTCTTTTAAATAAAAAGAGTTTTACATAAGCAAGAAACTACTAAAGAGTACTATCTTTTCCAAGGTATTTATTAAGGATAAGTTAGTAAAAACAATCTTTGTTTTCTAGGAATGAGTAGTTTGTTAAGGGTGTGTTCAAGCTAAAAACACCACTTATTTAAGGGCGCAACAAATCCAAATTCCAAACACTAAGTTCCACCAAAAAAACAGTAACAAGGAAGATCCAAATGAGTACACAATAAGCAGAATTAAAGAAAGCCCACAAAGAAAACAGATGATGCTAGTAATTCTAACAAAGCAACAAAGTATAATAATATCACTTACAGTAAAGTAAAATTATCAAATACTAAAAAACCCACAAAGTGAATTGGGATCTCATATAAAGAACACACTTAAAAAAGTAAATCCACAAAGAAAAGAATGATTGAATTTAATGAAAACAATGAGAAACCCTAAAGAAAGCACAGAATTAGGTGAAATTTGAAGGCATACCCAGTTGAGAAAAGAGGGAGACAAGGCAGGTAATATATGGTGAACAAATGAATGACTAGTAGAAATGTAAAGAGTGGACAAAAGGGGTTAAAAGGAAACAAGACAAGAGAAACAAGTTTTCTTGAAATATTTTGGACTACCAAACTCACTGTAAATTGGTTAGGGGATTTGAAAGAATATACTCCTCACTTTGTCAATGGAAATTTGTATAATTACTAGTTTAGCAAAGGCACGTGTAAATTTTGATTATTTAAAATTAGATAAATTTTTAATGAAGTGCAAAAAGTTTAAAACATATACTTTATTGTAAGTACGTGTATATTTTATCATCACAAGTTTCAAGTGATTAATGGATTTAATATATTGTAGATGTAAACTTATAGAGTTTTTAAATCTTCTTAAAAAATTTTAAAGGTTTTATCATAAATATATTTAATTAATTTCTAACTATTAAATAATTAGGAAAAATAGTCAAAAGACGATTTTTATCTAAAGAAAAGACTTTTAATGAAGGGTAAAAAGTTCAAGCGACATTTCTAACGTCCTTCACACTTTTAATATATTATAATATAATATATATATATATATATATACATACTAGAGGTGCATGGTCCGTGTCAGCACGGGTCCAACACTATAGACATCTTTTAACACCAATATTCAATATTGATGAGATACAAACATAAATGTACATTGATTTAAAACGATAATTTTTTAAATAATAACTATTTGACGGTACTCGCTAAGGAGTGAATTTTTATAAGATAGTTTTTTTTTCACATGATAAAAAAGTGTAATGTATCGTGTAGTCGGGTTATTTTAATTGTTTGATGATAAAATTGAGATATGTTACAAAATATAGAAATGATGTAGAACTAATATTCATAGGATTATTTCATATAAAAACTAGAACAAAAGATACTTCAATTAACACAAAGTCTTGGATCATCTTCTCAAAGATGATTATGGTTGAAGCAGCTGCAACAAACATGTCATAAACGCATATTTTTCTTGTTTTAATTAAATACTATTAATTTTCTAATACATAAATGACTTATAATAATTAATTAAAGGTGATATAGTAAAATCACGGCGCAAGTCTTGAAAAAGCCATGTCGAACCAATGTTTTAATTAAATAATATTAATTTTTTAATACATAAATGACTAATAATAATTAATTATGGGTGATATAGTAAAATCACGGTTGAAGGAAGTCAACTTAATTTAATACATCAAGAGTTAATTTATCATTTTATGTCTATTTTTTTTTTTAAATATGATTAAATTTTTAACACTTAGATGACTCATAATAATTAATTATAAGTGATATTTAGCAAAATTATGGTTGAAGCAGCTGCAGCAGACATGTCATCTATTTTTTTAATTAAATATTATTAATTTTTTAATACATAAATGACTTATAATGATTAATTAGGGATGATATATTAAAATCATGGTTAAAGCAGCTGAAACAAACGTCATAAATATCTATTTTTAATTAAATATTATTAATTCTATTATATAAATGACTTATAATAATTAATTAGAGGTAATATAGTAAAAAGAATTATTAATTCTAATATATAAATAACTTATAATAATTAATTTAGGGTAATATAGTAAATCACGGAGCAATTAGGGTTAATATAGGCAGACATGTCATCTATTTTTAATTAAATATTTTTTTTTTTAATACATAAATAACTTATAATAATTAATTAAGGATGATATAGTAAAATCACGGTCAAAGCAGCTGAAACAAACGTCATAAATATCATTTTTTTAATTAAATATTATTAATTTATATAATTTCTAATATATAAATGAATTATAATAATTAATTAAGGGTAATATGATAAATCACTGAGCAATTAGGCTAATATAGTAAATGAAGAAGCAGCTGATTTTTTTAATTAAATATTATTAATTTTTAATACATAAATGACTTATAATAATTAATTAGGGATGATATACTAAAATTACGGTTAAAGCAGTTGAAACAAACATCATAAACATTTATTTTTTAATTAAATATTATTAATTCTAATATATAAATGACTTATAATAATTAATTAGGGATAATAAAATAAATCACGGAGCAATTAAGGGTAATATAGGCAGACATGTCATCCATTCTTTTCATTAAATATTATAAATTTTTTAATACATAAATGACTTATAAGAATTAATTAGGGATGATATAGTAAAATCACGGCTAAATCAGCTGAAACAAACGTCATAAATATCTATTTTTTAATTAAATATTATTAATTTTAATATATAAATGACCTATAATAATTAATTGGGGATAATATAATAAAAAATATTATTAATTCTAATATATAAACGACTTATAATAATTAATTAGGGGTAATATAGTAAATAACGGAGCAATTAGGGGTAATATAGACGAAGCACTGGTCGAAACCATAGACAGACATGTCATCTATTTTTTTTAATTAAATATTATTAATTTTTTAATACATAAATGACATATAATAATTAATTAGGAATGATATAGTAAAATCACGGTTAAAGCAGTTGAAACAAACGTCATAAATATCTATTTTTTCAATTAAATAATATCAATTCTAATATATAAATGACTTATAATAATTAATTATGGGTAATATAGTAAATCACGGAGCAATTAGGGGTAATATAGTAAATGACGAAGCAACTAATTTTTTAAATTAAATATTATTAATTTTTGAATACATAGATGACTTATAATAATTAATCAGGGATGATATAGTAAAATCACGGTTAAAGCAGTTGAGACAAACGTCATAAATATCTATTATTTTAATTAAATATTATTAATTCTAATATATAAATGACTTATAATAATTAATTAGGGTAATATAGGAAAAAAATATTATTAATTCTAATATATAAATGACTTATAATAATTAATTAGGGGTGATATAATAAATCACGGAGCAATAAGGGGCAATATAGGCAGACATGTCATTAATTTTTTTAATTAAATATTATTAATTTTTTAATACATAAATGACTTATAATAATTAATTAGGGATGATATAGTAAAATCACGATTAAAGCAGCTGAAACAAACGTTATAAATATTTGTTTAATTAAATATTATAAATTCTAATATATAAATGACTTATAATAATTAATTAATTATAATATATAAATGACTTATAATAATTAATTAGGGGTAATATAATAAATCACGGAGCAATTAGAAGTAATATAGGCAGACATGTCATCTATTTTCTTAATTAAATATTATTAATTTTTTAATACATAAATGACTTATAATAATTAATTGGGGATGATAAAGTAAAATCACAGTTAAAGCAGCTGAAACAAACGTCATAAATATCTATTTTTTAATTAAATATTATTAATTCTAATATAGAAATGACTTATAATAATTAATTAGGGATAATATAATAAAAAAATATTATTAATTCTAATATTTAAATGAATTATAATAATTAATTAGGAATAATATAGTAAATTCTGGAATAATTAAGGGTAGTATAGTAATTAGGGGTTAAAATAATAACATTAGAAGAAAACGTACAATAGTTTTTTAAAAACTTTAGGTGACATTTTATTTTTCCTTTTTACTTAAAGGAATTAAAATCATAACATTAAAAGAAAACGTATAGTAGTTTTTCTAAAACTTTAGGTGAGATTTTATTTTTATTTTTTACTTAAAGTTTTCTACTATTAAGTCTTTTCTTATTCTCTTTATTATATATTCTAGGATCTTTTTTCTACCAAATATTTCAAGACTCCCTTTTCACATATAGAAGGAAATAAAAAATTTACCAATATAATTTAGGATTTCTTGACTTTAAAAATTGAAAATTTAATTAAATAATAAATTAAGGAAAATAGTGAAAAGATGATTTTGTCTATTGTATAATGTTTTAATGAAGGACAAAAGATTCAAGTTACTTTTTAAGGGGCTTCACACTTTTAATATATTATAGATTAAGGCATAAAATGGTGAGATTTGTTTGGTGGTAACACATATTTTACCAGAATACTAAGTAATTAAGATATGACTATTAAATAATTAAAGTTATTTATTTTTCAATATTTGAATATATAAATTTATTTAAATAGGCTGGCACGGGCTCAATATATATTATTTTTAGTCTCAATTTATGTGACATAAATAAAATGTAGATAATCAATCATATCTTTAGTATGCTTTGAATATTCTAAATTGTTAACTATCGTAATTTATACTACTTTTTATGTAATTTTTAAATAATATATGTTACTCTCCTTGTTCAAACTTTTGTAGCACCGATAGTCAATTATACTTTAAAAATAATTTAACTTTTTAAATTATTGAGATTTATATTTTTTTTTAATTTCAAATTAAGTAGCACTGACATAATTTCTATAGTCAACCAAATATTTTATATCCTTACAATTTTTAAAATTATTAATTATTATGATTTGTAGTACCTTTTTGAGTATTTTTTTAAAATATATTAAAAAAAATTTTAAAAATACTTTAAACTGTCAACTATTGTAATTTGTAATGCTTTTTATATGATTTTCAAAAAATACATGTTACTCTCCTTGTCCTAACTTTTGTGGCGTTGATATTCAATTATATTTTTAACTATTCTAATTTAAGTGACACTGATATAATTTTGAGAGTCAATCAAATATTTTATATGTCTTAAATTTGTTAATTATTATGATCTATAGCATTTTTACGTATTTTTTAAAATATATAATTATTACACTCCTTGTTTAAAATTTTGTGCTATTGATAGTCAATTATGTTTTATAAATAATTTAAGTTTTTAACTACTGTGATCTATAATATTTTTTATTCTATTCAAATTTAAGTGGCAATGATATAATTGTGAAGGTCAGTCAAATATTTATATGTTTTAAATTTTTAATTTATTAATTATTGTGATTTACAGGTTTTTAAAATATATATATATAACAGATTAAAAAAATTAAGACAAACAAAATAAAATAGATGAAAAAATGAAGGCAAAGGAAAGGGCCAATGAAGATGTGCCAAAGAAAGTAAA
The DNA here is from genome assembly GCA_030864215.1 of Capsicum pubescens. Classification (NCBI taxonomy): domain Eukaryota; kingdom Viridiplantae; phylum Streptophyta; class Magnoliopsida; order Solanales; family Solanaceae; genus Capsicum; species Capsicum pubescens. The sequence continues at coordinate 181,252,286 of CM061539.1, read as the reverse complement.
TCGACCTCTAAACTTTTTAGTTGCTAATTATTGTGATGTATAATATTTCTTACCTATTTTTGAAAAATATTTGGCAGATTAATATATTTTTTATATTATTATTTTTTTAAAACTTAGATGACTTTATAATAAATTTTTAATATTATTTTTTAATACTTAGATGACTCATAATGAGTAATTAGAGGTGATATAGTAAAATTATGTCGAACCAACTGAAGCAGACATAAATGACTCATAATAATTAATTAGAGGTGATACATTAAAATTACGATTGAAACAGCTAAAAAAAATTCTCGAATAATAATAAGTGGAACTTTGAGGAATTAGTAGTCATTTTGAAAACTATTCTTTTATTAAATATTATTAATATTATAATACTTAAATGAAATAATTTATAATAATTAATTAGGGGTGATATAGTAAAATTACGCTTGAAGCAGCTGAAGCAGCCAGGACGACCCTAAAATGGTCAAGATTGTCGCTTCTATTATAGAGTAAAATTTAATTAATTTACTATAAACATTATATGGCTGTTGATGATGGTGATGGCTAGCGATAGTGATTATGGGTGTCGATTGAAGATATATTGGCAAATAGTGGTGTTAAGGGTGTAGCTATTGGTGATGATAGTTGTGAGAGTAGTGATTGATGGTTACCCCTTGTCACAATGACTGATAGTTATGGTGGATGATAGTAATAGCTTATAGTGATGGTGAATGATGACGATAGTTTATAATATATAGTGTTGATTGGTGATTATATAATGGTGAATAATGATAGTGATCGATGATATATAGTTTAAGGGGACAATAATTTTTTGGGGGGGTTAAATTTCTGCAATGCCGTTATTACCAATTTACTTGATTCTTTTTTCTTTTCCAATTGCGCATGTCACGACCAAAAGAAGAAACTATTTTAACAAGAAAAGAAAATGTTATCAAACTGTCAACACATATAGATGAAATTTAGAAAAGATAAAATGTACGCAAATCTTTGTTCTTATTTTGCTGAGATAGAGAAGTTTTCTAAAGACGCTAAATTTTCCTTCATTTCCTTGCACTTTTCTAGAACAGAATAAATAATGTAGAAGTTACGTAAATCTCAATTCTTTTGATGTTAATTACTTCCTAGTCCAACGTCTTTTAAAATTCTAAGAAATTCAACAAGAATACATCACATTCTTTGAGATATATCACTTAAAATTTATGTAAGTATTTAAAACTAGGACGTCAACGCCTGTTTGCCGTCCTCCTTCATTTCCTTCCACTTTTTTTTTCTTATTTTCTTTGTTATTCTAATAATGCAGGAATTTTTTTGACTCAAATTAAAAAATTGTCCATGTTTACACACTGGCCACTCTTTTTTTTTTTTTTTTTCCTTTTAAATCGACCCTTTGTTGCCCTTCTTTTTCTAACCAAGAAATTCACCTTCTAAACTCGAGATGATCAAGTTTTTTCTTTTGGTTATGGTGGATAAGAAATAGCATTTTTCTACATTAACCCCTTGTGACAAGAGTGCTATCTTCATTATTAAAGTAAATCCATAAGAAAACATCCCAAAGGATCAAACTTTGTTTACCTACTACTTTGATATTTTTTTGTCACAAACTGACAGCAAACTTTTCATGATCTACAATACAAACCGAAGAGGACGTCAAGACATTACATTAATGAACAAAATTGATTAAACAAGCTCTCATCTTAGTACTATTGGGCTATAAATACTGCAGAATTAGTTGCTTTGACCTATACAGGACAAGTGAATTGGGGATTTGAAGGGAGTTGTGAAGTATTTAATCAGCAATTCGCTCGAATTTAAAACTCCCTTCATCCAACATAGCCATTTGTTTTCTCTTCTTTGATAATTTAGTAGTTTGAAACCCATTTTGCTCAGTACTAAACTGAGCAGCTGTGCGAGCGCGTAATTCCTCTAAGCTCTCACCTTCCTTGGCTCTCTCAAGAACCTGAGATGTAACATGCACATAACATATTACTTGGTGATATTTAGGTAGTAGCTATATACAATGAGAATTGCAAGATCACATACCAAATGGCGCCCATACAAGTGAGAATTGGATAGAGCTTCCATGGCATTCTTTGCCTCTTGTTTAGTGACGAACTCTACAAATGCAAATCCTCTATGGTTCCCAAACCTCATTGGCAGCCTTAAACTCTTAATCTGTAGGATGAATTTAATTTTGAGGTCAACGGAAAGGACATTGAAATAAGTCGCTATGTGAAACATGGTGAATGCAGGTAACCATCATAATGGTTTTTTTTTTTTCTAGCCCTAGCTTCTAGTGGCTAGATCGTCTGCCAATTACCACACATCATTTTGTCTAAATCAACATTTTTCACACTAATAAATTTCATGACACATTCCACTACACCTGGAATTTTGAACAAAAGCATTACAAATCGGAGAGAATTCTACATGCTCACTTACATATGGATAAATGTCTCTCATATGGACTCAATGGAAATGCACAGGATATAATGCATCCTCGTGCCCACAGACATACTTATCCTCAATTAACTTCTAGCTTTGCCACTTCCAACACAGGAAAACCTAGTATTATTTTCTACTACTTTGTATCACCCTACATTAACAACACTTAAGAGGAAGTACCTGCCCAAATGGACTGAATAGTTGTCTGAGATCCTTTTCAGTTGCCTCAAAAGCAACATTCCTAACAAGCAACTTAGTCGAACTCTTATCATTCTCAGCTTTCTTTGGTAGTTGATCATCCTTCTTAGTGTGGCAAAGTTGCATTATAAGTGCATGCCCATCCAAAACAGTTCCCTGAATAACAAGAAGAGGGGAAGATGAAACGTTATTTGTAGGAGCCCGAATGTATGGACAAAATGTTAAAACAAAAACCAGACTGATTACCTGCAAATCCTTACAAACATTGATTGCTGTATCAGCAGAATCAAACTCAATGAATCCAAAACCCATCGAGACAGTTTTTCCATTCTTTACATGCTTTTTCACCTTCACAGAATAATATTAACAGGTGTTGGAGGAAGACGAATTATTTTGTCATGTAGCACGAAGGAAATACTATGCTAAATACTTGACGTCTCAGCATAAAAAAGAGCCACAAGAACTTACCCTCACACTTAATATTCGCCCATCCTTTATGTGATCAGTGAAATGTTTCTTTAAACTCTCATCTGATGTCTTGAAATTTAGGTTCTTGACATACAGTGATCGTGACTGGAAAGGTGACAACAAGAATATCAATTGGGATATGAATTGGTTAACGAAATAAGAAACAAACCTGAGAAATCAAGGCAGTTAGAAGAAAAAACAAAGAAGCAACAAGGAATTTCTATAACTGCAATGTTCTTCACTATATACTTATTTCCAATAACTGAATTCTTTTGGTTTTTGGTACAGGTTGCATGATTTTTTGGCAATAGTGGAGCAGCTGAACCAGCATGTCATGTGACCATGAGTATTCAATAGTCTGCTGCTACCAAGAGTACAGTTCAACAACAACAACAAGAAGAGTACAGTTCATATTTGAGAATTATTTATTTCTGATTTTCTGGGGACCTATCATATGCAGGCCACAGTTATTTCCAGCAAACTAAAAACTTGTGAATAAATATGTAGACTTAGTTTAAGTCTTACATACTAGTAGAAATTCTCAAAAAAGTCTTACATACTACTAGAGGAAACAGATTCTCTAATCGATTGGATAGGCTATCTGTAAATTTGATTTTTGCATAGCCAGGTTTCTTGATTTCTCTGAAAATGTGACTTTATATATACCAGTACGTTACCAGTATCAAAAGCAAATGTAAGAGTTAGTTTAAGAATTTGTAATATCTTCCACATTTTGTGTTCAGCAAAAACAAAACCACTTAAATTTGTAATATCTTCCACATTTTTGTGTTCGATAAAAACAAAAAGTATGCCTCAATCTCATGCTAGTTGGGTCATTTGTATGAGTCCTTAACACATGCTAGATGCCACTCCACTAAAGCTTGTCTCTCTACAATTTTGATCTGGTTTCTCTAGCACTAGAGATTCTTTACTTTTTCTACTAGCATCTGTATCGAAACTAAAAGACTGCTAACAAACATTGAACCTAAAGTAAATGTACCAACATGACAAAGACTCCTAAAATGGCATTCATAAAGTGAAACTTTGTGTCATATGGTGGGACACATGTCAGGGCGACAGCAAGTGCATATAATAACAGACTATTGATCAAATGGAAGTGCCAACCTTAACAAAGCTTCATTTGCGGTTGCTGGCAAATGGAGACGAACAGAAAAATAATCCACAAGCAAAGGTAGACGAGGACAAACTTAGCTAGGCATTAGTCTATACAATACAGGTAGATATAAACTTAGCACCAAAGTACATTCTATATAAAGATGGGAAACATGGGTTTTACAGTTTATATACCTCCACTCTATCAGGATCAACATCTGGATCTGCTATTCCTTCCACTTGTTGCTCCAGGAGCACTCTCTTTACATCATCTTCACCAACAATAAGATCATTTTTGGAATCACTCGTTTGATCAAGAATATTCCCAGGAGCCCACTCCAAATAAAGGGGAGTGTCCCTGCATTAGGACAAAGGAACAAAATTTACTTCATAATTTCAAACTTTCAAGACTAAATCAAAATATATTGCATATGAGATGCAGCAAAACTGATATATGCTAGAAAGAACAAAGCAAACTAGGAGAAACCTCAATCTTGCAAAATAAAAAATTGGAAGGTTTCTCACTTCTCTAAAGCAAAGTAAAAAAAAATGGAATTCCCTTCTCTTTTCATGGCTTCCCTCTAATTTTGAGTTTTCTCTCACTAACAGGATCTGAGGTAACATAAAATGCACCTTGGTAGTAGGAGTGAGAGGAAGGCGCAAAGTTTAGATTGGGGGAGAGTCCACTTAATGAATTTGAACAAAGGTGGAGGAAGAAATAACCAAAGTATATGGATAAAAAAAAGGTGAACAAAAATTAAGTAGTGAGTTCACTAGCAAAGTTACTCAACTTCAAAGTATATGGAGTAAGTGGTGTTATTTCAACACCCAACACAAATCTGGTAGTTACTCAAATTCAAAAAGGCCCTTTGGGGTGGGGGTGGGGTGTAATTGGGCACTAGCAAAGTTAAAGAGTATAGATGAATATTCACAATAAGTTGAGGAGAGTATTTATGTGTTATCCCAATTCTAAAGCTATTCCAATCTTGCTTAGTTATCAGTCATGACATGAAACTGTCTTTACATATGCAACTACTTGTTCAACTACAAAAATCACTGTTGTATTAAAAGAAAGAAAGGGATGTACACACTTACTTGTAACGTTTGTATGCTAGACCCCGAAAAGCTGCGCGTGCTTCTGCCGGTTCTAGGAAGACAACCTGATTGTAATAATCACAGAAGCAGCAGACAATTTTGTTATTTCCAACTAATTCATGTGTTTTTACACAAACAGAAACTTGGTCTATTAGTATCAAATAAGAAATATTGGCAGGTAAATGATTTTGAAGGAAAGGAGTGACTATCACCCTATTGTAGGGAAAAGTCACAAATCACATAAAGAACAATTATAGTTACAAGAATAGACATTTGAAACCAAAGGCTTCAAAGATAAAAGCACATACCAAAGCTAAGGTTTTGGTGGGAGGAAGAATAATCTTATCCAGACTCCCGAACTTCCCAAACATATTCGCAAGTTCACCTTCTGACGAACCATAGGGCAAGTTCTTAACTAGAATAACGTGATTACTTCGTTTCACTCCATCAGTTTTTCCAGCAGCGTATTCTTCCAGTGAAGCAATATTAACCCCAGCTTTTGCAAGAGCCTTTTTCGTCTCTGCTATCACTTGAGTCTCACCCAATGCTATACGTACGGCAAGATCATCAGCTTCTCTATCAAGAAGATCACTTTTACTAACACCAAATTTTCTTGCAATATTCTCGACAACCTAAAAAATTTCAAAGAACAGAAGGAGCTCATTTTTACGTTCAAGAACAAGTCCAAACGCTGACACAGTAGAATGCATACTCAACCTAAATGGGCAGTAATTAAAGATCCTGAAGCATTTCAAAAACTGATTATACAAGTTAGGATAGCTAAAAAGATTTGAACAACCAAATCATCTTACAAGAAGCATAATATAGGAACAAAAATAACTCAAATCTGATCAAATGTAAAAAAAGATAAACCCAGCCTATTACAGCAAGCATCAAGGGTCTGTAAAAGTTGATGTACACAGCCACCCCCACCCCCACCCCCACCCCCAGAAAAAAAAATCCCAAAGTTAATTTGTACCGTGTTTGGTTGGGATTGAGGAAATTTAAGCTTCACATACAAATCCACATTAAATTGTACAATATTCAGATGTTAGTTATTGTTTTCCTCATAAATAATGCATGTAGAGTTTAGCATAAATTTCTGTATTATTTTATGTGGCGTAGAATGTGGATAAGAATGTGTGTATTAGCAAAACATAGATTAAAATTCTAAAATGACAGAACCAACCCTCATAATAGTAAGAAAAAATATTCTAAATTATAATATTCGATAGTGTACATACGGTGTCTGGCCGCATGAAAAGAGTATTCCAAGATTGTGTATTTCCACTAGCTTCAGATGCCTTCTTTTCCTCTAGTCTCTGCTGCTTAAATGTTTTTGAAAATTGCTTGGTATTATCAACTGTCCTACAGAGTAATAAATGAACCAATCTTATAATAGCAAGGTAGATCCCACATTATTAAAAAGAAAAAGGAGAGCTTCTCTTGACATAGATGCATAAGCAAACAATCTAATGGATATGAACATTGAAAAGCGTGGTAAAACAGCACTTACTCAATCTTCTCTGGAGAAATTTTCTGCTTTGCTGGCATGACATGAAGTAATCGTCCTTGAAAAATTGAACTGTCCAGCTCCGCTAATGCCCTGGAAGAAACAATCAATAAGCAATGCAAGGAAGCACTGGAACATGAAAAATAGACACATACATACGTATACAAGGGACTCAGAATTTATAACACGGATATCAGTGTGCTTCTTGCAGGTAAAAAGTGCAGTAGCTTAGAATTTGGATGCTGATAGACAGGTACCTAGCAGCAAATTCTGGTAATGCATAGAGAACATATGCAAATCCTTTGGACCGCTTTGTATCTTTGTCAACAACAATATGAACCTGTGAGACATTGCCAAATGCTCTAAAATGTTCTTCCAGCTCCTCTTCCCTGAGTCATAAAACCATTTGTTTGGCAAGAACATACATTAGGTTTGTTGAAGTCAACATATCGAGTTAACTAAATCACCCGGAAAAAAAAAGGAAAAAAGAAGAACAAAGATGTATTACGTCGTGGTGTATGGAAGATTACGAACAAATAATCGTCCACTCTCCAGATCTTCTTCTTTTTCATCCACAACACTTGATGAAGGGTCAGCAGGCTCAGGCGATTTATTGTTAGATCTGGTGAACCCATCAGTCAAAACTTCCTCTCTATCATCAGGTTCGAGGATATTACCAGTATTTGCATCTTCACTGCTCTTGCCACTTTCAGTGTCACTTTCATTATCACTACCATCGTCTTCACTACTTTCTGAGTCTGACCAATCTTTCCTCACTCTACTTTTGAAATAATCTGTATCGGTCATAACTTCATCATTACGGAAGCTGTCAGGTTTCTCAGAATTTTCATTAACTGACAGAGATTCCTCTTTTTTAATAACCTCATCTAACTCAGAGTTATCAGTAGCCAATTTTTCCCGGTTCTTCTCTTTTGCCTGGGATTGCTTATGGCCATCCTTTTTACTTTGAGCAAGAGATGGAGCTGCTATTGTATCATTTGCCCACAACTTTGACTTACTCCGAGGCTGCATAACTTCAAGGAACTCTTGAAGCTGAGGATCCTCATCCTTACTCTCCTGTTTACTATTCTTTTTGTCCCCTTTTAAACCTGCAGACTTGGAACTTTTGTTTACTTTTGCATTCTCATCCTCATTTGTCAATTTCTCTTGTTTCTTCAAAGTGTGCCTGCTCCATGGACGAGGGATATTTGGATCCCCAATTTTCCTTGCAATCTGGCTATATGAAAATGAATTTATGTGTCATTCAAGCACAAGAACAAGAACAAGAACAAAAGAACAATATAACCAGTGTAATCCCACAAGTGGGGTCTAGGGAAGATAGAGTGCATGCAGACCTTACCCCTACTTTGGGAGGTAGAGTGTTTCCAATAGACCCTCGGCTCAAGAAAAAGCATATGAAAGCAAATCGAAAAAATTAATGAAAAGTGAAGAAATCATGGCAAAGCATTTTGAAAAAGGAATAGCTACTACAATAAAATACTGTGATAATTATAGTACAAGAGACAGTAGATGGTAACAGAAATTAAAGGACAAGAAACTACCGGAGAAATACAACGACTACCATATGTGAGGACAAGCGAGACAATGCTCTACTTCTAGCCTTCTACCCTAAGTTGTGACTCTATTTCCTCCACAACCTCCTACCTAAGGTCAGATCCTCGGTAAACTTTAACTGTGTCATGTCTTCTCTAATCACCTCCGCTAATACTTCTTCAGCCTACCTCTACCTCTCCTGAAACTATCCCCAGTCAACCTCTCACCCCCGCACATATCATTCAAGCACATCACCAATATATAGCTACTCTCTAGAAAAATAATCATCCACAACCTATGAAAATAAAGATTCAAGTAATTCACAATGTAAATTAGAATAAAGCAATAAAGTTAACAGGACTTATATAAGGATATTTTCACTAGCTACTTGGAAAAATTATAAAGGCATCATCTTTTATACTCCTGTGTCCCAGTTATTTTGGCGGTGCTTGACTTGACACAGAGTTTAAGAAAGAAATATTTTTGGAACTCGTGGTCTAACAAAAACCATGACAGTTTTGAGGCTATAATAGAGTAAAATAAAAAATTAAAGTCAAAGTATTTCTAACTATTACAAAGATGTCATTCTTTTTTGGACAACCAAAAAGGAAAGTATGTCACATAAAATAGGACAGGTGGAGTAATTTGAAATATATATATCGACTAATTTCAAAATAATGGAATATGGAACAGAGATATGCTTTTTCGTCTTCTGCTAAATAGGTATACCACCCAAGCACAACAGCATAGTAACTGAAGCAGAAAAAACATACCTCACAAATAATACGACTATTATCCATGAAAGACTTGTCAAAATACTTGATAGCTTCCTCAGCCTCTTGCTCCGTTCGAAATCCTACAAATCCAAACTGCCTGCTCTTTCCATCTCTGCTTAAAGTGGCAATCATTCGATATCAAATGAATTTCAAATTCATGAACATACCCAAAAATCTCTATAGTATCAAATAGCAATTCGTGAATAACAGTCAAAAAATCAATTCTTCGCTGAAACCACTGATGAAAAACTGAAAAACTGAAATGCTACTGTACATTAGTCATTAACAACAAGTTCTTTACTAATTGTGGTTAACTGTATGAATTCTCTCTAGCTGGTTCCCTCCATTTTGACCCGTATCAGTACAACAAACTATGGACTCAGGCACAGAGTTTGTCTACAGCTCGCATTACTATTTAAAAAAAAAAAAATATAGGTAGAGCAGAGAGGAGAAGAGAAACTTAACGAAGTACGCATGAGCTTGGCGTCGGTGACTTCCCCTTTCTGAGAGAAGAATTCTCTGAGACGGTCCTCGGCTACATACTTTGGCAAATTCTTCACACAGAGACGAGACCTTCAATACAAAAATACACATTAAACATTTAACAATATCCAAGAACACCACAAAAAAAAAGAAAAAAAAACTTTGCAATCAAAATCAAACAGAAACTCAAAAATCAGTTCTGAGTATCCTTTAAATTCAAACTTAAACCACGATAATCAATAATTCCTACAACCCCACCAAGAAAAAACTCAAATTTTTGCATTCCAAAGCAACGAGATACACAAAACTCCATTCTGGGTATTACTCAAATTGAATAAATAAATAAATAATTTATTTATTTATTTTAAAAAAACATTAATCCTTACAACCTGAACAAGAAAATTCAAGTCTTTGCATTTACAAATCAACCAGAAACTCAAAACTCAGTTCTGGGTGTAATAAAAATTCAAACTTAAACCACAATAATCAATAATTCCTACAATCCACCAAGAAAAAAACTCAAATTTTCGCATTCCAAAAAAACTAGATACACAAAACTCCATTCTGGGTATTATTCAAATTGAATAAATAAACCAACCAAACATTAATCCTTACAAACCAGAACAAGAAAATTCAAGCCATTGCATTTACAAATCAATCAGACATTCAAAAAAACTTAATTCTTAGAAATCATCAAATTCAAATTTAGTACAAAGAAAAAAAAAATCTTACATTGTTGTGCTGCAGCTGCCAATATTCAGCGTAAAAAGCTAAAATACTTTTACAAATGGACGTTAATGTGCCTACAGTTTAGCTTCAAAGTAAGCTGAAAGAGAAAGAATGGGTTGGCGGTAGGGGTTTAAGCGATACTATCGTAGGAAAAAGGGGTCGGGTCAATGTGGTAGTAGGGTTTTACATCATATCTAAATTCATTCATCTTTTTAATTATTTGTGATTTTCTTTTTGCATTTTAATTAATTAATATTATAAACCTATAAATTTATTATTTATGAATTAAAAGGGTAGAAAATACTTAGTAATTAAGCAAATAATAATAATAATAATAATATATATAATAATAATAATAATAATAATATATTAAAAGTGTGAATGACCTTATAAATATTGTTTTGTTATAAATGTATTTACATTATAGTGAATGTCTATCAAGATCTACTTTGATATCTATTAGGATTTGAAGTATTTATCTTTTACTCAGACTAGGAGTAAATTTCCCCTTTAAATAGAGGGTTTTGTTCATTGTATTCTTAATGTTATGACATATCCTTCAAGAGAAAAAATAAGAATCACTATCTGTATTCTCTCTACTCTTCTTCTCTTTCTTTATTATTTTATAACACGTTATCAGCACGAGACTCTGCCAAACAAGATGAGATTATAAATCTAAAGTTTCTTTTTATTATTATTATTATTTTATTGAGTAATTTTTTATGTTATATGTCTTTTGTTACTAATAATATAATTATTGTTGGATTTGAGGAAAAATAATTGGTTTGGAACCTTTTATGTTTTAAATTTATTTCTCAAAACAATATTATCAAAGGGGGTGATAATATGTTGGGTTCAAGTCCCATCAATTTATGCCTAAGATACCTTTATATGAGTAAGACGTTGAGTTTGAATCTCAATGCACCATATTGATGATATTATGATGGCTAAGGCTTTATAATGTGTTTTTAATGAAAAATCATGAAATTTGACCCATTGAATATGCTTCATTCCATGAAGTGAATGTGGTAGTAATATATGATAAGTCTGAAATATGACAACTTACTTCATTCTTGAGGTGTATGTGGTAGCAGTGCATAATATGTCTGAAAGAAGACAAGTGATTGAATGCACGAATATACGCGTCAAGGGGCAATATGATAATGATCATCAAAATTGATGATATTTTCACACGCTTATATGATTATAAGATATGTTAGAGAAAATTTCTCTACATCATATGTATGCCTCGATTTGCTTCTGAAGTAGTAAAATCTTGAAAGAGGTTATAAGCTATCATAATATGATAGGCTTAAGGCACGATTATATTTCATTCCGGGGGAATGAGAAACTTATTAATGCAAACGTGCACTTGATTGTGATTGTATCACAACTCATCTCCGAAAGAGGTTGAATAATTTTAAAATCTACTTCTGAAGTAGTAAATCTAAAATTTATTCATGTAATAGTAAATTTAAAATTTACTAAAGAAAAAGTACATGTCATGGTAAACTTGGAGTTTACTAGAATAAAAGTTCATAAATTGATATGAACGATTGTGACATCTCGAAGATGTGCATGTATTGAAGAACTAGAAGATTCTTCAAGAATTATTTATGTCGTTTGTTCTCATGATAAGTTGGTTGGACCAACTAATATTGGGATTGGATCCCTTCAAATCTGAAAATTATAAAAGGTGAATAAGGGTCCGCTCATCTATCATGTGATATGTTAAAATGATGCATCAATAAGATGATCACAAGTACATTTATTGCCAACCTGCAGTTTGACATTCATAAAGTTGTTTGCTCAATAAAATTGATTTAAGCATGACTTTCAAATTGTGTAATCAAAAAAATTTATCTCGATGATGATGGTTTAGCATTGAATGCATTCGATAAATATCTAAACCATTGTTAATGAGAACAAAACTTAATGTATTGGTCTGAAATATGATATATTGCAATAGCATTTGTATGCATTAGACCAATAAATTGTGATTATTTCTTCTCTCTCAATTGGTTCAAGGTCAGGAACCAATTATTTCATCTAATAATTTTGATGTGCAGTATACGATTAATGAATATACCATAATGTACAAAGATGGATTCCTCAAGGAAGTAGAGGATGTACGTTAGTTTTTCTAACATAAGGGGGAGATTATAAGCATTATGAGATATGTTAGGAATTATCACCATAGCCTCATCCAAAAGATAATTCAAGTCAAATGCCGAAAGCATCTCATATTAAGCGCAAGTGCTCTTATTTTGTGTTCCTAAAGGACAAAGTCTATGCATGCGTAAAGCATGGTAGACTAATCGGTTCCAAATAAAATAGTCCTTGAAAAATAAGGAGCAAATAATCATAATAAGAAGACAATGAGCTCTTGAAGTGCCCACGACATAACACTTCATGAAACCTTATGAGAGGCTCATGTATCTGAAAATAATGAAGTGATGAGATCTCAAAATGTTATGTCGCATTGTGAACCGATACGGAATGATATATCATCAATATCTTTGACACAATATTGACGCAATATTATGAAAGATTACGAGGATCTGAATTCTACGTTTATTTAAGCATGCTGACGTAGAAACATTTATCAAGTGACATGAAAGGATGCATTTTGGTAAGTGTAAAACTTATTTGATTTGCAGTCCAGACACTTGAAGATGTCACTCATGAAATGTTGAATATTGTCACTTGACAAAACTTATGTGAAAACTTTTAAGGATTCAAATTGCTTGAAGCATATAAAAGTTTCTGGGAAACTTATTTATAATCCTTATATTGTATAAGCTTGTAGCTTGAAAAACATTCGAACTCTTGGAGAGTTTTCAAAGCAATAGATTATTTGCTGAAATTCAAAATATATCGAATTGGATTGGTTATGAAGTATCATATCTTAGTGCAATTGATCCACTCATGTACCTTGCAAATACTACAAGGCCTATAGCTTTTTCAGTTAATATGTTAGCAAGGTATATTTCTATTCCTACTAGGAGACATCGAAATGGGATAAGATACATGAGCTTACTTTATTCTAAAGATTGCAATCCCGATCTCATTGGTCATGCTGATGTTGGGTACTCATCTGACCCGCATAAAACTCGGTCTCAAATCGGCTATGTGTTCATATGTGGTGGTACTGTCATATCTTGTAGATATACAAAGAGTCCATCTGTCACACCTCAAATCCTATTGGGGCGGACTGGCACCCGTAACCAAGGAGGCCCGGGAGAACCAACTCATAACCTTATACTTCCCATGCATACCTCTATGTCAACCCAAAATTCGGACAACATCATGACGTATATAAAAGGAAATAATCACCTGTATAAGCTCGAGCACACATATATATGTATATACAATACTTGGCCGTTGGAGCCATCACATCTACTAACAAAACACCACCTTGACTGTACATTAGGTCTACAAAGCCTCTAAACAATACACAGAGTTTAACTAAGGTCGGGACACACCCCGCTATATAACTAACTTCTATACAATACCAAAAGTGACTGAATATGACACGGAAAGCCCCGAAGCAAACTGGAGCTCACCAAAAGCAACTGGATATCCTGGCTCCTACTTGTGCGGTGTATGAGCTGAGGTACCTGTGCCTGCAGCATGAAATGCAGGTCCCCCGTGGGGGACATCAGTACGAAATATGTACTGAGTATGTAAAGCTGTAGATAATCACATATGATATAGGAGCTCAATAGAAATCAGAAACAAGTGAGTAAATCGTAATAGGAGTGGACCACACTTACTAGAACTTGTGACAACATGTAAATTGTATTTATTCAATCACTTTACCTTCGTTCTTATCATCTTTGTAATCATTACTGTACTGTACTGTGACCATTAGGCTGCCTCCAGTACATATCAACTGGGATCGACCCATGATAGGCTTATGCCCCTGGGATACCACCCATAAACACATAAATAGGGATCGACCCATGATAGGCTTATGCCCCTGGGATACCACCCAATAAGAGAGAACTTTCATCACTTAGTTCAATTAATCTTTGAGATTGTTATTTCGGTCGCCACCGCATTTTTGATACTTTGAAACAATGATACATCAATAAGAGACATATAAATAGACCATCAATGCAATAACAATGAAGTAAGAACTCATTGGCACATCAATAAAGTGTTTTGGAGTCATCAATGTCATAACAATGAAGTAGGAACTTATTGGTATATCAATGAAACGTTTTGGAGTCATTAATAGCACATGGATCTTGTTTGTGTAACTGGATACCTTCGGACATTCATCAGTGCAATAAACATGTAAGATTTGGAAAACAAGTAAGTATTGGAATGTCTTGACATCTTGTAGGGTGGAAACAAGTTCATTGGTAACGTAGGACATCATACAAAACCATTATGGATCACATGTTACTGAATAACTTTGGAAACTTTCTTAATAGAACAATTGTTCACTTTCAAGCCAAAGATATGGTATAGAGTATGCTTTACATACCTGACTGTCAACTTTCAATACTAGTCCCAAATGGACTTCTCATCTTTTCGGATTACTTATCTACAATGAACATATATAACAATCTAGTATTAGCGACCAAACGTCACAATTCAATTATTTGAATTCACCAAACTAGTGGTTAAGTAGTAAGCCTTAATTACACTATAAAGGGTGTCACTTAACCCTCTTATACTCCAATTACATTCACATGCCATGCATATTCATACAACATCCTCCAATATCAAGTTTGGATTCATTTATCCTTCCAACCAATCCATTAAACCAAATTGAGCCATAGACATAAATAATCATCAATTCAATAGTATATCACCATATCCACCTTCCATAACTCAATTACCATATCCACCTTCCACAATTCAATACAACCAAACCATGCAAAATAGTCCATAACCCTATTTTCATCACCTTTCAATAACAACCAATACATATAATCCTCTATCACACATATACATATGGAAGAGAACAAAGGCAAACAATATTCATACCTTAGAATTCACCTCTTGATTATGCAATCCTGTTTGCACAAATAATAGGTGTCGTTCGAAGCTCTCGAGATGACAAACGCAGTTATCGGATTACTTTGGAATTTCTACGGTTGAATCAAAAGTAATTTAAAGGTCAAATTTGGCTAGGGTTTGTTCTTTCTCAATGATTGATGATGAAAATGAGTTTTTGAACTCATATATATGTATATATACACATATTCCCGTCCATAATATAATAGGGAATGACCAAAATGCCTTTAAAATTTAAATAATGTCAAATTTGTCCTTTGGTGGACTGTTTTGATAAGCTAAAGTAGATCGACCATAACTCTTCGCTCCGATATCGGATTTGGCTAAAATTGGTATCGTTGGAAAGATAACTCAAAGGGATTTCATTTCATATAAAGTAGGCCACCCAGTTCGTCCTGTACAAGGAGTTATGGTTGTTTGAAGTTGACCCTAAAAATCTATTTTGATAGGATGAAGTAAAACGAGTATAACTCCTTACTCAGACGTTGGATTTGGATGAAACCAATTGCATTGAAAAGAAGACTCAAAGATCTTTCTTTTCATAGGTTGCAGATCTCCCAGTTCATTATATTAAGGGAGTTATGATCATTCGAAGTCGACCCAAAAATTCTTCTGGCCTCAGTAGTTTGTGTGCAGGAAATTTTCCTGCACATTTACTATTCCCAAATATCCCGGCCACCGTTTTATAGTTTCGAACGTGCTCGATTATATCCGAAACCTATTCATTTTTGGAAATCTTTATATCGTTGGAAAGCTTATTCAATAACCTTCGCATGGAACCATCGACGGGCAAATTTCGGTATAAATAAAATAAAAAAATTAATTTCATATAAATAAGACCAATACACGTACTTGAATACGCCAATACATGTACTTGAATATGGGGTGTTACACCATCGTATCCACTTCATCGAATCATGCTGAGATAATAGTTATTCATGAAGCAAGCCGAGATAGAACATTTTAATGGAGGATTCATAAAAGGAGATAGAACAAAGCATACTTCAGCAAAACTTTTCTACATACATGAGCTACAAAAGAATGGTGATATCAACGTGCAACAGATTCGTTCAAGTGAAAATATGGTTGATTTATTCACCAAGTCTTCTCCAATTACAACTTTTAAGAAGATGGTGCACAAGATCGGGATGCAAAGGTTCAAGGATGTTCTCATTAGGGGGAGTTAATACGCGTTGTACTCTTTTTCCCTTACGAGGTTTTGTCCCACTGGATTTTCCTTGTAAGTTTTTTAATGAGGCAACCGATATGCGTATTGTTAGAGATGTGTACTCTTGTTCATTCACTAGATTTTTTTTCCTACTGAACTTTGTTTAGTAAGGTTTCAACGAGATACATTATCTACTAATTAGACATTCAAGGGGGATTGTTATAAATGTATTTACATTATAGTGAATGTCTATCAAGATCTACTTTGATATCTATTAGGATTTGAAGTATCTGTTTTTTACTCAGACTATGAGTAAATTTCTCCTTTAAATAAAGGAGTTTTGTTCATTGTATTCTTAATCTTATGACATCAAGATCCCTAAAAAAAAAAGAAATAAGAATCACTCTGTATTCTCTCTACTCTTCTTCTTGTTCTTTATTATTTTATAACACGTTATAAGCACGAGACTCTGCCAAACAAGATGAGATTATAAATCTAAAGTCTCTTCTTCTTGTTTTTTATTGTTTTATAACATGTTTGAACTTTTTGTCTTTCATTAAAAGTCTTTGTTTTAGACAAAATCATTTTTTCACTATTTTCTAATATTTATGAGTTAAAAAATAATTAAATATATTTATAATAATTTTTTTTTATTAAAAATCATCAGAATTGATGACTCCAAATAACAATAGAATAGTGATTAATATTAATGTTATAAATGGACAAAATAACGGAAAGAGTCCAAAACTTATTAGGAGACTATTCTTGGGGTTGGGGGGGGGGGGGGGGTTGGAAGTCACGTATTTTAAATATATTTATTGAAGTCTTGATTTCATATATTTTGAGAATCAATATTATGAAAGTAATTAATAATCTATATCTATAATCTATCCAGGGGAGGACCCACGTAGATCCGTGAGGGTGCACGTGCACCCGGTAACTTTTCAAAAAAATCGTACATATATGTATAGATACTGTAAAAACGTGGTAATATATTAAATTGTGCACCCATAATATCAAATGTCATTTGGGTGCACTGATCTGAAAAACAGATGAAAGGTTTCTTGACGCGGGACGTCGTGGGTTCGATTCCTGGCAAACGTCCTTTTTTTGTTTTTGTCTTTACAATTAATGCTCCAACCATTTAAATTAATTTAATGTATATTCTTGTTTAATAAACCCATGGGCCATGACAATTCTTCAATCCCAAAACCAAAAGGAAAAAATACATAAAGTAGCATACTTAAATATTAAATTACAAAAAATAATAACGCTTTTATCAAATTACATTTTGTAACATATGTATTTGTATGTATTTGTATTTTTGTAGCAACAGTTTGCAAAAATACAAAATACATATCGATCATAAGGACAGTAAAAATCATATGTATTTGTATTTTTGTAGCAATAGTTTGCAAAAATACAAAATACAACTTGCTATATTATGTAATTATAAAACTGTTGCTATGAAACTCATAATTAAAAGGATAAGTATGTTATTTCTGAATTTCGCCCAACCCAAAACTGCCCACAACATCAAATCCCTAAAATTTACAATTTTCCCAAGTTCTCTTCAAGCCAAGTATACCCCGTTTGACCATGAAAATTATAATTTTTTGGAGTTAGAGTTAGAGTTGAAGTTGAAGTTGGAATTAGAGTTGTGTCTGACCATAAATATAAATTAAAGTTGTTTTTAAAATTTTGTGAGAGAAATATGAGTGAAAAAGGTGAAAACAAGTAAAACTTGTTTTTACTTTTCCAAATATAATTCCAAAATTATATTTGGAATTTTGATGGCCAAACCCATCTAGTTTTCACTTTTTTCACTAAAGTGAAATAATTTTTCGAAAAAAAAAAAATAATTTTCATGACCAAACGACTACTAAATATACGTTAGAACACGCATACTCAACTGATAGCTTTTTCAATTCTCTCGCTACTGCTGCAACTGTAGAGAGAGCTTTTTCATCCATGGAGCATATCAAGAATGAGTTGTGTAATAGTATTTGTGATGCATTTTTTTAATTGATTATTTGGTTTGTTACATTGAGAAGGATGTATTTGTAAATATAAGCAATGATGCAATCATTGACCGGTTTCAGAATATGAAAATGTGTCGATATCCAGTATGAAAGGATAGTCTACTTTTGTTATATTAGTACTAAATTAACATTATTTGATCATTTTGAAGTTTATACTTTGATCATAATTTTTTTTTGTAATTTTTAAGTTTAAAAATTTGTATGCCAAATTATGTAGTTAATAGACATGACCACATTAAAGATAATAGTGCACCCTCTATCTTCAAATCCTGGGTTCGCCTCTGAATCTATCTATAATCTATAATCTATCTATATTCTATATCTATATATCTCTATATATCTATATAATATATTAAAAATGTTAAGAGGTGATTTGAACTTTCTACCCTATGTAATAGATAAAATCGTCTTTATACTAATTCTCTTAAATAATTATCATTTAATTATCAAGATATAATAATTGAAATTCAAATAATGTCATAAATGCTAGTACAATTTTATTTTAAGTAAAATTTAGGGATCGGTGACATTGTTAGAACGATATTAATGTTAGGTTTTGAAGGTTTAGAAGTGTAGTTTTTTTTTTTGTAGGTTTCTGGTTCGTTTTTTTTTTTTTTTCAAAACTAGTAGACCCAACTACTAATGCAATTGTAGAAGTCTTGAAGTACGAGGTTAATATCTTGAAGTTTAAGTAAAAAAAACTATCATAAATATTCTTTACTCTTTTTTTTAAAAAAAAAATCTACCATATTTAGGTAAATTCTTTCTACAGGGATTTTCGACTTTTATAAATTAAGAATGGACCAAATAAAATCCCACAAACATAGTAGGACTCATTATTTGTATTATTCATGCAATTACCGAAAAACTCCTCCACTCCTATTTAATTACATATCATGCCTCAATATATAATAATTTCATCGTTTTATCATAATGATTTAAATATTTAATATATTCTATTAATTTATATTAATTAACTATCACTACATATTGGAAGTAATTTTTTTATTTTTTTTAATTGGCTATCATGTTCAAAACTAATTTATTACCACGAATCACAATAATTAATAACTTAAAATATTTAAAAGACATATAGAAATTTTATTGACTCTCATTATTTTACCAATGCCACATAAATTGAGCTAAAAAGAAAAAGTACTGCAAATCATAATAATTAACAACTTAAAATATTTAAAATATATATAAAATTTTTAGTTGATTCTCAACATTGTATCGAAGCCACATAAATTGGGACACAGGGAGTAAATATATTATTTGATAATTACATAAAAATTATTATAAATCACAATAATTAAGAAGTTAAAATACTTTTTTAAAAATAGATAAAAGTTATATTCAACTCTCAAAATTTTATCGGTGCACCATAAATCAAGACAAAATAAAAAAAATTCTTAATTAATTGCAACTAAATATTCAAAGTAAATCAATTTTATTATTTTAATTGACTTTTATATAGAAAATTTATTTATTTATTTATTTTAGTAAATTTAAATTTTAAAATTATTTTTTTTCTTATATAGAAATACTAATATTTAAACTTAACTTTAAATTTTTAAAGTAAAAAAATAATAAATTTAATTTAATAAAATAAATTTCTAATGAATATTTTCTTAGAATTTGTGTTGGGTGAATATATATCAAGTTAAAAAGAAATAAATAAAAATATATAGTAAAATTTTATTATTGTGAAAGATAAATATAATGTACTATCCACTAATGTTAAGTTAATTTGGAGGGGGAGGGCGAGCCTGGACCTAGGCGTGGACCCGGGTTCGGGCGAGGGGGGAGGCTCAAACCTGGGCGTGGTCCCGGATTCGAGCGAGGGGGAGGCTCAGACCTGGGCGTGGTCCAGGGTCCGGGCGGGGAGGCCTGAACCTGGGCGTGGTCGTGGGCCTGAACATGGACCTGGGCGTGGTCGCGGGCCTGGACCTGGACCTGGGCGTGGTCGCGGGCTTGGACCTGGGCGTGGTCGCGGGCTTGGACCTGGGCGTGGTCCCGGGTTAGAGGAGCCTGGCCCTAGGCGTGGTATTGAGTTCGGGTGGGGGTCCTGGACCTGGGAGTGGTCCCGGGTCTGGGCGGGGGGTGAGGGTCCTGGACCTAGGCGTGGTCCTGGGTCCAGGCAGGGGTTGCCTGGACCTTGGCGTGGTCCCGGTCCGGACGGGGGTGGGAGGTCGTAGACATGGGCGTGGTCCCGTGTCTGGGGGGAGGTGGGGGTCCTGGACCTGGGTGTGGTCCCGTGTCCAGGCGGTGGGCTTGGACGTGGGCGTGGCCCCGGGTTCGGGCGGAGAGCGGAGGGCCCTGGACCTGCGCGGTGTCCCGGGTCCGGGCGGGGGGTGGGGGGCCTAGACTTGAGCTTGGTCCCGGGTCCGGGCGGGGGGGTGAAGGTCCTAGACCTGGGCGTGGTCCCGGGTCCGGGCGGAGGGGTTGGGGGGCCTAGACCTAGGTGTGGTCTCGGGTCCGGGCGGGGGTTGGTGGGGCCTGAACCTGGGCGTGGTCCGGGGTTCGGGTGGGGGTTGGTGGGGCCTGGACCTGGGCGTGGTCCCGAGTCCGGAGAGAAGGGGTCCTGTGCCTGGTCCCGGGTCCGGGCGGGGGATGGGAGTCCTGGATTTGGTCCCGCATCCGGATGAGGGGTCTTGAACTTGGTTGTGGTCCCGGGTCTGGGCGGAGGGCATGAACCTGGGCGTGGTCCCGGGTTCGGGCGGTGGGGGCATGGACTTGGGCGTGGTCCCGCGGGGGGCACGAGACATGAACTGGGCGTGGTCCTGCGGGGGGCGGGGGGGGGGGACTGTACCTGGGCATTATATCGGGTCAGGGCCAGGGGCGGGGGCCCTGATCCTGGGTGCAGTCCCGGGTTCGGGCGGGGGATAGGGGGCCTGGACCTGGGCGTAGTCCCGGGTCCGAGCAGGTGATAGGGGGCTTGGACCTGGGTGCGGTCTACGGTTCGGGTGGGGGGTAGGGGTCCTGGACCTGGGCGTGGTCCTAGGTCCGGGTGGGTGATAGAGGGCCTGGACCTGGGTGTGGTCCAGGGTTCGAGCATGGGCGGGCTAGGACTCGGGCCTGGACCTGGGCTTGGTCCCGGGGAGTGGGGAGGGGCCCTGAACCTGGGCGTGGTCCCGGGTCCAGGCGGACGGTGGGGGCCCCTGAACCTGGACGTGGTCCCAGGTCTGGGCGGACGACGGGGGGTCCTGAACCTGGGTGTGGTCTCTGATCCGGGCGGACGGCGGGGCCCCCTAATCTTGGGCGTGGTCCTGGGTCCGGGCGGAGGGCGGGGGCCCTAAACCTCGTGGTCCCGGGTTTAGGCGGGGTTTTTTAGACCTGGACGTGGTCCCGGGTGGGGGTCCTGGACCTGAGTGTGGTCCCGGGTCCAGGCAGGGGGTGGGGGTCCGGACCTGGGCGTGGTCCCGGGTTCGGGCGGGGGGCGTGAGGGCCTGAACCTGGGTGTGGTCCCGGGCGAGGGGCAAGGGCTAGAACCTGGGCGTGGTCCCGGGTCCGGGCGGGGGCAGGGGTTAGAACCTAGGCGTGGTCCCGCAGGGGGCGGGGGGGCCTGAACTTGGGCGTGGTCCCGAGTCCGAGCCAGGGGTGGGCTTGGACCTGGGCCTGGTCCCGGGTCCGGGCGGGGGGCAGGGGCTAGAACCTGGGCGTGGTATCGCGGGGGGAATGGGGCCTGGACTGGGTGTGGTCCTGTGGGAGGCGGGGGGAGGGGGGCTGGACTTGGGCGTGGTCTCGGGTCTGGGCCAGGGGTGGGCTTGGACCTGGGCGTGGCCCCAGGTTCAATCCAGGGACGGGGAGGCGGGGGGCGGGCCTCGACTAAATTGACCACTACTCGCGAAGGGAAGGGTGAAGGTGTAAAATAACCTTATATTCTTTTTGTTTTTATCCTATGATCATGGGATTTTCTTCTCTTTCTTCTGTTACTATCTTATGATCAACCCACTTTCATTTCACCATATTGTGTAGGTTTGCATATCTGACAGGGGCAGACCTAGAAAAAGGAAAAAAGAGGTGAAAAGGGAATGTGGTTCCTTCAGATAGCAAATACACTGCAATTAAAAGAAAGGAAAAAGGCATCGTTTTCACCCAAACTATACCCGAAAAGTCGAAGTCACACCTAAATTATACTAGTGACCTATTACACACCTAAACTGTAAAAAAAGGAAACTATTTACACCCTGTCAGGCTACCACCACTTGCATGTGGTGTAGTGTTTTACACGCGCTGCCACGTCAGCACCACTTCAGTAAAAAGTATCATTTTTTTTTATAGTTAAGGTGTGTAATAGGTCACTTATATAGTTTAGGTGTGGATTCGACTTTTCGACTATAGTTTGGGGTGGAAACGATGCCTTTTCCCTTAATGTTTTTAGCCGTTTACTTTTGTTATAATAGGCTGGACGCGCTTAAAATAAGTGTAACACACGCGTCTTAGAATAAGGGTCGTGGGGAGGTAATAATATCACTTTTATATAGTTAAGGCGTGTAATATGTCACTTATATAATTTAGGTGTGGCTTAGACTTTTCTTGTATAGTATGGAGTGGAAATGATGTCTTTTTCCTAAAAGAAAAGATCATTTTTGATGTATTTGTAAGATGTATTTAGGTTGATTTGTTTTGTTTTCATACTCTTTAGACGTGTGTGAAAAATCATTACCAATTGATTGAAGTGAGAAGCAAAATATTCTGAGAAGGATGTTCCTCAGATTCTTTACATTTTTTTTCCAGTTCGAGGTTGCTTTTTGATAGATCATGTACTGTGTACTTACCCCGTAAGTTTCTTATACAGTAGAAATTGTATTCGTTTATCTTTGGGATAATAGTCCGAAAAATATCTGTAAGAAATGGGTGTTAGATTATGCTCAACAAATGTTTGATACAATGCCGAGCAGAAATTGAGCTTTTTGGTATTTGGAGTGAGTAGTAGTTGTTATTTTCTTGTCATTTTTTGGTCAAAATTTTTTAGAAGGAAAACACATTAGGTTGATTAGATTGAGAGATTACTAAGAAATTACTAGAATTTAAATGGGGCTTGCAAGTGATAGGTTAGATTTGAGGTAAAGCCATGAAACAATAAAAATGGTTTTTTGAAAATTTGAACATTGATGAATAGAAAAAAGAAAATTAAAATAAATAATAATCAAAAGCTAGCGTGGCAAATGTGTTATGTTGAAAGAAAAAAGAAAATGAGATTGATGAGATTCATTAGCGATGAAGAAGATGTGAGATTAATTTTAGACAACATTGATGAATTTTGAAGCTTTTTAGTTTTGTGAGAGAAAAGAAGAAGAAAGAAACTAAATAAAGAAAAATAATAATTGAAATTATATATATTTATGTATAAAAATATTAAAAATAAAGTTTTAATATATAATTTTCGTTTTCAGTCTCTCAAAGAGAGCGTGTACTCACTTTGCCACCTCAGTATTTGGGGAGCAAATAATTTCATTTTTAAAATAAGTTCAGTATGCGCATCTGCAAATATAGGCAAAGTACAAGTATTTTTCGGATTATTATCCCTTTTATGCTTCAAGTAGGGGATTCATTGGGAGTTTGTTATGTTATTTAGCAAAAGTCCTAGTAGAATGATAAACTAGATTAGGGGCAAATTTGATCTATACCATTTTTACTAAACTTAAAACAAATACCCCTTGTTGGATGGATTTCCTCAGACCAACTAAAATCATCCAATTTCAACTTAAAACTTTAAAATTCAACTTACTAAACAAAATAACTCATAGACTCGAAAAGAAAAAGTTGAAAAATTTGAAAATTGGATGGAAAGAATCTGGCTTGAACGTCAAAAGACAGTTGGAGGAAGTGCGAAAAATATAAAAATAGCATCGATTTCCACTTTTCGATCATGTCTTTAAAAAATAATTGTTGTCAGGAAATACTTCGAAATTGATAGCTTAAAATTCATAACAATATTTTGGAGTAAAGTACACCTGCAATGATTTGGTTAAAAAATGTCTGTGTCATTAATAGTTTGGTCCAAAAATGACCCTCTTGTTACGGTGTATTATTTGATACTTTAGTATCTTTTTCTATTGTTTCTTTATTACTTCATTGTAGAGCTGACCTGCTAGCTAGCTAGCTGTTGTTTTTTCATATACACTTCATACACATCAGAAGTATTACAAGAAGAAGAAGCATTCAATTCAAGAAGACGCAGAAAACTGACTAAACAAGCAAAGGGAGAATTAAATTATACATAGATGAGGTAACTCGTAGTCATCCTCTGTAATGACACCGTTGATTGAGGATGTGATGATGGAGGTTGAAGAAGCAAACGAACCACAAGGCCGCAATGGTATAGTATATGCTCATCTCTGCCTTGGAAGGATATGTGTAAATGAAATGGTCACTATGAATAATGGAGATACAGAAATGTATTAGGGGGACTTATTGGTTATGCAGAGCCTGGAATGGAACTTTTACTGCCTTCTTCTGGCTCTGGTAAATCTACGCTTCTTGAAGCTCGGATGTAGCTTCGGTAGAGGTTCTATGGAGGAACCAAAAGGTTGAAGAAGCTATTCGGGAAGCTGAAGAGGACATGTAGTACAAATATCTGTTCTTGTTACCCGGATTAGACAGTCGTGCTCTCTGGACGTCTTGCTTCTAATGCTATTCTCTCTGGAAAAGTTCTTCCCAACGGTCGCAAAGCAAACTCTCATTTGGAAACATGACTATAATCTGTGAACATAGGCATGTAACTTATCATATATGTGAATTATATTTCTGTTTAGTACTTAATATCTTTTAAGTCGAATTTCTTTTTATAATTAAGTGAAAAAATATTTTATATGGACTCCCTACACTTTATCATTACTCTTTTGCTTTTTTCAATAGTTAAATTCATCACTAACTCATTTGAATCGTACTTTACTATCTATGAAAAATTACTCTCTATCGTTATAGATTTAGCATGACATTTTATTTAATTTATGATTGAGAAGTTGAAATTTCCTTTATATTGTTCATGTTCAAGGGAGGAAAGATTATGTGAAAAATAATTTATTCCAGCTATGATAAACTTGATTCATTGATCAAAGAAGCGACTATGGCCAATCTGTCAAGTGAAATTCATCTTCAAAATTTTCATCATGAAATACAAGAGCATACGTAACCTTATTACTTTTCTACGTAGCTAGAGAATTGGATTTATTCCTTATGTAGATCTTCGATATTTGTTTGCTCTTTTCTCTTGGTGCTTCAGTAAATGCTCTCATTTTCTGGCGGAGGTACTCATCTGGAGGCCCTTAAGAATACATTAAGCTTATGCTTTTTTTCCAATCCCCTTGTGGTGGCTTAGGAGAATATTAAGATTTCGGTATTTATTGGTATTGTTATTCCTACTGCTACACATATTACGTACTACTATTAATATAACTACTTCTACTACTATTAGTTATTATTATTATTACTATTACTATCTTCATTAATCTGTGCTCTAGGTATTATTCATGTGAAGAAGAATCGGAAACAGAAAATCATCTCTTTTTACATTGAAATTGAACAACTCAACTGAAGCAAAGAAAAGTAGTCATGATGCACACCATCATACAAGAAAGAAGTTGTTTATATAAAAGCCTCAAAGTAGTATACAGAGATGAGGAATGAATCTCAGCAGGGCCCATCAGCCCCATGTCATTTGGAAAGAAAAAAAGGCAAATACATAAGCTGCCAACTCCATAACACCAAAAGTTAGTTAATCTTCTTTCCCGTGTTTAACTTGTCCACCTTTCAAGAATCTCATGAAACAGATTTCAGATGTTGGTTTAGCCCATTTTTGAAGTCTACATATATCAGACCGGAGCGTTTTGTATAACCTAAATTTCATTTTAAGTTATCAACACGCGAAATAACCTCTCACGTTAGCACCATCCCTGCCAACACAAATGTAGGTCTTCGTTAAGAGTGTGGGGTATAAACATGAAGGCAAAGACATCCTATCAAATGATAAATGTATATAAAAACAAAATTTAATTGGATTGATCTCATAAGAGTAGAATCATGCAGCCAGAAGCCATCCACAAATGTTTATGATGTGAATGCAAAAATCATGCATAAAGGGGCCAGTATCAAGAACTTAAACTACTTTTTTCTTTTGACACCACGAACAACAACAGACGCCAACTGTTTTTAGAAAGAAGAGTTTAATATGAGACAAGAGTAGGAGATCTCATGTTTGGGGAAGCTTTGCTATCAATGTGTAAAATACTAAAACTGAATAGGGAATGAACCAGAATATTTCAAGAGGAAAATAATTCCTATAATTTGGGTGATTGACAAAGAGAAGTTTGAATGAATGCAGCAAAGAGAATATGCTGAACAATAAGCTACTAATCAAGAGGAATGAACTGATAATTGTTATGCATGTTGAGGTAAATACATGTATAACACGAGGACTGTTACGAATGGGCCGAAACCAGTTATGATAAAGCAGCCCCATACCACATTAAGTGGCTATGTATGAGATACGGATTAATAAATAGCACATTCTAGGAAGTATAGGCTTATGCAAATTGTGATAATACTACATTAAGTGGCTATATATGAGATACGGGTTAATAAATAACACATTCTAGGAACTATATATGAGATACGGGTTAATAAATAACACATTCTAGGAAGTATAGATATGCAAATTGTGGTAATTGCTTAGATAAATGCTAGGCTTCTCATGGCATCTCAATAACCAAATTTTAATAAGAGTCTTGCATATATATACATACATACATACAAAAATACTATTTGGTGTAGTATTTTTAAAAAATACATAACCTTCAACTTCACAAATTAATATGCTTATTAATAAAAGTAAATTTATTAATAAAAGTAAATATTAGTTTTAGTTAATAACATGTTAGTCATTTGTTTGCAATGCATAATTTTGAATATTGTTGCTAAAACTTTATTTATTAATATAAAGTTTGAGCTGTTTAGTTTAAAGTTCTAAATTTTTTCTTGTAAAAATGAGAACTTTTTTCTTTTTTTTTTTAATTATTTTTTAATCCTCTTATCCTTGTTTACTATTATTCCTCTTCTTGATATTGTAATTTCTCCTTTCCGTATTAATCAAAGTTGATTAGTTTTAATCTTTTTGTGTATTGATTGTTGAGTTGAGAATTTGGGTTTGTTACATTGGTGCTTTCATTTTCGTACTCTAAGGGCAGTGATGGTATTAGAGCGCTTCAATAATGGCACCGATAATCCAGAGGGCTGGATTTATAGGGCAGAGTGACACTTCACTTTCCTAGGCTTCTCGGAGGAACACTGGCTACCTCTTCCTTTCTACTATCTCGATGGTGAGGCCCTCGAGTGGTTCCGTTAGATGTCTCGCAACAACTAATTTTTTGATTGGAAGCATTTCAAGGACAAGTTAGCGTTGTGTTTTCGAAAACGAACCTATGCAAAGTCTCCTCTGGTGGATGCTCAAATTACCAGTATTCTAGCTTTGCTACAGAAGATCGAGGAGAAATAT
This sequence comes from Capsicum pubescens, assembly GCA_030864215.1. Lineage (NCBI taxonomy): Eukaryota > Viridiplantae > Streptophyta > Magnoliopsida > Solanales > Solanaceae > Capsicum > Capsicum pubescens. The sequence goes on along the minus strand of CM061539.1, from coordinate 181,224,169 downwards.
CCCTTTCCGTCTCAACAGGTTATAGTAGAAGATGCGAGGGATCGAGGAGAAATATTCATTTCCGTCTCAGCAGGTTATAGTAGAAGATGCAAGGATTGGTGCTACTACAGTCTGTAGCGGAGGGATTGCTTCTCCTTTGGCCAAAGCAAACTCAAGACCTGTGGATAACGTTGAGGGTCATGGGGAGCTACTTGACGCTTTCATCGATGAACATTCAGGCCATGTAGACAATACGTTCGATGCAATATCTGCCGGAGTTTTCACTGCAGAAGTGGAGAAAATGTTTTCTACCTCTATCCTCATAAATGATTTGGACGATATTCAATCAACTAAGGTGCTCGATGAATCTGTTCATAGTTGCTGCCACAAGGTAATTGCAGAGGTACAACCCGATACTCCAATCTAAATGCTTGATGAAGAAGCATTATGCCTTGAACGCAGCGAAGTTCAACTGTTCGGTGAATTTTCTCCAAGAAATATGTCAAAGAGGTATGTTACTACTACTTCTTTGGATCGTAGTTCTAGTAAATAGAAAATTGAATTTGAGACCTTTGAGGACATGTATCTTGCTGATTTTTTCTTGGAGCCTCAGAATATTGAGGGTCTATATCTTGGTGAATTTTTTCTCGAGATTGAGGATGCAATTCCACCAAGTAATATGCCTTCGGATGAAATGAGGTTTGATGGAAAATTTACCGAAGAATTTAATGCTCACAATATTTTGTGTCAGTTTCCATTTACTCACGGTGCAAATTTGTTTAGTGTCGAGAGCTGCAATGAATCTCTGTGTATGGGATCCGGGTATAAGTTCCAAGTTCAAGGCTCTGATCGATTATACAGTGAACATGAAGCCACTAATATTGTCGGAATCTACTAGTACGTTTGGCTTCATTGCTTATGCTAATTCTGTGACTCAAGTGGGGGATCCCGGACAACAAAGATATGAGTTGGTAGTGAGGGAATCAAAAGTGGATGACACATACTCTGATGTGAATCGTGTGTTTGATGACAATTCCAAGGAGCTGTGTCGAGAGAGCTACGCATAATGTTACTTCATAATTGTCTTGAATTAATATTCTTAAGTTATATTTAGTGAACTAAATTTTAATTATTTGTATGTATAATTTCGTTAGATTCATTAAATAAGTATTTATGTTAAAACTAATATCATCATCTATCATAAACAACACATTCTTTGTCGCCATAATTTCTTAGAGCAAATTAATGCTTCTTCTTAATTTTTTCCTACAGTGTAATAGTTTTCAATACAGCTTTTCATACAACTCTCATTGTTATTATTACATTGATTGAGAAATTTGAAACAATGCCCAAGGAACACTCAACTTTATAACAAAATCCAACTTCATAAGTACTTGTTCGAATTGACATAAAGCAACAGAAGATGCAATCATCTAACTGATCAAAGATTTGTGTAACCATTATACATGTTACAGAAATGTATTACAACACTTTGCAAAGCATTAAATAAGGTAGTCAAGATAAATGAGTCGGACTATAAGAAAAAAGATATAGAGTAGAGTATCACAAAGTAAATACAATTTTCACCATAAATACTCTTGCTGCCACCAACTGTAACTTCCGTTAAGAGGCATGCATTCTTGGCTTGAATTTCAAAATTGAAAAGAGTCTTTTAAATTAAGTTTTTTAAAATTTATTTATATTAATGAAGAGCTAAAACTCTTAATTTTTACTTAAAACGTAAAAATGCTCATATTAGTTGATGGTGTTTGATCAGGTAGAATGCATAATTCTATTCCTAGGGTGTGTTTGGTACGAAGGAAATTATTTTCCTAAAAAATATTTTCTTGGAAAATAAATGATTTTCTTACTTGTTTTTTGTTGTTTGGTTAGTAAGAAAAATTTATCGTCCCAAAAACATTTAGGTATAACACGAAAAAATACTAATGATACAGGACCCAACCTGAGACCTCGACTACCTGAACCAACACGAGAATCGACTCCTCACCGCAACCTGAGATACAAGTCCTAACCTCAAGACTTGACTCTCGACCCCAATCAAAGATCTGACTCCCGACCCTAGACCTGAGATTCGAGATCTAACCTCAACCCAGGACTCGACTTTCAAACCTGATCTCGGTACCAACTTATGATTTGACTATCGACCCGGGCTCTATTTCCACAACTCTCAATCTGGACCTGACTTTGACTCACAAACTTAGACCTGACCCTAACGTTGGACCTAACACGTATAATCCCGAGATTTGACCACGACCCCAACTCTCAACTCAAACCTAACCCTGACTCCAAACTCGAGAACTAACCTTGACCCAATTCTAAACTTGGGACAAGGCCTCGACTCTAGATTCCTAATCTGACTCTCGATACAGAACTCAACCTCGACTCTAGACTCCCAACTTCGTCTCTTGAGAGCCGACTCTTGATACTGGACTTGACTCGACCTTACACCTGACTTGGGATCCAACTCCCAAACTAGGTCTTAGGACCCCAACCTCAATCCCGGTGAAGGACCGAACTCCGACTCTCGATTTGTGACCCGAATCTGTCTCCTAATTCCAAAATAAACCTAGCCTCAACTCTCAACATATTATACGACTTTGACTCCTGAGTTGGAACTCAACCCCGATTCCTAATTCAAGATTCGACTCCTAATATAGGACCCATCCTCGACACCGACTCAATGCCTAACCCTAACTCTTGATTGAGGTTGGACCATGAGTATGGGTCGATAATTGAGAGTTGGGTCATAGATCGAGGTCAGGATTGGTGTCAGACCCAGGGTCCGGAGTCTGGTCAAGATCGGATCTTGCTTCATTTTTTGTGGTTGGATCTTGAGTTAATATCGAAAGTTGTTCTTGAATCGAGGTCGGGTTGGGTCAAGACCACAATACCAAGTCGAGGTCAAATGCTACGAGTCGGGGCTCGAATCAGGGGTTAGAGTCGGGTCTCAACTTAAGGTTGGATCCTAGGTCCAGCGTTTCGAGTCAGGATTGACTCAACTTTCAATCCGGATCCCGATCATCTACCTTCAACTACATCTCTAGAATAAATAACCAGGTAAACTATTTAAATTTAATTTTTATCTTTAGTGAATTTTTAGCAATGTTTTTATACATTATTATTATTATTAAACATTCGATACATATGCAACGCACGTATACTAAACTAGTAATATAATAATGACATTGAATAGTAAGACAATGGCCGCAAAAAAAAAGTTTAGAATACTTAAAGAAAATTGTGTAAATAGTTTATCAATAGCAATTAAAATTTAAAATATATTTACAAAATATGTATCCTAAGCTATTGGTGAGCTCGAAAATGTTTGAGAGAGTAACACTAGCCCCACGGTGTCTCATACTTCTCATTGCAAAATCAATGACTGTAAAATCTAATAATAGATTATTCTATTTTTTTAGAGAAAAAAGAAATTACATTATATTTATAGCCTAGAAGGCATATCGTGAGCAGGGGCGGAGCTATAGTATTTTGAAAGGTTCGGGTGAATTCAATAACTTTTATGTAGACTCTATATTTATACTATTAAATTCTGAATATATGTATATATTTATATAGTGACAAACAATGTAGCTTGGTCCAGCGATAGATGAACCACGAAATTCAAATTCTGACTCTGATTAGTAGCATTAGGCATCTATACATAAGTTAGATGGTTGTTTCAATTGCCAACTGAAGAAAAATTATAGCACGACAATTCAAACATTAGCGTTTGTACATCAAGTTGATTACACATTCAATTGTATCCTTTGCTTTAATTGTTTTCAGGATGATAAAATAGCATAAATTTTAGTATTTTCCAACTAAAATTGCAAAGCAAATAGGGAAGGAATAAATGTCATTTTTTTAAATAAAATTATCTTATTTTTCCAATTAATATTTAGAGATTATCATTATTTTAGAATTTGGATTAAAAGGGACAAACAAGTTTACCAATTAAGATCCTTAAGTTATTAAAATTGGGTGGGAGGGACAAAATCTTTTTGAGTTTTTTTTTTCAAGTTTTTCTGTTCCAACAACTTCTCTCAGTTGTCGAACAACTTTGATAGTTGTTCGACAACTTTGCGAAATTGTTCAACAACTATCAAAGTTGTTCGATAACTGCGTAATGTTATTCAACAACTGTGCAAAGTTGTTCGACAAGTGAGAGAAGTTATTGAGATAATTAATTCAATTGTCGAATAACTGTCCCAGTTATTTAAGAGACTTAACTTTTTTAATTTAATAAGGCTGCGGAACTCACTTGCCCCTTTTTTTAATTGAAGATTTGGGAAGGTTTGTGAACTCATTTTTCTCATTATTTTATCTAATACTACTCAAAATAATCAAAATTGTCTCCACTAGAAATTGTTTCTAGTATTTCTATCACCAATAACACCATTAATGGCTGCTCCATTATAATCTGTACTCAGTACAGTTCCATCAAGAACCATGAGATCAATTCAAAGACTACGTTTCCTTTCTTCACCATCCCTCCTCTCTCGTTCTTTGCATTTCACATCATCATCTTCTTCTCCTCCTTCTGATACCCAAATAGCACCCACAACTGCAGCAACTTCTCTAACTCAAGAAGAGTTAACACAAATCAATCTACTAATCCCACGTTTATGCTCTTCTAATCACCTCAAAGAAGCTGCTAATCTCATCACTACAGCTTTTCTAACTAACCCATCTTTGGAATCACTCTCTCTTTCCATTTTCATTCATAGACTTTCTCTTGAACCCGACCTCACACAACCCATGTACTTCCTTAACCGCCTTAAGTACAACCCAAAGACTCAATCTTTTTTATTACCCATTTGTAAAATGTTGGTTTCTTTGTATTTTAGGGAAAGGGAGGGTAAGAAAGCTTTAAAGATTTTTCATTGGGTGTCAAGAGATGATTTCCCTTGTGTTGTGGATTACGGGTTGTGTGCTATTTTGGTGAATGGGTTTTGCAAGAGTGATATGGTTGTGGAGGGGTTGAAGGTTTTGAGGATGATGGTAGTTGGGGAGTTGAAGGTTGGGGGTGAGGTGAAGATGTGGGTGTATAGAGGTCTTTTGAGGGAGGCTAGGATTAAGGAGGCTCAAGAGGTGAATGAAGCTTTGAAGGGCGTTGAGAATGGGGATAAGGGAAATGGGGAAGTGGTTGTTTTGTTGGATGGTATAATCTCAAATTGGATTGAATAGAGAGTAGAAGGTAACTAATTTGGCTAATGATGAGTGAGACTATTCGTGGCTAATGCTATTTGTGTTGTACTGGTGCTACTGTCTATCTTGTAGGAGAAGATTAAAATGAACTGAAAAATGGGGCAATTTTACAGTATTTGCATGAATCATTGTGACTGCACTTCTGAATTACGAGCTCACTCAAGTTGGTAGTGTCGAATTGTGTTGCTAGGCATTGCATTCTTGAATTATCAGTTAAATTTGCGCAGATTTCCTCCGTCATATTGTAGAGAATATCAGATTTTAGTCTAATAAACTAATGTTTATAGCTTCAATGCCCATTTTCAGTACTAGTTTTTTACTGATAGTCATATTGTCTATTTTTGTTCTTGCATAATGCTCTGCATACCTTTGTTTATTTTTCTATGCCTATTATGGAGAGTTATGTCATACTGTTTTTGCTCCTCTATTTTGTTCAATTTCACTTTCTTTATCATCAGAGGTTTAATCTTTGAAAATGCTTTACAAGTGTTTTATTATCTTTCACCTTTGAACTGTACATGTCTGTTTGACTAACCATCAAGCTTGGAATGTGTTACATACCTTCAGTATCCTGTCCCCTCACCACAATTGTAGTTTTTAGTTCCGTTGTTAATTAGATGCACTTCTAAGTGCTTGTGAGGTTGTAAACAGGTTTGTTGCATAAGAACCTGTCTCTCTCACCACCATTGGCTGGTTGGTGGCTGGAATTGTATGGTGATGCTGAATATTTTGAGCAGAACTCAGAAGCACAAAATAGCATGAATATGCTGCAAAAATCTTCATTGTCTCTAAAAGTTTGAATTGTAGTAACTTATCTAATCATAAGACCAAGACAATGGAGCGGAATTTTGAATCTTGTGGATAAAGGGAATAATGGGCAACACTTAGAGAGGGAGGCAAATACAGAAATATGCATAGCTGGTTTGAAAATACTTACAGGAACCAGTAGAAGAGTATGCTTATTATGACTCCTTGCTCGTTGTACACTAAGCTTGAAACTTGATGAGACTTGTCTCTTTTATATAGCCCTCTCTTAGTTTCCAGGCATCTCTGTGTTCTTAAACATTTGCACATTAAGCAAAAGATGAACTGGACATTCTCTGGGTTTTAGTTGAATTAGTTGTGCAAAAAAGTTTCTAGGAGAACCAGCTTCACTTGACGTAATTTAACCTTTGGACAGAAGCACATTTCTGATGCAGGCTTGAGTTCCCTATGTCCTTAGCTCCTTCATTTCACACTAAATGGAGACACCAGTGGTTATTTTTGTCATCTAGCTACATGGAACTTCTCTCTGTTGAAGTTGACATCAGTGCCTCTTTAATGTGTTTTAGAGCTGGTTTCTCTATTTTTCCTATTTTGCATAGATAAGGTAGAAGTTTTTATTAGTTTATTCTTCTTGGTGTAGCTGCGACTTAGATGGACATCACTTGTGTTAACCTTTGGTTTCTGTTGTAGTTTTAAGAACTTCTAGATGTTGTTAATGAACTCGTATTTGTTGCTTACTTTAATTTCCTTTTGCACGTGGTAAATTTTACGATAAATTTGACCAGGAGGACTACTTGTTTGTCTGAAGCCATGTGATTTATGAGTAAGTTTAATTCTGGAGCACTGGCGCTTTCTTGTTATAGGACCTCTAATTCCCTTTCTTTTCCTTCTCTTCCTTTGTAGAGACATTTGTCTTTGGAGGATGTGGCCCAGTCGATGAAGTTGGAGTAAAGTCCATGGCAGACTAAGGTTCGAATCTCAAAAAGAGGCAAAATAGTTGGGTGGTTTCTTCCTTCTGCCTAAACCCTGGTGGTAGAGTTATCCGGTCCCTTCACTACTGAAAGGATACAGCTACCTAGTGAATAGTGTATAATGATCTTGTTGAGCCAGATTGTTTCCTTCGTCTTCTTCGATGTTGATGATTTGGTCATTCATTTTGGAGACTCAGAAATATGTCATGTCATATTGTAATAATCTTGTATGTGATACTATAGTGGAGTTGGTGGTGGAAATGGTCGAAATTCTTCAGTCAGGTCTCTGCAAAAATTGGATGAGTTCTTGATTGTTCGGTGCGTGGCCTGAAAATCACTGCAGTTGCCCCATAACAGATATTGGTCTGATGAATGAATGTTGTCCAACATTGATATATTTCTTGATCAGCTGAGTCTTGGTCCTAAATTAGTTGGAATGAGATGTATAAATCCATTGATCTTTTCAGATGATTTGAACGACTATGCTTTGCACAATACATTAGTATAAATAAGTACAATTTTCTTTGCAAATCCAGGAGGATGATAACTCCTTTATTATCCCTCATATGATTTCTTGATAGTAATGTTAAGGAAAAATACGTAAGAGATTTCATATCCAAATGAGTTTATGCCGTCAAAAATTTGGGGACTAAATTATGAAATTATTACTGTTGAACTATGAAGGGTTAATTATTGAGAAGTAAATTTTTGGTTTTGATCATGTCAGTTAATTGATAGAACTGTGCTCAAAATGATGTGATAGAAAACAACTACGATTTGAAAGATCTGATTCAATGTGAATGTAAATTTGTACGTGTAATATTTTATCCTTTATATAATGATGGATATATATGTCCACCATTTCACAGTGAAAGTGTTCTTGTTGTTTCGACATCATCGATTCTTTTGAGGACCACCGTGACGAACACTTTTGGACACATTTTAAAACCTCATTCGGTCAACTATTCTTTTATCCCCTCACTTCAGGTATCAACTGTAAATAAAAAATTACGTATATAAAATTCCCTACAAATTAATTAGCAGTATGGAATAAAAAAGGAAAAAAAAGTAGTACTAATAAACCCCGGAAAACCCCCTGGCATTCTCTCTCTCTCTCTCTCTCTCTCTCTCTCACACACACACACACACACACACAGAGTTGTTTTGCTGACAGTAAAGTGGATAACGTTTTCAAGAACCCAAATTTCCATATGAAACAGTAGTTTCTTTACTCAAATTCCACTAAATTTTCAGGAATGGTTTCTTCCACCATTCTAATTCAGCAACCAACCAACTTCTTCCACCACCCAGAGTTGCACAATCAGGTTAGCCTCCCCCCCCCCCCCCCCCCCAACACACACACACACAACACACACACACAAAATCCAAGAATGAATCTTTTTCTTTTTTTAATTTTTTGGGTGTTGATATTTTGTTGATTGAACCAGTTATGGGGAGGAGGTGTGCAACATGGATTGCAGAAGCACCCCATTTTAGTATGTAAGAGTAACAAGAGAAGCAGACATTTGAGAGTTTGTGCAAGTGCTAATGGTGCTGCTACTTCTTCCACTTTGGAGGCCTATGATTCTTCTCCCTCTCCTTCTTCATTTCCTCTTTTTACACCTCCTTCTCAACCCCAAGATACTCCTGCTTCCCAGGTACTTTCTACTGGCCTAAGTTTCCTTCTTTTTCATCTTCTTGAAGTTACCACTTCGTGTTACTTTCTGTGTTGTTTTCATTTGGTAAGTTCATTGTTTAAGTGCTAATTTCTGCAGTATTTTTATGTGCTTTTCTGCAGTAAGGGTCGTTTGATAGCTAGTTAGCGTTATGTAGGTATTAGTAATTCAAGGATTAGTTATGAGGAAATTTTATTTTATGTATTAATTGTTCCACCTTCTATCATGATTTCTAAATTGCAAACCAAACACCTTATTAATTTTATACATGAATAACTTACCTCTTAACCAACTACCAAACATGATATACTTATGTAGGACTTAGTACCTGCATAATTCACCTCTAAACCAGCTACAAAGGGGACCTTAAGTTTTAGTACTGCATACATGTTCCTTTTCAGACATGGTTTCTCTTTCTTTACTAGTTAGTTCATGGGTTCAAGCCTTGGAAACAGCCTCTGGCAGAAATGCAAGGTAAAGCTACGCACAATACACCCTTGTAGTGGGACCCTCCCCCGGACCATGCGCATAGCAGGAGATTTAGTGCATCGGGCTGCCTTTTTACTAGTTAGGCCAATAAACAATGTACAACAAGAAGCTAAGTTGCTCGGACTCTCCAAAAATGTTGCCGCACCTGTGTCGGATCCTTCAAAAATATACTATTTTTGGAGGATCCGACACGCACCTGTAGACATTTTTGAAGAGTCCGAGCAACTTAGACACGAAGTACTTGTTGTTTCTCAATAAATTGAATGAAGTATCAGCCAGGCAGTTGATATTTGGAAAAGATAGGAGTTACATTTTGAAGATCGGCATATCGTCGTACTTTCGAATTGGTTTTGTTCCTCGTTTGAGTTTTCCTTCACAAATTCTTTGCTTCTAGGTATAGAATACTTTCAGGTCCCATTTAATTTTTTAGGTGATTACTGTGTTAGAAATATAAAATGTTCTACATCAGGTTAGGGGCATGATAAGTGTTCTTTTTAAAGGCATTGTAAACTCTCCCACTGAATAAATTTTCGTTTAATAAGTCGGAATTTTTCACCAATCAGTAAGTCTGTTCTCACACACGCGAGTCTGCATTCAAATTCACATGTGCTTTTCAAGTTTGGGCGAAGGGTTTCGGATATATATAGAATGCCTCACATCTGGTATTTAGGGGCATCCAAAAGGTTTATAAAGATTTTGAGCTACTCCACAATTGCCTTACGATTTTCAGTTAAATGCTCAGGTTTATTTTCACATTGTCATGTATAGATTTCCCATCTCTGTTGTTACATAGTCAAACTAATGGTTAGAGTCCCTCTCTTTCTCGGTCTTACGTCCTTTGATTTTCTTTTGAGAAGCTAATGAACATATAGTTTCCTATTTATTATTCTATTTGACTATTTCAAATTATCCTTATTTTCTCCCGTTGATGAAGGGTATGTAACATTTTTCATATGAACAGTTGGAACTGGCAGATCCTGATTTCTACAAAATAGGATATGTTAGAAGTTTTCGAGCCTACGGAATTGAATTCAGGGAGGGACCAGATGGGTATGGAGTGTTTGCTTCCAAAGACGTGGAGCCTCTCCGTCGAGCAAGGGTGAGCACTACCTTACACTATGTTTGTATGTAGAACATTTTCCTCTTCCTAATGGAATGTGTAAATTTACCATCGGACACAGTGTCAAATTCAATGCTCTATCAATGTTTTGCTATAGCTAAGGCTGGACTTCATCCAATCCATTCCACCATTGAAAATTGGAGGGAGTGGAAAAAAACGACATGGGAGAATTGTAGTACCCTTTAATCTACTCCCCCTTCCTTCTTTCTGGGATGAGTATCCTAATTTTGTTTTCCTCATTTGCTTTTTAACACCAATAAGGTATATGTGTCAGTGAAGGGGAGCCTTGGAGCAACTGGTAACGTTGCTGCCATGTGACCAGGAGGTTATGGGTTCAAGCCTTAGAAACAACTTCTTGCAGAAATGCAAGGTAAGACTGTGTACAATAGATCCTTGTGGTCGGGCCCTTCCCCGGACCCTGCGCATAGCGGGAGCTTTAGTGCACCGGGTTTCCCTTTTAAGGTATATGTATCAGTGCTTAGGCACTTCTAACTTTTCTCCTGCTGTGGTGTATTCTATCATGTCCTACATTGTTTCGACTGTGTCTAATTCATTTCGCATTAACTCGACTATTTGATTCGTCTTTTCACTTTGATTATCTTCTCACCTTTTTGTTATCATTAAAATCTTTACCGGTCAATGAATGATGAGGTTTTGTTTGTAATGCAGGTAATAATGGAAATTCCTCTAGAACTGATGTTAACAATAAGCAAAAAGCTTCCTTGGATGTTTTTTCCAGATATCATACCTGTAGGACATCCAATATTCGACATTATCAATTCAACCAATCCTGAGGTAAAAGGATGCATTTTCTCCTTTTAAATCTTCTCTAATTGTAAACACGAAAGAATACTTATCCACATTTTGTTTGGCTGGTTAAGAAATAAGAATAGAAGTGTTACCTTTTTTCTCTAATGCAACACTGTACACATGGGAATATATTTATCTGCATTTTTCCTTGTTTATTCTTTGATTTTTTCATTTCAGTATGGCATTCTAAGATCTCTTGTATTTTTTAATATTAATCATCTTTGTTGGCAGACAGATTCGGACTTGAGGTTGGCATGTCTTCTTTTATATGCTTTTGATTGCAAGGACAACTTTTGGCAGCTTTATGGAGACTTCTTGCCTGGTGCTGATGAATGTACTAGCTTTCTTCTAGCTACTGAGGTCTGGATTGAGTGTCATCCAAATTTTGGTGCTTTCAATTAATGTAATATTTTGAGGAAGATGCTATAGAAAATGCTGTGCATTCACAAAATTAATCCTCATTTTGTTATGATGTTCTGCTGAGGTTCAAGTTTGACTAACTTGAAATGTGGGGAAAAAGAGCTTTTGTGATATTCACACTGTTGTTTGTAAGAAAAGTTTCTTCTACTGAGTCTTGTTTTAGTATGTGTGTCTATTGAGGCTTTCTTCTTCACCAAAAGTCTAAATTGGAAGTACCATTTGGGTTTTCTAACTGAAAAGCACTAAGTGCTTGAAGCTTCTTCACTTCTGTGGTTTGCATTTTCCATTAGTCAGCCGGGCTGGTTTTGATCAGAAAGATTTGTTGCAAACAAAAACAAGGAATGGCTGCATTTGGCATGTACTTGGTGGACTGATTTCTAGAATGTCAGTTCTAGAGTTATAATGAACACTTGTTTTGTGTTCGTGGCACGCTCTTTTACTTCTTAATGCTTTCTGTGCTGTAGGAGGATCTTTTGGAGTTGCAAGACGAGAAGCTTGCTTCAACCATGAGAGAACAGCAACATCGGGCACTTGAGTTTTGGGAGAAAAACTGGGTACTGACAATCTTGTTCAATCTATTTCCTCCAAATTCCTCCCATACAATCTTGTTCAATTTATTCCTCCAAATTTCTGCTCATTAACAATGGCCTTTGACTTTCTTCATTTGTTTAGCATTCTGCAGTACCTCTCAAGATTAAGCGTCTTGCTCGGGATCCTGAGAGATTTATTTGGGCAATGAGTATAGCACAATCTCGATGCATCAACTTGCAGACTAGAATTGGTGCACTGGTTCAAGATGCAAATATGTTGGTACCTTATGCTGGTGAGCATCTTCTGTTGTACTTCTGTCCTCCAATATTTCGAGAGTGGAAATGTGGCTTAAATTGGTTTATTTAGACAACACACAATTAAAAGTTAGTGTTTTAAAGTTTGGTGGATGGAGAGAAATCTTAACATTCTCAACCAAGCTTTATTCGTGAGAACTCCTTCTAATCTTTACTCATCTCTTCCTCCAGACATGATGAATCATTCTTTTCAGCCAAATTGCTTTTTCCATTGGCGCTTCAAGGACCGCATGCTGGAGGTGATGATAAATGCAGGACAAAGAATTAAAAAAGGCGATGAGGTAAATCCTTTTAGCCATCTAGATCTAGTGAGGGCTTCATTTGAATTTTGATGTGTTTGTATTAGTTGGGCAACTTATCAAATAGGGAATACAACTAGCTTTTCCAATGAGTCTGCTTATTTTGGATAATTCATTTGGAGAAGATGGCATGAGTCGCATGCTTATTTCTACCCTTTTCTGCTCAAAAGGGCATTTCTTACATTCTATGGTGCAGATATTTGTATTCCATTTTCTTTCTGAACATAGGTCATGACATTTGATATCTAGAGTTATCTTAATTTTAAGGATGCATCTCTTACATCAGAGTCTTGCTTATCTAAGCTCCAAAAGACATTTCCGACATCAAAATCTTGCATATTTAAGGATGGCCTCGTTTGATGCCACTGACTTTCTTTCCACTCCGCCGCATGCAAGGCCTTGCCTTTCACCAAGGAAAAGAAGCAAAAGAAAAAGTACTACAACAACAATAACAATAATACCTAGTGTAATCCAGCAAGTGGGGTCTAGGGAGGGTATTGTGTACGCAAACCTTACCCCTACCTTGGAAGGTAGAGAGGTTGTTTCCGATAGACTCTCGGCTCAAGGAAAATCACATCAATGTAGTTCTGGAAAGGAAATAACAGACGTGAAGAAGCCACGGCAAAAAACTAAAGATAGCATGACAAACGTTCTACTCCCTCCATTCCTTTTTAGTTGTCAGGAATCAGGATAAGATTTCGCACAATCCTTAAGAAAAAAAATAATTATGAGCGTATTTGACTTATATATCCCTTATTAATTTTTTAATCTTTGTCTATTTACATGCCTCTTAATTCTAGAATATGCTAAGGGCAAAGTTGGAAAAAAATAATTCCTTATTGTTTTTTCTTATAAAATTGACAAGTATTTAGGAACAACTATTTTTAGCATACATGACAACTAAAAAGGATTGGAGGGAGTAAAAAATCAGGAGCAATAGCTACAATAAAGTGATAGTCTAATCGAATTAATTCAAAAAAGATACTGCAAACGAAGTACGAAAAACAACATATAGTAACAAAAATCAAAGAACAAGAAACTACAGGAGTACTACTACGACTATTAATTGAAGGGTAAGTGAGACAAAGTTCACTACCTACTAGCCTTCTACCCTAATCTGCGTGCTTCATAACCTCCTACTTTATGGTCATCAGAGTTGTCAAAGGTGCACTTAAGCCCTGAAGCGAGCCTCAAAATATGTTGAACGCTTCGCGTAATGTGCACTTCAGTGTCGTCATCAAGGTTCTTAGACATACTTTTCCTTGCCAATGAACTCTTTCTAAAGAGGCAACATTAAACAATTGATATTTCACTTTATCGTAATTTTTTTCAATTTCCTTGTTCATATATTTGCCATTCATGCTTAGACTTGGACTAAACATATATATTGTATTTTTTCTCCCTTTGCGCTTTTTTTTAAAAAAATAATTAAAGCCAACACTTTGTGTTTAAAGCCCTAGATGATCTTAAAGCTTTTTTGCGCATTTTGCTTTTGATAACACATAGGGTCATGTCCTCGATAAGCTGAAGCTGTGTCATGTCCTGTCTAATCACCTTTTCCCAATACTCCTCTGGTCTACCACTACCTCTCTTGAAACCATCCATAACCAACCTCTCGCACATCTACGCTGGGGCATCCGCGCATCTCCTCTTCCTATTCCCGGACCATCTCAATCTTGCTTCCGCATCTTGTCCTCTACTGATGCCACTCCCACCTTGTCCCAGATATTTTCATTTCTAATCTTATCTCTCCTAGTAAGTCCAAACATCTATGTCAACATCCTCATTTTCACAATTTGCACCTTCTGAAAATGAGAGTTTTTGACTAGCCAAAACTCTGCCCCATACAACGTAGTTGGTCTAACCACCACTCCATAGAACAAGCAAATGGAAAAGTATAGGTTATAAATGGAAGAAGAAATAGCATGCATGGACTCAGGAAAGATGGTAAACTTGTGTAATTGATCACTGAATTGGTAGGTTTGCATAGGTGTCAGTCATGGGATTCAAGTAGCAATGATGCTAAAATGATATTATGATCTTTGTTACACATTCCGTTTCCTTCTATGTGATAGCTTATCAGATTATAGTGTTGAATTAGTTTTGCTGCTTTGTTTTCGATGAGAATAGAAGTTTTATAAATATTTTGTCCTCTCTTTTCGGCAAGCATTTGTTGCAATTTCTTTTATGAATGATCTTTTAACTTAACATTCTCTTTTGTCTGCGTCGAACTTTATTTCTTGGTGTTGTACTTCAAGGTTTCTCATGTTTTGGGAATGAATGAGAAAGAAAAGTTCCAAAAATATTTCTTACTTTGGATAGTGAATTGACAGGAAACTTGTTAATAAGATTCTTGTTTGTCCTAACTTGACCTTTTTTAGCTTCTTGGTGATGTGTAACTTTTTGTGAAGGACTATCATTTTCTAAATAGTTGACTTCGTATGGCAGGTTTTGGGGGGGTGGGGAGTGGTTTGGAGGTTAGCTGTGATCGATGTCATGCCGTCAGTCGTCACCTATCAAATTACATGTAGCCCTGGCTTTCTCTATTACTTTTGCATATCTTGATAGTATGACCCTAACATGGCCTTTATGAATTCTTGCAGATGACTGTTGATTACATGGCTGGACAGAAGAATGACTTTTTTATGCAGAGATATGGTTTCTCATCACCTGTGGTAATGTAGTCTTTTTCTTTACTCTTCCCAAGAAACAGAAGCTGTGTCGTACTTTTTGGTGATAAGTATGAAATTCCACTCGAAGGCCCTAGTACCACTGATTTTGCCTAGTGCTATTTATTGCCATAATTTTTTCTATAAGCAAGGATGCGACAATAAATGACTGACAAGAAGTTGCCTTAAATGGACAGTCAATGTCTACTATCCATAAATATTGAAGATTATGGAGGGGGTCATTAAGCCCTGACAAGTGAAGATGCGATAAACGCAAGAGTGTAAGGGAAACCCGTTGTTGCCCTTCTCTTCAGCTTTTTATGTGCAGGTTGTAAATTAAGAGCAGATTCATTTGGGCATCTAAACATAGAATTTTGAGCAGGCCTTGAGTTTTGATTAAATTAGTATTGCTTGATGATGCTCTATATATTACAAGAAATCTTGATATTTGTACTGGATCAGTGGAAGAAAGAGAAAAGATATACATGCAGTTCATCTTTTAAGAATTATCCCGACCGAGGTTATGATTTTAAGTAGTTGTTAGGGCAATCTATCTCCAGAACATGGAAATGAATTTAGATGTGATTATTGATTTTTTGGTTTGATACTGAGGTTTCTTGACAGCCACGTCAGCAAAAAGGAGCGCAAAAATACGAAAAAAAAATAATAGTTTAGGGGGGTAATAGGACCCTTGTAAAATTTAGGTGTGTCATAGCAAATTCAAGTATAGTTTTTTTTATGGTGGTTGGGTGGGTGGGTGGGGTGTGTACTTGTGTCTTGTCTCTCTTTTTTTTTGGTTCTTTTTCTATTGACGCTAACCATAATATATATATTTGATATTGCAGAATCCTTGGGATGTCATTAATTTCACCGGCGATGCCAAAATTCATCTAGACACCTTCTTATCAGTCTTTAACATATCTGGCCTCCCTGGAGAATACTACCACAACAGTATGGGTCATAAATAATCTTTTTGATATATTAGCTCCTTCACCGATCTAGCTTTGTAAATAATGTCCAGAATCCTTGTTTAAAACTTGTAGCAGGTAGGCTATCAAATGATGGAGATGGGTTCGTCGATGGAGCAATCATAGCAGCAGCAAGAACATTGCCTACTTGGTCAGATGGAGATCTCCCTCCAATTCCAA
Source organism: Capsicum pubescens (assembly GCA_030864215.1). NCBI lineage: Eukaryota > Viridiplantae > Streptophyta > Magnoliopsida > Solanales > Solanaceae > Capsicum > Capsicum pubescens. The sequence continues at coordinate 181,207,749 of CM061539.1, read as the reverse complement.
GTTTAGAGAGGAAAGCAGTGAAGGAACTGCAAGAAGAATGCCACCAGATGCTTGCAGAGTTCCCCACAACTTCTGATGAAGACCAGAAAATCTTAGGTAAGCCTGGGTTATATACTTCTATGTAATGATGCATGCTGGAGAAGAAATATTAGTCCATTTTTGTATGTGTTATGATGGGTACCTGCATATCCTGGTCAAGAACAATATTGATAATGATGATAATTTGGATGTGGATTTACTTTGATAAATTGAGTTCAGAATCATCAATCTGAGTACCGACTGACATCATAAGCTTTGACTTCGAATTACAAATTATAAGCTTGTAGGCATCCTGCTCCAGCCTAGCTGACACTGTTTACTGTGTTTTAATTTCATTGGTTGACTTTGCTATAGTTATATTGTCATTATTCACGTCATAAAGTTTGTCCAACAGTGTATTCATTTTCTTGGTTTACTGTGAACAGATTCGATGCCCGAATGCAGGAGAACATTTGAAGCAGCAATAAAGTATGTAATACGTGAATTATTCGCCATTGTATGCAGGATCATTTAGTCTTTGTTTCAAAGCAAATGCAGATCTTATTTACATGATGCTTCCGTTTGTGGCAGGTATCGATTACACCGGAAATTACTGATAGAAAAGGTTATACAGGCATTGGACATTTACCAAGACAGGATTCTGTTCTAGAACATGAATAACAGCAGGATATGAAGTAATCATTGCCAGAAATCATGTAGCCGTAGCAGACGGCGCCAAGAATATGGTTCCATTGCGGCTATCCAGAAAGCTTTATCAATCACAAATGCTTTTGCAGCTCATTGTTAAGAACATTTGAGGGCTTTGGTTGGTTTGGGGAGGGGCTAGGAAGTAGTTAGTAATGGTGTATAGGTGGAAAATGCCTTGTACATTAGTTTTGGAAAGATAGGAAGTGAAGAAAAATGGAAGTTTCTCTGTAGAAATCATTGATGAAAATGAATGATAGTTTTGCACTTTTATTTACCGAGGAACAAAGAAGTATGAGTTATTATGACAAAAATGGAAACAAAGCAGGCCAAAGAGACAATCAATAATAACTATGCTTCAAGCTTTTATAAATTGGGATTGAATATATCAACTGTCATTGACCATATTTCTTCATTTGAATTTCAGCAAATACATTTACATAATATTATTAAAATAATGTACTTTAAGTTGTTTAAGGATAAAAAGGCAGTTAGCAAGATTTTTTCTTTTTTTTTTTACAGTAATTCTGTGTCATCAAACTTGCAATATTCTCCCTTCGAGGGATGCAAACAAATATGTATATTTTCTAGTAAACTAAGATTGCAGACAGTGATTTGTAATATGTCGTGATAGACACAAGAAAGTTATGTTTATTTTCTTGATTGAATTAAGCCGTGTGGCTTATGAAATACTATATATTAAGCTTACGTAGGAATTTTCACTGAGCAAAGAAATGATGATATTTAATTTTTTTTTAAGGTTAAGCATAACTAATATGTCACGAAACCTAATAATATAAAAAATAAATAATTTAAGATGTTATTAAATATATATTTCTTTTAACTATTGAGTATTGTACTAGAATTTGTATATTACATTATTCAAGTTATTTGTAAATAAAGTATTATTATTCTATTTTCTTTTCATTCAAATATTCAACCTACATGTTTTTTTTTTCCTGAAGAAACTTATTTCATGATTCATTTTCTTTAATCGAATAAACTTTTTGTTTTTAGTAGGATCAATAAAGAAATAAAAGTAATAGTAACAATTTTATTAAAATAAGTGAATTTTAATAGTATAGTAATAAGCTTACAAAAAGAAAAATAAAAACATTACCCAACAAGAAAATAAGAAAAAAAAAAATTAGAAATAACGCCGTCCTTAGTACTACAACCTGGTCCTACTGCTAAACCCTCTCATCCTCTTTTCTTGCCCAAAACCCCTTCACCACTTCACAATCTGCCTCCTTCTCTCCCCCCCCCCCCCCCCCACCCCCCACCCCAACATAAGGTTGCAGTACACAAAAGGGTGTCTCATTTATATTGTGTTTAGTCATCTTCTTGGGTGTTGTATAATTAGTTATAAAGTTCAAGAATCAGTAAAGCTGATGTTTTTATATTGTTATTTGAGTCCTACATTCATGGTTTTGCTCTTTTCATTACATTCATTAGAGTAATAGCTCGTTGGGTTTTGAATGGCATTGGTTCAGCAGTTATTGACTACTGCCTCTACTAGCTGTCGCTCTATCATGGTAAGTAAAAGTTTCCATCTTTTTCTCATTTAGTTGTTTGGTTTGAGTTGAAATTTAAGGTGTGTTCGGAATGAAGGAAGATGCTTTCCTGGAAAATAAAGTCATTTCTTACTTATTTTCTTGTGTTCGGTGCATGAGCAAAAAAAATTTATCCTAACGGCATTTTTATATATAATCTAGATAAATAATCTCACATCCGAAAGATGAAGATGGCGGAGATGAGAATGCTACGGTGGATGTGTGGGTGTACTAGGAAAGATAGGATTAAAAATGAGGTTATTTGAGATAAGGTGGAGTGGCTTCAGGACAATAGGAGGGAAGCGAGGTTGAGATGGTTCGGTCATGTGATGAGGAGGGGCACGGATGCCCCATTCCGGAGTTGTGAGAGGTTGGCTAGGGATGGATTTAGGCGAAGTAGAGGTAGACCGAAGAAATATTGATGGGAGGTGATTAGACCCGACATGGAGCAGCTCCAGCTTACCGAGGACATGACCCTAGATAGGAGGTGTGGAGGAGGCGGATAAGGGTAGAAGGTTAGTAGGAAGGTGTTAGAATATGAGTAGAAATAGGAATAGTATATAAAAATCCTACTTGGAAAATGATTGTACTATAGTGTCTATAAATGGGGTCTCGGTGTAATTATGTAAACACACAATTCAATAATATTTTTCTCCATTAATTCTCACATGGTATTAGAGCCAGACCCATCCCAAATCTTTGTTCACCGATGTTAGGCCCCATTTTATATTGTCCACGCTCCAGTTAATGAGGTCTGGGTGTGCGGGGGAGTGTTAAGTATCCCACATCGGAATAAGGATGGGTAATTGGTTTCCTTATATGGACTTGGACAATCCTCCCCTCATAAGCGCTCATGAGGGGAGGATTGTCCAAGTCCATATAAGGAGACCAATTATCCATCCCTATTCCGATGTGGGATACTTAACAGAAGGAGTGCGTCATTGCTGTAGGTAGGACTTTGTTTTGTTATCCGTGCTAGTAGCTATAGTACTAGTATTATTTCGGAGTGCTTTATCATTTGTCGTATTACTTGGTGAGTCTTGTTTATGTTATTCGTGGGTTTGGTAATTCCTATTTTGTTTTGTCCCTTTATATGTCTTGTCTAGACTGTTTATTTTGAGCCGGAGGTCTATCGGAAACAACCTCTCTATGTCACCTCTAAGGTAGTGGTATGGAGTGCGTACACTTACCCTCCCCACCCCAGACCCCTCTTGGTGGGAATATATTGGGTATGTTGTTATTGTTGTTGTTGAGGTAGGGGTGGGGGTAGAGGGGGTGTGGGTGGTGTCTATAGGGGCTATGGAGTGTGAGGGTAGGGGCTGTGGAGGACACAATCAATGTGGGATGTCACTTGTAGAACTTGTTTTTACTTTCGTTTGAGAAGTCATTTCCTCATTTTTAAGCAACTTATTTCCCTAGAGAAAATGTTTTCCAAAAAATTTTGACCAACCAAACATGGGAAAATTGGAAATTGTTTTCTGGTATTGCAAAAAAAGAAAGGTTAAAAGCTTAGTCTATCAGTAGTAGAAATCCAACAATGTGCTCACTTTTCTCATTTTTGTTGTTGTTGTTAGTGTTGATATTTAGTATTTCATTCTGTTTCTCTGTAAAGATTTTCACTCTTTCATGTATGGGCCTACTTAGAAAGGAGGGATGGGGAACTGTACTATAAGTTCTTATGGAGTTCCACTATGGAGAATTCTCATTTAAATCATTTTTTTGTATTGTAATTGAGAGATATAAGCTATAAGAAAGGTCAAGTGCTTATAGATTTTAGTTCTTTAGTATCAGGATTCAATTTGTGCTTAGTTTTTTCCTTGTAAAAACTAGAGCTTTTTACAAACCCAGGAACAACAACAACAAACCCAGTGTTCCCACAAGTGGGGAGGATGAAAAGAGAAGAAAGTAAATTTATAGTGTTTTTTCTTCTCCTTTAGACTTTTCTTTTCAAGGGATTGTATAGAGTATTTATCTTAGTCGTCCTATTTTGTTTCACGTTTGAAAGTAACTTCCTTAAATTAAAACCCTGATATAGAAATGGGGTATGTGACTTCCTTGAGTAGAATCCTGAAACAGAAGTGGGGTACGTAACTTCCTTGAGTTGAATCCCGGAAACAGAATGGGATAGGTGAAAACTATAGGGATAATTTGACTATGTTGAGAACTTGAGATGCATAATTTAGTTAACTTAAGAGCCTGTTGCTTTTATTTATATTAGTTTGAAGATGGGTTAGGGAAAACGCAGATAGAATCCATTTGGATAATTTTTGTTAATCATGTCCTATTAGAGTCAAAGGGAAAGCTTTAGTAGTTATTTTGTATGATGCTTTGGAATAAGCTTATGCTATTGAACTTTTGCTTAGGATCCTTCACTATTGTGAACCAAACTTGAGAGAGCTTTTTCCATTATCTCTGTGCCCGAACTAATGCCAAAAAAGAAATAAAGGGGTGCCTATTTTTAAGATTTTGTTGCACACATAGAGGTTTCTTGGGACCTTGTATTTTCAATCTTTTTTTCGTACTTTCTGAGTAGCACACCTAGAGGTTTCTTTTGGACCTTGTATTTTCAATCTTTTTTCCCCTACTTTCTGAAGTTTTACTAGGCAGATTTGCATGTCTTTTTTGCCTCATCCTGTACAGTTTTGTGATTCGTATAAAATTTATACGAATACCCCTGTTTCTTTAACCCTTTTGTGAATTCTTTGTTGCAATATCCACCGTATTGACTTTACCAATATTTTTTTGTTAAGTTGCAGAACAAGACCCTACATAATTATCAGGCAAATTGCTTCCAATGTTCGACGGTTGCCACTATTGGCAGTTTTGAGAAACTATCTCGTAAAGCTAGGATATGTTGTCGGAGGCAACCAAGGAATTTAAGAGTCTTGTCTCTACAGAAAATTCATCCTCTCAGATGCTATACTAATGAGCCTAGATCTTCTTCATTTGGTATCCATCCTCTATCAGAGGGATTTGCCAATACACCAATGCCCATTTTCAGTTTCAGGCCATTTGGAGTAATAGGTTCGCATCCATACAACACAAATGGAAAAATGCATTTTTCGCGTGATGCAAGAGCAATTGCAGATAAAGGCACTGTTGGAGCAAACATTGTTAGTGATGGAAATAAACCATTCTTTAAAAATTTTAAGTACCACTCAGAGCGGTCAAAGGAATTGTCTGTTCATAGAAGAAATGCTATGTCGGACAAGGGGCCTGAAAAGGTCACTCCAAACTCTAAAGTGTCAGCTAGTAAGAATATTGATCTGGTCATTTCAAATGACACCCCGATTAAGGTTGATGAGAAGGATGTCAACCTGGACATTTCAGGTCCATCTAATAATGGAAAGCCAACATCCATGGGTAAGGAGAAAGCAAAGAAGCAATCAAGCAAAAAGAATAAAAATGTTGCTTCTGATGCAGTAGATCAGCCAACAGTTTCTAGGACTCCCCATGCAAAGAAGTCTAGCCCTGCTAAAGATGAGCAATCTCCAGCAGTATCAGAGGTTTGCAATTTTTCAATTTCTGGAATTGCCATTTTTGATGTGTTTTGCTGCATAATTACCTGCACTAACCTTGCAGTATTCCAGATTATTTCGCTTGTTCATTCTTCCACAGTAGGGACTGCTGGTAATGTCTCAATGAAGGTTGACTTGGCCCACGGGAAAAGAAGCTCTCCCAGGAAAAGAAAATCCACTAAGAAGAGCAGTTCTTTTGATGAACTGAATGAGGCATCTGTATTGCCATCTGATAGTAAGTTAGTACCAGACAAGAGTTCAGATGTGAGCAGCAAAAGTAAGCCCCCGGGACAAAAAAATTGGCCAAAACTCTATCCTCCCACAGCAAAGACTGTACTGGTGGTAGAGTCTGTCACAAAGGCGAAAGTCATTCAAGGGTACCTTGGTGACATGTTTGAAGTCCTGCCTAGTTATGGTCATGTTAGGGACTTAGCTGCAAGGTCTGGATCTGTCCGACCAGATGATGACTTCAGCATGGTATGGGAAGTTCCTTCTGCTGCCTGGACTCATCTTAAAAGCATCAAAGTTGCGCTAAATGGGTATGTTATCTGTTGGTCCAACTTCTGATTAGCAATCTATTAACATGTTGCTAACACGTTGGGGAGGATTAGTGATTATTAAGTGATCCATATTTATTTTTTAATTGTTCTACAATTAAATGATCATAATTATAGTGAAAAAAAGAAAAACAGTTCTGAGTTTCATCAATGTTCAGTTTAACAAATTGACAATTACATAGAGAAGATGGAAGACATGCACCGGATTCCAATTTTTTTCATAAAATGGCTGTTTTTTGGCTGGAACTGTTTAAAGCAATGTCATGCTCAGTTTCTTATCTGTTCGTCATTAATTCTCAGAGCCCAGAATCTTGTTCTTGCATCAGATCCTGATCGTGAAGGAGAGGCTATTTCTTGGCACATTATAGAGATGTTACAGCAACAGGATGCCCTGCGTGATGATATTAATGTGGCAAGGGTTGTTTTCAATGAAATTACTGAATCATCCATCAAAGCTTCCCTCCAGTCTCCAAGGGGGATTGACGCAAATTTAGTGCATGCTTATCTTGCAAGGCGTGCTCTTGATTACTTGATTGGTTTCAACATTTCTCCACTGCTATGGAGGAAATTACCTGGTTGCCAATCTGCGGGTCGGGTTCAGTCTGCTGCCCTATCACTTATATGTGACAGAGAAATGGAAATTGATGGATTCAAACCACAGGAATATTGGACAGTCTTGGTTGAATTGAAGAGCAGAAACCTAGATTTAGCCAATAACCTTTTGTCATCCCACTTAACCCATTTTGATTCCAAGAAATTAAGCCAGTTCTCTGTTAGTTCTCATACCGAAGCAGCGGAAATTGAACAGAAGATAAATGCATCAAACTTTGAAGTTCTAAGCTCTAAGATAACCAAAAAGCAGAGAAACCCCCCTCCTCCTTATATAACATCAACACTTCAGCAAGATGCTGCAAACAAATTGGACTTTTCATCAACACATACGATGAAACTTGCTCAAAAACTCTATGAGGGGATCCAGTTATCTGATGGCAAGGCAACAGGATTGATAACTTACATCAGAACAGATGGATTGCACATTTCAGATGAAGCTACCAAGGATATTCAATCTTATATCAGCGAAAGGTATGGACAGAATTTTGCATCCAAGAATGCCCGTAAATACTTCAAGAAGGTGAAGAATGCTCAAGAGGCCCATGAAGCTATTAGACCCACTGATATCCGAAGGTTACCCTCAAAGCTTTTTGGGGTGCTGGATGATGATGCACTTAAGCTATACAAACTTATATGGTCCCGTACCATGGCATGCCAGATGGAACCTACTACCACGGAGCAGATACAAGTTGATATTGGGAAACCTGACCAATCCATAATCTTCCGTTCTACAAGCTCAAAAGTACAGTTTCCCGGATACCAAGCTGTCTATGAGGATGTGGAAACTAACTCAACGGGAGATAACGAGAATGGGAGGGATGATCGTTCTGAAGTATTTGAGGCCCTTAGGAATTTAACTGCTGGGGATCCAATGTATTTGGGTAAAGTGAAACTTGAGCAACACCACACTCATCCTCCACCACGATACTCTGAGGGGTCTTTGGTTAAAAAGCTGGAGGAGCTCGGCATCGGAAGACCTTCTACTTATGCAGCCACAATAAAAGTGTTGAAGGATAGGAATTATGTCACTGCCAAAGGCAGAACACTGTATCCTGAATTTCGTGGGCGTATGGTATCAGCATTTCTCTCTCATTACTTTACTGAAGTAACAGATTATAGCTTCACTGCCGATATGGAGACGGAGCTTGATAATGTCTCTGCTGGTTTGACTGAATGGAAAGGCCTTTTGAGAGATTACTGGACTAGATTTAGCAAGTATTGTGAACATACTGGTAATGTGCACATTCATCAGGTGGAGAAGATGTTGGAGAAAACGTTTGGTGATTTTCTGTTTGCATCTCTTCCTGATGAAAGTAGGACATGCCCAAGCTGTCTTCAGGGAACTTTAATCTTCAAAGTAAGCAGGTTTGGTGCAGGCTACTTTATAGGTTGTGACCAACACCCAAAATGCAAGTGAGTAACGAGCTAGCATAGATTTTGGATCTTTTAAATACTGTGGATTTATCTTCTCGTGATACCATAGATGTCGGTGTGGTGTCTGTTCTTGCACTTGCAACTGTGATGTTTTTATTTACCCTTACATGCTTTTAAAAGGATTGTGGGTTTCAAAAAGTTTAGATACCTTCCTCTTGTTAAATAAAGTAGCAAAATTGCAGAGTGGGTCTGCAATTACTGTACACTAATTGTGGAAAGAATCTTTTCCAAAAAAAATAGATGTTTTATTAAGTAACAAAAGTGAGCGCTAAGATACTGTATGGAGCTAGGTGTGGAAAGAATCTACATTGGTGTCAAGCTTCTATGTGAACTAATGAAGTTCTTAGTCCTCTGATATGATCAGTTGGAAGTTATTTGCATCTGTCTTTGGACTATGACATAGTGTACCTGTTATCTTTCTCAAAAAAGACTATGACATAGTGTAATTGATATGCTCTAAACATTGTATTGTCTTTTCTTTGATGTTCCAATTTCTTAATTGATAATGAGAAGAAAAACTCCCCTATGCAACCCGCTGCCAAAAAGTTAGAGATTCTTCAACGAGACGATTCTCTAGAAAGACACCCGATCTTCTATAGAAATTGGAATCTCATAGTGCTTCAAAAAGTAATAAGGGACAAGAAACTATTCCTCAATTATATGAAATCATTTTCTGTCCCTTTAAAAGCTTTCTTGTTCCTCTCTTTCCCTATAATACACATGAGTGCGAATGGAACAACATCCCATGCCCTTTATATTTCTCCTATTTCTTCCGTATGTCCCGCTTCACAGTGCACCCTTCAGCCTTCACAGTGTGTATCATCTTTTGTAACCCGAACCATCTGAAGATATCTCACTACAACCAGAGACATTACTCAAAAAATGTAAAAGCAGGTTTGTCCACTTATCCTGGGTCCCATCTTTATCATTACAAAGTCTAAGAAATTCCTAGTTCACATACATGATCATAGGTCTTCTCAGCTTACATCGACTCCCAGGTTCACCTTTCTTCCTTCTTGAATCTAACACTTCATTTGTCACCAAATGATCCACTTTGTCCACTTATCCCGGATCCCAGTTTTATCATAACAAAGTCCAAGAAACTCCCAGTTCACATGATCATTGGCCTTGTCAGAATCCAGCTTACACTGACTCCCAAGTTCACCTTTCTTCCTTCTTGAATCTAACACTTCATTTGTCACCAGTGTCACATCTAAGATTTGTCTCACTATCACGAATGCATTCTGAGAAGCGGACACGGTCGCGTCTACCACCTTATAGTCTGTTAAAAAGCACCTTAAGGTTATCTTATAGATATTTCCTAGTAGACTAAAAGGACTGTAGGCCTTCATGTCTCTTCTGCAGCTATGGTTTCATCACATCTCCTTTTCCTGTGCTCCAAACTGTTTGAATAAAAGCCAAGGTAAAACCGCCCAGTCCAAGGGCCTTATCACCAGCACAACGCACTGTCTCCCATATACCTTCTCCTCCCCAATAGCTCTCTCCTGCCGGCTGCCATTACCTCTTATCTTCTCCTATATAGTTAAACACAACCCCTCTAAAAATCATGCACATACACTCACAGACATATATGATTCTCCTTTAACTCAAATTTTAACCTGTTAGAATCGGTCCCCTGCTACCAACGAAGCAAAGAAACACACTCTCTTGGCGCCCTAGGAATTCAAGTCGATAGATGTGGAAATGTTGATTCGTCTTAGGTCTAGAGCTTATTACAATAGGACTTCACTGAAAACAAACTCACTACACACTGCCCTCGAGTCCCAGTTATCCTGGCTATCAATTGAAGAACTTTGTGTATAGAGCAATTCAACCAGACTTTGAAGTTCCACTACCTCACAATACTGAAGATTCCTTCTAAACCTTTAGTCTCAGTGAACTCCTTAAAGATTGTATTGTTATCTCATGCAATGCAATCCGGAAAAAAGAAGAGTTCCCTCCCCCCTTTCTCTGGTTCTAGCTTCCATATCCTTTGCACTTTGAGTTGCTACTTCTAAAGCATCAGGAGTGCTCTTTAGCTTAAACTTAAAGTTTGTTCTTTCCGGCATTAAATCTTTCCTTCAGTTACCATACCTTGTAAGTTGTTAGCACTTGAACTTATGAACCTCTTAGCAGTGTAACATTTTTTTTTAAGTAAGATAACGTTATATTCATCAGTACAAAAAGATTGTACTGGCACAAAGAAAAGAAGAAAGCCTGTGTACACTTCACAAAGCTTTCAAAAAATCTAGGATGGCATCAGCATCCTCTGTGCAAAATTTTTTACACCAAAAATGCAAGCTCAAAATACAGTCCATCTTTACTTTCTGTATTGGATTACTCTTCTCAAAACCATCTGCTATTTCCTTTTCTCCACATGGTCCACCAAATGCCAAAGGAATTGAATTCCAGCATTTCGTCTGCTTTACATTCCTCCCAGTTTGATCCCTAGCTGTCAAAAGTTCAAAAGTCTTTCCTGGCATAACCCATTTAAGGTTAGCCAAAACCAGGAAAAGCTGCCACAGCTGGGTAGTATATACACAACGTAAAAAAAGGGTGGCTGTTATCTCCTGCTGTTGTAACAGATCTGTTATTATCTTGATAGTGCAGAACAATGAAAAGAAGTATAGTTATATACTTTTTTCCTACTCTTTTGATGTCGTTGCTTTGAAGTCATTGGCTGATGTAGTTTTGACATCCATTGTTAGGTATATTGCCAAGACATTATATGGTGAAGAGGATGAAGACATCACCTCTGAAGACACTAAAAGAAGTGTAGAGCCGCCGAAATTGCTGGGTGTCAATCCATCATCAAATGAGAAGGTTTCCACTTCAAAACCCTTTTATATATCAGCTGATTGGTTATACGAGTTGATTGCTACCTTTTAGTTAATTGTTTGTTCTCAGAGCTGTAAAGACCTTTATGCCTTTTGTCTTTAGGTTCTTTTGAAGAATGGTCCATATGGATACTATGTACAACTTGGAGAAGACAAGAAAGGACACGTTCCCAAGCGGGCTTCGCTTTCACAGGTATTTTGACAAGCACTTTATTGAACTTGATTCTTTCACGTGTACAAATACCAGTTTTCGACGTTTATATTACTATAATAGAAAATAAATACTGCACTTCGTCCAAGTCGCTGAGTGGAGCCTTTTATTCCCCCTTCTGATGATTAGAAGTGAACTGAATTACCTTTTGCTTTTGTTTGCATTTGATATAGTTGCACCTGGAATATATTTTTTTTAATAACTGCTCTTATTGCCTTCCTCATTTAGTTAAAAGTGACAAGTTTATTTTGCTAGATCATCAGTGATGTAAATGCATTTTTCATGATCTAGGTGAAGGATGTCAGTTCTGTTACCTTGGAAGATGCCCTGGATTTGCTGCGCTACCCTATAACATTGGTTAGTTGTTGCAATGCATACTTCCTTTCTATGTATTTATTATTTCTATCTTCAGTTTTAAATTTCTCTATCACTAGCTATTAGTATGCATACAAAAGATGAATGGGTCTTGTCTATAGGGAAACCATCCCGATGATGGTCAGCCGGTCGTTTTAAAGCTTGCAAAGTTTGGATTTACAATCAGACATAGGCGAACAATTGCTCCAGTACCCAAGGTTTGGTTCAATCTCTCTCTGTGCAAGAATTGTTTATTCAAACATTATGTTTTGATATACTAGCTTCTGCTGAATAATAATTTTACTTATTAGGTATTTGTTAGGGAAAATTATCATGGAATCATAATGATATGATAGAAAGTGATGACACAACGACAGCATCAGTGAAGCATGAAAAAACATCTATCTTGGAGTAGTACTTTAGCGTTTTCTTCCAATTCATATTATTAGACTTCTATAACTTTGTGCATAATGTCGTGGGAAGTAATAGAGTTTGTTAGTGAATGGTTATGATTTAACGTTTCTTTCTTTTTTCCCGTGAGAAGTTCTTGGTGCTGGGTTAGCTAATAAATTTTGGTATTTGCTGATAGAAATTGTAGATGTGGATATTAATGTTGTCTATACTGATTTTGGTGACAGAAATTAAAGCCCAATGACATAACGATGGAAAAAGCCTTGAAGCTTTTGGTAAGTAAAGATGTAAAGCGTTGTGGTAGACCTAAGCGCCAGCCACAGGTGGAAGAAGCCGTTGAGGCAGCATAATCTCACACTTGTTTGCAGATTAATGTTCAATAGAAGTCATTCTTTGATGAAGGCCCTTCTCAGGCTGTTTTTATAGGAGGAATAGTGGAATACCAGAGCATATTTATCCCACACGGGCTTGGATACTATCCAAATATGAAGAGTTGTATATCTTGAGTGGCAAAGACAATTTTGTTACAGTAGAAATTCCATTTTTCTGTAATCTCGTCTTACATTTTTTGTTATAGCATTAGGCAATAACTTGGCCATGCAAATGGTCTGTTTAATTCTCTTTTTTTTCTGCCTTGCAAAGATGTAAAGAAAGTGAAGGCATTTACTCTGGCACTTAAAAGCCTCAATTTGCTGAACAGTGACACCCTTTTAGGTCTAACGTGAGCTTTCCATATTTGCTAAACTGTCACCAAGACTCAGCATCTAAAAGTCCAAGATTAAGAGTACTATTTTGGTTGCAAAATGTTATTCTCAACAATATAATCAACAAATTATGTTACAGTTGATGCATTTACCTATGCTTGGATATCAAAAGAATCTATAAACAAAACCTGTATAAATCTACAGAACATACTATATCACCAATAATCCCTGCATGAACAGGTTCCATTACTGAAGTGATGGAACCTCCTTACATCCCTAACAATGATCTCTCTCCTCACAATCTTTGAGATATATTTAGTTGCCTCATGACAGTCATTGCATACTCTAAGGTTCTTTGCAACACGTATGGGTGTTCCAGGAGGTGTATTGAGTATACCAAAAGCTATAGCTAATTTTTCGGAGTGTCCACAAAGTAGAGTTTCCTTTTCGTCCTCGTTGACATTGTGAAGAACACAGGAAGTGTCTGGTACATAACCTTCCTTTTTCATCTTCTCTGACAGAGTCTCGAGAAAGCCATAAATCTGTTCACTTTGTGGATGTGATGCATCTCCAGCTATGAACTTGTGAACTTCATCTCCTAACTCAATCCAACTGCATCCAGGTTCTTTTCTTACTCCAGTATTTTTCATGTTACGTCGTACCATGTTTGCTTTTTCCCAGATCCCAGCAGATGAATAAATGTTGGAGAGTAAAACATAGTGACTAGCTACATGTGGATCTAACTCGAAGAGATTCCTTGCTGAAATCTCACCAAGTTCTACGTTGTGATGTATCCTGCAGGCACCGAGTAAACTACTCCAGGCGCCAATTTTGTTGTACTCAGGGGGCATCTCATTGACTAGCTGATATGCTTCTTCCAGATGGCCTGCTCGACCAAGCAAATCAACAATGCAGGCGTAATGATCCGCAGTTGGTTCAATACCATAAGCATTTTTCATTTTTCGGAATAATTGCCGACCTTGATCAACCATGCCTGAGTGACTGCATCCAGCAAAAATTGCAATAAAGGTAATATTATTTGGCTTCACTTTCCCTTCGAGCACCATCATCCTAAAAAGTTCTAAGGCTTCCTCTCCATTTCCATGCATCCCATAAGCCATAATGAGAACATTCCATGTGATCACATTTTTGGTAGTCATGCTATCAAAAATTCTTTTAGCAATATCTAAGCAGCCACACTTTGCATACATATCAACCAATGCACTTCCCACGGCAACATCCATTGCCAATGCATTTCTAATAGCATAAGCATGTATCTCTTTGCCCTTTGCTAGAGCAACCAGCGAGGCACAACCAGGAAGGACAGTCATGAGGGTTATTGAGTTAGGTTTTAACCGAAATTCTACATTATTCTCAGTGTCATTGTTTCTTTTTGTTGTTTGCATCTCACGTAACATAATAAGTGCATCTTCATGGTATCCACAAACTACAAAACCGGTTATCATAGTATTCCATGAAACTATATCTTTACTCTCCATGTTGTCAAATATATACTTTGATATATTTATCTTTCCCATCCTAGAATACAAGTCCATCAGTGCATTTTCCACGTACTTTTCATCTGCGAAACCCAATTTAATAACATACCCATGGATGACTTCTTTAACGGTAAATTCTTCACAATGTACACAGGCAGGCAAGACACTTGCGATAGTGATCGGGTTTGGATTTATCCCAGAGAATTCCATCATCTCTGTAAATAACATCAATGCCTCTGTAAAGAATCCATTTTGTGTGTAGCCAGCAAGCATAGCATTCCAAAGCCCGATGCTCCTTTTCAAGGCACTGTCAAAAGCTCGACACCCACTTTCAACCTGTTGACAATTGCAATACATATCAACCAATGCACTATCAACAAATGAGTTCCCAATCAAATCCTCATTCTTCAAAACAAAACAATGAATTTGCTTCCCAACATCCAGCAAAGCCAGATGAGAACAAGCAGGAACAACACTTGAAATCGTGACTCCATCAGGCTTTATCTCTTCTTGATTCATGACTCTAAAGTTATCCAACGCCTCTTGAAACTGGTCATTCTGTGAAAAAGAACTTATAATAGTATTCCACGAAACAATATCCTGATCAGCAAACAACTCAAAAACAGCTCTTGCATCATCCACTCTTCCTAGTTTTGCATACATAGACATCAAAGCATTGTTTGTATAAGTCCTCCTATCATCTACTCTCAAACTATACCCGTGCACTTGCTTTCCAAGCCTCAACCCATCAGTCCTAGGTAAATTACTACAAGCAAGTGCCATACTCACCAACGTAAACGAACTAGCCTCGAATCCATCTGACCCCATCAACCTAAAAGCCTCCAATGCCAACTCCCACTCCCCAAATTTACAAAGAGCATTAATCAAAGAATTCCAAGAAACTTGATCTCTCTGACTAATTCTATCAAAGACTTTATAAACATCATGAACACTCCCACCGCACCTCCCAAGTAAATGGATAACAGAATTCGCCACGGTGACTGATGTAGTATCATACCCAAATTTAACAACAGCCCCATGTATCTGTTTTCCAAGATTCAAGTCCTGAAGACCAGTAACAGCTTTCAGAACAGCAGGGAAAACAAAATTATCAGGCTTAACGCCTTCAACATTCATCTGTATATATGTAAAGATTGCTTCTTTGAAGCAGTTTAAGCGTACTTGGGACCGAAGAGTATCGATCCATGCAGCTACAGAGGGTGTTTCTGAGGTGAGTTCTTGTTGATATTTCTTGGAAATGAGTGTACTTGTGAGTGAAGAAGGTAGTTTTCTTGGTGGGTTTTGTGTAAGTGAATAGGAAGGATGTTGAAGAGAAACACTAAGAGGGGAAACAGAGAGTGTACAAGTCCAAAGGGACATTGTTGGTAGTTAAGACAGTTTGGATAAGTAACAGAACAATAGTGATGAGGTTGTTTTAAGTTTGGGATAATAGCATCTTTGGTCCCTCAATTATTAGTAAATTTTGACTTTTGGTCCTTGTGAACTTCTTCTAAACAGAAAAATTAGGAGATTCTCTAAAAGAAATATTAGATTATGCTTCCGGTGGAAACATGCTTGATCCTATTATGGGGCCAAATACATCTAACCTTTGATTAATTAAAATGTGTATTATTGATTCGTCTAGGTAGAAAATATGTTTTGTTTGTACTTATTTTGGAGGTACGAGGAAAGAAACATGAATCGCAAAGAGTTAAGGGATCTTAGTAGCTTAGTTGGTTGACTATCTGAACTCCATCTTGTTGGTGAGAGTTTGATTTCCCACATTGCAAGCCCTTTCATATTCCCCGTTTCCTTACCCCCAACCCCCAACCAATTTTCCCTTTTCTCTTTTTTTAGAAAAGAAGAGTCGCAAGGAGTTGTTCATCATGGACAGATGTAGACATAGTTGTATAAGCTAAATGTGCAATTTTACACTCAACTGATTTCCAAGTGGATGATTCAATATCTCTTACATGACTATGGAATACCTATTTTGAAAATTAAAAGAGCATTATATTAAGTTGGAATGAAACAAGGGAATTAGGTTGACATAATTTCTGAAAAAAAAAGAAGAAGAGAAACTAGCCCACGAAAACCTGTAACCTCTGTCAGCGTTACAGGTTCATGCTTCCTCGAGAAAATTATATTATACTTATTATCATATATTAATTTAAGATTTTATAGAACTCATAAAAGTTTAAAATAGCTGATCCGAGTGCTTGAGAAGACTAATCAATACACGTCTGATGAATGGTTCCAACTAGCTGTATTATTTTGACCTTTTACTATTACTTCACTTAAAAAAGAAAAAACTCCTCCGTTCATTTTTATTTGCTCATAATAGATTTTACACACCATTAAGAGAAATAAATGAAGTGCATATTTTATCATGAACGGACTTGAGAAATGATCTAGAATGAGTCGTTAATATTAAGAATATAATATAATTTTTTTTTTATCTTTTCTTGATAAGCTAAAGTGGATAAATAAAAATTAAAAACAAATAAAGGAGAACGGACTGTCTGTAGTTCCAGCTTGAAGCGGCTGTTGCCTTGTCACCAGGAAAAAACATGGAAATTTGGTGGTGTAGTTGTGCCGTAAGTTTTCATCAACATAGCATTTATTTCCTAACAATTAATTAAGATGTCACACATGACCTGTTTCATTTTGGTTGGTAACGTATCCTATTTTTTCACTCTCTAACATGTCCCACAAACCTGTTTTATTCACTTGTCATAATTAGCCAAAGCCTATTACATCTTCCTGAAAATTCACGTCATTAAGCCTTTCAGTATAATATTAAGATCAAATATTCAACAGATAATCAACAATGATGTTACTTTCCTGGAATTGGAGAAGTCGTCAAGGTGTTCGGTTTTCGGTTTTTGTTGCAGCAGTTTTGCTACTTTTAGTCGTAGGATTCTTCTGCAGCAGATTTGATGATCAGTACAGGTTGATGAATAGTATTCCAGATCCCGCAAACGTGGCATCGATAAAGAGAGTTACAAAGATGATCCATCCGTCAAAAGGACGGCCTGGTGATCCTCCAATCTTGGCTTATTGGATTTTTGGTTATAGAGGGGAAAGTAAAAGAATGTTGAGGCTATTAAGAGCAGTGTATCACCCAAGAAATCAGTATCTTTTGCAACTTCTCGATGGAGATGGAGATGAAGAAAGAGTTGAATTAGCTGTTTCAGTTGAATCAGAACATGTGTTTAAAGTATTTGGGAATGTGAACGTTGTTGGTAAAAGTTATGCTGTGGAGGAATCAGGTGCCTCTGCTCTTGCTGCTATGCTTCATGCTGCTTCCTTGCTCCTTCGAATTAGTCCGACATGGGACTGGTTTTTCACCTTAAGCTCTTCTGACTACCCTCTTCTTACTCAAGATGGTAAATTCTTCGTGATCACCAGTAGCTTAGCTAGTCCTATTACTTTGTAACACTGCAACTAATTGATCATCCGCGCTTTTGATTGCAGATATCTTATTTGCTCTCACTTCCTTGCCAAGGGATCTCAATTTCGTAGTCTTCACCAATAGGACTTTTGATCAGAAAGGGTAAGCTGTCACTGATTGCCAATAGTCCTTTTTCGGGACTAACTCAAACCAAGTTAAAGGAGTCTAAATGTGCATTTCTAAAGTTGGGATGTTTAGTTGTCAGTTAAGATCAAGTGTTTATGTACTGCGCCTTTTATATATACACCTTAGAGCTTTGCACGTAACCAACGCTGCAACTAAGGGTGTGATTGTTTTTTCTGAAAATGCAATGTTACTGCAGGCAGAACAACTTCAATCGGATTGTTGTTGATCCAAGCCTATATTCAAAACAGGCTGCTCCACTTTACTATGCTGTAGAGACTAGAGAAGTACCAACAACTTTCGATATATTCGAAGGTTGGCTAATTAATTCATTTGCTTTATATATGTATAATGTATGGTGTAATTTCCAACAATGATCTCATTTCTTGTTAAATTTCAATTTCTAGGTTCGCCTTGGATGGTGTTGAGCAGAGGATTTATGGAGCACTGCATCAAAGGTTGGGACAATTTCCCTAGGAAGTTACTTATGTACTACGCCAATGTAGTGTCCCCTCTTGAATCCTACTTCCACACTGTTCTCTGCAATTCACCAGAATTTAGAAAAACAATAGTAAACCAGGATCTCAGGTGTTCCGCGCCAATAAATGTTTCAAACTACTACGATGATCTTGTGAACAGATGGGCAGTATTTGCTCGGCCATTTAAAGAAGGCGATCCTACTTTAGATGAGATAGACAGGGGTATCCTAGATCGCTCGCCCCTGGGGCTGGTGCATGGGAAGTGGTGCAATTCTGGAGGACACAATTGTTCTTCTTGTAGTTCTAATTCTAGTACTAATTGGGATGACATTGATTCATTGGATCCTGGATTTTATGGCCAAAAGCTTCAGAATATTTTGTCCAATTTTACTGTTGGAGATCATCATATGGTAACCAATCATTGTCACGTCAGTTCATCTTAATATATATACTCCATATTCTTTTGTTTTCGAAATGATGTCTAGTTGCATCCTCTACTCTTTTTTTCTGATGAATAATTTTCTGCCCTTAAATCAGTATATGCAAGAGAAAAAAAAATAAAAAAAATCCAAACTCGTACTTTAACAGATATCAAGTAATTTAAGTTACTTCCCTTTAACACACATGAAAAGTAATTAATAATCATAGACATTAAAGAAACTGCACCCTTGTATAATTTCAGCCATGGAAAACGTTAAAAATAATACAAGAAATCAATAAACCTTAAGATAGGCATGACAAAATAAGAAGGGCATTATATATATATATATGGTCAGCCGGCCAAAACAATTACATTCGCTAGATAATTTATTGGTAAATTCAAATTTGATGCTTTTGAGTTGGCAAATGTCATTGCTAAATGAACGTTGTAGGTGAAATTTTTGACCTGACGGCCACATCTCTTTTATTTTCTATATTACAGAAGAGCTGGTTTCGATCAGCTCTTTATTATTTATTATTTTATTTTTAATTACTTTATAATTTACTATATTACTCCTAATTAATTATTATAAATTATTTATATATTAGAATTAATAATATTTTTTACTATATTACACCTAATTAATTATTATAAGTCATTTATATATTAGAATTAATAATATTTAATTAAAAAATAGATATTTATGACGTTTGTTTCAGCTGCTTTAACCGTGATTTTACTATATCATTCTTAATTAATTATTATAAGTCATTTATGTATTAAAAATTAATAATATTTAATTAAAAAATCAGTTGCTTCGTCATTTACTATATTATCTTTGATTACTCCGTGATTTACTATATTACCCCTAATTAATTATTATAAGATATTTATATATTAGAATTAATAATATTTAATTAAAAAATAGATATTTATGATGTTTGTTTCAACTGCTTTAACCGTGATTTTACTATATCATTCCTAAATAATTATTATAAGTCATTTATGTATTAAAAAATTAATAATATTTAATTAAAAAACCAGCTGCTTCGTCATTTACTATATTATCTCTGATTGCTCCGTGATTTACTATGTTACCCCTAATTAATTATTATAAGTCATTTATATATTAGAATTAATACTATTTTTTTATTATATTACCCCTAATTAATTATTATAAGTCATTTATATATTAGAATTAATAATATTTAATTAAAAAAATAGATATTTATGAAGTTTGTTTCAGCTGCTTTAACCGTGATTTTACTAGATCATCCCTAATTAATTATTATAAGTCATTTATGTATTAAAAAAATTAATAATATTTAATTGAAAAAAATAGATGACATGTCTGCCTATGGTTTCGACCAGCGCTTCATCAATTACTATATTACCCCTAATTGCTCCGTAAAATTACTATATTACCACTAATTAATTATTATAAGTCATTTATATATTAGAATTAATAATATTTTTATTATATTACCCCTAATTAATTATTATAATCCATTTTACTATATTACCTCTAATTGCTCCATTATTTACTATATTACCCCTAATTAATTATTATAAGTCATTTATGTATTATAATTAATAATATTTTTTTATTAGTCATTTATGTATTAAAAATTCATAATATTTAATTAAAATATTGATTTCGACATGGCTGCTTCAAGAGCTGCACCGTATTTCACTATATCACCCCTAATTAATTACTAAAAGTTATTTATGTATTAAAAAATTAATAGTATTTAATTAAAATAGAAAAATATGTGTTTATGACATATTTGTTGCAGCTGCTTCAACCATAATCATCTTTGAGAAGATGATCCAAGACTTTATTGTTAATTGAAGTATCTTTTGTTCTAGTTTTTGTATGAAATAATCCTATGAATATTAGTTCTACATCTTTTATATATTTTGTAACAGGTCTCAATCTTATCATCAAGCAATTAAAATAACTCGACTACACGACACATCACACTTTCTTATCATGTGGAATAAAACTATCTTATAAAACTTTACTTCTTAGCGAGTGTTTTGACAAAAAATTTGGCTTTTGAGAGTCACCACTTAATTTTGAAAAGGAATTAAGAAACCTTAAACACTTTAAACGATCCAAAACAGACAAATCGCTCAAGTTTTGAAGATTCTGAATAAGTGGTTCTAATTAACGTTTTTGGAAGGTGTTAGGCACCTAAAACGTCCGCTAACTTGCGGTTATCTGGACTGTTTAAAAACGTCTTTTGATTGACCTCAAAAAAGATTAATTTGTTGAAAAGTAGTTAATTACGAAAAGGTTTTGCAAAATCAAAATTTTAGCGACTTAGTTAGGGGAATCAACTAGATTCGCAAGAAACACGTAAAACAAATAAGCAAAAGGGAAAAGGGAAAGAGGAGGAGTAATGATTTAGGCTTTTAAGCCCAAACTGTCAACCCTGTCCTAATCTAGTTTTCGAGCTTTCGGCTCGAGTATCGCTCCACCTGTATTAAGTACAACTTTGACTTCGAGGCCTAAATGAATAAATAAAATAAATAACTAAATAAATAAAGAAAACAACACTAAGAGAATAAATAAAATGGAAACCAAGACTTTTAAGTCTCTTGAACGCTTTAACGATGGGATTTTAATCCATTCTTTTCTTCTTCGTTCGACTTCACATGTTTATACGCCATGGGATCACTTTGACATGGGCCTCACTGACCCACTTGACAATGCAATGGGAAGGAGTCCATCGTGGACTCCAAAACAGATTCACATGTAAAGAAAGAAAGGCAAGAATTAGAATCATTCCGAATCGCATAATTGGCTAAGTTTAAAAATGAGTCGATATGCATAAGAGACAAAATAGGATGAATAAAATTAAAACACATGATTATAACACTAAAAAAAAAATACAAGGACCATAATTCATAACAACCATTTGTACAAGCAACATTAAACAAATACGAAGTAAAAACGCAAATGCAGACGTAAAACTATGGCATAGTGATAACCAATAACTAACAAACAACCTACAAAAGCAACCAAAATATCTGTGACACAGAATAGTAGATATAACACAAACATTATGATAACAACACATTTATTTTCACCTCTGTTTTTACTAAATGGATCCTGTGGGAGCAGTATAGGAAAATAGATATGTTTACCTTAACAAACACAAAGTATTATAATACCAATACTAAAGGACTGGTGGCAGTTTCTATGAATAACAATGATCAATAGTGTAAAGAAAAAAAACGAGCGAAAGTTTACGTGAATAAGAAAACCAACATGGTATTAAAAGATTGAGAAATGCACGTTTCTATGGATGAAATAAAAAAAACATAATATAACAAAAATATTAAAAGATACGCTCTTGAATGTATATATACGTTAACTACAATGATTATTACCCCAAATCATGATTCACTTGAAGGCATGCAAATGTTTGAAAACTCAACTGAATCAATCCAACACAAAGAAATTAACTCTCCACCCATTGACTTCCCCATCTCTTCTGAACATTGTCTTTTAATATTCGCGAACATCATACCTCTTTGAATAATTCATGCTTTAAAGAAGACTTATCCTAAACAAACGTACTTAACGTCTA
The DNA here is from genome assembly GCA_030864215.1 of Capsicum pubescens. Lineage (NCBI taxonomy): Eukaryota > Viridiplantae > Streptophyta > Magnoliopsida > Solanales > Solanaceae > Capsicum > Capsicum pubescens. The sequence continues at coordinate 181,185,260 of CM061539.1, read as the reverse complement.
TTCTTTCTACAGAAACCAGTACATTCACCCTTTCCAACCTGATCTCCTGTCGAAAATGGACTCAAAGAAAAAATGAAAGTCCAAATTTAAGACTTTAATACCAAGCAAAGACAACAACTAAACAACTCTAGCAGAGAAATGACAGGCGTACCTACTCTTAAACAATAGGCTAGAGAATATTGTGAGAAACGAATCAAAATACCGCATCCGATTAATATTCAAATGGGTGGAGGCATCAATGATCATGAATGAAAGATTACTGTTCAAAACAATCATTTGGATACAATCACTTGGAACAACATTCAGACCTCAATGACATAGAAAACTATCAAACATAGATGGAAAATCAGGAAAAACAGTAAATTTTACCACAGTGTGATTTAATTAGCAATCTAAAACTATCCCACCAAACACACGTTAAAAGATATCATCTTCAACAAATAAACCTATGGCCTCCAAGGCCGTCAACATCTAATCCCAGAAAACAAAGTTGTGACTTCGACTACATCAGCTACTCTCAGCAGAACAAGATTACGATTATGGCTATATCAGCTACGAAGAAGAAAAGATGAGGAGCGGTCAAATTAAGGGAAAAAACAAAGTCTGCTTACCTCTTTAAGGTCAACAAACGGGACGACGAGCTATCAGCAAAACTGACACCACCAGGAGTTGATGTTGTCGACTCGGGAACTTCCAATTGATCGACCAACTTTCCAGAAAGAATGGACGAGAAAATTTTCACAAAAAAAGCTCTTTTACTTTCAGAATTCCCAACCCACTTTTCGAACCCTAATTTTGGACCCTAGAATTTTTCGACTACTCAAAGAGAAAGAGAAAACTAAAAAAAAAAGAACCCCCTTTTGCCTCTAAAATCTTGAACTCTGACGGGAAAGAGGAGAGAAGAAAAAAAGACCCTCCCACAGTGACCCCAAAGGTCTTTTTATAGCCCCATCACTTGGGGTCCTCTTTTGGAATTTCAAAGAAGGATACCCTGGGATTTCGAATTCGAAAGTCCCTCCCAAAGCCTCGTTTCTTATCCTCAATCGTACCCACTTTTTGGATTTTTCTCCCCCCAAATCCGAAATAGGCCACCAATAAGGAAGGGACTTCGTCTCAACCAATGAAAAATTACCAAAAACGTACGAAATCATACCAGTCATCTCGAGATTCGCAGAGTTCGAATGTTGAGAATGACACCTATCCTCGTTTTTCTAGAAGCTTCGAGGGTTTTCTCGTACTGGATCATGTGAAACGTGTGAAGAAAGTGCAAATGGAACGGTCTTGGGTCGGGTTAGCTGTTTGTCGTGGTTTGGAATCGGGTTATCGAAACGATTTGAACGGCGGGTCAGAGTTGGGTTGATGGTTACTGATGTTGAAGAAGAAAAGGAGGGCTTTAGAAAGAGTTGGGCCGGTTTAGGCTTTATTGAACTAGGTTGGAGTGTTTGTTGTTTGAAGGAGAAAAGGAGTGGGCTTGGATCGGATTGTGTTATGATGTTGGGCTTAGGAATGTCGAGGGGAGTTGGGCCTGTTGTTTGTTGGATCTCAAATTAGGCTGAAGGGGTAAATTGGGCTGGCTGGTGGTTTTAGTGTTGGGCTTTTTAGGCTTTAAAAGAAAGCTAAAAATTAATTAAGTGGGCTGCTGGGTGTAGTTAAATGGAGTGGGTTGCAGCTTAATGTGGTCCGATTTAAAATGAAGGGGGGTAGAAATTTGGTAATTTAAAAATAACCCAATTAAATTAATTTGTAGCTAATTTACTTAAATGTTAACCAAATTGGATATAAATTCGATCAATTGCATTGCAATCGTGATCGACTCGATTCCAGTTATGGTTGAATTTAATAAATTAACTAAAATTAATTGAGATTCGATACTAATCAATACTTTGTTTAATCTTGAGTTTCTTGATTCGGTAAAATTAAACAAACATTTATCCAAATAAATTATTTTTGAGGGAAAATTATACTTAAATCAAGATTTTAATCCTTTAAGTTTATTTTCAAAATAAGCTTTGATTAAAATTCGATATTCCATAGAATAAATATTTAAGTAATCAAATTATATAATATCGTATAATTGAGCACGATTATATATAATCGCTACTATAAATGACAAACTTATCCAAATAAATATTTTGAAAATCCTTTTATCCCGATGAAATAAATGTTTCAATTTTATTGAAAATCGAAGAAACTCGGGATTAAACTTAGTCGTGGAGGGAAAAAATTAGGTGTCAACAACTGCCCCCTCCCTTTGGGTAGGGTGGATGCAAGTAACCCTGGGCAAAGGGAGGTTGGCGTTCCTAATTTTTGTCCGACCACAAATTTGAATTTGAAAGAGGTTGGCTTTCGCATGAGTTTCACGGAGGCATCAGGTTTCCTACATATCTCAGGTTACATGAGAATTCAGGCCACTTGTAGTTCATAGATCATGATTTAAAGCACGATTTTCAAAAAATTCATAAGCTATCTCGATTTTTGGAGTTTTTGATAAAATCGAAAAGCTGAGGAATAGAGGGATTTGGGGGGAGGTTGGAAAGAAGTCGAGTTTTCTACACAGATCCCAGCCTACATATCCCTGAGACTCAGGGAATCAGACTGCTTGTATTTCAACTCAATCGTTAGAAAAGATAGCCTTTTATTTCAGACGATCTTTGGCTCAAGATGAGTGACAAGTTGATCGAGTTGTGGAAAAGAGGCTTGTAACCATCTTAATAATGAATACGGGATCCTTCACACCCATAGACAAGAACTTACCCGGACATAATTTGCAAAACTCTAAGTATGTTGTCACCCAAATTTTGAAGAAAAGAGAAGGTTACCCTTGGTATGAGTTAAGAAAATATCCCAGAGGTGAAGCTGAAACCAGAATATCCCACAATGACCACATGACTTCTAATAGGGGTGTGGTTATATGGGGGTGATGATCATCCTTTAGCTCGCTTCCAGAGAGTTTGACGTCCCCCTCTAGACTATGTCCCATTGCTGCAAAGAAAGAGCTCCACGCTGTGCTGCGTCCTTTTTGGAGTCGTCCGTACCTATGGTTTTGATTTGAGATTTTCATCCTCTCGGATGCTCTCGACAATTTCTCACAAAAAATTATTAGTGATAAGCACAATTCACGAAAGAGGTATATAGTATTTTACCATATCTCCGCATGAGTTGTCGTCTAAAAAAAGTGAAGTCATCCTTTGTTGTACCTGTTTGGTAGGAAATAACTCGCAATAACAAACACAACAACCTCCTTGGTTTTTGCATAATTAACTCATTTATCGAGCGAATATGTTTTCAAAGTAGGGTGGCCCTTTTGGACACCGACGACACTTTATGCGGAACGGTCCCTGCAATCAGGTAACCTTGTATTGATGAGGCAACCCTTTTGGTCGCCTATAATGCTTGTTGTATGTGGAAGGATAACCTTTTCGATTATTGACAATAATTCTTGGCATATGATTTCGAGTAAGCTTCTGCGCATGTATCGATACGACTTATAGATTTCCCTCAAATTATCAATCCTTGGATAATCTTGTACATTATTTGATGTCGGATGTGAGGCGACTTACAGATATCCTTTGAGTCGGTAACCTTTAGGTAATCCTGTACATTATCCGACCTTGGATAAAAGATGACTTACAGATATCCTTCCAATCGTTAGCTCTTCGGTATTCCTGCACATCATCCGACCTTGGATATAATATGACTTACAAATATGTCTCAAATTGATAGTCTTTGGGTAATACTTTGGGTAATCCTGCACATAATCGATCTTGGATATGACGCGGCTTATAGAGATCCCTTGGACATTATCAATTTGATGATCTTGCATATTCTCCGGTAAGGATTTAACTGCGACTTACGGATAACCTTTGAACTATCGATTTTAGGGTGACCTTGCATACTATTCGATTATGATGTTGTTGCAGCTTACGGATGACCTATGGGCTATCAATTCATAGGTAATATTGCACACTATCCTATTTCAAATAATATGACTTATAGATGACCCTCAAATTGTCAATTTCTAGGAAATCTTATATATCATCCGTCTTTAGATACCGACTTAAAGACGTCCCTTCAAGTCATGTGCTCGTGATGCATTCAAATGCTGATTCACAAAATAATAAGACATCCTCGACGCCAGCGTTTATGTCTTACGTGTCAACAGATATTGAATGCTGATGATATCCTCGACACCAGCGTTTATGTCTAGTGTGTCAACAAATATTGAATGCTGATGATATCCTTGACGCCAGCATTTATGTCTCGCGTGTCAACAAATATTAAATAGTCTTCTTGGAGATGGTATGAGATTGCCCTCTCGGCAATGATTTGCAATGGCCCTCTTGGCAATGGCATGAAATGGCCCTTTCGGCAATGATATACAATGGCCCTCTTGGCAATGATATAAAATGACCCTCTTGGCAATGATATAAAATGACCCTCTTGGCAATGGCATGAAATGGTCCTCTCGGTAATGATTTGCAATGGCCCTCTTGGCAATGGCATGAAATGGTCCTCTCGGTAATGATTTACAATGGCCCTCTTGGCAATGGCATGAAATGGCCCTCTCGGCAATGATATGCAATGGCCCTCTCGGCAATGATCTGCAATGGCCCTCTTGGAAATGGCATGAAATGGCCCTCTCGGCAATGATTTGCAATGGCCCTCTTGGCAATGGCATGAAATGGCCCTCTCGGCAATGATATGCAATGGCCCTCTCGGCAATGATATGCAATGGCCCTCTCGGCAATGGCATGAAATGGCCCTCTCGGCAATGATATGCAATGGCCCTCTCGGCAATGATATGCAATGGCCCTCTCGGCAATGATATGCAATGGCCCTCTTGGCAATGACATGAAATGGCCCTCTCGGCAATGATATGTAATGACCCTTTTGGCAATGATATGAAATGGCCCTCTTGGCAATGGCATGCAATGGCCCCCTCGGCAATGATATGCAATGACCCTCTTGGCAATAACATGAAATGACCCTCTCGATAATAATATGAAATGACCCTCTTGGCAATGACATACAATGGCCCTCTCGGCAATGATATGCAATGGTCTTCTTGGAAATGGCACGCAATGGCCCTCTTGGCAATGACATGAAATGGCCCTCTCGACAACGATATGAAATTGGCAATTTGAAGACAGTTTCACCTGAATTCATTTGTCTGCATCTTGCTCTCTACATGTACTTGTACTCAAGGTAGACGATTAGTAGACACAAAGTCGCTTTTTCTAGCGACTATTTTTTTTTTGAAAAGATTCTAAATACAACATTTGTAAAGAAGACAAGACGATTTTGTTTGTCCTCCAGGATCTCAAGAAATGAGATGGTCAATTCAAAAGGTCCTCAATAAATGAGTGTTAAACCCATTTTAGGGTTACCGAAAAGTACGATTCTTGAGCATTAATGCTCTGGTGTGGCTCCCAATTTGCTCGGGGATTTTGAAAGAGAATCTCATCTTTGTGTATTGATCCTTGCATTCATAGAAAAATGATTAGTTTGAATGAAATTACTCCGTGTTGACCCTCTTCGATCCTTGATTTGCTCCTTGCCATCTCTTTGGCGTTCTGTAACGTTGGGACTTCTACCCTGACACTCCATCCCAGTTGATGTGTGGGCAAGTACTAAATCGATGATTTGTAAGATTTTTGAAAGTAACCTTAAATTTTAGAAAATAGTTTCGAAAGCTTCTGTAATACTTTAGAAAATCTCTGCCAGTCATGTTATGTACTAGCTTAACGAACGTCTTCCTCATGGTTTTGACTATATCCGACGGATGATTTCCAAAACTCATGATCATTGTTGGAAGGGTTTCTTCAAAAAGTTCTATTATATCCAGAAATTGAGTCTTCCTAGACTTTGTCGTAGTTGGTTACTTTAAAAGCTTGGCCTTAACCTCTGGTGCTGGGGAATTTGAAATATATTCCAACATTTGGTGGAAATTTTGAGGTCTCTCTTAAAATTTCTGCCCCAGTTTAAAGTAGTTTGAGATGATACCAATTTGAGTGGATCTGAAGTCTTTGCTGATCTTCGTTCTCTTTGTTGGATGTCGATCTTCTCTTGTGAATTTTTGAGATTCCTTCTCAAAAATTCTGCCCCATTTTCCATTTTCTAGGGTATATGACCGAGCCGTTGGGGCACGTACGTATCCCGTTGAAGTAGGAATCAGGTCAAACATAGTTCAGGACTATGCTAGGGATATACAAAAGAAATTAATGGGTTGACCGAAGCCGACGTAGGCCACTTACGTATCCCTTTTATTGGGAATTCAGGTCATCACTTAGTTCATACATAAAGGGAAAGGATAAATTATCCTAAGGGGTTGACCGAAGCCGACATAGGCCACCTACGTATCCCTTTCTTGGAAATTCAGGTCAAACGTAGTTCGTACATAAAGGGAAAGGATAAATTATCCTAAGGGATTGACCGAAGCCTACATAGGCCGCCTACGTATCTCATTCTTGAGAATTCAGGTCAAACGTAGTTCGTACATAAAGGGAAGGGATTTTATGCAATTACACATCATGAAATTGATACTATTATAAAGGCGATTACAAATAAACCAAGAAACAAAAACTATAACATATTTCAACCACAATATCTCTTTACTGTATCAAAATTGATTGGTTTGGTCCACTCTTGACCATCCATCTCAGGTAGGATTAGGGCTCCTCCAGGTTGGGCTTCTTTTGATTTTCACATTCCTCTGTATCTACTACTAACTTCTCTTCATCACCTTTTCTGTTCATCAGTATTTTCTTCGCTTTGTTCGTCTAACCCTTGATATGACATGATATTGGCAGTTTTTTAAATTATTGCTACCAAAATAAACCATGCTAGATAATCATATTTTCAAAAAATAACTTCTTAAATAAAGGGAGGCCTTTTGGAAAATAAATAAAACTATGACTCATGACCCACACAAATGTGGGCCCATGCCTTTTTGAAAATTGTAAAACACGAAACGAAAATTTAAGACATAAAAGGGTAGATCACGGGGCCTCCTCCGGATTATCACCAATTTTAAAAACTATTAGTAATTGCCCTTTTTATCTACCACGATGGGTGACGGGTTATGAGTTGAGTGGAGGTCCAGTTTTGCAAGGCCTCCTCTGATGCAATCTTCTTCACCTCATAGGACTTTGGGAAATCATCTGGTAGAGCATGGCATCCTTCGAACAGATCTCCTATACCATCCCCAAGACCATCATCGTTTGACATCTCATGTACGGGAAATGACTGGTACAAGAGCAGCAAGGGCCTAAACATACTCTCCTTTGAATTATCTTCGATCTCATATTTCTTTCTTGGTTGGTATCCTACTCCACGTTTAAATTCTCTTTCCGAAACCATAATTGGCTCAATAATTTCTTCCAAATCCTTACTTAAGGCGGCCACAACTTTCTCTATCTTCTCTACTTCTTCTGTTCTTTTGAGTCCTTCTGAATTTACCTTAGTGATGGCCTTGCTTGACGCTCATCCACCCTCTATTTTAATTATGTTAATTGTAGGTCCCCCGTGATTAGGCAATGGATTACTGTTAATATTTGGTGTCGGCGACTAAAGCGTGATGACCTTCTGATCGATCAAATCTTGGATCTTATGTTTCAAGTTAATACAATCCTGGGTACTGTGCCCCGCTGCTCCTGAATGATAGGCACAATTTTGATCGGTATGAAAGAATCGAGAATTAAGATTGGTAGGCTTTGGTGGAATAGGATGTAAATAACTGACCTTTATTAATCTTCCGAAGAGTTAGGTACGACTTTCAGCCAATGAAGTGAATTTTCTAGGGGGCTTCTTTTCAAGGTTTATACGTGGGGGTTATACTAATTTTGATTAGAAGGAGGAGGTACTTGATAATAGTTTGGAGGCGCTTGGAAGTTTATTTGATTTTTTGGAAGAGTAGCTTGAACATGAGACTGATAATTTTACTGCAGAACTTGACACTGGGGAAATGGAGCTTGATATTGGGGTTGGGCATAGAATATAGGCTGAAGAATTGGTGACGGTGGTGAGGAAAGAATGTTCCTAGGCTTGAATTTCCTCTTCAATTTATCAAAAGAATCAGTAGAGACCCGACCTACGTCTTTCCTTTTCTTCTTTGGTAACATGAAAGTCCCAGATGATGTTGGGGTTTTGACAATCTTTCCTGTTCGAATGCCTTCTTCTAAAGATTCCCCAATTTTCACCAAATCTGCGAATGTCGCCCTGACCGCGGATACCATCCTAGTATAAAATTCTCCCTCCTGAGCATGAGAGAATACGGATACCATCTCCTTCTCAGACATAGAAGGTTGCACTTTAGCAGCGTCTTTCCTCCAATGAAAGGCGTAGTCTCGAAAGCTCTCGTCATTCTTCTTCTTAATACGATCTAATGAGTATCGATCAGAGACTATCTCAATGTTAAATGCAAATCTATCGAGAAAACTTTTAGCCAACGCCTTCCAATTAGACCATCTTTTCAGTTCTTGAAACATGAACCAATCTAAGGCTTCGCTGCTTAAGCTTCGACTGAATAAACGCACCAATAATGCCTCATTTCTTCCTATCCCAACCATCTGATCACAATACCTTCTTAGATGTGCCATTGGATTTCCGGTACCGTCAAACACTTCAAATTTAAGGATCTTGTAACCTTCTGGTAGATCTACTCCGGGGTGCACACACAAATCATCGTACCCCAAAGCATCATTATCACCTGCCCCGTGGGATTCCTTGATTCTCATGATCTTTTCATTCATGGCTAGCAACTTTTTTTCATGCTCGGTCCTCCGCTCCTTCTCTTTCTCCTCGTAATGGTCTATCTCAAGATTAGGAAGGGCAGTATAGATGTCAGGAGATATGATGATTTGAGGAGGATATGGAAGAACGACTTGATTTTGTGGATAAAAGGAAGTTGGTTGGTATAGGGAGGGCGTTTTCAAAATTAGAAAAGCTCTGTGGTATTTGAGAGTAGTTTGGTGGAATTTGAGAAGGATTTTGCGGATTTGGAAACGAATTTGGTGGATTCAGAGATAGATTTGATGGATTTAGGGATAGATTTTGTGGATTTAACAATGGGTTCTGGGGATTTGGGATTGAATTTTGTGGATTCGGAGAAGGGTTTTGTGGGGCGAGGGATGGATTTTGTGAATGGTAAACATCTGGGTTATTTTCACGATTGGTATTTTGGACAAGTGGAGAGGCAGAGATGGACGATATGTTATTTGGATGATCCCCAAGAATAGACATACTGAGGGGAGGGATTTGGAGCGGAGTCCCGTGTCTTCCTGGAGCGGGAGCATTAATAGTGATGGCCAGGTTAGCCAAATCTCGAGTACGATTTATTTCCTCCTGAAGCATTTCTAGCTTTCTTGCGAGTTCCGCAATCATCTCACTTTGTTTCGCTATTCCATTGTTCCTGATGGTCAATGTGTTTTCTTCGTCATTTTCAGTTATTATTGAATGATGGTCAGAGGATGGAATTTTGTGCGCTTTTGACCGGGTGAAGTAGAGATGTTCTGCCAGCTCTTTTCAACACGGAGTAGTTTTCTATTATCTGTAAAGTAAAACAACTCAAAGGCAAATGTGTTAGTCTCCACACGTGATAATCAATGCAAAATACTTGACAAGAAATAGCCACATAGAGTTGTTTGTGTCATAGCCAAATTCATCCATAGGAGCATAGCGGATAAACTTGCCTTTGATCCAAACAAACGCACATAAACACATAAGACAGTTATATCACATAAAAACATTATAATAATGCGTATCTTAACTAGGGTGACCCTTTTGAGCCAAGGGTTTGGGCCTAACGATTTTTGAAGAAAAATATATGCTTACTTAAGGTCAATCCATTATCCCCCAACTTTTACAGTAACTAAAAAGGCATAAATGCCTACAAAAGATAACAAAAGAGGGATATAATCTTTAGGGAAAGGGAAATAACATGAAAGAAAACACGTTCCCACACAAGGGATAGAAAATACTAATTCCTGAGTGTTTCTTCTATCAGCCTTTGCCTTCTTAACTTCGTCCATTTCTTATATTGGTGATATCCGTTGACGTTCAAACTGTTCCTTAGATACAACCTCCCAAATCGATCAATTTCTTGCTTAACTTGTTTCAATTCTTCTCACGAAAGTAAGCAAATCAAGCTTTTTCTCGACCCCAAAGGATAATGGATCGAATTAGACAGACATATTTTATTCAACACATAAATATGGTTCGTCTATAATTGACTCGAGGTCAAAGAAGCAGGGTAGGTTTTCTAATGGGCCCAATACCCCGCTCGGGTATTGGGTCATCCTAGGCTCATGCCTAAAATAGTATTTTGGTTTCGTTCTATCCTAGGTGTCTAGAGTGGTTTGAACACTGGTTCTCAAGTGGGAAACTTGAGTTTGAAAATACGAATAGCCATCAGACGACTCATGTGCTAATAAGTCGTTCGTATTTTCAATACATTTTGGAATTGAACAACAGGGGCCGGGACATCCACGAAACCCCAAAACAGTTTAAATAATGCAGGAATATGCCATGAGATGCGATAATTAAACTTTACAGAATCGAACCACATAAACACATAAACAGTTAATCAGAAGATAAAATCAAACATTTAGTTAGAACCTAGTTTTCAATCCCCAGGAGAGTCGCCATTTCTGTTTTGACGAAAATTTTGGCTTTTGAGAGTTGCCACTTAATTTTGAAAAGGAATTAAGAAACCTTAAACACTTTAAATGATCCACAACAGACAAATCGCTCAAGTTTTGAAGATTTTGAATAAGTGGTTCTTATTAACGTTTTAGGAAGGTGTTAGGCACCTAAAACGTCCGCTAACTTGCGGTTATCCGAACTGTTTGAAAACGTCTTTTGATTGACTTCAAAAAAGATTAATTTATTGAAAAGTAGTTGATTACGAAAAGGTATTGCAAAATCAAAATTTTAGCGACTTAGTTAGGGGAATCAACTAGATTCAAAAGAAACACGTAAAACAAATAAGTATAAGGGAAAAGGGAAAGAGGAGTTGTAATGATTTAGGCTTTTAAGCCCAAACCGTCGACCCTGTCCTAATCTAGTTTTTGAGCTTTCGGCTCGAGTATCGCTCCACCTGTATTAATTACAACTTTGGCTTCGAGGCCTAAATGAATAAATAATATAAATAACTAAATAAATAAAGAAAACAACACTAAGAGAATAAATAAAATGGAAACCAAGACTTTTAAGTCTCTTGAACGCTTCAACGATGGGATTTTAACCCATTCTTTTCTTCTTCGTTCGACTTCACATGTTTATACGCCATGGGATCACTTTGACATGAGCCTCACTGGCCCACTTGACAATGCAATGGGAAGGAGTCTATCGTGGACTCCAAAACAGATTCACATGTAAAGGAAGAAAGGCAAGAATTAGAATCATTCTGAATCGCATAATTGGCTAAGTTTAAAAATGAGTCGATATGCATAAGAGACAAAATAGGATGAGTAAAATTAAAACACATGATTATAACACTAAAAACAACAACTCAAGGACCAGAATTCATAGCAACCATTTGTACAAGCAACATTATACAAATACGAAGTAAAAATGCAAATGCAGACGTAAAACTATGGCATAGTGATAACCAATAACTAACAAACAACCTACAAAAGCAACCAAAATATCTGTGACACAGAATAGTAGATATAACACAAACATTATGATAACATCACATTTATTTTCACCTCTGTTTTTACTAAATAGATCCTGTGGGAGAAGCATAGGAAAATAGATATGTTTACCTTAACAAACACAAAGTATTATAATACCAATACTAAAGGACTGGTGGCAGTTTCTATGAATAACAATGATCAATTGTGTAAAGGAAAAAAACGAGCGAAAGTTTACATCAATAAGGAAACCAACATGGTATTAAAAGATTGAGAAATGCACGTTTCTATGGATGAAATAAAAAAACATAATATAACAAGAATATTAAAAGATACATTCTTGAATGTATACATACGTTAACATACAATGATTATTACCCAAAATCATGATTCACTTGAAGGCATGCAAATGTTTGAAAACTCAACTGAATCAATCCAACACAAGGAAATTAACTCTCCACCCCATTGACTTCCCCATCTCTTCTGAACATTGTCTTTTAATATTCGCGAACATCATACCTCTTTGAATAATCCATGCTTTAAAGAAGACTTATCCTAAACAAACGTACTTAACGTCTAGTCTTTCTACAGAAACCAGTACATTCATCCCGTGCAACCTGATCTCCTGTCGAAAATGGACTCAAAGGAAAAATGGAAGTCCAAATTTAAGACTTTAATACCAAGCAAAAACAACAACTAAACAACTCTAGTAGAGAAATGGCAGGCGTACTTACTCTTAAACAATAGGCTAGAGAATATTGTGAGAAACGAATCGAAATACCGCATCCGATTAATATTCAAATGGGTGGAGGCATCAATGATCATGAACGGAAGATTACTGTTCAAAACAATCATTTGGATACAATCACTTGGAACAACATTCATACCTCAACGACATAGAAAAGTATCAAACATAGATGGAAAATCAGGAAAAACAGTAAATTTTACCACAGTGTGATTTAATTAGCAATCTAAAACTATCCCACCAAACACACGTTAAAAGATATCATCTTCAACAAATAAACCTATGGCCTCCAAGGCCGTCAACAGCTAATCCCAGAAAACAAAGTTGTGACTTCGACTACATCAACTACTCTTAGCAGAACAAGATTACAATTATGGCTATATCAGCTACGAAGAAGAAAAGATGAGGAATGGTCAAATTAAGGGGGAAAACAGAGTTTACTTACCTCTTTAAGGGCAGCAAACGGGACAACGAGCTATCAGCAAAACTGTCACCACCGGGAGTTTATGTTGTTGACTCGGGAACTTTCAATTGATCGACCAGCTTTCCAGAAAGAATGGACGAGAGAATTTTCACAAAAAAAAAGCTCTTTTACTTTCAGAATTCCCAACCCACTTTTCGAACCCTTATTTTAGACCCTAGAATTTTACAACTCCTCAAAGAGAAAGAGAAAACCCTAGAAAAAAAAAGAACCCCCTTTTGCCTCTAAAATCTTGAACTCCGACGGAAAAGAGGAGAGAAAAAAAAAAGACCCTCCCCACAGTGACCCCAAAGGTCTTTTTATAGCCCCATCAGTTGGGGTCCTCTTTTGGGATTTCAAAGAAGGATACCCTGGGATTTCAAATTTGAAAGTCCCTCCCAAAGCCCCATTTCTTATCCTCAATCGTACCCACTTTTTGAATTTTTCGCCCCCCAAATCCGGAATAGGCCACCAATAAGGAAGGGACTTCGTCTCAACCAATGAAAAATTGCCAAAAAACGTACGAAATCATACCGGTCATCCCGAGATTCATGGAGTTCGAATGTTGGTGATGACACTTATCCTCGTTTCTAGAAGCTTCGAAGGTTTTCTCGTACTGGATCGCGTGAAACGCGTGAAGAAAGTGCAAATGGAACGGTCCTGGGTTGGGTTGGCTGTTTGTCGCGGTTTGAAATTGGGTTATCGGAACGATTTGAACGGCGGGTCGGAGCTGGGTTGAGGGTTACTGATGTTGAAGAAGAAAAGGGGGGTTTTAGAAGGAGTTGGGTCGGTTTAGGCTTTATTGGATTGGGTTAGAGTGTTTGTTGTTTGAAGGAGAAAAGGATTGGGCCTGGGTCGGATTGTGTTATGATGTTGGGCTTAGGGATGTCAAGGGGAGTTGGGCCTGTTGTTTGTTGGGTCTCAAATTAGGCTGAAGGGGTAAATTGGGCTGGCTGGTGGTTTTAGTGTTGGGCCTGTTTAGGCTTTAAAGGAAAGCTGAAAATTAATTAAGTGGGCTGCTGGGTGTAGTTAAATGGAGTGGGTTGCAGCTTAATGTGGTCCGATTTAAAATGAAGGGGGTAGAAATTTGGTAATTTTAAAATAGCCCAATTAAATTAATTTGTAGTTAAGTTACTTAAATGTTAACCAAATTGCATATTAGTTCGATCAATTGCATTGCAATCGTGATCGACTCGATTCCAATTATGGTTGAATTTAATAAATTAACTAAAATTAATCGAGATTTGATACTAATCAATACTTTGTTTAATCTTGAGTTTCTTGATTCGGTAAAATTAAACAAATATTTATCCAAATAAATTCTTTTTGAGGGCAAATTATACTTAAATCAAGATTTTAATCCTTTAAGTTTATTTTCAAAATAAGTTCTGATTAAAATCCGATATTCCATAGAATAAATATTTAAGTAATCAAATTATATAATCTCGTATAATTGAGCACGATTATATATAATCGCTACTTAAAATGACAAACTTATCCAAATAAATATTTTGAAAATTCTTTTATTCCGATGAAATAATTGTTTCAATTTTATTGAAAATCGAAGAAACTCGGGATTAAACTTAGTCGTGGAGGACAAAAATTAGGTGTTAACAACGAGTACCGTCAAATAGTTATTATTTAAAAAGTTATCGTTTTAAATCAATGTACATTTATGTTTGTATTTCATCAATATCAAATATTAGTGCTAAAAGATGTCTATAGTATTGGACCCGTGCTGACATGGGTCATGCACCTCTAGTGAGGTAGTTTCGACCACCTCTTCATTTACTATACTACCCCCAATCATTTACTATATTACATCCTAATTGCTCCATAATTTACTATATTATCCCTAATTAATTATTACAAGTCATTGATATATTAGAATTAATAATATTTTTTTATTATATTACCCTTAATTAATTATTATAAGTCATTTGTATATTAGAATTTATCATATTTAATTAAAAAAATAGATATTTATAACATTTTTTTCAGCTGCTTTAACCAAGATTTTACTATAGCATCCCTAATTAATTATTATAAGTCATTTATGTATTAAAAAATTAATAATATTTAATTCAAAAAAATAGATTACTATATTAACCCCTATCATTTACTATATTACCCCTAATTGCTCCGTAGTTTACTATATTATCCCTAATTAATTATTATAAGTCATTTATATATTAGAATTAATATTATTTTTTTATTATATTATACCTAATTAATTATTATAAGTCAACCACCTCTTCATTTACTATATTACCCCTATCATTTACTATATTACACCTTGATTGCTCTGTGATTTACAATATTATCCCTAATTAATTATTACAAGTCATTTATATATTAGAATTAATAATATTTTTTTATTATGTTACCCCTAATTAATTATTATAAGTCATTTATATATTAGAATTAATAATATTTAATTGAAAAAATAGATATTTTAACGTTTGTTTCAGCTGCTTTAACCGTGATTTAACTATATCGTCCCTAATTAATTATTATAAGTCATTTATGTATTAAAAAATAATAATATTTAATTAAAAATAGATTACTATAATACCCCCTATCATTTACTATATTACCCCTAATTGCTCCGTGATTTACTATATTATCCCTAATTAATTATTATAAGTCATTTATATATTAGAATTAATAATATTTTTTTATTATATTATCCCTAATTAATTATTATAAGTCATTTATATATTAGAATTAGTAATATTCAATTAAAAAATAGATGACTTGTCTGCCTATATTACCCCTAATTGCTCCGTAATTTACTATATTACCCCTAATTAATTGTTATAAGTCATTTATATATTAGAATTAATAATATTTTTTTTTACTATATTACCCCTAATTAATTATTATAAGTCATTTGGTATCAATCACTGCTTCGTCATTTACTATTTTACCCCTAATTGCTTTATGATTTACTATATTACCCCTTATTAATTATTATAAGTCATTGATATATTAGAATTAATAATATATTTTTATTATATTACCCCTAATTAATTATTATAAGTCATTTATATATCAGAATTAATAATATTTAATTAAAAAATAGATATTTATGACGTTTGTTTCAGCTGCTTTAACCGTGATTTTACTATATCATCCCTAATTAATTATTATAAGTCATTTATTTATTAAAAAATTAATAATATTTAATAAAAAAATAGATGACATATCTCCCTATATTACCCCTAATTGCTCCATGATTTACTATATTATCCTTAATTATTTATCATAAGTCATTTATATATTAGAATTAATAATATTTTTTTACTATATTATCCTTAATTAATTATTATAAGTCATTTATATATTAGAATTAATAATATTTAATTTTTAAAATAGATATTTATGACGTTTGTTTCAGCTGCTTTAACCGTGATTTTACTATATCATCCCCAATTAATTATTAAATTAATAATATTTAATTAAAAAATAGATGACATCTCTGCCTATATTACCCCTAATTGCTTCGTGATTTACTATATTACCCCTAATTAATTATTATAAGTCATTTATATATTAGAATTAATAATATTTAATTAAATCAGTGTACATTTATGTTTATATCTCATCAATATTGAATTTTAATGCTAAAAAATATTTATAGTGTTGGGTCCGTACTGACACGGGCTATGCACCTCTAGTCTTTATGAAAAATCAAAGTTTTAAAAAATACTACTTTTAGGCGGCCAATTGGTCATCCTTTAATTATTTCTTTATCAAGACTAGTACTCTCTCCATTTAAAAAAAAAATGAGCTATTTTTTTTTTAATTTATTTAAATAAAAATGACCTCTATCCCTTTTTTGTAATACTTTAATTTCAACTTTAGGATATTTTGGTACATTTGACACAACTTTAATTTAAGTTCACAAGATTCAAAAGTCCTTTTTATTTTTTTAAACTTTGTGCCAAGTTAAAAGTAAGTCATTCTTTTTTAAACTGAGGGAGTATATATTAAAAAGTTTAATAAGAATCATAGCACAATGCACATCATTCTTCTGATAAAACACAGACACCTGGTTAATATGCACGTCAGCTATTGAAGGAGAGAGCCAATACAGTAATCAAATACTATCTCACTATTGTTGGCATTTTTGTTTGTTTATCAAAACCAATAATCGAACCAAACTAAACCTTGAAAATCGAATTGAATCAAAGTACTATGGTGCAGTCTAATTAAAAATGTATTACAGATTTGCAAACTAAAAAGACGCTGAATTTTTTATAGAATCGAACTAAATCAACTAAGGCAGACCCCTAGATAACATAATGAACACTCTTATATTTAATACTTATATACAAAACGAAATATTTTATGTCTTTTTATTAAATCAAAAGAAAAATCAGGCAAAAGGGTAATTGAATTGAATTTTTCCATATCCATCCAAGCGATATGGACTTGTTATCCCTAACCATTAATCAAATGTTAATTTATTCAACAAGAGAGGTTGTTTGAATAGTAAGCATTATTGTAGATTCGAGTGACTAGGCGAAGGATGCAAGCTACTGTATAGACGTGAAATAATAATAATAATAATAATACTAATTTTTTTTTTTATTCAAAAATATATATATATTTAAACTTATTCTCTCTATCCAGATATGTTTCTTAAAAACAAAAGAATCTTCAACTCGTAGGATCTACTAATATATTTAGATGATGTGCTAAATTAAACTTTGGTAACAGGAGATTGATGGCAGAAGTGATAGGAGCACCAGCAGCTCAGGTTAAATCAATATTTGTATATCCAATCAAATCATGCCGTGGAATTTCTGTTTCTCAAGCACCTATCACTTCCACTGGTATTCTCTATTTTTTCTTTTAATTCTTGAAATGAACTTTTTTTCTCCTCTTTTTTGGCTCTGTTTTACTTGTTATGGAGTGTAAATGGTGTCTTCTGGCAATTGAGATTGTGGGGGTAAAGGAAATTAAGATAAAGTTGGTAGCTTTCCTGTTTTTTTTTGTTTTTTGGTTCATATGGAAGTGTCAAGATTTGAGAAGGTAGTTTGTTACTACTAAAAAGAAAATTTTTCGAGTATTTTGGAGAATAATTATCTGTTTTCCTTCCTATTTGAGAAAGTTCTGATGGAAAATTATTTCCTTTTTTTTTCCTAGTTCCTAATTTCAGTATGCAAACCAAAACACAAAGTGCTAATGGGAATAAAATTTGTGATTCTTGTTTGTAGTTTGTTTTTGGTCACCATCTAATAGGTGATATGGTTCAGTTTCATTTCTTACTTTTGAGTAAATAACATTCTTCATTAACAAACTGTTTGTGAATAGTTTGTTTTTGTTCCTAAACTTGTTTCTTCAATCATATTATCACTTGAAAAATGATATCTTGTTGCATTTAAACCAGGATTTCGATGGGATAGACAATGGTTAGTGGTGAATTCCAAAGGCAGGGCCTATACTCAAAGAGTTGAACAGAAGCTTGCTCTTGTCGAAGTGGCATTGCCGACTGAGGCCTTTTCTGAAGGCTGGGAACCAAATAACGACTCTTATCTAGGTAGCGTCATAATTTTCAGTCGCCTCGTCCAAGATAAGGTTGCCCTTACTATATGTTTTACTATTGTATTATCTCGTTGGTGCAGCTTCTCATTTTAGCTATATGGTGCATTTTCCTCGTCGCAATCTGTTACTGATACTATAGTTGACAAGAAAGAGAGAGGATAATATATGTTGAAAGATGGATCATTTTACTTGAAAATGTTGATATGCTGAATTAAGAATCAGTGTTTGATTCCCTGTGTGACTGTCAAGAATTAAACATATAGGATATTGATGTTTGGGTCGTATTATAATATTTTTTTTTTTAACTGCTGTTGCATCTCCTCAATCATAGAAGCTTCTTGTCATACTGATAGCCCACCAGAAAGTGAGAGGGGGAGAGAATTTTAAAGATTGGCCTATCTTTTCTATATCTCAAATTACTTTTTGGATGTAGTTATCAAAGCTCCCGATATGGCTCCACTGAAAATTCCACTAGCTAACCCATCTGAAGTGACGGATGGTGTCTCAGTCTGGGAGTGGTCTGGTTCTGCCTTGGATGAGGGAGCTGAGGCAGCAATGTGGTTCTCCACACATCTGGGGAAACCAAGTCGGCTAGTTCGCTTTAGTGAAGGTATAGCTCATCCCCTTGTTGTTACTCTATGAAATCACTGGTGTGTCAATATCCTCGTCTGAAATTTGCTCTGCGTATCTCTTCCACAGTTATGCTTAACTTCTCTAGAAAACTTGTTCAGCACTCTCTTTTTTTCCACTTAATTTCTAACTTTATTTCTTGTATTGAACTGTATTTTCTTGGAGTGTGTTTCCTTCATTCTTTGCATTTGGCTGCTTTCGATACGTAGCTTACAGAGCAACTCATGATTCATGCTATCTCCTTTGCTTCTTTTGCAATTTTTACTTGTCTTTTGTGACGAAATTTGAGAAAATCGCTAGTTGCATAAGTCGTGGACCTACCACCTTGCATATAGCCAATTTGCTTATGTTGCTTTACAGTATTCATGGTTATCAAACAAATACCAAATATGAATCATGGGATGTAGTACTTCTCTACCAAGATTTCACAATTGTGAAGCAATTCTCAGAATTGAGCAGGCTATATTTTTGCAATTTTGTTCATAGATTAGTTTATCGCCTAGTATCCGGTTATCTGCTTGCTTGAGTAGAGAACTGTTGGGAATAAATGTGAACAATTTAATCAAAATAAGTTGCTTCCTGTTGACTCTTGTAGTGAAGGAAATGAGGGTTGTAGATCCTAACTATGCTCGAGGATACAATGTTATGTTTTCTGATGGATATCCATATCTTGTGCTATCCCAGGTCAGTGATATCATTATTTAAATTCAACAAAAACATCCATAAAAACAAGAATCTTAAACTGGATTTTCTTGGTCCTGCAGGGATCGTTGAATGCGTTAAATTCTCTTCTGAAGGAGCCTGTTCCAGTAAATCGGTTTAGACCCAAGTATACTCTTGTCCCTCTTGTATAATTTGTTTATGATTGGTTGTGTACTTGCATTTCTTTTTCTGTACGAAGTGTTAGTACTTTAGATTAACTCAGTTAAATCTTTGACGTTACCTTCTTTCACAGTGTCCTTGTTGATGGATGTGAACCATTTGCTGAGGATTTGTGGAAGGAGATCCGGATCAATAAGTTGACATTCGAGGGTGTCAAACTATGTTCTCGTTGTAAGGTAAAACCTTATGAAGTTGCTACTTACTTTCTTACTAAACGACAGAGAATAACCTTCGCAAACTGAAGAGGTTTTCTCCACCTGATTTTTTCTTTAAAGTTTATGCAACATGATATTGAGGCGAAATTTAACATATCTGAGGGCATTTTATAGGCAGAAAGCCAAACTACAAGAACAACTTCATCTGTATTTTACTCTCTAGTCGTGGGATATACATGAATTGAGATATATTATTCTAGCAACTTTTTTTGACAAGATCAAAAGAGTTGGTCATGTTTCTTGCTTTATAATGTTGTGATGAGTATCTTTATTTCAACCTAAGAGAATGGAGTTGATTATGAAAACATATTTTTTGAATTTTCGTAGTACTTCACCTTGAGCCGCGGGGTCTATCAGAAACCACCTCTCTACCACTGAGGTAGGGGTAAGGTTTGCATACAATCTACCCTCCCCAGACACCCCACTTTGTGGGATTATACTGGGTATGTTGTTGTTTATGTAGTACTTCACCTTGTTAATTTACCGGCATTTGAATGCTTATCATCAAGACACTTTATATTTGACTTTGATTCTGTTCTTTATATAAGGTACCTACCATAAATCAAGAAACAGCAGTAGGAGGCTCTGAGCCAACAGAAACTCTCTCGAAGTTCCGATCCGATAAGACCTTGCGGCCAAATAAGAAACAACAGGGGAAGGTAATATCAAATACTGTAGAAGTTCCACAACAGATTACCTAACAATCCCTAGATAAATCACAAGTACGATCTTTCATGTTATTTTGCAGGTATATTTTGGACAGAACATGGTTTGTTCCGACTCTCTTAGCCATGGGAAAGGCAAGATAGTCAAGGTGGGGGATCCTGTTTATGTGCGTAAGGTTGTTCCTTCTGGTGCTGAGGCTCCAGCTTGAACTCTAGTAGTTCTAACACTGCAATGTAAAATGTGCATCTGTATAAGGTGACCCTAAAAGATAAGAATACTAATGTAATGAAAAATGGTCTTCCAGGATATATATCTAAATAAAAGGTTGGCTTGAATATTTCTTTTCCTCGTTGCGAATTGGATCAAGCCCGGTATAAAACCATGTAATGTGAATCCCAGCAGGCAGCAAGTACGCCTCAATTCAAACAAGTTGGGGTCGGCTATGTGAATTCTCAATGTCCATGTCGCTCTATTTAGGCTCATCTTATCCAGTATTGCGTAAAACCAATTTGACAAAAAGTGAGAAGGAAAAAGAGGAAGTTCCTCTAGCATTAGGAAACTATTTTGAGCATTGGAAAACAGCAAGACCATTAAGGTCATATCCGAGACTATTGCCAAACAAGCACATTTTGAAATTAAAAGTATATTTGATTAAATGAAGGATAATAGTTTTAACACTTGAACAGCTGTTCATCTTTTTTGGAAGTTAAGAAGTTTGACTGATGCTGCAAAGACAGAAAAGAAGAGCAAGCCAAATCCAGCAAGTATAACAGCAGACCACCAAATCTTCCCAGGGCCAAATCCAAGGCTGACTTCCAAATATTCTTTTACAGTTCCGTTGAATCCAGGTCCTGTTATCCTTGTTTCTACATCACCAAGTTGAGAGCTAATGATGCCACGGAGTGTCCATGCAACTGGGTTGATGCAGTAGAACCATATCCACCATCCGGGGATACTCGAAGTGACACAGGAAAAAGTGGCATTCAGAATTCATTAGGTGAATTTCTCTACATTTAATGTTCTTTACAATATAGTCGTCCTCTACATGAAATGATTCTTTATTTTCAATCTTCCTAAGGTGAAGTGTTCTTATAGTGTTTTGGTTAATCACTGAAAAACGTTATCTCAAGAAATCTAGTTCGACACAAACATGACAACCACAATTTTGACAAGTGACAGGGAAGTAAGAATACTTACAGGTTTTGGAACTAGAAAACCAGACATGAGGTTCCACAATGAAATGATAGCTGCTGAAATGATGGCAGCCAAATGTTGAGTTGGTGTAAGCCCAACAGCCATCATACCAGCAAAGGTAAAATACATGAATGCAAGAAACATGAAAAGAATGTAGAGGAAAAATTTGCCTGCAAGATACCCAATAATACATTAAGTGAGTGACTGAGCCCACCAACTCCAAAAGCAAGGAATATAATAGCTGTTACAGGTGCAGTTCATGGAAAAGTATCATGATAGTGCAAACATGCAAGTGTGGCGCACAAGATGCACGTGGAACGCACGAGATGCACGTGCAATGCACACAGAGGCTAGTTTCATCATACCCGCTACCCTTTCAAATTGATCATGAAATATGTAATGACTCCGTATAATAAGGTCTGGATCATGACGTATGGAATCTCAATTAGACCCTGATACACCAAAAAGGAAAAGTTCATCAGAAGTCATCAATACATATATCAGATCTTTTCGACAACTGCTTGATTCTTTTCAACTGGTCAAGAAAACCATATGTTTATACCGTAGTTTTTTACAAGCAACTTCTAAAGTAGTCCGTGAATACGCTATAACCTGGGCTGCTGCATATGGTAGGGGGAATACATTCCTGCAGCTTTTTCCCTATAGGAAACGGTTCTTTCAATGGAAACAACTGGCTGTACAGAAGAAGCATTACTGGCCCCCAGAAACAAGACTGAAGCATAAAGAGCGGCCATTACTACAAACAAGTTTTGAGTTGAGTCCCTGTCAAATCATTTCAAGCACAATATTTTAACGGCTTGATGCTTTATCATTAAGGTGATTAACCAATTTTTTTTTATCAAGATCACCATTACTCCAAATTTAGAAGGCAGAAATAAAGGGAAGAACATGAAGAAGCTAGCTGAAGCTCTTCTCATTTATTTTCTGTTAAAAGTGAAAATATACCTGCTCAAACAGTAGGATTCATTACATATGTTTTGCAAGCCATCTAATCTGGATAATGCTTTATCCTCTAATTTTTATTAATATAAACCACCAAGCAATTTGGTTCAAGATTCTTATTCTCTGTCTTTCTTTATAGCAGAAGTTTTTCAAGGTTACTCTTGGCCCAATCTACTCCATTTTCTTATCAGAAAACCAACCCTAACCAACAGAACTTTTAAATGACATTTCTTCCTGTTGCATCCATCTTCACAATATAGCTATAAAGATGCACGTCTTAGTGAGGGCAAGATTTTTCTAGGTGCATAATGAGTACATTCTTCTACAAAGAATCCAGTATGGTTCAACTTATAGGAACCCAATCTATCCTCAATGGAGGAGTGAATGAAAAGAAAAGCCTCTAAAAGATGATTTAAGAGTGGCTGCTGCTCCAACTTTTTATCTCTTTCCAGAATAAATACAATACACTTTGTGCATGAATTTCTGGGAATTAACTGACATGAAACTCACTTAAGGATGATTGGCTGATGTGCCTTCACCAAGTATAAACTGTAACAAGTCCCAAAAATTGAGGAGAAAACCCTCATGACAACACTTGGCTGCCAAAGTTAGATTTGCACCTCGGAGGTCAATTTGTAATTTCCTTCACACAACAACAACAATAACATACCCAGTGTATCCCTACAAAGTGGGTTTGGGGAGGGTAAAGTGTATGCAGTCCATACCACTATCTCAGATGAAGTAGAGAGGTTGTTTCCGATAGACCCCCAGCTCCTTCACACAAATCTCATATATCAAAAAACCAAAAAAGCTCCTTTTTTTTTTGCTGGAAATATCACAATCCAGCGATCCCGTTTAAGCTATCCTCTTGTTTAACTACAATGCCATTACTCAACGGTTGATTTGAATTATAAGGATTTTGAAGTTTGCTAGCTTCAAAATAAGCTGTGAAGTTTTAAGCAATAGATCAATGCATAAAAACAATGCTAAAATAAGCACAGGAAGTTATACCAGAAGATTTTTTTGAGATGTCCTTAATATTTGTTCCAAGCTTTTTTTGGCAAAGTGTCTCCTTATGTCCAAATAAAACGCTAATATACTCTGCGCTAAAAAAATTGTGCTCTACTATTAAATTGTTACGATGTGAAATCACACTAATATCTAGTTTAATGCTTTCCTTCATCATGTTATTTGAATCATCCTCTGCATTCTTACCATTTTCAGGAAGCTTTTCCCTAATATTGAGTCAGACTAGACCTGAGGCATGGTATAAAGACATATACTTTGTCGCTATATAGAGAAATGATAAGTGAATTTCACACATAGAAGCTAGAACAACTACCCAGTAGTTTGCTGTAGAAATCTCATAAAAAATATGTAACCTTTTCGAACCAACATCCCAAAATATGGAACCAAGAATCAATGCACACATTGTTGTGAAGAACAACCTCATAAAACTATATGATGGACTTCTCCAGTATATGAGATTTTGCTTCCACAGGCAGATCTTGAACTGAGAAACTGCACCTAGACTATATTTTGATGTGAAGCCCAGCGGTTCTGAGTTTTCAGGCGGGACGCTCAGATGCTTAATTAAGGTTTCAACTTGCCTATGTTAAAAAGAAAAAGTAGAACATAAACACAAGACTGTCAAATGGCAAAAAAAAGCGAAAAATGAATAATAAATTTCAGGAATTGAAACATGTCCGCTAAGATCACCTGTACTGTTCAGAATTTCTGTATATTGTTGCAAAATCTTCTCCTATTTTTGCTTCAGCAGCTGATGTACTTATCTCAAGCATCCAGGTTGCAGGATTGTAACCACTAGGAATTTGGGGTATCCCATGAATACCCTGCAAAATATAACCCGAAAGTGTGTTGACCAGATGAATCATCTCATTATGGAGATTGTAGTAAACAAAATTACTCCATTCAAGTCAGCAGCATACAGTAGAAGAAGCTTCTTGTCAATTTTAAGGGCGTACATTCTACATGTCATGAAACTTGTATACCTCGGAGTAGTAGAAACAACCATATTGAAACAGCACCCCCCGTTTCATTAGAAGAACCTAGAAGGTGTAGCATCACGTTAGCACAACTCATGCCTTTTATCTATTTAAGGAAAGTTGGGAACCTTACCTCGTCAAATGCTTCAAAAATTTCAATACTTGGCTGGTGAATTGTACAGACCACAGTTCGTCCAGTATCTACTGTATTACGAACTGTTCTCATTACAATGGCTGCAGCTCGTGCATCAAGACCAGATGTAGGTTCATCCATAAAAATTATGGATGGGTTTGGTACAAGTTCTACTGCAATTGTCAAACGTTTTCTTTGTTCAGTTGATAAGCCAGAACTGCCAGGCAAGCCAACCAAAGCATACCTTAGAGAGTTGAGTTCCTCCCTTACTTCTTCAACAAACTCCTGTAAATAAGAAAGTCAAAAGGTTTCTGAGTTTTAACCAAATAGATCAATCACAATACTTTGAAGTTAAACAATAAGAACATAAAAATGACACCGAAACTGCATGGGCTCTACTAACCTGTCTTTGTTTTTCATTCACTTCTTTGGAGAGCCGGAGATAAGAAGAAAACCACAGGGATTCAAATACTGTCACTTGAGGAGAATGTATATCATTCTGTTCAACATATCCTGAAATTCTTGCGAAAGTCTTTTGTGTTTTGGGCAGCCTGATATCCTAATATCACCCTCTATATGTCCAGAAATCTTCCTACCAGCTAGGCAAACCATCAAGGTGGTGTTTCCCGCTCCACTTGAACCAACCAATGCAGTAAGAATGCCAGGTGAGAATACTCCACTAACATTTGACAGTAGCTGCAACTTTTTATCAGGTATTCCTTCTGAACTCATTTCCTGAGAAAACGATATACATTTCCAGCTTGAAATACAATTCATCATTCTTAGATAAATGAAATTATCCCTCATGGATACCTTTGGCATGTCAACAAAGTAGTTGACATTATGGAAAGTCATAGTTAGTGGTTGGAAAGGGAGGATCGTTCCTTTCTTTCTAGTCGCCTCCTGGCCAGGTCCTGTGCAAAAGATTATGATAAACAGGTCATCGATACACAGGCCAAACATCCAAGAGAGAGGATTATTCACCATCAGCATCTGACTTAGCACCACTGGAATCAGCTGGGATAATTGCCTGAGATTTTCTTAGTGCTGCAGGAGTAAAGCGATAAATAAGAGTCACATTTATGCTGGAATCAATATGATGACGGCTCTAATTTATGTAACAGGAGATTTTAACTTACGGTTGAGGAAAGTCAAGGCTACAGTCAGAATAATGTTGAAAAGCAAAGCATAGAGCAATAGAACTCCTAATCCCAGCCAGTACCAGTAACCAGACGTTGGTAGGCCATGCGATTGCAGAATACCGTAACCAAGGGTAACATTTCCACTTGTTGTCTTCTACAAATGTAAGTTTAAATTTATATAAGTACAACTATTTATTCTCTATAAATAACTATCCAGGTTTCCTATGGTAGAGAAGCCGCACCTCCATCCATCTCGTGGCAGTAAATTCATTAACTGAAATAGCTCGCTGTCCGTAGGACAATGGTGACACCCAAAAGGCCCATACCCACCATTGTTTGATCATTTCTGTAAAAATGGAACCTCTTTCAATAAAATGACATTCTGTTAATAATGATCGAAAGCTACAAACTTACCTTTTGGCAAGATAAAACCACCCAGTAAAAGTATGATTAGCAGAGCAGCCGATCCAAATGTATTTGCGATGATCATATCTCGTGAAATAGAAGCTATTGACTGAAAGAGACCCATCCCCATTTGGTGTACTGAAAATAGTAAAAGTATGTAACGGAAAAATCTGCAAAAAAGATGAAGGTGATGTAAGCAGAATATAACCAATAAAATGTGTATGTGTGATGTCAATGCAGCACTGTATATACCTCCCAGCATCAGGTGCAAAACCTACAGTCCAATACACAGCACAAGACCATCCAACAGCTTCAATTATGGAGTAAGGTATCTGCAGAATCCAACTACTGACGGACCATGCCCACGCAGGATAGAGAAATTCTCTCTTTGCTTATAGAATACTGGTAGATGAAATATTAAGAGGGAGTTCTCTGTATCTGTTGTTTTTTTTAAAAGGAAGACGGCAGCGAAATAGGGTTAAAATGGCTCTCAAACATTGAATAACTTTAAATAGCTTTCAATAGTATTCAATGATTTTATTAAGCATTAAGGGACTTTAAATAGTCACTTTACAATAGAAAAATCAGCAACATTCAAAATTTAAACTAACTAAAATGTCTCAACAAATCAAACAACCTAACTTAAATTCAAAATTCAAATTCATCCTAAATTAACTAACTTATTTTGCTAAAAACTAGTGCAGTAACTTAAAACAATTTCCAACAGTATCCGTTGTACATGATATGCACTGATACAAGAAAACCAAGGAACACACAGAATTGGCTCAAAACAGTCCAAACACACTCTAAAAAACAGTCCACTAATTCAAAGAATTGAGAACCCTTTTGAAGACCACTCTCGGATTCAAGAATAAAATACAAGAAGGACAATATAACTAGATGTTTGACACCTTTTGCAGCCAACAACAAACTAAGTTTACAACACAAGATGAAACAACAATGAGAAGAACAACAACAATAACAAAACGGCTTCACAATACAAGATACAAAACGGATACAAGATTACAAAAGAAAAAGGATAGATAGATAGACCACATGAAGGTATAATGTTAAGAACGCAAGAATGGTAACTCTTGGACCCTTAACACTACACACAATAATAAACCTATCTCTTACAAAGACATAAGATCGGAATCCACCTCCCAAGCATCAATGTTTCCAAGCAAATGCAAACACAAGTGATTCTACACTTGTCTAAGCCCTAATTTCGGTTTTGGGTGCCTCAAGGAAAGAGGACTTGTGTTTCTTTGTCTTGTAAGACTTACAACTTCATTCATAAACTAAGTAAATAAATTCCTACATTGTTCTTTATATAGCTATTACAAGATATAAGTTAAAATGACCAAAAGGGCCTTCAAAGAGTGGGCTGCCCATCAAGTGTAAGTTATGGGCTGATTTTGGTGTGTTTTGGGCCTCTTCTACACTTCAATTGCACACACCAAGTCTCGGGACCAACGCACACCATATTCGTGATTATTCTTGTATAATCCTCTCCATCTTGAGAGGAATTTGCCCACAAATTCACGGCTTTATCTCATTCAATCATCCACTTCAAAAGAAACCACTCAAAATAGTCCGCAAAACATGAAGAGCCCGATAGCTCAATAATAACAAGGGATGTATCAAAGACGAGCTAAAAACATCCTACAAGAGATGCACAAAAAACAGTCCATAAGCTAGCCAAACCCGAGAGCATAATGACAAAAAGTCTCAGATCCAACATCTTCATTTTGACCCCCGGCTTCCTCTCTCTTGAGATTAGCCTTCAATCTCATCCGACTCAAGTCCCCTTCTATCATATAAGCATCGTCGTAGACTTCATATCCTTCGTGACTCTCTCTACCATGTTCCTATTCTTGGATGTGTCGGTTTTGGGAAAGGGAAGTTTCGGTTGAGAGGCTGGATTTGGTAATGTGGAGCTTGGATGGGAGAAAATTGGCTTCCAAGTTCTCCTTGTTGGAATTAATCAACTTGCGGGGGAAGTGATCTATCTTGTTCTCGGTTTTGAGGGTTATTTGGAGCTTAGATTGTGGCATTATGTTGTGCTCTTGGAGGATTGGTCATTGGAAGTAAAGTTTCGGGAGTAAAAGCACGGGAGTTCCTTCGACTCTCTATTTGATCCAACCTTTCACTCATAGTTACCACATCCGAGTAAATTTTTTCAAGACCCACATTTGCCCTAGCAAGGTCTTGGGACAAAGCATCAAGGAGGGAAAATATGGTTTTCATTATGACCAAGAAGTTACCTACAAAACAACAAACAAGTTAGATGTACAAGAATGGTCCTCACACTCCCTCTCTATTGTTTTGTCTCTCAGATTTTTTTTTTACTTTTGTCTCACAAGTGTCGTAACCTTGCTTGTACTCCGTGAGGCATTGAGGGGTGGACCAAGTATTACAATGACTCAAAATAATAAGACACACAAAGGAACGTATACACGAAGGACGGTTTCAAAACTAACTTACAATCTAGTACTAGCTTTTAAGTTAGTAATGGAATCAACAAATGAAACTAATGGAACAACACAATGAAACTAAAAGATCAAAATTTGAGCCAAAATTGTTGCGTGAACAGAGTATATGGTGATGTGGCGGTCCACGTGGCAGTCCACTAGTGGTTCGGTTCTTGACAAATTTTAATTTCACAATTTGAACTTTGGTGGAAATTGTTCAATAGAGGGAAATACAAACTAGTCTTTGGAGCTCTTTTTTCAATTCAAATTTCAAGACTTAAAAGTCTTTGACTAGACTTGTACTTCTCCTTAAAACATGAACCCTTGTTTTATGGAAAAAGGTTGAGATGTGATGTAAAGTCTTTTTGCTGGTTGGGGGTCTTTCAAGATTCAACAAATACTACACCTTGTCTTTCACCTTTTTAAGATCTAAGTTCAC
Source organism: Capsicum pubescens (assembly GCA_030864215.1). Taxonomy (NCBI): domain Eukaryota; kingdom Viridiplantae; phylum Streptophyta; class Magnoliopsida; order Solanales; family Solanaceae; genus Capsicum; species Capsicum pubescens. Next base: position 181,155,720 of record CM061539.1, on the reverse strand, counting down.
TTTAATATTAACAAAGTGATGAATATGGTGAAGAACTTCAAGGACGCAACAACCACAACAAGAACAACCAACAACAATCTCCCAAGAACAACAAATCCACCACAAAAAGGTCAACAATCTCACGGCCAAGACCACAAGGATAGCAACAACAATCGGCTAAGTCCCCTTAGTGTTGTGTTTTCAGTTTTACAAAAGGTGAAGGTTGTGATGAACAAAAAGAACACAACAACAATCTTTAAAGATCTACAACAACACCACAACACAAGGACTTCAACTCGGTCAAGTCTAGAACAACAACAACATCCAATCGGCCACACTTTGTTCACAACAACAATATTAACAATTCAAGCTCAAGTTTGGATCGACTCAAAGTGTTAGTGAGGAACAAAACTAACACTATAAACACACAATACAAGTAAAATACTCCTAGACCTAGACTCAAGAACAAATCTCATCCAAGAACACAATTTCGACCAAGATAACAACAATGAACAGATTATAATTTTTCTAAAATTTTCAGCTTTTCAACAATTTTTTTTCTAACAAACAAGCCCAAGATTGATCTTGTAGGAACAAGATCAAGCCATGCTTTGATACCAAATGATACAATAAAACCAAGGAACGCACGAAATTGGCTCAAAATAGTCCAAACACACTCCAAAAATAGTCCACTAATTCAAAGAATCGAGGACCCTTTTGAAGACCACTCTCGGATTCAAGAATAAAATACAAGAAGGACAATATAACTAGGTATTTGACACCTTTTGTAGCCAACAACAAACTAAGTTAACAACACAAGATGAAACAACAATGAGAACAACAACAACAACAACAACAAAACGGCTTCACAATACAAGATATAAAATGGATACAAGATTACAAAAGAAAAAGGACAGATAGATAGACCACATGAAGGTATAATGTTAAGAACCCAAGAATGGTAACTCTTGGACCCTTAACACTACACACAATAATAAACCTATCTCTTACAAAGCCACAAGATCGGAATCCACCTCCCAAGCATCAATATTTCCAAGCAAATGCAAACACAAGTGATTCTACACTTGTCTAAGCCCTAATTTCGGTTTTGGGTGCCTCAAGGAAAGAGGACTTGTGTTTCTTTGTCTTGTAAGACTTACAACTTCATTCATAAACTAAGTAAATAAGACCCTACATTGTTCTTTATATAGCTATTACAAGATATAAGTTAAAATGACCAAAAGGGCCTTCAAAGAGTGGGCTGCCCATCAAGTGTAAGTTATGGGCTGATTTTGGTGTGTTTTGGGCCTCTTCTACACTTCAATTGCACACACCAAGTATCGGGACCAACGTGCACCATATTCGTAATTATTCTTGTATCGTGCACCAAGAAAAATGCAATAAAAATTTTTCTGCTGTTTTGGACCTCCATTTATATATACATGTAGTAACAGTTGCACTATTTCAAGTGAACTGACGCATTGTTTTCAAACTAGTGCTTCAGAAATGATACATTGTTCTGAACTGAGGCTACAGAAGGTTACAATGGTTCGAAATGATGCTTCAGAAGGATGTAATCCTTCAATGAAGTGACACACTGATTCATGAAATGAGATGACTGTTCAGGAAAAGATGCAATCTTTGATGAACAGACATGAGCTTACAGCAAAGGTGTAACCTTTGGAGTTAACCATTGCCTCTTTTCAGAAGAGGCATGTTGTGTCTATATAAACCTGGTTTCTTTCACAGGTTTAGTACGAAATTTCCAAATTAAAAACTCTCTTCTTGTCTCAAAAATATTCTGTGTGATCACTTAAGACGTTCTGTGAGTTTGAAGATATTCCAACCGTTTGAGGTACCGCTACTGTTGGTCTGTTAGCCATTTTATCCTGGGAGGAAAAATACCACAACCTCGAGTATAGTGAGGGGGATTATTTTCTTAAGGAAAATCCGGGAATTCGGACAACTTGACTATTTTCTGTTTCATCTTAATTTCTGCAAAATAAAATACACCTCTTGGAAAGGTCATTTTGATCTTGTGTTGAAGGTATTCGATATACTTCATTGTGTTCTTGTTTATACTTGAACTCAAGTTAAAGTTGGTGTTGTAATATACAGATTATGTGTACCCGAAGTACAAATGAAATAACAATCTTAAGGAAATAACTACTATTACAGAATCTGTATTGCTTGTTTTTGGAGATTAAAGTTTTAACTTTCTACTCCGCCTGAACTTAACTAGTGATTTGAATTCATAAAAACTTCGTCACAAGTTAAAGATCATTCGGTTGACAATTGGAAGTCATAAAAACTTCATTGTTAACTAGAAACAAAAAGAAGAATTTTTTTTTTAAAGTTGCTTAATTTTTAGGGAAAAGGCATCGTTTCCACCCCAAACTATACCCGAAAAGTCGAAGCCACACCTAAACTATACTAGTGACCTATTATACACCTAAACTATAAAAAAGTGAAACTATTTACACCCTGTCAGGCTACCACCACTTGCATGTGGTGTAGTGTTTTACACGCGCTGCCACGTCAGCACCACGTCAGTAAAAAGTATCACTTTTTTTTATAGTTAAGGTGTGTAATAGGTCACTTATATAGTTTAGGTGTGGATTCAACTTTTCGACTATAGTTTGGGGTGGAAACGATGCCTTTTTCCTTAATGTTTTTAGCCGTTTACTTTTGTTATTTAATAGGCTGGACGCGCCTAAAATAAGTGTAACACACACGCCTTAGAATAGGGGTCCCGGGGAGGTAATAATATCACTTTTATATAGTTAAGGTGTGTAATAGGTCACTTATATAATTTAGGTGTGGCTTAGACTTTTCTTGTATAGTATGGGGTGGAAATGATGCCTTTAAGTAGTATTCTAAAAATACTAAGTATTTTTTGTCTTGTGGTGATAGAAAAATGACAACTGAAAGTCAAATGATGGATGCGACAATGTCTGTGGGGGCAACTAATATTGCCACATCAAGTCGCACAAATGTTCCGCCTACAATGGCACCGGCGGAGAAGCCCAAAAAATTTTCGGGCATTGACTTCAAGCGGTGGCAGCAAAAAATGTTCTTTTACCTCACCATTTTATGTCTGCAACGGTTCACTAGCGAAGACTCTCCTGATGTACACGAGGGAACCTCGGACAAATACCGCTTTGTTATTGTAGAAGCTTGGAAACATTCAGACTTTCTTTGCAGGAATTATATTCTAAGTGGTCTCCAAGATGACCTCAACAATGTTTATAGTGGAACCAAGACATCAAAGGAACTGTGGGGGGAACTTGAACGAAAATATAAGATGAAGGATGTGGGAATTAAGAAATTTCTTGTTGCACGGTTCCTGGACTTCAAAATGATAGATAGCAAATCTGTTGTCTCTCAAGTACAGGAGTTGCAAGTCATCATACATGATCTCCTAGCAGAAGGTTTAATTGTGAATGATGTTTTTCAAGTAGCAGCGATAGTTGAGAAGCTACCACCTTTGTGGAAAGACTTCAAAAATCACTTAAAGCATAAACGCAAGAAAATGACTGTTGAAGATCTTATTTTCCGACTTTGTATTGAAGAGGATAATAAAGTTGCCGAAAGAACGTCAAAGGGGAATTCTACAATTAATGGAGCACATATTGTAGAAGATGACCAAAACAATTCCAAGAAAATAAAGAAAGCTAAACAAGGATGCAATCAACCCAAGAAAAAATTAAAGGAAAAATGCTTCAACTGTGGCAAGATTGGCCACAAGTCCACAGATTGTCATGCCCCAAAGAAACGCAAGAAGAAGGATCAAGCAAATATGATTGAATCCAACAAAGAATGCGATGATCTTGTGCTATGTTCTCAGAATGCAACTTGACGGGGAATCCTCGCGAATGGTGGATGGATTCTGGTGCCACCCGCCATGTATGTGCCAACAAGGAGTTGTTTTCGTCATTTGCTCTAGCTCAAGCAGAAGAAATGATCTACATGGCTAACTCCGCTACTGCTAAGGTGGAGGGAACAGGAAAAATTTGCTTAAAGATGACTTCCGGCAAAGTCTTGACACTGAACAATGTGTTATATGTTCCAGAGTTACGTAGGAACTTAATTTCTATTTCACTCCTAGATAAGAATGAATTCAAATGTGTAACCATTTCTGAAAAAATTGTAATTAGCAAAGGAGAAATGTATGTAGTAAAAGGCTATTTGACCGATGGCCTTTATAAAATGAATGTAATGACTGTTGAAATAAATAAAAGTTCAAATTCTTCTTATTTGTTTGAGTCTTATGATTTATGGCATGAACGTTTAGGCCATGTTAATTATAAAACATTACAAAAACTGGTTAACTTAGAAGTTTTGCCAAACTTTGAGTGCAATAAATCAAAGTGTCAAACGTGTGTGGAATCGAAGTATGCCAAACATCCTTATAAGTCCGTTGAAAGGAATTCCAATCCCTTAGACTTAATACACACTGACATTTGTGATATTAAGTCAACACCATCACGTGGTGGGAAAAAGTATTTCATAATTTTTATTGACAATTGCACTAGATATTGTTATGTTTACTTGCTAAATAGTAAGGATGAAGCAATAGATGCATTTAGGCAATATAAAACTGAAGTTGAAATTCAGTTAGATAAAAAGATAAAAATGATAAGTGATAGGGGCGGAGAATATGAATCTCCCTTAGCCGAAATATGTGTAGAGAATGGAATCGTCCATCAAACTACGGCCCCGTATTCACCTCAATCTAACGAAATTACGGAAAGAAAAAATTGAACTTTGAAGGAAATGATGAATGCCTTGCTTATAAGTTCCGATTTACTGCAAAACTTATGGGGGAAGGCTATCCTTACAGCCAATCGTATACTCAATAGAGTTCCCCATAGTAAGACACAATCAATTCCTTATGAAAAATGGAAAGGAAGAAAACCCAACTTGAAATATTTCAAAGTGTGGGGGTGTCTAGCAAAGGTTCAAATTTCTATGCCTAAAAGGGTTAAGATAGGACCTAAGACGGTGGACTGCGTGTTCATAGGATATGCTAAAAATAGTAAAGCATGTCAATTTTTGGTTCATAAATCCGAACATCTGGATATTAATGAAAATACGGTAATTGAATTAGACAATGCTGAATTCTTTGAAAATACTTACTTGTATAAAATTAGACATGAACAGTCTAGTGGAGGATCTAAACGACCTCGAGATGAACCAAGTGAGAATGTACAATATGAAGAAAATCTAAGACGTAGTATACGTCAAAGAACGTCTACTTCATTTGGATTGAATTTTGTAACATTTCTCTTAGAAAATGAGCCTCAAACATTTAAGGAAGCGATGGCATCTTTGGATTCATCCTTTTGGAAAGAGGCAGTCAATAGTGAGATAGATTCAATCTTAAGCAACCATACATGGGAATTGGTTGACCTTCCTCTCAAAAATAAACCGTTAGATTCTAAATGGATCTTCAAAAGGAAAATGAAGGCGGATGGTACTATTGACAAATACAAGGCAAGACTTATAGTAAAAGGCTTCAAACATAAGGAAGGCCTTGATTACTTCGATACATACTCGCCAGTAACAAGGATAACCTCGATTCAAATGTTAATTGCCTTGGCGACGGTATATGATCTTCAAATCCATCAAATGGATGTGAAAACCGCATTCCTAAATGGAGATTTGGAGGAAGAAATATACATGGAAAAAACCTGAGGGTTTTGTGGTTCCAGGAAAAGAAAATAAGGTGTGTAAACTTGCTAAGTCACTTTATGGACTAAAACAAGCACCTAAGCAATGGTATGCAAAGTTTGACCAAACCATGTTGGCAAACGAATTCAAAATAAATGAATGTGACAAATGTGTATATATTAAAGACACACCAAATCACCATGTCATTATCTATTTATATGTGGATGATATGTTGATCATCAGCAGAGATATTTGTGACATAAATGCAACCAAACGAATGCTCGAGAGAAAGTTTGATATGAAAGACCTTGGAGTTGCAGATGTGATCTTAGGAATAAGAATCCATCGAACTCCACAAGGTTTAGCATTGTCACAGTCTCATTATATTGAAAAAGTACTTGACAAGTTCAAGGATATGGAATTCGGTATTGCCAAGACTCCATTGGATGTGAACTTTGCACTTCAAAAGAATGAAGGTGAAAGTGACTCACAATTGGAGTACACAAGAGTATTGGGATGTTTAATGTATATAATGAACAATACACGACCAGACATAGCATGTGCAATTAGTAAATTGAGTTGGTACACGAGTAATCCCAACAAAACTCATTGGATGGCAATGAAAAGAGTTTTGGGGTATCTTAAATACACTCAAAACTATGCTTTGCATTATAATAAATATCCTGCGGTACTTAAAGGATATAGTGATGCAAATTGGATCACCGGATTAAACGAAGTAAAATCCACAAGTGGATATATATTTACTATCGGTGGAGGAGCAGTTTTTTGAAAATCATCCAAACAGACTTGTATCGCTCGCTCTACAATGGAATCTGAATTTATCGCATTAGATAAAGCCGGTGAAGAAGTAGAATGGCTCCAAAATTTCTTGGAAGATATTCTGTATTATCCCAAGCCAGTGGCACCAGTATGTATACACTGTGATAGCCAAGCGACAATAGGTAGGGCAGGGAGCATGATGTACAACGGTAAATCTCGTCACATACGACGGAGACATAATACCGTTAGAGAACTTCTCTCTAGTGGAATTATCATTATTGACTATGTAAAGTCAAAGGATAATGTGTCGGATCCACTTACAAAAGGTCTATCTAGAGAAGGAGTGGAAAGAACATCCAAGGGAATGGGTTTAAGGCCTAGGACAAGTCAGCATGACGGTAACTCTACCTAGCAGATTGGAGATCCCCAGAGCTAGGTTCAAGGAGATCAAACAAAGTTGTGTTTGACAGGTTCAACATTGTCAATTACCCAACCCATTGTCATGATGTAAACAATTTATAGTAAACTAGGATAAGACTTAAGGTAAAAAGTCTTTTAATGATTATCTAAATTTGGCAAATTTGACCAAATATTTTGTAACACCCCGTATTCAAGTACATGTATTGGCGTATTCAAGTACGTGTATTGGTCTTATTTATATGGAATTAATTTTTTTATTTTATTTATACCGGAATTTGCCCGTCGATGGTTCCATACGAAGGTTATTGAATAAGCTTTCCAACGATATAAAGATTTCCAAAAATGGATAAGTTTCGGATATAATCGAGCACGTTCGAAACTATAAAACGGTGGCCGGGATATGGTGAATAGTAAATGTGCAGGAAAATTTCCTGCACACAAACTACTGAGGCCTGCCGGTTTTTTTGGGTCAACTTTGAACGATCATAACTCCCTTAATATAATGAACTGGGAGATCTACGACCTATCAAAAGAAATATCTTTGAGTCTTCTTTCCAATGCAATTGGTTTCATCCAAATCCAACGTCTGAGTAAGGAGTTATACTCGTTTTACTTCAGCCTCTTAAAACAGATTTTTAGGGTCAACTTCAAACGATCATAACTCCTTGTATAGGACGAACTGTGTGACCTACTTTATATTAAATGAAAGACCTTTGAATTATCTTTCCAACGATACCAATTTCACCCAAATCCGATATCGGAGAAAAGAGTTATGGTCGATCTACTTTAGCTTGTCAAAACAGTCCACCAGAGGACAGATTTGACATTATTTAAATTTTAAAGGCACTTTGGTCATTTCCTATGATGTTATGGACGGGAATATGTGTATATATATATGAGTTCAAAAACTCATCTGCATCATCAATCATAGGAAAGAACAAACCCTAGACAAATTTGACCTTCAAATTATCTTGTGATTCAACCGTAGAAAATCCAAATTGATTTCGTAGTTGTGTTCACCGTCTCGAGGGCTTCGAGAAGCACCCCTTATTTGTGCCAACAGGACTTCGAAATCAAAAGGGCCATTTTATGGTAAGGATGTAAATTATTTTGGTGTTATTTATATGGATATGTATATATATATGCATGTAAGCATAAGAAGTGTGTTATTTGATTGTTGTTGAAAGATGATTGGGAATGATGTTGGATTATTCTTGTGCATGGTTGGATTATGTTGAATTGTGAAGGGATTTGGTGTGATGATGTGGTATTGAAATGATGATTATATATATATATATATATATATATATATATATACACATAAACCTATTGTTCAAGTTAGTTTTTGGAATGCTATGAAAATATTGGTTGTATGGAATTATGGAAGAGAATTGTGGTGTTGGGTTGCTAATACTAGATGCCAAACATTTCATTGTAGATAAGTGATTTGTAAAGGCGGGAAGTTGTGTTGAATTGGTATCCGAATCTACGACGAGGTATGTAAAGCATACTCTAACAATGTTCTTTGGCATGAAAACACCAATGTTCCATCAAGTAAGATTCCGAGGTTGTCCAAAAACATGTATTGTTCTACATTACCAACGAAGTTGTTTCCATTCTATAAAGTGTCAAAATGTTTCATTGATATACCAAAAGGCTCCTATTTCATTGTTGTGATATTGATGATTCTGAAACACATTGTTGATGTACCAATGAGTCTTTATTACGTCGTGATTGTATAGAAGGTCTATTACTTGGTTCTTATTGATGTATCGTTGTTTCAAAGTATCAAAAATGTGGTGGCGACCGAAATAACAATCTCAAAGATTAATTGAACTAAGTGATGGAAGTTCTCTCTTATCGGGTGGTATCCCAGGGGCATAAGCCTAGCATGGGTCGATCCCAGTTGATATGTACTGGAGGCAGCCTAATGGTCACAGTACAGTACAGTAATGATTACAAAGATGTTATGAACGAAGGTAAAGTGATTGAATAAATTCAATGTATAGGTTGTCACAAGTTCTAGTAAGTGTGGTCCACTCCTATTACGATTTATTCACTTGTTTCTGATTTCTATTGAGCTCCTATATCATATGTGAGTATCTACAACTTTACATACTCAGTACATATTTCGTACTGACGTCCCCCACGGGGACCTGCATTTCATGCTGCAGGCACAGGTACCTCAGCTCATACACCGCACAAGTAGGAGCCAGGTCATACAACTATTGTTGGTGAGCTCCAGTTTGCTTCGGAGCTTTCCGAGTCGGTTCCTTATGTTTTGTTATTGTACAGGAGTCATGTGTGGTCGGGGGTTTGTCCCGACCCTAGTTATGTCATGTATATCCTAGAGGCTTTGTAGACATAAGGAAGGGTAAAGTCATGGAAGTTTATATAGTGATGTTATATCTGTATATGTGGTGGCCCCGACGGCCAAGTATTATATATATATATTTGTGCGTGTTGTGCTGATACAGGTAATTAGATCCTTCTATATGCAATGAAGTGATGTCCAAATTTTTGGTGACATGTAAGGGAAAGTACAGGTATTTGAACGGGTTCTCCCGAGCCTTCTCGGCTTCGGGTGCCAGTCCGGCCCGATGGGATTTTGGGGCGTGACAAAAGTGGTATCAGAGAGGTTCATCCTAGTGAGTCTACAAAGTCGTGTCTACGTAGAGTCTTGTTTATTGGTGTGTTGTGCACCACATCTATAAACAGGAGGCTATGGACATTTAGGAATTATTTCTTTTCTTTATGTCTTATATCGTGCGATAGAGCCTATATTGTATATGAAGTCATAGTTGACCACTGAATTAGTTTGTTTCTCTTATTATAGTAATGATGCCGATTACCAGAAGCAACAATACCGGTAAGCAAGTAGATGTGGCTGCCGGAGAGGGGACTAGTAAGTCACCCACTATACCATCTAATCAAAGTGAGGCTTCAGCTGAGCATGCATCAGAAACTTCACCCAGTACGGAAAAAATAAGGGGGAGGAGAACTATATCCCCAGAGCCACCTATTAATGTTGTTGATCAAGATCTTAGAAATGCAGTGCAACTTTTGACTCGTATAGTTGCTGGGCAAGCTCAAGGGCAAGCCATTCCTACTGCAGGTCCTAGTGGTATAGATAGGGCGGCTAGCCTTCGAACACAGGATTTTCTTAAGATGGATCCTCCTACTTTTACTGGATAAGATCTTAACGAGGACCCACAAGACTTTATTGATCAAATCCAAAGGGCCCTAGAGGTGATGCATGTATCGGGCAGAGAGACAGTGGAGTTAGCTGCGTATAGATTCAAAGGTGAGGCTATATATTGGTATGAAGACTGGAAACGGTCAAGGGGAATTGATGCACCCCCAGCTACTTGGAAAGAGTTCAAAGAGGCATTTATTGATCATTATCTTCCATATGAGACTCGTCAGGCCCGTGCGGATCAGTTCTTAAATCTTCGACAGGGTAATACAAGTGTGAGGGAGTATAGTCTTCGATTAATTTCTTTGTCTAGATATGCTCCTAATGTTATAACTACTATGGATGATAGAGTTCATCGGTATGTGGTTGGATTGGATCCGTATTTGGTTAGGGATTGTACTATTGCTGCACTGAATAAAGACATGGATATAGCTCGGATCCAAGAATTTGCACAGAAAATGGAAGATCAGAGGCAAAGAAGAAGAACACAGGAATTTGAAAGCGGATCTTCTAAGAGGGCCAGATCTACAGGGCAGTTTATGGCGCCACAGGGAGGTTTTAGACCTCAATTTTCTGCTAGACCACCTAGGCCATTATTTTCTTATTCTGCAGCTGGTGCTCCACCACAGCATCAGGGGTTCAAAGGCAGTCAATTTGGGCAAGGAAGTGAGGGTCATAGTTCGTGATCAGTGGGTTACCAAGGGCAAGGGAATATGAGCCAATCGAGACCTCCTCGAGAGCCATGCAATAAATGTGGAAGGTATCATTTGGGCGCATGTCGGCTGGGGACCAATGTTTGCTTTTGGTGCGGTATGTCGGGGCATATGATGAAGGAATGCCCACGAAGGGACATAGGGGGTATGGCACGACCTACGGGGTTATTTGTTGCATCATCATCATCGATGCCTTATTCAGAAAGGGGTGCACAACCAATGGGTCATGTTAGAGGTGATAGAGGATCCACGAGTTCTAGCGGGGCTCAAAATCGTACGTATGCTCTAGCGGATCGACAGAATTTAGAGGCTTCCCCAGATGTGGTTACGGGTACGTTGTCTATATTTTCATTCGATTTATATGCCTTAATTGATCCCGGTTCTACATTATCTTATGTTACTCCATTGGTTGCTGGAAAGTTCGAAAGAATACCCGAACTGTTAGTTAAGCCATTTGAAGTGTCCACACTGGTCGAGGAATCTATTATAACTAGAAGGGTTTATCGAAACTGCATAGTAACTGTTTGTGGTCGTGATACGATGGCTGATCTTGTGGAGTTAGAAATGGTAGATTTTGATGTTATAATGGGTATGGACTGGTTGGCGTCTTGTTATGCCACAATTGATTGCTGCACGAAAAAGGTATATTTCCATTTTCCAAATGAATCAGTCCTTGAATGGAAAGGTGAAATTAGCGTGCCAAGAGGTAGATTTATTTCTTATTTTAAGGCAAGAAGAATGATTTCCAAGGGATATATATATCATTTAGTTAGAGTAAGGGATACAGAAGCGGAGCCACCAACTTTTCACGTTGTTCCGGTGGTAAATGAATTTTCTGATGTATTTCCTGAAGATCTTCCAGGTTTGCCTCCTGAACGAGAAGTAGAGTTTGGTATTGATGTAATACCAGGCACCCAACCAATCTTCATTCCTCCGTATAGAATGGCCCCAGCAGAATTACGAGAATTGAAAGAGCAATTGAAAGATTTTCTAGAAAAGGGGTTCATTAGGCCTAGTATTTCCCCTTGGGGAGCACTAGTGTTATTTGTACGCAAAAAGGATGGCTCGCTGAGGATGTGTATTGATTATCGACAATTGAATAAGGTGACTATTAAGAATAAATATCCTCTCCCAAGAATTGATGATTTATTTGATCAGTTACAGGGTGCCAAGTGCTTTTCTAAGATTGATTTGAGGTCAGGTTACCACCAAGTGAGGGTTAAAGAAAAAGATATACCCAAAACAGCTTTCCGAGCAAGGTATGGTCATTATGAGTTTCTAGTTATGTCATTTGGGCTAACAAATGCACCCGCAGCTTTTATGGATTTGATGAATAGGGTTTTTAAGCCATTCCTGGATGTATTTATGATAGTTTTTATAGATGATATTCTAGTTTATTCTAGATCAGAAGAGGACCATGCCAATCACTTACGACAGGCATTGCAGACTCTTCGTGATTGTAAGCTTTATGCAAAGTTCTCTAAATGTGAGTTTTAGTTAAAGTCGGTGGCATTTTTGGGTCATATTGTATCTAGTGAAGGGATAAAGGTTGATTCTCAAAAGATAGAAGCTGTGAAGAACTGGCCAAGGCCCACAACATCTACGGAGATTCGTAGTTTTCTCGGGTTGGCCGGTTATTATAGAAGGTTTGTTAAAGGCTTTTCTTCCATTTCAGCACCCTTAACCAAGCTAACCCATAAAGCATCCAAATTCCAATGGAATGATGCCTGTGAGAAGAGTTTTCAAGATTTAAAGAACAAGTTGATTTCTACACCCGTGTTGGTACTTCCATAAGGCACCGAAGGGTATACAGTGTATTGTGATGCTTCCAGAATTTGTTTAGCATGTGTATTGATGCAGCATGGTAAGGTAATAGCATATGCTTCTAGACAATTGCGGCCACATGAGAAAAATTATCCTACACATGATCTTGAGCTGGCAACAATTATTTTTGCTTTAAAGATATGACGCCACTACTTATATGGGGTTCATGTTGATATATATACTGACCATAAGAGCTTGCAATATATTTTTAATCAGAAGGATCTAAATTTAAGGCAGCGGAGATGGCTTGAACTATTAAAGGACTACGATGTTGATATCTTGTACCATCCAGGGAAAGCATATGTGGTAGCTGATGCGTTAAGTCGTAAGGCTATGATGGCGCCTATAGAAAGGCAAGGGATGGTTAAGGATATTCACCAGTTAGCTAGTTTGGGAGTTCGCCTTCTTGAAACTCCGAATAAAGAGCTTATCGTACATAATGCTGCGGAATCTTCATTAGTAGCTGAAGTGAAAGAGAAGCAATGTAACACCCCGCATTTCGAGCTAGAATAAAAAATATGACTCTGATGCGTTGATAATCCCAGAGCCTTAAATCCTATACCAATTTGGCATGTTAATTAATTTTGTAGTATGTGAATCCATTTGAGCATGAATTTAGACCATAGAAGTCCTTCAACTCAAGGACGAGTTAAAACCATTTCGATCGATTAAGTTTTAGTGGACGTTGTAATTTGTGTCAAATTCTATTGACCATGACTCATTGTATATGATGAACTGGGTGGCCTACTATATACCAAATTGTAGATAATTGAATAAGCTTTCCAACGATACCAAATTCGCCTAAAACGGACACCCGGTGAAGAAGTTATGGCCTTTCAAAGTTGAATGTGTCGCCTATGCACATATAGGCGATGCATAGGGCGGCGCCTATGCAAATATAGGCGATGCATAGGGCGGCGCCTATGTAAATTTAGGCAATGCAAAGGGCGGCGCATAGTTATGGTTTAAGGTGACGAAAACACTCCGTTTTGAGTTACTTTAAGTGCAAGTTAGTCTTTACAAAACACAAAATCGTCCTTACCCACTCCTAAACGGATTTGGGCCTATTAACAACATTGAAGCCTCCTATAAAATCCCAAAATCTAATCCTTCAAGAACTTAAGAGAAGGAGCAACTAGGGTTTGAGAAAATAAGCTTGAAGGACCGATCATTCCGAAACTTCTTCGTGAAACAAATTACAGATTCGGAATCCTCTCGACGTAGGCTTCGATAGACACCAAAAATTCGTGGAGAATAAGGTACGCGGGGTTTTCCTAAAATCTCATGGGCATAGAAATCATGTTTTAAGGATTGGGTTTTCGAATTCATGTACACACTCATGTTTCAGAAGCTTTAATGATATTGTTTTGGCCTTTTGGCTTTCCCCCAAAGTGATTTGAAAGTTATATGTATATATATATATATATGCGTTTGTCCTGAAATATGAATTTAGAGCATGATTTTCATGAAACCTCTCTCTTAATGTAAATTTTTCCATGTTTCACGTAATATACAATGTTTTGAACACAAAAGATAGGGTTGTGAATGTTGAATATGCATGTAATGAAAGAATGCATGGTTTTGCCAATAATGCACATGACCACCATATGTTTGATGAAAGTTTTGCATGGATTTGACTTGAGTTTCGGAACATGACATCTTTAATGCAAATTACATGTTTTGGTGGTCTAAACTATGTTTTGAATGAAAGCTCTTGCTTAATACATTATGGCTCAGAAATAGGACTTGCAAGTCTTGGTATGACGATACCAACTCAGACAAATGCCATAACAGACACAGACTAGTTCAGAAATCAGATTTTAATCAGACTCTCATGATTTAGAAATTTCAGAATGATACATGTTCAGAAAAGGCTAAAATAGGGCATAAAGAGAGCTTAGGTGGTTCCCTGAAGAAGGCGGGAGTTCAGACAACTCATTGCCTAAAACCATGGTTTGGCGACCCGGGTATACTATTATGCGCTGACTTAAATGTCCTGTGGCGTATCAGACTCAGACACTCCAACCCTTGCGGCACACTTGGGTTGGGGGCTTCCCCACCGAGTCAATGGTGGATTCCATACAACCCGTGGAGTATTCAGACTTGTAGGGGAATACCTCCTAACTCAGAAGTAAAACACAGATCATGATTTGAAATGAACAGACAGGTTGCATGTTTTCAGAAAGTGCCCACGTGTTTTTCAGAAATAGTTTTATACATGATGTCTTGATGAAAAATTGCTTTCCCTTAATATATATATATATATATATATGTATGTTCCATTATACTACTTTTGGATTGCTTCGCGTGCCAGTACTTTTGTTCTGACCCCCCCTCCTTCCAGGTTCTGAGGCACAGTCTAGGGGTCCAGCTACTCAGTAGACATTCTCGGGTTTGCAGACTTGATCTCACAGTGGTGAGCCTTCTATTATTCGGAAGGCCTAATTATGTCAGACACTATCTTATTTATTATGTTTTTGGTTTACAGGGGGCCCTGTCCCAGCTTCTTTTCAGACAAAGGTTTATGTTCTTAGTAGAGATTTCGCAGACTAATGTCAGATAGTATTATTCAGAAATATTGTAGGACTTGACCATGTTTTCCGTACTCAGTTTCAATTCCGCATTTTATTATGATTATGAATGTTGTGCATGATAACCAGATAGAGAATGGGTGTTCCGGGCCTTCATGGTTTGGGATGCTCGTCACGGCTAGGGCCTAGGCTCGGGTCGTGACAAATTTGGTATCAGAGAACGGTTCATGGTCCCAGGGTGTCTGTGAAATTGCGTCGGGTAGAGTCTTATTTATGGGTGTGTAGCGCGCCACACTTATAAGCAGGAGACTACTAGGCGTTTAGGAATGTCTCTTTTCTTCACGTTCTAGTTCGTGCAATAGAGTCAGAATGTTCCTCTTTCTTACTCTAATTCGTGCTATGGTGACGTCCATACGAAAGAAAAATCATCCCAAATTCTTTCCTTACTCTGATGTTCTCAGACCCATCACATTTCTGGGGTGAATCAAGTGAAGAAGTTTAGAGTGTAAATGGTATTGTCCCTTCGGATCGCGTCATATAAGATCTTAAAAATTGTGCAAGGACTTGAGAAGAGTCCGTTATTGCTTCAGAGAGTGGATGGGTTCTAGTGTGAACCTTGATCTTGATGAAATCATGCTTTTCAGCCTTCTGTATTGAGTATATTCGGCCCTTTTCAGAAATTTATGTTGCAGATGTCTTGCTTAAGGGGGGATGATGTGTAGTAGAATGTTGGAACTGTATTTCCACCCAAATAGTAGCATAAGTTAAAGTGTTGTTGTCATGACCTATTGGTAATGAAATTAGACCAAGAAGTTGGTGATGTAAAGTCACAAAGTTAGAAGTGAGAGTGAGGGTGATTTACCCCTTTATAGTGATAAACTAATGTGGTAGCTAGTAGCACGTGTGGATGGTATGGTAGTCCACGGGGGAAGTGTTTTACTTAGATTTTTATTTATACAGAATAAGATGTATATTCTTAGACCATTAAATATTATGTGTCAATTTTCTATCTCTTGTAATATGTAATCTTGTTATCATGGTCTTTTTGAAAAAAATAATAATTTAAGTCTAGTGAAGCCGTGTGGGGCTCTTTCGATTCACTAGCATAGTTGTCTTGTCATTTTGCTTGTTCAAAATACAAAAAAAATAAAATAAAAAAAATCAAAGTCTAGTGAAGCCGTGTGAGGCCTATTTCGATTCACTAGCAACTTGTCGTCCAACTTGTTGATTTTGTGTTGGTTTAATATATGTATAGCTGAATTTATTTGCATGAGATTGAGTTGGTAATGAATTGATAAGTCTTTGTGTGTGATTAATAGATGGTAGAGAAGGAGTTGTTAGTCAGGGTGATTTGTCGGTTGCTTGATGTGTGAAAATGGTTGTATTAGCCATTAAGTTATGATTATAGACTCATTGTTGTAGTGGAAATTGAAGGTAGTCTAAATGTATGTGGGGAGAAATCCGTATAAGTAGAAAAGATTGTATGGGGTAATAATATAAGGATAAGGTTGACCATGTCTATTATGAGGCTTTAACCCCCTTGACCCTCTTTTCATTGGTAGTTGTAAACTAGTGCTACTTGTGAGAAAGTATGTAGTAGATTTTTGAGATATTTGGGTAGAATATCCCAATATGATGGATTAGTATATTTATATTATGTTGCATTCTCCATTGGTGGTAAATGATTGATACTAAACTATAGGCTTGAATTGAAATGGTGTGGTGGTAAATAGTGGCACGAGTTTGATGATGCATGTTTTGTGGGATTAAATTAGTAGGCTTGATATGCTGAAATAGTACATGATGATGGATTATGATAAGGAAAACCGTTAGGTCATGATCGATTATTGTGGATATGAAGTTCTAGTGCACTAGTGTTTCGTGATGTTTATTTCATAGTTTCCAAGTGAAAATTTCGTGTAAGGTTGGGTTGTAAATCATGCATAGCACTATATTAAGTTTGAACAGTTGATGGCCATGAAGGTGAAAGTGAAGGTTTCTTGACTAATGATACTAGTTATTGGGAAGTGATCTATAGGCTTGAAACAGTCTATCCGAGTGCCTAAGTTTATTTGATTTCATAATGAAGTATGACGGTGTATGTATGATGTAGAAGTATGCCTAGGGTGGTTTAAAACGGCGGTATTTATTCTAATGCTACTACATGTTGTGTGTGACTAGTGGTACCGTTGAGTTGATGTGTGGCGAGTGCCTTGAAAGTTGTGCTAATAGAAATAAGAGTAGAGGTACTAGAGGGTGTGCGCTTCAACTTTGGGGATGCTCATGAAGATTCGAAGTTACTAAGTGTTCGAGTAATAGATGATGACTATTGGGGTTACAGAATGATAGAGTTTGTCTCAGAAGGCGGTATTTGTAGTAGGTTTTGCCACTTCCAGATGTAGTCATTAGGGTCAATTTATATTGATTACGTGTATTGTCGTTTTTCATACCCCAGAGTGCAGTTAAGTTTAAAGTATAATACGGTATCTCCCACAACTTAAGATGATGGTTTGAAGCTAAGGGGGAGATGATAGAATGAATAACCAAGTCAGGTTCTCAGATTCTAGTAGTGATGTCATGACGACAGAGAACGTCAGAAAGTGAGAGTGAGACTCAACCTATTCCTAGCTTAGTATTTTTCAGTGATCCCAATGCCTACTCAAGCTTTACGTTTTAGTTCCGTGATCATAGTTTGTGATTCCTGTATATGATAGAGAGTCACGTACTCTTCCAGTTCCAAGATAATGAAATCTACTTCATTCAAGTAGTCGGAATTGCATTCCTTATGTTAGGAACTCTAGTTGAGGTCATGCAACTCATGACGCATGTACTCACTCTTTATAGTGTGTTCAGTCCC
The DNA here is from genome assembly GCA_030864215.1 of Capsicum pubescens. Classification (NCBI taxonomy): domain Eukaryota; kingdom Viridiplantae; phylum Streptophyta; class Magnoliopsida; order Solanales; family Solanaceae; genus Capsicum; species Capsicum pubescens. The sequence continues at coordinate 181,137,747 of CM061539.1, read as the reverse complement.
ATATAAAAATCTTCTCATGCTTCAGGGTCATATGTTTTAACCTTTTAGTGACCTCCCTATGCAATGATAGTGGTGATGATGTAAATGTTCTTGTTGATGGAAGATCATAGTACGTTTGTTTAGATAAGGCCATAAGTATGAAGTGAGATTTTGGGCCAATCTTTGATACATGTGATGTTTAGTGGAAAAGTTTGTGTGTGTATGTTTAGCGCGTGGGAGTTATATTGATAGTAGTTTAGAAACTATGTGAAGTATCTACTTATGGGTGTTTGCCTTGAAGTTAATATGTGGTTATAAATTAGGCTTGAACGACGTTTTGGGATTGTAGTGGAAGGTCGCCATATGCATTAGCGACTTCATATTAAGAGTTCAGTGTAGTCATTGAAGTGGTAAGACATGTTATGCTTAGGATGTGATTTTTTAAAAAGAGGTATAGAAGGTGGCATCATATGGTTTAGAATAATAGCGTGGTGTAGCATGTTGTATTTTTGTGATTTAGAGTTAGGCTTGATCGCGGGGTAAGGATTAAGATATTTTAGACATTAGTAGAAAAAAATTTGTCAATGCTCATATGAGAATTTTAAGCTGAATTGAATGAATATGATATTTATAGGGAATAGTATAGTTAAGGGATACTCGAGAAGTGTGCTAATCTTGAAAGTAAGAAGTCGCATTGACTAAGGCCTGAAAATTCTACCCTAGTTTATGAGATATATGCCTATGTTCCATACTATAGAACAGTGTCAATGTTGGGATCCTATAGTCGGATGTCTAGTATGACTCATGCCCAAATATTTTGCTATCTAATGCTACCAGGACTTCGTAAGGAAGAGTGTTGATAAGATACTCCAGATTGAGTATAAGCCTCTAGTGTAGTTCAGTCTATATGGCCAGCAAATCAGTTTAGCCGTCGGATTCGCATGACTTGTTTTCTAGTCTTTTCACTCAATCATGCTACCCAAAATCTCAGATATGTTACTATTCCAAGATAGAGTATACTAGTATTTGCGAGTATAGGTTAATTCATGCATCATGTGCTCGTTTTAGATTCCAGATGTTCAGATATGATTAAATTTGTAGGTGCCTAGTGCATTGCCTCAGTTTTCTGGGCATCTTCGTGAATTGAGCATTCATAGAGGGACATAGGGTCCCAAGGGGTAGATACCCCATTCAGTTGCATGCATAGATTTTTATTACAAGCTCCACACCAGTTATCATTGTGTATTCGGTCATACGTTCACACGTCAGTTCAGTCAGATATGCATTAGAAATGCATGTCCCATAGAAAAAGCTCAGCTTATCTGTGTATTCAGTTCTGCGTTCATGAGAACAACTCAATAACAAATCCATACATTAGGTATTCATGTTCATTATGAGAACTCAGCTTATGAGTAGCTCCAGTCGTGTATTCCATGCATCAGATATGCATGTCTGATATAAGAATTCAGAATATCAGTAGTTCCATCCATATGGTCATGTTTTAGATCAGTGAATTCTTTATTAGAAGACATGTCGCGCCTGCGTTATTCCATACCTTTAAGGCTTCAACAAGTTCCTACCCATCATTCGAGGACGAATGATCCCAAGGGGGAGATAATGTAACACCCCGCATTTCGGGCTAGAATAAAAAATATGACTCTGATGCGTTGATAATCCCAGAGCCTTAAATCCTATACCAATTTGGCATGTTAATCAATTTTGTAGTATGTGAATCCATTTGAGCATGAATTTAGACCATAAAAGTCCTTCAACTCAAGGACGAGTTAAAACCATTTCGATCGATTAAGTTTTAGTGGACGTTGTAATTTGTGTCAAATTCTATTGACCATAACTCATTGTATATGATGAACTGGGTGGTCTACTATATAACAAATTGTAGATAATTGAATAGGCTTTCCAACGATACCAAATTCGCCTAAAACGGACCCCCGGTGAAGAAGTTATGGCCTTTCAAAGTTGAATGGGTCGCCTATGCACATATAGGCGATGCATAGGGCGGCGCCTATGCAAATATAGGCGATGCATAGGGCGGCGCCTATGTAAATTTAGGCAACGCAAAGGGCGGCGCATAGTTATGGTTTCAGGTGATGAAAACACTCCATTTTGAGTTACTTTAAGTGCAAGTTAGTCCTTACAAAACCCAAAATCGTCCTTACCCACTCCTAAACGGATTTGGGCCTATTAACAACATTGAAGCCTCCTATAAAATCCCAAAATCTAATCCTTCAAGAACTTAAGAGAAGGATCAACTAGGGTTTGAGAAAATAAGCTTGAAGGACTGATCATTCCGAAACTTCTTCGTGAAACAAATTACAGATTCGGAATCCTCTCGACGTAGGCTTCGATAGACACCAAAAATTCGTGGAGAATAAGGTACGCGGGGTTTTCCTAAAATCTTATGGGCATAGAAATCATGTTTTAAGGATTGGGTTTTCGAATTCATGTACATACTCATGTTTCAGAAGCTTTAATGATATTGTTTTGGCCTTTTGGCTTTCCCCCAAAGTGATTTGAAAGTTATATGTATATATATATATATATATATGCGTTTGTCCTGAAATATGAATTTAGAGCATGATTTTCATGAAACCTCTCTCTTAATGTAAATTTTTCCATGTTTCACGTAATATACAATGTTTTGAACACAAAAGAGAGGGTTGTGAATGTTGAATATGCATGTAATGAAAGAATGCATGGTTTTGCCAAAAATGCACATGACCACCATATGTTTGATGAAAGTTTTGCATGAATTTGACTTGAGTTTCGGAACATGACATCTTTAATGCAAATTACATGTTTTGGTGGTCTAAACTATGTTTTGAATGAAAGCTCTTGCTTAATACATTATGTCTCAGAAATAGGACTTGCAAGTCTTGGTATGACGATACCAACTCAGACAAATGCCATAACAGACACAGACTAGTTCAGAAATCAGATTTTTATCAGACTCTCATGATTTAGAAATTTCAGAATGATACATGTTCAGAAAAGGCTAAAATAGGGCATAGAGAGAGCTTAGGTGGTTCCCTGAAGAAGGCGGGAGTTCAGACAACTCATTGCCTAAAACCGTGGTTTGCCGACCCGGGTATACTATTATGCGCTGACTTAAATATCCTGTGGCGTATCAGACTCAGACACTCCAACCCTTGCGGCACACTTGGGTTGGGGGCTTCCCCGCCGAGTCAATGACGGATTCCATACAGCCCGTGGAATATTCAAACTTGTAGGGGAATACCACCTAACTCAGAAGTAAAACACAGATCATGATTTGAAATGAACAGACAGGTTGCATGTTTTCAGAAAGTGCCCATGTGTTTTTCAGAAACAGTTTTATACATGATGTCTTGATGAAAAATTGCTTTCCCTTAATATATATATATGTATGTTCCATTATACTACTTTTGGATTGCTTCGCGTGCCAGTACTTTTGTGCTGACCCCCCCTCCTTCCAGGTTCTGAGGCACAGTCTAGGGGTCCAGCTACTCAGTAGACATTCTCGGGCTTGCATACTTGATCTCACAGTGGTGAGCCTTCTATTATTCGAAAGGCCTAATTATGTCAGACACTATCTTATTTATTATGTTTTTGGTTTACTGGGGGCCCTGTCCCAGCTTCTTTTCAGACAAAGGTTTATGTTCTTAGTAGAGATTTCGCAGACTGATGTCAGATAGTATTATTCAGAAATATTGCAGGGCTTGACCATGTTTTCCGTACTCAGTTTCAATTCCGCATTTTATTATGATTATGAATATTGTGCATGATAACCAGATAGAGAATGGGTGTTCCGGGTCTTCATGGTTCGGGATGCTCGTCACGGCTAGGGCCTAGGCTCGGGTCGTGACAAGCAATATGCAGACCCTATTTTATTACAGCTTAAGGAGAACGTTCAGAGTGGTGCGACCAAGGCATTTGAGCTTACGCGAGAAGGAGTACTTCAGTGCCAAAACCGATTGTGTGTGCCGGATATAGACGGGCTAAGAATGAAGATTATGACAGAGGCACATTTTTCAAGGTATTCCATTCATCCAGGATCAACCAAAATGTATCAAGATTTGAAAGATATGTATTGGTGGAATGACATGAAGAAGAGCATTGCAGAATTTGTAGCTGAATGTTCAAATTGCCAACGAGTTAAAGTGGAACATCAAAAGCCCGGAGGCTATATGCAATGCATAGATCTTCCAATTTGGAAGTGGGACATGATCAACATGGATTTTGTTACAGGTTTGCCTCGTACAGCTCGGAAATTTGATTCTATATGGGTGATTGTGGATAGGCTTACTAAATCCACACATTTCTTACCCGTTAAGACCACTTACACAGTTGAAGAATATTTGAAGCTGTATGTTAAAGAAATAGTCCGATTACATGGGGTGCCAACTTCTATTATATCAGATCGGGGAACTCAATTTACCGCAAACTTTTGGAAGTCTTTCCAACGGATTTGGGAACACAAGTGAATCTGAGTACAACTTTTCACCCTCAGACGGATGGACAAGCAGAGCGCACCATTCAAACACTTGAAGATGTGCTACGAGCATGTGTTATAGATTTTAAAGGCAGCTGGGATGATCATTTACCTCTTATTGAGTTTGCCTACAATAATAGCTATCATTCAAGTATCAAAATGGCACCATATGAAGCTTTATATGGGAGGAAGTGTAGATCACCAATAGGATGGTTCGAAGCGGGTGAAACTCTTATGTTCGGACCGGATCTTGTGTATCAAGCCATAGAAAAAGTCAAGGTGATTCAGAAACGGTTGAAAACAGCCCAAAGTCGACACAAGTCATATGCGGATAGTAGAAGAAGAGGGCTAGAATTTTCGTTAGGCGATTGGGTATTTTTGAAGGTATCGCCAATGAAAGGGGTGATGAGATTTGGCAAGAAAGGAAAGTTGAGTCCACGATATATAGGCCCGTATAAGATTATTCGAAGATGTGGGAAAGTTGCTTATGAATTAGAGCTACCCCAGGAACTCTCATCAGTGCATCCAGTATTTCATGTATCGATGCTTCAAAAGTGCATCGGAGATCCATCCTTTATTACTTCTACTGAAGATGTGCAAGTAACAGAAGATCTTACCTATGAGGAGATGCCTATTGCTATATTAGATCGTCAAGTTAAGAAGATGAGAAATAAAGAAGTAGCATTGGTGAAAGTACTTTGGAGAAATCAACAAAGGGAAGAGATTACATGGGAAGCTGAGGAAGCAATGAAATCTAAATACCCTCATTTGTTCAAAGATGAAGAGGAAGTTTAAGAAATGGAGTTAGAACATTAACAAGTAAGTTTTTGTTTATATATGCATAGTATTTATATGATGATGTGAGTGTTAATGGTGGACTTGAACTTGTTTTGGTTGAATAACTACGCTAACATTCGAGGACGAATGTCCTAAAGGGGGGAAGGATGTAACACCCCGTATTCAAGTACATGTATTGGCGTATTCAAGTACGTGTATTGGTCTTATTTATATGGAATTAATTTTTTTATTTTATTTATACCGGAATTTGCCCGTCGATGGTTCCATACGAAGGTTATTGAATAAGCTTTCCAACGATATAAAGATTTCCAAAAATGGATAAGTTTCGGATATAATCGAGTACGTTCGAAATTATAAAACGGTGGTCGGGATATGGTGAATAGTAAATGTGCAGGAAAATTTCCTGCACACAAACTACTGAGGCCTGCCAGTTTTTTTGGGTCAACTTTGAACGATCATAACTCCCTTAATATAATGAACTGGGAGATCTACGACCTATCAAAAGAAATATTTTTGAGTCTTCTTTCCAATGCAATTGGTTTAATCCAAATGCAACGTCTGAGTAAGGAGTTATACTCGTTTTACTTCAGCCTCTTAAAATAGATTTTTAGGGTCAACTTCAAACGATCGTAACTCCTTGTACAGGACGAACTGGGTGGCCTACTTTATATTAAATGAAAGCCCTTTGAATTATATTTCCAAAGATACCAATTTCACCCAAATCCGATATCGGAGCAAAGAGTTATGGTCGATCTACTTTAGCTTGTCAAAATAGTCCACCAGAGGACAGATTTGACATTATTTAAATTTTAAAGGCACTTTGGTCATTCCCTATGATATTATGGACGGGAATATGTGTATATATACATGTATATGAGTTCAAAAACTCATCTTCATCATCAATCATAGGAAAGAACAAACCCTAGCCAAATTTGACCTTCAAATTATCTTGTGATTCAACCGTAGAAAATCCAAATTGATTCCGTAGTTGTGTTCACCGTCTCGAGGGCTTCGAGAAGCACCCCTTATTTGTGCCAACAGGACTTCGAAATCAAAAGGGCCATTTTATGGTAAGGATGTAAATTATTTTGGTGTTATTTATATGGATATGTATATATATGCATGTAAGCATAAGAAGTGTGTTATTTGATTGTTGTTGAAAGATGATTGGGAGTGATGTTGGATTATTCTTGTGCATGATTGGATTATGTTGAATTGTGAAGGGATTTGGTGTGATGATGTGGTATTGAAATGATGATTATATATATATATATATACACATAAACCTATTGTTCAAGTTGGTTTTTGGAATGCTATGCAAATATTGGTTGTATGGAATTATGGAAGAGAATTGTGGTGTTGGGTTGCTAATACTAGATGCCAAACATTTCATTGTAGATAGGTGATTTGTAAAGGCGGAAAGTTGTGTTGAATTGGTATCCGAATCTACGACGAGGTATGTAAAGCATACTCTAACAATGTTCTTTGGCATGAAAACACCAATGTTCCATCAAGTAAGATTCCGAGGTTGTCCAAAAACATGTATTGTTCTACATTACCAACGAAGTTGTTTCCATTCTATAAAGTGTCAAAATGTTTCATTGATATACCAAAAGGCTCCTATTTCATTGTTGTGATATTGATGATTCTGAAACACATTGTTGATGTACCAATGAGTCTTTATTACGTCGTGATTGTATAGAAGGTCTATTACTTGGTTCTTATTGATATATCGTTGTTTCAAAGTATCAAAAATGTGGTGGCGACCGAAATAACAATCTCAAAGATTAATTGAACTAAGTGATGGAAGTTCTCTCTTATCGGGTGGTATCCCAGGGGCATAAGCCTAGCATGGGTCGATCCCTATTTACGTGTTTATGGGTGGTATCCCAGGGGCATAAGCCTAGCATGGGTCGATCCCAGTTGATATATACTGGAGGCAGCCTAATGGTCACAGTACAGTACAGTAATGATTACAAAGATGTTAAGAACGAAGGTAAAGTGATTGAATAAATTCAATGTACAGGTTGTCACAAGTTCTAGTAAGTGTGGTCCACTCCTATTACGATTTATTCACTTGTTTCTGATTTCTATTGAGCTCCTATATCATATGTGATTATCTATAGCTTTACATACTCAGTACATATTTCGTACTGACGTCCCCCACGGGGACCTGCATTTCATGTTGCAGGCACAGGTACCTCAGCTCATACACCGCACAAGTAGGAGCCAGGTCATACAACTATTGTTGGTGAGCTCCAGTTTGCTTCGGAGCTTTCTGAGTCGGTTCCTTATGTTTTGTTATTATACAGGAGTCATGTGTGGGCGGGGGTTTGTCCCGACCCTAGTTATGTCATGTATATCCTAGAGGCTTTGTAGACATAAGGAAGGGTAAAATCATGGAAGTTTATATAGTGATGTTATATCTGCATATGTGGTGGCCCCGACGGCCAAGTATTATATATATATATTTGTGCGTGTTGTGCTGATACAGGTAATTAGATCCTTCTATATGCAACGAAGTGTTGTCCAAATTTTTGGTGACATGTAAGGGAAAGTACAGGTATTTGAACGGGTTCTCCCGGGCCTTCTCGGCTTCGGGTGCCAGTCCGGCCCGATGGGATTTTGGGGCGTGACAGGTTTAATCTATAGGATTGAACGTTTAGAAATCACCTATGCGAGGGTGAAGTGGAAGCCGCTTCAAATAGAATGTTAGTAAAGTCCTATTCTCTAAGCTCTCATGAAATCGGGATGTGTTCATGGCTGAAAAGAATAAAACCATGAGAACCATAAATGTTAAAAGGTTGGTTGTGTGACATGTATTGTCTAGGTGTACATTAAAGCTCGACGGTTCAAAGATATCAAATCTACCGAGTTTATCCGATGCATGTTCACTATGGAAAGTTCAAAGGAAAACCCACTTATCTAGATGCAATCAGTCTTTGCTTGATGATCACATACTTATCCGTAAAACTTTTACGAAAAATAGTCATTCCCCATTCATGTGGGGGATTGTTGGGTTCATAGTATATGAAAGAAGTGTGAATGAAAAAATGGAGAATAAAATGGTGGAGGGGAAGGAGACACTAAAATGGAAAGTGTACTCCCAAATTAGAAAGTTTACTCTTTCTCCCACATTGATGGAAGGCGAGAACTTGAAAGTGTTTATAATCAAGAACACTTACTCCACATGGCAAGTGAGGCAAGAAATAATAGATGCCTCGCGCCGTCGTCGTCGTCGTCGCTCGGCTTCGGTTTCGGATTTGGCAAATGATCGATCGACGAGATCTATCTTTTTGGATAAACTTTATTTGAATTCCGAAGAATGCCAAGGAAACAATTTCGGACCTCCATTTATACATACATGCAGTAACAGTTGCACTGTTTCAAGTGAACTGATGCATTATTTTCGAACTAGTGCTTCAGAAATGATACATTGTTCTGAACTGAGGCTATAGAAGGTTACAATGGTTCAAAATGATGCTTCAGAAGGATGTAATCCTTCAATGAAGTGACACACCGATACAACAAAGGTGTAACCTTTGGAGTGAACTATTACCTCTTTTCAGAAGAGGCATGTTGTGGCTATATAAACCTGATTTCTTCCACAGGTTTAGTACGAAATTTTCAGATTAAAAACTCTCTTCTTGTCTAAAAAATATTCTGTGTGATCACTCAAAACGTTCTGTGAGTTCGAAGATATTCCAACCGTTTGAGGTACCGCTACTGTTGGTCTGTTAGCTATTTTATCCTGGGAGAAAAAAATCCACAACCTCGAGTACAATGAGGGGGATTATTTCCTTAAGGAAAATCCGTGAATTCGGACGACTTGGCTATTTTCTGTTTCATCTTAATTTCTGCAAAATAAAATACACCCCTTGGAAAGGTCATTTTGATCTTTTGTTGAGGGTATTTGATATACTTCATTGTGTTCTTGTTTATACTTGAACTCAAGTTGAAGTTGGTGTTGTAATATACAGATTCTGTGTACCCGAAGTACAAACGAAATAACATGTAAAACCTTTCAAGTCCTTTTCCTTTCAAAAATCTACTTGGTTATCCGTTGTGTAATTTTTCACTCCAGACATGAAAATGAGTACTTCAATTTCTGAAAAAAATGGTCCAAAACTGGTCTAAACCAGTTTTTTCAAGTAAAAATAAAATCTTCTTATAAAACTTCAGTATTTTCTTAAGTGAAATGCATGTCCAACCACAATAAATAGCCTTTTTTTCAAAATATACTCACTTCGTGTCCAAACGCCTACTTAATCTCCAGTCCGTTCAGCCCAAAACGTAGTGTTTCATTGATATTTACACAAGATGCAGAGCAGATTGAGATAAATCTTATCTACTGATCGGTCGCTTCATTTAAAGTAGTGATCTTCAATTAATGTATAATCTATAATATATTAAAAGTATGAAGATTCTTAAAAAAGTGATTTGAACTTTTTGCCCTTCATTAAATTTTTTTATAATAAATAAAATTGTCTTTTCACCTATTTCCTTTAATTATTAATTAATTATTAAAAATTTAAAGAGTCCTAAAAATATCATAAATGAAAAATATATGATAAATTTAAAATATTATTCAACTTGAGTTCTTTTCAAAGTCATATTAATTACTCATACTTTAAAAATATTTATTTTGGAGTTTATGGATTTTCTAATCAAGGAAAGTTTTAAACAAAATTTTGATTTTTAATAACTATTAATGATCACGTTTTTTTCCAAGTTTAAGAGCTTTTCCCTTTTATTTGGGTTTGCTCAAATTTTCTACCATAATTAAAGTTTTTCCTTATGGAAAATATTTTTTTAAAAAATATTTCTTTCATATTTGATTAATCCTTTTTTTGGAGGAAAAAATTTAGTCTTCTATAAATTAAGGATACTTTGTTGCTACAAATAATACAATAGCATCCATAAGTAAAGTATTCTGTTTTGGAGAGATTATTCTCTCTAAGTTTTATGTTTGTAATATTAGTATTTTGATATGTGTAGGTCACTTAACTAAAGCACATTAAATCTTATAATGTTTTTATTATAATTTTCTTTGTAATCTTATTTTGTGAATATTTGTAATGTAAGCGTCATATAACATCATGTTATTTCAACTTCAAGTTCAACAATTTTCTAGGTTTATGAATATATTTTTTATCTTAGAACTTTATGAATTAGAGCTGTAATTTTTTGAATGAATCTTTAATTTTGTAATTTTTAGATTTGTTTTCTTGTGAACAAAAATATTTATATGTGCTTGGTTAATAGAACGATTGAAATTTTTCATAGGTGTGGGCATGTATTAAATTATAACGTATGTTAATACCTCATGCAAAGGATTATGAGGCTAATTTTTTACGTTTTCTTTTTGCAGGTTAGAAAAATTTCTTGTTAGTTTGAATTTAAATTGTTAAGTTGCTACTCAATTAATCATGTTCATCATTTACATGAAATTTCTATGTTAAAGTACGCATCAAAAAAATTAATTTAAATAATAAAAAATATTTAAATAAAAAATTAATTAATTATAAAGTCCTAGATTAACTAACGTGAAAGACATTGTGGTTACATAATGCATTAAATTAAGTATATATTTGAAAATACCTTAGATCCAAGGATGAGTGATTGGGTTAAAATAAATCTAACAAACAGAACGAGGTTTAACTTCTACTACTTTTAAAACCTAAAGAATGTAATTTTGTTCTAAAAGTATTTTTGAGAAAAATATATTTTAAAACACTTTAAAAACTTAGTGAAATATTAATAGTTGCTTCAAAGTGATTTCTAAATTTATTAGTTAAATACAAACTTTTTCTTGCCAAAAAATAGACATCGAAGTGATTTCATAAAATTAAACTCATTGAAATTAAGTAAACGCGCGGAGTGCGTATACTAAAACTAGTATGTATATAAGTCTATGTGCTTTTATACGACTCAACTTCAGTTAACGAACAATTAAATTTATATTGGATTATATAACGAACAAGTAACTAATACAGCGGTACTATACTTGTTGGGGAAATATGGTATAATAATAACAATAATATTTAAACTGTTAACACAATAATAATAACAATAATAATAATAATAACAGTATAATAATAATAATAATAATAACGATATAATAATAATAGCAACAAGAACAGTATAATAATAACAGTAACGATATGATAATAATAATAATAATAATAATTTAAATAATTTATCAATTATACTTAAGTCGTGCTAGACACTGTCCTAAAAGATTATTTCGACAGAGTAAAATGTTTCCCCAGGATTAGCAAGTACTTTCCTAATTAATTAATTAATTAAGTAGAGGATACAGGAATCACCAAAATTATTAATACAAATACCAACAAGTTAATTTAGAAACAGATATAGCTAATAAAGTCTTTTTTAGTTAAACATATATATAATAATAAGAGAAGTGAAAGAGATGAGAAAATAAGTAAGACAAATAAGGTGAATGTTGAAGGTTTTTTTTTTTACTGCACAATGGCAAGAATGTTGCCTATTTATGGTAACTAAAATGCTCAAAAGGTTGACAAGTGTATCGACACTTGTCCAAATAGTAGTGTCATGCAAATAAGTCACCTTAAACATGTTTGTGCCAAGTATATGGCCAAATGGCAAACTCAAAGCATGCAAGCTATTACCTTCTTTTTTTTTCAAGTAAATTAATATGGCTCATCTTTTCCTATTTTTTAAATACATAATAAATTATTTTGAGATAAATAAATAATTATCCTACAATCCCCACATTATTTTAAAATAATTTATAGGAAAAAGCTTTCTAACTTGTTGGATTTGCATGGACAAAATGCAGTAGGTTTGGTGTCTTCTGGACTATGAACTAAATTTAGATCAATAAAATTTAACTTACAGAATTATCGGTGAAATATAATATTTCTATGAACCGAATAATTCTGGTTGTAAGCCAGAGATTTTATTAATCACATTTTGACCGTAATTTTATTGTTCAACGCGGTTTTGCGCCAATAGGCCATGCGCGTGCCTGGTATTCATGAGAGCTCTAGAGACTAAGGCCAAAAGTCTCATAGGAACGACCTCATTCCACTTCTCATATAGGTGAATTCATCAAGTGTACACTGCTTTAAATACACCATCCATAAGGACTATAAATTCATGAAGAATTTATAACTCATCTCTCTATTTTAGCAGTAGTCCAAACACTCTCAATAAGTGCACAGAGTCAATATCGACTTGTTATTACCCATATGAACCTACTTCATGGGATCTCCAATCACATAGGTTGGGTTACCATCTCTATTGACACTCATATTGGCCTTAACCCCATCTCTTTTGACGTTTGAAGAATTAATTTTCTTTCCACGGGTTTAGTCAGTGAATCGGCCGAATTCAATTCTGACTTCACATAATTTATGGAAATTATTCCATCTCTCAGCAATTTCTTAATAACATTATGCCTCAATTTCATATGTCTACTCTTACAATTGTAAAACTTATTCTTTGCAATAGCAATTGCGGCTTGACAATCACAGTGTATATATACAGGAAGCACCAGATCATCCCTTTTTAAAGGGATATGAGGCGACAGATCATCCTTTTTAAAGAGATATTTGCTAAGAAATTCTTTAGTCATTTAGCCTCAGTACCAGCTAACTCCAGAGCTACAAACTCTGATTCCATAGTTGATCTAGCAATGATCGTCTGCTTAGCTGATTTCCATGATACTGCACCACCACCAAGGGTGAACACATAACCACTAGTGGATTTTATCTTTTCTGAATCAGAGATCCAATTTGCATCACAATACCCTTCTAAAGTTGAAGGAAATTCACTATACAAGATACCGTAATTCACGGTTCCTCTCAAATATTTCATTAACTTCATTAATGCAGACCAATGCTTATTATTGGGATTATGAGTATATCTACTCAGTCTACTCACAGCATAGGTTATATCAGGCCTAGTAAAATTCATCAAATGCATCAGACTCCCAATTATCTGTGCATATTTAGACTGAGCTACTGGGTCACCATTATTCCTTTTTAATTTAGAATTAGCATCATAAGGAGTGGCTACAGGAGTTATCTCCCAACATTCAAACTTCTTAAGAAGTATTTTCACATAATATTCTTGTGACAACATTATTCCATCTCCACTCCTTATAACTTTAACTCCCAATATCATATTCACTTCACCCAGATCTTTCATATCAAAGTTAGTAGACAAAAATAATTTAGTACGTTTCACAATATTTAAACATGTACCAAATATAAGCATGTCATCAACATATAAGCAAATTATCACATAATCATTATCTACTACTTTAATATAAACACATTTATCCACTTCAACAGAAGAAAATCCATCTTTTATTAAAACTTGATCAAATTTCTCATGCCACTGTTTAGGGGCTTGTTTAAGGCCATAAAGAGATTTAATTAATTTACAAACTTTATTTTCTTATCCAGAAATTGCACATCCTTCAGGTTGAACCCATATAAATTTCTTATTCTAAATCGCCATTTAAGAAAGCTGTTTTTACATCCATTTGATGGATAAAAAACTTATGAATTGATGCCAAAACAATTAATACTCGAATAGAAGCAATTCATGTTACTGGTGCAAATGTATCAAAATAATCAATATTTTGTTTTTGAGAAAATCCTTTAGCTACTAACCGGGCTTTATATTTATCTATTGATCCATCCGGATTAAGTTTCTTTTTAAAAATCTATTTACAACCAATCGATTTTGCACCAGGAGGTAAATTAGTTAAAACTCATGTATTATTTTTCATAATTGAATCAAGTTCATTTTTTATTGCCTCTTTCTAAAATTTAGCATCAGAAGAAGATACAACTTTAAAATAAGTTGTTGGTTCATTATCAACAAGAAAGGTCTGAAATTCATTTCCATAAGAAAAATATTCTTTTCTAGGCCTTTTACTCCTTCTCAATTCCTCAATATTAGAGGTTGATTTATTTTCTCTTTCAACAGGTGCATGAGAGATTTTATCACATAATGAAAAAATATGTTCAAAGAATTCAACATTTTTTGTCTCAATTATAGTATTACTATCAAGTACATCACTTTTTAATACAAGAAATCTAGATGCAGCACTATGTTCGGCATATCCAATAAGCATGCAATCTGCAGATTTAGAACCTATTTTCCTCTTTTTAGGTTTAGGAAGAAGAACTTTAGCAAGACAACCCCACACTTTTAATATTTCAAATTAGGTTTATAACCTTTTCACAATTCATAAGGGGTTTTGCCAGTTCTTTTATGAGGAATTCTATTCTGTAAATGACATGCAGATAAAATAGCCCCACCCCACAAATTATCAGGTGCATTAGAGCTAATTAACATAGAGTTCATCATTTCTTTCAATGTCCTATTTTTTCTTTCAGCTACACAATTAGACTCAAGAGAATAAGGCAGAGTTACTTCATGAATAATACCTTATTTTTCACAAAAAGCATTTAATGAAACATATTCTCCACCTCTATTAGATTTAATTCTCTTGATTTTTCTACTAAGCTGGTTTTCAACTTCTGATTTATAAGACACAAAAGCATCAAATGCATCATCTTTATTTCTAAGCAAATACAACTTAGCAAATCTAAAAAAATCATCAATAAAAGTCACATAATATCTTTTACCACCTCTAGTCATAGTTTGTTTTAAATCACCCAAATCAGTAAGAATTAAAGATAACAGATCAGATTCTCTATTAACTGAAAAACATGCCTTTTTAATAATTTTAGCTTCAGCACATATTCTCTTGCATTGAGATACATCTTCTATGAAAATTTTATTATTAGCATTAGGCATGTAATCAAATTTATTTTCATACCTGTAATCTGCAGTATCATAATTTTCTGACAAACTGACTGGAATGAAAGCAGCCAGAGCAACACCAACATCTTTATTATAAATGGTCTTAGAATCAATATTATATGCCTTAGTTTCTTAGATTGTTGGGGAAATACGGTATAATAATAATAATAATATTTAAATTGTTAACACAATAATAATAACAGCATAATAATAATAATAATAACGATATAATAATAATAATGAGAATAATAATAATAATAATAATAACAACAACAACAGTATAAGAATAATAGTAACGATATAATAATAATAATAATAATAATAATAATTTAAGTAATTTATAAATTATACTTGAGTAGTGCTAGACACTGTCCTAAGGAACTATTTCGGCAGAGTGAAATGTTTCCCCAGGATTAAACAACCACTTCTCTAATTAATTAATTAGATGATACAGAAATCAACAAAATTATTAATACAAAAACCAACAAGTTAATTTAGAAACAGATATAACTAATAAATCCTTTTTTAGTTAAACATATATATATATATATAATAATAAGAGAAGTGAAAGAGATGAGAAAATAAGTAAGACAAATAAGGTGAATGTTGAAGGTTTTTTTTTGACCGCACAATGGCAAGAATGTTGCCTATTTATGGTAACTAAAATGCTCAAAAGGTTGACAAGTGTATGAACACTTGTCCAAATAGTGTCATGCAAATAAGTCATCTTAAACATGTTTGTGCCAAGTATATGGCCAAATGGCAAGCTCAAAGCATGCATGCTATTACCTTTTTTTTTTTTTCAAGTAAATTAATATGGCTCCTCTTTTCCTATTTTTTAAATACATAATAAATTATTTTGAGATAAATAAATAATTATCCTACATACTGACCTTTAATCCATTGTCAAGCTTCCCGGAAAGAGCTAAAAGCAATGTGGATTTACCAGAACCTGGAGGTCCTAGAAGTAGAGTCATCCTATTGACATTAATAGCAATACAAACATAAGGTTTGTAAAAAATTTTATGAACCAGATGCATGAATGTGGCACCTTAGTCAGGTAAACCATCATAAATAAAAGGTACTACGTGCCAATTTAGTGGTGGTCGCACCGGATGAATGACTCTGCAATGTAACATACATGTCAGAATAAAAAGATTACCTTCCAGGTTTTACAATGCCAGTGACATTGTTCAAAATTGTAAGGGAATGTCTCTTTGGTTTGAATATCCTTAGTCCTGCTAATATATTCTGTATTTCATGAAATAGACACAAGGGAGTGTTAGGATTTTTTCCCTGATTTTCTTACTATATTTAAGTTTTACTTTTTTTTATAAGAAAAATAAAAGTTATCATAATTACTTTTACAAGTTTTACTTAGTCTTAGAAGGAAAATAAAAGTTACCATAATTACTTTTACTTTTCTTGAAAGAAAAAATATAATTTTTTTTCATATTTGGCTAACCTTTTTCTTGTAGTAAAGGTTTGGACATCTATAAATAGAAGACCCCTTTCTCATACCATAACACAATAACATCCACAATGTAGTCTTTTAAGATTTTCATTTAGGGGAGATTTTCTCTCTTATTAATTTTATTTTTTTTAATATTAGGTTTTATACGTATGCCAATTGGCCAAATCATATAATAAAATTATGTTTTTAGTATTGTTTTTCGTTGTCATCTTATTTATCGTCTCATAGTTTGCAACTAATAGTTTTCGCATAACTCCCTCTCGATTTCTAACCTAACAAGTGGTATCAGAGCTTACGGTTCAATGGTCCAATGGTGCGGTGAGACGAGATTAAACAGGTTCAAAGCGGTTTCAAAATCAAGCTGCAACCAATTTGATGATAATGAAGATATATGTCCAAAAGCTACATGTGGAGATAATTGTCAATCATATTTTCAACAATCTTGCTGTCACATATTTGAAAATAAAGTTCACTTTTAACCGGCTCCAATATTTTTAACCCGAAAAGGGCTAATATATTTTTTAACCCCAAAAGCTCTATTCGTAAACATGCCAAGCAGCAGTGATGAAGAATATATATAAAGAACGAAGATCATGCACAAGAAGAAGGAGGATCAGGAATATTTTGAAGAAAATCAAGCCAAAAAAGGGAGATTTGTTAGGGTTTTTGCCCTATTTTCTTACTATATTTAAGTTTTACTTTTTCTTAGAAGGAAAATAAAAGTTATCATAATTACTTTTACTTTTCTTGAAAGAAATTTTTTTATTTTTTTTCCATATTTGGCTAACCTCTTTGTTGGAGGAAAGGTTTGGACATATATAAATAGAAGACCCTCTTCTCATACCATAACACAATAACATCCACAATGTAGTCTTTTAAGATTTTCGTTTAGGGGGAGATTTTCTCTCTTATTAGTTTTATTTTTTTAATATTAGGTTTTATATGTAGGCCAATTGGCCAAATCATATAATAAAATTATGTTTTTAGTATTGTTTTTCGTTGTCATCTTATTTATCGTCTCATAGTTTGCAACTAATAGTTTCTGCATGACGCCCTCTCGATTTCGAACCCAACAAGGAGGCGGGATATAAAACTGCCTTTCGACCAAAGGTGAAGAATATATAACATATAGAGGTGGTTCCTACCTAATAGCTACATCAAATTAAATGGCTACATCAAATTAAATGGCTACATACCTCGATGACATCATGAGCAAAATTCAATAACGTAGGCAATGCTCTGGAACCTACTTTCACATTTGCTGTGATGGTTATATTCTCGTATCGCACTTCAACTTTTGGAAGCTCCAAGCCCACCCTTTATTTAAAAGACAAATTTTTCATTAGTTGGCCAAAATGTGTACTTCTTAATCCCTATCTAGTATAGTACCAGTGAAAGGGAGAGGAGAGAAACAAACAAGATGATAAACCAAGATATAGATACTCGGCCCATTCTTTTCTCTTTAATTTCCAACAATACTGTGTAAGAAATTTACAATAATACCATCACATGCGGCCTTACATATATTCCACATATGTGGACCCCTCTATCTTCCATTTATTTTTTATTTTTATTTATCTTTTTTTATGTATAAAATTATTTCAAATATATTATATTTAAGTAAATTGATTAGTAAGATGATAATTTATTGTAAAAATTAATTATTGATGCAATTAAATAAATTTTATTCTTTATTTAATTTCATATCAAACATATAATTTACTTTCTTTCTTATTTGTTACTATAATTTCACCTAATTTAATTTTTTTTTTCTAATATATAGAAGAGAAAATTTTGATATGCCTGCTTATGTTGTCTTCTTCAACTGCTTCAATCGTGATTTTATTATATTGCTCCTAATTAATTATTATAAATTATTTATATATTAAAAAATTAATAATATTTAATTTTAAAAAAAACATTTATGACATGTCTATTTCAGTTGTTTCAATCGTAATTTTACTTTCTATTACATCATTTTTAATGAGTTATTATAAATTATTTATATATTAAAAAATTAATAATATTTAATATAAAAAGTAAAATAGACATTTATGACATGTCTGCTTCAGCTGCTTTAATCGTAATTTTATTAAATATCATCCCTAATTAATTATTATAAGTCATCTAAGTATTTAAAGAAGCTCTCCATCGATCTGTTAGCTTCAGCTGTTTGCTCCGTGATTTTACTATATCATTCCTAAGTAATTATTATAAATTATCTACATATTAAAAGATTAATAATATCTAATAAATCAATAGAATAAACATTTATGATATGTCTGCATCAGCTGCTTTAATCATAATTTTACTAAATATCATCTTTAATTAATTATTATAATCCATCTAAGTATTAAATAAATAAATAAATAAATAATATTTAATTAAAAAAATAAAATAGATCTAAAATGATAAGTTAACTCTTGATGTTTTAAAATAACTTGACGTCTTAAATGAGATTTCACTTACTTTTTTTTCACAAGTATCTTTTATAGTAATTTTATTATATCACTTCTAATTAGTTGTTGTGAGTCATTTTAAGACATGTCTATTTCGTTGCTTCAATCATGATTTTACTATATCACCTCTAATTAATTATTATGGTCATCTAAGCATCATGTCACTTAAATTGGAGTAGAAAAAGTTTTACACAATAGTTAAAAATTTAAATTATTTAGAAAATATAATTGACTATCAGTTACACAAAACTATGGACAAGGAGAGTAGCGTATATTTTTTGAAAATTACATAAAAAAATATTATAAATTACAATAATTAAAAATTTGAAATATCTAAAAATAATTTAATCTATTATATATTTTTATAAAATACTTAAAAAATACTATAAATCACAATAATTAACAACTTAAAAAATTTAAATGATATAAATATTTGGTTGACTCTCGAAATTGTATCAGTTTCACTTAAATTGAAATAGAAGAAAAATATTATAAATTACAATAATTAAAATTTTAAATTATTTTTAAAATACAATTGACTATCAATGCCATAAAAGTTTGAATAGACAGAGTAACATATGTTATTTAAAAATTACATAAAAAATATTATAGATTACAATATTAACAACTTAAAATATTTAAAAACATATTAAAAGTATGATTGATTATCTAAATTCAATTTGTGTCATAGAAATTGAGACAAAAAAATATATAGTGAACTCATGCTAGATCCCGGATGGCTCTTAGGATGTTTATGCAGTCCAACCTTTTTTTTTAGCTTTTGTTTAAATATATCAAAATTGAAAATACAAGTTCTAATACAGTACATCAAACAATGCATAAGAAATAATGTTTGCATAAATAATACCAATATTACTAATACAAGCATTATTAATGCAAACATTATTAATACATTCTATCGGCATTATTTTTGTAAACTCTAACAAAAGACTCCACGTTTCAATGTAAGGAACATGTACAAAAGTAAAGTTTAATAAAATATCTACATGAGTATATTTTATCGTGTTCTCAAAGTAAAATAATTTAAATTAATATGAAAGATGGTAACTTATAGTTTTCTTTTCTATATAATTCTTGAAACACTTAAAATTTAAATTTAAAATATTAATTTAGTTTAACTTCAAAGAACAAGGTGACAAATAAAAGAGAAGAAAAAAATGAAAGCAAATGATGTTTATGGCAGCTTAGTAAGGGAATATAATGCGGGTTATTAATTGCAATTCACATGTGATGTAATAAGTAATGACTAGATAACCCTTTATCTTTTTCAACACTTATTCTCAAGTCTTATGTATCATTTTTAATCTCAAATTTTCTACTTAATGTAGCAAATCTCAATCATATGATTAAAAATATAAACTTTTAAATGCATCAAATTTTATTGTTTATATGAGTAAGTTATACATAATTATTTTGTAAGACTTGACTCCGTGAAAAATACTACCAAGTTGTTAATATGTTTTGTGTATTCATGTTTTATAATCATAATTCTAATTAATATCAATTTAACTTATTGTACATAGTAAAAATATCTTAACATTGAGCCCGTGCTGATACGGGCCATCTCCTTTAGTCTATTTATATATAATAGGAGACGCAAAACCGCCACATGTCAACACCATAAAAAATCAGTATTTTTTTTAAAAAAATCCATCTATATATAATAGGAGAGGCAAAACCGCCACATGTCAACACCATAAAAAGAAGTATTTTTTTTAAAAAATTATCTATCTATATATAATAAGAGAGACAAAACTGCCACATGTCGACACCATAAAAAATTAGTATTTTTTTAAAAAAATTATTTTAATAATCTATCAAAAAAACTCTCTCTATTTATTTATATCAAATAGATATAACCACATTTGTAACCAAAAAAATAATAATTAACAAATAATTTGGAGAAAAAACTACCCAAGTTTCACTGTTTCTTGCTTTCAAACTGTTCCTATTTTCATTTATTACTTTCAATCTCCTAACTCTAATTCTTTTTGCATTCAAATTTTCTGTGTTCAATTTTTACTGTCTATTCAACAATTATGCTTTTTGATTAATATTTTGGATTGCAGGAAAAAGAAAAATCAAAGTCAAAGAAATAGATAAGAAGGCGGGGTACAAGAGAAACCCCAATCGTTTGTGGAGGAAAAGATGAATAATGAATATTGCAGAATTTCAAGTCTTCAGTGAATTTTGATACGATTCCCAAAAAAATCTCATAAAATACTATTGGTACGATACACTTTAAATTATATAATCATACTATCTTATTATGAAATGCAACACGTTCTTGAAATTGAAAAAAAATTATGAGTAAGGGTGGTGAAATTCTGTGCACTTTTTTTGCGAAAGAATTTTTGACAAATATTTTTCCTAAAATATGAATTAAGTTTGAAATTTGCGTGTGTTAAATATTGAATTATTTAGAGATGGTATCTTGGGGGTTTGGGCCACAGGTGACAAAAGAGTTTTAAAATGAGGTGTAGGTGACACAAGTCTTAATTATTAGTTGGAGGAGACAATTACTTTATTATGAATTAAGAAAGTTGGGGAAGTTTGAAAATAACTCACAAGTTTTTAAATTTACACTTTGATCCCAATGTATACCTAAAATAACGGAAAACGAAGAAAAAAAGACGTCTTTCTCTCTCTTCTCATCCATTGTTGTTTTCTCTCTCTTAGCGATTTTTGTTTATCATTGTTTCTGCTGCTTTATTCATCATCTTCTACTTCATTATCATCATCTTCTACTTTATTATCATCTTCTTCTTGTCGACCATTTGTTGTTGTTGTTGTTGTTAGTACAGGGCTACTGCTGCGATCTGACCAATTTCTTAGGTCAAATTTTGTTTACTACATCACTTTCCACTTTGGCATTACTTCATTGGTGACTTTGGTAAGTAAAATTATGATTTTTATTCGTATTTGTCATTTGGGTACACTTCTGTTTTTCCAACAATGGATAGAACCCCGATCATGAATCCAGCATAAGTGCCCACAATTAAAACAGATCAATCATCTGTTGCATCAGATAAGTAATTTGTTGCATCAGAAGATTTATCTGTTGCATCAGACTGTTTATCTGTTGCATCAGACGTATTATCTATTGCATCAGACATATTATCTCTTGTATCAGGATGTTTTTCTGTTGCACCAGACTAATTATCTGTTGCAACGAATGATTAATCTGTTTGAAACAACACAAATCAACCACTGCCACAAACCCAGCAGATAACCAATATGTTTTCAACTCTTGCTATTGCTACTGGATTCAAAATTATTCCTTACGTCCAATTACCCATCCCAAATTTTCTAATTCGATTTCTCATTTTACTTGTCTTTTTCATTAATCAAGAAAAGATTAAAAAAAATCCATGTTTTACCCTTTGCATTAATCATTTTTTCTTCAAATTAAAATGGAAACATCATTTAATAGGGAGACTATACGCCGATCGACGTTAAAAGCTTTCTTCTCTAATGAAATTTCGATTGAATAGCAAATAATGGTTATTTCAAACACGTTCACTGTCCCACCAACTGATCAGTGGGTTATGGTAAACTAGATATGTTATTAATTATTTTTCTTAATCAATGTGGCATCTCAATTTGGGACGGGTAATTTGAGACGGAGGGAGTACGAGTTAAAACGTCAGAGCCAAGCAAAGCAACAAACTAGTCATCTGTTGAAACAAACTATTTATCTGTTACATCAACTTCTTATCTGTTGCAACATGAGTAATCTGTTTTGAACAACACATCAACCCCTGCCACAAACCCAACAGATAAATCTTGCTATTGCTACTGGATTCTAAATTATTCCTTTTTACGTCGAATCGTCGATATGTTTGTTGAGAAGATAATAGACATAATGAAAATTAAATATGGAATAAAACGTCAAAGATCAAACATAATTTATTTATTAAACAAAAATAAATAAAAATACATATAATAGACTAAAAGAAAAATAATAATCTAATTATTATTATTATTATTATCATCTTCATCATTGCCATCCGTCCAATCTTCAACCGGAAGTAGCAAGGTCCTCCTCAACTTGCGTATCTCGCGGAGCATTCTTGCTCTAACTCCTCCCAGTTTCCATTGAAGGTCACGAACTTGATTCTGAAGTTCATTCACGGCGTTTTGCAGAAAAGCAACGTCCCACACTAGGTCAGCCATAATCTTATCTTCTAGAGTGTAATATGAAAGACGAGATGCAATAAATAACTAGAGTGTAGTTGAATGAACGATTGAGTAAGGAGGGACCTATTTATAGAGGATTGAATTTGAATGAGAGGCAAAAAGACGCGACTATTCACTTCCATACATTAATTATATTTTTGATTAAATTAAGAAGATAAATATTGTGATATAAGTCATGACTTTTCAAATTATTATTATTAATTAGTTCTTTTAAAGAACCGTTTTTATTGAGTTGTGGCAACAGATTCTATATCTGTTGCATCAGATAAAACATCTGTGACAACATATATATTATCTGTTGCAACAAATATAAAATATGTTGCGTCAGATAACATATTTGTTGCAACATATAATCTAACTGTTCACCTCCATTTATTAATTATATTTTTGAATAATGTGAAAATTAATGACTTAATTAAATTAAGAAATATTGTGATAAGTCATGACTTTTCAGATTATTATTATTAATTAGTTCTTTCCAAGAACCGCTTTTATTGAGTCGTGTCTCAATATAGGTTGCATCAGATAAATCATCTGTGACAACAGATATATCATCTGTTGCAACCATAGTGAACCTGTTGCATCAGGTAATTTATTTGTTGCAACATATAATCTACTTTTTTTAAAAAAAAATAACTATCATCATATCATTAATCCAAATTTGCTTACTTTTTTATTTTATAAATTAAAAAAAATACCTTTTCAAATTCCTTAATAAAATAATAACCATTTTATTATATAATAAATAATTTAAAAACAAATTCAAAAATAAAAATGGTGAAAAGTCACGATCAGTTATTAAAATTGCGGTTATAAATTGTGTTTATCATTTATTTCCTTATTATTTATTTACGAAACATTTTTCATATTGAATAATTGAAAAGTCATGTCTTTTTCTTTTCACCCTCTCAATAACGACAATAACCCTTTTTTATTAATAACCTCCAGGTGTAACATATGATCGGTCTGTCGTAGCAGATTAACCTCTAACTGTTGACACAAATTACTGCTCAATTCCTACCACCAACCGTCGACATGTTAAGAACAAGGAATAAATAGAATGATTATTATTAAATACAAAATAAGAATTAAAAATTCAAAGTCGACAACAAAATGAAATGAATGTTCATAGATTTTTGAATCCCTTGGGTAGATCCGATATACAAAAGGAGGAAAATAATCGCTAAAATAAAAAACACTACCTAATTATTATTACTACTATTATTATTATTGTCAATCAGACATTTTTCATCCGACAGCCTTGCTCCGAAGTCAGTCAAATCTCTCTGGAGTTCATCAAACTGCCTTTGAAGTTCACGTAAGGAATCGATATGAATATTCTTGTATGAATCTGGATCATCCAATTTGTAAGGAGGGACCTGTTTATAAATTATTATATCTCAGAAAGAAAAGAAAATTTCTTTAAAATAAATCTAACAGATGGGTAATTTGTTGCAAAATATATTTTTTTTGTTAGATAACTTACAACATACTGGCAATCTTTTGCAACAGATGTATATATCTGTTTGATTTCTACAACAGGTTGATCAACTGTCGTAACAGATGTCTCCAATTGTTTGACAATATAAACAGATGTGTCATCTGTTGCAACAAGCTAGTTATCTATTTATTCAATTTAAGTCATAGATGGGCTAGGAAGAATAAGGTGCGTGCAGATGGATCCACTATCATATGTGTGGGAGTTAAGTATGTATTACTGATAAGGTCACCCGGACAACACATACAAAGTACAATGTTTTTGTGAATGCAATTTTTAACCGATTAAGCATTGATCATTCAAACAAGATCCTTCATTGTACCATTAAGTTTGATGGGTTCAAAATTGATAAGGCTGAGGACCTCATGAAAATGGTGCAAATACCATGTTACGAATTACTGATGGTTGTTGCTCGTGTTTATACGTGTCAAGTTTTGAGAAGGGATCAATAGTTGTCGTCACTACAGAGAACCAATAGCGATTGGACTTAACTTTAAGTGTGATTGGACCCTTAGAGGACCCTTAAAGACTCGCACTTCATCAAACAAGAATGGAAAACCAACATAGTTATTGCCCTGGCCAAAATTTATATGGTTGGGTTGCTCGCTCGGGGTGATGATTATATGCCAGAAGGTGCGATAGGAGAATGCTTTCGAGGGAAAATGGGTGGTTGATGGAAGACTATATCATCTGAGAGCTAATTGAAGAAGAGACATAGGGTAGAAAGTAACTTCTAACGAATTTGGCCGATGGAATTATCTTAACAGATGCAAAATCTGAATCAAGTGCAAATATAAAAGTGTATTTGGTAATGTAATTTCATCTGTTGTGTCTCTGAAAGAAAAATAATGCAGATGGACACTTTGCTAGGGAGCTGCGTGGTCGGGATTATCACCTAGGTAGAAAATAGGAGAAGACCAAAAAAGCAGCCTCACGGGCATCGATGGTAGAAATGATGTTCAACAAGCCTAGAAAACTTACGCCAACAACAACTGCAGTTAAAATAAGGAAACTAAGCGAAGGCGGCAGTTACTGAATTTTAAATTTCATCCCATGACTTCTTGTTTGTGTTTTCGATCAGGTCCACTGCCGTTGACCTGATCAAAACCACAAATGAGATTAAAAGGAAAATAAAGTATAATTACTTCCTTAGCAATATGGATTAATTGATTGTGTTTTCTTGCCTTAGCATGCTTTCAATATTTCTTGGAGAAGATCAGATGTTTGCTGTAGTATATGAATCCCGATAATTTTCAAGCTTGCCTCCAGCTTGTTGATTTTGTATTCAAGCTGGTCGTTTCCATCTTCGAAGTTGGTAAGGAGTTCCTCGTCTCTTGTGAGCTCGATCAGGAACACTACCTTCAAAGTTGTGGCATTCTAGAAGCCCTTCAGAACACTTTCTTCAGAAGCCTTAAATGATACATGGAGGGTCGCTGTGTTTGTTTTAGGTCAAAATGTGTTGATGCACGTTGAAGATGTGGTCCCAACAGTTGAACAACACACTTTTATCGAGCGTTGCTCCATGCATCTTGCTCAAGAAATTTGATAAATTAGTAAGCATGGAGTTACGTAGTGTGTGATCTAAACCGGTTCTACCAAGCCTATCAAACGTTACGTAACTCCAAGCTCATTACCTTATCAAAAAAATATGCCCGAGTTAGTGCATAAATCAAACAAGCCCAATCTGTCAGTCTTTCTACTGATCACTCTTCTCCAATATAGATGACAAGATATCTGCTATGCAAAAGTCTACACCGTCGCCAGACATGCTTGTCCGGGAGAAGAGTCTTTAGAAAATTGCTCCCGGGCAATCATGTCTGGCGACGGTGTAGACTTTTGCATAGCAGATATCTTGTCATCTATATTGGAGAAGAGCGATCAGTAGAAAGACTGACAGATTGGGCTTGTTTGATTTGTGCACTAACTCGGTCATATTTTTTTGATAGGGTAATGAGCTTGGAGTTACGTAACGTTTGATAGAATTGGTAGAGACAGTTTAGATCACACGCTACGTAAATCTATGCTTACTAATTTATCAAATTGGTTAAGCAAGATGCATGGAGCAACACTCGATAAAAGTGTGTTGTTCAACTGTTGGGACCACATCTTCAACGTGCATCAACACATTTTGACCTAAAACAAACACAGAGACCCTCCATGTATCCTTTAAGGCTTCTGAAAAAAGTGTTCTCAAGGGCTTCTAGAATGCCACAACTTTAAAGGTAGTGTTTTTGATCGAGCTCACAAGAGACGAGGAACTCCTTACCAACTTCGAAGACGGCAACGACCATCTTGAATACAGAATCAACAAACTGGAGGCAAGCTTGAAAATTATCGGGATTCACATACTACAACAAGCATCTGATCTTCTTCAAGAAATGTTGAAGGCATGTCAAGGTAAGAAAACACAATCAATTATAACCATATTGCTAAGGAAGCAATGATACTCTATTTGTCTTTCAATCTCGTTTGTGGTTCCGATCAGGTCAAAGACAGTGGACCTGATCGAAAACACAAATAAGAAAGCATGGGATGAAATTTAAAATTCAAAAATTGCCGCCTTCGCTTAGATTCCTTATTTTAACTACAATTGTTGTTGGCGTAAGTTTTTTAGACTTGTTGTACATCATTTCAACCCTCGATACCCGTGAGGCTTCTTTGTTGCTCTTCTCCTATTTTCTATCTAGGTGATAATCCCGACCACGCAGCTCCCTAACAAAGTGTCCATCTACATTATTTTTCTTTCAGAGAAACAACAGATGAAATTACATTACCAGATACACTTTCATATTTACACTTGATTCAGATTTTTGCATCTGTTAAGATAATTCCATTGGCCAGATTCGTTAGAAGTTGCTTTGTACCCTATGTCTCTTCCTCAATTAGCTCTCAGATGAGATAGTCTTCCATCAACCACCCATTTTCCCTCGAAGGAATTTTCCTACTGCACCTTCTGGCATATAATCATCACCCCGAGCGAGCAACCCAACCATATAAATTTTGGCCAGGGCAATAACTATATTGGTTTTTCATTCTTGTTAGATGTAGTGCTAAGCTTCGAACGCCCTTTAAGGGTCCAATGCACCCTAAAAGTTAGTCCAATCGCTATTAAATCTCTTTACAATGACACCAAAATTAGATCCCTTCACAATACTTGACAAATAAATATGAGCAACAACCGACATTAAATCTTAACAGGGTATCAGAACCATATTCATGGCCCCTCAGCCTTATCAGTTCGGACCTACCAAACTTAACTGTAAAATTACAGACATCTTGTTTGAACGATCTATGACTAATCAGTAAAAACAATATTCATAAAATCAGTGCACTCTATGTGTGTTTCCACGATAACATTATCAGTAATACATACCTCCCACATATGAAGTGGTTTTATCTGCAAGCAGCCTATTCGTCCGAACCCATCTTTACTGCAGCCTCTTGCGATAGTCCATCAAAAGTTGATCAACTGTCAGTTCCTTATATCTACAAAGAAGAGGAAAAAAATTGATGTCACAAAAAGAACATTATCCATCTGTTGCAACAGATGTGGAGTCTGATGGAATAAATCAAACTAGCCTTTCTGGTGGTTTTATTTGTTCCAACAGTTTCTCCATCTATTGCAACATCAATAACAACATAAACATCAACAATAAAGAAACAATAACATGTATTCCAACAACATCATCAACAACAAAGAAGCAACATCCTTTGTTCCAGAACCATCAACAACAACACACCACAAGTTTCAACAACGCCAACCCCACCAACAACATCAATAACTGCATCAGTAATAAATAAACAAATAAAATACATACAAAAAAAATGATACTGCCAACAAGGCTTTTAAACTTCTCCCAACAGATGACTTTTTTCTCATATTGTAATAAAGATTCTCGGTTTATTTATTCAACACTTAAAATTTCCTTCAAATTTTTTTAATAAATATGATATGGGTAAATAGTAATTAAATAAAAAAGAAGATGTGAATAACTTGAAAAGAAGAAGACGAGAATGAAAGAGCAATAATGAACCATACCTTAATATCAAAAAGGGGATCAAAATAGAAATTTAAGTCGAGGAAAGATATGGATCAATTTTTATCTGAAAAGAGCTTCGTTATGAGAAGAGAAGAGAAAATAGAAAAAAAAGGTTGTGCCCCTAAAGAGGAGAGAAAGAAAAAGATGAGAGTTGAATAAAATAAACTGCAGCTGAAGGAAGAGATGAGATAATTTCTAATTTCTATAGATGTATGTATGTATTGTGTACGTAGACGCGGTGGTTTTCAATATTCATTAATTAATATTCATTAATTTCATTAATAATTTGAGGGGCACGAGGAAGACTAAGACTACTACCATTGAAAAGACAAGACAAGACTGCTCAATGAACTCACTTTTGAGATATCCAAGAAACATTTTTTACCGTCTTTAGTAGTAAGTACTACTACTTGATATTATCTACTCGGACTAGAACCTTGCTTTAAAATTAAAAGAGAAAAAAAGGTTTTCAAACAGATATTTCATTTGTTGCAACATATATAAGTATCTGTTTAGAAATCCGAACATCTCAATCATCTGTTACAACAGATATAAATATCTGTTTAAAAATTCCAACAACTCAGTCATCTGTGACAACAGATAAAAATGTTCATTTGATAATTAATTAAATTAGATATGTCATCTATTACAACAGATATAAGTATCTGTTTGAAAATTTCCAATATCTCAGTCATCTGTCACAACAGATGCAAATTTCTATTTGATAATTAAATTAGATATGTCATCTGTTACAACAGATATGAATACCTGTTTGAAAATTTTCAACAACTCAGTGGTTTGTTGCAACAAATTTTATTGCAATTGATTTAGGTGGAACTAGGGATGAATGAATGAGCTCGCAGAGTCAACTACAAATCCAATCGAGTCTTTGCAATTGCATGGCATTGGTATTGCGTTCATCCTGACCCGAGTCATCGATCGATCACTCTGAGTTGAAATGAGTTCTCATCAACTCAATGTTAGTATAGTGATAGTACCTAAGTTGATTTAGGTGGAACTAGGGATGAATAATAAGCTCACAGAGTCAACTACAAGTCCAATCGATTCTTTGCAATTGCATGGCGTTGGTATTGCGTTCATCCTGACCCGAGTCGTCGATCGATCACTCTGAGTTGAAATGAGTTCTCATTAACTCAATGTTAGGATAATAATAGTACCTAAGTTGATTTAGGTGGAACTAGGGATAAATGAATGAGCTCGCAGGGTTAACTACAAATCCAATCGAGTCTTTGCAATTGCATGACGTTGGTATTGTATTCATCCCGACCCGAGTCGACGATCGATCACTCTGAGTTGAAATGAGTTCTCATCAACTCAATGTTAGGATAGTGATAGTACCTAAGTTGATTTAGGTGTAACTAGGGATGAATAATGAGGTCGCAGAGTCAATTACAAATTCAATCGAGTCTTTGTAATTGCATGGCGTTGGTATTGCGTTCATCCCAACCCGAGTCATCGATCGATCACTCTGAGTTGAAATGAGTTCTCATCAACTCAATATTAGGATAGTGATAGTACCTAAGTTGATTTAGGTGGAACTAGGGATGAACAAATAAGCTCGCAGGGTCAACTACAAATCCAATCGAGTCTTTGCAATTGCATGACATTGGTATTGCGTTTATCTCGACCTGAGTCGTCGATCGATCACTTTGAGTTAAAATGAGTTCTTATCAACTCAATTTTAGGATAGTGATAGTACATAAGTTGATTTAGGTGGAACTAGGGATGAATGAATGAGCTTGCAGGGTCAACTACAAATCTAATCGAGTCTTTGCAATTACATGGCATTGGTACTGCATTCATCCCGACCCAAGTCATCGATCGATCACTCTGAGTTGAAATGAGTTCTTATCAACTCAATATTAGGATAGTTATAGTACCTAAGTTGATTTAGGTGGAACTAGGGATGAATGAATGAGCTCGCAGGGTCAACTACAAATCCAATCGAGTCTTTGCAATTGCATGACGTTGGTATTGTATTCATCCCGACCCGAGTCGACGATCGATCACTCTGAGTTGAAATGAGTTCTCATCAACTCAATGTTAAGATAGTGATAGTACCTAAGTTGATTTAGGAGGAACTAGGGATGAACGAATAAGCTCGCAGGGTCAACTACAAATCCAATCGAGTCTTTGCAATTGCATGGCATTGGTACTGCGTTCATCTCGACCCAAGTCATCGATCGATCACTCTGAGTTGAAATGAGTTCTTATCAACTCAATATTAGGATAGTTATAGTACCTAAGTTGATTTAGGTGGAACTAGGGATGAATGAATGAGCTCGCAGGGTCAACTATAAATCCAATCGAGTCTTTGCAATTGTATGGCGTTGGTATTGCGTTCATCCCAACTCGAGTCATCGATTGATCACTCTGAGTTGAAATAAGTTCTCATCAACTCAATATTAGGATAGTGATAGTACCTAAGTTGATTTAGGTGGAACTAGGGATGAATGAATGAGCTCGCAGGGTCAACTACAAAACCAATCGAGTCTTTGTAATTGCATGGCGTTGGTATTGCGTTCATCCCAACCCGAGTCATCGATGAATCACTCTGAATTGAAATAAGTTCTCATCAACTCAATATTTTAAAAACTATATCTTTTAAATTTTTTAAAATTAATTAAGATCAATTCGGACCAAATTAGCAATTTCAAAACTTGTCATTCTTTTCTAAAATTACAAATCAACCCATACAAATCATCCATTTGCGCGAAAAACTTTTCATTTCAAATCCTAAGTTCTCTCTATTCTCTTTCTCTCTCGGGGTCTCCTCTTCCTCTCAACAATACAAACAACAACTACTCAACATATTTCTTAACCCTTCAAAATAGGTCGATTTTCTTCCCATTCATGACTACATATAGTTGTTGTTTTTTACTTCATTCCTGCTTGTATTCGTTGTTTTCTCTGTCTTCGCATGTAACAGAGTTCTAGAAGAGTTCTACATTTGTTCTTTATTCTAAAAAATAGGGCTTTATAGTTAATGATAAAAAAAGACTTTTAGTTGTATTATCTTCGAGAATGGGTTAACAATTTTGAGTTTGGATGCTAAAAAAGTAGGAAGCACCCAAGAAAACCCTAGTTTTTCTCTCAGTGTTTTGTTGACTGTCGTGGTATTATTGGATGGTGTTTGTGGTGATGTTGGTGGTGTTGGTATTTGTGTTTTTTAGCTGTGGTGTCGGTGGTCTTGGTATTGGTATTGGTGGTGGTCTTGGTGGCATTGGTTGTGGTGGTGGTGGTCCATATATTGCAATGGGTGGAAAATCTGTTGGGAGATTTTAAATAGGTATTCAAACAGATTCCTTATCTGTTCCAACTGATGGGTTATCTATTGGAGTATTTTCTTGTACAACTCAATATTAGGATAGTTATAGTACCTAAGTTGATTTAGGTGGAACTAGGGATGAATGAATGAGCTCGCAGGGTCAACTATAAATCCAATCGAGTCTTTGCAATTGTATGGCGTTGGTATTGCGTTCATCCCAACTCGAGTCGTCGATTGATCACTCTGAGTTGAAATAAGTTCTCATCAACTCAATATTAGGATAGTGATAGTACCTAAGTTGATTTAGGTGGAACTAGGGATGAATGAATGAGCTCGCAGGGTCAACTACAAAACCAATCGAGTCTTTGTAATTGCATGGCGTTGGTATTGCGTTCATCCTAACCCGAGTCATCGATGAATCACTATGAATTGAAATAAGTTCTCATCAACTCAATATTTTAAAAACTATATCTTTTAAATTTTTTAAAATTAATTAAGATCAATTCGGACCAAATTAGCAATTTCAAAACTTGTCATTCTTTTCTAAAATTACAAATCAACCCATACAAATCATCCATTTGCGCGAAAAACTTTTCATTTCAAATCCTAAGTTCTCTCTCTTCTCTTTCTCTCTCGGGGTCTCCTCTTCCTCTCAACAATACAAACAACAACTACTCAACATATTTCTTAACCCTTCAAAATAGGTCGATTTTCTTCCCATTCATGACTACATATAGTTGTTGTTTTTTACTTCATTCCTGCTTGTATTCGTTGTTTTCTCTGTCTTCGCATGTAACAGAGTTCTAGAAGAGTTCTACATTTGTTCTTTATTCTAAAAAATAGGGCTTTATAGTTAATGATAAAAAAAGACTTTTAGTTGTATTATCTTCGAGAATGGGTTAACAATTTTGAGTTTGGATGCTAAAAAAGTAGGAAGCACCCAAGAAAACCCTAGTTTTTCTCTCAGTGTTTTGTTGACTGTCGTGGTATTATTGGATGGTGTTTGTGGTGATGTTGGTGGTGTTGGTATTTGTGTTTTTTAGCTGTGGTGTCGGTGGTCTTGGTATTGGTATTGGTGGTGGTCTTGGTGGCATTGGTTGTGGTGGTGGTGGTCCATATATTGCAATGGGTGGAAAATCTGTTGGGAGATATTAAATAGGTATTCAAACAGATTCCTCATCTGTTCCAACTGATGGGTTATCTATTGGAGTATTTTCTTGTAATGTGGCGTAGAATAATTTATTAAAATTTGTCCACCTGTTGCAACAGGTGGAATATCTGTTGGGAGATATTAAATAGGTCTTCAAACAGATTTGGGTTCCCCATCTGTTCCAACTGATGGATTGTCCATTGGAGTATTTTTTTCGGTTATGTAGTAATAATAATTTATTGAAATTTGTCTCACCTTTTTTAGAAAAATTATGCAGACATCAAATGCAATGTATTTTTTATTTTTCTTTTGTTTATAGTTAAAAGATGTCTCCCAAAAGAAAAGAAACTAAAAGTGGAGAAAGTAGATCAACTTCCGGTCACCAAACAAAAAAGGCTAGAGTACAGATAGATTCGGAGGAACTTCCAGAACAATCTCAGTCAGGGTAAAATGAAGTCGAGGAAAGTGATAACTCCTCCTCACCAATGGGGCGTGAAATAATATCAAAATTCTAGCATGATTCTGTCAAAATCATTAGTATTGACAAGTTTCGAGTTGCGATGCCGATGAATAACCTTAAACCAGTATTTGGTGATCTTGTACTTAAATGTCAGTTGGGGAAACCTTTTGATGAACTTAGGAGTATTATAAAGAAGGAAAACATAGATGGAATTTTTAAGAAGAGTTGTTTTGCACACTTTCTTGAGCCGTCTAGGCCCCGCCCTCTCCGTTTCCCAATGATCATGGTATATGACCTTCTCAAGCATAGGATCATGTATGCGGGGGATGATGGAGGTTCGAAGGAGGGTGAAAAAAAGATGGATGAAGTATGGATCAACTACTGTGGCATGCCGGTTTGTTTTGGATTGAAAGAGTTTGCCATTGTGACGGGCTTGAGATGTGATCGTCCAGAAGAACCTCCCATCAAGAAAACACCCTACAAAGGGTCCAACAAACGCAATGTAAAAAAAATGAATTGTTGGACATTGTTGGACCTAGCTACAAAGTGGAGGATTTGATGGCGGATCTCAAGAATAAAGACATACCAAATCACTACAGGGAGAAATTGTGCTTTGTTTGGTTTGTCCATTCCGTTTTATTGGAAAGAGACGTCAGGAAAGTCATAGAACGTGATTTGTTGGTGCTTGCTGATGATTTTGGGAAATTCAACGATTATCCCTGGGGATACGACAGCTACTACTTGACTGTCAAATATTTACTGAAAGAGCTAAAGCCAAAGACGACCACATTATACAGCTTTTCTTGGGATTTCATGGTAAAATTGATCACTATTTTTACTCATTCATTAATTTATATTGAATATACTTGTGACTTTTTTTTTGCTTGCTTCCTGTTTACAATTTTTAGGATTGGGCATGTGAAGCCATTCCTTCCCTCCTAAAGCATTTCAAGAATTACCTGGATAAGGTTTCTCATCCAAGGATCCTTAGGTGGTTGGCTGCAGTAGAGAGCAGAAAAATAAATATTAACGAGGCTGATCTCTTTAACCCTCGAGATAATGCAGTACATCTTCTTTCAACTAAAATAATTTGCCTCAAAGAAATATATTGAAACAGATGTTCCATCTATTGCGACAGATGGGTCATCTGTTGCAACAGATTACCCATCAACTATAACTGGTGCAACAGATGGGTAATCTATTACGACAGAGGATCCATATTTCACAACAGATTAACCATATGTTGCTCTAGTCTCTGAACCCTACTCAACAGATTACCCATCTACTGCAAATTATGCAACAGATGGGTAATCTGATGCAAAATATTATCAATCTGTTTCAACATACAGATCAGCTGTTGTTGTAGCTAGATCATCTGTTGTATAAGTTGGATATGTTTACATTACCCGAGCCCCATGTAACCCAACTGAATGCAAATTATTATTATATGATTTAAATTCCTCCTGTCTTTTTTATAGGTTGTGCATCCTTGGATCGTGCCTACCATTGATGGGCTGGGAATGACTTCTTTTATTACTCTGGGTCTTGTTGATACAAAAGAAGACCCAACAGTGGAGTTAATAAAGAAGGAATTGGATGGATCAACATCCATAAGAAGAACAGTTAGTCAAGGTCAGTCTAATGTTGAAGCTCTTCACGATCAAACTCAAACTGTAACAGATCCGGGTGTTTCTTCTAGGGGTGTTGCTGGTGGAGTTGTTTGTGATAGTGGTATCTATCATGCTGCTGCCAGTCATGATTATGAGCATGTTGGTGCTAAAAAAAAATGTTTGAAAACACCCCTTGCCCCAGTCCTCCCTCTCACCCCTACACCGGTCCCTTCCACACTTACAGTGGTCTCTCTCACCCTTTCTCATCCTCATGTTCTCATTGCAAATGCAAAGTGTGCAAAGACAGAGAGGATAAACTCCTCGACAAGCTAGAGGCTATTGCTGAAGCTGTCGAGTAGTTGAAATCCAAGAGCGATATCATACCATCCAACGAGGTGAGGGAGCCATGCACTCCTACAGTAGAGGTTAGGAGGAAGAGAGGAAAAAATAGACAAATTCTCTTCGTTCTGAAATCATCAAAAATTGTAACTCCCCCCCTCTCCAATAGTTGTTAAAGTTCAGGGGCCGCCGAAGAAGGTGGACATATTCGCGGTGCTTGGCAAGGAGAAGAAGAAGGAACTGGAAGAATTCATCAAGATGAAGGTTCAAAAAGAATACACCATGCATTCATTTGCCGCCAAAGACTTCTCGAATATGACAAATATGTGTGTGTGGTACGAGGACAAGGTAAGTTTACTTTTGATAACCTACCCTTCCAATCTACTCCATGAAGAAGAATCTACGTAGCAGATGTGTAATCTGTTGCAAAAACTTAGTATTGTGTTGCAACATAATACATATCTGTTGCATAAGTTGCGTTGGTTGGGTAATCTGTGAACTGATTCAGAGAACCCTCTGCATCGGATTCTTTCAACTGTGTTTTTATTCTTTACAATTACTAACCTATTTAAAAATTGACTTCTTATTCCACAGTATGTTGATGAAATTCTCTGCCTCATGAGGGGCAGGCAATTAGCGTACCCAGATGCTTATGATGCTACCGATAGGATAATGAACCTCAACTTCTATAATAATTTCAAGGATAGATACGCTAAACTCTGTAAGATAGCTGATTCCGGTGGCCCAGGATTTGATTAGTTAGTTTCTACATTCCAATGGGATGAAGAAGTGATTAAATATGTTAGAGGGAAGAGGCCATATCCACACGGTAAGAGCTGGACCAAGGCAAAGAGAATCCTTGCAGTCATGAACGTGGATGTCACATATTTTCTCACTGTTCAGATACTACTATACAAGGGAAAGATTAAGGTTTATGACTGCAACTTACCTTTCTTCAGCGAGAAAACGTTTTTAACCCACATACAACCACTCTTGAAGTTGTTGCCCAAGTTGTTGATGCAGAGTAAGCTGATGGATCATTTGCCGGATGAAGTCTTGGCGAAGGAATCATGGAATTTTGAAGGTTGAAATAAGAACATCCATCTCCCAAGAAATACAACCGTTGCAGCGTGCGGGCCGTACTCGCTTATATACATCGGGTGTTTACTGACCGACACACAAATGACCGGTGTGTGCGACACCATTGTGGGAAAGATACAATGGGTCTGGGCATATGGGGTACTAACTAAATGGTTGGAGCCCGTGTATAAAAAAGAACATGTACAAAGATAGAGACAAGCACGATAACAAATTTTCATTTCAAGCCAATTTACTTTACATGTAGTGGCAATAATTTTTATGTCTAGCCAAGTTGAATTTTTATAATGCAACAGATTTTATATCTGTCTAATAGATATAGTACCTGTTATGACAGATTGATTATCTCTTGGAATAGGTTGGTCATCTGTTGCGTTATGCAGATGTTCCCAGTCTATCTATCGCAACAAATTTATGATTTGTTGCAACATATAACTTATCTGTTGCAACTGATCGATAATATGTTGGAGCAAATAAAAAAAGTAGGAAGACCTGTTATATAATTTCAAGCAGATGACCTACGTGTTGCATCTCATGTTGCAACATATGTCTAAATCTGTTTGAAAAGATATGTCGTCTGTTGCAGTAGATGTATTATCTGTTGGGATATTTGAATCTAGTACTCCATTTCAATTAACATGTTCAAAACTAAGAATTAGTTATATTCATAGACAAAATAAAATAAATCAAAGCCTTCGGAAATTACATGAAATAACTCAACAAATAAATAAAATGTAAAAAAAATCATTATGGGTACCAACGGTCTACTCTACAAATAAATCAACAAGTTAAACCAAGGAGGATAGGTTATTACATTGACGGACTCAAGCTATAAAGATCTAATCAATATGAACAAGTTATTCTTTATCTGGTGCTACAAAATTCGGCTTTGGTCGTCTGGATCTTTAATGCCGGTTGCGTACGGCTTCTAAGCTTTCGCTTCTCCATATTTCCATAAAAGAGCAGCATATCTTTTGCGGAGTAATCCGACATCAAGTTCATCATTTGGTACTTGTAATCCATCGCTCAAATACTCGGCATAGGCGGCAACAAAAGGACCGCAATCCCTGCATTATAAAAAAATAGATAATCCATATCCTGCAGTTCATGCAAGCTTTGTGAAATTTGTAAAATGAAACTAAATCATGACACTTAAACTTACAGGCTACCAATGGTTCAACATATTGTACATTAAATGGATTAGCCATTTTATCCCGGTATACTTCAATCGTCGAACAATCAGTACGAACCTTTTGGTCCAAAAAGCCACTCATATCAAGGTAAGTAGGCAATATTTTGGCCAGCTTTTGTATCTCAAACGACGGCCCGGAACGTCTCATTCGCAACATCGAGTCATAAACTCAGATGCGCCTCTCTTTTAGAACGACGACAGCCAACACCCAATTAAATTCATCACCATAATTGATTGGGATGTACACTTCGTCGACCAAATGCCAAGGTAAGCCATCCGTAATGCTAAAACCTTTGATGATATTGATTAAGCATTCCTCGTTTCGGAAAACTTTCGACTGCTATTGACAATACCTATCGTAGGCATTATTGATGTAAACTTTGTACAAATAATTGCCTGTTGTGTATCTGTATTGTTCTTGTGTTTGCAACTTGGCCTTCTTTCGGAGGTAGTAAAAAATGACATCGATGTGCTGCATATATTATCAAATATTTCGGATTACATGACAAAAAAATCAATACGCAGATGCAATTAAATAAAGTATTAATTAATAGTAATATGTATGACATTTAAACCTCAGCATTCCAGCAAGTTTGGGGCTGTGACATCAAATAGAACCAATTTTTTATTCTGGGATGTGCAACAATAAAGTCGAACGTATCAAAATCAAGAATCGATTCGTTCACTTTGTAGCGCTTGTCATTTTATTTTCTACATGATGATTTATATGTGTTAATGTTAGGTTCTTACAACAAGAATTGTATAAACCAATATCTCTAAAATTGATTTATGTACCTGCCGGCATGATGCTTTAATAGTCCATCGGCAATCCATTTTGAATAGTCGTTGATCAATTGTGTTAGTTTTTTTGAAGCCTAGTCTGAGATGTTGAACCCTTCAAACGGGTAATTCTTGCATTCTCCCAAACTGACAGGCTCCACTTTTTCTTCATCTTTGGAACCAGTTGATGGATTATCAACTGTGATATTATGCTCTTCGACAGTAGCTGTGACATCCACCTGGAAAGCTAGAATTGTCAATATTAAGTAGAGATATACAACAAAATTTCTATCTGTTGCAATAGATGAGTCTTATGTTGCATCAGATGGATTATCTGTTGGGACAAATTCGAATAGGTAAATTAGAGCAGTACGATAATTTCGAACAGATGACCCATCTGTTGCAACATAAGACTCATCTGTTGAAACAGATAACGAATCTGATGCAACATGTTAGACAATAGTTGCAACAAATGTATATATCTGTTTGATAATTTTCAGCAGATGTATCATCTGTTGAAACAGATATGTGCTTGTTTGTTTTTTTGGAACAGATGATGTACATTCACCTTTTTCAGCTCATGCTGCTCTTCTGTGGCCCTTGCACACTGAACATTGGTGCAAGACAAAGATAGAGGCATCAGAATATTGCTTTTTTTGATGATTGATGATGCCTTGAAAGTGT
This sequence comes from Capsicum pubescens, assembly GCA_030864215.1. Taxonomy (NCBI): domain Eukaryota; kingdom Viridiplantae; phylum Streptophyta; class Magnoliopsida; order Solanales; family Solanaceae; genus Capsicum; species Capsicum pubescens. Next base: position 181,098,359 of record CM061539.1, on the reverse strand, counting down.
CTTTCCTTCTCCTCTTAGCCGCCTTGATCTCTAGTGGAGTGTCTGAATATAAAATCCTCTTTGATGGAATGACACCCCTCTTAGATGTCAGTTTTTTTACCGAAGCAATTAGTACATTAATAGCATTAATCACTCCATCGTGTTTCGCCTTGCATTCTTGACATTTGCATGAAGAACATTCGCTAGATGCGGTAAAATCTGGAGAAAAATCTGTACAACCATTATGATCATAATCATAATGGCTTGTTGTTTCAAAAACTGTAAGAGGAGCATCATTAGCCCCACCCTCCAAAATTATTTTTCTTATGATGGTTGTTGCTCCAAACAATTTTATTTTTATTCCATCAACGACCTTAGGGTCCGATAAAGTTTGCATAGATCGTAAAGTAAGAAAAAATGGCATCTTCAACTCTCAGTTGGTCGGAACAAGCCATGGATGGACAATCTAAAATAAATCGGTACATATATTAAGAATGATGATGAAATCATTTAATCATTAATTAAAACAAAAACTTGATTAGAATTGGACTTACTGCTTCCTTGGGGGGATTGAAAATATCAAGAATTTTGCATTTTTATTGGTTTTGGCCGACAACCATCTCAGAATTCTTGGACAAGAAACTTCTTCCTGGTAGTTCACTTGTTGTCTCAAATAAGAAATGACTTCAAATGCCCAAGCCTATAACATAACACCAATAAATTAAAATCATTATTGAATAAAAAAATGATGAATCATATCATGATAAAAGAAATATTTACCATGAAGGCCCATGGAAAGCCATATAAGTTGACTATTTTTGGCATTAACGGAGTCAACAAATATTCGACAGTCATTTTGAAGCTATCATAACCCCAAGGATAGTTGTTAAATGCCTCAAGATCCTCGAAGAGATTTATTAAACCGAGACTTATGTTGTTGTTAACGTCTCTTGCCCAAAGAACATTATGCACAAACCAAACCAAGCACAATGATTGCTTGTGCTTCTTTGAAAGTCCTTTACCTTTCAACGCTTCTATCAGATTTCTATTTTTGAAGCTTGGACCAACAATGGACACCAGGTCATCACGATCACTCGACTTGCCTTTTCCTTTTTTGGGTGTGCGGGGTGCTTTTTTTTGGGTCAGAGTAGGTATAACTTGAGAAGGAGGAGGATAGCATTTTAGTCCGGTAACTATGGCAAACTCCTTCCAACCAAAACAAACAGGCATGCCACAGTAATTTATCCACACCTCATCCATCTTATCTTTATTTTCATACATAACCCTGCGCTTAAGAAGATCATATACCATTTTCATCTGGAAACGAGCATTGTTGTCCTCCGGTAAATCAATATATTGCCCAAAGCAGCTTTCCCTGAAATAAGAATCCAATTTTTGTTCTCGGAGTATTTTTCTGAAGGCGTCTAAAGATTTTCCTATGACTGACTTAACCATGAGATCACCCATTAAATCTGTGGCACCATCGCACTGCATTCTCACAGGATAACGATCAATGCTGAAGGTTTTGACCAACTCTTCGTCGGAAGGGCTATTAGCATTTGGATCATCTCTTTTGAATGATTCCTCTTCCTCGTGTTCATTATCTTCTGCTCCTGATTGAGATAACGCTTGTAAAACAAGCTCATAGAGTGGTGGATGTAGCTGAGCTGCTGCACTTGTATCTTTACTTGGACTTGATTCGATTTCTTTTCTTTTGGGAGCCATGTTATCTTAAATTAACAGGAACATAACATAGATTATAATTGATTAATGCATAACAGTAATATAACAGTTCCAACAGACAACTAATCTGTTGCAATATATAACTAACCTGTTGCAATGGATGAGTAATTCGTGGGAACCATAAAAATAGCACTAATCTGTTGCACATGGTATTTTATCTGATGCAACATATAACTGACCCATTGCAACGGATGAGTAATCTGTTGGAAACCATAAACACAGATCACTAATCTGTTGCACTAGGTATTTTATCTGTTGCAACATATAACCGACCTGTTGCAACGGATGAGTAAATCATTGAAAAGAATAAAAACGGATCACTAATTTGTTGCACCAGGTATGTTATCTGTTGCAACATATAACCAACCTATTGCAACGGATGAGTAAACCGTTGAAAAGAATAAAAACAGTCCTAATCTGTTGCAAAATGAAGAGTAAACCGTTGGAAAGAATAAAAATAGATCACTAATCAGTTATCTGTTGGATCAATACTATTTAGATTTCTTTCAAACAGAAGAGTCTTCTGTCGCAACAGATGAATGATCTGTTAGATTGTTCACCTGTTGCATCAGATTTTCATAGTTGCATTAGATTTTCATCTGTTGCATCAGATTTTCATCTGTTGCATCATATAATTCATCTGTTACATCAGATGTTTCATCTGTTGCACTACCATTTTTACTAAGACAAACAATAAATCAACCCAGCAACACCAACACATCACACACACACACACTAAGAACATCAACTGTGACAAAAAATAACCAACAAATTTGAATCAACAGTACGACAATAAGAAGAAGAAATGCTCGAAATTAGGGTTTTATTCAGTCCACATTTCAATACTAGAAGAGTAGTTAGCTCAAGTTCCTCTGTTTCTTCATAATTTTTTACCAGTGAAAAAGGAAATGGGACGACGAAGAACTCGAAGTTGTTGTCGCCGGAGAAGTCTTCACGTCGATTGACGGTTGAAAGTCGAAAAGAAACTCGCCCGACTATTTATCACCGGAGGTTGAAGGGAGAAATTTTGCAGAACTGTTGGTTGGGAGAGAGTTGAGAGAAGCTGGAGAGAGGGAGTGATTGATTTGGATTGAAGAGGGGTGTGAGTTGAGTTGATTTGTATTTTTGAAAAGATTATAAAGTTTTAAAAATATTAATCAAGTCCACAATTAACTTAATCAAGTTTCGTAATGATGTCTGCCCTTTAAGTTGGTCAATGTCACCAATTCTTCATTCAAGACTTAAAAGACACCTTTCCTTCAATTTTCTCTGGTATCTTTATCTTAATTAATTGAGACCATTTCATAGAATATAAATATAATATAGATCTAAAAATATGAGATATTAATAAATTGAAATGATACGATGATAATGTTGTTTGCCAGGCTTTAGCAAAAATCGAACCGACCGATAAGCCGAACCGATAAAAATATTATTGGATTATTGGTATTGGGTTATCAGGTTAATGGTTTTTTATTGGTTTTATAAAAGATTTTATTGGGTAAACGGTTCGGTATCGGTTTTAGCTTTTTGGGTTATCGGTTAAATCGATAACCTAATAAGGATACACTAAGTTATTGTTTTATCCCTATTTATGTTATATATTTAAATCTCTCTCTCTCTCTCTCTCTTTATCTATCTATCTATCTATATATATATAGAGAGAGATAGATATGTGTATGTATATAGATTATATGCACTACTAATTCATAATTCAGTGATTCACAAAGTATTAACCTATTCAGGGCAACAAAGGCATAATATAAAGTTCGGCTATTATCGTAATAAAAAGCTTGAAGCATTTATTGCTTCCAACAATTAGGATTCAATTTTTTTCCTAACTAACATTCAGTTCAAGTTTGAAGATTCTTGTAAACTAAAATGCATTGTGTAGGTTTTGGCGGCAATAAGATTTCATTTTTTTATGTTAGTTGTTACTATTTCTATTTTATAAGTATCTTCTTATTGGTTAAATCGAAAACCGAACCGTTAAGGACCAAAAATCGATAAATCGAAATCGATAAAAAAATATCTTATTGGTTGGTTATTGGTTTTACATATTTAAAAACTGAAAACCGATAAATCGAACCAATAATACGTAAAACCGAACCGAACTGACCGATGCACCCCTAGGGCTTTTAGATAAATTTATTTATTTAGGATCCTTTTACATTATTTGTTGGGGAGGAATTTATTTTGATTCCCTTATGTTGAGAAATAGATACATTGACTAGGAAACAAATAGGTAGAAAATGATATTGGGTGGTTATAGTGTGAATAAGATGCAGAAAACATAATCTTTCATAGCACATAAGATCAGCAAATAATTAACTAAGAAATTAAAGTATTAAATATTACATTTTATAATAAAATACGTCACTATTGGACGTAATAGGCATAATAATGTTTAAAGATTGGAGAATAGAGAATGCCTTGGCCTTGAGGCTAATTATTCTTTTCAGTAATAAAATAAAACAAAGTAAATACTACTCAAATATTGATAACTTCAAATAATGAGTTAATTATGAGCTTTATAAAAAAATAACAAAAAATACATTTCATGAGTGAGAAATTGTATTTAAAGGTGTCCAGTGAAAAAAATATAAATTTATCAAGTTTATAAGATAATGGTAAACTTGTATGACAATGTAATAATATTATGTAAAAAATAATGTAAATGGAAAACAAGAAACGAGTAATACATAAAAATGATGATTGTGAACAACTACCAAATAAGTAAAAAAAAAATAGAAATAAAGAAGTTTTAAGAAACATTTAATTATAATATTTTTTCGTTAAGTAATTATAGCATATTATTAAACTATTTTAGCATATTATTAAACTATAATTAGATTCAATTCAAATTATTTATAGCGCAAATTATATAATTATGACATTTGAATTTCATTAAAAAGATACTACAATAATTGCTGCATATAACTTTTTCATTTGATTATATAAAAAAATTATTGTTGGATAGTTGCAATGAGATAAGACAATATTTATGATATTGGTAAAATGTATGATTTAACAGGCTTAAACAAATCAATTAATACTTTGATATAATAATTTATATGTGTTAATAATTTTCGCGCAATGTGCAGATATTATACTAGTTTGATAATAAATTTTGAAGATGAAACTTAAAAATTAAAGTTGTGATTGAATATGTATTGTATAGAAATTAAAATTTCTCCTTAAAATAGTTGATGCTTGAAAATTTTTGAAAATTAAATTTTTAAAATTTAAGACGATTCACAAATATTTAAAGATAAATTTTAAAAATTCAATTCAAAATATACTTTCAACACAATAATATTTTTCTCTCATATCTACTACTTGTATGACCAATCAAATCACAGTTCCTAAAAACATCATTAATGCTTTGCCATAATCAATCTCCAATTTCATCTATAAAAGCATAGCCACACAAAGTGGAATTCACCAAATCACTAAGCTTATAGAGAGAGATAAAGAGTGTTGAAACATGGCAAGTGGTAAGGGAAAGATTCAAGTGGCAAGTGATAAGTATAGGCAGGTCCTGCATGAAGATGAGGCTGCCGCTGCAGGAACCATTGAGTGGAGACATGGTGGCCCTCCAATTTATGACAGAGTTAATGAGCTCTTTGAACAAGGAAGGACTAAGGTTTGTGTTATTTTCGTCGTTCTATTTTAATTGTAGTTTTTAATTTTTTTTATATCTAGCAATAAAATTGATAAATATCTCTTTTTAAGAATTGGTAATATTAAAAGAAATATTTTTTTTATAGTTAAATCCCGAGGATATAAAAGTAGAAGATTAATGCCTATGGATGGACCGTAGTCAGTAATTAGGAGAGCTTTGGGGTGGGTTATGTGGGTGAGGTGTCTTTGGTTTGTTAGTATAGAATATTACTGTGTGGGTGCCTCGTTTCTATTATGCCAACTTGTTTCATGCTTTATTATGAATTTGCTTATTATTCTTTATTCTGAGCTGGGGTCTATCGAAAACAGCCTTACTACCTCTCCGGAGATAATGGTATGGACTGTGTATGTTTTACCCTCCTCAGATTTCACTGTATGGAATACACTGAATTTATTATTGTTGTTGAAGCTAAAATAATATTTAAAATGAAATGAGAGGGAGTAATATTTATCATTTTCGTTGACAATACAATTCTTTTCTGTTTATTTCAATAACATTTTATGGAATCTATATATAAAGTACTACTATTTCTTCTTGAATCAATAAAATGAAGAAATATATTTTAAACTATTATTTAAATTTTAAAAAGTAAAATTATCACAATTACATAAATTGTGATTGAGAGAATAATGGTAATATTTACCATCTTTCTTGTCAATACAATTCGAAAGACATAAAATAATTATTAAAATTATCTCGAATTTGCAAAAAGACGCTTAATATTTGCAGGTGATTTATTACACTATAAAATTTATTTAAATTTTTATAAATAAATATTTTGAATGTTTTGCGTCTATGCGTGTGGTCACGCTTATGACGTACGTGATGAAGAAAATTGGCTGCAACTATCAATTAAAAATTGTCATGTGTAGTTAAATTTGATAATTATTTCAAAAACCCTTTATCTCCTTTTTAAAAATTAATTTTTCTTCTAAACCTCCATTATTACAGCCATTGGAGCTTGACTTCAAAAAAAGTCACCCTCTTCTCAACCAAATCAACCTTAAAAGATAAAAAAAATTCATTAATGTTCTAATTTTTTCTTGCTTTTCAAACATTGAAGCTTTAATTTCGTCTTAATTTGATTAAAATTTTTGAAATCAAGTTCTATTTTCTAATTAGATTTTGAGGAAAAAAATTCAAGCAATATCAAATTCGTAATTTACCTACACTATGATCAATCTATCCTCGCAAAGTATATTTCAATCAAAATAATTATTTTTGGAGAGAGTTACTATTGTTAGGTGTTGTCGCTGGAAAACTAATGTCATTACTGATTTGGGGTTCATTCATCGGTAAAAATTTTCGACATGACAAAGATGGAGGAAGTTGGAGATGGTGTGGTGTTCGAAGTTTAGGTGGCGGGAGTCGGTGGTTATTATTTGAATGTTAATGGCAGTGAAGGATGTTAATGGCGATGGAAGTTTGAGGGGAAAAAATGGAATAGAAGTTAAAAAAATTAAATTAATTAATTAAAAAAAGAAGGTGACCAACACACGCTTAAACTTCGGCTAGGATTGAAGATAAAATCAATTAAAATGATTCATTTATAATAGTTTTTATAACTTCTGTGAAGTAATAAGTCGCTCATAAAATTAAAATGTCTTTGTAAAAATCTCAAACAAATTCAATAGTTACTTTATTTCTTTTCTTTTCTTTATTTTAACTTTTTATTGAATAGCAGTAATCCGTAGGTTTCATGGTTTTGAAATAGGTATGGGCAGAAGGGTCTCTGGAGGAAACAGTGCAAAATGCTATAAAGTCATGGGAAATGGAGCTTTCTCACAAGACGCGCGTCAAGGACTTTAGGACCATTAACCCTGAAAAATTCAAGCTCTTTGTTAATGGTAAGGCTAATTACCAAAAACAATCTCGATCACTAAGATCGATTTTTGTTAACTTGATGGAATTGTATAGTAATATTCAGATTTCAGTCTGTTAAGTATATTTATTTTTAAAATTTATATTTATATTAATTCATTCATTAAATTAGTCTAAATTAGTTGATCAAATCTTATAGAGTATTAAAATTATCAAAACATCTCCTTAAAAGGTTTGCATATCTATTTTTAATCGGTAGAAGATAGGACTTAAAACTTACAAATTCTGCCTAAATTTAATTATATCACATTGCATCCAAGAAGTCCAAACAATCTAAAAAGGACCAGTTCTTTAAACTAGAAATGTTTTTCAAAGGTAAATTTTTAAAATTTGTTCCAAATTTATGGTTTAGAAGATATGTGAAGATAATTTTTCAAAATCTATGGTCAAATACTAGCATAATTTAATAAATTTTAAGTAAAGAATGACAAAAAAAATTAGTCCCCAAAAAATGGATTTTCTTGAATAGATTTGATTTATTTGAACAAGTGGCCATTTTTATTTTCTTGAATTAGTGTAGGTTTTATTTGCAAGTTTATCGTGCTCTAATTTATCTGTAGCTCATTAAAGTAGATTAAAATTACTATGAAATTTACGAAGCTCAGTTACAATTTATTTTTTCTTCCACGAGGATTAGCCAATATTTCTTGTACCATAAATAAGATAAAATCTCAAGAATCCTTAGTTTTTGAATATTTTAGCATACACATAATATAACATACACTAAGTAGTGCATCTAGATTGGAAGCCTCTAAGTCTAATTATTATATTTTTTAAATATATTTGACTTATTCTGAGTATATTTTAACGAAATGATATTACATTTATATAATAAAAGTTTTTAGGACTTTACTTGTTTGCATAGTGTCAAGAAATAATATAATAAAGTAAAAGAGACTATATTTATATATGATTAATAACCAAATTAACAATGGAACCAAAAGTCGATCCAAATCCCAACCCAAATTGAACGGTAAAGCATGAACATCCCTAAATGATGCAACCGTACGTCTTGATAATTTTTTGAAGTATTAAATAAATAAAAAAGAAAAAAATCTATATTTTACAAGCCACAAAACATTATTTTTCACTAACACAAGTCAACACACCTTTATTGCATGTAAACATTTTGTAGGGAATATTAATTTAGTTATTTTATATATGTTGGGGGAATGAACAGGAAGAGAGGGACTATCAGCAGAAGAGACGCTAAAAGTGGGAAGCTACAATGCGCTATTGAAGAGTTCAGTACCAGATGAATTCAAATACTACAAAGCAGATGAAGAGAGTTTCGAATCGTCTCACGATGCTTTTCGATCAGCTTTTCCGAGAGGATTTGCCTGGGAAGTGATCAATGTGTATACAGGGCCACCAGTTGTGACATACAAATTCAGGCATTGGGGTTTCTTTGAAGGTCCATTTAAACTACATTCACCTACCGGTGAGATGGTCCAGTTCTATGGTGTTGGCATAATGAAGGTTCCCCTTCTCTCTCTCTCTCTCTCTCTCTCTCTCTTCCTCTTATATACTTTCTTCCTTAATTTTATTTATCACAATAAATTTTACATGACTCAAAAAAATGTATATTTTGATACATACTTATATTAACTAATAATGAACTTTGAAAATAAATAGTAGTTAATGTTGACGGGAGAATCAGAAAAATACTTAATTTTAGACCTAAAAAATAAATCATATAAAGGTTACTTTTTGAAGTCAAGAACATCATGTGAAAAAAAGTGTTTGATACGAAGGATAATATTTTTCACAAAATTCTTTTCAATTTTTTCATGTTTCATCGATTAGAATATTTAAAAGATATTTTTTTTTTTTAAAAAAAAGTTCTTTAAAAAAAATAAAAAAGACTTTCCTAAATAAAAGTTAGCATCCCACATCGATTTTCTCCTCAACAACCTTCAACACATCCCACACTCTCCACCACCACCTTTCAACATATGACATATCCCGCCCGCCACCCCACTTTCATATCCTGTGTTTGTCTCTACAGTACTCCCTCTATTTCAAAAAGAATGAATTATTTTCTTTTTAATTCGTTTAAAAAAAATAATATTTTTTTATTTTTGGTAATATTTTAATTTTAATTTTTCACATGACATGTTTAGGGCCACAAAATTAAAAGACATTTTGATACATTTGATACAATTTTAATTTAACACCACAAGATTCAAAAGACTTCTTTATTATCATATGTGTGTGTGAGTGAGAGAGAGAAATAAAAATCATGAAGTTTGAAGATATTTTTGTCCTTTCATACATTTATACCAAGAATAAATTATGGTGGATTGTTATCCCACCAATTGAGTGGATAACTTATCTCAAGACTATTTATTAATTTCAGGATAAGTTATCTCGAATATTGTCAACTAAATTTACAATAGAAAATTTTATCTCAAAATTATTATTTTATCTTGAAATTATTGGCTTCAACACCTCAAACCAAACGAGCCCAAAGAGTATTAAGTGGCATTTTCTTGGTCAGCCATGATGTTTACTGTACGGTAGATGATGGGATCTCAGAAAAATATGGACTTGTAAGATAGTGACTATGCTTTGAGTGTGTAGTGAAAAGTACAACATTAACCTAATCCACTTGATATATAGGAGTAATTAACTTTTTCCAACATATCTGGGTGATCTTAAACTATGACACCATTCATGCTCTAAATTGAACACGTATCCTATCTTGGGTTCAATCAATTTGCTTTTCCAACTCCAACCCCCCTCCCAAGGCACAGTGTCTTCCCTGTCTCTTACTCCCTCCATTCCAAAATTAATTAAATTATTAAAATATAATATACATTTTAAGAAAAAAGCTAAAGATCTAAATTAGTTGTGTATTTTTATTTTTATTCTTTTCAAACTTTAAAATATTAGTAATAATCATTGAAACTCAATCTTGATAAAATTAAAAAAAAAAAAAACAATATTTATCTTGAATAAAGAACAATTTAATTATTTTGAAAAAATACTCCAACAATTTAATTATTTTAAAATGAAGAAAGTATTTGTTACTTCCTTTCTCGATCTCATTTATGTGTCATCATTTTTTTTATTCATCTCAAAAAGACACCTTTCCTTATTTGATAATTATTTAAAGACATAATTTTACTTTTATTCTTATTAATCTCATTTATATATAAAATTTCATTTAATTAAAAATATTAATAGTATATTTTTTAATAAAGTTCAATTTGATAAAAATTATCAAGTTTTTTATTATTTTTTAAATTTCATATCCAATCAAATTATTTATTACACATGAAATAAAATGAAGGGATTACAACATAAGGATAACAAGCACTTCTTTGTCTCGTGTTTTACTCCCTTTCATAATTTGTTTTAAAAATAAGTATTATTTATATTTGGTATTTCTTTCATTTTAGTTTCCATGGTTTATCTTGATTGTATTCTCTTTAGAAAAATATTCATTAGGGTGAGTTACTAAATTAATTTTATTAATAATATTTTAAAATTTTAAATTTAATTATTAGTACTTTATGCAGTTATTTAATGATAATAATAATAATAATAATAATATTTTTTTTAAAAAAATTGATTTGTTAAATATAAGTAAAAATAATATTAATATATTTGTTGTGAGTGAGCTCCATAAAGTATTACTTTCTCTTCATTTTATTTGACCCTATTGATATAATACATCACATAAGAAAAGCAAACTGAATGACACGGAATTTCTCCAATATTAAGAAGAAGAAAGGTTGCTAACATCTGCTAGTATTAAAGTTATGAGTTTAACTAGTTGTTAATCTTTTCGATATTGGCAGGTTGATGAATCTCTAAGAGCAGAGGATGTAGAGATATACTATGATCCAGCTGAACTTTTTGCTGGACTACTTAAGGGACCAACAATTTCTGAATCTAACATTGAACAACAGAGCCATGCTGATAATACCACCACTCAATCCTGCCCATACCACAACTAGTTATGTTGTCCTAATGGTCCTGTCTTAATGAGTTTATGCAACTTTTTTTTTTATAAGTCTCTGCTTATTCGAATTCATCAATTTTTCCTTTTATTCCAGCTGAAATTCTTAATTTATAATAATTGCATTTGACTGTTCAATCAAAGGCTTGGATTTTCCGTTTATTAAGTTATTACATAGGTCCTTTCATTGAAAGGACTTCATGGACAAACATGCTGAAAATAGTGCATCTCCAAAGAATTGCCATATTCCTCCGGGAGTACCTAGTTACATCCGCTCTCCACTAGTCTTCTCCCAAATAACGATTTGGATTTTACCTCATACAAGATGTGGTGGTGTACTTAATCCCCAACAGAAGCAAACAGAATATATTACATAAATTTAATTCCCAACAAAAACAAACAGAATACGTTACATAGATCTTGCATCTAATTTTAATTTTTATTATATTAAGTGAATGATATCTCTCTAATGTAGGATTTGTCTTAAATTTCCTAATTCTATCATAATTGTGTTTTAATTCGGAAAGATTTTTATAGTGGAAAAGGTACTCTTTCATAATTGGTTAATTCTTTCTTGAGAAAATTAAGTCTTTAAATTAAAAATGGTGACAACTTTAACCAGCTAAGATCAAAGCTTCATTTAAATTCTGATTAAATTAATTGGGGTGTAAAGTGTAATTTTTTTTTTTTTTTAATTTTTTAAAAAGTCCTTCAACTCTAAATTTCAAATTTTAGAATTTCCCCCCTTTGTTATCTTTCAATCTTTTTTTTTCTCTCTCCAAATTTCTTTATCCCTATCTTCTTCTTATTATTATTTTTCTCTCTAGATTTTTCTCGTCTTCCATTTTCTTTTCTTCTTTTTCTTTCTCTTCTCATTTTGTTCTTCTTCCTTTTTAAATTTTCATGGACTACTTAAAAAAAAAAATGAGAAGTTTGAAAAGAAATTTTTTGATTTCTTTTAAAAATGAATGAAGAAATAATTCAGCAGACTAATCAACTACGAGAGTTGCTACAACAGTTAAGGTAGTTGTTGCGACAACTACTATTAGTTGTTGTGTTACAATAACTTTCGAAGTTGCTGCAACAACTATCACTGTTACTGCAACAACTTCGACTGTTGCTGCAACAACTAAAACTATTGCTGTAGCAACTATCACTGTTGATACAACAACTTCGATACTTACATAATTTCTACAAAAAGATGTGGTTGGAGGATAAGCCCACGAAAAAAAGTGATATTTATGATAAAAGAGAGCTGGTGGTGATACCGAATGAGAAGATGACATTTGTTGCGGTGTTGATAGCGACGGTGGGGGAGGAGAAAGAAGGAAAATAGGAGATAATTATATAGAGGGAGGAAATAATAGTGAATCTAAAAGAGGTGACAATGGTAGTGATAGTGATAGTGGAGGAAAATGCGGTGGCAACGGCGGAAACAAAAAGGGTGTGGAGGAGGAGTGATGGTGATGGTGTAGAGATTTTTGTGTAAATATGGTGTAGAGATCTTTGTATAAATAATAAAACTTGAGGGTTTTAAAATTAGTGTCATTAACACTAATCTTAAAATTATCACCTCTACTCAATATTTAAGACTTGTGTCACGTTTTTTTAGTTTTGAAACTTTTTTGTCACCCTTAGTTAATTTGTCCTTCTTTCTTGTGGAGAAGTTTTGAACTTCTATGAATAGAATACTCTCTTTTCAAGCCAAATCACAATAGCATCCACAATGTAGTGTTTAAGAGTTTTATCTATGGGGAGATTTTCTCTCAATTAGTTTTTATGCTTTTTGATTTAGGTTATTAATATGTAGGCCAATTGGCCGAACCACATCTTTAATATTATGTTTTAATTATTTTTGCTATCTTATTTATCGTCTCAATAGTTTGCAACTATTAGCTTCCGCATGACGCCCTCTCGATTTTGAAAGCGTATGGTTCAGTCATGAGTTGAAGACATGGTGAAGGGGATTTCAGTTATAGATGCAAGCAATTTGATGATAATGAAGATCTTTGTCTAGCTACATATGGAGAAGGAGCTTAAAACATATTTTCAACATTCCTGCTGCTGAATTTTTAAAAATAAAAATAAGATATTTTTTAAATCACTTTTAACCCATAATATATTAAACTTTATTTTTTACCATGACAAGCAACAGTGATGAAGATTACGCGAAGAAAACGATGATGATCAATTTTGTCAAAAAATTCAGGCCAAGGGGAGATGTGTTAGAATTTGTCCTGAATTTCCTATTTTACTTGGATTCTATCGTAATTGTGTTTGATTCGAAAAGGTTTTCTTATAGGAGACAATCTCTTCCAAAGTTGGTTAATTCTTTCTTGTGGAGAAGTTTTGAACTTCTATAAATGGAAGACTCTCTTTTCAAGCAAAACACAATAGCATCCACAATGTAGTCGTTTAAGAGTTTTGTTTATGGGGAGATTTTCTTTCAATTTGTTTTTATGCTTTTTAATTTAGGTTATTAATATGTAGGCCAATTGGCCGAATCATATCTTTAATATTATGTTTTTGTATGTTTTTTGGTCTTCTTATTTATCGTCTCAATAGTTTGCAACTATTAGCTTCCGCATGACTCCCTCTCGATTCGAACCCAACATGTAAAAGAATAGAGTGAAATTAGAAGCATTTTTATCCATTAGTGCTACATTGGATAATAACACACCGGCTTCTGCCATTTATGAACTTCTCATGTTATAATAGGATCAACTAAGAGCATAGAAATGACGTCCTACTAGTTATTTTTGGTAAAACTATAAGCGTCTTCATCTTTATATATGAATTCTGACACCCTTGTAAGATTGAACACAATCATGAGCAGAACCTTTGGTATAACCAGAGTGTGTTTCAGGTAGTTTTGATTCACAACCTTTCACTAATTCGTTATTATTTTTCTCATCTCCGTGCGTGTTTCTTCTTTTGTAACACCATATTCATTTATGTAAATTCGATAGCAGAAGCTGCATCTCCTCCTTCATGCTCTATCTGCATCCCACAATATAAATTAAAAAAAGAAAGATAAAGTTAATTACTTCATGTTAAATAATGCTTATAAGATAAATGCATCGAATCCTAGTGCTTAAGTTTTACTTGCTGTTAGAGTACGTGCCCTACTGATCAGTGACTTTAACGTAAGAGTTGCCTATGGATGGAACGGGTTGCTTGATGTGTTCCAAGGAAGCAGTAAAACGGGAAGTAAATAACACAATGATTTTTTACGTGGAAAACACCCAGCTCAAAAAGGTGTAAAAAAATACGACCTGCACCTCTACATGATTTAACCCCAACTTCACTAAATAACTCTGAGCCTCAACAATACCTGATTACAAAATTCTTGTAACCTAGGAATTATAAACTCTAATTCCAAACTACACACACACCACCCAAGGTATGTGTTCCCAAAGTCTCTGAGTTTTCTCCAACTCGAAGACTAGCTTCTAGTTCAGTTTATAACATACTTAAACTAATATTACATCAATAGTTCAACACAATGAACAACTCCTAGCAATCAATACTAAAACTCTTAGCTAGATTCTATACTAGGACCAGGTTCTTCAGTTATGTTTCTTCACTGATTGAGTAGCACTTCGTGAAGTCAATCTGACGATTGCTCTTTTCAGCTTTGTAAGTGCGTAAGTTACTCTGAATGATACATCTTCTATTTAAGCACAACTCTTCAAAGAGTCATTCCCTATTTCAAACTCTCCCTTCAATCAGAACTCTCATAGCATAGAGTTCTACTTCAAGTGAGATTTCTTCTTCAATTTCAACTCTTATCTCCTTAGTGTTGTAGTCAAATTACAACTCTTTAAATCAGCACATATTTATTTCCTTGAGTTTATCTGAATTGACCACCTATCTTGTCCTTCCTTGATTTTTGCATGTTTGTCTTTAATCATCGATGATTTTTCTACAAGTTTCAGCTACATGAGACAATGTGTCTGTGAACCAACTTGACTGACATATTTCATATCACTTTGTCAGTTTTTCAATCATCAAAACTACATCGTACCCAACAAATTCTCCCTTTTTGATGATGAAAAACCTGTTGTCTTTGTGCATTCAAACATCTTCACCTGTAGGTACTAAAGTATAATACACTAGAATGAAACAGGTTAGTCAATGAGTTATAAACATTGCCACCCTCTTATCTTCCCCTTTTTGACATCATCAAAGAACCATTTCAGTGCATTAATATACTAGCCAAAGTTATTTGTTATGCTATTCATGGCCACTGGGTGTATCACCAAAATAATCAGACAAAGACTTTAGCCAACATAGTAATGTATTAAAGAGAGAAAGAACATGAGTCAATTAAGCAAGGATAACCATTCCATTAAACTGTTAGAGTATGTTCCACATTAAACCTAAGCTAGTACTTAACAAAGCAAAACAATTGAGCATTAATAAAAAGAAACACGGTATAAGAGTAGGACATGGCTAAGTATATGAAGAGTGAGGAGAAAATGAGGAAGGAGTAACAGGTGATATCAACTATGCCAATTAACAAATGACTAAAATATTTTCAGCACTCTCTCGATCAAGGTCAAGCATCAAAGTCATGATCCTAGTCCTGAAAGACCTCTTATTTCACTTCATGAATGTCTTGTGTAGCTTCTAGTTCTGCCAAAGTATTTTTTTTGATAATGAATATCCCACCTTTGAACCCTTCTTAGAAAAGTCAAATCTGAACTAGGAGTGAGACAACAACAACAACAAACCCAGTGTATTCCCACATAGTGAGGTCTGGGGAGGGTAAGATGTACGTAGTCCATACCTCTACCTCTAAAGAAGTAGAAAAGTTGTTTTCGATAGACCCTCGGCTCGAGACACAGAATACTAAACAAATTCATAGTAAAGCATGGAACAAGATGGCATAACATAAATACGACACCCACAAGTAATAGTAAACAGAGAAAAGTAAACAGATTTGTAATAAAGCATGAAATAAGGTATCATAACAAGAATAATACCCCCACCAAGTAATTCCCTACCCTAGCGACCCAAACTGACCCTAACCTTCTGCCCTAATTCGCGTCCCCTAGATCTTCCTATCTAGGGTCATGTCCTCAGTGATCTGTAACTGCTCCATGTCCCGCCTAATCACCTCTCCCCAGTACTTCTTCAGCCTACCCCGCCTAAAACCATCCAAAGCTAGCCTCTCACACCTACGAACCGGGGCATCCATGCCCCTCCTCATCACGTGTCTGAACCATCTCAATCGGACTTCCCGCATCTTAATCTCCACTGGAGTCACACCAACCTTCTTCCTAATAGTCTCATTCCGAACTCTATCCCCCTAGTCAGCCCACACATCCAACGCAACATCCGCATTTTCGCCACCTTCATTTTTTGAATGTGGGAGTTCTTAACTGGCTAACACTCCGCTCCATACAACATGGCCGGACGGACTGCCACCCTGTATAATTTGCCTTTAAGCTTGGGCGGCACCTTCTTATCACACAACACCCCCGAAACGAGCTTCCATTTCATCTATCCCGCCCCAATACGGTGAGAGACATCCTCGTCAATCTCACCGTTACCCTGAATCACGGACCCGAGATACTTGAAACTATCCCTCTTACATACAACCTGTGATTCTAACTTCACTACCACCCCATTCTCCAGCCTCACGTTATTAAACTTGCATTCCAAATACCCTGTCTTGCTCCTACTCAACCTGAACCCTTTAGACTCAAGAGTTTGTCTCCACACCTCTAATTTATCATTCACACACCCCGCGTCTCATCAATCAAAACTAAATCATCTGTAAAAAGCATACACCAAGGCACCTCTCCTTGAATACGCCGCGTCAACACATCCATCACCAAAGCAAACAAAAAGGGACTAAGAGTAGATCCCTGATGCAATCCTGTCAAGACAGTGAAATGCTCTGAGTCTCCTCCCGCCGTCCTCACCTGAGTTTTAGCTCCATCATACATGTCCTTAATTGCTCTGATATATGCCACCGGGACTCCACTCACCTCCAAGCATCTCCAAAGCACCTCCCTGGGGACTTTGTCGTATGCCTTCTCCAAGTCGATAAACACTATGTGCAGGTCCTTCTTCCTTTCCCTATACTATTCTACCAGCCTCCATACCAGGTGAATTGCCTCCGTCGTTGAGCGGCCAGGCATAAATCCAAACTGGTTCTCCGAAATAGACACTATCCATCTCAGCCTCACCTCGACCACTCTCTCCCAAATCTTCATAGAGTGACTCAATAACTTAATACCCCTATAGTTATTGCAACTCTGAATGTCACCCTTGTTCTTATAAAGAGGGATCATAGTACTCCACCTCCAAGCCTCGGGCATTTTTGCCGTCTTGAAAATTCCGTTAAACAATCCAGTCAACCACCTTAAACCAGCCTCGCCAGAAAACTTCTAAAAATCCACAGGTATCTCATCAGGCCCCGTCGCCCTACCCCTTCGCATCCTGCGAACAGCCTCTCTAACCTTCTCTACCTTAAAACGTCTACAATAACTAAAATCCCGACACTCCTCTGAGTGCTCTAGCTCCCCTAACACAATAGCTCTATCCCCTTCATCATTCAATAGCCTATGAAAATACGACTACCATCTATTCTTAATGTGGCTGTCCTCCATCAACACTGTACCGTCCTCCCCCTTAATGCACTTCACCTGATCGAGGTCACGACCCTTCCTTTCCCTAGCCTTAGCGAGTGTAAACAACTTCTTTTCCACTCCTTTCTCCTGTAACCCCGCATACAAGCTCTCAAATACTGCCGTCTTAGCCGCCGTAACTTCTAACTTAGCCTCCTTCCTAGATAACTTGTACTCTTTCCTGTTTACCCCCTTCTCTTCTTCATCCTTACTCTCAACCAACTTAGCATACGCCCCTTTCTTGGTCTCCACTTTCTTCTTAACCTCTTCATTCCACTACCAATCCCCCCGATGATGCTCGGCCCAGCCCCTAGAAATACCCAACACCTCACTAGCATTCTCCCTGATGCACCTAGCCACCCTATCCCACATACTATCCACGTCCCCCCTACACTTCTACACCCCTATTCCCGCCAATTTCTCCCTTATCTCCCATGCATTCACTGGCGTCAAGCTGCCTCACTTAATTCTAGGTCTACACTCCTCACCCCTTCTCTTTCTATCCTTATTTATACCCAAATCCATAACCAAGAGCTTATGCTGGGTCAAAATATTCTCACTCGGGATGACCTTACAGTCCCTACACAACACCCTATCCCCTTTCCTAAGCAACAAAAAGTCAATTTGGGTCTTGGCTATCGTATTTCGGAAGGTGATCAGGTGATCGTCCTTTTTCGGTAAGCCCGAGTTCACCACCACCATCCCAAAGGACCTTGCAAAATCTAATAGAGTAGCCCCCTCTTCATTTCTTTCCCCAAAACCAAAACCCCTATGCACATCACCAAAGCCTCCCGGTAACGCCCCGATGTGCCTATTGAAATCTCCTGCTATAACAATCTTCTCTGATCTAGGCACGCCTCTCACCACCTCATCCAAAGCCTCCCAAAACCGCATCTTTTCCTCCCCATCCAAGCCCACTTTCGGCGCATAAGCACTACACACGTTCAGGGTAAACCCCCCAATGACCAACTTAATAGTCATCAACCTATCGTTGTTCCTCTTTACCTCTAGTACCTGACCTCTAAGATCTTTATCTACTAAGATGCCAACTCCATTCCTACGCCTCTCGCTCCCAGAGTACCAAAGCTTGTAACCATTCACATCCCTAGCCTTAGACCCTACCCACTTGGTCTATTGAACACACACAATATTAATCCTCCTCTTTCTAAGAATCTTCACAAGCTCTATAGACTTACCCTGAAGAGTCCCTATATTCCAAGACCCAACCCTCAGCCTACCAACTCTATCAACACGTCTTTCTCTACCGCCCCTGAGGCCAAACCTTGGCCTCCCTCCCACCCCCGCCCTTTTCTCTTCCCCCGCCCCTATAACAGCCCCCCGCCTCAACCCCCTCGAACATGACCCTATCCAACCATCAACGCCCACAACCACTACTACAAGAAAATATAAACAATGGTAGTAACAAAGCAGCAGCAGAAAATACAAGGCTCACACAAATTAGAAGAAATAATCAAGAAACAAAACTAAACTCAAATAGGGAGAAAAAACAAAGCCAAGGTAAGGACAAAACTAACAGTAAGAAAATAGAGCACACTAATGGCCTGGCACCAAGGACAACCAAACAAATAATAAGGAGCGGTGCAAGCCACGAATATACTACAACAGACACGCAAGTCAAGATACAGGAAATAGTATGATAAATAATATGAAGCAACATAAGAGGTTCAAAAACAGCAAGAAAATAAAGACACCCTCAAAGTACACACTATATCTAAATTTTAAGAACAACAACTACTAAAAATCCAAATCACAGATAGGGAATCCCACTCAAATTACAGGCAACAAAAATATTGAAAAATCGCGCGATAAAATAAAGTTCAAGGGTTAGAAGTCACCGAAATACGTATATCATGTAATCTGCTTTTGCTTGTTGTGCTGGAACCCGGGAAATTGGGTCGCCGAAATCACTTCGCCGGAAAGCGTCGGCTCAAATCTGGACAGTAGTTGCAATATCCGGTAGCGACCCTCACCTGGATTTTGTGGCTCCGCCGCCTTTACCACCGACGTCCGTCGAACCAGTCGAACCATCAAACCAGTTCGTCGAATCCGATCGCGGACCAATAACCAGCAAGTTGCTGCCTTCGAAAATCTGCTGACAGTGGAGAGGGGAGAAAGGGAGGGAGGAGGAAAGAGAGAGAGGGGGAAAGAGAGGGAGACCAAGAAAGAGAGGGAGAAAGAAGTGTGCCTACTTGTCGCCGGTGTTTTTTCGCCGTTGGCGTCTACTTCACAGAGACTGATCAGTCACGTCAAAGAGAACGCAGGGGAAGGGAGAGACCAAGGGAGAGAGATGGAGCAACGTACTTACCTGTCGCAGGCGTCTGCTTCGACGGTGACGACACGGTCTGTATACAAATTTTGAATTTTGAGCAAAATCCAAGTACCAAAATTGAATTTTGAGGGAAACCCAAGTTGTGAAATTGGATTTAGAGGGAAACCCAGAAGGGAATTTGGAATCCGATGAGTAATTCCGGTGACAGATCTAGGGTTTGGGCGGTAGAAGGAGGAGAGAGAAAGAGGAGAGCAATGTGATAATGAAGTTCACTAAAAAATTTGAGTCAATTAGAACCCAAAAGGAGAGTATATCCTTTTTTTTAATCCTTCAAAAACATATGCTGCATGTGATTGATAATTAATCTTGTCAAATTCATGGTACAAAAACTGATATTTTGGTTGAAAGAGAAGAAGATATTTCTAGTGTAGGATTAAACACATTTGTGCATAACCATTTGGAGAGAATCAAAGAAAGTTTGGTCAACCAATTCATTAGATTTATAAGAAATGATGAGGATGGAGTGTGAGGAATTGAACAGGTGTGCTCAACTGTTTCAACTTAGACAACCTATGCTTATGTCAGTGTAGAACATACCTGATAAGACGAACTTTGTGGTCACAATTGCTTGCTTGTACCTATTTTTTTGCACAATCTAATACAAAATTAGGTTAGAAGAGTCAAAAATCTAAAATTAGGACACACAACTAAATGTGCAAGATTGAATTTTAGCAAATAAGATTAAGAAGAAAAATGGTTATTCTAATTTCTTATAAAAAATATGTTGAGTCAAATATAAACATGATACACAGAGTATTTAATATTAATTTTGATCGCCAATTGTTATTTTTGACTTGGGTTCACCTCGCATCTCTCTACCTTTAAAGGGTCGTTTGGTAGAATGTATAAGAATAGTGCAGGATATAGTGTATTAGTAATACTTGCATTAGTAATGCTGGTATTAGTTATGTCAACATAAATTTTTATGCTTTGTTTGATTTGATGTATTATAAATAAATGTAAAAATATATATTTTATAAAATAATATTTATTTATAAAAATACGCTCCAAACTAAAAATATAAGAACACAAACCTTTCTTCCTCAAACAAATCCAAAACATAAAAACTCAAACCCTTCTTTCCCAAATTTATAACCTCCAAAACAAAAAAAATTCAATGTCATATCCATGCTCCAATTACAAAACTACGAACTTGGCATACTTCAAAGAAGAAACGAGTCCACAGTTATTCATGAAACAAGTCACCTCGATTTTGTTGTAGAACAAAAGTATGAATTACGTATAAACTGAAATCTTTGTTGTTTTTGGTTTGTTTTCAGATGAAGAATATAAAACTGCTCTTGTTTTTTTCTAGACTGTTGGAATATGGATTTTGAATTTGTTTCTTTGTTGATAGCTGCAAAATAGGCAAAGAACCATGGAAAAAAGACTTGGAGAGGGGGGGGATGTTTTAGTAGGTGAGGGGGTAAATTTTTCATTTATAAATTAATACATGTGTTGAAATACTTGGTATTACTAATACATAGGAAATGATGAGTATTAATAACACACATCTTAACATACACCTTAATACACAATAGTGTGTATAATTAATGCAAGTATTAGTTATGCATAGTCTAAAAATTGACACCAAACATAATATTACTAATAAACAAAGAATAATACATGTATTATATTTTTAAGGGAAAAGGACATGGGCTGACCATTTTTAAAAGAGAAAAGACATCTTTTCCCCCCTGAACTTGTCCTCCAGACTCACTTTAGCACTTAAACTTAACTTCCATTTATTTACCTCCTTAACATCTTTAAAGTGAATTATTTCAACCCCTTAACAACCCGCGTGTAAACAAGTGTTGCTGGACGCGTCAAAACTCATTTTTGTCTTTTTAATTTCTTTTCTCTTTCTTTTAAATACCCATTTGAACCCCCCCCCTAACGGTTATATCCATTATTCTATAAAAAAAACTCTAATTTGTCCTCCTCCTTATTCATCTTCAATCCAAAATTTCTTCAATTCATGAAAGTTATGTAAAATTAAAATTGCTTTCTCTTTATTTGTATTAAGTCGCATAAAGGTTAGATTAAAAAACATAAAATCGAATTGATTTTAGCTTCGTCCCTTTTCGTATTAAGGTATAATCTCATTCATTACTTTGTCTATGTTTTATTAGGAATTACTTTTGTAATGAATTTCTGAATTACTTTGTTTATCGTCTCCTTTAATTTTGTTTCTAAATTTTATCTTATTTGTTGAAATGAATTTCTTATAGCACACAATAATGAAGTCAGTTAACTTGAGTAAACTATGTATGGAGGAAAATGATTCTTCTTTGAAGCAAGTTATTCATTGTAATCACGAAATTTTGTTGCATTTGAAGACATCTTGGACTTCAAGTAATCCCGGTAGAAGATATTGGGCATGTCCTTATTATGGGGTAAATATCTAATTTTGCATTTTCTCTTGTTATTTCGACAGAATTGATTAAGAGAAATGAGGTTAAATCATTCTTTAATTGTCACCATTGAAGGGTCCAAGATCTTGCAACTTTTGGCATTGGAGGGATTCAGAAGACATTAATCCGAGGTCCAAATATGTGATTCCTAAACTAATTGAAAAACTAGGTGAGCTTGAGAATGTAGTTGAATTTTGTCGTTTTAATGAAGTTGATAAATTGATTGGATTGAGCAAATCAATCAAGGAAGGTTCAGAAGAAGTTGACAATCCTAAAGAATCCAAATACGATGATAATGGGATTAATATGAAATTGGAGAAGTTGGAAGAAGAGATTCGAAAGATCAAAGAGAAAGAAAAGAATTGGAGACGAATAGCTGAAGGAAAGACTAGAGACAATACTCACTTCTTTGTTGTGTTTTTTTGTTGTATATTAGTAATAGCTTTAAGCTATTTGGTTGGGATGCTCTCTATGAAAAATGATTCAATGAGGTTACCTTAGCACTAGGTTGTTGTTATATGATGTGTTGCAAATTATTGTGTTGAGTAGTGCAGCTTCTTTTGTATTTGGATTCTCTTATATATATGAAGAAGAGAAAGGTTGTTAGATGAAGTGAATCATGTTTGTTTATCTTTTGTAATGGTGCATCTTATACTTTTTTTGTGTTTGTTTGAGTATTTATTGTTAAATTGATTGCATTTGAATCATTTAGTAGCCCAAAAATAAGTGTAGGCAACAAACTGTAATTTGAAGCTGCAAAATGTCAAAACACTGGAGGCATATAACACAATAGAAATGCAGTCACAACTACATATATTTCAATAGTAACATTAGCCAAAAAAATGTAGTCACAGCTGCAGATATTTCAACAGAAACATTAGCTAAAAAAATACAGTCACAATTGTTGATCTATTAGCCAAAAATACAGTCACTACTGCATCATTATTTTCAAAACATGTTAAATTCGTGCAGTCACAACTGCATATTTTCTGTCACCACAATTGAACTACTAGCTAAGTTAAAATCATCACTGTTTCATTACACACCATCAATACACAAAGAGAAAAACATAATCAAACTTCTACTGAAAAGATGTTGAACTTGTTTGTCTTAGATGATTTAGTTCAGCAACATTTGACCTTGTCCTCATTCTTTTATGTGCTCTTATGTCTTCAAGTCCTTGTTGGGTCATAGCTTTATTTCCTTTCTATTTCACACCTGAGGTTGGTTTATGATGTCCAAGATTTTCAGTCACTATGAAGGAGTTCATAGGCATTCCAGGCTGACAAAAATAAAAGAGAACAAATTTAACTAAAAACTTGAAAAAGGTTTACTTTAAACTAGACAAATATAATCAAGAACTTTTAACTTACATTGAGGATTTTAAAACCACTCTCTGTATGAAGTGTAGACACCTAATTTTGTCCCTCCTAAGTCTAATTTTATTCATTTTTTAGCTCACCGTACCACACACCCTCATCCTAACAACCTACCACTATCCCTACCCCTACCTAATTCACCCACTAACCTGCACAAACCCACGTGCCAATAGCTACAACTTCATTGACTTTTATCCTTTCTTCTTTGGACTAAAAAAAAGACAATAATAATACACTTTGAATTTGATAAAAAAGGAACATTCATCACTCTCACAAGAACACGGCTATATACGCACACACACTTCTCCTTTTTTTGGATTCACACTTCCCTCACCACACGCACACACATAGATCAGAGAACACGGAGAGAGATAGATTGAAAGGGATATAGGGAGAAAACGCCACTGTTGTAGTGGAGAGAGAGAACTAGTTGGAGAGAGGAAAAATGGAGAGAAGAGGGAGATATTTGAGTGAGAGAGGAGAGAAAAGAGACTAGGGTTGACTGTTCCAGCGTTCTTGGCCGGAAATAGTATCCTTTCACCATAAAAATGTTGTTGGCATCTCTTTCTACTTGTTTCGGTCATCGTTGGGGCTCACCGGAGTTTCGACGGGGTGGTAACTGTGGATTTCGACCCTGACCGGGCTCGAATCAGTTGAGTTGACCGGTTTTGGGTCTAATTCCGGTGAGGTTTAATATAGTTCTGGTAAGATTCAGTTTAATCCCGGCAAAATTCCTTCTACTAGTCTCGATTTTGTCCGTATTTTGTTTTGGGTGTTTACTGTTGTCATGGTTTTTTGAGTTCGAATTGGATTTCGGAGTTATCCGTGTTGGAGTTGGATCATAGTCGAGATTTGGTACCCGTTGGGGCTCTCGGGATGACTCTTATTTCTCTTCTTAAGTCAATCGAAGGTTTTTGAGGTCCAATTCTCAACTCTACTCTTTTATTATCATTGTGATTGGTGTTTATGATTGGATATTTCTGTTGATGTTTTATATTGTTTATCCGTGAGTAATTAATTATGGCATGAATTTGATGTTGGCATGTGTTTGGAATACCGTTTTGTGTGAAAATTTATCGCAAAAAAAAAGGAATTTGGGGTTGGATGGTAGCACTTGATAAAAATGAATATGGATTAGTCTTGATTTATTGTTGTTGATTTATTTCGAGACAAATATTGATGTTAAACGTGATAGTATCATGTTTTAGGTCGAGTTGGGTAGGCAAATTTTAGGTGGTGTTTTGTTGAATGATTGAATGTGCGTGTGAATGTTTCTTTCTACTTTATCGTACAAGATTTGAAGATGTATTCATTTGGCCGAGAATGTCCCGAGGTATTTTTATTTATTTGTCGGGGAATGCCCCGAAGTATTTTGTATCCGAAGGACGTTCGTGATGAAGGCCCAAGGCACTGGGTAAGCATTGGAGCATAGTTTAGAATTAGCGTAGATTAGATAGGATTTTTTTCGCATTTTTATTTTGGACTGTATAATTTGGACTGGACACTATATTTTTTACTCGTTTTGTTTGTTTGTTTGATGGTTTGTTTATTTTATGTGTTTTTGTGTGGTTTATACATTCGTAGTGTTAAATTAGCCGATACACTTCACCAAGCGACCGTGGTCGAACCACGGGATCGAGGGGTGCCTAACACCTTTCCCTCGGTCAACAAAATTCCTTAGCCGGAATCCCTATTCACAGATTAGTTTTTAGAGTCAAACTGTTTTGAAAAGGATCTTTCAAAGGTGACTTGACACACCGGATTATGTCAAGTGGCGACTCTGAATAAAAAATATAAATAATCATTTTTAAAAACAAATTTTCAATCTTTTGTCACTTTAATAATAAAAATCCTTTTGAAACTTACATCGAATCTTTTTGGAGTTAAAAATGGGTGTGACAGCTCTGGCGACTCTGCTGGGGAATTCTAAATTATTCGAGCTTATTTTTTGGGAGTTGTATCGGCTTAATTTGGTACTATAGGTGTATAGAACTTTTGTTTGTGTTGTTTTGTGTTATTGTTTACCATTGTTGAGTGCCTACGTTCTCTTTGTTTAACAGTTTTTATTTATGTGTTACCACTTTATATCTGACATCATTTGCATAACCTGAGTCAATTCTTTCTTCAACAAGTCTTGGAGTGCACGTCGTGTACACGAACTCTAGTTGAGTCACCCTTATTTTAGGAGGGGAAGCCGTCGGACGTATGGAGTGGGTGAAAAGATATCGCAACCACTATCGACCATACGCTCCCCTGAACAGCCTTGTTAGTAAAACCCAACGTAGGTCATCCTTTAGGTCATGCTTATCTGCATCATATCGAGACCTAGCGGGACCCGCGTGATCCTTTGTAGGAGACTCACCTCTAAAGCATCTCTACGTGCTAAATGTTTGCATCTCTGAGGGTAACGTGGTCATTCGATGGACTGATTTGGGGAAAGCATGTGTTAGAAGTGAAGTGTGTAGACAAAACATTTGAAAAAAAAAAAGAATAAAGAGAGGAAAAAGAAAGAAAAAGTGAGATCGAAAAGAAAAAGAGAGTGTCGTAGTTTTAGAGTTCTTTATGGCTTTTATTTTTCAAAATTCAAAAAGGTTTTTTTTCACTCATTTGTCAAAAAAAACATCAAAAAGATTTTCCTTTGTCTTCTTTAGTAAACATTCAAAATTCAAAAATTCAATCAAAAAGTTTTTTTTTAGGAGTTTTTTTCTAAAAAATGAAAAAAATGATAGAAGTTTTGTACATTTCATATAAGGAAACTATCAAAAAGATTTTTCTTTCACTGTTGTTGGTGTCAGTTTTATGTGAAGTATCAATTTGGAAAACCCAAAAAGATTTTTTAACATTGTTTGCCGTCTGTTTATGGTCATGTCTCTTAGGTTAGGGTTCAACCATTTGTCTAATCTATATTTGTCCAATCTGGACGAACTACGCACCCCTGATTCTCCTCTTTTGGGAGTGAGATACGTAGGCAACCTATCGTGGGTTCGGGGATCTTATTTGAAAAATCAAAAAATATTTTCTTCACTCTTTATTAGAGTGGGTGTCAATATATTCTCTAAAAGAAAACTGCAAAAAGATTTTTTCTTTAATAGTTTCAATTTTCATTTTTCATATGAAATTCAAAATTGAAAACCCAAAACGATTTTCTTTGGTAATCATAGGTTTCATTTTGTATAGGAATATGAAAAATCCAAAAAAGACTTTCTTCACTCTTTATTTAGAGTAAGTGTTTCATATACATCTTTAAAAGAAAACTACAAAAAGATTTTTCTTTAATAGGTTCGGGTTTTATTTTCATATGAAATTCAAAATTGAAAACTTCAAAAGATTTTTCTTTGGTAATCATAGGTTTCATTTTGTATAGGAATTTTAAAAGTGAAAAATGTAAAAAGATTTTCGTCAATTCTTTTGACGATTTGTTATTTTCTTTTCTTTTTAAAGTTTCAAGAAAAAGAAAAAAGAAAGGAAAAGAGTTTAATTGACCATTTTGGCAAAACTTCACGAACTACGCACACCTGATTCTCCTCTTTCGAGTGTGGGATACGTAGGCGCCCTTCTTAGGTTCGGTGATCTTTTCAAAAAAAAATAAAAGAGGTTTTGAAAAAATGTTGAACTCTAACACCTTTGTTATCTCTTGTTCAGTTAGTTTAAGGTGGTTGGTTTGTGACATCCTGGCTGGTCCTCCATATCACACCAAATGCAAAGGAGGGTTAGTTGTGTCCAACAACGATATAGAGAGTGGCATCATGGATGAAACAAAGAGTCAGGAAATTGAGAGTTTAAAGAAAGAGAATTTGAGACTGAGACAACAAATGATGGAAATGTACCGAGCTTGGTCCAGTGGGATGCCTCCACCTCCGTTCCCCACTTTTGACCCTGCAAATACCTTGAGTCTTCCACCAAAATTGCAAAGTCAGTTTCCTTCTGTTATTGATGCACCACAGCATGCCTCAGAATCCATTCCACATCAAATTCACCTCAATACTTCCACCACTCTTTCTTTAGCTACTAGTATAAGACTACCACATTCACAGCACCACATACCGTCTGTGCTTTTGTTGCTCAACCTTCTACTAAGGCTTCCACTTTGGCTATCAATCCAACGATTGTGCTTCCCCAGTCAACTAGTGAATTCACGTTCAATACTCTTGATGATCATTGTTATACTCTTGAGCCTACCGTTGAATTAAGTAGACCGCCAAAATTTCTTACTAAGAAATGCTAGAAGAGCCAGAGGAAATGGTTGGGAAAGTTAAAAGTGTAGAAAATGATATGAAAAGTTCCTTGGGACTTGTAGTCTATGAAGATGTTTCATACAAAAACTGGGGCATGTTGTCAAGTGTTAACCTTCCTCCAAGATTTGAGACATCAAAATTTGAGGAGCTTGGTGGACAACATGATTCTGTGAAACATTTAGGACAATATTGCAATTAATCAAGGGAAACTGAAGGAAAGAAGAAGGAAAATACACCTATTGTCGTGCCAGGACCAAAGTAGAGTTTAAGAGGTCCAACTCACCAATACTGTCAGCCTCAATATTGAGCTTACATATCAAATTCACTTACTCATCTGCAACAAGGTTCCTCTTTTCAAAATCCAAGGAGTTTCATTCTACTTCCTCAATGTCCTTTGAACAATGCACAATTGTGTACCCATCCATCTTCTTATCCAAAATGGCATGCATCTGTCCCTCAACATCGTCCTCGACCCCCATAAATTTACCAAGGAACCTCTAAATCCAAATTTCATCCGAGACCAGAGTTCGCAAGAAGGAGGAAGAAAAAGGATAATTTCGCTCCTAATGGGGAATCCTATGCTAGTTTGTTCCAGAGATTGAGACAGAGAGGCATGATTACTCCTCTCCTTGAGAACACTCCTAATCGACATTTAAGAAATTTTGATCCTAATGCACCATGTGCGTATCATTCTGATGCTCAGGGTCATAGTATTGAAGATTGTCGAGATTTGAAAAGAGAAATTGAAAAGATGATTCAAGATGGATCAATTATGGTGCAGAACATTGATAGTGAGGGAAGCTCTAGTCATGTTGATAGGAAAACCAGTGGCTAAGTTGTCAGGCTGAGCAATTGAGAAGTCACCCCTCTCCCTACTAGGAAGAGGTCTGGTAGTTTGTTTTGTTTTGTTTTGTTTTCTGTTTTCCAAAGTATTTCAGGGTTGTAGTTCGGGATTTATATTGTTTTGTCCCTTTGTCATTTATGTTCGAACCCTCTATCTTTTATTTTAATTAAACAGAGTGTCCCTTTTTCCCCTTTGTGTTCAAATATATGTTATTTGTTTGTTTTATTCATATAGTGCATTTTATGTTGATTCAAGTGATATGACATGCTAGCGGAATTTTCAATCAGATCTTAAAATCCATTTTAACCATGAAACATTGAATCAGAGGTTTAAGTTAGTAAAAGAGAACATCTGAGGAAATAGGTAGAGTGCTGAGACATTTGGTGACAAGTTGAAGCCTTCTTTGAAAATTAAGGCACTTATTTTGAGAATCACAAGAATAACTTGGTCATCAATTGAAAGACATGTCTCAATTAGGTCAAATAGTGGCTGCGTGAACAGAACGAAAATCAGCTCGACAAAATCATGAGTCATTCAATGTGAGGAATATGAAACAAAAGTGGAGTTGTATGCTAGAAAAATGCAGAAGAAGTAGTGACGCACAGACTCAGTCAAAGTTAATGCTTAAAAAATGTCACAAATGATCTTCATCTTTCATTTTCATATTACATGGTGTGAACTGGCATTTTAAAGGATTGATATGACGAAGGCATTTCATTCTTCTATCCAAACATTGTGTCATCCTTTGTCTACCCTTAGTGTTATTTTCTTTCATACCCCTCTTTTGAAATCAAGATGGAGTCAGCAAAACTCAAAAGAAAAAGTGTCGAGCAAAAGAACAAAGTCAGAAAGTTTCAAAAAAGAAATGAGAGAAAAAGTATGTCAAAAATAAAAAAACAAGGAAAGTGTTAAGAAAGATAAAGTCAGAAAAGTCCCAAAGAGAAATAAAATCAATAAAAGAAGATAGAAAAATCAGATCAAAAGAAAGAACAAGCTGCCAGAACTACGCGTGACCTGATTTTTCTCTCTTTGGTTTGAATATCCTTAGTCCTGCTAATATATTCTGTATTTCATGAAATAGACACAAGGGAGTGTTAGGGTTTTTTCCCTGATTTTCTAACTATATTTAAGTTTTACTTTTTTTTATAAGAAAAATAAAAGTTATCATAATTACTTTTACAAGTTTTACTTAGTCTTAGAAGGAAAATAAAAGTTACCATAATTACTTTTACTTTTCTTGAAAGAAAAAATATAATTTTTTTCCATATTTGGCTAACCTCTTTCTTGTAGTAAAGGTTTGGACATCAATAAATAGAAGACCCCTTTCTCATACCATAACACAATAACATCCACAATGCAGTCTTTTAAGATTTTCGTTTAGGGGAGATTTTCTCTCTTATTAATTTTATTTTTTTAATATTAGGTTTTATACGTACGCCAATTGGCCAAATCATATAGTAAAATTATGTTTTTAGTATTGTTTTTCGTTGTCATCTTATTTATCGTCTCATAGTTTGCAACTAATAGTTTTCGCATGACGCCCTCTTGATTTCTAACCTAACAAGTGGTATCAGAGCTTACGGTTCAATGGTCCAATGGCGCGGTGAGACGAGATTAAACAGGTTCAAAGCGGTTTCAAAATCAAGTTGCAACCAATTTGATGATAATGAAGATATATGTCCAAAAGCTACATGTGGAGATAATTGTCAATCATATTTTCAACAATCCTGCTGTCACATATTTGAAAATAAAGCTCACTTTTAACCGGCTCCAATATTTTTAACCCGAAAAGGGCTAATATATTTTTTAACCCCAAAAGCTCTATTCTTAAACATGCCAAGCAACAGTGATGAAGAATATATATAAAGAACAAAGATCATGCACAAGAAGAAGGAGGATCAGGAATATTTTGAAGAAAATCAAGCCAAAAAAGGGAGATTTGTTAGGGTTTTTGCCCTATTTTCTTACTATATTTAAGTTTTACTTTTTCTTAGAAGGAAAATAAAAGTTATCATAATTACTTTTACTTTTCTTGAAAGAAAAAATATGTTTTTTTTTCATATTTGGCTAACCTCTTTGTTGGAGGAAAGGTTTGGACATATATAAATAGAAGACCCTCTTCTCATACCATAACACAATAGCATCCACAATGTAGTCTTTTAAGATTTTCGTTTAGGGGGAGATTTTCTCTCTTATTAGTTTTATTTTTTTAATATTAGGTTTTATATGTAGGCCAATTGGCCAAATCATATAATAAAATTATGTTTTTAGTATTGTTTTTCGTTGTCATCTTATTTATCGTCTCATAGTTTGCAACTAATAGTTTCTGCATGACGCCCTCTCGATTTCGAACCCAACAAGATGGCGGGATATAAAACTGCCTTTCGACCAAAGGTGAAGAATATATAACATATAGAGGTGGTTCCTACCTAATAGCTACATCAAATTAAATGGATACATCAAATTAAATGGCTACATACCTCGATGACATCATGAGCAAAATTCAATAACGTAGGCAATGCTCTGGAACCTACTTTCACATTTGTTGTGATGGTTATATTCTCGTATCGCACTTCAACTTTTGGAAGCTCCAAGCCCACCCTTTATTTAAAAGACAAATTTTTCATTAGTTGGCCAAAATGTGTACTTCTTAATCCCTATCTAGTATAGTACTAATGAAAGGGAGAGGAGAGAAACAAACAAGATGATAAACCAAGATATAGATACTCGGCCCATTCTTTTCTCTTTAATTACCAACAATACTGTGTAAGAAATTTACAATAATGCCATCACATGCGGCCTTACATATATTCCACATATGTGGACCCCTCTATCTTCCATTTATTTTTCATTTTTATTTATCTTTTTTTATGTATAAAATTATTTCAAATATATTATATTTAAGTAAATTGATTAGTAAGATGATAATTTATTGTAAAAAATAATTATTGATGCAATTAAATAAATTTTATTCTTTATTTAATTTCATATCAAACATATAATTTACTTTCTTTCTTATTTGTTACTACAATTTCACCTAATTTAATTTTTTTTTCTAATATATAGAAGAGAAAATTTTGATATGCCTGCTTATGTTGTCTTCTTCAACTGCTTCAATCGTGATTTTATTATATTGCTCCTAATTAATTATTATAAATTATTTATATATTAAAACATTAATAATATTTAATTTTAAAAAATAAACATTTATGACATGTCTATTTCAGTTGTTTAAATCGTAATTTTACTTTCTATTACATCATTTTTAATGAGTTATTATAAATTATTTATATATTAAAAAATTAATAATATTTAATATAAAAAGTAAAATAGACATTTATGACATGTCTGCTTCAGCTGCTTTAATCGTAATTTTATTAAATATCATCCCTAATTAATTATTATAAGTCATCTAAGTATTTAAAGAAGCTCTCCATCGATCTGTTAGCTTCAGCTGTTTGCTCCGTGATTTTACTATATCATTCCTAAGTAATTATTATAAATTATCTACATATTAAAAGATTAATAATATCTAATAAAACAATAGAATAGACATTTATGATATGTCTGCTTCAGCTGCTTTAATCATAATTTTACAAAATATCATCTTTAATTAATTATTATAATCCATCTAAGTATTAAATAAATAAATAAATAATATTTAATTAAAAAAATAAAATAGATCTAAAATGATAAGTTAACTCTTGATGTTTTAAAATAACTTGACGTCTTAAATGAGATTTCACTTACTTTTTTTTCACAAGTATCTTTTATAGTAATTTTATTATATCACTTCTAATTAGTTGTTGTGAGTCATTTTAAGACATGTCTATTTCGTTGCTTCAATCATGATTTTACTATATCACCTCTAATTAATTATTATGGTCATCTAAGCATCATGTCACTTAAATTGGAGTAGAAAAAGTTTTACACAATAGTTAAAAATTTAAATTATTTAGAAAATATAATTGACTATCAGTTACACAAAACTATGGACAAGGAGAGTAGCGTATATTTTTTGAAAATTACATAAAAAAATATTATAAATTACAATAATTAAAATTTTGAAATATCTAAAAATAATTTAATCTATTATATATTTTTATAAAATACTTAAAAAATACTATAAATCACAATAATTAACAACTTAAAAAATTTAAATGATATAAATATTTGGTTGACTCTCGAAATTGTATCAGTTTCACTTAAATTGAAATAGAAGAAAAATATTATAAATTACAATAATTAAAATTTTAAATTATAATACAATTGACTATCAATGCCACAAAAGTTTGAATAGAGAGAGTAACATATGTTATTTAAAAATTACATAAAAAATATTATAGATTACAATATTAACAACTTAAAATATTTAAAAACATATTAAAAGTATGATTGATTATCTAAATTCAATTTGTGTCATAGAAATTGAGACAAAAAAACATATATTGAACTCATGCTAGATCCCGGATGGCTCTTAGGATGTTTATGCAGTCCAACCTTTTTTTTTAGCTTTTGTTTAAATATATCAAAATTGAAAATACAAGTTCTAATACAGTACATCAAATAATGCATAAGAACTAATGTTTGCATAAATAATACCAATATTACTAATACAAGTATTATTAATGCAAACATTATTAATACATTCTATCGGCATTATTTTTGTAAACTCTAACAAAAGACTCCACGTTTCAATGTAAGGAACATATACAAAAGTAAAGTTTAATAAAATATCTACATGAGTATATTTTATCGTGTTCTCAAAGTCAAATAATTTAAATTAATATGAAAGATGGTAACTTATAGTTTTCTTTTCTATATAATTCTTGAAACACTTAAAATTTAAATTTAAAATATTAATTTAGTTTAACTTCAAAGAACAAGGTGACAAATAAAAGAGAAGAAAAAAATGAAAGCAAATGATGTTTATGGCAGCTTAGTAAGGGAATATAATGCGGGTTATTAATTGCAATTCACATGTGATGTAATAAGTAATGACTAGATAACCCTTTATCTTTTTCAACACTTATTCTCAAGTCTTATGTATCATTTTTAATCTCAAATTTTCTACTTAATGTAGCAAATTTCAATCATATGATTAAAAATATAAACTTTTAAATGGATCAAATTTTATTGTTTATATGAGTAAGTTATACATAATTATTTTGTAAGACTTGACTCCGTGAAAAATACTACCAAGTTGTTAATATGTTTTGTGTATTCATGTTTTATAATCATAATTCTAATAAATATCAATTTAACTTATTGTACATAGTAAAAATATCTTAACATTGAGCCCGTGCTGATACAGGCCATGCTCCTCTAGTCTATTTATATATAATAGGAGAGGCAAAACCGCCACATGTCAACACCATAAAAAATCAGTATTTTTTTAAAAAAAATCCATGTATATATAATAGGAGAGGCAAAATCGCCACATGTCAACACCATAAAAAGAAGTATTTTTAAAAAAAAATTATCTATCTATAAATAATAAGAGAGACAAAATTGCCACATGTCGACACCATAAAAAATTAGTATTTTTTATAAAAAATTATTTTAATAATCTATCTAAAAAACTCTCTCTATTTATTTATATCAAATAGATATAACCACATTTGTAACCAAAAGAAAAATAATTAACAAATAATTTGGAGAAAAAACTACCCAAGTTTCACTGTTTCTTGCTTTCAAACTGTTCCTATTTTCATTTATTACTTTCAATCTCCTAACTCTAATTCTTTTTGCATTCAAATTTTCTGTGTTCAATTTTTACTGTCTATTCAACAATTATGCTTTTTGATTAATATTTTGGATTGCAGGAAAAAGAAAAATCAAAGTCAAAGAAATAGATAAGAAGACGGGGTACAAGAGAAACCCCAATCGTTTGTGGAGGAAAAGATGAATAATGAATATTGCAGAATTTCAAGTCTTCAGTGAATTTTGATACAATTCCCAAAAAAATCTCATAAAATACTATTGGTACGATACACTTTAAATTATATAATCATACTATCTTATTATGAATTGCAACACGTTCTTAAAATTGAAAAAAAATTATGAGTAAGGGTGGTGAAATTCTGTGCACTTTTTTTGCGAAAGAATTTTTGACAAATATTTTTCCTAAAATATGAATTAAGTTTGAAATTTGCGTGTGCTAAATATTGAATTATTTAGAGATGGTATCTTGGGTGTTTGGGCCACAGGTGACAAAAGAGTTTTAAAATGAGGTGTAGGTGACACAAGTCTTAATTATTAGTTGGAGGAGACAATTACTTTATTATGAATTAAGAAAGTTGGGGAAGTTTGAAAATAACTCACAAGTTTTTAAATTTACACTTTGATCTCAATGTATACCTAAAATAACGGAAAGCGAAGAAAAAAAGACGTCTTTCTCTCTCTTCTCATCCATTGTTGTTATCTCTCTCTTAGCGATTTTTGTTTATCATTGTTTCTGTTTCTGCTGCTTTATTCATCATCTTCTACTTCATTATCATCATCTTCTACTTTATTATCATCTTCTTCTTGCCGACCATTTGTTGTTGTTGTTGTTGTTAGTACAGCGCTACTGCTGTGATCTGACCAATTTCTTAGGTCAAATTTTGTTTACTACATCACTTTCCACTTTGGCATTACTTCATTGGTGACTTTGGTAAGTAAAATTATGATTTTTATTCGTATTTGTCATTTGGGTACACTTCTGTTTTTCCAACAATGGATAGAACCCCGATCATGAATCCAGCATAAGTGCCCATAATTAAAACAGATCAATCATCTGTTGCATCAGATAAGTAATCTGTTGCATCAGAAGATTTATCTGTTGCATCAGACTGTTTATCTGTTGCATCAGACGTATTATCTATTGCATCAGACATATTATCTCTTGTATCAGGATGTTTATCTGTTGCACCAGACTAATTATCTGTTGCAACGAATGATTAATCTGTTTGAAACAACACAAATCAACCCCTGCCACAAACCCAACAGATAACCAATATGTTTTCAACTCTTGCTATTGCTACTGGATTCAAAATTATTCCTAACGTCCAATTACCCGTCCCAAATTTCCTAATTTGATTTCTCATTTTACTTGTCTTTTTCATTAATCAAGAAAAGATTAAAAAAAATTCATGTTTTACCCTTTGCATTAATCATTTTTTCTTCAAATTAAAATGGAAACATCATTTAATAGGGAGACTATACGCCGAT
The DNA here is from genome assembly GCA_030864215.1 of Capsicum pubescens. Classification (NCBI taxonomy): domain Eukaryota; kingdom Viridiplantae; phylum Streptophyta; class Magnoliopsida; order Solanales; family Solanaceae; genus Capsicum; species Capsicum pubescens. The sequence goes on along the minus strand of CM061539.1, from coordinate 181,062,029 downwards.
CGACGTTAAAAGCTTTCTTCTCTAATAAAATTTCGATTGAATAGCAAACAATGGTTATTTCATACACGTTCACTGTCCCACCAACTGATCAGTGGGTTATGGTAAACTAGATATGTTATTAATTATTTTTCTTAATCAATGTGGCATCTCAATTTGGGACGGGTAATTTGAGACGGAGGGAGTACGAATTAAAACGTCAGAGCCAAGCAAAGCAACAAACTAGTCATCTGTTGAAACAGACTATTAATCTGTTACATCAACTTCTTATCTGTTGCAACATGAGTAATCTGTTTTGAACAACACATCAACCCCTGCCACAAACCCAACAGATAAATCTTGCTATTGCTACTGGATTCTAAATTATTCCTTTTTACGTCAAATCGTCGATATGTTTGTTGAGAAGATAATAGACAGAATGAAAATTAAATATGGAATAAAACGTCAAAGATCAAACATAATTTATTTATTTAACAAAAATAAATAAAAATACATATAATAGACTAAAAGAAAAATAATAATCTAATTATTATTATTATTATTATCATCTTCATCATTGCCATCCGTCCAATCTTCAACCGGAAGTAGCAAGGTCCTCCTCAACTTGCGTATCTCGCGGAGCATTCTTGCTCTAACTCCTCCTAGTTTCCATTGCAGGTCACGAACTTGATTCTGAAGTTCATTCACGACGTTTTGCAGAAAAGCAACGTCCCACACTGGGTCAGCCATAATCTTATCTTCTAGAGTGTAATATGAAAGACGAGATGCAATAAATAACTAGAGTGTAGTTGAATGAACGATTGAGTAAGGAGGGACCTATTTATAGAGGATTGAATTTGAATGAGAGACAAAAAGACGCGACTATTCACTTCCATACATTAATTATATTTTTGATTAAATTAAGAAGATAAATATTGTGATATAAGTCATGACTTTTTAAATTATTATTATTAATTAGTTCTTTCAAAGAACCATTTTTATTGAGTTGTGGCAACAGATTCTATATATGTTGCATCAGATAAAACATCTGTGACAACATATATATTATCTGTTGCAACAAATATAAAATATGTTGCGTCAGATAACATATTTGTTGCAACATATAATCTAACTGTTCACCTCCATTTATTAATTATATTTTTGATTAATGTGAAAATTAATGACTTAATTAAATTAAGAAATATTGTGATAAGTCATGACTTTTCAGATTATTATTATTAATTAGTTCTTTCCAAGAACCGTTTTTATTGAGTCGTGTCTCGATATAGGTTGCATCAGATAAATCATCTGTGACAACAGATATATCATCTGTTGCAACCATAGTGAACCTGTTGCATCAGGTAATTTATTTGTTGCAACATATAATCTACTTTTTTTAAAAAAATAACTATCATCATATCATTAATCCAAATTTGCTTACTTTTTTATTTTATAAATTAAAAAAAAACACCTTTTCAAATTCCTTAATAAAATAATAACCATTTTATTATATAATAAATAATTTAAAAACAAATTCAAAAATAAAAATGGTGAAAAGTCACGATCAGTTATTAAAATTGCGGTTATAAATTGTGTTTATCATTTATTTCCTTATTATTTATTTACGAAACATTTTTCATATTGAATAATTGAAAAGTCATGTCTTTTTCTTTTCACCCTCTCAATAACGACAATAATCCTTTTTTATTAATAACCTCCAGGTGTAACATATGATCGGTCTGTCGTAGCAGATTAACCTCTAACTGTTGACACAAATTACAGCTCAATTCCTACCACCAACCGTCGACATGTTAAGAACAAGGAATAAATAGAATAATTATTATTAAATACAAAATAAGAATTAAAAATTCAAAGTCGACAACAAAATGAAATGAATGTTCATAGATTTTTGAATCCCTTGGGTAGATCCGATATACAAAAGGAGGAAAATAATCGCTAAAATAAAAAACATTACCTAATTATTATTACTACTATTATTATTATTGTCAATCAGACATTTTTCATCCGGCAGCCTTGCTCCAAAGTCAGTCAAATCTCTCTGGAGTTCATCAAACTGCCTTTGAAGTTCACGTAAGGAGTCGATATGAATATTCTTGTACGAATCTGGATCATCCATATTTGTAAGGAGGGACCTATTTATAAATTATTATATCTCAGAAAGAAAAGAAAATTGCTTTAAAATAAATCTAACAGATGGGTAATTTGTTGCAAAATATATTCTTTTTGTTAGATAACTTACAACATACTGGCAATCGTTTGCAACAGATGTATATATCTGTTTGATTTCTACAACAGGTTGATCAACTGTCGTAACAGATGTCTCCAATTGTTTGACAATATAAACAGATGTGTCATCTGTTGCAACAAGCTAGTTATCTATTTATTCAATTTAAGCCATAGATGGGCTAGGAAGAATAAGGTGTGTGCAGATGGATCCACTATCATATGTGTGGGAGTTAAGTATGTATTACTGATAAGGTCACCCGGACAACACACACAAAGTACAATGTTTTTGTGAATGCAATTTCTAATCGATTAGGCATTGATCATTCAAACAAGATCCTGCATTATACCATTAAGTTTGATGGGTTCGAAATTGATAAGGCTGAGGACCTTATGAAAATGGTGCAAATACCATGTTACGAATTACTGATGGTTGTTGCTCGTGTTTATACGTGTCAAGTTTTGAGAAGGGATCAATAGTTGTCGTCACTGCAGAGAACCAATAGCGATTGGACTTAACTTTAAGTGTGATTGGACCCTTAGAGGACCCTTAAAGCCTCGCACTGCATCAAATAAGAATGGAAAACCAACATAGTTATTGTCATGGCCAAAATTTATATGGTTGGGTTGCTCGCTCGTGGTGATGATTATATGCCAGAAGGTGCGATAGGAGAATGCTTTCGAGGGAAAATGGGTGGTTGATGGAAGACTATATCATCTGAGAGCTAATTGAAGAAGAGACATAGGGTAGAAAGTAACTTCTAACAAATTTGGCCGATGGAATTATCTTAACAGATGCAAAATCTGAATCAAGTGCAAATATGAAAGTGTATTCGGTAATGCAATTTCATCTGTTGTGTCTCTGAAAGAAAAATAATGCAGATGGACACTTTGATAGGGAGCTGCGTGGTCGGGATTATCACCTAGGTAGAAAATAGGAGAAAACCAAAAAAGCAGCCTCACGGGCATCGATGGTAGAAATTATGTTCAGCAAGCCTAGAAAACTTACGCCAACAATAACTGTAGTTAAAATAAGGAAACTAAGCGAAGGCGGCAGTAACTGTATTTTAAATTTCATCCCATGACTTCTTGTTTGTGTTTTCGATCAGGTCCACTGCCGTTGACCTGATCAAAATCATAAATGAGATTAAAAGGAAAATAAAGTATAATTACTTCTTTAGCAATATGGATTAATTGATTGTGTTTTCTTGCCTTAGCATGCTTTCAACATTCCTTGGAGAAGATCAGATGCTTGCTGTAGTATATGAATCCCGATAATTTTTAAGCTTGCCTCCAGCTTGTTGATTTTGTATTCAAGCTGGTTGTTTCCATTTTCGAAGTTGGTAAGGAGTTCCTCGTCTCTTGTGAGCTCGATCAGGAACACTACCTTCAAAGTTGTGGCATTCTAGAAGCCCTTCAGAACACTTTCTTCAGAAGCCTTAAAGGATACATGGAGGGTCGTTGTATTTATTTTAGGTCAAAATATGTTGATGCACGTTGAAGATGTGGTCCCAACAGTTGAACAACACACTTTTATCGAGCGTTGCTCCATGCATCTTGCTCAAGAAATTTGATAAATTAGTAAGCATGGAGTTATGTAGTGTGTGATCTAAACCGGTTCTACCAAGCCTATCAAACGTTACGTAACTCCAAGCTCATTACCTTATCAAAAAAATATGCCCGAGTTAGTGCATAAATCAAACAAGCTCAATCTGTCAGTCTTTCTACTGATCGCTCTTCTCCAATATAGATGACAAGATATCTGCTATGCAAAAGTCTACACCGTCGCCAGACATGCTTGCCCGGGAGAAGAGTCTTTAGAAAATTGCTCCCGGGCAAGCATGTCTGGCGACGGTGTAGACTTTTGCATAGCAGATATCTTGTCATCTATATTGGAGAAGAGCGATCAGTAAAAAGACTGACAGATTGGGCTTGTTTGATTTGTGCACTAACTCGGTCATATTTTTTTGATAGGGTAATGAGCTTGGAGTTACGTAATGTTTGATAGGATTGGTAGAGACAGTTTAGATCACACGCTACGTAAATCTATGCTTACTAATTTATCAAATTGGTTAAGCAAGATGCATGGAGCAACACTCGATAAAAGTGTGTTGTTCAACTGTTGGGACCACATCTTCAACGTGCATCAACACATTTTGACCTAAAACAAACACAGAGACCCTCCATGTATCCTTTAAGGCTTCTGAAAAAAGTGTTCTCAAGGGCTTCTAGAATGCTACAACTTTGAAGGTAGTGTTTTTGATCGAGCTCACAAGAGACGAGGAACTCCTTACCAACTTCGAAGACGGCAACGACCATTTGAATACAGAATCAACAAACTGGAGGCAAGCTTGAAAATTATCAGGATTCACATACTACAGCAAACATCTGATCTACTTAAAGAAATGTTAAAGGCATGTCAAGGTAAGAAAACACAATCAATTATAACCATATTGCTAAGGAAGCAATGATACTCTATTTGTCTTTCAATCTCGTTTGTGGTTCCGATCAGGTCAAAGACAGTGGACCTGATCGAAAACATAAATAAGAAAGCATGGGATGAAATTTAAAATTCAGAAATTGCCGCCTTCGCTTAGATTTCTTATTTTAACTACAGTTGTTGTTGGCGTAAGTTTTTTAGACTTGTTGTACATCATTTCAACCCTCGATACCCGTGAGGCTTCTTTGTTGCTCTTCTCCTATTTTATATCTAGGTGATAATCCCGACCACGCAGCTCCCTAACAAAGTTTCCATCTACATTATTTTTCTTTCAGAGAAACAACAGATGAAATTACATTACCAGATACACTTTCATATTTGCACTTGATTCAGATTTTGCATCTGTTAAAATAATTCCATCGGCCAGATTCGTTAGAAGTTGCTTTGTACCCTATGTCTCTTCCTCAATTAGCTCTCAGATGATATAGTCTTCCATCAACCACCCATTTTCCCTCGAAGGCATTTTCCTACTGCACCTTCTGGCATATAATCATCACCCCGAGCGAGCAACCCAACCATATAAATTTTGGCCAGGGCAATAACTATATTGGTTTTTTATTCTTGTTAGATGTAGTGCTAAGCTTCGAACGCCCTCTAAGGGTCCAATGCACCCTAAAAGTTAGTCCAATCGCTATCAAATCTCTTTACAATGACACCAAAATTAGATCCCTTCACAATGCTTGACAAATAAATATGAGCAACAAACAACATTAAATCTTAACAGGGTATCAGAACCATATTCATGGCCCCTCAGCCTTATCAGTTCTGACATACCAAACTTAACTGTAAAATTGCAGACATCTTGTTTGAACGATCTATGACTAATCAGTAAAAACAATATTCATAAAATCAGTGCACTCTATGTGTGTTTCCACGATAACATTATCAGTAATACATACCTCCCACATATGAAGTGGTTTTATCTACAAGCAGCCTATTCGTCCGAACCCATCTTTACTGCAGCCTCTTGCGATAGTCCATCAAAAGTTGATCAACTGTCAGTTCCTTATATCTACAAAGAAGAGGAAAAAAATTGATGTCACAAAAAGAACATTATCCATCTGTTGCATCAGATGTGGAGTCTGTTGCAACAGATGTGGAGTCTGATGGAATAAATCAAACTAGACTTTCTGGTGGTTTTATTTGTTCCAACAGTTTCTCCATCTATTGCAACATCAATAACAACATAAACATCAACAACAAAGAAACTATAACATGTATTCCAACAACATCATCAACAACAATGAAGCAACATCCTTTGTTCCAGAACCATCAACAACAACACACCACAAGTTTCAACAACGTCAACCCCACCAACAACATCAATAACTGCATCAACAATAAATAAACAAATAAAATACATACAAAAAAAAATGATACTGCCAACAAGGCTTTTAAACTTCTCCCAATAGATGACTTTTTTCTCATATTGTAATAAAAATTCTCGGTTTATTTATTCAACACTTAAAATTTCCTTCAAATTTTTTTAATAAATATGATATGGGTAAATAGTAATTAAATAAAAAAGAAGATGTAAATAACTTGCAAAGAAGAAGACGAGAATGAAAGAACAATAATGAACCATACCTTAATATCAAAAAGGGGATCAAAATAGAAATTTAAGTCGAGGAAAGATATGGATCAGTTTTTATCTGAAAAGAGCTTCGTTATGAGAAGAGAAGAGAAAACAGAAAAAAAAGGTTGTGACCCTAAAGAGGAGAGAAAGAAAAAGATGAGAGTTGAATAAAATAAACTGCAGCTGAAGGAAGAGATGAGATAATTTCTAATTTCTATAGATGTATGTATGTATTGTGTACGTGGATGCGGTGGTTTTCAATATTCATTAATTAATATTCATTAATTTCATTAATAATTTGAGGGGCACGAGGAAGACTAAGACTACTGACATTGAAATGACAAGGCAAGACTGCTCAATGAACTCACTTTTGAGATATCCAAGAAACATTTTTTACCGTCTTTAGTAGTAAGTACTACTACTTGATATTATCTACTCGGACTAGAAGCTTGCTTTAAAATTAAAAGTGAAAAAAAGATTTTCAAACAGATATTTCATTTGTTGCAACATATATAAGTATCTGTTTAGAAATCCGAACATCTCAATCATCTGTTACAACGATATAAATATCAATTTAAAAATTCCAACAACTCAGTCATCTGTGACAACAGATAAAAATGTTCATTTGATAATTAATTAAATCATATATGTCATCTGTTACAACAGATATAAGTATCTGTTTGAAAATTTCCAACAGCTCAGTCATCTGTCACAACAGATGCAAATTTTTATTTGATAATTAAATCAGATATGTCATATGTTGCAACAGATATGAATACCTGTTTGAAAATTTTCAACAACTCAGTGGTTTGTTGCAACAAATTTTATTGCAATTGATTTAGGTGGAACTAGGGATGAATGAATGAGCTCGCAGGGTCAACTACAAATCCAATCGAATCTTTGCAATTGCATGGCATTGGTATTGCGTTCATCCCGACCCGAGTTATCGATCGATCACTCTGAGTTGAAATGAGTTCTCATCAACTTAAATTTAGGATAGTGATAGTACCTAAGTTGATTTAGGTGGAACTAGGGATGAATGAATGATCTCGTAGGGTCAACTACAAGTCCAATCGATTCTTTGCAAATGCATGGCATTGGTATTGCGTTCATCCTGACCCGAGTCGTCGATGAATCACTCTGAGTTGAAATGAGTTCTCATTAACTCAATGTTAGGATAATAATAGTACCTAAGTTGATTTAGGTGGAACTAGGGATAAATGAATGAGCTCGCAGGGTTAACTACAAATCCAATCGAGTCTTTACAATTGCATGACGTTGGTATTGTGTTCATCCCGACCCGAGTCGACGATCGATCACTCTGAGTTGAAATGAGTTCTCATCAACTCAATATTAGGATAGTGATAGTACCTAAGTTGATTTAGGTGGAACTAGGGATGAATAATGAGCTTGCAGAGTCAACTACAAATTCAATCGAGTCATTGCAATTGCATGGCGTTGGTATTGCGTTCATCCCAACCTGAGTCGTCGATCGATCACTCTGAGTTGAAATGAGTTCTCATCAACTCAATGTTAGGATAGTGATAGTACCAAAGTTGATTTAGGTGGAACTAGGGATGAATGAATAAGCTCACAGGGTCAACTATAAATCCAATCGAGTCTTTGCAATTGCATGGCATTGGTATTGCGTTTATCTTGACCCGAGTCGTCGATCGATCACTTTGAGTTAAAATGAGTTCTTATCAACTCAATGTTAGGATAGTGATAGTACCTAAGTTGATTTAGGTGGAACTAGGGATGAATGAATGAATGAGCTTGCAGGGTCAACTACAAATCTAATCGAGTCTTTGTAATTACATGGCATTAGTACTGCATTCATCCCGACCCGAGTCGTCGATCGATCACTCTGAGTTGAAATGAGTTCTCATCAACTCAATGCTAAGATAGTGATAGTACCTAAGTTGATTTAGGAGGAACTAGGGATGAACGAATAAGCTCGCAGGGTCAACTACAAATCCAATCGAGTCTTTGCAATTGCATGGCATTGGTACTGCGTTCATCTCGACCCAAGTCGTCGATCGATCACTCTGAGTTGAAATGAGTTCTTATCAACTCAATATTAGGATAGCTATAGTACCTAAGTTGATTTAGGTGGAACTAGGGATGAATGAATGAGCTCGCAGGGTCAACTATAAATCCAATCGAGTCTTTGCAATTGTATGGCGTTGGTATTGCATTCATCCCAACTTGAGTCGTCAATTGATCACTTTGAGTTGAAATAAGTTCTCATCAACTCAATATTAGGATAGTGATAGTACCTAAGTTGATTTAGGTGGAACTAGGGATGAATGAATGAGCTCGCAGGGTCAACTACAAAACCAATCGAGTCTTTGTAATTGCATGGCGTTGGTATTGCGTTCATCCCAACCCGAGTCATCGATGGATCACTCTGAATTGAAATAAGTTCTCATCAACTCAATATTTTAAAAACTATATCTTTTAAATTTTTTAAAATTAATTAAGATCAATTCGGACCAAATTAGCAATTTCAAAACTTATCATTCTTTTCTAAAATTACAAATCAACCCATACAAATCATCCATTTGTGCGAAAAACTTTTTATTTCAAATCCTAAGTTCTCTCTCTCTCGGGGTCTCCTCTTCCTCTCAACAATACAAACAACAACTACTCAATATATTGCTTAACCCTTCAAAACAGGTCGATTTTCTTCCCATTCATGACTACATATAGTTGTTGTTTTTTACTTTATTCCTGCTTGTATTCATTGTTTTCTCTGTCTTCGCATGTAACATAGTTCTAGAAGAGTTCTACATTTGTTCTTTATTCTAAAAAATAGGTCTTTATAGTTAATGATAAAAAAAGACTTTTAGTTGTATTATCTTCGAGAATGGGTTAACAATTTTGAGTTTGGATGCTAAAAAAGTAGGAAGCACCCAAGAAAACCCTAGTTTTTCTCTCAGTGTTTTGTTGACTGTCGTGGTATTGTTGGATGGTGTTTGTGGTGTTGTTGTTGGTGTTGGTATTTGTGTTTTTTAGCTGTGGTGTCGGTGGTCTTGGTGTTGGTATTGGTGGTGGTCTTGGTGGCATTGGTTGTGGTGGTGGTGGTCCATATATTGCAATGGGTGGAAAATCTGTTGGGAGATATTAAATAGGTATTCAAACAGATTCCCCATCTGTTCCAACTGATGGGTTATCTATTGGAGTATTTTCTTGTAATGTGGCGTAGAATAATTTATTAAAATTTGTCCACCTGTTGCAACAGGTGGAATATCTGTTGGGAGATATTAAATAGGTCTTCAAACAGATTCGGGTTCCCCATCTGTTCCAACTGATGGATTGTCCATTGGAGTATATTTTTCGGTTATGTAGTAAGAATAATTTATTGAAATTTGTCTCACCTTTTTTAGAAAAATTATGCAGACATCAAATGCAATGTATTTTTTATTTTTCTTTTGTTTATAGTTAAAAGATGTCTCCCAAAAGAAAAGAAACTAAAAGTGGAGAAAGTAGATCAACTTCCGGTCAGCAAACAAAAAAGGCTAGAGTACAGATAGATTCGGAGGAACTTCCAGAACAATCTCAGTCAGGGCAAAATGAAGTCGAGGAAAGTGATAACTCCTCCTCACTAATGGGGCGTGAAATAATATCAAAATTCTAGCATGATTCTGTCAAAATCATTAGTATTGACAAGTTTTGAGTTGCGATGCCGATGAATAACCTTAAACCAGTATTTGGTGATCTTGTACTTAAATGTTAGTTGGGGAAACCTTTTGATGAACTTACGAGCATTATAAAGTAGGAAAACATAGATGGAATTTTTAAGAAGAGTTGTTTTGCACACTTTCTTGAGCCGTCTGGGCCCCGCCCTCTCCGTTTCCCAATGATCATGGTATATGACCTTCTCAAGCACAGGATCATGTATGCAGGGGATGATGGAGGTTCGAAGGAGGGTGAAAAAAAGATGGATGAAGTCTGGATCAACTACTGTGGCATGTCGGTTTGTTTTGGATTGAAAGAGTTTGCCATTGTGACGGGTTTGAGATGTGATCGTCCAGAAGAACCTCCCATCAAGAAAACACCCTACAAAGGGTCCAACAAACGCAATGTAAAAAAGATGAATTGTTGGACATTGTTGGACCTAGCTACAAAGTGGAGTATTTGATGGCGGATCTCAAGAATAAAGACATACCAAATCACTACATGGAGAAATTGTGCTCTGTTTGGTTTATCCATTCCGTTTTATTGGAAAGAGATGTCAGGAAAGTCATAGAATGTGATTTGTTGGTGTTTGCTGATGATTTTGGGAAATTCAACGATTATCCCTGGGGATACGACAGCTACTACTTGACTGTCAAATATTTACTGAAAGAGCTAAAGCCAAAGACGACCACATTATACAGCTTTTGTTGGGATTTCATGGTAAAATTGATCACTATTTTTACTCATTCATTAATTTATATTGAATATACTTGTGACTTTTTTTTGCTTGCTTCCTGTTTACAATTTTTAGGATTGGGCATGTGAAGCCATTCCTTCCCTCCGAAAGCATTTCAAGAATTACCCGGATAAGGTTTCTCATCCAAGGATCCTTAGGTGGTTGGCTGCAGTAGAGAGCAGAAAAATAAATATTAACGAGGCTGATCTCTTTAACCCTCAAGATAATGCAGTACATCTTCTTTCAACTAAAATAATTTGCCTCAAAGAAATATATTGAAACAAATGTTCCATCTATTGCGACTGATGGGTCATCTGTTGCAACAGATTACCCATCAAATACAACTAGTGCAACAGATGGGCAATCTATTACGACAGAGGATCCATATTTCACAACAGATTAACCATATGTTGCTCTGGTCTCTGAACCCTACTCAACATATTACCCATCTACTGCAAATTATGCAACAGATGGGTAATCTGATGCAAAATATTATCAATCTGTTTCAACATACAGATCAGCTGTTGCTGTAGCTAGATCATCTGTTGTATAAGTTGGATGTGTTTACATAACCCGAGCCCCATGTAACCTAACTGACTGTAAATTATTTTTATATGATTTAAATTCCTCTTGTCTTTTTTTATAGGTTGTGCATCCTTGGATCGTGCCTACCATTGATGGGCTGGGAATGACTTCTTTTATTACTCTGGGTCTTGTTGATACAAAAGAAGACCCAACAGTGGAGTTAATAAAGAAGGAATTGGATGGATCAACATCCATAAGAAGAGCAGTTAGTCAAGGTCAGTCTAATGTTGAAGCTCTTCACGATCAAACTCAAACTGCAATAGATCCGGGTGTTTCTTCTAGGGGTGTTGCTGGTGGAGTTGTTTGTGATAGTGGTATCTATCCTGCTGCTGCCAGTCATGAATATGAGCATGTTGGTGCTAAAAAAAAATAAATATGTTTGAAAACACCCCTTGCCCAAGTCCTCCCTCTCACCCCTACACCGGTCCCTTCCACACTTACAGTGGTCTCTCTCACCCCTTCTCACCCTCATGTTCTCATTGCAAATGCAAAGTGTGCAAGGACAGAGAGGATAAACTCCTCGACAAGCTAGAGGCTATTGCTGAAGCTGTCGAGTAGTTAAAATCCAGGAGCGGTATCATACCATCCAATGAGGTGAGGGAGCCATGCACTCCTACAGTAGAGGTTAGGAGGAAGAGAGGAAAAATTAGACAAATTCTCTTCGTTTTGATATCAGCAAAAATTGTAACTCCCCCCCCCCTCCAATAGTTGTTAAAGTTCAGGGGTCGCCGAAGAAGGTGGACATATTCGCGGTGCTTGGCAAGAAGAAGAAGAAGGAACTGGAAGAATTCATCAAGATGAAGGTTCAAAAAGAATACACCATGCATTCATTTGCCGCCAAAGACTTCTCGAATATGACAAATATGTGTGTGTGGTACGAGGACAAGGTAAGTTTACTTTTGATAACCTACCCTTCCAATCTACTCCATGAAGAAGAATCTACGTAGCAGATGTGTAATCTGTTGCAAAAACTTAGTATTCTGTTGCAACATAATACACATCTGTTGCATAAGTTGCATTGGTTGGGTAATCTGTGAACTGATTCAGAGAACCCTCTGCATCAGATTCTTTCAACTGTGTTTTTATTCTTTACAATTACTAACCTATTTAAAAATTGACTTCTTATTCCACAGTATGTTGATGAAATTCTCTGCCTCATGAGGGGCAGACAATTAGTGTACCCAGATGCTTATGATGCTACCAATAGGATAATGAACCTCAACTTCTATAATAATTTCAAGGATAGATACGCTAAACTCTGTAAGATAGCTGATTCCGGTGGCCCAGGATTTGATCAGTTAGTTTCTACATTCCAATGGGATGAAGAAGTGATTAAATATGTTAGAGGGAAGAGGCCATATCCACACGGTAAGAGCTGGACCAAGGCAAAGAGAATCCTTGCAGTCATGAACGTGGATGTCACATATTTTCTCACTGTTCAGATACTACTATATGAGGGAAAGATTAAGGTTTATGACTGCAACTTACCTTTCTTCAGTGAGAAGACGTTTTTAACCCACATACAGCCACTCTTGAAGTTGTTGCCCAAGTTGTTGAGGCAGAGTAAGCTGATGGATCATTTGCCGGATGAAGTCTTGGCGAAGGAATCATGGAATTTTGAAGGTTGAAATAAGAAAATCCATCTCCCAAGAAATACAACCGGTGCAGCGTGCGGGCCGTACTCGCTTGTATACATCGGGTGTTTACTTACCGACACACAAATGACCAGTGTGTACGACACCATTGTGGGAAAGATGCAATGGGTCTGGGAGTATGGGGTACTAACTAAATGGTTGGAGCCCGTGTATAAAAAAGAACATGTACAAAGACAGAGACGAGCACGATAACAAATTTTCATTTCAAGCCAATTTACTTTACATGTAGTGGCAATAATTTTTATGTCTAGCCAAGTTGAATTTTTATAATGCAACAGATTTTATATCTGTCGTAATAGATATAGTACCTGTCATGACAGATTGATTATCTGTTTGAATAGGTTGGTCATCTGTTGCGTTATGCAAATGTTCCCAGTCTGTCTATCGCAACAAATTTATGATTTATTGCAACATATAACTTATCTGTTGCAACTGATCGATAATATGTTGGAGCAAATCAAAAAAGTAGGAAGACCTGTTATATAATTTCAAGCAGATGACCTACGTGTTGCATCTCATGTTGCAACATATGTCTAAATCTGTTTGATAAGATATGTCGTCTGTTGCAGTAGATGTATTATCTGTTGGGATATTTCAATCTAGTACTCCATTTCAATTAACATGTTCAAAACTAAGAATTAATTATATTCATAGACAAAATAAAATAAATCAAAGCCTTCGGAAATTACATGAAATAACTCAACAAATAAATAAAATGTAAAAAAAATCATTATGGGTACCAACGATCTACTCTATAAATAAATCAACAAGTTAAACCAAGGAGGATAGGTTATTACATTGACGGACTCAAGCTATAAAGATCTAATCAATATGGACAAGTTATTCTTTATCTGGTGCTACGAAATTTGGCTTTGGTCGTCTGGATCTTTAATGTCGGTTGCGTACAGCTTCTAAGTTTCGCTTCTCCATATTTCCATAAAAGAGCAGCATATCTTTTGCGGAGTAATCCGGCATCAAGTTCATCATTTGGTACTTGTAATTCATCGGTCAAATACTCGGCATAGGCAGCAACAAAAGGACCGCAATCCCTGCATTATAAAAAAATAGATAATCCATATCCTGCAGTTCATGCAAGCTTTGTGAAATTTGTAAAATAAAACTAAATCATGACACTTAAACTTACAGGCTACCAATGGTTTGTTGAGCAACTCCGTCAACATATTGTACATTAAATGGATTAGCCATTTTATCCCGGTATGCTTCAATCATCGAACAATTGATAACGCTCAATCTACAGCTCTCGTAGGAGTGCAAAGCGGTCGTTAGCAAATATAGAACCCAAACTGGATTGGGTATCGATCCCACAGAGAATAGCTTGGTCAACAAGTAAGCAACGATTACTAGACTTTTAGTGCAAGTCTCGTAAGAATGGGGGTTTGTAATGTGTAACCAAATTATTAAAGCAAAAACTGAAAATAGCAAAGTAAAAAGAAAGAATGTTTAGTAGGTTGTGAAACAATGAGAATTGAGGAGTTGGGGTTATGTCCACCTTCTGAGTTATACGTATCTATTGACTATGAGTGTGTTGAATTCAGACATGCATGTGCTTATAGAGAATTGTATTCGATGGTAAATCCAGGCGTCTTTCGACCTATTCGAGGATTATTTCACTTTAACTCTTTCGAGCTTAAAGCGTGTCTAACGGTACGAATTCTCCAAAAGGTTAATCCAGTTACGGCACTAACTTTTTAATAGGGGATGGGACCCTACTACCTTGACATTATCTCTTTTCCAGACAGATAACCTTTCTTTCGAACAAGTTAAATGTTATACTGGCGTATTCTTGCGTTTGCAACCACAAAGAATTTAGATTAAGATGAAGAGAATAATGATATAAGCAACATACGTGTCACGAACTCACAAACTCACAGCAATAGATAGTATCTCATTCGACTTCCATAACCCCAACAGAGAAGTTTAGTTACCCATGAGTGCGAAGGAAATCACAATTGACATTGTTGTTATACCACAATAAAGATTTCACGTTTGTAATGGTGTGGTAGGCGTTAGGCGTGAATCCCTTAGAAAAGTAACGTTTCTCTTGTTGTGGAATTTAAGAATAGATGAATAGAAGAAGAAAAATAGAATTAATGGAAGAATGATTGTTTAGAACTAGAGTGTCTTAGAAGTAGAATAGAATAGAATTGAATGTAAGAAGATGTCTGAAGATGTTAGAAGATGTAAGAAGATGTCAGAAGGTCTCTAACAAGATAGGGTATTTATAATACCCATATCCTATTCCTACTAAGCTAATGAAATGCTTAACCAAATCCTACTAAGCTAATGAAATACTTAACCCAATTGTACTAGCTTAATGTATCATTATCCTAATCCTAACAAGCTAATGTAATACTTAACCCAATTGTACTAGGTTAATGTATCATTATCCTAATAAGTTACTGCTAGTCCCCAAAGTCTTCAGAAATGTTGTTTTAGCCCGGGACAGAATTTCCATGCGCCATCTTTAGTCCTTGGCGTCCAAGATTGGCTTTTCTCCTTTCGTGAAGCTTTCTTTGGCGTCAAGTTATCCATGAAATGCTGAATTCTGCATCATTTATACCTGAAACTTTGCTAATCATGTTCGTTAGCTCACTTATAGGAAAATGGACTAAAAGTGCATGAAATATATCATTTGTTCTCAAAACTAGGCTAAAATATGGGCAAAATATAGTGCTATAGGCATGTAAATTTGCCTATCATCAACACCCCACACTTAAAGCTTTGTTCGTCCTCGAAAAAAATATCATGTCCATCAACTTAGGGTTTCACAGCAACAACATAAAATATTCGTCAAGACAAGCACAACAATTATCAACAAAGAGTAGTTTTTCGATCATTAGTAGAGACCATTTAGCCTCCAACATAGACTCGTGATGGTGGTCAACTCATATTCAAAAGTTAAGGCACAAAGAATCATACAGATCTACCCAAAACTCATCAACCATGTGTGTCTCACAATATATTACCCATAATCACTCACAAGTATAGCATCTTTTTCAAACATGGGTATCAAAATATCCTTGCTCTCACTCTCACAAAGAATTCATATGCAGCAACTGATGACCATAGGCTTGCCCTTAGTGTAATGCTCCACTAAATGTCAGAATGCTAAGCTTAGAATCAAATAGGTCTTTTGATGGTTGTAATGTAGGCTAAGGGACGGGTAGAACTATTTTGGCCAGAAATAGTGACTATGTTCCTAAGCGCTTTAATACATCACATTGTGTCATTAACACTTTTCTTTCTAACAACCTTTCTTTCATTTATTCTACCACCCTTTTTCTCCTCTTTTGTTTTTCGATTTTAAACATGACTAACTTTTCAGTTTTTTTCTTCCTTTTTCTTTTCATAACATACCTCTTATGATAGCACTTCTTTTTCATAGCAATTTCAAGCACCAATGCATTCTAAAGCATCATACTCACCCAATTTCCTCTTATTTTGTCACATGACCTTACACTTTAAAGCACTTAGGAATTTGGATCAAATTATGGTTTTGAAAAAAATGGATTAGGCTTACATACGAGGTTTGTCAAAGAAAATAGGCTAGAGGCTCAAAAGGGTTTAACTAGGATGATGTCCATGGGTAGGTAAAAAGAAGGTAAATAATCATAGGTTGCCAAAGAAATGCCTAAATCATCTCCTAGACTTGCACTCTTTATTTTTGCTTTACATACATACCAGGCAAGTTCTAGCATCAGCCACAAGCACAGAATATACTATTATCTTACACACACAAGGCACATGGTCGACTTTATTGGGAGTAGTATAGACTCTTGACCCAACAGATGAAGGAATTAAACCAAATAATATCACATAGTGAGTCACAATTAGAGCCTAAATGTCTCAATAGTCATGATTTTAGCACAAACTCTTGTCATAATCTCATGCTGCCTATTAGAATAATTTCATGCGAAGCTAAAAAAAAATTACTACTAAAAAACTTAAAAAAAATGAAAAAAAAACGAAACAAAAACAAAGCAAACAAACATAGATGCGAGTAGAGAAGTATAGCATGCAATACCACCACCCCACACTTAGTCGGGACACTGTCCTCAGTGGAAAATAAATAAGAAGAACCTGGTCAGTCGGACTCTTCCTCAATGTCGGGGGTCATACCCCCTTCGTCGGAATCATCATCAGAGTCGTCGCCATCAGAGTTCTCTTCCATTTCGGAGTTTGGCATTCTGCGATCATCATCGGTTGGCACATCGTCATCAAGAGGTTCCTCAAAGTATACCCCTACTCCACACATGGCCTTCGCATGCTCATTCATTGGGTAGTCATAGTCCAGCTGTTGGAGCTCTGCAGTAGTTGGAACACGACCTCCACTCATCATTGTAAACCTCATCATGCCGTACATATGGCGGGAGAAACTCTCATCCCGAGCATGTCTCTCTGCCGTAGTAAGGTTGATGCCATGTGTTGATTCAGCATCTTTGACCTTTGTGAGGTCAACCTTCTTCAGATTGTGTGGGAGTTTATGATCAGCTGGTTCCTCTTCGATGTCTTCCTTTCTCAAGATTGCAGTCAACAGATTGCCGAAGCTGAAATGGGACAGCTTGTGTAGCCTAGCCTTCCGCATTGTAGATTGGATGATTACCCCAATGTTGATAGGGACATTCGTCATCAATGCGTATACCAAGCACACTCTATCTCTTGTTATTTTTGTGTATTGCGTCCCTGGAATGAGGCAAGAGTTGACCATCTGCAACCATATCCTTGCTTCCCTATTCAAAGAAGCATATGGGAAAGTGTTGTGTCGACCAGTGTCCTTGTGTCTACTCTAGCGTGCCATGGATCTACTTCCACAAAGTGTGTGCCGAATTGCCCTATAAGCAGGTCTGTTGTACAGCTCTTTGAATGGTGTTGGATCGACTGAAGGCAAGCCAAGAAAGGAGTTGATCAAATCAGTATTGAGTTGTAAAACTTGGCCCCGAATCTTGACTTCGCTTCCTGTGGTTTTCGGCGACCAGTTGGCATAAAATTCTCTTGTCAAATCAAGATTACATTCTCCCATGTCGCGGAAGATGAAATCCAAATTTAATGCCATGATCTTCGCCAACATGCGCGGCTCCTTCTTCGCTAGGCTTTCCTTGTTTATCAAGTCGACATGAACATATTTTCTTTCCTTGTTGTTCCTATACAATTCCTTGGCTTCCTCCTCAAGAACCCATTTTATTCCAAACATACGGTGTGGTAATTGCATTGAGAATGATTCTCCTTGCTCCTTGTGGCCTCTTTTCTTGCCCTTTTGGGAAGTGGTAGCCTTCTCCTTGCCTTGTCTCGCTTTGGGTGCCATTGTACCTGAGACTTGAAATAGAGTTCACGTTAGCACAATCTCAATGGATACAATCTATACATAAGCAGTAGGGGTACCACCCCACACTTAGTTTGTTGATACGAATTAGTGAAGTGAAAGTGGTCGATTACTTAGACTTCATCGACATACGTTGTAGGAGCTATATTCCAACAAGAAAATCAGGGATGTATCACTTCTTGCAACACTTTGCAATATTTTTATGTTAGATATATCAAGACTGCTACATAGGGATTACATCATGGTATTGTTTCTATCAATAATCACAACCTCCTATGTCGGTAGGCAACTATAAGTCTTATTCCGATGAACGGGACATTCTAACATGTAAGCATTCTAGTGACAAGATTATGCAATGTTCATGACTATAGCAATTCCGCAAGTAGTATAACACTGCATCAAAATCAATATTCAAGTTGGAAACAAGTTAAGAGTATCCTAACGTACATGTTCACTCACTTGGTTTTGTATCAACAATTCAAACACATTAACATCACCAATATTTCTTCAAGATGTAGCAATTCATAATAGACATATCAACGTAGAACTTACGAAAAATAGATGAAGAACAAAAGAGTACTTACGTGATTGAAGCCTTTGGAGATGTTCTTGTGAAGTGGGAGAGCAAAAAGAAAAGTTTTGAGATGATTTGGAGAGTATGTGCGGCGCCTAGGTCAAGTTTTCAATGTGTTTGTGTTTTAAGACTATGTCTCCTTTATATAGGAAAAGAATGGGTTGGGTTTTGACCCATTTAAAATCGGTTTTGGAGACAAAAAGTGACCATAGGCGGCGCCTTTAGCTTTGCCTATGGTGACCACAGGCGGCGCCTTTAGCTTTGCCTATGGTGACCATAGGCGGCGCCTAATGCAAAGCCTATGGTGAGCATAGGTGGCGCCTAGTGCAATGCCTTTAGTGACCATAGGCGGCGCCTTTAGCATGGCATATGAGATTCAGAGACCAAATGCTTTAGCATAGGCGGCGCCTATGCTATGGCATACTTGAGCATGGGTGGCGCCTATGCTATAGCACACTAGATTCCGAGACCTTGGGCTATAGTATAGGCTTTGCCTTGTTCGTGGCCTAGTTTTACCTAGGCCTAGCCTTGCTCGATGCCTATTTTGTCATGAGCAATGCTCAATCCATAGCCTTATGCATCTTCATGCCTTACTTACCACCTTTACCATGCAATACGTCCAAATAAAAATTTGAAACCGATCTCCTCGTTGAATACCTCTTGCACCTACATTTGCTCAAAACCAATAAAAACGATTAGTACGATGGGTTGCCTCCCACCAAGCGCCTTAGTTTTGGTCGTGGCACAACTCTTATTTTTGGATTTTTATTTATCAAAAGCAAACACGTAATAGAATGAAAGAAAAAATAAAAACGATAAATGATGGGTTGCCTCCCATCTAGCGCTTAATTTATTGTCGCGGCACGACATAGTTACCTCGAGTACTTAGACTTCATCGAGATAGATGGTGGATCATTTTCTAAATGGATTCAGACGATAATGAGGCTTACTTGTAGGCATGCAATCTTCTTTGAGATGACCCTTGTGCATGTCTATCCCAGGAGGGATACCAATTATATCATCAATAGTCCAACCCATAGCTCTCATGTATCTCTTCAGAGCAGAGATGAGAGCCTCTACGTGCTGTTTACTTAAATCATCCGCACTCACCGGAAGTATATTTATACTTTCCAAGAACACATACCTTAGATAATCGGGGAGATCTTTCGATTCTAGCATTGGTGGCTCTTCAATAGATGGCTTGGCTGGTGGTGTGGGTCGATTTTTGAGATCGAGGTCCAGCTTCTTGGGAGTATGGCGATATGTCCCTAATCCTGATAGAGCACAAATAGCTTCTTCGCAATTTTTAGCATCCTTACTCTCTTCATTCATGAGCACAACCGCCACTGGGTCATTAATAATTTGCTCTTCTTCAAGTAGTTCTTTCTCATCATCAAAGTAAACATCAACCACCGAGAATACGTTCAGCTCTTTGGGTTGCTTCATTGATTTGCACACATCAAAGCGAACTACTTCGTCATTTATTCGGAATGAAAGCTCATTAGCTCTCAAATCAATAAGCACGCTTCCTGTAGCAAGGAAAGGGCGTCCCAAGATTATGGGAGCCTCCGAGTCCGCTTCACAATCCAAAATAACAAAGTCTGCTGGAAAGATGAATGAAGAAACCTTTACCAAGACATCATTCAAGATACCCACAGGTCGTTTTACCGACCTATCTGCCATCACGAGCCGCATATTGGTTGGTGTAGGGTCGCCCAACCCCAACTTTCTGTAGATGGATAGTGGCATCAAATTGATGCTAGTTCCCAAATCGCACAATGCCTTAGCAAAATTCATAGATCCAACCGTGCAAGGAATAGTGAAAGCTCCGGGGACAGCCTTCTTTTGAACTAAGGACCTTGTGGCAATTGCACTACAATGATGAATATTATCTGCCGGCTCATATCTTACTGCCCGCTTCTTTGTCAAAAGATCCTTCATAAATTTCGCATACCCAGGCATTTATTCAAGTGCCTCCACCAATGGAACATTAATGGTCAGCTGTTTTAACATAGTCATGAATTTGCTGAACTTTGTATCGTCCGCCACCTTCTTCAATCTTTGAGGAAAAGGTGGTGGTGGATATGGAATTTTTCTCTCCACGGCTTTCTTCTCCTTTTGCCTTCATTTTTTAGCCTTTTCAGGCTGCAACATACTCGGTGTACCGTCATGGACGTCGTGGGTGGATTCTACGGCAGCTTCTCCTTTTGCCTTGTCATCAATGTCTGCTACATCGTCGACCACTTGTTTGCCCTTAGATGAAGTTTCCAGCGCCTTACCACTTCGAGTAGTAATAGCCATGCATGATCCCTCATTCCTTGGATTTTGCACAGTGTCACTAGGTAAAGTGCCAGCCTTTCTTTGATTGAGTGTTGTTGAAAGTTGGCTCAATTCCTGCTCTATTTTCTTGATTGAAGTGGAATGTGAATCAAATAATTGCTTCATAGAGGACAAATCATTTATTACCTCCGTTACTCCCGCGCTAGTTGCTTCCACTCCTTTCAGTAGTTTAGCCATCATGTCTTCCATACTTCCAGAACTAGATGTGGTGGCGTCACATCTTCCAGGGGGAACATACAAACCACTACTGTCATTCTTGTTCTTCCAACTACCTTGGTCCTTGTTTCCATATTTATCATAATAGTTCCGACCTTGGTTTCCTTGGGTATTACCTCGGAAACCCCCTTGATTGTTTAAGTAGTTGGCTTCTTCTTCCGAATCAGATTCGTTTCTTCCTTTTGACGCAACAGCTTTGACTTTTTCGGTCTTCCCTGATAATAGATGTTTTGTAAGAAGATCCACTTGTGTTTTCATGTGCGCCATATCTTGATCATGTTCTTCTTCTTTTCTCCTTTGGTCTGCAGTCATGCCTATAGATAAAGTGAGGCTTGCTACCTCAGAATCCCTGGTATGCCAAGCTCTACTTTGCTTCGTCATCCAGTCTAGCATATTGCTTGCCTGACCAAAGGTGAGATCCATGAATGATCCTCCAGCCGCATTATCCACAACTGGTTTAGTTATTGAATTCAAGGCTCTATATAGTATCTCCATTAGGTGAACATTAGTCATGTGATGGTTTGGGCACCTCATTAGCTTTGTCTTGAACCTCTCCCATGTTTCATGAAGGGCTTCAGTTGGAAACTGACGAAAGTTGCTGATTTCATCTCTCAATTGTGCTCTTTTGGATGGCAGAAAGAATCTTTCTAGGAAAGCGTCTCTCAATTGCCTCCAATTTGTAATAGAATCAGGAGTCAGCCCATTCAACCATAGAGTTGCCTCCCCAGATAGAGACAATGGAAATAAGCGTAACCGAATTGCATTCTAACCAACTCCAGGATTGTCAAACGACTTGCATGTAGAAATAAAGTTGATGAGATGCATATTCGGATCATCGCCTGCCAGTCCACCAAATAATCCCTTGAGTTGCAATAACTGAATCATGGTGCTCGTGATGTTGAACTTGGCTCCGGGTGCCAATGGTGGAGGAATAATGGCTCCTGTGGCTCCAGCTCCATCAAGATCATCATCATCATCGTCGAAAGCTGGCTGCATAGCTTGGCGTTCAGGCCTAAACCTAGCTTGACGATCTCTTCTGTTGGCAGGTGTTGCGATCTCAGCGGCATGCCTAGGGTTTAGTAGCTCGTCATCACCTAGATCTTCATCGTCAGGATTTGTTGCTCGCCCAGGGTTATCAATATTCTGTTGATGCACTTGAGCGGCGGCCAGCGCAGCTAGTCTCGCCTGTTCCTGTTGAGCAGCCATCCTTTCAATTGCGTGTTGTGCCTCCATTCTGTGAATACGTTGTGGTTCAGGATTGATAGGTAATAACGGTTGACCAGAACTTCGGGTATGGGACATGCACTGAATAAAAACCTGCAGTAAGCAAAAACAAAAACTAAAAGTAAAAGTACGAGAATCTTTGACCAAAGGGTCTAGTAATTATTACGAACTTAATTGACACTTGTATTCCCCGGCAGCGGCGCCAATTTTTGATAACGCTCAATCTACAGCTCTCGTAGGAGTGTAAAGCGGTCGTTAGCAAATATAGAACCCAACCTGGGTTGGGTATCGATCCCACAGAGAATAGCTTGGTCAACAAGTAAGCAACGATTACTAGACATTTAGTGCAAGTCTCGTAAGAAGGGGGGTTTGTAATGTGTAACCAAATTATTAAAGCAAAAACTGAAAATAGCAAAGTAAAAAGAAAGAATGTTTAGTAGGTTGTGAAACAATGAGAATTGAGGAGTTGGGGTTATGTCCACCTTCTGAGTTATACGTCTCTATTGACTATGAGTGTGTTGAATTCAGACATGCATGTGCTTATAGAGAATTGTATTCGATGGTAAATCCAGGCGTCTTTTGACCTATTCGAGGATTATTTCACTTTAACTCTTTCGAGCTTAAAGCGTGTCTAACGGTATGAATTCTCCAAGAGGTTAATCCAGTTACGGCACTAACTTTTTAATAGGGGATGGGACCCTACTACCTTGACATTATCTCTTTTCCAGACAGATAACCTTTCTTTCGAACAAGTTAAATGTTATACTGGCGTATTCTTGCGTTTGCAACCACAAAGAATTTAGATTAAGATGAAGAGAATAATGATATAAGCAACATACGTGTCACGAAATCGCAAACTCACGGCAATAGATAGTATCTCATTCGGCTTCCATAACCCCAACAGAGAAGTTTAGTTACCCATGAGTGCGAAGGAAATTACAATTGACATTGTTGTTATACCACAATAAAGATTTCACGTTTGTAATGGTGTGGTAGGCGTTAGGCGTGAATCCCTTAGCAAAGTAACGTTTCTCTTGTTGTGGAATTTAAGAATAGATGAATAGAAGAAGAAAAATAGAATTAATGGAAGAATGATTGTTTAGAACTAGAATGTCTTAGAAGTAGAATAGAATAGAATTGAATGTAAGAAGATGTCTGAAGATGTTAGAAGATGTAAGAAGATGTCAGAAGATCTCTAACAAGATAGGGTATTTATAATACCCATATCCTATTTCTACTAAGCTAATAAAATGCTTAACCAAATCCTACTAAGCTAATGAAATACTTAACCCAATTGTACTAGGTTAATGTATCATTATCCTAATCCTAACAAGCTAATGTAATACTTAACCCAATTGTACTAGGTTAATGTATCATTATCCTAATCCTAATAAGTTACTGCTAGTCCCCAAAGTCTTCAGAAATGTTGTTTTAGCCCGGGACAGAATTTCCATGCGCCATCTTTAGTCCTTGGCGTCCAAGATTAGCTTTTCTCCTTTCGTGAAGCTTTCTTTGGCGTCAAGTTATCCATGAAATGCTGAATTCTGCATCATTTATACCTGAAACTTTGTTAATCATGTTCGTTAGCTCACTTACAGGAAAATGGACTAAAAGTGCATGAAATATATAATTTGTTGTCAAAACTAGGCTAAAATATGGGCAAAATATAGTGCTATAGGCGTGTAAATTCGCCTATCATCAACAATCAGTACGAACCTTTTGGTCCAAAAAGCCACTCATATCAAGGTAAGTAGGAAATATTTTGGCCAGCTTTTGTATCTCAGACGACAGCCCGGAACGTCTCATTCGCAACATCGAGTCATAAACTCAGATGCGCCTCTCTTTTAGAACGACGACAACCAACACCCAATTAAATTCATCACAATAATTTATTGGGATGTACACTTCGTCGATCAAATGCCAAGGTAAGCCATCTGTAATGCTAAAACCTTTGATGATATTGATTAAGCATTCCTCATTTCAGAAAACTTTCGACTGCTATTGACAATACCTATCGTAGGCATTATTGATGTAAACTTTGTACAAACAATTGCTTGTTGTGTATCTGTATTGTTCTTGTGTTTGCAACTTGGCCTTCTTTCGGAGGTAGTAAAAAATGACATCGATGTGCTGCATATATTATCAAATATTTCGGATTACATGACGAAAAAATCAATACGCAGATGCAATTAAATAAAGTATTAATTAATAGTAATATGTATGACATTTAAACCTCATCATTCCAGCAAGTTTGGGGCTGTGACATCAAATAGAACCAATTTTTCATTCTGGGATGTGCAACAATAAAGTTGAACGTATCAAAATCAAGAATCGATTCGTTCACTTTGTAGCGCTCGTCATTTTATTTTCTACATGATGATTTATATGTGTTAATGCCAGGTTCTTACAACAAGAATTGTATAAACCAATATCTATAAAATTGATTTATGTACCTGCCGGCATGATGCTTTAACAGTCCATCGGCAATCCATTCTGAATAGTTGTTGATCAATTGTGTTAGTTTTTTTGAAGCCTAGTCCGAGATGTTGAACCCTTCAAACGGGTAATTCTTTCATTCTCCCAAACTGACAGGCTCCACTTTTTCTTCATCTTTGGAAGCAGTTGATGGATTATCAACTGTGATATTATGCTCTTCGACAGTAGCTGTGACATTCACCTGGAAAGCCAGAATTGTCAATATTAAGTAGAGATATACAATAAATTTTCTATCTGTTGCAATAGATGAGTCTTATGTTGCATCAGATGGATTATCTGTTGGGACAAATTCGAATAGGTAAATTAGAGCAGTACGATAATTTCGAACAGATGACCCATCTGTTGCAACATAAGACTCATCTGTTGAAACAGATAACGAATCTGATGCAACATGTTAGACAACAGTTGCAACAAATGTATATATCTGTTTGATAATTTTCAGCAGATGTATCATCTGTTGAAACAGATATGTGCTTGTTTGTTTTTTTTGGAACAGATAATGTACATTCACCTTTTTCAGCTCATGCTGCTCTTCTGTGGCCCTTGCACACTGAACATCGGTGCAAGACAAAGATAGAGGCATCAAAATCTTGCTTTTTTTGATGATTGATGATGCCTTGAAAGTGTCTTTCCTTCTCCTCTTAGCCGCCTTGATATCTAGTGGAGTGTCTGAATATAAAATCCTCTTTGATGGAATGACACCGCTCTTAGATGTCATTTTTTTTACAGAAGCAATTAGTACATTAATAGCATTAATCACTCCATCGTGTTTTGCCTTGCAGTCTTGACATTTGCATGAAGAATATTCGCTAGATGCGGTAAAATCTGGAGAAAAATCTGTACAACCATTATGATCATAATCATAATGGCTTGTTGTTTCAAAAACTGTAAGAGGAGCATCATTAGCCCCACCCTCCAAAATTATTTTTCTTGTGATGGTTGTTTCTCCAAACAATTTCATTTTTATTCCATCAACGACCTTAGGGTCCGATAAAGTTTGCATAGATCGTAAAGTAAGAAAAAATGGCATCTTCAACTCTCAGTTGGTCGGAACAAGCCATGGATGGACAATCTAAAATAAATCGGTACATATATTAAGAATGATGATGAAATCATTTAATCATTAATTAAAACAAAAACTTGATTAGAATTGGACTTATTGCTTCCTTGGGGGGATTGAAAATATCAAGAATTTTGCATTTTTATTGGTTTTGGCCGACAACCATCTCAGAATTCTTGGACAGGAAACTTCTTCCTGGTAGTTCACTTGTTGTCTCAAATAAGAAATGGCTTCAAATGCCCAAGCCTATAACATAACACCAATAAATCAAAAGCATTATTGAATAAAAAAATGATGAATCATATCATGATAAAAGAAATATTTACCATGAAGGCCCATGGAAAGCCATATAAGTTGACTATTTTTGGCATTAACGGAGTCAACAAATATTCGACAGTCATTTTGAAGCTATCATAACCCCAAGGATAGTTGTTAAATGCCTCAAGATCCTCAAAGAGATTTATTAAATCGAGACTTATGTTGTTGTTAACGTCTCTCGCCCAAAGAACATTATGTACAAACCAAACCAAGCACAATGATTGCTTGTGCTTCTTTGAAAGTCCTTTACCTTTCAACACTTCTATCAGATTTTTATTTTTGAAGCTTGGACTAACAATGGACACCAGGTCATCACGATCACTTGACTTGCCTTTTCCTTTTTTGGGTGTGTGGGGTGCTTTTTTTTGGGTCAGAGTAGGTATAAATTGAGAAGGAGGAGGATAACATTTTAGTCCGGTAACTATGGCAAACTCCTTCCAACCAAAACAAACAGGCATGCCACAGTAATTTATCCACACCTCATCCATCTTATCTTTATTTTCATGCATAACCCTGCGCTTAAGAAGATCATATACCATTTTCATCTGGAAACGAGCATTGTTGTCCTCCGATAAATCAATATATTGCCCAAAGCAGCTTTCCCTGAAATAAGAATCCAATTTTTATTCTCGGAGTATTTTTCTGAAGGCGTCTAAAGATTTTTCTATGACTGACTTAACCATGAGATCACCCATTAAATCTGTGGCACCATCGCACTGTATTCTCACAGGATAACGATCAATGCTGAAGGTTTTGACCAACTCTTCGTCGGAAGGGCTATTAGCATTTGGATCATCTCTTTTGAAAGATTCCTCTTCCCCGTGTTCATTATCTTCTGCTCCTGATTGAGATAACGCTTGTAAAGCAAGCTCATAGAGTGGTGGATGTAGCTGAGCTGCTGCACTTGTATCTTTACTTGGACTTGATTCGATTTCTTTTCTTTTGGGAGCCATGTTATCTTAAATTAACAGGAACATAACATAGATTATAATTGATTAATGCATAACAGTCATATAACAGTTCCAATAGACAACTAATCTGTTGCACCAGGTATGTTATCTGTTGCAATATATAACTGACCTGTTGCAATGGATGAGTAATCCGTGGGAACCATAAAAATAACACTAATCTGTTGCACATGGTATTTTATCTGATGCAACATATAACTGACCCGTTGCAACGGATGAGTAATTCGTTGGAAACCATAAACACAGATCACTAATCTGTTGCACTAGGTATTTTATCTGTTGCAACATATAACCGACCTGTTGCAACGGATGAGTAAATCATTGAAAAAAATAAAAACGGATCACTAATCTGTTGCACCAGGTATGTTATCTGTTGCAACATATAACCAACCTATTGCAACGGATGAGTAAACCGTTGGAAAGAATAAAAACAGTCCTAATCTGTTGCAAAATAAAGAGTAAACCGTTGGAAAGAATAAAAATAGATCACTAATCAGTTATCTGTTGGATCAATATTGTTTAGATTTCTTTCAAACAGAAGAGTCTTCTGTCGCAACAGATGAATGATCTGTTAGATTGTTCACCTGTCGCATCAGATTTTCATAGGTGCATCAGATTTTCATCTGTTGCATCAGATTTTCATCTGTTGCATCAGATTTTCATTTGTTGCATCATATATTTCATCTGTTACATCAGAAGTTTCATCTGTTACATCAGATGTTTTATCTGTTGCAATACCATTTTTACTAAGACAAACAATAAATCAACCCAGCAACACCAACACATCACACACACACACACTAAGAACATCAACTGTGACAAAAAATAACCAACAAATTTGAATCAACAGTACGACAATAAGAAGAAGAAATGCTCGAAATTAGGATTTTATTCAGTCCACATTTCAATACTAGAAGAGTAGTTAGCTCAAGTTCCTCTGTTTCTTCATAATTTTTTACCAGAGAAAAAGGAAATGGGACGACGAAGAACTCGAAGTTGTTGTCGCCGGAGAAGTCTTCACGTCGATTGACGGTTGAAAGTCGAAAAGAAACTCGCCCGACTATTTATCGCCGGAGGTTGAAGGGAGAAATTTTGCAGAACTGTTGGTTGGGAGAGAGTTGAGATAAGCTGGAGAGAGGGAGTGATTGATTTGGATTGAAGAGGGGGTGTGAGTTGGGTTGATTTGTATTTTTGAAAAGATTATAAAGTTTTGAAAATATTAATCAAGTCCACAATTAACTTAATCAAGTTTCGTAATGATGTCTGCCCTTTAAGTTGGTCAATGTCACCAATTCTTCATTCAAGACTTAAAAGACACTTTTCCTTCAATTTTCTCTGGTATCTTTATCTTAATTAATTGAGACCATTTCATAGAATATAAATATAATATAGATCTAAAAATATGAGATATTAATAAATTGAAATGATAGGATGATAATGTTGCTTGCCGGGCTTTAGCAAAAATCGAACCGACCGATAAGCCGAACCGATAAAAATATTATTGGATTATTGGTATTGGGTTATCGGGTTAATGGTTTTTTATTGGTTTTATAAAAGATTTTATTGGGTAAACGGTTCGGTATCGGTTTTAGCTTATTGGGTTATCGGTTAAATCGATAACCTAATAAGGATACACTAAGTTATTGTTTTATCCCTATTTATGTTATATATTTAAATCTCTCTCTCTTTATCTATCTATCTATCTATCTATCTATATATAGAGAGAGAGATAGATATGTGTATGTATATAGATTATATGCACTACTAATTCATAATTCAGTGATTCACAAAGTATTAACCTATTCAGGGCAACAAAGGCATAATATAAAGTTCGGCTATTATCGTAATAAAAAGCTTGAAGCATTTATTGCTTCCAACAATTAGGATTCAATTTTTTTCCTAACTAACATTCAGTTCAAGTTTGAAGATTCTTGTAAACTAAAATGCATTGCGTAGGTTTTGGCGGCAATAAGATTTCATTTTTTTATGTTAGTTGTTACTATTTCTATTTTATAAGTATCTTCTTATTGGTTAAATCGAAAACCGAACCGTTAAGGACCAAAAATCGATAAATCGAAATCGATAAAAAAATATCTTATTGGTTGGTTATTGGTTTTACATATTTAAAAACTGAAAACCGATAAATCGAACCAATAATACGTAAAACCGAACCGAACTGACCGATGCACCCCTAGGGCTTTTAGATAAATTTATTTATTTAGGATCCTTTTACATTATTTGTTGGGGAGGAATTTATTTTGATTCCCTTATGTTGAGAAATAGATACATTGACTAGGAAACAAATAGGTAGAAAATGATATTGGGTGGTTATAGTGTGAATAAGATGCAGAAAACATAATCTTTCATAGCACATAAGATCAGCAAATAATTAACTAAGAAATTAAAGTATTAAATATTACATTTTATAATAAAATACGTCACTATTGGACGTAATAGGCATAATAATGTTTAAAGATTGGAGAATAGAGAATGCCTTGGCCTTGAGGCTAATTATTCTTTTCAGTAATAAAATAAAACAAAGTAAATACTACTCAAATATTGATAACTTCAAATAATGAGTTAATTATGAGCTTTATAAAAAAATAACAAAAAATACATTTCATGAGTGAGAAATTGTATTTAAAGGTGTCCAGTGAAAAAAATATAAATTTATCAAGTTTATAAGATAATGGTAAACTTGTATGACAATGTAATAATATTATGTAAAAAATAATGTAAATGGAAAACAAGAAACGAGTAATACATAAAAATGATGATTGTGAACAACTACCAAATAAGTAAAAAAAAAATAGAAATAAAGAAGTTTTAAGAAACATTTAATTATAATATTTTTTCGTTAAGTAATTATAGCATATTATTAAACTATTTTAGCATATTATTAAACTATAATTAGATTCAATTCAAATTATTTATAGCGCAAATTATATAATTATGACATTTGAATTTCATTAAAAAGATACTACAATAATTGCTGCATATAACTTTTTGATTTGATTATATAAAAAAATTATTGTTGGATAGTTGCAATGAGATAAGACAATATTTATGATATTGGTAAAATGTATGATTTAACAGGCTTAAACAAATCAATTAATACTTTGATATAATAATTTATATGTGTTAATAATTTTCGCGCAATGTGCAGGTATTATACTAGTTTGATAATAAATTTTGAAGATGAAACTTAAAAATTAAAGTTGTGATTGAATATGTATTGTATAGAAATTAAAATTTCTCCTTAAAATAGTTGATGCTTGAAAATTTTTGAAAATTAAATTTTTAAAATTTAAGACGATTCACAAATATTTAAAGATAAATTTTAAAAATTCAATTCAAAATATACTTTCAACACAATAATATTTTTCTCTCATATCTACTACTTGTATGACCAATCAAATCACAGTTCCTAAAAACATCATTAATGCTTTGCCATAATCAATCTCCAATTTCATCTATAAAAGCATAGCCACACAAAGTGGAATTCACCAAATCAATAAGCTTATAGAGAGAGATAAAGAGTGTTGAAACATGGCAAGTGGTAAGGGAAAGATTCAAGTGGCAAGTGATAAGTATAGGCAGGTCCTGCATGAAGATGAGGCTGCCGCTGCAGGAACCATTGAGTGGAGACATGGTGGCCCTCCAATTTATGACAGAGTTAATGAGCTCTTTGAACAAGGAAGGACTAAGGTTTGTGTTATTTTCGTCGTTTTATTTTAATTGTAGTTTTTAATTTTTTTCGTATCTAGCAATAAAATTGATAAATATTTCTTTTTAAGAATTGGTAATATTAAAAGAAATATTCTTTTTATAGTTAAATCCCGAGGATATAAAAGTAGAAGATTAGTGTCTATGGATGGACCGTATTCAGTAATTAGGAGAGCTTTGGGGTGGATTATGTGGGTGAGGTGTCTTTGGTTTGTTAGTATAGAATATTACTGTGTGGGTGCCTCGTTTCTATTATGCCAACTTGCTTCATGCTTTATTATGAATTTGCTTATTATTCTTTATTCTGAGCTGGGGTCTATCGAAAACAGTCTTGCTACCTCTCCGGAGATAATGGTATGAACTGTGTATATTTTACCCTCCTCAGATTTCACTGTGTGGAAATACACTGAATTTATTATTGTTGTTGAAGCTAAAATAATATTTAAAATGAAATGAGAGGGAGTAATATTTATCATTTTCGTTGACAATACAATTCTTTTCTGTTTATTTCAATAACATTTTATGGAATCTATATACAAAGTACTATTATTTCTTCTTGAATCAATAAAATGAAGAAATATATTTTAAACTATTATTTAAATTTTAAAAAGTAAAATTATCACAATTACATAAATTGTGATTGAGAGAATAATGGTAATATTTACCATCTTTCTTGTCAATACAATTCGAAAGACATAAAATAATTATTAAAGTTGTCTCGAATTTGCAAAAAGACGCTTAATATTTGTAGGTGATTTATTACACTATAAAATTTATTTAAATTTTTATAAATAAATATTTTGAATGTTTTGCGTCTATGCGTGTGGTCACGCTTATGACGTACGTGATGAAGAAAATTGGCTGCAACTATCAATTAAAAATTGTCATGTGTAGTTAAATTTGATAATTATTTCAAAAACCCTTTATCTCCTTTTTAAAAATTAATTTTTCTTCTAAACCTCCATTATTACGGCCATTGGAGCATGACTTCAAAAAAAGTCACTCTCTTCTCAACCAAATCAACCTTAAAAGATAAAAAAAATTCATTTATGTTCTAATTTTTTCTTGCTTTTCAAACATTGAAGCTTTAATTTCGTCTTAATTTGATTAAAATTTTTGAAATCAAGTTCTATTTTCTAATTAGATTTTGAGGAAAAAAATTCAAGCAATGTCAAATTCGTAATTTACCTACACTACGATCGATCTATCCTCGCAAAGTATATTTCAATCAAAATAATTATTTTTGGAGAGAGTTACTATTGTTAGGTGTTATCGCCGGAAAACTAATGTCATTACTGATTTGGGGTTCATTCATCGGTAAAAATTTTCGACAAGACAAAGATGGAGGAAGTTGGAGATGGTGTGGTGTTCGAAGTTTAGGTGGCGGGAGTCGGTGGTTATTATTTGAATGTTAATGGCAGTGAAGGATGTTAATGGCGATGGAAGTTTGAGGGGAAACAATGGAATAGAAGTTAAAAAAATTAAATTAATTAATTAAAAAAAGAAGGTGACCAGCACATGCTTAAACTTCGGCTAGGATTGAAGATAAAATCAATTAAAATGATTCATTTATAATAGTTTTTATAACTTCTGTGAAGTAATAAATCGCTCATAAAATTAAAATGTCTTTGTAAAAATCTCAAACAATTTCAATAGTTGCTTTATTTCTTTTCTTTTCTTTATTTTAACTTTTTATTGAATAGCAGTAATTCGTAGGTTTCATGGTTTTGAAATAGGTATGGGCAGAAGGGTCTCTGGAGGAAACAGTGCAAAATGCTATAAAGTCATGGGAAATGGAGCTTTCTCACAAGACGCGCGTCAAGGACTTTAGGACCATTAACCCTGAAAAATTCAAGCTCTTTGTTAATGGTAAGGCTAATTACCAAAAACAATCTCGATCACTAAGATCGATTTTTGTTAACTTGATGGAATTGTATAGTAATATTCAGATTTCAGTCTGTTAAGTATATTTATTTTTAAAATTTATATTTATATTAATTCATTCATTAAATTAGTCTAAATTAGTTGATCAAATCTTATAGAGTATTAAAATTATCAAAACATCTCCTTAAAAGGTTTGCATATCTATTTTTAATCGGTAGAAGATAGGACTTAAAACTTACAAATTCTGCCTAAATTTAATTATATCACATTGCATCCAAGAAGTCCAAACAATCTAAAAAGGACCAGTTCTTTAAACTAGAAATGTTTTTCAAAGGTAAATTTTTAAAATTTGTTCCAAATTTATGGTTTAGAAGATATGTGAAGATAATTTTTCAAAATCTATGGTCAAATACTAGCATAATTTAATAAATTTTAAGTAAAGAATGACAAAAAAAATTAGTCCCCAAAAAATGGATTTTCTTGAATAGATTTGATTTATTTGAACAAGTGGCCATTTTTATTTTCTTGAATTAGTGTAGGTTTTATTTGCAAGTTTATCGTGCTCTAATTTATCTGTAGCTCATTAAAGTAGATTAAAATTACTATGAAATTTACGAAGCTCAGTTACAATTTATTTTTTCTTCCACGAGGATTAGCCAATATTTCTTGTACCATAAATAAGATAAAATCTCAAGAATCCTTAGTTTTTGAATATTTTAGCATACACATAATATAACATACACTAAGTAGTGCATCTAGATTGGAAGCCTCTAAGTCTAATTATTATATTTTTTAAATATATTTGACTTATTCTGAGTATATTTTAACGAAATGATATTACATTTATATAATAAAAGTTTTTAGGACTTTACTTGTTTGCATAGTGTCAAGAAATAATATAATAAAGTAAAAGAGACTATATTTATATATGATTAATAACCAAATTAACAATGGAACCAAAAGTCGATCCAAATCCCAACCCAAATTGAACGGTAAAGCATGAACATCCCTAAATGATGCAACCGTACGTCTTGATAATTTTTTGAAGTATTAAATAAATAAAAAAGAAAAAAATCTATATTTTACAAGCCACAAAACATTATTTTTCACTAACACAAGTCAACACACCTTTATTGCATGTAAACATTTTGTAGGGAATATTAATTTAGTTATTTTATATATGTTGGGGGAATGAACAGGAAGAGAGGGACTATCAGCAGAAGAGACGCTAAAAGTGGGAAGCTACAATGCGCTATTGAAGAGTTCAGTACCAGATGAATTCAAATACTACAAAGCAGATGAAGAGAGTTTCGAATCGTCTCACGATGCTTTTCGATCAGCTTTTCCGAGAGGATTTGCCTGGGAAGTGATCAATGTGTATACAGGGCCACCAGTTGTGACATACAAATTCAGGCATTGGGGTTTCTTTGAAGGTCCATTTAAACTACATTCACCTACCGGTGAGATGGTCCAGTTCTATGGTGTTGGCATAATGAAGGTTCCCCTTCTCTCTCTCTCTCTCTTCCTCTTATATACTTTCTTCCTTAATTTTATTTATCACAATAAATTTTACATGACTCAAAAAAATATATATTTTGATACATACTTATATTAACTAATAATGAACTTTGAAAATAAATAGTAGTTAATGTTGACGGGAGAATCAGAAAAATACTTAATTTTAGACCTAAAAAATAAATCATATAAAGGTTACTTTTTGAAGTCAAGAACATCATGTAAAAAAAAGTGTTTGATACGAAGGATAATATTTTTCACAAAATTCTTTTCAATTTTTTCATGTTTCATTGATTAGAATATTTAAAAGATATTTTTTTTTTTTAAAAAAAAGTTCTTTAAAAAAAATAAAAAAGACTTTCCTAAATAAAAGTTAGCATCCCACATCGATTTTCTCCTCAACAACCTTCAACACATCCCACACTCTCCACCACCACCTTTCAACATATGACATATCCCGCCCGCCACCCCACTTTCATATCCTGTGTTTGTCTCTACAATACTCCCTCTATTTCAAAAAGAATGAATTATTTTCTTTTTAATTCGTTTAAAAAAAATAATATTTTTTTATTTTTGGTAATATTTTAATTTTAATTTTCCACATGACATGTTTAGGGCCACAAAATTAAAAGACATTTTGATACATTTGATACAATTTTAATTTAACACCACAAGATTCAAAAGACTTCTTTATTATCATATGTGTGTGTGAGTGAGAGAGAGAAATAAAAATCATGAAGTTTGAAGATATTTTTGTCCTTTCATACATTTATACCAAGAATAAATTATGGTGGATTGTTATCCCACCAATTGAGTGGATAACTTATCTCAAGACTATTTATTAATTTCAGGATAAGTTATCTCGAATATTGTCAACTAAATTTACAATAGAAAATTTTATCTCAAAATTATTATTTTATCTTAAAATTATTGGCTTCAACACCTCAAACCAAACGAGCCCAAAGAGTATTAAGTGGCATTTTCTTGGTCAGCCATGATGTTTACTGTACGGTAGATGATGGGATCTCAGAAAAATATGGACTTGTAAGATAGTGACTATGCTTTGAGTGTGTAGTGAAAAGTACAACATTAACCTAATCCACTTGATATATAGGAGTAATTAACTTTTTCCAACATATCTGGGTGATCTTAAACTATGACACCATTCATGCTCTAAATTGAACACGTATCCTATCTTGGGTTCAATCAATTTGCTTTTCCAACTCCAACCCCCCTCCCAAGGCACAGTGTCTTCCCTGTCTCTTACTCCCTCCATTCCAAAATTAATTAAATTATTAAAATATAATATACATTTTAAGAAAAAAGCTAAAGATCTAAATTAGTTGTGTATTTTTATTTTTATTCTTTTCAAACTTTAAAATATTAGTAATAATCATTGAAACTCAACCTTGATAAAATTTTAAAAAAAAAAAACAATATTTATCTTGAATAAAGAACAATTCAATTATTTTGAAAAAATACTCCAACAATTTAATTATTTTAAAATGAAGAAAGTATTTGTTACTTCCTTTCTCGATCTCATTTATGTGTCATCATTTTTTTTATTCATCTCAAAAAGACACCTTTCCTTATTTGATAATTATTTAAAGACATAATTTTACTTTTATTCTTATTAATCTCATTTATATATAAAATTTCATTTAATTAAAAATATTAATAGTATATTTTTTAATAAAGTTCAATTTGATAAAAATTATCAAGTTTTTTATTATTTTTTAAATTTCATATCCAATCAAATTATTTATTACACATGAAATAAAATGAAGGGATTACAACATAAGGATAACAAGCACTTCTTTGTCTCGTGTTTTACTCCCTTTCATAATTTGTTTTAAAAATAAGTATTATTTATATTTGATATTTCTTTCATTTTAGTTTCCATGGTTTATCTTGATTGTATTCTCTTTAGAAAAATATTCATTAGGGTGAGTTACTAAATTAATTTTATTAATAATATTTTAAAATTTTAAATTTAATTATTAGTACTTTATGCAGTTATTTAATGATAATAATAATAATAATAATAATATTTTTTAAAAAAAAATTGATTTGTTAAATATAAGTAAAAATAATATTAATATATTTGTTGTGAGTGAGCTCCATAAAGTATTACTTTCTCTTCATTTTATTTGACCCTATTGATATAATACATCACATAAGAAAAGCAAACTGAATGACACGGAATTTCTCCAATATTAAGAAGAAGAAAGGTTGCTAACATCTGCTAGTATTAAAGTTATGAGTTTAACTAGTTGTTAATCTTTTCGATATTGGCAGGTTGATGAATCTCTAAGAGCAGAGGATGTAGAGATATACTATGATCCAGCTGAACTTTTTGCTGGACTACTTAAGGGACCAACAATTTCTGAATCTAACATTGAACAACAGAGCCATGCTGATAATACCACCACTCAATCCTGCCCATACCACAACTAGTTATGTTGTCCTAATGGTCCTGTCTTAATGAGTTTATGCAACTTTTTTTTTTATGTCTCTGCTTATTCGAATTCATCAATTTTTCCTTTTATTCCAGCTGAAATTCTTAATTTATAATAGTTGCATTTGACTGTTCAATCAAAGGCTTGGATTTTCCGTTTATTAAGTTATTACATAGGTCCTTTCATTGAAAGGACTTCATGGACAAACATGCTGAAAATAGTGCATCTCCAAAGAATTGCCATATTCCTCCGGGAGTACCTAGTTACATCCGCTCTCCACTAGTCTTCTCCCAAATAACGATTTGGATTTTACCTCATACAAGATGTGGTGGTGTACTTAATCCCCAACAGAAGCAAACAGAATATATTACATAAATTTAATTCCCAACAAAAACAAACAGAATACGTTACATAGATCTTGCATCTAATTTTAATTTTTATTATATTAAGTGAATGATATCTCTCTAATGTAGGATTTGTCTTAAATTTCCTAATTCTATCATAATTGTGTTTTAATTCGGAAAGATTTTTATAGTGGAAAAGGTACTCTTTCATAATTGGTTAATTCTTTCTTGAGAAAATTAAGTCTTTAAATTAAAAATGGTGACAACTTTAACCAGCTAAGATCAAAGCTTCATTTAAATTCTGATTAAATTAATTGGGGTGTAAAGTGTAATTTTTTTTTTTTTTTAATTTTTTTAAAAGTCCTTCAACTCTAAATTTCAAATTTTAGAATTTCCCCCCTTTGTTATCTTTCAATCTTTTTTTTTCTCTCTCCAAATTTCTTTATCCCTATCTTCTTCTTATTATTATTTTTCTCGTCTTCCATTTTCTTTTCTTCTTTTTCTTTCTCTTTTCATTTTGTTCTTCTTCCTTTTTAAATTTTCATGGACTACTTAAAAAAAAAAATGAGAAGTTTGAAAAGAAATTTTTTGATTTCTTTTAAAAATGAATGAAGAAATAATTCAGCAGACTAATCAACTACGAGAGTTGCTACAACAGTTAAGGTAGTTGTTGCGACAACTACTATTAGTTGTTGTGTTACAATAACTTTCGAAGTTGCTGCAACAACTATCACTGTTACTGCAACAACTTCGACTGTTGCTGCAACAACTAAAACTATTGCTGTAGCAACTATCACTGTTGATACAACAACTTCGATACTTACATAATTTCTACAAAAAGATGTGGTTGGAGGATAAGCCCACGAAAAAAAGTGATATTTATGGTAAAAGAGAGCTGGTGGTGATACCGAATGAGAAGATGACATTTGTTGCGGTGTTGATAGCGACGGTGGGGGAGGAGAAAGAAGGAAAATAGGAGATAATTATATAGAGGGAGGAAATAATAGTGAATCTAAAAGAGGTGACAATGGTAGTGATAGTGATAGTGGAGGAAAATGAGGTGGCAACGGCGGAAACAAAAAGGGTGTGGAGGAGGAGTGATGGTGATGGTGTAGAGATTTTTGTGTAAATATGGTGTAGAGATCTTTGTATAAATAATAAAACTTGAGGGTTTTAAAATTAGTGTCATTAACACTAATCTTAAAATTATCACCTCTACTCAATATTTAAGACTTGTGTCACGTTTTTTTAGTTTTGAAACTTTTTTGTCACCCTTAGTTAATTTGTCCTTCTTTCTTGTGGAGAAGTTTTGAACTTCTATGAATAGAATACTCTCTTTTCAAGCCAAATCACAATAGCATCCACAATGTAGTGTTTAAGAGTTTTATCTATGGGGAGATTTTCTCTCAATTAGTTTTTATGCTTTTTGATTTAGGTTATTAATATGTAGGCCAATTGGCCGAACCACATCTTTAATATTATGTTTTAATTATTTTTGCTATCTTATTTATCGTCTCAATAGTTTGCAACTATTAGCTTCCGCATGACGCCCTCTCGATTTCGAAAGCGTATGGTTCAGTCATGAGTTGAAGACATGGTGAAGGGGATTTCAGTTATAGCTGCAAGCAATTTGATGATAATGAAGATCTTTGTCTAGCTACATATGGAGAAGGAGCTTAAAACATATTTTCAACATTCCTGCTGCTGAATTTTTAAAAATAAAAATAAGATATTTTTTAAATCACTTTTAACCCATAATATATTAAACTTTATTTTTTACCATGACAAGCAATAGTGATGAAGATTACGCGAAGAAAACGATGATGATCAATTTTGTCAAAAAATTCAGGCCAAGGGGAGATGTGTTAGAATTTGTCCTGAATTTCCTATTTTACTTGGATTCTATCGTAATTGTGTTTGATTCGAAAAGGTTTTCTTATAGGAGACAATCTCTTCCAAAGTTGGTTAATTCTTTCTTGTGGAGAAGTTTTGAACTTCTATAAATGGAAGACTCTCTTTTCAAGCAAAACACAATAGCATCCACAATGTAGTCGTTTAAGAGTTTTGTTTATGGGGAGATTTTCTTTCAATTTGTTTTTATGCTTTTTAATTTAGGTTATTAATATGTAGGCCAATTGGCCGAATCATATCTTTAATATTATGTTTTTGTATGTTTTTTGGTCTTCTTATTTATCGTCTCAATAGTTTGCAACTATTAGCTTCCGCATGACTCCCTCTCGATTCGAACCCAACATGTAAAAGAATAGAGTGAAATTAGAAGCATTTTTATCCATTAGTGCTACATTGGATAATAACACACCGGCTTCTGCCATTTATGAACTTCTCATGTTATAATAGGTCAACTAAGAGCATAGAAATGACGTCCTACTAGTTATTTTTGGTAAAACTATAAGCGTCTTCATCTTTATATATGAATTCTGACACCCTTGTAAGATTGAACACAATCATGAGCAGAACCTTTGGTAAAACCAGAGTGTGTTTCAGGTAGTTTTGATTCACAACCTTTCACTAATTCGTTATTATTTTTCTCATCTCCGTGCGTGTTTCTTCTTTTGTAACACCATATTCATTTATGTAAATTCGATAGCAGAAGCTGCATCTCCTCCTTCATGCTCTATTTGCATCCCACAATATAAATTAAAAAAAGAAAGATAAAGTTAATTACTTCATGTTAAATAATGCTTATAAGATAAATGCATCGAATCCTAGTGCTTAAGTTTTACTTGCTGTTAGAGTACGTGCCCTACTGATCAGTGACTTTAACGTAAAAGTTGCCTATGGATGGAACGGGTTGCTTGATGTGTTCCAAGGAAGCAGTAAAACGGGAAGTAAATAACACAATGATTTTTTACGTGGAAAACACCCAGCTCAAAAAGGTGTAAAAAAATACGACCTGAACCTCTACATGATTTAACCCCAACTTCACTAAATAACTCTGAGACTCAACAATACCTGATTACAAAATTCTTGTAACCTAGGAATTATAAACTCTAATTCCAAACTACACACACACCACCCAAGGTATGTGTTCCCAAAGTCTCTGAGTTTTCTCCAACTCGAAGACTAGCTTCTAGTTCAGTTTATAACATACTTAAACTAATATTACATCAATAGTTCAACACAATGAACAACTCCTAGCAATCAATACTAAAACTCTTAGCTAGATTCTATACTAGGACCAGGTTCTTCAGTTGTGTTTCTTCACTGATTGAGTAGCACTTCGTGAAGTCAATCTGACGATTGCTCTTTTCAGCTTTGTAAGTGCGTAAGTTACTCTGAATTATACATCTTCTATTTAAGCACAACTCTTCAAAGAGTCATTCCCTATTTCAAACTTTCCCTTCAATCAGAACTCTCATAGCATAGAGTTCTACTTCAAGTGAGATTTCTTCTTCAATTTCAACTCTTATCTCCTTAGTGTTGTAGTCAAATTACAACTCTTTAAATCAGCACATATTTATTTCCTTGAGTTTATCTGAATTGACCACCTATCTTGTCTTTCCTTGATTTTTTCATGTTTGTCTTTAATCATCGATGATTTTTCTACAAGTTTCAGCTACATGAGACAATGTGTCTGTGAACCAACTTGACTGACATATTTCATATCACTTTGTCAGTTTTTCAATCATCAAAACTACATCGTACCCAACAAATTCTCCCTTTTTGATGATGAAAAACCTCTTGTCTTTGTGCATTCAAACATCTTCACCTGTAGGTACTAAAATATAATACACTAGAATGAAACAGGTTAGTCAATGAGTTATAAACATTGCCACCCTCTTATCTTCCCCCTTTTGACATCATCAAAGAACCATTTCAGTGCATTAATATACTAGCCAAAGTTATTTGTTATGCTATTCATGGCCACTGGGTGTATCACCAAAATAATCAGACAAAGACTTTAGCCAACATAGTAATGTATTAAAGAGAGAAAGAACATGAGTCAATTAAGCAAGGATAACCATTCCATTAAACTGTTAGAGTATGTTCCACATAAACCTAAGCTAGTACTTAACAAAGCAAAACAATTGAGCATTAATAAAAAGAAACACGGTATAAGAGTAGGACATGGCTAAGTATATGAAGAGTGAGGAGAAAATGAGGAAGGAGTAACAGGTGATATCAACTATGCCAATTAACAAATGACTAAAACATTTTTAGCACTCTCTCGATCAAGGTCAAGCATCAAAGTCATGATCCTAGTCCTGAAAGACCTCTTATTTCACTTCATGAATGTCTTGTGTAGCTTCTAGTTCTGCCAAAGTATTTTTGTTGAAAATGAATATCCCACCTTTGAACCCTTCTTAGAAAAGTCAAATTTGAACTAGGAGTGAGACAACAACAACAACAAACCCAGTGTATTCCCACATAGTGAGGTCTGGGGAGGGTAAGATGTACGCAGTCCATACCTCTACCTCTAAAGAAGTAGAAAGGTTGTTTCCGATAGACCCCCGGCTCGAGACACGAAATACTAAATAAATTCATAGTAAAGCATGGAGAAAGATGGCATAACATAAATACGACACCCATAAGTAATAGTAAATAGAGAAAAGTAAACAGATTTGTAATAAAGCATGAAACAAGGTATCATAACAAGAATAATACCCTCACCAAGTAATTCCCTACCCTAGCGACCCAAACTGACCCTAGCCTTTTGCCCTAATTCGCGTCCTCTAGATCTTCCTATCTAGGGTCATGTCTTCAGTGAGTTGTAACTGCTCCATGTCCCACCTAATCACCTCTCCCCAGTACTTCTTCGGCCTACCCCTACCCCACCTAAAACCATCCAAAGCTAGCCTCTCACACCTACGAACTGGGGCATCCATGCCCCTCCTCATCACGTGTCCGAACCATCTCAATCGGACTTCCCGCATCTTAATCTCAACTGGAGTCACACCAACCTTTTTCCTAATAGTCTCATTCCGAACTCTATCCCCCTAGTCAGCCCACACATCCAACGCAACATCCGCATTTTCGCCACCTTCATTTTTTGAATGTGGGAGTTCTTAACTGGCTAACACTTCGCTCCATACAACATGGCCGGACGGATTGCCACCCTGTAGAATTTGCCTTTAAGCTTGGGTGGAACCTTCTTATCACACAACACCCTCGAAGTGAGCTTCCACTTCATCTATCCCG
Source organism: Capsicum pubescens (assembly GCA_030864215.1). Lineage (NCBI taxonomy): Eukaryota > Viridiplantae > Streptophyta > Magnoliopsida > Solanales > Solanaceae > Capsicum > Capsicum pubescens. Next base: position 181,019,451 of record CM061539.1, on the reverse strand, counting down.
CCCCAATACGGTGCGAGACATCCTCGTCAATATCACCGTTACCCTGAATCACGGACCCGAGATACTTGAAACTATCCCTCTTACATACAACCTGTGATTCCAACTTCACTACCACCTCATTCTCCAGCCTCACGTTATTAAACTTGCATTCCAAATACCCTGTCTTGCTCCTACTCAACCTGAACCCTTTAGACTCAAGAGTTTGTCTCCACACCTCTAATTTTTCATTCACACACCCCGCGTCTCATCAATCAAAACTACATCATCTGTAAAAAGCATACACCAAGGCACCTCTCCTTGAATACGCCGCGTCAACACATCCATCACCAAAGCAAACAAAAAGGGACTAAGAGTAGATCCCTGATGCAATCCTGTCAAGACAGTGAAATGCTCTGAGTCTCCTCCCACCGTCCTTACCTGAGTTTTAGCTCCATCATACATGTCCTTAATTGCTCTGATATGTGCCACCGGGACTCCACTCACCTCCAAGCATCTCCAAAGCACCTCCCTGGGGACTTTGTCGTATGCCTTCTCCAAGTCGATAAACACTATGTGCAGGTCCTTCTTCCTTTCCCTATACTATTCCACCAGCCTCCATACCAGGTGAATTGCCTCCGTCGTTGAGCGGACAGGCATAAATCCAAACTGGTTCTCCGAAATAGACACTATCCATCTCAGCCTCACCTCGACCACTCTCTCCCAAATCTTCATAGAGTGACTCAATAACTTAATACCCCTATAGTTATTGCAACTCTGAATGTCATCCTTTTTCTTATAAAGAGGGATCATAGTACTCCACCTCCAAGCCTCGGGCATTTTTACCGTCTTGAAAATTCCTTTAAACAATCCAGTCAACCACCTTAAACCAGCCTCGCCAGAAAACTTCTAAAAATCCACAGGTATCTCATCAGGCCCCGTCGCCCTACCCCTTCGCATCCTTCGAACAACCTCTCTAACCTCTTCTACCTTAAAAAGTCTACAAAAACTAAAATCCCGACACTCCTCTGAGTGCTCTAGCTCCCCTAATACAATAGCTCTATCCCCTTCGTCATTTAAGAGCCTATGAAAATACGACTGCCATCTATTCATAATGTGGTTGTCCTTCACCAACACTGTACCGTCCTCCCCCTTAATGCACTTCACCTGATCGAGGTCATGACCCTTCCTCTCCCTAGCCTTAGCGAGTCTAAACAACTTTTTTCCACTCCTTTCTTCTGTAACCCTGCATACAAGCTCTCAAATGCTGCCGTCTTAGCCGTCGTAACTGCTAACTTAGCCTCCTTCCTAGCTAACTTGTACTCTTTCCTGTTTACCCCTTTCTCTTCTTCATCCTTACTCTCAACCAACTTAGCATACACCCCTTTCTTGGTTTCCACTTTCTTCTTAACCTATTCATTCCACTACCAATCCCCCCGATGATGCTTGGCCCAGCCCCTAGAAATACCCAACACCTCACTAGCATTCTCCCTGATGCACCTAGCCACCCTATCCCACATACTATCCACGTCCCCCTACACTTCTACACCCCTATTCCCGCCAACTTCTCCCTTATCTCCTATGCATTCACTGGCGTCAAGTCGCCTCACTTAATTCTAGGTCTACACTCCTCACCCCTTCTCTTTCTATCCTTCTTTATACCCAAATCCATAACCAAGAGCTTATGCTGGGTCAAAAGATTCTCACTCGGGATGACCTTACTGTCCCTACACAACACCCTATCCCCTTTTCTAAGCAAAAAAAAGTCAATCTGGGTCTTGGCTATCGCACTTCGGAAGGTGATCGTCCTTCTTCGGTAAGCCCGAGTTCACCACCACCATCCCAAAGGACCTCGCAAAATCTAATAGAGTAGCCCCCTCTTCATTTCTTTCCCCAAAACCAAAACCCCTATGCACATCACCAAAGCCTCCCGGTAACGCCCCAATGTGCCCATTGAAATCTCCTGCTACAACAATCTTCTCTGATCTAGGCACGCCTCTCACCACCTCATCCAAAGCCTCCCAAAACCGCATCTTCTCCTCCCCATCCAAGCCCACTTACAGCGCATAAGCACTACACACGTTCATGGTAAACCCCCCAATGACCAACTTAATAGTCATTAACCTATCGTTGTTCCTCTTTACCTCTACTACCTGACCTCTAAGATCTTCATCTACTAAGATACCAAATCCATTCCTACGCCTCTCGCTCCCAGAGTACCAAAGCTTGTAACCATTCACATCCCTAGCCTTAGACCCTACCCACTTGGTCTGTTGAACACACGCAATATTAATCCTCCTCTTTCTAAGAATCTTCACAAGCTCTATAGACTTACCCTGAAGAGTCCCTATATTCCAAGACCCAACCCTCAGCCTACCAACTCTATCAACACGTCTTCCTCTACCACCCCTGAGGCCAAACCTTGGCCTCCCTCCCACCCCCGCCCTTTTCTCTTCCCCCGCCCCTACAACAGCCCCCCGCCTCAACCCCCTCGAACATGACCCTATCATCCATCAACGCCCACAACCACTACTACAAGAAAATATAAGAAAATATAAACAATGGTAGTAACAAAGCAGCAGCAGGAAATACAAGGCTCACACAAATTAGAAGAAATAATCAAGAAACAAAACTAAACTCAAATAGGGAGAAAAAACAAAACCAAGGTAAGGAAAAAACTAACATTAAGAAAATAGAGCACACTAATGGCCTGGCACCAAGGACAGCCAAACAAATAATAAGGAGCGGTGCAAGTCACGAATATACTACAGCAGACACGTAAGTCAAGATACAGGAGATAGTATGATAAATAATATGAAGCAACATAAGAGGTTCAAAAATAGCAAGTCAATAAATACACCCTCAAAGTACACACTATATCTAAATTTTAAGAACAACAACTACTAAAAATCCAAATCACAGATAGGTAATCCCACTCAAATTACAGGCAACAAAAATATCGAAAAATCGCGTGATAAAATAAAGTTCAAGGGTTAGAAGTCACCGAAATACGTATATCATGTAATTGCTCTTGCTTGTTGTGCTGGAACCCGGGAAATTGGGTCGCCAAAATCACTTCGCCGGAAAACCGTCGGCTCAAATCTGGACAGTAGTTGCAATATCCGATAGCGACCCCCACCTGGATTTTGTGGCTCCGCCGCCTTCACCACCGACGTCCGTCGAACCAGTCGAACCGTCGAACCAGTTCGTCGAATCCGATCGTGGACCAATAACCAGCAAGTTGCTGCCTTCGAAAATCTGCTGACAGTGGAGAGGGGAGAAAGGAAGGGAGGAGGAAAAGGAGAGAGGGGGAAAGAGAGGGAGACCAAGAAAGAGAGGGAGAGAGAAGTGTGCCTACCTGTCGCCGGTGTTTTTTCGCCATCGGCGTCTACTTCACAGAGACTGATCAGTCACGTCAAAGAGAACGCAGGGGAAGGGAAAGACCAAGGGAGAGAGATGGAGCAATGTACTTACCTGTCGCAGGCGTCTGCTTCGACGGTGACGGCACGGTCTGTATACAAATTTTGAATTTTGAGCAATGTGATAATGAAGTTCACTAAAACATCTGAGTCAATTAGAACCCAAAAGGAGAGTATATCCTTTTTTTTAATCCTTCAAAAACATATGCTGCATGTGATTGATAATTAATCTTGTCAAATTCATGGTACAAAAACTGATATTTTGGTTGAAAGAGAAGAAGATATTTCTAGTGTAGGATTAAACACATTTGTGCATAACCATTTGGAGAGAATCAAAGAAAGTTTGGTCAACCAATTCATTAGATTTATAAGAAAAGAAGAGGATGGAGTGTAAGGAATTGAACAGGTGTGCTCAACTGTTTCAACTTAGACAACCTATGCTTATGTCAGTGTAGAACATACCTGATAAGATGAACTTTGTGGTCACAATTGCTTGCTTGTACCTATTTTTTTGCACAATCTAATACAAAATTAGGTTAGAAGAGTCAAAAATCTAAAATTAGGACACACAACTAAATGTGCAAGATTGAATTATAGAAAATAAGATTAAGAAGAAAAATGGTTATTCTAATTTCTTATAAAAAATATGTTGAGTCAAATATAAACATGATACACAGAGTATTTAAGATTAATTTTGATCGCCAATTGTTATTTTTGACTTGGGTTCACCTCACATCTCTCTACCTTTAAAGGGTTGTTTGGTAGAATGTATAAGAATAGTGCAAGATATAGTGTATTAGTAATACTTGCATTAGTAATGCTGGTATTAGTTATGTCAACATAAATTTTTATGCTTTGTTTGATTTGATGTATTAGAAATAAATGTAAAAATATATATTTTATAAAATAATATTTATTTATAAAAATATGCTCTAAACTAAAAATATAAGAACACAAACCCTTCTTCCTCAAACAAATCCAAAACATAAAAACTCAAACCCTTCTTTCCCAAATATATAACCTCCAAAACAAAAAAAATTCAATGTCATATCCATGCTCCAATTACAGAACTACGAACTTGGCGTACTTCAAAGAAGAAACGAGTCCACAGTTATTCATGAAACAAGTCACCTCGATTTTGTTGTAGAACGAAAGTATGAATTACGTATAAACTGAAATCTTTGTTGTTTTTGGTTTGTTTTCAGATGAAGAATATAAAACTGCTCTTGTTTTTTTCTAGACTGTTGGAATATGGATTTTGAATTTGTTTCTTTGTTGATAGCTGCAAAATAGGCAAAGAACCATGGAAAAAGACTTGGAGAGGGGGGGAATGTTTTAGTAGGTGAGGGGGTAAATTTGTCATTTATAAATTAATGCATGTGTTGAAATACTTGGTATTACTAATACATAGGAAATGATGAGTATTAATAACACACATCTTAACATACACCTTAATACACAATAGTGTGTATAATCAATGCAAGTATTAGTTATGCATAGTCTATAAAATGACACCAAACATAATATTACTAATAAACAAAGAATAATACATGTATTATATTTTTAAGGGAAAAGGACATGGGCTGACCATTTTTAAAAGATAAAAGACATCTTTCCCCCCCTGAACTTGTCCTCCAAACTCACTTTAGCACTTAAACTTAACTTCCGTTTATTTACCCCCTTAACATCTTTAAAGTGAATTATTTCAACCCCTTAACAACCCGCGTGTAAACAAGTGTTGCTGGACGCGTAAAAACTCATTTTTGTCTTTTTAATTTTTTTTCTCTTTCTTTTAAATACCCATTTGAACCCCCCTAACGGTTATATCCATTATTCTATAAAAAAAACTCTAATTTGTCCTCCTCCTTATTCATCTTAAATCCAAAATTTCTTCAATTCATGAAAGTTATGCAAAATTAAAATTGCTTTCTCTTTATTTGTATTAAGCCGCATAAAGGTTAGATTAAAAAATATAAAATCGAATTGATTTTAGCTTCGTCCCTTTTCGTATTAAGGTATAATCTCATTCATTACTTTGTCTATGTTTTATTAGGAATTACTTTTGTAATGAATTTCTGAATTACTTTGTTTATCGTCTCCTTTAATTTTGTTTCTAAATTTTATCTTATTTGTTGAAATGAATTTCTTGTAGCACACAATAATGAAGTCAGTTAACTTGAGTAAACTATGTATGGAGGAAAATGATTCTGCTTTGAAGCAAGTTATTCATTGTAATCACGGAATTTTGTTGCATTTGAAGACATCTTGGACTTCAAGTAATCCCGGTAGAAGATATTGGGCATGTCCTTATTATGGGGTAAATATCTAATTTTGCATTTTCTCTTGTTATTTCGACAGAATTGATTAAGAGAAATAAGGTTAAATCATTCTTTAATTGTCACCATTGAAGGGTCCAAGATCTTGCAACTTTTGGCATTGGAGGGATTCAGAAGATATTGATCCGAGGTCCAAATATGTGATTCCTAAACTAATTGAAAAACTAGGTGATCTTGAGAATGTAGTTGAATTTTGTCGTTTTAATGAAGTTGATAAATTGATTGGATTGAGCAAATCAATCAAGGAAGGTTCAGAAGAAGTTGACAATCCTAAAGAATCCAAATACGATGATAATGGGATTAATATGAAATTGGAGAAGTTGGAAGAAGAGATTCGAAAGATCAAAGAGAAAGAAAAGAATTGGAGACGAATAGCTGAAGGAAAGACTAGAGACAATACTCACTTCTTTGTTGTGTTTTTTTGTTGTATATTAGTAATAGCTTTAAGCTATTTGGTTGGGATGCTCTCTATGAAAAATGGTTCAATGAGGTTACCTTAGCACTAGGTTGTTGTTATATGATGTGTTGTAAATTATTGTGTTGAGTAGTGCAGCTTCTTTTGTATTTGGATTCTCTTATATATATGAAGAAGAGAAAGGTTGTTAGATGAAGTGAATCATGTTTGTTTATCTTTTGTAATGGTGCATCTTATACTTTTTTTTGTGTTTGTTTGAGTATTTATTGTTAAATTGATTGCATTTGAATCATTTAGTAGCCCAATAATAAGTGTAGGCAACAAACTGTAATTTGAAGCTGCAAAATGTCAAAACACTGCAGGCATATAACACAATAGAAATGCAGTCACAACTGCAGATATTTCAATGGAAACATTAGCCAAAAAATGTAGTCACAGCTGCAGATATTTCAACAGAAACATTAGCTAAAAAAATGCAGTCACAACTGCTGATCTATTAGCCAAAAATACAGTCACTACTGCATCATTGTTTTCAAAACATGTCAAATTCGTGCAGTCACAACTGCATAGTTTCTATCACCACAATTGAACTACTAGCTAAGTTAAAATCACCACTGTTTCATTACACACCATCAATACACAAAGAGAAAAACATAATCAAGCTTCTACTGAAAAGATGTTGAACTTGTTTGGCTTAGATGATTTAGTTCAGCAACATTTGACCTTGTCCTCATTCTTTTATGTGCTCTTATGTCTTCAAGTCCTTGTTGGGTCATAGCTTTATTTCCTTTCTATTTCACACCTGAGGTTGGTTTATGATGTCCAAGATTTTCAGTCACTATGAAGGAGTTCATAGGCATTCCAGGCTGACAAAAATAAAAGAGAACAAATTTAACTAAAAACTTGAAAAAGGTTTACTTTAAACTAGACAAATATAATCAAGAACTTTTAACTTACATTGAGGATTTTAAAACAACTCTCTGTATGAAGTGTAGACACCTAATTTTGTCCCTCCTAAGTCTAATTTTATTCATTTTTTAGCTCACCGTACCACACACCCTCATCCTAACAACCTACCACTACCCTTACCCCTACCTAATTCACCCACTAACCTGCACAAACCCACGTGCCAATAGCAACAACTTCATTGACTTTTTTCCTTTCTTCTTTGGACTAAAAAAAAGACAATAATAATACACTTTGAATTTGACAAAAAAGGAACATTCATCACTCTCACAAGAACACGGCTATATACGCACACACACTTCTCCTTTTTTCGGATTCACACTTCCCTCACCACACGCACACACATAGATCAGAGAACACGGAGAGAGAGAGATTGAAAGGGATATAGGGAGAAAACGCCACTGTTGTAGTGGAGAGAGAGAACTAGTCGAAGAGAGGAAAAATGGAGAGAAGAGGGAGATATTTGAGTGAGAGAGGAGAGAAAAGAGACTAGGGTTGACTGTTCCAGTGTTCTTGGCCGGAAATAGTATCCTTTCACCAGAAAAACGTTGTTGGCATCTCTTTCTACTTGTTTCGGTCATCGTTGGGGCTCACCGGAGTTTCGACGGGGTGGTAACTGTGGATTTCGACCCTGACCGGGCTCGAATCAGTCGAGTTGACCGGTTTTGGGTCTAATTCCGGTGAGGTTTAATATAGTTCTGGCAGGATTCAGTTTAATCCCAGCAAAATTCCTTCTACAAGTCTCGATTTTGTCCGTATTTTGTTTTGGGTGTTTACTGTTGTCATGGTTTTTTGAGTTCGAATTGGATTTCGGAGTTATCCGTGTTGGATTTGGATCATAGTCGAGATTTGGTACCCGTTGGGGCTCTCGGGATGACTCTTATTTCTCTTCTTAAGTCAATCGAAGGTTTTTGAGGTCCTATTCTCAACTCTACTCTTTTATTATCATTGTGATTGGTGTTTATGATTGGATATTTCTGTTGATGTTTTATATTGTTTATCCGTGAGTAATTAATTATGGCATGAATTTGATGTTGGCATGTGTTTGGAATACCGTTTTGTGTGAAAATTTATCGCAAAAAAAAGGAATTTGGGGTTGGGTGGTAGCACTTGATAAAAATAAATATGGATTAGTCTTGATTAATTGTTGTTGATTTATTTCGAGACAAATATTGATGTTAAACGTGATAGTATCATGTTTTAGGTCGAGTTGGGTAGGCAAATGCTATGTCAGGTAGGCAAATTTTAGGTGGTGTTTTGTTGAATGATTGAATGTGCGTGTGAATGTTTCTTTCTACTTTATCGTACAAGATTTGAAGATGTATTCATTTGGCCGAGAATGTCCCGAGGTATTTTTATTTATGTGTCGGGGAATGCCCCGAAGTATTTTGTATCCGGAGGACATCCGTGATGAAGGCCCAAGGCACTGGGTAAGCATTGGAGCATATTTTAGGATTAGCGTAGATTAGATAGGATTTTTTTTCGCATTTTTATTTTGGACTGTATAATTTGGACTGGACACTATATTTTTTACTCGTTTTGTTTGTTTGTTTGTTGGTTTGTTTATTTTACATGTTTTTGTGTGGTTTATACATTCGTAGTGTTAAATTAGCCGATACACTTCACCAAGAGACCGTGGTCGAACCACGGGATCGAGGGGTGCCTAACACCTTCCCCTCGGTCAACAAAATTCCTTAGCCGGAATCCCTATTCACAGATTAGTTTTTAGAGTCAAACTATTTTGAAAAGGATCTTTCAAAGGTGACTTGACACACCGGATTATGTCAAGTGGCGACTCTGAATAAAAAATATAAATAATCATTTTTCAAAACAAATTTTCAATCTTTTGTCACTTTAATAATAAAAACCCTTTTGAAACTTAAATCGAATCTTTTTGGAGTTAAAAATGGGTGTGACAGCTCTGGCAACTCTGCTGGGGAATTCTAAATTATTCGAGCTTATTTTTTGAGAGTTGTATCGGCTTAATTTGGTACTATAGGTGTATAGACATTTTGTTTGTGTTGTTTTGTGTTATTGTTTACCATTGTTGAGTGCCTACGTTCTCTTTGTTTAACAGTTTTTATTTATGTGTTACCACTTTATATCTGACATCATTTGCATAACCTGAGTCAATTCTTTCTTCAACAAGTCTTGGAGTGCACGTCGTGTACACGAACTCTAGTTGAGTCACCCTTATTTTAGGAGGGGGAGCCGTCGGACGTATGGAGTGGGTGAAAAGATATCACAGCCACTATCGACCATACGCTCCCCTGAATAGCCTTGTTAGTAAAACCCAGCGTAGGTCATCCTTTAGGTCATGCTTATCTGCATCATATCGAGACCTAGCGGGACCCGCGGGACCCTTTGTAGGAGACTCACCTCTAAAGCATCTCTACGTGCTAAATGTTTGCATCTCTGAGGGTAACGTGGTCATTCGATGGACTGATTTGGGGAAAGCATGTGTTAGAAGTGAAGTGTGTAGACAAAACATTTGAAAAAAAAAAAGAAAGAATAAAGAGAGGAAAAAGAAAGAAAAAGTGAGATCGAAAAGAAAAAGAGAGTGTCGTAGTTTTAGAGTTCTTTATGGCTTTTGTTTTTCAAAATTCAAAAAGTTTTTTTCTCACTCATTTGTCAAAAAAAACATCAAAAAGATTTTCCTTTGTCTTCTTTAGTAAACATTCAAAATTCAAAAATTCAATCAAAAAGTTTTTTTTTAGGAGTTTTTTTCTAAAAAATGATAGAAGTTTTTTACATTTCATATAATGAAAATATCAAAAAGATTTTTCTTTCACTGTTGTTGGTGTCAGTTTTATGTGAAGTATCAATTTGGAAAACCCAAAAAGATTTTTTAACATTGTTTGTCGTCTGTTTATGGTCATGTCTCTTAGGTTAGGGTTCAACCATTTGTCTAATCTATATTTGTCCAATCTGGACGAACTACGCACCCCTGATTCTCCTCTTTTGGGAGTGAGATACGTAGGCAACCTATCGTGGGTTCGGGGATCTTATTTGAAAAATCAAAAAATATTTTCTTCACTCTTTATTAGAGTGGGTGTCAATATATTCTCTAAAAGAAAACTGCAAAAAGATTTTTTCTTTAATAGTTTCAATTTTCATTTTTCATATGAAATTCAAAATTGAAAACCCAAAACGATTTTCTTTGGTAATCATAGGTTTCATTTTGTATAGGAATATGAAAAATCCAAAAAAGACTTTCTTCACTCTTTATTTAGAGTAAGTGTTTCATATACATCTTTAAAAGAAAACTACAAAAAGATTTTTCTTTAATAGGTTCGGGTTTTATTTTCATATGAAATTCAAAATTGAAAACTTCAAAAGATTTTTCTTTGGTAATCATAGGTTTCATTTTGTATAGGAATTTTAAAAGTGAAAAATGTAAAAAGATTTTCGTCAATTCTTTTGACGATTTGTTATTTTCTTTTCTTTTTAAAGTTTCAAGAAAAAGAAAAAAGAAAGGAAAAGAGTTTAATTGACCATTTTAGCAAAACTTCACGAACTACGCACACCTGATTCTCCTCTTTCGAGCGTGGGATACGTAGGCGCCCTTCTTAGGTTCGGTGATCTTTTCAAAAAAAAAAAAAGAGGTTTTGAAAAAATGTTGAACTCTAACACCTTTGTTATCTCTTGTTCAGTTAGTTTAAGGTGGTTGGTTTGTGACATCCTGGCTGGTCCTCCATATCACACCAAATGCAAAGGAGGGTTAGTTGTGTCCAACAAGGATATAGAGAGTGGCATCATGGATGAAACAAAGAGTCAGGAAATTGAGAGTTTAAAGAAAGAGAATTTGAGACTGAGACAACAAATGATGGAAATGTACCGAGCTTGGTCCAGTGGAATGCCTCCACCTCCGTTCCCCACTTTTGACCCTGCAAATACCTTGAGTCTTCCACCAAAATCGCAAAGTCAGTTTCCTTCTGTTATTGATGCACCACAGCATGCCTCAGAATCCATTCCACATCAAATGCACCTCAATAATTCCACCACTCTTTCTTTAGCTCCTAGTATAAGACTACCACATTCACAGCACCACATACCGTCTGTGCTTTTGTTGCTCAACCTTCTACTAAGGCTTCCACTTTGGCTATCAATCCAACGATTGTGCTTCCCCAGTCAACTAGTGAATTCACGTTCAATACTCTTGATGATCATTGTTATACTCTTGAGCCTACCGTTGAATTAAGTGGACCGCCAAAATTTCTTACTAAGAAATGCTAGAAGAGCCAGAGGAAATGCTTGGGAAAGTTAAAAGTGTCGAAAATGATATGAAAAGTTCCTTGGGCCTTGTAGTCTATGAAGATGTTTCATACAAAAACTGGGGCATGTTGTCAAGTGTTAACCTTCCTCCAAGATTTGAGACATCAAAATTTGAGGAGCTTGGTGGACAACATGATTCTGTGAAACATTTAGGACAATATTGCAATTAATCAAGGGAAACTGAAGGAAAGAAGAAGGAAAACACACCTATTATCGTGCCAGGACCAAAGCAGAGTTTAAGAGGTCCAACTCACCAATACTGTCAGCCTCAATATTGAACTTACATATCAAATCCACTTACTCATCTGCAACAAGGTTTCTCTTTTCAAAATCCAAGGAGTTTCATTCTACTTCCTCAATGTCCTTTGAACAATGCACAATTGTGTACCCATCCATCTTCTTATCCAAAATGGCATGCATCTGTCCCTCAACATCGTCCTCGACCCCCATAAATTTACCAAGGAACCTCTAAATCCAAATTTCATCCGAGGCCAGAGTTCGCAAGAAGGAGGAAGAAAAAGGATAATTTCGCTCCTAATGGGGAATCCTATGCTAGTTTGTTCCAGAGATTGAGACAGAGAGGCATGATTACTCCTATCCTTGGGCACACTCCTAGTCGACATTTAAGAAATTTTGATCCTAATGCATGATGTGCGTATCATTCTGATGCTCAGGGTCATAGTATTGAAGATTGTCGAGATTTGAAAAGAGAAATTGAAAAGATGATTCAAGATGGATCAATTATGGTGCAGAACATTGATAGTGAGGGAAGATCTAGTCATGTTGATAGGCAAACCAGTGGCTAAGTTGTCAGGCTGAGCAATTGAGAAGTCACCCCTCTCCCTACTAGGAAGAGATCTGGCAGTTTGTTTTGTTTTCTTTTCTGTTTTCCAAAGTATTTCAGGGTTGTAGTTCGGGATTTATATTGTTTTTTCCCTTTGTCATTTATGTTCGAACCCTCTATCTTTTATTTTAATTAAATAGAGTGTCCCTTTTCCCCCTTTGTGTTCAAATATATGTTATTTGTTTGTTTTATTCATATAGTGCATTTTATGTTGATTCAAGTGATATGACATGCTAGCGGAATTTTCAATCAGATCTTAAAATCCATTTTAACCATGAAACATTGAATCAGAGGTTTAAGTTAGTAAAAGAGAACATCTGAGGAAATAGGTAGAGTGTTGAGACATTTGGTGACAAGTTGAAGCCTTCTTTGAAAATTAAGGCACTTATTTTGAGAATCACAAGAATAACTTGGTCATCAATTGAAAGACATGTCTCAATTAGGTCAAATAGTGGTTGCGTGAACAGAACGAAAATCAGCTCCACAAAATCATGAGTCATTCAATGTGAGGAATATGAAACAAAAGTGGAGTTGTATGCTAGAAAAATGCAGAAGAAGTAGTGACGCACAGACTCAATCAAAGTTAATGCTTAAAAAATGTCACAAATGATCTTCATCTTTCATTTTCATATTACATGGTGTGTACTGACATTTTCAAGGATTGATATGACGAAGGCATTTCATTCTGCTATCCAAACATTGTGTCATCCTTTGTCTACCCCATTTGAACCTTAGTGTTATTTTCTTTCATACCCCTCTTTTGGAATCATGATGGAGCCAGCAAAACTCAAAAGAAAAAGTGTCGAGCAAAAGAACAAAGTCAGAAAGTTTCAAAAAAGAAATGAGAGAAAAAGTATGTCCAAAATAAAAAAAATGAGGAAAGTGTTAAGAAAGATAAAGTCAGAAAAGTCCCAAAGAGAAATAAAACCAATAAAAGAAGATAGAAAAATCAGATCAAAAGAAAGAACAAGCTGCCAGAACTACGCGTGACCTGATTTTTCTCTCTTTGGTTTGAATATCCTTAGTCCAGCTAATATATTCTGTATTTCATGAAATAGACACAAGGGAGTGTTAGGGGTTTTTCCCTGATTTTCTTACTATATTTAAGTTTTACTTTTTTTTATAAGAAAAATAAAAGTTATCATAATTACTTTTACAAGTTTTACTTAGTCTTAGAAGGAAAATAAAAGTTACCATAATTACTTTTACTTTTCTTGAAAGAAAAATATAATTTTTTTCCATATTTGGCTAACCTCTTTCTTGTAGTAAAGGTTTGGACATCTATAAATAGAAGACCCCTTTCTCATACCATAACACAATAACATCCACAATGTAGTCTTTTAAGATTTTCGTTTAGGGGAGATTTTCTCTCTTATTAATTTTATTTTTTTAATATTAGGTTTTATACGTACGCCAATTGGCCAAATCATATAATAAAATTATATTTTTAGTATTGTTTTTCGTTGTCATCTTATTTATCGTCTCATAGTTTGCAACTAATAGTTTTCGCATGACGCCCTCTCGATTTCTAACCTAACAAGTGGTATCAGAGCTTACGGTTCAATGGTCCAATGGTGCGGTGAGACAAGATTAGACAGGTTCAAAGCGGTTTCAAAATCAAGCTGCAACCAATTTGATGATAATGAAGATATATGTCCAAAAGCTACATGTGGAGATAATTGTCAATCATATTTTCAACAATCCTGCTGTCACATATTTGAAAATAAAGCTCACTTTTAACCGGCTCCAATATTTTTAACCCGAAAAGGGCTAATATATTTTTTAACCCCAAAAGCTCTATTCTTAAACATGCCAAGAAGCAGTGATGAAGAATATATATAAAGAACGAAGATCATGCACAAGAAGAAGGAGGATCAGGAATATTTTGAAGAAAATCAAGCCAAAAAAGGGAGATTTGTTAGGGTTTTTGCCCTATTTTCTTACTATATTTAAGTTTTACTTTTTCTTAGAAAGAAAATAAAAGTTATCATAATTACTTTTACTTTTCTTGAAAGAAAAAATATTTTTTTTTCCATATTTGGCTAACCTCTTTGTTGGAGGAAAGGTTTGGACATATATAAATAGAAGACCCTCTTCTCATACCATAACACAATAGCATCCACAATGTAGTCTTTTAAGATTTTCGTTTAGGGGGAGATTTTCTCTCTTATTAGTTTTATTTTTTTTAATATTAGGTTTTATATGTAGGCCAATTGGCCAAATCATATAATAAAATTATGTTTTTAGTATTGTTTTTCGTTGTCATCTTATTTATCGTCTCATAGTTTGCAACTAATAGTTTCTGCATGACGCCCTCTCGATTTCGAACCCAACAAGGAGGCGGGATATAAAACTGCCTTTCGACCAAAGGTGAAGAATATATAACATATAGAGGTGGTTCCTACCTAATAGCTACATCAAATTAAATGGCTACATCAAATTAAATGGCTATATACCTCGATGACATCATGAGCAAAATTCAATAACGTAGGCAATGCTCTGGAACCTACTTTCACATTTGCTGTGTTGGTTATATTCTCGTATCGCACTTCAACTTTTGGAAGCTCCAAGCCCACCCTTTATTTAAAAGACAAATTTTTCATTAGTTGGCCAAAATGTGTACTTCTTAATCCCTATCTAGTATAGTACTAATCAAAGGGAGAGGAGAGAAACAAACAAGATGATAAACCAAGATATAGATACTCGGCCCATTCTTTTCTCTTTAATTACCAACAATACTGTGTAAGAAATTTACAATAATGCCATCACATGCGGCCTTACATATATTCCACATATGTGGACCCCTCTATCTTCCATTTATTTTTCATTTTTATTTATCTTTTTTTATGTATAAAATTATTTCAAATATATTATATTTAAGTAAATTGATTAGTAAGATGATAATTTATTATAAAAATTAATTATTGATGCAATTAAATAAATTTTATTCTTTATTTAATTTCATATCAAACATATAATTTACTTTCTTTCTTATTTGTTACTACAATTTCACCTAATTTATTTATTTTTCTAATATATAGAAGAGAAAATTTTGATATGCCTGCTTCTGTTGTCTTCTTAAACTGCTTCAATCGTGATTTTATTATATTACTCCTAATTAATTATTATAAATTATTTATATATTAAAAAATTAATAATATTTAATTTTAAAAAACAAACATTTATGACATGTCTATTTCAGTTGTTTCAATCGTAATTTTACTTTCTATTACATCATTTTTAATGAGTTATTATAAATTATTTATATATTAAAAAATTAATAATATTTAATATAAAAAGTAAAATAGACATTTATGACATCTCTGCTTCAGCTGCTTTAATCGTAATTTTATTAAATATCATCCCTAATTAATTATTATAAGTCATCTAAGTATTTAAAGAAGCTCTCCATCGATCTGTTAGCTTCAGTTGTTTGCTCCGTGATTTTACTATATCATTCCTAAGTAATTATTATAAATTATCTACATATTAAAAGATTAATAATATCTAATAAAACAATAGAATAAACATTTATGATATGTCTGCATCAGCTGCTTTAATCATAATTTTACTAAATATCATCTTTAATTAATTATTATAATCCATCTAAGTATTATATAAATAAATAAATAAATAATATTTAATTAAAAAGATAAAATAGATCTAAAATGATAAGTTAACTCTTGATGTTTTAAAATAACTTGACGTCTTAAATGAGATTTCACTTACTTTTTTTTCACAAGTATCTTTTATAGTAATTTTATTATATCACTTCTAATTAGTTGTTGTGAGTCATTTTAAGACATGTCTATTTCGTTGCTTCAATCATGATTTTACTATATCACCTCTAATTAATTATTATGGTCATCTAAGCATCATGTCACTTAAATTGGAGTAGAAAAAGTTTTACACAATAGTTAAAAATTTAAATTATTTAGAAAATATAATTGACTATCAGTTACACAAAACTATGGACAAGGAGAGTAGCGTATATTTTTTGAAAATTACATAAAAAAATATTATAAATTACAATAATTAAAAATTTGAAATATCTAAAAATAATTTAATCTATTATATATTTTTATAAAATACTTAAAAAATACTATAAATCACAATAATTAACAACTTAAAAAATTTAAATGATATAAATATTTGGTTGACTCTCGAAATTGTATCAGTTTCACTTAAATTGAAATAGAAGAAACATATTATAAATTACAATAATTAAAATTTTAAATTATTTTTAAAATACAATTGACTATCAATGCCACAAAAGTTTGAATAGAGAGAGTAACATATGTTATTTAAAAATTACATAAAAAATATTATATATTACAATATTAACAACTTAAAATATTTAAAAACATATTAAAAGTATGATTGATTATCTAAATTCAATTTGTGTCATAGAAATTGAGACAAAAAAACATATATTGAACTCATGCTAGATCTCGGATGGCTCTTAGGATGTTTATGCAGTCCAACCTTTTTTTTTTAGCTTTTGTTTAAATATATCAAAATTGAAAATACAAGTTCTAATACTGTACATCAAACAATGCATTAGAAATAATGTTTGCATAAATAATACCAATATTACTAATACACGCATTATTAATGCAAACATTATTAATACATTCTATCGGCATTATTTTTGTAAACTCTAATAAAAGACTCCACGTTTCAATGTAAGGAACATATACAAAAGTAAAGTTTAATAAAATATCTACATGAGTATATTTTATCGTGTTCTCAAAGTCAAATAATTTAAATTAATATGAAAGATGGTAACTTATAGTTTTCTTTTCTATATAATTCTTGAAACACTTAAAATTTAAATTTAAAATATTAATTTAGTTTAACTTCAAAGAACAAGGTGACAAATAAAAGAGAGGAAAAAAATGAAAGCAAATGATGTTTATGACAGCTTAGTAAGGGAATATAATGCGGGTTATTAATTGCAATTCACATGTGATGTAATAAGTAATGACTAGATAACCCTTTATCTTTTTCAACACTTATTCTCAAGTCTTATATATCATTTTTAATCTCAAATTTTCTACTTAATGTAGCAAATCTCAATCATATGATTAAAAATATAAACTTTTAAATGCATCAAATTTTATTGTTTATATGAGTAAGTTATACATAATTATTTTGTAAGACTTGACTCCGTGAAAAATACTACCAAGTTGTTAATATGTTTTGTGTATTCATGTTTTATAATCATAATTCTAATTAATATCAATTTAACTTATTGTACATAGTAAAAATATCTTAACATTGAGCCCGTGCTGATACGGGCCATGCTCCTCTAGTCTATTTATATATAATAGGAGAGGCAAAACCGCCACATGTCAACACCATAAAAAGAAGTATTTTTTTAAAAAAATTATCTATCTATATATAATAAGAGAGACAAAACTGCCACATGTCGACACCATAAAAAATTAGTATTTTTTTAAAAAAATTATTTTAATAATCTATCTAAAAAACTCTCTCTATTTATTTATATCAAATAGATATAACCACATTTGTAACCAAAAAAATAATAATTAACAAATAATTTGGAGGAAAAACTACCCAAGTTTCACTGTTTCTTGCTTTCAAACTGTTCCTATTTTCATTTATTACTTTCAATCTCCTAACTCTAATTCTTTTTGCATTCAAATTTTCTGTGTTCAATTTTTACTGTCTATTCAACAATTATGCTTTTTGATTAATATTTTGGATTGCAGGAAAAAGAAAAATCAAAGTCAAAGAAATAGATAAGAAGACGGGGTACAAGAGAAACCCCAATCGTTTGTGGAGGAAAAGATGAATAATGAATATTGCAGAATTTCAAGTCTTCAGTGAATTATGATACGATTCCCAAAAAAATCTCATAAAATACTATTGGTACGATACACTTTAAATTATATAATCATACTATATTATTATGAATTGCAACACGTTCTTGAAATTGAAAAAAAATTATGAGTAAGGGTGGTGAAATTCTGTGCACTTTTTTTGCGAAAGAATTTTTGACAAATATTTTTCCTAAAATATGAATTAAGTTTGAAATTTGCGTGTGTTAAATATTGAATTATTTAGAGATGGTATCTTGGGGGTTTGGGCCACAGGTGACAAAAGAGTTTTAAAATGAGGTGTAGGTGACGCAAGTCTTAATTATTAGTTGGAGGAGACAATTACTTTATTATGAATTAAGAAAGTTGGGGAAGTTTGAAAATAACTCACAAGTTTTTAAATTTACACTTTGAACCCAATGTATACCTAAAATAACGGAAAACGAAGAAAAAAAGACATCTTTCTCTCTCTTCTCATCCATTGTTGTTTTCTCTCTCTTAGCGATTTTTGTTTATCATTGTTTCTGTTTCTGCTGCTTTATTCATCATCTTCTACTTTATTATCATCTTCTTCTTGTCGACCATTTGTTGTTGTTGTTGTTGTTAGTACAGCGCTACTGCTGCGATCTGACCAATTTCTTAGGTCAAATTTTATTTACTACATCACTTTCCACTTTGGCATTACTTCATTGGTGACTTTGGTAAGTAAAATTATGATTTTTATTCGTATTTGTCATTTGGGTACACTTCTGTTTTTCCAACAATGGATAGAACCCCGATCATGAATCCAGCATAAGTGCCCACAATTAAAACAGATCAATCATCTGTTGCATCAGAAGATTTATCTATTGCATCAGACTGTTTATCTGTTGCATCAGACGTATTATCTATTGCATCAGACATATTATCTCTTGTATCAGGATGTTTATCTGTTGCACCAGACTAATTATCTGTTGCAACGAATGATTAATCTGTTTGAAACAACACAAATCAACCCCTGCCACAAACCCAACATATAACCAATATGTTTTCAACTCTTGCTATTGCTACTGGATTCAAAATTATTCCTTACGTCCAATTACCCGTCCCAAATTTCCTAATTCGATTTCTCATTTTACTTGTCTTTTTCATTAATCATGAAAAGATTAAAAAAAATCCATGTTTTACCCTTTGCATTAACCATTTTTTCTTCAAATTAAAATGGAAACATCATTTAATAGGGATACTATACGCCGATCGACGTTAAAAGCTTTCTTCTCTAATAAAATTTCGATTGAATAGCAAACAATGGTTATTTCAAACACGTTCACTGTCCCACCAACTGATCAGTGGGTTATGGTAAACTAGATATGTTATTAATTATTTTTCTTAATCAATGTGGCATCTCAATTTGGGACGGGTAATTTGAGACGGAGGGAGTACGAATTAAAACATCAGAGCCAAGCAAAGTAACAAACTAGTCATCTGTTGAAACAGACTATTTATCTGTTACATCAACTTCTTATCTGTTGCAACATGAGTAATCTGTTTTGAACAACACATCAACCCCTGCCACAAACCCAACAAATAAATCTTGCTATTGCTACTGGATTCTAAATTATTCCTTTTTACGTCGAATCGTCGATATGTTTGTTGAGAAGATAGTAGACAGAATGAAAATTAAATATGGAATAAAATGTCAAAGATCAAACATAATTTATTTATTAAACAAAAATAAATAAAAATACATATAATAGACTAAAAGAAAAATAATAATCTAATTATTATTATTATTATTATTATCATCTTCATCATTGCCATCCGTCCAATCTTCAACCGGAAGTAGTAAGGTCCTCCTCAACTTGCGTATCTTGCGGAGCATTCTTGCTCTAACTCCTCCCAGCTTCCATTGCAGGTCACGAACTTGATTCAGAAGTTCATTCACGGCATTTTGCAGAAAAGCAACGTCCCACACTGGGTCATCCATAATCTTATCTTCTAGAGTGTAATATGAAAGACGAGATGCAATAAATAACTAGAGTGTAGTTGAATGAACGATTGAGTAAGGAGGGACCTATTTATAGAGGATTGAATTTGAATGAGAGGCAAAAAGACGCAACTATTCACTTCCATACATTAATTATATTTTTGATTAAATTAAGAAGATAAATATTGTGATATAAGTCATGACTTTTCAAATTATTATTATTAATTAGTTCTTTCAAAGAACCGTTTTTATTGAGTTGTGGCAACAGATTCTATATATGTTGCATCAGATAAAACATCTGTGACAACATATATATTATCTGTTGCAACAAATATAAAATATGTTGCGTTAGATAACATATTTGTTGCAACATATAATCTAACTGTTCACCTCCATTTATTAATTATATTTTTGATTAATGTGAAAATTAATGACTTAATTAAATTAAGAAATATTGTGATAAGTCATGACTTTTCAGTTTATTATTATTAATTAGTTCTTTCCAAGAACCGCTTTTATTGAGTCGTGTCTCGATATAGGTTGCATCAGATAAATCATCTGTGACAACAGATATATCATCTGTTGCAACCATAGTGAACCTGTTGCATCAGGTAATTTATTTGTTGCAACATATAATCTACTTTTTTTAAAAAAATAACTATCATCATATCATTAATCCAAATTTGCTTACTTTTTTATTTTATAAATTAAAAAAAAAACACCTTTTCAAATTCCTTAATAAAATAATAATCATTTTATTATATAATAAATAATTTAAAAACAAATTCAAAAATAAAAATGGTGAAAAGTCACGATCAGTTATTAAAATTGCGGTTATAAATTGTGCTTATCATTTATTTCCTTATTATTTATTTACGAAACATTTTTCATATTGAATAATTGAAAAGTCATGTCTTTTTCTTTTCACCCTCTAATTAACGACAATAACCCTTTTTTATTAATAACCTCCAGGTGTAACATATAATCGGTCTGTCGTAGCAGATTAACCTCTAACTGTTGACACAAATTACTGCTCAATTCCTACCACCAACCGTCGACATGTTAAGAACAAGGAATAAATAGAATGATTATTATTAAATACAAAATAAGAATTAAAAATTCAAAGTCGACAACAAAATGAAATGAATGTTCATAGATTTTTGAATCCCTTGGGTAGATCCGATATACAAAAGGAGGAAAATAATCGCTAAAATAAAAAACATTACCTAATTATTATTACTACTATTATTATTATTGTCAATCAGACATTTTTCATCCGGCAGCCTTGCTCTGAAGTCAGTCAAATCTCTCTGAAGTTCATCAAACTGCCTTTGAAGTTCACGTAAGGAGTCGATATGAATATTCTTGTACGAATCTGGATCATCCATATTTGTAAGGAGGGACCTATTTATAAATTATTATATCTCAGAAAGAAAAGAAAATTGCTTTAAAATAAATCTAACAGATGGGTAATTTGTTGCAAAATATATTCTTTTTGTTAGATAACTTACAACATACTGGCAATCTTTTGCAACAGATGTATATATCTGTTTGATTTCTACAACAGGTTGATCAACTGTCGTAACAGATGTCTCCAATTGTTTGACAATATAAACAGATGTGTCATCTGTTGCAACAAGCTAGTTATCTATTTATTCAATTTAAGCCATAGATGGGCTGGAAGAATAAGGTGTGTGCAGATGGATCCACTATCATATGTGTGGGAGTTAAGTATGTATTACTGATAAGGTCACCCGGACAACACACACAAAGTACAATGTTTTTGTGAATGCAATTTTTAACCGATTAGGCATTGATCATTCAAACAAGATCCTGCATTGTACCATTAAGTTTGATGGGTTCGAAATTGATAAGGCTGAGGACCTCATGAAAATGGTGCAAATACCATGTTACGAATTACTGATGGTTGTTGCTCGTGTTTATACGTGTCAAGTTTTGAGAAGGGATCAATAGTTGTCGTCACTGGAGAGAACCAATAGCGATTGGACTTAACTTTAACTGTGATTGGACCCTTAGAGGACCCTTAAAGCCTCGCACTGCATCAAACAAGAATGGAAAACCAACATAGTTATTGCCCTGGCCAAAATTTATATGGTTGGGTTGCTCGCTCGGGGTGATGATTATATGCCAGAAGGTGCGATAGGAGAATGCTTTCGAGGGAAAATGGGTGGTTGATGGAAGAATATATCATCTGAGAGCTAATTGAAGAAGAGACATAGGGTAGAAAGTAACTTCTAATGAATTTGGCCGATGGAATTATCTTAACAGATGCAAAATCTGAATCAAGTGCAAATATGAAAGTGTATTCGGTAATGTAATTTCATCTGTTGTGTCTCTGAAAGAAAAATAATGCAGATGGACACTTTGCTAGGGAGTTGCGTGGTCGGGATTATCACCTAGGTAGAAAATAGGAGAAGACCAAAAAAGCAGCCTCATGGGCATCGATGGTAGAAATGATGTTCAGCAAGCCTAGAAAACTTACGCTAACAACAACTGCAGTTAAAATAAGGAAACTAAGCAAAGGCGGCAGTTACTGAATTTTAAATTTCATCCCATGACTTCTTGTTTGTGTTTTCGATCAGGTCCACTGCCGTTGACCTGATCAAAACCACAAATGAGATTAAAAGGAAAATAAAGTATAATTACTTCCTTAGCAATATGGATTAACTGATTGTGTTTTCTTGCCTTAGCATGCTTTCAACATTCCTTGGAGAAGATCAGATGCTTGCTGTAGTATATAAATCCCGATAATTTTCAAGCTTGCCTCCAGCTTGTTGATTTTGTATTCAAGCTGGTCGTTTCCATCTTCGAAGTTGGTAAGGAGTTCCTCGTCTCTTGTGAGCTCGATCAGGAACACTACCTTCAAAGTTGTGGCATTCTAGAAGCCCTTCAGAACACTTTCTTCAGAAGCCTTAAAGGATACATGGAGGGTCGTTGTGTTTGTTTTAGGTCAAAGTGTGTTGATGCACATTGAAGATGTGGTCCCAACAGTTGAACAACACACTTTTATCGAGCGTTGCTCCATGCATCTTGCTCAAGCAATTTGATAAATTAGTAAGCATGGAGTTACGTAGTGTGTGATCTAAACCGGTTCTACCAAGCCTATCAAACGTTACGTAACTCCAAGCTCATTAGCTTAGCAAAAAAATATGCCCGAGTTAGTGCATAAATCAAACAAGCCCAATCTGTCAGTCTTTCTACTGATCGCTCTTCTCCAATATAGATGACAAGATATCTGCTATGCAAAAGTCTACACCGTCGCCAGACATGCTTGCCCGGGAGAAGAGTCTTTAGAAAATTGCTCCCAGGCAAGCATGTCTGGCGACGGTGTAGACTTTTGCATAGCAGATATCTTGTCATCTATATTGGAGAAGAGCGATCAGTAGAAAGACTGACAGATTGGGCTTGTTTGATTTGTGCACTAACTCGGTCATATTTTTTTGATAGGGTAATGAGCTTGGAGTTACGTAACGTTTGATAGGATTGGTAGAGACAGTTTAGATCACACGCTACGTAAATCTATGCTTACTAATTTATCAAATTGGTTAAGCAAGATGCATGGAGGAACACTCGATAAAAGTGTGTTGTTCAACTGTTGGGACCACATCTTCAACGTGCATCAACACATTTTGACCTAAAACAAACATAGAGACCCTCCATGTATCCTTTAAGGCTTCTGAAAAAAGTGTTCTCAAGGGCTTCTAGAATGCCACAACTTTGAAGGTAGTGTTTTTCATCGATCTCACAAGAGACGAGGAACTCTTTACCAACTTCAAAGACGGCAACGACCATCTTGAATACAAAATCAACAAACTGGAGGCAAGCTTGAAAATTATCGGGATTCACATACTACAGCAAGCATCTGATCTTCTTCAAGAAATGTTGAAGTCATGTCAAGGTAAGAAAACACAATCAATTATTACCATATTGCTAAGGAAGCAATGATACTCTATTTGTCTTTCAATCTCGTTTGTGGTTCCGATCAGGTCAAAGACAGTGGACCTGATCGAAAACACAAATAAGAAAGCATGGGATGAAATTTAAAATTCAGAAATTGCCGCCTTCGCTTAGATTCCTTATTTTAACTACAGTTGTTGTTGGCGTAAGTTTTTTAGACTTGTTGTACATCATTTCAACCCTCGATACCCGTGAGGCTTCTTTGTTGCTCTTCTCCTATTTTCTATCTAGGTGATAATCCCGACCATGCAGCTCCCTAACAAAGTGTCCATCTACATTATTTTTCTTTCAGAGAAACAACAGATGAAATTACATTACCAGATACACTTTCATATTTGAACTTGATTCAGATTTTTGCATCTGTTAAGATAATTCAATCGGCCAGATTCGTTAGAAGTTGCTTTGTACCCTATGTCTCTTCCTCAATTAGCTCTCAGATGATATAGTCTTCCATCAACCACACATTTTCCCTCGAAGGCATTTTCCTACTGCACCTTCTGGCATATAATCATCACCCCGAGCGAGCAACCCAACCATATAAATTTTGGCCAGGGCAATAACTATATTGGTTTTTCATTCTTGTTAGATGTAGTGCTAAGCTTCGAACGCCCTCTAAGGGTCCAATGCACCCTAAAAGTTAGTCCAATCGCTATTAAATCTCTTTACAATGACACCAAAATTAGATCCCTTCACAATGCTTGACAAATAAATATGAGCAACAACCGACATTAAATCTTAATAGTGTATCAGAACCAAATTCATGGCCCCTCAGCCTTATCAGTTCGGACCTACCAAACTTAACTGTAAAATTGCAGACATCTTGTTTGAACGATCTATGACTAATCAGTAAAAACAATATTCCTAAAATCAATGCACTCTATGTGTGTTTCCACGATAACATTATCAGTAATACATACCTCCCACATATGAAGTGGTTTTATCTGCAAGCAGCCTATTCGTCCGAACCCATCTTTACTGCAGCCTCTTGCGATAGTCCATCAAAAGTTGATCAACTGTCAGTTCCTTATATCTACAAAGAAGAGGAAACAAATTGATGTCACAAAAAGAACATTATCCATCTGTTGCATCAGATGTGGAGTCTGTTGCAACAGATGTGGAGTCTGATGGAATAAATCAAACTAGCCTTTCTGGTGGTTTTATTTGTTCCAACAGTTTCTCCATCTATTGCAACATCAATAACAGCATAAACATCAACAACAAAGAAACAATAACATGTATTCCAACAACATCATCAACAACAAAGAAGCAACATCCTTTGTTCCAGAACCATCAACAACAACACACCACAAGTTTCAACAACGCCAACCCCATCAACAACATCAATAATTGCATCAACAATAAATAAACAAATAAAATACATACAAAAAAAATGATACTGCCAACAAGGCTTTTAAACTTCTCCCAACAGATGACTTTTTTCTCATATTGTAATAAAAATTCTCGGTTTATTTATTCAATACTTAAAATTTCCTTCAATTTTTTTTAATAAATATGATATGGGTAAATAGTAATTAAATAAAAAAGAAGATGTAAATAACTTGCAAAGAAGAAGACGAGAATGAAAGAGCAATAATGAACCATACCTTAATATCAAAAAGGGGATCAAAATAGAAATTTAAGTCGAGGAATGATATGAATCAGTTTTTATCTGAAAAGAGCTTCGTTATGAGAAGAGAAGAGAAAACAGAAAAAAAAGGTTGTGACCCTAAAGAGGAGAGAAAGAAAAAGATGATAGTTGAATAAAATAAACTGCAGCTGAAGGAAGAGATGAGATAATTTCTAATTTCTATAGATGTATGTATGTATCGTGTACGTAGACGCGGTGGTTTTCAATATTCATTAATTTTATTAATAATTTGAGGGGCACGAGGAAGACTAAGACTACTAACATTGAAAAGACAAGACAAGACTGCTCAATGAACTCACTTTTGAGATATCCAAGAAACATTTTTTACCGTCTTTAGTAGTAAGTACTACTACTTGATATTATCTACTCGGACTAGAAGCTTGCTTTAAAATTAAAAGAGAAAAAAAGATTTTCAAACAGAAATTTCATTTGTTGCAACATATATAAGTATCTGTTTAGAAATCTGAACATCTCAATCATCTGTTACAACAGATATAAATATTTGTTTAAAAATTCCAACAACTCAGTCATCTGTGACAACAGATAAAAATGTTCATTTGATAATTAATTAAATCAGATATGTCATCTGTTACAACAGATATAAGTATCTGTTTGAAAATTTCCAACAGCTCGGTCATCTGTCACAACAGATGCAAATTTCTATTTGATAATTAAATAAGATATGTCATCCGTTGCAACAGATATGAATACCTGTTTGAAAATTTTCAACAACTCAGTGGTTTGTTGCAACAAATTTTATTGCAATTGATTTAGGTGGAACTAGGGATGAATGAATGAGCTCGCAGGGTCAACTACAAATCCAATCGAGTCTTTGCAATTGCATGGCATTGGTATTGCGTTCATCCCGACCCGAGTCATCGATCGATCACTCTGAGTTGAAATGAGTTCTCATCAACTCAATGTTAGGATAGTGATAGTACCTAAGTTGATTTAGGTGGAACTAGGGATGAATGAATGATCTCACAGGGTCAA
The DNA here is from genome assembly GCA_030864215.1 of Capsicum pubescens. Lineage (NCBI taxonomy): Eukaryota > Viridiplantae > Streptophyta > Magnoliopsida > Solanales > Solanaceae > Capsicum > Capsicum pubescens. The sequence goes on along the minus strand of CM061539.1, from coordinate 180,992,792 downwards.
CTACAAGTCCAATCGATTCTTTGAAATTGCATGGCGTTGGTATTGCATTCATCCTGACCCGAGTCGTCGATCGATCACTCTGAGTTGAAATGAGTTCTCATTAACTCAATGTTAGGATAATAATAGTACCTAAGTTGATTTAGGTGGAACTAGGGATAAATGAATGAGCTCGCAGGGTTAACTACAAATCCAATCGAGTCTTTGCAATTACATGACGTTGGTATTGTGTTCATCCCGACCCGAGTCGACGATCGATCACTCTGAGTTGAAATGAGTTCTCATCAACTCAATGTTAGGATAGTGATAGTACCTAAGTAGATTTAGGTGGAACTAGGTATGAATAATGAGCTCGCAGAGTCAACTACAAATTCAATCGAGTCTTTGCAATTGCATGGCGTTGGTATTGCGTTCATCCCAACCCGAGTCGTCGATCGATCACTCTGAGTTGAAATGAGTTCTCATCAACTCAATATTAGGATATTGATAGTACCTATGTTGATTTAGGTTGAACTAGGGATGAACGAATAAGCTCGCAGGGTCAACTACAAATCCAATCGAGTCTTTGCAATTGCATGGCATTGGTATTGCGTTTATCTCGACCCGAGTCATCGATCGATCACTTTGAGTTAAAATGAGTTCTTATCAACTCAATGTTAGGATAGTGATAGTACCTAAGTTGATTTAGGTGGAACTAGGGATGAATGAATGAGCTTGCAGGGTCAACTACAAATCTAATCGAGTCTTTGCAATTACATGGCATTAGTACTGCATTCATCCCGACCCGAGTCGTCGATCGATCACTCTGAGTTGAAATGAGTTCTCATCAACTCAATGTTAAGATAGCGATAATACCTAAGTTGATTTAGGAGGAACTAGGGATGAACGAATAAGCTCGCAGGGTCAACTACAAATCCAATCGAGTCTTTGCAATTGCATGGCATTGGTACTGCGTTCATCTCGACCCAAGTCGTCGATCGATCACTCTGAGTTGAAATGAGTTCTTATCAACTCAATATTAGGATAGTTATAGTACCTAAGTTGATTTAGGTGGAACTAGGGATGAATGAATGAGCTCGCAGGGTAAACTATAAATCCAATCGAGTCTTTGCAATTGTATGGCGTTGGTATTGCGTTCATCCCAACTCGAGTCGTCGATTGATCATTCTGAGTTGAAATAAGTTCTCATCAACTCAATATTAGGATAGTGATAGTCCCTAAGTTGATTTAGGTGGAACTAGGGATGAATGAATGAGCTCGCAGGGTCAACTACAAAACCAATTGAGTCTTTGTAATTACATGGCGTTGGTATTGCGTTCATCCCAACCCGAGACATCGATGGATCACTCTGAATTGAAATAAGTTCTCATCAACTCAATATTTTAAAAACTATATCTTTTAAATTTTTTAAAATTAATTAAGATCAATTCGGACCAAATTAGCAATTTCAAAACTTGTCATTCTTTTCTAAAATTACAAATCAACCCATACAAATCATCCATTTGCGCGAAAAAATTTTCATTTCAAATCCTAAGTTCTCTCTCTTCTCTCTCTCTCGGGGTCTCCTTTTCCTCTCAACAATACAAACAACAACTACTCAACATATTGCTTAACCCTTCAAAACAGGTCGATTTTCTTCCCATTCATGACTACATATAGTTGTTTTTTTTTACTTCATTCCTGCTTGTATTCGTTGTTTTCTATGTCTTCGCATGTAACAGAGTTCTAGAAGAGTTCTACATTTGTTCTTTATTCTAAAAAATAGGGCTTTATAGTTAATGATAAAAAAAGACTTTTAGTTGTATTATCTTCGAGAATGGGTTAACAATTTTGAGTTTGGATGCTAAAAAAGTAGGAAGCACCCAAGAAAACCCTAATTTTTCTCTCAGTGTTTTGTTGACTGTCGTGGTATTGTTGGATGGTGTTTGTGGTGTTGTTGGTGTTGTTGGTATTTGTGTTTTTTAGCTGTGGTGTCGGTGGTCTTGGTGTTGGTATTGGTGGTGGTCTTGGTGGCATTGGTTATGGTGGTGGTGGTCCATATATTGCAATGGGTGGAAAATCTGTTGGGAGATATTAAATAGGTATTCAAACAGATTCCCCATTTGTTCCAACTAATGGGTTATCTATTGGAGTATATTCTTGTAATGTGGCGTAGAATAATTTATTAAAATTTGTCCACCTGTTGCAACAGGTGGAATATCTGTTGGGAGATATTAAATAGGTCTTCAAACAGATTCGGGTTCCCCATCTGTTCCAACTGATGGATTGTCCATTGGAGTATTTTTTTCGGTTATGTAGTAAGAATAATTTATTGAAATTTGTCTCACCTTTTTTAGAAAAATTATGCAGACATCAAATGCAATGTATTTTTTGTTTTTCTTTTGTTTATAGTTAAAAGATGTCTCCCAAAAGAAAAGAAACTAAAAGTGGAGAAAGTAGATCAACTTCCAGTCACCAAACAAAAAAGGCTAGAGTACAGATAGATTCGGAGGAACTTCCAGAACAATCTCAGTCAGGGCAAAATGAAGTCGAGGAAAGTGATAACTCCTCCTCACCAATGGGGCATGAAATAATATCAAAATTCTAGCATGATTCTGTCAAAATCATTAGTATTGACAAGTTTCGAGTTGCGATGCCGATGAATAACCTTAAACCAGTATTTGGTGATCTTGTACTTAAATGTCAGTTGACGAAACCTTTTGATGAACTTAGGAGTATTATAAAGAAGGAAAACATAGATGGAATTTTTAAGAAGAGTTTTTCACACTTTCTTGAGCCGTCTGGGCCCCGCCCTCTCCGTTTCCCAATGATCATGGTATATGACCTTCTCAAGCACAGGATCATGTATCTGGGGGATGATGGAGGTTCGAAGGAGGGTGAAAAAAAATGGATGAAGTCTGGATCAACTACTGTGGCATGCCGGTTTGTTTTGGATTGAAAGAGTTTGTCATTGTGACGGGCTTGAGATGTGATCGTCCAGAAGAACCTCCCATCAAGAAAACACCCTACAAAGGGTCCAACAAACGCAATGTAAAAAAAATGAATTGTTGGACATTGTTGGACCTAGCTACAATGTGGAGGATTTGATGGCGGATCTCAGGAATAAAGACATACCAAATCACTACAGGGAGAAATTGTGCTTTGTTTGGTTTGTCCATTCCGTTTTATTGGAAAGAGACGTCAGGAAATTCATAGAACGTGATTTGTTGGTGCTTGCTGATGATTTTGGAAAATTCAACGATTATCCATGGGGATACGACAGCTACTACTTGTCTGTCAAATATTTACTGAAAGAGCTAAAGCCAAAGACGACCACATTATACAACTTTTCTTGGGATTTCATGGTAAAATTGATCACTATTTTTACTCATTCATTAATTTATATTGAATATACTTGTGACTTTTTTTTGCTTGCTTCCTGTTTACAATTTTTAGGATTGGGCATGTGAAGCCATTCCTTTCCTCCGAAAGCATTTCAAGAATTACCCGGATAAGGTTTCTCATCCAAGGATCCTTAGGTGGTTGGCTGCATTAGAGAGAAGAAAAATAAATATTAACGAGGCTGATCTCTTTAACCCTCGAGATAATGCAGTACATCTTCTTTCAACTAAAATAATTTGCCTCAAAGAAATATATTGAAACAGATGTTCCATCTATTGCGACAGATGGGTCGTCTGTTGCAACAGATTACCCATCAACTACAACTGGTGCAACAGATGGGTAATCAATTACCAATCTGTTTCAACATACAGATAAGCTGTTGCTGTAGCTAGATCATCTGTTGTATAAGTTGGATGTGTTTACATAACCCGAGCCCCATGTAACCCAACTGACTACAAATTATTATAATATGATTTAAATTCCTCCTGTCTTTTTTTATAGGTTGTGCATACTTGGATCGTGCCTACCATTGATGGGCTGGGAATGACTTCTTTTATTACTCTGGGTCTTGTTGATACAAAAGAAGACCCAACAGTGGAGTTAATAAAGAAGGAATTGGATGGATCAACATCCATAAGAAGAGCAGTTAGTCAAGGTAAGTCTAATGTTGAAGCTCTTCACGATCAAACTCAAACTGCAACAGATCCGGGTGTTTCTTCTAGGGGTGTTGCTGGTGGAGTTGTTTGTGATAGTGGTATCTATCCTGCTGCTGCCAGTCATGATTATGAGCATGTTGGTGCTCAGAAAAAAATAAATATGTTTGAAAACACCCCTTGCCCAAGTCCTCTCTCTCACCCCTACACCGGTCCCTTCCACACTTACAGTGGTATCCCTCACCCCTTCTCACCCTAATGTTCTCATTGCAAACGCAAAGTGTGCAAGGACAGAGAGGATAAACTCCTCGACAAGCTAGAGGCTATTGCTGAAGCTGTCGAGTAGTTGAAATCCAGGAGCGGTATCATACCATCCAACGAGGTGAGGGAGCCATGCACTCCTACAGTAGAGGTTAGGAGGAAGAGAGGAAAAATTAGACAAATTCTCTTCGTTCTGAAATCATCAAAAATTGTAACTCCCCCCCTCCAATAGTTATTAAAGTTCAGGGGCCGCCGAAGAAGGTGGACATATTCGCGGTGCTTGGCAAGGAAAAAAAGAAGGAACTGGAAGAATTCATCAAGATGAAGGTTCAAAAAGAATACACCATGCATTCATTTGCCGCCAAAGACTTCTCAAATATGACAAATATGTGTGTGTGGTAGGAGGACAAGGTAATTTTACTTTTGATAACCTACCCTTCCAATCTACTCCATGAAGAAGAATCTACGTAGCAGATGTGTAATCTGTTGCAAAAACTTAGTATTTTGTTGCAACATAATACACATCTGTTGCATAAGTTGCGTTGGTTGGGTAATCTGTGAACTGATTCAGAGAACCCTCTGCATCGGATTCTTTCATCGGCAATCCATTCTGAATAGTCGTTGATCAATTGTGTTAGTTTTTTTGAAGCCTAGTCCGAGATGTTGAACCCTTCAAACGGGTAATTCTTTCATTCTCCCAAACTGACAGGCTCCACTTTTTCTTCATCTTTGGAAGCAGTTGATGGATTATCAACTGTGATATTATGCTCTTCGACAGTAGATGTGACATCCACCTGGAAAGCCAGAATTGTCAATATTAAGTAGAGATATACAATAAATTTTCTATCTGTTGCAATAGATGAGTCTTATGTTACATCAGATGGATTATCTGTTGGGACAAATTCGAATAGGTAAATTAGAGCAGTACGATAATTTCGAACAGATGACCCATCTGTTGCAACATAAGACTCATCTGTTGAAACAGATAACGAATCTGATGCAACATGTTAGACAACAGTTGCAACAGATGTATATATCTGTTTGATAATTTTCAGCAGATGTATCATCTGTTGAAACAGATATGTGCTTGTTTGTTTTTTTGGAACAGATGATGTACATTCACCTTTTTCAGCTCATGCTGCTCTTCTGTAGCCCTTGCACACTGAACATCGATGCAAAACAAAGATAGAGGCATCAGAATTTTGCTTTTTTTTATGATTGATGATGCCTTGAAAGTGTCTTTCCTTCTCCTCTTAGCCGCCTTGATCTCTAGTGGAGTGTCTGAATATAAAATTCTCTTTGATGGAATGACACCCCTCATAGATGTCATTTTTTTTACAGAAGCAATTAGTACATTAATAACATTAATCACTCCATCGTGTTTCGCCTTGCAGTCTTGACATTTGCATGAAGAACATTCGCTAGATGCGGTAAAATCTGGAGAAAAATCTGTACAACCATTATGATCATAATCATAATGGCTTGTTTCAAAAACTGTAAGAGGAGCATCATTAGCCCCACCCTCCAAAATTATTTTTCTTGTGATGGTTGTTTCTCCAAACAATTTCATTTTTATTCCATCAACGACCTTAGGGTCCGATAAAGTTTGCATAGATCGTAAAGTAAGAAAAAATGGCATCTTCAACTCTCAGTTGGTCGGAACAAGCCATGGATGGACAATCTAAAATAAATCGGTACATATATTAAGAATGATGATGAAATCATTTAATCATTAATTAAAACAAAAACGTGATTAGAATTGGACTTACTGCTTCCTTGGGGGGATTGAAAATATCAAGAATTTTGCATTTTTATTGGTTTTGGCCGACAACCATCTCAGAATTCTTGGACAGGAAACTTTTTTCTGGTAGTTCACTTGTGGTCTCAAATAAGAAATGGCTTCAAATGCCCAAGCCTATAACATAACACCAATAAATCAAAAGCATTATTGAATAAAAAAATGATGAATCATATCATGATAAAAGAAATATTTACCATGAAGGCCCATGGAAAGCCATATAAGTTGACTATTTTTGGCATTAACGGAGTCAACAAATATCCGACAGTCATTTTGAAGCTATCTTAACCCCAAGGATAGTTGTTAAATGCCTCAAGATCCTCGAAGAGATTTATTAAACTGAGACTTATGTTGTTGTTAACGTCTCTCGCCCAAAGAACATTATGTAAAAACCAAACCAAGCACAATGATTGCTTGTGCTTCTTTGAAAGTTCTTTACCTTTCAACGCTTCTATCAGATTTTTATTTTTAAAGCTTGGACCAACAATGGACACCAGGTCATCACGATCACTCGACTTGCCTTTTCCTTTTTTGGGTGTGCGGGGTGCTTTTTTTGGGTCAGAGTAGGTATAACTTGAGAAGTAGGAGGATAGCATTTTAGTCCGGTAACTATGGCAAACTCCTTCCAACCAAAACAAACAGGCATGCCACAGTAATTTATCCACACCTCATCCATCTTATCTTTATTTTCATACATAACCCTGCGCTTAAGAAGATCATATACCATTTTCATCTGGAAATGAGCATTGTTGTCCTCTGGTAAATCAATATATTGCCCAAAGCTGCTTTCCCTGAAATAAGAATCCAATTTTTGTTCTCGGAGTATTTTTCTGAAGGCGTCGAAAGATTTTCCTATGACTGACTTAACCACGAGATCACCTATTAAATCTGTGGCACCATCGCACTGCATTCTCACAGGATAACGATCAATGTTGAAGGTTTTGACCAACTCTTCGTCGGAAGGGCTATTAGCATTTGGATCATCTCTTTTGAAAGATTCCTCTTCCTCGTGTTCATTATCTTCTGCTCCTGATTGAGATAACGCTTGTAAAGCAAGCTCATAGAGTGGTGGATGTAGCTGAGCTGCTGCATTTGTATCTTTACTTGGACTTGATTCGATTTCTTTTCTTTTGGGAGCCATGTTATCTTAAATTAACAGGAACATAACATAGATTATAATTGATTAATGCATAACAGTAATATAATAGTTCCAACAGACAACTAATCTGTTGCACCAGGTATGTTATCTGTTGTAATATATAACTGACCTGTTGCAATGGATGAGTAATCCGTGGGAACCATAAAAATAGCACTAATCTGTTGCACATGGTATTTTATCTGATGCAACGTATAACTGGCCCGTTGCAATGGATTTTATCTGATGGAACATATAACTGACCCGTTGCAACGGATGACTAATCCGTTGGAAACCATAAACACAGATCACTAATCTGTTGCACTAGGTATTTTATCTGTTGCAACATATAACCGACCTGTTGCAACGGATGAGTAAATCATTGAAAAGAATAAAAATGGATCACTAATCTGTTGCACCAGGTATGTTATCTGTTGTAACATATAACCAACCTATTGCAATGGATGAGTAAACCATTGAAAAGAATAAAAGCAGTCCTAATCTGTTGCAAAATGAAGAGTAAATCGTTGGAAAGAATAAAAATAGATCACTAATCAGTTATCTGTTGGATCAATATTGTTTAGATTTCTTTCAAACAGAAGAGTCTTCTGTCGCAACAGATGAATGATCTGTTAGATTGTTCACCTGTTGCATCAGATTTTCATAGTTGCATCGGATTTTCATCTGTTGCATCAGATTTTCATCTGTTGCATCAGATTTTCATCTGTTGCATCATATATTTCATCTGTTACATCAGATGTTTCATCTGTTGCAATACCATTTTTACTAAGACAAACAATAAATCAACCCAGCAACACCAACACATCACACGCATACACACACTAAGAACATCAACTGTGACAAAAAATAACCAACAAATTTGAATCAACAGTACGACAATAAGAAGAAGAAATGCTCGAAATTAGGATTTTATTCAGTCCACATTTCAATACTAGAAGAGTAGTTAGCTCAAGTTCTTCTGTTTCTTCATAATTTTTTACCAGTGAAAAAGGAAATGGGATGACAAAGAACTCGAAGTTGTTATCGCCGGAGAAGTCTTCACGTCGATTGACGGTTGAAAGTCGAAAAGAAACTCGCCCGACTATTTGTCGCCGGAGGTTGAAGAGAGAAATTTTGCAGAACTGTTGGTTGGGAGAGAGTTGAGAGAAGCTGGAGAGAGGGAGTGATTGATTTGGATTGAAGAGGGGTGTGAGTTGGGTTGATTTGTATTTTTGAAAAGATTATAAAGTTTTGAAAATATTAATCAAGTCCACAATTAACTTAATCAAGTTTCGTAATGATGTCTGCCCTTTAAGTTGGTCAATGTCACCAATTCTTCATTCAAGACTTAAAAGACACCTTTCCTTCAATTTTCTATGGTATCTTTATCTTAATTAATTGAGACCATTTCATAGAATATAAATATAATATAGATCTAAAAATATGAGATATTAATAAATTGAAATGATAGGATGATAATGTTGCTTGCCGGGCTTTAGCAAAAATCGAACCGACCGATAAGCCGAACCGATAAAAATATTATTGGATTATTGGTATTGGGTTATCGGGTTAATGGTTTTTTATTGGTTTTATAAAAGATTTTATTGGGTAAACGGTTCGGTATCGGTTTTAGCTTATTGGGTTATCAGTTAAATCGATAACCTAATAAGGATACACTAAGTTATTGTTTTATCCCTATTTATGTTATATATTTAAATCTCTCTCTCTCTCTTTATCTATCTATCTATATATATATAGAGAGAGAGAGATATGTGTATGTATATAGATTATATGCACTACTAATTCATAATTCAGTGATTCACAAAGTATTAACCTATTCAGGGCAACAAAGGCATAATATAAAGTTCGACTATTATCGTAATAAAAAGCTTGAAGCATTTATAGCTTCCAACAATTAGGATTCAATTTTTTTCCTAACTAACATTCAGTTCAAGTTTGAAGATTCTTGTAAACTAAAATGCATTGCGTAGGTTTTGGCGGCAATTAAGATTTCATTTTTTATGTTAGCTGTTACTATTTCTATTTTATAAGTGTCTTCTTATTGGTTAAATCGAAAACCGAACCGTTAAGGACCAAAAATCGATAAACCGAAATCGATAAAAAAATATCTTATTGGTTGGTTATTGGTTTTACATATTTAAAAACCGAAAACCGATAAACCGAACCAATAATACGTAAAACCGAACCGAACTGACCGATGCACCCCTAGGGCTTTTAGATAAATTTATTTATTTAGGATCCTTTTACATTATTTGTTGGGGAGGAATTTATTTTGATTCCCTTATGTTGAGAAATAGATACATTGACTAGGAAACAAATAGGTAGAAAATGATATTGGGTGGTTATAGTGTGAATAAGATGCAGAAAACATAATCTTTCATAGCACATAAGATCAGCAAATAATTAACTAAGAAATTAAAGTATTAAATATTACATTTTATAATAAAATACGTCACTATTGGACGTAATAGGCATAATAATGTCTAAAGATTGGAGAATAGAGAATGCCTTGGCCTTGAGGCTAATTATTCTTTTCAGTAATAAAATAAAACAAAGTAAATACTACTCAAATATTGATAACTTCAAATAATGAGTTAATTATGAGCTTTATAAAAAAATAACAAAAAATACATTTCATGAGTGAGAAATTGTATTTAAAGGTGTCCAGTGAAAAAAATATAAATATATCAAGTTTATAAGATAATGGTAAACTTGTATGACAATGTAATAATATTATGTAAAAAATAATGTAAATGGAAAACAAGAAACGAGTAATACATAAAAATGATGATTGTGAACAACTACCAAATAAGTCAAAAAAAAAAAAATAGAAATAAAGAAGTTTTAAGAAACATTTAATTATAATATTTTTTCGTTAAGTAATTATAGCATATTATTAAACTATTTTAGCATATTATTAAACTATAATTAGATTCAATTCAAATTATTTATAGCGCAAATTATATAATTATGACATTTGAATTTCATTAAAAAGATACTACAATAATTGCTGCATATAACTTTTTCATTTGATTATATAAAAAAATTATTGTTGGATAGTTGCAATGAAATAAGACAATATTTATGATATTGGTAAAATGTATGATTTAACAGGCTTAAACAAATCAATTAATACTTTGATATAATAATTTATATGTGTTAATAATTTTCGCGCAATGTGCAGGTATTATACTAGTTTGATAATAAATTTTGAAGATGAAACTTAAAAATTAAAGTTGTGATTGAATATGTATTGTATAGAAATTAAAATTTCTCCTTAAAATAGTTGATGCTTGAAAATTTTTGAAAATTAAATTTTTAAAATTTAAGACGATTCACAAATATTTAAAGATAAATTTTAAAAATTCAATTCAAAATATACTTTCAACACAATAATATTTTTCTCTCATATCTACTACTTGTATGACCAATCAAATCACAGTTCCTAAAAACATCATTAATGCTTTGCCATAATCAATCTCCAATTTCATCTATAAAAGCATAGCCACACAAAGTGGAATTCACCAAATCAATAAGCTTATAGAGAGAGATAAAGAGTGTTGAAACATGGCAAGTGATAAGGGAAAGATTCAAGTGGCAAGTGATAAGTATAGGCAGGTCCTGCATGAAGATGAGGTTGCCGCTGCAGGAACCATTGAGTGGAGACATGGTGGCCCTCCAATTTATGACAGTGTTAATAAGCTCTTTGAACAAGGAAGGACTAAGGTTTGTGTTATTTTCGTCGTTTTATTTTAATTGTAGTTTTTAATTTTTTTCGTATCTAGCAATAAAATTGATAAATATTTCTTTTTAAGAATTGGTAATATTAAAAGAAATATTCTTTTTATAGTTAAATCCCAAGGATATAAAAGTAGAAGATTAGTGTCTATGGATGGACCGTATTCAGTAATTAGGAGAGCTTTGGGGTGGGTTATGTGGGTGAGGTGTCTTTGGTTTGTTAGTATAGAATATTACTGTGTGGGTGCCTCGTTTCTATTATGCCAACTTGCTTCATGCTTTATTATGAATTTGCTTATTATTCTTTATTCTGAGCTGGGGTCTATCGAAAACAGCCTTGCTACCTCTCCGGAGATAATGGTATGAACTGTGTATATTTTACCCTCCTCAGATTTCACTGTGTGAAAATACACTGAATTTATTATTGTTGTTGAAGCTAAAATAATATTTAAAATGAAATGAGAGGGAGTAATATTTATCATTTTCGTTGACAATACAATTCTTTTCTGTTTATTTCAATAACATTTTATGGAATCTATATACAAAGTACTATTATTTCTTCTTGAATCAATAAAATGAAGAAATATATTTTAAACTATTATTTAAATTTTAAAAAGTAAAATTATCATGGTAATATTTACCATCTTTCTTGTCAATACAATTCGAAAGACATAAAATAATTATTAAAGTTATCTCGAATTTGCAAAAAGACGCTTAATATTTGCAGGTGATTTATTACACTATAAAATTTATTTAAATTTTTATAAATAAATATTTTGAATGTTTTGCGTCTATGCGTGTGGTCACGCTTATGACGTACGTGATGAAGAAAATTGGCTGCAACTATCAATTAAAAATTGTCATGTGTAGTTAAATTTGATAATTATTTCAAAAATCCTTTATCTCCTTTTTAAAAATTATTTTTTCTTCTAAACCTCCATTATTACAGCCATTGAAGCTTGACTTCAAAAAAAGTCACTCTCTTCTCAACCAAATCAACCTTAAAAGATAAAAAAAAATTCATTTATGTTCTAATTTTTTCTTGCTTTTCAAACATTGAAGCTTTAATTTCGTCTTAATTTGATTAAAATTTTTGAAATCAAGTTCTATTTTCTAATTAGATTTTGAGGAAAAAAATTCAAGCAATGTCAAATTCGTAATTTACCTACACTACGATCGATCTATCCTCGCAAAGTATATTTCAATCAAAATAATTATTTTTGGAGAGAGTTACTATTGTTAGGTGTTGTCGCCGGAAAACTAATGTCATTACTGATTTGGGGTTCATTCATCGGTAAAAATTTTCGACAAGACAAAGATGGAGGAAGTTGGAGATGGTGTGGTGTTCGAAGTTTAGGTGGCGGGAGTCGGTGGTTATTATTTGAATGTTAATGGCAGTGAAGGATGTTAATGGCGATGGAAGTTTGAGGGGAAACAATGGAATAGAAGTTAAAAAAATTAAATTAATTAATTAAAAAAAGAAGGTGACCAGCACATGCTTAAACTTCGGCTAGGATTGAAGATAAAATCAATTAAAATGATTCATTTATAATAGTTTTTATAACTTCTGTGAAGTAATAAATCGCTCATAAAATTAAAATGTCTTTGTAAAAATCTCAAACAATTTCAATAGTTGCTTTATTTCTTTTCTTTTCTTTATTTTAACTTTTTATTGAATAGCAGTAATTCGTAGGTTTCATGGTTTTGAAATAGGTATGGGCAGAAGGGTCTCTGGAGGAAACAGTGCAAAATGCTATAAAGTCATGGGAAATGGAGCTTTCTCACAAGACGCGCGTCAAGGACTTTAGGACCATTAACCCTGAAAAATTCAAGCTCTTTGTTAATGGTAAGGCTAATTACCAAAAACAATCTCGATCACTAAGATCGATTTTTGTTAACTTGATGGAATTGTATAGTAATATTCAGATTTCAGTCTGTTAAGTATATTTATTTTTAAAATTTATATTTATATTAATTCATTCATTAAATTAGTCTAAATTAGTTGATCAAATCTTATAGAGTATTAAAATTATCAAAACATCTCCTTAAAAGGTTTGCATATCTATTTTTAATCGGTAGAAGATAGGACTTAAAACTTACAAATTCTGCCTAAATTTAATTATATCACATTGCATCCAAGAAGTCCAAACAATCTAAAAAGGACCAGTTCTTTAAACTAGAAATGTTTTTCAAAGGTAAATTTTTAAAATTTGTTCCAAATTTATGGTTTAGAAGATATGTGAAGATAATTTTTCAAAATCTATGGTCAAATACTAGCATAATTTAATAAATTTTAAGTAAAGAATGACAAAAAAAATTAGTCCCCAAAAAATGGATTTTCTTGAATAGATTTGATTTATTTGAACAAGTGGCCATTTTTATTTTCTTGAATTAGTGTAGGTTTTATTTGCAAGTTTATCGTGCTCTAATTTATCTGTAGCTCATTAAAGTAGATTAAAATTACTATGAAATTTACGAAGCTCAGTTACAATTTATTTTTTCTTCCACGAGGATTAGCCAATATTTCTTGTACCATAAATAAGATAAAATCTCAAGAATCCTTAGTTTTTGAATATTTTAGCATACACATAATATAACATACACTAAGTAGTGCATCTAGATTGGAAGCCTCTAAGTCTAATTATTATATTTTTTAAATATATTTGACTTATTCTGAGTATATTTTAACGAAATGATATTACATTTATATAATAAAAGTTTTTAGGACTTTACTTGTTTGCATAGTGTCAAGAAATAATATAATAAAGTAAAAGAGACTATATTTATATATGATTAATAACCAAATTAACAATGGAACCAAAAGTCGATCCAAATCCCAACCCAAATTGAACGGTAAAGCATGAACATCCCTAAATGATGCAACCGTACGTCTTGATAATTTTTTGAAGTATTAAATAAATAAAAAAGAAAAAAATCTATATTTTACAAGCCACAAAACATTATTTTTCACTAACACAAGTCAACACACCTTTATTGCATGTAAACATTTTGTAGGGAATATTAATTTAGTTATTTTATATATGTTGGGGGAATGAACAGGAAGAGAGGGACTATCAGCAGAAGAGACGCTAAAAGTGGGAAGCTACAATGCGCTATTGAAGAGTTCAGTACCAGATGAATTCAAATACTACAAAGCAGATGAAGAGAGTTTCGAATCGTCTCACGATGCTTTTCGATCAGCTTTTCCGAGAGGATTTGCCTGGGAAGTGATCAATGTGTATACAGGGCCACCAGTTGTGACATACAAATTCAGGCATTGGGGTTTCTTTGAAGGTCCATTTAAACTACATTCACCTACCGGTGAGATGGTCCAGTTCTATGGTGTTGGCATAATGAAGGTTCCCCTTCTCTCTCTCTCTCTCTCTTCCTCTTATATACTTTCTTCCTTAATTTTATTTATCACAATAAATTTTACATAACTCAAAAAAATGTATATTTTGATACATACTTATATTAACTAATAATGAACTTTGAAAATAAATAGTAGTTAATGTTGACGGGAGAATCAGAAAAATACTTAATTTTAGACCTAAAAAATAAATCATATAAAGGTTACTTTTTGAAGTCAAGAACATCATGTAAAAAAAAGTGTTTGATACGAAGGATAATATTTTTCACAAAATTCTTTTCAATTTTTTCATGTTTCATCGATTAGAATATTTAAAAGATATTTTTTTTTTTTTAAAAAAAGTTCTTTAAAAAAAATAAAAAAGACTTTCCTAAATAAAAGTTAGCATCCCACATCGATTTTCTCCTCAACAACCTTCAACACATCCCACACTCTCCACCACCACCTTTCAACATATGACATATCCCGCCCGCCACCCCACTTTCATATCCTGTGCTTGTCTCTACAGTACTCCCTCTATTTCAAAAAGAATGAATTATTTTCTTTTTAATTCGTTTAAAAAAAATAATATTTTTTTAATTTTGGTAATATTTTAATTTTAATTTTTCACATGACATGTTTAGAGCCACAAAATTAAAAGACATTTTGATACATTTGATACAATTTTAATTTAACACCACAAGATTCAAAAGACTTCTTTATTATCATATGTGTGTGTGAGTGAGAGAGAGAAATAAAAATCATGAAGTTTGAAGATATTTTTGTCCTTTCATACATTTATACCAAGAATAAATTATGGTGGATTGTTATCCCACCAATTGAGTGGATAACTTATCTCAAGACTATTTATTAATTTCAGGATAAGTTATCTCGAATATTGTCAACTAAATTTACAATAGAAAATTTTATCTCAAAATTATTATTTTATCTTAAAATTATTGGCTTCAACACCTCAAACCAAACGAGCCCAAAGAGTATTAAGTGGCATTTTCTTGGTCAGCCATGATGTTTACTGTACGGTAGATGATGGGATCTCAGAAAAATATGGACTTGTAAGATAGTGACTATGCTTTGAGTGTGTAGTGAAAAGTACAACATTAACCTAATCCACTTGATATATAGGAGTAATTAACTTTTTCCAACATATCTGGGTGATCTTAAACTATGACACCATTCCTGCTCTAAATTGAACACGTATCCTATCTTGGGTTCAATCAATTTGCTTTTCCAACTCCAACCCCCCTCCCAAGGCACAGTGTCTTCCCTGTCTCTTACTCCCTCCATTCCAAAATTAATTAAATTATTAAAATATAATATACATTTTAAGAAAAAAACTAAAGATCTAAATTAGTTGTGTATTTTTATTTTTATTCTTTTCAAACTTTAAAATATTAATAATAATTATTGAAACTCAACCATGATAAAATAAAAAAAAACAATATTTATCTTGAATAAAGAACAATTCAATTATTTTGAATAATAAAAAATACTCCAACAATTTAATTATTTTAAAACGGAGAAAGTATTTGTTACTTCCTTTCTCGATCTCATTTATGTGTCATCATTTTTTTTTATTCATCTCAAAAATACACCTTTCCTTATTTGATAATTATTTAAAGACATAATTTTACTTTTATTCTTATTAATCTCATTTATATATAAAATTTCATTTAATTAAAAATATTAATAGTATATTTTTTAATAAAGTTCAATTTGATAAAAATTATCAAGTCTTTTCTTATTTTTTAAATTTCATATCCAATCAAATTATTACACATGAAATAAAATGAAGGGATTACAACATAAGGATAACAAGCACTTCTTTGTCTCGTGTTTTACTCCCTTTCATAATTTGTTTTAAAAATAAGTATTATTTATATTTGGTATTTCTTTCATTTTAGTTTCCATGGTTTATCTTGATTGTATTCTCTTTAGAAAAATATTCATTAGGGTGAGTTACTAAATTAATTTTATTAATAATATTTTAAAATTTTAAATTTA
Source organism: Capsicum pubescens (assembly GCA_030864215.1). Taxonomy (NCBI): domain Eukaryota; kingdom Viridiplantae; phylum Streptophyta; class Magnoliopsida; order Solanales; family Solanaceae; genus Capsicum; species Capsicum pubescens. Next base: position 180,976,437 of record CM061539.1, on the reverse strand, counting down.
ATTATTAGTAGTTTATGCAGTTATTTAATGATAATAATAATAATAATATTTTAAAAAAAAATCTTTTGATTTGTTAAATATAAGTAAAAATAATATTAATATATTTGTTGTGAGTGAGCTCCATAAAGTGAAATGAAACAGGCAAAGACCAAATAACTCCATAAAGTATTATTTTCTCTTCATTTTATTTGATCCTATTGATATAATACATCACATAAGAAAAGCAAACTGAATGACACGGGATTTCTCCAATATTAAGAAGAAGAAAGGTTGCTAACATTTGCTAGTATTAAAGTTATGAGTTTAACTAGTTGTTAATCTTTTCGATATTGGCAGGTTGATGAATCTCTAAGAGCAGAGGATGTAGAGATATACTATGATCCAGCTGAACTTTTTGCTAGACTACTTAAGGGACCAATAATTTCTGAATCTAACATTGAACAACAAAGTCATGCTGATAATACCACCACTCAATCCTGCCCATACCACAACTAGTTATATTGTCCTAATGGTCCTGTCTTAATGAGTTTATGCAACTTTTTTTTTTATAAGTCTCTGGTTATTCGAATTCATCAATTTTTCCTTTTATTCCAGCTGAAATTCTTAATTTATAATAGTTGCATTTGACTGTTCAATCAAAGGCTTGGATTTTCCGTTTATTAAGTTATTACATAGGTCCTTTCATTGAAAGGACTTCATGGACAAACATGCTGAAAATAGTGCATCTCCAAAGAATTGCCATATTCCTCCGGGAGTACCTAGTTACATCCGCTCTCCACTAGTCTTCTCCCAAATAACGATTTGGATTTTACCTCATACAAGATGTGGTGGTGTACTTAATCCCCAACAGAAGCAAACAAAATATATTACATAAATTTAATTCCCAACAAAAACAAACAGAATACGTTACATAGATCTTGCATCTAATTTTAATTTTTATTATATTAAGTGAATGATATCTCTCTAATGTAGGATTTGTCTTAAATTTCCTAATTCTATCATAATTGTGTTTTAATTCGGAAAGATTTTTATAGTGGAAAAGGTACTCTTTCATAATTGGTTAATTCTTTCTTGAGAAAATTAAGTCTTTAAATTAAAAATGGTGACAACTTTAACCAGCTAAGATCAAAGCTTCATTTAAATTCTGATTAAATTAATTGGGGTGTAAAGTGTAATTTTATTTTATTTTTTAATTTTTTAAAAAGTCCTTCAACTCTAAATTTCAAATTTTAGAATTTCCCCCCTTTGTTATCTTTCAATCTTTTTTTTTCTCTCTCCAAATTTCTTTATCCCTATCTTCTTCTTATTATTATTTTTCTCTCTAGATTTTTCTCGTCTTCCATTTTCTTTTCTTCTTTTTCTTTCTCTTCTCATTTTGTTCTTCTTCCTTTTTAAATTTTCATGGACTACTTAAAAAAAAAATGAGAAGTTTGAAAAGAAATTTTTTGATTTCTTTTAAAAATGAATGAAGAAATAATTCAGCAGACTAATCAACTACGAGAGTTGCTACAACAGTTAAGGTAGTTGTTGCGACAACTACTATTAGTTGTTGTGTTACAATAACTTTCGAAGTTGCTGCAACAACTATCACTGTTACTGCAACAACTTCGACTGTTGCTGCAACAACTAAAACTATTGCTGTAGCAACTATCACTGTTGATACAACAACTTCGATACTTACATAATTTCTACAAAAAGATGTGGTTGGAGGATAAGCCCACGAAAAAAAGTGATATTTATGGTAAAAGAGAGCTGGTGGTGATACCGAATGAGAAGATGACATTTGTTGCGGTGTTGATAGCGACGGTGGGGGAGGAGAAAGAAGGAAAATAGGAGATAATTATATAGAGGGAGGAAATAATAGTGAATCTAAAAGAGGTGACAATGGTAGTGATAGTGATAGTGGAGGAAAATGAGGTGGCAACGGCGGAAACAAAAAGGGTGTGGAGGAGGAGTGATGGTGATGGTGTAGAGATTTTTGTGTAAATATGGTGTAGAGATCTTTGTATAAATAATAAAACTTGAGGGTTTTAAAATTAGTGTCATTAACACTAATCTTAAAATTATCACCTCTACTCAATATTTAAGACTTGTGTCACGTTTTTTTAGTTTTGAAACTTTTTTGCCACCCTTAGTTAATTTGTCCTTCTTTCTTGTGGAGAAGTTTTGAACTTCTATGAATAGAATACTCTCTTTTCAAGCCAAATCACAATAGCATCCACAATGTAGTGTTTAAGAGTTTTATCTATGGGGAGATTTTCTCTCAATTAGTTTTTATGCTTTTTGATTTAGGTTATTAATATGTAGGCCAATTGGCCGAACCACATCTTTAATATTATGTTTTAATTATTTTTGCTATCTTATTTATCGTCTCAATAGTTTGCAACTATTAGCTTCCGCATGACGCCCTCTCGATTTCGAAAGCGTATGGTTCAGTCATGAGTTGAAGACATGGTGAAGGGGATTTCAGTTATAGCTGCAAGCAATTTGATGATAATGAAGATCTTTGTCTAGCTACATATGGAGAAGGAGCTTAAAACATATTTTCAACATTCCTGCTGCTGAATTTTTAAAAATAAAAATAAGATATTTTTTAAATCACTTTTAACCCATAATATATTAAACTTTATTTTTTACCATGACAAGCAACAGTGATGAAGATTACGCGAAGAAAACGATGATGATCAATTTTGTCAAAAAATTCAGGCCAAGGGGAGATGTGTTAGAATTTGTCCTGAATTTCCTATTTTACTTGGATTCTATCGTAATTGTGTTTGATTCGAAAAGGTTTTCTTATAGGAGACAATCTCTTCCAAAGTTGGTTAATTCTTTCTTGTGGAGAAGTTTTGAACTTCTATAAATGGAAGACTCTCTTTTCAAGCAAAACACAATAGCATCCACAATGTAGTCGTTTAAGAGTTTTGTTTATGGGGAGATTTTCTTTCAATTTGTTTTTATGCTTTTTTAATTTAGGTTATTAATATGTAGGCCAATTGGCCGAATCATATCTTTAATATTATGTTTTTGTATGTTTTTTGGTCTTCTTATTTATCGTCTCAATAGTTTGCAACTATTAGCTTCCGCATGACTCCCTCTCGATTCGAACCCAACATGTAAAAGAATAGAGTGAAATTAGAAGCATTTTTATCCATTAGTGCTACATTGGATAATAACACACCGGCTTCTGCCATTTATGAACTTCTCATGTTATAATAGGATCAACTAAGAGCATAGAAATGACGTCCTACTAGTTATTTTTGGTAAAACTATAAGCGTCTTCATCTTTATATATGAATTCTGACACCCTTGTAAGATTGAACACAATCATGAGCAGAACCTTTGGTATAACCAGAGTGTGTTTCAGGTAGTTTTGATTCACAACCTTTCACTAATTCGTTATTATTTTTCTCATCTCCGTGCGTGTTTCTTCTTTTGTAACACCATATTCATTTATGTAAATTCGATAGCAGAAGCTGCATCTCCTCCTTCATGCTCTATTTGCATCCCACAATATAAATTAAAAAAAGAAAGATAAAGTTAATTACTTCATGTTAAATAATGCTTATAAGATAAATGCATCGAATCCTAGTGCTTAAGTTTTACTTGCTGTTAGAGTACGTGCCCTACTGATCAGTGACTTTAACGTAAAAGTTGCCTATGGATGGAACGGGTTGCTTGATGTGTTCCAAGGAAGCAGTAAAACGGGAAGTAAATAACACAATGATTTTTTACGTGGAAAACACCCAGCTCAAAAAGGTGTAAAAAAATACGACCTGAACCTCTACATGATTTAACCCCAACTTCACTAAATAACTCTGAGACTCAACAATACCTGATTACAAAATTCTTGTAACCTAGGAATTATAAACTCTAATTCCAAACTACACACACACCACCCAAGGTATGTGTTCCCAAAGTCTCTGAGTTTTCTCCAACTCGAAGACTAGCTTCTAGTTCAGTTTATAACATACTTAAACTAATATTACATCAATAGTTCAACACAATGAACAACTCCTAGCAATCAATACTAAAACTCTTAGCTAGATTCTATACTAGGACCAGGTTCTTCAGTTGTGTTTCTTCACTGATTGAGTAGCACTTCGTGAAGTCAATCTGACGATTGCTCTTTTCAGCTTTGTAAGTGCGTAAGTTACTCTGAATTATACATCTTCTATTTAATCACAACTCTTCAAAGAGTCATTCCCTATTTCAAACTCTCCCTTCAATCAGAACTCTCATAGCATAGAGTTCTACTTCAAGTGAGATTTCTTCTTCAATTTCAACTCTTATCTCCTTAGTGTTGTAGTCAAATTACAACTCTTTAAATCAGCACATATTTATTTCCTTGAGTTTATCTGAATTGACCACCTATCTTGTCTTTCCTTGATTTTTTCATGTTTGTCTTTAATCATCGATGATTTTTCTACAAGTTTCAGCTACATGAGACAATGTGTCTGTGAACCAACTTGACTGACATATTTCATATCACTTTGTCAGTTTTTCAATCATCAAAACTACATCGTACCCAACAAATTCTCCCTTTTTGATGATGAAAAACCTCTTGTCTTTGTGCATTCAAACATCTTCACCTGTAGGTACTAAAATATAATACACTAGAATGAAACAGGTTAGTCAATGAGTTATAAACATTGCCACCCTCTTATCTTCCCCCTTTTGACATCATCAAAGAACCATTTCAGTGCATTAATATACTAGCCAAAGTTATTTGTTATGCTATTCATGGCCACTGGGTGTATCACCAAAATAATCAGACAAAGACTTTAGCCAACATAGTAATGTATTAAAGAGAGAAAGAACATGAGTCAATTAAGCAAGGATAACCATTCCATTAAACTGTTAGAGTATGTTCCACATAAACCTAAGCTAGTACTTAACAAAGCAAAACAATTGAGCATTAATAAAAAGAAACACGGTATAAGAGTAGGACATGGCTAAGTATATGAAGAGTGAGGAGAAAATGAGGAAGGAGTAACAGGTGATATCAACTATGCCAATTAACAAATGACTAAAACATTTTCAGCACTCTCTCGATCAAGGTCAAGCATCAAAGTCATGATCCTAGTCCTGAAAGACCTCTTATTTCACTTCATGAATGTCTTGTGTAGCTTCTAGTTCTGCCAAAGTATTTTTGTTGAAAATGAATATCCCACCTTTGAACACTTCTTAGAAAAGTCAAATTTGAACTAGGAGTGAGACAACAACAACAACAAACCCAGTGTATTCCCACATAGTGAGGTCTGGGGAGGGTAAGATGTACGCAGTCCATACCTCTACCTCTAAAGAAGTAGAAAGGTTGTTTCCGATAGACCCCCGGCTCGAGACATAAAATACTAAACAAATTCATAGTAAAGCATGGAGAAAGATGGCATAACATAAATACGACACCCATAAGTAATAGTAAACAGAGAAAAGTAAACAGATTTGTAATAAAGCATGAAACAAGGTATCATAACAAGAATAATACCCTCACCAAGTAATTCCCTACCCTAGCGACCCAAACTGACCCTAGCCTTTTGCCCTAATTCGCGTCCTCTAGATCTTCCTATCTAGGGTCATGTCTTCAGTGAGTTGTAACTGCTCCATGTCCCACCTAATCACCTCTCCCCAGTACTTCTTCGGCCTACCCCTACCCCACCTAAAACCATCCAAAGCTAGCCTCTCACACCTACGAACTGGGGCATCCATGCCCCTCCTCATCACGTGTCCGAACCATCTCAATCGGACTTCCCGCATCTTAATCTCCACTGGAGTCACACCAACCTTTTTCCTAATAGTCTCATTCCGAACTCTATCCCCCTAGTCAGACCACACATCCAACGCAACATCCGCATTTTCGCCACCTTCATTTTTTGAATGTGGGAGTTCTTAACTGGCTAACACTTCGCTCCATACAACATGGCCGGACGGATTGCCACCCTGTAGAATTTGCCTTTAAGCTTGGGTGGAACCTTCTTATCACACAACACCCTCGAAGTGAGCTTCCACTTCATCTATCCCACCCCAATACGGTGCGAGACATCCTCGTCAATATCACCGTTACCCTGAATCACGGACCCGAGATACTTGAAACTATCCCTCTTACATACAACCTGTGATTCCAACTTCACTACCACCTCATTCTCCAGCCTCACGTTATTAAACTTGCATTCCAAATACCCTGTCTTGCTCCTACTCAACCTGAACCCTTTAGACTCAAGAGTTTGTCTCCACACCTCTAATTTTTCATTCACACACCCCGCGTCTCATCAATCAAAACTACATCATCTGTAAAAAGCATACACCAAGGCACCTCTCCTTGAATACGCCGCGTCAACACATCCATCACCAAAGCAAACAAAAAGGGACTAAGAGTAGATCCCTGATGCAATCCTGTCAAGACAGTGAAATGCTCTGAGTCTCCTCCCACCGTCCTTACCTGAGTTTTAGCTCCATCATACATGTCCTTAATTGCTCTGATATGTGCCACCGGGACTCCACTCACCTCCAAGCATCTCCAAAGCACCTCCCTGGGGACTTTGTCGTATGCCTTCTCCAAGTCGATAAACACTATGTGCAGGTCCTTCTTCCTTTCCCTATACTATTCCACCAGCCTCCATACCAGGTGAATTGCCTCCGTCGTTGAGCGGACAGGCATAAATCCAAACTGGTTCTCCGAAATAGACACTATCCATCTCAGCCTCACCTCGACCACTCTCTCCCAAATCTTCATAGAGTGACTCAATAACTTAATACCCCTATAGTTATTGCAACTCTGAATGTCATCCTTTTTCTTATAAAGAGGGATCATAGTACTCCACCTCCAAGCCTCGGGCATTTTTACCGTCTTGAAAATTCCTTTAAACAATCCAGTCAACCACCTTAAACCAGCCTCGCCAGAAAACTTCTAAAAATCCACAGGTATCTCATCAGGCCCCGTCGCCCTACCCCTTCGCATCCTTCGAACAACCTCTCTAACCTCTTCTACCTTAAAAAGTCTACAAAAACTAAAATCCCGACACTCCTCTGAGTGCTCTAGCTCCCCTAATACAATAGCTCTATCCCCTTCGTCATTTAAGAGCCTATGAAAATACGACTGCCATCTATTCATAATGTGGCTGTCCTTCACCAACACTGTACCGTCCTCCCCCTTAATGCACTTCACCTGATCGAGGTCATGACCCTTCCTCTCCCTAGCCTTAGCGAGTCTAAACAACTTTTTTCCACTCCTTTCTTCTGTAACCCTGCATACAAGCTCTCAAATGCTGCCGTCTTAGCCGTCGTAACTGCTAACTTAGCCTCCTTCCTAGCTAACTTGTACTCTTTCCTGTTTACCCCTTTCTCTTCTTCATCCTTACTCTCAACCAACTTAGCATACACCCCTTTCTTGGTTTCCACTTTCTTCTTAACCTATTCATTCCACTACCAATCCCTCCGATGATGCTCGGCCCAGCCCCTAGAAATACCCAACACCTCACTAGCATTCTCCCTGATGCACCTAGCCACCCTATCCCACATACTATCCACGTCCCCCTACACTTCTACACCCCTATTCCCGCCAACTTCTCCCTTATCTCCCATGCATTCACTGGCGTCAAGTCGCCTCACTTAATTCTAGGTCTACACTCCTCACCCCTTCTCTTTCTATCCTTCTTTATACCCAAATCCATAACCAAGAGCTTATGCTGGGTCAAAAGATTCTCACTCGGGATGACCTTACTGTCCCTACACAACACCCTATCCCCTTTTCTAAGCAAAAAAAAGTCAATCTGGGTCTTGGCTATCGCACTTCGGAAGGTGATCGTCCTTCTTCGGTAAGCCCGAGTTCACCACCACCATCCCAAAGGACCTCGCAAAATCTAATAGAGTAGCCCCCTCTTCATTTCTTTCCCCAAAACCAAAACCCCTATGCACATCACCAAAGCCTCCCGGTAACGCCCCAATGTGCCCATTGAAATCTCCTGCTACAGCAATCTTCTCTGATCTAGGCACGCCTCTCACCACCTCATCCAAAGCCTCCCAAAACCGCATCTTCTCCTCCCCATCCAAGCCCACTTACAGCGCATAAGCACTACACACGTTCATGGTAAACCCCCCAATGACCAACTTAATAGTCATTAACCTATCGTTGTTCCTCTTTACCTCTACTACCTGACCTCTAAGATCTTCATCTACTAAGATACCAAATCCATTCCTACGCCTCTCGCTCCCAGAGTACCAAAGCTTGTAACCATTCACATCCCTAGCCTTAGACCCTACCCACTTGGTCTGTTGAACACACGCAATATTAATCCTCCTCTTTCTAAGAATCTTCACAAGCTCTATAGACTTACCCTGAAGAGTCCCTATATTCCAAGACCCAACCCTCAGCCTACCAACTCTATCAACACGTCTTCCTCTACCACCCCTGAGGCCAAACCTTGGCCTCCCTCCCACCCCCGCCCTTTTCTCTTCCCCCGCCCCTACAACAGCCCCCCGCCTCAACCCCCTCGAACATGACCCTATCATCCATCAACGCCCACAACCACTACTACAAGAAAATATAAGAAAATATAAACAATGGTAGTAACAAAGCAGGAGCAGGAAATACAAGGCTCACACAAATTAGAAGAAATAATCAAGAAACAAAACTAAACTCAAATAGGGAGAAAAAACAAAACCAAGGTAAGGAAAAAACTAACAGTAAGAAAATAGAGCACACTAATGGCCTGGCACCAAGGACAGCCAAACAAATAATAAGGAGCGGTGCAAGTCACGAATATACTACAGCAGACACGTAAGTCAAGATACAGGAGATAGTATGATAAATAATATGAAGCAACATAAGAGGTTCAAAAATAGCAAGTCAATAAATACACCCTCAAAGTACACACTATATCTAAATTTTAAGAACAACAACTACTAAAAATCCAAATCACAGATAGGTAATCCCACTCAAATTACAGGCAACAAAAATATCGAAAAATCGCGTGATAAAATAAAGTTCAAGGGTTAGAAGTCACCGAAATACGTATATCATGTAATTGCTCTTGCTTGTTGTGCTGGAACCCGGGAAATTGGGTCGCCAAAATCACTTCGCCGGAAAACCGTCGGCTCAAATCTGGACAGTAGTTGCAATATCCGGTAGCGACCCCCACCTGGATTTTGTGGCTCCGCCGCCTTCACCACCGACATCCGTCGAACCAGTCGAACCGTCGAACCAGTTCGTCGAATCCGATCGTGGACCAATAACCAGCAAGTTGCTGCCTTCGAAAATCTGCTGACAGTGGAGAGGGGAGAAAGGAAGGGAGGAGGAAAGGGAGAGAGGGGGAAAGAGAGGGAGACCAAGAAAGAGAGGGAGAGAGAAGTGTGCCTACCTGTCGCCGGTGTTTTTTCGCCATCGGCGTCTACTTCACAGAGACTGATCAGTCAGGTCAAAGAGAACGCAGGGGAAGGGAAAGACCAAGGGAGAGAGATGGAGCAATGTACTTACCTGTCGCAGGCGTCTGCTTCGACGGTGACGGCACGGTCTGTATACAAATTTTGAATTTTGAGCAATGTGATAATGAAGTTCACTAAAACATCTGAGTCAATTAGAACCCAAAAGGAGAGTATATCCTTTTTTTTTAATCCTTCAAAAACATATGCTGCATGTGATTGATAATTAATCTTGTCAAATTCATGGTACAAAAACTGATATTTTGGTTGAAAGAGAAGAAGATATTTCTAGTGTAGGATTAAACACATTTGTGCATAACCATTTGGAGAGAATCAAAGAAAGTTTGGTCAACCAATTCATTAGATTTATAAGAAAAGAAGAGGATGGAGTGTAAGGAATTGAACAGGTGTGCTCAACTGTTTCAACTTAGACAACCTATGCTTATGTCAGTGTAGAACATACCTGATAAGATGAACTTTGTGGTCACAATTGCTTGCTTGTACCTATTTTTTTGCACAATCTAATACAAAATTAGGTTCGAAGAGTCAAAAATCTAAAATTAGGACACACAACTAAATGTGCAAGATTGAATTTTAGCAAATAAGATTAAGAAGAAAAATGGTTATTCTAATTTCTTATAAAAAATATGTTGAGTCAAATATAAACATGATACACAGAGTATTTAAGATTAATTTTGATCGCCAATTGTTATTTTTGACTTGGGTTCACCTCACATCTCTCTACCTTTAAAGGGTTGTTTGGTAGAATGTATAAGAATAGTGCAAGATATAGTGTATTAGTAATACTTGCATTAGTAATGCTGGTATTAGTTATGTCAACATAAATTTTTATGCTTTGTTTGATTTGATGTATTAGAAATAAATGTAAAAATATATATTTTATAAAATAATATTTATTTATAAAAATATGCTCTAAACTAAAAATATAAGAACACAAACCCTTCTTCCTCAAACAAATCCAAAACATAAAAACTCAAACCCTTCTTTCCCAAATATATAACCTCCAAAACAAAAAAAATTCAATGTCATATCCATGCTCCAATTACAGAACTACGAACTTGGCGTACTTCAAAGAAGAAACGAGTCCACAGTTATTCATGAAACAAGTCACCTCGATTTTGTTGTAGAACGAAAGTATGAATTACGTATAAACTGAAAACTTTGTTGTTTTTGGTTTGTTTTCAGATGAAGAATATAAAACTGCTCTTGTTTTTTTCTAGACTGTTGGAATATGGATTTTGAATTTGTTTCTTTGTTGATAGCTGCAAAATAGGCAAAGAACCATGGAAAAAGACTTGGAGAGGGGGGGAATGTTTTAGTAGGTGAGGGGGTAAATTTGTCATTTATAAATTAATTCATGTGTTGAAATACTTGGTATTACTAATACATAGGAAATGATGAGTATTAATAACACACATCTTAACATACACCTTAATACACAATAGTGTGTATAATCAATGCAAGTATTAGTTATGCATAGTCTATAAAATGACACCAAACATAATATTACTAATAAACAAAGAATAATACATGTATTATATTTTTAAGGGAAAAGGACATGGGCTGACCATTTTTAAAAGATAAAAGACATCTTTTCCCCCCTGAACTTGTCCTCCAAACTCACTTTAGCACTTAAACTTAACTTCCGTTTAGTTACCCCCTTAACATCTTTAAAGTGAATTATTTCAACCCCTTAACAACCCGCGTGTAAACAAGTGTTGCTGGACGCGTAAAAACTCATTTTTGTCTTTTTAATTTTTTTTCTCTTTCTTTTAAATACCCATTTGAACCCCCCTAACGGTTATATCCATTATTCTATTAAAAAAACTCTAATTTGTCCTCCTCCTTATTCATCTTAAATCCAAAATTTCTTCAATTCATGAAAGTTATGCAAAATTAAAATTGCTTTCTCTTTATTTGTATTAAGCCGCATAAAGGTTAGATTAAAAAATATAAAATCGAATTGATTTTAGCTTCGTCCCTTTTCGTATTAAGGTATAATCTCATTCATTACTTTGTCTATGTTTTATTAGGAATTACTTTTGTAATGAATTTCTGAATTACTTTGTTTATCGTCTCCTTTAATTTTGTTTCTAAATTTTATCTTATTTGTTGAAATGAATTTCTTGTAGCACACAATAATGAAGTCAGTTAACTTGAGTAAACTATGTATGGAGGAAAATGATTCTGCTTTGAAGCAAGTTATTCATTGTAATCACGGAATTTTGTTGCATTTGAAGACATCTTGGACTTCAAGTAATCCCGGTAGAAGATATTGGGCATGTCCTTATTATGGGGTAAATATCTAATTTTGCATTTTCTCTTGTTATTTCGACAGAATTGATTAAGAGAAATAAGGTTAAATCATTCTTTAATTGTCACCATTGAAGGGTCCAAGATCTTGCAACTTTTGGCATTGGAGGGATTCAGAAGACATTGATCCGAGGTCCAAATATGTGATTCCTAAACTAATTGAAAAACTAGGTGATCTTGAGAATGTAGTTGAATTTTGTCGTTTTAATGAAGTTGATAAATTGATTGGATTGAGCAAATCAATCAAGGAAGGTTCAGAAGAAGTTGACAATCCTAAAGAATCCAAATACGATGATAATGGGATTAATATGAAATTGGAGAAGTTGGAAGAAGAGATTCGAAAGATCAAAGAGAAAGAAAAGAATTGGAGACGAATAGCTGAAGGAAAGACTAGAGACAATACTCACTTCTTTGTTGTGTTTTTTTGTTGTATATTAGTAATAGCTTTAAGCTATTTGGTTGGGATGCTCTCTATGAAAAATGGTTCAATGAGGTTACCTTAGCACTAGGTTGTTGTTATATGATGTGTTGTAAATTATTGTGTTGAGTAGTGCAGCTTCTTTTGTATTTGGATTCTCTTATATATATGAAGAAGAGAAAGGTTGTTAGATGAAGTGAATCATGTTTGTTTATCTTTTGTAATGGTGCATCTTATACTTTTTTTTGTGTTTGTTTGAGTATTTATTGTTAAATTGATTGCATTTGAATCATTTAGTAGCCCAATAATAAGTGTAGGCAACAAACTGTAATTTGAAGCTGCAAAATGTCAAAACACTGCAGGCATATAACACAATAGAAATGCAGTCACAACTGCAGATATTTCAATGGAAACATTAGCCAAAAAATGTAGTCACAGCTGCAGATATTTCAACAGAAACATTAGCTAAAAAAATGCAGTCACAACTGCTGATCTATTAGCCAAAAATACAGTCACTACTGCATCATTGTTTTCAAAACATGTCAAATTCGTGCAGTCACAACTGCATAGTTTCTATCACCACAATTGAACTACTAGCTAAGTTAAAATCACCACTGTTTCATTACACACCATCAATACACAAAGAGAAAAACATAATCAAGCTTCTACTGAAAAGATGTTGAACTTGTTTCGGATTCACACTTCCCTCACCACACGCACACACATAGATCAGAGAACACGGAGAGAGAGAGATTGAAAGGGATATAGGGAGAAAACGCCACTGTTGTAGTGGAGAGAGAGAACTAGTCGAAGAGAGGAAAAATGGAGAGAAGAGGGAGATATTTGAGTGAGAGAGGAGAGAAAAGAGACTAGGGTTGACTGTTCCAGTGTTCTTGGCCGGAAATAGTATCCTTTCACCAGAAAAACGTTGTTGGCATCTCTTTCTACTTGTTTCGGTCATCGTTGGGGCTCACCGGAGTTTCGACGGGGTGGTAACTGTGGATTTCGACCCTGACCGGGCTCGAATCAGTCGAGTTGACCGGTTTTGGGTCTAATTCCGGTGAGGTTTAATATAGTTCTGGCAGGATTCAGTTTAATCCCAGCAAAATTCCTTCTACAAGTCTCGATTTTGTCCGTATTTTGTTTTGGGTGTTTACTGTTGTCATGGTTTTTTGAGTTCGAATTGGATTTCGGAGTTATCCGTGTTGGATTTGGATCATAGTCGAGATTTGGTACCCGTTGGGGCTCTCGGGATGACTCTTATTTCTCTTCTTAAGTCAATCGAAGGTTTTTGAGGTCCTATTCTCAACTCTACTCTTTTATTATCATTGTGATTGGTGTTTATGATTGGATATTTCTGTTGATGTTTTATATTGTTTATCCGTGAGTAATTAATTATGGCATGAATTTGATGTTGGCATGTGTTTGGAATACCGTTTTGTGTGAAAATTTATCGCAAAAAAAAGGAATTTGGGGTTGGATGGTAGCACTTGATAAAAATAAATATGGATTAGTCTTGATTAATTGTTGTTGATTTATTTCGAGACAAATATTGATGTTAAACGTGATAGTATCATGTTTTAGGTCGAGTTGGGTAGGCAAATGCTATGTCAGGTAGGCAAATTTTAGGTGGTGTTTTGTTGAATGATTGAATGTGCGTGTGAATGTTTCTTTCTACTTTATCGTACAAGATTTGAAGATGTATTCATTTGGCCGAGAATGTCCCGAGGTATTTTTATTTATGTGTCGGGGAATGCCCCGAAGTATTTTGTATCCGGAGGACGTCCGTGATGAAGGCCCAAGGCACTGGGTAAGCATTGGAGCATATTTTAGGATTAGCGTAGATTAGATAGGATTTTTTTTCGCATTTTTATTTTGGACTGTATAATTTGGACTGGACACTATATTTTTTACTCGTTTTGTTTGTTTATTTTACGTGTTTTTGTGTGGTTTATACATTCGTAGTGTTAAATTAGCCGATACACTTCACCAAGAGACCGTGGTCGAACCACGGGATCGAGGGGTGCCTAACACCTTCCCCTCGGTCAACAAAATTCCTTAGCCGGAATCCCTATTCACAGATTAGTTTTTAGAGTCAAACTATTTTGAAAAGGATCTTTCAAAGGTGACTTGACACACCGGATTATGTCAAGTGGCGACTCTGAATAAAAAATATAAATAATCATTTTTCAAAACAAATTTTCAATCTTTTGTCACTTTAATAATAAAAACCCTTTTGAAACTTAAATCGAATCTTTTTGGAGTTAAAAATGGGTGTGAAAGCTCTGGCAACTCTGCTGGGGAATTCTAAATTATTCGAGCTTATTTTTTGAGAGTTGTATCGGCTTAATTTGGTACTATAGGTGTATAGACATTTTGTTTGTGTTGTTTTGTGTTATTGTTTACCATTGTTGAGTGCCTACGTTCTCTTTGTTTAACAGTTTTTATTTATGTGTTACCACTTTATATCTGACATCATTTGCATAACCTGAGTCAATTCTTTCTTCAACAAGTCTTGGAGTGCACGTCGTGTACACGAACTCTAGTTGAGTCACCCTTATTTTAGGAGGGGGAGCCGTCGGACGTATGGAGTGGGTGAAAAGATATCACAGCCACTATCGACCATACGCTCCCCTGAATAGCCTTGTTAGTAAAACCCAGCGTAGGTCATCCTTTAGGTCATGCTTATCTGCATCATATCGAGACCTAGCGGGACCCGCGGGACCCTTTGTAGGAGACTCACCTCTAAAGCATCTCTACGTGCTAAATGTTTGCATCTCTGAGGGTAACGTGGTCATTCGATGGACTGATTTGGGGAAAGCATGTGTTAGAAGTGAAGTGTGTAGACAAAACATTTGAAAAAAAAAAAGAAAGAATAAAGAGAGGAAAAAGAAAGAAAAAGTGAGATCGAAAAGAAAAAGAGAGTGTCGTAGTTTTAGAGTTCTTTATGGCTTTTGTTTTTCAAAATTCAAAAAGTTTTTTTCTCACTCATTTGTCAAAAAAAACATCAAAAATATTTTCCTTTGTCTTCTTTAGTAAACATTCAAAATTCAAAAATTCAATCAAAAAGTTTTTTTTTAGGAGTTTTTTTCTAAAAAATGATAGAAGTTTTTTACATTTCATATAATGAAAATATCAAAAAGATTTTTCTTTCACTGTTGTTGGTGTCAGTTTTATGTGAAGTATCAATTTGGAAAACCCAAAAAGATTTTTTAACATTGTTTGTCGTCTGTTTATGGTCATGTCTCTTAGGTTAGGGTTCAACCATTTGTCTAATCTATATTTGTCCAATCTGGATGAACTACGCACCCCTGATTCTCCTCTTTTGGGAGTGAGATACGTAGGCAACCTATCGTGGGTTCGGGGATCTTATTTGAAAAATCAAAAAATATTTTCTTCACTCTTTATTAGAGTGGGTGTCAATATATTCTCTAAAAGAAAACTGCAAAAAGATTTTTTCTTTAATAGTTTCAATTTTCATTTTTCATATGAAATTCAAAATTTAAAACCCAAAACGATTTTCTTTGGTAATCATAGGTTTCATTTTGTATAGGAATATGAAAAATCCAAAAAAGACTTTCTTCACTCTTTATTTAGAGTAAGTGTTTCATATACATCTTTAAAAGAAAACTACAAAAAGATTTTTCTTTAATAGGTTCGGGTTTTATTTTCATATGAAATTCAAAATTGAAAACTTCAAAAGATTTTTCTTTGGTAATCATAGGTTTCATTTTGTATAGGAATTTTAAAAGTGAAAAATGTAAAAAGATTTTCGTCAATTCTTTTGACGATTTGTTATTTTCTTTTCTTTTTAAAGTTTCAAGAAAAAGAAAAAAGAAAGGAAAAGAGTTTAATTGACCATTTTAGCAAAACTTCACGAACTACGCACACCTGATTCTCCTCTTTCGAGCGTGGGATACGTAGGCGCCCTTCTTAGGTTCGGTGATCTTTTCAAAAAAAAAAAGAGGTTTTGAAAAAATGTTGAACTCTAACACCTTTGTTATCTCTTGTTCAGTTAGTTTAAGGTGGTTGGTTTGTGACATCCTGGCTGGTCCTCCATATCACACCAAATGCAAAGGAGGGTTAGTTGTGTCCAACAAGGATATAGAGAGTGGCATCATGGATGAAACAAAGAGTCAGGAAATTGAGAGTTTAAAGAAAGAGAATTTGAGACTGAGACAACAAATGATGGAAATGTACCGAGCTTGGTGCAGTGGAATGCCTCCACCTCCGTTCCCCACTTTTGACCCTGCAAATACCTTGAGTCTTCCACCAAAATCGCAAAGTCAGTTTCCTTCTGTTATTGATGCACCACAGCATGCCTCAGAATCCATTCCACATCAAATGCACCTCAATAATTCCACCACTCTTTCTTTAGCTCCTAGTATAAGACTACCACATTCACAGCACCACATACCGTCTGTGCTTTTGTTGCTCAACCTTCTACTAAGGCTTCCACTTTGGCTATCAATCCAACGATTGTGCTTCCCCAGTCAACTAGTGAATTCACGTTCAATACTCTTGATGATCATTGTTATACTCTTGAGCCTACCGTTGAATTAAGTGGACCGCCAAAATTTCTTACTAAGAAATGCTAGAAGAGCCAGAGGAAATGCTTGGGAAAGTTAAAAGTGTCGAAAATGATATGAAAAGTTCCTTGGGCCTTGTAGTCTATGAAGATGTTTCATACAAAAACTGGGGCATGTTGTCAAGTGTTAACCTTCCTCCAAGATTTGAGACATCAAAATTTGAGGAGCTTGGTGGACAACATGATTCTGTGAAACATTTAGGACAATATTGCAATTAATCAAGGGAAACTGAAGGAAAGAAAAAGGAAAACACACCTATTGTCGTGCCAGGACCAAAGCAGAGTTTAAGAGGTCCAACTCACCAATACTGTCAGCCTCAATATTGAACTTACATATCAAATCCACTTACTCATCTGCAACAAGGTTCCTCTTTTCAAAATCCAAGGAGTTTCATTCTACTTCCTCAATGTCCTTTGAACAATGCACAATTGTGTACCCATCCATCTTCTTATCCAAAATGGCATGAATCTGTCCCTCAACATCGTCCTCGACCCCCATAAATTTACCAAGGAACCTCTAAATCCAAATTTCATCCGAGGCCAGAGTTCGCAAGAAGGAGGAAGAAAAAGGATAATTTCGCTCCTAATGGGGAATCCTATGCTAGTTTGTTCCAGAGATTGAGACAGGGAGGCATGATTACTCCTATCCTTGGGCACACTCCTAGTCGACATTTAAGAAATTTTGATCCTAATGCATGATGTGCGTATCATTCTGATGCTCAGGGTCATAGTATTGAAGATTGTCGAGATTTGAAAAGAGAAATTGAAAAGATGATTCAAGATGGATCAATTATGGTGCAGAACATTGATAGTGAGGGAAGATCTAGTCATGTTGATAGGCAAACCAGTGGCTAAGTTGTCAGGCTGAGCAATTGAGAAGTCACCCCTCTCCCTACTAGGAAGAGATCTGGCAGTTTGTTTTGTTTTCTTTTCTGTTTTCCAAAGTATTTCAGGGTTGTAGTTCGGGATTTATATTGTTTTGTCCCTTTGTCATTTATGTTCGAACCCTCTATCTTTTATTTTAATTAAATAGAGTGTCCCTTTTCCCCCTTTGTGTTCAAATATATGTTATTTGTTTGTTTTATTCATATAGTGCATTTTATGTTGATTCAAGTGATATGACATGCTAGCGGAATTTTCAATTAGATCTTAAAATCCATTTTAACCATGAAACATTGAATCAGAGGTTTAAGTTAGTAAAAGAGAACATCTGAGGAAATAGGTAGAGTGTTGAGACATTTGGTGACAAGTTGAAGCCTTCTTTGAAAATTAAGGCACTTATTTTGAGAATCACAAGAATAACTTGGTCATCAATTGAAAGACATGTCTCAATTAGGTCAAATAGTGGTTGCGTGAACAGAACGAAAATCAGCTCCACAAAATCATGAGTCATTCAATGTGAGGAATATGAAACAAAAGTGGAGTTGTATGCTAGAAAAATGCAGAAGAAGTAGTGACGCACAGACTCAGTCAAAGTTAATGCTTAAAAAATGTCACAAATGATCTTCATCTTTCATTTTCATATTACATGGTGTGTACTGACATTTTCAAGGATTGATATGACGAAGGCATTTCATTCTGCTATCCAAACATTGTGTCATCCTTTGTCTACCCCATTTGAACCTTAGTGTTATTTTCTTTCATACCCCTCTTTTGGAATCATGATGGAGCCAGCAAAACTCAAAAGAAAAAGTGTCGAGCAAAAGAACAAAGTCAGAAAGTTTCAAAAAAGAAATGAGAGAAAAAGTATGTCCAAAATAAAAAAAATGAGGAAAGTGTTAAGAAAGATAAAGTCAGAAAAGTCCCAAAGAGAAATAAAACCAATAAAAGAAGATAGAAAAATCAGATCAAAAGAAAGAACAAGCTGCCAGAACTACGCGTGACCTGATTTTTCTCTCTTTGGTTTGAATATCCTTAGTCCAGCTAATATATTCTGTATTTCATGAAATAGACACAAGGGAGTGTTAGGGGTTTTTCCCTGATTTTCTTACTATATTTAAGTTTTACTTTTTTTTATAAGAAAAATAAAAGTTATCATAATTACTTTTACAAGTTTTACTTAGTCTTAGAAGGAAAATAAAAGTTACCATAATTACTTTTACTTTTCTTGAAAGAAAAATATAATTTTTTTCCATATTTGGCTAACCTCTTTCTTGTAGTAAAGGTTTGGACATCTATAAATAGAAGACCCCTTTCTCATACCATAACACAATAACATCCACAATGTAGTCTTTTAAGATTTTCGTTTAGGGGAGATTTTCTCTCTTATTAATTTTATTTTTTTAATATTAGGTTTTATACGTACGCCAATTGGCCAAATCATATAATAAAATTATATTTTTAGTATTGTTTTTCGTTGTCATCTTATTTATCGTCTCATAGTTTGCAACTAATAGTTTTCGCATGACGCCCTCTCGATTTCTAACCTAACAAGTGGTATCAGAGCTTACGGTTCAATGGTCCAATGGTGCGGTGAGACGAGATTAGACAGGTTCAAAGCGGTTTCAAAATCAAGCTGCAACCAATTTGATGATAATGAAGATATATGTCCAAAAGCTACATGTGGAGATAATTGTCAATCATATTTTCAACAATCCTGCTGTCACATATTTGAAAATAAAGCTCACTTTTAACCGGCTCCAATATTTTTAACCCGAAAAGGGCTAATATATTTTTTAACCCCAAAAGCTCTATTCTTAAACATGCCAAGAAGCAGTGATGAAGAATATATATAAAGAACGAAGATCATGCACAAGAAGAAGGAGGATCAGGAATATTTTGAAGAAAATCAAGCCAAAAAAGGGAGATTTGTTAGGGTTTTTGCCCTATTTTCTTACTATATTTAAGTTTTACTTTTTCTTAGAAAGAAAATAAAAGTTATCATAATTACTTTTACTTTTCTTGAAAGAAAAAATATTTTTTTTTCCATATTTGGCTAACCTCTTTGTTGGAGGAAAGGTTTGGACATATATAAATAGAAAACCCTCTTCTCATACCATAACACAATAGCATCCACAATGTAGTCTTTTAAGATTTTCGTTTAGGGGGAGATTTTCTCTCTTATTAGTTTTATTTTTTTTAATATTAGGTTTTATATGTAGGCCAATTGGCCAAATCATATAATAAAATTATGTTTTTAGTATTGTTTTTCGTTGTCATCTTATTTATCGTCTCATAGTTTGCAACTAATAGTTTCTGCATGACGCCCTCTCGATTTCGAACCCAACAAGGAGGCGGGATATAAAACTGCCTTTCGACCAAAGGTGAAGAATATATAACATATAGAGGTGGTTCCTACCTAATAGCTACATCAAATTAAATGGCTACATCAAATTAAATGGCTATATACCTCGATGACATCATGAGCAAAATTCAATAACGTAGGCAATGCTCTGGAACCTACTTTCACATTTGCTGTGTTGGTTATATTCTCGTATCGCACTTCAACTTTTGGAAGCTCCAAGCCCACCCTTTATTTAAAAGACAAATTTTTCATTAGTTGGCCAAAATGTGTACTTCTTAATCCCTATCTAGTATAGTACTAATCAAAGGGAGAGGAGAGAAACAAACAAGATGATAAACCAAGATATAGATACTCGGCCCATTCTTTTCTCTTTAATTACCAACAATACTGTGTAAGAAATTTACAATAATGCCATCACATGCGGCCTTACATATATTCCACATATGTGGACCCCTCTATCTTCCATTTATTTTTCATTTTTATTTATCTTTTTTTATGTATAAAATTATTTCAAATATATTATATTTAAGTAAATTGATTAGTAAGATGATAATTTATTATAAAAATTAATTATTGATGCAATTAAATAAATTTTATTCTTTATTTAATTTCATATCAAACATATAATTTACTTTCTTTCTTATTTGTTACTACAATTTCACCTAATTTATTTATTTTTCTAATATATAGAAGAGAAAATTTTGATATGCCTGCTTCTGTTGTCTTCTTAAACTGCTTCAATCGTGATTTTATTATATTACTCCTAATTAATTATTATAAATTATTTATATATTAAAAAATTAATAATATTTAATTTTAAAAAACAAACATTTATGACATGTCTATTTCAGTTGTTTCAATCGTAATTTTACTTTCTATTACATCATTTTTAATGAGTTATTATAAATTATTTATATATTAAAAAATTAATAATATTTAATATAAAAAGTAAAATAGACATTTATGACATCTCTGCTTCAGCTGCTTTAATCGTAATTTTATTAAATATCATCCCTAATTAATTATTATAAGTCATCTAAGTATTTAAAGAAGCTCTCCATCGATCTGTTAGCTTCAGTTGTTTGCTCCGTGATTTTACTATATCATTCCTAAGTAATTATTATAAATTATCTACATATTAAAAGATTAATAATATCTAATAAAACAATAGAATAAACATTTATGATATGTCTGCATCAGCTGCTTTAATCATAATTTTACTAAATATCATCTTTAATTAATTATTATAATCCATCTAAGTATTATATAAATAAATAAATAAATAATATTTAATTAAAAAGATAAAATAGATCTAAAATGATAAGTTAACTCTTGATGTTTTAAAATAACTTGACGTCTTAAATGAGATTTCACTTACTTTTTTTTCACAAGTATCTTTTATAGTAATTTTATTATATCACTTCTAATTAGTTGTTGTGAGTCATTTTAAGACATGTCTATTTCGTTGCTTCAATCATGATTTTACTATATCACCTCTAATTAATTATTATGGTCATCTAAGCATCATGTCACTTAAATTGGAGTAGAAAAAGTTTTACACAATAGTTAAAAATTTAAATTATTTAGAAAATATAATTGACTATCAGTTACACAAAACTATGGACAAGGAGAGTAGCGTATATTTTTTGAAAATTACATAAAAAAATATTATAAATTACAATAATTAAAAATTTGAAATATCTAAAAATAATTTAATCTATTATATATTTTTATAAAATACTTAAAAAATACTATAAATCACAATAATTAACAACTTAAAAAATTTAAATGATATAAATATTTGGTTGACTCTCGAAATTGTATCAGTTTCACTTAAATTGAAATAGAAGAAACATATTATAAATTACAATAATTAAAATTTTAAATTATTTTTAAAATACAATTGACTATCAATGCCACAAAAGTTTGAATAGAGAGAGTAACATATGTTATTTAAAAATTACATAAAAAATATTATATATTACAATATTAACAACTTAAAATATTTAAAAACATATTAAAAGTATGATTGATTATCTAAATTCAATTTGTGTCATAGAAATTGAGACAAAAAAACATATATTGAACTCATGCTAGATCTCGGATGGCTCTTAGGATGTTTATGCAGTCCAACCTTTTTTTTTTAGCTTTTGTTTAAATATATCAAAATTGAAAATACAAGTTCTAATACTGTACATCAAACAATGCATTAGAAATAATGTTTGCATAAATAATACCAATATTACTAATACACGCATTATTAATGCAAACATTATTAATACATTCTATCGGCATTATTTTTGTAAACTCTAATAAAAGACTCCACGTTTCAATGTAAGGAACATATACAAAAGTAAAGTTTAATAAAATATCTACATGAGTATATTTTATCGTGTTCTCAAAGTCAAATAATTTAAATTAATATGAAAGATGGTAACTTATAGTTTTCTTTTCTATATAATTCTTGAAACACTTAAAATTTAAATTTAAAATATTAATTTAGTTTAACTTCAAAGAACAAGGTGACAAATAAAAGAGAGGAAAAAAATGAAAGCAAATGATGTTTATGACAGATTAGTAAGGGAATATAATGCGGGTTATTAATTGCAATTCACATGTGATGTAATAAGTAATGACTAGATAACCCTTTATCTTTTTCAACACTTATTCTCAAGTCTTATATATCATTTTTAATCTCAAATTTTCTACTTAATGTAGCAAATCTCAATCATATGATTAAAAATATAAACTTTTAAATGCATCAAATTTTATTGTTTATATGAGTAAGTTATACATAATTATTTTGTAAGACTTGACTCCGTGAAAAATACTACCAAGTTGTTAATATGTTTTGTGTATTCATGTTTTATAATCATAATTCTAATTAATATCAATTTAACTTATTGTACATAGTAAAAATATCTTAACATTGAGCCCGTGCTGATACGAGCCATGCTCCTCTAGTCTATTTATATATAATAGGAGAGGCAAAACCGCCACATGTCAACACCATAAAAAGAAGTATTTTTTAAAAAAAATTATCTATCTATATATAATAAGAGAGACAAAACTGCCACATGTCGACACCATAAAAAATTAGTATTTTTTTAAAAAAATTATTTTAATAATCTATCTAAAAAACTCTCTCTATTTATTTATATCAAATAGATATAACCACATTTGTAACCAAAAAAATAATAATTAACAAATAATTTGGAGGAAAAACTACCCAAGTTTCACTGTTTCTTGCTT
Organism: Capsicum pubescens; assembly: GCA_030864215.1. NCBI lineage: Eukaryota > Viridiplantae > Streptophyta > Magnoliopsida > Solanales > Solanaceae > Capsicum > Capsicum pubescens. The sequence goes on along the minus strand of CM061539.1, from coordinate 180,953,187 downwards.
TCAAACTGTTCCTATTTTCATTTATTACTTTCAATCTCCTAACTCTAATTCTTTTTGCATTCAAATTTTCTGTGTTCAATTTTTACTGTCTATTCAACAATTATGCTTTTTGATTAATATTTTGGATTGCAGGAAAAAGAAAAATCAAAGTCAAAGAAATAGATAAGAAGACGGGGTACAAGAGAAACCCCAATCGTTTGTGGAGGAAAAGATGAATAATGAATATTGCAGAATATCAAGTCTTCAGTGAATTATGATACGATTCCCAAAAAAATCTCATAAAATACTATTGGTACGATACACTTTAAATTATATAATCATACTATCTTATTATGAATTGCAACACGTTCTTGAAATTGAAAAAAAATTATGAGTAAGGGTGGTGAAATTCTGTGCACTTTTTTTGCGAAAGAATTTTTGACAAATATTTTTCCTAAAATATGAATTAAGTTTGAAATTTGCGTGTGTTAAATATTGAATTATTTAGAGATGGTATCTTGGGGGTTTGGGCTACAGGTGACAAAAGAGTTTTAAAATGAGGTGTAGGTGACGCAAGTCTTAATTATTAGTTGGAGGAGACAATTACTTTATTATGAATTAAGAAAGTTGGGGAAGTTTGAAAATAACTCACAAGTTTTTAAATTTACACTTTGAACCCAATGTATACCTAAAATAACGGAAAACGAAGAAAAAAAGACATCTTTCTCTCTCTTCTCATCCATTGTTGTTTTCTCTCTCTTAGCGATTTTTGTTTATCATTGTTTCTGTTTCTGCTGCTTTATTCATCATCTTCTACTTTATTATCATCTTCTTCTTGTCGACCATTTGTTGTTGTTGTTGTTGTTAGTACAGCGCTACTGCTGCGATCTGACCAATTTCTTAGGTCAAATTTTATTTACTACATCACTTTCCACTTTGGCATTACTTCATTGGTGACTTTGGTAAGTAAAATTATGATTTTTATTCGTATTTGTCATTTGGGTACACTTCTGTTTTTCCAACAATGGATAGAACCCCGATCATGAATCCAGCATAAGTGCCCACAATTAAAACAGATCAATCATCTGTTGCATCAGAAGATTTATCTATTGCATCAGACTGTTTATCTGTTGCATCAGACGTATTATCTATTGCATCAGACATATTATCTCTTGTATCAGGATGTTTATCTGTTGCACCAGACTAATTATCTGTTGCAACGAATGATTAATCTGTTTGAAACAACACAAATCAACCCCTGCCACAAACCCAATAGATAACCAATATGTTTTCAACTCTTGCTATTGCTACTGGATTCAAAATTATTCCTTACGTCCAATTACCCGTCCCAAATTTCCTAATTCGATTTCTCATTTTACTTGTCTTTTTCATTAATCATGAAAAGATTAAAAAAAATCCATGTTTTACCCTTTGCATTAACCATTTTTTCTTCAAATTAAAATGGAAACATCATTTAATAGGGATACTATACGCCGATCGACGTTAAAAGCTTTCTTCTCTAATAAAATTTCGATTGAATATCAAACAATGGTTATTTCAAACACGTTCACTGTCCCACCAACTGATCAGTGGGTTATGGTAAACTAGATATGTTATTAATTATTTTTCTTAATCAATGTGACATCTCAATTTGGGACGGGTAATTTGAGACGGAGGGAGTACGAATTAAAACATCAGAGCCAAGCAAAGTAACAAACTAGTCATCTGTTGAAACAGACTATTTATCTGTTACATCAACTTCTTATCTGTTGCAACATGAGTAATCTGTTTTGAACAACACATCAACCCCTGCCACAAACCCAACAAATAAATCTTGCTATTGCTACTGGATTCTAAATTATTCCTTTTTACGTCAAATCGTCGATATGTTTGTTAAGAAGATAGTAGACAGAATGAAAATTAAATATGGAATAAAATGTCAAAGATCAAACATAATTTATTTATTAAACAAAAATAAATAAAAATACATATAATAGACTAAAAGAAAAATAATAATCTAATTATTATTATTATTATTATTATCATCTTCATCATTGCCATCCGTCCAATCTTCAACCGGAAGTAGCAAGGTCCTCCTCAACTTGCGTATCTTGCGGAGCATTCTTGCTCTAACTCCTCCCAGCTTCCATTGCAGGTCACGAACTTGATTCAGAAGTTCATTCACGGCATTTTGCAGAAAAGCAACGTCCCACACTGGGTCAGCCATAATCTTATCTTCTAGAGTGTAATATGAAAGACGAGATGCAATAAATAACTAGAGTGTAGTTGAATGAACGATTGAGTAAGGAGGGACCTATTTATAGAGGATTGAATTTGAATGAGAGGCAAAAAGACGCAACTATTCACTTCCATACATTAATTATATTTTTGATTAAATTAAGAAGATAAATATTGTGATATAAGTCATGACTTTTCAAATTATTATTATTAATTAGTTCTTTCAAAGAACCGTTTTTATTGAGTTGTGGCAACAGATTCTATATATGTTGCATCAGATAAAACATCTGTGACAACATATATATTATCTGTTGCAACAAATATAAAATATGTTGCGTTAGATAACATATTTGTTGCAACATATAATCTAACTGTTCACCTCCATTTATTAATTATATTTTTGATTAATGTGAAAATTAATGACTTAATTAAATTAAGAAATATTGTGATAAGTCATGACTTTTCAGATTATTATTATTAATTAGTTCTTTCCAAGAACCGCTTTTATTGAGTCGTGTCTCGATATAGGTTGCATCAGATAAATCATCTGTGACAACAGATATATCATCTGTTGCAACCATAGTGAACCTGTTGCATCAGGTAATTTATTTGTTGCAACATATAATCTACTTTTTTTAAAAAAATAACTATCATCATATCATTAATCCAAATTTGCTTACTTTTTTATTTTATAAATTAAAAAAAAAACACCTTTTCAAATTCCTTAATAAAATAATAATCATTTTATTATATAATAAATAATTTAAAAACAAATTCAAAAATAAAAATGGTGAAAAGTCACGATCAGTTATTAAAATTGCGGTTATAAATTGTGCTTATCTTTTATTTCCTTATTATTTATTTACGAAACATTTTTCATATTGAATAATTGAAAAGTCATGTCTTTTTCTTTTCACCCTCTAATTAACGACAATAACCCTTTTTTATTAATAACCTCCAGGTGTAACATATGATCGGTCTGTCGTAGCAGATTAACCTCTAACTGTTGACACAAATTACTGCTCAATTCCTACCACCAACCGTCGACATGTTAAGAACAAGGAATAAATAGAATGATTATTATTAAATACAAAATAAGAATTAAAAATTCAAAGTCGACAACAAAATGAAATGAATGTTCATAGATTTTTGAATCCCTTGGGTAGATCCGATATACAAAAGGAGGAAAATAATCGCTAAAATAAAAAACATTACCTAATTATTATTACTACTATTATTATTATTGTCAATCAGACATTTTTCATCCGGCAGCCTTGCTCCGAAGTCAGTCAAATCTCTCTGAAGTTCATCAAACTGCCTTTGAAGTTCACGTAAGGAGTCGATATGAATATTCTTGTACGAATCTGGATCATCCATATTTGTAAGGAGGGACCTATTTATAAATTATTATATCTCAGAAAGAAAAGAAAATTGCTTTAAAATAAATCTAACAGATGGGTAATTTGTTGCAAAATATATTCTTTTTGTTAGATAACTTACAACATACTGGCAATCTTTTGCAACAGATGTATATATCTGTTTGATTTCTACAACAGGTTGATCAACTGTCGTAACAGATGTCTCCAATTGTTTGACAATATAAACAGATGTGTCATCTGTTGCAACAAGCTAGTTATCTATTTATTCAATTTAAGCCATAGATGGGCTGGAAGAATAAGGTGTGTGCAGATGGATCCACTATCATATGTGTGGGAGTTAAGTATGTATTACTGATAAGGTCACCCGGACAACACACACAAAGTACAATGTTTTTGTGAATGCAATTTTTAACCGATTAGGCATTGATCATTCAAACAAGATCCTGCATTGTACCATTAAGTTTGATGGGTTCGAAATTGATAAGGCTGAGGACCTCATGAAAATGGTGCAAATACCATGTTACGAATTACTGATGGTTGTTGCTCGTGTTTATACGTGTCAAGTTTTGAGAAGGGATCAATAGTTGTCGTCACTGGAGAGAACCAATAGCGATTGGACTTAACTTTAAGTGTGATTGGACCCTTAGAGGACCCTTAAAGCCTCGCACTGCATCAAACAAGAATGGAAAACCAACATAGTTATTGCCCTGGCCAAAATTTATATGGTTGGGTTGCTCGCTCGGGGTGATGATTATATGCCAGAAGGTGCGATAGGAGAATGCTTTCGAGGGAAAATGGGTGGTTGATGGAAGAATATATCATCTGAGAGCTAATTGAAGAAGAGACATAGGGTAGAAAGTAACTTCTAATGAATTTGGCCGATGGAATTATCTTAACAGATGCAAAATCTGAATCAAGTGCAAATATGAAAGTGTATTCGGTAATGTAATTTCATCTGTTGTGTCTCTGAAAGAAAAATAATGCAGATGGACACTTTGCTAGGGAGTTGCGTGGTCGGGATTATCACCTAGGTAGAAAATAGGAGAAGACCAAAAAAGCAGCCTCATGGGCATCGATGGTAGAAATGATGTTCAGCAAGCCTAGAAAACTTACGCTAACAACAACTGCAGTTAAAATAAGGAAACTAAGCAAAGGCGGCAGTTACTGAATTTTAAATTTCATCCCATGACTTCTTGTTTGTGTTTTCGATCAGGTCCACTGCCGTTGACCTGATCAAAACCACAAATGAGATTAAAAGGAAAATAAAGTATAATTACTTCCTTAGCAATATGGATTAACTGATTGTGTTTTCTTGCCTTAGCATGCTTTCAACATTCCTTGGAGAAGATCAGATGCTTGCTGTAGTATATAAATCCCGATAATTTTCAAGCTTGCCTCCAGCTTGTTGATTTTGTATTCAAGCTGGTCGTTTCCATCTTCGAAGTTGGTAAGGAGTTCCTCGTCTCTTGTGAGCTCGATCAGGAACACTACCTTCAAAGTTGTGGCATTCTAGAAGCCCTTCAGAACACTTTCTTCAGAAGCCTTAAAGGATACATGGAGGGTCGTTGTGTTTGTTTTAGGTCAAAGTGTGTTGATGCACATTGAAGATGTGGTCCCAACAGTTGAACAACACACTTTTATCGAGCGTTGCTCCATGCATCTTGCTCAAGCAATTTGATAAATTAGTAAGCATGGAGTTACGTAGTGTGTGATCTAAACCGGTTCTACCAAGCCTATCAAACGTTACGTAACTCCAAGCTCATTAGCTTATCAAAAAAATATGCCCGAGTTAGTGCATAAATCAAACAAGCCCAATCTGTCAGTCTTTCTACTGATCGCTCTTCTCCAATATAGATGACAAGATATCTGCTATGCAAAAGTCTACACCGTCGCCAGACATGCTTGCCCGGGAGAAGAGTCTTTAGAAAATTGCTCCCGGGCAAGCATGTCTGGCGACGGTGTAGACTTTTGCATAGCAGATATCTTGTCATCTATATTGGAGAAGAGCGATCAGTAGAAAGACTGACAGATTGGGCTTGTTTGATTTGTGCACTAACTCGGTCATATTTTTTTGATAGGGTAATGAGCTTGGAGTTACGTAACGTTTGATAGGATTGGTAGAGACAGTTTAGATCACACGCTACGTAAATCTATGCTTACTAATTTATCAAATTGGTTAAGCAAGATGCATGGAGGAACACTCGATAAAAGTGTGTTGTTCAACTGTTGGGACCACATCTTCAACGTGCATCAACACATTTTGACCTAAAACAAACATAGAGACCCTCCATGTATCCTTTAAGGCTTCTGAAAAAAGTGTTCTCAAGGGCTTCTAGAATGCCACAACTTTGAAGGTAGTGTTTTTCATCGATCTCACAAGAGACGAGGAACTCTTTACCAACTTCAAAGACGGCAACGACCATCTTGAATACAAAATCAACAAACTGGAGGCAAGCTTGAAAATTATCGGGATTCACATACTACAGCAAGCATCTGATCTTCTTCAAGAAATGTTGAAGGCATGTCAAGGTAAGAAAACACAATCAATTATTACCATATTGCTAAGGAAGCAATGATACTCTATTTGTCTTTCAATCTCGTTTGTGGTTCTGATCAGGTCAAAGACAGTGGACCTGATCGAAAACACAAATAAGAAAGCATGGGATGAAATTTAAAATTCAGAAATTGCCGCCTTCGCTTAGATTCCTTATTTTAACTACAGTTGTTGTTGGCGTAAGTTTTTTAGACTTGTTGTACATCATTTCAACCCTCGATACCCGTGAGGCTTCTTTGTTGCTCTTCTCCTATTTTCTATCTAGGTGATAATCCCGACCATGCAACTCCCTAACAAAGTGTCCATCTACATTATTTTTCTTTCAGAGAAACAACAGATGAAATTACATTACCAGATACACTTTCATATTTGAACTTGATTCAGATTTTTGCATCTGTTAAGATAATTCAATCGGCCAGATTCGTTAGAAGTTGCTTTGTACCCTATGTCTCTTCCTCAATTAGCTCTCAGATGATATAGTCTTCCATCAACCACACATTTTCCCTCGAAGGCATTTTCCTACTGCACCTTCTGGCATATAATCATCACCCCGAGCGAGCAACCCAACCATATAAATTTTGGCCAGGGCAATAACTATATTGGTTTTTCATTCTTGTTAGATGTAGTGCTAAGCTTCGAACGCCCTCTAAGGGTCCAATGCACCCTAAAAGTTAGTCCAATCGCTATTAAATCTCTTTACAATGACACCAAAATTAGATCCCTTCACAATGCTTGACAAATAAATATGAGCAACAACCGACATTAAATCTTAATAGTGTATCAGAACCAAATTCATGGCCCCTCAGCCTTATCAGTTCGGACCTACCAAACTTAACTGTAAAATTGCAGACATCTTGTTTGAACGATCTATGACTAATCAGTAAAAACAATATTCCTAAAATCAATGCACTCTATGTGTGTTTCCACGATAACATTATCAGTAATACATACCTCCCACATATGAAGTGGTTTTATCTGCAAGCAGCCTATTCGTCCGAACCCATCTTTACTGCAGCCTCTTGCGATAGTCCATCAAAAGTTGATCAACTGTCAGTTCCTTATATCTACAAAGAAGAGGAAACAAATTGATGTCACAAAAAGAACATTATCCATCTGTTGCATTAGATGTGGAGTCTGTTGCAACAGATGTGGAGTCTGATGGAATAAATCAAACTAGCCTTTCTGGTGGTTTTATTTGTTCCAACAGTTTCTCCATCTATTGCAACATCAATAACAGCATAAACATCAACAACAAAGAAACAATAACATGTATTCCAACAACATCATCAACAACAAAGAAGCAACATCCTTTGTTCCAGAACCATCAACAACAACACACCACAAGTTTCAACAACGCCAACCCCATCAACAACATCAATAATTGCATCAACAATAAATAAACAAATAAAATACATACAAAAAAAATGATACTGCCAACAAGGCTTTTAAACTTCTCCCAACAGATGACTTTTTTCTCATATTGTAATAAAAATTCTCGGTTTATTTATTCAATACTTAAAATTTCCTTCAAATTTTTTTAATAAATATGATATGGGTAAATAGTAATTAAATAAAAAAGAAGATGTAAATAACTTGCAAAGAAGAAGACGAGAATGAAAGAGCAATAATGAACCATACCTTAATATCAAAAAGGGGATCAAAATAGAAATTTAAGTCGAGGAATGATATGAATCAGTTTTTATCTGAAACGAGCTTCGTTATGAGAAGAGAAGAGAAAACAGAAAAAAAAGGTTGTGACCCTAAAGAGGAGAGAAAGAAAAAGATGATAGTTGAATAAAATAAACTGCAGCTGAAGGAAGAGATGAGATAATTTCTAATTTCTATAGATGTATGTATGTATCGTGTACGTAGACGCGGTGGTTTTCAATATTCATTAATTTTATTAATAATTTGAGGGGCACGAGGAAGACTAAGACTACTAACATTGAAAAGACAAGACAAGACTGCTCAATGAACTCACTTTTGAGATATCCAAGAAACATTTTTTACCGTCTTTAGTAGTAAGTACTACTACTTGATATTATCTACTCGGACTAGAAGCTTGCTTTAAAATTAAAAGAGAAAAAAAGATTTTCAAACAGATATTTCATTTGTTTCAACATATATAAGTATCTGTTTAGAAATCTGAACATCTCAATCATCTGTTACAACAGATATAAATATTTGTTTAAAAATTCCAACAACTCAGTCATCTGTGACAACAGATAAAAATGTTCATTTGATAATTAATTAAATCAGATATGTCATCTGTTACAACAGATATAAGTATCTGTTTGAAAATTTCCAACAGCTCGGTCATCTGTCACAACAGATGCAAATTTCTATTTGATAATTAAATCAGATATGTCATCTGTTGCAACAGATATGAATACCTGTTTGAAAATTTTCAACAACTCAGTGGTTTGTTGCAACAAATTTTATTGCAATTGATTTAGGTGGAACTAGGGATGAATGAATGAGCTCGCAGGGTCAACTACAAATCCAATCGAGTCTTTGCAATTGCATGGCATTGGTATTGCGTTCATCCCGACCCGAGTCATCGATCGATCACTCTGAGTTGAAATGAGTTCTCATCAACTCAATGTTAGGATAGTGATAGTACCTAAGTTGATTTAGGTGGAACTAGGGATGAATGAATGATCTCACAGGGTCAACTACAAGTCCAATCGATTCTTTGAAATTGCATGGCGTTGGTATTGCGTTCATCCTGACCCGAGTCGTCGATCGATCACTCTGAGTTGAAATGAGTTCTCATTAACTCAATGTTAGGATAATAATAGTACCTAAGTTGATTTAGGTGGAACTAGGGATAAATGAATGAGCTCGCAGGGTTAACTACAAATCCAATCGAGTCTTTGCAATTACATGACGTTGGTATTGTGTTCATCCCGACCCGAGTCGACGATCGATCATTCTGAGTTGAAATGAGTTCTCATCAACTCAATGTTAGGATAGTGATAGTACCTAAGTAGATTTAGGTGGAACTAGGTATGAATAATGAGCTCGCAGAGTCAACTACAAATTCAATCGAGTCTTTGCAATTGCATGGCGTTGGTATTGCGTTCATCCCAACCCGAGTCGTCGATCGATCACTCTGAGTTGAAATGAGTTCTCATCAACTCAATATTAGGATATTGATAGTACCTATGTTGATTTAGGTTGAAATAGGGATGAACGAATAAGCTCGCAGGGTCAACTACAAATCCAATCGAGTCTTTGCAATTGCATGGCATTGGTATTGCGTTTATCTCGACCCGAGTCATCGATCGATCACTTTGAGTTAAAATGAGTTCTTATCAACTCAATGTTAGGATAGTGATAGTACCTAAGTTGATTTAGGTGGAACTAGGGATGAATGAATGAGCTTGCAGGGTCAACTACAAATCTAATCGAGTCTTTGCAATTACATGGCATTAGTACTGCATTCATCCCGACCCGAGTCGTCGATCGATCACTCTGAGTTGAAATGAGTTCTCATCAACTCAATGTTAAGATAGCGATAATACCTAAGTTGATTTAGGAGGAACTAGGGATGAACGAATAAGCTCGCAGGGTCAACTACAAATCCAATCGAGTCTTTGCAATTGCATGGCATTGGTACTGCGTTCATCTCGACCCAAGTCGTCGATCGATCACTCTAAGTTGAAATGAGTTCTTATCAACTCAATATTAGGATAGTTATAGTACCTAAGTTGATTTAGGTGGAACTAGGGATGAATGAATGAGCTCGCAGGGTAAACTATAAATCCAATCGAGTCTTTGCAATTGTATGGCGTTGGTATTGCGTTCATCCCAACTCGAGTCGTCGATTGATCGTTCTGAGTTGAAATAAGTTCTCATCAACTCAATATTAGGATAGTGATAGTCCCTAAGTTGATTTAGGTGGAACTAGGGATGAATGAATGAGCTCGCAGGGTCAACTACAAAACCAATTGAGTCTTTGTAATTACATGGCGTTGGTATTGCGTTCATCCCAACCCGAGACATCGATGGATCACTCTGAATTGAAATAAGTTCTCATCAACTCAATATTTTAAAAACTATATCTTTTAAATTTTTTAAAATTAATTAAGATCAATTCGGACCAAATTAGCAATTTCAAAACTTGTCATTCTTTTCTAAAATTACAAATCAACCCATACAAATCATCCATTTGCGCGAAAAAATTTTCATTTCAAATCCTAAGTTCTCTCTCTTCTCTCTCTCTCGGGGTCTCCTTTTCCTCTCAACAATACAAACAACAACTACTCAACATATTGCTTAACCCTTCAAAACAGGTCGATTTTCTTCCCATTCATGACTACATATAGTTGTTTTTTTTTACTTCATTCCTGCTTGTATTCGTTGTTTTCTATGTCTTCGCATGTAACAGAGTTCTAGAAGAGTTCTACATTTGTTCTTTATTCTAAAAAATAGGGCTTTATAGTTAATGATAAAAAAAGACTTTTAGTTGTATTATCTTCGAGAATGGGTTAACAATTTTGAGTTTGGATGCTAAAAAAGTAGGAAGCACCCAAGAAAACCCTAGTTTTTCTCTCAGTGTTTTGTTGACTGTCGTGGTATTGTTGGATGGTGTTTGTGGTGTTGTTGGTGGTGTTGGTATTTGTGTTTTTTAGCTGTGGTGTCGGTGGTCTTGGTGTTGGTATTGGTGGTGGTCTTGGTGGCATTGGTTATGGTGGTGGTGGTCCATATATTGCAATGGGTGGAAAATTTGTTGGGAGATATTAAATAGGTATTCAAACAGATTCCCCATCTGTTCCAACTGATGGGTTATCTATTGGAGTATATTCTTGTAATGTGGCGTAGAATAATTTATTAAAATTTGTCCACCTGTTGCAACAGGTGGAATATCTGTTGGGAGATATTAAATAGGTCTTCAAACAGATTCGGGTTCCCCATCTGTTCCAACTGATGGATTGTCCATTGGAGTATTTTTTTCGGTTATGTAGTAAGAATAATTTATTGAAATTTGTCTCACCTTTTTTAGAAAAATTATGCAGACATCAAATGCAATGTATTTTTTGTTTTTCTTTTGTTTATAGTTAAAAGATGTCTCCCAAAAGAAAAGAAACTAAAAGTGGAGAAAGTAGATCAACTTCCAGTCACCAAACAAAAAAGGCTAGAGTACAGATAGATTCGGAAGAACTTCCAGAACAATCTCAGTCAGGGCAAAATGAAGTCGAGGAAAGTGATAACTCCTCCTCACCAATGGGGCATGAAATAATATCAAAATTCTAGCATGATTCTGTCAAAATCATTAGTATTGACAAGTTTCGAGTTGCGATGCCGATGAATTACCTTAAACCAGTATTTGGTGATCTTGTACTTAAATGTCAGTTGACAAAACCTTTTGATGAACTTAGGAGTATTATAAAGAAGGAAAACATAGATGGAATTTTTAAGAAGAGTTTTGCACACTTTCTTGAGCCGTCTGGGCCCCGCCCTCTCCGTTTCCCAATGATCATGGTATATGACCTTCTCAAGCACAGGATCATGTATCTGGGGGATGATGGAGGTTCGAAGGAGGGTGAAAAAAAATGGATGAAGTCTGGATCAACTACTGTGGCATGCCGGTTTGTTTTGGATTGAAAGAGTTTGCCATTGTGACGGGCTTGAGATGTGATCGTCCAGAAGAACCTCCCATCAAGAAAACACCCTACAAAGGGTCCAACAAACGCAATGTAAAAAAAATGAATTGTTGGACATTGTTGGACCTAGCTACAATGTGGAGGATTTGATGGCGGATCTCAGGAATAAAGACATACCAAATCACTACAGGGAGAAATTGTGCTTTGTTTGGTTTGTCCATTCCGTTTTATTGGAAAGAGACGTCAGGAAATTCATAGAACGTGATTTGTTGGTGCTTGCTGATGATTTTGGAAAATTCAACGATTATCCCTGGGGATACGACAGCTACTACTTGTCTGTCAAATATTTACTGAAAGAGCTAAAGCCAAAGACGACCACATTATACAACTTTTCTTGGGATTTCATGGTAAAATTGATCACTATTTTTACTCATTCATTAATTTATATTGAATATACTTGTGACTTTTTTTTGCTTGCTTCCTGTTTACAATTTTTAGGATTGGGCATGTGAAGCCATTCCTTTCCTCCGAAAGCATTTCAAGAATTACCCGGATAAGGTTTCTCATCCAAGGATCCTTAGGTGGTTGGCTGCAGTAGAGAGAAGAAAAATAAATATTAACGAGGCTGATCTCTTTAACCCTCGAGATAATGCAGTACATCTTCTTTCAACTAAAATAATTTGCCTCAAAGAAATATATTGAAACAGATGTTCCATCTATTGCGACAGATGGGTCGTCTGTTGCAACAGATTACCCATCAACTACAACTGGTGCAACAGATGGGTAATCAATTACCAATCTGTTTCAACATACAGATAAGCTGTTGCTGTAGCTAGATCATCTGTTGTATAAGTTGGATGTGTTTACATAACCCGAGCCCCATGTAACCCAACTGACTACAAATTATTATAATATGATTTAAATTCCTCCTGTCTTTTTTATAGGTTGTGCATACTTGGATCGTGCCTACCATTGATGGGCTGGGAATGACTTCTTTTATTACTCTGGGTCTTGTTGATACAAAAGAAGACCCAACAGTGGAGTTAATAAAGAAGGAATTGGATGGATCAACATCCATAAGAAGAGCAGTTAGTCAAGGTAAGTCTAATGTTGAAGCTCTTCACGATCAAACTCAAACTGCAACAGATCCGGGTGTTTCTTCTAGGGGTGTTGCTGGTGGAGTTGTTTGTGATAGTGGTATCTATCCTGCTGCTGCCAGTCATGATTATGAGCATGTTGGTGCTCAGAAAAAAATAAATATGTTTGAAAACACCCCTTGCCCAAGTCCTCCCTCTCACCCCTACACCGGTCCCTTCCACACTTACAGTGGTATCCCTCACCCCTTCTCACACTAATGTTCTCATTGCAAACGCAAAGTGTGCAAGGACAGAGAGGATAAACTCCTCGACAAGCTAGAGGCTATTGCTGAAGCTGTCGAGTAGTTGAAATCCAGGAGCGGTATCATACCATCCAACGAGGTGAGGGAGCCATGCACTCCTACAGTAGAGGTTAGGAGGAAGAGAGGAAAAATTAGACAAATTCTCTTCGTTCTGAAATCATCAAAAATTGTAACTCCCCCCCTCCAATAGTTATTAAAGTTCAGGGGCCGCCGAAGAAGGTGGACATATTCGCGGTGCTTGGCAAGGAAAAGAAGAAGGAACTGGAAGAATTCATCAAGATGAAGGTTCAAAAAGAATACACCATGCATTCATTTGCCGCCAAAGACTTCTCAAATATGACAAATATGTGTGTGTGGTAGGAGGACAAGGTAATTTTACTTTTGATAACCTACCCTTCCAATCTACTCCATGAAGAAGAATCTACGTAGCAGATGTGTAATCTGTTGCAAAAACTTAGTATTTTGTTGCAACATAATACACATCTGTTGCATAAGTTGCGTTGGTTGGGTAATCTGTGAACTGATTCAGAGAACCCTCTGCATCGGATTCTTTCATCGGCAATCCATTCTGAATAGTCGTTGATCAATTGTGTTAGTTTTTTTGAAGCCTAGTCCGAGATGTTGAACCCTTCAAACGGGTAATTCTTTCATTCTCCCAAACTGACAGGCTCCACTTTTTCTTCATCTTTGGAAGCAGTTGATGGATTATCAACTGTGATATTATGCTCTTCGACAGTAGATGTGACATCCACCTGGAAAGCCAGAATTGTCAATATTAAGTAGAGATATACAATAAATTTTCTATCTGTTGCAATAGATGAGTCTTATGTTACATCAGATGGATTATCTGTTGGGACAAATTCGAATAGGTAAATTAGAGCAGTACGATAATTTCGAACAGATGACCCATCTGTTGCAACATAAGACTCATCTGTTGAAACAGATAACGAATCTGATGCAACATGTTAGACAACAGTTGCAACAGATGTATATATCTGTTTGATAATTTTCAGCAGATGTATCATCTGTTGAAACAGATATGTGCTTGTTTGTTTTTTTGGAACAGATGATGTACATTCACCTTTTTCAGCTCATGCTGCTCTTCTGTGGCCCTTGCACACTGAACATCGATGCAAAACAAAGATAGAGGCATCAGAATTTTGCTTTTTTTTATGATTGATGATGCCTTGAAAGTGTCTTTCCTTCTCCTCTTAGCCGCCTTGATCTCTAGTGGAGTGTCTGAATATAAAATTCTCTTTGATGGAATGACACCCCTCATAGATGTCATTTTTTTTACAGAAGCAATTAGTACATTAATAACATTAATCACTCCATCGTGTTTCGCCTTGTAGTCTTGACATTTGCATGAAGAACATTCGCTAGATGCGGTAAAATCTGGAGAAAAATCTGTACAACCATTATGATCATAATCATAATGGCTTGTTTCAAAAACTGTAAGAGGAGCATCATTAGCCCCACCCTCCAAAATTATTTTTCTTGTGATGGTTGTTTCTCCAAAAAATTTCATTTTTATTCCATCAACGACCTTAGGGTCCGATAAAGTTTGCATAGATCGTAAAGTAAGAAAAAATGGCATCTTCAACTCTCAGTTGGTCGGAACAAGCCATGGATGGACAATCTAAAATAAATCGGTACATATATTAAGAATGATGATGAAATCATTTAATCATTAATTAAAACAAAAACGTGATTAGAATTGGACTTACTGCTTCCTTGGGGGGATTGAAAATATCAAGAATTTTGCATTTTTATTGGTTTTGGCCGACAACCATCTCAGAATTCTTGGACAGGAAACTTTTTTCTGGTAGTTCACTTGTGGTCTCAAATAAGAAATGGCTTCAAATGCCCAAGCCTATAACATAACACCAATAAATCAAAAGCATTATTGAATAAAAAAATGATGAATCATATCATGATAAAAGAAATATTTACCATGAAGGCCCATGGAAAGCCATATAAGTTGACTATTTTTGGCATTAACGGAGTCAACAAATATCCGACAGTCATTTTGAAGCTATCTTAACCCCAAGGATAGTTGTTAAATGCCTCAAGATCCTCGAAGAGATTTATTAAACTGAGACTTATGTTGTTGTTAACGTCTCTCGCCCAAAGAACATTATGTACAAACCAAACCAAGCACAATGATTGCTTGTGCTTCTTTGAAAGTTCTTTACCTTTCAACGCTTCTATCAGATTTTTATTTTTGAAGGTTGGACCAACAATGGACACCAGGTCATCACGATCACTCGACTTGCCTTTTCCTTTTTTGGGTGTGCGGGGTGCTTTTTTTGGGTCAGAGTAGGTATAACTTGAGAAGTAGGAGGATAGCATTTTAGTCCGGTAACTATGGCAAACTCCTTCCAACCAAAACAAACAGGCATGCCACAGTAATTTATCCACACCTCATCCATCTTATCTTTATTTTCATACATAACCCTGCGCTTAAGAAGATCATATACCATTTTCATCTGGAAATGAGCATTGTTGTCCTCTGGTAAATCAATATATTGCCCAAAGCTGCTTTCCCTGAAATAAGAATCCAATTTTTGTTCTCGGAGTATTTTTCTGAAGGCGTCGAAAGATTTTCCTATGACTGACTTAACCACGAGATCACCTATTAAATCTGTGGCACCATCGCACTGCATTCTCACAGGATAACGATCAATGTTGAAGGTTTTGACCAACTCTTCGTCGGAAGGGATATTAGCATTTGGATCATCTCTTTTGAAAGATTCCTCTTCCTCGTGTTCATTATCTTCTGCTCCTGATTGAGATAACGCTTGTAAAGCAAGCTCATAGAGTGGTGGATGTAGCTGAGCTGCTGCATTTGTATCTTTACTTGGACTTGATTCGATTTTTTTTCTTTTGGGAGCCATGTTATCTTAAATTAACAGGAACATAACATAGATTATAATTGATTAATGCATAACAGTAATATAATAGTTCCAACAGACAACTAATCTGTTGCACCAGGTATGTTATCTGTTGCAATATATAACTGACCTGTTGCAATGGATGAGTAATCCGTGGGAACCATAAAAATAGCACTAATCTGTTGCACATGGTATTTTATCTGATGCAACGTATAACTGGCCCGTTGCAATGGATTTTATCTGATGGAACATATAACTGACCCGTTGCAACGGATGACTAATCCGTTGGAAACCATAAACACAGATCACTAATCTGTTGCACTAGGTATTTTATCTGTTGCAACATATAACCGACCTGTTGCAACGGATGAGTAAATCATTGAAAAGAATAAAAATGGATCACTAATCTGTTGCACCAGGTATGTTATCTGTTGTAACATATAACCAACCTATTGCAATGGATGAGTAAACCATTGAAAAGAATAAAAACAGTCCTAATCTGTTGCAAAATGAAGAGTAAATCGTTGGAAAGAATAAAAATAGATCACTAATCAGTTATCTGTTGGATCAATATTGTTTAGATTTCTTTCAAACAGAAGAGTCTTCTGTCGCAACAGATGAATGATCTGTTAGATTGTTCACCTGTTGCATCAGATTTTCATAGTTGCATCGGATTTTCATCTGTTGCATCAGATTTTCATCTGTTGCATCAGATTTTCATCTGTTGCATCATATATTTCATCTGTTACATCAGATGTTTCATCTGTTGCAATACCATTTTTACTAAGACAAACAATAAATCAACCCAGCAACACCAACACATCACACGCATACACACACTAAGAACATCAACTGTGACAAAAAATAACCAACAAATTTGAATCAACAGTACGACAATAAGAAGAAGAAATGCTCGAAATTAGGATTTTATTCAGTCCACATTTCAATACTAGAAGAGTAGTTAGCTCAAGTTCCTCTGTTTCTTCATAATTTTTTACCAGTGAAAAAGGAAATGGGACGACAAAGAACTCGAAGTTGTTATCGCCGGAGAAGTCTTCATGTCGATTGACGGTTGAAAGTCGAAAAGAAACTCGCCCGACTATTTGTCGCCGGAGGTTGAAGAGAGAAATTTTGCAGAACTGTTGGTTGGGAGAGAGTTGAGAGAAGCTGGAGAGAGGGAGTGATTGATTTGGATTGAAGAGGGGTGTGAGTTGGGTTGATTTGTATTTTTGAAAAGATTATAAAGTTTTGAAAATATTAATCAAGTCCACAATTAACTTAATCAAGTTTCGTAATGATGTCTGCCCTTTAAGTTGGTCAATGTCACCAATTCTTCATTCAAGACTTAAAAGACACCTTTCCTTCAATTTTCTATGGTATCTTTATCTTAATTAATTGAGACCATTTCATAGAATATAAATATAATATAGATCTAAAAATATGAGATATTAATAAATTGAAATGATAGGATGATAATGTTGCTTGCCGGGCTTTAGCAAAAATCGAACCGACCGATAAGCCGAACCGATAAAAATATTATTGGATTATTGGTATTGGGTTATCGGGTTAATGGTTTTTTATTGGTTTTATAAAAGATTTTATTGGGTAAACGGTTCGGTATCGGTTTTAGCTTATTGGGTTATCAGTTAAATCGATAACCTAATAAGGATACACTAAGTTATTGTTTTATCCCTATTTATGTTATATATTTAAATCTCTCTCTCTCTCTTTATCTATCTATCTATATATATAGAGAGAGAGATAGATATGTGTATGTATATAGATTATATGCACTACTAATTCATAATTCAGTGATTCACAAAGTATTAACCTATTCAGGGCAACAAAGGCATAATATAAAGTTCGACTATTATCGTAATAAAAAGCTTGAAGCATTTATAGCTTCCAACAATTAGGATTCAATTTTTTTCCTAACTAACATTCAGTTCAAGTTTGAAGATTCTTGTAAACTAAAATGCATTGCGTAGGTTTTGGCGGCAATTAAGATTTCATTTTTTATGTTAGCTGTTACTATTTCTATTTTATAAGTGTCTTCTTATTGGTTAAATCGAAAACCGAACCGTTAAGGACCAAAAATCGATAAACCGAAATCGATAAAAAAATATCTTATTGGTTGGTTATTGGTTTTACATATTTAAAAACCGAAAACCGATAAACCGAACCAATAATACGTAAAACCGAACCGAACTGACCGATGCACCCCTAGGGCTTTTAGATAAATTTATTTATTTAGGATCCTTTTACATTATTTGTTGGGGAGGAATTTATTTTGATTCCCTTATGTTGAGAAATAGATACATTGACTAGGAAACAAATAGGTAGAAAATGATATTGGGTGGTTATAGTGTGAATAAGATGCAGAAAACATAATCTTTCATAGCACATAAGATCAGCAAATAATTAACTAAGAAATTAAAGTATTAAATATTACATTTTATAATAAAATACGTCACTATTGGACGTAATAGGCATAATAATGTCTAAAGATTGGAGAATAGAGAATGCCTTGGCCTTGAGGCTAATTATTCTTTTCAGTAATAAAATAAAACAAAGTAAATACTACTCAAATATTGATAACTTCAAATAATGAGTTAATTATGAGCTTTATAAAAAAATAACAAAAAATACATTTCATGAGTGAGAAATTGTATTTAAAGGTGTCCAGTGAAAAAAATATAAATATATCAAGTTTATAAGATAATGGTAAACTTGTATGACAATGTAATAATATTATGTAAAAAATAATGTAAATGGAAAACAAGAAACGAGTAATACATAAAAATGATGATTGTGAACAACTACCAAATAAGTCAAAAAAAAAAAAATAGAAATAAAGAAGTTTTAAGAAACATTTAATTATAATATTTTTTCGTTAAGTAATTATAGCATATTATTAAACTATTTTAGCATATTATTAAACTATAATTAGATTCAATTCAAATTATTTATAGCGCAAATTATATAATTATGACATTTGAATTTCATTAAAAAGATACTACAATAATTGCTGCATATAACTTTTTCATTTGATTATATAAAAAAATTATTGTTGGATAGTTGCAATGAGATAAGACAATATTTATGATATTGGTAAAATGTATGATTTAACAGGCTTAAACAAATCAATTAATACTTTGATATAATAATTTATATGTGTTAATAATTTTCGCGCAATGTGCAGGTATTATACTAGTTTGATAATAAATTTTGAAGATGAAACTTAAAAATTTTAATTTTTAAAAATTAAAGTTGTGATTGGATATGTATTGTATAGAAATTAAAATTTCTCCTTAAAATAGTTGATACTCGAAAATTTTTGAAAATTAAATTTTTAAAATTTAAGACGATTCACAAATATTTAAAGATAAATTTTAAAAATTCAATTCAAAATATACTTTCAACACAATAATATTTTTCTCTCATATCTACTACTTGTATGACCAATCAAATCACAGTTCCTAAAAACATCATTAATGCTTTGCCATAATCAATCTCCAATTTCATCTATAAAAGCATAGCCACACAAAGTGGAATTCACCAAATCAATAAGCTTATAGAGAGAGATAAAGAGTGTTGAAACATGGCAAGTGATAAGGGAAAGATTCAAGTGGCAAGTGATAAGTATAGGCAGGTCCTGCATGAAGATGAGGCTGCCGCTGCAGGAACCATTGAGTGGAGACATGGTGGCCCTCCAATTTATGACAGTGTTAATAAGCTCTTTGAACAAGGAAGGACTAAGGTTTGTGTTATTTTCGTCGTTTTATTTTAATTGTAGTTTTTAATTTTTTTCGTATCTAGCAATAAAATTGATAAATATTTCTTTTTAAGAATTGGTAATATTAAAAGAAATATTCTTTTTATAGTTAAATCCCAAGGATATAAAAGTAGAAGATTAGTGTCTATGGATGGACCGTATTCAGTAATTAGGAGAGCTTTGGGGTGGGTTATGTGGGTGAGGTGTCTTTGGTTTGTTAGTATAGAATATTACTGTGTGGGTGCCTCGTTTCTATTATGCCAACTTGCTTCATGCTTTATTATGAATTTGCTTATTATTCTTTATTCTGAGCTGGGGTCTATCGAAAACAGCCTTGCTACCTCTCCGGAGATAATGGTATGAACTGTGTATATTTTACCCTCCTCAGATTTCACTGTGTGGAAATACACTGAATTTATTATTGTTGTTGAAGCTAAAATAATATTTAAAATGAAATGAGAGGGAGTAATATTTATCATTTTCGTTGACAATACAATTCTTTTCTGTTTATTTCAATAACATTTTATGGAATCTATATACAAAGTACTATTATTTCTTCTTGAATCAATAAAATGAAGAAATATATTTTAAACTATTATTTAAATTTTAAAAAGTAAAATTATCATGGTAATATTTACCATCTTTCTTGTCAATACAATTCGAAAGACATAAAATAATTATTAAAGTTATCTCGAATTTGCAAAAAGACGCTTAATATTTGCAGGTGATTTATTACACTATAAAATTTATTTAAATTTTTATAAATAAATATTTTGAATGTTTTGCGTCTATGCGTGTGGTCACGCTTATGACGTACGTGATGAAGAAAATTGGCTGCAACTATCAATTAAAAATTGTCATGTGTAGTTAAATTTGATAATTATTTCAAAAATCCTTTATCTCCTTTTTAAAAATTATTTTTTCTTCTAAACCTCCATTATTACAGCCATTGAAGCTTGACTTCAAAAAAAGTCACTCTCTTCTCAACCAAATCAACCTTAAAAGATAAAAAAAAATTCATTTATGTTCTAATTTTTTCTTGCTTTTCAAATATTGAAGCTTTAATTTCGTCTTAATTTGATTAAAATTTTTGAAATCAAGTTCTATTTTCTAATTAGATTTTGAGGAAAAAAATTCAAGCAATGTCAAATTCGTAATTTACCTACACTACGATCGATCTATCCTCGCAAAGTATATTTCAATCAAAATAATTATTTTTGGAGAGAGTTACTATTGTTAGGTGTTGTCGCCGGAAAACTAATGTCATTACTGATTTGGGGTTCATTCATCGGTAAAAAATTTTGACAAGACAAAGATGGAGGAAGTTGGAGATGGTGTGGTGTTCGAAGTTTAGGTGGCGGGAGTCGGTGGTTATTATTTGAATGTTAATGGCAGTGAAGGATGTTAATGGCGATGGAAGTTTGAGGGAAAAAAATGGAATAGAAGTTAAAAAAATTAAATTAATTAATTAAAAAAAGAAGGTGACCAACACACGCTTAAACTTCGGCTAGGATTGAAGATAAAATCAATTAAAATGATTCATTTATAATAGTTTTTATAACTTCTGTGAAGTAATAAATCGCTCATAAAATTAAAATGTCTTTGTAAAAATCTCAAACAATTTCAATAGTTGCTTTATTTCTTTTCTTTTCTTTATTTTAACTTTTTATTGAATAGCAGTAATTCGTAGGTTTCATGGTTTTGAAATAGGTATGGGCAGAAGGGTCTCTGGAGGAAACAGTGCAAAATGCTATAAAGTCATGGGAAATGGAGCTTTCTCACAAGACGCGCGTCAAGGACTTTAGGACCATTAACCCTGAAAAATTCAAGCTCTTTGTTAATGGTAAGGCTAATTACCAAAAACAATCTCGATCACTAAGATCGATTTTTGTTAACTTGATGGAATTGTATAGTAATATTCAGATTTCAGTCTGTTAAGTATATTTATTTTTAAAATTTATATTTATATTAATTCATTCATTAAATTAGTCTAAATTAGTTGATCAAATCTTATAGAGTATTAAAATTATCAAAACATCTCCTTAAAAGGTTTGCATATCTATTTTTAATCGGTAGAAGATAGGACTTAAAACTTACAAATTCTGCCTAAATTTAATTATATCACATTGCATCCAAGAAGTCCAAACAATCTAAAAAGGACCAGTTCTTTAAACTAGAAATGTTTTTCAAAGGTAAATTTTTAAAATTTGTTCCAAATTTATGGTTTAGAAGATATGTGAAGATAATTTTTCAAAATCTATGATCAAATACTAGCATAATTTAATAAATTTTAAGTAAAGAATGACAAAAAAAATTAGTCCCCAAAAAATGGGTTTTCTTGAATAGATTTGATTTATTTGAACAAGTGGCCATTTTTATTTTCTTGAATTAGTGTAGGTTTTATTTGCAAGTTTATCGTGCTCTAATTTATCTGTAGCTCATTAAAGTAGATTAAAATTACTATGAAATTTACGAAGCTCAGTTACAATTTATTTTTTCTTCCACGAGGATTAGCCAATATTTCTTGTACCATAAATAAGATAAAATCTCAAGAATCCTTAGTTTTTGAATATTTTAGCATACACATAATATAACATACACTAAGTAGTGCATCTAGATTGGAAGCCTCTAAGTCTAATTATTATATTTTTTAAATATATTTGACTTATTCTGAGTATATTTTAACGAAATGATATTACATTTATATAATAAAAGTTTTTAGGACTTTACTTGTTTGCTTAGTGTCAAGAAATAATATAATAAAGTAAAAGAGACTATATTTATATATGATTAATAACCAAATTAACAATGGAACCAAAAGTCGATCCAAATCCCAACCCAAATTGAACGGTAAAGCATGAACATCCCTAAATGATGCAACCGTACGTCTTGATAATTTTTTGAAGTATTAAATAAATAAAAAAGAAAAAAATCTATATTTTACAAGCCACAAAACATTATTTTTCACTAACACAAGTCAACACACCTTTATTGCATGTAAACATTTTGTAGGGAATATTAATTTAGTTATTTTATATATGTTGGGGGAATGAACAGGAAGAGAGGGACTATCAGCAGAAGAGACGCTAAAAGTGGGAAGCTACAATGCGCTATTGAAGAGTTCAGTACCAGATGAATTCAAATACTACAAAGCAGATGAAGAGAGTTTCGAATCGTCTCACGATGCTTTTCGATCAGCTTTTCCGAGAGGATTTGCCTGGGAAGTGATCAATGTGTATACAGGGCCACCAGTTGTGACATACAAATTCAGGCATTGGGGTTTCTTTGAAGGTCCATTTAAACTACATTCACCTACCGGTGAGATGGTCCAGTTCTATGGTGTTGGCATAATGAAGGTTCCCCTTCTCTCTCTCTCTCTCTTCCTCTTATATACTTTCTTCCTTAATTTTATTTATCACAATAAATTTTACATAACTCAAAAAAATGTATATTTTGATACATACTTATATTAACTAATAATGAACTTTGAAAATAAATAGTAGTTAATGTTGACGGGAGAATCAGAAAAATACTTAATTTTAGACCTAAAAAATAAATCATATAAAGGTTACTTTTTGAAGTCAAGAACATCATGTAAAAAAAGTGTTTGATACGAAGGATAATATTTTTCACAAAATTCTTTTCAATTTTTTCATGTTTCATCGATTAGAATATTTAAAAGATATTTTTTTTTTTAAAAAAAAAGTTCTTTAAAAAAATAAAAAAGACTTTCCTAAATAAAAGTTAGCATCCCACGTCGATTTTTTCCTCAACACCCTTCAACACATCCCACACTCTCCACCACCACCTTTCAACATATGACATATCCCGCCCGCCACCCCACTTTCATATCCTGTGTTTGTCTCTATAATACTCCCTCTATTTAAAAAAGAATGAATTATTTTTTTTTTAATTCATTTAAAAAAGAATGGTATTTTTTCATTTTTGGTAATACTTTAATTTCAACTTTCCAAATAATATGTTTAGGGCCACAAAATTAAAAGACATTTTGGTACATTTAATACAACATTAATTTAAGACCACAAGATTCAAAAGTCTTCTGTATTATCACGTGTGTGTATGAGTGAGAGATAAAAATCATGAAGATTGAAGATATTTTTATCCTTTCATACATTTATCCCAAGAATAAATTATGATGGATTGTTATCCCACCAATTGAGTGGATAACTTATTTCAAGACTATTTATTAATTCCAGGATAAGTTATCTCGAATATTGTCAACTAAATTTACAATAAAAAATTTTATCTCAAAATTATTATTTTATCTTGAAATTATTTGCTTCAACACCTCAAACCAAACCTTCCCAAAGAGTATTAAGTGGCATTTTCTTGGTCAGCCATGATGTTTACTGTACGGTAGATGATGGGATCTCAGAAAAATATGGACTTGTAAGATAGTGACTATGCTTTGAGTGTGTAGTGAAAAGTACAACATTAACCTAATCCACTTGATATATAGGAGTAATTAACTTTTCCCAACATATCTGGGTGATCTTAAACTATGACACCATTCATGCTCTAAATTGAACACGTATCCTATCTTGGGTTCAATCAATTTGCTTTTCCAACTCCAACCCCCCTCCCAAGGCACAGTGTCTTCCCTGTCTCTTACCCCCTCCATTCCAAAATTAATTAAATTATTAAAATATAATATACATTTTAAGAATAAAGCTAAAGATCTAAATTAGTTGTGTATTTTTATTTTTATTCTTTTTAAACTTTAAAATATTAATAATAATCATTGAAACTCAACCTTGATAAAATTTACAAAAAAAACAATATTTATCTTGAATAAAGAACAATTCAATTATTTTGAATACTAAAAAATACTCCAACAATTTAATTATTTTAAAACGGAGAAAGTATTTGTTACTTCCTTTCTCGATCTCATTTATGTGTCATCATTTTTTTTTATTCATCTCAAAAAGACACCTTTTCTTATTTGATAATTATTTAAAGACATAATTTTACTTTTATTCTTATTAATCTCATTTATATATAAAATTTTATTTAATTAAAAATATTAATAGTATATTTTTTAATAAAGTTCAATTTGATAAAAATTATCAAGTCTTTTCTTATTTTTTAAATTTCATATCCGATCAAATTATTACACATGAAATAAAATGAAGGGATTACAACATAAGGATAACAAGCACTTCTTTGTCTCGTGTTTTACTCCCTTTCATAATTTGTTTTAAAAATAAGTATTATTTATATTTGGTATTTCTTTCATTTTAGTTTCCATGGTTTATCTTGATTGTATTCTCTTTAGAAAAATATTCATTAGGGTGAGTTACTAAATTAATTTTATTAATAATATTTTAAAATTTTAAATTTAATTATTAGTACTTTATGCAGTTATTTAATGATAATAATAATAATAATAATATTTTTTTTAAAAAAATTGATTTGTTAAATATAAGTAAAAATAATATTAATATATTTGTTGTGAGTGAGCTCCATAAAGTATTACTTTCTCTTCATTTTATTTGACCCTATTGATATAATACATCACATAAGAAAAGCAAACTGAATGACACGGAATTTCTCCAATATTAAGAAGAAGAAAGATTGCTAACATCTGCTAGTATTAAAGTTATGAGTTTAACTAGTTGTTAATCTTTTTGATATTGGCAGGTTGATGAATCTCTAAGAGCAGAGGATGTAGAGATATACTATGATCCAGCTGAACTTTTTGCTGGACTACTTAAGGGACCAACAATTTCTAAATCTAACATTGAACAACAGAGCCATGCTGATAATACCACCACTCAATCCTGCCCATACCACAACTAGTTATGTTGTCCTAATGGTCCTGTCTTAATGAGTTTATGCAACTTTTTTTTTATATAAGTCTCTGCTTATTCGAATTCATCAATTTTTCCTTTTATTCCAGCTGAAATTCTTAATTTATAATAGTTGCATTTGACTGTTCAATCAAAGGCTTGGATTTTCCGTTTATTAAGTTATTACATAGGTCCTTTCATTGAAAGGACTTCATGGACAAACATGCTGAAAATAGTGCATCTCCAAAGAATTGCCATATTCCTCCGGGAGTACCTAGTTACATCCGCTCTCCACTAGTCTTCTCCCAAATAACGATTTGGATTTTACCTCATACAAGATGTGGTGGTGTACTTAATCCCCAACAGAAGCAAACAGAATATATTACATAAATTTAATTTCCAACAAAAACAAACAGAATACGTTACATAGATCTTGCATCTAATTTTAATTTTTATTATATTAAGTGAATGATATCTCTCTAATGTAGGATTTGTCTTAAATTTCCTAATTCTATCATAATTGTGTTTTAATTCGGAAAGATTTTTATAGTGGAAAAGGTACTCTTTCATAATTGGTTAATTCTTTCTTGAGAAAATTAAGTCTTTAAATTAAAAATGGTGACAACTTTAACCAGCTAAGATCAAAGCTTCATTTAAATTTTGATTAAGTTAATTGGGGTGTAAAGTGTAATTTTTTTTTTTTTTTTAATTTTTTAAAAAGTTCTTCAACTCTAAATTTCAAATTTTAGAATTTCCCCCCTTTGTTATCTTTCAATCTTTTTTTTTCTCTCTTCAAATTTCTTTATCCCCATCTTCTTCTTCTTATTTTTTTTCTCTCTAGATTTTTCTCGTCTTCCATTTTCTTTTCTTCTTTTTCTTTCTCTTCTCATTTTGTTCTTCTTCCTTTTTAAATTTTCATGGACTACTTAAAAAAAAAATGAGAAGTTTGAAAAGAAATTTTTTGATTTCTTTTAAAAATGAATGAAGAAATAATTCAGCAAACTAAACAACTACGAGAGTTGCTACAACAGTTAAGGTAGTTGTTGCAACAACTACTATTAGTTGTTGTGTTACAATAACTATCGAAGTTGCTGCAACAACTATCACTGTTACTGCAACAACTTCGACTGTTGCTGCAACAACTTCGACTATTGCTGCAACAACTATCACTGTTGATACAACAACTTCGATACTTACATAATTTCTACAAAAAGATGTGGTTGGAGGATAAGCCCACGAAAAAAGTGATATTTATGGTAAAAGAGAGCTGGTGGTGATACCGAATGAGAAGATGACATTTGTTGCGGTGTTGATAGCGACGGTGGTGGAGGAGAAAGAAGGAAAATAGGCGATAGTTATATAGAGGGAGGAAATAATAGTGAATCTAAAAGAGGTGACAATGGTAGTGATAGTGATAGTGGAGGAAAATGAGGTGGCAACGGCAGAAACAAAAAGGGTGTGGAGGAGGAGTGATGGTGATGGTGTAGAGATTTTTGTGTAAATATGGTGTAGAGATCTTTGTATAAATAATAAAACTTGAGGGTTTTAAAATTAGTGTCATTAACACTAATCTTAAAATTATCACCTCTACTCAATATTTAAGACTTGTGTCACTTTTTTTTAGTTTTGAAACTTTTTTGTCACCCTTAGTTAATTTGTCCTTCTTTCTTGTGGAGAAGTTTTGAACTTCTATGAATAGAATACTCTCTTTTCAAGCCAAATCACAATAGCATCCACAATGTAGTGTTTAAGAGTTTTATCTATGGGGAGATTTTCTCTCAATTAGTTTTTATGCTTTTTGATTTAGGTTATTAATATGTAGGCCAATTGGCCGAACCACATCTTTAATATTATGTTTTAATTATTTTTGCTATCTTATTTATCGTCTCAATAGTTTGCAACTATTAGCTTCCGCATGACGCCCTCTCGATTTCGAAAGCGTATGGTTCAGTCATGAGTTGAAGACATGGTGAAGGGGATTTCAGTTATAGCTGCAAGCAATTTGATGATAATGAAGATCTTTGTCTAGCTACATATGGAGAAGGAGCTTAAAACATATTTTCAACATTCCTGCTGCTGAATTTTTAAAAATAAAAATAAGATATTTTTTAAATCACTTTTAACCCATAATATATTTAACTTTATTTTTTACCATGACAAGCAACAGTGATGAAGATTACGCGAAGAAAACGATGATGATCAATTTTGTCAGAAAATTCAGGCCAAGGGGAGATATGTTAGAATTTGTCCTGAATTTCCTATTTTACTTGGATTCTATCGTAATTGTGTTTAATTCGAAAAGGTTTTCTTATAGGAGACAATCTCTTCCAAAGTTGGTTAATTCTTTCTTGTGGAGAAGTTTTGAACTTCTATAAATGGAAGACTCTCTTTTCAAGCAAAACACAACAGCATCCACAATGTAGTCGTTTAAGAATTTTGTTTATGGGGAGATTTTCTTTCAATTTGTTTATATGCTTTTTAATTTAGGTTATTAATATGTAGGCTAATTGGCCGAATCATATCTTTAATATTATGTTTTTGTATGTTTTTTGGTCTTCTTATTTATCGTCTCAATAGTTTGCAACTATTAGCTTCCGCACGACTCCCTCTCGATTCGAACCCAACATGTAAAAGAATAGAGTGAAATTAGAAGCATTTTTATCCATTAGTGCTACATTGGATAATAACACACCGGCTTCTGCCATTTATGAACTTCTCATGTTATAATAGGATCAACTAAGAGCATAGAAATGACGTCCTACTAGTTATTTTTGGAAAAACTATAAGCGTCTTCATCTTTATATATGAATTCTGACACCCTTGTAAGATTGAACACAATCATGAGCAGAACCTTTGGTATAACCAGAGTGTGTTTCAGGTAGTTTTGATTCACAACCTTTCAATAATTCGTTATTATTTTTCTCATCTCCGTGCGTGTTTCTTCTTTTGTAACACCATATTCATTTATGTAAATTCGATAGCAGAAGCTGCATCTCCTCCTTCATGCTCTATCTGCATCCCCACAATATAAATTAAAAAAAGAAAGATAAAGTTAATTACTTCATGTTAAATAATGCTTATAAGATAAATGCATCGAATCCTAGTGCTTAAGTTTTACTTGCTGTTAGAGTACGTGCCCTACTGATCAGTGACTTTAACGTAAGAGTTGCCTATGGATGGAACGGGTTGCTTGATGTGTTCCAAGGAAGCAGTAAAACGGGAAGTAAATAACACAATGATTTTTTACGTGGAAAACACCCAGCTCAAAAAGGTGTAAAAAAATACGACCTGCACCTCTACATGATTTAACCCCAACTTCACTAAATAACTCTGAGCCTCAACAATACCTGATTACAAAATTCTTGTAACCTAGGAATTATAAACTCTAATTCCAAACTACACACACACCACCCAAGGTATGTGTTCCCAAAGTCTCTGAGTTTTCTCCAACTCGAAGACTAGCTTCTAGTTCAGTTTATAACATACTTAAACTAATATTACATCAATAGTTCAACACAATGAACAACTCCTAGCAATCAATACTAAAACTCTTAGCTAGATTCTATACTAGGACCAGGTTCTTCAGTTGTGTTTCTTCACTGATTGAGTAGCACTTCGTGAAGTCAATCTGACGATTGCTCTTTTCAGCTTTGTAAGTGCGTAAGTTACTCTGAATGATACATCTTCTATTTAATCACAACTCTTCAAAGAGTCATTCCCTATTTCAAACTCTCCCTTCAATCAGAACTCTCATAGCATAGAGTTCTACTTCAAGTGAGATTTCTTCTTCAATTTCAACTCTTATCTCCTTAGTGTTGTAGTCAAATTACAACTCTTTAAATCAGCACATATTTATTTCCTTGAGTTTATCTGAATTGACCACCTATCTTGTCCTTCCTTGATTTTTGCATGTTTGTCTTTAATCATCGATGATTTTTCTACAAGTTTCAGCTACATGAGACAATGTGTCTGTGAACCAACTTGACTGACATATTTCATATCACTTTGTCAGTTTTTCAATCATCAAAACTACATCGTACCCAACAAATTCTCCCTTTTTGATGATAAAAAACCTCTTGTCTTTGTGCATTCAAACATCTTCACCTGTAGGTACTAAAGTATAATACACTAGAATGAAACAGGTTAGTCAATGAGTTATAAACATTGCCACCCTCTTATCTTCCCCTTTTTGACATCATCAAAGAACCATTTCAGTGCATTAATATACTAGCCAAAGTTATTTGTTATGCTATTCATGGCCACTGGGTGTATCACCAAAATAATCAGACAAAGACTTTAGCCAACATAGTAATGTATTAAAGAGAGAAAGAACATGAGTCAATTAAGCAAGGATAGCCATTCCATTAAACTGTTAGCGTATGTTCCACATTAAACCTAAGCTAGTACTTAACAAAGCAAAACAATTGAGCATTAATAAAAAGAAACACGGTATAAGAGTAGGACATGGCTAAGTATATGAAGAGTGAGGAGAAAATGAGGAAGGAGTAACAGGTGATATCAACTATGCCAATTAACAAATGACTAAAATATTTTCAGCACTCTCTCGATCAAGGTCAAGCATCAAAGTCATGATCCTAGTCCTGAAAGACCTCTTATTTCACTTCATGAATGTCTTGTGTAGCTTCTAGTTCTGCCAAAGTATTTTTTTTGAAAATGAATATCCCACCTTTGAACCCTTCTTAGAAAAGTCAAATCTGAACTAGGAGTGAGACAACAACAACAACAAACCCAGTGTATTCCCACATAGTGAGGTCTGGGGAGGGTAAGATGTACGTAGTCCATACCTCTCTACCTCTAAAGAAGTAGAAAGGTTGTTTCCGATAGACCCTCGGCTCGAGACACAGAATACTAAACAAATTCATAGTAAAGCATGGAACAAGATGGCATAACATAAATACGACACCCACAAGTAATAGTAAACAGAGAAAAGTAAACAGATTTGTAATAAAGCATGAAATAAGGTATCATAACAAGAATAATACCCCCACCAAGTAATTCCCTACCCTAGCGACCCAAACTGACCCTAACCTTCTGCCCTAATTCGCGTCCCCTAGATCTTCCTATCTAGGGTCATGTCCTCAGTGAGCTGTAACTGCTTCATATCCCGCCTAATCACCTCTCCCCAGTACTTTTTCGGCCTACCCCTACCCCGCCTAAAACCATCCAAAGCTAGCCTCTCACACCTACGAACCGGGGCATCCATGCCCCTCCTCATCACGTGTCTGAACCATCTCAATCGGACTTCCCGCATCTTAATCTCCACTGGAGTCATACCAACCTTCTTCCTAATAGTCTCATTCTGAACTCTATCCCCTAGTCAGCCCATACATCCAACGCAACATCCGCATTTTCGCCACCTTCATTTTTTGAATGTGGGAGTTCTTAACTGGCTAACACTCCACTCCATACAACATGGCCGGATGGACTGCCACCCTGTATAATTTGCCTTTAAGCTTGGGCGGCACCTTCTTATCACACAACACCCCCGAAGCGAGCTTTTATTTCATCTATCCCGCCCCAATACGGTGAGAGACATCCTCGTCAATCTCACCGTTACCCTGAATCACGGACCCGAGATACTTGAAACTATCCCTCTTACATACAACCTGTGATTCTAACTTCACTACCACCTCATTCTCCAGCCTCACGTTATTAAACTTGCATTCCAAATACCCTGTCTTGCTCCTACTCAACCTGAACCCTTTAGACTCAAGAGTTTGTCTCCACACCTCTAATTTATCATTCACACACCCCGCGTCTCATCAATCAAAACTAAATCATCTGTAAAAAGCATACACCAAGGCACCTCTCCTTGAATACGCCGCGTCAACACATCCATCACCAAAGCAAACAAAAAGGGACTAAGAGTAGATCCCTGATGCAATCCTGTCAAGACAGTGAAATGCTCTGAGTCTCCTCTCGCCGTCCTCACCTGAGTTTTAGCTCCATCATACATGTCCTTAATTGCTCTGATATCTACCACCGGGACTCCACTCACCTCCAAGCATCTCCAAAGCACCTCCCTGGGGACTTTGTCGTATGCCTTCTCTAAGTCGATAAACACTATGTGCAGGTCCTTCTTTCTTTCCCTATACTATTCCACCAGCCTCCATACCAGGTGAATTGCCTCCGTCGTTGAGCAGCCAGGCATAAATCCAAACTGGTTCTCCGAAATAGACACTATCCATCTCAGCCTCACCTCGACCACTCTCTCCCAAATCTTCATAGAGTGACTCAATAACTTAATACCCCTATAGTTATTGCAACTCTGAATGTCACCTTTGTTCTTATAAAGAGGGATCATAGTACTCCACCTCCAAGCCTCGGGCATTTTTACCGTCTTGAAAATTCCGTTAAACAATCCAGTCAACCACCTTAAACCAGCCTCGCCAGAAAACTTCTAAAAATCCACAGGTATCTCATCAGGCCCCGTCGCCCTACCCCTTCGCATCCTGCGAACAACCTCTCTAACCTTCTCTACCTTAAAACGTCTACAATAACTAAAATCCCGACACTCCTCTGAGTGCTCTAGCTCCCCTAACACAATAGCTCTATCCCCTTTGTCATTCAAGAGCCTATGAAAATACGACTACCATCTATTCTTAATGTGGCTGTCCTCCACCAACACTGTACTGTCCTCCCCCTTAATGCACTTCACCTGATCGAGGTCACGACCCTTCCTCTCCCTAGCCTTAGCGAGTCTAAACAACTTTTTTTCCACTCCTTTCTCCTGTAACCCCGCATACAAGCTCTCAAATGCTGCCGTCTTAGCCGCCGTAACTGCTAACTTAGCCTTCTTCCTAGCTAACTTGTACTCTTTCCTGTTTACCCCCTTCTCTTCTTCATCCTTACTCTCAACCAACTTAGCATACGCCCCTTTCTTGGTCTTCACTTTCTTCTTAACCTCTTCATTCCACTACCAATCCCCTCGATGATGCTCGGCCCAGCCCCTAGAAATACCCAACACCTCACTAGCATTCTCCCTGATGCACCTAGCCACCCTATCCCATATACTATCCACGTCCCCCTACACTTCTACACCCCTATTCCCGCCAACTTCTCCCTTATCTCCCATGCATTCACTGGCGTCAAGCCGCCTCACTTAATTCTAGGTCTATACTCCTCACCCCTTCTCTTTCTATCCTTCTTTATACCCAAATCCATAACCAAAAGCTTATGCTGGGTCAAAATATTCTCACTCGGGATGACCTTACAGTCCCTACACAACACCCTATCCCCTTTCCTAAGCAACAAAAAGTCAATTTGGGTCTTGGCTATCGTACTTCGGAAGGTGATCAGGTGATCGTCCTTCTTCGGTAAGCCCGAGTTCACCACCACCATCCCAAAGGACCTTGCAAAATCTAATAGAGTAGCCCCCTCTTCATTTCTTTCCCCAAAACCAAAACCCCTATGCACATCACCAAAGCCTCCCGGTAACGCCCCGATGTGCCCATTGAAATCTCCTGCTACAACAATCTTCTCTGATCTAGGCACGCCTCTCACCACCTCATCCAAAGCCTCCCAAAACCGCATCTTTTCCTCCCCATCCAAGCCCACTTTCGGCGCATAAGCACTACACACGTTCAGGGTAAACCCCCCAATGACCAACTTAATAGTCATCAACCTATCGTTGTTCCTCTTTACCTCTACTACCTGACCTCTAAGATCTTCATCTACTAAGATGCCAACTCCATTCCTATGCCTCTCACTCCCAGAGTACCAAAGCTTGTAACCATTCACATCCCTAGCCTTAGACCCTACCCACTTGGTCTATTGAACACACGCAATATTAATCCTCCTCTTTCTAAGAATCTTCACAATCTCTATAGACTTACCCTGAAGAGTCCCTATATTCCAAGACCCAACCCTCAGCCTACCAACTCTATCAACACGTCTTCCTCTACCGCCCCTGAGGCCAAACCTTGGCCTCCCTCGCACCCCCGCCCTTTTCTCTTCCCCCGCCCCTACAACAGCCCCCCGCCTCAACCCCCTCGAACATGACCCTATCCAACCATCAACGCCCACAACCACTACTACAAGAAAATATAAACAATGGTAGTAACAAAGCAGCAACAGAAAATACAAGGCTCACACAAATTAGAAGAAATAATCAAGAAACAAAACTAAACTCAAATAGGGAGAAAAAACAAAACCAAGGTAAGGACAAAACTAACAGTAAGAAAATAGAGCACACTAATGGCCTGGCACCAAGGACAACCAAACAAATAATAAGGAGCGGTGCAAGTCACGAATATACTACAGCAGACACGCAAGTCAAGATACAGGAAATAGTATGATAAATAATATGAAGCAACATAAGAGGTTCAAAAACAGCAAGACAATAAAGACACCCTCAAAGTACACACTATATCTAAATTTTAAGAACAACAACTACTAAAAATCCAAATCACAGATAGGGAATCCCACTCAAATTACAGGCAACAAAAATATTGAAAAATCGCGCGATAAAATAAAGTTCAAGGGTTAGAAGTCACCGAAATACGTATATCATGTAATCTTCTCTTGCTTGTTGTGTTGGAACCCGGGAAATTGGGTCGCCGAAATCACTTCGCCGGAAAGCCATCGGCTCAAATCTGGACAGTAGTTGCAATATCCGGTAGCGACCCCCACCTGGATTTTGTGGCTCCGCCGCCTTTACCACTGACGTCCATCGAACCAGTCGAACCATCGAACCAGTTCGCCGAATCCGATCGCGGACCAATAACCAGTAAGTTGCTGCCTTCGAAAATTTGCTGACAGTGGAGAGGGGAGAAAGAGAGGGAGGAGGAAAGAGAGAGAGGGGGAAAGAGAGGGAGACCAAGAAAGAGAGGGAGAAAGAAGTGTGCCTACTTGTCGCCGGTGTTTTTTCGCCGTCGGCGTCTACTTCACAGAGACTGATCAGTCACGTCAAAGAGAACACAGGGGAAGGGAGAGACCAAGGGAGAGATATGGAGCAACATACTTACCTATCACAGGCGTCTGCTTCGACGGTGACGGCACGGTCTGTATACACATTTTGAATTTTGAGCAAAATCCAAGTACCAAAATTGAATTTTGAGGGAAACCCAAGTTGTGAAATTGGATTTAGAGGGAAACCCAGAAGGGAATTTGGAATCCGATGAGTAATTCCGGTGACAGATCTAGGGTTTGGGCGGTAGAAGTAGGAGAGAGAAAGAGGAGAGCAATGTGATAATGAAGTTCACTAAAAAATCTGAGTCAATTAGAACCCAAAAGGAGAGTATATCCTTTTTTTTTAATCCTTCAAAAACATATGCTGCATGTGATTGATAATTAATCTTGTCAAATTCATGGTACAAAAACTGATATTTTGGTTGAAAGAGAAGAAGATATTTCTAGTGTAGGATTAAACACATTTGTGCATAACCATTTGGAGAGAATCAAAGAAAGTTTGGTCAACCAATTCATTAGATTTATAAGAAAAGATGAGGATGGAGTGTGAGGAATTGAACAGGTGTGCTCAACTGTTTCAACTTAGACAACCTATGCTTATGTCAGTGTAGAACATACCTGATAAGACGAACTTTGTGGTCACAATTGCTTGCTTGTACCTATTTTTTTGCACAATCTAATACAAAATTAGGTTAGAAGAGTCAAAAATCTAAAATTAGGACACACAACTAAATGTGCAAGATTGAATTTTAGCAAATAAGATTAAGAAGAAAAATGGTTATTCTAATTTCTTATAAAAAATATGTTGAGTCAAATATAAACATGATACACAGAGTATTTAAGATTAATTTTGATCGCCAATTGTTATTTTTGACTTGGGTTCACCTCGCATCTCTCTACCTTTAAAGGGTCGTTTGGTAGAATGTATAAGAATAGTGCAGGATATAGTGTATTAGTAATACTTGCATTAGTAATGCTGATATTAGTTATGTCAACATAAATTTTTATGCTTTGTTTGATTTGATGTATTATAAATAAATGTAAAAATATATATTTTATAAAATAATATTTATTTATAAAAATACGCTCCAAACTAAAAATATAAGAACACAAACCCTTCTTCCTCAAACAAATCCAAAACATAAAAACTCAAACCCTTCTTTCCCAAATTTATAACCTCCAAAACAAAAAAAATTCAATGTCATATCCATGCTCCAATTACAAAACTACGAACTTGGCATACTTCAAAGAAGAAACGAGTCCACAGTTATTCATGAAACAAGTCACCTCGATTTTGTTGTAGAACGAAAGTATGAATTACGTATAAACGGAAATCTTTGTTGTTTTTGGTTTGTTTTCAGATGAAGAATATAAAACTGCTCTTGTTTTTTTCTAGACTGTTGGAATATGGATTTTGAATTTGTTTCTTTGTTGATAGCTGCAAAATAGGCAAAGAACCATGGAAAAAAGACTTGGAGAGGGGGGGAATGTTTTAGTAGGTGAGGGGGTAAATTTTTCATTTATAAATTAATACATGTGTTGAAATACTTGGTATTACTAATACATAGGAAATGATGAGTATTAATAACACACATCTTAACATACACCTTAATACACAATAGTGTGTATAATTAATGCAAGTATTAGTTATGCATAGTCTAAAAAATGACACCAAACATAATATTACTAATAAACAAAGAATAATACATGTATTATATTTTTAAGGGAAAAGGACATGGGCTGACCATTTTTAAAAGAGAAAAGACATCTTTTCCCCCCTGAACTTGTCCTCCAAACTCACTTTAGCACTTAAACTTAACTTCCGTTTATTTACCCCCTTAACATCTTTAAAGTGAATTATTTCAACCCCTTAACAACCCGCGTGTAAACAAGTGTTGCTGGACGCGTAAAAACTAATTTTTGTCTTTTTAATTTCTTTTCTCTTTCTTTTAAATACCCATTTGAACCCCCCCTAACGGTTATATCCATTATTCTATAAAAAAAACTCTAATTTGTCCTCCTCCTTATTCATCTTCAATCCAAAATTTCTTCAATTCATGAAAGTTATGTAAAATTAAAATTGCTTTCTCTTTATTTGTATTAAGTCGCATAAAGGTTAGATTAAAAAACATAAAATCGAATTGATTTTAGCTTCGTCCCTTTTCGTATTAAGGTATAATCTCATTCATTACTTTGTCTATGTTTTATTAGGAATTACTTTTGTAATGAATTTCTGAATTACTTTGTTTATCGTCTCCTTTAATTTTGTTTCTAAATTTTATCTTATTTGTTGAAATGAATTTCTTATAGCACACAATAATGAAGTCAGTTAACTTGAGTAAACTATGTATGGAGGAAAATGATTCTTCTTTGAAGCAAGTTATTCATTGTAATCACGAAATTTTGTTGCATTTGAAGACATCTTGGACTTCAAGTAATCCCGGTAGAAGATATTGGGCATGTCCTTATTATGGGGTAAATATCTAATTTTGCATTTTCTCTTGTTATTTCGACAGAATTGATTAAGAGAAATGAGGTTAAATCATTCTTTAATTGTCACCATTGAAGGTTCCAAGATCTTGCAACTTTTGGCATTGGAGGGATTCAGAAGACATTAATCCGAGGTCCAAATATGTGATTCCTAAACTAATTGAAAAACTAGGTGAGCTTGAGAATGTAGTTGAATTTTGTCATTTTAATGAAGTTGATAAATTGATTGGATTGAGCAAATCAATCAAGGAAGGTTCAGAAGAAGTTGACAATCCTAAAGAATCCAAATACGATGATAATGGGATTAATATGAAATTGGAGAAGTTGGAAGAAGAGATTC
This sequence comes from Capsicum pubescens, assembly GCA_030864215.1. Taxonomy (NCBI): domain Eukaryota; kingdom Viridiplantae; phylum Streptophyta; class Magnoliopsida; order Solanales; family Solanaceae; genus Capsicum; species Capsicum pubescens. The sequence continues at coordinate 180,915,789 of CM061539.1, read as the reverse complement.
GAAAGATCAAAGAGAAAGAAAAGAATTGGAGACGAATAGCTGAAGGAAAGACTAGAGACAATACTCACTTCTTTGTTGTGTTTTTTTGTTGTATATTAGTAATAGCTTTAAGCTATTTGGTTGGGATGCTCTCTATGAAAAATGATTCAATGAGGTTACCTTAGCACTAGGTTGTTGTTATATGATGTGTTGCAAATTATTGTGTTGAGTAGTGCAGCTTCTTTTGTATTTGGATTCTCTTATATATATGAAGAAGAGAAAGGTTGTTAGATGAAGTGAATCATGTTTGTTTATCTTTTGTAATGGTGCATCTTATACTTTTTTTGTGTTTGTTTGAGTATTTATTGTTAAATTGATTGCATTTGAATCATTTAGTAGCCCAAAAATAAGTGTAGGCAACAAACTGTAATTTGAAGCTGCAAAATGTCAAAACACTGCAGGCATATAACACAATAGAAATGCAGTCACAACTACATATATTTCAATAGAAACATTAGCCAAAAAAATGTAGTCACAGCTGCAGATATTTCAACAGAAACATTAGGTAAAAAAATACAGTCACAATTGCTGATCTATTAGCCAAAAATACAGTCACTACTGCATCATTGTTTTCAAAACATGTTAAATTCGTTCAGTCACAACTGCATAGTTTCTGTCACCACAATTGAACTACTAGCTAAGTTAAAATCACCACTGTTTCATTACACACCATCAATACACAAAGAGAAAAACATAATCAAACTTCTACTGAAAAGATGTTGAACTTGTTTGTCTTAGATGATTTAGTTCAGCAACATTTGACCTTGTCCTCATTCTTTTATGTGCTCTTATGTCTTCAAGTCCTTGTTGGGTCATAGCTTTATTTCCTTTCTATTTCACACCTGAGGTTGGTTTATGATGTCCAAGATTTTCAGTCACTATGAAGGAGTTCATAGGCATTCCAGGCTGACAAAAATAAAAGAGAACAAATTTAACTAAAAACTTGAAAAAGGTTTACTTTAAACTAGACAAATATAATCAAGAACTTTTAACTTACATTGAAGATTTTAAAACCACTCTCTGTATGAAGTGTAGACACCTAATTTTGTCCCTCCTAAGTCTAATTTTATTCATTTTTTAGCTCACCGTACCACACACCCTCATCCTAACAACCTACCACTACCCCTACCCCTACCTAATTCACCCACTAACCTGCACAAACCCACGTGCCAATAGCAACAACTTCATTGACTTTTTTCCTTTCTTCTTTGGACTAAAAAAAAGACAATAATAATACACTTTGAATTTGACAAAAAAGGAACATTCATCACTCTCACAAGAACACGGCTATATACGCACACACACTTCTCTTTTTTTCGGATTCACACTTCCCTCACCACACGCACACACATAGATCAGAGAACACGGAGAGAGATAAATTGAAAGGGATATAGGGAGAAAACGCCACTGTTGTAGTGGAGAGAGAGAACAAGTCGGAGAGAGGAAAAATGGAGAGAAGAGGGAGATATTTGAGTGAGAGAGGAGAGAAAAGAGACTAGGGTTGACTGTTCCAGTGTTCTTGGCTGGAAATAGTATCCTTTCACCAGAAAAATGTTGTTGGCATCTCTTTCTACTTGTTTCGGTCATCGTTGGGGCTCACCGGAGTTTCGACGGGGTGGTAACTGTGGATTTCGACCCTGACCGGGCTCGAATCAGTCGAGTTGACCGGTTTTGGGTCTAATTCCGGTGAGGTTTAATATAGTTCTGGCAAGATTCAGTTTAATCCCGGCAAAATTCCTTCTACTAGTCTCGATTTTGTCCGTATTTTGTTTTGGGTGTTTACTGTTGTCATGGTTTTTTGAGTTCGAATTGGATTTCGGAGTTATCCGTGTTGGAGTTGGATCATAGTCGAGATTTGGTACCCGTTGGGGCTCTCGGGATGACTCTTATTTCTCTTCTTAAGTCAATCGAAGGTTTTTGAGGTCCAATTCTCAACTCTACTCTTTTATTATCATTGTGATTAGTGTTTATGATTGGATATTTCTGTTGATGTTTTATATTGTTTATCCGTGAGTAATTAATTATGGCATGAATTTGATGTTGGCATGTGTTTGGAATACTGTTTTGTGTGAAAATTTATCGCAAAAAAAAGGAATTTGGGGTTGGATGGTAGCACTTGATAAAAATGAATATGGATTAGTCTTGATTTATTGTTGTTGATTTATTTCGAGACAAATATTGATGTTAAACGTGATAGTATCATGTTTTAGGTCGAGTTGGGTAGGCAAATTTTAGGTGGTGTTTTGTTGAATGATTGAATGTGCGTGTGAATGTTTCTTTCTACTTTATCGTACAAGATTTGAAGATGTATTCATTTGGCCGAGAATGTCCCGAGGTATTTTTATTTATTTGTCGGGGAATGCCCCGAAGTATTTTGTATCCGGAGGACGTCCGTGATGAAGGCCCAAGGCTCTGGGTAAGCATTGGAGCATAGTTTAGAATTAGCGTAGATTAGATAGGATTTTTTTTCGCATTTTTATTTTGGACTGTATAATTTGGACTGGACACTATATTTTTTACTCGTTTTGTTTGTTTGTTTGATGGTTTGTTTATTTTACGTGTTTTTGTGTGGTTTATACATTCGTAGTGTTAAATTAGCCGATACCCTTCACCAAGCGACCGTGGTCGAACCACGGGATCGAGGGGTGCCTAACACCTTCCCCTCGGTCAACAAAATTCCTTAGCCGGAATCCCTATTCACAGATTAGTTTTTAGAGTCAAACTGTTTTGAAAAGGATCTTTCAAAGGTGACTTGACACACCGGATTATGTCAAGTGGCGACTCTGAATAAAAAATATAAATAATCATTTTTCAAAACAAATTTTCAATCTTTTGTCACTTTAATAATAAAAATCCTTTTGAAACTTAAATCGAATCTTTTTGGAGTTAAAAATGGGTGTGACAGCTCTGGCGACTCTGCTGGGGAATTCTAAATTATTCGAGCTTATTTTTTGGGAGTTGTATCGGCTTAATTTGGTACTATAGGTGTATAGAACTTTTGTTTGTGTTGTTTTGTGTTATTGTTTACCATTGTTGAGTGCCTACGTTCTCTTTGTTTAACAGTTTTTATTTATATGTTACCACTTTATATCTGACATCATTTGCATAACCTGAGTCAATTCTTTCTTCAACAAGTCTTGGAGTGCACGTCGTGTACACGAACTCTAGTTGAGTCACCCTTATTTTAGGAGGGGAAGCCATCGGACGTATGGAGTGGGTGAAAAGATATCGCAGCCACTATCGACCATACGCTCCCCTGAACAGCCTTGTTAGTAAAACCCAGCGTAGGTCATCCTTTAGGTCATACTTATCTGCATCATATCGAGACCTAGCGGGACCCGCGTGATCCTTTGTAGGAGACTCACCTCTAAAGCATCTCTACGTGCTAAATGTTTGCATCTCTGAGGGTAACGTGGTCATTCGATGGACTGATTTGGGGAAAGCATGTGTTAGAAGTGAAGTGTGTAGACAAAACATTTGAAAAAAAAAAGAAAGAATAAAGAGAGGAAAAAGAAAGAAAAAGTGAGATCGAAAAGAAAAAGAGAGTGTCGTAGTTTTAGAGTTCTTTATGGCTTTTGTTTTTCAAAATTCAAAAAGGTTTTTTTTCACTCATTTGTCGAAAAAAACATCAAAAAGATTTTCCTTTGTCTTCTTTGTCACAACCCTTTTTTCGCTCGAGAGCCGAGTCGAAGGGTTTTTCTAATTAAAGTGACGATGTTGAGTAGGGATTATTTTTTAATTACAGAGTCGCCACTTGGAATTGAGTTGTGGTGTTCCAAGTCACCTTATTAAATCCCTAGTCAAAAGGAAATGACTCTTTATTTTGGTCTGCGAAAACAGAAGATCGGGTAAGGAATTCTGTTGATCGAGAGGAAGGTGTGAGGCACCCCTCGAGTCCCGTGATTCTAACACGGTCGCTATATTGACTTATACTTAACTTAAACTATTTGATAAATTATGATTGAAGGCCTTGATTCGCTCATTTTAATGCACTAAAATTATTTAAAACTCTTGTATTAAATCAGTGAAAAATTAATTTTTAAAAATATTCATCAAAGTGCATTATTGCATCCATGAATTACTTTAAAATATCTCAGAAAGATGCGTGCGCCGCATTTTTAGTTGAGACAAAACATTTTCAAATATGCCTAAAAATTATTTAATACTAAAATATTGAATTATCTTATTTGTAAAAAAAATCATAGCAATTTATCTTTTTCAAAATGATACTTAATCTTAACAATAAGCTAAATTTTTTTTTTTTTCATATAATAATAATAATAATAATAATAATAATAATAATAATAATAATAATAATAATAATAATAATAATAATAACAACAACAACAACTTAAGAGAAAAGAACAAAACAAAAAAAATTAACCAATTATGATTGAATTTTTTTTATTTTTTTTTTTTTTAAAAAGCACGTCCCTACTTTTCCTTGTTTAATTGGACAATACCAACTTACTAACTTTCAATTATGTCATATAATATATATAGTCATCTATATTCATTTATGCAAAACAGTAACCACAACAACAAGACCTGAAACTATCACCACAACCACTGCCGGGACATGACGAAGTCGCCGGAATTAACTTTAGGGGGTCGAATTTGAGGGTTTTTCAACGAAGGATAGATTTGGTCGGTGGTATTTTAGGATTTTTTGAGTGATGGGTGGCCAATTTTGACTTTCTTGGTGGATTTTTTGATAGTTTTCCGACGAGCAGCGGTGAGGAATGACTGCCAGAATTCTGACAGTGATGGGCAGTCGAAGAGCGCCGGCCGCGGGGTTATCGCCGTTGGGATGTTTCCGTCCAGATCTGGCCTTCCTATGGTGCGGCAGGGGTCAGGAGTAGGGGAAAAAGGGGTTTCGACAGCAGCGCGGCTGCACCTGAGTCGCCGGCCACTAACGAACAGTGACGGATGAACGGAGAGAGAGATCCAGCGGTTTTAGGTTGTTTTCCGGTGGGTTTCCGATGAGAACTCTCCGGAAAATCCAAGAAATTAATTCTTTTCTGTTCACTCCTCTATTTTGATCTTTTTCTCATTTGTCACTGATTTTCTTCTCCGTTTTGCTAATTTGTTTTTTACTGTTTTCGCTATTTCTTGGTACATCTGTATATGTTGTTGTCTACTGTATACATGAATGTAAATCTGTGTACATGTAAATTGACGGATGAATATGAGTGCATGTAACAGTGTATAGAATTGTAACAATGTTTTTTTTTTTTTTTTTTTTAACACACAAGACTTTAATATTCATATAAACATTCAATTATTTAAAGTATAATACATATGAACGAACAGATTTATATAATAAACACATTGAATAACACATGAAATTATTTAAATAATTTTATTCATATTTTTTATTTCTAATAAATTCATACAATAAATAATATAGGATCAAAGTGAAACTTGTATTAATTTGAACAGAATCACGAAGTTGTTACCGAAATCTTCAAATAAAATTCTGACTCCGAATCTTTCTTTTCTCTCTTTTGTTTCTCAATTGGTGCTTTTCTTTGTCTAAGTGAATGTCTGATGTCAAAGTAGGTAGACTTTTTTTTTTATCTGGATAGAGAGTCTTTATATATTAGGACTATTGGGAGGGAACGGTTAAAAGCAGATAATGGGAGGGGGGAAATTTAAAATTTAAAAATCTTTTCCCTCTTTCCTTTTAAAAAAAAAAATAAAACAATAAAAAAATAAAAAAATAAAAAAATAATTATTTTATATATATATATATAGAAAATATTAGTGATAATAATAATAATAATAAAATAAAATAAAATCAAATATAATAATAATTAATTAATTTTATATTTAACAAAATATAATAATAATTTATAAAAAGACAAAAAAAAATATAATAAAATAATATTAAACTCTTAATTTATTTATTAAAATTTATAAAATAAAACATATATTTTTAATTTTTATATTATTTAAAATTAGAAAAAAAAAATAATAATATGTGATTAAATATAAAAATATAATATATTTAATATCGATAAACAAGTTAAAATTTAGGGAGGATAAAAAATCACGTGTCTACATTTTTGCCCCTCTTTGTGTGAAATCTCGAAGAGTTTTCATACAAAGAAATAGACAAAATATGATTTTTGACTCTCCAATTATTTGGAAGGTAAGAAAAAAAATAAAAATAAAAATAAAAAGACAAATATGACCGAGTCCTGTTTTTGGACTTCCTACCTATCCCGGGTTACAAGGGAATCAGGTCATGAGTAGTTCAAAAGGTATTTGGTGAGAGAAAAAGTGAAAGTCGAGTGAGATTCCGTCGAGTTTCCGGTTGACAACTTCTGCCTTTACATTCAACTAACTAATAAAAATCAAAAATGGAAAAATACAAGTAAAAATTGTAATCTCTTGATTCAAATCTTCATGACTTGAACTTGAAAATTTACCCTACTCTTTCAGGCGGGCTCCTGAACTTTCTTTTTCTTCACCCTGTTCTTCAAGCGGGCTCCTGGACTTACAATTCTTCACCCTGTTCTTCAGGCGGGCTCCTGAACTTTCTTTTTCTTCACCCTGTTCTTCAGGTGGGCTCCTGGACTTACAATTCTTCACCCTGTTCTTCAGGTGGGCTCCTGGACTTACAATTCTTCACCCTGTTCTTCAGGCGGGCTCCTGACTTGCAACTTTTTCACCCTGTTCTTCAGGCGGGCTCCTGACTTACAATTCTTCACCCTGTTCTTCAGGCGGGCTCCTGACTTGCAACTTTTTCACCCTATTCTTCAAGCGGGCTCCTGAACTCAAAGCAAATAGTGAAACAGAAAAATAACATCCTATTCTTCAAGAGGGTTCTGTATATAAAATAAATTTCCATTCTTTAGGGGGGTCTTGAGCATAAAAATAAATTCCCCATTCTTCAGGAGAGTCCTGAGCATAAAATAAATTCCCATTATTCAGGAGGGTCCTGAGCATAAAATAAATTCCCATTCTTCAGGAGGGTCCTGAGCATAAAATAAATTCCCATTCTTCAGGAGGGTCCTGAGCATAAAATAAATTCCCATTATTCAGGGGGGTCCTGAGCATCAAATAGATTCCCATTATTCAGGAGGGTCCTGAGCATAAAATAGATTCCCATTCTTCAGGGGGGGGTCCTGAGCATACAACAGATTCCCATTCTTCAGGAGGGTCCTGTGCATAAAATAAATTCCATATAACACACATAAAATTTTGCCCCAGTTTGTACTGAAAAAAAAAAATAAAAAAATTTATGCGTTACTGGATCTTAATATATCTCGCAAAGAATAAAGTTTATCATGACCGAGATCCAGTATCGAACGTTGTAATCGTGCTTCTTGCATTGAATGAAGTGTCAAAATTGCATCCTTTAGCTGAGAACATTATTTCATCTCTGTTCCAAACAAAGAAAAATTGTGAGTTTTAAAACATGTGGTGGTTAGTTTGTGGCTTTTGGCTTTTGAAGTGGCCGCTCTCGCACTTGCCACGCTCGACTCCTTTCCAATCCATGATAATCTTCTTTGAATTGTCATATTTCTGAATCAGAATTCTGACTACTGAGATCCTCGACTCAAATCATATTTCTTACTTTTACTTTGAAATGTTGTCTCTGTAGATCGACCCTTTGTCTTGCTTTGTACCCTTAAAGGAGTTGGTAGCGAGTTTGAAATCTTTTCTGACTCGACCTGATGTGAATTTGACTCAAAAGACAACAAAGATTTTTGTTTGATGACAAAGATACAACAATCAAAAATAAAAATAAAATCAAATAAAAAGACAATAGATATCTCTTTTCCAAAACAAAGAGAAAACTTATCTGAATGTGGAAGTCGATTCTGGTGATTATGACATGCATTTTGAGTAAAACAACCAGATCTACCCACACCAATCATTACAACTTTTGTCCACATATTGAGCTTTAAATTAAGCCAATCTTGAATTTGTTCCTTCTTGATAACAATCTTTCTTAAACTAGTGGCATCTCAATGGGTTTTGCCAACGAGTCTATCTCTTTTTATTCCTGCCTTAGCTCACAGTTGTCTTACGGTGCCCGAAAGGGTTTTCACCAATAAGACTCTCTCATTTTTATTTTTTATCACTTTTTTTTTATTTAATAAACATCCAAAATATGAAATATCATGCACTCATAATATGTTTAGCCTTGACATTCTCAAAGATTAATACGAAGGTCTTTCTTTGGTTGTAACTTGGCTTTTGGATAGGGTTAGAAAGAAAGGTAGGCATGAGTCTCAAAAAATTTATAACATTGGGTGAAACATACAACTTTTGGAATCTATCCTTTTAAGAAAATAAATTTTACCCCAGTTTCATTTCATTCTGGGTAATTTAAATTTTCTTCTGGTTAGACCAAACCCCGGAGTCGGGCTGCCTACGTATCTTGTCATAGCAAGAATCAGGTCAAACGTAGTTCATGAAACATCATTTTTTTTTTATTTATTTATTTTGAATTTTTGACTGATTTGATTTTATTTTTTTATTTTTTTATTTTTTTTATTTTTTAAAACACACCTTTTATTTTGATTCCAAAAGAGGGGTTCGAAGAAAAATAAAGGCTCAAAGGGGTAAGCAAAGGTTTATATATTATTCAGATAGCAGAACAAAATGCCTTCATCATTTCAATCTTTAAAAATATAAGTACAAAACATACATAACATAATTGTACATGAATATCATACATAATATCTTTTAACTGCATCAGCATTGACCGGCATTCCTTCCATTTTTCCTTCTACATCAGTCAGATATAACGCGCCATTAGGTAACACTTTCTTTACTATGAATGGCCCATGCCAATTAGGAGAAAATTTGCCTTTGGCCTCAATCTGATGAGGAAGGATGCGTCTTAGTACTAACTGACCAACTTCAAAATGTCTGTGGCGCACCTTTTTATTATATGCTCATGCCATTCTCTTCTGATATAGTTTTCCATGACATATTGACGCCAATCTTTTTTCATCAATCAAGCTTAATTGCTCCAAACGAGTCTTGACCCATTGGTCTTCATCAATTTCAGCTTCCACAACTACTCGAAGAGATGGAATCTCAATTTCTGCAGGTATAACTGCTTCAGTTCCATACACTAACAAGTAAGGAGTTGCACCAATTGAAGTCCGAACTGTAGTACGATAACCCAACAAAGCAAACGGTAACTTTTCATGCCATTGTCGGGAACCTTGTACTATCTTACAGAGTATTTTCTTTAAGTTCTTGTTGGCAGCTTCTACAGCTCCATTCGCCTTTGGACGATAAGGAGTTGAATTTCGATGCATAATCTTAAATTGCTGGCACACTTCTTGCATCAGATGGCTATTGAGATTCGCGGCATTATCCGTGACGATTATCTTTGGAATGCCGAAACGACAAATGATGTTGGAGTGAATAAAATCAACCACAACTTTCTTGGTCACTGACTTGAAAGTCACTGCTTCTACCCATTTCGTGAAATAATCAATGGCTACCAAGATGAACCTATGTCCATTCGAGGCCTTTGGTTCAATTGGTCCAATTACGTCTATTCCCCAAGCCATAAAAGGCCATGAAGCAGTCATTGTATGCAACTCAGATGGAGGGGAATGTATCAAGTCTCCATGTACCTGGCATTCATGACATTTACGAACGAAATTGATGGAATCTCGCTCCATGGTGAGCCAATAATAACCTGCTCGAAGTATTTTCTTTGCCAAAACATACCCACTCATGTGTGGTCCACATATCCCAGAATGTACTTCAGTCATGATTTTTGACGCTTCTTTAGCATTTACACACCTCAGAAGTCCCAAATCAGGAGTCCTCTTATACAAGATTCCTCCACTTAAGAAAAATCCACTAGACAAACGTCGAATGGTTCTCTTTTGATTACCATCAGCATGTACAGGATACTTCCCAGTCTGAATATATTCTTTGATATCATAGAACCAAGGCTCCCCATCAAATTCTTCTTCAACCACATTACAATATGCATGTTGATCATGGATCTGTATATGCAAAGGGTCAATATAAGTTTTATCGGGATGTTGAAGCATCGAAGATAAGGTTGCCAAAGCATCAGCAATCTCATTATGAGCTCTGGGAATGTGTTTGAACTTCACTAATACAAATCGTTGACAAAGATCTTGCAAACAACTTCTATACGGTAGGAGTTTCGAATCACGAGTCTCCCAATCTCCTTGGATTTGGTGGACTAATAAATCTGAATCTCCTAATACCAACAATTCTTGGACCCCCATGTCAATGGCTAATCTCAATCCCAGAATGCAAGCTTCGTATTCTGCCATATTATTGGTACAGTAGAATCGAAGTTGGGCTGTTATGGGATAATATTGTCCTGATTCAGAAATAAGAACTGCTCCTATCCCCACTCCTTTTATATTAGCAGCTCCATCAAAGAACAACTTCCAGCCTGAATGACAATCTTCTGAAACAGTCTCATCAACATAAAATACCTCTTCATCTGGAAAATAAGTCTTCAATGGCTCATACTCCTCATCAATAGGATTTTCAGCCAAATGATCCGCCAAGGCTTGAGCTTTCATTGCAGTTCGTGTCACATAAACAATATCAAACTTTGTGAGCAACATCTGCCATTTCGCGAGTCTGCCTGTGGGCATAGGCTTCTGAAAGATGTACTTTAAAGGATCCATACGAGAGATGAGGTAAGTAGTATAAGATGACAAGTAATGTTTCAGCTTTTGGGCTACCCAAGTTAAGGCTCAGCACGTTTTCTCAAGAAGAGTGTACTTAGCCTCATAAGTGGTAAACTTTTTGCTGAGGTAGTAGACGACTTGTTCTTTTCTTCCTGTGACATCATGTTGACCCAATACACAGCCAAAAGAATTATCTAAAACAGACATGTACAATATCAAGGGTCGGCCTGGCTCTGGAGGAACCAAAATAGGCGGATTCGACAAGTGTCTCTTAATTCTGTCAAATGCCTCTTGACATTCTTCAGTCCATTCAACTTTAACATTCTTTTTCAACAACTTGAATATTGGCTCGCAAGTTGTCGTAAGCTGAGCAATGAATCTACTGATATAATTCAACCTTCCAAGTAAACTCATCACCTCCGTTTTATTTTTCGGTGGAGGTAAATCTTGGATAGCTTTTATTTTTGAAGGATCTAACTCAATGCCACGTCGACTGACTATAAAACCCAAAAGTTTTCCTGACGGAACTCCAAATACACATTTTGCTGGATTAAGTTTGAGATCATACCTCCGAAGCCTTTCAAAGAATTTTATCAAATCTTTGATATGATCAGATTGCTCTCTCGACTTAATGATCACATCATCGACATAAACTTCAATTTCTTTGTGCATCATGTCATGAAACATTGTGGTCATTGCCCTCATGTAAGTTGCCCCAGCATTCTTTAATCCAAAAGGCATAACTCTATAACAATATGTTCCCCATGGAGTAATAAATGATGTCTTTTCCGCATCTTCTGGATCCATAATGATCTGGTGATACCCCGCATAACAATCCACAAAAGAAGCAAGATCATGTTTGGCACAATTGTCCAATAAAATATGAATATTGGGAAGTGGAAAATTATCTTTCGGACTTGCTTTGTTTAAATCGCGATAATCAACACACATCCGAACTTTACCGTCCTTCTTTGGAACAGGGACAATATTTGCCAACCAAGTAGGATACTGGGCCACTCGAATGACTTTAGCCTCAAGTTGCTTCGTGATTTCCTCTTTAATTTTTACACTCATGTCAGTTTTGAACTTTCTTAGCTTCTGCTTGACAGGAGGAAAAGCAGGATCAATTGGCAACTTGTGAACTACCAAATCAGTGTTTAAACCGGGCATATCATCATAAGACCACACAAAGATATCTTTATACTCATGCAACGCTTCAATTATAGCTTTCTTTTGTTGTGGTTGAACATGTACACTTATCTTAGTCTCCCTAATATTTTCATGATCTCCCAGATTGATCGCCTCAGTTTTTTCCAAATTGGGATTTGTCTTATTCTCAAACTGTTTGAAATCTTTGTTTATATCCTCAAATGCTTTTTCTTCATCGTATTCAACCTCCTTATTCATTATTTCAAAATTAGATTGGTTTTTTAACTCTGGTGAACAATTCTTCATGCATGTCATATCATTAGAATCGGCATAGAAAGAACAAGACTCTTTTATAATAGGGAGAGGAGTGGCCTCCCAATTGTTAAGCTGGACATCAGGGCCGACAAACTGCACATCTGCATTACTGGTACCTTCCCTAATTTCAACCATATCTGCTTCAATGAACATATTCTGAAAAAGGTCAATCAACTCTGTATCATCATCATTCATTGATTTTGCATTAGGTAACTTGGAGGATCCAACAACACTGAATTTGATGAAAGACTCATAAAGTGGCGGTATAGGCTTGGCAAGTGACCACGACTCTTTCTTATGCTTTTTAGCCTTCTTTATATCTTCAGCAGTAGGCTCGTATCCCAGACCAAAAGTACCAAAGTTCTCATAGAGGTTTACCGGATGAACTATGCCTTGCAAAAACATCCCTAGACCTTTTCCTGGTTCAAAACCATGCTTCAACATTTCATTCACTACCATAACAGATGCAGAGGACAATTGTGGTCTTGCGATGAGATTCCCCTCGAGGATATGCTCAACAGCCACTACCTCAGAAGCTTGATGAATTAACACATTGGCAGTATTTGTTTCGATGGAAGAAACAGAGTAGTCTTTATACATTGATAAGTCTCCTTCACCATGAACTACTATCTCTTGCCTGTCATATTCGAATTTGACCATTTGATGCAACGTTGATGCGACTGCTTTAGCCCTATGAATCCATGGCCTTCCCAATAACATATTATATGAAGTATCAAGGTTCAGTACTTGAAAATCCATAGCAAAATCCACAGGCCCAATTGTCAATATAAGTTCTATTTCACCAATGGCATCAGTTTTCGATCCGTCAAAACCTTTGACGCACACATTGTTAGGTCGGATTCTTTCCACATTAACATTCAACTTTTGTAAAGTTGACATAGGACAAATATTAGCGCCTGATCCTCCATCAATTAACACTCGAGTGATGATGGAATGTTCGCATTTCACAGAAATGTACAGACCTTTGTTATGCTCCGTACCTTCTATAGGCAGTTCATCATCTGAAAAAGCAATTTTATTTGCTTCAACGATCCTTCCAACAACTTTTTCCAGCTGATTTACTCTAATCGCACTAGGAACACATGCTTCATTAAGAATCTTCATTACAGCCTTGCGGTGTTCCTCTGAATGTATCAATAAAGACAACAAAGAAATCTGTGCTGGTGTCTTCTTCAACTGTTCTATAACAGAATATTCTGGCAATTTCATTTTCTTTAAGAATTCTTCAGCTTCTTCATCAGTGACAGGCTTCTTGACTGTCATTCGTTCTTCACCGCCTTGTTTATTCTTTCTTAACTCTACGGGAACATAACATCTTCCAGATCGAGTTAATCCCCCTACTTCATCTACATCTTCAATCACTTCTTTCCCCTTGTACATCACCACAACGCGATTATAATTCCAAGGGACTGCCTTGGTATCAACCATAGGCAGCTGTGACACTGGTTTAATAACAATAGGAACTACAGGAGCTCCTTTTATGATTAAAAGAGGCTTATTGGATCTTCCAGGAATAATGAGTTTCGGCTTTATTTTACTTGACCCAATATTTTCTGAAATCTCTTTCCCCATCGCCAAGGGATCATTCGATGATTCGGGTTTTGCTATCACCACCTCTGCTTCTGCAGTTTTTTCTTTCGTTAAATCTACAGCATTTGCTGATTTTTCCGAATCAGTTTTAATTTTAATGATCGGTTTAAAGGGAATCGTAGTGTCTTCATCACTAAGTATCACATCGAGCATGTTTGTTTCATTATGATTTGGCAGTGGATTTTGATTGACATTTGGAGCCCCTGGACTTTCTACCATAATCTGTTGGGTATTAATCAACTCTTGAATGGCTCTTTTCAGATACCAACATTTCTCTGTGTCGTGCCCTGGGGCATCAGAACAGTATTCACATCTTCTAGAATAGTCTAAATTCTTCGGAGGAGGATTCGGGATCCTTCTCTCAATTAAGTTTAGAACATTCATTTTTCTCAGTCTATGAAATAAACTGGTGTAAGATATTCCAATAGGAGTGAAATTATCTTTTACCATGTTATCCCTTTTGAATTCTGCTCTAGGCCGAAAATTAGACCTCGGAGGACCTCTTTGAACTTGCGGGGCCATTGGATGATTTTGGATTGCTGGTGTATGCCATTGCGGGTAAAAAGGACCTCGAGCATATGATTGTGTATTGTAAATAGGATATTGGGGAGATGGAACAAAATATAATGGATTCTGCTCGTATGGTTGACGCGCACCTCTCCAATTTTGTCGTGGACCTGCCATGACAGTTGCTATATCCTCTTTTCTTTTCTTTCCCCCAAAACTTCCTGTACCACTTTGAATTGCCTGTGTTGTTGCTTTCATAGCGGCCTGGCTGATGATCTTTCCTGATTTGATTCCGTTTTCTACCATCTCTCCAACTTTGATAACTTCTGCAAATGTGCTTCCGATAGTAGAAAGCAAATGATGAAAATAATCAGGTTCTTGTGCTTGCAGAAAAATATCAATCATTTCAGATTCTTTTATCGATGGTCTAACTCTTGAAGCCTGCTCTCTCCATCTGACGGCATATTCTCGAAAACTTTCAGTCATCTTTTTTCGCATGTTGGCAAGCGTAGTGCGATCTGGAACTATCTCAATGTTATACTGAAATTGTTGAACAAAATCTCGAGCCATGTCGTCCCACACATGCCAACGGGAAATGTCTTGGTCAATGAACCATTCAGAAGCTATCCCTGTAAGGCTTTCTCCAAAGTACGCCATCAATAATTCTTCTTTTCCTCCTGCTCCCCTTAATTGATTGCAAAACTTTTTCAAATGAGCTACAGGATCGCCATGTCCTTCATATTTGTCAAATTTTGGCATTTTGAACCCTATCGGCAAATGGACATCAGGAAACATACATAAATCCTTGTACGAAACACTTTTTGGTCCACCTACTCCTTGCATATTTCTCATACTTTGTTCCAGGTTTCTAACTTTTCTAGCCATCTCCTCTTGTTCCTCATTCTTAGCAATCTTCTCAATCACGATAGGAGTATCGCGTTGATGAACATGATAATGTGGATTTTGTGACTTAAAAGTCATTTCAGGAGGATATAACACATCATGATTTGGTTTTCCCATATCTTTTGGTATTGTCGGTTGAACACCCGCAGTAGTTGGCGCTACAGAAGTAAAGAGTGGGTTATTTGCAACCGATGGATTTGGTGGGTGCACGGTAGAAGTACCAGCAACTCCAGACATATTAGCAAATGGGCCAAATCCTGGTGGGTAAAATGGATCACTAGTTTGAGCTGGGTCAGAATTTGGATCATTTGAAGTTGAAAGTCCAGGGATTGAAGAAGGCGGGGCTTGTCCATTCAACCAAGCTTTGTACATCTCCACCATCTGTTGTTTTAATGACTTTATTTCTTCCATTGATGCTACTTCCTGCGAAGTCAACTGATTCTGCTCTTCTTCACTATCAGACTCTATATCTTCTCTGCGAGTCATTCTTCTTTTACCCTTGTATCTGGTATTATACGGATGTGATGCCAGTTTAAACCACAAACCAACCACCAATTATTTTATCTTTCTGTAATCAAGTAGCAAACAGGTGAGTGTTATATATTTAACACATTATAATGCCACATTATATGTCATGTTTCTATATACATTTCCCAACCTATCATGGAAGCTTTGTGTTTCATCCCGGCTTTTCTAGGCATATTTTCAAAAGTTATGATCGAACCCTTTGGAGGGTTGCCTACGTATCATGTTAGGACATGAATCAGATCTTGCGTAGTTCGGGTGTAATTTAACAACAATTTTTTTTATTTTTTATTTTTAATATTATTATTGAAGAAAATAAATAAAATGAAGTAAAACATATGTAATATATATAGAAATAAACGTTCAACTTCATTACATTCTACGATAAAATAACTGACCCAACTCCTAAAATAAAACCTACTAACTGACATCTGAAAACTAAAAGACATAATATCTAAACAAGGAAATTTTTTAAAACTGAAAATGAAAAAAAACTATGACAAAGAAAACAACGATCCTTTCAAGGAGATTTCGATTTAATATGTCCTCCCAAACTCAGATATATGTCCTCCAATGAAGTAGTGAGTCGCTGTGCGAAAGCAGGTACTTGTGCCAAAAAATCCTCACAATCCAGCTGCTGATAATCTAAGCCCATTCTGGCAGTATCCTGTGCTACACGGTGGACCTTCCCTCGAAGAGAACTGAAAGCCTGATCCCATTCCTGCGCCTGTCGATCTCGAAAATCAACCATCTCTCTTGCACGTTGTTCACGAGCGGAAACAACCTCCAACTGTTCTCGCAATATTCCCCTTTCACAAATCCATTGAGATCTCTCTCGATCAAATTCTTCTTGCATATTCTTTTCAACTTCTTGAAGTTGTTGTCGGCGAGATGCGGCAAGTTCTGCAACGTGTGACCCTCTAGTGGTAGCAAACTTGATTTGTCCCCGAAGTGCAACCTCAATAGCTGCTGATTTAGCTTTCTCTTCAGAGAATTCCCTTTGTTGTTCGTCTATTTTTGCCCTGGCATGCTCTAATTCTTCTCTCAAAATTTGGTTGGCTTCATGATGTTCTCTCATGGCTCTTTCAATTCCTATCCTGATTGCAGCTTCCTGATCTATAGGTCCTTTAACCGATTTTTCTGGTCTGACTGGAGGACTCGCCTGTTCTTCAAACCATTCCCGATAATCTGGGTGCACTTCTCCTTTCTCACGCTCTATGACCATCGTTTCGATTCCCATAATACGGCGACTCTCCCAAATCTGCTGGGCCAAATCTTCTGGAAGTGAAATCTCTGGTCTGACCTCAAATACGAACTCAGCCATGTCTTCCGTTACGGGAATTATTTGACGCCTGCCTAGCTGACGTAGAACTCTCAATGGAACATACGGTTGAACACCTCTAATACCCATTAATAACAAGAACGGACGGATGACAGAACTATATATGACTTGCCTCCAAGGGAACCAATGGAGATTCCAAGTGATTTTATCTGTTGTCAAAGAACGAAAAAGTTTAACCCAATCTCCAATTTCTTTTGGACATTTATATTTCTCCATCCTTTCCTCGTAATCGTTGATTCGATTGAATCGCTCGGGATTGAACCTTGTCAATGTAGGACGTTGATAAAGGTGCTCTACAATCCACATCTGTAATAAGATATTACATCCCTCGAAAAAACTTTTTCCTTTCTGACAAACAGTCAGAGCACGATAAATATCAGCTAGGATCATTGGTATCATGGTGTAATCTTTCTTAATCAGTATCTGTACCACTCCCGCTAAACGAATATTAATTTTTTTTTCTCTTCTTGGGAAGACCATAGTGCCCAAAAAGGCTACCATGAATGTAAATCGTCTGTGAACTTTCCAAGTCTCAAAACTTCCCTTATTACAAAGTTCTTTACCGTACTTCTGAAACCCCTCTTGCCTTCCGTATCTGTCATACAAAAACTGCAAGGAAACCCAACCTTTTTTCATTGATTCTTCTTTTGTGTTCTTTATGTTCATGAGCTTGCAAAATTTGTTTATCGAAATAAGTCTTGGGGCTATAAGTTTCTTTCGATGCATATCACCATATCCAACATAGCCTGCTATCTCTTCTAAAGTAGGTGTCAACTCAAAATCTAAAAAGCGGAATACATTATTCTTCGGGTCCCAGAAATTCAGTAATGCATCAATCACCTCCCTATTAGGGTTGATTCTCATGATACTCGTCAAAAAACCCAAATACTTATGTATCTCGTCATAATCGAAAGTATCCATTGCATTCCACCATAACCAAAGTTGCAGAGGGGTACAATCCACAACCTGAAGTGGTACACTCCCATCTCTCTTTCTCTTTAAACGCTTTCCACGAACAGGGGGAGACATTTTATACCTATTGACAGGGACATAAGATTAATAAATATCTAGATTTAAACAAAACTTAATTTATTAATTTTGAAAAGAATTTATAACTTAACTTGTAAAACCTAGGGCGACCATTATTTAAACTTAGTTTCAAAGAACAATTTTATCAAAAATTGAAGCGAGAGAAACAAGATTGGTAATTTTTTTATTTAAATTGACCCTATCAAAAACAGACTTCTAGACAATTTTATCTATATGTTTGAAGACAATATTCCCTAAGTAAAAATAAAAGGACTCAGAAATAAAGAAGAATAGAATGACCGTTTTATGTATGAAGTTGTATAAAATTTTCAGTCTCATGACCCTAAAGGTTTAGGACTTGTTAAAATTAATATATATATATATATATATATATATTTTGTAAAAACTTAGCCTCATGATCCCTAAAGATTCCGGGCTTTTGAAATATATTTTTATTTTATTGTTATTATTATTATTATTATTAATTATTATTATATTTTTTATTTTTTTTAATCTTAGCCTCATGATCCCTAAAGATTCAGGGCTGTTAAAATATATACAAAAATTTGGACTTGAAAATTAGAAAAATAATTATGAAAAATAATCATATTTTCAAAATATTTTCCAATAGATCTATGAACAAAATTTTTCTTTAAAAGATAAGGTCGTATCCTGGAAAGGACTTCCTACGTATCTCACTAAGATGTGAGAATCAGACCCTCGTAGTTCATAAAGATTGTAAAAAAAAAAAAAATTGTGTTGCTATATCTAAAAAAAAAATTCTTTATTTTTTAAAAATAAATTTTTTCTTTCAAAAATGATCAACTAAATTTGAGAATAAATTAATCTCTCGTATTTTAAAATTGCCTAAAGCCGGTCAACACACAAATAGCCTTCCAAACAAATATCAAAGAGCACGTAGGATGCACATGTTGGTCTTTATAAATTAGGTCACCTGTCCTAGACAGACCCGACCCCTGTGCCGAGTCCCGCTAAGTCAAATGCATATGATGCAAATAAAGCGGTACCTAATAGGGATAATCAGATTCTGAGTTTTCAGTTCTTCTAAGTTAAAACCTAATAGGGATAAGTGTCTAGACTGGCTTACTCGAGCGGACACTCGAGCCGGGGAGGGACAACTTGGTCGGTAGCAGGGCAACACCGCCTTCGTTGTCGATCCGAACCCCGCCTAACATGTGTGACTATATCCTTCACCAGGTGCCTTGACACTCCGGTTATCTCAAAAAGAAGGTGGGATGCATATGCTGCATTCCCTCTATCCTATTTCAGAGACTCAGAGGGGTACGCGATAGAAGACAATATATAATACAATTCAAATAATATCAAAACAGTAAATGAGTGACAAGTAGCACATGAGGCCAATAAACACATTATAAAATATTTAAAGCAAGTAAAGTCAATATCAAAGCTCGAATTCTTATTTAGTCCCCAGCAGAGTCGTCAGAGATGTCACACCCCTTTTTTCGCTCGAGAGCCGAGTCGAAGGGTTTTTCTAATTAAAGTGACGATATTGAGTAGGGATTATTTTTTAATTATAGAGTCGCCACATGGAATTGAGTTGTGGTGTTCCAAGTCACCTTATTAAATCCCTAGTCAAAAGGAAATGACTCTTTATTTTGGTCTGCGAAAACAGAAAATCGGGTAAGGAATTCTGTTGATCGAGAGGAAGGTGTGAGGCACCCCTCGAGTCCCGTGATTCTAACACGGTCGCTATATTGACTTATACTTAACTTAAACTATTTGATAAATTATGATTGAAGGCCTTGATTCGCTCATTTTAATGCACTAAAATTATTTAAAACTCTTGTATTAAATCAGTGAAAAATTAATTTTTAAAAATATTCATCAAAGTGCATTATTGCATCCATGAATTACTTTAAAATATCTCAGAAAGATGCGTGCGCCGCATTTTTAGTTGAGACAAAACATTTTCAAATATGCCTAAAAATTATTTAATACTAAAATATTGAATTATCTTATTTGTAAAAAAAATCATAGCAATTTATCTTTTTCAAAATGATACTTAATCTTAACAATAAGCTAAAATATTTTTTTTTTCATATAATAATAATAATAATAATAATAATAATAATAATAATAATAATAATAACAACAACAACAACTTAAGAGAAAAGAACAAAACAAAAAAAATTAACCAATTATGATTGAAATTTGTTTTTTTTTTTTTTTTAAAAAAAAGCACGTCCCTACTTTTCCTTGTTTAATTGGACAATACCAACTTACTAACTTTCAATTATGTCATATAATATATATAGTCATCTATATTCATTTATGCAAAACAGTAACCACAACAACAAGACCTGAAACTATCACCACAACCACTGCCGGGACATGACGAAGTCGCCGGAATTAACTCTAGGGGGTCGAATTTGAGGGTTTTTCAACGAAGGATAGATTTGGTCGGTGGTATTTTAGGATTTTTTGAGTGATGGGTGACCAATTTTGACTTTCTTGGTGGATTTTTTGATAGTTTTCCGACGAGCAGCGGTGAGGAATGACTGCCAGAATTCTGACAGTGATGGGCAGTCAAAGAGCGCCGGCCGCGGGGTTATCGCCGCTGGGATGTTTCCGGCCAGATCTGGCCTTCCTATGGTGCGGCAGGGGTCAGGAGTAGGGGAAAAAGGGGTTTCGACAGCAGCGCGGCTGCACCTGAGTCGCCGGCCACTAACGAACAGTGACGGATGAACGGAGAGAGAGATCCAGCGGTTTTAGGTTGTTTTCCGGTGGGTTTCCGATGAGAACTCTCCGGAAAATCCAAGAAATTAATTCTTTTCTGTTCACTCCTCTATTTTGATCTTTTTCTTATTTGTCACTGATTTTCTTCTCCGTTTTGCTAATTTGTTTTTTACTGTTTTCGCTATTTCTTAGTACATCTGTCTATGTTGTTGTCTACTGTATACATGAATGTAAATCTGTGTACATGTAAATTGACGGATGAATATGAGTGCATGTAACAGTGTAT
The DNA here is from genome assembly GCA_030864215.1 of Capsicum pubescens. Taxonomy (NCBI): domain Eukaryota; kingdom Viridiplantae; phylum Streptophyta; class Magnoliopsida; order Solanales; family Solanaceae; genus Capsicum; species Capsicum pubescens. The sequence continues at coordinate 180,894,704 of CM061539.1, read as the reverse complement.
AGAATTGTAACAATGTTTAATTTTTTTTTTATTTTTAACACACAAGACTTTAATATTCATACAAACATTCAATTATTTAAAATATAATACATATGAACGAACAGATTTATATAATAAACACATTGAATAACACATGAAATTATTTAAATAATTTTATTCATATTTTTTATTTCTAATAAATTCATACAATAAATAATATAGGATCAAAGTGAAACTTGTATTAATTTGAACAGAATCACGAAGTTGTTACCGAAATCTTCAAACAAAATTCTGACTTCGAATCTTTCTTTTCTCTCTTTTGTTTCTCAATTGGTGCTTTTCTTTGTCTAAGTGAATGTCTGATGTCAAAGTAGGTAGACTTTTTTTTTTATCTGGATAGAGAGTCTTTATATATTAGGACTATTGGGAGGGAACGGTTAAAAGCAGATAATGGGAGGGGGGAAATTTAAAATTTAAAAATCTTTTCCCTCTTTCCTTTTTAAAAAATAAATAAAAAAATAAAAAAATAATTATTTTATATATATATATAGAAAATATTAGTGATAATAATAATAATAATAAAATAAAATAAAATCAAATATAATAATAATTAATTAATTTTATATTTAACAAAATATAATAATAATTTATAAAAAGACAAAAAAAAATATAATAAAATAATATTAAACTCTTAATTTATTTATTAAAATTTATAAAATAAAACATATATTTTTAATTTTTATATTATTTAAAATTAGAAAAAAAAAAAAAAAAAAACAAAAATAAAAATAATATGTGATTAAATATAAAAATATAATATATTTAATATCGATAAACAAGTTAAAATTTAGGGAGGATAAAAAATCACGTGTCTACATTCTTTAGTAAACATTCAAAATTCAAAAATTCAATCAAAAAGTTTTTTTTTAGGAGTTTTTTTCTAAAAAATGAAAAAAATGATAGAAGTTTTGTACATTTCATATAACGAAAATATCAAAAAGATTTTTCTTTCACTGTTGTTGGTGTCAGTTTTATGTGAAGTATCAATTTGGAAAACCCAAAAAGATTTTTTAACATTGTTTGCCGTCTGTTTATGGTCATGTCTCTTAGGTTAGGGTTCAACCATTTGTCTAATCTATATTTGTCCAATCTGGACGAACTACGCACCCCTGATTCTCCTCTTTTGGGAGTGAGATACGTAGGCAACCTATCGTGGGTTCGGGGATCTTATTTGAAAAATCAAAAAATATTTTCTTCACTCTTTATTAGAGTGGGTGTCAATATATTCTCTAAAAGAAAACTGCAAAAAGATTTTTTCTTTAATAGTTTCAATTTTCATTTTTCATATGAAATTCAAAATTGAAAACCCAAAACGATTTTCTTTGGTAATCATAGGTTTCATTTTGTATAGGAATATGAAAAATCCAAAAAAGACTTTCTTCACTCTTTATTTAGAGTAAGTGTTTCATATACATCTTTAAAAGAAAACTACAAAAAGATTTTTCTTTAATAGGTTCGGGTTTTATTTTCATATGAAATTCAAAATTGAAAACTTCAAAAGATTTTTCTTTGGTAATCATAGGTTTCATTTTGTATAGGAATTTTAAAAGTGAAAAATGTAAAAAGATTTTCGTCAATTCTTTTGACGATTTGTTATTTTCTTTTCTTTTTAAAGTTTCAAGAAAAAGAAAAAAGAAAGGAAAAGAGTTTAATTGACCATTTTGGCAAAACTTCACGAACTACGCACACCTGATTCTCCTCTTTCGAGTGTGGGATACGTAGGCGCCCTTCTTAGGTTCGGTGATCTTTTAAAAAAAAAAACGAGTTTTTGAAAAAATGTTGAACTCTAACACCTTTGTTATCTCTTGTTCAGTTAGTTTAAGGTGGTTGGTTTGTGACATCCTGGCTGGTCCTCCATATCACACCAAATGCAAAGGAGGGTTAGTTGTGTCCAACAAGGATATAGAGAGTGGCATCATGGATGAAACAAAGAGTCAGGAAATTGAGAGTTTAAAGAAAGAGAATTTGAGACTGAGACAACAAATGATGGAAATGTACCGAGCTTGGTCCAGTGGGATGCCTCCACCTCCATTCCCCACTTTTGACCCTGCAAATACCTTGAGTCTTCCACCAAAATCGCAAAGTCAGTTTTCTTCTGTTATTGATGTACCACAGCATGCCTCAGAATCCATTCCACATCAAATTCACCTCAATACTTCCACCACTCTTTCTTTAGCTCCTAGTATAAGACTACCACATTCACAGCACCACATACCGTCTGTGCTTTTGTTGCTCAACCTTCTACTAAGGCTTCCACTTTGGCTATCAATCCAACGATTGTGCTTCCCCAGTCAACTAGTGAATTCACGTTCAATACTCTTGATGATCATTGTTATACTCTTGAGCCTACCGTTGAATTAAGTGGACCGCCAAAATTTCTTACTAAGAAATGCTAGAAGAGCCAGAGGAAATGGTTGGGAAAGTTAAAAGTGTAGAAAATGATATGAAAAGTTCCTTGGGACTTGTAGTCTATGAAGATGTTTCATACAAAAACTGGGGAATGTTGTCAAGTGTTAACCTTCCTCCAAGATTTGAGACATCAAAATTTGAGGAGCTTGGTGGACAACATGATTCTGTGAAACATTTAGGACAATATTGCAATTAATCAAGGGAAACTGAAGGAAAGTAGAAGAAAAACACACCTATTGTCGTGCCAGGACCAAAGCAGAGTTTAAGAGGTCCAACTCACCAATACTGTCAGCCTCAATATTGAGCTTACATATCAAATCCACTTACTCATCTGCAACAAGGTTCCTCTTTTCAAAATCCAAGGAGTTTCATTCTACTTTCTCAATGTCCTTTGAACAATGCACAATTGTGTACCCATCCATCTTCTTATCCAAAATGGCATGCATCTGTCCCTCAACATCGTCCTCGACCCCCATAAATTTACCAAGGAACCTCTAAATCCAAATTTCATCCGAGACCAGAGTTCGCAAGAAGGAGGAAGAAAAAGGATAATTTCGCTCCTAATGGGGAATCCTATGCTAGTTTGTTCCAGAGATTGAGACAGAGAGGCATGATTACTCCTCTCCTTGGGAACACTCCTAATCGACATTTAAGAAATTTTGATCCTAATGCACGATGTGCGTATCATTCTGATGCTCAGGGTCATAGTATTGAAGATTGTCGAGATTTGAAAAGAGAAATTGAAAAGATGATTCAAGATGGATCAATTATGGTGCAGAACATTGATAGTGAGGGAAGCTCTAGTCATGTTGATAGGAAAACCAGTGGCTAAGTTGTCAGGCTGAGCAATTGAGAAGTCACCCCTCTCCCTACTAGGAAGAGGTCTGGTAGTTTGTTTTGTTTTGTTTTCTGTTTTCCAAAGTATTTCAGGGTTGTAGTTCGGGATTTATATTGTTTTGTCCCTTTGTCATTTATGTTCGAACCCTCTATCTTTTATTTTAATTAAACAGAGTGTCCCTTTTTCCCCTTTGTGTTCAAATATATGTTATTTGTTTGTTTTATTCATATAGTGCATTTTATGTTGATTCAAGTGATATGACATGCTAGCGGAATTTTCAATCAGATCTTAAAATCCATTTTAACCATGAAACATTGAATCAGAGGTTTAAGTTAGTAAAAGAGAACATCTGAGGAAATAGGTAGAGTGCTGAGACATTTGGTGACAAGTTGAAGCCTTCTTTGAAAATTAAGGCACTTATTTTGAGAATCACAAGAATAACTAGGTCATCAATTGAAAGACATGTCTCAATTAGGTCAAATAGTGGCTGCGTGAACAGAACGAAAATCAGCTCCACAAAATCATGAGTCATTCAATGTGAGGAATATGAAACAAAAGTGGAGTTGTATGCTAGAAAAATGCAGAAGAAGTAGTGACGCACAGACTCAGTCAAAGTTAATGCTTAAAAAATGTCACAAATGATCTTCATCTTTCATTTTCATATTACATGGTGTGTACTGGCATTTTCAAGGATTGATATGATGAAGGCATTTCATTCTTCTATCCAAACATTGTGTCATCCTTTGTCTACCCTTAGTGTTATTTTCTTTCATACCCCTCTTTTGAAATCAAGATGGAGTCAGCAAAACTCAAAAGAAAAAGTGTCGAGCAAAAGAATAAAGTCAGAAAGTTTCAAAAAAGAAATGACAGAAAAAGTATGTCAAAAATAAAAAAAACAAGGAAAGTGTTAAGAAAGATAAAGTCAGAAAAGTCCCAAAGAGAAATAAAATCAATAAAAGAAGATAGAAAAATCAGATCAAAAGAAAGAACAAGCTGTCAGAACTACGCGTGACCTGATTTTTCTCTCTTTGGTTTGAATATCCTTAGTCCTGCTAATATATTCTGTATTTCATGAAATAGACACAAGGGAGTGTTAGGGTTTTTTCCCTGATTTTCTTACTATATTTAAGTTTTACTTTTTTTTATAAGAAAAATAAAAGTTATCATAATTACTTTTACAAGTTTTACTTAGTCTTAGAAGGAAAATAAAAGTTATCATAATTACTTTTACTTTTCTTGAAAGAAAAAATATAATTTTTTTCCATATTTGGCTAACCTCTTTCTTGTAGTAAAGGTTTGGACATCTATAAATAGAAGACCCCTTTCTCATACCATAACACAATAACATCCACAATGTAGTCTTTTAAGATTTTCGTTTAGGGGAGATTTTCTCTCTTATTAATTTTATTTTTTTAATATTAGGTTTTATACGTACGCCAATTGGCCAAATCATATAGTAAAATTATGTTTTTAGTATTGTTTTTCGTTGTCATCTTATTTATCGTCTCATAGTTTGCAACTAATAGTTTTCGCATGACGCCCTCTCGATTTCTAACCTAACAAGTGGTATCAGAGCTTACGGTTCAATGGTCCAATGGCGCGGTGAGACGAGATTAAACAGGTTCAAAGCGGTTTCAAAATCAAGTTGCAACCAATTTGATGATAATGAAGATATATGTCCAAAAGTTACATGTGAAGATAATTGTCAATCATATTTTCAACAATCCTGCTGTCACATATTTGAAAATAAAGCTCACTTTTAACCGACTCCAATATTTTTAACCCGAAAAGGGGTAATATATTTTTTAACCCCAAAAGCTCTATTCTTAAACATGCCAAGCAACAGTGATGAAGAATATATATAAAGAACGAAGATCATGCACAAGAAGAAGGAGGATCAGGAATATTTTGAAGAAAATCAAGCCAAAAAAGGGAGATTTGTTAGGGTTTTTGCCCTATTTTCTTACTATATTTAAGTTTTACTTTTTCTTAGAAGGAAAATAAAAGTTATCATAATTACTTTTACTTTTCTTGAAAGAAAAAATATGTTTTTTTTTTCATATTTGGCTAACCTCTTTGTTGGAGGAAAGGTTTGGACATATATAAATAGAAGACCCTCTTCTCATACCATAACACAATAGCATCCACAATAAAGTCTTTTAAGATTTTCGTTTAGGGGGAGATTTTCTCTCTTATTAGTTTTATTTTTTTAATATTAGGTTTTATATGTAGGCCAATTGGCCAAATCATATAATAAAATTATGTTTTTAGTATTGTTTTTCGTTGTCATCTTATTTATCGTCTCATAGTTTGCAACTAATAGTTTCTGCATGACGCCCTCTCGATTTCGAACCCAACAAGGAGGCGGGATATAAAACTGCCTTTCGACCAAAGGTGAAGAATATATAACATATAGAGGTGGTTCCTACCTAATAGCTACATCAAATTAAATGGCTACATCAAATTAAATGGCTACATACCTCGATGACATCATGAGCAAAATTCAATAACGTAGGCAATGCTCTGGAACCTACTTTCACATTTGCTGTGATGGTTATATTCTCGTATCGTACTTCAACTTTTGGAAGCTCCAAGCCCACCCTTTATTTAAAAGACAAATTTTTCATTAGTTGGCCAAAATGTGTACTTCTTAATCCCTATCTAGTATAGTACCAGTGAAAGGGAGAGGAGAGAAACAAACAAGATGATAAACCAAGATATAGATACTCGGCCCATTCTTTTCTCTTTAATTACCAACAATACTGTGTAAGAAATTTACAATAATGCCATCACATGCGGCCTTACATATATTCCACATATGTGGACCCCTCTATCTTCCATTTATTTTTCCTTTTTATTTATCTTTTTTTATGTATAAAATTATTTCAAATATATTATATTTAAGTAAATTGATTAGTAAGATGATAATTTATTGTAAAAATTAATTATTGATGCAATTAAATAAATTTTATTCTTTATTTAATTTCATATCAAACATATAATTTACTTTCTTTCTTATTTGTTACTATAATTTCACCTAATTTAATTTTTTTTTCTAATATATAGAAGAGAAAATTTTGATATGCCTGCTTATGTTGTCTTCTTCAACTGCTTCAATCGTGATTTTATTATATTGCTCCTAATTAATTATTATAAATTATTTATATATTAAAAAATTAATAATATTTAATTTAAAAAAAAATATTTATGACATGTCTATTTCAGTTGTTTCAATCGTAATTTTACTTTCTATTACATCATTTTTAATGAGTTATTATAAATTATTTATATATTAAAAAATTAATAATATTTAATATAAAAAGTAAAATAGACATTTATGACATGTCTGCTTCAGCTGCTTTAATCGTAATTTTATTAAATATCATCCCTAATTAATTATTATAAGTCATCTAAGTATTTAAAGAAGCTCTCCATCGATCTGTTAGCTTCAGTTGTTTGCTCCGTGATTTTACTATATCATTCCTAAGTAATTATTATAAATTATCTACATATTAAAAGATTAATAATATCTAATAAAACAATAGAATAAACATTTATGATATGTCTGCATCAGCTGCTTTAATCATAATTTTACTAAATATCATCTTTAATTAATTATTATAATCCATCTAAGTATTAAATAAATAAATAAATAAATAAATAAATAATATTTAATTAAAAAGATAAAATAGATCTAAAATGATAAGTTAACTCTTGATGTTTTAAAATAACTTGACGTCTTAAATGAGATTTCACTTACTTTTTTTTCACAAGTATCTTTTATAGTAATTTTATTATATCACTTCTAATTAGTTGTTGTGAGTCATTTTAAGACATGTCTATTTCGTTGCTTCAATCATGATTTTACTATATCACCTCTAATTAATTATTATGGTCATCTAAGCATCATGTCACTTAAATTGGAGTAGAAAAAGTTTTACACAATAGTTAAAAATTTAAATTATTTAGAAAATATAATTGACTATCAGTTACACAAAACTATGGACAAGGAGAGTAGCGTATATTTTTTGAAAATTACATAAAAAAATATTATAAATTACAATAATTAAAAATTTGAAATATCTAAAAATAATTTAATCTATTATATATTTTTATAAAATACTTAAAAAATACTATAAATCACAATAATTAACAACTTAAAAAATTTAAATGATATAAATATTTGGTTGACTCTCGAAATTGTATCAGTTTCACTTAAATTGAAATAGAAGAAAAATATTATAAATTACAATAATTAAAATTTTAAATTATTTTTAAAATACAATTGACTAGCAATGTCATAAAAGTTTGAATAGAGAGAGTAACATATGTTATTTAAAAATTACATAAAAAATATTATAGATTACAATATTAACAACTTAAAATATTTAAAAACATATTAAAAGTATGATTGATTATCTAAATTCAATTTGTGTCATAGAAATTGAGACAAAAAAACATGTAGTGAACTCATGCTAGATCCCGGATGGCTCTTAGGATGTTTATGCAGTCCAACCTTTTTTTTTTGCTTTTGTTTAAATATATCAAAATTGAAAATACAAGTTCTAATAAAGTACATCAAACAATGCATAAGAAATAATGTTTGCATAAATAATACCAATATTACTAATACAAGCATTATTAATGCAAACATTATTAATACATTCTATCGGCATTATTTTTGTAAACTCTAACAAAAGACTCCACGTTTCAATGTAAGGAACATGTACAAAAGTAAAGTTTAATAAAATATCTACATGAGTATATTTTATCGTGTTCTCAAAGTCAAATAATTTAAATTAATATGAAAGATGGTAACTTATAGTTTTCTTTTCTATATAATTCTTGAAACACTTAAAATTTAAATTTAAAATATTAATTTAGTTTAACTTCAAAGAACAAGGTGACAAATAAAAGAAAAGAAAAAAATGAAAGCAAATGATGTTTATGGCAGCTTTGTAAGGGAATATAATGCGGGTTATTAATTGCAATTCACATGTGATGTAATAAGTAATGACTAGATAACCCTTTATCTTTTTCAACACTTATTCTCAAGTCTTATGTATCATTTTTAATCTCAAATTTTCTACTTAATGTAGCAAATCTCAATCATATGATTAAAAATATAAACTTTTAAATGCATCAAATTTTATTGTTTATATGAGTAAGTTATACATAATTATTTTGTAAGACTTGACTCCGTGAAAAATACTACCAAGTTGTTAATATGTTTTGTGTATTCATGTTTTATAATCATAATTCTAATTAATATCAATTTAACTTATTGTACATAGTAAAAATATCTTAACATTGAGCCCGTGCTGATACGGGCCATCTCCTCTAGTCTATTTATATATAATAGGAGACGCAAAACTGCCACATGTCAACACCATAAAAAATCAGTATTTTTTTTTTAAAAATCCATCTATATATAATAGGAGAGGCAAAACCGCCACATGTCAACACCATAAAAATAAGTATTTTTTTAAAAAATTATCTATCTATATATAATAAGAGAGACAAAACTGCCACATGTCGACACCATAAAAAAATAGTATTTTTTTAAAAAAATTATTTTAATAATCTATCTAAAAAACTCTCTCTATTTATTTATATCAAATAGATATAACCACATTTGTAACCAAAAAGAAAATAATTAACAAATAATTTGGAGAAAAAACTACCCAAGTTTCACTGTTTCTTGCTTTCAAACTGTTCCTATTTTCATTTATTACTTTCAATCTCCTAACTCTAATTCTTTTTGCATTCAAATTTTCTGTGTTCAATTTTTACTGTCTATTCAACAATTATGTTTTTTGATTAATATTTTGGATTGCAGGAAAAAGAAAAATCAAAGTCAAAGAAATAGATAAGAAGGCGGGGTACAAGAGAAACCCCAATCGTTTGTGGAGGAAAAGATGAATAATGAATATTGCAGAATTTCAAGTCTTCAGTGAATTTTGATACGATTCCCAAAAAATCTCATGAAATACTATTGGTACGATACACTTTAAATTATATAATCATACTATCTTATTATGAATTGCAACACGTTCTTGAAATTGAAAAAAAATTATGAGTAAGGGTGGTGAAATTCTGTGCACTTTTTTTGCGAAAGAATTTTTGACAAATATTTTTCCTAAAATATGAATTAAGTTTGAAATTTGCGTGTGTTAAATATTGAATTATTTAGAGATGGTATCTTGGGGTTTTGGGCCACAGGTGACAAAAGAGTTTTAAAATGAGGTGTAGGTGACACAAGTCTTAATTATTAGTTGGAGGAGACAATTACTTTATTATGAATTAAGAAAGTTGGGGAAGTTTGAAAATAACTCACAAGTTTTTAAATTTACACTTTGATCCCAATGTATACCTAAAATAACGGAAAACGAAGAAAAAAAGACGTCTTTCTCTCTCTTCTCATCCATTGTTGTTTTCTCTCTCTTAGCGATTTTTGTTTATCATTGTTTCTGCTGCTTTATTCATCATCTTCTACTTCATTATCATCATCTTCTACTTTATTATCATCTTCTTCTTGTCGACCATTTGTAGTTGTTGTTGTTGTTAGTACAGGGCTACTGCTGCGATCTGACCAATTTCTTAGGTCAAATTTTGTTTACTACATCACTTTCCACTTTGGCATTACTTCATTGGTGACTTTGGTAAGTAAAATTATGATTTTTATTCGTATTTGTCATTTGGGTACACTTCTGTTTTTCCAACAATGGATAGAACCCCGATCATGAATCCAGCATAAGTGCCCACAATTAAAACAGATCAATCATCTGTTGCATCAGATAAGTAATCTGTTGCATCAGAAGATTTATCTGTTGCATCAGACTGTTTATCTGTTGCATCAGACGTATTATCTATTGCATCAGACATATTATCTCTTGTATCAGGATATTTTTCTGTTGCACCAGACTAATTATCTGTTGGAACGAATGATTAATCTGTTTGAAACAATACAAATCAACCCCTGCCACAAACCCAACAGATAACCAATATGTTTTCAACTCTTGCTATTGCTACTGGATTCAAAATTATTCCTTACGTCCAATTACCCGTCCCAAATTTCCTAATTCAATTTCTCATTTTACTTGTCTTTTTCATTAATCAAGAAAAGATTAAAAAAAATCCATGTTTTACCCTTTGCATTAATCATTTTTTCTTCAAATTAAAATGGAAACATCATTTAATAGGGAGACTATACGCCGATCGACGTTAAAAGCTTTCTTCTCTAATGAAATTTCGATTGAATAGCAAACAATGGTTATTTCAAACACGTTCACTGTCCCACCAACTGATCAGTGGGTTATGGTAAACTAGATATGTTATTAATTATTTTTCTGAATCAATGTGGCATCTCAATTTGGGACGGATAATTTGAGACGGAGGGAGTACGAGTTAAAACGTCAGAGCCAAGCAAAGCAACAAACTAGTCATCTGTTGAAACAAACTATTTATCTGTTACATCAACTTCTTATCTGTTGCAACATGAGTAATCTGTTTTGAACAACACATCAACCCCTGCCACAAACCCAACAGATAAATCTTGCTATTGCTACTGGATTCTAAATTATTCCTTTTTACGTCGAATCATCGATATGTTTGTTGAGAAGATAATAGACAGAATGAAAATTAAATATGGAATAAAACGTGAAAGATCAAACATAATTTATTTATTAAACAAAAATAAATAAAAATACATATAATAGACTAAAAGAAAAATAATAATCTAATTATTATTATTATTATTATCATCTTCATCATTGCCATCCGTCCAATCTTCAACCGGAAGTAGCAAGGTCCTCCTCAACTTGCGTATCTCGCAGAGCATTCTTGCTCTAACTCCTCCCAGTTTCCATTGCAGGTCACGAACTTGATTCTGAAGTTCATTCACGGCGTTTTGCAGAAAAGCAACATCCCACACTGGGTCAGCCATAATCTTATCTTCTAGAGTGTAATATGAAAGACGAGATGCAATAAATAACTAGAGTGTAGTTGAATGAACGATTGAGTAAGGAGGGACCTATTTATAGAGGATTGAATTTGAATGAGAGGCAAAAAGACGCGACTATTCACTTCCATACATTAATTATATTTTTGATTAAATTAAGAATATAAATATTGTGATATAAGTCATGACTTTTCAAATTATTATTATTAATTAGTTCTTTCAAAGAACCGTTTTTATTGAGTTGTGGCAACAGATTCTATATCTGTTGCATCAGATAAAACATCTGTGACAACATATATATTATCTGTTGCAACAAATATAAAATATGTTGCGTCAGATAACATATTTGTTGCAACATATAATCTAACTGTTCACCTCTATTTATTAATTATATTTTTGATTAATGTGAAAATTAATGACTTAATTAAATTAAGAAATATTGTGATAAGTCATGACTTTTCAGATTATTATTATTAATTAGTTCTTTCCAAGAACCGCTTTTATTGAGCCGTGTCTCAATATAGGTTGCATCAGATAAATCATCTGTGACAACAGATATATCATCTGTTGACACCATAGTGAACCTGTTGCATCAGGTAATTTATTTGTTGCAACATATAATCTACTTTTATTAAAAAAATAACTATCATCATATCATTAATCCAAATTTGCTTACTTTTTTATTTTATAAATTAAAAAAAAACACCTTTTCAAATTCCTTAATAAAATAATAACCATTTTATTATATAATAAATAATTTAAAAACAAATTCAAAAATAAAAATGGTGAAAAGTCACGATCAGTTATTATAATTGCGGTTATAAATTGTGTTTATCATTTATTTACGAAACATTTTTCATATTGAATAATTGAAAAGTCATGTCTTTTTCTTTTCACCCTCTCAATAACGACAATAACCCTTTTTATTAATAACCTCCAGGTGTAACATATGATCGGTCTGTCGTAGAAGATTAACCTCTAACTGTTGACATAAATTACTGCTCAATTCCTACCACCAACCGTCGACATGTTAAGAACAAGGAATAAATAGAATGATTATTATTAAATACAAAATAAGAATTAAAAATTCAAAGTCGACAACAAAATGAAATGAATGTTCATAGATTTTTGAATCCCTTGGGTAGATCCGATATACAAAAGGAGGAAAATAATCGCTAAAATAAAAAACACTACCTAATTATTATTACTACTATTATTATTATTGTCAATCAGATATTTTTCATCCGACAACCTTGCTCCGAAGTCAGTCAAATCTCTCTGGAGTTCATCAAACTGCCTTTGAAGTTCACGTAAGGAGTCGATATGAATATTCTTGTATGAATCTGGATCATCCATATTTGTAAGGAGGGACCTGTTTATAAATTATTATATCTCAGAAAGAAAAGAAAATTTCTTTAAAATAAATCTAACAGATGGGTAATTTGTTGCAAAATATATTCTTTTTGCTAGATAACTTACAACATACTGGCAATATTTTGCAACAGATGTATATATCTGTTTGATTTCTACAACAGGTTGATCAACTGTCGTAACAGATGTCTCCAATTGTTTGACAATATAAACAGATGTGTCATCTGTTGCAACAAGCTAGTTATCTATTTATTCAATTTAAGTCATAGATGGGCTAGGAAGAATAAGGTGCGTGTAGATGGATCCACTATCATATGTGTGGGAGTTAAGTATGTATTACTGATACGGTCACCCGGACAACACACACAAAGTACAATATTTTTGTGAATGCAATTTTTTACCGATTAAGCATTGATCATTCAAACAAGATCCTGCATTGTACCATTAAGTTTGATGGGTTCGAAATTGATAAGGCTGAGGACCTCATGAAAATGGTGCAAATACCATGTTACGAATTACTGATGGTTGTTGCTCGTGTTTATACGTGTCAAGTTTTGAGAAGGGATCAATAGTTGTCATCACTATAGAGAGCCAATAGCGATTGGACTTAACTTTAAGTATGATTGTACCCTTAGAGGACCCTTAAAGACTCGCACTTCATCAAACAAGAATGGAAAACCAACATAGTTATTGCCCTGGCCAAAATTTATAGGGTTGGGTTGCTCGCTCGGGGTGATGATTATATGCCAGAAGGTGCGATAGGAGAATGCTTTCAAGGGAAAATGGGTGGTTAATGGAAGACTATATCATCTGAGAGCTAATTGAAGAAGAGACATAGGGTCGAAAGTAACTTCTAACGAATTTGGCCGATGGAATTATCTTAACAGATGCAAAATCTGAATCAAGTGCAAATATGAAAGTGTATTCGGTAATGTAATTTCATCTGTTGTGTCTCTGAAAGAAAAATAATGCAGATGGACACTTTGCTAGGGAGCTGCGTGGTCGGGATTATCACCTAGGTAGAAAATAGGAGAAGACCAAAAAAGCAGCCTCACGGGCATCGATGGTAGAAATGATGTTCAACAAGCCTAGAAAACTTACGCCAACAACAATTGCAGTTAAAATAAGGAAACTAAGCGAAGGCGGCAGTTACTGAATTTTAAATTTCATCCCATGACTTCTTGTTTGTGTTTTCGATCAGGTCCACTGTCGTTGACCTGATCAAAACCACAAATGAGATTAAAAGGAAAATAAAGTATAATTACTTCCTTAGCAATATGGATTAATTGATTGTGTTTTCTTGCCTTAGCATGCTTTCAACATTTCTTGGAGAAGATCAGATGCTTGCTGTAGTATATGAATCCCGATAATTTTCAAGCTTGCCTCCAGCTTGTTGATTTTGTATTCAAGCTGGTCGTTTCCATCTTCGAAGTTGGTAAGGAGTTCCTCGTCTCTTGTGAGCTCGATCAGGAACACTACCTTCAAAGTTGTGGCATTCTAGAAGCCCTTCAGAACACTTTCTTCAGAATCCTTAAAGGATACATGGAGGGTCGCTGTGTTTGTTTTAGGTCAAAATGTGTTGATGCACGTTGAAGATGTGGTCCCAACAGTTGAACAACACACTTTTATCGAGCGTTGCTCCATGCATCTTGCTCAAGAAATTTGATAAATTAGTAAGCATGGAGTTACGTAGTGTGTGATCTAAACCGGTTCTACCAAGCCTATCAAACGTTACGTAACTCCAAGCTCATTACCTTATCAAAAAAATATGCCCGAGTTAGTGCATAAATCAAACAAGCCCAATCTGTCAGTCTTTCTACTGATCACTCTTCTCTAATATAGATGACAAGATATCTGCTATGCAAAAGTCTACACCGTCGCCAGACATGCTTACCCGGGAGAAGAGTCTTTAGAAAATTGCTCCCGGGCAAGCATGTCTGGCGACGGTGTAGACTTTTGCATAGCAGATATCTTGTCATCTATATTGGAGAAGAGCGATCAGTAGAAAGACTGACAGATTGGGCTTGTTTGATTTGTGCACTAACTCGGTCATATTTTTTTGATAGGGTAATGAGCTTGGAGTTACGTAACGTTTGATAGAATTGGTAGAGACAGTTTAGATCACACGCTACGTAAATCTATGCTTACTAATTTATCAAATTGGTTAAGCAAGATGCATAGAGCAACACTCGATAAAAGTGTGTTGTTCAACTGTTGGGACCACATCTTCAACGTGCATCAACACATTTTGACCTAAAACAAACACAGAGACCCTCCATGTATCCTTTAAGGCTTCTGAAAAAAGTGTTCTCAAGGGCTTCTAGAATGCCACAACTTTGAAGGTAGTGTTTTTGATCGAGCTCACAAGAGACGAGGAACTCCTTACCAACTTCGAAGACGGCAACGACCATCTTGAATATAGAATCAACAAACTGGAGGCAAGCTTGAAAATTATCGGGATTCACATACTACAGCAAGCATCTAATCTTCTTTAAGAAATGTTGAAGGCATGTCAAGGTAAGAAAACACAATCAATTATAACCATATTGCTAAGGAAACAATGATACTCTATTTGTCTTTCAATCTCGTTTGTGGTTCCGATCAGGTCAAAGACAGTGGACCTGATCGAAAACACAAATAAGAAAGCATGGGATGAAATTTAAAATTCAAAAATTGCCGCCTTCGCTTAGATTCCTTATTTTAACTACAGTTGTTGTTGGCGTAAGTTTTTTAGACTTGTTGTACATCATTTCAACCCTCGATACCCGTGAGGCTTCTTTGTTGCTCTTCTCCTATTTTCTATCTAGGTGATAATCCCGACCACGCTGCTCCCTAACAAAGTGTCCATCTACATTATTTTTCTTTCAGAGAAACAACAGATGAAATTACATTACCAGATACACTTTCATATTTGCACTTAATTCAGATTTTTGCATCTGTTAAGATAATTCCATCGGCCAGATTCGTTAGAAGTTGCTTTGTACCCTATGTCTCTTCCTCAATTAGCTCTCAGATGAGATAGTCTTCCATCAACCATCCATTTTCCCTCGAAGGAATTTTCCTACTGCACCTTCCGGCATATAATCATCACCCCGAGCGAGCAACCCAACCATATAAATTTTGGCCAGGGCAATAACTATATTGGTTTTTCATTCTTGTTAGATGTAGTGCTAAGCTTCGAACGCCCTTTAAGGGTCCAATGCACCCTAAAAGTAAGTCCAATCGCTATTAAATATCTTTACAATGACACCAAAATTAGATCCCTTCACAATGCTTGACAAATAAATATGAGCAACAACCGACATTAAATCTTAACAGGGTATCAGAACCATATTGCTTGGCCCCTCAGTCTTATCAGTTCGGACCTACCAAACTTAACTGTAAAATTACAGACATCTTGTTTGAACGATCTATGACTAATCAGTAAAAACAATATTCATAAAATCAGTGCACTCTATGTGTGTTTCCACGATAACATTATCAGTAATACATACCTCCCACATATGAAGTGGTTTTATCTGCAAGCAGCCTATTCGTCCGAACCCATCTTTACTGCAGCCTCTTGCGATAGTCCATCAAAAGTTGATCAACTGTCAGTTCCTTATATCTACAAAGAAGAGGAAAAAAATTGATGTCACAAAAAGAACATTATCCATCTGTTGCAACAGATGTGGAGTTTGATGGAATAAATCAAACTAGCCTTTCTGGTGGTTTTATTTGTTCCAACAGTTTCTCCATCTATTGCAACATCAATAACAGCATAAACATCAACAACAAAGAAACAATAACATGTATTCCAACAACATCATCAACAACAAAGAAGCAACATCCTTTGTTCAAGAACCATCAACAACAACACACCACAAGTTTCAACAACGCCAACCCCACCAACAACATCAATAACTGCATCAACAATAAATAAACAAATAAAATACATACAAAAAAAATGATACTGCCAACAAGGCTTTTAAACTTCTCCCAACAGATGACTTTTTTCTCATATTGTAATAAAAATTCTCGGTTTATTTATTCAACACTTAAAATTTCCTTCAAATTTTTTTAATAAATATGATATGGGTAAATAGTAATTAAATAAAAAATAAGATGTGAATAACTTGCAAAGAAGAAAACGAGAATGAAAGAGCAATAATGAACCATACCTTAATATCAAAAAGGGGATCAAAATAGAAATTTAAGTCGAGAAAAGATATGGATCAATTTTTATCTAAAAAGAGCTTCGTTATGAGAAGAGAAGAGAAAATAGAAAAAAAAGGTTGTGCCCCTAAAGAGGAGAGAAAGAAAAAGATGAGAGTTGAATAAAATAAACTGCAGCTGAAGGAAGAGATGAGATAATTTCTAATTTCTATAGATGTATGTATGTATTGTGTACGTAGACGCGGTGGTTTTAAATATTCATTAATTAATATTCATTAATTTCATTAATAATTTGAGGGGCACGAGGAAGACTAAGACTACTACCATTGAAAAGACAAGACAAGACTGCTCAATGAACTCACTTTTGAGATATCCAAGAAACATTTTTTACCGTCTTTAGTAGTAAGTACTACTACTTGATATTATCTACTCGGACTAGAAGCTTGCTTTAAAATTAAAAGAGAAAAAAAGGTTTTCAAACAGATATTTCATTTGTTGCAACATATATAAGTATCTGTTTAGAAATCCGAACATCTCAATCATCTGTTACAACAGATATAAATATCTGTTTAAAAATTCCAACAACTCAGTCATCTGTGACAACAGATAAAAATGTTCATTGAATAATTAATTAAATCAGATATGTCATCTGTTACAACAGATATAAGTATCTATTTGAAAATTTCCAACATCTCAGTTATCTGTCACAACAGATGCAAATTTCTATTTGATAATTAAATCAGATATGTCATCTGTTGCAACAGATATGAATACCTGTTTGAAAATTTTCAACAACTCAGTGGTTTGTTGCAACAAATTTTATTGCAATTGATTTAGGTGGAACTAGGGATGAATGAATGAGCTCGCAGGGTCAACTACAAATCCAATCGAGTCTTTGCAATTGCATGGCATTGGTATTGCGTTCATCCTGACCCGAGTCATCGATCGATCACTCTGAGTTGAAATGAGTTCTCATCAACTCAATGTTAGGATAGTGATAGTACCTAAGTTGATTTAGGTGGAACTAGGGATGAATAATGAGCTCGCAGAGTCAACTACAAGTCCAATCGATTCTTTGCAATTGCATGGCGTTGGTATTGCATTCATCCTGACCCGAGTCGTCGATCGATCACTCTGAGTTGAAATGAGTTCTCATTAACTCAATGTTAGGATAATAATAGTACCTAAGTTGATTTAGGTGGAACTAGGGATAAATGAATGAGCTCGCAGGGTTAACTACAAATCCAATCGAGTCTTTGCAATTGCATGACGTTGGTATTGTATTCATCCCGACCCGAGTCGAAGATCGATCACTCTGAGTTGAAATGAGTTCTCATCAACTCAATGTTAGGATAGTGATAGTACCTAAGTTGATTTAGGTGGAACTAGGGATGAATAATGAGCTCGCAGAGTCAATTACAAATTCAATCGAGTCTTTGCAATTGCATGGCGTTGGTATTGCGTTCATCCCAACCCGAGTCATCGATCGATCACTCTGAGTTGAAATGAGTTCTCATCAACTCAATATTAGGATAGTTATAGTACCTAAGTTGATTTAGGTGGAACTAGGGATGAACGAATAAGCTCACAGGGTCAACTACAAATCCAATCGAGTCTTTGCAATTGCATGGCATTGGTATTGCGTTTATCTCGACCTGAGTCGTCGATCGATCACTTTGAGTTAAAATGAGTTCTTATCAACTCAATGTTAGGATAGTGATAGTACCTAAGTTGATTTAGGTGGAACTAGGGATGAATGAATGAGCTTGCAGGGTCAACTACAAATCTAATCGAGTCTTTGCAATTACATGGCATTGGTACTGCATTCATCCCGACCCGAGTCGTCGATCGATCACTCTGAGTTGAAATGAGTTCTCATCAACTCAATGTTAAGATAGTGATAGTACCTAAGTTGATTTAGGAGGAACTAGGGATGAACGAATAAGCTCGCCGGGTCAACTACAAATCCAATCGAGTCTTTGCAATTGCATGGCATTGGTACTGCGTTCATCTCGACCCAAGTCATCGATCGATCACTCTGAATTGAAATGAGTTCTTATCAACTCAATATTAGGATAGTTATAGTACCTAAGTTGATTTAGGTGGAACTAGGGATGAATGAATGAGCTCGCAGGGTCAACTATAAATCCAATCGAGTCTTTGCAATTGTATGGTGTTGGTATTGCGTTCATCCCAACTCGAGTCGTCGATTGATCACTCTGAGTTGAAATAAGTTCTCATCAACTCAATATTAGGATAGTGATAGTACCTAAGTTGATTTAGGTGGAACTAGGGATGAATGAATGAGCTCGCAGGGTCAACTACAAAACCAATCGAGTCTTTGTAATTGCATGGCGTTGGTATTGCGTTCATCCCAACCCGAGTCATCGATGGATCACTCTGAATTGAAATAAGTTCTCATCAACTCAATATTTTAAAAACTATATCTTTTAAATTTTTTAAAATTAATTAAGATCAATTCGGACCAAATTAGCAATTTCAAAACTTGTCATTCTTTTCTAAAATTACAAATCAACCCATACAAATCATCCATTTGCGCGAAAAACTTTTCATTTCAAATCCTAAGTTCTCTCTCTTCTCTCTCTCTCTCTCGGGGTCTCCTCTTCCTCTCAACAATACAAACAACAACTACTCAACATATTTCTTAACCCTTCAAAACAGGTCAATTTTCTTCCCATTCATGACTACATATAGTTGTTGTTTTTTACTTCATTCCTGCTTGTATTCGTTGTTTTCTCTGTCTTCGCATGTAACAGAGTTCTAGAAGAGTTCTACATTTGTTCTTTATTCTAAAAAATAGGGCTTTATAGTTAATGATAAAAAAAGACTTTTAGTTGTATTATCTTTGAGAATGGGTTAACAATTTTGAGTTTGGATGCTAAAAAAGTAGGAAGCACCCAAGAAAACCCTAGTTTTTCTCTCAGTATTTTGTTGACTGTCGTGGTATTATTGGATGGTGTTTGTGGTGATGTTGGTGGTGTTGGTATTTATGTTTTTTAGCTGTGGTGTCGGTGGTCTTGGTATTGGTATTGGTGGTGGTCTTGGTGGCATTGGTTGTGGTGGTGGTGGTCCATATATTGCAATGGGTGGAAAATCTGTTGGGAGATATTAAATAGGTATTCAAACAGATTCCCCATCTGTTCCAACTGATGGGTATTTTCTTGTAATGTGGCGTAGAATAATTTATTAAAATTTATCCACCTGTTGCAACAGGTGGAATATCTGTTGGGAGATATTAAATAGGTCTTCAAACAGATTCGGGTTCCCCATCTGTTCCAACTGATGGATTGTCCATTGGAGTATTTTTTTCGGTTATGTAGTAAGAATAATTTATTGAAATTTGTCTCACCTTTTTTAGAAAAATTATGCAGACATCAAATGCAATGTATTTTTTATTTTTCTTTTGTTTATAGTTAAAAGATGTCTCCCAAAAGAAAAGAAACTAAAAGTGGAGAAAGTAGATCAACTTCCGGTCACCAAACAAAAAAGGCTAGAGTACAGATAGATTCGGAGGAACTTCCAGAACAATCTCAGTCAGGGTAAAATGAAGTCGAGGAAAGTGATAACTCCTCCTCACCAATGGGGCGTGAAATAATATCAAAATTCTAGCATGATTCTGTCAAAATCATTAGTATTGACAAGTTTCGAGTTGCGATGCCGATGAATAACCTTAAACCAGTATTTGGTGATCTTGTACTTAAATGTCAGTTGGGGAAACCTTTTGATGAACTTAGGAGTATTATAAAGAAGGAAAACATAGATGGAATTTTTAAGAAGAGTTGTTTTGCACACTTTCTTGAGCCGTCTGGGCCCCGCCCTCTCTGTTTTCCAATGATCATGGTATATGACCTTCTCAAGCATAGGATCATGTATGCGGGGGATGATGGAGGTTCGAAGGAGGGTGAAAAAAAGATGGATGAAGTCTGGATCAACTACTGTGGTATGCTGATTTGTTTTGGATTGAAAGAGTTTGCCATTGTGACGGGCTTGAGATGTGATCGTCCAGAAGAACCTCCCATCAAGAAAACACCCTACAAAGGGTCCAACAAACGCAATGTAAAAAAAATGAATTGTTGGACCTAGCTACAAAGTGGAGGATTTGATGGCGGATCTCAAGAATAAAGACATACCAAATCACTACAGGGAGAAATTGTGCTTTGTTTGGTTTGTCCATTCCGTTTTATTGGAAAGAGACGTCAGGAAAGTCATAGAACGTGATTTGTTGGTGCTTGCTGATGATTTTGGAAAATTCAACGATTATCCCTGGGGATACGACAGCTACTACTTGACTATCAAATATTTACTGAAAGAGCTAAAGCCAAAGACGACCACATTATACAGCTTTTCTTGGGATTTCATGGTAAAATTGATCACTATTTTTACTCATTCATTAATTTATATTGAATATACTTGTGACTTTTTTTTGCTTGCTTCCTGTTTACAATTTTTAGGATTGGGCATGTGAAGCCATTCCTTCCCTCCTAAAGCATTTCAAGAATTACCCGAATAAGGTTTCTCATCCAAGGATCCTTAGGTGGTTGGCTGCAGTAGAGAGCAGAAAAATAAATATTAACGAGGCTGATATCTTTAACCCTCGAGATAATGCAGTACATCTTCTTTCAACTAAAATAATTTGCCACAAAGAAATATATTGAAACAGATGTTCCATCTATTGCGACAGATGGGTCATCTGTTGCAACAGATGGGTAATCTATTACGACAGAGGATCCATATTTCACAACAGATTAACCATATGTTGCTCTGGTCTCTGAACCCTACTCAACAGATTACCCATCTACTGCAAATTATGCAACAGATGGGTAATCTGATGCAAAATATTATCAATCTGTTTCAACATACAGATCAGCTGTTGCTGTAGCTAGATCATCTGTTGTATAAGTTGGATGTGTTTACATTACCCGAGCCCCATGTAACCCAACTGAATGCAAATTATTATTATATGATTTAAATTCCTCCTGTCTTTTTTATAGGTTGTGCATCCTTGGATCGTGCCTACCATTGATGGGCTGGGAATGACTTCTTTTATTACTCTGGGTCTTGTTGATACAAAATAAGACCCAACAGTGGAGTTAATAAAGAAGGAATTAGATGGATCAACATCCATAAGAAGAACAGTTAGTCAAGGTCAGTCTAATGTTGAAACTCTTCACGATCAAACTCAAACTGCAACAGATCCGGGTGTTTCTTCTAGGGGTGTTGCTTGTGGAGTTGTTTGTGATAGTGGTATCTATCCTGCTGCTGCCAGTCATGATTATGAGCATGTTAGTGCTAAAAAAAAATGTTTGAAAACACCCCTTGCCCAAGCCCTCCCTCTCACCCCTACACCGGTCCCTTCCACACTTACAGTGGTCTCTCTCACCCCTTCTCACCCTCATGTTCTCATTGCAAATGCAAAGTGTGCAAAGACAGAGAGGATAAACTCCTCAACAAGCTAGAGGCTATTGCTGAAGCTGTCGAGTAGTTGAAATCCAGGAGCGGTATCATACCATCCAACGAGGTGAGGGAGCCATGCACTCCTACAGTAGAGGTTAGGAGGAAGATAGGAAAAATTAGACAAATTCTCTTCGTTCTGAAATCATCAAAAATTATAACTCCCCCCCTCTAATAGTTGTTAAAGTTCAGGGGCCGCCGAAGAAGGTGGACATATTCGCGGTGCTTGGCAAAGAGAAGAAGAAGGAACTGGAAGAATTCATCAAGATGAAGGTTCAAAAAAAATACACCATGCATTCATTTGCCGCCAAAGACTTCTCGAATATGACAAATATGTGTGTGTGGTACGAGGACAAGGTATGTTTACTTTTGATAACCTACCCTTCCAATCTACTCCATGAAGAAGAATCTACGTAGCAGATGTGTAATCTGTTGCAAAAACTTAGTATTCTGTTGCAACATAATACACATCTGTTGCGTTGGTTGGGTAATCTGTGAACTGATTCAGAGAACCCTCTGCATCGGATTCTTTCAACTGTGTTTTTATTCTTTACAATTACTAACCTATTTAAAAATTGACTTCTTATTCCACAGTATGTTGATGAAATTCTCTGCCTCATGAGGGGCAGGCAATTAGCGTACCCAGATGCTTATGATGCTACCGATAGGATAATGAACCTCAACTTCTATAATAATTTCAAGGATAGATACGCTAAACTCTGTAAGATAGCTGATTTCGGTGGCCTAGGATTTGATTAGTTAGTTTCTACATTCCAATGGGATGAAGAAGTGATTAAATATGTTAGAGGAAAGAGGCCATATCCACACAGTAAGAGCTGGACCAAGGCAAAGAGAATCCTTGCAGTCATGAACGTGGATGTCACATATTTTCTCACTGTTCAGATACTACTATACGGGGGAAAGATTAAGGTTTATGACTGCAACTTACCTTTCTTCAGCGAGAAGATGTTTTTAACCCACATACAGCCACTCTTGAAGTTGTTGCCCAAGTTGTTGATGCAGAGTAAGCTGATGGATCATTTGCCGGATGAAGTATTGGCGAAGGAATCATGGAATTTTGAAGGTTGAAATAAGAACATCCATCTCCCAAGAAATACAACCGGTGCAGTGTGCGGGCCGTACTCGCTTATATACATCGGGTGTTTACTGACCGACACACAAATGACCGGTGTGTGCGACACCATTGTGGGAAAGATACAATGGGTCTGGGCATATGGGGTACTAACTAAATGGTTGGAGCCCGTGTATAAAAAAGATCATGTACAAAGACAGAGACGAGCACGATAACAAATTTTCATTTCAAGCCAATTTACTTTACATGTAGTGGCAATAATTTTTATGTCTAGCCAAGTTGAATTTTTATAATGCCACAGATTTTATATCTGTCGTAATAGATATAGTACCTGTTGTGACAGATTGATTATCTGTTGGAATAGGTTGGTCATCTGTTGCGTTATGCAGATGTTCCCAGTCTGTCTATCGCAACAAATTTATGATTTGTTGCAACATATAACTTATCTGTTGCAACTGATCGATAATATGTTGGAGCAAATAAAAAAAGTAGGAAGACCTGTTATATAATTTCAAGCAGATGACCTACGTGTTGCATCTCATGTTGCAACATATGTCTAAATCTGTTTGATAAGATATGTCGTCTGTTGCAGTAGATGTATTATCTGTTGGGATATTTGAATCTAGTACTCCATTTCAATTAACATGTTCAAAACTAAGAATTAGTTATATTCATAGACAAAATAAAATAAATCAAAGCCTTCGGAAATTACATGAAATAACTCAATAAATAAATAAAATGTAAAAAAAATCATTATGGGTACCAACGATCTACTCTACAAATAAATCAACAAGTTAAACCAAGGAGGATAGGTTATTACATTGACGGACTCAAGCTATAAAGATCTAATCAATATGAACAAGTTATTCTTTATCTGGTGCTACAAAATTCGGCTTTGGTCGTCTGGATCTTTAATGCCGGTTGCGTACGGCTTCTAAGCTTTCGCTTCTCCATATTTCCATAAAAGAGCAGCATATCTTTTGCGGAGTAATCCGGCATCAAGTTCATCATTTGGTACTTGTAATCCATCGCTCAAATACTCGGCATAGGCGGCAACAAAAGGACCGCAATCCCTGCATTATAAAAAAATAGATAATCCATATCCTGCAGTTCATGCAAGCTTTGTGAAATTTGTAAAATGAAACTAAATCATGACACTTAAACTTACAGGCTACCAATGGTTTGTTGAGCAATTCCGTCAACATATTGTACATTAAATGGATTAGCCATTTTATCCCGGTATGCTTCAATCGTCGAACAATCAGTACGAACCCTTTGGTCCAAAAAGTCACTCATATCAAGGTAAGTAGGCAATATTTTGGCCAGCTTTTGTATCTCAAACGACGGCCCGGAACGTCTCATTCGCAACATCGAGTCATAAACTCAAATGCGCCTCTCTTTTAGAACGACGACAGCCAACACCCAATTAAATTCATCACCATAATTGATTGGGATATACACTTCGTCGACCAAATGCCAAGGTAAGCCATCCGTAATGCTAAAACCTTTGATGATATTGATTAAGCATTCCTCGTTTCGGAAAACTTTCGACTGCTATTGACAATACCTATCGTAGGCATTATTGATGTAAACTTTGTACAAATAATTGCCTGTTGTGTATCTGTATTGTTCTTGTGTTTGCAACTTGGCCTTCTTTCGGAGGTAGTAAAAAATGACATCGATGTGCTGCATATATTATCAAATATTTCGGATTACATGACAAAAAAATCAATACGCAGATGCAATTAAATAAAGTATTAATTAATAGTAATATGTATGGCATTTAAACCTCATCATTCCAGCAAGTTTGGGGCTGTGACATCAAATAGAACCAATTTTTTGTTCTGGAATGTGCAACAATAAAGTCGAACGTATCAAAATCAAGAATCGATTCGTTCACTTTGTAGCGCTCGTCATTTTATTTTCTACATGATGATTTATATGTGTTAATGTTAGGTTCTTACAACAAGAATTGTATAAACCAATATCTATAAAATTGATTTATGTACCTGCCGACATGATGCTTTAACAGTCCATCGGCAATCCATTCTGAATAGTCGTTGATCAATTGTGTTAGTTTTTTTGAAGCCTAGTCCGAGATGTTGAACCCTTCAAACGGGTAATTCTTTCATTCTCCCAAATTGACAGGCTCCACTTTTTCTTCATCTTTGGAAGCAGTTGATGGATTATCAACTGTGATATTATGCTCTTCGACAGTAGCTGTGACATCCACTTGGAAAGCCAGAATTGTCAATATTAAGTAGAGATATACAACAAATTTTCTATCTGTTGCAATAGATGAGTCTTATGTTGCATCAGATGGATTATCTGTTGGGACAAATTCGAATAGGTAAATTAGAGCAGTACGATAATTTCGAACAGATGACCTATCTGTTGCAACATAAGACTCATCTGTTGAAACAGATAACGAATCTGATGCAACATGTTAGACAACAGTTGCAACAGATGTATATATCTGTTTGATAATTTTCAGCAGATATATCATCTGTTGAAACAGATATGTGCTTGTTTGTTTTTTTGGAACAGATGATGTACATTCACCTTTTTCAGCTCATGCTGCTCTTCTGTGGCCCTTGCACACTGAACATCGGTGCAAGACAAATATAGAGGCATCAGAATCTTGATTTTTTTTATGATTGATGATGCCTTGAAAGTGTCTTTCCTTCTCCTCTTAGCCGCCTTGATCTCTAGTGGAGTGTCTGAATATAAAATCCTCTTTGATGGAATGACACCCCTCTTAGATGTCATTTTTTTTTACCGAAGCAATTAGTACATTAATAGCATTAATCACTCCATCGTGTTTCGCCTTGCAATCTTGACATTTGCATGAAGAACATTCGCTAGATGCGGTAAAATCTGGAGAAAAATCTGTACAACCATTATGATCATAATCATAATGGCTTGTTGTTTCAAAAACTGTAAGAGGAGCATCATTAGCCCCACCCTCCAAAATTATTTTTCTTGTGATGGTTGTTGCTCCAAACAATTTCATTTTTATTCCATCAACGATCTTAGGGTCCGATAAAGTTTGCATAGATCGTAAAGTAAGAAAAAATGGCATCTTCAACTCTCAGTTGGTCGGAACAAGCCATGGATGGACAATCTAAAATAAATCGGTACATATATTAAGAATGATGATGAAATCATTTAATCATTAATTAAAACAAAAACTTGATTAGAATTGGACTTACTGCTTCCTTGGGGGGATTGAAAATATCAAGAATTTTGCATTTTTATTGGTTTTGGCCGACAACCATCTCAGAATTCTTGGACAGGAAACTTTTTCCTGGTAGTTCACTTGTTGTCTCAAATAAGAAATGGCTTCAAATGCCCAAGCCTATAACATAACACCAATAAATTAAAATCATTATTGAATAAAAAAATGATGAATCATATCATGATAAAAGAAATATTTACCATGAAGGCCCATGGAAAGCCATATAAGTTGACTATTTTTGGCATTAACGGAGTCAACAAATATTCGACAGTCATTTTGAAGCTATCATAACCCCAAGGATAGTTGTTAAATGCCTCAAGATCCTCGAAGAGATTTATTAAACCGAGACTTATGTTGTTGTTAACGTCTCTCGCCCAAAGAACATTATGCACAAACCAAACCAAGCACAATGATTGTTTGTGCTTCTTTGAAAGTCCTTTACCTTTCAACGCTTCTATCAGATTTTTATTTTTGAAGCTTGGACCAACAATGGACACCAGGTCATCACGATCACTCGACTTGCCTTTTCCTTTTTTGGGTGTGCGGGGTGCTTTTTTTTGGGTCAGAGTAGGTATAACTTGAGAAGAAGGAGGATAGCATTTTAGTCCGGTAACTATGGCAAACTCCTTCCAACCAAAACAAACAGGCATGTCACAGTAATTTATCCACACCTCATCCATCTTATCTTTATTTTCATACATAACCCTACGCTTAAGAAGATCATATACCATTTTCATCTGGAAACGAGCATTGTTGTCCTCCGGTAAATCAATATAATGCCCAAAGCAGCTTTCCCTGAAATAAGAATCCAATTTTTATTCTCGGAGTATTTTTCTGAAGGCGTCTAAAGATTTTCCTATGACTGACTTAACCATGAGATCACCCATTAAATCTGTGGCACCATCGCACTGCATTCTCACTGGATAACGATCAATGCTGAAGGTTTTGACCAACTCTTCGTCGGAAGGGCTATTAGCATTTGGATCATCTCTTTTGAAAGATTCCTCTTCCTCGTGTTCATTATCTTCTGCTCCTGATTGAGATAACGCTTGTAAAGCAAGCTCATAGAGTGGTGGATGTAGCTGAGCTGCTGCACTTGTATCTTTACTTGGACTTGATTCGATTTCTTTTCTTTTGGGAGCCATGTTATCTTAAATTAACAGGAACATAACATAGATTATAATTGATTAATGCATAACAGTAATATAACAATTCCAACAGACAACTAATCTGTTGCAATATATAACTAACCTATTGCAATGGATGAGTAATTCGTGGGAACCATAAAAATAGCACTAATCTGTTGCACATGGTATTTTATCTGATGCAACATATAACTGACCCGTTGCAACGGATGAGTAATCTGTTGGAAACCATAAACACAGATCACTAATCTGTTGCACTAGGTATTTTATCTGTTGCAACATATAACCGACCTGTTGCAACGGATGAGTAAATCATTGAAAAGAATAAAAACGGATCACTAATCTATTGCACCAGGTATGTTATCTGTTGCAACATATAACCAACCTATTGCAACGGATGAGTAAACCGTTGAAAAGAATAAAAACAGTCCTAATCTGTTGCAAAATGAAGAGTAAACCGCTGGAAAGAATAAAAATAGATCACTAATCAGTTATCTGTTGGATCAATATTGTTTAGATTTCTTTCAAACAGAAGAGTCTTCTGTCGCAACAGATGAATGATCTGTTAGATTGTTCACCTGTTGCATCAGATTTTCATAGTTGCATCAGATTTTCATCTGTTGCATCAGATTTTCATCTGTTGCATCATATAATTCATCTGTTACATCAGATGTTTCATCTGTTGCAATACCATTTTTACTAAGACAAACAATAAATCAACCCAGCAACACCAACACATCACACACACACACACACTAAGAACATCAACTGTGACAAAAAATAACCAACAAATTTGAATCAACAGTACGACAATAAGAAGAAGAAATGCTCGAAATTAGAGTTTTATTCAGTCCACATTTCAATACTAGAAGAGTAGTTAGCTCAAGTTCCTCTGTTTCTTCATAATTTTTTACCAGTGAAAAAGAAAATGGGACGACGAAGAACTCGAAGTTGTTGTCGCCGGAGAAGTCTTCACGTCGATTGAAGGTTGAAAGTCGAAAAGAAACTCGCCCGACTATTTGTCGCCGGAGGTTGAAGGGAGAAATTTTGCAGAACTGTTGGTTGGGAGAGAGTTGAGAGAAGCTGGAGAGAGGGAGTGATTGATTTGGATTGAAGAGGGGTGTGAGTTGGGTTGATTTGTATTTTTGAAAAGATTATAAAGTTTTGAAAATATTAATCAAGTCCACAATTAACTTAATCAAGTTTCGTAATGATGTCTGCCCTTTAAGTTGGTCAATGTCACCAATTCTTCATTCAAGACTTAAAAGACACCTTTCCTTCAATTTTCTCTGGTATCTTTATCTTAATTAATTGAGACCATTTCATAGAATATAAATATAATATAGATCTAAAAATATGAGATATTAATAAATTGAAATGATAGGATGATAATGTTGTTTGCCGGGCTTTAGCAAAAATCGAACCGACCGATAAGCCGAACCGATAAAAATATTATTGGATTATTGGTATTGGGTTATCGGGTTAATGGTTTTTTATTGGTTTTATAAAAGATTTTATTGGGTAAACAGTTCGGTATCGGTTTTAGCTTATTGGGTTATCGGTTAAATCGATAACCTAATAAGGATACACTAAGTTATTGTTTTATCCCTATTTATGTTATATATTTAAATATCTCTCTCTCTCTTTATCTATCTAACTATCTATCTATATATAGAGAGAGAGAGATAGATATGTGTATGTATATAGATTATATGCACTACTAATTCATAATTCAGTGATTCACAAAGTATTAACCTATTCAGGGAAACAAAGGCATAATATAAAGTTCGGCTATTATCGTAATAAAAAGCTTGAAGCATTTATAGCTTCCAACAATTAGGATTCAATTTTTTTCCTAACTAACATTCAGTTCAAGTTTGAAGATTCTTGTAAACTAAAATGCATTGCGTAGGTTTTGGCGGCAATTAAGATTTCATTTTTTTATGTTAGTTGTTACTATTTCTATTTTATAAGTATCTTCTTATTGGTTAAATCGAAAACCGAACCGTTAAGGACCAAAAATCGATAAACCGAAATCGATAAAAAAATATCTTATTGGTTTTACATATTTAAAAACCGAAAACCGATAAACCGAACCAATAATACGTAAAACCGAACCGAACTGACCGATGCACCCCTAGGGCTTTTAGATAAATTTATTTATTTAGGATCCTTTTACATTATTTGTTGGGGAGGAATTTATTTTGATTCCCTTATGTTGAGAAATAGATACATTGACTAGGAAACAAATAGGTAGAAAATGATATTGGGTGGTTATAGTGTGAATAAGATGCAGAAAACATAATCTTTCATAGCACATAAGATCAGCAAATAATTAACTAAGAAATTAAAGTATTAAATATTACATTTTATAATAAAATACGTCACTATTGGACGTAATAGGCATAATAATGTTTAAAGATTGGAGAATAGAGAATGCCTTGGCCTTGAGGCTAATTATTCTTTTCAGTAATAAAATAAAACAAAGTAAATACTACTCAAATATTGATAACTTCAAATAATGAGTTAATTATGAGCTTTATAAAAAAATAACAAAAAATACATTTCATGAGTGAGAAATTGTATTTAAAGGTGTCCAGTGAAAAAAATATAAATATATCAAGTTTATAAGATAATGGTAAACTTGTATGACAATGTAATAATATTATGTAAAAAATAATGTAAATGGAAAACAAGAAACGAGTAATACATAAAAATGATGATTGTGAACAACTACCAAATAAGTCAAAAAAAAAAAAAAATAGAAATAAAGAAGTTTTAAGAAAAATTTAATTATAATATTTTTTCGTTAAGTAATTATAGCATATTATTAAACTATTTTAGCATATTATTAAACTATAATTAGATTCAATTCAAATTATTTATAGCGCAAATTATATAATTATGACATTTGAATTTCATTAAAAAGATACTACAATAATTGCTGCATATAACTTTTTGATTTGATTATATAAAAAAATTATTGTTGGATAGTTGCAATAAGATAAGACAATATTTATGATATTGGTAAAATGTATGATTTAACAGGCTTAAACAAATAAATTAATACTTTGATATAATAATTTATATGTGTTAATAATTTTCGCGCAATGTGCAGGTATTATACTAGTTTGATAATAAATTTTAAAGATGAAATTTAAAAATTAAAGTTGTGATTGAATATGTATTGTATAGAAATTAAAATTTCTCCTTAAAATAGTTGATGCTTGAAAATTTTTGAAATTTTTAAAATTTAAGACGATTCACAAATATTTAAAGATAAATTTTAAAAATTCAATTCAAAATATACTTTCAACACAATAATATTTTTCTCTCATATCTACTACTTGTATGACCAATCAAATCACAGTTCCTAAAAACATCATTAATGCTTTGCCATAATCAATCTCCAATTTCATCTATAAAAGCATAGCCACACAAAGTGGAATTCACCAAATCAATAAGCTTATAGAGAGAGATAAAGAGTGTTGAAACATGGCAAGTGGTAAGGGAAAGATTCAAGTGGCAAGTGATAAGTATAGGCAGGTCCTGCATGAAGATGAGGCTGCCGCTGCAGGAACCATTGAGTGGAGACATGGTGGCCCTCCAATTTATGACAGAGTTAATGAGCTCTTTGAACAAGGAAGGACTAAGGTTTGTGTTATTTTCGTCGTTCTATTTTAATTGTAGTTTTTAATTTTTTTCATATCTAGCAATAAAATTGATAAATATCTCTTTTTAAGAATTGGTAATATTAAAAGAAATATTCTTTTTATAGTTAAATCCCGAGGATATAAAAGTAGAAGATTAATGCCTATGGATGGACCGTAGTCAGTAATTAGGAGAGCTTTGGGGTGGGTTATGTGGGTGAGGTGTCTTTGGTTTGTTAGTATAGAATATTACTGTGTGGGTGCCTCGTTTCTATTATGCCAACTTGCTTCATGCTTTATTATGAATTTGCTTATTATTCTTTATTCTGAGCTGGGGTCTATCGAAAACAGTCTTGCTATTTCTCCGGAGATAATGGTATGGACTGTGTATATTTTACCCTCCTCAGATTTCATTGTGTGAAAATACACTGAATTTATTATTGTTGTTGAAGCTAAAATAATATTTAAATGAAATGAGAGGGAGTAATATTTATCATTTTCGTTGACAATACAATTCTTTTCTGTTTATTTCAATAACATTTTATGGAATCTATATATAAAGTACTATTATTTCTTCTTGAATCAATAAAATGAAGAAATATATTTTAAACTATTATTTAAATTTTAAAAAGTAAAATTATCACAATTACATAAATTGTGATTGAGAGAATAATGGTAATATTTACCATCTTTCTTGTCAATACAATTCGAAAGACATAAAATAATTATTAAAGTTGTCTCGAATTTACAAAAAGACGCTTAATATTTGCAGGTGATTTATTACACTATAAAATTTATTTAAATTTTTATAAATAAATATTTTGAATGTTTTGCGTCTATGCGTGTGGTCATGCTTATGACGTACGTGATGAAGAAAATTGGCTGCAACTATCAATTAAAAATTGTCATGTGTAGTTAAATTTGATAATTATTTCAAAAACCCTTTATCTTCTTTTTAAAAATTAATTTTTCTTCTAAACCTCCATTATTACAGCCATTGGAGCTTGACTTCAAAAAAAGTCACCCTCTTCTCAACCAAATCAACCTTAAAAGATAAAAAAAATTCATTTATGTTCTAATTTTTTCTTGCTTTTCAAACATTGAAGCTTTAATTTCGTCTTAATTTGATTAAAATTTTTGAAATCAAGTTCTATTTTCTAATTAGATTTTGAGGAAAAAAATTCAAGCAATATCAAATTCGTAATTTACCTACACTACGATCAATCTATCCTCGCAAAGTATATTTCAATCAAAATAATTATTTTTGGAGAGAGTTACTATTGTTAGGTGTTGTCGCTGGAAAACTAATGTCATTACTGATTTGGGGTTCATTCATCGGTAAAATTTTTCGACATGACAAAGATGGAGGAAGTTGGAGATGGTGTGGTGTTCGAAGTTTAGGTGGCGGGAGTCGGTGGTTATTATTTGAATGTTAATGGCAGTGAAGGATGTTAATGGCGATGGAAGTTTGAGGGAAAAAAATGGAATAGAAGTTAAAAAAATTAAATTAATTAATTAAAAAAAGAAGGTGACCAGCACGCGCTTAAACTTCGGCTAGGATTGAAGATAAAATCAATTAAAATGATTCATTTATAATAGTTTTTATAACTTCTGTGAAGTAATAAGTCGCTCATAAAATTAAAATGTCTTTGTAAAAATCTCAAACAAATTCAATAGTTACTTTATTTCTTTTCTTTTCTTTTCTTTATTTTAACTTTTTATTGAATAGCAGTAATCCGTAGGTTTCATGGTTTTGAAATAGGTATGGGCAGAAGGATCTCTGGAGGAAACAGTGCAAAATGCTATAAAGTCATGGGAAATGGAGCTTTCTCACAAGACGCGCGTCAAGGACTTTAGGACCATTAACCCTGAAAAATTCAAGCTCTTTGTTAACGGTAAGGCTAATTACCAAAAACAATCTCGATCACTAAGATCGATTTTTGTTAACTTGATGGAATTGTATAGTAATATTCAGATTTCAGTCTGTTAAGTATATTTATTTTTAAAATTTATATTTATATTAACTCATTCATTAAATTAGTCTAAATTAGTTGATCAAATCTTATAGAGTATTAAAATTATCAAAACATCTCCTTAAAAGGTTTGCATATCTATTTTTAATCGGTAGAAGATAGGACTTAAAACTTACAAATTCTGCCTAAATTTAATTATATCACATTGCATCCAAGAAGTCCAAACAATCTAAAAAGGACCAGTTCTTTAAACTAGAAATGTTTTTCAAAGGTAAATTTTTAAAATTTGTTCCAAATTTATGGTTTAGAAGATATGTGAAGATAATTTTTCAAAATCTATGGTCAAATACTAGCATAATTTAATAAATTTTAAGTAAAGAATGACAAAAAAAATTAGTCCCCAAAAAATGGATTTTCTTGAATAGATTTGATTTATTTGAACAAGTGGCCATTTTTATTTTCTTGAATTAGTGTAGGTTTTATTTGCAAGTTTATCGTGCTCTAATTTATCTGTAGCTCATTAAAGTAGATTAAAATTACTATGAAATTTACGAAGCTCAGTTACAATTTATTTTTTCTTCCACGAGGATTAGCCAATATTTCTTGTACCATAAATAAGATAAAATCTCAAGAATCCTTAGTTTTTGAATATTTTAGCATACACATAATATAACATACACTAAGTAGTGCATCTAGATTGGAAGCCTCTAAGTCTAATTATTATATTTTTTAAATATATTTGACTTATTCTGAGTATATTTTAACGAAATGATATTACATTTATATAATAAAAGTTTTTAGGACTTTACTTGTTTGCTTAGTGTCAAGAAATAATATAATAAAGTAAAAGAGACTATATTTATATATGATTAATAACCAAATTAACAATGGAACCAAAAGTCGATCCAAATCCCAACCCAAATTGAACGGTAAAGCATGAACATCCCTAAATGATGCAACCGTACGTCTTGATAATTTTTTGAAGTATTAAATAAATAAAAAAGAAAAAAATCTATATTTTACAAGCCACAAAACATTATTTTTCACTAACACAAGTCAACACACCTTTATTGCATGTAAACATTTTGTAGGGAATATTAATTTAGTTATTTTATATATGTTGGGGGAATGAACAGGAAGAGAGGGACTATCAGCAGAAGAGACGCTAAAAGTGGGAAGCTACAATGCGCTATTGAAGAGTTCAGTACCAGATGAATTCAAATACTACAAAGCAGATGAAGAGAGTTTCGAATCGTCTCACGATGCTTTTCGATCAGCTTTTCCGAGAGGATTTGCCTGGGAAGTGATCAATGTGTATACAGGGCCACCAGTTGTGACATACAAATTCAGGCATTGGGGTTTCTTTGAAGGTCCATTTAAACTACATTCACCTACCGGTGAGATGGTCCAGTTCTATGGTGTTGGCATAATGAAGGTTCCCCTTCTCTCTCTCTCTCTCTTCCTCTTATATACTTTCTTCCTTAATTTTATTTATCACAATAAATTTTACATGACTCAAAAAAATGTATATTTTGATACATACTTATATTAACTAATAATGAACTTTGAAAATAAATAGTAGTTAATGTTGACGGGAGAATCAGAAAAATACTTAATTTTAGACCTAAAAAATAAATCATATAAAGGTTACTTTTTGAAGTCAAGAACATCATGTAAAAAAAGTGTTTGATACGAAGGATAATATTTTTCACAAAATTCTTTTCAATTTTTTCATGTTTCATCGATTAGAATATTTAAAAGATATTTTTTTTAAAAAAAAAAAAGTTCTTTAAAAAAATAAAAAAGACTTTCCTAAATAAAAGTTAGCATCCCACGTCGATTTTTTCCTCAACACCCTTCAACACATCCCACACTCTCCACCACCACCTTTCAACATATGACATATCCCGCCTGCCACCCCACTTTCATATCCTGTGTTTGTCTCTATAATACTCCCTCTATTTCAAAAAGAATAAATTATTTTTTTTTTAATTCATTTAAAAAAGAATGGTATTTTTTCATTTTTGGTAATACTTTAATTTCAACTTTCCAAATAATATGTTTAGGGCCACAAAATTAAAAGACATTTTGGTACATTTAATACAACATTAATTTAAGGCCACAAGATTCAAAAGTCTTCTGTATTATCATGTGTGTGTATGAGTGAGAGAGAGATAAAAATCATGAAGATTGAAGATATTTTTGTCCTTTCATATATTTATCCCAAGAATAAATTATGATGGATTGTTATCCCACCAATTGAGTGGATAACTTATTTCAAGACTATTTATTAATTCCAGGATAAGTTATCTCGAATATTGTCAACTAAATTTACAATAGAAAATTTTATCTCAAAATTATTATTTTATCTTGAAATTATTTGCTTCAACACCTCAAACCAAACCTTCCCAAAGAGTATTAAGTGGCATTTTCTTGGTCAGCCATGATGTTTACTGTACGGTAGATGATGGGATCTCAGAAAAATATGGACTTGTAAGATAGTAGACTATGCTTTGAGTGTGTAGTGAAAAGTACAACAATAACCTAATCCACTTGATATATAGGAGTAATTAACTTTTTCCAACATATCTGGGTGATCTTAAACTATGACACCATTCATGCTCTAAATTGAACACGTATCCTATCTTGGGTTCAATCAATTTGCTTTTCCAACTCCAACCCCCCTCCCAAGGCACAGTGTCTTCCCTGTCTCTTACTCCCTCCATTCCAAAATTAATTAAATTATTAAAATATAATATACATTTTAAGAATAAAGCTAAAGATCTAAATTAGTTGTGTATTTTTATTTTTATTCTTTTTAAACTTTAAAATATTAATAATAATCATTGAAACTCAACCATGATAAAATTTACAAAAAAAACAATATTTATCTTGAATAAAGAACAATTCAATTATTTTGAATACTAAAAAATACTCCAACAATTTAATTATTTTAAAACGGAGAAAGTATTTGTTACTTCCTTTCTCGATCTCATTTATGTGTCTTCATTTTTTTTTATTCATCTCAAAAAGACACCTTTCCTTATGTGATAATTATTTAAAGACATAATTTTACTTTTATTCTTATTAATCTCATTTATATATAAAATTTCATTTAATTAAAAATATTAATAGTATATTTTTTAATAAAGTTCAATTTGATAAAAATTATCAAATCTTTTCTTATTTTTTAAATTTTATATCCAATCAAATTATTTATTACACATGAAATAAAATGAAGGGATTACAACATAAGGATAACAAGCACTTCTTTGTCTCGTGTTTTACTCCCTTTCATAATTTGTTTTAAAAATAAGTATTATTTATATTTGGTATTTCTTTCATTTTAGTTTCCATGGTTTATCTTGATTGTATTCTCTTTAGAAAAATATTCATTAGGTGAGTTACTAAATTAATTTTATTAATAATATTTTAAAATTTTAAATTTAATTATTAGTACTTTATGCAGTTATTTAATGATAATAATAATAATAATATTTTAAAAAAAAAATTGATTTGTTAAATATAAGTAAAAATAATATTAATATATTTGTTGTGAGTGAGCTCCATAAAGTATTACTTTCTCTTCATTTTATTTGACCCTATTGATATAATACATCACATAAGAAAAGCAAACTGAATGACACGGAATTTCTCCAATATTAAGAAGAAGAAAGATTGCTAACATCTGCTAGTATTAAAGTTATGAGTTTAACTAGTTGTTAATCTTTTCGATATTGGCAGGTTGATGAATCTCTAAGAGCAGAGGATGTAGAGATATACTATGATCCAGCTGAACTTTTTGCTGGACTACTTAAGGGACCAACAATTTCTGAATCTAACATTGAACAACAGAGCCATGCTGATAATACCACCACTCAATCCTGCCCATACCACAACTAGTTATGTTGTCCTAATGGTCCTGTCTTAATGAGTTTATGCAACTTTTTTTTTATATAAGTCTCTGCTTATTCGAATTCATCAATTTTTCCTTTTATTCCAGCTGAAATTCTTAATTTATAATAGTTGCATTTGACTGTTCAATCAAAGGCTTGGATTTTCCGTTTATTAAGTTATTACATAGGTCCTTTCATTGAAAGGACTTCATGGACAAACATGCTGAAAATAGTGCATCTCCAAAGAATTGCCATATTCCTCCGGGAGTACCTAGTTACATCCGCTCTCCACTAGTCTTCTCCCAAATAACGATTTGGATTTTACCTCATACAAGATGTGGTGGTGTACTTAATCCCCAACAGAAGCAAACAGAATATATTACATAAATTTAATTTCCAACAAAAACAAACAGAATACGTTACATAGATCTTGCATCTAATTTTAATTTTTATTATATTAAGTGAATGATATCTCTCTAATGTAGGATTTGTCTTAAATTTCCTAATTCTATCATAATTGTGTTTTAATTCGGAAAGATTTTTATAGTGGAAAAGGTACTCTTTCATAATTGGTTAATTCTTTCTTGAGAAAATTAAGTCTTTAAATTAAAAATGGTGACAACTTTAACCAGCTAAGATCAAAGCTTCATTTAAATTTTGATTAAGTTAATTGGGGTGTAAAGTGTAATTTTATTTTTTTTTTAATTTTTTAAAAAGTTCTTCAACTCTAAATTTCAAATTTTAGAATTTCCCCCCTTTGTTATCTTTCAATCTTTTTTTTTCTCTCTTCAAATTTCTTTATCCCCATCTTCTTCTTCTTATTTTTTTTCTCTCTAGATTTTTCTCGTCTTCCATTTTCTTTTCTTCTTTTTCTTTCTCTTCTCATTTTGTTCTTCTTCCTTTTTAAATTTTCATGGACTACTTAAAAAAAAATGAGAAGTTTGAAAAGAAATTTTTTGATTTCTTTTAAAAATGAATGAAGAAATAATTCAGCAAACTAAACAACTACGAGAGTTGCTACAACAGTTAAGGTAGTTGTTGCAACAACTACTATTAGTTGTTGTGTTACAATAACTATCGAAGTTGCTGCAACAACTATCACTGTTACTGCAACAACTTCGACTGTTGCTGCAACAACTTCGACTATTGCTGCAACAACTATCACTGTTGATACAACAACTTCGATACTTACATAATTTCTACAAAAAGATGTGGTTGGAGGATAAGCCCACGAAAAAAGTGATATTTATGGTAAAAGAGAGCTGGTGGTGATACCGAATGAGAAGATGACATTTGTTGCGGTGTTGATAGCGACGGTGGTGGAGGAGAAAGAAGGAAAATAGGCGATAGTTATATAGAGGGAGGAAATAATAGTGAATCTAAAAGAGGTGACAATGGTAGTGATAGTGATAGTGGAGGAAAATGAGGTGGCAACGGCAGAAACAAAAAGGGTGTGGAGGAGGAGTGATGGTGATGGTGTAGAGATTTTTGTGTAAATATGGTGTAGAGATCTTTGTATAAATAATAAAACTTGAGGGTTTTAAAATTAGTGTCATTAACACTAATCTTAAAATTATCACCTCTACTCAATATTTAAGACTTGTGTCACTTGTTTTTAGTTTTGAAACTTTTTTGTCACCCTTAGTTAATTTGTCCTTCTTTCTTGTGGAGAAGTTTTGAACTTCTATGAATAGAATACTCTCTTTTCAAGCCAAATCACAAT
Source organism: Capsicum pubescens (assembly GCA_030864215.1). Lineage (NCBI taxonomy): Eukaryota > Viridiplantae > Streptophyta > Magnoliopsida > Solanales > Solanaceae > Capsicum > Capsicum pubescens. The sequence continues at coordinate 180,855,742 of CM061539.1, read as the reverse complement.
AGCATCCACAATGTAGTGTTTAAGAGTTTTATCTATGGGGAGATTTTCTCTCAATTAGTTTTTATGCTTTTTGATTTAGGTTATTAATATGTAGGCCAATTGGCCGAACCACATCTTTAATATTATGTTTTAATTATTTTTGCTATCTTATTTATCGTCTCAATAGTTTGCAACTATTAGCTTCCGCATGACGCCCTCTCGATTTCGAAAGCGTATGGTTCAGTCATGAGTTGAAGACATGGTGAAGGGGATTTCAGTTATAGCTGCAAGCAATTTGATGATAATGAAGATCTTTGTCTAGCTACATATGGAGAAGGAGCTTAAAACATATTTTCAACATTCCTGCTGCTGAATTTTTAAAAATAAAAATAAGATATTTTTTAAATCACTTTTAACCCATAATATATTTAACTTTATTTTTTACCATGACAAGCAACAGTGATGAAGATTACGCGAAGAAAACGATGATGATCAATTTTGTCAGAAAATTCAGGCCAAGGGGAGATATGTTAGAATTTGTCCTGAATTTCCTATTTTACTTGGATTCTATCGTAATTGTGTTTAATTCGAAAAGGTTTTCTTATAGGAGACAATCTCTTCCAAAGTTGGTTAATTCTTTCTTGTGGAGAAGTTTTGAACTTCTATAAATGGAAGACTCTCTTTTCAAGCAAAACACAATAGCATCCACAATGTAGTCGTTTAAGAATTTTGTTTATGGGGAGATTTTCTTTCAATTTGTTTATATGCTTTTTAATTTAGGTTATTAATATGTAGGCTAATTGGCCGAATCATATCTTTAATATTATGTTTTTGTATGTTTTTTGGTCTTCTTATTTATCGTCTCAATAGTTTGCAACTATTAGCTTCCGCACGACTCCCTCTCGATTCGAACCCAACATGTAAAAGAATAGAGTGAAATTAGAAGCATTTTTATCCATTAGTGCTACATTGGATAATAACACACCGGCTTCTGCCATTTATGAACTTCTCATGTTATAATAGGATCAACTAAGAGCATAGAAATGACGTCCTACTAGTTATTTTTGGAAAAACTATAAGCGTCTTCATCTTTATATATGAATTCTGACACCCTTGTAAGATTGAACACAATCATGAGCAGAACCTTTGGTATAACCAGAGTGTGTTTCAGGTAGTTTTGATTCACAACCTTTCAATAATTCGTTATTATTTTTCTCATCTCCGTGCGTGTTTCTTCTTTTGTAACACCATATTCATTTATGTAAATTCGATAGCAGAAGCTGCATCTCCTCCTTCATGCTCTATCTGCATCCCCACAATATAAATTAAAAAAAGAAAGATAAAGTTAATTACTTCATGTTAAATAATGCTTATAAGATAAATGCATCGAATCCTAGTGCTTAAGTTTTACTTGCTGTTAGAGTACGTGCCCTACTGATCAGTGACTTTAACGTAAGAGTTGCCTATGGATGGAACGGGTTGCTTGATGTGTTCCAAGGAAGCAGTAAAACGGGAAGTAAATAACACAATGATTTTTTACGTGGAAAACACCCAGCTCAAAAAGGTGTAAAAAAATACGACCTGCACCTCTACATGATTTAACCCCAACTTCACTAAATAACTCTGAGCCTCAACAATACCTGATTACAAAATTCTTGTAACCTAGGAATTATAAACTCTAATTCCAAACTACACACACACCACCCAAGGTATGTGTTCCCAAAGTCTCTGAGTTTTCTCCAACTCGAAGACTAGCTTCTAGTTCAGTTTATAACATACTTAAACTAATATTACATCAATAGTTCAACACAATGAACAACTCCTAGCAATCAATACTAAAACTCTTAGCTAGATTCTATACTAGGACCAGGTTCTTCAGTTGTGTTTCTTCACTGATTGAGTAGCACTTCGTGAAGTCAATCTGACGATTGCTCTTTTCAGCTTTGTAAGTGCGTAAGTTACTCTGAATGATACATCTTCTATTTAATCACAACTCTTCAAAGAGTCATTCCCTATTTCAAACTCTCCCTTCAATCAGAACTCTCATAGCATAGAGTTCTACTTCAAGTGAGATTTCTTCTTCAATTTCAACTCTTATCTCCTTAGTGTTGTAGTCAAATTACAACTCTTTAAATCAGCACATATTTATTTCCTTGAGTTTATCTGAATTGACCACCTATCTTGTCCTTCCTTGATTTTTGCATGTTTGTCTTTAATCATCGATGATTTTTCTACAAGTTTCAGCTACATGAGACAATGTGTCTGTGAACCAACTTGACTGACATATTTCATATCACTTTGTCAGTTTTTCAATCATCAAAACTACATCGTACCCAACAAATTCTCCCTTTTGATGATAAAAAACCTCTTGTCTTTGTGCATTCAAACATCTTCACCTGTAGGTACTAAAGTATAATACACTAGAATGAAACAGGTTAGTCAATGAGTTATAAACATTGCCACCCTCTTATCTTCCCCTTTTTGACATCATCAAAGAACCATTTCAGTGCATTAATATACTAGCCAAAGTTATTTGTTATGCTATTCATGGCCACTGGGTGTATCACCAAAATAATCAGACAAAGACTTTAGCCAACATAGTAATGTATTAAAGAGAGAAAGAATATGAGTCAATTAAGCAAGGATAGCCATTCCATTAAACTGTTAGAGTATGTTCCACATTAAACCTAAGCTAGTACTTAACAAAGCAAAACAATTGAGCATTAATAAAAAGAAACACGGTATAAGAGTAGGACATGGCTAAGTATATGAAGAGTGAGGAGAAAATGAGGAAGGAGTAACAGGTGATATCAACTATGCCAATTAACAAATGACTAAAATATTTTCAGCACTCTCTCGATCAAGGTCAAGCATCAAAGTCATGATCCTAGTCCTGAAAGACCTCTTATTTCACTTCATGAATGTCTTGTGTAGCTTCTAGTTCTGCCAAAGTATTTTTTTTGAAAATGAATATCCCACCTTTGAACCCTTCTTAGAAAAGTCAAATCTGAACTAGGAGTGAGACAACAACAACAACAAACCCAGTGTATTCCCACATAGTGAGGTCTAGGGAGGGTAAGATGTACGTAGTCCATACCTCTCTACCTCTAAAGAAGTAGAAAGGTTGTTTCCGATAGACCCTCGGCTCGAGACACAGAATACTAAACAAATTCATAGTAAAGCATGGAACAAGATGGCATAACATAAATACGACACCCACAAGTAATAGTAAACAGAGAAAAGTAAACAGATTTGTAATAAAGCATGAAATAAGGTATCATAACAAGAATAATACCCCCACCAAGTAATTCCCTACCCTAGCGACCCAAACTGACCCTAACCTTCTGCCCTAATTCGCGTCCCCTAGATCTTCCTATCTAGGGTCATGTCCTCAGTGAGCTGTAACTGCTCCATATCCCGCCTAATCACCTCTCCCCAGTACTTTTTCGGCCTACCCCTACCCCGCCTAAAACCATTCAAAGCTAGCCTCTCACACCTACGAACCGGGGCATCCATGCCCCTCCTCATCACGTGTCTGAACCATCTCAATCGGACTTCCCGCATCTTAATCTCCACTGGAGTCATACCAACCTTCTTCCTAATAGTCTCATTCTGAACTCTATCCCCCTAGTCAGCCCACACATCCAACGCAACATCTGCATTTTCGCCACCTTCATTTTTTGAATGTGGGAGTTCTTAACTGGCTAACACTCCACTCCATACAACATGGCCGGATGGACTGCCACCCTGTATAATTTGCCTTTAAGCTTGGGCGGCACCTTCTTATCACACAACACCCCCGAAGCGAGCTTTCATTTCATCTATCCCGCCCCAATACGGTGAGAGACATCCTCGTCAATCTCACCGTTACCCTGAATCACGGACCCGAGATACTTGAAACTATCCCTCTTACATACAACCTGTGATTCTAACTTCACTACCACCTCATTCTCCAGCCTCACGTTATTAAACTTGCATTCCAAATACCCTGTCTTGCTCCTACTCAACCTGAACCCTTTAGACTCAAGAGTTTGTCTCCACACCTCTAATTTATCATTCACACACCCCGCGTCTCATCAATCAAAACTAAATCATCTGTAAAAAGCATACACCAAGGCACCTCTCCTTGAATACGCCGCGTCAACACATCCATCACCAAAGCAAACAAAAAGGGACTAAGAGTAGATCCCTGATGCAATTCTGTCAAGACAGTGAAATGCTCTGAGTCTCCTCCCGCCGTCCTCACCTGAGTTTTAGCTCCATCATACATGTCCTTAATTGCTCTGATATATGCCACCGGGACTCCACTCACCTCCAAGCATCTCCAAAGCACCTCCCTGGGGACTTTGTCGTATGCCTTCTCTAAGTCGATAAACACTATGTGCAGGTCCTTCTTTCTTTCCCTATACTATTCCACCAGCCTCCATACCAGGTGAATTGCCTCCGTCGTTGAGCAGCCAGGCATAAATCCAAACTGGTTCTCCGAAATAGACACTATCCATCTCAGCCTCACCTCGACCACTCTCTCCCAAATCTTCATAGAGTGACTCAATAACTTAATACCCCTATAGTTATTGCAACTCTGAATGTCACCCTTGTTCTTATAAAGAGGGATCATAGTACTCCACCTCCAAGCCTCGGGCATTTTTGCCGTCTTGAAAATTCCGTTAAACAATCCAGTCAACCACCTTAAACCAGCCTCGCCAGAAAACTTCTAAAAATCCACAGGTATCTCATCAGGCCCCGTCGCCCTACCCCTTCGCATCCTGCGAACAACCTCTCTAACCTTCTCTACCTTAAAACGTCTACAATAACTAAAATCCCGACACTCCTCTGAGTGCTCTAGCTCCCCTAACACAATAGCTCTATCCCCTTTGTCATTCAAGAGCCTATGAAAATACGACTACCATCTATTCTTAATGTGGCTGTCCTCCACCAACACTGTACCGTCCTCCCCCTTAATGCACTTCACCTGATCGAGGTCACGACCCTTCCTCTCCCTAGCCTTAGCGAGTCTAAACAACTTTTTTTCCACTCCTTTCTCCTGTAACCCCGCATACAAGCTCTCAAATGCTGCCGTCTTAGCCGCCGTAACTGCTAACTTAGCCTTCTTCCTAGCTAACTTGTACTCTTTCCTGATTACCCCCTTCTCTTCTTCATCCTTACTCTCAACCAACTTAGCATACGCCCCTTTCTTGGTCTCCACTTTCTTCTTAACCTCTTCATTCCACTACCAATCCCCCCGATGATGCTCGGCCCAGCCCCTAGAAATACCCAACACCTCACTAGCATTCTCCCTGATGCACCTAGCCACCCTATCCCATATACTATCCACGTCCCCCTACACTTCTACACCCCTATTCCGGCCAACTTCTCCTTTATCTCCCATGCATTCACTGGCGTCAAGCCGCCTCACTTAATTCTAGGTCTATACTCCTCACCCCTTCTCTTTCTATCCTTCTTTATACCCAAATCCATAACCAAAAGCTTATGCTGGGTCAAAATATTCTCACTCGGGATGACCTTACAGTCCCTACACAACACCCTATCCCCTTTCCTAAGCAACAAAAAGTCAATTTGGGTCTTGGCTATCGTACTTCGGAAGGTGATCAGGTGATCGTCCTTCTTCGGTAAGCCCGAGTTCACCACCACCATCCCAAAGGACCTTGCAAAATCTAATAGAGTAGCCCCTTCTTCATTTCTTTCCCCAAAACCAAAACCCCTATGCACATCACCAAAGCCTCCCGGTAACGCCCCGATGTGCCCATTGAAATCTCCTGCTACAACAATCTTCTATGATCTAGGCACGCCTCTCACCACCTCATCCAAAGCCTCCCAAAACCGCATCTTTTCCTCCCCATCCAAGCCCACTTTCGGCGCATAAGCACTACACACGTTCAGGGTAAACCCCCCAATGACCAACTTAATAGTCATCAACCTATCGTTGTTCCTCTTTACCTCTACTACCTGACCTCTAAGATCTTCATCTACTAAGATGCCAACTCCATTCCTATGCCTCTCGCTCCCAGAGTACCAAAGCTTGTAACCATTCACATCCCTAGCCTTAGACCCTACCCACTTGGTCTATTGAACACACGCAATATTAATCCTCCTCTTTCTAAGAATCTTCACAATCTCTATAGACTTACCCTGAAGAGTCCCTATATTCCAAGACCCAACCCTCAGCCTACCAACTCTATCAACACGTCTTCCTCTACCGCCCCTGAGGCCAAACCTTGGCCTCCCTCCCACCCCCGCCCTTTTCTCTTCCCCCGCCCCTACAACAGCCCCCCGCCTCAACCCCCTCGAACATGACCCTATCCAACCATCAACGCCCACAACCACTACTATAAGAAAATATAAACAATGGTAGTAACAAAGCAGCAACAGAAAATACAAGGCTCACACAAATTAGAAGAAATAATCAAGAAACAAAACTAAACTCAAATAGGGAGAAAAAACAAAACCAAGGTAAGGACAAAACTAACAGTAAGAAAATAGAGCACACTAATGGCCTGGCACCAAGGACAACCAAACAAATAATAAGGAGCGGTGCAAGTCACGAATATACTACAGCAGACACGCAAGTCAAGATACAGGAAATAGTATGATAAATAATATGAAGCAACATAAGAGGTTCAAAAACAGCAAGACAATAAAGACACCCTCAAAGTACACACTATATCTAAATTTTAAGAACAACAACTACTAAAAATCCAAATCACAGATAGGGAATCCCACTCAAATTACAGGCAACAAAAATATTGAAAAATCGCGCGATAAAATAAAGTTCAAGGGTTAGAAGTCACCGAAATACGTATATCATGTAATCTTCTCTTGCTTGTTGTGTTGGAACCCGGGAAATTGGGTCGCCGAAATCACTTCGCCGGAAAGCCGTCAGCTCAAATCTGGACAGTAGTTGCAATATCCGGTAGCGACCCCCACCTGGATTTTGTGGCTCCGCCGCCTTTACCACCGACGTCCATCGAACCAGTCGAACCATCGAACCAGTTCGCCGAATCCGATCGCGGACCAATAACCAGTAAGTTGCTGCCTTCAAAAATTTGCTGACAGTGGAGAGGGGAGAAAGGGAGGGAGGAGGAAAGAGAGAGAGGGGGAAAGAGAGGGAGACCAAGAGAGAGAGGGAGAAAGAAGTGTGCCTACTTGTCGCCGGTGTTTTTTCGCCGTCGGCGTCTACTTCACAGAGACTGATCAGTCACGTCAAAGAGAACACAGGGGAAGGGAGAGACCAAGGGAGAGAGATGGAGCAACGTACTTACCTATCGCAGGCGTCTGCTTCGACGGTGACGGCACGGTCTGTATACAAATTTTGAATTTTGAGCAAAATCCAAGTACCAAAATTGAATTTTGAGGGAAACCCAAGTTGTGAAATTGGATTTAGAGGGAAACCCAGAAGGGAATTTGGAATCCGATGAGTAATTCCGGTGACAGATCTAGGGTTTGGGCGGTAGAAGTAGGAGAGAGAAAGAGGAGAGCAATGTGATAATGAAGTTCACTAAAAAATCTGAGTCAATTAGAACCCAAAAGGAGAGTATATCCTTTTTTTTTAATCCTTCAAAAACATATGCTGCATGTGATTGATAATTAATCTTGTCAAATTCATGGTACAAAAACTGATATTTTGGTTGAAAGAGAAGAAGATATTTCTAGTGTAGGATTAAACACATTTGTGCATAACCATTTGGAGAGAATCAAAGAAAGTTTGGTCAACTAATTCATTAGATTTATAAGAAAAGATGAGGATGGAGTGTGAGGAATTGAACAGGTGTGCTCAACTGTTTCAACTTAGACAACCTATGCTTATGTCAGTGTAGAACATACCTGATAAGACGAACTTTGTGGTCACAATTGCTTGCTTGTACCTATTTTTTTGCACAATCTAATACAAAATTAGGTTAGAAGAGTCAAAAATCTAAAATTAGGACACACAACTAAATGTGCAAGATTGAATTTTAGCAAATAAGATTAAGAAGAAAAATGGTTATTCTAATTTCTTATAAAAAATATGTTGAGTCAAATATAAACATGATACACAGAGTATTTAAGATTAATTTTGATCGCCAATTGTTATTTTTGACTTGGGTTCACCTCGCATCTCTCTACCTTTAAAGGGTCGTTTGGTAGAATGTATAAGAATAGTGCAGGATATAGTGTATTAGTAATACTTGCATTAGTAATGCTGATATTAGTTATGTCAACATAAATTTTTATGCTTTGTTTGATTTGATGTATTATAAATAAATGTAAAAATATATATTTTATAAAATAATATTTATTTATAAAAATACGCTCCAAACTAAAAATATAAGAACACAAACCCTTCTTCCTCAAACAAATCCAAAACATAAAAACTCAAACCCTTCTTTCCCAAATTTATAACCTCCAAAACAAAAAAAATTCAATGTCATATCCATGCTCCAATTACAAAACTACGAACTTGGCATACTTCAAAGAAGAAACGAGTCCACAGTTATTCATGAAACAAGTCACCTCGATTTTATTGTAGAACGAAAGTATGAATTACGTATAAACGGAAATCTTTGTTGTTTTTGGTTTGTTTTCAGATGAAGAATATAAAACTGCTCTTGTTTTTTTTCTAGACTGTTGGAATATGGATTTTGAATTTGTTTCTTTGTTGATAGCTGCAAAATAGGCAAAGAACCATGGAAAAAAGACTTGGAGAGGGGGGGAATGTTTTAGTAGGTGAGGGGGTAAATTTTTCATTTATAAATTAATACATGTGTTGAAATACTTGGTATTACTAATACATAGGAAATGATGAGTATTAATAACACACATCTTAACATACACCTTAATACACAATAGTGTGTATAATTAATGCAAGTATTAGTTATGCATAGTCTAAAAAATGACACCAAACATAATATTACTAATAAACAAAGAATAATACATGTATTATATTTTTAAGGGAAAAGGACATGGGCTGACCATTTTTAAAAGAGAAAAGACATCTTTTCCCCCCTGAACTTGTCCTCCAAACTCACTTTAGCACTTAAACTTAACTTCCATTTATTTACCCCCTTAACATCTTTAAAGTGAATTATTTCAACCCCTTAACAACCCGCGTGTAAACAAGTGTTGCTGGACGCGTAAAAACTAATTTTTGTCTTTTTAATTTCTTTTCTCTTTCTTTTAAATACCCATTTGAACCCCCCCTAACGGTTATATCCATTATTCTATAAAAAAAACTCTAATTTGTCCTCCTCCTTATTCATCTTCAATCCAAAATTTCTTCAATTCATGAAAGTTATGTAAAATTAAAATTGCTTTCTCTTTATTTGTATTAAGTCGCATAAAGGTTAGATTAAAAAACATAAAATCGAATTGATTTTAGCTTCGTCCCTTTTCGTATTAAGGTATAATCTCATTCATTACTTTGTCTATGTTTTATTAGGAATTACTTTTGTAATGAATTTCTGAATTACTTTGTTTATCGTCTCCTTTAATTTTGTTTCTAAATTTTATCTTATTTGTTGAAATGAATTTCTTATAGCACACAATAATGAAGTCAGTTAACTTGAGTAAACTATGTATGGAGGAAAATGATTCTTCTTTGAAGCAAGTTATTCATTGTAATCACGAAATTTTGTTGCATTTGAAGACATCTTGGACTTCAAGTAATCCCGGTAGAAGATATTGGGCATGTCCTTATTATGGGGTAAATATCTAATTTTGCATTTTCTCTTGTTATTTCGACAGAATTGATTAAGAGAAATGAGGTTAAATCATTCTTTAATTGTCACCATTGAAGGTTCCAAGATCTTGCAACTTTTGGCATTGGAGGGATTCAGAAGACATTAATCCGAGGTCCAAATATGTGATTCCTAAACTAATTGAAAAACTAGGTGAGCTTGAGAATGTAGTTGAATTTTGTCATTTTAATGAAGTTGATAAATTGATTGGATTGAGCAAATCAATCAAGGAAGGTTCAGAAGAAGTTGACAATCCTAAAGAATCCAAATACGATGATAATGGGATTAATATGAAATTGGAGAAGTTGGAAGAAGAGATTCGAAAGATCAAAGAGAAAGAAAAGAATTGGAGACGAATAGCTGAAGGAAAGACTAGAGACAATACTCACTTCTTTGTTGTATTTTTTTGTTGTATATTAGTAATAGCTTTAAGCTATTTGGTTGGGATGCTCTCTATGAAAAATGATTCAATGAGGTTACCTTAGCACTAGGTTGTTGTTATATGATGTGTTGCAAATTATTGTGTTGAGTAGTGCAGCTTCTTTTGTATTTGGATTCTCTTATATATATGAAGAAGAGAAAGGTTGTTAGATGAAGTGAATCATGTTTGTTTATCTTTTGTAATGGTGCATCTTATACTTTTTTTGTGTTTGTTTGAGTATTTATTGTTAAATTGATTGCATTTGAATCATTTAGTAGCCCAAAAATAAGTGTAGGCAACAAACTGTAATTTGAAGCTGCAAAATGTCAAAACACTGCAGGCATATAACACAATAGAAATGCAGTCACAACTACATATATTTCAATAGAAACATTAGCCAAAAAAATGTAGTCACAGCTGCAGATATTTCAACAGAAACATTAGCTAAAAAAATACAGTTACAATTGCTGATCTATTAGCCAAAAATACAGTCACTACTGCATCATTGTTTTCAAAACATGTTAAATTCGTTCAGTCACAACTGCATAGTTTCTGTCACCACAATTGAACTACTAGCTAAGTTAAAATCACCACTGTTTCATTACACACCATCAATACACAAAGAGAAAAACATAATCAAACTTCTACTGAAAAGATGTTGAACTTGTTTGTCTTAGATGATTTAGTTCAGCAACATTTGACCTTGTCCTCATTCTTTTATGTGCTCTTATGTCTTCAAGTCCTTGTTGGGTCATAGCTTTATTTCCTTTCTATTTCACACCTGAGGTTGGTTTATGATGTCCAAGATTTTCAGTCACTATGAAGGAGTTCATAGGCATTCCAGGCTGACAAAAATAAAAGAGAACAAATTTAACTAAAAACTTGAAAAAGGTTTACTTTAAACTAGACAAATATAATCAAGAACTTTTAACTTACATTGAAGATTTTAAAACCACTCTCTGTATGAAGTGTAGACACCTAATTTTGTCCCTCCTAAGCCTTTCAAAGAATTTTATCAAATCTTTGATATGATCAGATTGCTCTCTCGACTTAATGATCACATCATCGACATAAACTTCAATTTCTTTGTGCATCATGTCATGAAACATTGTGGTCATTGCCCTCATGTAAGTTGCCCCAGCATTCTTTAATCCAAAAGGCATAACTCTATAACAATATGTTCCCCATGGAGTAATAAATGATGTCTTTTCCGCATCTTCTGGATCCATAATGATCTGGTGATACCCCGCATAACAATCCACAAAAGAAGCAAGATCATGTTTGGCACAATTGTCCAATAAAATATGAATATTGGGAAGTGGAAAATTATCTTTCGGACTTGCTTTGTTTAAATCGCGATAATCAACACACATCCGAACTTTACCGTCCTTCTTTGGAACAGGGACAATATTTGCCAACCAAGTAGGATACTGGGCCACTCGAATGACTTTAGCCTCAAGTTGCTTCGTGATTTCCTCTTTAATTTTTACACTCATGTCAGTTTTGAACTTTCTTAGCTTCTGCTTGACAGGTGGAAAAGCAGGATCAATTGGCAACTTGTGAACTACCAAATCAGTGCTTAAACCGGGCATATCATCATAAGACCACACAAAGATATCTTTATACTCATGCAACGCTTCAATTATAGCTTTCTTTTGTTGTGGTTGAACATGTACACTTATCTTAGTCTCCCTAATATTTTCATGATCTCCCAGATTGATCGCCTCAGTTTCTTCCAAATTGGGATTTGTCTTATTCTCAAACTGTTTGAAATCTTTGTTTATATCCTCAAATGCTTTTTCTTCATCGTATTCAACCTCCTTATTCATTATTTCAAAATTAGATTGGTTTTTTAACTCTGGTGAACAATTCTTCATGCATGTCATATCATTAGAATCGGCATAGAAAGAACAAGACTCTTTTATAATAGGGAGAGGAGTGGCCTCCCAATTGTTAAGCTGGACATCAGGGCCGACAAACTGCACATCTGCATTACTGGTACCTTCCCTAATTTCAACCATATCTGCTTCAATGAACATATTCTGAAAAAGGTCAATCAACTCTGTATCATCATCATTCATTGATTTTGCATTAGGTAACTTGGAGGATCCAACAACACTGAATTTGATGAAAGACTCATAAAGTGGCGGTATAGGCTTGGCAAGTGACCACGACTCTTTCTTATGCTTTTTAGCCTTCTTTATATCTTCAGCAGTAGGCTCGTATCCCAGACCAAAAGTACCAAAGTTCTCATAGAGGTTTACCGGATGAACTATGCCTTGCAAAAACATCCCTAGACCTTTTCCTGGTTCAAAACCATGCTTCAACATTTCATTCACTACCATAACAGATGCAGAGGACAATTGTGGTCTTGCGATGAGATTCCCCTCGAGGATATGCTCAACAGCCACTACCTCAGAAGCTTGATGAATTAACACATTGGCAGTATTTGTTTCGATGGAAGAAACAGAGTAGTCTTTATACATTGATAAGTCTCCTTCACCATGAACTACTATCTCTTGCCTGTCATATTCGAATTTAACCATTTGATGCAACGTTGATGCGACTGCTTTAGCCCTATGAATCCATGGCCTTCCCAATAACATATTATATGAAGCATCAAGGTTCAGTACTTGAAAATCCATAGCAAAATCCACAGGCCCAATTGTCAATATAAGTTCTATTTCACCAATGGCATCAGTTTTCGATCCGTCAAAACCTTTGACGCACACATTGTTAGGTCGGATTCTTTCCACATTAACATTCAACTTTTGTAAAGTTGACATAGGACAAATATTAGCGCCTGATCCTCCATCAATTAACACTCGAGTGATGATGGAATGTTCGCATTTCACAGAAATGTACAGACCTTTGTTATGCTCCGTACCTTCTATAGGCAGTTCATCATCTGAAAAAGCAATTTTATTTGCTTCAACGATCCTTCCAACAACTTTTTCCAGCTGATTTACTCTAATCGCACTAGGAACACATGCTTCATTAAGAATCTTCATTACAGCCTTGCGGTGTTCCTCTGAATGTATCAATAAAGACAACAAAGAAATCTGTGCTGGTGTCTTCTTCAACTGTTCTATAACAGAATATTCTGGCAATTTCATTTTCTTTAAGAATTCTTCAGCTTCTTCATCAGTGACAGGCTTCTTGACTGTCATTCGTTCTTCACCGCCTTGTTTATTCTTTCTTAACTCTACGGGAACATAACATCTTCCAGATCGAGTTAATCCCCCTACTTCATCTACATCTTCAATCACTTCTTTCCCCGTGTGCATCACCACAACGCGATTATAATTCCAAGGGACTGCCTTGGTATCAACCATAGGCAGCTGTGACACTGGTTTAATAACAATAGGAACTACAGGAGCTTCTTTTATGATTAAAAGAGGCTTATTGGATCTTCCAGGAATAATGAGTTTCGGCTTTATTTTACTTGACCCAATATTTTCTGAAATCTCTTTCCCCATCGCCAAGGGATCATTCGATGATTCGGGTTTTGCTATCACCACCTCTGCTTCTGCAGTTTTTTCTTTCGTTAAATCTACAGCATTTGCTGATTTTTCCGAATCAGTTTTAATTTTAATGATCGGTTTAAAGGGAATCGTAGTGTCTTCATCACTGAGTATCACATCGAGCATGTTTGTTTCATTATGATTTGGCAGTGGATTTTGATTGACATTTGGAGCCCCTGGACTTTCTACCATAATCTGTTGGGTATTAATCAACTCTTGAATGGCTCTTTTCAGATACCAACATTTCTCTGTGTCGTGCCCTGGGGCATCAGAACAGTATTCACATCTTCTAGAATAGTCTAAATTCTTCGGAGGAGGATTCGGGATCCTTCTCTCAATTGAGTTTAGAACATTCATTTTTCTCAGTCTATGAAATAAACTGGTGTAAGATATTCCAATAGGAGTGAAATTATCTTTTACCATGTTATCCCTTTTGAATTCTGCTCTAGGCCGAAAATTAGACCTCGGAGGACCTCTTTGAACTTGCGGGGCCATTGGATGATTTTGGATTGCTGGTGTATGCCATTGCGGGTAAAAAAGACCTCGAGCATATGATTGTGTATTGTAAATAGGATATTGGGGAGATGGAACAAAATATAATGGATTCTGCTCGTATGGTTGACGCGCACCTCTCCAATTTTGTCGTGGACCTGCCATGACAGTTGCTATATCCTCTTTTCTTTTCTTTCCCCCAAAACTTCCTGTACCACTTTGAATTGCCTGTGTTGTTGCTTTCAAAGCGGCCTGGCTGATGATCTTTCCTGATTTGATTCCGTTTTCTACCATCTCTCCAACTTTGATAACTTCTGCAAATGTGCTTCCGATAGTAGAAAGCAAATGATGAAAATAATCAGGTTCTTGTGCTTGCAGAAAAATATCAATCATTTCAGATTCTTTTATCGATGGTCTAACTCTTGAAGCCTGCTCTCTCCATCTGACGGCATATTCTCGAAAACTTTCAGTCATCTGTTTTCGCATGTTGGCAAGCGTAGTGCGATCTGGAACTATCTCAATGTTATACTGAAATTGTTGAACAAAATCTCGAGCCATGTCGTCCCACACATGCCAACGGGAAATGTCTTGGTCAATGAACCATTCAGAAGCTATCCCTGTAAGGCTTTCTCCAAAGTACGCCATCAATAATTCTTCTTTTCCTCCTGCTCCCCTTAATTGATTGCAAAACTTTTTCAAATGAGCTACAGGATCGCCATGTCCTTCATATTTGTCAAATTTTGGCATTTTGAACCCTATCGGCAAATGGACATCAGGAAACATACATAAATCCTTGTACGAAACACTTTTTGGTCCACCTACTCCTTGCATATTTCTCATACTTTGTTCCAGGCTTCTAACTTTTCTAGCCATCTCCTCTTGTTCCTCATTCTTAGCAATCTTCTCAATCACGATAGGAGTATCGCGTTGATGAACATGATAATGTGGATTTTGTGACTTAAAAGTCATTTCAGGAGGATATAACACATCATGATTTGGTTTTCCCATATCTTTTGGTATTGTCGGTTGAACACCCGCAGTAGTTGGCGCTACAGAAGTAAAGAGTGGGTTATTTGCAACTGATGGATTTGGTGGGTGCACGGTAGAAGTACCAGCAACTCCAGACATATTAGCAAATGGGCCAAATCCTGGTGGGTAAAATGGATCACTAGTTTGAGCTGGGTCAGAATTTGGATCATTTGAAGTTGAAAGTCCAGGGATTGAAGAAGGCGGGGCTTGTCCATTCAACCAAGCTTTGTACATCTCCACCATCTGTTGTTTTAATGACTTTATTTCTTCCATTGATGCTACTTCCTGCGAAGTCAACTGATTCTGCTCTTCTTCACTATCAGACTCTATATCTTCTCTGCGAGTCATTCTTCTTTTACCCTTGTATCTGGTATTATACGGATGTGATGCCAGTTTAAACCACAAACCAACCACCAATTATTTTATCTTTCTGTAATAAAGTAGCAAACAGGTGAGTGTTATATATTTAACACATTATAATGCCACATTATATGTCATGTTTCTATATACATTTCCCAACCTATCATGGAAGCTTTGTGTTTCATCCCGGCTTTTCTAGGCATATTTTCAAAAGTTATGATCGAACCCTTTGGAGGGTTGCCTACGTATCATGTTAGGACATGAATCAGATCTTGCGTAGTTCGGGTGTAATTTAACAACAATTTTTTTTATTTTTTATTTTTAATATTATTATTGAAGAAAATAAATAAAATGAAGTAAAACATATGTAATATATATAGAAATAAACGTTCAACTTCATTACATTCTACGATAAAATAACTGACCCAACTCCTAAAATAAAACCTACTAACTGACATCTGAAAACTAAAAGACATAATATCTAAACAAGGAAATTTTTTAAAACTGAAAATGAAAAAAAAACTATGACAAAGAAAACAACGATCCTTTCAAGGAGATTTCGATTTAATATGTCCTCCCAAACTCAGATATATGTCCTCCAATGAAGTAGTGAGTCGCTGTGCGAAAGCAGGTACTTGTGCCAAAAAATCCTCACAATCCAGCTGCTGATAATCTAAGCCCATTCTGGCAGTATCCTGTGCTACACGGTGGACCTTCCCTCGAAGAGAACTGAAAGCCTGATCCCATTCCTGCGCCTGTCGATCTCGAAAATCAACCATCTCTCTTGCACGTTGTTCACGAGCGGAAACAACCTCCAACTGTTCTCGCAATATTCCCCTTTCACAAATCCATTGAGATCTCTCTCGATCAAATTCTTCTTGCATATTCTTTTCAACTTCTTGAAGTTGTTGTCGGCGAGATGCGGCAAGTTCTGCAACGTGTGACCCTCTAGTGGTAGCAAACTTAATTTGTCCCCGAAGTGCAACCTCAATAGCTGCTGATTTAGCTTTCTCTTCAGAGAATTCCCTTTGTTGTTCGTCTATTTTTGCCCTGGCATGCTCTAATTCTTCTCTCAAAATTTGGTTGGCTTCATGATGTTCTCTCATGGCTCTTTCAATTCCTATCCTGATTGCAGCTTCCTGATCTATAGGTCCTTTAACCGATTTTTCTGGTCTGACTGGAGGACTCGACTGTTCTTCAAACCATTCCCGATAATCTGGGTGCACTTCTCCTTTCTCACGCTCTATGACCATCGTTTCGATTCCCATAATACGGCGACCCTCCCAAATCTGCTGGGCCAAATCTTCTGGAAGTGAAATCTCTGGTCTGACCTCAAATACGAACTCAGCCATGTCTTCCGTTACGGGAATTATTTGACGCCTGCCTAGCTGACGTAGAACTCTCAATGGAACATACGGTTGAACACCTCTAATACCCATTAATAACAAGAACGGACGGATGACAGAACTATATATGACTTGCCTCCAAGGGAACCAATGGAGATTCCAAGTGATTTTATCTGTTGTCAAAGAACGAAAAAGTTTAACCCAATCTCCAATTTCTTTTGGACATTTATATTTCTCCATCCTTTCCTCGTAATCGTTGATTCGATTGAATCGCTCGGGATTGAACCTTGTCAATGTAGGACGTTGATAAAGGTGCTCTACAATCCACATCTGTAATAAGATATTACATCCCTCGAAAAAACTTTTTCCTTTCTGACAAACAGTCAGAGCACGGTAAATATCAGCTAGGATCATTGGTATCATGGTGTAATCTTTCTTAATCAGTATCTGTACCACTCCCGCTAAACGAATATTAATTTTTTTTTCTCTTCTTGGGAAGACCATAGTGCCCAAAAAGGCTACCATGAATGTAAATCGTCTGTGAACTTTCCAAGTCTCAAAACTTCCCTTATTACAAAGTTCTTTACCGTACTTCTGAAACCCCTCTTGCCTTCCGTATCTGTCATACAAAAACTGCAAGGAAACCCAACCTTTTTTCATTGATTCTTCTTTTGTGTTCTTTATGTTCATGAGCTTGCAAAATTTGTTTATCGAAATAAGTCTTGGGGCTATAAGTTTCTTCCGATGCATATCACCATATCCAACATAGCCTGCTATCTCTTCTAAAGTAGGTGTCAACTCAAAATCTAAAAAGCGGAATACATTATTCTTCGGGTCCCAGAAATTCAGTAATGCATCAATCACCTCCCTATTAGGGTTGATTCTCATGATACTCGTCAAAAAACCCAAATACTTATGTATCTCGTCATAATCGAAAGTATCCATTGCATTCCACCATAACCAAAGTTGCAGAGGGGTACAATCCACAACCTGAAGTGGTACACTCCCATCTCTCTTTCTCTTTGAACGCTTTCCACGAACAGGGGGAGACATTTTATACCTATTGACAGGGACATAAGATTAATAAATATCTAGATTTAAACAAAACTTAATTTATTAATTTTGAAAAGAATTTATAACTTAACTTGTAAAACCTAGGGCGACCATTATTTAAACTTAGTTTCAAAGAACAATTTTATCAAAAATTGAAGCGAGAGAAACAAGATTGGTAATTTTTTTATTTAAATTGACCCTATCAAAAACAGACTTCTAGACAATTTTATCTATATGTTTGAAGACAATATTCCCTAAGTAAAAATAAAAGGACTCAGAAATAAAGAAGAATAGAATGACCGTTTTATGTATGAAGTTGTATAAAATTTTCAGTCTCATGACCCTAAAGGTTTAAGACTTGTTAAAATTAATATATATATATATATATATATATTGTAAAAACTTAGCCTCATGATCCCTAAAGATTCCGGGCTTTTGAAATATATTTTTATTTTATTGTTATTATTATTATTATTATTAATTATTATTATATTTTTTATTTTTTTTAATCTTAGCCTCATGATCCCTAAAGATTCAGGGCTGTTAAAATAAATACAAAAATTTGGACTTGAAAATTAGAAAAATAATTATGAAAAATAATCATATTTTCAAAATATTTTCCAATAGATCTATGAACAAAATTTTTCTTTAAAAGATAAGGTTGTATCCTGGAAAGGACTTCCTACGTATCTCACTAAGATGTGAGAATCAGACCCTCGTAGTTCATAAAGATTGTAAAAAAAAAAAAAAAAAATTGTGTTGCTATATCTAAAAAAAAAATTCTTTATTTTTTAAAAATAAATTTTTTCTTTCAAAAATGATCAACTAAATTTGAGAATAAATTAATCTCTCGTATTTTAAAATTGCCTAAAGCCGGTCAACACACAAATAGCCTTCCAAACAAATATCAAAGAGCACGTAGGATGCACATGTTGGTCTTTATAAATTAGGTCACCTGTCCTAGACAGACCCGACCCCTGTGTCGAGTCCCGCTAAGTCAAATGCATATGATGCAAATAAAGCGGTACCTAATAGGGATAATCAGATTCTGAGTTTTCAGTTCTTCTAAGTTAAAACCTAATAGGGATAAGTGTCTAGACTGGCTTACTCGAGCGGACACTCGAGCCGGGGAGGGACAACTTGGTCGGTAGCAGGGCAACACCGCCTTCGTTGTCGATCCGAACCCCGCCTAACATGTGTGACTATATCCTTCACCAGGTGCCTTGACACTCCGGTTATCTCAAAAAGAAGGTGGGATGCATATGTTGCATTCCCTCTATCCTATTTCAGAGACTCAGAGGGGTACGCGATAGAAGACAATATATAATACAATTCAAATAATATCAAAACAGTAAATGAGTGACAAGTAGCACATGAGGCCAATAAACACATTATAAAATATTTAAAGCAAGTAAAGTCAATATCAAAGCTCGAATTCTTATTTAGTCCCCAGCAGAGTCGCCAGAGATGTCACACCCCTTTTTTCGCTCGAGAGCCGAGTCGAAGGGTTTTTCTAATTAAAGTGACGATATTGAGTAGGGATTATTTTTTAATTATAGAGTCGCCACTTGGAATTGAGTTGTGGTGTTCCAAGTCACCTTATTAAATCCCTAGTCAAAAGGAAATGACTCTTTATTTTGGTCTGCGAAAACAGAAGATCGGGTAAGGAATTCTGTTGATCGAGAGGAAGGTGTGAGGCACCCCTCGAGTCCCGTGATTCTAACACGGTCGCTATATTGACTTATACTTAACTTAAACTATTTGATAAATTATGATTGAAGGCCTTGATTCGCTCATTTTAATGCACTAAAATTATTTAAAACTCTTGTATTAAATCAGTGAAAAATTAATTTTTAAAAATATTCATCAAAGTGCATTATTGCATCCATGAATTACTTTAAAATATCTCAGAAAGATGCGTGCGCCGCATTTTTAGTTGAGACAAAACATTTTCAAATATGCCTAAAAATTATTTAATACTAAAATATTGAATTATCTTATTTGTAAAAAAAATCATAGCAATTTATCTTTTTCAAAATGATACTTAATCTTAACAATAAGCTAAAATATTTTTTTTTTCATATAATAATAATAATAATAATAATAATAATAATAATAATAATAATAATAACAACAACAACTTAAGAGAAAAGAACAAAACAAAAAAAATTAACCAATTATGATTGAAATTTGTTTTTTTTTTTTAAAAAAAAAAAAGCACGTCCCTACTTTTCCTTGTTTAATTGGACAATACCAACTTACTAACTTTCAATTATGTCATATAATATATATAGTCATCTATATTCATTTATGCAAAACAGTAACCACAACAACAAGACCTGAAACTATCACCACAACCACTGCCGGGACATGACGAAGTCGCCGGAATTAACTCTAGGGGGTCGAATTTGAGGGTTTTTCAACGAAGGATAGATTTGGTCGGTGGTATTTTAGGATTTTTTGAGTGATGGGTGACCAATTTTGACTTTCTTGGTGGATTTTTTGATAGTTTTCCGACGAGCAGCGGTGAGGAATGACTGCCAGAATTCTGACAGTGATGGGCAGTCAAAGAGCGCCGTCCGCGGGGTTATCGCCGCTGGGATGTTTCCGGCCAGATCTGGCCTTCCTATGGTGCGGCAGGGGTCAGGAGTAGGGGAAAAAAGGGTTTCGACAGCAGCGCGGCTGCACCTGAGTCGCCGGCCACTAACGAACAGTGACGGATGAACGGAGAGAGAGATCCAGCGGTTTTAGGTTGTTTTCCGGTGGGTTTCCGATGAGAAATCTCCGGAAAATCCAAGAAATTAATTCTTTTCTGTTCACTCCTCTATTTTGATCTTTTTCTTATTTGTCACTGATTTTCTTCTCCGTTTTGCTAATTTGTTTTTTACTGTTTTCGCTATTTCTTAGTACATCTGTATATGTTGTTGTCTACTGTATACATGAATGTAAATCTGTGTACATGTAAATTGACGGATGAATATGAGTGCATGTAACAGTGTATAGAATTGTAACAATGTTTAATTTTTTTTTTATTTTTAACACACAAGACTTTAATATTCATACAAACATTCAATTATTTAAAGTATAATACATATGAACGAACAGATTTATATAATAAACACATTGAATAACACATGAAATTATTTAAATAATTTTATTCATATTTTTGATTTCTAATAAATTCATACAATAAATAATATAGGATCAAAGTGAAACTTGTATTAATTTGAACAGAATCACGAAGTTGTTACCGAAATCTTCAAACAAAATTCTGACTTCGAATCTTTCTTTTCTCTCTTTTGTTTCTCAATTGGTGCTTTTCTTTGTCTAAGTGAATGTCTGATGTCAAAGTAGGTAGACTTTTTTTTTTATCTAGATAGAGAGTCTTTATATATTAGGACTATTGGGAGGGAACGGTTAAAAGCAGATAATGGGACGGGGGAAATTTAAATTTAAAAATCTTTTCCCTCTTTCCTTTTTAAAAAAAAAATAAAAAAATAAAAAAAATAATTATTTTATATATATATATATAGAAAATATTAGTGATAATAATAATAATAATAAAATAAAATAAAATCAAATATAATAATAATTAATTAATTTTATATTTAACAAAATATAATAATAATTTATAAAAAGACAAAAAAAATATAATAAAATAATATTAAACTCTTAATTTATTTATTAAAATTTATAAAATAAAACATATATTTTTAATTTTTATATTATTTAAAATTAGAAAAAAAAAAAAAAAAAATAATATGTGATTAAATATAAAAATATAATATATTTAATATCGATAAACAAGTTAAAATTTAGGGAGGATAAAAAATCACGTGTCTACATTCTTTAGTAAACATTCAAAATTCAAAAATTCAATCAAAAAGTTTTTTTTTAGGAGTTTTTTTCTAAAAAATGAAAAAAATGATAGAAGTTTTGTACATTTCATATAACGAAAATATCAAAAAGATTTTTCTTTCACTGTTGTTGGTGTCAGTTTTATGTGAAGTATCAATTTGGAAAACCCAAAAAGATTTTTTAACATTGTTTGCCGTCTGTTTATGGTCATGTCTCTTAGGTTAGGGTTCAACCATTTGTCTAATCTATATTTGTCCAATCTGGACGAACTACGCACCCCTGATTCTCCTCTTTTGGGAGTGAGATACGTAGGCAACTTATCGTGGGTTCGGGGATCTTATTTGAAAAATCAAAAAATATTTTCTTCACTCTTTATTAGAGTGGGTGTCAATATATTCTCTAAAAGAAAACTGCAAAAGATTTTTTCTTTAATAGTTTCAATTTTCATTTTTCATATGAAATTCAAAATTGAAAACCCAAAACGATTTTCTTTGGTAATCATAGGTTTCATTTTGTATAGGAATATGAAAAATCCAAAAAAGACTTTCTTCACTCTTTATTTAGAGTAAGTGTTTCATATACATCTTTAAAAGAAAACTACAAAAAGATTTTTCTTTAATAGGTTCGGGTTTTATTTTCATATGAAATTCAAAATTGAAAACTTCAAAAGATTTTTCTTTGGTAATCATAGGTTTCATTTTGTATAGGAATTTTAAAAGTGAAAAATGTAAAAAGATTTTCGTCAATTCTTTTGACGATTTGTTATTTTCTTTTCTTTTTAAAGTTTCAAGAAAAAGAAAAAAGAAAGGAAAAGAGTTTAATTGACCATTTTGGCAAAACTTCACGAACTACGCACACCTGATTCTCCTCTTTCGAGTGTGGGATACGTAGGCGCCCTTCTTAGGTTCGGTGATCTTTTCAAAAAAAAAACGAGTTTTTGAAAAAATGTTGAACTCTAACACCTTTGTTATCTCTTGTTCAGTTAGTTTAAGGTGGTTAGTTTGTGACATCCTGGCTGGTCCTCCATATCACACCAAATGCAAAGGAGGGTTAGTTGTGTCCAACAAGGATATAGAGAGTGGCATCATGGATGAAACAAAGAGTCAGGAAATTGAGAGTTTAAAGAAAGAGAATTTGAGACTGAGACAACAAATGATGGAAATGTACCGAGCTTGGTCCAGTGGGATGCCTCCACCTCCATTCCCCACTTTTGACCCTGCAAATACCTTGAGTCTTCCACCAAAATCGCAAAGTCAGTTTTCTTCTGTTATTGATGTACCACAGCATGCCTCAGAATCCATTCCACATCAAATTCACCTCAATACTTCCACCACTCTTTCTTTAGCTCCTAGTATAAGACTACCACATTCACAGCACCACATACCGTCTGTGCTTTTGTTGCTCAACCTTCTACTAAGGCTTCCACTTTGGCTATCAATCCAACGATTGTGCTTCCCCAGTCAACTAGTGAATTCACGTTCAATACTCTTGATGATCATTGTTATACTCTTGAGCCTACCGTTGAATTAAGTGGACCGCCAAAATTTCTTACTAAGAAATGCTAGAAGAGCCAGAGGAAATGGTTGGGAAAGTTAAAAGTGTAGAAAATGATATGAAAAGTTCCTTGGGACTTGTAGTCTATGAAGATGTTTCATACAAAAACTGGGGCATGTTGTCAAGTGTTAACCTTCCTCCAAGATTTGAGACATCAAAATTTGAGGAGATTGGTGGACAACATGATTCTGTGAAACATTTAGGACAATATTGCAATTAATCAAGGGAAACTGAAGGAAAGTAGAAGAAAAACACACCTATTGTCGTGCCAGGACCAAAGCAGAGTTTAAGAGGTCCAACTCACCAATACTGTCATCCTCAATATTGAGCTTACATATCAAATCCACTTACTCATCTGCAACAAGGTTCCTCTTTTCAAAATCCAAGGAGTTTCATTCTACTTTCTCAATGTCCTTTGAACAATGCACAATTGTGTACCCATCCATCTTCTTATCCAAAATGGCATGCATCTGTCCCTCAACATCGTCCTCGACCCCCATAAATTTACCAAGGAACCTCTAAATCCAAATTTCATCCGAGACCAGAGTTCGCAAGAAGGAGGAAGAAAAAGGATAATTTCGCTCCTAATGGGGAATCCTATGCTAGTTTGTTCCAGAGATTGAGACAGAGAGGCATGATTACTCCTCTCCTTGGGAACACTCCTAATCGACATTTAAGAAATTTTGATCCTAATGCACGATGTGCGTATCATTCTGATGCTCAGGGTCATAGTATTGAAGATTGTCGAGATTTGAAAAGAGAAATTGAAAAGATGATTCAAGATGGATCAATTATGGTGCAGAACATTGATAGTGAGGGAAGCTCTAGTCATGTTGATAGGAAAACCAGTGGCTAAGTTGTCAGGCTGAGCAATTGAGAAGTCACCCCTCTCCCTACTAGGAAGAGGTCTGGTAGTTTGTTTTGTTTTGTTTTCTGTTTTCCAAAGTATTTCAGGGTTGTAGTTCGGGATTTATATTGTTTTGTCCCTTTGTCATTTATGTTCGAACCCTCTATCTTTTATTTTAATTAAACAGAGTGTCCCTTTTTCCCCTTTGTGTTCAAATATATGTTATTTGTTTGTTTTATTCATATAGTGCATTTTATGTTGATTCAAGTGATATGACATGCTAGCGGAATTTTCAATCAGATCTTAAAATCCATTTTAACCATGAAACATTGAATCAGAGGTTTAAGTTAGTAAAAGAGAACATCTGAGGAAATAGGTAGAGTGCTGAGACATTTGGTGACAAGTTGAAGCCTTCTTTGAAAATTAAGGCACTTATTTTGAGAATCACAAGAATAACTAGGTCATCAATTGAAAGACATGTCTCAATTAGGTCAAATAGTGGCTGCGTGAACAGAACGAAAATCAGCTCCACAAAATCATGAGTCATTCAATGTGAGGAATATGAAACAAAAGTGGAGTTGTATGCTAGAAAAATGCAGAAGAAGTAGTGACGCACAGACTCAGTCAAAGTTAATGCTTAAAAAATGTCACAAATGATCTTCATCTTTCATTTTAATATTACATGGTGTGTACTGGCATTTTCAAGGATTGATATGACGAAGGCATTTCATTCTTCTATCCAAACATTGTGTCATCCTTTGTCTACCCTTAGTGTTATTTTCTTTCATACCCCTCTTTTGAAATCAAGATGGAGTCAGCAAAACTCAAAAGAAAAAGTGTCGAGCAAAAGAATAAAGTCAGAAAGTTTCAAAAAAGAAATGACAGAAAAAGTATGTCAAAAATAAAAAAAACAAGGAAAGTGTTAAGAAAGATAAAGTCAGAAAAGTCCCAAAGAGAAATAAAATCAATAAAAGAAGATAGAAAAATCAGATCAAAAGAAAGAACAAGCTGTCAGAACTACGCGTGACCTGATTTTTCTCTCTTTGGTTTGAATATCCTTAGTCCTGCTAATATATTCTGTATTTCATGAAATAGACACAAGGGAGTGTTAGGGTTTTTTCCCTGATTTTCTTACTATATTTAAGTTTTACTTTTTTTTATAAGAAAAATAAAAGTTATCATAATTACTTTTACAAGTTTTACTTAGTCTTAGAAGGAAAATAAAAGTTATCATAATTACTTTTACTTTTCTTGAAAGAAAAAATATAATTTTTTTCCATATTTGGCTAACCTCTTTCTTGTAGTAAAGGTTTGGACATCTATAAATAGAAGACCCCTTTCTCATACCATAACACAATAACATCCACAATGTAGTCTTTTAAGATTTTCGTTTAGGGGAGATTTTCTCTCTTATTAATTTTATTTTTTTAATATTAGGTTTTATACGTACGCCAATTGGCCAAATCATATAGTAAAATTATGTTTTTAGTATTGTTTTTCGTTGTCATCTTATTTATCGTCTCATAGTTTGCAACTAATAGTTTTCGCATGACGCCCTCTCGATTTCTAACCTAACAAGTGGTATCAGAGCTTACGGTTCAATGGTCCAATGGCGCGGTGAGACGAGATTAAACAGGTTCAAAGCGGTTTCAAAATCAAGTTGCAACCAATTTGATGATAATGAAGATATATGTCCAAAAGTTACATGTGGAGATAATTGTCAATCATATTTTCAACAATCCTGTTGTCACATATTTGAAAATAAAGCTCACTTTTAACCGACTCCAATATTTTTAACCCGAAAAGGGGTAATATATTTTTTAACCCCAAAAGCTCTATTCTTAAACATGCCAAGCAACAGTGATGAAGAATATATATAAAGAACGAAGATCATGCACAAGAAGAAGGAGGATCAGGAATATTTTGAAGAAAATCAAGCCAAAAAAGGGAGATTTGTTAGGGTTTTTGCCCTATTTTCTTACAATATTTAAGTTTTACTTTTTCTTAGAAGGAAAATAAAAGTTATCATAATTACTTTTACTTTTCTTGAAAGAAAAAATATTTTTTTTTTTTCATATTTGGCTAACCTCTTTGTTGGAGGAAAGGTTTGGACATATATAAATAGAAGACCCTCTTCTCATACCATAACACAATAGCATCCACAATAAAGTCTTTTAAGATTTTCGTTTAGGGGGAGATTTTCTCTCTTATTAGTTTTATTTTTTTAATATTAGGTTTTATATGTAGGCCAATTGGCCAAATCATATAATAAAATTATGTTTTTAGTATTGTTTTTCGTTGTCATCTTATTTATCGTCTCATAGTTTGCAACTAATAGTTTCTGCATGACGCCCTCTCGATTTCGAACCCAACAAGGAGGCGGGATATAAAACTGCCTTTCGATCAAAGGTGAAGAATATATAACATATAGAGGTGGTTCCTACCTAATAGCTACATCAAATTAAATGGCTACATCAAATTAAATGGCTACATACCTCGATGACATCATGAGCAAAATTCAATAACGTAGGCAATGCTCTGGAACCTACTTTCACATTTGCTGTGATGGTTATATTCTCGTATCGCACTTCAACTTTTGGAAGCTCCAAGCCCACCCTTTATTTAAAAGACAAATTTTTCATTAGTTGGCCAAAATGTGTACTTCTTAATCCCTATCTAGTATAGTACCAATGAAAGGGAGAGGAGAGAAACAAACAAGATGATAAACCAAGATATAGATACTCGGCCCATTCTTTTCTCTTTAATTACCAACAATACTGTGTAAGAAATTTACAATAATGCCATCACATGCGGCCTTACATATATTCCACATATGTGGACCCCTCTATCTTCCATTTATTTTTCATTTTTATTTATCTTTTTTTATGTATAAAATTATTTCAAATATATTATATTTAAGTAAATTGATTAGTAAGATGATAATTTATTGTAAAAATTAATTATTGATGCAATTAAATAAATTTTATTCTTTATTTAATTTCATATCAAACATATAATTTACTTTCTTTCTTATTTGTTACTATAATTTCACCTAATTTAATTTTTTTTTCTAATATATAGAAGAGAAAATTTTGATATGCCTGCTTATGTTGTCTTCTTCAACTGCTTCAATCGTGATTTTATTATATTGCTTCTAATTAATTATTATAAATTATTTATATATTAAAAAATTAATAATATTTAATTTAAAAAAAAACATTTATGACATGTCTATTTCAGTTGTTTCAATCGTAATTTTACTTTCTATTACATCATTTTTAATGAGTTATTATAAATTATTTATATATTAAAAAATTAATAATATTTAATATAAAAAGTAAAATAGACATTTATGACATGTCTGCTTCAGCTGCTTTAATCGTAATTTTATTAAATATCATCCCTAATTAATTATTATAAGTCATCTAAGTATTTAAAGAAGCTCTCCATCGATCTGGTAGCTTCAGTTGTTTGCTCCGTGATTTTACTATATCATTCCTAAGTAATTATTATAAATTATCTACATATTAAAAGATTAATAATATCTAATAAAACAATAGAATAAACATTTATGATATGTCTGCATCAGCTGCTTTAATCATAATTTTACTAAATATCATCTTTAATTAATTATTATAATCCATCTAAGTATTAAATAAATAAATAAATAAATAATATTTAATTAAAAAGATAAAATAGATCTAAAATGATAAGTTAACTCTTGATGTTTTAAAATAACTTGACGTCTTAAATGAGATTTCACTTACTTTTTTTTCACAAGTATCTTTTATAGTAATTTTATTATATCACTTCTAATTAGTTGTTGTGAGTCATTTTAAGACATGTCTATTTCGTTGCTTCAATCATGATTTTACTATATCACCTCTAATTAATTATTATGGTCATCTAAGCATCATGTCACTTAAATTGGAGTAGAAAAAGTTTTACACAATAGTTAAAAATTTAAATTATTTAGAAAATATAATTGACTATCAGTTACACAAAACTATGGACAAGGAGAGTAGCGTATATTTTTTGAAAATTACATAAAAAAATATTATAAATTACAATAATTAAAAATTTGAAATATCTAAAAATAATTTAATCTATTATATATTTTTATAAAATACTTAAAAAATACTATAAATCACAATAATTAACAACTTAAAAAATTTAAATGATATAAATATTTGGTTGACTCTCGAAATTGTATCAGTTTCACTTAAATTGAAATAGAAGAAAAATATTATAAATTACAATAATTAAAATTTTAAATTATTTTTAAAATACAATTGACTAGCAATGTCATAAAAGTTTGAATAGAGAGAGTAACATATGTTATTTAAAAATTACATAAAAAATATTATAGATTACAATATTAACAACTTAAAATATTTAAAAACATATTAAAAGTATGATTGATTATCTAAATTCAATTTGTGTCATAGAAATTGAGACAAAAAAACATATAGTGAACTCATGCTAGATCTCGGATGGCTCTTAGGATGTTTATGCAGTCCAACCTTTTTTTTTTGCTTTTGTTTAAATATATCAAAATTGAAAATACAAGTTCTAATAAAGTACATCAAACAATGCATAAGAAATAATGTTTGCATAAATAATACCAATATTACTAATACAAGCAGTATTAATGCAAACATTATTAATACATTCTATCGGCATTATTTTTGTAAACTCTAACAAAAGACTCCACGTTTCAATGTAAGGAACATGTACAAAAGTAAAGTTTAATAAAATATCTACATGAGTATATTTTATCGTGTTCTCAAAGTCAAATAATTTAAATTAATATGAAAGATGGTAACTTATAGTTTTCTTTTCTATATAATTCTTGAAACACTTAAAATTTAAATTTAAAATATTAATTTAGTTTAACTTCAAAGAACAAGGTGACAAATAAAAGAGAAGAAAAAAATGAAAGCAAATGATGTTTATGGCAGCTTTGTAAGGGGATATAATGCGGGTTATTAATTGCAATTCACATGTGATGTAATAAGTAATGACTAGATAACCCTTTATCTTTTTCAACACTTATTCTCAAGTCTTATGTATCATTTTTAATCTCAAATTTTCTACTTAATGTAGCAAATCTCAATCATATGATTAAAAATATAAACTTTTAAATGCATCAAATTTTATTGTTTATATGAGTAAGTTATACATAATTATTTTGTAAGACTTGACTCCGTGAAAAATACTACCAAGTTGTTAATATGTTTTGTGTATTCATGTTTTATAATCATAATTCTAATTAATATCAATTTAACTTATTGTACATAGTAAAAATATCTTAACATTGAGCCCGTGCTGATACGGGCCATCTCCTCTAGTCTATTTATATATAATAGGAGACGCAAAACCGCCACATGTCAACACCATAAAAAATCAGTATTTTTTTTTTAAAAATCCATCTATATATAATAGGAGAGGCAAAACCGCCACATGTCAACACCATAAAAAGAAGTATTTTTTTAAAAAAATTATCTATCTATATATAATAAGAGAGACAAAACTGCCACATGTCGACACCATAAAAAATTAGTATTTTTTTAAAAAAATTATTTTAATAATCTATCTAAAAAACTCTCTCTATTTATTTATATCAAATAGATATAACCACATTTGTAACCAAAAAGAAAATAATTAACAAATAATTTGGAGAAAAAACTACCCAAGTTTCACTGTTTCTTGCTTTCAAACTGTTCCTATTTTCATTTATTACTTTCAATCTCCTAACTCTAATTCTTTTTGCATTCAAATTTTCTGTGTTCAATTTTTACTGTTTATTCAACAATTATGCTTTTTGATTAATATTTTGGATTGCAGGAAAAAGAAAAATCAAAGTCAAAGAAATAGATAAGAAGGCGGGGTACAAGAGAAACCCCAATCGTTTGTGGAGGAAAAGATGAATAATGAATATTGCAGAATTTCAAGTCTTCAGTGAATTTTGATACGATTCCCAAAAAAATCTCATAAAATACTATTGGTACGATACACTTTAAATTATATAATCATACTATCTTATTATGAATTGCAACACGTTCTTGAAATTGAAAAAAAATTATGAGTAAGGGTGGTGAAATTCTGTGCACTTTTTTTGCGAAAGAATTTTTGACAAATATTTTTCCTAAAATATGAATTAAGTTTGAAATTTGCGTGTGTTAAATATTGAATTATTTAGAGATGGTATCTTGGGGGTTTGGGCCACAGGTGACAAAAGAGTTTTAAAATGAGGTGTAGGTGACACAAGTCTTAATTATTAGTTGGAGGAGACAATTACTTTATTATGAATTAAGAAAGTTGGGGAAGTTTGAAAATAACTCACAAGTTTTTAAATTTACACTTTGATCCCAATGTATACCTAAAATAACGGAAAACGAAGAAAAAAAGACGTCTTTCTCTCTCTTCTCATCCATTGTTGTTTTCTCTCTCTTAGCGATTTTTGTTTATCATTGTTTCTGCTGCTTTATTCATCATCTTCTACTTCATTATCATCATCTTCTACTTCATTATCATCATCTTCTACTTTATTATCATCTTCTTCTTGTCGACTATTTGTTGTTGTTGTTGTTGTTAGTACAGGGCTACTGCTGCGATCTGACCAATTTCTTAGGTCAAATTTTGTTTACTACATCACTTTCCACTTTGGCATTACTTCATTGGTGACTTTGGTAAGTAAAATTATGATTTTTATTCGTATTTGTCATTTGGGTACACTTCTGTTTTTCCAACAATGGATAGAACCCCGATCATGAATCCAGCATAAGTGCCCACAATTAAAACAGATCAATCATCTGTTGCATCAGATAAGTAATCTGTTGCATCAGAAGATTTATCTGTTGCATCAGACTGTTTATCTGTTGCATCAGACGTATTATCTATTGCATCAGACATATTATCTCTTGTATCAGGATGTTTTTCTGTTGCACCAGACTAATTATCTGTTGCAACGAATGATTAATCTGTTTGAAACAATACAAATCAACCCCTGCCACAAACCCAACAGATAACCAATATGTTTTCAACTCTTGCTATTGCTACTGGATTCAAAATTATTCCTTACGTCCAATTACCCGTCCCAAATTTCCTAATTCGATTTCTCATTTTACTTGTCTTTTTCATTAATCAAGAAAAGATTAAAAAAAATCCATGTTTTACCCTTTGCATTAATCATTTT
The DNA here is from genome assembly GCA_030864215.1 of Capsicum pubescens. Lineage (NCBI taxonomy): Eukaryota > Viridiplantae > Streptophyta > Magnoliopsida > Solanales > Solanaceae > Capsicum > Capsicum pubescens. The sequence goes on along the minus strand of CM061539.1, from coordinate 180,824,347 downwards.
TTCTTCAAATTAAAATGGAAACATCATTTAATAGGGAGACTATACGCCGATCGACGTTAAAAGCTTTCTTCTCTAATGAAATTTCGATTGAATAGCAAACAATGGTTATTTCAAACACGTTCACTGTCCCACCAACTGATCAGTGGGTTATGGTAAACTAGATATGTTATTAATTATTTTTCTTAATCAATGTGGCATCTCAATTTGGGACGGGTAATTTGAGACGGAGGGAGTACGAGTTAAAACGTCAGAGCCAAGCAAAGCAACAAACTAGTCATCTGTTGAAACAAACTATTTATCTGTTACATCAACTTCTTATCTGTTGCAACATGAGTAATCTGTTTTGAACAACACATCAACCCCTGCCACAAACCCAACAGATAAATCTTGCTATTGCTACTGGATTCTAAATTATTCCTTTTTACGTCGAATCATCGATATGTTTGTTGAGAAGATAATAGACAGAATGAAAATTAAATATGGAATAAAACGTCAAAGATCAAACATAATTTATTTATTAAACAAAAATAAATAAAAATACATATAATAGACTAAAAGAAAAATAATAATCTAATTATTATTATTATTATTATCATCTTCATCATTGCCATCCGTCCAATCTTCAACCGGAAGTAGCAAGGTCCTCCTCAACTTGCGTATCTCGCAGAGCATTCTTGCTCTAACTCCTCCCAGTTTCCATTGCAGGTCACGAACTTGATTCTGAAGTTCATTCACGGCGTTTTGCAGAAAAGCAACATCCCACACTGGGTCAGCCATAATCTTATCTTCTAGAGTGTAATATGAAAGACGAGATGCAATAAATAACTAGAGTGTAGTTGAATGAACGATTGAGTAAGGAGGGACCTATTTATAGAGGATTGAATTTGAATGAGAGGCAAAAAGACGCGACTATTCACTTCCATACATTAATTATATTTTTGATTAAATTAAGAATATAAATATTGTGATATAAGTCATGACTTTTCAAATTATTATTATTAATTAGTTCTTTCAAAGAACCGTTTTTATTGAGTTGTGGCAACAGATTCTATATCTGTTGCATCAGATAAAACATCTGTGACAACATATATATTATCTGTTGCAACAAATATAAAATATGTTGCGTCAGATAACATATTTGTTGCAACATATAATCTAACTGTTCACCTCCATTTATTAATTATATTTTTGATTAATGTGAAAATTAATGACTTAATTAAATTAAGAAATATTGTGATAAGTCATGACTTTTCAGATTATTATTATTAATTAGTTCTTTCCAAGAACCGCTTTTATTGAGTCGTGTCTCAATATAGGTTGCATCAGATAAATCATCTGTGACAACAGATATATCATCTGTTGCAACCATAGTGAACCTGTTGCATCAGGTAATTTATTTGTTGCAACATATAATCTACTTTTTTAAAAAAAATAACTATCATCATATCATTAATCCAAATTTGCTTACTTTTTTATTTTATAAATTAAAAAAAAATACCTTTTCAAATTCCTTAATAAAATAATAACCATTTTATTATATAATAAATAATTTAAAAACAAATTCAAAAATAAAAATGGTGAAAAGTCACGATCAGTTATTAAAATTGCGGTTATAAATTGTGTTTATCATTTATTTACGAAACATTTTTCATATTGAATAATTGAAAAGTCATGTCTTTTTCTTTTCACCCTCTCAATAACGACAATAACCCTTTTTATTAATAACCTCCAGGTGTAACATATGATCGGTCTGTCGTAGAAGATTAACCTCTAACTGTTGACATAAATTACTGCTCAATTCCTACCACCAACCGTCGACATGTTAAGAACAAGGAATAAATAGAATGATTATTATTAAATACAAAATAAGAATTAAAAATTCAAAGTCGACAACAAAATGAAATGAATGTTCATAGATTTTTGAATCTCTTGGGTAGATCCGATATACAAAAGGAGGAAAATAATCGCTAAAATAAAAAACACTACCTAATTATTATTACTACTATTATTATTATTGTCAATCAGACATTTTTCATCCGACAACCTTGCTCCGAAGTCAGTCAAATCTCTCTGGAGTTCATCAAACTGCCTTTGAAGTTCACGTAAGGAGTCGATATGAATATTCTTGTATGAATCTGGATCATCCATATTTGTAAGGAGGGACCTGTTTATAAATTATTATATCTCAGAAAGAAAAGAAAATTTCTTTAAAATAAATCTAACAGATGGGTAATTTGTTGCAAAATATATTCTTTTTGCTAGATAACTTACAACATACTGGCAATCTTTTGCAACAGATGTATATATCTGTTTGATTTCTACAACAGGTTGATCAACTGTCGTAACAGATGTCTCCAATTGTTTGACAATATAAACAGATGTGTCATCTGTTGCAACAAGCTAGTTATCTATTTATTCAATTTAAGTCATAGATGGGCTAGGAAGAATAAGGTGCGTGTAGATGGATCCACTATCATATGTGTGGGAGTTAAGTATGTATTACTGATACGGTCACCCGGACAACACACACAAAGTACAATATTTTTGTGAATGCAATTTTTTACCGATTAAGCATTGATCATTCAAACAAGATCCTGCATTGTACCATTAAGTTTGATGGGTTCGAAATTGATAAGGCTGAGGACCTCATGAAAATGGTGCAAATACCATGTTACGAATTACTGATGGTTGTTGCTCGTGTTTATACGTGTCAAGTTTTGAGAAGGGATCAATAGTTTTCAGCACTATAGAGAACCAATAGCGATTGGACTTAACTTTAAGTATGATTGGACCCTTAGAGGACCCTTAAAGACTCGCACTTCATCAAACAAGAATGGAAAACCAACATAGTTATTGCCCTGGCCAAAATTTATAGGGTTGGGTTGCTCGCTCGGGGTGATGATTATATGCCAGAAGGTGCGATAGGAGAATGCTTTCAAGGGAAAATGGGTGGTTGATGGAAGACTATATCATCTGAGAGCTAATTGAAGAAGAGACATAGGGTAGAAAGTAACTTCTAACGAATTTGGCCGATGGAATTATCTTAACAGATGCAAAATCTGAATCAAGTGCAAATATGAAAGTGTATTCGGTAATGTAATTTCATCTGTTGTGTCTCTGAAAGAAAAATAATGCAGATGGACACTTTGCTAGGGAGCTGCGTGGTCGGGATTATCACCTAGGTAGAAAATAGGAGAAGACCAAAAAAGCAGCCTCACGGGCATCGATGGTAGAAATGATGTTCAACAAGCCTAGAAAACTTACGCCAACAACAACTGCAGTTAAAATAAGGAAACTAAGCGAAGGCGGCAGTTACTGAATTTTAAATTTCATCCCATGACTTTTTGTTTGTGTTTTCGATCAGGTCCACTGTCGTTGACCTGATCAAAACCACAAATGAGATTAAAAGGAAAATAAAGTATAATTACTTCCTTAGCAATATGGATTAATTGATTGTGTTTTCTTGCCTTAGCATGCTTTCAACATTTCTTGGAGAAGATCAGATGCTTGCTGTAGTATATGAATCCCGATAATTTTCAAGCTTGCCTCCAGCTTGTTGATTTTGTATTCAAGCTGGTCGTTTCCATCTTCGAAGTTGGTAAGGAGTTCCTCGTCTCTTGTGAGCTCGATCAGGAACACTACCTTCAAAGTTGTGGCATTCTAGAAGCCCTTCAGAACACTTTCTTCAGAATCCTTAAAGGATACATGGAGGGTCGCTGTGTTTGTTTTAGGTCAAAATGTGTTGATGCACGTTGAAGATGTGGTCCCAACAGTTGAACAACACACTTTTATCGAGTGTTGCTCCATGCATCTTGCTCAAGAAATTTGATAAATTAGTAAGCATGGAGTTACGTAGTGTGTGATCTAAACCGGTTCTACCAAGCCTATCAAACGTTACGTAACTCCAAGCTCATTACCTTATCAAAAAAATATGCCCGAGTTAGTGCATAAATCAAACAAGCCCAATCTGTCAGTCTTTCTACTGATCACTCTTCTCTAATATAGATGACAAGATATCTGCTATGCAAAAGTCTACACCGTCGCCAGACATGCTTGCCCGGGAGAAGAGTCTTTAGAAAATTGCTCCCGGGCAAGCATGTCTGGCGACGGTGTAGACTTTTGCATAGCAGATATCTTGTCATCTATATTGGAGAAGAGCGATCAGTAGAAAGACTGACAGATTGGGCTTGTTTGATTTGTGCACTAACTCGGTCATATTTTTTTGATAGGGTAATGAGCTTGGAGTTACGTAACGTTTGATAGAATTGGTAGAGACAGTTTAGATCACACGCTACGTAAATCTATGCTTACTAATTTATCAAATTGGTTAAGCAAGATGCATAGAGCAACACTCGATAAAAGTGTGTTGTTCAACTGTTGGGACCACATCTTCAACGTGCATCAACACATTTTGACCTAAAACAAACACAGAGACCCTCCATGTATCCTTTAAGGCTTCTGAAAAAAGTGTTCTCAAGGGCTTCTAGAATGCCACAACTTTGAAGGTAGTGTTTTTGATTGAGCTCACAAGAGACGAGGAACTCCTTACCAACTTCGAAAACGGCAACGATCATCTTGAATATAGAATCAACAAACTGGAGGCAAGCTTGAAAATTATCGGGATTCACATACTACAGCAAGCATCTAATCTTCTTTAAGAAATGTTGAAGGCATGTCAAGGTAAGAAAACACAATCAATTATAACCATATTGCTAAGGAAGCAATGATACTCTATTTGTCTTTCAATCTCGTTTGTGGTTCCGATCAGGTCAAAGACAGTGGACCTGATCGAAAACACAAATAAGAAAGCATGGGATGAAATTTAAAATTCAAAAATTGCCGCCTTCGCTTAGATTCCTTATTTTAACTACAGTTGTTGTTGGCGTAAGTTTTTTAGACTTGTTGTACATCATTTCAACCCCCGATACCCGTGAGGCTTCTTTGTTGCTCTTCTCTTATTTTCTATCTAGGTGATAATCCCGACCACGCTGCTCCCTAACAAAGTGTCCATCTACATTATTTTTCTTTCAGAGAAACAACAGATGAAATTACATTACCAGATACACTTTCATATTTGCACTTAATTCAGATTTTTGCATCTGTTAAGATAATTCCATCGGCCAGATTCGTTAGAAGTTGCTTTGTACCCTATGTCTCTTCCTCAATTAGCTCTCAGATGAGATAGTCTTCCATCAACCATCCATTTTCCCTCGAAGGAATTTTCCTACTGCACCTTCCGGCATATAATCATCACCCCGAGCGAGCAACCCAACCATATAAATTTTGGCCAGGGCAATAACTATATTGGTTTTTCATTCTTGTTAGATGTAGTGCTAAGCTTCGAACGCCCTTTAAGGGTCCAATGCACCCTAAAAGTAAGTCCAATCGCTATTAAATATCTTTACAATGACACCAAAATTAGATCCCTTCACAATGCTTGACAAATAAATATGAGCAACAACCGACATTAAATCTTAACAGGGTATCAGAACCATATTTATGGCCCCTCAGCCTTATCAGTTTGGACCTACCAAACTTAACTGTAAAATTACAGACATCTTGTTTGAACGATCTATGACTAATCAGTAAAAACAATATTCATAAAATCAGTGCACTCTATGTGTGTTTCCACGATAACATTATCAGTAATACATACCCCCCACATATGAAGTGGTTTTATCTGCAAGCAGCCTATTCGTCCGAACCCATCTTTACTGCAGCCTCTTGCGATAGTCCATCGAAAGTTGATCAAGTGTCAGTTCCTTATATCTACAAAGAAGAGGAAAAAAATTGATGTCACAAAAAGAACATTATCCATCTGTTGCAACAGATGTGGAGTTTGATGGAATAAATCAAACTAGCCTTTCTGGTGGTTTTATTTGTTCCAACAGTTTCTCCATCTATTGCAACATCAATAACAGCATAAACATCAACAACAAAGAAACAATAACATGTATTCCAACAACATCATCAACAACAAAGAAGCAACATCCTTTGTTCAAGAACCATCAACAACAACACACCACAAGTTTCAACAACGCCAACCCCACCAACAACATCAATAACTGCATCAACAATAAATAAACAAATAAAATACATACAAAAAAAATGATACTGCCAACAAGGCTTTTAAACTTCTCCCAACAGATGACTTTTTTCTCATATTGTAATAAAAATTCTCGGTTTATTTATTCAACACTTAAAATTTCCTTCAAATTTTTTTAATAAATATGATATGGGTAAATAGTAATTAAATAAAAAATAAGATGTGAATAACTTGCAAAGAAGAAAACGAGAATGAAAGAGCAATAATGAACCATACCTTAATATCAAAAAGGGGATCAAAATAGAAATTTAAGTCGAGAAAAGATATGGATCAATTTTTATCTAAAAAGAGCTTCGTTATGAGAAGAGAAGAGAAAATAGAAAAAAAAGGTTGTGCCCCTAAAGAGGAGAGAAAGAAAAAGATGAGAGTTGAATAAAATAAACTGCAGCTGAAGGAAGAGATGAGATAATTTCTAATTTCTATAGATGTATGTATGTATTGTGTACGTAGACGCGGTGGTTTTAAATATTCATTAATTAATATTCATTAATTTCATTAATAATTTGAGGGGCACGAGGAAGACTAAGACTACTACCATTGAAAAGACAAGACAAGACTGCTCAATGAACTCACTTTTGAGATATCCAAGAAACATTTTTTACCGTCTTTAGTAGTAAGTACTACTACTTGATATTATCTACTCGGACTAGAAGCTTGCTTTAAAATTAAAAGAGAAAAAAAGGTTTTCAAACAGATATTTCATTTGTTGCAACATATATAAGTATCTGTTTAGAAATCCGAACATCTCAATCATCTGTTACAACAGATATAAATATCTGTTTAAAAATTCCAACAACTCAGTCATCTGTGACAACAGATAAAAATGTTCATTTGATAATTAATTAAATCAGATATGTCATCTGTTACAACAGATATAAGTATCTATTTGAAAATTTCCAACATCTCAGTTATCTGTCACAACAGATGCAAATTTCTATTTGATAATTAAATCAGATATGTCATCTGTTACAACAGATATGAATACCTGTTTGAAAATTTTCAACAACTCAGTGGTTTGTTGCAACAAATTTTATTGCAATTGATTTAGGTGGAACTAGGGATGAATGAATGAGCTCGCAGGGTCAACTACAAATCCAATCGAGTCTTTGCAATTGCATGGCATTGGTATTGCGTTCATCCTGGCCCGAGTCATCGATCGATCACTCTGAGTTGAAATGAGTTCTCATCAACTCAATGTTAGGATAGTGATAGTACCTAAGTTGATTTAGGTGGAACTAGGGATGAATAATGAGCTCGCAGAGTCAACTACAAGTCCAATCGATTCTTTGCAATTGCATGGCGTTGGTATTGCATTCATCCTGACCCGAGTCGTCGATCGATCACTCTGAGTTGAAATGAGTTCTCATTAACTCAATGTTAGGATAATAATAGTACCTAAGTTGATTTAGGTGGAACTAGGGATAAATGAATGAGCTCGCAGGGTTAACCACAAATCCAATCGAGTCTTTGCAATTGTATGACGTTGGTATTGTATTCATCCCGACCCGAGTCGAAGATCGATCACTCTGAGTTGAAATGAGTTCTCATCAACTCAATGTTAGGATAGTGATAGTACCTAAGTTGATTTAGGTGGAACTAGGGATGAATAATGAGCTCGCAGAGTCAATTACAAATTCAATCGAGTCTTTGCAATTGCATGGCGTTGGTATTGCGTTCATCCCAACCCGAGTCATCGATCGATCACTCTGAGTTGAAATGAGTTCTCATCAACTCAATATTAGGATAGTGATAGTACCTAAGTTGATTTAGGTGGAACTAGGGATGAACGAATAAGCTCACAGGGTCAACTACAAATCCAATCGAGTCTTTGCAATTGCATGGCATTGGTATTGCGTTTATCTCGACCTGAGTCGTCGATCGATCACTTTGAGTTAAAATGAGTTCTTATCAACTCAATGTTAGGATAGTGATAGTACCTAAGTTGATTTAGGTGGAACTAGGGATGAATGAATGAGCTTGCAGGGTCAACTACAAATCTAATCGAGTCTTTGCAATTACATGGCATTGGTACTGCATTCATCCCGACCCGAGTCGTCGATCGATCACTCTGAGTTGAAATGAGTTCTCATCAACTCAATGTTAAGATAGTGATAGTACCTAAGTTGATTTAGGAGGAACTAGGGATGAACGAATAAGCTCGCCGGGTCAACTACAAATCCAATCGAGTCTTTGCAATTGCATGGCATTGGTACTGCGTTCATCTCGACCCAAGTCATCGATCGATCACTCTGAGTTGAAATGAGTTCTTATCAACTCAATATTAGGATAGTTATAGTACCTAAGTTGATTTAGGTGGAACTAGGGATGAATGAATGAGCTCGCAGGGTCAACTATAAATCCAATCGAGTCTTTGCAATTGTATGGTGTTGGTATTGCGTTCATCCCAACTCGATTCGTCGATTGATCACTCTGAGTTGAAATAAGTTCTCATCAACTCAATATTAGGATAGTGATAGTACCTAAGTTGATTTAGGTGGAACTAGGGATGAATGAATGAGCTCGCAGGGTCAACTACAAAACCAATCGAGTCTTTGTAATTGCATGGCGTTGGTATTGCGTTCATCCCAACCCGAGTCATCGATGGATCACTCTGAATTGAAATAAGTTCTCATCAACTCAATATTTTAAAAACTATATCTTTTAAATTTTTTAAAATTAATTAAGATCAATTCGGACCAAATTAGCAATTTCAAAACTTGTCATTCTTTTCTAAAATTACAAATCAACCCATACAAATCATCCATTTGCGCGAAAAACTTTTCATTTCAAATCCTAAGTTCTCTCTCTTCTCTCTCTCTCTCTCGGGGTCTCCTCTTCCTCTCAACAATACAAACAACAACTACTCAACATATTTCTTAACCCTTCAAAACAGGTCAATTTTCTTCCCATTCATGACTACATATAGTTGTTGTTTTTTACTTCATTCCTGCTTGTATTCGTTGTTTTCTCTGTCTTCGCATGTAACAGAGTTCTAGAAGAGTTCTACATTTGTTCTTTATTCTAAAAAATAGGGCTTTATAGTTAATGATAAAAAAAGACTTTTAGTTGTATTATCTTTGAGAATGGGTTAACAATTTTGAGTTTGGATGCTAAAAAAGTAGGAAGCACCCAAGAAAACCCTAGTTTTTCTCTCAGTATTTTGTTGACTGTCGTGGTATTATTGGATGGTGTTTGTGGTGATGTTGGTGGTGTTGGTATTTGTGTTTTTAGCTGTGGTGTCGGTGGTCTTGGTATTGGTATTGGTGGTGGTCTTGGTGGCATTGGTTGTGGTGGTGGTGGTCCATATATTGCAATGGGTGGAAAATCTGTTGGGAGATATTAAATAGGTATTCAAACAGATTCCCCATCTGTTCCAACTGATGGGTATTTTCTTGTAATGTGGCGTAGAATAATTTATTAAAATTTATCCACCTGTTGCAACAGGTGGAATATCTAGTGGGAGATATTAAAAAGGTCTTCAAACAGATTCGGGTTCCCCATCTGTTCCAACTGATGGATTGTCCATTGGAGTATTTTTTTCGGTTATGTAGTAAGAATAATTTATTGAAATTTGTCTCACCTTTTTTAGAAAAATTATGCAGACATCAAATGCAATGTATTTTTTATTTTTCTTTTGTTTATAGTTAAAAGATGTCTCCCAAAAGAAAAGAAACTAAAAGTGGAGAAAGTAGATCAACTTCCGGTCACCAAACAAAAAAGGCTAGAGTACAGATAGATTCGGAGGAACTTCCAGAACAATCTCAGTCAGGGTAAAATGAAGTCGAGGAAAGTGATAACTCCTCCTCACCAATGGGGCGTGAAATAATATCAAAATTCTAGCATGATTCTGTCAAAATCATTAGTATTGACAAGTTTCGAGTTGCGATGCCGATGAATAACCTTAAACCAGTATTTGGTGATCTTGTACTTAAATGTCAGTTGGGGAAACCTTTTGATGAACTTAGGAGTATTATAAAGAAGGAAAACATAGATGGAATTTTTAAGAAGAGTTGTTTTGCACACTTTCTTGAGCCGTCTGGGCCCCGCCCTCTCTGTTTTCCAATGATCATGGTATATGACCTTCTGAAGCATAGGATCATGTATGCGGGGGATGATGGAGGTTCGAAGGAGGGTGAAAAAAAGATGGATGAAGTCTAGATCAACTACTGTGGCATGCCGATTTGTTTTGGATTGAAAGAGTTTGCCATTGTGACGGGCTTGAGATGTGATCGTCCAGAAGAACCTCCCATCAAGAAAACACCCTACAAAGGGTCCAACAAACACAATGTAAAAAAAATGAATTGTTGGACATTGTTGGACCTAGCTACAAAGTGGAGGATTTGATGGCGGATCTCAAGAATAAAGACATACCAAATCACTACAGGGAGAAATTGTGCTTTGTTTGGTTTGTCCATTCCGTTTTATTGGAAAGAGACGTCAGGAAAGTCATAGAACGTGATTTGTTGGTGCTTGCTGATGATTTTGGAAAATTCAACGATTATCCCTGGGGATACGACAGCTACTACTTGACTATCAAATATTTACTGAAAGAGCTAAAGCCAAAGACGACCACATTATACAGCTTTTCTTGGGATTTCATGGTAAAATTGATCACTATTTTTACTCATTCATTAATTTATATTGAATATACTTGTGACTTTTTTTTGCTTGCTTCCTGTTTACAATTTTTAGGATTGGGCATGTGAAGCCATTCCTTCCCTCCTAAAGCATTTCAAGAATTACCCGAATAAGGTTTCTCATCCAAGGATCCTTAGGTGGTTGGCTGCAGTAGAGAGCAGAAAAATAAATATTAACGAGGCTGATATCTTTAACCCTCGAGATAATGCAGTACATCTTCTTTCAACTAAAATAATTTGCCTCAAAGAAATATATTGAAACAGATGTTCCATCTATTGCGACAGATGGGTCATCTGTTGCAACAGATTACCCATCAACTATAACTGGTGCAACAGATGGGTAATCTATTACGACAGAGGATCCATATTTCACAACAGATTAACCATATGTTGCTCTGGTCTCTGAACCCTACTCAACAGATTACCCATCTACTGCAAATTATGCAACAGATGGGTAATCTGATGCAAAATATTATCAATCTGTTTCAACATACAGATCAGCTGTTGCTGTAGCTAGATCATCTGTTGTATAAGTTGGATGTGTTTACATTACCCGAGCCCCATGTAACCCAACTGAATGCAAATTATTATTATATGATTTAAATTCCTCTTGTCTTTTTTATAGGTTGTGCATCCTTGGATCGTGCCTACCATTGATGGGCTGGGAATGAATTCTTTTATTACTCTGGGTCTTGTTGATACAAAAGAAGACCCAACAGTGGAGTTAATAAAGAAGGAATTAGATGGATCAACATCCATAAGAAGAACAGTTAGTCAAGGTCAGTCTAATGTTGAAACTCTTCACGATCAAACTCAAACTGCAACAGATCCGGGTGTTTCTTCTAGGGGTGTTGCTGGTGGAGTTGTTTGTGATAGTGGTATCTATCCTGCTGCTGCCAGTCATGATTATGAGCATGTTAGTGCTAAAAAAAATGTTTGAAAACACCCCTTGCCCAAGCCCTCCCTCTCACCCCTACACCGGTCCCTTCCACACTTACAGTGGTCTCTCTCACCCCTTCTCACCCTCATGTTCTCATTGCAAATGCAAAGTGTGCAAAGACAGAGAGGATAAACTCCTCGACAAGCTAGAGGCTATTGCTGAAGCTGTCGAGTAGTTGAAATCCAGGAGCGGTATCATACCATCCAACGAGGTGAGGGAGCCATGCACTCCTACAGTAGAGGTTAGGAGGAAGAGAGGAAAAATTAGACAAATTCTCTTCGTTCTGAAATCATCAAAAATTATAACTCCCCCCCCCCCTCTAATAGTTGTTAAAGTTCAGGGGCCGCCGAAGAAGGTGGACATATTCGCGGTGCTTGGCAAAGAGAAGAAGAAGGAACTGGAAGAATTCATCAAGATGAAGGTTCAAAAAAAATACACCATGCATTCATTTGCCGCCAAAGACTTCTCGAATATGACAAATATGTGTGTGTGGTACGAGGACAAGGTATGTTTACTTTTGATAACCTACCCTTCCAATCTACTCCATGAAGAAGAATCTACGTAGCAGATGTGTAATCTGTTGCAAAAACTTAGTATTCTGTTGCAACATAATACACATCTATTGCGTTGGTTGGGTAATCTGTGAACTGATTCAGAGAACCCTCTGCATCGGATTCTTTCAACTGTGTTTTTATTCTTTACAATTACTAACCTATTTAAAAATTGACTTCTTATTCCACAGTATGTTGATGAAATTCTCTGCCTCATGAGGGGCAGGCAATTAGCGTACCCAGATGCTTATGATGCTACCGATAGGATAATGAACCTCAACTTCTATAATAATTTCAAGGATAGATACGCTAAACTCTGTAAGATAGCTGATTCCGGTGGCCCAGGATTTGATTAGTTAGTTTCTACATTCCAATGGGATGAAGAAGTGATTAAATATGTTAGAGGAAAGAGGCCATATCCACACAGTAAGAGCTGGACCAAGGCAAAGAGAATCCTTGCAGTCATGAACGTGGATGTCACATATTTTCTCACTGTTCAGATACTACTATACGGGGGAAAGATTAAGGTTTATGACTGCAACTTACCTTTCTTCAGCGAGAAGATGTTTTTAACCCACATACAGCCACTCTTGAAGTTGTTGCCCAAGTTGTTGATGCAGAGTAAGCTGATGGATCATTTGCCGGATGAAGTATTGGCGAAGGAATCATGGAATTTTGAAGGTTGAAATAAGAACATCCATCTCCCAAGAAATACAACCGGTGCAGTGTGCGGGCCGTACTCGCTTATATACATCGGGTGTTTACTGACCGACACACAAATGACCGGTGTGTGCGACACCATTGTGGGAAAGATACAATGGGTCTGGGCATATGGGTTACTAACTAAATGGTTGGAGCCCGTGTATAAAAAAGATCATGTACAAAGACAGAGACGAGCACGATAACAAATTTTCATTTCAAGCCAATTTACTTTACATGTAGTGGCAATAATTTTTATGTCTAGCCAAGTTGAATTTTTATAATGCCACAGATTTTATATCTGTCGTAATAGATATAGTACCTGTTGTGACAGATTGATTATCTGTTGGAATAGGTTGGTCATCTGTTGCGTTATGCAGATGTTCCCAGTCTGTCTATCGCAACAAATTTATGATTTGTTGCAACATATAACTTATCTGTTGCAACTGATCGATAATATGTTGGAGCAAATAAAAAAAGTAGGAAGACCTGTTATATAATTTCAAGCAGATGACCTACGTGTTGCATCTCATGTTGCAACATATGTCTAAATCTGTTTGATAAGATATGTCGTCTGTTGCAGTAGATGTATTATCTGTTGGGATATTTGAATCTAGTACTCCATTTCAATTAACATGTTCAAAACTAAGAATTAGTTATATTCATAGACAAAATAAAATAAATCAAAGCCTTCGGAAATTACATGAAATAACTCAATAAATAAATAAAATGTAAAAAAAATCATTATGGGTACCAACGATCTACTCTACAAATAAATCAACAAGTTAAACCAAGGAGGATAGGTTATTACATTGACGGACTCAAGCTATAAAGATCTAATCAATATGAACAAGTTATTCTTTATCTGGTGCTACAAAATTCGGCTTTGGTCGTCTGGATCTTTAATGCCGGTTACGTACGGCTTCTAAGCTTTCGCTTCTCCATATTTCCATAAAAGAGCAGCATATCTTTTGCGGAGTAATCCGGCATCAAGTTCATCATTTGGTACTTGTAATCCATCGCTCAAATACTCGGCATAGGCGGCAACAAAAGGACCGCAATCCCTGCATTATAAAAAAATAGATAATCCATATCCTGCAGTTCATGCAAGCTTTGTGAAATTTGTAAAATGAAACTAAATCATGACACTTAAACTTACAGGCTACCAATGGTTTGTTGAGCAATTCCGTCAACATATTGTACATTAAATGGATTAGCCATTTTATCCCGGTATGCTTCAATCGTCGAACAATCAGTACGAACCCTTTGGTCCAAAAAGTCACTCATATCAAGGTAAGTAGGCAATATTTTGGCCAGCTTTTGTATCTCAAACGACGGCCCAGAACGTCTCATTCGCAACATCGAGTCATAAACTCAAATGCGCCTCTCTTTTAGAACGACGACAGCCAACACCCAATTAAATTCATCACCATAATTGATTGGGATATACACTTCGTCGACCAAATGCCAAGGTAAGCCATCCGTAATGCTAAAACCTTTGATGATATTGATTAAGCATTCCTCGTTTTGGAAAACTTTCGACTGCTATTGACAATACCTATCGTAGGCATTATTGATGTAAACTTTGTACAAATAATTGCCTGTTGTGTATCTGTATTGTTCTTGTGTTTGCAACTTGGCCTTCTTTCGGAGGTAGTAAAAAATGACATCGATGTGCTGCATATATTATCAAATATTTCGGATTACATGACAAAAAAATCAATACGCAGATGCAATTAAATAAAGTATTAATTAATAGTAATATGTATGACATTTAAACCTCATCATTCCAGCAAGTTTGGGGCTGTGACATCAAATAGAACCAATTTTTTGTTCTGGAATGTGCAACAATAAAGTCGAACGTATCAAAATCAAGAATCGATTCGTTCACTTTGTAGCGCTCGTCATTTTATTTTCTACATGATGATTTATATGTGTTAATGTTAGGTTCTTACAACAAGAATTGTATAAACCAATATCTATAAAATTGATTTATGTACCTGCCGACATGATGCTTTAACAGTCCATCGGCAATCCATTCTGAATAGTCGTTGATCAATTGTGTTAGTTTTTTTGAAGCCTAGTCCGAGATGTTGAACCCTTCAAACGGGTAATTCTTTCATTCTCCCAAACTGAAAGGCTCCACTTTTTCTTCATCTTTGGAAGCAGTTGATGGATTATCAACTGTGATATTATGCTCTTCGACAGTAGCTGTGACATCCACTTGGAAAGCCAGAATTGTCAATATTAAGTAGAGATATACAACAAATTTTCTATCTGTTGCAATAGATGAGTCTTATGTTGCATCAGATGGATTATCTGTTGGGACAAATTCGAATAGGTAAATTAGAGCAGTACGATAATTTCGAACAGATGACCTATCTGTTGCAACATAAGACTCATCTGTTGAAACAGATAACGAATCTGATGCAACATGTTAGACAACAGTTGCAACAGATGTATATATCTGTTTGATAATTTTCAGCAGATATATCATCTGTTGAAATAGATATGTGCTTGTTTGTTTTTTTGGAACAGATGATGTACATTCACCTTTTTCAGCTCATGCTGCTCTTCTGTGGCCCTTGCACACTGAACATCGGTGCAAGACAAAGATAGAGGCATCAGAATCTTGATTTTTTTGATGATTGATGATGCCTTGAAAGTGTCTTTCCTTCTCCTCTTAGCCGCCTTGATCTCTAGTGGAGTGTCTGAATATAAAATCCTCTTTGATGGAATGACACCCCTCTTAGATGTCATTTTTTTTTACCGAAGCAATTAGTACATTAATAGCATTAATCACTCCATCGTGTTTCGCCTTGCAATCTTGACATTTGCATGAAGAACATTCGCTAGATGCGGTAAAATCTGGAGAAAAATCTGTACAACCATTATGATCATAATCATAATGGCTTGTTGTTTCAAAAACTGTAAGAGGAGCATCATTAGCCCCACCCTCCAAAATTATTTTTCTTGTGATGGTTGTTGCTCCAAACAATTTCATTTTTATTCCATCAACGATCTTAGGGTCCGATAAAGTTTGCATAGATCGTAAAGTAAGAAAAAATGGCATCTTCAACTCTCAGTTGGTCGGAACAAGCCATGGATGGACAATCTAAAATAAATCGGTACATATATTAAGAATGATGATGAAATCATTTAATCATTAATTAAAACAAAAACTTGATTAGAATTGGACTTACTGCTTCCTTGGGGGATTGAAAATATCAAGAATTTTGCATTTTTATTGGTTTTGGCCGACAACCATCTCAGAATTCTTGGACAGGAAACTTTTTCCTGGTAGTTCACTTGTTGTCTCAAATAAGAAATGGCTTCAAATGCCCAAGCCTATAACATAACACCAATAAATTAAAATCATTATTGAATAAAAAAATGATGAATCATATCATGATAAAAGAAATATTTACCATGAAGGCCCATGGAAAGCCATATAAGTTGACTATTTTTGGCATTAACGGAGTCAACAAATATTCGACAGTCATTTTGAAGCTATCATAACCCCAAGGATAGTTGTTAAATGCCTCAAGATCCTCGAAGAGATTTATTAAACCGAGACTTATGTTGTTGTTAACGTCTCTCGCCCAAAGAACATTATGCACAAACCAAACCAAGCACAATGATTGTTTGTGCTTCTTTGAAAGTCCTTTACCTTTCAACGCTTCTATCAGATTTTTATTTTTGAAGCTTGGACCAACAATGGACACCAGGTCATCACGATCACTCGACTTGCCTTTTCCTTTTTTGGGTGTGCGGGGTGCTTTTTTTTGGGTCAGAGTAGGTATAACTTGAGAAGAAGGAGGATAGCATTTTAGTCCGGTAACTATGGCAAACTCCTTCCAACCAAAACAAACAGGCATGTCACAGTAATTTATCCACACCTCATCCATCTTATCTTTATTTTCATACATAACCCTACGCTTAAGAAGATCATATACCATTTTCATCTGGAAACGAGCATTGTTGTCCTCCGGTAAATCAATATAATGCCCAAAGCAGCTTTCCCTGAAATAAGAATCCAATTTTTATTCTCGGAGTATTTTTCTGAAGGCGTCTAAAGATTTTCCTATGACTGACTTAACCATGAGATCACCCATTAAATCTGTGGCACCATCGCACTGCATTCTCACTGGATAACGATCAATGCTGAAGGTTTTGACCAACTCTTCGTCGGAAGGGCTATTAGCATTTGGATCATCTCTTTTGAAAGATTCCTCTTCCTCGTGTTCATTATCTTCTGCTCCTGATTGAGATAACGCTTGTAAAGCAAGCTCATAGAGTGGTGGATGTAGCTGAGCTGCTGCACTTGTATCTTTACTTGGACTTGATTCGATTTCTTTTCTTTTGGGAGCCATGTTATCTTAAATTAACAGGAACATAACATAGATTATAATTGATTAATGCATAACAGTAATATAACAATTCCAACAGACAACTAATCTGTTGCAATATATAACTAACCTGTTGCAATGGATGAGTAATTCGTGGGAACCATAAAAATAGCACTAATCTGTTGCACATGGTATTTTATCTGATGCAACATATAACTGACCCGTTGCAACGGATGAGTAATCTGTTGGAAACCATAAACACAGATCACTAATCTGTTGCACTAGGTATTTTATCTGTTGCAACATATAACCGACCTGTTGCAACGGATGAGTAAATCATTGAAAAGAATAAAAACGGATCACTAATCTATTGCACCAGGTATGTTATCTGTTGCAACATATAACCAACCTATTGCAACGGATGAGTAAACCGTTGAAAAGAATAAAAACAGTCCTAATCTGTTGCAAAATGAAGAGTAAACCGCTGGAAAGAATAAAAATAGATCACTAATCAGTTATCTGTTGGATCAATATTGTTTAGATTTCTTTCAAATAGAAGAGTCTTCTGTCGCAACAGATGAATGATCTGTTAGATTGTTCACCTGTTGCATCAGATTTTCATAGTTGCATCAGATTTTCATCTGTTGCATCAGATTTTCATCTGTTGCATCATATAATTCATCTGTTACATCAGATGTTTCATCTGTTGCAATACCATTTTTACTAAGACAAACAATAAATCAACCCAGCAACACCAACACATCACACACACACACACACTAAGAACATCAACTGTGACAAAAAATAACCAACAAATTTGAATCAACAGTACGACAATAAGAAGAAGAAATGCTCGAAATTAGAGTTTTATTCAGTCCACATTTCAATACTAGAAGAGTAGTTAGCTCAAGTTCCTCTGTTTCTTCATAATTTTTTACCAGTGAAAAAGGAAATGGGACGACGAAGAACTCGAAGTTGTTGTCGCCGGAGAAGTCTTCACGTCGATTGAAGGTTGAAAGTCGAAAAGAAACTCGCCCGACTATTTGTCGCCGGAGGTTGAAGGGAGAAATTTTGCAGAACTGTTGGTTGGGAGAGAGTTGAGAGAAGCTGGAGAGAGGGAGTGATTGATTTGGATTGAAGAGGGGTGTGAGTTGGGTTGATTTGTATTTTTGAAAAGATTATAAAGTTTTGAAAATATTAATCAAGTCCACAATTAACTTAATCAAGTTTCGTAATGATGTCTGCCCTTTAAGTTGGTCAATGTCACCAATTCTTCATTCAAGACTTAAAAGACACCTTTCCTTCAATTTTCTCTGGTATCTTTATCTTAATTAATTGAGACCATTTCATAGAATATAAATATAATATAGATCTAAAAATATGAGATATTAATAAATTGAAATGATAGGATGATAATGTTGTTTGCCGGGCTTTAGCAAAAATCGAACCGACCGATAAGCCGAACCGATAAAAATATTATTGGATTATTGGTATTGGGTTATCGGGTTAATGGTTTTTTATTGGTTTTATAAAAGATTTTATTGGGTAAACGGTTCGGTATCGGTTTTAGCTTATTGGGTTATCGGTTAAATCGATAACCTAATAAGGATACACTAAGTTATTGTTTTATCCCTATTTATGTTATATATTTAAATCTCTCTCTCTCTCTTTATCTATCTATCTATCTATCTATATATAGAGAGAGATAGATAGATATGTGTATGTATATAGATTATATGCACTACTAATTCATAATTCAGTGATTCACAAAGTATTAACCTATTCAGGGAAACAAAGGCATAATATAAAGTTCGGCTATTATCGTAATAAAAAGCTTGAAGCATTTATAGCTTCCAACAATTAGGATTCAATTTTTTTCCTAACTAACATTCAGTTCAAGTTTGAAGATTCTTGTAAACTAAAATGCATTGCGTAGGTTTTGGCGGCAATTAAGATTTCATTTTTTTATGTTAGTTGTTACTATTTCTATTTTATAAGTATCTTCTTATTGGTTAAATCGAAAACCGAACCGTTAAGGACCAAAAATCGATAAACCGAAATCGATAAAAAAATATCTTATTGGTTTTACATATTTAAAAACCGAAAACCGATAAACCGAACCAATAATACGTAAAACCGAACCGAACTGACCGATGCACCCCTAGGGCTTTTAGATAAATTTATTTATTTAGGATCCTTTTACATTATTTGTTGGGGAGGAATTTATTTTGATTCCCTTATGTTGAGAAATAGATACATTGACTAGGAAACAAATAGGTAGAAAATGATATTGGGTGGTTATAGTGTGAATAAGATGCAGAAAACATAATCTTTCATAGCACATAAGATCAGCAAATAATTAACTAAGAAATTAAAGTATTAAATATTACATTTTATAATAAAATACGTCACTATTGGACGTAATAGGCATAATAATGTTTAAAGATTGGAGAATAGAGAATGCCTTGGCCTTGAGGCTAATTATTCTTTTCAGTAATAAAATAAAACAAAGTAAATACTACTCAAATATTGATAACTTCAAATAATGAGTTAATTATGAGCTTTATAAAAAAATAACAAAAAATACATTTCATGAGTGAGAAATTGTATTTAAAGGTGTCCAGTGAAAAAAATATAAATATATCAAGTTTATAAGATAATGGTAAACTTGTATGACAATGTAATAATATTATGTAAATGGAAAACAAGAAACGAGTAATACATAAAAATGATGATTGTGAACAACTACCAAATAAGTCAAAAAAAAAAAAATAGAAATAAAGAAGTTTTAAGAAAAATTTAATTATAATATTTTTTCGTTAAGTAATTATAGCATATTATTAAACTATTTTAGCATATTATTAAACTATAATTAGATTCAATTCAAATTATTTATAGCGCAAATTATATAATTATGACATTTGAATTTCATTAAAAAGATACTACAATAATTGCTGCATATAACTTTTTGATTTGATTATATAAAAAAATTATTGTTGGATAGTTGCAATAAGATAAGACAATATTTATGATATTGGTAAAATGTATGATTTAATAGGCTTAAACAAATCAATTAATACTTTGATATAATAATTTATATGTGTTAATAATTTTCGCGCAATGTGCAGGTATTATACTAGTTTGATAATAAATTTTAAAGATGAAACTTAAAAATTAAAGTTGTGATTGAATATGTATTGTATAGAAATTAAAATTTCTCCTTAAAATAGTTGATGCTTGAAAATTTTTGAAAATTAAATTTTTAAAATTTAAGACGATTCACAAATATTTAAAGATAAATTTTAAAAATTCAATTCAAAATATACTTTCAACACAATAATATTTTTCTCTCATATCTACTACTTGTATGACCAATCAAATCACAGTTCCTAAAAACATCATTAATGCTTTGCCATAATCAATCTCCAATTTCATCTATAAAAGCATAGCCACACAAAGTGGAATTCACCAAATCAATAAGCTTATAGAGAGAGATAAAGAGTGTTGAAACATGGCAAGTGGTAAGGGAAAGATTCAAGTGGCAAGTGATAAGTATAGGCAGGTCCTGCATGAAGATGAGGCTGCCGCTGCAGGAACCATTGAGTGGAGACATGGTGGCCCTCCAATTTATGACAGTGTTAATGAGCTCTTTGAACAAGGAAGGACTAAGGTTTGTGTTATTTTCGTCGTTCTATTTTAATTGTAGTTTTTATTTTTTTTCATATCTAGCAATAAAATTGATAAATATTTCTTTTTAAGAATTGGTAATATTAAAAGAAATATTCTTTTTATAGTTAAATTTTGAGGATATAAAAGTAGAAGATTAGTGCCTATGGATGGATCGTAGTCAGTAATTAGGAGAGCTTTGGGGTGGATTATGTGGGTGAGGTGTCTTTGGTTTGTTAGTATAGAATATTACTGTGTGGGTGCCTCGTTTCTATTATGCCAACTTGCTTCATGCTTTATTATGAATTTGCTTATTATTCTTTATTCTGAGCTGGGGTCTATCGAAAACAGTCTTGCTATTTCTCCGGAGATAATGGTATGGACTGTGTATATTTTACCCTCCTCAAATTTCATTGTGTGAAAATACACTGAATTTATTATTGTTGTTGAAGCTAAAATAATATTTAAATGAAATGAGAGGGAGTAATATTTATCATTTTCGTTGACAATACAATTCTTTTCTGTTTATTTCAATAACATTTTATGGAATCTATATATAAAGTACTATTATTTCTTCTTGAATCAATAAAATGAAGAAATATATTTTAAACTATTATTTAAATTTTAAAAAGTAAAATTATCACAATTACATAAATTGTGATTGAGAGAATAATGGTAATATTTACCATCTTTCTTGTCAATACAATTCGAAAGACATAAAATAATTATTAAAGTTGTCTCGAATTTGCAAAAAGACGCTTAATATTTGCAGGTGATTTATTACACTATAAAATTTATTTAAATTTTTATAAATAAATATTTTGAATGTTTTGCGTCTATGCGTGTGGTCATGCTTATGACGTACGTGATGAAGAAAATTGGCTGCAACTATCAATTAAAAATTGTCATGTGTAGTTAAATTTGATAATTATTTCAAAAATCCTTTATCTTCTTTTTAAAAATTAATTTTTCTTCTAAACCTCCATTATTACAGCCATTGGAGCTTGACTTCAAAAAAAGTCACCCTCTTCTCAACCAAATCAACCTTAAAAGATAAAAAAAATTCATTTATGTTCTAATTTTTTCTTGCTTTTCAAACATTGAAGCTTTAATTTCGTCTTAATTTGATTAAAATTTTTGAAATCAAGTTCTATTTTCTAATTAGATTTTGAGGAAAAAAATTCAAGCAATATCAAATTCGTAATTTACCTACACTACGATCAATCTATCCTCGCAAAGTATATTTCAATCAAAATAATTATTTTTGGAGAGAGTTACTATTGTTAGGTGTTGTCGCTGGAAAACTAATGTCATTACTGATTTGGGGTTCATTCATCGGTAAAATTTTTCGACATGACAAAGATGGAGGAAGTTGGAGATGGTGTGGTGTTCGAAGTTTAGGTGGCGGGAGTCGGTGGTTATTATTTGAATGTTAATGGCAGTGAAGGATGTTAATGGCGATGGAAGTTTGAGGGAAAAAAATGGAATAGAAGTTAAAAAAATTAAATTAATTAATTAAAAAAAGAAGGTGACCAACACGCGCTTAAACTTCGGCTAGGATTGAAGATAAAATCAATTAAAATGATTCATTTATAATAGTTTTTATAACTTCTGTGAAGTAATAAGTCGCTCATAAAAGTAAAATGTCTTTGTAAAAATCTCAAACAAATTCAATAGTTACTTTATTTCTTTTCTTTTCTTTTCTTTATTTTAACTTTTTATTGAATAGCAGTAATCCGTAGGTTTCATGGTTTTGAAATAGGTATGGGCAGAAGGATCTCTGGAGGAAACAGTGCAAAATGCTATAAAGTCATGGGAAATGGAGCTTTCTCACAAGACGCGCGTCAAGGACTTTAGGACCATTAACCCTGAAAAATTCAAGCTCTTTGTTAATGGTAAGGCTAATTACCAAAAACAATCTCGATCACTAAGATCGATTTTTGTTAACTTGATGGAATTGTATAGTAATATTCAGATTTCAGTCTGTTAAGTATATTTATTTTTAAAATTTATATTTATATTAACTCATTCATTAAATTAGTCTAAATTAGTTGATCAAATCTTATAGAGTATTAAAATTATCAAAACATCTCCTTAAAAGGTTTGCATATCTATTTTTAATCGGTAGAAGATAGGACTTAAAACTTACAAATTC
The DNA here is from genome assembly GCA_030864215.1 of Capsicum pubescens. NCBI lineage: Eukaryota > Viridiplantae > Streptophyta > Magnoliopsida > Solanales > Solanaceae > Capsicum > Capsicum pubescens. The sequence goes on along the minus strand of CM061539.1, from coordinate 180,801,244 downwards.
TGCCTAAATTTAATTATATCACATTGCATCCAAGAAGTCCAAACAATCTAAAAAGGACCAGTTCTTTAAACTAGAAATGTTTTTCAAAGGTAAATTTTTAAAATTTGTTCCAAATTTATGGTTTAGAAGATATGTGAAGATAATTTTTCAAAATTTATGGTCAAATACTAGCATAATTTAATAAATTTTAAGTAAAGAATGACAAAAAAAATTAGTCCCCAAAAAATGGATTTTCTTGAATAGATTTGATTTATTTGAACAAGTGGCCATTTTTATTTTCTTGAATTAGTGTAGGTTTTATTTGCAAGTTTATCGTGCTCTAATTTATCTGTAGCTCATTAAAGTAGATTAAAATTACTATGAAATTTACGAAGCTCAGTTGCAATTTATTTTTTCTTCCACGAGGATTAGCCAATATTTCTTGTACCATAAATAAGATAAAATCTCAAGAATCCTTAGTTTTTGAATATTTTAGCATACACATAATATAACATACACTAAGTAGTGCATCTAGATTGGAAGCCTCTAAGTCTAATTATTATATTTTTTAAATATATTTGACTTATTCTGAGTATATTTTAACGAAATGATATTACATTTATATAATAAAAGTTTTTAGGACTTTACTTGTTTGCTTAGTGTCAAGAAATAATATAATAAAGTAAAAGAGACTATATTTATATATGATTAATAACCAAATTAATAATGGAACCAAAAGTCGATCCAAATCCCAACCCAAATTGAACTGTAAAGCATGAAGATCCCTAAATGATGCAACCGTACGTCTTGATAATTTTTTGAAGTATTAAATAAAAAAAAATAAAAAAATCTATATTTTACAAGCCACAAAACATTATTTTTCACTAACACAAGTCAACACACCTTTATTGCATGTAAACATTTTGTAGGGAATATTAATTTAGTTATTTTATATATGTTGGGGGAATGAACAGGAAGAGAGGGACTATCAGCAGAAGAGACGCTAAAAGTGGGAAGCTACAATGCGCTATTGAAGAGTTCAGTACCAGATGAATTCAAATACTACAAAGCAGATGAAGAGAGTTTCGAATCGTCTCACGATGCTTTTCGATCAGCTTTTCCGAGAGGATTTGCCTGGGAAGTGATCAATGTGTATACAGGGCCACCAGTTGTGACATACAAATTCAGGCATTGGGGTTTCTTTGAAGGTCCATTTAAACTACATTCACCTACCGGTGAGATGGTCCAGTTCTATGGTGTTGGCATAATGAAGGTTCCCCTTCTCTCTCTCTCTCTCTCTCTTCCTCTTATATACTTTCTTCCTTAATTTTATTTATCACAATAAATTTTACATGACTCAAAAAAATGTATATTTTGATACATACTTATATTAACTAATAATGAACTTTGAAAATAAATAGTAGTTAATGTTGACGGGAGAATCAGAAAAATACTTAATTTTAGACCTAAAAAATAAATCATATAAAGGTTACTTTTTGAAGTCAAGAACATCATGTAAAAAAAGTGTTTGATACGAAGGATAATATTTTTCACAAAATTCTTTTCAATTTTTTCATGTTTCATCGATTAGAATATTTAAAAGATATTTTTTTTTTAAAAAAAAAAGTTCTTTAAAAAAATAAAAAAGACTTTCCTAAATAAAAGTTAGCATCCCACGTCGATTTTTTCCTCAACACCCTTCAACACATCCCACACTCTCCACCACCACCTTTCAACATATGACATATCCCGCCTGCCACCCCACTTTCATATCCTGTGTTTGTCTCTATAATACTCCCTCTATTTCAAAAAGAATAAATTATTTTTTTTTTAATTCATTTAAAAAAGAATGGTATTTTTTCATTTTTGGTAATACTTTAATTTCAACTTTCCAAATAATATGTTTAGGGCCACAAAATTAAAAGACATTTTGGTACATTTAATACAACATTAATTTAAGGCCACAAGATTCAAAAGTCTTCTGTATTATCATGTGTGTGTATGAGTGAGAGAGAGATAAAAATCATGAAGATTGAAGATATTTTTGTCCTTTCATATATTTATCCCAAGAATAAATTATGATGGATTGTTATCCCACCAATTGAGTAGATAACTTATTTCAAGACTATTTATTAATTCCAGGATAAGTTATCTCGAATATTGTCAACTAAATTTACAATAGAAAATTTTATCTCAAAATTATTATTTTATCTTGAAATTATTTGCTTCAACACCTCAAACCAAACCTTCCCAAAGAGTATTAAGTGGCATTTTCTTGGTCAGCCATGATGTTTACTGTACGGTAGATGATGGGATCTCAGAAAAATATGGACTTGTAAGATAGTAGACTATGCTTTGAGTGTGTAGTGAAAAGTACAACAATAACCTAATCCACTTGATATATAGGAGTAATTAACTTTTCCCAACATATCTGGGTGATCTTAAACTATGACACCATTCATGCTCTAAATTGAACACGTATCCTATCTTGGGTTCAATCAATTTGCTTTTCCAACTCCAACCCCCCTCCCAAGGCACAGTGTCTTCCCTGTCTCTTACTCCCTCCATTCCAAAATTAATTAAATTATTAAAATATAATATACATTTTAAGAATAAAGCTAAAGATCTAAATTAGTTGTGTATTTTTATTTTTATTCTTTTTAAACTTTAAAATATTAATAATAATCATTGAAACTCAACCATGATAAAATTTACAAAAAAAACAATATTTATCTTGAATAAAGAACAATTCAATTATTTTGAATACTAAAAAATACTCCAACAATTTAATTATTTTAAAACGGAGAAAGTATTTGTTACTTCCTTTCTCGATCTCATTTATGTGTCTTCATTTTTTTTTATTCATCTCAAAAAGACACCTTTCCTTATGTGATAATTATTTAAAGACATAATTTTACTTTTATTCTTATTAATCTCATTTATATATAAAATTTCATTTAATTAAAAATATTAATAGTATATTTTTTAATAAAGTTCAATTTGATAAAAATTATCAAGTCTTTTCTTATTTTTTAAATTTTATATCCAATCAAATTATTTATTACACATGAAATAAAATGAAGGGATTACAACATAAGGATAACAAGCACTTCTTTGTCTCGTGTTTTACTCCCTTTCATAATTTGTTTTAAAAATAAGTATTATTTATATTTGGTATTTCTTTCATTTTAGTTTCCATGGTTTATCTTGATTGTATTCTCTTTAGAAAAATATTCATTAGGTGAGTTACTAAATTAATTTTATTAATAATATTTTAAAATTTTAAATTTAATTATTAGTACTTTATGCAGTTATTTAATGATAATAATAATAATAATATTTTAAAAAAAAATTGATTTGTTAAATATAAGTAAAAATAATATTAATATATTTGTTGTGAGTGAGCTCCATAAAGTATTACTTTCTCTTCATTTTATTTGACCCTATTGATATAATACATCACATAAGAAAAGCAAACTGAATGACACGGAATTTCTCCAATATTAAGAAGAAGAAAGATTGCTAACATCTGCTAGTATTAAAGTTATGAGTTTAACTAGTTGTTAATCTTTTCGATATTGGCAGGTTGATGAATCTCTAAGAGCAGAGGATGTAGAGATATACTATGATCCAGCTGAACTTTTTGCTGGACTACTTAAGGGACCAACAATTTCTGAATCTAACATTGAACAACAGAGCCATGCTGATAATACCACCACTCAATCCTGCCCATACCACAACTAGTTATGTTGTCCTAATGGTCCTGTCTTAATGAGTTTATGCAACTTTTTTTTTTATATAAGTCTCTGCTTATTCGAATTCATCAATTTTTCCTTTTATTCCAGCTGAAATTCTTAATTTATAATAGTTGCATTTGACTGTTCAATCAAAGGCTTGGATTTTCCGTTTATTAAGTTATTACATAGGTCCTTTCATTGAAAGGACTTCATGGACAAACATGCTGAAAATAGTGCATCTCCAAAGAATTGCCATATTCCTCCGGGAGTACCTAGTTACATCCGCTCTCCACTAGTCTTCTCCCAAATAACGATTTGGATTTTACCTCATACAAGATGTGGTGGTGTACTTAATCCCCAACAGAAGCAAACATAATATATTACATAAATTTAATTCCCAACAAAAACAAATAGAATACGTTACATAGATCTTGCATCTAATTTTAATTTTTATTATATTAAGTGAATGATATCTCTCTAATGTAGGATTTGTCTTAAATTTCCTAATTCTATCATAATTGTGTTTTAATTCGGAAAGATTTTTATAGTGGAAAAGGTACTCTTTCATAATTGGTTAATTCTTTCTTGACAAAATTAAGTCTTTAAATTAAAAATGGTGACAACTTTAACCAGCTAAGATCAAAGCTTCATTTAAATTCTGATTAAGTTAATTGGGGTGTAAAGTGTAATTTTTAATTTTTTTTTAATTTTTTAAAAAGTCCTTCAACTCTAAATTTCAAATTTTAGAATTTCCCCCCTTTGTTATCTTTCAATCTTTTTTTTTCTCTCTCCAAATTTCTTTATCCCCATCTTCTTCTTATTATTTTTTTTCTCTCTAGATTTTTCTCGTCTTCCATTTTCTTTTCTTCTTTTTCTTTCTCTTCTCATTTTGTTCTTCTTCCTTTTTAAATTTTCATGGACTACTTAAAAAAAAAAAAAAAAAGTTTGAAAAGAAAATTTTTGATTTCTTTTAAAAATGAATGAAGAAATAATTCAGCAAACTAAACAACTACGAGAGTTGCTACAACAGTTAAGGTAGTTGTTGCAACAACTACTATTAGTTGTTGTGTTACAATAACTATCGAAGTTGCTGCAACAACTATCACTGTTACTGCAACAACTTCGACTGTTGCTGCAACAACTTCAACTATTGCTGCAGCAACTATCACTGTTGATACAACAACTTCGATACTTACATAATTTCTACAAAAAGATGTGGTTGGAGGATAAGCCCACGAAAAAAGTGATATTTATGGTAAAAGAGAGCTGGTGGTGATACCGAATGAGAAGATGACATTTGTTGCGGTGTTGATAGCGACGGTGGTGGAGGAGAAAGAAGGAAAATAGGCGATAGTTATATAGAGGGAGGAAATAATAGTGAATCTAAAAGAGGTGACAATGGTAGTGATAGTGATAATGGAGGAAAATGAGGTGGCAACGGAGGAAACAAAAAGGGTGTGGGGGAGGAGTGATGGTGATGGTGTAGAGATTTTTGTGTAAATATGGTGTAGAGATCTTTGTATAAATAAAAAAACTTGAGGGTTTTAAAATTAATGTCATTAACACTAATCTTAAAATTATCACCTCTACTCAATATTTAAGACTTGTGTCACTTTTTTTTAGTTTTGAAACTTTTTTGTCACCCTTAGTTAATTTGTCCTTCTTTCTTGTGGAGAAGTTTTGAACTTCTATGAATGGAATACTCTCTTTTCAAGCCAAATCACAATAGCATCCACAATGTAGTGTTTAAGAGTTTTATCTATGGGGAGATTTTCTCTCAATTAGTTTTTATACTTTTTGATTTAGGTTATTAATATGTAGGCCAATTGGCCAAATCACATCTTTAATATTATGTTTTAATTATTTTTGCTATCTTATTTATAGTCTCAATAGTTTGCAACTATTAGCTTCCGCATGACGCCCTCTCGATTTCGAAAGCGTATGGTTCAGTCATGAGTTGAAGACATGGTGAAGGGGATTTCAGTTATAGCTGCAAGCAATTTAATGATAATGAAGATCTTTTTCTAGCTACATATGGAGAAGGAGCTTAAAACATATTTTCAACATTCCTGCTGCTGAATTTTTAAAAATAAAAATAAGATATTTTTTAAATCACTTTTAACCCATAATATATTAAACTTTATTTTTTACCATGACAAGCAACAGTGATGAAGATTACGCGAAGAAAACGATGATGATCAATTTTGTCAAAAAATTCAGGCCAAGGAGAGATGTGTTAGAATTTGTCCTGAATTTCCTATTTTACTTGGATTCTATCGTAATTGTGTTTGATTCGAAAAGGTTTTCTTATAGGAGACAATCTCTTCCAAAGTTGGTTAATTCTTTCTTGTGGAGAAGTTTTGAACTTCTATAAATGGAAGACTCTCTTTTCAAGCAAAACACAATAGCATCCACAATGTAGTCGTTTAAGAGTTTTGTTTATGGGGAGATTTTCTTTTAATTTGTTTTTATGCTTTTTAATTTAGGTTATTAATATGTAGGCCAATTGGCCGAATCATATCTTTAATATTATGTTTTTGTATGTTTTTTGGTCTTCTTATTTATCGTCTCAATAATTTGCAACTATTAGCTTCCGCATGACTCCCTCTCGATTCAAACCCAACATGTAAAAGAATAGAGTGAAATTAGAAGCATTTTTATCCATTAGTGCTACATTGGATAATAACACACCGGCTTCTGCCATTTATGAACTTCTCATGTTATAATAGGATCAACTAAGAGCATAGAAATGACGTCCTACTAGTTATTTTTGGAAAAACTATAAGCGTCTTCATCTTTATATATGAATTCTGACACCCTTGTAAGATTGAACACAATCATGAGCAGAACCTTTGGTATAACCAGAGTGTGTTTCAGGTAGTTTTGATTCACAACCTTTCACTAATTCGTTATTATTTTTCTCATCTCCGTGCGTGTTTCTTCTTTTGTAACACCATATTCATTTATGTAAATTCGATAGCAGAAGTTGCATCTCCTCCTTCATGCTCTATCTGCATCCCACAATATAAATTAAAAAAAGAAAGATAAAGTTAATTACTTCATGTTAAATAATGCTTATAAGATAAATGCATCGAATCCTAGTGCTTAAGTTTTACTTGCTGTTAGAGTATGTGCCCTACTGATCAGTGACTTTAACGTAAGAGTTGCCTATGGATGAAACGGGTTGCTTGATGTGTTCCAAGGAAGCAGTAAAACGGGAAGTAAATAACACAATGATTTTTTACGTGGAAAACACCCAGCTCAAAAAGGTATAAAAAAATACGACCTGCACCTCTACATGATTTAACCCCAACTTCACTAAATAACTCTGAGCCTCAACAATACCTGATTACAAAATTCTTGTAACCTAGGAATTATAAACTCTAATTCCAAACTACACACACACCACCCAAGGTATGTGTTCCCAAAGTCTCTGAGTTTTCTCCAACTCGAAGACTAGCTTCTAGTTCAGTTTATAACATACTTAAACTAATATTACATCAATAGTTCAACAAAATGAACAACTCCTAGCAATCAATACTAAAACTCTTAGCTAGATTCTATACTAGGACCAGGTTCTTCAGTTGTGTTTCTTCACTGATTGAGTAGCACTTCGTGAAGTCAATCTGACGATTGCTCTTTTCAGCTTTGTAAGTGCGTAAGTTACTCTGAATGATACATCTTCTATTTAAGCTCAACTCTTCAAAGAGTCATTCCCTATTTCAAACTCTCCCCTCAATCAGAACTATCATAGCATAGAGTTCTACTTCAAGTGAGATTTCTTCTTCAATTTCAACTCTTATCTCCTTAGTGTTGTAGTCAAATTACAACTCTTTAAATCAGCACATATTTATTTCCTTGAGTTTATCTAAATTGACCACCTATCTTGTCCTTCCTTGATTTTTGCATGTTTGTATTTAATCATCGATGATTTTTCTACAAGTTTCAACTACATGAGACAATGTGTCTGTGAACCAACTTGACTGACATATTTCATATCACTTTGTCAGTTTTTCAATCATCAAAACTACATCGTACCCAACAAATTCTCCCTTTTTGATGATGAAAAACCTCTTGTCTTTGTGCATTCAAACATCTTCACCTGTAGGTACTAAAGTATAATACACTAGAATGAAACAGGTTAGTCAATGAGTTATAAACATTGTCACCCTCTTATCTTCCCCCTTTTGACATCATCAAAGAACCATTTCAGTGCATTAATATACTAGCCAAAGTTATTTGTTATGCTATTCATGGCCACTGGGTGTATCACCAAACAAATCAGGCAAAGACTTTAGCCAACATAGTAATGTATTAAAGAGAGAAAGAACATGAGTCAATTAAGCAAGGATAACCATTCCATTAAACTGTTAGAGTATGTTCCACATTAAACCTAAGCTAGTACTTAACAAAGCAAAACAATTGAGCATTAATAAAAAGAAACACGGTATAAGAGTAGGACATGGCTAAGTATATGAAGAGTGAGGAGAAAATGAGGAAGGAGTAACAGGTGATATCAACTATGCCAATTAACAAATGACTAAAACATTTTCAGCACTCTCTCGATCAAGGTCAAGCATCAAAGTCATGATCCTAGTCTTGAAAGACCTCTTATTTCACTTCATGAATGTCTTGTGTAGCTTCTAGTTCTGCCAAAGTATTTTTTTTGAAAATGAATATCCCACCTTTGAACCCTTCTTAGAAAAGTCAAATCTGAACTAGGAGTGAGACAACAACAATAACAAACCCAGTGTATTCCTACATAGTGAGGTCTGGGGAGGGTAAGATGTACGCAGTCCATACCTCTACCTCTAAAGAAGTAGAAAGGTTGTTTCCGATAGACCCCCGGCTCGAGACACGGAATACTAAACAAATTCATAGTAAAGCATGGAACAAGATGGCATAACATAAATACGACACCCACAAGTAATAGTAAATAGAGAAAAGTAAACAGATTTGTAATAAAGCATGAAACAAGGTATCATAACAAGAATAATAACCCCACCAAGTAATTCCCTACCCTAGCGACCCAAACTGACCCTAGCCTTCTGCCTTAATTCGCGTCCTCTAGATCTTCCTATCTAGGGTCATGTCCTCAGTGAGCTGTAACTGCTCCATGTCCCGCCTAATCACCTCTCCCCAGTACTTCTTCGGCCTACCCCTACCCCGCCTAAAACCATCCAAAGCTAGCCTCTCACACCTACGAACCGGGGCATCCATGCCCCTCCTCATCACGTGTCCGAACCATCTCAATCGGACTTCCCGCATCTTAATCTCCACTGGAGTCACACCAACCTTCTTCCTAATAGTCTCATTCCGAACTCTATCCCCCTAGTCAGCCCACACATCCAACGCAACATCCGCATTTTCGCCACCTTCATGTTATGAATGTGGGAGTTCTTAACTGGCTAACACTCCGCTCCATACAACATGGCCGGACGGACTGCTACCCTGTAGAATTTGCCTTTAAGCTTGGGCGGCACCTTCTTATCACACAACACCCCCGAAGCGAGCTTCCACTTCATCTATCCCGCCCCAATACGGTGCGAGACATCCTCGTCAATCTCACCGTTACCCTGAATCACGGACCCGAGATACTTGAAACTATCCCTCTTACATACAACCTGTGATTCCAACTTCACTACCACCTCATTCTCCAGCCTCACGTTATTAAACTTGTATTCCAAATACCCTGTCTTGCTCCTACTCAACCTGAACCCTTTGGACTCAAGAGTTTGTCTCCACACCTCTAATTTATCATTCACACACCCCGCGTCTCATCAATCAAAACTACATCATCTGTAAAAAGCATACACCAAGGCACCTCTCCTTGAATACGCCGCGTCAACACATCCATCACCAAAGCAATCAAAAAGGGACTAAGAGTAGATCCCTGATGCAATCCTGTCAAGACAGTGAAATGCTCTGAGTCTCCTCCCGCCGTCCTCACCTGAGTTTTAGCTCCATCATACATGTCCTTAATTGCTCTGATATATGCCACCGGGACTCCACTCACCTCCAAGCATCTCCAATGCACCTCCCTGGGGACTTTGTCGTATGCCTTCTCCAAGTCGATAAACACTATGTGCAGGTCCTTCTTCCTTTCCCTATACTATTCCACCAGCCTCCATACCAGGTGAATTGCCTCCGTCGTTGAGCGGCCAGGCATAAATCCAAACTGGTTCTCCGAAATAGACACTATCCATCTCAGCCTCACCTCGACCACTCTCTCCCAAATCTTCATAGAGTGACTCAATAACTTAATATCCCTATAGTTATTGCAACTCTGAATGTCACCCTTGTTCTTATAAAGAGGGATCATAGTACTCCACCTCCAAGCCTCGGGCATTTTTGCCGTCTTGAAAATTCCATTAAACAATCCAGTCAACCACCTTAAACCAGCCTCGCCAGAAAACTTCTAAAAATCCACAGGTATCTCATCAGGCCCCGTCGCCCTACCCCTTCGCATCCTGCGAACAGCCTCTCTAACCTCCTCTACCTTAAAACGTCTACAATAACTAAAATCCTGACACTCCTCTGAGTGATCTAGCTCCCCTAACACAATAGCTCTATCCCCTTCGTCATTCAAGAGCCTATGAAAATACGACTGCCATCTATTCTTAATGTGGTTGTCCTCCACCAACACTGTACCGTCTTCCCCCTTAATGCACTTCACTTGATCGAGGTCACGACCCTTCATCTCCCTAGCCTTAGCGAGTCTAAACAACTTTTTTTCCACTCCTTTCTCCTGTAACCCCGCATACAAGCTCTCAAATGTTGCCGTCTTAGCTGCCGTAACTGCTAACTTAGCCTCCTTCCTAGCTAACTTGTACTCTTTCCTGTTTACCCCCTTCTCTTCTTCATCCTTACTCTCAACCAACTTAGCATACGCCCCTTTCTTGGTCTCCACTTTCTTCTTAACCTCTTCATTCCACTACCAATCCCCCCGATGATGCCCGGCCCAGCCCCTAGAAATACCCAACACCTCACTAGCATTCTCCCTGATGCACCTAGCCACCCTATCCCACATACTATCCACATACCCCCCCTACACTTCTACACCCCTATTCCCGCCAACTTCTCCCTTATCTCCCATGCATTCACTGGCGTCAAGCCGCCTCACTTAATTCTAGGTCTACACTCTTCACCCCTTCTCTTCCTATCCTTCTTTATACCCAAATCCATAACTAAGAGCTTATGCTGGGTTGAAAGATTCTCACTCGTGATGACCTTACAGTCCCTACACAACACCCTATCCCCTTTCCTTAGCAACAAAAAGTCAATCTGGGTCTTGGCTATCGCACTTCGAAAGGTGATCAGGTGATCGTCCTTCTTCGGTAAGCCCGAGTTCACCACCACCATCCCAAAGGACCTCGCAAAATCTAATAGAGTAGCCCCCTCGTCATTTCTTTCCCCAAAACCAAAACCCCTATGCACATCACCAAAGCCTCCCGGTAACGCCCCGATGTGCCCATTGAAATCTCCTGCTACAACAATCTTCTCTGATCTAGGCACGCCTCTTACCACCTCATCCAAAGCCTCCCAAAACCGCATTTTCTCTTCCTCATCCAAGCCCACTTGCGACGCATAAGCACTACACACGTTCAGGGTAAACCCCCCAATGACCAACTTAATAGTCATCAACCTATCGTTGTTCCTCTTTACCTCTACTACCTGACCTCTAAGATCTTCATCTACTAAGATGCCAACTCCATTCCTACGCCTCTCGCTCCTAAAGTACCAAAGCTTGTAACCATTCACATCCCTAGCCTTAGACCCTACCCACTTGGTCTGTTGAACACACGCAATATTAATCCTCCTCTTTCTAAGAATCTTCACAAGCTCTATAGACTTACCCTGAAGAGTCCCTATATTCCAAGACCCAACCCTCAGCCTACCAACTCTATCAACACGTCTTTCTCTACCGCCCCTGAGGCCAAACCTTGGCCTCCCTCCCACCCCCGCTCTTTCCTCTTCCCCCGCCCCTACAACAGCCCCCCGCCCCAACCCCCTCGAACATGACCCTATCCAACCATCAACGCCCACAACCACTACTACAAGAAAATATAAGAAATTATAAACAAAGGTAGTAACAAAGCAGCAGCAGGAAATACAAGGCTCACACAAATTAGAAGAAATAATCAAGAAACAAAACTAAACTCAAATAGGGAGAAAAAACAAAACCAAGGTAAGAACAAAACTAACAGTAAGAAAATAGAGCACACTAATGGCCTGGCACCAAGGACAGCCAAACAAATAATAAGGAGCGGTGCAAGTCACGAATATACTACAGCAGACACGCAAGTCAAGATACAGGAGATAGTATGATAAATAATATGAAACAACATAAGAGGTTCAAAAATAGCAAGACAATAAAGACACCCTCAAAGTACACACTATATCTAAATTTTAAGAACAACAACTACTAAAAATCCAAATCACAGATAGGGAATCCCACACAAATTACAGGCAACAAAAATATTGAAAAATCGCGCGATAAAATAAAGTTCAAGGGTTAGAAGTCACCGAAATACGTATATCATGTAATCTGCTCTTGCTTGTTGTACTGGAACCCGAGAAATTGGGTTGCCGAAATCACTTCGCCGGAAAGCCGTCGGCTCAAATCTGGACAGTAGTTGCAATATCCGGTAGCGACCCCCACCTGGATTTTGTGGCTCCGCCGCCTTCACTACCGACGTCCGTTGAACCAGTCGAACCAGTTCGCCGAATCCGATCGAGGACCAATAACCAGCAAGTTGCTGCCTTCGAAAATGTGCTGACAGTGGAGAAGGGAGAAAGGGAGGGAGAAGGAAAGGGAGAGAGGAGGAAAGAGAGGGATACCAAGAAAGAGAGGGAGAGAGAAGTGTGCCTACCTGTCGCCAGTGTTTTTTCGCCGTCGGTGTCTACTTCACAGAGACTGATCAGTCACGTCAAAGAGAGCGCAGGGGAAGGGAGAGACCAAGGGAGAGAGATGGAGCAACGTAATTACCTGTCGCAGGCGTCTGCTTCGACGGTGACGGCACGGTCTGTAAACAAATTTTGAATTTTGAGCAAAATCCAAGTACCAAAATTGAATTTTGAGGGAAACCCAAGTTGTGAAATTGGATTTAGAGGGAAACCCAGAAGGGAATTTAGAATCCGATGAGTAATTCCGGTGACAGATCTAGGGTTTGGGCGGTAGAATGAGGAGAGAGAAAGAGGAGAGCAATGTGATAATGAAGTTCACTAAAAAATCTGAGTCAATTAGAACCCAAAAGGAGAGTATATCCTTTTTTTTAATCCTTCAAAAACATATGTTGCATGTGATTGATAATTAATCTTGGCAAATTCATGGTACAAAAACTGATATTTTGGTTGAAAGAGAAGAAAATATTTCTAGTGTAGGATTAAAGACATTTGTGCATAACCATTTGGAGAGAATCAAAGAAAGTTTGGTCAACCAATTCATTAGATTTATAAGAAAAGAAGAGGATGGAGTGTGAGGAATTGAACAGGTGTGCTCAACTGTTTCAACTTAGACAACCTATGCTTATGTCAGTGTAGAACATACCTGATAAGATGAACTTTGTGGTCACAATTGCTTGCTTGTACCTATTTTTTTGCACAATCTAATACAAAATTAGGTTAGAAGAGTCAAAAATCTAAAATTAGGACACACAACTAAATGTGCAAGATTGAATTTTAGCAAATAAGATTAAGAAGAAAAATGGTTATTCTAATTTCTTATAAAAAGTATGTTTAGTCAAATATAAACATGATACACAGAGTATTTAAGATTAATTTTGATCGCCAATTGTTATTTTTGACTTGGGTTCACCTCGCATCTCTCTACCTTTAAAGGGTCGTTTGGTAGAATGTATAAGAATAGTGCAGGATATAGTGTATTAGTAATACTTGCATTAGTAATGCTGGTATTAGTTATGTCAACATAAATTTTTATGCTTTGTTTGATTTGATGTATTAGAAATAAATGTAAAAATATATATTTTATAAAATAATATTTATTTATAAAAATACGCTCCAAACTAAAAATATAAGAACACAAACCCTTCTTCCTCAAACAAATCCAAAACATAAAAACTCAAACCCTTCTTTCCCAAATTTATAACCTCCAAAACAAAAAAAATTCAATGTCATATCCATGCTCCAATTACAGAACTACGAACTTGGCGTACTTCAAAGAAGAAACGAGTCCACAGTTATTCATGAAACAAGTCACCTCAATTTTGTTGTAGAACGAAAGTATGAATTACGTATAAACGGAAATCTTTGTTGTTTTTGGTTTGTTTTCAGATGAAGAATATAAAATTGCTCTTGTTTTTTTCTAGACTGTTGGAATATGGATTTTGAATTTGTTTCTTTGTTGATAGCTGCAAAATAGGCAAAGAACCATGGAAAAAGACTTGGAGAGGGGGGGAATGTTTTAGTAGGTGAGGGGTAAATTTGTCATTTATAAATTAATACATGTGTTGAAATACTTGGTATTACTAATACATAGGAAATGATGAGTATTAATAACACACATCTTAACATACACCTTAATACACAATAGTGTGTATAATTAATGCAAGTATTAGTTATGCATAGTCTAAAAAATGACACCAAACATAATATTACTAATAAACAAAGAATAATACATGTATTATATTTTTAAGGGAAAAGGACATGGGCTGACCATTTTTAAAAGAGAAAAGACATCTTTTCCCCCTGAACTTGTCCTCCAAACTCACTTTAGCACTTAAACTTAACTTTCATTTATTTACCCCCTTAACATCTTTAAAGTGAATTATTTCAACCCCTTAACAACCCGCGTGTAAACAAGTGTTGCTGGACGCGTAAAAACTCATTTTTGTCTTTTTAATTTCTTTTCTCTTTCTTTTAAATACCCATTTGAACCCCCCTAACGGTTATATCCATTATTCTATAAAAAAAAACTCTAATTTTTCCTCCTCCTTATTCATCTTCAATCCAAAATTTCTTCAATTCATGAAAGCTATGCAAAATTAAAATTGCTTTCTCTTTATTTGTATTAAGACGCATAAAGGTTAGATTAAAAAACATAAAATCGAATTGATTTTAGCTTCGTCCCTTTTCGTATTAAGGTATAATCTCATTCATTACTTTGTCTATGTTTTATTAGGAATTACTTTTGTAATGAATTTCTGAATTACTTTGTTTATCGTCTCCTTTAATTTTGTTTCTAAATTTTATCTTATTTGTTGAAATGAATTTCTTGTAGCACACAATAATGAAGTCAGTTAACTTGAGTAAACTATGTATGGAGGAAAATGATTCTGCTTTGAAGCAAGTTATTCATTGTAATCACGGAATTTTGTTGCATTTGAAGACATCTTGGACTTCAAGTAATCCCGGTAGAAGATATTGGGCATGTCCTTATTATGGGGTAAATATCTAATTTTGCATTTTCTCTTGTTATTTCGACAAAATTGATTAAGAGAAATAAGGTTAAATCATTCTTTAATTGTCACCATTGAAGGGTCCAAGATCTTGCAACTTTTGGCATTGGAGGGATTCAGAAGACATTGATCCGAGGTCCAAATATGTGATTCCTAAACTAATTGAAAAACTAGGTGAGCTTGAGAATGTAGTTGAATTTTGTCGTTTTAATGAAGTTGATAAATTGATTGGATTGAGCAAATCAATCAAGGAAGGTTCAGAAGAAGTTGACAATCCTAAAGAATCCAAATACGATGATAATGGGATTAATATGAAATTGGAGAAGTTGGAAGAAGAGATTCGTAAGATCAAAGAGAAAGAAAAGAATTGGAGACGAATAGCTGAAGAAAAGACTAGAGACAATACTCACTTCTTTGTTGTGTTTTTTTGTTGTATATTAGTAATAGCTTTAAGCTATTTGGTTGGGATGCTCTCTATGAAAAATGGTTCAATGAGGTTACCTTAGCACTAGGTTGTTGTTATATGATGTGTTGCAAATTATTGTGTTGAGTAGTGCAGCTTCTTTTGTATTTGGATTCTCTTATATATATGAAGAAGAGAAAGGTTGTTAGATGAAGTGAATCATGTTTGTTTATCTTTTGTAATGGTGCATCTTATACTTTTTTTGTGTTTGTTTGAGTATTTATTGTTAAATTGATTGCATTTGAATCATTTAGTAGCCCAAAATAAGTGTAGGCAACAAACTGTAATTTGAAGCTGCAAAATGTCAAAACACTGCAGGCATATAACACAATAGAAATGCAGTCACAACTGCAGATATTTCAATAGAAACATTAGCCAAAAAAATGTAGTCACAGCTGCAGATATTTCAACAGAAACATTAGCTAAAAAAATGCAGTCACAACTGCTGATCTATTAGCCAAAAATACAGTCACTACTGCATCATTGTTTTCAAAATATGTCAAATTCGTGCAGTCACAACTGCATAGTTTCTGTCACCACAATTGAACTACTAGCTAAGTTAAAATCACCACTGTTTCATTACACACCATCAATACACAAAGAGAAAAACATAATCAAGCTTCTACTGAAAAGATGTTGAACTTGTTTGGCTTAGATGATTTAGTTCAGCAACATTTGACCTTGTCCTCATTCTTTTATGTGCTCTTATGTCTTCAAGTCCTTGTTGGGTCATAGCTTTATTTCCTTTCTATTTCACACCTGAGGTTGGTTTATGATGTCCAAGATTTTCAGTCACTATGAAGGAGTTCATAGGCATTCCAGGCTGACAAAAATAAAAGAGAACAAATTTAACTAAAAACTTGAAAAAGGTTTACTTTAAACTAGACAAATATAATCAAGAACTTTTAACTTACATTGAGGATTTTAAAACCACTCTCTGTATGAAGTGTAGACACCTAATTTTGTCCCTCCTAAGTCTAATTTTATTCATTTTTTAGCTCACCGTACCACACACCCTCATCCTAACAACCTACCACTACCCCTACCCCTACCTAATTCACCCACTAACCTGCACAAACCCACGTTCCAATAGAAACAACTTCATTGACTTTTTTCCTTTCTTCTTTGGACTAAAAAAAAGACAATAATAATACACTTTGAATTTGACAAAAAAGGAACATTCATCACTCTCACAAGAACACGGCTATATACGCACACACACTTCTCCTTTTTTTGGATTCACACTTCCCTCACCACACGCACACACATAGATCAGAGAACACGGAGAGAGATATATTGAAAGAGATATAGGGAGAAAACGCCACTGTTGTAGTGGAGAGAGAACTAGTCGGAGAGAGGAAAAATAGAGAGAAGAGGGAGATATTTGAGTGAGAGAGGAGAGAAAAGAGACTAGGGTTGACTGTTCCAGCGTTCTTGGCCGGAAATAGTATCCTTTCACCAGAAAAACATTGTTTGCATCTCTTTCTACTTGTTTCGGTCATCGTTGGGGCTCACCGGAGTTTCGACGGGGTGGTAACTGTGGATTTCGACCCTGACCGGGCTCGAATCAGTCGAGTTGACCGGTTTTGGGTCTAATTCCGGTGAGGTTTAGTATAGTTCTGGCAAGATTCAGTTTAATCCCGGCAAAATTCCTTCTACTAGTCTCGATTTTGTCCATATTTTGTTTTGGGTGTTTACTGTTGTCATGGTTTTTTAAGTTCGAATTGGATTTCGGAGTTATCCGTGTTGGAGTTAGATCATAGTCGAGATTTGGTACCCGTTGGGGCTCTCGGGATGACTCTTATTTCTCTTCTTAAGCCAATCGAAGATTTTTGAGGTCCAATTCTCAACTCTACTCTTTTATTATCATTGTGATTGGTGGTTATGATTGGATATTTCTGTTGATGTTTTATATTGTTTATCCGTGAGTAATTAATTATGGCATGAATTTGATGTTGGCATGTGTTTGGAATACCGTTTTGTGTGAAAATTTATCGCAAAAAAAGGAATTTGGGGTTGGATGGTAGCACTTGATAAAAATGAATATGGATTAGTCTTGATTTATTGTTGTTGATTTATTTCGAGACAAATATTGATGTTAAACGTGATAGTATCATGTTTTAGGTCGAGTTGGGTAGGCAAATGCTATGTCGGGTAGGCAAATTTTAGGTGGTGTTTTGTTGAATGATTGAATGTGTGTGTGAATGTTTCTTTCTACTTTATCGTACAAGATTTGAAGATGTATTCATTTGGCTGAGAATGTCCCGAGGTATTTTTATTTATTTTTCGGGGAATGCCCCGAAGTATTTTGTATCCGGAGGACGTCCGTGATGAAGGCCCAAGGCACTGGGTAAGCATTGGAGCATAGTTTAGGATTAGCGTAGATTAGATAGGATTTTTTTTCGCATTTTTATTTTGGACTGTATAATTTGGATTGGACACTATATTTTTGACTCATTTTGTTTGTTTGTTGGTTTGTTTATTTTACGTGTTTTTGTGTGGTTTATACATTCGTAGTGTTAAATTAGCCGATACACTTCACCAAGCGACCGTGGTCGAACCACGGGATCGAGGGGTGCCTAACACCTTCCCCCCGGTCAATAAAATTCCTTAGCCGGAATCCCTATTCACAGATTAGTTTTTAGAGTCAAACTGTTTTGAAAAGGATCTTTCAAAGGTGACTTGACACACCGGATTATATCAAGTGGCGACTCTGAATAAAAAATATAAATAATCCTTTTTCAAAACAAATTTTCAATCTTTTTTCACTTTAATAATAAAAACCCTTTTGAAACTTAAATCGAATCTTTTTGGAGTTAAACATGGGTGTGACAGCTCTGGCGACTCTGCTGGGGAATTCTAAATTATTCGAGCTTATTTTTTGGGAGTTGTATCGGCTTAATTTGGTACTATAGGTGTATAGACATTTTGTTTGTGTTGTTTTGTGTTATTGTTTACCATTGTTGAGTGCCTACGTTCTCTTTGTTTAACAGTTTTTATTTATGTGTTACCACTTTATATCTGGCATCATTTGCATAACCTGAGTCAATTCTTTCTTCAACAAGTCTTGGAGTGCACGTCGTGTACACGAACTCTAGTTGAGTTACCCTTATTTTAGGAGGGGGAGCCGTCGGACGTATGGAGTGGGTGAAAAGATATCGCAGACACTATCAACCATACGCTCCCCTGAACAGCCTTGTTAGTAAAACCCAGCGTAGGTCATCCTTTAGGTCATGCTTATCTGTATCATATCGAGACCTAGCGGGACCCGCGGGACCCTTTGTAGGAGACTCACCTCTAAAGCATCTCTACGTGCTAAATGTTTGCATCTCTGAGGATAACGTGGTCATTCGATGGACTGATTTGGGGAAAACATGTGTTAGAAGTGAAGTGTGTAGACAAAACATTTGAAAAAAAAAAGAAAGAATAAAGAGAGGAAAAAGAAAGAAAAAGTGAGATCGAAAAGAAAAAGAGAGTGTCGTAGTTTTAGAGTTCTTTATGGCTTTTGTTTTTCAAAATTCAAAAAGTTTTTTTTTCACTCATTTGTCAAAAAAAACATCAAAAAGATTTTCCTTTGTCTTCTTTAGTAAACATTCAAAATTCAAAAATTCAATCAAAAAGTTTTTTTTTAGGAGTTTTTTTCTAAAAAATGAAAAAAATGATAGAAGTTTTGTACATTTCATATAACGAAAATATCAAAAAGATTTTTCTTTCACTGTTGTTGGTGTCAGTTTTATGTGAAGTATCAATTTGGAAAACCCAAAAAGATTTTTTAACATTGTTTGTCGTCTGTTTATGGTCATGACTCTTAGGTTAGGGTTCAACCATTTGTCTAATCTATATTTGTCCAATCTGGACGAACTACGCATCCCTGATTCTCCTCTTTTGGGAGTGAGATACGTAGGCAACCTATCGTGGGTTCGGGGATCTTATTTGAAAAAACAAAAAATATTTTCTTCACTCTTTATTAGAGTGGGTGTCAATATATTCTCTAAAAGAAAACTGCAAAAAGATTTTTTCTTTAATAGTTTCAATTTTTATTTTTCATATGAAATTCAAAATTGAAAACCCAAAATGATTTTCTTTGGTAATCATAGGTTTCATTTTGTATAGGAATATGAAAAATCCAAAAAAGACTTTCTTCACTCTTTATTTAGAGTAAGTGTTTCATATACATCTTTAAAAGAAAACTACAAAAAGATTTTTCTTTAATAGGTTCGGGTTTTATTTTCATATGAAATTCAAAATTGAAAACTTCAAAAGATTTTTCTTTGGTAATCATAGGTTTCATTTTGTATAGAAATTTTAAAAGTGAAAAATGTAAAAAGATTTTCGTCAATTCTTTTGACGATTTGTTATTTTCTTTTCTTTTTAAAGTTTCAAGAAAAAGAAAAAAGAAAGGAAAAGAGTTTAATTGACCATTTTGGCAAAACTTCACGAACTACGCACACCTGATTCTCCTCTTTCAAGTGTGGGATACGTAGGCACCCTTCTTAGGTTCGGTGATCTTTTCAAAAAAAAAAGAGGTTTTGAAAAAATGTTGAACTCTAACATCTTTGTTATCTCTTGTTCAGTTAGTTTAAGGTGGTTAGTTTGTGGCATCCTGGCTGGTCCTCCATATCACACCAAATGCAAAGGAGGGTTAGTTGTGTCCAACAAGGATATAGAGAGTGACATCATGGATGAAACAAAGAGTCAGGAAATTGAGAGTTTAAAGAAAGAGAATTTGAGACTAAGACAACAAATGATGGAAATGTACCGAGCTTGGTCCAGTGGGATGCCTCCACCTCCGTTCCCCACTTTTGACCCTGCAAATACCTTGAGTCTTCCACCAAAATCGCAAAGTCAGTTTCCTTCTGTTATTAATGCACCACAGCATGCCTCAGAATCCATTCCACATCAAATGCACCTCAATACTTCCACCACTCTTTCTTTAGATCCTAGTATAAGACTACCACATTCACAGCACCACATACCGTCTGTTCTTTTATTGCTCAAACTTCTACTAAGGTTTTCACTTTGGCTATCAATCCAACGATTGTGCTTCCCCAGTCAACTAGTTAATTCACGTTCAATACTCTTGATGATCATTGTTATACTCTTGAGCCTACTGTTGAATTAAGTGGACCGCCAAAATTTCTTACTAAGAAATGCTAGAAGAGCCAGAGGAAATGGATGGGAAAGTTAAAAGTGTAGAAAATGATATGAAAAGTTCCTTGGGACTTGTTACTATGAAGATGTTTCATACAAAAACTGGGGCATGTTGTCAAGTGTTAACCTTCCTCCAAGATTTGAGACATCAAAATTTGAGGAGCTTGGTGGACAACATGATTCTGTGAAACATTTAGGACAATATTGCAATTAATCAAGGGAAACTGAAGGAAAGAAGAAGGAAAACACACCTATTGTCGTGCCAGGACCAAAGCAAAGTTTAAGAGGTCCAACTCACCAATACTGTCAGCCTCAATATTGAGCTTACATATCAAATCCACTTACTCATCTGCAACAAGGTTCCTCTTTTCAAAATCCAAGGAGTTTCATTCTACTTCCTCAATGTCTTTTGAACAATGCACAATTGTGCACCCATCCATCTTCTTATCCAAAATGGCATGCATCTGTCCCTCAACATCGTCCTCGACCCCCATAAATTTACCAAGGAACCTCTAAATCCATATTTCATCCGAGGCCAGAGTTCGCAAGAAGGAGGAAGAAAAAGGATAATTTCGCTCCTAATGGGGAATCCTATGCTAGTTTGTTCCATAGATTGAGACAGAGAGGCATGATTACTCCTCTCCTTGGGCACACTCCTAATCGACATTTAAGAAATTTTGATCCTAATGCACGATGTGCGTATCATTCTGATGCTCAGGGTCATAGTATTGAGGATTGTCGAGATTTGAAAAGAGAAATTGAAAAGATGATTCAAGATGGATGAATTATGGTGAAGAACATTGATAGTGAGGGAAGCTCTAGTCATGTTGATAGGCAAACCAGTGGCTAAGTTGTCAGGCTGAGCAATTGAGAAGTCACCCCTCTCCCTACTAGGAAGAGGTCTGGTAGTTTGTTTTGTTTTCTTTTCTGTTTTCCAAAGTATTTCAGGGTTGTAGTTCGGGATTTATATTGTTTTGTCCCTTTGTCATTTATGTTCGAACCCTCTATCTTTTATTTTAATTAAATAGAGTGTCCCTTTTTCCCCTTTGTGTTCAAATATATGTTATTTGTTTGTTTTATTCATATAGTGCATTTTATGTTGATTCAAGTGATATGACATGCTAGCGGAATTTTCAATCAGATCTTAAAATCCATTTTAACCTTGAAACATTGAATCAGAGGTTTAAGTTAGTAAAAGAGAACATCTGAGGAAATAGGTAGAGTGCTAAGACATTTGGTGACAAGTTGAAGCCTTCTTTGAAAATTAAGGCACTTATTTTGAGAATCACAAGAATAACTTAGTCATCAATTGAAAGACATGTCTCAATTAGGTCAAATAGTGGCTGCGTGAACAGAACGAAAATCAGCTCCACAAAATCATGAGTCATTCAATGTGAGGAATATGAAACAAAAGTGGAGTTGTATGCTAGAAAAATGAAGAAGAAGTAGTGACGCACAGACTCAGTCAAAGTTAATGCTTAAAAGATGCACAAATGATCTTCATCTTTCCTTTTCATATTACATGGTGTGTACTGGCATTTTCAAGGATTGATATGACGAAGGCATTTCATTCTGCTATCCAAACATTGTGTCGTCCTTTGTCTACCCCATTTGAGCCTTAGTGTTATTTTCTTTCATACCCCTCTTTTGGAATCAAGATGGAGTCAGCAAAACTCAAAAGAAAAAGTGTCGAGCAAAAGAACAAAGTCAGAAATTTTCAAAAAAGAAATGAGAGAAAAAGTATGTCAAAAATAAAAAACGAGGAAAGTGTTAAGAAAGATAAAGTCAGAAAAATCAGATCAAAAGAAAGAACAAGCTGCCAGAACTACGCGAGACCTGATTTTTCTCTCTTGGGGGTGAGATACGTAGGCTGCCCTACTCAGGGCTCAGTCCAACCAAATAAACAATTTAGAATTGTCAGTCAAAGGTAACTGGGGCATGAGTTAATCCTCATTGTTTGAGTCGATTCTAAAAGTTGTAAGTCTCACCTCACTTCAAGTGTCGTTTGGGCCCCATGCCATTCTTTTTTTCTAACCCTATCCAAAAGCCAAGTTACAACCAAAGAAAGACCTTCAGATCAATCTTTGAGAATGCTTTGGCTAAGCATGCAATGGATGTGATGACGCATTTTGGGAACTACTTGTCTTCCTCAGTGTAAGGAATTAGGAGAGAAATGAAAATAAGAGAGTCTTATCAGTGAAAACCCTCGCGAGCACTGTAAGATAATGGTGAGTTAAGACAAATAAAAATGAGAGAGTCTTATCGGTGAAAACTCTCACGGGCACCGTAAGACGACTGTGAGTTGAGAGAAATGAAAATTAGAGAATCTCATTGGTGAAAAAACCTCACGGATACCATAGGTCAATGGTGAGCTGAGAGAAAGAAAATGAGAAAGGCTTGTTGGCGAAAATCCTTTAAGGTGTCACTAGCAGAATGAGGTCTCTGAATGCAATTGACCTAAGAAAGCAACTCAATTTCAAGGTCATTCACTCAACAATAATTGGTAGAAAGTTTTGGATGGAAAGATCAGGCAGTCTAATCCGATATGCATGTCATAATCATTAGAGTTGACTGTCATTTTCAGATAAACTTTTCTTTCATCTTTTTCAATGGGGACATTCATTGTCATTTTTTTCTTCTCTTTAGTTATATTTTTATTTTCTTGAGTCAGTGATCCAAATAAAGCAAAAATTGTTGTTATTTTTCTCTTGTCTTTGAGTCAAGTCCATGTCAAAACAAGTGAAAAGATTTCAAAACTGGCTGCCAACTTCTTCAATTGCACAAAGCAAGACAGAAAGGCCAGCGCATGAAAGAGACGTGATTGTGAGCCGAAAAAGGGCATGCAGAAAGCTTTGTCAACAGGCAAATCTGGGAACTCATGAAAATACCAAGGTTTAAAGGGTTTATCTGAGAAGCATGGCAAAGCAGAGATACTGTGTTTACTTCAGAGTCACTCTTAATAATCTGAGTTTGGATCAATGATGTGATAAAGCAGGGGAAAGTGCCAACAATCTGAAACAAAATAAAGGAAATGGACACTAGAGCAGGTGTCGGGACAGCCAAGTGCTGCAAGCCACCACTATGTTTTTAACTGACAAAAATTTCTTTGTTAAAACAGGGGCAAATTCGCTTCACTTAATTTAGCTACCATTGAAAAAGCACATCCATGGGATTTTACTTTATGTTCAGGACCCTCCTGGAAAATGGGATTTTTCTTTCTGTTCAGAACCCTCCTGGAAAATGGGAATTTACTTTCTGTTCAGGACCCTCCGGGAAAATGGGACTTTACTTTGACTTTACTTTCTGTTCAGGACCCTTCTAAAAAAGGGGATTTTACTTTCTGTTCAGGACCCTCCTGAAAAATGGGATTTTACTTTCTGCTCAGGGCCCTCCTGAAAAATGGGATTTTACTTTCTGCTCAGGACCCTCCTGAAAAATGGGATTTTACTTTCTGCTCAGGACCCTCCTGAAAAATGGGATTTTACTTTCTGTTCAGGACCCTCTTGAAAAATAGGACTTTACTTTCTGTTCAGGACCCTCCTGAAAAATGGGACTTTACTTTATATTCCGGACCCTCCTGAAAAATGGGATTTTACTTTCTGTTCAGGACCCTCCTGAAAAATGGGATTTTACTTTCTGTTCAGGACCCGCCTGAAAAATGGGATTTTACTTTCTGTTCAGGACCCGCCTGAAAAATGGGATTTTACTTTCTGCTCAGGACCCTCCTGAAAAATGGAATTTTACTTCCCGTTCAGGACCCTCCTGGAAAATGGAAATTTACTTTCTGTTCAGGACCCTCCTGAAAAATGGGACTTTACTTCTTGTTCAGGACCCTCCTGAAAAATGGGATTTTACTTTCTGTTCAGGACCTTCCTGGAAAATTGGACTTTACTTTCTGTTCAGGACCCTCCTGGAAAATGAAAATTTACTTTCTGCTAAGGACCCTCCTGAAAAATAGGATTTTACTTTCTGTTCAGGACCCTTCTGGAAAATGGGACTTTACTTTCTGTTCAGGACCCTCCTGGAAAATGGGATTTTACTTCTGTTCAGGACCCTCCTGAAAAATAGGATTTTACTTTCTGTTCAGGACACTACTGGAAAACGGGACTTTACTTTCTATTTAGGACCCTCCTAAAAATTAGGATTTTTCTTTTTGTTCAGGACCCTCCTGGAAAATAGGACATTACTTTTAACAAATATGAATGAATGAAATTTTTCTTTATCATAATCTTCGTTTGGGATAATTTTCGTTTTAGCTTTGATTTTGGTTTCAGGAGCCCGCCTGAAGAATAGGGTGATAAAATTAAAAGTCAGGAGCCCACCTGAAGAACAGGGTGATGAAATTGAAAGTCAGGAGCCCGCCTGAAGAACAGGGTGATAAAATTGAAGGTCAGGAGTCCACCTGAAGAACAGGGTGACGAAATCAGAAGTTGATGAAACCGAAAGTCAGGATCCCTCCTGAAGAGCAGGGCAAATAAGTTGAAAGTCAAACAATAAGTTGAAGAAATTGAAAGCCAAACAACAAGTTGAAGAAATTGCAGGTCAGGAGCCCGCCTGAAGAATAGGGTGATGAAACTCAAGTCAAGAGTCCAAAAGAAGCTGCTAGATAGGATTTTTGTAATTTTATTTATGTTTTAACTTATAATTTTCATTTTTGATGTAATAACAGAGCCGCAAACCGGAACCTCGACGAGATCTCACTCGACTCTCCAACTTGGTATAGTCCTTCTCCTTCTTTTGGAGATACCTGTGACTTGATTCCCTCGTAACTAAGGATGAGTATGATGTCCAAAGTCAAGATTTGGTTTCCTTCCTTCCTTCTGTTTCATTATTTTTTAATAATGATCGAGATAAAATTTTGTCTCGTTGTCTATTTCTTTGTCTGAAAACATTTCATGTCTACATTCAAAGGGGGCATGCTGTAGACACCTAATTTTGTCCCTCCTAAGTCCAATTTTATTCATTGTTTAGCTCACCGTACCACACACCCTCATCCTAACAACCTACCCCTACCCCTACCCCTACCTAACTCACCCACTAACCTTCACAAACCCACGTGCCAATAGCAACAACTTCATTGACTTTTTTCCTTTCTTCTTTGGACTAAAAAAAAGACAATAATAATACACTTTGAATTTGACAAAAAGGGACCGTTCATCACTCTCACAAGAACACAACCATATACGCACACACTACTCCTTTTTTCGGATTCATACTCCCCTCACCACACGCACACATATAGATCGGAGAACACGGAGAGAGATAGATTGAAAAGGATATAGGGAGAGAACGCCACTGTTGTAGTGGAGAGAGAGAACTAGTCAGAGAGAGGAAAAATAGAGAGAAGAGGGAGATATTTGAGCGAGAGAGGAGAGAAAAGAGACTGGGGTTGACTGTTCCGGCGTTCTTGGCCGAAAATAGTATCCTTTCACCGGAAAAACATTGTTGTCGTCTCTTTCTGCTTGTTTCAGTCACCGTTGGAGCTCACCGAAGTTTCGATGGGGCGGTAACTGTGGATTTCGATCCCTGACCCAACTCAAATCAGTCGAGTTGACCGGTTTTGGGTCTAACTCCGGTGAGGTTAAATCTGGTTCTGGCAAGATTCAGTTTAATCCTGGCAAAATTCCTTCTACTAGTCTCGATTTTGTTGGTATTTTGTTTTGGGTGTTCACTGTTGTCATGGTTTTTTGAGTTCGAATCGGATTCCGGAGTTATCCGTGTTGGAGTTGGATCATAGTCGAGATTTGGTACCTGTTGGGGCTCTCGGGATGACTCTTATTTCTCTTCTTAAGTCAATCGAAGGTTTTTGAGGTCCAATTCTCAACTCTACTCTTTTATTATCATTGTGATTGGTGGTTATCGTTGGATATTTCTGTTGATGTTTTATATTGTTCATCCGTGAGTAATTAATTATGGCATGAATTTGATGTTGGCATGTGTTTGGAATACCGTTTTGTGTGAAAATTTATGGTAAAAAAAGGGAATTTGGGGTTGGATGGTAGCAATTGATAAAAATGAATATGGATTAGTCTTGATTTATTATTGATTTATTTCGAGACAAATATTGATGTTAAACGTGATAGTATCATGTTTTAGGTTGAGTTGGGTAGGCAAATGCTATGTCGGGTTGGCAAATTTTAGGTGGTGTTTTGTTGAATGATTGAATGTGCGTGTGAATGTTTCTTTCTACTTTATCGCACAAGATTTGAAGATGTATTCATTTGGCCAGGAATGTCCCGAGGTATTTTTATTTATTTGCCGGGGAATGCCCCGAAGTATTTTGTATCCGGAGGACGTTCGTGATGAAGGCCCAAGGCACTGGGTAAGCATTGGAGCATAATTTAGGATTAGCGTAGGTTAGATAAGATTTTTTTTCGCATTTTTATTTTGGATTGTATAATTTGGACTAGACACTATATTTTTGACTCGTTTTGTTTGTTTGTTGGTTTGTTTGTTTTACGTATTTTTGTTTGGTTTATACATTCATAGTGTTAAATTAGCCGATACACTTCACCAAGCGACTGTGGTCGAACCACGGGATCGAGAGGTGCCTAACACCTTCCCCTCGGCCAACAGAATTCCTTAGCCGGAATCCATGTTCACAGATCAATTTTTAGAGTCAAACTATTTTGAAAAGGATCTTTCAAAGGTGACTTGGCACACCAGATTATGTCAAGTGGAGACTCTGAATAAAAAATATAAATAATCCCTTTTCAAAACAATTTTTCAATTTGTTGTCACTTTAATAATAAAAACCCTTTCGAAACTTAAATCGAATCTTTTTGGAGTTAAAAATGGGTGTGACATGAAGCACCCCTATTCCAACCATCCTAGATCTTTTATAAGTTGTCCCTCTACCTTTGATAGCACTAGTGACACCATCTCATCTTGATGTTCCAGCACAACCAACAGTTGCAGCACCAGCTCCTCTACCTCTACCAGCCCCACCAACAACTGCAGCGCCAGCTCGACCAACAACTGCAGCACCAACTCCTCTACCTCTACCAGCTCCACCAACAACTTCATCATCAGCTCCTCTACCTCTACCAATAACACTATCAACAACACAAGTTGCAGTTTCTTTTCCTCTATCAACACCCATAGTAGCAGCAATTGCTGCAGGTGATCCTCTTCCTCTACCAGTAGCTGCTGCTGCTGCAGCAGCTAGGGGTGGGCGTTCAGTTGGTTCGGTCTGAATGTTTCATATTTGTTTCGGTTTATCGGTTTTTGGATTGACAAAAATGGCAACCATAACCAAACCGATTTTGGTTTCTACAAATTCGGTTCGGTTATTTTGGTTTTTTATTTCGGTTTCAACATAAATGAAACAAAATGAAATAATCATAATACATTACGTCATTTTGTTGTAGAGTTGTCACAGACCGTGCACGGCCTAAACTTATCAACGCAACAAACTAGCATTGGATTTAGCTTAGGAGATAATCATAGAACAAGAATGGTAAAGATCACCTGCTCACCAGAAGAATAGAAAAGCAACACTAACTTAAACCAACTAACACTGAAAGAGATTAAGAGAACCTTACTTTTGACTAAAACAAAACGTCGAAAGGAGAATCATTGAGAATATGTAAACCTAGAGTGCAAAATATTACATCAATTCAACTAAAGTTAATGTAAAGTACCATTCTTCTAAAGAAAGGGCAAATGTACTGCTTACATTAAACATAGAATGAGTTGTGTCGCTGTCAATGGTAAAACAAAGATTGATAACCATGTAGCAGAACACTGTAAAACCAGAATAAACCATGCAACTAAGGTAGATGATACTCCTTTCCCTTGTTGACATTGCTGCACCCAAGATAACTCCAATGCCAAGTGTTGAACCTACCAAAAGGTTGGGAACAAACCTGGAGAGAAAACACGGATCGAATGCTTTCTCAAGTTAGATATTGTTGTTCAAAATATCTGAATACTCTTCAAATAAACAACAGAGAGAGAACAACAAGGCTTAATCAACTACATATACACTTCAAATAAAGAATAGAGAACAACAGGGATTAATCTGTAGGACGTTAATTACCAGAATAAGAGGGGTAAAAAATGTCGGACATTTCACTTTAACTAACCAAGTGCAAGAATAATACAAAATAACAATATCCATCCACTCAAAATTGTCATTCTAATTGAAGATGGAAAACAATAGTTTCTACAAGGATTCCAATCTTTTTCAGTTAGGATTTTGAGTAGATCCAACGATTATTAAGCATAGAGAGATCACAAGTATATATATATATACCAATCAATAACAAGCCTTTCTGAGTACACAATTGAAGAGGGACTATAAAAATCAGGTTCCAGGTAGTATAATATGACAAAAAAACAGTAAAAGCAACCATATAAAACTTTTCAAAGTGCAAGTTGGTTAAAGTTGAACCTAAAATTATTTGCCCATAGATTATCTACCCCTATAAGGTCTCAGGAATATAGTAGCACTAGAAAATCATTCAAACAGCTCAACTTGGGTCCATGTTGTGTCAACTCTACCCATGGTAAGTGCATTTATAAATGTCTTCCAAACTTTAAATGGAGAAATCAGTACCAGAATTAAAACTGGACCTTTGATTAAACTGTAAAGATAGCAAAACAAGTTAAGAGATGATGATTGGTCACCACCCCATTGCCATTCCAATTTGTCAAATTTTCTGTCAGGAAGATGAGCTTAGGAATACTTCATTCGTCAACCACACCACTTGACCAAATCATAACACAAGAAAACATCTGCTCTGAGTAAGAATAACATCAAGTCCAACAGGTTCACCAACATCTATCCCTTTCAACTTTGCATACTCATAGAAACCTTTGTAACCACAAACGAAATAATGACCCCATTTGTGATTCTTCAAGTCAATCTCCTAGAGAGGATCAGCAGGATAAGAACACATAAAGTACTTATTACTATTCGCATTAGTAATTCGAATACAGTTTGATGAACAAGGTTCACACCCCAACCAGACGTCTTGCTAGATTTTATCTCCATGCTTGGAGAACAAAATCCCCGGCTAAATAGGCAAATGCTGCCAGAGCCTGTGTCTCGGGATTAGCTTTGGTTTCTATTCCAAAAATTGCTTAATAGTTTCCCAAATGTAAAATAAAGCAAATGCAATAAACTACCATGCTAAATAGAAAATGCCATAAACTCACCTGAATACTCCTCTTTAGACACAATCTATTTCCCATCGAACACTTCATCAAATGACTCGTAAAACTTCTACAGATCAGCAAAACACAATACAATATATTACAGATCATCCACATCCTAAGAAGTGTACAACTGAGAGAAAAAAACCTATAGTCCATAACTTATTAAATCAAGAAAATAGTAGAAGTAGTAGAAGAAGAACCCAAAAACAAACTTACCTACAATTCACATTTGCTTATTGACAACTACACATCAACAATGCTAGAATCAGTGCCGCTACAAGCCATTTCTGAAAAATATAAGACACTTGTTAGTTGATGTGCAATATAACTAAGAATTTTTTTTAATATAATGAATAGAAAATTATAAAATTCTTACCAACTTCAAGTTGTTCAATATACTCTATATCTTCCTCGATATTAATTAGAGTAGATTCACTTCTAAGACAATCTTGAAGACAAATAAGAGATTGCACTAGTTTAGGAGTTAATGAACTCCTAAAGGGATCAATAACCCGACCTCCCATGCTAAATGCACATTCAGATGCGACACTGAAAATGGGAATGGCTAACACATCACGAGCCATCTCGGCGAGAATGGGAAATCTAGGCTCATTAACTTTCCACCAACATAATATATCAAATTGTTCCGAATCTGGCTCAATTTCTTCAGCAAGATATTTTCCCAACTCAGATTTATTGCTTGAACCTCCACTAATTTCTTTATGCTTCTCAAATTTTTGTTTTGTTCTCATTATTTCTCTTCTTTGAAAGTTTCCATAACCACTTATAGATGAAGAATTCCCAAAATAAGAAGAAGATGATGAAGATGAAGAGTTTTTTTGATTTCTTAACATAATGCTCAAACAAGGCTTTCATGTGTGACTCCACTGAATCGGACAACTTGTCCCCAATTTTTTTCCCAAACATGTCCACAATTGCAAAAGGAACATATTCAAGTTTGTTGCGGGGATCCAACATAGATGAAATAAAGATCATTTTGTTCATTTTCTCTGGAGTAACCTAATACTTTATAAACTTTTCCCTCATATTTGATGCCATTTTTTTCAAATTAGAATCTTCATTTTCT
Source organism: Capsicum pubescens (assembly GCA_030864215.1). Lineage (NCBI taxonomy): Eukaryota > Viridiplantae > Streptophyta > Magnoliopsida > Solanales > Solanaceae > Capsicum > Capsicum pubescens. Next base: position 180,770,248 of record CM061539.1, on the reverse strand, counting down.
ATCATCTCTTTCAAAATCAGATCAAGCTCAGCAATTTCCACAAAGTGTACATTTGTAGTAACATATTTTGAACCAGAAACTTTCAAAGTAAGATAATAAAAGTTTTTCAAAAATTTTACCATTGTCCTCACATTTTTCCAGTCCTCACTTACAAAGGCGCCTGCCTTACTTCCATCTTCACAAGGAGAGGTGCGGAGATAATCCAAGAAACCATTATCATAGAAACTATATCTTTCAAATGCAAGCTCAAAATGTTGTGTTGTTTCAAGCATCAAGTATGTAGAGTTCCATCGAGTAGGAACGTCTAAACATAAAGATTTCTTACAAGTTATCAATTGAGATTCACAACATTCTTTGAACTTTTTAACTCACGCGGCAGATTGTTTAACATACTTCACAGCTTGTCTCACTCCCTTGACAGACTTATCAATTTCCTTTAACCCATCTTGCACAATAAGATTAAGAATATGTGCCATACACCTCACATGAAGATGTTGACCCTCCATTATGTTAGTTCCCCAGTTACTTAATTGTTTAGACATTTCTATCATTGTAACATCATTGGAACTAGCATTATCAACTATAATACTAAACACAGTATCCAAACCCCATTCAAGCAAACAATTAGTAATGGAAGCAGCCATATCAACACCTTTATGACTAGAAATTGGATAGAAATTTGTCACTCTTTTATGCAATTTCCAATTTGTATCTATAAAGTGAGCTGTTAGGCACATGTAGTTAATCTTTTGTATAGACGTCCAAGTATCGGTCGTAAGACAAACTTTTGGACGTACTTCTTTGAAAACTTTTTTCAAAACTTGTTTCTCCTCATTGTAGAACTGATAACAATCTCTTGTCAAGGTTCTACGAGAAGGAATATGAAAGTGCGGGGCTGTGACTCTCATGAAATTTCTAAAACCTTCTTTTTCAACAAAACTAAACGGCAACTCATCAACAACTATCATTTGAGATAAAGCTTTCATACTTCGTCCTTGATCAAATGTCCAAGTACCCAATGCCCCTCCCTTTTCATCCGTAGAAGATGGTAGAAAAGCTAATTTTGTTTGACTGTCTTTCTCTTTCACACCAACATTAGGGCGATTAGAGCGGTAAGGACATAATTTTAACATGTGATTATTCATCGTTGAAGTACCACTAGCACTTGAAGCAACAACATAAATTTTTCCACAATACTTACATTTTACTTTCTGAGCTCCGATTTTTCCATCAATAATTTTGTCAAACCACTGCCAACATTTTGCCCTTGGTTCCATGAGCTTTCTTTTTTTCGATTATTCATCTTCAACCGCAGTTTCAACTTCATTTGGAGATGAAATTAAAATATTTTCATTAGATGCTCCATCTTCACTTACCCTACTTCCAATTTGCGAAAACAAAATAATTTGTTTATTAGTTCTAAGCCTTTAACCTTAAAGTATCAAGTTAAATGAAAATAATCAATAAAAAAATACGAACATTAGACATATTTGAAGGCTGACTAATCGCCGAAATAAATAATCGAAAAAAGGGTCTGATTGCCGGAATGTCGCCTGCCACCGGTCAATATTTTGAAGAACTCAGCTAGTCAGTCACCGACTCACTGGTTACAAAACACAAACACCAGTTACACCTGTCACAGATCGCCGCCTCCAGTGTCGTAGACTCATCGTAAAGAAAGGGAGTCTTCGTCGTTGTTGTCACCGGCGGTCTATCACCCGCCTCCGGTGTCCTTGAGTCCTTGACTAATTGGCGATTGCAATTTGTAAAGAAAAATAGGTTTAGAAACGGCTGTTGTGAAGAACTGAAGAATGAAGATATATCTGATATGTTTTAGGTTTAGAAAATTAGGGTTATAAAAACTATTATATATTTATTAATTTATTATTTATATATTAAATATATTATATTATATATAAAATAAATTAATAATATATATATATATGTTATTAATATAATTTTGGATTTTGGATTTTTGGTTTAACCGAATTTTATTTTTCAAAAAAACAAAACCGAACCGTATAACAGAAATTTATAAATTAAAAACCGAAACCGAACCGAAAACCCGAAAAACCAAAACCAAATTTAAATTTCGATTCGATTTTTCAATTTTTTCGGTTTTAACCAAAATATGCCCAGCCCTAGTAGCAGCCTACAACACATAAGAAAAAATCTAATGAGATAAAAAAATGAAAAAAATAAAGAAGAATTAAAATACTAGTAAATTACAAGTCAAATATTACCTTTGTAGATCCTTTTGGTCTTCCTCTCTCTCTACTTGGGCTTGGTGCTGCAGAAGAAAACCCACACTAGTTTTAGTGGAACTTGAATTCAATGGACAACTCCTTTTATTATGACCCTTGTTGTGACATGTGTTGCAGGTCATCTCAACACCACTCTTTGACAACTTTTTAGTCCTGTTTTCATTCTGCTCTTTTTTTCTAGATTTACCGGGTCTGTCTGGAAGTTTTCTTATTGTAGGTGGTATAACAGAAAGATTGGTTGACTTGGGTCACATTTTTATACCAGTAACAGGCTGAATGAAGTAACTATAAGTCTTGAGGTAAGTTTCCTTAGTATACCAATGTGCAATATAGTTAATGGGTTCTAGCCTTCTAAAGTGCAGTGCAGCTATGACATGACAACAAGGTATACCTTTTAACATCCAAGACCTACATGTATAAGTATTATCCCTCAAATTCACTATAAAAGTATTTCTCCATCTATCCTTAACTTCAAAACCAAATTCACCATTCCACTCAAGAGTACACTTCATTGATTTTGATGTGTTATCTCGCAACACTTTTAGTACCATAGGAGAAATATCAGTTATCCATGTTTCAGAAAACCGTCTCAACTGTCCTATTCTTCTCATCACCTTAACCCTTATTTCCTCAAGCATTGATATGATAGTCTTGTATTTTGCCCCTAGTATCCATGAGTTGAAGCTTTCATCCATGTTGTTGTAACACTATCACAACAACTGTGATATTTGAAGTAAACCTTAGACCACTTTTCTATGTTGTACCACAAAACATCTCCAAAGATTTTTTCTCCTAACATCTCCATATGATCCAAATTTCTTCTTAATTCTTGCTCATATGTAGATTTGGTACACTTCCAGAAATAGTTTCTTCTTTCAATACCTCTCCAATCCTTAGACCAGTTGGCTAGAACATGTCTAGCACACATTCTTTGTTCTGCATTTGGCAGTAAATCTGAAATTGTACTGTCAAGACCCTTGAACAAAATAACATATATCAGTTGACATAAGTATAAAACAAGTGAAAAATAAAAAATTTAGAAAATGAATAAGAGAAAATAAATGAGGTTACCTTCTTCATATTAGTAATAGTAGTCATTTCAGACCCATCTCCCAGCTCAAGATCATTCTTCACAAGTCTAACAAACCATCTCCAAGTGAATTTGTTTCCAACTTCAACCACTGCCCAGGCTAGTGGTAGCATCTGGTTATTCCCATCCTTACAAACAGCCACAAGTAATTGACCCTTGCAAACACCTTTCAAAAAACAACCATCAAACCCAATACATCTCCTGGCACCAACTTCGAATGCTCTCTTCAAAGCATCAAAACATATGTAAAATGATTGGAACTGTTTTCTTCCACCTTCAAAAGTTTCTTTACTAAGCCTCACTACACATGTACTACCTGGATTGGTCTTTAAAAGCTCATCCCTATAATCCAAAATTCTTTTGAACTCCTCTACATAATCACACATAATTTTCTGCAACACAATGTTTCTAGCTTTCCTTGATATAGTCCTCCCTATATACACCTCCAAATCATTTTTTACTAACTCTTGAAACTGAGAAACTCTAATTCCAGGTTCTGATGTGATTCTGTCCCTGTACCTTTCTGCCAAGTACTTAGAATTCACTAATTTGTTCTTTGTTGTGGCATTACACTTGTGGACTGGAATGTACTTCTTAACTTGAAAATTTGTAGTCCTAGAATCAGTGCTTGCAAACAATAACCATGGACAACCATCTACACACTTTACTATCACCCTTTTTGGTTCATTCACAAACTTATCGAGCTTTACATGTTCTTGAACAACATATCTATTAAGAGCTTTTCTAAACTCTCCAACATTTTCAAAACAAAGTCCAAGCTCCCAAACTATTAATTTACAAGTAGGATCAAATAAAATCCTCTTATACTTTCGTTTTGCTCTCCTTGCTTTTCCTTCTCTTCTAGCAGGTTGTTCAACCTCACCATCCCCATAATTATCCTCATCAGAATCTATTTCAAAACTTACCTCATCATCTAAATCAATATATGGCTCATCTCCAGCCATCTTTCCCTCTAGACTATTTTTCTTCTTGGATAAAATCTCATCATATCCTACATCAACTCCTTTTTTACCTAAACTAACACCTTTTGCTCTAGGATCTTGTTTTTTTTTACTCTTTTTGGTTTCATCAGATCTCTTCTCTTTGGCAGCCCTCTTTTGCTCCCTCAAAATCTTTACCTCCTCATGAACAACACTACCATACTCATCATCTTCACCATCATCAAAGAAATCACAATAATCTAATTTTTCACTAACATCAGTTTCACTTTCCCAATTTGATGGAATGACTGGGATATCTGTTGCAGTAATAAAAGTAGTGTCACCTAAATTCTGATTAACACTAGCAGAAACACCACCCAAATCCTCACCAGTAGCAGATACACCATTTACACCACCCAAATCATCACTCCTAGCACTACCACCACCACCACCTAAGTCCTCACCCCTAGCAGCAACACTATCAGCACCAAAGTCCCCACCAGCAGCAACAAAATGACTGTCACAACCAGCTAAGTACTCACCCCTAGCAGCACCACTACCATTACCCAAGTCCCCACCAATAGTAGAAACACCACCACCACAACCACCTAAGTCCTTACCAATAGAAGAAGTTGTCACACCCCTTTTTCTAACTCCGAAAGATTTATATTTTAAGTTGCGAAAGGGTTTTTATTACTAAGTGACAAAATGAAGATTTGTTTCGAAAAGGATTCACTATATTGAAAACTCAGAGTCGCCACTTGGCATAAATCGGGTGTGCCAAGTCACCCGTGGATATTCTTTTTTCAAAAATGGTTTTTGACTCTGTAACACTGATCCGCGAATAGAGATTCCGGCTAAGGAATTCTGTTGACCGAGGGGAAGGTGTTAGGCACCCCTCAATCCCGTGGTTCGACCACGATTGCTTGGTGGAGCGTATCGGCTAATCTAACATTACAAATGTATAAACAACACAAAAACACGTAGAACAATCAATCAAAACACACAAAGACAAAACAGTCCAAAGTTTAGTATTCAGTCCAATTATACAGTCTCAAAATAGAAAAATGCAAAAATGTAAACCTACGCTAACCTATATTAATCCTAAACTATGCTCCAAAGCTTTACCCGATGCCTCGGGCCTTGATCACGAGCGTCCTCCGAGTACAAGATACCTCGGGGCATTCCTCGGATAAAATAATACAAGCGCTTCGGGGCATTCCCCAGTCAAATGGTACAATTGAGTCAAGAACGATAAATTAGAAAATATTCAACACATATACATTCAAACATTCATCAAAACACCATTCCTAAACTTTGCCTACCCGAACCTAAACTTTTGCCTATGAATTTTGATCTAAAACGTGATATTATCAAAGTTAGCAAATTCGAGGCATATTTTGCATCACACAAACATCAATTAATCAATACGAACTAATCACATTCATTTTTCTATTCGCTTTTAATTGTCACCCCCAAATCCATTCTCAACATGATTAAACCAATTCAATTACGCAATCCACCAATCAAGTAAATCAATCACGCATCCACACAAATAATTATTCATCATCAACGGAGATCAACCAACACACGATATTCAATCAAACACATCAAATATGATAAACAATGAAATGAACAGAAGAAAGAGTAGAATTGAACCTCGATTAAAGCTTTTAAAATGTCGAAACGATCGAATGAAACTTCGTGAATCCAGAACCTCGAATGTGACCTTGAATCATCCTCAAACGAGTCAAGAAGCAAATTCGTAGGTCGAAGAAAAATTAAAACCAGCAGAGAAACCTCAATGGCTCGCCGAAATCGGGTCGGGTTGTCGTTACCTATCACACCGAAGCCCCGATAGACTAGGAAACAACGAAACAACGTTTCCTGATCAAATATCACCGAGAAGAAACAGAAACAGTAACAGGTTTGAATTTTATGGGTTGTGCTCCGGCAGCCTTCACCGGAACAACACTGAATTGAGGCTCCGATGAAGATTCTGACACTATTCAGGTGGAAATTCTCCTTCTACCTCTCGATTTTCATCTATTTCTCCCCGATAGCGTGTATGTGCGCAGCTCCGGTGGCTGTGAGCACCGGTGATTGGATTATGTCGGGTGTATGTGTTAATCTTGGTAGTTGGGTATATGTATTGACGTGATTTTTGTGAGAGTGATGGGGGGGATCTGTGTTCAACCCATGGGTGAGGATCTTTAGAGTATTCTGTGTGTATATATATTTTTTGGAGATGATTCCGAGCCCCCCTGTATCTCTATGTGCGTGTGAGTATGTATTATGAGTGGAATTCAATTCCAGTGAGGTGAGGGTGGGGTAGTAAGGTAGGGTAGGTGGGGTAGAGGTAGGGTAGGTGAGGTGTAAGGATAAAGTTTGTTAGGATAGGATCAAAACAAGATAAAATTTGATAAGGGTTGTTATTTTTGTCATTTTATGGAGGGTATAATCACGTGGGTAAGGGTGTATGATAAAGTGAGGTAAAAATGAATAAAATTGGACTTGGGAGGGACAAAATTAGGTGTCTACAGAAACATCGTCACCACCAACTAGGTCTTCACTCCTAGCAGTACCACCACCACTCAAGTTTTCAGAAAAAGTAGGTTCATGAGGTATTACGGCTTCTACAAAGTTCTCTTCAAACCCTAAATTATCACAGTTCCCAAAGTCTTCACTTAACTCTTTATCAAAAGTCAGACAAGATTCTCCTCCCACATGGGGGTCATATTCAATAGATGGGACCACATCAGCCTCATCAACTAAATGTGTCAAGTATAACTCAACAATATCTCCATTTTTAAGTTGAGGTAAAATACCTAAAATGTCCCTATCACATGTTACTATTACTAATTTTTTTCTTTTGGGAGGTCTGAGATAAACAATACACGAGCAACAATTATACCCAATTTTCTTTACGATATCAATAAATTCAAAGTAAGAATGTCTATCTACATCCACACCGACATAGTCAGTAACAATACCTCCATGATACTTAATACAGGGTTTTTGTTGTAATTTGCCTCTATGGTGAAACCTTAATGTAACATACACAAAAGACATGGTTAGTCTACAAAAAAATAAAAAAAAATACGAGCTTAGAATTTATTCATGGCAAAAACCCTAATATCAAACTAAAACAACCCTAATAATCACCTGAGTAGTCAAATTCCGTCACGAAGCAATACAAAAATCATAAAACAAAACACAGAAATAACCTAATTTGAAGTGAAATCGAATGAAATCAAGTGGAATCGAGGGAAATTGGGTGAAATAGAGTGGTTTTAGAGAGAGAAAAGGTGAAATGAGTTATTATTTAGGTTTTGGGGTATTTGATAGGAGTGGGTCGGGTTATAAACGTGAATGGGTCGGGTTATAACATCAACCAATCAAAAGGTGCATGCTTAACAACACCCAACCTTGACTTGGGTTAGGCTGTTAAGGGGTTGAAATAATTCACTTTAAAGATGTTAAGGGGGTAAATAAAACGGAAGTTAAGTTTAAGTGCTAAAGTGAGTTTGGAGGACAAGTTCAGGGGGGAAGATGTCTTTTTTCTTTTTAAAAAAAATGACTGCAATTTGAAAAGGTGGACATGTTGTAGCCAGTCGGCTAAATTAATTTCCTTTTTTAGTCATTTGGCCCAATTGGGCACATGCAGTCTCTATACTCAATTGATACACTTTTATACTATATTGATACACTTTTTAAAAAAAAAAAGAGAAAGGAAATTCTATGCAAGCACATGCAGTCCCTATACCCAATTGATATGCTTTTATACCACATTAATACACTTTTATACTACATTGATACACTTGTAGTGTCCATATACTCAATTGATACTCTCTTATACTAGATTGATACATTTTTAGAATGCATGTAGAAACTATATAGAGTCGTATAAAATACGTATCTAAATAATAATTGTAGTTAAAAATTGTATAGAATATGTATAAAAATGCTATAATTATTATAGAGAATATGTATATATATAGAAACTGTATCATTATTATATATAAATATATATCTTTAACAATTGTATTATATTAAAATTATAAATAATAGGAATAAAAAATATAATGTACTGATTTTTTTTCTGTTCTAACTATAAATTATTAGAAGAAAAACTCCATAAAATTATATTTAATTGTTAAAATAAAAAAAGTTTCTTTTTAAAATTTAAAAAAGAATAGCGAGAGAGAGTGAGAAGAGCAGCCAACAAAGGGGGAAAAAAAACAATGAATTGATATATTAAAAAGGAGCCAAAATGGCTAATTAGTGAAATTACAATTCTTAAATTACTTTTGGTGAAATTTGTTTGGTCGACAGTCCATTTTCGTCCTTTCCCGTATTTTTAATACACTCTGCCAAACGAGCCGGAAATGTGCAACTTATTAAAATTGAATAAATATACAATGTGCACCCATTAACCTTTATTAAATTATAAATAGTACTTAAAAAATTGAAGGAAAAAGAATTAAAGAGAGACACTCCCCACCCGTTTTCTGCCCTACTCTGCAGAGCTTCTTCATTTTCTTGAGCTTTCTCCAAGGATTCTTGATTGTAAACTTTAAACCCAATATATACATACATGATCATTACAATAAGCTTTTGGTGTTTCTGGATGAGAAATCTGAGTTGAAAAAGGCATGCTCTTTAACACTTCCACTACCAAACACTTCACCTCAAAGTTAATCCCATGTAAGTCTTTCTCTAAATTCACCATTACCCATTTCTTTTCAGCACTTTCTAAACCCTTCTGTGGACCTGAAATGGAAATACCCATTTCTGATAACTGCTTTAATTCTTGTAAAACTGAAGTAGAAGTTACCCCTTTTGATAAAGTTGCATCAAAACCCAACTTGGGTTTTCTTGAAACTGAAATGGAAGTACCTGTTTCAGATAAGTTGTTTGAAGAAACCTCAAAGTTGGGTTCTTTTGAAACTGAAATGGAAGTACGAATTGCAGATAAGTTATTTAAAGAAACACCAAAGTTGGGTTCTCTTGAAACTGATATGGAAGTACCTGTGTCAGACAATTTTTTTAAAGAGCCTCCAAAGTTGGGTTCTTTTGAAATTGAAATGGAAGTACCAATGTCAGACAGTTTGTTTAAAGAACCTCCAAAGTTGGGTTCTTTTGAAACAGAAGTGGAAGTACCAGTTTCAGATAAGTTGTTTAAGGAGGCACCAAAGTTGGGTTCTTTTGAAAATGAAGTGGAAGTACCAATTTCAGACAAGTTATTCAAAGAGGCACCAAAGTTGGGTTCTTTTGAAAATGAAGTGGAAGTACCAATTTCAGACAAGTTATTCAAAGAGGCACCAAAGTTGGGTTCTTTTAAATTGGGTGATTCTACATTTTATTCTCTTATTGAGAAGTATGCTAATTCTGGGGATTTCAGGTCTGTAGAGATGGTTTTTGATAGAATGAAATGTGAAAAAAGAGTCTTTATTGAGAAGAGTTTTATTGTAGTGTTTAGAGCTTATGGAAAAGCTCGATTGCCTGAAAAAGCTGTTGAATTGTTTGAAAGAATGGTGGATGAGTTTAAATGTAAACAAACTGTGAAGTCATTTAATTCTGTTCTTAATGTGATAGTTCAGACGGGGTTATATCGTCGTGCATTGGATTTTTATGCTGATGTTGTGAATAATAATAGGAATATTATGCCAAATGTGCTTTCTTTTAATTTATTTATTAAGACCTTGTGTAAGCTTCGGAGGGTTGATAGAGCTATGGAGGTGTTCAGAGAAATGGGCACTTGGAAATGTGAGCCGGATGTTTATACGTACTGTACTTTGATGGATGGGTTGTGTAAGGATGACCGGATTGATGAGGCAGTTATTCTTTTGGATGAAATGCAGATAGAGGGATGTTTTCCTGTTCCAGTAACATTTAATGTGTTGATTAATGGGCTTTGTCGGAAAGGTGACTTGGCTCGAGCTGCTAAGCTTGTGGATAACATGTTTCTTAAAGGGTGTGTTCCGAATGAAGTGACATATAACACACTTATACATGGGTTATGCCTGAAAGGTAAATTGGAGAAAGCTGTTAATTTATTGGGTAGAATGGTGTCAAATAAGTATGTACCAACTGATGTAACCTATGGAACGATTATCAATGGGTTTGTTAAGAAAGGAAGAGCAACTGATGGTGTGCAGATCTTGTTGGCAATGCAGGAGAAAGGGCATCTAGCAAATGAATATGTCTACTCAGCACTAGTTAGTGGGTTGTTCAAGGAGGGAAAACCTGAAGAGGCGGTAAAAATATGGAAGGAAATGATAGAAAAGGGAGTGAAGCCTAATACAGTTACTTATTCCGCTTTTATAGATGGCTTGTGTCGGGAAGGCAGACCAGACGAAGCTAAGGAGATCCTTTCTGAGATGATTAAAATGGGTTGCAGTCCCAATGCTTTTACTTACTGCTCTCTGATGAAAGGTTATTTTAAAACTGGTGATAGCAACAAGGCTATACTTCTATGGAAAGAAACCGGTGGTATCACGTGCAATGAAATCTGCTACAGTGTACTCATCCATGGACTGTGTCAAGATGGGAAGCTCAAAGAGGCTATGATGGTATGGAAGCACATGTTAGGCAAAGGATTGGTCCCTGATGCCGTGGCTTATAGTTCAATGATTCACGGCCTTTGCAATGCTGGGTCTGTGGACCAGGGATTGAGACTCTTCAATGAGATGCTATGTAGAGGATCTGATTTTCAGCCTGACGTAATAGCATTTAATATAATTCTTAATGCTTTATGCAAGGCGGATAGAATTTCTCTAGCAGTTAATCTATTGAATACGATGTTGGATCAAGGTTGTGATCCTGACACAATTACATGTAATATTTTCTTGAAAACCTTGAATGAAAAAGAAAATCCATCCCAAGATGCGGAAGATTTTCTGGATAAGCTTGTGCTACAACTGTACAGGCGGCAGAGAATTGTAGGAGCTTCAAGAATTATAGAAGTGATGCTTCAAAAATTTCTTTATCCCAAGTCGTCTACTTGGGAAATGATTATTCGAGAACTTTGCAAGCCAAAGAAGGTTCAAGGAGCTATTAACAAGTGTTGGAGTGACCTTTTCATCCGACATTAGAGGTTAGTTTTTTCATTTGGATGCAAAAATGCAATATTCTGAAACTTCTGTTTCCCGTGAGCACATTGCTCGTAAGAGGATAAAGAGGACATGGACATGGACATGAGATTCTTTCAGAAGATCCATTCTGTACATTTCAGAATTTGGATCGTTCTACTTGATACATCAAACAATTACACAATGACAGGATGACTGTTTATTTCCAAACAGACACTTACATCCATAGTTTAATGTTCTGTTTTTCTGTTAGTCTAAATGCATGTCTGTTGCACGTGTATCTAACAGAAAATGACATATTTGTCGATTATTTATATAAAGCTCTTAAGTGGATACAGAAACCTCACAATTTTGATAATCTAGCATTGTTAAGTCATTAGGATATTAAAAAGCAAGTTGTATCCCTTGTAGATTCCCCTGACAATTTTTTGAACTTTGTTGTGAACCTTGGTCTTAGCATAGCCCATATTTTGTTATCTTACATATTGTAGTCGTTTGCATCTGCTCGATGCCAGCAATGAAACTACTAACTTCATCAAAAAGGATATTAAAAGAAAGTGTCTACGGCATTGAATATTTTCTTCTTTACTTTCTTACCAATCTGTTAGATTTGAAATCTAAAAGTTCTAATCCACAAATTTTTTACGCGCCAGTTTTGAAAATTGATGATAATTCAATCAATACCTTTAGTCATTCACTATCATTTAGAAATGATTTAGTGAGCCTAGAAAGAGTTGTTTACATTTCTTATTTACCTTTTGCTTCCTCTTTGTTTAAATTTGCATCAAGACGTGTACTATAATGTTCAATTATGAGAGAGAGAAAATGCCAACAAAGTTTCTGTGTATATCTTATGAAGTAAGTTCAAAATTCCGTTTGCTTATTTTTTTTCTTATATAATATTCCCTGTGGTAAGAGAGAATGTGAATAGCAGGGGTTATCAAAGTCTAGTGTAAATGCTGATACCAAATCTTTGGAGCTTTCCGGAAAGATGTTAGCGTCAAATGTTGATTTACTTTGTTTCTTGTGAAAAAATGTTTTGGATTTGAAATAAGCTGTAGATATTTTGTATTTGACTGATAATGTATCATTAGATATCAAATGGATGAGATTTTGCTTTCTACCAACAATAAAGATCTCATCCATTGTATCATTAGATATCAAACAATGGATGAGATTTTGCTTTCTACCAACAACAATCATAGGCAAGTTCTTATTTTGAAGTGCAAGAGAAACAGACAGTTTCAATGTTAAAACCAGCTTTTTATAACGCTCAGAGTTACTCTAGAAATGTTCTAAGCAAGAGCAATTAGATTGTCCATGTTTTGTATAACCTAGCTTCATCCCTTATACATCAGCGGAACATTTTTCTCAGGGAAAAAAAATAACTGGACAGAAAAAACAGAACAAATGATAGTTTTTACAGAGTGACTACCACTGAGCTGAAGCTACTAGGTATTGATTTGCTGAATCCATAACAAAGTACTACCAGGCTGCAGGTCTCTCTTCTGTGCTGTCACGATCCAAATGGCCATGAGTGGCACCCACACTAATCATTATGTGGGAGAACCATCTAAACCGAATCATTACCCAAACACTTAGTCAATATTAAGATGATATTATTATAAAATTCAACATAATAACAATAATCCAGGACTAATCATTATTAATGTGGAAGTCAAACAAACTACTTACTAAAATTTTCAAGACCCGAAAGTCATCTTACAAGAACTACTAACAAGGATCATATCTAAAGTGATATCCAAAAATAAAGTAAATAAAGAATGTTTCATTGTCCGAAATATGGACAAGAACAAATAAGATGACCCATGGCAGTCTGGAGACGGAGTGCTCATCCTTGGATCAAAATCTGCTATCAAACTCTAGAGGTGTGGTCATGTCTGAGCCTAGAACACTTTCTGCACTCAACAAAAGGAGAGTACAAGGTAGTATCAGTACAAACCACTATGTACTGGTAGGTATCATAGGTCAACTCAACTTAATAATATGCAAACAACATAAATCAAATAACAAGTAGATTAGCTTCATCACATAACAAATACTCAATGAATCAACATTACAACGACAGGTCAAACAGTGCTCACAAACAAGTCACATAACTATCAAGAGTATCAACTATACTGTAAACATCCACAGAATCAACACAATTATGTACATACATGCTATGGAACTTATTTTTGCCCAAATAGTCATGACCTGCAGGAAACAATCTATGTTCATGTACCGTACCGGCGTGGTACCCGATCCAACATAAATATAAACGTACCGGCGTGGTACCCGATTCAACATAAATATATCCGTACCGGCGTGGTACCCGATCTAACATATATAAGTATTATCAATATCAGTTTACACAACCTCACAGCATACAACACAATGTGTCAAGTTTACAAGTACACTTAGGGGTCGTTTGGTAGACTATAAGAATAATGCAAAATAGTGTGTTAATAATGCTTGCATTAGTAGTGCTTGTATTAGTTATGCTGGTATTAGTTATACATACGATATTTCTTACACACTGTTTGGTTTGATGTATTAAAAAAAATATAAAATATAATTTTTATCAAATAATATTTATTTACTAAAATACCCTTTAATTAACATTTTATACTCTATTTCCAATCTTCTGTCAGAAACAAAAACTTTTCTTCACTTATCTACAAGCAGTAATCACATATGCTAAGATTTCTTCTCTAGCAATTTGTGTAGATGACCAAAACGTTTCTTTACTTATCTACGAGCAATATCCCATATGCTAAGATTTCTTCTCTAGCAATTTCTGCAGATGACCACAATGAAAGTCTCTAATTGGGAGCAACCGTAGCTATTGTAGAAAGAAACTTAATTATCACTTTGTCTAAATCAAAAATTTTGACTACGAAACCGGCGAAAAGTTCGTCGGAAAAAGAGATACTACTGGGACAAGAATGGGAAAGTTTGCCAGAATGAACATTGAAGCTGCACCAAATTTCCAGTGAAATGAGATACTTTTGGGACAAGAACGGAAAAGGAATTGGGAAAAAGTTGAAGGGTAAATTCGTCATTTAATTAGATAATACATGTGTTGAAAGCTATGTATTTACTAATACATAGAAAAGTGGTGGTATTAGTTGTGCGTAGCATAATACACAATAGAGTATATAATTAATACTTGAATTAGTTATACATAGATTAAAAAAAATACCAAACAAGGTATTAATAGTACATAAAAGCTAATGCAAGCATTAATTTCTTATCACAATATACCAAACGACCTCTTAAAGTCATAAGACAAATCCATCGTAAATTTTCAATAAACATTTATACACGCATCAACAATCCAAACATCAACAATTTCAAGCATGTCCGAATACCAATCAACAAGTATCCAATTTAAGAGCCTCCAATTAAACCGTAACCTACCTCAACCGAAGAATTCAAACGCGAGCTAATTTGTCAAGGTCTTACCCTTCCGTAAAGTTTTCGAAAGGTCCAAATCTGTTCAAAAATATAATTCTCGCATGAATAGAAATCTAGTAACACCCATTTTATAAATTCATACTCCTAAAATTCTAGAGCTAAAACCTAATTGTATCACAACTATAATTGTAAATACGATAAGAAATTAATACTACAATTCTCGAAGAAAACATAAAATAAAATAAAATAAAAGCGAACGAAGCATGCAATTCGTTCACTGTTTTTCTTAATCCTCAAACTGCCAACCAAATAGTCAATCTTCCCAATTCTTAATAAGGACGAATAGTCCACTAATCATTAACAACTTAAGCTTTAATCATTTATACATAATTAATCTTCTAACTTTTCTAAAACCTAATGAAAACAAAAACGTTGGCAGCACACGGTAGTAACAAAAGTTTGATCAATTTCTTTACAGATTCTTACTTGCCACTTTTCAATCATTACAGGTAATGATTGTTATCATTATTTTCCACTAACTACCTTTCAATGTTTGGGAAATAATTGCAAGATCATTAAACACCAACTTACCCCATGCCTTAACCCCTCACGCCATTATCAAACAAAGTAGCAATTTGCTCAATTTTTCTAACCTGGGGATGTCGAGAGACCCTTTCCACAGCCACGAATGAAAAAATATGGTACTGCTAACTGCTGCGCCCAGCCACTGCTTTTGTTTCACACTTCTGGGGTATTATATTATTGTTATACAGGGTAAACCCTTTCTACTTAATTCAATTCTTATATTAACCACACATAAATAAATAAATAGTTATTTTGACCCATTAATTTATTAATTAAACAATTATTAAAAATACCCAAAACTTTCAAACACCTCAAGAATTGGTACTACTCATCACCATAAGTCATAAAGTATGTACCAACTACGGAAAACGCTAAAATAGAGAAGATGAGAAAATTTCACAAACGAACGGGAGGGTCGTTACATCAGATACTAATTAAACAACCGTTCGTCCCTGAATGAAAAAACAACAGACGATAAGGGGAAACATGAAATTACCTAAATCAACAAAAAAATGTGGATACTTGCTACGCATGTCTGCTTCGGTCTCCCAAGTGGCCTCCTCAATAGGATGATTCCTCTACTGGACCTTCACAGATGCAATCTCCTTAGTCCTCAACTTACAAACAAGCAAATATCTAGCTGAGTCTATGTGTACCCCCGTCGCCCCAGACTCGGAAGGTTCAATCAGCATATAGCAACACAAGGCATATTCTTCACCCATATATATGCAACCGTCCTATACCAACTGATAAATATAGGTGCATACTGATGATAGGTGATGCGCATACAGAAATGAATGCAAAGTACACAATCAATATCACAACTCATCATAACCGTCCTCATCAGAACCATCATTATCGTAATCCACCTCCGGCCTTGCCGGATATCAACACATCATCAATAGTATCCTCCGACTTTGTCGGGTATCAACATCATCACAACAGTATCCTCCGGCCTTGCCGGATATCAATATCATCACAATAGTATCCCCCGGCCTTACCGGGTATCAATATCATCACCATAGTATCCTTCGGCCTTATCGGGTATCAATATCATCACAATAGTCATTACGGAATAACATACACTAAAATACTCATAAAAAAATAGTCACATCACCATAGAATATCTATCTAATCAATACTTCTCAACTATTCGTTATTAGCTAACCAACACTTATTATAATAAAATCACTAGTTCGCTAGTCATCACATAACCTCGAGTTATTAGCCTAAACATTATCCTTCACGCAATCTTTATTCATGGGATAGCAACTATCCACTATTTATTTAATAACCAACATCTAACATCAAGTCAAGGTTCATCACTAGACCAAAACCATCATTTATCCACCATTCATTATTATCAACTAATCATCCTCTATCCATTAATCATTAGTAGACAAAATATTACTGTTTGTCACCTAACCATTTTTTATTAATTGGCACCATTCATCATCTAACCACCGTTTACCAACTAGTCCTTGCTTAACTATTCATTAGTTAACCATTTAGCAACTATTCAAGGTTATTAACCAGTCACCTCTTATTACCAACATCTCTTATTATCTAGCCTCATTAACACACAACTTCTCGTTTATCGACTAATCGACATCACAAACTTAGTTATCAATAACTACTAATCTTCACCTATGCTACACCCGACCTCACCATAAGTCACAAATTAACCATCGCTAGCTACCATGTTTCAATTAATCAAGATTCATTAACTAATACATTAGATTCCTAACCATCAAGTGCTATAGTCCTCTAATAGGCAACTAGTTACCACACAACTTAAACCATTAATTAGGCAGAACAATCGTAAAATCATATTTCAGCTACAATCACAATAATTACCGATATAATACTCATGAATGTACCAAATCTATGCATGTCATCACCAGTATTCAATCAATAAAGTCGTAAGCAACATACCGGATCTTCCTCCATCCCATACTGGAGAGATGTGTATACAAATATATATGTATTCATAAACTGTAATCGTATCCGTTACACTGATAAACACTCCTTGAATATTCAAATATTATCATAACACAACCCTTGGCCCATTAATTTATCCGAAATAGTCACAATATCATAATCACGGCCTTAGGCCCATATACATATTCGAAATTCATATCGATAATCATATTTATAAGCCGTAGCATATTTCTAATCATCTCACCTGTAGGAGGTATCTCACATATTGGAGGCATAATATAGATAGACATGTAATCATCTATTAGATATCTTATATCGATAGGTCCAATACATCATCACTATGAGGAATATCACCTCTCTAGGCCAATTTGCATATCTAAGAGGAAATAGCACCTCTATAAGCCAATCAACAAATCTAAGAGGAAATAGTATCTCTATAGGCCACATAACGTGTCTAAGAGAAATATCTATCTCTAAAGGTCCATTATCGCTTCCACAAGAAATATCATAACTATAACTCAAAAGCCACAATCCCGGAATATCAACAAGTTACCAAGTTACGAAGTAGCCTTATTCTAAGGCTTACTAGCCTCATCTATGTCTAGCATCCGCAACTAAGTCCACAAAACTTAACAAAAGTTTAGGCCTAAGTGGGTCAGACGATCCCACTTCTAATCCTCAATTCCATAATTAGGCACACTATGCCCCAAACTAGGCTAAGGTATCTAGTTCATCTTCTAGATGTCAAGTAAGCCATATTCAAGCCTAAGATAGCCGCTTCGACTAGAAACAAGGTATTCAAGTCAATTCTACTCAACTTACGGTTTCAAAACTATCACACTAGCCCAATAAGGCTAAATATACAAATCATGCTTCAAATACTAAAACCACATCCCAAAAATAGGTTTACATCATAACCACGCTTCAACTAATCTAAACTAAAGAGGAAAAGCAATAGGATTAAAAAGGGGTATAAACATGCCATTTTATGGGTCCCACAAAATTAGAGCCTACAACACATTATCCTCCACAACATTGTTAATATCCATCCAATCATCATACCTTAACCACTCAACAGGAAATATCCACGAAGTATCACTCAAGGAAAGATCAATCATGTCATTTAATAATTCATTTATTCTCCCATTTAGGATCATCCTTAATTATTTTATGAATGTAACTAAGCCATTTGATTTTGCATTGCCACTATCATGAAAATTACTATCCTCTAAAAGTGTCATATATCAGCCAACTTTGTGGGACATGCAAATGCATAACTCAGCCACAAGGTCAAGTCAATAATAATTTATCTTCTCAAAAAATTTCCTAATGCATAAATCCACAGCTATAACTTATGTCCTGACAATCACTAACTCGATATTTTTCAACGACAAACACTTCATGGTCAAGCCAAACCTCTCTTATATCACTAACACCAATTTAAGATATATAGAGTCATTCTTATTTCTACCTAACAATATTTTTATTACGGGCTTTACTTAACTCTTAATCATCTCAAGAGTGGTCCCCTCACCACTAGCACATAAACAAGGCAAAACAAAATAAATCAATTATAGGTCATTGACAGTCTCATAACCAATATCACATTCCAGACAAGTCATCGATCAAATTTTGTAGGTATCAACAACCTCTACTAGTGTTTGTCACTTTTATTTAAAATTTATTATTTTGCCAAGCATTAAGAATTCGTTCACATAAGAAACTCATTATAATTTCAATAATAGAACTGCATAAAAATTCTAAATACAGTCTCAATGGTCGAACCACACAAGGATTTCCAAATAATATCATATAATCGAACTACACAAGGGTTCATCCACAACATCATTAACAAGAACCTCTCATCACGGAAAACACATATCACCTCAGTCTTTTATTCATGTCACTTTTTCACCATCTTTTCTTGACATTATATTATCATATCATCCTCTCAATTCTCATACCATCAATCTCATCAGTATACTAGTACCAAAAATAAGTAAGCACCATAGAACTTCTAGTTACACAATAACAAGAAATCAAATACAAGAAATCAAATAATCCCATCACATTTATCAACAAAAATAACTTAGTCAATTTTCATCACTTACCAAAAATAATTCACAACAATGACAAAAATTTAGCAACACAAGTTTAGCCAAATATCAAACACAAACAATCAATAAGTTCACAACTTTCATAAGTCTTTACCTATTAACAATAACTTTTAGACCTTATTAACAGATACCAATTGAAATCTCCTAGATTTTTATTCAACATTATTAAGATACCAATTGAAATTATCTAAATACCAATTGGACTCAATATAGTAGTCCAAGATTAGGATGACATGATGGAGAGAAAGAAAGAAAAGTGACTTCTACATGCCTCGTATCCTTACGAAGATTGGGTATGGGGCCCTACACACCAATCTACGGAACTCTACTTGACATTGCTCTTATTAACAGATACCAATTGGAATCCCCAGATACCAATTGAATTCAAGTAATATCATGTAAGAAAGAAGAATTTGAATTTTCCTAGTGTCCTATAGCCTCTCGAAGAAAAGTACAGAGGTCTCTGCACCGTTCTGCAAGACTCTACTAGACATGTTCTTGTACGACGAGATCGACGAACCTGTCTTTGATACCAACTTTGTCACTACCCAAATGGCCATGAGTGGCACCCACACTAATCATTCTGTGGGAGAACCATCTAAACCGAATCATTACCCAAACACTTAGTCAATATTAAGATGATATTATTATAAAATTCAACATAATAACAATGATCCAGGACTAATCATTATTAATGCGGAAGTCAAACAAACTACTTACTAAAATTTTCAAGACCCGAAAGTCATCGTACAAGAACTACTAACAAGGATCATATCTAAAGTGATATCCAAAAATAAAGTAAATAAAGAATGTTTCATTGTCTGAAATATGGACAAGAACAAATAAGATGACTCATGGCAGCCTAAAGACGGAGTGCTCATCCTTGGATCAAGATCTGCTATCAAACTCTAGAGGTGAGGTCATGTCTGAGCCTAGAACACTTTCTGCACTCAACAAAAGGAGAGTACGGGGTAGTATCAGTACAAACCACTATGTACTGGTAGGTATCATAGGTCAACTCAACTTAATAATATGCAAACAACATAAATCAAATAACAAGTAGATTAGCTTCATCACATAACAAATACTCAATGAACCAACATTACAACAATGAAACGACAGGTCACAAACAAGTCACATAACCATCAAGAGTATCAACCATACTGTAAACATCCATAGAATCAACACAATTATGTACATACATGCTATGAGACTTATTTTTGCCCAAATAGTCATGACCTGCAGGGAACAATCTATGTTCATGTACCATACCGACATGATACCCGATCCAACATAAATATAAACGTACCAGCGTGGTACCCGATCCAACATAAATATAACTGTACCGGCGTGGTACCCGATCTAACATAAATATATCCGTACCAGCGTGGTACCCGATCCAACATAAATATATCCGTACCGGTGTGATACCCAATCCAAAATATATAAGTATTATCAATATCAGTTAACACAACCTCACAGCATACAACACAATGTGCCAAGTTTACAAGTACACTTATGTAATACCCCAAAAAATCCAAACCAATATTAGAGCCATGTACCAAGCTCATGCATAGTACATCATGGTTCTTTTATAGTTTTATGAGTATTTTATATGTATATTAAGGCTTCAAATAACTCTCAGCTATCATACGAATCAAAACATTATTTACCGATTGAATTCTTGAGAAGGATATTGGTATAGTCAACTTCAAACGAGCATATCTCTCATTATTCTTGGAATTTTTGAGATAATGATCTATCAACAGATAGATAATTGAATTATCTTTCCAACAATATCAATTTTGCCTAAATCTGATATCGGAGCAAAGAATTATTCCTATTTTACTCCAGCATGTCAGGCTGGAAACAGTGTGACGACATTCGTGATAGCTTACCATATTTGTGACGCCCTATCACGAAGGTCGTCATCCTTAGGCAGAAACCAGATCCTAAGTGACGACATTCGTGACATCTTACCACATTTGTGATGCCCTATCACGAAGGTCGTCAGCCTTAGGCAGAAACCAACTCCTAAGTGACGACATTCGTGATAGCTTACCACATTTGTGATGCCCTATCACGAAGGTCGTCAGCCTTAGGCAGAAACCAGCTCCTAAGTGACGACATTCGTGACAGCTTATCACATTTGTGATGCCCTATCATGAAGGTCGTCATCCTTAGGCAGAAACCAGCTCCTAAGTGACGACATTCGTGATAGCTTACCATATTTGTGACTCCCTATCACGAAGCTCGTCAGCCTTAGGCAGAAACCATCTCCTAAGTGACGACATTCGTGAAAGCTTATCACATTTGTGATGCCCCATCACAAAGGTCGCCAGCTATGATTTTTCAGCAACTGGGAATTTATTTCATAAGGGTATTTTGGTCATTTCCTTCACCTTCCACGACTTATAACCCTAAAGAGGCGTAATTTTTCCCATTTTTTTTCTTCAGTTAAGCATCTCAAAAACCCTCTCTTACGCTCTCAACCACAAGATTAGGGTTTCCATCAAACTCATCTCTCAAAAGCAAAATTCAAGCCTTTTTTCAAGATAATTGAGAATTAAGTTTCCCAATCCAAGAACTCTCCAGCAAATCATCAAGGTTTCCTTTCTAAGGTATGCGCAGTGTTCATCTATGGATCCAATCCATTCATAGAGCTCAAGAACCTTGTTTTAAATATTATTTTGTAAACTTTTTGTGGTGATATGAGTATGTACATGTTGACGATTGTTGTTTAAGTTTCAATGTGATGTCTAAAGGTGTTTTCATGGAATATATATGTTTGTTAATTGAAAACCATGAACTTTAGGTGGTTTAATATGGTGCAAGTATGAAACTCACCTATGCCTTAAAGAATGCATGCAAGGTGTTTGATAAAATGCTTAGGATGCTAGAAATTCATGTTTGTATGGTTCTATGATGTCTAAATGACAAGTCCATGTTAGCTATAAACTTCAATATGAATCCCATGTTTTTCATGTGTTGCTATTGTGGTGGTATGAAGCATGTAAGATAATGGAGATATATAATATGTACATGAAATATATCCATGTATTCCCTACAATGTTTAAGATGTTGAATAACTATATGAAATATGATATCCCCTACTTATGATATTATGAATTGTGGACTCAAATCTCAAGTCATGTCATGTGTGTCAGTTTCCTTCTATCGAGTCCTGGGGGTATTCGTACCCGAAAAAAATAGTTGTGTGCCTAGAGCCATGTCATGTTGTCACGATAATCTTAGTCAAGCTATAATCTATAAAACTCAGTCAGTCATGTGACTCAGGAAAACCTCAGAAATCTCATGATCTCAGTTAACTCTCAGATAATAGTACTACTCCGTCAGTCAACGGAAGTCAGTTAATCTGTCCATGTACAATCAGTTGAATCATGTTTAGTCTCTTCAGATAGGAGTAGAAGTTAGCACCGAGTGAACCCAAGGATGGGGACTCACCTACCAGTTTAGGGTGTGATTCTTAGCAATCATCCTTGTGTTCCAGAACTACGTAGCCAGCGTAGGTTGAGACATATTAGCCTATCAGATTAGGGTTGATGAGGTGGCTTAACTTGTCAGTTTAGGGTTCCCACCATTCTCCTTTTGAATACCTGCCAGCTAAGGGTCACCCACAACTGTCCTTACCAGTGGCGCGGTATTGACACCCCTTCAGTCGGGGTAGAGATTGGACCCCAACTTAGCTATATACGTTATTGGGGCATGTCGATTAAACAACTACCTCCCACAGTTTCAGAATCAGTCTCAGTAAAAGAACTCAGATAGGTTTTCAGATTTCAGCATATCAGGACTGTCAGACTCAGTTACAGTACAGAACTTAGATAGTTCCATCAGATTTAGGATTGTTAGATACAGTCGCCCATGTTATCAGAATTTCAGTATCAGTCATGTTAGCCATCAGTAAACCATGTATTAGCATACAGGACTAGCTATCATGCACCCACAATTTCAATTACTATGTATGCGTGTTTGTACTCTTATGTTCATGTAAGTCAGACAGTTAGCATTGTTCATGCATGTAAACCCTGTTTATATTTAGCCTACCTCACTCGTATACTCAGTACATTCCCTCGTACTGACGCATTTACGCTATGTTGCTTTCTTTTTATGTTACACCATAGGTTCAGAGACACGAGCTCCAGATCAGCAGTTGCAGTAGCATTTCCAGTCGCAGAGATTCAGTGAGTCCTCTTCATTCGAGGATAATATGATTTGATTTATTCATTATTATTTTAGCCAGTTATCAGTTTACGGAGTTAGTTGGAGACATGTTCCTTCAACTCCTTATTCAGACAACACTTAGAGGCTTTCAGATTCAGTATTCAGACTTATGTTCAGATTTGATTCAGTTTTCAGTTGTTTTTGGTATCTTTCACCCATATTGATGTTATGTTTTGACAGATTCTTTATTCAGTTGAACTTTATGGCTTACATGTTCATGTTTTCTACATTATTACGTTATATATTGTAGTGTACAGGTACAGATATCAGTCATGGGTTAGCTTGTGATCTTTCGGGGTCATAAGCACCGTGTAGCATTCCGGTTTAAAAAAATTGAGGCGTTACAAACTTGGTATCAGAGCCTAAGATTCAATAGAGTCCTAGGAAGTCTGAAAGTTGCATCTAGTAGAGTCTTGTACATGGGTGTGTTGCGCGCCACATTTATGTACAAGAGGTTATGAGATGTTTTAGGAGCAGTTCGCTTTCTTCAGTATTCATGTCGTGCTAGTAAACATAATTTCAAGTCAGTCTCTCAGTCTAATCCGTTTTTCTCTTATTTCAGAAACATGCCTCAAAAGAGAAGAAATCAGCCAGCTCCTCAGCCCGAAGATCCTTTGGGCGAACATGTTTCTCATGTGGAGTTCAGGACCGCATTTACCGCTCTTGATCAGTCTATAGCTACCCAGAATGAATGACCAGCAATCGTTCCGGCCAACCCAGTGGCCAATTCAGCAACAACTAGGATTCGGGATTTCGCCCGAATGAACCTTTCGTCCTTCTTTGGGTCTAAGACATACGAGGATCCTCAGGAATTTGTTGACCAAGTCCAGAAGGTCATTGATATCATGGGAGTCACTTTTTCTCAGAGTGTCGAGATAGACGCATACCAATTGCAGGATGTCGCTCACACTTGGGACAAGCAGTGGTTAGCAGAAAGGTTAGAGGATGCAGGTCCTGTTGAGTGGGAAGAATTTGTCACGGCTTTTTTAGACAGATTCTTTCCCCAAGAGCTGAGAGAGGCCAAAGTTCTTGGGTTCATCAATCTCAGGTAGGGAAATATGATAGTTAGAGAGTATTCTCTTAGATTTACTCAGCTAGCCAGATATGCCCCTCATGTGGTTGCAGACAACAGGGCTAAGATGAGCAAGTTCGTGTCAAGGGTGAATGATAGTGTGGTAAATGAGTGTAGGTCTGCGATGCTGAATAATCATATGACTTTAGCCAGGCTCATGACCCACGCTCAACAGATAGAGGAGCAGAAGGTTAAGACTAGGGAGAGGCAGAACAAGAGAGCAAGAGCAGGCAGTTTCAGTTTTGCTCAACCCAAATCAGAGGGAGGAAATCGTTCGCAGTTTCGTCCTAAGTCAGCAGTTCCAGCACCTTCCTCCGTTAGTTCCCCAATGCCAAAGTTCAGGGACGGCAATAGAGACAGAGCACCAGGCTCTAAATCTTAGGGCAATGTTAGCAGTGCCCGAATAAACCCCCTTTGTCAGACTTATGGTAAGAACCACAAGGGTATTTGCAGAGCCGGTAGTGATGTCTATTTTGGTTGTGGTAAGCCAGGCCATAGGATTAGGGAGTGTCCTCATCCAGGCCCTCAGGTTCATCAGAATCGTTCCACAGCTCAGTTCGGTCGCCCGAACCAGCAGGGTGCCACTTTCAGTGCTACTAGTGGGCAACGCCCAAATAGACTCTATGCTCTTCAGACCCGACAGGATCACGAAATTCTCCTGATGTCGTTACTGGTATGTTACAGATTTTCCATGTTCATGTTTATGCTTTGCTAGACCCAGGTGCATCCTTGTCTTTTGTCAGTCCATACATAGCAGGCGATTTCAGAATCAGTCACGAAATTTTAGTAGAGCGCTTTTCAGTCTCTACCCCAGTGGGTAAAACCATCATAGCTCGGCGGGTATACAGGAACTGGCCGGTTATGATATTTCAGAAATCCACGTCAGCAGATTTAATCGAGTTAGAGATGATTGATTTTGATGTCATTCTCGGTATGGATTGGCTTCATTCTTGCTATGCCATAGTTGACTGCAGAAATAAGATATTTCAGTTTCAGTTCCCGAATGAGCCCGTCCTAGAGTGGAAGGGTAGCACTTAATTACCGATATAATACTCATGAATGTACCAAATCTATGCATGTCATCACCATTATTCAATCAATAAAGTCGTAAGCAACATACCAGATCTTCCTCCATCCCATACCTGAGAGATGTGTATATGTTTTCATAAACTGTAATCATATCCGTTACACTGATAAACACTCCCTGAATATTCAATTATTATCATAACACAACCCTTGGCCCATTAATTTATCCAAAATAGTCACAATATCATAATCACGGCCTTAGGCCCATATACATATCCCAAACTCATATCGATAATCATTTTTATAAGTCGTAGCATATTTCTAATAATCTCACCTGTAGGAGGTATCTCACATATTTGAGGCATAATATAGATAGACATGTAATTGTCTATTAAATATCTTATATCAATGGGTCTAATCCATCATCACTATGAGGAATATCACCTCTCTAGGCCAATTTGCATATCTAAGAGGAATAGCACCTCTATAAGCCAATCATCAAGTCTAAGAGGAAATAGTATCTCTATAGGCCACATAATGTGTCTAGGAGGAATATGTATCTCTAAAGGTCCATTATCGCTTCCACAAGAAATATCATAACTATAACTCAAAAGCCACAACCCCGGAATATCAGTAAGTTACCAAGTTAAGAAGTAACCTTATTCTAAGGTTTACTAGCCTCATCTATGTCTAACATCCACAACTAAGTCCACAAAACTTAACAAAAGTTTAGGCCTAAGTGGGTCAGACGATCCCACTTCTAATCCTTAATTTCCATAATTAGGCACACTATGCCCCAAACTAGGCTAAGGTATCTAGTTCATCTTCTAGATGTCAAGTAAGCCATATTCAAGCCTAAGATAGACGCTTCGACTAGAAATAAGGTATTCAAGTCAATTCTACTCAACTTACGATTTCAAAACTATCACACTAGCCCAATAAGGCTAAATATACAAATCATGCTTCAAATACTAAAACCACATTCCAAACATAGGTTTACATCATAACCACACTTCAACTAATCTAAACTAGAGAGGAAAAACAATAGGATTAAAAATGAGTACAAACATGCCATTTTATGGGTCCTACAAAATTAGAGCCTACAACATATTATCCTCCACAACATTGTTAATATCCATCCAAACATCATACCTTAACCACTCAACAAGAAATTTCCACGAAGTATCACTCAAGGAAAGATCAATCATGTCATTTAATAATTCATTTATTCTCCCATTTAGGATCATCTTTGAATGTAACTAAGACATTTGATTTTGCATTGCCACTATCATGAAAATTACTATCCTCTAAAAGTGTGTCACGACTCGAACTAGGGCCTGATCGTGACGGACATCCCGAAACATGAAGTCCAGTTCGTCCTACTCTATCTGATCTGGTAATCATGCACAACATTTATATCATAAAAGAAAATATGAAAATATAATCTGATACGGAAACATGGTTATTAACTCTGAGTTTCAAGACAAATGAAAGCTACAATTCAAAACATCTGAATAAGATTTGACTCAGTCTGCAAAATCTCTACTACATCTCAAAACTGTATCTGAAGACTGGGACGAGGCCCCCAATAGACCAAAACAACGGAATACATAATCTGAAATAACAGGCCTTCTAGAACAAAGAAGGCACACCACTGCACGGGTCACTTCTTTCTGAAATACTCTACTGATTAGTCGAACCCTTAGACTGAGCCTGCGAACCTGGGAGGTAGGGGGTCAATACAGATGTACTGGTACGTAGAGCAAATCCAAAATAATACTTTATATTCAATATATATGAGAGCAATTTAAAACATTTCATAAACATATCATAGAGTAAGAAATCTCATGGGCATTTTCGAAAGACTCTGTAAAATCATCTGAACTCTGTGATGCTCTTTGTTTTACATCTGCTTTAGGTTGTATACCCTACAACTCTGAAATTCCACGGGCTATATGGAATCAGCCATTGACTCGGCGAGGAAGCCTCCAACCCAAGTGTGCCGCAAGGGTTGGAGTGTCTGACTCTGCTACGCCACACGGACGTTGCCAAGGTAAAAATAATATACCCGGATCAGCAAATTACAATTTTAGGCTAAGAGTTACTTGAACTTTAGCCCTCTTTAGGCAACCACCTAACTCTCTTTATGCCCATTTTTAACTCTTTAAGACATGCAATCTCTGAAAACATACTCTGAAAACTCTAACTCTGTTATGGCATACATTTATATGGTATCGTCATACCATTGACTTGCAAGTCACATCTTTGAGCCATTTTTAGCATATTTCAATCTCTGTTTTCAAAACATAAATTCGGGACCACCATATCAATGAATCACTTCAAAGAACTCTTTCTCTAAAACTCATGTAAACACATGTATGCAACTCTCTTTGTCAAACTTTCAATGATGCAAGGTGGTCATGTCAAAGCTCTTATCTCATGCAAATCTTTCTCTTTTAACAAAATATATTTACATCAAGAAACTCCCTCACTTAAATCTCTGAATCAGGCTCAAAATACTATGGTATTTGAGTAAACTATTTTCAAGCCATAAATCATGCATTTCAAATCCTTCACATTAAGATCATAAACTTAAAGTCATCACAAGAGAGGGATTTCATAAGTTGTGCTCTCAAACAATCTTCAATCTAAATTTTCATACATATTCATATACATGTAAATAAATTTAAGGGGATAAGGCCTAAAGGCCAAAACAACAATATCATTAAACCTGCATAAAGCATAAAATCATGGATCTTAAAAGCCCTTTAACAAATTCATGCTTGATGATTTTTAAGTCATAATTGGATGTTTTCAACAAGCCCATGTAGTTTTAGGATAAACCCCGCGTACCTCTATTTAGGAAATTAAAGGATGATTCTTGACGCCCACAGCTTGGAGATTCCAAATCTTCAATCAATTTCTAAAACCTAGGGTTGAATCTTGAGTTGTTTGGGTTTTCTTGTTTGAAACCCTAAGGAGTGTTCGTGATGGTTTTTGAAGAAAATATGAATAATGTGGTCACTTGGGAGAAAAATACTGTGTTTAAGTTGATAAGGGGGTGAAAATTACCCAATATACCCTTAATGAGATGAAATAAAATATAACTAGGAGCCCGATTGTATGGGCCACCGCGACGCGGAGCCATCGCGTTGTCCCACTGGTTGGGACCTGGAACTTCAGCGCGACGCGCCATAATCGCGTTAGGCTACTGGAATTTGACAATTGTTAAATAGACCACCTCTTCGACACGCCAAGCTCCAAACGACTAGGGCTTAAATTAGCCATAACATCTTGCCCGGGTATCAGATTTTGGCGAATCTTATATCGACGGAAAGCTCATTCAATTTCCCACACTACATAATTGATTAACATGAAAAATTTGCATAGGATTTAAGGCTTTTGGATCATCTAAGCATAGAAATGAAGGTTTTCATTCTAGCCTAAAATGTGGGGTGTTACATTATCTCCCTCTTGAGATCATTCGTCCCCGAATGATGTGTAGGAATGTTGAAGCTTAAAGGTATGGAATAACGCGGACCTGATGTGCCTTCTAAGAAAGGACATAACTGATCTGAAACATTTAACTTCCATCGTGAAACTGAATTCTGAGCTGACTTGCCCTTACTTACTTTAGGGAGCTGATTCATGCTGAGAGTTTAGGATTCTCTTGAAGTGTTTATGGTCAGATCATACATATTGAATTTGGAAGTGATGAATTATGTATTTACGAATCATGAGGCAACAAGATTTAGATCGTACAAAGGTATTACACTGTCTGAGCTAAAATAGCTGGAAAAATTTGAGATTATGTGCTAAACTCTTATGAACTGAGTCATGACTAAGTAACTGAATATGAAACACGATGCTTGGACTGAACTGAGTTCGCAACTTACACAAATGGAATAGATTATCTTTTGGGTTGGTCATACGTGTTGGACTTGAGATAGTAGGACTGGGTGAAAAGGTGGAAAACCACAGTAACTTGTCTGCCTGATTGATAAACTGAATCATACTGGACACTTATACTTAACTGGAGTATCTCTTCAACACTCTTTCTAAAGAAGTTCTAGTAGCATTAGGGAGCAAAGAATCTCTGACATGAGTTACACAAGATATCCAACTAAGGAATCACAACAATGACTCTACTCTATAGCATGGAATATAGATATGTAACTCGTAAACTAGGATAGAATTACCAAACCTTAGGCAATGCAACTTCTTACTTTCAAGGTTAGCCACACTCCTAAAATACTCTCTCAACTATACTTTCCCCTTAAACGCCATGCTCATTGATTCCACTTATATTTCCATCTACTAATGTCTAAACTGAACTAAATCCCTTCACCATCTTCAAGCCTAACTCAAAATTTCAAGACACGCCACATAATACTGTAGTACTAGTCTGAATCATGAATTTAGTACTCCCTACATTTCACAATTCCTCATCTCCTGCATAATTCTTATTGCTACTCCAGCAATCACCTTCAACTTCGTATTAGACATTCACAAACACTCAAAGCATCCATCCATATGCATACAAACATGACATTCGAGCCTATCTTCATACCCACATATGTACTTCTAAACAACCACTCATAAAGCATATTTCTCATATTCTCTAATACGTTTATCCATAACAACTTCCTTGCTCTATTCAGCTGATACGCATAAAATATTCTCAACTAACCAAGCCATACACGAAACTTCACCACAAAATTCTTTCAACTTATGGACTAAGATAAAACAAACACACAACAATTTTTTTCCAAATGTAACACATAAAACTTCAACTAACCTTGACATGTATCAAAGACTTGGCCTCAAACTTACTCCACAACTAATGCCTTAACTCAAATAAGCACACCACTATCTTTCATCAACAAAAGATGTTTACTAAACACATGTTCATTATCATTATCTCGACCTAAGGGAAAAGGTCACTGAAAATTGGAATACCAAAATCCGGAACAGGAGGGGAGTACTGAGCGTAACTTGATACCCTACTGAGGCCTGAGGAATAGAGAGCTCACGACATGAACTCATTAAAGAGATCTAATCTGAGGACGTACCTGATATAAATCTGAATTTTCACTGATCATTAAGAGTATCACATGTGCACAAGAGTCATGAACTGCATGACCTGAATTTTTGGAATTCATAACTTACGAAAAGTGATTCTGACTGCTAAACAAACTGGGAACTCATCATACTAGGAACTAGGAGAGTACATGATTCCTTATCATATGCATGAACACGAGTTATGATCATGAATCTAAAACATAAAGCATGATCATGTATCAGAATAACTGAAGTAAACTACTGAAATAAAAATAGATTGAGCATCATTCTTTCTCATGACCAATTCCACAACTTACTGGCACATCCATTAGCATCTAAAAACTTGACTTGGTTACTCGTTCTATCATTTCCCCCTTAGATTTAATCCATTAAGTCTGTGAACCACTATATACACTCTGGTATAAACTGAAATCACTTTACTCCAGAGTTGGGGATATAACAATACACATAAAACTAAACTTACCCTGTAAGACAGTATCTTCATGTATAACAACCAATGCTAATACCTCCTTTTAAGATTCAACCCTTACGTTTCTATAGCCCCAAAAGTCATTATATAACAGCTTAAACATTCACCAACTTAGATTCTTCTAACACTAAACATGGATATCTCCAAACCTTTGATAGACCATTCCACTTCTATCATAGTCTACCAGCATCATGCCTGCAAACTTATATTTTTAAACCATGAGAATTACGATTATACAAAAAAAAGGCTCAACATCATTAATCATAACTCCCTAACTTAGCTATAAAGAACATCACATATTATCTAACTAGTCTTTCTCCACCTAGCAACTCAACGGTACTACTAACCACACAACATGCAATGATCCTTGAAAATAATGCAGCCCCATATCACCTTGGGAGTACTTCTACATCATACTCACAACATTAGACTTGATTACGAATCAAATAAACTTAAGCTCTTGTATACATTGTTCAAGACTACTAGATCACTTTCACACAACTAACATCCACCACATCAATTCATTATATCCACCTTGATCACCATCTACTATTCCAACTTAGTGTCTAGTTTTAGCTATGATGAACCACAACTTCACATAATTTTCTTACATGCCAAACATCTGAAAACATTAATCCACCAAAACTTCATAACAGTAAGGATCGATCACAATCCTATGATCTGTCTTATTTAAAATCCATTAACACATCCTCCTTCTACATATCATTACTTTTTACCCCTTCTATACAGCTAAACTTAGTTCATGGCTCCATAAGTCCCAACTAAACTCCCTCTTGCAACCTCAGGGGCATCAAAATTAACACCACTCATCCACCAAGCACCTTCATCAATAACCTATAATTTTCTTGCACGACAAACACCGTCAACAACTCTTTTCATACTTCAAGTAAACAACAATTCACCTTAACTAATCACTCTTTCTGTACCTTACCTTCAACTAAACTAACACACAGGGACGTATCACTTCATTACCAACTCAATCTCATGCAAAAGATTTGGCCATACATATATTCAATAAATCGCCCTTACCACTGTTCTTGCCAATACGTCACTAAACCCCAGTTCCAACGAACACAAGAACAACAAGATGAACAACAAGTTACTAGTGAATCAAAATAGGCCCCACACGACTCCACTAGACTTTGATTTTGTGTTTTGAACAAGAAATGAGATTAATGACAAGAAAACTATGCTAGTGAATCGAAAGAGCCTCACACGGCTTCACTAGACTTTGAGTTTCAACAACACAATGATAACAAGGTTACAAGAGATAGAAACTTGACACACAATAAACAAGGATCTAAGAATACATATCTAGCTCTGTATGAATAAAAATCTGAGTCAAACACTCCCCCCACAGACTATCATACAATCCACACATGCTTCTAGCCGCCACATTAGTCTATCACTATAAATGGGTAAATCATCCTCGAACATCAGTTATTCAACTAAACACATTTATCTACACAAAAGTCATCCTCACTCTGATTTCTAACCTTCTGACTTTGTATCACCGACTTCTTGGTCTAATCTCACTACCAATAGGTCATGACACCGACACTTTAACTTATACTACTACTCGGGTGGAAATACAATTCCAACATTCTGCTACACCTCTTCCCTCTTAAACATGACCTTTGCAACATAAATTTTTTTTTAAAGGAACTGAATACACTTAATACCGCAGGCTGAAAAGCATGATCTCTTTCAGCACGATCTCATCAGAATCAAAGTTCACACCAGAATCAATACACTCTGAAGCACTAACGGACTCTTCTCAAGTCCTTGCACAATTTTAAAAAAATATTATATGGCTCAATTAGGAAGGACCATACCATTTAGATTCTAGACTACTGCACTTGAATCACCTCAACGATGAGACATATCTGAAAACATCAAGGTAAGGAAAGAATTGGGATAACTTTACTTCCGTATGGGTGACACCATAGCACGAATTAGAGTATGAAAGAGGAGCATTCTGACTCTATCGCACAAACTAGAACATGAAGAAAGAGAGATATTCCTAAACGCCTAGTAGCCTCCTGCTTATAAGTGTGGCGCGCTACACAACCATAAACAAGACTCTACCCGATGCAATTTTGCAGACACCCTGGGACCATGAACCGTGCTCTGATACCAAGTTTGTCACGACCCAAACTAGGGCCTGACCGTGATGGACATCCCGAACCATGAAAGCCCGGTCGTCCTACTCTATCTGATCTGGTAATCATGCACAACATTCATATCATAAAAGAAAATACGGAAATATAATTTGATACGGAAACATGGTCATTAACTCTGAGTTTCAAGACATAAGAATGAAAGCTGCAATTCAAAAAATCTGAATAAGATTTGACTCAGTCTGCGAAATCTCTACTACATCTCAAAACTGTATCTGAAGACTGAGACAAGTCCCCTAGTAGACCAAAACAACGGAATACATAATCTGAAATATCAGGCCTTCTAGAACAAAGAAGGCACACCACTGCACGGGTCACTTCTCTCTAGAATACTCTACTGATTAGCCGAACCCTTAGACTGAGCCTCCGAACCTGGGAGGTAGGGGGTCAATATAGATGTACTGGTACGTAGAGCAAATCCAAATTAATACTTTATATTCAACATATATGAGAGCAATTTAAAATATTTCATAAACATATCATATAGTAAGAAATCTCATGGGCATTTTCGAAAGACTCTGTAAAATCATCTTAACTCTGTGACGCTCTTTGTTTTACTTCTGCTTTAGGTGGTATACCCTACAACTCTGAAATTTCACGGGCTATATGGAATCAGCCATTGACTCGGAGGGGAAGCCTCCGACCCAAGTGTGCCACAAGGGTTAGAGTGTCTGACTCTGCTACGCCACATGGACATCGTCAAGGTAAAAATGATATACCCGGATCAGCAAATCACGATTTTAGGCTAAGAGTTACTTGAACTTTAGCCATCTTTAGGCAACCACCTAACTCTCTTTATGCCCATTTTTAACTCTTTAAGACATGCAATCTCTGAAAACATACTCTGAAAACTCTAACTCTATTATGGCATACATTTATATGGTATCGTCATACCATTGACTTGCAAGTCACATCTCTAAGCCATTTTTAGCATATTTCAATCTCTGTTTTCAAAACATAAATTCGGGACCACCATATCAATGAATCATTTCAAAGAACTTTTTCTCTAAAACTCATGAAAACACATGTATGTAACTCTCTTTGTCAAACTTTCAATGATGCAAGGTGGTCATGTCAAAGCTCTTATCTCATGCAAATCTTTCTCTTTTAACAAAATATATTTACATCAAGAAACTCCCTCTCTTAAATCTCTGAATCAGGCTCAAAATACTATGGTATTTGAGTAAACTATTTTCAAGCCATAAATCATGCATTTCAAATCCTTCACATTAAGATCATAAACTTAAAGTCATCACAAGAGAGGGATTTCATAAGTTGTGCTCTCAAACAATCTTCAATCTAAATTTTCATACATATTCATATACATGTAAATCAATTTAAGGGGATAAGGCCTAAAGTCCAAAACAACAATATCATTAAACATGCATAAAGCATAAAATCATGGATCTCAAAAGCCCTTTAACAAATTCATGCTTGATGATTTTTAAGTCATAATTGGATGTTTTCAACAAGCCCATGTAGTTTTAGGATAAACCCCGCGTACCTCTATTTAGGAAATTAAAGGATGATTCTTGACGCCCACAGCTTGGAGATTCCAAATCTTCAATCAATTTCTAAAACCCAGGGTTGAATCTTGAGTTATTTGGGTTTTCTTGTTTGAAACCCTAAGGAGTGTTCGTGATGGTTTTTGAAGAAAATATGAACAATGTGGTCACTTGGGAGAAAAATACCGTGTTTAAGATGATAAGGGGGGTAAAAATTACCCAATATACCCTTAATGAGACGAAATAAAATATAACTAGGAGCCCGATTTTATAGGCCACCGCGACGCGGAGCCATCGCGTTGTCCCACTGGTTGGGACCTGGAACTTCAGCGCGACGCACCATAATCGCGCTAGGCTACTGGAATTTTACAATTGTTAAATAGACCACCTCCGCGACGCGCCAAGCACCAAACGACTAGGGCTTAAATTAGCCATAACATCTTGCCCGAGTATCGGATTTGGGCGAATCTTATATCGACGGAAAGCTCATTCAATTTCCCACACTACATAATTGATTAACATGGAAAATTTACATAGGATTTAAGGTTTTTGGATCATCTAAGCATAGAAATGATGGTTTTCATTCTAGCCCGAAATGCGGGGTGTTACAAAGTATCATATATCAGCCAACTTTGTGGGATATGCAAATGTATAACTCAGTCACAAGGTCAAGTCAATAATAATTTATCTTCTCAAAAATTTTCCTTATGCATAAATCCACAGCTATAACTTATGTCCTGACAATCACTAACTCGATATTTTTCAACGACAAACACTTCATGGTCAAGCCAAACCTCTCTTATATCACTAACACCAATTTAAGATATATAGAGTCATTCTTATTTCTACCTAACAATATTTTTATTACGGGCTTTACTTAACTCTTAATCACCTCAAGAGTGGTCCCCTCACCACTAGCACATAAACAAGGCAAAACAAAATAAATTGATTATAGGTCATTGACAGTCTCATAACCAATATCACATTCCATACAAGTCATCGATCAAATTTTGTAGGTATCAACAACCTCTACTAGTGTTTGTCACTTTTATTTAAAACTCATTATTTTGCCAAGCATTAAGAATTTGTTCACATAAGGAACTCATTATAATTTCAATAATAGAACTGCACAAAAATTCTAAATACAGTCTCAATGGCCGAACCACACAAGGATTTCCAAATAATATCAAATAACTGAACTACACAAGGGTTCATCCACAACATCATTAACAAGAACCTCTCATTACGGAAAACACATATCACCTCAGTCTTTTATCCGTGTCACTTTTTCACCATCTTTTCTTGACATCATATTCTCATATCATCCTCTCAATTCTCATACCATCAATCTCATCAGTATAATAGTACCAAAAATAAGTAATCACCATAGAACTTCTAGTTACACAATAACAAGAAATCAAATAATCCCATCACATTTATCAACAAAAATAACTTAGTCAATTTTCATCACTTAACAAAAATAATTCACAACAATGACAAAAATTTAGCAACACATGTTTAGCCAAATATCAAACACAAACAATCAATAAGTTCACAACTTTCACAAGTCTTTACCTATTAACAATAACTTTTAGACCTTATTAACAGATACCAATTGAAATCTCCTAGATTTTTATTCAACATTATTAAGATACCAATTGAAATTGTCTAGATACCAATTGGACTCAATATAGTAGTCCAAGATTAGGATGGCCCGATGGAGAGAAAGAAAGGAAAGTGACTTCTATATGCCTCATATCCTTATGAAGATTGGGTGTGGGGCCCTACACACCAATCTACGAAACTCTACTTGGCATTGCTCTTATTAACAGATACCAATTGAATTCAAGTAATAGCATGTAAGAAAGAAGAATTTGAATTTTCCTAGTGTCCTATAGCCTCTCGAAGAAAAGTACAGACGTCTCTGTACCGTTCTGCAAGACTCTACTAGACATGTTCTTGTACGACGAGATCGACGAACCTGGCTTTGATACCAACTTTGTCACAACCCAAATGGCCATGAGTGGCACCCACACTAATCATTCTGTGAGAGAACCATCTAAACCGAATCATTACCCAAACACTTAGTCAATATTAAGATGATATTATTATAAAATTCGACATTATAACAATAATCCAGGACTAATCATTATTAATGCGGAAGTCAAACAAACTACTTACTAAAATTTCCAAGACCCGAAAGTCATCGTACAAGAACTACTAACAAGGATCATATCTAAAGTGATATCCAAAAATAAAGTAAATAAAGAATGTTTCATTGCCCGAAATATGGACAAGAACAAATAAGATGACCCATGGCAGCCTGGAGACGGAGTGCTCATCCTTGGATCAAGATCTGCTATCAAACTCTAGAGGTGAGGTCATGTCTGAGCCTAGAACACTTTCTGCACTCAACAAAAGGAGAGTATAGGGTAGTATCAGTACAAACCACTATGTACTGGTAGGTATCATAGGTCAACTCAAATTAATAATATGCAAACAACATAAATCAAATAACAAGTAGATTAGCTTCATCACATAACAAATACTCAATGAACCAACATTACAACAACGAAACAACAGGTTAAACAGTGCTCACAAACAAGTCACATAACCATCAAAAGTATCAACCATACTGTAAACATCCACAAAATCAACACAATTATGTACATACATGCTATGGGGCTTATTTTTGCCCAAATAGTCATGACCTGCAGGGAACAATCTATGTTCATGTACCGTACCAGCGTGGTACCCGATCCAACATAAATATAAACGTACCGACGTGGTACCCGATCCAACATAAATATATCTGTACCGGTGTGGTACCCGATCCAACATAAATATATCCGTACCGGCGTAATACTCGATCCAACATATATAAGTATTATCAATATCAGTTTACACAACCTCATAGCATACAACACAATGTGCCAAGTTTACAAGTACACTTAAAGTCATAAGACAAATCCATCGAGTAAATTTTCAATAAACATTTATACACGCATCAACAATCCAAACATCAACAATTTCAAGCATGTCCGAATACCAATCAACAAGTATCCAATTTAAGAGCCTACACACAATTACGTTGAGTCTAAACTCCAATTAAACTGTAACCTACCTCAACCGAAGAATTCAAACGCGAGCTAATTTGTCAAGATCTTTCCCTTCCGTAAAATTTTTGAAAGGTCCAAATCTGTTCAAAAATATAATTCTCGCATGAATAGAAATCTAGTAACATTTTCTAGCTTCATTTATCCATCAAATATGCTCTCTTTTTTTAAGTTGCTCGGACTCTTCAAAAATGTCTACGGGTGCGTGTCGGATCCTCCAAAAATAGTATATTTTTCAAGGATTCGATACGAGTGTGGCAACATTTTTGAAGAGTCCGAGCAACTTAGCTTTTTTTGACTAGATATAAAGTAGTTGGGATAATATGGATCCAACTTATTGGCAACTTTAGGAATGATCATTGTACAAAGATAGTAACTTTTTGGAGGGTATTTTTTGTCAGATAAGTGGCACTCAGAAATGTGGCCTGAATTGGTATTGATGCTTTCTAAGAAGCATTGCACAGGTTTTAGAAAAGTTCAAGATAATTTGAAAACGGTACAAACTCTACTGGTTCATTGAAGTGAGTTTGCAATATTTAAATCTACCTTTGCTCTTGATCTAGAAATTAGAATGTCTTTCCTATGTGCTGAAGTTTATTTTCTTACTTTACATGTTTTCCCTCCTGTCTCCTTTTTTCTGTTTACGGAAAAGGGGTCAAAAATGTCCTTAAACGAAATTGGACAAAAATACCCTCCATAAATAGTTTGGTCCAAAAATGTCCCTGCTATCAAACTATTAACATCAAGGACATTTTTGAGCCAAACTATTAACAACAAGGGCATTTTTGGACCTAATAAAAATCTTATTTTTAAAGAGCGTTTTTCTTGCTTCTTTTCTTTTAAAGCCCCCCTTTAACTAATTAAAAGGTGGGATGTAATTTTTTTTCTTCTTAGAGTGTGTTCGGTATGGAGCAAAATCTTTTCTTTGAAAACATTTTCTAGGAAAACAAGTTGTTTCATAATTACTTTCTTGTGTTCGATACGCAAGTAAAAATTACCATCCTAAAAGCATTTGTATATTATAACACAACCAATGTGAATGGCAGTGGTAGAGTGATGCATATTGTGGTCGGGGCGGGGTGAAGAGGGAGAGGGTGTTGTGGTGGGATATGTGGGACTGGGTTACAGAAAGATCACTAAAAAAATTAACAAAAATTTGGGGGTGGTGAGGGAGATGAGGGTGGGGATGGGGTAGAAAAAAAATTTAAAAATTGTGGGGGTGGGAGGTGGGAGGTGGGAGGTGGGCGTGCAATTTGGTAGGGTGGGTGATTTTGTAGGAGACATTGCCGCTTGTTTTCCCTACTTTCATTGAAGAGAAACATTGCCACTTATTTTCAAGGAGCTTGTTTTCCGAAAGAAAATATTTTCCAAAATGTTAACCAAACGAACATGAGAAAATAGGTCTCCGTATCTAACACACCCTTAATCTCGTTTTATCATAGTAACCCCATCGTTATTTTTCATTTAGACAGCGATAAAATTCTTTTTTTCTAATAAACTGGAAATATTTCTATTTCTTAATATTTTCCAAATTGAAGTACGATAAGCATTTGCTAATATATTACTTGGTTTTAAAGTAAAAATTTAAACAGGGTCAACAATTACTTGACTGTAATTGAGATTCTTGAGAATATATGTTTCTCTAACATGAACTGTGGTAGACACTAGACAGTTTTCATTATTCATAATGATAGAATTCTGTCTGGTCTTGACGACTTCATATAACATAAATCTAATGATTGCAGGATTAAGTGTGATGGAGCTCAAGTCCCAGATTTCATTGTAGGTATAAAAAAAAACCTATGCCTTGGGTTTTTCTATGTCGTCTTCTGAGATCTTAGAAGACGTTGGCTTCTTTGGTTGATGAGCTATGTCATAAGTTGCATGGAGGCCAAAAAGAACATAATATATCAGCATTACAACTGTGCATATGCCAAATCTTATAAATGCCTGAGCTCCTAATGATCCCATGAGAAACAAGTTTATTGCAACTGAGAGAGATGGTAACCATGGAACCAGTGGGACTCCCCAGACTTTTGGTGTTCTTTCCTGTGGCAAAAGAACCGAAATTGCCAAAGTTGCCAGGAACCAAAGGGGAACAGTTACTGTGTAACCAAGCCAACCATTAGGGTCCAGTCCCCAGTAAGCAGAAGTCCCAACGGAGGATACAATTATGACCAGTACAAAGAAAGTTAGCTTCAAAAGATTAGTCCGGGGGGTGATACCTCTGACATAGTATCTCCTCACAAGCAGAGCAACAGCCATCATCGTGGATGTAAGAAGGCCGCTTACAGATAACAAACTTGACAAGACATCCAGACTTGAAAATAACGCTATACAGGCACTTGCAAGTCTGATCAAGAGAGTTGCATTTATGGGAGTTCCTGTCTTGGGGTGAACAAGTGCAAACCATGGTGGAATCATGTGAACTCGTGCAATATGAGTGGCATAGCGAGCCTGTCCAATTGCTCCTGCCAAAAGGACAGTGGTCATCCCCTTCAGAGCTCCAAGGGCAACCAGGTATTTTGCCCATTTCATCCCCACGCTTTGAAATGCAACAGCATAGGCGGCGTTAGGGTCTATATCTGTATACTTTTGCATCATACTCAGTGAAAGTGCCATCAAGCAATATATCAGGGTGATAATTGACATTGATCCTAGCAATCCTAGTGGTATATCTTTGGATGGATTTGTTGTTTCCTCTGCCATGGTTGCGATGTTGTCAAAACCTCCATATGCAAAATACACTATTGCTGCTGCAACGAAGATACCTTTGGCACCATGTGGCATAAAGGGTGTCAAATTGGAGGTATTGGCATGAACAAATCCAGCAACTATGACAAATAAAATCACCACCATATTTACTGTTGATGCAATCCAGTTGAAGTATGAAGTTCTTCTAGTGCCGCTTATTGCAATTATTGATGTAATCACTAGAACTGCAACAGCTATTGGATCTAGTAAGTTGAACCCGTCTGTGAGATTTGTATGTATACGTAAGGAGTTTGGATGACGATTCAAGAGAGCTGTAAAGTAAGAAGTCCAGGCTCTTGCTACCACCGCTCCACCAGCAATGGATCCAAGAATTATGTTTCCTGCTGTTATAAAGGCTGCAAAGTCTCCCAGTTCTACTCTGATGTATGCAAATGACCCTCCTGCTACAGGAATTTCTACTGCAAATTCTGTGTAGCAGAAGACAGAGAGCATTGCTGAAATGCCAGAAGCCACATAGGATAAAACAATAGCTGGTCCGGCATGCTCATGAGCTTCTTGGCCAGTGAGTACGAAGATACCTGCTCCAATAACGGAGCCAAAGCCAAACCAGGTGAGATCCCACCAACTAAGGCAACGTTTCATCTCATTCTCACTTTGTTTCCTTAGCTCCTCAATCTCATCAGCGTCCTCAGAACGGGTTGCAACTCGGTCCTTCAATCTGGTAACTGTTTGTGACAGTGCTGATCGATATGCGCTCCAATTCTGAAAAGAATCTTCTGGGAAGAAATCTTGTTTGCTCCATCTCCAGTAACTTCTTGGTTGCATCTCATCTCCCATTTCGCCAGCAGAGTCCATTACTGTTATATTATGCCTTTCAGGACTCATTATACTGTTACTAAAGGCTAGTAACTACCAGCTCATTTGGGATGTCCGTTGACCTCTACTGGTTATAGGTTCATTTTCTTGATGGAGGATTCCCATGTCTTCAATTATTGTTGTTGATAAGGTCGCCAATGAGCCAAATGTTACTAACTTTAAACAAGCCGTTTTTTTTTTGTTTTATGCCGTATGGTCTATAGGATAAAAAAGGAGCCAATGGAAAATTGGGCATGTCATCTATGGATAGGTACAGTTGAGGATCATAATGTGCATCTTTATTGAAATTATCAACAATCTATTTTCTCTCCCTTGGACTAACGTGGAATAGTCTTATGTCATATGTCAAGAGATGGGACAGCACCAATTCATTAGCCTGGAAATAGGAAGAGTAACAGGCCGGATTATTTGTCTTATATTATAGTACTCCGTTAATCTTGCAGCATTACAACGATAACATAACCAGTGTAATTCCAATAACTTCTGCAACATTATTGCAGTGATATTTACATGCTCTTCGTGTGATTGTACTACTGTTAATTTTTGTTCTCTTAGGTTCTATTACAGTTAATTTTCATCATCATTGAATGTACATCCTGAACCAGTAAGGCAAAGCTAGAGTTGAAATTGTTGTGCAAGATAAAACACACAGAAACAATAGCAATTCTTTGTTTAGAGCCATTGATTAACATCTTTAACTGGTACATTAGGACGTTGTAAATCATATAACAGCTTCACCTTCCCTGAAGAACTCTTCCCAACTTCGGAAAGATGAAAGAAAAGATAAAATGAACAGAAAACTTAAGAAGAAAAATCTTAATAGGGTGGTTGGTTATTTTCCCCCCTCTATTCTATTTGCTGATTTTGAAAAAGCAGCAGGAGAGTCGGCAAAGTCTCCATGCTAAGAACTCTATGGGTGAACAGCATGTCATTAGATGTGACTCTAGTTGTTGCTAAATCCCCATGTCTGAAGCAGTTAAAAAGCAGTGATGTCACCCAAGAAAACGAAGCAAAATTAACGCATTACACCCGAGATTTCCAAGCCTTGCACATCTTGTTTGCGACATATCTCACTCCATGAACAGCACCAGCAGTCAATAAACCTGCAGCAGCTTGCCTCGTGCTAGAAAACATAACCCTACGTCTAACTAGCCTCTTCATGCACTCAGCAGCATGTTCTTTTGAACCAATCACTACTTGTTGTCTAACTCTACCTACAAGAAAATATGGCACAGGTGAAATGATTTGCTTTAGCTTAGGAGGGAACATTATAAGAGCTTACCGCAAGAACTAATATAACCTAAATAGAAGTGTCTTTTCTCTAGAGATGAGACAAACACAATCCAGCATGGTATCTGGATTAAAACGTGAGAGCTACAAACGTAAAATAACTAAATAAAAGTGTATCTTCACCAATGAGGCAGTAAGACCCAACTCAACAGGAACTACTAACAAGAAACAAAATCTGAAAGAACAGGCATTTTTTAAGATAATTTTCTTTCCAGAAAATCCACTCTTTTTTGCAGATGAAATACGTACCAGAGTCATCCACAATTCTCTTATCTCCAAGTTTCATGGCCATATCTCTTCTGATAGATGAAGGAAGAGAAGAAACCAAGGTGGAAGCAGCAGATAATCCACAATCCTGATTAGGATACACTAAAATATGTCAACCCTTGAGATTGAGTTGAC
The DNA here is from genome assembly GCA_030864215.1 of Capsicum pubescens. Classification (NCBI taxonomy): domain Eukaryota; kingdom Viridiplantae; phylum Streptophyta; class Magnoliopsida; order Solanales; family Solanaceae; genus Capsicum; species Capsicum pubescens. Next base: position 180,726,797 of record CM061539.1, on the reverse strand, counting down.
CTTGATTTTTCCTATTTACACTATCTCGACAGTGGTGTAATCAAAATCAATCTCCTCGGATCCATCCGAAAGAAAAGACGTGCTTGTGCAGTCAAGGAATCTCATATGGATGTACCACCAAAAGCAATATGAAAAAGTCGAGAGGGAACTCAAAAATCGAGATTGACTCAATGACCAGAAAAGTGTACAAATTGCAATCATGTAAAAGTACAAACTAATTTTCATGCAAGGGAATTTGTGGCATTCAAAGCTCTAATTGACAAGTCATGAAAGCATATGATTTTGCAGCTATTTGAGAAATGTTCAGAATACAAAAGATGGACTTCTCCGACCCCAGAGGTTACCATTCAAGGCCCGAAAATTACCATTACACATGGAAAGTAACGAGCAACAACCATCAGCATGACTCATGCATATATTCTTGATCACCCATTGACACCATACTATTTTTTATGCTTCAGTAGGAAAAATGTGTTCTATCGCGGTCCATGGATATAAATATGTTTCCATATTAAGACACATTTATTAGAAAAGAATTATCAGCACCATTCAGAAGAATTAACCATGACAAGGAAGAAACACGAGGCAAAGATTTAAGAAAAGAGAGACCTGAAATATGTTTACTTGCTTATCACCAGCTGATGAAAATCTCAATAAGTTATTGGCCTCATATTCTTCCAGAAATGGCTTATACATTTCCTCAAATAAATAAAACTGTCCTCGTACAATTTTCTTCACCTGGATCAATATGTAGTGAAGAATTTCATGCACACAGAATAAGAGAATCTATTCAATCACTTAATCTGGGATACTATGCTAAAAGTTGGTGTTTGAATTCTAGTCCAAATGGGATATCCTGTATATAAGATATGTATAATAATTGATATGCATTGATCTGCTGGACGTAATATAAACTATAAAATTGAGAAACTACCCAATTACACTTTGATCTTATACGTAGAATGATGCTTTCATGTGTTACAGTTGGGGCCACAAAAATCTAAAATTTAGGCCCACTCAAAATGTCAGATCTACCTTATTTTTGTCCTCTGCAAAAAGCATACGCAAGTCACCCATATATGAGAGGCTACAGATTTTGGCATATAAATCTTCCTGCATAAACACCAAATTCCAAGTGGCATGTGTTATGTTCCTGTACCAATTGACAAGAAATGAATAAAGAGACCAACCTCCGTGAATTTTGATGGCAAAAGGAGAAGAGCAGCAGAAGTTGCGGCTTTCAGGTTCACAGTGTTCACATTTTTTATATCCAATTTATCCACAAGAATGTTCACCTGAGTTGGAAGTAAATGTAAGTTACGGCACGTTCACCAGCACCACTACAAGCAAAAAAGGAGCCAACAAAGAAATTCAGAATATTATGACCAAGTATGAAACTAATAGTTGGTCGAACAAAATCTGTTGAATGCATCATATGACAGCTCTCTCTCTCTCTCTCTCTCTCTCTCTCTCTCTCTCTCTCTCTCTCTCTCTCTCTCTCTCTCTCTCTCTCTCTCTATATATATATATATATATATATATATATATATATATATATATATATTCTATTATTTTTTTATCAGGAACATTTCTATATATTATTTTTTGATAACTGTGGTGTCCGGGCCAGCTTTCGCGCATCTCGACAAAATCCACGGGATACCTTCCACCTCCCACCAGCAGTAGGTACCAGGTAACTCTGTCCACCAAGGCTAGAACAGGTGCGAAGAACCACCTAGTGTTTTTCGTCTCTGCTGGAACATTTCTATATTTTCAATCCACAGTAGACTTAGAATCAGGAAGCACATTAGTTCAGCCGTGACTACCCAACTAGAAAGCATTGAAGTGTCTGATAAAAATTAAGCAAAAGGTACTAAGACACCAAACTAATATAATTAAGAAGGAAACCAACAACCAGACAGGAGTAACATAGAGGTTCCATTTTGCAATGAGTTGCAAACTGTGATACAACATAGAGCTTTGGTGGTCAAATGTCAAGTTATTGGAAGTCTAAAATCTTTGCGCAGACATACACAGAAGAAACAAAGCATCTCAATCGAATATTTCCACTAACTGAAACTCATCATTTTAACACTCGTGTTGGGAGTATCTTTGAGAATTTAACAAGTTACCATACGCACTCATTGAACTTTTCACTTCTCCATGTGACTGAATGGATATGTGACTGAATGGATTTTTCGTTTTCAGGTTAATAGAAAAAAAAAAAAAGGGCAGCCCGGTGCACTAAAGCTACCGCTATGCGCGGTGTCCGGGGAAGGGCCCCACCACAAGGGTGTATCGTACGCAGCCTTACCTTGCATTTCTGCTAGAGGCTGTTACAGGTTAATAGAAGAGAGCCTAAAAGCTAGCAGTGTGTACAATCAAAAATCAAAAGCACATGCTAATTTGTTTTGTAAGAAAATGCAGACTGACATATAAATGTAGTTTCAAGCCAGAATCAATTATATCACTATATACTTTGAGCAGACACCTGGGAGTACACTTATTTAGTGTTGATTCGACAGAGAATTATAATTTATTTTTCGGAAATATTAAATAGGCTTATAATACAAAGTTATTATGATATTTCTTTGTTCTTTTTTTGATGAAGTAAGATGACTTCATTAAAAGCATCAAGAAGATGCAGATTGTACAAACGAGTGAGCAGAGAGGACTTGATTCTTTTGGTCTCTAGGTAACATGAAAGTGAGATCCTATGTCTAAGAGAACATACAAGAGCTCATGGATATTATCCTAATCAACTTAAGTTTATTTAACCACCAACAATAGGAATAAAAACATTACCAAGTTTTCTCAACTTTTGTTACACTAAGAAAGAAAGCTACTTCCTTTTTTGAGAAGGAAAAAAAGTAGCAGCAGCTTGATATCAAGCTATTTCTTAAATGATGATTTCATGCTTCTTTGACGGATAGGTGTTTAGAATGAGTAACGCCAGTCAGTCATAGACAAAGACCTATTCCTGATACCATCAATTTTATCAAATTCAGTTACAACAGAAAATAAATTCATGTGAATTGTCAGTACGACGATAATGACTAAGCGACACAAAAGGATTGCAAAAGATTCTGACCAACTTAAATTCATTCAACAGTCCGTACATTAAAGTAACTAATACGAAAAACGATTCCTTTGTAAAATGTGTTATTCAAATAGCACTTCTAAAAAAAAAACATACTGGTTTCTGCAGACGACCGCTGAGATAGAGCCTCTCCCATCGCAATATGTCTTGAATAAAGTCATGCATCCGTACAACTCCATACTTGACCATCTGTAAAAGTTACTTAACGTGAAATTTCTAATGTGTTAACAGAAAGTGCATCTTCATTAAATGGTCAATACCTTCTTGTTGCAAGACACAAATGGATTGAAGTGTACGCCAACACCAATGTCATTTGCAATATCATTTATCTAACACAATGCAAAGCAAATTGATCTCTAGTTAAATTACTACTGAACAATATATATGAATTTGCAAGAAAATGAGGGAAATCAAAGTAAATTCAAGAAAGGAAAGAGCACCATCCTCGCTCCACCAAGGTGAACGAGCCAGGAAGCATAGTGATCCTTGTTCAATTTTAGATTCTGGATTATAGAAAAATGTTAGATTTTGAAAACAAAGATGGACAGAGTTGCTTAAAATTCAGGAATTACCTCAGAATGCCATTGTCGAGGATCAGCTACTCCAATAATGTAATCTGTCATAGATGTCTAGCAAAGAAGCTGTTAGTAATATACTATTGCAATACTTCATTGAGCTTCTTGATCAAACAAAAACATGAGTGGAAGTGGCTAGAGATGTATTCACTAATCCCTCGTTTCAATTCGTTTAGCCTACTTTCCTTTTCAGCCCATTTCAAAAAGAATGGTTGTTTCCTTTTTTAGCAACCCTTTAATTTTAACTTTGCAGTTTTAATACCACGAGATTAAAGGACATTTTAGTAAATTTAACATGTCTAATGTAATACCACAATATTCAAAAGGCTTTCTTTAATTTTTTTAAACCTCGTGTCAAGTCAAAATAAACCAAACAAATTGAAACAGACTGAGTATTAGGTTAATACTACAAAGAAGCAAAATCACATCTAATACAGCACAGAAAGAAGTAGAAAAAACCTCATCTTTATTGTTTGGATGGAGTTTGGAACCATATATACAGCAGAACTCAACAGGGGGTAGAATTTCAAGCAAACCCCTTAGCTCAGCTTTATCCTCACCCACCATTTCTACATTAACATTTCAAAACAAATAAAAATCAATGTACATGTTCAATTGGAGCAAAATCTTGAAATATTCTCAGAGGAATTTTATCAAACAAGTGGAAGACACAAGTGAATTAACTAAGGTAATACATTTTTTACCCGTTAATGATCAGTAGCATACATGAGAAAGTTGAGACCCCTTAACAAATTTAGCAAACAATTTGTTAAATCTTTGAATATTTTCAATTAAGTCTCTGGGGTTTTTCAATGAGAAGGGTTTAAAGTGGGGTGCTTGGGGTTGCCATTGAAGAAGCAATAGCTCCCAAGTCAAATATGAGTCAAGCCCGTCTCTTATAATTGGGTTGGGCTCAACTGGAACACTCCTTTATCATGATCTTGGGCTCAAATATGAGTCAGGCCCATCTCTTATAATTGGTTGGGCTTAACTGGAGCACTCCTTTATCATGATCTTGGGCTATAGCCCACCAAATTCCTCCTCTCTTTTATTTTGTCCACTAAACTCCCGCCCGAGAAAGGGCCGGATCTTAAGGACCTATATATACGGTCTTACTTGGTGGGCCGGATCAGAGGCTATTTTTATATCTTGAACACTTGACCTTATATGATAGTAACTTTCTCAGTTACGCTAAGATTCCTCTTGAATGACAAATAATACACTTACATTCACAAGTTTACAATCAATTTAACTTCTTTTTTCCTCAAAATTTACAATTAATTTAACAGTGGAGACAGTGTACAAATTGCATAATTTTCTCTCTAACACATTTCTCTGTATTGAAGATGGACGGATGGAATAATTATTGAAATTAGATTTTCGAAACATAGTTCATACGGATAATTAATAAAATAATTTCTTAATAAATATTTTTCCTAGCTCAAATTACTTGATTGAGATTTTAAAAAATAGTTGTCTCAAATTATTTGTTATATATTAAAAGTTCAAAAAAAAAAAATATTCTATCCTTAGTAGTAACTATTCGACTACAAACACCTTAATTATAGAGGGTGACACATAAATAGAGTAAATATTCAATGAAGAAAAATTATATCCCAAAATATAAATAAAGATTAAACAGTCAAAAAAATCTATTTTTTCTTCAGAGATATGTGAAAGATATGCACGATAAATAATTTGAGATAAGAAAGAATAAACTTTTAAAGAAATTGTCAAGTAATTAGGAAACAAATAAAAGAAAATGAAAGAAATACTTAGTATACTTATGAGCTTACAAGTACTCTTTAGTCCCTTCGTTTCGTTTTAGTTGACCCTCTTTCTAAAAATATTTGCTTCAATTTAATTGTTCCTTTGATGAAATCAAGAGGACTTTAATATGTTCTTCCAATAATACCATCAACATTAAATGACTAAAAAAGTTGTATATATTCAAATTTATATTTTCAAAGCATAATTAATAAGACTAATTTGGTAAAATGGCCCCTAATAAATGAGTGTGTCAAGTCTACGGGGGTCAATTATTATGAAACGGAGAAAGTATTTAATAGTGCTAAAAATAATCAAAAATTTATTACTTATATCACATAACAAAATTAATTGAAGTGAAGGACAAGTTAATTTGTGCACTAAATTCAATTAGAGGGTGATAGATTCATGATATGAGAAACAATATGCTATTTAAGGCAAAGTTAATGCAAAATCCATTGGAAAACAAAACTGCGTCCATGGTTTTCTTTTGCTTCGTTTGCCGAGAACATTTGCAAACTTACCCTTCAATTTTTTAATCTTTCGTTTACAAACACCTTTTTTTCAAGAAATTGTACATTTCAGTAGTTTTTTTTTTTTTTTAATATGCAGGATTCGTAAGGTTTATAAAAGTAATTAATTGCTCAATTTATTTTTTTTTGACCGTAAGAAATTAAAATTTGTATTTCAAATTTTAAAAATAGTTCGTCATTTATTTTTCAATGTATTTTCACTTTTGAAGGTGTCCTATTCATGTATATGCAAGTATGCATGTTACTTCAAATATTCTTTGCAAAAGGTATAATAAATATAACTTCATATTCAACTCCATAAATTTTAAATAAAATAAAAAATATTTAGGGAAAGCGCCTACTAATTAGTTAGTTTATACAAAGTAAACACAAGATAACTCATACAAATTATTTTGGCAAACTAATTTTTATTATTTTGTACTAAGATTAATTCTCCTTAAAATATCCATCGAACGATGTATCATTATGTTGATTTTATTATATTAATTAAATTTAGCGAAAGACCAATCAAGTGACATCATAGTAGTTAACAAGCTAATACAGGTTCTAAAAATTGATTCTTCTACAATTATAAAATCATATAAAAAAATTTCATTAAATTTTTTAATAACCACGAGTTATGTAACTAAATTGAATAATGTTTAATCAATGACATTCCATAAAAAGAGATATTCATAATTAGTTAAATCACCACTTTTGTGTTAATTTAGACAAATTGAATTCTCATTTCATATTCATTTAAAATCAATTATTGGAATTTGTGTGGTGTTTAATCAGTGGTTGGACTCAGGATTTAAGGATTGTGGCCACTTAAAAATTTTAAAAATAGAAAAAAATAAAAAATTACCTCAACAAGATTCAAACTCGGGACGCCTCATCAGTGGAGAACTACAAAATCAACCTAAATATCAGTGCACCCAACCAACTTTTTATTTTAATGGGTGTTTTTATATGTTTTATATCAATTTTTGTATATTTTTTATGTAATTATACCTATTCTACATTAAATTTAATGGATGTCAGAGCACTCCAAAAATATACGTAGGTCCTGTGTTCAATTTAATTATTCTAATAAAGAAATGCCAACAGCTTTTGTTATACAAGGTCCAAAAAGTTAAAAAAAACAAACCTAAAGGACTTTGATGCAAATATGGTTTTAAAGGTAATTACGATACTAGTATAAAACTGACATAAGAGTAGAAAATTGATTTAATTGTATTTGGGAAAAAGAAGCTTAAAATAAGCTTATTAATGAATTGAATATACATATATACTTTTTCAAGAATCTAACTTCACTTGCAGAACATAGCCATTTATGGAAGCGATTCTCTTTCACATCCATTTTGAGCTTCTGGGTATGCTTCAAATCTTTCTTTTACCTCATTTCTTGGTTAAAAAAATTGATCTTTTTCTGTAAAAATTTGATCTTTTGGTCTAAAAATTTGATCTTTTTGTGTTTAAAGTTGATCTTTTTGTGTAAAAATTTGATCTTTTTGTGTAAAAGATCACCAGCAGCTTCTGAGTTTACATAAATGAAGCCATAGTTGGATTCATAAGCCTGCATTTCTTGTGATTTTGTGTCTGTACATGAACGTGAAAATGAAATGTCACCGTGGTGCGTGAAAGCTGAAAAGAAATGTTAGGCTTCTTTATGAATTAATTTGGTGAGGTAGGTTGTTTGATTTTCATTTGATGCTGATTGTTTTCTTGTTCTAAAGTTTTGTCTTTTTTTCTAGCTTTTTTACTTTTTCTTGGTGTTATTACATTTTGGATGAACCCCAATTATAGTAAAGGAAGAGGCAATAGGATGATGATCTCATTGTATTTTTTATTTTCTAAAGTGACTTGTGATGTTTTAGGAATTTGAATTAAACTGGCGTGGATTAGGATTTAGTCTGTCTGTTGCGTGTGATTTATCAAATGGTTGACAAGTTTGTTTTGGACAAGAAAGATTTACTTTTTCCTTGTGTTGAGCTGATATTCATCATATGACGTGACATTCCCATCCAAAGGCTGTCTCATTCAGCTGATCCTTAGTATGGGATTGAGGAATGGGTGAATAGGGATAATGCAGATCTTCAGTAATTGAAATTTTATCGGTACGCTGACCTATGGTGTAGAGATGTCAGGCCTGGTTCGTTGAGGTTCTGGATTTTTAAACATTGCACGTTTATGACTAAGTACAATTTTTCTTTTTTGGGTTTATCCGTCTTTGAATAGGTTTGGATGATGCGTAGATGTTTGCTGGCACATCAATAGAGATGTTTTGTGTTTTATATCTTCTAAAATCACTGTCAAAGATGATATGCTTGTTATTTTAAACAAATATCTCTGAACCACATGATCAGTTGTGGAAGGCATCAGATTTTGCCCCTTGGTATTTAGGAAAAAACAATAAGTGGCTGAACAGGGGTTAATCCATTATGATATTTAATTCCTCTTAAGTTGTTAAGTGATTTGGCAACTTCTTCTAAATTGACTGCTGGATTTCCAGGTCAGACTAGTCTATTCATAAGCTTATCTTCTGGCATGTATTTCCTGAGGAATGCCTAATCTTATACGAAATCTAGGGTCATTCAGTAGTTTGCTGGTTCATGGAATCTGTGCATAAGGTTAACATTTGGATAGACTTACAATTGATCTATTGTTTCCTTCAGCTCAGACCATCTCTGAGTGATCTCATGCATTTGAATCAAGGCTACAAAATCCTCGATTGATTCGTGGAGTTAATCTTGTTTTCTTGTGTGTGTATGTATGAGAATTTCAGTCATATGTTACCTGGATTCAGGTATGGATATATTTGGTACATGTGTCAGTAAGTATCCATTTAACTGGTCCAATTTAGCAAGTTTTAAGTGTAGGAGAGCGCTTGTGTAGCCGGGTTAGTAATCCTAGGACTGTGTCCAGGAGTAGGAGCCTCTAGTCAGGAGAGTTTGGGTGTGGTGGGTGTCTTTGGTCTGTGAGTGTATGTTACTACTAGGTGGGTGTCCTATTTCTTATTTCTTATTTCGAATTGCTCGTATTTCTCTTATTTCGTATTTCTCTGATATCTATTTTTATTATTTCTTATTCCTTATTTCTGTTATGTCATCCATCCTGTTTCATGTTTCATTACGACCTTGTGTACTATTCTTTATCTTGAGCCGGGGGTCTATCGGAAATAGCCTCTCTCTTCTTCTTCGAAGGTAGCGGTATGGACTGCGTACATTTTACCCTCCCCAGACCTCACTTTGTGGGAATACACTGGGTTTGTTGTTGTTGTTGTTGAAGGATTTGGATGGACTAACACCAAGTTTTCATATTAGGTATGTCAAGGCATCTGAAAGTCCATAGCTTTATTTAGATTATAAAGGTTAGCATGGAGACAATGCCTATTATATGGTAGATTTCTCGGACGTCCTATTTAATGTCTTGAAATATTGCACTGGACCTTGGTTCTCTTAGAGATAGTTGTAATGTTATTATAAGGTTACAGGAAACGTCCATCATACATGCAGAATTAAGATGATAGCTTAACCACCAAACAAAAAATTGCAGGATTGATGTGACTTCCTGGGTCGTTCTATACACTTATAGGATGCCTCTCTCCTTCAAGTATTTGATAGGTTTAATTCGCTGAGCTGTAGGCACCAACTCCTTAAAGGCTTTGTCATATCAATTTTCGTGGAATAGTACCCACCCCTTTTAATTTAACCAGGTTTTGTATCATTTCTTTGAAAGTTGTGGAGTTTGTGTAGCATTAGAACAATCAACTGATATCGGTTATCTTGTTGTCTGGATTCAGTTAGCTCCTTTTCTTTTGTGCCTTGAAGAGTTTGGGAATACCATAGCTTATAAGTGATTGTGGCTGGCACTGTTTATCTAAAAAATGTTTGTCACCGAATTAATGATGTATATGACGTGATTGCTAAAAATTCTAATGCAGGATTGTGAAATTGTAAAACACAGAGTAGAGTTTGCTGTACAATCATTTATAATGTCTATTTTAACAAGGTTACGCTGCATCACACTTGATGTTACCGGTACACTCATTGCTTACAAAGGAGAGCTGGGTGACTATTATTGCATGGCAGCCAAAGCTGCCGGGCAGCAATGTCCTGACTATAAGCGAGTTCATGAGGGTTTTAAACTAGCATATACAGAAATGGCAAAGAAGCATCCATGTTTTGGATTTGCTGAAAAGATTCCTAACATTGTGTGGTGGAAGACTTGTGTCAGGGATTCTTTTGTTCAGGTATTGTGCATGACATTATTTTGAGATATTCGCTTGTCAGTAACCAGATCCCACTTTGTGGGAATATACAGGGTATGTTGTTGTGGTTCGCTTGTCAGTATCTTCACAGATAGTCTCAGAAGCCATTTGTTCTAGAATTATGATTTGAGATCTAAAGTGTACTTATTTTATCTTTCTACTGATATTAGCATATTTTCTTTCTTTGACAGGCAGGTTATGAATATGATGAGGAAACATTTGAGAAGATATTTAGACGCATATATTCTACTTTTGGTTCTTCTGCACCTTATAGCATTTTTCCTGATGCAATACCGTTCCTCAGATGGCTCCGTGAGAGTGGCGTTACGGTTGGGTTGGTCAGCAATGCTGAGTATCGGTATCAGGATGTAATTCTCCCTGCATTAGGATTGAATCAGGTTATACACATTGGTTCTCATTTCATTTTTCTATATTACATCTTCTTCTATTTAGTTTCAGCTGATCTTTAACCTTTTCCCACAAATACTGAAAACCATGAAGTAGTTGTGAACCCCTTTTTGTGTGTGACTAAAATCAGGGATCTGAGTGGGACTTCGGTGTATTCTCCGGTCTTGAAGGTGTTGAAAAACCGGATCCAAGGATATATGAGATCGCCTTGAAGAAAGCAGGAAATGTAGCACCGGGAGAAGTGCTTCACATTGGAGATAGCATGAGGAAAGACTACTTACCTGCGAGAAGTGTTGGGATGCATGCTTTATTGTTGGACAGGTTCAAGACTGCCGATGCTGTCGATTGGAGGAAATCTGGGGCAACTGTGCTGCCCGACTTGAGTGCTACCAAGGACTGGCTTACCTCTGAAAAATTGAAATGCGGTGACATGTGAAAGTCTGTTTGATTATTTTCTTGCCTTTAATGGTAGGTAGATTTGTAGAGTATTACAATAATGGGAAAATGAGGTTATGAGTTCTATGAATGTGATGAGGAAGGATTTGGTTCAATATGCCACATGGTCTGTTATATCATCTGTCTTTTCTTCTTTCTTTGTGGCAAGAATCCCTACTCCCAGGTAGATTATAGTGCAACTAGCTGTTGATTGAGAAGTTGCTACACAAACCACCTGCACAATTGAAACTCTATAAGTCAGATAATTGGCCTTTCGCCCCTGCATATGGTTGCCCTTTATGCCAAGGTGATGAACTCATCATGGCTATTAAGCGCCCAAGGGTTTCTTGCTACTGCATAGGTGGCTAATAAAAGCTCCTGTCTTGATTTGAAATACTCCAGTTAAGTTTGGCATTTGGGGCGACTAATAAAAGCCATTTGTCTCTCTATACTTGAATTACCACCCTAAACTCAGTTCATTTAGTCGTCAACAGTCCCAGCACTTTCATGTGTGTCCCCGTCCCATTTTTTCACTCCTCATATAATGGTTGAAGGAATGAGTTATTGTCTTCTTATATGGTCGCCCGCTCGGTCATGAGCAATTCTCATCTGGATAACTTAATTTTGGTGGTTGAGTTAGATAAAGTGTTCGTTTTCTTTACATTTATTTAGCAAGAAATGTAAAAATGTCAATTTTTATAAGCAATCTTCAGTGTTTATATTTTCCTTCTATGTTAGATTAGAACAGCACAACCAGAACAACAGTTTCTGTAACTCTCATGAGGTCTCTTGGAGTAAGATTAGCAGAGTCAAAATACTACATACACATGAATCAAACACCATGTACGTTGAGTAAAATAGAGAAAATAATACAAAGTGGTCCCTAAGATTCAGAGGTGCATAATTCATGTGCTTTGAGCATATCACTTTGAACAACCATAGTCCTTCAACTTCGTGGACACTTTCTGCTCCAACCCAACGTTTCAACTTTCCATGTTAAATTTGAAGTGTTTCACATTATAAAGTAGTCTCGAGGAATATTTTGTATCTGAGTAAAATATTTGAAGGACAAGAAATAACTATATATACTAAACAAGACCTCAATATACCAAAAGTAGCAATATATGCCTCAATCTCATCATCAACCATGGCCTATCAAAGAGCTGACTTAATTCTAATGCTGCAGATAAGAAAACGCAACATAGCTCTCTTACATACAAGAGACTTGGTTGAAGTTGAAATCATGAATTAATCATATTTCTTATAAGAAGTGGAACAGCAAACCCCCTTGGATTAAAGATTGTCCATAAATGGACGTCAAATATTTATCACCGATATCTGTTTTCCTTGTCAACATATTCAAATCTGGATCCGAAACTACTGCCAAACAAGCTCATTTCGAAATTTAAAGTATATACATTCAGCGAGGACAGCGGTTTTAACACTTGAACAGCCCTTCTGAGAAAGAAGTGCTAAACAGAGCCAAAATCTTTCTACCACCTCGCAAACTTCCTGCCTCTAGAACTACATATTTTACTTGCACACACACCAGACAGCTTCACTCACAAAGGCAATTACACTGCTGAATATGTATGATTCAGTTATTATTGACATCTACAGAGCAATAAAAATACAAAAACAGGTCGTAAGAAGCTAGATAACATCTCAAGATTAAGATAGAAAACAGCCTTGTGGATTGCAATACTCAAGTCTTAACAAATAAAAAAGATAAAACTAATAAACTAATAAGCACGTCTATGATCAGGAACTCCAGCTGCAACAAACTCCTGCCCAAACAAGTGAATAAACGGCAAAATTTTGAACAACTACATGACATGCATTTTAACATACATAGGAGCAGTCATTGGTGAAAGGGGCAAAGACCTTCACGTCTACTCCTCTTGTGCATCTTTGTTCTTCTTTTTCTTCTTCTCCTTCTTCTTGCTTTTACTTCCTTCGTCGTCAGTTCCAACGGCTACATCACCATTCTCTGCTTCTTTATCTTTCTTCTTCTTCTTTTTCTTTTTCTCGGACTTCTCCTCATCTGAGGATGCAGCATCATTATTCTCTTTGTCCTTCTTTTTCTTTTCCTTTTTCAATGACTCCACATCAGGGGATGCAGCTTCATCGGCTTCTTTCTTCTTTTTCTTCTTCTTCTTTTCTTTTTTCAGTTCGCCCTTCTCTACGGCTTCCTGTGCTTCCTCGACCATCTCTACCTTTGGTTTCTTTACAGCACTGGGTGCAGGCGATGTTTCTAAGTCGTCCAATTTTCTCTTGTTACCCTCCTCCTCATCTTCCTTATGTTTCTTCTTCTTTTTCTTTTCAACTTCACCAGCTGCACCATCATCAGCCACTGCATCAGGATCAGGTTTCACATTAGCAGCAGCAAGACCAGCAACCATAGCATCCCCTCCTGTGGGTAAAACAACATTTCTCATCCATTCAGCTGGAGTTTTTTCATTTGGCTTTCCGTGTTTGTCCAACTTCCCCTCGGCAACCAACTTCTTCTTCATCGAAGCCCTTGGTCCTAAGCCCCATTTCCTAGGATAAGTATCCCTATCCATCACCACTCTCTTAATCTTTGCAACCACACCATGATCACAAGTGGCCATAACAGCAGTAGTCATCTCCGCAATCCCCAATGCAATCGCCTCCCCTTTAGTAGTCATCAACACAACCTCCTCTCCAACCTCAATATCATTCTCAAACCTTAAAAGCCCAGGAATCATCAACTTTGCACCATAACAAATAGCATTAACCGCCGAATCCTTAACCACCAACCTCTTATAACTAGTCAAAACTACCTCCAACGGCATAATCACCCTCCTCAAATAGCTCTCATCCCTGTAGTTATCAAACATCCATTGCGCATCCATCACATCATGCATCGTCACCATATTATTCTTCTCACCCAAAATCCCCGACCTCACTCTCCTCAACTCCTGCATATGTCCACCCACACCCAAAAGCAATCCAAGATGCACGCACAACGTCCTAACATACGTACCCGCCTCACACGAGATCCAAAAAACAACCAAATGCCTATCCGCATCGTACTCAAGCAACTTACTTTCATATATAGTCCTAATCCTAAGCTGCCTCTTCACAGCAGAAATCAAAGGTGGCCTTTGAAAAACAGCCCCAGTAAGAGCTTCAAGTGCTCTACCAACTTTCGCAACATCAGCAACATCAGAATGCAACCTAGCAACACAAACATACTCTTTACCCGCACCCTGTTGGGACTTAACCAAACGGGTCGCTCTATCAATACACACAATCAAATTCCCAGTAACTTTCGGGTCCAAAGTACCACTATGACCCGTTTTCTCAACCCGAAGAATCCGTTTAATCCAAGCTACAACTTCATGTGAAGATGGGTTAGCAGGTTTATCAAGATTGAGAATACCGTACCTTATGTACTCCGCAAGTGGACGCTTCAATGGCGAATACCCAGATGGGAGAGGAGTGTAATGACCAGTTCTGACATTGAGACGGTCGTAGTTTTTCAACAGAATTGGCCACTCTGAAGTGTCGATGCTTGGGGTGTAGCTTTGAGGTTTGATGAGAAAATCATCGTTAACTAGTTGATTTTCGTCGTCATTTTTGGGGGATTTTGTCTTCTTCTTCTTCTTCTCGGAGTGAGAGAGTTCAACGTCAGTCATGGCGGCTGATTTGGAGGTGGGGTGGAGTTTCAGGTAGGGTTTAAGGCTATTTATTCTAGGGTTTAAAAGGGAAATGAGAATGTTATTTATATAGGGTGGTGTGGTAGAAGGTGGGAGAAGGATATAGTAACAGGGTTTAGGGTTTTTGGATATTTGGTGGTGAAGAGTGGTGTGGAGAATGGGCCTATTTGGATTTAATTATTGGGCCGAACATATTTTGGGTGATATTACGGGCTGGAAAAACAATCGGTTCTTCAAAATGGGCCATAGAATATAGGGCAAACAATATAAATTCCGACAGTTTGGAACTTAATTACAGAAAATTTTGACATTTTGCATAATTACTGAAAATCTCGATTTTAGATATGTGGAGATACATAATTAGCTCCTGATACATCCAATAAAGATATATTTTTTCCTTAAAGATACATAATTAGCTTCCGATATATTTTTTTCGATTTTGGGTCTGTCGAGATACATAATACATCCAATGAAGATATATTTTTTCCTTTGCGAAGATACATAATTAGCTCTCGATATATTTTTTTCAATTTTGATTCTGTCAAGATACATAATTAGCTCCGATACATCCAACGAAGATACATAATTAGTTGGAATTTTTGTAATTATTTTATAAGGATAGGAGTTTGCGTAAACATAGTAAGTTAAGGTGTATGTTTATGTTATTTTTCGAGAATATAAAGAAAGTTGGATAACTTACCTGACATCGGAAAGATTCCTATGTAGTTATAATGAGCAGTTAAGATTCAAATTAAATAGCAAATGTAGATGTAATTGATGTCTTATGGAATTTTTTATATGTATCTGATGATGTCATCTGTATTTATAAATATATTACTAAGATGCGTTTGTATTTATATTCGAATGTTAAATTGGAGAGATAAATACATTTGATCAATAGAATAACTGCTAAAATGTAGCTACAAGCCTGCACTGGTATAGTTGAGTGGTTGAGAGGTGAATCTTCTTATGGTAGATCTGGCATCGAATTCAAATTTCTTTTGTCGCTTAGCCATGGATTTAATGCATGGGGCTTGCCTAGTGCAATTCACATCTCCTGTGTGGTTCATGATCTATTACATAGTGAGCAGATTAACACAAAACGCTCACCACTTTGCTCTTGTTGCAACAAATTTGATTTCATTCCTCTTTTCCCAAGTTAGTCTCTTTCTTTCTCTTCCTTTCTTATTGTGATTGCATTTTCTAATTTAGATGTGTATACTTTTATTAAACTATCCCATTGTAATATGTACCTATGTACGTAGAAGTGTATATTTATCAAACTCTCTCATAATTTGATAACAACCAGTCATTGAAAGGGCAAATTTGATTCAAATTGTTGCATTTACTTAATTTAGGGAGATTTTAAAAGTAATACGTAATTCTTTTTTAATTGGATAGATTGCTAGTGGCTTTCTGGTTGGTGAAAACAATGCATTATTAACACATAGTTTGAATTCCTTTATTGCAAAAATTAGAGGAAGTCATGTAAAAACAAACAAGAGAAAAAACAACCAAAGAAAGAAAGGAAGAGTAGATGAAGAATTACAAGTGGTTTTAAATGTAGAAATTAGAAAGCAGCTTGGCCAGTTCGGTGCACTAAAACTTCCGCTATGTGCCGAGTATGAGAAAGGGTCCAAACAACAAGGCTTTATTGTACGCAGTCTTACCTAGCATATATGTTGAGTTTCAACTCTTCAAGAATTCCTTTAGAAACTTGAAATTGGAGAAGCAATCTCCAATAGCTCTTCATCACATTCAAATGCCAACATGTGCTTTTCTTCTAAAGTTACCATAGCTTCAATACCATCCATACTTTGATCAGCACTCAATATAAAGAAATTCTTGAATGGACCCATTGGTGCACACACTCTTTCTGGTTTCCCCCATCCAAAATCTATGCTATAACCAGAAAACTTGCACATGTTGCTGCAGTAGTAAGTGTCGAATTCGTCCATCGCGTATGGTGATTCCATTGTTTCAAGTAGTTTCAACACCAATAAATTGTGCTGAACAGGATCTTTCTTGAAAAGCAGCTCGAATTCCTTCCTGAATTCGCGAACCAATCTTGGCAGCTCCATCTCCTCATCGTGACTGGCTGATGTGGAAGTCACGGTGAGGAGATTTCCTATAAAATTTCGCGATAAAGGGGGAGTTGTCATTGGGCGTATATCAACATAATTCACCAATTTAGATGGCCTGAATGAAGTGTTACTGATTTTTGATGCAGCCTTTGCAGCAGATTTGAATAGAAGTGCACTCACAACTTCTGCGCGTGTTGGATTTTTGACGCCCGCTTCAGCTGCTATCTTCGCTCTAAGGTCCTGTAATTTGGAGGCAGAGAAATGGAACTTTTTGTGTACACATTTTTCCAGCTTGGAATCAATCAATGGTGCAATCAAAGGTCCATTTGGGGTTGGGAAAAATGCATCACCAATGAACTGGGGACGAGGGATTTGATTTGGATATCGAGTTACTTTAGCCCAATCATAGAAAAAACTTGCCACAGAGGCACCATCACCAACTTTGTGCGACAGACACGCGCTGATTGCTATTCCTCCACAATCAAATCGGCTTAACTGAGCCACGAGTAGGCTTCCATTGAACGAATTCTTCCAAGGTAAGTCTTTCATGAATATATTGCCTTCTGCATAGTCATGAGGGTTGTTCAGCATTTCAGACATGGGACACTTTATTTGAACGTTCATAAACTCGATTCCCCCATTATTGCATTCGATCGTGGCACTGTCTCTCATGCTTCCAGCATAGGGATAGTAAGCTGATAGAGTTGTTGCTAATGAGTTTTGTAGCTTGCTAGCTACTTGATCAAGATCATGGATACTTGAAATGTTGTTATTCACCTCTTGTTGTTGCTTAGAGTAGAAAAAAACTAGAGGAATGTACAAGTGACTTAGCGATTGGTCGATGAACGAGAGCTTGTGGTATTTAAGTGGAGAAGGGGTGGGAAAAGATGGCTTGACAATGAGTTTTTCAGTAATTGATGAAACAAGTTGTGATGGAGCTACAGCCATGATAATTTTCTTAATATGAACAAAGCCTTTGATGTGTTGCCAACTTCAAAATACATGCATATATATATATATATATACACACTCACAAGAAAGAAACTTTTATACTCGATCCTTGGTTGTACAATTTTTAGTATTCATATAAAGACTCAATTAAAGAATCTTGCAACAAGGACAACTAAGCTTCTTTTTTTGTGTGTGTATAAGACTTTGCACTTCAAGTATTCGCTATCAGAAATTTACTGACTCGACTAATTCAAATTTGCTCTGGGTAGGTCCACTAAAGTGGATATATATATAATGCTACCGTATGAACATGTTTCTATATATATTCTTCTGGTGCAAGCGTGAAACCTCTAATTATGGGCGAAAAGAGGTTCTATATTTTCGGGATTCAAACTCAAATTCTCTGATTAAAAATGGAGGGATCCTACGACACCCCCTCGGTGGGTAAGACAACTAAGCTAAGAGGTGGTTTAGTGTTCATTTAGGTTTTTGTAATTCTTGTGAAGCGAACGGAGTTTCATAGGCTAAAAGAATGTCAATTTCTCAGTGGCTCCGCTGGTATCTAATGCCTTATTGGATATTTCAAGATAAAATTATTGAGTTTTACACTCTGAATCTTGTGGAATTTGTCACAAACTAAGATTATGTAACTACTGAAGTAATCTTGATTCTAACTACTATCTTTTAGTAGTCAGTCCTCCCCCTTTTCTTAAAAAAAAGAAAAGAATTTGAAAGGACAAGAATTAGATTCTAATCTCAGATATACCAAAAGGCACTTAGCCAAAAATTAACATCTTAGTTTGTGATCTTGTCTAAAAATTATCTTTAATTTCAATATTTCTTTTCCATCCTAAACGCCACCTTTTCATATGAAATTGACATGGCATATTTACGATTATAAGATTCTAAAAATACTTTTGATATGTGAATACACATTCTTAATTTGAGACTACAAGATTCAAAAGTTGTATTTTACATGTCTAACTTCATGTCCAGTCTGACTAAGACATCGGGATTCTAGCTTTTCTAAGTTACATTTATAATTTGTATATATTAAATAAATTTCTTAAGAGAAATATAGAGTTTGGACCAAAATTATTGAGTTTAGTTGAACCTACACCTTGGTCTGTAGCTCCCCGCCCCGACTAAGACACAAAAAAGAAACAAATGAATTACTTAAAACAATTTTTTTTCGTTACTAACCTTAAACTGGAACTTTCTTATTCAAATTAGTTTGTTTTCGATACAATTAACAACTATCGGGTCTAGTGGGAAATCAAAACAAAGAGAAAACAGTTACACCTGATTTAATGTTAGATAAATCAGCACTCAAAACTGGTGAGTGTATACTCGTAGTTAATTATGTGATGCTGTGTTTTGTTTTGTTTTCCCCTGATGTTTGATACCTTTCGAATGACAAATGAAATAACTAAAATAGTCATTATTAAGAAAAATGAAAAATAACGAATTTAGGATATTATTCCATATTATTGTTCTTATTTCTTAAGTTATCTTCTTCGATTGTTGCACGATTAAATTAATCACCTCTTTCTGATATGGACATGAAATTTCTTGTCACGTACTTAATCTTGAGGAAAACATTTCTCTTGATTGTAGAGAAATCTTCTTTCTTTTATATTCACGTAAAGACGCTATTCTCTTGTAAAACTAGATCGAGTACCATCATACTCCCTCCGTCCCAAATTTTTCACTCCCTCCGTTTCATAATAGTTGACCCCTATAGGCTTGTCACACTCATTGAGAAAAACATTTATTAGAGATCGATTTTACCAAATTAGTCTTATTAATTATGCTTTGAAGATATAAATTTGAATATATGCAACTTATTTAGTCATTTAATGATAAGAGTATTATTATTAGAAGAACATATTAAAATCATCCTGATTTCATCGATGGGACAACTAAAGTCGATAATTATATTTAATTATACTGAAATATTAAAGAAGTATTTAATTTTTGTAAATTCTCAAAAAAATATGTTATAAATAGAGATAACTTAGTAATCAATTGCTTGTATTTGTTATTTTCTAATTAACATGCATAGCAAAAAGCAACAATTAGAATGAAAAGAATAAAATACTTTATTTATGTCAAAAATATTTCGTTATCATTTATTCCATATACAATGACACATTTTTATATTTAGAAATAACATGACTTTTAAGAATTTTGTTAGAGGAGTTTTTATTCACGCAAATTTTGTAACCATACAAAGTAATATAATGAAATGCTTAAAATAATATATAGATTACTGAATTCTTCACCAATTTCTTTCTTAAACTTCGTATTAGAACAAAGAAATTGAGGCAGAAGTGGATATATGTAGAGGATTCACACAATTTATATACTACTAAAAGATATAGGCAAAATGATTTTTTGGACCCCTGTACTATATTGGTTTTGTAAATTAGACACTTTTACTTACATGTTTGTCATCTGTATCCTTGAATCCGTTAAAAACCAACATTTTGCACTCTTTGACCATTGACCTTACCGATGTGGCATTGAAATGGTGATTAGGACAAAGAGAGTATAGCCACTCGCCTGGGGATGCGAGTGAGAGTCAATTTTTGATCAATTTTACATTAAAATAATTAAAAAATAAAATAAAATAATATTAAAATAAAAAAAATAAAAAAGGACCCTTTTTTCCCTTCATCTTTTTAAATTTAAAAATATTTTTTAAAATTTAAAAATAATTTTAAAAATTTAAAAATAAATAAAATATTGTTTTTCCCTCACCACCCCACCCCAACCCGTCCCCACCCCCTCACCCCACCCCAGCCCCTCCACCTCACCACAGCCCGGCCTGGTCCCACTCCCCCACACCTTACCAGCCCCGTCCAGCCCCTCCCCACCCCACCCCACCCCCAGCCCCTATTTAAAAATAATTAAAAGTTTAGTGAATTTCGCTTGAAAAAAATTAAACTTTTTGTGAATTTTTTAAAGATATTCAAATTTAAAAATCAAAAATTTATTATGTCTGTCTGTATATATGAATTTATAGTTAAAAATTTAAATTAGTTGGATAAGAATTTTAATTATTTGGAATGAATTTGATGTTTAATTTGTGAGCAAAAATAAAAACATGATTATTCAAATTTTTCTTATTTAATTAAATTAATTTTAATATTTAATTTGTTATTTAGTATTTTAAAAATGACTTGAAATTTAATGTACTACTTTTTTTAATTTTTTTTTAATGACGTGGCAGATGAGGCAGACGTGGCAGCTGGCATGGGGAGAGTGTGTTACACTCACCAAAAAAGGGTTTAAAATGTTGCTCTTTAGTGGGTTCGGTGGTCCAGATGACAAACATGTAAATAAAAGTATCCAACTTACAAAACCGACATAGTACAAGGGTTTAGAAGGTCATTTTGCCTAAGATATATTCTTATTCACCATTAGGTGCATAGGTTATAGTTGAAAAATATCGTAGTGGGAAATCGTAAAATGCCTTATAATCGTAGTAATGAGAACACAATTGATAAGAGGAAGGGAAACAAAGCAAATGAACTAATTGTAAAATCACAAAGAAAAATGAAATTCATGGATACATAATTCGTTCAATCTATTACTCCCAATTAAACAATTGGGAACTAATTAGGAAATAAACTGAAGAAGTTCCTCATCATTTTCAAATTGAGACCTATGTTGTTCCTGCAACATTATCCTTGCCTCCACGCCTTGCCCAGTTTGATAGTCATTCAAGAAGAATAGATTCTTGAAGGGACCATTCGGTATACTCACTCTTACAGGTTTTCCCCATCCAAAATCCACATTGTAGAATGGATATTTACAAAGGTTGCTACAAAAATACGCACTACAATTTTCATCGTCCTCAAATGGTATTTTACCTTTACTCGTGGATTCTACTACTTCTAGGATCAGTTCATTTTGTTCGACTTGGTCTTTCTTGTACGCCACCTCAACTTCCTTCCTTAAATTACGAACCAACGTTGGCAGATCAATGTCTTGCTCGTTGGTTGCTTTTAGGGAGAAAGTGGACAAAATATTTCCAATGGCATGTCGAGGTAGACGGGGTTTGATCATTGTACGTATGTTTAAGAAGTGAATCAACTTTGATGGACGCATACGCAGTGAAGTACTTGTACTTGATGCTACCTTTGTTGCACATTTGAAAAGAAGTGCACTCACAATTTCTGACCTTGTTGGGTTTTCTACTCCTGAGTCTGCTGACACCTTCAAACAGATCCCAAATGTCAGCCATATTCGTAATTAAAGTGAATTTATTTCACAGACACATCCACTTTCTTTCTTTGTTTTTAAAATTCTGTATCAAGTCAAACTATGTGATGGAGTATTATCTTTCAAAATGTATTGCAAAAAGAAAAAGAAAAAAAACTTAAAAGACCGACAATATAGAATGGATTGATGGTGGTCTTACCTTAGCTCGAAGTGCATTTAACTTGTCGGTAGGAAAAATGAGTCTTTTCTGTACACACGCACTAAGATCAGACACTATTTGTGGTGTAGTAAGAGGACAGTATTTTTGTGTAGAGAAGATAGAATCTCCAACGAATCTTGGTGAAGGAACTAAAGTTGTCATCATATGATGATCGCGAGCAATACCAGACCAATCATTAAGGAAATTAAGCACAGAGGAACCATCACCAATCTTGTGCGATAGGCATACACTGACAGCTATTCCCCCACAATCAAACTTACTTACTTGTCCTACAAGCAAATTACCACCTTCGTAATTATTTGCCCAAGGCAAATCCTTGGGAAAAACTATGCTCTCTGCAAGAGATGCATGAGGATGATCAAGAATTTCAGACATGGAACATTTTATTCGAACACTCAAGAACTCAGCTCCCATATCGTTACAGTCAACCACAGTATTGTCCTTCAACTTTCCTGCATAAGGATAGTAAGAGACTAGAGTTTGTGATAGAGATGTTTGTAGCAAGTGGGCTATATGGGAAAGTTCATCATGAGAATTCCTTGAGATCTCTTCTCTTTGTTGTACTTCAGGGTAAAAAAATGCCAAAGGGATATACATATTACTGAGGGATTGATCCACAAAGGATAGCTTGTGAAATCTATGAGCAGAAGGGGTCAGAGAGGAAGGTTTGATAAAAGATTTATCACAAATTGAAACAAGTGATGGGGATGATAATAATGCATAAGCCATGATTAATTCAATAGATGAAACTTAATTGAATTCCCTAGCTCTATGCAATGCTCCTGATTGTTTTGCCCTTTGCCATTTTCATGACATATATATATACACAAAAGGAAATACTGTAAGAATGGCCAATGAAGTATGTACACCTACCTCGTAAAAATAAAATTAGGTAGTTGTATCCTTAGGTTTAATTATTAACCACTTTTCCAATTTATGTGATATTGTGATGGTATTTCTTTTTAATCTGTCCCAAAAAAAAAAAAATCTATATTATATTTGTTCAATATTTTAACTTTAAATTTTCTATTTTACACTTAATAAGATGATATATAACCTATGTTGCTCGAATCCTTCAAAAATATTAATGACTGTATGTTGGATTCTCCAAAATTAATGTAGTTTTTGAAGAATCCGACACGAATACGGCATAAATAGTGAAAAGTCCCGCAACTTAATTTATAACTATACAAATACTTCATTTTGTTTAATTTTAGAATGTAAATTTTAAAATTCTATATTCCCTATCCAACACTTTATGACACACTATTTGTAGAGAAATTTAAGTTTTCAAGTCCCGCAACTTAATTTATAACTATACAAATACTTCATTTTGTTTAATTTTAGAATGTAAATTTTAAAATTCTATATTCCCTATCCAACACTTTATGACACACTATTTGTAGAGAAATTTAAGTTTTCTTTTACGGTAATTTTTTCATGTACCTATTAAATATTTTGAACTGTTAACTATAATAATTTATGATTATATTTTAAAAAAATTATATATAAATTCAAACTGAAAATTAGATAGTTTGTCTCTCATATTTCGAATTGCGCCACATAAAGTAATAGAAATAAAATAATTGAAATTTTATTAGCAACTTTATATTAGAGTTTCACTTGTGAAAGTTCAAATTGAATTACTGAAATTTCACAAGTAAGAGTTACGGTCTCCCTGAAAAATTTAATTATCTTTTGCCAACTCACGTCTCAAAAACTAGTTTAAATGAAAATAAATTGTCCAAACCTTATAAAGATATCACACATCCCATTAATCATCTACGTACGTGGATCTTTTTTATTTCTTCAACAATTACAAATTTAAAAAGTGAAAGTGATCACAGTTCATGCTACTTTTACATTACAATACTTTTAACAATCTTTGATTTTCCACCCATATTATTTTCTTCTTAGATTGTCCGATATTTCTATTGCTACTCTGTCGTGCACCATATATAAATAGCTCTAGCTTTCATTAACTAGGAAGGAGCCCCTCCATAAATTCCTGGGTCAACAATGGATTCTAGCCAAACAAATTGGCCAATTACGTACCCATCTAAAGGGGTAGTAGTGGAAATTGCTCATTGTTGTATACTTGTACTACTACTACTACTGCTGCTGCTGCTACAACTACTTCTTCATGTTCCTCAATTGCATCTTCCTCTACTTCACCTGTTGTTTCCTCAATTTACATGGAGCTTTGGCATGCTTGTGCTGGTCCTCTTACTAGTTTACCAAAGAAATGTATGGAGAAGACAAATGAGCCTTATTTTAAGATGCATAGTACCAGCTATGCCCTTGGCTATTCCCTGATTGTAATAAAATTGAAATATTAAAAGTGCCTTTCGTAGTACACCAAACTCTCACTTATAATATAATATAGTAGAAAGAAAATACTGTAGTCTTTGTTAGAGTGACGTGTATATTTTAATGAGGATAAATATAATAATTTTTTTGTAAAAGAGGGACAAATGTGTCCCTTTACTTTATTTTAAAATATCCCTTTTTAGATATGTCCTTGGTTATTAATAAAATTGAAATATCAAAAGTGTCTTTCCTAGTACACCAAATTCTCACTTATTATATAGTAGAAAATATTGTAGTCTTTGTCAGCGTGAGGTGTATATTTTAATAGGGAAAAATATAATAAATTTTTTGTAATAGAGAGACAAATGTGTCCCTTTACTTTATTTTAATTTTTTAATCTCTGAAAAGCTTGGTTACGTGTCTCAATTTTCTTCGAAAATGAACACTTTTTGAAAAGGATATGCGATTTTGACTTTTTAAGGCAGAAATATGTGTCTCATTTATTAGAGATCTATTTTACCAAATTAGTCTTATTAATTATGCTTTGAAGATATAAATTTAAATATATGGAACTTATTTAGTCATTTAATGATAAGAGTATTATTATTAGAAGAACATATTAAAATCATCTTGATTTCATCAATGGGACAATTAAATTGAAACAAATATTTTTAGAAAGGGGATCAACTAAAATGAAACGGAGGGAGTAATTTGATTTTTCATTCTACTTATCTTTTTACATTAATCAAGAAGAGACAAAAAAAAATTCCCATGTTTTACCCTTTGCATTAATTACTTTTTCTTCAAATTAAGATGTAAACATCATCTAATAGAGATACTATGGTAAACGAGTCATGTTATTAATTATTTTTCTTAATCAATGTGCCGTCTGAATTTGGGACATGTAATTTGAGACGGAGGGAGTATTTCATTGGTCGTGAATATAGTTCTACTTTGTTCCATTAAAGTATGCTTAAAAAGAAAATTAATTAGTAAAAATAAAAATGAAAACGAAAAGAAGTTTAATAAGAGATGATGAAATTAAGGAGAACTTAAAATGGAAGTACGAAGAAAGACCTTTGCATTTCTTTGTTGTTTCCCGATTTCTATTTTTATACTTAGATACTGGAGTCGTGCTATTCATTACATTTACATAGTTTTCAGATATTACATGTTACACTTTTTGTTTCAATTTATGTAGTGCTGATGAAATATTTGAGAAAATCAATTAAATTTTTTATTAGTTTTAAATATTTTAAGTTGTTAATATATATGACTTTCTAAGTAATTTTCAAGTAATATATGTTACTCTTTCTATCTCAATTTATGACACTGATAGAATTTTAAAAGTCAAATAATTTTTTTATACATCTTTCAAGTATTTAATTTAATTATTATTGTGATTTATATTACATTTTACGAAATTTTGGAATCATAGATCCCAATTTATGTTGTAAGATAGAATTTCGAGTCAACCAAAATTTTTTATGTGTCTCTAAATAATTTAAATTATTAATAATTGTAATTTGTAATTCTTTTTACGCAATTTTCAAATATATTATAGATTAAAAAAATAAAAATAATTAAGTTAAAATAAATAATATGAAATTACAAAAATACCCTCAACCAGAAGCAGATAGCCGGAAGCAGGCATGACAATCGCTTACTGCTTGCTTCAGCTGCCTGCTTACTCACGCTTATTAATAGTAGTAATACACATCCAATCATAAAAAAATAAAAAATGAAAAAAAAAAATAACATAATTGTTTATACAATAAAAATAAAATTAGCATATCATGGAAAATTTTGACCATTTTCAAAATTTTAATTAGATTTGCTGTAGAAATGTTAGGTTCGTAAGAGATGTGAATGGAAAATGAGAAAAACAACAGAAAATATGAAAAGGGAGGTTTATATAATGTTGAAAGTAAGGTAGGTATGCGTAAAGTAGAAACCTTAGGAATGTTTATGTATATACGACACAAGTGCTGAACATGCAAGCATGCAAATACTAATTTCATTCAATAATAAACATTTAAATAAAGTCAGCTACTAATTTCATTGAGCCGTCTCCATATAGGACTACTAAATATTAATTAACGGAAGGGAAACAAAGCAAATCAACTAATTGTAAAATCACAAGAGAAATGAAATCCATGGACATATGCAGAATTCGATCTATCATTCCTGAACAATTGGGAACTAATTAGGAAATAAACTGATGAAGAAGTTCCTCATCGTTTTCAAATTGAGACATATGTTGTTCCTGCATCATTATCCTTGCCTCCACGCCTTGCCCAGTTTGATAGTCATTCAAGAAGAACAGATTCTTGAAGGGACCATTTGGTATACTCATTCTTACAGGTTTTCCCCATCCAAAAATCAACATTGTAGAATGGATATCCGCAAACATTGCTGCAAGAATACACATTCTCATATTCATCCTTGTTTTCAAATGGCATTTTCCCTTTCCTCATTGATTCTACTACTTCTAGGAGCAGTTCATTTTGTTCGACTTGGTTTTTCTGGTACGCCGCCTCAACTTCCTTCCTCAAATTACGAACCAACGTTGGCAACTCAATGTCCTGTTCGTTAGTTGCTTCTATATGGAGAAAATAGATAAGAGATTTCCAATGGCATTTCGTGGTAGACGAGGTTTGATCATAGCACGTATGTTTAAGAAGTGAACCAACTTTGATGGGAGCATTGATGATGATGCCTGTGTTGCACATTTGAAAAGAAGGGCGCTAGCTACTTCAGCCCTTGTTGGATTTTCTACTCCTGATTCTGCTGCCACCTTCAATCCCAACTCAATGTCAATCATTTTTGTAAGTAAACTGAATTTGTTTCAAACTATCAGTTCTTTGTCGTCTTAAAAAAACAAGAAACATTTATTACTGATCCTTCATTCTTTTCAATTTCAACCTTACTTTTAATAAGAGTAGTTTGGACAAATGCTAATCATCAAGACTTGTTAAGTGAAGATTCAATTAGGCTTGAACATGTGAGACTACAATTCAGGACTTCTTCCTGTTGTGTTACCATGTTGAAACATGTGATCATCTCATTAAAAAGCTCAAGTGTTATACAGTACTGCACTTTTTTTTTTAATTATGCACACAATACTATCAAATATATTCTTAAAAAATCGAATTAGTGTAAGACCGATAATAATGTAGGGTAAATGGTAGTATTTACCTTAGCTCGAAGTGCATCTATTTTGACTGTAGAAAAAATGAATCTCTTTTGTACGCACTTACTGACATCAGATAGAAGTTGTGTAGGGTAAATGATTGTACGCTATTCCCCCAAAATCAAACTTACTTACTTGCGCCACAAGTAAATTACCACCTTCATAGTTATTCGCCCAAGGCAAGTCCTTGGGAAAAACTACACTCTCTGCATGCATGAGCTGCATGAGGATGATCAAGAATTTCAGACATGGGACACTTTATTCGCACAGTCAAGAACTCCGCTCCCGTATCGTTGCAATCAACAATAGTATCATTATATTGTCTGTCAATTTTCCAGCGTAGGGATAGTAAGAGACTAAAGTTTGTGATAGAGATGTTTGTAGCAAGTGAGCTATATGGGAAAGTCGTTCATCATGAGAATTCTTTGAGATCTCTTCTCTTTGTTGTACTTTAGGATATATAAAACAACGCAAAAGGAATATACATATTACTGTGCAATTGATCAATGAAAGACAGCTTGTGGTGTCTACGAGTAAGCGGGGTGAGAGAAGAAGGCTTAATAAAGGTTTTGTCACACACAGAAACAAGTGATGGTGATGATACCAATGCAAAAGCCATGATTAATTTAACAGATACCACTACTTGAATTCCTTGCACTAATTAATTAGCTCTATGCAATGGTTAGCTTGTTGATTTGCCTCCCCTTATATATATATAAATGGACCAATGAAGAGATTCCTTCTTATCCTTTGTGGTGAGAAACTCTCGTGTGACCTCTTAGGCTCACACCATACAGACCAATGACTCCCCTCCACTCACACTTTTCCACACACACTCACGTTTTTTGGCTGATCATTTCAATTCCATTCCCAATATATATACATACATATACGCACAGGAGCACGTTGATGAAGAGGGGGAATGGATTGATAGAATCCGAATGAGGTACATTCCAATCTGTTACCGCTATTCTGTACATTGATTCAATCATATATTACTCGGTTTAAGAAAACTAGAGTTTGAATACATACTTCCTCCGTCTCATATTTGTTGATCATCTTACTAAAACTACGTATCCCAAATTACTTGTCCACTTACTAAATCAAAATAAAATTAATTAAATTTTTTCATTTTACCCCTTAAATTAATTTTATTTGAAAGTATAAAAATAAGTCTGTAAAGTTCCAAAAAAGCATCTTTTAAATGGTAGATTAGTAAAACTATACTTCTTGTTTATGATTTGTTCAGAAGCGTGTAAAAGTGAAAGTGATCAACTAATATGGGGCTGACTTGCATTAATTTCATCTAATGTGAAGGAAGGTCGTCTAAAGCTAGTATATGAGTTAATACACAGTGACTTGTATTAATTTGCCTATTTTTAGATTTTAGTTAATTAGAATTGTAGAAAATATAAAAGAATGGACATTTATATAATACTTGAAAATGCAAAGTAGCTATGTTATGTATTCAAAAGTTGAAACTCGGGGACGTTTCAGTGTAATTCTCTCTGATTTTAAAGTAGTTTAACTGATTTAAATTTTAATATTTATCCAAGTTTTTTTCTTAAAAATATTCATAAAGTGCACTAAAAATATCCAAGTGTTAATCTAATATGTTAACAAGAGGGAGAATGTGCATACCTAAATTGTTGAATTCCTTATACAACAAAGGCATATAGTGCATGTAGTAGCGGCCAAGATAGTTAATAAATTGTGCCAAATTATACAGTTTCATACCTCAGCATTTAGCTATTATTAATCGAAGCAACAACAAAAGAGAGTTTTATCTAAACTCAACTAGGAACAGTGGCTAGCACCTGACCATCGGGCTCACCATCCTTATCAGGTGCCGGTCACTGCCCCTAGTTTGGGCCGCGACATAAATATAGAAATACTAATGGGTTTTCAAAGTTAGCTAATAACTTGTAATTGGAGTAGCAAACTCAAGGAATTCTTCATCACTCTCTAATGCTAACATATGCTGTTCATCTAATGTTACCAATGCTTCAACACCATGAAGACTTTTATCAGCACTCAAGAAGAAGCTATTCTTCCATGGACCAAATGGTGATGACACTCTCTCTGGTTTTCCCCATCCAAAATCTATGCGATAACCCGAAAACTTGCACATATTGCTACAGAAGTACATGTCGAATTCTTCAAAATCGAATAGTGGCCTTCCTGTTTTGATGCATTCCTGAATTTCCATCACTAAGTCATTTTGTTGAATAGGATCTTTCTTGTAAACTGATTCGAGTCCTTTCCTAAGGTTGTGAACCAATGTTGGTATTTTCATCTCATCTGTCCTAGTCGCGATGAGTAAAAAACCACTCAAGAGATTACCTATAGAGTTTTGTGGCAAAAGGGGCACGACAAGAGGGCGTATATCAACATCGTTTAACATCATGGATGGGCGAAGTGAAACAGAATTGTTGATTCTTGATGCTGCTTTTGTGGCGAATTTGAACATAATTGCACTCACTACTTCTGATCGCGTAGGATTCTTGATCCCTGATTCGACTGCAACTATTGCTCTGAGCGCGCGTAATTTGGAGCCAGAGAAAAGGAACTTCCTATGTGCACATTTCTCTGTATTGGACTGAAAAACAGGATCAAACATAGGACTATTACGCGATGGACATATAGAATCTCCAATGAACTTAGGACGAGGGATTATGTTTGGATCGCGAGTTACCCTAGCCCAATCATGCAAGAAACTAGCTACTGAGCTACCATCACCAATCTTATGTGACAAACATGCACTTACTGCAATTCCCCCACAATCGAAATGGCTTAACTGAGCCACGAGTAGACTTCCATCAAACGAATTCTTCCAAGGCAAACCTTTTGGGAAGACATTGCAGCTTTCTGTACTATGATGATCGTAAGGGTGATTTAGGATTTCAGACATTGGACGCGGTATGTGAACGTTGTAAAAATCGACTCCCTTGTCGTTGCATTCAACCGTGGCAGTACTGTCTTTCATAGTACCTGCATAAGGGTAGTATGAGGCTAGTGTTGTTGCTAGAGAAGTCTGTAATGTGTTAGTTATTTGGTCAAGTTCATGTACATGTTGCTCATGTTTATTATAGAAAAATACTAGAGGAATGTATAAATGACTCAAAGATTGGTCAATGAAAGATAGCTTGTGGTACTTGAGAGAATTAGGGGAGGGTGAAGAAGGCTTCACAATGGTTTTTTCAGGAATTGACACTAGTTGTGATGGAATTGCAGCCATGTTTTGTTAAGATTGAACAAATAATCTAACTGTGATATATACACACTCACAAGGGACATGACATTGGCCTATATAGTAACATACATGGATTTTCTGAAGGAATTAAGTTAAAACACTTAAAATGTGTGTCATTATATATAATATTAATTTAACATGTAATAGCAGGTTCGTCATTATGATCCTATTTCGATTTCTAAAGCCCGTCGTGAACTTGCCAAGAATCTTTGTCACAGAAAACGCCAAACTTATAAGGTTAGTTGGATGCTATAGGCGACATGACCAACACTATTTATCTTTGATGAAATCCACAAAAAATTGAATTACGGTTCATTGTTATGTTAGTTATTATTTTATTTTGAAAAAGAAGATTAAATTGTATTGGTTCCTGTACACCTAGGGGGACAAGAAATGAATTTAATATGCATTTCTATGTCTACATTCACAAGGTATATATGTTCAATAAAAACAAAAAATGACTCCCTCACTATTTGAATTTACTACCGTGTGTTGATACTTCATTTTATCCCTATCGTTTATCAATTTGAGATGATTTTTAGTTCACCAACATTAGGTCTATCTATGGGTGTCAAACGGGCCGGTTAAAACTTGCGGATGAGGAATGAGATGAGAATGTATAATTAGTTGTGTTTTATTTTGTAATTATAAAGTAAATGATTGTTGGAAAAAAAAAAAAGAAACTTTGCGTGAAATGGTACATTATTTCTTCACATAATGAATATTTTACTTGGTTGATTGTCTAAAATAATTTTAAAAAATTATATAATTAATGCAGTATTTGATCGAGGGTTTTAAAATAATGAATTATGCTGTTAAAAAAAGCATTGTGCACTTATTTTGTGCATAAAATATTTTTCTGTTACTTTTCACTTTTATAACATATTTTGATTATTTTTTTAAAATGTAGGCATATTTTGATTCCGAACTCTTTTTACGACAATTTTTTTGTTTTTATATATATTATCAAGATTCAGATTTCAAATTTAAATAGAGGAGAGGACCTATTCATCCCACCTAAGACTTTTTGTTAGTACTACTACTGTCTTATATATGAAGGACACGAAGACAAAGGGGTCAATCCACTTATTGAACCAGAAATCCACCCTGTTGAAAGAACATGCGTGCGATTTATAAGGATTGCTATGTGCTTAGTTTCCTTAAGGTGAGACTATCCCAATCATTAAGGAAACAAAGCACATAGCAACCATCAGCAATCTTGTGCGATAAGTACATGCTGACTGCTATTCCCCCACAATCAAACATACTTACTTGCACCACCAGTAAATTACCACCTTCATAGTAATTCGCCCAAGGCAAGTTCTTGGGGAAAACTACACTCTCTGCATGCATGAGCTGCATGAGGATGATCAAGAATTTCAGACATGGTACAGTCTATTCGCACAGTCAAAAACTCAGCTCCCATATTGTTGCAATCAACAATAGTATCACTGTCTCCCAATTTTCCAGCGAAAGGATAGTAATTAGAGACTAACGTTTGCGATGGAGATGTTTGTAGCAAGTGCTCTATATGGGAAAGCTCATCAGAATTTTTCGACTCCTCTCTTTGTTGTACTTTAGGGCAAAATAATGCCAAAGGAATATGGTATACATATTACGGAGGGATTGATCAATGAAAGACAGCTTAGCTTGTGGTATATATCTAAGAGTAGGCGCGCGGGGTGGGAGAGGAAGGTTTAATAATTTAATGTAGGTTTTGTCACAAACAGAAACAAGTGATGGTGATGATAATATATAGAACAAAAGCCATGATTAGTTTAACAGATAACACACTACTTGAATTGCCTTGCTAATTAGCTCTCTATGCAATGGTTAGCTTGTTGATTTGCCTCTGATCCCCTTTATATATATTACTATGGTGTTGAGATTCCTTCCTATCCTTTAATTTCTGGTAAGAACTCTCATGTGACATCACACCATACACACAATGATTCCCTCCACATTCACGTTTTTGACCTGACCACTTCAATTCCATTCCCTCCACTTTCATGCGATCAATGATGACTTGGAAATCAGCCTTGGTGGGAGGTTTGTGAAAAATGGGAAAGCCAAGGTACCGACCAAAATTTTCCCCAACATGAATGGCTAAGCTAGAGGAGATATTCTGGAAAACCTCGTTAGTGCAGTTCCTAGAAAAGAGGATTTTTCACTTGGTACTATTGATCCTCTAACCTGAGAAGGAGCTGAAAACATCCAAAACCCTTTTAATAGTGTGACAGTTCTTTTGGTCAGCTCTGGCGAAGAGGGTTAGGTCATCCGCAAAGAAGAGGTGGGAGAGCTTAGGACCCGTTCTATTGATGGCTATTGGGGTTCAGTTGAGAGTGTTTACCTCATAATCAATTCTTCTAGAAAGAAGTTCCATACAAAGAATGAAGAGGTAGGGGAAAGAGGATCACCCTGTCTGATACCCCTTGTAGGAGAAAAGAAAGTAGTTTTTGCTACATTGATCAGGATAGAAATTGAAGAGGTGGAGATACAAGACATGATGAGCTTAGAGAGGAGAGAAGGAAACTTGAAGAAAATCAGGGCTTTCCTAATGAAAGACTATTCGATTCTATCGAAGGCTTTTTCAAGGTCAATTTTAAGAATCATGTTGCCTTGTTTACCTTTCATTTTGGAAAAATGAGTGATGAATTCCTGGATAATTATGGAATTATCTGAGGCCCTTCCATTGGGTAGGGCGAATGATTTTATTGAGGAAGGGTTTGATCCTATTGGCAATGATTTTTTAGACGATCTTGTATTGGGTGTTACAGAGGCTGATGGATCGGAAGTTCTTCAAGGTGACAGCATTTTGGCATTTTGGTATGAGGCATAGGTAAGTGGTGTTGACCTTAGTATCCATCTCACCAGAAGAGAAAACTTTATTGCAGAAGGAGACAAGGTGAGAGCTGGTAGTATCCCAGAACTTTTGGAAGAAAAGAGGGTGGATACCATCGGGACCCGGAGCTTTAGTGGCCTTGAAGCTGAAGACTGTTTTCATTATTTTGATGATAGAAGGGATGTTGTCCAGCATAGTGTGAGAGGTGTTTGGAATAGAACCCTGTAACACCCCGTATTCAAGTACATGTATTGGCGTATTCAAGTACGTGTATTGGTCTTATTTATATGGAATTAATTTTTTTTATTTTTATTTATACCGGAATTTGCCCGTCGATGGTTCCATACGAAGGTTATTGAATAAGCTTTCCAGCGATATAAAGATTTTCAAAAACGGATAAGTTTTGGATATAATCGAGCACATTCGAAACTATAAAACGGTGGCCGGGATATGGTGAATAGTAAATGTGCAGGAAAATTTCCTGCACACAAACTACGGAGGCCTGCCAGTTTTTTGGGTCAACTTTGAACGATCATAACTCCCTTAATATAATGAACTGGGAGAGCTACGACCTATCAAAAGAAAGATATTTGAGTCTTCTTTCCAATTCAATTGGTTTTATCCAAATCCAACATCTGAGTAAGGAGTTATACACGTTTTACCTCAGCCTATCAAAACAGTTTTTTAGGGTCAACTTCAAACGACCATAACTCCTTGTACAGGACGAACTGGGTGGCCTACTTTATATTAAATGAAAGCTATTTAAATTATCTATCCAACGATACCAATTTCACCAAAATAAGATATCGTAGCAAAGAGTTATGGTCGATTTACTTTAGCCTATCAAAACAGTCCACCATGAACAGATTCGGATTTACTTAAATTTTTAAGGGCAATATGGTCATTTTCCATCACCTCATGGACGAAAATTGGTCATTATATACGTATAATTAGCCTAGTATCCATCATTCATCATCCAATTATTGAAGAATAAGGAACCCTAGCCTAATTTCAACTCCAATTATCTTGTGATTCAACCATAGAAAGTCCAAATTGATTCCGTAGTTGTGTTCACCATCTCGAGGGCTTCGAGAAGCACCCCTTATTTGTGCCAACAGGACTTCGAAATCAAAAGGGCCATTTTATGGTAAGGATGTAAATTATGTTGGTGTTATTTATATGGATATGTATATATATGCATGTGAGCATAAGAAGTATGTTATTTGATTGTTGTTGAAAGATGATTGGAAATGATGTTGGATTATTCTTGTGCATGGTTGGATTATGTTGAATTGTGAAGGGATTTGGTGTGATGATGTGGTATTGAAATGATTATATATATATATACACATAAACCTATTATTCAAGTTGGTTTTTGGAATGCTTTGCAAATATTGGTTGTATGGAATTATGGAAGAGAATTGTGGTGTTGGGTTGCTAATACTAGATGCCAAACATTTCATTGTAGATAAGTGATTTGTAAAGGCGGGAGGTTGTGTTGAATTGGTATCCGAATCTACGACGAGGTATGTAAAGCATACTCTAATAATGTTTTTTGCCATGAAAACACCAATGTTCCATCAAGTAAGATTCCGAGGTTGTCCAAAAACATGTATTGTTCTACGTTACCAACGAAGTTGTTTCCATCCTATAAAGTGTCAAAATATTTCATTGATATACCAAAAGGCTCCTATTTCATTGTTGTGATATTGATGATTCTGAAACACATTGTTGATATACCAATAAGTTCCTACTTTATTGTTATGGCATTGATGACTCCAAAACACTTCATTGATGTGCCAATGAGTTCTTACTTCATTGTTATTGCATTGATGGTCTATTTATATGTCTCCTATTGATGTATCATTGTTTCAAAGTATCAAAAATATGGTCGCGACCGAAATAACAATCTCAAAGATTAATTGAACTAAGTGATGGAAGTTCTCTCTTATCGGGTGGTATCCCAGGGGCCTAAGCCTAGCATGGGTCGATCCCTATTTATGTGTTTATGGGTGGTATCCCAGGGGCATAAGCCTAGCATGGGTCGATCCCAGTTGATATGTACTGGAGGCAGCTTAATGGTCACAATACAGTACAGTAATGATTACAAAGACGATAAGAACGAAGGTAAAGTGATTGAATAAATGCAATGTACAGGTTGTCACAAGTTCTAGTAAATGTGGTCCACTCCTATTATGCTTTATTCACTTGTTTCTGATTTCTATTGAGCTCCTATATCATATGTTATTATCTACAGCTTTACATACTCAGTACATATTTCGTACTGACGTCCCCCACGGGGACCTGCATTTCATGCTGCAGGCACAGGTACCTCAGCTCATACACCGCACAAGTAGGAGTCAGGTCATACAGCTATTGTTGGTGAGCTCCAGTTTGCTTCGGAGCTTTCCGAGTCGGTTCCTTATGTTTTGTTATTGTACAAGAGTCATGTGTGGGCGGGGGTTTGTCCCGACCCTAGTTATGTCATGTATATCCTAGAGGCTTTGTAGACATAAGGAAGGGTAAAGTCATGGAAGTTTATATAGTGATGTTATATTTGTATATGTGGTGGCCCCGACGGCCAAGTATTATATATATATATTTGTGCGTGTTGTGCTGATACAGGAAATTAGACCCTTCTATATGTAACGAAGTGCTGCCCAAATTTTTGGTGACATGTAAGTGAAAGTACGGGTATTTGAACGGGTTCTCCCGGGCCTTCTCGACTTTGGGTGTCAGTCCGGCCCGATGGGATTTTGGGGCGTGACAAACCAATAGAGGAAAGATTGGTTAGGGAATTGCTGGAGGAGCTGGAGTGATCTGTGGTGTACAAAGAACTATAGAAAGAGGGGATGGAGTGCTCAATATCCCCTTGAGTGTACAACCAGTTGCCTTGATCTTCTTTGAGAGAAAGGATTTTGTTTTTTCTCCTCCTATTGAGGGTCGAGGTATGGAAGAACTTTGTGTTTGCGTCACCCTCAGTAAGCTAATTTACCCTAGATTTTACTTTCCAGAATTCACATTCTAACCTAAGAGTTTCCCTGTATTAGTTAGAGAGGGAGTCCTCGAGGTTATGAAGAAAGGAGCTAGTAGGGTAATGAGGGCTTTTCTGGATCCCAGCGAGTATGGCTAGGAGTCGTTTCTTTCTAGAGAAGATGTTCCCAAAGACCTCGCTATTCCAAGGAATACATATGCTCTGAAGGGCAAGAGTAGAGCTAGTGAGGTCGTTACTATTAAGAAAGGCTTGGTTTATAAGGGCGGGAAAGTCGAGGTGGGAGCACCATATGGGTTCCATTATGAAAGGCTTGTCCTTAGGGGTGGAAATACCCCCCGAGGTTGACCATGATAGGGCAATGGTCAGAGTGGGTTCTAGGAAGGTGAGAGACAGTAGAGTCGGGGGGGAAATTGAGCCATTGAACATTTGCAAGACATCTATCAATTCTTTCCAGGATGAGGTTTTTTGTATTTCTATATCTCTTGTTGGTCCAGGTATACCTACTACCCTTATAATAACCTAAATCCACCAGATTACAGTGGTTAATGTAGTTCCAAAAGAGGTTAACTCTATTATTCCTAATGGGGTTTCCCACAAACTTATCATGGGATGAGAGGACTTCGTTGAAGTCACCCCCCACCAACCAGCTCGTGTCAAGATGGCTTTCAATATTGTGAGCCAATACTGTTAGTTGGTCCCAAAGGGTTTTCCTGATTTCTGGGTTAGGACTAGCATAGACAATACTAAGAAACCAAGAAGAAGGAGGGAAAATTACCTTAACAGCCATATGGATGGTTTGAGAAGTGATAGAAATGTCCGTGATATTGAACATTTCATCTTTCCATAACAGAACTAAACTCCCCGACATCCCAATAGCGGCAGATTGAATTTGGCAGTCAAACCCAAGATCTTGAGTGAGTTGATGGTGGTCACTCATGCGAGTTTCCAGGAGAGCAAGCATAACAAGTTTATGAAGGGATATCATGGAATTATAGTGACGTCGAAACTCCCCATTATTAGCTCCCCTAGAATTTCATATTATGAGATTCATCATCAACTTGTTTTGGGGAGAAGGGGGGTCCACAGTCACTGCCTTCCCTTTGTCCCGAGGGTTCAGGGATGGCTGAGGTAAATTAATGTTGATCATGGTCTTCAAGGGGTCTAGTGATATCACAAAGTTTCCCCCGTGAGGATGCTCGGAGACTCTGGCTTTTAGAGTTCTCTGCTTCTCGAAGGGCCTCTAATCTATTTGCGGGGCCTAGCTTTGACTTGCTACTATTAGAATTTTTGGAAGAAATAGGAGGGAGATGGTTTTGGTGGGCCTTAGCGGGTTGGGCCTTTGAAGAGGAGAAAGAATTATCAGCATTCGCTTTGGCCCAAACAGAAGTATTCTTAGAACTAGAAGGGGTATTAGCATTTGCTTTGGCCCAAGCGTTAGGGTTGTGGTGAGTATTTGGGCTATACTGTAGAGACGGCCCACTATTTGGGTTAGTATTAATGGGCCTTTTTCCATGTTTAGCCAAACTAGACCGGTCCAAGGAATTTGAATGGTCCATTATAGAAGTGCCGTGATCCTTACCCGGATTTTGATGAGAACCCGTCTGAGGTTCCACCAGAGGAATTGGGAATTGAGAGGAATCAAGGAACTTACATGAATCTGGATCGTAAGACTTGGAATTTGTATTCGATTTGTCGAATTTCTTCGTACCTGTTGTTGAAGATCGGTCTTTCTTACTTGGTTTGCTACTTCGTTTTGCGAAAAATGCAGTCTTCCATTCCGACACCACCTCTTTGGACTGGTTGTGTTCCGTTGTTCCCGCATCCGCACTGTTAAGATTGTCTTCGCGAACGGTATATGTGAAACTGCACCCTTTATTAGTGTGACCCAATCTGCCACAATTAGTACACAAGAAATCCTCTCCCTCGTAGCAAATTTATTGTACGTGGTGACCGATGATTATAGTGATGCAGATAGGGTTCTCCATTTGAACTTGCACACAGATACGCGCGTAGCGTCCTCTAAGAGAGGAAGATGTACACGTGTCTATTTTCAAGAGCCCTCCGATTTCCTTTCCAATTCTTTCTAGAATTGCATTGTCGTAAAATTCTGTTGGTAGGGAAGGTAGTTTTACCCAGATAGTTGATGTCTTGATGATGCGATTTTGGCTCTGCTGGGTACAAAGTTAGGCTCCCAAACCCTAGTTGAGACATACGAGCCGGCGACGAACCACGGGCCTTCGAGGAGGATCTTCTTCTGACTTGTCTCGAGAGCAAGTTTGATTGTATAGTAGCCCTCCCCTAAGTTGATGAGGAAGATGTTTTCTTGGAGTTTCCATAGATCTGAAAGCTTCGATTGGAGGTACTGATGGTTTAGTCTTCGTCCTACACATTTTATAATAACAGATCTTTTCCAGGGACAGTATAACTGTTGCTTATCTTCTTCCGATAGATGGATGTGTTTCTCCCCCGCTCCAGGATCCGCAGACCCCAATCTCTTGAAATCTATGGGTGAGTCTACACTCCCATGAATATTGTTACTTGTGTCTTCTGCTGCTTCCTTAAAGACAATTTCCTTGGTGGGTTCGCCTCTATGCTAGCCGGAGTTGGGTCAGGCGGATCCAGCAGTGGAGTCAACAATGGTGGGTCTGGGTTGTTTTGTTCAGAAGGAGAAGACATCTCATGACATAAGAAAAAGAAATAATAAATAAGGGCATATTATAATACTCTAGTTTATGCTTGTTGCTAGCACCAATTACAGTTTCAAGAGTACATACTAAATTTTAATCTCTCAAATTAAGAGTCAAGGCTCACAAATACAGATTGGAATTCCACTTTAAACTTGCTTAACCTAGTTTTAAGATTTGTTGTTTTTATTATGTTTGCTCTAAAATTGAAATGAAAATAGTTGCTTGTTGAAAATTCAAATTCGAACAAATTAATTTGTAAAATCGAATCAAAATAATAAAAAATAAATCGAAGTAGACCTAGAATACATCGAGTTAGAATAAGAATTTTAACAAATCAAAATTTAAAATTTCAATTCAATAATAGCTAAATTTGGTCTGAATTGATTCATGCACAGGCCTACCTTCAAATATTGATTCTAGCCCTTGTAATTTCTTGACATTTAATCATCAATTAAGTAGTGTGTTCGCTGTTGACCCTCCCTCATTTTTTAATCTCCATAAATTTAAAGAATTTTATTTTAAGACCAAAATCATTTAATTCTCTAGGTGCTTATGTTTAATTTGTACTGCTACTCTATATTTTAGGATAATATAGTTTAAAAATAATCTGGATGTGATCAAAACTACATATTTAATTTCAATTAGTTTAAAGATTAAATGTAGTTAATCAAGTGGTTTATTAATTAAAATAGTAAAAAAACAAATAAGACAAACTAAAAAAAGTCGTGCACATAAATTGAGAACAAGGGGAGTACGCCTTGTTCGACTTTGTTTTGAAATCAGTAAGTAATGATTTTGCGGATGAGGAATGAGATGAGAATATATAATTAGTTGTGCTTTTTTTGTAATTATAAAGTAAATAATTGTTGGAAAAAAAAAAGAAATTTTACGTGAAATGGTATATTATTTCTCCACATAATGAATATTTTATTTGGTTGATTGTCTAAAATAATTTTAAAAAATTATATAATTAATGCAGTATTTGATCGAGGGTTTTAAAATAATGAATTATGCTGTTAAAAAAAGCATTGTGCACTTATTTTGTGCATAAAATATTTTTCTGTTACTTTTCACTTTTATAATATATTTTGATTATTTTTTTAAAATGTAGGCATATTTTGATTCTGAACTCTTTTTACGACAGTTTTTTGTTTTTATATATATTATCAAGATTCAGATTTCAAATTTAAATAGAGGAGAGGACCTATTCATCCCACCTAGACTTTTTGTTAATACTACTACTGTCCTATATATGAAGGACGTCTTTTGGTTTGACTAATGCGCCGACGACATTCATGAATTTTATGAATAGGATCTTCCATTTGTTTCTGGATTTATTCGGCATTGTATTCATAGATGATATTTTTGTATACTCTAAGAATGATGTGGATCTTGCCCATCCCCTCCACAACGTAGAAGACAAAGGGGTCAATCCACTTATTGAACCAAAAATCCACCCTGTTGAAAGAACATGCGTGCGATTTATAAGGATTGGATTGATAAGACCATTTATGATTAGTATCAATTGGATTTGAAAGAAAAAAAACGTGACCTTATTTAGAGCCCATTTGAATTGGTTTATTTTAAGTGTTTTTAAATCAAAATTAATTTTTAAGCAATTTTGAAGTATTTGAGTATATTTAAAAAGTGCTTCTAAATCCTTAATTTTAAGTCAAAATGTTAAAAATAAGTCAAAAGTTATAAATTAGAATTTCTAGCTAATGGCTTATTGCTTATAAGTCAAAAGTCAAAAGTCAAAAGTCAATCCAAACAGACACTTAATATATTTAGTCCTATTTTAATTATCATTTTACTTTAACTTAAAAAAGTATTTTGAAATATTTATTACTTTTTAAAACCTTAAGATTAAAGTCAATAATTATATTTAATTATACTGAAATATTAAAGAAGTATTTAATTTTTGTAAATTCTCAAAAAAATATGTTATAAATAGAGATAACTTAGTAATCTATTGCTTGTATTTGTTATTTTCTAATTAACATGCATAGCTAAAAGCAACAATTAGAATAAAAAGAATAAAATACTTTATTTATGTCAAAAATATTTCGTTATCATTTATTCCAAATACAATGACACATTTTTATATTTAGAAATAACATGACTTTTAAGAATTTTGTTAGAGGAGTTTTTATTCACGCAAATTTTGTAACCATACAAACTAATATGATGAAATGTTTAAAATAATATATAGATTACTGAATTCTTCACCAATTTCTTTCTTAAACTTCGTATTAGATCAAAGAAATTGAGGCAGAAGTGAATATATGTAGAGGATTCACACAATTTATATACTACTAAAAGATATAGGCAAAATGATCTTTTGGATCCCTGTACTATATCGGTTTTATAAGTTAGACACTTCTACTTACATGTCTTTCATCTGGACCCTTGAATCCATTAAAAAGCAACATTTTGCACCCTTTGACCGTTGACCTTACGTATGTGGCATTGAAATGGTGATTAGGAAAAAAAAAGTGTAGCCACTCGCCTAGGGTGCGAGTGGGGGTCAATTTTTGGCCAATTTTATATTAAAATAATTATAAAATAAAATAAAATTTAAAAAAGGGCCCTTTTTTTCCCTCCATCTTTTTAAATTTAAAAATATTTTTTAAAATTTAAAAATAAATAAAATGTTTTTTATCCCTCACCACCCCACCCCAGCCCGTCCCCACCCCCTCACCCCACCCCAGCCCCTTCTAGCCCCTCCACCTCACCACAGCCCGGCCCGGCCCCACTCCCCCACACCTTACCAGCCCCGTCCAGCCCCACCACACCCCCAGCCCCCATACCCCTACCAGCCCCTACACCCCACCCCAACACTCTTCCATCCCCTCCTCCCCCCCCACCACCACCTTCACTTTTTAACAATCTTTGATTTTCCACCCATATTATTTTCTTCTTAGATTGTTACTCTGTCGTGCACCATATAAATAGCTAGCTTTCATTAACTAGGAAGGAGCCCCTCCATAAATTCCTGGGCCAACAATGGATTCTAGCCAAACAAATTGGCCAATTACGTACACATCTAAAATCTAAGCTACTATTGGCCAAAGATATTTGTTGTAGCCGTCCAACATATTGTCCGCTTTAGGTTAAGACTGTCTAACGGGCCGGGCCGGTTCAACCCGGAACCGGCCCTCTCATTCTTACCGGGTTCCGGGCCGGTTACGGGCCGGGTTTGGCCTTAACCGGTCCGGGCCGGGCCGGGCTGCACAGTAAAAATATTAAAACCCACCCGGAACCGGCCCACTTAACCCAATCTGGTCAAACCCACTAAAACCCGGTCAAACCCGGTTAAAAACCGGTCAAATATACACTATATACGCTATATACATAATATATACATTAAATATACACTTTTATAGAAGATATATACACGTGTATACATTAAATATACACTTGTATAGAAGATATTAAAATTATAAATCGTTAAATAAAAAAATAAAAAAAAACGACTATACGTTAAATATACACGTCTATAGAAGATCTATTAACATTCATACACTCTATTCTATGTATATGTAATACTTTAAATGAGATATACTACAATATATATACATTACAATATATATTTGTATAGTTATATACTAATTTATAAAACATATACACATGTATACGTTAAATATACATGTCTATAGAAGATCTATTCACATATATACACTCTATTCTATGTATAGGTAATACTTTAAATGAGATATACTACAATATATATACATTACAATATATATTTGTATAGTTATATTCTAATTTATAAAATATATACACATATATACGTTAAATATACACGTCTATAGAAGATCTATTAACATTCATACACTCTATTCTATGTATATGTAATACTTTAAATGAGATATACTACAATATATATACATTACAATATATATTTGTATAGTTATATACTAATTTATAAAACATATACACATGTATACGTTAAATATACATGTCTATAGAAGATCTATTCACATATATACACTCTATTCTATGTATAGGTAATACTTTAAATGAGATATACTACAATATATATACATTACAATATATATTTGTATAGTTATATTCTAATTTATAAAATATATACACATATATACGTTAAATATACACGTCTATAGAAGATCTATTAACATTCATACACTCTATTCTATGTATATGTAATACTTTAAATGAGATATACTACAATATATATACATTACAATATATATTTGTATAGTTATATACTAATTTATAAAACATATACACATGTATACGTTAAATATACATGTCTATAGAAGATCTATTCACATATATACACTCTATTCTATGTATAGGTAATACTTTAAATGAGATATACTACAATATATATACATTACAATATATATTTGTATAGTTATATTCTAATTTATAAAATATATACACATATATACGTTAAATATACACGTCTATAGAAGATCTATTAACATTCATACACTCTATTCTATGTATATGTAATACTTTAAATGAGATATACTACAATATATATACATTACAATATATATTTGTATAGTTATATACTAATTTATAAAATATATACACATGTATACGTTAAATATACACATCTTTAGAAGATCTATTCACATATATACACTCTATTCTATGTATATGTAATACTTTAAACCCACTAAAACCCGGTCAAACCCGGTCAAACCCACTAAAACCCGGTCAAACCCGGTTAAAAACCGGTCAAATATACACTATATACGCTATATACACAATGTATACATTAAATATATACTTCTATAGAAGATATATACACATGTATACATTAAATATACACTTCTATATAAGATATCTAAACATATACACATGTATACATTAAATATACACTTGTATAGAAGATATTAAAATTATAAATCGTTAAATAAAAAAAAATAAAAAACAACGACTAAGGAGTGAA
Source organism: Capsicum pubescens (assembly GCA_030864215.1). NCBI lineage: Eukaryota > Viridiplantae > Streptophyta > Magnoliopsida > Solanales > Solanaceae > Capsicum > Capsicum pubescens. The sequence goes on along the minus strand of CM061539.1, from coordinate 180,682,352 downwards.
TGAATTTGTGGAATTTTATTGATTGCAAAATGATCCAAAATTTATAATTTACATGAATGAAAAATCTATAAATTATGCATCATTTTTTCCAACTCATTCATGTTAATATTAATTGGAACTTGCATAGGGTAGTCGAAGTCAACGGGGGAAAAACCATGCATTGGACTTGATTCTGCTGAGTTCTCCCGTGAAGTCATAATTTCTTCAAGTTTGAGGTCGTCGTTGGGCTCTGGTTCCATTCCTTGGTTTCTTCTTTCTGCTCTAATCCAATCTCTGAGACAAACTAAAACATTCATTGCGTTGCTTCCCAATGAGTGTCGGTTGTCTCCAAGCTGCTGTCGTCCCTGACTGAAGGCGCTCTCTGATGCAACGGTTGACATAGGAACATTCAAGATATCTCTGGCTAATCTTGAAAGTACAGGATATTGTGATTCATTATTCCTCCACCAATCCAGCGTGTTGATCCGTCGTCTGCGATCCTCTGGTGGCGTCCGCAGATAATATTTCAGCTCTTCCCGATAAGTTGATGTGTAAGCTCTCTCATCCACACTGTTCCAACAAGTTAAATCATAAAACGAATCAGGAAAACCACTATGTGCCGGCCTTTTAGAAGCTGATGGCTCCTCGGGAGGATGAGGAGCGACAGTTGGAGTGATATTTGTAGGTACGGCTGAATCAAATAAATCAGCATAGTGATTATATAATTTTTCTATATAATCTTTTGCATCAGCCGTAGCCGTCCACAAATCAGGTTGTACTTGTTCAGAATCATGGTTAGTATTTATTTCTAAGTTAGTATAAATAAGAGTACTAAAGTGACACATATGATTATATTTCATGCACGGATTTAACATAGCAGCAACCAAGTAAATAGGGGGAATCGGGAAGAAATATTTTTTAAATTTCGTAAACATAGCGCCAACAGCTTCTTTATAACCTTCTTTATCTTTATATTGTCGGAGCAAACCAGAAATATCGGCTATATATGCCAAAATATTACAAACAGTAGGATAGTATGCACCGGAAAATTCAACCGTAGCTACATAAATTTTTTCTAAGAACTTAACAAGATCATTAATTATAACCCAATCAGAATTATGTAGCATGCAATCAGCAGAATCAGCAAATGAACCACAATGTTGGTTAAAAGCTAGTGTAATAGGAATTCTATATTTATAACAAGTTTTTAAAAATTCATACGTAGAATTCCATCTAATATCAATTTCCTCAGGCATCAAAATCGGTGCAAGTCCATTTTCTTGACATTTAACTTTAAATTCTTTAATTCTAGATCTACGATTATTTCCTTGAATAAAACCAACAGCAAGACGAATTTTTTCAATATAAACCTCAAAAAAGTCAAGACCATCTTTTACAATTAAATTATATATATGACATGCACACTTAACATGAAAAATTTCAGGAAAGGGCGGAGATAGCGTAGATTTTATTTTTGTTATAGCAGTCTTGTTGTTAGAAGCATTATCAAAAGCAATACATAAAATTTTATTTTCTATACCATAATATCCGGCAATTTTAATAATAGAATCAGCAATAAATTGTCCAGTATGTTTCCGATTTTCATCATATAAAAAAGCAAGAATACGTTTTTGCATTATGAAATTACTATCCATCCAATGACAAGTAACGGTTAAATAATCATTTTTATTTACAGCACGACCAAGATCGGAAGTTAGGGACAATCTACATTGAATATTTTTTAAGAATATTGATAAATAAAAACAATATTGTGAATGGAGTCTAAAAATATCAGACCGACAAGTAGTTCTAGGAATACCATTAAACATAGGATTATAAATTGCTTGTATATAACGAATAAAGGCATCAGAAGAAGGAAAACTAAAAGGCAAACAACCCACAACTACCATTTTAGCTATTTCTTCTCTGTCCCTCAATTTATTATACTTTTTCGCTACTTGACCGGTTGTTGGGTCCATTCTAGTTTGCGTTGACCCACCAACATCCCCACCACCTTTTGCAATATTCAACTCTCTAGTGTGATCTTCAGCTATATGTCTCATTAACGTACCCGTACCCCCTTGCTTACCGCCACTTCTATGCTTATATTTTTGTTGACAAATATTGCACTGCACCTCAATATCTGATATACGTTCAAAAAATTGCCATGCAATACTAGTTCTTTTACGGGGTTTTGGGGCACTGGGAGGACGGGAAGGGAGATTAACTGATTCAGATCTAACGTTAGCATGTCCTACTGCGGGTGTTTCAGCAATATTTTCATCATCTTCGTCTACATTAACTGCATCTACTTCATTTTCTTCTTCTATACCGTAATTTTCCTGAAATTCTACATAATCCATATCGTGAGCACCTACACCTATTTCTTCCTCAAAAGGTGTACCAAGCGGTACCGGAGGCGAAGTCACACGGGTATATCTATTACTTGAACTACCTCTACCGCTAGTAATTCGCTTTTTACTACCACTACCGCTTCCGGGACAAAAATTTCTAACACCTTTAGTAGCGAGGTTTTTTAATTTATCCATAATATAAATTAAATTAAACTAAAAATATTCAAAATACACAAATATAATAAAATTAAATATTAAACAATTAATACAATAAATAAAAATTAAACGTAAGAGATGGAACGACAATACCAAATTTTGGAAGTATCCGAAGATTGCGACTTTAGAAACTTCCGCTCGTACTTTGTAAACGAAAAATTAAAAATTTAAATTGAACACTTTAAGAAATTAAATATATTGAATATTTGAGAATTGAGAATTGAGATTTGAGAGAGAATGAGATTTGAGAGAGTGAAAAATTGTGTGAGAAATGATTTGAAGTTGTAGGGTATTTATAGATTTATTTTGGGGATTAAAAAATATTTTTTTTTTTTTCTTTTTTTTAAGTTAATGGGCCCAAACTAGCCGTTTGGACCCAAAAACGGTAATATAGCCGTTGGGCCAACGGCTAGTTTGGCCCAATAATTTTTTATTTATTTTTTTTTTAATTCCGGGCCGGTTCCGGGCCGGTTAACCGGCGGGCCTGGACCGGGTTGGTCCGGGCCGGGTTAACCGGGCCCAGTTTAAAAAAAAAAACGGACCGGAACCCGGAACCCTAAAGCCCTAGGGCTTACCGGGCCGGGTCAAACCGGTCCGGTTTGATATGTAGGGCCGGTTCGGGCCGGTTCGGGCCGGGCCAGCCCGGCCCGTTTGACAGGTTTACTTTAGGTTCAGATCCGCACGGCTTTAAAACGCGCATGCTTTAAACGTGTTACTAGGAAGTAAGACTTGTTTATTTATATACCCATCATCTCTCTTGTGTTTTGCAATGTGGGACTCCTAACACCCAACTTAGGATAAGGAGTCCTACATTGGCAAAACACTGGAGAGATGCTGGATACATAAGTAAAAATGTCTTTCACTCTAGTGACACGTTTTAAAACCGTGCAGAGAGATGGTGATTGGTGGGTATAGACCTAGAGATTTGGTTTATTTATTTTTGTGGGGTTTGAATAAATAAGACTTAGTATCCACAAGGATAAATTCATAGAACGTCTGGGTGTAGACAGAAGTTTTGGGTAAAATTTATTAAAGGACTAAGTATTTGCTTAACTACCTTTTGGGGTTGAAATGTCAAAATTCAGGTTGAATTTGTATTAATGGATAAACACTATCATTTTTTAAATAAGTTGAATATCATTCCTCAACCCATTGATCCTGATTCTGTTCATTCTTCTTCTTTCGTAGGTCAAAAGGAGGAACTCCTCTTGTGTCAACTCACCCCTATTTTTTCCCCGCAACAAAATAAAATTACTTAATCTCTAATATATTAAAAGTGTGAGGAGCGTGAGAAATGTTGTTTGAAATTTTTGTTCATCGTTAAAAGTCTTTATTTTAGACAAAATAATCTTTTTACTATTTTTTTCTCAAATTATTATTAATATATTGGAGGAAATCCAATTTTATACAATTTCCGCAATTGAATATATTTGGTTGGCTTAGGACTTAGGAGACTATTTTAGGTGACGTAGGTTTAGAAGTACTTTCTATGTTATGTATTAACTAGCCGGCTTATGCCGTGCTACGCACGGTCCAATGTTGATCCTTAAAATTTTTACGTTATGTATAATTCTACTATTTAATTAAAAGCTTTATTTGTTTGGTTGATAAATTCTAAGTTAGACATATAATATTATATTTAGATTGATAAAATTTGCATAACGATATTTTAAATTGTTCAAACTTTTGTGACATTGATAGTCAATTATATTTTTAAAATAATTTAAGTTCTTAATTATTCCGATTTATAATATATTTTTTCTATTCTACTAATTAGAAGTGACATAGTAAAATTATTATAAAAAATACTTGTGAATTTTTTTTAAATGGCTCCATATAAGACGTCATGTTAATTTAAACATCAAAATTAATTTATCATTTTACATCTATTTTACCCTTTTTTATTAAATATTATTAATTTTTTAATATTTAAATGACTTGTAATAATAATATTTGGGTAATTTAGTAAAATTACGATTGAAGTAGTAGAAACAGTCATATCATATATATCTATTTTAGTTTTTTATTAAATATTATTAATTTTTTAATACGTAAATGACTTATAATAATTACTTAGGAGTAATGTAGTAAAATCACGATTGAAACAGCTGAGGCAAACATGTCGAACATGAGCAGCCTACTTCAGCTACTTATTGTGACTTCTTATATAGGATACTAATAATATTATTTTTGTAATGCTTAAATAACCATAATAAGTAATTAGGGATGATATAGTAAAATCATGATTGGAGCCGCAAAGTTGACATGTATTAAAAGTGATATAGCATAATAACTATAAAAAACTACTTGTGAAAATAACCTACGTGAGCCTCATATAAGACGTCAAGTTAATTTAAAACATCAAGAGTTAATTTATTATTTTATGTTTATTTCATCTTTTTTATTAAATATTACTAATTTTTTAATACTTAGATGACTTATAAGAATTAATTAGGGGTGATATGGTAAAATTATGGTTGAAGCAACTGAAGCAGACATGTCAGAAATGTATATTTTACTTATTTGTATTAAATATTAATAATTTTCTAATACGTAAATAACTTATAATAATTAATTAAAGGTGATACAGTAAAAAAACGTTTGTAGCAGCTGAAGCAGACAGTTGAAACAGGCATGCCGATCTGTTGTCTGCTTCAGCATGAAACTCCCTCTTATATATAATTATTCAATTTAAGTGGCACAGTACTTAGATGACCATAATAATTAATAAAGAATGATATAATAAAATCGTGATTGAAGCCGAAGTAGACATATATTGAATGAATTATAATAACTAATTAGAAGTGATATAACAAAACTAATATAAAAAGATACTTTTGAAAAAATTTAAGTGGATCTTATATAAGACGTCAAGTTAATTTATTATTAAATATTATTAATTTTTTAAAAACTTAGATGACTATGTAATAATTTTTTAACATTAATTTTTAATACTTAGATAACTCATAATAATTAAATAGGGGTGATATAGTAAAATTACGTCGAACCAACCGAAGCTGACATGTCAAAAATATTTGTTTTTTAATTAAATATTATTAATTTTTAATACGTAAATGACTTATAATAAGTAAGTAGAGATAATACATTAAAATTACGATTGAAGCAGTTAATTTATTTATTTTTTCAAATAATAATAAGTGAACTTTGAGGAACTTAGTAGTCATTTTGAAAACTATCCTTTTATTAAATATTATTAATATTGTAATACTTAAATGAAATAATTTATAATAATTAATTAGGGGTAATATAATAAAATTATGTTTGAAGTAGCTGGAGCAGCCAGGACGACCCTAAGCTGCTCAAGATTGCCGCTTCTATTATAGAGTAATATTGACAACATATGCTCCCTCCGTTTAAAAAAGAATGACCTACTTTCCTTTTTAGTCCGTTTAAAAAAGAATGACCCTTTTCTGTTTTTAGCAACTTTTTAATTTCAACTTTCCAAATGGCATGTTTAAGACCGCAAGATTGAAGGGCATTTTGGTACATTTGACATATCCTTAATTTAACACCACAAAATTTAAAAGTCTTCTTTATTTTTTTAAACTCCGTGCCAAGTCAAATTAAATTATTCTTTTTGAAACGGAGAAAGTATTTACTATAGATAGGAGCTATTTTAGGTGTTTAAGAAGTCTTGAACCTAATAAATAACGTAATTTAATTATTTTATTTTCATTAATTATTATTTGATATTGAATAGAATGGTAATATTTTAGTTGAACTTCTTCCAACAGTTAGGATTTTGAATCATACTAAGCCTGCACGTACATAAATTTGCATGAGTTGAATATGCATAAATTTGTAGGAGAATGATGGAGTTCAGATAGGGATACCAATAAGGACTTCAAGGAAAGTCAAATTGTGTCTTATTTTATTAATTTTATATTATTATTATTATTATTATTATTATTATTATTATTATTTCTTAGATATTTTTTTAAAATATATTTAAACAATCTTCATTATTATTTGAAGTGAAGCTGAAGTTATAGAGGTTACTATTAAAAATGTTGACGGAGAGATGTTTAATTTGCTGGATAATCAAACTGACTTTTATATAATAAGATAATAATATACATCTCTTCTACAATATATATATATAGAGAGAAAAATAAGTTAACAATGATTTTGTTCAATGTGATATCTATTTCTAAAGAGTGAAAGAGACGAATAATATTTGGCTAAGAGATTCATAAGCATAGATGAATAATGAATTAATCTAACAATTCTATTCATGATAGCAACAATGATTTTATCTACTTACTTAATTACCTTATTGGCTTATTGTGACTAATTAGTTAGTTCCCATATGTTCATCTCCTTCATCTTTATCAAAAGAACGTAATCACGGTTAATTAGCCACAACGACTCATATGATCACAAATAAGATATATTGCGAGCGCTAACAAAAATTGTTGAAATTTTATTAGCAACTTTATATTAGAGTTGAAATTTTATTAGCAACTTTATATTAGAGTTTCACTTGTTCAAATTGAATTACTGAAATTTCACCAGTAAGAGTTACGGTCTCCTTGAAAATTTAATTATCTTTTGCCAACTCACGCCTCAAAAACTAGTTTAAATGGAAATAAATTATTCAAACCTTATAAAAGAAATCACACATCCCATTAATCATCTACGTACGTGGATCTTTTTTATTTCTTCAACAATTACAAATTTTAAAAGTGAAAGTGATCACAGTTCATGCTACTTTTACATTACAATACTTTTTAACAATCTTTGATTTTCCACCCATATTATTTTCTTCTTAGATTGTTACTCTGTCGTGCACCATATAAATAGCTAGCTTTCATTAACTAGGAAGGAGCCCCTCCATAAATTCCTGGGCCAACAATGGATTCTAGCCAAACAAATTGGCCAATTACGTACCCATCTAAAGGGGTAGTAGTGGAAATTGTTCATTGTTGTATACTTGTACTACTACTACTACTGCTGCTGCTGCTACAACTACTTCTTCATGTTCCTCAATTGCATCTTCCTCTACTTCACCTGTTGTTTCCTCAATTTACATGGAGCTTTGGCATGCTTGTGCTGGTCCTCTTACTAGTTTACCAAAGAAATGTATGGAGAAAACAAATGAGCCTTATTTTAAGATGCATAGTACCAGATATGCCCTTGGCTATTCCCTGATTGTAATAAAATTGAAATATTAAAAGTGCCTTTCGTAGTACACCAAACTCTCACGAAAATATTGTAGTCTTTGTTAGAGTGACGTGTATATTTTAATGAGGATAAATATAATAATTTTTTTGTAAAAGAGGGACAAATGTGTCCCTTTACTTTATTTTAAAATATCCCTTTTTAGATATGTCCTTGGTTATTAATAAAATTGAAATATCAAAAGTGTCTTTCCTAGTACACCAAATTCTCACTTATTATATAGTAGAAAATATTGTAGTCTTTGTCAGCGTGAGGTGTATATTTTAATAGGGAAAAATATAATAAATTTTTTGTAATAGAGAGACAAATGTGTCCCTTTACTTTATTTTAATTTTTTAATCTCTGAAAAGCTTGGTTACGTGTCTCAATTTTCTTCGAAAATGAACACTTTTTGAGAAGGATATGCGATTTTGACTTTTTAAGGCAGAAATATGTGTCTCATTTATTAGAGATCTATTTTACCAAATTAGTCTTATTAATTATGTTTTGAAGATATAAATTTAAATATATGCAACTTATTTAGTCATTTAATGATAAGAGTATTATTATTAGAAGAACATATTAAAATCATCTTGATTTCATCAATGGGACAATTAAATTGAAACAAATATTTTTAGAAAGGGGATCAACTAAAATGAAACGGAGGGAGTAATTTGATTTTTCATTCTACTTATCTTTTTACATTAATCAAGAAGAGACAAAAAAAATTTCCCATGTTTTACCCTTTGCATTAATTACTTTTTCTTCAAATTAAGATGTAAACATCATCTAATAGAGATACTATGGTAAACGAGTCATGTTATTAATTATTTTTCTTAATCAATGTGCCGTCTGAATTTGGGACATGTAATTTGAGACGGAGGGAGTATTTCATTGGTCGTGAATATAGTTCTACTTTGTTCCATTAAAGTATGCTTAAAAAGAAAATTAATTAGTAAAAATAAAAATGAAAACGAAAAGAAGTTTAATAAGAGATGATGAAATTAAGGAGAACTTAAAATGGAAGTACGAAGAAAGACCTTTGCATTTCTTTGTTGTTTCCCGATTTCTATTTTTATACTTAGATACTGGAGTCGTGCTATTCATTACATTTACATAGTTTTCAGATATTACATGTTACACTTTTTGTTTCAATTTATGTAGTGCTGATGAAATATTTGAGAAAATCAATTAAATTTTTTATTAGTTTTAAATATTTTAAGTTGTTAATATATATGACTTTCTAAGTAATTTTCAAGTAATATATGTTACTCTTTCTATCTCAATTTATGACACTGATAGAATTTTAAAAGTCAAATAATTTTTTTATACATCTTTCAAGTATTTAATTTAATTATTATTGTGATTTATATTACATTTTACGAAATTTTGGAATCATAGATCCCAATTTATGTTGTAAGATAGAATTTCGAGTCAACCAAAATTTTTTATGTGTCTCTAAATAATTTAAATTATTAATAATTGTAATTTGTAATTCTTTTTACGCAATTTTCAAATATATTATAGATTAAAAAAATAAAAATAATTAAGTTAAAATAAATAATATGAAATTACAAAAATACCCTCAACCAGAAGCAGATAGCTGGAAGCAGGCATGACAATCGCTTACTGCTTGCTTCAGCTGCCTGCTTACTCACGCTTATTACTAGTAGTAATACACATCCTTCATTTATTACTGATCCTTCATTCTTTTCAATTTCAACCTTACATTTAATAAGAGTAGTTTGGACAAATGCTAATCATCAAGACTTGTTAAGTGAAGATTCAATTAGGCTTGAACATGTGAGACTACAATTCAGGACTGAAACATTTGATCATCTCATTAAAAAGCTCAAGTGTTATACAGTGCACAATCTTTTTTACTTATGCACACAATACTATCAAATATATTCTTAAAAAATCGAAATAGTGTAAGACCGATAATAATGTAGGGTAAATGGTAGTATTTACCTTAGCTCGAAGTGCATCTATTTTGACTGTAGGAAAAATGAATCTCTTTCGTACGCACTTACTGGCAATGCCAGATAGAAGTTGTGGAGCGATAAGAGGACCATAATTTACTGGAGAGAAGATAGAATCTCCCACAAATCTAGGAGAACGAACTAGAGTTGTCATCTTATGATCACGAGTAATACTAGACCAATCATTAACGAAATTAAGCACAGAGCAGCCATCACCAATCTTGTGCGATAGGCATACACTGATGGCTATTCCCCCACAATCAAACTTACTTACTTGCGCCACAAGTAAATCACCACCTTCATAGTTATTCGCCCAAGGCAAGTCCTTGGGAAAAACTACACTCTCTGCATGCATGGGCTGCATGAGGATGATCAACAATTTCAGACATGGGACACTTTATTCGCACAGTCAAGAACTCCGCTCCCGTATCGTTGCAATCAACAATTGTATCATTATATTGTCTGTCAATTTTCCAGCGTAGGGATAGTAAGAGACTAAAGTTTGTGATAGAGATGTTTGTAGCAAGTGAGCTATATGGGAAAGTCGTTCATCATGAGAATTCTTTGAGATCTCTTCTCTTTGTTGTGCTTTAGGATAAAACAACGCAAAAGGAATATACATATTACTGTGAAATTGATCAATGAAAGACAGCTTGAGGTGTCTACGAGTAAGCGGGGTGAGAGAAGAAGGCTTAATAAAGGTTTTGTCACACACAGAAACAAGTGATGGTGATGATACCAATGCAAAAGCCATGATTAATTTAACAGATAACACTACTTGAATTCCTTGCTAATTAATTAGCTCTATGCAATGGTTAGCTTGTTGATTTGCCTCCCCTTATATATATAAATGGACCAATGAGAAGATTCCTTCTTATCCTTTGTGGTGAGAAACTCTCGTGTGACCTCTTAGGCTCACACCATACAGACACTCACGTTTTTTGGCTGATCATTTCAATTCCATTCCCAATATATATACATACATATACGCACAGGAGCACGTTGATGAAGAGGGGGAATGGATTGATAGAATCCGAATGAGGTACATTCCAATCTGTTACCGCTATTCTGTACATTGATTCAATCATATATTACTCGGTTTAAGAAAAGTTAATACATATTATCAAAACTAGCGTTTGAATACATATTTCCTCCGTCCCATATTAGTTGATCATCTTACTAAAACTACATATCCTAAATTACTTGTCCACTTACTAAATCAAAATAAAATTAATTAAATTTTTTCCATTTTACCCCTTAAATTAATTTTATTTGAAAGTATAAAAATAAGTTTGTAAAGTTCCAAAAAAGCATCTTTTAAATGGTAGATTAGTAAAACTATACTTCTTGTTTATGATTTATTAAGAAGCGTGTAAAAATAAAAGTAATCAACTAATGTGGGACGGAGGTTGATCAACTAACTAATATGGGACTGACTTGTATTAATTTCATCTAATATGAAGGAAGGTCGTCTAAAGCCAGTATATGAGTTAATACATAGTGACTTGTATTAATTTGACTATTGTTAGATTTTAGTTAATTAGAATTGTTGTAGAAAATATAAAAGAATCGACATTTAATTTATATAATACTTGAAAATGCAAAGTAGCTATGTTATGTATTCAAAAGTTGAAACTCGAGACGTTTCAGTGTAATTCTCTCTGATTTTAAAGTAGTTTAACTGATTTAAATTTTAATATTTATCCAAGTTTTTTTCTTAAAAATATTCATAAAGTGCACTAGTTAAGTATTAATCTAAGATTTTAACAAGAGGGAGAATGTACATACCTAAATTGTTGAATTCTTTATACAACAAAGGCATATAGTGCATGTAGTAGCGGCCAAGATAGTTAATAAATTGCGCCAAATTATACAGTTTCATACCTCAGCATTTAGCTATTATTAATCGAAGCAGCAACAAAAAAGAGTTTTATCGCGACTCAACTAGCTAGGAACAGTGGCTAGCACCTGACCAGCGGGCTCACCCTCCATATCAGGTGCCGATTGTTGGGTTCATAGTAATGAAAGGGTGTGAATGGAAATGTTAAAACATGCAGGAACGCGTGAACAGTGACTGTTTCGCGTGAACAGTGACTGTTTCACGTGAACAGTAGCACTGTTTCGCGTGAACAGTGCACTGCTTCACGAACTGCTGCAACACTGTTTCCCGAAAACTTGCACATATTGCTGCAGAAGTACATGTCGAATTCTTCAAAATCGAATAGTGGCCTTCCTGTTTTGATGCATTCCTGAATTTCCATCACTAAGTCATTTTGTTGAACAGGATCTTTCTTGTAAACTGATTCGAGTCCTTTCCTAAGGTTGTGAACCAATGTTGGTATTTTCATCTCATCTGTCCTAGTCGCGATGAGTAAAAAACCACTCAAGAGATTACCTATAGAGTTTTGTCGCAAAAGGGGCACGACAAGAGGGCGTATATCAACATCGTTTAACATCATGGATGGGCGAAGTGAAACAGAATTGTTGATTCTTGATGCTGCTTTTGTGGCGAATTTGAACATAATTGCACTCACTACTTCTGATCGCGTAGGATTCTTGATCCCTGATTCGACTGCAACTATTGCTCTGAACGCGCGTAATTTGGAGCCAGAGGAAAGGAACTTCCTATGTGCACATTTCTCTGTACTGGACTGAAAAACAGGATCAAACATAGGACTATTACGCGATGGAAATATAGAATCTCCAATGAACTTAGGACGAGGGATTATGTTTGGATCGCGAGTTACCCTAGCCCAATCATGCAAGAAACTAGCTACTGAGCTACCATCACCAATCTTATGTGACAAACATGCACTTACTGCAATTCCTCCACAATCGAAATGGCTTAACTGAGCCACGAGTAGACTTCCATCAAACGAATTCTTCCAAGGCAAACCTTTTGGGAAGACATTGCAGCTTTCTGTACTATGATGATCGTAAGGGTGATTTAGGATTTCAGACATTGGACGCGGTATGTGAACGTTGTAAAAATCGACTCCCTTGTCGTTGCATTCAACCGTGGCAGTACTGTCTTTCATAGTACCTGCATAAGGGTAGTATGAGGCTAGTGTTGTTGCTAGAGAAGTCTGTAATGTGTTAGTTATTTGGTCAAGTTCATGTACATGTTGCTCATGTTTATTATAGAAAAATACTAGAGGAATGTATAAATGACTCAAAGATTGGTCAATGAAAGATAGCTTGTGGTACTTGAGAGAATTAGGGGAGGGTGAAGAAGGCTTCACAATGGTTTTTTCAGGAATTGACACTAGTTGTGATGGAATTGCAGCCATGTTTTGTTAAGATTGAACAAATAATCTAACTGTGATATATACACACTCACAAGGGACATGACATTGGCCTATATAGTAACAAACATGGATTTTCTGAAGGAATTAAGTTAAACACTTAAAATGTGTGTCATTATATATAATATTAATTTAACATGTAATAGCAGGTTCGTCATTATGATCCTATTTCGATTTCTAAAGCCCGTCGTGAACTTGCCAAGAATCTTTGTCACAGAAAACGCCAAACTTATAAGGTTAGTTGGATGCTATAGGCGACATGACCAACACTATTTATCTTTGATGAAATCCACAAAAAATTGAATTACGGTTCATTGTTATGTTAGTTATTATTTTATGTTGAAAAAGAAGATTAAATTGTATTGGTTCCTGTACACCTAGGGGGACAAGAAATGAATTTAATATGCATTTCTATGTCTACATTCACAAGGTATATATGTTCAATAAAAACAAAAAATGACTCCCTCACTATTTGAATTTACTACCGTGTGTTGATACTTCATTTTATCCCTATCGTTTATCAATTTGAGATGATTTTTAGTTCACCAACATTAGGTCTATCTATGGGTGTCAAACGGGCCGGTTAAAACTTGCGGATGAGGAATGAGATGAGAATGTATAATTAGTTGTGTTTTATTTTGTAATTATAAAGTAAATGATTGTTGGAAAAAAAAAAAGAAACTTTACGTGAAATGGTACATTATTTCTTCACATAATGAATATTTTACTTGGTTGATTGTCTAAAATAATTTTAAAAAATTATATAATTAATGCAGTATTTGATCGAGGGTTTTAAAATAATGAATTATGCTGTTAAAAAAAGCATTGTGCACTTATTTTGTGCATAAAATATTTTTCTGTTACTTTTCACTTTTATAACATATTTTGATTATTTTTTTAAAATGTAGGCATATTTTGATTCCGAACTCTTTTTACGACAATTTTTTTGTTTTTATATATATTATCAAGATTCAGATTTCAAATTTAAATAGAGGAGAGGACCTATTCATCCCACCTAAGACTTTTTGTTAGTACTACTACTGTCTTATATATGAAGGACACGAAGACAAAGGGGTCAATCCACTTATTGAACCAGAAATCCACCCTGTTGAAAGAACATGCGTGCGATTTATAAGGATTGCTATGTGCTTAGTTTCCTTAAGGTGAGACTATCCCAATCATTAAGGAAACAAAGCACATAGCAACCATCAGCAATCTTGTGCGATAAGTACATGCTGACTGCTATTCCCCCACAATCAAACATACTTACTTGCACCACCAGTAAATTACCACCTTCATAGTAATTCGCCCAAGGCAAGTTCTTGGGGAAAACTACACTCTCTGCATGCATGAGCTGCATGAGGATGATCAAGAATTTCAGACATGGTACAGTCTATTCGCACAGTCAAAAACTCAGCTCCCATATTGTTGCAATCAACAATAGTATCACTGTCTCCCAATTTTCCAGCGAAAGGATAGTAATTAGAGACTAACGTTTGCGATGGAGATGTTTGTAGCAAGTGCTCTATATGGGAAAGCTCATCAGAATTTTTCGACTCCTCTCTTTGTTGTACTTTAGGGTAAAATAATGCCAAAGGAATATGGTATACATATTACGGAGGGATTGATCAATGAAAGACAGCTTAGCTTGTGGTATATATCTAAGAGTAGGCGCGCGGGGTGGGAGAGGAAGGTTTAATAATTTAATGTAGGTTTTGTCACAAACAGAAACAAGTGATGGTGATGATAATATATAGAACAAAAGCCATGATTAGTTTAACAGATAACACACTACTTGAATTGCCTTGCTAATTAGCTCTCTATGCAATGGTTAGCTTGTTGATTTGCCTCTGATCCCCTTTATATATATTACTATGGTGTTGAGATTCCTTCCTATCCTTTAATTTCTGGTAAGAACTCTCATGTGACATCACACCATACACACAATGAGTCCCTCCACATTCACGTTTTTGACCTGACCACTTCAATTCCATACTCTCCTAACAACTTATGTTTAACGAATAAATAAATAAATAAATAGGTAGTCGTTCACCACCGACTACCAGCCCTTTTTTACTTTTTCTAATTCTATCGTTGTTATTAAAATCTCTATACAATAGTAGTAGTACAACTAGTTACACTTTAAATTTTAAAATATTATTAATAAAATTAATTTAGTAAAATACTAACTCTAATCAAAATTTTCTAATTAAGGAATGTGTCAAGTCAATATGAATCAAATAATGTACTCCCTTCTTGATCCTTTTATTAAAAGTAGTTGTTTCAATTTATTTGACTAATTTATGAAATCAAGAAATTATTATTATGTTCTTCTAATACTATCCTTATCAGTAAATGATTATATAAAGTGATAGTAATTAAACTTATATTTTCAAAGCATTTAGTAAAATAAGCCCCAAAGAAATATTCTTTTAAAGGAAGTGTCAAGTTAATAAGGATGAAATAAAACCAAGAAATAAAAACTAAAAAGAAGGGAGTATAGTTTAGTAATAATTTCATCCTATTCTAATCGGTATCCAATTTTCCCTTGATGTATTCAAATTCATATATAATCATCATCATATACTATTATAAAAATATAAACATAAATTTTGATTGATCAAAATACCCCCAAATAATCTGGAGGTGTAAGCGTAAGTGAGAATTGTTGTATTTCATCAACCGTATTTGGTTTGTTGAATTAATTAAGGGATATAAGAATAAATATTAATTTTCACGAGATGGACATTCTTAGCAGTTTAACACCAATCCATATATATAATTACTGTATAATTTAGAAAGTGCCAACCAAAAAAAAAAAAGTATAATTTAGAAAGTCAATTAAATTTTTTATATTTTAAATTATTGATTTACTGTGTTTTTACATCATTTTCTACTATATGTTATTCTTTTTGTCCCAATTTATGCAATGAATAGAGAGAAAACCAATCAAATTTTTTATACTATAATTTTTTAAATAATTTAAGTTGTTAATTATTTTAATTTATAGGACTTTCTACATAAATTTTCAATTTATATGTCATTGGTAGAATTGGAAAGTTGAACCAATTTTTAATACATCCTTCAAATATTTTAATTTGTTAATTGTTGTGATTTACATTACTTTTCACGATATTTTCAAATAACATATAACTTCCTCTATCCAAATTTATACTGCACTATAGAATTTCGAGTCAACCAAAATTTTTTATGTCCCTTGAAATAATTTAATAGTTATTATTATAAATTATAATAATTTTTTACACAATTTTAAATATTCAACATATTGAAAATAATTAAATTACAATAGAAAAAATATTTAAAAAAAAACTGGATCAGAAACAGACAACCGAAAGCAAGCATGACAACCGTCAGCTGCTTGCTCACTGTCGCTTCTATATAGTATTAATATCCTTAAAATATCTTAGTCTTAAGGTTGTAAATTTTAAAGTTAAATTTGTTTATTTTAATATCTATAGTTACATATTTAATCTTGTCAGAAAAAAAAAACTGAAAAATATAATTTAAAACAAGTCATAGATATTTATGTGATTATAAATCATGTTATTAAGTATAGTTAAAGTTCGCATTTTTATAAAGTTTTTCAAATGGGGTTGTGCACAAATCGAATCAATTCGAGTATTCGGATCGATTCGATTTGAATTATACAATTTGAATCGATTTACAAATTCAGTTTTATAATATTTTAATTTTTCAAATCGAATTTGGTTTTGGGTGTGTACAATTCAATAATCATATATGTATATATATATATATATATATATATATACAAATCTAAAACCTAGTGCAGACTCACAACAACTCAAACGCGAATTTAGAGTATTCTAAGTATAAAACTTAAAACATACGCCTTTTTTATCATTTACATTTACCAATTACAGTTTTTTTTTTTTTTTGGTAAGCAGGATATATATATATAATAAAGGAGTAGTTAAGAGGGTTAATACAGACTGCTGACTACTTAGTCAGGGACAAAAATAAGTGAATCTAAGTTCAGATAATTAGTACAAGGATTGATATTCCTAGTATAATCAGTTCTTAGAATGTCTGTCCAAACATATTGTTGGGCATACACCGGAGGAACTGCCAAAATGGTGGTGCATTGGAAGCATTTCGTCTTCACTCCCTCCTTGGCTAAACAATCTGCAACTGTGTTTTGCTCCCTAAAGCAGTGGGTTACTGGTGGATGATCCACCCTTCTGAGTACACACCTGCAAGCATCCAGAATTGGGTTATAGTGCATGTTTCCCACATTCAGCATATGAATAATTTCAGTAGAGTCTACATTGATTTCAATGGAAAAAAAAATTGGACTCAACCAGTTTAAGTCCTTCAAGAAGAGCTAAAAGCTCCATTTGGTTGTTGGTTGCGTGAGGGAAGCTTTTGAAAAAGCCAATAACCCAGTCCCTCTTGCGGTTTCAAATGCAACCCCCAATACCTCCAATTCCTGGGTTACCAAGGCATGCCCCATCAGTGTTCAGTTTATATGTTGCATTCACAGGAGGTTGCCAACGAACTTTGATGCAGATATCGTGGTGAGGGTGGGAGGAGGGAGGGGAGAGAGAGGAGAATTCAATGGCATTCGCATAAGCATTCCTAAAGGCAGGGATGTTACTGTTATTATTAAAAATGCTATCGTTTTTGTATATCCAAATCGCCCATAGGCAGAAAATAACAATAACATTGAGGCTGAGATTATGGTCAGCCGCAGCATTGTTGGACCAGCCTCTGATAGTTTGCAGGAGGTTATCGATTGTGAGGTTGGTTAAGGTAGGAGTGGAGCAGCCCAGTTTTTGGAATAGGCTATGCAAAAGTGTAGTCGAGCGGCTGCAAGACCAAAAAATGTGCAATATATCATCAAGGCTATTCTGGTAAAATTTACAAGCAGGATCGATTGGGACACCCATTTGATAAAGAGTACGGTTACAAGGGAGCCTATTATACTGAATAAACCACAGAAAGTGCTTAATTTTGTTGGGGATTTTTAGAGACCAAATCCTGCTGAAGTTTTGGCTGTTCTCCAAAGGGAAAATGTTAGCAGTGATCAGTTTGTCAGCTGATTTTCTAGTGAACATGCCATTGGCAGTGAGATTCCATATTTTGTAGTCAATCTGGTTGGAAGAATCAGGGATGAGGGTGTGGTTGATGGTATGGATGAGTGGTGAAGGAAGTTGGGATTATAAGGGAGAGAAGTCCCAAGTATTATTTTTCCAGAGATCAGACACCTTTAACTCCAGGTGGTTATCTGTCATCGGTCCATGGATAATCTTATTTAGGAAATTATGGTTGGGGATCCATCGGTCAATCCAAACATTAACCTGATCCCCTTTATGGACAATCCACCTAGTAGCTTCCGAACAGATGTTGATGCTCTTGACAATGTTTTTCCAGGTCCTAGAAACACCCTGCAAACTGTTGGTGTGAGTGGTCTTGGCATTGGAGTATTTGTTAGCAAGGACCCTTGCCCAAAGAGATTGGGGATTTTTAGTGAATCTCCAAGCTAGGGTTGTGTGGGAGGTAGTGTTCTTGTGACAAGATTGTTGGATACCAAGGCCTCCAAGATGTTTTGGCCTAGTTACAACTTCCCACCTAAGCATATGCATTTTCCGCTTAAGATTAGTAGTGCCCCAAAGAAAGTTTCTTTGAATTTTATCGATGTGTTTATTGACCCCGGCAGGAGTTGCAATGTATTGCATAGTATGGTTGGGGATGCTATTGAGGGTGGCTCTATTTAGGATGGTCCTGCCCGCTTGGTTGAGCATTTTGGTTTTTCATCCGGAAAGCTTTGCTTTCATGCGATCAATGATGACTTGGAAATCAGCCTTGGTGGGAGGTTTGTGAAAAATGGGAAAGCCAAGGTACCGACCAAAATTTTCCCCAACATGAATGGCTAAGCTAGAGGAGACATTCTGGAAAACCTCGTTAGTGCAGTTCCTAGAAAAGAGGATTTTTGACTTGGTACTATTGATCCTCTAACCTGAGAAGGAGCTGAAAACATCCAAAACCCTTTTAATAGTGTGACAGTTCTTTTGGTCAGCTCTGGCGAAGAGGGTTAGGTCATCCGCAAAGAAGAAGTGGGAGAGCTTAGGACCCGTTCTATTGATGGCTATTGGGGTTCAGTTGAGAGTGTTTACCTCATAATCAATTCTTCTAGAAAGAAGTTCCATACAAAGAATGAAGAGGTAGGGGAAAGAGGATCACCCTGTCTGATACCCCTTGTAGGAGAAAAGAAAGTAGTTTTTGCTACATTGATCAGGATAGAAATTGAAGAGGTGGAGATACAAGACATGATGAGCTTAGAGAGGAGAGAAGGAAACTTGAAGAAAATCAGGGCTTTCCTAATGAAAGACTATTCGATTCTATCGAAGGCTTTTTCAAGGTCAATTTTAAGAATCATGTTGCCTTGTTTACCTTTCATTTTGGAAAAATGAGTGATGAATTCCTGGATAATTATGGAATTATCTGAGTCCCTTCTATTGGGTAGGGCGAATGATTTTATTGAGGAAGGGTTTGATCCTATTGGCAATGATTTTTTAGACGATCTTGTATTGGGTGTTACAGAGGCTGATGGATCGGAAGTTCTTCAAGGTGACAGCATTTTGGCATTTTGGTATGAGGCATAGGTAAGTGGTGTTGACCTTAGTATCCATCTCACCAGAAGAGAAAACTTTATTGCAGAAGGAGACAAGGTGAGAGCTGGTAGTATCCCAGAACTTTTGGAAGAAAAGAGGGTGGATACCATCGGGACCCGGAGCTTTAGTGGCCTTGAAGCTGAAGACTGTTTTCCTTATTTTGATGATAGAAGGGATGTTGTCCAGCATAGTGTGAGAGGTGTTTGGAATAGAACCCTGTATCACCCCGTATTCAAGTACATGTATTGGCGTATTCAAGTACGTGTATTGGTCTAATTTATATGGAATTAATTTTTTTTATTTTTATTTATACCGGAATTTGCCCGTCGATGGTTCCATACGAAGGTTATTGAATAAGCTTTCCAGCGATATAAAGATTTTCAAAAACGGATAAGTTTTGGATATAATAGAGCACATTCGAAACTATAAAATGGTGGCCGGGATATGGTGAATAGTAAATGTGCAGGAAAATTTCCTGCACACAAACTACTGAGGCCTGCCAGTTTTTTGGGTCAACTTTGAACGATCATAACTCCCTTAATATAATGAACTGGGAGAGCTACGAACTATCAAAAGAAAGATATTTGAGTCTTCTTTCCAATTCAATTGGTTTTATCCAAATCCAACATCTGAGTAAGGAGTTATACTCGTTTTACCTCATCCTATCAAAACAGTTTTTTAGGGTCAACTTCAAACGATCATAACTCCTTGTA
The DNA here is from genome assembly GCA_030864215.1 of Capsicum pubescens. Taxonomy (NCBI): domain Eukaryota; kingdom Viridiplantae; phylum Streptophyta; class Magnoliopsida; order Solanales; family Solanaceae; genus Capsicum; species Capsicum pubescens. Next base: position 180,661,969 of record CM061539.1, on the reverse strand, counting down.
CAGGACGAACTGGGTGGCCTACATTATATTAAATGAAATATATTTGAATTATCTATCCAACGATACCAATTTCACCCAAATAAGATATCGTAGCAAAGAGTTATGGCCGATTTACTTTAGCCTATCAAAACAGTCCACCATGAACAGATTCGGATTTACTTAAATTTTTAAGGGCAATATGGTCATTTTCCATCACCTCATGGACGAAAATTGGTCATTATATACATATAATTAGCCTAGTATCCATCATTCATCATCCAATTATTGAAGAATAAGGAACCCTAGCCTAATTTCAACTCCAATTATCTTGTGATTCAATCATAGAAAGTCCAAATTGATTCCGTAGTTGTGTTCACCGTCTCGAGGGCTTCGAGAAGCACCCCTTATTTGTGCCAACAGGACTTCGAAATCAAAAGGGTCATTTTATGGTAAGGATGTAAATTATGTTGGTGTTATTTATATGGATATGTATATATATGCATGTGAGCATAAGAAGTATGTTATTTGATTGTTGTTGAAAGATGATTGGAAATGATGTTGGATTATTCTTGTGCATGGTTGGATTATGTTGAATTGTGAAGGGATTTGGTGTGATGATGTGGTATTGAAATGATGATTATATATATATATACACATAAACCTATTATTCAAGTTGGTTTTTGGAATGCTTTGCAAATATTGGTTGTATGGAATTATGGAAGAGAATTGTGGTGTTGGGTTGCTAATACTAGATGCCAAACATTTCATTGTAGATAAGTGATTTGTAAAGGCGGGAGGTTGTGTTGAATTGGTATCCGAATCTACGACGAGGTATGTAAAGCATACTCTAATAATGTTTTTTGGCATGAAAACACCAATGTTCCATCAAGTAAGATTCTGAGGTTGTCCAAAAACATGTATTGTTCTACGTTACCAACGAAGTTGTTTCCATCCTATAAAGTGTCAAAATGTTTCATTGATATACCAAAAGGCTCCTATTTCATTGTTGTGATATTGATGATTCTGAAACACATTGTTGATATACCAATAAGTTCCTACTTTATTGTTATGGCATTGATGACTCCAAAACACTTCATTGATGTGCCAATGAGTTCTTACTTCATTGTTATTGCATTGATGGTCTATTTATATGTCTCCTATTGATGTATTATTGTTTCAAAGTATCAAAAATATGGTGGCGACCGAAATAACAATCTCAAAGATTAATTGAACTAAGTGATGGAAGTTCTCTCTTATCGGGTGGTATCCCAGGGGCCTAAGCCTAGCATGGGTCGATCCCTATTTATGTGTTTATGGGTGGTATCCTAGGGGCATAAGCCTAGCATGGGTCGATCCCAGTTGATATGTACTGGAGGCAGCTTAATGGTCACAGTACAGTACAGTAATGATTACAAAGACGATAAGAACGAAGGTAAAGTGATTGAATAAATGCAATGTACAGGTTGTCACAAGTTCTAGTAAATGTGGTCCACTCCTATTATGCTTTATTCACTTGTTTCTGATTTCTATTGAGCTCCTATATCATATGTGATTATCTACAGCTTTACATACTCAGTACATATTTCGTACTGACGTCCCCCACGGGGACCTGCATTTCATGCTGCAGGCACAGGTACCTCAGCTCATACACCGCACAAGTAGGAGCCAGGTCATACAGCTATTGTTGCTGAGCTCCAGTTTGCTTCGGAGCTTTCCGAGTCGGTTCCTTATGTTTTGTTATTGTACAGGAGTCATGTGTGGGCGGGGGTTTGTCCCGACCCTAGTTATGTCATGTATATCCTAGAGGCTTTGTAGACATAAGGAAGGGTAAAGTCATGGAAGTTTATATAGTGATGTTATATTTGTATATGTGGTGGCCCCGATGGCCAAGTATTATATATATATATTTGTGCGTGTTGTGCTGATACAGGAAATTAGACCCTTCTATATGTAACGAAGTGCTGCCCAAATTTTTGGTGACATGTAAGTGAAAGTACGGGTATTTGAACGGGTTCTCCCGGGCCTTCTCGACTTTGGGTGCCAGTCCGGCCCGATGGGATTTTGGGGCGTGACAAACCAATAGAGGAAAGATTGGTTAGGGAATTGCTGGAGGAGCTGGAGTGATCTGTGGTGTACAAAGAACTATAGAAAGAGGGGATGGAGTGCTCAATATCCCCTTGAGTGTACAACCAGTTGCCTTGATCGTCTTTGAGAGAAAGGATTTTGTTTTTTCTCCTCCTATTGAGGGTCGAGGTATGGAAGAACTTTGTGTTTGCGTCACCCTCAGTAAGCTAATTTACCCTAGATTTTACTTTCCAGAATTCACATTCTAACCTAAGAGTTTCCCTGTATTGGTTAGAGAGGGAGTCCTCGAGGTTATGAAGAAAGGAGCTAGTAGGGTAATGAGGGCTTTTCTGGATCCCAGCGAGTATGGCTAGGAGTCGTTTCTTTCTAGAGAAGATGTTCCCAAAGACCTCGCTATTCCAAGGAATACATATGCTCTGAAGGGCAAGAGTAGAGCTAGTGAGGTCGTTACTATTAAGAAAGGCTTGGTTTATAAGGGCGGGAAAGTCGAGGTGGGAGCACCATATGGGTTCCATTATGAAAGGCTTGTCCTTAGGGGTGGAAATACCCCCCGAGGTTGACCATGATAGGGCAATGGTCAGAGTGGGTTCTAGGAAGGTGAGAGACAGTAGAGTCGGGGGGGAAATTGAGCCATTGAACGTTTGCAAGACATCTATCAATTCTTTCCAGGATGAGGTTTTTTGTATTTCTATATCTCTTGTTGGTCCAGGTATACCTACTACCCTTATAATAACCTAAATCCACAAGATTACAGTGGTTAATGTAGTTCCAAAAGAGGTTAACTCTATTATTCCTAATGGGGTTTCCCCCAAACTTATCATGGGATGAGAGGACTTCGTTGAAGTCACCCCCCACCAACCAGCTCGTGTCAGGATGGCTTTCAATATTGTGAGCCAATACTGTTAGTTGGTCCCAAAGGGTTTTCCTGATTTCTGGGTTAGGACTAGCATAGACAATACTAAGAAACCAAGAAGAAGGAGGGAAAATTACCTTAACAGCCATATGGATGGTTTGAGAAGTGATAGAAATGTCCGTGATATTGAACATTTCATCTTTCCATAACAGAACTAAACTCCCCGACATCCCAATAGCGGCAGATTGAATTTGGCAGTCAAACCCATTTGAACTTGCACACAGATACGCGCGTAGCGTCCTCTAAGAGAGGAAGATGTACACGCGTCTATTTTCAAGAGCCCTCCGATTTCCTTTCCAATTCTTTCTAGAATTGCATTGTCGTAAAATTCTGTTGGTAGGGAAGGTAGTTTTACCCAGATAGTTGATGATGCGATTTTGGCTCTGCTGGGTACAAAGTTAGGCTCCCAAACCCTAGTTGAGACATACGAGCCGGCGACGAACCACGGGCCTTCGAGGAGGATCTTCTTCTGACTTGTCTCGAGAGCAAGTTTGATTGTATAGTAGTCCTCCCCTAAGTTGATGAGGAAGATGTTTTCTTGGAGTTTCCATAGATCTGAAAGCTTCGATCGGAGGTACTGATGGTTTAGTCTTCGTCCTACACATTTTATAATAACAGATCTTTTCCAGGGACAGTATAACTGTTGCTTATCTTCTTCCGATAGATGGATGTGTTTCTCCCCCGCTCCAGGATCCGCAGACCCCAATCTCTTGAAATCTATGGGTGAGTCTACACTCCCATGAATATTGTTACTTGTGTCTTCTGTTGCTTCCTTAAAGACAATTTCCTTGGTGGGTTCGCCTCTATGCTAGCCGGAGTTGGGTCAGGCGGATCCAGCAGTGGAGTCAACGATGGTGGGTCTGGGTTGTTTTGTTCAGAAGGAGAAGACATCTCATGACATAAGAAAAAAAAATAATAAATAAGGGCATATTATAATACTCTAGTTTATGCTTGTTGCTAGCACCAATTACAGTTTCAAGAGTACATACTAAATTTTAATCTCTCAAATTAAGAGTCAAGGCTCACAAATACAGATTGGAATTCCACTTTAAACTTGCTTAACCTAGTTTTAAGATTTGTTGTTTTTATTATGTTTGCTCTAAAATTGAAATGAAAATAGTTGCTTGTTGAAAATTCAAATTCAAATGAGATGAGAATATATAATTAGTTGTGTTTTATTTTGTAATTATAAAGTAAATGATTGTTGAAAAAAAAAAAGAAACTTTACGTGAAATGGTACATTATTTCTTCACATAATGAATATTTTACTTGGTTGATTGTCTAAAATAATTTTAAAAAATTATATAATTAATGCAGTATTTGATCGAGGGTTTTAAAATAATGAATTATGCTGTTAAAAAAAGCATTGTGCACTTATTTTGTGCATAAAATATTTTTCTGTTACTTTTCACTTTTATAACATATTTTGATTATTTTTTTAAAATGTAGGCATATTTTGATTCCGAACTCTTTTTACGACAATTTTTTTGTTTTTATATATATTATCAAGATTCAGATTTCAAATTTAAATAGAGGAGAGGACCTATTCATCCCACCTAAGACTTTTTGTTAGTACTACTACTGTCTTATATATGAAGGACACGAAGACAAAGGGGTCAATCCACTTATTGAACCAGAAATCCACCCTGTTGAAAGAACATGCGTGCGATTTATAAGGATTGCTATGTGCTTAGTTTCCTTAAGGTGAGACTATCCCAATCATTAAGGAAACAAAGCACATAGCAACCATCAGCAATCTTGTGCGATAAGTACATGCTGACTGCTATTCCCCCACAATCAAACATACTTACTTGCACCACCAGTAAATTACCACCTTCATAGTAATTCGCCCAAGGCAAGTTCTTGGGGAAAACTACACTCTCTGCATGCATGAGCTGCATGAGGATGATCAAGAATTTCAGACATGGTACAGTCTATTCGCACAGTCAAAAACTCAGCTCCCATATTGTTGCAATCAACAATAGTATCACTGTCTCCCAATTTTCCAGCGAAAGGATAGTAATTAGAGACTAACGTTTGCGATGGAGATGTTTGTAGCAAGTGCTCTATATGGGAAAGCTCATCAGAATTTTTCGACTCCTCTCTTTGTTGTACTTTAGGGTAAAATAATGCCAAAGGAATATGGTATACATATTACGGAGGGATTGATCAATGAAAGACAGCTTAGCTTGTGGTATATATCTAAGAGTAGGCGCGCGGGGTGGGAGAGGAAGGTTTAATAATTTAATGTAGGTTTTGTCACAAACAGAAACAAGTGATGGTGATGATAATATATAGAACAAAAGCCATGATTAGTTTAACAGATAACACACTACTTGAATTGCCTTGCTAATTAGCTCTCTATGCAATGGTTAGCTTGTTGATTTGCCTCTGATCCCCTTTATATATATTACTATGGTGTTGAGATTCCTTCCTATCCTTTAATTTCTGGTAAGAACTCTCATGTGACATCACACCATACACACAATGAGTCCCTCCACATTCACGTTTTTGACCTGACCACTTCAATTCCATACTCTCCTAACAACTTATGTTTAACGAATAAATAAATAAATAAATAGGTAGTCGTTCACCACCGACTACCAGCCCTTTTTTACTTTTTCTAATTCTATCGTTGTTATTAAAATCTCTATACAATAGTAGTAGTACAACTAGTTACACTTTAAATTTTAAAATATTATTAATAAAATTAATTTAGTAAAATACTAACTCTAATCAAAATTTTCTAATTAAGGAATGTGTCAAGTCAATATGAATCAAATAATGTACTCCCTTCTTGATCCTTTTATTAAAAGTAGTTGTTTCAATTTATTTGACTAATTTATGAAATCAAGAAATTATTATTATGTTCTTCTAATACTATCCTTATCAGTAAATGATTATATAAAGTGATAGTAATTAAACTTATATTTTCAAAGCATTTAGTAAAATAAGCCCCAAAGAAATATTCTTTTAAAGGAAGTGTCAAGTTAATAAGGATGAAATAAAACCAAGAAATAAAAACTAAAAAGAAGGGAGTATAGTTTAGTAATAATTTCATCCTATTCTAATCGGTATCCAATTTTCCCTTGATGTATTCAAATTCATATATAATCATCATCATATACTATTATAAAAATATAAACATAAATTTTGATTGATCAAAATACCCCCAAATAATCTGGAGGTGTAAGCGTAAGTGAGAATTGTTGTATTTCATCAACCGTATTTGGTTTGTTGAATTAATTAAGGGATATAAGAATAAATATTAATTTTCACGAGATGGACATTCTTAGCAGTTTAACACCAATCCATATATATAATTACTGTATAATTTAGAAAGTGCCAACCAAAAAAAAAAAAGTATAATTTAGAAAGTCAATTAAATTTTTTATATTTTAAATTATTGATTTACTGTGTTTTTACATCATTTTCTACTATATGTTATTCTTTTTGTCCCAATTTATGCAATGAATAGAGAGAAAACCAATCAAATTTTTTATACTATAATTTTTTAAATAATTTAAGTTGTTAATTATTTTAATTTATAGGACTTTCTACATAAATTTTCAATTTATATGTCATTGGTAGAATTGGAAAGTTGAACCAATTTTTAATACATCCTTCAAATATTTTAATTTGTTAATTGTTGTGATTTACATTACTTTTCACGATATTTTCAAATAACATATAACTTCCTCTATCCAAATTTATACTGCACTATAGAATTTCGAGTCAACCAAAATTTTTTATGTCCCTTGAAATAATTTAATAGTTATTATATAAATTATAATAATTTTTTACACAATTTTAAATATTCAACATATTGAAAATAATTAAATTACAATAGAAAAAATATTTAAAAAAAAACTGGATCAGAAACAGACAACCGAAAGCAAGCATGACAACCGTCAGCTGCTTGCTCACTGTCGCTTCTATATAGTATTAATATCCTTAAAATATCTTAGTCTTAAGGTTGTAAATTTTAAAGTTAAATTTGTTTATTTTAATATCTATAGTTACATATTTAATCTTGTCAGAAAAAAAAAACTGAAAAAAATAATTTAAAACAAGTCATAGATATTTATGTGATTATAAATCATGTTATTAAGTATAGTTAAAGTTCGCATTTTTATAAAGTTTTTCAAATGGGATTGTGCACAAATCGAATCAATTCGAGTATTCGGATCGATTCGATTTGAATTATACAATTTGAATCGATTTACAAATTCAGTTTTATAATATTTTAATTTTTCAAATCGAATTTGGTTTTGGGTGTGTACAATTCAATAATCATATATATATATATATATATATATATATATACAAATCTAAAACCTAGTGCAGACTCACAACAACTCAAACGCGAATTTAGAGTATTCTAAGTATAAAACTTAAAACATACGCCTTTTTTATCATTTACATTTACCAATTACAGTTTTTTTTTTTTTTTTGGTAAGCAGGATATATATATATAATAAAGGAGTAGTTAAGAGGGTTAATACAGACTGCTGACTACTTAGTCAGGGACAAAAATAAGTGAATCTAAGTTCAGATAATTAGTACAAGGATTGATATTCCTAGTATAATCAGTTCTTAGAATGTCTGTCCAAACATATTGTTGGGCATACACCGGAGGAACTGCCAAAATGGTGGTGCATTGGAAGCATTTCGTCTTCACTCCCTCCTTGGCTAAACAATCTGCAACTGTGTTTTGCTCCCTAAAGCAGTGGGTTACTGGTGGATGACCCACCCTTCTGAGTACACACCTGCAAGCATCCAGAATTGGGTTATAGTGCATGTTTCCCACATTCAGCATATGAATAATTTCAGTAGAGTCTACATTGATTTCAATGGAAAAAAAAAATTGGACTCAACCAGTTTAAGTCCTTCAAGAAGAGCTAAAAGCTCCATTTGGTTGTTGGTTGCGTGAGGGAAGCTTTTGAAAAAGCCAATAACCCAGTCCCTCTTGCGGTTTCAAATGCAACCCCCAATACCTCCAATTCCTGGGTTGCCAAGGCATGCCCCATCAGTGTTCAGTTTATATGTTGCATTCACAGGAGGTTGCCAACGAACTTTGATGCAGATATCGTGGTGAGGGTGGGAGGAGGGAGGGGAGAGAGAGGAGAATTCAATGGCATTCGCATAAGCATTCCTAAAGGCAGGGATGTTACTGTTATTATTAAAAATGCTATCGTTTTTGTATATCCAAATCGCCCATAGGCAGAAAATAACAATAACATTAAGGCTGAGATTATGGTCAGCCGCAGCATTGTTGGACCAGCCTCTGATAGTTTGCAGGAGGTTATCGATTGTGAGGTTGGTTAAGGTAGGAGTGGAGCAGCCCAGTTTTTGGAATAGGCTATGCAAAAGTGTAGTCGAGCGGCTGCAAGACCAAAAAATGTGCAATATATCATCAAGGCTATTCTGGTAAAATTTACAAGCAGGATCGATTGGGACACCCATTTGATAAAGAGTACGATTACAAGGGAGCCTATTATACTGAATAAACCACAGAAAGTGCTTAATTTTGTTGGGGATTTTTAGAGACCAAATCCTGTTGAAGTTTTGGCTGTTCTCCAAAGGGAAAATGTTAGCAGTGATCAGTTTGTCAGCTGATTTTCTAGTGAACATGCCATTGGCAGTGAGATTCCATATTTTGTAGTCAATCTGGTTGGAAGAATCAGGGATGAGGGTGTGGTTGATGGTATGGATGAGTGGTGAAGGAAGTTGGGCTGATAAGGGAGAGAAGTCCCAAGTATTATTTTTCCAGAGATCAGACACCTTTAACTCCAGGTGGTTATCTGTCATCGGTCCATGGATAATCTTATTTAGGAAATTGTGGTTGGGGATCCATCGGTCAATCCAAACATTAACCTGATCCCCTTTATGGACAATCCACCTAGTAGCTTCCGAACAGATGTTGATGCTCTTGACAATGTTTTTCCAGGTCCTAGAAACACCCTGCAAACTGTTGGTGTGAGTGGTCTTGGCATTGGAGTATTTGTTAGCAAGGACCCTTGCCCAAAGAGATTGGGGATTTTTAGTGAATCTCCAAGCTAGGGTTGTGTGGGAGGTAGTGTTCTTGTGACAAGATTGTTGGATACCAAGGCCTCCAAGATGTTTTGGCCTAGTTACAACTTCCCACCTAAGCATATGCATTTTCCGCTTAAGATTAGTAGTGCCCCAAAGAAAGTTTCTTTGAATTTTATCGATGTGTTTATTGACCCCGGCAGGAGTTGCAATGTATTGCATAGTATGGTTGGGGATGCTATTGAGGGTGGATCTATTTAGGATGGTCCTGCCCGCTTGGTTGAGCATTTTGGTTTTTCATCCGGAAAGCTTTGCTTTCATGCGATCAATGATGACTTGGAAATCAGCCTTGGTGGGAGGTTTGTGAAAAATGGGAAAGACAAGGTACCGACCAAAATTTTCCCCAACATGAATGGCTAAGCTAGAGGAGATATTCTGGAAAACCTCGTTAGTGCAGTTCCTAGAAAAGAGGATTTTTGACTTGGTACTATTGATCCTCTAACCTGAGAAGGAGCTGAAAACATCCAAAACCTTTTTAATAGTATGACAGTTCTTTTGGTCAGCTCTGGCGAAGAGGGTTAGGTCATCCGCAAAGAAGAGGTGGGAGAGCTTAGGACCCGTTCTATTGATGGCTATTGGGGTTCAGTTGAGAGTGTTTACCTCATAATCAATTCTTCTAGAAAGAAGTTCCATACAAAGAATGAAGAGGTAGGGGAAAGAGGATCACCCTGTCTGATACCCCTTGTAGGAGAAAAGAAAGTAGTTTTTGCTACATTGATCAGGATAGAAATTGAAGAGGTGGAGATACAAGACATGATGAGCTTAGAGAGGAGAGAAGGAAACTTGAAGAAAATCAGGGCTTTCCTAATGAAAGACTATTTGATTCTATCGAAGGCTTTTTCAAGGTCAATTTTAAGAATCATGTTGCCTTGTTTACCTTTCATTTTGGAAAAATGAGTGATGAATTCCTGGATAATTATGGAATTATCTGAGGCCCTTCTATTGGGTAGGGCGAATGATTTTATTGAGGAAGGGTTTGATCCTATTGGCAATGATTTTTTAGACGATCTTGTATTGGGTGTTACAGAGGCTGATGGATCGGAAGTTCTTCAAGGTGACAGCATTTTGGCATTTTGGTATGAGGCATAGGTAAGTGGTGTTGACCTTAGTATCCATCTCACCAGAAGAGAAAACTTTATTGCAGAAGGAGACAAGGTGAGAGCTGGTGGTATCCCAGAACTTTTGGAAGAAAAGAGGGTGGATACCATCGGGACCCGGAGCTTTAGTGGCCTTGAAGCTGAAGACTGTTTTCCTTATTTTGATGATAGAAGGGATGTTGTCCAGCATAGTGTGAGAGGTGTTTGGAATAGAACCCTGTAACACCCCGTATTCAAGTACATGTATTGGCGTATTCAAGTACGTGTATTGGTCTTATTTATATGGAATTAATTTTTTTTATTTTTATTTATACCGGAATTTGCCCGTCGATGGTTCCATACGAAGGTTATTGAATAAGCTTTCCAGCGATATAAAGATTTTCAAAAACGGATAAGTTTTGGATATAATCGAGCACATTCGAAACTATAAAACGGTGGCCGGGATATGGTGAATAGTAAATGTGCAGGAAAATTTCCTGCACACAAACTACTGAGGCCTGCCAGTTTTTGGGGTCAACTTTGAACGATCATAACTCCCTTAATATAATGAACTGGGAGAGCTACGACCTATCAAAAGAAATATATTTGAGTCTTCTTTCCAATTCAATTGGTTTTATCCAAATCCAACATCTGAGTAAGGAGTTATACTCGTTTTACCTCAGCCTATAAAAACAGTTTTTTAGGGTCAACTTCAAACGATCATAACTCCTTGTACAGGACGAACTGGGTGGCCTACTTTATATTAAATGAAAGCTATTTAAATTATCTATCCAACGATACCAATTTCACCAAAATAAGATATCGTAGCAAAGAGTTATGGTCGATTTACTTTAGCCTATCAAAACAGTCCACCATGAACAGATTCGGATTTACTTAAATTTTTAAGGGCAATATGGTCATTTTCCATCACCTCATGGACGAAAATTGGTCATTATATACATATAATTAGCCTAGTATCCATCATTCATCATCCAATTATTGAAGAATAAGGAACCCTAGCCTAATTTCAACTCCAATTATCTTGTGATTCAACCATAGAAAGTTCAAATTGATTCCGTAGTTGTGTTCACCGTCTCGAGGGATTCGAGAAGCACCCCTTATTTGTGTCAACAAGACTTCGAAATCAAAAGGGTCATTTTATGGTAAGGATGTAAATTATGTTGGTGTTATTTATATGGATATGTATATATATGCATGTGAGCATAAGAAGTATGTTATTTGATTGTTGTTGAAAGATGATTGGAAATGATGTTGGATTATTCTTGTGCATGGTTGGATTATGTTGAATTGTGAAGGGATTTGGTGTGATGATGTGGAATTGAAATGATGATTATATATATATATATACACATAAACCTATTATTCAAGTTGGTTTTTGGAATGCTTTGCAAATATTGGTTGTATGGAATTATGGAAGAGAATTGTGGTGTTGGGTTGCTAATACTAGATGCCAAACATTTCATTGTAGATAAGTGATTTGTAAAGGCGGGAGGTTGTGTTGAATTGGTATCCGAATCTACGACGAGGTATGTAAAGCATACTCTAATAATGTTTTTTGGCATGAAAACACCAATGTTCCATCAAATAAGATTCCGAGGTTGTCCAAAAACATGTATTGTTCTACGTTACCAACGAAGTTGTTTCCATCCTATAAAGTGTCAAAATATTTCATTGATATACCAAAAGGCTCCTATTTCATTGTTGTGATATTGATGATTCTGAAACATATTGTTGATATACCAATAAGTTCCTACTTTATTGTTATGGCATTGATGACTCCAAAACACTTCATTGATGTGCCAATGAGTTCTTACTTCATTGTTATTGCATTGATGGTCTATTTATATGTCTCCTATTGATGTATCATTGTTTCAAAGTATCAAAAATATGGTGGCGACCGAAATAACAATCTCAAAGATTAATTGAACTAAGTGATGGAAGTTCTCTCTTATCGGGTGGTATCCCAGGGGCCTAAGCCTAGCATGGGTCGATCCCTATTTATGTGTTTATGGGTGGTATCCCAGGGGCATAAGCCTAGCATGGGTCGATCCCAGTTGATATGTACTGGAGGCAGCTTAATGGTCACAGTACAGTACAGTACAGTAATGATTACAAAGACGATAAGAACGAAGGTAAAGTGATTGAATAAATGCAATGTACAGGTTGTCACAAGTTCTAGTAAATGTGGTCCACTCCTATTATGCTTTATTCACTTGTTTCTGATTTCTATTGAGCTCCTATATCATATGTGATTATCTACAGCTTTACATACTCAGTACATATTTCATACTGACGTCCCCCATGGGGACCTGCATTTCATGCTGCAGGCACAGGTACCTCAGTTCATACACCGCACAAGTAGGAGTCAGGTCATACAGCTATTGTTGGTGAGCTCCAGTTTGCTTCGGAGCTTTCCGAGTCGGTTCCTTATGTTTTGTTATTGTACAAGAGTCATGTGTGGGCGGGGGTTTGTCCCGACCCTAGTTATGTCATGTATATCCTAGAGGCTTTGTAGACATAAGGAAGGGTAAAGTCATGGAAGTTTATATAGTGATGTTATATTTGTATATGTGGTGGCCCCGACGGCCAAGTATTATATATATATATTTGTGCGTGTTGTGCTGATACAGGAAATTAGACCCTTCTATATGTAACGAAGTGCTGCCCAAATTTTTGGTGACATGTAAGTGAAAGTACGGGTATTTGAACGGGTTCTCCCGTGCCTTCTCGACTTTGGGTGCCAGTCCGGCCCGATGGGATTTTGGGGCGTGACAAACCAATAGAGGAAAGATTGGTTAGGGAATTGCTGGAGGAGCTGGAGTGATCTGTGGTGTACAAAGAACTATAGAAAGAGGGGATGGAGTGCTCAATATCCCCTTGAGTGTACAACCAGTTGCCTTGATCGTCTTTGAGAGAAAGGATTTTGTTTTTTCTCCTCCTATTGAGGGTCGAGGTATGGAAGAACTTTGTGTTTGCGTCACCCTCAGTAAGCTAATTTACCCTAGATTTTACTTTCCAGAATTCACATTCTAACCTAAGAGTTTCCCTGTATTGGTTAGAGAGGGAGTCCTCGAGGTTATGAAGAAAGGAGCTAGTAGGGTAATGAGGGCTTTTCTGGATCCCAGCGAGTATGGCTAGGAGTCGTTTCTTTCTAGAGAAGATGTTCCCAAAGACCTCGCTATTCCAAGGAATACATATGCTCTGAAGGGCAAGAGTAGAGCTAGTGAGGTCGTTACTATTAAGAAAGGCTTGGTTTATAAGGGCGGGAAAGTCGAGGTGGGAGCACCATATGGGTTCCATTATGAAAGGCTTGTCCTTAGGGGTTGAAATACCCCCCGAGGTTGACCATGATAGGGCAATGGTCAGAGTGGGTTCTAGGAAGGTGAGAGACAGTAGAGTCGGGGGGGAAATTGAGCCATTGAACGTTTGCAAGACATCTATCAATTCTTTCCAGGATGAGGTTTTTTGTATTTCTATATCTCTTGTTGGTCCAGGTATACCTACTACCCTTATAATAACCTAAATCCACCAGATTACAGTGGTTAATGTATTTCCAAAAGAGGTTAACTCTATTATTCCTAATGGGGTTTCCCCCAAACTTATCATGGGATGAGAGGACTTCGTTGAAGTCACCCCCCACCAACCAGCTCGTGTCAGGATGGCTTTCAATATTGTGAGCCAATACTGTTAGTTGGTCCCAAAGGGTTTTCCTGATTTCTGGGTTAGGACTAGCATAGACAATACTAAGAAACCAAGAAGAAGGAGGGAAAATTACCTTAACAGCCATATGGATGGTTTGAGAAGTGATAGAAATGTCCGTGATATTGAACATTTCATCTTTCCATAACAGAACTAAACTCCCCGACATCCCAATAGCGGCAGATTAAATTTGGCAGTCAAACCCAAGATCTTGAGTGAGTTGATGGTGGTCACTCATGCGAGTTTCCAGGAGAGCAAGCATAACAAGTTTATGAAGGGATATCATGGAATTATAGTGACGTCGAAACTCCCCATTATTAGCTCCCCTAGAATTTCATATTATGAGATTCATCATCAACTTGTTTTGGGGAGAAGGGGGGTCCACAGTCACTGTCTTCCCTTTGTCCCGAGGGTTCAGGGATGGCTGAGGTAAATTAATGTTGATCATGGTCTTCAAGGGGTCTAGTGATATCACAAAGTTTCCCCCCGTGAGGATGCTCGGAGACTCTGGCTTTTAGAGTTCTCTGCTTCTCGAAGGGCCTCTAATCTATTTGTGGGGCCTAGCTTTGACTTGCTACTATTAGAATTTTTGGAAGAAATAGGAGGGAGATGGTTTTGGTGGGCCTTAGCGGGTTGGGCCTTTGAAGAGGAGAAAGAATTATCAGCATTCGCTTTGGCCCAAACAGAAGTATTCTTAGAACTAGAAGGGGTATTAGCATTTGCTTTGGCCCAAGCGTTAGGGTTGTGGTGAGTATTTGGGCTATACTGTAGAGACGGCCCACTATTTGGGTTAGTATTAATGGGCCTTTTTCCATGTTTAGCCAAACTAGACCGGTCCAAGGAATTTGAATGGTCCATTATAGAAGTGCCGTGATCCTTACCCGGATTTTGATGAGAACCCGTCTGAGGTTCCACCGGAGGAATTGGGAATTGAGAGGAATCAAGGAACTTACATGAATCTGGATCGTAAGACTTGGAATTTGTATTCGATTTGTCGAATTTCTTCGTACCTGTTGTTGAAGATCGGTCTTTCCTACTTGGTTTGCTACTTCGTTTTGCGAAAAATGCAGTCTTCCATTCCGACACCACCTCTTTGGACTGGTTGTGTTCCGTTGTTCCCGCATCCGCACTGTTAAGATTGTCTTCGCGAACGGTATATGTGAAACTGCACCCTTTATTAGTGTGACCCAATCTGCCACAATTAGTACACAAGAAATCCTCTCCCTCGTAGCAAATTTATTGTACGTGGTGACCGATGATTATAGTGATGCAGATAGGGTTCTCCATTTGAACTTGCACACAGATACGCGCGTAGCGTCCTCTAAGAGAGGAAGATGTACACGTGTCTATTTTCAAGAGCCCTCCGATTTCCTTTCCAATTCTTTCTAGAATTGCATTGTCGTAAAATTCTGTTGGTAGGGAAGGTAGTTTTACCCAGATAGTTGATGATGCGATTTTGGCTCTGCTGGGTACAAAGTTAGGCTCCCAAACCCTAGTTGAGACATACGAGCCGGCGACGAACCACGGGCCTTCGAGGAGGATCTTCTTCTGACTTGTCTCGAGAGCAAGTTTGATTGTATAGTAGCCCTCCCCTAAGTTGATGAGGAAGATGTTTTCTTGGAGTTTCCATAGATCTGAAAGCTTCGATTGGAGGTACTGATGGTTTAGTCTTCGTCCTACACATTTTATAATAACAGATCTTTTCCAGGGACAGTATAACTGTTGCTTATCTTCTTCCGATAGATGGATGTGTTTCTCCCCCGCTCCAGGATCCGCAGACCCCAATCTCTTGAAATCTATGGGTGAGTCTACACTCCCATGAATATTGTTACTTGTGTCTTCTGCTGCTTCCTTAAAGACAATTTCCTTGGTGGGTTCGCCTCTATGCTAGCCGGAGTTGGGTCAGGCGGATCCAGCAGTGGAGTCAACGATGGTGGGTCTGGGTTGTTTTGTTCAGAAGGAGAAGACATCTCATGACATAAGAAAAAATAATAATAAATAAGGGCATATTATAATACTCTAGTTTATGCTTGTTGCTAGCACCAATTACAGTTTCAAGAGTACATACTAAATTTTAATCTCTCAAATTAAGAGTCAAGGCTCACAAATACAGATTGGAATTCCACTTTAAACTTGCTTAACCTAGTTTTAAGATTTGTTGTTTTTATTATGTTTGCTCTAAAATTGAAATGAAAATAGTTGCTTGTTGAAAATTCAAATTCGAACAAATTAATTTGTAAAATCGAATCAAAATAATAAAAAATAAATCGAAGTAGACCTAGAATACATCGAGTTAGAATAAGAATTTTAACAAATCAAAATTTAAAATTTCAATTCAATAATAGCTAAATTTGGTCTGAATTGATTCATGCACAGGCCTACCTTCAAATATTGATTCTAGCCCTTGTAATTTCTTGACATTTAATCATCAATTAAGTAGTGTGTTCGCTGTTGACCCTCCCTCATTTTTTAATCTCCATAAATTTAAAGAATTTTATTTTAAGACCAAAATCATTTAATTCTCTAGGTGCTTATGTTTAATTTGTACTGCTACTCTATATTTTAGGATAATATAGTTTAAAAATAATCTGGATGTGATCAAAACTACATATTTAATTTCAATTAGTTTAAAGATTAAATGTAGTTAATCAAGTGGTTTATTAATTAAAATAGTAAAAAAACAAATAAGACAAACTAAAAAAAGTCGTGCACATAAATTGAGAACAAGGGGAGTACGCCTTGTTCGACTTTGTTTTGAAATCAGTAAGTAATGATTTTGCGGATGAGGAATGAGATGAGAATATATAATTAGTTGTGCTTTTTTTGTAATTATAAAGTAAATGATTGTTGGAAAAAAAAAAGAAATTTTACGTGAAATGGTACATTATTTCTCCACATAATGAATATTTTATTTGGTTGATTGTCTAAAATAATTTTAAAAAATTATATAATTAATGCAGTATTTGATCGAGGGTTTTAAAATAATGAATTATGCTGTTAAAAAAAGCATTGTGCACTTATTTTGTGCATAAAATATTTTTCTGTTACTTTTCACTTTTATAATATATTTTGATTATTTTTTTAAAATGTAGGCATATTTTGATTCCGAACTCTTTTTACGACAGTTTTTTGTTTTTATATATATTATCAAGATTCAGATTTCAAATTTAAATAGAGGAGAGGACCTATTCATCCCACCTAGACTTTTTGTTAGTACTACTACTGTCCTATATATGAAGGACGTCTTTTGGTTTGACTAATGCGCCGACGACATTCATGAATTTTATGAATAGGATCTTCCATTTGTTTCTGGATTTATTCGGCATTGTATTCATAGATGATATTTTTGTATACTCTAAGAATGATGTGGATCTTGCCCATCCCCTCCACAACGTAGAAGACAAAGGGGTCAATCCACTTATTGAACCAGAAATCCACCCTGTTGAAAGAACATGCGTGCGATTTATAAGGATTGGATTGATAAGACCATTTATGATTAGTATCAATTGGATTTGAAAGAAAAAAAACGTGACCTTATTTAGAGCCCATTTGAATTGGTTTATTTTAAGTGTTTTTAAATCAAAATTAATTTTTAAGCAATTTTGAAGTATTTGAGTATATTTAAAAAGTGCTTCTAAATCCTTAATTTTAAGTCAAAATGTTAAAAATAAGTCAAAAGTTATAAATTAGAATTTCTAGCTAATGGCTTATTGCTTATAAGTCAAAAGTCAAAAGTCAAAAGTCAATCCAAACAGACACTTAATATATTTAGTCCTATTTTAATTATCATTTTACTTTAACTTAAAAAAGTATTTTGAAATATTTATTACTTTTTAAAACCTTAAGATTAAAGTCAATAATTATATTTAATTATACTGAAATATTAAAGAAGTATTTAATTTTTGTAAATTCTCAAAAAAATATGTTATAAATAGAGATAACTTAGTAATCTATTGCTTGTATTTGTTATTTTCTAATTAACATGCATAGCTAAAAGCAACAATTAGAATAAAAAGAATAAAATACTTTATTTATGTCAAAAATATTTCGTTATCATTTATTCCAAATACAATGACACATTTTTATATTTAGAAATAACATGACTTTTAAGAATTTTGTTAGAGGAGTTTTTATTCACGCAAATTTTGTAACCATACAAACTAATATGATGAAATGTTTAAAATAATATATAGATTACTGAATTCTTCACCAATTTCTTTCTTAAACTTCGTATTAGATCAAAGAAATTGAGGCAGAAGTGAATATATGTAGAGGATTCACACAATTTATATACTACTAAAAGATATAGGCAAAATGATCTTTTGGACCCCTGTACTATATCGGTTTTATAAGTTAGACACTTCTACTTACATGTCTTTCATCTGGACCCTTGAATCCATTAAAAAGCAACATTTTGCACCCTTTGACCGTTGACCTTACGTATGTGGCATTGAAATGGTGATTAGGAAAAAAAAAGTGTAGCCACTCGCCTAGGGTGCGAGTGGGGGTCAATTTTTGGCCAATTTTATATTAAAATAATTATAAAATAAAATAAAATTTAAAAAAAGGGCCCTTTTTTTCCCTCCATCTTTTTAAATTTAAAAATATTTTTTAAAATTTAAAAATAAATAAAATGTTTTTTATCCCTCACCACCCCACCCCAGCCCGTCCCCACCCCCTCACCCCACCCCAGCCCCTTCTAGCCCCTCCACCTCACCACAGCCCGGCCCGTCCCCACTCCCCCACACCTTACCAGCCCCGTCCAGCCCCACCACACCCCCAGCCCCCATACCCCTACCAGCCCCTACACCCCACCCCAACACTCTTCCATCCCCCCTCCCCCCCACCACCACCTTCACTTTTTATTTTAATTTTCCCTCAATTCAATTCTTTTTATTTTTTTTTGAATAAAAATTTAAATTTGATTTTTTTTTTTTGGGGGGGGGGATTAAAATTTAAATTTGAATTGAAAGTGAGTGATAGTGAATATTGAAAAAAAATAGTGAATTTTGCTTGAAAAAAATTAAACTTTTTGTGAATTTTTTAAAGATATTCAAATTTAAAAATCAAAAATTTATTATGTTTGTATATATGAATTTATAGTTAAAAATTTAAATTAGTTGGAGAAGAATTTTAATTATTTGGAATGAATTTGATGTTTAATTTGTGAGCAAAAATAAAAACATGATTATTCAAATTTTTCTACAATTATAAATTTTTCTTATTTAATTAAATTAATTTTAATATTTAATTTGTTATTTAGTATTTTAAATAATACTCTAATAATTTAGAATTCTCTTATTTGTTCTTGCATAGTAGTTATTTCGATGTAGTGTTAACCTTTGACTTCACATATTAATATGATTATTAATAAAAGTAAGGATTAATCTTTGCTAATAAGATGTTAGTCATTTGCTTGCAATGTATTAACTTAAATGCAGGGGTATCTCAATAAAATTAGTGGCCTAAAGCCAAATTTTAATAGGATGTGTTATTGCTTAGTAGTTGTTTCGATGTAATATATTTAAAAACACTTAACCTTTAGCTTCACATATTAATATGATTATTAATAAAAGTAAGGATTAATTTTTGTTAATAAATGTTAGTCATTTATTTGCAATGCATTAATTAACTTGGATGTTGTTGTAAAAAAATAAATTATTAACATAAAGTTTGAATTGTTTAGTTCTAAAATATATTTTGTAAAAAGTAGATAACTTTTTCTCTTTATTATTATTATTTCTTAGATATTTTTTTTAAAATATATTTCACAATCTTCATTATTATTTCAAGTGAAGCTGAAGTTATAGAGGTTACTATAAGCAAAGACTTTACTAATTTTATCCTTATGTCATCCCTGCAATGTAGTAAAGTCATAATTGGCTTGGACGATATACCCCTTACATATATTTTTAGTTCCAATTTGATATAAAAAGCATGTGCCAATTTATGCCATGCATCCTAAATAGGTGTTTGACCATGTTTCATTATAAAAATAAAATAAAAAAGTAGTTGTTGATTTCAAAGTGAAAAATGATATTTAAAAATTAAAGATGTATTTGATCATGAAAAATAAAAAGAAATTGAATTATTTTTCTAATTTTTGTGAGTAATTTGAAGTAAAAATATGAAAATAACTTATTGTTATTTTTAGAATTGTTGGAAATTTTTGAAAAAAAAAAGAAAGTAAAAACATGATTTTTTAAGAATTTATGACCAAACAGAGATTCCTAAGTTATGAACTTGGGGGAAAAAATAAAATTTTTTGGTTATGTATATATTTAAATTAAACCAACCTCCTAACCAGCTACAAACCTAGTACTATTAATTATTTAGAATTTAATAACCGCACAATTCATCGTTAAATCAGCTACGAAACAATCGCTAACTAATATATTGTAAATTGTAATTAATCCGGAGAAATTAAGTTGTTGATACAAAAGTTAAAATTTCATAATTTTCATCGTTAGAAAATTATCATAATTTTTGTTTTAAGAACGTAAATTTTAGAGGTTGTTATCTCACAATTGAGATTTTTTTTATTAATAAAAAGTTTGAATTGTTTAGTTCTAAAATATATTTTGTAAAAAGTAGATAACTTTTTCTCCTTTTTACTATTATTATTATTATTATTATTATTATTATTATTATTATTATTATTATTATTATTATTATTATTATTATTATTATTTCTTAGATATTTTTTTAAAATATATTTAAACAATCTTCATTATTATTTGAAGTGAAGCTGAAGTTATAGAGGTTACTATTAAAAATATTGACGGAGAGATGTTTAATTTGCTGGATAATCAAACTGACTTTTATATAATAAGATAATAATATACATCTCTTCTACAATATATATAGAGAGAGAAAAATAAGTTAACAATGATTTTGTTCAATGTGAAATCTATTTCTAAAGAGTGAAAGAGACGAATAATATTTGGCTAAGAGATTCATAAGCATAGATGAATAATGAATTAATCTAACAATTCTATTCATGATAGCAACAATGATTTTATCTACTTACTTAATTACCTTATTGGCTTATTGTGACTAATTAGTTAGTTCCCATATGTTCATCTCCTTCATCTTTATCAAAAGAACGTAATCACGGTTAATTAGCCACAACGACTCATATGATCACAAATAAGATATATTGCGAGCGCTAACAAAAATTGTTGAAATTTTATTAGCAACTTTATATTAGAGTTGAAATTTTATTAGCAACTTTATATTAGAGTTTCACTTGTTCAAATTGAATTACTGAAATTTCACCAGTAAGAGTTACGGTCTCCCTGAAAATTTAATTATCTTTTGCCAACTCACGCCTCAAAAACTAGTTTAAATGGAAATAAATTGTTCAAACCTTATAAAAGAAATCACACATCCCATTAATCATCTACGTACGTGGATCTTTTTTATTTCTTCAACAATTACAAATTTAAAAAGTGAAAGTGATCACAGTTCATGCTACTTTTACATTACAATACTTTTTAACAATCTTTGATTTTCCACCCATATTATTTTCTTCTTAGATTGTTACTCTGTCGTGCACCATATAAATAGCTAGCTTTCATTAACTAGGAAGGAGCCCCTCCATAAATTCCTGGGCCAACAATGGATTCTAGCCAAACAAATTGGCCAATTACGTACCCATCTAAAGGGGTAGTAGTGGAAATTGTTCATTGTTGTATACTTGTACTATGCTACAACTACTTCTTCATGTTCCTCAATTGCATCTTCCTCTACTTCACCTGTTGTTTCCTCAATTTACATGGAGCTTTGGCATGCTTGTGCTGGTCCTCTTACTAGTTTACCAAAGAAATGTATGGAGAAAACAAATGAGCCTTATTTTAAGATGCATAGTACCAGATATGCCCTTGGCTATTCCCTGATTGTAATAAAATTGAAATATTAAAAGTGCCTTTCGTAGTACACCAAACTCTCACGAAAATATTGTAGTCTTTGTTAGAGTGACGTGTATATTTTAATGAGGATAAATATAATAATTTTTTTGTAAAAGAGGGACAAATGTGTCCCTTTACTTTATTTTAAAATATCCCTTTTTAGATATGTCCTTGGTTATTAATAAAATTGAAATATCAAAAGTGCCTTTCCTAGTACACCAAATTCTCACTTATTATATAGTAGAAAATATTGTAGTCTTTGTCAGCGTGAGGTGTATATTTTAATAGGAAAAAATATAATAAATTTTTTGTAATAGAGAGACAAATGTGTCCCTTTACTTTATTTTAATTTTTTAATCTCTGAAAAGCTTGGTTACGTGTCTCAATTTTCTTCGAAAATGAACACTTTTTGAGAAGGATATGCGATTTTGACTTTTTAAGGCAGAAATATGTGTCTCATTTATTAGAGATCTATTTTACCAAATTAGTCTTATTAATTATGTTTTGAAGATATAAATTTAAATATATGCAACTTATTTAGTCATTTAATGATAAGAGTATTATTATTAGAAGAACATATTAAAATCATCTTGATTTCATCAATGGGACAATTAAATTGAAACAAATATTTTTAGAAAGGGGATCAACTAAAATGAAACGGAGGGAGTAATTTGATTTTTCATTCTACTTATCTTTTTACATTAATCAAGAAGAGACAAAAAAAATTTCCCATGTTTTACCCTTTGCATTAATTACTTTTTCTTCAAATTAAGATGTAAACATCATCTAATAGAGATACTATGGTAAACGAGTCATGTTATTAATTATTTTTCTTAATCAATGTGCCGTCTGAATTTGGGACATGTAATTTGAGACGGAGGGAGTATTTCATTGGTCGTGAATATAGTTCTACTTTGTTCCATTAAAGTATGCTTAAAAAGAAAATTAATTAGTAAAAATAAAAATGAAAACGAAAAGAAGTTTAATAAGAGATGATGAAATTAAGGAGAACTTAAAATGGAAGTACGAAGAAAGACCTTTGCATTTCTTTGTTGTTTCCCGATTTCTATTTTTATACTTAGATACTGGAGTCGTGCTATTCATTACATTTACATAGTTTTCAGATATTACATGTTACACTTTTTGTTTCAATTTATGTAGTGCTGATGAAATATTTGAGAAAATCAATTAAATTTTTTATTAGTTTTAAATATTTTAAGTTGTTAATATATATGACTTTCTAAGTAATTTTCAAGTAATATATGTTACTCTTTCTATCTCAATTTATGACACTGATAGAATTTTAAAAGTCAAATAATTTTTTTATACATCTTTCAAGTATTTAATTTAATTATTATTGTGATTTATATTACATTTTACGAAATTTTGGAATCATAGATCCCAATTTATGTTGTAAGATAGAATTTCGAGTCAACCAAAATTTTTTATGTGTCTCTAAATAATTTAAATTATTAATAATTGTAATTTGTAATTCTTTTTACGCAATTTTCAAATATATTATAGATTAAAAAAATAAAAATAATTAAGTTAAAATAAATAATATGAAATTACAAAAATACCCTCAACCAGAAGCAGATAGCTGGAAGCAGGCATGACAATCGCTTACTGCTTGCTTCAGCTGCCTGCTTACTCACGCTTATTACTAGTAGTAATACACATCCTTCATTTATTACTGATCCTTCATTCTTTTCAATTTCAACCTTACATTTAATAAGAGTAGTTTGGACAAATGCTAATCATCAAGACTTGTTAAGTGAAGATTCAATTAGGCTTGAACATGTGAGACTACAATTCAGGACTGAAACATTTGATCATCTCATTAAAAAGCTCAAGTGTTATACAGTGCACAATCTTTTTTACTTATGCACACAATACTATCAAATATATTCTTAAAAAATCGAAATAGTGTAAGACCGATAATAATGTAGGGTAAATGGTAGTATTTACCTTAGCTCGAAGTGCATCTATTTTGACTGTAGGAAAAATGAATCTCTTTCGTACGCACTTACTGGCAATGCCAGATAGAAGTTGTGGAGCGATAAGAGGACCATAATTTACTGGAGAGAAGATAGAATCTCCCACAAATCTAGGAGAACGAACTAGAGTTGTCATCTTATGATCACGAGTAATACTAGACCAATCATTAACGAAATTAAGCACAGAGCAGCCATCACCAATCTTGTGCGATAGGCATACACTGATGGCTATTCCCCCACAATCAAACTTACTTACTTGCGCCACAAGTAAATCACCACCTTCATAGTTATTCGCCCAAGGCAAGTCCTTGGGAAAAACTACACTCTCTGCATGCATGGGCTGCATGAGGATGATCAACAATTTCAGACATGGGACACTTTATTCGCACAGTCAAGAACTCCGCTCCCGTATCGTTGCAATCAACAATTGTATCATTATATTGTCTGTCAATTTTCCAGCGTAGGGATAGTAAGAGACTAAAGTTTGTGATAGAGATGTTTGTAGCAAGTGAGCTATATGGGAAAGTCGTTCATCATGAGAATTCTTTGAGATCTCTTCTCTTTGTTGTGCTTTAGGATAAAACAACGCAAAAGGAATATACATATTACTGTGAAATTGATCAATGAAAGACAGCTTGAGGTGTCTACGAGTAAGCGGGGTGAGAGAAGAAGGCTTAATAAAGGTTTTGTCACACACAGAAACAAGTGATGGTGATGATACCAATGCAAAAGCCATGATTAATTTAACAGATAACACTACTTGAATTCCTTGCTAATTAATTAGCTCTATGCAATGGTTAGCTTGTTGATTTGCCTCCCCTTATATATATAAATGGACCAATGAGAAGATTCCTTCTTATCCTTTGTGGTGAGAAACTCTCGTGTGACCTCTTAGGCTCACACCATACAGACACTCACGTTTTTTGGCTGATCATTTCAATTCCATTCCCAATATATATACATACATATACGCACAGGAGCACGTTGATGAAGAGGGGGAATGGATTGATAGAATCCGAATGAGGTACATTCCAATCTGTTACCGCTATTCTGTACATTGATTCAATCATATATTACTCGGTTTAAGAAAAGTTAATACATATTATCAAAACTAGCGTTTGAATACATATTTCCTCCGTCCCATATTAGTTGATCATCTTACTAAAACTACATATCCTAAATTACTTGTCCACTTACTAAATCAAAATAAAATTAATTAAATTTTTTCCATTTTACCCCTTAAATTAATTTTATTTGAAAGTATAAAAATAAGTTTGTAAAGTTCCAAAAAAGCATCTTTTAAATGGTAGATTAGTAAAACTATACTTCTTGTTTATGATTTATTAAGAAGCGTGTAAAAATAAAAGTAATCAACTAATGTGGGACGGAGGTTGATCAACTAACTAATATGGGACTGACTTGTATTAATTTCATCTAATATGAAGGAAGGTCGTCTAAAGCCAGTATATGAGTTAATACATAGTGACTTGTATTAATTTGACTATTGTTAGATTTTAGTTAATTAGAATTGTTGTAGAAAATATAAAAGAATCGACATTTAATTTATATAATACTTGAAAATGCAAAGTAGCTATGTTATGTATTCAAAAGTTGAAACTCGAGACGTTTCAGTGTAATTCTCTCTGATTTTAAAGTAGTTTAACTGATTTAAATTTTAATATTTATCCAAGTTTTTTTCTTAAAAATATTCATAAAGTGCACTAGTTAAGTATTAATCTAAGATTTTAACAAGAGGGAGAATGTACATACCTAAATTGTTGAATTCTTTATACAACAAAGGCATATAGTGCATGTAGTAGCGGCCAAGATAGTTAATAAATTGCGCCAAATTATACAGTTTCATACCTCAGCATTTAGCTATTATTAATCGAAGCAGCAACAAAAAAGAGTTTTATCGCGACTCAACTAGCTAGGAACAGTGGCTAGCACCTGACCAGCGGGCTCACCCTCCATATCAGGTGCCGATTGTTGGGTTCATAGTAATGAAAGGGTGTGAATGGAAATGTTAAAACATGCAGGAACGCGTGAACAGTGACTGTTTCGCGTGAACAGTGACTGTTTCACGTGAACAGTAGCACTGTTTCGCGTGAACAGTGCACTGCTTCACGAACTGCTGCAACACTGTTTCCCGAAAACTTGCACATATTGCTGCAGAAGTACATGTCGAATTCTTCAAAATCGAATAGTGGCCTTCCTGTTTTGATGCATTCCTGAATTTCCATCACTAAGTCATTTTGTTGAACAGGATCTTTCTTGTAAACTGATTCGAGTCCTTTCCTAAGGTTGTGAACCAATGTTGGTATTTTCATCTCATCTGTCCTAGTCGCGATGAGTAAAAAACCACTCAAGAGATTACCTATAGAGTTTTGTCGCAAAAGGGGCACGACAAGAGGGCGTATATCAACATCGTTTAACATCATGGATGGGCGAAGTGAAACAGAATTGTTGATTCTTGATGCTGCTTTTGTGGCGAATTTGAACATAATTGCACTCACTACTTCTGATCGCGTAGGATTCTTGATCCCTGATTCGACTGCAACTATTGCTCTGAACGCGCGTAATTTGGAGCCAGAGGAAAGGAACTTCCTATGTGCACATTTCTCTGTACTGGACTGAAAAACAGGATCAAACATAGGACTATTACGCGATGGAAATATAGAATCTCCAATGAACTTAGGACGAGGGATTATGTTTGGATCGCGAGTTACCCTAGCCCAATCATGCAAGAAACTAGCTACTGAGCTACCATCACCAATCTTATGTGACAAACATGCACTTACTGCAATTCCTCCACAATCGAAATGGCTTAACTGAGCCACGAGTAGACTTCCATCAAACGAATTCTTCCAAGGCAAACCTTTTGGGAAGACATTGCAGCTTTCTGTACTATGATGATCGTAAGGGTGATTTAGGATTTCAGACATTGGACGCGGTATGTGAACGTTGTAAAAATCGACTCCCTTGTCGTTGCATTCAACCGTGGCAGTACTGTCTTTCATAGTACCTGCATAAGGGTAGTATGAGGCTAGTGTTGTTGCTAGAGAAGTCTGTAATGTGTTAGTTATTTGGTCAAGTTCATGTACATGTTGCTCATGTTTATTATAGAAAAATACTAGAGGAATGTATAAATGACTCAAAGATTGGTCAATGAAAGATAGCTTGTGGTACTTGAGAGAATTAGGGGAGGGTGAAGAAGGCTTCACAATGGTTTTTTCAGGAATTGACACTAGTTGTGATGGAATTGCAGCCATGTTTTGTTAAGATTGAACAAATAATCTAACTGTGATATATACACACTCACAAGGGACATGACATTGGCCTATATAGTAACAAACATGGATTTTCTGAAGGAATTAAGTTAAACACTTAAAATGTGTGTCATTATATATAATATTAATTTAACATGTAATAGCAGGTTCGTCATTATGATCCTATTTCGATTTCTAAAGCCCGTCGTGAACTTGCCAAGAATCTTTGTCACAGAAAACGCCAAACTTATAAGGTTAGTTGGATGCTATAGGCGACATGACCAACACTATTTATCTTTGATGAAATCCACAAAAAATTGAATTACGGTTCATTGTTATGTTAGTTATTATTTTATGTTGAAAAAGAAGATTAAATTGTATTGGTTCCTGTACACCTAGGGGGACAAGAAATGAATTTAATATGCATTTCTATGTCTACATTCACAAGGTATATATGTTCAATAAAAACAAAAAATGACTCCCTCACTATTTGAATTTACTACCGTGTGTTGATACTTCATTTTATCCCTATCGTTTATCAATTTGAGATGATTTTTAGTTCACCAACATTAGGTCTATCTATGGGTGTCAAACGGGCCGGTTAAAACTTGCGGATGAGGAATGAGATGAGAATGTATAATTAGTTGTGTTTTATTTTGTAATTATAAAGTAAATGATTGTTGGAAAAAAAAAAAGAAACTTTACGTGAAATGGTACATTATTTCTTCACATAATGAATATTTTACTTGGTTGATTGTCTAAAATAATTTTAAAAAATTATATAATTAATGCAGTATTTGATCGAGGGTTTTAAAATAATGAATTATGCTGTTAAAAAAAGCATTGTGCACTTATTTTGTGCATAAAATATTTTTCTGTTACTTTTCACTTTTATAACATATTTTGATTATTTTTTTAAAATGTAGGCATATTTTGATTCCGAACTCTTTTTACGACAATTTTTTTGTTTTTATATATATTATCAAGATTCAGATTTCAAATTTAAATAGAGGAGAGGACCTATTCATCCCACCTAAGACTTTTTGTTAGTACTACTACTGTCTTATATATGAAGGACACGAAGACAAAGGGGTCAATCCACTTATTGAACCAGAAATCCACCCTGTTGAAAGAACATGCGTGCGATTTATAAGGATTGCTATGTGCTTAGTTTCCTTAAGGTGAGACTATCCCAATCATTAAGGAAACAAAGCACATAGCAACCATCAGCAATCTTGTGCGATAAGTACATGCTGACTGCTATTCCCCCACAATCAAACATACTTACTTGCACCACCAGTAAATTACCACCTTCATAGTAATTCGCCCAAGGCAAGTTCTTGGGGAAAACTACACTCTCTGCATGCATGAGCTGCATGAGGATGATCAAGAATTTCAGACATGGTACAGTCTATTCGCACAGTCAAAAACTCAGCTCCCATATTGTTGCAATCAACAATAGTATCACTGTCTCCCAATTTTCCAGCGAAAGGATAGTAATTAGAGACTAACGTTTGCGATGGAGATGTTTGTAGCAAGTGCTCTATATGGGAAAGCTCATCAGAATTTTTCGACTCCTCTCTTTGTTGTACTTTAGGGTAAAATAATGCCAAAGGAATATGGTATACATATTACGGAGGGATTGATCAATGAAAGACAGCTTAGCTTGTGGTATATATCTAAGAGTAGGCGCGCGGGGTGGGAGAGGAAGGTTTAATAATTTAATGTAGGTTTTGTCACAAACAGAAACAAGTGATGGTGATGATAATATATAGAACAAAAGCCATGATTAGTTTAACAGATAACACACTACTTGAATTGCCTTGCTAATTAGCTCTCTATGCAATGGTTAGCTTGTTGATTTGCCTCTGATCCCCTTTATATATATTACTATGGTGTTGAGATTCCTTCCTATCCTTTAATTTCTGGTAAGAACTCTCATGTGACATCACACCATACACACAATGAGTCCCTCCACATTCACGTTTTTGACCTGACCACTTCAATTCCATACTCTCCTAACAACTTATGTTTAACGAATAAATAAATAAATAAATAGGTAGTCGTTCACCACCGACTACCAGCCCTTTTTTACTTTTTCTAATTCTATCGTTGTTATTAAAATCTCTATACAATAGTAGTAGTACAACTAGTTACACTTTAAATTTTAAAATATTATTAATAAAATTAATTTAGTAAAATACTAACTCTAATCAAAATTTTCTAATTAAGGAATGTGTCAAGTCAATATGAATCAAATAATGTACTCCCTTCTTGATCCTTTTATTAAAAGTAGTTGTTTCAATTTATTTGACTAATTTATGAAATCAAGAAATTATTATTATGTTCTTCTAATACTATCCTTATCAGTAAATGATTATATAAAGTGATAGTAATTAAACTTATATTTTCAAAGCATTTAGTAAAATAAGCCCCAAAGAAATATTCTTTTAAAGGAAGTGTCAAGTTAATAAGGATGAAATAAAACCAAGAAATAAAAACTAAAAAGAAGGGAGTATAGTTTAGTAATAATTTCATCCTATTCTAATCGGTATCCAATTTTCCCTTGATGTATTCAAATTCATATATAATCATCATCATATACTATTATAAAAATATAAACATAAATTTTGATTGATCAAAATACCCCCAAATAATCTGGAGGTGTAAGCGTAAGTGAGAATTGTTGTATTTCATCAACCGTATTTGGTTTGTTGAATTAATTAAGGGATATAAGAATAAATATTAATTTTCACGAGATGGACATTCTTAGCAGTTTAACACCAATC
The DNA here is from genome assembly GCA_030864215.1 of Capsicum pubescens. Taxonomy (NCBI): domain Eukaryota; kingdom Viridiplantae; phylum Streptophyta; class Magnoliopsida; order Solanales; family Solanaceae; genus Capsicum; species Capsicum pubescens. Next base: position 180,632,138 of record CM061539.1, on the reverse strand, counting down.
CATATATATAATTACTGTATAATTTAGAAAGTGCCAACCAAAAAAAAAAAAGTATAATTTAGAAAGTCAATTAAATTTTTTATATTTTAAATTATTGATTTACTGTGTTTTTACATCATTTTCTACTATATGTTATTCTTTTTGTCCCAATTTATGCAATGAATAGAGAGAAAACCAATCAAATTTTTTATACTATAATTTTTTAAATAATTTAAGTTGTTAATTATTTTAATTTATAGGACTTTCTACATAAATTTTCAATTTATATGTCATTGGTAGAATTGGAAAGTTGAACCAATTTTTAATACATCCTTCAAATATTTTAATTTGTTAATTGTTGTGATTTACATTACTTTTCACGATATTTTCAAATAACATATAACTTCCTCTATCCAAATTTATACTGCACTATAGAATTTCGAGTCAACCAAAATTTTTTATGTCCCTTGAAATAATTTAATAGTTATTATTATAAATTATAATAATTTTTTACACAATTTTAAATATTCAACATATTGAAAATAATTAAATTACAATAGAAAAAATATTTAAAAAAAAACTGGATCAGAAACAGACAACCGAAAGCAAGCATGACAACCGTCAGCTGCTTGCTCACTGTCGCTTCTATATAGTATTAATATCCTTAAAATATCTTAGTCTTAAGGTTGTAAATTTTAAAGTTAAATTTGTTTATTTTAATATCTATAGTTACATATTTAATCTTGTCAGAAAAAAAAAACTGAAAAATATAATTTAAAACAAGTCATAGATATTTATGTGATTATAAATCATGTTATTAAGTATAGTTAAAGTTCGCATTTTTATAAAGTTTTTCAAATGGGGTTGTGCACAAATCGAATCAATTCGAGTATTCGGATCGATTCGATTTGAATTATACAATTTGAATCGATTTACAAATTCAGTTTTATAATATTTTAATTTTTCAAATCGAATTTGGTTTTGGGTGTGTACAATTCAATAATCATATATGTATATATATATATATATATATATATATACAAATCTAAAACCTAGTGCAGACTCACAACAACTCAAACGCGAATTTAGAGTATTCTAAGTATAAAACTTAAAACATACGCCTTTTTTATCATTTACATTTACCAATTACAGTTTTTTTTTTTTTTTGGTAAGCAGGATATATATATATAATAAAGGAGTAGTTAAGAGGGTTAATACAGACTGCTGACTACTTAGTCAGGGACAAAAATAAGTGAATCTAAGTTCAGATAATTAGTACAAGGATTGATATTCCTAGTATAATCAGTTCTTAGAATGTCTGTCCAAACATATTGTTGGGCATACACCGGAGGAACTGCCAAAATGGTGGTGCATTGGAAGCATTTCGTCTTCACTCCCTCCTTGGCTAAACAATCTGCAACTGTGTTTTGCTCCCTAAAGCAGTGGGTTACTGGTGGATGATCCACCCTTCTGAGTACACACCTGCAAGCATCCAGAATTGGGTTATAGTGCATGTTTCCCACATTCAGCATATGAATAATTTCAGTAGAGTCTACATTGATTTCAATGGAAAAAAAAATTGGACTCAACCAGTTTAAGTCCTTCAAGAAGAGCTAAAAGCTCCATTTGGTTGTTGGTTGCGTGAGGGAAGCTTTTGAAAAAGCCAATAACCCAGTCCCTCTTGCGGTTTCAAATGCAACCCCCAATACCTCCAATTCCTGGGTTACCAAGGCATGCCCCATCAGTGTTCAGTTTATATGTTGCATTCACAGGAGGTTGCCAACGAACTTTGATGCAGATATCGTGGTGAGGGTGGGAGGAGGGAGGGGAGAGAGAGGAGAATTCAATGGCATTCGCATAAGCATTCCTAAAGGCAGGGATGTTACTGTTATTATTAAAAATGCTATCGTTTTTGTATATCCAAATCGCCCATAGGCAGAAAATAACAATAACATTGAGGCTGAGATTATGGTCAGCCGCAGCATTGTTGGACCAGCCTCTGATAGTTTGCAGGAGGTTATCGATTGTGAGGTTGGTTAAGGTAGGAGTGGAGCAGCCCAGTTTTTGGAATAGGCTATGCAAAAGTGTAGTCGAGCGGCTGCAAGACCAAAAAATGTGCAATATATCATCAAGGCTATTCTGGTAAAATTTACAAGCAGGATCGATTGGGACACCCATTTGATAAAGAGTACGGTTACAAGGGAGCCTATTATACTGAATAAACCACAGAAAGTGCTTAATTTTGTTGGGGATTTTTAGAGACCAAATCCTGCTGAAGTTTTGGCTGTTCTCCAAAGGGAAAATGTTAGCAGTGATCAGTTTGTCAGCTGATTTTCTAGTGAACATGCCATTGGCAGTGAGATTCCATATTTTGTAGTCAATCTGGTTGGAAGAATCAGGGATGAGGGTGTGGTTGATGGTATGGATGAGTGGTGAAGGAAGTTGGGATTATAAGGGAGAGAAGTCCCAAGTATTATTTTTCCAGAGATCAGACACCTTTAACTCCAGGTGGTTATCTGTCATCGGTCCATGGATAATCTTATTTAGGAAATTATGGTTGGGGATCCATCGGTCAATCCAAACATTAACCTGATCCCCTTTATGGACAATCCACCTAGTAGCTTCCGAACAGATGTTGATGCTCTTGACAATGTTTTTCCAGGTCCTAGAAACACCCTGCAAACTGTTGGTGTGAGTGGTCTTGGCATTGGAGTATTTGTTAGCAAGGACCCTTGCCCAAAGAGATTGGGGATTTTTAGTGAATCTCCAAGCTAGGGTTGTGTGGGAGGTAGTGTTCTTGTGACAAGATTGTTGGATACCAAGGCCTCCAAGATGTTTTGGCCTAGTTACAACTTCCCACCTAAGCATATGCATTTTCCGCTTAAGATTAGTAGTGCCCCAAAGAAAGTTTCTTTGAATTTTATCGATGTGTTTATTGACCCCGGCAGGAGTTGCAATGTATTGCATAGTATGGTTGGGGATGCTATTGAGGGTGGCTCTATTTAGGATGGTCCTGCCCGCTTGGTTGAGCATTTTGGTTTTTCATCCGGAAAGCTTTGCTTTCATGCGATCAATGATGACTTGGAAATCAGCCTTGGTGGGAGGTTTGTGAAAAATGGGAAAGCCAAGGTACCGACCAAAATTTTCCCCAACATGAATGGCTAAGCTAGAGGAGACATTCTGGAAAACCTCGTTAGTGCAGTTCCTAGAAAAGAGGATTTTTGACTTGGTACTATTGATCCTCTAACCTGAGAAGGAGCTGAAAACATCCAAAACCCTTTTAATAGTGTGACAGTTCTTTTGGTCAGCTCTGGCGAAGAGGGTTAGGTCATCCGCAAAGAAGAAGTGGGAGAGCTTAGGACCCGTTCTATTGATGGCTATTGGGGTTCAGTTGAGAGTGTTTACCTCATAATCAATTCTTCTAGAAAGAAGTTCCATACAAAGAATGAAGAGGTAGGGGAAAGAGGATCACCCTGTCTGATACCCCTTGTAGGAGAAAAGAAAGTAGTTTTTGCTACATTGATCAGGATAGAAATTGAAGAGGTGGAGATACAAGACATGATGAGCTTAGAGAGGAGAGAAGGAAACTTGAAGAAAATCAGGGCTTTCCTAATGAAAGACTATTCGATTCTATCGAAGGCTTTTTCAAGGTCAATTTTAAGAATCATGTTGCCTTGTTTACCTTTCATTTTGGAAAAATGAGTGATGAATTCCTGGATAATTATGGAATTATCTGAGTCCCTTCTATTGGGTAGGGCGAATGATTTTATTGAGGAAGGGTTTGATCCTATTGGCAATGATTTTTTAGACGATCTTGTATTGGGTGTTACAGAGGCTGATGGATCGGAAGTTCTTCAAGGTGACAGCATTTTGGCATTTTGGTATGAGGCATAGGTAAGTGGTGTTGACCTTAGTATCCATCTCACCAGAAGAGAAAACTTTATTGCAGAAGGAGACAAGGTGAGAGCTGGTAGTATCCCAGAACTTTTGGAAGAAAAGAGGGTGGATACCATCGGGACCCGGAGCTTTAGTGGCCTTGAAGCTGAAGACTGTTTTCCTTATTTTGATGATAGAAGGGATGTTGTCCAGCATAGTGTGAGAGGTGTTTGGAATAGAACCCTGTATCACCCCGTATTCAAGTACATGTATTGGCGTATTCAAGTACGTGTATTGGTCTAATTTATATGGAATTAATTTTTTTTATTTTTATTTATACCGGAATTTGCCCGTCGATGGTTCCATACGAAGGTTATTGAATAAGCTTTCCAGCGATATAAAGATTTTCAAAAACGGATAAGTTTTGGATATAATAGAGCACATTCGAAACTATAAAATGGTGGCCGGGATATGGTGAATAGTAAATGTGCAGGAAAATTTCCTGCACACAAACTACTGAGGCCTGCCAGTTTTTTGGGTCAACTTTGAACGATCATAACTCCCTTAATATAATGAACTGGGAGAGCTACGAACTATCAAAAGAAAGATATTTGAGTCTTCTTTCCAATTCAATTGGTTTTATCCAAATCCAACATCTGAGTAAGGAGTTATACTCGTTTTACCTCATCCTATCAAAACAGTTTTTTAGGGTCAACTTCAAACGATCATAACTCCTTGTACAGGACGAACTGGGTGGCCTACATTATATTAAATGAAATATATTTGAATTATCTATCCAACGATACCAATTTCACCCAAATAAGATATCGTAGCAAAGAGTTATGGCCGATTTACTTTAGCCTATCAAAACAGTCCACCATGAACAGATTCGGATTTACTTAAATTTTTAAGGGCAATATGGTCATTTTCCATCACCTCATGGACGAAAATTGGTCATTATATACATATAATTAGCCTAGTATCCATCATTCATCATCCAATTATTGAAGAATAAGGAACCCTAGCCTAATTTCAACTCCAATTATCTTGTGATTCAATCATAGAAAGTCCAAATTGATTCCGTAGTTGTGTTCACCGTCTCGAGGGCTTCGAGAAGCACCCCTTATTTGTGCCAACAGGACTTCGAAATCAAAAGGGTCATTTTATGGTAAGGATGTAAATTATGTTGGTGTTATTTATATGGATATGTATATATATGCATGTGAGCATAAGAAGTATGTTATTTGATTGTTGTTGAAAGATGATTGGAAATGATGTTGGATTATTCTTGTGCATGGTTGGATTATGTTGAATTGTGAAGGGATTTGGTGTGATGATGTGGTATTGAAATGATGATTATATATATATATACACATAAACCTATTATTCAAGTTGGTTTTTGGAATGCTTTGCAAATATTGGTTGTATGGAATTATGGAAGAGAATTGTGGTGTTGGGTTGCTAATACTAGATGCCAAACATTTCATTGTAGATAAGTGATTTGTAAAGGCGGGAGGTTGTGTTGAATTGGTATCCGAATCTACGACGAGGTATGTAAAGCATACTCTAATAATGTTTTTTGGCATGAAAACACCAATGTTCCATCAAGTAAGATTCTGAGGTTGTCCAAAAACATGTATTGTTCTACGTTACCAACGAAGTTGTTTCCATCCTATAAAGTGTCAAAATGTTTCATTGATATACCAAAAGGCTCCTATTTCATTGTTGTGATATTGATGATTCTGAAACACATTGTTGATATACCAATAAGTTCCTACTTTATTGTTATGGCATTGATGACTCCAAAACACTTCATTGATGTGCCAATGAGTTCTTACTTCATTGTTATTGCATTGATGGTCTATTTATATGTCTCCTATTGATGTATTATTGTTTCAAAGTATCAAAAATATGGTGGCGACCGAAATAACAATCTCAAAGATTAATTGAACTAAGTGATGGAAGTTCTCTCTTATCGGGTGGTATCCCAGGGGCCTAAGCCTAGCATGGGTCGATCCCTATTTATGTGTTTATGGGTGGTATCCTAGGGGCATAAGCCTAGCATGGGTCGATCCCAGTTGATATGTACTGGAGGCAGCTTAATGGTCACAGTACAGTACAGTAATGATTACAAAGACGATAAGAACGAAGGTAAAGTGATTGAATAAATGCAATGTACAGGTTGTCACAAGTTCTAGTAAATGTGGTCCACTCCTATTATGCTTTATTCACTTGTTTCTGATTTCTATTGAGCTCCTATATCATATGTGATTATCTACAGCTTTACATACTCAGTACATATTTCGTACTGACGTCCCCCACGGGGACCTGCATTTCATGCTGCAGGCACAGGTACCTCAGCTCATACACCGCACAAGTAGGAGCCAGGTCATACAGCTATTGTTGCTGAGCTCCAGTTTGCTTCGGAGCTTTCCGAGTCGGTTCCTTATGTTTTGTTATTGTACAGGAGTCATGTGTGGGCGGGGGTTTGTCCCGACCCTAGTTATGTCATGTATATCCTAGAGGCTTTGTAGACATAAGGAAGGGTAAAGTCATGGAAGTTTATATAGTGATGTTATATTTGTATATGTGGTGGCCCCGATGGCCAAGTATTATATATATATATTTGTGCGTGTTGTGCTGATACAGGAAATTAGACCCTTCTATATGTAACGAAGTGCTGCCCAAATTTTTGGTGACATGTAAGTGAAAGTACGGGTATTTGAACGGGTTCTCCCGGGCCTTCTCGACTTTGGGTGCCAGTCCGGCCCGATGGGATTTTGGGGCGTGACAAACCAATAGAGGAAAGATTGGTTAGGGAATTGCTGGAGGAGCTGGAGTGATCTGTGGTGTACAAAGAACTATAGAAAGAGGGGATGGAGTGCTCAATATCCCCTTGAGTGTACAACCAGTTGCCTTGATCGTCTTTGAGAGAAAGGATTTTGTTTTTTCTCCTCCTATTGAGGGTCGAGGTATGGAAGAACTTTGTGTTTGCGTCACCCTCAGTAAGCTAATTTACCCTAGATTTTACTTTCCAGAATTCACATTCTAACCTAAGAGTTTCCCTGTATTGGTTAGAGAGGGAGTCCTCGAGGTTATGAAGAAAGGAGCTAGTAGGGTAATGAGGGCTTTTCTGGATCCCAGCGAGTATGGCTAGGAGTCGTTTCTTTCTAGAGAAGATGTTCCCAAAGACCTCGCTATTCCAAGGAATACATATGCTCTGAAGGGCAAGAGTAGAGCTAGTGAGGTCGTTACTATTAAGAAAGGCTTGGTTTATAAGGGCGGGAAAGTCGAGGTGGGAGCACCATATGGGTTCCATTATGAAAGGCTTGTCCTTAGGGGTGGAAATACCCCCCGAGGTTGACCATGATAGGGCAATGGTCAGAGTGGGTTCTAGGAAGGTGAGAGACAGTAGAGTCGGGGGGGAAATTGAGCCATTGAACGTTTGCAAGACATCTATCAATTCTTTCCAGGATGAGGTTTTTTGTATTTCTATATCTCTTGTTGGTCCAGGTATACCTACTACCCTTATAATAACCTAAATCCACAAGATTACAGTGGTTAATGTAGTTCCAAAAGAGGTTAACTCTATTATTCCTAATGGGGTTTCCCCCAAACTTATCATGGGATGAGAGGACTTCGTTGAAGTCACCCCCCACCAACCAGCTCGTGTCAGGATGGCTTTCAATATTGTGAGCCAATACTGTTAGTTGGTCCCAAAGGGTTTTCCTGATTTCTGGGTTAGGACTAGCATAGACAATACTAAGAAACCAAGAAGAAGGAGGGAAAATTACCTTAACAGCCATATGGATGGTTTGAGAAGTGATAGAAATGTCCGTGATATTGAACATTTCATCTTTCCATAACAGAACTAAACTCCCCGACATCCCAATAGCGGCAGATTGAATTTGGCAGTCAAACCCATTTGAACTTGCACACAGATACGCGCGTAGCGTCCTCTAAGAGAGGAAGATGTACACGCGTCTATTTTCAAGAGCCCTCCGATTTCCTTTCCAATTCTTTCTAGAATTGCATTGTCGTAAAATTCTGTTGGTAGGGAAGGTAGTTTTACCCAGATAGTTGATGATGCGATTTTGGCTCTGCTGGGTACAAAGTTAGGCTCCCAAACCCTAGTTGAGACATACGAGCCGGCGACGAACCACGGGCCTTCGAGGAGGATCTTCTTCTGACTTGTCTCGAGAGCAAGTTTGATTGTATAGTAGTCCTCCCCTAAGTTGATGAGGAAGATGTTTTCTTGGAGTTTCCATAGATCTGAAAGCTTCGATCGGAGGTACTGATGGTTTAGTCTTCGTCCTACACATTTTATAATAACAGATCTTTTCCAGGGACAGTATAACTGTTGCTTATCTTCTTCCGATAGATGGATGTGTTTCTCCCCCGCTCCAGGATCCGCAGACCCCAATCTCTTGAAATCTATGGGTGAGTCTACACTCCCATGAATATTGTTACTTGTGTCTTCTGTTGCTTCCTTAAAGACAATTTCCTTGGTGGGTTCGCCTCTATGCTAGCCGGAGTTGGGTCAGGCGGATCCAGCAGTGGAGTCAACGATGGTGGGTCTGGGTTGTTTTGTTCAGAAGGAGAAGACATCTCATGACATAAGAAAAAAAAATAATAAATAAGGGCATATTATAATACTCTAGTTTATGCTTGTTGCTAGCACCAATTACAGTTTCAAGAGTACATACTAAATTTTAATCTCTCAAATTAAGAGTCAAGGCTCACAAATACAGATTGGAATTCCACTTTAAACTTGCTTAACCTAGTTTTAAGATTTGTTGTTTTTATTATGTTTGCTCTAAAATTGAAATGAAAATAGTTGCTTGTTGAAAATTCAAATTCAAATGAGATGAGAATATATAATTAGTTGTGTTTTATTTTGTAATTATAAAGTAAATGATTGTTGAAAAAAAAAAAGAAACTTTACGTGAAATGGTACATTATTTCTTCACATAATGAATATTTTACTTGGTTGATTGTCTAAAATAATTTTAAAAAATTATATAATTAATGCAGTATTTGATCGAGGGTTTTAAAATAATGAATTATGCTGTTAAAAAAAGCATTGTGCACTTATTTTGTGCATAAAATATTTTTCTGTTACTTTTCACTTTTATAACATATTTTGATTATTTTTTTAAAATGTAGGCATATTTTGATTCCGAACTCTTTTTACGACAATTTTTTTGTTTTTATATATATTATCAAGATTCAGATTTCAAATTTAAATAGAGGAGAGGACCTATTCATCCCACCTAAGACTTTTTGTTAGTACTACTACTGTCTTATATATGAAGGACACGAAGACAAAGGGGTCAATCCACTTATTGAACCAGAAATCCACCCTGTTGAAAGAACATGCGTGCGATTTATAAGGATTGCTATGTGCTTAGTTTCCTTAAGGTGAGACTATCCCAATCATTAAGGAAACAAAGCACATAGCAACCATCAGCAATCTTGTGCGATAAGTACATGCTGACTGCTATTCCCCCACAATCAAACATACTTACTTGCACCACCAGTAAATTACCACCTTCATAGTAATTCGCCCAAGGCAAGTTCTTGGGGAAAACTACACTCTCTGCATGCATGAGCTGCATGAGGATGATCAAGAATTTCAGACATGGTACAGTCTATTCGCACAGTCAAAAACTCAGCTCCCATATTGTTGCAATCAACAATAGTATCACTGTCTCCCAATTTTCCAGCGAAAGGATAGTAATTAGAGACTAACGTTTGCGATGGAGATGTTTGTAGCAAGTGCTCTATATGGGAAAGCTCATCAGAATTTTTCGACTCCTCTCTTTGTTGTACTTTAGGGTAAAATAATGCCAAAGGAATATGGTATACATATTACGGAGGGATTGATCAATGAAAGACAGCTTAGCTTGTGGTATATATCTAAGAGTAGGCGCGCGGGGTGGGAGAGGAAGGTTTAATAATTTAATGTAGGTTTTGTCACAAACAGAAACAAGTGATGGTGATGATAATATATAGAACAAAAGCCATGATTAGTTTAACAGATAACACACTACTTGAATTGCCTTGCTAATTAGCTCTCTATGCAATGGTTAGCTTGTTGATTTGCCTCTGATCCCCTTTATATATATTACTATGGTGTTGAGATTCCTTCCTATCCTTTAATTTCTGGTAAGAACTCTCATGTGACATCACACCATACACACAATGAGTCCCTCCACATTCACGTTTTTGACCTGACCACTTCAATTCCATACTCTCCTAACAACTTATGTTTAACGAATAAATAAATAAATAAATAGGTAGTCGTTCACCACCGACTACCAGCCCTTTTTTACTTTTTCTAATTCTATCGTTGTTATTAAAATCTCTATACAATAGTAGTAGTACAACTAGTTACACTTTAAATTTTAAAATATTATTAATAAAATTAATTTAGTAAAATACTAACTCTAATCAAAATTTTCTAATTAAGGAATGTGTCAAGTCAATATGAATCAAATAATGTACTCCCTTCTTGATCCTTTTATTAAAAGTAGTTGTTTCAATTTATTTGACTAATTTATGAAATCAAGAAATTATTATTATGTTCTTCTAATACTATCCTTATCAGTAAATGATTATATAAAGTGATAGTAATTAAACTTATATTTTCAAAGCATTTAGTAAAATAAGCCCCAAAGAAATATTCTTTTAAAGGAAGTGTCAAGTTAATAAGGATGAAATAAAACCAAGAAATAAAAACTAAAAAGAAGGGAGTATAGTTTAGTAATAATTTCATCCTATTCTAATCGGTATCCAATTTTCCCTTGATGTATTCAAATTCATATATAATCATCATCATATACTATTATAAAAATATAAACATAAATTTTGATTGATCAAAATACCCCCAAATAATCTGGAGGTGTAAGCGTAAGTGAGAATTGTTGTATTTCATCAACCGTATTTGGTTTGTTGAATTAATTAAGGGATATAAGAATAAATATTAATTTTCACGAGATGGACATTCTTAGCAGTTTAACACCAATCCATATATATAATTACTGTATAATTTAGAAAGTGCCAACCAAAAAAAAAAAAGTATAATTTAGAAAGTCAATTAAATTTTTTATATTTTAAATTATTGATTTACTGTGTTTTTACATCATTTTCTACTATATGTTATTCTTTTTGTCCCAATTTATGCAATGAATAGAGAGAAAACCAATCAAATTTTTTATACTATAATTTTTTAAATAATTTAAGTTGTTAATTATTTTAATTTATAGGACTTTCTACATAAATTTTCAATTTATATGTCATTGGTAGAATTGGAAAGTTGAACCAATTTTTAATACATCCTTCAAATATTTTAATTTGTTAATTGTTGTGATTTACATTACTTTTCACGATATTTTCAAATAACATATAACTTCCTCTATCCAAATTTATACTGCACTATAGAATTTCGAGTCAACCAAAATTTTTTATGTCCCTTGAAATAATTTAATAGTTATTATATAAATTATAATAATTTTTTACACAATTTTAAATATTCAACATATTGAAAATAATTAAATTACAATAGAAAAAATATTTAAAAAAAAACTGGATCAGAAACAGACAACCGAAAGCAAGCATGACAACCGTCAGCTGCTTGCTCACTGTCGCTTCTATATAGTATTAATATCCTTAAAATATCTTAGTCTTAAGGTTGTAAATTTTAAAGTTAAATTTGTTTATTTTAATATCTATAGTTACATATTTAATCTTGTCAGAAAAAAAAAACTGAAAAAAATAATTTAAAACAAGTCATAGATATTTATGTGATTATAAATCATGTTATTAAGTATAGTTAAAGTTCGCATTTTTATAAAGTTTTTCAAATGGGATTGTGCACAAATCGAATCAATTCGAGTATTCGGATCGATTCGATTTGAATTATACAATTTGAATCGATTTACAAATTCAGTTTTATAATATTTTAATTTTTCAAATCGAATTTGGTTTTGGGTGTGTACAATTCAATAATCATATATATATATATATATATATATATATATACAAATCTAAAACCTAGTGCAGACTCACAACAACTCAAACGCGAATTTAGAGTATTCTAAGTATAAAACTTAAAACATACGCCTTTTTTATCATTTACATTTACCAATTACAGTTTTTTTTTTTTTTTTGGTAAGCAGGATATATATATATAATAAAGGAGTAGTTAAGAGGGTTAATACAGACTGCTGACTACTTAGTCAGGGACAAAAATAAGTGAATCTAAGTTCAGATAATTAGTACAAGGATTGATATTCCTAGTATAATCAGTTCTTAGAATGTCTGTCCAAACATATTGTTGGGCATACACCGGAGGAACTGCCAAAATGGTGGTGCATTGGAAGCATTTCGTCTTCACTCCCTCCTTGGCTAAACAATCTGCAACTGTGTTTTGCTCCCTAAAGCAGTGGGTTACTGGTGGATGACCCACCCTTCTGAGTACACACCTGCAAGCATCCAGAATTGGGTTATAGTGCATGTTTCCCACATTCAGCATATGAATAATTTCAGTAGAGTCTACATTGATTTCAATGGAAAAAAAAAATTGGACTCAACCAGTTTAAGTCCTTCAAGAAGAGCTAAAAGCTCCATTTGGTTGTTGGTTGCGTGAGGGAAGCTTTTGAAAAAGCCAATAACCCAGTCCCTCTTGCGGTTTCAAATGCAACCCCCAATACCTCCAATTCCTGGGTTGCCAAGGCATGCCCCATCAGTGTTCAGTTTATATGTTGCATTCACAGGAGGTTGCCAACGAACTTTGATGCAGATATCGTGGTGAGGGTGGGAGGAGGGAGGGGAGAGAGAGGAGAATTCAATGGCATTCGCATAAGCATTCCTAAAGGCAGGGATGTTACTGTTATTATTAAAAATGCTATCGTTTTTGTATATCCAAATCGCCCATAGGCAGAAAATAACAATAACATTAAGGCTGAGATTATGGTCAGCCGCAGCATTGTTGGACCAGCCTCTGATAGTTTGCAGGAGGTTATCGATTGTGAGGTTGGTTAAGGTAGGAGTGGAGCAGCCCAGTTTTTGGAATAGGCTATGCAAAAGTGTAGTCGAGCGGCTGCAAGACCAAAAAATGTGCAATATATCATCAAGGCTATTCTGGTAAAATTTACAAGCAGGATCGATTGGGACACCCATTTGATAAAGAGTACGATTACAAGGGAGCCTATTATACTGAATAAACCACAGAAAGTGCTTAATTTTGTTGGGGATTTTTAGAGACCAAATCCTGTTGAAGTTTTGGCTGTTCTCCAAAGGGAAAATGTTAGCAGTGATCAGTTTGTCAGCTGATTTTCTAGTGAACATGCCATTGGCAGTGAGATTCCATATTTTGTAGTCAATCTGGTTGGAAGAATCAGGGATGAGGGTGTGGTTGATGGTATGGATGAGTGGTGAAGGAAGTTGGGCTGATAAGGGAGAGAAGTCCCAAGTATTATTTTTCCAGAGATCAGACACCTTTAACTCCAGGTGGTTATCTGTCATCGGTCCATGGATAATCTTATTTAGGAAATTGTGGTTGGGGATCCATCGGTCAATCCAAACATTAACCTGATCCCCTTTATGGACAATCCACCTAGTAGCTTCCGAACAGATGTTGATGCTCTTGACAATGTTTTTCCAGGTCCTAGAAACACCCTGCAAACTGTTGGTGTGAGTGGTCTTGGCATTGGAGTATTTGTTAGCAAGGACCCTTGCCCAAAGAGATTGGGGATTTTTAGTGAATCTCCAAGCTAGGGTTGTGTGGGAGGTAGTGTTCTTGTGACAAGATTGTTGGATACCAAGGCCTCCAAGATGTTTTGGCCTAGTTACAACTTCCCACCTAAGCATATGCATTTTCCGCTTAAGATTAGTAGTGCCCCAAAGAAAGTTTCTTTGAATTTTATCGATGTGTTTATTGACCCCGGCAGGAGTTGCAATGTATTGCATAGTATGGTTGGGGATGCTATTGAGGGTGGATCTATTTAGGATGGTCCTGCCCGCTTGGTTGAGCATTTTGGTTTTTCATCCGGAAAGCTTTGCTTTCATGCGATCAATGATGACTTGGAAATCAGCCTTGGTGGGAGGTTTGTGAAAAATGGGAAAGACAAGGTACCGACCAAAATTTTCCCCAACATGAATGGCTAAGCTAGAGGAGATATTCTGGAAAACCTCGTTAGTGCAGTTCCTAGAAAAGAGGATTTTTGACTTGGTACTATTGATCCTCTAACCTGAGAAGGAGCTGAAAACATCCAAAACCTTTTTAATAGTATGACAGTTCTTTTGGTCAGCTCTGGCGAAGAGGGTTAGGTCATCCGCAAAGAAGAGGTGGGAGAGCTTAGGACCCGTTCTATTGATGGCTATTGGGGTTCAGTTGAGAGTGTTTACCTCATAATCAATTCTTCTAGAAAGAAGTTCCATACAAAGAATGAAGAGGTAGGGGAAAGAGGATCACCCTGTCTGATACCCCTTGTAGGAGAAAAGAAAGTAGTTTTTGCTACATTGATCAGGATAGAAATTGAAGAGGTGGAGATACAAGACATGATGAGCTTAGAGAGGAGAGAAGGAAACTTGAAGAAAATCAGGGCTTTCCTAATGAAAGACTATTTGATTCTATCGAAGGCTTTTTCAAGGTCAATTTTAAGAATCATGTTGCCTTGTTTACCTTTCATTTTGGAAAAATGAGTGATGAATTCCTGGATAATTATGGAATTATCTGAGGCCCTTCTATTGGGTAGGGCGAATGATTTTATTGAGGAAGGGTTTGATCCTATTGGCAATGATTTTTTAGACGATCTTGTATTGGGTGTTACAGAGGCTGATGGATCGGAAGTTCTTCAAGGTGACAGCATTTTGGCATTTTGGTATGAGGCATAGGTAAGTGGTGTTGACCTTAGTATCCATCTCACCAGAAGAGAAAACTTTATTGCAGAAGGAGACAAGGTGAGAGCTGGTGGTATCCCAGAACTTTTGGAAGAAAAGAGGGTGGATACCATCGGGACCCGGAGCTTTAGTGGCCTTGAAGCTGAAGACTGTTTTCCTTATTTTGATGATAGAAGGGATGTTGTCCAGCATAGTGTGAGAGGTGTTTGGAATAGAACCCTGTAACACCCCGTATTCAAGTACATGTATTGGCGTATTCAAGTACGTGTATTGGTCTTATTTATATGGAATTAATTTTTTTTATTTTTATTTATACCGGAATTTGCCCGTCGATGGTTCCATACGAAGGTTATTGAATAAGCTTTCCAGCGATATAAAGATTTTCAAAAACGGATAAGTTTTGGATATAATCGAGCACATTCGAAACTATAAAACGGTGGCCGGGATATGGTGAATAGTAAATGTGCAGGAAAATTTCCTGCACACAAACTACTGAGGCCTGCCAGTTTTTGGGGTCAACTTTGAACGATCATAACTCCCTTAATATAATGAACTGGGAGAGCTACGACCTATCAAAAGAAATATATTTGAGTCTTCTTTCCAATTCAATTGGTTTTATCCAAATCCAACATCTGAGTAAGGAGTTATACTCGTTTTACCTCAGCCTATAAAAACAGTTTTTTAGGGTCAACTTCAAACGATCATAACTCCTTGTACAGGACGAACTGGGTGGCCTACTTTATATTAAATGAAAGCTATTTAAATTATCTATCCAACGATACCAATTTCACCAAAATAAGATATCGTAGCAAAGAGTTATGGTCGATTTACTTTAGCCTATCAAAACAGTCCACCATGAACAGATTCGGATTTACTTAAATTTTTAAGGGCAATATGGTCATTTTCCATCACCTCATGGACGAAAATTGGTCATTATATACATATAATTAGCCTAGTATCCATCATTCATCATCCAATTATTGAAGAATAAGGAACCCTAGCCTAATTTCAACTCCAATTATCTTGTGATTCAACCATAGAAAGTTCAAATTGATTCCGTAGTTGTGTTCACCGTCTCGAGGGATTCGAGAAGCACCCCTTATTTGTGTCAACAAGACTTCGAAATCAAAAGGGTCATTTTATGGTAAGGATGTAAATTATGTTGGTGTTATTTATATGGATATGTATATATATGCATGTGAGCATAAGAAGTATGTTATTTGATTGTTGTTGAAAGATGATTGGAAATGATGTTGGATTATTCTTGTGCATGGTTGGATTATGTTGAATTGTGAAGGGATTTGGTGTGATGATGTGGAATTGAAATGATGATTATATATATATATATACACATAAACCTATTATTCAAGTTGGTTTTTGGAATGCTTTGCAAATATTGGTTGTATGGAATTATGGAAGAGAATTGTGGTGTTGGGTTGCTAATACTAGATGCCAAACATTTCATTGTAGATAAGTGATTTGTAAAGGCGGGAGGTTGTGTTGAATTGGTATCCGAATCTACGACGAGGTATGTAAAGCATACTCTAATAATGTTTTTTGGCATGAAAACACCAATGTTCCATCAAATAAGATTCCGAGGTTGTCCAAAAACATGTATTGTTCTACGTTACCAACGAAGTTGTTTCCATCCTATAAAGTGTCAAAATATTTCATTGATATACCAAAAGGCTCCTATTTCATTGTTGTGATATTGATGATTCTGAAACATATTGTTGATATACCAATAAGTTCCTACTTTATTGTTATGGCATTGATGACTCCAAAACACTTCATTGATGTGCCAATGAGTTCTTACTTCATTGTTATTGCATTGATGGTCTATTTATATGTCTCCTATTGATGTATCATTGTTTCAAAGTATCAAAAATATGGTGGCGACCGAAATAACAATCTCAAAGATTAATTGAACTAAGTGATGGAAGTTCTCTCTTATCGGGTGGTATCCCAGGGGCCTAAGCCTAGCATGGGTCGATCCCTATTTATGTGTTTATGGGTGGTATCCCAGGGGCATAAGCCTAGCATGGGTCGATCCCAGTTGATATGTACTGGAGGCAGCTTAATGGTCACAGTACAGTACAGTACAGTAATGATTACAAAGACGATAAGAACGAAGGTAAAGTGATTGAATAAATGCAATGTACAGGTTGTCACAAGTTCTAGTAAATGTGGTCCACTCCTATTATGCTTTATTCACTTGTTTCTGATTTCTATTGAGCTCCTATATCATATGTGATTATCTACAGCTTTACATACTCAGTACATATTTCATACTGACGTCCCCCATGGGGACCTGCATTTCATGCTGCAGGCACAGGTACCTCAGTTCATACACCGCACAAGTAGGAGTCAGGTCATACAGCTATTGTTGGTGAGCTCCAGTTTGCTTCGGAGCTTTCCGAGTCGGTTCCTTATGTTTTGTTATTGTACAAGAGTCATGTGTGGGCGGGGGTTTGTCCCGACCCTAGTTATGTCATGTATATCCTAGAGGCTTTGTAGACATAAGGAAGGGTAAAGTCATGGAAGTTTATATAGTGATGTTATATTTGTATATGTGGTGGCCCCGACGGCCAAGTATTATATATATATATTTGTGCGTGTTGTGCTGATACAGGAAATTAGACCCTTCTATATGTAACGAAGTGCTGCCCAAATTTTTGGTGACATGTAAGTGAAAGTACGGGTATTTGAACGGGTTCTCCCGTGCCTTCTCGACTTTGGGTGCCAGTCCGGCCCGATGGGATTTTGGGGCGTGACAAACCAATAGAGGAAAGATTGGTTAGGGAATTGCTGGAGGAGCTGGAGTGATCTGTGGTGTACAAAGAACTATAGAAAGAGGGGATGGAGTGCTCAATATCCCCTTGAGTGTACAACCAGTTGCCTTGATCGTCTTTGAGAGAAAGGATTTTGTTTTTTCTCCTCCTATTGAGGGTCGAGGTATGGAAGAACTTTGTGTTTGCGTCACCCTCAGTAAGCTAATTTACCCTAGATTTTACTTTCCAGAATTCACATTCTAACCTAAGAGTTTCCCTGTATTGGTTAGAGAGGGAGTCCTCGAGGTTATGAAGAAAGGAGCTAGTAGGGTAATGAGGGCTTTTCTGGATCCCAGCGAGTATGGCTAGGAGTCGTTTCTTTCTAGAGAAGATGTTCCCAAAGACCTCGCTATTCCAAGGAATACATATGCTCTGAAGGGCAAGAGTAGAGCTAGTGAGGTCGTTACTATTAAGAAAGGCTTGGTTTATAAGGGCGGGAAAGTCGAGGTGGGAGCACCATATGGGTTCCATTATGAAAGGCTTGTCCTTAGGGGTTGAAATACCCCCCGAGGTTGACCATGATAGGGCAATGGTCAGAGTGGGTTCTAGGAAGGTGAGAGACAGTAGAGTCGGGGGGGAAATTGAGCCATTGAACGTTTGCAAGACATCTATCAATTCTTTCCAGGATGAGGTTTTTTGTATTTCTATATCTCTTGTTGGTCCAGGTATACCTACTACCCTTATAATAACCTAAATCCACCAGATTACAGTGGTTAATGTATTTCCAAAAGAGGTTAACTCTATTATTCCTAATGGGGTTTCCCCCAAACTTATCATGGGATGAGAGGACTTCGTTGAAGTCACCCCCCACCAACCAGCTCGTGTCAGGATGGCTTTCAATATTGTGAGCCAATACTGTTAGTTGGTCCCAAAGGGTTTTCCTGATTTCTGGGTTAGGACTAGCATAGACAATACTAAGAAACCAAGAAGAAGGAGGGAAAATTACCTTAACAGCCATATGGATGGTTTGAGAAGTGATAGAAATGTCCGTGATATTGAACATTTCATCTTTCCATAACAGAACTAAACTCCCCGACATCCCAATAGCGGCAGATTAAATTTGGCAGTCAAACCCAAGATCTTGAGTGAGTTGATGGTGGTCACTCATGCGAGTTTCCAGGAGAGCAAGCATAACAAGTTTATGAAGGGATATCATGGAATTATAGTGACGTCGAAACTCCCCATTATTAGCTCCCCTAGAATTTCATATTATGAGATTCATCATCAACTTGTTTTGGGGAGAAGGGGGGTCCACAGTCACTGTCTTCCCTTTGTCCCGAGGGTTCAGGGATGGCTGAGGTAAATTAATGTTGATCATGGTCTTCAAGGGGTCTAGTGATATCACAAAGTTTCCCCCCGTGAGGATGCTCGGAGACTCTGGCTTTTAGAGTTCTCTGCTTCTCGAAGGGCCTCTAATCTATTTGTGGGGCCTAGCTTTGACTTGCTACTATTAGAATTTTTGGAAGAAATAGGAGGGAGATGGTTTTGGTGGGCCTTAGCGGGTTGGGCCTTTGAAGAGGAGAAAGAATTATCAGCATTCGCTTTGGCCCAAACAGAAGTATTCTTAGAACTAGAAGGGGTATTAGCATTTGCTTTGGCCCAAGCGTTAGGGTTGTGGTGAGTATTTGGGCTATACTGTAGAGACGGCCCACTATTTGGGTTAGTATTAATGGGCCTTTTTCCATGTTTAGCCAAACTAGACCGGTCCAAGGAATTTGAATGGTCCATTATAGAAGTGCCGTGATCCTTACCCGGATTTTGATGAGAACCCGTCTGAGGTTCCACCGGAGGAATTGGGAATTGAGAGGAATCAAGGAACTTACATGAATCTGGATCGTAAGACTTGGAATTTGTATTCGATTTGTCGAATTTCTTCGTACCTGTTGTTGAAGATCGGTCTTTCCTACTTGGTTTGCTACTTCGTTTTGCGAAAAATGCAGTCTTCCATTCCGACACCACCTCTTTGGACTGGTTGTGTTCCGTTGTTCCCGCATCCGCACTGTTAAGATTGTCTTCGCGAACGGTATATGTGAAACTGCACCCTTTATTAGTGTGACCCAATCTGCCACAATTAGTACACAAGAAATCCTCTCCCTCGTAGCAAATTTATTGTACGTGGTGACCGATGATTATAGTGATGCAGATAGGGTTCTCCATTTGAACTTGCACACAGATACGCGCGTAGCGTCCTCTAAGAGAGGAAGATGTACACGTGTCTATTTTCAAGAGCCCTCCGATTTCCTTTCCAATTCTTTCTAGAATTGCATTGTCGTAAAATTCTGTTGGTAGGGAAGGTAGTTTTACCCAGATAGTTGATGATGCGATTTTGGCTCTGCTGGGTACAAAGTTAGGCTCCCAAACCCTAGTTGAGACATACGAGCCGGCGACGAACCACGGGCCTTCGAGGAGGATCTTCTTCTGACTTGTCTCGAGAGCAAGTTTGATTGTATAGTAGCCCTCCCCTAAGTTGATGAGGAAGATGTTTTCTTGGAGTTTCCATAGATCTGAAAGCTTCGATTGGAGGTACTGATGGTTTAGTCTTCGTCCTACACATTTTATAATAACAGATCTTTTCCAGGGACAGTATAACTGTTGCTTATCTTCTTCCGATAGATGGATGTGTTTCTCCCCCGCTCCAGGATCCGCAGACCCCAATCTCTTGAAATCTATGGGTGAGTCTACACTCCCATGAATATTGTTACTTGTGTCTTCTGCTGCTTCCTTAAAGACAATTTCCTTGGTGGGTTCGCCTCTATGCTAGCCGGAGTTGGGTCAGGCGGATCCAGCAGTGGAGTCAACGATGGTGGGTCTGGGTTGTTTTGTTCAGAAGGAGAAGACATCTCATGACATAAGAAAAAATAATAATAAATAAGGGCATATTATAATACTCTAGTTTATGCTTGTTGCTAGCACCAATTACAGTTTCAAGAGTACATACTAAATTTTAATCTCTCAAATTAAGAGTCAAGGCTCACAAATACAGATTGGAATTCCACTTTAAACTTGCTTAACCTAGTTTTAAGATTTGTTGTTTTTATTATGTTTGCTCTAAAATTGAAATGAAAATAGTTGCTTGTTGAAAATTCAAATTCGAACAAATTAATTTGTAAAATCGAATCAAAATAATAAAAAATAAATCGAAGTAGACCTAGAATACATCGAGTTAGAATAAGAATTTTAACAAATCAAAATTTAAAATTTCAATTCAATAATAGCTAAATTTGGTCTGAATTGATTCATGCACAGGCCTACCTTCAAATATTGATTCTAGCCCTTGTAATTTCTTGACATTTAATCATCAATTAAGTAGTGTGTTCGCTGTTGACCCTCCCTCATTTTTTAATCTCCATAAATTTAAAGAATTTTATTTTAAGACCAAAATCATTTAATTCTCTAGGTGCTTATGTTTAATTTGTACTGCTACTCTATATTTTAGGATAATATAGTTTAAAAATAATCTGGATGTGATCAAAACTACATATTTAATTTCAATTAGTTTAAAGATTAAATGTAGTTAATCAAGTGGTTTATTAATTAAAATAGTAAAAAAACAAATAAGACAAACTAAAAAAAGTCGTGCACATAAATTGAGAACAAGGGGAGTACGCCTTGTTCGACTTTGTTTTGAAATCAGTAAGTAATGATTTTGCGGATGAGGAATGAGATGAGAATATATAATTAGTTGTGCTTTTTTTGTAATTATAAAGTAAATGATTGTTGGAAAAAAAAAAGAAATTTTACGTGAAATGGTACATTATTTCTCCACATAATGAATATTTTATTTGGTTGATTGTCTAAAATAATTTTAAAAAATTATATAATTAATGCAGTATTTGATCGAGGGTTTTAAAATAATGAATTATGCTGTTAAAAAAAGCATTGTGCACTTATTTTGTGCATAAAATATTTTTCTGTTACTTTTCACTTTTATAATATATTTTGATTATTTTTTTAAAATGTAGGCATATTTTGATTCCGAACTCTTTTTACGACAGTTTTTTGTTTTTATATATATTATCAAGATTCAGATTTCAAATTTAAATAGAGGAGAGGACCTATTCATCCCACCTAGACTTTTTGTTAGTACTACTACTGTCCTATATATGAAGGACGTCTTTTGGTTTGACTAATGCGCCGACGACATTCATGAATTTTATGAATAGGATCTTCCATTTGTTTCTGGATTTATTCGGCATTGTATTCATAGATGATATTTTTGTATACTCTAAGAATGATGTGGATCTTGCCCATCCCCTCCACAACGTAGAAGACAAAGGGGTCAATCCACTTATTGAACCAGAAATCCACCCTGTTGAAAGAACATGCGTGCGATTTATAAGGATTGGATTGATAAGACCATTTATGATTAGTATCAATTGGATTTGAAAGAAAAAAAACGTGACCTTATTTAGAGCCCATTTGAATTGGTTTATTTTAAGTGTTTTTAAATCAAAATTAATTTTTAAGCAATTTTGAAGTATTTGAGTATATTTAAAAAGTGCTTCTAAATCCTTAATTTTAAGTCAAAATGTTAAAAATAAGTCAAAAGTTATAAATTAGAATTTCTAGCTAATGGCTTATTGCTTATAAGTCAAAAGTCAAAAGTCAAAAGTCAATCCAAACAGACACTTAATATATTTAGTCCTATTTTAATTATCATTTTACTTTAACTTAAAAAAGTATTTTGAAATATTTATTACTTTTTAAAACCTTAAGATTAAAGTCAATAATTATATTTAATTATACTGAAATATTAAAGAAGTATTTAATTTTTGTAAATTCTCAAAAAAATATGTTATAAATAGAGATAACTTAGTAATCTATTGCTTGTATTTGTTATTTTCTAATTAACATGCATAGCTAAAAGCAACAATTAGAATAAAAAGAATAAAATACTTTATTTATGTCAAAAATATTTCGTTATCATTTATTCCAAATACAATGACACATTTTTATATTTAGAAATAACATGACTTTTAAGAATTTTGTTAGAGGAGTTTTTATTCACGCAAATTTTGTAACCATACAAACTAATATGATGAAATGTTTAAAATAATATATAGATTACTGAATTCTTCACCAATTTCTTTCTTAAACTTCGTATTAGATCAAAGAAATTGAGGCAGAAGTGAATATATGTAGAGGATTCACACAATTTATATACTACTAAAAGATATAGGCAAAATGATCTTTTGGACCCCTGTACTATATCGGTTTTATAAGTTAGACACTTCTACTTACATGTCTTTCATCTGGACCCTTGAATCCATTAAAAAGCAACATTTTGCACCCTTTGACCGTTGACCTTACGTATGTGGCATTGAAATGGTGATTAGGAAAAAAAAAGTGTAGCCACTCGCCTAGGGTGCGAGTGGGGGTCAATTTTTGGCCAATTTTATATTAAAATAATTATAAAATAAAATAAAATTTAAAAAAAGGGCCCTTTTTTTCCCTCCATCTTTTTAAATTTAAAAATATTTTTTAAAATTTAAAAATAAATAAAATGTTTTTTATCCCTCACCACCCCACCCCAGCCCGTCCCCACCCCCTCACCCCACCCCAGCCCCTTCTAGCCCCTCCACCTCACCACAGCCCGGCCCGTCCCCACTCCCCCACACCTTACCAGCCCCGTCCAGCCCCACCACACCCCCAGCCCCCATACCCCTACCAGCCCCTACACCCCACCCCAACACTCTTCCATCCCCCCTCCCCCCCACCACCACCTTCACTTTTTATTTTAATTTTCCCTCAATTCAATTCTTTTTATTTTTTTTTGAATAAAAATTTAAATTTGATTTTTTTTTTTTGGGGGGGGGGATTAAAATTTAAATTTGAATTGAAAGTGAGTGATAGTGAATATTGAAAAAAAATAGTGAATTTTGCTTGAAAAAAATTAAACTTTTTGTGAATTTTTTAAAGATATTCAAATTTAAAAATCAAAAATTTATTATGTTTGTATATATGAATTTATAGTTAAAAATTTAAATTAGTTGGAGAAGAATTTTAATTATTTGGAATGAATTTGATGTTTAATTTGTGAGCAAAAATAAAAACATGATTATTCAAATTTTTCTACAATTATAAATTTTTCTTATTTAATTAAATTAATTTTAATATTTAATTTGTTATTTAGTATTTTAAATAATACTCTAATAATTTAGAATTCTCTTATTTGTTCTTGCATAGTAGTTATTTCGATGTAGTGTTAACCTTTGACTTCACATATTAATATGATTATTAATAAAAGTAAGGATTAATCTTTGCTAATAAGATGTTAGTCATTTGCTTGCAATGTATTAACTTAAATGCAGGGGTATCTCAATAAAATTAGTGGCCTAAAGCCAAATTTTAATAGGATGTGTTATTGCTTAGTAGTTGTTTCGATGTAATATATTTAAAAACACTTAACCTTTAGCTTCACATATTAATATGATTATTAATAAAAGTAAGGATTAATTTTTGTTAATAAATGTTAGTCATTTATTTGCAATGCATTAATTAACTTGGATGTTGTTGTAAAAAAATAAATTATTAACATAAAGTTTGAATTGTTTAGTTCTAAAATATATTTTGTAAAAAGTAGATAACTTTTTCTCTTTATTATTATTATTTCTTAGATATTTTTTTTAAAATATATTTCACAATCTTCATTATTATTTCAAGTGAAGCTGAAGTTATAGAGGTTACTATAAGCAAAGACTTTACTAATTTTATCCTTATGTCATCCCTGCAATGTAGTAAAGTCATAATTGGCTTGGACGATATACCCCTTACATATATTTTTAGTTCCAATTTGATATAAAAAGCATGTGCCAATTTATGCCATGCATCCTAAATAGGTGTTTGACCATGTTTCATTATAAAAATAAAATAAAAAAGTAGTTGTTGATTTCAAAGTGAAAAATGATATTTAAAAATTAAAGATGTATTTGATCATGAAAAATAAAAAGAAATTGAATTATTTTTCTAATTTTTGTGAGTAATTTGAAGTAAAAATATGAAAATAACTTATTGTTATTTTTAGAATTGTTGGAAATTTTTGAAAAAAAAAAGAAAGTAAAAACATGATTTTTTAAGAATTTATGACCAAACAGAGATTCCTAAGTTATGAACTTGGGGGAAAAAATAAAATTTTTTGGTTATGTATATATTTAAATTAAACCAACCTCCTAACCAGCTACAAACCTAGTACTATTAATTATTTAGAATTTAATAACCGCACAATTCATCGTTAAATCAGCTACGAAACAATCGCTAACTAATATATTGTAAATTGTAATTAATCCGGAGAAATTAAGTTGTTGATACAAAAGTTAAAATTTCATAATTTTCATCGTTAGAAAATTATCATAATTTTTGTTTTAAGAACGTAAATTTTAGAGGTTGTTATCTCACAATTGAGATTTTTTTTATTAATAAAAAGTTTGAATTGTTTAGTTCTAAAATATATTTTGTAAAAAGTAGATAACTTTTTCTCCTTTTTACTATTATTATTATTATTATTATTATTATTATTATTATTATTATTATTATTATTATTATTATTATTATTATTATTATTTCTTAGATATTTTTTTAAAATATATTTAAACAATCTTCATTATTATTTGAAGTGAAGCTGAAGTTATAGAGGTTACTATTAAAAATATTGACGGAGAGATGTTTAATTTGCTGGATAATCAAACTGACTTTTATATAATAAGATAATAATATACATCTCTTCTACAATATATATAGAGAGAGAAAAATAAGTTAACAATGATTTTGTTCAATGTGAAATCTATTTCTAAAGAGTGAAAGAGACGAATAATATTTGGCTAAGAGATTCATAAGCATAGATGAATAATGAATTAATCTAACAATTCTATTCATGATAGCAACAATGATTTTATCTACTTACTTAATTACCTTATTGGCTTATTGTGACTAATTAGTTAGTTCCCATATGTTCATCTCCTTCATCTTTATCAAAAGAACGTAATCACGGTTAATTAGCCACAACGACTCATATGATCACAAATAAGATATATTGCGAGCGCTAACAAAAATTGTTGAAATTTTATTAGCAACTTTATATTAGAGTTGAAATTTTATTAGCAACTTTATATTAGAGTTTCACTTGTTCAAATTGAATTACTGAAATTTCACCAGTAAGAGTTACGGTCTCCCTGAAAATTTAATTATCTTTTGCCAACTCACGCCTCAAAAACTAGTTTAAATGGAAATAAATTGTTCAAACCTTATAAAAGAAATCACACATCCCATTAATCATCTACGTACGTGGATCTTTTTTATTTCTTCAACAATTACAAATTTAAAAAGTGAAAGTGATCACAGTTCATGCTACTTTTACATTACAATACTTTTTAACAATCTTTGATTTTCCACCCATATTATTTTCTTCTTAGATTGTTACTCTGTCGTGCACCATATAAATAGCTAGCTTTCATTAACTAGGAAGGAGCCCCTCCATAAATTCCTGGGCCAACAATGGATTCTAGCCAAACAAATTGGCCAATTACGTACCCATCTAAAGGGGTAGTAGTGGAAATTGTTCATTGTTGTATACTTGTACTATGCTACAACTACTTCTTCATGTTCCTCAATTGCATCTTCCTCTACTTCACCTGTTGTTTCCTCAATTTACATGGAGCTTTGGCATGCTTGTGCTGGTCCTCTTACTAGTTTACCAAAGAAATGTATGGAGAAAACAAATGAGCCTTATTTTAAGATGCATAGTACCAGATATGCCCTTGGCTATTCCCTGATTGTAATAAAATTGAAATATTAAAAGTGCCTTTCGTAGTACACCAAACTCTCACGAAAATATTGTAGTCTTTGTTAGAGTGACGTGTATATTTTAATGAGGATAAATATAATAATTTTTTTGTAAAAGAGGGACAAATGTGTCCCTTTACTTTATTTTAAAATATCCCTTTTTAGATATGTCCTTGGTTATTAATAAAATTGAAATATCAAAAGTGCCTTTCCTAGTACACCAAATTCTCACTTATTATATAGTAGAAAATATTGTAGTCTTTGTCAGCGTGAGGTGTATATTTTAATAGGAAAAAATATAATAAATTTTTTGTAATAGAGAGACAAATGTGTCCCTTTACTTTATTTTAATTTTTTAATCTCTGAAAAGCTTGGTTACGTGTCTCAATTTTCTTCGAAAATGAACACTTTTTGAAAAGGATATGCGATTTTGACTTTTTAAGGCAGAAATACGTGTCTCATTTATTAGAGATCTATTTTACCAAATTAATCTTATTAATTATGTTTTGAAGATATAAATTTAAATATATGCAACTTATTTAGTCATTTAATGATAAGAGTATTATTATTAGAAGAACATATTAAAATCATCTTGATTTCATCAATGGGACAATTAAATTGAAACAAATATTTTTAGAAAGGGGATCAACTAAAATGAAACGGAGGGAGTAATTTGATTTTTCATTCTACTTATCTTTTTACATTAATCAAGAAGAGACAAAAAAAAATTCCCATGTTTTACCCTTTGCATTAATTACTTTTTCTTCAAATTAAGATGTAAACATCATCTAATAGAGATACTATGGTAAACGAGTCATGTTATTAATTATTTTTCTTAATCAATGTGCCGTCTGAATTTGGGACATGTAATTTGAGACGGAGGGAGTATTTCATTGGTCGTGAATATAGTTCTACTTTGTTCCATTAAAGTATGCTTAAAAAGAAAATTAATTAGTAAAAATAAAAATGAAAACGAAAAGAAGTTTAATAAGAGATGATGAAATTAAGGAGAACTTAAAATGGAAGTACGAAGAAAGACCTTTGCATTTCTTTGTTGTTTCCCGATTTCTATTTTTATACTTAGATACTGGAGTCGTGCTATTCATTACATTTACATAGTTTTCAGATATTACATGTTACACTTTTTGTTTCAATTTATGTAGTGCTGATGAAATATTTGAGAAAATCAATTAAATTTTTTATTAGTTTTAAATATTTTAAGTTGTTAATATATATGACTTTCTAAGTAATTTTCAAGTAATATATGTTACTCTTTCTATCTCAATTTATGACACTGATAGAATTTTAAAAGTCAAATAATTTTTTTATACATCTTTCAAGTATTTAATTTAATTATTATTGTGATTTATATTACATTTTACGAAATTTTGGAATCATAGATCCCAATTTATGTTGTAAGATAGAATTTCGAGTCAACCAAAATTTTTTATGTGTCTCTAAATAATTTAAATTATTAATAATTGTAATTTGTAATTCTTTTTACGCAATTTTCAAATATATTATAGATTAAAAAAATAAAAATAATTAAGTTAAAATAAATAATATGAAATTACAAAAATACCCTCAACCAGAAGCAGATAGCTGGAAGCAGGCATGACAATCGCTTACTGCTTGCTTCAGCTGCCTGCTTACTCACGCTTATTACTAGTAGTAATACACATCCTTCATTTATTACTGATCCTTCATTCTTTTCAATTTCAACCTTACATTTAATAAGAGTAGTTTGGACAAATGCTAATCATCAAGACTTGTTAAGTGAAGATTCAATTAGGCTTGAACATGTGAGACTACAATTCAGGACTGAAACATTTGATCATCTCATTAAAAAGCTCAAGTGTTATACAGTGCACAATCTTTTTTACTTATGCACACAATACTATCAAATATATTCTTAAAAAATCGAAATAGTGTAAGACCGATAATAATGTAGGGTAAATGGTAGTATTTACCTTAGCTCGAAGTGCATCTATTTTGACTGTAGGAAAAATGAATCTCTTTCGTACGCACTTACTGGCAATGCCAGATAGAAGTTGTGGAGCGATAAGAGGACCATAATTTACTGGAGAGAAGATAGAATCTCCCACAAATCTAGGAGAACGAACTAGAGTTGTCATCTTATGATCACGAGTAATACTAGACCAATCATTAACGAAATTAAGCACAGAGCAGCCATCACCAATCTTGTGCGATAGGCATACACTGATGGCTATTCCCCCACAATCAAACTTACTTACTTGCGCCACAAGTAAATCACCACCTTCATAGTTATTCGCCCAAGGCAAGTCCTTGGGAAAAACTACACTCTCTGCATGCATGGGCTGCATGAGGATGATCAACAATTTCAGACATGGGACACTTTATTCGCACAGTCAAGAACTCCGCTCCCGTATCGTTGCAATCAACAATTGTATCATTATATTGTCTGTCAATTTTCCAGCGTAGGGATAGTAAGAGACTAAAGTTTGTGATAGAGATGTTTGTAGCAAGTGAGCTATATGGGAAAGTCGTTCATCATGAGAATTCTTTGAGATCTCTTCTCTTTGTTGTGCTTTAGGATAAAACAACGCAAAAGGAATATACATATTACTGTGAAATTGATCAATGAAAGACAGCTTGAGGTGTCTACGAGTAAGCGGGGTGAGAGAAGAAGGCTTAATAAAGGTTTTGTCACACACAGAAACAAGTGATGGTGATGATACCAATGCAAAAGCCATGATTAATTTAACAGATAACACTACTTGAATTCCTTGCTAATTAATTAGCTCTATGCAATGGTTAGCTTGTTGATTTGCCTCCCCTTATATATATAAATGGACCAATGAGAAGATTCCTTCTTATCCTTTGTGGTGAGAAACTCTCGTGTGACCTCTTAGGCTCACACCATACAGACACTCACGTTTTTTGGCTGATCATTTCAATTCCATTCCCAATATATATACATACATATACGCACAGGAGCACGTTGATGAAGAGGGGGAATGGATTGATAGAATCCGAATGAGGTACATTCCAATCTGTTACCGCTATTCTGTACATTGATTCAATCATATATTACTCGGTTTAAGAAAAGTTAATACATATTATCAAAACTAGCGTTTGAATACATATTTCCTCCGTCCCATATTAGTTGATCATCTTACTAAAACTACATATCCTAAATTACTTGTCCACTTACTAAATCAAAATAAAATTAATTAAATTTTTTCCATTTTACCCCTTAAATTAATTTTATTTGAAAGTATAAAAATAAGTTTGTAAAGTTCCAAAAAAGCATCTTTTAAATGGTAGATTAGTAAAACTATACTTCTTGTTTATGATTTATTAAGAAGCGTGTAAAAATAAAAGTAATCAACTAATGTGGGACGGAGGTTGATCAACTAACTAATATGGGACTGACTTGTATTAATTTCATCTAATATGAAGGAAGGTCGTCTAAAGCCAGTATATGAGTTAATACATAGTGACTTGTATTAATTTGACTATTGTTAGATTTTAGTTAATTAGAATTGTTGTAGAAAATATAAAAGAATCGACATTTAATTTATATAATACTTGAAAATGCAAAGTAGCTATGTTATGTATTCAAAAGTTGAAACTCGAGACGTTTCAGTGTAATTCTCTCTGATTTTAAAGTAGTTTAACTGATTTAAATTTTAATATTTATCCAAGTTTTTTTCTTAAAAATATTCATAAAGTGCACTAGTTAAGTATTAATCTAAGATTTTAACAAGAGGGAGAATGTACATACCTAAATTGTTGAATTCTTTATACAACAAAGGCATATAGTGCATGTAGTAGCGGCCAAGATAGTTAATAAATTGCGCCAAATTATACAGTTTCATACCTCAGCATTTAGCTATTATTAATCGAAGCAGCAACAAAAAAGAGTTTTATCGCGACTCAACTAGCTAGGAACAGTGGCTAGCACCTGACCAGCGGGCTCACCCTCCATATCAGGTGCCGATTGTTGGGTTCATAGTAATGAAAGGGTGTGAATGGAAATGTTAAAACATGCAGGAACGCGTGAACAGTGACTGTTTCGCGTGAACAGTGACTGTTTCACGTGAACAGTAGCACTGTTTCGCGTGAACAGTGCACTGCTTCACGAACTGCTGCAACACTGTTTCCCGAAAACTTGCACATATTGCTGCAGAAGTACATGTCGAATTCTTCAAAATCGAATAGTGGCCTTCCTGTTTTGATGCATTCCTGAATTTCCATCACTAAGTCATTTTGTTGAACAGGATCTTTCTTGTAAACTGATTCGAGTCCTTTCCTAAGGTTGTGAACCAATGTTGGTATTTTCATCTCATCTGTCCTAGTCGCGATGAGTAAAAAACCACTCAAGAGATTACCTATAGAGTTTTGTCGCAAAAGGGGCACGACAAGAGGGCGTATATCAACATCGTTTAACATCATGGATGGGCGAAGTGAAACAGAATTGTTGATTCTTGATGCTGCTTTTGTGGCGAATTTGAACATAATTGCACTCACTACTTCTGATCGCGTAGGATTCTTGATCCCTGATTCGACTGCAACTATTGCTCTGAACGCGCGTAATTTGGAGCCAGAGGAAAGGAACTTCCTATGTGCACATTTCTCTGTACTGGACTGAAAAACAGGATCAAACATAGGACTATTACGCGATGGAAATATAGAATCTCCAATGAACTTAGGACGAGGGATTATGTTTGGATCGCGAGTTACCCTAGCCCAATCATGCAAGAAACTAGCTACTGAGCTACCATCACCAATCTTATGTGACAAACATGCACTTACTGCAATTCCTCCACAATCGAAATGGCTTAACTGAGCCACGAGTAGACTTCCATCAAACGAATTCTTCCAAGGCAAACCTTTTGGGAAGACATTGCAGCTTTCTGTACTATGATGATCGTAAGGGTGATTTAGGATTTCAGACATTGGACGCGGTATGTGAACGTTGTAAAAATCGACTCCCTTGTCGTTGCATTCAACCGTGGCAGTACTGTCTTTCATAGTACCTGCATAAGGGTAGTATGAGGCTAGTGTTGTTGCTAGAGAAGTCTGTAATGTGTTAGTTATTTGGTCAAGTTCATGTACATGTTGCTCATGTTTATTATAGAAAAATACTAGAGGAATGTATAAATGACTCAAAGATTGGTCAATGAAAGATAGCTTGTGGTACTTGAGAGAATTAGGGGAGGGTGAAGAAGGCTTCACAATGGTTTTTTCAGGAATTGACACTAGTTGTGATGGAATTGCAGCCATGTTTTGTTAAGATTGAACAAATAATCTAACTGTGATATATACACACTCACAAGGGACATGACATTGGCCTATATAGTAACAAACATGGATTTTCTGAAGGAATTAAGTTAAACACTTAAAATGTGTGTCATTATATATAATATTAATTTAACATGTAATAGCAGGTTCGTCATTATGATCCTATTTCGATTTCTAAAGCCCGTCGTGAACTTGCCAAGAATCTTTGTCACAGAAAACGCCAAACTTATAAGGTTAGTTGGATGCTATAGGCGACATGACCAACACTATTTATCTTTGATGAAATCCACAAAAAATTGAATTACGGTTCATTGTTATGTTAGTTATTATTTTATGTTGAAAAAGAAGATTAAATTGTATTGGTTCCTGTACACCTAGGGGGACAAGAAATGAATTTAATATGCATTTCTATGTCTACATTCACAAGGTATATATGTTCAATAAAAACAAAAAATGACTCCCTCACTATTTGAATTTACTACCGTGTGTTGATACTTCATTTTATCCCTATCGTTTATCAATTTGAGATGATTTTTAGTTCACCAACATTAGGTCTATCTATGGGTGTCAAACGGGCCGGTTAAAACTTGCGGATGAGGAATGAGATGAGAATGTATAATTAGTTGTGTTTTATTTTGTAATTATAAAGTAAATGATTGTTGGAAAAAAAAAAAAGAAACTTTACGTGAAATGGTACATTATTTCTTCACATAATGAATATTTTACTTGGTTGATTGTCTAAAATAATTTTAAAAAATTATATAATTAATGCAGTATTTGATCGAGGGTTTTAAAATAATGAATTATGCTGTTAAAAAAAGCATTGTGCACTTATTTTGTGCATAAAATATTTTTCTGTTACTTTTCACTTTTATAACATATTTTGATTATTTTTTTAAAATGTAGGCATATTTTGATTCCGAACTCTTTTTACGACAATTTTTTTGTTTTTATATATATTATCAAGATTCAGATTTCAAATTTAAATAGAGGAGAGGACCTATTCATCCCACCTAAGACTTTTTGTTAGTACTACTACTGTCTTATATATGAAGGACACGAAGACAAAGGGGTCAATCCACTTATTGAACCAGAAATCCACCCTGTTGAAAGAACATGCGTGCGATTTATAAGGATTGCTATGTGCTTAGTTTCCTTAAGGTGAGACTATCCCAATCATTAAGGAAACAAAGCACATAGCAACCATCAGCAATCTTGTGCGATAAGTACATGCTGACTGCTATTCCCCCACAATCAAACATACTTACTTGCACCACCAGTAAATTACCACCTTCATAGTAATTCGCCCAAGGCAAGTTCTTGGGGAAAACTACACTCTCTGCATGCATGAGCTGCATGAGGATGATCAAGAATTTCAGACATGGTACAGTCTATTCGCACAGTCAAAAACTCAGCTCCCATATTGTTGCAATCAACAATAGTATCACTGTCTCCCAATTTTCCAGCGAAAGGATAGTAATTAGAGACTAACGTTTGCGATGGAGATGTTTGTAGCAAGTGCTCTATATGGGAAAGCTCATCAGAATTTTTCGACTCCTCTCTTTGTTGTACTTTAGGGTAAAATAATGCCAAAGGAATATGGTATACATATTACGGAGGGATTGATCAATGAAAGACAGCTTAGCTTGTGGTATATATCTAAGAGTAGGCGCGCGGGGTGGGAGAGGAAGGTTTAATAATTTAATGTAGGTTTTGTCACAAACAGAAACAAGTGATGGTGATGATAATATATAGAACAAAAGCCATGATTAGTTTAACAGATAACACACTACTTGAATTGCCTTGCTAATTAGCTCTCTATGCAATGGTTAGCTTGTTGATTTGCCTCTGATCCCCTTTATATATATTACTATGGTGTTGAGATTCCTTCCTATCCTTTAATTTCTGGTAAGAACTCTCATGTGACATCACACCATACACACAATGAGTCCCTCCACATTCACGTTTTTGACCTGACCACTTCAATTCCATACTCTCCTAACAACTTATGTTTAACGAATAAATAAATAAATAAATAGGTAGTCGTTCACCACCGACTACCAGCCCTTTTTTCATTTTAGTTATTTATTTTACTTTTCTAATTCTATCGTTGCTATTAAAATCTCTATACAATAGTAGTAGTACAACTAGTTAGACTTTAAATTTTAAAATATTATTAATAAAATTAATTTAGTAAAATACTAACTCTAATTAAAATTTTCTAATTAAGGAATGTGTCAAGTCAATATGAATCAAATAATGTACTCCCTTCTTGATCCTTTTATTAAAAGTAGTTGTTTTAATTTATTTGACTAATTTATGAAATCAAGAAATTATTATTATGTTCTTCTAATATTATCCTTATCAGTAAATGATTAAATAAAGTGATAGTAATTGAATTTATATTTTCAAAGCATTTAGTAAAATAAGCCCCAAAGAAATATTCTTTTAAAGGAAATGTCAAGTTAATAAGGATCAAATAAAACCAAGGAATAAAAACTAAAAAGAAGGGAGTATAGTTTAGTAATAAGTTCATCTTATTCTAATCGGTATCCAATTTTCCCTTGATGTATTCAAATTCATATATAATCATCATCATATACTATTATAAAAAATTAAACATAAATTTTGATTGATCAAAATAACCCCAAATAATCTGGAGGTGTAAGCGTAAGTGAGAATTGTTGTATTTCATCAACCGTATTTGGTTTGTTGAATTAATTAAGGGATATAAGAATAAATATTAATTTTCACGAGATGGACATTCTTAGCAGTTTAACACCAATCCATATATATAATTACTGTATAATTTAGAAAGTGCCAACCAAAAAAAAAAAAAGTATAATTTAGAAAGTCAATTAAATTTTTTATAATTTAAATATTTTAAATTATTGATTTACTGTGTTTTTACATCATTTTCTACTATATGTTATTCTTTTTGTCCCAATTTATGCAATGAATAGAGAGAAAACCAATCAAATTTTTTATACTATAATTTTTGAAATAATTTAAGTTGTTAATTATTTTAATTTATAGGACTTTCTACATAAATTTTCAATTTATATGCCATTGGTAGAATTGGAAAGTTAAACCAATTTTTAATACATCCTTCAAATATTTTAATTTGTTAATTGTTGTGATTTACATTACTTTTCACGATATTTTCAAATAACATATAACTTCCTCTATCCAAATTTATATTGCACTATAGAATTTCGAGTCAATCAACATTTTTTATGTCCCTTGAAATAATTTAATAGTTATTATTATAAATTATAATAATTTTTTTACACAATTTTAAATATTCAACATATTGAAAATAATTAAATTACAATAGAAAAAATATTAAAAAAAAAAAACTGGACCAGAAACAGACAATCGAAAGCAAGCATGACAACTGTCAGTTGCTTGCTCACTGTCGCTTCTATATAGTATTAATATCCTTAAAATATCTTAGTCTTAAGGTTGTAAATTTTAAAGTTAAATTTGTTTATTTTAATATCTATAGATACATATTTAATCTTGTCAGAAAAAAAAAACTGAAAAATATAATTTAAAACAAGTCATAGATATTTATGTGATTATAAATCATGTTATTAAGTATAGTTAAAGTTCGCATTTTTATAAAGTTTTTCAAATGGGGTGGTGCACAAATCGAATCAATTCGAGTATTCGGATCGATTCGATTTGAATTATACAATTTGAATCGATTTATAAATTTAGTTTTATAATATTTTAATTTTTCAAATCGAATTTGATTTTGGGTGTTCACAATTCAATAATCATATATATATATATATGTATATATATATATATATATATATATATATAGGTATATATATATATATATATATATATATATATATAATTATTTACAAATCTAAAACCTAGTGTAGACTCACAACAACTCAGACGTGAATTTAGAGTATTCTAAGTATAAAACTTAAAACATACGCCTCTTTTATCATTTACATTTATCAATTACAGTTTTTTTTTTTTTTTTGGTAAGCAGGATATATATATAATAAAGGAGTAGTTAAGAGGGTTAATACAGATTGCTGACTACTTAGTCAGGGACAAAAATAAGTGAATCTAAGTTCTGATAATTAGTAAAAGGATTGATATTCCTAGAATAATCAGTTCCTAGAATGTCTGCCCAAACATATTGTTAGGCATACACCGGAGGAACTGCCAAAATGGTGGTGCATTGGAAGCATTTCGTCTTCGCTCCCTCCATGGCTAAGCAATCTGCAACTGTGTTTTGCTCCCTAAAGCAGTGGGTTACTGGTGGATGACCCACCCTTCTGAGTACACACCTGCAAGCATCCAGAATTGGGTTATAGTGCATGTTTCCCACATTCAGCATATGAATAATTTCAGTAGAGTCTACATTGATTTCAATGGGAAAAAGATTTTCGGACTCAACCAGTTTAAGTCCTTCAAGAAGAGCTAAAAGCTTCATTTGGTTGTTGGTTGTGTGAGGGAAGCTTTTGAAAAAGCCAATAACCCAGTCCCCCTTGCGGTTTCAAATGCAACCCCCAATACCTTCAATTCCTGGGTTGCCAAGGCACGCCCCATCAATGTTCAGTTTATATGTTGCATTCACAGGAGGTTACCAACGAACTTTGATGCAGATATCGTGGTGAGGGTGGGAGGAGGGAGGGGAGAGATAGGATAATTCAATGGCATTCGTATAAGCATTCCTAAAGGAAGGGATGTTATTGTTATTATTAAAAATGCTATCGTTTTTGCATATCCAAATCTCCCATAGGCAGAAAACAATAAGAACATTAAGGTTGAGATTATGGTCGGCCGCAGCATTGTTGGACCAGCCTCTGATAGTTTGCAGGAGGTTATCGATTGTGAGGTTGGTTAAGGTAGGAGTGGAGCAGCCGAGTTTTTGGAATAGGCTATGCAAAAGTATAGTCGAGCGGCTGCAAGACCAAAAAATGTGCAATATATCTTCATGGCTATTCTGGTAAAATTTACAAACAGAATCGATTGGGACACCCATTTGATAAAGAGTACGGTTACAAGGGAGCCTATTATACTGAATAAGCCACAAAAAGTGCTTAATTTTGTTGGGGATTTTTAAAGACCAAATCCAGGTGAAGTTTTGGCTGTTCTCCAAAGGAAAAATGTTAGCAGTGATCAGTTTGTAAGCTGATTTGCTAGTGAACATGCCATTGGCAGTGAGGTTCCAGATTTTGTAGTCAGTCTGGTTGGAAGAATCAGGGATGAGGGTGTGGTTGATGATATGGATGAGTGGTGGAGGAAGTTGGACTGATAAGGGAGAGAAGTCCCAAGTATTATTTTTTCAGAGATCAGACACCTTTAACTCCAGGTGGTTATCTGTCATCGGGCCATGGATAATCTTATTCAGAGAATTGTGGTTGGGGATCCATCGATCAGTCCAAAAATTAACCTGATCCCCTTTATGGATAATCCACTTAGTAGCTTCCGAACAGATGTTGATGCCCTTGACAATGTTTTTCCAGGTCCTAGAAACACCCGTAAACTGTTAGTGTGAGTGGTATTGGCATTGGAGTATTTGTTAGTAAGGACCCTTGCCCAAAGAGATTGGGGATTTTTAGTGAATCTCCAAGCTAGGGTTGTGTGGAAGGTAGTGTTCTTGTGAAAAGCTTGCTAGATACCAAGGCCTCCAAGATGTTTTGGCCTAGTTATAAGTTCCCACCTAAGCATATGCATTTTCTAGTTAAGATTAGTAGTGCCCCAAAGAAAGTTTCTTTGAATTTTGTCGATGTGCTTATTGACCCCGACAGGAATTGCAATGTATTGCATAGTATGGTTGGGGATTCTATTGAGGGTGGCTCTAGTTAGGATGGTCCTGCCCGCTTGGTTGAGCATTTTGGTTTTCCATCCGAAAAGCTTTGCTTTCATTCGATCAATGATGAATTGGAAATCAGCCTTGGTGGGAGGGTTGTGAAAAATGGGAAACCCAAGGTACCGACCAAAATTTTCCCCAACATGAATGGCTAAGCTAGAGGAGATATTCTGGGAAACCTCGTTAGTGCAGTTCCTAAAAAAAAGGATTTTTGACTTGGTCCTATTGATCCTCTGACCTGAGAAGAAGCTGAAAACATCCAAAACCCTTTTAATAGTGTGACAGTTCTTTTGGTCAGCTCTGGCGAAGAGGGTTAGGTCATCCGCAAAGAAGAGGTGGGAGAGCTTAGGATCTGCTCTGTTGATGGCTATTGGGATCAGTTGAGAGTGTTTACCTCATAATCAATTCTTCTAGAAAGAAGTCCTATACAAAGAATGAAGAGGTAGGGGGAAAGAGGATCACCCTGTCTGATACCCCTTGTAGGAGAAAAGAAAGTAGTTTTTGCTCCATTGATCAAGATGGAAATTGAAGAGGTGGAGATGCAAGACATGACGAGCTTAGAGATGAGAGGAGGTAACTTGAAGAAAATCAAGGCTTTCCTAATGAAAGACTATTCGATTCTATCGAAGGATTTTTCAAGGTCAATTTTATGAATAATATTACCTTGTTTACCTTTTATTTTGGAAAAATGAGTGATGAATTCCTGAAAAATTATGGCATTATCTGAGGCCCTTCTATTGGGGAGAAAGCTCACTTGGGTAGGGCGAATGATTTTATTGAGGAAGGGTTTGATCCTATTGGCAATGATTTTTTAGACAATCTTGTATTTGGGTATTACAGAGGCCGATGGGTCGGAAGTTCTTCAAGGTGACAGCATTTTGGCATTTTGATATGAGGCATAGGTAAGTGGTGTTGACCTCAGTATCCATCTCACCAGAAGAGAAAACTTTATTGCAGAAAGAGACAAGGTGAGAGTTGGTAGTATCCCAGAACTTTTGAAAGAAAAGAGGATCGATACCATCGGGACCTGGAGCTTTAGTGTCCTTGAAGCTGAAGACTGCTTTCCTTATTTCGATGAGAGAAGAGATGTTGTCCAGCATAGTGTGAGAGGTGTTTGGAATAGAACCCATAGAGGAAGGATTGATTGGGGAAGTATTGGAGGAGCTGGAGTGATCCATGGTGTACAAAGAATTATAGAAAGAGAGGATGGAGTGCTCAATATCCCCTTGAGTGTACAGCCAGTTGCCCTAATCGTCTTTAAGAGAAAGGATTTTATTTTTTCTCCTCCTATTGAGGGTAGAGGTATGGAAGAACTTTGTGTTTGTGTCACCCTCAGTAATCCAATTTACCCTAGATTTTACTTTCCAGAATTCACATTCTAACCTAAGAGTTTCCCTGTATTGGTTAGAGAGGGAGTCCTCGAGGTTATGAAGAAAGGAGCTAGTAGGGTAATGAGGGCTTTTCTGGATCTCAGCGAGTCTGGGTAGGAGTCGTTTCTTTCTAGAGAAGATGTTCCCAAAGATCTCTCTATTCCAAGGAATACATATGCTCTGAAGGGCAAGAATAGAGCTAGTGAGGTCGTTACTATTAAGAAAGGCTTGGTTTATAAGGGCGGGGAAGTCGGGGTGGGAGCACCACATGGGTTCCATTATGAAAGGCTTGTCCTTAGGGGTAGAAGTACCCCCCGAGGTTGACCATGATAGTGCAATGGTCAGAGTAGGTTCTAGGAAGATGAGAGACAGCAGAGTCGGGGAAAAAATTGAGCCATTGAACGTTTGCAAGGCATCTATCAATTCTTTCCAAGATGAGGTTTTTTGTATTTCTATATCTCTTGTTGGTCCAGGTATACCTACTACCCTTATAATAACCTAAATCCACCAGATTGCAGTGGTTAATGCAGTTCCAAAAAAAGTTAACTCTATTATTCCTAATGGGGTTTCCCCCAAACTTATCACGGGATGAGAGGACTTGTTGAAGTCACCCCCCACCAACCAACTCGTGTCAAGATGACTTTCAATAGTGTCAGCCAATACTGTTAGTTAGTCCTAAAGGGTTTTCCTGATTTCTTGGTTAGGACTAGCATAGACAATACTAAGAAACCAAGAAGAAGGAGGAGAAATTACCTTAACAACCACATGGATGGTTTGAGGAGTGATAGAGATGTCCGTGATGTTGAACATTTCATCTTTCCATGTTAGTACTAAACTCCTCGACATCCCAATAGCGGCAGATTGAATTTGGCAGTCAAACCCAAGTTCTTGAGTGAGTTGATGGTGGTCACTCATGCGAGTTTCCAGGAGAGCAAGCATAGCAGGTTTATGAAGGGATATCATGGCATTATAGTGACGTCAAAACTCCCCATTATTAGCGCCCCTAGCATTCCATATTATGAGATTCATCATCAACTTGTTTTGGGGAGAAGGGGGGTCCACAATCATTGTCTTCTCTTTGTCCCGAGGGTCCAGGGGTGGCTGAGGTAAATTGATGTTGATCATGGTCTTCAAGGGGTCTAGTGATATCACAAAGTTCCCCCTGTGAGGATGCTCGGAGACTCTGGATTTTGGAGTTCTCTGCTTCTCGAAGGGCCTCAAATCTATTGTGGGGCCTAGCTTTAACTTGCTACTATTAGAATTTTTGGAAGAAATAGGAGGGAGATGGTTTTGGTGGGCCTTAGCGGGTTGGGACTTTGAAGAGGAGTAAGAATTATCAGCATTCACTTTGGCCCAAACAGAAGTATTCTTAGAACTAGAAAGGGTATTAGCATTTGCTTTGGCCCAAGACTTAGGGTTGTGGTGAGTATTTGGGCAATACTGTAGAGACGACCCACTATTTGGGTTAGTATTAATGGGCCTTTTTCCAAGTTTAGCCAAACTAGACCGGTCCAAGGAATTTGAATGGTCCATTATAGAAGTGTCGTGATCCTTACCCAGATTTTGATGAGAACCCGTCTGAGGTTCCACCGGAGGAATTGGGAATTGAGAGGGATCAAGGAACTTACTTGATTCTGGATCGTAAGACTTGGAATTTATATTCGATTTTTCGAATTTCTTCGTACCTGTTGTTGAAGATCGGTCTTTCCTACTTGGTTTGTTACCTCATTTTACGAAAGATACAGTCTTCCAATCCGACACCACCTCTTTGGACTGGTTGTGTTCCGTTGTTCCCGCATCCGCACTGTTAAGATTGTCTTCGCGAACGGTATATTTGAAACTGCACCCTTTATTAGTGTGACCCAATCTGCCACAATTAGTACACAAGAAACCCTCTCCCTCGTAGCAAATTTGTTGTACGTGGTGACCGATGATTATAGAGGTGCAGACAAGGTTCTCCATTTGAACTTGCACACAGACACGCGCGTAGTGTCCTCTAAGGGGAGGAAGATGTACATGCGTCTATTTTCAAGAGACCTCCGATTTCCTTTCCAATTCTTTCTAGAATCGCGTTGTCGTAAAATTTCGTTGGTAGGGAAGGTAGTTTTACCCAGATAGCTGATGATACGATTTTGGCTCTGCTGGGTACAAAGTTAGGCTCCCAAACCTTGGTTGAGACATACGAGCCGGCGACGAACCACAGGCCTTCGCGGAGGATCTTCTTTTGACTTGTCTCGAGAGCAAGTTTGACTGTATAGTAGTCCTCCCCTAAGTCGATGAGGAAGATGTTTTCTTGAAGTTTCCATAGATATGAAAGCTTCGATCGGAGGTACTGATGGTTCAGTCTCCGACCTTCACATTTTATAATAACAGATCTTTTCCAGGGACAGTATAATTGTTGCTTATCTTCTTCCAATAGATGGATGTGTTTCTCCCCCGCTCCAGGATCCGCAAACCCCAATATCTTGAAATCTATGGGTGAGTCTACACTCCCATGAATATTGTTACTTGTGTCTTCTGCTGCTTCCTTAAAGACAATTTCCTTGGTGGGTTCGCCTCTATGCTAGCCGGAGTTGGGTCAGGCGGATCCAGCAGTGGAGTCAACGATGGTGGGTCTGAGTTGTTTTGTTCAGAAGGAGAAGACATCTCATGACATAAGAATAAAAAAATAAGGGCATATTATAATACTCTAGTTTATGCTTGTTGCTAGCACCAATTACAGTTTCAAGAGTACATACTAAATTTTAATCTCTCAAATTAAGAGTCAAGGCTCACAAATACAGATTGGAATTCCACTTTAAACTTGCTTAACCTAGTTTTAAGATTTGTTGTTTTTATTATGTTTGCTCTAAAATTGAAATGAAAATAGTTGCTTGTTGAAAATTCAAATTCGAACAAATTAATTTGTAAAATCGAATCAAAATAATAAAAAATAAATCGAAGTAGACCTAGAATACATCGAGTTAGAATAAGAATTTTAACAAATCAAAATTTAAAATTTCAATTCAATAATAGCTAAATTTGGTCTGAATTGATTCATGCACAGGCCTACCTTCAAATATTGATTCTAGCCCTTGTAATTTCTTGACATTTAATCATCAATTAAGTAGTGTGTTCGCTGTTGACCCTCCCTCATTTTTTAATCTCCATAAATTTAAAGAATTTTATTTTAAGACCAAAATCATTTAATTGTCTAGGTGCTTATGTTTAATTTGTACTGCTACTCTATATTTTAGGATAATATAGTTTAAAAATAATCTGGATGTGATCAAAACTACATATTTAATTTCAATTAGTTTAAAGATTAAATGTAGTTAATCAAGTGGTTTAAAAATTAAAATAGTAAAAAAACAAATAAGACAAACTAAAAAAAGTCGTGCACATAAATTGAGAACAAGGGGAGTACGCCTTGTTCGACTTTGTTTTGAAATCAGTAAGTAATGATTTTGCGGATGAGAAATGAGATGAGAATATATAATTAGTTGTGTTTTTTTTGTAATTATAAAGTAAATGATTGTTGGAAAAAAAAAAAAACTTTACGTGAAATGGTACATTATTTCTCCACATAATGAATATTTTATTTGGTTGATTGTCTAAAATAGTTTTAAAAAATTATATAATTAATGCAGTATTTGATCGAGGGTTTTAAAATAATGGATTATGCTGTTAAAAAAAGCATTGT
Source organism: Capsicum pubescens (assembly GCA_030864215.1). NCBI lineage: Eukaryota > Viridiplantae > Streptophyta > Magnoliopsida > Solanales > Solanaceae > Capsicum > Capsicum pubescens. The sequence continues at coordinate 180,589,583 of CM061539.1, read as the reverse complement.
GCACTTATTTTGTGCATAAAATATTTTTCTGTTACTTTTCACTTTTATAATATATTTTGATTATTTTTTTAAAATGTAGGCATATTTTGATTCCGAACTCTTTTTACAACAGTTTTTTGTTTTTATATATATTATCAAGATTCAGATTTCAAATTTAAATAGAGGAGAGGACCTATTCATCCCACCTAGACTTTTTGTTAGTACTACTACTGTCCTATATATGAAGGACGTCTTTTGGTTTGACTAATGCTCCGACGACATTCATGGATTTTATGAATAGGATCTTCCATTTGTTTCTGGATTAATTCGGCATTGTATTCATAGATGATATTTGTATACTCTAAGAATGATGTGGATCTTGCCCATCCCCTCCACAACGTAGAAGACAAAGGGGTCAATCCACTTATTGAACCAGAAATCCACCCTGTTGAAAGTACATGCGTGCGATTTATAAGGATTGGATTGATAAGACCATTTATGATTAGTATCAATTGGATTTGAAAAAAAAAAAAAAAAAAAAACGTGACCTTATTTAGAGCCCATTTGAATTGATTTATTTTAAGTGTTTTTAAATTAAAATTAATTTTTAAGCAATTTTGAAGTATTTGAGTATATTTAAAAAGTTCTTCTAAATCCTTAATTTTAAGTCAAAATGTTAAAAATAAGTCAAAAGTTATAAATTAGAATTTCTAGCTAATGGCTTATTGCTTATAAGTCAAAAGTCAAAAGTCAATCCAAACAGACACCTAATATTTCTAGTCCTATTTTAATTATCATTTTACTTTAACTTTAAAAAGTATTTTGAAATATTTATTACTATTTATAATCTTAAGATTAAAGTCGATAATTATATTTAATTATACTGAAATATTAAAGAAGTATTTAATTTTTGTAAATTCTCAAAAAAATATGTTATAAATAGAGATAACTTAGTAATCTATTGCTTGTATTTGTTATTTTCTAATTAACATGCATAGCTAAAAGCAACAATTAGAATGAAAAGAATAAAATACTTTATTTATGTCAAAAATATTTCGTTATTATTTATTCCAAATACAATGACACATTTTTATATTTAGAAATAACATGACTTTTAAGAATTTTGTTAGAGGAGTTTTTATTCACGCAAATTTTGTAACCATACAAACTAATATGATGAAATGTTTAAAATAATATATAGATTACTGAATTCTTCACCAATTTCTTTCTTAAACTTGTATTAGATCAAAGAAATTGAGGCAGAAGTGGATATATGTAGAGGATTCACAGAATTTATATACTACTAAAAGATATAGGCAAAATGATCTTCTGGACCCCTGTACTATATCGGTTTTGTAAGTTAGACACTACTACTTACATGTCTTTCATCTGGACCCTTGAATCCATTAAAAAATAATATTTTGCACCCTTTGACCGTTGACCTTACCTATGTGGCATTGAAATGGTGATTAGGAAAAAGAAAGTGTAGCCACTCGCCTGGGGTGCGAGTGGGGGTCAATTTTTGGTCAATTTTATATTAAAATAATTAAAAAATAAAATAAAATAATATTTAAAAAAAGGGCCCTTTTTTTTCCTCCATCTTTTTAAATTTAAAAATATTTTTTAAAATTTAAAAATAATTTTAAAAATTTAAAAATAAATAAAATATTTTTTTTCCCTCACCACCCCACCCCAGCCCGTCCCCACCCCCCACCCCACCCCAGCCCCTTCTAGCCCCTCCACCTCACCACAGCCCGGCCCGGCCCCACTCCCCCACACCTTACCAGCCCCATCCAGCCCCTCCCCACCCCACCCTCAGCCCCCATACCCCTTCCAGCCCCGTCCCCACCCCAGCCCCTTCCAGCCCCTACACCCCACCCCAACACTCTTCCATCCCCCCTCCCCCCACCACCACCTTCACTTTTTATTTTAATTTTCCCTCAATTCAATTCTTTTCATTTTTTTTGAATAAAAATTTAAATTTGATTTTTTTTTTTTGGGGGGGGATTAAAATTTAAATTTGAATTGAAAGTGAGTGACAGTGAATATTGAAAAAAAATAGTGAATTTTGCTTGAAAAAAATTAAACTTTTTGTGAATTTTTTGAAGATATTCAAATTTAAAAATCAAAAATTTATTATGTTTGGATATATGAATTTATAGTTAAAATTTTAAATTAGTTGGAGAAGAATTTTAATTATTTGGAATGAATTTGATGTTTAATTTGTGAGCAAAAATAAAAACATGATTATTCAAATTTTTCTACAATTATAAATTTTTCTTATTTAATTAAATTAATTTTAATATTTAATTTGTTATTTAGTATTTTAAATAATACTCTAATAATTTAGAATTCTCTTATTTGTTCTTGCATAGTAGTTATTTCGATGTAGTGTAACCTTTGACTTCACATATTAATATGATTATTAATAAAAGTAAGGATTAATCTTTGCTAATAAGATGTTAGTCATTTGCTTGCCATGTATTAACTTGAATGCAGGGGTATCTCAATAAAATTAGTGGCCTAAAGCCAAATTTTAATAGGATGTGTTATTGCTTAGTAGTTGTTTCGATGTAATATTTTTAAAAACACTTAACCTTTAGCTTCACATATTAATATGATTATTAATAAAAGTAAGGATGAATTTTTGTTAATAAGATGTTTGTCATTTATTTGCAATGCATTAATTAACTTGGATGTTGTTGTAAAAAAAAAATTTATTAACATAAAGTTTGAATTGTTTAGTTCTAAAATATATTTTGTAAAAAGTAGATAACTTTTTCTCTTTATTATTATTATTTCTTAGATATTTTTTTTAAAATATATTTCACAATCTTCATTATTATTTCAAGTGAAGCTGAAGTTATAGAGGTTACTATAAAAAAATTTGAGGCCTCAAAATTTTTTAACTTTACTAGTTTTACCCTTAAGTCATCCCTGCAATGTAGTAAAGTCATAATTGGCTTGGACGATATACCCCTTACATATATTTTTGGTTCCAATTTGATATAAAAAGCATGTGCCAATTTATGCCATGCATCCTAAATAGGTGTTTGACCATGTTTCATTATAAAAAAGTAGTTGTTGATGTCAAAGTGAAAAATGATATTTAAAAATTAAAGATGTGTTTTATCATGAAAAATAAAAAGAAATTGAATTATTTTTCTAATTTTTGTGAGTAATTTAAAGTAAAAATATGAAAATAACTTATTGTTGTTTTTAGAATTGTTGGAAATTCTTGGAAAAAAAAAGAAGTAAAAACATGATTTTTTAAGAATTTATGACCAAACATAGATTCCTAAGTTATGAACTTGGGGGGAAAAATGAAATTTTTTGGTTATGTATATATTTAAATTAAACCAACCTCCTAACCATCTACAAACGTAGTACTATTAATTATTTAGAATTTAATAACCGCACAACTCATCGTTAAATCAGCTACGAAACAATCGCTAACTAATATATTGTAAATTGTAATTAATCCAGAGAAATTAAGTTGTTGATACAAAAGTTAAAATTTCATAATTTTCATCGTTAGAAAATTATCATAATTTTTGTTTTAAGAACGTAAATTTTAGAGGTTGTTATCTCACAATTGAGATTTTCTTTCCCACCCCCCAGAATATTCATGAGTTGCAAGAGTAATTTAGTAGGTGAAAAAAAAAAGCTTGACGTAGCATGAGAAATTAAATAAGTAGGACCCAAAAATTCAACAAAGAGCTACACGTGGCCATGAAAATCATAATTTTTCGAAGTTGGAGTTGGAATTGAAGTTGAAGTTGGATTGTGTTTGGCCATGAATACAAATTAAAGTTATTTTTAAAATTTTGTGAGGAAAGCATGAGTAAAAAAAGTGAAAACAAGTTTTACTTGTTTTCACTTTTCCAAATACAATTCTGAAATTGTATATTTGGAGTTTTCATGACCAAACACATCTTGTTTTCACTTTTTTCACTAAAATAAAATAATTTTTCAAAAAAGGAAAAATTCATGGTCAAACGGCTACTTAAAGTAGCGGTCGAAATAACTAAATTGCTTCCGATCAACAAGCAGGAATATTGACGGAGAGATGTTTAATTTGCTGGATAATCAAACTGACTTTTATATAATAAGATAATAATATACATCTCTTCTACAATATATATATATATCATAAGCATAGATGAATAATGAATTAATCTAACAATTCTATTCATGATAGCAACAATGATTTTATCTACTTACTTAATTACCTTATTGTGACTAATTAGTTAGTTTCCATATGTTCATCTCCTTCATCTTTATCACAAGAACGTAATCACGATTAATTAGCCACAACGACTCATATGATCATAAATAAGATATATTGCGAGCGCTAACAAAAATTGTTGAAATTTTATTAGCAACTTTATATTAGAGTTGAAATTTTATTAGCAACTTTATATTAGAGTTTCACTTGTTCAAATTGAATTACTGAAATTTCACAAGTAAGAGTTACGGTCTCCCTGAAAATTTAATTATCTTTTGCCAATTCACGCGTCAAAAACTAGTTTAAATGGAAATAAATTGTTCAAACCTTATAAAAGAAATCACACATCCCATTAATCATCTACGTACGTGGATCTTTTTTATTTCTTCAACAATTACAAATTTAAAAAGTGAAAGTGATCACAGTTCATGCTACTTTTACATTACAATACTTTTTAACAATCTTTGATTTTCCACCCATATTATTTTCTTCTTAGATTGTTACTCTGTCGTGCACCATATAAATAGCTAGCTTTCATTAACTAGGAAGGAGCCCCTCCATAAATTCCTGGGCCAACAATGGATTCTAGCCAAACAAATTGGCCAATTACGTACACATCTAAAATCTAAGCTACTATTGGCCAAAGATATTTGTTGTAGCCGTCCAACATATTGTCCGCTTTAGGTTCAGATCCGCACGGCTTTAAAACGCGCATGCTTTAAACGTGTTACTAGGAAGTAAGACTTGTTTACTTATATACCCATAAGACTTGTTTACTTATATACTCATCATCTCTCCTGTGTTTTGCAATGTGGGACTCCTAACACCCAACTTAGGATAAGGAGTCCTACATTGGCAAAACACTGGAGAGGTGCTGGATACATAAGTAAAAATGTCTTTCACTCTAGTGACACGTTTTAAAATCGTGCAGAGAGATAGTGATTGGTGGGTATAGACCTAGAGATTTGGTTTATTTATTTTTGTGGGGTTTGAATAAATAAGACTTAGTATCCACAAGGATAAATTCATAGAACGTCTGGGTGTAGACAGAAGTTTTGGGTAAAATTTATTAAAGGACTAAGTATTTGCTTAACTACCTTTTGGGGTTGAAATGTCAAAATTCAGGTTGAATTTGTATTAATGGATAAACACTATCATTTTTTAAATAAGTTGAATATCATTCCTCAACCCATTGATCCTGATCCTGTTCATTCTTCTTCTTTCGTAGGTCAAAAGGAGGAACTCCTCTTGTGTCAACTCACCCCTATTTTTTCCCCGCAACAAAATAAAATTACTTAATCTCTAATATATTAAAAGTATGAGGAGCGTGAGAAATATTGTTTGAAATTTTTGTTTATTATTAAAAGTCTTTATTTTAGACAAAATAATCTTTTCACTATTTTTTTCTCAAATTATTATTAATATATTGGAGGAAATCCAATTTTATACAATTTCCGCAATTGAATATATTTGGTTGGCTTAGGACTTAGGAGACTATTTTAGGTGACGTAGGCTTAGGACTTAGGAGACAGTAAAAAAACGTTTGTAGCAGCTAAAGCAGACAGTTGAAACAGGCATGCCGATCTGTTGTCTGCTTCAGCATGAAACTCCCTCTTATATATAACTATTCAATTTAAGTGGCACAGTGCTTAGATGACCATAATAATTAATAAAGAGTGATATAATAAAATCGTGATTGAAGCCGAAGTAGACATATATTGAATGAATTATAATAACTAATTAGAAGTGATATAACAAAATTAATATAAAAAGATACTTTTGAAAAAAATTAAGTGGATCTTATATAAGACATCAAGTTAATTTATTATTAAATATTATTAATTTTTTAAAAACTTAGATGACTATGTAATAATTTTTTAACATTAATTTTTAATACTTAGATAACTCATAATAATTAAATAGGGGTGATATAGTAAAATTACGTCGAACCAACCGAAGCTGACATGTCAAAAATATTTGTTTTTTAAATTAAATATTATTAATTTTTAATACGTAAATGACTTATAATAAGTAAGTAGAGATAATACATTAAAATTACGATTGAAGCAGTTAATTTATTTATTTTTTCAAATAATAATAAGTGAACTTTGAGGAACTTAGTAGTCATTTTGAAAACTATCCTTTTATTAAATATTATTAATATTGTAATACTTAAATGAAATAATTTATAATAATTAATTAGGGGTAATATAATAAAATTATGTTTGAAGTAGCTGGAGCAGCCAGGACGACCCTAAGCTGCTCAAGATTGCCGCTTCTATTATAGAGTAATATTGACAACATATGCTCCTTCCGTTTAAAAAAGAATGACCTACTTTCCTTTTTAGTCCGTTTAAAAAAGAATGACCCTTTTCCGTTTTTAGCAACTTTTTAATTTCAACTTTCCATATGGCATGTTTAAGACCGCAAGATTGAAGGGCATTTTGGTACATTTGACATATCCTTAATTTAACACCACAAAATTTAAAAGTCTTCTTTATTTTTTTAAACTCCGTGCCAAGTCAAATTAAATTATTCTTTTTGAAACGGAGAAAGTATTTACTATAGATAGGAGCTATTTTAGGTGTTTAAGAAGTCTTGAACCTAATAAATAACGTAATTTAATTATTTTATTTTCATTAATTATTATTTGATATTGAATAGAATGGTAATATTTTAGTTGAACTTCTTCCAACAGTTAGGATTTTGAATCATACTAAGCCTGCACGTACATAAATTTGCATGAGTTGAATATGCATAAATTTGTAGGAGAATGATGGAGTTCAGATAGGGATACCAATAAGGACTTCAAGGAAAGTCAAATTGTGTCTTATTTTATTAATTTTATATATTTTTAAAACGTGTTGGTTCAACCAGAGGAAGTCATTAAAATTGAATTGAAGACACTAATATGGATGGTAGCATTTTTTTTGGTTGTTATTAATATCTAGATTTTAATATTGGTTTGTTATAGTTTGTCTACTATGTTTTCTGGTTAATACAAGTGTTAAATGAATATTCAGCTAGATTTTAATTCTTTTTTGTGTAAAATTTAATTAGGCATAATTATATTATTTTAATATCTTGATTATTATATTATTTTATTATAGTTTCTGTCTTTTTGCTATCTGTTATTTTTTCCACCTTAATGAAGATGGTAGATGAATATTAAGTTAAGCTTTAAAGAATTTTTATATGAAGATTAAGCTTAATTGCATTGTTATAATAATTTGATTATGTTATTATTTTTCTGTGAAACTTGCTCAGTTTTATCCTTGGAGTCTTTTATTATTTCTCATCTTCTTAATTTTATTTTCCTCCTTGTGCGTGTGTAATGAAATATTGACTTTCTGCAATTTCAATTGCTATTTATGCTTTATGTGCGGTAGAAACCACCACTTTTTACTGTCATCTATAGTCATAGTAGATGTCGAAGGTCCGTATCGGTATGGACCCAATATATGTTATTGTTTAGTATTAATTTATGTGATATAAATAGAATTTAGATAATTAATTATTACAATAATTTAAGTTATTAATTACTGTAATTTCTAATGCTTTTTTTTTCTATTACAGTTTAAGTGACACTGATAAAATTTCGAGAGTCGGCCAAATATTTTATATCTTTTAAAAATTTTAAGTTGTTAATTATGTGATTTATAATATTTTTTACATAATTTTTCAATAAGATACGAATACTCTCTACGTCTCAGTTTATGTGGTACAGATAAAATTTCGACAGTCAATCAAATTTTCTTTATATATATTTTTTAAAATTCTTAATTGTTGTGATTTACAATACTTTTTATCTCACATTCAAATAATATATGTTACTTTATGTTTTCCTATATCCCATTCAAATTTATGTGACACTAATATAATTTCGATAGTCAACTAAATTTTTTATGTAGCATATCATTTTGTGTATATTTTACCTTTTTATGGAATATTATTAATTTTTAAATGCTTAGATAACCATATTAAAATAACGATTGAAACAACGAAGTAGACATGTCTTAAATGACTATAATAACTAATTAGAAGTGATATAACAAAATTACTATAAAAAATACTTGCAAAAAAAAATTTAAGTGAGCCTCATATAAGACGTCAAGTTAATTAATTTAAAATATCAAAAGTTAATTTATCGTTTTATGTCTACTTTACATTTTTCATTAAATATTATTTTTTTAATACTTAGATGACTTATAATAATTAATTATGGGTGATATAATAATATTACGGTTGGAGCAGGTGAAGCAGAGATGCCAGAAATATCTATTTTATTTTTCTTATTAAATATTATTAATTTTGTAGTACTTAAATGACTTATAATAATTAATTATGAGATAATATAATAAAATTACGGTTGAAGCAGCTGACGCAGGTAACACTAAGCTACTCTCATTCACTCTTATATTATAGATTACAGTATAAAGTAATACTCCCTCCGTTTCATAATAAATGAATTGTTGAATTTTGACACACATATTAAGGAAAAAACATTAAAGACATAAATTTAACACAACTTTCCATTTTACCCCAAAAAAAGAAAAAGTTGACCGTGTTATACATTTTCAAAAGTTAATTGGTTGTCAAGTCATAAGGGTAAATTTGGAAAAAAATTTAATGATTCATTTATTTTGAAACACCAATAAATACCCCAACAATTCATGACTTATTCCGAAACGGAGGGAGTACAAACTATGAATTGTTTTTATATTTTATTCTACAAGTTATGAATAGTGTTTATATAGGTCTCTATTTCGATACAATCACATTTTGTGGGCAGTTTTTTGGGGATTGTCATGAAGGCGATGTTTGTTCATTTTGTGGAAAGAGATTTGGATTTCTACATTTTTTTTATCATCTTCTTCTAGGTGTGATGTTGATACTACTATTTGCCCAAATATTTGTTTTAAACATATTAATATTATGTATCAAATTGTGTACTAACATAATTTAACACACGTGCAACATGCACGTATCGCGAAACTAGTTAATTACATGCATCACATGTAATAGCAATAGTATTATTGTAAGGCGTATTAATATATTAGTATCTATCTAGCTACTAATTTCCTCTTAACCCTCTCCATGCTGACAACAACGCCACAGTGCAACGAGCCTTCTATAAAAGTTGAATTATATAAAAATAAGGTAGAGTCTAGAAATAAAACTAACAAAAAGGTAACCTATAGTTTGGGGGTTGGGTAGAGGTTGTTTAGCCATTAACTCTATTATTTCATTTCCTTTTTTTCTATATAAGTGTATCCATATATGCAAGAAAATGTCAACCGGCGGCCAGCAGCATATATTTATTTGTTAAATTAATTATGGCTTTTGCATTACCATCATCACTTGTTTCAGTTTGTGACAAATCTTTTATCAAACCTTCCTCTCTCACCCCCTCTGCACTTAGATTTCACAAGCTATCTTTCATCGATCAATCTTTAAGTAATATGTATATCCCTTGTGCATTTTTTTACCCTAAAGTACAACAAATACTAGAAGACTCCAAAAATTCTCATGATGAGCTTTCCCATGTAGCCCACTTGCTACAAACATCTCTATCACAAACTCTAGTCTCTTACTATCCTTATGCAGGAAAGTTGAAGGACAATGCCACTGTTGACTGTAACGATATGGGAGCTGAGTTCTTGAGTGCTCGAATAAAATGTTCCATGTCTGAAATTCTTGATCATCCTCATGCATCTCTTGCAGAGGGCATAGTTTTTCCCAAGGATTTGCCTTGGGCGAATAATTATGAAGGTGGTAATTTGCTTGTAGTTCAAGTAAGTAAGTTTGATTGTGGGGGAATAGCCATCAGTGTGTGCTTTTCACACAAGATTGGTGATGGTTGCTCTCTGCTTAATTTCCTTAATGATTGGTCTAGCGTTACTCGTGATCATACGACCACAACTTTAGTTCCATCTCCTAGATTTGTAGGAGATTCTGTCTTCTCTGCACAAAAATATGGTTCTCTTATTACGCCACAAATTTTGTCCGATCTCAACGAGTGCGTACAGAAAAGACTCATTTTTCCTACAGATAAGTTAGATGCACTTCGAGCTAAGGTAATACTACCATCAGTCCATTATTGCGAGCCTTTTAAGGCTTTTCTTTTTGCACTACGTTTTTTAAAGATAAAATAATTCATCAATTTAAATTTGTGTGAAGTGGTTTGACTTGACACTTGGTTTTAGAAAGAACAAAGCTTTTTAGGATTCATATGTTGTCTTAAATATGCATAAGATTTTGTCTTACGGTATTTTTGATATTCAATAGTACTACCGTTAGCTTAGTCGTCCATTATTGTTTGTCTTACGGTATTTTTGAAAAGAATAATATTTAATAGTCTTCTTGAGACATATTTCACTTAACAAACCTAGGCTATTTAGTCTATTTGTAGAGACTAGTCTTAAACGCCCCACTTAGTTAATAATAGCACTCCACTTATTGGTGTCAAAAACTACTCTTGGACATGTCATTTACTTAATAACACTCCACTTAATTATCGAACAGTAAAGTGGAAAATATAAAAGAATGCAGTAATAAATACTTCTAGATTTTTTCTGAAATGAAAAGTACTGAATAATTATTTTAAAATAAATTTAGAATTTGGTTGACATTAATTTGGGATTGAAGGTGGCAGAAGAATCAGGAGTAAAAAATCCAACAAGGGCTGAAGTTGTTAGCGCTCTTCTTTTCAAATGTGCAACAAAGGCATCATCATCAATGCTACCATCAAAGTTGGTTCACTTCTTAAACATACGTACTATGATCAAACCTCGTCTACCACGAAATGCCATTGGAAATCTCTCGTCTATTTTCTCCATAGAAGCAACTAACATGCAGGACATGGAGTTGCCAACGTTGGTTCGTAATTTAAGGAAGGAAGTTGAGGTGGCATACAAGAAAGACCAAGTCGAACAAAATGAACTGATCCTAGAAGTAGTAGAATCAATGAGAGAAGGGAAACTACCATTTGAAAATATGGATGGATATGAGAATGTGTATACTTGCAGTAATCTTTGCAAATATCCATACCACACTGTAGATTTTGGATGGGGAAGACCTGAAAGAGTGTGTCTAGGAAATGGTCCCTCCAAGAATGCCTTCTTCTTGAAAGATTACAAAGTTGGGCGAGGCGTGGAGGCGCGGGTGATGTTGCACAAGCAACAAATGTCTGAATTTGAACGGAATGAGGAACTCCTTGAGTTCATTGCCTAATTAATTCCAAGTTTTGGAGTAATTGGACGTCATTTCCAAGTCTTTTGTGGTGTTTGATTGAAGAGAGGGATTTTACGAAATAAAGGAATACTTTTGAAACGTACGAAACAAAGGTGGGAATAATTTGTAATTGTTGTGTGTTTCATCAATATAATTACAACGGAAGTTTACGGTCAACACTTTTATATTTTTCAAATTTAAGATGCTCTTCTTGTTCATGTAGCTAGCTGTCAAAGGTTTTCACAAGTAGTAGTTAGTACTCTTCCTCAGTGTACTTAACAAACAATATTGGTAATACAACAACGGCTAAACGTATCAGACAAGAGAAAAACAAAGAGATGATTAGGGGAAACAAAAGGGTAGGTAGGTGAATTGTACAGTACAGGCATCATCATATCAAAGACAAATTAACCAGGTTGGAACAAGCACATTGCTATATAGTGAAATCATAGACGTTATTTCCATCACCAATAATGAACTGCAAAATTAAGAATTAGCGAAATAAAGCTAAAAGTCAACCGAATAGTGCCGGTCTTCTAGAGGTTAAATTATTCAATTTGGCCATGGAAAATGACAATAGTAATCCAATACTAAGTGCGCCATGGAAGAGAATGTAGAAATCACTTAGTAAGTTACTCAAGATAGATCTCCTAAACAATGGCTTACAAGGCTCCAAGTACTATTCTGCCCATAACTTATATATGTACGTATTAGTTATATATATATATATTTTTAAATTAAACCAACCACCTGATCAACTACAAACCTAATACTATTAATTATGTAGAATTTAATAACGGCATAACTTACAATCGCTAATTAATATATTGTAACTACTTCACTCTTTCTAGATCGCATTCCCAGAATCCCTCATAGCTTCGCGCACCAGCTCCATCTGCTCAGCAATTAGCTTTCACTCTCCTCAAGCATAAGTCAACCTCAGCTAACTTTAGAGCTTCCCACTTTTCCTTCATCTCATTCCTCTTCTCCACGCTAAGCACCCCGGAATTCTCTTCAAGCCACTTCTCTAAGCCAGCAAAATTTTCCACACACGGAATCAAATTCAAATTACACTTAACCTCCACAGCCTTATCCACCTCCGCGCTCTGTTTCTCTTCCTTCACTTCAAACAAAATCCCATTATCTTTAACCCCACCCTCTTGGCGCCCCTTACTTGCAGCTACATTATCCACTTTAACCACCTCAACTTGGCCCCCCTTATCACTTTTCTCCTTACCCCAAATCTTCTTCGACAATTCATACACTTTCTGCTCGTGGGCCTTCGTTAAAACCCTCTCTTTCCCCTTTTCCTCCCCAGCATTGTTCATATACTTCTTCTTCAACCTCCTAATCTTATCCTGCAACTGCGCCTTCGACACATCAACGTGCAAAGACTTCTTAATAGACTCATGAAACGCACCCAAATCAGCAACCGGGTCAGCTTTTTTCTTCGACCTGTAATCACTCATCCCTTTCAAAATAGCAATCTCATCATCTTCACTCCATAATCTCTGAAACAACTGCCGTTTCACATCCTCAGTCGCCGTTTTCTTCACTGGAGTTTCTACCTCCTTCTCTTGTTTCTTCTTAGACTTCTTCGATTCCTTTGCTTCACCTTCATCCGCTACCCGTTTCGCTCCTACAACGGAACTTGACTTCTTCGGAGAAACGAGCTTGGCGCTAGCATCCGACTTGGATCTAGGTTTCGGGGCGGATTTTTTCGGGTCATCCATGAGTTTGGAAGCAATAGGTTTTTCAACCGGGTTTGGTGTCTGGGTCACCGGATCCGGGTCGGGTTCAGACTCGGAGTCGGATTCTTCTTCTTCTTCAGAAGAAGAGGAATCTTGAGGTGGTGGCGGCTTCTTTGCAGCAGCGACTGGTGGTTTTTTCTGTGGTTCGGACTCGGACTCGGACTCGTATTCTGATTCGGATCCCGGCGAAGAAACTTCCATCTCTTCGCCGGATTCTTCTTCTTGGTAGGAATGATTGTTAGCCATTTGAGAGTGAAAGGATTTAGGTGTTTAGGGCAAAGGTACAGTGTAGGCTGTGTAGCTAATGAAGAGACATTTATCAAGTGTTCAAAGTATATAGTAAGGAGAGGAGACCCATTGGGTATTGAAGCACCATTTGTATTTTCGAGGTAGGTCAAATTAAGTTCAAATTTAAAAAGATTTAAGAATATTATTCCCTCCATTTCAAATTGGAAAATTAAGGATCGTTTGGCCATAAAAATATTTTTCTTTTTTTCGAATTTTTTTTTCACTTTTTTGAAAATTGTAATGTTTTGTCATGAAAATTCGAAAAATTATTTCGAAGTTGAATTTCAAAAAGTGAAAATAACTTTTTGTTGTTTTTATAATTTTCCACTTCCATTTTTTACTTTCATTATTATTACATATAACCTCAATCTTTAAATTTTTACATAACCCCTCTTATAACTACAACCAACCACTAAGAAAAAATTATTATATTTGTTTTTTATGGTATAACATCATTTTTAATTATTACAGATATTCTAATCTCTTTTTCTTCTTTTAATCAAAATTTACTAACGTGAAGTAAAAAATAATAAATGGCAATCTATGGCAAAAAATGAGAAATTTAATTTTTTTTTTGTCATTCTAATTTTTTGTATATGTCATAGAATGGCTATAATGATTTTAATAAATTATTAAAAAATGGTCAATAAAGTCGCATATCAAACATAACGTAACGATCCATATTTACGATGCAATAATATTCAAGGAAAATCAATATCATCAATAAAGAAAAAGCAAAAAATTAGCACTAATCTACTCAGAAATAATTCATCCGTAAATTTTTTTTAAAATACCAAATTCAATAACATAATTAATTCAAATGAAAGTAATTAAGAATTTTCATCAACAAATTTAAGAATATATAAAATATATTTATATCCATCAATCATATTTATCAAAATATATTTTCTCTATTCAATCGATTATGGTTAGATAAACTTATTTAGCTCGTGCTTGTGATATTTTAATCAAATTTTAAAAGAATAACAATCATAATAATTAGTTTTTTGTTAATTATTTTATCAATTGAAGACATATAAATTATTTTCTCAACATTTGGTTGTATGTTAGTAGGTGAATTAGTTGTTGAGTGCTTTTGATAATTTTTAAAAGTTGAGGGCATAAAATCATATTTAAAAAAAAAAAATCAAAAGTTAAAAAAAAAAAAATCAAAAATACTTGGCCAAACGCAACTCCAACTTCAACTTCATATTCAACTTCAACTCCGAAAAAAATAATTTTCATGGTCAAACGGCTACTTAGGCTTTCTCTACTTGGAGTTATCAAGAGAGGAATGGAGATACGCTAATTCGATAAATCAAGAAAAAACAATTATCGCTTAGTATTGATATTCGAGCGAAAGTTTTTTCTTCTATCCAGCACTTTTGGACTGATCATCTTACAACAACAAAGCAAGGCTAGAAATGAATCGAGTTCATTTGACTGGACTGAAAGAGCCATCAATCACTGTGCAAGGTGAGATATTTCATGATTAAGCTTTTCAGTAACAACAGAGGAAGCAACTCGTCTACTTTATTATGTTTGATTGATAATATAAATTTATAACGTCGACCAAACACAATATAAATTAAATTTGAAACTCAATCATATGATATCTCACCTTATTATATTTAACTTGTGATTATTTTACGTCACCTCTCATATAAGATAAATTAATTCAAAAATTATAATTTTAAGATAATTTAATTTGCATGAATGACACTTAGAAATAGTGCTTCAACTCGTTCAGTTTGTTTGTCATTTTTCTTTTCACACTAGTGAACGCATCCGCGCTTCACGCGATTCTAAATATTCTTTTTAAAAAAATATAAAAAAAGAATTGAAAAAATTTATCTATTGATTAGCACCTACATGTGGTTTAAAACATTTATTTATATATATTGTATAACTTTCATTTTTTTAAAATATATTAGTTGAAAGTAAAATCAAGAGGTGATAAAAGTATCAGACAATTTAACAAATGAAAGAACGGAAAAGAAAAAAAAAATTCTCTTTGTAAAATTAATATCACCCAAAACATACATTATTTATCTTTGGCAAAATGTTCTACTGGACCCCTGTACTATGTCAGTTTTGTAAGTTGGACACTTCTACTTACATATTTGTCATCTAGATCCCTGAACCCACGAAAAAACTACATTTTAAACACTTTTTGGGAGCTCATGTCATCTGCCACGTGTGTCATGTCATCTGACACGCGTGCCACATCATCTGCCACGTCATTAAAAAAAATAAATAGAAAAAGTATTACATTAAACTCCAAGTCATTTTTAAAATGCTACATAACAAATTAAATATTAAAATTAATTTAATTAAATAAGAAAAATTTATAAATTGTAGAAAAATTTGAATAATCATTTTTAAAATAAAAAAATAAATTAAAAAAAAAAGTGTTACATTAAAATTAATTAAATATTAAAATTAATTTAATTAATTAATTTAAATTTGAAATGTAAATTAGTAAAAAATTAATTAATTAAAATTCTTAACTAATTAATTTATTTAAATTAATTAAATTTTAAATTAATTAATTTATCAAATTTAAAATTCTTACCTAATTTCAAAAAAAAATTACTTAAATAATTAATTAATTTAAATATGATTTACATATTTAAAATATTTAATTTAAATTAATTGTGGGGAAATGGGCTGGGGAGGGGCTAAGTGGGGTGGGGGATGGGGGAGGGGGTTGCGTGGGGCTAGGTGGGGTGGAGGAAGGGGGTTGGGTGAGGTGGGGGGCTGAGGAAGGGGTTGCGTAAGGCTGGGTGGAATGGGGCTGGGCTGGGCTGGGTGGGGTGGGGGCTGGGGAAGGGGGAGGGGTTACGTGGGGCTGGGGCTGGGGTGGGGTGGAGGGATGAGAAGAGAGGGGTGGGTAGGGTTGGGACGAGCTGGGGTGGGGTGGAGGGCTGGGGAGAGGGGTGGATAGGGTGGGGACGAACTGGGGTGGAGGAGAGGTTGGGTGGGGTGGGGAGGGGTTGGAGAGGGGGGTGGGGTAGGAAAAAAATTTAAATTTATTATTTTAAAATTTTTAAAAATATTTTTAAATTAAAAAGGATGGAGGAAAAAAAAAAGGGGCTGGGGGGTATGGGGGTGGGGACAGGCGGGTGGGGACGGTCTGGGGTGGGGTGGGCAGGGAATTTTTTTTTAAAAAAAATTAAAAATATTTTAAAATAATTTTCTAATTTTTAAAAATATTTTTAAATTATTTTAAAAATATTTTTAAATTAAAAAAGATGGAGAGAAAAAAGTATCCTTTTTAATTTTTTTAAAAAAATTTAAATTATTTTTAAATTTTTTAAAAAAAAATAAAAATATTTTAAAATTATTTTAAAAATTTTAAAAACATTTTAAAATTATTTTAAAAATTTTAAAAACATTTTAAAATTATTTTAAAAATTTTTAAAAATATTTTAAAATTTAAAAAGATGGAGGGAAAAAAGAACCCTTTTTTTTAAATTTTAATATTATTTTTATTTTTTAAATTATTTTAATGTAAAATTGACCCCACTCGCACCCCTAGGCGAGTGGTTGCACTCTCTTTGTCCTAGTCACCATGACCTTGCCACATAGGCAAGGTCAACGGTCAAAGGGTGCGAAATGCTGTTTTTTGATGGGTTCAGGGGTCCAGATGACAAACATGTAAGTAGAAGAGTCCAACTTACAAAACTGACATAGTACAGGGGTCCAATAGATCATTTTGCCTTTATCTTACAAAATTCAACAATAATATTCCATCAAAATACACCCCCTAAAAGGAAATAAATAAATAAAACAAATGAAAAAAAAAAATACAGTAAAACCAAAACAATAAGAGGTCGTTTGCTAGAGTGTATAAGAATAATGTTGAATAAGGTATATTAGTAATGTTTGTATTATTAATGCAAGTATTAGTAATGCTGGTATTAGTTATGCAAACATTATTTCTTATACAGTGTTTGGTTTGATGTATTCAAAATAATATATATTTACATATTTTTTATAAAATAATAATTATTTACCGAAATACCCTATTTTTATATATGAGCACCAACAATTCTATACTACTGTGTATACATAGGAACACCGATATATTTGAAATACACTACTGTAGATTTCAATTCTACAGTAAAATTGATAATTTTCTAACATAAAATAAAAAAATAAAAAAACGAAAAGGAATATGAAATTCAATGTAATTCTTTTTCATGAATAAAAAGAAGACCTTTGTCTTTGTCTCACAGCAAACATCAAGCCACTGCACCGTGAGGGAAAGATTGTCAGCTAATTGGTACCCGAGGAACCAAGGCAATCAGTGGGACCCTGGCTGGAGCACATCTTGATACTTGCCAAACAACTCATCTGGTTGTTTGGTATGAAAAAAAATGAAAGCAAGCACCACCAGCTGGTGTATCCAAATACCAAAATATCCAATCATTTCCATTGTGTTGTATCCGAATACCCAAATATCTAATGAATTCATTTGTTCATTTTCATTGAAAAAGAAATTTGAGGAAGGTATTTAATCTTGAAAATTTAATTTTTACTTCTTCTCTAAATTTACTTTTCTTTGAAAACTCAATTTCACGTATTCTCTATATCCAAAAGACTTGAAACTGAAATTGATGAAATTTGATCGGAATAAAGAGAAAGAAATCGGAATAAAAGAAGATGTTTGATTAAGAAGAAGAAGTGGAGAAATGGTGGGAAAAAGAAATTAGTTATTTTGAGGGGTAAAGTTGTCATTTAATAATTCAATGCATGTATTAAAATACTTTGTATTACTAATACATGGAAAAGAGTGGGTATTAATAATGCATAGACCAATACACAATATAGTGTATAACTAATGCTTTGCATTAGTTATACAATGACAAAAAAATGTACCAAATGGAGTATTAATAATACATAAGAATAATGCATGTATTATTTTGATTAACACACTCTACCAAACGACCCCTAAGGTCACAATTTTTGGGGCTTTGGTATGGCTTTGTTTTGACTCTCTTCCATCTTTGTTCTTTTCTCTCGGACCCAACAATCAGATATTTACTTCATAATATTCACAATTCTTCTTTATCATAATGTAATTTAATGTTTGATTGATGAATTTATTACAATTAATATTTAACATTTTTTTCCTCTTCAGATTCAAGAGGTTAATTATCATCTTTAATATTGTCATTAATTTTTTTTAGTTACATAAGATGTCTTTAAGATACAATGAACTTTTATCTGGTAATTTTCACAATTCTTCTTTGACATAATGTATTTATATGTTTAGCGTTTGATTAATGGATTTATTACAATTAATATTTTCCATATCTTTCCTCTTTAACGTTGTCGTTATTTTATTTTTTTTCAATTACATAAGATATCTTTAAGATACAATTAACTTTTTTTCCCAAAAGACTATGGTTGTCATATTTTGAATAAAGTCAGATATACTATTTTGAACCAACAGAAATTATGAATTTACACCAATTAGAAATTCATATAAAATACAAAAAAAATAAAATAGAGAGAATATTTTAAAATTAATTAAGAATACAACGTCATTATTGCAATCTTTATCATTAAAAAAAAAATATGAAGAAAATGTACAATCTTTCAAACTCTCGTCGACATTCACTTCACAAGCCGATTACCGTTCAATTCTTTCAGATGATTGAGCATTTTACCAAGTCTGAAAAAGCTGCTAAATTAAATCACCTGAATAACAAATTAAAGGAAACAACATGTGATAAAAGAAGAAAATGATTTTACCTCATATTACAAATCCAATAAAATAATTAAAATACGAGAGACAATAGATAGTAGCAGAAGTTCACAACAATCAGATGTTTATCTCATAATTTTCATAATTCTTCTTTACCATAATGTATTTATATGTATAGTATTTGATTGATAAATTTATTACAATTAATATTTGTTATTTCTTTCCTCTTCATATTCAAGAGGTTAATTGTCATTTTTAATATTTTCATTAATTTTTTTCAGTTACATAAAATGTCTTTAAGATACAATGAACTTTTTTTTTTCAAAAGACTATGGTTGGCATATTTTGACTAAAGTAAGCGGCACAATTTTGAACCAAAAGAAATTATGAATTTACACCAATTAGAAATTCATATAAAACACGAAATAAAATAAATACATAGAGAGAATATATAAAAATTAATTAAAAATACAATGTTATTATTGTAATCTTTATCATTAAAAAATAAAAAAATGAAGAAAATGTACAATCTTTCAAACTCTCGCCGACATTCACTTCACAACTCGATTACCATTCAATTCTTCTAGACGATTGAGCATTTTACCGAGTCTGAAAAAGTTACTAAATTAAATCAATTGAACAACAAATTAAAGGAAATAACATGTGATAATTTATTTATTTTACCTCATATTGCAAATTCAATAAAACAATCGAAATACAAGAGACAATAGATAGAAGCAGAAGTTTTGTGAAAATTGCAACTAAATTGATTAGTAAGAAAAACTCACTCGATCACTTCTAAAGTTTTTTTTTTTTTTTTTTTTAAATTAGGAGAAAATGGTAAAGAAAAAAAGTCTCACCAAAGAGACACCAAAAATTGAACGCACATTAGCATATCATCGCATGACACGAAGAATACAAGACTGGTTGTGATCATCGCATGACATGAAGAATACAAAACTGGTTGTCATGCCAACATCTCTGTTGGTATTTATAGTAAAACAATAAACATGTATTTATGAAAATATTGAAAAATATGGGAGGTGAAAGATGTGAAACTGAAATAAAATAATGTTCCTATTTACATCAGTATTAAATAGATTGAATTAATGAGTATTAGTGGGAAAGGAATGTGGGTAAATAAAAATAATGAATAATTAATTTTTTTTAGTTTGCAAAATGAATTATAAAGTTCAAAAAAACTACAAAAATAATTTATCTCGTAATTTTCATAATTTTAGTGTTTGATTGATGAATTTATTACAATTAATATTTTTCGTTTCTTTCCTCTTTAATGTTGTCATTAATTTTTTTTCAAGTTACATAAGAATATTTAAGATACAATGAACTTTTTTTTTCAAAAGACTGTGGTTGACATATTTTGAATAAAGCCAGAGATACTATTTTGAACCAAAAGAAATTATGAATTTATTCCAATCAAAAATTCATATAAAATACCAAATAAAAATAAAAGCATAGAGAGAATATATAAAAACTAATTAAGAATACAACGTCATTATTGTAATTTTTATCATTAAAAAAAATAAAGAAAATGTAAAATCTTTCAAACTCTCGTCGACATTCACTTCACAAATCGATTACCGTTCAATTCTTCTAGTCTGAAAAAGCTACTAAATTAAATCACCTGAATAACAAATTAAAGGAAACAACATGTGATAAAGTAAATGATTTTACCGGATATTGCAAATCCAATAAAATAATCAAAATACGAGACAATAAATAGTAGCAGAAGTTCACAATAATCAGATATTTATCTCATAATTTGCACTATTCTTCTTTACCATAATGTATTTATATGTCTAGTATTTGATTGATGAATTTATTACAATTAATATTTGTCATTTCTCTCCTCTTCATATTCGAGAGGTTAATTATCATCTTTAATATATATATTTTTTTTCAGTTACATAAAATGTAGCTCTTTTTTTTTCAAAAGACTATGGTTGGCATATTTTGAATAAAGAAAGAGACACTATTTTGAACCAAAAAAAATATGAATTTATACCAATTAAAAATTCATATAAAACACAAAATAAAATAAAAATATAGAGAGAACATATAAAAATTAATTAATAATACAACATTATTATTGCAATCTTTATCATTAAAAAATAAAAAAAATGAAGAGAATGTACAATCTTTCAAACTCTCGCCGACATTCACTTCACAAGTCGATTACCATTCAATTTTTCTAGACGCTTGAGCATTTTACCGAGTCTCAAAAAGTTACTAAATTAAATCAACTCAATAACAAATTAAAGGAAACAACACGTGATTAAAAAGATTTTTTTTTTTTACCTCATATTGCAAATTCAATAAAATAATCAAAATACAAGAGACAATAGAAAGAAGCAGAAGTTTTGAGAAAATTACAAATAAATTGATTAGTAAGAAAAAATCACTCACTTCTAAAGAAAAAAAAAAGAAGAAATTAGGAGAAAATGATAAAGAAAAAAAGTCTCACCAAAGAGACACCAAAAATTAAACGCAAAGTAGCATATCATCGGATGACATGAAGAATACAAAACTAACTGCGATCATCGCATGACATGAAGAATACAAAGCTAGTTGTCATGCCAACATCTCAGTTGGTATTTATAGTAAAACAATAAACACGTATTTATGAAAATATCAAAAAATATGGGAGGTGAAAGATGTGCAGCTGAAATTAAATAATGTTCCTATTTACAACAGTATTAAATAGATTGAATTAATGAGTATTAGTAGAAAAGGAATGTGTGTAAATAAAAATAATGAATAATTAATTTATTTTTTGCTTGCAAAATGAATTAAAAAGTCTAAGAAAACTACAAAAGCTTTTATCTCATAATTTTCACAATTCTTTTTTAACATAATGTATTTATATGTTTAGTGTATGATTGATGAATTTATTACAATTAATATTTCTCGTTTTCTTCCTCTTCAATGTTGTCATTAATTTTTTTTTCCAGTTACATAAGATATCTTTAAGATACAATGAACTTTTCTTTTTTTCAAAAGACTATGGTCGGCATATTTTGAATAAAGTCAGAGATACTATTTTGAACCAAAAGAAATTATGAATTTACACCAATTAGAAATTCATATAAAATACAAAATAAAAATAAAAACATAGAGAGAATATATAAAAAATAATTAAGAATACAAGTCATTATTGTAATTTTTATCACTAAAAAAAAAAATAAAAAATATGAAGAAAATGTACAATCTTTCAAACTCTCGTCAACATTCACTTCACAAGCCAATTACCGTTCAAGTCTTCCAGAAGATTGAGCATTTTACCTAGTCTGAAAAAACAACTAAATTAAATCACCTGAATAACAAATTAAAGGAAACAACACGTGACAAAAGAAAATGATTTTACCTGATATTACAAATTCAATAAAATAATCAAAATACGAGAGACAATAGATAGTAGCAAAAGTTCACAACAATCAAATATTTATCTCATATTTTTCATAATTCTTCTTTACCATAATGTATTTATATGCTAGTATTTGATTGATGAATTTATTACAATCAATATTTGCCATTTCTTTCCTCTTCATATTCAAGAGGTTAATTATCATCTTTAATATTTTCATTCATTTTTTTTTCCAGTTACATAAAGTATCTTTTAATATACAATGAGCTTTTTTTTTTTTTTTTCAAAAGACTATGGTTGACATATTTTGAATAAAGTCAGAGACACTATTTTGAATCAAAAGAAATTATGAATTTGCACCAATTAGAAATTCATATAAAACACAAAATATAATAAAAACATAGAGAGAATATATAAAAAGTAATTAAGAATACAACGTTATTATTGCAATCTTTATCATTAAAAAAATTAGAAATAAAGAAAATTTACAATTTCAAACTCTTGTCGACATTCACTTCACAACCCTATTACCATTCAATTATTCTAGACGATTGAGCTTTTTACCGAGTCTGAAAAAGTTACTAAATTAAATCAACTGAACAACAAATTAAAGGAAACAATATGTGATAAACGAAGAAAATAATTTTACCTCATACTGCAAATTAAATAAAAAAATTGCAATACAAGAGACAGTAAATAGAAACGGAAGTTTTGTGAAAATTGCAACTAAATTGATTAGTAAGAAACACTCACTCACTTCTAAAGAAAAAGAAGAAGAAGAAAATGGTAAAGAAAAAACAATCTCACCAAAGAGACACCGAAAATTGGACGCACAGTAGCATATCATCGCATAACATGAAGAATGCAAAACTGGTTGCGATCATCGCATGACATGAAGAATACAAAACTAGTTATCATGCCAACATCTCTGTTGGTATTTATAGTAAAACAATAAACATTTATTTATGAAAATATTGTAAAATATGAGGGGTGAAAGATGTGTAATTGAAATGAAATAATGTTTCTATTTACATCAGTATTGAATAGATTGAATTAATGAGTATTAGGCTCCATTTGTTTTTTTTTAAGATTCAGACGTCTGAATCTGAATGCACATCTGAATAATTAAGATGTTGTCTCTAGATTTGAAAACTGAATGATTAAGACTGTTTGTTTTTTTCAACATCTGAATGTGTAAAAAAAAATTATTTGTATACATAATAAAATAAAAAATACAATTCAAATAAAAAATTAATTATATATTAAAAAAGTATGTAATTTAATACAACAAAATTATTAGTATTTGATTGAGAAAAAATATCTATGTTTGTTAGTGATAGTGGAGATGGCTTATAATGGTGGTTGCGGTGATGATGATTGATGTTAGTGATTAATAATGTTAGTGGTGATAATTGTGATGGTTGGTATTGTAGTGACTGTTATGATGGTGGCGATTGATGGTGGTGGTGGTTGTTGTGATGTGACGTTGCTTGATGTTAGTAGTTTAAGGTGTTGATTGTGTTGGCTGAAACATGAATGCATGATGATTGACGATGTATTGGTGCTAGTTGGAGATGTTATTTTTTGTGATTGTGGAGATGATTGTTAGTAGAGATAAATTGTAGCGATGGTACTGGTTAAAGTGATGGTAGAGGTGGCGTTACTAATGACAATTGTGGTGGCGACCAAAGAATGTGTAGAGGTTGTGATGTATTAGTGGTAGTTAGTGGTGGTGTTAGTTGTGATAAATGAGTTGGTTGGTAGTAGAGATTGACCGGTAGTGGTTGTTGATTGTGGTGTTGTTGACGGCAATGGTGGTGGTGAATATAAGTAGAATAAAAGAGGTAGTAGGTGTGACAACATTTGACAATTGTGGTTGGTAGCGCTATTTTTTGTTGATGGTGGTTGTGATGGTGGAGGTGGTTGGTGGTGGTGGGTGGTGGTTGACAATGGTGACAGTGTCAGAGGTGGTTAGTGGTGGTGACTGCTAAATATGAATAGAGTCATGAATATTATCCAACACCAGAATATCCCTTCAGACCTATTAAAACTTAGTTCTAGATCTGAATGATTAAGACCTATTAAGAGTTAAAACCTTAATAAAAAACAAATGCGCTTAATGGTCTAAAGTCTGAACTATTTAGATTCGGACCTCCATTAAGTGCAAACAAATGAGGCCTTAGTTGGAAATGAATGTGGGTAAATAAAAATAATGAATTATTAATTTTTTTAAATTGCAAAATGAATTAAAAGGTTTTTAAAAACTACAAAAAAGATAAATAAGATTCTAAACCTTAGAGAGCGCCACGTCAACAAAGCCATATTTCTCCTTTATATATATATATGGGCAAAGGTACAAATATACCCTCAAACTTTGATAAATGGTACAAATATACCCTTCGTTATACTTTTGGTACAAATATACCTTTACCATTAATGAAAAGGTACAAATATACCTTTATCACTAATGGTGGGACACGTGTCACGATCGTGTTCCTCCATTAGTGATAAGGGTATATTTGTACCTTTTATAATTTACTTTCTCCGTTCCATATTAGTTAATCATTTTGTTAGAAATAATTATTTTATATTAATTGTCCATTGTACTAAATAAAAAAAGCAATGATTAAATTTAGATTATATTATCCTTGTAGTTAATTCATTCTGAAAGTCTTCACATTTGTTTATAAGGTTTTCAAGATTTTTTTTATAGTGTGAATTCGTAAAAGAAAAACTTACCAAAATATACTATATTTTTTTTTTTTATCATTTATAGCTGTATAATTTTAATAATGCATGATCTTACTATCTAATAAGAGGGAAAGGCCACGTAAGCAGGCAACTCTCCGTCAGCAAGCCTACTACTCCTGTCTGCTTCATCAACTACTTGTTTCATGATTTTACTATATCATCTCTAATTAATTATTACAAGTAATTTATGTATTAAAATTTAATAATATTTAATAAAAAATAAATTATATATTTTTATTTTTTAATAAATAAATAAATAAATATATATATAATTTTACAAAGATTAATTAATTCGATAAATTAATAATAGTAATAACTAACTATTCTTTGATGACAATATTTTCACTTCAAACATGAGTCTATTATCGAATTAATTATTTTTTGTAATCTTTTTTTTTTATATATATATATATATATATTAATTTATTTTTTATTAAATATTATTAATTTTTTACAAAAACAGACTCATGTTTGAAGTGAAAATATTGTCATCAAAGAATAGTTAGTTATTACTAATATTAATTTATCGAATTAATTTATCTTTGTAAAATTATATATATATTTATTTATTTATTAAAAAATAAAAATATATAATTTATTTTTTATTAAATATTATTAAGTTTTTAATACATAAATGACTTGTAATAATTAATTAGAGATAATATAGTAAAATCATGAAGCAAGTAGCTGATGAAGCAGACAGGAGTAGTAGGCTTGCTGACGGAGAGTTGCCTGCTTCCGTGGCCTTTCCCTCTTATTAGATAGTAAGATCATGCATATATTAAAATTATACAGCTATAAATGGTAAAAGTTTTTAAATATAGTATATTTTGGTAAGTTTTTCTTTTACGAATTCTCACCCTAAAAAAAATCTTGAAAACTTTATAAACAAATGTGAAGACTTTCAGAATGAATTAACTACAAGGATACTATAATTTAAATTTAATTAATATTTTTTTTATTTAGTATAATAGACAATTAATACAAAATAGTTATTTTTAACAAAATGATCAACTAACATGGAACAGAGAAAGTAAATTATAAAATTGAAAAAGGTACAAATATACCCTCGAACTTTGATAAATGGTACAAATATACCCTTATCACTAATGGAGGAACACGATCGTGACACGTGTCCCGTCGTTAGTGATAAAGGTATATTTGTACATTTTCATTAACGATAAGGGTATATTTGTACCCAAAGTATGACGGAGGATATATTTGTACCATTTATCAAAGTTCGAGGGTATATTTGTACCTTTGCCCTATATATATTGATTAATCCGAAGAAAGTAGTCGATACAAAAGTTAAAATTACATATTTTTTATTTTTTGAGTAGCGGTATTTCCTTCTTGTTCAATATATATCCATTAGCCACATCTAATTAGCTTGGTAAACTTTAAGTTTGATTATAAAATGTTTTAATGTGAGAAAGTTATCATAATTTTTGTTGTAAGAAAATATAAGAATGTAAAGCTAAGAGGTCATTATCTCACTATTGAGATTTTCTTTTCCAATCCCAATAATGTTCATGAGTTGTAAGAGTAATTTAGTAGACAAAAAAAATTAAAATAAAGTGTGGGGTCCAAAAAAGTCGACAAAAGGCTACACGTGGCCAGCAAATATCAATTCATTTAAAGTAGCTCTTGAAATGACTAAATTGCTCCCGGCATGTTGAGGAGGAAGAGGTGCTTGCTTGTAGTTGTAGACCAAATTGATTCTTATATAATAAGGTAATAATAACAACATATAAAAATATATAAACACCTCTTATACAACATATATACCGAAAAATAATTTAACAATAATTTTGTTAATGTGAAATCTATTTCTAAGAGTGAAAACGACAAATAATGTTTGACTAAGGATGTGTTTGGTAGGATGGAAAATATTTTTCATGGAAAATGTTTTCCTGAAAAAAGTTTTTCTGGAGAATAAGTTGGTTTTCTACTTATTTTCTCATATTTGGTTGACGAGTGAAAAATATTTTATGGTGTTTGGTTGGTGAGTAAAAAATATTTTTTTATATTTTCTAGTGTTTGATTGGTGAGTGAAAAAATATGTTTTAGAAAACACTACTAACTGTTAACTAGTATATTAGTGCCTCTAGCAACTCAACAATTTGTAAGAACTAATTTAAGTATAGCAAATAATATCAATATTGAATACTAAAATATTACAATCACCAAATTTAATCAACTACTAATTAGCAAATATAAGAGACATTTTTCAACATTTTATTAGGACAATTTCAAGATACTACAATCAATAGAAATACAACGGAACGACAAGCTTATTCAACCTTGTGAAACAAGCTACATCGGTGACAAAATGAAATATGCAATTAGCAAAAGTAGCATAGGTAAGTCTTTCTCTATGCATATGTAAATAACAATACATTCAACGAGTATTGAAAAAGAAAAAAAACCGGGCTTCACTATTTTTTATTTTGAGCAGTGAAAAATTGAAGCAAAGCACAGTGAAAAATATTTCCGAGTAATGTGAATTTTTTAAAAAATGTCAATATTAGTGTTGATGGGGTGGGGAGAGGGGTGGGGGTGGGGGCATAAGTCACATTTGTCATTTTCTGATAAATGACTTCCCTTGGTCCATGAGAAAAGTCATTTTCCCTCAAATGGAGGAAAATGAGTTGTTATGGAAAACATTTTTCCAACATTTAACTACAACCAAATAAGAGAAAATAAGAAAATAGTTTCCAGAAAACATTTTCCATCATACCAAACACACCCTAAGGGATCCATAAGCATAGATGAATAATGAATTAATTGTTGAAGTTTATTTTAGCTACTGCAATAACTTTTTTAGTATAATAAGTTCTTAATTTTTAGGATAAATTTGAATTAGATATAGATTAATTTGTTGAGGTAGTTTAGATTTTTGAATTTCAAATTATGCAAATTTATTGTTTCAAGTTGGATATTTAAAGTCCTCTATGCTTAGTAAAATTATTGAAAACTGTTAAAAGCTTATTGAAAGTTATTCAAAAAGAGTCATTTTAACCCCTTTTGCTGCTCCATTTAAAAAAAATAATAATAAAATCAACGGTGGTATCAAGAGCCTCATTATCTTACGGGATCTGTGAGTTCTTCCAAAGTTCTACCATACCATTATCGGGCTATTTTTTTAACCTATCGGGGCTATTCATTTTAACCTGTTAGGATTATCATTTTCAATCCATGCTTATTTTCAAAGGTAGGGCTATTTTCAATCAAAAAGATGTCAAGCAACAGTCTTTTTTTGAATGCCCCAAAAATTTTCACCGATAAAAAATATCAAATTTGGTCCGTGACAAAATCATATCTTGACATCTATCCTTTATGTGATGTTATGATGGGTGAAAAATCCTTACAACAGTGTGCAACACCTATGAAAGTACTTCCAAACAAGACAAGATTGTTGGCGGTATTTTTTCATAAAAGAATCAAAAGAAAGAAGAGAAAGATCAATATCAAAAAGAAAAAGTGCATCAACTACGGGAACAAAAATTGAGGAGGAGCAATCTTTTAAAATTGCAGTAACTAAAGTAAAGGAGAAGTGTTGAATTTTACTTTAGTTACTGCAGTTACTTTTTTAGTATAATAAGTTCCTAATTTTTAGGATAAATTTGCCTTTGAAATTTGTCTTAGAGATTACTTTGTTGAGATAGTTTAGATTTTTTAATTTTTAATTATACAAATTTGATGTTTCAAATTGGCTATTTAAAGTCGTCTTATGCTTAATAAAATTATTGAAAGTAGTTAAAATCTTAGAAAGTCATTTCAATCCAAAGACAGTCATTTTAGCTCATTTTTGCTGCCCCATTTTTTTTTTTAAATCAACATTAATCTAACAGTTCAATTCATGATAGCAACAATGATATTACCTACTTAATTACCTTATTATGACTAATTAGTTAATTCCCATTTGTGAACTCGGAACCAAAATAAGCCACAAAATAAAAAAAGTGATCAAAATACGTCACCTATTTAAAAAGTTACCAAAATAGGCTAAATGTAATAAATTATTACGTTTTCTACTTTTTTCTTAACGATCAACTAACGGTCAACACGATTTGCAAAACGTAATAATTTATTACGTTTTGCACAAAAAATCAAAACAAAAAAACAGTGTGCTGTCACATCTTCTTTATGTCAAATCATGTAGTTTGTAATAATTTATTACGTTTTACAAACAGTGTTTGTAAAACGTAATAATTTATTACAAACTACAAACAATGTTTGTAAGTTGTAATAAATTTTTACAACTTACATCTAACCACATCACATCACCTTTACTTTTCTCACTTTTAAATTTAACTCACCTCACCCCACCCCACTTTTAAATGTAACCCACCTCACCCCTTGTAGAACTCTCTCACCCCACCCCTAACCCACCCAACCACCCCTGCCCCTGCCCTTTTTTTTTTTGTCTTTTTATTTTTTTATTTTTGTATTAAGACTTTGTTTTCTTCCTTTTCAAGTTTAAGTTGTTAGTAAAGAATTAAGGTAGCTAGTGTCCATTTTTGGATTCATACTAAGCTTCACTACTAAACTTCATTTGAAGAATTTTCATCGGTACCCCACTCCCTTTTACTTAGTTTTTTTTTTTTGTGTGCTAAAAATATGATTTTTTTTTTTCCGATTAATGTTTCATATTAGTTTCTGATTAGTGTTTTGATTAGGATTTTGAGAAAACTTACATAGATAAACACATTTTTTATTATAATTAATAAAGTAAGAAATCACAATTTAAGTTATGGGTGTATAAAAATCAAATCGATAAAAATTTTATTGACTTATCTTTATTGGGTTAACGAATTTTTAATGATTTTATAAAAAAATTATTTTGTTATTGATTCGATTTTAATTTTTTTATTGGGTTATTGGGTAAATTGATAACCGATTAAGATTATACGAAATTATTATTTACACCCTCTATATATATATAAACTAGAGAAGCATGACCCGTGTCAGCACGGACCCAACATTAAGATATTTATTTGTCTTTTCAATCTTGATATATTTAAATAAGGGGTGGGGTGGGTTACATTTAAAAGTGGGGTGGGGTGAGTTAAATTTAAAAGTGGAAAAAGCAAATGTGATGTGATGCGGTTAAGTGTAAGTTGTAATTATTACAACTTACAAACACTGTTTGTAGTTTGTAATAAATTATTACGTTTTACAAACATTATTTGTAAAACGTAATAAATTATTACAAACTACATGATTTGACATAAAGAAGATGTGACAGCACACTGTTTTTTGTTTTTTGTGCAAAACGTAATAAATTATTACGTTTACAAACCGTGTTGACCGTTAAGAAAAAAGTGAAAAACGTAATAATTTATTATATTTAACTTATTTTGATAACTTTTTTAAATAATTGACCTATTTTGATTACTATTTTTATTTTGTGGCTTATTTTGATTCGGAGTTCCCCATTTGTTCATATCCTTCATCTTTATCACAAGAGAATCACAATTAGAAGAACCTAAATTACCAATGATATATTAGAGTTTCACTTGTGAAAGTTCGGAATGAAGTAAAAGTTACGGTCTCCTGGACAGTGTCTTTTTCTAATTCACATTTCAAAAACTAATTCAAATGAAAAAAAGATTGTCCAAACCTTATAAATTAATCATACATCGCATTCATCACATATATGAGATTTTTTTCTTTCTTCTAATAATTATAAATCTGAATGATCAGAATCTATGCTATTTTTAACAATCTCTAATCCTGCTCATTCTTCTTCTTTCTCACACGTCGACTCTCCCCTATTTTTTTTTTCCTGCAAATAAAATATTCTAATTTTTATATGTAATCTCCTAATCCCTATCTTTAATCTCTAATCTATATTTTTATTTGTAATCTTTAATCTCCGATTTCAATCTCTAATTTCTAATCTATAATCTCTATCTCTATTTCTAATATATTAAAAATGTGAAAGACGTTAGAAATATTGTCTGAACTTTTTTGCCCTTTATTAAAAGTTTTCGATTTAAACAAAATCATTCTTTTACTATTTTTTCAAATTTTTATACAATTTTCTCAATTGAATATATTTGGTAGGCTTAGGAGTCTATTTTAGGTGCCGTAGGTTTTGTTGTTCATTTTATGTTATGTATTAATACCAGTAACCTACATTTATTATAGGTGGGAGCTATTTTAGTTGGTTAGATGTAACCTAATAAATAAAGTAATCCCATTATTTATTTTCATTAAATATTATTTAGTATTGAATAGAATGGTACTAATATTTTATTAAGACTTTTTTCAACAATTAGGATTTTGAATCATACTAAGCCCGCACGTACATAAATTTGCGTGAGTCGAATTAGATTTTCTATTTCCACTTAGTGTAGTGATTTAGCTTCTTCTTCTTAGCTTCTTCTTCTTCTTCTTTTTTTTTGGCAAAAGAATAATTTTAATTCCAAAGAAACTTTACTTTGTGTTGTATCAGAAGATAATATATGTCCGCGTAGTATTAGAAGATTAAATTTCGTTTTCTATTTGTAGTATTTTTTTTTCTTTTTGGTAGTACGCTTCATCTTGCTGCTTCCTCTTAAACTTCATCTGTCATAAATGCGAGGTTTGTTCATTTTGTGGGAAGGGATTAGGATTTGTACATTTTTTTATCATCTTCTTCTAGGTGTGATGTTGATACTACTATTGGCCCAAATATTTGTTTTAAACATATTAATATTATGTATCAAATTGTGTACTAACATAATTTAAAACACATGCAATGCGCGTACCGTGAAACTAGTTACATGCATCACATATAATAGGAATAATATTATTGTAAGACTCAATATATTACTAGTATTTACTAATTTCTTCTTAACCGTCTCCATGCTGACAACAACGCCACAGTGCAACCAGCCTTCTATACGTTGAATATCAAGGGGTGATACCAACATGGGTTGTGGTGCAGTGGATGAGACTGCTTCATCCTTAACCAGAGGTTTAGGGTTCGACCCTGGGTATGGAGAAAATTATGTTGGGAGTGCTGCCACCTTAATGAGCCTGCAACGCACGATCCGGACTAGTCGAGGCTCCAATGTAGGGACACCGGAGGGAAAAAAATAAATCAAGGGGTGATAAAAATAAGGTAAAGTTTAGTAATAAATAACCTATAGTTTGGGGGTTGGGTAGGGGTTGTTTAGCCATTAACTCTATTATTTCATTTCCTTTTGTCTATATAAGTGTATCCATATATGCAAGAAAATGTCAAACAGCAGCATATATTGCATATATTTGTTAAATTAATTATGGCTTTTGCATTACCATCATCACTTGTTTCAGTTTTTGACAAATCTTTTATCAAACCTTCCTCTCTTACCCCTTCTACACAGAGATTTCACAAGCTATCCTTTGTGGATCAATCCCTCAGTAATATGTATATCCCTTTTGCATTTTTTTACCCTAAAGTACAACAAAGAGAAGAGATCTCAAGGAATTCTCATGATGAACTTTCCCATGTAGCCCACTTGCTACAAACATCTCTATCACAAACTCTAGTCTCTTACTATCCTTATGCAGGAAAGTTGAAGGACAATGCTACTGTTGACTGTAACGATATGGGAGCTGAGTTCTTGAGTGTTCGAATAAAATGTTCCATGTCTGAAATTCTTGATCATCCTCATGCAGCTCATGCAGAGGGCATAGTTTTTCCCAAGGATTTGCCTTGGGCTAATAATTATGAAGGTGGTAATTTGCTTGTAGTTCAAGTAAGTAAGTTTGATTGTGGGGGAATAGCCATCAGTGTGTGCCTATCACACAAGATTGGTGATGGTTGCTCTGTGCTTAATTTCCTTAATGATTGGTCTAGCGTTACTCGTGATCATATGACGACAACGACTCTAATTCCTTCTCCTAGGTTTATAGGAGATTCTGTCTTCTCTACACAAAAATATGGCCCTCTTATTACGCCACAAATAGTGTCCGATCTTAGTGAATGCGTACAGAAAAGATTCATTTTTCCTACAGACAAGTTAGATGCACTTCGAGCTAAGGTAAGACTACCATCACTCCATTATTGTCAGTCTTTTAAGATTTTCTTTTGCAATACATTTTTGAAATATAATAATCCACCAAATTAAATTTGTATGGAAGAATGGTTTGATTTGACATTGGGTTTTAGATAGAACGGAAGTTTTTTAGGATTCATGTGTTGCCTTAAATATGCGTAAGATTTTAATTTGTCTTCCGGTATTTTTGGTATTAACACTACCATTAGTCGTTCATTTTTGTTTGTCTAATGGTATTTTTGAAAAGAAAAACGTTTAATAATCTTGTTGAGATATAATAATAATCAAGAAAACAAACACGTGTTTTCTATAACGTTTTAATCTTTTAAATGAGATGATCATATACTTCCAACATGCATGATACCACATGCAGCAGGCAGAGGCCCTCAATTCGACATGTTAACAAGCCTGGGCTATTAGTCTATTTGTAGAGACTACTCTTAAACGCCTCACTTAGTTAATAGCACTCCACTTATTGGTGTCAAAAACTACTCTTGGACATGTCCTTTATTTAATAACACTCCACTTAATTATCGAACAGTAAAGTGGAAAATATAAAAGAATGCAGTAATGAATATTTCTTGTTTTTCTGAAATGACAAGGAGTACGAATTATTTTAAAATAAATTTAGTTTGGTTGACATTAATTTGGGGTTGAAGGTGGCAGTAGAATCAGGAGTAGAAAATCCAACAAGGGCAGAAGTTGTTAGCGCCCTTCTTTTCAAATGTGCAACACAGGCATCATCATCATCATCATCATCATCATCATCATCATCATCATCATCATCATCATCATCATCATCATCATCATCATCATCATCATCATCATCATCATCATCATCATCATCATCATCATCATCATCATCATCATCATCATCATCATCATCATCATCATCATCATCATCATCATCATCATCATCATCATCATCATCATCATCATCATCATCATCATCATCATCATCATCATCATCATCATCATCATCATCATCATCATCATCATCATCATCATCATCATCATCATCATCATCATCATCATCATCATCATCATCATCATCATCATCATCATCATCATCATCATCATCATCATCATCATCATCATCATCATCATCATCATCATCATCATCATCATCATCATCATCATCATCATCATCATCATCATCATCATCATCATCATCATCATCATCATCATCATCATCATCATCATCATCATCATCATCATCATCATCAATGCTCCCATCAAAGTTGGTTCACTTCTTAAACATACGTACAATGATCAAACCCCGTCTACCACGAAATGCCATTGGAAATATCTTGTCCACGTTCTCCACAACAGCAACTAACGAGCAGGACATTGAGCTGCCAAGTTTGGTTCGTAATTTGAGGAAGGAAGTTGAGGTGGCGTACAAGAAAGACCAAGTCGAACAAAATGAACTGATCCTAGAAGTAGTAGAATCCATAAGAAAAGGTAAAATGCCATTTGAAAATAAGTATGGATATCATGAGAATGTGTATATTTGCAGTAATCTTTGCAAATACCCATACGACACTGTAGATTTTGGATGGGGAAGACCTGAAAGTGTGTGTACAGCAAATGGTCCCTTCAAGAATGCCTTCTTCTTGAAAGATTACAAAGCTGGGCGAGGCGTGGAGGCGCGGGTGATGTTGCACAAGCAACAAATGTCTGAATTTGAACGCAATGAGGAACTCTTTGAATTTATTGCCTAACTGGATGTTTGATTGAAGAGGGATTTTACCCAATAAAGGTAGGAATAATTTGTAATTGTTATGTGTTTCATCAATATAATTTCAACGGAAGTTTACGGTCAACACACTTACATTATTTTTCAAATTTAAGATGCTCTTCTAGCTCATGTAGCTAACTGTCAAAGGTTTTCACAACTAGTAGTTGGTACTCTTCCTCAATGTACTAGACAAAACAATATTGGTAATACAACAGAGGCTAAACGTACCAGACAAAAAATATTGGCATGAGAACAACACAGAGATGATTAGAGGAAACAAAAGGGTAGGTATATAGGTGAATTGTACAATACAGGCTGATATCAGCATATCAAAGACAAATTAACCAGCTTGGAACAGGCACATTGCTATATAGTACTACTCCACGGTGTAAACAAGATCCTAGAATTCAAGAACAAGCATAAGAAAACTTCTCTCAAGTGAGTTAGGCTCCAACAAGGGAATGGCGTCGTTGTACGTCCTTATGGTATGGCCCATCATTGTATTTTGTTTAGAGTTGAAAGTTCTCCCAACCAAAATTTGCATGAACAAAATGATCCTAATTCTTCTTCCTTTCGCCATATATCAAGAGCACAACAAAGACAACAAGGATTCCTGCAGTAGCAAACAAGAGTTGATCAGTGGACTGAACATGGGGGGTCCCGAATCCATTGTTTGGACTGCTATTTCCATCAGCTCTGAAGAGATACAGAAAAACTATTCTGGGCACAATAGAGTGTTTGACTGAGTTGAAAACAAACGTAAATGATATGGACAGAGAGGAGGAGATAGAGAAGAGAGCAGATACCTATGACGAGGAAACTCCACGGTGAAATGATGCCAAGGATGCTTAGAATCAATAGAGAGAAAACTGCCTATCGCATCAGACAGACGAAAGATTTCACAATTTAGTAGATGAATGCGCCAGTTCACAAAGTAATGGAAACAGTGCTACTCCTACTAATTACTTTTGGCCAACAGGATCAGGAAAGCCTAGAAAGTCCCCTGGGTTCAACTTTTGTCGGGATTAGTTAATTTTTGAGAAGCAAAAAGGGCAAAAAAAACATTCCTGATGATATACTGGAAGTAGTGGATTCCATCTCCATGGCATGGCCAAACCATCATAATCAATCTCAAGTAATTTGGGATTGAGGGATAGTTGATTGATTAATATTTTGATTCAGAAAATATCACTGCTATTGTTCGAAAATAATCTACATCATTATGTGAATTTAAATTCTTGAAACTTACGAAAGTTATTTTCAAAAATCTCAAATGCAAGTGTCAAATATTCTTGGATATTGCCATACAATGTTGTTCTGTGCAATAGATTGGACGGACCAAAAGAAAACGTAAGAAATTTTGTATTATAATTACACTAGGAATATGTATTTTATCAGAGTACGCAAGTCTACTCAATTCATAACCATATGAGAAAACGACCATGGCTTTGCATTAGCTTCTGAAATTAAATAGTAAGGAGTCTTTATCAATTTTTTGCTCCACAAGAAAGGGTGTATGTATTAATAATTACCATGAGGAAGAACCGTTTAAAAAGAGCTGCAGACGATTTAGAAGAACCATCCTTTCCCGACCCATGTTCAGCTCTCAGATGCGGATAGGATTCAATTGTCCTCCTTAGCCCCTCCTGAAGAAAATAGAGTCACGCCTTACAACTTAAATGAATTATGCAATGAGAATAAAAACAAAAAGAAACAGTAGAAAATGATCGATTGTAAAAAGATGAGGCTCCATAGCAAAATGGTAAATTAAATTTGTAAAAAGATATGAGGCACAAATATAACATCCGAATATCAGTGTCTTAAATGAAATGTAAGTTGAAAGCCACTTTTCTCTTGCATTCACTATCAAAGGCAAAGAATATAATTTCGCAGAAAATATTTTACCATATTTTTATCACATGAAAAGATTCAAAATACCAAATAAAAAGGTTGGGACTATCTGAGATAGACATGGTATGCTCATGAATAACTTTCAGAATCAATTGATTGACTGTAAGGGAAATAACAGGAACCTGAAATGTAACAATACCTAAATCGTTGGAAATATCTGGGAGAGACATGGTATGGTTAAACAATTTTTATGAGGAACTTCGAGAATCAATTGATCAACTGTAAGGGAAATAACAGGAACCTGAAGTGTGACAATAGGTGAATATCCTAGTCGATCACTTGCTTTTGAAGAACTAAATGTTCTGCTGCGAGAGAGGAGTCTGATTCTTGAAGGAGTCAACTGCGGGACCTTCATTCCGTAAGGAGCTAACAGATTATAAGTCACCTCCACTAAATGTGCAATTGGCATCATAACAGATGCAGGGATCTTAATACTTGGCCTGCATACTACTAAAATTAGGAATGCATACAATACACAACAAAAGAAAAGGGGTAAGCGGGATACGGAAGACAGATGCTATCCACAAGAACATGAGGCAAACAGTGAATTTTCTTTTTTTGGATGAGGTAAGGTATTTCATTAGCAGGCATCAGGGAGATGCAAGGTTTAAAAAGTACAAATGTTAGCTCCATTACAACAAATCAGGCTAATACTACAACAACATACCCAGTGAAATCCCAGCAAGTGGGGTAAAACTTTTTAAGAACAAGTAGGCGTTTGGCCATAAAAACTAAAAGATTTTGAAGTTGGAGTTGAAGTTGAAGTTGGAGTTGTGTTTGACCATGTAATTTTTAAAGATGTTTTTTGACTTTTGAAAAGTCTTTTTTAAATTTAATTTTATACCCCAAATTTTTTAAAACTATCAAAACTGCCAAACTAATTTATCTACTGATTATACTCATGAATGAAATTTTTTTTACATCAATGATGGAAGCGATCCTGAGTTTAAAAATGAAAATATACCGGTCTTTTAGCTTAAAAATCTTTATTTGTTGTTCAAAAATGTCTTTTACCGAGAAGAAATGTATTTCAAAAATGTGTCCGGACTTGATTTGTTGTTCATCAAAAATGTCTTTCTTTCCGAATTTGCTCCAAAACTCATCTAAACCATTTAAGGGCTTTTTGTGTAATATTAAAAAAATTGGGGTTATATGTAATAAAAAAAAAACTTGGAATTGGAGTTGAAAAAAAGTGAAAACAACAAAAAGTTGTTTTCACTTTTTTTCAAAATTTTTTTGAAATGTTTTTGGAATATCTATGGCCAAACACCATGAATTCCATAAAGTGAAAAAATTTTCCGGAAAAAAGTAGATAATATCTATGGCCAAACGGCCTCCAAATGTTAGCTCCACTACAACAAATCATGCTAATACAAACAATTTTTTTTTTTTTTTTTAATCTAGTAATCCCTCACACAAACACCCCCAAACCTAAGTCTGCCATGGCCCTTTGTTTGCTTCCTCGGTGGCTCAGAACCACCAGCTTTATGGTTGGAGGTGGGAACCCCTGTTCTCTTCTTAGAAGAGATGATATTTAAAACATATGTTCTAATGGAATATTACTGCTCTGCATATCAGATGTATCTACAAATACCAATGGTAAAGAATACATAACCTCAATTGGCTAGGAATTATATAACTGTTGGTCTACAGTCACAAACTCTCGTTCTCTCTATCATACAAACATTCAGACACATCAAAATTGTTGTTCTGATGAGCAAACGCAAACTGAAGATTTCTCAAGTTTGATCGTCTGCACGTAGAGACATCTCCACCCACGAAGAAAGGAGAAAGCAGAAAACATTAAGCATTATATGGAAGAATGCTGCCCTTAATCAAAATTTAAGAAACAAAGTTTCCTTGCTCTGGATGAATCAAAACTAGGTCCCAAAGATTTCTCACAGGTACCTTCTTTAATTGTAATTTCAAGAGGGTAATAGATGAATGCAAAAATTTAATACTATTTTGTTTGATGAAGTTCCTCACTGGTTTTTCTACATGACAAAGAATATAGTTTACTTCATCTCCAAACTTGAACTTTTCCAGTAATCAAAATTCTTTTTCAGAATTACAACTAAATTGACTTAGTAAGTATAGTTCTAGGCATCAGCTAAGGAGGAATGACCCTGTAACAATAATTCAAATATTGTTCACTATAAGAAAATCAAGGTAAACATTTCAAGAAAGTAGAACAAGAGAATAGATATTAAAAAGAATAACTGTGAGCAAGAAATCTTTCAGAGCCCAAAACTTAAAATGAGAATACCTGTCATAGCCAAGACCTTCAAGAACAAGTGATACAAACTCCCAAAACTTAATGGACTCCATGTTCGTGATGAAATATGCCTGGAAAGATCATTTATTGATCTAAGATTTGTCAAACAAACCACACATTCAAGAACTAATAAATCTCACAACATGCTTCTCTCTTTTTTTTCAGAGACTCCAGGAGATGGAAAAAAACATGCGTACTCATAAGCTTACTGCATGTCAATCATTTTGACATCTCGCTTTATTTCAAAACCCCACCCCCTAGTTTTAAAGTAGAAGAAAATAGAACGGTAAGAAAAGAAGTTCCTTTACCAGCATAAGAAAAGGAAGACCAACAAGGTGGCTATTATTTCAGTGTTTGCCGCACAATTATAGGCCCGAATGCAATGGATGAACAAGTGTTATCTCTCCTAATTATGACATAATATGATTTAAGCAACAATTTTATTTAGAAATGGTAAAGTAAGTTCTATTATCGAAAACTCAGCACTAAGATCGTGCTGATAAATTCTAGAGCAAAGATACAAAGTCTATCAACCTTGCATCTCTGGTGAAATCTATGTGCTAAGATACAAGAAGTTTGTTGGTTAGTTGTATTAAAGGACAATCTTTTGGTAATTCGATTCAACCTACTAAAAAAAACTACATTAATTAGCGTTCAGGGTAAAATTTTCAATAACAGAGAAAACACGAGAAACTGAAGAATCATTATCTCAATTTTGTTGATTTAACTACATAAGAATACATTGGTATTTATACACAAAAGAAATATCCTACACCTTAAATGTGCATAATATTCTACAACTAATACTGAATATCTCTTCATGTATTCTACGTCTATTGCTACACAATATTCTACAATAAATGTAGTATCTAGAATATCATGCTAACAAAAAGTTCAAGAGGAAGGGAGAGAAGTAAAAAACCGTGAAACCTTACTTACAGAGAAAGAAAAAACTAATTTATGGCCACATGACAGCTGGTATCTTAAATGTTTAGAACCCCTAGAGAATCCAGCTTTTAATGGTATCATCACTAGCTGAAATTCACCATCATTCAAGTAAAACTTAACCTAGATAGATCAAGCTTTATTTATTTTTTTGATTGTCATGATAGCTCAAGCTTTATTGCTGCATGAGATCAGGTTGATCACTTTTTCACAAACATATCACAGTCATATAGGATGGATACAAGAAACAGATGAAACTTGAATAGAAACTCAAAATCCCCGTTGCATTGCTTAATCATGGATCCTTCCATGCATTGAGGCTACTACTAAAACAGTTTGAAGCACGAAGTGCATTTGATATTAAAGCATATGTCCAGGTCAGATTCTGTGTAGTTTCTAGTATTTGAGATTTCCCAAAATTACAGAATATGGAAAAACAAAGAAACATTACATTCCCAGAAGCTTTCTCTCCAGCTGCTCCTCCTGATGCTAGAGCTCGTTCCGCACACACATGCGCATGTGCCACATTCTCCACGTAAGTGAAATCATAGACGTTATTTCCATCACCAATGATGAACTGCAAAATTAAGAATTAGAGAACTAAAGCTACAAGTCAACCGAATAGTGTCAGTCTTCTAGGTTAAATTCAATTTGACCATGGAAAATGCCAATAGTAATCCAATACAAAGTGCCATAGAAGAGAATGTAGAAATCACTTAGTAAGTTCCTCAAGATAGATCTGCTAATCAGTGGCTTACAAGGTTCCAAGTACTACAACAGTAAGTCTATACTATTATTTACATCTAGTTTCATATCCAAAGGCCTGCATATAATGCAAATGTGACACGGACTTGAAAGATGCACGTGCAAACAAAATGAGGCTCTAAACTCACCTTAGATTTTCCAGCCCTTGCAGCTGAAACTAGTGAAGGAACAAGCAACCTATCACCAGGGCCAAAAATACTACTAGGTCTAATGCAGCATGTCAGCAGCCCATTAGTACCATTTGACTTGAGAACAAGTGCCTCTCCTTCAGCTTTAGTTGCAGAGTAGGAATCATTATGCTGAATTTTTTATCAGAAACAAGAGTATGGTTACCGTCTAACCCAGTATGAGGATTATTTCTCATTCAAATGAAGTTGTTATAAACCAAACGGGAGAGCCCAACCCAAAAGACTAGCCTAATAGGTGGGAGAGCCCATTGGCTTATAACCCCCTTAGCATTTCTCTTTTTTTCCAATGTGGGACATTGGTTCATTACAATCGCCTCCGCTTGAGAACCAACGACCTCGTTGGTCACGGCTATGCCCAGTTGGTCACGGCTGGAACCCCTCTTGGGTCCAGGCCACCACTACTGGCACTCACGCCACCACTCCGAGACGCGGCTCCACACGTGGTTTGTTCCTCGTTGGTCATGGCTATGCAGTTGGTCACGGCTGGCACCCCTCGGGTCCAGGCGACCACTCCAAGTCATGGCCCCCACGCATGGGACTCTCAATGAAAGCACCAATGTTATAAACCAAACGGGAGAGCCCAACCCAAAAGACTAGTCTAATAGGTGGGAGAGCCCATTGACTTATAACCCCCTTAGCATTTCTCCTTTTTTCCAATGTGGGACATTGGTTCATTACAGAAGTACAAAGAGAACGGAGGCACTACCTTAGCAGGATATGGAAGTGATTCGTCCCCATCTACAATTCCGGTAACTCCATCAAACACCACACTGGGGGAGCTGGTGTAAATAAGTCTTTTCACTTTCAACTCAACGCAAGCGTCAATTATATTTTCCGTTCCTTCACATATATATGCAATTGAGAAGGGAGAACTAAATCTTTCATATTCACACATACAACAAAGAGCATTAAGAAGTTGTGAAAATAGCACTTCTGCCATAACATTAGGAAAGATCATTTTTTTTCTTAATAATTTTTCTTAAGGCTTTCCCATACCTTGCACATTAACCGAATAGTGGAGCTTGTGGTTGTTGATTGATGAATCCGGAGCAGCCATGTGGAAGACGACCTCAGCTCCTTCACAAGCTGCAAATATCAAATGAATGATGTTAAAGACACTACAAGTTAATAAAATGATTAATCTCCTATGCCACGTTGACTCAGGCATAAATGCTGGCCGATAATTATCTGGTACAGGTGTAGCTAGGGGTATGTCAAGGTTTTACCAAGTATTTGCCGTATCTTGAAAGATGTACATCAATACTTGCACCGACGTCATATTTATTTAGCACGAGTACTTTGGGGCAAATGAAAAATCCATGGCATATAGTAATCTCAAGTACTACACTTAGAAATTAAGAAGTAGTTGGAGTAATATAAAACCAAAACACCCATATTCAAGAATCAAAAAGTTTAGATTTTTGGGTGTCAAGAACAGGTAAAGATTCAAGAGAAGACCTTTGAGGACTTGGGACTTGTCAGTAAGATCCATGGATACGTATACAGCGCGACCCGATTTGAGAGCTTGTCCAAGAGTACCCTTTTCCTCATCAGGCTCAAGTTTGATTGTAGGACCCAAATCAGCAATGCGTACATGGTATATTTCATAGCGAATCAGCATTAGCACCAAATGCCTAGCAGCAAAACCTCTTCCACCAGTCACCACACACCATTTCTCTTCACCCATTTACTTCTCCTACAATGTACAATGTTAGTAGCTCGGTGATTTGGTCGGTAGGTGGGAGATTGTTGAGGTCTTGAAGGTGATTGATTCTAAACAAGAATTGTTTATAGTTTCTTGATTGTCTGTACACCTGTAT
Organism: Capsicum pubescens; assembly: GCA_030864215.1. NCBI lineage: Eukaryota > Viridiplantae > Streptophyta > Magnoliopsida > Solanales > Solanaceae > Capsicum > Capsicum pubescens. The sequence continues at coordinate 180,546,574 of CM061539.1, read as the reverse complement.
TATTAATTTATCACTGATTTGGCAGGAGTGGTATTAGTTATAATAATTTCGTGATAAAATAAAGTACTAGTTATACAATTTTTTCCGTCACTATCACAGCACCACGTGCAGAACCATTTTTAATGCAATTAAAGTAAAGTGGACTGCAGGGCGTATCTATTTTAGCCAACTAGTCCAAAACTATACACCAAAAGTAAAATGTATAATTAATATTATAAGGATATTATTAAAATAATAAAAAATAAATTGTAAGGTTTCATAAAAGTTTCTAAAAATAAACCTCACTCATGGTAACAAATAGGAAATAAACCTCACTCATAGTACAAATAGGAGAAGGAATGCATGGCACCGCATAAAATACTTTCCTACGTTCACCTCAAATATATATAATTCAACAAAAGCTTGACAAATTTTCTTCAAACAATATGGTGATCAATGGATATTCAAGAAAAAATATGAAGAGAAGAGGAAGCAAAAGAAATAATGAATACAATTTTTGTTCTTCCATTCAATCACTTCCCAATGAGTTACTTACTGATGTTGTTGCAAGGGTTGCTTCTCGTTCATTCAAGAATTTTATCAATGTCAAGCTAAGGTGTATATACATGTTTACAAATATCTTGAATTGCTTTTTTTTTCTTTTTTCTTTTTTTATTGGTCTAACTGATTGATATTTTAGTTGCAAGGTTTTTAATGAGGTTGCCAATGAACGATATGTATATCAAAAGGCAACACTGGTAGACTTTCCAATTGCACCATGGCAAAAGCAGAGGCAAGAGAAGATTAATAAAGTTAATTCTTTCATGGAGCTATGTAGAGAATGTGGAAATACAGAAGCCTTATACAGAAAAGGCGTGGTACGTAAGAAGATTGATTGTTCTCTTTTATTGCTTCTAAAGTTGTTTTTAAATGCTGATAATGTATGAACTTAACAATGTGTTTTTATTCTCAGGTGGATTATTTTAGAGACGATGAGCCGGAACTTGCATTGAAATTTCTGAAGCGAGCAGCAAAAGGAGGCCATATTGGAGCCTGGTATGTGATTGGCATAATTATGGTCTTTATGGGTGGTGAATTCAAGCGAAAAGGGGTAATGTTGATTGGCAACATGAAAGAAAAAGAGAGGAAATTGACAAGGGCGTGTCGAAAGAGTTTGATAGAGATATTGACAGAGATTTGGGTGACTAATCCTTCAGTTTTGGAACAAAGACCCACTGGTTGCACTATGCAACATCAACAACAACGCAATCACAAGAATGTCTGGCCTAGTGACAATGAGGATGAAGATGATGAACACCCCGGTTTTCATTGTAATGCTTGTAGTTGTGATGTTGAAATTGCTCATATATGGCAATGTATGAGGAAATTCTATAGGCATTTCGACATGATTTAGTTGACATTTGGAAAACGATAGATGGAACGATTGTCTGCAATATTCACCCAATTTATTTTAGCTCTACGCATTCTGTTTGGATTATACCGAACATGTTGTTTCTGTTGTTTCATTCTGTTATTTAAGAAGAATAAATAAGCTAGCTGGATAAGTGAATAATCATCGTTGATGTTTTGCGTATGTATTCAATCCTGCAATACTTTTTGGCTCTAAACTATGCGCATAAGTTAATTTGTTATTTTCCATCTCTATTATTTGTCTTCAAAATTCATTGAATATGTACAAATTATTGATTTAGAACACTGTAAAGAATCCAATGTCATAAGTTTTAAATCCTGATTCCGCCTGGAAGTATAGAAGAGGAAAAAATGACTGTTTAAGCAAACATTGTTTACACGAACGTTAGAAGGAACTAACGGATACTGATATTCTGCCAAATCCTGGTTTAGAACGGACCCTTTTTAACACTTTTGCATTGTGTTTTCTCAGGTTCATCTTCAGTTCTGTTTTCTTGAGAGGTGAATCAAATTTTTCTGAACTCGAACCTTGAGATACACAATGTAAGTCCAGAAATTGCTTGGATGAACCCGCGAGGATGTTCTTGACCTGATGTTGAGCCCATTAGCTCCGAAATCTAAAACACAACTACTGTATTTTGGAGAATATCAGTGTCTTAACTGAAATGTAAGTTGAAAGCCACTTTTCTCTTGCATTCACTATCAAAGGCGAAGAATATAATTTCGCACAAAATATTTTACCATATTTTTATCACATGAAAGATTCACAAAGATGTTGCAAATAGATGCAGCAATGCAGAAACGACCATAACAATACCTAATAAAAAGGTTGGGAGCATCTAAGATAGACATGGTATGGCTAAGCAATACTCAAGAATAACTTTCAGAATCAATTGATTGACTGTAAGGGAAATAACAGGAACCTGAAGTGCAACAATACCTAAAAACGTTGGGAATATCTGAGAGAGACATGGTATAGTTAAACAATTTTTATGAGGAACTTCGAGAATCAATTGATTAACTGTAAGGGAAATAACAGGAACCTGAAGTGTGACAATAGGTGCATATCCTAGCCGATCACTTGCTTTCGAAGAGCTAAATGTTCTGCTGCGAGAGAGGAGTCTGATTCTTGAAGGAGTCAACTGTGGGACCTTCATTCCGTAAGGAGCTAACAGCTTATAAGTCAGCTCCACTAAATGTGCAATTGGCATCATAACAGATGCAGGGATCTTAATACGTGGCCTGCATACTACTAAAATTAGGAATGCGTACAATACACAACAAAAGAAAAGGGGTAAGCGGGATACGGAAGACAGATGCTATCCACAAGAACATAAGGCAAACAGTGAATTTTCTTTTTTTGGATGAGGTAAGGTATTTCATTAGCAGGGATCAGGGAGATGCAAGGTTTAAAAAGTACAAATGTTACCTCCATTACAACAAATCTTGCTAATACAACGACAACAACATACCCAGTGACATCCCAGCAAGTGGGGTAAAACTTTTTAAGAACAAATGTTAGCTCCACTACAACAAATCATGCTAACACAAACAATTTTTGTTTTGTTTAATCTAGTAATCCCTCACACAAACACCCAAAACATAAGTCTACCATGCTCCTTTCTTCGCTTCCTCAGTGGCTCAGAACCACCAGCTTTATGGTTGGAGGTGGAGGACCCCTGCTCTCTTATTAGAAGAGATGAGACATTTAAAACATATGTTCTAATGGACAACTACTGCTCTGTATATCAGATGTATCTCCAAATACCAATGTTAAAGAATACACAGCCTCAATTGGCTAGGAATTATATAATGGTTGGTCTACAGTTACAAACTCTCATTCTCTCTATCATACAGACATTCAGACACGTTAAAATAGCTGTTCTGACGAGAAACTGAATATTTCTCAAGTTTGATCATCTGCACGTAGAAACATCTCCACCCACGAAGAAAGGAGAAAAGCAGAAAAAATTAAGCATTATATGGAAGAACGCTGCCCTTAATCAAAATTTAAGAAACAAAGTTTCCTTGCTCTGGACGAATCAAAACTAGGTCCCAAAGATTTCTCACAGGTACCTTCTTTAATTGTAATTTCAAGAAGGTAATGGATGAATGCAAAAATTTAATGCTATTTTGTTTGATGAAGTTCCTCACTAGTTTTTCTACATGACCAAGGATATAGTTTTCTTCATCTCCGAACTTGAACTTTTCCAGTAATGAAAATTCTTTTTCAGAATTACAACTAAATTGACTTAATACGTATAGTTCCAGGCAACGACCCTGTAAAATATTTCAAATATTGTTCACTATAAGAAAATCAAGGTAAACATTTCAAGAAAAGTAGAAAACAAGAGAATAGATTTTAAAAAGAATAACTGTGAGCGATAAATCTTTTCAGAGTCCAAAACTTAAAATGAGAATACCTGTCATAGCCAAGACCTTCAAGAACAAGTGATACGAACTCCTAAAACTTAATGGACTCCATGTTCGTGATGAAATATGCCTGGAAAGATCATTTATTGATCCAAGATTTAGCAAACAAACCTCACATTCAAGAACTAATAGATCTCATAACAAGCTTCTCTCTTTTTTCATAGGGATTCCAGGACACGTAAAAAAACATGCATACTCATAAGCTTAGTGCATGTCAATCATTTTGACAGAGCTTTATCCCAAAACCCCACCCCCTAGTTTGAAAGTAGAAGAAACATAGAGAGATGAAACAATGGCGTGGGTGGGTGGGTGGGGTGGGGTGGGGGATTATGTTATGAACCAATTGTCCCATATTGGAAAAATAGAGAAATGCTAAGGGGATTATAAGCCAAATGGGTTCTCCCACCTATTAGACTAGTTTTTTGGGTTGGGCTCTCCCGTTTGGTTTATAACATTGGTGCTTTCATTGAGAGTCCCACGCGTTGTGTGCTAGTAGTGGAGGCCTGGACCCAAGAGGGGTGCCAGCCGTGACCAACGAGGATCGATCCACGCGTGGAGCCATGACTCGGAGTGGTGGCTTGGACCTAAGAGGGGTGTTAGCCGTGACCAACGAGGTCGTTGGTTCTCAAGCGGAGGCGATTGTTATGAACCAATTGTCCCACATTGGAAAAATAGAGAAATGCTATGGGGATTATAAGCCAAATGGGTTCTCCCACCTATTAGACTAGTCTTTTGGGTTGGGCTCTCCCGTTTGGTTTATAACAGATTATCCTTTCTGACTAGCAAAGGAAAATAAGGAAGGTGTCCCTATTTTGACCTTTCTGACTAGCAAAGGAAAAGGAAAATAAGGAAGGTGTCCCTATTTTGAATGCTTGCAGTAACATTAAAATGGAGAGAAAAGATGAACAGAAGTATGACTTCGCACAACGATAAGTTCCTTTACCAACATAAGGAAAGGAAGACTGACAAGGTGGCTCTTATTTCAGTGTTTGCTGCAAAATTATAGGCCCGACAGACTCTAGAGCAAAGATACAAAGTCTATCAACCTTGCATCTCTGTTGAAATCTACGAGCTAAGATAGAAGAAGTTTGTTGTTTAGTTGTACTAAAGGACAATCTTTTAGTAATTCTATGCAACCTACAAAATAAAGATTACATTAATTAGTGTTCAGTGTAAAATTTCAAGAGGAAGGGAGAGAAGTAAAAAAACAGGGAAACCTTACTTACGGAGAAAGAAAAAGCTAATATATGGCCACATGACAGCTGGTAATCTTAAATGGTTAGAACCCCTAGAGAATTCAGCTTTTAATGGAATCATCACTAGCTGAAATTCACCATCATTCAAGTAAAACTTAATCTAGATAGCTCAAGCATTATTTATTTATTTGATTGTCAAGATAGCTCAAGCTTTATTGCTGCATGAGATCACGTTGAACATTTTCTTACAAACATATCACAGTCATAGAGGATGGATACAAGAAACAGATGAAACTTGAATAGGAACTCAAGTATCTCCATTGCATTGCTAAATCATGGATACTTCCATGCATCAAAGCTACTACTTAAACAATTTGAAGAACAGAAATGCATTTGATATTAAATAATATGTCCAGGTCAGGTTCTTTTTTTTTTTTTTGATAACCGTGGTGTCCGGGCCAGCTTGCACGCACCTCGACTAATTCCACGAGATACCTGCCACCTCCCACCAGCAATAGGTGCCAAGTAACTCTGTCAACTAAGGCTAGAACAGATGGGAAGAAATTACCTAGTGTTTGTCTCTATTGGAAATTGAACCTGAAACCCATGTCCGAGTCGGATTCTGTATAGTTACTAGTATTTGAGATTTCCCAAAATTGCAGAATATGGAAAAACAAAGAAACATTACATTCCCAGCAGCTTTCTCTGCAGCTGCTCCTCCTGATGCTAGAGCTCGTTCCGCGCACACATGCGCATGTGCCACATTCTCCACGTAAGTGAAATCATAGACGTTATTTCCATCACCAATGATGAACTGCAAAATTAAGAATTAGAGAAATAAAGCTACAAGTCAACCCAATAGTGTCAGTCTTCTAGGTTAAATTCAATTTGACCATGGAAAATGCCAATAGTAATCCAATACAAAGTGCCATAGAAGAGAATGTAGAAATCACTTAGTAAGTTCCTCAAGATAGATCTGCTAATCAATGGCTTACAAGGTTCCAAGTAGTACGACAGTAAGTCTATACTATTATTTACATCTAGTTTCATATCCAAAGGCCTGCATATAATGCAAATGTGACACGGACTTGAAAGATGCACGCGCAAACAAAATGAGGCTCTAAACTCACCTTAGATTTTCCAGCCCTTGCAGCTGAAACTAGTGAAGGAACAAGCAACCTATCACCAGGGCCAAAAATATTACTAGGTCTAATGAAGCACGTCAGCAGCCCCTTAGTACCATTTGACTTGAGAACAAGTGCCTCTTCTTCAGCTTTAGTTGCAGAGTAGGAATCATTATGCTGAATTTTGTATCAGCAACAAGAGTATGTTTATCGTCTAACCTAATATGAAGACTATTTCTCATTCAAATGAAGTACAAAGATGAAAGAACACAGAGGCACTACCTTAGCAGGATATGGAAGTGATTCGTCCCCATCTATAATTCCGGTAACCTCATCAAACACCACACTGGGAGAGCTGGTGTAAATAAGTCTTTTCACTTTCAGCTCAACACAAGCGTCAATTATATTTTCCGTTCCTACACGTATATATATGCAATTGAAAAGAGAACTAAATCTTTCATATTCACACAGACAACAAAGAGCATTAAGAAGTTGTGACAATAGCACTTCTGCCATAACATTAGGAAATATCAATTTTTCTTAATAATATTTCTTAAGGCTTTCCCATACCTTGCACATTAACCGAATAGTGGAGCTTCTTGTTGTTGATTGATGAATCTGGAGCAGCCATGTGGAAGACGACCTCAGCTCCTTCACAAGCTGCAAATATCAAATGAATGATGTTAAAGACGCTACAAGTTAATAAAATGATTAATCTCCTATGCCACATTGACTCAGGCATAAATGCTGGCCGATAATTATCTGGTACAGGTGTAGCTAGGGGTATGTCAAGGTTTTACCAAGTATTTGCCGTATCTTGAAAGATATACATGAATACTTACACTGACGTCATATTTATTTAGCACTAGTACTTTGGGGCAAGTGAAAAATCCATGTCATATAGTAATCTCAAGTACTACACTTGGAAAGATGAATCGAGAAACATTAGCTGGGAGGATTTGGCTGGTGACATGAAACGACTATCTCCTATGTCACATAAACTCAGGCATGGATGCAGGTAAGCAGCCAGTACAGATTAATCATTTTCTTCTGCAGCTTGTAAGATTTACGTGAAATACTGATACCCATATCACATTCATATAACACACAAGTACATTGAGGCAAATATGTACTCCGTCTACTAAAGTATCTCAAATGCTAAAGTAAAAAAAGATGAGTCTTGAAAAAAATAGCTAGGATGATTTAGCAAAAGTATCTGATCCAAGACTTACTTTATATGAAACAATGATTCCACACTACCAAGGGTGCGGTCTAGTCGTCAATGAAGTGGTTTGAGAATCTTGATGTCTCCAGTTCAAAAACACTGGGTGATTTCCTCCTACATGTCCTAGACTTGGTATACAGAGTTACCTGTTGCTGAATTAGTCGAGGTACACAAAAGCTGACCTGAACACCACTAGAAAAAAAATTCTACAGTGGCTAAAAACACTTGGAACCTTGCTACTAGAAATTAACAAGTAATACAAAACCAAAACACCCACATTCAAGAATCAAAAAGTTTTGATTTTCGGGTGTCAAAAACAGGTAAAGATTCAAGAGAAGACCTTTGAGGACTTGTTAGTAAGATCCATGGATACATATACAGGACGACCCGATTTGAGAGCTTGTCCAAGAGTACCCTTCTCCTCATGAGGCTCAAGTTTAATAGTAGGACCCAAATCAGCAATGCGAACATGATATATTTCATTGCGAATCAGCATTAGCACCAAATGCCTAGCAGCAAAACCTCTTCCACCAGTCACCACACACCATTTCTCTTCACCCATTTCCTTCTCCTACAATGTACAATGATAGTAGCTTGGTAATTTGGTAGGTAGGTGGGAGATTCTTGAGGGTCTTGAAGATGATCCAACAAGAATTGTTTATACTTTCTTGATTGTATATATATGTACACTTGTACTATTAATTTATCACTCATTTGGTAGGATGGTTTAAGATATAATAATTTCGTGATAAAATACGTATATATTATTTTATATCGTGTTTGATTGAGTGTATTAAATAATTATAAAATTATTTATCACACTATTTACATTATAATGATGGAAACCTTAATCCCAACCAAACGAACGGCCCTCAGAATAAAAGGAGGGAAATGTTATGGTTATACAGTTATCTTATCTGTCACCATCACAGCACCACGTGCAAGACTTTTTTTTTTTTTAAAATGCAATTAAAGTATTTGGACTTTACGGAGTAGCTATTTTGGTCACCTAGTCCAAAATTACACACCAAAATTAAAATGTAAAATTAATATTATAAGGATATAAGGTAAAAAATAATTAGGTATTTTAGGGACCTAAATGTAACACCCCGTGTTTTTCCTAACTTAAAATTTGTTCCTAGAATATTAAGAGTGTGCTTAAAAAATAAATAACCTTTATTTCATACGGAATTTTTCAGATTTAGACCTTCCATTGTGTGGAAAATTGAATAAGCTTTCCATCAATACCAAATTCGCTCAATTTCGGCACTCGGTGATGAAGTTAGAACATTTTTAGTAATGCAGTGTCCCACCTGAAAACGCATGGTGCCGCGGTGGATGCCAAAATAACAATCGTCACATTCCAGTGAACCTCCGCGATATTGGTGCATCGCGGAAAGGTCCAAATTCCCAATTGTCAATTTCCAGTGGCGCAACACGATAGCACCGCATCGCGCCAGAGTGCAAATTCACACTCGTCCTTTTCAGTAGCTTAACGCGATTTCAATTCGTCGCGGTGAAGGTGTAATTGTCGTACTCTTGATCCATAATTCGAATTCTTGTGTCATGACTTTAATCCTAAGTATGTGAAGTCCTTATTAGGTGAATAATGTTCATAGAAGTCATTTAGAGCCAAGTGGAGCTAAGAACATTAGCTTCGTTCAAAATTTGGCATTTCAATCCTACAAGGGTCTACTTTAAATGTGTATAACCTTTTATATACGTGAAATTTTCATCCCAAGACCCACCGAATTATAGATAATTGAATTAGCTTTCCGACGATACCAATTTCACAAAAATTCGATACCCGAGCGAAAAGTTATAGCCATTTTAGTATGAGACAGTAAGTTGCCGCGATGGTAGTGCGTCGCGCTGAAGGGCAAAATCAGGATGCGGGTTACGAATTTCTACTTCAAATTAATGAGGGGTAATGGGATCTTTTACCCCCTCAACCCAGGTCGTAAAAACAGAAGATTAAGGGTGATATTGACCAAATTACACCCCCTTTTTCATCAAATTCTCTCATCTAGAAACCCTAAATTTCATCACCCAAATTCAAGAATCTCCTAAAGTTCATCATTAATTCTCCAAGTTGGATCAAGATTCCAAGTTCTTAGTTCAAGAACTCCAAGAACCCTCATTCAAGAGTACAAATATCATCTCATAAGCAAGTTGTTCATCCAAGTTTATCATTCAAGGTATGTGGGGTTTGAACAAGAACAACTCTTTCATTCTTGTGCCTAAAAGCTTACTTTAAGTTATAAATTTCTGAATTTTGATATGATTTCCATGAAATTTAAGTTAGGGTTTATACCCCATGTTGCTAATTGCATGATTTTGAGATTTAAAGTGATTTGAATATTGAGTTACATGTCTACTTTCGAATATTTATGTACATGATTATATTTTCCAGATTTTAAGTTGAATTATGAAAAATTGTATTATAAAGCATGAACTTTATGGTGTTTGATATGAATTTGAAGCATGGGCTCAAAGCCCTAAGAGTTAGTCTTGATATTTCAAGAATGATCAGGATTTAAGTATCCCATGAATAGCTATTTTCAGATTTTGATAAAGAAAGTTGATCCTTTGAAACAAGCTAAGATAGGAATCCACATTATTCATCATCTATGATTTAAAGCAAGAAGAAGTATAATTGGTCTTCATTTTTGTAATACCCCGCATGTTTCTAAACTAGGAGACGAACCATTTTTCCTACATATGAAATCTCCTATCTTGTGATTCATACTTGAGTACATGACTTACAATGAGTATCCTAGCGATAAGATAGCTTATGATGCGTTAGCCATGTTCATATGAGTCACTTAAGGTAATACAAGCTAAGAGTTTTTGAATCCATCAAGTTTGTGTTCGATTTCATAAGGGTCATATTTGAACGAGTATAACTCGATGTTAATGTGGTATTTCTGCATATTTAGACCCACCAAATTATAGATAATCGAATTAGCTTTCCAACGATACCAATTTCGCCTTAATCCAATACCCGAGCGAAAAGTTATGCCCATTTTCGTGAGAGACAGTAAGGGTATGCGATTGGTTAGGCGCCGCCCAACCGAACTTAGGCGATTGGTTAGGCACCACCTAAGTCAGTTCCAAGTGCCAAAAACACTCTGTTTTGAGTTATTTTGAGGGTAATTAAGTCTTTTAACACTCCTTACACGTCCCTAAACTTAACCCTACGAAATATATAGCTTCTAATCACATTACAACCCTATTAACATCTCAAAGCTCATTATCCAAGAGCACCATAGGAGAAAAACAACTAGGGTTGCACAATCAAGCTTGAAGATCCAATTTCAAGGAAATTCCTCCGTCAATCATCAAGGACCTTCCTTCCAAGGTATGTGTAGTGTTCATCCACGGATTCCTTTGGTTCGTGGAGTTCAAGAATCGATCTTTAAAATACAAAATCTTGGTTGGTTGTGGTGATATGATCATACCCATGTTGATGCTTGTTTGTTTTGCTATATAATAGCATCGTGATTGTATATCATCATGAAAGTTATGTTGTTAGTTGAAAAAACATGATCTTTGGATGGATTGATAGAATGCAAGTATGAAATCCACCTATGCCTTAAAGAATGCATGCAAGGTGTTCGATAAAACGCCTAGTATGTTAGAACCTCATATTTACATGATATCTAAATAACAAGTCCATGTTAGCCATACACTCCAATATGAATTTCCATGCAAATTATGTGTTGTTATTGTTGTGGTATAAAACATGTATGATAATGGAGATATAAATTATGTACACAAAAATATATTCATGCTTTTCCTATCATGTTTGAAATGTTGAATAAATACATGAAGTATACTATCCCCTACTTATGATATTGTGAATTATGGACTCAAATTTTGTGATCAAGTCATGTCATGTGTGTCAGTTTCCTCCTATCGAGTCCGGGGGATATTCGTACCCAAAAACTATAGCTGTGTGCCTAGAGCCATGTCATGTTTCACGATATTCGAACTCAAGTTATGATTCCATAGACTTCAGTCAGTCTCATGACTCAGGAAAACTCATGTAAAGGCAGTATCAGTTCAGTTTTACTCAGTGCTCATTAATCTACGTAATCTCAGTAATATTCCGTCAGTCTATAGAATTCAGTAAATCTCAGTATCAGTACAATTTAGTTCAGTATTCAGTTCATACATTCGTAAACTCAGTCAGCTAACAGAACTCAGTAGCATTTAGTCAGTTAACAAAATTCAGTAGTGTTCCGCTAGTCATCGGAATTCAATAAACTCAGTCCATGTTTAGTTCAGTTAAAGAGAACAATTAGTAGCAGTTAAGTTAATTCTAGTACAAACTAGGAAATCAGTTCAGCATAATCAGTTCAGTGTCATTCAGTTGGGAGTAGGATTCAGCACCGAGCGAACCCAAGGATGGGAACTCACCCGCAAGTTCAAGATGTGATTCTTAGAAGCAGTCCTTGTGTTCCAGAACTACGTAGCCAGCGTAGGTTGAGACATCTTAACCTGTCAGATTAGGGTTGATGAGGTGGTTTAACCTGTCAGTTTAGGGTTCCCACCGTTCTCATTGAGTGCCTGCCAGATAAGGGTCACTCACAGCTTGTCCTTACCAGTGGCGCGATATGGACACCCTTCTAATTAGGGCAGAGATTGGACCCCAGCTTAGCTATTATAGCGTATTTGGGGCATGCCGGTTAGATAACTACCTCCCACAGTTTCAGTATCAGTCTCAGTAAAAGAACTCAGATAGTTCTTCAGGATATTAGGACTGTCAAATGCAGTACGGAACTCAGCTAGTTCCATCAGATTTAGGACTGTCAGATACAGTCATTCATGCTATCAGTTATCAGAACTCATGTTATCAGATATATCAGTTATCAGAATTCAGTTATCATTCATGATATGTTATCAATAAATATATGTCATCAGTATTCGTACTCAGTAGTCATGTTATCACGAGCTCCGTTTTAGGACTGTTATATACAGTCAATTTAAAACAGTTCTTCATTATTAGAACTATCAGAAACAATCATTCATTTATCAGTAATATAGTATCAGTGTCCCAGTATTCAGTAATACAGTATCAATTCCTCACTTATTAGTGAATTACATATCAATATCAGTAAACTCAGTCATTCAAAATCTCAACATCAGTAAGCTCAGTCATTCGGTATCTCAGCATCAGTAAGCTCATGTTGTCAGTATTCAGACTCAGTAGTCAGTATCACCACGAGTTTAGTTGCAGTTACGTATGTATGTATGTATGTATTCTCACGTTCATATCAGTCAGCATTGTTCATGCATATAAAACCCTTTGCATTTAGCCTACCTCACTCGTATACTCAGTACATTCAGTCGTACTGATGCATTCGCGCTATGGTATTTTATTTGACGCCATAGGTACAGAGGCACGAGTTTCAGAGCAGCAGTAGCATTGCAGATTTCAGCAGTTAGTGCTCTTCTTCATTCAAGGACAATATTATTATTACTTTATTACAGTATTTCAAATTAGTTTTTCAGTTCATGGAGTTAGTTGGAGACGTGTTCCTTCAACTCCTTATTCAGTTCAGTTAGAGGCTTTTGGACTAGATGTCAGATTAGATGTTCAAACTTCAGTATTTACGTTTCTTTTTGGCATTGTTATACCATGTTTTTTTCCAGATATGTATTAGTATTGAACCTTATGGCCTTACAATTTATATTTTCGCATATTTTATGAGATATTATGCAGCTTATAGGTACAAATATCAGTCATGGGTTAGCTTGTGGTCCTTCGGGGTCATGAGCACCGTGTAGCGTTTCGGTTTGGAAAATTGGGGCATTACAATTTTAGACCCTTGTATTGTTTTAAGGTGGATTTCCTAAAAGTTCTGAGCAAGTATGAGAGTAGTATTTAGCACCGAGTTGGGCTTGATTCCAAGGTCTCATGCCTCAGAACTACGAGCCACCGTAGATTTCTGATTTACCCCAAGTGGGTTAAGATAGTGTTCACTAAAGCTAAGGTTTTATTCCGATGGCAAGGGTAGAACAGCTCTCCCCAACGTGGGTAAGACGTTGGACTCTATGTCAGCTCATATGGTTTATGTCGGTTAGAAGAAACTCCCAAAAGAAGTTCCCTACTCTCTTTAAGATAAAGTATATATATATTTTGAAAGTTAATATTTTAAGATCTCCAAAGTTGTACGTCCCAAAGTCTCTAAAAGTGTTACGGTCTTAAAGTTCCTTAAGATTTAAAGAAGTTCTTCTCTCCTGAAGATAAAAGCATAAGTTTTGAAAGTATTGTTTAAAGATTACTTTAGCTTATAAGTTTTGAGAATAAGAGGAGAATACAGATTTTTGAGTTAAGTATGATGACTCACGAGATTTATATTACATGTTTCACCATTCATGAGTTATCAGATTTACATTTCAGATTTATTCAAGCCATGTGAGTCATGCAAACCCAATAACCAACCAATAAGATATTTGTTATCGATTTTCGGTTCATCGGTTATTGATTCTTAACGGTTCGATTTGCGGTTTAACCAATAAAAAAAATACATATAAAATAGAAATAGTAACAACAAAAAAAAATACATAATGAGTTTTAGTTTACAAAAATCTTCAAACTTAATGTTAGTTGAAAAAAAAAACGAATCCTAGTTCTTCAAGCTTTTCAAAATATCCAGATCTTCCCAAAAGTCCAAAACTCTTCAAACGCTTCAACCTTTTGAAAATATCCAAATCTTGCCAAAAATCTTCAAATGCTTCAAGCTTTTGAAAATATCCAGATCTGACCAAACCTCAGACACCTACAACATATCACATAACAATTCAAAGTAAAATATCTTAACGAGGAATCAAAAAGATAAAATCATAGTAACAATCAAAGCTTGAGATTGATGCACAAATTAAAGCTATAATATTTGTTCTTTGCCTCTGGATTGATGCACATTGGTGCTTTCTCTTTGTGATGTTACTAATCAACGCAATAGCTTCAACATGTGTCTCCAACCAGCCACCCAAATAAAATTAAAACCTGGAAGCTACTGGTTTATTATCCTCATCTCATTGGAATCTATAGCTGTATGTTTGATGGTATATTGACTTTCATTATGACAGTAATTCTTAGTAATATTTTTCAGTGTTGTTTTTCCCCTTAGTTGTGAAGCCGGTGATGGACAAGATATATTGTTAGCAACACATGTTTTACTTGATAAAAATATTTTAATTAGAGCATATATCTACATAGCCCTTTTCACTGATTTATGATGACCTCAATTGTGATACATATGTTACCCCGTTTATGAACATTTGAAGTTTCAATGCAAGACTTATTTGTTTGTGATAAATCAAATTAAATCAATGTTGTGTATTTGATAATGAATTCGTCCATTTGAAAAAATTCAGACAACGGTGTATGTTCCAAAAGAGGAGTCTGGCATAGAGTTTGCACACCTATGGAACAAAGCTATGGATCAGGCGTTTGGGCCTCTCATCAAGTCCCTTGCATCACGTGGATGGTAAAAGTGTTTGTGTGATTTCAGAGCTGATCTAGTGTTCATTTCTTTTGTTGTGTAAGATTCTTGCAGAGTACATATGCAAGTTCATTCTCAATTCTAGAAGTTACAGTTCTTGCAGATACAAAGAAAATACATGACTTAAAATAAATTAAAGCTAGGATAGGTGGCTTACCATATGCCCAGATTCAAGTGCAAAAAAGAAGAATCTCAACTCCACGTCAATCATCAAGAATGTTAGTATTAGCCAATTCTACAGAGAATTTATATTAATCAATCACAAAAATGTTAACAACCGTTTACAATAATAATACAAAACTAATACAATTAGAATAATTACCTTGTTCAAGCTTTTCGAGGACATCTATATCTTCCTCAATACTAACAGGTTGTGATTCACTCCGAATCCAATCTTGAAGGCACACTAGAGTTTGCACCAATTTAGGAGTTAATGAACTCCTAAATGAATCCAAGATACGTCCACCGGTACTAAACCCACACTTGGATGCCACGCTTGAAATGGGAATAGATAACACATCCCGAGCCATCTCAGGAAGAATAGGAAATCTGGGTGAATGTATTTTCCACCAAGACAAGACTTTAAAGTTCTTGGTTTCACCTTCATTTGCTTCATCAAGATACTTTTGCAATTCTGTTTTAACCGTTGTTATATTTCCAGCTTTATGTTTCATTAGATCATACATGAATGACCCTAAAGACCCTATCGATTGAACAGTACTACCTGAACTCGAAGGCAGTGAACTAGAATTTTCAAATAAAGAGCTAGATGAAGATGAAGAATGTTGACTATCTTTATCTTTTGAAAAGGCCATACTCACCATACATCAAATTCATGTAGTCTTTCACCCCGCTCTCTAAAATTAGTCCTTCTTCTTTCCCAAACATCATTTGAAGAGCAAAACCAACCGAAACAAACTTGTGCCGAGGATCCAGAACACATGAAATAAAAATCATATTATTCATTTTCTTTAGACTACCCCAATACTTATCAAACTTTTCTTTCATATTCGATGCAATTTTACCCAAAAGATCATCACCATCATCGTCACTCGATATCAACTGCTTCAAATAACAAGAAACCTCACAAATTTTAAGAAAGTGTAAATTTGATGTGACATAGAGTGATCCAGATACTTCTTTGGTTAGATCATAAAAAAATTGAAGAAAATTGATAATTTTCTTCACATGGTCCCAGTCATCACTCGAAAATGCACCGACAACAGTTCCCTCTTCATTCTCAACAAACTGAAGGTAATGTGATAAGCCAATGTCATGATAAACATAACTCATCAACCCATTTTCACACTCAACTGCCCTATTCAACATCAAATATGTGGAGTTCCACCTCGTAGAAACATCCAAACATAACGATTTTTTACTATTGATATCAACATCTTCACAACATTCTTGGAACCTCTTACACCTTGCAGGGGACTGCCTTATGTATTTCACTGCTTTTCTAACCTTTTCAATGGACACGCCAGTCATTTTCAACCCATCTTGGACAATGAGATTAATAATGTGAGCCATACACCTTACATGAAGGTTTTCTCCATTCATGAAATTGGTTCCCCATTTAGTGAATATCTTAGCTAACTCTTTCACAGTCACGTCATTAGAACTAGCATTATCAACTGTGATGGTAAAATTTTTATCGATGCCCCAATCACGTAAATACTTACTAATCTCATTAGCCATGTCTTCACCTCTGTGACTAGTAATTGGACAAAAGTTAATTATCCTCTTGTGCATAATCCATTTACTGTCGATCCAATGTGTAGTGATGTACATCTAATTAATTTGCTGCAAAGAGGTTCAAGTATCAGTGGTAAGACAAACTCTTTGTTGGGCGTCTCTAAAAGACCTCTTCAACTTTTGTTTCTCTTCATCAAACAGTTTTAAAAAGTCACGTATCACAGTGTTACGAGAAGGAATCTTAAAATGAGGTTGCTCTACTTTCATAAAGTTTCTAAAACCTTCCTTCTCAACAAACCTGAAGGGGAGTTCATCCACAATCACCATGCGACATAAAGCTCTCCTACATTGTTCTTTCTCAAATTTCCATGAAACAACAACATCACCCGCAACACCCCTGAACAGATTGAAAGCCTATTTCGGTTTGATTTTTGTCAACAGTTTGATTTCGAGGCATCTTTGAACATGTTAACAAATGAGTAAGCATTGCTATGGTACCATTTTTATTTGAATCAGCAAAATAATCTTGACCACAATGCTTACACCTTGATTTCTTATTCCCTTCTTCATCAACAAATGATCCAAAATGATTCCATGCACGAGACCTTTTCTTTCTTTCTTTCTTTCTTTACCATCGTCTGAACAGAATGTGTTTGACGCGCAATATTTGAATTAGTGCTTTCATCGCCTAGGATCACTGCCTCATCAGTTGTAGTATTTTTAGCCATGTATATCAGTATGTCACAGTAAAATAGAATTTAGACAATAATTAGACAACAAATCATGAAATACTTTCAAAGTAAACAAAAATTAAGAGATCTCTTTCCTTATTTTGAACCATGTCAAATCCTTTACTAAGAATTTTAGGAATAAACAAAATGCAAGGAAAAAATTAATAACAGAAAGCTACTTCAAGAAAAGAGGCTGGTGGGAAAACATTACAAAAGTGAACATTATTTTTTTCGTAAGGTTGGGCTTTTCTTGCTAAGTGGTGTTATAAATAAGTATTATTTCATTAAAAATGTACCAAAGAACCATTATCGAGGATTAAAGAGTCTAATAGCTTCAACACTTAAATTCTTTGTCACCCTTGGAACAAGGATACAATGGGTGCTTCAACCATAGAAACAATCTGAACAACCGGTTCCGTCGATCAAAACTATACTCTGGTTCATCAAGGACATATTTAAACCATTTAATAATCTGGCAGGAATCTGTGGTGACCAAGCACAGCAGATAAAGAGACAACCACTAGCTTGAACTTTGTCATTAACATTGTGATGTTATTTATAACCCCACAACACAAATAAGTGGACGCCACAGTCCCATCACACAAACTCATGGCCATCAGAAAGGGATCATTCATGGCCACGAAACAGTTTGAACCTGTCAAATTGACAAGACTCCAACCATCATAGATCATTTTCTCAAAAACATACATAAATTGGGTTCATTCATAGTAATCACAGTTCTCATCAAAACAACACAAGAAATTCACGACCGATTTTGGGACGACATCCTCTCAATGGAGAGGAAAGCATCAATATTTTGCCAAAAAAGTAAATCAAAGAGTAAATAATCAAAGGGATCTCAGTCAGTACCTTAGTAAGATGAAAGAAACAAGTCAACAAGAGGGAGAAGTTGTAAGATAGATCAGCAACAACAACAAAAAAGGGATCAGAAGAGTAAGAGGCGGTCGAGATGAGATGTGGATTTGGAAACTTCTGGATTTAGAAACCTACTCTTTCTACTTATCATATATGTTATTTTGGGTTGGGCCGGGTAGAGTAAATAGATTGTTGAAACAGGTTTTTATTTTCACCACAACATTTTTGGCCTAAGGCCACACTCTGAGTCACATTTTATAAGTGTGGCCTATACCATTGAAGACCACGCTTTTAAAGCGTAACCTTAGTTTTAAAGTTTTGGCCAGTTTACCTTTGGCAACGCTTGTAAAGCGTGGTCTTTAATTGTATAGGCCACACTTGTAAAATGTTACCAAATCATGATATAATTTTCAACACTTATTCATCTATATGGCTACATTTTTAAGTGTAACATTATTATAATTTAAAAGACAACATTTTAAAAATGTAGTCTAAATTATCATTAAAATTTTCTCTCCCCCCTCCAAAATATTTTCATTTCCCTCCAAATTATTATTAACCAAAAATAGTAGAGGAAAGGATATTAAAAAAAAAAACTATCAGAAACTACTCGAATAGTGAACCAGGAGATCTTTGCCGTTGAATAACACCGACACACCATCGAGGGCGACCACCGGTGAGGGGTGACAACCAGCGAGGGGGAGGAAGGGAAACCACCGGTGGGTCAATCTCTCCTTTTGGTTTGTTTTTCTCAATCAGTGAAATTGAACACCCTTTTCTTTGTTTTGTCAATTTTTGAGATAGGTTTTGGAAATTTGTTGGTTCTTTTGAGTTTCTTGGATTTTGGGAATGCCAATTTGGGGTGTGTTGTGATTTCACTTTATACGATTGAGAATGTGACGAGTTTGGTTATAACTTTCGGTGATTATTTTAGACGTGCTAGTCTGTAGTAAATTCAAAAATCCTTTCTGTTGATTTATGATTCTTGAATTTGGATTTTGATCAATTCATGAATTTGGATTTTTATCATTCATGAATTTTTGTTTCTGTGATCACTGTAGATGTGCTGAGTTCGGACATCCTTTTCGTTGTTTTATCGATTTTTGATTGGTTTTGGGAATTTATTGATTATTTTGAGTTTTGTAATTTTGGGGGGTTATGGGGTTTATGTGTAGAAAGACTGTCAATTTGGTGTTCATTTTTGATTCATAAGAAGAAATATGTTGTAGTTCCTAAACGATTGAAGAGAATGTGAAGATCTCTGTTAGAACTTTCTGTGATCACTGCAGATGTGTTGTTATGTGTTGAATTTGAACACCTGATGTTGGTGTATTAATGTTATTGCCATCGGTAGAACTAGTACTATGATTCATATTCGTAACACTTCTTTTGCTATTTTTTGTGCAGTAAGATCGAGAGTATCCAAAAGGATTGAGAGTTGTAGAGCAAGGTACTGAAGTAGTAGTATCCGTGATTGTTGTCACATTGAGCCGACTGTCAGTGATGGTATTGTCAGTACTTGCACCTACTTCTGGTTTTGATGTATCTGTGTGAGTATGTTCTCTTTCATATGTTTCCACCACAATAGACTAATCTTCTGTGCTTCTCCGAGCTGTCAAAAGCCAAATGCACAACTTATTATTAGAACATGCATGCAAACTGACTCGAATCGAACAAATTCATTCTTCACAGTCATTGAATAGGGGTTTAATTATAGTTTTTATCATCTTATTAATATGTCAGGTAGGTGCAAATTCCAATAATTTCAGCATGTTACAGTCAGTAGATGCATATGTAAAGCTCTCTGAATTGAGTGTAAAAAGAATTACGTGTAAGTTATTCTAGTAATATGAACTGAGTGTAGAAAGCTTTTATTAAACTCAATATCCTTTTTTTTCTTCTTAAAATCTATTACAATTTTGAAAACAAACTCTTGAATTACATGGCTTGGAGGAATATGCTTCCCATTTGTGTACTTATGCAACTTCATTGGTTTTATTTGTAAGACTTGTGTCATCGTTTGTGCTCCGATTTTCAGTAACTGGTTTGATGTCACTAGAAATAATCTCCAATTCAGGGACATTTTCAGTTACTTTAGATGTTTCAACTCCCTTTGCTTCTAGTGCAACTAATTCCTCATTAACAACACGTTTCTCCTTTTTCAACTGAAATTGTTGCTTCATTTTCGGCAACAGCCTCAGTAGCTTCTTGCTCATTTTATTCCAGTAGCTTCAGTTAGCTTTTCCTGTACAATGGGCACTGGTTTTGAAACTTCTTTCTTAGGTTCTGTTATAGTGCATGGACGATGTCTAGTTGGTTTTATGTATTTGTTTGTAATGAAGGAAAAATTTCAATTGTGTACTATTAAGAGTTATTTAAAAGGTCTGTATCATGCATAGCGTTATAAAAAGTTTCTTTATGATTAAATATGTGGAACTTATAGTTTTCTTTAGCTTCTCTGATTGCTTTTGTATGTTACAAGATCTAATTTAACTATTGTCCTTCTTTAGGAATGTTCTCGACTTATTTGGTAATACCTGCATTTTTTAAAGACAACTTTCCTAAATGATTTGCAGGCTCACACTCGTAATCCACTTTCAGAATATAGTTACCAATTACTCCAGCTTTGATATTTCAATCTAAGCACCCAATCATATCCTTTTCAACTGATAGGAATCAAATAAATATTGTTTGCCAATTACAATGTAGAAGCTTGATGGAAAATGTACATTAGTTGGTGTAATATAGATAATTTTTGTTCATATTGCTCCAGTGTGGTTAACTGGTATCGTCACTTTTCCAGATCTACTAACATTGTACTTTTCATCTATGGTCTTGTTGTTTGAGATTTAAAAATACTTTGTAGTACTTTTCTTTTAATGCACATGTGTAGTTCTGTCTGTATAGACTATGGATGATTGGGTGTCTTTTTGAGTGAACCTTAGAAACACCCTTTATAGCTCCATGGATCAATACTCTTCGGTTTGAAGTACGCTTAAATTGCTTTATAGAAGCAATCTTTACATATATACGGATGAATGTTAAAGGTGCTGGGGCTTAAATTATTTTTTTCCCTGCTGTTCTGAAAGATGTTATCAATTATCACCCTAAGTATCAGCTACAAGTAAATCAATTATTACCTCATTTACTCATGCTACAATTAACTTACAAGTTAGACAATACCTATCTTCTTTCTTTCCTTAGGTTTAAAACATCACGGTACTAAATGATGTTAGCTTGTTTAGCCTGGATGGCTGCATTGCTGATTCAGTAGGATACTGCTCCCTAGTTTTCATCTGGCTTTCCTCTAATCCTATTCAACTTGCTTGCTGGAAATTGCAACCGTGCCATCAGTGGTCTTGGGGCGCGTGTCTTCTTGTCAAAACCCTTTACACAAACAAACCCTACAGTACTTGATCAGAAAATAAACAAACCCTGCAGTATTTGATCAGAAAACTTATATATAGTACTTGATCAAAAAATAAATAAAAGATTTTCCAGCAAGGGATAACACTTCTTTCCCTTGGCTACACAAAGTATTACTACTTCCCATAATTTTGTTTTAATGATTTCTTCTGGAGAGTGTGGAAGGCAAAAAGGGAACTCGCCAGACATACTTGTTCTGATGCTTGATGCTTATGCCAGCTTAATTTGATATTCGTAATTGCATAGTGATGTAACATGCACACTTTTCACTGATTTATTTGATAGTGAAGTAACATACCTCTCCAAAAGCAATGTTGGATACTTTCTGTGGTTAGGCCTGAAAAAAAAAGAACACACTTAATGTTATTTTACTTTCAAAGCTTTTGTAAAAATAAATGAGATTTCATTGTTTAGTTTGTTTACCTTTGAATATTTTTGGTATAGAGGTTCCAAAGTAAACTATCCTTCTCGGTAGATTCCATAGCCAACTTCTTGGGACATCAATTGGATTGAGGCATGGAGTCATGGTCCGCAAACACCTGAGAAATAGCAAAAGTGTTGCTATTCAAACGTTATCAAATACAAAAAATGCTTATGTAGGGCATGCTTGAGTTGAGAAAATGTTGATTGTATTTACCTCGTTAACCTGAAATCATTGCCTTGTTTTACAACTATGAAATTGTCTCTTGCGGGGATGATTTGTAAATAGTTGTTTATGTTGCTTCTATGAATGACTGCTGGAACATTCTTGGTGTTATTCACAGGTTGTGAAACAACAGCTGGCTTTGGGGCAGGCTCATTACTTAGAGCCTTTTCCACATTGCGAGTAGTCTGAGAATTGTTAGCAGGCTCTCCACTTCCAAACAGGTATCCCAATATAATGCTGGTTAGAAATGTTAGTTTATTCATCACCATAATATTAGAAATGTTGGGTTTTTTTTTGTCGAATAACCACCATCATTTGAATTTTGGTCAGTAGAAGAAAAGATTTAACTTCTCCCTTCCAAAATGAATCTTAACTGCTATTCTGAAAGCTGTTACTGGTCTTCAGGACTCGACTCTTGGAAAACAGTTACATGGGGCTGTTGTTAAATTATGGTCTTCATCTTAAATTGAGTTAAGCTATTAAATTGCTGAACAGATCAAACTGCTCTTTGTTTCCTCTGCTGGATGCTATTTCATGTTTCCTAGTGTCACTCTCTAAGAAAAAAGGTAGAACAAAAGCCTGGTCAAGACTAAATGATTCTATGGAACTATGAATGTTTTATCTGGTATCAGTGTTTCTTGTTTTGTGCCTTGGTAGGTATAATGTCTTCAGCTTACCCTGTGAAATGGTGAAACCTTTTACAGAACCTGCCCTTCTGCAAGTCATTCATTTTTTTGTATTCACTTGTTTATCGGGGCTTTCCCGCGACTCTAATAAAATCATTGCCTTGTTTTAAAATTGTGAAACTGCCTCTCGCTGGGATAATTTGTAAATAGTTGTTTATGTTGCTACATCCTTAAAACTTGTTGTGGGCCTTCACTCGTTATTATGTGTACTTATGTTGGTAAGGCTAAGTTTATTTCATTTGTGAAAAAACTAATATTGTTTGCCTCTATTTATAGTTAGTAAGAATGAAGCAAACATCAACTCTGTCATTCCTATTTTTGTATCGACGCAACTCTGTCATGCCGAGTTTACTTACTGCAACTTGCTAATACCCACGTAATCCATGAGTAACAGATAAGTAGTCTTTCACTGCTGCAGTTTTCCATCTTCTTTCATTAGCTTCATCCATTTTTATTTGTTGGTGTTGGGAAATCTTACTTTTTAAGGGAACTTCAGTATTTATTTGAAGCACGGAGCAGCTTCTATGGTGCCTTCTAAAAGCTAATATGTCTCCACCCTTTCATTTTATACTAATATGTTGTGCTAAATTATGTCTGTTCCTTTGAAAATCAGTAGGCTTGTCTGATTACATGTCAAATGTTAAGTAACCATTTGTTTTTTGGACCAGTTTATCTCGATTGGTTATAGCATTGAGTGTTTTTTCTAATAAGGGGCTCAGTTTTCTTGTCCGGGAACATTAGCAGTGGCTACTTAAATGAGTTATAAGCTAATAACTTGGAAGGTTCTGAGGGGTTCCATAGGACATCTTGGGTTATGGATTGCTGAGATGATCTACTTCCATTATTAGTATGCACACTGACTCTCTTAACAAATGAAAAACTATGTATGATTTAATGATACATCAAGATTTAGATATATCTATATGATTACTATGATCAATCTCCGCCGAGTGCTTAAATTATTTTGCCTCTCCTGGTATCTAGTGCTAAAATAGGTACAAAACTGCATTATTTGTGTCCTCAGCTTTTTTCAGCTCTTGGTCTTCCTCCTTCTGTTGGGGTACTTTGTGATTATTGTCATTTGAGGCTATGTTGCTCGAACTCCTCAAAAATTTTATTGGTGCGTGCCGAATCCTTCAAAATTAGTGTATTTTGGGAGGATTCGACAGGGTGTGATCATTTATTCAATATTTCTTGCAAGAAATAAATATTTTAGTGGTTCCATCGTTACTTCTCTTCTACTATTTTGACTAGCTCTTTTTTCTTTTCAGACTAACCTTCTGCATTGATTCAATTTGGATGGAGTGTAATGAGAGCTTCTCCAACAGGGAAAAAAGGCATTGAAGTTAATCTGAGATATTAATCATTCAAAACTGTGTACAGAGCATGTTTTCCTCCCAGATTATCTAATAGAGTAGAAGATCTTAACTCTCTATGTTTAGCCTTAGCTTCTTGATGTATGAGTAGTTTTTTTGTTTGATCACTAAACTTGGAATTATGTCTTGGTTTCAGTTTTAGTTTTAAGTCTTGTATATGTAACCTATTGATAAATAATACATGTTTAGTTACAAAAAAAATCTATTACAAATCTACATGTTTGAATTTTTATTAAGTTCTTTATTAGATGGTTCAATGCTTTTTTGAATAAGATAATAATATACAAAATAAATGCAAAATAAAATTATAATTTTTTATAATATAACTATGGCTACATTTAACAAATGTTGTTTTAGAGGGAGTAACAACAGCCACACTTTTTAAGTGTTGTAGAAAAGGTATGAAAGGCTGCATTTTTAAAGTGTAGCCAAAAATAAATCTGCGGTCACGCTTTTTAAGTGTAGCTTTATCAAATTAAAGTGTTGTCAATGACAAGCTACAAATTAGTGTGGCCTTTATACCTTATGGCCATGCTTTTTAAATGTAGCCGATCTGGCAACACTTGAAAAGCGTGGCCTTTGAGCAAAGGTTACGCCTCTTTTGTCCACGCCCCCAAAAGTGTTGCCTAAAGTCCAAAAGTGTAGCCTTGGATCAAAGGCCACACTTTCTGCTATTTTAGGCCACGCTTTACAAGAGTGGCCTTAGGCCAAAAATGTTGTAGTGTTTGTTGAATAATGGGTTGGGCCATTAAGTTTTATTATTAATAAAATGACAAATTAAACCAAAAAATAATAATTAAACAGGGGTAGCATAATAATTTTACTGTATTCTTATTGGGTTATCGGTTTAACCGATAACCCAATAGATCAAAACCGGAACCGAATTGATTAACCAATAAAATTTTTTATAAAACCAATAACAAATCAATAACCCAATAACCCGATACCGATAACCCAATAGTATTTTTATCGATTCGGTTTATCGGTCGGTTCGGTTTTTGCACAACCCTAGTCATTCATATTTGCATGCATGATTTATGTAAAGAGTAACGATATTGTTCATTTAAATACATACACCTCCATATACTCAGTACATTCTCAAAGTGTTGATCCACATATATGTCTATGTGCTACATTGTCTTATAATGTAGGTACAAGTCATAGCTCACATATCAAAATCAGACAGGTTGCAGCTTCCCGCCAGCAGAGGACGAGCCCTTTTTATTCAAGGGCTCAAGTCAGTCAGAGTTTGTGTAGTATTATATTTTCTTCATTCAGTCATATTGAGTTAGGATAGTTTGGAGTCATGACCCGACTATCTATAGTCCATATTAGTAGAGGTTTCATAGACAGTCAGTAGAGTCAGTGTATTTTATTTCAGTTTATTTGTAAAAGCAGAGTTGTAATCATGTGAACTCAATTTGTATTGATCAGATTCAGAAAGAGTTGTCTTCCGTTGATTTTGTATGGTTTTATGCATCTATTTCAGTTGCTTTTGAGTTATGCTAGCAAAAGGGTTAGCTTGGGGTCACTTGTGGCTCTAAGCACCGTGTGACGTCTCGGGACTCGTTGTCAGGACGTTACACTAAATGAAAAAAATAAATTTATAAAATGTCAGATTAAAAGTTTTATATAATAAAATATTGATGAATAGTAACAGTACTGGTGATGGATAGTGTTACATCAAATTTAGCGTGACACTCTTCATACATCAAAATAATGTAAAAAATCGTATTTAACTGGAGCACCAATACGAAATATAACACCACAATAAGATTTGATGTAATATTTAGTGTAAAATTGGAGATGGTCTTAAGCTTGATAAGCAGCTTTCAATGAAGACTTGAGACAAACTAATTGTTTTTTCGGACTTCGAAGTAATTCACAGTATCAAAAGCTTATATCTATTCCAACATAAGTACATTGGTATATGTTTAAGCGTGCTTCAATGTGCGGCTCAAAACCTTCTTCTAGTCCACATGCAACTACCAATAATTTGTCCTTCATTGAATTTTGGTTGGGCGTTTTAAGTAGTTGGAATTAATACGACTACTGATATTGCATTTCTTATGGCTAGCTCAAATTTCACACAAATCAACTGCAATGCATTGAATTGCTCTTAAATGGGTGGTTCGTTATCTAATGGAATAATAATGGATAAAAAGCGCTTTATTTTTCTAACAATTCCCCCTTGATTTTACATCAATCCAATTTTGATTGTACCTTTACTAGTGCCTACATTGTCTTCCTTGGCTAAGAAGAAGCGAATTGTAGCTTATTCCCTCCACCAAAGTTTTGAGTATAGGTCTATCGTTTGTTTCTACTAGTGTTGGGTCCATAATCTCGTTCTCTCTTTGGCTCACAAGTGATCGATCTATTGTAACAATTATTTAGATGCGACTTATCTTTCTACAAATCATATGATCTAGCT
The DNA here is from genome assembly GCA_030864215.1 of Capsicum pubescens. Classification (NCBI taxonomy): domain Eukaryota; kingdom Viridiplantae; phylum Streptophyta; class Magnoliopsida; order Solanales; family Solanaceae; genus Capsicum; species Capsicum pubescens. Next base: position 180,519,802 of record CM061539.1, on the reverse strand, counting down.
GACGTTTAATAAGCCATACTGAGCAGTGAGCAACATTTTATCTGATACACATATCTATAGGCAGAGGGGTAGCGGATAGGAGCAATCAACAAAATTTCAACAAATAATATTAAAGTTTGAACAAATAATTTCTATCAGCTATAAGAATTTAAATGTTGAACCCATTATTAACTTTAAATATGTTCCGTTGCTAATATACACATGCAAATTGGCCTGAATACCGCAAATTAACGTCAATGCTATCCATACAAACCCGACGTTAGATGCGGAAGATCATAGGTCAGTCTTATAATCAGGACTCATGATGTGTGGCTTGTAATTCTTATTAATATGATCCACATGTAGTATTTATTCTTTATAAATTCAAACCCAACATTATTACGTTGTATTGTATTTTATTTTATTTTATTTTATTTTTGTAAAACACAAATAAAGAGGGAATCAGTAGGTTCCCTTTGCTATCTATAGATATCTTAGTTTTATAGTAGTATTTTACTTATAAAAAAAAAGATATCTAATTTAGGCTATATCGCATTGGGAAAATATGGAGAAGGATATTGTTGAGTATCCTACAAAGGAAGAAAATATGGAGAAGGATGATAGTGTTGAGAATCCTACAAAGGTTAATGGATATGCATGTGCTTGTGCAATTGTTGGTTCCATGATATCTATCATCTTTGGCTATGGTAAGTTCCCTTCTTCAATACTTTTTTTTTTTTTGTTAGACTTCTTCAATATTTTAAATCCTCTTCTTCTTCTTCTTCTTTTTGTTTAGCCATCAGGTTTCGAAATTTACTGGTCAAATTAATTAATCAAATTCATGTATATTAGATATGTCATAAAATATGTCTTATCATCCAAATTCACATTTAGATATATGATAACATAATTATCTAGATAAAATATTTCTTACCATGCAAAAGTTATTCATTCACATGATAAGAGAATTATTGAACTAGTTATGATTTTCGACTGTACAATTTGGAATCATCCCACCACGGCACCACACATGCATATGGGGTGACTCAATCATATTAGGGATCTAAAGCCAAATCTAACAGAGCCCTTAATTTGAATTGTGTATATATATATATATAAAAGTTATTTTTGTAAGTTTTTGAGACGCAAAAATATTAATAGTAATTCTTTTGTAGTCAATATTTCCTAAGGAAGATTTCATGTAAAACTTGCTCCCTAAAAATATGCCTTTTTATACAAACAAAAGATTTCACTAATATAAATATGGGCTTTCCAGAATTAAGTGGTCTAATGGACGAGCATGCATATATCAATGATGCTAAGATATTTTTAAACGCAATGAGCGAGGGTAGCTTAACCAATTCGAGAAAGTCAATTGTAAAACATAGAGATTTTACTTCATGTACTTAATATTAATATAGTTGATAAGAAAAGAAAAAGTAGTGTGATACATATTCTAACAAGAATTTATATGTTTTTATTTTGTTATTAGATACTGGTGTGATGAGTGGAGCCATGCTATATGTGAAGAAAGAATTCCAAATCAATGATCACAAAACAGAAATATTAGCAGGGATTCTAAATTTATGTGCTTTAGTTGGTGCACTTTCTGCAGGAGCAACTTCTGATGCAATTGGGAGACGTAACACAATGATTATAGCTTCAATAATTTTCTTGCTTGGTTCAGTTTTAATGGGATATGGTCCAAATTATATTACATTATTAGGTGGAAGATGTGTTGCTGGTGTTGGTGTTGGATTTGCACTTATGATAGCACCAGTTTATTCTGCAGAAATCTCATCACCCAAGACACGTGGATTTTTAACATCTCTACCAGAAATTGGAATTAGCGTTGGTATTTTACTTGGTTATTTATCTAATTACATTTTCTCAAGATTATACCTTCAACTTGGTTGGAGAATTATGTTAGGAATTGCAGCGATTCCTTCACTTCTCTTGGCTGTTGGCCTTCTTAAAATGCCTGAGTCTCCTAGATGGCTTATTATGAAAGGCCGTCTAGGTGACGCCAAGAAAATACTGTACAAAGTTTCTAATACACCTGAAGAAGCTGAAATTCGACTCAGGGATATTAAAGAAGCTATGGGAATCGATGTAAATTGCGACGATGACGTTGTCAAGATTCATGAATCAAAAGAATCACGCGGGGTTTGGAAAGAATTGTTGTTAAGACCAACCCCAGCACTAAGATGGATTTTAATTGCTGGTGTGGGAATTCATTTCTTTGAACACGCAACTGGTATTGAAGCTGTGATATTGTATAGTCACAAGATTTTTGCCAAGGCAGGAGTACATGACACTAGGAAGCAAATACTAGCCACAGTTGGAGTTGGACTGACAAAATTTATAGCTATAGTCGCATCTACTTTCTTGGTTGACAAAGTTGGGAGGAGAAAGTTATTGTTATTTAGTGTGATTGGCATGATCTGCACATTAGCTGGACTTGGAACTTTCTTGACATTGGCAGAGCATTCTGGTGGGAAACTTATTTGGGCTTTGGTACTTAGTATCATTTCAACTTATGCATATGTGGGGTTTTTCAACATTGGACTTGCACCAGTTACATGGGTTTATTGTGCTGAGATATATCCTCTAAGGTATAGGGCATTCGGTAATGGACTTGGTGTTGCAGTCAATAGGTTGATGAATGCTACTGTTTCAATGACTTTCCTCACCATGTCTAATGCAATTACTATTGGAGGTAGTTTCTTCTTGTTTTGTGGAGTATCTGTGGTGGCTTTGCTTTTCGTCATCTTCTTTTGCCCTGAGACCAAAGGAAAGTCTTTGGAAGAAATGGAATCTCTTTTCACCAGACGCAAGAACGCAGACGATACTAACAAATAAACATCCAGGGCAGGTTTTTGCATTTTATATTTGTGTATATATTTGATATAAAAGGCAGCCCGGTGTATATATATGAAATTGAAATGAGAGAAACTTTTCTTAATTATTTCTTTTTAAAGCTTTCCCACTGGTTGTTGATTGATGAAATACTTATACCCATGTCACACTTATTTAGCACTAATACTTTGGGGTAAGTGAATACTCCAGGTCACATAGTAATCTCAAATAATACTAAACTTAGCAACATGAGTCCAGAAATATAATTAGCTGGGATGATATGGCTGGTACCCCATAAAATGACCATCTCCTGTGTAACATGGACTTAGGCAAGGATGCTGGTAAGTATCCTCCAGTACAAATATTGGCACAGGTAAATCATTTTTATTTTTTTTTACCTGAGACCCATATCACACTCATTTGTCACAAGTGCATTGAGGCAAATGGATACTCCATGTAACATCTCAACGACTGTAGTCAAAAAAGATGAGTCTGGAAAAAATTAGCTAGGATGATATAGCAGAAGTATCTAATATATATGGCTTACTTTATATGAAAATATTGGAACTGAAAGCCACCTAATTGAATCTTGAGGTTTCGGTTTCAATAATACTAGTAATATTCAATCCTTAAATGCTGGGGTAAAGTGGAAGGGATATCGTTTCCAAACATTAAATATTAGGGGGCAAAGTGGAATTGACTCCTTAAATTTAAACGAGGGTTAATTTTATAGTCATACAATTTTGCCCATCACCACCACTTGCAAAAGTATATTTTATGATATTAAAGTAACTGAACTTTATATATTCCCTCCCTTTCACTGTCAAGTAATGTGAAAATGATATCTCTTTCCCTCGGTATTATAAATTGAATAGAAAAAAATTTCAAGTTCAGATCTCTTTTATATATATATAATTATATATATATATATATATATATATATATATATATATATATATATATAAAGATATCTATGTAAATAAGAACACAAAACTTTTGAACAAATGGTAAATGGGATGGTCATCAATCACCTAATTCATACACCAAGAATCTCATCCATGCACAACAACTCCAATCTGCTGAGACAGAAGAATATAATGCGTTGAAACAACAGATCAGAGGATATGGACGCCTGTTCCTAGATAATTAGAATCACAAAATTATATAATTGGTTGCAAGTGAAATTTCGCGTAAAGCAAAATTTAGATGATATCTTATGCAAATATAATGCGCGATTAGTTTCTAAAGAATTTACGCAGCGACCAAGTATTTGATTACATTCAAACATTTCCACCTGTGGCTAAACATACTGCAGTTCATAATTTTATCTCATGTATGTACTTGTTAGTGAAGACTGGAATATACAACAATTAGATATTAATAATATGCCTCATCTTCATGGACATTTGATGGAGGATGTGTACATGGTACAACCACAACGCTTTGGCAATCCTGTTCAGCTTTATTATGTATGTCAAGTGCATGACTTTATATGGTCTCAAACAGACGCCACGCCATTCAAACTTGATATCTTTATTATTGCTAAGCTTGATAAGTAGTTTTCGATAAAAAAAAAAAAAAAAAAACTTGAGCAACTTGTTTACTTTTTGGGTTTTCATGAAGTGATTCGCCACTACCAAAGGCTTATATATATATCTATCTTAATGGAATTGATGTACTGTTGAGGGTGATTTAATATGTGGTGCAAAACTTATTTCTACTCTATTTGCAACTACAAAAGTTTTGGCCTTGAAAGATAGTGCTCATTTTGAGTAATTCAAAATAATACTATCAAATTTTGATTGGATGTCTTTAGTACTTGGCACTAACGAGACTATGACATTGCCTTTGCTACCAATTTGGCTTGCTCAATTTTCATGTAGAACTTAAGTGTTGGGCTTGGTTGGAGTTGGTTTACCGGACCAAAGAGTGGCAAGCAATATTATTACAATACCGAAAAAAACTTGTCGCGAGAGCACCCAAAAAAGAAGAGACTCCTTCAACAACAAAGAACTGTAAAGCATTGAGTTGCTCTTAAAAAGGTGATTAATTCATACTAGAACAATGGAAAAAAGGGCTAACTACTTCAAATTTCTAAGGACTCTCCCTTTGTTTTGTAATAATCCTTTTCCAATGTTGATTGGGCTGGAAATCGTGATGATCGTACTTTTACTAGTGCGAAAGAAACAAATTTTCTTGGTATTCCAAGCTACGAAGAAGCAAACTATAGCTCACTCCATCAAATTAGAATATAAACCTGGCACTTCAACTGAAATTTCTCTTTTTTCGAACACTTTGAACAAAATTTCTGATTTCGCCATCATTTCATCTTCGCCTCCAGATTTTCAATATTAAATATCTGTTACTTTGACTATTTCTAAATTAACCTTCATCATTGAGAGGAGATGACATAAATAAATAAAAAACAAAGAAACGAAAAAGAGTTTCAAAGACTAAAAGTTTGAGAGAATATAAAAAAAAAGACTCACCAATCCTTGGCTGAAACTACAATTCACCAAACACAATTTAAAGGACTCAAAATCAACCAATAATAATAATAATAATAATAATAAGGATAACTGTTAGGGACTGGGAAGTTTTGATGATGGACATGTGAATGAAATATGTTGTGCTAGCTGTTCCATCCAAGTGAACAAGAAGTCTGCGTGCAAAATAGGAGTGGATAACACTTATCACAACAGAAGTTGAGTTGAACAAGAAGTCTTGCAGAACTTTGGTTTGAACAAGAAGTCTTGCAGAAGTTGAGTTGAACAAGAAATCTCGAAGAAGTTCAGTCAAACAAGAAGTCTGGGGAGAAGCAAGTAAAGAATGATTGAAACTACCTGGAAGTCCTAGTGAAGATAGAAATATACATCAACTAAAGGACTCTATCAGATGTTGGCTTAAATAGAAGAAACGACTTTCAAAGGATTCACTCAATGCACTGAAAAGATAATCAACAATCAGCAAAACAGTTCACTTACTTGAAGAAAAAACTGATCCCTTACTTAGCAAGTCATAGAATGTTTGTAATAGGTAGGTTCTTTGAGTTGTAATGAGTCATTGCTCTAGTCTCAGTGATCTATAAACTGGGTTAGGAGTTGTGTCTTCAAGTTAGGGAACTCGAAGACTTGGGAACACTTATCTTGGGAAAATTTGTGTTTTTGTAGTATAGGAGTTAGAAGTTTTAATTCCTAGTTTTACAAGAAGTCTTGTAATATTGTTGATTGTTGAGGCTCAAGAGTTAAAGTGAAGTTGGGGTTAAATCCTGTAGAAGTACAAGTCGTAATTTTTTACACCTTTCTTGAGCCGGGTGTTTTCCACGTAAAAACACTGTGTTCAGTTTTTACTTCTGTGAACCACGTTTACTTACTTGTTCCACAGATAGGCAACCAGTAGAGTTAAATATTAAAATTAGTAGGGCATACACTCTAACAAGTGGTATCAGAGCGAGGTTGTCTTAAATAAGGCTAGCACCTAAGAAAAGATCAATGATGAATTTCGCACCTCCTACTGGTCACAGTGAAGGTCAGTCAACTACTAGACCTCCACTCTTTGATGGCTTTCACTTTATCTGGTGGAAAGCAAGAATAGAGATGTTCATCCAAGGTGAGGACTATGAATTGTGGGATAGGATTACTGATGGTCCCACTATTCCAATGAAATTTGTTGATGGTGAACCAGTCAAGAAAGTAAGAAGTGAATTTACTCCTGATGATTTATTGGCCTTGAAAAAAAATGCTAAGGCCAAGAATATCTTGGTTTGTGGATTAGAACCTGCTGAATATAACAGGGTATCAACCTGCACCACTGCTAAGAAAATTTGGGATACACTGGTGAATGCTCATGAAGGTACCTCTAAAGTAAGAAAATTCAGGATTTCTCTTCTTTTTACTGAGTATGAGGCATTTAAAATAAAGGAAAATAAAACCCTGCATGAGATGATGACAAGACTTACCACCTTAACAAATGAGTTGACTTTCTTAGGAAAAGTCATCTCTGAGGAGGAACAAGTCGAAAAGGTACTAAGGGTATTACCTAAATCAAAATAGAATGTTAAGGTGACTGTAATCAGGGAGGTAAATAAGGATCTTGCAGGTATGACCCTGGATGAACTAGTAGGGAACTTAAGAACTTATGAAATGGAAGTTGATGGAACCAAAGAACAAGCAGCTCCTGAGAAAATCTTGGCATTGAAAGCTTCTAATAGTGATGGGGAATTTGAACTTGATAAGGAACAAGTTGCTTTCATAACTAAGAACTTCAGCAAATTCTTTAAGAAAAAAGAAGGGAACAGGTAGTAAGAAACGTTCTAATGACAATTCAAATGGTTGCTACAAGTGTGGCAAAACTGATCATCAGATAAGAGACTGTCCAGTCTGGGAAATACAATGGAAGAAGGAAAGGGCTGAAAAGGAACATAAAGAAAATCACTGGTCATCATAAATTTCACCATGGCATCTTCTTCTTCACCACCTACTGACTCCACTTATACTTCACCAAAAACCATTATTCTTCATCCTAATATTACCTTACCCCTTCTTATTCATCCTTCACCTTCTATCAAGCTATCCAATTTTGCATTATTCCAAAATTTGCAAAACCCTTTTGCAAATTTTTCTTTCAAACCCTCACCCTCCTCTGAATCTGCACTGCTACCTCTAATCCCTCTTTATATTCTTTATCAAGATGATACTCCCATTGATCGAGATGATATCGCTGGTGCTAATTTAGTTCCACGAAGATCCAGATCCAAGCCATAGAAAAAACCCTTTTTCATCTCCATTAAAGCTGATGATATTATCTATATTGAACCTTCCCATGTTACTTCTACTCCTCGTACTCCTCATACTCGAGGAAAGAAGCAACAAGAAGATGCTTCTCTGGAAGAAGCACTTCGTGCTAGTAAAAATAAATGGATTTTTACCTCTGGTCCCTCATCTCCTCAAGCATCCTCCCCTGATATCCTTCTTCGTTCAGTAAGGAAGAAGAAAACTATTTTGGAGAAAATTCCTAAATCGTCCTTGTCCCATAAATCGTCTTCCCAACCTGCTTCAAAAACATTATCTTCCTCAAAACCCACAACTACTGTTAAAGCCTCATCTTCATCAAAAGCTTCCTTATCATCTATATCACGTCCGAAGAAACAAGTCCCGAAACCTGTTTCTTTTGACTCATCAGACTCAGATCCTGACTATCTTCCTGATACTCCTCCTGCTCCATCCACTGAAATTAATCCTGATCTTGACATCGATTTTGATGTTGATACTCCTGCTGACAAGTCTTCTCAATCAGCACATGTTCTCCACTTTCTGAAATGAAAGTTGGCTAGAGAAAAGGTTGTCACTGGTTTTGGGGGGCCCTGATATGGATATCCTGGTCACAAAATTGAGAATTCAAGGGTGGTCACACCTGTTTATGCAAGGTGATCATCAAAGAAAGTTTGGAAAGGATGAAGTTTATGAGTTTTACACAAATGGAGTTGATATTGGGGAAATGTTCTTGTAATACCCCGTACTTCTACCTAGCTTAAATTCATCCCAAAAATGTTAAAGACTTGTTTTAATGATGAATCCACTTTTATACATGTGGTATTTTCAAGATTTTTACTTTTTGTCATGTGGAAAATTGAATAAGCTTTCCATCGATACCAAATTCGCCCAAATTCGATACTCGGGCGAAAAGTTAGAGCCTTTTTAGTAAGACAGTGTCCCACTGGAGCCATCAGCGCGTCGCGGAGCAGGTCAAAATGGCCATCGTCAAAATCCAGTGAACCTCCACGATTATGGCGCATCGCGCCAAGGCTCAAATTCATAATTGTCCTTTTTCCAGTGTCTCAGCGCGATGTCTTCGCGTCGCGCCAAACTTCTAGGTCGCAAATAAAGTGGCAATGCGATAGCTCCGCATCGCGCCACCGTGCAATTTCCCATTTGTCACTTTCCAGTGACTTGGCGCGATAGTGGCACGCCGTGCCAAGAATGAAAATCGGAAAATTTTCACAGAATTAAAATACGCGTCCAAGGATTAAAAGGGTCAATTTTCCACCCCTATATAAACCCAATAACACGTGATTCAGTCATATTTCACCCAAAATATATTGTTACTCTCAAGAAAAAACTAGGATTTTCAATTGAGAATTCAAATCCTAGACTCAAATTCAAGAATCTCTCCGTCAATCTTCGTAGAATCAAGAACTAAGGTATGCACAGTGTTGATTCATGGACTTCTTTCGTCCATGAATCTCAAGACCCTATTTTAAACTATATGTCATGATGTCCTTGTTTTGAATTGAATATGTTCATGTTGTTATTGTTGTATGATTGTCAAGATTGTATCTTTATCATGTTTTCATGAAACTATGTTAGTATATGATTGAAATTCATGCAATTGAGTTAAATTGTGGAACCATGTTGTATTAAATTGATGATCATACCTATGCTCTAAGTGTGCATGCAAGGTGTTTGATAATATGCCCCAATGAATGAATGATGATCAAGTACTTAGTTTCCATGTGTCAAGATCATGTCATGCCTCTTAAGTTATGATATACCTACCTTATTAAGATGATTCCCATGCAAAACCTATGCATTGTGATTGCTTGATGAGATGTTCATAAGATTAGAAGCATGAAATTATTCCATGTTTATACGCATTACTATCCATGTACAACATTATGATGATCATGTTCTTCATGAAATCCCCAACTATGAAATTATGAATTGTTGATATTGGTCATGTGATCAAAAGTGTCAAGCCTTGTCAGTTTCATCTTATCGAGTCTTGGGGGTACTTGTACTCGACAATTTAGTCGTGTGCCTAGAGTCATGTCATGTTTTCACGATAATCTCAGTCAAGCCATGATTAGTAGAATTTAGTCAGTCGCATGACTCAGGAAAACTCAGTAAATTTCGTATTAGTTCAGTCTCTTCCAGAAATCTTAGAAATCTCAATAATCTCAGTAGTTCAGTAATCTCAGTGATCTCAGTACTCAGTAATCTCGTTAACCTCAGTATTCCCAAAAATCTCAGTAACTTTAGTACTATCCGTCAGTCCTCAGATCTCAGTAGTATTCCGTCAGTCAACGAAACTCAGTGAACTCGGTTTAGCTCCGCTAAACAATACCATTAGTGTCAGTTCAGTTCAGTTAGTCAGTTTAGTGTCTATTCAGTTGGGAGTAGTATTCAGTACCGAGTGAACCCAAGGATGGGGACTCACTTGTTATTTAGTGGGGGGTGTGATCCTTAGAAGCAATCCTTGCGTTCCAGAACTACGTAGCCAGCGTAGGTTGAGATGTTATCCTATGCGTAGGGCTACTAATACATCTCATCTCGTTTGGGGTTATTCCTACAAGAGGGTTGACGGAAGAGCTTCCCATCAGAGAGGGTTACCTCACAACTTGTCTTTACCCGTGGCACGGTACTGACACCCTTCAAACTGGGGTCATGGACCCCACCAGTAAAGTTTTATGGCATGTCGGTTAGATGATTACCTCCCACAGTCTCAGTTTCAGTCTCAGTCTCAGTCTCAGTAATAGAACTCAGATAGTTCTACAAATTTCAGGACTGTCAGATACAGTCACTCAGTACAGTACAAAACACAGCTAGTTCCATCAGAACTTAGACTGTCAGATACAGTCGCTCAGTATCAGTCTACTAGTTATACGAAACTCATGTTATTAGTATTCAGATTTAGGACTGTCAGATACAGTCAATCAGATTAGTTCTTCATAATCAGAACTATCATAAATAAATATTCAGATATCCATATCAGTAAACTCAGTTGTCAGTTTACCAGTAATACAGTTAATCTGTATTCCAGTAATAGTTAACTTAGATATCAGTAAATCCTTGTTATCAGTAAACTTAGTAGTCAGAACTCAGTATTATCAGTCCTATCACGATGTCAGTCGCAATTACGTATTCATGCATGTATTCTCACGTTCATGTTATTCAGTCAGTTAGTATTGTTCATGCATATGAACCATTGTATTGAGCCTACCTCACTTGCATACCAGTACATTCAACGTACTGACACGTTTGCGCTATGGTGTTTTATACCAAAGGTTTAGGAGTATGAGCTCCTGAGAATCTTTAGTAGATCAGACGTTCAGCAGCCAGACTAGCAGTGAGTCCTCATCATTCGAGGATGGCATAATTATTTTATTACTTTATTATTTCAGTAGTTCGGAGTTAGTTGGGGACATGTCCCATCAACTCCATAGTTTTCAGAAAGTTTAGAGGCTTTCAGACTACAACATGTTTTTCAGACAGTTTTACTTTAGTTTTGGGTATTGTTATACCCTATTACAGATATTATTTATATTCAGTATTAGTTTAGTTTTAAACCTTATGGCCTTACAGCTTATATTCCGCATAATTACAGTATATTATTTAGCGCTCAGTTATAGATATCAGTCATAGGTTAGCTTGTGGTCCTTCGGGGTCATAAGCACCGTGTAGTATTCTGGGTATCAGATTTGAGGTGTTACAGTTCTCCACCATAGTTCATGAGAAAACCATCAATTTCTATCCAGCTGATTTAGCTAGGATTCTGCATGTTCCTTCTGGAGGTTAGGCACATTATGTGAAAGGTTCTTGACCACCTCTTGAAAATATCCCATCTGCTCTTAATATCTCCAGGAAATACTCATCTTCTTGCTCATCGTAGGGTCTTGAAGAATGAAATGTACCCCCTTTATCAATTTTATTTTAATGTGGTTCACAAATGATCCTTCCTAGGTAGGAAAGGAGAACAGTTGCCAATTTTCTTGATCTCACCTTGATGGAACTATTAGATTCTCAAATCCCTATTGACCTACCTAGACTCATCATCAAGCACATGCACAGGGTCTTCCTCCAAGATGTAAATGGTCATGCTTTGCCATATGAGTTCTGGCTTGCCCCTGTTTTTGAGGATTTTCATGTTCCTGTCAAAGTGTGGTCCCTGCAAACCACAAAGGATGTTATTGGATCTGTGAACCATGCTATGTTACCTGTTGCTATGAGGAGTGCTGACAACCCCATGCAAAGGTTGAAGAATGTTCTTACTGCCAAGCAAGGTGAGGTAGAAGTGGCACAAACTACGTTGAAGGCTGCCCAGGCAGCTCATGAAGAGGAGAAATAGGTCCTTCAATCTCAAATTGCTTCCCTCACAGTCATCTTGGAAAAAGAAAGAGCTGAAAATGCTGATATCATTAGGAAGCTAACCTCCTTTATCCCCTCTTCCTCATCCACTTAAGCCCTTCTTAGTGCCTTAGGCATCTTTCCTTACTGTCTCTTCGTCCTAGTTGTTTCTCCTTTGATGCTATTATTGGTTTATGATAAATTGTACCTTGTTCTATGACTGCAATGGATTTTCTTCTACTTAATTTGTTCTGCTTCTATTTTCTTAAATGCATAGTTGTTCTCTTGCTTTGATTCTTGAATATTTTAGTGATAGACCCAGTGGCCATGAATTATTGGACTATTTTCACTTGGTGTTCCAGCTTTTCGATGATGTCAAAAGGGGGAAGAACAGATTATACAATGCTTATAACCCAACTTAACTTGTTTCATTCTGTGATTTTCTATTTTGAATCCTTTACTGAGTATGTCAGGATTGAATAACTGGGTGCTGAGCTGCTAAGTTTGTCATCATCAAAAAGAGGGAATTTGTTAGGTATTGTGAAGTTTTGATGATGGACATGTGAATGAAACATGTTGTGTTAGTTGTTCCATCCAAGTGAACAAAGTTACAGGCAAGTTATTGAAAAGATGACTCTGCGTGCAAAATAGGAGTGGATAACACTTATCACAATAGAAGTCGAGTTGAATAAGAAGTCTTGCAAAAGTTTGGTTCGAACAAGAAGTCTTGCAGAAGTTGAGTTGAACAAGAAATCTCGAAAAAGTTCAGTCAAACAAGAAGTATGGAGAGAAGGCAGTAAAGAATGAGTGAAACTATCTGGGAGTCCTAGTGAAGATAGAAATATACATCAACTAAAGGACTCTATCAAATGTTGGCTTAAATAGAAGAAACGACTTTCAAAGGATTCACTCAATGCACTAAAAAGATAATCAGCAATCAGCAAAACAGTTCACTTACTTGAAGAAGAACCTGATCCCTTACTTAGCAAGTCATAGACTGTTTGTAATAGGTAGGTTCTTTGAGTTGTAATGAGTCATTGTTCTAGTCTCAGTGATCTATAAACTGAGTTAGGAGTTGTGTCTTCAAGTTAGGAAACTCGAAGACTTGGGAACACTTATCTTGGGAAGATTTGTGTTTTTGTAGTATAGGAGTTAGAAGTTTTAATTCCTAGTTTTACAAGAAGTCTTGTAATATTGTTGATTGTTGAGGCTCTAGAGTTAAAGTGAAGTTGGGGTTAAATCCTGTAGAAGTACAGGTCGTGGTTTTTTACACCTTTTTTGAGTCGGGTGTTTTCCACGTAAAAACACTGTGTTCAGTTTTTACTTGTGTGAACCACGTTTACTTACCTGTTCCACAGATAGACAACCAGTAGAGTTAACTATTAAAATTAGTAGGGCATACACTCTAACAATAACAACAATAACGATAACAATAACAATAATAATAATAACAATAACAATAACAATAATAATAACAACAACAACAACAATAACAACAACAATAATAATAATGATAATAATAATAATAATAATAATAATAATAATAATAATAATAATAATAATAATAATAATAATAATAATAATAATAAAGAAGAAGAAGAAGAAGAAGAAATTAGTAAAGTTGTTGCGCTTTAAAAGGGATAAGCTAAGCTTAACTGCATTCTATATTATATTCCTCTATTTTATAAATTATAAAATATCATGAAAAAAATTAAATCACTTGTTTAATAACTTCTTACCTGAAATTTTCTAGCAAAACTATTTTTCTCCTTTGAATTAGTTCATTAGATTATTTGATCACAATACAGAAAAAAATATGTATCAAGGTTTTATGAGTTTAATAGTTTTTTCTTACAAACTTTAATCCAAAAATACTAAAAGAAGAATATGTTTGCTTGCCTTGAGAATTTCTTGTTATAGTTACATTCTCAATCATTCTGGTCGGAACTAATATGCAAGTGTTGGAGCATAAATCTGCGACGGAAAAAAAGAATATTAGAAGAAATTTAGAATTCAATATTTTTATTTTTTTTTAAAAAAAAGCACTCAATATTCACTCAATTCTTCATGGAAATTGTAATTAACAGTACTTAATTATATTATGCTCATATTTATATGGAACACTCTCTTGAATGTCAAAGACATGAAGAGAAATAAGGAATTGAATGGACAATGCTACTAGTAGTAACCACATCGGTACAGTGTTTAGTTCACTTAAAATCGACAATTTCATTATTTATTAAATGAGATGATTTCTGTTTTTTTTTTTAAATATTACACAAATTAATAAATAAGAAATAAATAAGAAAATGTCCAAAATTTTGAGAAAAAAATAAATAAGAATTCTAACTTATGAGAGATAACACGTCAACTCTTCTAGATTCTTCTTTATTATGTATATATTTATTGATGGTGAGAAGCAGTGCAATTAGAATCACTAAAATTTCAACAAATTAATTAGATTAAAATTTGTAAATACATAAATTGCTATCTATAATGAATCAGCATTAACAACTTAAAGTTTGAACTGATCAATTTTAAATTATACACCGATAGCTAACATACATTCAATACATTAACAAAATATACACAAACTGATCGGAATACCACAAATGAATATCAATGCTATCCAAATAAAGCCGGCGTTGGAAACGCAAGACCACAGGTCAATCCAATAATGAGGACTCATGTAACTTATAATTCTTATATATATCGTACTATGGACCTATTACTATCAACATAACATTAATTCTTCACAAGTTCAAACGTAATATTATTACGTTGAACTTCTATCGTAAGGGGGATTTTCTTCCATGCTATCATCATATCTGAGTTTTATATGATTTTGTCACTTTATTATCAAAACAAAAAAATTTAATTTAAGCTATATTGTATTGAGAAAATATGGAGAATGATAGCATAGAAAATCCCACTAAGGTTAATAAATATGCAGCTGCTTGTGCTATTGTTGCTTCCATGATATCTATCATCTTTGGCTATGGTAAGTTTTCTTCTTCAATAATTTAAATTCTCCTTCTTGTTTTTCTTTAGCCATCAGCTATGTCTGAAATTTACTTGCTGGATTAACCGATATAATATCGATAAACTGAATCCATAATATGAACCGAATCGAGCGATAAACACTCCAACCTTTTAACCTACTAGAGAAAGCCAGTTACTAAACATCTATAGAGATTTTACCTCATGCATTGCATGTACTTACTTTTAATTAATTGATTAGAAAAGAAAAAGTAGTGTGAATTTATATACATATTAATATTCTAACAAGAATTTATATGTTTTTATTTTGTTAGATACTGGTGTGATGAGCGGAGCTATGATATTTGTGAAGAAAGAATTCCACATCAATGATCACAAAACAGAAGTATTGGCAGGGATTCTTAATTTATGTGCTTTAATTGGCTCACTTTGTGCTGGAAGAACTTCTGATATTATCGGGAGGCGTAACACTATCGTTATAGCTTCTGTAATTTTCTTGCTTGGATCAGTTATAATGGGATATGGCCCTAATTATCCAGTATTATTGTTTGGAAGATGTGTTGCTGGTGTTGGTGTTGGTTTTGCACTTATGATAGCACCAGTTTATTCTGCAGAAATCTCATCACCTAAGTCTCGTGGATTCTTAACATCTCTACCAGAAATAGGAATTAGTACTGGTATTTTACTTGGTTATTTGTCTAACTATATCTTCTCAAGATTGCCCCTTCATCTTGGTTGGAGAATTATGTTGGGAATTGCAGCACTTCCTTCACTTTTATTAGCTGTTGGCATTCTTAAAATGCCAGAGACCCCTAGATGGCTAGTTATGAAAGGCCGTCTAGGAGAGGCCAAGAAAATATTGTACAGAGTCTCTAACACACCTGAAGAAGCTGAAATTCGGTTCAGGGCTATTAAAGAAGCTATGGGAATCGATGTAAACTGTGACGAGGACGTTGTCCAGATTCATGAATCAAAACAATCACACGGGGTTTGGAAAGAATTGTTGTTAAGACCAACCCCAGCACTCAGATGGATTTTAATAGCTGGTGTGGGGATTCATTTCTTTGAACACGCAACTGGTATTGAAGCTGTGATATTGTATAGTCACAAGATTTTTGCCAAGGCAGGAGTACATGACACAAGGAAGCAAATCCTAGCCACAGTTGGAGTTGGACTGACAAAATTTACAGCTATAGTAATATCCACTTTCTTGGTTGACAAAGTTGGGAGGAGAAAGTTATTGTTATTTAGTGTGATTGGCATGATCTGCACATTAGCTGGACTTGGAACTTTCTTGACATTGGCAGAGCATTCTGGTGGGAAACTTATTTGGGCTTTGGTACTTAGTATCATTACAACTTATGCATATGTGGGGTTTTTCAACGTTGGACTTGCACCAGTTACATGGGTTTATAGTGCTGAGATATATCCTCTAAGGTATAGGGCATTGGGTAATGGACTTGGTGTTGCAGTCAATAGGTTGATGAATGCTACTGTTTCAATGACTTTCCTCACCATGTCTAACGCAATTACTATTGGAGGTACTTTCTTCTTGTTTTGTGCAGTATCTGTGGTGGCTTTGCTTTTCGTCATCTTCTTTTGCCCTGAGACCAAAGGAAGGTCTTTGGAGGAAATGGAATCTATTTTCACCAGACGCAAGCACGTAGAAGATACTATTAAATAAACATCGAAAGATTTATTGTATGCAACCTTATACCTTGTATTTCTGGAAGAATATATATATGTATTTGTCTTTGATATAATCAAAACAAATTAATATATTTATTTATGTCCAATAATGGAGCAGTTTACATTTTCGTATGATTACATATATTAAATTAAAACATGATAATTACATAGAGGCGTTACAGGAAGCACTAACATACCTAATGTTGTAATAACTTCAGTGATGGAGATATTGTGTGGAGGCAGTAGCCCCAATGGGTAGGGAGAGAATCAATTTATCATAATTATGATTTAATTCCTACGTCCATCAAGTAATCAATCTACTAACAAGGTCATTAGTTATGAATTTTACGTTAATTAGGCTACACATTAAAATAATAAAAATTATGACATGTAATTAACTCCATAAGTCTCACATGCAAGTTTATGGTAAAAACCTACATGCACGCGGTGTATACATCAAACTAACATTTTTTACCACAGTTAAGCAATTAAATCAAGTAAAATGCATGTTAATTAATCATGATTAAATAACATGAACTCTAAATTCAAACACATGGCATGCATGTATTGGCTTGGTGTATACATCGGGTGCGTGTAAGTTTTTTGGGCAAAATTCAGAAATAGCATACTTATCCCCTTAATTATGAGTTTCATAGCAACAGTTTCATAATTACATAATATATCAAGTTATGTTTTGTATTTTTGCAAACTGTTGCTACAAAAATACAAATACATATGATTTTTACTGCCCTTATTTATGATCGATATGTATTTTGTATTTTTGCAAACTGTTGCTACAAAAATACAAATACATACAAATACATATGCTACAAAATGTAATTTGATAAAAGTGTTGTTATTTTTTATAATTTAATACTTAAATATGTTACTTTATGTATTTTTTTCAAGTTTTAACCCAAGTTTACCCTCTTTTTTTTATTGGTTGTTAGTTGTCCTGGGGATTTATTCCTGTAGGCGTTTGGCATAAAAATACCACATAAGGTGTTTTCACTTTATTTCGGAATATGTTTTTACAATTTTTGGTTTTTTGAAAAATACCATGTTAGGATCGAGAATCCCGGATAGTGCGGAATTAAATAAAGTAATCGTTTGAAGACGATAATAATGATAAGTTGAGAAAATAAAGGAGGCACAAATTTAACGTGGTTCGATCAACTTGACCTACATCCACAATCAAAAGAGAAGCAACTTCACTAAACACCAACGGAACAAAAAAGAGTACAAAGATACAAAATAGAGTACAAAATTAGAATAATTAAATACTCTAATAGCCCAAATACCCAAAAGAATAACCTCACAAAGATCACTCCAAAGAAGAGGTTCACTCAAAGTATTTCCCAACACAACTCTCTTACAAATACTCTCTACAAAGAAGAAAATAAACACAACTAAATCTTCTTCAAATGTTGGTGTTCTTCTCTAAATGGTATATTCCAAAGAGGATGGAAATGCTTCTATTTATAGGCACAAGACAAACCTACGTTGATGTCATCAATGACATCAACACACTACTTTGCCAACCAAATTTGACAAGAAAACAAATTGCATGCAATGTTGGACTAGCCAACCAAATTTGACAAGAAACAAATTGCATGCAATGTTGGACTAGCCAACCAAATTTGACAAAGCCAACAAATGATCTTGCAAGTGCTTGGTAGCAACTTTGTTTGACCAAGTGTGAATCTAAGAAACAAACAAAAGGCCACATTACAAATCTCCACCTTGGCCTGAGTTTGTTTAATATAGTAAATTTGTTCCACCTTCTTCACAAAGCCTCAGAGGGCTTTCAAAATTCCATGACGTCAGAATCAGATGAGTCTTCATCTGAAATTGAAACAGTAGCAACACCTGTAATAGTAGATCCCAACAGTGTGTACAGCATCCCAGACTTGCGTGCCTTCATAACCACAAGACCACCTCGAGAGACTTCAAGAACTCCACCTTCACCTGTGTATTTGCACCCAAGAGATTCTAGAGTACCCAAAGAGATGAGATTTTCTTCAACTCAGGAACACATCTAACATTTCTAAGAGTTCTTACAATACCATCATGCATTTTAATTCGGACGGTACCTGTTCCAACAATTTTGCAAGCAACATTGTTGCCTACTAAGACAACTCCACCTTCAACGTGGATAGAATGTAGAAAACAAGTCCTTGTTAGGACACATATGAAATGAACAAGCCGAATCTAAAATCCACTCATTGTTAGAACAAGAAATATTTTCGGTTACTAAAAATATTGCTCCTTCAATCTCATCAGCAGCAACACTTGCTTCAGCGGTGTTGGAATCCCCGTGCTCATTTTTCTTTACTTTTCCCTTGTTTTGCAACTTAGGACAATTAAACTTGATGTGGCCTTTTTTATGACAGTAATAACACACTAAATTATTAAATCTAGACTTTTCATTAGATCTACTCCTGACAAATAAACTGGACGCCTGATTTCCACTACTTTCCCCAGTAATATCTCTATCTATCTGATCTTTAGATTTCAGCATAGATTTGATTTTTCTATAAGAGATAGTTTCTTTCCCATAAAGTATAGTATCTCTAAAATTCTTAAAGGAATGGGGTAGGGAACATATTAGCAAAACAACTTGATCTTCTTCCTCAACCTTGACATTTATATTACTTAAATCCATAAGAATGGAATCAAAGGCATCAAGATGTGACAGTATGGAAGTATTTTCATCCATACGAATTGTATAAAGCTTTTGCTTCAAGTAGAGTTTATTCTCTACCGTCCTTTTTATATACAGGCTTTTCAACTTTTCTCACATGCCTTTGGCAGTGGTTTCCGAAGCTACTTCACGTAATACATCATCAGAGAGATTTAGTATAATACTAGATCTCGTTTTTTTATCAAGGCTATCAAACTCCTCGTCAGTCATTTTTTCTGAAATTTTCTCCTTTCCTTGCAGTGCCATATCTGAACCATCCTGAACTAGGATAGCTTCCATTTTCAACTGCCACATACCAAAGTTTGCACTTCGGTCAAATTTCTCAACATAAATCTTTGTAATCGTCATGGTGACTACTAAAACAAAATCAGGATTAACCTCGCTTTGATACCAATTTGTTAGGATCGGGAATCCCGGATAGTGCGGAATTAAACAAAGTAATCGTTTGAAGACGATAATAATGATAAGTTGAGAAAATAAAGGAGGCACAAATTTAACGTGGTTCGATCAACTTGACCTACGTCCACAACCAAAAGAGAAGCAACTTCACTAAACATCAACGGAACAAAAAAGAGTACAAAGATACAAAAGAGAGTAGAAAATTAGAATAATTAAATACTCTAATAGCCCAAATTCCCAAAAGAATAACCTCACAAAGATCACTCCAAAGAAGAGGTTCACTCAAAGTATTTTCCAACACAACTCTCTTACAAATACTCTCTACAAAGAAGAAAATAAACACAACTAAATCTTCTTCAAATGTTGGTGTTCTTCTCTAAATGGTATATTCCAAAGAGGATGGAAATGCTTCTATTTATAGGCACAAGACAAACCTACGTTGATGTCATCAATGACATCAACACACTACTTTGCCAACCAAATTTGACAAGAAAACAAATTACATGCAATGTTGGACTAGCCAACCAAATTTGACAAAGCCAACAAATGATCTTGCAAGTGCTTGGTAGCAACTTTGTTTGACCAAGTGTGAATCCAAGAAACAAACAAAAAGCCATATTACATACCACATAGGTGTTTTCACTTTTTTGGACTCAACTTTTTCTATAACTTTATAAAAAAGTACATTTTTTATTTTCATGGCCAAACAAATCCTAAGCCTCCCTGCTAATATATGGTGGATCATTTCTTTTTATTATTATCATAAAGCAACAGAGAAGAACAAAAGGCCAATAATGGCATTTGTGTTCCAAAGGACCCCAACATGAGCACTTGAGACCATTAGCACTTGAAGCAACCTCAGACATTTGCAAGATTTTCGAAAAAAGGTTAATAACGTGTCCTTAGAATATTCCATCAGGTATTTGTAAATTATTTATTCTACCAAGCACTTGCTACCTACCACCAGCATAAATATCAAGTGACTTGAAATTTGAATTCTTGATGGCCCGTAAACTTCCATCCATACCACTAAATCACATCTTAAAACGCCGAATAAAAGATCTCCACTGTTTGAGATACTTTAGCACCTTCATGCTAAAGTCTAAATAATACTGCTTTTCCCATAGGGACTGCTAAGAGAGAAGTGCTAATGCAGCTTAGCAGGACCTCCAAACATTAATTAGCCACAAATACTGTCCATCAACCAAACAATTAGCATCCTCAAGAGTCATGATTAAAACCTTTCCCCCAAAAAATGAAAAAAAATCAGACTCAGCAATACATCAATATTTCTAAAATTCCCACTACGCTGAATGGACCATTATATCTTCTACTTGCACTTATTCAAATAGCTAACTAGTGGGACTTAGTGGGAGGAAGGAAACAATGTTAAAAATGGATAGCTATAAGATGAAAAGAGATCATTCTTCTTCTCCTACCCTGCCACTGTAGTTGCATCAGTTAAAATAAAAGATGGGAGGATATTTTGTCTGTTCGTTCTTTTCTTTGTCAGTCAAAGAGAGGCACAAACATATGTCAAATGCAGTGAAGTACCATGGTAACAACAAATGATGAACTAATCCGAAACGAAATTCAAAATGGAAAACGTTTGACATAAATATTCATGCAGCTGTAATAAAACACAAATCCACCACTTAGTTTTAGTACAACATGCCAGACATGGTGTAGAGAGAGTCGATGTCAAATCCCGATCAAAAGATATTGGTCTACGATTCTTCTGTTGCGGGTTGAGTCAGTCCAGCATTCACCAACATTTTGTTCAGAGCATCGGGAGAGCATGCTTGATACTTAACTTTCCCATTAGAGAGAAATACCTCAGCAAGTTCAAGTTTCTCTGAAGTGAGGCTAGTGCTGTCCATTGTCTTACTAAGTACCTTAAGAGCAAGTTGAACGGCCTCTTCCCTTGTGATATCATCCTTGTAATCCTGCTTAAGAATTGATTGAGCTGCCTGGTTGTTTGCTCCAATTGCTGCGGCTTTCCAACCACCATAATTTCCACTTGGGTCGCTCATGTACAGTTGGAAGCCATAATTTTTGTCCCAACCTGCAAAGAGAAATGAAACACCAAAAGGGCGAAGTCCACCAAACTGTGTGTAACCTTGCTTGGTGTCGCATAGTGACTGAACAAGTTGTTCAACTGGCATGGGTTCTTGATAAGCGAATGTATAGCGCTGAGCCTGGACCCTGGCCGTGTTGATCAGTATGTTGGCATCAGACATAATTCCAGCTACAGCGCATGCCACATGATCATCAATCTTGTACATCTTCTCACTCGATGTCGAGGTCTGAAGCAGCTTAGATGTTACTTTCTTTTCACCTACCAACACCACCCCATCCTTGGACAAGATGCCTATAGCACTACCTGCATTCCCAATAGCCTCCATTGCGTACTCAACCTGATAGAGACGGCCTTCGGGGGAGAAGATTGTTGTACGGCTATCATACCTTCGTGACATTTTTTCTTATCTGCAGTTTACCTGAATAAATTAAACAAGTCAAGTATTTAAGCTATTTACAATACTTTTCGGAAGATTTAGTTTTCTTGTCAAGCAACCTTAACATTTCCTCCTACTGGTAGCTTATGTACCTTACAATTGTTCATGCTAGTGATAGAGTTGTATCACTCCTGTGCAGTCGAAACAGCCATAGATTCTACTAACTTTTAACCCAAGTCTCTCTTTAACTTCATCCATCAGCCTTAGTCCTCATCATATGCAACTATCATCAATATTGTCATATGCAACTACGATCATGTTTTCTCCATCCCACTTTTATTTCTAGAGCAAATGGTCTATACTCCTATTAGGCATTAGCAATGACCTAAGTCATAGCTATGCCACATTGATCTTCACTGTTGAATATTATCATAAAAACAAGAAAAATTTTCTCTACGCCACTGTTTTCACTAGAAAGCCAAGGTCCAAAGCTGTTACCTAGGTCATACCTGTCAAATAAAGAACCATTTTGCTTGAATGCATAAAACAGGTATATGCAAATACTCCTTTGTACAAACTATAATAATATCTGACTATGCAAAGTCCAGCAACTTACTCAACTATTTACCCCACCCAAGTACTATATATTGTTTTGCAAACCATCTCGATCTATGGAATGTGTTATCCACTCTACCTGGCTGAGGGATGTCCTCAATTCAAATTCAGACCGACGGCATAAGAAAAGCTTGGTAAGTGACTAAACAGCAGGGCAATCCCCAAATGTAAACAGTACCATCCTAAATTGCCCTGAACAGACAAAAGTAATTGCAACCCAATTTTCACTTCTTAAAGCAAAATTCTATACCTAGATAAAAAGTGTCACTCTGATCCCATGACACTCCAATTCACACTTCAGATATGAGGAAATTCCTTTAAGATAGTAAAGACACTTTATTCGAAACAAAAGAAAGGAATGTAGAGACAAAACAAGGAAAGTGCGGGTGGGTTGATTGGGGGGGTAGCCATTTGCTCGTGGGTATTGACGCTTTTTGTCCAGAAAGGGAGGAAAGGAAAACAAAAGTTGTAATTTTTTCCCCGTATTCAACAAATCCCGTCACTCCACTCCTTCAATCTATGTCTAATGAGCTTATATACTAGTTTTTGGATTTGTTCCCTGATATTAAGCATAGTTTGTTCTCATGTATTCGGAGCTAACACCTCTTTTGGATAGGTAATAAGACATTTTATAGATGACCTTGCACAAAGCCAATGCATGATTAAAGAAGGTTTCATTCCTCAACTGTAACTAGCACTTTATCTACCATATGTACAAGAACTAAGTTGCACCAAAAAGCTAGCAAATAAATGCATTTGCGTTTAAGGTCAAGTATATTTTTTCTTTTGCCTTAAAGCTCTGCTATTCTTTTCAAAACAAAAGTTCCAAAAAACAGGGTTCACATAGTAATTGGATACAGAATACTTTTCGCACTTAGAGCTTGTTTGGGTTGGCTTTGGCTTATTTTTTATTATTTTGACTTAAAACCAAGTGCTTATAAGCACTTATTCTTTTACCCAAACTCCACGAATATGCTTAACAGCTATTTTGGCTTAAAAGCACTTACAATAAGCCAATACAAACAGGCTCTCAGTACAAAGATGGAGTGAAATTTTCAAAACTCAAAACACGAGCTTAATGTGATCCAAGGCCGTTCAATATATCCTAGATTTCAATTCCAAAACAATCTAATATTTCGGCAGGGGACTATTCAATAAAGCCCCTTGTTGGCATAAGAACTTGAGCATTGTTCCAAAGGAGAGATAGAGAAAGGAACTAGAAAATCTAGAGTTAACAAAGCCAAGTTGGTATAGTATACAAACTCAGCAAAAACTGCAGCAATCTTACAACTTTGACTGAACATGCCTTTAACTGATCAAAAACTATTGTTTACTACAAGGGGAAGAATCACCATAGACAAACACAAACTAAATCTCTTTCCTTTTTAACACTTGAAGCTCCAACATGAGGTAGACACACATTATCCAATACACTATACATGAATTCCACACTCAGACCCATCCTAGAGAAGACTTAACGGACATTTCAAATGAAGAAATCTTTATAAATTGTTCCTTTCATTCAATGCCCTCCTATTGCTTGTATGGTGTTGCAAGTTGTCTTCTCGAATACACACCCAAAAACCATGGCATAGCTACCTACATCAGGTCATACAGCCCTTTGAATTTTCTTAGAAACCCCTAGTCTGCTAGTTAAATTTTTATTTCAAAAATAACCATGGTATCTAAGTCTTTCGGAAACAATCACTATACCCTCAAAAGGTAAAGGTAAGGTTTGTATACACTCTACCCTCTCCAGGACCCCCTTTGTGGGATTTCACTGGGAATGTGTGTGGGATTTCACTGGGAATGTTGTTGTATCCATGGTATCTAAGCCCGCTTGAACCCTATTCTGCGAGTCATATCCATATTCTGCGACTTAAGGAGTCGTTCGGTTGGAAAACAAGTTATCCCGGGATTAGCTATCCCGGGATTAGTTATCCCACCCTCAAAGAGGGATAAGAAAAACAATACAATCCCGGGCTGAGTTATCCCATGCATTTTGTTTCAACCAAACATGGGATAAGCTCCTCTTCTAAATTAATCCCGGGATTAGTTATCCTTATCCCTCCTACCAAACGACCCCTTACTTCATAACCACCAGATATCCACCCAAATTCCCTACAACCAAATTGTTCCCATAGTTCATCTTAATGAACTTTAACTATCTTCTTTTTCTAGTTAAAACAATTCTTTACAACAAGAGCTGCTAGAAATACAGCTTATCCCACTATGGGTAAAATATTTGTCCTTAATTATCAAAAATTTACTTGTCCTATCAAAAAATAATTGGAAAATAAAGGAAACAGAAGACTTACTATCAACTACACTCTCCTTCTCATGTAAACCCTCCTCCTACTTTCATCAAAGTTCCAAAATTTTGTTAAAATCATAAGCTAAGAATTCCAGCTAATTTACTTATCAATAGAATAACACAAAAATCGTCACTTAATTCAGCCCCAAAAACAAAAACAAACAAAAAAAATTAAGGAAATACCAGAAAATTTGGTTGGATACAGGGGGTAAAAAGGGAAAAACATTCGAATTGAAGAAGACAGAGAAAGATACCTGAGATGTGAGATCTAAGAGAAGCGCAATGAAAGAGTCCAAAGTGTTTTTCCTCTTTATGTAGACGACGAGTTAAGCTAGTCTTTTTGCGCAAGATTTTTAAATGGGCCGGATCAGATCGGGTCGGGTTGGATGTTCGATGAGGCCTTTATTAAAGTGGGAATTGCGCCTAGTAGCCACTTGCACCTTACTATTCAAGTTATGTTCACATATTCAAATTATTTAATATATAGCCAGCATTGCCAAATCAAGCAGACACTTCTTTATCGACGTACCTACTTCCGGTGGCGGAGCTATCTTTGCTCCCTTCAATGGAAAATTACATTATTTTATATTATTTTTACATGATTAAAAATATTTTTTATGTATATATTGTAGATGTTGAACCCCTTTTATTAGTTCATATATTTATTTTTGAAACCCCTCAGTGAAAATCCTAACTCCGACCTCTGCGGCTGCTTCATGCCATGGTACTTTTAAATTTCAAACTCTTCATCAGTGTGTAAATTTCAATGTCTATGCTTTAAAGGTGTTCTATTGATGTTTTTACATTGATAGTTTGGTCCCACCTCAATAAAAGATTTCGTCAAATATGTGGGATCTAACATGTGGGTAAAATATTGATAATATCATCAAACATTTGTTAAATAAAAAATATGTTTTTTATTTAACTAACTAATGAAAAATGTGTCAATTTATATCAGAAAAATGTTTTTTAATTCAGGCCACCGCTGCTTCTTCAATTGTGACTACTTTTCATAGTAAAATTTAACCTACACTCAATATTTAATTACTTCTAAGATCTAATGTATTTACTGCCTTAGATATTGATTGACAATAAACTTTTTCTATGAACTATGTCCCAACTATGTCCTGTGTTTTGCTTATATATCAGTTTTTTTTAATTTACCATTGCTTTTCATTTTGCAATTTTATAGTCTATGCTCTTCAAATACATTTTGAAGATGATAAAGAACCCAGTTAGTTGTCCCGATGGCTATTTTCAAATGTTAACTTTCTCAACTTTATGGCTCTCTTTTCACAGAGTTCACTTTAGTTCATCGTACTATTAACCAAGGGATAGTAAAAGGCTTGAGCTATATATGTTGGAATTGTTCCTCTCAGTCCTTGTTCTTTTGTTTTGATAAGACAAAAAAGAAAGAAATTCTCGTGAGTCCTTATACTTCCCTTTATTTTAGGTCATTTTTCTATTTCACTTGGTTGTCTTATATGAAAAATACTAGAGGTGCATGCCCGTGTCAGCACGGGCCCAACATTATAGATATTTTTTAGCACCAAAATTCGATATTGATGAGATGCAAATATAAATGTACATTGATTTAAAACAATAACTTTTAAAATAATAACTATTTGACGGTATTCGCTAAGGAGTGAAGTTTTATAAGATAGTTTTTTTTCACATGATAAGAAATTGTGATGTGTCGTGTAGTCGAGCTATTTTAATTGTTTGATGATAAGATTGAGACCTGTTACAAAATATAGAAAAGATGTAGAACTAATATTCATAGGATGATTTCATACAAAAACTAGAACAAAAGATACTTCAATTAATAATAAAGTCTTGGATCATCTTCTCAAAGGCAAAACACTTATAAATACAGATATTGAAATGTTTTGAACCACTACTAAGTTAAGAAATTCTTATAGATGGGTGCACAATATTATCAGATCTAGATATCCAAATATAACAACAGTTAGAATTGAGGTGGCAACGCGAACAACATTTTCAAGATTAACTATTGTGATTTATAATATTTTTTATGTAATTTTTAAATGATATATGTTATACCCTCTGTCTCAATTTACGTGGTATTGATGCAATTTTTGAAAGTTAACTAAACTTTTTACATATTTTTAAAATACTTTAAATTATTAATTATTGTGATTTGTAGTACTTTTTCTTCTGTTTCAATTTACGTGACAGTAACAAAATTTAGAGAGTCAATCAAATTTTTTTATGTCTTTTTAATTACTTTGAATTGTTAATTGTTATTATTTATAATACTTTTACGTAATTCTCAAATATATAGTAGATTAAAATTGAAAGTAAAATAAACAAATATAAAAGGAAGTATCTAAGTAGGCAACACAAACAAACACGTCGATCTGCTACCTGCTTATCATTTTATGTCTATTTTATTTATTTTTATTAAATATCATTAATTTTTTAATACTTAGATGATTAATTAAGAGCGGTATTTAGTAAAATTACGATTGAAGCAACTGAAATAGACATATCATAAATGTCTATTTTTAAAATTTTTTTTTTTTTAATACATAAATGACCTACATATAATTAATTGAGAGTGATACAGTAAAATCAAGGTTGAAGGACGCCAACTTAATTTAAAACATCAATAGTTAATTTATCATTTATCGATTTTATCATTTTATTAAATATTATTAATTTTTTAATACTTAGATGACTCATCATAATTTATTAGGAGCGATATTTAGTAAAATTATGGTTGAAGCAGCTGCAACAAACATGTCATAAACGCATATTTTTCTTGTTTTAATTAAATACTATTAATCTACTAATACATAAATGACTTGTAATAATTAATCAGGGGTGATATAGTAAAATCACGGCACAACTCTTGAAGCAGCCATGTCGAAACCAATGTTTTAATTAAATATTATGAATTTTTTAATACATAAATGACTTATAATAATTAATTAGGAGTGATATGGTAAAATCACGATTGAAGGAGATCAACTCAATTTAATACATCAAGAGTTAATTTATCATTTTATATTTATTTTTTATTTTTTAAAATATTATTAATTTTTTAACACTTAGATGACTCATAATAATTAATTATGAGCGATATTTAGCAAAATTATGGTTGAAGCAACTGCAGCAGACATGTCATCTATTTTTTAATTAAATATTATTAATTTTTTAATACATAAATGACTTATAATAATTAATTAAGGATTATATAGTAAAATCACGGTTAAAGCAGCTGAAACAAACGTCATAAATATCTATTTTTTTATTTAAATATTTTTAATTTTAATATATAAATAACTTATAATAATTAATTATGGATAATATAGTAAATTAAGGAGCAATTGGGGGTAAAATGGTAAATTAGGAAGCACTGGTCGAAACCAGTGCTTCTATTATATAGAAAAAAGTTCCTTATTGATTAGGAAGAAAAATGTTTTCTCTTTATATTGGCTTATGCATTATTGAACTTAGAAAGAGCTAGTAATTTTTTTATTTATTTTTGATTTTCCAAGATATCCCCACAGTCGGCAGTCGTGAGATTAATCCTTCGTTCCTCTGTCAGCGCACTAAGCGGTAGGGAACTGGCCACAGAGTTTGCTCCATTCGCCAGAGGCGGGGATCGAACCTCCGACCTCTTGCTTAAGGGACATGGCGCTGAACCACCATACCAACTCTGGTGGTTGAAACAGCTAGTAATTAAAAGGGAGTGGTCTTGCACATATTGGAAATGCCTTTTGCAAGGCAGAACTCCCCTCTAATTAATCTCCTTACAATAATTCTTCCAATCTTCTATGTAAGGTGACAATTGGTTCTGTACACTCCAACACTTCAGTCACGGGTGCGCATGTTTAAAAGTATCAATCAGCCACAACGATTTGCATCTCGTGCCGAAAGCATCGACTTAATATAACACCAAATTTGTTGGATATACAGTATAACCTCGATAAATTAATATTGTTGGGATCGTCAAATTTTATTAATTTAGCGAGGTATTAATTAATCGTATAAATTAATAATTATTAATTTATAAATTATATACTTTTTGGGTCCATATTATGAATGTACCTAGGTGTACGTGAAAACTAATTTCTACATTGACTATTAATTATGCATACTTAACCAAATTCATGTATTTTTGCTGATACATTTTCAATATTCTATGTATATCTTAATAAAATATATAAATCTATTTAATTATTAATGTAGTTACATGTACCTACATTCATTAAAATGTATAAATCCACTCAATTATTAATGTAGTTACACGTACATACATTAACTAAGTTACTATATAAATAGATGTATTATGCAAGTCTTCAAATCAAAAAACAAAAAAAAAGGCTTCTCATCTCAAAGGTGTTAAAAAATCAACCATGACTAATGGTATACGTAGAGAACTGTGTGAGTATAAACAACAAAATCTAGCATGCACTCAAAAGCAATTACAACAATGGGTGTTAGAGAAGTTTAATTTGCAAGTGAGTCAAGCCACAATATCAAACACGATCAAGAGGTCAACAGAGTATCTATCAGCAGCCGACATTCCAAAAGATGAGGCTAAAAGACATAAAGCTGCCAAATTTCCAGAATTAGAGAAGGCTCTGTTCGAGTGGTTTATTCATTACCAAGAGCGTGTTAATATGAATAGGGAACTAATTGTAACGAAGGGAAAAGAGCTTCTAAAAAAGATGTATCCCATCGATACACCTGATTTTCATTTTTCTCAAGGCTGGCTAGAGCGTTTCAAATCAAGACACGGTATCAAGCAATATCGTCGTTTTGGAGAAAGTGGATCAGTTAATATGGAGGCCATGGAGAGCAATTTACAATCCATCAGAGAGAAACTTGATCAGTTTGCTAAGAAAGATGTTTTCAATATGGATGAAACTGGTTTGTTCTTTAGGCTACAACCAGATCATTCTCTTGCAACGAAGCAACTTGAAGGTAAGAAACAAGATAAAAAAAGACTTACAGTTGTTATTTGCTGTAATGAGGATGGTTCTGAGAAAATTCCTTTATGGATCATTGGGAAGTATTTAAAACCACGTTGTTTCAAGAATGTGAATTTGGGAAGCATGGATTGTGAATATCGAGCCAATAAAAGAGCATGGATGACTGGGATTCTATTCCAAGAATATGTTCAACAACTTGAAGCAAAAATGGACGGCAGGAAAATTCTTTTAATTGTTGATAATTGTCCTGCTCATCCAAAAAATGTCGAAGGTTTGAGAAATGTTGAATTATTTTTTTTACCACCTAACACAACATCAAAGATTCAGCCTTGTGATGCAGGGATCATAAGAGCTTTTAAGATGCATTATCGTAGGCGATTTTATCGAAATCTTTTGGAGGGTTATGAAATTGGGATCTCAAATCCAGAAAAGATTAATGTTTTAGATGCAATGAATCTTGCAATCTCGGCATGGAAAATGAATGTCAACTCAAGTACAATTGCAAATTGTTTTAAGCATTGTAAACTTAGGTTGTTAGATGATGAATCCTCGGAAAATCAAGAACAGTTGAATAATGATGGCTTACAACAATTGCAGAATCTAATCAATGGATTGAAGTATCGAAATACAATGAATGCTGAAGATGTTTTGAATTATCCGGGAGAAAATGATACGAGTTTTGAGCTACCTACGGATGAACAAATAATTGAGATAGTTATGGAAACACATAAAGAAGATGAAGTGGAAGATGATAGTGTGGAATTAGAACAAGTTTCGCGCAAAGATGCTCTGAAAGCAACAATCACCTTACATCACTTCCTTTTGCAATATGAGAAGACTACACCTGATATTCTTAATGCAGTAAGAAGGGTTAGAGATGAGATTCAAGGTGATATTGATTTCAAGAAGAAACAAACAACATTAGATTCATATTTTCAGAAACCTGTTTAGTTTACTTATGTATTATGTATGAAATATTTTGATACAGATGAATTATTAATTTATATATCAAATGGGACCTATATGATTTTTTTTTTTTGTATTATCTTATAAATTTAGCGAATTATTAATTTATCACGTTGATCCCGACTCGGGACCGAAGAAAATTATTATTTTAGCGAGGTTATTAATTTATCGAGTATTAATTTATCAAGGTTATACTGTATAAGGGGAGGGGGATAGTTTTTAGTAATATTTAGCTCAAACAAACACATTTTGCAAAAATAGAAATACTGAGTTGCAAACTCAAAATTCAAAATTTTCACGCAAATGCCACAGTGAGTAAAAGAGTGAAAAGAAGTACTACCACTTCAATATCTATAATTTATATCAATAATCTATCTATAATCTATATAATAATATATTAAAATTGTGAAGACCTTAGAAAAGTGATTTAAACTTTTTGTTCTTCATTAAAAGACTTTCTTTAGACAAAACAATCTTTTCACTATTTTTAAATTTATTTTTATTATATTAACTAGACTTCCTAAAATATATGGTAGAAGAATTAATTAATATTTTTCTTTCTACTGGACTTTCTAAAATAATGGTAGGAGAATTAATTAATATTTTTTTTCTACTATTCAATTAGAAAAATACTTCTAAAATCGGAAAATACTTCTATAAATATTGAGATGTACGTTAAACTAGAGAACAAACCAGATTGTCTATTAGGAGAAAATGATTGATGCACATCTAACTTGATTCGACTGCATGTCTAGATTGGTGGATGCTTGATTTGTTAACTCTCACCTTATTTAGTGTTTTGTCAGCATAATTCAAAATAGACTATTAGGATAATAGAATATTATTATCCTAATATTCTATTTTGCTTCCTACATCTGATAGGAGTTCTGACCCACCCCACCCTCACTAATGATCAATAAAATATCTTCTTTTAAACCAAAAATAAAATAAAATGTTTTTGCAAAGGCAAAATTCATACCCGACTGATGGGCTTTTTTATTTCCTCATTAATCTTCATTATTCTTTCTCTTACAATAATTTTCGGTCACCAGTGCACGTGTTCAACATATTAACCAACCACAACAATTTGTATCTCCTGTCTAAAGCAATGCCTTACTACCACATAAAATTTGTTTACTACTTTTAATTTCTGTTCAATATCTATGTTGTTGTATTTTTTCTAATAAGTTATTGGTGTTCCTGCCTCTTAATCCCATCGTGAATACTCCTTTCTCTCTCTTTTTCTTTCTTTTGTTTTTTTGAGGGGACGGCGGGGGGTTGGAGGATAGTTTTTAATATTTAGCTCAAACAAACAAATTTTGCGAAAAATAGAAATACTGAATTTGCATACTCGAAATCCAAAGATTTCACGAAAATGCCATAGTTAGTAAAAGAGTGAAAAGAAGTAGTACCACTTCAATAAACGATTAAAAAATAAATATTTAGATATTTGACTAAATTGTCTACCTAAGTTAAAATAAAGGTTGCCTCTTCCCCTTCATTACAATATCTATATATTGATTATGAGCAAAAGTACAACACAACAAAGACCTGAGAAATGATACAAGTACCACGCCAACAAAGAAAAATTACAATGAACTAGATAGCCCTTTTATTCTAACTTTTGAAAGGTATTATATCTTCCAAAAGCTTTTACTTTATTGTAGTCAATCAAAGCCCACCAAGTTGGACTAGCTAATCACAGCCATTAATTCATTAATCAAGTGTCCAAGAAAGTTAGAAGATGAGCCATTTTCCTTCCAAACTTCCTTGCACTTCTCACTCATTTTCTTAAACCTTTGTCTCACCTGACTATCACCATCCATTAATTTTTTAATCCCATCTGCCACCTCCTCTGATGAAACTAATGTGGTGCCATCTCTATAATCCATTGTGATTTCCACAGCCAAATCCAACTCTTTCACCAACTCAAATGCATTCAACTGTTGCTCAGCATATATAGGCCATGTACCAATTGGCACCCCATAGTATAAACTTTCAAGAATTGAGTTCCAACCACAATGTGACACAAATCCTCCTGTAGCCTTGTGGGCCAAGATTGTCACTTGTGGGACCAACCCACACACTAGCCCTCTCCCTTTGGTTGATTCTAAAAATCCACAAGGCAAAATTTCCTCCAAGTTAGTATAATCATTTGGAAGTTCTCTTTTGTCCTTTGGTGCTTCTCTAATTGCCCACAAAAAAGGGTGTCCTGATTTTTCTAAACCCTTTGCTATTTCTCTCACTTGTGTGCCTTCAAGACTTCCCATACTCCCAAAACTCAAGAAAATTACTGATGATGGTTCTTGATTGTCAAGCCATTTCATGACATTTTCATGACCCCAAGAATCTTGATGCCATTGAGCTGGTCCATTATGATCCACCACTGGTCCAATTGGATAAACTGGTGGTACAGCATCACCACCATCATGTACCAATGAGTTCAAGCAATAAGGTTCAAGTTCTTGAAATGTGTTGACAACAATACCCTTGGTTTCTTTGTACCTTCTTGCATGATGTAGGAAGCAAGAGTAGCCATCTATATGTCTCTTTAGCATGAATGAAGGGAAACATTTAACAGGGACAGGATTGGAAAAACCAAGAATGTTGAACTCATTGGCTGAATCTTTGAACTCAGTATCAGCACTAACCTCAGCATCTAAAGTTGGGAGGTGTAACATGAAGCTCAAGAAAGTAGCAGGAGAAGCAAAGTAGAGATAACATGGGATGTCTAGTTCCTTAGCAACATCAATAAAAGATGTACAAAACATGTCAATAAAGAATCCAACAACTTGACTTGAGTCTGAGTCTGACATAAGTTCAATAAGAGCATCTTTGACATGTGGTGTGTGATTTTGTATCAGTAGTGATAAGAAGGCTATAGTGGCCTCAAATTGATCGAGGGACGGTGGATCCGCCACGGGGAGGGGGCGGAAATGGACGTTTCCGGTGGTGGTGAGAAAGTCAATATAGGATTGTACAAGTGGCCTTTGAGGGATGTTGATTAAGAGTATGGTGGCTGAAAGATTATTGTATTTTTGAGTCAAGACTTTAGCAAACTCAATAATTGGAACAATGTTGCCAAGTGTTGGTGTTGAAATGAACACTACCTTTGCTTTTTTCATGTTTTTTTTTTTTTTTTCTCTTTCTTTTTGGTGTGTGGGGGATTTGGGTTGAAGTAGTGGTCACTATATAAAGGACTAGCACTACTACTATTTTCTAGCTATCTAGTCACTTGTCTTTTTTTTTTATTGGAATCTTTCCTTGTCAAGTTAGAACTAAGTCAACTAATCAACTCAAAAGTTTATTATTCGATCTCTCCGATCTATCTATTTTCTGTGGCATAGTTTAACTTAATACGATATTTAAGAAAAAAAGAAAAACTTTTATAATTTATGATCTAAAATAATGCTTGAATATTTGTATAGTTGTAAAGTATTTCATTAAAAACGAATTTTTTTTTTTAAAAAAATATTATTATTTTTTTTAATTATAATAACATGACATTCTTTTTGTGTCGAACTAAAAATGAAAGTACTTTACTTAAACTTCTGAGTTGATTAAGTAGGTCCTTCCATGTATTCTCTTTTCAATGGGCAGTAGGTGGGAGCAGGTGCATGTGTGCAAGTTATAGGAAAGTGTCAGAGGCTACCATTTAGTCAGAAAAGTAATAGGCTTAATTAATACATACACAATCCTTTAAATTTACCAATAAATAATGGGCATATTTCATTAGATAATCAAACTGCGGCTTGTTCAAATTGAACATCTGAATAGGATTAATATGATTAAGTGTTACTCTTAGACATTTTAATTCAAATTTTGGATCAGTTCACATAGATTTTCATTAGTCTTTGTTAGTTTGTTAACAATTTAATAAATGATTTTTTTTTTCTTGTAGTTTATGGATATTTTTTATCACGATCTAAAAATTTCTTCAACTGAAAATTTTATGAAAAGTGTTGGAACATGATTTGAATTTTTATGTTTTAACCCCAAACTCATATCTGACAACTTCTTTAAAAAATGGACAAAATTTAAATAGTGACCCAAAAAAGAAATGTTTGCTTAAATCAACCATTGGTTTGCTAAAATAGCCCATTGGTCTGTATAGTATTTTTGACCCAAATAATTAGTAGTCCAATAAGCCCAGTCCCAACTTCTTCTTCTATCTTGCTTTTATTATGTCAATGGAGCTAAACCTTCATAGCACTTAAACCCTGCAGCAAATTATAGGGTTTTAGCAATAAGAGAAACTCACAAATTCCATCAATGGGGACGAAGAACAAAAAAGGTTCCTTCTTTACTCTGTATTTTAACATACTCTTCTTGTTTACATACTGTTTCATTTTTTTTTCTTTTTTTTTTTTCTTTTATGTGTGTGTGGTATGTCAGAATCGAAGAAATTGAGCAAAAAATCATCTGAGATTGAAGAAAATACAGATGAAATGGTTTCTAAGTCATCTTCAGAGCAAAATGCGAAGGGACATGTGGAGCAATTGAAAAGACTCCAACTAAAGGTTTGTCCACATGTCTATGAGTTTGAATTCCCTAGTGCTTTGGACTGTTTTTTTTTTCTTTGAGCTGAGGGCTATTGGAAACAGTTTCTCTACCTTTTGAGGTAGGGGTAAGGGGTGAGTGCTCTCTATTCCCCCGAGAACTCACTTTGTGGTATTACACTGGGTGTGTTGTTATGCCTATGAGTTCGAATTCCTTAATGCTTTGGATTGCTTTTTCCTTGAGCTGAGGGTCTATCGGAAATAGCCTCTCTACCTTCCGAGATAGGGGTAAGGTCTGCTTACACTCTGTCCTCCCGGATCCCACTTTGTGGTACTATACTGTGTATTTTGCTAGGTCTATGAGTTCGAAGGGTTCTTTTTGTACTTTTTTTTTCTTGATTATGTAAAGTTAAATTCTGTTTATCAGTAGCAAGACAGTAGAGTATTAGAATCCCAACACCATTTCGTCATACCATCTTGACGATGCAAGATGAATGTCATGTTCTCAACCTTACAGCTTTTACACCAAATGAATAAATTTTGAAAACAAACTATGTCTTATATAGGACATATGGTCCTTCTTTCCCTCAAAACAACTTTTGTTTCTTGCAACCCAAACGGTCTATAAAATGCATAATCAGATAGTTTCCAAAGTGTCTTCAAGCTCCTGCAGATACTCAGTCCCTGCCAACTACTCAGCATGCTTTTAACATCAATGTCATATACAACTTTTAATGGAGAACTCTCCGTTCTCGCTTACTAACCAGAAAAGTGAATCCTTCCTGTCTGAGTCTATAGAGACAGATAGTAACTGCTTCATTAGAAAACTGACTCTTCTATTTCCTAGTCATTTAGTCTTCTTCTAAGAAATAAATTCAATCAGTGTTAGTGAAACATTCAGATGCACTGCTTTAAGACCAAACTATATATAGTAGTAAATTCATTTTTAGGCACCCCAATATACATCCAATAATCTAGGCAAAATCTCAGAAATTGCCCACCTTTAATTTGGTAAATGACTAAAAGTCATCCCAGTAGCTGCATTATTGCATTTGCACTTCCAATTGGTAATTCTTTTGTCATTTATTTTTGCAAAAAATTGGTCATTCTGTTGGCATAATTTGCACACCAGTGACCTTTCCCATATTTGATAGAGTAATATCCCACTGTCCTTCTCTATTGTTATTCAATCTCCAGAACCATTTAAAGAGTGATCTTTTACGTTGGAACTTAATATTCTTCACCCAGACCTCCGCCTTGCTTATTGATCACCACATTTTGCCATCTAATCAGGTGCAACTTTCTCTGGACAGAATTTCCTTGCCCGAGAAAATTGCATCTCTATTTATTACTCCATTTGTCTCAATATATGTAAAGGTGTTAGCACCCAAGGTGTGGCCTAGTGGTTCAGTGAAGTTGAGTTGACCACCATGAGGTCTCAGGTTCAGTTCCCAACAAAGACAAAAATTAGGTGGTTTCGTCCCATTTGTTCTAGCCTTGGTGGATATATATGTGTGTGTGTGTGTGTATGTGTGCGCGCGTGTGTGTGAAGGTATTTGGCTAGGCACGAAGTTTACGAAATAAAGGAAGACTAGCGAATCTTGTGGACTAAAATAAGCCGTAGATATTTGTGTGGCTATATAAATCATCTCATTAAGGGAAAGATGTGTATTTTAAAGTTAGATTGTTACCAAATATAGGAAATTGTCATTCTTTTTGGGTAGGACAAAAATGAAAGAGTCACATAATTGGGACAGGTGGAGTAATTTTTTCCTCCTCAGAAGTAG
This sequence comes from Capsicum pubescens, assembly GCA_030864215.1. Lineage (NCBI taxonomy): Eukaryota > Viridiplantae > Streptophyta > Magnoliopsida > Solanales > Solanaceae > Capsicum > Capsicum pubescens. Next base: position 180,482,449 of record CM061539.1, on the reverse strand, counting down.
GGATAAGGAGAAGGAACATTGGGTAGGTAGCATACCAGCCAAGTCTCCCACTGAGAGATACATACTGTTTCTTCCACAGAGCCAAACCTTTCTCGCACCTATCAAGGACTCCTTGCCAAATCTTATGTCTTTCAGTCTAGCACCAACGGAAGTCCCAAGTAAGTAGTAGGAAAGGACTCAACTTTACAGCCAAGAATGCTATCAAACAGAAACTCCAGAATGCTATTATCCGAGTTTACAGCAAATGTGCTGCTTTTGGCCAGAATCAGTTTAAGAACAGAGACAGCTTCAAATGGCAATAAAACGATTCAAAGTTTAGCTTGATAGATTTCCTTACATAGTTCAAGGTCATTCTTCTATAACTCATTCCTACATTTAGCTTGCTTGCATCACTGAGCAACGTAGTCAGTCTGCTTTACATTTTTATATCTTCAGGGCAAGATTAGTACAACAACAGCAGCATACCTAGTGTAGTCACACAAAGTGGTGTACGCAGACCTTTATCTCAAAAAAAAAAAAAACAATGTGGTGTACGCAGACCTTACCCCTATCGTAGAGATAGAGAGGCTATTTCCCGTCAGTCCAAGAGTAGTACGTTGCAAATATTCATTCCACAACTTTTTTGTACCGACTACTGATAATCTATTTGACCAACATATGCCACATTTTTTCCTGTAGGATCCCGAGTTCTATCAATTTTTGCAAGAGCATGACAAGGAGCTCCTTGAGTTTGATGATGAGGATATTGATGTAAGTCTTTACAGTATCTTTTTATCTCGTTGTTCTCATTGTATGTTAAATGTTCGTAGAATCTTATCTCTATTTTGTAAAGGATGATGACGAGACTGAAATGCATGGTGATGAAATCGAAGATGATGAAGCTGATGAATTTGACGCTGAACAACTTGATCATGCAGACGGAAAGGAGGTCAAGTCGTCCACAAATGTCATCACTAGTGCTATGGTGGACTCTTGGTGTAGTTCAATTCATGAAAACAGGAATTCTGGGGCTATCAGATCTCTCATGAGAGCTTTCCGCACAGCTTGTCATTATGGAGATGATACTGGTGAAGATGCTAAGTCAAAGTGGAGTACTATGTCTAGCGCTGTGTTCAACAAGATAATGTTATTTGTTCTAAAAGAAATGGATGGAATTCTTCGTGGCCTGTTGAAGTTACCAACTTCTGGTGGGAAGAAGGAGATGATAAAGGATATGTCTAATACTAAACGGTGGAAGAGCAACAACCACTTGGTGAAGTCATATCTCGGGAATGCGCTACACGTTCTAAATCAGATGACTGATACAGAAATGATATCATTTACTTTACGAAGACTCAGATTTTCATCTGTATTTTTGGCTGCTTTTCCAGCTCTTTTAAGGAAATATATAAAGGTATGGGATTGAGTGATCCAGTACTTACAATTCAGATAAATTGTTCTCTTGTACAAAGGAATGATTAGTCTAGAATTCAGACCAACAGTTTTCTTCTGCATGAATATAACTTTTTTTGCAAGAAATTTGCATGTTTCATCCTTTCTCCCTCTCTTTTTTGGCAGAGGTGATTGGGTAAGTCTATTTTCTGATTGAGGCTTTAGCTATTTCCCAAATCTCATTATCTTCATTTTCTCATAGGGGTCCTTTAAGTGTTTTCTATATCAGGGCTATGAAATTGACATCTGACAGTTAAATGACATGGCATTTGGCCCTTGATCGCTTCAAACTAGGCACACTGCTTATATCCTACTATCAAGAGCAAAATTAATTCATTGATGTCTATGTTGATTCTTAAAAAAAGTATCTTACACAAACATCCTACTCTAGTAACATAGCTCTAGATAATCCTTACCCCACCCCCAACACCAAAAAAGTAAATAACAAACCTTGAGAAGGTTGTGTCTATTGGCTGGCAGTTAATTAAGATCCAGAAGAATTAATCTTAAAAAATAATTGTGAAGCACCCTTGGTTTAGACTTTTCTGTTTTTCAGAATACATGAAGCACAAGTTTATTTCTTTCTCTTCATGAGTTATTCTTCTCTCTCTAAAGAAAGGAGCTTAAGCAAAATTTGATTTTTCAGGTTCTTCTTCATTTCTGGGGTACAGGCGGAGGTGCACTACCAGTTGTCTCTTTTTTGTTTCTAAGGGATCTGTGTGTACAGCTTGGTTCTGATTGCATTGACGAGTGCTTTAGAGGGATGTATAAAGCTTATTTATTGAACTGCCAATTCATGAATGCGTCAAAGCTGCAGCATATTCAGTTTCTTGGAAATTGTTTCGTTGAACTCCTTAGGGTGGATCTTCCCAATGCATACCAGCATGCCTTTGTTTTCATTCGGCAGTTGGCAATGATTTTACGGGATGCGCATAGTAGTTCTAAGACCAAGGTTTGTTATTTTGTTACTGATAACTTGTCTTCTCTGTTATTTTCCCTGAGCCGGGGTTCTATCAAGAACAACCTATCTACTTCATCTGAGGTAGTGCTATGGACTGCGTACACTTTACCGTCCCCAGACCCCACTTTGTGGGAACACACTGGGTATTATGTTGTTGATAACTTGTCTTCTTTCTGGTTTTTTGTTACAACGCTGATATATGCTTATTCCTAAAAATCATTTGGGTTAAAAGGTATCTTGTGTAACGTTTTTTTTTTTCGTTTAATAACTTTAGCTGAAGATACTCTGGTTTGACAGTTTCAACATACATGCTGGTGTAATTAACATTTTTACATTAAAAGGTTACATGACTGGTAGAATCCTATCCTAAAGTTATCCTTGCCTGTTAATGGCTACTAATATTGTTCTCCCTTTGTCTAATCTTTCCCAGAAATCGTCTCAAAAGGCTAAGCACTCATCCAAGGAAGCACACAATACTAAGGGCAAGGTATTTTGACTCTTAACTTGTCGCTTTCTTTTGTTTTGGATTATGGGTTACAAAATGTGAGCTAATTCTGTAATTTCTAGGTGGTTTATTGGTAACCTTGCACTGTTGCATTGTATAATGTTCTAGAGTTGCAAAATTGCTTCATGCCCTTGTTTTACATTTTGACATCACATAATGTGCTCAAAAGATCATCAGATTGCTTCAGCATTTTTCCATGACTAGTTGTGTGTTCTTCTGAAAGCTATCCGTCCTTGTGAACTCTTTCTCAGGAATCATTTAGTAAGTTAAAACTGGTGTTGGTGTGTATTTTCGTTAGTGGTCATCTTTGAACTAGTGTTGCAAATTATTTTTGTATGCTCATTCTTTCTTTCTTAGGGTTTGATTTAGTGGGTAATCCTGCACTGGTGCTCTCTGTTTTTGTTAATTATTAGATGAACCACGGTTCCGATCTCTTTTCTAGTAGTGGAAGAATTTGATCTTTTTGTTTGAAGGCAATATTTTTTTTCCTTTCGTTTTTCAGTTGATAAATTCTGGTAGAATATTCTGCGTGTAAGAGTTGAGAAAATGCATTTTAGCCTCCATTGTGAATTTTCAAGAGACAATGTCAGTTGACCATAGACTGACTAAGAGTCATGTTGCTTCAGTATTTTGCGTGACATGTTGTATGATTTTTGATGGTTATATTTTCCTCTAGCGAATCCAATCGGAGTTTCTTTGTTTTCAACCCCCTCTCAGGAATCATTTCTGAAGGTTTACCAGTGGAAGTATATACATTGTCTTGAGCTGTGGACTGCAGCTATCTGTGCATACAGCTCAGAACCTGAGTTTAGGCCCCTGGCTTATCCGCTGACACAAATAATTTCTGGAGCAGCTCGTTTGGTTCCAACTGCTCGCTATTTTCCCCTTAGATTGCGTTGTATCAAAATGCTCAACAGAATTGCTGCATCCACCAATTCTTTTGTTCCTGTTTCCCCACTCCTCTTAGACATGTTGGAGATAAAAGAATTGCATAGGCCTCCCACAGGGGGAGTTGGAAAAGCCATAGATTTCCGTACTGTTTTAAGGGTACTTTCAAAACACCTCTACTTGCTTTTGTTTAACAGTGTACTGCTTTAGAAAAACTTGTCTCAACAGTCTGAATCTATATTTTATGTATCAGGTTAGCAAGCTTACATTGAAGACGAGAGCATTTCAGGAAGCATGTGTGTTCTCCGTGATTGAGGAACTTGCTGAGCATCTTGCTCAATGGAGCTACTCAATTGCTTTCTTTGAGCTCTCTTCTGTCCCTGTTGTTAGGTTACGCAACTTCTGCAAGTCCACCAACGTCGATAGATTCCGCCGCGAAATAAAGCAAATTATTCGCGAGGTATGTTTGTTGGGTACTTGATTCTATTTGGTGATGCGACTGTGGATTATTTTCTAAAGTCACATGTCTACATAATAACCTAGTTTATCTCTCTGGGTGCAAACGATCTTCTTTAGTCTTCCTATTGCGGGCTATTTTTTAGCTGGCACAAATTGTTTCTTCTGCAATGAAGCCTTTGTTATAAGTTCCTGAAGTTGACTTGGTAAATGATACAGATTGAAGCCAATTCGGAGTACACAAATAAGAAGCGCATGACAGTTTCATTTCTGCCTAATGACCCAGCAACAGCATCTTTTCTTGAGGTTTGAACATCAAAATTCTCTTATAGTTCTACAAGAAGTAGCTTTGAAGCATCTTACTCTCTTGAAATGTTGAATTAGTTACTCCTGTTTTTTAACTTGCTCATTTACCAGTAAAAGCTACATCAAATTACTTTTTATCTGTCAACCAACCTACACTTAATTCTTCTTTTGTTAGTAAGGAACACATTGAAAGCTTTGTCAACTTATCAAAGCATCCTTGTGATGAACACGAATAGGTTGGGGTATTAGGGAGATTTGCGTGTCTAAGATTAATCCATATCATCATCTTTCATGATTTGGTTCCCTTGAAACCACTCTGACCTTCATACTCATCCTTAGGATGATAAGAATGTAGGGGCGAGTCCTCTATCGAAATATGTTGCCAGTCTCCGACAGAGAGCACAACAGAGAAATGACTCGTTAAAGGAATCCAGGTTTCCCAATATTCTGTTTTTCTTAAGATTTCTATCTGTGGATGTCCTTTCTGTTAATCATAAAGTAATGAACTTGTCGTCTGCAGTTTACTCGTTGGTCAAGACTCATCTGCATTTGGGAGTAAGATACCTGAAAGTGATGAAGATGATGATGTTGAAGATAGCAAAGGAGATGCTGTCTTCAGTTCTTCTTGGCTACCTGCAGGCACTCCCAAGTATGTTCACATTCTTCTTCACCATTGATCTATTCCCACCACCTATAACCCCTCCTCAACAGGAAAAGAACCCTTGAGACCTGACACGGGGTCAAAAAGCTATCTTTATTTTGATTATGAATGTGTTTTTCCAATATGATACCTTGCAGGGATAAGGAGCCTACAGAGGAGAAACAGAAGAAAAAGAAGAGAAGGAAGGAGCTGCAAGACGAAACTGCTTCTGATGAAGACATCGTAGAAGATTTTATTCTCAGCTCTGATGAAGAGGGTTCCTTGAGTGATGCCCCCGCTGATGAAGAAGTTAGCATAAAACAAAAGCCACCTAAAGCGCCTTCAAAGAAGAAAGGGAAAACTCATCGGAGGAAGAACAAGAAAAGGAAGCAGTCCAATCAAGTAGTATCTGCTGTCTAATGACTCTTGAACAAGGAACAAGAACAGTGTAGCATGAGCCAATTCATCCAGTGTAAGTTTGCAATAAGCAAAAACTGTTATTCTGTACAAGTTAGCGATCAGTTTTGTTTGCCGATATCCTTTTTCCCCCCTCCTGCCATGTAGGGCAGACTACGTATACCAATTCATATATTACTAATAATCCCAACTAGTTGGGTATTGAGATGCAATTGATTGATGATCTATTTCTTTTTTGGCGCTTATAGAGGTTGTAGCACTCTCAGAGTTGGGTGCTTGTGTGCAAGCTGAAGCCATGTTTGAGTGCACGTTTATATATTATACCTTCTGTTAGCTTACAACTTGAGTTACCTTTCAAGCTAAAATCAATCAACTGAATTTCAGATAAAGAAATCCTCAAAAACTTGATTTTTTCTCCACAAAAATACATCTGCCTTTTCATTGTGAAACGCAATAGTATTAGTAATGATTATTTTATTCTTTCTCTACAATATACAACAGTGAGATTTCACAAGTGGGTTCTTGAGAAAGTAGAGTGTGCAGATTTTATTTCGACTTTGTGGAAGTAGACTATTTCCAAAAGATTCTCGGGGTCAAGAGAAACAAATTAAAGTAGTTATGAAAAGAAAAATATAGTGAAGAAAATGCGACAACTAATTTAAAAAGAAAGAGTAAAGCATTCAGGAAAGAAACAATAACAATAAAATTGTTCGATAACAAAAATACAGTAAATTACAATATGAGAATGCTCATTCAGCTGAAAACCTCATACTCCTTGTGTGGGATACGTAGGACTTAAAACATTGTATTTAGTAATTGCATGTAGTTGGTTTTGTTCTCACTGTTTAAAAATGCTAAATGAACAAGTTTTACTTCTATTTCAAACTCTCACTATTTGAAGATGAAGAAAACTGTTTTTTAGCCCCTGATCGATCACCTGTATATAACAACTGTACAACAAACTAATCATATTCAATTATGCATAGCAAAAGACGATGAAATAGAATTATGTTTCGTAAGGGTAGCTGTGTAGTGCAAAAATCAATTACTCTTTTCTCCATGGCTGAAAATTTTGATTTTTACGTGTTATTATTACGATGCTAAAAAGACCATTGCATATTGAAAACATTACGACGACGTTCATGTTGTTTTAAATATTACTAGTTTTTTCTTGTAGTGTTAGTTATTGCCACAAAGAAGAAAGAAAGAATCCCTAAGTCAAATATATAGAGTTTCTTAATGGTAGTGTTGATATATAGATTAACAATATATATAAGCAAAAAATCAATGTAAAAGCACATAGTTATAAGCGAACCAACAGTAGTAGAGTACAAACTTCTTACTAAACACAAATACTTAGTAATGTAACACAAATTACTAGATTAAACATTAAAATATAGTAGTAATTAATAACCAAACTAAACTTGGCTTACTACTATTCATAGTACTAGTGCTACTGATACCCTACTTGAAAACAGTTTAACTATCAGTTGAAAGACTGAAAGGGCAATGTCAACTGATCAAGAAGTGCACCAATAGGTGCAGCAAGTCTAGGATCATAACCAAATCCATGCAACTCTCCCCCTCCAAATTCTCCACAGTAATTATTACTACTACCACCATAATCAATAGTATTATTATTATTATTGCCCACAAATGGACATGGAGGAATCCAAAGCCACCTCTTCTTGCAAAAATCAAACAACAATGCCCTATCTGAATTATTCTTGATCATTATCACCACATATTCTCCATGTCCAACACAATTGAACCCTTGTCCATTTTCCAGTTCTGCAAATTGGAGATACAATTGTTGTGGCATTCTCTCAATTTCCACCCACATTGTCCCACAATCTTGCAGTGCCCAAAGCCTCAAGCTCCTTGGCACATTCAGTTTGCTCTTCTCAACTGCTGCAACTAAAACAAGCTTCCCATTCCCCTCAACAAGGCTTGGCGAACGGAGAAATCGCCGCATGGGGGCTTGTATTTTGCACCAATTATTTGTGCCTATGTCATAAGAAAGCACACTAAAAGGGCTAAAGTTCATGCAGTAGAATCTCCCTTGCACATGCACCATTTTACCTGATTCAAAGCTGCACAGTCTTGGAAGTGTAGAAGTTGTACCCCATATAGAGTAAAATCCATTCCCATCAATGTGAAATGACTCTGTCGTTAGATTCTTGACAGCATAAGGAGAAATCAAGTCATCTCCAGCCACAGCTAAATCAATAGACGAATTAGTAATAGTCAATCCAATAGAAGGGAAAAGCCTAGGCCTTAAAGTAGGAGGGAGGGGGATTATAGAGCCTACAAGTGGATTACACAAGAGTATGTTTTTTGATCCAGCTTCATCAGAAACAAAGCAAATCAATCCACCAGAAGATGAAACAGGAGAAAACCCTTGTGGGATTAAAGCAAAAGAAAGCCTATACCAAGAAAGATTGTCAGGATCAAACATGTAACCTTCAACAGAACTTCCAACATTAGTACTATTATTCTTGTAAATGTTGTTTCTTGGTAGTCTTTGCTTGAAGAAAATGAACCAATGTCTCTGAGGGGAAACTTGGAGGTACAACTCAAGAAAATGACTAGAGTAAAGAAGACCATAAAATCTCTTACAAACAGCTCTAGCTCTAAAGAAAGCTGGTGGTGGAAGAAAAGCAATGATCCTATCAATGAGCCTATGTGGTAGTCTACTCCAAATTCTACTGTCCATCCAAGTGTTAATTCCATTAAGTGATGATGAATTTGGAGTAGTTGTAGTTCCAAGAAAGTTGGTTGTTGGTGTTGGGATAGGAAAAGAATAGGGAAAGTGAAAGCTGATAGGGGCATGATGAAAAGCTTCCATTTTAAAAGAAAGTAAACTATAATTGTAGCTAGACTAAAAGGGATTTGAATTGTGCCTTCAAGTTTGGAGCTAGGAAAGACAATAGTGTAAAATGGAAAGTTAAGGTTGTTTTTTGGCAATGCAACAAGTAGGGGTTCTCTTTTGTTTCTCAAATTCAGTGGACATGTGAGTAAAAAGGAAGTAGAGTTTCACTAAAGAGGAAGAAAATGAGGAAAGAGATATGAATCTTTTGCAGAATACTAAGCAAAACTAGAAGGGTAAGTCTCTTTTTGGCTTCTCTCTTTGTCTTTTGGATTCTTGGTTTGTTTTGGGAGAGGAGAACAAGTGTTTATATAGGGAATTAAAAGGCAGCCTTATATTTCCATTATTTTGTTTTTTTGTTTGGTTAATTTACCCCCGTTTCAAAGGGAACGTCTCTTTTATTTTCCTATGACTACTAAGATGTTTCAGTTCGTCAGGTTGTCTCTTGCCTGCTCATGGATTCAACAGCAGTTCGAAAGGTTGCCCTATTCGGGAATCTCCGGATCTATGCTTATTTTCAACTCCCCAAAGCATTTCATCGATTATTCCTACTCCATTCCTCTGTCTCTGGATGCCTAGGTATCCACCGTAAGCCTTTCGTCGTTTGAACCTCGCCCTTCACTTTTAAGGCTATGCCCCAAGTACTCTTTTTCGGATTCAGAAAACAACTCTTAGAGATCTTTTTTCCTTTGGGAAGACACAGGAGCGAAACAATCAACCTATTGATATTGGAAGACCCAACGGATTTTGACAATTCCTTTATTTTAACTTTCCATATGATATTTAAGACCACAAGAGTAAAGGATAATTCGGTATGTTCTAATCTTGTTTCTTTTCTTCAATTCTATTTCTAGTCAAAACCAGACAAATAAATTAACGGAAGAGAGTATTTTTGTTTACAAAAGTAAATCTTTTTTGCAGAGAAAAGGAAAAGTGGAAGTCATGTATTGATGGATACATGTATGATTTCAGTGTTATCTTGTCAAGGCCGAGGAAGGAAGGACAATCATCAGACTGAAGCTGAAACAACACAAGCAGACAACACACACACACATAAATAAAGAGACAAGATATTACTATGAACATAATTAAACATGAAGTTCTTGGTCTTCTAGCTAGTTCTTTTTTTTTAAGAGCACATCATGTTTATATTTGTTGTGATTTTATCTCCTTTTATATTTGATTTTCCTTTATATGTGCTTCTTTAGCTTTGACTATGTATACTCATACTGTGAAAAACTATATTAATTAATGGATAACTTAACTTGTGATAGCAGAATAGTTTCAGAATTTAAATTATCAATATTATTCCCCAGTTTCAGTTTATGTGGTTTTATACATTCTTAATTTCTTTGAAAAATTTACGTATATAGAGAAATTAAATAAAAACTAATATAAGTCCCTATAGTTAACAATTTAGAATATTTAGAAAATATTTGAAAAAGATCATGGTCAAAGAAAATATTTTGACTCTCCAAATAGTAACCAAGACACATATATTGAATTAGAGAGAGTAATATTTATCGATCATATATACGGCCTTTGTACATTTTTACTTGTCATGTTTCGCTTTACAAAGAGTCAATTTGACTAATCTTCTGAGTTAAATTGAATTAGATTAATTTAATATTTTAAATTTAGATATTCAAAAACTATATATACAAAAATTATAATAAGTTGCAATCCTGCTAATACTAATTAATACGATCGAAAAAAATTTATCTTAAAATATTTGTTATAGTTCATGCTGTTTGATTCTCAGATAATTGAAACACGACAAGTAAAAAGTGAACGGATGAAATATTTTATAACAACCTAAGCTTGTAAATATAATTTTCACACTGTTTTTGCATAAAATTTATAAATATCTTATTTTTCGTGAATATAATAGTATCTATTAGCAGTATCAGATAACACCTCAACTATTTCTTAGTATTTGACAACTCAAGAGGGAGACAAGTGTAGTTGAATATCAATAAATAAAAGAAAAGTTCTGTTACTTGAGACCAAAAATTCCATTGTTACTTGATTACCAACTGATGTTTATTTCAAAAGTGACCTAATTTTTTACACCATGATTACATATAAATTACACTCTTTTTAATACTCCTTAAATTATTTTCTTTCTTTTATACACATAGTATTTGCTTCTCTTTTACACCATTAAGGTTTCCACAGCTACTCCAACTTTATTCCAGATGAATTGTGTACATGACCACAAAATAGAAGGAAATTAAAGAAACTCATCAGTGCAATATAGTCAAGATTGTAAGCTTTATACCAACTGTTCTTTTGTAAACTTGTCTAACATCTTTACCTGATTTGTCTAAACTTTCAAGTGTCACCTGGTCTTAACACTTGTTTAAATATCACAGCATCAAAAACAATAGTAAAACATTTATTTAATTAGTAATTATCATCATTGTCAGAGAAATATTGTACTACCAAAAGCAATGAAATCTATGACTGAGATCTGTGATAGATTTTTGAAGGCTTAATACATGCATTATCACCCTTCAATATGGCAGTTGGACTAAGTTTTATTTCAACTGAATACCCCAACTCTAATAATGTGTTCCAATTATACATTTTCGATTTAATAACTTTTGTATTTTTCTTTGCATGTGTTCTCATTTGTCCGTTAGAGATGGTTTTAAGGTAAAAGGAAGTGATATATTTTATGTGGTTAACTTAACTATCTAATAGAAAACCGAGAACACATGAATTTTTTTTTTTTTCGTAAAACATTTTATTAGAAGTTGAACATTTTACTAGCAAATTTAATTTAGGAGGCTAGTTATCTATTAACCCTTTTGAAAAAGAGAAAGATCAATAGCTTTCCCTTTTCAATGAGTAATAATATTCTCTTTCTTCAACTGCCTTGGCTTTTGTTTGGTTTTGTTAAGTGGGGTTGCAAAATCTGAGTCAGAATTACTAGTCAGTCATACACCCCCCACCCTGGTAGAACCCCCTAACCCCCACCCCATTTTATTGTCTTGTTCCTGTCAATCTATTTATTATGATTACCCTACAAAGACTGTTTTTTTCTTTTCTTTTCAAGAAGCCTATAAATGGAAAAAGTTGTGTTGATCAGATTTGGAAATTGTGTTTCCATTCAAGAAACCTCCTTTTAAGGAAAAAGTTTTCGTAGCCAGATTTAGAAATTGTGCATTCCTTCAAGAAAACTATGTTTCCAAGTTGGCTGTACAGTCAGTACTACTCATGAAATCTACCTATGTCTGTATGTACTTTGCTTCTTTAATTTGTGTTTTCTTAAGCTGTAATCATGATTAATGAAGGCACTTCTTTTAACTATAATAATTTCCTGACCCAATAAAAATCTTTCTTTTTTGTCCATCATTCTACTTTGAATATTTCATATATTAAACTGATTTTAGTGAGTACTATTTACAATTTACACCAAAGCAATGGACTAATTACTACAACTGTCCAAATCATATTTTACATCATAATAACTAAGCTTATTTTTCTCCTTTTGCGTAATCTTGTATGCTTGATAGGAGTTTCTAGTAATATATAAAGCTAAATTCTCAAAAGGAAAAATAATTGTCAAGACATGAGCATGATTGAACATATTTAGTTTTAGGCATAATACATAAATAAATATGACCCTAACTTGACACCAGATTATAACATTGACCTTAAACTTTGATAGTGCATAAGTAGGCCCTTTAACTATACAAAATATTAACAAATAAACACTCTAATTTTGCAACTTACATGCGCGTACCTCACTTGCGCCTACATGGATTAGTCATCCACTCAGATGTTGCCCCCTGATAAAAAAGATACATTATAACTATAACCTTTAACTTTGCCAATGCACAAATAGACCCTTCAACTATACAAAAGCTGGAAAAAAAAAAACTTCAATTCTAACTCCGACGTGCTCAGTTTTGCGTGTACACACGCATTTTGCCACAAGTGTTTAGTTGTTCAGGTTTTGTATATTTAAAAGGCCTACTTGTACACTATCAAAATTTAAGGTCAATGTTATAATTTGATGTCAAGGTTAGAGTCATATTTATGTATTATGCCTTAGTTTTAATTAAGATGGATTAACAACTCTCTCTTTTTTTTTTTCTTTTGTAATTAAGTACTATAATTACGGTGAGATAAGATCTACATACACTTTATCAATTTTGCAAACTCTACTTATCGGATTGCACTGATTATATGATTGTTGTTGTATTCATGGAGGAAAATTAAACCCATTGGCTAGTAACATCAGAAGTTTGACTTGATTTCAGATTTAGTGCTAGACTGATGGAAAAGGCTACTGTTTCAAAGTCTTTTTGACTTTTTAAAATTTGCCTCCAATAGTCTCTTGGTTAAAATAGTGGAATCCCTTGTGCTTACTCTTAGATTTATGGGAGTTACTAGGGTTTTAATGGTGTTGTTTACTTAAGTTTGCCACTGCCCAATCAATCTTACCACCTGCATGCTTTCTTTTTCATACAGTCAATGCTAACTTATAATTTCGAGATGTATATATTAGGCTAAATATATACATGACGGCTCTTATATTTGCCGGTAAATTTTATTTAGACATTTGAATTTCATATGGCTTGTACCAGTTAGCACTAAACATACCATAAAGTAATCACGTTAAACACTTTCGATTCAAGATTTTGTGTGTGTTTCATGCGTCTATATATAATATTATATATAGATGAGTTAACTATTTGAAATATATGATCTTCTTTTAGGACATATATGGATTAGCCTAAATAAGTCATAAAACCTCACGCTTATCAATGTATAATTAAATGAAGGAAAATATTTTAAACAGTTAACTTATTTACATAATGAGCGCCGGAATTGTTTAATAAAAATATTTCATCATGTGTTCACATTTCAATTGGAACAAGCCGTAATTCGAACGTCTAAATAAAATTTATTGAAAAAAATTAAGTGATTGTCAATGTATTCAGCCAATATATTGCTATCACTAGCTAGACCATGTTATTTATTTCATAGAGTTTTAATTTGCGCATTTATTAAATACATGCTAATAATAATTATTACGATTAGTTGACTAAGTTACTTTTGATATCTCCTCGAAGCTCAAATTTGACTTTTGTCTCTTTCGTCCTTTTAGATAATTTATTGGAGCAAGAAAGACAAAGTTACAATATATATCAAGTACATTCATGCGAACTCAATAACTTTAATTAAACTGCCGAGCCTACATTAGGACCACATGAATAGGTGAAAAGAAAGTTCATGTATAGCTTCTTTGATTTCTCTATAAAGGACAATATGACCAATTAATAGTGGTTCGAGAAAAAGAGTACGATGTATTTTTCGTTTGTTTTTGTTCGAGTACTAATGAGTTTTGATCTTATCTTGTCTATTATAGTTCTATTTTGATTTTATTTCATACTCATTTATGTAATTTGTACATATGGTAATTGATTGCGGCGAAATGAATTAAACTAGTTGTACTTGCAATAGGAAATTCAGCTTCTTCTGCCACCTCGTTTTTATTTGATGGGATAAGAATAATAATTTCTGAATAAAATGAAAGATTAGTTATTTATCCTACCTTGTTCTGGACCACACCGCTAGATTGAGACTGCCACCTTCCTATTTGAGTAAGGAATGAACCTCAAAAGCTAGCTCAAGAGGAGAGGACTGTCCAAATCCATTTGAACAGACCACCAGTCCATTTCCCAACTAATGTTGGACCTGATTTAACAGGTCTAATCCACTTTAACAGGCTTAACTAGAGCGTAGACCGTGAGCTCAAACGGGGATGGACCTGGTTCTTATACCATGTAATGTAATAGATAAGGTATGGAGAATAACTTGATATCTCATTCGAAGAGGTATGCAATATAATACATGTACATGAGGTGCTAGGTAAGGAAAGAAATATTTTCTCCGTCTTATTTTAGTTGTCCACTTTTTCTTTTACACGCATATTAAGAAATCATAAATAAGAAGGTAGTTTACTAATTCATCCCTTAAGAAAGTAAAAGAGATTCTTACAAATCTGCTATCTATATATGTTTACATTCCTACGAAACAGTCTAGGTTCATTTCTCTGTTTCTTTCTTCTCCTATTTCTCTCTTGATCTTAAAGAACTAGTTGTACCTAGTTTAATTAACGATTTTTTTTTTTCGCTTTTCCAAATGGTAAGAGGTATCAACATTAGAATTCAACTTATTCGGATTCATGCATATAAGATTTATCTCCTACCAAATATTTTTAATATTTAAAGCTAGAAATAATCAAAGCATATGATTAAGGATGACACAATTATACTACATACTTTGATGGTATATGACCAAAGTCTCGTAAACATAGATTCTCTATATTGTAAGATGAGGTTTTTTTGTATAATTTGACATGTAAAAGCCCTTCTGAAAAGATTGATAAAACTCAAAATTGTTTTTACAAGTATAATAATAGTTTGTTTGATCAATTTTTTTTTTTAAAAAAAAGTGTTTATTTTTTCTAAAAAATGCTTATTTTAAAAAATTGACGTCTCTCGCCAAATTTTTGGTAAAAGATAAGTGTTTTTGGGTAGCAGAAGTCGTTTTTGGGAGTAGGAGGCTGAAAAAGTGACTTCTCCCCAAAATCACTTTTAAAAAGCATTTTTGGAAAAATATATTTAAAATTACTTTTAAAAGCTTGGTCGAACATAAAATATTGATCAAAAGTAATTTTTAAATTTATTGATTAAACACAAACTACTTCTCAGTTTTTGAAAAGCACTTTTAAAAAGAAGATTCTCAATATAAGTTGATCTTAGAAGATTTGATCAAACAAGTTATAAATCAATAACTACCCTTCACTTCAGTTTATTTGACTCTTATATCATAGAAAGATTTTTATTTTTACTTGTCCATTTTAACAAATCAAGAAAATTAATGTCACTTCTTTCTATACTATCCTTAGTAAAACACTACATAAAATAATAGTAATAGTCCTACTTAAATTTTTTTTTTTAAAGATCATGACAGGTCAACATGATCCAAATAATATCAAACATAGTTGATTATGTATGTGGTATTAAAAATATCAACTATTGCATAGAGCAACTTTAGTTCTTGTTGGACCCAAAAGAGTTGCCATCTCAATCACTGATAACATATGGCTATTTTCAGCATTACACGCCAGCATGTGGCAAAAGTTTTCACCTTGGCACTGGTAAAAGTTGTAGCTGCATAACCAAAAAGTCACAAGTTCAAGCCGAAAAAATGACCTTTTGCAAAAATGCAAGGCAACACGCCATACAATACATCCGATGTAGTTCGACCTTTTCATAAACCACACATCTGCCGAAAACTTAGTGCATCCAACTACCCTTTACCATGCAAGTATCATCATGTTTGGATAGCAAAGTAATCTTATTAGGAACAATCAAATAAGGGGAAAATGAAGTATATACAGCTATGTTAGTTGGATGAACAAAATGGAACAATTGGAGGGTTCTAAAAATATATTGTAAAAACAGAAAGTACATAAATTAGATGAGGAAATGGAACAACTGAAGGTTCAAATATAATAATGCAAATGAACCAACAGGACATACAATCTTACTCTAGGGAGGGAAAAGAGCTCTGTACCCTTAAATCTTAATCCAACATGAAATATAAAGTGTGTCTAGAATTTTGACCTTAAATCTATAGAAAAGAATATGAGTGTATTAACATGAAAGGGAAATTAAACTTCTCTTTCATATTTTGTAACAGAACAACATATTTTTAGATTAATAATATGCTTTAATAAATTATTGTGTCAACTGACAATTGCTTTGGTTAAGGGACAAAAACTGGAGCACCTCCATATATACACATGCTAAACAATGGCATGGTCTTTGATATTATGATTTCACTCTAACCATAAGGACTAGATGGACTTGTCTCTTGAATATCGTTCTTAACTCTTCATTTGCCTCCATGCCTATTCTCCTGCACAGAAATAACAGATATACAACGTAAAGCAACTTTGCCCAAGCTGATAAAATTCATGTTAACAGGCGCTTTGCTAAAGCAAAGATAAAAGGTAAATTGTAGATGGTTTCTATAAGCAACATGGCATTGTTCAGAGTCAAAACAAAACCACTATAAAGTGTTTTAGATTTGAAGACTGGGAAACAGAAACTAATACAGGTGGGGAACAGCCTTGCTCAATGTTCACACAGTAAATTACATAGAGAAAGTAACATCCAGGGTGAGGTTCAAGCACCTAGCATCAGCGCAGTCCAGTCTTTCTATATAGGACTGTGCATTAAATCTCATTTTTCGAGTTTAATGGACCATATACCGAAAAAAAAAAATTATGAACTAATCTTGTTCTTCACTTTTGGCCCAGATATTAAACAGAAAAATCATTCACAGCTATTTCATGTTCTTTTAGTACTGTAATAAAAAGGTTAGTAAGGTTCAATGGAAGGATTGCTACCCTATTTTGGAACCATTCTTTCCTACGAGAATCTTGCGTTGGCTTATCTTGTGTGTGATCAAATGCTGTTCAATCCTTAGGGAACCATCACGCAACTCCTTCCAGTCCATCAGGCGATGGTCTATGCCATACGGGATTTCCTAAATAGACAAATTAGCATGTCATCCTCATGCTTATCAATTGCATTTATTTATTTACAAAAGATAGACTTGGTCCCATGCTGGTTTAGGAAAGCATATCCTCAAAGCGCACAAACAAGACAATCGAATACCTGATGTATGTAATGTAACAACTTTTCCCTGACCACTTCCAGTGAAATATTCTTCATAACTTCTTCACTCATGACAAATGGATCTTCTTCCCATGGTCTTTTCACTGCCTAAGCATAACAAACAACACGGTATACGAGTTAATAGATGACAAAACTAAGCATCCAGTTTTTTTGTCAATAAAAGGGGATGAGTGAATACAGAGAGGTCAAAGCAAAAAATATATTAACTAAAAGAACCACTTAACACTCCTAATGACATATATGAGAAACAACAAATCAACCCATCCCTATGCACTCTCGTTAGAGAGTAGTGTCTGCAGTTAATAGGGAGAAAAGGGGGTGCTGCAAGTGTATCTGACTGCCGATGATGACTGTCAAGAAAATCAACTGGAGTTCGGCATCATTTAGCAGTTGCCCAAACAAAAGGTAGTTATGGTATGACTTAAACATAACATGCAGACGGGTACAAATACCACACACACAGAGAGAAAGAGAGAGAGAGAGAGAGAGAGAGAGAGAGAGAGAGATGCCTGCTCCATCAAGTATTTTGATAGATCTTTCACTCCAGCTCCCTTTAGTCCTGATATCGTAAAGCACCTACAAAGCAGAAATCCAGAATGCAAACACCATAATGAGAATTAATCTCAACTAAATCAAATAAGTGATTGTACAATACCACAATACGAAAAGTAAAAGATTACCTCTCATATGCGGGAAGGTCTTTGAATTCCTCAGCGACTTTCAACAAGTCTTTCTTTTTCTCGATTAGGTCAACTTTATTGATACATAATAAACGTTTCTGGTTTGGATTAGCCTCAGAACCCATTCTCTCAATCAACCTCACCACTCTGGAATCAGGCCTATATATTTGTAGAGTAGAACGTTACAAACATCTTTTCAGAAAATTAGACTAAAGAGATCATGCATGCAAAAATTCTGATGAATCTAATTAAGTTTCATTTATATGTGCGCTCTTCACTCCTCTCTAAATATTGTTTTCTTGATAAGTTCACTACATTTTAAACATGGAAACCTACATATCTTCACTGCACAGAGCTACTGAAGATGATCCAGGCCTATGTTGCTCGGACTCTTCAAAAATACAGCTGGATGTGTGTCGGATCCTCCAAAAGCTTTGCATTTTTCAAAGATTCGACTAAGGTGCGGCAACATTTTTGGAGGGTCCGCGCAACATAGATACAGTCATAACAAATTCCAAAGCCTTTTTTTTGAGTTAAAGGACCCAGAACTTTACTTGGAGCTCTGCTTATACATATACGAAGATATGAATACCTCACATTTCCCACGTAGAAACCTAAAGTGCATAACATCGTAACCCTAGATTGGAGTTTTCCAATTAAAAATCATTTTTAAAATATAAAAGGAAAAGAAGAATTGCATAGCCATAAATGGCATTCAACTTCAAAAATTAGTGACAGACATTTGAAAATAACACATCAACTTCGATTACATAGAAGAAAGTAAACCTACTCTATCTGCCACATATTCTACAAATAAATAATCAACATAGGAAGTCCACACATTTCTTAATAATGATCTTTGCCATCCTAGAAGGTCCTCGTGTTACTATCTCAAGTAGAAGCTTGCTCTATCAAAGTGAGAAATTTATAAAGGGTTAACACACATGGAACCATGTTTTTTAAATTTTAAAAACAAAAAAGAAGCTTACCCTTGAACAAAAATAAAAATATCAGTATGTCAAAATGGACCCAGAAGTCAAATTTGACAGGAATTGATCGCACCATGAGATTACTTCACATATCATCTTGATCCTAAAGATGAATCTAAAATAAATAAACCTCAACAAGCAATATAAAGAACTTTATCCATGTAAAATTTCACTTCAATGTTGGGTCACCTGACCTTCACAAAGCTTACAATGATAAAATTCACTTCAGAATTGGTTCATTGATCCTCAAAAAGCCTAACTTGACAAAAGATTTGGTATGGAGGAAGAGTTTCCTTCCATCAGCCATGGAAAATATGGGTGTCACCTCATTGATATATTTCAAGCTGATCTTCTCCTCTGGAACTCTAACCGCGGGCCTATGAAGCAATTATACAGCTCTCTACCTCAAAAAAAATCCAAAGAAATATTATCCATACCGTTACCTCTTCACTTTAACAATCAAAAATGGAGTTGCTCAAGTAGTTTATTTAATTTTAGATTTTTAAACGGTAGTATGCGGGCCAACTTGCAAGCACTCTCAACTAATTTACCAGTTATCTGCTACCTCAACCAGCCCAGTAAAAGTATCAGGTCACTATCCCAACTAAAAGATCACCCAGACTCCTAGAGTTGTTAATATTTGTTGGGATTTGAACCCTGGTCTAGCAGGGTCTTTCTCCGTTTATTTAGACCACTAAACCATACACTTAGGGTGCATGTAGAATTGTTCAAACATTTTAATTATACGAATGGCATTTGTAAACCTCAACCATCCCTTGAAATTTCCTGTCTCAGCGAGAAATCTCTAAAAGTGGTACTCCATCAATATATACTCCTTTCTATACCATTTTTACGTGACACACTTTCCCTTTTAGTTTGTCCCAAAATGATTGACATATTACCATATTTAGAAACAATTTAATTTTAAAATTTTCAGTTTACCCTTAATGACATGATTTTAGAGCCAAACAAATGTTTGCCATATTTTAGACCACATGTTTGGAAAACCTTTTTTACTTAAACTTCGTATCCGGTCAAACACTGTCACATAAAATGAGACAGAGTATATGTTTAATTTTGTAGTGGTAAATCCTTTTGAACAATTTAAGGACCAGTTTGTCCATAGATTTCCCAAGTAGTTTTGGGGAAAAAACTTGGCAAATAGTGTTTGGCCATATAATTTGTCATTATTTGGCAAATAATCCAAATTCCCAAATACTAGAAAATACTAGTATTTGGGCCAAATTCCTTTTTTTTTTTGAACTTTTAATAGTGATAAATGTTTCTCAAATACTACGGCCACACACATGGTGAAACTTCACCCAAATCTTCAGTCAAAAATGACTTACCAAAAATATTTGGGAATCTATGGCCAAACACTAGCTAAGAAATGCTTTTAGATGGAAATCCGCAATAAAAATCTTTGCATGCAACTTCAAAATGCCAATTTTGACCAGTACTCAATGATTTTTGCTTCATTAATAAATATCTTATTTACAGAGCAAAGAATTCAAGAGGACAAAAGCCTGTCATGTCACAGAAAATGTTATTTATTTACAGAACAAAGAATTCAAGAGGACAAAAGCCTGTCATGTCACAGAAAATGTTCGTCATCATCAAGAAATTCTACTCCCTCCACCCTATATCCGTGACAAAATTTAGTAATGCACCAAATTTAAAATGTTAATATGATTTGTACCTCGTATTGGTGTTGGTGAATGCAGTTCTATCCAGAGGACTGTTTGGTTTATACTTGATAACGAAAAGTGATTGAAAAATGACATGGGCTAGTGTACCAATCAGAGAGGTATCCAGACCAAAGATACAAACAAATAAGTGCCCACAGGCTTAGGGTAAGAGCAAGTATTGAATAGAATCTCCATTTCACCAAGGAAATGGAGAACAAAATTTATTGTATCAGTAACCTATATATCACAAGTAATTATAGATAACAGTTTTGCATATATCATGAGTTGGATAATATAGTTATTGCAATATATAAAGAAAATGCACTTATGGAGTCGAGGCAAGACAAAAACTAACTTGGTAAGATGTCTATGAGCATCAAATATGACAATGAGTACATCATATAGATCAATAGACCTCCATGCGCTTTCAATACGTGCCTTCATGTCCTTGTGTGGAAATCCACTTTTCTTTAGCATAAGGCCAGGAGTGTCAAAGAAACACTGCATAAAGAACCCATTAGATATATAGCAGATCTGTTCTCCATACATTTTAGACACACAAAGTATATTTCATTCTGCAAGATTAGCTCACAAGGTTTGACATTTTCGCTTGTAGTCATGCCTTGCAGGATTCCCTTCAAATAAATAGAGGTTGTTCAAAAAGGAAAAATAAACAAAAAGTTCAGGCGATAAGATGTTTGATGTGAGAGTACATAATCCCCTTTACAAAAAGAATGATGACTGAAATCAAAGTAGTTCTAGCTTAATCAAATGAAGGATGTTTGTGAATCCTAAGAAAGCGAGGTTGTAATCCTAATACAAGAAAACTGTTTCTGATCAGTTAGTTGACCAATTTTATGTATCGATACTTAATCTTACCCTTTATACTAGTTAAGTCACAACACTATATGTTTGTCGCATTAGTGACAACACTTTATCCACAGTAATAGTTAAATCAAAAAATCATTTTTAAAGAATCAACTTATGTGTGAATTGCTCAGAAAATAGAAATGTCTGGAAGGTCAAATTTCCAGTTCCTGGTAATCATTTCTTTTGTTTTATTTAAATGTTTCTTAAATTGTTATTTGTTTTATAAAATATGGAAAGTCAAAATCTTTACACAGCACATTTTTTACTTCTATCATATTGTAATTATTGAGGATGAAATTTGCTGTTTATGAGCAGTTCAGAAATAGTTCAGTTGCTTCAATGTGACGACAAAAAGTAGTTTTGTGCCTTGATTATGTAGTGGGCAAAATATGAGTATATATTGGTCATGTTGAAGATTAGAATACAATTTAGCAAAAAGATGCAGCTCAAGCAATAAAAGACTGATGAGAATGAAATGGAGGTCAACAATCAGAGAAAAGGGAAGGAACCGAAACCTAGTAATTTTAAGGCCACTCACAATTTGTGTTTTTCCTTTAGTCATCACACCTAAGACTTCATGAGTAGTGGTATTCGTCTTCCGTGATACAGCAGAAACTTTGGTCCCAGCCTACAGAAACATAAAAAGGTCAGACCATCGCCATATACTTAAAAACTATTGCAGGGATTAGTTGCCAATAATAACATTTTCTTTGGAATAAAATAAGAGTTGTTACATTTCATAGTGTATACTCTATGGACAATATAACAGCAACACATAACTGCATTCCAATCTCAGACTCATTGAGGATAGGGTAGAGAAGGGACAAATTGTTTGTTCAAAATTTATATTTAGCAAGATACAAGATAAAGATACTCAAGCATATCACTGCCCTAATAAGAATTAACCACTAATATTGAAAAATTAGTCATCACTATATTAATATAATAACAATAACAGCTACAAAACATGAAAATTTATCAAGAGCTGTGAACCATGTACTTGAAATTTTAATTGTTTGTTCAAAATTTCATACTTAGAAACAAAAGAAACTAAAAGTACTTAGGCTTATCATTGTCTTAATTACCAGTAACCACCAATATCCTCATTCAACTGGAACATTTAATGGCTTTTTTCTAGCTTTGGTTGGTTTCTTTCTTCTTTGAGTTAGCTTGGCTCTCCATTGAAATAGAGAAAGCGAGATAAGAGCTCTACGATTGCAGCTTCATCTTATATTTGAGGGCAGTGGGTCCAATCAATTTAAAGGGAACTGTTCCACCAGACTATCTGGAGGAGAATTGGATTTGCCAATTTCTAACCTTCATCTCTCTGGTATTTCATCCATTTTTAGCTAATACTGGAAATTCGTCATCGTCATGAGCAGTGACGGAGCTAGGATTTTCACTAAGGGGTTCAAAATATGAAGAAGTACCACACGCATAAATCTATAAACCGAAGGAGGACCAACATCTACTATATATACAACAACAACATACCCATTATAATCCCACAAAGTGGAGTCTGTCGAGGGTAGCGCTTCCGCAGACCTTACCTCTACCACATGTAGAGTACATCTACTATATACACATAAAACAAACATAATTTTTCCCATGTATAGACAGTGTAATTCTCCACCGAAGGGTATTCAAATGACTACCAATAACCAACAACAATAATAAAGCCTACAAATTTATTGAGAAGACATAACCAACCAACCATGTAATTAGTCAATGAAGATTTGCCAGCATTAGGAGCTCCAATAATTCCAACACTCAATGACATTTGATCTTCTTCCTTCACCACTTCATCTTCTTTATCTTCATCCCCCTCTTCATCGGCCCGCTCCATCGCAGCTTCTAGAAGAGTCCTCGCCAACAAAGCAGTTTTCCTTCTCTTCTCCTCTTCTTTAATCAAAATCCTAGAGCTCTTAACCTTTGAAGGGTCTTCACCAAACACTTTCTCTTTCACTCTTTCTCTATATTTCTCATCCCAAGTGGAGCTTCTTACACTGCTCTCTTCTGAAGTAACATCATCGTACTGCGAACTGTCGAAGACTGAGGATGACGTGTCTTCTTCTTCGGAGGTTGTGGGGTGGTCTTGTTGAGTTTGTGCCGAGTAAAATCGAAGGAAAATGGTTGAATTGAAATGGGTTTTGCTGTGATTTGAAGAGAGTGATGAGTTCAATGTCCTTAAAATTCTTAAAGCTTTCATATCAAGAATTCAAGAATATTTCAACTTTGAGCTTGATGCAAAAACTTGAAATGGAATAAATTATGCAGATTTCAAGAACCCAGAATTTGCTTTTATGGTGAGGGTGTTAGAACTGTTAATTGGACAAAATGGGTTTTGAGGGTTTTAGGATAAATGGGGATTTGTTTGCCATTTTGAAAATTGTTTGGAATTTGGGCTCATGAGTATTGGGACTGTACATGGGTCACTAGTCAAGTTTAGAAATGGCCTTTAATGGGTTGGTTTGATACTTTGTCCTCAATTAGAAAAGTTTGACCAAAATGGCCTTTAGCCTTTATAAGGAGTGGTCTCGATTTGTTGGCTGTTCGAGCAAATTTTGCTCATAAGACGATATTGAGAATATGTTAAGATAATGAATCTACATAATTGACTATAACACAGACAGACGTTGATTACATTTTAAGATAGTGAACCTGAAATTTTGCCTTACATGCAAAAGTTAGAACTTATTTCATCAGATTTATGTTCTTAGTACATGGTTCATTTGATATAAGTTCTAACTTTTGTCCATAAAACAGACGTTAAAGACATTTCACGTTAATGAACTTGTTTAATTGATCATAAGTGCTGCCTTGCAGGCGAATTGCAAACATTATTAAGCGCGACAAAAATTCGAGACCAAACATTTGGGGGACAAATTCAAGACCGGATATTTAAAGGATAAAAATTCAAGACCAGACACTTTGGAGACACTAGACGTACAAAAATTCAAGACCGAACACTTTGGGACACTAGACGTAATTTGGCTAAAGTAGAAGCCCAACACTGGACTATGTTAAGATTCCTATTTTGTCTATGTCGAACATATATATCGCAATGGCTCCAATTAATAACATGTTCTTTAGTTTTAGAAACTACTGGCAAGCTTGTGCACATCTGTGAAAGCTGAAGCTTTCTGAGAATGGAGAACTTAACTAGACAAACCTCAAGTGAAATGGAACACGTCCATAGATTCTAAAAAAAATGCAAGATTGAAAAATAAACTGACCAAATTAACAATGAATAGCTAACTTCATCCTCCATTTACAACAAACACATACACTATCTACGTAAGCAAGTACTTAGAATAAACCTCATCAATAACATTCTACAAAAGACAGGAAGATACTTTTTCCTCTTTTTCTTCCCTCGTCCTAACTTAGAAATATTGTACATTTGAGAGATGCTTCCATTTCCTAACTACGTAGATACAATGAGAATGGTGCACCCTTGCACCTGCAAAAGTAACCAGGCAAGCCATCACAGCAAAACGATGCTCTAAGCATCCTACGGCATTTGCCTTCAGCAAATTTGTCAAATATTTGTGCCTCTTCAAAGTCCATAATGGGGGTCTTGGTTCTTCAATTCTCACTGTCTCAAAAATTTTCGTCTATCGTTAGCATCATCCTTGCAAATATCATACGCATATATCACTTTTAAGGGGATTGAGACACAAGCTCATGAGGTGCTGATTACATCATTGATGTGCAGAATGTCGGGCCTTGGGTGGAACATATAAAGTATCACCACATTCGATTGGAGTATAGCTAAGTGGATTCCATCTATCAAACACGATACGGCCACCTCGCCCCATCCTTCCGCGAAAGCTAAATGTGTGTGCAGGTAGGCCATTTGGTGTTGGAGAACCTGGAGGTATGATGCCTGCAGCTGACAATTTGGCTGGGTCCAGAGGTTTCGTGAACAGCAGAGGTGGCTCATTTGGATCCTACATACCCAATTTATGCAGTCTCGTCTTTCAGTTTATTATCAACAAATGGATTAAGTTAAAGTAGCTTTCAACTCACATGCAGAGTAATATGAACACAACATATAAAAACATGTGTGATAAAGTAGAAACAACTTTAGGGAGCAAGTAAGCACCAATTTATGGAGCCATCCATGTGGAACGTGTCTTCGCTTGAACTCTCGCTTCATGATTCTAGGAGAAGCAGTTACCAGCTTCGTGTCGGGGAACACTATGTTTTGTGTTATATGCCGACCATGCGGATGGCTAATAAAAGGATCATCAGGGTCGATGAATTCATCCTCACTTGAACCAGCCTTACTTGGGAAGGAAGGAAATTCAGGCAGAGTTAAGGTATCCTCAAAAAGCTCAGTTTCATTCTGGAATATAAGAAAGTTACATTTATTAATTCAAGTAACATTCACAATGAATAACCTAAAAACATAAAGCCCTGAGTAGAATAACCAGTTACATTTGGTACTTTGGAAAAGGTCAGATGATATCGTAATATCACTAACCAGGATATACATAAGGAAAATCTGCACCCACATTTAAGTTTTCTATTGCAGTAAGCTATTCCCAATCCAATCTACTAGTTTTTCCTCTCTTTTTTTCCCCAAAAAAATACTTTCACTCTATTCCACAACTTCTAATAGGCAGCTGTATTTCTTTTCAGCACAGCAGTTAGAAATTACTCCGGAGCTGCATGTAAGATTCTAGTAATACCTTAATTTGCCGATCTTAAAATGCAATCATAATAAAATAGAAAGCAGATACTCAGTTTGTTTCCGGTCGAGACACAATAAGAGAGAAAACAGAAATTATTGAATGATACTCCCATTACTGCTGGTAAGTATCAATTATCATAGGGTAAAAATCGTGAAAAAACAAAGATAGACTAGATAGTAACCCTCCCCACATACCTTGTGTTTCATCTGAAGTCTCTGGAGACTAATCTCACTCTCAACAACCTCTCGCTTCTTCTCCTCCCTCTGCACACAATAAGATCAGGGAAATGACTGTCGACTGTGCAGATCATAAGGAATCAATTTGTATGGGTCTGTAACTTGTTTGTGAAGTCCAGTATCCATTCATTCCCACAATTGACACAATGCACCAAAATAACATATACACATATTAGTAGTTGTTAAGAAATACAAACCTTGATGAGAGCCTCAAGAATGAACTTTGCCTGGTCAAGGTTGCGCCTAACCTGGATAATGTGAGATAATTTAAGTAAATTTCCTATGGGAAAAGGAACAAAAATCAAACATAGCATCAACTCGTCTATAGCCAACGAAGCTTTACTAATGCAGTCTATCCCGCTCGTCATGTATACAGGCTATGGCCCCACAGAAAAATCATAGGAACACAGCTGTTTGTTTCTTAGATCATTATCGTTAGGTATTTAACTACCATCATCCATTAATGGGAAAAGAGAAATGAAGTACAACATTTGCAATAATTTGGCATTGTTTCAGCAATTCATGCAGAATCTAATGCAATGTTGTTAGATCGGAATGAAAGGAAATGATGGGTGGTATAATCTGATGGCAAAGAAACTTATGATTCTGGGTGCAGCTGGACTGGGATGATGACAAGCAAGATACACGGAACTGTCAAGATAGACAATCATAAGTAGAGGGTATTTCGATTAAGAGGATAGATCAAGAAATAAGAGTAACATTCGTCCTTGGGTTCACCTGGCGAAGCTTTTCAAATGACAGTGCGTTGTTTTCCCTCCTTTGCATCTGTTAAAGAAAAACGGAAGCCGCAAATTCTCCATTAACACAAACAAAATTCCATGAGAATTAAATTGTCAACCAGAAATTTTACACAACAAAATTGGGACAGAATAGAATGGCATACCCTTCTTGTATGAAGTCTGTGGGCCTTCTCCCTTGGCCTAAATACATTATACGGATTTGTGTCGTTAACTGGTGGAGGCGGCTGAAAACATGAAAGCAATGACCAGTAATCAGCAAATACAGTCATATAAAAATAAAAGAACATCAAATCTTCATTATGCAATAATACAGACACGATTTGCACAATTTTTCATTAGGTATGGAGAAAATATAGCACTCAATGATCACTCAAGGACCAAGGCAGGATTTAAATATTATTGCTGAAAGTACCAGTCAAACATGGCCGCAGATCCGAAGGAGTTTCAGTGCACAGAATAAAGATGCAGACAAGGCAGTTCACTCAACAATCTTCCACATAATCAATTGATGAGGATAACTAAGGAATGAGATTGTGTCAACTACTATATAGTAACTGATAAGATAATGGACATTGGGCGTAACTCCACCTAAAAGATAGCTCAAGAGATAAGGATTGCCCAAAGACTATATAAGGAGACAAATTGCCTCCTATCCACGGATGTAGGACAATTCAACACCCCTCGCACACCCAAGGTCTGCCAACTGGACAAGTTAATATGGGGGCCCAAAATCAGGTGAAACAAGAATTGGGTGGGCTTGGCTAGATACCATGTTGAAGTGTGACTATCTCATCCAAAGCTTTAAGATGAGATAGTCACGCACTTCAACATAGTAGCAGAGCAAGCTAAGTCCTGGATTCGAGTTTCACCGCCACCCAAAATCAAAAAGAATTTCCACGTGCTTGACCCATAAAAAAGAATCAAGCCTGCACGTGAGAGGGCATGTTGAAGACATAATTAAATAAATAACAGTGTTGGTGCAATACTAATCCAAAATCACTCAACTTAGTTTACAAATTCAGAAAGTTGAACTGACCTGCAAACGCCGAAGAGCAGGCTTCTGCAACCGCTCCCGCTAACAACAAAGAAACAGAGGTTCTCAATAAAAAGAGAAGGATGCATGAGGATTCATCTTTAAAGACCACATATAAATGGACTCTATTAATTCTGAGAAAAAGCAAACACCAAATGCCTGTAATCAAGCATTTGGAGCTTTCAACTTGAATATTATACATAAATATCAATCAGTATGATCCTGAATTTCCAAGTAAAATCTAAGTATAACATACAAGTTGGAAGATAAGTTGTCGTGGTTTACTCCACATAAACACTTGCTGACAGGCAGCAGGATGCTTTTAACACTTTCTCAAATCGATTTACTATTTATCTTTATCATCTGTGGAAAAAATACACCTATTCAAACCTATGTAGCACACATGATGGGATGTTCATAACACATCCTCAAACTATTCCCAATTTAAGAAAATACAAAATTATTCAGAATACAGTGCAAAAGGATGAGGTCTCAAGGGATAAATGAAAAGGTCAGATTCTTTATGACTACAGATCCATCAATGTGGTCTTCTATCAAAATCAGCAATTCCACGTCTTTCAATAAGTTCCATATCAGAAGTCACATCTGTTAAAAACCATCAAACCAAGATGAGGGAAGTGAGGTTGAGGTGGTTCAGTCATGTGATGCGGAGGAGCACAGATGCCCTAGTGCGGAGGTGTGAGAGGTTTGGCTAGGGATGGTTTCAAGCGAGGTAGAGGTAGACCGAAGAAATATTGGAGGGAGGTGATTCGACATGACATGGAGCAACTTCAGCTTACTGAGGACATGACCCTGGATAGGAAGTTGTGGAGGAAGCGAATTAGAGTAGAAGGTTAGTCAGAGTTAGGAGGTTGTATGTTTTGGGTATATACCTGAAGTATCTTGCTTTGGATATTATTGACGGTGTTATTTTCCACCGTATCTTGTTTTATTGCTATTCCTTATCTTATCTTAGATTGCTTTATTTTATTCTTATCTTATCTTGCTTTAGATTGTTTTATTGTTTTATTTTGAGCCGGGGGTTTATCAGAAACAGCCTTTCTATCTCACTTTGAGGTAGTGGTATGGACTGCGTACACTTACCCTCCCCAGAACCCACTTGGTGGGAATATACTGGGTATGTTGTTGTTGTTGTTGTTGCTACAGTTAGGCTTTACAGCACCTATAGATGGATGCTGCTAATAGTAAGAGATGACCTCAGACCTTACAAGAAAAGTAATCTGAAAGAGAATAAAAGGCTTATTATGTAGAATATGATCTCTGTGAATATATCAGAATCATGAAAGCAAATTTACAGATTCTGGTGCCCCCGAACAAACAAGTAGGTTCCAAGTTCCAACTTTACTTGTTGAATGTCTCAAAATGGAACAGCATTAACAGTGTGTGCGCCATATTTTCTTTTGACAAACGTGTGTTCACCAAATTAAACAACCGTAAGTGGTGAGAATTGAGAAATACATACCTTATCCTTCCAGTGATTATAAATAGACTGGAATACTCCATATTTAATAGATAAAGATTGCAAGGCCTGAATTTAAAACCATAAAAAGGTAAGCAAAAGATGAATAAGTAGGAAAACTAGACTTCACTACATTCAGAGAAGAAAATAATCTCAGAAAGTAAAAAAATCATAACAGCTAAGAATAGGGATATCCAAAAAGAAGAAAGATGTACGAAGATCATGTACAAGTTATGTTGTTGAAACTGAAGAAATGAACACAGCTTCCAATGTCAGCAACAAACATAAAGAATCCATATTATTTTTAATTGCAGAACTTGAGCATTTTCAGTGAATATCGATTACTGAACATCTAGGAAGTTTTTTCTATTTCTACTGCACGGGTAAAGAAATACCAGAGCATGAAGCATGCAAGTATTTTGATTTAAAGGTCAATATCATTGGTCAGAACTCACCAGATCTGCAGTACCAAAAAGTTTTAACAAATAGGAGATAACATTTTTAATCACATTGGAGGAGACTGATCACTGATCAGCATGTTTCGACTACAATGATCAAATGCAATCAAAGGGTACAGCTTACCACAATGATCCCAGCTTTCTTAAGTTGAAACTAATAAGTTTAATTTGCACAGGCCGTTAATGCAGAATTTGAAACGTGGTTTCTTTTTAGACAAAAAATATTCATTCTCATAAATTTGACAAGAAACAACAACATACCCAGTGTAATCCCACAAGCGGGGTCTGGGAGGGTGGTGTATAAGCATCTTTACCTCTACCTTGTGAAGGTAGAGAGGAAATTTAAGAAGAAACAAAAAAAAAATCAGAAAAGATTCTATGTAGCTGTTACACATAAGAAACCAAACTCTTTGAACTCGTTAAAATCCTCCTTTGATGTCAAAAAATCCTTCTACGTCTCTAACAATTTCAGTAAGTGCCCAATGAAAATTGCGTCCTAAGGCCCATCATTTTTAGCCTTTAGGTAGCTTGCATCAGTCTTGCAAATTAGTATAGGAGTTAGCTAAAATCGTGAAAATGAATTCTCCAGTAGATCCAAATATTAGTTAGCCAAAATCGTGAACATGAATTTTCCGGTAGGTCCAAATATAAGTTATAATAACGCGTATGGAGTTCTTATGAGAGCAAACAATATCAAAAATTGCAAACTAGACTCTTTAAATATCAACGCAACACGAAAGACAAAGTCAAATCTGCAAAATCAACAGACTAACAAGAAGAGCTAGTTTTTACCTCAACAGCAGCATCAAAACTTAGAAGCACAGGAACTGGCGAGCCAAGTGTATTTGCTATAACTCCTGCTCTTTCTCGGGCCTTGTGATCTAAAACTTCTAGTTTGTACAAAATCGTCTCCAACCTGTATCAGGAAACAAAAGTGATTCGTTGCCTATGAGTATGATCAATAAACAAAATTCAAGTCTTGAATTAGGCATATTGTATTCATTATCACAAAGAAAGAGCACATTGTACTGAAAGGAAAAGAACAGAATGAAATGCATAGAGCATAGACAAATTACACTCAGCATCAGAAACCTGAAGCCAAATACCGAATAAAGATAAACTAATTAAAGGTACTGAAAGTAGCTTGAGGAAAACAGGAAAAAGGGGTGCAAGTGAGTCGGATAGCAACAAACATGGTAGCTCTAAGAAGAAAACTCGGGTCCAGTACGTAGCTTACAGTGTGGGAATGATATATTAGAATGAAAGTAAGGGGTTGTCTGGTTTATAGATTGGAATAACCATCCGGGGAAAATACACTGATCATTTTATCTTGCATTTGGTTGAACTTTTGAATCAGGGATTAGCAAATCCAGGGTTATACCACAATTCTAGCATTATTTTTCTACCACATTCAATGTGGAAAAAATCCCGGGATAAAACACCAAAATGATTAAGATGCCCTTCTCCAAAACTCTCTCCCAAAGTCCTGACGAAAAAAGTTGAGGTTAAAATTGAAAACAAAAGTTTCTTTTTTGGGATAACCATGGTGGACGGGCCAGCTTTCGTGCACCTCAACTAAATCCACAAGATACCTGCCACCTCCCACCAGCAACAAATTGCATAAATATCACGTAACTCTGTCCACCAAGGCCAGGACAAATGGGAAGACTCACCTACTTATTTTTTGTCTCTGTTGGGGTTTGAGCCTAAGACCTTAGGTTCTCAACCCACTTCATTGACCAGTAGGCCACACCACCACCACCACCACAACAACAAACCCAGTGTATCCCCACAAAGTGGGGTCTGAGGAGGGTAAAATGTACTCAGTCCATACCGCTACCTCCGAAGAAGTAGAGAGGTTGTTTCCGATAGACCCCCGGCTCAAGATAAAGAATAGTACACAAAGTCGTAGTGACACATGAAGATGGATGACATAACAGAAATAAGGAATAAGAAATAAGAAATAATAAAATAGATATCAGAGAAATATGCAATAAGAGAAATACGAGCAATTCGAAATAAGAAATAGACACCCACCTTGTAGTAACATACACTCACAGACCAAAGACACCCACCACACCCAAACTCTCCTGACTAGAGGCTCCTACTTATGGACATAGTCCTAGGATTACTAACCCGGCTACACATGAGCTCTCCTAACACCTTGCTACAACCCACACTCACACTAGCCTTCTACCCTTATCCGCGACCTCCACACCTTCCCATCTAGGGTCATGTCCTCAGTAAGCCGTAGCTGCTCCATGTTAAATCTAATCACCTCCCTCCAGTATTTCTTCGCCCTACCTCTACTCCTCCTAAAGCCATCCAAAGCTAGCCTCTCACACCTACGAACTGGGGCATCCGTGCCCCTCCTCATCACATGCCCAAACCATCTCAGCCTTCCTTCTCGCACTTTGTCCTCCACCGAAGCCACTCTCATCTTCTCCCTGATAGTCTCATTCCGAACTCTACCCCCTCTAGTAAGTCCACACATCCAACGCAACATTCTCATTTCCGCCACCTTCAATCTTTGAACGTGGGAGTTCTTGACTGGCCAATACTCCGCTCCATACAGCATGGCCGGACGGACAGCCACTCTGTAGAATTTGCCTTTAAGCTTAAGGGGCACCTTCTTATCACACCACTCCCGAGGCGAGCCTCCACTTCATCCAACCTTCTCCAATACGTTTAGAGACATCCTCATCAATCTCGTCATTCCCCTGAATCATAGACCCAAGATACTTAAAACTATCCCTCTTACAAACATCCTGGGAATCCAACCTCACCACCACTTCGTCCTCCTGACTCGAGTCACTAAACTTGCATTCCATATATTCCGTCTTGGACCTACTCAACCTGAACCCCTTAGATTCAAGGGTTTGCCTCCAAACCTCCAATTTTTCATTGACACCCTCCCGCGTCTCATCAATCAGCACTACATCATCCGCATAACATACACCAAGGCACCTTACCTTGAATACTCCGCGTCAACACGTCCATCACCAGCGCCAGTAGGCCACACCCTTGGGTGCAAAATTAGAAGTAAAAGTTTATCCCAATTTATCTAGTTCAAAACCAAACATATGTATTGTATTATACCCCGATATCCCATTTTTACTTAAAAGAACTAAACATCTACTAAAAAAAGCATATCCACTAAATAATACCATCATTATTTAATCCCTACATAATAATCCATGTATAACTTGTTTACCAACCAAACGAACCCTAAGTGTATATACTACTAGGATGAAAGATAATGTCAAAGAACTATTGTAACTTCAGCACAAAGGAAGTTGAGTCTTCCATGTGGCAACCAACACGTCACAACAGGACTATGGAAATGAATTTTAAAAGAAGAGACCCTCTTCAGGAAGCACCATAATTTGAGCTTATCCTTAACTTGGTGGTTTTCGATCGCTATAAGTATAGATTGACCTAGATACTTTATGGTTTGGCTAATTAGCTAAATGTATAGCTTAAAGGGTGGTGCTATGACTACAGAATGGCTTCTGTCCACTTTATCCTCTCTTCCTTATACCTGGAATATTTGGTCAACTAAGCTCTCTGGTGCATTGGGCCATAGTGTGATAAGTGCTAATGCAATACAGTTATGATGTATATTCCAAAGAAAACATCCATTACCCTAAGGTAGATTTTAGCGTCTTGTTCTTCTGTTCTTCCAACTACTTCTCACAAGCACCAGATTTAATTACTCTCTGGGTGAAGCAAACGTATCCAACTTGCAGTGGCATGAGGAATGACAAGCTTAAACAGAGCAAACTTCGCACTCAATTGAAAAATAAAAAATTAAGAATGAACCAACCATAAGGAAGAAACAGAGAGCAAATGTGTCAAAGAAAGCTGTCTATGCGTGTATGTGTTAAATGTAACACAGTAGGTACACAGAAGCATGTTTAAGATTTTTACTTTTCAGCTGCAAGAACTTTTCTCTCTCTGTTGAACTCTAGAAGCCAATCCTCATCCTCATTGTCAAGATCATACTCAACAAATTCTCCGATCTCAGCCCGAGCTACAGTAAATTTAAATATATTTCAGGAGTTACTTCTCAAATGAAAATACAAACATTACCTCGGTACACTTCACATACCTCCTCTAGCATGAATATATGATGTTGGCTGAGCAAAAGTGCGTGAATAATCCCTTTCATATGTATCCACAACTACATACTCAGGAGTGGGTATTTCAGGAGCCAACTTCTTGCTAGAAGTTTGGGGTACCTAAAGAATAAATTATTGTCCAACATAATAAGCTTAGATATAGATATAATTTACCAGCACAACAATGCCGAAATTCTCATTCCTAATGTGTGTCATGATTAAGATCAGGTACAGTATAAAAATTTTGATGGTCTAACTTTCAAAGACAATTTAGGAAAGTTAACTTGAAACAAGGAGATTAAAACATAAAATGTTAGTAAGATTTAGTTATACAGAATGCTACCTCCATCTTTCTTACATTCCTTTGTAGTATGTATCGAGAAGAATGCCTCTTCTTTTTTTGGAAACTCTTTAATATCAACTTCTCGCATGGCATGCTTAAGATCACAAGATTAAATGACATTTAGGTACATTCTACATATCTTTATTTTTAAGTCCACAAGATTTAAAAGTTTTCTTTACTTCCTTGAACTTCGTGCCTAGTCAAAACTACACAAACGAATTGAAACGGAGGGAGTATACAATTAATAACAATTCATGCATACAAAATTAACATACAG
Source organism: Capsicum pubescens (assembly GCA_030864215.1). Classification (NCBI taxonomy): domain Eukaryota; kingdom Viridiplantae; phylum Streptophyta; class Magnoliopsida; order Solanales; family Solanaceae; genus Capsicum; species Capsicum pubescens. The sequence continues at coordinate 180,447,611 of CM061539.1, read as the reverse complement.
ACACTCCATGCAATGCAATATAGCATACAGCTACAAGGATTAAACTAAAAAAACCTCATTTTCTGTAGCTTCAACAGTGAGACGAAGGATAAGGTTTCGTGTATTAGTCTGGGAATCATCATCCTCAAAATCCTTAATAGATTTTAAAATTGGCAACTTCTTGTGAATGTCAAGAGGCCGCGGTCTAAATGAGAGTCTACTCATTATCAACTCAGCTCATTCCCCTCACAAAATTCACTATTTTCTACTCTTCTCAACTTTCAGCTCAGCTAGGAAACTCCCACACTGCATTAAAAACACACACACAAAATTAAGCAAAACAAAGCAAGCTACAAACTCATCAATTTTGATCAAAATAAACACTGCGAGTTCATTTTAGGGTCCGACTCGCCCGAGTTATCCGGGTCGACCCAGTGACCCGTTTCGATGAGAACAATATAACGGTCGATTTTCCTTTACCTGTTCTCCACTGGGTGAAAGATTTTCGTTTTCCGGTGTGAGTGGTATACCGGCGGGGATGTCGGAGGTTTTTGTACCGGTGATTGGCCGGAGAAGAATGGAGAGTTGGTTAATGCCGGGGGGTTAGGGCAATTTAAATGGGGGTTAGGTTATTGAGAAGAGGGGGAATTTGGGAGTTGTTCGGGTCAACCCGGAGATAGAAACCCGACCTGAACCTGTATATATATTCGGGCAAAAATAAATGTATGCGTTCGTGTGTTTGGTCCAAATGTACATTTATTATAGTAGTACCAATCAACCAATGGGAGTTATCACAGAATTCTAGATTAGTTCGAATTGTTTTTTTTTTTTTTCTGTTTTTGTCCTGGATCATAGCATTTTTAGTACCTAAAGGAGTTGTAAACTTTAATCTCTCATCCTTTTATGGCTTAGCATATTGACTTTTTGATCAATTAGAATATTCGCATGTGCATTTGATCCAAATTTCTACATGTGCTATTATAAGATAAATAATATTATCGTTAAATATGAAATAATTTTGCATAAATGACATACTTATAAAGGGTGGCAAAGAAGGCACGTTGATCTAGCGCATGTTTTGGCACAATTTTCATTGGACCTTTTTCTTTTGTTTTAATTTATTTATTTTATTTCAAAATAATATGTAAAAAAAATATTATAAATCATAATAATTAACAATTTAAAAAATTCAAAAGATGTAAAATACTTGACTAGTCAGTGTCACTTAAATTTAATTATTTAAATAGAAGAAAAAGAAACTTAAATTAATTTTAAAATATAATTAACTATCAATGCCACAAAAATTTGAACAAATAAACTACTAACATATATTATTTAAAAATTACATAAAAAATAGTATAAATTACAATAGTCAATAGCTTAAAATATCTAAAAACATATAAAAACAAAACGATTTATAATCTAAATCCTGTATCACATAAATTGAGACAAATATTGCACAGTACTATTTGTCTAACCAGAAAGAATAAAGTAGCTCACATTCGCTCGTAAATATGAGAGAATACTAACAACAAATGGTATGAAGAATTTTTACACTATCAAGCTAACATAATTTTGACAAACTTTCTTTACATAGTCAACACATATAACATTGAATACTTGCCTTTTGCTCTATATTCCTTCGACATGATTCTCTCAACTACCATAGTACTCGCAGGAGTTCAAAAAGGAATAAACAGAACAGATAAGATCCTTATACTGAAACTAAGTTAACATTCACACTTCACTCGTATACTGACTCCATTTCAAGAAATCGTCTTCACTATCATAGTCCTCCTTCACTGGACTCTCAATTCCTGGAACATCTTGCCCCACTGCTTCAACTTCTTTTTCATCAACATGTTCAGGCATTGCTTCTTCCTCCTGCGTATGTTGTTTTTCAGACATTGCCTCTCCTTCCTGTACAAAATCATTAGCAGCAAATGGATGAATTAGGAAATTGGAAAGAAAAAACATTAACAATTTATCGAGGGCAACTCTGATTAATAACACCAAGAATTATGATAATGACATGTGCATCAGTATGCTAATACTGATGAGAAGTAAGAGCAAATCCATACATTGACCTCCTGAGTCCCCTCCATTTCCTCCTCTCCTGTCAAGCCAATTGACTCATCTTTATCAGCATACTGCAATTCCTCAGCTTCAATTTGCTTTAATTGCTCAATTACCCGTTCAAAGTGGGAATGATCTGCAACAAGTATATTTTCATGTAAGACCTCAGCAGAAAACTAAAAAAAGAATCGCACATTTTAGTGGAATAGCCTTTCTCTTCCTCAGGCCAATGGTTCCTTTTCCATCTGTGAAGGTCTTATGACATGGAAGGATAATTTAAGTGGTGCAGACCTGATCCGAAGTTCCAGCCTTTAGACATTTTACAATATAATGATCAACGGATATGGTAAAAGTGAAATCATCAAAGAATTTAATATTTTTTCCAAATGAAACAGAAAGCAAAGTCTAGGGTAGTAGATTCTGGAACCGATTAATGGTGGACCGGTCACGCAAGAGACATATAAGAAAACCAAAAATTAAGTGTGATCGTCGTAGCATTAAGTAAACAATTTACTGAAACTGAATCTTCAGGATATCAAGACCATCTTTTTCTGACAAACGTAAACATACATACATAGTATGTCCAAAGTGAACAATCCTAATAGCTCAATTGTAGGAACTATGTAAAACATGTATCTTCCTGTAGTCGGCATAGAACAGCACCTGGCCTTTTATACATCTTAAATAAAGATGGAATTTTCTAAACTACCCCAATATCAGTTATTTTATACTCTTCTATGGTCAAACAAGATTAAATACAAGACTGGTATCAAAGAAACTACAGAAGAAAAGTGCCCCACCATGAGCAGATACAGAATTTTAATTCTAGATACAACAATGCAGAAACCATGTTGAAAGAATATTAAAAAAACAAAAAGAGAGAACTCAAACCATTCAGAATTTGCATACTCTAATAGGGTTCTTCTTAGCCATCATTTGAAAGGAGAATCTAACAAAAACTAGGGAGAATTGGAGGATCACAATACAAACTCATGAAAGAAGAAAACGAAATAATTAAGGAATATGAATCCACGCTCCAACTCCTTTCCCCTGTTTTAACAACTCAGGTTCCAATTCATTTTGGGGCTTGATAGGCAAAAACAAGAAGCTAGCATGTATGGTTTCAGCCACCCCAGAAGTCATGTTTGTCATGCTGATAAAAGATTTCTCTTAATTGGACGGTTTCTCCGAAATAATAATATTCATTTGTGAGTGCAGTAGAGAAAGTTGATGAAAATTTACCTTTGGAACGATTTGTTAGAGCATCATGAAGCATAAATGGATTTTTCCGCTCTTCTTTCTTGTATTTTAGCTTTAGCTGTCTACGTGTCCGGCCAGGAAAAAGTTGTTGTATCAGGGATAAGTCTGTCCCAAATTGCTGCACAGCCTGAAGACACGTATGTTATAAACCTTAAAGAGCAAACCAAGGAATGAGAACAAGCATCACAGAACTGTTTGTGCTCAATCACATCAAGCATCTTTATCCATTAGCTCTATTTGGTTCCATGACACCTTTAAGTCAAAAGTTAAAACAATCTTTTTGAGACCTGATTTATTGTAACATTTGGGTTTCTGCTCCCCTACTCTTTGCATAAAAGTTAACAATTATCTTAAAAAGGGGATTATTAAAAGAATAATAATCTTATAAAAAGGCTCAAGCTTTTTTTTAAATAGTTAAAGGAAGGTCACGCCTTCTTTGAACAAGTCTGGACCATATTAATGCAGTTCCTCAAAGGTTCTCCTTTACGCACCACTTATCAAATTCAATCTTTGTTCTTTTTGTTTTGGTTAAGTAAAAGATTTCATTGATAATGACAAGGCCATGATCGCCGCATACAAGAGGCATACCCAAAAAGGAGAGGCCTAAAAATATGGTCCTCTACAACAGCCATTCAATCCCCTGTACAGCAGGAACTACATGGGTGCACCAAAAGAAAATTAAGGGATCGGAAGCTACTTCTCCCTATCTAAAATTAATTTTTCCTATTCAAATTTCATTTATCTCCCTATTTACTTGTGCATCTATCAGTAGGCTACAAAGAAAGGGGGGTACCTCATAGAAAAGTTCTGTGTCCTGTTTTGACCACCTTGTGCGGGGGGTTTTGTCCATGTAAGTCTGATAATTGAAGTAGGCAGAAGTATCTTCACCCCTAGGGCTTTTATTATGATCATTAGCTTCCCCATCTTCATCTAAAGCATAGGTCTCATCATCATCATAATTAGAAAAAGAAGCACCAACACTGCACAAGCACAAATCACGGAAAAACTGCGACTTAAAAAAGGACCTGGTCCCAGAGGGGAAATACAAGCAACACCTCCAGCATAAGTAAAAAGTGAACTATTACACAACAAAAGCAACTGATTACAAAACTATTACAGCATGCATGGAACTTCTAAGATCTCTTGTCCTGATTATTTTACCTTTCCGAAATACAATTTAGGTAGCAAAAAGTAAATTAAAGTATTTACCTTATAATTTTTTTCTCACATTAGATATAACAAAATAATTTTATTTTTTTAAATAACCATGGTGTCAGGGCCAGTCCGGGTCATCAGGCTGGGTTAAAAAAAAGATTGAATAGAGTTGGCAAATGCCACTTCACCATTTCTTGAACAATCATGATGCTAGGGTTGAAGAAGATGGTGCACTTGGTCAATGTGGTGTAGAAAAAGAGGAATAGCAGAGGCAAACGGACATAAGGGAGGAATATACACATAATTTGGATAAAAGTGCTTGGACAAGTAAGCTAGAACAGTTCTATAAGAAAAGAATGAGACTGTAGACAATATAAAAGAGACAAGTGGTGCCCTCGAGTAGTTAGAATATGGACCTGATATGAGAGAAGCAGACCTTATGGATGGAGGCTAGAATGTATCAACAACAAACCCAGTTTATTCCCACATAGTGAGGAGGCTAGAATGTATAGTGCCAAAATAACCTATACACATTATCTGCTGTAGGCAATATAAAAAAGACCAGTGCGGCTCTTGATAGTTAGAAATGGATCTGATATGAGAGAAGCAGACATTTTGAATGGAGACTAGAATGTATCGAGCCAATAATAACCTATACACATCACCAACATTTTCACTATCAACAAGAACAAATTTATTTAAACTGTGCAGTAAATGAAAAATGCCTAAGCATATGGTTAAACATGGATTAGTATTTTTTTTCACAAATAAAGCAATGATAAATGCAGATTAGTATATTTAATTGTATATAAGCTTCTGATACCTCTGATCTGTAGTAGGTATCTGTGACGCTGCTGGATCTTTTTTCTGCAAGTAAGGATAACAAGCAAGGAAACAAGAGAATAAAGGACGACTGTGTCACAAAAAAATAATTTTCCTCTTTTTAAAGGTTGATGAAAAACAAGAGAACATAAAGAAGAACGCACCGCCAACCGCTCTTTGTGCTCAGCTAATAAAATTAGATCCTTAATAGGCACCTTTGAATAGTCAATCTCATCCTCAGGAGCCTCAAGCAAAGCTTTGTCCACTGTAAAAAAGGACATTCCTGGTTAAAAATGTTCATTACCAGAATTACGCCAAATGTCAGCAATACCCACTAGGCTTACCTGTTCTCCTCTTTTGACGAGTGGAATGAGAAAACTTTTTAGGCTTCTTGTTGGCTACCTGATCAGATGCTTCGGCGGTCTTTTTACTCTTCCTAACTCGTTTTCCTTCCTTAGTAACTGTTTTCTTGGACCTCTTCAGTGTCGTTTCCCCTTGTGAGTCATTTTCCACCAGAACATCATCATCATTCCCATTTGTAACAGAATCATTAGGATGTTCAGGCACATATTCCCCATCATCAATTACTTCTTCAGACTCATCTACTAGTCTATTTGCATTCACAGACTTTCTTCTACTCCTTAATGATCTACTCTCTCTGTTCTCTTCACTAATTGCAGAAAGATTAGATGCACGTACTTTTTGTTTTTTAGTCTTTGGCCCCTGAGATACCTAAACAGAATGTTGCAAGTGGGTCAAGAAGTGGAACAAAGAACTCCAACAAGGCAAACTAACGCAAAAATTAGAGAAATAACTGAAACAATTTGAAAAAACAAGTTGTGGATTTACAGGTTCCTCAGGCATCTGAACAGTAGCCTCAGAGTGTTTTGCTGGGATGCCAGAATCTGGAAGAGAGGCCTCCACAACATATTCTTCATGCACAGAAAATTCATGCGCAGATTCTGTAATAATATTGTTATCAAATCCTCTGGCTAAGGAATCAAGGACAACGGCAGCAGGTAATTCATGTTCCTTCCCATTATCCACAAAACCCATTTCAGAATGAACGTAGTGTGAATCTGGCTGACTTGACACAGATTCGCCTACATCTGAATCAGGAATGATTGTATCATATCTCTCTCTGTACACTCGTAGCTTGGGCTTGGGTTGGAATCTTCTACTCTGCCCTGAATAAGGATTAGTGATTTAAAAGAAGTGCAGGATATAATAGCATAAAAGTGCAGGAACCTGAAAATTCAGTCATACCAGATATAGTAGTTACCCCAAGGATATCAGATTCCAGGGAAGGATAGGGGTCCATCTCCTGCAAAAGACAAAGCTGGAGTTTTCATCACTGTGACAAGGAATTTAAATGTCAATGTTTCTCTAGTCAGAGTAAAAAGAAGGCAAGGGCATGAATTTGACCATCTGACAACTTCCACTAACAGGAAGAACACTTCCTTGGAAAGTTGATGGATCTTGGGCTGCTGCAACTTCATCAGATTGAAGATGGGAGGCACTAGGAGCTGAATCGTCAACTGAAGAAGCTGGATCTAAAAACTGTTCTTGTCGCTTCTCTGCACCAGCAACATGAACAGCAGATGGATCTGTAGCAGGAGTAGAACTCTCTGCATTATATGCAGCACAGAGTTTTAATAACTTAATCTTTAAAAGGCCAATCATTCAAAAGAAGTGAACTCATTTGCAGCATCCAATTGATAGCAATATAACAAAATACCCAGTGTAATCCCACAAGTGGGGCCTGGGGCGGATAGAATGTAGGGTGATCTTACCCCTACCTATGTGAGGTAGAGAGGCTGTTTCCAAAAGACCGTCGGCTCAAAGAGATTCCAATTGACAGAAATATGTAGGAAAATTCAGCAATAAGAGAACAGAAGAGGAATGGTTGTAACCTATGCCGCTTGAGTGAGGAAGTAAATCATCAAACGAATCCAGACCTATATATATATCTGCATTCTGAAAATTAAAGAACTTTAATAAGGATATAAAAGGTTTGTTAACGAGATCAAGATATGAATAAGAAACTATCACCTCTCCCTCAGATTTTTCAAAGCAAGATTTCCAGTCTTCATTGGTATCGGTCATTACCATACTTGCATCTAGACTTGAACCAACAGATGGACCCAAAGTTTCCGCCTTAAGAGGATGCTCCAAGGAAGGTTCTGCTGACACATAGCTTTGTTCATAGCCTGCTTACATTTAACAACAGAAAACCATTCTTGAAGAAGTCTAGCAACAATATATTCCGGAAAAGGTAAGAATAATAATATAACACAAAGGCAAGAAGCTAACAATTTTGAGAATTCTTTGCAGTCTTAAGAGCCTCAAAGGAATCAGTTGCTACAGTATCACCGGTGGGTTTTGATGTCAAAGAAACAGCTGAGGACGCAACAGCTGGACCTTTTTTCAATGGACGAGGCTTCGCCTTGGGTTGAAACTTGCCGCCAGCCTTGACTGCATCCAATAACAATACAAAGCAAAAGCTTGAAATAATAAGAATAAATAACATCACAGACCGAAAAACCCATTTTCTCCCCACTTACCAGTCTTTGAAGTACCACCGGCAAAAATATCATCTAAAAGGTCCATGAACTTACTGTCAACACTGAAAAGAACATAAGTGATAAGAGAAATTGTAACCACTAAAATGAGTTTAAAAGAGCATGTGATTATCTCTTTTGTAAAATTTCAAGGCCAACCACATATGCAGACACTTAAATTTTGCACGGAAATCCGCTTATGTACCTCTCCTTTTACTTTTCCCATTTAGACACTCCAACTACAACTCAAGTGTCACTTAAACACAATTGCAATCAAATGCAAAAGGGGTGTGTAGTTCACAAGCTAATGTGGCCAATAAAACAGAAGCACGTAAAAAGTTCCTACGTTGAATCAGATGAAGATTTCAAATAGACTTCAATGGAATCTCCAATCCACTCCAGGGCCCAAACAATTTTCTGATTTCGAGATTGTACATCAAGCTGAAGAATCAAAATGTCCATCCAACAGCCAGTAATCTCATGTTCGCACAAGTTCAAGCCAAACAATTTCAATTCCAAAGTCAAGCTCTATAACAATTGACAGCAAGAGATGGAATTTTTTCGCACGAAGCTTCAAATGAACTTTGAGGTCTTCAAATTCTCATCTAAACTTCTTCAACCCAAAGTGACAAAGCAATGTTTTAATCAAGAATTTCAGCATAAATACACGACTGCGATTCATTCCACTTATTATTTAGCCAACGGATTTGAAATCTGGGTTTCGCACCAATCTTCGAAGTGTGTGACGATGGTGGATAGGAGTTCTCCAATTCATACAAAGAGCCAAATCCGGATAATCGCGTTTGTGAGGAACGAACAAGGTCTCTGACCAGCTTGTCTTTGCAATTTCAGTATAGAAATGGATAAAATAGAGAGTAGAAGATATAAACCACATGGCTTCTCATCTTTAGTGGGAGTGCAGATTGAATTAGGAGAAAATAAAGTCTAGGGTTTATGTATTGGAGAAGAGAATAGAAAGGACACTTGGGTTTTAAAAAAAATTGAAAAAAATAAAGAGAGAGAGAGAGAGAGAGTTGATACGTTTGGGATGTAGTTCGAGTATCTAAATGGGAAATGTGAAAATTGAGGTACCTAAGCAGATTCTCGTACCAAGTTTTAAGTACTTCAGTATGTGTTTAGCCGAATTTCAAGTTCCGAATTATAAACAAAGCCACATAACTTCAATGGTCCGTAGATACAATTTTCAAGGTTGAGACTGAACCAGAACATAAAAAGAGTTTAAAACAACCAAAAAAAAAAGAGCTCATAGTAAAACAAAGGGGACGATCTTCATAAATCATAAATAATTCAGAACATAGGTAAAGTTCAAAAATGATAACTAAAACTAGATCATCTAAATCACAGAAAAAGAATGCTTACTCTAAAGCTAATCCCCTGTCCCCTCATCAAAGAACGAAACACTTTGCACCTCATTACGGTGAATCTCCCTTGAAATACAACTAGAGGATATTAACATACACGATAAATGGTCTATGAATACACAGTCCAACACCGAGATATAACTAGATAATATGAGGAGAAAAATAAATAATGCAATCTTTACAAAAATCAAATTATTACTACTAACTGCAATATGAGATGTACAAAGCTAGATGGGTTTCACCTAAATCCATGCTAACGTAATAATTTTCATGGATAACAAAATAAAATAAAAACTTCACCCAGTATTGTCAATCACCTCAAAGTTTTTATCAGTACGGTAAAAGAAAGAAGTTTGGGCCTTTTGGGTGTCTATATCTCGGGACCTCTCTCAAAAATTTCCGCCAAATTTTGGTTCTTTCCCCAAGAAAATTCCAATAAATATACAAAAACTGATATGTCCATTGGCATTCTGTATTTGCGTCTGTGTGTGTTTTGTGCATGTGCAAAGGCGCCCAGGATTTGGAGGTTCGAGCGCCAGCTACTCAAATCTATACATGTTACTATTTACATGGTCCAAACAGCATACACATTTGATTGGTTTGATTTATTTTGGACTTCACTTCTGGTTATTCGCCTTCTCAGTTTATATAAACAAACCAATCAAGCAGAAAAAGTTAGTGATAATGACAGCCTAGAACAAAGTATAATTCTTTTCAATAATATTTAAACAACAGCTGTATCAGCTAATCATTTTTTAAAACGGCTAGGAACAAAATAAATTGCTTGTCATGCTATGTCAAATATAGACCCTATAACAGTTCAAGCTCAACAATATAAGATTGCAGCACTGAAAAGTTGAAAGATAGGTAAACGCATGCCATGACGGAAGGTAGGATAATAACTAAACAACACGGAGCACCTATTTGACACCCGAATTTATGAAGATACTCAAGAACAAAAATCCCAAATCTGTATTGAAGCCTATTCAAGTGCAAGAAAAATCCCCAAAACTAGGTAAACAGTTATTGCACCCTAGGGTGTGGCCTAGTTGTCAATGTAAGTGGTTGAACACCATAAAGTCTCACGTTCAAATCCCAGCAAAAACAAAAACAAAAAAACACTAGGTAATTTCCTCCCATCTGTCCTAACCTTGGCGGACAGAGTGGTGAGAGGTGACAGTTGTCTCATGGACCTGTGGAATTAGTCGAGGTGAGCACAAGTTGGCCCACACACCACGGCTATCAAAAAAATCTGAGTTAACAGTTACTGAAACTATAATGCCAAAATTCTATTTTTCCCTTACTCTGGATATCATTAATGCATTATAATTCAGATGTCAAACAACTCCGTAAGGAGAATCTACAAATTCATACAAAATCTTTACTCTACAAACTCAAGAAAAATCAAAATGTCGTCGAAGTTTTGAGACAAAGCTAGACATTTTTGCAGGGAAATCCTAATAGTAACATGAATGTAAAAATCAATTGGTAGAACTCGATCAACTTACAGTGACTGGTGGCGAGAGATATGGCGGAGGAGGTGGAACGGCGGCGACGGTGGCGGACTGTCGGTGGTTTGGCTTTGTCCACGTGTGTGTGAGAAAGATGATGAACCGGCTGAAATCGCCGGCCGATGAGAGGGAACAGGGGAAACTGAAATCAGAGGGAAAATTATCTATAAATTAGGTTAACTAGTAAAAGTTGGGCGGTTGTAAAAATTATTCACAAGCATAAGGTGTGGGCCAATGGTTAACAAAGTGGAGTGCGTAGAAACTTAACGTCGCGGGTACAAATCTTACTGAATACATATACACACACAAAAAAAAGATTCACTTATTTTTTTTACTGCTTGTTTGGTCAAGTTTATGTATTTTGACTAGTGTTTATTTTTTAAAAAAAATATTTATTTTTTAAAAGTGAATTGTTTGATTACATTTTTTAGAGAAAAATAAGTACTTTTGGAGAATACAAGAAGCAGTTTTTTAGAAGTTAAAAAAAATAGTTTTCTTAATAAAAGTACATTTGGACGAAAAATACTTTTAAAAAGCTTGAAAAAATATTAATTATTGCTCAAAAATACTTTTGAATTTATTGATCAGATACAAAAGACTTCTTACCATAAAAAACACTTTTAAACAAATAATAATTAAAATAAGTTGACTTTAGAAGCTTGCCCAAACAAGTTGTTAGTTGTAATGGATTGCAAAAAATACTAATCCAAACACCACCATTATTATAAAGAAAAAAATAATGTCCCTCGTGTTTACCTTGATAATAAAAAAAAAAAAACACTTCCCTCAATAATACATTTGTTTTTTTGAATTAATATTTGGATTTGTAAATTGTAACAAATCTTTTTATCTATTCTTTTTAGTTATGTAAGAGATTAATAATTTAATTTATTTACCCTACCAGCACACCTTTTAATTATATTTTATTAATTCTGTAGATATTTTTTTAATTTGAAAGTCCTAAAATAACATCGTAATATGCCATTTTCATCTCTCCTTTTTTTTTCCTCCATTAAGCTTCCATTCGCGTCAGAGGGGAAAAGCTTATCGCGAATTCGGGAAAAGATTGCACTGCCTGAGGAATCATATGTGCACAGTTTCGAATCAAAAGCCACAAATTAAAATTTCCTCATTTTTAGAAGCAAATATATGAACTTAGAAAAATACTCCCACGTGTGAGATTTGAAAGTAGAGAAATTCATAGAAATTTGTATGATTTGAGATGTAGTTGGCCGAACCCTAAAATTTTGGTTAAACCCTGTTTTTGTTGTTATAACACTCGTTGAATGCGTAACCCAACAACTTACAACTTAGAAGGAATAGGATACCAAACTCATATAAGCTTTAAATGTAGCTGCGTCTCTGTGGACAGGAGGGAGTGGAGTGATACTCTCCTATTGAATCCCCCGTTAAGAGAAAGAACATCACAACTCCCTTAAATTGGCATACCGAACTCGCACATATCTATCAATGGCATTTTACACTACAGTTGAAAAGAGAAGAATCATTACAGCAAATCGTCTATCTCACTACCTGCCTTGGGAATCTTGAGCCTTGTATTAGACACAAGTTTTGAGTCGACGGTAAACTATATATTCATTCCTCTATTTGTTCTGCAAAATATGGGAACCGTGGGGTTGACTCCCCCACTACCACTTCAGGATATATGAGGAATTTGCCCAAGTCCTCAGTATTCAAAGATGATTATCCAGAAAAAATTTACTCAAATAAATTGAATATGCGCTGAAAGCGAATTGCACAACAGGTTACATACCCCAGATAAACCACACGGCTGTATCACTAACCCACAACGACAACAATCTGCTACATTTTTCATATTCCTATGTCTAGGTAAAATGAATGCCTGGCATAAATATTTGTTCCTAAAGAATACAACAACTAAACCTCCTATGAATCCAGAACAGGCAAACTTCTTTTTTGAAGTAGAATTTTGTTAAGTTTAAACAATTTCCTACGACTGAGAGAGCACCCTTCCAACCAGAGCTAAACGATCAGGTCTAGAAAGCCATGCGCCCTGCAAGTCTGCTTTCTGATATTCTTCTGTCTATTGCCGCATCTATAGAGGTCATCTGAAAGAAGAAAACACAGACAAGAAATTTTAGGATTGAAGCGTGAAAAGGTTAGCTAATCAGCACAATGTACGAGTCAAAATCATAGCCTGCTTCAATGACAATAGATTCTGACCTGGGCCAAATTTGAACCACTGTTCGACCATAAATATCTATAAACAATCATAGTAATTTGCAAACATCTGTTGGGTCTATGCTTGCACACGCAAGCCAACTCTTTCAAGGTCAAAGTAAAGCTCAAAGAGAACATGGAAATTTCCAAGAACTAATACATTCACTCTGCTGAGATTCCTTGAGCAGATGGCAGCATAGTAGTCAGAAACGCCATTACTTAACTACCAGCAAAAGATATAGAAAGATACATACTTGAATCTTTGATGACCACAAAATTGTTGGGATTGCTTGCCAACCGGAGAATGGCCAAAAGAAGATAAAAGAAGCCCATTAATTAATGGGGTTGAATCATACACTAAATTGATCGATTATTAGATACTCATCCAAGAGTACTAGCTACTTCCAAGAAGATGAAGGAGAATGGAAAGACTTACAAATTTGCTTTATGAATATGAAAGAATAGTAAACAACTGAATCCGAGATATGAAACTAACACCAACCATCTGGATAAATGTACAACACAAGTCCGAATCCATAGCAACAAATACTAGTATTAGGTAATTATAACTTACCTGGCTAGTCTCATCGTGCACCTGATACTTTGGCAAGGACATTCTTCTTTCCTCCTGCAAATATTTCACATCAACACTCAGTATCACAAATTAACCGATAGATATTAATTAAATGAAAATGCAAACACTACTGACCATGGACATGGCCTCATCATCCCAAACTAAGTAGACCTCATTCGTTGCTAGTTGATTAGCTGGAGCTTTGTTTGTAATAACAGGTGGTGGACCAATTGAGGGTCCACCAGTATTTGGGCCAGAGGCATAAGAATGTGAATTTACTGGTACTGGGGCTGCAGAAAGAGTAAATGGGATGAGAAATGAAGAATCAAATAGCTTTCCAAAAAGAATGTTACCTTACTATAATTAGAAACAATTTAACTTTAAAATTCCCCTTTACCTATAATGAAATGATTTAGAGCGATACAAATATCTAATGATTGTTTTAGACCAAAAAGGGCAGTCCGATGCACTAAAGCTCCCGCTACGCACAAGGTCCGAGGAAGGGCCCCACCATAAGGGTGTATTGTAAGCAGTCTTACCTTGCATTTCTGCCAGAAAAGTTTCAAGACTTCCTTTTTTTCTTAAACACCGTGTCAAGTTAAATGGTGCCACATGAAATGGGACGGAGGGAGTACATATTTTCCCCTAATAAGTGCAAAAAATCCAAATACTTATCTATCCTATCAAGAGTACTACGATAAAACCAAAAAGTACAGGTTCTTGGTGCATTTGTTTTTAACTCTAGGTACCTGCAGCCTCAACCCCTCAAAGAATGCCTTGTTCCTTTCCAAAACAATCAAAGAATACTACTTCTCACTAAAGAATCAGAACAGAGCTGCTTATCCCATCTCAAGGCACAACACGAAATGGTAGTAATAAGTAAATTACCAACAGGAAGCATGTTGAAAGTGTTGGGCCTTAAACAAAACAGATAAAGACATTACAACTCAAGACCTTGAATACCTGAAGTCTGATAGCCAATGGCGGTAGGAGCATTGCTGCCCATGTTTGGGTCAAATAAGCTCTTTGCTTCAGCTGCAGCGCTCAATGGCACACTCATTGACATCGGCGGCGGTGAGAATGGCGAACTTTGCGCAAGGTTGTTGTTATTAGGAACAACAGGAAACAACGGTTGAGACACTGGAACAGGTGGGGCTGGGATCCCTGGAGGAGCAACAAGTGTTGGCGGAGCAGTGGCTGGCATTGGAGGCCTAACATTTTGCACAGGAAATAACGGTTGTTGCGGCAGACCCATCGGAGCAGGAGGTGGAACCGAGCCAGGAGGATACTGTGGATACCAAGGCCGAGGTGGAACTGGCCAACCAGCAGGAGGCATAGGCAGAGCAGGATTATACCTACACCAAACAGGACAGATCCACGTAAGACTTTATATACCATTAAAGTTGCTGATTAAAATTCTAAAGCAGCCAAGAATTCAAAGCATGTCAAAACAACAAAATGTAGAAGAGAAAGTTGACGAAAAGATATAAATGCAAACGCTAATTTCCCTAATATCTTTTTTTTAATGACGGTGTAATCTATTTCAAGTTGCATGCTCTTTGACTAATCCTCCCGGTAGCTAATTACGGTCCACAAGCGTAGATGCTGTCATACCGGTAAGTCGGTAACCCTGAACATCAAAGACTCAATAAAATGGATTCACACGAAGTGTTGTAGCAAGAATTCAAACATGGAATCTCCAAATTGTTACTCCTATTCCTCAACAATGGAGACAATTTTCTGTATTACTATAAGCCAGAATGCTAGATATCTCAATACTGGAAGCCAAACTGCAGAACACCTGAAAACTAGCAGTTAAATTCTTTATAGGCCAAATCTCGACTAAATTTAGGTATGCCACAGCATCACAATAACAAAGTCAGAACTGAGATATTTGCATCATACTATAATAATGAGCTTGAATCCTTCTCATATTTTCATTATTTTGCTTGGTTGACCAAATAATACTACTCCTAACATGGGAATTCTTTCAGAAGAAACAGTAGGTAGTCCTAGAATAGAGAAACAAAGCAAGATGTATCCCCCCCCCCCCCGGATGATAAGCAAAAGCAAGTTGTAGTCCTCAAAAAGATCAGAAGTCAACTATAGACAGAACTAAACTTCAGTTCAAAGAGAGAGTTCACCTCTCGTTTTTTGCTAATCCATTTGCTCAGGACGGGTTCCATATTAAAAGATTCTTTAATTTACCTTCTTAAAAGAATTAGATGTGTTGTTCTTCTGTATACATTGCTTGTGCCGTTGACTAGTTAAAATTGAAAATGTTTTCCTCTTTTCAAGAAATACTACGCTTCTTTGCATTTATTCTGACTTGACCACAGATACTTATTCAAGGAGAATATAATAGTGATAAATTGAACTGAATGACAGATTTCATCTTAAACAAAAGTTATTCAAGGAGAACATATCCTGGTAGAAAAGATAAAATGAACAGACTCCACAATTCAGGCACACAATGAAGAGACCATGTCCCGGATCTTATGCGGGTAGGGGTGTACATCGGTCGGTTCGGTTCGGTTTTATATATTATCAGTTTGATTTATCGGTTTTCAGTTTTTAAATATGCTAAACCAATAACCAAACCAATAACATATTTTTTATCGTTTTATCGATTTTTAGTCCTTATCGGTTCGGTTTAACCGATAAGAAAATACTTAAAAAATAGAAATAGTAGTAACTAACATAAAAAAAAATTGAATCTTAGTTGTAACCAAAAATCCTGCATGATGTGTTCTAATTTACAAGAATCTTCAAGTTTGAACTAAATGTTGTTAGGAGAAATTAAGAGTTCGTATAATTGAAATAATAGGTTTGTTAATTTATAGAAATTAAAGAGAAATATATATATATATATATAACTAAAATCCTGCATGATGTGTTTTAATTTACAAGAATCTTCAAGTTTGAACTAAATGTTGTTAGGAGAATTTAAGAGTTTGTATAATTGAAATAATAGGTTTGTTAATTTATATAAATTAAAGAGAAATTAAGAAAAAACCGAACCGAACTAATAACCCAATAATTTTTTTTATAAAATCATTAAAAAAACGTTAACCCAATAACAATAAACCAATAACATTTTTATTGGTTCGGTTTATCGGTGGGTTCGCTTTTTGCACACCCCTATATGCGGGCATGCATTCTCATGGATCCCAAATCTCTATGGCTAATAGAAAAAACTCATCCATATCCAAAGATTTAGCATGCAGCACACAAAAGGAAAGGTTTTTAAAATAAGCAAACTCATGCAACAGCATATGAAAATGAAAGTGTATCATAAAGTATTCAAGCATGAGGAAACGTAAAACTTATAAGAATAAAAAACATTTCCCTGGGAAACATACAGTGGTGGCACTGCGCCAAAAGTTGGCCGAGGAGGATAGCCTGGAATTGCACCACCAAGATACTGGGATGATGGAATGTCCACTTTGGCAGTTTTTGCTGGGATCTCATCATCTACAGGAAAATAAAATCCAACAGGGAAAATTTAGCTTTATGTAATCATAAAAGCAAGAATCCAGAAATGACATATTAGTAATAGAGGAAAGGATCTGCGAAAAGCTAAAAAGGCAATAAGCTCATGTTAACTCATATACGAGATAAAAAGAAGCACTAAAAACTCATAACACAAAGGGCAAAAAGTATTAAACACCTAAAATCAATGGACAGGAAGCAAAGAATTCAGACATCAACGGCTATTAGTTAAGCAAGATGCAAGGTTCCAAAAGCTTAAAAACAAGCTTCCAAAAGCTTAAAAACAAGCTTCCAATTTATGAATGATACAGGGTTCTACGGAAGTAGAGATACCCAGGAGGCAATAATGAATCAGAGACTTAAACCCACTAGCAGAGAGATATTAAGATACAATCTTCAGATTTCCCCACGGGAGTATGAGGGCATCTGAGTGGGATAGATGATACAAGCACTAGTCTTTAACTATATTCAAGAAAATGCCCTGAACTTCTATAGCATTATTTCAAATTTCAACACCCTGATTTAAGTTGGTAAAACCAAGCTAAGGAAATATTCTTTTTTGATAAATCAAGAAATCTCCAAGGGCCAGTGAAGAAGGTTGACGCACGGTTCGAAAATCGGTAGATAATAGGTCCCCCTCTAAGTTGAGGAAACATTCTTTGCCACGAGAATAGCAATTCAATAGTACCAGTGCAATGGTATAACAAGAAAGACACAAAAGCAAAGGTCACTTCTCTTCTTGCTACAATTCAGCAAACCATATTGGCTCCTCCACGTCTTTCAAACAGGAAAAATTTAAGCACATCGCAATACTGCTCATACCTTCCTCTCCATAGTGCGCTGCTAAGACATCAGGTGGGATTCCTTGCATTCCATACACTTCAATATCTGTTGACTCTCTGCCTTCTTTGGCATTCGGTACCCTGTAGCAGCCAAATATGCTAGCTTAATGCATTTATTGCCCAAAAAATACAAAAAAGCGTAGCATGAAACATTATCGGCATATTGGATTCCATCCTGAAAGAATTCCTTGGAAACTGGAGCAGGCAAGAAGATTTAGGAATTTTGCAGACATAAATGGGTCGAATAAACAAGGTCAAACTTGTTTTGAACTTCAGAAGCACCCATATAAAACATCAACGACTATGGTCTCCATCTAAAAATAGTTGAGGTCCACTATATGAACCCCTAACATCTATTCTGCTCCACAGGGCCCATTTTATTGCAATACTCAATAATTAGACGTGGTACCTATACACATAGCTTGCCTCCATCGTGTTTTGTTCTACCCAAATTAGTATAATTCACAATTCTTTTAGTTGCATCAACAGGTAACAGAACACTCTTCTATCATGACATTTAACTTCTGAGACAGAACAAATGACCTCTTTCTGCAGCTTCCCATTAGGCAAATTCTATAAAAATGAAAATATTCCAAGCATGTGCATATTATATCTATATAGTTTCAGGGAGATGTTGCCCTTCATTACAAACCAAAAACCTCACCTACTTTAGATGATGCTTTTTCTGGCGAAAAATTATTATCTTATTAACAAGTAACCCCAATGACATTTATGGATCAAGGGATATCATAACAAGAGAACCCAAAGACGGCCTCTTAATTAGCCAAATTCTTTTTATTCAGACACCTAACCAATAATTCCAGCCTCTAACACCTTCTATTGTCAAAAATGTACCCTATTGAACAAACATATTCCACAAAAACACCAACAAAAGACTGTTAAATCACAAGAAATACATCGACGTTAAAAATGTAGCTAGAAAATTATGAGAAAAAACGCACTTGCTGACGGTTTCTTTGTGAACCTGAAGAACATGAATGGCCATACCACCAGCAGTAGAAAGCTTCTTATGACAGACATGGCATTTGAAGTGTTTAGCCTTTTGATGTTGAACCAAAATCTTCTCATCATCGAACTCCCTGTCACAGTAATAGCACCATACTTTATCCGACGACGATCTCTTCTTCTTCTTCCCCATTTCACCCTACCAAATCAACCAAATCGGAAGAAATTAATGCTACGGTTCCGAAATCGATCCGCTGGGGTTCCGAAATCGATTTGGGGATTGAACACGGGTTTTTTTCTGTCTCTCTTTGGAGAGTTAGGGTTTTGGGAGAAAAAAGGGAGGGAGCCAATTCCTAATAGAGCTGGCTACTTATTTATATATTTAAAATAAAAAAAAAACAAAAATTAAAAATTAGCTTATACATTTTCTTTAGAAAATTAGATTAGAATAATGAAAAAACAAGCAATTGAATGCATTTTTTTTTTATAATCCTTTAGTTTGTACATGTATTGAAGCTCGATTGAATTGAATTCGTAACGCATAAAATTTATCTGAAGAAAAAATGTGTTTTACCTGTGATGCATCCATACTCGGGACTCGATTGAATGCACTTGCACCAAATACAGAAGTGTATCAGATGAATTCCATAAGTGTTGTTTGAAGAGAGATAAAGAAGTTGTCGTCGATCTATCTTTGGCTCGAGTAACGCATCTACAAGTAGTTTGAAAAAATAAATACAAAAATGAAAGCATTAACTATAGTGAAATTTCAATCGGGCTTTGAATTTGACAGGTCGGACCATACTGGCCCATTACATAAAATAGCAAGTCCAACACGCCAGTCGGCCTCAACGGGCCAGCTCACTTTTTAAATAAATATTATTTTATAAAAAAATTAATTTAAATTTAGATTCTAAATATTAACAATGTAGATATTATTTACTAAATAGTTATCTCAAACAAAGACTATCACAAAAAATTATGAAGAAAAATGATGCAAATATAGTAATTTTAGTATTGGTCAAACCCATCGACAGGCCCCTAAACTTGACATAATCTTTCACTTTGTCACCTCAAGTGGATGTTGTTCATTTTTGACACCTCAACCAGTATACGAGTGTGTCATTTTGACACTTTTTGCATAGGTGCCAGCTCGCGTGTTTTTCACCCATTTAGGCGCGTGATTACTGTTTTTTATCTGATATGGCGTCCAACTTGGTTATAATAATAATATTTAATTGCTTTCATTTTTTTATACCCCTTTCTTTTAATTCTTAAACATCAATTTTGCCCATTTATCAACTTTTTTTTATTATTAGAAATTTTAAAAAGTAAAAAAATACAATCAGCTAAAAGAACCGCCATTTATCAACTTCTTTTTTTGTCCATTTAGAAAATTTATCATTTTCTCCATTTAAAATTTATCAACTTCTTTTTATGCCCATTTAAAATGGCGTCTCCGTAAGAATCGCCATTTATACCATTTCCATTTATCAACTTCTTTTTTTTGCCCATTTTAAAAATTGCTTCCATTTATCAACTTAAAATTGATAAAATTAAATTAAGTTGGTGAGAATAAATTTGTTAAATTCAACCGTTATTGATGTGTGTTTTGAAGAAAAATTTTGGAGGTGGGAGTGGAGTTGCTGGAGTGTTTTGGAGAAGATGATCGGGGATGGGGCGCTGGGTGTTTGGAGATGGTGATTCGAGTGGGTGGGAGGGGCGCTGGGGTGTTTGGAGAAGGTGATTTGGGTGGGTGGGTAGGTGGGGGGGGGCTGGGATGTTTTGGAAAAGATGATTTGGAAGGGGTGGGGGTGGGGTGATGGGGAAGAACATAATGATTGGGGGTTGTTCGGAGAAGATGATAAGGGGGGACATTTTTTTTAAATTTTTTTTAAAGTTAATTAGTTAAAAATAGTTTTTTTTATTATAATTTATTTAAAATTATTATTTTATACAAAAAATGCCACGTGTTATTTTTTAATTGGTTGTATGTCATGTTAGCAGCGCGTGTATTACACTCTTTATAATTTTATCTGATTGTAAAAAAAGTGGCAAAATAGCATAGTTAATAGCTGGTTGAGGTACCTAAAATGAACGTTAACCACTTTAGATGTCAAAGTGAAAAATGGTGCCAAGTTTATGGGGGTGTTGATTAGTTTGACCTTTAGTATTTGATAGAGCTGTCAATACGGGTTGCCCAACCCTTCTGGGCTAGTCCATACGGGTTTTGAGTTTTGACGGATCAGGCCGGGCTGACCCATTTAAATGCTGGGCCAAAAAACACCAAGTCCACGCTATTACCCTGTAGGCTGCGAGCCTCACGGGCCAACCCACTTTTTAAAAAATAATATTTTATAATTTAATTTTATACTGTTAATAAACATAAATATTTATCACACAATAACACATAGTATTAATGTTTGTTAATCAAAAGGGAGCCAGAGCTCGAATCACCCAAAGTAGGAAGAAAACGAAGAGATGACACTACTCAATCGAAAATATCACGGTTGAAAGCCGATGACACGTCGAGGGAGATATAGTGCAGAGGAGACGGCTAGCAGAACTAAGGAAATTAGGAAAGTGAAGAGTACAATGTACTCTTTATGTTTTAGTGGTAGATATTTAATTATTTTATTATTTATTAGATAGGAAAGTAGGAAACTTTCCAGTTTTCATTTTCTTTGTTAATGGAACCGGTGAATGATCATCATTGGACTTAATTATTTTTTAACTCTTTTATTATTTTTCAATATTTTATTTTGAAATTATTTATTATTTGACTGATGGACCGATCCACGGGTTAGCCCAATCCACATTTCTCAAACCATATGAGCCATGGACTTATCCGAACAGGTTAAAAAGCTCTATTTTTAAAGGAGCTACAAAAATTGAAGCCCACCCCATCAAATTACAAATCGACCGGGCTGATCTCCATAGTGACGGCTCTAGTATTTGATCATAGACAGAGGTAAGATCTCACATACATTTTACTCTCTCCATTATTATTTTTGAAATTACACTCGCAAGTAATTTAAATATATATTAATCATGAAATAATTAAAATTTTCAGCCCATTACAACCCCCACTTCCCCCCCCCAAAAAAAAAAAAAGAGGACGGAGGTGACAAATTATTTTCATATTCTTGATTACGAGAAAAAATTGCCGCAACGTGAAACAAGCAAAAAATTGAAGCAATTCAAAGGTATTTTCTGCGCTTTTTAATGGAATTAGCTGTTGGATATTGGGGAAGAGCGATTTTCATCCAATCTCAGGTTTACTTGCTATGGTAATTTCTCTTTTTTCATCTATTGCTTTTATGTTTTTGTTTTTGTTCCAAACAAAATGCTTGCTTTTTTAATTATGTCTTGTAGAATTTTTTGGTGATTTTTTTTTTTTGATCCGGATGTGATTAAATTAGTTAAAGTTGTTGGGTTTATAAGTATTGGTTGATTTAAAGGGGTTGTGGTATATATTTTGAGTGCATTATTCAAAATATTCTGGAATTTAAGGGATTATGATTTATGGATTTAGCAGATTTGGCTTCATATACTGGATGATTCCATGAAGCTGATGTAGCTTACTAGCTATGGATTCAACCCAATCAGTAATTACACATAGAGTATCAATATGTGAAAAATTACACAGAGAGTATCAATATGTGAAAAATCACTACAATATTACAAATATTAGGTTTTGAACCCAATCCATAACATCAAAAGTCCAAAAAGTTCAGTGTTATGGAAATAAGAACTTTAAAGGTTGAATCAGTCAAATTCAAATTCTGCATACGCTGAATGTTAACGGGTAGACAGACTAAGCATTTCTATCCGTTATCATTGCTCGGAGCTTCAAATGATTTTTCTTATGCTGAGCCAACTGACGAGAATGCAACATACAGTTGCTCCGTTGGTCTTATGTTAAGTAAAAACAATGAAATTGAACTACATCTGGTAGAAAATCGAGTGAATCATCGTTGCAATATTTGACTCACAGGGCCCGCGTGTTATATTTACTATTTGATCAAAGTCATTTGTTGTACTTTCATGTACTTCAATGTCGGGAAGATAATATACGGACAAGGTTTAGATATCTGACATATGAACTAAGTGTATTCTCATAAAAGTTATGCGATGTTAAACTATATTTTGTGATATATTTAGACCATAAGGCAAGTAAACACTAGAAGTGGATTCATAATTTGAATTTTGTTGTTTACAGTTCGCGATTGTATCATAGTTCATTTGATTTACTGGGTTTATACTTTATAGTCAATTATTTTTACTTATTTAGAGATTTTTTTTAACATATACACTCGGTTCGAGCCAAATCTACTGGGTTTGGATAAACCCGTATCTTTATCTCTAGATCCGCCTTGGGGAATCATCCTAGAAGATGTTGAAAAATAAAGTACCCATAATTCAAATGCGAGGTATAAAAAGGGAGAAAACTTGTCGCTTGCAAGGTATATGTGAAATAATGGACATAAAAGCAGCAAGTGCAACAACTAGAGAAGACATTCCTTTGTCTTGTGAAGTCAAGTGTTGTTATTATGTTTTGAGGAAGGTTAGAAGTGCCAATTAACTATCTTTTTGTTCACGGGATGATGTGGTTGACAACCATCTGTAGACATATTTCATATTTGTGTGGCTTTTACTGCAGTAAATTTGTATTATCATCACTGGGAGTCAGTTTTACGGTCTAATGTTTCATGAAACTATTTAGTTTAATAAAAAGAAAGAAGAGTCTAATGTTACATGCTATATCTCCACAAGTGTCAAACTTCTGAATTTCTTGGTTGGAGTCACTTGAAACTTTATGGAAAACAGATTCCTAAGGGTTTTTTCATGCTATATCTCCACAAGTGTCAAACTTCTTAATTTTCTTGATTGAAGTCGCTTGAAACTTTATGGAAAACAGAGTCGTCCGGGTTTCTTTCTTTATATGAGATTTTGGCAACTCTCTTTTCAACTGGAATCTATCACCGTAGGGACATCGTTTCTTGTTTCCTCAATTATTTTTTTAAAAGCGGCTTTCTCGTATGGAAATTCTTCCTTAAGTTCATGTGAATTGGCTGAACATGTTCCAGATGCCATCAGTAGAATTCACAATTTCTGAATTTGCGTAATAGCTACCAGGGCTAAATGATAGTCCTGGTTGTTCGCTATTCTTCAAATCTAGTTATTTAGTTAAGTTTGTTAATGTTACTGGATATGAGCTTAATCTTCTGAAACCATACAGTGTTTTGGTTTCCTCTTGTGCCAAAATTGTATCTGAAATCTCTTCAGTAAATTGAATGTTTTGGGGCATATATATCAGGCCATTTGGTCGCAGGGTTCCCTTGAGTCTTAAATGGGTTTACATCTGTCATGGCCTATAGTTCTTTCAGAATCTTTTTTTTTTTTTTGACAAGGTAACGTTTCTTTCACAATCTTTTTCCTTGTTTCCATTGTCAAGATCCTTTTCTATCACACATATGGCCTTTTATTTATAAGGTAAAGTATTCCTATCCTACACATATGCATGCTGCATTATACTCTCACCGTCAGATGACCGAATTGATGTCTTTTCCATCTACATTTTTGAGCTTATTTGCTTTAAACACTACACTGGAAATTTATTTGATTGATTTGCTTAACATTTTAGTTGTCATGTTGTTAATCAACAGTTTCATAGTTCTCTAATATAATATGGATAAGATCATGCATCAAAAAACGATTGTGATGGATATCAATGACTATTATTTAAATCTTTTGTCATTCATGCTGGACTCTGTTGGTGATAATCTCTCTTTGAAATAATGTTGACGGTTTCTGTGAAGAGTGATAGATCATGAAGTCTCTCGAAACACTTTTATGTTACAACTTGTTGAATTTCTTTTTGTAAAGACAACTTGCTTAATTTCTCCTAGCCTTTTATCGTTGGACTAACGTAACTTCTTCAACGGCGACCAAGAATACAAATCTGATAGACACTAAGGAAAACACATGATTATTGATTAAGGCAGAAGCTATAGAGGCAAGTGGAATTTGTTGAAAATTATCTGTGAACAGATCACTGTGGCCAAATTTTTTCAGAACACTGTTGTAGATCAGTTTTACTCTCCAGAAGTGTTTTCTTTGGCATAGAAAAAATTAACCTCAAAATCAATACAATATGGTAACTCCGTAAATGTCATATATTCAACTTTCACCCTAAAATATTCTCATCATCCTGATTTTTTCAACTTTCTTCTGATGATTAGTTCACAGGGCTAGTAACAGCGGAGGTTTGTCTTATTTTCTATTTTTGTGATTTGTCTACCCTTTCTACTTCACCTCTGAGGTAGTGGTATGGACTTTGTATACTTTACCCTCCCCAGACCCCACTTTGAGGGAATATACTGGGTTTGTTGTTGTTGATTTGTCTACCCTATTTTTTGGTTGATAATGTTGTTTCTTAACTCACACATCATGTTGTGCTCTTAACACTAGACCAAAGCCCTAGGGGCAACTATATGAATCATCGTTATTGATCTCATTCTCTATTTTGGCCCGTATTGTTCCAATACTCTCTCAAGATAAACATTGAATAAAAATTTAAAGGGAACTGTGAGTTCTCTTTATCTCCTGTGTTGAGCATTTGTAGTAATTTGAGCTTATACAGTTGTTTCTTTCTGCTTGTGATTTCCTTACTAATAGCAGTTGTAGACGGTACAATCTATATTAGTGTAGGATATTACTACGGTTTACTGGTTTTCAGTAACATCACCACTGCATATTTCTAAAATATAGTGATAATTATTCAAACGTTATCATCAAGTGGAAATATTATGATACCATCTAGTTAGTTTTCTTGAATGATAGACAGTTTTGCTCTATTTCAAATTTCGAACTTGAAAAAAAGGTGGGTTGGCATATGCTTTTGGCAGGCAGCTAAAAAAGCTGGGTATTAGGGCTATGTTGGTGGCCTGGTAGGGGGGCATTGGCATTGGCTAGAGGGGCTCATCAAGTCGTGGAGTTAGAGGGGATCATTTTGAGGTTAAATGGTGATATCTTAGCCCATTTGATAGTATACCTACCTACATCATGTCCCTCTTTCCTATACCATCTAAGGTCCTGAAGCATCTTGATAAAGTAAGGAGAACGTTCCTATGGAAAGGCAATAGTGAAGGTCATAAATTTCATTTGGTGGACTGGACTGGTCACAGGTTATCAAACCAAAAAACTTAGGGGGGTTTGGGAATCAAAGACTTATCGAAACACAATAGTAGCTTGCTTATGAGATGGTGGTGGAGATATGGTCAAGAAACTGCTAGTCTTTGGAAAAGGGTGGTGACTGCCAAGTATGGGAAACAAAATCACAGGAGCACCAGCACAGGTACAGCTCCCCATGGTGTTGGACATTGGAAACACATAAGCAAGCTTAGAGATGATTTCTTCCTTGATGTCTCGTTTTCAGTTGGAAATGGAAATCTAGTGAGTTTCTGGAATGACAAATGGCTTCTCGACCAACCCTTGAAGATCTCTCATCCAAACCTCTATCGACCCCCGACTCCACAGTAGCACAAAATAGAGCAGGCGCCTCCTCCTTAGAAGAAATTTGCAAGATTGAGGACTAGAGGAGATCTTTGATCTTTACAATAAATTCCCGGGCTAGTGACAAGCTACGATGGGGTAATTCAAGTAAGGGGTCTTACTCAGTCAATACAGGTTATAGTAAATTGTGTGCGCAAAATGAAGTGACTGAACACTGGCCTTAGAAGCTGATTTGGAGAACTAAAATCACCAATAAAATCATGTGCTTTACATGGACAGCCATCAGGGAGGCAATCCTAACTCAAGACAACCTTTGCAGAAGAAAGTTTCAACTAGCAAACAGGTGTTTTATGTGCCAACATAGCTCAGAAACAGTCAACCATTTACTTTTGCATTGCTCAGTTGCATCTGATTTGTGGAACATGTTCTTATCAATTTCTGGGGTAAGTTGGGTAGTGCCGCGGAATGTGAAGGAAACTATGGAAAGCTGGAACCATTGGGTGGTTGACAGAACCATCAAGAAGATATGGCAAATGACCAGCATGCATTTTTTGGAGTAGCTGGATGGAAAGAAATTGTAGATGTTTTGATGGGATTTCAACTCCTAACTTTTCTCTGAAGTTTTAGTGTTCGATGTTTCTTTTCAGCTGGAGCAATTTAACCCCTGCAAACAATGTTATTCCTCTTGTAGATTTTATTAGTTCCTTGTCTTTGGCTTAACAGCCATTCTTTTTGCACATTCAGGGAAATGGCTCAAGTTATATCTGTAGGTTTTTGTATCTAGGAGCTTTCCCTAATTTTCTTTGTACCGTTTTCAGCATCTTCTTGATGCCAGTCAATATAACAATTACTTCAAAAAAAAATGAATTGATTAAAAAAAAAAGGAAAAAAAACTCATTTGAGTACAAGGCAGTCATATGATACACTTTGAGGGAGACTTAAAGGCTTTACTCTAGTCCAAAAACTGAAGATATCATGAGTACGCTTTACTAATTAAGAGGGGTTAAGTGATGCAAAATGGAACAGGATGGCATAGATTGTATTATTCAATTATCCTGTAAAGATAAATATTGCAAAATAAAGAGTTTTTGTTGCTAGAATCTTCTTTCTGTATTTTAAATGCAATGCGAAATTTAGTGTCTGCATTGTGTTTATTCAGCTTGAAAATTACTAAATAAACAACGGTATCCAGTTACTTAAATTGTTATGTTCTTTATTCCTAACGTAATACAATTGCTCTAGATCTTAGCAAGTTTGCATTATCTGTTGTGTTTTCCCCTTTTCATTTCGAACTTGTCTTATGAATTATAAGAATGATTAGTGATGACTTTCATTTAATTGGTCGCAGATGTCGTGGAGTAGAGTTGTATGAGACAAATGGAAACTAGCATCAGCGGTAGCTCTTCTCCAACACACCCTAAGTGGAGAAAAGTTGTTTATGGTGGGATGCAACCTGGCTTTGGTGACAATCACACAGATGAATCCTTCCTGGAGGAAATGATCATGAATGCTAATGTTGTCAAAAGAGATTTATTGAAGGTGGTGCTTGACGCAGTTTCTATCTCACAATATCTTTGCATTGTTGCCCTTGTGGTTTTGGTTTGGACCTACACCCTCACAAATATCCTCACAGAAAAATATCTTCTGCTATTGAATGTTAGCCTACTTGGATCAGGTTTCTTTATTCTGCTCTTAACTGCGGACATGATACCCTTCAATCTCCTTCTCAATTATCTCCTACAGAATTCCTTCTTCATAACTGCCTTATACATGTTGTCTCCTATCTACCACACACTTACTAGGTCCATAAGCTCGAATTCTATATGGGCTCTAACAGCTTCCCTTCTCATACTCCATCTCTTCCTGCACAATTACTCAGGGTCCACTGTAAAGGCTCCTGGAGCTTTAGATAATCCAACCCTGACAAGCAATATCTCTCTGAATGCTTCGATCGTAGCTTCACTTCTGATTTCTTCTCGACTTCCATCACGGCTTCATGTCTTTGCTATCGTGCTATTCTCCTTGCAGGTTTTCCTCTTTGCTCCTTTAGTTACATATTGCGTCAAGAAGCGTTCTTTCAAGCTGCATATTTGCTTTTCCCTTCAGTTACTGGTTCTGACACTAATCTTCACTTACCGGTTGCATAAGCTGCTTTTCATTGTGCTTTTGGGCATCTTTGTCTTTGTTAATTTGGTTTGTCCTTACTGGCTGATAAGGATTCAAGAGTACAAGTTTGAGATTAATGGCCCCTGGGATGAGGCTAAGCTCTGCTTTAACATTACAGAATGAGCAGCTTTATACTCTTAGGTATCTCCTTTCATTAAAGCCTTTTGGCTCTTCTCTCTTATTGATTTAACTAGTCATGTAGCTATGCTAAGTGAATTGTTTGTTTGATAGATTTGTGGTTTGATGAATGGGATTCATGAAGAGCAACATTTAAGTTGCACAATCAATTTTGACCACTCTTTGTATTCTTCAGTGCTCAGCTAAAGCATTACTGATATGCTTTCTGAAGAGCAATTATTATAGTAAAAAAAAAATGAAAGAAGAGAGACGGTATGTGTACTAGGAAAATTCGTTAAATGTGTATAAATGTACTTAATTGAGAACCCAGTAATTAAGAATGAGCTACGGGTTCGGTGACGAATTCAGTACTCATAAACTCTGAATTCTGGCCCTACCTCTGTTTACAATAAGCCCACTTAATTTATCTCAAGTGATTGTTACTTCTTTAGTTTGAAGAGTTAACTTGCTGAACTAGATAAAATGTATTCTTTTGTCTGATAGAGAAATTCTTTTCTCAATCGCCATTGCTATTACTTTAATAAGTAACTATCTTTAACATTTGGATTTTATTCAGTTGTCTGTTGTATTCTTTCGTTGTAGAAGATTTGACACACACACACACACACACAAAATGTAAACACTAGCACTGGATACCCGTTTTCCCTATTTATCATTTTGTTGACTGTAAAGTAAAGTTGCTTTACATTCCCATAGTTCTAGTGAACTTACACTATGTTTGTCCCTTTTGCACTTTCCACAAACTAATTGAAGGACCAAATAAGTTGTCCTTATTCTCTCTTTTTCTTACCTAAATCAGAAATTTTGGGTTCGAATCAAGTCCTTCTCAATGAGAAGCTTTAGAGGAGGAAGTGTTCTCTATCATGATTTACATATTTAGGGGTAGAATTCGAGATCTCTCGATTGATTAATATGAAGGAATTTTATCGATCCCACCACAACCTTCCGCGATAATTTCAGTCTTATTTGTGGGTATCACGGACTAGGCTAATTCACTCTATATGGTTTTATAGGGACATTCTTGTAATTATGTTGGAATTGACTACCGAACCATATTATACTTTTAGTTTATTTATTCTTTTGCACATAGTCAACAGTAGAGCAACTTGATTAAGGATGGTACCAGTTGGTTGACAGATGCAAAAGTGCAAAAAGATCAATATTTTACAATCATGGAATCATACCACATAAGTTGATATACTAATAAAATAATATCTGGTCAAAATCTTGCGAAACTAAAAACTAGTACTCCATACTAACATATTTTAGCTAGGAATATAGTTGTATATGAAATTATGTCCCACCCCATTTTGCCAATAATGACATACAACAAGCTCCCAAGACAAGTGATACATTGACAATCACTTGTAGTTTGAAACTTGTGTGTAATTTAGGGTCCATAAAATCAGTTGCAAGAAGATCTACAAGTGCCATGTAAATTAGAATCCCAGCTGATGCTGAATTAAGAACTCCTTGCACAATCAATGCTGCTGAGCTTTGCTCATTGTAACCTTTTGTTATCATCATTCCAATAGCTATTCCAGTTGGAGTTGTAAGAGTGAAGAACAACACCATAATTGTGATTGTTTTAGCCTTGTACTTAGCCTGCACATCCACATATGTCATGTACTGTCAGCAGAGGCGGAGCCAGGATTTCAGCTAAGGGGGTTCAATATTTGAAGAAAACTTAGCCGAATGGGGTTCAACACCTACTATAGATACATAAAAATTAATTTTAATCATGTGTAAATGATATATTTTTTCATCGAAGAGGGTTCAGACGAACCTCCTATCAAAGGGCTTGCTCCGCTCCTGACTGTTAGATCTCTCTATAACAACATATCTGAGTTTTCTTTTGAAATTGATTTTTCATGTTATATTATATTACATGTTCTTTCTAACAACTTTTCGCCAAGATTTGGACAAATGGCGTCATAAAAAGGTTTGACTGTATCACAAATGCTATACAATAAAGAAAATGTAGTCACGTTTGTTCATAAGAAATTAGAGAAAGAATTTACTAATTTTACCTGGGAGATGCAGCCACCAAGTCCCATGCCTTCAAAAAATTGATGAAAACTCAAAGCAATTATTAAAGGCTTGATTGTTTTTGGATTTTCTGTAGTTCCAAGGGAAATGCCAATAATCACAGAATGAACCAAAATTCCCAACTCCAAAACCTGGAAAATTTGAAGAATTATTATAGAATATTCCTATGTCAAATAATTCTAGAAAATCGACCTACTTGAATTCACTAAGCCAAATAATATGAAGTCATTTACATAGTTTTCTTTGGTTAGAGAATTATTTGCGGTAAAATATGTTTAAAAGTGATATTAATTAACAAGTTTCTATTTATCCTAATTATAATCGTAACATAACAATCTTTGAATTAAATTGAGGATTTAGCATAGAACTACTTATGATTAGGATAAATTTGTAAAAGGATGTTTATGTAATTAATCGTAAATCTGTTGAGTCGGAACAAAATGAGTTGAATTATCATCTCTATGATATAGTGGCAGCAGTGGCGGACCCAACAATTTTAGGCTGTGAGTGCTTTAAAAAAAAATTATTAAAGGGTGCAGGAGCTGCAGGGATTCGATTTCAGGATGGGAGACATGAAAGTTAAGCCTAAAGCCAGAGCACCCAGCCATGTTTTTGTTCTCTAGGTGCTTTTTTATATATTTTATCATTTTTTTACTATTTCTTATATAATTATACATCTTCTATGTCGAGTTTAGTGGGTGCTTGAGCACTCGAAAAATGCACGTGGGTCCGCCCCTGAGTGGAGGTTCCAGGATTTAGGGGTGGTGGGTGCTCGAGAGGTTCGAACACATATATTGATATCCAAATCTTTGAGGTTTTGCTTGAAAATTAAAGCACCCGTCTATTTTCTTGATTTAGTGAGCGTTCTTTTCGGAGTCTTTTATCAATTTTTGTGTATTTTTTTAAATATAATAATACCTAATCTACCTCAAATTTAACGGGCAGCGAAACGAAAAAATGTTGTTAGGTCCGACCCTGGTATATATGACAAACATAGAATAATTGGCAACACAAATGGGATAGGCATAATATAAAAAGACAAATATACTGACACAACAAGAATATACCCAAAATATATTCAGTGATTTTTGTTCTTTAGAAATATCTCAAACTATTTTCCTTTTTGGAAGAAAACCAAATGAAAATAAACAAAAGAAAATTGAGAAAAAATAGATAAATTAAGAATCATGGAAAACTTGAAACTTTTCTTTGTTTTTAATCTTATTCGTCTAGTTATAAAAAATATTGTAAGTGGATTGAGAATCCATAACCTCATCAGATATCCTTTCCCCTTTTTGATGATAAATTATTTTGAAAATAAAATAAAATTATCGAATGTCAACAAGTACCTATCGAATTCTTCAAAAAATTAACTTATTTTCGAAGGAATCGGCACAGGACCAACAATATTCTTGGATAGTTACGTTTGAACAACATAACTGTCAGTATACGTAAGACACAGTTACTCCAAATGTAATTCATTTACCGAGGATCCAACATGAGTGCAGTAACATTATTAAAAAGTCCGAGCAATACAATCATCAACGTACGAAAATGTTTACACTATTAGTTCAATACAAACAAACTGTTGTCATAAGATTAGGAGGTCACTGACTCAAGCCGGGAAAAGAACCTCTTGCAACTGTTGTCATAAGATTAGGAGGTCACTGACTCAAGCCAGGAAAAGAACCCCTGGTAAAACTGCATACAATAGACCCTTGTAATCCAGTTCTTACTTTTTCAAGAGCTAGCCACACATAACGAAAGCTTTCGTACATCAAACTGACTCTTTTTTTATACTATTAGATCAATGAAAGAATATATTACCTGTGATATTAACCTGTGTCGAATAAGACTTGAAGAATTGGATCTTTCAAGCATAATTTGTGGACCATCATGTCCTTGTCCTTGTCCATGTCTACCATCATTTTCTTCATGATCATCATCATCTCCAATATTGACTGGCTGAGCTTTTCTCAGTCCAGCTCTACTATGATAACCAGAAGCAAGTGACTCTAGCATCAAAGTAAATACAGTAGACATCATTGCAACAAAACCAGCAAAGGGAAAACTCCCCCATAGTTCTTTACTAAGGCAAGGGCTAGTCAAGCTCTCGAATGCATCAGGAAGAATGTGTATAAACCCCGTGGCTAGGATCACGCCGGCCGCGAACGCCTTGATCAAGAAATGGAGGGATGAATAGTCGTTTTTTTGCAAAGATTTGAAGTTTTTTAAGAGGATTGGGAGGATGACACCAAGTGCACTTGCACAAAGGATTGAAGATATGGCTATTAGTTTGTAGGATAAGGCTTTATGTTTGGCTTGATGATTATATTTGTTGTCTCGGGGTTCACATGTACAATTTGCAAAGATTAGGGTTGGTTGGAGAATGATTAAGCAGTAAATTAGTGTTGTGATTTTGAGGAGAAAATGTTGAGTGCTCATTGTTAATAGCTTGTTTTTTTGGAGAAGAATTATAGGAAGTTATGTGTGTGTGTGTGTGTGAACCTCTTAACTTATATATGGAGTTGGTCAAGTTGCAAATAATGAAAGATGTGATGATAGAGATGATGGAATTTTTGGGTGGATTAATAATTTGAAAGCTATACATCAATTCGAAAGAATCTAAGTATCTCAAAATAGTAATTTGCCTCCATGTGAAGGATTCAACGATGATGTGAAGCAATTGGGTCCAAAGTTTAAGCAAATTTTAGGGACTTCAAATGTTCTTGCCCCAAACTAATATTCATTTTAATTCGTTATCAATTAAGATTATAAATATGTATACATGTTTATATTAATTTAAACTACAACTTAAGTTTGTATTATTACATAAAATTTCAACTATTAGAAGTAATTACACAAATTCCTTTCTTGACATTTTCTCTCTCCAAACATCATATACATATCTCACCTACTCTTATATATATATTAAGGAGCGAATTACCTAATATATTATTTTGGACTGATATTTATTTCCTAATGTATCTCTGTTTTATGATCTTTAATACTCCCTTCGTCCCAATTATGTGTCGCCATTTGACCGGACACGATATTTAAGAAATAAGTATTGACTTTGTTAAAGTTACAAAATTACCCTTCTTAAAGAAAGGAGTAATAGTATTTAAAATCAAGTGGGACCACTTTTAATTGAAAAGACAAATAAAAATAGGAGTAATAGTATTTAAAATCAAGTGGGACCACTAAGGGTAAAATTGTAATTGTGTCTTTAAAAACTTACCAAATAAGGAAAGACGACATTCTTTTTGGAACGGATCAAAAAGAAAATGATGACACATAATTTGGGACGGAGGGAGTATATATTTTTTCTTTATCTTTCTCAAGAATTCTTCAATATACAGACTTTTGTCAATCTCTCAATCGTTAGTATAAAGTTTTCTTTTGATTTCACCAACAATCATCATCACTATGAAGCAAATGCAAAAACCTCCAATCCTTAAAACAAATTCACGTTTTCATGATCATTAATGGTTACAACTCGAACTGCATTGCTCCACGCGAGCTCATTTATGCTTCCATCGTTACTTTTTCAGCATCTATTCATTATGCACACAAGTTGTTTGCTCAAATTATTCAACCAAATCTCTTCACGTGGAATACTATGCTTAGAGGTTCAATTTAGAGTCTTAGGCCTTCTTTAGCATTGGAACACTAAACGTCTTTGTCTTATACATGGTAAGATGCACAAGAAAGTTTTGACCGATGCTGGTGATATCATTCTTATTGGAAGAAAAGAAAAAAGAGGAAGAAAAAAAAAGAAAGAAAAAAAAGGTATGTATATGTATGAAATTTGATATTTTCGAGAGTTTTTATGTCACACCACATACAAATGTATGTATTGAATTTGTTGTTATTTCATATCATATATATAACATTATTATGTATATGAACACATATACTTAAATTTGTTATGTATATTTGGTGAAACAAACACTGATGGACTGTTTATTTCAAAATATATACATTACAAAGTTATATATATGTTATGCATTAACAGTGTTATACGTAGCATAGTTATGTATATCAACCCATATACATAATTTTGTTATGTATATGTGTTGAAACAAATACTTTTGTATTGTTGTATTTTTAGAACATATACATAACTATTATGTATATGTTATGCATTAACAATATTATACGTAACACAGTTATGTATATGACTCTGTTAGACAAATTGGGGCGTGTTTATTTTAGCCTATATACATAGCACTGTTATGTATATGAAAGAATATTAACCACTGTTTTTAAGTTTTGAAAAAAAATGTTTAAGTTTTGTTGCATATTAAACTAGTATTGATTTGTAATGTATATAATTATAGGGCATGCAATTTTGATGCAATTGCCAAAATCAACCCGAAATTTCTCAATCTCTAATTCTGATCGTTGAAATTGTTTTAGTGTTTCAAAATTTTGAAACTGAAAAGATGTTACTGAATTTAAGGGATCCATTAATCACAACTTCATAAATATAGAGTTAATTGCATTATGTATTTAATGCAGATATTTTATTTCCTTAATTACAGTTAAATTAATTAGTTAAGATACATAAATAGTAATGTATAGGAATAAGGAGAGAGAATTAAATTCTAGTTAAAAATAGGAAGAGAATATAATTATGTTTCAAAATAGTGAGATTTATGTTATTTGTAATTGTTATCTAAATACATATATACATATTCTTTTTGGTCTTCCGAGGTCTCGGGTTAGAATCTTGGGTATGGAAAAATCCTTGGTAGGGAGCACTACCCTCCAAAGGGCCCCTATTCGGCGCCAATCCAAATTAGTCAGGCTTCAATGCAAATACCGAACACCGGATGAAAAATAAAAACAAATATCATAGTACTTGTAGAGTATGTTGGAGCTCCAAGACGATGCATGCCATCATCAAGAGTAATCAAAATATATATATACCCTTAGAAAAGTGATTTGAACTTTTTGTCTTTCATTAAAAGATTGTCCTTTAGGCAAAATTGTCTTTTCATTATTTTTTAATTTATTATTTAATTATTTTTATTATTTAACTATACTCCTAATATATATGGGACTCCTAAAATATATGAAAATAAAATTAATTAATATTTCCGTTGATGAATTAAAAAAATACTCCTAAAATAGAATCCTATTAAGGAAATACTTCTATAAATATTGAGATGCACGTTAAACTGTTTATGGTAAAATCTTTAAAAGGAATTAAATTAACGTGAAAAGGAAAAAAAATATTTAAGAATTAAAATTTTATATTTTTTAAGAAAAGTACGCATGGAGCCCTACCACTTTTTAAGGTAAGAATTTTAGGAAGCAAATATATTTTCTTTAAAAAAAATAATGCATGGAAAGAATTTTTTATTTTTAGATTCAAGTAAAAAATATAATATTTAACACTTCTATATCAATTAGAATTTTTCCTTATATATAAAAAAATATCTACAATTCTATTTAAATAGTATTTTTGATAAATAAACAACTACTTTTTTCCTAATGAAAAGTAATGAATACATGATTAGTGCTCAAATATCAATTTTGTATAGGAAAATAAATACAATATATAATCCTAACACTGCAGAAATGTGAAGAGGCCATTTAGAAAGTTTTTCGGATTATACAACAATATCTCTTTCCTTCACAAAGGTTGTAGGATAAAATATTAAAAGCTTTTACTATGTGTAGATTTACACTATCTAAAATGCTTAATGTTAGCTTGCCTTTATACACTACCTTTTATGCCACTTCCACTTTCTTGACTTTCGGTATTTTATAACTAATATGAGCTTTAAGAGACCATTAATAAGGAATGCCAATAGAATCATACGTGCATATTAATAAAGAGTAAGAATTTATTTATTTGTAAAATAAATTAATTGAAATAAATGAGAAAAATTGTCAAAAAAAGGAAAGAAAAGAAAAATAGGAATGAAGACCATAGAGAGGTGCCACATAATCCTTGTCTTGTTTCTCCTTTATATATATATATAAAGGAGACTTATAGGCATGCTTATGTGGCATGCTTCATATGCCAAGAAAAATATTTATCTTTTTTCTTCTATTTTTGAGTTTTTTTTTAATATTTTACAAGTCACTGTATTTATGAAGAAAACCAAAAATTGCACATTGAATATGGAAAATAAATAGCTATTAAGTGAGCAATGTATTTTTGCCTATTCATATTTTATTTTTCATACTATATATAATCTTCTCATTTTTTGGGAGGGTCTTATGATATGTTTTTTTCTTTTCTCCTTTATTTTCTTCTTTCTTTTTTGTTTGAATTTTATTTTCTATCTTTGATTTTAATGTACATTATCATTTTCTTATAAAAACGATGGTGAAGATGAAGTTGTTTGATATGAAGAGTTAACAATAGGATTTCACAATATTATCATGTGTATACTAATGTGTGGCTTAAATCCCATTCTTGATATGTTTAGTGTTTTGTTGGTATATTTTGTTTTTGATTGACTTGTCTCTATTTTGAGCTCTTAGTGTAGAAAAATCTTTAGTAGGAGTGATATCTCCGAATGAATCCTATTGGAGGTTCCAAGTACTG
Source organism: Capsicum pubescens (assembly GCA_030864215.1). NCBI lineage: Eukaryota > Viridiplantae > Streptophyta > Magnoliopsida > Solanales > Solanaceae > Capsicum > Capsicum pubescens. Next base: position 180,410,350 of record CM061539.1, on the reverse strand, counting down.
GATGAGAAACTTAAAAAAGAAAAAGAAAAACTTATTGCAGGAGTTTTTAGGTCAAATGAATTCGCAATTGTCCTATACTGAGATGGTACATATTCTTCGATTTTTAGAGAATTCAAATAAAACATAAATAGAAATATCAATTTATCAAATTATTTCTCTCCATAACTTTTACTTGATGCGAGGCATCTCAACAATCTCTCTTTGTAAAGAAAGAGATCTTCTCCATCTTTGTTCAAATATATATATCTCCATCTTCTTTAATTTCCCTAGTTAGAGTATATACCCAGCACAACATATAGCGCAATTACACATAGTCAGATTTATGATTTAAAGTTTTTAGAGTTCGGCTTTACAATTCTAGTGAAAATCCGATCAGTTTACTGTTCCGAAATCTATCAGAAGTTACTGATCCAGTAAAACCATATCATTAACACTACCTACACCTGGTCCTGTATTCAGCAATTTGTGGCTCCAAATATATATATCTATATATGCTTAATGAAGATTATATTCCTCTAAACTAATATTCGAAAATAGAATGGTATATACTCTAATGAAAACGACTGACTACGATTTCTTCCATGTAAATTTTATATGCTCATTAACAATGTTAACATAGGAAACTCCATCCGAATTACTCCTACCTCTTAAAATACTATATGGCCGGGTAACTCTTTACAAATTAATTACTAATTCCTGACAAGTCGATCTTTGTTTTATTCCCCATCTTTTCTGGGGGTAAATTTTATTTTCAAATCCTCTATACTCCACGATGTGAAAATATTAAAGTAGATTTTTTTGGAAGAATAGATTTAGAAAAGTATCTTGCATAAACATCTTGTAAAATTATGTAGATATTTTAGAGCAGCGTTAGAAGATAAGGACGACTAGATTTTTATCTTGAATAATGATATTCTAGAGTAGTAGAAGAACAAGTATAAATTAATAGGGGTGGTTTTATACATTTGTACCACACAAAAAAATACAAAAAACAAATTAATTCAAGTAGTCTTCTTCCCAATCTAAGTTTTTCACTTTAGTATTTCCTTCACCTCTCTAGTCTTTCCCTTCTTAGTTGAATCTTTCGATCTTAATTAACGATCTTGGTCTACCAGAAGGTCTCCCAAATTATACCTTTCTTCTGCTATTCTCTACACACAAGGATATTAATTTCCAGCATGTCTGTCTGCCAAAGATTTCAATTATTTTATAGGAATGTCCTCCATAAGCGTCATGCACTTTGTCATAAAGTTAGGACCATGTCAACATCTATGCATGTTGTATGTCATATTTGGCAGCTCTTCTATCCAATCCATGATAAACTAGGACAAATAAAATGTTAAGTGAAAAGTGGAACTTCTTTCCATAAGATAGAGATAATGAAGCAATTATGAATCATCTGTGTAGGATAGTTTGCATTTTTTGTTGGAGAAAGGGACACTAAATAATTTACTTCCAACTTTGTTGTTTGTGCTGGTCCAATAGTTTTGGAAGGAAAAAAAAAATGGATGGCGTAAGCAGTGGATAGTGCAAAGTATTGGTGGAAGAGGAGGCACACACTATATGTACTAATAGTTGAATATGGCAGACATACTTCCATAAGCTTTTTGAACAAAAGAGAGTGAAGAGAATATTATGCAGCTGGGTGATTTAGAGAACTATGAGAGAATCGAAATTTTGATTACTTGCAATTTGAGGAAGTTATTGTAATGACGGAGTCAGAATTTTTACTAACAGGGTTCAAAATCAATTATATATACATAAAAAATAATTTTAATCATCTATAAATAGTATAATTTGGCGAAATCAGGATTTTAGATTTGTGGGTTGAGAATTTTAGGACAAAGAGTAAAAAGCAAAAACACTAGTAAAAAGGAAAAACACTAGGTGTTGCTGGTGAGGTTTGAACCCACACATCTGGGGCGGAAGACATTTTATCCTCACCTCTCCTCCGTACCAACGTCCCATGTTTGTATGTGGGTTTGCAACTATATATTTTATAGGAATATATTAGTTTTGAATTTATAGTATAAATACAGGGTCTACGTAAAAATTACTAGATTCGGCCAAACTCCCCAAATACACTATTGCTCAGCCTCTGTCTGCCCTGGGTTGAAGGCTTGTTTGATCAAGTTGTGGACTAACATTAAGAGTAGGGGGTACACATGCACCCTCTAGCTTCGAGAAAAACTCTGTATATATAGTTTGTATATCTAATATCATCCTGTTATGTAAAATATATGTTGTGCACCCACAAAAATAACTTATTTGGCTGGTGAGATGGTTGGGCATGCCACTTAAAAGTTAATCTTATTACCTGATTGCTCAAGTTCGAACCCTAACAACAACGTTTCCTTATTGCTCCTTTTCCCATTTTCCAAATTACACTGTTTGCATTATTGTGCAAATGTATATATTTATCTTTTAATTAAAAAAGACTCTCTATTTAGTAGTCATTTATTTTCATCTTTTCTGTTGGTGAAATTACAATAAACTTACAACTGAAAATTACAAGTGAAGAAAATTAAAAAAAACTATCATCGGCTGAGGCGCGGATATCTCGCTCACTTTAAGGAGATTCAAGCCCACTGCAACAAATATTTCACTGGTCCAGCATTAATCGTCTTGACTTGTCCCCTTCAGGATACAACAACCTTCTCACAATAACTCAACAACTCTGGACAAGAGTTGAGTTCAAAGCTCCACAAAAAGAAACACTTTCCTATCAACTAATGAACTCAAAAAGAAACACCTCACTTTCAACTAATGAACTTTTTTTTTTACTATCTTTTGTGAACTCTATATTATCTTATGTACGTATATCCCAAAACCATGTAAGACTACCTCTATTTATAGGAGAGGAAGTCTTCCATGCAATGAATATAAGAATGAATAGGAGTAGTAAAGATAGAATATCAATGACTTAGAGGTTACAAGAGTTACATGAGTTACAAGTCATAAAGTGTAAGATAATGAAAGAATAAAAATAGAAGTTACATGAAATTTATGTCCATATTCTACCATCACTAACTATGATGTTTAATGAAACAAATGAATGGGAGTAAAGAGGCTGCATGTTGTGGAAGTGCAACTGTTGGGCAATAAAAGGCACATATTGCATGTCTGCAAACGTGCAATTTTTTTTTTTCTTTTTTAACTCAACCTTCATTGATCATTGATGTGCAATAAGTTACAAGTTTAGTCTGGTATCCCAGACTGAGTATAAGAGCATTGAGATGAGGCTAATATGAAAGTGGTAATCCTACCCAAAAGAGGTCTAGGAGGCCAAGGCCTCTAAGGGGGATCATATACAATGTGATTATCCGGGACAACTTTGGTTCTTAGGGACGGGATACCCCATCTATCCAAATTGGTCAGACCTTTCACTTCGAGGGGCAAGACAGAGAAGGAGTTAAAGATTTGAATGTCATTACTTCTATGACTCCAAGAGGCGAGCTTGTCAGCTGGCTTATTAGCCTCTCTAAAGAAATGAGTAATATGAGAGTCACTATCTTCAAGTAGTTTCTGAATATCATCAACAATACTAGATATCTTCCACGGAGTCTTCCAAATGTTTTTTATGCAATTCGTTAGAAGAAGGGAGTCAGTTTCTACCCAAACATGTCTGGGGTCATTATTGAAGCACCACCTCAGGCCAAATAGCATTGCAGTAGCTTCGGCATAGTTGCTGGAACCTTGGCCTAAAGGTATCGCATAGGCAAAAATAATTTTCCCTGTGTGATCTCTTACCATTCCGCCTCCCCCACAATTTCCATTAATACAACTTCCATCACTGTTGAGTTTTAACAAGTTCGTTTGGGGTCTAATACACTTGACGATGGTCGTCTTTGCTTGGTGAATATCTTGATTGCAGGCTTGGCAGATTGAGTTCCAAGTGTCTCTAATCCTCGCACTTCCAAATTTCTTCCTCAAAACCTACAAAATATTGAATAATACGTTAGAGGATGATTGATATAACGAAGGTCTTTTTCCTTCATATTTGTTATTACATCTTGCACGCCAAATTTCCCAACAAATAAATGCAGGAGTAATTTTAATTATGAGTGAGCAGAAGGGATTTTTGGTCCTGTGATTCCACCAATTGAGCATTGTGAACTTCAAATTGGGGTTACTCGTTCTTATCCCGAGAGGACCTGCAAAAGAAGACCACATTTTTTTAGCAAAGTCTCCATGAAAAAATAAGAGATTAACTGGTTCAAGTTCGGTGGCAATTCTACTACTGTTACAACAATAACACTTGGGATCCATGTGGATCCCAAGCCTAGCAACATTCTTGTCCGTGGAGAGTTTATTATGGACGGCTCTCCAGGTGAGGAAAGACATCTTAAAGGGTATGTTGTTGTGCCAGAGCCTGCTATCAAGGTTGTTGGGATCTCTTTCTTGCCTCAATTCCCTCCAAGTTGAACATAGAGAGAATTTTCCAGTATGGGAAAGAGTCCACACTGGTTTTTCCTCTTTATTGTTGTTTATACTAGGATTTTTTTGTTCTAAAATCCTTCGTTTTAGATCGTCAGGTAATGGAGTGTTCAACTTATTCCAGTCCCATTCTCCATTTTGAAGAACTTCTTTAACCTGCAAATCTAAAATGTCTGTATTGTTGTCAATTTGTTGATAGAGGGGGCCGAGGTTACTCCAGTTATCATACCAAAAGGATACCTCCCCTTTACCAACCATCCAGAGAATGTTATGATCAATCACCTTCCCAGTAGCACGGAGAGCTTTCCAGGAGGAAGATTGCACTTTTTGCCAGTTTGCATTCACCGGATGATTCCCGACCATGTATTTGGCTTTTATAAATTCGCTCCATAGAGAGTTAGAGGTTCTTAAAGACCACCACTGTTCAGCACTGAAGGATTGACAAATATCCGAGAGCTTTCTAAAGTTGGTGCCTTGTTCATTGAAGGGATAACAAAGGTTGTCCCAAGAAACCCAATGATGTTTACCACCGCTGTCTAACCCCGACCAAAAAATTCTATTTAAAAATTTCTCAATAGTTTCAAGGGTGCCCTTGGGCGGAGTAACCACTGATAATAGGTGAATAGGAAGAGCCATGAGGATATGTCTAATAAGAATGGCCCTTCCCCTTGTAGAAAGAAGTTTAGTGTGCCAACCCCTAATTCTACTAGTAACTTTGTTCATAATGTCAGAAAAATAGGAAATTTTCTTCTTCCCTGCAGTGATAGGACACCCAAATATTTGAAGGGAAAATTCTGGTGGTTCATCCTAGTGATGTTACGAAGCCTGACAATATCACCAGGTCTAGTGTTCTCAGCAACAACAAAGCCACTCTTGTTTCTGTTTATAAGTTGACCGGAGATATCTTCATAGGATTTGAGGGTCTCAAGAACCATTTTAAGAGTTTTTTTCCCTCCATTACAGAACAAAATGGTGTCATCCGCAAAGGCTAGATGGTTGATATGGGGGCCATTATCTCTCATGTAGAAGCCTTTGTAGCCTGGTTTTCCCCGGAGATCATTAACACAAGAGAGTCCACTAGTTAAAGTAAGACTAGCATGCATAATGAGGGTTTGCTCTGCATTGAACCTTCACTTAGTAATACAGTAATTTTTACTCCAGAGTCGTATTGATCTCAGACTTGAACTATGACTGCTTTGGGAAAATAAAAAGTTACTGCTTACACTTAATAGTCAAAGTGCTGACATGAGCTTTATAGCCAGCACGTTACGGCCTTGTGCTATCCCGATTTTAATGAGTGTCTTTTGAGAATGAGCCTAATTCTCATAGGAAGCGGCCTACATCCACACTCATATAGGTAAAATTCGTCGAGAGTGCTTCTGTAATTTTAGCACCCCACTCATACGAGCTACAGATTTTCATTAATAATTTATAAACTCAACCTCACAATCATTACAGGTAATTGCACTCACACCATAGAGAGGGATAAAAAGATAGTGCATTTTTCACAACAAGTCATCATGTGATTCGTTTTTCCCATTGAACCTGGTTATAGGATCTCTAGTCCCCAGGTTGGGTTTCCTCACATATGACTTAAGATTCAGTAGGTTTCAATCCCATCCCCCTCGATGTGCTCCAGACCTTTTCTCTTGCTAAGACCTTAGTCAACAGATCTGTTAGATTATCACAAGATTTAACATGATCAATATTAATGGTACCATTTGTCAAATATGATCTCATATTACTATGTTTTCTCTGTATAAGTCTAGATTTATTGTTGTAATAACGGTTTTGAACTCTACCAGTAGCAGCGGTGCTATCACAATAAATTAAAATAGGAGGAATTGGTTTTTCAAAATAAGGTATTTGAAATAATAAATCTCTTAACCAATTCGCTTCCTCACTAGCTGAAGCTAAAACAACTAGTTCAACCTCCATGGTAGAGTTAGCAATAATAGTTTGCTTTTTAGACTTCCAACAGACACTACAAGAAATACAGTTTTTTGTGACGACTTTCAGTGGCGACACAAACAGTTGCCACAAAAGCTAGCATTTCTGTGGCGACATATAAGGGTTGCCACAAAAGGTATAAGATTTAGGGGCGACCGTCAAAGTCGCCACTAATAGTGACATATTTAGTGGCGACTATGCGTAGGTCGCCACAAAAGGTATAAGATTTAAGGGCGACCGTTAAAGTCGCCCCTAATAGTGACATATTTAGTGGCAACTATGCATAGGTCGCCATAAAAGGTATAAGAATAGTGACATATTTAGTGGCGACTATAAAGTCGCCACTAATAGTGACATAGGTCGCCACAAAAGGTATAAGAATAGTGACATATTTAGTGGTGACTATGCGTAGGTCGCCACAAAAGGTATAAGATTTAGGGGTTACCGTTAAAGTCGCCACTAATAGTTACTATATAGTGGCGACTATGCGTAGGTCGCCACAAAAGGTTTAAGATTTAGGGGCGACCGTTAAAGTCGCCACTGATAAGACTCTCAGCTTGAGATATTTTACAACATTAGTTACAAATAAAAATTATTTACGATAATAATAAAAATATAGAATAATTAATGATATAAATTAAAAGGCCGAAAAGTTCAAACTGTAAACCAAATCAAAAGTTCAAATTTTCATTTTGCATTGTTTTTTTCTTAAAAAAATAAATTAAGTTATTTGTAAATATATTTTGGATATATATTTTATATATAGACAATCCACATTCATGATTTAAAAATGTACAAATTATTATGGTACTTTTTAGTATCATCTTTTTAAATTTATTAATTCAAATATGACATTTTACATAATTTTATTAATATTTATTAATATTTTTCACGTAAATATTCACACTCACAATTTACAAATATATTGTCTATTATTATTATATTTACTATAATTGTTATTGTTCTTCTTCTTATTATCGACAGTTTTTATAATAATTTTGACGTAACATTAATTTATTTTAATAGGACGTCTCATTATTATTATGATTATTATATTTATTAAACTAGCAACCACTTTTATCCAATTTTTCTTTCTTGTGTTTAATTTTTGTAGAGAAGTATTATGTTATTTATTATTTCCCTAAATTTTGATGGATACAATTATTGGGTATCTAGTAAAAAATATTTTCTTTGTCCTACTTTATTAAAATTATAAAATGGAAAAAAAGGCCAATAACATACAAGAAGAAAATAAAAAGTATAGTTACAATAGGCAACAACAAAACAAACTCATATAATCTTTCCATTTCATCTACATCCAGAACAAAAAAAAAAGTGGATAAATGGAGATTTGAGAGAGAAATTGAGAAAAAGAGAGGTACAGAGAGAACAGTGAGAGGGGGGAGATCGGAGACGGAGAGAGAGGGGTCAGAGACCGGCGAGTCTTCGCCTGAATCTCGCCGGAAAAGGGGTCATCCACCGCCGAGAAACACCACCAGCCCCCTTCCCCACGTTTTCCGATCGAACCATCGCCAGAAACGTCCCTTCCCCAAAACCCAATCAAAACCAGCTTCAACGCACTCCAAATCCCCTCGAAAAAAACCCGACCAATATTCAACAAGAGCAGTCACCCCGCTCCCTTTTCGGCGACTATTCATCAAAAATCCATCGGAAAACGACACGAGATGAGTTCTGTTCTTTTCAGTTTGTGATTCTTGGTTCTATTTTGGAGAGGCAACGCAAAGGGCGTTAGATCGAAGTTGGATTTGTTCGTTTGGTTGACGTTTGTTTGAGATTCCGGTGGCGACGTCGAACAAGTTGGATTTGAAATAAATTGAGGTCCATTTCTTATCTCTCTCTCAATTAATTTTAATTTTATGATATTTTGGTGTGTTAAATTCATAGTGTGGATTTTGTTTTCATTGATTTTGAGATAGTATCACGATAGGTTGAAGTTGGTAGGCAAACGATAGGTTGGGTAGACAAACATTAATTCTTGCTAATTCAGCTAGCTTATACAGATTCTGTTGCACAAGGCCTGCAACCAGATCAAATTATCTTCACAGATATTGCAATGAAACAAGAGCCTAGCGTTCACTGGACACTGATGGTATCTTGGGTTTTAATGAATTATAATGTATACCTTTTTCTGTCTGGTCAGCAGAAAGCTATGCCCGTGCTTACATTTCCCGAGCTTAGGAGTTGTGTCCGTTTGCAGTCCTTTATGTGATTTGGGTGTTGTTTGGTTCATTTTTGCATTTGGGGTTTGCTTAGTTTTGGCATATTAAGGCCTAACCACACCATCAAAGTTTGTTGTTTCTATATTTTTCATTAAGTATTGTTGAAGTTGTGGACTTTATTTGATTTGGGTGTTGTTGAGGTTTACTTAGTTTTAGCATGTTAAGGCTTAATCACACCATCAAAGTATTTTTGTTTTTATATTTTCTGCATTAAGTTGTGAACTTAATGGGATTTGGATGTTGTTTTAGTGTTGTTTTGTTCATTTTGTCATGTGGGTTTTGCTTAGTTTTGGCTTTGAACTTTATATGATTTGTTGGGTGTTGTTTTAATGATATCTAGTTCATTTTGGCATGTCGGATTTCGTTATTTTTGGCTATGCACTGATTCAGTAACTGACCAGAAAAAAAGATAGCATATTAAGGTCTAATCACACCATTAAAGTCTTCTTATTTTTATATTTTTTCAACAAGTATTCTTGAAAGTTGTGAACTTTTTGTGATTTGATTGTTGTTTTAATGTTGTTTTGTTCATTTTGGCATGTGGGTTTTACATAGTTGGCTACATTACTAATTTCATTGATAAACGACTTTCGTCTTGGTTCTTCATTGAACAATAGCTTACCTAGAGAAAGCTTAGCTACAAGGCTAATTCTCAACTCTTCACATCTGCTCTGCTGCTACTGGTTTAGTCTGGAATGAGCAAACTAGAACTTCATTTTTGGTTGCGGTTGGAGGGGTGTGGAGGGGCTTCTTATCCTTTGATAAACATATAATTTTCATTTGCACAGATTGTAAAAGTAAAGAAGATTCATATCTGGTTTAAGAAATTTTCCTCATTTCTATAATCAATTTGCATAGAATAATAATATAAACACAAATTTTGGTAGCCTTGTCAAGTTATTGCCCCACTGAGTTTTATCTCGTTTCAGTGTAAATAACTCAATACCAAAGAAGATGGATCATATGTTAATGAAGTGGCAAAAGAGATTTGTGTAAGTACTCTGTTGAGCAATTTTTATCGTTTTAACATTGTGTTGTTGAATCTATAGTCTAGTGAAGCCGTGTGGGACTCTTTTGATTCACTAGCATTGTTGCCTTGTTATTATCTCATTTTCTTGTTCAAAACACAAACTCAAAGTCTAGTGAAGCCGTGTGAGGCCTATTTCTATTCACTAGCATTGTTACGTTGTCTTTCATCTAATTTTCTTGTTCAAACACATAAACTCAACGTCTAGTGAAGCTATGTGAGGCCTATTTAGATTCACAAGCACCTTATTTTTCATCTTGTTGTTATTGTGTTGGTTGGAATCTGTTGATACACACATAGTCTTGTATCAATACGGCATTACAATATCCATTGTTGTAACGCTCTGTGAAGCGTATTTATATGTATTCTGGTTAGCTGACAGGTTTTTGATAGGCCTATTTACAGAGGAAACTCTGGCAATTTTTTTTAAAAATTTTGAGAGAACAGAATTTTAGGACCACATAATGGATAAAATGAAGTGGAAGTTAAGTAAATGATCTCATGAGTGTCTTAGATAATTCTTAAGTAAATCCTTAAGAAAAAATGTGTTAGGAATTGATATGCCTAGCATGAATAAGTTTGGTGGTGTTAGCTGAATTGAGATTTTTTTTTTACTGGCCAGATCTTTTTGTTAGTTTCATTGTCCTTTTATTCTATTTTGGTTTAACTAAGAGTAGTTAAAAAAGAAGTTCATTTTCTGGAAAATAGAAAAAGGCAGAATTTTTATTGAGTCAAAGTTCCTAAGCTTTCTTAATGTAATTCATCATTTGAGGAATTAAAAGTCTTATCATTTTGGAAGAGCCAGTCTGATAAGTATGTTTTTATCCCCATTTGTAATATGAGTATTGAGGGAGATTACCACAGGGGCAAACTAGTTTGTGCATTCTGGAATCTTTAATGTATTCCGTAGTATTTTAATTCAAAGATATTGTTGTCATCTCTTTAACAAAACAACATTAAGATTTCTCAAATCATTTCTTGCATTTTAACAAGTTAAAATTGAAACTTTGCTTTATTTTTTATTTCAGGGACAGGTAATTTCATGATGGAAATTGTTAGCCATGAGAAGTTTGAAGATATTTTGTGATTTTCTTTCTCATATGTATATCACATTGATTTGTTACCCATTAAAAACTATATAATTCTCTTCTGGCGAAATATATTTTAATATCGTCTTTGTACCTTTAAGTACTGTAGTTGTATTATTGGCAACGAAGCAGACAATATATAATTTATATTTTTTTGGGGGGCGGAAAAGTGAGTATTAGTGGCGACCCATAGTTGCCACAAAAAAAGTGAGTATTAGTGGCGACCCGTAGTCGCCACAAACAGGGAGTATTAGTGGCGACCCATAGTCGCTGCATGATGATAGGCGAATTTACACGCCTATAGTGCTATATTTTTCCCATATTTTAGCTAAGTTTTGAGGACAAATTATATAATTCATGCACTTTTAGTCCTTTTTCCTGTAAGTGAGCTAACGAACATGATTAGCAAGTTTTCAGGTATAAATGATGCAGAATTCAGCATTTTATGGATAACTTGACGCCAAAGAAAGCTTCACGAAAGGAGAAAAGCAAAGCTTGGACGCCAAGGACCAAAAGTGGCGCATGGAAAATCTATCCCGGGCAAAAACAACATTTCTGAAGACTTTGGGGACTAGCAGTAACTTATTAGGATTAGGATAATGATACATTAACCTAGTACAATTGGGTTAAGTATTACATTAGCTTGTTAGGATTAGGATAAAGATACATTAACCTAGTACAATTGGGTTAAGTATTTCATTAGCTTAGTAGTATTTGGTTAAGCATTTCATTAGCTTAGTAGGAATAGGATATGGGTATTATAAATACCCTATCTTGCTAGAGATTTTAGACATCTTCTTACATTCAATTCTATTCTATTCTACTTCTAAGACATTCTAGTTCTAAACAATAATTCTTCCATTAATTCTATTTTTCTTCTTCTACTCATCTATTCAATTCTTAAATTCCGCAACAAGAGAAACGTTACCTTGCTAAGGAATTCACGCCTAAACGCCTACCACACCATTATAAACGTGAAATCTTAATTGTGGTATAACAACAATGTCAATTGTGATTTCCTTCGCACTCATGGGTAACTAAACTTCTCTGTTGGGGTTATGGAAGCCGAATGAGATACTATCTATTGTTGTGAGCTTGTGAGTTCGTGACACGTATGCTGCTTATATCATTATTCTCTTCATCTTAATCTAAATTCTTTGTGGTTGAAAACGCAAGAATACGCCAGTATAACATTTAACTTGTTCGAAAGAAAGGTTATCTGTCTGGAAAAGAGATAATGTCAAGGTAGTAGGGTCCCATCCCCTATTAAAAAGTTAGTGTCGTAACTGGATTAACCTCTTGGAGAATTCGTACCGTTAGACACGCTTTAAGCTTGAAAGAGTTAAAGTGAAATAATCCTCGAATAGGTCGAAAGACGCCTGGATTTACCATCGAATACAATTCTCTATAAGTACATGCATGTCTGAATTCCGCACACTTATAGCCAATAGAGACGTATAACTCAGAAGGTGGACATAACCCCAACTTCTCAATTCTCATCGTTTACATCTTACTAAACATTCTTTCTTTTTACTTTGCTATTTCCGTTTTTTTTCTACTATTTGGTTACATTACTTGCACAACAAGACTCCCCCCTTTTACGAGACTTGCACTAAAAGTCTAGTAATCTTTGCTTACTTGTTGACCAAGCTATTCCCTGTGGGATCGATACCCAACCCAGTTGGGTTCTATATTTGACAAACGACCGCTTTACACTCCTACGAGAGTTGTAGATTGTGCGTTATCAAAAATTGGCGCCGCTGCCGGGGAATACGAGTGTCAATTAAGTTTGTGATAATTACTAGACCCTTTGGTCAAAGACTCTCGTACTTTTACTTTTAGTTGTTGTTTATGTTAGGTTTGTTCAGTGCATCAATGGATGCACAACGTGAAATTGAAAGGATGGCTGCTCAAGTGCATCAACAGAATATTGATAATCCAGGTCGGGCAACAAATCCTGATGATGAGGACCTGGGCGATGAGGAGCTACTAAACCCACGGCATACTGCTGAGATGGTGGCACCCATGCAGAGAAGAGATCGTCAAGCTAGGTTTAGGCCTGAACGCCGAGCTGTGAAAATACCGTTCGATGATGATGATGATGATCTTAATGGAGCTGGTGCCACAGGAGCCATTATTCTTCCGCCATTAGCCCCCGGAGCCAAGTTCAACATCACGAGCACCATGATTCAGTTATTGCAACTCAAGGGATTATTTGGTGGATTAGCAGGCGATGATCCGAATATGCATCTCATCAACTTTATTTCTACATGTAAGTCGTTTGACAATCCTGGCGTTGGTCAGAATGCAATTCGGTTATGCTTATTTCCATTGTCTCTATCTGGGGAGGCAACTCTATGGTTGAATAGGCTGACTCCTGATTCTATTACAAATTGGAGGCAATTGAGAGACGCTTTCCTCGAAAGATTCTTTTCGCCATCCAAAAGAGCACAATTGAGAGATGAAATCAGCAACTTTCGTCAGCTTCCAACTGAAGCCCTTCATGAAACATGGGAGAGGTTCAAGACAAAGCTAGCGAGGTGCCCAAACCATCATATGACTAATGTTCACCTAATGGAGATACTTTACAGAGCCTTGAATTCAATAACTAAACCAGTTGTGGATAATGCGGCTGGAGGATCATTCATGGATCTCACCTTTGGTCAGGCAATCAATATGCTAGATCGGATGACGAAGCAAAGTAGAGCTTAGCATACCAGGGATTCTGAGGTAGCAAGCCCCACTTTATTTATAGGCATGACTGCAGACCAAAGGAGAAGAGAAGAAGAACGTGATCAAGATATGGCGCATATGAAGACACAAGTGGATCTTCTTACAAAGCATCTATTATCAAGGAAGAACGAAAAAGTCAAAGCTGTTGCGTCAAAAGGAAGAGACGAATCTGATTCGAAAGAAGAAGCCAACTACTTAAACAATCAGGGGGGTTTCCGAGGTAATACCTAAGGAAACCAAGGTCGGAACTATTATGATAAATATGGAAACAAGGACCAAGGTAGTTGGAAGAACAAGAATGACAAGAGTGGTTTGTACGTCCCCCCAGGAAGACGCGACACCACTACATTCGGTTCTGGAAATATGGAAGAGATGATGGCTAAACTGTTGAAAGGAGTGGAGGCAACCAGCGCGGGAGTAACGGAGGTAATAAATGATTTGTCCTCAATGAAGCAATTGGTTGACTCACATTCCACTTCAATAAAGCAAATAGAGCAGCAATTAAGCCAACTTTCAGCAACACTCAATCAAAGAAAGGCTGGCACTCTACCTAGCAACACTGTGCAAAATCCAAGGAACGACGGATCATGCATGGCTATTACTACCAGGAGTGGTAAGGTGCTGGAAAATTCATCCCAAAGCAAGCAAGTGGCCAAAAATAAGGAAGATAATGACGCCATAGAAGCTGACCAAGACGTCCATGACGTCACCCCTAGTAGGTTGCAGCCTGAAACTACCAAAAGTCGTAAGAAAGAGGAGAAGAAAGCCATGGAGAAAACAATTCCATATCCACCACCACCTTTTCCTCAAAGATTGAAGAAGCAGGCGGATGATACAAGGTTCAGCAAATTCATGACGATGTTAAAGCAACTGACTATTAATGTTCCGTTGGTGGAGGCACTTGAACAAATGCCTGGGTATGCGAAATTTATGAAGGATCTTTTGACAAAGAAGCGGGCAGTAAGCTATGAGCCGGCAGATAATATTCATCATTGCAGTGCAATTGCCACAAGGTCCTTAGTACAGAAGAAGGGAGACTCTGGTGCTTTCACTATTCCTTGCACGGTTGGATCTATGAATTTTGCTAAGACATTGTGCGATTTGGGAGCTAGAATCAATTTGATGCCACTATCCGTCTATAGAAAGTTGGGGTTGGGCGACCCTACTCTAACCAATATGCGGCTCGTGATGGCAGATAGGTCGGTAAAACGACCTGTGGGTATCTTGAATGATGTGTTGGTGAAGGTGTCTACCTTCATTTTTCCTGCAGACTTTGTGATTTTGGATTGCGAGGTGGATTCTGAAGTACCCATAATCTTGGGACGTCCTTTCCTTGCAACGAGAAGTGTTCTTATTGACATGAGAGCTAATGAGCTTTTATTTCGGTTGAATGACGAAGTGGTCCGCTTTGATATATGCAAAGCAATGAAGCAACCCAGCGATATGAATGTGTTCTCTGTAGCTGATGTTCATCATGAGGATAAGAAAGCATTATGTGTAGAGAAACAGCTTACTGTTGAGCCATTGTCTGCTGCGCCACTGAATGTTGAGCATGAGGACGATGAAGATTATGAAGAACTTATGGGTGCTCTAACAGAAATAGAGTCCTATTCCCATACTTCTAAGCAACCGGACTGTGATCTTAATAATCAACCGTCACCAACAGCGAAGACTTCCCTTGAAGAGCCACCAATCCTAGAATCGAAAGAGCTCCCCGATTATCTAAGGTATGTGTTCTTGGAAAGTATAAATATACTTCCGGTGAGTGCGGATGATTTAAGTAAACAGCACGTAGAGGCTCTCATCTCTGCTCTGAAGAGATACATGAGAGCTATGGGTTGGACTATTGATGATATAATTGGTATCCCTCCTAGGATAGGCATGCACAAGGGTCATCTCGAAGAAGATTGCATGCCTACAAGTAAGCCTCATTATCGTCTGAATCCATTCAGAAAATGATCAACCATCTATCTCGATGAAGTCTAAGTAATCGAGATAGCTATGTCGTGTCGCGACAATAAATCAAGCGCTAGATGGGAGGCAACCCATCGTTTATCGTTTTTCATTTTTCTTTCGTGCTATTACGTGTTTGCTTTTGATAAATAAAAATCCAAAAATAAGAGTCGTGCCACGACCAAAACTAAGGCGCTTGATGGGAGGCAACCCATCGTTCTAATCATTTTTATTGTTTTTGAGCAAATGTAGGTGCAAGAGGTGTAAAACGAAGAGATTGGTTTCAAATTTTAATTTGGACGTATTGCATGTTCAAGGTGGTAAGTGAGGAATGAAGAAGCAAAAGGCTATGGATTGGGCATTGCTTATGAAAATATAGGCAACAAACAAGGCTAGGCCTAGGTAAAACTAGGCCACGAACAAGGCAAGGCCTATACTATGGCCTAAGGTCTCGGAATCTAGTGTGCCATAGCATAGGCGCCGCCCATGCCCAAGTATGCCATAGCATAGGCGCCGCCTATGCTAATGCCTTTTGTCTCTGAATATCATATGCCATGCTAAAGGCGCCGCCTATGCTCACCAAATGCTTTGCAAAAGGCGCCGCCTATGCTCACCAAATGCTTTGCAAAAGGCATGGCCTATGCTATGGCATTCTGCTCAACTAGGCAAAACATTAGTGGTAGAATAAAAGAAAGTAGAAAGGTTGTTTGAAAGAAAAGTGTTAATGATACAATGTGATGTATTAAAGCGCTTAGGAACATAGTAACTATTTCTGGCCAAAATAGTCCTACCCGTCCCTTAGCCTACATTACAACCATCAAAAGACCTATTTGATTCTAAGCTTAGCATTCTGACATTTAGTGGAGCATTACACTAAGGGCAAGCCTATGGTCATCAGTTGCTGCATATGAATTCTTTGTGAGAGTGAGAGCAAGGATATTTTGATACCATGTTTGAAAAATATGCTATACTTGTGAGTGATTATGGGTAATATATTGTGAGACACACATGGTTGATGAGTTTTGGGTAGTTGTGTATGATTCTTTGTGCCTTAACCTTTGAATATGAGTTGACCACCATCACGAGTCTATGCTAGAGGTTAAACTGTTTCTACTAATGATCGAAAAACTACTCTTTGTTGATAATTGTTGTGCTTGTCTTGACGAATATTTTGTGTTGTTGCTGTGAAACCCTAAGTTGATGTTTAGAGGGACATGATATTTTGTTCGAGGACGAACAAAGCTTTAAGTGTGGGGTGTTGATGATAGGCGAATTTACACGCCTATAGTGCTATATTTTGCCCATATTTTAGCTAAGTTTTGAGGACAAATTATATAATTCATGCACTTTTAGTCCTTTTTCCTGTAAGTGAGCTAACGAACATGATTAGCAAGTTTTCAGGTATAAATGATGCAAAATTCAGGATTTTATGGATAACTTGATGCCAAAGAAAGCTTCACGAAAGGAGAAAAGCAAAGCTTGGACGCCAAGGACCAAAAGTGGCGCATGGAAAATCTATCCCGGGCAAAAACAACATTTCTGAAGACTTTGGGGACTAGCAGTAACTTATTAGGATTAGGATAATGATACATTAACCTAGTACAATTGGGTTAAGTATTACATTAGCTTGTTAGGATTAGGATAAGGATACATTAACCTAGTACAATTGGGTTAAGTATTTCATTAGCTTAGTAGGATTTGGTTAAGCATTTCATTAGCTTAGTAGGAATAGGATATGGGTATTATAAATACCCTATCTTGCTAGAGATTTTAGACATCTTCTTACATTCAATTCTATTCTATTCTACTTCTAAGACATTCTAGTTCTAAACAATAATTCTTCCATTAATTCTATTTTTCTTCTTCTACTCATCTATTCAATTCTTAAATTCCGCAACAAGAGAAACGTTACCTTGCTAAGGAATTCACGCCTAAACGCCTACCACACCATTATAAACGTGAAATCTTAATTGTGGTATAACAACAATGTCAATTGTGATTTCCTTCGCACTCATGGGTAACTAAACTTCTCTGTTGGGGTTATGGAAGCCGAATGAGATACTATCTATTGTTGTGAGCTTGTGAGTTCGTGACACGTATGCTGCTTATATCATTATTCTCTTCATCTTAATCTAAATTCTTTGTGGTTGCAAACGCAAGAATACGCCAGTATAACATTTAACTTGTTCGAAAGAAAGGTTATCTATCTGGAAAAGAGATAATGTCAAGGTAGTAGGGTCCCACCCCCTATTAAAAAGTTAGTGTCGTAACTGGATTAACCTCTTGGAGAATTCGTATCGTTAGACACGCTTTAAGCTCGAAAGAGTTAAAGTGAAATAATCCTCGAATAGGTCGAAAGACGCCTGAATTTACCATCGAATACAATTCTCTATAAGTACATGCATGTCTGAATTCCGCACACTTATAGCCAATAGAGACGTATAACTCAGAAGGTGGACATAACCCCAACTTCTCAATTCTCATCGTTTACATCTTACTAAACATTCTTTCTTTTTACTTTGCTATTTCCGTTTTTTTTCTACTATTTGGTTACATTACTTGCACAACAAGACTCCCCCCTTTTACGAGACTTGCACTAAAAGTCTAGTAATCTTTGCTTACTTGTTGACCAAGCTATTCCCTGTGGGATCGATACCCAACCCAGTTGGGTTCTATATTTGACAAACGACCGCTTTACACTCCTACGAGAGCTGTAGATTGAGCGTTATCACTGCAAAAAGTCATTTTTAAAACAAAAATAAAATTCAACCTTTTGTGGCGACAAAAGACCGCCACTAAATCATTGTTTTGTGGCGTATTTGCTTGCTTTTTTGTGGCAACTTTTGTCGTCACAGAATGTATGTTTTGTGGCGACTTACATATGTCGTCACAAAATACTTTTAGTTACGAAAGTAATTGCTACGACCCTAATGTCGCTGCTAAATATATTTAGTGGCGACTTTTGGTTCTTTTGCGACGACTTTTGTCATCACTAAAAAACAGATTTCTTGTAGTGAGATAGCACCACCACCCAAAGTAAATATATAATCAGTAGTTGATAAGGAATCACCTAATAAAGTATTTCAATCCGCATCACAAAAGCCTTTAAGTACAATAGGATATTTGTTATAGAACAAACCATAATTTTTCGTTCCAATTAAATATCTCATTACTCTATTTATAGCTTGCCAATGTTCATTACCTGGCTTGCTAGTAATCCTGCTAAGTACTCCTACTGCATATGCAATATCAGGCCTAATGCAATCAGTTGCATATCTCAAACTTTCAATTATGCTAGCATATTCCTTTTGATTTATTACATCAGTTTCACTTTCAACAGGAAATAGGTGAACACTAGAATCAAATGGAGTTACAACATTCTTGCAATTAAGGAAATTATATTTTTTTAATATTTTCTCAACATACTGTGACTGGTCAAGGAAAAATCCATCACACGTTCTAGTAATTTTTATTCCAAGAATAAAATTTGTCTTACCAAGATCTTTCATATCTAAATGGCTTCTAAGAATATTTTTAGTTTCATCAATAATATTCATGTTAGAGCCAAAGATCAATAAATCATCAACATATACGCAAATAATAACATGCGAATTATTCCAAGACTTATGATATATGCACTTATCACATTCATTTGTTTTAAACCCATTATCAATCATGCAGGAATCAAACTTTTCATGTCATTGCTTTGGTGCCTGTTTTAAGCCTTATAGGAATTTATTAAGTTTACACACTTTGCTTTCTTGGACAGCCTCAACAAAATACTCGGGGTGTTTCATGTAAATCTCTTCATTTAGGTCTCCATTTAAAATAATAGTTTTTACATTCATTTAATAAATTTGTAAATAAAAAATTATCGCAATAGCAACTAAGAGTTTAATGAATGTAATTCTAGTTACTGGTGAAAAAGTATCAAAAAATTCTAGGTCTTCTAGTTGTTTAAAACCTTTAGCCACTAGCCTAGCTTTATATTTATCAGCATATCCATCCGGTTTTAACTTTTTACGTAAGATCCATTTACATCCTATTATTTTACAACCCGGTGTTAAATCAACTAGCTTCCAAGTTTTATTGGAAATTAGCGATCCCATTTCATCATTTACAGCCTCTTTTCAGAAAATAGCATCATGTGAAGACAAAACTTCTTTTAAAGTGATAGGGTCATATCCAACGTTAAAAACATAATAATCAGAACGAAAATCTTTTTTTACTCTAGCTTGTTTACTTCTTCTTAAATCAAAATCATCATTTTCATTATTTTTCAAAGTAAAAGTAGAAGAACTAGGTAGTGACAAAATATTTTTTTCAATCCTATGACCCCCACTATTTTTAGCATTAAAATAGAATTTATTTTCATGAAAAATAGCATCACCTGATTCTATTATCACATTATCTTCAAGATTAAAAAATCTATAGGTTGTACTATTTGAATTATAACCAAGAAAAGCACAAGTAGTAACTTTTTTACCCAACTTAGAGATTTTAGGATCCATTAACCTTACATAGGCTAAGCAACCCCAAACTCTTAGATATCCCAAATTTGGCTTATGACCTTTCCACAACTCAAAAGATATTAATTTGGTCTTTTTATGAGGCACACGATTCAACACATAACAAGCAGTCAAAAGAGTTTCACCCCAAAAACTTAAAGGGGCTCAAGACTCAATTAGCATGGTATTTGTCAACTCAACCAAAGTTCTATTCTTTCTTTCCGCTACACCGATAGATGCAGAAAAATAAAGAGGAGGAGTTTCATGAATTATACCCAATGATCTAACAAAAGAATTGAACTCACGTGACTCATATTCACGGCCTCTATCACTTCTTATTCTTTTTATTTTTCTATTAAGTTGATTTTTAACTTCATGGAGAAAATTTTTAAAACTCTCAAATGCATCACTTTTATTTTTCATTAAATAAACATATGTAAACTTAGAAAAATCATCAATGAAAGTGATAAAATATCTATTTTCTCCACGAGTTAAAATTTCACCAAGTTCACAAATATCAATATGAACTAATTATAATAATTTAGTTTTTCTTTAAACTTGAAAATGAAGTATTTTTGTTATTTTGGCTTTACTACAAGCCTCACATTTTCAAAGTTCTTTTTGATCACTGAAATTAATCCTAAACTACTCATGATTCTCACATAACGATAATTTATATGACACAAACGAGCATGCCAAAAATTAGTAGAAGACAACATAAAAACAGAAGTAGATGTTTTGTTTATTTCAACATTCAATTTGAACATACCATCACATACATACCCCTTTCCCACAAAAACATTATTCTTAACAATTACATACTGATCAGATTCAATAATCTGTTTGAAACCTGTTTTATTAAAAAGAAAACTAGACATTAATTTTTTTCTCATAGAAGAAGTATAAAGTACATCTTTTAAGATTAATACTCTTCCAGAAATAAACTTCAACTCGATATCTCCCGTTTCAAGTACTTGAGTTGTGTGTGAATTTCCAAGCATGATGGTTTTGGGCTCCTCAAAATTAGTATATTTTTTAAATCAATCTTTGTCATAACAGACATGACGGTTTGCACCAGAGTCAGCCCACCATCCATCAACATTCTCAATCATGTTTATGTCTGTTATCACCGCACAAATGGTTCTTCGATAACGTTTGCCTGAGGTGTAGGCCCACGTTTTCAAAATCTGCAAAATCGAGCAATAAGCACACTCTTGCCACAGACAAAGCACGGTCTTTTTTATTGTACAGGTTGATTTTTTGCTTGTTTTTTTTCACCATTATTGTCCTTGGACGTTTACCATCATTTTTCTTGATTTTTTCTTCTTAGGCTTCAAAGTAGTATTTTTGTTAGTTTCAGGGGTAGCATTATTTGAAGAAGTTAAATTTACCTTCGGTGTGATGTTGTTCTTTTCTATTTGCAAAAGTGCATCTTGACCCGTTGCTTCTTCTTCCATGCGGATTCTCATTATCAAAGTCTCAAGAGAAGTTTCCTTTTGCTTGTGGCGCATAATTTTTTAAAACTCCTTCCACAAAGGTGGAAGTTTATCTATTATGCCACAAACAATAATGTTATCTCCAATTTTGACTTCCTCGGACCTGAGCTCACCAACAATCATTATGAAGTCTTGAGCTTGGTCTACCACTGATTTGTTGTCCACCACTTGAAAACGAAAAAATCTGCTAACTGCATATTTTTTCTCTCCCGCTTCCTCGGTGTCATACTTACTTTGCAATGCTTTTCAAATTTTCTTTGCACTAGAGTAAGTTCTATCATAATAATCATAAAAATTTTCAGACAAACAACTAAGTAAAAAGTACCGACACTTGTAGGAGTCACCGTCGTATTTTTCAACTTTCTCTTGATGAGAGATAAGTTCGCCGTCGGTCATGGAAGAGTTATCTCCTTTATTTGAATTCTTCTCAGTTAAAACATAAGAGACATTGAGAAGACTCAAGTAGAAAAATACTTTACCCTTCCACCTCTTGAAGTAAGTACCGTTGAACCGGAATAACTTGTTAAAATCTCCCATCTTGACATCCGCAGATTTTTCAGTTGTTGCCATTGAATCTCCTTAAAATTGTTAGTGAAATTACAATAAACTTACAACTGAAAATTACAAGTGAAGAAAATACAAAAAAAAATATCTTCTTCTTCTTCGTCGTCTGAGGTGCGGATATCTCGCTCTCTTTAAGAAAATTCAAGCCCACTGCAGCAAATATTTCACCGGTCCAGCAGTAATCTTCTTGACTTGTTCCCTCTAGGATACAATAGTCTTATCACAATAACTCAACAACTCTGGACAAGAATTGAGTTCAAAGCTCCACAAAAAGAAACACCTTCCTTTCAACTAATGAACTCTCTTTTTTTACTATCTTTTATGAACTCTATATTATTTTATGTATGTATATTCCAAAATCATGCAAGACTACCTCTATTTATAGTAGAGGAAGTCTTCCATGCAATGAATATAAGAATGAATAGGGGTAGTAAAAATGGAATATCAATGACTTAGAGGTTACAAGAATTATAAGTCATAAAGTGTAGGATAATGAAGGAATAAAGATAGAAGTTATATAAAATTTATGTCCATATTCTACCACCACTAACTATGATGTTTAATGAAACAAATGAATGGGAGTAAAGAGGCTGCATGTTGTGGCAGTGCAGCGGAGTGAAAGGCACATATTGCATGTCTGCAAACGTGCAAATACATGGCACAAAGTGAATTTGCAACTGATGGAGTAATACTCCACTTACTGCCACTATCTAAAGCATTAAAATATAAAAAATTAAGTTAATATTAAAATGCTTAAAACCGTCATTTTCTTTTTACACTTTTTTTTAATTTCAAAATACAAGCTTCTCTCCGACTTCAAAAGATAGATATCCTCCTTAGCTTATATTGTATAATATTTATTTTCTTTTATCTTTTGATCACTAAGTTATTTTTTATTTTAAAAAATAACAATTTAAAGTTAGAGAAAGACTTAAATCAAATGTTACCTTGAATCCATCTAATAAACAAATCTCTCAAATTTCATATTTTTCAAAAACTTTCTATTATTGTTCAAAATATAAAAGTGCGTTGAATTTAAGTACGGTGAATAACACACTTTTGTCATTTTAAATCTAGTTAATGATATTCAATAATATTAAAATTTTGCTTTTAAAATACTATATAATTAATAAGTTTTTAAAGAATTGAATGTCGAACTTTGACACTATTAATTACTATATTTAAATATAGAGATGCACACATCAAGCTTAAATCTTGGATTCGCCTCTGCTGTCACAAACCCTTATTTTGAGACTAGATTTTGAGGCACGTGTCTAATATATGTCATTTCTTTATCTCAATTTATGTGACACAAAAAGAATTTAGACAATCAATCATATATTTCATATGTTATTAGATATTTTAAGTTGTTGATTATTGTAATTTATAATACTTTTATGTAATTTTCAACTAATATAGGTTGCATATCTTTGTTTAAATTTTTGTGGCATTAATAGTCAATTATATTTTTAATAATTTAAATTATTAATTATTGTGATTTATAATACTTTTTCTTCTATTTCAATTTAAGTGACACTAATATAATTTTAAGAATCAACCAAATATTTTATACCTTTTAAAAATTTTAAGTTGTTAATTATTGTGATTTATAGTATTTTTTATATATTTTTTGTAAGTATATAACAAATTTTAAAAAATAAGATAAATAAATTAAAATAGAGAAAAATAAATAAAGGTAAAAAAAAGGGACCAATGAAGTTGTGCCAGAAAGACCGCAGGTCAATATCATTGATCCCTCTCCCTTCTATAAGTAGAAAATATTTTTCTCAAAATGGCTTTTTAGAATAGCATTTTTGAAGAAAATAATTTTGTATCATGTCACGCTTTACGATTAGGATTGCTTAAACAGAAAAATTATTTTTAATAATACTTTTATGAAAGCTTTAAAATAACCTTATGTATCTTTATAAGGTAGGAATAATATTTATGTATAAATTATTCTCCTCAAATCTACTTGCGAAATTACACGGAATATTGTTATTGTAATATTTATTATTATGAAAGACTTTAAAGCAATGTGAAAAATATATATAACTCATATTTTCTACTACAGTAATAGTTTATTACTCCAGATAGGAAAAGGAAATACATAGTGGAAAAAGAGGGAGAGTAACTGTAACCGTTTGGATTAAAAAGTATTTTTAAAAGTGCTTAACTTATTTTAAAAATAAATAATTATGTGTCTGGATAAAAGTGCTGAAACTGAAAAAAAAATTATTGATGTATTTGGTAAACAAGTGCTTTTAAGTTTTTTTTTGGTCAAAATATCTGAAATACCCTTAAAGTTGTTAAGGGTATATAGAGTTGATTATTATTAATTTTTATTTCTAAAATGATTCAAATTAAATATTTTAATATATATATATATATATATATATATATATATATATATATATTTTCTTGAATAACTATTAATTTGTGTGCTAAAAAACTTTTTTTTTAATTAAAAGAGTTTAAATCATCAAGCAAAATATATATTTCACTTGCAAACATTCCCTTAGTTTCACCATGTATTTGGTCATAATATTTAGGAAACATATTTCACTTGTAAACGTTCCCAAAAAATAAAATTTGGTTCAAATACTATTTTTTCCTAGTATTTAAGAATTTAAATTATTTACCAAAAATAGTTATCAAATAATGACAAATTATATGACCAAACATTATTTGCCAATTTTTTTTCAAAAAATACTTAAAAAATTTATGATCAAACGGGTCCTAAACATCAATTAATAGAGATAGTAAGGTAAAATAATCATATAATAATTTTTTTTAATGAGTGTACCATGTCAAAAAGTGATTAGTTAACGCCAAAACAGAAGAAATACTATTTTGTCATGATGTTTTCTTATGCTAAGAAAAACTGATAACAAGTATTCACATAAGTTCCTATATAAAAAAAATAATAATAATAAAAATTGAGGGATAAAAATGTCTTCTTTTTTTAAAAAATAAAAAAATAAAAAATTGAGAGATAAAAATATCTTTTAGTGGGTTAAAACACAATGGCTTATAAGCTCCTCAAAAAAACTAATGAGATGCTTTAAAAAAGTAGCTTATAAAAAGTAAATTTTAGCTTTTTTTAAGCAAGTTTTAAATTGCCAAACACTTGAAAAAATTAAAAGCTATTTTTAACTTAAAATAAGCTTATTCAAACATCCACTTTATCGTTTAGACTATTTCAAGGAGGGCAAGGAGTTCCATATGTAATTAAAGGATATATGTGTGCCAAATTAATGAGAAATGGTTTAATAATACGAATTTATTTTTAAAATATTTTTATCTCAAAAATGTTACTCCATTTTTTAAAAGCAATTTTTTTTTGGTTGATTGAACACTTCAAATCTTGGGGGTGGGGGTGGGGGGGAGTGATTTTAGGACGACAAAAATGTCAAAGAATGAAGGTGAAATATAACGAACTGTTATGAAAAACAAAGGTGATATTCAGAATTATTATTATAGAT
The DNA here is from genome assembly GCA_030864215.1 of Capsicum pubescens. Taxonomy (NCBI): domain Eukaryota; kingdom Viridiplantae; phylum Streptophyta; class Magnoliopsida; order Solanales; family Solanaceae; genus Capsicum; species Capsicum pubescens. The sequence continues at coordinate 180,384,869 of CM061539.1, read as the reverse complement.
AGGGGTGTTCATGGGTCGGTTATAGGTCAAAATCATAACCGAATCAACTTAGTCGATTTTTAAATTTCTAAAATCAAACCAAACAAATAAAAAATAACTGTCGGTTTGGTTCTTGTCGGTTTAGTTCGGTTTGGTTCGGTTTTTTCGGTTTATTACTTTAGCTAATGATAAAAGTTGAAAATTAAAAAAATCAAATCCAATCTAACATATGAAAAGTTAACCAAGTGTTGTATCTCAACTTTGAAACTAAGATGTCAACTGAGTGCAGAGGCGGAGCCGACCTTCTTTAGGGGGTTCGTCCGAACCCCCTTCGACCGAAAAATATACTATTTATACATGATTAAAATTATTTTTTATGTAGTTATAGTAGGTGTTGAACCCCCTTCGACTTAGTTTTCTTTGAATATTAAACCACCTTACTTGAAATCCTGGCTCCGCCTCTGATTGAGTGTTATACTTCAACAAAGCTATGAACAACACCATATGAATGCTTCTAAAAAAATATTTTAAAACTACATTTAACAGAATGATATGATAAAACCCCCAAAAAAGAAGCATATAAACTTCTTGCTCAACAAGGTTCAAAAAGAAAATTAAAATTAATGATTGTCTATAGTCAAATGAATCTCAGCTATAAATTTTAATATACAACAAGATATTATTTTCAAAATTAGTATCATTTGTCATTCAAAGTGCGAAATTCACTTAGAATCTCATAAGGTACTATCAACTAGATGAAGAAATGACTTAATGCGTTACGACTAAAGTTAAATCATGATTAAAATATAAAATGTAACAAATATTTATATTGTCTTTATGAATAATACATAAATAAATAATATATATATATATATATAATCGGTTCGATTTGGTTATTTTGTCGGTCATTTTAGAGTAAAACCAAACCAAATCAAATTAGTATCGATTTTTTAAAATTCAAAACCAATCCAAATCAAACCTAACCAAATATCAATTTTTTTAATCAGTTTGATTTGAATCGCGGTTCGATTTAGTTAATAACCAAACCATGAACACCCCTAATTATAGAGACATCAAGATGTTAAGCCACGCTAGCAAACTTTGGGAGAACATAATAGAGAGGGTGAAAGCAGTGTGTCTGTGTGTCTGACTAGAAATCAATCAATCTGGACTCATGTGGAGGTGATCAACTATACAAATCATTTATATTGTAAGAAGATGGGTGGAGCAATATATTGAGAAGAAAGATGCATATACTTCCTTCGTTCAGTTTTACTCATTACAAATTTTCCAATTTGATTTTTATTTTTATTTATTATTTTTATTAGTTAATACAGGTTAACCAAAAAATTCATTATACCCTTAATTGATTACTCCTAGTAGCATTGAATTAACCAACCTTGTTTGTTTCAAGACTTTTTGAAGACTTCAAAAATTAAATTAATGATGTGAAAATTTATAAAGTGTTTAAGCCATTTATTAATGCATAAAAACATACTCCTAGAATTTGGAGTACTTTGATTCGAAATATTGTTTTTAAAAATTTTATGAACATCTTTTATGCTTTAAAAAATGAATAGAGATACTCTCTCCGTCCCAAATTGGGATGACACGGCTATTAAGAAAATAATGAATGGTAATGTAACTTTACCATTTTGCCCCTCTTAATTGTGTCTTGTTGTTAGTTCTAATATTGATGGATGACTAATGTCAAAGTACCATTTATATTTTTATTGGTGTATTTTTAATGGTACTCCTCTTTGCAACATTTTTCAAGAATGTTAATAACAAGGAGTAATCAATTACACTAAGGGTATAATGGGAAAAAAAATTGTCTTGTCTTGATAAGTAAAATAGGACAAGTAAAATGGGACATCAAATTAGGAAATTTGGAACGAATAAAATGGGATGGAGGAAGTACAAAAAATATATTGATGAAAACATTTGTTGAAATTCAATTGATTTTCTCCTATTTTATTTACTACAATTCCACTAAAAATTTGTTTTTTTGTTAGAATACAATTAACAAAAATGGATGAACTACAGGCTACCATTGTCGTTTGATTGGAAATAAGTTATTCCAGAATAATTAATTTTTGAATTAGTTATCCCATCATATATAGGGGATAACTTATCCCATCTCTAAGTCATAAATGGTGGGATAAGTAATCCCTTGATTAAATAATACCTCCAACGAAACATGGATAAAATAATTCTACATTTTATCCTGGAACTATTATACTTACACCTCACACCAAACGACAAGAGTATAATGTAAAAGGTTGCTACTCTTTATCTAAAAAAATATTTTGGTATCATTCAAATAATTACTCCATCAATGTTGGAATTTGACTTTAATTAAACAAACATGGCACAATCATTAATAGAGGCAAAATTGTAAAGTTATACTATCAATTATTATTTTCTTAATAGGTGTGTCATCTCAATTTGTGACGAATAAAATTGAACGAAAAAAATATTGTTTATTGTCTAGAGAAAACACAAGACAGTCTCTAATTCTCCACTCATGTGGCTCACGCCATTCAATGTGGCCCAACCTAACATTCATTCGCAAATCATGTGGTCATTCTATGGAGATGTCAAAACACTTTTTTGAAAAAGGAAAAAGGGTCAAATATGTCCTTAAACTTTGCGAAAATGTCCAGATAAACCCTTCATTTAAAGTTTAGCTCATTAATACTCTTGTCGTCCAAGTTTTGACCCAAAACCTTGTTGTCAAGTTTTGGCCCATATATACCCCTATTATCGTTAATTACTTTGCTGAAATTTGTGAACCCTCTTTTTCTTTTTTTTAGGAAATTATATTTGTCATATCACTTATAAATTGCCGCATCACATATAATTAAACTCATCTACAACAAAAGGGTTTCGAAAAATTAGAGAAAATCCAAAGAAGTTGTGAGGTAGATGAGAGCATTCGACGGATGTTTAATGTGTAGAAAAAGAGGTGAATTTAATTATATATGATATGATAATTAAAAACTGATGTGACAAATATAATTGCTTAAAAAAAGGAAAGGGGGGTTGAAAACAAGGGTATATATATGTGTCAAAACTTGGCAACAAGGGTATATATGTGCTAAAACTTGGATGTCAAGGGCATTGGTGAGCTAAACTTAAAACAAAGGGTATATCTGAACATTTTTACAAAATTTAGTATTTGAAATGGATCAAAAATACTCCTCATTAGTTTTTTGGCTCAAAAATACCCTTCCATTAAATATTTAGCTCAAAAATACCCCCCTCCCTTAACGAAATTCCACGGAGCATGCCACCTAGGTAAAAAAAGCCACGTGGCTATGCCACGTCACCATCCACATGTAAAATTTTATTTTTGAAAAAAGATCAAAAATACCCCTGAACTATCTGAAATGGATCAAAAATACCCTTCGTTAATTTTTTGGCTCAAAAATACCCCTTCGTTAAATATTTGGCTCAAAAATACCCTTCCCCTTAACGAAATTCCACCAAGCATGCCACCTAGATTTAAAAAAAAAGGCCACGTGGCTATGCCACATCACCATCCACGTGTAAAATGTTATTTTTAAATTATATGACATTCCTTTCTACTTTATTTTTATTTTTATTTTTTTGCAAAGCAATTTTATCGATCTGAAAAAAAAAATATGATTAGTAAAATTAAAAATTTCTAAAAATATTTAAATAAAATAAATAAGTGTTTTTACTAGATTTAATTGAACGTTTTAGGGATTTCTCGACATTGGGAAGGTACTAAATAAATTTTGTCAAAGGAGTACAAATTATTAATTTTTTTTATTGTATGATAAACATTTCACTTAGATTATTAAAGAAAATTATATCCATGTTTTTCTAATAATTAAAATATATCAAATGTCATTTACTTTTCTAAAAGTGGAATTTTCAAAAATTCTAAGAATACTTGATGATTAAAAATAAAAGGGAGAATACTCACAAAAATACCTGAAGTTTGACCGGATTATCAGTTGAGCATACTGAACTTTGCGGGGATCCTATTACCCCCCAGACTTTTTTTTTTGTATTTTAATGGCATATATCTGCCACTTGGCCAATTGCGTGTTAGACACGCGCATTGAGCGCGTGAAATTGTTTTAAAACGTTAAAAACTTCTTTTTTTTTTGCCAAACAGCCCCTAAATTTTCTAACTTTTTTTAAGTTTTATATTTTTTATTTATTTTTTCATTCTTCTCTCTTCTCTTCTATCTTCTTTCTTTATTCTTTCTAACAATGGAGTCTTCAACAATGGTTGCTCCATTGTTGAATTGAAATTGAACACAATTTCATCAAAAAAGAAAATCCACCAAGAGAGGGGGGGGGGGGGAATTGTTCGTCGAAACTAGAAACAAATTTGAATAATTCTTAAAGAAAGTTTTCAATTTGAAACTTTGAATAATTTCAAATTCAAATTCAATTTCATACTTGAATCCAAATTCAATTTCTAGTTTCCAATTTTCAGTTTCATTGCGTTCAATGTACTACACTTCAATTTCAACTTTATTCCGGAAGTGACTTCAATAAAATTTCTTCCAAAAGACTTCAATTGTTGAATGTCTTTCGGAAGTCTATAACGTATTTCCATTGTTGAAGTTATTGAAGACTCCATTTCTTCAAATTTTATTTATTTAGTTTGATTTGAATAAAATTATTGAAGAAAGTTTTCAATTTGAATTTGAAATTTGGGGGAAATTTTTCTTAAAAATTGTGAAAAAATGATGAAAAGTCAATGGAATCATTTGGAATTTGATTTGTAGGAGGAATTTGAGTTGTGGAATCTTTAATATAGTTATAATGGTGAAAAAATATTGAAAAGTGATAAAACAGAGAAGATAAAGCGCGTGTACTACACTTTCGACGTCAAAAACTGGGTATAACTTTGCAGTGGACAATTAATTCCACTTTAAAAAAGTCCGGGAGGGGGGAGGGGAATTAATTCCACTTAAAAAAGTATAGGTGTGTAATAGGACCCCCGCAAAGTTCAATATGCTCAACTGGTAATTCGGTCAAACTTCAGGTATTTTTGTGAGTATTCTCCCAAAATAAAATAAGAAAAAATATCAACATTCACTGAGTCCATAAAAAATAAATCAATATCACTGAATATAATCTTTTTATTTAACTCCTTCATCAAGAAGAAAGGAATGCTATATAATTGAAAAAATAACATTTTACATGTGGATGGTGATGTGGCATAGCCACTTGATTTTTTTTATCTAGGTGGCATGCTTGGTGGAATTCCGTTAAGGAAAAGGGTATTTGTGAGCCAAATATTTATCAGAGGGGTATTTTTGAGCCAAAAAACTAATGAGGGGTATTTTTTATCCGTTTCAAATAGTTCAGCGATATGTTTGACCCTTTTTCGAAGATTATATTCAGTGATGTTGATTTTTTTTTTTTTTTGGACTCAATGAATATTGATAGTTTTTCTAATTTTATGTTTAATCATCAAGCATTCTTAGAATTTTTGAAAATTTCACTTTCAGAAAAGTAAATGACATTTAATATATTTTAATTATTAGAAAAATATGGATATAATTTTCTTTAATAATCTAAGTGAAAAGTTTATCATATAATGAAAAAAATTAAATAATTTATACTCCTTTAACAAAATTTATTTACTACCTTCTCAATGCCGAGAAATTCCAAAAACATTAAACTAAATCCAGTAAAAACACTGATTTATTTTATTTTATTTAAATATTTTTTTAAAAATTTAATTTCGCTGATCATATTTTTTTTTTCCAGATCGATAAAACTGCTTTAAAAAAATAAATAAAGAAGAAAGGAATGTCATATAATTTGACCCTTTTCCGTTTCTACAATTTAGGGGCATGGAGCACATTTAAGAAATGCAATTTCCATGTTTTTCATCTCGAAAAACAAGACTTGCAAAACACTTGTGCATTGTCATGATTTGTTGGGGAGAAAAAATGGCAGAGAATTGAAGGTCAACCAAAGCTATTATAATCAAAGCCATTAAGGAGTGTTTGGTGGTCGAAAGAGATGAGAGTAAAAGAACCCAAAAAGACACGATTTGAGTATCACTAGATGCAACACAAGGTGATCAATGTCTTTTTAGACGCCTAAACTTTGATGAATCGAGTTATTTGATATTTGTGTCGATAGAAAAAACAAAACATTTGACATTATTTGAGAATGTACTTTTTCTATCGGCCTAAAATATACTGTAATGAGTAATGACCCATTCATCTAAAAAGAATATTCGGAGGTGTCAAATGGACGGGTTGAATTGAGATTAAAGATATTAAATAGGTTGAATTGGGTATTGGGTTGAGTCATGACCCGTTCAAATTCACTTTGGGTTGAAATGGATTGAATTGAAGGGGGTAAAAATCGGGTTAGGTCTTGACCCTCCCATTATAACCCGCTTAGTTTAAAAATTATTAAAATATTAATATTTATCTCTTGTAAAGAAAATAAATTTGAATGGATTTAAAAAGTTGGGTGGATGGGTAGGGAGTGGGGGTGAGGTAAGAATATTTTTTTAAAATTTAATTTTTTAAAAAATAAATATTATTTTTTAGGAAGGAATGTGGGATAAGAGGTCGGAGGGGTGGTTTTTAGGATGGGGGTTGAGGTCAAAAAAAAATTTCTAAAAAAAAGAAATTTAATTTTTTAAAAAAATATGCTTTTTTTTTTTGGGGGGGGGGGGAGGGGGGGGGAGAGGAGGAGGGGATATGTCGTATAGGGGAGGAGGGTGTGAGGGTGTGAGGGTGTAGGGAGTAAGGAGAGATAGGGGTTGGGGTAAACTTAATTTTTTTGTTCAAAAAAAATTATTTATTTATTTTTAAAAATTAAAAGATTTTTAACTTTTTAGGGTGGAGGTGGGGATGGGATTTCGGGGTAGGAGGGGGGAATGGGGATGAGGTGGGGTGGTGACAAGATAGAAAATCTATAAAGAGTTTTTTAAAAAGTAAAAATAATTTATTTAAGGGATGCGGGGTGGGGTGAGAGTGGGGTAAGTTTGCTTGCGGTGAGGCTGGGGTAAGGTGGGGGTGAGGTGACTTTTTTCTTTAATTTCATTAAGAAAATAATTTTTTTATTAAACGAATTGAAGTAGTGATTGATTGAATTCGTTTGAACCCAAATGAAAATGGATTGAGAGTTGATGGGTTGAGATTTACCCAATAACAAATTATCTTGAACCAACCCATTAAGTTATGGGTGGGTTGAGCGGATCAACTCAATTTGGGTTCATTTTGACACCCTTAAATATTCCCATGCATATGATATCAACAACAACAAGATACCCAGTGTATTCCCACATAGTGAGTTCTGGGAAGGATAGAGTGTACACAAACCATACCACTACCTCAGGTGAAGCAGAGAGAGACGGTTTCCGATAGACCTCCGGCTTAGGACCGATAACAGTATAACAAACACAAAAGATAAGTGCATATAAACTAGTACGGTATGCAAAATAAACTAACAGTATAGCAAACACAAAAAATAAGTGCGTATAAACTAGTACGGTATGCAAAATAAACTAACACCGCTAGCGACAAGATAATACTACAGCCACAACACGAACAAGAAACTCCAAACACAAAAGAACGCTTCCCTACTATTACCAACGCACTCCCACACCCAAACTCTCTACCCTAATCCGCGTTCTCCACACCTTCCTATCAAGGATCATGTCCTTCGTAAGCTGTAGCTGCTCCATATCATATCGTAGGCTATGTAGTCACAAAATTTTGATATATGGAATTCACATTTACTCTAATCCATTAAAATTTTCTCTACTTTGTTTAAAGAATTTAAAAGTTCAGATATGACTCCGAACTGTAGCTAAGTTTGCTCACAAGTATAGCTAGCATTCATCAAACAACTCAAGTTCCTGTCATAACATAAACTCATACTGCAAGCAACTGCTCAGCCTAATGCTTCTTTTAGATGAACTTAAGCTGCCATATGCCCTACAGATATAACATGAAAACCAAAACATGAAATAGATGCCCAATATAAACATCACGAGATGAAATAGATGCCCAATATAAACATCACGAGACAAAACAAGGCACTTATCGCTAACACGATGGAACCATGTTTAAACTTAAAGTTATGACGACGTTCTGAGAAAAGCAGTTCAAATTATTGACCTAGAAAATCAAGAGCATTATTGACCACTAAAACTGTTCGTAGCAGCTAATTAAACAGAGGAAAAACTGCAGATATGTACATTTGGATCAGCCTTGGTCCCCTCCATGATGGTGCTTCATATACTTAAGGATCAAGCCTTGGTCCTCTTTGATGGTGCTTCATCGGATACCTCGTCTTTAGGACCAAATGACTTTACGGTTTTATCCATGAACCACCTATACAAAAAACATGAACAAAGAGTTGTGTGTCTATAACAGATCGAGCGACAAGGATTAAAGAAAATGACACTGTTGTTATCAAATACCTTTTCCAGCTGACTCTCTCAGCTACTTCTGCTTCTTGCCCTTCACATTCCATCTCAATTAATGTCCAATCATCATCTTCGTGATCAGAGCCAGCAGATTTCTTTCCCGAGCTGCCATTGTTGTCATCTGGTAAAGAATTTTCTGATGCAGCATCTGTAACATCAGTTGGCCGGATACTGTGATCCATTCCACCTTCTGTAGTTGGTGTGGATTGCTCTCCACACTCCTTCACTTGCAGCTTTTCTTCTGCACCGTCTTCTGTGATAGAGGTGTCCATATCACCCTCCTCCTTTATATCAAGTAAAATCATCTTAGCTGCGAGTTTGCTTCGCTCAACTTGTCCTGCATTATCCGCTGTAGCGTCAGTAGGCAACGAAGACAATGTGTCACCCTTCTTCTCCAACAACAACTTCTCTTCTTCAGGTGTATGTGACACATAAGAATTGTCATCCATTGACTTCATCTTGGCAACCTCAGAGAGTGATAATGCACTTGCAGTTTTTGCGCCAGTTGATGTTTCCAAGGACAACATCTGAAATTGCTTAGGCAAAGTCGAATGTTGAGCTGCAAACTCAAAATTCCCCTGTTCAAACAGATTGATTAAAGACCGGTCTACATATGCAACTTCAAAGATTTTGGAATGTGAAAGAACCCCTATCTCCGTAGATTCCCAGCTAATACATCCCACAACAAGCGGGCAGTTTACTCCAGACCTAGGGGCAGCATTCACCTGGCACAAAGTTTTTCTTAACCAATCCGAACACAGCTCTCCTCGTTTCTTCAGTTGCACAGAAACAGTAACCTTTGCAACCATTGTCATACGAATTCCAATTGCACGAAGCCTGAAGAAACTGTCCTTGGTGCAAAGAAATTCTATTCCAGTGTCTGCAAAAACAGCTGTGGTTTCCGGAAACTCATCACCAAGCAACCACACCAAGAAGCTAGAGGATACAGGATGAGACAAGGATTCAAGTGGTCCCTTTGACTGAGTAGTAATCACCAAAACATCTGCTTTCCCCCATTGCTCTTCTTTGTATGTCCTCCAGCTTGAGTAGAAGGCTGTTAATCTTTCCGCAAGCAGCTTGAGATCCTTTGCACCTTTCTTCTCCTCCATCATCTGAGGCTGAAGGCTCCTGCCTCGCTTTCCTCCAATCTTAAACTGCTGATCACCATCTTTCTTTACTTCTCCCATCTTAAACAGCTGATCCCCATCTTTCTTTCCTTCTCCCAACTTCACCAGCTGATCACCATCTCTGTTAACTTCCTTCGACTTGCTGTCTTTACCATCCAATTTACTTGACCCAAACTTAAACACTGCATCATCATTTTCCTTTATTTCCTCTAACTTGCCCTCCTTAGCATCCAAAGTACTAGCCCCAGACTTAAACACTTGATCAACATTTCTGTCTCCAGCCTTCGAATTCTCTTCTTTACCAACATCCAACCTATTTCCTCCAAACTTAAACTGCTGACCGCCACCTATGTTTGCTAGTCTTAATTTGTCTTGTTTTCCACTGGACGGAGAACAAGATAGATTAAGATCCCCCATCAACGCCGAAACATTTTCAGTCGTTTTGGTAGTTGATACAGGATTTTCATTCACCCTACTCAATCCCCCTTTCCCTTTATCACCCCATAGGAACCTCTTTAGCTCATACTGAGAACCCAAATCACTCCCCTTCTTCCTCAATCCCATTAGCTCAAATTTCAATTCTAGTATACTCTTCTCTTTCTCCAACAAAACAGACCTATTCTCCATCGCCTCCATAAACAGTTGATCAACGTGTCCCCCCCACAAACTACCTTCTCCCTTTCCCTTCAAAACTCCCTTTTCTTTACCAGTAGCATTAACAGGAGGCCTATAAACATGCTTAGGAGCCCCCTCTTTCCCGGACACACCGACCCCAAAAACTGGCATATCAGCAGCATTAATCGCTTTATCAACGCCAAAGACTGGTTTATCAACAGTACACATAATCTTACTAACACCACATCTCACATCAACAGCCTTAAACCTTCCTGTTTCTAATTCATTAAAACAATTCCAAAAAAGTTTAGACCTGGGAAACTCACCTAATACATACCCCAACACAAACGGACAACTTCCATCATCATCAAAACGATGAGCAAACAACTTCTTGTTACGATTAGCCCTCTCGTTACGTATAGTAGCATCAATTAACACCAACCCATCATCATTATTGGCCTTCAATTGAACAGAAACGGGGATTTTATTCACAACAGTTGCAGAACAACACAAAGATCGAATCTTTGAATAATTTTTCCGACTACATAAAAAGTATAAAGCAGAAGAAGTAAAAATAGTTGTTGTATCATCAAGTTCTTCACCAATAAGCCATAAATAAAACTGTGATGAAACTGAATTACCCCATAAATAATCTCTCTCTTGCTGTTGTGTATGGATTACAACAACATCAGAATTACCCCATAAATCTTTCTTGTTGAATATCCAATTGTTGTAAAAGGCACTTAGCCTTCTCTGAAAAAGCTCCTTCATCATGATTCTTGATTTTTTATTTATTTATTTCTTTTTTCTCAGTAGACTTTGATGAAATTTTTGTAGTGAAAAAGACTTTGTAGTCGTTGTTGAAGAAGAGGATTTTAATCGGTTTAGGGAGAAATTGTCAAAGTAAATGGAAATAGTGTTACAGTGGGAATATGAATGGAGATTTTATATAGCAAAAGAGTCCTTATTATAGGTGCAACTTAGGAGATTACGGGAAATAAGGGAGAAATAAAGGAGTAATATCCATAAAAGGTTACACAAGATTTTTTTAGGTTATATTAAAAATTATCTTACTTTATTTTAATTATTATAAAAAATCATTTAAACTTGATTTTATAAAAACTCTAATCTAAACAAGTGATATGATGGTCTTAATTAATTTATTTTCTAAATTGAATAGGATTAATAGTAATTTATAATTTCTTAACGTAATTATGGATATGTAAAATCAGTGAGTTTAATTCATCAAAAGCTTTAAGTAAATTTAAAATTTCAGTTAAATAAAAGACAACTTTCAATTAAAATGTGAACCAATCAGAAGTCGACAAGTATTTAAAGTGACGTGTTTTTAGTTAATGACAAATAATTTTATAAATTACTAATTAAAGAATTGCATTAGTAACTCTTAATTATATTTCATGCAAGGACATTAAATTATGTGTACGAAGAAAAATAAAACGACCTCAATAAAAATGACAACTTTAGTATTTAGGCAATTAAATTAATGTAATATTGTACATCAACTACAAAAGTAAAATGTTTTGACTAACTTCTCTAAATATAAATCACGGATAGCGCAGCTGCTAATAATCTCTAGCTCTATCTGTATCTCTATTTCTATCTCTATCTCTATCATATTAAAAGTGTCAAGGTCCTTATAATTAGCGTTTGTCCTTTTTGCTCTTCGTTAAAAGTCTTCACTTTAAATAAAATCGTCTTTTTCCCTTTTATGATATTAAATATTAATTTAAATTGCAAAATCTTATATTACATAGTTATTTACATTACAAAGTCCTATTCTATTTCAGGTAGGTAACTTTCTACAAATTATTTTCTTAAATTAAGTACCTCAATTAAAATACCTTATATTACTTCTTTTTCTCACGTTCATAAAGATAACGATTGAGACGACTCCTATGAGGGAAAAGAAAAAGAATAAGCTAAATTACAGAAATCAATTCTTCAAAAATTGACTTGCACTTCGTTTTCTCATGAAAATAATATGACAATGAGTATACACTGTACAATTGCTTTCTTTTGACGGTGATTTTCGTTTTGTTTGTGCAACGTGTAGTGATCTCAAACAAATATGTGTTTACGTTAATTTTTGTTAAATTAATTTTGTTATTTGATTATTATTATTATTATTATTTTGAGTTGAGGATCTATCAGACATAATCTTTTAGTCCATAAAAGAAATAGTAGTAGAATAAAGGTAAGTTCTACGTGTACGTATATTGTTATTATTATTAATGTTGGTGTCGCAGATATCATATGTACTTATAAGTTACTATAATGGCTAAGGCTTTACTTGGACATCACATGCGCAATCATCAATACTAAAAAGGTAGGCATTGATGATATGATATTTTTTGTTGTATTTTCATTTAATTCTGAATAGTGTATTTTCTTTTAACAAAAATGGATGAGAGAAAAAATATGTGTGTTGTTTGAAATTGAGTTATTCTTCTATAAAATTATTTCTTCTTCAATTTTTAATTTTGGTGTTGTTTGTATTATTGTAGTCAAAAGAAAGTGAAGACAAAAGTACCTTAACTTTTTCCTCTTTTTCTCGTTTTGAATCTATATATGATAGATGATTTACTATTAAATTATATATATATTTTTTTAGTGCTGGAGTTCTTCTTAAATTTTGGTTTTATTGTAGTAAAAAAAAAGTGAAGACAAAAGTAAGTAAAGTCACTTTTTTCTTTTTGCAATAGCTTTATTAAGGTATCGTCTTTTTAGTACTATTTTGATATCTCGATTAATGTATTGTTTTATTGATATATTGATTATCGTATTGTTTTATTGCGGTACATTGGTGCTATATGAATGTTCCATTGAACTTGGGTTCAATCAAGACATGTCAAATTAAATCAATTCTAAAATAAAGATCATCGGATAAAGAAAATTTGAGGTAAGCAACCACCTACTTTGAGAGTTATGTACCAATTTAATTTCCTTGACTATTAGATTTAAGATTTTTATGGAGTACATATCAAGAATAGTAAAAAGATCTCCACTTTTGTATCAGATTTCATGTCGAAGTGCACTATGATTTCTTAAGCTCACCTTCACTTCGACTTTTTGTTATCATAAGCAAAGATTTATTTTTAACAAAATAATTTCTTTTGTTAGTTGAAGTTGATCGTTGGTGGGTTTTGGTTTTGATGAATTCAATTGATCCAAGTTTTTTTTTTTTGGTGAGAAGTTCAGTATTCTTTCAATTTGAGTTATTAATGGGTTTAATCAAACCTATTTAACTAGCGTATTAGGGCTAAATCTTTTCAAAGCATGTTTGGAAAATTTTAGTTCGCGAAGATCTATGTTTTTTTTGTTCTTCGTCTGATAATATAATTGAATACTTTACTTTTTCCCTCAAATTATCAATTTTATTTTCAGTGCTTTGTTTATACATAGAAGCATCATGGGTTCTTTATCAATAAAAGTTTTTCTCTAAATTCAGGTAACCATTATATATGTTTCTATCGTCTTATAACACCTTTTTTTCTTAGTGATTTTGTCTTGCCTGAAGGGGAGTCTTGGAGTAACCGGTAAAGTTGTTGCCATATGACAAAGAGGTCACGAATTCAAGCCTTGGAAACAAACTCCGGCAGGAATGCAAGGTAAGCTTGCGTACAATAAACCCTTGTGGTGAGATTCTTTTTCGAACACAGCACATAGTGATAGCTTTAATACACCGAACTGTCCTTTTTTTTTTTGTCTTGCCTACGCATTGTAATACTTGCATGAAAATGTGATTATAAAGGTCTATTTTGAAAGTTACATACTTTTTTTCTGTAGGAGTTTTTTTTATTTCTGAATGCTGAAGGTGACCAAATAGTGATTAGATTTGTTATGTTATATCGAACGGACATGATGTTGATTCATCTTACCGAATATGGCCTTAGATAGAAGGTTATAGAGTACTTTAATTAGATTTGGGTAAAGGTTTATTAGATAGTTAAGCTAGCATTGTGTTTGTCTTTTGTTCTATATTACTACTACTATTAACATTATTATTGTTTGGATGATTCGTATGTGTGCAAATGCAAAGCTATATTGACTTTATATTGTCAATCTCCCATCCTTTGCTTTCTGTTGAATGTTTAGTTTGGTTGATCTGTTTTAATTATGTATTAGGTGTATCTCTGTGAATATATATATGCATTGTTAACTATTAGTTTTTGCATGTAAATTTTATGTGCAGAGTTTTAGAAGAGTAATTGTACTGATATTTCAATTATTTATATTATTTTATTGTAGTTCAAGTGATAGATGAATATTTGGTTGGGCTCTGTAGCGGTTAGGTTTAGTCTTATTATTTTAATACTTCGATTATTGTATTATTTTGTTGTAGTTTTTCTCCTATTATTATATATTATTTGTTTTGCTTAATACATGCGATAGATGAATTTTCGATCGAATTTTTGCCTAAAGTTTATGTTTAATACTATTATTATGATATCTCAAATCTTGATTATGTGTTATTTTGTTGTAGTTTATTAGTGATGTATGAGTATTCAATTAGAATTGGAGACAATCAAGACAGGCCAAACTAAATCAATTATAATGTGAAATTTTTTGGATAAAAAAGTTTGAATTGAGGTAGGCAAGTAGGTGCTTTATACTTGAAAATAATAATTAAAGAATATTGAAATCTTAGAAAATTGAGTGGAACTATAATGCTTTTGGATTTCTTTCTTTGCTTTGCATGAAAGTTTCTCAAGTCTAAAGTTAGTCACAGTTCCTCCTTATTTCTCATTATAATACCCTATTGATGGTTATCTGAAATTTCAAAAATTATATAAAAAATATACTATTAATTAATTATAGTTTTTTTTTTTTGTTATGAAGTTTTGTGAGATGATTTTTATATTTATATAGGAGGTGTACTAACATTAAAAAAACATATACTTTTGTCATTTAAATCATGAATTTAATGTTTCATATATTGCCACTTCAACTGTAATTTATTCGTTTTTGTATTCAAGTCATTCACCATAGAGACATCAAAGGTAGTTGACTTATCCATATTAATTAGTAGAACTATAATACAGTAAAAAAATTTTAGACAATTTTAAAAAATCATATTATCTCCATTTTAATTTGTTTGTCTAATTTTGACCAAAAACCCCCTAACATACTAATGATTTATATCTAAATTGCCCTCAATTTTGATAAAAATATAGAATTTCGAGAATAAAAATAACACATCATAAAATAAAGTGCTTCTAGAAGTAGGAAAGAAATATAATGACTAAGTTCTTCTTTAATTTAACTAATTTTTTTATTTTCAAAATTTTACATTATCTTTTTAAAAGTTTCGTACTGACTTACACACGAGAATTTATTTTGTATATATGTTTATTTTGAATTAACGCTTGATACACTTATAAAATGACTTATACACGAGAATTTATTTTGTATATATATTTATTTTTAATTAATGCTTGATACACGTGCAACACACGTATTCTAAACTAGTACTTTAATAAAATCACAAACTTATGTATTTAAAGATGAAAAATTTATTACTCATATTTAGTATATCTTATTAAGTGATTAGTGTTTTTTTCTATTAATTAATTTGAAAAGTAATATTTCAAAACAAGTTCATTCTCTCTCTTTAACCAAAGACATGAATAAAAGATTTGTTAAATTTTTTTCCCTTTCTTTTTAAAATTCATAAATTAATTCGTTAGATTTATTTTTATCTTCTTTAAAAATTTTATAAAGAACTTCTCCATAAAAAGTTTTATTTATAGGGTTACTTTGTCGTAGTAATCATAATTTTAAGATATGGAATGTAAATATTTTCTTTCTAGTAATCAATAATATCTTCGTAAATTAGCCATAAAGTATATACTCAGATGTTTATGATTTTTTATTTGTTAATTGATTTTATCGTAGTATTTTTAAAAGGCATAAAATCATTAACATCAGATAATAATATTATCATTTATAAAAATAAGGATTAAATAAGATTGATAAGATGTTTTTTTTTTTTTATTTCTCATCCGGTGTTCGATATTCGTATTGAAGCTCGACTAATTCGAATTCGCGCCGGGTGATTGATAAGATGTTGATCATGTATTTTATAGTATGTTATCGCAGAAGTTGTTGAGAAAGTTTGATCATTAATATAAGATCTACGTTATTTAATTAAAAGTTGCAGGATATTTCTCATAAAAGGTAGGTACATTTGCTTTCTTTTTCTTTTTTTGTTATATGAATTAATATATGATTGAGTGGAAATAAAGTAATAAATTCAGTATTTTAAATTTTTGTACCCTCAAATTTTGAGGGTTAAAACAAACATTTTACTAGTCTTATTTTTTATTTATATAATATAATATATGAAGATATTATTGATATTTATGGTTTTAATATAATCTATTTTACATATTTCATCTATCTATCTTACATTCGTACTAGTAGAGTCAGATACGATACTAACACGTCTATTAATTTTAAATAAAATAAAGGTATTTTAGTCTTTTATTAACGCTTTCTTACTTTTTTCATCTCATTTTATGTGTCGCGATTTTTGTTTTTGTTCGATTAAAAAAGAATGTTACATTTTCTTATTTGGTAACTATTCAAAGACACAATTTCACTTTTATCCTATTCGGTTCCATTTAATTAAAGATAGTGATGGTATGTTTTTCAATAAAAGATAATTGGATAAAAATTAGTATCAGTCTTTTCTTATTTTTTAAATTTTGTATTCGATTAAATTATGATACATAAAATGAGACGAGACGAGACGGAAAAATTATTTAATGCGTTATTTCAATAGCTCGTCGTCGATGGCCACGCATCAGTTATCATTTTGTCTGTTTCGCCTCTTTGATGTCTTAATTTTCTTCTTTTTATGTAGAAGTCATTTGCATTCATTACGACTAAAAGTGTTTTGGCATAAGCAGTTTGGAAGTTTTGTCCATAATTGAACTTTTGTGAGAAATGTGTAGTACATTATACAGCTATATTAGGTGCCGATAGATAAAACTTTGTCCATAACTGAGTTTTCGTGAAAGTTCTGTACATTACAGAGCTTTTACGTATTATTTTAATGAAAATAAAGTAATAAAATTCAGTATCTTTAATTTTTCGTATTTTTAAATTCTGAGGGTTAAAACAAATATTTTACTAGTCTCATTCTTGATCCATTCATTTGCACAATCGTCATATATGAAGATATTATCGATGTTTATGACTTTGATACAACCTATTTTATTTTTTTATTGCACTAGTAGAGTTAAATACGGTATCAACATGTCTATTAATTATAAACAAAATAAGGGTATTTTAGTCTTCTAGTGACACTTTCTTGTTTTATATGTTACTAGTGAATTTTACATTAAAATATTAGGAGAATTTATTGAAAAAGTGAAAACAATCTGTAGGAGGATAAGGTTGCATGTGATTTGACTCTTTCTCAAATCCTACACACAGTGAGAGTTTTAATATCTTCTTTTAGTAAAAAGAAAAAAGAAAAAAAAAGACAGTTCGGTGCATTAAAGCTATCACTATTTGCGGTGTTTGGGGAAGGGCTCCACCACAAGGGTGTATCGTACGCAGCTTTACCTTGCATTTTTGCCAGAGGCTGTTTCTAAGGCTTGAACCCGTGACCTCTTAGTCACATGGTAGTAAATTTACCAGTTACTTAAGGCTCCCCTTCAATACCCTCCTTTAGTGAATTTATAAAAAATAGGGAAAAGACATCATTTCCATCCCATACTATACAAGAAAAGTTTAAGCCACACATAAATTATATAAGTGACCTATTACACACCTTAACTATATAAAAGTGATATTATTACCTCCCCGCGACCCTCATTCTAAGGCGCGTGTGTTACACTTATTTTAGGCGGATCCAGCCTATTAAATAACAAAAGTAAACGGCTAAAAACATTAAGGGAAAAGGCATTGTTTCCACCCCAAACTATAGTCGAAAAGTCGAATCCACACCTAAACTATATAAGTGACCTATTACACACCTTAACTATAAAAAAGTGATACTTTTTATTGACATGGTGCTGACGTGACAGCGCGTGTAAAACACTACACCACATGCAAGTGGTGGTAGCCTGACAAGGTGTAAATAGTTTCACTTTTTTATAGTTTAGGTGTGTAATAGGTCACTAGTATAGTTTAGGTGTGGCTTCGACTTTTCGGATATAGTTTGGGGTGGAAACGATGTCTTTTCCCTAAAAAATATTATAAAGGTGGAAAACTTAAGATTTGAAGTAAATAACAACCCCATTGTGAGTTTCCATAAGAGATGATACTATAGCACCTTCCCCATTGTGGCAAACTGCACCACATTCCTAAAGTTTCATGGAGATGCTCAACTCTTGATAGTTCCGTGAATGACCCATTACGACTAACAAAATAGGAATTTTATATATCCTAAAAGAGGCCTTCACCAAAAAGTGCTAGTCCAAGGTAGGCCCATAAAGTTTTCGCCTTTTTTAGTGACAAAGCACGCCCGAGATGAATTTAAATCGAAAAACATGGTCAATGAGGATTCATGTAACCAATCCAACTTGTTTGGGACTGAGGCGTACTTATTTTAGTTGTTTCTAAAGTAGGACAAAAGTTTCATATCATTGACGTGTATCTATTTAAACGTGAAGGTAGTTACTGAAGTTGAACAACGGAATTTTGGGGTTCCCACTGTTTTAACTTTGGCTAAGAGATTATTTTACAGGTTTAAGCAAAAGAACCAAAATTTAATCCTAAAGGAGAAGCATATTAATTGTCCATATGATAGGGAACACTTACGTTCCATGACCATCATCATCAAAAGGAGAAGCATAGTCCTTAGTTGCATTAAATATCTCCCAGGTTATAGCTGATGCTGCAAAATGACGGGCACCAACAAGCTTCCTGTTGCAAGATTCAGATGGAAAATGTAGAGTGACCTCACAAATGCCAGAGAAGTGCTCAGGAATAGGATAATTGTGTGTGGGTATTGTTGTGTTTGCATGAATTTTAGTTGTTAAGTATGGAAGTAAAACTTAAATATAGTAAGAAAATCAGGGCAAAAATCCTAACATTTGATGGGTGAAAACTCCAAATCTCCAAATGGGTCTGATGAGTGAAAGTTCCAAGCTCTAGAAACCCTTTGTCATCCTCGAAAGAATGATTTAGGTGAATATTAGGTAACTCATAACATCCTCGAAAGAGGGTTATCGGGGGACAAAGCAATGGTGAACAACTAAGCCTATGGTTTACTACTCTTTGCAATCTTAGAAATAAGTGTTTAGGGAGGGTAAATCATGTCAAGAGCATCATCCTAGAAATACGGATGTTTGGTTGAGGTTTTGGATGGTTATATAAACTCCACACTTGTTAGGTGTTCGAAAGAGCCAATGGGTGAAATCGTTGGGTTTTTTATTGAAAGATTGACCCCAATGATCTTAGACTTAGCCTATCCGTTAATTAACAACTAATTTCCATAATAAACCAACATTATTCCACATGCTTTACCTCTAAGGACGCATAATCCCAAGATCTCTTCAAATCTTGAATTCAAACCAAAGATAACATTTACCACGTACTAATTGAAGTTTCTTTGAAGAATCTTCAAACAAATCCCCTCATTTAATTATACATGTTGTTTCCATTAGCATTCCGGGTAACCTTATAGTTACTTAAGCACCCATAGGTTTGAAGTCTATAGCTGTCACGCCCCAAAATCCCATCGGGCCGGACTGGCACCCGAAGCCGAGAAGGCCCGGGAGAACCCGTTCAAATACCTGTACTTTCACTTACATGTCACCAAAAATTTGGACAACACTTCGTTGCATATAGAAGAATCTAATTACCTGTATCAGCACAACACGCATAAATATATATATATATAAAACTTGGCCGTCGGGGCCACCACATATACAAATATAACATGACTATATAAACTTCCATGACTTTACCCTTCCTTATGTCTACAAAGCCTCTAGGATATACATGACATAACTAGGGTCGGGACAAACCCCCGCCCACACATGACTCCTGTACAATAACAAAACATAAAGAGCCGACTCGGAAAGCTCCGAAGCAAACTGGAGCTCACCAACAATAGTTGTATGACCTGGCTCCTACTTGTGCGGTGTATAAGCTGAGGTACCTGTGCCTGCAGCATGAAATGCAGGTCCCCCGTGGGGGACGTCAGTACGAAATATGTACTGAGTATGTAAAACTATAGATAATCACATATGATATAGGAGCTCAATAGAAATCAGAAACAAGTGAATAAAGCGTAATAGGAGTAGACCACATTTACTAGAACTTGTGACAACCTGTACATTGCATTTATTCAATCACTTTACCTTCGTTCTTATCGTCTTTGTAATCATTACTGTACTGTACTGTGACCATTAGGCTGCCTCCAGTACATATCAACTGGGCTCGACCCATGCTAGGCTTATGCCCCTGGGATACCACCCATAAACACATAAATAGGGATCGACCCATGCTAGGCTTATGCCCTTGGGATACCACCCGATAAGAGAGAACTTCCATCACTTAGTTCAATTAATCTTTGAGATTGTTATTTCGGTCGCCACCACATTTTTGATACTTTGAAACAATGATACATCAATAGGAGACATATAAATAGACCATCAATGCAATAACAATGAAGTAAGAACTCATTGGCACATCAATGAAGTGTTTTGGAGTCATCAATGCCATAACAATAAAGTAGGAACTTATTGGTATATCAACAATGTGTTTCAGAATCATCAATATCACAACAATAAAATAGGAGCCTTTTGGTATATCAATGAAACATTTTGACACTTTATAGGATGAAAACAACTTCGTTGGTAACGTAGAACAATACATGTTTTTGGACAACCTCGAAATCTTACTTGATGGAACATTGGTGTTTTCATGCCAAAGAACATTGTTAGAGTATGCTTTACATACCTCGTCGTAGATTCGGATACCAATTCAACACAACTTTCCGCCTTTACAAATCACTTATCTACAATGAAATGTTTGGCATCTAGTATTAGCAACCCAATACCACAATTCTCTTCCATAATTCCATACAACCAATATTTGCAAAACATTCCAAAAACCAACTTGAACAATAGGTTTATGTGTGTATATATATATATAATCATCATTTCAATACCACATCATCAATACCTAATCCCTTCACAATTCAACATAATCCAACAATGCACAAGAATAATCCAACATCATTTCCCAATCATCTTTCAACAACAATCAAATAACATACTTCTTATGCTCACATGCATATATATATATATATATATATATATATATATATATATTTACATATCCATATAAATAACACCAACATAATTTACATCCTTACCATAAAATGGCCCTTTTGGTTTCGAAGTCCTGTTGGCACAAATAAGGGGTGCTTCTCGAAGCCCTCGAGACGGTGAACACAACTACAGAATCAATTTGGACTTTCTACGGTTGAATCACAAGATAATTGGAGTTGAAATTAGGCTAGGGTTCCTTATTCTTCAATAATTGGATGATGAATGATGGATACTAGGCTAATTATATGTATATAATGACCAATTTTCGTCCATGAGGTGATGGAAAATGACCATATTGCCCTTAAAAATTTAAGTAAATCCGAATCTGTCCATGATGGACTGTTTTGATAGGCTAAAGTAAATAGACCATAACTCTTTTCTCCAATATCGTATTTGGGTGAAATTGGTATCATTGGATAGATAATTCAAAGAGCTTTCATTTCATATAAAGTAGACCACCCAGTTCGTCCTGTACAAGGAGTTATGATCGTTTGAAGTTGACCCTCAAAAACTGTTTTGATAGGCTGAAGTAAAACGAGTATAACTCCTTACTCAGATGTTGGATTTGGATGAAACTAATTGAATTGGAAAGAAGACTCAAAGATCTTTCTTTTGATATGTGGTAGCTCTCCCAGTTCATTATATTAAGAGAGTTATGATCGTTCAAAGTCGACCAAAAAAACTGGCAGGCCTCAGTAGTTTGTGTGCAGGAAATTTTCCTGCACATTTACTATTCACCATATCCCGGCCACCATTTTATAGTTTCGAACGTGCTCGATTATATCCGAAACTTATCCGTTTTTGGAAATCTTTATATCGTTGGAAAGCTTATTCAATAACCTTCGTATGGAACCATCGACGGGAAAATTCCGGTATAAATAAAATAAAAAATTAATTCCATATAAATAAGACCAATCACGTACTTGAATACGCCAATACATGTACTTAAATACGGGGTGTTACATCCTTCCCCCTTTAGGACATTCGTCCTCGAATGTTAGCGTAGTTATTCAACCAAAACAAGTTCAAGTCCACCATTAACATTCACATCATCACATAAATACTATGCATATATAAACAAAAACTTACTTGTTAATGTTCCAACTCCGTTTCTTGAACTTCCTCTTCATCTTTGAACAAATGAGGGTACTTAGATTTCATTGCTTCCTCAGCTTCCCATGTAATCTCTTCCCTTTGTTGATTTCTCCAAAGTACTTTCACCGATGCTACTTCTTTATTTCTCATCTTCTTAACTTGACGATCTAATATAGCAATAGGCATCTCCTCATAGGTAAGATCTTCTGTTACTTGCACATCTTCAGCAAAAGTAATAAGGGACGGATCTCCGATGCACTTTCGAAGCATCGATACATGAAATACTGGATGCACTGATGAGAGTTCCTGGGGTAGCTCTAATTCATAAGCAACTTGCCCACATCTTCGAATAATCTTATACGGGCCTATATATCGTGGACTCAACTTTCCTTTCTTGCCAAATCTCATCACCCCTTTCATTGGCGATACCTTCAAAAATACCCAATCGCCTAACGAAAATTCTAGCCCTCTTCTTCTACTATCCGCATATGACTTGTGTCGACTTTGGGATATTTTCAACCGTTGCTGAATCACCTTGACTTTTTCTATGGCTTGATACACAAGATCCGGTCCGAACATAAGAGTTTCACCCGCTTCGAACCATCCTATTGGTGATCTACACTTCCTCCCATATAAAGCTTCATATGGTGCCATTTTGATACTTGAATGATAGCTATTATTGTAGGCAAACTCAATAAGAGGTAAATGATCATCCCAGCTGCCTTTAAAATCTATAACACATGCTCGTAGCATATCTTCAAGTGATTGAATGGTGCGCTCTGCTTGTCCATCCGTATGAGGGTGAAAAGTTGTACTCAGATTCACTTGTGTTCCCGAACTCCGTTGGAAAGACTTCCAAAAGTTTGCGGTAAATTGAGTTCCCCGATCCGATATAATAGAAGTTGGCACTCCATGTAATCGGACTATTTCCTTAACATACAGCTTCGAATATTCTTCAACTGTGTAAGTGGTCTTAACGGGTAAGAAATGTGCAGATTTAGTAAGCCTATCCACAATCACCCATATAGAATCAAATTTCCGAGCTGTACGAGGCAAACCTGTAACAAAATCCATGTTGATCATGTCCCACTTCCAAATTGGAAGATCTATGCATTGCATATAGCCTCCGGGCTTTTGATGTTCCACTTTAACTCGTTGGGAATTTGGACATTCAACTACAAATTCTGCGATGTTCCTTTTCATGTCATTCCACCAATACATATCTTTCAAATCTTGATACATTTTGGTTGATCCTGGATAAATGGAATACCTTGAAAAATGTGCCTCTGTCATAATCTTCTTTCTTAGCCCGTCTACATCCGGCACACACAATCGGTTTTGGCAATGAAGTACTCCTTCTCGCGTAAGCTCAAATGCCTTGGTCACACCACTCTGAACGTTCTCCTTAAGCTGTAATAAAATAGGATCTGCATATTGCTTCTCTTTCACTTCAGCTACTAATGAAGATTCCGCAGCATTATGTACGATAAGCTCTTTATTCGGAGTTTCAAGAAGGCGAACTCCCAAACTAGCTAACTGGTGAAGATCTTTAACCATCCCTTGACTTTCTATAGGCGCCATCATAGCCTTACGACTTAACGCATCAGCTACCACATTTGCTTTCCCTGGATGGTAAAAGATATCAACATCGTAGTCTTTTAATAGTTCAAGCCATCTCCGCTGCCTTAAATTTAGATCCTTCTGATTAAAAATATATTGCAAGCTCTTATGGTCAGTATATATATCAACATGAACCCCATATAAGTAGTGGCGCCATATCTTTAAAGCAAAGATAACCGCTGCCAGCTCAAGATCATGTGTGGGGTAATTTTTCTCATGTGGCCTCAATTGCCTTGAGGCATATGCTATCACCTTACAATGCTGCATTAATACACATCCTAAACCAATTCTCGAAGCATCGCAATACACTGTATACCCTTCTGTACCTTCTGGAAGTACCAACACAGGTGTAGAAGTCAACTTATTCTTCAATTCTTGGAAACTCTCCTCACACGCATCATTCCACTGGAACTTGGATGCTTTATGCGTTAGCTTGGTTAAGGGTGCTGAAATGGAAGAAAAGTCTTTAACAAACCTTCTATAATAACCGGCCAAGCCGAGAAAACTACGAATCTCCGTAGGCGTTGTAGGCCTTGGCCAGTTCTTCACAGCTTCTATCTTTTGAGCATCAACCTTTATCCCTTCACTAGATACAATATGACCCAAAAATGCCACCGACTTTAACCAAAACTCACATTTAGAGAACTTTGCATAAAGCTTACAATCACGAAGAGTCTGCAATGCCCGTCGTAAGTGATTGGCATGGTCCTCTTCTGATCTAGAATAAACTAGAATATCATCTATAAAAACTATCACAAATACATCCAAGAATGTCTTAAACACCCTATTCATCAAATCCATAAAAGCTGCAGGTGCATTAGTTAGCCCAAATGACATAACTAGAAACTCATAATGACCATACCGTGTTCGGAAAGCTGTCTTGGGTATATCCTTCTCTTTGACCCTCACTTGGTGGTAACCTGACCTCAAATCAATCCTAGAAAAACACTTGGCGCCCTGTAACTGATCAAATAAATCATCAATTCTTGGGAGAGGATATTTATTCTTAATAGTCACCTTATTCAATTGCCGATAATTAATACACATCCTCAGCGAGCCATCCTTTTTGCGCACAAATAACACTGGTGCTCCCCAAGGGGAAATACTAGGCCTAATGAACCCCTTTTCTAGCAAATCTTTCAATTTCTCTTTCAATTCTCGTAATTCTGCTGGGGCCATTCTATACGGAGTGATGGAGATTGGTTGGGTGCCTGGTATTACATCAATATCAAACTCTACTTCTCGTTCAGGAGGCAAACCTGGAAGATCTTCAGGAAATACATCAGGAAATTCATTTACCACCGGAACAGCGTGAAGAGTTGGTGGCTCCGCTTCTGTAAGAAATAAATCTACCTCTTGGCGCGCTAATTTCACCTTTCCATTCAAGGACTGATTCATTTGGAAAATGGAAATATACCTTTTTTCGTGCAGCAATCAATTGTGGCATAACAAGACGCCAACCAGTCCATACCCATTATAACATCAAAATCTACCATTTCTAACTCCACAAGATCAGCCATCGTATTACGACCACAAACAGTTACTATGCAGTTTCGATAAACCCTTCTAGCTATAATAGATTCCCCGACCGGTGTGGACACTTCAAATGGCTTAACTAACAGTTCGGGTATTCTTTCGAACTTTCCAGCAACCAATGGAGTAACATAAGATAATGTAGAACCGGGATCAATTAAGGCATATAAATCGAATGAAAATATAGACAACGTACCCGTAACCACATCTGGGGAAGCCTCTAAATTCTGTCGATCCGCTAGAGCATACGTACGATTTTGAGCCCCGCTAGAACTCGTGGATCCTCTATCACCTCTAACACGACCCATTGGTTGTGCACCCCTTCCTGAAAAAGGCATCGATGATGATGATGCAACAAATGACCCTGTAGGTCTTGACATACCCCCTATGTCCCTTCATGGGCATTCCCTCATCATATGCCCCGACATACCGCACCAAAAGCAAACATTGGTCCCCAGCCGACATGCGCCCAAATGATACCTTCCATATTTATTGCATGGCTCTCGAGGAGGTCTCGATTGGCTCATATTCCGTTGCCCTTGGTAACCCACTGATCGCGAACTATGACCCTCACTTCTTTGCCCAAATTGACTACCTCTGAACCCCTGATGCTGTGGTGGAGCACTAGCTGCAGAATAAGAAAATAATGGCCTAGGTGGTCTAGCAGAAAATTGAGGTCTAAAACCTCCCTGTGGCTCCATAAACTGCCCTGTAGATCTGGCCCTCTTCGAAGATTCGCTTTCAAATTCCTGTGTTCTTCTTCTTTGCCTCTGATCTTCCATTTTCTGTGCAAATGCTTGGATCCTAGCTATATCCATGTCTTTATTCAGTGCAACAATAGTACAATGCCTAACCAAATACGGATCCAATCCATTCACATACCGATGAACTCTGTCATCCATAGTAGCTATAACATTAGGAGCATATCTGGACAAGGAATTAAATCAAAGACTAAGGTGACTAAGAGCTCAATAGAAATCAGAAACAAGTGAATAAAGCGTAATAGGAGTAGACCACATTTACTAGAACTTGTGACAACCTGTACATTGCATTTATTCAATCACTTTACCTTCGTTCTTATCGTCTTTGTAATCATTACTATACTGTACTGTGACCATTAGGCTGCCTCCAGTACATATCAACTGGGCTCGACCCATGCTAAGCTTATGCCCCTGGGATACCACCCATAAACACATAAATAGGGATCGACCCATGCTAGGCTTATGCCCTTGGGATACCACCCGATAAGAGAGAACTTCCATCACTTAGTTCAATTAATCTTTGAGATTGTTATTTCGGTCGCCACCACATTTTTGATACTTTGAAACAATGATACATCAATAGGAGACATATAAATAGACCATCAATGCAATAACAATGAAGTAAGAACTCATTGGCACATCAATGAAGTGTTTTGGAGTCATCAATGCCATAACAATAAAGTAGGAACTTATTGGTATATCAACAATGTGTTTCAGAATCATCAATATCACAACAATAAAATAGGAGCCTTTTGGTATATCAATGAAACATTTTGACACTTTATAGGATGAAAACAACTTCGTTGGTAACGTAGAACAATACATGTTTTTGGACAACCTCGAAATCTTACTTGATGGAACATTGGTGTTTTCATGCCAAAGAACATTGTTAGAGTATGCTTGACATACCTCGTCGTAGATTCGGATACCAATTCAACACAACTTTCCGCCTTTACAAATCACTTATCTACAATGAAATGTTTGGCATCTAGTATTAGCAACCCAATACCACAATTCTCTTCCATAATTCCATACAACCAATATTTGCAAAACATTCCAAAAACCAACTTGAACAATAGGTTTATGTGTGTGTATATATATATATATATATATATATATAATCATCATTTCAATACCACGTCATCAATACCTAATCCCTTCACAATTCAACATAATCCAACCATGCACAAGAATAATCCAACATCATTTCCCAATCATCTTTCAACAACAATCAAATAACATACTTCTTATGCTCACATGCATATATATATATATATTATATATATATATATATATTTACATATCCATATAAATAACACCAACATAATTTACATCCTTACCATAAAATGGCCCTTTTGGTTTCGAAGTCCTGTTGGCACAAATAAGGGGTGCTTCTCGAAGCCCTCGAGACGGTGAACACAACTACAGAATCAATTTGGACTTTCTACGGTTGAATCACAAGATAATTGGAGTTGAAATTAGGCTAGGGTTCCTTATTCTTCAATAATTGGATGATGAATGATGGATACTAGGCTAATTATATGTATATAATGACCAATTTTCGTCCATGAGGTGATGGAAAATGACCATATTGCCCTTAAAAATTTAAGTAAATCCGAATCTGTCCATGATGGACTGTTTTGATAGGCTAAAGTAAATCGACCATAACTCTTTTCTCCAATATCGTATTTGGGTGAAATTGGTATAGTTGGATAGATAATTCAAAGAGCTTTCATTTCATATAAAGTAGGCCACCCAGTTCGTCCTGTACAAGGAGTTATGATCGTTTGAAGTTGACCCTCAAAAACTGTTTTGATAGGCTGAAGTAAAACGAGTATAACTCCTTACTCAAATGTTGGATTTGGATGAAACTAATTGCATTGGAAAGAAGACTCAAAGATCTTTCTTTTGATATGTGGTAGATCTCCCAGTTCATTATATTAAGGGAGTTATGATCGTTCAAATTCGACCCAAAAAACTGGCAGGCCTCAGTAGTTTGTGTGCAGGAAATTTTCCTGCACATTTACTATTCACCATATCCCGGCCACCGTTTTATAGTTTCGAACGTGCTCGATTATATCCGAAACTTATCCGTTTTGGAAATCTTTATATCGTTGGAAAGCTTATTCAATAACCTTCGTATGGAACCATCGACGGGAAAATTCCGGTATAAATAAAATAAAAAAATAATTCCATATAAATAAGACCAATCACGTACTTGAATACGCCAATACATGTACTTAAATACGGGGTGTTACAATAGCATTCACTCCTTGAGATTCGACCCCAATCTACATTGAGTTACTTGACAACGACCGCCTCACACCAAAATTATTGAAGTGAGAAAATCCAAAGAGATTGTTAGGTAGATGAGAGCATTTGACTGTCGTTTAATGTGTAGAAG